>JAWPNB010000002.1:10772500-15875000 GCA_033996785.1 Trichosanthes truncata
AAAACTCTCCAATTTGTTTCCATTTTCACGAATCAATCAACCATCCTTTTCGCTCAAAAATTTCCTTTTAAGTTTGTTAACATCTTGGGAGGTGCTTGATATGCAAAGTTGAGTTGAATTGGACAAAATTAGTTTGTTAGTGAGTTTAAAAATCTATGTTTGAGGTGTAGAGTTTGATTGAGTTGAGTAAGAAAGTCTTGTGTTTGGAGAGCAAAATTGAGTTGAGTTGTCGGAGATATTTGATGCAGTTTTTTGTAACTTAAAGTAGGTTGATTTTAGCTGACCGTTTTTGTTTCATTTATTTTTATTTTTTCCAATCATTCATCTTGAAACATATTTTTCTAACTTTCCAACACTGAATTCAAATGTCCACTTAAAAATATTTCAATATTGATTTTTTTTTAAAAAATATCATTCTTTATCCTTTTTTTTCTCCAGAAATTGAATTCTTCCAAACTATAGGCAATGTAGCCTTGTTTTCTTTTTCTGCCAAACATTAATCTTCTTTCAATTTATAGAAATCAAATATTTGCATTAGACATTGAACTTCTTTCAATTTATAGAAATCAAATGTTGCATTCTTTATAAGAATAAATAGCAATTGATGAATGAAAAAAGGCAATGTACCTGTATTTTTTTTCTTTAAATACAAATTCAACTTCTATCAAAATATAAAAATTTAAGGTTTCATTTTCTAAATACACATTGAACTTCTTTGAAACTTACAAATGAAGACCTTATTATGACATTTTTTAATTACTAATTGGGTCTTCATTATGAGAGAGAGTTTTTTTTTTTTTTTTTTTTTTAACGCATTGACCATTATGTATTTTTTTTTTAATAAAGCAACATTGTTTGTTTACATTTGTTTAAACACATGTACTAAATTGAACATCTTTGAAAAAGAGAATGCCAGTATTTTATTTTTCAAGATGACAAGAAAACGACAATATATTTCAACATTAGTGTCATGTAGGAGTAGAATATTCACATAAATATTAGTAGGTCATCAAGGGCATATTTACATGATTCATAAAACATAATTATAGTTCACAAAATACAAGTAATAGCTAACAATGGGTCAAGTTCGTAAGTCCGAATAAAGATTGTTGGAGCAGAAAGTCAGACTAACTAAGTACATGTGCATTTCATATTATTTTGAACCATGGGAGTGTCGTCAGTTGCTGGAAATTGTTGCTGGCGATAGTCGCCGAAAACAGACGCAGGCGGTGAACGTTGATTGTCGGATATGGTTGCTAATGATTGTCGTCGATCTTGGGAGAAGGTAGTCGGCAGTGGTCATTAGTTGCCACATATGACCGTTGGTCGTCGGAGAAGGTCGCCGGTAGTGGTTGCCGATCGTCAAAGAAGGTCGTCGGCTGTGGCCGTCGATCGCCAGAGAAGGTCGTCGGTCGTGGTTGCAGGTCGTCGGAGAAGATTGTTGGTCCTCGACAGTGGCCACCGGTCGTTTGATAAAATATGTTAATAGGGTTACTGTACAAATCGGTAGAATTAATATTCTAACATTGTAGCAAGTCGGTAGAGTTGAATTTTTTTTTTATGAGGAGTTAATTTCTCCATGGGTCAAACGGTGAGTTGGGTTTAAAACCCAACTCAACTCATGTTAGGGGAGCCAAACACCCCCTTAAGAAATTTTTATTTTTTTTGTCCAAAATATTATAAGTTTGAATTTTCAACTTCTATGTTTGTAATGTAATTATTTTTTTTAAAAAAAATTATTTTATTAATATAAACATACCAAGTTTATATAATGTCTAACTATCTAATTCCTATTTTTGCCTTCAATTATTGTGATTGTTTATGCTTTTTTAAGGTGCATTTGATAACTCTTTGATTTTTAAAAATTAAACGTATAAATACTACTTTCATCCATGAATTTCTTTGTTTTGTTATGTACTTTCTATAAGTATTTTCAAAATCCAAGCTACGTTTTGAACACTAACAAAAATAGTTTTTAATTTTTTTTTTTTACAATTTGACTAAAAATTCAAATGTTTCGTTAAAAATGCGAAAACCATAGTAAATAAATTATAAACAAACAAGCATAAATTTCAAAAACTGAAATTGAAATCTGTTTATGCGTAAATCTGGTCGAGCAGGCTGAAGTCGAGTAGAGCGAGAGATGTAAGCCACTTCAAGCTGTTTGGATCCTATAAGGTAAGATCTCGCATTAGTGTGGTGCTATGTCCAACACACTCTGATGTTTAAATCAGTACTTAATTAAGAGTGGTGTAGAGCTAGCAGAGCGTTGTAAGTTTGCGTACATTTTTAATGAGTGATGGTTCCCCGTATTTATAGATGTTGACCTCGACATTATTGTCTAAGTCGTATGATTAGCCCGACTGTAATCTTGGAGGAAAAGATTCTATGCCTCGACTCGGTTAACTTCTTTTCCCTTTTAGGTAGTCAACCCGAGCATCGACGACTCAGCCTGTGGCTTGTTGGGGTGCCTTTGTTCGTTTTGGGCCTGTGGGTCCTTGGACTTTGATGAATTTTCTTGATAACAAAATCGTTATCAAACGAGACATTAATTTTAATATGGGAGTTACATTCACCCCAAAGTTCATTTTAGAATGCTCAAATATTTTCTCATAGAGGCTTCTGTACCAAGAACTTAAAAGGGAAAAAAGAAAAGAGAAAAAGAAAAGGAAAAATAAAAATAAAAATAAAGTTCCTTTATAAAAGGAGCCAAAAAGAGAGGAAAAAGGAAAATCAAATTAATAGATCAAAATGAGAGAGAAGTCGAAGAAAGAGCCTTCAAATGTACAGTACCAAAATTCCCAGCAGACAACATTTTCACACCTGCGATTTCAAAGTATTGTATCAAAATAAGTCTACGTCAAGACCTTTAAATATATGTTGAGAATAATTGAGAATAATTGTTCATTTTATGTGGTTTCTTCTCCTTTCCCAAGGTAACAAACAATCACTCTCTTCCAAATTCTTCTTTGATTTTCTTGATTTTTTACTTTGGATATGGATTGATGCTCAAGCGTCAACTTCCATTTACTTTTTTTTTCCCAGTTGAAAGCAAAAACATTTAATCAATTCAAGCATATAATTATTAACTTGATTGATTATCTTGATTCTCAGGCTATATATAATATATATATAAATTCAGTAGACTGTTTCTTTGATGGAAATCTCATCGGCTAAATGGTTATCTGAACTAGTAAGCTATTTTTTTTAATGCAATTTTCTATGCTTTACGATTTTAAAATGTTCTTAATTTAGTTGATTTCGTGGTTGCAAATTAATCTTTTGACTTTTAGGAAATGATGGAGTGTGCATATCAATTCGAGTTGAACAATAGCCCTCGTGATTACACACTCGATGAGCTCAGTTTTCCGACCAATTTTCCGTCGGTCGAGTGGCCGCCGGCCGGAAAAATCACTACTTCCGGCCAACTTGATTCTAATACTTGTGCTTATTCTTCCTCTTCCCAGTTTTTTTCATTTGGGAATTCGAATTTCTGCCCACCTGAAATTGACAAGTTTGATTATGGGACTGTTAATTGCGGTGGTGCGATGAGTGTGGATAGAGATGAAGATTTCTCATTTCTAAAATCCCAAAGTTCCGATGAGAATCAAAATAGTTATTTAATTGGAAACGAAGAAGGCAATGATATTAAGATCAAAGCTACAAGAATCGATAGAAATTCTGGACATGCTCGAGAGCATGTTATAGCTGAGAGAAAACGAAGAGAGAAGCTCAGCCAAAAGTTTGTTGCTCTTTCAGCTCTCATCCCCGGCCTCAAGAAGGTAAAAATTTGCTCAAAAGTTTGATCTTTTTTAGGGGGTTTTTTTCATTAGGGTTAGTATCGGATTGCACAATTCACTTCTCTATGTTTCTACAATGATATGATATTGTCAATTTTAGATGTGAGTTTTTATGATTTTACTTTTGACCTCACTTAAAAAGTCTCATATCAATAGAGAAAAGTCTAGTAATGATATCGTCTTTGCTTAATTATATACTATACATCTTTAGTTAGATTCTTCTACCTAACATATGAGATAGTTAGTGTGTTTAATTGGTTGCCTAACAATTCCATATGAAATTTGCAATTTGTATATGATAGGGGATTAGTAGAACTTTTCTAAATACTAGTTGAGGTAGAAGAAAGCACTACCAAGCTTTCAATTTCTCATCCCAATTGCTAAGAACAAAAAGGGTTAATGTTACATTTCTAATTCTATGTGCTTTAATATAAGCTTTTAATTAAGTCAATTGGGTTTTTATAGTCATAACGATTTCATTTGCTATGTTCATTATATTCTTTGCTTGAAGTTAAGTTTGTAAAAAATTAAGTGGGGTTATTGTATTTGTTAAATTACCAATCAACCCATGGAGAGGAAATGGACATTACAGGAGTTTGAATTCAGGATCTCTATTTTAATATCATGTTAAATCACCAATCAATCCAAAAATTTAAGTTGATAAGTTATGGTAAATTTAATTATATTAATATTCTATCAGTATCAACTGATTCTCATTCTCTAAAAACTAACAAACAAAAAGTTAGTAACAAACGACTAAAAGATATAGAAAAAAAAAATAGAGGGATATGAAAACGTTATGAAATGTACATCCTATAAACTCGTGAATTATGATGTATATCCTAATAGATATATGAAACATAATATTTTATGTGACAGACAGACAAAGCTTCTGTGCTTGAGGGAGCCATCAAGTATGTGAAAGAGCTTCAAGAACGTCTGAAATGGGCTGAGGAAGAAACAGCAGATCAGAAGAGAGTAATTGAATCCGCCGTGTATGCGAAAAGAATGAATCTCTCCTCCGACTCCGACAACGAAACCTCCTCATTGGACGAGAACCGTGGCAAATTTTCGGTCCGACCGGTTCCTAAGATAGAAACAAGAGTTTTGGACATGGAAGTTCTGGTAAGAATTCATTGCAAGAAACACAAGGGCTGTTTTTCAAACATATTAAGCCAAATAGAGAAGCTTAAGCTAACAATTGTAAATAGCTGCGTTTTGCCCTTTGGCCATTTCAGACTTGATATAACCATTGTTGCTCAGGTAAAATCCCTGTCTCTATTAATACTAGTTTAATTTTTTTTTTCTTTTTTGGATTAATATTATTGGTCACTTTTATTTGCAGATGGATGTTGGTTTCTGCATGACAGCGACTGATCTTGGAAAGAAGCTTAGAGAGACTCTGGTCGAGTTCATATAATCGATTTTAATTAAACATATTATAAGCTTGCCTTGTGACTCTTTTAATTAATTAGTAACCTAAATTGATGTGTGTGTTGTCAAATCATGATACTAATATCAAAACATATGAAAATGAGGTGGGGGTGTGTGCATTGGAATTACGTTTTTTTGTCCAACATGTAAGGATGGAGATTTCGAACCCACCTTTTGATCTAGAATATAATGCCTTAATTTGCAAGAAAAAAGCTTAATTATATGAATAACAATGATGTTTGAAGAGATCGGTGTTAGGTACTGGATCAACTTAATTAATATATGAATAGCAACAATTGAGTGACAATACTTTTTATTTACTTATTTTTAATTTTTCATTTCTACTTTTGGATTTTTTGGAATTATATTTGATGCATTTTCTTTAATTTACTTCTTATTTTTCATTTTCAATGTAAATATTCCCAAAATTGTATATGCTGTGGCATAATTTTGGTGGACTAATTAGTTGATGAGTTGATTTGGTGCATGTTTAAACGATACTTGCAAAAATAAGAGGTGCCAAAATACTGGGTTATATTATAAAGTCTTTTTATGCTTGAAATTATTTTGAAACTTGACATTTACCAAGTTTAATTAATGCACGCAACTCATTAATCCTTTCTTTATTTCTGTGTATATGATTGATGAAAGATGTAATGAGTATAGTGATCATAGACAACTCGACAAGGTGATGTCATACTCTCGTATCCCTGATCACACACCAACTACCAACTCTTTTAATGCATATAGCTAGTTTGTTTTAGGCTACACCTATTTCATGTCATTAAGTTGGGATTTTCAATAATGCTAGGTTGATGATAAGGATACCGATATACTATTGAGTGTACTCTTCATGCATATGCACTAATTAATTGTCATATCAAATATTTGGTATGAACAAACTATCGAATGATCCTAAAATGTGACATCTTTAGTCTTCGTGCCTTGTTAATCCTTTTCAATTGAAACAAATATCTAGACTATATAGTTTCACCTAGGTCAAGTTACCAAAATCTCACCTCATTTAGGTTAGAGTATCTTGTTGAGCTAGCAAATGAAGGTAAATTGCAATCTACCTAGATTATTTATTTATTTTGAAAATCTCACCTATCATAGTATAAAATTTGGATACGAAAAATCTTTGATTTCTTATTTTCAGTTTCCATTTCTTTCAAAAACAAAATGAATAAATTTATTGTTGATGTCTTTATCATGCATTGTTGGTTCATGACTTTCTTATTAATTATATTAATTAAAAAGAATTGAAATAAGAAATTGTTTCTTAATTTTTATTTAAATTTAATTTTAAAGTGAAACTTTTGTTTTTCATTTAAAACTCTAGAGACATACAATAAGAAATGCAACCACAATTCTAGTTTTCTTTAAATATAATTTAAGGAGAAAAGTGATGTTTTCCCTGAAAGAGATGGCTATATTTTTGTACTCCCTTCTAAAAAGATAAGATATAAATAACAAAATTAAGATGCGATTTGATAACCAATTCAATTTCTATTTTGGTACTTGGTATTCTATTTTTCAAAAAGTAAGGTTGTTCGATAACTTAGTATTCAATTGATAAAATTAAAAAATAATTTTAAAGTTATATGTAAATTTAAAATAGGTTTTCTTTTTAACATTTTACTCCTTCCTCTGATCTACCAATTTAGTTAAGGGCAACAAGAAAAATGTCTAAATATAATCCACTCAATTAAAAAAATGTCTAAACAAGTTTCATTTTGCAAAAATGGCTAAAACAGTTTTTTTCTAAAATATACTATAAGCATTTGGACGAAAATACCATTGTTAGAGATTTATGGGTTTCTAATACCTAAAATTGAGGCTAACAAATTAAGTGTATCTAGGAGGAAAATGTGTAGATTTTTTTTTTAATAATAGAGGGAAATAAAAACATTGTAACAATTCAAATAATCATTCTTGTTAAATTCGCATACCATCATCCTGTTTAATTCAAACAATAGTATGGCTACTTGAGTTTTTCGATGAACACAAAAAAAAAAAACCCAACACACAAAGAACAATTAGAACTCGATGAAACTAAGTTAAACAAATGTCTAAATTAAAACATAAAGATAGTAACTCATAACATCTACATATACATGTATTTACAGTCCAGACATCCACAAACGAATAAAAGTTTAGTAAATAATGCTAGTTCCCCCCAAATGTAAATTAATTCATTCATAATCAAAACACCTCAACCACTAATTTATTATTGAAAAATTGTAAGTAATGTCTACAAAAAAAAAAAAAAAAACAGTAATGAAATATGTACAAATATGTTTCATATTTGGGAATTGGGATTTTGGATGAGTATGGTTGCTTAATTAAATCATTTTGCTTTAAACGACGAAAAAGTGTCAAATCAAGGTCACACTTACCTGGTTTCATTTAATGCATCAGTTGGAGACCCTCATCAAACCTCAAGCATTTGAACATTTTTCATGTTGACAACCAAAAAGGAGGCTCACGAAACCCTCCTTCCTCCAATTCCATTGAACCGTTTTCTTGTAGTTAAAACCCTCATTACAATTGCATTTGCTCCATTCCGTTGGGGCCTTCCGGTCGCCATCATTGTATGTATGATATATACACATTCTTTAGTCTTGGAAGAGATGTTGTATACATGTTATACACCCCTGTATTTTCTGTTAATCCTCTGTATTTGATATTTTATACCAATTAAATATGAGTTGTCTTGCCTTTTATATACATAGCATGTTCACATCATATTTGTCATTGTGTCCTTGTTAGACTAATCTACACACGACATCATTGTATGTGCTATATATACATACCCTTTAGTTTGGAAAGAAATGTTGTGTACATGTTGTAATATACCATCTACATTTGTTGTTAATCCTCTATATATCCATTATCTATGAGTTGTCTTGCCTTTATATACATCCTTCTAACTCCTGCTGCAAACTCCATTTATATACACCTTCTTGTTGGGTTATTTTTCACATTGTGGAGAAGCCCATAGTATGGGCCCATGTGTGGGCCTTAGGTTTTTTTTTGTTTTACTATTAAGTAAATGCTGCCAGTCATAGAAAACGAATTTAGGAATTGAAAAACGGCAGAGAGAGAGAAAGAAAAACAGAAAAGAAAAGTCTTCTGTACAGATTCGTCTTCAGCACTTTTGGAGGTCGATTTGTGGTCCGATCGAGCTGAAATTTTGACAGCGTGTTCTTGGCACGAGGGTCTTCAATCTGAACGGTGGAGATTTCTTTTAGAGCTGCCTACAGTCAGTTTGCAGTGGGTAGTTGGATTCCACTTTTGGTGAGATCTTTCTTATTTATTCTCTTGGAATAGTGTCGTTTGTTGCCGAGATTTATTATCTTGAGATATCTATGATTGTATGCCTCTAGTTGGTACTAGGGAGAACTGGTTGTAACCCATTATTGATTATAGTGGAGATTTTGACTTCGGTCCGTGGTTTTTTACTCCTCGCCTTGGGGAGGTTTTTCCACGTTAAAAATTGCTGGTGTTCTGTGCTTGATTTTATTATTATTATTATTGTTTCTACTTGACTAATTTCCTATTAGGTTCACACAAGAGGGGATAATTGATTTCTATAATACAGTGTTTATCCCAACAAAGTGGTATCAGAGCGAGGTTGTGATTAGTTAAGTACCTTGTGTTGAACATGGAAACTAGTACAGGTAAGATGGTTACTCTGAATGGCTCAAATTATCAAGTCTGGAAAAGAAAGATGGAAGATATTTTATATGTGAAGGATTTGTATCTTCCTGTTTTTTCACTTGAGAAGCCTGAAGATAAAACTGATGCAGAATGGGAAATATGTCATAGGAAAGTATGTGGCATCATTAGACTTTGGGTTGAAGAAAATATTCTGAATCATATTGGTGAAGAAAATCATGCACGGACTTTGTGGAATAAACTTGAGTCATTATATGCCCCGAAAACTGGTAATAGTAAATTGTTTCTAATCAAGCAAATGATGGCTTTAAAATACCAAGAAGGAACATCTATGTCAGATCACTTGAATACATTCCAAGGCATCATTAATCAGCTAGCTAGAATGAATATCAAGTTTGATGAAGAGATACATGGATTATGGCTTCTTGGTACATTGCCGGACTCGTGGGAGACATTTAGAACTTCCTTATCGAACTCAGCCCCAAATGGAGTACTAAGTATGGACTTAGTAAAAAGCAGTGTTTTGAACGAAGAGATGAGAAGAAAGTCTCAGGGTTCTTCTTCACAATCAGAGGTTCTTCTTACTGAAAGAAGGGGGAGGGGTAAGAGCAAAGGTCCGAAGGGTAGAGACAGAAGCAAAAGCAAAAGTGGTCGGTTTGCAAATGTTGAGTGTTTTCATTGTGGTATGAAAGGGCATATAAAGAAATATTGTCGACAACTGAAGAGGGAAAATAAAAATGATAAAGGTAAGGAAAAGAAGAATGATGATGGTAATGACGCAGACAGAGTTGCTGCAGCCACTGAAGAGTTCCTTATTTTATTTGAGGGTGATGTTATAAATCTTGCTACACAACAGAGCAGTTGGGTGATTGACAGTGGCGCCTCAATTCATGCTACATCAAGGAGGGATTTCTTTGCATCCTACACATCTGGTGATTTCGGTAGTGTTAGGATGGGTAATGATGGATTAGCAAAAGCAGTTGGCATTGGAGATGTGCACTTGGAGACCAAGAATGGTTCTATGCTGATTTTGAAGAATGTGAAACATATCCCTGATATTCACATGAATTTAATCTCCACAGGTAAGCTTGATGATGAAGGTTTTTGCAATACCTTCTATGATGGTAAATGGAAGCTTACTAAAGGCTCTATGGTGGTAGCTAAGGGAGAGAAGTGTTCATCACTGTATTTGATGCAGGCCAAGATAACTGATTGCAATATAAATACAGTAGACAATGAAGAGAGTGTTGAGCTTTGGCATAAGAGACTCAATCACATTAGTGAGAAGGGTTTGATGATTCTAGCCAAGAAAAATCATCTTCCTGGTATAAAGAATGCACCTTTGAAAATGTGTGATCATTGTTTGGCAGGAAAGCAAACAAGAGTTTCTTTTAAGGCCTCTCAGCATTCTAGGAAGCCAAATATACTTGACTTAGTATATTCTGATGTGTGTGGTCCTATGAAAACAAAAACACTTGGAGGTGCATCATATTTTGTGACGTTTATAGATGACCATTCAAGGAAAACATGGGTTTATACCTTGAAGACTAAAGATCAAGTGTTGCAAGTGTTTAAACAGTTTCATGCCCTTGTTGAAAGAGAAACTGGTGCAAAGTTGAAGTGTATTAGGACTGATAATGGGGGTGAGTATTGTGGACCTTTTGATGAGTATTGTAGGAATCATGATATTCGACATCAAAAGACACCTCCTAAGACTCCTCAGTTAAATGGGTTAGCTGAGAGAATGAACAGAACACTAGTTGAGAGAGTGAGATGTTTGCTTTCACAGTCACAGTTGCCTAGATCGTTCTGGGGTGAAGCATTAAGTACAGTTGTACATGTTTTAAATCTCACACCATGTGTTCCGTTGGGATTTGAAGTTCCAAACAGGATTTGGTCAAAGAATGATATATTTTATAATCATCTGCGTGTCTTTGGCTGTAAAGCTTTTGTTCATGTTCCTAAAGATGAGAGATCAAAGCTTGATGCAAAGACAAGACCATATGTGTTCCTTGGCTATGGTCAAGATGAGTTTGGTTACAGGTTGTTTGATCCAGTGCATAAGAAGCTCATTAGAAGTCGAGATGTTGTGTTTGTAGAAGACCAAACCATACAAGACATCGAGAAGACAGATAAAATAGAGTCTGAATATAGTGATGATCTGATTGACTTAGACTCAGTTCCTTTGGCACAACCTTCTACACAAACTGAGAATGAAATTCAGAATGATCAGTTTGATGGTACAAATGAGGTAGAGGGTCCAGAACAGGTTGAGGTAGATGATAATGTTCATGAACAGTTGTCAGAGACAGAAGTTCCTACAGATGTTTCACGCAGGAGATCTATTAGAGATCGACGTCCGTCAACAAGATATTCTACTAATGAATATGTGTTATTGACTGACGGGGGAGAACCTGAGAGTTATGAAGAGGCCATAGAAAATGAGCACAAAAGTGAGTGGATTGATGCGATGAAAGATGAAATGAAGTCTTTACATGAAAACCATACTTTTGAGCTTGTTAAATTGCCGAAAGGAAAAACCGCACTGAAAAATAAATGGGTTTATCGAGTGAAACAAGAAGAACACACCTCAAGGCCACGTTATAAAGCGAGATTAGTTGTCAAAGGGTTCAGTCAGAAGAAAGATGTTGACTTTGATGAAATCTTTGCTCCTGTTGTTAAGATGTCTTCTATACGTGTAGTTTTGGGTTTGGCAGCTAGCCTTGACTTAGAAGTTGAGCAGATGGATGTTAAAACTGCATTTCTTCATGGAGACTTAGACAAAGAAATTTATATGATACAATCGGAGGGTTTTGAGGAGAAAGGCAAAGAGGATCTTGTGTGTAAGCTGAAGAAAAGTCTTTATGGGTTAAAACAGGCACCAAGGCAGTGGTACAAGAAGTTTGAATCAGTTATGGGGGAGCAAGGCTACAAGAAGACAACTTATGATCATTGCGTTTTTGTGCAAAAGTTCTCTAACGATGATTTTATTATATTATTGCTTTATGTTGATGACATTTTGATTGTTGGCAGGAATGTTTCGAGAATTGAGATGTTGAAGAAACAGTTGAGCAAATCCTTTGCCATGAAGGATTTGGGGCCAACAAAGAAGATTCTTGGGATTCGAATCATACGAGATAGAACATCCAAGAAACTGTATATGTCACAAGAGCAATACTTGGAGAAGGTGCTTGAAAGATTCAACATGAGTAAAGCTAAAACAGTTAGTTCTCCTCTATCCAGTCACTTCAAACTAAGTAGCAAACAGAGCCCTTCTACAGATAAAGAGAAGGAAGAGATGGGAAGAGTCCCATATGCTTCAGCAGTTGGGAGCTTGATGTATGCCATGGTATGTACTAGACCAGATATTGCCCATGCTGTTGGTGTTGTTAGTCGTTTTATGTCCAATCCAGGAAAACAACATTGGGAGGCAGTCAAGTACATCATAAGATATTTGCGAGGTACTTCCAGTTTGAAGCTCAATTTTGGAGGTGGAAAGCCAGTGCTTGTCGGTTACACAGATTTAGATAATCGAAAGTCCACTTCAGGCTACTTGATGACGTTTGCAGGTGGTGCAGTATCTTGGCAGTCAAGACTACAGAAGTGCGTTGCAGTTTCTACAACTGAAGCAGAATATATTGCAGCAGCAGAGGCGTGTAAAGAGATGTTGTGGATGAAGCGATTTATACAGGAGCTTGGCTTCAAGCAACAACGGTATGTAATATTCTGTGATAACCAGAGTGCTATTCATCTTGGTAAGAACTCTATGTTTCATTCCAGAACTAAACATATAGATGTAAGGTATCACTGGATGAGAGATGCATTGAACGATGGTCTGTTTGAGCTTGAGAAGATACATACTGATCATAATGGATCTGATATGTTGACTAAGAATCTACCAAGAGAAAAGCTTGAGTTTTGTCGTTCCGCTGCTGGAATGACAAGTTCCTTCACACAGTGAAAATGGGGAGATTTGTTGGGTTATTTTTCACATTGTGGAGAAGCCCATAGTATGGGCCCATGTGTGGGCCTTAGGTTTTTTTTTGTTTTACTATTAAGTAAATGCTGCCAGTCATAGAAAACGAATTTGGGAATTGAAAAACGGCAGAGAGAGAAGAAAAACAGAAAAGAAAAGTCTTCCGTACAGATTCGTCTTCAGCACTTTTGGAGGTCGATTTGTGGTCCGATCGAGCTGAAATTTTGACAGCGTGTTCTTGGCACGAGGGTCTTCAATCTGAACGGTGGAGATTTCTTTTAGAGCTGCCTACAGTCAGTTTGCAGTGGGTAGTTGGATTCCACTTTTGGTGAGATCTTTCTTATTTATTCTCTTGGAATAGTGTCGTTTGTTGCCGAGATTTATTATCTTGAGATATCTATGATTGTATGCCTCTAGTTGGTACTAGGGAGAACTGGTTGTAACCCATTATTGATTATAGTGGAGATTTTGACTTCGGTCCGTGGTTTTTTACTCCTCGCCTTGGGGAGGTTTTTCCACGTTAAAAATTGCTGGTGTTCTGTGCTTGATTTTATTATTATTATTATTGTTTCTACTTGACTAATTTCCTATTAGGTTCACACAAGAGGGGATAATTGATTTCTATAATACAGTGTTTATCCCAACACTTCTATGAGGAGAGGTTTCGAAGGACGTGTTTTGTACATCTATGAGAATTTTTCTTAAAAAAAAATCCTCCCAACTTTTCCTCTATCCAATCTATTTTTTCTCTATCTATAGAAAAAAAAAATCGATTTCATTTCTCTCTCTTTTCACAGGCGAGGGCCTCGAATTTTGCTGGAGAATTTCCTCAATTCTTCCCTTGAAGTGCTCCTCATGTGCTTCACCTTAAGCTTTGGAGGGAAATACATGTTTCAATATCAACAACACCAACCTAAGTTTCTTTTTCTACAATGGCTGCCTAAACACACAATGAATGATTTTAAAAAATTAAAAAAAAAATCATGAAGAAGGGGTTAGAGGTTTGTCAATGCAAACCCAAAGAGTCATTGGAACTCAAGTTCAAGATTGGAGGAAAGGTTCTGAAATTTAGTTTGAGAGAATTTGTTGTTTTTCCCCACAAAAAAGGTCATATATCAACAAAATTTGTTACAAAACATTAGGGAGATTTGTTTTTAGAAGATCTTGCTGTTGAATTGGGTTGAATGTAGATAGCGATATATTTCAGGGGTAGGATGGACAATTATTTTTATTCACATTCTTTCCTCTAAAATTAAGTAGACATAATCCCAAATATGAAACTTTTTTTTTTAAATATTTTTTCATTATAGTTATTTATTTGTAGACCTTACTCACAATTTTCCATTTAATTATCTCTATTATGGGGGTGAAAATCTGCCCACCTAGGCCCAACTATCTAGCCCATGGGCTCCTTGAGGATTGCAGCCTACGAAGCTAGTAAGAACCAAATCGAGGCAAGTGTCTCCGTCGTATACGACTGACATGACTGGCACATATATATCAAAAAGGGGGATTGTATCAATAGTGAGACCATCCCACTCACAAGGTATGTAATACCACTTAAGCTCAAACACCGAATACTAACTTAAGAGAGTATGGACTTTTTGGTTGCTTTGATCAACCCCTATGACCAAGCTACCGAGTATCTCCTTGCTCAGATTCTCGCATCAACCATCTCTAACATTTTAAACTTAAAGTCATTTCAAGCATATTACCATTGCTAAGATCGGTGATTCAATCTCCGTTCCATAATGGTTGAAAAAGAAAACATTTTGAACTTAAAAAAAAATTATCTCTAACATTTCTCCATCTAGAGCATCTCTCTCTGAAAAGAAAATAGAAAAACATTATCAAACACCTTAAGGTTAAAAACATAACCAAAACACTGCACAAAGCATCACAAAATAAAACAAAAATCTTCATAACCATTGACTTTCGATCAGTGATGGCAAGCTTCAATTATTGGCAGCTGAAGCTGATTAACCAAATTTATGGCAACAAGACTTTCAATACCTCATAAGCATTCGACCATAAATTTCCCTCCACATTAGCAATAGATGTCCCAACCAAACCCCACCAACCCTACAAAAAACCAATTAAAAAAAAACTTCTGATCCCTTGAATATAACGATAATTCTGAAATTAAGTTTTGTCTTCAACCTAAAGCAAACACTTTCACAGCCCTATTTTATTACATCTCCAATATTGGACAAAGTTTTATAAGTACTTTCCCACGTTGCTATATGCAAAGATCATGTCAAGATATCTCAATCACTTAGAAAAGTCCAACTTGGTTCCAAGATTATTGCGAATCTTATGAGAGTTCCCACCTCCTCTGTTCTGTCTCTATCTGAACATTTCTCAATCATGTTTAGATATTTGGTACGTAATTTAGGTTACTTAAATTATAAGTTGTTTGTTATATTTATATGAATATATCTTTATGTGCTTTCTTTTTTCTTCGCACCGTGTGGTTGTCTTCTTGTGGTTTAGGGAAATATACATGGAAACATAAGTAGTTATAATTTCAATTAATTGGATTGATCTTATCATTGAGATTAATTGGATCTTGAGGAATCTAGATTATCGAAATCTAGAGAGAGAACTCATTGGAATGCATGAGAAATTGTGTTATTTATAAGATTTGTTAGAGCTACCGTATCAAATAAAATGGAATAAAAATCTAAACTAATTCTCTTTTTTATTTGCTTCAAATTCATTGTAGATTTTTTAAAATAGATTCTGGTCTTTTAAATTTCTAACATAAGTTGCATCTCATTATTGAGGAGAGAAATATTGAAAATTTGTTCCACAAACATAAAATAAGAGGATGAAATTTTGAGAACCAACAAAGTAGAAGATATATGTGTCTAACTACTTCAACTTTGTTCAAGTCAACAATCAAAATTGATTTTAATACTTTTCTATATGGATGGTAGAAAATGAGATTTACTAGTAAAAAAAACATAGAAATACTCCCTAATTATCTCCTAATTAAGAAGTTTTCTACTAACAACTATTATATTTTTAACTTAACAACTAGAAAATGGAAGAAGGTGAATTTTTTCTTTTATTCAACAAATAAATAAATAAATGTCTGTCAAATTTTTAATGATAGTAGGTAAGTATTATTTAAAATTTATTTTAAAATCCGAAAAAAAAATCTCAAATAATTCAGATCATTGATAGCCAATGACGTTGATCCCACGACTTAAATAATTTGATTGGGACATTTTATAGTTTTGGGTACAACTTGTAATATCATAATAATGTTTGGAGCATATAAAGTCTAATCTCTTAAAGAAAATACATCATTAAAAAATTTGATAAAATTGTTCTCTTCACTACTTAGTTGGAATTGACCATCACATCATTATCTCCGAATCAAATCCATTAAACATATATTTGCAATCATATACCTTTTAATTACGTCTCTCTGTTACTAAACTAAATAAAAAGAACAACAACATATAATATTGATTTATGAGCTGTGAGAACCTCTAATCAACTTCAATCATATTTGATGTTAATTGTCGTCAGAATTAAGAAAATGAGAACCACCAATTGAATTGGTTTTATAAGATTATTTATGATTCTATGATTGTATATTTAATTTTCTATTTTTTAAAATAGAAACTTGTTTATTCTGAAAACAAAATATATGAAAATTATTTTTAATCAATCTATTGTAAATATGACAAGTAAATGCCCATTTCACATGCCCATTTATATCCATGCCAAGTGGCTTTTTCTCCATAGCCAAAGTGTCCTCCATGTGTCCAACAAAGGCCATAGATTGGTGTCCAAATTGACCACATTATGCTCTCCAAATTGCCTATAAATAGTGGTTCATTTTGGATAAATGAGATATGCATAATTGGTAAAAAAAATCTCTCCAATCTCATTTTTCTCTCCCATTTTTTCTAATTTATTTGTTTATTTAATTTGCCATAAATCTCCACTTCTTTTGTTTATAATATATATATATATACTCTCTTTTATATAATAACACTTATATTATTATTATTATTATTATTATTATTATTATATGTTTTGGTAAAGTATTATTATTATTATTATTATTATTATTATTATTATTATTATTATTATTATTATTATATGTTTTGGTAAAGTTTTGGTGCCCGGTTTCGCCTCTCAATTTTACAACACGTTATCAGCACGAGACTCTGTCATTTTTCCCGCTAAAGGTAAGTCTTATAGGTAAGCCATTTTTACGCATTTGGTTTATGTTAAATTTCTAATATAAATATATTATTATTTTTGATAGTGTTATTATGGCAAACCTTACAAAGCTAGAATTTGCGGCCCTGGATATTAATGGAAATAACTACTTGTCATGGGTCCTTGACGCTGAGATCCATTTAGATTCTATGAATCTTGGAGAAACAATTAAAGAAGGAAATGATGCATCAAATCAAGAAAAAGCAAAAGCCCTGATCTTCCTTCGCCATCATCTTCACGAGGGATTGAAAATGGAATATCTTACAATAAAAATCCCTACGTTCTATGGCAAGGTTTGAAAGAAAGGTACGATCATCAAAAAACAGTTATTCTTCCAAAAGCTCGTTATGATTGGATGCATCTGAGGTTGCAAGACTTTAAATCAGTAAGTGAGTATAATTCCACACTCTTCAGAATTAGTTCAAAATTAAAATTATGCGGAGAAAAGATTACTGATGTTGATATGCTAGAGAAGACATTTTCCACTTTTCATGTCTCGAATATGCTCCTGCAGCAGCAATATCGAGAGAAGGGTTTTGCAAAATATTCTGAACTTATCTCATGTCTTCTCGTTGCTGAACAAAATAACGAGTTATTGATGAAAAATCACGAATCCCGACCAACTGGAGCAACACCATTCCCTGAAGTGAATGCTGTAAATTTTAATAACCGTGGTCGAGGTCGTGGTCGTGGTCGAGGTCGGGACCGCGGTAGAGGAAGAAATACCTATTTTCGTGGTGGACATTATAATTTTAAGAAACCCACACGAAGTGATGATCATAAAGGAAAGGCTCCACAAGATAGAAGTTCGAAAGGTGATGAACATAAATGTTTCCGGTGCGGAATGACTGGGCACTGGTCACGTACCTGTCGTACATCAAAACACCTTGTTGATCTCTATCAAGCTTCCCTGAAGGAAAAAGGAAAAGGAAAGAATGTGGAGGTAAATCTTGCCATTCAAGAAGATGATGTGTTTGACCCCTCCAATATGATGCATCTTGATGTAGCTGATTATTTTGAATCTCCTGGAGAGAGAATTGATGCAATCAAACAAGTAGAGGATGATTTGTATGAAAATATATAATTAAGTACTGTTTAGTATGTTTTTGTTGTTGTTTTGTTTGTATATATATTTAAGACTCTTTGTAATCGTTTTTCTTTTCTTTTCAATGAAGAAATATGAACAATTTCAATATGTTGAGTAACTCGAAAATGAGCAATGAGGATTTATGTCTGGCAGACTGCGCAACTACGCACACGATATTCATAAATAGAAAATATTTTACTAGATTGACAATGCTGGAAGCAAAAGTCAATACTATATCAGGTTCTGCAAATCTGATTGAAGGTTTTGGAAAAGCAAACTTTATTTTGCCTAGAGGAACAAGATTTACAATTAATAATGCTCTGTTCTCTAGCAAATCGAAAAGAAACTTATTAAGTTTTAAAGATATACGTGAAAATAATTATCATGTTGAAACTGATTGTAAAAATAATATAGAGTGTCTCTATATAACATCTATTGTTTCACATGAAAAACGTATATTAGAAACACTGCCTGCTTTTTCTTCTGGATTATACTATACTCATATACGAGTAATCGAAAGTTATGCAATAATGAACCCGAAGTTCATGAATCCAGAAATATTCAGTGTTTGGCATGATCGATTGGGTCATCCAGGGTCAATAATGATGAGAAAAATTATTGAGAATTCACATGGACATCCTTTAAAGAGCCAGAAGATTCTTCAATCCAATGAGTTGTCATGTGATGCTTGTTCTCAAGGGAAATTAATTATTAGACCATCACCAGCTAAAGTGGGGATTGAATCACCTGCATTTTTAGAGCGAATTCAAGGTGATATTTGTGGACCTATTAACCCACCAAGTGGTCCATTTAGATATTTTATGGTATTAATTGACGCATCCAGCAGATGGTCACATGTATGCTTATTATCAAGTCGAAATCTTGCATTTGCAAGATTACTTGCTCAAATAATTAAGTTAAAAGCACAATTTCCTGATAATACAATTAAGACCATTCGACTTGATAATGCTGGTGAATTTACATCCCAAACTTTTAATAATTATTGTATGTCAATTGGGATAAGTGTTGAACATCCTGTAGCTCACGTTCATACACAAAATGGTCTAGCATAATCATTTATAAAACGTCTGCAACTAATTGCAAGACCATTGCTTATGAGAGCTAAACTTCCTACATCGGTATGGGGTCATGCTATTTTGCATGCTCCATCACTGGCACGTATTAGGCCAGTAGCTTATAATAAATACTCCCCAATGCAATTAGCTTATGGCCAGCAGCCAAATATTTCCCATCTAAGAATTTTTGGATGTGCAGTATATGTACCGATTGCTCCACCACAACGTACTAAGATGGGTCCTCAAAGGAGGTTAGGAATATATGTTGGTTTTGATTCCCCATCAATTATTAAATATCTTGAACCCCTGACGGGTGATGTATTTACTGCACGATTTGCTGATTGTCATTTTAATGAGACAAATTTTCCAACATTAGGGGGAGGAATTAAGAAGTTGGAAAAAGAAATTACATGGAATGCATCGTTATTATCTCATTTAGATTCTCGTAGAAATCAATGTGAACTTGAAGTTCAAAAGATAATTCATTTGCAAAATATAGCAAATCAACTACCAGATGCATTCACAGATACTAAAAGTGTGACTAAATCATATATACCAGCTGCAAATGCTCCATCAAAAGTTGATATCCCAAAGGAACAAGTTGTCAATAATGAGTCTGGAGCACGCCAGAAGCGTGGTAGACCAATAGGTTCTAAAGATAAAAATCCTCGAAAAAGAAAAGTAGTTGAGAATCAAAATGATTCGATAAAAGGTATGGATGTTCCAGAAGAAATCCAGAATACAACTACTCAAAAGAGTATTGGTGAAAATCAAACGCTTGAGGATAATAATGAAATTTCTATAAACTATGTTACAATAGGAAAGAGATGGAACCGAAATGATATCATTATTGACAACATTTTTTCTTATAATGTTGCTCACGATATTATTCATGAAAGTGATGATTTTGACCCAAAATCTATCAAAGAATGTCAACGTAGAAAGGATTGGCCGAAATGGAAAGAAGCAATCCAAGCAGAGTTGAACTCACTTTCAAAACGTGAGGTTTTTGGACCAGTAGTCCCAACACCGGAAAACGTAAAACCTGTGGGATATAAATGGGTATTTGTAAGGAAAAGAAATGAAAAGAATGAAGTCACAAGATATAAAGCGAGACTTGTTGCACAAGGATTCTCGCAAAGGCCTGGTATTGATTATGAGGAGACATATTCTCCTGTGGTGGATGCAATAACGCTAAGATATTTGATTGGTCTGACTGTATATGAAAAGCTTGATATGCATCTAATGGATGTAGTCACGGCGTATTTATATGGATCTCTGGATAATGACATTTATATGAAAATCCCAGAAGGATTTAAAATACCAGAAACATATGAATCAAGTTCTCGGGAATTGTATTCAATAAAGTTACAGAGATCATTATATGGATTAAAACAATCAGGACGAATGTGGTATAATCGCCTGAGTGAATATCTGTTGAAAGAAGGATACCAAAATAATCCAATATGTCCGTGCGTTTTTATAAAGAAATCTCAGTCAGGATTTGCTATTATAACTGTATATGTTGATGACTTAAATATAATCGGAACTCCTGAAGAGTTATCCAAGGCAATAGAATATCTTAAGAAAGAATTCGAGATGAAAGATCTTGGAAAAACAAAATTTTGCCTTGGTTTGCAAATTGAACATTTAGCAGATGGGATATTTGTTCATCAATCAACTTATACAGAGAAAATCTTAAAAAGATTCTATATGGATAAAGCACATCCATTGAACATTCCAATGGAAGTTCGTTCACTGGATGTAAAGAAAGATATATTTCGACCTCGAGATGACAGTGAAGAACTACTTGGTCCTAAAGTACCATATCTTAGTGCAATTGGTGCACTTATGTATTTGGCTAATAACACAAGACCAGATATTGCTTTTTCAGTAAATTTATTAGCTAGATATAGTTCATATCCTACAAAAAGACATTGGAACGGAGTTAAGCATGTACTCCGATATTTTCGAGGGACAATTGATATGGGTTTATTTTATTCTAACAAATCAAAATATGATCTAGTTGGTTATGCAGATTCTGGTTATCTATCTGATCCACACAAAGCTAGATCTCAGACAGGTTATCTATTCACATGTGGAGGAACTGCCATATCGTGGCGATCAGTGAAACAGACTATAACGGCCACTTCTTCAAATCATGCTGAAATCCTCGCTATTCATGAAGCAAGTCGAGAATGTGTATGGCTAAGATCGATGACACAACACATTCATGAGACATGTGGCTTATCTTCAAGTAAACCTCTTCCAACGATGTTATACGAAGATAACACAGCATGTATAGCTCAAATCAAGGGAGGATATATCAAAGGAGATAGAACAAAGCATATCTCACCAAAACTCTTATATACTCATGATCTTGAAGAAAATGGCGATATCACTGTACAACAAATTTGTTCGAAAGATAACTTGGCTGACTTATTTACGAAGGCATTACCAACTGCAACCTTCGATAAATTAGTATATAGCATTGGAATGCGGCGATTCAAAGACTTTAAGTGATGTCTCCATATGAGGGGGAGTGAATGTATTATAGTAAACTATATAAAATATGTACTCTTTTTCCTTCACTAGGGTTTTTCTTCCCATTGGGTTTTTCCCTAGTAAGGTTTTAACGAGGCATATTTTATATAAATGGGCATTTAAGGGGGAGTATTGTAAATATGACAAGTAAATGCCCATTCCACATGCCCATTTATATCCATGCCAAGTGGCTTTTTCTCCATAGCCAAAGTGTCCTCCATGTGTCCAACAAAGGCCATAGATTGGTGTCCAAATTGACCACATCATGCTCTCCAAATTGCCTATAAATAGTGGTTCATTTTGGATAAATGAGATATGCATAATTGGTAAAAAAAATCTCTCCAATCTCATTTTTCTCTCCCATTTTCTCTAATTTATTTGTTTATTTAATTTGCCATAAATCTCCACTTCTTTTGTTTATAATATATATATATATATACTCTCTTTTATATAATAACACTTATATTATTATTATTATTATTATTATTATTATTATTATTATATGTTTTGGTAAAGTATTATTATTATTATTATTATATGTTTTGGTAAAGTTTTGGTGCCCGGTTTCGCCTCTCAATTTTACAACACAATCAAAAGTACATTTCAAATTTTAGCATAATATTTTGCAACTTCCTAGACCTTTTTATAAACAAACCACTTGATGAATGTTTTTCTTTAAAAAAAAAATTCTGAAAGTACTTATATAAAATAAAACATAATGCTTCACTTATAAATCATTTTAAGCTCTCACTTTTAAGTACCTAAGGAGAAGTAAATAAATTCTTAAGAAAGGGCAAAATTTTATATGTTCACATTTTATATATATAATATTTTAATTCTAAAAATTTAGGAGAGGAAATTCGAGGAAAACTATAAAATCATAAGCATTTTATATATACTCTTTGAATAGAAAAAATTAAGAGGTAGCAGATACCTCATTTCTTCTTCACTCCACCTCTACTATATACTTTGTCCAAAAATAATTTATAACATTTTTTAAGTCTCTTTACAAACAACAATACTTGACTGTTCTTCAGGAAATTTTCCTGCTTCTCACTATTTAATTGTTAATAACAAAGAGAGAAAAAGCACAACAAAGAGAGAGAAATTATGAAATAACTTTTAGTCATATATATATACCATCAAAATATGTAACTATTTTATAAGTGTTTCTACAGAAAAAAAAATTTGGTACTACCTCCATTGATTGTTTGCCATATGAGTATTCTTTTGAAAATTATGTGAGATCCACCAAAAATTATTATAGAGTACACCAACATTTAAAAACCATTTCAAAACCTAAAAACATAGTGTAAACAAAAAGAATATGGTACTCCTGTAGTAATAGAAATTTTTCCTGTGTTTCTACACACATTTATTAATGTCCTAACTAATTTCATTAATTTTGTCATTAATAAGTAGTTTGATATATATTTATGCATTGCAAGATCTGGTCTTCAAGTTCCAAAGTGGATGACAAAAGTGTGTTGGGTGCATGTGGATGCCAGCCTCCAGAGGAGATATCAAGGGATAAGAACAATGTGGAGGCACATGGGGGGCTTCAGAAAGTTCAAGTTGTGGATATTTTAAATATTTCGAAGCCCCGTTTGGTTATTCTTATTTCTAAGAACTTTTAATATAACATTATAACTGATAATAGTTATACACAACTTCCTAAAATGAGCCATTTTTCTTTAAAAGAGAATGTGTAGCTAATTTTTTGTATAATAAAACACAATTTTCATATGCTTACATCTCAATAAAGGAAACCACAGTTATTATATTATAAACAAAAGTGGCAATATCGTTCCTAAAATTATGGAATTTATTGTTTAATTATATTTAAAGTGATAATATTATTATGGAATTAATTTAAAGTTTTACTCCATCTAAACATAACTCTTTGAATAAGACACCAGTTACCAACTTAGAGGTCAATGGCTCAATCTCCCACCCTACAATTGTTGAATTAAAAAAATTAGAGTTTAAAATTTGGTTATTTTCACTATTTTAATTTGTTAAATATAATTTAAGACTAATTCAAGGGATGGTTGGGATGGAATAAGTTAAGTGATGCATTTATTAATGCTATGGATGAAATTGGACGACAAGGACGAACTAAAAAAAAACGCAGCAGTTAAAGGCTAAACAGAGCTAAAGAGCCTAATACAGATCAAAACGGGCCAAAACTGAGTTGGAACCAGACCAACGAGCAAAGAAGAAGAAGAATGGACTTGAGCCAAAGCCCAAGTCCATGGTCGGCCTCGGCCTACCCCACCACAAGGCCCAACTGATGGACTTGTCTCTTTTCTTGTGGCCCATGCACCCTGATCCAATCTGATCTAATCCTTTTAATCCTATTCCTACGAGGAATCCTCTAAAAATCCTAGAAGGAAAGTATTTAAACTCTCTTCTCCAAAGGAGAGAGGTAAGTTCTCATTCTCTACACACTTGCTACACTCCTTAAAGGTTTTCTGACTTAAGCATCGGAGCTTGTGTGGTAAGTACCACACCACACTACAAGATTTTTCACTTTTCCTGACGCAACAAAGCGTCGGAAAAAGTCTAAATTGTGTCAGGAAAAGTCTTGGCCAAAGAAAATATTTTGTCGGCATAGAGCCGTCGGGAAAGCTACTCCCGACAAAAATGGCATTGCGTCGGGAAAAAGTTTCTCCAAACAACTAATGTACCCGTTGGGAGAAGTTTACTTTTGCCGACGCAATGTGCGTCGGCAAAACTGTAAATCCTACTTTTTTTCTCTTATTTATTTATTTATATACTACTTGATAGTTCATTTTAGTATCATGTTAAAACAAAAAATAATATCATAAAAAAATAATAGTATTGAAATGCAATAATTTGATTACAAAATATTCAATATCTACTTCTACTAGAGTTCGAAAGAAGAAAAAAAATACATCTGAAAGAAAACAATGAATCTTGAAGGCTTCAATCTTCGTCTTCTTCCTTATTTTTAGAAAATAGGTCTTCAAGATTACACAACTACAAATCTGAAAAAAAAAAAATAATGTGAAAAATTTTAAATATAAATCAAAAAATAAAATAAGGTGCCTATAGTGAAACTAAAACACAAAAGAGTTTAAGTGTTATTTTGACTCTCAAAAAAATTTAGAAAGTGCTTAAAGTGAAACTTAAGCACACAACCAACCCCTTGATACTACAAAAGTGTCTTAAAGGTGCTTAATCATACTTTGAGGCAAAAAATAACTCAAAACGACCTAAAAGTATCTACTTCGCCCCATAGAACCTATAAAGTGGTCAAAAGGTGACTAAAAAGAGTTTAAGTGTCATTTTAACTCTTAAAGAAACTTAGAAAGTGCTGTAAGCACACAACCAACCCTCTGATGTTACAAAAGTTTCCTAAAGATGGTTAAGCATATTTTGAGGAGAAAAGCTAACTCAAAACAACCTAAAAGTGTCTACTCCGCCCCTCGAAACCTGCAAAGTGGCCAAAAAGTGCTTAAAAATAGTATAAGTCTCATTTTAACTCTCAAAGAAACCTAGAAATTAAAGTGCTTAAAGTGAACCTAAAGCACACAACCCACCCTAAGATGCTACAAAAGTGTCTTAAAGGTGCCTAAGCGTATTTTGAGGCAAAAAATAACTCAAAATGACCTAAAAGAGTCTACTATGCTCCTTAAAACCTACAAAGTTATCAAAAAGTGTATGAAAGAGTCTAAGTATCATTTTGACTCTCAAAGAAAGCTAGAAAAATGCCTAAAGTGAACTTAAAGCACACAACCCACCCTCCACTACTATAAAAGTGTCTTAAATGTGCCTAAGCATATTTTAAAAACCAACAAACATTCCCAACTCATTGAAACTCTTACTTCAAATATCACAAACTCACTCAAACAACCTTCTTACACATCCCACTAACTCACCCAAACTAAACCTAAAAAAAGTGTCTAACCTATCTATTCTTACTTAAAATCACTAGCTTATCCAATATCTAACCCTTAAAAAAATGTGTCTGACTCACTAAAACTAACTCTCTATTTAAATGGCTACCATAACTGCAGGATAGCCATATAACCAAGCAAAAACTTTGACAGTAAATGAAGAACCTTAATTTACTTAAACCGATTTCTAGACCCAATTATGGGTACAATAACTTCTAAATAGCTATATAAGCTAATAATTAAGCGTATAATACAATATAACATACAACCAAACATATAAAAGACAATAAGTTTTATAATTATTTTATAACATCAAATAAATCATTCATACCTAGTTAGAAGAGATTCTCTTGTGTGCATGCCATTGTACGATCAAAATAAGCCTACTTCAAAAACTTGACAAACTATTACTAATTATAGATAGAAAATTATAAAACAAAAGTTTATTAATGACGTTAAAAATCAAAAGTTGAAACTATTACTAATTATAGACAAAATTTAATGCAAGTTTAGTGCCTAATTCACTCCAAAGTGTCTAATGTACAAATTTTACATGATTAACTCATCCCAAACTCACTCCAAAATCTTCCAAAAGTGTCTAACTTCTCTCCAAACGTCTTAAACTAACCCCCAAACATCCAAAAGTACTTAATTTTAAATAAATTCCATTCTAACCCTCCAAGGATATATTAAGGGAAATGTGTCTTTGAGTATAGCATTTTGTGCACCAACCTAGTTCCAAGTACATACATATACAAGGCACTTAGGGATTTTAAGAGAATAAAATCTTCACTAAGCTCAAAATAAGCACTCTAACTCAATATATAACCTTAAAGTAAGCTAAAAATTAACACTTACATTTTAATGTTCAGTAGGCTCAATAGGATAAAAATCACAAAATAGCCTACAAATCAAATTATACAATAAGATTAGAATCAAACTTTAATCACACACAAGAGACTCAAAATCAAATAATCACGTACACTTGGACTCAATGTCACAATTTAATCACACAAATATAGGCTCAAAACCACATTTCTAATCCCACAATAAGCTTCAAATCAAACTTTAATCACATAAAGAGCCTACAAATCACAATTTAATCAAATAATTACACTTCAAATCACATTTTGAACACACAATAAATTCAAAATCACGATTTAATCATACTTTAATCCAACAATGAGCTCCAAACTAAACACCAATCAAATAAATAGCCTCCAAATCACACAAATATTCTCCAAATTACACTTTGAATACATAATACATTCAAAGTAAAATTTTAAACTTCAAAAGGCTTAATAACCAAGTTTAAATCTTAAATAAGCTAAAAAAAAACACAATGTAAAAATTCTATATACCTCCAAAGTAGCAAACTCCATAAATTTAGTCCCTCAAAATGCCCAAAATCGGACCGCAGCCTCATGCCGTCAAAACCTACAAGAAAACCACCGAAAATGGAAGAGAAAGGGCATGGGTGAAGGAAAATGGAAGAAAATGGAGAAGAAACACAATGTAAAAATTCTATATACCTCCAAAGTAGCAAACTCCATAAATTTTCTCCCTCAAAATGCCCAAAATCGGACCGCCACCTCATGCCGTCAAAACCTACAAGAAAACCACCGAAAATGGAAGAGAGGGGCATGGGTGAAGGAAAATGGAAGAAAATGGAGAAGAAGAAGAAGAAATGAGGTGACGGTATGGGGTTTTAGATGTTGACGGCGGAGAGAAAAGGAATAAGAAGAAGAGAGAAAAAGAAAAGAAAAAGAAGAGAAGAAGAAGAAGAAGAAAGGGCTAGGGTTTTATTTTTCGAAGCGTCAGGAAAAGTGAAACGAGCGTTTCACTTAATTCACTTCTCCCGACGCTACAAAGCGTCGGCATAGCCTTTTAATATGTCGGCTTATCTTTTCGCCCCATATGGCGGGCTATGGCGCGCAAAAAAATCTCCCGACGCAAGCATTTTCGTCAGCATATCCAACTTTTCCCAACGAAAATGGAAAGCATCGGGAAAAGTGCGTAAATTTTCCGACGCTTGCCATTTTCGTCGAGATAATTATGTTTTTCCCGACTAAAAGTGTTGCGTCGGGAAAAATTTCGTCGGCAAATCTAAAAATTGTTGTAGTGCCAACACCCAAGTTTGAGATTTCCATTGGTTTTGCAGGTTACAGTTGTTGTCATGTGAAGGTCAGGTGAAATTTTTCTTGTTCGAATTTTGGCAACAACAATTACCATGACATGAATTATTTGAATAATAAAAAGTTAATCTTGAAAAATTTAAGGGAGAGAAATTTTTTGAGAGAATGCAAAAACGAATACAAAGATGGATATAGTGTTTCATTAATTAATAGAATTGTTGAATATATACAATCTAATAACCTATTTATATCCATAAAATATAATTAAAATATTGATCTACCTAATCATAAATAATAATTCAAATAAGAAAAAAAACATAATTCAAAAAACATAATCTATAATATATTCTAACGTCAAATATTTCATGTTCAATTTGAGCACAGTTTATTGAATAAGATATCATGTATCATTTCAAATTAGATCGATGGTTCAATCTCCACCCCGCACGATTGAACACAAAAAACCCATCAAATATTTCATTTTTTTTATAAAACAAAAGATAACTCTCATTTCTATCTCTCCATCTCCCCCAACAAAGAAAAAAAATTGCATTCATTTCTTCCCACTCTTGCGGCTTCTAACAACATTCCACCCCCACTTTTTTCTGTCAGGAAAAAGAATATATGTGCAGATAGCTGAAAATATAGGATAATACAAATCTAAAGTGTGCCGGTTTTATTTATTTATTTAATGAGTAATGAAGGATCTCAGCCAACAAAATTCAAGTTCATAAAATTAAATGATATTGACGAAGGTTTAAAATACAGAGCAAAAGCTCAATAATCTCACTCTCACCCACTGTGAAGAGTAGGGATTAAATTCAGATTAAAGTAATTTGGTGGGCTTTCAACAAATCTAAATCTAATCTCGGATTTCACGAATGAGAAAACTCCGCTGCTTGTCTCGTCTTTAATTAGCTTTACACGTTTTAATTAACTTTAATTAGATTTTAAAGCCATTTTTTTTATATAATTAATATATAGTTATTGGGTGGGTGTGGTGGAAACTTCTCTCGGCACTTCCAAGCTTTTGACTGACCAATTCATCACGTTTTAAATTATCGTTTGAGATCGCTTTTTTTTTTTTTTTGGTCGAGAGATTTTGACCAATTCATCACGTTTTAAACTTCTCTAGTCAAATTTTAATTGCTGTGTGTGTTTCCAGGATTGTGGGAAAAAGAAGCAAATTTGTAATATCCAAGTTTTACTCCAATAAGAAATATGAGTAAAATTAAAGCAAAAGAAATATTAAAGGTTCTATATATATATTTTGAGATTTATATCACTTATCCTAAACATTGATCAATGTCATTTTTTTTTTTTTGCTCTGTTGGAGAAAAGCGTGTGCATCCAAAAAAAAATGTGAAGTATGAAAATTTGAACCTGTAACTTCAAAAAAATTAGTACCTATCAATTACCAACTAAATTATGCTCACTTCGGCGGCGTCCCCTTAAGAATTGTGTTATACATTTTTGCTACTCTCTTTTCCTTTATTTTGTATTGCATCTAACTTCTCATAGATTGATATAAGATAAGGTATAGCTTTCTTTTATTTTTAGGGAAAAATCAATTTATACCACTAAACTTTAGAGTTGTATGAATTAAAACCTCAAACTAATAATGGTATAAATTTAAACTCTAAGCTTTCATTAGTGAATTAATTTAGACTCTCCGTTAGTGATTTATAACTATTTTCAATTGATTTATTTAAAATCAACTCAAAATCACTTAAATAAAATTATTATTCTCCTCAAATTCTACTAAGGTAGCCAAAAAAAAATTATATAAATGAATCGAGAAAAATAGAGGAGAATGAGAAGATGAAAAACCACTCATATTAATGAAAATCCGCTATTATCCATTATATTCCAACAAATTTCTTTTGAATATTATGTAAATCCAAGCATTTAAAGTCTTGTACACTTGTGAAAATTATTTCACATGTGTATAAGATGGGTTATTGATTTTATAAAATGGAATCTTAAACAAATAGTATACATTGATTCACTTTTGAAAGATTATGGTTTTAATTGATACAATTATTAATTTGAGGTTTTAAGCGATACAATCACTTATAGTTTAGGGTATAAATTGATTTTTACCTTATTTTTTATAATACGAAAAATCCTTCACATATCTCATAATTAATCTTTTTTATATAATTATAATTCTCGTTCTCATTGCTAATATGAGTATAGCTCAATTAACATAAATATGTATTCTTAACCAAGAGGTCACATGTTCTAATCCTCCACCCTACATAATGTTAAAACTCAAAAAAAAAAAAAAAAAAAAAAAATCGCTCACTTGCTAGGCTCGAAAAAATGAGCATGAGACCGAACAACATCTAGAAATAGATCATTTACAATGCATACATTTTTACTTGTCCAATCCAAAATACTTTTAGAGATATAATAAGAAATACAAAATATTAGGGTTCATATATGATTTTGAACTTAATTATACGTCACATTAACATCATCAACTTTGTCATGCTTGCTAGAAGAAAAAGAAGAACGACATCTGCCATGACTTGGTACACTACAAGACAAAGGTTTTATTTGATGGGGCTTTTATTATTATTATTATTATTATTATCTTTTTGGGTTAGATTATTGAGTTATCATGATACACATGAACACAGGATTCTTTTCTCAAATATGACGTTTTTGTTTATGAGAAAACCTTACCTTATATGTCATTTTCAACTCTCTATGGCTCTGATTATTCACACTACAAACAACAATTTTAAACAACGAGCTTCAATTAGTTCCCATTGATTAGTTCAATCATTGGACTAAAAACAATTAACCATTTTCTCTGGATTTGAATTTGATTTTGTTGAAAGTTAAACAAGTTTTAAAACTACGTTATACATATCAATATGAGTTAGTAGTAGTTAATTAAGTACGTTTTTGTATTTTAATTGATTGTTTAGGATGAGTTAGTATGAGAGTTATATATGTTCATAAAAGTAAATAAATTATTCATGAAATTAAGTATAGGATGAGAGTTATAAGATCTAGATTTTTCCATTAGTCCTATAAATATGATGTCTTGGTATGTGTTGTAGCATCAAGTGTGTGGAGAAGAAAAAAATCATAGTGAATTTGAAAGAAAAGTGTGAACCAAGTTTGTAGTTTCTTAAATAGTTTTTTCAATACAAGTGAATTGTTTTCTTAAATATTTCTTGTTTGATTATTTATTTGTGAGTGACCATCATATGCTTCCAACAAATTTCATTTTCATATTGACATCAAGTAAATCTTCATCCTTTTGTTTTATTTTGGTTGTTGATTCTTGTTTCTGTCCTAAGTCTTAATTAAACACCCACAATATGCATTTCATTTCCCACATTATTATTATTGCATTTGTTTAACCTCTTTTTCTTTTGTCATTTTCCTTTTTTTAATTTGAAAATACATTGAAGTATTGTAATTTTGGAGAAAAGTTTAGGTTTTGAGATGTGTAGAACAAGGTTCGGAGGTTAGGGATGAGCTCCTTTGTAACCTTTCTTCAATTTTGGAGAACCGATCGAGGTAGGTTCAAAGAATCTATTGGTGTGAAAATCAAGGATTTCTTGAGAAAAGTAATTCTCAATGTATTTTTAATTGTAATAGACATACGTTCACAAGTATATAACTTTTAATCAAAAATAGGAAAAAAAATATTAATTTTAGGTTAAATTACAATTAGTTTAGTCTCTAAACTTTTAAATTTGTGTCTATTTGGTCTCTAAACTTTAAAAAATGTCAGTCTCTATACTTTTAATTTCATGCATTTTCTATATTTAATAGATCCTTGAACTTTAAAAATATCTAATAGGTCTCGAAACTTTTAATTTTAATTTTTCATTAACTGTTTAATAGAAGTTTAGATTTATTTTGAAATCCACACTAGATGTAGCTACACTAATCTATGCAAATATCTACTAATCAATTAAATAAACAAAAAATATATCATGTCAAAAAGCTTTTATTAGATAATTGACAAAAAAAAAATATAAAGTTTGTATGCCTATTACAACAAAAACATTTGAAGTATAAAAATTAAAATAGAATAAACATAAAAGTCTAAAGAATAGAATAAAATTTAAAATAAATATAAAATAATCGTAAGAAAGAGTCAATGTCGAGGCAAAAAGGAAATGCCATTTTCAACTCCAATCTCATTTCAAACGGAGATTTCTTACCCAATTTGAACCGGATCAGGTAGGATCTAACTTGGGTATCTATAGTCAAATCTTTTAGGGCATTAGAAAAATAAAATTAAAGGTATGGGAGCTAATTTCTCTCGACTCTTCTTTTTTTTTTTTTTTAGTTCAACAATTATAGAAGTAAGGATAAAATTACCAACCTTTAAAACAGTAATGGGTATTTTATCTACATAAAAATATTCAAATTGATAATTTTTCTTGAATTAAATTGTGAGATATTAATTCTTGCCTTTTAGAGCCAACCTGAGGCTAAAGACAAAATAACTATGTATTACTAACCTACCTTTCTTTAAGATTATTGTGAGTTTAAAATCCCACCTCATTATTTGAACTAAAAAAATAATCATACATTATATAATATGAGAGGTTCTAATTAGGGAGCGAATATTATTAATAGAACCTACAACTCATAAAGAGAGGCACTAATACTTAAATGTTAATCATGTGATGTAATTTGATTTTTTTTACCAGTAATTTATATATAAAAGACGAATAATTCACAATAAATTATGTTTAATAGGGAAACTAATCATGGTTAATTATAACTTGGTGAGTTGAAATATTTATATATTATATAAATTCATCACGGTTTTCATGTGATTGCACTATTGGATCACTTAAAAAATTCTGCATAATCAGCCCCCATTATATGACTGGGACATGAATAATTATTTATATATAGAAACAGAGAAGGAAAAAACAAAAGAAAAAAGAAAAACAATAATTGCTATGTTTATTTTATTTGATATATAACACATGAGATCTCAAATAAAAATAACCCAACCCCATTACAACACAATAGGAACTTTCTTCATTTGGAAAACACAGCTCCATGAATGGTTGTGCTTTTCATGTTTATTTTTTTATTATTATTTTTCAGTTCCAATCTTAGCGGCGAAAAATCTCTTAAAGCATTATATATGGTATCTTTAATTCATATTATATAATCAAATTGCCCATTTAAATAATTAGTTCAATTAAATAAAGTCTAATTGCTATTATTTATAGTTTAGATTGATTTTGATTATTGTGGCTTTTTTTTAGCATTAAATACGTCTTGAAATTGATGATAAAATTTTGGATAGAATTCTGTATTTAGTATCCATTATGTTTGCATCACTTTTATCTTTTATTTTTTTTTAAAAAAAATTGAATTATTTAGACTTAATCAATTAAATAATTAACCACTAATATATTATGTTTTCGTCATTTTGCTTTTTTTTTTTTCCTACTTCCCCACCACTTATTTAGACAAATCTATCTGTCCATATTTTCATAATAATAGGATATTTCTCATGTTGGGTTTGACTTTTCATTTGGTTTCATTTGAATGTCTCATATTCTATGTTGTCATGTCATTCACTTATATATCTTAAATGCTCCTCTGTTTTAGTTGATGTGTAAATTTAAACATACAATTCACAAAATAAGGTATATATATCTTAATCGGTGAATATGTGTGAATTTTTTTTAGTACAATAAATGTAGGGTAATGTGGGAACTCAATAAAAAAAAAGTAGAGCATGTAGATTTAAAACTCCAACTTCAAAAAAAGAATACATGTCAATTATCGATAGACTATTTTAATGTTGGTGAATATATTTGGGTTGAATATTCTACTTTTATCATTAATTTGAAGTGATTGTGAAAAGAGAATATGATCTTTTAGATAAAATATGTTTGGTCCAGTTAGTCAGTACTTGACTTTTCTAATTAACAATAATGTGAGGAATTAAATAATGTATTAAGTTTGTGTGTTGTGTTCAGATTAGAGCTACGTGTACGTGGGGTTTACATTGCATGGGGGTGATGTAACTATGTAACCTACGGTCAATAATGGGGTGAATATGTTTGAGTTGAATATTATTTTATTTATCTTAGTATACATTAGGATTAGGATTGATAAAATCAAATATATATTAATTAATGTTAGATTTTTTATATAATTAAATTTACTATAACCCATCAACTTAAATTTTTAAGTGGATTGATGATTTAATATGGTATCAAAGTAAAAGGTTCTAAATTAGAACCTCGTAATGTTATTTCCTCTCCAATTAATATTGATTTTCACTTATTAAACTTTTGGGTAGATTGGTGATTTAACAATTAATTTTTTTTTTAAAAAAAATTGGAATCTAACTCTAATTGTATAATACAAAACTGAACCGAAAAAAAAATTGTATAGTATAAAACTGTTAAAAAAAAAAAAAAAAAACAATGAGCACAAACCCATACTTCACAACTTTAGGTTAAACCACTAAACACTCCAAACACATATTTCATAACTTTAGACCAAACTAACTTTTCGCTTCAAATGCCCATTAAGGTATGAAAATGGAGGCATTGTTTGACCAAACATCGTACCCTCTTTATGGTACTGCGTGTCCTAAACAGCCTTTGGCTTGCTGGCCTTTACTTTTGACCTAGGAGGCTCCGAAGGAAGACCATGCACCACCTTGGTTCCCATTTATTAAGACCTAGAAATTTTAATTAAGCGTCTTTATATATTTTACATACATAATTTTAATAGATATATTATATTACCAAATCATATTATAGCTATTTTTATTTTATTGGAATATCCATGAACTTTTCAAATTGAGGTAATATATGGGTGATTGTTGAGCTACATATTATTTTTGTTGAAGTTAGTAAGGGTTGAAATAATTGATAAAGGTACAATTAAAGTCGAAGGCCATTCAACCTCTATAATACGATAACCAAAATCATTTTCTTTTCTATTCAACATTTTTTTTTAGCTCTATTCAACAGATTCAGCTCTGTCAATTTCAAATTTAACTTTGTTTTGTGCTCAAAAATTTTACCCCACGTTTTTCACTACGTATTGTTGGGATTGTTAGAAGTGCAACTAAAGCTCCAGTGAGGAGTTGACAGTGCTGTCACAGTATACTCAAAACCAATTGGCAATAGGAGGAGTAACCTTAATATGTCACCTTAATATGCCCCCTTAAGATGGTGTCTCTTTTGAGTTTACCATTCTTGAATCGGATCTCAATTTTAATTTTTTTCGACTGAATATTTGTTTAGGTTTTATTGAATCGAATACCTGTTTGGGTTAAGATGGTGCCTCTTTGGGTTCACCATTCTTGAATCGGATTCTAATTTTTTTTTTATTTTTTATTTTTTTTAGGAACCGAATACCCGTTTGAGTTAATATGGGCTCTGATACCATATTAAAATTACATGAGGTTCCATCTCAAAACCAATTGGCAATGGAAGGAGTAACTCATATATCTTATAAATTGTGAGGTCACTCTTCATCTTTCAGATGTGGGATCCTTAATAGGATTGTTGGGAGTGCAATCAAAGTCCCACATTGGCTAGATAAGAGGAAAATCGTGGATTTCTAAGTGAGAGACATTATCTACATTGACTTTTTGGATAAAACCAAAAGTAAACTCATGAAGACTTATGTTCAAAGTAGATAATATCGTAGAGATAGGAGATTATTTTGGATTTTAATTTGGTATATCAGAAAACTTACAGTTTACCAACCCGTGAGTTGTCGACACACATACAAGGACGAATTGAATTGACTTAAAGGTAAATTGACATGTTTTTCTTACACATTTTTACACACGAGTTTAATCTAAAATACTTATAATTCTAGAAGGGAGGGAAGCGGGAGGCAATGGGATGTGGGCTCCTTTTTCTTTTTCTTTTTCTTTTTCTTTTTTTTTTTTTTTTTTTTCATTTTTCATTTTTCATTTTCTTTTTTGGATTAATTGGGAGTTGTGTTGTAATCAGTGTTTTAAATTTCGCTCGATATGTCGAAATGTCGAGCGACATTTCGACATGTCGAGGGGCTCGACATGTCGGTGGTGGGGGAAGTTCGTTTTCCCCCATTTCGTCAACATGCCGTCGACATCTCGACATTTCGAGATGTCGACAACATCTCAACGACATTTCGTTTTTTTTTTTTAACTTCAAATGTCTTCTCTACTTCTCTCCTTCTTTTCTTTTCTTTTATTTTTTTTTTGTTTTTGTATTTCTTTTTTTTTTTATTATATAAACAAAACAAAATACATAGAGCAATTAGAAAAGAGTTTAGAAGGTGTATATATGTCACTCTCTTAAACCGTAATACATAATAGGCCCAATCAATAAACTGATTTACACCCCCGTACTTGGTCATTCGAAGCGCTAGATAACAGATTCAAGGCATTTCTACACTCCAATTCCAGTTCTCTTAAATTTCCCTCCAATTCTCTCAATTTCCCTCTAATTCTATTAAATTCATTTCAATTCTTTCAATTCTCCTTCATAATTGTCTCATTGAATATAAAAAATTACATATATTTTAGATACATAATGTTAAGAAGAGTAATCAATTATATTTATGCTATAATTAAGTCATAATTAAGGTTTCATGAAATAATTCAAATAATTTTAATCAACTTTCTTTTTTTTTTTTTTGCAAATTCCTACTCGCATCGACATTTCAAATTTCTAATTGACATTTATATCTAAATATTGTCTTAGTTTTTAGATGTGATGCTTAAAAATAGTCAATTATAGTCTAATTAAGTCAAAATCAAAGTTTCATTGGTTAATTCAAACAATTTCCATCAATTTCCACGATTTCCGTAAATTTTTCCAAAATTTCCATCGACATTTCCATAAATTTTAGACCTCGACATTTCCATCGACATCGACATTTCGAACCTTGGTTGTAACTTGTCAAAAATGGAGTAAGGAAAAGGACAGACTATATAAATATGATTTTGTTTTGGAATTGAATTAAGATTTCAATTTTATACAAGTATGCTAAACCCACTTATTTTTCCAAAAAGGGGATACTAAGAAAGAAAAAGTTCAATAACTATGAAAAAATTGAAAACGGCCGAATATTTATTATAGCAGGGTCAATAAACATGGTAAAAGAAATGGCGTCATCATTAAATAATTTAACGAATAGAATAAAAAAGAAGCATATAATAGTTAATATTTGTAAAGAATCTTGAAAATGTTAAATACATTAGAATATACAACCTACATATTTTCAAATTAGAAAACAATGGTGGAAAAAAAAAATTACCACATGCGTCTAAAGCAAATCAATAGTAAGGTCTCATTTACTTAACATGGGAATGGCTTAAGAGAGAATATTCATAATGAAAATTCATTAAAATTTGAAATAAACATTTCAATATTGTATTTGCTAAAAGCATGTTCGAATAACACAAAGAGGGACGGATTAAAGTTTGAAATAAACATTTCAATTTAGATTAGATGTATGGTCTTATTATAAAAGTGACAGTATTAAAAGATAAAATATGGGAGATCATAAAAATAGTATTTATTTACTTTCTTTTAAGTATCATTTAGGGCAAATTACAAGTCTCTCTCTCTCTCAACGTACCCATGTTATAGAGGTTAGGAAGATGGGCTATTGTTTTTAAATTAAGAAATGAGAGACAAATATGAAATTAGAAATAATATAATTTCGATGAGAGAAAGGACAAAACGTGAGAAAATTCATAAATTAATTGAGGAAGAGAGCAAGATACCATTGAAATTCAAACTTGAAGCAAAGGGCCGAGCCTCTGTAATAATACAAACGAAACCAAATACGAACCTATTCACACGTGCCAAATCAATTTATATAATCTATTACATAAAAAACCCAAACCGTGTACGGTAGGACCTATAAATCCTCCCAATCTTCTTCACTTCATTCTATTGCGAATTGGTAAAAGCAAAAGCTTTTTGGATCTCATTTTCAAACCTTCTTCAAGGTGAGCTTATTTTTCTACTCTCACTCTTCTTCCTTTCTCATCCAATAATTCCCCACTTCTTCAAAAACTCCAAATTTCTTGATTTGATGGTTTTTAGCACTGAAAGTTTTGAACTTTCTTAGAGTTTTAATTTGTTGACTGTTTTTTTGGTTGTTGATTTGCAGCTGATCTTTAGAAATCAACCCATCTTCAGAAAAAAAGTTGTAATTTTTCCAATGGAAATCTCATCTGCAAAATGGTTATCTGAAATGGTAAAAAGCTTTATGCTTTTGCTTTTGTTTTTGCACATCTTAATTATGGATTTTTAAAAAATCTGATCTTTTCTTTTGGGTTTTTATTTTTAGGAATTGGAATCTGCCTTTATCGATGATTTCGAAATGAACCCTTTTGACTGCACGCTAGACGAGCTCAGTTTTCAAACTTTCTCCGACGAAAGCTACACATCCCACACAGATCTAGACCATTCCGTACAAACTCCGCCGCCGCCGGCGAAACAACCGAGGGCCGCCGGCAGCTGGAACAACTCTTGTACGACCCGTCAAATTGCTTCCATGGCTGCTTCTTCTTCCTCATCGCACATCATTTCATTTGGGAACTCCCATTCTATTCCAGCTAATTCTAACAAAGTTGGTAACAATGGCGTCAATTACAGCAACGTGAAGCCCAAATTTGAGACGGGGTGCGAAGGAAACATGGATTTGCCGACGGTGATCACTAAATGTTCGTATGAGAATCGGAATTGTTCGCCAAAATATGGTGTGGGAATGAAGAGGAGTGCTGGGGCTATGAATCGAAGCCCTTTGCTTGCTCAAGATCATGTCATAGCTGAGAGAAAACGTAGAGAAAAGCTCAGCCAGCGATTTGTTGCTCTTTCTGCTCTTATTCCAGATCTCAAGAAGGTGATTAATCCTTCTCATTTCTGTTCTTTCGTTCTTATTTTTTGTTTTAAGATTAAACTAAGTTTGGGTCTAATCAAATCACGACTTGACCTAAAAGCTTATGGTGATGGATTACACTTAAGATATTGGAACATAGTACATTTAATTTTGATACTTTGTTAAATCATCATTAAATTTGAGGGAGGTGATTAATCAATATAATTATTTTCTTTGATGTGGTTTCACGTTTTCGTTTAAATCTGTCAGCAAGACTTAAAAAACTTTTGTTGAAATCACTTCTAGATTCGAAAACTTAAACTTATAGGTGACTGAATTTTCTTGTACTTGTGGTTTGATGAACCTCAATAAGTGACTATTAATATTAATTGGAGACGAAATAACATTACTCGAACTTCTATTCTGATCGTATGATGTTAAATCTTTACTAAACACTTAAATAGATGAGTTATGATAAATATAACTTTTATTTATATTCTTAATAACTTTGAATGGTTTTTTTGGTTAATAGATGGACAAAGCCTCTATTCTTGGGGATGCAATAACATATATAAAAGATCTTCAAGAACGTTTGAAGGTGGCCGACGAACAAGCAGCCAAAGCGACAGTGGAATCAGTGGTGTTTGTGAACAGATCCGACGATGTCTCTACTGTCGGCGACGATTCCTCGGACGAAAACAGCTCGTCGGATGGAGGAATCCCGGACATAGAAGCAAGAGTGTCCGGCAAGGATGTTCTGTTGAGGATTCACGGCAAGAAATGCAAAGGGAGTCTTTCAAATATACTAAAGGAGATAGAGAAGCTTAATCTAACAGTTCTCAACAGCAGTGCCTTGCCATTTGGCAATTTCAGACTTGATATAACTATTATTGCTCAGGTACTTAATACAACTTTTTTTTTTTCATTTGGAAACTGTGTGTTTAATTTAGAGATTGATCTTATGGAATTAATTTAATTTGCATTGTTATTTTGATTGCAGATGGATGATGATTTTTGCATGACAGTGAAGGAGCTAGTGCAGAAATTAAGACAGGCTTCTCTTGAATTCGTGTAAAATTACAAAACTTTTTCACTCACAAAGGTTGCCTTTTTTGGCTGTGTCCAAAAAGCTTCCACCTTGTCGTTAGAATGGTCCAATTAACTGTTAATCTGCTTCCATCTTCCCCCACAATAAATCCTTATGATCTTAGAGAAACAAAAAAAAAGCCTGTGAAATTCCCCAATCAGCTCAGCACGAGGGCCTTTTTTTTCCTTGCATTTTTTTGCGTGGGGCAAATCTTTGATCACATTAAGGAAACAAAAACACCCACATGTGCTGTAAATCAAGCTCAGTTTTTTCTTTTTTTTGGGAAGATTACGTTTGATTCCAGTTTTTTAGGGTTCTCCTTTGCAATCGGATCTAAAATTATTGCAAGATTTTGTTTATGGGCAATATTGTTTATGTAGTAATTAACTTTGTTTCTATGATTAATAAGGATATTTCAATTAATTTTATGGATCTGACAGCACCATTGCAACTTAATTAAAAGTAAAACAACTGGGAAGATCCTTTAGTATAAACAAACAAGTTATGGCCTGTCGGATACAGTGGAGTGAGGAAGAAGAGGAGACAGCCAATGTCCCACTAAGATTACAAGATCTTCTATTCTCTACTATTGTCAACGCTACATGTTTATTTCTCAAATTTAAATTCCAATTTGGAATGTTAAAAAAGCATTTCCAATTATGAATATGAAATAGTTTATTTTAAACAGTGTGTTAGGTTTTAGGGCATATTTTTGGGGTCGAACATTTCGAGTAGTTGTTCAATTATTTTGACATTTTGTCTTTAATTTTGCATATAAAAACAAGCATTTGGTAGGAAGTGGCTAAAAGAAGAAGGCACTTTTTTTAAGGGAAAAAATATATATAATTTAGAATATATCAAACCCTATTCTTTACCGGGGGAATATGTATAATTTTACATGATGGTATCAATATATATTACTAACTTTGTTTTTCATCACGTTTGCAAATGGATTTGATGCTTCATGAAACATGACAAGCTATGTGTGGCATAAACTAATTAAGAATAATTTCTAACTTCCATCGAGAAAAGAGCAGGAAGAAGAAACAAAATTAATTTTAGGCTAAATTATAAAAAGTATCCTCGAACTTTGTACTTCGTTTCAAAAATATTCCCGAACTTTTAAATGTTTCATTAATACCCTTCAACTTTCAAAAAAAAAATTCAAAAATACCTTTACCATTAGTTTTGGATAAAAACCATTAATACTTTGTTTTAAAAATACCCCTAAACTTTCAAAAAGTTTAATTAATACCCTTAAACTTTCAAAAAAAAGTTAAAAAATACTCTTACCATTAATAAATTGACAGAAATCGTTAGTCTCTCGTTTTCAAAACATCCCTAAACTTTCAAAATTTGCATTAATACCCTTAACCTTTAAAAAAAAGTTAAAAAAATGTCCTTACCATTAGTATATCGACGAAAACACTGTTTATCTACACCTCATTACCTCAATCTTCTATTCCCTCTCTCTCCTGATTTGCTTCAATCTATGGCCTAGCACTTCTTTATTTTTTCTCTTTTTTTTTCTTTCCTTTTTTTTCAATACTCTCGTACTTTCTTCTTCCATTTTTCAATCTTCCATATTTCTCCTATCTTCTTAAATATTAGAACTTTAAATAAACGGGAGAAACTCTCTCATTTCTAAACATGCCCAAACATAAATATAAGAAATTTCAACACCCAAATAGTCAATGTCTTTGAAGTTATCTTGAGTTAGAAAAGAACCAACTTAAAAATAACTCATATAGATACTCTCATTTTTTTCCACATAGATACTCTCATTTTTTTCTCCATTTGTCCAACTCTCAATCATGAGAACTTTCTTAAACTGATCACAACAAATAGACTAATGTGAACTGCAAAAATGATTAATAAAGTCTTCATCCGCTACAAATTTGGTAATGCATATATATTTTTTCTTTTCCCTTCTACTAGATGTTCTCAAAATTATGATCCAAATTCTCAACATGTCTCTCTTTTTGTGTATTAAACTCAAACGTACTAACTCAAATTACTATCGTACAACCTTATTAAAGCATTATTAGAGATTAAAAAATGGAAGAGGGGTATTGAAAATATATATTACAGTATAAATTAAATTGATATTTTGTCTTATATGAATAGACTCTTAAATCTCATATAAAGGGCTTATACACTCCTCTTGTTGGAACAAATTATTATGCAAGCTCGCCAAAATGTAGCCGCCTTTTCATAATCGTTGGATGTAAGTCCAAAAATATGTCTGCTCCTTAATAACTATTGGACACAAAAACGAATTACTTTTATAATCTCTCTCCTACATCCAATGATGTAAAACCAGTTGCATTGTGGTGGTCTTATCGAATAATTTCTCCCCGATTGGTATATATAAACAAGCATTAGAGCGAAACAAAGATTCCAATAAATGTGGGGACCTCCCCCAAGTGATCTTATCCTTTCAAACATCCTATATATATTATAAATCCAAAAACAATGATTTTTCAATACAAAATCTCATATTGATTAAAAGTAAAGAAAAAAATTGTGGAATTTTTTAGAACAATTAGTAACTTTTTATTAACATCAAGTCTATTGAATTAATAGGGTCAAAATAAATATATAAAATTTTGAATTTAAAATTTTAAAATATAAAGCTACATTTAAATGGGTAAAAAAAATTGATAAATATAGTATTTTATGTAATAAAATCATTTCAATTTTATTAAATTAAAATATGTATAATATAATATATTATAAATTATATGATATTGTAAAATAATAATTATACAAAATTTATAACATGTTAATAAATTAATTAATAATAGTTGAGATTCAACCTAATAATTAGTTGCTAACTATAATTATTTTTATGGTTTATAAATATATCATCAAACACATTTTTAAAGTGAGATTTAGTTTCTAAATTTGCTATCTAACATAAATTTAAAAATACTTAACATGTAATACATCTCTGATTATCATTGAATCTCTTGTTTTTAAATTTTTGTTCTCATATCACCAACCAAGCACATCCTTATTTTTTTCCTAAGTTTGAGATTTCATCCTTACCCTTACATACATTGAATTCAAAAGAAACAAAAATCCTTTAGGGACCAATTGTTTTTAAGGAATCAGGATGTCTGACATTTTCAGATGTTTGAAATTTTAGATATCTGGAATTTTAGATGTCCGACATATTTAGATTACCATATTTGTTTTGCAGGAAAATTTATAAGGATATCTAGAAATATTTAAATAGTCATGTTTGTTTTGCATAATTGTGTATGAGAATGTGATCTTAAGATTATGTATTATATCAATAATGTCCTTGCTAATTTTACATAATTTACTTATTAATTTAATATAATAATTTATATCACATGAAATTGGTCTTTATTAATTTAATGTTATATTTGTATATAAGTTTATTTTAAACTAATAGTTATGTGTTATTTTGTAGAACAAATTAATTTATATTAGTTCGAGATTTTGATAAAATATTTAATTATTAAATATTAATTCAATTTTAACTCAATTTTATTTTATATCTAAATATAAAATATAAATATAGTAACTACATATCATCATTTATTAGTGCGTAAATACATTAATTTATTTTTAAATAAAAAATAAAAATGTAAAATAAAGAAAATTGATAAATGACAAAAATGTTATTAGAGAATGCCTTTAATATGAAAATCTTAAAAATACATGTTTCAAAAAGGCATCAAAAATTGATTAGATGCTCCTCATATGGACATTCTAAGATACTCGGACATCTTAAAATGCCAAAGCATCTTACATTCCTACGAAACAAAACAAATGCACTTTAAACCTTAAAAACTCAAGAGATAATACCAATAGTACCAAAGTCTGATAGCCCATGTGGAAGAAAGCTGTTACGAGAACTCTGCATCTTACATTCCTACGAAACAAAACAAACGCACCTTAAACCTTTTTAACTCAAGAGATAATACTAATAGTACCAAAGTCTGATAGCCCATGTGGAAGAAAGCTGTTACGAGAACTCTGCATCCCTTTTTAAGCATGTGATGGCTCATCCAAAAAAGGGAGTGTTTCAATTAACTAGATGTGATGGTTTAAGTATTGTCTCAAAAGTTCAAAACTAACTAATCAAGTTAAAACATATCCAACTAGAGTAAACTCTATATATATATATATATATATATATAATTTGATTTTAAAATAATAAAATTTTCTCGTGAGTTGCATCATATGCTCCCAAAATTGACAAGGAAACAGAAGAATTAACCACATGGGTTTATGGGTATTAAACTACAATAAATAGGGTGAGCTGTCCTATATATCTTTGTTTATTGGTTTTTTTTTTCCTCTTTTTCTTTTTAAATTTTTGTTTATTGGTTTCTTCCTGGCAAAGTATGGGAAATCCTATGAACATGTATATGTGGTATCCTGGAATTCAATTCTACAAATCTGGAAAATCTATCACTTAATCTTCATTCGTTTTTATTATTATTAAATAATTAATTCCTCTTCATTTCTCGAGATCGGTGAATAAAATTTTATTCATTGATCACTTTTAATGTCAAGTTTGATCATCGGAACACACTAATAATGATATGTATCGTTCTAACTCTCGTACTCCTTATTTGTACTTAATCTATTTTTAAAAGAAAAACAAAAAATTGTGCTTTCTTTTTCATTTGAAAACATGAGAAAAAATTATCTTGGATCTATTAAATAAACATGAAATTTCATCTCAAAACTAATTGACAATGAGATGAGTAACCCATATATCTTATCGTATAAATTGTGAGGTCTCTTTTCATCTTTTCGATGTAACATCCTCAACATACCTCTTCAAGATGGTACATTTTTGGGTTCATATCTTATAAAAAGTTTATTTTCATCTTTCCGATGTGGGATCCTCAACAGAATTTAGGGATGTTCTTTTTCTCCCACGGGAATGGGACATGCAGGGAATCTCTGTCTATGCAAGAAATGGGAGAGAGAAAGCGGGAAAAAAATTTGTCCTCAAGCTTCCCCATCCCCAACACCGTCTCCTTCCTGATTTCTTTTTTTTTCTTTAATATATATATATATATATATATATATATATATATATATAAACTTTCATGAAATATTATTTTGTTTTTATTAGAAAGTTTAATAATTTTTTCTTCAAACGTAGAATTTCATGAGAACGGGAAATTAATTAAATGGGGGTGGTGACTAGGACATGGAAGCCATCCCTATCTTCGTCCCATCCCATGGACATCCCTATTTAGATTTTTAGTTTAGAAAATATATTTTAATGTTTTTTTTTTTTTTAATATGCTAGGCATGTTCATAGTTTCACAATGGTATGATGTTGTCAATTTTGAGCTTAAGCACTTATGATTCTACTTTTGATTTCACCTAAAAAGCTTCATAGCAATGGAAATAATTGCCCTTACTTACATACCATTAGATTTTCACCTTTTTTAGCTAATGTAAGACTTTAGTCGCATTCTTAATAGAAAAAATGTCACATGAACAAAAAAACGAAAAACGTTGAACAATAAAGATTACTTGCAGCCCTTGGTGAAATTTTCAAAATTTTGTAAAAGAATAGTTATTATAACTAAGTGAAATTTGAAGTGTTGATGTGATCATAATATCTTTTATCGCAGAATTGTTTTTAGACAATAGGTGAAAATATGAAATTAAATACTATCATTAGGATAGTAAACTCCTGATCTGACATTTTAAATATAAAAATATTATACTGTGAGCTAAAAAGAATCAATATGTTTTTAAGATAAAATTAAAACTTTTATGATTTAGAGTAGTTAGACTTCACCTCACAAGAACATTAATTAGACACAAAAACGGTAGGTTAACTTCATTCTTTAAGGCCAGCCTTAGTATAGTTCTGATTAGGACATATAAAAATATTTTCTTTCATACCATGAGCTGTTTCAAGCTTCCGGAGGGGCTGTGTAACGATTTGAATGCCATGTGCAGTAGATTTTGGTGGGTCTGAGGGGAAGAGGAAAATTCACTGGAGGAGTTGGCAGCGTCTCTGTTCGCCTAAAGAGGAGGGCGGTATGGGCTTCAAAGACTTCAGGTTGTTTAATCAGGCAATGCTTGCTAAGCATAGCTGGAATATCACCAAAAATCCCTCCAGTCTCCTCGCCAGAGTTCTCAAAGGAAGGTATTTCAAACATGGTGATTTTCTGAAGGCGGGGGAAGGCCTGAACCCTTCCCTCACGTGGAAGAGTATTTTGTGGGGTCGTGAGCTATTCGAAAAAGGATATAGGTGGAGAGTTGGAAATGGGAGGCATATCTTTATTGGTGAAGATCTGTGGGTTCCAAACAATGGAAACTTCAAGCCGATTTCGATTCCAGAGTCCCTCAAGTTCACGAGAGTGGCAGAGCTCATCGGTGAGAGTGGGGAGTGGGATGAGGGAACTATTAGAAGTGCCTTCCTTCCTCAAGATGTTGAGGATATCCTAAACATTCCCTTGGGGAGACAAAAAGTGGCATATGAGATCATTTGGAATCCTGACAGTAAGGGAAAATTCTCTGTCAAAAGCGCCTATCGTTTTGGCTCTACCATAGTTGGTTCCCACCCAGCTTCTTCTTCTGATAAGGGTGAGCTGCACGACCTTTGGAGAGCTTTGTGGAAGATCGACCTAATTTCGAGGATCAAGATCGGGGTCTGGAGGATTCTCAACGATATTATTCCGACGGCGGTAAACCTGTCCAGGAAAGGAGTTGATACTAACACAGGCTGTCTTTTTTGCAGGATGTTGGATGAAACAACTAGTCATTTGCTTTGGGAATGCAGGTTTGTAAAACGTTTATGGCATCACTTCTTCCCATGTAATGTTAGCTCTTTTTCTGTTAGCAGGGGAAGATGGTCCCCTCTTGATTACTGGGACTGTATTAGAAGAAACTCGAAGCTCGAGGATTTGAGAGGCCCTGTGATTTTGATGTGGAATGTTTGGCAAAGGAGGAATCAAATCTGAATAGGTAAGGAGTTTGCTGACTTTGAGTCGATGGTGTTCTCAACCGAAAGACTCTTAGAGTTGCACTTACAGGAGAAGCGGCCCTCATCTGGGTGCAAGGCTTTGGATTGCAGGCGGCAATCGGGCAGTTGGCGGCCTCCCCAAATGGGCTTTTGGAAGATGAATGCGGATCCTGCCTGGTCAGATAGTCTCAGTAGAGGAGGTACGGGATGGGTGGTTCGAGACTGGAATGGGACTGATAAGCCTTAAAATTAAGGCTTATTTAAATCCTCAAATTGCTCGAAAAAACTCTTGTTTGTCCTAATATTAATTGAAAATGGTGGAAAATTGTTGAAAGAAGGAAATAATGAAATGTGATAGCAATTGGAGAAGATTTCTAAGTATTATGGTTCTTTTGCAGGAATTGCCAAACCAAATTGCCAGACCATTGCCAAACCGGCGAATTGGCAATCTTGGAGCAGGGAATGTGACATTGCTAAATCAGATTGCCAATCTGGTTTGACAATTTGATTGGCAATCTGTATTCTGGGCAGAAATTCATGGGCGCGAACGAAAAAACCCATAAATGGGAAGAGAAATTTCGCACGAATCAAGGGAATTGGAGCATGATTTTTGGGCAATCTTCAACCCTAATGAATGCCTACAAATGAGGAAGAAGAAGAGGAGCCATTAATCGGATTTTGAGGGCGATTTGAAGGACCAATTTTCGTGGGTTTTTGGGTTTTAAAAAAGGAAAAAAAATTCTGCATTAAACCCATTTCGAGATTCTTCAATTACAGCCCGATTTTGAGGAAATTAAGCACGAAATTTGGGCATTCTTCAACCCTAATGAAGGCCTATAAATAGGGAAGAAGAGGAGGAGCAAGAATCAAGGGGAATTTCGGAGGCAAGGAAAGAAGCAACCTTCATTTTTCGAGCTCTGTTTTTCTGGAAGTTTTTTTTTCTGTTTTATCTCATTTCAAAGTACTGAAGTCAGTTTATTTTATTGCAATTTTCTTTCGGATTAGGGAGAATTGTTGAAGAACAATCTCTATTCTCCATTTGGTTTATTATGAATTAAGTTTAAGTGTCAATTTCAATTCTAGTTAGTGAGTTTAATTCAAGAACTTTACTCTGTTTTTCTGAATTTTCGTTTATGTTCACCGAGGTCCAGTTTTCTGTTTTTAATTTCCTTCTTCTATGACTAATTATTGTGGGAGTTCTACTGTTGTTCTCAATCAAAGATCCAAATTGAATTAATTTCGTGATTCATCCCAGCAACTACCCGCAAGTTTCTTTTAGAATTCTCCTTGATTTCATCTTGTATTTTGCTGCAAAGTGTTCAGTTCGGTGAGGTGTTGTTTTTACTCAAGTTAAGGTCTCGTGAGAGTGCTTAAAGCCCATCAAGTTAAGGAGCAAAATGAAGTAAAGCCGATTTCAATTATTACCCTCCGTTCTTTTTTATTCAATTGGAAAATTTCTAGAACTTTTGAATTAATTGTCCAAATAGATGTTAATGTTTAATACCTTATTTGTTTGATAAAGTTGTCTTAATTAGAGTGAAATTTTGTTTTGATTAGCAATTTACCTAATTTTCCCAATATGAACTTCTCTTCCAAAATTAGTTTTAGGATTTTTATATTTAAGTTGAGCTAAAACTTCTTAGGGGGTTCAAGGATGTGAATTCCCTAAGAAGTAATTGTAGCCAAAATTTCAATGAAAACCAAGCCTACATCTCAATTGTTTGCTTGTGTTGATTTAATTTCCGTTGAGATCCTAGATTGATCAACTAGGGTTCAACTCAAGCTTAGATCTAATACCGACAGGGTTAGTGATAAGCGGATTTCATACAAGTAATGGAGTAAAAGAGCTTAGACATAAGTCATTCCTTACCCTAGACATAGGGATTAAGGACTCCAAGACCCATAAAATTGTGAGCCAAAAATCATCTATGATTGAGGGACTATAGACATATAGAGCCCCCACTTAGCCTCCTAAAAAACCCAATTTGAGGTAATAGGAGATGCAATTTTGGTTTACAATTGAGTGTGGAGTAGGTTGGAATTGCAATTTTGGTTTACAATTACGACTTAGGGCAATGACATTTTTGAGCCCCATCATTTATCATTTCATTCTTAAGTCCATTCAAATTGCCATTTCATATTGTCAATTTAGATTAGCAATTTAATTCTGCAATTTTAGTCTTTTCGCACATTGCCATTATGGATTAGCAATTGGAGTAGCAATTTCTGTTATTTCCAACATTGTCATTCTGGATTAGCAATTGAATTAGCAATTTTGATTTTCCACCAACAACTTGATTTTTGTATTTTTTCTTTTCAAACTTGCAATTTGCCTTACACTTTTGCAAAACAAAATCTTTGTTACTCCGTTCCCTGTGGGATTCGATACTTGGTACTCAGATACCATTTTATATTACTTCGATCGCGTGCGCTTGCGTGAACACCGATCAGGGACCCCTATCATTGGTGGGATGACCTTTGTGGACCGCAAGTGGTCGGTGAAGGTGCTCGAAGCGAAAGCCTTTGTGGACGGTCTAAAGCATATTGCTTCTCTTTGGGAGGGTCGTAACCCTCCCCTTGTGGTGGAATCGGACTCCCTCGAAGTTATTAGCCTTCTGAACCGATCTAGTTCGGATCTCTCTGAGGTTAGTCTGTTTATTGATGAAGCCCTTAGCTTATCGCAGGTCGTGCACAATTGTTTTTTTTGTAAAATTCCTAGAGAAGAGAACAAAGCTGCCCATAACCTAGCTGCTTTGGCCTCTTCTTCTGGTAGTTCTTTGGTCTGGAAAGATTGTTTTCCAGCGGATGTTTTATCCCTCATTCTTGAGAGGGGTTGCTTGTAGTTTGGTGATGGGTTCTTTATGAAGTTTCTGTTTCAAAAAAAAAAAAAAAACTTGATTCATTTTAATTCTGAACATAAATATTATTTTAATTTTAATAAAAAAAATAATTGAATAAATAAAGCACAAGTTTTGGTAGGTTTTAGATTTTAAAATTATATAATAAATAAATAGGGTCGGTTGCAAATATGGAAAAAAAAAAGGTCCAATTGCAAGCATGTCACTCCTTTTTTCAATTTGCAATTATAGAAACAAAAATAGCTTAGCCCAAAAGAAACCTGCAAAAAGTCTAAAATAACTCTTGGCTTATTCCCGAGTATATCAATGATATACTAATGATATACCTAAAATGAAGTATATCAGTGATATACTACTGATATACTTTATTTAGGTATATCAATAAAATGTCATTCCTAATATAAAGTATACCAATAGTATATCAGAAATACCTAATATGAAGTATATCAATAGTATATCTTTTTGAGAATATGTGGAGGGTATATCAATAATTCATATTCAGTATATCAGATATACCTAAAATTTATATCAATGATATACTACTTATATACTTTATTTAGGTATATCAATTAAATGACATTCTTAATATGAAGTATATCAATAGTATATTAGTAATTCATATTCAATGTATTAGATATACCTAATATGAAGTATATCAAGAGATTTTCAATATGTCTGATATACTTAAATGAAGTATATATACTACTGATATACTTTATTTAGGTTTATCGATGAAATTACATTCCTAATATGAATATATAAACAGTATATCGATATTTCATATTCAATATATAATATATATCTAAAATGAAGTATATCGGTGGTATACTACTGATCTACTCTATTTAGGTATATAAATGAAATGACATTTCTAATATAAAATATATCAAGAGTATATCAATAATTCATATTCCGTATATCAAATATATCTAAAATGAAGTCTATCAATGATATACAACTGATATACTTTATTTAGGTATATCAATTTAATAATTCATATTGATTAATATATCAGATATACATAAAATAAATGCTAAATTATTATAAAAAAAAATCTCGAACTTTGTCATTTGTTTCAAAAATACCCCTAAACTTTTAAAAGTTTGCAATAATACCCTTGAACTTGCATAAACGTTTCAAAATTACCCTCGGAGTAGAAATCTTTTAGAATGTTGGACGAAAAGTCAATGTAGCGATGATGTGGAAAGACGTAGCGGTGACTAGAATGCTTGCCTAAGTTAAGTATGAAAAATCATCATGCAAATGTGTTGACTTTTCGTCCAACATTCTAATGATTTTTCTACTCCAAGGGTAATTTTGAAAAATACATTAAAGTTCAAGGGTATTATTGCAACTTTTAAAATTTCATGGGTATTTGTTAAACAAAGAGCAAAGTTCAGGGGTATTTTTTATAATTTAGCCTAAAATAAAGTATATTAGTGATATAATACCGATATAGTTTATTTAAGTATAACAAGGAAATGATATTCTTAATATGAAGTATATCAACAATATATATCAGTAATTCATATTCAGTATATCATATATACCTAAAATGAAGTATATCAGTAATATACTACTAATATAGTTTATTTTATGTATATCTTTTCACTAATATACCTAACATGTACCTAATAAATAGAGTATAAATTGATACATAACATAATAAAATATATAAAAAAAAACATTGTAAAACAAAAAACATAAAGTATATCAAATATACTAATGATATACTAAATATAAAGTATATCAAATATACTACTGATATCCAGCTAATATACCAATGATCGTAAAATTAGAATAATGAAAAAATCAAAATCAAAATAATTTTTTTTTTACTATATTTACAAATCTAAACGATCGTTGCTAGATTTATAAATATTCTAATATTTTTTGCTACCCTACCCATTACAATTCCCCATATCAATAAGCCGAAAATGATACTCAACCATTCCACTTTTTATATAATAAAGATATACCTAAATTATATAAAATCAATATTTTTTTATATTATTAAAGGATATATAATGATGACGAACTCCATAAATGACTTCTGATTTAAATTATTAACATCCCATTTTATATTGTATTTTTGTCATCTCAGCTTTAGACAAATATGATTTTAATATATATAGTGTTCTTATCTACGCATGGGGTCCACTCTGGCAATAAGCCACAGCAGATAGATTATCAATATCCTATATTTACGAAATGATTAAAACCCCAATAAATTAGAAAATATAATATTTGTAATATTATAATAATACTTTGCATTTGAGTACATTAAACTATTAAAATATTTACTAAAAAGTCATTTATTTTATCCTTTTCAACTTTGTATTTGTAAAAGAAAATGACACTAACAGACCAATAACCTATCACATAGTTGGATTGTTTTTTGAGTTCAGGTTTTTCTAATATGAGAAGTACATGTTTGTCAAATTCTTTGATAATTATTTATTACTCATAAACTTTAGAAAGATGAATAGATGATTATATTTTTTTAATATCATAATTATTCAAACATAATATGAGAATTTAGACGTAAAATTTGAAGAGAAGTTATTAATTCTTTAATTTTATAAACAATAATTTATGAAAAAGCCTAAACTAAGTTTTATTTTTAAGAAAAGGTTTTATTGTAATATTACGAAGTCGTTGCACGTAATATAAAATGAGATCGTTTCATTATAAAACACGAATAAATTTTTTTGTTTAATTGGTGTCATTAGTATCGAATTATTATTTATGTTTTCAAATTGGTATTGATAAATGATAATGTAATTAATTAAGATGAAGGGGGGGGGGGGGGGGGTGGAGTAGGGCTTACGTGGGGTGATGTGATTGGTGATGTTCTGGAATTGGCAGGTCAATTTTAGGGCACGGGAGAATTTTGACCAACCTCAGACCTCGGATACACGGTCCCTAATTTTGTAGGACCATGCCCTAACAAACGGCCAACGGGCTTCGAGTTTAGGACTCTGCACCTTCGTGTCTGGTTCGCCAATTCCCACGTGCCCTTTATGCCACTAACTTAATGGGAGGTTGTCTCCACGTATGAATTACGAACATAAAATAAAGCAAAGGTGGGATCTTTGAAGATTTTTTTCGAAGTTTATTATTCTTTCCATTCATTTAATATTCAAATTAATTTAAAATATTTTTTTTGGTTAAATAACAATTTAAAAAGTATTTCTCATTTTTTAAAAAAAAACTTTTAAGCTTTTAAGTTTGTCTAATTAATTCTTGAATTTTAAAAATATTTCTAAATTTCTAAACTTTTAATTTTATATCTAATAAATCGTTGATATATCAACTTTTTAAAGTTTAGAAACACATTTAACAAAAGAATGAAAGTTCAAAGATTAAACTTGTAATTTAACTTAAATTCTATTTTGTTTTCTTCGTTTTAAATTTTTGATCAAATTAATAACTTGAACGTATAATTCAACTTATTAAAACATATTAGAAAGGTTTTCAATAGGGTTAGAGGTTCTAGACTACCACCCCCACCCCATTGTTTGAACTAAAATAAATATTAAATGACTTATTCTAGCCTCTAAAGTTTTTTTTTTTCTTTTCAAAAACTTAATTTATAAAAGTTTAAAGGTAAGTTTTTATGTGAAGTTTAAAAAGTAAATTGCTTGACAATTTAAGAATTTTTTTTTTTGAAATGAAAATTTAAGAATTAAAATAGAACTAAAAAAATTAAGAATTAAAATATAATAAACAAGAATGTTTGAAAAGAAGAGAAAATATAATTTTGATAAAAGAAGATAAAATAAAATAGAAACTATAATAGAATTTAATCCTTTTACTAAGTATGATAAATGAAGAGAAAAATATAATTTTAACCCTTCTATTTTTTAGCTCCGAAATTTGAAAAGGGAGACTTCCTTGAAAAAAAATTGAGGAGGTTATTATAGTAAATCAAACTATATTTCCTTCCACGAAATAAAGTTTTTGCGGCAACAATATTTCAAAATGTATGTACTCACTATCTTACAACTTTGTTCACACTCATAGGTATGAATTTAATGCTACAAGTCAGGAAAAGAAAAAAAAAAAAAAAAAAAAAAGAGATTGAATTAAATACTCATTTTTATACGATTTTAAATTTTTTAAAAAAATGATCACTTTAATTTTCATTGGTTTAATTAGTTTTGGTCAACATTTTATTCCGTTTCATTTTTATTTAAAAAAAAAATCAATTTATGTATCTTTTCAATTCAATACACGAAGATTTTAATAAAAAAAATTGAATTGAACTTTTTTTTTTTTTTTGAGTTCAACAACATTTGAGGGCAGAAGAATTTGAACTTCTAATCTCTTAGTCAAAAATACATTTTAATTATTGCTGAATTGACGAATCTAAACATTTATTCTTACAAGGTACCTCAATATGCTCACATTCATACAAAGACATGGATGTAGTAAGAAGTTTGGTGGGTGAATTTATATTGACAAAGTCTACGGCAGATTTAATTCGTGGTATCTACAGTTACTCAAAATTGGAAAAAAAAAACAAAATAAAGCAGATGGTTTGCAAACAAGGACACAATGTTTTAAAAATTGCACATTTATGAATAAAATAACATTTGTTTAAGAAAGAGCCAAAACGTGAGAGAATTCACAGATCCATTGACCAAAATACGAACCCAAAAGCTGACTCTATTACCACTCTTTCACACGTGCCACCTTCACAAAAAACCGTGTTCCTTTGCCCTATAAAATATTTCATCTTTTTGGCTCTCTCACAATCAACAATTAATCCAAGTGATCTTTTTCTTTCTTTCAAAGTATAAATTTTGATCTGATTCCAGTTCAGTGGTGTGATGGAGATTTCATCAACGAGATGGATATCTGAATGGGTAAATACCAAATTCCTTGGTTAAAATGTTCTATAAATATATTTATTTTTCTTGATTTCATCTAATGAAGACATGATTTTTGATTTTTAGGAAATGGAAGATGCTCCTAATTTTATGGATGAATTCGAGATGAACCCATTTGATTTTCCGTTCGAGGAGTTCAAATTTGAGCAGACCGGCCGGACTGACTTTTATGGGTCGACAGATCCTCCGTCGGCTGTGGCGGAGAGGCCGGCGAAGCAGTTGAAGGTGGAGAACGGCGGCGCAAAATGTCAAATATTAGCTCCGAAGACTGATTCGTCATCGTCCTCATCCCATATTATTAGCTTCGAAAATTCGAATTGTAAATCTGGGAAAGGATTTGATGTGAGCGGCACTGTCGTGCCTAAGATTGAGATGGCTTATGAATCTGATGGGAATTTGAATCTCTCGTCTTTAATTACTGAAAGTTGGAATAATCAGTACAGTTCGAGCGGATCATATGGGCAGGGAATTAAAAAGGCCGCTGCTTCCGTTAATAGAAATCCTTTGCATGCTCGAGAACATGTCATAGCTGAGCGAAAGCGCAGGGAGAAGCTCAGCCAACGCTTTATTGCTCTTTCAGCTCTCATCCCTGGCCTCAACAAGGTATAATTACCCGAACTCGAGCCAAAAATTTTACATCCTAACCTTTTATATATATATAATCTTTCAATTTTAAAATTGTACATATATATAATCTTTCAATTTTAAAATTGTACTATGACAAATTAAAAAGAAAATTTTAAAGGATGTACTTACCTCTCTTTCCTTTATCATTCTACACCCATCTTCAATAGGTCAAATTTATTTCGGTCCATTTCTAAGTTTAGTCCCTAATCTTTAAATTTTATGTCTAATAAATTTAGAAACTTCCAAATTTGCTTCTGATGGACTGTTGAACTTTCAATTTTTGAGCCGAGCCTATTAAGGTCTCTAACTTATTCGATATTTATTAAAATTTTCAGACTAGACCTATCAAACACCATAGAAGTTTACCTGTAATTTATTTTATTTTTATAAAATTAGCTAGAGAAAAACCCTCCAAACAGCTTGTTGTAAATTAACACTTAAAATTTTGTGTTAGTAACAATAATTTGGATGTGTTTGTGTTTTTCTTTTACAGATAGACAAAGCATCAATCTTGGGCGGAGCCGTAAGATATGTGAAAGAGCTTCAAGAGCGTTTGAAAGTGGTGGAGGAACAACAAGCAATATCCAAAATGTCGGGGGAACAATCAGCTGTTTATGTGAAGAGAACGAGCCTAGTTTCCTCCATCGACGATGACACGTCATCATCGGACGAGAACAGTTTTTCCGGCCGACCAGTTCCCGAAATAGAAGCAAGGGTCTCAAATAAGGATGTTCTTATCAGAATCTACTGCCACAAACGCAAAGGCTGTCTCTCTTATTTGCTCAAGAAAATTGAGAATCTTAATCTCACAATCCTAAACAGTTGTGCCTTGCCATTTGGCCATTCTAAGCTCGATATTACCATTGTTGCTCAGGTAATTATATAATTAAACGTTATTTTATTTGTTGATTTATTCTAAAGGGATTAATTGAGATTGAAATTTGGGAGATATAAATACTTTTATTTGTTTAATGCAGGTGGATGTTGGTTTTTGTATGACAGTGGAGGATGTTGTGAAGAATCTAAGACAGGCTGTGCTGGATTTCAACTAAAACTTTAGAAAAAGACAAGCTTTGTTTTTTGTTTTAAGATTGAGTTTTCTTTTTCTTCCCCTTTTTGCCCCCCCTTTTTTTTCCTCCCTTAAATTGAGAGAATAAAATGGCCTGTAATGTAATAAATAAAACCCATTTGAGAGGGGTAACTTTTTTTTTGAGAGGTTTTGACTTTTGTGTGTCTCACCTCTTTTTTCTCTTTTTTTACCTCTGCAAAAATGGGGGTTTATTTGTTTTGTTTGTGAAATTTTGCAGGCTGCTTTCTCTCTTGCTAGGGTTTAGGTTTGGTTTTTGGAGGGCCCTGGTGTTTGTAATGTAGAAACTTTTCTGCCCTCTTGGATTTTTATGTTCTAATTGTTATCCTTTTAATGCATTTATTTTTTTTAAAAATTTATTTTACCTTCTAAATTCTAATTAAGATAAAATATGTATACGTGTGTGTGTTATTAGTTTTGTTTATTTGGGATGTGACATCTTATCTACTGATAATTTAAAAAGAAAAAAAAAATGTCAGGCCATAATTAGCATTGAAGAAAGTATGGGCGTATGTGTGTTCATATGAATGGGAACGTATTCGTGTCGAAATGAATGTTGCAGTTGGAAAAAATATATGGGGAAGGTATAGGTGTTGATTACAATATATAAATATTGAAATAATTAAAATTTATCTTATTTTATCTTCAAAAGAAAATTCATCTTATTTTCTTTCTTTTTCTTTTATGTTTAATTAGTCAAGAAATCACAACCTAGGTGAGAATGGAGATTTGAACTTTTTTTTAGTTCAACAATTGCAAAATTTTAATTAGTCAAAAAAAAATTCTTAGAAATAACCAATAAAAAATTGAATCATAAACTTTTGAGATGGTAATTGATGTCTTATCGACTGAACTATATTCAGATTGATAAATTTGAACATTCAATGACTTTAAATTAGTGTACGCCTTAGCTTTTAAGTTAAGGTGATGTTGGTATTAACCATAAAAGCTTAAATACCTCACAAAGTTGGAAAAAGGGAGAGGGGGCTTTTAAAGAATATTGTATACCTACAAATCCCCCTTTGGCCATACTATGATGAGAGATCAAAAAAGTGAAACTTCAATTCCAACATATTCCTTGATGCGAAGAGATTATCAAATTCGATTTCAGAAGAGGTCAATTTTATTCTCCTTCAATTTTTCTTTTAGTTCAAATGTAAGAGTGGAAATTGTAACATTGACTTTTACTTAAGATTTTAGAAAAGCTGAAGAAAAAGAGTTACTCTACTGTTCTAGAGAATTCTCCTTGTATTTCTTCATATATTGAATGAAGTCGTGTTCAACATTTATACACACTGGAATACCACCAGATCAGTTGATTCTTTTCAAAGAATAACAAATAATAAATGATAACCAATAAAGAAAAAAAAGAGTTATACGTGTCAACATTTCACAGGTGCTGAATTTGATGATTTACCAAATTCTGTTAAATGGAACCTTATAGATTTTATTACGTACAAATGTATAATGCAGTAATACTTTAACCGATTGATTTATGTTTATATTGGTTTAAAGAATTGCTTCTTCTCCATTAAACTTTATGTAAATATTTAAGACTATAATGAACTAATTAAAGAAAATATCATATTTAAGACTATATTACCCTTAACCTAATAATCATTGGCTAACTTATACTTTTCATCTCTTGTAGATTGTGGCTTGTGTGTCAAGTCAAGTTTGTTTCAATATTTTTTGTTTGTGTCAAGTTATGATATATAATTTAATCTTAATCTTTAACTGGAAGGATTATAAAAGATCATTAATTGGTAAGCAAGAAAGACAGCCATTGTCCCACCAAAGATTATGTGTGATCTTCATGATATTCCAAGGTCAAGACTACATACATACTTATCCTAAACAGTTTGGCCACCATGCTGTCTTAGAAATTGAACTGTCTTGTACATATTATATATCAATTTGTCTGCTAGCTCAGCTGTAGGTTACATCTGTTTCAAGTATTTTCTACTCCCATATTGATATTATCCATAAGTATTTAAATAAGGTTAAAAATATTTAATGATAAGAGATAAATTTTGAATATTTTATATTAATTCTAATCTACTCCTGAAATTAATTTGGTGGTATCTTAAATGAACCATAATAAGTGACATAAAATATACAATCTACTCCTGAAATCAACTATATATAGATAGTTAAAAAAGTACACTCAACCCTCATTTTTGTTGTTTAATACCGATCTTTTAGTCAACATGAGCATAGCTCAACTTACATAAAACATATACTCTCTCGATTAAGAGGTTAGGAGTTTGAATTCCTCACTCCAAATATTGTAAAAAAAAAAATACCAACCCTTTGAACACGTGGTACGTAAAATATCACTTCTTTGACTCCTTTTTTATTTCATATGTTAATCCAATTCCACATACAACACCTTTCTATTAACATACTACATTTCCATTTTTATTCGTTTTCAATAATAAGTAAACTAACACTATAGTTGATTTCATTATTGTACCATATTTTATATTATATGAGACATTATTGTACCATATTTTATATTAGTTGTGTATCATAAATTTAGGAGATGTGTTTGCATTTAAATGATTTGAGGATTATGAATATAGTCGTTCTCGTTGACCAGAAAATATTTGATTAAACAAACTTATTTATGAAAATTCTAATAGTAATTCAGAGTTTAAAAGATTAAAAAAATAATAAATATATGGACAAATTGTTGAAGGAGGAGAAAGAAAACACTTTTCATTATTTATGAACCTTATCAAATTGGACAAGAAATAACATAAATATTGGGAATGGAACAAGAAAACATAATGATATATCATATATGACATAAAGAAATCTATACCTAAATAATATAGAAGATATTTTTGTCATATTCACACTCATCTAAATGCTAAATCCTAAACATTCTTATCTCCCCTCTCTCCCTTTTTCTTCTAGAAAAGAGCCAAAAACAAAAATGAAAAAGGAGGTTTAGAATATGGAAGAAAAAGAGCTAAAAACAAAAAAGAATTAAGGAGGTGTAGAATATAAAGTCCATTTATTGCTTAAAGGATTTTTTCATAAAATTGAAAACTTTAGCCCTACCATGTAGTTTTTAGTTTTTGAAAATTATGCTTATTTTTTCATCATTTCTCTATAATAGATTTCATCTTTCTTAAGAAAACATTTGAAAATCCTTAACTTTACAAAAAAACAAAAAATTACAAATTTTTGAAAACTACTTTTTATAGTTTTCAAAACTTAGCTTGATTTATAAAAACATATGTAAAAAGTAGATAACATAAAATAAAGAAACTTATATATAGAAGTAATATTTAGAGACTTAATTTTCAAACAAATAGAAATTAGTCAAAGTTGGGGCATATAATTGAAGAAATACTACAATTTTCGAAACTTCTTCCCTTCACTTCTTTCAAATGGTGCGATCGGCGAGCAAATGTTTTGGCACATGAGGTTGCAAAACTGGCGATGGTGCTTCAACAAGAGGAGAGTTGGATGGAGGAAGTGCCATGTGTTTTACATGCTAAAGAGATCATTTACAACAGCCCAACTTCTTCTGTTCTTGGGTCTAGCTTTCTTTAATGCTTTCATTTGCTCTGTTTGTGTTATCAAAAAAAAATTCAAAAATCAAATAATTATCAAACGGGACTTCAACTTTTCACAATAATTTGAATTTGAATTTGACCATTTTTTGGTGGGTGGACCCATTTTATTTGATAGAAGAGTCTAGAGACTAAAAATTAATAGCCAAAACTTTTCACATCAATATTATTCCAAATTCATAAAGCCAACTAAATATCACCAAGACTGCTACTTCTGCTGCTGTGCTCTTAAATTCTTCTTTTTGGCACATGGCATTGAAGTTGAGACTTTAAAGTTTTTAACATTTTTTGAAAAAATTATCGAGACTTCCTACATTTCAAACAAACCGACCATCTCTAACAATAAAAAAGTACCAATCATCATATCTACCTTTTTACTTTTCTTTCATTGGATTTTGTTTAGTATTCTTCTAAAAAGTTTCTAGACTACTTTTTTTGCTGTATAAGCAAACTCAAGATCAACTTATAAGAAAAATTATTTGAAGGGAGCTATATAAGATCCTTTGTTTGAAAGGAGAATTGTTAAAGATATGATTGAATCTTACATTGGTTAGATTTAAGGAAATTCAAGAGTTTATAAGGACAAAACCATTATTGTTGTAAAGTTTTTAAGTAGAATTCAAGAGCAAAACTAAAATCAATCATGCTTAAACCCGAAATTGATAATATCATATTGTAATAGGTGCTCATTAATGCCTCATAGTTTTTAACTATATTATTATTATAAAATTTACAGAGTTGTTCTTCTTTTATTTATTTTTTTTAGTACAACAAATATAAAGTATATGGATTTGAACTTCCGATCTTAAGGGAAGGAGTACATGTCAATTTACCGCTAAGATATACTCACTTTGGTATAGAGTTTTTCTTACACTAGTTAGAGTGATATTTGGTTATATGTCTTAATTTTTTTTTTATAAAAAAATAAAGATCAATTTCTCAATGGTATGTATAATTTTCTTGACAATATATGTTTATAGACTCTTTTTAAATAGTTTTTAAGATTCTTTCAAACTTAGATTTGAATTTTTTTCAAACTATTTATATTTTGGTTACATGACTAAAGTACAAAAAATGTTTTTTTTTTTTTTTTGAGTTTATACACAAATGTTATAAAATCATGATTTATTGTAACTCAGCCTCTTTATAAGGAAGAGTTTACACCATTCAAAGAGAGGAAAAGCTTGTTGACTTTTGGAAGCTGGAGTTTGAAAAAGACAGCATTTGTGCGATAATTATGAGAGAACATGCTAAAAGAAATTGCCTAGAAATAGGGAATTTTTAAATTGGGAAATTTTTATAGGTGCCCCTTTTTTTATCATTTCATCGTCAAAATTATTCCGTGCATATACAAAATTTCAATATTGGCCCTTTTTTTTAAAACAAATATATTAAATCGAACAAATTGTTGTTTCATCTTCCATGTTGTTATCTTTTTTATTAATAACTAATTATTGTCATTTCAAAGTTCTAAATTCTCAATAATTTGACAATATGTCGTTAAAACATTGAATTAAAATGTGAAAAAACTATATTGAATATGTCAATTTTAAAATAAATAAATATCATAGGATAGTATTGAAAATCACTTTAAATTTAGAAAAAAAAAAGTATATATAATAAATTTGTTTGAAATTTTGGTACGGTGTTTGAAATTAGGTCTAGCTTTAAATTCTCCTAAAAGATGAATTTTAGCGAAGACCAACTTTGACAAATAAATATTTTGTGGCAATGTCATTCTCACCTTTGCTACTCCTTTCCTATTTTTGATTTTGCTTTCACATCTATCCTAAATTTAAAAACTTAAATGATCATCTCAACTTCTCTCTATAGAAATGAAGAGTTCCAAAAAATATATATATGTTCGTTCTTATTTATGTATTAAGATATTTCCTAACTTTTAATCCAAAATTACTATCCTTTTCAAATTGCCGAAATATATAGCAAGACACTTTTTACGAGCAATAAAAAAATTGTTGGATAACAAATAAGTTCAACTCTAGACTTTTCACCGAGCTACAAAACGTTAGAACCTTAACTTAGTTGGATTTTCTCGATCCAAATTATTTCCTTCAAGATCAAAATAAATTATACCTAATTTTTAAGATTAAGAAAAATTATTTATTTGTTTTTTAGAAATACAAATTCTGAGATTTACGGGTCGGCCCAACGACCTACATTGAAGGCCGATTGAACTGATATTGGGCTTAAGAATTACTAGTTGGCCCAACAAGATCTGATTGGGCTTGCGTGGGTTGAAGTAGGAAATCTCCCTTTGAAAGCGATTGCAAGTTCTCCAATTTAGCTTTAAGTCGAAAAAAAAAAAAACAAAACGAAAACAAAAAGTTCTCCAATTAATTTTCATTCCACATCCAAAATTCAATTTTTTTCCCATCTAGAAGATAATCTCTCTCTAATAGTGTGTTTGGATTGAAATAACTTGTGAAAAAAAATGATCTTTAAATAAAATCAATTTTTCGATAAGTATCTTTGAAAAAATTAATAATTTAAAGTGTGTTTAGTATAACTTATTGAGTGATTTTATGTGATCAAAAGTGGTCTTTTTAAAAAATCTTAAGAAATAAAAAGTGCTTAAAAAATATTTGATTAATTTAAAAACCTTTTTTGAATAAGCATTTGATAGATGGATTATCCAAAAATAACTTTATAGTGATTAATCAAAATTTCTCAAAATATGTAATAAAAAATAAAAATAAATTTATAATTAATAAAACTATTTTTAATCCTAGTGCAATCAAACAAATTTGTTATTTAAAATACTTTTAAAAAAAAAGTAAGATATAATAATATTTTTATTGAAAATATTTTTTTCAAAAGTGTTTAATCTAGAGGATGGGTATAAACTTGCAAACGTAAATTTTTGTATATTTTTTATTATCTAATTATAAAAATCTAATAGAAAAAACACAATTTTCTCTACACTTTTTTTTATTCTCGGAGCAAATAATTTTCAAACATATTTATTTTATTGAAAATATTACATTAAAAATACAAAAATGAAAATAGGTTTTTTTAAGTTCAAATGTATAAGTAAGAAAATTTCAACCACCTCTTAGCCAAAGATACATGCATCAACCAATTAAACTATGCTCATGTTGGTGAAATAAGAATAGAGATTTAAATCTATGTGTTAATCATTAAATTAGATTTCATTCATGAACCACTTGTAAAAAAAAATTACAAAAAAAACAAATGAAATGGATGGTGAAATTTTCTTAAGAGTCATAAACCATTTCTCTCGCGATGTCTTCTCACTTCTCAGTACAACGAAACACATTTTCTTAAAATAATAACAACAGAAAATTACAAAAATCACCTTAAACTACCATGGTTATTACGGTCATGTTCTTAAATTTTCAATTTGATTCATTAGCTCTAAACGTACTCATCGTTGCAATTAACTCTTTTAAAGATTTCAAAATATACAAACCACCACCTTAATAAATAATAGGATTGTTACAATCAAACTCAAATTCTTTTAATCAATGTGTTGATTTGTTAAATTGATATGGCAGTGGAATATCAATTTAAAAACTAACTTTTTTGCTTGAGCATAATTTAGTGATAATTGGCATGTACAAGAGATTCAAATTTCCCCACTCTTAAATGTTGTTGAACTCAAACAAAAAAAAAACATTTCTAATAGTTAATATTACACTTTTTCAAGTTTTGTATAGTTAAAAAAATTGAGTTAAAATTGTAACAATTTCATAATTCTAATATTTAATTGTAAAAGTCTTTTATAGTTCATAAGTGATTTGTGAATTTTGCGATATTTAAAGGGTAATTGTAAAATTTTGTAAGTTTAGAGAGTTTTTGATCAAATTGATAGTTTAAGATGATTTTTGTAATTTCTATAATAAATAATAAGGTTAACTTACAAGTTTAGTCTCAAAACTTTTAATGCTTGTGTATAATATGTCTCTAAACTCTTAAAAGTATCTAATAGACTCTTGAGCTTTCAATTTTATGTCTAATATGTCCTTGAGTTTTAAAAATGTCAAATAAATCCTTGAACGTTTGATTTTGTGTTTAATACATCCCTAACATATTTACCATTTTTTTTAATTTAACAAATTTAGTAGACATAGAATTGAATCTTGTGACATTAAACTATCAATTTTTGTGTTCAATAAATTTGTAGATTTTAAAAAATGTTGAATAAGTCAAGACCAATTAGTCCCAAAATTAAAAGTTCGAAAACTTATTAAACATAAAATTGAAAGTTTAGGAACTTAGAAAACATTTTTTTAAGTTTAAGAGTTTGTTAGATGTAAAATTGAAGGTTAAAAAGACCTATTAAATACTTTTTAAAACTTAATAACTTATTTGATGGAAACTTAAAATTTGAGAGATTAAAATGGTAATTTAACGCAATACAGAATGTGAAAATCAGAAATTATATAAAATTGAAAGAAAAAAAAAAAAGAAGAAAATTTCCAATTTAGGCGGGCAACGTGTCCGAATAGATAGTGCTGAGAGATTAAGCCGAATTTCCAGAGGAAGAAGAACCCAGCGGCATAGCGATCGGCCGTTGCCATCCATAATTCGCGTTCTGTGTTCCTCAATAACCGATTTCTGTTATTTCCATTGGAGATGGGAGAGATGATGAACACAACTAACCGCCGCACCAAAATGAAACTCCCTGATTTTATATCCCCTTCTAACGAATCACACAGTTCAACAACACACCACCCATGGCCATGCGAAGGGAACTTCTGGTGGCCGCATTGGCCACAACTGCCACTCTGGTACTCGCCGCCGCCGCGCTGAGGAGGTGGAAGCGGAGGAAAGAATGGCAGTTGAAGCAAGCACACCGAATTCTTCGCAAATTCGCCCGAGACTGTGCAACCCCAGTCCCCAGGCTGTGGCAGATCGCCGATGATTTGGAGTCCGATATGCGAGCCTCCATTGCATCTAATGGAACCAGTGGCAATGGCACTCTCAAAATGCTCGTCTCCTACGCCGACGCTTTCCCCAATGGGTATTGGTTTGTTTTGTTTTGTTTTGTGGCGTTGTGTTTTGAGGTTCGCATTGCTAATGCCTTTCGATTTTGATGCTTGAATTTGGCTGAAAGGGATGAGGAAGGGTTCTATTATGGGGTTAATTTGCGGGGAACCAATTTCTTGATCTTGTGCGCTCGACTTGGGGGAAAGAACGCGCCCATCTCTGATATTCACCGCCAGGAGATTTCGATCCCTTCCAATGTGATGAATGGTAATTCTGAGGTTTGTTTTCTCGACTTCGTCTTTTGGTAATAAATCATGCTTCAGATTGCATCCCACCTCACGAATTAGAATTTGAGAACAACCCTTTATCCAAATTGGATTATGATATCTGAATTTTGTTGGAAACAGGATTTGTTCGACTTCATTGCTGTGGAGGTTGCAAAATTTGTTTCGGCTCATCCAGAGAATGGAAATGAACCGGTAAAGAGGACGGAACTGGGTTTTACACTCTCATATCCAGTGGATGATGCAGCGGTCTCATTGGGAAATGTAATCAAATGGAATAGTTTCTCTGCTGATGACACAGTTGAGTTTAATCATTCCCGTCCCTTTGCAATCTCTCGCATAGTGGAAAGTAAATTATGATCCCCTTATGTCCTTAACAAAATTTACTTAATTATTCTCATAGAACAACAATGATCTATGGTGAAAAATTGATCATAAAGATTGAGATTAACAATATGCAGACAATTTAAATCCTTCTGTTATTCTAATGAACCTGTTTTGGATCTTTATCACATGGTATAGAAATTTTGCGACTGTTAGATAATATTGATGGAATATGATGGGCATCTCCTACTTGCCTGAAACCTAATATAGTGATGAACTCAGGTTGGAAAGAATATGGTGAAAAACATCAATCAGGCTTTGAATAAACATGGTGTGAACCTGCGTGTCTCAGCAATGGTATGCAGTTGCATATTTTAACTAAACTAGTTCCAGGCTTCCAGCTTTGTTTTGAATATTTCCGGTTCTTCGAGCAGGTTGATGATACTGTTGGGAATTTAGCTGGAGGTAGATACTACTGCAGGGACAGTGTGGCTGCTATAACTTTAGGCATGGGCACGAATGCTGCTTATATAGAATCACAAGAACTTGCTCACTTAAATGGGCCATCACCAACGTCAAGCGAGATGGTTAGTAAGATTAGTCAATTAATAGGGTTTTCAACATGAAGATCAGTCTAGTTATGTTCTTATATTGCAGGGAATCAGCATGGAGTGGGGCAATTTCCGTTCACTGCACCTTCCAATAACTGAGTTTGATACTTGTCTAGATTCTGAAAGTTTAAATCCCGGTAATCAGGTATGGAAGATTGTAGATTGAAATAACAACTCGTAGTTGAAGTGAAAGCTAATGTAGCTTGGCTAATAATTCTGCAATTATCTCAGATATTCCAAAAGTTGATATCAGGAACCTATTTGGGAGAGATTGTGAGAAGAGTCCTGGTAAAAATGGCACAGGAAACATCACTATTTGGGGATCCCGTCCCTCCAAAGCTTATGATTCCTTATCTGTTAAGGTATTGGCATTACTTTTCTTGCAGTGTGGTATTATTAGTTGCAACACGACAGTTAAACAATCGCTAATGTGATAGTTTGGGAAACAATGCAAAGCAGGCAGGGCTAATTGAGAATATTTCCATCCTAAAACTGAACTCGAGATTTCTTACTATATTTACATGATTGCATCTTAAAAGGAACAAATACCAAACCATGGTGGGAAATTGGTAATCTGAGATATATTGATTTTGTTTATAGGTCACCTGATATGGCTGCTATGCATCAGGATACTTCAGAAGATCGAGAAGTCGTCAATGAAAAGCTGAAAGACATTTTTGGAGTGAGGATCGTTTAAGCATTGAACACTGAACAATTTTTTCCCTATCATATAGATAATAGATCAGATCATGAACTCCTTATAGTTATCGACCCTTAGTTTCACTCAGTCAGGACAGGGCTTAAGAAACTTTGCCACCCCATCGGTATCCAATAGGGCCGATGGGGTGTTTTCCTTTTCAGATTTGTATCGTACAAGTCCTATTACAAATCAACTTAGTCTCTACTTTGTATTAAAGCATGCATTAACTTATACTTCTCTTCCTCACTGGTTCTGGTTGACATGTTTTCTGTCAATGCAAGATAACTGATTCTACTCCAATGGAAAGAGAAATTGTTGCTGAGGTATGTGACGTTGTCTCAGAACGTGCAGCCCGTCTGGCTGGAGCTGGCATTGTGGGGATCGTTAAGAAGCTCGGGAGGATTGAAAACAAAAGAAATATAGTCACAGTGGAAGGTGGGCTTTACGAGCATTACAGGGTGTTTAGAAACTATCTCAATAGTAGCATATGGGAAATGCTTGGAAATGAACTCTCAGACAATGTGATAGTGGAACACTCTCATGGTGGGTCTGGCTCTGGAGCTGTCTTCCTTGCTTCATCCCACAAAGAGAATTTTGATTCCTAACTTTTTCGACATTCTATAAGAAACTAGATCACTACTTTTCTGTTTCACTTGTAAGCATATATAGAATCATTAGTTCACAGGCAGTTGTTCCCTTTCTTATGTCAGTTCAATTTTTATCAAATTCTGGAAGTTAAAGGGAACCAGTAGACTTCCCTTTTTTCTACTATAGAATATGCCAAAGATATGAATGCATACATACTAAACAATCTGAAATCTCTCTCTCTCTCTCTTTTTCTCTGTATTTCAATTGGGCTGGGCCAGGAAATTTAATTTTGCTGGTCCAGGCAAGTAGACAAACTGATATGCAGGAACTTCTTGTTGGTGTGGCTAAAGCAATGGCAGGAAATTTGGCGTTTTGCATTGTGCATCCATGTTCTAGAGATTGGTGCACATAGTGATGGCCAAGCCAAGCCTAAGAGCTTAAACTTAGATAAATGGATTTTAAAGTGTCGTTTACCCCCGAAAAAAGAAAATGCTGTCTATTATTTAAACGATGTCTTGTTTTTGTTTTGTTTTGTGCTGTGAGCAAGGTGAATTCAGAGAGAGAAAGAAACAAAGAGGGGGACAAAATGTACACTACCCAAGACATAAAGAATAGCAACTGAGATAACGTGTTTTGTGGTGGAAATTATGGAAGATGAGCTTTGGACTCTGCACTTTTCTTTTTCGTATCTTATTTCTCAATACCCCAAGTTTTTTTTTTTTTTTCCTTATCATGCAATTTAAAAGAGGAATTCCAAAATTTTAAACACACCCACCAACCCAATCCCTCTATCTCTCTCTTCCTTGGACTGTGACACTGAAATTGAATATACAAGATCTATGGCCATCTCCTCTGTCTGTTTATTTTATTATATTCCCTCTTTCTTCAACTGAGTTGAACTCGGATCGGCTCATGACTCAGATTTTGCACCTAAACATACAATCTCATAATTTTGGTCAAACATGTCATATCCACATTTGTGTTTTTTTATTTTCTTCAACATGTAAATAAGATATTCGAATTTTTGATCTCTTGATTAAAGGTATATGCCTAAATCAGTTATCTTTAGGGTTGGTCGACCATATCTACATATGTGTTTTTCTTTTAATCTTAATTATGGATTTAAAATAGGTCTATCTTTTAATCTTAATCTTCGTCATATGAAAATTTAAGGTGGGGGTGTTGAAAGGAAAAGAAAATGTCATTGAATGAAAATTTAATGTGGGGGTGTTGAAATTACGGTTAAGGACGTGGAATCCAAATGACCCTTTGGTTACGGTAGGAAGGTGATTGTAAAACCAACATTACAGGGCATTGGATATATATTGAATTGATGTCGGATTCTGAATTCTCATGCATCTCAATCAATCATCATTTAACATTTTTCTTTCCCCCTCCGAGAGAGAGGGAAAAAAAAAAAAAAAATACACAACAACCTTGACCAGTTATTGTGCAACTACTTGTTTTTTTCCGAAATATGGAAATTAAATTTTGATCTAAATAAGTATCGCACTACATTCAAATTTAATAATATACATACTAATATGTGACAAATTTACTATTTGGTACAAGTCTAGGAGTGAGTTATTTAAAGACATGTCTTTTTTTAATCATAGATCACCTGAAAGCCTAAGCTTGTACATAAATCATTACCTCTCACCAGCTACCTTAATTGGATATACACTTGACTGCTTCTATGTATTACAAATAACTTTCTCAACTTAAAATAAGATACTATTTTGCTAATTAGTGAACACCTTTGTTCTTATTATGATTCTTCTATTCCATAATCTTATTATGTAATAAGAAATCCTATTTACACAGATTCAATAATGTGCAAACATTTCAATATGGAAGTTATATGCTAAATTTCTCTCGATATTCTTTTGCTACCAACATGTAATGTAAGTTATGTACATAAGGGCATCAAAGTCGATTTCATAAACTGGTTAAATATTTAGTGGCGGTAGATTTTCAGCATGTTACCAATCCTTGTCCTGAAAGGAGGACTGCATCGTCATTTCGCTATTTTAATTTTGAAAAGTATCGGGGGACCAATCTGGAGTGAGTTTGTCGTGTTGCGATGTCCCGTAAGGATCAGCCTCACAGGCTTAGGGTCACTGGCTGAGGCAACCTGCCCTTAGTAAAGTTACCTTACTTTTGAATCTGTAGGATATTGTGGGCGGGAGGGTAAATTTAAGATGGACATAAGGGTAAAAGAGTAATTATGAAACGGCTGGTCCAGTTGGTAATAATGAAGAAAATATAAGGGTAGTGGGAGACAGAGAAATTGGATTGAGCGACAATAAGCCGTCTCGTGTCTGTTAAACATGGCTTGGGTTTGGGTTTGACCAACCTTATCTCAAAATCAAAAACACAAACCCACCGCTATTATTACCTCTTTCATTATCACTCTTGCACTTTTTTTTTACTCTCTCTCTTTCTCTGCTGCCCAACACCAAACATTTTGTTAAATTCCAATTTTACTATTTTCACTTTTATCTTTTGGTGTCATTCTTTATCTTTTGATTCCGAAATTTTTATTTTTTTCCTTGCTCGTTATTAAAGTTTACAAGATGTTCGTCTAAAATAGCAAAAATGAAGTCTATGTCTACCAAATTATGTTTTACTAAAATATATAAATTTGAGTTGTATGGTCTCTTAGATTTGTGTATTTTCTTTGATATAGTTTAGTGAATGAGACACTCGTTATATTTCTTAAGGTTAAAGGTTTAATTTTCTATATGTAAACTCAATTTTATTTTTTTTAAAACTAATTTTTCTTTTAAATGCAACAATAGATTTTGTTTAAAAAAAGTATTTTATTTAGAGCTTGTTTTATAATAATTTTATTTTTTTTAAAAAAAATATTATACTTATATAGTTGAAAACTTATGTTGGAAAATTGTCTTTTCAAAAAAAAATGTTGGTCGAAAGACAAAACTTTGTTTTTTGAAAGTAAAAGTTTCAAATAAAATATTGTCAATTGACAGAATTAAAAGCAAAAAACTAAAAACCATTTTCTCATTGAATCTTAATCTTTAAATTTCGTAAAAATTTAAAGATGTAAACTACAAGATAAAAACTTTCTAATACTTTAAATATATAATTAAATAATTACAATTATTATCAACTTTGGACTTTAGAGAAATCTTACAACAACAACAAACTAAAATTAAAATTAAAAAAAAAAAAAAAAAACTCAGCTTTATTGTAGATTATGGTCATAAAAGGTACAATAGCAGAAAGAAGAAAATACAAGCAAAGTTATTGAAAAAGTCATTCAAAAGTTCTGTCTTTTCAACAGTATTTTACCATTTTCTACAATGATATCAGTACACTGTTTAATCACCATCTCAATTTTTTTCCTATTTTAAAAACTTTGGGCATGTTTATTTCTCTATAATGGAAATGAGCTCCAATCGTAATGAAAATCAATCGTAATGCGATAATCGCAATGCAAATGAGATTTCTTTGATTATGTTTACTTCGAATTAGCTGGAATCATAATCAGAATTTCATTGGTATTGTTTACTTACATCTGAAATGGAAATGAGATATGTATGATTACTATATGCTATTAGGATTAAAATGTCTTTTTATTTTTATTTTTATTTACTTATTCAAATTTTTATACATGACAAAAATTTAATATCTAAATTAAAATCTAAAAAAAGGTAAGCTTTTAAAAACCAAAATAGTAATTATCTTAAATTTCACTCATCTAATTCAAATTTTAATTTAGAAAAATAAATTATCTTGATATAAATAATCATAATTTTTTTAAAAAAATCTACAATTATTTGATTTAATAAGATAGTATTATTTAATTTATTTTAAAATATATTTTTGTAACATACCAAACCAAAAACCATAGTCTCGATCTTGTAGTGGCAAAAAAAACTGCCAAAAATCACGGACAAAAACGCTAACTCAATCCTCATTCTTGTTCTCGTGGAAAAAAATTACAGATAAAAGACCTATCTAGATATCAATCTCATCAATCTCTAGTTCTCACTCTCGCAAATATGGCCAATAATGGTAAAAAATCACCAATAATTCATCTAGATATCAATCCCAAAAATCACAGACAAAATCCCTTCTTCCTCTAGAATAAAACCATAAAAGTAATTGTGGGTTTTAATGTTTTTTATCACTTGAAGAAATTTAAAAAAAAAAAAAGAGGAGAAGGAAGAAGAAAGAAAAATAATCGTGAGGTTAAAAAAAAGAGAAATGACAAATGGTAGAAAGTAAGCCAAAATGGTATGTCCCACATAATAATCAATGAAAATGGAATTGAGTACTAATTAGATTATGGATTTGGAAGTGGGGCCCACAATTGATTCTCATTAGAATGTGTGGTAAACATAATAATCTCCCACAATTTTGAATTTTCATTAATTTTGAATTCCCATTGATTACGATTACGGGAGATTAAACATAGCCTTACTTTTTTAGACATACTAGAAAACAACTTCTTTAGTATTTTTTTTTTTAAATCCTTCTTTATAAGTATAACTTTTTTTATTTTTTCCTGTTTTAACCAAAAAAAAAAACTTTTTATTTTTTCCTATGTTTTCGTTTTGAAATCTTATACAAACTTTTAAAATGATTGTTTCTGAATATACTTTTTAATTTTAAATTTTGAGTAAAATAAAAATATAAAAAGATTATTCTAAAGTTCTTTTTTCTGAAATGAATTATTGCAAAAAAGATTGTTTTTAGAAATATCAAATGGGATTCTTCTTTGACAAATTTATTTCCTTTTCTAAATTATTTTATAATTAAGGTGGAGAATGTAATTTTCATGAAGAAATAAACTAGGAAAATATATTAAGGCAAGAAATGGAGTCAAAAGAAACAAATAGGACAAGCTTTTTAATTTTTATTTATTTATTTATTTTGAAAAACTGATGAGGAGTATTTTAATGCTTAACAACTCTACACACAAAAAAAAATTATAAAATAAGAAAAAAGAACTTTAACAACTCCACCAAATTTGCCCACTCGGTTCAAAAAGAGATGGAAAGATATAATCCAAATAAAGCAATTATTGCCAAAATCAGGAGCTTGATTAGTTTACGTCTAAGCCTAATATAACACTATACCAATAATGGATTAAACTTTAAAAACTAAATTTACTATTTTCTTATGAAATTAAAAGGAAAGAGAGAGAGAAAAAAAATAAAAAACAAAATATCTTAGCCCATCCTCTCTTTCTCTCTCTCTATATATTTTTTTTCTATCAATCAAATAAAAAACAAGTGTTAAATCTTAAAATAATTGTCAAGAAAAAAAAGGAAAACATGAAAAAGAAATTACATACAATCTTGTAGAAAATTTCAATACTATTTAGACCACTTTTTATATTCATATATTAACTTTTCTTTTTCCAATAAGATCTTTGACATAAGAATCATCAGTAGAAGTCATGATATAGATTAATCGAAAAAAAAAATATCGATTAGAAAACAAGACACGTGGATAAAAAATGATACGAGTCAATATTGCTATGATACCATGAACTCTTTCACAAAATAGAGAGTGAAATATGTAATCTTTAATTAATTCAAAAGAGTACAAGAGATGGGAATTTATATTAACTCACGGTTAATAGAAAGATCAGAATTAATAAAACTGAAATCTCCGGCGGGATTGGAGTTAAATTATGTGTGTTTGGCAATGTGCTACAAATTTTATTGCTAAAGCTTCAAATAAGACATCGATATTTTACTGTGTTCACAAATTCCAACAAAAGTTGAATCTCAAATGGAGGATTGAAAATTAGCCCTTCACTATTATTATTTTAATTCTCAGTCCAATTATTATTATTATAAGAATAGGAGTGAGTAGCCATATCTTATATCAGACCTATTCTATTCAATTAAATAACATATAATTTTTCACAAGAGTATTTAATGACTTCCCTAGACCATCGAGCTAATAACAGAGATATATATATATATATATATACACACATTATATAAGATATAAATAAATATGAACTTTATTTATAAAGTCAAAAAGCTTCAAATTTTTGAAAAGAAAAAAAGGAAAAAATTCAAATGTAAAATGTGCGACATGTTTCACTTTATTGAGGTCCCCCCCTCAACCCACTTGTTCTTCTCACTGAGCTCTCCCTCGTCCTCCTCTTTCCCTCATTTCAAACTAACTCTGCAAAATTTGCAGAAATCACCCATTGAAAAACACCCACAACAAATCCCCCATTTCCCATTCCCCAATTCCCCCATTCCTTCAACAAACCCACAAACAAAATGCGTCTTCTTCTTCTTCTTCTTCTCCTCTGTCTTCTGCAACTTCATATTCACCATTCTTTTTCTGCTCGTGTTTCTGAGTACCGAGCCCTTCTCTCCCTCAAAACCTCCATTTCCGGCGACTCCAAATCCTCACTCTCTTCATGGAACGTCTCCACCAGTCACTGTACTTGGTTTGGGGTCACTTGCGATGTTCGTCGCCATGTCACTGCCCTAGACCTCTCTGGCCTCGGCCTTTCCGGTTCTCTTTCACCTGATGTTGCCCTTTTGAGGTTTCTTACTAATCTTTCTCTTGCTGCCAATGAGTTTTCTGGCCCACTCCCGCCGGAGATTTCTTCAATCTCTTCGCTTCGGTCCCTTAACCTGTCTAATAATGTGTTCGGTGGGTCGTTCCCTTCGCGGATTTCGCAGCTTCAGAATCTGCAGGTTCTTGACTTGTATAACAACAATATGACTGGGGGTTTTCCCATTGTGGTCACTGAAATGATGAACCTCCGCCATTTGCATTTGGGTGGGAATTTCTTCGCCGGACGGATCCCGCCGGAGGTCGGTCGGATGGAGTCCTTGGAGTACTTGGCAGTTTCTGGTAACGAACTTGGCGGTCCGATACCGCCGGAGATCGGAAACTTGACGAACCTTCGTGAGCTCTACATTGGCTACTTCAACGCCTACGACGGTGGGATTCCGGCCGAGATTGGGAATTTGTCGGAGTTGGTACGGTTGGACGCGGCGAACTGTGGACTCTCTGGCCGGATTCCGCCGGAGCTCGGAAAGCTGAAGAACCTCGATACTCTGTTTCTTCAAGTGAATGCTCTATCTGGGCCATTGACGACGGAGATTGGAGGGTTGAAAGGCTTGAAATCGTTGGATTTGTCGAACAATATGCTGGTGGGTGAGATTCCAGACTCGTTCGCCGAGCTCAAGAACTTGACGCTGTTGAATCTGTTTAGGAACAAGCTTCATGGAGCGATTCCTTCCTTTATTGGCGACTTGCCGAAGCTGGAGGTGTTGCAGTTATGGGAGAACAATTTCACGGAAGCGATTCCACAGAACCTGGGGAAGAACGGAATGCTTCAGATTTTGGATCTTTCTTCGAACAAGCTGACTGGAACTCTTCCTCCCGATATGTGCTACGGTAATCGCCTTCAAACTCTGATCGCATTGAGCAATTTCTTGTTTGGTCCAATCCCAGAGTCGCTAGGCAAATGCGTTTCGCTTAATCGTATTCGTATGGGGGAAAATTTCCTCAATGGATCCATTCCAAAGGGGCTTCTGAGTCTGCCGAAGCTCTCTCAGGTTGAGTTACAGGACAATTACCTCTCCGGCGAGTTCCCAATAACCGATTCAATCTCAGTGAGTCTCGGCCAGATTAGTCTCTCGAACAACCGCCTCTCTGGGTCGATTCCGCCGACAATCGGCAACTTCTCCGGTGTCCAGAAACTACTTCTCGATGGAAACAAGTTCTCCGGTCAAATCCCACCTGAGATTGGGCGGTTACAGCAGCTTTCGAAGATTGATTTCAGTAACAACAAGTTATCGGGTCCAATCGCACCGGAGATTAGCCAATGCAAGCTTCTAACCTTCGTCGATCTCAGCCGGAACGAGCTCTCGGGTGAAATTCCGAACGAGATTACCAGTATGAGGATATTGAATTACCTAAATCTCTCAAAAAACCATTTAGTCGGTGGAATCCCCGCTTCCATATCCAGCATGCAGAGTTTAACCTCTGTGGATTTCTCATACAACAACCTCTCTGGTTTAGTTCCGGGAAGTGGGCAATTCAGTTACTTCAATTACACATCGTTTTTGGGCAATCCCGATCTCTGCGGCCCATATTTAGGACCATGCAAAGATGGGGTTGCCAATAGCAATTACCAGGAACATGTAAAAGGTCCCCTCTCTGCTTCCCTCAAGCTTCTCCTTGTAATTGGTCTGCTTCTTTGCTCAATTGCATTTGCAGTTGCTGCCATTATCAAAGCTCGATCATTAAAGAGAGCCAGTGACTCTCGGGCTTGGAAATTAACATCCTTCCAACGCCTAGATTTCACAGTGGATGATGTTCTTGATTGCTTGAAAGAGGATAACATTATTGGAAAAGGAGGGGCTGGAATTGTCTATAAAGGGGCGATGCCAAGTGGTGACCAGGTCGCCGTCAAAAGGCTGCCGGCGATGAGCCGAGGGTCGTCCCACGACCATGGATTCAACGCTGAGATTCAAACTCTTGGGAGGATTCGACACAGACACATTGTTAGGCTATTGGGATTTTGTTCAAACCATGAGACTAATCTTTTGATTTATGAGTATATGCCTAATGGGAGCTTGGGGGAAGTTCTTCATGGCAAAAAAGGAGGTCACTTGCAGTGGGATACAAGGTACAAGATTGCCATTGAAGCTGCTAAAGGGCTTTGCTATCTCCACCATGATTGCTCGCCACTCATTGTTCATCGAGATGTGAAATCAAACAACATACTTCTTGACACAAATTTTGAAGCTCATGTGGCTGATTTTGGCCTGGCCAAGTTCTTGCAGGATTCTGGGGCTTCTGAGTGCATGTCTGCCATTGCTGGTTCTTATGGATATATTGCCCCAGGTATGATTCGAAGCTTGAACTTTTCTGTCAATGATTTATAGTCTAAGAAGCAACCTTCTTTATATTATTAAATTAAGCTTGAGTCTAAACTTTTATTTGAAAGTGTTTTAGCTTTAGTTTTCTTTGACTCGTATATATGATCGATAGTTTGACTTGGGAGCTTGAATTTTAAGTGAAGAATGTGGCTTAAGTTCTGTGTCATGAGAACATTAGTGGTGATCAGCTTTGCAAGTACATGAATGAATCATAATGTTTTTGACTGCATCCTACTACTGAGTGACAAAGTTCTCTTCAATGTGTAATCTATTATTGGCTGCTTCCCATTTCAGAACAGTGTTGAAATATAATCTCCATAGTCCAAATTTGGATGATCAATGGTGTGAAAACTGTTAATTTTCTGGAGGGAAACATTCAATGGTTCTGATTCTTGAGACTTTTCTGGCCTTTTTTCTTTCTTTCAGAATATGCCTACACACTCAAAGTTGACGAGAAGAGTGACGTCTATAGCTTTGGAGTTGTCCTCTTAGAGCTTGTCAGTGGTAGAAAACCCGTCGGAGAATTCGGGGACGGTGTCGACATAGTCCAATGGGTTAGAAAGATGACAGACTCAAACAAGGAAGAGGTAGTGAAAATCCTCGATCCAAGGCTCTCCTCCGTCCCTCTCCACGAAGTGATGCACGTCTTCTACGTCGCAATGCTGTGCGTCGAGGAACAGGCGGTGGAGCGACCGACGATGCGGGAAGTAATCCAAATCCTATCGGAGGTTCCACAGCCACCGTGTTCAAAACCGGGAGACTTAACACTCCCCAACTCCTCACCACCACCACCCCCACCAGCAGCCGCCGCATTGGACCCTCCAACGACAGGAACCAAGAACAAAAAAGACCAGCAGCAGCCGCCGCCAACGGATCTTCTTAGCATTTGAATTTCGAACAACAACTTAGTTGGGGCTGGTAGTGTCTATCATTAAAAGAAGAAAAAGTCCAAACAAGTAAGCTCAGGCTCTAGTACTGCAATGTCGTTTTATTTTCTTTCGGGGGAGGATTAGGTTTGTTTTTTCTTTTTTTAATGTCATGGTCGTAATGTTCAAAGGTTTCTTCTTTACTTTCTTTCATGTACAGTTGACCAGTTGGGGCATATTGGGGGGTATTTTCTTGTGAGATTGTCCTTTTTTTCCAAGAAAAAATGTTGAAGCATTTGCACCATTTTCTTCTTTTTCTGACTGACTGAACAGTAAAAAAAGAAAAGTTGAGGTCCAGAGTGAATTAAACAGTTCACTCAATTGAGTTTGTGTTTTGCTTGTGGCTAAGGAAATTTGAAAATGAAGCAAAAAAAAGGAGTGTAGTTGAGCTGGATTTGGACCCTACGTTTTAGGATTGCCACATGCTATTGTATATAATGCCAAATGACCAAGATATTGCGACTGTCTTTTCAATATTTATTTTAATGATGTCTGGTATTAGTTGCTGCTCTTTCATCAGTTCATGTTCCTTTTCTAACACTCCATCTCGCAAAATAAAACAAGGGATTTGCACATAATTCATAAAAATTTCAAATCAAGCAAGTTTTATTTGTTGATTCATCGCAATCAATATCTCATTAGCTCATATGATATCAAATAATATGGATTAAGATTTATGATCGATATTAGAAATACTTTAGAATTTGGGAATAAGTAAGTAGGTAACAAATGAGAATTTGGACATAAATTTTTGAGAAAAATTCAATTTATCCTTAACTTAGATAAGTGTTACGCCTTTTAACATCTATTCATTTTTTACTAATTTATTAATCGATTTTAACAAAACGCAACGTAAAATGTAAAAAACTTCATAAACTCACTCATTTCAATAAAATTAGGCTCACACAAAATTAAGTTTGAACAATGTATCAAAATTCAAAAATTTCATCAAAACTTTAGCTATATAATCATATTTCTTTGAAATCTTATCAATTTTATACCATACATATGTTTTAGAATTCATCAAATCGAATGCATATGAGAATATTTTTTTTAATGATCTTTCAAATAAAAATTTATCATAGAATTATAATTGCAATACTTGTCTAAGTTTAGAGTGCAAAATTAGAAGTTTAAGATAAAAATTAATACAATATGATAAGTTTAAGGGTAAAAATTATTTTTTTTTTTCCTAAATTCTTTTTCAAAAGAAATAGAAATGGCTTAACGTGATTATGATCAAAGTTTATAGAGGTGATTTTTTTTTTTTTTGGAGTACAGTAGGAAGTGGGTGATTCAGACCAAAGATTTATGCTCACTTTTGCGAGGTGGGTAAATTTTTAAAGGTGTCGTAATTGAGATTTCGGTCTGTGATTAAAAGGACATTAATATTTCGTTATTTTTTCCGACATAGGAAATCGAGAATGCGGTGGGGGTCAGTGCCAGTGGGGAACCCAATTGAAATTTTTGGTATTCTGTGGGGGCAATTTACCAAATCCAAGTACACTAAAAAAACAAATTCTTTAACAAAGAAAATTAAAAACAGAAAATGACAATTGCCCCCACCTTCTCTTTCATATCATATTCTTTCTCTTTCTTTAATTTAATTCTAACTTGTTGTTTTGCTTCTTGTTATACTCTCATATTCTTTAATTAACTTTTATAGAGTTTCCAGTGTCTCTATATGTATCATTTATTCATGGAGAATGAGAATCCTTCTCTATTTTCCATTGTTTTTACTCTTTGTATTATTAGATAATACATAGGTTCCATAATATGCTACTTTAAGATGGAATCTCTTTTGAATTCACTATTTTTGAATTGAATTTTAATTTTCTTTTAGACTAAATATTCGTTTGGATTTTATAGACTTTGATACCATATTAGATAAACATTAAGTTTCATCTCAAAATAAATTGATAACGAGAAGAGTAGTCTATGTATCTTATAAATTGTGAGATATCTCTTTATTTTTTCAATATTGGATCTTCAACATATATTTACTGTAAGTTGAAGAATGATTTTCGATTTAATGGTCTCACATTAAATTGTGAATTAATTTCTTAATTTTGGAGGAATGGAATTGAAATTATTTGCCAATTGGATAACGATTTGTTGTAAATATAAGCTCTCTTTCATGTGTTATATATTCATTATTTTATATTCAACCAATCATTTTGGCTTGAATTTATCACATATCTCATTCTATAGATTATTCTCAACTCTCCTCTCCCTCCAAAAAGAAAAAGAAAAAGAAACTATATTCTAGATTTTGTACGTCTTCACAAGTTAGGTCCAATTTCTACATCTATGTATATGTTTAATAGCATAAGGTTATGGACCATTTTATTTGATTAAGGCATGTTCATCTTTATCACAATTATTTCAAAAGGTAACCTCACATGTAATCCTAATTGGATGAGGATATTTGATAGCAACTCAAATTTTTTTTACATAAACGAATAAAGGAATCTTATTTGTTACTCAAGGTATGTTTTCTTTTTCACAATCGTTAATACAACTTTACTTATTTTTCCTTTTTTTTCTTTTTATTATTTTTTTTAATCTTCATCAACTAGGAGTGTTCGTTCAAACTATTTTGGCGAACATAATATAATATTAGTATTAGCATGTTAGTTAAACTTTTGAACTTTATGTTATTTTATTTTTTATATATATTAATATAATCTATAAGTTGTTATATCTCAACAATAAAATATTCCTGCTTTCATAATATTTTTATTGAAAAAATCTATTCTATTTTTGTGTGTCGATAAACCTTTCAACATATTTTTTAAAGAAAAATCAGAAATTATTATATAATGTCTTTAGCAAAATATTTCTGTGAAAACATGGTTTTATAAATTTAAAAAAATAAAAAAAAAATAAAAAAAATAAAAAAAACACCTTCAAGAATTTTTATTTTCTTCATTCAAGTGGAGATAAACTATTGTTTTTTTTTCCCTAGGATGGATGGATATATTTTGATCACCAAAACACTTTTCTCTATGTGAAAAATAAAATTTATCCAATTCAACCAAGTCTCTTCACATATGTTGACCAAAAAAAATCTCTTCAAATATATGCCACTTTTAATAAAAGGAATGGAGATTTGAAAGCAAAGAATAATTCTTAAAAAATCTTAAAAATTCATCCAAAAACTATATGGTAATCTTAGAACTATTCAAAAATTCAAATAATGTAATGTCAACTAAAACGGTGATCAACTAGGCTATCAAGAAACACAATAATACAAAAATATGAAATTCGAGTTCAAAAGAGATTATAAATGTAAGTTCATTCTTATACGAGAAATATACTTTCAAAATCAATGGTTGAAACCACAATCAATAAAACACAAACTTAGAAAATAAAAGAGTTAACCTGAAAGTGCGTAGTTATAGAAAAAAACAGCTACAACCCATGAAATCTCAAATTGGTTGGTTTTTGAAACTAGCACTCCACATTAGAATAAGAAAGCAAGAAAATTTAGAATCTCCAAAAGCAAGTTTGATGTTAGGAAAAAAGATGAGACTGTTAAGAGAGAAGATGGCCTTAAAATGACAAACAACTTTTGGACAAAATCCAAACAAAAACACCATAAATATGGTTCAAAATCCTGCCTTTATTATGTGTCCAACAGCCAATAAAATCTTGTTTTTTTTTTTTTTTTATTATGTTTCTTCAGTTCAGAGTTGATTGTCTTATCCCTATTTATTTATGATTTTGCCAAACATGGCACATAGCAATTTTATTATTATTATTTATTTTCGGAAATTGTTTCAAAATTTTATGCATTACATTCTTTTATTGCTGATTTTCTTTTGATTTGGTTTTGATGACCTCGAAAATAGCATTAGAAAAAAAGGGAAAAAAGATTGTTTGATATTTCCCCCCCTTTGTTTTCACAATAATTGAAGTGATTGTTGAATACGAAGCAACTCACATGGGTGAGAGGTGTCACGTTGCAATCTAATTATATCAATGGCAAAACATTAAATGCCCAAAACCCTATAAGGGAGATCAGTTGTGGGACTTCAAAATGGAAAGTTGATTGAATATGTATATATATATATATATATATATATATATATATATATATATATATGTATGTATGTATGTATATATATATATGTATGTATGTATGTATAGATTAGGTTCAGTAATTAAAACTAGAAAAATGAAAAAGAAATAAAAGAAATTAATCGCTATCATTCAAGAATGGTGCTAAAAAAAATTGGGGGGATGAGATTTACGCTAACTAGAATATAACTCAACTGGTTAAGACATATCTCTACTCTCACATGTTATTGAACTCCAAAAACATATGGAATGTTTAATTTATTCTCTTTTAAGATTTTCTTTTGTAAGTAGCATTATGGTTTAAAGATTAATTTTGAGAATTCAATGTTAGACCATATACTTTTTTTTTCTAGAATATTCAACAACATGTGGGAGTAGGAGATTTGAACATCTCATGTTTGTTAGTTGAATTGTGTATAAGTAAACTGGAATTCACAGTCACAAAAGAAATTCTTAACCTTTAAATAATTTTGATCTTTTATAAATTCTTAACCTTTAAATAAGTATTGGTCTAATATTAATATTTAGTCAAATTACAATTTTAGTCATTGTAATCTTTTATGCCAATTTAATCGTTATACTTTGAAAAGCTCAATAGTTGTCTCCAAAAATATAGGGGATGTTTTTGAGACAACGATGGAGCTTTTCAAAGTATATTCTTGACCTAAAGATTAGATGTTTTGAATTCTCACGTGTGGTTGAATTTATAATATAACATTTTATTTTGATAACTTGGTTTAAAGTAGTTAGGATAACTACAATACATTAGTCATATTGAATAATTTTCTAGTTTAAAGATATATTATTGTAGTTAAAAAGAAAAATGAAGACTAAAACTGATTTCATTTTGGAGTATAATATAGGTTATAATACTCATGAGACTTTGCTAACATGAACATAATTCAACTAGTATCAAGTATATACTATTAACCAAGAGGTCAGAGATTTGAATCTCTCACCCCACATATTGTCAAAAAAAAAAAAAAAAAAACTCATGGGACTTCTATTATCCTTTTTGTACATAAACACATAATGTATTTCTATTGTTTCACAATAATGGTAGTCGTAGAGATGTTGGTAAGTCATAATTAAAATATAGAAATTCTTAAAAATATGAAACAATTTTTTTTAAAGATGTAATTTAACTTGATAACTTTTTTTATATGAAAGAAGAAAATTCTCTTGAAAGTTCTCAATGCTTAAATCTAAAATTGCAAGTCCAATTGACGAGTTTAAAATAAAAAAGTTAAACTAAGAATAGGAATTATTCCTCCATGAATTGAGAGAAAACAACCCCCTCACAAATTGCAAAGGACAGTAGACATGGACCATTATTGTTTATTTAAAATGGAATGATTCCTATGAGACTCTAAGTAATTATTTAAAATAAGGGATATTAAAATTTAGGTTAAAATACCATTTTGGTCTCTGTACTTTGGATTTTGTTTTATTTTGGTACATGTACTTTCAAATGTCTAATTTTAGTCTATGTACTATCAAATGCTCAATTTTAGTCTATGTACTTTCAATAAAGCTTAAAATTGGTCCCTACTATTAGTTTTTTGTTAATTTTTTTTTTAAAAAATAATCTCTATTAGCTTTTTCTCTATAAATTTTGAAAATATGTTCACATTGTGTCTTTTCTTGTATTAAAATTATTATTATTTAACCAATTTTGATAAAAATTAACTTCAAACTTATCATATGGACCAATTTTAAGTTTTATTAAAAGTACAAAGACTAAAATTGAATATTTGAAAGTACATGGACCAAAATAGAACAAAACATGATTCATTTTTCCTTTTTTAAGTGTTTGGAACTTTGCCTAGAATTTGAAAAACATTCTTAAAAGTATATTATAAGATATAAATATAATCAACAAACAATTATAATCTTTTAAGTCTAAGCATAATCAAATGATTAAGAGATTAAATATTATGTCCAAAAGATTAGATGTTCGAGTTCTCACCCCTCACATTGTTGAACTAAAAAGATTTATAATTTTATTTGAAAAATTTATTACAATATTTTGATTATATGACTATAAATTTTTTAATTGTTATTATCATAATTTTAAGGTTAAAATTATTATCAAAATAAACCTTAAGAATTTGAATTAAGGTAAGTTAATTGTCACGGTTAAATTTCCTTAATAGTATAACGGCTATTGAATATTTAATTGTCATAGGATGCTCTTCCAAGTAACTAAGTGATATCACTAAGTTATTAATTCATGGTATCACTTACATATAAGTTAAAACATTTTTCCTTTTCCTCTTTCAGTCAAAGAAACCAAAAGGGACCCAAAGTAAAAGACATAAACAGGATCCATATCTTTTCTTGAAAATGAAATATTTGTTGTTTTATATAATTATCAAAGGAGAATGTTAACCAAGCATGAAAGTGAAAGACAGATCAACCCACATTTTTGTCCAACTGAGAAAAAAAGAGAGACTAAATTCAATCAATTTAGCAAATAAAATGTTCTATTAAACATAATGAGATGATTGATTTACACTTTGAAATATTGATTGAGGTTGGTTTCTATACTATTTTGTTTTTAATTCTTTATTTTAAAATAATGATTTTTTCCCTAAAATTTTCTCGTGGCCAAATTTATTTTTTTTAAAATAGTTTGTGGAAAATGTTTTTTTTTTCTTGAAATTTGATTTTAAGATTCCAAAAGTTCTTTTTAAAATTATAAATCAATAAATTGGGTGATAAGTATTAAGTAAGCTGAAATTTGTAAAACATTTAAAGTAGTATAAAGTAAAAAACACATTATCAAACATGGTTCTAAAATTTCCTTAAAAAAAACATGGTTCTAAAATAGTTTCAAAATTAAGATCTTTTTTTTTAAAAAAAAAAAAAAAAAAAAAAAAAGAAGATCGTTTTTGAGTTTCTTGAAATTTGACTATGAATTCGAACGTCTTTCTAAAAAATGTAAAAAATTTATGTGAAATCTTTTTGGTAAGTTAAGGCAAACCAAATTTAGAAAACAAGAAATTAAAAATATGAACATTATTTAAACTAGATTTCAATTAATGCATATTTACTTACCTGTTGACATTAATGTACATATAATAGTTCTATCACATGATTTGTACGATTTAGAATTATTAGAGTCCTTTAGATAAGCTAAAGTGTATTTGGCTTAGTATTAATTGACATATACCTTCGATTAAGAGATCAAATGTTCAAATCCTTTACCCCAAATGTTGTTTAACTCACAAAAAAAAACAAAAAAACCTTTAGATAATTGAACGATACTTCTAATAATTTTTTAAATGCCACTTTCATATAGCAGATAAAAAGATGATTAAATGTAGATTTTTTGAATAGTTATTTTCACCGTATTGAAACTATTTTTGTTTGGAACAATAGATCTTCCACATATCTTTAAAAAAGTATGATATTATCTATTTTGGGTATAATCTCTCGTAACTTTACTTTTGATTTCACCCAAAGACCTCATACTTACAAAGTACTACCAACTCTCCTTTCAAATAGTCATCATCCACCTAACTCACTGCCTACATCGAAGTTTGTTTTTTCCAAGTCAAACCTTCTTATCCAAAGCAAGATCGCTAGTCCAATAGATCTTAATTATGGATCTTCACAGGACTACATCATTGAGGCTCACCAATAATTTGTTCGGCACCTGAGGATTTTATCAATTAGAATAAGTTTGAGACATGATTTTGATACCACTTATTAAGGATAATAGATCCTCCACATATATTCACAATGGTAAGATATATTCTACTTTGGGCATAATCTCTCTTGACTTAGCTTTGGGTTTCACCCAAGAACCCTCATACTAATGGATATATGTTGTCCTTTTATCTATATACTATGATCTTCCATTTTTCTAGTCAATGTAAGAAGTTTGATTGCAAGATCAACCATTTTTCATCTCAAATTAGTTCCAAAAATAAGATATAAAAAGCCTTGTTTGATGCAACTGTTTAATAACCCTGAAAGGAAATAAACTTAAAAGGTCATCAAATGAAATTTTTCTAAAGAAGAATAGTTTAAAAATTCAAAATTGGTTAAATTACTAGTTTATTTCTTAATATTTATAGTTGTGTAATACGTTAAAAACTTTAACAAGGATCTAATAAATCCATAAAATTTTTAATTGTGTGTTTAATAGGTTTCTTAGGTTTAAAAGTGCTAATAAGTTTTTAAGCTTTCGTTTCATTTTTTATTTATTATTTTTTTTGTAACTAGCTTTCATTTTATGTCTAATAAATTTTTGATTTATTCGATTTCTTTAAAAAAAAAAAAAAAAAACTTCATTGATAAGTCAGATAATAAATGAATTTTAAAAAAGTATCTTGAATTTTAAAAAATTCCTAATAAGTCAGACATAAAATTGAAATTAGACACAATTCTACATGTCTAAGAACTTAAACTTTCTAATTTTTTAAATTAAAAAAGTTTTATTTTTCATGAACAAATAAAAAAGAGGAAAAAAAAGTATGAAGAGTCGGGATGGAGACATAGGAGAGAGATGAAAAAGCAAATGGAAGAGGGAAATGGGTCTTCATCCTATGCCCTACCTTTGAAAAAAGGGAAGGAAAAAAAGAAAAAGAAAAAGATAATTGAAACTTGAAAGCACCTTTTCCTCTAAATTTGACTTTATAGCATCAACACATTGACATAGCGATTAAAATAAAGCATAAAGTTTTACATGAATAATACCATTATTTATAAAGTATGTATGAACACCCATCATGGAAATTGTAACAATTGGGTCCCGCTTGGTTTTAATGATAAGGAAAAAAAAATGAAATAATTGATCCCAAAAAAGAAAATAATGATTTATAATATGTGCATGTGTATATGGTAATGAAGGGATGAGTGACAGCATCATGATTGAATTAATTGATGGATGAAAGGGGAGCTTAAGAGGGACCTTAGACATGATTGGAAAGAGCAACAAATAGGAACCATTTTCCTTTAATTATGCTCGTCATTTTTCTAACACCTTTTTTTTTTTTCTTTTTCTTTTTTGCCTTTTTCTTTTTCTTAGGGTTTGGAAATATTCATGAAGAACATTTTGCACTCAGAGAGTCATAAAGTCAAGTACATTTTTTTGTTTTAATTATCTTCATTTATTCTTTTCTACCTAACAATAAAAAAAATGTCCATTCCACTATGGCACTATCTCCTTTGCTAGCACGTTATGAGCGTTGCATTTAATACTAGGTCAACTGACACAATATTGTTAATTTAAAGTATTGATCATAAATTCACGTTCTCTATCTTATTTATTTGTTTGAAAAAGTTCAAAGTTTTAATGATAATATGTCTTGTAAAAATTTATTTTATAGTTTGGACTTTAGAAAAATATCTAAAAAAAAAACATTATAATTCAAATAAGATGTGTGGATTCGAGTGAAACCTACCACTTATAAGAAAAGTTACTAATGTCTTGATAATTAAACTTGCCAACATAAGCCTAACTTAGTGCTGAAAGTATTTTCTTCTTCCCTTAAGGTTGAAGATTCAATTTCACGCTCTCACATTTGTTATACTAAAAAAATTAATTAAACTATGCTCAAATCTTGAAATCATTGGTCAATTTGAATTTACTATTTTAATTAAGGTTTAAATACTATTTTTGTCCCTTTACTTTAGGTTTGGGTTCATTTTGGGTCATGGGCCTTCAAAACGTCTATTTTAGTTCCTATACTTTGGGCTTTGGTTCATTTTGGTCCATACTTCAAAAAAAGTGACCAATTTGGTTCCTTTATTTTTATATTTTTCTCATTTTTTCAATCATAATTTTAGCATAACACTTCACTTATTAAATTTCTTGAAATATAGTCATAATTTTGTATTAGAGTATGTACCGTCGATAAAAAGTTAGAAGTTTGAATCCCTTACCCCACATATTATAAAAAAAATAATTAAAAAAAAAAAAAGAAAAGCAATCTTCATAACTTGGAAGTAAATATAGCTTTCTTCGTTCCACTGTTTACCGAGGAGAAATTGCAAGTGCGACTAATTTGATGGGCCCATAGTTGATCCAACCCAATAATGCGATTTAAATAAAGCCCAATAGAAAAGGAAGGGAGCCCATTAAGGGTATGGGAGTTGAACTGGACGACGTAACTTGGGCTTGGTCAGATACATATCTTTTGTAATTACTTCACATTTTTCTCTTAAATATCTTTAAGTTAGACTGAATTATAAAAAATATCCCTATTCTTTCGCCCAACATTCTAAAGGATTTCTATAATAAAATATTTTTGAAATGTTTATGGAAAGTTAAAAGTAATGTTGCAACTTTTGAAAGAATAGAAACATTTTTTAAAGTATGGGGGCATTTTTTATTAGGAGTGAGCATTAGAGATCGAAAAACCGAGCCAACCGATTGAAACTGACCGAACCAACGTAGGTTGGTCGGTTTAAAAAGGTTTTCGGTCGGGGTTAGTTTTGCACATAGCAAAACTGATCCATCAGTCGGTCAATGAGCCCAAAAGGGCTCAAACCGATCGAACCAACCAATCCCGGTGAGGTCGGCTAGCTGGCGTCACAACCATCTCCAAAACCGACTAGCACCGACCGACGCACACCAACAGGTCGATAGTCGGCGTCTGTTGGAGCTCAAAACCAACACCAACCGATTGATGCTCACCTCTATTTTTTATAATTTAGTCTTTTTTAATAGTAATTGGATCATAAAAACTATAATATGATATTTTTTTCATAAGAATCGTTAGTGAAGTTAACATTTTTTTTCCTAGTAGACTTACGTGAATTAAATTAAAGCAATGTACCAATAATAATGTGACCTATTAATCATTTGTTAGGTATTGTTAATAATTTTTTTTAGTTCAACATACATGCGTGGAGATTTAAATTTCTAATCTTTTGGTGAGGGTAATACCTTAATGAGTTGAGCACTCATATTAGCTTAATAATTTGTTTCAATAATGATTAAATCCTACACAATAATATATTTAGTAGAAGTCAATAACTAGGAAAAAAACTGATATGTATTGGATAGAATTCAATAGTTATTGAAAACTATTAAGTGATTTTTTATATTATTGAAATGAGGGGAAATAGTTTTGAGGCTAAATTATAAAAAATATCTTTGAATTTTGTTCTTGTTTAAAAAACTACTCATATTCTTAGTTGCAATCTTATCTTTCACCTTTTATAAATGTTTCAAACCTATCTTTAGAAATATTTGTAAAAGAATAAAGGCAATTTTGAAACAAGAGGAAGAGACAAAGTTCAATGATATTTTTTATATATATACACCTGAAGTATAACTCAAAACTCAATAATTGATGTATACTGTTCTGGAATTCGTTTTTATTCAATATTTTTTTTGAATCCTGATCAAATATTTCTTTGAGATATATGAAATTTAGTAAAGGGAAAATATAGAGAATGTGAAGACAACTAGGTTTCATCTAACAGAATTATATTGCATAATATATAGATACAAACTTGATAACAAGTAAAATATAAGCAAAAGATGGATCTATCTTTATAAGATAAACCAACATATATAAAATTTAAAAATGAAACCAAACTAATTCAAATAACATAATATAAAACTTCTAATTCTAATTCAAATAATCTAACTTCTACTGTCATGGTATTATACCGTGAGTTTGCTAAATAAACTACAAATGTGTAAAATGTCAAGTCAATTTTTCATGATGTCAATACAAATTTCAACAACCAATATCAATTCAAAAGCAAATTTCAATAACCAATGTCAATGTCAAAGCAAATTCAAATCCTAGCAATGTCAATGCTAATGCAAATTCTAACTACCATTACCAATGTCAATTTTAACGTCAATTGCAATTCCAACACCAATGCACAATAGCAATACAAATTCTAACAACCAATGTCAATGTCAATACAAAATTTAATAACCAATGCCATCAATTCAAACAACCAATGTCCGACTCCAAATGTCATTTCTAATGCAAATTCTAACAATCAATACCGCCCATTCTAATTTCAAAGTGAATTCGAACAACTAATGTAAACTCAAATGTACACTCGGTTCTATTTTTAATTTAATACGTTGTATTTTTTTTTTTTTTGAGAAAAAATTGTATCTTACGTTCTTGTTTTCTTGTCTTCAAATTCAATCAATTATTGTACAGGTTTTTGAACGATATGCAAGAACTCATAGTTTCACAACTGCATTTTTTTAGTTTAACAAATTGCAGAGGTGGAAATCGAACCATCAACCTTTAAGATAGTAATTGATGAATTATCCACCGAAAATTGACTTCACAAGTGCATTAAATCGAGAAACCAAATCAACAAATGCATTATTTAATGTATCCTTAACCGCATTCAATCAAATTCACAAATACATGCAAGAAAAAACACCCCCAATTCCAATTGCAAGTGCAACAAGCACATCCACCAAAAACCCCTATCAATGTCAATCTGATAGGCAATTTGGTTCAAATACCATATGACATTTAGAAAAGGAAAATAGAGAGAATGAAATACAGCTTAATTTCATTTAATAAAATTTTATTGTAATATACATACAAACCTAATAACTAATAAAATATAAATAAAAGATTAATCTACCCTTACAAGATAAACTCATAACCAAACATGAGATAAACCTAATTTAAATATGAAATCAAACTAATTAAAATAACATAATCTAAATCAATTCAAATTATAATTCAAATAATACTATCTATTAATATAATCTAACAATTGGCTTCAATATATATATATATAGAGATAGATAGCAATTTTGAATTTTTCTTTTAGTTCATCAACATGTGGGAGTGAGGATTTAAATATCTAACATTTTGGTCGATAATTTATGCTTCAACCAATTATGCTATGTTCAGATTGACGTTTTGGTAGTAGTGTTTTCAAATCAAACATCATTATTATGCGACCTCTTTAATTTCATCTATGTGTAGGCTTATTATGAATACTTTTCACAAATTTTTAAGGCATTTGACCACATATATTATATTTTTCCAAAAATTAATCAAAGGTTATATATATTTCGTATTAGCTATTTTTAATATACTGTTGATATACTGAATATTAGCATTTTCATTTTATTGATATACCTAAATAAAGTACATCTATAGTATATCAATGATAAACTATTGATGTACTTAATACTGCAAAGACACATGAGATTACATAGGAGGGTATTTTGGACTTTTCACAAATTCATACTGGGCTGGGCCAAATTTTTTTGCTATGCTTGCAAAACGAAAAAAATCAAAGACCCGCGCGCAATTGACAATTAATTTTTTACCTTTTTTGTAACTGCCCCTAAAATTTTCTTTTATACTTCATACTAAAAATACTTTTATCAATTATTCAACCATCTCTTTAAAATTTTCCTCGTATTCATTTTCAAATTCTTAAAGTTCAAAGGATTGTGCAACAAATTGAGAGTGGTAGGTTCCTCAATTAGTAAATGGAACATATTTTAGGATAAGAGAGTAGACCACATCATTGATAAATTAAAATATTTATATTCACTCTTTTTTAGTTGTAATTAAGTTCACTTTTTTTTTTCTTTAAAGTATTGAAGTTCACTCTTTTTTCCTTTTTTTTTTTTTTTTTTTTTAAAGTACTTAAGTTCACTTGCTAGGTCTTTGTAGCATTCAGATAAATATGGGTCGCTCGCATCTACCTTAAAAATTAAAATTTTTTCCCTCTTTTTTATTTTCTTCATTCGGCTATTTCGGTAGTCTTCTTTCTTTTTTGCTCTCTCTTTCATTCTTATGCTATTTTGGCCTCTTTTTCTTTCTTTCTGTTTTTGCTCTCTTTCTATTTTTTGTTATTTCAGCCATTTCCTTCCCTTTCCTCCCTCCCTTTCTTTCTTTTGCCATTTCGGCTCAAGAAATGGAGATAGAAAAATAATGAACTTTTGTAATTAGTGAAGAACAAAATGAGATGACAAATTTACATTCCCGTAGATAATTAGTTCAATTAATCTCTAATATTTTAATTATTCCAACTACTCTATATCGTCGTCAAATACCTCTTTGAGCAGAAGAAATGAGTTTTAAGTAGTAACTTTGAACCATTTTGAAATTCATCTCGAACAAAGAAAAATGGTAGTGTCGTTAGAGGAAACAAATAACAAAGTGGTAGCCCAAAATAATTAAATAAACAAAATCATGAGAAAGGAGTGGGGACTCCACTAAGCTTAGGATTTTTAATTTAAATTAATAGCTGATAAGTTCACATTCCAAATGTAAATATGCCACATCTCTCACATTTGAACATCTAAGGGTTCATGGTGTTTCTTCTTCTTCTTCTTCTTAAAATTTTTTAATCACATATTTTAGTTTGAACTTTGACGTATCAAAAATAACGATACAGTTTGTCTACCATGAACTGAACAAAGATAGAGCCATGAACTAAAGAAAGTTTGTTTAATAGCAATTATGGTTCAACTTAGCTCTCTATTCAAACAAAAAAAGTGAAAAAAGTTGTTCATAGTTGATAATGCTCATTATTAAAGATTATTTAGCCTTTAAATTTAAGTTATTCTTGAGAATTCATCTATTTAGATGCACAAAGTTAAGTAAAATGAAGCAAGTTTGAACAAAATCATTTAAGCATGTTAGGAATATGTCAAAATAGCATAAGAATGCTGGAAAAGACATAAACTTGTTGATTTTTTTTTTTTTTTTTTTTGCATGTATGGGAAACTGTGAAAAATTGCAATTGCAATCCAAAAACACAAATTGCAATTGCAATTCTAGACAATGCAGAAATGAGCGATAGTGAAAAATTGCAATTACAATCCAAAATGCAATTGCAATTACAAATCTGGGCAGATACAAAAGAACGAGAATAAAAATGAAAATTTTGGATTTTGATCAATTTTATGGATATTCTTGAGGTACCTTCCCTGATTCTCGACATTAATGGCACAGGTCTTTCCATACACTAAAATTAACAAAAATCCTAGCTTTTGGAGGCTATAAAAAGGCGGCTAACACACTAAAAAAAGATGTCGATTGTTCGTGTCGGCAATCGGCCATTTCTTTTTCCTTCTTACATTGATGTTCGTCAATCTCTTCAACCTAAGGTTTCTTATGTTCGATTCAATATGGGCGAAAGCCTTCTTTTCTCAATACCCATTTTTCCTTAAAAAATGTTGGATTGAGTTATATTGAAGGAAGGGGTAAAAATATTGTCAAGTTTTCTGCATTCTTCATATTTCTAGAATTCAATTTTAGTTTTTCTTTGGAACTTTAGTTTTGTTGGTAGCTGTTGTATTCCGTTGTTAAAGTTTTGTACTGATTTTCATTTATTTTAGTTCCTCAGTTTAGCTTTGTAATTTCAGTTTTGTGATAATTCAATTCCTCAAGGTTATTTTAATAACATAATTTCATTTTAGTATTGAATTTTCTGGTTTGTGAGTTTAGCTCCTCTTCCCTGTTCAGCAAATTCAATAATTCCCTTTTAAGTTATGAATCTTCTTTTAATTGAAGCTTGTGTATTTTTTTTTTATTCTATTTCTTTACCCATGAGCTAAGTCTATCTTTGGGATTCAAGTATGTGAATGCCCTAGAGAAAAGAATAAATAGCTAATATGTAAGAGCAACCTTGCTTAATCTTATAGCATCGTTTACTTTTATTGATTAAAATTCTCATTGTGAGTCTAGTTTGATCACTTTGTTTCGCATACAACGATTGAGTCTAATACTAAAAAAGTTATATAAAATTGGGTTCTCATAAAAGCAATTTAGGAAAGAAGCTTAGAAATAAGACCTTGATTTTGACCCTATACATAGGGCAAATCTCCAAAACCAATAGGATTGTGTTTATTTTTAACTAAGTTCGTATTAACCATAGAAATATCGGTTTAATCACTTAGCCTCCTAAAGATACTTCATAGAAGGTTGAATAAGTGTTGAATCCGGTTTACAAAACTTAAGTGTTGAGTCAAAGGATTGCAATTGCAATTAGGCCGCAATTCCAATCAAAGAGGTATGAATGTGCTTGGATCCATTCCTTTTATTATTATCTTTTCCTAAAAAACTCTTCTCTATCATTTTTATATTTTGTTACCAAAATTGTAATTTTTTAACATCTTTGTGCTATATTTGATTTTTTTTTTTTTTTTTTTTGTATATGTTCTCTGTGGGATTGATACTTTATAGTACTTTCAATTTTATATTACTTGCATCGCAGTGTGTACTTGTACTGGGCTAAAATATTTTCTTAAAGCCAATAGTTTTTTATTTTAACCCACACGTTTTAGTCAACCAATAGTAAAAAAGAGAATTATGGTTAAGATGACATTAAGATAGAGCTATATTATAGTACTAGGAAAAGTAAAGTGCACCTTTAAGTGGTTTGCTTATTCAAGTTGTGTTGATTCAACATTCTCCATCATATGATGATCATGTCACTTGTGAACAATCTTGTCGAGCAAATGAACAAGACGTACGTGCTTATACAATTTTTCTAATAAAGAGAATACTTTATAATACTACGAAGTCAAATTGAAATGCCTATATAATCATTGGGTAAAAACACTCTATATTCTCTCCTAGCAATTTGAGATATTTTTTAGTTTGAGTTGTGATAATGAAAATTCGTTTAAGTGTGAGGGTCAAGTTTTAACATAGTGTAAGTGAATTACAAATATCGTCCTTTGAATTAGGTTTCTAGTTTATTCAAGTACCACATATACTAACATTTGGTTTTATTTAGAGAAATAATCGTAATGAGACTGAATTGAACCTAAAGTAAGAAAATCAATGGAAAACAAGTCTTTAGGAGTTGATTTCACCAATGAAATTCATTATTTAATTAAATAGAATGCAATAATAAACATGCAACATTCCATAAGTCATACCTTGAAAAAAACAAAACATTCCATAAGTCAGGAATGTAAAGATAAAAACCAACTCTTTTAGGTACAATTAACTCTCTTTGCTAAATTATAAGATAGATATCTCTATTTAGTTTTTATAACAAGCAAATGCTTTAAGTCTAATTCTCTTAACAACTTAATCCTAGATCTCTTGATTTTAGATTTACTTTAGTCATTTCATTAAAGTCCACTCTAAATCACCTCTCTAAAGCATAACATTCAAAGACAAAAACATTCAATCCATGACCAATATTAGATTAAAAGCATTAAGCAAGTATATAATTGCATGAATGAGAAACAATCATTAATAAAGCATTCAATTAATTAAACCATAAAATTCCGATGGCTACAACAATCTTTAAGAATATGAATTTTAGCTACTCATAACCAAGTCTAAACAACAAAGTTTGATGGTAAATTCCATAAAAAGTTGAAAAAAGTTAAGAGAAATGAGAAGAAATAAATATCGTTGTGTCGATTTTCTACTCTCCCCCATTCTCCACAATGCCAAGCCTTGAAAATTTCTTTCGTAAGCTCTCTAATAGTCTCTTTACCCTCCAAATTGGTAAAAAACCGTGAACTACCAACTAAAAATCTCTCGGACGCAAATATAAACTCTACTTATATATATATATATATATATATATATATATATATATATATATATATATATATATATATATGAACTGTATAGCAACATTGAGACACTACAAGCGAGAACGTTGAGACGCTATATGTAGGGATGAGAATTCAAACCTCTAGCTTTTTGGTTGAGGTTATAATACCTTAATTAGTTGAGTTATGCTACCAAATGATTCTTTGCATTTGAAATTATGCCTTTGTCCTCAATTTTAACTTTTAGTTGATTAGGGTTACTTGTGCAAATAAAAACTCTTATATGCATTTTCTGGATTACTACAATTTAAACAACGAAATAGGATTTAAAGCTCTAATTTTATTTTTTTAGCGACGTGTTGAAGTTTGTTGCTATAAACACTGCTAGTGACGAAATCATATGCATTGCTAAAACTTATCTTTTAGTAACATTTTTATATAACATTGCTAAAATCCATATTTTAGCGACGAAATTTTACTTCGTCTCTGATGCGAGCTTGTCGAAGGCTCGTCAAATTAAAATTTATAAACCGATCCTAAGCTACTTGCAGCATTGAGTGGACCGGGTCGATCTCAGGGAACCGAATATTAATTTCTCAAATTAAATTTGTCAAGGAGAAAACAAATAAAAGGGGGGGATTTTGTGTTTTTCTAAATAAAATAAAACATAAGATAAAAATAAAGATAGGTCAAATCTTACCAAGTTTCAATTCAAAGGCACGGTTTTATCCAATTGCAAAATTGATCATAGGCATTCAAAATATTTAAACTTAACCATGCAAGTACTTGGTCAACTTATTAGGAAACCCCAAAAAGTGCAAATTCCCTAAATTCATTAACTCTAACGAACGTCAAGTTAACGCTAATTACCTAAACAATTTTGACGAAACCGCTCCAAATTATTTAGATAAATGCATTACGAACCTTGGAACGACCAAGACAACTAATCAGGTAAAACAACTTTCACCTAATTAAGAAGCTTCTTTAATTCCTAGAATTAAACATGCAAGCCATGCAATATGGAAACCCACAAAACATACACATGTGATAATCCTAATGCTACATGTTCATTCAACATGACAATTACGGATCATGATCATGATTAGCAATAAAATATGTAGAGTGATTAAGGCGTCAATTTAATCAAAATATATACTTATAAAATTAACACGGGAATTAAAGAATACTTGCAATTGAAAGAAAACTAAGTTAAGGTTCAAGCCTCACAATGTTGCAACTGATTACAACCGACCTCTGAACTGGAATTGCGAAGTTTAGCCGAGCATCGTGATAAAATTTGATAACATTATTGTCTAAGGAGAAAGGAGAAAAGGAGTATAAAAACTCTCTAAAAACGTATAGGCCAAGAGGCCAAAAAGAGATATCCCTTGCTGTCCATAAGAAGGCTTAAATAGTCTTCAAGTAGACAACTTACACAAGTAAGAAACCCTAAATTCTAGAAAGATATTTTCCCAAAACAATTAGGGAATAATATTTAAAATAAAATAAAATAAAGTAAATAATGTTCTCTCTTGTAAAATGCTGGAAAATACATCTAAAACTCGAAAATCCTTCCCTAAATTCTCAAAACAAACATAGAATGTTGCAAATAAGGAAAGTTTCTGGATTGCGCAGTCTGCATTATTTTGCCCATAACTTCTTCTCCAAACCTTGGATCAACGTGATCTTTATATTGTTGGAAAGATAATTCCGAGATCTTTAAAATGATATCTAATTTGGATATATTCCCAAATGTGAGCAGCAAGATAATAGGAACGGAAGCTGGCACAAAATATTCTCGGGTACAGCAGTTTTCCAGCAGGAGCAGTAATCACTCAAAATGCCATAACTTTCATAATACTTATTGGAATGCAATGAGTCTTATATCGTTGGAAAGATAATTCAATAAGCTTCGATTTGATACCAAATTTGAATATATTTTAATCTCGAAATATCATGATATGATCGGTCAAATTTGGTATATAAATTCAGTTGCTCGAATCACCTCCAATTTGGTCCGAATTAATTCTGAAATGGTGCAAACTCTTCAAAACATGTGAATTGCTTGAATCCCTAAAAAATAATAATAAAACACATAAAATCCTTCTAATTAACAAGAAATAAATGTAATTAAATAGGACTTTATAGGTCCTATCAGTCTCTAAAATTAAAATCTCTAGTAGGGAGGGAATCAACTTTACAATTTTTTTAAATGAAAGTAGGAATGCTCAACTAGTGCTTTTTTTTTTTCTTTGAAAAGAGGATATACTCAATTAGTGCTCAAATTTACTATGTAATTTTTTGAATAAGAGAAGATACTGATAACTTAGACTATTTTTTTTAATAATATAACTCGATCAATTAAGCTAAGTTCAAGTTAACAATCTTTTAAAAAAAATATAATAATATCAAAATTGGATATTTATTTATTTATTAATTCCTTTTTTAACCTTTTAAATAATTTTTTTAAAATTCAACTATATGTGAAGTGAGATGATTCAAATATCTAATCTCTTGATGTATAAGTCTATTATCGTCAAGTTGACATCTTTTAAATTATTACTCATATTTTACTGATCTTTCTTTTCTTATTTTTCCTTTTTCACCATTTGAATGCTTACTCATATCTTACTATATTTCTCTGTTACCTAGTAGAAACCATTTAAAAGTTTTATTAAAGCCCAAAGGTCTCTTTTTTGAACAATTTTGTTTTAAAAAATTTCAAGTTTGTTCACTTTATATATTTATTTGCTTTACTTCTTACTTTTTAAAAACATTCTTCAAATCTAAGTCAAATTTCTAAAATAACTATCGATTTTTGCAAACAGTCTCTCTTTACATTGGAAAACTTAGTTAGGATTTTTAAATATTTATAAAGAATGGATTACAAAATATAGACTTATCAATAAATAAGTTTAGTTTTTTTATTAAAAAAAAAACAAAATCATTATCAAAGGTTCTCTTCAAACTTTACCAATCTATATATTTTTGGATGTATTATTTGAGTCAAATTGAATTTCAATCTCTTTCTTATGCATAGTTATAGAATTTATTACGTTTAAACATGTATACTTATCTAGAATAGGACATGATTCCCCAACTAGACTAAAAAATAAATAATAATAATAATAATAAAGTTTGTGCTTATGGAGGTCCAACTTTTATCATTTATCCTTTTTTTTTTTTTTGTTGGAAATATTCTCATCTTCAACGAATACTTAAATTTGCTTTTAAAGATTAATTAATGTGCTAGCTGCTATCTTATCAGTTGGCTTTTTCCTTTCCTTTTCCTTTTTTTAATGGTTGCAAAACGGTATCTTGGTAGTTCAGAATATAATTGTAATATTTTATAAATAAAAAAAGGAGAAAATAATAGTAACATTAAAGAAAAAAAATCATCTTAATTTCTTGTCCAACTATCCCTAACTTAAATGGTTGGTTTTATAAGAGAGCATAACTCAACTGACATATTGAATGTGTTAACGACCATGAGGTCTGTGGTTCAAATCCTCCAACTCCTATTGTACTCAAAAAAAAAAAAAAAAAAGGTTGGTTTTATATTAATTAAAAAAAAGTTGGTTTTATATCTTTAGGATTGCAATTTGATTTGAAAATTTTATGGATTAAATCACAAGTTTAGTTTAAACTTTTAGGTATGTGTCTATTTGATCATTAAATTTTAAAAAGTGTTTTTAGTTCCATGAACTTTCAATTCTCTATTTAATAAGTCCTTAAACTTTAAAAATATATAATAGTTTCTAAACTTTCAATTTTGTCTAATAGGTCTTTGACATATTTAATTTTTTTTTTTTAATAATTGATCTATTAGATATAAATTTGAATTTTATGTCTAATGAGACAATAAACTTTAAATTTTATGTCTAGTAAGTTCATAAATTTAAAAAAAATGTGAAATTGTTTAAGGACATTAGAAACACTATTAAAAGTTCAAAAGTCTATTCGATACAAAATTGAAAGTTTAATGACTTATTATATATTTTTTAAAGTTTAAGAACATATTGAATACAAAAATAAAAGTTCATGGATCTATTATAGACTTTTTAAAATTCAATGATCAAATAGAGACAAAACTCAAAAAAGTTTAGACACTAAACTTAATTTAACCTTCTTTTATATTTCAACTCTAGGCTCCAAAACAATGTCTCTTTCCTTATGAAGAAAGAAGCTTTTTTTTTTTTTTTTTTCTTTTCTGTATTGCAAAAATATTGTTTTTTCTTGAGCTCACCATTCATCCTTTTAATACATAAACAACAGAAGATTCTTCTCTCTCAAAAAAAAAAAAAAAAAAAACAGAGAATAAATTTTTCTTTCTTTCTTTTTTTTTTTTGAAAAGAAAATTTTCTTGAATGGTGCATTCATTGTTAGAGATATCCATTTTCTTTACGGGAATAGGGCCCCGTGGAGACCCTCCTTAATGGGACAGGAAATCCCCGTTTAAGCGGAGAATGAGAGAGGGAGTGGGGGAAGAAAATTTCCAGCGAACTAAATGGGAACGGGGTTCCCCGTCTCCATTTTCTGTCCTGTTTAATTTTTTTTTATATTATATTTTTTAATATGAGCAAATTTTATTGTAAAACAATTGTGGGGGTGGGTGTGGGGATGGGGATGAGGAAGCTATCTCCGTCCCCACCCCATGGACATCTCTATTCATTGTAAAACAATTCTGAAAAAAGAAAGAGTAAGAAAGATGAGAACAATTAATTAATTAATTAATTAATTTTTGACATAAGAGCAAATTTTATTTGGTCATAGCCTCTTTTGTTAGTTTCAACCAAAGGAATAATTGCATCTCTTTTTTTTAAATAAATATTATATAGTTTTTATACTTGAATTTGAATTTTAACCAAAAACGAGTTTTTATATTAAATTGAAGTTCTAAAATTAAATTCTTTTGAAGTTAAATAAACTAAATTGAAATAAATATACAATTTCAAAGAGAAAAAAGTTAGATTTAAATCATGAATTAGTGGTAACTATTCCTACTTTTTTTTTTCTTTTTTAGCACCCACTCATACTTTGTTTGGTGCATCAATCTTATAGCCATGCTAAATGGAAATGAGAAAAGATAGATGTCAATTCACTTTATTCCATCTTATGGTGTTACTCTAATTTCCTTACAAGTTATAGATTTCAATTTCCACTTAATTTGTTTGAATTGGAATGTAACACTCTTACAAAAATAAAAAGATGCTTTATTTCTTATTTTCCTCCAAGTTCACTTTTTTAAAAACTAATTTCCTAAAATGTAATATGAGTTAGTTTGTTCAAAAAGGTACCGGTAATTTTCTTATAAGTTAATAAATTCCAATTTTCACTCTCTAGGTCAATAATAAAAAAGAAAAAAAAGAAATTTATTTATTTTTTTAGCCCAAATTCACTTTATCTGGTAATATAAATAATGAAACTTCACCTGAATTTCTCAAAGAAGAAGAAATGACATCCATTAAACATTCAAATTTTATATGCAAAAAGATGCGAGTTCTTGTTACTATTCTCCTTCTGCAACTGCATGTACTGCAACTTCACTTTTCCCCTTCCTTCTCTGCCCTCTTAACTGAATCCCAGGCCCTTATCTCCTTCAAAAGCTCCATTGCCGATGGCCCTCGTTCTTCTCTCTCCTCCTGGAACGCCGCCGCCGCCCACTGTACTTGGGCTGGCGTCACATGCGACGGCGGCGGCCGTGTCATCGGCCTCGACCTCTCTTCCCTCGACCTCACCGGCACCCTTTCCCCTGACCTTGCCTCTCTTCGATTTCTCACCAATGTTTCCTTCGACCTCAACAAGTTCTCCGGCGGAATCCCGCCGGAGTTTGCGTCGTTTTCTTCTCTCCGGTATCTCAATCTCTCTAGCAACGTCCTCAATGGGTCGATTCCTAGCGAGTTTTCGCAGCTGAAGAATCTACTGGTTCTTGATGTTTATAACAACAACATGACCGGCGATTTCCCCAGAGTGGTCACTGAAATGCCCAACCTCCGCCATTTGCAACTTGGGGGAAATTTCTTCACCGGTCGAATCCCTCCGGAGGTCGGACGCTTGCAGTTCTTGGAGTTTTTGGCGATTCACGGCAACGACCTTGAAGGTCCGATACCGGCGGCGATCGGAAACTTGACGAAGCTTCGGGAACTCTTCATTGGTTACTACAACACCTTCGTCGGTGGAATACCGGCGGCGATAGGGAACTTATCGGAGTTAGTTTGGTTAGATGCCGCGAGCTGTGGGTTGACCGGAAAGTTGCCGCCGGAGCTCGGAAAGTTGCAGAAACTCAGTAAACTGTTCCTTCAACAAAATGCTCTGTCTGGGCCATTACAGGAGCTAGGAGGATTGAAGAGCATAGAAGCGTTGGATATATCATGCAATATGCTTGTTGGTGAAATACCCATCTCTTTTGCAGAGTTCAAGAACTTGAATGTATTGCAACTTTTCGATAACAAGCTCTCCGGAGAGATTCCGGGATTCATGGGCGACCTCCCAAAGCTTGAGATATTGCAGTTATGGAACAACAATTTCACAGGTTCGATTCCTCGGAATTTGGGGAAGAACGGAATGCTTCGGACTCTCGATCTTGCTTTCAACCGGTTGACAGGTACAATTCCTTCTGAAATTTGCCATGGGAATCAGCTTGAAGTTTTGATCCTTATGGACAATTCCTTGTCTGGTTCGATCCCAGAATCGTTAGGAAATTGTATTTCACTTAGGCGTATACTTCTATGGGGCAACGCTCTCAATGGATCAATTCCAAAGGGGCTTTTGGGTTTGCCAAATCTCACTCAGGTTGATTTGCACGACAATTTTCTCTCTGGAGAACTTCCCATTAACGATTCAGTCTCAGTTAACCTTCTTCAGATTAGTTTATCGAACAATATGCTCTCTGGATCCTTGCCGCCCACCATTGGCAGTCTTTTGGCCGTCCAGAAGCTTCTTCTCGACCAGAATAAGTTTTCCGGTCAGATTCCTTCAAAGATTGGGAGATTACAGGAACTATCTCGGATAAATTTCAGCCAGAATAAGTTCTCTGGTAGAATTGTGCCGGAGATAAGTGAGTGCAAGCACTTGATCTTTCTTGATCTCAGTGGAAATGAGCTTTCTGGTGAAATTCCTAACAATATTACCAACATGAAATTATTGACTTACATGAATCTCTCAAGAAACCATTTAGTTGGGTCCATTCCTGCTTCAATAGTTAATATGCAGAGCTTAACTTCTGTGGACTTTTCATATAACAATCTCTCTGGTTTGGTTTTGGGAACTGGGCAATTTGGTTACTTCAATTACACATCATTTCTAGGCAACCCTTATCTCTGTGGAGCATATTTGGGGCCTTGCAAAGATGGGGTTGCCACTAGCAATCAACAAGAACATATGAAAGGCTCCCTCTCAACTCCTCTCAGGCTCCTGCTAGTTTTTGGATCTTTTTTTTGTTTCATTGCTGTGACAGTTGCATTGATCTTCAAAGTTCGGTCATTGAAGAGAGCAAGGGAGTTTCAAGGATGGAGATTAACAGCTTTTCAACGCTTGGGTTTCTCGGTTGATGAGGTCTTGAATTGCCTTAAGAGGGAAAATTTTATTGCAAAAGGAGGTTATGGGACAGTTTATGGAGTGATGCCAAGTGGTGATCGGGTCACTGTGAAAAGGCTTCCAAAGATGAGCAATGGGTGTTCTAATGACCACGGATTCGATGCCGAGATACAAGCTCTTGGGAGGATTCGACACCGTCACATCGTTAGATTATTGGGTTTCTGTTCGAACCATGACACTAATCTTTTGGTATATGAGTACATGCCTAATGGGAGCCTCTATGAGGTTCTCCATGGCAAGAAAGGAGGTCACTTGCTCTGGGATACAAGGTACAAGATAGCCATTGGAACTGCAAATGGACTTTGCTACCTTCACCACCATTGCTCTCCGCCGATTGTTCATCGAGATGTGAAATCAAACAACATTATGCTAGACATCAACTTCGATGCTCAGCTTGCCAATTCCGGGCTCGCGAAGTTCTTACAAGATTCAGACACGTTGGATAGATCAGCTCTTGCGCCAGGTATGACAATAACTTGAGATTACAAATATTCACTTAGAAGCAGAAATGTCTTCATAGCGTATGATCTGCTGCATCAGTTGAAGCTAGTCTTATCTTTCAATACTTTGATATCTGTTGAAGAATGTCTGTTTTTGAAAACTAAGCATCTAAGATATATATTAGACTGGTGAGCAACATTGGAACTGCATAGGTCTTAGAACTCTTTAAATGCAATGAATACGCAAATGCCTGCAGTTTGGTAAATGATGTTGTAGTAGAACTGAAGAATGATAATGGGATGTTTTCCTTTTCGTGCAGAACATGTCTACACACAGAATGCCGACGAGAAGTGGGATGTATACAGCTTTGGCATCGTCCTCTTGGAACTTGTTAGCGGTAGGAATCCAATTGGAGAATTAAGCGACGGTGTTGACATAGTTCAATGGGTTAGAAAAATGACACAGGATCTACATAAAATCATCGATCAAAGACTCTCCTCTGTCCCTCTCGACGAGGTGATGCACTTAGTCAATGTCGCGATGCTCTGTACTGAAGAAGCGGCAGCAAAGCGTCCCACGATGCGGGAAGTCGTGCGAATCTTAACGGAGCATGAGCAACAATCATTCTCAAACGAGGATAGAGATAGTTGAATCATGATCGTAATCCTTGAACACGAGTAAGTTACTGTTTTAGAGTCTCCCGTTAGAACAAAAAGCAAGCATTATCACTTCACAGGCAGCCTTGTCTCCTGAAGCCTGTGCTGATGATTTGTGTTATGAATTAGGAGTATGTACTTGCAGGTGCGTCTCTGTTTTTTGGGGTTTTTGTTGGGATGGGATGGGCTATGATCTCCTACTTTGGGATGTACTGGTACTGGTACCATGCAAATTCACAACATTCTCCCATTACATAACTAAGTAAATATTATTTCTATTTCATAATCTGTTGGCTTCGTACGACTGTTTTTTAAGAGAACAAGTTTGTTAATTGGTTTATAACTGATATGTTACGGGCAGGTGCATTTGTTGAACTCCCAAAAAAAAAAAAAAATAGTTGATTTTGTATCTATTTCAGTATTGTTCATCTTTGCTCAACCGAATTGAAGATCTCTCTATTCAATTGATTGAAAAAGAAAAAAGACCCGAGTTTAGAAGAAAATAGTCTTGGTGCTTTTAATGAATTTGGGAGTTTTCTCGTTAGATTATAAATTAAATATATAATAGGCTTAATTTTTAAAAACATAAATGTTATCTAATCGCTTTTTTTTTTAATTCATTTTTATTTTCGAAATGGTAAGAACCTGAACCTGAACCGCTTGATTGACTGGCCCTTGAATACCCTTGTTGCCAAAATGAATTTGTCTCTACTAACGTCATTCAAAGAACCAAAAAAAAAAAAAAATTGAGTTTAGAGATAATTTTTTCTTTTGATTTAGTATCAATTAATTATATCTAAAAAATAATTGATAATTGATATATACTCTCGACTAAAAAATTAAAATGATGTCGTTGATCTAAAAAAATATATATGATAACTTTAAAATTAATCATCGAATTGCCAACTAATAATGTTGTGAGCATTATTAGTCTTCCACTAAATGGGCCTCCAAGCATCATATCAAATAAAGATGAAGCCTCTAAATTGTGCATTTACTCAAGCATCACTTTGTCTTCTAATGTTAATTTCCAATGGAAAAGTGAATTAAAGATGATAAACATTTATCTTCTGGAAGTGTCAGCTTGATTATTAGGTCAAAGTCATGGGCAAGGACATCATTGCAAAAAGCAAGCACTCCCCTTGCAGTTGCCAATAATTTCAACATCCCTCATCATTTATTTTCTTTAGAAAAATTGACTTCTTTATTTGAGTTTTATTGGCAGTTACTCATGATGCTATGGAATGATCTTAATCTATGAACTTTCAATTCTATATTTAATAAAAATCTTATTGAACATAAAATTTAATTTTGTCTAACAAATTCGTTAGTTTTAAAAAAAATTGAATTTGCAAAAATTTAGTAGACATCAAATTGAAAGTTTAGAAATTTATTAGTATTTTTTTTTAGTAAAATATTTTTAAAATTAATGCACATACTTTTACGTTCCTGCAAGCGCACAAGTCAAGTAATATAAAACGATATTCCTACCAAGTATCGAATCCACAGAGATTGATTTTTAATTCAATTAATTACTACGAATACTCTCACTTAACTTTATTTAGAGAAAACGACTAAAGGAAAATAAGCTAAACTAACGACAAGAAAATAAAAACAGGAAAATAATTGGGAGACACAAACACGAGGGATAACTTGGGAAATGATCAATTACTAAGCTAACAGACAATTATAACCCAATGGATAGTGAACTCATAAGTTTAGAAGCTCTAAAGACATGACACTCTCAAGTACTAATTAACTAACTTAGGGAACTAGCTAACTCATACAAGGCGTTAAGACTCTTCATTACGAACTTCGAGTGTCTATTTATTAACCTCGGCTGTCACTCAAGTAAATAAACACTAGTTATGCAATTGGGTTATTGTCTAAGCTTCTCTCTGCCGAGTTTTCACTTAAAAAACTAGTCAATTAACCAATGCCCAACTAATTAACCTTCATCACCAACTACAATTAATTAACTATTAATCTTCTGTCACTCGAGTAGTTAATTAATTGTGCATTAAGCTAAACTAAGTATCCTCTTTCGAGCTCGACTTAGAAATATATCAATTAATTAGAGAAACAATGATTCAATTAATTAGAGAAACAATAATTAAAGGCATTAAGCAACAAAAGCACAAATGATTCGAAGCGCTAATAGTTATAAAAATCTATAAACTGTGCAATGGGTCCAACAATTCCAACAATTCCAACAATTAAATACAATAAACCCAAGTGATTAGGGACAATGATATATAAATTCAATCCAAACAACACATAAATCTCTAATCTTTCAGCCTATACAGTAGCTAAAAGTGAAATAAAAAGGAAGAAAATGCAAACGGAAGGTCAATCCAGCGTTCTCGAGTTGATCTCCTCGGTCTCGAGCTCTCAATCTTCAATACCACTTTAATATGCTCACAAAATACTCACAAAACCTCTCAAAATAGCATGAAATCGAGTTTATGGCGTTTTCCCTCGATTTGGCCTCCTAAAATCGAAGAGAATATGTAGTTTATATAGTAGGGATCGAGCAACGTCTAAAAAAAATGCGTTATGCTAGTATCATAGTGCCTATGCGCCCAAAACAGCACCTAGGCGCTGCCTAAAATCGTAAAGATCAGTACCGTTGCGCCTAGGCGCCCAAAACAGTGCCTAGTCGCTACCACTCTGCTCTCCCTCTCTCTCCGTCTGTGACGCCTGTTTGGGCGCCTAGGCACTTTTTTTTTTTTTTTTTAGCTTTCAACTTGAAAAGCTTTGAACTTTGACCTTTAAAATGAAATCTTTCTTGCTCAACATTTTATTAATTATCTCTTCTCTTTTTGAATCTTCAATAAGGCTTTAAAAGACTCTAATATCCATCAAAATACTCTCGAACACTCGATTTTGCTCCGTTAGCTCTGTTACTATAAAATAGAGAAAAATATGCATAAAAGCTCACAAATTCATAACAAAACTAGCATTAATATAAGGAATAAGATAGCACTAAATAAATGTTATAAAAAATTTAAAACATTTAGACAAAATTAAGAGTTTAGAAATCGATTAGATCATTTGTAAAGTTCGAAGGCCTATAATACAAAAACTTAAAATGTCAAAGACTAAACATGCAATTTAATATTATTTATAAATTTATATGAGCATAAGCACTTTCTTTCAAATATTATTGAAGTTCTTTATAGAAAATTACCTTCAAGGGCACGTCTTAATGTTTTTAAGATTTTTATAAAGTACTTTTGGTGGATGAAGTTTTAGCTTAGTCTCTATTTGATACATGATGTCTTAAAAGAGATACTTAATCTAATTTGAGCATAGTTCAACTAATTTTCTTTAACAAGAGATCAAATATTCAAATTCACACTCCATATATTGAAAAAGGAAAAGAGACACTTCAGTAAAGTTTGAAAATAGTTATGAATAGTCTCTTAACACATTTGGTCGTGAATTGACTCAACGAAAAGAAGACATGGCAACGTTGCCCTTGCCCTCACCGTGTGCTATTGGCTTGCAATCACTACCATCCCTCACTACCACCCCTCACTACCACTACTATTTGGAAGAAGACTAGATTTTCTCTAGAACAAAGGTCTATCTAACCACAACTAATCCATGGAGCAGATGACAACAACGAGGTCTATCAAAAGAAGAGAGACAATGGGGAAAGAGAAGAAAAGGGTAGAGCAAGAGGAAGGAGAAGAGAGCACGCCACATAATATATTATATATATTTTTTTTTTGACAATTCATGTAAAAATGCCACGTCAACATAGTCATTGCGATGCCATCATTTCATTAGGTCAAATAAGTTTAGAGACTATTTAGAATCATTTTTCAAATCTCCTAAATTAAACAGTTTCTTTTGAAACCTTAGGAATCAAAATAGCTACCAAACTCAAATCTAAGTATCAAAACTAAATTTTTTTATAGAAAATCCTCAATCTTATAGAAGATACTCTAACCCAACCCTTTTGGTTGTGCTTTAAATATGGACATGTTGGCGATATCACCTTCAGATTGTTTTATTAAATACGTGCTGTGGTTTCATTTCAATCAACTTCAATCTCTAGGAAAGCATACAGTATAAGTAATCAATCTATAAGAGACGAAATATTTCTAATAAAACTATGGTAATTGGCATCTCTTCAGCTTCTGATGAAGGAAACTCCCTTCTCAATGCTTCCTGCCAACTCTTTCTTTGCTTTCTCCAATCCAATCCTGTCAATCAATATCCAAACTCAATGTTCCACAATGAAATAAAATCTCTTGCTCGTCACTGGTCTAAATGAGTAGATCTATTTGATTCTTATGTTAAATTTCAGAACTCGCAATCACATACCTCTCGTACTCATTTAGCGGGCCAAGGGAATATACTTCTTCGATACCATTCCGACCTAGTCGTACTTTTGTTGCAAAGAATGGAAGTTCAGTTACCTGTACCAAGCAACCGTATAAGATAAATATTGTTCAAACTACTCAAAAAGGAAAATGGCGATAACTTGGACGCAAGATGCATACCTGAGAAGACACAAACGCGCATTCAACAACACCAGCATCTCCTCTTAAGCCCCTGAGGCTTGCATCTGCAAACTTAACGGCAGCATAAGCCTGCACATTTTTATCATGCACTAGTCAAAATAGCATGTCTATTTTTTAGATCTATGGTAGCCTAACAATTTAATCCATAAGATGATGACAGGGATGAAAAGCAACCGACCATTGAGAGTGTTGCTGAACCAGCTCCTGCTTTGGCCTGCAGATAGTGTCAGAATGGTCTAATAAGATATTGTGATAGTGTTGAGAAGAATACAGCAGAATAGACTGAACGAATGTAAAAATCTTGAAAGAGGTTCAAGCATTTGCGAACAAGTATTGTCAAATTGTAGTGTATAAAGGTCAATCTAATTTGTGTCCCATGCAACTTAACTATCTACATATCAGAAGTTTACAAAAGATAAATAATGATTCTGCCTTCAAATGATATCTCCATAAAACTTCAGGAAACAAAAAGAACAAAATAATTTGAGGTGATTAGAACTACATATATGAGCTTTATATAGCAGCATCTAACCATTTAACGGGAGAAGACAAGTCTGATTCTACATCAAGGAGATGGTTTATCTAAACCTACATACTCAGTTCCTTATTCTTCTGCTATTTATCAATTCATCTAATTGTTCAATGTTGTTCATCAATAATTAATGTGTCAGGGTACACAAACAAGCATGGGCTGGTACTTCTCCATTTATTGGTAACTAGCAAACTAGCAAAGTTTTTGCTATTAGAGTTGTTTAATAAAATGCATGGTTATAGCAAATATTGAGTAAAACAAGTAAATGAACTGTTTACCTCGACAACTTCTGTTCCACCATTTTGAATCCTATCAGTCAGGTAATTAATCTCTTCTTGTGTGAAAGAGCTTGGAGGCTTGACCTATACACAAAGGCACAAACAACAAAATGAAAACTTAGTATGCAAATCAAGGACATTATGTAATTCAACCAAATCAGAAACCATTGCAAACATTACAGCTTATCCATGATTCAGTTGAACTGGAAAGCTCTCTAATGGGTTTTTTTGGAAGGGAGATTTCTCTTTCGCTTGCGTTTAGGCTGTTTTTTTTTGGGCCGCTGAGCATAATATTCCTCTTTGTTTCTTATCAAAAAATAGAAACCGTTGCAAACCTGAGAAAGAAGGGGCAAAATGGTTACACCAGCATGACCGCCAACAACCGGAACATCGACATCCCGAGGATCAAGACCCAATACTTCTGCCTGATAAAGACAAAATAACATGTAGACATGACATAAGTTACTCTAGACAGAAAGTGATCACAATACTGATGAATATATTTCTTAAAGTAGACGCAAGAAAGCCAAAAGTAATCACATCTACATTCTAATTATACTGTTAATTGATTGAAGGACACCAAGGATGCCATGTTTACCATGAATTTAAAGTTTCACGCTTATCCAGTGGGACCTTCTTTTGTGATTGTGACAATCTAACTCCAAAATTACAACAAGAACTTATAAAAAAGAAACGAGATTAGTCGACTATCGCATACCACAAAGGTATTGGCTCGGACAACATCAAGCATTGTAACTCCCAGAAGTCGCTTTGGATCATAAGTTCCAGCCTTCTTGAAAACTTCAGCTGCAATGGGCACGGTGGAGTTCACAGGATTACTGATCAGGTTAACAATGGCTCTTGGACAACACTTTGCAATCCCTTCACAGAGAGTCTTGACAATTCCAGCGTTTATTTTGAATAGATCATCCCTTGTCATTCCTGGTTTTCGAGGAACGCCTGCAGGGATTATAACAAGATCCATGCCAGTAAGCGCAGCCTCCAGCTGCTGCTGCCCCAAGAATCCACGCACCTAAATTATAAAAAATATTCTCAACATTTCACTTCAAGAACTCAAACTTGCAAAGTCACTCGGGCAAAACAAATCATAAATACAAATTCCCTATTTCAAATGAGCATACAAGACAGTTTCTTCACAGTATCTGGAATCTCTTAAAACTACGTTCCAATTTCAAATTGTACGAAACCCAAACCACAATAGAATACAGATAAACGCACCACAGCACCAGTGTCCATATGGCTGATATCAGCGGTGACACCAGGGGCATTGACGACATCATAAAGATGTAGAACAGAAACCAGAGGATTCATCTTCATCAACATCGCAAGGGGCTGGCCAATGCCACCGGCGGCCCCAAGTATTGCCACTTTAAACCCGGGAGCTCCGCCTTTCGCCCGGCAATTCGCCCTCCTCAAAGCTGAACTCTCCTCCATCTATCCCAACTCAACCAAAATCAAAACAAATAAGCGAAAAAAAAAAAAAAAAAAAAAAACTAACAAATCGAGCAGGTACGATCACTTGATCCAGAGCAAAATCCCCATAATCCCAGATGGGTTATTGGGTTACACCGCAATTTTTAGGAGTGAAAATTAACAAGGCAGAGTGAGAACCTGAGACTTGGGAGGATGAAGATGCGCAGAGATTCGAGCAAGGCGTTGGTTAACATCCGGAATCGGCTGCATAATTAGTTCCCGAAGCAGAAAACAAACCCACCGCTTCAAAATCAGATTTGATGTTGGTAAGAGGAAAATGTTTGGCGGGTCAAATTATATCATACAATACAATAAATAAACAAATGGTTGGAAAACGTGAAGGAAGGCATGGCCAATCTTATCTTACCAAATTGTAAACACGTGTCATTTGCTGGACCCCATCAGCTTCTTTTCTCTTTGGGTTGTGGGCCCTTGACAAAAAAAAGACCTTTGTGGATGAAACGAAACCATTTCGCTTTTGAATCAGGGCTGGGTCTACGGTCAAACCGTACATCATCTGATCATCATTCTAAGTCCAGCTTCAATATGGATCTCTAGGCCTGGTTGGAGCGCAAAGCCCAACTTGAATATAGATATCTAGAACATGTTTACACTATGAGTTATAATAATTTAGATTATAATAATCTAAATAACTTTGCATCATAAATATAGATTATATAATTCTACATATTATTATAACTAACTCAGTATCCCAAACAACTCTTAGGTTATTTTGTATGGGTTAGTGAATTGATTTAATGGGTTGAATAACGATACGTTTGATGTGTAAATTAGTAATCCAAAAAATTTGGCATCTAGTCCAAAGTTAAATGAGTTTTTATCTTAAATTTTTGGTAAATTATATAAATGGGTTGTAGAAGATACCTATATTCCAATTCGGGCAACGAATTTCAAAATTAGCATTCATGATGAATGAGTTGTGGAAGATACCTATATCTATTTTATATATATCATACATACAGTTGTTATTACTATAGACGTACATGTATGTCTCGACATTTCGATGACGAGCAACCACAAGGAGTTGTCACAGCTGCTCCTACTCCAGCGGCCTGGTCCAGTCCCCAACTGACACCCTCCAAGAAAAGGTAAATAATGGATTGGAAGGTAAAAGAGATGTGATGTCATGCTGACAAATTGATAGCATGTAGAACAAAATCAGGAAGAGATGAAACAGTATATAATACCACTCCAATAGCAACAGTAGGATGAGAGAAAAAGTATCATTAGAAAATATAAATAAAAAGAGAAATTATATTATTATTATTATTTTAATTATTAGATGATTAAAAATATATATTAATTAATTATTTAAAAACACAATATATATTAATTCACGTCCGAATCAAATTCGTACCCATTGCCCAAATTTGTGCATCAATCTTTCATATCTATCTATTTTTATATATTTCATGATATATTTCTCTCATACAATTGTCATTACCATTGACATACATGAATGTATATGTATACATACGTACATATATGTATGTAAATGTATGTCTCAACATTTCGATGACGAGCAATCGCAAAGAGGAACCGCAATTGCACCTGCTCAAGCTGCATGGTTCAGTACCCAACTGGCAATTTCAAGAAAGGTCGGATAATGGATTGGAAGGCAGGAGAGATGTAATGACATGCTACCTAATTGATAGCATGTACAACAAACTGTATCAGGAAGAGATGAAACAATATATGATACTCCTCCAGCAGCAACGGTAGGTTGAGAGCAAAAAAGTATCATCAGAAAAAAAAAATGAAAAGAGAAATTATATTATTTCTTTTTTTTAATTATCAAATTATTAAAAAATATAATAATTAATTATTTTAAATTACAATATATATTAATTCACATGCAAATTAAGTGTGAGCATTTGTCCGAATTTATGCATCAACATTTCGTATCTATCTATTTTGTATATTTTATGATATATTTATCTCGTACAGCTGTGATTACTATAAACGTACATATATGTATATGTATATACGTATATGTATGTATGTAAATTTATGTCTCGACATTTAGAAGACGAACAACCACAGTCTACGATATTCCTCCAGCAGCAACAGTAGGATGAGAGCAAAAAGTATCATCAGAAAATAAAAATAAAAAGAAAAATTATATTATTTCTTATTTTTTTAATAATGAAATGATTAAAAAAAATATAATAATTAATTATTTAAAATTACAATATATTATATATATTAATTTACATGCAAATTAGGTGTGAGCCCTTCGTCCGAATTTGTGCATCAACATTTCGTATTTATCTATTTTATATATTTTATTATATATTTCTCTCATACAATTGTCATTACTATAAACGTACATGTATGTATGTAAATTTATGTCTCGACATTTTGAAGACGAGCAACCGCAAGGAAGAACCACAACTGCTTCTGCTCATTTTCTAGCCGCCTAGTCCAGTTTCCAACTGACAGTCTCCAAGAAATGTCGGATAATGGATTGGAAAGCAAGAGAGATGTGATGACCTACTACTCAATCGATAACATGTACAACAAACTGTATCATGCAGAGATGAACAATATACGATACTCCTCTAGCAGCAACAGTAGGATGAGAGTAAAAAGTATCATAAGAAAAAAAAAAAAAATTATATTATTTCATAATGATTAAAAATATATAATAATTAATTATTTTAAATTATAATATATATTAATTCACAAATTCCTATATACATTTTTTTTATAATGCACAAATTCCTATATACTCTTGACCACATTATTCCTATGTCATTCGATTTTTTTCCAGCTAATGATTAAATTCAAATGTATATAGGATACATACCTATAATATGTGATTCATATATTATAAATATATAATTTCTAATTTAATTGTTCTAAATATCTTTTTTTTTCTTAAGAACCACCCATATATGGGCAGATTTAAGAAAGAGCTAAGAGCGCGTGGTCCCATTAATTTGAGACACATTATATGGATGTTTATAACTTAGGTAAAAGAAAATAAAATTTAACTTTGGTTCATTGGTTCTTTGCCCTGTTTATGCATGGTACCCCTTGCCTACTGCAAATTTTATTTTCATTAGTAAAATTTCAAATTTCGTTATGCACATTTGATGAATAAGAATGCATTTCCATTTTTTTTAAAAAAAAGTATGCATTTATTTTTCAAACTACATAATTTATACTTTTTATAGTAAAAAATTGTTATATTTTTATTTAAACTTTTTATTATCCATCAGCTTACTTAATAACAAGAGTTTCAATCTTCAAAATAAAATAAATAAAATAAACAAGATTTTCATTTCAATAATAAATTTAAGTTTATTTATGAAATAAAAAGAATGTACTATTTTAGTCCATGTATTTTTAAAAAATCTTCAAATTGGTCATCTTTATTAATTTGATATTTTTTAAACAATTTGAAGTTACTTTTAAAACTTGGTAAAATAATTATTATTATTTTCACTAGACACCACATTAATATGTTTTGAAAATTTATAAAGTGAAAGGTAATAGAGACTAAATTTATTTTAAAAAACTTAACTATAGACTATGTCGATACCATATCGCAACGCGGAATGACCAATATCCATCTAAAATGGGGTCTTTTAAAAGAGTCGCCACTAACTATTATTAGGGTGTGATTGGTCATCCAACTATTATTAGGGTGTGATTGGTCACCCAATTTTAAAAAAAGAAAGAAATTGTCTACAAAAATAGAATTTAGGCTTTGGGGTCTTTTGTGTGTAGGGTAGGTATTAGCACCCTACATGTCACACCCCGCCCCAGATTAACTCTACCAAACCTAGGATGAGATGTGACGACAGTAGACCCCAAATGTGCAATAGAATCTATTGCCAAATCTTTACCTCTTCTCTCATTATATAATTTTATCTGTGGAAATTCCATGAACAAAGCAGTCAAAATTTCTCTTTACTTACAATATATGATATGCAATAACTTGACAAGATTGGTGGCAGATTCTGAATAGCTATCTCTAGTTGAAACCCAAGAGCAACCTGGTGGAAAAATTAAAATCAAAAGAATGAGCTGTGGTGATTCATAAGAAAATACATTTTCAAGGAAATTATTCTCTTACTAAACAGAAGTTCATAACTCTGTGAACTAATGTAAATCATGAAAATTTTTGAACTTCTCAAGATCATGAAAATAGAGTGAAATTTGTAGCAATGTCACTATTACAAAATCTCTTAGAAACATAAGTTGCGCAAACCGAGATTTCAACTCTTGAAACATAAATACGGGCCAATAAAAACGTGTATAAAGAAATCTCATAATTTCAACTCTTGAAATGTAAGCATAAGCTATAATCACCAAATTTGTACCAAAAACTCTGTCATACTGGCGTAGAGTAATCTCCATACGCACAGCATAGCAATCTCTATCATACGTGCACGCAGAGTAAACTGTATAATCTACAATGCTTCAGGACCAGGATTTGGACCAGGATTCGGAATCCGGATTTGGCATCTAATGGCCCCGCCATTCCCTTGCATCCCCTGCGACCTGAGCACGCTACATACTATGGAAACACATTCTCATAGCATATGGGTAATCACCATGGGTACAAAAATCTAGTGGTTTAAAAATCCACTTTTAACATAAAATTCTTAATTCTCAAACTCTTTCTTAAAATCGTGTTCTCTTGCTCTAAACAACTTTTCATAAACTTGAGAGATTTCTGAAATAACATCAAACATTTATAATTCCTCAAATGATCATCAAATCTCTCAAATAATATAAAACATTTTCAAAGTCTTATTTTCTCTGAGACCACATCTCATATAAATTTCATACATTTTTCAAGAAACATTAAAACTCTTCAAACATCTCAATAATCATAAAAATATCTCATATATTTCTCAAATGACAATTTCAACTAAAAGCATAAAATATCGGCATTTCCATACCATTTTTGGAAATTCATAACATTCTATGAAAATCTCTTAGCAATTTTCTCTAAAATCACACATGATTTATAGAATTCTTGAAAATTCGTAATAATAATCAAATAATAAAAATATTTCGTAAAATAAATCACTCACAGAGATATCAACATCGGCTCTTGAGATCATATGCTAGTCCAATTTCTGTCCTATCTGAAATTTCCAATAACCATACCATAGATTATGAATTGTTTCCAAGAGAAATAAACATAAACTTCCTATTAATCAATTTAATTAATTTCCAATTTCTTTCTCTTTCATCTTAATCCAAATTCTCAAATTATACTTTCTCTCTCATACCAATAATGTAGACAACGTTTTTGTCTTTTCTCCAATTTAATACTATTTTCTTCTCTCATCTCATAAACTCATCATTTTCTTAATAGAAATCACATTTTATGTCCCAAATTTTCATTTCCCATGTGACTAGCCTTCAAACAACATTTATCTTTCTTCATTAATTCCTATAAGTACTCTCTTTGTACTTTTTAATAATAAAATACATTATCCCTTTCATTCCATTCTACCCCTCCACGTGAAAGACAATGTTGTATTTTTTTTTCTTTTCTTTTTAACCTTTCACTATTCACTTTCTTCCTCTTTCCTCCATCCATAGAACTTCTTTTATTCACTTCCTTCATTCTTCCATTCTAGCTCCTTTTGTTTCTTCCTTCCATAATTTCATACTTAATTATCCAATGTTAAAAAAAACAAGAAGCCTAAAAGAAAAGTAGCGTACCAATTAGTGTTTTTGACATTCCAATTCCTAATATCCTTTTTTTCCTTGCTCTTCGTCCCATTCCAAGTCATTCTTATGTAAATCCACTACTAACAAAGTCCATAAATATTTTCCGAACAAAAGAAATCAAAATCTCACCTTAAAAAGTGTCAAATTTTTCCATATGTTTCTAATCCAAAGAAGAAATAACTTACCCGGTTGAAATTTCTGTATATAAACTCATTTTCTCCATTTTTGATGTTACTATGGCCTTCCGAACAACTACCCATCTTTTTGTCCCTCATTCTCTCTTTCCTTCATTTTTTTTTTCCTTCTCTCCCTTGTTTTCGTGAACCTCCCCTTCTTTTTCTTCTTTTTTTTTTTTAAATTTATTTTTAAAACAACAAGCTTCCCACATAAGCTTCTTGGTTTTCCTATACCTTCTCTTTTTTATTTTATTTTATTTTTAATAAAAAAATAACAACTTGTGTGTGGCTTCCAAGAAGCCACACCATTACTTCCATTTTTTAAAAAAATTATTTTTCCAAACATAAACAAAATTAAATTCTCTTTCACTACTTTTCCAAATTCTATTTTTTTTCTAAAATAATACAAACTTTCTCCTTTTAATTTCTCAAAATAATATAAGTTGTATCCCATTTTCAAATTTTCAAATTTCTTATATTTCTATTTTTGTTCCAAACACTATTCTCCTTCAAAAATTTCAAAATCATAGATTCAATTGCTAGAAGACGCAAATTGGGTCTTACACTACAACACCCGAAAAAACAGTTACCAAAATCAATCTCTCACCTCATGCTTTTTTTTTAAAAAGGGTCCTTTGGGTTTTTAGAGAAAAATATATTTTTATTTTTTTTAATGTCTCATTTTTTCATACCTTAAACTTCAAGGGGTTATTTAGGCGATGATTGAGTTATAATAGTCTGTGGAGTTATATAATCTTTGTTTAGGATGATTTAGTCTAGGTTATAATAGTTTGTGTTTAGAGTACAGAGTACTCCACAGACTATTATAACTCACGCCTCAAACAGCCTCCAAGAGTTAAGTAAGTGATAAGCCTTAGAATTAAGGCTTATTTTAACTCCCAATTGCTTAAAATATTCTTGTTTTGACTTAAGATCATTTGAAAATAGTGGAAGATTGCTTGAATTTAAGGAAGAAATGAATGTGATGGCATTTAGAATAGAATTCTAAGTAAATTGATCTTGTTTGCAGAAATTATAGAAATTGCCAAATCAAATTGCAGAATCTGATTTTGCAATTCTGGCAGCATGGAATGGCAAGAAAATTATGGAAATTGAAAAGCCCGCGCAAGCGAAGAAACCCATATATGGAAGAATCAATTTCCGCACAAATTGGGGGATTGGAGCGCGATTTTTGGCAAATTTCAACCCTAGGAAGATCTACAAAAGAGGGAGGAAGAAGCTAGAAGGACGGATTGGGTTTTTTGAGGCGAATTGAGAAATCAATTTTTGTGGGTTTTTCCAAAGCTCTGTTTTTCGAATTTTCTGTTCTTCTTCTTTGGTTAGCCGAAAACTTCAGTATAATTTGAGTTTTCTTCAGTTTTGTATTATGAAGAGTTGCATGAACACTCTCTATTCTCCATTTGATCTATTTTTGAATTAAGCTTAAGTTTTAATTTCAATCTTAGTTAGTGGGTTTATTTCAAGAACATTACTCTGTTTTTCTGCGTTTTCTTTGTCTTCTCTGTTCACCGAAGATTCAACCTACTGTTTTAAGAATTTTCCTTCTTATATAACAAATAGTTGTGGGAATTACACCCTTGTTCTCAGTTGAAATCTTGAATTAATTTTGTGGTTTAATTTAGCTTTTATTCGCAAGTTCTTCCTTGATTTCATCTATAAAATTTTAATGCAAGTTTGTCAAATTTCTGCACTTTTCCAGTTGTCTAATCTGATCCAAGCAATACTTGGGTTGTTAAGACTAACCATCTCCTAAAATTGGTGGAGGTTGAGTCGATTGGAATGGAGTGAGTGGTATTGAAAATTTGTTGAATGGATTTTCGTTATTAGTTGGTTCTGCCCTCTGTTTTCATTCAAGTTTCATATATGTGGAAGTATTTTTTTTTTTTTTTTTTTTATTCAAATTCAGTTTCTGTGGGAATGCTTACTTTCATCAATTTTAATGGTAGAAGGAAAATTCAATTAGATGCCCTTTGATTCTTTGCTTTAAACCCCATTGAGAATTTCTTCTTGAATTTTTTGTAGTTTAGCCTAGAATAGCACTACCATTTTAATGTTTTAATTATTCAATTTACATAACTTCTAATATGTACCTTTTCTCAAAAATTAGTAGTAATATTTCTATTTTTAACATGAGCTAAAACTTCTTAGGGGGTTCAAGAATGTGAATTCCCTAAGGCCTTGTTTGTTTCATTGGTTTTGAGATGGGTTTTGGCAATGGTATAAAAAACCAATGTTTGTTTTATTGTTATTTACTTTTTAGAACCCAAATAATTATTACCCATAGATAAAATAACCTATGAACCATGGGATTTTATTACCCATGTAGGTGATAGGACCTATAAAGTCCTATTTAATTACACTTATTTCTTGTTAATTAGAAGGATTTTATGTGTTTTATTATTATTTTTTAGGGATTCAAGCAATTCACATGTTTTGAAGAGTTTGCACCATTTCAGAATTAATTCGGACCAAATTGTAAGTGATTCGAGCAACTGAATTTCTATACCAAATTTGACCGGTCATATCATGATATTTCGAGATGAAAATATATTCAAATTTGGTATCAAATTGAAGCTTATTGAATTATCTTTCTAACAGTATAATACTCATTGCATTCCAATAAGTATTATGAAAGTTATGTCATTTTGAGTGATTACTGCTCCTGCTGGAAAACTGCTGTACCCGAGAATATTTTGTGCCAACTTCCGTTCCCATTATCTTGCTGCTCACGTTTTGGAATATATTCAAATTAGATATCATTTTAAATATCTCGGAATGATCTTTCCAACCATATAAAGATCACGTTGATCCAAGGTTTGGAGAAGAAGTTATGGGCAAAATAATGAAGACTGCGCAATCCAGAAACTTTTCTTATTTGCAACATTCTATGTTTGTTTTAAGAATTTAGGGAAGGATTTTCGAGTTTTAGATGTATTTTCCAGCATTTTACAAGAGAGAACATTATTTACTTTATTTTATTTTATTTTAAATATTATTCCCTAATTGTTTTGGGAAAACATCTTTCTAGAATTTAGGGTTTCTTACTTGTGTAAGTTGTCTACTTGAAGGCTATTTAAGCCTTCTTATGGACATCAATGGGGATTTTTTTTTGGCCTCTTGGCCTAGACGTTTTTAGAGAGTTTTTAGACTCATTTTCTCCTTTCTCCTTAGACAATAATGGTATCAAATTTTATCACGAGGCTCGGCTAAACTCTGCGATTCCAGTTCAGAGGTCGGTTGTAATCAGTTGCAACATTGTGAGGCTTGAACTTTAACTTAGTTTTCTTTCAATTGCAAGTATTCTTTAATTCCCGTGTTAATTTTATAAGTATGTATTTTGATTAAATTGACGCCTTAATCACTCTACATATTTTATGGCTAATCATGATCATGATCCGTAATTGTCATGTTGAATGAACATGTAGCATTAGGATTATCACATGTGTATGTTTTGTGGGTTTCCATATTGCATGGCTTGCATGTTTAATTCTAGGAATTAAAGAAACTTCTTAATTAGGTGAAAGTTGTTTTACCTGATTAGTTGTCTTGGTCGTTCCAAGGTTCGTAATGCCTTTATCTAAATAATTTGGAACGGTTTCATCAAAATTGTTTAGGTAATTAGCGTTAACTTGGCGTTCGTTAGAGTTAATGAATTTAGGGAATTTGCACTTTTTGGGGTTTCCTAATAAGTTGACCAAGTACTTGCATGGTTAAGTTTAAATATTTTGAATGCCTATGATCAATTTTGCAATTGGATAAAACCGTGCCTTTGAATTGGAACTTGGTAAGATTTGACCTATCTTTATTTTTATCTTATGTTTTATTTTATTTAGAAAAACACAAAAACTCCCATTTTTAATTGCTTTCTCCTTTGCAAATTTAACTTGAGAAATTAATATTCGGTTCCCTGAGATCGACCCGGTCCACTCAATGCTACAAGTAGCTTAGGATCGGTTTATAAATTTTAATTTGACGAGCCCTCGACAAGCTCGCTTCAGTAGGAGATGGGTTTTTTTTACTTGGAACTTTTTCCCTAGGGAAATGGAGAAAAGAGAAGAGAGAGAAAAGTAATAATTACACTCCCAAATATTAATTTCCATCTATATCTAAACACATATATTTATTACCCTTGTATTTAAATCCTAGGTTTTTAACTCCTAGATATTCTATATTTGCAATCCAAACGGGCAGTAAGAAGTTTTTGTAGCCTAAATTTCGATGAAAACCAAGCCTACATCTCAATTGTTTGCTTGTGTTGAATAAATTTCCGTTGAGATCCTAGAATGATCAACTAGGGTAGAAACTCAAGCTTAGATCTAATACCAACGAGGTTAGTGATAAGCGGATTTCGCACAAGTGATGGAGAGAAGAGCTTAGACATAAGTCAATCATTACCCTAGACATAGGGATTAAGGACTCCAAAACCCATAAAATTGTCAAACCAAATGATCTAAGATAGAGGGACTATAGACATATAAGTCATTCACTTAGCCTTCTAACACCTAAATTCAAGGTAAATAGGAGAAGCAAATTTTGGTTTACAATTGAGTGTGGAGTAGGTTGGAATTGCAATTTTGGCTTGCAATTACAATTTAGGGCAATGAAATTCTTGAGCCCCATTTTTATCTAAAATTCCTTTTGCAATTTCATTTACTAAGCTTATCTAATTTGCTATCCAATATTGTCATTTCTAGATTATGCAATTAGATTTTGCAATTTTTCTTTTACCAACACACCAACCCAACATTATTTTTGCAATTTAGTTTTCCAAGTTGCAATTTTTCTTACACTTTGCTTGACAATATTGTTGTTACTCCGTTCTCTTGGGATTTGATATTTGGTACTCACATACCATTTTATATTACTTCAATCACGTGCGCTTGCCTGTACACGCCGATCAGTAAGCAATTGACTTTAATGAGCGGGGTTGTCAAACTTTCATTGTTGAAACAATATTGGAATTGTTCCTATAGCATTAAGAAAAACTCCTCACCTCAAGAACTTGAGAAGATTTCCTTTCTCAAATTCTTTGTAGGGATTGCATTTAAAAAGAAAACATTTTTTTAAAAGAATTTTCATGTACTTCGAGGGTAATATGATTATCTCGAAAGTACACTACTCAAACCTCTAAAATAGTTTAAAGAAAACAATACTTTTTTAAGAAAAGTATAATTTGAACGAAATGTTAAAAAAAGAGTTTTATTTTTTTAAAAAAAGGATTGTTTGGAATTTAAGAAATTTAAATTGTTTGGAAAATAATCATAAGCAATTTCGAAAAAAGACTTGATTTTGTAGAAAGAAAATAAACGGGCTTAAAAAGCTTTGATATTTTTTAAAAGATGGAAATACAAAAATTTGTTTGGAAAAGTGTAAATCAAAAAGTTTGATAATCAAAACTTTGTTATTTGAGCAAAACTATTATTTTGAAAAGAGAAATTCATTTTATTTTAAAAGCAAGTGCTAAAGGGAAATATTTGATTTTTTGGCATTTTGAAAGTTTTTTTTAGCAAGATTCCGAGGATTTTCATAGAATTAATGGATTGGAGTCCACAAAATATATTACTAGAGCCTCACTTTTAGTAAAGAAAAAAACATAAACTCTAGTGTGCAAACTTTTATGGATCAACTACGTACCTTTTTGTTGATTGTAACTTCTTTGAACCGAATCTATACTTGTGCACCTTTTAGAACTCAAAATGAAGAAAGCTTTCTATGATTTTTGGATATTGGGGGCTCTCTTTACATTTTTGGATTCTTACCCTTTACATTTTTTGATTCTTACTCCCTTTTTCTTTTTTTTCTTTTTTCTTTTTTTGTTTTCAAAGGGAATAGGTTGGATGATGGAGTCACCAATTTGTTTCTCTTTTTGTTTCTCCCCTCTCTTTCTTTCTTTCTCCTTTTGTTTTCATTTTCATGGTTTTGAATCTTATTTATAGGCCAAAGATTTTGAGATTGAATTTTGAAACTGAATTCAATTCCATCATTGCTACCCTATACATAGAGTTCTTTCATGTGATTTTATTGGTACTCAAGTGCACATAGGGTAGGAGTTCATTGGAAGATGAAGAGGCTTGTGAGAGAAAGATAAATTTTGGATTTGAATCCATCATTCATACCTCATACATAGAGTTCCTTGATGTGATTTTGTAGGTACTCAAGTGCACATAGGGTAGGGAGACATTTGGACATGAAGAGTCTTAAGAGATAAGGATTTTTGTATGTGAATCCATCATTGCTACCTCATGTATAGAGCTCCTTGATGTGATTTTTTAGATACTCAAATGCACATAGGGTAGCTAGAGAGCCATTGGAAGATGAAGAGGCTTATGAGAGAAGGCTTTTTGTTTTGTATTTTTTTTTAATACCTTTTTGTAATTTAAAAGATTACACTATTTTTTTAATTCTTTCAAAGGGTTGTCACTTTTTGCAAGAAAAAAAAAGCTTAATACAATAAATCAAAACATGATTAAACGAGTAAAAATACTCAAAAATAGTATGACTAAAAAAATGAAATAATTAGGAAAAAAGATTAGAAGGCCGAACCAAATATGAGGTCTACAAATTACAATAGAAACTAATTTTAAGATTATTGAAAGTACAAAGATTATATTTGAATATTTTAAAATATAGAGACTAACATAGAATAAGTTTCGAAATTCGAGGACCAAAATGATATTTTTAACTAAAAAGAATATGAAATGAGCTTTTGATAACTAAAAAGAACGTAAAATATCTTGGATCCATCACTGAATTTTGCTATGAGATTTATGAATTGGAGTTTATCAAACTCAAAGGTCTAAAAAGGGAGTTTTCTATCTTATCACCTTGACTCAAGGATGAGTTTTTTTTTTTTAGTCGGAGTGAATTGATGTGGGACAAGATAAGATAATTAGCCTAATTTTAGTTAATATTAATTTAGTGATTATTTTAGATTAATTAATTCTTAATTAGTATTTTAGATTTAATAAGATTTTGGTTTATTTTGTTATAAGACAATAAATAGCTGCCACTTGTGAGTATTGTAAGGAAACTCTTTTTTGGAATATATTTTGAAATAGAACTTTTGTTGTTTGAGAGTTTTCTCTCTTTTGAGATAGATTTCTCATGTTTGGCTATGAAATTGGCCTAATCTCAAATCCTTGCATTAGAAAGGAAGATATTTAAGAAATGATAGATAAAAAAAAGGGATGATTGCACATATAGCAAAATTAGCCAAAATAATAGCAAAAATAGCAAACTCTAAAACTATTTGCACAAATGGCAAAAATTAAATCCAGCCCATGTAAAAAGACTAAAAACCCTTTATATCACTGATAGAATGCCATTATGAGTGAAGTCTATTAGTGATAGAAGCCTATCACAAATACACTTCAATCACAGTTGCAATTATTTTGATTAGGTGCTAGTCTATTAGTGATAGCAGTCTATCACTGATAGAATATATGCATTGTGATTGAAGTCTATCAGTGATAGGTGTCTATTGCTGATAGACTTCAATCACAGCGCATGTAATCTATCAGTGATAAAAGTGATAGACTGTTATCATTGAAAGACTTGCTACATGTTGTGAATGAAATCTATCAGTGATAGGCTTCTATCACTCATGAAGTAATCACAATAAATGTAATTTGTTTGCTTATTTCAACCAATTATTTATGTTGCATTATCCTTCTTTTATTTGATTTTGTTTGATGTTTATCATTGATAGATTACATGTCGTTGTGATTGAAGTTTATCAGTGATAGAAGTCTATCGTTGGTAGACTTCAAATCACAACTAATGTAGTCTATCAGTGATAGACTGTTATCGATGATAGACTTGTACAAGATGCATGATATATGTTGTAAATGAAATCTATCAGTAATAGGGCTTCTATCACTGATGAAATAATCACAGTAAATATAATCTTCTATTTGGTTTTGTTTGATGTTCATTAAATAATTTATAGAAAGAAAATTAAATAAATTTAGAAAGTTATTAGAATATAGTTGCTCTATCACGAAAAAAAATCATAAATTTGAAATAACTTCATCAATTACAGCCAGTTGCAAATATAGCAACCTAACCTAAATTAATGGCAAATATTGCACACTCTAAAATAATTTGCAAATATGGCACAAACACCCATCTGCCCATGTAAAGAGACTAAAAAGCCCATCAAATACCCACCAGCCCATTAGAAAAACACACATCATAATGATTGAAGTTTATCAGTGATAGAAGACTATCACTAATAGACTTGTATTTGTTGATATAATTGAAAGAGTTAATTTTAAGAAAGGGGAAGCAATTTTGGATCTTAAGCACTCTAATTTGATCAATTTTATCATACAAAAAGCATGCTCAAAACTGAAAAAACATAGAATAAGAACACTACCTTTGATGCTCAAAATTCTCCTAATCCTTGGCCAATTTCTGATCACGAACACTTCGTGGATCACCCTTAGGATCTTCCCTACTATCCTTAGGCATTGGAACGGATTGTGAGATCCTAAATTGAGAGAATTTTTTAGAGAGAGAGCAAAGGTCTAAAACCGAAAATTTCTACAATTTTCTGCAAAATTCTCCTTTCCCATTGTGTTTCTTTGCTACTTAAAGCTATTAACAAGCTTCATCAAGCTTGCTAAACTTGACAACACATAGATGAGAAGGATTATTCAAGTAGGAGGTGGGGAATTTTGGTGAATTTGAAAAAGCAAAGAGCTTATTCATGAAATTGTGAATTTGGTTAAAAATTCATTCCTAAATGAATTTGAATTCTTCTTTAATTTTAATTCAAAAATAATATTAAATTAATTTTAAATTAAAACCAATTTTTAATTAATTAAACAATTTAATTAATTTTAAATAATTATTTAATTTAATATCAAATATCAAATTAAATAATTGGACCAATCCCGATTTCTCAAATCGAACGTTCGAACATGAATCCCTATTCATGCTTTAAACTGAACCAATATTTAAATCAAATTTAAATATGTCCACCTCTTCTTTATCATAGTTTAATTCATAATTAAGCTATGAAACGTTAAGTATATCGCATATAATTAACATTTTCTCCCAAAACCGAATTTGAACAATTCAAATTCTCTTCTCTCAAATTGTTACAAGGCTTAATTCGAGCTAGTAAGGGGAACCTAATGGACCTACAGATCATGAGCTCCAACGATACGAGATTAACCGGCCAAACTCTTTAGCCTAGCTAATCAACATTCGTTAACCACCGGGACACTCCACTAAAACCCAGTGGCTGCACTCTCCTCACTGTAGATATATTTCTGTCCACTCGATATAACCATGATTAGTAAGTCGATCATTCACAGGTCATTCGTAATTACAGCTGGGTCAAATAAACCGTTTTACCCCTGTAATTACTTCTTGTTCCTTAAGTCCCACTGATCCTCTAATGAACAATTGGTTTATGGTCCGACCAACAAACCGAATCCCTCTCGGGCCAATGAGAGGGTGGGCCCATTGTTCAAGACCTGGAGTCAGCACTTAAGGGAACAACCTCTCTACTAAACCCTAAAGCATGTAGGAGTGAATTCCATCTTGCATGACTATGTTCCCAACTATCTACTCGGTCTTATCCCCAAAATGGGAGGCTTATTGAGTAGGTGATCTCAGGCCACTCTCACCCATGCAAATCTAAGAATAATCCCGAATAAACAGGAGTTCATAGCACTCAGGATTAAGATCGAGTTACCTAGGTCATCGTATGAAATAGTCAGTTAAAACAGTAAACGGAGTTAAAAAGTCTAAGTGACTATTTCGCGGTCCAGTCTTATGTAAACTCATTGCATAGGACGCCCCCACTTTCATGTCTCCACATGAACGATTCAGGATCACATCGTTAGTACTATACAAAGTGGGCCGCGTCCATAGTGTCCCCAGGATAAGGAACCTAGCCCTATCCCTATACTATAGACCGTTCTGACTATTACTCGAACTTGATCCACTTTTATGTCATACATAAAGTTCAAGTTTACATCTTATAGTCAATGGTTCTTAGTTCATTGGATTTGAGTTAAAATGACGCAATTCACTTTATCCAATAACACCTTTACTGAATAAACCTTAATAACATCTTTATTGCAAAATAGAATATACATTGAGTTTACAAAACCACGAGTTTTAGGACACAAAACCCAAAAATAATTATATTTGTATTGAAGACTTCTATTATTAATAGAATTCTACTTGTATTGAAATCTATCAAAGGATTATCATTGATGGACTTCGATACAAAAAGAATTCTATCAATAATATAAGTCTATCAGTGATAGACTTCGATCATTTACAAGTGATCTAAGTCTGTCATTGATAAACTCAATCGTAGATAGTTTAGCTCAATCGTAGACTTGTATTGTTGATAGAATTTTATATGTGTTGAAGTCGATAAATTATAGACTTCTATCACTTTAGACTTCAATCATAGATAACTTAGTTCAATCATAGACTTCTATTGTTGATAGAATTATATCAATATTGAAGTCTATCAATGTCTATCACTAATAGACTTGTATTATTGATAGAATTATGTATGTATTGAAGTCTATACAATCATTGATAAACTTCTATTGTTGATAAAATTCTATTTGTATGAAAGCTATCAATGATTATCGCAAATAGACTTTCAATACATATAGAATTCTATAAGTGATACAATTCTATCAATACAAATAGAATTTTATAAGTGACTATCACCAATAGACTTTTATTATTGTCACTTGTAATTCTCATTACATTATTTATCATTTCATCGCCCATTATGAAAAATAACTATTGGAAGCTTAACCATAATTTCAAATTATTATAAAAAAAATTTAAAAAAATTATGTAAGTTAATGATACCGATATCAATTTATCAGTGATAGACTTAAGTCACATATTGAAGTCTATTACTGATACACTGATATTCTTCTTTGATATCGTTGTTGTATTACAAAGAGGAATATCAATCTTTCAGTGATAGACTTCAATATGTTATTGAAATCTAACAGTCACATATATGATATCATTCTATCAAAAAAAATTATTCTATTCATTCAGCTTGTCATACAAATGTGATAACATGTGTAAATTCATTATAATCACAATACATAGGAATAATACAAAAACAACTCCAATTTCTTTATTGATTTAGGCAACCATTCAGAACATCCTCCAACAAAACGTCCCATAAGAGGGCCAACAAGAGTTCATTTCATAATTAAAAATCAAAATATTTATCATTAAGCTCAAAGCCATCATCAACCTATTACACTATTATCGTTTAGAAGAAACAAAAAATTCAAAAGAAATCACAATTACAAAGTAACAGGGATACATTCTTCAAAAACTACCTACCATACCTCATGCTACTCCAAGAAAACTTAGTTGATGATTCAATAGCTTCAGCACCGCCAATTTTTTGGCAACCTCTATCGGCAAAACGCAATTAGAGAAGAAAAGAAGAACACATCAGAGAACAAGGGAGAAAACGCAAAGCAATCGTGGAAGAAGAAGAATGTGCGTGAAACCCTTCTTCTTTAAAATAAGGGTAAAAAAGAAATAACAAAATATTATTTTGAAGATTTGCCACACTTGCAAATCTTTTTAAAAATTGCTATATTTGCAAGTAAAGGAAAGTAATTTGCTACCCATTATAATTACCCTAAAAAAATAAATGAGAAATAATACTCACGAAATTGCGCACAAAACTTGGACTACAGTTAATTTTGAATGAGGAGTACATTTGAAATGTATGAAAGACTAGGCAACAAAGACTAAAAATGATTATCTAGATTTTTTTTTTTAATTATAGTAGAGATCGATATCTACAACGTAAAATATAATTATATTTTTATAAATGAATGAATTAGATAAAGTTGTATAAAATTATCGATAACATTTTGTTCAACAAATTTTAAACACATATTTCAACTATCATTATTATACACTAAACATGTTTATAGAGTATCAAAGTGAGCTTAGCTCAACGATAATCCCTTATTCTCAAATATTGTTGAACTTAAAAAAAAATGTATAGCTATAAAGAGTCAATGACTTTAGTTTCAAATCATCCAAATTAGATACATTTTAAGTTTGGTATACTGACGATAGTTATGTGAGTGGTATAAAGTTTGAGAGAATATTTTTTATTTTTGTAATTTCTTTCAAGAGAAAATTCTGTGTGATTGTAATAATTTTTCACTAGTGGAGTTTCCATTTGGTGGGTTGTAGTTTTTATCCGGTTTTGAAACTTTCTCCGTAATTTCTTATGTTTATTTATTGTTATTTTTTTTCTTCAATTTCTCAGTTATCTTCTACTTAATCCTATGGGGTTTTTCAAAATTTGTTTAACCAAGGCTAATTAGTAATTAAGAGCCTCTGTGTTTGGTATACCTATAACTATAAGGCAATGAAAATGTGGAATAAATTACCAATTATAGGAAAATAAAACATTAAAAAAATCTGTCGGTGTTCCCAGGCGAGATGCTTGAGTGTTTCTAGAAGGGTTGTTTTCTTTGAATCTTGGAGTTGAGTTGGGACTTCGTGAGAATCATCATTTGACATTTCAGCCAAAAACACCATCTTTTGCCTCCCTTCCCTCTCAAACAGGGCCGACCGTCACTGTAATTTCTTTTCCTTTTTCTTTTTTTTTTTTCTCAATCTTTTTAACCCATTGATTTCATTTGTGAAGAAATGCCGATTTTCAGATCCTCCCTTTCGTCTCCACTCTATGTGAATCCAAATCAAACAAACTTAGAAATATATATATTATATTATCCGACCACACGGGATTTCCCAAATAATTTTTTTTTTTAAAAAAATGGCATTCTAATCTAATTCCAAACATCGTAAGCCTCAAGCTATCTTCTTTACACGATTTCTATGTTTACTTTTTGTCACATGTAAAAAAAAAAAAGAAAAAAAAAAAAGAGAGAGCATGCCCCTTTTTCTTTAGTAATTGATTTCGAGTCTCTGCATTTGAGCTGGCTGGCTTATTTGGAATGAAACCCCAAAAACCAAAAACCGATGCCTTTTTTCAAACTCACACGAACTTAGCCTATAAATTCCATGTGAAATCCATGAGATCTCTCATCTATATCTTATAAATAAAATCGATTTCATTTAATCGATAAAACGCGTTGAAGGAAAAAAAAAGGGTAAAATCGAGAAAAGGGCGCTTCACCGGCCACATCGAGCCCGATGCCTTTCTCTGTCTATATTATAAATCAGATTTTTCTTTTTGTCTGTAGATGGCGATCAATATAATCAGGTTGGTGATCAGTGAAACAAAAAATCTCTCTACTTCTTCTTTCTTTTTTTCTTTTTTTTTAATGATCTATTTATGTTTCTCTCTCAATCACTCATCTTGTCTTAATGATTGGGTTTGACGTAGTAATCAATTTTAATTTTTAGATAGATAGAGCCCACTTCTGCAAAATCAAAAGGGGTTGAAATTAAAGAGTGCAATGTGAAGATCTTGAGATCGATCTTGGGGATTAGAGGCAAGGGAACGACAAACATGGCAGACAGGACCAAGCCAGGCAGTATTATGGATGAAGTTACAACTTACAAGAACAAGAACAAGAACAAGAAGAAGAACTAGAAGAAGAAGGGTCGTGATTCAAAGTTTCAGGCGATGAATCTGATTTGGGATGGTTTGTATTGTATGAGATTTTCTTTTTTTTTTTTGTTTTTAAATTTTGGTAATTTAATTTCTTCGAACTACTTTATTTATTTTGTTGGGTTACGTTATATAATTTGATGATGTGAATTGAAATATAGAATGGAATGTTGTTGAGTTTTGGGAAATTGAGACGATAGCATAAAGAGAGGAAAGGGTTTTGGAATTGAATAAAATTTTGAGGAGGATCAATCCCACAAGACAAATGGCTTTCTTTTGCGTGGATTATGATCCAAGCAACAATCGATTTACACAAGTTTTTCAGAATCTGTTTCTTTTTTCTATTTTTGAGAACCTCTCTCTCTCTCTCTCTCTCTTTCTAAGCTGTTAGCTTTTCTTTTTCAGAGTGTGAATGAGTTGGAATTGGAACAAAGCCTTGGATTGTCAGAAGAACCAAATTTTGCATCCAAGGTTGAGGCTGTAATTTATTCTACCACATTTTTATTTGTCTCGAATATTCTATGGCCTTCCTTTAACAACCTTTAAAAACTTGGAATAAATGCAAAGCAAATAAACACAACTGTCTCAGCTTCTGCATATATAGGGATATAATATATATAAGTGAGCGAGTTCAATCTGGTTTTTTGGCTAAAATGATTTGGAGTACTCAATTTGATAATTTGAGAACAAATTTATAATCTCGACACCCAGAATTTTATTAAAACAAAAACCTTATAATAAACCCCTGGAATTGGATTATTGTTAAGGTTCGGGATTGCCCCATTAGATAAAGAGTGTCAAAGTTATTAAATGATTTGTGCATTTCATAAATTTTCATTCCCTTAATGAGTGAAATCTTTTGAAGGATATCATGCATTTAGTTTCCTCTATTATTTGAAAGGTAGGAAAAATCATTTGTTCCACTTTAATAATTATTTAAGTACAATAAGTGACTAGATCATAAAATTTAATAGGCTAAGAGTTTATGTTGTAAAGGCCGGCATAGTCAGATAAGAAGATGCTAGCTACGAAGGGTAGATACCAACTAGTATGGGAGGATAAGCACATTAGGTCTAGGAGATACGTCCAAATGAGACTGTGATCATAGATTTGGTTGCTTGTTTTTTGTCAACTTAGTTTTTTGGTTAGGTTTGTCAAGTTTATTGCCTGCTTAAGTGATTAGTCCCATTAGATTATTTTTTTTCCTCAAAACATGAGTTCAACTAGTCTAGAGGTTCAAACAAGCTATTTTGGACCAAAATGCATGAAGGACCAACATTGTAAATCTCTCACTTTAAGTAAAAAAATGACATGTTTTTAGGAACAAAAGAAACATATATTTTTTAGATGAACATATGACAAAAATAGATTATTATTGATCCGGTAGTATGGACTTTATTATTAAGGCACATAAATGATCTTTCAACTACTAGGTTTAGGTCACTCAAGCTCTAGTCTAATTTAAGATTAGAGAAGATATTTGTTGTCCACTAGATACATACTTAGTTATGACTTTCTTGTGCGAAGAGTATTCTCTAGTCTTTCCCTTGTCCCTGTAACATTTCTTGACTGCGAAGGTTGTGAAATACTTAACGTAGAATTTATTTATTCAATGTAAATTTTCAAACTAATATTCAACTAACTTTACCCCTTCACTATACAACTCTATTTTAAAGAGTTCAAATTAGTCTGCAAATTCTAATCAACAGCAAGATTCTTTATCGAACGAGGAAACTAACTTTTACTAGAACTTTTTAAATTTATATATAGATCTCTCACCCACCATGTCCAATATATATCATCGTCAAGGGATTAGGATTTATGTCTAATAAGGCCACATAGAAAATTAGCAAATTTTTTTTAAAGTTAAAATAACTGGCTCTCTTAATTTAATTTCTCTGTCAATAGAAAAATAAGCATGAAAGATTGATGATCAAATCCCTTTCTTGGGAATGGATGTTTAGAATTAATTAACTCCACACCTTTTCCCTTTTTTGGGTGGATATGATGCAATCTGCCATTTCCGGCCTGAATGGGATATGTTATAATAACAAACAATCCTTTTTAGGACCTCTAGCCCAAGCGATACCAATATTCACTATGAGCTGTTTCCGTCTTCCCCAGAGCATCTGTAGGGAGATCAATAGTTGTTGTGCGCAATTTTCGTAGGGAACCTCTAAGGAGAAGAAAAGAGCTCATTGGGCCAGCTCGAATGACACGTGCAAAAGTAAAGATGTTGAGGGATTGGGCTTTGGAGATCTATCTCTTTTCAATCAAGCCCTTCTTGCCAAACACAGTTAGCATATTCTTAGGAACCCGAGAAGCCTCCTCTCCAGAGTTTTAAGAGGCAGATACTTTAAGGATGAGGATTTCCTTAAAGCAAAGCTCGGGAAAAATCCTTCTTTAACTTGGAGAGGCATTGTTTGGGGAAGGGAGCTCTTTGAGAAGGGGTATAGGTGGAAGGTGAGAAATGGCAACCTAATCATGATTGCTTCGAACCCTTGGATTGCCAGACAGGGTAATAGAAGGTATTTGTGGGTGGGGGAAGCCCTAAGCAATAAAAGGGTAAAAGCCCTCCTAAATGAACAAGGGGATTATTAAAGAAAACGTCAGTGTCCTTGATGCAGAGGTCATCCTTAACACGACTCTGTATAATAATATTGCTAGGGATGAAATCATATGGAATGAAGACTCCAAGGGAGTGTTCTTGATTAGAAGCGCTTATCACCTAGCCACAAATTTGGATGCCAGTAACCTCCCTTCCTTTTCTGAAGGGTGTTTTACCAAAAAGGTTTGGAAAAGCCTTTGGAAGGTGGAGGCAATTCCTCGAGCAAGAATGTGTGCTCGGAGAGTTCTAAATGATGTCATTCCAACCAACACAAATATCCAAAAAAAGGGAATAAGTATTGACACAAGATGCTGTATCTGCAGGAAAATGGAGGAAAATACTCCTCACGTGTTTTGGACTTGTAAATTTACTAAAAAAGTTTGGCTCTGCTTTCTCCCTAATATATGTGATATTTTTTCTATCTGCATGCTAGATTGGTTGCTTATTGATTACTAGGTTTAGATGGTGGAGAGGCTTATCGAAGAAGAACTTTCAAAAGCTGTCACAATCATTTGGTCCTTGTGGAATTTTAGGAACGTTTGCAACCAGCTTGCTGCCCAAGGAAAAGATTTGAAGAGTCCAAACATTCACACCCAGATTGCTAATCAAATAGCTAAGAATTTAAAAGACTTGCTTGTCTAGAAGCAGCACGTTTTTCAACTATCGAGTTTCGAGAGCCATGTAAGTCCAATTTTCTAGGAGTCTCCTCCCGTTGGTCACTGGAAACTAAACATCGACGCCTCGTGGTGTGAAGCTCAAGGGTTTGGAGGCCTTGGATGGGTGGTTCGCGACTCCTGGGGATCTCCCATTTGCCCGGGCTTTTAAATTATGTTCTCGCGGATGGTCAATCAAATCTGTGGAAGCTGCTGCAATGCTTGCAGAATTGTTGTCTTTGGATCAGGTTCCTGCTTTTGAGAGGAGGCCGGTTGTAGTGGAGACTGATTCCTCTGAGATGATTAATGCTTTACTCAATCAGGAGTTGGAGCTCTCTGAATCAAAGAATCTGCTGGAAAAAATTTTAGTTGCTACTCCTTCTGTGGGAGCTGTTGCATTCCAAAAATGTTCGCGAGGGTGTAATGGGGTAGCCCATTCGCTAGCAATGAGGGTTTTTTTGGAACCTTGTATACAACCAGTTTCCTCCTCTTCGGAGGTTTCTGTTTTGTGGTTGTCAAACTACCCAGATTGGGTGTTGCGTTGTATTGATGAGGATTGTTGTGGTTTGGTTTATTAATTTTATTTCTTCTAAAAAAAACAATCCTTTTTAGTATTTAAGTATATATACTTGGTTAAAATACCATTTTGGTTTCAGTATTTTGGATTTGTTCCATTTTGATCTATTTATTTTCAAATGTCCAATTTAGTCCATATACGTTCAATAAAGCTTTAAAATGGTCTCTATGATAAGTTTGAAGTTTTTTTTTAATCAAAATTAGTTAAATAATAATAATAATTTTAATACAAGAAAATACACAAGGGAAACATACTTCCAAAATTTATATAAGGAAAGTTAATAGAGACAATTTTTTTAGTCCATGTACGTTCGATAAAGCTTAAAAATGGTCTCTATGATAAGTTTGAAGTTATTTTTTTTATCAAAATTAGTTAAATAATAATAATAATTTTAATACAAGAAAATACACAAGGAAAACATACTTCCAAAATTTATAGAGGAAAAGTTAATAGAGACAATTTTTTTTTAAAAAAAAGTTAACAATAAAGTAATAGTATGGAGCAATTTTAAGCTTTATTGAAAGTATCCAAAGTACAGAGACCAAAATTATATTTTAACCTATATAATTTTAAGTAATGGCCAATAATTTTACACGTGTAAAATAGAATTATGTTGTACTTAATTAAACGAAGTTGGTTGTTAGAAAATGTATTTATGAATGTCTTTTTTTTTCTTAAGTACAAATGTACTTATGAATGTTGATATGATTATATGAAAATTATATTTCTAATAATTAACTCCAACACATAATTTCTATTATACATTTTTCTAACATGAACATACATTAACATTGTGGTTAAAATATATTTTAATTATGTGATATTTATATAAAAATATTATTTTTGTATCTAAAAAACTTTATTTATATTTTTTTTATTTGATATAAACTTTTTAATTTCTTATTTCATCGATAATCTTCGGTATATTTCTATACATTACATTAATTAGCTTTTTTTTTTAATCCATACATTAATTAGTCTTGAGTTATAGTCTGAAGATTATTTTATTTTTTTTATTTTTTTCACGTATTCTCGCCTTTTAAGATGTGATTTTGATACTTTTTCTTGGGTTTTTTTTCTTTACTAATTTAAAAGTTCATTATCTTGATTTTTTTTTTTTGAAAAAGAGGTTATTCTTAGAAAATTTTCAAGGGACTGTCGTTTGTAGAGAATTTAAGACTCTAGATTAATTTTCGATTTGGATCATTGTATTTATTTATATTTGTAAAGAAAATATATGAGTACGGTTCTCACGTAACTTTTAGTAAAGAAATAAGAACACGTGCAAATGAAACTTTGTATTTGTATTAATTTGAATGTAGTGGAATACAATCTCTAGTACTTGGTCCTTTGATTCTCTCTCTTGCCTGTAGAGTTTATTCTCGAGATTGAAGCTTCAATGGATTCTTGGGATCTCGAAGAAGTGTTCTTGATATTCGAGGAAGTGTTCTTTGTTCAGGAGGTATTTGATATTCAAGAGCTCAAGAAGTTTTCTGGCATTTGTTTCTGAATTCTCTCTGAGATCTCAAATTTCTGAACCAAAAAATGGAGGAGGGACTCTTACTAACCTTGGGCCTAGACTTTGCTAGATTAGGGCCTCTCATTTGGGTTTTGTCTAAGATCGGCCCAAATTTCATATAACTCAATTGCATGTTTGGATTTGCCTTAATTTAATTTAGAGATACTTGCAAATTTAAATAATCCCTCATTAAATAAATAATTTTGTCATTAATTTTAATTAATGACATGACAATTTTTGATTGGCCAAAATTTCTATTCCAACAAGTACATTTGAAAATATTTGGATAACTTTACTTATTTTGTTAAGTAGAATTTATGAACTAAAATGTACTATAGTCATATGTAATTTCAATAATATACCTATTTAATTTCAAATGATTACTTACTATAGAGAAATTCATAGAATTGAGGTAACATTGTCTATATTTTTTTCGTTGCCCGCTTACATCTTAAAATAATGCTCAATAGTGAGAATCCAATTCGTATGTCTACTAATAAATATTGTTGAACTAAAAGAAAAAAGAATCTAAAATTACCGAAAAGGAAACCATCCAAGGTTTTACCGTTTTGACATAGCTAGGGAGGTGGCCTTTTTTCCAGAGAAGGCATTTACATTCTAATTTATAATTATTAAGAGACATTAAGACTAATGATAAAGATGGCTCATCTTGGATTATTGGTGGGTTAAGATTCCTTGAAAATTTGGCGATGTTGAGACTTTGTATTTTTTTGGAAAAAAATAATTTGTTATTTTTTAATTTTATTTTCAAATAATGTGGAAGAATGATTACAATGGGCCATTCAATAAATTAAATTAAAATTGGTTCAATTTGATTGTCACGGATTCATTCATTAACATAACATGAATAAATTGACGTAGATCTTTTTCATTTTCTTTTTTTTTTAATATTCGAATATGGTCAATTATTTTCCAAATATATATTTTTCATTTTTTAGAATAATTTAATTTCATATTTATACAATGCAAACTACCAATAATTGAGGTATATTGCCTCAACATATGAATCTAGGTTTACAACTAGTCAACTAGCTTTAAACAAAATTAGTTTTGTTAAGACTAATGACATTTTTGATGGATGATTTTTTTGGTGTGATATACATATATCTGTTAGGAGAAAATAATAATAATATAATAATAACAAAATTACTAAAATATTAATTCTTTCATTCCACAGGATAAGCTAACCAAACAAGAGTCACAAATAATAATTTAAAGAGATAAGAAAAAAGAGAATGACACCAGAATTTATACTGGTTCGTCTTACGTCCAATCTTCTGCAACTGCAAGTTCTACTAAATGGAAGATTACAAGAAGCCTCAAACTCACGCCACAAACTAACCATCAATAGCCCAACAATGGCTATTGACTTCTAAATATCACAACCCGATAGCTTGGAATAAACAACAAACACAAAATCACTCACTGTGATTTTAATCAACAATTGAAAAGGCTGTTCACACTCTTGGTTTTTTCTTCAAAAAAAAATTACCTATGGTTGCACAACTACACACGTATATATATGTGTCTATAATTAAGACCTAATGGGCCTTAATCCACGAAATGGGCCAGAGCTCCAGCAAATGAAAAATTGCTCGGTGTGTCACTAGTACAAAATTGGCTTTTAATGACGGGCATTGCCAGTCATTAAAAGGAAATGATGACGGACATGTGTCCGTCATCTTTTCGAGTGTCATTGTAGGCTACAATGACGGACGCTTTTTAATGACGGGCAATGCCCGTCATTAAAAGGTGTTCGTCATCGTAGCTTACAATGACAGTCAACTTTTAATGTCGGTCAATGTATGACATTAAAAGCCAATGTCTGTCATTAAATGTCTGTTTTAATGACAGACAATGGCCGTCATCTTTTCGTGAATAATTTAATAAAAAAAATTATTGGTTGCACACATAACTAACCAAAATATTTATTTTTCTCAACCTATGCACAAAATAAAATATCAATAATATTATTATTTTTACAAAATAATTAACTCAATAAAAAAATCTTAATTAATAAAATATACAATAAGGAAATTAACAAATCGTTTAACTAATAACATATCAATTAATTAAAAATATCAACTATCCTACTAAATGAAAATTTAAACAAAAGTACTTGCATAATGTATACAAAATTAACAAATTCATAAGTCTACACATCTTCCAACAATTTCTGCCTATTCTATTTGAACCTCGTCAATTTCTTCTTGTTGATATATGCATTTCTCGTATATATTTTGTACATAGTACTTGCACCCTACAAAATCCAAAAATCATTGCTTTAGAGCGGGTGAGCATAAAGAAAAGCAATCGATAGGTTAATGGTGAAAGTCGCTTCCTATTAATCTACAATTAGAAAATATTCTGTTAGTATCTAAAAGAAAACAAGTGAAACTTTAATATAATTAAAACAAACAAAAAGAAAGTGAACTCTACTCACTACCATAAATATCAACATTATCAAACTCACTCTTAGGTGAATATGTGTTAGCTACAGAATCCAGTGATTTCATAGTACTTGGAGATGCTCCCAAAATCTTGTTAAACTCATTATTCTGGTAAAAAGAAGGAAGAGCATCCAACTCCTAAACAATATAAAAAAGCATAATTCAATAATCTCAGCCACTTCTAATGTGAAAAAAAGGTAACTCACCATCTGCTTGTCATTCATTATCCAACCATGCCATTTGCAGAGATGATTCAAAATTACAAAGTTATCAATTGAATTTCAACTAGAGAGAGAGAGAGAGGACCTCCGATAGTTCATGTTGATGGCTCAGTCATCCTAAACTGCTTGCAGCAAAATAAAGAAACACCATCCAAGTTAACATTACTCGAGGTTTATAAAAACAAACGAAAGCAAGAAATTTAAACTGGAATGGCAACAATGGTCAACATTTTAACAAAAAAAAAAAAAGGTACATGCATGTTCTCATCAAAATCCATGAGCTATAAACATCCTAAGGAGAGGAAAAGCTTAAGCCTGAATATATAATTTGATCTCTATATAATATCCCTATCTCCAGTGGTAACATTAGGATAGAATGTACATGATAACACTCAACACAATGCATGTAATTTCATCATGAGGTTAAAAACTAACTGAAAAAGAAGTTAAAATACGTTTTATTAAAAAGAGAATCTATTTCAAATGCCACCAAACATTGAATGAATATCTAAAAAGTGCAAGAACTAAAAAAGAAGTTAAGAAGTCCTCTGTAACCAATGTGCAAAACTAAGATAGTGTTTTACCTCTTTTAGATGTACGGTAGCTATTCTCAACCACCTTCAAGCAACTATGTCTAGTTGGAGCAGAATAAGAATTGTTATTGATAGATAGCAAAAACTAACCCCAAAACAACTCTCTTGATAATTTCACCCTTAAAACAATAGATAATTCTCTCAAATCAATCATCACATAACTGAAAAATTCACATCATCAGTTTCTTAATTAGTCAGTTAAGTGCTCAAAGGATATTGACTTTTAGAACAAGGATAAGAGATCAAAAAGAGAAAATTAGAAATAGGAAAATAGCCCATAAGAAATGAAAGATCAGCGAGAAAATCAGAACAAAAAACAAAACACGAATCCATCCAACTCAGAAGAAGCTCAAGATAGAACAAGAAAATGCTTGAAGGAAATCAAAAACAGAACACAAAATCCCAAATCTTCTCAATAGGAACAATTGAGCAAATCCAAGCAAACACAAGATCAGAACATAACAAAAAACTAGAAAGAAGAAAAACCTGTAAGAGAAATCTTAGGTCTAGCACGCCACAAATAAGTGTTTGTAGTCTTACAATCAAATACAGGTTCCTTATCTTCCTGTTTCAACACAAACAACTTATTAATAAAAAAAGAAGGTGAAAGAACACTGCAAGAAAAAAGGGATATAATAGCTAACAGAAAACGCTATAATAGACTTTTTATAGCCTTTTTCGAAAGTCCTGACAGCCCATGTTATTAAAAAGGGATTCTATTATTGATTCCATACTACAACCAAAACCATTTTCCTCTGGCTTTTTCACAAAAGTTGCACATACTAAGGAAGGGAGAAACTTGAGAATTTCTTCTCTGACTTCAAATTTAATAATTCATACCAATTCTTTACTGCTTCCAATGCTTTTCCAAACTGGTTACACTAGCCAGCGAAAATCCACCACACCAACCATATGAATCTGCTTTATGCATTAAAAGCCACAAGAATAGAAGTCAAGAAAACCAACATAATGCCAAGGAAGTTCCACCTCTTATAAGATGCCCAAGCTTTATAAAGTACAAAAACATCCAAATCCAAAACTTAAACTTGTTGTAAAACAAATAAGACTACAAAGAGAGCCACCAAATTTGAAACATTTTAACATTTGTGGAAGATAGAATAATCCACTTCCAACTACCTTCATTGATATTTAAAATTACCTAACATTTAGAATTGATCACTTACAGTATAAAGTAGTTCTCATGGTAATTGAAGGTAATATTCATTGACCATATTGGAATGTCATTTGCAAAATTAAAATGAGTTGGACTCTTTCTTTTGAAGTTTTTTCAAAAGCCAAACGTTGTAAAAAATACACAACCTTCCTTAGAATTTATGACTTCCAATTGGTGAGCTTTCTATAAAATGCAAGGATGCAAGGTCAAAGAAAAAAACTTTTAAAGAACTTCTAAGAAATATCTCGTACATGATGCAAGAACTAGAACTCAATAGTTTCTCCAAATCAACTTCACACATTCTTTGTATTTTTCTCCTCAACTACCTTTCTTGAAACTAATTATTCAAAGATCATGCCATGGATTCCAACAATGTAGTGAATATTTGAATGTTCTTTCTTAATATGGTGATGAAGTGTTTGATTGAGATTAATAAATGGCATGTAACAATGTTATAGTTGCCTTTTCCTATGTGAATGAAAAAGTGGGAGAAATAACACAAAGAGATGCATGGTAAGAGATTTAAGAAAAAAATACCTTAAGTATGAGGAGTGCTTGTGGTGGAAGACTGTATTTAAGAAGTATCCTGCAGTGAGGGAAAAAAAAGAGAAAGACATGAAAAAATTAAGAGAAGGGAGAAAATTAAGTTAAGAGAATTACGATGTGTAAATAGTAGTGAGGAAAGAGAGAAACACATTGTTCTAGTCATATCATTAACATTGACAATGAGAAGTCATGAAGTTGTACTAGTTGAACATTTATAGGTAAAAAGGTAAAATATTATTCAAGTTTCATTTTGAATTTTTAATAGTTTCCCGTGCTCTTTTTTTGGCTTGGAGAAGTTTGTCTCAATTCTAATAAGCTCTTAAATTGCATTATGTCAATCAATAATCATTTTGGTTAGGCAACTATTTGAAGAGAATTGTTAATAATAGAAGTTTCTCATGTTCAATATAAACAACTTTACAAAAGAGAGTATGTTTTTCAATGATCTAAAGCTTACAAAAAAAAACACATATTTCACTAGCACATAGGTCATAAGATGAAATGTAAATGAGCACCATGTAAAGAATAAAAGGCTACTTTCCTAATGGCAGAAAGCAGAGAATAGATACTATAGAAATTTGATTTCAGGCTTATTGTAATGGCTAGAAAATGACAGAAGGTTTCGGCCATTGTGAGTTGTCATGCATGCTGATAATCTTTCACTTGATTATAGGGTAAAAAATATTGTCAATTACTCACAGTGATTGCTCCACTCGGCTGCATTCATACTGTCAATTAATCAAGATTTGCTGCAGATTCCATGAACCGGAAAGCTCAACATTTATAAAGACTTGTGGATTAGTATGTTCCAAATATTGAGGATTAGTTGCTCTGTTGTTATCTTTTTCACTATATTAAGTATATAAGGCATGAAATAGTTTGACAATTACATTCTTGGACAGTAATATAAAGTATGAAAAACAATATGCACATAATACTTTTTTCCTTCTCAACTGGATTTAAAGTTGAATATCTTGTTAAATATCAAATGTTTTGTGCAGCACTTTTGATAGACCACTTTCTAAGTTCTAACCAAAGGTTAAAAAAAAAGACAAAGCACAAAGATTTTTTTTCTTGGAATCGATTGAACTTAAACTCTATTCTAACAATGTGTGAATATATAACACAACGAAAGCATATAAAAAGAGAAATTTTCAGCCCCGACCCACTGTAAATGAATATTAATGCCCAGAGAAATTTTGATAAAATGCAAAAGAAAACCCTAAAAAAGAAAAATATGGATCTTTTCAGCCCCGACCCAACGTAAATGAATCATAGAAATTTTGTAAACATACCTTAAGAACTATTGGACTGTAAAGATGAGAACATTGAAGATCTGGAATCCATTGCAAAATCCCGATCTGAAACAGCATCAATACTATCCAAGACAACAAAATTTACAAGTTATCCGACAGAGTCATATTAAAAAAATGTAAAGAATTGCAGAAAAATGTTGACATGAATTACAGATGAAAAGATACAACAAATGCAAAATAAACTACTCCCTTCCATCAAAGCCCATTCGAGCAAACTAAATGCTTAAAGAGAAATGGCGACGGAGAACGGAGACGAAACACACACTCACGGCAGACGAAATTTGCGGCAGTGAACAAGAACCACGACAACGGTGGTAGAAGCAGGCGGAGACGGCGAATAAAGAAGAAAGAGATGAGATTGAGAGGCTGTCTAATGTTAGGGCTAGGGGAGAATGAGGTTTCCATGGGAAAGAGAAATACCTTAATTCGATTAAAAAATAAAATAATTAAATATACCCTATAATGTCGGGCAATGCCCGACATTATAACCTTTTTTATTTTTATTTTTTTAATTTTCGCACTTTTTTTCCGTCCGTCATTGTATTCAAGCGCGTTTTTTTCCTGACCGTCATTAATAGTATAATTTGTAGTAGTGTGTGCATGTTTTCAAAATAAAGAGGGATATTATTGTAAATTCAATAGCATGAGTTTTGACTCCACAACCAAACAATATCCTACTAAAGTACTCACATTGGTGGAAGTGGATGTTAATGTCTTGAATTGATGTGTAAAAGCACCTCTTTTTGCATCCCGGAATGTGAAATGTAAATTACAATGGTGAAAATGTTAACAACCAAAACCTGAATGTCTTTCAACTGTCTCCCTTGCAGTCAGATGGACAGATGCCAAGTGACAAGACCGTTGGTGAGGGTGATGATGCCTTCAACATCTTCTTCAGTGAGACTGGTGCTGGGAAGCATGTACCTCGCACTGTCTTTGTAGATCTTGAGCCAACAGTCATTGATGAAGTCAGGACTGGGACGTACCGCCAACTTTTCCACCTTGAACAGCTCATCAATGGCAAGGAAGATGCACCCAAGAATTTTGCTCATGGCCACTATATGAGTAACTTTTCTTTTCCTTTTTACATTTATAAGTTACTTTCTGTTAACCATCCCCTATTTTAACACATCTCTCCTTTTGTAATACAGTTGGTAAAGAGATTGTTGATCTCTGCTTGGATCGTATCAGAAAGCTTACGGACAATTGCACTGGTCTTCAAGGTTTCCTCGTTTAATTTTCAATGTTGTGGGTGGAGGAACGAGTTCTGGTCTTGGATCCCTTCTACTGGAACGTCTTTTCGTGGACTATGGAAAGAAATCCAAGCTTGGATTTACTATTTACCCCTCATCACAGGTGTCTCTACATCTGTTGTTGAGCCTTACAACGTCCTTTTAACCCATTCGCTTTTGGAGCACACTGATGTTATTGTGCTCCTTGATAACGAGGCCATCTATGATATCTGTTGGCGCTTCCTTAACATTGATCGCCCCACCTACCAGAATCTCAATCGCTTGATTTCTCAAGTAAGAACGTTTCCTTTTTTATTATTATTATTATTACTATTATTATTATTATTATTATTAATTCGGACCTTCAAAAGATCATGAAAGAAGAGATTTTGTTTTTAATAGTTTGAAGAGATAGTTGAACAAAAAAAAAAAGAGGTAGTTGAAGAAAATGAAAAAGAGGCAATCTATGATAAAACTTTATCTTATGAGTTCTTAACTAAAATCAGTAAGATTAATATTGAACATTGAAAAATTATTTTATTCAACTTTAAATGTTTGTCAAGTTCAATAATCATGAACAAAAATGTAAAATACAACAAAAAAAAATCAAGATATACAAACAAAACTGAAAACATACACAATTAAACGAGTAAATGGTATATCAATCAATGTTACTAAGCTCGTTGAAGGAAAGAAGAGAAGAAAACAGAGTAAGGAGAAAGTTCCTTTTGAGTTGCCTTCTGTATATATTTCTAAAAACCAATACAATAAAGAATGATAACCGTATTCCTTATATATATGGAATAAAGGAAAATGAAAAAGAATGTCTAGAGGAAAATAAAACCCTAACATGTGTCACACCACTATAGACCCAAGAATAACAAAATAGAAAGAGAGAGAAATTCTGGAATGTTCTTTCAACAAGGGTGCCACATCAGTATTCTTCACCATCTGAGTCATGTGGTTGACTGCCACTGTGTACATGAATTCTTCCCTCAATATTCGCCCTCAAACGAGAAGGTAGTTATACTAGACCGAATTTGGATCTGAGATAGGAGAATTTGTGATGTGTCAAAGACTTGGTGAGGCAATCAGCGAGCTGCTCATTAGACGGGACGTTTGTTAAGAACTTGGTCATGCACATAATGAACATCGATCTCAATGTGTTTGGTGCGAGCGTGGAATACGGGATTATCAGCAAGAGCACCGACCTTAATATTGTTGGGTTTTGTGTCCTAAAACTCGTGGTTTTGTAAACTCAATGTATATTCTATTTTGCGATAAAGATGTTATTGAGGTTTATTCAGTAAAGATGTTATTGGATAAAGTGAATTACGTCCTTTTAACCCAAATCCAATGAACTAAGAACCCTTAACTATAAGATGTAAACTTGAACTTTATGTATGACATAAAAGTGGATCAAGTTCGAGTAATAGTCAGAACGGTCTATAGTATAGGGATAGGGTTGGGTACCTTATCCTGGGGACACTATGGACGCGGCCCACTTTGTATAGTACTAACGATGTGATCCTGAATCGTTCATGTGGAGACATGAAAGTGGGGGCGTCCTATGCAATGAGTTTGCATAAGACTGGACCGCGAAATAGTCACTTAGACTTTTTAACTCCGTTTATTGTTTTAACTGACTATTTTCATACGATGACCTAGGTAACTCGATCTTAATCCTGAGTGTGCTATGAACTCCTGTTTATTCGGGATTATCCTTAGATTTGCATGGGTGAGAGTGGCCCGAGATCGCCGACTCAATAAGCCTCCCATTTTGGGGATAAGACCGAGTAGATAGTTGGGAACATAGTCATGCAAGAAGGAATTCACTCCTACCCGCTTTAGGGTTTAGTAGAGAGGTTGTTTCCTTAAGTGCTGACTCCGGGTCTTGAACAATGGGCCCACCCTCTCATTGGCCTGAGAGGGATTCGGTTTGTTGGTCGGACCACAAACCAATTGTTCATTAGAGGATCAGTGGGACTTAAGGAACAATAAGTAATTACAGGGGTAAAACGGTTTATTTGACCCAGCTGTAATTACGAACAACCTGTGAAGGATCGACTTACTGACCATGGTTATATCGAGTGGACATAAATATGTCTATAGTGAGGAGAGTGCAGCCACTGGGCTTTAGTGGAGTGTCCCGGTGGTTAACGAATGTTGATTAGCTAGGCTAAAGAGTTTGGCCGGTTAATCTCGTATCGTTGGAGCTCATGATCTGTAGGTCCATTAGGTTCCCCTTACTAGCTCGGATTAAGCCTTGTAACATTTTGAGAGAAAAGAATTTGAATTGTTCAAATTTGGTTTTGGGAGAAAACGTTAATTATATTCGATATACTTAACGTTTCATAGCTTAATTATGAATTAAACTATGATAAAGAAGAGGTGGACATATTTAGATTTGATTTAAATATTGGTTCGGTTTAAAACATGAATAGGGATTCATGTTCGAACATTCGATTTGAGAAATCGGGATTGGTCCAATTATTTAATTTGATATTTGATATTAAATTAAATAATTATTTAAAATTAATTAAATTATTTAATTAATTAAAATTTGATTTTAATTTAAAATTAATTTTATATTAATTTTGAATTAAAATTAAAAGAAATTCAAATTCATTAAGAATGAATTTTTGGACCAAATTCACATTTTGATGACTAAGCATTGTGCTTTTTCAAATTAACCAAAATTGGCCACCTCCTTCTTGTTTAATCCTCATCATTCATGTGTTGTCTTCTTCACAAAGCTTAATGAAGCTTTAGGTTTGCTTTAATTAGAGAAGAAACACAAGAATTTCAGGATTTTGCAGAAAATTGAAGTTTTTTTTCGGTTTTAGACCTTTGCTTCCTCTCTCAAAAATTCTCTCAATTAAGGATCCCACAATCCGTTCCAAGGCCTGAGGATAGTAGGGAAGATCCTAAGGGAGGTCCACGAAGTGTTCGTGATAAGAAATTGGCCAAGGATTAGGAGAATTTTGAACAACAAAGGTAATGTTCTTATTCTCTGTTTTTCCAGATTTGAGCATGTTATTTATTTGATCAAATTGATATAATTAGAGTGCTTAAGATCCAAAATTGCTTCCGCTTTCTTAATATTCACCCCTTCAAATATTATCACACCATAAGACTGGCGTGCTAGCCAACAGAAAACCAATTTCCTCAAGCAATTGTCGAACCCAAGTGATTTCAGCAGAAGCATAGGAAAGAGCACGATACTAGGACTCGGTACTAGATCGAGCTACAACAACCTGTTTCTTTGAAGACCATGAGATTAAGGTAATGCTCAAAAAAATACAATAGATAGCCACTGATTTTCGATCCTCAACACTAGCAGCCTAGTTAGTATCAGAGAAAGCAATAAGAGTAAGACTATCACTCGGATGTATCATTAGTTCATAGTCAAAGGTGCCCTTAAGATAACGGAGAACCCGTTTTACAGCAAGCCAGTGAATATCAGTAAGGACTTTCAAGAACTGACTAAGTTTATTTCAATGAACGCAATGTCAGGACGAGTGTTGGTGAGTTATTGGAGAGCACCAACTGTACTTCTATAGATTAAAGGATCTGGGAGAAGAGTTCCATCATTTATAGAGAGTTGCTTACTAGTGACCGATGGAGAGGGGCATGGTTTGAGATTCTGAAAATTGAGCTTTTCTAATAGATCATTTATATATTTGGATTGATTCAGATGGATGCCATGTGGATGATAAGTGATCTAGATGCCCAGAAAACAACTAAGTTGACCAAGGTCTTTTAAGGCAAACTTAGAATCAAGAAGTGAAATGAGATGAGAAATAAAATTCTAATCATTCTCCGTGATAATCACGTCATCCACATAAATTAAAAGCAGCACGATAATAGAGCCCTTTCGAAGGTAGTAGAGATAAGCGTTTGACCTGCTTAGAATAAATCCACAATAAAAAATAAGCATTTGAGTTCATCATTCCAAGCTCGTGGGGCTTGTTTAAGACCATAAATGGCTTTGTGCAATTTGCAGATATGTCTTGGATGATCTGAATCCTCATAACTCGGAGGTTGTACCATGTAAACCTCTTCCTTTAGTGTTCCATTAAGGAATGTATTATTAAAGTCAAGCTAATGCAACGATCATCCGTTTGAAATAGCAAGGAAAAGAACAATACGAATGGTTGATGATTTGACCACAGGACTGAATGTATCAAAGGAATCAATGTCAAGACTCTGATGAAAACCTTTGGCCACCAACCTCACTTTATATTTCTGAATGGAGCCATCAACATTTCTTTTTAAGCGAAAAACCCACTTACAACCCACAACTTTCAGATCTGGAGAAGATAGAACAAGAGACCATGTTTTAGATTGAGATAAGGCCTTGAACTCACCATCCATGGCGGATTTCCACTAAGGAGTTGCAATAGCATCAGCAACTTTAAAGGGCTCGATGACAGTCCAATCGAGCTTAGTTGAGATAGTCCAAGCTTTGGGATGAAATATTCATTCTTTGCCACGAGTGACCATGGGGTGGCCATTAATAGTGAGTGGGCGAAATTTTGAAGGGGAAGGAAGAGAGTCAAGGGTTGATGGTAACGAGGATGAGGGAATGTTAGGAGAATAAGTAGCAATAGGAGTCTCAAATGGATGAGTGTGAGGACTGAATTGATGATGTGAAGGTGACATTTGGAACCCATGTGTGGCAAGAGACAGACTGTGTGGACTGGGTAGGTTGTTAATGAGTGGAGTATAGGTTGGGCTATGGATGATGGGCAATGGGTTGCATTGTTTGTGGGTTGGGCCAAGAAGATAAAAACGGCCCAAACCAAGAGGGAATGGGTTAGGAAGTGGAAGGCAGAGCTGGGACTTGAGTTGAATGTCACCAAACCCAGATTTGAAGGGAAAATCACCTTCATTAAAAATGATGTGCCTGAAAATAAAAATTTGTCCAGTGCTGGCAAGATAACGATATCCTTTATGAAGAGGGGAATGACCAATGTAAACACATTTCTTGGTATGATAATCAAATTTGTGTTGTTGATATGGTCTAAGATTGGGATAACATACACACCTAAATACACGTAGAGAAGAGAAATCCAGGCTACAATTTAATAACAGCTCCATTGGAGAATGATCATTGAGTAGAGGAGAGGGAAGCCCATTAATAACAAAAACTGTTATTTAAAACGCAAACCACCAAAAAGATAGAGGCATGGAAGCCTGAGCAAGAAGCGTAAGACCCATTTCCACCACATGACGGTGTGTGCGCTCAGCCCATGAAGACATGATACTCGAACGTGAATCCCAAGACATGACAGATTTGAAGAATAGGTTTATATTCATCCCTACCATCCATCTGAACACACTTGATGGGGGGTATTAAACTAATTTTTCACTAAAGCTTGGAATTCACGGAAGGCAACAACAGTGTCACTCTTTTGGCGAAGAGGAAAAAACCAGGTGAACCTGCTAAAGTCATCAACAAACAAGACGTAGTAACGAAATTCATCTGCAGATAAAACTAGGGCAGGCCCCCACAAATCAATGTGCATAAGATCAAACATAGTTGAGGCATAAGAGGTGGAAGTGGGGAAAAGGAGAGCATGAATCTTTCCAAATTGGCAGGCCTCACAAAAGGAGATTCTATCATTTACTGAAAAATGCATATTACATCGCTTTGTAACTTCGTCCAAAATTTTTAATGAATGATGACCAAGTCTTTGGTGAAAAATGGACTTGGTCAACATTACATGAGCAAAAGTGCCATTGACAGTAGACAAACAACCAGAAGAACTCGGTGAGATGGATGATCCAGCAGGGTTATGAAAAACTCCTTGATCATTATTTATAAACGGTCCATTAGAAGCAACACAATAGAGTCCATCCTTGAGCGCTCCCCTCAGCAATTCCACCCTCGTATCCTTGTCCTAAATCACACAGAAATCAAAGTGAAACTCAACGAAAATATTATTATCACGAGCTAACTTTGAAACACTGACTAAGTTTTTCATAATTTGAGGCACACAGAGAACATTCTTTAGAATAACGTCCTCACGATTAGAAGGAATAATAGAATTTCCCACATGAGATATGGACAGATGAGTACCATTGCCAACAACATGTTGCATACATGTATATTCGGATTTGGAGGTCAAGAAATTTGGATTAGTAGTGACATGGCTGGAAGCACCACTATCCGCATACCAACTTGGATCAACAATATACTCGAGAGTAGCAACAACAGGACTCGCGAGGAAAGCATTTTGATTAGGGCGATATAACAGACCTGAATAACAAGATTCACGAGGAGAGCATTCTTTGTTGAACCGGAAGAAGTAGACAGCTACGGTGTGACTAATGTTCAAAATGTCGATGTCGATGTCGATGAAAATGTCGAGGTCCAGATTTTATGAAAATGTCAATGGAAATTTCAGAAAAATTTATGGAAATCGTAGAAATTGATGGAAATTGTTTGAATTAGTCAATGAAACTTTAATTGTGGCTCAATTAGACTATAATTGACAATTTTTAATCACCTTATCTAAAAATTAAGACAATGTGTAGATGTAAATGTCGATGCGCACAGGAATTTGGAAAAAAAATATGAAGATTGATTAAAATTGTTTGAATTATTTCATGAAACTTTAATTGTGATTTAATTATACTATAATAAAGGTTCAAAATGTTGTTGTTGACAGAAATTTCGGGAAAAATTATAGAAAAATGGAAATTTATGGAAATTATTTGAATTAGTAAATGAAATTTTAACTATGGAATTAAGCTATAATTGACCTTTATGATCATCATATATCTAAAAATATAAATAATATTTATATGAGGAATGCCGATGTTGGTGAAAATTTTGAAAAAAAATCATTAAAAACGTGAAAATTGATGAGACTTATTTTAATTAATTAATGAGACTTTAATTATAACTTAATGATGATATAATTCATAATTTTTATTAATCATAATTATAAAACTACGAATGTAGTATTTATATATATGCTGACATTTTTGTAAAATCAATATCTATACATTTATGTCGACATCAACATTTTGAACTTGAACCTTAATTAAGAGAGATATTAAATGTTGATAAATGACAAATGATTGTAAAAAAATATAATAAATTCATAAATATTAAAAATTTTCACAAAGATAGATATCAAAAACTTAATACAACACTTTGTAGATGCATGCACAATTTTTATGATATTGTATTAAACTTTTAAAAAATAATTATATAATTATAAAAGCATATGTTGAGAGGTTCGAATGGACAGAAAATGAATAATGGAAAGAGAAAGAGATGAGAGGCCAAGAGATAGAGAGAAATTATAAGAATTACCAAGATTTTCTCAACATTTTCTCGACATCTCGATGATAAGTATTAATTAATTGCATTTATTGTGTCTAATTTCCCTTTACTTTGATTAAACATTGTGCTTAATTGTTAAAATTGTGTTTTTATTTGATTTAGGTGGTGAAATATAAAAGTTTGGAAGAATTCAACTTAAAAGTACTTTTTAAACAAAAAAAAGTGAAATAAGAAAAATGGAAATTTAAAAAAATAATAATTTAAAAAAAAAAGTTCAAGAGAAAAAAAAATAGCAGCAGTTTGAAATGAAAAATAAATAAATAAATAATATATATGAAGTTGAAGTTTGAATGTTTAATTTGCAAGCTTTGTAAAATTGAAGTTCAAGCATGTAAGGAAGTTATTAAAAAAAAAAAACTAAAAAGAAAATTGAAGTCATTCTTAATTTCAGGTGGCAGAATGTAGGGAAGTAGGTGGATACCTCTCTAGACTTTTTCTTCTTCTCCACATCTTGGGCATAAGCTTTAGGGAGGAATTCTTCAACATTCTTCAAAGGAGTTATTTTTGGCTGAATTAAGGGATGAAGATGCCTATTTTTAGTAGTATAAAAGGTGCAGTGAAGGACACAAAAAAAGAAAAAGGGAGTTCTAGCTTTCTTTGTAAAAAAAATGTTTAGAGAGTGAAAAAAGTGTTTTCCATTTCTTTAGTTCTTTGAGTTTTTATTATTTTTTTTGTTGCTTCCCCTCTACAGTTTTTATTGCTTTTCCACCATGTGTGACTAAGTTTTAATTTCTGGTTCAATGGTGATTTAATTTCCAATTTTAATTTTGTGAGGCTTTGGGCCAAATTGAAAATTTATCTTTAATTCATGAATTCTTTGTTTCTTGTTATTTTTATGATTGATTGTTATTGAATTAAATTGACGCCTTAATTTAGTTTCAATTGATTTATTGCTATTTATGATTTGTGATCCGTAATTGTTACAATTGATTAAAATATGTAGCAGAGAGTTGGCTTATGTGTGTGTAATTATGACTTTTCCATTTTACATAGCTTGTATAATAGACTCTAAGGAAACAAAGAAACAAACATTAATTAATTTGTAGCTATCTCAATTAGTTAAGTTTTGGTTTAGTCATTCTCATTGTTTTTAATGCTATTATTTAATCGATATGGAACGCTATCGTGCCCAATTGATTAAATGGTAAGGTTTGATTTGATGCTTGGTCAGAGTCAGTTAAAATAGGAGAATTTACACTTGTTATGACTTTTCCAAATAAGTAGACTAAGTTATTGAATTTGAGAAATTGAAATTGATTTTTTTTATAAAGCCTATGATCAAAATTACAATTGGATGAAATTTATACCCTTGAATTGGAAGTTTCATAAAATTGATTTTTTTATTTGTTTTTTTATTCATTATTTAATTAATTACAATTTTTGTTCAACAATTCAAACCCCCCATTTATCTTTATTATTATTTTTTTTTTCTTTTACTTTGAGAAATTAATTCGATTGGTTCCCTTGGGATTCGACTTGGTCCACTATTTTTCCAAGTTAGATCTAGAGAATCAGTAAATATTTTGGAGAGCTTCGACAACCCAACCACTCGACATCTTGGAAAAACGATATTTCACCCCTCATCTAGATGTCGAAACATCTGACATCTAAAAATGTCGAACGACATTTCGAGATGTCGTTTGACATTTTAAACAATGGGTGTGACCAAGTTTGCCTCACACTTGATAGGTCGGACAATTCGTGGATGCGTTATTTCATCTCCCACGGCCCTGCCACGACCATCAAGCTGACCATGAGATTGAAAAGAGGGTCTACCTGAAACAGAGGAACCATTGTGATTTTGAGAAGAGGCATTTGAGTCTTGTGCTGGCTGTGTTTTGTTCTGAACCAGATTGATAGAGGATGTTGGAGTTATGGATAGGCCAGACAACCTAGTCTTTAAGGCCATTTGATATTCCAGTCGCTTTTCATAAGAAAGAAGATTAGCTTGCATTTCACCCCTGCCAACTTCCGATTTTTCTTGAAGGATAACGACAACTGCATTATATTCCTCATCAAGACTAAAGAAGACATGCAAAATAAGATCAACGGTGGACACAATACTTCCAGCAAGAGCCAGACCATCCGAATACTTTTTCATTGTGGTTAGGTAGTCTATCATTTTTAACGCACATTTTCTTGTCTGTTGGAACATCATTTTCAAATAGTCAATCTCAACTCTGGAGTGTACCCCAAAAAGTTCCTGAACAGCATCCCATAAAACCTTTAGCAGTATGGTGTCCCATTACTTGTGTGGCTATTTCTGAGGACATTGAGTTATAAAGCCACCCTAATAAAAGTTGATCAACGGCAGTCCAAGCTTCATCTGTAGGATTTAGGACTTGATGAGTTGCTGCAGCAAAGGAGTCGGTACTTGAGCCTTCACTGGATTTGTCACTCTCCTTGTTGACAAGCTTGCTCGGGCAAGGTGAGGTACCTGTGAAGTGACCTTCGAGACAGTAACCTTTGAGTATTGGCCATTGATCGGTGCTTTTCGCTACAAGCAAGTGCACGTGATCGAGGTAATAAAGAAACTGGAAGTATTCCAGAGTATCGTACCCAAGGGAACGGGGTTTAATAAAATGAATTTTAGTTGGTACAAAATTATTGACAAATTGCAACTTGAGGTAACCGTGGGTGAAAATGATTTGAGAGGTGTTTTGACTAAAATAAAATTATTTGAAAATTCAATGGAAATGAAAAAGGGATTCAAGTTGTTAATGCCCCTTTGGAAAGAAAAGGCAACAAGAAAGCAATTGCAATCATAGCTACATCAAGAACTAAGTAAACCAAATTCAACTCCTATTCGACCTTCTATGAAGTATCTTTAGGAGACTAAGTGATTAAACCTATATTTCTATGGCTAATCTAACTTAGATATTTTTGCGCACAATGGTTTTGGAGTCTCGTCCTATGTCTAGGGTCGATGTTTCAGACTTATGTCTAAGCCTTTTCCTCCATTGCTTTTGCGACATCCGCTTCCCTTAACCCTTTCGGTATTAAGTTATAGCTTGGTAAGCAACACTAGATGGCCAGCTAGGTTTACCCAACAATTAACTCACCAAAAGCAAACTTGAGTTCAAGAATTAGCCAGATTGTTTTTACTCTCGAGCTTTACATCTTTCCTCTAGGGCATTCACAAACTTGAATCCCAAAGGAAATTTAGCTCTCCATAATTAAATTAACAAAAACAATAAGATTAAAAGTGATAAAATTCATTGTTACAACAAAGTAAACAATGCAATTAAATTGCAAATACAAAGCAAATCAGTAGCTTCAAGAAATAATTTCAAGAATTCAAGATACAAACTTAACTCAAAGAAAATTGTATATATGTATGTGAACTTCAAATACAGTAGTTTTCCAAAAATTCAAATAGCAGAAAATTAATTACCAAAACTTAAGTTAACAAGCTGTATCAAAATTCAATAACAGAAACTAAGATTGCTGAAATTAAAAAGATAAACCAGTGGCTATTCTAACCCAAATACAGAAATTCAAAGTGCAGAAATTCAAAACTTCACCCATCTTAAAACCCATTCTCCGTAACTCAATCGAACAAAGAAATTGTCCATAACCATACCCAATTCTTAGGTAGATGGGATTGAGAGAAGGATTCTGGAAGTTTTAAGATGAAGAACACTAGAAAAATAAAATCCACAAATGAAAACAAAAATGCTATTGTCGGGGAAACAATACCCAAAAGTGAAACAAAAATTCCTCCCAAAAATCGTGCTCCAATCGAGCTCTCTTTGTTCGGCTTCTTTGTTCAATATTTATAAAGATCTCATGCTAGGGTTTCCCTCTTGGTTGATGGACAATCATGGCTAATCATCTTGCTGAATTCGTGGGTCAAATTTCCTTCAAAATCCCGAAATTCTCGTTTTTTACTTAAATTCCAGATCTGCCAGATTGCAATTGCATAGCAATTGCACTGCTGTTGCATTCCACGAAAATTCTGCATCAAAACATTAAGTAAGTGTGAATTTTCTTCTTCTTTTGTTTTCTTTTCTCAACTTACTTAATTTAAAGGTCTTCCATCAATCATGTGATTAAATTCAAGCATTTTTTTTATTTTTCATCAAATAATATGAATAAAAATCATAAATATAACTAAGTTTAAAGGTCAAATAATCCTCATGAATGAGAATTATCAGCCATGCCAGATTTTGCCAAAGATGAAAATTAGAGCAATCCATTTTGATGGAGGTGATGTAGTTTAGGAGTTGATTCAAAGGTGGTCCGGATGGATTTCCACCACCGGAGCTTGCGAAGAAAGCACTAGCGGAACTTTGATTGGTGTTTGCCATTTGAGAAGCTCTAATACCAAATCAATATTACTAAGCTCATTGAAGAAAAGAAGAGAAGAAAATAGAATAAGGAGAAAGTTTCTTTTGAATTGCCTTCTGTATATATTTTTTAAAACCAAAACAACAAAGAATGATAACCCTATTCCTCATATATAGGGAATAAAGGAAAAGGAGAGAGAATGTCTAGAGGAAAATAAAACACTATCATGTGTCACACCACTATTGACCCATGAATAACAAAATAGAAAGAAAGAGAAATTCTAGAATGTTCTTTCAACAAAGGTGCCACATTAATATTCTTTACCATCTGAGTCATGTGGTTGACTATATACATCAATTCTTCCCTCAATAATAGTTTATCGAATAATGAACTAAAAAATAGTGTTTTTTTTTAGAAAATAAAAAAAAGTTTATTGAATAATGAATTGGTTTTTAATGTTAAAGTTTCTGGAACATGAGACAAAAAATGACACGTCATAGAAATCCACACATTTCTTTTTCAGGTGCCAATCACTTGGAACGGGTAAGCAATTCAATGCATCTCGTGCCTCTGCTCCTATTTATACCATTTTTCTCCCTTATATATATATTTTAATTTCAAGCTTTTCCATCCTTAATTAAACTTACATTAATCTAATCATAAAGTAGCTACGGTATCCGATGCAACAACGAAAAGTAGAAAAAAAAATTATGTGATATTTTTCCTTCACGTTCTTCTCTTTATTTGCCTCACAACTTTAATTCCTTCCCTCTCCTTTTCCGGCTCTTTGCATATTCATTTTTAATTCAGTTTAAGTGAGGAAGCTTATGGGCCGACTTAAAGTTGAAGTAATTGCTTTATTTTTTGGATTTTGAACTTCCAATAGTTGTTTTCTTTTTCAATGCGATGGAAAGGGAAGAAGAACCCAAGATTGCTTTTACCCCCAATCTTCAACTCGACGCCAATGGAGTTTTGGTATGTTTCTTGTTATTTTTCCTTCGTTCTTCTGAAATGGGTTTTGTTTTTCGCTTCGTTTCTGCATTCCCCTCACCCCCTTTTGAGTTTTGATTGATTTCATTAGTTGAGCCTCTCTTGAAACGCGATGGGAATAGTAAAAGTTTGTGGGGTTTCACCTTTATTTTTCTTTCGATCTTTTGAGATTAATTTGTTCTTGTATATGGAGGTTTTATTTGGCTAATTAGAAATACCACTGTTGTTAACAAAGTAAGAATGAGAAACCTGTATCCAATGGGACAGATGAAGCAAAAAGCGCCAAATCTGAGTGCGAGTTTTTTGAGAATGCAGCTCGCCAAAATCAGTAGTACACTGCGCTTTTTCAAAGGGCACTCAACCCACAACATGTAGGGGAAAGATCTTCACCGTCAGCCATTTCTGACGCCGTGAATGAATGGCTTCAGCCACCGCAAAACCTGGCCAATCTTCAGCACCAACTCAGCCTGCCGTTGCAGCAATTTGTATTCTCCTTGCAACCCTTTTGGGTACAGCCGCAGCCGAGCATTTCCCTTGGAGCAACTGAAGGTAGCTGGCAAGTTCCGGCAATGTTTGGCACCAGAGCCTCTCTAAGATGTCAACCCCAACTCCTAATTTGTGTTACCTTGTTGGATATCCAACATACCCTAGCTTTACATGTGAGTTTCATTTTCTGAACTGTTTGGTAGAGTAATTCTGTGGAGATTATTTGATCAATTAGTAGGTGTTTTTCAAACCCTGTGATTGAATGTGATGTGTATTGATCAGTTTGGAGTTTTAAAATTTGGGTCTGAACTTAACAAGTTCCTGGAATGCCTCAATTTGGTGGGGTCAAACACAACCATTACTGTTTCCTGGGATTTCCAATTATCCAAGAGCATCATATGGTTGTCTCTTCTCAATCTTGGCCCATGTCAATTCCTAGTTGTGTAACATCTTCCTCTGAATAACCCATTTTAAGACGAGTCATCAAATCTCCTAAAAAGCTTTCTCAGAAGCATCAATGACTTTGGGAAGCTCAGGTATGACATGAGATTTCTCTTTAGTTTATGTGATATTTCAGATGTTATGTAATGCTTCTTTTTCTATTTGATGCAGTCAGCAGAAAATGTTCACTTGTGGAATATGATTGGGCAGTCGCAAGGGGAATTAGTTGACTGCAAGGGCCGCTGGATTAAGATTGAAGCTGAAATTTCATCTTTAAGATCAGCAACTATGAATGAGCCTACTGTGGAAGTTGGAAATGGAAATGGTGGCATTATGGCAAGGGGACAACCAATGAAGCAAGGAAGATTGAGACGATCGGTGGCCCCAGTTGGTTCACAACCTCCATTGCGAGCCTGAGCACGGGGATGAAAGCCAGCTATAGGAAGGGGAAGGACAAAAGCAGAAGAAGCAAAACCAACTGTTCTTGAAAAAGAAAGCTTGAATAAGGTAGATGATAAAGATAAGGATTTTACTTCCCTTGTCATTAGAGAGCAAGACAAGAATGAAGGCATTTCAGCTAGTATCACTCAAAACAATGAGATCATGGAGATTGATGATGGCACTCTCAAGATTCCTGCCTCTTTAGGCAATCAAGTTCTTCAGCAATTCCCTAAAATTCAATCATGTGAAATTGAATTCAAGTCACCATCATTATTGAAATCCAATTATGAAGGTAAGCACAATTCAAAAAATACTAGCTAAATTCTTCTTAGCATACCAAGAGTTCCTCAACGATGATGATGTCGGTGTTACTAATACAAGTAAAGAAATTTCATATGGCTTTCAAGAATCATCAATGAAGACTCCAACGAAACACGTTGAGTATAGCCTCCCCAATAATCTATATCAATGGAAATGTTAGCAGACAAGGAATAACAAGGTGGAACTTTGAAGACATGGATGAAGCAGCCAAATCGGGATTTCCTACAGTAAGACACAAAAAAGAGAATGAAGAAATTGGAGATGAATTTAGCTCAGGACCTAAAGAGATTGAAACACGAAATCGCTCCTCCTGGTGTGAAAAGTAAGTTCTAAATGATCAAATGTTATTGTTCTACCTTCAATAACAAGTAATTCTCAGATGAGACTGACGCTGGATAATTCTGCTCCATTTGGCAAGCTACTGCCACGTATGGACGATGGTTTGACCAAAATTTTGTACAAGGGCAGAATGGATTCAATAACATGGTATGACTTTGACCCAAATTTCATATACATGAAAATCATGCATATTCATAATTTTTCTGTGTTGAATTATTATTTGTTTTCAATTTATCATAAAAAAAAAATTGCAATGTGATAAGAATAATGAACTGACGGCGCAATGACATAAATGCCGGTTAGATGGGGAGAAACATTACAACGATTCATAGGTACATAAATTCTGGAAAAAAGTTGTCAAGTTCTAGTGTCTGCAATCCAGGTACGGCAGAAGAATATTTAATCCATTATTTCACATTGAAGATGACGATGGATAATTTAACTAAAATCTTGAATGAAGGAAACTCCTATGATATAAGAATAATTTATAACCTTAATTAATGGTAGATGAAATGTTTAGGAATCAACCCCTCATTTTGGTCCTACTCTAAATCCTTCATAAGTTGTGTCCAACTACATTTAGGCCCTGCCTAGCTTAACAACTCTCCCATAGTTGAAATTCACTCTCTAAAAACTGTGGTTGATTTGGGTGGCATCAAAACCAAATAGGGGTTTGAATTGGAAAGAAGTTTCTTTTTTTAAAAAAAGGGAACTTTGAATAGATACCCATTTTATAAAAAGAGAACTTATCTTATCTTTACCCATGTTGAAAACTGAAAAGTTTATCTTTACCTCTTTTGACAAAATGAAATTTTTATCTAAACCCATTTTGTAAAATGCCAAAATATGAAATATTTCTCTTTCTTAATTTTGCTAAAGTCCCTTGGTACATGAAGAAAATAGGCAAAGGCAAAGCCAAGTCAGAAGAGAACTAATGAAATGTGTGAATTGAAAAGTAGAACCAACCAAATCAAAACGGTCAAATTGGAAAAGAACACCTGAGATCATCACACGTCTGGGGAAAAACCCCCATTCTTTTTATTGGTTTAAAAAAGAACACCTGAGATCATCACACGTCTGGGGAAAAACCCCCATTCTTTTTATTGGTTTAAAAAAGAATCCCCAATTTCCCAAACGCAACCCCACCGTTCAAATCATAGTACAGACTCGTTTAGTCAAATGAGGATTCTCTCTTTCTCTCTCACATATAAACTTGGCCTTATTTTTTCTAAAACCTGACGCCTTTTTCGCTCCAAGCTGTTAGGCAACTCCAGGCCTCTCCTCAAAACCCGGACCTTCCAATCTCTACATTAACCCAACCTTTCCCACTTTCTTTATAACCTCTCGAATGGCCGCCGCCACCGACACTGCCACTGCCGCCCTCAAGCCTCCCCGGCCTAAACTCGCCTGTTTCTCCTTCGCCGCTTATGCCAAAACTGTCATCGACCATCTCAAATCCCTCCAAATTCCCGTCCTCCCGGGCCTCTCGGACTCTGAATTCACCTCCGTCGAGTCCACTTTCCGATTCTCTTTCCCGCCGGACCTCCGTTCAATTCTCCAAGAGGGCCTCCCAATTGGCACTGGTTTTCCCAATTGGCGATCCTCCTCCATTCAACAGCTTCACATTCTCGTCAATCTCCCCAAATTCTGTCTTCTCAAGGAAATCTCTCAAAGAAAATTCTGGTGCCAATCTTGGGGGACCAGGCCCAATGATCCAAACGACGCCGTTGCTCTGGCCAAGCAATTCTTGGACAGAGTCCCTGCTCTTGTCCCCATTTACAAAAACTGTTACATCCCTTCGGCGCCGAACATGGCCGGAAACCCTGTATTTCACGTCGACGGTGGGGAGATTCGTGTTTTGAGCTTTGATTTGGCTGGATTCTTCCAAACCCATGAATATTTTCATCTGGGTGAGCCTGAACCGAACCGGTCGGTGATCGACTCGCCAGCTTGGGCGGCGACGGAGGCCCGGGCGGTGGAATTCTGGACGGAAGTGGCTTCGGAAAAGAAAGCGGCGGCGCGTGAAATAACGGAAGGGTGGTGGAATGAAGGCGAATTCGAAATGGGGTTGGACGGATGCCTTGAGGACGTGTTTTGGAAGCTGCGAGAAGGCGGATGGAGGGAAGAAGATGTCAAAGATATGATGATGATGAACGGCCATGATCGGAGCTCAGAAATAACTGGGCCAACGATCGAGAAACTCAGAGTATCAGTGTGTGAGATTTTACTGAGTGGGGGTTGGAGCAGGGACGATGTGGTGTACTCTCTCGATGTTGAAGACAATTCCGCCATTGTTATCCCTGAAGAAGAATCAACGTTTGAAATCAATCTTCATCGTCAGCCAATAAGAATCCCCCAAGTGGAACGCAAGAAAAAGCCCAAGAGCACCACCAACCACCTTAAAATGCCCCCTTTTTTCTTTGCACCACATAGAAATTTAATCCTGTAACTACTTTTTGCCTTTTTCTGTTATTAGCTTAGCCACACCTCCACATGCATAACCCCCCTTTTGATTATTCATCTCGTAAATTATACAGTGTATATACGGATTCTTTTTTTGGTTAAGAAAAGGATATGATAAAGTTACAATTTTGATCACACCTCTTGTTTGAATGATTTTTTATTATTTTTTTTAAGTTCACTAATATGTGGGGGAAAGATATTTGAACTTCTGAGGTATATATGAGCTGATAATGACCAGAATTAGAAACTTTGACATTTTAATGGAAGATACATATCTTAACTCCGAGTCTTGAAGTAATAAAGAAGGAAGCACGTTACATTGTTTGTTGACATTATTAAATATTAATATATGATTCTTTATTTTTGTTGTATTCGAAAGGAAGGAAAAATGGTGTGTCATGTGGGCAGGCTGGGAAAATGACCTTATGAAGTAATATGTCTTTTACGTTACAGAAATAATTATTTCTTCTCCATGTATTAATGGTGGCGTTCTGGAGTAGTGGGCAGCCGGCGTTGACAAATTGGAGAGGAGATCCCTTAACGACGGTGTGATGTAGGGTTTAGGCCGCGGTGGTCTGATCGACGGCGGTGGCTGAGGAGTCGTCGGAGACCAGCAACGTTGACGGAGAAAAAAAGGGCCTAACAGTAGAAGTCCAAAAAGGAAGTTTGATCCGTTTGAAGAAAGAAGCCCACGAATCGGTCAAAAATGTGGAATGTCTTACGCGTCGGTCCAAAAGGGGAATTAATGACAGTATATGACTTTTGTTTTGTATAATTTTGAGGGTGGTTTTAATTATTTGTATTGGCTTATTTGACTTTATTACTGGTCTGGCCCTAGAGTTTCCAATTCCATTTGAGTCTCAAGTTCATTGCAATTAATTACTTCGTTGCCTTTTAGTTTACATTCCTTGATTTATGGTATGGAACATACCTATCTTTTGCAGGACATTTATGAGTAATTGATACTAACATGAGCATAGCTCAACAAACATAAGTATGTATCTTCGATCAAGAGGTTAGAGGTTCGAATTTTCCACCACACATATTGTTGAACTGAATTTGGAAACGAAGAGAGAAAAGAGAACGGCAAAGTGGAGAAGAAAGTAGGGAAATTTTCAATTTTTACCCCTGAACTTGTCACATTGTATAAATTTTTACCCTAAACTTTCAATTTCATTAAATTGGACCCTAAACTTAGTTCAATGTTTATATCTACCATCTATTTCACCAACGAATTTTTAAAAAAACTCTATAAACTCACCAATTTCAATAATGTCAAGTTTTTCACGAATTTAAATTTGATCAATACACAATTTAACCATTGAAAACTTCGCCAAAACTAACAAATTTTAACAAAAACTTAGCTCTAATATCATTTTTCTTTGAAATCTTATCAATCTTATAGTATACATATGTTTTATAATTCATTAAAAGCAAATGAAAATAGGTTTTCAACGAATTTTCAAACAAAAATTTATAGAGAGTAAAAATTGCGACATTTTTTCAAGCATAAAGTTAAGATTGCAACACTTGTGTAAGTTTGGAATGTAATTTGATGAAATTAAAAAATTTAGGGTAAAATTTGATACAACTTAACAAGTTTTTTCCCCTTAAGAAAATTAAATAATAAATGCTATTATTTTAAATCTCCTCTCTAATTTGCCCCTTCCAAATTTTCAAATTTCAAATATTATATATAAAAAAAAGTTTAAAAGTGAAATTTTTGTCTCTTCCTTAGAAGATATTGCTTTTTTTTTCTTTTTTTTTTTTTTTTTTTTTGAAATTGCAAAGAAGAAGATATTGCTTTGCCCAGGAGCTCTGGTTTTGTATTCGTATATAAAATATTTAATATCAAACACTTAGTAATTCCTAAGAGAATTATCAAAGGTCATAGGCGCATGGATAGATATGTGGAGTTCAATAATCAAATGTCTAAAAGTAAAGCATAACGCAAGTCAAAAAAATAGACACATGCATTGGAAAGTTGGTGGATGCTTCATGACAAGGCATTTTGTAATTCTGTGATGCAAATCTATGCAGACAAAGTGTACTCCAAATTCTAAAATGATGGTAGTGAGTTCCATTAGTGTTGTTGTAGGCTGTAGCCAGCTCTTTGCGATGTGGCATGAACTCAACATATATTGAAATATTAGCTTAGTAAAAAGTGTCTTGTTTGTTTGTCAATACCGTATAACACTTGTAATAAGTTTTCCAGTGGTTTGGCAAATGAAAAGAGGAAGGGATAAATTCTTTTCTATCTTCAAAGTCATACATGATTGTTGAGGTATTAGGTGCAAGATTCTTATGGTCTAAGTTAGAAAGTTAGTTTCAATGAAACTTCAATCAATTTTAGTATCATTCTGCTCCTCACCATTTTTCTTCTTTGCTATTAATCTACAATTGTTTTTGTCGAAAGGGAAAGTAAAATTTTGCATATTATGCGCATAGCTCAACTAATTAAGACATATATCTTCGACCAAGAGGTTCATATGCTTAATTGGTCGAGGATCGAATTGTCTCACCCTCACATATGGTTAAACTCTTAAAATAAATAAATAAATAAATAAAATAAAAGGAAAAAATCTGCCCAATTGATTGTTGGGGACTCGGGTTCAAATGCATAATCAGTGATTTAGTTAAGTGCTCTTCTATTAACCTGGATTAATCTTAGTTTAGGACACATCTAATACAGAATTAGATTGTATAAACTCAACAAGAATACAGATACATGAAAATGAAAATTATCTGTTTCCTTTTGAAGTTATAAAAATAATCAAAATAAAAGGGTAGAGGAAACAATTTAAACATAAATCAAAAAGTTTTTTTTTTTTTTTTTAAATCTTAAATAGCCTTATCTTCTTTTTGCAATTTATCTTGATAGAGTACATTTAGAGTTAGACTCTTGTTAATAATACACTATTTAGAGTTAGATTGTGTAAACCAATTTGAGCATAGCTTAATTAGTTTAGACATATATCCTTAACTAAGAGGTTAGAGATTCAAATTTCTCAACTCTATATGTTGTTGAACTAAAAGAGAGAGAGAGAGAGTTACACTATTGAATGATTAAATTGATTGTAGTCTCTTAGCTTAAGCTTTAAAGAAAATAAGAAAATTGTGTTGAGAAATTTCACTGAGACAATAAACCTAACTTCCTATCTCTATATATAATGATATGATATTGATATTTTGTCTACTTAAGTCTTAGCACAATTTAATTAAAATTTTAAATAATACATAATCTAAATGGCTAACAGAGACTTCGAATCTTATGATTGAGAAAACAAAAATAAGGCAGAGATTACATCTAATATTTAACATTAAGTCTTGCTCTCTCTCTCTCTCTCTCTCGACGGCAATCTATCCATTTCCCCAACGCATTAAGTTGGAACTTAGCTTCAGTTTAAGGTAGAGGGCCGTTGTTCTGCACCTCAAGTTTACCTTCTCTTGGTTAAACTATTGTTTTCTTCGATTCCATTTTAGATTTTGAGCTTTAGTTGGGTTTAAAGCTAGCTCACCCTTCAAACTTCATTAATGGAATCTTTTCAGTTGATGGAGACAAAGGAGTTGAAAAATATCCTTCTATTAAATATGGACATGCAAATGATAGAAGAAAATTGATACCGAGAGGTGTTCCACCAAGCAGCATCATGAGATTACTCAACAAACGTTAGGGAAGAAAAAGAAGATTACAAATGTCTCTACTAAATTTGACTCATAAAAGACCACCATGTACTAATCTGAAGCATCAAATACTCAAAAATCATCCTAGCTTTCCAAACTCTTCTAGCAGCAAAGCCGAAAAAGATATGTATGCGTGTATGTATATATATTTTTCTGAAAGGACATGTTGCTGCGGAGAACCAGAAACAATAAAGATCATTATAAAACAGAAAACAAACAAGCTGACATAAGTTCCATGTGAAGAGGATATAGTTACCCCAGCTTGCTGGAGATGTTACTCTGTGGCTGTTTCATCATTGTTATTCCCTTCCCTTCTGCTCTCGGGTAAGATATCCAAATCTGTGCGAGCATCCTTCTCTTCCTGAGGCAAAGATGAGCCTGAAGAGTCACCGGTATTAACCTGATCCTCACTGTTGTTTGTATCAGAAAATGTGACACCATCATTGTGGGAATCAAATTGTTCTTTTGGGTGATCGTTATAGTTTCCGTTGCTTTGATCAATGTTCCCATGGTCATTCTTTCCAGTACCAACACTTTCAACAGTGCTCGAGGATGCATCATTGTCTTGGGGGTTTGACATATCTGAAGAATTACCATGATCATTCTGTTGAGCTGAAGAATTGTCATTTGAGTTACTATGACCAGCATTTTCATTTTCATTGTGGCTCACATGTCGTTCCGATTCATCAGGCTCATAAGTATTCGACTCTTTGGAACTTTCATTTGAAGTATCTGTATTCTCAGGGGAAGTTGAATGTGATGAACTTGAATTTTTTTGTTCACTGCTGAGAGATGAATTGAAATGATTTTTTTCTTCAAGTGCGACATCATGCTTTGAAGTGGAGTTATCTTGATCAAGATTGATGTTGTCTGCAGTTTCATTTGTTGTAATTGTATCAGAAGTTTTCCCGCTAGAAGCGATTGAATCATCCTGGTGCTGGTCATTATCCTTGAATACCGGCTGCTCTTCATTGTTATTAGTTACTTCGTCTGGTACCTCAGATTGCTTGTTTCCATTTCTTTCAGCATCACTTTCATTTTGGACCGAGTCATTTTCATCAGAATCAACAGCTTCGCTACTCTTCCTTACATCCTTGTGCTGAAACTCGTGATTTTCTTTGTTTTCAACTGACTCTACCTCATTTAATTTTGCAAAACCTTTCTGCCCATTTCCAGTGGTTATGTTTTGAGCTTCATGCACGGCACTGGAAGCATTATCTCCTTTGTATTGCGCTTCTCTTGCATCATCATTACTCCTGTCACTCCCATCTTGAACCTGCTCTTCAGCTGAAACTACACCCTTAATACTACCTTCCTTTCGTTCTTGTGTGTCTGTCTCGTTTTCGTTTTCATTGTTCTCATTGTTCTCGTTACTGTTGTCTCCCATGGTATCCTTGGAACCTTCTTTGGTCTCGCTGCTGTCTTCTTTGGTTTCTAGATTAACATCCTCTTGTTGCTTCTCCTTGGTCTCCTCCTTCTCATTGTCTCCATTCCCCTTCTCTCTATCTCCACCATCATTGCTTTCTTTTTTCTCAGTCTCTTCACTTATCCTCTCTTCTTGATTTTCCTTTTCTTTGTTTTCTTCATTCGTCTCTTCAGTTCCACTCTCTTTACTTTCGCTTCTCTCCTCATTTTCATTTTCTTTGCTTTCTTCAGTCAGCATCTCATTTACCTTATCTTTACCTTCATTTTCTTCTTGGTTTTCCTTCCCTTTACCTTCTTCATTTCCCTTCTCTTCTTGATTCTCCTTTGCTAAGCTTTCTTCAAGTCCATTTACTTCTTGATTTTCCTTCACTTCACTTTCTTCCTTTCCATTCACTTCTTGGTTTTCCTGTTCTTTGCTTTCTTTCTTTCCATTCACTTCTTGGTTTTTCTGTTCTTTGCTTTCTTCATTTCCATTCACTTCATGGTTTTCTTGTTCTTTGCTTTTTTCCTTTCCATTCACTTCTTGGTTTTCCTGTTCTTTGCTTTCTTCATTTCCAGTCACTTCTTGGTTTTCCTGTTCTTTTCTTTCTTCCTTTCCATTCACTTCTTGGTTTTCATGTTCTTTGCTTTCTTCATTTCCAGTCACTTCTTGATTTCCTTGTTCTTTGCTTTCTTCATTTCCATTCTCTTCGCTTTCTCCCCCTCTACCCTCCTCTCCACGTTCTTCACTTTGACTCTTTCCAATCTCCCTATTGTCATCATTTCCCCCCTCTTTAATCTCTTCATTTCCTTTGTTATCGTTTTCCATTTCTTTGTTCTCTTCAATTTTCGTCTCTTCGGTAACCTCACTGGTCTCCTCTCTCTCTCTCTCTACACCCACCACAAAATCTTTATTGTCAGTTTCCTCCTGAACTTCTTGTTGATCATGAAACTCATCATTCTCACCGCCCTTTTCCAGTTCATTCCTGGTTTCTTCTTGATCCTCTTTATGGCTTTCATCTCTAATGATGTTTTCATCAACTCGAGGATGGAGGTCCTTCCTCCCTAGTTTCACAACATCATCAAGTTTTGTGCTCTCATTGAAAGTAGCTTTCTTACCGCGAGAATGCTGAACTTGGTAAACAAGCCAGATGCAAACCCCAAGCAAAAGACATATCTGTAAAGCATGTTTTACTCTGAAGCCTCTGGATCTCTGATTCCTTCGAGGGGATAACCTGAACATTATGAACTCCAAGCCTTAATGCTTTCTCCAAACCCCTACCAACCAAGAAAATTCAACAACCATCATTTAATCAATAAATATCCACCTGAAAATTAAAATAAATAAATAACAGCCAAAACGCGAACCAGTGCTGGAATTGGTACCAGATTCAGAGCCTAGTGCAGCGATCATATATATTCACATTCCAAGTTTCCAGAAAATATCACAGATGTATTCTTTACACATTATCCTAATTGATATTCAAAAATAGAAAACACAGTATAATTTCCTGGAGGAGAAAACGCAGTTTGGAGTTTGGATCAATCACATTATATATTTCTATAATAAGTTCAAAATCTCCTTTCCTAAATCTGCAGCAACCTACTCTTTTGAGACCGAAAATCGAGAAAAGAGAACAAATAATGGTACATTGGATTAGGAAATAAGACAGATCTATTAATGCTCCTTCCAAAATAGAAAACAATATCATATAATTCCACACATATTAACTTGAATGGGAATTGGAACACTGAAGAACGAGGCAGAAAGAAAAAGAATAAGAACCTGGAAACTCTAGCTGGATCAGAAAGCTCAGGTTGGCAATGGTGGTGGTTAATGCAAGGAAAAAGGAAAGAAAAGATTTGCAATTCTTCGAAAGTCCAACGGGACTTCATGCAATTTCCGTACAGAGAAAAGAAGTGAGATTTTTGGATCTGATGAATTTCTTCGTCGGTGCTGTTTGGCTATTTGTAAGCCAGCGCATAATCAGCTCAATCACACAGTTGAAAGCCATGAATTGAAAAGTTTCCTCCACACCAATTTCTTTTCTTTTCTATTCCAAAAAATAAAATCTTTTATTTTCTTTTCTTAAATTTTATTTTACATAAATTTATCTCATCCTTTCGTTTATAACTTTTCCTTTCTCATAAGGTTTACTTTTACCTCCATACCAATAATTTTTCAAAAAAGACTTAAAATATAGTATTGAAATTATAGGGTCGAGATTGGATCCTTCACTCTTTGAGAAAGGTTTCTTATATCTTTTTTTTAAACAAATGTTGCACTAAATTCATATTTTAATCTTAAAGAAAGTAATAGATGACTTATCTATTTATTGACGAGTTCATTAATATTTTAAAAGATCCTCGCATTGATATTTAAATAAGGCTAATGTATCACATATCATACATATTTATTTTTAATATTTTCTAAAACATATATAACATTGCAAATGCATGATATATATTTTTTTACAACAAATGTGAAATATAGGTTGAAAATTTTATAAAAAAGATGTTTAAATTTCATTTTAGTCCTTAATTAGGTGGATGTGTTTTCAAACTAAATAAAAAAGAATTTCATAATTTTTTGTTTAAATGTCCACATCATTGGTCCATTTGTCGTCTATCTTATTAAAGTCTATATAATTTTTATGGTTATTTATTATCTCCTTTCTTTATTCAACTTACTCATTCCCCTCTTCATATTCAATACTCATTGTTTACTCTCTCTTTTGACTCTCAATACTATGTTCTTTATTTTTAGTTATTAAAATTTTGATTTGCAATTTTAAAAATATTATGCAACTCTCACTTTTAAATTTTTATGAAAGAAAATAATCCAAAAAATATTGCTTTTTAATATGCGATTTACCTTTTAAAAATGTTTTCAAAATCTAAGCAAACTTTTTAAAACTTAAAAAAAAAAAGGTTTTTTTAAAACATGGGTAAGAAATCATATGTGTTTCTAAGAAAGTGAAAACATACCAAACAAATTGTAAGGAAACCTAATTTTAGAATGTAGAAAACTAAAAACAAAAACATTGAAAAATTATTCTTGTGATTAAACAAAATGTTTGTAATTATTATTTAAAAGGTTAGATACTTACAAACTTGGATGCTCTTTTCTTTCAACTTCAATGAATTCTTCTTTTAATTTGTATGCTCTTATCTTCGTAGTGCAAAATTTTATTCTTCTAAAAAAAACCTTGAATCAATTTGATACAAACGAAAAACAACAATTACATTTTGTTAACATGAATTTCCAAATGTAATGCAATTATATAACAATTAAAATTTCAACTAAAATGAAGGTAAAAAAAAAAAAAAGTTTGTAAGATTGAGATTTCATCTATCCATTTGGTACAAAAAGGAAACAAATTATTCTTTGTTTGGCATTGATCTCTTCACAAATGCATGAAAGATGAGATTATTTAAAGGGAATGTTTGATGTCGATTGTAATGGAACATTTTAAATTTGTGTTATGGAATTTCAAAAGATGAATATTTATTATATTTTTTAATTTTATTTTAATACATTAGTCTTCATGATTTTACCATGAATGGTAGAAAACTCCTTATCTTAATTCAAAAAAAATTAATGTTAAAAAAAGATTGAATAATACATTTAACTAGGCTATAATTTAAATGGAACTGAAACGTACCATGTTTAAAGCTATAAATTTTTAAAATTAATAAACATACCTATAATTAATAAATATACCCATGTTTAGAAAATTCATGTCTTTCCAAATTCTACATACACCTGCTAATGAGTGCACTTTAAACATAATAAAGGAACCCCTTAGAAAAACATAATAAATAAATTCATGTTTAAGTTTTGTTTGAAACATACCATGTTTTAGAAATTTAATCATTTTCTGTTTTTTCAATTTTTTGTGGGTTGAAATATGAGTAAACTTTTATTATTTATAAGTTTTAAACTATTTAATATAAAAATAATAAAGGAATAATAATAATTAAGCATTTTTTAAGATGGTAAGATAAAATTATAGATCGTGATTTTAAGGAGAAAATCAATAAATACATTCATGTACTACCAATCAAATTTTTTAAAAGGATCATAGTATATATAAATTTTCATAACAATTATTATTATTATTATAAAAGAAGCTAAATACATTTATAAGCAAGAATACTTATGAATTTAACTTAAAACATACTTGTGCTTAATTTCAGATGGCAGTATATATATCATCCTCGAGCTTCCTTTTTTGCACATCTTAAAGTCTTGTCTTAAATTACAAAGTATAAGAGATAAGAGAAAACTTTCAACAAAAGAAAATAAAGGTGAAGATTAGATTAAGTAATTCTTTAAAAATTATAAGGCAAGGCAAGGCAAGACAATAAATAAAAGAATAAAAGTAAACCTAAGCATAAGAAATAAGAGAATACTCAAATGTTTGTAAAAAATAATGTTGAAGAGAGCTAAATATATAGTTGTAGGAGATAAAATTTACAAAACTTTCAAGATTTCACCATTAAATATAGTTAAAGATAAACTTATAAATTTTGGAAATGAATTGATAGAAATAAAGAGATGGACTTTCCATATTCTAACCTATTCATCTATCAAAAATTTACATTGGGTATGTACTAAAAAAATACTTATATAAGTATAGGTTATATATGAATGTGAGAATATGAAAAGAGGTTAAACAATGGATGTTAATTTTGTAGTGTTGTGTGCCTAATTTTGGACAAGAGAACGCACCTGACCTCCACGTGACAACAACAATGAATTTGTTTGAAGGGGGAAGAACGTGGCTTGCAAGACAAAAAAGATCTTAACACCGATGTTTTTTGGAGGATTCCTCGTAGGAATAGGACGGAAAAGGATCGAATTGGGCTGGACTAAGGTGGCTCGGGCTAAGCGAAGAGAAACAAGGCCCAAAATAGGGCCTTGTCAAGAGGTCAACCTCGGCCTCAGCTGAGGCCGATCAGGTACTTGGCTCTGACCCAAGTCTGCTCCTCGTTCCTTTCTTTCATTGACCTAGTTTCGGCTTAGTTTCAGCCCGTTGTGATCTGTATTGGGCATTTTAGTCATATTTTGTCTTTTATTTCTGTGATAAGACCATTCCAAGACATAATCCTCAATCCATGGTAAATTAGCAAAGGAAAAATGTCAAAGACAAGCTGGACCAAGCCAAGGGAGCTAAAGGAGGTGGGCTCAACCTCATGGTGGGGTCGGTCCATGTGGTCGCCCTCAGCCTAAGCCAAGGTCGACTAGGAATTTGAGCATCCCGGCCCAAATTCCTGCCTCCTTTATCTCTTGGAGGCCTAGTCTCTTTTTCCTTTTGGTCCAATTTGATCCGTTTTAACTCGTTTTGAGCCCCTCTTTGCATATTTGCTCTTCCACTTCCTTTATAAAACATGATTTGTCCTTATGGTCGAATTTTACCTATAACATGTAGTATATTTTTAATTAAACAATAATAAGTGATAAAACAATTATAATAATATATAATAATTTTAAAAAAAAGAAACGTAGAAACTTTTACCTTGCATGGGTTGGGTATGTGAAATTATTTTTTAATTTTAAAACAATTTAGTAAGGACAATTTAGATATTATCTTTAAAATTAAAGATGATATTGTCTAAAAAAAATGTTTTATATTTTAGATTTTTAAATGTTATTTTATGACTTAAATTAAACATAAATTTTATAATTATTATAGACATGTTTGTAAATTTAAAATTTTGAAAAAGAATAAAATAATCTAAAAATAACTTTCTCATCACTTTTTAAGATATATAGTAATGATTTTTTGGCAGATGGATTTGGTAAGGAATGATTTCAAATTACATGATTTTAAAAGATGAAAATGATTTCAAATTCCTATTTGCATTTGGAACCAAATTGATTTGAAATTAATGAAATTAAAATTTCTTATTTGGATGCTCATGAAAAATGAAAAGAAAGTATAACATTTTACTGTTATACCCTTATGGATTTTGTAAGAGATTATTTTGATTAATAACAAAATATTTTAATATCAAATAACATTATCAAATACATATCATCATGAAAACATACCAATAATTAAAACAAATCAACTTATTAAATTAAAATTTACAAATGTTATCATTATTGTTAAAAATAAAAATAAAAATAAATTACAAATGTCTTAATGTAAATGAAAAAAAGATAGAGAGATTGAACTCAGCCGAATCTAAACAAAATTCATCAAAAGATATTTGATTTGTTTTGTCCAGCCATGGAGAAAAAAAAAATCAAAAGAATCTTTTTTTTTTGTTGATTTCTTCTTCAACCCAATGTATGAAAACACAAAACTAAAAAAAATATATAGTAAAAAAATCGATTAAATCAATATATATAAAAAGGGACAAAAAAACATATTATTATTATCAAATCAATAAATTAAAAAAAAATGTTTAAGAATATGAACAAAAAAAAAATCACTTCTAATTTGCTTGTCTATAAAAAAAACTTGTTAAAAATCTGAAAAGATTGAAATTATTGTTATTAATTTTTTAAAAATAGAAAAATATAATAGAGGAACAAAATAGAAACATAATTTTGAATTTGTTTTAATGGCGTTGAGTCTAAATATATTAGAAATATAAAGTTAAAAATTATTGTGAAGAAACTATCATATGAAGTGGGATAAAATTGGAAACAAATTTTTTAAAATTTAAAATCCTACCAAATCTGACCTATTCGTAACCATTTTTTTTTTAAAAAAAACAAGATTTGAATCATGATTTTTGGCATCCAAATGCGTAAAATGGTTTCAAATTATAATCCCAAATGAAAGGATTTCAAACAGTGGTGAAAGTAATTAACAAGTCGGATGTTGATTGAATATTTTTTTTTAAAAAAAGGTAACCAACCTATCACAAATCACCCGGCTATAAAACTGCCACGTGTCTACACATCTGGCACATAGCCTTGGCTGTCAGATCTCCCCCTTGGCCTGATCTCCACTCTCCATTTTGTTGTGCCCTAAATTTCAGACCGAAGAGCTCCGAATGACGAATCTCTATCCTTTTCCTTTACAATTTCGCCACTGTATTTAAACATCAAACGCTTACAAAGAGCCTGTATTCAACGCTACCCACCCCCCTTCAATGGCTTCCAAGATTCTTGCATCCAGTTTACGCCGCACCCTCACAAAATTCTCTCCCGCCGCCTCGCGCTTCCGCCCTCTCTCCACCGCTGCTGCTGTAGCCACTTCTCCGTCGGAACCCCATGAGGATGAATCTGGGATTTCTATGAAAGGGGTTAAAATCTCTGGACGACCGCTTTATCTTGATATGCAAGCTACATCCCCTGTTGATCCTCGGGTGCTCGACGCTATGCTTCCTTATTATCTCTCTCGTTATGGTAATCCACACTCTCGGACGCATCTCTACGGTTGGGAATCGGACCATGCCGTCGAGACGGCTCGCTCCCAGGTCGCTGTTCTTATCGGTGCCTCGCCTAAGGAGATTGTTTTTACCTCGGGAGCAACCGAGTCCAATAACATATCCATCAAAGGGGTGATGCACTTCTATAAAGAAAAGAAGAAGCACTTGATTACCACTCAGACCGAGCACAAGTGCGTTCTTGATTCGTGCAGACACTTGCAGCAGGAGGGTTTTGATATTACCTATTTACCGGTTGGGACCGACGGGATTGTTGATTTGGAGAAGCTCCGTTCCGCGATTAGACCTGACACTGGCCTTGTTTCAGTCATGGCGGTTAATAATGAAATTGGTGTGATTCAGCCAATGGAGGAAATTGGGAAAATTTGCCAGGAATTCAATGTTCCCTTCCATTCTGATGCGGCTCAGGCTCTTGGGAAGATTCCAATTGATGTGGAGAAATGGAATGTGAGCCTGATGTCTTTGAGTGGACATAAGATTTATGGGCCAAAGGGTATTGGAGCTTTGTATTTGAGGAGGAGGCCGAGGATTCGAGTTGAGCCCCAAATGAATGGAGGAGGACAAGAGAGGGGCATTAGGAGTGGGACCGTGCCAACCCCATTGGTCGTGGGAATGGGCGCAGCCTGTGAGCTTGCCATGAAGGAAATGGAATATGATGATAAGCGAATAACTGCGCTGCAGGAACGGCTCTTGAATGGCATAAATGCGAAGCTTGAAGGAGTTGTGGTGAATGGTAGCATGGAGAGGCGGTATCCTGGTAATCTGAATTTGTCATTTGCGTATGTTGAGGGGGAAAGCTTGCTTATGGGTTTGAAGGATGTGGCTGTTTCGAGCGGAAGTGCATGCACGAGCGCCAGTTTGGAGCCTTCATATGTGTTGAGGGCGTTGGGAGTGGATGAGGATATGGCTCATACTTCAATCAGGTTTGGCATTGGGAGGTTCACCACGGAGGATGAGATTGATCGAGCAGTTGAGTTGACAGTACAGCAGGTGGAAAAGTTGAGGGAAATGAGTCCCCTTTATGAAATGGTAAAGGAAGGGATAAATATCAAGGAAATCCAGTGGGCTCAACACTGATTGCTTTTATTCTCTGATATAAGATATCCATATGCCGCATGTGTGCTTGGAGTTGTATGGGATACAATGGGTTGTTTGGCAGTAATGGAGAGGCATCTGAGCTATATTATGTTGTACCATATGGATAGCCTTCCAAGTTTTCTCCAGGTTTTCCTCATCCTCGCCCTTCTAGTGATCGGATGCCCTGAAGAAGCCCCTGTATGCTCATGCAAGCTTTTAATAATAATACGCAAACATGTCAACATTTGCACTCTGTGCTTAATATGCAGATAGACCTCCCCCCCCCCCCCCCCCCCCCCCCCCCCCACACACACACAGCAGGATTGTGATTAGAACAAACTCTTGTCATATGTCGTACAATTGTGCCTTAATTTAACAAATGCTTACGTCAATGGCTTTGGTTTTTCTGCCCCAATTGCTTAAGTAACCGTCGAAGTGGCTTTCATTAGCTTCTCATGTCATATGTCGTACAATTGTGCCTGGTTTGCTTGATGCGTTCAAGATTATAGAGATGTAGTTAATATTGGGGAAAAAAGGCCGAATGATTCTATATTTGCCAGCAAAAAATACTGCTGTAGGCTATATGTGGTTAGGAAAATATATTTGACATAGACCCCATGCTACTTTGATAAATTTCGTGTCTGCACAATTTTGATCAAAATTGATAGGATTTCGTTTGTGCAATGCACCTTTATCTAGCCATATGGCACTTTAGTCCATTGAAGTTTATATGAGCAAGATATAAAAGCTGGATTACTTTGTAGTTTGATCTGCCTGAAATTAATAGAGTAGTTGGCATAAAATTGAGCTCATATCGTCACTTCCATCTGATCTTTCTAATTTACTGGGTTAATTTCCATCTTCTCAAATCATTATGTGTTTGATATCTGCTAATAGGTTTGATACCACGTATGCGTTCTCTAGAATTGTTGGTTAGGCCAAGTTCTGTTTTTCTTCATTGTATATGATAGTTTCACCATAACTACAACCGACCCTCTCGTCACTTTCTTAAGAAGGATAATGATTTTATGAAGTTCTTAATCTTTGTCTCTCTACTATTTGGTCCACCTAATTCAGCAAAGGACAATTTAGCTAAATACCTTTTGTTTGTTTTCCTTTTATTTTCTTCCCCCTTCTTTTTGGTTGAAGATGGGGGAATTTATGGTCTCTCTTCCTTCTTTACTGTCGTATAGCAGCGTACATTTCATTCATAAGTTTTTTGGGTAAGGCACTCAACTTTTTATTAAAGATGATAATACAAAGGGTCAGATTAGACATCCTCTCGTCCCAGCTAACTAAGATTACAGAAATTCCTTAACCAAAAGACAAGAATGGTTATGAAATCATTTAGACAAAGGAATGACCTTCAATTGGCCTAGATATCATAGATTTTAGCATCTGCTGTTCAGATTATCTGAAAACTCAAGGTTCCACCCAGTGTTTTTAAAGGCTCAAGGCGCACTAAGGCGCAATGGCCCTCTGGAGCCTAGGCGCAAGGCGCACAAAAAGGCGCGGGCTTTTTTTTGTAAGGCGCACTATACATAAAAAGCCATAAAATATATATATGTGTGTGTGTGTGTACATGTAGCAATGCTTGAATTTGTTATCAAGCGCTTCGAATGACCAAGTACGGGGGTCTCGAATGACCTAGGCGGCGCCTTCTTACCCGCGCCTCGCCTCTTCGAGGCAAGGCGCTTCACGTGCGCCTTGAGTAATATAAACACTGGTTCCACCTTCTACCAATGCAAGATGAATGGGTGTGATCGTACCTGCCTTAAGTAATATAAACACCTATTCTCCAATAGCTCTTTCATATTGAGGTTCCTCCTGGTGAATGCATAGCGTAGATTTAGAGGCTTTTGGCTGGGTATGTTTATGTGAGCTCTTTTTGAACATCAACATGTGCAGAGAGCTTGTAGTTCCATGAATGTTAAAGTGTAGCACATTTTGAAGTTGCTCTTTTTGAACATCAGCAACTGATGCTATTCTAGTAGATTAATGGACAATAGTTTAGTCTTATGGAGCAATCTTACGTTAGGGTAAAAGACTAATGAAAATCCTAGTACCTTTTGAGACCATTTCAAGTAAAAAATTATACAATGGTCATTCTTAACCTGGTATGTCTGGAATTTGAAGTTTTCGTATGATGAACAACAACTTTATGCAAGTAAAATGGCCAATGCAGAAGAGTAGCCATCTACAGTGATACTCTGGATCAAGGAGACTGGCTACATCATTGTCAATTTTGCCTCTGCTAGATTAGGACGCTCCTCTTTCTAGTAAGGATTTGCTTCCACAAGGTTTTTCTTTCATTCAAGTTCAACATCTTGGAGTTGCAGGCCTTCACTCGCATGGCCTTCTTAGGTATATGGGAGGGACGCTAGCCGTGCAGCAGGTAGACCGAATTAAGCCTTTACTATAGTATATAAAGTTTTAGGATGAATCTGAAGAAGTCAGTTGAAATTGTCCACGGTCATTGACAGCTATGATGAGTTTTCTGAAGAAAGCTTTTTATTCAATAAACTACGTTTCTGATTGCTGTATTCTTGGCTGGCCTAAAAATTCAAATCATACTCGTTAGGATTTTATATATGCTTCTATGATTATGGGTTTTAAAATTAACATTATAAATCTTCCTATAAAAAAATTGACATTCTAAATCCTCAAAATGAAGTGAAACTTTTTAGGTACAATCAATTAAGAGTTTCTAAAAGAGCTCTTAATCAGTAGATCATGTTTTATTATTGTTGTTGTGGTTGCTATGATTATTTATTGCAGGATTGTTGGTTGGCTTGAATCCACACGTGTTATTTAACACGTACTTCTAGAATCATGTGTTCTAGAATTAACATCCTAAGTCCATGACTTCTGCGGTCCAAAATGAAGTGGAATTTTGTAGGACTTCTTCCTTCTGGGTTGTCTTGAAATTTTGTTCATGCAACCGTGCAACATTTTCTTGTTAGCCTGTCTGACTTTCTTACCCATGAAAGGTTCTTTGCCCTTTGTGGGATTTGAAACAATGAAGGCTTTCTATGTGCAAGGGGCTAGCCACTATTTTTCTTTCCCAATTTCACTCAGCCATTTGGCTCAACAGTCTATAGCGACCCCACGCCCAAAAAAAAATTATAAAAGAAATTAAAAAAAAAAAAAGGATTAGGAAAAAGAAACAGCAAAAAATGAAGGAAATCCTGACTGGTGGGCGGGGAGTGACGAGTATGAATATGGGTGTGGTAGGTCGAAACTTCAGATTTACGGGCAGATAAGAGCAGGAAGTGATTGAATGGCCGTGTCTATGAATTCCAACCTATACTTGGTCAGTTGAGGCCGTGTAGGAGCCCAGGAGGCACAGTTTCGTCTTCTCTATTCTGTATTATTGGACTTTCACTGTTTAGTAGCTAGCATTGTTCACAAATCAGGACAATAAATAAGTGAATGTTTTAATGTTCCGCTAACAGTTTGCTAATGTTGATACAGTTGTCTTGGTATCTTGCGTTCTTTTTAACGTTCAAAAGTGAAGATGTGAACAAAACCTCTTTATTCATCAGCAGTGTACAGCTTATTCTTTGACCATCTTGGGCGACCACCTCCTGCAGAAGACCAAGTATCAAGGAGTTCACATGTTGAGGTCGGAAATATATCAGGAAAATAAGAAAACTTGTCCTTGTCTGTATGTACATATCGCTTGTAGCAAAAGAGGACTTTGGATAATGTGACTTGGAGAAAGCTTTGTACTAGATCATGGTTGCACGTGGAGACTGTCAGAGGAGGAAGATTGCTTTTTTAATTCATAGAGAAGTCTAATTAACAACCATGGGCATAATTTGGCCGATGCTTGATGGGAAGCTGGAAGGAGCAAATCCATCCTGTTGGGTAGTAATCAAAATGGATGGGGAAGGAGCATTGAGCATCCACCATCCTTGTATCTCTAGGAATAGGAATGCTTGGATTACCGTCAATGAATTGGATGAATTGAAATGTCATTCCTACTCGCATCTTCCTGCCAACTGATTGGTCCTTGAAAGCTTTTTTTCTTTTTTCTTTCTTAAGAACTTAGGCAAGTATGCCTTAGTATTATGAGAAATGTTCTTCTAATTAATTCATAGAGAAGTCTAATTAACAACCATGGAATGCCGCTCTCACTGATGGATGAGATTGACATGTAGGTTTCATCTACTGATCAAGTAGATGAAGATCAAGGCTAGAATTAGAAAATGAAAATGATCATTTATCTGGGTATTCTGTCAATTAGTGTTAATAGTAAGAATTAACAACTAAAGGTATGTATCGATTAAAGTTTAGAGTAATTCCAAGTCCTTTTTTTCTAATATTTAGAGATTCAATAGGTACAATGTTCAAAGTACAGGAACGAAGTACATCATTTAACCTTGTATTATCTTCCTTTCAGTTTTTCTCCTTCTCTCATTCATTGTCTTTTATTTATTTACTTTTTGGGGGCAAAGGTGGAGACATAGAAAGAGGGGAGAGGGAAGTTAAAGTTGGTAGTTTTTTAGACACTTTTTTTTGTTGGAAGTGTGTGGCTGGCATTGGTTAGTTGGTTGGTTTTTCTCTCTTAAAAGAAAGTGCAGAGTGCAGTATCTGTACAGCATCAAATATACAGAGACTTGAATTTTATCCTTCCTTACACTATTTTTATTTCATAAAAGAATGCAAGTTTTAATTTTGATGCAAATACCAGTACTTCGATAGCATCATGAGCCTGGACCCTGGAGAGATCTGGAAGCAAGCTGTTGAATATCTTCTTGCACCAGACAAAATCAATACAGAACACAAACCAGTGGATTTCAAATGGTGGGTGTGTGTTTGGTTGAATGATAACTTCCTTTCCCTGAGCCCTTAATTGAGACTGCATTCTTTTTGAAACATGCAGGTATTGTGTAGCAACATCCCATTAAATGTCCTTGTCTTCAGATAAGAAAGCAACTGCTCAAAAGGGAGAGGGGCTCAGCAGAAGAAGCAACCATGTGCAGTGGCAGTGGCCAAGTTTTTGAGCAATCTGAAAGAAGGAATTCTTTTTTGTGAAATGTGTGGAAAAAGCCATGGAAGATGACAATATAGGGTATCTGATTGGGAAAGTGATTCTCATTTATGAGATGAGAAATAGAATCATGGCGATATCAGTTGTGGCCGTGGGGGAGAAGAAGGATATTATTATGGGTATGGCCCAGCTGGGAAAGTGGGTATAGAAAAATGGGGTTGGGTTGGGTTGTTTTCAACGCTTTCAGTACCGATGCAAAAGCACACAAAAAGCTTGAGAAAGAAGCCATGGGGAATCAGAATCCTTTCTTCCCCTTCACTGTTGCTGAGCCTGAGCCTCAGCTTTTCAGTTTTGCAAATTTTTTTTTCTCGATTTTTGCACCGACATTCTCTTTTCGTGAGAGAGAGATTAGTGCATGGGTTTGTGTTTAACTTATTAGAGAATGAAGTGCATTCCATGTCAATCATATATGTTTGATTCATTATACATCTAGTGACCTTAAAGATCAATAATTTACACAGAATTCTATTGGTTATGATTAGATTTCCTTTTTTGTACAATTTTTTCATGAGATGATGTTTCTCTCTATATGATTACTTTCTGTGTGATTTGTAATTAAGTTCTTTTTAAGTTGGTCATTACTTTAGTATTAGAGTAAAATACTTTTTTGGTCCATAGAATTTGAACTTAGTTTCTATTTGATCCTTAAAATTTCAAAACTAACACTTTTGGTTTTTGAGATTTGAATTTGATTTTCATTTGGTCCTTGGCCTTCAAAGTTCAAATTTGATTTTTAATTATTCCCTAAAGTTTAAAATTGATTTTTAATTAGTCTCTGAAGTTTGAAATTGCTTTCTAATTGACCTTTGAGTATAAAAAAATTATACATATATATGTATATATATGATTTCAACTCATTTAAAATTACAAATTATTAAAGTCTAATCAACATATGTTAACTATCACGTCATATCATTTCATTAAGTCAATTAACGTCAACTTTACAGGGGATTATTTAGAAACTAATTTCAAACTTTAAGGATTAATTAGAAATCAAATTCAGAACCTAACATGTCACTTTTGAAACCTCAAGTACCAAATAAAAATGAAATTTAAATCTCAATAACTAAAAGTGTTAGTTTTAAAATTTTAGGGGCCAAAGAAAAATTAAGTTCAAATTCTAGGGATAAAAAATGTTTTTCCTCTTAGTATTATATTATTCATAATGTGAAATATATCCATATACGAAAACTTCACCAGTGAACTTTCGTCTTCCATCTCTCCTTGCAACACAATATAAAAGCTATGTCTTCACCAGTGAAATTTCCCTCCACATATGCTACATTAATGGAGGTACTTCTTCACCTTAATGCTATGTCTTTTAAGATGCTTATGGATGACTAAAAATGTCTGTTTCAAAATTTGTAGGTTTGGTTAAAATTTAGAGTGGTTTTACCAATTAAAAGTGTTTTGTAAATTTTTTTTATAATCAAAAGCGATTTAAGAATTTTTAAAAGTAGATAAAAAGCACTTCAAGTGTTTTTAGAGAAAACATTTAACTTTTAGTTAAATTTCAAATTTAGTTTCTGAACTTTAAGGTTTGTATCTATTTGCTCCATGAACTTTCAAAATTACAAATTTAGTCTTTGAACTTTTGATTTGTTTAAAATTCATCGACCTACTAGACACAAAATTAAAATTTTAGATTTCCATTAGACATAAAATTTAAATTTATACCTAATAGATCAATTAATTTTTAAAAATTTTGAATTTGTCAAGGCCTATTAGACACAAAATTGAAAGTTTGGGGACTTATTAGACACTTTTGAAAGTTTAGGAACCAAAAAATAGACAAACCTCAAAGTTCAAGGACTATATTTGTAATTTAACTCTTTTTTTTCTTCTTTCTGAAAGTGCTTATATAATAAGTGTTTCACTTAAAAGCTCTCTTTCAGAAAACATGTCAAACACACGATAAGATTTTATCCAGCAAGCTTCTAACTCATTGACCCCACGATAATAATACTTATGGTTGAACTTGTATGACCTTGACTTGGATTTTCTAAAAATCTTGTTAACTTAGAAATTTAAGTCAAGATATTTTAGAGGAGTCAAATTCACACGCACAAGCACAAAATTTCTCATTGTTCAAGTTTACTTGAGGTGTTCTTTACTATCACTTAATGATCAGTTCTTCAATTAAGATGATATCAAACTATTATTACTATGTCAAAGTGAGCTAGCTTAGCAGTAATTAGTACGTACCCTCAAGCAAGAGGCTAGAGGTTTGAATCTCTCTACTTTCAAAATGTTGTAGAACTCAGGAAAAAAAACTATTATAACTATAATTAGTCTCAAACTTTATATGAGCAAACATGAGATTGCCTATTGTAGAGATGAAATTGATCCTATACCCTCTAACTTCTTGAAACATTTAACCTTTTAGGATATTATCATTTGGTCAAATTTTCTTCAATAGGAATAATGATGTGTCTAGAAAAAGGAAATAAGATATCAATCTAAAGAAATGAAATAAAGTTGAGTAGCATGCCTTCCTTATGGCAAATCAAGTCTACAAAGAGGTTTATTCTCTGTACTTCTTTTTATAGTCTTCTTTCTTTTCAAATTTTAAATTTGAAAGAATGGTCCTATGAATAGCATGGTATAATGAGTTGTTTCTTCATTCATTATCTAGAGAATATTTTGATAGAAGAGCCAATTGAATTTGTTTTCTAATCATACTATATGCAGCTATATACACACATAAATTTTGCTATTTTTAAAATCAAGAAAGGTTATACAACACAGGACAAAGCTTTTACAAAGGGAACATTAGAGCATACATGTGTTTCCTATAAGCATCTAATCTCATCTCCCTGGTTTTCCTATGAAACCTGAGAAGCTTTCATGGGAAAAACATAATCACAGAAATGAATAATGTTGGAAAACTTAGTATTAATTATTGGTTTTTGTGGTTTGGTTGGTATATATATGTTTTTGTTGTATTGTCATTCAAGAGAAAGTCCAATCCATTGCCATTGCTAAGAGATTTGGGTTCAGTCATATATGCATGGCTTTTCACAAGATGTGAGAGTACTTCTACTTGTCGTGTCTTGTCTGCATAAAAAGAAAGAAAATAGAAAGATTGATAGCTTTGGGATATTTGCTTATGTTGATACAGGTTGGAGGTTGTATTCCAATGAAAGAAACCTACACCCGTAAAGAAGAAACTTTTGAATACATTCTAATGCTTAATGCTTAAGTTAGTTCAGAGAGTTGCCTTAAGTAAATGTTTGATGGCTATACCATATTAGGGGTCGGGAGTAAGCCCAATCGGAAGGACTTGCCAAATCGTGAACGATTTGATTCTTTCCTCGAATTTAACTTTTGTTGTCTTCGTCAATTGTGTAGCCTCCTCACTGAATAAGAAGACTTTCGTCACATCTGTTTGCAATAAACAAATCATTTCTATCGATTTCAATTAGAATTTTCCTTTTTGAACCCTCTAATGTAGACTCTAGCCCATCCTAAAATCCATTTTGAAATAACTTACTAAACCTAAAACATATTAATGTGGTACACTTTTAAAAAATTCTCGAGTCATATTTTTCTTTTAGAGTTCAACAACACGTGAGAGTAAGAAAATTCAAACTTCTAACCTCTTGGTCGATGGTATACACTAGATTTAAATTGGCTACGTTATCTTTTCTGTCGTGTTGGATAACAATTAATTCAAAATCAATAAAATTTACCCTATACAAACCATCAAATTGAAGTTTTTTTAAAAAAGAAAAAAAAAGAAATTGAAAATGAAGAAAACATATTAAAGACAAAATGATATATTTAGTTAAAAGAAACTAGAAAGAACAAAAAGGAGAATCCACCTAGGAAATGTGTTGGAGAGAGTTGGGAAAGATGTGCAGTGCTTTTCCTCTAGTGTAGACTCTATTGGATTTAGGACTTAGTATCAGTCTCAACAGTCCCTAAACCATAATTCTCTGTCTTTCTTTCACTCTCTGTTTTTTGATCTCCACTCCACCTTCTGCTTATTACGTTTTTCTTTCTTGGGGCCACCAAAAAACAGTGCCGTGCGCTAAACCATTCCAATCAAATCTACACCACCAACTTCCTTTTCACTCTCTCTCTCTCTCTCTCCAATTCAATTTACCAAGTTTTCTTTTAATCAAACCCCAAGTTGAGACTGATATGGAAGGAATTTGAAAAGAAACCCAATAATTCATAATTCTCTTCAAGAGTGCCAAAACGAGAGAGAGAGAGAGAGAGAGAGAGATAATGGTTGAGTTATAAAAGAAACAATCATTATAATCACTAATTTACACGGAGAGAAATTATAAGGGGTGTGTTATATAGAATAGTAGACGATGATCATCTAGTTAAGGGTTGAAGATTAAGCTCCCACATTTGCATTTCCAGCTCATGGGCTTGTAATTGGAGGCTTCATCTCTAGCATAAGTTATGTTCTTCATTGTTGAAGAGTTTTTACTTGCTGCTGATTTTTGTGGGTTTGCAGGAACTTGAATGGCCTCACAGTGCCCACACCAGCTGCATCTTCTCTCACATTTTGGAGGCCTTGACCCAATTTGTCCTCTTAATAGCACTTTATCTTCACTCACTATCTATCCCAATTCACCAAAACACAAAACCAAAATTATTCTTCACAATCAAGCTTTCCGAAACAGTTAAACAGTATATGAATCAAAAGGGAGAGAAGGGCTGGTTTGTGGACTGACCTTTCCACTCTTTGAAATTGAAATCGATCTGCCTGCAAAGAAAAACGATTGACAAGAATTCAGTTTCACTGAAATTGAAGGTTCAAGAATTTTAGCCTGGTTTTGGACTCTTTTTTGAAGTTTCAAAAGATACCCAGTTACCTTCAGCCATGAATCTCATCTGGGTCGATGCCAAAATCAGAAGAAAGAGAAAATAAACAGTCGCACACAAGATTCTACTGCGGCCAATGACGCCATTGTTGTTACACTCACATCCCATTTTCTTTTTTGTTCACAGGGAATTCTCCCCGGAGAAGGGGAGGTTAAAAATAAAACCAAGCGAAAAAGCTATTCAAATAGAAAGAAAGAAAAAGAAAAAGTGGGTGGACGAACGAAGTGAGAATTAAATCAGAATCGGTGAGATTAGCTTCTGATTTTCCACTCTATGCTGCTCGTACGTGTATATAATATAATTTCCTCTGAATCTGTCTTAGTCTGAGAAAGATATTTGAGATGATGGAACGTGGAAGACAAATGAAAAAGAAAAGAAAAAAATAATGCAGAGACCGAAAGAAAGAAGAGAGAGTACCGAAAAGTGCAGAACTCCTCAGAACTCGAAAGAAGAGCCTCAAAAACTATAAGCCAACCAGAAAAAAAGAGTTAAACTAAACAAATTCATGGGAAAAGGGATTGCAATAAAAATAATTGATGACAGAGAAGAGAAACAAGTAACTGGGAAACAGTAAAACGACGAAACAAAAGACAAAGAAGGACCGAAAAGATCAGAGGAAAATTTGCAAATGCTCCGAAATGCTGCAAAGTTTTTCCATAACCAGAGGTGAGCAGCGCAATGGCAGCTGTGTGAGAGTGGGATTTCGTTTTCGTTTCCCTTTTGTCTTCTCTTTCTCTCTCTTCCTCTTCTGCTTTTTAGTTGGTTTGTTTAATTGAACTTTTGGATTTTGGGTTTTCTTGTGAGTTCGTTCTGATTTTGTTCTGAACACTCCCACCTAATCACGCCATATCCATATCCTTTCTTCTTTCCAAGCAAGAGAGTGACTACAGGATTTTTGGCAACGATGAATTGGCCTGTCATTTGTCAATTGCTGACATGTCCTCCAAAAGTATAATTATTGCATTGTTTGCTTGGATTGTTTGGGCTTTTAACAACTTCTGCCCTTGAAACCAGCCCAATTTCATGTTGGATTCCTGGCATGGAGCATCTGAGAATCTTAGTAGAAAATTGAGGGTTTATTGCATGAATAACAAAATGTTAAAAAGCTTTTTATTGTACTTACTTATTGGATCGATCATATCCATTAATCTATTCAATTTTTTTCTCATTGAACTCAACTTAGTCAAAATAAACATGCAACATCAACATTTTGTTATGTGCACAACCAATTTCCCAAATCAAGTCTTTAAAAATAAAAATTAAAAAAAAAATCCTATATCAAATTTTGTTACAATTGTATGTGGTTCATTTCTAATTTATCGAATGACTATTGAGTTTTGTTGCCTCATCAATTTTGTAAAAAAATAGTGCCAATGTGTCCATTATAGAATGTAAAGCTTAAGTTCAAAGTACAAAAGATTATTGTAGCAACATGGAGAGAATTGTTGTTCTCCAAACAACTACTTAAAACTTTAAATGTCAATTCAAGTATAGGTCAACTAATTAAGACATTATATTATCGACAAAAAAGTTTAAGGTTGGAATCTCCAATAAGTTAAACTCAATTTTTAAAAAAAAAACTTTAAACTTTAAATGAATGGACTGAAATATATGTAATCATTTCAATAATGCAGAATATAGGGGTTGAAGGTAACTTAGGAAAGCATTAATTCTTGAATCAATGAATTGAAAGAAAGAAATTGCATTTGGTCAATCCTCTATTAATGGATGTACATACCACTTAAAAACTAAGAGAGGCTATTACTAGTACTCCTTTCTCAACTGTAGCCGACAATTCTATTTGTCTGTTTAAAGGGAAATTCCTCATTCTCAAAAGAAAAAAAGTATGGTTGGGGAATGAGAATTTGTAGAACTTTGACAAGACTGGCTCTAAAGCAAAAGGAACCGACACTGATATTGTCGTCTATACATTAATAGAATATCCTCCATATTTTACAACTTAATTCCAAGGACCCTCTCTGCACCAAGCTCAGTAGCTAATAATCAATCAAACCTCGTTTCTACAAGATCATCCATCAATTTAAATACGAATTCCATGGTCGATTTTGTACAGAATTTCATGAACTAAATAAAACCATCATCTTTTAGCTCAACCACCCAATTCCAGAGCTTCAAATGGTTCAACTTCATAGAAGCCCCAGCCATGAATAAATAATATTGATGAGGTAGGTGAAATCCATTGCTTTGGAATTAGAGGTTTACAATTCACTTAGCTCAACGTATGTTATAATGCAAGCTTTTCTTCTTTTGCTTCGTTGATTCTGGGACAACGAATCGATGAAAAATATATCTATGACAGCTCGGTATATATTAAAGGACTGAATTTTTCTGGACTCATCAACGCAAACGCAAAGGTTTAATGAAAAAAAAAACAATAAATTCCCGCTCTTGATTCATATTTACATTTGAATTCGCATCATGCAGCTATTTATAGACCCAAAGTTTTGATCCTTTCTTGTGAAATTAAACAGCCATGGCCATACATCGTACACTCTCCTTGAAAACAGCCACTGCTTCTTCTGTTTTCACTCTTCTCGTATTGTCTATTTCCGTCGCAGGCCGGCCGGCGACCTTTCTCCAAGATTTCAGGATTACATGGTCCGATTCCCACATCAACCAACTTCACGGCGGAACCGCCATTCAACTCGTCCTCGACCAAAACTCTGGTAAATTTCTCGTATCAGGAACAGAGTCAGAAATTTTTATAAAAAGGACAAATTAGAGAGAAAATCATAGAACTTTAACCTTACAGAAAGACGTGAAATGGGTCTGAGAAATTTTTAAAAAATGCAGCTAATTTGGATATGTTCTGTCGTTTTCAGGATGTGGGTTTGCTTCAAAGAACAAATTCCTGTTCGGTAAAATCAGCATGAAGATCAAGCTCATACCAGGGGACTCTGCAGGAACTGTCACAGCCTTCTACGTACGTTAATTAAATTTCCCATCTTAAATTTAGATTAATCCGTATATTTATGAGGTCTTAATCAAAGTTTGATTGTACTTGGAATTTGATGGCAGATGAGCTCTGAAACAGACACAATAAGAGACGAATTAGACTTCGAGTTCTTAGGAAATCGTAGTGGACAACCGTACACAGTCCAGACCAATATTTATGCACATGGAAAGGGCAATAGAGAACAGAGGATCAACCTCTGGTTCGACCCTGCCGCTGAGTTTCACACATACTCAATCCTCTGGAACCATCAACATATAGTGTAAATTAATTCAATTACTGATGTTCAAAAACAAGAAACTTATTCACATTTATAATGAATTGGTTTATCTTTTGTTTAGATTCTCGGTGGACGAAGTGCCAATAAGAGTATACAAGAACAACGAAGCCAAAGGGGTCCCATATCCAAAATTACAGCCAATGGGGGTTTATTCCACGTTATGGGAAGCCGATGATTGGGCAACGAGAGGTGGGCTCGAGAAAATCGACTGGACAAAAGCCCCATTCTACGCTTATTACAAAGATTTCGACATCGAAGGATGCCCAATTCCAGGCCCTGCAAATTGCTCTACGAACTTACGAATTGGTGGGAAGGTGATAATTATCGAACACTAAGTGCCATTGATGCCAAAAGATACAGGTGGGTTCGTTTGAACCATATGATTTATGATTATTGCTCTGATAAGTCGAGGTTCCCGGTGGCGCCGCGGGAGTGCGTGACCGGAATTTGAAAGTTTTGCGGCGGAGGGCGGTGGGTTTTGGATATCGGTGTCTTTAATTTGGTGTGTTGATGATGAGAGGGAGGGGGAAGGAAGGACAGCGAATTTGAAATGATCATTGTTGTTGGCTGTTTTCATTGATGAATCCAAACATGTCCTTGGCAGAAGAAGTTAATGTGTGGGGAGTGCTTGTAATAAATGCTTTTGCATCTGTGTTTGGTGAGAAATTTATGTTGCCAGAGCTTTTCAAAGTGATGCATGTTTGTGAATAAAGTTGCACTTGTAATAACTCTTTTCTTCCCGACGTTTGTCCTCTCGTATATGAGAAATTATTGGTGCAAGCACAAATTTGAATGATGCGTCGCCGGCACGATGGTTGTGCGATCCGTCGAGTTATCATGAATCATCAGAGGAACGGGCAGAGCCCGCGTCTACCTTTTATCTAATAAATGCATTCCTTCCAGAAGTCGGGGTTTGTTGCACGTATTAACTCTAGAATTACTATGGTTATCCGAGTAGCAAATACCATTAAACAAACTATAACTAATTTAATGAGCCATTCGAAGTTTCACAGTCTAAATTAGTTCATACTTACACATGCATGGCTTAATCTTTGAGACAAGCATATGACTACTGGTAGGATCAACCAGGTAGCATTCCTACACAACGTCGCAGCCCGCCTGCCACCACATGTCGCCGTCTCCCCTCCTCCCATGCGAGAGAGAGCGAGAGAGGCAGCATGTGTATAATTGTCTAAATATATTATGTAACTTTACTTATAATTAAACACATGATTATGAAAGGTTGTTATACTTTCTTCAAACTTAGACATGGGAGCTTGTGTGGTAATAGATTCTCCTTTGTCACATTTATGCATCAACAACTTATATATTTAATAGCGTAAAAATGGTCCATCTAAGCAAAGCTAAGTAAATAAGGTACTAATTATCGTCTCTAAATTTGATGATTCAATGCTCCATCCTTTAGATAGTAGATTATAATTCATTAACCTTCTCAAATTTAGTTCTCGTACTTTTAAGTGTTGCAATCATCGCTTTTTGTTAATTGGGTTTCACTTGTGTGACTCATGTGTTAGTAGGAAAGAGTAAGATTGTTATTGACAAATCTTTAAAAAAAAAAAAAAGTACAGTGAGCTAATTGCAACATTTATCAAAGTACATGGGTTGATTGTAACACTTAATAAAAGTTCAGAGCTATTACTATAACAAATTCTAAAGTTTAGGGTTGGTTTTTGCAATATTCTCTTATTTTTATTTTAATTGAGTTCATCTTACAGTCCCATCTACCCTGCCCTTTTAACCTTTTTGTTTCCATTGTCTTATGACTGACAATCATTATTTAAAAAAAAAAAATTAGAGCATGACTTCAAATTATAATTAGGTTAAAAGATCATTTTAATTCTTATACTTTGGAACTCATTTTATTTTGATCCATATACTTTTAAATTTCTAAATTTAGTCTATGTAATTTCAATAATTTTTAAAATTATCTTTATTGTTAGTTTGAAGTTAAACTTTTTTAATCAAATTTAGTCAAATAAAAATAATAATTTTTTTTCGAAAAAAGACACAATGTGAATATATTTCCAAAATTTATAGAAATAATGCTAATAGAGATCAAACTTTTTTTAAAAAGTTAATCATAAACTAACCGCATAGATTTATTGAAAATATAATGATTAAATTTGGACATTTAAAAGTATATAGACTAAAATAGTTAAATACCCAAAGTAAAAAAGCATAAATGGTATTTTTAACATTATAATTATAATCAATCTTTAAAATAATAATAAATTAAAAAAAAAAAAAAAAAAAGTAGTAGATAATGCATAGGAGGGAGATAACTTTGCTCACAGATTGCATCAGTCGTCGAAGCTCTGGATTGTGTTATAGATTGGGCTTCGAAAGGTTAATAGGCCCAGCTCTAAAGCCCACGGTCCATCTCACATTTATACTCTCACAACACAAAGTTAACTAAATAAATAAGGGTTTACATGAATAGCATATTTGAAACTAAGTTTTACACAAATGACACGTTTTTTTATTAATATTAGCTTTGTCACTTTTTAAGCCAAATAGAAGCCAGATCTAGAGGAACATTACTCATTTACCCCTCTATTTATTGCTATATATATATATAAATAAAATATGAGAATATTTACTATAAATGTTGAAACTTATATCTTTTCCTGCAAACACCATTGATTTTGTATAAAAAATAAAATAGATGAAAGATTTTCACGATTTCCCTCCTAAAATCTGGGGATTTTAAAAACTAGACAATCATTTCCATTATTGACGGTTCCATTCTTTATACGTTTAGGTATATATATTATATATCTGAGAAGATAGCAGAGGTATATATAATATGTATCTGAGAATATAATAGAATTATCATGTCATCCCAAACATATAGAATGATTACTGACGTATATATTCTATACCTCAACATATATATTTATGGGTACAATATACAACACAATACATATTTAGGAACCCATTGAACATTATATATTACATACAGTAAGTATAAAATGGAAAGATCATGTTATGACATTATAGCTATATCTTGTAAAGTTATCTTAAAATTAATAAGATTATTATCAATACAAAATATATGACGATTATTTACCTATGTTTATATAATATATGTCTATGAATAGAACTATACTTATTGTGTATATAAAATATAATAGAATTATATACAGATGCATAGATAATATACTTCTATGTATATTTGTTTTTTAGAGTATACTTAATATTATATATTTGACGTCGAGTTCAAGAATGTTCCATATCACTAATGATGTTTATAACACATATATCATGTACAATTTCATTATTTTTTATTATAACTAAAAAATGTAGTGTGGTGAAATCTGTAATAGGTGGAATAAACATTTCAATAAAGATGAAATAATATATATGTTAGATTATATTAATTTAATATTATACCAAAAAAAAAACTCAATATTTGTGGCTACAATAAGCAAAACGGAAATTTTTTTTTTTACATACATGTTATATATGAGGTATATATGGAGTTATATACAAATGTCAAAATGAAAGTAAATATATTAAAATAAAAAATATTTTTTTAAAATAAATTAGACATGTAACAAAGGGATGGAATTGTTGCCTTAAATGAAAATTTGGATGAATTTTGCAGGTAGAAATTTTTTTAATTTTGACAGCAATATATATATATATATATATATATATATATATATATATTCAAAAATCATAATTGTGTAGTAATTATAAATTATTATGTGTAATAATGGAAAAAATATATTTTTGAAAATCAGATTTATCATAAATATATGAAATAATTGTCTTGAATGAAAATATGTATATTAGGAAAGTATAAATTCAAATTTGAGAATTAAATATAGAGAGATGATATTAAATGAGGGTAAAATTGTAAGGAAAAAATACTCAAGCCAAGCTAAAGCTGAAATTTTTTATAAATGTTGACATTTGTTAAATATGGTGTTGAAAACGTGCTCTTTGGCATAATTTTTCAATAAATAATGGTTAACTACATGAATAACACTTTTGAAGCCCAATTTTACAAAAATGATCTAGAAACCAAGGCTACCATTAACATTACTTATTTACCCATTCTATTTAATTGTAATTATTAAGAATTAAAAAATAAGAAATGAGAAAAAAAAATATAGGAATACCTACCATAACCGTTGGAATCCTATATCCTCCCTCCAAACACTACACATTCTAATGAATGGTCTTAAAAAAGGAAATTGTAATGGATTATTTCATTCCTCAAAGCTAGGAATTCTAAAAAATACACATTCCCTCCTCGACAGTTCCATTCTTCAAAGGGAGAAAGACTAATCGACTGCGAGGGTTTGGTAATCGGCATCGACCGAAACTGCTCTGTTAATCGACTTTGCTATATAATAGACAGTTCAATTAACACTCCTTCAACACTGTATCGTCAACGGCTTTCCTATGTTAATCGACAACAACTGCTCTCCTTCGACACTGAGATTCAACCGTTAATCGACGGTGAGGATCTGTTAATTGACGGCGGACGCTTGGCGGAAGGGTTCTGATCGGGGATTCTTCAACAGCGACGACGACTTTTGAAATATTTCTTCTCTATCGACAACAAGCTTCTGAACGAGACAACTTGAAAAGTTTCTTCTTCTCACAGCGACATTAACAGAGGTTTATTTCTTTTTTTTAAAGAAAAATTTCATGTTATATTTTCTGGTTCATATAATATAATTTAATAACACAGAATATATAATATAATGAACTAAATTAGGTTGAAAACAAACATGAACATTCTAGGAGTTGGTATATTTTGAGTTTATATAATATCATCATAGAACACAAATAATGATTGAAAGACATTTTAAAAATTGTAGGAGATGACTGTGTGTATTTGTTATAAACATAATATGTTTTATCTTGGGTATATATTATATAAGTCTTAGATGGGTATATATAATTGATATATGACAGAAATTAACTTTAATCTTTCAAGTAATTCTTTTAAGATTAAAATGTCCTTTAATCTATGACTAGGTATATATGAACCATGCTGACTTACCCATACATTAGCAATATTTTCCGTAATTAAACATTTGGATGGTATGAATTATATAGTACCTGTAGTGAGAATAATATGTGACAAGGTATATATGATATATGTTAAAATATAATTGTGAACTATATAAGTGGAAGGGTATATTTTATATTGCCAATAGTATATTATTCACATTTTATATTGAAATAAATTTCTATATGTATATAGTTATCATACTAAGCAATGATGAGAGTAAAAGTTACTACAAATAAGAATCCAACACACCGAAGTGAAAGATTATTGCGGATGCCAAGAAAACATATGAATAATAATAATAAAAAAAAAAAGAAGTTTATAAATTAGATGTATATGTTTACATGTAAGTGTACTAATGAATTAACTTGTTTTTCTATTCTTCAGAGTGAAAGTTCAACCACTGATATGAGAATGAGGGAGTTATGCGGGAAGTAGGAGCAATGTGTTGAGCCTAATGAAGCACACAAATTGGAGAATCTAAATGACCTATGCTCCCTAACTTTAGGGTTATAGCTTCAATCAAATTAGTGAACGACATTCTTTTGTGAAATGTAATCTCAGAAACTTCGTAATCAATATAATTATACATCTCATTCCAATGACTGTTGTTAAACGATGAGTAGATCAATAGGATTATAACTTATACACAATATAGGAGGATTATATACTTACGTTTATATAATATATATCTAAGAATATAAATATGATTATTATGTCATCCAAAATATATAGTATGATTGTATACTGTTGTCTATATACTACATTTCTATGTATATATTTATGTGCACAATATACAACATAGTATTTATTTATCATTATCTATTTTCGAAGAATATCCCATATAACTATTGACGTTTATAACATACATATCTAATAAAATCTACATAATTTATACTAACCCTATTAGATATCTACAAAAGTTTATATATAACAAGACTATTCATTACGAAAAATTGATGAAATATAACAATATAATGAACATAATACATAAATGCATGATGAAAACAATATAGTGAAGATTATGACAAAAAAATACATATTAAAATCTATGTTTTGAATCAATTAACCATAACAGGAAAAAAACAGAAAATTAAAAAAAAAAACAGTGAACTGTAACACAAATAAAAATAAATCAACAATATAAAGCAATATAATAATTAATCAAACAACTAAAACAAACCAAATTCAATCAAGAAACAAAGAAACAAAGTCTGTAGTATAATTGGAAAAAAAAAAAAAACCATGAGCAAAATAACATAAAAAAAAAATTGAAGAAGGAACATTACTCATATTGAGGGAAAAATGGGGTTGATGACAAATGTTATTTGCATTGGAGAAGATTGAATTGCAGAAGAAAAAAAAAAGCAGTATAATAATTTAACAACTAATTTGTTAAACCTATTTATTATTAATGGTAAAAAAATAATTAACACCTAATTTGGATAATAAAATATTAGAGAATAAATATTTAATATTATAAAAAATAACTTTATGTAATTAATAGTAAAATTATTTACCTAAATTAAATGATTTCATTATGGAAACAATAAATCACAATAATAACATTATAATAAATAAGTGCAGAATTTTTAAGGGTATAAATGGAATAAAGTAATTATAGAAATATGAATCATGCTACAGCTGATATTTTTTTTAAAATGAGTCATTTGTAGAATATGTGGTTGAAAACGTGCCGTTTGGCATAATTTTCCATAAATAAATAAGGTAAAAACAAAATCATATTTTATGAATTATATTTTAACATTAGCTGGAACATAAAGTTGCTGGTTTTATTTCAATCATAATAGACTATCAAATAGTTTTAAATGCCATATATATGGATTTTTATTTTTTGTAATCGATTCAGAACAAAAATACGTATTTCTATTTTTATAATGAGAAAGGGAAAACGGTAAAGACAAAAGTTTCACATTCACTTGAAATTTATTTTTAAAAAATTTATTAAAACCATTCGATGACTTCAACATTATAATACTTACAGTGTAAATATAGGAAATAAAAGTAAATAGAATAAAATAAATTTTCGTTTACTTAATAAAAGCAAAGGATATAGTACACTTTTTTTTTTTTGAAAGTTTGTTTTTGTGGTCTTTTGAGTTCAACAACATTTGAGGTGGAGATTCGAACCTCTATCTTTTAATCGAGATCCAATGATACATGTCAACTATCGTTGAGCTATGCCCTCTTTAACTTATTTGACAATTACTTATAGTAAGTAGATTCATAAACTAAAAGATATAGCATGCAAAATAATATTCTCCTGTTTGGAGTACATTATTTTAATATGGTTAGAAAAAAAAGGAAAGATAGGGGGAATACATTGCCATGCAAATACGTGTGTCTTTTAAAAACTAAAACAAATATAATTGTAGAGCATATTTTTATTATTTTTTTTAGTACACCATATTTTGCATCTCTTCACTTTTCATTGGAGAAATTTCAATGAGTGGCCGTTCACATTGTCATAGTTGTAAATATAGTAATAGAATTATGGTTTTACAAATATGACAGTATTTTAAAAAAAATTATATAATTTTTTTATCCTCTCTTATATCACTGATAGTAGAGATATTTATTTTTCCCACAGGGACGGAGCCCGCGGGGACCCTCTCCTAACGAGGTGGGGAATCCCCATTTAGATGGAGAATGGGGAGGGAGCGGGGGGAAATTTTTCCCCGTTAGCTAAACGGGGACGGGAACGGGAAATGTATTTCCCGTCCCCGCCCCAATTAATTTATTTATTTTTAATATGTATATTTATATATATAATAAATACTAAATTTAATCTTTTATGATGTATTATTTTATTTTTCTAAAGAAAATTTTGAAAAAAATCTCTTTAAATAGAAATTTACCATTATGAATTAATAATTTAAATAGAAATTTTCTAAAAAAATATTTTATATAATCAAAATTTAAAAAATAAATAAAAAATATGAACGGGGAATAATTCCCCGCAGGTACCCCGATCCACACGAATTTTCAGTGAGGAATCCCCGCAAAATTAAATGAGAAATTTTGCTGGGACGGAGAAGCCATCCCCAGCCTTGCCCCGTGGACATCTCTAACTGATAGTGTTGTCTTCACTAATAGATAAATAGACATTTATTAGTGTCTATTAGTAAAGATATGTCAATTGTTAATATACGTATATCATTTGTTGATTGATGCGCTAAATCAATGATAGATATCTATCACTAATAGATGTGTAGAATTGAGACATTGTGGAAAAAAGTATGTTTTTAAAGCTATTTTAGTATATTATGTTAATGGGTTTGGGCTAGACCTATATATATATATATATATATATATATATATATATATATATATATATATAACAAAATGAAAGTGAGAGATTGAACTTCCAACATTAAAAAATAATAATAATAAGTACATTTATCTATTGAGTTGTGCTCAGATTGTCATTTACCATCATCATTTTTAGAATATGGTACTTGTTATTAGTGAAAACACTACATATGAGTTTAGCTACTAATCAGGTGCAAAAGTTGAGATTAATCTCAATTTATAAAGAAGCAACCACGTGACCTTGTAGGAGAGACTCCAAGAAGGTTGGGATAAGCTCTCGAGGACGGCCCATGGTGCAAAGCCTAGCCCACATGGGCCAAACCCCCCTGGGGCTAAGCCTAGCCTTTATGGGTTGAGCTTGGCTCACTTGGTTTTGTATTTCCTTGGGTCAAGTCGGGTAGTCTAGTTTTAGGACCACCCAACTCCAAGTAGGCATGAAGTAACCTTGGGTTCTTCTTAGTTTAGGGGATCATGTGGGAATCACGCTTGAGAATTATGCATCTTTGATAGCGTGTAGATATTCACGAATTGGTGTAATATGCAGTGGTGGACTAGCATATCATTGGGAGTGACTAGGAACATTAGGTTAATCCCTCTATAATAGGAGGAGAGGCCCCATGTGAGATGTATTCAGGTTAACACTACACTAGTATGCAGTTTCTTTGGTTTTATTCGTCTCATTCATCAACCGAAGTTGAATTAGAACATACAGATTCAACAATTCTTCTAGGCCAAATTCACACATTTAGATTTATATGCAATCCACCACTACTAAGTTTCGAGAAAGAAGCATGCTTTTTATATACAAGGACATATTATTTCCTAAAGAACCATTCAAATTGGTTACGCTAGTTAGATTTTGTCTTGTCATGATTCGCCTTCACTTCTGGTTTCAGCTAGTTGGGCTACATATGTCGTTTCTTTCTTATTTCACCTCATCAAACTTATCCTTGCCCAGTAGCTTACAATCTTATCTCGTTGAATTATACAACCTGTCGGTCTCACCCAAACTATGCCTCAGGCTTCCGAGTAGCATTTTCTTTGGACTTACAGGATCCCACTTTGTTGCTTGATTATGAAGTATCTAGATCATTGGTTTTACATACCAATGTGAACGGTTGGATCCTGTCAGCATGGCCCAACTAAATTGTTTTTAATTTTAATATTGCATCCATAACATATATATATATATATATATATATATATATATATATATATATATATATATATTTACGTGGCAGACAAGTTCCATGACTGTTCTTTGAAAATTGACAGTTTGGTAGAACGAAAAACGATTAATGGGAACAGGGCAGGGCGTTGATTCGTGAGAAAAGAAAAACGGAGAACCTTCTTCTCTAATGATAAACAAAAGAAAAAAAGGGGAGTATTGAAAAGATCAGCGTCAGCCATATAATGGCATGGCTTTGAATTCAATGTGTGTAGTCAGAAAATTGCAATTTCGTGCCACTTTCCAACGTGACGCCTTCAAATTCTACACTAAAAACCAAATATTAAAAAGAACGAATTGACCGTTACTTCCTAAACAACAATATCACATCCTTGATTGTAACTAGAAAAGTCCACCCACATGCACACCCCTTAAAGACATCAATAAGGAAGGAGTTTTTTACAAACCAAAACTTGCAGTTGCAGGAAGCAAAACTATTGAAAGGGATGGAAGGAAATTGGATATTGGGTCCCAATTTGGAAGTTTCCGGGAAACTGGCTCTTCCCCATTTGTTAGTGGGCCGGAAAAAGAAAAGCCCAAAAGCAAAGTGACAGAACAAGAGGGAAAAGAATTCAAAAGTAAGCGCATGAAATTCCTATAAAAAGGTGGGAAAGGAAAATTGTTACATCTGAATTCGAAAGTTTGTATGCTCCCTAATTACCACTATATATATATATATATATATATATATATATATATATATTTGCAAGGTAAATATAACACTAAAACAAAAAGATAACCTCATAGCCCAAAGTTAAGGCACCAAAAAAAATAACAACGAAGCTCACGAACCCAATAGGATAGCAACAAAAAGAATCCAAAACAAGATCAAGGAAAAAGATTCAACGGAGAAATACATAACAAAGAAGAATACGAAACACCTCTCATCCAAGACGAATAGGAGATTTGATGAGATTAGCACCCCATCATAAAACATCTTCTCATGGTGTGGAGTTCGATTCTGTAAATATACAGTTTATTGTTTATTTACCGCCCAAATTTGTAGTATCATTCTATGGTGTGGACTTTGATCATACAAATATGCAGTTTATTGTTTATTTACTGCATAAATTTGTATTCAAAACTACTAACTAGATTGTGTGGCCTCCAATAATATTTATTGTGAAAATGGGATTGGGATTGTGATTGGGTTCACGTGGGCATTGAACTCTTGGTCGCCAAAAAGCTCCAGCATCTCACGTGACTTTAAAATAAAATATTTATCTCCTTTTCTTTATACCAGATTGCATTATTATTATCTTAACTTTCCATGTCAATTTTTCTATTCATTACTTACTTTACACGCCTCTCTCTCTCTCATAATCATCACATCAAATCTTCATATCTACTAATTAGCCACCCCCCTTGACTAACTACAGTACAGTTTCTTTTTTCGACTTTTTTTTTAATGCCAATGCCAACGCTTGACTTCTTCAATCGCAATTAATATAATATATGATTGAGGTTTAAATTGAGTCTTTCCTAATCTAAATCCAATAAAACCTAACCCACTAATTATGAGACTCAAATCACGCATAATTTGGACAGGATTTGAGACGATCTTTATTGCTTGTTTAGTGTTGTCCTTCATCATAATTCATAACACTTTAAATGAGTCCAAAGGGAGAAAATAAAGGGAAGAAATTATGAAATTGGAGAGAGGGAACTCGGAAAAGTCATCATGTCACAAATATTTTCTTCAATAATAATATTAATTTACCTTATATACAAACATATGAAATCAAATAAGGAGACATAATAATCGGATTAGTAATTACTATATTTTTTTCTCTACAAATTAAACTAATTTAATTGGACTAAGTTTTTTTTTTTTTTTTTTTGGTTTTTTTTTAATAGAACCAACCAACTAGAACTAAACGAGGCCCCAACCAAAAAATCCTGGGTTTCTGGGGATTTTCCTCTTTGATTAATTACCTAATTTGTTGTTGTTTTTTGTTTCTTGCTAGGCAAATTCTAATACATATCCTAGCATAGCATTAGCAAGCAGCAGAAGGATTGGTGAAGGGTTTGTAAAACCGGGGTTTGGCAGCCATCGAAAATGGGCCCTTGGAATTTCCGTCGCCGTTAACGGTGGCGCCGCCGCCGCCGATCCGTTCGCAGGACGGGCACATGGTGAGTGTCGCCGCCGGCATTTGCATGAACAGAGGCTGCGCTAGTTTCAGGGCTTTCAGTTCTTGCAGCTCTTTTTGCAGCCTCCTGTTTTCGTCTGTTAGCGTTTCGCAGCATCTCTTTAGAAACTCGCAATCTACCTCTGTTTGCTTTAGCTTCGTCCTGCAAATTCAACACACCCCCTGATTATTAACTCTTTAATCTAATTCCAAATCCCAACTTTAATTTTGAGAGAACAGATTAATTCAATTACCTGGCTCTTCTGTTCTGGAACCAAACTTCAACCTGTCGAGGCCGAAGATTTAACTCTCTGGCTAAGGCTTGTTTTTGCTTCTGTAATTAAATCAAACCGGAATTAGATTAGAACAAGATTAATAATAAAAAAAATTAAATCAATCAGAAAAGTAATTAACTAGGCGAGATTAACTACATACAGGATTGAGAGTGCTGTGGAGTTTGAAGCTCTCCTCCAAGAGGGCAGATTGTTCTTTAGTTAGCCTAAGTTTTTTCCTGGCATTAGACCCATCTTCATCTTCATCACTAACTCGAGAAGAAGTTTTCTCTTCTTCAATATCCTCACCAGAAACATCTCTTTCACGCTTGACCCTGCCGCCAGAGAACGAAGAAACCGCGCTGTGAGGCGACGGTTGGCGACACAAATCACCCGTGTCAGCCGCAGCCAGCGGGTAAGTCTCGGCGGTAGAAAGGGCCAAAGTTAAAGACGGCTCGGATTCTGCGGCGGCGAAACTGAACAAATCCACAGGCTTCTTGGGTTTTTGAGAAAGATCGGAGGGTTTCGAAGGAAGCGTCAATCCCAAACCCAATAGAAGGCCTGTATTAGAAAGATCATCAAAACCCATCTGGGTATATGAATAAAGATTGTGTGTGTGAAAGTTTTGGGGGTGTTTTTTTGAAGGGGATGGTGTGGGGATTTTTGAGGAGGGGGATGGGGTTTAAGAAGAGGGAAATGGGGATGGAGGGAATGGGTTGGTGGTGGGCGATTAATAATCAAAGGAAAGAATGAGGAGACAGACGAATCTTTGGCATTGGGTGAAAAAAATTATCAATGCTCCTTCTATCTCGCTACTTACATAGGTTGACCATATGTACCCCACTAATATCCCCTCATTATTATACCCAAACCCCCCCCCAAAAAAAAAAAAAGGTGGGGAACATATATAATACATCAAGGGACAATTCTGTATTCTCTAATATGCGCCAACCATCAGCACTTGTGGGTTGTTTTTAACCTTGCTTAATAAAATTGTGCACGAAATTTAAAAAAAAAAAAAAAGGAACCATTTCTTTTCTCTTTTTGTTAAGCCGTTACACCCCAAAATAATGTCTAATTGAAGATTTGTGCGTTGTGACCTTTTTTATTTTAAATTTTGACGTCTTAACTTGAAATGGGTTGATATATAATTGGTATTTGGTATGATTTGGTCCGGAATGTTCCCTTTTGGTGGTTGGCTTTTTAAAACCAGTGAGCAGCAGAATCAAGTAGGCTCCCTTTGGAGAGGGTGGTGTGGGAAAGGCAAAGTAAATATATATCACATGGGCTGTCTAACCTTCCCCGTGCCCACTTTGACACTCGTTGGAAGATGGCCATCCATCACCCATGTCACCATGTGTTGCCCAATATCTACACAATTCCATACATGTCGACATGCCTATGTTTTTTTAAAACAAAGCAAAACTTGTCATTCTTACCCCTATGTTAAAACTCTTCCTCTTTTTATAGTATGATTTAATAAATTAATAAATGTCAATTCCAGCATGACTCAATGAATAAAGTATCAATTTTTATTTTAGAGGTCGATGGTTTAATTTTTCCACTCTGCAATTATTGAATTAAGTTTTATTTTAGAATTATAGAAATTATGATTTATATTAGTTGACATGTTTGTAGTGGAATCAAACACAAAATAATAGTAAAAAAAGGAAAAAGTTGCATCCCATTAATTTTTTTTTTCTTGAGTGCAAAGGGATTAGCTAGAAAGAGATAGGCACTAAGAGTAGGCTAACATTATTGGAATAATAATTATGATACTTTTCTTTTGTTTGTCTTGTGGGAACTTTAAAAATAAAGGAAGGAGATTAGAGAGAGAAAAGTTGGTAGACGACAACATTGGAATTTTGTTCAAAGAGTTATAATGATGCTAGAATATGATTCATCAACAAGAATCCACACCTTTACCTCACTACAAAGTATATGGTTGCCCGAGTGGACTTTGGACCTACTTTAAGTACTTGGTTTTATTCATTATTATTATTATTATGAATAAGGTAAGAAAACAAAAATGAATAAACATTTTTCTTTCTTCTTTTAATCAAAAAAAAAAAAAAACAAAAAACAAAAAGAAAGTAAAAGCCATGTGTCGGCAATGCTAAGATGACAAGTTAGGTCATCTAAATAGCATGACGAACCAACAAAAACCAAACACTTGAAAAGCTAACACGATTTCTTCATTTTGCCTTTCTTTAATTGACATTTATGCCTAAACATTCAGACAATATACCTTCTCCCTTACATTTCATCTTTCCCAAATTACACATCTCCAAATTTCACTAATTCCATTCATTTCTTACCCACTAACATATATATATATATATTTATTTATTTTAACGATTGAGTCTGACTTTATAATATTATAATAAGTCGCAAATTATGGGTGGACTTTTGCTTGCTTTTTATTTTTATTAAATTCAAAGATCAGAATCTGATTGCATGAAGTTCCTGATTTAAGTAAAACAACTCGCTCGGAGTGGAGTATTTATAAAATAATGCTATTTGTTTTAAAGGTCAAAAAATAATGAAGTTATAAAGAACAAAAAAAAAAAAGAAATAAGAGACGTGTCGCTGGAGTGGAAAATAATAATAATAATAATAATAATAGAGGGTGGGGGGAGTATAAGACAGGTGTGGCCCACCAATGATTTTGTTGGGATGGGCATTTGATTCGCTGGCGTTTGATTGTGGAGCGTAGAATTTGGCAATAATAATGGAGGTAAAAATAAAATAATTTTAATTAATTAATAAATAAAAGAATCTGGATAAGGTCTTCCATCTTCTTCTTCCCCATCCGACCGTATTTGCCTCTTGTCTTCAACCGTAGCCAAAGTCTATCTCATTTCTCTCTCTAAATTATTAAGACTATGTTTGGTTAAATCTTGGTACTCTTCTTCAGAATAATAAAATGTATAGATTATATCGAATCCTCATTATAGTAAGTACGTATACATTATCAAATCTGGGCATATGTCAAGTCCATATATATACATTTTATTCTCCCCACGTATTTATGGAATAGTTTGAATAATTATACTAGTCTTTTCAAACATTTTTGTCCTCGTATACTTTTATTAGATTAAAAATTTAATCTATATAATAATTTTATATTTGTAACAAATTAGTCTCTATAATATATAAAAAAGATTTTGTTAAGATTTAATGAATTTCTTTTTTACATACATAGATCAATAAACTACTTAAAAACAAGGACATCACCAAAACTTTTCTTTTCATATGGAGGGACAAATTTAACATTTTAACTTTCTACCTACAAAAGCTTTCCATTCTAAAAAATGAGATAAGGGGAATTAGTGAGAAAACTTGAAAATTGTCTCCCCTTCCCTCTTAATTTCTTCACTATGCCCTTGCTTGACGAATAAATGTGTTTATAAACTATATATAAATACTAAATATTTGCATGATAAAAATTGATACTTTTACTTATACGATATGTTCTATGATAGAGATTGAATTATTATAAATTTTAAACTACAAAAACTAAATTGTTACAAATTTAAAAGTGTAATGACCAAATTGTGACATAATAAACATTTAATAAAAAAAGAAAAGTATTTTTCTAGTAACTATGTTAAAAATATATTGCGTAATAAATAAATAAATTAAAAAATGAAGACATAGTTATGAGACATGCATTGAAAATGATTTAGAACACATAGGTTTCAACATAATCATTTCAATGTAAAAATGAGAAGCAAATTGCGCGCAATGTGACAAATACAATCCACCGGCAGTGGAAATAGTCAATAGCATAATCGAAGCCCTCCGAGAAAAAGAAAAATAAAAATGTCACCATCTAGGAGTAGATATGAATGCGTGGAAAGAAGATCACATAGCATTAATTGGGGAAACATAAGTCTAGTCACTCCAATATGATGTCATTATTGCTTGATTATTTTCAGGGTGGGGGTGGAAACTGGAAAGTAAGTAAGTTTATTTATCACATCAAACAAATAAGCCCCCTTCTTTTCCCACCGACTTTTTTCTATATTCATCTCATGTGATTTTTACCTTATCTTTATCTTCACGTAACAAATTATACGGACTAATAATTTCCATGGGCCTATATTTAAACGTGAGAGTTGAATTTTTTAATTATCATTATTGTTTTTTGAACTTAGGAAAAATATTCGATTATGATTATGATAGTTTTTGAAACGTTACACAGTGTAATGTTATTGAAATGTAGAGTTTGTAGATGGGTGACTATAGGACTTATCACTCGTGGTGGTCCTGAAATTATAGGCTAGTATATTGACATAATTCTACATGAATAAAAATCTTGGTCCAAAAAGTAAAGATGGGAAAAGAAGTCCCACCCCATTTCTCACTTTCAATTGACATGAATTAAATAGTGGATATTGAAATTTTAAAATATCAACAGTAAAAAAAAAAAATGGTCCCTCAAACTTTTGAGTGGAGTTGTGTCGATTTTGTACTCATTCACTTTATTTGTTTTCTTTCTACAAATCTCTAAACTTTTAATATAGTTGTCCAGTTTGTTTAAAGTCCATAGGAATTTTATTTGTTTAACGATTTTTTTTTTTTTAAACAATGTCCAACAGCAACAAGTTTTTGTTATTAACTTTGTATTAGTTCAGTTCTTATGCTGGCATGATGAATACATCATATAATAATATTGCCAGCTTATTACGCAAGTCTTAAATTAACATTGTTAAAAACAATGATCTTTTAGAATATTTCAAATTTAAAATTTAACTAATTGTTAAAAAAAAAAAAGCACATCGGCCAAATATTTATTTTAATATTGAATAATTTAGTTTTTATAGTTTAAAATTTGTAACGTATTAAAGTTTAATGAAATTTCTAATATATATACATACATATTTACTGTTCACGAAAAATCATTACAAATTTTAAACTATAAAAATTAAATTGTTAAGTACTAAATTAATACATATTTAAGGGGTCGTTTGTTTTTAGGGAATCATGATTTCCGGCATGTTCAGATGCCCAGAATCTTAGATGTCCGGAATTTTAGATGTCCAACATCTTTAGATTACCATGTTTGTTTTGCAGAAAAATTTATAAGGATGTCTGAGAATATTTAGATAAGCATGTTTATTTTGCAGGATTTATGTATAAGAATGTCTTAAGATTATGTGTTATACCAATAATGCCCTTGCTAACCTTTACATAATTTAATTATTAGTTTAATATAATTAAATTGATATCACATGCATTTTGGTGTTCTTAATTTAATATTATATTTGTATATCAATTTATTTTATACTAATATTTATGTGTTATTTTGTAGAACAAATTAATTTATATTAGTTTGATATTTTTATAAAATATTTAATATTAAATATTAATTCAATTTTAAATCAGCTTTATTTTATATCTAAATGTAAAATATAAATATAGCTAACTATATATGATCCTTTATTAGTGCATAAATTCATTAATTTATTTTTAAATAAAAATAAAAATGTAAAATTAAGAAAATTGATAATGGGCAAATATGTCATTAACAGATGCCCTCAACATGGGAATCTTAAAAACCCATGTTTTAAAAGGGCATCCAAATTTAACCAGATGCCCTCCGAATGGGCATCCTAGAATACCCGGGCATCTTGATATGCCAGGGTATCTTACATTCCTACAAAACAAACAAAGTAATCCAGATGCCCATTTCATGGAAATCTTGGATTACCACGAAACAAACGGTCCCTAAAAGGATTAGAGACGAAATCATTAGATATTAATATTCATAAATTAAAACGGTTACTTCAACGGAGGAAAGCAAAAGTGCTATTTATTTATTTTTTAAAATGATATGATTATGGACCAAATAAAAGATTTTGCTTGAGAAAAAAAAATTACAAAAGTCTTAATTGAATAATAATTGAAAATGAAAATATTGGAATGGAAGGATAGGTTGGAAAGGGAGATGGGAGTGAAAAGGCTTTTCACATTCACACAGAGAGTGCTTGCGTTTGAAAGTTGTTAAAAGCAAAGAGCCACGTCAGCGGCCAACCGACTTTCCAACACAGAGAGAGGTGTCGTCCGCACGCAACTTTGTGAGGGTACAGTGAACGCATGACGATCACATGCGGACACGTGGGCGGGGTCGAGGGATAAAAAAGTAAAATAACAATAATAATAATAAAATAAATGAGGGGTAGTTGAAGACTCGTGGTTGCCGGCAGAAACAGTTGGAAGGTTTTTGCTTGCCTAAAGTGTCGCACCCGGGTTGGTTTTCTTTGGGTTGGCTGGCTCTGATTTTGATATTATTAAATCATTTGAATTTTCGAACTCGAAGATTTTTAAATTAAAAAAGAATTGATTCCAGTTAACGTGTCAAATCAAATCAAACAGTATTCTTAGATGGACGGACTTTAATTGGGTTGAATATTCCACTTTAACTGTCCTATACAATTCACACGTGTCGGGCTTCGGGGTTCCTATTCAAAGGGTTAAAATCTAAGTCCACATAAATGTCGAGGTATTTATTTTTTGAAAATATGATAATATTTCTAAAAAAAAATTATTTAAAACAAACAATTTTTTTAAAATATATATTTAAATGAATATATCAATATTTTACATTTTTTAAAATAAGTTAAACTATTTGTTATTAATATCATCTTTACATTAATTACATTTTGTTGCAATTTTGTTTATATTTTATTCATTTCTTTACGTATAATGAAAATGTTGATTAACTTTTAATGTCGATGTCTAACTCATGAACATGTTGACAATAATTTAATACATTTATTGCATCTTGTATTTTTATAGTGTATATTTTTCTTATATATATATATTCAAATATAACATTGAGAGCTACACATATATTTTTCCATTATAAAAGCAAGGATGAAATAGTGTTTTTTTTTTAATAATATAACATTACAAATATGAAGATGCGCATAGCCTAACAATTAAGACATATATTCACATTTGATATTGGAGATTTTAATGTCTATCCTTTTATTTGTTGTATTAAAGAAAATATTGTTGTATTAAAGAAAATACTGTGAATATAAAAATGAGGATGCTTTTTTTTTTTTTTTTTGCAGAAAAAATAATGTTAAGATATATTTATATTGAAAATTTCAATAAAAATATCACTTTATAAATATAAATGTTAACACAAAGATATGTATGGAGAAGTGTATGTATGAGAGTGATGGGGAGTCTCAATCATTAAAATGTGAACTAAAAGAAAAGATAAAGGAATGTTTTTTTACAAGTATTAAGCTTTGTATAAAGAGAGTTGTTACATAGAGGTTGAGTTAGTTAGTTAATAACTGTTATAATCAGTTTGTAAACATATGGCTATTTATATGCCTTGCATCAATGAAATAAAGTGTGCAAGAATTATTTACCTATTTGTTTCACTATGGTATTAGATGAAAATTTCATTTTATAAAAAGAAGTTTTCTTATGTCATTCCACCGTCTTTCTGCTTCAGTGGCAGAGAATGTAAATCTTAGCCCCAACGACCCTATGTCACATTCCTCAACCTACCAGTCAATCCGTAATTGATCAATACGCCAACCCTTACTATCGAGTCGAATTACACTTCTTGGAGTCAAGCTATGATTCTTGGACCCGGTGAAGAATAAAGTCGGATTCGTCGACGACACTCTACCTTGTCCCACTGGCGATCTTCTTCATTCTTGGAATATTTGTAACAGTATGGTGAAAGCATGGATTCTTAATGCCCTTTCGAAAGAAATTGCAGCCAACGTGAATTTCTCATAATCAACCAGGGACATTTGGCTAGACATTCAACAATGTTATCAACACAAGAACCAACCACAAATTTTCCAACTCTAGAGAGAAATTTCCAATTTGACTTAAGATCAACAATCAACGACAACCTATTATGCAAAATTAAAAACTGTCTAGAACGAATTGATATCTCATCGCCCATCTTGTTCTTGTGGCCGATGCTCGTGTGGAGGTGTGAAGAAACTTGTTGAATATTTCCAAACCAAGCATGTTATGGCGTTTCTAATGGGACTAAATGAATCTTCCAGCTTCCTTATGGAGCCTAAATCGATGATTGCTCAAGTCTTTTCTCTCATGGCACATAAGGTTGAACAACGAGCATCCTTGACTGTCAATAGTTCTTCGATGAACAATGTTGCATTACTCGCCAAAAGCTCCCAGCTAGCCAATACCACATCTCAAAACCAGTCAGTAAAAAAGAATGAACGACCAATATGCACTCATTGTGGCATACAAAGGCCATACCGTCGACCGTTGCTATAAAGTTCATGGGTATCCCTTTGGTTATCGCAACCAGAAAGGCACTAGACTGAATGAAATGGCATGCCAAACTTAACCTCTGAACAGTGTCAGAGTCTCTTATCCATGTTACAGACGCATTTGGCTGCTACGAAAGTTGGCCCTGACTCTCCTTCGACCTCTGGGAGCTCCCATGTTGCATGTACTTGCTCATATATAATTCCTACTATACATGACTGGATTCTTGACTCCAAGAATCCCTCATTAACCTTAGAAAAGTCTCTGATGTTTTTGTCACTTTGCCTAATCAGACTCGAATTAGTGTTACTTTACTTGGAGATGTTCAGGTTACTCCTGAATTGATACTCAAATATGTATTATTTGTTCATTCTTTTCGGTTCAACCTAATATCTGTCAGTGCATTAAGTTGCAAAGCATCTATCTTGATTGAGTTTGATGGTGATTCTTGTACAATTCAAGACAAGTCATCTTTGAAGACGATTGGCAAAGCTAACATTTGGCATGGACTATATCTGATTCGTGCTCCCCCTTTTTATATCTGCTTATAGTGCTATTTCCACTGACTTTTGTAATTCTATAAAACAGTGTTATGGTTCAATATGACATGACCGTCTTGGTCATCTTTCAAATATACATCTGGATGTTTTGCGCAAGTTGTTGCCTATGTCTTCTTACCATAATTCTACACCTTGTATGACATGTCCTTTAGCCAAACAACGTCGTTTATCCTTTCCTTTAAGTTCTCGGGTTGCAAAAAAATTGTTTGATCTTGTCCACTGTGACAGTTGGGGTCCTTACCCATCACCTACGCATACTGGTTATAGATACTTCTTGACCATTGTAGATGACTTTTCCAGATATACATGGATGTTTTTAATGAAAATAAAATCAAACGCTCTTACAATTGTTCCTCAGCTTTCAAATACAAAGACATTCAATTTGGAGTTGCCATAATGAGTTTTCGCTCCGATAATGCTCATGAATTGTCGTTTACTCAATTCTTTTTAGTGAGAGGAGTCACTCATCAGTTTTCTTATGTAGAGTGTCCTGAACAAAACTCAGTTGTCGAGAGAAAACACCAACATTTGCTAAATGTAGTAAGAGCCCTCCTTTTTTCAGTCACCAATGCCCATAAAATTACCGGGGGAATGCATTTTGACTGCTCATTTCTAATTAACAGGACACTCTCCAAAGTACTTGATTGGCAAACTCCTTTCTTTCGTTTGAATGGGTCTCATGCTGATTACAGCTTTCTTCGGGTATTCAGATGTTTGTGCTTTGCCTCAACTTTGGCTGTTAACATGTCCAAATTTCATCCCAGAGCTGCACCATCTGTCTTTCTTAGATATCCACAAGGCATTAAATGTTATAAGTTGTATGATATTGAGAATAAAAAGTGTTTTATCTCCAGAAATGTAATATTCCATGAGAATATATTCCCATTCCACAACATTAGAGGACAAGAGGATATCCTTGATCCCTTTCCAAACCTTGTTTTACCAAGTTCTTTCAATTATTGTGGTTTCCCATCGGAAGCTCCCAGCCCTAATATTATCAGTCCTATACCCAAGCAATTAGAATAGCCTTCTAGTCCTGAGGCTTTTACATCCGACATACAACCTGTGGCTATCAGCTGATCCTAGCCCTCAACCTATTGTTGTTGACAATTTACAACCACGACGTTCATCTAGACTAGCCAAACCACCCTTATACTTGAGGGACTTTCATTGCAGCATGCTACAATTTGCACCCTTTGATAATCCAGACACTAGATACCCTTTACAAAAGTTTATCTCATATGACAGTTTATCACCCACATGTTGTCCTTTGCATTAAGTGTATCCTTTGTTCATGAGCCACAATTTTATCACCAAGTTGTTCCTCATGCTCATTGGAGAGAAGCCATGGCAAATGAACTTAAAGCTATAGAGGTAAATCACACCTGGTCAGTCGTTCCTTTGCCAAAAGGACAACACTCCATAGACTGTAAGTTGATTTACAAGGTTAAACACAAAGTGTATGGCTCAACTGAAAGATTCAAGGCTCATTTGGTGGCCAAAAGCTACACTTAGCAAGAATAACTGGACTACATTGAAACCTTTTCGCCAGTTGCCAAATTAGTTACCATTAAGGTACTTCTAACTATGGTTGTATCTTTCAATTGGACCTCGATATAACTATATGTAAACAATAAATTTTTTCATGGTGACCTTTTCAAATAAGTATACATGGATCTTCCACTCGGGTATAAACATAATGTTTGTGGTCAGGGGGAGCAACTAGTCTGCAAACTTCATAAATCCATATATGGATTAAAACAAGCCTCAAGACAGTGGTTTGAAAAATTCTCGTGTGCCTTGCTAGACCTCGGTTTCAAGTAGTCCAAATTAGATTATTCCCTTTTCACATGAGGATTTGACATCCACTTTATGGCCCTTTTGGTTTATGTTTATGACATTATCATCACTGGAGCATCGCTTACAGATATTGATGTTCTAAAAGTGCATCTTATTGATCGATTCAAACTCAAAGATCTTGGCTCGCCGCGATATCCTTGGATTAGAACTTGCTCGTTTTAAAAAGGGCATTTTCTCGTCTCAAAGGAACTACACTTTACAACTCTATTAGAATATACTGGATTTCTAGCCTCCAAGCCTTCGTCTTTGCCCATGGATCCAAACATTAAATTTACAGTCTCTGATGGAAACTTATTGACTGACCTCACTGCCTATCGAAGACTGATTGGACTTCTATTGTATTTGACGATATCTCAGCCTGATATCACTTTCACGATTCATAAGTTGAGCCAATATGTTTCTCAACCTTGGCAACCTCATCTTAAGGCTGTACACCAGCTTATTCGGTACTTAAAAGGGTACTCAGGGCAATAAGTGTTCCTTCCAACTTCACAATCATTTCAAATATGAGGTTTTTTTAATGTTGATTGAGCATCGTGCTTAGATTCCCGAAAGTCAACTACAGGCTTTTGCATATTTCTTGGCAAAGCATTGGTGTCGTGGAAGGCAAAGAAGCAGTCTACAGTATCACGATCATCAGCTGAGGGCGAATACCGTACATTAGCAACAACAACATTTGAAATATCATGGTTACAACAATTGTTAAAGGACTTGAACGTTGATTCTCTTTCACCAGCTATGATCTTTTGTGACAACACCGCTGCAATCCACATAGCTTCCAATCTAATATTCCATGAAAGGGCGAAACACATCGAGCTTGACTGCCATTTCATTCGAGATAAAATCTTAGTTGGAAATATTAAAATCTTTCCCATACAATCTCCTTCACAATTAGCAAATGTCTTCACCAAATCTTTGCCCATTTCCTCCTTTATGTTTCAGTTGTCCAAGATGGGAGCTATAAATTTTCTAAGCCCATCTTGAGGGGAAGTATCAAGCTTTGTTAAAGAGAGTTGTTACTTAGTGGTTGAGTTAGTTAATAACTGTTAGAATCAGTTTGTACACATCTGGCTATTTATATGCCTTGCATCTATGAAATAAAGTGTGCAAGAATTATTTACCTCTTTGTTTCAATAACAAGATGTGAGGTGGGAGATTCAAACCTCTGATCTCTTGGTCAATAATATATACTTTATAGTTGAGTCATGCTCATATTAGTAAAGATAAAAGAATGTTGATTTATTATAATAGGTAAATAAAATATCTCATTAATAGATAGCTTGTTCATCAATCAAAATACTTCTAACTTTATTTAGAAGCCATAAGTTCGAATACTCACCTCACCTCTACTAAGTTAAAAAATATATATGCATGCATTACATATCTTAATTTAATATTAATTATATACTTTTATTTTAAACATTTTACTATTGATTGTTTAAACTTTACCCTTTCATCAATCACGTGTTATATTTTTACAATTAAATCCTTTTATATGATTTAACATTGTGATTTATTATGATGGAGTGTTGATTTGACCAGGAAAAAAAAATATAATTGAGGTAAAAGTATTTTATGTCTTAATTCAACAAGATGAGTAAAATTGAAAACTTAACTTGTGTCCACCTATTTAAGATTTAATGTCCTATGAATTTTATTTGCACCCAAATGTAGTAAAATCGGGTAATTCTTTTGTAAAAATAGTTGACGTATGTGTAAACTGACTTGGACACTACAAATAATAAATAAATAAATAAATAAAACTTATGCACTTCACACGTCCAAATCCATAATAAATTGATTAGGCTAACAATAATTGCCCATTCAAACAATATCATCTATTAATTTTCACATCATATTTATTTTAAGGTTATTATACAAAATACCCATGGGCTTTGAAGTAGGTTTTAATTATGCTTTTTAGGCTTTGAAAAGTTTTTTTTAATATTATTATTATTATTATTATTTTACCTTCGAACTTTAAAATTTGTTCCAAAAAATAACCTTAGAGAGTTATTGTTATTATTATGAATTAAGATAGAAATTGACTCGATGGCTAATATATAAAAATTGGAAGGCATACATGATATCGTTTACAACATCAATATTCATGTCAATTGGCACGACAGTTGATGTGTAGAAATTGGTTGTGTAAATTATGATTTAATGATACATTTTGAGATGAAATTGTTACAATGATCTTAATATTCTATATCGTTGTAAATATTATCACGTATGCATTCCTAATGTTCATGTATTAGTTGTCACATCAATTTTTATCTTTATTTTTCGACCAATTTCAAAGTCCAAAAATAGTTTTTGGAACAAATTTCAAGGTTTAAGTGAAAATGAAACTTTTCAAAGTCTATAAGGATATATAATTGAAATCGATCTACCCTCAAAGTTCAAAAGTATTTTGTATGATTTTACCTTATTTTAATGTCTAGTAGCGATAAAGAAGATGTGATTATAAAATTTAATTCGTGAAAAATGGAAATTTAAAAGATGTTTAAGAAAATAGCATTTGCTTTGTTGCAAACTTGCAAGGCTTTATTTGACAACTTGGGGTGATATGGACATCTAACAGTTTGAATATTTGAGATGGATAACTAATTTTGTAACCAATAGAAGTTAGATGTATGGAAATCTAATACGTGTGTTTTGTGTTTTAAGTATTTAATATTTCAAAATAACAGTGTGATCATTCGTCAAATCATTCACAGTGTTCAATGGTTAGTTTAAATTATCGTAATAACAAGTAATTAATTATTTTAATGAAAATAACTACTTTAAATAATTGAATCTTCACCATAATTTTCTTTGTCGATTCACTTAATTTTTATTCATAATTCATGCAGATGAAATATCTAAGACAACAATACCCACAAACGTGATAAACAACTATTAAAACATTGCTCTTGTGTGAAGGATTATTAGAACATCATTTAACCCCCCCCACAAAAAAAACAAACTAAAACCAAAATAAGTAGTTTTCAAAAACTTGTATTTTGTTTTTGAAACTTGACTAAAAATTCAAATGTTTCCTTAAAAAAGATGAAAAACATTATAGAGAAATTGAGAGAAAATAAGTTTAATTTTTAAAAACCAAATGGTTATCAAACGGAGTCCAAATGATTATCAAATGGGGCTTAAAGTATTGATAACGTTTTTTTTTAGTTCAACAAGTGTGGGGTGGAAAATCAAACGATTGATCTTTGGGATGAAAATATGTCTTATCCATTAAACTATGTTCGGAATGACTTTTTTAAATAATATTCAATTTATTAGTATTTTGAAATTAAATATTTAATTATTTGAAAGTATGATTTGACGTGATATCAATCTTAAAATGTCTTAAAGTCAAACCATGTAATTAAAATTACTTTAAACTATAATGTATTGAAACGCTAGATAGTTCCTTTACAATCCCAATTACTGTGTTAGACTTAAAAGGCAATATTCCTTGTTGTTTTTTGTTTGAAAAGAAAAAAAGAATATTCTTTTACCATAGAAAAATGTATGACATTTGTGTTGGGAATTTAAAAAAAAAAATGTTATTCTTCTCATATTGCTAATTTTATAATGATATTTCTGTTTGACTTAATTGCAAATCACTCTTAAATTGATTATTATTCTTTATTTGAACAAATGAGAATAGATTCCAATCTGATCTTAATTCTCTTTTTTGTAAGTCACTTAACTATAATTCTGAGTATTAGCTTTGGCAGAAATAAAATTGGTCGACGAGATAGTGGAGCCACGTTCCTGTTGAAAAAGGTTTGAAACACGTGGAAAGAAGTCTCATTTGGCCACCGGAGCATATTTCCCCCATATGATTGGTTTCGATTTAAATTAATATTTTTTACAACATTTAAAATAATTCTTAGGTAAATTACATGTCTAGTCTTTAAATTTTAAAATTTGTGTCTAAAAGATTATTTGACTTTAACAAAAGTTTAATAGGTTCACGAACTTTAAAAATGTTTATAAATTTTCAATTTTGTATATAATAAATCTTGGATTTATTCAAAAATTTTAAACATAAATTTATCTATTATATATAAAATTTAATTTTATGTCCAATAAGATTCTAAAATTTTAATTTTGTGTCTAGTAAGACTAGATTTTTTTTAAAATATCGAATATGTTAGGACCTATTAGAATTAAATTTAAAAATTCCAGGACCTATTGGAGGACAAAATTCAAAGTTTAAAATTTTACTAAACACTCTTTAAAGTTCAGGGGCCTATTGCACACAAAATTGAAAATTCATAAACTTATTAAACATTTTTTAAAGTTTAAGAATCAAATAGACACAAACATGAAAGTTCATAGATTAAACTTATAATTTAACATCATTTTTTTTAGTAAATTATAAGTTGAGTCTCTAAAATAGTTTATGTTTGTTCAGTTTATTTACTTTAAATAGTTTTTAGTAGGTTTATGTACTTTCAAGTTTATATTTATTGAGTTTTCATGTAAAAAAAAAATAAAAAATAATATGCCTTTTAAATTTGAACTTTGTATTGTGCCTAATCAATCCATGATATTGACTCTATACATTCAACACTATGCCACCAAATACACGAACTTGCACAAAATCAGCTGAGTTTAATATTCCTTAAATTACACCATTCATTGTAAGTGTTAAATTGAAAAAGTTAAAAGAGGAAGAAACCTATTGGCACACCATACCCAAACTTGAAAGTTAATGATTAAACTTGTCATTGTATTTTCTTTGGGTTTTTTTTTTTGAAAGTTTTATCCTAAAAAATAAAATTACGAACTGCAGTTTTTTTTTCTCTAATACATACTTGAATTATTTGACAAAATATATATTGATGAACATTATTTGAAAAATTTTAAAACTATAAAAATATAATTTTATCTAAAAGACGGAATGATACGACAAAAGTAAGATTAAAATAGCATATAGCATATTGCATTTTACGAATATATTAGCCTATTCAAAAAACTTTTTAGAAAATAACAAAAATGCAAAATCAAAAGCCAAAATATTTTCACGTTTAAAGAATCCCATGCCATGTCTCTTTAATGATAAAGAATAACGAAAGTTTGAACTTATGATACATCAAACCTTTTTTTTTTCAAAGAAAAAGAATAAGATTAAATTCTGTTCCAGAAAAATGAAAGAAAATTTGGAGATTAAAACCAAAAATTAACCTAATGAAGAGAACAGAAGTGGGCGGCACGGAAATTCTCGACGAGAAATCTCACACACCCACATGAAGTTGGTCCCACATTCATCTTGAATCAATCCTGTCCGTTCATGCATCCATGAAGATTTTGCTTGAAAATATAAAATATAAATTATATAAGAAGGCAATCCAGTGTTATGGATAGTTTTATACCGTTAGATGTTTGAAAGGAAAACTATAAAAATGCTTTGAATATGTATCTAGTAATTATTATGGGATATATAGATTTCATATTTACATCCAACAATTATTTAAAAGCAACTATATTGTGACAACTTAATTGAATAATTTTTTCAGTATAGTATTAGAAAATTTCCATTTTACCTTTTTCACTAGGAGGTCGAAAATTCTCAATAATTTGAATCATTAAAGACAAACAACTTCTTGACTAATCTAATCCACCATCATTAACTATCACAACTTAATCCTCAACCCAATCATTTCTCATCCCCTCCAATCTCATGTAAATCACACAGTTTATGATAAACTTTTATTTTTCCCTTAACCTAATTAATTGCATATATCATTGGGTACGGTGAATGTATACTTTTTTTTTTTCTTTAGGTTAATGGTAAGGACGTGACAAGACTGGTTAAAACAGAATAATTATATAAAGACGGCAGAATGCATTATTATTCTCTATCATGTCAAATGGGAATGGCTACAAGAATCTTATCCTGTGTGGGAAAAAAAAAGTCCACCATAAATCATCCAGTCTCCTTGTGTTTTGCAGTGGAGGAGGGCCACGGCCACCCCAGCCAATTTTTTCATTTTTAAATGCTGGGGGCCAAAATATTCCGCTTCGTTATTCAGAAAGGGCAAAAAAATTCTTTTAATGGTTTTTCAAACGGGAAATGGTTGATTGCCCTGCCCACTGTCGGCTGCCCCCCGGAGTTGTACGCAAACGGCCTACAGTGTAACCGTAAGCCTAGAAAAGGGTATTATAGAACAAATTATTCAATGAGATATGACTGATTTTTTAAAATCGTTCATATAGATCTTAAAATAGATTTGTCTACTTTCTAATAATTGCTTGATACAAAGTCGAGATACTTTTATAATTCTTCTCTCATATATTTAATGGTCCAAAACTACTAGCTTCATTGTAGCGGCCACATCAAATAATTTATTGTAAATAGAAATCTAATCTCCATATGGGGTTGGGCCTAAGGCCCATTTTACAGCTTTTTGGATTCAGATGGATTGGGCTTAAGTTGGGCCGGGGCTGGCAGTGGATACAAAGGCCGATACCATATCGGATCTCATCTGTACAATTGTTGTTTTGAAAAAATCTGAACAAATTTTTATAAAAATAAAATTATAAAATATATATATATTGAGTTCTATCCAATTTAGTTTTATTGGCATAAAAAAAAAGCTTAAAATGTTTGAATATATCTTAATTTAACGTCTCAAAATGAGTCTATTTGACTTAATTTTAAATTTGAAAACAACGTATTGGATATTTATGGATAAAAAAATTGAAATCTCTCTCTTCGAACCAAATTTGAAAATATGTTCTGCATTATTATGAAAAAAGATAACAAATTGCCTAATATTTCTCCTAGAAACTTGGAAGGTTTGTTAAATGTATGGGCGTTGGGCTTGTCGATGGTTGCAAGATTGGGCCGAAACTGTCCATACAAAACGGCCCAAATTAAGAGTTTAAAAAGCTAAACGACATGACGTGGATTGTAGACTGTCGCACTCAGCTACAAGCCTACTGAGATTTTCACAAATCTTCGATTAATTTTACCTTATTTAAATTCTAATCAAGCCGTTAATCTCAGAATCAAATGCGATTGTAAAGCCAAAGATTGTTCCATTGATTAACAATAAAACGGCGTCGTAGGTAGACTTCATCTCCTTCTTATCGTCCGCTGACTTTCTTTTGACTGAATTTTGTGAATGTTGCTCTGAGAAAGAGTAAAAAGTAAAAGGGATTCAGAGCGGAAAGAAAGTAAGCCAACTGGAAGGAACTCGATCATGCTTCCCACTTCGGAGAGGGAGTGAGAAGAGAAAGCGAAAGTAAGTTTCGTCTTCCAAGATCGGTCGTGCCTGAGCGTCGAATTGAGGAGGTTTTGAGTGTTTAGGGTTTGTTTCTTCCAATTCGGACTCCGAAATGGCGAGTCCGCAGTCAGAACGGGCCGGATTTTCTTTGAGTTCCGGCAGAAGTTTGTCTTTGACGCCTGGGTCTAGGGTTTTGCAAACCCCACTTGCTGACGAAGCTATCTGGAGGCGTCTCAAAGAAGCTGGGTTCGATGAGGAATCCATTAAACGCAGGGATAAAGCTGCGCTTATAGCATATATCGCTAAGCTCGAAGCTGATGTTTGTCTTCTTCTTTACTTAAAAGCTTTATCAATTTTTGAGATTTACATTTCGTTTACTTACTAGTTACTCCCATTCTCTTGTGTGTTCCTCTCTGATGGGATACGGGGTATTTGGAATTGGAGTGTTTGTCGAATTTTAGTTACCTTCTTTTAAAGGGATTTAAAATGGGTAGTTCAGAATTTGGTTTATTTCTCATAGTAAAATGGGTAGTTCAGAATTTGGTTTATTTCTCATAGTAAGCGTAGTGGTGGACGGAGGCTTACTGTTAGCATTTGAGATTAGCTTGCCGTTAGAATTTGAGATTATGAGCTGAATTCGACCAAATTTGTTCATTATTTGAGAGTGTAATAAAAATTGTGGCAGTTTTTTAGTTCAATTTGGTAAGATACTTGATTGTATTAATAATTGATTCCTTGTAATTCTGCTAATGCACCTGGATGCATAACGACTGAATCACTTTCGTCAGTTGTAACCGCATTGAAATAAATGATCCTTTTTTTTTATTTAATTAATATTAATATTTAGAAGCAAAAGTGAAACAAAGAAAATACCGAAAGGATAGGTGAACTAGTACCAATTTTGTAACTCCTGTTTTCTTATTGTATCTTGATTTCATTTTAAAGAGTCTAGTTATCAAATCTATGATGATGTGAAAATTTAATAATGTCACATTGCAATATGCCTGCATTTGAAATTTTGGAGCTCAAAATTATGAATTTGATGTAAAAATTCAGTGAGGTGTTCTTGAAGTTTCGGTATGGAATTCAAGATTGTTTAATTGGTGCTTAAATTTGATTGACTTGCTTTTCATTAATGGCATATGATTAACTTTGTTTACATTGATTAAGCATGAAGTATTATTTTATTACAGATAGATGGGTTTATTTCTTTCTTTCTATTTAATCTACTAGGATAGGGTTCTCTAATTTGCTTTACTGGGTTGTGTCTGCTATCCTAGGTTGGAAATTGTTTGACTTCAAAATTTTTAGTTCCTTGAAGTTCCACTTTGTTGTGTACCTGCACCTGTGCTGTGCCCTCTCTTTTCTGTCAGTGGGCTTTCTGAAAACAATGAATAACATTTCTGTGGAGTAGGACTAATGTTTATAATACTATAACTGTTCCCATAAAATTGTTTGTCTTGAATTAGTCCAACTCTGTACCCTTTTTATATAAAATTCTCCTTAGGACTAAATATCGTGAAGTTTTGAATTGGTCTTTCTTCTGGTAGGCTTGTATATTTTTTTCAATTGACAGAGCTCTGGTTTTTGTAATGCACTAATAAAATTTCCTTTTTTTGCCTGCTAAACTAATTTATGTATTCTTGTCAGATCTTTGACCACCAACACCATATGGGCCTTCTCATATTAGAAAGGAAGGAATTGGCTTCAGACTATGAGCAAATTAAAAGTAAAGCTGAGACAGCTGAATTGCTGTACAGGCGTGACCAAGCTGCCCACTTATCTGCTTTAACTGAAGCAAAGAAACGGGAGGACAGTTTGAAGAAGGCTATTGGGATCAAGGAAGAGTGTATTGCAAGTGTAAGTATTTATATGTAAATGAGTTTTCTTGACCATGCATTGTACATGTGTGCCTGTAATTTTCTACTTTGGTAATATAGCTTGAGAAGGCTCTGCACGAAATGCGTCTAGAATCTGCTGAAACCAAGGTTGCAGCTGAGAGTAGATTGACTGAAGCACACATTACGATGGAGGATGCTCAGAAGAAATTTATTGAGGCTGAAGCCAAACTACATGCAGCAGAATCTTTACAAGTGGAAGCTAACCGGTGTAATCGTGCTGCAGAAAGAAAGCTCCAGGAAGTTGAGGCACGGGAAGATGATCTAAGGAGGCGTATGACATGTTTCAAGTCTGAGTATGCATTCTGCTTTTTTTAATTTTATTTTATTAGCATATTTGATATGCTTTCTCTTTTTCATTTTTTTACATTGATTTGGTTCTCTGTATGATTGTCATTTATCAACTTCGACCTTTGGTCCTTTGCTGTTTTGGAGTAGATGGTGATAATTTCTTCGAGACAAGAACGATGGTGATGATTTTTGGTCATCTTTGTTTTCTTCTGTGAAACCTTTATTTTAAAATGTGAACTTTACTTTTTACAAATATTTTCTATAGATATAGGGAAAAGCTACACAAAAATTTAGTATGAAGGAGAGAAAACCCAAAGAGAAGGAATATGATGACATCTATATCCTTTTCACTTCTATTCTTCTCCACTCACATCAAGAAACAATCCCCTAACCCCACCAAGTTAGAATTGGTAACATCCAGAGCATAAATTCAAAAAGAAAATTAGGGAACACCATAAAGAACAATAAAACTTAGCAATCTCAAAGGCTTCATCCAAATTGCATTCCTTTTCATTGAAGATTTGGTAATTTCTTTCAAGCCATAACCTTAATTACATTGATTCAAAGAACTTTACTATTTCAGTTGATGGTCTTTTCTTTCCTCCTAATCTGACTGACTAGCTGACCTGAAGCCCGATTATGAAGTTATGATATTGTAGTTTTATCATCATCTGTGAGATCCACAACTTTAATTTCTCATGTAATGGAAAAATCAAATGTCCACTGATAAGGCAGAGTAGCACACACAAGCAATATGCACGACAGTTGCTATAATTTTCCCAACACTTCTTCTGTTCCTAGATTTATAAACGTTATGGAAATAAATTTTTATTTTTTATTATTGTATATACTTTTTTTTTAGTTGTGATAAGAAAGGGGAGGAGATTGTGCTTGAGAGGCAATCTTTAAGTGAAAGACAGAAAGCATTGCAGCAGGAACATGAGAGATTACTTGATGGACAAGCTTTGCTTAATCAGCGGGAGGAATATATATTAAGTAAGACTCAAGAGCTAAATCGATTTGAAAAGGAGTTAGAAGACTCAAGAGCTAACATTGAGAATGAGCGCAGAGCAATTCATGATGAGAAGTCCAAGATGCAACTCACAGAAGCGTCTTTATCAAAGAGAGAGGAGGTTTAATTTTTTTTCCCTTCTTATTTTGGTTTGTATAATATTCTGTGAATAATTTTGTGCTTTGTCCTGAAAATCTAATTGGTTCACCTTCTGGGTTTTCAAAGGCTGTCAATCGAATGGAAATTTTGCTGAACAGGAGAGAACAAGAGCTACTTGTTTTACAGAAAAAAATTGCGGCAAAGGAATCTGTGAGTTTCTTTAACCGATTCTTTAGCTATACTTATGCAACATTGTGATTCATATTATTAATTTTACTCACACCTTAAGGATTGTATAATTTTTTTCCTCCTGGAATGCACCCTGCTTCATTTTAAGTGAACTGACCTACTTTTTGAGGCACTGATTACATTTTAATTCTCCTCTGGGTGAGTTCTGCAGAATGAAATTCAGAAAGTTGTTGCAAACCACGAAAGTACTTTGAGAACAAAGATATCAGACTTTGATGCTGAGCTGCAAGTAAAGCAGAAAGCAGTTGAAGATGAAATTGAAGGCAAGAGACGTGCCTGGGAGTTGAGAGAGATGGACCTTAAACAACGGGACGAGCAACTCTTGGAAAAGGAACATGACCTGGAGGTTCAATCTAGGTCATTGGTAACAAAGGATAAGGAGGTTGAAGAATTATCCAAGTTTCTTGATGAGAAAGAGAAGAACTTGAGAGCTGCTGAGCAGGAGCTTGAACTTAATAAAGTACTCCTGCAAAAAGAGAAAGATGAGTGCTCTAAAATGAAGCTAGAGCTTCAGCACTCCCTTGATTCTCTAGAAGACAGAAGGAAACAAGTTGATTGTGCAAAGGACAAGCTTGAAGCCATTAGGAGTGAAACAAATGAATTATCCCTGCTAGAGATGAAGCTTAAAGAAGAACTTGATTCGGTTAGAGTTCAGAAACTTGAATTGATGGATGAGGCCGATAAGTTGATGGTTGAGAAGGCCAAATTTGAAGCTGAGTGGGAGATGATTGATGAGAAAAGAGAGGAGCTGCGGAAGGAAGCTGAAATTCTAGCTGCAGAGCGGTTAGCTGTGTCCAAGTTTATCAAAGATGAACGTGATAGCCTTAGATTGGAGAGGGATGTAATGCGAGATCAATTCAATAGTGATATGGAAACACTTTCTTGTGAGCGAGAGGAATTCTTGAACAAGATGACATGTGAACGTTCTGAGTGGTTGAACAAAATGCAGCAAGAACGTAAGGATCTGCTAATGGATGTTGAGGCACAGAAGGAGGAGCTTGAGAATTGTCTTGAGCAGAGGCGTGAAGAATTAGAAAGCCATTTGAGGGAAAAACTGAAAAACTTTGAGCATGAAAAGAAAAGTGAACTGGATAAAATTAGCTTCCTTAAAGACAAAACAACTAAGGATTTGGAAGAGGTTGCTTTAGAAACAAAAAAACTTGAAACTGAGAGAATGGAGATTAATTTAGATCGTGAAAGAAGAAACAGAGAATGGGCTGAACTGAATAATTCCATCGAGGAACTTAAGGTTCAAAGGGAGAAATTAGAAAAACAGAGGGAGTTGTTGCATGCTGACAGGGAGGAAATTCTTGCTGAGATTGAACGTCTTAAGAAATTTGAGGATCTGAAAGTTGCTTTGGATAATATGGCTGCGGCTGAGATGAACCAATCTGATTTGGAACCTGCTCAGCCAATAAGTTCTCCAAGAAGTCGTCTGAAGCAGCGTGCACTTGTTAGAGATGCTGATTTGAATTCACAGCACCAAACAGATACTCAAAAGATTACTAATGGCTTTGGGTCCCCATCTATGCCCAAATTAGATGGTGATTCACATCCTACTTCCACTCGTTTCTCATGGATCAAACGTTGCTCTGAATTGATATTCAAGCAATCTGCTGAGAGAGAGAGGCCATTTACAAGGTATCATGATAAAAATCTGATCAGTCAGGCTGACAAATCAAGCTCAATTCCTGGACAACTCTTTCAGTCTCAGGATTTTGAAATGGATGGGGGTAATGGGAAGTCCCAAATTACTTTTTCTGAAAGACAGGATCTAAGATATGCAATTGGAGAACCGAAAGTAATTGTTGAAGTACCCCCAGCAGGCAGGGACATGAAAGGAGTACCTGTTCTTGAATCTGAGATTGTAAATGATGTTACAGTGTCTGATCGTAGGATTTTGGCTGGAAGGAAAAGGAGGGCTACCAACATTACTCATCCTGATTCCCTAGGACAAATGGAGGTAGAAAATAACAATAAGAAACAGAGACAACAAGAAATTTCTGTGAACCCTGCAGAAGATGATCCTAGTTGCCCGTATGTCCTTTTTTTCCTTGTCAAATGAATTTCCTTCAGTTTTTGTTGATCTTTAGTTATTCTCCCAACAATGTCTCAGCACCTCTAATTTATCTAATGGTTTTTGTATTACAAAGTTTTAAAGTTGATTTTAAAGTGAATGATTTGATTTCAGTGAAGAAGCATCCCAAATGAACGTGCCTGAGGATCCTAAGGCATTTGTGTCATCCACAGAAAACGAAGAAAGTGTCAAGGAGGCTGAAGTTGTTATTGGAAATACAGACATTAACATCATTGAAGTTACGGCTTATAAACCGAAGAACTCTGAAATATCCTCTGACCAAGATGCATCAAACCATCAGCAATCTATTTTAGAAAAGGTATGGTTTTTACGATGAGATTATTTATTAAAGGCAACTTGGGCATTCCAAATTTATGGATGGTGTATTACCCTGCAGTACTGAGGTCCATGGAATGGTTCAGCATATACGCTTAGGAAATGTTGAACAAGCTGCTGTTTGCTGTAAGGTATATGTTATTTTGCTTTCAAGTTTCAATTTTTTCCTTCCGACATTTCTTTGTTCTGTACACAAATTAATGTTTGTCATGTTGACGTGAAATCTCTATGTTCTTCTGTATGCCTTCTTATCTACTACTTGTCGCATGTTATTCTGGGTGCTTTTGTTTAGACGTCGTACCTGATAGATCTTACTGCTACTTAAGAATGGTGATGAAGTCATTCCTAATATTGCATTCTAATTCTTCCTAAATATAAAATTGTTTAGCCATAACTCTATCTTAATGATTGAATTTGAGTTGTGATTTTACATTAAAAACTAAGACAGAGACTGCAGACAGCACGTAAAATAGAACCAAAGAGATTCTAGAAGTTTGATCTCACCTAGTTGACTATATGTCGTCTAACCAATTAATTTCCTATTGATCTTTCCTAGACTTAAACAAGCATTTTAGATTTCCTAACTCCCTCTTCAACGGTTGAGCTAAGACTAATCTGTAACCTTTTTTTATTTTTTATTTTTTATTTTTATTTTTATTTTATAAGAAACGAGAACTGTATTAAATGTAGAAAAAGGAGGGAACAACCTAGTTGCCGGGGGTAGAGGGAGTCCCCGGCCAGGACAAACTAATCTGTAACTTTGAATTCAATATCAGTATAAGAAACTAAGGAGTGAGAATCAATTAGGTTAGGTCTTTTTATTGTGCTCACTGTTGTTGTAAGCCTCTCAACCCCACAATCTGAATTCAATTATTAAGATTTAGTGTGGTATTCTTCTCTTTTGACTACCTAATCCTAAGTATAAGCAGTTTATCAGCCATCTGATTTTCATATATTGGAGATTTTTTAGGTCGGAAACAAAACTCTCATTAAAGAGAAGAAAGTTATGGAAAGAAGGATAGAGTTGACATGGGGACTTACAACAAGGGGTCCCAATTGGGTTACATCAAAAGAACTCATGCATAAAACTTTAGGCAAATTGCACTAACTAGGAATAAAATATCTATCCAAACCCCAAAGGTCGTCCAATGGAGAGGAAGTGTCCTGAAAAGTTTTTTGTTTCTCTTTTAATCCGTACCCTCGAAAAGAGAGCCATGACAACATTGTAGTACAGAACTTTATCCTTTTCTGTATAAAGATGGGAACACAAAAACTGCACCCATGCTGATTAATTGTTAACCACAACATGGCAAAGGACTTGAGAAGGTTTCCTTGGCAATTAGCGTAAAATCATAATGAAGGAACAAAAAGCCAAAAGTGCGTGGGGCCAAAGATGGAGATTGTAATTTGGATTTCTTTCACAGAGTGGTGAGTGGTAGAAGAAGCAAGAATTTTATTAGCGCCCTGGAGAATGATAGAGGGGAACGGATTAAAGGGTATAAGGGGATGGAGGAGGAGATTCTTTCTTTCGTCACTCATCTCTATGCTCCTGATGCGACTCCCAGACCTTTTGTTTTTGGGTTGGATTGGAATTCCATTTCTGATAGTGAGAAGAGGGACTTGGATTCTCCCTTTTCTTTGGATGAAGTCAGAAAGGTGGTCTTTGATTGTGATAGAACACGGCCCCTGGGCCTGATGGTTTTTCCCTGGCTTTTTTTAGGAGAATTGGGAGGTTATTAAGGAGGACTTGGAGCGGGTTTATAGGGAGTTTTTTGAAAGGGGCACTTTGGATAGTACTCTGAATGAAACCTTTGTTTGCCTTATCCCTAAAAAGGAAAGGGAAAATAGGGTTATAGACTTTAGACCCATCAGCCTTAGCACAAGCGTGCACATGATTATTGCTAAGGTGTTAGCCAACATACTCAAAAAGGTCCTCCATTTGACGATTTGCTCAGGGTGCTTTTATTGATGGAAGGCAAATTCTTGATCAAGTTCTCATTGCCAACAAATCATTGTAATTGGAAAGACCTAGCTCTTGAAACCCCAAGAATTTGGCTGTATTTTTCTGGTTTTCTCTTATTAGTATCACTGGTATCAAAGTGTTACAGACTGGAATGATCAGAAAGAAGTTTGAAGAAAAGGTGAAAATGTTAGGATTATTGCTAAGGTGTTAGCCAACATACTCAAAAAGGTCTTCCACTCGACGATTTCTGAGGCTCAGGGTGCTTTTATTGAGGGAAGGCAAATTCTTGATCAAGTTCTCATTGCCAACAAATCATTGTAATTGGAAAGACCTAGCTCTTGAAACCCCAAGAATTTGGCTGTAATTTTCTGGTTTTCTTTTATTAGTATCATCGGCTATCGAAGTGTTACAGACTGGAATGATCAGAAAGAAGTTTGAGGAAAAGGTGAAAATGATTGGGCAGAGAATGTGAGTGCTTTCAGGGAGAGTTCAGGGTGTTATGCAATGGTGATTGGAGCCAATGTTAAAGTTTTAATGGGAAAAAATGTCACTACTGCTCTCCTTCCACCCTTGCTAGCTTGCCCTCTCTCTCTCTTGTTATTTTTGTTTCTTGCACCTGTATCACATTGAAAAGTTTGCGTTCAACTTTTTTTTTTTTTTTTTTAGTTTTCTTTGTATCTTTTCAGCTTTCTGTTAATGAGCCGTATATCAACCACCAATTATGCCATAATACATTCTTTTCTTTTATTTAGGAAATACACCTCCGCTAAAGTTACAGAAGTGCAGAGAGATTGTGATATAGCCCGAAGGAGGGGGAAAAAAAAGCCTTGACATGTTGAGAAAGGAATGTGTAAAGCGATGATCTCAGAATATATCTGTTCACGCTTGTGGTTTTTTGTGGTCTACTTGTGGCGAATCAAACTAATTTTTGGCAGAGCGCTTGTGGAAGTGTTTTCTGGCTTCGCACCCTTCTAAGGTATAAAGGGGCGTTGTTTTCTAGCATGTTAATATTCTCAACATCACTAATTGCTCCCAATTAAGATGTTAATAGATAGTTTTATAGTAGGAAGGGCTTTTAGTAACATTTCATGTTTAGTAGCATGCCTTGAAGTGCGGGTTGGGTTGGGTGGTGTGTATATGATTTTTTTGTTGACTGTGTGTTTGTTGAAGGAATGAGTTTGTAAAATGATCTCTTTTCTTTAACCTATTTCTGATATGTTTGCTGTAATTTGAGCATTAATAACTAATTTAGTTTGGATTTGTTGCTTTCATTTTCATGTGTGAACCACCATGAGTTGGTCTAGTGGTCAATAAGAATCATAAAAATAATAAAGGGCTTAGAGAGAATGAGTTGAAGTCATGATAACCACCTACTTAAAATATAATATACTAAGAGTTTTTTTGATAACCTAGTGTAGTAAAGTTAGGCGATTGACTCATGACGTTAGTCGAGGTGCACACAAGTTGGGTTGGATACTCACACACACATACATATATAAAATATATTTGTCTTACTTAAATATAAGTATTTGGAGGGTTTTATGTTAAATGATTTGAAAGTTTTCTTTATTAATAGAGAAGAATAGTTTAGTTTAAGGATGAGCTATATTTGTTGCTTTCATTCATTTTAGAAGTTATCTTTATGAATGAGATGAGGGCCTTCCAACTTTTCCTTTTCTTTTTCGTTTTTACTTTAACAGTTGTACTAAAAAAAAGTACGCGTATTTATGAAGCATTTATTATTTGTTCTTCACATGGTGTTGTTACCTTGTAGGTTTAATTTAAGGATGAGCTTTAAATATGTGGTTAAATACAAGTATTTTAGAGTTCTATATTAGATGTTTTGGAATTCCTATTTATCAATGGAAGAGAGTAGTTTAGTTTAGTTTTCTTCTTTTGAAGAATGTTTAATTTGTTCTTATTAAATTCGGAAGTTTTAGTTTTGAATAACGAATTTTAAAATTACTTATTCAATTCTAACCGGTCTATTTTTTTAAAAAAATCAATCTCCCTCTTTTCCACACTCAAGAATTCTCCTCTCTCTCTCTCTCTCTTTTCTTTTCTTTATTTAATCTGTTTTGGAAATTACGTTTTTATTTCCTTCCATCTACTCTCTTTTGCTATTTTCTACGATGAAATTAGTTTTCTTTTTAAAATCTTGAATTTATAATCTAACACATTTTTAATCTTGTTCGTTCTATATGTATATATATATATTGGTGAGTACTTAAATTTTAGATGGTTGTTTAACTTTATGTTATACTTACAAAATTTTTATTGGTATTAATGTAAATATTTTCTTTAAATGATGAACTTACATCCCCACATACATTTACTACTGAATGAAGTCATTTTCAAGGGAGTTTTCAATGGGGTGGCTACAAATGTTTGGACTTCGACGCAAATTTGATATTTGCCACCACTTATTGCCTTCAATAGTTTGAGTTAACCAAATATGATTAAAAATATTTAGTTAACCTTATCTTATGGATTATGTATGTTTTTATAACTCTTACATTATTTGGTCCATCATGTTTGTTGGAATAAAGAATGTATAATTTATTGGTGTCATCCATTACATTCTATCTACTCACATTTTGTCTTTTTAGAGTTGATTTGCTATTTTTTTAAAAAAATGGTTTTTTAGAAGAATTATGATTTCTTTTTAATACGAAGAATTACGACTATTTCAACTGTCATAGTGTCTCTCTTTAATGTTTAGAAAACGTATTAAATTTTAGTTTTTTAAAATTTTGTGATTTATCTCCATCTTAATTAAATTTATGTTACACAATTCAATTTGTTTTTAGCTTGCATTATCTTCTATAGATACATCACAATACAATTGAAAATGGGTTGTGTGAGTGACATTAATAAATTGAGACATTTTGAAAGATTATTCTTTTTTTTTTTTTTTTTTGAAAGATTTGAAAGATGATTTTTATGTCAAAGTTAAAAGGATCTTTTTTTAAAAAATAAGTTATTCATTTTTAATCGGTAGATTCTTTGACTTTCAATTAATTGTGTTGGATTTTATTATCAATCTTTATCTATTTCCACTATATATATTTTTTTGTAATTTTGAATGTATGACTAATTATAAGAGATAAACATCTTACTATAATTGTCGTAAATTTTTTTATAATATTTTAACTCGTAACTTAGAAATACAATGAATAATGAGATATAATATTTTTTTAGTTCTATTAGGATGAACAAATCCTTTAATATGGGTTGAAGTGTTCACAATCAAATTCAGCTTGAACAGTGATATCTATTGTGCGTAGCAATAAATGAATTTTATTTAATGATTGGAATTTGATGTTTCAAATGGAGACAAACGAAAAATAACTTTTAAGAGAAACACAAAGATGACATAGTGAAAAAGAGAGACAGAGGATTAACAAATGTCATTTTTATTATTTCTTTTTTCTTTTGTTGTCTATAGCAATGCATTTTTATGCTCTAAAACTGCCTGGTTATGCTAATTTGATTCGATTCGATGACTTTAATGCATATTTAATTCTGCTTGGTTATCCATAAGCTATGTTTGGATTTGTAGGAGAAGAACAGTTTTAAATTGAAAGTAAGAACGACCAGAATTCTATTAATAGATTGTTTAATTTTTTGAATTTATCTAACCATTTTTTTTTATTTAAGAGAGCCTAACAACCTGTTTGTACTAATAAAATATAATTAAAAGATATATTTTTTTAATAATAACTAAGACTATTAAATCCTTATAAAGATAAACTCAAATCAAAATATGACGTAAATTTAGTTCAATAAAATAATCAAATAAACCCAATTCAATAATATAATCTAAAAACACCAAAAATTTTATGAGTTGTCTTTGTATTATTTTATTTCTTTGAGTTCAATGATTTGTGGATTTGAGATATCAACTTCAAGAAACGTAATAAGCGTTCTATCTCGTATTCTTATTAACACCATATTTAGATAACTTCATGTCTTTAATAAGATACCGTTTTCAAGCGGTAAATTATTTTAGAGTTTGTTTTATACTAAATTTCTTTCTAAAAATAATTGTTTTGTGACAATTTTCTCAGCATATATACTTTATTTTTCAAAAATTTAAATCAAAATCTAAAAATTAACCCCTTAACAGGGACAAGAGGAAAAAGAAAAAATAAAAGTAAAAGTGGTACTTTTTAAAAGGAAGTAAAATTCTCAACAGTCACCCCACAATTATTATATATTTTAACATTAAATAAATAATATCTTCCTAAATTTTAAATCAATTGCCATTTTTTTCTTTCCTTCTTTTTTAAGAACATTAAATTAAACATGTATGAGAGGATTTTAACCTATACTAAAAAGAGGAGACAGCGATACATCCCAGTTTGCCACCTAAGATTTGCTAATCCTTTTTTCATACACACATCCTTATATATTTCCTTCAATTTGCCAATATTCACCTTATAATAAAAAAATTTCTTAATAATTTCTCAGTTTGTGAATTACTTCACTCTCCATACATTCATTTACAAGACAAAAATCAACCTCCAATTGGTAAATTTTAATTTAAATTTACGCCACTTTTTAAAAGGGCAAAAAAAAACCCAGAAAAGAAACACACAAGGAATTACCAGAAAAAAAAAGGGGGGAAAAAGAAATATTGGTTTTCCTATTTACTTCCGAACGATTTGTTTTTGTCCGCAGAAAAATTAACGCAGGAATTTAGTTGGCTACAGCCTACACAGGCTGGTGATAACTATTTAGAGAGAGGGAAAACGTGGAAAGTCCAATTCACAGAACTGCCAGTGAGAGAAAGAAATGGAGGGCAGCGCCGCCGTAGCAGGTCTGAAGCCAGATTACCTTCTTTGTTCTTCTCGACATTATTCTCCTTTCCTCCATTCCTCTACATCTTCATCCTCCTCCTTCCACAGAAAGCATTCGTCTCCTTTCTTTCTCAAGGTCTCTCTCCCTTTTCCCTTTATTCGAACGATTGCTGTTTGATTTTTAGTGCTTCTGCGATTTTCCTTCATTTTCGCATTGTTTTCGTCTTGCAGTTCCAGAAGAAGCTTTGTTTTCCTTCCTTCAATGCTCGTCAAACGATTTCTCCCATCAGGTGTGGTGGAAATCTTGGTACCTTTACGGGTTTCTGGTTTATTGTTTTCTGCCCTTTATGTAGGCTACTCTGCATGAGCTTGAAATTGGTTGTGTAACGTACAATTATTCTTTGGAACTCATCTTTACTGTTGATATGCTCGATCTATATGGGAATAAATCGAATTAAAGATGAGAAGCGTAATTTGATTGGAAAAGAAGGATTATTATTATTATTATTATTATTATTTTTTACATTTCAGTCCGTAATCTTTTGTGATTTAAATGATAAAGTTCTGGGAAACTATTTGGTGTAACGTTAATCAAATAAGATTATATTGAATCTAGTAAAATGGTTGAGTATGTAGTTTGTCAGACCGAGGGTATCAACGGTAGACACTGCACCTTATGAACATGATGGTGATAATGACTGTATGTATATACCAAATCTCTGTGCGGACTGCTATGTTTTTTACATTCGACTGATCTCCACAAACATTTGTGCACCTCTGCAGCAAAGAGGCAGCGGAAGTACCCGACTTAGATTGGGACAACCTTGGTTTTGGGATAATTCCTACTGATTATATGTATATCATGAAATGTTCTCATGGTGGAAACTTTTCTACTGGTGAATTACAGCGTTTTGGGAACATTGAACTGAGTCCTTCTGCTGGAGTCTTAAATTATGGGCAGGTTAGATTATTCAATTATTTTAAACGTAATGATTTTTTATTTACTTTTTGAAGTTTGTCTCATGCTCCATATACGAAGTGGCATGATTTGATCTTACTAAACACTTGAAGGCAATTAGGAAAACTACATTTCTTTTTGATTTACTGCTTTATCATTTTGAATCGATTAAGCAGTTCTGATCTCTTTCTTTCTTTTTTGAGGTTGGTTTTATCCTTGTCATGACTGAAATTTGATATTGCCAGTATATGTCTTTCCGACAATTTTTATAAAATTTGGTACCATTTGTTCCACTCTCTTTCATTCTTATTGGAGATTGGTTTCATCCTTGTTTTGGCTGAACTCTGATCTAACCAGTAGATAACTTTCCAGAAAGTTTTTACAACATTTGACACCATTTGCAGAACTCTCTTTCATTTTTATTTCTGGTTGATTTTATCCTTGTTAGGACTGAAATCTGTTTTTACCAGAAGACAACTTCCCAGCAAGTTATGTAGAAGAGTCAAATATTTTCTGAATATAGGGTCGAAATGGCATTGATGGTATCTTAATTTAGTGGCTAGAAATGGTCAGAATGCCATCTAAAAGGGAGTGAGAAAGTAGACTAGATACATTTGTTGAAAAACTCGTTACTGTGTCAAGGAGATTTTAGATGTGGGCGCATAAAGCACCACTTGATGTAAACTCTGAACGTTTTTGGGAACCTTGGCCATAGAAGCACTTAGGCTTAGTATTTGTATTATAGATCTTTTACATTTGATGACTAATTTAACTTCCAATGAGGATCCTCACCATTATATTCTTGTATGATCTATTGTTACACATTAAGGATAGCATTTTGTTTGAACTGCTAATGTATTATTTTCATTATATAATCTATAAAATTTTGTGTTTTACTTTTACTTGACAAATATTATCCTCTCCAAATAGGGATTATTTGAGGGTCTAAAAGCATACAGAAAAGAAGATGGTTCTATTCTTCTCTTTCGTCCAGAGGAAAATGCATTGAGGATGAGGTTTGGTGCAGAGAGGATGTGCATGCCATCACCAACCGTTGATCAGTTTGTGGAAGCTGTGAAGGCAACTGTTGTGGCCAACAAACGTTGGGTAATGAATATTATTGTTTACGTTGTGTTTTCATTTTGTTTGGGATGTAGTTTATGATGGTTAAGTTCGTAATTAGTTGCCCTTGCATCTCAGGTGCCCCCTTCAGATAAGGGTTCATTGTACATCAGGCCTTTACTGATGGGTAGTGGAGCAGTTCTTGGTCTTGCCCCTGCTCCTGAGTACACATTCTTAATTTATGTTTCACCTGTCGGAAACTATTTTAAGGTTTGTCATTTTCTATATTCATAAATGTTCAAAAAAGTATATTCATAAATATTAATTCTGTTTTATTGGGCTTTTTCACATGTTTTTTGTTCATAGTGTTTGTTCATAATTTGATTTTCAACTTAAATGTGATTGTAATGTTCATAATGCAATTTTATGATCTGGACGAATGCTCAACTCCTAATTGCTGAAATTTATTTTTGATATAAGAAACAATTTCATTGATGAATGAAATAAAGGAGAAAAACTCCGAGCGCCTTTAGGTGAATTACAAGACAACTCTCCAATGGGAGATTAAAAAAGATAAGCTATAAAGACTAAAAGGTTGAAATGTTTTGTACCACAAAAAAGCATTAGAAAGAACAGTATCCATAAAACGATCAAAAGTATAATAAACATCCCTGAAATTTCGAGAAACATCCTTGAAATTTCGACCATTCCTCTCCAGCCAAAGTTCCCAAAGAAAAGCACGAACAAATGCAAGCCAAAGAATCTTCTTGGTGTCTTTGAACGGATGACCCACCAAAACAGAAAGGATATTGAAAATGTTGCTGGGAAGAGACATTGACCAACCAAAAGCTTCTGAAATGCACATCCAAAAACTCGAAGCAAAACAACAGTGCACAAATAAATGACCTGCAGACTCAGAATTCAAGCCACACATAACAAGAAGGAGAAAGAGCCATATATGGCATCCTTCATGGATGCATAACTTTAGTTTGCCAAGTTATAACTTTAGTTTGAGAAATCCACTATGTCTGCTGCCTTATTGGAAGCAGAGCTGTTAAAACTAATAAGCTTGAAATATATTATAATTTGATCAATTTAGCTTGGTCCTTTCCCATGCTATAAAGACTTATATGTGATGTCACTACATTAATCAATTTCTCTTTATATTTTGTGTTGTATTGCATTTTTGCTCTTCTTCAAAATTTTAAGATTTATTTCTGAATACAGGAAGGCATTGCACCCATAAATTTAGTTATTGAGCATGAGTTGCATCGTGCTACACCTGGAGGTACTGGAGGTGTAAAAACCATTGGCAACTATGCTGCGGTGAGCAAGTTTTCTGATTGACGAGCTTTCTTTTTCATTACAGGGTTATGAAACAGTTGATACTGTTCGCAATAACTATTTGCTAAAATTTCACAATTGAACCAGGGCCAATGCATAAAGCTTTGATTATATTATGGAGTACACGATCATGTTTCACTTCCTAATTGAAAAAAATTATATTTTGATCTTAAATTTTTGGTAAAAGGCCTTAATTTGTGACTGAGGGATGAACTAAGTCTTGCCCCTTTTATTATGCTGTTTGTTCTGAACAGCATAATATTATGGTTTGGTGGGAAAATCACTCCTATTATTGGGATGATTGATAACATTATCTATCAAGTTAGAGCATAACTCAATTGGTTAAAAGTTAAAACATATCTTCTCAACCAAAAAGTCAGAAGTTTGAATCTCCCGCCCCATATGTTGTCGAACTAAAAATTATCTACCTGTTAAAAATTTGTTCACAGGTCCTGAAGGCGCAATCTGCTGCAAAAGCAAAAGGCTATTCTGATGTTTTGTACCTTGATTGTGTGCACAAAAAATATCTCGAGGAGGTTTCATCATGCAATATTTTTGTTGTGAAGGTACTCTGCTAAACACTGTAGTTATTTATTCATTTATCATTATTTTTTAAATTAGAAACACATTTCATTGTTCAAATAAAATCTACAGAGAATCTAAGAGGGTTAGTAGAGTTCCAAAAAGAGGACTCAAGACAATAATCTGTCCTCTATGGAAATATCCAATCCCTGTAAAAAGGGCTTCTATTCCTCTGAAGCCACACATTCTACAGAATAGTTCTATTAGATCAAGCCAAATTATTTTTGCAATTTTCCTAAGGGTGTACAGAAAGGAGAGCTGTACAATTTTTTATGTTTGGAAATTCATGGCCTAGTTAATGTCTGCAGCAGTTGAGTGCATAAATTTTAGGAAACATGCTATTAGCCAGTATAAAAGCTTAGAAAATGAAGAATTTAAGGGGGTCCGATCAGCATATTTCTTCTTGAAGATGCTCCAAATGTTCGTAGTTTTTATTAAATTGGTTATTATGTATTGTTAAAGATAGAGATCAGTGACATCTCAATCTTTCAAAACAAAGAATAATAGGTAATAGGTCCCAAAGATTAATTTTCTATGCTTTCATTGATGAGAGAGAGACCCAATAAGTATCTCCCCTGATCGCGAGTCATTACTTCAAAAAATTCTGGAAATCAGTCAAACAATAGGGTTTGGCTGTCCTATCTTCGAAGGATATCTAATATCTTCACTATTCAATGAGTAGATTTATTTCTCGAGTCAAGTCTTTACTATTCCCGGACATTAGTGTCCTTAAACGTTCTACTAAGGTGTGTATATATATAAAATAGAATCGTCTAGAAAGCCTCCAATTTTAAATAGTGAATAGGCATGTAAATCTCTCTAAGCAGAGACCGAAATTATGCAGTTTTCCAGAAATTTATTTGGATTATATAGATTATTTACTTTAGTTGTGATGCCTGAGATCTCAAGGGTGATTTTAAGGGTCTAATTGAGAGCTATATTATTAAATTCTCTTATTTCTTTATTCTATAACTGTCCATTTATGTTCCTCAACCTCATATCACTTTTACAACCTGAATAGAATCCTTAACCAGTAACCTGATATTCATCTACCGACCTTGATTCTAGATCAATTAATTTCAACCGTGTCTTAAAGTTTCAAAATTTTCCTGCTGGACTAAGGAGGTTGCATGATACACGTGACTAATAATTCTGAATTTTTTTTTACTACCTTGATTATTACTCAACCTGAGTTTACCCTGTTGGATTTTTGCTGTCTGTCCGCAATGGTCTGTTTGCTTCAATAAATCTTTAAATTGAATATTGGCGTTCACGTTATTGCATCTGACATTCTCTCTCTTTTTTTTTTTGATCGGCTGATGCAATTGCACCCGGCACTTAAATTTTTTCTGATTAGGGGAATGTGATCTCTACTCCTGCCATAAAAGGGACAATATTACCTGGAATTACGAGAAAGAGTATAATTGACGTTGCTCGTAGCCTTGGATTTCAGGTTCTTCACCATTATAACTTCTAATAGATCTTCTATCATCTTTATGTTTTTAATTTTATTTTCGTATGAAGTATAATTGATCTTTTGTCTTTGCTCCTCTTGGTTTGGACTGTTATATATATATATATATATATATATATATATATAATTAACGAATAATTTTTTATCCCAAAAAAAAAGGAAAAAAAGTTCGACCACCCTGATTGGTTCAATGATTGAGGACAATCTCCAGTGGGGCAGCCTAGATATCTTTGACATCAATAGTCCAATTCTTTTTTATGTTTAATATTGTAGGTTCAAATAATTGTCTTTACTCAGGGTCGATGTAATAAAAATAATTTGCAAAGTTTTTCCTTTATTATTTGTAAATGGAGCTGTTTGGCAACTTGTTTTGTATAATAGTTTTTAAAAACTATGAACGGGGAGTTTTTAATATTAAAGATATTATACGATCATCAACGTATTCATGATTTTCAAATGAAAAAAACTTAGATTATTTTAAATAACAGACTATCCATGAGAACTAAGGAAAACAACTTTTACAAAACACTTAACCAACCATATTTCCATTGATTTTTGGTTCAAAAAAATCGAAAGTCATTTTTTAAAACAACTTTCAAATGAATTTTCTGATATTTAGATTTCAACCGGCATGTTTATGAATATTTTGTTGATGAAAATGAGATTTGAGTTGGTCATCCCTTTAGGCTGTTTAAATACCCCCTTTAGGAATATAAATTCTTTATCTCGGTAAAGTAATGAATTGTGAAAAAAAGACGAGAGTAGTGGGCACTGATTTGAATGAGTGCAGGTTGAGGAACGATTTGTGGCAGTGGATGAATTACTTGAAGCTGACGAGGTCTTTTGTACGGGGACAGCAGTGGTTGTATCACCTGTGGGCAGCGTCACATATCTCGGAAAAAGGTAAAATTTTGGAACTGACGCATTGCATAAACAATATCTTGACACATTGCAAGACAGCGAGATAATGGGATGAGTAGTTGGGAAATTGAATTTGCCTTCTGATTGAAAGTACGTGTTTCCGTATTCATTTGTTTTTGTATTAGAAGAGATTACAACATGCTTAGAATGGGATTAAGTCTGCTCAACACAAACCATAAATTACCCGTCGCTCAAGTGGACTTGGAAATGGGAAATCGTTTGACTAGATTGAGAATGAGATGTATCTCCATTCTTTTTACGTCAGTTGCTTGAGCCTTGAGTAGGGGCAATGATATGGACATGTGTGGTTTTTGGAGTGTTAGACATGAAAGCATTCTCCTTGTATTGATTTGATGGCTGAATTTTGCAGGACATCTTATGGAGACGGTGTTGGAGTTGTTTCACAACAACTCTATTCTGTGCTTACCAGATTACAAATGGGCCTTATCGAAGATAAGATGAATTGGACTGTCAGTCTATCTTAGGCATAGGGTGACATTGTAGAACCCTCCTTTACCCTTTTTGCTAGTCCAAGAGATTTTGTACTTTTTCTCATATCTAAATTAACTGTGCAGATAGTTTTGGAAAATGTTCCAAGAATTCTAAGATTTTCTGTATGCTTCGCTTTGAACTGGAAGTGACTGGCGTGACAAATATCAAAAACTATTATTCTTGGCTGGCCTCTAATATTAAACCCTCCGAGCAAGTCTGTCGTGCAAGGAATATCACTCTGTGGTTTGTCTTTGAATTGGGTGAACTGCCACCAATTTAGTTCACACGTTGGATTAGGTGGAATTGGACAGGTCTAGAAAATAATTGAATTGTCATGTTTTAGACAATCTAGATTGTTTAATTAAATCTGCATTGATTCAATATAGCAATGTTTTTTCGTCTAAAGTTCGGCCAAATTGACTTCTTTAAAGGACCCATGTTTGTTATTTAATGTTTTTCTCGTGTAAATTTCAATGAAATTGATACAGCTAGCATTTCAACACAAGGTCAGTGAAATGTAGTTGGCAAGCATGTTATATGTAGTAGGACTTGAACTCATAGTTTGTTCTTTTCCATAAGTCTGAATTAAATACTACCGTGGTCTTATTTGGAAGGTGTTAGTGGAAATAGGGAAACTTCGGTTGGATTGAAATGCTCCTCCAACCCAACTAAGGGAAACGCCTACTTTTAATAAAATTGTGAAGTTGCTAGCTCTCAACTAAAGTGAAGGCAGCCGAGCTATGAAGCCAATCAAAGTTTGACCACTAAGTTAGGATATTCTCGCCCCTAACCAGGTTGGGTCTTTCTAGATTATTAGTCAAGTTTCAACCCTTGTGATCTGCGCTATAAGAAAAAAGTGTGTTGTGCCACAAACCCAATAAATCAAATTGAAAGTTTAATTTGGCTTTGGCAAACAAGTTTTTATTTTCTACTTTTTTTTTTTTCATGTGCTTATATTCTATACGTTTTATTAGTTTTAGTGTACATCTTAATGGACCAAACTAATTGGGTGGATTAGAGAAAGTCAAGAAAGAACTATATAAACATATTTTAATTTAGGTATTGTTTGATAACTATACAGTTTTTGAAAGCTTAGTTTATAAACACTACTTTCACCTATAAGTTTATTTGCTTTGTTATCTAATTTTTAAAATATTTTCAACAAGTCAAGTTTTGAAAAACTAAAAGTAGTTTTTTAGACCTCGTTTGATAATCATTTAGTTTTTTATTTTTGAAAATTAAGCTTATAAACATTATTCTACCTATGGGTTTCTTTGTTTTGTTTTCTACTTTCTACGAATGTTTTCAAACTCCAAGCCAAGCTTTGAAAACTAAATAAAGTAGTCTTTAAATTTTAGTTTTTGTTTTAGAATTAAGTTAAGAATTCAAATGTTTCTTAAGAAAGAAGAAAATCATTATAAAGAAATGAAGAGAAAGCAAACACAATTTTCAAAAATCAAAAATTAAAAATTAAATGGTTATCAAATGGGCCTTAAAATTTTGTTTTTGAAATTTGGAATTAAGCTAAGAGATCTAAATATTTCTTTAAAAAAGGTGAAAACATTAATAAAAAATTTATGAGAAAACAAACATAAAACTAAAAACGAAATCGTTACGGACCGACTTTAGTTAATGAGATTTTGATGAGTATTATCTAGGGAAGTTCTGTTTGATAACAAGTCACATATCTAATTTAATAAGAATAATATTGTAATGACAGATAAAATAATGACTTGAAAGTAGTGTAGTAGTGCAATTGGAACTTACAAAACTTTAGTGCAATAATTAGAACTTACAACTTTAGGAGTGCCCTATTCTACCCCATTCCCATTTATAGTGTGTAAACCTCTGCTGGTTCATACTGTTTTACAACTATTGAAGAAAGAACAAAAACAATTCCCCATATATATCTTTACGACCAAACAACAAACAACAACAATATTAAAATAAACAAAAACAGGAAGCTGCTGGCAAATATCAGTCAGAAAAGATAATGAAATGAAAGCTGGAAACCAATCTCATCAACAACCAATCTCATCAATCTTTCATTGACCATCACATAATAATAATAAGAAGAAGAATAATGTAAAAATTTTGCTAATTTTCTTCAAGTCTTGTCTTCTTGCCTAGGAGTCCAAAAGTAGGTCAAATTTGGAAGTAAAATAAGCTACACACATTCCATCTTGACATCCACCCAGCCCAACACCCCCCCTAATTCACACTTTGAAATCTTCAAAATTTCCTATTTTGTCTTCATCTCTCTGTTAACTTTTTTAGTTTTTTTGACCTTTGCACCACCCCTTTTAAAAAGATTGTTTCTCTTTAAAATATTTAATGGGTCTTTTTCCTTTTAACTCAAAGGACACCTGGATCTAAAAAGAGATGGGGACCGAGTGGAGAGAAAACCTCATAGCTGACTATAGCTTTACCTTTATTCAGCAAGAAGAAGTTGTTCCCATGGAAAAGGTTTAGTTTCAGTGCCCATTTATATATATATATATATATATATATATATATATATATATAAGCTTTGTACTTTAAAGCTCTGTTTGGGTTGAGTCAATTTGCAAGACTGATCCATTGTTAGCTAAGCATGAGATCATTTTGATGGCCACCAAATATCGTGTTTGCTTTGCTTACATAGTTTTTCTCGAGTGTTATGTGTGTGTGTTTTGTGAATTGCTTTTAGGAAACGTGTGAAGAATTAGATGTGTTTTTTTTTATCTGTGTTTGAAGGGATATTATTGATTGTTTTACCAATTATGTGTTTCTAGATGTTCTTAATTTTCCTGCAGATTCTGTGGATATTTTTTTCATATATATGGTCAGACACGTCTTCGTTTAAACTTAAAGATAATCACATTCACTTGACTATTAAAAAAAGAAAGGAAGAAGAAGAAGAAGAAGAATAAAAACTCAATAGTACCAAACAGTTTAAGTCTTACATGTGTTATTTCTTGAATTTCTCTTTATCTAGAAATATGGGTAATCAAGAAATATATACTCAAAATCGTGTGAAACCAAAAAGCTTAAGGTTGTTATAGTAGGGTAAAATTGAATATGTCCATTATTTCATTTTCAACATAGACTCTTTCCCATTGGTGGGCTCTAATACTAATCTGAGTTGGAAACATTGAATTTACCCTAATCTAATGATTTAAGGTACGTTGAATTTAGCGGTGTAAAGTACTTGTAAATTTTCTCAAAAAAAAAAAAAAAAAAAAAAAAGGTACTCGTATATTTCTTCATCACCAATTTATTGAACTTGTTTGACAGTAGATTTATAAATGAAAATGGTTGATTGATGGTTCTAATAAGTTTGGGTTGGTTAAGTTTAGAATCTTTTGATTTGTCTAGTTTGTTTCGTGAGTTAATGATTTCTAAAGGTTTATTTATAGTGTTGAAGTTGGAGTTTTAGATGCTTGAATTTATGTTGTAGTCTATCAATTTAGCAAACATGTAGTTTTAGATGAAAGAAACTAACTTTCTCTATATATATCAAACATAGGCTCAACTCCTTAATTTTGTTACATACATCTAACTTGTATACTAAACACTTTCGAAATGTTCTATTTTGACATAATGTTAAATTATCACCAAGACTTAAAAGATGCCCATATATTATTATGCTTTTATACACTACTACTACTAAAATCTACTCCAACAACAGAGAAGATTGATATAAAACTTGGTCACAACAATTGAAAAACTTGCAGAGAAGAAAAGAAAAAGCATATCATCTCTGGGCCATATATGGACACTGTCAAAGCCAAATATTTCAAAGGCATATATGCATCCCACGTCACAAACACAACCATGCATTATATGAGAGAGTTAGAAGCCAACCAAGAAGACCATTTCATCCCTTTGGTGTTGACAAAGCCAATATATTGTACTTAGATTTTCTCACACTACATATGCATTAAATAAACAAAAAACAGGGAAATGAAGGTGAAAAAAAAAGCCCATTCAAAATTTCAATATCATCAATTCTTATCCTAATCCTACAGATGGGTGAAATTAAAGATCAAACAATTTTATTATATTAAACCTTTTTGACTTTCAATGTCATGTTATGCCCAGTCAAGTCAGCATGTGCACATTGACATATGTATATATATATATATATATATATCAATCTCTCTAAATCTCTTTAATGGGATGATAAAAAGAAAGGGAGATTAATTAGTGATATTATTAAGAAAAACAAATTAAATAAAGAAAGATGATGAATTATTTTAAGTGGTAATATGGAAAGGATGGGCATAAGAGACGAGAAGAAAGTAGTCCAATAAGGTGACGCAATCGATTTGACAGTGGCTGCCTCGTTTTCTTGTGCTACCAATTCTCATAAAGAAAGAAAGAAAGAAAGAAAGAAAGACAGACAGTGCATCTTTGTCAAGATTTCTACTCACTTTTTGGGTCCCAAAACCCTATGACATGTGCCATTTGTCTATTGGGTATTGCCCATAAATCTTTTTTCTCTTTCTGTTTCCTTTCCTCTCTTTTCTTTTGTTTTCTCATATATAAATTATTATGATATAATTCATACACCAATTCTTCCTTCCAATATTTTTTTTTGTTAGCTAACCAAAAAGCCACTCCCATTATTGTTGCCATAATTTGAAACTTTTTTCTTTGTCTTTAACTTATTTTATTATCCTTTTGCCTTCCTTTCCATTCCATTTCATTATTATATTGTTATTATTGTTATCATCCCAATCACACCAATTTGAACATTCGCTCACCAACCTTAACGAAAATTTTACCCATTTATTCACACATGTATGTGTCTTTGTTTTTAAACATTGTCTTACCTTCTAGATCTTTCTTCTTTTCTTCGTTTAACTTTGATTTTATTTGGATATATAAGACGTCATATTTCGCATTTCATTACTTGTTTGTTTCCTTGAGAATTTACTCCAAATTGTTATTATATATTATGTCTTTCATATATAATATTTGATACATTTTTACATTTCTCAAAGTTTGTATGCTTTAGTTTGTTCATTGGACTTGTTCTATTTTCCCATCCTAGGGTGTAAAAGGGTAAATTCAGCTATTTTTTTTTTTAGAATATTACATCATGCATGAGACGAGGGATTTAAACTTACGAACCCAAAAGTAAAAATGTCTTAATTACTATGCTAACTTGATATTTGCTAAACCTATTTTAATATATAAGCATGTCTGTTTGAAGTATATAAATAGTTAATGACCTTTGGGTAAATTCAATTACATGTCTAGCTAATTTTGGAAATGTTTGAGTAAAATTGGAAAATCTTAGAGAAAGGAATTGTTTGCTATGCCAACACTATCTATGTATGTATTTTTCTTAATAAAAGAATGTTTGCAAATCTTTGTTTTAGTAAGTTTAGAATTAAAAAACATGAATTTGTGTGTTTGAATTATGAGAAAGAAAAAATGTTAAATTACAAGTTTGGTCCTTGGGTTTTCAAGGTTGTATCTAATAAGTTCATGAACTTTAAAAAAGTATCAATAGGATATGAAATTTTCAATTTTGCGTCTAATAGATCGTTAATCTATTCAACATTTTTTAAAATTCATGTGAATCTGATAGACACAAAATTGAAACATTAAAGTCCTGATCTTAGGAATGTAAATAAATTTTGTATCTAATAAGTATTAGAATTTTAAAAAATATCATATAAACCAGTGACTTATTATACCCACAATTGAAAGTTTAGAAATCTATATGACATTTTTAGAGTCCAAAGACCTTTAGATTCAAAATTGAAAGCTTGAGGACTTATTAGACTTTTTTTTTTTAAAGTTTAGGGATCTATTAGATACAACTCTGAAATTTTAGGGACTAAATTATAATTTAACCAAGAATAAATTATTGAAATCTAAATTTGGATTTGTATATCTATGATTTGCGAAAATTAGTATGAAAAGTGAGCTCATGTAGCCATTTAATTAACAAATCCACAACCTAGATCATGTAAACCCACACATCAAACGTATACTTTAGGCTCCCTTTGATAACCATTTGGTTTTTGAAAATTAAGCCTATAAATACTACTTTCATCCATGGATTTACTTGTTTTGTTATCTACTTTTTACCTATGTTTTCAAAAACCAAGCTATGTTTTGAAAACTAAAAAAATTAGGCCCCGTTTGATAACCATTTGATTTTTGGTTTTTGGTTTTTGAAAATTAAGCCTATAAATACTACTCCAATCATGGATTTACTTGTTTTGTTATCTATATTTTACCTATGTTTTCAAAAACCAAGCCATGTTTTGAAAACTAAAAAAAATAGTTTTCAAAAACTTGTTTTTGTTTTTAGAATTTGGCTAAGAATTCAAATGCTTCCTTAAGGGAGATGAAAACCATGGTAGAAAAATAACGAGAAAACAAGCTTAATTTTCAAAAACCAAAAACCAAAAACCAAATGGTTATCAAACGGGGCTTTAGTTTTCAAAAATTTGTTTTTGTTTTTAGAATTTGGCTAAGAATTAAAATGCTTCCTTAAGGGAGATAAAAACCATTGTAGAGAATTTGGAGAAAACAAACTTAATTTTCAAAAATCAAAAATAAAAAATTAAATAGTTATCAAACGGGCCTTAATTTCTCAATTTCAAATTACACAAAGAGAACCCACAAGAGCCAAACATTCTATATAAAAATATAACATTTGTGTTTTGCTTTATCATGTGTGATGAGAAAGGAAATAGTTGAACTTGAACCTACTAATTGGGAAGCAAAGTTTTTTTTTATGATCAGTTAGAAGTGAGAGGAGTAAAAAATAAGACCAAACTCATGCCAGAGACCTATTGCCCTAATACTATTTTGGCTTTAGACTACATCCTGTCAGTCTCTTAACTCCGAAAATCATGTTTTTTGCTTCTCTCTACTATATTCTATTTCTCTCTTTGTGACCAATTACCAAAACCATGCGGTTTGATTTCTCTTTTCACTGATTTGACCACACAAATTTGAAAATACCTGTTGAATTTTTCAACACTCTCAAAGATAATAATACACAAATACATATGAAAAATTGGGATGATATAATTAAGTGGGTGAAGTTTAATTTTATGACCGAGCATGGGGTAAGTGGTTTTTGGTTGAAAGGAAAAAAGTAAGAACAATTACATGAAGCGAGGACAAGAGGAAAGGCAGAAGAAGTATATAACATTGTTCATAATACCAGTAAGCTGCAGCAACGAAGACCAAATCTCTTATGTACAAAAAAAAGCCCTGCTGTTGCAGGTAATGCAATCCACCGTCATGTCAACTTTTTTCCTTTGAAAACCAAAAATAATTTAAAAAAAAAAAAAGAAAAAAAAAGAAAAAAAAAAAGAGAAGATGAGAAATGAAAAGGGAACAACTTTCCCTGACCGATTCAAAAACAACTTTTTATTAGTTAAGTGGCACCAACGCCCATGATATCATCATATTCTTCATACTTTTGTTACTTTGGAACCATTCTTCCTCTTCCTAGGAACCCTTCAAAATGACTATTCTACACACTTTCCCCTTCTTTCTAATAATTTCCCTTTTTCTCTAATGGATCTTTTTGTTTTTTTTGGTGAATATTAGTAAAAGATAATATATAATTTTTAATAAATGCTAGAGAGAGAGAGAGAGAGAGAGAGAGGTGGCTGGAGGGGGATGAATGTTATATTAGATTAGATTCTGGGAAAAGGTCAAGGACAAACAAGAATGCTTTTTTAAGTCTCCTATTGAGGCAAATTTCAATTTTCTTTAACTATTAAAATCATAAAGTTGGGATCTTTTTCCAAAACCCCCTTTTGAAATCCTGTGACCCCTTCTTCCATGCATTTCTCTTCTCCTCCAGCTACTACTCTCTCTCTTTCTTTTCTTCTCTTTTTCCTTTTTTCTCTCTCTTTCTCATATATATATATATATAAACCTAACCATTATCTTCATATCACCAAACAAATAGCTGAAACCTTAAAACAGCACTCACAAAGAGAGAAACACAGCAAAAGAACAGAAGAACATGGGAAGAGCTCCTTGTTGTGACAAAGCCAACGTCAAAAAAGGTCCTTGGTCGCCTGAGGAAGATGCCAAACTCAAAGCTTATATTGAGCAATTTGGCACCGGCGGTAACTGGATTGCTTTACCTCAAAAAATAGGTACCAAAAATTAAATTTACATCACCTCATCAAAATGATTTTTTTTTTGTTTTAATATCCCTAATTTTAAACTGATCAAATTATCCATCAAATTAAAATTCTTAGGTCTTAAGCGATGTGGGAAAAGTTGCCGCCTCAGATGGCTGAATTATCTCCGCCCCAATATCAAACATGGAGGGTTCTCAGAGGAAGAAGATAACATCATTTGTAGCCTCTACATAAGCATAGGAAGCAGGTAAATGTGCTACCTTTCTTGAAAATTTGTAATTAATGAATCAATTTGAGCTGAATTGTGATGTGGGTTTCGTGTAGATGGTCAATAATTGCAGCTCAGCTACCAGGAAGAACTGATAATGACATAAAAAACTACTGGAACACAAGATTAAAGAAGAAGCTTCTGGGAAAACAGCAACGTGAACAAGCAGCTTTGGCTAGGCGAATTCATACCCTAAAGCAAGATATTACAACAGTAAAAAAGGATGATGGTGAAAGGAATTTCAATATTATTCATCCTGCTGGAGTTTCAATGAATTATATGAATCATCATGAAGCCCCATATTTTCCAAATCCCAACACAAGCGGGCAAGATCTTAGGGATTTGATCATGAAAATGGGAGGAAGGTTTTGTTGTTCTGATTCTCCATTTCAATTGAACCAAGTGGAGAATATTAATTCACAGAGCCATCAAAATCCATTATTCTTTGAAAGTTCAAATTTTGGTCAGTACTTTTCAGGAGACTGCATGGAATTTGGAGTGAGCAATAATTTGGAGGATCCTACAGCAGGAATAATGTTCCATGGAGTTGAAAGTAGTGGTGAATTTGGAGATCCATTGCAGAATTTTGAAAATGGGTTGGAGGGTTTTTATGGGATGGGAAGTAATAGTACTTCTGCAGAAAGCAGTAGTTTGGGTGAAATGAGCTCTTTGGTTTATCCTCAGCTGGTTTCTTCAGATTTTGAAGCTTCCCAACAAAGTTTGCCACAGAATCATCATAATAATAATGTTGCTGCTTTTGCTGAGTCTAGACACTATTGCCTCCTATGACAACAAGGGCTAAAAGGGTTTGTAAATTTGTATTTGGAATTGGGAAATTGGGTTTTCTTTTGCCTTATTAATCGAATCTCATTCAAGTAATTCGTTTGTTTCACGTTTTATTTTTTCAGTCTCTCAAAATGGTCTATCTCTAACACCAACCCACCTATATATATCTGTTATTATTATTATTTGTTTTTTTTTTTTTACCAAATTTGTGTTTATTTTAGTGGAACTTCTAATTCTTCTTATTTTCTATTTGGGTCATAGATGCTGAATGCAAAAAACATAATCTTTGCAAGTTTTGTCTCGAAGTTCTTAATCTTTACTCCATTTCATCTTTCTTTTTTTTTAATCTTCTATTTGGTTATATGTTTTTGGAAATTAAAGGTCTCCAAGTGCAAGAAGACCCATTCTTTTTTCCATTTTCAGGAGTTTGTGTTGGTGGACAACCGTGTGATAAAAAGTATTCAATGTGATTGTCTCTCTTAATTAGACTAACAAAGTTCAAACTACAATTTTTAGTTTTTCTGTTCCTGTATCCAACGGTCCTCGAATAATTTCACTTCGTTGAAATACACCCAAGTACATTGTCAAAATTGAAGGCTAAGTAGTACTTGAAAACCCATTGAAAAAAACCATGCGTTTGGTACGTGTACTTCAAAATCAAAATCAGTGAACACCATGTTTTTACTGTAGTGGTGACATTAGATTTTCATCTTATCTCATCTCATCTCCCCCATCACTCACTTCCCATTGGAATTCGAACAAATGGGTTTAATTTGGTTGGGAAACATAAAAATTTACTTTAATTTCCTTCCATGGAAAGGGATGGAACTGGAAGTGAATTAGAAGTTCATAAAGAAGAAGAAGAAGAAGAAGGTTGTTATCGACAGTTTGGCTCTGACTCGCTTGGGTTTTAGCAATTAAAGCATCAATAAAAATGGCTGCTTTCTGTCACATTTTTCTCCATGTCTACAGACTATGTTTCCCACATAAACAGCCATCCCATGTAATTCCAACCAAAAAACGAAGAAAAATTCAAACCCCCCCCCCCCCCAATTTTTTTTTTTTTTTTTTTTCCTTTTTTCCATTTCTCTTACATCGCCATTGTAGTAAAGTGTCAGAATCACATTCCTGTTTCAGTTTTTTTTTTAAGAGAGAAGAAGCAAGCAAAGAGAGAAAGAGTCCCCCATTTCCTCGTCTTGGTATGGACATTATAATTGTTTGGATTAGACATCAGCTGTACCATTCTACAGCGCTCTTACTGTTCCTTCTTCTCAACTTGGACCATCCTTGTCTCCCATTATTACACACAATAAAGTACCACTTGCTTATGATGATTAGATCCCACGGTCCCAGGAGCTTTCCACATATTAAACATATATCTTAATCACTCTGCTTTTCTTTTTCCTAATTTAATTGCCTCCATTATCTTCCAAATCCTTTCATTTTTTACGTCCAAAGAAATTTCTTTCTTTCCTTTGACATATTGATTATTTAATATGTACAGTTTTATGTTAGACCAAACCTTATCTCGTTCGTACCCACGGATTGAATGCTTCATTAACTGATTAGCCACTTTATATATATAAATAAGGTTATGTTACAAATTTAGTATCACAGACTTTGAAGTTTGTTTCTAATGAAATCTTCAACTTTAAAAAGTGTTTGATAAATTTTTTTGTTTTGGATTTTATGCTTAATTGGGTCATTGACATATATAACATTCTTTTAAATTAATGGATCTATTAGATATCAAATTGAATTTTGGGTCTAATAGGATCATAAAAACTTTGAGTCGCATTAATCCATAAATTTTAAGAAGTGGCAAAAGGGCCGTGAATTTATTAGATGCAAGATCAAAAGTTTATACCCTGTATGATTTTTTGAAGAAAGATACTTTATTGAAGGCATATGAGAAACATGTATGAGATGTTACACAAAAGCAAGCCAATTGAGGGCAATGCTAGAGACGGGATTTAGAAAATCAAACAATTGCTGAAAGAACTGTCTCTTCAATTATAACATATTTGATTACCATTTGATTTTTGGTTTTTAATTTTTGAAAATTAAGCTTATAAACACTACTTCTACCTATAAATTTCTTTTTTTGTTATCTACTTTCTAACAACATTTTCAAAATCCAAGCTAAGTTTTGAAACTAGAAAAAGTATGTTGAAGCGTGTGATGGACACCCACAAATAAATAATCAAACAAGGAATATTTGAGAAAAATAATTCACTTGTATTAAAAAAAAAAAACTATTCAAAAAGCTACAAACTTGGTTTATACTTTTCTCTCAAATTCACTTTGATTTTCTTCTTCACCACTTGATTGATTGATAATACAACACATACCAAGATATCATATTTATAGGACTCATGGAAAAATCTAAATCTTATAACTCCCATCATATACTTAATTTCATGAATAATTTATTTACCTTTATGAACATATATAACTCTCATACTAACTCATCCTAAACAACCAATTCAAATATAAAAACATTTTTAACTCCTATCCAAAAACTTTTAAATACATTAACATACTTAATTAAACTATAACTCATGAATGTGTATAACTTACCATTAAAAAATATGTTTAACTTTCAACATCTCCCCTTAAACATGTTTTTCTGAATACTCCAAGCAAGGTTCTCAACTTGTTAAACACATCAATCTTGAGTGGCTTTGTGAAAATATTTGCAATTTGATCTTCTGTCTTCACATATTCAACTTGAATCTCTTTTCTTAAAATGCAATATCTGATAAAATGAAATCTTCTATCAATGTGCTTACTTCGATCATGGAACACTGGAATTTTGGCTAGAGCAGTTGTTGACTTATTATCCACATGGATCACAGTTGCATCCTCTTGCAAAATTCCAATAGATTGAAGTAAATTTCTCAACCAAACTGCATGACAAACACATGATGCTGCAACAACATATTCTGCCTCACAAGTAGATAATGTCACAAAAGGTTGCTTCTTAGAACTCCAAGTAAAAGATGTGTTACCAACAAAGAACACATATCCACATGTACTTTTTCGATCATTAAGATCTCTAGCCCAATCACTATCACAATAACCTTCACGCTTGAATTCTTTAGACTATGTATAAAATAATCCATAGTCAAGCATACCTTTGAGATAACGAAGAATTCTCTTTGCCACTTTTAAATGAGTCGTTGTAGGAGATTCCATAAACCGACTCACCAATCGAACACTGAAAAGAATATCTGGCCTTGTGCAAGTTAAATATCTCAAACTCCCAATTAAACTTTTGAAATATGAAGGATCTACAACATCCTCATCTTCATATCTAGACAGTTTTGTCCCAGTTTTCATCGAAGTTGTGACAGGTTTAGAATTGAACATCTTGGATTTCTCAAGAATTTCTTTAGTATATCTTTCTTGAGAGATGAAAATACCTTCCTCTGACTGCTTTACCTCGATGCCAAGATAATATGACATAAGTCCAATACCTGTCATTTCAAATTCTTGGGTCATTGCCTTCTTGAGATCTTCAAACATGCTTGCACAATTTCCTCTAAAAATTAAGTCATGCACATATAGGCAAACCAACAAAATATCTCAACAATCATTAGTCTTAATATAAAGAGAATGTTTATGGGGCATCTCAAATACCCATTGTCAAGGAAATATTTGTTGATTATGCTATTCCACATTCTTGGCGCTTGTTTCAATCCGTACAAGGCCTTCTTTAATTTCAAGATTTTATCTTCTTGACCTTTCACATAATAACCAAGAGGTTTTTTCAAGTAGACTTCTTCTTCAAGATATCCATTCAAAAATGCTGATTTGACATCCATCTAAAAGATCTTCCATTTATTTTGAGCAGCAAATGCAATTAACAACATTATGGTCTCCATGCGAGCTACATGAGCAAACACTTCATCATAATCAATTCCATTTCTTTGAGAATAGCCTTTTGCAACTAATCTTGCTTTATGTCTATCCACTTCTCCTTTTTCATTTCGTTTTGTCTTGAACACCCATTTGACACCTACTGCTTTATTTCTACTTGAAAGAGTAGAAAGTTCTCATGTATCTTTCTTCTTTATGGCCTTCATCTCCTCATCCATAGCAGTCTTCCATTTTTCATCTTGTGAAGCTTCTTCAAAATTTAAAGGTTCACTGTCAACAAAAAGACCAAAAAGAGTAAGATCACTGAAACTTTAACTTAACTCTTCAGTTTCATCATATATGTCTTGCAAACTTTTCATGTCACAAGGCCATTCACTTGAACTTATAGACGATGAAGGTGTGCTTTGTTGTGGAATGACTGGCGATGTAGGTGGTGTTGATGGAGAAACAATGTTACTACATCCATCATCATCTTTCGGAAAAAAAATTGGAACTTGTAGTCTTTTGGTTCATCATTCCAATTCCATAATGCTTCTTCATCGAACACGACATCTCTGCTTACCATCATCTTCTCTGTAGTAGGATTATAAAGCTTCTAGCCTTTTGAGCTTGCATCATATCCAATGAAAACGTGCATCTCACTTTTATCATCAAGCTTACTGCGCTTTTGATCTAGTACATGTGCATAAGCTATACTCCCAAATACTCTAAGATGAGCAATAGATGACTTTCTTCCAATCCATGTTTGTTGAGGAGTTTTGTTCCACAAACTTTTAGTAGGAGAACGATTTGACAAATAAACAGCACATTCAACTGCTTGTGCCCAAAATTCTTATGGCATCTTCTTACTCTTCAACATGCTTTGAGCCATATTGAGTATCGTTCTGTTCTTCTTCTCAACAACACTGTTTTGTTGTGGAGTCCATGGAACTGCATAGGGCGACGAATTCCATTTTCTTCACAAAAATCTTTGAATTCATTTGAAGTGAATTCTCCTCCTCTATTTGATCTCAAAGCTTTTATGTAAAGACCACTTTCTTTTTCAACAAGAGCTTTAAATCTCTTGAACATGCCAAATACCTCTGATTTCTTCTTGACAAAATAAACTCAAGTTTTTCCGACTAAAATCATCAATAAACAATAAGAAATAATTATTCTTACCGAAAGAACTTGGTTTGATCGGTTCACAAAGATCAGTGTGAACAAGCTCTAATGGTCTCCTTGCTCTTGAAGAAGATTCTTGTGAAAAATTCTTTCTCGATTGCTTGCCGTAAAGACGACCTTCATTCACAAAATTGATTTGGATGTTTTACATATGACAATCCTTTCACACCATGTCCTTCCTGACTAATAGTCTCAAGCTATCAAAGTTCAAATGCCCAAATCTCAAGTACCAAATCCAAGACGGATCTTTCAAACATTTTGCAACATCAATTTGAATGTTTAATTAAAACATTATGTTCTTCGTCATTTGCACTTTAGCAATCATATTATCACGATGATCCTTTATTGAAAGATTATAATCCTTCATCAAAATATTATAGCATTTCTCTAGGAGTTGTCCCAAACTCAAAATATTGTTCTTCATATTTGGCACATAATAGATATTAGAGATAAACTCATGCTTTCCATTCTCCAAGTTGATTAAAATCTTACATTTTCCTTTCATAGGAATTTTTGTAGCATCACCAAATACGATATTTCCACCAACGGATTCATCAAGTTCCACGAACATTGATTTACTTCCACACATGTGATTGCTTGCACCACTATCAAGATACCACGAATTATTTTCACATGTCTCTTCACCTTTGCATGCAAGAAGCCAAGATGACTCACCACTTTTAACGTCTTGCTTTGCATAGTTGGCATTTTCTTCAACTTTATTTATGCCTTCCCAAGAATAATGACCAAATTTATGAGAATTATAACATTCCACTTGAGTTTTGTTATACCTTATGTCATTATTTGATCTTCCTCCATATGGCCTTGAATAATTTTGTCTTCCATAACCTCTTGATGAATTAGAATTAGAATTACTCTCATCAAAATTTCTTTGACCGAAATTTTCTCGACTGAAATTTCTCCAACATTGTCCTTTAAAATTACTACGTCCACGACTATGATCACGTCCTTAACATCGATTTCCTTTTTCTTGGCTATCTTCTTTATCTTTCAAATGCAACTTTGACTGAAAAAGTTGCTCAATTGTCTGTTGGTTCTTCTTAAGAAGCTTCTCTTCATGAGCTTGTAATGTACCCACAAGTTGATCAACGGACACTGTACTCAAGTCCTTTGATTCTTCAATAGCTACAACAATGAAATTGAATTTTTCATCTAATGAACGAAGTATCTTTTCAACTACTTGCTCATCATTTATTGTCTCACCATATCTCTTCATTTCATTTACCATTGCTAGCAATCTTGAAGTATAATCTGAAATCGATTCAGACTCCTTCATGTGTAATGATTCATAATCACCTCTCAATTTTTGGAGGCGAACCTTCTTGAATTGGTCTACTCCTTTATATGTATTCTCCAAAATTTGCCATGTTTGCCTCGCAGTAGTTGCTCCAGAAATTTTCTCAAAATATGTATCGTCAATTGCTTGATGAATAATGGTGAGCGTCTTTTGTTCTTTCTTTCTAGTATTTTGCAAAGCTTCTTGTTGAGCTTGATTCAAACCTGCGTCATTCTCTGCTTCGTCATAGCCTCTATCAACAATATCCCATGCATCTTGTGAACTAAGTAGAGCTTTCATACGAATACACCAACTGCTATAATTTTCTTTCGTAAGTCGAGGCACTTGGAGAGGAACCAAATTGTTGTTTGCCATTTGCAAAAACAAATCTCTCTTTTCAAACTCAGGCTCTGATACCACTTTGTTGGAAGCATGTGATGGACACTCACAAATAAATAATCAAACAAGGAATATTTGAGAAAAATAATTCACTTGTATTAAAAAAAAAAACTATTCAAGAAACTACAAACTTGGTTCAAGATCTTATAACTCCCATCCTATACTTAATTTCATGAATAACTTATTTACCTTTATGAACATAAATAACTCTCATACTAACTCATCCTAAACAACCAATTCAAATATAAAAACGTTCTTAACTCCTATCCAAAAACTTCTAAATACATGAACATACTTAATTCAACTATAACTCATAAATGTGTATACCTTACCATTAAAAAATATGTTTACTTTCAACAAAGTAATTTTTAAAACCCTGTTTTCGTTCTTAGAATTTGACTAGAAATTCTTTAAGGAACAAAAAATCCCATAATAAAGAAATTAGAATGAGACAAGACTAAGTTTCAAAAACTAAAAATTAAAAACAAAATCGATATAAACGGAACCTTATAGAAATCTATCAAACACAAAATAAAAAATTTAAGCAATTTATCAAGACATCGTAGAATAAAAAACATATCGTAGATCTGATCATGTATGGTGATAGTTATGAGAGACTATAATATTTAAAGATATTATCACTAGAACTGTTTAGTAAGAAATGAAATTGTCCTTTTTGAATATGCTAAAAGAATTTAATAACTAATTTAATGGTATGAGACATATTATAGATTTCTCACTAGTGGTTGGGTATGGCCATGATTAGATCATTTTTTTTCTAAGGAGATTTGTGGCTGCCAGACAAGTATTCACCACTCAAATTGACTTCAGACATGTTTTACACCTGTTGAGTTGAATATCTTCAGTTTGAATATAACGTACCTTCACACCTTTTTTTTTTTTTTTTTTTTGAACAGACATACCTTCACACCTTAGGTCTTGCATCAACTATTTTCTTAATGGGACATAAGTATGTTCAACCATATATATGCACCATTCAACAAAATCATTTTCAACCTAAGACTTTATTTTCATGAATCATATACTTCATCACTAAGCCAGGGCAAAATTTTTTCACAAGGACTTTTTTTTAACCTTCTAACCTTATAATTACATATAATTTCAATTTTGAATTTTTTTATTACAATTTTCTAAGGTATCCTTCCTTTATGTACTTTTCTCTTGTTCATCACAAACTTGTTTTATTCAAGAGTTTTGACATTATCATGATTTATTTTTCAAATAAGACACTCATCTAATAAGGAAGTTTGCTTTTCCATAGAGAAAAGCTCACAACATAAGATTCTTCACTTTAGAAATCAGCAAGAGACTCTCATTAGCTTTTTTAGGTATATGCATACATTCCTGATCACAAAACCATAAGCTCTGATATTTCTTAACTTCGCTGACATTTTTTTTTGACATGATAATCTAATTAAATTATTTTGACAAATGCTAGATCAATGTTTGTTGGTTTAATTTATTAGGTAGAATTTCTCTATTTTGCATGTTAATATATAATCATATAATCTAGGTTCAATTACAAGTTCAGTCTTTGAACTTTGAGGTTTGTGTCAATTTGGTTCCTAAACTTTCAAAAGTGTTTAATAGATTCCTGTCAAATTCGAAAATTTTTAAAATTTATTGATCTATTAGATATAAATTTGAATTTTATATCTAATGGAATCCTAAAATTTTAATTTTATGTCTATTAGATCCGTGAATTTTAAAAAATTCGAAAGTCCAAGGATTAAATTTGTAATTTTGAAAGTTTAGAGACTAAATAGATATAAACCTCAAAGTTCAAGGACTAAATGTATAATTAACCAATAATCTAATCCTGAAAATGAAATGTCAAAGTAAGCATAACTCAACGGTAATTAGTATGTACCCTCGATCAAGAGGTCACATGTTCGAATTCCTCAACTCCAAATGTTGTTGAACCCAAAAAAAAAAAAATCTTTAAAATGAAATTATTGTACTAAAAACCTATGAAATGAATTCATAATGTAATTATGAGAGATTATGAATCGAAATGATAACATATAGGGATCTAGGACATGGGAAATAGCAAATTTGAAACTGAAGCACAAAAAATGCTCAAGTTCAAACTTTTCTTTATCTATTTATATATTTCTAAAGTCAAAAGCAGATCCTAAAGAGTTTCAAGTGCAAACGTTAACGTGCAAAGTTGGACCAGGTGTGTCACTGTATTCCACGAGGGAATCCAAGTTGAGCTTTATTCTTCAGTCAATTATCAATTTCACCATTTTTCATATCATTGGCTTGACAATTTTTTAGCTGACTTATTTGAAAAGAAGGCTAAATGACTGTTTATTATTTATTGTCCTTATGTTTTTTAGTAGATTTATTATCATTATAATGGCCAGCCGTCATTATTGTTAAGATCAATATTTTTTTTTTTTGAGAATTGTCTTGATAGCAAAAAAATATTAGGATATTTAGAAATCTAGCAATAATTTTTTAGATTTGCAAATACAGCAAAAAAATTTTAATTGGATTTCTATTTTTTCATTATTCCAATTTTACTCTCATTGGTGTATCAGCTCGATATCAATAGTATATTTAATATACTTTATATTTGGTATATTAATAGTATATTTGATATACTTTATGTTTTTTGTTTAACAATTTTTTTAAAAAATTATGCTAATACCCTACTTATTAGGCACATCAATGTTAGGTGTATTAGTGAAAAGATACCTAAAATAAACTATATCAATAGTATATCATTGATATACTTCATTTTAGATATATCTGATATACTAAATATGAATTACTGATATATATTGTTGATATATTTCATATTAGGAACATCATTTCATTGATATACTTAAATAAACTATACCGGTCATTTTAGGCTAAATTATAAAAAATACCCCAGAACTTTTTCCTTTGTTTAAAAAATTACCCATGAACTTTCAAAAGTTGCAATAATACCCTTGAACTTTCATGTACGTTTTAAAATTACCCTTGGAGTAGAAAACCCATTAGAATGTTGGACGAAAAGGCAACATATTTGCATGACCGTTTTTCATGCTTAACTTAGGCAAACATCCTAGTCACCGCTACGTTGTTCCACGTTGACTTTTCGTCCTACATTTTAAAAGATTTTTACTCCAAGGGTAATTTTGAAATGTTTATGAAAGTTCAAGGGTATTATTGCAACTTTTAAAAGTTTAGGAGTCTTTTTGAAACAAAGGGCAAAGTTTAGGGGTATTTTTTTAATTTAGCTTTTATTTTATGTATATATATATATATTAATCAATATAAATTACTAAATTGATATACCTAAATAAAGTATATCAGTAGTATACCATTGATATACTTCATTTTAGATATATTTGATATACGAAATATGAATTATTGATATACTCTTGATATACTTTATATTAGAAATGTCATTTCATTTATATACCTAAATAAAGTAGACCAGTAGTATATCACTGATATACTTCATTTTAGGTATATATGGTATACTGAATATGAATTATCGATATACTGTTTATATACTTCATAAATTACTGATATACTCTTGATATATTTCATATTAGGTTTATCTGATACACTGAATATGAATTACTAATATACTGTTAATATACTTCATATTATGAATGTCATTTCATTGATATGCCTAAATAAAGTATATAAGTAGTATCTCATTGATATAAATTTTAGGTATATCTGATATACTAAATATGAATTACTGATATACGCTCCACATATTATCAAAAATATATACTCTTGATATACTTCATATTAGGAATGACATTTCATTGATATACCTAAATAAAATATATCAGTAGTATATCACTGATATACTTCATTTTAGGTATATCATTAGTATATCAACAATATATCATTGATATACTCGGGAATAAATCAAGGGTTATTTTAAACTTTTTGCAAGTTTCGTTTGGGTTGGACTATTTTTTTTTTTTTAAAGGAGTAGCACGCATGCAATTGGACTTTTTTTTTTTTGGCCATCCTTGCAATTGGCACTATTTTTTTTAGGATTATTGTTGAGGTCAATTTAATGTCTTGAAAAAGGCTTGCATTATATTTTTCCAACCATTTGAGTTTTCTAGTTGTGTCTATCTAGTCATACTTCTAAATTTTAATTGTCTCCACATCATATTTTGAGTTGTTAATCTCAATTATCTAAAATATAACAAAAGAAATAACATAAACTAATATATATAAATGGTCAACATATTTTTAACATTCATGAACAATAAAAATTATTGAGATTAATTAATTAAATTTTAGGGTACAAATTAAAATTTCTAAAGTTTATAGAGATTAACATTTTTCTATTATATGCTTTCTTGTTTTTGATAGTCATTATTTAACTTTTACAAAATAATTGGTCACAACCGATTTGATTAAACAAATAATTTTCTAGCTATATTGTTATATAACATAGGTGGATAGATTAAAATTATTCACGAATAATACTGAAAGAAAAATGAAATCAAAACTCTGTATTTTAAATAATAATAGGGTGTTTATAAAACATAATGATAAAGTGTTTTGTATAATAATGTATTTGAAGTCTAAGGTGAGCTGACAAACGTCCTAATTGATCAATGTAATTACGTGGTTGTTGAAAAGTAATGAATTCAATAACCCTCAATTATGTTGCTCTAATAAGACCAAATTTTATTTATTGAAGATTTGAATCAAGAAAAGTTGACATCATTTGTAAATATTATATATATTCACTCAAGAAAAATTAAACCCAACCAAGGAAGCCAAGATTGACCCAATCAAATAGTTTAATTACCATGGAAAATTCTTCCGTGAGGTTATTATTATAACTTTACTTGGGTAATTTAGTCTCTATATTAATTAATTAATATAACTGTGAGCTAATACAATATAATCATGTAAAAGTTATTGTCGTATTACCTCAATTTTTATATAACTCAATTGATTAAAGTCATTATAACTCAATCAAAAGATTGAAGGTTTGAATTCTCACTTCTACATATCGTTGAAAAAAAAAGTATATATGACCATATCACATATATAAAATACATAATATAATATTAATTTTTATACAATGTCACATCAATTTCTTTTAGAATATTATTTAGCAAATATTGAAGAGAAAATCAAAATCGATTCTATGAAGAGAGATATCGAGACCTAATCACATCAATTTTCAATTATCCATAGTTAATCTCAAAATGACTTCAAAAGTTAGAAATAGAGAAACAAGGCACTAGGAGTTATCATTTAGTGATAATTAGTTTAATTCGTGTCTAATATTGACAGTCAAAGAACAACTTTATTTTTCCCTGTAATTTCTCAACTCAGAAAAAGAAGTTTGGAAAAACTCGTAAAAATAAGCCAATTTATTTTGATGTCTTCTTCAGTACAATATTAGCCAAAGATAGAAATAATAATTAGTTTAGACAACAAACATACCAAGAAAACAAATCCACATAATCTTCCAAACATTCTGTACAAACAAGAAGGAAACAAATATAAAACGAGCTGGACAATAACATTTCATTATTAAACAGAATTAGCATATTTTAATTATTGCAAAACAACAAATTCTTTTTCCTTAAAAAAAAGGTGGAATTCTAATGCAAAGCAAAATTTGTTTACGTGTGGCGGCTAAGGTGTTATTTTATATGAACAAATACAACGAGACATTCATATGCATACACAATCAACTCCTTTTCATCTTCTATATATTGATTAATATGTGCATCTTGGGCCTAATTTTAGACAACAAATTAATTAATAGGCTAAGGTTAATTTAATCATTTAATATATTTGATACATTCTCCCTTAATGTGAACTCAAATATAATATTAATTTGTCAAAGTGAGCATAACTCAGCGGTAATTGACATATACCATCGATCAATAGGTCAGAGGTTCGAATCCCCACTCTCAAATGTTGTTGAGCTAATTAAAAATAATAATATTAATTTAGTTTTCATGAACTGACATTAAAACTAATTATATATGAAATAGAAAAGGAAATAACATTGTCGAAAGGTCTTGAACCTAGATCCTTTTAAATCTAATACCATATTAAATATAATGACCATTAATTTTAAAGTTAAAGATTTTAACTTTAGTGGGTAGCAAAAAACTAAGGTATTTATAAATTCATATGATGTTTCCTAGCTATTTCAGACCTTTCATATTTTAAGATATGTGAAACTTTTTATATATGTGAGCTAGTTTGTGGTTGGGAAGGCTATGAATGTGTCTTCTATTAAAAGACAGCAGACGTGAAGAGATAAGCTTTCAAAGAAACTTCTCAATCACGATGGGAGATTAAATTTCCAAACAATAAAGCAATAATTTCAAAAGGGTGTGTGTTTATATAAGAAAAGGAGTGTTTCTTTTTTTTTTTTTTTTTTTTTTTTTTGAAAATTAGAAAATAAGTGTTAAATATGTATGTAAGCAATGACATCAATTTGTTAATTAAACGGTAGACTCGCATAATATACATATCATATTCATGCATGAATCCTATTTCTGGATTATTTTTCCAACCTTTTACTATTCAAACAAGGACATTTAATTAGCCATTATGCATTGAAATTTCAATTCACGTGACAAACCATCCAATGTGAAAAGTTTTTCTATAATTATGATATATCTTCTAGTTCCATGAACTTGATCTCTAGCTAGCTTATTGATTTTCTTTTTAAAAAAAATTCAATATCATACAAAGGAAATTAAAGGTTGGAATTTGAACCTTTATATATCAAACGAGTGGACCTATGTTCAAGTTTGCTAGTTTATTAATGTTTAGTTGGAAAGAAATTGAATATATTAACCTTTTGACTCAAATCAATTATTGCTTCCATCTATTCCTTTTCTTTGTTTTTTTCCTTACGAACATTTAGAGGGGGAGGGAGATTTAAATATGTGCAAAAAAAAACTTAATAATTGAATTGTTGCTAAATTTTTTTTTTTTTCATTCTAAAAGTAAAAGTATAAAGACTTTGTTGGTTAAATTGAAGATAGTTCAATTGATTAAGATATTATAATTTCGACTAAAAAAGTTTGAATTCGCCAAGATGAACATAGCTCAATTGACATAAAATATGTACTATCAACCAAGAGGTTCAAATTCCTACCCCACATATTGTTGAACTAAAAAAAAATGTTATAGATTTGTTTTATTTAAAATTTTCCTATAAATAATATTTATAAGGGCTTAAATTGATGAGGTTTATTTGATTTAAGATCTCAATTTAAGAAATTTAGACTTTTCTTTTCTTCTCATTTTGTTGTTGTTGGAAAAAGCCAAGTTTTACCTTTAAATATTTTAATTTCATCGAATTGCACATTAAACTTGGATAGAAGTTGCAATCCTTATTACCTTAAACTTGAAAAAGTCTTCTAATATTTACCTTTTGATAGTTGTTCATTTGAAGAATTATTAAAAAGAATTTTTTTTTAAAATACATATATTTTTGTTTGTGCGTTATTCCATGAATTACAAAATATATGTTTAGTAAAAAAATTAATAGGATGGTAGAGAGAAAAAAAAGACAATAAAGTTGGTTATATAAAATAAAATTGTGCCATGGAATTTGCTTGTGATCAAGCTTAATTTCGTGGAAAAATTAATCTTAATTGAAATTACTGAACTCTTTTTTTTTTTTTTTTAATAAAGAGTTTACATTATTTATTTTGTTAAAATTAGTGGAAGAATTAGCAGAAAACCAATCGAAGATAAAAATTGCAACACTTGTCTAAATCTAGTGTTCAATTGGATGAAATTAAAAGTTTACAATAAAAATTGATACACCTTATTATGTTTAGAATAAAAATTGATTTTTTTCCTAGACTTTCTTTCTCACTTATCTTTCTCTTGAAAAAAAAAAAGCAATAAATAGTTTGTTCCAAATGGATTATCAAACTATTTATTTTCTTAAAACATATAAAAGTATAACATTATAGATCAAAATGATGCCCAGCCTATAGTCTCCAAGAAATTAAAGTTGGTTGAATATTATAAAACCTACTTTTATGAGTATTATTATTGTTATTATTTAGGGTTGGGGAGAAAGGGAAGGACGCCATAAAAGGCTTGATTGAATCCAAGACAAGCCACGACAAACGCCACCTGACGATCTTCCAATCCATACCACCTTTTTTCCATTTTGTATTTAAAAATTCATAATCAAAATTGATCAATTCCTAATTTCCTCCCACTCACCATATTTTATTTACAGATGTTGACACTCACAAACCCTATTTCTTATTTTTATTCTAGTCCTAATTTATATGCTTCTTTACTGGATTATAAAACTATAATTAGCATGTTTTGTTAGATGGTTAGTGTCACACCATGCCCCAAATTATTTTACCAAACTTACGATGAGTTGGGCAACAATAAACCCTAAATGTGTAATAGAATCTATTGTCAAAGTCTATATTATCTTATAGCTTAGATTCATCTATAAACATCTCATATACAATGCAACAAAAGTTACACTGGTCAATAGAAGTGCCAAACTTGGAGAACCTTCCAAGAAAACTCACAAACTAATCTTAGAATGCTACAAACTTTTATAGCAGTAGTAAATTGCCCCATTTAACTATTGCCTCAATTTTTTGGAAATTTAAATATGCCCCTTTGCATAAATCATCTAGCCCAAAACATAACTTGATCAAGCCAAAACTCAAACGTGCTAAATTTAGCATATAACCCTTTTATCAAGATTCTGCATTGACATGAGTAGTAAATGGTATGCATGGTATTATAAGTAAATTGTGAGTTAATGGTGGCAGATTCTCATAGGCTAAAAGATCAAATTAAAACTCAATGAGCTACTGGTGGGCAAAATGTAGTAAATAAGGAAATAGTTGGAGAGACTAGTCATACTGAAGATGAGCAATAGGAGAGTGTGAATGATAGAGAAAGGTAGTTGATGGTTAAAATTATTTACAGTGTAGTTGAAGAGATGAGAATGATCAAGAAAAATCTTGAGAAAACTATAAGATTGAGCAATTGATAGAGTTGGAAGCAAGACTATTTACTAAGGTAGCAGATCCAACTGATGCAGAAATCATGATGGATATAAATTGGAAATGTGTTTAAAGGTAATGAAATGCCCTGAGAATAAAAAGACACATTTTGCTATATTTCTTTTAGAAGAAGTGGTTCGGGATTAGAGGAAGCCAATCACGAGTAGGTGATCAGTTCGGTGGTTGGTTGGAATGAATTTAAGAAAGTTTTCTATGAGAAGTATTGTCCACGATCGTATAGGAATGAGAAGTGAAGAGAATTTCTGAGTTTAGAGCAAGAGTCGATGACATCATGTTGAATATCAAAGAAAGTATATTGAGCTTTTCAAATATGTAACCACGATAATTGAGGATGAGGTTGATAAGTGTAAGATGATAGTTTACGAGAGGAAATTCTAACTTATGTTATAGGGTCAAAATGGAGAGAAATGGAAGATTTGTTTGAAGCAACGTCTATGAGGATTGAGAATAGTATATCAAAAAAGAGAGAATATTGGTATTTTGAATGGCACAATAAGTACTTCAAGGTGATAAGTAATTGAGGAATAGATGTACCCAAAGATTGCTTCTAGGACTCATCTAAGTGCAATGAGTTTTATGTTAACACTATATAAGTTAGTCATTAATGACCCAATAAAGTTACGGATGTTGGAAACAAAGTATCAATTCTTACTTATACAATTGTGATTGTATCAATTAAGGACAAGTTGACATATTCTAAAAGTACGAAAGAACACAAGAAATATCTTAGAATGAGGTTACATATATCACAAGATAAAAGGATTATATGTTAAATTTAGCAAGTTTGAATTTTGGCTTGATCAAGTTGTATTTTGGGCCACGTGATTTATGCAAAGGGGCATATTTGTTGATTTCCAAACGATTGAGGCAATAGTTAAATGGGGGCAGTCTACAATTGCTATAAAGGTTTGTAACTTTCAGAGATTAGTTGATGAGTTTCGTTGAAAGGTTCTCCAAGTTGGCACTTCTATTGACTAGTGTAACTTTTGTTGCATTGTATATGAGATGTTTATAGATGAAACTAAGCTATAAGATAAGAGAAAGACTTTGACAATAGATTCTATTACACACTTAAGGTCTATTATTGTCACAACTCGTCTTAGATTTAGTAGGGTAATATGTGGGGTAAGGTGTGATAATTAGTGTAACTTCGGCCCATTAAAAATGACTTGCCTTCTTCTAATTTTCAAGAACTTGGTACTCATCGATTTGGATTTAAAAAATCCTTATATCTAACAACATCTAGTCAGCCAACTAATTTAAGCATTGTTCAAGTAATGAAAGCATTAATAATCAATTTCAAAAGTTGAAAGTTGAAATCTTCTTTCCTTATTTGAAATAAAATGTAATATTTAAAAAAACAAGATAGTAGTAACTGCATCAACCCATTAATTATAAATTTAATTTATGCAATTTAATTGTGTTATGACTTATGAGGCTGCCCAAAAGTTTTTATTTGTAATTTTAAAATAATTTTTTATTTCAACCTTGTATATGAATATGCTTATGTTTTCCATTTATGAACGAGTATTGAATAAAATAAATTGTTAATTGATGTTCATATTTTCATATTAATAACTCAATACTAGCTCTTCGTAAAAGGGGAAAAAAAACCATGTACCACTTTAATTTTAATTTTTGTAATATTTTAATGATGTTATAGTCGACGTATTAAAAAAATGTGAGAAAATTTCACTAAAGAATTAAATTTGAAATAAATGTATTATGAAGTAATATTAAGAATTACTTGAAATAGAAAGAGGTATATCAGCATTATAGCCTCTGTCCGAGCGGCAGAGTTGGGCTTCACAATCCATGTACGGTTTTAATCCTAAAGAAAGTGGGTCGGTCCGGTTCAAGCCCAATGGGTTTTGGAGGCCCTCCTAAATCCTAATTATGGGCCTGTTATTCTTATTTTGCAAAATTATTACACCTCATCTTCAGATTATGTTTTCATTTTGCCCCCTAATGTTGTTTGATTTCGTAAATTCTTAGGAGTAACACTGGATTTTCGTACTAAAAAACATAAAAAAAAAATTAAAAAAAACACACACACTGGATTTTCTTTAATTCCATTCGTTTGATTTTTCACTAACTTCCATAATAATAAACGATAGTTGTTATGTAAAATATAGCGCACAGATTTTTTCAGTTGCGCAATATAATGACTCTAATAAAACAAAGCAGTTGAATCAAAATAAATTATTTTCATGGTTCTACCTCTGTTTATTTTCATAGAACAATTTGAATTTTCTTTTGACACACAAAAAAGTCTATACAAAATAAATGGTATGGGAGTTGGCTAATATTCGGTTTAGTCAAATAAAATCTAATTCATGAAATAATTTCATCTATGGCTAATATTGTTATGATAAAATGTTATAATGTTAGAGGAATAGTTATCATAAAGCATAGAACGAAGATTATAATTTGATTTCTTGAAAAAGACTCGTATGTACAATTGGAATATGACCATACAATTTTTGTACTCCTAGTATTGGTTGGGAAAGGAAAACATAAAACTCTTGGAAAAGAATATGGTTTGAGAAAGGGTTCTTTGAATTTTTTGGATGATGTAGCTATTGAAATTGATATAATCACAGTTCTAATATTATGTCTCAAACTTTTGTTTATTTTGGTCATTATACTTTAACAAACGTTTATTTAGTTCTTTTTTTTTGGCAGTTATACTTTCAAAATATTCATTTTAGTCTTTATACTTTTAAAAAATAATCTTTTTCGTCCATTAGTTTTGTTATTTACCTCATTTCTTTTATTTCAATTTTAACACAACACTACAATATCGATAGATTTATGGAAATATTACCATAACTTTGTATTAAAGACTTTTCATTGTGTATAAGGTTTTATTAGAAATTTGTAAACATCGATTAAACAAGTAATATTTAAAAATATAGGACTAAAATGGACGTCTTAAAAATATTGAAACAAAAGAATGGACAAAATTTTAAATTATAGGAACCAAAATAGACCAACATTGAAAATGAGACTAAAATAGGATTTAATTAAACCTACAATCAATTATACTTCTCCTAGAAATTGTTTAGCTACTAGCTCTACCATGCATTATTCTAGGATTCTTCCTAATGCTCTTAGATCATCGCATAATTTTAAAAATGAATTGCTCATGGTTTGAACATCTCTAATCGAAAACAAAAGATCCAATGTACATAATTTAAAGCAAAAATCAACTCGCGATTCCACTTGGACGAAAGAGGTTAATTATATTAAAAAAAAACCCTTCCTTTTTCCTTTGTCATACGACATCATTCTTACTTTCTCTAACGACAATAATTGTATCAAAAAGAAAATAACAAAAAGAATAGGTCCCTTAAAACCCTTTGGCACACAAAAAAAGCAATATATTGATTAGAAAAAGAACACGAGCGGGTGAAAAAAAAAGAAGGCATATGGAAAAGGTCATGAGTACAATGTAGATATTTTGTTTGAGTTTGTTTATTAAAACGAGGGCATGCAGGTTCCGGGAAAGGTTGTAAGAGAAGCAAAATGGGAATACAAGAAAGGGCAAATGAAGCGGGAAATTGGGATACCTCACCCACTTTAGGAGCCAAAAACCAAAAAGCCAAAGTGTTGGTGACAGACGACATATATTAAAGGGAATGGTTTTTGAAGGTCCCTCGGCCCATCCTCCAATGGGCGATTCCCCTTCGACACATTCCACAATCTTCATATGCTTGCTCCCATTGCATGTAATGTCCTTATCACTTTGTTTTCCCATCCACCCCTCAAAACCCATTTAAAAAAATCCACACATTTTGCTTCTCTCTCTCAATTTTGAGAGGATAACGTGGGGTGTTTCTCATTTTCGTTATATCGCTTTAAACATGACTGCTAGGTGTCACTCGATGTGCTCAAATAGTCTCACATCAATTAGAAATAGATCAAGGTTTTCAGTGAAGAAAATTTCTTTGTTAATATGAGAACTTTTAGGTAGAATTTATTGGTAAAAATAATACATACTTAATTAAAGTAGATAATATCATATTATTGTAGAAATATAGGGAGATTGGTTATTATAACTAATTAATGGTATACCCATTAAACTAGTCATGAAAAATTATGTATGAATCCTCCAAAGATTGTTAAATGGGAAGCTTGAAAGGTTGTTCAAGAAGAGGAGTTGAGCTGAGATAAAAGCAACCTCCCAATGCAGTAGAGATTAAACAAATAATTGACTATTTGATGGAACAACTATTGAAGATGCAAAAATACAATTCTATCTCAATTTTTTTCTTCTTCAAGTTTAACAATATGTAGAGATGAAGATTTAAATCTCTAACTTTTTGATTGATGATATAATACCTTAACCAATTAAACTATGCTTAAATTGACTTCTATTGGAATTTAAAAGTTAGAAATGCCTTGCATATAAAGGCAATGCCAAACATTTTCCTCGGTGTGAGGTAAAATATAATAATAATAATAAAATATGGGAAGGTTAAACCTGAGTTAGATAAGGTAGAATTTAATTTACTTCTATCTTCCTTTTGTGTATATATAGTTGGTAAATGTAGAGGTAGCTTTCAGTGAAGAAAGAAGCTACCCCGGACGTTTCACAAGCTACTTTTCTTTTTTACTGTTGAATTAAAACTAGAGTTTCTATATACCATTTTGGTCCATCTTCTGGCTAGTCAATCGATTTGTTATAGTAATTTTGAGAACAATTTTATTCAAATCTCTAGGATATTAATATAACATTTTCGATTAAAAAACTTCTGATACCAATAATACAGTATGCATGAATAAAATTAAATAGAAAATTGTAGTACTCTCTTACAAATATACTATCATTTGTTAAGGGCTGATAACTCAACTAGATTCGTGGGCAATGGACTACCATAAATTCAAAACATAAAATAATGAAAAAAAAAGACACGAAAATTGCAATATAAGAAAAATGGAAAAAGGATGGAAATAGATATTATATAAGGGTGCCAGGCCAGTAAACAAGAAGGCGGCATATGGAAAGTCCAAAAAAAAACAAAGAACTCCCAAAAAACATGCAAAAAGTCAAATAAAAGGACAGTGACAGGATAGTCAAGGAACATATCCTGCAAATAGATTGCAAAACTTTCAAAAGCAAGATCTCCAAATATATATTCGATCCCCATGCAGGGACGTTTTGTCTACAAAAACATGTTTTCAATTTTTCTTCTTCATGCACGGTCAGCTCCAGTCCACACAGAACTCTCTTTTACTTTTTCCAATTTTTCAATATCTACTTTTTATAGATTTCCAGATCCGTTCGTGTAGACTCGATTCATGTGTTTGAAAAACTTTCGATTTTTTGACATTTGTTTTTAGAAAATGTAAATTAGCGATGAGTTTTACAATAAGAAAGGGTTTAACCTTTTAATCTATTATAGTTATGACTTATTGATAATTACTTTTGATTATTTGATATCAAGTTGAATTTTAACTGATCTCCAAAACCTGGGATAAAAACAATCACCATGCAAGTTAAGAAAAGAAAGAACAAGCTAAGGCTGTGTTTGAACAATGATGCTGAGAAAACATGCTGGAAATGAAAAGAATTTTGTAGAAGGTGCTCTATATTTGGAAAATTTCTCATTTCTTATTTTTTGATAATTATTTTCGTCGTCTTCTCATTCTCAAAATTTTATTCAGAAAAAGAAATAAAATACGCTTAATTAATTTTCAAACTATACCCTACACCAAAATGTGTTGTGTTTTCAATATCCTACCATTGTAATCTATATTTATAAAACAATAACAGTAATAGTATGTCGAGATTCTTTCATACACACATTTAATAAGCTTTATTATATCACATGAATAAAAAAAAACAACTATACATATAGACAACCAAAATGAATATGGTAAAGATAAGAGAGAGCTAGTTTGGTGCAAATTAATTGTACTGTCAAATGGGATGAGACGACGAGTAGGATTTTTGGGACAAAAAAAAAAAGATAAATAAATTCAAAAGCAAGTAAAAATTTGTTTGTTGCTTCTTGGCCAAGGTAGACATAAATGAGAAGACAAATCTCTGATCATCTGATCCCAATGATTCAAAACAGAAGAATCAATAGCAAAATCTGAACAGTATTAATTTGAAGACAAAGTCCAATTGAAAGAGTACAAGTGTAGGAGAAAATGGAGGTGTGAAAAGGGAAATAAGCCGAGTCATGTTCCTTTGGGCCTCCTTGTCTCATGCTGCATAGGCATCACCAGAGGAAGAGCACAACAAGTTGCTCCTTAAAAATTAAAACACTCTTTTACAATAATTTTTAATTTTTTTTTAAAAAAAAAAAACCCTAATATGATATCCCTTTGCCATTTTCCCAACCCTAATACGTACCCTTAATGTATAATAAGATAATTTTGTTCATATGTTTATAGCATGCATGTATATATATATATTATATGTGCATGCAGGTGTTTTATGTTCCCTTTTAACATGCATGTGCTACACATAACTTCTTCACGTGAAACCCACATGACATCCATGCCATCATGTACCTTAGTGAGAGAGAGATATCATATATGAAGTTAGCTATATTTGAGATTTGCTAATAATGATGCAACAAACCTTAGCTTCTAGTTTCAACTATTCTGAATTATTGGCTTATCTTCTTGATTAGTTACTAATCCCACTTTATAGAAAAAGGATATGTGTTTTCTTTTTTTTCTTTTTTTTCTTTTTGATATCGATGAGTGTCCGGGCCAGCTTACGCGCACCTCGACTAATCTCACCGGACAACTGCCTGACCTACTACATTTGGTTGACAAAGAAACACGTAGGATATTTAATCCTAGGTAGGTGGCCACCATGGATTGAACCCATTCCCTCTTAGTTCTCCAAGGCCCTTTGACCACTAGGCCAACCCATGATGGTTAGGATATGTGTTTTCTTCAATGATTTTTTTTTCTTTTGGATCGATTGGATAATTATTTTGTTTTGGGTTGTTATATAAATTCGGCTAAGAATTTAGAAGTGTTTGTTGAAAAGGATGAAAAATAAAATAAAGAGATTGGGAGCAAAGAAACTTAATTGTGAAAGAACGAGAAATAGAAAACGATGATCCGTTGTCGAATGGGACCTGAATTATTTAAATATTAATATTAGGATAAATTTTTTATTTATGCCTTTCTTGTCAATGTCCCAAATGATTTTGTTAAGTTGACATCATGGTTGAATATGGGTCTAATGGGTGATAGAAATGTGTAAGAGCTTGTCCCAAACATCTCTTTCAATCAAGGTTTTCATGTCCTTTAATTATATTACTTTGATGTCTCTGTGTGAAAAGCCTTATTGATTAGCTACTTGCTGACATTACCAACATCTTTAATGAATTACCTAGACAATTCAACATCTCTTCCTTTTTCTAGATTAAACTGGTTCTTTGCTCTGTGCGTTTATTTATTTATTCTTTCTTACTATATGTTTCCCTCTTCATATTTTTTTTTTCTAGGGCTCATTTAAATGATGGAAGAACCTCAATGAATATTCAAATCTCTTTCCATATTTTTGTGCATAACAATAATATGTATTAATATCAACTATAATGAGGTTGAAGTTCTTATTTTTTGTGCATAACAATAAATAGTGGAGGGCTCATTTGATATGATTTTATTTTTTATTTTTTGGTTTTAAAATTATAATTTTTTCCAACAATTTTCTGTAAACTACCCTAGGCAAGTATAAAAAAAAAAAAAAATAATAATAAAATTTAAAATTTATCAAATAGAGTCTTTATCATAAGGGTATATTTTGTGAAACTATATAGTAATAATAGAGTGGAGGTCCTAACTTTTGGATATATATTTGTAATATACTTTGTTAGAACATATTTTAATTAAAAATATAAAGGTTTCATTAATTGAGATTCTTTAAATAGAAAATGAAATCAAAGATACAATCTTGGCTTTTGCACCGTCCAAAATCAAAAGTTGTTTAAATGTATATTGAAATCTAAAATAAAAATAAAGGGATTGGAGTGAGGTGCCATTACGCGGAAATCAGTGTGTTCTTGTTGAACTCGAGTATCAAATCATGTTATTGTGCTTTAAATTAATTAAATTAATATTCATACATGGAATTTTTAAAAATAAAAATACTATATTATTGAGGAGAAAAATTAAAAAAAAACAACAACAACATCAGAGCACTTGCCCAACCGAAACCAGGCAAAGTTTTGGGCACAAACAGGTTTAGTCAAACCCCAACACCCAAAAAGATCGACCAAGATTCTCTTGTTTTGGTTTTTCTTCATGTTATGTTTTTATAACTTGATAGTCCCCACCACGGCCTAATGTGATTGCAAAACTTCATTATAAATATTTCCAAATCTTTTTAAAAAATGAAAAAAGTTTTTATTCATATTCAGAACTATGATCAATATTTTATTGATCCCCATATATACCTATTTTAATTTTAAACCTAAATTTTAGATGAGTCGTTTAAAGTTGACTACATTAAATTATTTTAAAGATATTAAATTGATCATGATAAGTTTTTTTCATATATATCGAGTTATTAGGTTCGAATCTTGACCCTCACTCCAAATGTTGTTAAACTCAATATATATATATATATATATATATATATATATATATATATCAAGCCATTTTCACATAGTTAGCCTTCTTTAATCAATTAAGGTCTATTTAATGTCATTTAACCACTAGAGCTGAAAACAGTAGCTTTTTTCAATTTCTGGTAAAGGCCATAGAACATTTATTGTTTGACAATTGACTTCCTTATTTTTAGGTTGAGTTTGAGATACCAAGGTTTTTTTTTAAGTGAAACATTTCTTTGTATACACTTTCAGATGAAAACTAATGGAAAGTTTAATCTAAAAGTACTTTAAATATTTATTTATTTATTTTTAGAATTTTTCAAACTACTTTTAATTGTTGAAATTTTTTAAAAATATTTTGATTTTGGTTGAGAGTATTCTTTAAAATTTTAACTAAACACTACTAATTTTAAAAAAACATGCCAAACACTCACTTTGTTTATAAGAATTGATTAAATAGATAACTTCCACTTCTTAGCCTATTTATTCTTCTAAGGGTACTAAGAAAATTTTGAATTTTGATTGATAATAAATAGTATTTATGTATGTGGAAAAAAAAAAAGACAATGAGCAACAAGGAAAAATAATTGAGAGAGAATAATTTTTTAATATAGTTGATCAGGAAGTAAATATAAGAATGCATATAGAAAGAGTAATTGGTCATCCAAAAAAAAAAGAGTAATTAAAATTTTGGAAATAAAATATATGAAACATTTAATTACATTGAAACCAGTTTTTTTTTTTAAAAAAAAATAATAAATCCAAAGAACTATATCTGAAAACTAGAAATAAAATAGTAAAAAAATAATTTAGAATAATTAAAGGACAATATATATTTATAATATTTGAGTTCAAGGACAAAAACAATTATATAAATAAGGTATACCGAATATAAAAATATAATATATTGTCGCCCCTCCCCCTATTTTGGCGTTTGAAAGTTGAAATAAAATAGTATGGTGGTCGGTAGGCGTGCTTATTTAGTACAAGCACATGACATATACGTCAGCCATTTAATTCCTTCTACACCCATCCTTATAATATACTATTATTTCTATATATATCTTACGACTTACGACCATGACATTAGTAACGTATAATTATATTATTTTTTTAAAAAAAGGGAAAAAAAAAAACAATTCCTACAATCATTCTGTGGTGTAATTATTTAATGTCTTTTTGATCAATCTTGATCATATATATTACCATTTAAACGCTCCGAATTAAATTTATTGTTCAAGATCCAATAAAATTCACAGAGATATTCTAAAATCTTTATAAAATACTTGTTTTATGGCATCTAATAATTTAAACTATTAAGCCATGATACATTTAATAATATAGTATATTCTTGATACTCCTATTTAAATATTGGGTATGATCATGTGAAAATACAATGATTATAGATAATGCGTCAAATAATTAATTCTACTAATTTGATAGAGTTCAACTATGGATCATAATATATTGAGTTAGTTAATGTGAATGGAATTATTAGAGATACAAATATATATATTTTTTTTTGCCTAACTACTTGGCTTAAATTAAATAAAATCATTTTGAGATGATAGGTTTGATCAGCTAGATAATAACTAATATTTCAGATCGAGAGAATAATAAATAATTGGGTAAATAGGAAAAAGGGATTAGAATCATATATATATATATATATATATATATATATATATATATACATACATACATACATACATAAGCTTAAGCTAAGGTTGTCTATGTGCATGGTTTTGACTAGTTCAAACATTATTCTAGGAGTTGAATTTTGGAATTGAGGTCATAATTCTATGAACTTTAGGAGTTGAAAGCAAGCATAAATATAAATATAAATATATATATATATATATATATAGATATATATATATATAGATGCATGTATTTTATTGGATTAGATTTGGATGGGATTGGATGTGATATAATTGTGTTTGGATACAACATCAACATGGCTTTAGATTTTGGAGAAATTACGAGAGCAAATTAAAGTGATTAGTCGGCAAGCTTGGGTTTGGAACAGCGTATTTCTTTGATGAGACAAGCTACTTTTTCACAACTAATAAATGCTACAAACTTCATGTCACCTTGGACTTTCTTTTCTTTCTTTCTTGCTTGCTTTTAATCATCAATGAAGTTTCTTGTAGGGAACTCCGCCCTTTTGCTAGTTTAATTTTTCAACTTTTACAATATGTTCATCCCTAAACATAAATAACTTCTCTAATTATTTTTGCCATATATATTGACTATTTCTTATTATACCTTTTATAAACAACCTGATTTTTTAAAAAAAAAAAAAATAAGAGTGGATATATTTATTATATAAGCCTGAAATTTTAGAAGTTAAAATTTTGTTTCTTTGTTTATGCAAAATTCTTCGTTAAATTTTGCAAGGATTCAAGCACTGAGAAACTTACAGTTATTTCTCTTTTACTGTTCTTTTTCTTTGTTTGAGGGAATCTTCATTGAAAAATAATGGGTTAGGTGGGTTGAGAGAGGCCAAAAATTAGGTTAGACTTTTTTTAGAATAGATTTATAATTAAATATATATATATTTAGGCAGATAGATAAAACGAGGTGGGGTAGAGACAGGGGTCACCCGAAAGTGTAATGTAGAATAATCCCATCCATCCCCACCCCTTATCCCCGCCCTAAACGGAGACTCCCTACCCCGTTTGGGGTGGGTCCTCACAAGAAAAAGTGATACTCCTATAGGCAGCTCTTTTTTGCTTAAGTTTTTATAGTAGAACAATGATTTAACATGTACCAAAATAGAAGGTCGAAAAATTCAAATTCTCATCATACAACTGAAAAATGTCTCTCTATTTTATATAATATTTCAAGAGATGGGTAAGTCTCATCTTGATATTAGAGCTACGCACAAGAAAAGTTATATAAGAATATATTGAAATTAAAGGTAGCATAATTTTTATGTCTTAATTTTTATGAAGGAATTTGAATAGGCATCATGTGAAATTAATTATATTCAATTTGTTTGAGTTAATTAAAAAGGCTTTAAAGAAGAAGAGGAAAATAAATAAATAAAACAAATAAAATGAGTGGGTAGAGTGGGATTTTGTTTAGGTTATTATAGGGAAACAAGAATTGTACATTGGGGACAAAGTTTGATTCTTGGAGGGCCTAGCATTGAAACCAACATAATCCTTTGACTGTCTTTTGCCCATCTGACCAACAACCCACTTGGGATGGCCTTGTTTTGCTGTACACAACAACACAACAACACAACAACACAACACAAAATTTGCTTAAAATCACAGTTATTATTATGTTTATGATGTGTGTAAGAGAAAAGAGGTCGGTTTGGTTTGGTTGGGGAACCAAGGACTCTACGAAATATAACCGGTTCATGTCGGCACAAACGTAATGGTAAACACCCCCCCCCCCCCCCCCCCCCACCACCGTCTTCAGCCGCTTTTTTCGCCAACGGTGCCGTTTCCCTCACCACCACTACCACCATTGCAAGCCATCTCTTTTTTATATTATTATTATTATTCTTTTTCTCTATACATAAAAAATTCTTGTCACATGGCCAACCAATATCGTTTCAACACATGATAACATCGCATAAAATCCTCCACGATGGAAAATTCATTCGATTCTCTACACTTTAAATTAAATCCCCTAAGAATCCCATTTTTCTTTTTTGATCTATTTGAAGCTGAATTTGATAATAATTATAATACTATAATTAGTTAGAGATTAAGAGAGAGCAAGAGGAATTAATGAAAGATTAATAATTAATTAATTAATTAATTAAAGCCACTACTAATCCCACAAGGGACCGAGTGCACTTTTTTACAAGAGTAAAATTTTTTAATTTGCAATATTTCAACAAGAGATTATAAAAAAAAGAAAAAAGAAATTCCCCCAAATATGGATGATGAATATGTTCATAAGACCAGGCTATCGTTCAGCTTGCAGCTTGCGGTTGGCTTCTTGAACCGATTGCCGGAAAACCCATTTGGTGAAAATCTTTTTCTTGATGTTCTTGCAAAATTTGTTGTCGTGACTGTCATTATTATTTAATTGGGTACGACCATTTGTAGTAGCAGTAGACCTCAATTCTACTACAAACGACTTCAATCTTTGAATGGCGAGTTTCAATGTTGATTCCGACATGTTCGCAAAGCAAACACGGAACCACCCTGGTTCAGGGCAATGGCACGATGATCCTGGAGAAATGTTCAAACCCACCTCGTACACAATCTTCTTCCACAGCTCTAGCTCGGATTCGAACGTGTCGGATTCCAACAAATGCCTCATATCCACCCAACAAAACAACCCGGCATTGCTGTCCAGGCAGTTAATACCGGCCTTTTGTAAACCGGATACGAGCATTTTTTGTCTTTGTTTTAGCCTTTTTTGATTCTCCGAAATATAGTTTCTTGTGAACTTCTTGTCCGAGAGCATGGCGGAGAGAAGGTATTGCGTTTGTGATGAGACCAATCCAAAGCTTGACATTTTGGTAGCGGCAGCCACCACCATCTCATCGTTGGAGTAAATTGCACCAACGCGAAATCCTGGAAGACCCAAATCTTTTGACAAACTATAAACAGTATGGACTCTCTTCCAAACCTCCTCGTCTTCGTTGCTCCTCTCCTTAAGCACCTCCATGGCGCTGACAAATCCTGGAGACCCGAAAACGGTCCCGGAGTAGATCTCGTCGCTGATCAAGTGAATGCCTTTGGAGGTTATGAAATCAAAAACGAGGTTGAGTTCGTCCCGGCTCATTGTGGTGCCCAATGGGTTGGATGGGTTTGTGACCAACACGCCTTTGACGCGTAGGTTGCGAGTTTGGGCTTCTTTGTAGGCTTGTTCGAGAGCGGGTTGGGTGACTTGGAAGCCGTTGGAGCTGGTGCAATGAATTGGCACAATCTCAACGCCGGTTCTCCATTTGAGATCTCTATCGAATCTGTTTGTACAACAAGCGCAAGTAAAGATCAGAATTATTATTATTATTATTAAGTGCATATAGCTTAAAGTTTTGGTAAAGATTATTGTTTAAGTGAATGTAAAGATATATACGCACCCTGGATAGTATGGAGTTGGGAGGAGAAAAGCATCGCCAGCCTCGGCAAGGCAAAACATAAGTGTCTCATTGGCTGAAGTTGCGCCAGCTGTGAGGACTATGTTATTAGGCTCAAATGTTACTTTGTTTCCTCTAATTTCCGCCATGAATTCAACCAATGCCTGAAATAAAAAAGATTAATCATTAGCAAATAAACCCTTAATTAATTTATAGTACTGATTTTGTTGTTTATATAATTTAATTATAATTATGTATGTCTCAACTCAATATATACCTTTTTGAATGCGGGTAAGCCGTGGTAATCTTGGAAGAGAGCGAGCTCTCTGAAAATGGATTTGCCGTCACGTTTGAAGCCGGCAGCATCTGGGTTCTTCGTCAGCCATGATTCGAGAAGATCAAATGATAGCTGCAAAATTAGGAGAAGAAAAAAGGTGAATAATTGAGCTCCCAAAAAGCTAGAGAAGAAAAGGGGGATTCAAGAATATTATGAATAATAATTATATATACCTGATTCTCAGCGAGACCCATTTGAATTATGCCCTTGGGATTAGAAGTCTCATCAAAGGGATTCTTCTCATAAGCCTCCCATCCCAAGAAGTAGGAGGAATCTTGACCGTGGGAGTTGCACGTGGCCTTTGTGGATAGCATCTTCATTTTTGATGAACAAATTTGAGGTGGTGATTGAATTATAAGGTTATGTTGAGCTAGTTATAAGCTGCTGAGATTATATCAGGAAGAAGGAAGAGATCGGATAGCTTAGTGAGATTGAAAATTTAGAGAGAGAGAGATAGAGAGAGAAAGTGGAAGTCTTGGTTGGAATGTGGTAGATGGTTCGAATGTTTGAGTTGGAGAGGTCTCTAGCAAACATAGGGTATTTATAGGACAAAATCCATAGCCCAAGAACTTTTGACTACATGTGGGGTCTAGGATTTGGTTTCTATATTAATCTAATAAAAAAAAGAGACAAAATATATATTCTATATTTAACAACGCGCTTTATTTTGATTATATATTAGAGATAAATCATTAATTAGAGTGTTTTAAATTTAAGTGATGATTTGAGGCATTATTTTTGGAAAGTGTCTCCGACCATGTGTTGATATGGAAGATCAAAGCGGGAGGGTTAATTACTTAGCAAACCTAAAACGATGGGATTATGAATGTTTAATTGGGGCTTAATTAATTGTTAGGGAAAAAGAAAGAAACAAACATTAAAGAGAGGGGATGAGAAAAGAAATGAAGGGAGTTTTTTAGTAAGACCAAACCGACAGCATCCCCTAGAGAAGATGCCAAATAGACCCACCTGATCCTAAAAAATCAAACGATCAACTGTGGGTTGGGGCCCATATGTTCCCTGATTGCACACTGCGTGTCTGCCATTTTCTTTTCTCTGCTTTCACCCTTAATTAACATCACCTCTCCTTTCTGCTCTTAATCAATTCAATTAATTTCTCTCTTTTTTTTTTTAAATTTGCTTAAGTACTATCTCCCACCTATTACCCGTCCATTTCAACTCAACAAACACACTTTCTAAACGCTCTAAAGGGGTTGGACAAAACACCCCTCATACCAAAAGTTTATGTCCGTCGGCCGGAAAAACACCCTACTTTATGTCTATACACACACCTAATTATTATTGTTTTTTCTTTTCAAGGGGTTGGTAAGTATTTTTTAGATATCGATTGTATATAATATATTTTCTACAAGGTTTTTTTTTTTTTTTTTTATTTAAAAAACCATTTTTTATCTTCTGGCTTCAAAGGAAAACAGCCCAACTGGCGGCGAAATCCTTTACTTTTGAATTCATCATAGTATCATCCTGGTTTTTAATACAATCTGGTTTGAAAAGTTTTAACTGACCATTGAGTCATGTCTAAAAAGATCCTTTTTTTTTTCTTTGACTCTCATCGGTTGGTGAAACTTACATGATAGAAAGCTAGGCTAGATGAGTTGCGCGTCGTTCGCAAGTTTGGAATAATATGTTTGATTCTCTTTGTAATTTAAAAAATTAATTCTTTAGTAACATCTAAAAGAAAGTATATATTTTTTTTTCTCCATAAACCCGTTTGGTTTAAAAGTATTGTTTTTAAAATATGTGAACTATTAATCTATAAACTCTGCTTTCATATCCAAAAATTAAAATTTTTCTTATTACCTTTATTGCAACTTTGTCAAAATAATAATAATAATGTTGTTGTTGTGTGTGTGTGTTTTTTATGAATTATTGTTGTTGTTGTTATGAGAATTCTTACATATCATTTTAATTTACAAAATAGTGTGCCTTTTATATAATATAAATTATCTTTATATTTTTAATTTAGTTAATTTGTACTTTAATTTGTAGAAGTTTACACGATATGGTAATTTATTATTGTTATAACAATCCAAACTATATCAATTTATTCTTATAGAGGAAATGTTGATTTAGAAATTAAACAACCAAATTTGTTAAACTAATAACATTCCTATCTTTTGAAGTCTTCTTCAGACTGATTTAATAGTAGACTAAACATAGTTTAATAATTAAGACATTTATACTATACATTTCTTTAAGGTCGAGAGTTCATCCTCACCTGTACGAACTAAGAAAAAGGCTAATATAATAATCATTTTATCTTTAATATAAAAAAAAAAAAAGTATGGATAAACAAACTTAAATATTTTAAAAACAAAAAAAAAATCATTATCAATGAGGTTATAAATTTAAAATTTTTGAATTCATATTAAAAAAACCTATGTTTTTTAAATTTTATTTAAAAATTAATCTCTACCTTTGTTATATTGAATAAATTTTAAGAGAAACTATTACCATCCAAAGACATATCAAAGGCTCCTCTCCTTCATATGGGGCGTGGGGACCCTACAAAAACAATACCTCTTGGAAATTTTTAAACATTTCTTTTATCAAAATATTATTAAAAAAGACTTCAAATTCGGCGGTCTCCAAAAGTTGATGGCCCATTGGATGCATATTTTGTTGGTCATATTTTCATTGATAATCTGACCACATGGATGGTAAAAGATTGGTGGATTTTCCTTTACAAACCAATATATTTTATTTTTTTTTTGCACATAAAGCATAATAATTTAATATTATTCATATTTTAATAATAATTTTCCCCCCAATATGATCCGTAGTTAAACCGTGTCCACTCCGCTGTTGGTTTTTGTTACATGGTATCTGCTTCTGCTTCTGCTTCAGTCTATAATCATTCATCAGTATTCAACTTGGTTTTTTTTTTTTTCCCCAAAAAAAAAAGTCAAGTTTAAAAAAGGAAACTGCCGGCCCTAAAAGTAATAAACACTCATTCAAATGAATGTATGTATTGGTTGAATTATCCACTATTTACTTAGTCTCTTCTCCAATTATTATTCATTTTCTTTCTCTTTCTTATCTCTTTGGGAAATAAAATGATGAAACCAATTTTGATTAAGAGAAAGGATTTGTCCTTGTGGGTATATGATATGATCCAACAATCCTCCTAGAAGGTGACTTTGCTTTGTTCATGGGGTCAACTCTTTTACGCTCAAATAGATATTATTGAAGTTTTTTTGTTTTGTCACAAAAAGAGGACAGAAGATATAAGAGAAAAGGAAAGAGATGTTTCTGTTTTTTCACTTCCTCTAATGAATAGAGTAGAATTTTGGAGTCTTTTGTCATAATAAGAAAGAAAAATAAAATAATTAAGATAACGAGAGATGTGATGGATGTACTTCTTTTCTTTTTTTTTCACTCTTTTGATGCAAATATTTTTATCTATATATATATATAATAAAGTAAAGTGAAAAATTTAAACCTTTCATTAGTAAAAGAAAAGATGTAGGTTTTAATTATTTATGGTATAGGTTGAGGTTGGTAAGAGAAAGGGTGGTGGTAGTGACGGGCACTTTCGCTCCCCAATTTGGAGGCCATATCTTTTTCTCGTTTATTTAATTTAAAAAAAAATACATTCATTTTTATTCAGCATCTTCAAAAAAGAAAGAAAAAAAATCTGCCATTTGCCAAATAAAATAAATTTTTTTTAAAAAAAAAAACAGAGAGAGAGAGACAGCTAGCTCATGAATCCTTTGCGTTTGTTGATTCTTTTATGTGCCTGGGTGTTTCCCAATGTCACAAGAGAAAGGAAACAAAAAAATTCTGAAATTGAAAACATTCGCATCACAATTAGTACAAACAAGACACAATAGAAAAAAGTGGACCATATCATAAAAATAAAAAAAACCCTTTAATTTTTCTCTCTCTTGGGGTATAATTACTTAATTAATTAGAGAGAGAGAGTGCAATAATTTAACAAGGGGTTGTAGTTTTTTGTATTAGGGAATGGAAAACAACATAAGAAAGTGCTAGAGAAATTCCAACGGGGGTGGTAAGGAAATAAATTTGGAATAATTAAATAATTAATTAAAAAGAAAACATGTGGATTGGGGCAAATTGTGAAGGCTGTAATAAATTAGGGGTCGCTTATTTTGGTAGAATGAACTGATTGATGCAAAATGAAAAATTGGTGAGAATTGGGGGTTCAATGGACAAGAAAGAAGCTTGGCAGTGGGCAGACAAGGGAAGGACATGGTAGAAAGATGCCAAATTTCTTGATTAGAAAACCAGATCATACTCTGTATTATATTCTAGTTGGTTTATTAATTAATTGGGTCTCCTTGCTAGCTTTTCGACAATAACATTAACCAATAATAACACCATTTTTCCAGTACCACCTTAACTGATATGATTTTGGGTTTATCTTTGTTGGACTTGAATCATTCATTCATTAATTACGATGTATTAATAGCTTATAAACACATTCTTAGTATTCTTATACTTTTCACTTCTAATAATGTGTCCTGCTCCTTGTACTTCCTTTCTTTTTTTTTTTTTTTTTCTAACAAATTATTCTTTGTATTTTAAGGATTGAGGATTTTGCGGTTTTTGACGGTAAAAGGTGGGGGATATGTCTAGAATTTAGGGAATTTGGAATTTGAGTTTGGTAGCTTCATTTATCGACATACTTATAAATTGTATTTTTAGAAAAGTAATTATAAATATTACCTTTTTTTTTTTAATAATTGTAAGTATAAATTTTTTATAATCATTAACTTTAATAATGGTAATTTATGTACTTTTATTTGATGTGAAACTCATTTTTTTTATTTATAATGTACGTTTTTTTTTTGTTTTTTTTTTTGGTTCTAGGGGTGTGGATTCAAATATTTTATCTTTAAGATGGATGTATAATAATGTCTTTTTATAATTAAATCTGTAGTTACTCCTAAAAGTTTATTATTGCCTATTTCAATTAACACCTCAAATATGCAAGAAAATAAAAACATTAGTTAATTGATAGTAAAAAGTAAGGCGATGCGAACCATTCTACAACATTTGATAACACTATCAATATACCTTGGTGTAGGTGCAAAGTATCTTTTATTTCACATTCATGGGTCTATTTACAAGTAGCCAATGAATTAACTAGTTTAAAAATATATAACCATAAGCATAACATAAGGCAAAATACATGGGGTAAAAATGTGGTTTTTAACTGAGGACATACAGTAGAAGAAGTAAAAACAACTATAAAGTCTTGAAATAAACACACAGAAATGAATGAAGGATTAAGAGCAACGTTAATGAAATGAAGTTGGACAGTTATGTAGGTTGGTACAGTGTGCGGTGATAAGTAGCAATGGTTTGTGTTTTTCAAGTACCAAGAAACCGTAATTGTGAATTAATAATTAGAGAATTAGGATTAATAAAGAGAGAGAAAATAATTAATAAGAAGGGCCACGTGATTTGTAGGAAGAGAAGGGTTATTAGGGCATGTGAAAACCTGCGTTAATTGGGGCCACCACCACCATAAATTAAACGTTACACATAAAATAGATAGAGTGACCATTTTAGACAAATCTCTTACGGTGACAACTAACATGATGCTCACGTTAGTCCATTCCTCACCCTCTTCCGAGGAGACACTCCCATGGACCCTCTTGTTTCCTCTCTTCAATTTTCTACGACCCCACTCTCTCTCTCTCTCTCTCTCTCTCTCTCTCTCTCTAGTTTAATTTATGCTTCATAACTTTCACTAATCTCCAACTAATCATGTCCTTAATACACAACACACACACACATACAAAAAAAAAAAAAAAAAAATCTATTCTTTAGGCCTTTTGGAGATCAATATATAGCTGTGTTGAATTGATGGTTCAAAGTGTGGCAGCCATTGCTTCTCAGCTCAATGTAATAGTTGTTTTGTTAAGGAGGAAATTGCTTGTGAAAATATGGAAAGGACCGACCCAGAAGAGGAAAATAAACACAACTTCCAGACATTCAATGATCGGAAATTGACTAAAATTTGGTAGATCTACAGAAATAGGAGCAGACAATAACAGAGAAGAAAACCAAAACCCCAAAGTGTATTTATTAATTTTAAAGCTGAGGAGCAATCAAATGGTGTAGACCAGGATTTTGTCGCAAACCCAATTATATGCAAGTGGGTCATTAGCCGCTAAGCTTTGATGACACTGAGCATGGAGCTATTCTGCTCTTGTCCTCTCGCATTTAGAACAAGGAAAAAAAAAAAAAAAAATCTCATGTTTGCTTTGCTTGGGAAAAACTAAAATTTACCCACTTCTACAAATTAACAGTACTGCTGCTCCTTTAGGACAACAGGGACCATTTTCTTTGCACTCGACTCCAAAATCCAGCTGTTTTCTCTTCTGCTACCTAACACCAAAAAGAAAACACTTCACTTTGATTTAACTGCTTGTGTTTCTACTGGTTTTTTTTACTCTTCATTTACCCAACTAAAGAAAAAGTTTGGTTCTTTTGGAAGAAAACTACATGGGAGGAACCTTAAACTAGGGGTGGATGCGCCACAATGCATGCCATTGGTTTACTAAACAGTGGGTGCTGGTGAGTTTGTAGTTTGGCGCCTGGGGCCTCAACAGTGTGTGACTAGTCACGTGCCTTCAAATTGGAGTTGGCTATGGCTATTTACACAGAGACATGTTATGGCTATTTGCTCAGCTAGGCAAGGTCCACCACATAATTAGAAGCTAAGCTGTCATGTCTCAAAGCACATGAAAACGACTACTGCATAGGCATAGTCCTAGTGCATACCATTCTCCCTACACAAATTCTAATTTCAACGCTTTTCGTTTATTAAATGCATGGATTTCGAGTATGCATTACATACATTAATGTGATAAATCTAGCTATTGCTCGAAGTACCAGCAAAGTTAGAAGGGAGGTTGCAAAGTATATGCATGTGGCTTTAGAGTTGGCAAACTAGAAATGAAAACCCAAAATCTCGCTCAAGAATAATGTAGAAGTAAAACAGGGTGTGATTCAAATGAAGCTAGCCCATTTTTGGTTTGGCTGTGTGTGTGTACTTGGAAGGCCCATGAAAGAAGTTGGGTTGACCCACAGACAGCTGGGTTTACTCAGATGAATACCCATTGTTTGTAATCTGGAAAATTAATAATGATTGGATGATGGGTTCCCAAATGGGAAACACCAAGAGCTGAAATGGGCCAGAGAGACATATGAACCAGCATTTCACAAAACATTCAAGGACCCTGACCCAGAGAGATCAGGACCCATCATTCTGGTAAAAAAACGATTTCGATGTTTTTTAATAATACTGCTGTGTCAAAGTTGGCAGAAATTGGTTGTAAAGAACCCAACTGCTGCTTACAATTATATCTCTTTTACAACCTGAACAGTACCAATCAAGCACTTGACTATTCACCTTTCATTGGACAGAGTTTGCCTTGGAATTATATCATGTTGGGACTTGGGAGTGTTAAACATTAAAAACAAGAAAATGATGCGTCTGAAATGATATGGAGTGGGGAATTTGTAAGTGAACTGATGTAACAATCAATAAGATTCAAATGATTTATTGTTTTTCAAAAGTCGGTATCAATTAATAATCCTACTGAGGAAGCTAATCATAATTGATCAATTACTAACCTTTGAACAAAATCTCACAAAGTTTGGCTTTGATCGTCAAAGTTGGCACGGGTACAAGTGGCTTTGTTGTTCTTCTCTATCATATCAAACAAGTAGGTTCAATCGCATCCTGGGCCTCTGTTTTTGAAATTTGAGATTGCCTTCTGATTGATTTTCTTTCTCACAGGGCTATGTAGGTGGCTGTCTATATCTTGCATGATATTCAAATCTGTTAAGCATAAGCATGACAGGATACTTCACAAAAAGAATGGAAAGGAAAGACAATAGGATAACTGAATCGTCAATGATTTTAAATCCAAAGCAAATTCATTATATCGTTCTCTATAATCTGGCATATGCAGCCGTTCAAAATTGTCTCATAGACTTGAGATATGGATGCAATTCATCTCCACTTCAAGCTCAAGTAATCTCTACAAACTACAAAGCTGAAAGAAAGGATGAAATCTCGATCAGTCAGATTGCACTCCCAGACTCTCTCTGATGCACAAATGAAAGCCATTTGCGAAGAAACTAGATTTTGCTATAATAGACATTACCATTTAATACTAACACAATTCTACGTGCTACGAAAATTTCAAGGATGCATCGATTCAGAGGACAGTCATTGTGTCAAAGTTACTTGTAACTGTATTCATAGCTGCTGCTAGAAGATGAGAAGAACATTGACAATCTCAGCCCACATTTGTACTTAAAAAATGTGGGGCCGAAACAACAGTCTAAAGTTCAGAAGATAAACTATTATAAAATATCGACATATCAGCAGGATACATCAGATATATGCTTGCTGAATTTCAGAGTTCGATCGAGTGGGCAGGATGAGTAATAGGCAAAGAATATACTAAAAAACGCCAAAAGCCGAAACGATATGAAGATCATTTGTATTTATCTCATTAAATAAAAATAATTAATATATCGTAACGAAAGAACTTGAGAACACTAAAATCTCCTGTGGTTGACAATTTTGTGCCAATGACATTCCCCCAACCCATCACCAAAAATAGGAAAAGAAAAGAAGCGTACATCAATTGCTGATTCTCCACCTCCCTAGCTTCTCTTATGTTTGTTTATAACATAAGAATGACAAGAAAAGGAGACAAAAAAGAGGGTAAGAAAATAATTTCATATCTTATAATTTGATATCAATGGTATGAATTGAGATGGAAAACTTGGCAGCCAGGCTTGTAAGACTGCTTGGATGCTGCTTGCTTAAATTTCTTGGCAGAGGCTTCGTCCTCTTCTAAGCTTGTTTGGACAAAAAATCGAATCCACCAAGACGAGCTCCGCATTTTGGCCTTCAAAAATGAAGTAATATATCCATTACATTAATGAAATCACAACCATATTATTTCTTATCCAAAAAAAAAAAAAAAAACCAAAACCATATTATGAACCTCTCTAGTATACCACGTAAATAATATGCCCAACTATTTACTGCCTTAATTCATTCAATTCCAGATTGAATCAAGATATTTAATTGCTATTGTATGGTGGGGCTTTCGGTTTCCAGATATTCACTCTACAAAGGTATCTAAGCTTAAAGAATTCAGCAGACATAAACCTCTTTAATATATGATTCATTGAATTTTACTTTACCCCTTTGAATTTCTTATTCAATCATTTAAATTGGTTTAGTGGGATGGGAACTTGATTCTACAATTGAGATCTCATTTCACATACCCACCTAAAGCTTTCAGCTCAAATACAAACGTCTAGAGTCTGAAACTCAGTCACTTTTACCTTTATTTTTCCTCCAAAACTATTGTCCATTCGTATATTTATAATGGTTTAAATTATTCAAAAATTATTATTTATAAAAGAATTAACCCGCACTATATCGTTGGAAACAACTAGTTTTAGTTTGAGATATTTGGCTAAGAGGTTAGCAATGTTCTAAAAATATGAAAAGTATAAACCATATTTTTTTTTTTCATGAAATCAAACTTTCATTAACAACAATGAAAACACAACAGCATGGGCTAAACCAAAACAGGAATCCAAAACAAAAGGGAGCCTAAAAAACATAAAACCGAAAAGAAAACAACCCTCAAGTTAAACAAGCTTAATTTGAAGAGAGCTACAAAAATGCTTGTCTTTAAATACCCAAATGGGGGCACTGAAGTGAGTCAAGGCCAAGCAAAAACTATTATTAAAACAAGCTTATTTAAAGAAAGATTATCAAACAAGCCTTAAAAATTGATTTTATATAGGTCAGATCTCTAGTTCTCCAGCTTGCCAACAATATACAAGCAATTAAATCTTCAAATTGTTTGCAACCTTTCTTCACAACTTTCTTTACTAAGTTGTCAAATGAATTCTCAATATAATTAAAGTTACTCTTGAAAATGATTAGATAAGCAACAAAATTTCCCTAATTATAAAGTATCAAATAATTCTGTAAACTTTAAAATAGACTGTATGATAAATAACAAAAAGTATGTGTAGGATAAAGTTACTAGAAACATACTTTGATTGCATTGTACGTATGGTTTTCAATAATATGGAAAATATAAAGATAACTTCAACAAAATCAACAGGGGGCAAATTTTTCAAAATTAAAACATTGCAATCTAATTTTAAATAGGCTATGATTTGAGGGAGGGGCAATGTGTAATTTTCCCTAATGATTGATTCATGCAGAAATAGTGCAAAGAGAAAAATATCAATACCTAGATGCCTACAGCTTCTTAATTGTAATATGACTTAAACCACAGTTATGGAAGCCATGTGAGTACGTTTTAAGAACTCACCTATTCATATTATAGTTCCACCAGCAATTAGGTCAGTGAATTCACATATTATCCATATTTTTTATAATTTTATGTGAAAAACACAAAAACATTATGCATGAGGATATCCAATTAAAATGGCACACACAAGATCCAGATGACAAGCCATAAGTAGTAGCTTACCGGCCGTCCAAACTTTGATAACTCATTTACTTTTGCTTTCTGCTGACCAGGGGAACCTAGATAAAAAGGAGACAGTAAAAGGTCACCAGATCTTTATCAAATGGAGCAATTCTAATATTGGATAAAAAATAAAAAATACAAACACAGCAATGTTGTAGCAAGAGGAATGGGAGAAACAGGACATGCAACAGAGAGAACTCCTAATTTTATTGGATGTTTCTCTGTATCCATGATGTAGTAACAAGATTTATTGTCCATGGTTTAGTATGATTGTTATAATGACAATCAGCTAAGAGGAACTCTCAAATTGGTTCCTTGGGGGTCAAGAAAAGATCAAAAATGGAAGCTTTGAAGAATAATAGCTGCTTTTATCGCACAACAAAGTAATCCTAACCCACAATGATGGCTCAACTCGAAAATTCTAGTTGACTTTAGCTTTCCATCCTAGATTCAAATCCTCTCTACCCAACTTGTAATTTTAGTAGGAGCAGAGCATACAACATTCATTGAGGACATTCACCAGATGATTGTGGAGTTTCCAGAGTGACAGCAAATACACTTCAAAAAGTAGTTGCCAATGAAGAATTTAAAACACAAGGTTCTTGGTAGTGAAATTATCATGCAATGGAAAGAAATCTTAATGAAGTTGCATAGAGCTTTCAAAAAGTTACCAGTAAATATAATAAGACCATCAGATGAAACCCTTGCAAATTCTGGAAGAGTTTTGTTCAGGTATTTGGGGGATAAGTAATCCAATGCATCTGACACAATAACGTGAGAAAATGACTTTGCCCTATAGGGTAGAGGGAATTTGATATCCGCCACACGCACAATCCCTTTGTTCACAAGTGATTTGCAGTTTCCATCAGCATCCTCTATGTCGTATGGTTCTATGCCCCATGCTTCTGTTTCACCTTCTTTCAACAGCTTAGATACCACAGAGCAGGTATCGGGACCAACATGCAAAACTTTGCGCATGCTATCGCCATGTGCTTTCTTTAAGATGGGTATTGCTCTTTGCAACTCCAATGTGCACGAAAAATCACCTACAGGTTCAATTTTGATCTATGTGTTTAAATACCAACTCAGTCAACGAAACTATAATTCGTACAGCAAATGCTCATAGAAGCATCACCAGGATTAAACCATTAAATCGTTGTATATTACAAGTTGCAAGCATGTGCACATAGTAACTAAAGTTGATCGAGACCATCAAAACATCATATGAAATTCTTAAATATTACAGCCTTAATATGCAATTTAGTTAAAAATAAACCATCAAGCACCAATGCAAGAAATATGAATGTGATATCATCTGTCCCCAATGAACCAAGACATGGAGTAAAACAAACAGTATAAAATTGCAAAATTATCCAGGAAGCTTAATATGGAATTGGAAATAGAGCAAACTAGAATGCAATAATAAAACTGGTGCTAGGATATAAGAAATGCCTATCAAAGATGCTTCCCCACTCCAATCAACTTCCTCTCCTTTTTTATCATTTTGCCGCACCTTAGGGGCAAAAAGTTTTGAATTTTTAATTGCATACTTTCAACATCTTGCTATCCGTAATGCTTATTTCGCACTATTTCAACCAATACACATTAATTCACGAAATAAATTAACTAGTGCCACAATGACCAGAAAATAATAACAATATGCAATTAAATTTAGTATATGGAATCCATAATCCCTGGCAGGTTGTTGGGAGGGAAGATAGTAGACTTTGGAAATTGGGCTCCTTAGGTCATTTCCCGGTCAAAGAATTCACACCTTCATCTTTGATCCCAAGGGACCTATCAAAGGCTTTATGGAAGATGAAATGTCTAAAAAGAGTAAATGTCTTAACATGGAGTATTCTTTTGGGAGGCTCAGATATGGCAGATGAAGTACAAAGAAAGTGCCATAGCTACTGTTAAGTTCTAATTGTTGCATGCTCTGTTTGCAAGCAAGGAAGAATGAAGTTGCCTTTTCTTTCATTGTTCATATAGTTCATTGATAGAACCCGAAATATATTGCAATGTAAAAGATAACGAAACTACAAGATAACCCAAGTATTTGAGGTACTTGGAACCTCCCTTTCTTGAGCACTCTCACTCAAGCCCTACATCAAACCTACTGAATCAATGCTTACCCTCTTCCTTTCCCACTCCCTCTATTTATAGCCAAACATCATAACTAACTCCCTAACTATTTACTAATATACACTTAATAGCATTCCTATCATTCATAATGTGAGAGCAATATTTCACCTCTTTGGATGTTCTAGGATCTTCGATCTTACCCAAAAGAAAATATCTATCAATAGCTAGTTAGGTACATATTTAAAAACAATGTTAAAATTTTGTACGTCAATGCAATCAAAGCTGTCATTTGAGGATTGTGATGTGAAAGAAATCAGAGAATTTTCAAAGGCAAAAGCATTGCATAGGAAGAGAGAGTAGATCTAGCAAGATTTCATGCATCTTCTTGGAGTGTTTTATCTAAGCTCTCTTTGTAGTTGTTCTTCTTCTTCATTTGTAATTAATTCCAATTGTGGTGCTTTTATGTAGATTCCTGGAAACTTTACCTTCAATGATTTTTTTAATAAGAAGCCTAAATCATTACAAGAAAAAAGGTAATAAAGAGGGAGATAAGCCTGCTCACTAAACGTCCAGGAGGTTACAAGAGGAAAACTTATTTTACCTTCAATCTTGCTGACTATCTTGTTGCCTCCAAATACACCTGCATTAATAAATAATGGTTCAATGAATGAGGCAATAAACCCCATTGTTTATTTTTTTGACTAATAAACAAAGCATACCACCCCAAACTACGTGGAAAGGGAAAATGATGCTGCATTAAAACAAAGTCGGTAGGAATACTAAGGATGATCGTATCACATTAACATGCAATGAGAAGTCTAGAAAATGTATATCAAATGCAAACCTGGGCCACTAAAAGCATAGACAAGTAGAAGAACTGCTCCCTGAGAAAACCCGGAAAAAAAATCGTCAAAATTCAAATACCAACGATATGGACTATATTTTATTGGGTGGTAAAAGTACTATGGCAATCATGGATTATCATCCACCCACCGCAATAATCTAGAGAAAACGATAGGAAATATAAAACAAATCAGGAAAGGAAATTGATTCTCCATCATGACAATTACCAGAAGGACCAGGCATACAGATAACAGGGGAGATGATTTTGATTTCGCATTCAGGGCCCCAGCAAATGGAAAGCTTCCATTGCGGCGCGTGGTAGTAGGTTGCCTCCTTTGCATGATTAATAGTTCAAAAGAATATGATTCTACATTTGATGAAAACAAAAACAAGTGATAGTTAGATTGCACATCCATTAAATAGACAAATATGTGTACATGGAACCAGAACTCAGTTCAAAATGTGCACATCAGTTCGTAAAATTATTCGCCTGATTGTAGCAACTTGTTACAGAAAGTCACCGACACTTGAATGAAAAACTCGAGGGAATTTTCAGATACTATATGCCTGTGGCCACTCATGTCTATGCATCCCCCACATCCAACACCCCAACCCAACAAAATCTAGTAAATCAAAAAGAGAAATGTTTATGCAAATTTCAAGAGTGAACTTCCGCAACTAAATCAGCAAACAACACAAACTGCACAGCTCAATCTGTTTCCCAAATCATCATCTATGGTCTCCATAAGCAGAACGCTGATTTATAACCAATCACTTCAGAGACTTAATACCCAGAAAATAAAATCCGAGAAAGTTAACAAAAAGAAGCAAATTTAGCCCACGATTGAAGGAGGAAAAACAAAACAAACACCATCGGGGCAAAATAATGCAATGTCATTCTGGTAGCTGAAAGAAGCACATAGATCGATATAATGTAGCATTGTGGGTCGATGTCTTCCACCCCAGTATCAAGAAATAAATTAAAAAAAAGCAGCAGAAACCTTTCAAGTTCTGAACAAACTACAGAAATTGAGCTAAAAGAATGGATAAAGGAAACAGAAACACACACAAAGCCACACAGGTAACGAAAACTTAATGGGATCTGGAAAAATCACCTCAGATCAGATCAGAGAATGAGGAAGGCGGCAGCATTTAGTGTCTGAAAGTCCAGATCTTGGATCTGAAAATTATTTTTCCTTTTTGGGGTTTTATTAGTTATTGAGCGTAGTTACATCCAACGGGAGGAGAGAGGGAGAAAGAAGAAATGCAAGTGGGAAATAGAAAGGGTCATAATTTTAGCGGTTGATGTAATCGGATATTGAGTAGCAACAGAACAGAGCGTTGGCGGGACCCTTCAACGCGTGCAGTGTCACGCGCCTTTGCAATAATTGAATTGACAGCATTTGTGTCGGCCGTACTCGGCCTATCCAAACCCACAAGGCCAAGCCTTGAGGGCATTTTTCCGGCCCGTAGGCCTTACCGACAACCTAAGATTAGGCCCACAAGTTCTAATTCAACACCCAATTGCCTCGAAATACCCCTTAATTATCTTTTTTTTTTCTTTTTGGAAGTTTATGGTCGTGGTAGAAAGATTGGGCTAAGATTACAAAATTTTCGTTAACAATACGATATATTTCATTGTCAATCTAGGACTTTGCTTTAGGTGATGAATGGTCGAGCTAATGGCCTCCACAACTAAGAGAATCCTGCACATTAGTGCGATTCTTGTTTAACACACTTTGATGCATTTAAGTTAGATTTGAGTTGTGCTGAGCTAAATAGAAATTAAGATTGCATACCTTGCATGTGCGGTGACTTTCTATTTATAGTGAGAGTCTAATAATTGTTCTGTCAAGTTGACACACCTAACGTGTCACATCTACTAAGCCATACGATATCATACATGTTATTTGAGTTTTCTATCAGTGTAATGATCCTTCAAGTTTAGTTCGTTGTGCCAAAGTGAGTATAGCTCAACGATAATTTTCATATTCTCTCAACCATGAGATCAGAGGTTCAAATCTCTCTACTCTCAAATATTGTTGAACTAAAAAAAAAAAGTTTCAATTCGTTGTCAAGCATTCCCACACCAGCTCTAGGAAAAGCTCCTTCGAACCAAACTTGGCTCTCCCTTCGCAACACTTCGACATGCACCCACAAGGATGCCCCATCCCATAGGTTGGTTAAAATCACATTCGTCGTATTCAATATTACTCCGAAACATGTTTTTAATTATCCAAAATCAATTTTTATGGAATGAAAATCACGTTTAAAAGTGTAAAATCAAACACTAAGTTGATTTTGAATGATTAAAAGCATGTTTCGGAGTACTTTTGAACTTAATAAAAGTGATTTTGACCATTTCAAAATCACTTCTAAACATGTTATAATTTAAACTCTCAAATCGATTTTCATTATAATATTGAATTTTCTTTTCTTAGACCATAACTTTCTTTAGTTCAACAATTGCAAAAGTGGGGGTCAAACTTTCAACTATATAGAAGATGATAAGTGTCTTATCTATTTCAAATATTTGCTTGGCAACCATAACCTTTTTCAAAAATCAAGCAAATTTGTATGTTTTTTTTTTCCTTTTACATATTTTTTTCCATCTTTCTTTTTGATAAGATCACTTTAAATGGATGTTTGACACGTGCTAGAGTAATGTGAATAATTCAGCAGAATTGTGATTTTTAATGTACAAGTATACACATATATTATAGCAAGTGTAAGTAAATTATCGTATCCATAGAGACTAGAAAATTTTCACTCCACAACAGATTAACTCTCAGCGAACTCGATTTGTAACCAACAAATTTATCGAAGCGAATGAGATAATAAAAATCGAAAATTCTGGAACAAAATGCTTGTTAAGACATAGGTAAACATGGAAAATTCAAATAAACAAATAACAACTAGACTTTATACTTTGAGCTCATTAAAAGGCTTGAATTAGAGGTAATTTCATACTTTAATCGATTCTACAGCTTAAGTACACATTCATTTCACTCAACCCACAACAGCTTACAAAGCATTCTCCCGAATTACCTAAGATATACTATTTCATTCCCATTACTACAACAACTATTAAACCCGCTATAATGTGTGTGCATTAAGTGAGTGATTATCCCTAACCTCCTCACTTAGCTAGTTACTAACACGAACAAGAAGCTAATGTGGTTTTTAAGCTTTTAGCCCCTCCTATCCTTCCCAGAAATTAGAGGAACGCTTTTGCAATTCAGTTGGCCAGACGAAAATGAGCTAATGAAATAAAAACTTTTAAAAACCAGATTGAGGTAACGAAATTTACTCAACTGTAAAATTAATCAAAACAATCAACCTCTAATCCTCACCTTAAAGTGATAGTTCATAGTGCAAGAAATATAGCAAATGAAACAAAATACATACATAATGAAAAACAGTGCAAGGAAACTAAATACAAAATGAGGAAGAAGAAGAAATAAACAGAATATTGCCCCAAAAAGCTCGCTACAACATCAACTTCAGCTCAATAGGATATTCCTTCCTTCTTTGGAAAGCATCCGTCAATGGTTTCCTTCCTGGAAGTTCCTCACCCTTTCTCTCAGTTTATTCCTGATCCTCTCTCCTCTCTTTCCAAAAACGGCTACCCACAACTTATACTTCTCATTTTGTGCAAATCAGGGATGATTAGACAAGTCCCATTAATTGGCAAGCTCCCATTGGATGAAGTGGTCTGAATATTCTGACAAATTCCAGCTCACTAAATGAGGTGCTTCTTCTCATGTGTGAAATTCATGCCAACTTGTATTGCAAACTTTGCTCCAACAAATTGTGGTTAAACTGCAACACTTAACTTCTCGAGCCCTCTTTCATCAACAATTACTATATGATTTAATCCAGCCCTACATTATCATATAAAATGCACAAATTACAAAACATCATGCTCTAATAAGAAGTTTACCATATCAAAACTAAACATAGAGCAAAAGTAATCAAAGCCAGGGGATTTTCATAAATGAATAAGATAAAAATATTGTAATTACAACCCTAAAAAGCTAGCCTATAACTTTTATTTGAAGAGTTATCAATGTTTTTATAATCTAATCTCAATATTGAATTAAGTAGTTTAAGGTACATTTGCCTATCTCTACTTATTTTAAAATGTAATATGTTTGAATTTTCACTCAAGACAAAAAAATAAAACTATAGAATAATTACAAAATATATTCTTTCAAATTATAACAATAAAATTATTATATGTACTTGTATTCTAGTTTATTATTTCAGTAATTAGTTGTATGTTAAACTAATTGTTGTTATTTGTGCAACTTGCTATTACTGCTCACTAAGCTCTTCTATATATATATATATATATATATATATATATATATATATATATATATTTAAAACAAAGCATTTATTGAGACCAAAAATTAGTTACACTTGTCTTCCTTAAGCAAGGAGGATATCCACGAGGGGAAAGAGCCCTTCCAAAAAAATTCCTCCTCTTCCTGATCAAAGATGCGGGAGGGAGAGTCGCAAAACAAAGAAGAGAAATCGAGCGAAAAAGGCACCCTTGCAAGGTGGTGGGCTACCCGATTGCATGAGCGGGGGCATTTCACAAAGGAGATGGCCCCCCATTTTTCTGCTATAGCTTTAATCTCCTTTAGGAGATTTTTGGTTTCTAAAAGATCCGACCCTTGGTCATTAAGACCCTTAATCACCTCCAAGCAGTCTTATTCAACAATAATGGGCGGAATCCGATTAGCAGCCAAATGATGAAGAGAATTCAGGCATCCAGAATTGCTTTTCCTTCCAATGTTTTAATTGACCATTGTCGATTAAAAGGGGTGGATCAAGTGCAAATAGGAGATCCCCAGGAATCACGAACCACCCAACCCAATCCTCCCGCCTTCTGAAGATCATTCCATGCAGCGTCTATATTCAGTTTCCAGTGGTCGTTAGGAGGGGGCTGCCATTTTTCGTGATTCACGCAGTTCTTCTTTCTTGCTGGAGTAATGTATGGCCTCTAGGTAAGTTTGCTCTCTGCCAAGCTTTTCTCTATTGAGCAAATTAGAGGCTTTAAATCTAGAGGTTGTGATTTCTATGTGCCATGTAGTCTTTTGTTTTTGAAAAACCATATATTCCATATTAATAATGCTGCTGTTGTGAGATCTTCTTTTGAGAGCCTAATAATTCTCAGTTATGAGGATTATTTAACCCTAAAACTAAGTTGTTCTTTCCATTTTTGCATATTTTGTTGAATAACGAGCATGCTAAAAATAGCATTTATAAGATAAGTTCATGCAAGCTTGTTGGAGTATGGAAAAAGAAGAAATAAGTTGAAAAAATAAAGGAAAGTTGGCTAAATTGTTGTTTTTGTGCAGATTTGAACCAATGAAGAAAATGCAATTGCATTTCCTTGAGAAGACAATGCAGTGAACAAGAGGGAAAATGCAATTGCATTTTCTGGACTTTCCTTCATTACGGAAATCACGAAAATATATCAAGATCTACGAGATTTGCTCGATTTCTGGAGAATTTTCAACCTAATCTCATGCCCAAACATTGACCCATGATTGAAGGAGCACAAAGATGGAAACCACAGCCCTCAATGCCTATAAAAATGGGGAAAATGAAGCAAAACATGGTTGGGTTTTCTGCTCGCCCATAACAGTTTAGTTCACGGTTTTCTACCATTTTCCAGCAAGTTTTTCTTCATCCTAGCTCTATGAGATTCTGAGTTTGATCCCTTTTCAACAAAAGTTAGAAGAGGTAAAGATCCATTTGCATTTGAATGAGTATTTGGATCAATTGAAGCAAAGAATGCATGAGTTTGTACTTTGTAGTATTTCTAACATTTTTATCATTTTGAGTTTCTGTTTTTATCATTTTGAGTTTCTTTTTTTAGCATTTGTAATTTTTGTTTTTAGTTTATGTTTTGAGTTTGTTCTAGTTGGGTTTTCTTTTGTCGTTGAAGTTTTAGTTTTTGTATTTTTTAGTTTCTGATTTTATTTCATTTTGAGTTTACTAGATTGGTTTTACATCAAGTTTTCTTAATAAATTTCTAGATTGGTTGTCCTTATTGTTTTGGAATGTTCTTCCCTTTATTTGGTTATTTAATTATGAGTTTTGTATCCATTCAAGTGTTGTTTCTCATTCCCATTTAATTTAGTTGATCTCTCAATTTCTATCTAAGCTTGTAATGGATTTTCTACATTTTAATTTACTATTTTTCATCCTCATCATAATGAGCTAATTCCTTCTTTGGGATTCAAGCATGTGAATGCCCTAAAGATAAGAATAGAGGCCTAATTATGAGAGCAACTTTGCTTCCTCTATAGCTTGTTTGCTTTTATTGATTTTAATGCTTATTATTAGTCTAGATCAATCACCTAGATTAGTATACAAAAATTGAGTCTAATTCTGAAAATGCTAGATAAAATTTTGGTTTTCATAAAAGCAATAAAGGAAAATAACCTAGACATAGGAATTTGTTTTTGACCCTAGACATAGGGCAAAACGTTTAAAACCAAAAGAATTGTGTTTCAAAATTAACTAAGTTCGTATTAGCCATAGAAATATCGGTTTAATCGCTTAGCCTCCTAAAGATACTTCATAGAAGGTCGAATAGGTGTTGAATTCGGTTTACAAAGCTTAAGTGTAGAGTCAAAGTATTGCAATTGCAATTAGGCCGTAATTTCTTTCAATTGAGCAAAAACACGTTTGAATCCCTTTTTTCTCATTTTTATTTCTTCTTTTCAAAAACAGAAAAAATCATCCCACTTATTGTTTTACATTGGTTACCCACAATTGCAATTTGAAAACGTCTTTGCTTATTCTCTTGAATTTTGTTGTATCCGTTCCCTGTGGGATCGATACTCTGGAATACTTCCAGTTTTATATTACTTGCATCAACAGTGTGCACTTGCACTGAACTGGAGCTTTGTTTTAATTTACAAATATTTTCTTTAAGCCCCATGTTTCAGTTCGATCAGAGCCCATTAGCGATGTAGTTCCAGTACTCCTTAGAGCTCCACATTTTCCTACAAACATCAGAATTTTCAAATAAGTGTGGGATGAAAAGTTTCCAAAGTTTTTTAGTCCACTTACAATCCCATAATAAATGTTCTGTAGTTTCCTCTTTAACCCTGCACAGAAAGCACCGATTGTTAATATCAGTTCCACGCTTTTGAATGTTGCAATTTGTGGGGATTGCATTATTGAAAACTTTCCAAACTCCAATTTTTGCACTGAAGGGGATATTGAGGTTCCATAGTTTCTTCCAACTCTCCTTCTTAGAGATATCATTTGAGGATGTAGCTTTTTGGGAGAGCCCAAGGTTGGTGGCAAGATGATAGGCATTTTTGACTGAGAAGATGCCCTTCGGGTCTAAGCTCCAAATAATTTCATCTCGAGTATTTTTCCATCCTAGGGGAGAGTTTAAAATATCAGTAGCATCGCTTGGGATGAAGCTGTCTCGAATAACTTCCTCTTTCCACCTGGAATTATCATCCATTAAAGGTTTAACTCGTCTGTTCCTCATATCTTCTTTAACTCACACAGGTGATTTGCTCTCCAGTCTATCCATCCAAGGATCATTCTCAATAAGGATATGATTTCCATTTCCAACTTTCCATCTATATCCCTCTAGGAATAGTTGCCTTCCCCACACAATGCTCCTCCATGTTAGTGAAGGGTTATTTCCTAGCGGGGCCTTTAGGAAATCACTGTCTTTGAAGTATCTCCCTCTCAGGACTTTTCCGAGGAGGCTAACTCTCCAGCTTGTTTTAGCAAGCATGGCTTGGTTGAACAAAGAAAGATCGAGGGAACTCAGGCCCCATGCTTCCTTGCTCATGCATAGATTTTTCCATATCATCCAATGAGCTTTCTTTTTATCGGACGTCAATCCCCACCAAAAGTTTGCGCATAATCTTTTTATTTCCCCACATAGCTTTTAGGGTATTCGAAAGCAGCTCATAGTATAGATGGGAATGGTATGAGCTATTTCCTTAATGAGCACTTCCTTTCCTCCTTGAGAGAAAAGACGTTCTTTCCATCCTTGTAAAACATTCCAGACTCTCTCCTTTATCTTATCGAAAATTTTGTGCTTGTTCCGACCACTTTGAGATGGTAAGCCTAGATAGTAACCAAGATTTTCAGTTTTGACCACCCCAAGGATCCTACTAAGAGATGTAGTTTTATCTCTATCCACGTTCTTGCTCGTCATGAAAGATGATTTATTGAAATTGATAATTTGACCCGAGGCCTTTTCATAAGTGCCAAGCACCTCTTTTTTCCTGCATCAATCATTCTCATTGGCCCTGAAAAAAAGGAGACTATCATCAACGAAGAAAAGATGGGTGAGAGGGGCAAAACTTATTAACACGAAAACCTTTAATGTTAGAGATAGAATCTTCCCTATTCAAAATAGCTGAGAGGCCCTCTGCGCAGATGAGGAACAAATAAGGGGACAGAGGATCGTCTTGCCTGAGACCTCTATGTGGTTCGAATTTGTCTGGGGGGTCCCGTTGAGAAGAATGGAGTAATTGACTGTTTCCACACACTGCATGATTTTGTCAGTCCACTTTTGCGAGAATCCCATTTTATCCATCACCTTCCTGAGGAACAGTCATTCCACTCGATCGTAGACTTTACTCATATCGAGTTTCATAGCTACCACACCCACTTGTTCTTTTCTACGAGAATTAAAAGCATGTATACATTCAAAACCTATGAGGACATTGTCTGTGATAAGGTGTCTTGGAACAAAAGTCGCCTGTGTCTCGGAAATGACCATATCTAGGATGCCCTTCATCCTATTGGTAAGGGCTTTGGCAATGAGCTTGTAGACAACATTGCAGAGGCTTATAGGCCGAAATTTCGACATCAGTCTGGAATTTCTCACCTTTGGGATCAAAGTGATAAGCGTTTTGTTTAAAGGTCTCACCCCCGCCCCTTCGTTCAGAACTTTGAGACAAATCTTCACAGTGTCTTCTCCCACCACCTCCCAGTAGTTTTGATAGAAGCTCACATGAGCCCTGTCAGGCCCAGGCGCTTTCTAAAGGTCCATACTTTTTAGTGCGACCATAATATCTTCTTTCGTGAAAGGTCGCTCTAATGAGTTGTTTTGCGAGTCTGAGATGGACCGAGTTATTCCTTCCAAGATTTCTGATAGGCGTACAAATAAGTTTTCGCAAGCGCACGGGTCAAGTAATATAAAACGGTATTCCTACCGAGTATCGAATCCACATAGATTGGCTTTTAATTCAATTAATTACAATGAATACTCTCACTTAACTTTATTTAGAGAACCGAAATCAAGAGAAGATAAACTAACTAACAAAAGAAAATAAATGGGAGACACAAACACGAGGGATAACTTGGGAAATGATCAATTACTAAGTTAACAGACAATTATAACTCAATGGACAGCGAACTCATAAGTCTAGAAGCTCTAAAAACGTGGAATCTCCTCTCGGTCTCCTCCACTCTCAATGTACCAATTAACTAACCTAGGTCTCCCTAGCGATAGCTAACTCACACAAGGCATTAAGACTCTTCATTACGAACTTCTAATATTATTTATTAATTCCAACTGTCACTCCAGTAAATAAACACTAGTTATGCAATTGGGTTATTGTCTAAGCTTCTCTCCTTCGAGTTTCCACTTAGAAAACTAATCGATTAACCAATGCCCCACTAATTAACCTTCATCACCAACTACAATTAGCTATTAATCTCGTTGTCACTCGAGTAGTTAATTAATTGATCATTAAGCTAAACTAAGTATCCTCTTTCGAGCTTAACTTAGAAATACCTCAATTAATTAGAGAAACAATGGTTAAAGGCATTAAGAAACAATTGCATAAATGATTCAAAGCCCTCAAAGCAATAAATATCTATTACTTAAGAAATTAATCCAAAGTTTCCAACAATCAAGCATAAAACAGTGTTTAACAATGAACCCAAGTAAGTAGGGATTAAATCATACAAAATCAGTCAACACAACCCAGAAATCCCTAACTTTACAGCCACAAAATTAACTATAAATGAAAGGAAAAGGGAAGAAATTGCAAACAAAGGGAGATCTCGCGTTTCTGAGTTGTTATCCCAAGAATCCAAACTCCAAATCTTCAATATCGCTTCAATTCGCTCACAAATGTTCCCAAATCCTCTCAAAATAGCATGGAGTCATATTTAGGGCATAAACCCTCGGTTTTGCCTCCTAAAATCGAAGAGAAAATGATGTATATATAGCAGAGATCGAAACATATCTGAAAAAACGCATTTTATTGTATTCATCGTGCCTAGGTGTCCAAAACAGGGCCTAGGCGTTGTCATTCTGTCTGACTACTCTGCTTCAGGCGCTTAGGCTCCAAGATTTTTTGTTTTTATTTTTATTTATTTATTTTTTTTAAGTTTTCAACTTGAAAGTCTTAAACTTAGGACTTTCAAAATGAAAACTTTCTTACTTAACATTTCTTACTTAACATTTTATTAATTTTCTCTTCCCTTCTTGAATTTTCAACAAAGCTCTAAAAGACTCCAATATCCATCGAAGTAATCTCGAACACTCGATTTTGCTCCGTCAGCTCGGTTTCTACAAAATCAAGATAAATACACATTAAAGTTCACTAATTCAATACAAAACTAACCAATAAATGAGCATAAATATAGCACTAAATTAGTGTTATCAATTTCTTCGATGGCCACTGGGCAAGGGGTAGACGTTTGGAAGAGGTTGCGAAAATAATCGGTGGTTGTACTCGCAATTTCCTCCTCTGTGTCCACCCAGATTCCCCTGCTGTTTGTAACTCCTTCGATCCTATTCGTTTTCCTTCTCTGAGAAGCTTTGGCATGAAACCACCGAGTGTTTCTATCTCCCCACTTGAGCCAGTTCTCTCTAGAACGAGCTCGCCAGTAAATCTCTTCCTCATCAAGAAGAGCCTCTAGCTCCCTTTCAGATTTTTGAGTTTCCGCGAGGGTCTCTCGATACTATAAACTATTAAGCATCTCTATCTCTTTCTCTTTTTTCTCAATTGCTCCTTTTAGAGTTCATTTCAGTCGGTCTTTGTTTCATCTGTAAAGGTCTTTTAGACCATTTTGGATTTTAGCGTTAAAGTTGTTCACATTCAAGCTGCCAAGCAAATTTCCAGAAATCTTTCAGAATGCCCTTGCAGTCCTCAAAGTTCAGCCAGCTTTCCTCGAACTTGATCACTTTGAACCTATGGTTCATGTACTGAAAATAGTTTTCAGCACTCGTATTCATACATATGGGGTCTATGGTCAGAGCTATTGTAGTTTGAATGCTGAACTTTAATATTGGGCCATTTGGACAGGAAAAGCGAATTTATCCTAAATCTGTCAAGCCTTTCCTTGATTGAGTTTCTCTTGTTTTTATCTTTGTCCAAGTGAAGGGGCTATTCGAGAAACCTGGATCAATTAGGTTACACGTGTTTATAACGTTACGAAAGTCTTCCATTTGTTTTTTATCTTTAGGGGCTCCTTCTTGCTTTTTTGAGCTGATTAAAATTTCATTGAAGTCTCCCCCTATTACCCAAGGAATGTTAAAGAGATCGTTAAGCCTTTCCTGCAATTTTTAGGAGTCCCTTCTCTTTTCAGTAACCGGGTTGCCATAGAAGCCGATAAACTGCCATTTCCCTATTGTCTCTTTTATGATTACATCAATGTGTCCTTCAGAGAATGATTCAATATTGATCTCATAACCTCTATTCCAAAGAAGAGTTATACCTCCACTTTTTCCTTTACACGGCACACAAAAAATACCGTCGAAGTTCAGATCCCTTTTTACCAATTCAGCTTTAAAAGAGTCACACTTTGTTTCTGTAATGAATACTAACTCGAGGGAATGTTTTTTTACTTCATGTCGAAGCTCACGGCGTGTTTGGGGATTCTCCAGGCCCTAAACGTTCCAACATAAAATTTTCATGGCGCCCGAAGGGGCTATTTTCCAGCCTCCGTCGATATCCCTTTGACTAAATCAAAGTCTCTATGCATACTCTTTTCGATCCCTCCTTCTCGCCATCTAGCTCCAAGTCGTGCTTCTCTCCCACCCTGGTCGTGTGAAGTTGGTGCTAATTTACTTCCCAAGTGTTTGTCCTAGCAAGTCTCTTCCATTTTTTCACATTTTGATTGCTCTGTATTAAGGAGTTAACTTGCATCTCTGCCTGCTTTCCTTTTAGTTTCATTTTGTTGGAGTTGTTTGCCTTTCCTCCTTATTCAAACTAGTAAGCTCAAGACCAGCACTTCTTGGGCTTTTGCCTTTTTCTGTTGGACCTTTAGTTTTTATCAACCTCTGTCCTGGCCCACCTATCAAAACTCCTTTTGTTTCTAAAATATCAACGGCAACCTGTGGCTTTTTCTAATTAGACTGATCACGTTGACTACTTGGTACCATCCTAGCATTTTCTCTTTCTCCATCTGTCTTTTCGCTACTGTCCATTTTATATCATTGTTCTGTATTATGATATGATGTTTTTGAAATTTGTAAAATCGCCTCCTTACCGACTGCTTTCCACTGTTCCATATCCGCTTTCGGTTTACTCTTTCGGCAGGCTTCCCATTGGCTCGACTGTTCTGAGTATTGTATTGTTGTGTTGGAGTCATTGTTTGTGTTATCATTTTTATCGTTTTTTGCTTCTGGTTCCTCCCTTGCCCTTACCTCTGCCCCTCTGCCTCTACCTCTTTGGGACGAATTTCTTGTATCCTTTCTCCTGTTTCTATACGTTTGTTTACTCGACCCTACTTCTTTCAACCATACTCCGTATTCCATCTCTTCCTCTCGATTATTTTCATATTCCATGCAATCTTTCAACACATGGCCCATTTTTCCGCAGTTGTAGCAGAACTCTGGTAATTTTTCGTATGTGATAGGCACCCACACTTCGTCTGTCATAGATCCAAACTTTAGTCTTGTAGCTCTCCATAGCGCTTTTTGAGTGTCTAGCTTCACTTTAACTCTTAGCGAGTTGCTTCCCTTGCTCCTTTCGTTGTCAAAGTCCACCTTCTCAAAGGTGCCTACTGAGTTCCCTAGCGCCATTGCAACTTTCCTAGAGAAACAAGCTAATGGTAGTTCATGGAAATGTAGACAAAAAGATGCATACCTAAAGGTGAGGTCGGTGATTTTGCTATTCCCTTTTGGTTCTTGGAAGATTAATAGAGCTTTATCAAATGTCCAAGCCCGCCATTGACTATCCTCGACTTATCCTTCCTATTCTGAAAGTCACAAAGAAATAGGTTTTTTCTTGCATTGTTTATCTTCACCGCTCCCTCCAGGTTCCATATTTTTGGTATTGTAGTTTTGAAGATCTCTGGTATGATGTTCCGGTTTGTGAGTATTTTGCACACCACTGTGTTTTCCAGGTTTCTCTCATACTCGTCTATATCTTCGTCTGCCACATTGACTATAGTTCCCTTCCTTTCCTCTGTAAGCTTGAGTTTTTCTAGCCTCTTGAATATATTTGTTTCCTCCATTAGATCAGAAACTGATCCCCCTGTTATCGATCTTTGGAAGGATTCCTTGAAGCAAACTAACCGTTGCCCACTTGCTCATAGAGCGGTTCTCTTCAGGAAGAGACCACTCTAGAGCCCCAGTTCATTAGTATTGGAAGTTTATAAGCTCCTCTATATTATAGAGCTTAGTTACTCTTGTAATTGTATTGAAATAATACCACAAGAGTATTGTTACATGGTATCAGAGACCATTGACTCACGTCTACTACATGGATTCTTCTTCTTCTTCCACCACCGCTATTGTCTCCACTACCACTTTAGTTCTCAATCAATCTTCTCTCCCAGTTCTTCTTTTGTCAAACATTTACAATTTGATTTCTATAAAGCTTGATTCTAACAATAAAACACTTAAATCAGAAGACAACACTTATAAAAAAACTCATTATCAAATGTATACGTCAATCAGCAAAAAAATAAAATCTTAATGAATAAAACACTTATTATAGGTATATGTTAATGTTAAGATTTCTGAGTATAAGTTAATGAATAAAACACTTATTACCTTTTCTTGACTCATTGAATAAAAAAAAGTGTGAATTCATTGAATTAAAAAAAATGTGAAGTAAACCATGTTAACTGAGCGGAAATGGTCTAGTTTGTAAAGCATATTTGCAAAAGTGGAAATACACCTTTGGCACTTAAGAAACATTGTTTAATATTCCATCAATTCTCACTTTTTTCGACGGACTGTGACAATTGGGAATCAGATTCACATTCATGTTTTTCTCAATTGTAAGTACATATTTCAAATATTATAAATTGGGAATTTATATCATTTAAGATAGGTATGAAAATAATATTTTAGATCAAGTTTCATAATGATTTTGTTTTATATTCTTTTAATTTTGAAATCTAAACTTACCACTTTTTAGTTTCTAAAAAAAAATTCTATAACTCAATAAAAGAAATAATAAAATTATTATAAAATGAGTCCTTAATAACTAAATTTGATTTAAATTTAGACTTGGGTCATGAGCTGGATGTGTATTCTCATCTTCAAGAACAAGTATAGAATATGTTCAAAGCTTTATATTCTTGTCACAAACTGTCAATTCTCCATCATATTGTAATCTTATCTTATTTTCTAAAATTTTATAATACTTTATATTAGTTTTCTTTTGCAAAATTTAATTTTAGTCCTTAATAACATGAGATTTTCTATTTTGATTTATTATACTTTCGTAAAAAATCATTTTCATTAGTATCATTAAATTTTCATTTTGAGAGCGTTTGGCACGCAGAGTTGAGTTAAGTTGGACAAAGTTGAGTTGAGTTGGAGAGAGTTAACGAGCAACACTTTGTAGAATGAAAACTACGTGAAATTACTCAAAATGGTGGAGAGTTAATTACTCAACACTTTAGTTTTAAGTCATCCAATGACACTCAAATTCAAGAATGACAGAAATGGTTATCAATGCACTAGGCACGAATAAGGAGCGATTTTCTAACAACCTTCTAGTAAAAGAGATAGAAGGAACATTAACATAACATCGTAATGAAAGAGATACTAAGACATAAAATAGCACGGTTAAAAGAAGTGTAAAAAAATTGATAGATACATTACTGTCCGTAGCTCATTTGGTTTGATTGGATAGTCAAAAAAGTTCTAAAAAATCCTAAAAACACCACCAAAAGTGTTTTACTAGGGAGAAAAATATTTTCTCAAAAGTCATCCAACACTCACTTTAAAATCGAACAAGTGCAAAAGTTTTAAGTATAAAAACACGACTTAAGCCGCCTTGCATTTGAAGTACAACCCTTGACCATAGAAAAGAAACTAATATACCAACCAAATTAACCACACCAATTAACTAACCATACAGAATCCGAGCAGGAACATGCATAGCATGTCTTCTTTTTCCTGTCTCCGAGAATTTCAGTGCTTTTTAGCTAGTTTCTGAAGCTCTTCTTTCTGAACTAACACCAAGTCAAGAAGAAGAACCTAGTACTGAAAATGGGAGTGGAATATAGCTGCTGCAGTACAGGATTTTTCAGTCGCATTGGAATAGTCATCTTCTTGGTGTTGTTTGCTGGGTTGATGTCTGGCCTCACTCTTGGCCTCATGTCTATGAGCCTCGTTGAGATTGAAGTTCTTGCCAAGTCTGGAAAACCAAGTGACCGTAAACATGCTGGTGTTCTTCTTCATCCTGTCCTTTTCTTTCACTTTCCTGGGAAAAATTTTCTTTCTTCTCTTAATGTTTGTTACTAACAAGAATTTGGCAATCTTCATTAACATAACAGCAAAGATATTGCCAGTTGTTAGAAGACAACACTTGCTGCTTTGCACTTTATTGATCTGTAATGCTGCAGCCATGGAGGTAACTGTAAACTGTTGAAAAGTTGAGCACTTTGCCATATTGTATCAGATGAAGAAAAAAAATCATACTTTTGTATTTACTTTGACAGGCACTTCCAATATTTTTGGATAGTTTGGTGACAGCTTGGGGAGCCATATTGATCTCTGTCACTTTGATCTTGTTATTTGGTGAGGTGATATATCAAACTTTCACTTACTTTTGTTAGTAGTCTCGGTGAGAACAATTAATGTAGATTTTAGGTGAAGTTTATGTAAAAGGTTAGAAATTAGAACATGTTCTCATGCTCTGTTTCTGCAGATCATTCCTCAAGCTGTTTGTTCTAGATATGGTTTGGCAATTGGTGCAACAGTGGCTCCATTTGTGAGGGTTCTTGTTTGGATTTGCTTTCCTGTTGCATACCCTATAAGCAAGGTAATGGTTTTCTTCAGCCAAATTTGATTGCTAAAGCACACTTAATAACAAAAAATTGTTCATTTCACTATATTTGTTTTGTAATCTAGTTTTACATTGCTTAACAAAAGAAAAGGTTAGAAAACAAGAATGAAAGTTAAAAAAAAAAAAAGAAATATATGTATCTGAGTCCCAATTCTTGCAGTCTCATTTTCAACTTATCAAGAATAATGAATTGAATTGCAGTTTTGTTTCCAAATGGGTGGAAACAGAACAGCAGCAGAACCTGAAAATTGATTATTTGATTCTGTTTTGACCAGCTATTGGACTTTTCACTGGGAAAAGAACATAAAGCTCTGTTCCGTAGAGCAGAACTGAAGACACTCGTAGATTTTCATGGCAATGAGGTACTGTCTCAAACACAAGCAACTCTCTATCTCTCTCTCTTGTTCTCTCTTGTGTGGCTGAGTTTTGTTCATTAAAAATGCAGGCTGGAAAAGGAGGAGAGCTAACACTAGACGAAACAACCATAATAGGAGGAGCACTGGAACTCACCGAGAAAGTTGCGAGAGATGCCATGACTCCCCTTTCTGAAACTTTTGCCATCGATATTAATGCTAATCTCGACAGGTTTAATGCCTAATCTGATCATCATCTTCACCACAGAGAAAGACACGAACTTCATTCTTCTTCTCTCCTCCATCCTAATAAATATGCTTATGAAAACAATGCAGCAACTTGATCAAGTTAATTCTGGAGAAGGGGCATAGCAGAGTGCCCGTGTTTTATGAACACCCTGCAAATATTATTGGCCTCGTATTGGTAATGTTTATTCATGCTAATAATAATAATAATAACAATAACATTCTTTTCCCTGATATCATCATATTTATATTGTAGGTGAAGAATTTAATAACTAGGCATTCACCAGATGGGGTACCAATTAAGAACTTCCCGATTCGGAAAATTCCGAGGTACTTTTATGCCCCTAATTTTTCTGTATATTGCATGTTAGGAAATCTTTCCAGGTAACAAAACTGATCTAAGAGAAGCTTACTGATCAGTCATGATTTTTATTTTTTAATCACCAGTAATGGGCACTAATGCAACATTATGCAAAATGAGAATTCTTTCTGGATTTCTTGTTTACTTCCCCACTAGGTTTATGATTTTCATACAAATGAATGCCTGCTCATTTAGGCTAATGTGATTACAGACAAGCCCTTCACTAGGGGAAAAAGAGCATAGTTACAAAACTAAATGTAAAGAGCATCACCTATTTGAAAGAAAAAAAGAACTTTCATTTTCACTAAGAATCCAACATTATCTATCAGGGTCTCAGAAACAATGCCATTGTACGACATACTAAATGATTTCCAGAAAGGTCATAGTCATATGGCCGTTGTTGTAAGAGAAAAGGAAAGTCAAGAGAAGTCCATTAGCGGAAATCAACTTGAGGGTATTCTTCACTTTGACGATGATACATATCACACAAATGCACATGCAGCAAAAGATGTGAAAGTGGACATCGATGGTGGAAATCATCCACAGGAAAAAAGTTTAAAGAGCAAGAGATCGCTGAAAAGGCTAAACACATTTGTCGATCGTAGTAATTCGTATCGGAAGTTCTCCGGAAGTAAGAAATGGTCCAAAGACTTCAACTCAGAGGTCCTGCATATTGCTGATGACCTGCTGCCCAAGCTCTCTGAAGAGGGGGAAGCAATTGGCATCATAACACTTGAAGATGTCATTGAGGAGCTTTTACAGGTATAGCATATCCTCTGTCTACAGTTCTGTCTTCCTATCAATGTTACAAAGCTTGATTACTCTTGATTTTTGTTCACTGCAGGAGGAAATCTATGATGAGACAGATTATCGTACTTAAAGATTGTTTGCTAAAAGTAAACATGAAGAAACTCAAGTAAAGTTTTAAGGTGGATGATATGATAAATTTGATTTAGATTGTAATAGCAATTGATAAAGGGAATACTTGATTTCTTCTAGGAGAAAAGGAATCAACTATTACTTTGGACATGATCGTTTGAAAGTTTATACCTTACCATTCCGGGGATAGATGTAAAATATCAGTTTCCAGTTTCCCTGTGACGCTGCCAGATGCAATAGGCACGTAGAAGATTTAAGCTCATTGCTGACTTTTCTTCAAGATGTAACTCTTTTGAGTAGAAACACAACCCTGCAAATATTGCTAGGTGCAAATAGATATCTGAAAAACCAAATAGGCTTTTGTCAACATGAATTTTCATCCTAAATAGAAACTGAAGGAAAAGTGGGAGTGGTTGTCTAATGAAGGAAAGTAACAGTTCTCAAGTAATTGATCTATTGAGAAATTTACATACCTGAAGTTGTAGATGTCTGGGAACTTCATATTCCTTGAAAAGTGAAATTCTCACATAGAAGCCATATAGTAGTATTACACTTTGGCAAAGAACTTTTGCTCTGTTTGTTGGATTGGATCAGGTGAATATGAGGAATTTGAAATTGCTTTCTGCACCAAGCTGATATATTGAAACAGCAAAAATTGAAACTATCATCTTCTTTATTTATAAGAAGAAACAATGAAAATGCACACATTTGAAACCAAAATAACAATGTTAAGAAAGAGAGATATCATACTAATGACAAAACACTAAGCAAAATCCCCATGGACCCAAATTGAATCTCAGTCTTATATATTTCAGCAGTAATAATTTAAATTGCTGCAATAAATATTGAGAAAAAAGAAAGGGCTTAAAAGTTTGATCACTATGTTCTCTCAGTTAGCGTTTCTACAAATGACTCGTGAAACCTATCCTTCTTAGAACCTTTGAAATGACTTCCTATATGATGCTTTATATCTGTAAACTGCCTTGTGTGATTAAGAATTCGCGTTGTAAAGACTAACATTTGGAATCATGTTGTTCTGGTTAATGTCGGGTGGTTTGATTGGAAGATAACAAGGAAGTTCTGAACAAATGTGAGAATATTGAATTTCTTTAATTGAGTTAAAGTTGTATATGTATTTTTGGTCTAGGAATGTAAAGTGTTTCATTACTGTGCCCCATCATATTCTAGATGGATAAAACTATGTCGTAATTTGTTTTCATGAAGAAGATTCTTTATCCTCTTAAACCTCTGTGATTATCTTTGGTTTATCATTTCTGGAATGAACGAGTATGGAACAACTTACGGCCTATTTTCTTTACCTATCAGGCAATGATCACTTTTCTATCAGTGCAATAAACACAATTGCAAAACAGATAAATAAATGAACATCCATCGTCATTTTTGAACAGTACCTTCAACTTCAACCTGAAAAACAAAAACCCTCTTCTATGCATTTACGTAAAGCAGACTCTGCCTCATTGGTTGATCAACAAGAATCACAATATGAACTCTAGCAATAAGTAAAAATGAAAAACTCAGTGCCCAACCCTCCACCCGAGCAGTAAATGCTTGTCTTTGTTATACCCTTAAATTTGAATAGATGAAAGAACTCCAAAGAGCAGTTTGATATAGATAACAGCCTCCAGTACCCATCAGAGATTGGTTGAGGAAGTCATGTCATTGTTTTACTGGTACAAGCCGCAAGGAATAACTAAGATCCTGAACATGGAAGCAATTAGCAGCCAAGATGCTTTCATAGGAGTGACTTGACAAAATAAGCTGATCTTCATGCATAACAACACCAGGATTAAAGCGTTTTGACTACCTTTCTCCTTGTGCGCAAGTTTTAGCACACAAGATCCCTTATGTAGTTTTCTCATTAACAAAATACGCCTATCATTGACATCGGCCGCAATAAACTCAATCAAAAAGCTAAGGAACACTTCTCATCAATTGAGTTTACTGATGAAGGATGGTAGATTGTTCCAATGGCAGTAGTGATGTACCAACCATTAAAGACCAAATCTTTTACAGAAACTGCAAAATGAATTATTCTTCAAGACAAGGCTCTTGAATTACACGGTTTTAGTTTTCTTGTGCACTCCACTCCATCGGCGTCTACGTGCTCTCCTTTTCCTTCCATCTGTTTTGGCCTTGATTTTCTCTTTTAAATCTCTCTCCCCCCGTCTCTTGTACATCTTGAAAGTGATTTGCCTATCTGCAGCCATCTTCCTCACCTTCTCTGTGATCTCTACAGCTAGTTGTCTATTGTACAGTTTCTTCAGGCCACGCATTAGCTTGGCAAAAGTATCTGGCTGTGGCATTAGGTCTTCATCCATCATGTCCAAGCAGTACGAACAAGCCTCCTTCACATGGCCGTTTGAAAAAAGTGCGTGAATCCAAATTGTCCAAGCACTGACGTTAAGTTCACATCCTTTAGTAGTGATGCAACTCCACATGTTTTTGGCCATTTCAAGCCTTTGAGCTCTCAATAGGGCATTTGTTAACTCCTTCAAAGTACCATACTGTGGAGCAGATAAAAGACCTCTTTCAACCATTTCTTTGAAGTAATCACAAGCTTCAATTAGACAACCTTGACTAAGAAACCCATGAACCATCACAATATATGTGTCAAGACCAGGATTAAGCCCACCTGCTTCCATTTCACCCCAAAGTCGAACAGCTTCCTTAAGCTCCCCCAACTTGCATACCAACCTTATCACTGTGTTATAGATGTTAAGGTCGGGTAAGCAACCGATCTTCCTCATTTCTTCCATGAGTTCCATACACTCTTCCAGCTCTTCCTTCTTTTCGTGCGCCATCATTATACACAAATAACTCAACTGACTAGGATCTTGGCCTTTCTGTATCATATTATCCAAGATCTCATAAGCTCTGTCTGTGTTTCCCCACTTGCAAAATCCACTTATCAGAGTTGTATAAGTCACAACGTCTGCCTCACATCCATTCCCTTGCATCTCGACGAAAATCCGCATTGCCTCATCCATCTTCTCCAGTTTACAGAAAGCCTGAATCAAAATTGTATAAGAAGCCGCATTTGGCCCACAGTTCACTTTCCTCATCTCCTCCAAAAGATCAAAAGCATCCCGCATTTTCCCTACTTGAGCATACCCACCAAGTAAATTGTTATAAACCACAATGTCAGGGTCAAAACCAGCTTCCTTTATTTGGACCAATACATGCTTCGCCTCCAAAATCTTGCCTTCTCGGCACCAACCATACAACAATGAAGTGAAATGTCTCAAACTTGGATTAAACCGAATTCTCATATCCTCAAATAGCGAAGCCGCTTCTTTAACACTGCCATTCTTGCACAAAGCATCAAGAAGACACTCAAATACGTATTCATCAGGTTCGCACCCATACTTGGGCATTTCATCAAGCACCTCAACTGCTTTTTTTACCATTCTGGCGGAAGCGAACCTCCTCATCAAAACAATGAACACTTCAGGGGTTAACATGTATGGATTCTCTTTTCTCATTTCCTCAATCAGCGCCCAAACGGCTCCGAACTGTCTCATCTTCCCCATAGTCTTAATCATAGCTTTATACACTTCATAACTATGCCTATAACCCGGTTGCTTCGAAGCCCAAACAAAGAACCGGTAACCCAAGTTTCCGGCGTCGCCACAGCGGTTCAAAACTCGTTCCGGTAATCCGGAGCGTAAAACGACACCGGATTCCTGCAGAGCAAGCTCGAGTTTCGGAACCCTGGTGTGGAATTTCCTTAAAATCCTGTACACCTTTTCGACGTCGGCGGAAAATTCGTCGGCTTCTCTATCATCGGTGGAATCATGGGGAGTTGTTTTCAGGCGAACAGGCCCAAACCCTCCGTGGTCTGTTGCACCATTGGGATTCGTCTGAGAGCTTATTAGAGACAGAGATAAGTGCGGTTTTCTGAGAAAGAAGGTTAATGGGGTGTTCGATTTCGTGAGAAGTAATGCAGAAGGTCGGTTGTTGACGAGAGAAATGGATCTCCGGTAAAATCTGTGCATTTTTGTCAGCGTAATTGGGCTAAATGCCCTTCCTTCCGTTCACAATCATACCTTTCCTTCTTCCTCCATCCTTCACTCCATTTATTTATTTATTTATAATTTCATTTTCAAATTTATAAATGAGCTGTTCTAACGTACTTGAAAATTTTTAAATTAACAGACATAAAATTAAAATTTGAAGCTGGAAAGGATTGTGGCCGAAATTCTACGATCCATTTGTGTATTCAGATTATGATAGAAGATTTGATTTCCACCCCATTTATTTATTTTGTTTCTTTGCTATACCCAACTCAATAATAACATTCATAATCATCACCATCTTGTTCTTCGCTTTTTAAGAATTGCTCAAAAAATATCCAAGCATCAGCCAGAAAAATGTAATTGAAATTTCAGATCGAAGTCGAGGCGAGAAATATATATTTCACCCCCCAAAGCAGGTAGGAGAAAATCCCATTTTAAATAAAGATCTGCTCACCCCAATCCTACAGGTCATCTCAAGATCCTTTTCATCCCTATAGTCATGTTTGATTTCTATGACAAATTGAAACAACAATTACAATGGTGATAAGCGTTAATTTTACTTTTCTTTTTAATCAAAATCACTGTGATGGAATTGAATTGCTCAGGGAAAAATCGACACTAATACATTGGCTACAAGGCCACTGAACTATAATTTAACACTAGTTCTCAATACAAAATTGTGATCCTCCAAGCCAAAGAAGAGTAAATCAGATAGATTTTTTCTTCTTGCGTCTGTTGTCTTGATCATCATTTTTGCCCTCTCTTTTCCCCCCACCACGGCGAGATTTCTTTGAAGCCTATTTTTAAGCAAGTAGAAATGTTATTAGCAACGAGCAGGTTAGTGGACAACCAAATGGTTGAAACAAGGCAAGAGTGCCATTAGCAATCTCTATTCTGAGATTACCGTCAGAGACTCAGATTGAATCAAGCAAAGTTGTACCTCAGCCGAAAACGTTTTAAGTGGGTCTTTATCATTTCTAGATTTTCTCTTGAACCCACGCCGGCGGCCAGACTGCATATTGCCCATTGCTGCTCTAGCAAGTTTGATGACTTTGCTGGCTTCTTGAGTTCCTGGGTCGACAAGATAGTCAGGTACGTCACGCAGGTGAGGAGGAGGGGGATTCTTGCTGAGAATCTTATCATGTTTCAACAAATCTGCCCAAGAAACTCCAATCAACTTATGCAGCATAAATGGGTATATGTTGGTACAAACAACTAAAAATTCAGCAAAAGATGTTACCTAAGTCCCTCGGATTAGATGCAAAGTGAGATTTCAATCTAGACAGGAAGCAGAACAAGAAAAAGTTATGAAGTTATTAAATGGATGTAAATATGGGCATAATAACCCTCCTACATTACAAGTTTAATTGGATAATGCGCACAAAAAGAAAGACATGGACATGCTGGTTAAATGAATATGATTACAACTTGGGTGGTGTGGCAATTGGCAAATAATTGTCTTAAAGCAAACAGAATAGTACCATTTTACAAAACATCTAGAAAAGGAAGGGAAACGAACTCACTTTTCGGAGTTAAGAATCTCATTCCTCAAATCCAGAGCTCGAGATTCTCTAATAGCAAGTTTTGTCACACTCTTAGAAACATCCTGCAAAGGCACGCGGAACACATCAATAATGAAAGTTTAATATCTAAATGGTCATCCTTGAGAAATATGCTACATGCATCACACAAACCTCAGCTCTATAACGTAAAGACTCTACTGCATTTTTAGTAAGTAATGGAAAAGGGACAATAATGTCTGTATCTCCATCAGCTCTCAGAAAAGATTGCATTTCTCCAAAAGTTTCCATCTCATCTGGAGAAACCTATCACAATAAAGAGAGAGAAACAGAGACTATTAATGAGATAACAACACAACACCAACATCAGTTGCAGTCATATTTACCAAGGGTGCACATTCATCATGTGAAAAAGAGACAACATAAGTAATATCTCATCAAATACATAAGCTCACTAGCTGTGGTCAAGGACGTAGAAGCACCCAAGGAGGTCAACAGGGAGGGTAGTTATAAACTTATAATTAACAGAGTCCAATGAACAAGAAAGAAACATAAGAGTACACCACACCCCTCAAAGAGAATGTCAAGTAAATAATCACTACAATGTCGTGAAGTACAAACAGTAGCCCAAAATACCAACCAGTGAGATAGATGCACCAGTATTATAAGCTCTTCCAGTACGTCCTATACGGTGTACATATCCTGCTGCACTCGGAGGCAACTCAAAATTTATAACCTGAACAGATGGCAGTGAAGTTGCTGTTAAAAGCTTGCTTGATAGTAAAGCCATCAAGACTGCAAAAGATAACCAGACCACATAAATTATGTAACATGATTATTGATAATTCACATCATAAGAGGCATTATATATGTGTTGTACTAATTAAAAGGGAAAAAAGCATTTTTGACCCCTAAACTTTGCATGTTGTATCAATTTTAACCCTAAACTTTCAATTTCATCAATTTAAACCTCAAACTTTGCAAATTGTATCAATTTTAACCCTAAACTTTTAATTTCATCAATTTAAACCTCAAACTTTGTAAATTGTATCAATTTTAACCCAAACTTTTAATTTCATCAATTTAAACTTGAAACTTGAAAAAGTGTATCAATTTACACATTCGTTTAAGTTTTTGTTTCCATCACCATTAGAAAGATTTCCCACATATGTCTAAAGCCACATTTTGCTCTATGATAGGTACTTATTTGTTATTTTTTTAAAAATAAATTTACTAAAATTAAACAGTTCCAGATCAAATCGCCACCATCATGAAAACCACGAACTCGACTTTTGAAAGTAGGAGTCACACAAAATGAATACTTGTGTGTCTCCCTCGCCATTGGCGTCGATACCAATGACGACAAGTATAAAGAAGATTGAGCTCAGCTAAAATGCGGGAGAGAACAAGAAAGACAATGACAAACAAAATGACGCCCATGAACACAATGAACTGGTCTAGCCAACCTTGTCGGCCCCGTCGACAATCTTACAGGGGATTAAAGTGACATCGATGCCGGAGAGAAAATAGATAAAAATTCTAACGAGGGTGATGATTCTGAAAGTCCCACGCCCATTGCAGTGGATGGAGGACAAATCAAGCTAAAGGCCGATGAGAAATTTTAAAAAAAAAAAATATTGGCAAACGATTCAAAAAGGAGAGTACTCCATTGAGAAAAAATATGGTGCAAATAAGATTTGTTTCTACTAAAAATCGGTGGATTGAGTAGAGTCATGTCTTACAATTGAAATACCCTCAATTAATTAAATGAAAAAAAAGCAGCATAATCAGATAAGATAAAAAGTAAAAAAAGTGAAAAAAAGTCATGCTCTAAATTGAAAGACATTATGGAGAGTCTACTCTAATTTTCTTCAGCAATTTTAATTTTTTTTTGAATAACAAATATGTACCTATTATAGAGCAACACGTGACTCTGGACAAGTGTGGAAAACTTTTCTAATAAGGATTGAAATGGAAACTTAACCGAGAGTGTAAATTGATTCACTTATACAAGTTTGAGGTTTAAATTGATGAAATTAAAAGTTTTGGGTTAAAATTGATACAATTTGTAAAGTTTGAGGTTTAAATTGATGAAATTGAAAGTTTAGGGTTAAAATTGATACAACATGCAAAGTTTAGGGGTCAAAAATACTTTTTTCCCTAATTAAAACTACTTGTACATTGTACTACATACACATTAAGGGGCTGTTTGGGGCAAGGGTTATAATAACCTGTGTTATAATAACCCATGGAATACTCTGCACCTCAAACATATACTATTATAACCTCAGACTAAACAACTCTGCATTTTAAATAATATTATATTATTTCACAGACTATTATAACCCACAAACTATTATAACCCATGTTATTATAACCCACTCAGTGCCCCAAACAGCCCCTAAGAGACCTTAAAGCAATAAATTAATTGACATATTTTCATCAAAATTTTGAGTTGATAGTGAGAGAGAGAGATTGATTTGCATACTGTGTAAACATTTTTGAAGTCAATTCCTCGTACTACTCCAAATTCAGAATCTATTTTTTGCTTAGCACGTTTTCTGGACTCTCTCTTATCAACATTACTTTCCTCGTTGGCTTCTTTTTCTTTTGTTTGACCGTCATCAGTTGCAATTAAATAATCAAACATACCAGCATTAAACTCCTGTCAAACCAAAGAACGAACAACAAAACATATATACTAGGTCAATAATACACACCGAGATTGCTAAGCGTTAAATCCCTTCCTGTAAACTGTACCAACACTAAGCTTTTATAAATGGGTATACCTCAAGAATATGGAGGCGAGAATTTTGTGGCAACTCAGCATTTAGAACAGCAGATTTTATTCCAAACTGCATGAGGTAAGCAGCAAATCAACTAATAATAAATTTCCTGGTGCCCACCTTGGACGGGTGGCAAGGGGGAGTATCTCAAAAACATAAGGGCATGAAGTAGAAATATAAAGAAGTTAAATTAAAATCTCTCTCTCAAGAAAGAAGGTACTGCAAAACAAAACAGAAAAAGTTCACAACAATGATCCAGAAATCATCTAACTAGATGATAACTTTGTTCAAAATATACATCAAAAGAAAGGAATCGTATAAATAAAACAAAGATCAAAATAAGTTTGTTAAGAACAATATTTCAGAAGGGGGAATACCGAATAGAAGAAAAAAGCAAACCAGAGTCATTTACCTTCTCCAGAAACAATTTCAACCTGAAGCCCATGTCTATGGTATTTGTGAATATGAGAACTTTTTTCTGAACCAAGTCCAACTTTAAGAGCGAAAGAATCTGAAGTAACTTGTCTCGAGCATCACATGAGATCTTGTAAAATTAAAAAAAAAAAACACACACACATGAATACTTTCCAAACACAAGATCATATAGTAGGTACAGAAAAGAACTTTCATTTGTTGAACAAGAAACGAATACAGAAAATAAATTATATATGAATAAGAAAAAAAAAAACACAAACAAAGTTTAGCACTCGGTCAAAGTCAGGGAAATTAAGTTATTATAATTAGAACAAAGAATAAATTCATATACTAGCTAACTGAAAATTGTCAAAAAAAAATCCTTGATTTTTTAGAAGTGATGATTACACATTTACAGGAGTACCAATGGTAATGATCTCACACTAGAGGAGTACCAATGTAGATATGTTCACTTCAAGGGCAACCAAAGTTTCACCGAGGAATGAATAATATCTGATTAATTCACGGTGAGGGCAGAGGAACTTACCCAAAATTGTTGAACATTTTTTGGAATTAGATCATCTTTGATATCTCCCACTTCTGGCAAAGTCAAAATGAAGGGATTATGCAGGATCAACTTCTTCAATTTTTCAATATCATCACTGTCAGATATCCAAAGACCAAAATAGAATATCAGCATTAATTGATCAAACGATGCACAAAATTCCATAAACCAATAATTTGAGATAAAATTAAACTAAGCTAATTTTAAACAAGCTGGAAACTTGGAAAATGAAGTGTGAGTACATGTAGCCTTCCATAGGTAACATATGCAAGAAAAAGAACAAACAAACGGGCAAACTCCCATAAAGTCAAAACACAGTCTATCAACAGCAAGCCTTAAATATTATATCTTCCTGCAGTCATTGATAAATACAGCTTGTTAAGGCAGTGAAAATAACAACCTTGATGTAGCGGACATAAGAAGGCATTGACAGGAACGTGGGATGTGAGCTGCAAAAGCTTTAATATCATCTTCATAGCCATATGACAATAGCAAATCAGCCTGGAAACAAATATAAAGCAATTTATCTACCAACACTTAAATCCTATAAGAATTTTTTTTTATCAGTGTGGCGTTAAGAAAATTAAACCTTTCAAATTTTCAATATTTAAAATCCTAACATTAGAGTTTTTTCAAGCATTTGAAAGAGAAAGAAAATGAAAATGAGCCTTCATGGAAAACTATCCACCCAGATTTCTTTGCAGCATCTCCACCAGGTATATTTGATCAACAATTTCTTCATCGGGAAAAAAAATCAATCAACTACACCAAGTATCATTTCATTTTTTCACTTTCAACGATCCTAAAATTGAACTACTAACATAAAACCACATGTAGCATTCCTAGGGAAAAAAACCACATCTCAGTTTCGAAGAAAATGTCCCAAAATGAACTTTTATTAGCACTTCATGTCGCTGACCCATAGTGGGCAGAGCTAACAGGTGTATTTTTCGTTTCTAGTTCAGTGATTTTAAAGTTGAACCATGAATATAAAACCACATGTACCACCACCCTTTGAGAAGATGAGAAGACAGGAAATGCTCATCAAATTAATACCATACTATTACCTCATCCAGAACGAGAATTTCAAGTGATTCATTAATAGAGGTTGGTTGGAGAACACCAGCAGACAAGCATTTGGGAATGCAAGCAGGCGTAGCAACAATGATATCAGGTGGCCCTGTCAATGCTGTCCGCTGCAAGAGACATTTATCAAATAGATTCAATATCCAGCACAAAAGCCTTTATCATCTTGATACATCTAATGGTATATTTCAGAATCTATTCCTTCCAATATACTTCTGCAAAAAAAAAAAAAAATGAACCTGAACCAACCAAATCAGAATGTGCCATGCTGCTTGTCAGTTGGGTAACTTTCACTTGAACTCGGCAGGATTCAATAAGAGATGAAATTTCCTTATAAACCTGTATGCATAGTGCACACAAGTAATTAAGTAACTGACCAATCAAAGAGATTAAACTAGAAATATACCTACAACCTCCCTCAGATCCTTCCCTGATGCATTGGCAGAATAGGCATACCTGCTGACTCAGCTCCCTTGTCGGAACGAGAACAACTGCACTTGGACCTGACTTCTTCTTCGTACTAGAACCTGTAAACAGCTTCTGAAGCAATGGAAGGAGATATGCGAAAGTCTTCCCAGAACCAGTCTTCGCCCGAGCCACCACATCCTTACCTTCCTGAAACAAATAGAACGTCACAAAATGCTTCCTTGGAGGGGGCGAAAATAAAGAAGAAATCATAATTCAAAATTCAAAATTCTCTTTGCCAATCCAGAAAGAATGCTGATTAGAAAACGAAAACAGAAGCTAAAATACAGCAAAGCAGCATCAAGTTCATAGCATCTAAAAATTGGACTGTCTTTCCCTTCCATCAGGAAGCGCAGTTCTTACGGTGAAGGCAACAAATACCAGAGGCGACTCAGATAATTAAATGCGTACCAAAATTAACGGAATTGCAACGTGTTGTATGGGTGTTGGCTTTAGAATTCCCTTCTTGATTAGCGCGCGAACTAGACGAGGGTCCAACCCAAGTTCTTCGAAACTCAGGTCATCTTCTTCGCCTTCCTTTTCCTCCTCGTGCTTAACTACTTTGGAAAGCTTCTCCATTCTATCAGTACGAATCAACCGCAAACAGAAGCAGAAACTGTGAATACGCAGGGGTTTCGTAGGGTTTTGGATGGGACTCGAGAGTCGGACATTGCAGGGCTTGGGTCGGGTCAAAAGCCCAGTTGAAGGTGAGGAGCCCGAAATACGGGCCCAAAATGATTGGGCCCATTTCCCAGTAGAAGAAGCCGCTCGGCTCGCCATGGTGGCGCGGCTATGAATGTCGGGAGTTTTGTTTTTTGAAACCATGAATGTCGGAGTTGTAGAGTTGATTGGAGGGTATTCAAATTTTCATAAAATGATCAGAAAATAATTAGAAATAATTGTGAAATAGATTTGAATAAAGTCACCCTCACCCATCATAATATCCGTGGATAATGTCAAAATTAGTATATATTAAAAATATAGATTCATAGATGCCGCTCACCTACTTTAGACCATTGAATGCTTGAATACATCCCTCGTGAATTTTATCCAACCAAGGAATAATTCTACTGAAAAATAAAATAATGGGAAATTTCATTTATTTGTTTTCAATTGAGTAACAAACGAACAAGGAAACTTTCAATTGAAGGAAGCTATTGCAAAACGAGATGGGACACGTGGCTTTTTACCTAAACCAACGAGTTTGCTGACTAACTTACCTAATTACTCACCCAAAACCTCCAGCTTTTTTAATCAACAAGATTTTGATTGTGGATATCAATATCAACTTTTACACACGCATCGGTATATTTTCCACTTGTCTGATGTTATTGTAAGCATTGACTTTGTGCTTGGGAAGAAGTTGTGATGGAGACAGGACCCAAATAGCAAATCTTTTATGTAGTTTTGACCCACAAATAGTATTGCTCTCCTTAAGCATTAGTGGGTCTGCAAACTATGGATCCAATATATCTTTAACCATTACATTTTTTTATTTATTTAAATCTGAACTCAAATTCTTTTCTCCTTAATTTTGCTACAATACCTAGGTCACAAAGACTAGTACCAGTATGGCACTTGACAAACACCCTCTTATGCTTATGTTAGAATCACATCGAGGTTGTCACAGGTAATAATTAGGGTTATTATCGCATACATTTCATTAATGGTTGCTTTATAGTAAATTACTTGGTAACCAAAATCATGAAATGCATGTAATCTCAAGCAAAGATCGCGTGCATTTATGAATAGCATTGTGCTAAATTTCCAATTGTGTCAAGGTGTGGCTTGCTTGCCCTCAGCCAATCATTGGCTAATACCTCGACGACAGGCACTCATACCTTTCCGGAGAGTCATGTGTGCAGCACCCACAAGAGTTGAGTTAAACAACAACACGTGGAGTGGAGATTTAAACTTCTATATAGTGTCTTAATCAGTTAAGTTATGTTCAAGTTGACTTTTAACAGTTACAATTGTACCGTTGAAATTTGCTTTAAACGAAAAACACCCTTTAACATAAACACACAACATTTATTAGGCACAATAATTATAACTAATTACCAAGCTTTCCACGAATAAACTAAAAGAAAAAGATTTCAACAAACTCGGTAGAGAGAGAGAGAGAGAGAGAATGGAAGAAAGCCCAAAAGAGACAATTGCCCCCACAATGGAGGGCCCAGGCCCAAAGGAAAACAAAGAATGGGTGGCAAATGGGGCCCAACTCATGATGAAATACATGCCATTCTCGGAAGAACCATTAATTTCGGGGAATGAAAGCATGTTTGACCCTTCGCTCTCTCTCTCTCTCTATCTCCTCTCATTTCATTTCCTCTTTACTTTCGGTGTGAGGTTTGAACCTTTTTTCTTTTTTTTTTTTTGAGAAAAGTTTGAACTCTCTTTATTCAATCACACTCGACAGATGAGTGCTGTTTCTGATCATGACATACACACAATCCCTGCCCCACCCTAAACAAACCTTTCTTCCAAAAACAAAACTCCTTTTTTTAATTTACCAACTTTTTACCTTTTCTTCTCCCTTTGATCTTTTCCCCAAATCCATTTCCCCCTTTCTTTTCTGGCTGTTGGGACTAAGGGGTTGGGAAGAATATTAGCAAATTTTGGAATCAGTTTCATTCCATTCACAAGGAATAAGGCTTTTCAATCTTTTCTACTTTCTTTTTCTGATTCTTTTAACTCTTTCTCCATCAGTAAACTAAACTCCAAAGTTGTTACTATTCAACGACCGTTTTGTATCAGATAACTTCAATGAATTGCATTTCAGTTTTGGACTGATGCTCAACAGTGTACCACTCACTCTTCTGGATTTCTCTCCAACCAAACCACAAAATCAAATTCCTAAAATGTAATATGATGACACTTCAGCTAAAAAGAGAAGTTTCATTTCACCAATCTACTTCCATTTTTTTCTTTTTTTCAAATTAAAGTTGTCCAACTCAGCAAAGCCAGGCAGTAATAATGTTGCCACCTCAACTACAGTTTTTTCCCCCTTGAGATTTTAGTAAGAAAAAACACGTGCAGTTAAAAACAAGTTGTTTGTGACATTATTATGGCGCTACACACCAAGCTAAACAGCGTTTGATTTGTAAAGGGAAAAGAAAATGGTGTATTCTCTGACGCAATTGCACAGTAGAGTCTAATAACGGTATGGTTTAAATTCAAGTAAAGCCCAGACATTCAGAAAATTTTGAAAAAAACGAAGAAAATGATGGATGGGGGAGGTTATTGAAGCTGCAACAGAACAAAAATGGCCAACAGAGCTATAAAGAGGACAAATTTGACCAGAACAAATTGGCAAACAGACAAGGGCAGAACTAATAAAGCACATAGGCAATGTTTGTGTGTGTGTTGTTGAGCCGAGATTGTGAGTGAGATTAAAAGACAGTTTTCCTTTTCATGAGGATTTTTGTTGGCTTGGTTCCAAGCCGAGCTTCAAAATGTGTAATAATAATTGCTTCTTGTCCTTACACTATACAATCTTACTATGTAAAGAAGTTTTTGATGCTACTGTCTTCAGACAGCTTGAGAAAATGTAGTAACTCTTCGAAGGCAGCACTAAATTTTATATACAGAGATGAGAGACGGTATATACCATAAAGTAGAAGAAAATGAGAGCGGCATCTTAATTTTAACCAATGGGTTTTATACATTGTTGATTGTTTTGGGAAGAAAATAGCCAAAAAGGTGAGAGGGGCAAAAAAATTGAAAAAAAAAAAAAAAAAAAAAAAAAAAAAAGATCCTCTCCGATGTTGAATCGAGACGGCATCTGCCAATAAAAAAGAAAAAAGAAAAAAAAAAAGGACTAGACCATAACTGGTTTAGGAAAGAAACAAAAGGGAGAGAAAAGGAGAGAAATGGTATATACCTGAACAGAAAATTTATCAAGAATTACAGCTCAATAATCTCTGAAAATGGGTGATTAAGATCAATAATCGGGCATGAGCTGACTAATTTTCCCTTCTTCAACCACCATCTTCCGTTCAGTAATTTTCAACCATATACAAACGGCGGTGAAGCTTAAAACCAAGCTGACGAGTCCACTCCCTAAACCGATTCCAACAATGGCGATGACAGAGAGCCCCCTGTTCTTCAATGGGGCCAAAGGGTAGCCGTAGAGATCCTTGTTGCCTTCAAAGGAGGAGGCGTTAAATTTGGGCAAATTGCCGCTTCGATTGCCGAGAGTGGAGGGGATTGGTCCAGAGAGACGATTATTAGAGACGTCGAAAGTGGAGAGCCTAACGAGAAGACCCAATCGCTGAGGAATCTGACCGGTGAGCAAATTGTCGTGGAGATCAATAACATTCAAATAAGCACAAAATGCGAGCTCCTGAGGGATCTGGTCGGTGAGGCGATTGGCAGAGAGGTTGAGAACGGCGAGATTAACGAGATATTGAAGGTCGGAAGGGATGGGGCCAGTGAGGGAATTGGAGGAAAGGTCGAGGGCTTGTAAATTGGTGCAGTTAGCAAGAAAAGGGGAAATAGAGCCGCGGAGGGAGAGATTATTGAGGGAAAGCTTGTAAATACGGCCACTGTTGCAAGTGGCGCCATGAATGTAAGAGTTGAAGCCATTGCAAGGGTTAGCGAGGTTGGATTTGGTCCAGTTATGAAGGGAATTAGTTGGGTCTTGGAAAGATTGGCTTAGATTAGTGAGACAAGCCTCGTCGTTGGGATCTGAAGAAGAGAAAGGAAGAGCGGCGGAAGCCAAGAAGCCAAAGATCAGCAGGGTCCAACCAACCATACTGAGGATGAGGAAGCCAAGCAAGTGGTAACGAATAAATTAAAAGAGTGTAGAGAGAGAACTGTGATTCGATAGGGAAGTAGTACAGAGAAAGAGAGATTAAGACCCAGATGAAAATGCTTAGTCTAGTCAAGTACAGAGGGTTGTGGTTCTGGAAGAGGAAATAAATGAAGGGATGATGTGGGCTGGAGAGACGGAAGGTAGAGGTTTCAGAATTAGGGCGATGGCTTTATTCTGAGAAAAGGGTAAGAGAGAGAGAAAGGGTTTGATGGTGGTGGTGAGGAAGGAAGGGGGGGGACGTGGTGTACTGGTGGGTGGCACTCTGGGCGAGAGAGGAAGAAGAGGGCAGAAAAATGAAAAAAGTGGACTTTGGAGTGGTGGGGGGGTGAAATGAAAATGAAAGTGTATTTTAGACAAAGAAAGGGAGAGGGGGTGGGGTCTGCGCCTTGGAGGATTCGGCTACGCTTGTGGGGGCGGCGACTGCGCATGTGAAGCCGAGGATAGCGACCACTCGAAAGGGTATTTTCGTCACTTTCTCCCCCTCCCCCCACATACTACAAACTCAGCTCAGCTCAATTCAAATGTCAATCAATAATCTAATGTTAAATAATATATCATTTTTAGGAAAAATATAACTTTCAAATTAAATAATATATCATTTTTAGGAAAAATACAATCCTTTTGTTTTTTTCAAATGATAGGTGTTTTGCCAAATAAAACAGAAAAAGCTTAAATTACATATTTTTTTCAAATGATAATCATTTCAGTTTTTTATTTTTGGTTTAACCATACATATATGATCATTGTGTTTTTTGTTTTTGTTTTTAAAAAATCAAAAGAACATTTGATTGTTGTTTTTAATTTTTTATTTTTTTATAAAAATAAAAGCAAACTATTTTTACAATGTTTTTCCATCTAATATACATGGGAGGAAATTTTGTATTTTTACAATGTTTTTACCGCTAAACTTATCAAGTTGTATCAATTTTTGTCCTAAACTTTCAATTTTATCGAATTGCACCCCAAAAATAGATCAATGTTGCAATTTTAACCTTAAACTTGAAAATTGTTGCAATTTTTAACCTCTAATAAGTTTTCGTTTGATAATTCGTTCAACAAAAGTATTCTCATTTACTTTCAATGAATTACAAACCATATATATGGTATAAAATTGATAAGATTTTAAATAAAAACTACATTAGAGCTAAGTTTTTGTTACAATTTATGACTTTTGACAAATTTATTCCATGGTTAATTTGTGAACTAATTAAATCTTAAATTTATGCAAAACTTGATATCATTGATATTAGTGAGTTTACGAAAACTTTTACATTGTTTTCTGTTAAAATTAGTAGGTAAATCTACAACATGTTTTTTAATCAAGATTTTGAAGAAAAAAATTCTTTTGATCATACATACATGATATGTATTTTTCTATTTTTGTTTTACGTTTGTATTTTTCTAATTTAACATTTAAAAAAAAACACTAATGATATGATATTGTTTTTTTTTTTAAAGAAAAAAACAATAATGATATTAATATTTAAAGTAAGAAATGGAAGTGAAAAGAAAAGCTTTCAAAAATAAATAAATAAATGAAAGGAAAAAAAATAATGAGTTTTCAAAAATGAAGACTTCAAAGCCCACATACCACACGAACGTGACAGTTGTTAGCGTGACTCATAAGGTGGGGCTTTGATTTTTGAAAAACAGAATTGCATTTTAGAAAACTTCTCTCGTTTTTTAAATTCCTTACGAAATTTAAAAACGTTTTCAAAATTATAAAAACACAAAACTCAATTGATTATCAAACGAAACCTTACCTTAGATATATATTAAACATGGAATTGAAAATTGATAGATCTACTAAACACATATCTAAAAGTTCAAAGAGTGAATTATAATTTAATTAGAACGTAAATAGAAAATTGAAAATATCTTAAGAAATTGCCAACACCAACACTCAAAATAAATAAGTACATAAATAACCATAATCACAAAGAGATATGAAACAAAGAAAATGTTAAATTATAGATTTAGTTTATGAATTTTTATTTTTATTTTTATTTTTTTTATAAAAGTTAAAGTCGTGTTTATTTAATACCATTATTAGGAGAGATCATACCCTCGGAATAAAACGGATGGTAGGCTATGAAATGAAGAGAAATAAAGAAGGAAAAAGAAAATCCTGCGCATTTGGCTATCATTGGCTCAACTTTTATTTCCCTCGTTCTCTTCGGCTCCTCATTATTTACGAGAGCTCAAAACGTTTTCCTTTTATTTATTTATTTTATTTATTTCTGTCCTTTACATCTTTGAGAGCCTGATTATGTTTATTTTTGTACCTGATAATGAAACAGTCAATTATTCGTTTATGAGACAATTTCATTTAAAAGATATATAAAATTGAATAGGTCTAAATAAGTTATTTTAAATTGGTACAATTTGTTTATATATATATATATATATCGAATATGCAAGTTGAGATGTAAGTCTTAATTTTCAAAGTTTGAATATTCTGTCCCTTACATTTACATAATTAGTACGATTTTAAATTCAACAAATCGAGGAAAATAATAAATAATATAAGTTAAGTTACAAATTTGATCTCTAATTTTAAAGGTTGCACTTAATAAATCCCTTAATTTTAAAAAGTGTCTAAAATATTTCTAATGGTTAGAAGTCCCAAAACTTTAATTTTGAGATTTAATTTCGAGGTTTAAAAGGTGATTGAATAACTTATTAAAACTTTTTGAAAGTTTGGGTATCTATTAAACATAATATTAAAACTTTAAAGATTTAATACACATTTAAAACAAATATAAGTACGTATTAAACACGTATCTAAAAATCTAGAGATCAAACTCATACTTTAACTAATAATATACTAGATATAGGATCGAGTTTACAAAATCCTTTTTTTTGTTTTTTGCTACCTACACAAACTCTTGCCATTATGCAAAAAATTAAAAAAAAATTGAGAGTGGAGGATTCGAATATTTAATCTCGGTCGAGAGTACATAACAATTACCACTGAGTTAAGCTTACTTTGATTGTCGTTATACAAACTTAATTCTTGAACCAAAGGTGCCCTATGTAATACAATTTGACACGGTATTCTATCTAACAGAGCATATGAAATCTATTAGTCTATGAATGACAATATTTGTTATGTGAGGCTAGATTTCATAATTTATGTTTCTTATTTTCTACCATATGATTTGAAATAATTGACAGTGGTTTTACTAAATAATTTCAAACTATCAAATGACTCAATTTCATCATACATACTACTAATTGAATCTAAAGATTTCGTCATATTCCTGAATCCAAAAAAAAAAAAAAAAAAATCGTCATATTCCATCAACGCAAAGAAAATCCGCACTAGGATCTAATTGAATCTCAATTGGTTTTATTTTTTTAAATATTAGCCAATATTCAAAAATATAAAATATAAAAATTATTAATCTTACTTTTGGAGCTTGCCAGCTGGACAATGCTTTTGGGCTTTAGTTTTTTTTTTTTTTTTTTTTTTTAAACAGAAAGACAACAGACAACACACCAACTACAACCTCCCTATTTCCTCGTTAATGAGGGAAGGAATCGTCCCAGGGGCAAACCCCACCTAAAACATTCCTTCATCTTCCCTAACAGAAGAATCCAGGCCATACAAAAACCCCTGCCCATCCACCGGCGGGAACCCAGCAGCCGATCGAACCAAGAAATGAGCCACCCTGTTACAAGATCTAGGGCAGTGCTCAAAAGCCATCACAGTCAACTCGTTAGCGACTTCCTTGATTTTTTGGATCAGATTGTTGATCTCCGAAAAATCTTCTTCACCATTGCTAAGGATGTTTATTATCCCAAGCGCATCCGATTCTACCACCAACGGCTTTTGCATGAGGTTTGATCGGTTTAATTTCTGCAATCCTTCCAGCATAGCCTTTGCTTCCAAACATTTGATTGACCATTTGTTCTTCAAACGCAGGACTCCTGCACAAATCAGAAACCCCGAAGAGTCACGAACAACCCAGCCAGCACCCCCGAGTTTTTTCTCTTCGCACCACGACGCATCAGAATTCAGCTTCCAGCAATTTTCCGGAGGAGGTCTCCATCGCTCATGACTTTGCAGACTCTCTAATCTTTCTCTCATCAGGTAGCCATCTGTACTGTTTGGATTCGTTTCTTCATCCTCCATGAATCTCCTAATAAATCTGAGCATGTTATGACTGTTTGCCCTTTCCCTTTTTGTGTGAATTTTGTTCCTGTAAGTCCAAATACCCCACATGATAGTGATTGCTTTGTCTCTTTGAGCTATAGTTAAATTCTCCGCAATCCACTTCCAATAGTCTATAGGATTCCAGCCCTTCCTGCAACAATTGAAAAGGTTCAAAACATTAGGTAGGACATTTATCCAGAGGAGCTTGCTTTTGGGCTTTAGTTTTTTGTTCTCTTTCTGTTTTTTTAATTGGGAAAATAGTACTTCCCCAAATCCTTGTTAGATATTTTAAGTCTAATTATCAATCATACAAACCTATTAATTCCTACTTCAACTCATTGTGGGCCTCTATTTATTAATCCCAACTCCAACTTTCTATTATGGGCACTACAACTTTTCTATCTTCTTGTTTTTCCACCTCATGTTACTTCTACCTCTCTCTCTACTCTCATCTCTCTCCATTTTTTTACATATATTTTTTTTTAATTTCTTAATTTACAAAATTTTTTTTTATATAAATTTTCTCATCATTATTACTAATTAATAATTAAAAATAATTATTTAAAAAATTATTTTTATTTTTATCCTTTAACAAAAATATTTTTCTTTTTATTCTATAATTTTATTTTTTTAAATATAAATTAGATAAGAATGTTTTAGATATGATAATATTATTTAAATTAGAGTACTACATAACAATTTTTTTAATTGATAAAAATATCCATACCTCATTTCCTCCACATGTCATCTACAATTTTTTTTTTTTAAAGTTTAAACGAAAATTGCTTATAACATATAACAATCTTATATTTTTTAAGCTTTTTTTTTATTATTAATAACTCAAATATATATATATATATATATATATATATATATAACTAAATCATATTACAATTTAATAAATTAGTATTTAAAAAGTTTAACATATTTAAAAAGTTGATTCTTAAATTAATCATATTCAAAGTAAAAAGATAAACGATTTCTCCTTCCAAACTTAATAAAATAAAATTATTACGATAAATACCATAAATATACAGTATTATGATCAAAAGTATGTACGATATTCATTTTGAACTTAATTATTTTAAAATGACATAAAGATTTGATATTTTATTTTTAACTCAATTGTTTTAAGGACTTCAAAGAATATATATTATTTTCAAATTAATCAAACTTTAGATAATTCATTACATTGATTAGTTAGAAAAAGAAAATCTTAAATTATGTAAAAATAATAATAATAATATAACTTTTATTAAGCTTGGAAAACAAATCTTAAATTCAAATTTTAAAATTGACGAAAACAAGTTTTTAACAAAATTGTAAAATATTCATAAAATAATATAATCTAAAATCTCGATTTTAGGATTGACAGAAACAAATCTATATTATTTATAGAATTGAGAGAATAAAAACATTAAAAAAAATTAAATTTATTTGAATCTTTTTAAATTAATAGATTGAAATATTTCTAAATCACATGTAATATTTAAAAAATTATTGTAAGATTTTATTTTATTTGAAAACTATCAAGGCAAATGAATAATTAATGTGAGAGATATTGAAAAAATAATATGACGTATTTTGTTCAATTTTTTTTTAAAAGAAATTTGTAAAATATACATAAATTAATAAAACAAAAAATTTCAATCCTAGAATTCATGAGAAGAAATCCTTAATAATGAAATTTTGAAAAATTGTAGAAAATATAGTAAAAAAAAAAACTAAAATCAACTTAGATTTCAAAACTCTAGGTTTAACAAATAACATATAATTCAGAATTCTAGACTAAACAACTTCTTGCCCTAAACATAAACTTCCTAACTTCAGTCTAAGCACTCCAAACACATATTTCCTAACTCTTAAGACTTTTTAATTCTCTAGATTTACTAACTTCTACTCCCTGCAACTCATTGTCTCAAAGAGTAGTTTGAAGATGAGTTTAGAAAAAATGTTTTTAAGTGAATCATTAATTTTGTAAGCTTTTTTTAGTGTTCTTTTTTAATCTCTTTATAATTGTTCAGACTACTTTTGATTACTAGAAATCAAAATTTTTAAATGGTGCTTTTAATGAGTGTTTTTAGAACTATTTAAAATTTTAACCCAACGCTAACCATTGAAAGAAAAACACATAGTATATCTTAAACTAAAAATCCTTAGGTATAAAATAATTTTCGTAAGCTTAATTTTTTTAAAAAATATGACCAGTAAACACAAATTAGACACTCGACAAACTTAAAGCTAATTTTTTTCACTTATACAACACACAAAGATTAAATACTCAAAAACTAAATCCAAATATTTAGCCAACCCTAAATTGCTCAATCCATAAATCTGTCCTAAAATGTGGTGTTCAATGCTCATCCCCACATTGTTAAACTAAACAAATATAAATACACATAAATTTAAAAAGTCTAAAATGGAAACAGAAAATATTATAAAAACACCTTAAATATTTGAGCTCACGTATATCAAGTGTCTAAATTGTTTTTTGTTCTTTTATCCCTTATTTTTTGTTCATTTTAAGCGGAGTGTCTACATTGGTATAAAAACTATATTTGTGGGGATTAATTAATATTATTTAACAAGCTAATGTCAAATTGTACGCTATTATTATTTACTATTAATTATTAGTTAAATTAAATTAAAATTAATTAATAAATTTATGGTTTTTTTTTTCAATCGATTGATAAACTAGAAATACAATTAATGCAAATAAATAGAATTATAATACTGCACAGTAAACGAATATTAAATATCTGTTTTAAAAAACAAATCCAATCTACCATTTCTAGTTAGAGAATATAAAACAATGCCAATTATTTTTTTTTTGGCAATAACATTGCTAGTTAATTGGCCACATGAGCATAACTTAGAGATTCTCTATTTTTTTAGGAGGAAGGTACAAAACTTCACCTCATATTGATTGTACTAAAAAAATATAATTAATTATTGTGAAATTTCAATTTTTACCCATAAACTAGATAAGATGTATTGATTTTTATCATAAACTTTCAATTTCATCAAATTTCACTTTAAGACTTTGATAAACGTTACAATTTTTACCTCAAACTTGAACAAATGTTGCAATTTATACCATCTAATAGACTCTCTTATGAGAAAATCGTTACAAAATTATTATTTGTGTTTAATGAATTACAAAACATATATCAAGTAAAAAATTATCAGGACTTCAAAATAATAATAATAATAATAAACAACAGCGTGAAAGTCGTATTTTTTAAACAAAAATTTGTAAGTTTTGTTCAATGGTTAGACTTGTGCAAAAATTGTCATGTTCTCTCGACCAATAGGTTAAAGGTTTGAATCTCCCATCCCAAATGTTGTTGAACTCAACAAAAAAAAATTATGAAAGATTTTTGCTTGCTTTTTATCGAATGTAGTTGGTGAATATAGTAAAGATTGAACAAATGATAGATTTAGAATATTTATTTAAGTCTAGGGTTCAAATTGATTAAATGAAAAGTTTATGGTGAAAATTGATACACTATCCAAAATTTATGGTATAAATTGAATTTTTTCCTTAATTGTTTTATTATTTTATATTAACCAACCTAAAAGAGTATTTTTTTTATTAATTGATAATTAATTAATGTTTATGAAAAGCTTTTTTTTTTTTAAGTTCGCTAAAATATTTGTTAAAAGTAATACAAAATAATCAAATATAATTATCAAGAAAGGATAATTCAGTTTCGATCAATTATTGTTTTTAGTTGAACAAAAATGTCTTATATTATGTACTTGAGTTTTTTTTTTTATTAATATTGTAGTTTTTTAAAGTTATTATAAAAATATTGTTGTTTTAAAAGTATTTATAAGAATATTGTAGTTTTAAATAGTTGGCGGATGGTCGTCTCTTCAAGAGACGACCAAGTGTAAGCGGCAGATGGTCGTCTCTTCAAGAGACGACCATCTCCCGCCTTTTCGTTTTAAAAAAAACGCATAGATGTTCGTCTCTTCAGAGACGACCATCCCAAAAACATTAATAATTATGCCAATTGGCATATTGGTCAACTGATTACTCTAAAACATAAGAGGCTTAGGTTCGAGCATTGTGGAACACAGTTTTTAACTATTTATTTCTTTTTTTCCTCCGCTTTCTCTCTTTCTTTATTTCCTTCCATTTTTTTTTCTTTCTTTGATTTGTTTTATTTAAATCAAATAAGACATCTTCAGTTTTTTTAATATTTGAAGTAAATTGAATATTCTATTGCAATTTATTCTTTTTTTCTAAGAAATTGAAATTTATTTAAGTATTAATTATTTAAATATTTTCTTTTCTAATATGAGTGATTTTCATTTTCTCATATTTCTTTATCTTTCTTTATTTATTTAGAAAAAATTACATGATAATTTTGAATAACGTGATCATTTTATTTAAAATCAACTCATAATGACGTAAACGAAGTTGTTCTTCTCCCAAAGTCGATTGCAATATAATATTTAAATAGATACTTAAAATAAATTTCAATTTCTTAAAAAAAGAATAAATTACAATATAATATTCAATTTACTTCAAATATTAAAAAAACAGAAGATATCTTATTTGATTTAAATAAAACAAATAAAAGAAAGAAAAAGAAAAAGAAAGAAAGAAAAATGGAAGGAAAAAAAGAAAGAGAGAAAGCGGAGGAAAAAAAGAAATAAATAGTTGAAAACTGCGTTCCACGATGCTCGAACCTAGGCCCCTTATGTTTTAGAGTAATCAATTGACCAATATGCTAACTGGCATAATTATTAAGAGACGACCATCTCGAACGCGTGTACATGGTCCCAGCTATTTAAAACTACAATATTCTTATAAATACTTTCAAAACAACAATATTTTTAAAATAACTTTAAAAAACCTACAATATTAATAAAAAGAAACTCCTAATACTCGAAGCAAAATTAATGCGAAACAAGTAATGCTTATGGTAAGATATTACTGTAACCAGCAACTAACTTTATTGGCAATCGAGTATGAACCTGTATTAAAAGTAATCAACAAATATTAATCACTTGTGTTTAAAAAAAAAATTCATCACTTCTTTATCATTCATCGCCCAAGAGGAATAAATTAAATCCACCTCTATTAAACAATAACAAAATTTTAAAATCATTACCAAAAATTTTAAATTGTACAATTTTTTTTTTTAATTCAATTGAAACTTTTTTTTTTTTTTGAGTTCAAATTCAATTGATAAAAACTTATCCAACAGATATATAGATATAATATAATTCTAGGTTGTCCTTAAAAATCCATTAACAATTTCCAGTCAGTCTTACTTTTTTTTTTTTTTGAGTTCAAATTCAATTGATAAAAACTTATCCAACAGATATATAGATATAATATAATTCTAGGTTCTCCTTAAAAATCCATTAACAATTTCCAGTCAGTCCAACTCGAAGACTTTTTTCCATTCTCGCCAATCACAAAAACGACGCGTAAGCAAGAAGCGCATGAGCCAAAAAATAAATTATAATTTTTCCCGATTCCCAATCACGGATTGTACGACTTGGAGGGAAAATTAATTAATTAATTAATAAAACATTGACAAATCAAATGAACCCACGTGTCCTCAACAAGCTTTTTCTCCTTGCGTTACTACCTAAAAAAATGTTAATTCTAAGACATTCTTTTTTCTGATTTATTACGTGAAATTTAAATAATACATCGATGAATGACAGTACAGTAACTTTCTTAATTTTTAGGAAATAAAATAATTCGAAAATTTACTTTACATCACTCAATCAAATTCAAAGTTTCTCCAGGTAAATATAAAATACACATCTTCAAAATATTTAGGCTAAATTATAAGTTTAGTTCATAAACTTTTATTGAGTTTTAAAGAATGTCTAATAGGTACCTAAACGTTCAATTTCCTGTCTAATAAGTTCTTGAACTTTAAAAATGTTTGATAGGTCCTTAAACTTTTAATTTTGTATCTAATAGGTCGTTGACATATTCAAAATTTTCAAAAATTAGTTGATCTATTAGATTGAATTTTATGTCTAATATAAGATCTTAAACTTTTAATTTTGTGTCTAGTAAGTTCATGAATTTTTAAAAACATTGAATTGATCAAAGATCTATTAGACACAAAAATGAAAAATGCATAGGCCTATTATACATAAAATTGAAAGTTTAAGGATATATTATACACTTTTTAAAGTTTAGGAATCAAATAGACACAAACATGAAAGCTTAGAGACTAAACTTGTAATTTAACCAAATATTTAAATGAGTATTATATTTTGACACATATACCCCTATGTATAATAAAATTCAATAGGATTCAAAACATTATTTGAAAACACAAGTGGTAGAATAAATCAAGAGTATTGAAATGTGATAATATTTGTATAATGTTTCGATAGTCAAAACTTGAAAGAGAAGCATGGAGGCGATAATTTGATGCCTTTAAGAAGCAAATATTAAATGAGGAATAGATTTAGCAACACTTTCGGTTTTGGGCATTGCGAGAAGGTAACATATTTGAAAGGGAAAAACGACAGAGGAGTTTGGGGTGGTGGTAGAACTTAGAAGTGGGGTTGGTCCTCTTTGAAAGCGATAGCATTTTGAGGCATTTTTTAAATTTATTTATTTATTTTATTGGTTTCTTTAAAAAGGCAGTCAAGGGTTGGGACTCCTTGATTAACACGAAGCTCACTCCTTGAGAAGTTGCTTTATTCCCAAAATATATACACACATTTTCAATAATTTGAAAGATACTTTTTGAAAAGGCTTGCCAATATCAACATTTTTTAATTTACTCAATCTTTGTATGATTGTGCCAACCTCAATATATAGTGTGTATATATATATATATATATAATCTCCTGACGTTGAAAAATGCAGGTTTAAATGTCTTTTATCCTTTTTTATTTTTAATTTCAAATTGTGATCTTGCCTTTAAAAAGTTAAAAAGGTAATCTCCTAGTTTTACATGATTTGTTTTGGTTATTGAACCTCCATAATTGATTGTTTAAGGTTATTGTCATTAAATCTTAAAATTGTATTTAAGCAAAAAAAAGAAAAAGAAAAAAAGAGGCCAACTAGCTTTTAATTTGATATAAGACTCTGTATGTGACCTAGAATACAAGTGTACATATATCACCAACATTTTTGCTAAATACAACATAGAGAATTTAGTAGTAAGGACAAAAGTATGTTTTTATGTCCATTTAAGTATCAAAATAAAATATTTAAAAATATAAAGACAAAAAAGTAAAATAATGAAAATTTATAGATAGATAGAATTAAAGAAAGAAAAACAAGTTAATCAGTCAAATATATATATATATAAATGATTTAAAATAATAAACATAACTGTCAAGTTTGTTAAACTTGTCAAATATATATAAAGAAAATTACATCAAACATGAATGAAGATTGAAACCTATAGCTTATCAAGAGAAGTAAAGATGTTTTAATCTTGAGCTATACTCATGTTGGTAAGTCATATACGCTTAATTCTTGGTATCTAATTGAAATATGGATGAAGCCAAAAAAATAAATAAAAATGAAAAAGAGTGGGGGCAAAGAAACGAAGATAGGGAAGGAGGCATTTTGTGTGTAGAGTTGGAATGAGGTAGACAGTGTAGTTGAAGTAAGAGGGAGGAAATGAAATCCAAAGACAGAGAGAGAGAGAGAGGGATTTGAGTTTGAATGTGTGCTTTGTCTCAAGTAAACATGGTGGGAAACATGAGAGGCAACACACCAACACAGTGTTGGGTACCCTTGAAAGTGAGCCTTCCACTGTCCTCCACTGGGCCCATTGCCCTAAACCCTAACACTCTGGGCCCATTCCCCCAGGCCCACTATTGCCTCCCCTTCTCTCAATCCAAAATAAAATTTCAATATTGGGTTTTTTTTTTTTTTTTTTTTTGCATTTTTCAAAAAAGGACAATGGGGTTGGGATCGGGAATGCCAAACGGGTCTAATTCAATAGTGGAAATGGAATGTCTAGGAAGCTTCGACTTCTTCAATTAGTGGCTCTTTGCGTCCTCTTGTGTGGACACACGCACTATTTCACATCCATATATCCAAAATTTAAAAAAAAAAAAAAAAGGATAAGAAAAAGGAATATAATTGAGGAGAAAGAAAACAAAAACGTTTGACCAGAGCAGAGTCCAGGACAAGACAGTGAAGGAGGGGGAGGGGGAAGGACAAGCGCACGTACAAATGTAGGTGGCCAAGGTTGTCGACTGGCCTTGACGACAACAATATCCACGCCACGCCACGTCCACCATTCATTAATTTATTTTAAGAATATATATATATATATATATATATATTTGAGGGGTTGAGTGACAGTCGAGAGCGGGCATTGTGCCGGAGGGTGAAGTTGAGGGATGGGGATTAAAAATTGAAAGGTGAGAGACAAAAGAATCTGTTGTTTGCGTACCAAATACCAATACCGATTGGAGATTGTGAAAATTTGATCCATATATGTGTTTTAGTTTTTGGGTTTGTGGTAGCTGTCTGTCTGTGGCTTATAAGGACTGCCCTTTCAGTTTCAGTTTCAGTTTCAGTTGCACTGCCGCACACCGTATCTGTGTATGACTATGGCCCTCTTTCTTTTCGATTTGACACTCCAAGATTCCTTTTCCTTTTCATTCTCCTATTTTAATTCATATCTTTTCTTCACTCACAACTCACAACATTAATATTATTACTTTTTTAATTCAATTATTTAAAATCTAGTCACCAACCAATTCGTTCAAAGTCCAGCCCATATATTGCCTGTCATGAAGCCGGAAACCGCATAGGCCAGACTTTTGAATCCACTGCCAAAAACCACAACAAATATTCCCAAAATAAAAAATTACTTGTCATATTTCTAAATATCTCACACAAATAAATAATTTGTAAATATGATATATTTTTAAAATTTTTTGGAGTCTAACTGATAATTATTGGAAAATTAAATTCAAATGTATCAAATCTATGAGAGTTAAAAAAGTTTAATATGAAAAGTTTTATCCTTTCATTTTCTTCAAATATTTTATCTTTAATTATAGATCAATTTCAATTGAGTTCAATTTTCAAAAGTTCTATAACTTTTTTCAATCTCTACCATTATAAAAGGAAAGCTTCTATCATTCTTTCACCAACAAAATTGAGTTACATTCTTTATCTACCAATTATACTTTTTAATTTTATTTTACTATTTTAAAAGTAATTAGTGGTTTTTTTTAATCCTTTACTAACATTAGTGTATAATCAATTATAAAAACTAAAAAATCTAAGTCATCGTTAATCAAATGATAACAATTACTAGATGATATCTAGCTTAAGTATTTATAATGATACAAGCATTTCTAGATTGAATGAGATATATGGATTTTGATTTTTCTTTTGATATTTATTATAAGTATTTTTCTTACTTAACATATTAATCATGCATATAAAAATTTAACAATGAAACAAATGAAAAAATATATTAATAAAAATAAATATTTATCATAATTATTTAGTTAAGTAATTTATCAAATAGAAAATACCCTTTTTAGTAATTTGATAATTCTAAAATCAGTTTTGAAACCAAATATCAATATATAAAAATCACTTTTAAAAGTTTGGAACCAAACATCAATATGATTGTTTGAAAATCAATTTTACAAAATCAATTGTACCTAAATCTCTTTTTCTAAAATCACTATTTCAACTATCACTCCCAAACATGCACTCATATAGTCTAAGACTGGCTTTTACCATTTCTTTTTCTTTTTTGAAAAAAAAAAAACTCAAGCCTCAAGAGAATGAGAGAGGTTTTTTTTTTTTTTAATGAGTGGAACTTTTCTCAGAATTCACCTAAGAATTCACCTATTTTAATGGACATCAATTTCTCCCAAATCCAGAGACATTCAACAATGATTGACAATGCAATCAAAGCACCTATATAAAGTACAAACATACCATTTCTCATGATTATAGTATTTGAGAACAATTGCAAAACTTTTTTCCATTTACAACCAATAAATCCAATTCCTTTTCATGTGCTAATTCCATCCTCACCTGAAGAAGCAGAATGCTCAACCACAGTAGCCAAAAACAAACTGCAAATTTGTGTACTGAGGATCAAAACATAAAAGCACTGGAAATAAATACAACAAACTCAGCTTATCAAACATTTTCCCACCTCGTTGATTTTGTTAGACGATAACTAAAAGCCAACAGTCACTGTTCAAAAAATGGGAAGATCTAGATAACCACAATCATGTCGTGTCTTCTGCTTTCGGATTCTCTTGAAGGAGGTCATCATCATATGAAACTGGTACTCTTAATCTATCGTGAATAGACGAATGCTTTTCTCCGGAATTTGATTCTTTAGATTGATTCTGCTCTGGAATAAAGCTTTGGATGCTGTCTGGTTGATCTTGCGAAGATCCTTCCAAGAACACGTGAGGAACTTTTTGAAAACTTTCTTTCTCAGTTCCTGTAGCCTTCCTTCTGATATTTGGTTTCTTAAATTGTTTCTGCCCCATCATTTAATAAACAAAGAAAAGTATGATTGTGATTATCATTCATGCAACCATATTAGAAATAACCGATGAAGAATTTTTCATACATATTATGATCATCCAATCGACATGTATTCTAGCATAAGCATGAATTTCTAAAGCACAACTCTTCAAAACACAATTAGAATCCAAAAGAGAAGAAAAAGAAAACGTAGAGAAAATAATCTCAATAGTTTGAGAACTATCAGAGATAATGAGATTAGGCAGCAAACTGAGTCCACTCAATAAAGATAAAAGATTCAGAAAGATGAAAAGTTTTCCTTGACATTGAAACAATTTAAAAAGTGTCCTCAAACAATGTTGATAATATTTTTCTATGCGACCAAAATAAGAGTAGACATTCATGTGGTATAAATAAAAGAATATGTCGCTTAAAAGTTGAATTATAAACTATGTCAAAAAGGTTTAGTGACAAACCTCAAACTCTTTTGCTCGTTTCATAATCTCTTTGTAGGCATTTGGTTCCCGGGTTTTGATGATGCTCCATAATATGCCACCTCCTGTTCGAAAGCACCTACCATCTGCAGTCATCTGACCTCCACAAGCCTGAACTGCATTGACCTGGAGTTCCAACACGTCAACTTGTATACATAGATCATACAGTGTCGAATAGTAAAAGAAGAGAAGTGCTAAAACAATTAGAAGCAAAATCAACCATCAATTCAGTATTCTGCCTATCTCTAGTGAAGCATCATCAGTAACTCAAAAGGGCAAAACAAACAAGGGCTTCTGCATAGAAAGAATTTGATAAATGGTTAGAATTTGCTTGGTGCAAAAAGGCCTTTTTGTTCATATGACTTATTTACCCTCTTGGTTAATGGAAGAGCCTTAGGCCGCTTTTGTAATTTCATACTATCAATGAAATTCTATTAGTTCGTTTCTCTTTAAAAAAAAAAAAAAAAGAAGTGAAAACAGATTTTCAAGAGGTCACATGAAAGCAAACCTCAAAACCCGAAGATGAAAAATGTGATAGGACATGAACAAGTGAGCTGCATATTTTAGTTTGGGCGATTCAGTTAAAAGCACATGTTAAAACTTCCCAGCGCATTTCAACAAAGTCTAGATTCAGTAAGAATCATCAGGTGGAGTAGTATTTTCCGGGAAGTGGATGGAAAAGAGGGATTGTGAATTGTGATCAATGCTAAAGTTTTTGTAATAAAGTACAAATATCTTACAGAGATCATAACCAATATATGCTGGGATAATAACATCAACTTATATAGCACAGATGTAGTAGTCCAGCCATGGTGGTTCACAGCTAAGAGAACAAGGTTAAAAGGAGCAAAATGGCTTCAGCAACAGAATCTGCAAGGGTAGGAAATCATACTGATTAAATATGAAGAGTGACTGTGTGGTATGATACTTACTGGAGTGGATGGCCATGATTAGGCAGGCCAGTCAAAAATTAAGTTCAATTGAAAATTTTCACTTTTTAGCAGAAAGGCAGCGAGATCGTTCATGACCCTAGGAAAAGTATTGAGGATAGAAAGAAGTACTGAACAAAGGCATATGGCACAGGGGTAAAATAATTCATGAGTTGTAGTCACTAGGGGCCAAAAGAAAGCCAAAAGAAAGAACAGATGAAACTCATTTACGTTGGTTTGGTTAACTAGTGTTAGTCGGTTCAGTTCATTTTCATAAAAAACATAAAACAGACAAATAGGGAAAAACTTTAAAGTAGGACAGAATAAAACAGAAAGGAAGTTGTGGAACTAATATTAACGGATAGGTCAGAGATTTTCTTCACTCACTCAAGCAACCAAAATATTCTTATATTAGGCTCTAAGAAAATCAGAATACCTCTTTGATAAGTTCACTTAATGCAGAGACTCCCAGACAACCTACAGAAGTGTACACCATGTATGATTTTTTTTTCTTTCAAACGTCTGCATGCATCCAACACAAACCTGAAAGAAACAGAAATCAGAATAATATTGCCTCCAGAGTAAAAATTCCAAACCGTCAATGGCTACTTATCAATCCTACCCATTTATTTGCTTCACAAAAATAATATAGATTTCCAAAAAAAAAAATTAAAGAAAGTGCGCTTGCAATATTTATTCTTTTTCCATACATACAACATAATTAGAAAATTCAACTTAACCTGTTAATATCAGCGCCATTTGAACCTGACTCGCTAGTCTTTCTTTTGTTCTTCTTTTTCTTTGCCCGACATTTATGATTTTTACTTCTATGATCTATACTTGGTGCTTGGACATCTGTAAGACTGCTTCTCTCTGCATTGATATTACCGTCAACAAACTCTCCTTCTTCCACATCAAACATTTCAACATCATCATTTTGCAAGTTATCGTCTTCATATATGGCCTCGAGTATGTTCTCTTGCCCATCCATTAGATGCCTGAACTATATAAAAAAGTCAGACACAATTCATTAAGAGAAACAAAAATTTTCAGAAAAGAATCAAACATTACTCAGGGAACTAATGTACACTGCAGTTTGAAAATGCAATCAACACTTATAGCTCTTGGGCGTTCAATGAGATAAAAACTACTCAAAATTAAAATGCTAGAAAATAATCTTAAGGAACTTTCGTGGAGCTGCGAAAAATGGTGGCTCCCATATTGTTCCTTGGAGCAAAGTCAGCCTCTTCCTTCAAGGGGAACTTGGTACTGACAACTTTGAAAATAAGAATTTGGCTCTCCACTCTAAAAGGCTTTGGAAATTTCCATGGGTGGAAAGCTCCGTTTGTTGGCACAAAATTATTGCTCAAAAGAATGACACCAGTTCAAAATGGTAACTATAAGTTAAAGCATACCTACAACAATTCTAAAACTTGTAATCACTTCATCCAAAAAAAAAAAAGTACACAACAATTCATATGATGATCAATCATCACTTCATAACAAGAACAAAAAATAGAAATTTAACAAACACTGCAAAGTTTACTCAACGGCCTCGCGCTATTAATTGAAGGGTGAGTGGCAGATACCAAAATATAGTTCAGGCATCTTAATATAAACCTTAAAAGAACGGGAGAAAAAAGAGTTATAATTGAGATGGGTGCGGTTCAAATGCAATCAAAATTAAAATTTTAAACTTACCCAGAACGCGGAGAGGGGAAATAATCGAATGGGAAAAGAGGGGGGCTGAAGCTTCCACTGGAGATCAAGAGGGTATCGGAAGGGAGGGACCGATGAAAATGAGATTGAAGCTATGTTGATAGATTTCTGAACTTTACACAGCGGATCTTCTTAAAGTTTTAATCTTGTGTCGAACAGTGAGTAGTAATTTTTTACTCTCTGTTAGGTAGGTTTTGAGCTATTTGATATTTTTTAAAATTTAAAGACTTTTTTTTTAAATGAAAATTTACAGACTTATTAAATATAATTAAAAATTTAGTATGATATAAAATTTAATTTTATATTTAATAAATTAGTTATTTTTTTAAAAAATTTGAATATGTTGAGGACAATTTATTAGACACAAAATTAAAAATTATTAAACGCTTTTTAAAATTTATGGACCAAAAGTATAATGACTAAATTATAACTTTCTTTCCATTATAGAGACTAAATTTGTAATTTAATCTTCTCTAATCTATACAAGCAATGATTTCCAAATTATAATATATACTATTTTGTACAAATTTTGGACCAACAAGGTAAATTCTAAACTCATTAGATAAACTAACGTTTTTAAATACATTTTGTGTCCAATGTAAACATAAACGACATAAATCAAACTTTAAGCTACATAAATTTGGCCAATCCAAATATAGTTCAGTAGATAAAATACCAATTATATATTATATACTTTTTTAGTATATACTTTTTTTTCCTCCATTTTTTCATTTTCGATTGAGAGTGGACACATCGTAGTCTGACATATTGTAGTCCATGCAAATAGTAATGGTGTGGGTCAGTTTCAAATAATAAAAAATATATATATATATTAATGGTGTGGGTGATTTAATATAAGAAAGGAGTGAGAACTAGGGAAATTGAAATCGATGACCAAAATTACACCGTAATTTTTGAATGATGCTCGACGGAGGTTTTGGGCGGAACCCAGTTTGCAGTTTGCACCACTTCTTTCCTCTTTTACCGATGCAATCTCTATTTTTTTTCGTCATACAATTTTTTTTTTCTAGAATGTCTTATTATCTTTTTCAGTTTTAAATTTAGAAAATTCTATTTTGTTTTGTTTTATGATCTTCCTTTATATGATAATTTGGATTCAAAATATTCAAAATTTTATCTTTTTAATTAATAAAGATAGCTTTTGTTTTGATTTATTGATTTCAAATTAATGCTCATCCACAATAGGTATTTATGCAACTTTTCATGGCTTCGTAATCTGGCTTATGGTCAAAATAGTTCTCAGAGAATACAATTTCATCCGTAAAAAAAAATCTCAATACCCCAAATACAAAAGTTAGAAGCTATCGAATATCTAAAGAAAGGAATGAGAAATGGTTGATTAATGGAGGGTTGAATGGAGTTGAAACATAAAGAAAGGTTGGAGAGGGAAAGGAAGTAAGTAGGCTATGGGAAGTTTGATCACTTAATGGAGTTGTCTAGCTAGACGTGTGATATAATTTTTTGCAATTGTAAAATATGTGACTGATGCAAAGTGCTTTTGCAATGATTTCTACCTTAAGGGTTAAGAGGAATGGAGGCTAACTTTCTCATGGGTGTTTTTAATCCGTTCAAATACCAGGTATTTGTATGTACAAAACTCAATAATTTGAGTTTTGATTTTAAAAAAACCTTTTTTTTCGTGTTTGAAAAAACTACATTTGAATTTTCATTTACTAAATCACAAATTTTGTTTTGATTTTAGGTTTACACATTTTACCAACCATTCAAATAGATTTTTTTGTTTGGATGTTTTGATTCTACCCTTTTGATTTCCTTTTAATTACCCCATAATTCTAAGAATTTGTTAGGTAGAGGTCCATTTCAATATTTTAAATTACTCGTCATCTCATCATCTGCCTATTATCCAATAAAATAAGAAGTGGTCATTTTTCAAAATGACTATTTAAATTTAGTCATTCATTCGGTTACCTGTAAACTAATTCAAATTAGAATCTTTATAAGTTTGTTTAAGGGATGTAAACCAATCAAATCTCACAAAATTTGGTGTCAATGATTTAGAAAACTTCTAAAAGAAGATGAGGGACAAAATTGGTAAAATGAATAAATAATCCATTTTAAAATTCAGTTAGCCATATCCACCCTAATTTCCCAATTATGTCTTGTATTTGAGATATTTGGGCCAGGCTTGTCTCTATTTGAAGCCTAAATATCATAATACCACTTTGGGCCCAATACTAGTCTGTTGCTATATTGATAGAATCCTGGATCACAAATACCCCATCCAGTTTTATCAACAATCATACTAAATATAGCCTCTCTTTTTTTTTTTTTTTTTTGTAAAGAATCTAAAAGTTCTATTTTAATAATACATCAAATTTCAAAAGATTTTATACTGTCAAGATGCTATTTTAATTTGAAATACAATTTCGTTTTTCTAATTAAAAAGCTCTCTAATCTAATTAGATGGAGGGGCTATAAGTTATAATGGTAGCACATATAGCAAGAGAGGTGATGGATTCTAACTTCTGACTTGAAGTCGAAAGTATATGCTTTAGCCAGTTAAACTATGTTTAAGTTGGCACAACATAACTAATGTTAGAAGTGAAAAAATTCGTAGTACTTTGGAAATATGGATGCTCTTTCCATTATGCTTGCCATGTCAAAAATGATGTGAGGTTTACCAACATCGAAAAAATTATTTATAAAAATAAAATTTTAGAAACTGTTTGGGACGCTGAGTAGATATAATAGTCTATAGAGTTATATAATTTATATTTAGGGTGCATAGTGATCTAGTTTAGGTTATAATAGTGTGTGTTTAAGGTGCAAAGTACTCCACAGACTATTATAACACATGCCCAAAGAGCTCTTTAGTGTGAATAAAGGGAGTAGGTAAAAACTTTCCTTGTTGGAACAATTGATTTGGTATATCCTACCAGGCGATTTTAAAGGATCATAAGTAACTAATTTCCCATTTTAAAGCATTTACCCCGTATAGATGTAATGATTAGAAACATCAATTTCAAAAAGTTAACAGTTGCACATTGAATATATAAAGTGTATTTCTCCATAAAATCCCATGTCGATCAAGCAAATATAAAAATTAATGGCAATACAAACATAACTCAACTAATTATTAACATCTCTTATATGTTAAAGGTTTAGATTTTCATTTTCAAATGCTATATTATAAAGAAATGAGCATTAAAATAATTGCCAAAACACACTTTTATTTTTATTTCTTAAATAATAAGAGTTAAAAAGTAATAAATAGTAAATAAAAATGTTAATACTAATTCAAGTATCACTCAAATAGTTAAAACATTATACATTCATTTCAAAAGTTAGAAGTTCAAATCTCTACTTCCACATTGTTGAATTCGAAATGTAATCTGAACATGGTTAAAGTCGTAGTTAAAAGGAAAACTGATTCACCAATCAATGTAAGGTATCTTTACCATAGATTTCAAATATTCAATCTCCATGTGCAAACTCACGTGTCCTTTTATTCCATGCGGCAAGTTTCTAGCTTTTAGACCGTAAAGAGATATGAATCCAAATTCAAAGAAGCTTTTTCACTCCCATCCAAAAAATAAAAAATCTCTCTACCAAATCCCAAATGGCATCCAAATTCCCTTCTATTCTACCATTTGGAGCTTTTCAACTCAAACATCACCTATTTTTATTCCAAAAAAATGCTCATTTCTCAACTCTCCAACAAAGAAAAAACAACACCCATTTTCAAAAAACAGTACATTTTTTTTTTCTTGATTTGCTTATTCAATTACAATGCAAATACAACGATGCTGAGATGTCTAAGCTTATTGCAGCCAACTTCCAATGGAAAATGACCCTGCCTTTTGACTTACAAATCCTCTATTCACGCCTTAGCCTTTCTACTTTTAGTTTTTTTCCACATGAATTGTCGTTGCCTTTTGTTTATTCACGCTGCTTTGTTAGAGTTTTAGGTGTCGGTATGTTTCTTCTTTGTCCAAATAATTTTTTTTTTAATTGATGTTGAATAAGACAGTTTTTAATGCATTTACCTTTTCTTTTTTTCTCCAGTTGTTGGAGATTTTCTTTCCTCGTATAGTATAGCAACTAAAAACCAAGGAAAAAAGAGGGAGAAATTATGATTTTATGATGAAACTGCCAAGTACAAAGGAAAATGAGTCCCCACGTGTGAAGGGTACGTGCACACGATGGAAATTTAGATTGGTCATAATAATAATAATAACTCAAAATTTGATATTAGGATGTGGGATTGCTTTGCTTTAATTCCCAACATCGTGATTGAACAGTGAGTGGGTGAGTGTGGAGAAAAAGAATTCTATCTAACACAACACATTACACAACGCATGTTCTTTCTAAAGAAAGCAGACAATTTTCTGTCAATTATGGGCCAATATGTCTGTAACCAAACATAAGTTTAATCCAGGTACGGTTGTCTAATTTCCTAGAATTGAAAAGAAAAAAAGAAAATCCTTTTTAAATTTTCTCTTTGGATTATGGAAGGAATGTCTGTCACTTTGCAGAAAAGCTAAGATAAAAAAGAGGGAATCAGTAATGATGATGTTATGGATGAAGATTGCTAAAAGATTTTTGTTTGTGGTCAAAGGCTTTTAAAAGCAAAAGGCCACAGCTGAGCTGATCCATCAGCTCTATATTTTGCTGGGCCACACCTTCATCCACAGTTCATTTTTGTACTTCAGAAAACACCAACAAAGCTGATCTCAATTATGATTTCATAACGGAAAAAAAAAAAAAAAACACAGAGAAAGATAGAGAGAGATTCCAATTTGAACTTCAATTGTCTACTGTTTAAAATATTCCTCATCTTTCAGAATTTTTCTCACAAAAACTTTCACCTGATAAGGATGGTTTTGGTTGGGAGTGTTGAAGTTCTTGTTCTTTTAAACATGGAAGGAGCTATATCAGGAAATATCAAATGGACTTCTTTTTTCTTTTTTTAAGTATCATTCCAGGCAGCAAAAACTGGCAACTGGCTCATGCAATTTGCTGCCCTCAACTGTTGGGTAGATGAAATCCAGGAGGAGTTCATATTACTAGCCGGGGCAGCAAACGGCTTAGATGTCGATTGAGGCATTCCGAACACCATCGAAAGGCTCGTCTTGTCTGGACTCTCCTCCCTTGAGCTGCTCAGGCTGCAGCTGGTCACCATTGAAGATGCATTGGAGAAATGAGCTCCCATTTTGGCCGAGTCTTCGACTCCTAGTTGCGATCGATCATCGGTTATCGCAGATAACAACCGAGGTTTCGGGATGAGCTGCTGAGATGACTGATAAAGAGCCATCTTCCAGTCTGATTCACTTTGACTAAGTGAGGGCAAAGGCATAGCTTCTGCATTGCTGTTGTGAGTAGGAGGGCTTTGTCTAAGAGATTCATTATCAAACTCCGGCTGCTGCTTTCTTTTAGCTAGATCGCCACTAAGGAGTGTATTGCTTGCAATGATCCGCTCCACGTCATACCTCGTGATGTCGAAATTAGTAACAGCATTCATTCCTCGAAATTTTATGGCTGCTATGTCATAGGCCTCGGCCGCTTCCTCTTGAGTACCTAACGGTTTCAAACAGCAATGGCATTAAAAACCTTTTTTTCTAACCAAGAATTAAAAAAAAAAAGTCAAAAAGATGTACTGCTGGATGCAATCTGTAAAAGAGCATCTTTGCTCTACAAGAAAACGGATTAAACAATTACAAAGTGATTCCACAGCCTTATAGTTTTCTGAAGGGTTGGTATTACAATGTGAGCCCTACCATTCCCAAAGCAAGAAAGAAATTTCTTTCTAGGATATGAATTATTTATGACAGCTTTAACAAGTAAGATGCGAACACAGGAAACAAAATTCAAACTATTCAATCAAAATATTCACAGAAAAAAAGATCTAAAAGCACTCACTGAATGTCCCAAGATACAGATCTTTGTTACCAGCAACTCGGCCAATCCGAGCCTGCCATCTTCCATGTTGATGATGTCTGCAATATAATACAAATGGGAACAGAGAAACTTCAGACAGAGATTCACTGAAAAAGCCACATAAAGCCAAAAGCAAAATGATCAAGATCAAAATATATTACAAAGCTTTGAGTTGAGACTTATTAGACCTTGTTACGCCTCTGTAAATCGAGGCCCCCCTCGAGAACCCGCTGCTTCTCCTGAGAGATAATCGGTTTACAAATTTTAGATTTTTATTTACACAACTACATATAGTAAAACGAATATACCGTAAATAATTAATACACGTGGTAAAAATGAGCTTGCCTTCTCAAGTGAGCGACATATTCCTGCCTGCTCATGTTTTTCATTTCCTCTAATTCTTTCTGATAATTTTCCAACTGCTCAGAACAAGGAATCACTTTGAGTAAAGCATGGCAATTACTAAAGAAATCTTAAATTAGCATGAGAATTACTAAAGGAATTTTAAATTAGATTTAAGAGAAAAAAGGCATTACAGGAAAGTTAATGTGGGTGGAGGGTCCCCAATACTTGAGTGCAGCAAGATCATAAGCTCTGGCGGCTTTTTCTTCCATATCATAACCTCCTAAAAAAACCAAATTTTGGAACCACTTGATTAATCATTTAACGGGGAAAAAAAAACTTGACCAATAATTACTCAGTCGAGATTCTGAATGCTTACCAAGGTACACTGAACATCATCATTTGAATCCAATGGCGATTCCAGCCCACAAAAAAAAAAAAACAAACAAACACAGAAAACAAAAGATTGAGTAGGTTATGATTTTAGCAAGAACAAAAAGAAATAACAAAATATTGATCCATGGAAGAAACAGAAGCACCATAATGTTTTTTTTTTTTTTCTTTTTTACCTTGCCTTCCCTTCCTGCTTTGACCTTCTTTCTTGCAACTGTTGTCCCATAAATGTGCTTCATACCTACCCGTCCATCTGTGCCTGATTGACATAAATGAAACATTGGATCATGGAATGAAGATGGAGAAAAGAAAAACAAAGCAAAACAAAACAAAGCAGTTTCCGCATAAATGCAAATTTCAGAAAAGAAAAAAATTTCTGAAGTGAAGGTTTTAGAGAAAGAAGAAGACCTTGTAACCCCTCTATACTGTGAGGTTCTCTGCCCAAAGGTATCTAAAGACTTTCTATGAACAATTTGCTTCTGATCCAACTTCTCATGGCCTCTTTTCTTTGTATCCATGGCGGAACAGTCAGCCATGGCAGGTGAGACATGCTGTGTGGCTGTGACACAGCTTGACTGAGAGCTGGGGCTCATAGTCATGGACAAGCTCAATGACTGTAAATCTCCATAAGCCATGGCATTAATGGGACCAGATTCACCACCATTTTCATTCATGCAACTCACCATCTTCTGCTCGAACGAACCATTATTAGTGGCAGCATAGTTCCTTGGAACAGCCCAATTCTTCATACCAGAAATCTCACTCTCTGCCACTGTTGGGTGGTGCTGCTGCTGCTGCAGATTGCACCCATTAGGCAGGATTACCTTCGAGTCTTGAAGCATCACTTCACGGCTTCTTAAGGATGAGAAATGTGTAAAGGGTTGGTTGTTGGGCTCATGAGTTGGGTTTTGATGGCAAAATATACTGTCTAGGCTGAGAGCCATAGCTTCCCTGTCGTTGCTTTCATAGTGATGGGACCCCATAGTTGCACCACCAAAGAAATCCTCTAGTTTTGGAGTAGAGCTACTCACCACTTCAAACCCAAAAGTGAACAATAAAACAAAATAAGAAAACAAGATCATCTAAAATAATTTTGATTTTTTTAAAACAAAACTCTAGCAGAGTAAATCTAGGGGCATAAACTAACCTTGTGGGTGCTGCCTGCTGAGAGCTTCCATTGAACAAATTGAGCCATCAGACTTGAGTGGCATGACAGACAATGGTGAATAAAAGCTACTATGATCTCCATCAACGCCATAGCAAATGCCATAGTTATACTGAGATGGTGAGTGAAAAAGATTTGCAGGAATTGAAGGGGAGACAGCAGTAGCAGAGGAAGAAGAAAGCTCCATGCTAACGTTAGGAGAGACAGAGAAACCTAGCCAGTTACAGCTGTTGTCATTAACATTATTCATGGAATTCCCTCTACCTTCAGTTCAATCTACCCCTCTTTTCAACCCAATACGCTCTAAATTTTAGAGCAAGTCTCAATGATTGAAAGAAAAAAAAAAAAAAAAACAAAAACTAATGATTCCAACAAATCCTTGCTTCACCCCCACTTTGAGACTGGATATATTTTGTTTGTTTGCTAGCAGCAGAGAGAAACATGTCTAACCCGTCGTATAACAAAAAAACAAACCCAAAGTTCTGCAACTCAGAGCCTATGGCCACACTAACAAAACAACCCGCTCTGTGTTTGAAAAATAAAGAAGAAAGCAAAGGGCTTTAAATCGAGCAAATAGAATGAGAATTGGGGGGCATGCTTTGGTTCATTTCTATAGGGATCCGTGTATGCGAAAGACCATCCTTTTGCTTTACCCTACGCTCTCTCCACCTACCCTTTTCTTTTCTTTTTTGCTTCTTTTATGCTGTTGGATTTAAGGCATGGTTTTGCTGAGGCTTTTATAGATTTATATAAACATGCAAATCCTTCATCCTTGGCATACTAAATACAACAACAATATGAGAGAGGGATGCCCTTTATTGCTCTGTATAATATTGGACTCGAAGGGCACCCCACCCCATACCACCCCTCAAGCCAAGGGAAGCAAAGTCAAGTATCCTTTAAAAATTATTGACTAATAGTGGGCTCTGTTGAAGTGGGTTCCACCGTATTAATGTGTTCTGGTTTTTGATTAAATGGTCTGATGAGGCCTCTGTGGACCTTCAATTAGATTACACATACGGAAGACAAACTGTCCCTTTAGTCACTTCATATATTGAGCAACTTCATGGACCTACGCATCCCAAACAGCCTTATGGCTTATAGGTATACGCCAGCTACGGTCACACAAAAAATTAAAAAAAACTCGCCACATACGGCGCCGTTTCTCCCTATCTATTCTACTGCTCATCCTTCGACTTCAAAAACCTCGCTACTTGGATGGATGGATCCTACTCTCTAGTCTTTAGGTCTTTTGCCTTTGCCTTTGCTTCTTAGTGTGAGCTTTTTTTTCCCACCATTTTGTAGTCTTTTTATTCGGTGCCTGCTTACTGCTTCAGAAAAAAAAAAAAAGGTGTAAAGAAACTCCTTTTTTCAAAATGCCACCTCGTTGAATGAGTTGGGCAATGGGCGACTGTGGAGACAGCCAGCCAGCCATTAGCCACCAACTAAACAACACTTTTTCATGCCAATTAGGACATTGGAGAATCTTCCTCTTAGCCATTGAGCTCTTGGTGGGAATGCGTTTCAAGAGTTTTCTGCTGCTTTTTCTCATCAGAATCAGCGCATGCTTATAAATATTGCCTACTCAACAAATCTACTTGACTTAAAAATTCAAATCCTAAATCACACCATAGAAACTAGAAGCCATTTGATTCATATATTAAAAAAAATTGTACAGCCTAGAATCGAGGAGTTGAACCTTCTGTTTCTCTCATGCAAAAGATGTTTGGCAGGGTATAAGTTTTCATAAATCTACAAATGATATGCTATATTAACTACTTGAAGTCAAAACATTCAAATTTTTATATTTAAACAATTGTAACTAAAATGTCTCTTGTTAATAGAGATGTTGTCTTTACTTATTTGTCTTACCCGACTTCAAATTCATATGGAAGTGGGACTATGATGAAATCGCCATCAAATCAATAGTAATTGATACTCTTATTTTCTTTTTGACTAATAAGTAGCTCAAATAAACATCTCAATCCGAATCTTTTCTATGTATATTCACCTCTCTTTTCTACCAAAAGTTAACACAAGGGGGTGAAAATTAACCAAAAGGTAAGAAAGAAGATGGTCAAGAGTTATTAAAACAGTTGTGGGATCTTTTGCATTTGTCTCGTATCAAGCCTCTGAAAGCTGCCAACTCCACTTCTTGACAAATACCAGCATCAGTGACACAGAAAAACTTCAAAATCTAATTTAGCATATAAGTGTTCTTAGCTGCATCTAATTAAACACAGGGCTTTCAATTATTGAGCAAATTATAAGTGCTTGATGTGGTGGCTACAGGGCCGGCAAGCATTCACAATTATTCTCCTTCCCCACCATGGTTCTAACATCTTGAGAGCTGTCGAGTTTTTTTCTTCTATGCTACTGTTTTCAATTTGATATCCATTTTATTTTTTGTTGTTATTGCTTTTTAAAAAAACTTAAGACCATTTACTAGGTTTTTCTTTTCTTTTCAATTTTTATTAATCCTTTTGAAATGCTTGCTAAATTCCAAAAACATAAAAGTAATTTTTGAAAACTGTTTTTTTAGCCGGATTTCATAGTGGTTTTGTCTTCAAACATCTCTTTTTAAAAAAGCTTGTTCTATACCTGTTTCTGAGAACACTTAAAGTCGATAGCAAAATTTTTAAACTGTTTTTTATTTCTAAAATTTGAACTAAATTTCAAAAAGTATATTTCAAAATAAAGATTTATTAAAAAGAAATGAGCTTTGTTTTAAAATATATGTTATTTAAATGAAATTTTGGCTTTCAAAGTGGCTATGATTGTAAAATTGTTTAACAAAAAGTCCATTATCAATTTATCAAACAAAGAAATCGTTGATAAGTATACTTAATCTTTAAGAAAATAAAAAATTAAAAAGCAAAATTGGTAACAAACTGTCATAAGCATATCAGCAAACCAACTTGGAAAAATGAGACTTTAGAGTCCAATTTCTCATGATTGCAATTCCCATTCTGGGTCCCTTTTCAAGTCTCTCCATCCCATCCATCTGAAAATATATTTCACCATATATTTTTGCATGCAATTTTGCATGACTAAGTTCTTGGAGACAGATTTTCAAGAGGGCATCATTAGGTTTTCTAAAGAAAAGTGGGATTTTTTATTTCTCCTTTTTGGAGTTTTTGAATCTGGGAAAATTATATTACAGAGAGAAACCTCTCTTTTTGATTGCAGCAATGATGAGAAAATTCATCATTCGCCTCCGTCCCCACAATAACTCTAATGACCAATAGCATTTCATTGCCAAAGGAACATCAAATATTGTGATACATGTCAATCAAAATGAAGGAAAATTTTGGACTGAACTGAACTGAAGGTTAAATTTGAAACCCAAAGAAAAAAAAGAAAAGAAAAGAAAAAGTTAAGGAGCCTGGCCTGGCCTCAGCTGAGCAGCCCCTAAGTTTGATCCTACAGAAAAGCCCTCTACCCCTGGCATTTTGGAACATCAAAATCCATAGTAGAAATGAAGGTGTATTTGTGCAGAGGTTAGCTAGCAGAATAGGCATAGGGACCTAAAATTCCTTCTAAATCTAAACACAGTGAGGCTGAGGGTATATTAAATGTGATATTCTTGTAAGAGCAGAAAATGAAATCCAAAACAAAATCTAAAGCAAAGATTACAGAGATTGACAGAGGTCAACAGAAAAAGTAAATTGTGGATAGCAACCGAACTGAGAGCGACCACATAACTGTGTGTGGTACACTACTGTTTGCATGGGGATTAAAGTTCTCTGCCCACTTTCCCTTTTTTTTTAGAGAGAGAAAGAGAGTATCTTTCTCAAAACTTAATGGCCTACCTCCATCAAACCAATGCCATCTCCTGCCATTCGCAACCCCATTTCTCTCTTTAAGTTGCTTTACCATTTGGTCCATCTCTCTCCTCTCTCGCTCTCTGCTAGAATTAACAAGGCATGTCATGTCCCCATTCAAATTTTAGATTCTTCTTTATGGGGTCTTTGGTGACTCAACAAAAATTTTCTGACCATAAGAAATGAATTTCTGACCATAAGAAATGAATTACTCGATCAACTAGTTTTGAGGTTTAAGAAAACAAAAGTTTGGGATCTACTGTGGAAGGCTTAGCTTAGTAGAGTTCTTTTATAGCTTAAAATTTTCTATCATCCAAAAGACGAAGAAAAACCCCACAAAGACAGAGCTGTAAAGCAATCAAAGACCCAAACCCACAGATTAAAGTTTAATCTTAGTATTTAAACAGTCAACAGGGGAATCACTAAAATGCCCTCTTTCTTTCTTAGGATCCCTATGTTATCAGACAGATTGAAAACAGAGAAAGTCTGGTTAGAGAGCAGGCAAGCCCAAAAGAAAGAATTTTTTAATTAGCTTTGGCCTTTGATTGGGTTCTTTCAAGGAAGAATCCAAATTCGCACCTCTCCTGGATGAACAAAACAAAAGATGTGCCTTTCACATCTATCTGCTACAATGTGTCCTGGAATTACGAATTGATTTTTCTTTCTTTTCTCTTTTTAACTTTGTCTAATTCTGAAGATTAAAACAGCACCTCGAATGTGACTTTTGGACAAATGTTTATTTCTTGGCCTTATTTTCCTCCTGGACTATGAAGGGTTGTAAGACATGGTTTGACTTAGAAAACATACAGAAAGAGACAGCTACAGATTGCTTTAACACCAAGACATGGAATCCAGCCTACACTTTCTTTCTTTTCTTTCTTTCTTATATATATTTCTTTTGGTGTGTCCACTATCAATCCTGCAGGTTTACAAATGGGTTCATGTAGAAGAATCAAAATCTAAGAAGAAATGAATTGTTGTCTTAATTAATTTTATCAAGTTTGTCCTTTGTTAAGAGGGTTCAAACAATTTCTCCTTAAAACTAGCAATTTTCCTCTACTGAAAAAGAGATTAAAGGTTAAAACTACTGAGAACATAAAACAAACAGTTGGTGTGCGACATGTACTCTTATGGTGCATCCCAGCTGTTTGTCTTGCGTGCGCCTGGTTCTGTTGGTTTTTGGTTCTTCGTTACTAACAATTTTTTTAGCATCTGATTTTTTCAGATCCATCATCAAATCACCGAACGGCGGAGGCTATTTGTCATCTAGAGAACCCATATCTATCAAGGTCGCCATCTGTCTCCCGTAGCTGTATAACTCTTTTGCCCTGTTTTTCGGAAGTTTGGGGGCTCTTTACCCATTTGATGGGGGCTTTTCTGAAAACAATATTTAAATCTTTAAAATCGACCTTTTTTTTCTTTTTTTTTTTCTTTTGAGTTCAACAACATTCATGAGAGGATTCAAACATTTACATACATGTCAATTACTATTAAATTAAGTTTATTTTAGCTTTAAAATTACAATTGATTTTATTTCAAGTCTAAATCAAACATTATGAATTTAAGAGTGAGATAATTTTAAATAATTTCACTACGATATCTCTCCAAAATTGGTTCTTCTCCATATTGATAAAACATATTTTATTTTTGTTAATATTCTAAAAATTAGTTTTTTTTTTATTTGTTCCAATATAGTCTTTGTTTAAGGCATTAAGATTTTCTTGGTGGGTTAAAAGATTCTAATCTTAACCTCACATTTCTTATTTTGTGTTTTTTAAAAAAGGTTTTTAAATTTATATTTTCAAAAATATATAAAGGAAAACAGAAATTCAACTTTTTTTTTTTAAAGCAATCAGAACAAAAAATCAAAGATAAACGTTGGTACTTTGTGGAATATGTTACTAAGTCGAGTACTTGATGGCAAAATAAGAAGAAAAACTAGCGAACCTTTTCTGTAATGTGTGAATCATACTTCCATCAAATCATTATAAAAGTGAAAAAAAGGCTAATCCAAACTTAACTTAGTGGATAACTACACCAATTTTCATCTTAAAGGTTGATAGTTTGATTCAACTCCACAATTCTTATAACTCAAAAAAAAAAAAGTGAAAAAGATTGTGCAAGCTGCATCTCCTTATAGAGTAAATTTTTTGTCGAATAAAAGAGGACTATTTGGAGGATGAGTAAATGGTAAAGATGAAGTTCTTATACAAGAACTTGTAATAAATTATACTTTGTACCAAAATAGCGGCATAAATTTGATAAGAAGTCTACTATATAGCAAGCATCACTAAGTAGCTCCTACCTCCCATTCCAATTATCAGGCAATAGGTCACATCTCAAATCAAAGTTGCTCAACTATGACAAGCATGAACAATGTATAATGGCCAAAATGAGCTTATCTTAGCGGTAAAATGTATATACTGACTCGATTGTCATGTGATAGTCATCTGATCTTTAAAGTGATCGTTTTTACCATAAAATATCATATCAACCAAACAAGCAAGAAATGACTAGTACGTAATTATTTTGCTTTAGCAAAGATATCTTGTAACAAGTCTTGTTTGGGATTGCATTTGGAAGCTTAAAAATCAATTTTGAGAAAAATCTTAACTACTTAGGCTAGTTGGGTAAAACAAATTGTTTAATAATCTATCGACAATCACTTTTCTATTGACTAAGACGTGCAAAAGCAAATAGATACCAACTTTTAGATTTAACTTTCTTAAAAATTTGCCACATCTTCCCTAACCATTTCAAATATTGCACAATCTATTCTCTCTTATATCACCAATGAAATTTTGATTGATTCAATTTTTTATAACAATTGTTTTTAAATTTTTTTTTATCAAATAATTTAGATTAAAAAAATTAGAGCAATTTAAATCATATAAAATTTTAAACAATTATCTTATAATAAATTATAAATTAAATATCAATATGAAAATAATTGAATTAATAAACCTACTTTCGCCACTATAACTAAATCACAACAATTTACCAAACACTGTGCTTAGTTTTTTCTAATTTAAAATTAGAATTTATCAAATATTATTTTACTTCATTGTCCAGTTGATTCTTTTAAAAGTACAGTTACTAGAAATTGTTGCTTTAAAAGCTACAGAAATCACAAACTAAGCTTAAAAAGTTTTTTTTTTAAAAAAAAAGGTTGATAGTTTTGTAATATTTTATTTAAGTTAAATTATCAAAAATACCCCTAAACTATGGGGTTGGTTTCAATTATACCCTCAAACTTTGAAAAGTTTCATTATAACCCTTGAACTTTGAAGTTTGTTTCAAAAATGCCCTTGAAGGCTTTTTTTTTTCCGTTAAATTCATGGATGAAAAATGACGTTTTTACATTTGTATTGTTGCTTATGTGAACATATTTGAACATATACGTTGAAAAAAAAAAACATATGCAAATATGTCATTTTTCGTCCATAAATTTAACGGAAAAAACCTTCAAGGGTTATTTTGAAACAAACTTCAAAGTTCAAGGGTTAAAATAAAATTTTTCAAAGTTTAGGGATATAATTGAAACCAACCTCATAATTTAGGGGTATTTCTGATAATTTAACCTTTTATTTATTCCAAGTATAACACAACAAGCATCTTGGTTTACAGGTGCCACTGAACCAAAGACTTGGAGGCTAGCCCGTGATAAATGCGAATGACTTACTACCAGATCATTATGGGCCTTACAAGGCCCATAATTCAAGCAGACTTAATGGTTTTCAGCCTCTTGTTGAATGAAAACGTGCAGCCCAAGCTCAATTGGGCTATTGAGAAAGGGATATTGGATCGAGCCAGGCCCAATTAAAACTGATTAGCGAAGCCAGGAGCTGAGAGCAAGGCGCATCAATCCCTTTCTTAAAGGTCGCTATCGGGTATTGGCAGAAAACGAAGCAGGAAGCAATGTGGAGTAGGTTTGACCAACATAAAAAAATAAAAAAAACAAATACTAAAAATGAGGTTAAAGACAGATCCATCACTTTTAGGAACCCTAATTCTTCTTTAAGACAAAGTGGGGAAGGAAAAAAAAAAAAAAATCTTTTGAGATGATAAGGTCACGTGGCCACGCAACTTCGAAAGACCTCAAGTCATTTTCCATCTAGTATAGTGTCCCTTCCCTATTTAATATTCCTTTTTTTTTTTAAGCAAGTAAATTCATGGACATTGAAATATGATATGTGGAGATCAGGAGATGACTCTGTTTACGTGGTCTCTCGTAGTTTTTAAATTTCGGCATTATTAAATCTATAAATATTGGTAAATTTTATTGACATATGATATGATATCAAGCTTATAATTTGTAAGTATATAATTGGATCAAAATTACTTTTTGGCTTCTAATTATTTGATTTAGTTTATTTTTCTTTCAAAGTTGGATAACAAAAATTCTAGATTTTTTTTTTCAAGTCTTTTCATAAAAAAAAAAAATCATTAGATTTCGTGAAGTGTTAATAATGAAAAAAAGTCTATCATGACTCGTAATTAATATAATAAACTTTCTAATTTATATTGCAAGGTATCTAGTTTTATAGGGATATTATCCAGTTAAGACCTTTGAAATACATTTCAATTGGTTAAATACTAATAGCCTTTGCATTTTATAATTATTTGATTTGGTTTATTTTTGTTTTAAAGTTGGATAACAAAAATTCTAGATTTATTTTTTTCAAGTCTTTCTATGGAGAAAAATCATTAAATATCATGGAGTGTTAGTTAAAAACTTAAACTAAAAGTAATGCCGCAGTGAAAAAAGTTCATCATGACTCATGATTAATTTAATGAACTTTCTAATTTACGCTACAAAAGTATCCAATTTTACTACATATTATCAAGTAATTAAGACTTTTTTAAAATACATTTCAATTGGTTAAAATATTGATAATCTATTTTGAAGATTATAGATTGAAATCCTACTCTATATTGAGTTATGGAACTAAACTACTAAGTTATAAGCAAAAAAAAATTAGTGAACTTATTTATTAAAGTTATACATTATGCGTTGAATAAAGATATCATATTAAATAACCTAATAATATAGTTGATTAAGACATGAAAATTTTAATTATGTTTGATAAAATATATTCTCTTTTCAAGTCCTAGATCTACAATTATATTAACTAACATTTGACATCCCTAAAAAGTAGTAAGAATATCTTGTGCATACATTATATGATAAAGTAATATAAAGTTTTTAGTAGTTCAAATAAATTATGTCAAAAGCTATAGTCAAATAAAGTGGACTAAACGTGACCTATATTCACAGGTTTGCCTAATGACTCAATAAAAACATGCATCAACAAGAATGGGTCGCATGCATTTCTAGTTAATTTGAATAAAAACAAGCATCAATAATAGAACTATTATTTCTATATTCTATCACATAGATGAGCTATTTTTTATTTGCATGCCACCTATTAAAGATTTTAAATTAATAGTAATGATCTCTTTAAACATTAATTGTCAATATGGTAGACCTCATACACATAACTTACACATCAACCAACCAATCAAAAAATAAAGGGTAAAATACACTTTTGGTCCTGGAATTTGAACATAATTTCTATTTGGTCTCTGAATTTTAAAAACTAACATTTTTGATTATTGAGATTTAAATTTTGTTTCTATTTGATTCTTAAGGTTTCAAAAGTGACATGTTGGATCCCCAAAGTTTGAATTTGATTTTTAATTACTCCCTGAAATTTGAAATTGGTTTCTGAATGGTTCCTAATAACGTTGAAAATAAGTGACCTAATGGAATGATGGCATAATAGTTAACACATGCTAACGAAACTTTGATAATATGTATTTTTTAAATGAGTTAAACATGTTTTTTGGATATTTTTTATACTCAGGGACCAATTAGAAACCAATTTCAAATTTCAAGTACTAATTACAAATCAATTTCAAACTTGAAAGACCAATTAGAAATCAAATTTAAACTTTGAGGATCAAACATGTCACTTTTGAAATCTTAAAGATCAAATGTAAACTAAATTCAAATCTCAATGACAAAAAATGTTAGCTTTAAAAACTTAGAAACCAAATAGAAACCAAGTTCAAATCTCAAAGATTAAAAGCGTATTTTACCCAAAAATAAGTAAAAATACACGTATATTACAATTTTTATATATATAAAAATTAAAGCAATTATTTTTTAGTACTACAATATGTGAGAAGGGAATTCAAACTTCTCACTTGATTGTTTGTTTGTTATTGTTTTTTTTAGTATAACAAATGTTGGGTATAAAAATTTGAACTTCTAATTTTAAGAAAACAAGTACATGTTAATTATCATTGAGTTATGTTTTTTTTGACACAATATTGGTTGGTGAATATTTAAGATAAACATATATTTGTATTGTTTTTTAAACTTACCCAAAAATAACTTTTGGAAAGGTAACAAAAATTCGACACTTTCAATAAACCGAACCAATGCAATTCAAAATTTATCCGACAGGGCGATGGAAAGGTCACTATAAAATTGGAGAGCGAGAGACAACCTTAGTTGTGTTGAAAAGAAGAGAACATAAGAGGATTTTGAAGAAATGAATAAAGGAGGGTTACCTGAATTGACCATACATTGTGGCTTTAGGTAATAGGTTTTTATGATACACATTAATACCCAGACTAACTTTAATGCTCTTTCTTTTGGATTATGCAATAATTTTGATGCTCCATTGTTATCAACCATGCTAATAAATTCTATACTTTCCATTTCAAGTGCGAAGAAATCTTCATGCCCCCATTCCATTCATTTTTAATACTCACAAATATTTTTATTATTATTCTCAAAATAAATTCATTGCCAAATTTAATTTTACATTACTAATATATCTTCTTTACGTTTTGTTAAAAAAAACACACACAACTTTTATACTTGAAGTTGGCTATATGTGTCATTTTTTATCCTATATTTTTAATTTTATCATATTGAACCTTTGAGCTTGAAATAAGTGTTATAATTTTATCTTAGACTTAAATAAGCGTTTTACGTAATTTTTAGCTTTTGTTAGTCTCTTGTTTAAAGAATGGTACTCAATATGCGTTTATTGAATTACAAATCAAAGACCTAAAATGAAATTGATGAGCCTTCATAGAAAGATGACAATAGAGAGCTATGATCTAGCATTTTGATTTGGCTAGCTCTAATTTTTTGTATTTTTTTAGTTTAACATGTGGGATGGAGATTTGAACTTTTGATCTATCGGTCGAATATATATGTCTTAATAAATGAAGTTATGCTTAGATTAGCAATTTTTATTTTCTTTTATTTTATTGAAATTAGTAAAGAAATATAGTGAAAGTTAGATTGAAAGTAAAATTTACAACATTTATCTAAGTCTACAAAAATGGAGTAACCTAGTAAAGTAAAAATAAAAAAGAGTTCCTTACCTTTTCTTTTTACAACCAACTCCCTTTCAATAATTACTGGTTTAAAAATCACCCCAAAAAAGAAAGAGAAAAAAAGGTTTGCATTGGATTCTAGTACATCCACCACTCAGTAGGCTTCTTTTGGCTCATAATTACGCCCAATGCGCACCTCACCCCTACCATTATGCACAAATCACAATGGCAATGCCTTCTCTTTCCGTTAATATTGATAAAAGCCTATGCTATATTTAGCCTTTTAATGGTATAATATTATTTCAACCTAGCTAGGGCTCACAATTCTATATTTACAAAGTATATATATAGTCCAAGTAAACTTAAAAAAAAAAGAAAAGAAAAACATATGGTAAGATAAGATTTGTCTTTAATTAAATCACTCACGATATATACAGTACTCGAATCATCACTCAATGATTAAAACGTCGATAATACTTTCAATAAATTAAATATTTGAGTCTTCATACAATAATTGTAATTTTATATCCTACAAAAGGAATTAGATCCCTACCTTAGCTCTAATTTGTATAATGTTAACCTCTTTTATTATCCTCTTGTCACGGTCAATGTGGTTAGTCAACAAGCTAGATATCCTAATGTTTTATTGAAATTAGTATCTTCAAAATAAATGTTAGATGTGACATTATTCTAAAATTTATTATCCACCATCATGACTATTGGCTAGATATCCTAAAATTTATTATCCACCATCATGGCTATTAGCTAGATATTCTAAAATTTATCATCACAAAGTCGTTCACAAGTCGCTAGAACCCCGTTACTTTCAGATTTTCTTTTTAGCCAGTCGTCTTCCTCTTCTCTAGAGGGAGATGTTGTTTTTGAGTTTTTCGCAGATTGATAGTTTAATGAGAACGTTCATTGTACTTAATTCTTGGTAGTATGACATTGATCTTAAGTATGACATTGAAGCGGAGGAGGAGAATTTTCAAAACCCTCTCTCTCTCCAATTTTCCTTTTTTTTTTTCTAATTAAATAATATTTTTTAAGTTGGAAACTTGGAAGATTCTTTATTTCGAAATTGTTTATTTTTCTATAAAAAAAAAATAGAACATTGCAATTTTCAAAATTAAGACTTAAACTTTCAACTTTTAAAAAAGGTGATTGGTTACTTAAACGTTAAGTTATGCTCCTGTCAAGTTAGAAATTGAGTTCTAAATATAGAAAATTCATTTTCTAAAAAAATGTTAACAATTCTTATTGACGTGCAAACAAAAATTTTAATTAACACATATTTTTTTAATATTTTAAAAGTTGAATAATCGATAACAATTTTATTTTGAGACATTTGTTTCGTACCTGATTTAAAAACCACACACTTACCTCAAATATTAATAGTTTATACATTATTTATTTCATGATTTTTATTGAAACTAAGACGATATTTATGTTTTTATAATTAAAATGAACTGTGCTAAATTAAAAAGGTTCACAAAATCTTAATCGACTTTTAAAAGTGAAAAAAAAATCTCTTGTAATTAAAAGTTTTAAGATAGGAATAGGTCTACATCAAGGTAAATAATATGTTATGGGAAAGGCCAATGGGCATAGTATAACTCTAACATAATTGAGGTAGAATATTAACTTGAACACTTTCACGGTAATATTGAGTCATGTTCACGTTAAGGTAAGTAATATGTTCACAGTAGGCCTGAACATGAGTCATGAGACCCAAGGGCCTGGGCCAACGGGCTCAAAATAGACAAAAATGTCTTGGAGGCCCAAGGGCAGAGCTGAAGAGGTCGGCCGACCACCTAAAAAGGAGGATAGCTCACTAAGTTGGCTATGGTCGAGTCGAGGCACAAAATTTTCCTTTTTAGGTTGGCTAAATCGTACTACCCTGACACTAATGTCAAGGTGAACATCAATATAGGGAACTACTCGCAGTAAAGGTACGCAATACCAATCCAGCTTTGCTTGGCATGATCAATCCTAACTAAACATTGATTTAAGTATCAAAGTGTATTGAGCACAACATTAGGACTCAAGTGAATTGGATCGGCTTGCACTTGTCGACCTGACCTCTACCTGTTGGGCCAGATTTACACATCAACACAATACAGTTATCGTATCCACCCTTAAAATTAAATTAAGAGAAAAATAATCACATCCTCAGTTAAATTGGAAAATAATTGTCATTTCTCATTTGAAGGCTTGAAAAATCTTAATTAATTTTGTAAGATAGAGTTGAAAAGCATGAGTTAATTTATCTTGTCTTTATTTTAGAATATTACTTCACAAAGCGTTAGTTGAAAAGTCGGAGATTTGAATCTACGACATTTGAGAAGAGATAAAGATTGATAGCACACAGATTATGCTATCTTTAGGCCTTATTCATTGCTAGTTTTGTGGCTTAAATGCATGCTTTCACGTTTATATTTGGATATTTTGTAGATTTCGAGTATTTGAAGCAAAATCGAAGTTTCTAGAAGAATTATGGTGAAAATGAGCCAATTAGACATATATTTCAGAAGTCAAGTCAAAAAAAGAGAGCATCAAGCTAAAAATCTCTAGGGAACAACGTCGAGACGCCCTAAGAGCGTATAGATGCTCAAACTGCAGCAAAACAAACACAAGAAACGTTGCTCGACGCTAAGATCAGCATCTCAACATCGTGCTTGACGTCTCAATGCCCATTGCTCGACGCTACAAACGCGTGTGTACCTCACTTGTTGAACTTCCGTCTATAGCGTCGAAACGTTGTGTGTAGTGTCTCGACGCTACCCAATATTTCCTTCTTTATTTCACACGTTAGGGTATAATGTCAAGATGTTGTCTCTAGTGTCTTGACGCTGTGATAATCTTCTATAAATATATCTTTTAGTTTACTAGTTTTGGAGAGCCAATTTGAAGAGACACAATCTTAATTTCGAATTCTACACTATTTGGGAGTTAGAAGAGATTGGTGGAGGACGAGAAAAATATTTTGAAGCTCGGGTTCGTGGAGATTGCAACATGAACGAGAGATCGACACGTGACATTGATTCTATCTTTCTTTCTCTTAATTTTTTAGTTTTTTTTATGAAGTTGTTGTTGAGTTTAGATTTTTTTTATTAATGAGCATGAGTAGCTTGACACTGTTATTTTAGAGATTGATGTAGTAATTAGACCTTATGCTTTGATTAATTGAATGCCTCGATTGAATGCTCTTTAATTCCATTCATGCTTTTTTGTGCTTAATGCTTATAATATTTTGGCCATAGATTATTTGATTTATTGGTCTCTTCATGCTTGACAAAGGGTGGTTTAGGCTAAAACTTCATTGCATGGCCAAAGGTATAGTTCTTACATGACAATGATTAGTGCTTCTTTAGAGGTTGTTTAAAGAATGTGAACTTAATGTCATGCATGTTATTAAAAGCCATAAGAGATGTCAGTTTTATAATATTGCATGAGAATTACTTGTCCTTGAAATAGTTATTCATGATACAAAACTTCTAGACTTATAGAATATTTGCATGATCAATCTTGGTTGTTTAATTAATTACATAGTTGGTCTAATCAATGAAATCAATTGCCTAAGATATTTCTCTCATGATTTGTCTCCATCTTTATTTTTAGTTGTCGCTTTATTTTAGTTTTGATTCCTCTTTTGATTTTTTTCCCTAAATAAAACTAAGTGATTGTGTTTATGGTATGCTTAAGTGAACTAGAACCCCAATTCTGAGGACGATACTCGAACCTCTTATCCTTATGTTAAAACTTGACCCATACACTTGTGGTATTGCAAAAATTATGTAACATAGATTCACAATTTTATCTTGTATTTGAATTGGATTTATAAACTTAAGGTTAAAATACTATTATGGTCCATGTACTTCGAAGATTGTTTAATTTTAATCTTTGTACTTTGAAATGTTCAAATTTGATTCTTGTACTTTTAATAAATCTAAAAAATAGTCCCCACCATTAGTTTGACGTGAAAATCTGTTACACTTCTCTCTTTTTTTTGGATTTCTCTCTCCCATGCTGCTCCTTTCTTAACATTCTCTCTCCCCTAGCTTTTTTTTCTCTTCTCCATTCGCAAGCAACTACATCAAACTAAAATTCATGGAATTTCAAAATCTATGAAAAATGCAAAATCAATACTTTTATAAGAATCCAAAATTTATGAAAAAATTGGAGATTCTGAGAATCGACAACTGAGTGTGATGGATGATTACAAGGAAGGAACCAACATCTGCTATAGTTATCACTCCACACTATATCGCCATGGCCACGACCTTTCATCCTCTGTTGCACCCATAACTTTTTCATTTCCATCAAATCAAATATAAAGATTTTTAAGCCATCATCAAATTAATTCTTAAAGTTTCAAACTCAATTATAATCACCAATGGTGAAATTTTAACAAGAAAAGAGGGAAGAATATGGAGATTAGAGAGAGGAAGAGCTATGTTCTCTTGGAACAAAAAGCATATGCCTAACACATCATCATTATTTCTAATTGGCTCTTTATATAGTGGTTTTGAAGAGCATAATATAAAGCTTTTGAGCCATGGAAAAATCCAGAAATCCACTCCATTCAATGTGTAACAAACGGCCTATAAGATCTCATTTTTCTCCAGATTTTGCTTATTTCCATCACATTGTTTGGTCAAATATAATATTCGATTGGACTAGGAAGGGAGAAGGAGGAGCTTGCAACCCGAGGGGGGGGGGGGGGGGGAGTGGAGAAAAGAGACAAGGGGAAAGAGGAAGTAGGAGGAAAAAGAATTTTTTTTTTTTTGCCATGTCAGTAGGTTTTAACGTCAAACTTACTCCAAATTAACGGTGATTTCTTGAAAGTATAGGGACCAAATTTAAACATTTCAAAATATAGGGATTAAAATTGAACCATTTTCAAAGTACAAGGACCAAAATAGTATTTTAACAAGTTTAGGTAGAATATAAATTTATACTTAGTAAGAATACTTGTGTCGCTTGAAAGATGAATACTAGAAATGGAAGATTTTGTTGTACTTTGCAATATTAATAAACTCCTAGTTTAGAAACTAATCTGCCAAAATTTATTTACTTTCTATTTAAAAAAACAATAACATTTTCAAAATTATTAAAAAATAAAATTAAAAAAAAGGTGATTTCCAAACTTCTACTTATTTTTATCTTTTAAATTTGGTTGAGTATTAAAAAATATTTCTTAAAAATAAAAAAATAAAAAATGAAAACTTATTATGCCTCTCTCTCTCTCAACTTGAGAAACATTATTATAAATTTATAGTGGTGTCTTCATACTAGCTGAAATTAATAATGTTTTGTATCGATTTTATTTATTTGGTCAAAATAATGTTTTGCATCTAAAATGTCTATTTGGAGTACTATAAATAGATGGCTATGTCAAATGAGTGCACATGTCCTCCTAATTTAATATATCAATTATCAACTACTTTTTTTTTTTTTTTGAGTTCTATCAACTACTCAGTATAAATAAACTATTTAAAATTTAAATTAAAAAAAATAATCGCCTATTTCGTTGAATGAACCTCACCATATTAGATCTCTTTAAAAATCAAATGATTGTGGTTAATTATCTGATTTGTCCATCATAATATAATGCAATTATATTATTTTACACACTAAAATTATAAATTTAAGAAACAAATTTGGATCAATTCCAACGTAATCTCAATTGGTTAAAGCATATGTCATTGACTAAGAGATTAGACGTTCGAATCTATGCACTCCACATATTATTAAACTAAAAAAAAAAATTAAGATAAAGAGCAAAAAGAGATCATTAACAATGCTTCCTAAGCAGTAGGGATAAAATATTTATACATTTATATGTAAATTATGTGTTAGGTTTTGTTTGCATATTTCCCTTTTCTTTTCTTTTTTTCACAAATAATTTTTTTGTAAGACTCATATTGTATTGATTTGAATCTTCGTTAACTAACTTTTATTTGTGTCGCAATAAAAATTTACACATACTTGTTACAAATTATTTAATTTGAGTTGACATATTAATTATGTTTTTTTATCTCAATATTGTCAAAAAAGAACCAACACTCCTAATCTAACGAAAGAAATTCAAATTTAATCATATATATATATATATAGAATAAATCTCTCACAAGAGTTCTCACACCATCTAAGATTAAGTTGTTCATAAACTAGTTGAAAATTGGTTTGCTTTCTCATTTCTTTTAGTTAATCAACTATCTTACTTTGTTAGAGTCAAAGTTATATATAAGGACCACACCTACTCATTTACTGGTCAATGGATCTCAATAATTGTTGTACTTCAACAACTGCACATATTAAAAATAGGAATTTGAGTGAAAACAACCATATATTTGTTTAAGCATTGTTAGATATATTTCCATGATTACAAAATATTATGATTAGTAATTAGCCATATATAAGATTGTTTTTGCTCATCTAGCAATTAGTTTATAAGTTACTTACGTTGTTTAAAATGTTTCCAATTTTTTTTAATAATAAATGTTATGGAAAAAATCTTAAAAATAAAAAGGATAGACATTGAAATTCAATATAGTTAGTTAAGCAATCAAGTTCAGTTAGTATGTTTGATTATCTAAAATTGTCTATTATTTCAACTTAACTCTCCAAACTATCATATTAATTGTCAACTAGATAACTTAGTCACTCGAACTATTATTCAAAGATATGCACTTCGTTCACAATAGAAACTAGTAACTTAATGCTGGAAGATGTTTGGTAGGCCTTGTATTGACATTGATGATCTATTCTCTCACAATTTTTTTCCCATCCTTCGTATTTCTTGTTATTTATTGCATACATAGATCATTAATCAATATTGATACATAATAAGTCAACCAAGACAAGTTTTCAATCAAAATTTGCCAAGAAAAAAAAATATTTACGATATTCTGATAAAAGCTAAAATATCTCAACCCAACTTACATGTTACATCCACACATTCACGGAAAAAATAAAGAATAAAAAAAAAATCCCATTTATACTTTCATTCACGTGAAGAAGGGAATTCTTTCTTTCTTTCAAAAGCACCATCATTTCCCTCATATTGCAAAAGCAAAAGATATTTATTTTTGGAAACTCTAAGTTCCAACTATAAAATTTCTAGTTTCAAAAAAAAAATTTCAAACTCCCATCAAGCTTCAGAACAATTAATACGTATATAGATCCACATAGCCTAACATTACACGAACAACCACGATCCAATCTTCCAACCTATGAAGATCACTAGATTACAATATTTTTGTTAAAAATTAAGTAAACAGAATAATATTTTAAAGACAAGAAATAAAAATGAAAATGATGTTAAAAGATTAAGTTGATGAATTATGATAAATTAATTTAAAATAACATTAGACAAGCTACTTTTATAACAAATGAAAATGAAATTAATGGGGAGTGAAAGGTGAGGCAGAGGCAGTGGTTGGGGAGAAGCTTGGTGGCAAGCAGCAGGGTTAGAAGGAATATCTCAAAGGGCAAAAGGGGGAAGTGGGACCCAAGACTAGGGGTGGGGGTGGGGTCACGTGGCAATGCATCAATCTTGTAATGTTCATGCAACCACACGCCACCCGGCTGTGCCCCAAATAGTGACAGATAAGACCCATCGTCAAACCTTTGCAACCCACATTGCCCAAATTTAACCACTTTCTCGTATCATATCTCGCTGGGTTATTTGATTTCTTTGAAAAGATTGGTGTTTTTCTTTTGGGGGAATTTGGGTTTTCTAACTTCTAACGCCTTCGCCTTAACAAACCAGATTCTGATTTTCATATCAACTCAACTACTACAGTTAAATTTTAATCTTTACAACTCAAAAGTTTCACCAGGCTTCATGTTCATGATCCTTTCTTCAAACTAGTGAATCTTCTTTTTGTGTTCGATGAATCTTTCTTGAGTTAAATCACTAAGCACCCATCATAATGCTTACTTTTTCAAGGAAAATCTACCACCAACAATGGAGGGATTATTATTATTATTTTTTCTAATGTTTCGTTTGCACTTTTTCTTTTCTTTTTATACCCTCTTTTTCATGTGGGTGGCCGGGGGATTGATTTATATGAGTGTTGTTGTTTTGTTTTTTCGTTTTCGTTTTCGTCTCCCCCTTTTTTGAATTTAATTTGTGATATGAAAAAGAAAGTTTTGTTTCGAAGAAGGGAAAAAAAAAAAAAAGAAGAGGCATAAATTTGTGCTAGCCTGTCTGTGAAGCTCGAGTGTGTTTAGTACTACTAGCTTTGTCTGTTCCCAACTTTCAACTCTCTCAATTTCTCTCTCTCTCTGCAATTATTTTTTCCTTCTCCAAAGATCAACCCTTTAAAAATCAGTTCCTTCTTCACAGTACACAAAACCCAACCCAACCTCAAGATGCGCCTCTGTCTCCCTCTTTTCCATCTTCTTCAACGTTCTCCTCTTTGCCCAACTTCTTTATGAACTAATGCTTACAAGAGCTTTTGTAGATTGGTGCTTTTCTCCAGAATGGACTTTGGGGTAGTGGGCTTGGATAGTTTCGTGGATTCTAGCGATGCCCCATCTCCTCACCCTGCTGCAGACCCTGAAACTAAGCTCAAATCTCTTGGATCTGCTTTCTCTAAGCAGGATAGATCTAGGTTTGTTGATGATGACTGGAGGAACTCCAAGATTCCCAAAACTGAAACTGTCTCCGCTTCTAAGACAATGCCGCTTCATCAAGGCTTCCCTTTGCTGAGATCTAATACTTTGCTCTCTAGTGATGGGCGCCAAAAGGAGCACATGCTTAGCTTCTCTTCAGTCAAATCTGAGACTTCCTTGCACACTAAAGACTCTGAGCTGATTGCTAGGAATACCCAAAGCTCCATTTTCCCTTACCAACAACAGAAGTCTTCAGTCTACTCTAGAAATACAGGTAATGATAGCTCTACTTCTGTGAGTTTTATTGAGTTTTCTGTTGTTGTATTCCCCATTTCTTGCGGTCTGGTTGAGTGGATTGCCATTGTCTTTTATTGATAATTTTACATTACGAGATGTGCTTCAATCTTGGGGAAAGGCTCTGTTGGATCAGTGTGAGAAGGTGGGGTTTGGTCATATAGCCTTGTCCCCAAATTTCATTTTCAGACTTGTTGGTGGAAAGCTCCAGTTTTACTGATTCATTTCTGGGATCGGTGTGGTTTTGGTGAAAGTTTTCAGCTCTTATACTAGAAACCAAAAGGACAAAAATCGCTTAAAAACTGTTGAAGAATCTCAAGAGGGTCCACAATATTTACCAAACTTTCATTATTCTTAATAGAAACATCAGCACAGCAGTGAGTTGAAGGTTTTGTTGGTTTGGTGTGCAGGATGTGTTTCTGGAAGCTATAGTGGTAGCATGCATGGGCCTGTAGCTGGGATTAGAGGACCATTTACACAATCTCAATGGATTGAGCTTGAACATCAGGCATTGATCTACAAATACCTCTCTTCAAATGTCCCTGTACCTTCTAATTTGCTCATTCCTCTCAAGAAATCGCTCTATCCCTATGGCTTGACTTGCGCTTCTGCTGGATCCTTGCCTCCAAACACAAGTAAGCTTGTTCTTTCTATTTAACATGCAAATGAATTACTATGTTACTTTGCAGAGCTCTGCTCGTTGTCTTTGTCTTTATCTTTCTTATTGCTTATGGGGTTGGGGCAGGTTTGTTCATATGCGTATGCCTACATTTTCAAAAATGGTAGAAAGATCTGTATTCTTTCCGGCCATTTTCAAAAAGTAATGTGTATTGGAATTGATTAAATATGGGGCAGGTTTGTTCATATGCATATGCCTGCATTTTCAAAAATGGTAGGAAGATCTGTATTCTTTCCGGCCATTTTCAAAAAGTAATGTGTATTGAAATTGATTAAATATTCCATGATATGAAAAAAATTTGGAAGTTCTGTTGTGTTTTTGTCCATCATCACATGTTATCTAGTATTATTGCAAGAATATATGCTGGTTTTGGGGCAGAATATATATATGCTTCATGCTTTTCCCTTTATCTGAGTTGTCTTTTGTCTTTCTTTATCTCTCTCTCACATTCTCCATTTCTCTGGTGTCTTTCTTCATCAATGTACTGTAGGGTGGGGTTCTTTCCATTTGGGTTTCTCCGGCAACACTGATCCTGAACCGGGAAGATGTCGTCGAACCGATGGAAAGAAATGGCGGTGCTCTAGAGATGCCGTTGCCGATCAGAAGTATTGTGAAAGGCACATAAATCGGGGCCGCCATCGTTCAAGAAAGCCTGTGGAAGGCCAGACTGGCCATTCCGCCCCTGGGACCACTAATCCAACAGCCATGGTGGCAACGATAACTACGTCGTTGTCGTCAACGGTGATGCCCAGTGGCGGTGCATCCAACAACAACCTCCCTATCATTGAACACCAGCTGAAGAGTTTGCATCCCGGTGCTGCTTCCAATCCTGGTGCTGATGCCCCCGTCAATAGGTAACATTTCTGCACTCCACACAAGAGCTTCATTTCTGTGTCTTGATCTTGATTAGGACAAACTGAAATTCATCAACTTGGATTACAAAGATGAGAATTCAAACTCCTAACTTCCTTTTCCTCTGCTTTAAGGTTAATGGTAGACCCCATGGCTTCATCTTTGCTTTAGTGAAAGTGACTTATCATCTTAGTTGAGACTTAGGATTCCTTTTCCAGGAAGATATCATCATATTGCTATTATTTTCAATTACTTTGAATACAATAGTTGGGTTAAAAGCATTCATGGATTAAAATTGTATCTCTATTATAATGGGCCTCTGGCTATCATCGACTCAGTCTGTATACTTTATTTTTGTGTAACTTTCAATTTACCTTTTTTCCTGTATATGCATTTGCTTTAGGTTGCTAAACAAAGAGACTGTATGTAGTAGAATCCAAGAGCCTGGGGGCCTCTCAATGATGTCTTCCACCGTCAACCTCATGTCATCTAATGATAAATCTAGTGCAAAACAAGAGATTTCAGAATTTGGACTTGTTTCCACTGATTCCCTCCTAAATCCTTCACAGAGGGGCTCTTATGCCAACCCCAAAAACTATGACTCTTTCCTAATCTTTAATGACCATGAAACCCAAGACCAAGACCAACATCCACTTCGACAATTCTTCGAAGACTGGCCCAAGGACCAGTCGAGTCGTTCGGTTATGACCTGGCCTGAAGAATTTAAGTCAGATTGGACACAGCTCTCCATGTCGATACCCATGTCTGATTTCTCCTCATCATCGTCCTCACCGACGCATGAGAAGCTTGCTCAATCCCCACTCAGGCTGTCTAGGGAGCTTGAGCCAATCCAGATGAATTTGGGGGTAAGCAGGAATGATGGCGAGCTAGTTCAAAAGCAAATGTCTTGGGGAAGTTCAATGGGGGGTCCTTTGGGAGAGGCATTGACAAACGGCAGCAGCTGTGTGAAGGCAAGCAAAGTGCCACCATCACTGAACCTCTTGGCCGAAGGATGGGATGGTGGTCAGCTCGGATCATCGCCTACTGGCGTGTTGCAAAAGGCGACATTCTGCTCCCTGTCGAACAGTAGTTGAGAAAAAGGGAGTTAAAGAAGGAAGGGGGTGGGTGGGGTGAGAAGAAGAAAGGCAATGTTGCTGCTGGTTGAAGTTCCTTTCTTCCTTTTCCGCAGTCAGGAGCTTTCATTAATATTCATAAAGGAATGCAGAAAATGGTGAACAGAAAAAGATCGAGAAAAATGGGGACGTATGGTGGAATATGTGATTGATTCAGAAGTTGGGACCTTTTTTTTAATTTGTTCCATTTTCCAGCTCAGTGTAATATTTTTTTCTTGTTCAACTTATTTGTTTGTTTGTTTGATTTTCAAAGGTATTGACTTGTGGTTGGTTCTAATTCGAATAGGGCATTCACTGTTGTTTCTTCCCCTACCATGTGGGATTTGTTGGTAATCTACAGTTTTGTGAATTTGAATGAAAATTGGTGATGCTGCTCAGCATTTTCCTCTGTGCTGATTCTTCTGCTAGCCTCTGTGGTCTGTACATAATAAATCTGCCACAGTTCATTCATATAGAGTCTTGAGTATGAGTAAGCTTACACTTATATTTTCGGATGGATTAAAGAATTCATGTCATTGCAAGTAGTAATTAGTTGAGAATGAGTGATGAAGGAAGCAGGCTCCCGGAAGGGTGGAGGGTAATGGCTAATGGGTGTGATGGGAAAGTTGAGTGGCTTTAGATTGGGCCATGGTGTTGTTGCAGAGAAAAGAGAAAATGGAAGAATGTTTTACTTTTAGTTTGGTGGAAGGAATTGGTGGAGAAGGGTTGTGAGGATGTGCATGTGCATGGTTGGTTATGAAAAATGGGGAGTTTTTGAGTTTGCCTGTGTTTTCAGACAGGAGACACTTGTGTGGCCTGCCAACCAGGCAGATTTCATCCAGATGGGCCATGTCCTCACCACTTACTTCACCAACCTGGGCCCAGTCAAACACTTTCCTTTACAATTAGGCCCATATCTTTTCCCCCCTTGCTTTTTTCTTCTTCCAATATATATATATATATATATATATATATATATATATATATCTATATATATGTAATTTTTTACTTAATAATATTCTTAAAGGAAAATTATAATGGATAGCAAAAAAATATTAGGATATTTGTAAATCTAACCATGGTTTTCAAGATTTGTAAATATAGCAAAAAATTTTAAATTTGATTTTCATTTTTTTTATTATTTCAATTTTACTCTCATTGGTATATGAACAGGTATATCAGTGTATATCTGATATACTTTATATTTGGTATATTAATCAATTGATATATATACCTAAAACGAAGTATATTAGTAGTATATTACTGATATACTATTGATACACTTCCTTTTTGGTATATCAGTTAAATGATATACTCTATATGAAGTATATCAATAGCATATCAGAGATATTTTGCATATTTGATATATCACTGATATACTTCATTTTAGGTATGAGTATATCAGTAATATATCAGTGATATACTTCATTTTATGTATATATGATATACTTAATATGAAGTACTGATATGCTATTAACATACAATATTCGTTATATCATTAATATACTTCATTTTAGGAATATAAATCATTGATATACCTAAAATAAAGTATATAACTAAAAAAAAGTATATTAGTTATATACTTTATTTTAGGTATATCTGATATACTGAATATGACGTATTGATGTGCTGTTGATATACTTCACATAAGGCATATAAGTGAAATGATATACCTAAAATGAAGTATATTAGTACTATATAATTGATTTACTATTGATATACTATTAAACAAGTGTATTGAAATGGTGTATCAACAAAAAATCAGTGTATCAACAAAAAACTAGTGACCAAAAATCACTGATAAAGTCAAGAACTAAAAATGGCTTCACAACTTGATCCCATCACAATTTGAAATACATAAAGGTGAATGAGAAAGGAAGCCAAAGAGACAATGAATGTGATATTTGTGTATCGTGTGTCTATTAGTGGTTTAAATTATGAATATCATTTTTTAAATGCATGCGTGTTTGAGTGTACTGAAGCGAAACAAAGAGAACTGAAGATGATTGAAATGGAAAAACAGAAACGCTTGGCAAAAATAAAGTATATCAGTGATATGAAGTACTAATATATTGTTAATATACTTCATATTAGGAATATCATTCCACTGATATACCAGAGTAAAGTATATCAATAGTATATAAGTGATATACTTCATTTTAGGTATATCAGATACTACTGATATATTTCAAAATAGTAAAACACACAAAAACACTAAGAAAGGTATTTTGGACATTTTCAATTTTGCTTTTAGACTGGGCCGAATTTTTTAATCATATTTGCAAACTGAAAAAATTGAAAACATGCTTGCAATAAGTCCATTAATTTTTGTCATCCTTGCAACCAACCCTAATTTTAATTTCTAATGTTAAAAAAATATTTAATAATAATTTAAATTTAGTTTCAATTTCATTAAAAAATTAGAGAATAAAATAATGGCCGAAGAAAAGAGTAAGCAAGCAAACATAATTTTTGTAAAAGAAATTCTAATTGTATTGAAGACAATATAAGTAAAGCTTTTTTTTTTAATTTTTTTTTAGTAGGTGAGGGATTTAAACCTTTGACATCTTGATAAATGAGATATCTTGACATATAAATTATGTTTTTAAAACACCTAATTGTACAATTTTGAAAAAAAAAATTGTAAGATAATCCATTAACCTAAAAAGTTAAATTAAAAAAAAAAAGAAAAAAAAGGTCGAGCTCTATAGCATGAATTTTTAAGTTTGATGACAAGTTTAGTCATTAAATTATGTCAAGTCTCTAAAGTTTCAATTTTGTTTTTAATTAGTCACTAAAAATGTTTTAAATATTGTCTAATAAGTCCTTTGATATTATTCAAATGATTCTATTAAAAAAATTAATTTTTTGTATATACTAAACTTTTAAAACATTCTTAGAGTAAAAATTTCTTGAATTATCTATTAAATAAACATTCTTGAATTTCAAAAAAGGTTGTATAAGTAAAAATCTTGTTTTCTTTATGGATGTCATAACTCATAAGATCGGCTAACAAAAGCATAACGTAACTAGCATAAAATATATGCTTATGACCATGAGGTCATGAGTTCGAATCCCTCTACCCTTAAATGTTGTGTTGAACTTAAAAAAAAAAACTCATAAGACCTAAAAATTAAAAAAAAATGAAAGGAAAAGAAAAGAAAAGAAAAACTCCTAGTTGATAATTAATAGAAGATACAGGAACCTTAATGGTACAAAATAAATTTATTCTTTTTTTTCTTTGAAAAGTAGAAAAAGAAACTTTTTAGCTTAGGTATTGAGTGGTTTCCAGTCTACAATATTCTACACTCCACAATTATATATGTATATTATTGTTATGGGTGAAATTGGGTTTGAAAATAATGAGATGGATAAAGGATTGCAATGAAGGGCCAAATAAGGAAAGAAACCCAATACGAAGTCCAAACGGACCAAAACCGATAGGAGACCAACCAAGGACGAGAAAGGACGAGTAAACGGGCTTGGGCCGAAGCCCAAGCACGTGGTCGGCCTCGGCCGAGGCTGAGGCCGAGGCCGACCACATGGCAAAGCCCCATTTTGGGCCTTGCCATGGTCCAAATACAAAGGGGAGAAAACCGGGGCTTGGGCTCGGCCCAAGCCCATGGTCGGCCTCGGCCTCGGCCTCGGCCGACCAGTTTGGCAAGGCCCAGTTTTGGGCCTTGCCTCGGTCCCTTATGGCTCGTGTGCCATCGGTTCAGCCCAATTCGACATTTCCTTTCCCCATTCGAAGACGGAAACCCACGAAAAATCCTAGGAAGGAAGCTATTTAAGCTCTCCCTCAGGGGGAGAGCAAGGTAAGTTCATTCCATCTTACAACACTCTCCTACAACTCTCAAATTCTCTCAAAACTCTCTCTGACTTAAGCATCGGAGCCTGTGTGGCCTACACCACACCGGTGTCCAAGTTTTTCTTGTAGGCCGCGTTCTTCCCCCAAGAATACAAATTCACCGTCGTTGTCACGTGGAGCTTCCTGAGCAACACAGTGGGTCACTGTGTTTTCCACCCTAGTGCAAAGGCGAAAAACGACTTCGCCTAAAACCGAGGCCAACAAATTGATAGCATCGTTGACGTTCCTAGCTAGTTTCTGAAAGATCTTCTGATTCTCTAATTAGCATGTTGATCACTTCTAGCGCTTCCGACTCCACCTCCAGTAAGAGCCGGCGAGCTTTGAAGGTGTCGTGAAGACAATTCAAACCTTCCCATATGGCTTTTGCATCAAGAGATCGAATGATCTGCTGCATTCCCACACAGATCAGAGATCCATCGGAGTCACGAACAATCCAGCTAATTCGTTCTTTCTCGTCCCATGATGCATCAGTGTTCATTTTCCAGAAATTCGCCGGTGGCTTCTTCCAGACGGTGTGACTCAGCGTGGCTTGAGGTTAGTGAAGCCTGACTCTCTTCTTGCATCAACGCTTCTTTCAATTGTTCTGATGAACTGAAATGAGTTTGGAAGACTGTTGTTTGCTATAATTTGATTCCTGAAATTCCACACTCTACATAATTATCACAGTTACCGAAAGATCCTCTTGGTTGAGATTTTCAATTTGCCACCTCCAATAATCCTCAGCTCCCCAATTCGCCCTGCATTAAGTTAAACAGACTTCATGAATTAGGGAAAAAATGAACTAATTCCAAATAATATGGGAAGTAGTCTCCTCCCTTTTCGACATAAATGGATAATGTCTATCCCTTTTTTCCGAATGTTGGACCGATTGAGGATTGCATCACTAAGGATCTTCCACACACTTATTTTAGCCCTTGGAATTACATTAAGCTTCCAAAGCACTCATCCCTCTTAGCGCTAGGTTCAGGTAGGCACTCTTGATCGAGAAGACACGTTTCTTATCTAAACTCCATATGATTTTGAGGTATTATTTAAAATGTCTTCCACGTCTTAGGGGGTGAAGCTCTGCATTATAACCTCTTTTCGCCAGGCGTTTGTGTCTTAAGAACTTTGGCAAGAAGCCTCAGATTACGCCAGCTTTGTTGAACTAGTTATAAAATTATAGGTATATTATTAACATGTAGGTATATATTATGACTTGTGTCAGATATAAAAGTTAAAATGCCCTTTTGATCATGTACTTTGAGATGAGTTGAGTTGAATTTAGTCTCTGTACTTGATTTCGATAAAACTTAAAATTAGTCATGTGATATGATGAAATTGGTTGAGTAATAATAATAATTTTAAGATGAGAAAAGACACCCGGGACTAAAATTAGAACAAAACAAGGCGATTCTTTCTCTCAAAAGAAAAGAGAAGTAAAAAAAAACCGAAAACAAAACAAGGCGATTTCTTTGACGAGAAAAGTAGCTTCACAATATTTTCCGATAATCAATAATTATATGCAGGTGAATCGACGATTTAATAAAGAATTCGAACAAAAATGTCTCGAAAACAGGATCCGAGATTCAGCCAAAAAATATTGAACAGTAACGAATTTTCCGAAGAACAAAAAGAAGAATAAGAGGAAGAAGAAAATGATTGATCGGAAAAAGACAGAGAAAGTGGAAGGCTCAGACACGCACAAACGCAGTCATCAGGTAGTTTCGATCCGTCCGTGAATTAACACAGTTTCAGATTCGAGAAACGTAGTTGGTCATCACTGCCTCATTTCCATAACTACAAGTTGATTTTCCCCCATTTTTTTTGTTTGTTTCCGAAATTGACCCAAATTCTTGAACGTAACGATGGAGAATGTAGAGATTTAAAAAGATAACAGATTCTTAATCAAGCAAAGCCAAAACAAAATAAGAAGATAACAAAATCAGTAAGATTACAGAAAATGGTTAGCGGAAAATGAAGAAAGATGAGAATGCATTCGACTTCTGCAAAACCCTAAATTCAAAGCGAGGAATATATAGGTGGTTGTAACTCAGTGGGCCGAAAAGCCCAATTTCTTACCAATTGTCCAACTACAGTGGGCCTGGGACTTCCAAGGTTGGGCCTTATGTGAATTTGTAGAGATTTAATTCTCCGATAAAATAAAATATAAAGAATTTGTCAACATATATTAATTTTTCTAAAAACATGCACTGAAAAAATTATATGAGCAGTGGACTAAGGTACTAACACTATGAAATTACTATGTCAAAAAAAAAAAAAAAACATGATGTGAAATTACCACAAGGACCTTGTACTTTTGGAGCTCCTAAGTTCCTCACAAAATGTAAAATGTGTCCTAATTAATGGGTCTAATGCAATATGAGATTGTGTTATACGTGTACCCATGTCTATTAGTTATGTTACCTGATTGCATAGTCTTTCAAGAATTCAATTAATAAATGAATGTACAACTTTTAGCCTATCTAATGTGAGGCAACCACATTTACCTTTATACATGTTTATCAACAATAGACACTTTAGACTTACATTTCAATCATTTCAAACATGATTTATTATTCTTATTAACCATACAAGCTAAACATCTTAGCTTATTAATCACATCATCAAGTACACAAGACTCACTAAATAGTACCTTAATAAGTGTATCCCTAAAATCATACATTTCCAACCATTTGTCTCGAGATGGTAACAAATAAAACCAATATTTGTGTTTAATTTTTGTAAAAGTACTTTCTTTAATAAGTAACATTTATGATGGTAGAATTATTCCAACAAACCATAATTCTTTGAATAATCCAATCATTCATACATCATTCAATGAAAAGAAAACACGTACAAAACCCCATTTGTGTGTAACTCGACCAAACTCTTAGTTCAATTAAAAGTGACAATCATAAATACGAAAGACAACAAAGACAGAAGATTTGGATGTCTTTTAACACCCTCCACAATCCAATATTATTACACATAGAATATTAAGAGAGAAAGGAAGAAAAAAGCCAAGTTGGAGAACATGTCAACTTATGGTATAATTCAATCTCAATTTGGTGTAGTTTCATTCTTTATCTTCATTTCTAGTAAATTTCGAGTGCTAATCACGCCATACAAAGCATTCAAAAAGAAAACTAAGAAAAGTCATTTTTTACATTAGAAGCACTTCCCATAAAGTTCTTCAATAAACCCCATTTGCATTTTCCTTGCATTCAACTCCAAAACCTTAGCTAGCTCTCAGCTGCCACTAACTAATTTCTGTTCAAACATTCAACGAAACAGCCGCCAACCCATGAATTATTCTAAGCCTAATCCTTTGAATAATTGTCCCATGCATTCTTTTTTCTCTCCCCGAAAGCGATCCCTTGTATTTTAATTAATTCTTCGATTTTGATTTACGGGCCTTGGTTTCAACGTAATATATTATTTTATATGATAAGGTTTTAATTAATGCCCCCACCTACCATTAACGTGGACTTCCCATTACGTTTCAACTCTTTACATTTTTTTGGTGTGTGTGGTGGCTCGATGTATTTTATGATTTAATCCATTGATATGAATTTGGAAAACAATGCTTCAAACATTAGATTTCCAATTAATGCCGTTTTTTTTCTTTTTTAATCAACCATTTTAAACGAGTGCGCGATGCATTACGGTGATGAAAACAAGGCTATTCTATTCGTAATTGAATGGGAAAGCTTTATATTTAAGAAATAATTTTTGGTTCTTATTAACTTTTACTCCATTTGCGTTTTATAATAATATTAAGGATAGTCAAACCTTTGTTTTATGACTCATCTCTATTAATTCCTTCAAATTTTTTATAAAGATATATTTTTATAGATACGAGTAATTGGTGTAGGAGGAAAAAAAAAACAGCCAAATCTATGATATCAATCAGATGAAGGTTTGATCAAGTTTGGAAGTAAGATTAGATAGAGTTCAATTTTTGGAGTGAAAAAATTGTATCAATTTCAAGCCGGGTCCATTTTGATCGGTTCATAATCATTTTTCATTAGCATTTAATTTGTCAATTTAAGAGGATTAGTCAATTCCATATTTCATATTGATCTTTCCTTTTTCATGTGAACCAAGTTTGAAAAATCTATCTAAATTTTTTAATATTATTGAGAGAATTAAATATTTAGATTTTTGTAGTAGTGCAATAACTTTTCGAACTTATTATGTAATGTTCCACTTTAGACTCTTGGCTTTCTAAATAGGTTGTTTTAGTTCCTAAACTTTGCAAATAAAATTATTTTATTTCATTATCATAATTGTTTTATTAACTATTTCATATAAATCTCTATTTGTTTTAGAACTTATATCTAAGCTCTCCAAGTAACTTCAAATACTTGTTTATATAAACATGCATCTTGTCGTTAAGAAAAGTGACAAGAAAATACATATCTACTTTAAGTTTCTATTTGATCATTTATAAAGAAAATTATTCTAATTCTTCCTATTAATTTTCTAAGAACTATATATTGTACATAAATCTAAACCTATTTTAAAACCTAGATCTAAACCACTCAAGTAACTTCTTATATATAGACACATTTAGTTGTAAGTAGTTAAAGAAAACACATATCTACATTAAATTTCTATTTGATAATTTATAAAGAAAATTAATGCAAGAATATTTAAATTACTTTTTAAATAAATAAAGCATCTCAATCTCTTCAAGGCACGTTTGAATAACAAAGTTTTTTTTTTTTGAGTTCAATAATTGTGGAGGTGGGAATCGAACCATCAATATTTGAGAAGGTAATTAGTGCCTTATCCACTGAGCTATGTTTGGATTCGTCGAATAACAAAAATTTAAAATATATAACATCCCAATTTAAACTCATATCTTAGAATTAATGTAGGATAAAAACGAATAAATGCATAGCGAAAGCAGTATCCAACTTCTAGAGGGTTTTCTTTATTTCAAAATCATAAAAATAGAATATATAATAAATAAAATACAAATAATGATCATAAGAATCTATTATTCCTTTCTAGGAATAGATACATTACTTTATTTCTTGGGATGGCAGAAAAACCAAACCGATTCAGTTATTGAAATTGAACTAAATTCCACGTTTAGCGCCCAAATAAGTAGAATACTAATAAATGCATCAACTCAAAGCCAAACCCATCCAGAACAAACTCCTTGTCCAAATCCAAATAAACAACAAATTACCCCAAAAGAGGAAACCAAAAAAAAAAAAAAAAAAACCCAACTCTGAATTCAGCTGGTCCCTAACGTCTTGTTTTCCTTTGCTTCTCAATTATTAAACCTCGAGTCTTTGTCTTCACGTCACATGCTTTTTTCTTCCTCCTTTTAAACACTGTATGTGAGCCTCTGATTCGTCCCCAAAACAAAACCCGCTTTTTTAAAATTATCATTTCATTACATTATGAGCCACAGAAAAGTCCTTTCCCAAGGAAATGTTCCCTTTTCGTGGGAGGAAAAGCCCGGCGTTTCCAAATTCTGCTTCCGAGATTTTCAAGCCCTTGCCTTACAGTCCTCGCCGGCGCCGTTGTCCTTTGACGGAGGAGATTCTGAATTCGATGTCGTTTGTAAGATTCCTCCGCCGCCTTGCCGGCTGCAGCCCCGTTCGATTAGAAACGCCTCGGCCAAGGGAAGCCGGTGGGAGGAGGACCCTTTTCTCGTCGCGTACAAGGAGTGTACAAAAAGTTTAAAAAATGGCAAATTTGTGCAGAGGGGAAGTAAAGGAGCTGTTGCTGTGGTGAAGAAGAGTAAGTTGTTTGGTTTTTCTTGTAAGAGCGTTGATTCTTGTGAAATTAGAGATGATAGTTTCTTCAAGCTTCATAGAGATAGAATTCGTGTGTCAAGTTGGAAATAGGAGCTGCGCAACTTCCATCAATAAAAAAATTATTTTCAATTTTCATCCTCAGATTCTTCGAGGTTGCATCAATGTAGCGGATAATTTTACACGGAAATGTTTTTAAGAATATCATATATGTGGTGGAGGTTTGAACTTACTGCTCAAAATCCTACTGCTTTTGTTGGTTACATTATTAGACATCAAGTAGAAAATTTCCAAAACTTATTTTGAATCTTTATTTAAATGTGTAATAAATATATAGAAAATTTTGAGTATAATTCAACTAGTTAAAATATTATATGTTTGATAGAAAAGTCAGAGATTCGAATGAAACATTACTTGGTTACACATCAGTATGTAGGTATCTTCTTACACATCATTATTAGAATTTTGATAACTAAGAGAGAAAGGTAAAAAATGAGAAATTAAAACTTTATTAGTTTCTCTTTCTTAGATGTCAAAAATTTAATGGTGGTGTGTAATCCAAGTATTTTTTATTCGAATATCTATTCAATGAGTAGGGATAGTGTTAATTGAACATAGCTCAATTGATTATGACATTATATCTTTGACCAAAAAAAGATTAAAAGTTGGAATCTCTATCCTAGAGGTTGTTGAATAAGAAAAATCTAAAAAAAAAAAAAAAAGAGCAGACATTGTGGGTGGCCTAGATTCAATGTTTTTTCTTTTCTTATTCCTTTGAGTTCAAGACATTGTTCATAATAAATAGAAAATAATGTCAAGACAAAAAGGGGGGGGGGGGGGGGGGGGGTTATCCACCATTAAAGATGTCCATGGAGCGAGATGTCCATGGAGCCAGGTGGAGTCGGGGAATGGCTTCCTCGTCTCCGTCCCCGCCCCTCATTTCATTTCTTGTCCATGTGAAATTTCCCATTTAATTTCACAGAGAATAGGACGGGAAACCCCTGAGTTCCCCAGGATGAATAATTCTCTGTTTATAATTTTCATTTTTTTTAAATGTGGTAAAATAAAATCTATTTTTCTTTTTAAATTGTTAATTGATTTTTATTTAAGAGTTTTTTTTTTAATTTTCTTAGAAAAACAAAATAATATTGAATAAAAGTTTGGATTTATGGTTTATTATATATATACAAATATATTTTTTTTTAAAATAATAAGAAATCGGGGCGGAGATGGGGACAGGGTCGGGGTGGGGACGGAAAATGTATTCCCCCATTTATGTTTCCATTTAGCTAACAGAAAAAAAATCTCCCCCTCTCCCATTCTCTGCCTAAATAGAGATTTCCAATTTCATTAGAGGCATGTCCCTGCAAGAAAAATAGACATTAATCCACCATATTAAATGTTGAAGCGGTTGGCGTTGGCCTAGCGGCAATCTTGGGCTTTCGGCGACGTTGGCCTATTCATTTCAGGGGCCTCTTAGAGGGTTGTGGGGTCTCTGTCATGGGCTGGCCTCGCAAAGGTTGGCCCATTTGTTACAATTTCCCGAATAAATATCTGGCTTTCGTTATCATTTAAAGCAACGCTATCATTGAAACAATCGCATTCACCATCACTTGGTCAAATACTACTTTATAATTTTGAAAACCAAGTGGATTTCATTGTATGATCTGACGTTAATCCGGGAAAAAGATGATGTTATTGGTAAAGCATATTCTCCAAAAGGGAAAGAAAAAGGTTTTCTTCTTGAAAAAAATGTGGAGAAATTAAAAGTAACTTTTCTTCAAATTAAAGCAAAAAAAAGGTATATTGTTAATTATAGGTTCAATTACAAGTTTAGTTCATGAACTTTAAGGTTTGTATCTATTTGGTCCCTAAACTTTCAAAAGTGTCTAATAAATTCATAAACTTTTCATTTTGTGTGTCTAATAGGTCACTGTCAAATTCAATTTTTTTAAAAAATTAATTGATTTATGAGATATAAATTTGAATTTTATGTTTAATGGAACCCTAAAATTTTAATTTTGTGTCTATTTGACCTGTAAATTTAAAAAAAATCAAAAGTCGAGGGAATAAATTTGTAATTTTAAAAGTTCAAGGACTAAATGGATATAAACCTCAAAGTTTAGGGACTAAATGTGTAATTTAACCTTAATTATATATGTGCCTGTTGGAGCATGTGTACAGGAATCAAACATTGTTTTTGTGAATGAGGAATATATTTGGATGGCTTAGAAATGAGATTATGAAACTTGGTCTCATTAAACGAGTAGTCTTAATTATATTATCTTAATTAGATTCAAATAGTGTATGTTTCATTGTTATTTAAATATTTCCCATCAAATATGTTTTTTTAATATCTCGGTTGTTTCTATCTATCACAATAAATATCAATAGTACTTGCCAGGATAATTTGTAGTGATTTAATAATAATATGTCCAATCTATATCATGTTACATTCTCCAAGTTTTTATGTTTTGTATTTAAAACAGATATCATTACTTTTAAAAAAAATATACATGTGTATGCTGACTTTCATCAGAATCTTTTAAATTAGTTATATTTAAAATGATTAGACATTTTGCAATATATAAAGAACCCATAAGAGGGTCATTTCATTAAATCATAAAGACTATTCATTTTGATATGAGCTAGTATGATGGATAGTCGATCTATTTTTTTTTTTTAAAGATGTACTGTTAATTAGATTATCTCCACAGTTTCAAAAGCTAGAAATTATTGAAAATAGTCTTCGGTCAAAATAATAAATAGTTTCTCAAAAGCATAATGTATTCTGAATAATTTTTCTTAAAACATTGAATTGAGTTGACAGGAAAAGTTGTCCATCTTTAAATTATAGACCGCTTTTCTAAACAAAGAGGATTGGGTTGATGCAGCTGGAAATTTGAACACAAGATAAGTACTTTAAATTAGTCGATGTTTTTTTTCTCTTCTTTCTTCTTTTGTTTTTGTTTTTCCTTCTTATATCCATTAAACTACATTTGGTTTGGCAACTTAGTTGATGTTTATTAATTGGTTTGTTCAATTAAAAATTGTATGACATACCATCGATATATCATTTGGGTAATAAATCAAATCCTGTTGGGTAACTAGACAAAAAGAAAAAAGAAAAAAAAAACAAAGAAGGCCCCAGTTAAATGGAAAAATGATGAGGCTTAACAATCATTTGATGTTAACTCTAACTTGCGCAATAATTGAGGGTGGTAAAGGAGGTAATATATTATATATTAATGTTCAATTTGGGCAAGAAAATGCATTATTAGAGAAGGCAAAAAAAAAAAAAAAAAAAAAGAAGAAGAATTATGAATCAAGTGATAATTTAGTGTGTAAGAAATGGGAGGACAAAGCCAAAACTTGATTAATAATGAATGGAAATTTTAATATGGTGTGGGGTGGAAAATTAGAGAAATTAAAGGACCACCATTGCTATTGCTAGAGTTTTCATTATAACTTGCAAGTGAAGAAAACAAAAGAGACCATATATATAATGTGGTTTGATTTGATGTTCATCTCCATCCTTACCTACTACCCCCACCTCTCTCTCTCATTGTACAGAATAGTCTGGAGTAAATAGTAATATAGATAGATAATTTTGCTTATACAACCAATGTGGGGTATGATAATTTTGCATATAACTGAGTTATATGCTCACCTTGGTAGCTCTAAGTTAATTTGTATATGAATAATGTGTACTTGTTTTGTATTCTTGTTTTCAGATCTTAGAGAAATTTTAAAAATCAAAATAAATAGTTTTCTATTTTTAATGTTTTTGGACCAATGAGAGTTTTTTTTTTCCTGAAAAAAATAAACAAATTAATCAATAATAAATAATTTTATGCTATTATCAGCGGGTTGGTTATACTAGAGTAATTAAACGAACATTGCAACTATGAGCTATAGAAGATTTACCTAGTGACAAACTTTGTGTCATTTTGAACACATGCATAAAAAGGATAACGACAATTGAATAAAGTGGAGCCTAAATATACAGAAATAAAATCCCTCCCATTTGACAAATGAGTTTTAGACCCAAAATATGTTGTATTTGTGGTATGAGTTCTATAGTTCTTTAAGGGTGCATGTGTTTGGATTGACTTTTAAGCATGTGTTTGGATTGACTTTTAAAGTGTTTAATTTTTAAAAAAAAGCCATTTTCATAAGATTAGTGTTTGAAAACAATTCAAAATGACTGTTTTAAAAATGAGTTTGAGAAATAAGCTATTTTGAGTGAAACACTTGAATTCAAGTTCTAGAAAAAATGTTTTTAAGTATTTAGTTGGGAATTCTTTCTAAATTTTCATGATATATGAAAATGACCAAAATACCCTTACATTACCTTCACTTCTCCATGGTTGTCATCGCCCACCACTGGTGATTGCAGTCGCAGGCACATCCACCAACGACCCCCAACGATTGCCGCCGGTGATCACCGCTGTCCACCACCAACGACCTCGACGACCGCTGTTGTTGGCAACACATACCGGCGACCACCGGATTCCGCAGCCAACTATTGGCAACCTTTTCCTGCAACCATGGGATTCTGTCGCCGTTAACTGCCAACAACACATCCTAGCGACAACCAGATTTCGTCGCTTAACACTGGCGACTGCTGCTCGCGACCACGAGATTCTGTCGCCATCAACCGCTAGCAATACATACTGGCAACAACTAGGTTTTGCCGACTAAGACTTGCTATCGCAGCTTGCGACCACCAGATTCCGCCACCGCGCGATTGTCGCTATTGCAGGCAACAACTACCAACAATACCGCTGCCAACAACTACCGACGACTGTCATTATCGGCAACACATGTTGGCAAACACCAGATTCCGTCGCTACCCATCGCCAGCGACCATCACCATTGACAACCACCACAACCGTTGTAGGATACCATTGTTGATTGCAGCCGCTGGCAGTAACCACCGGCGACCGTGTCGGATACTACTACTGATTGTGGCAACAGACAACCGTGAGCGACCCTTGGCGACCATCGCCCCTGGAAACCGTCGCCGTAGCTGGCAACACATGTCGATGAGTACTGGATTATGTCACCATCCACGGTAACATTACCGCATGCGACCGTGACCAGATACTGTCACCACCAGCAACAATCACTAGTGACTGCGAGCGATTCCCAGGGACCGTCATCAGAGACTATCGACGTCCACCACTGCTGCCAATAACACATAATGGCCCACATGAATTCCACTGCTTACCACTGGTGATCGTCCCTCGACCACTAGATTCCACCATCAGATACCATCGCTACCGGGAACCACTCTCAGAAACCACCATTACAGCCAGAACCAGCAGGAAGGCTCAATGCTGCAGGCCTTTCCTGCAAGGTAAAAGCAAAAAAGAAATGTGCCTCTTATGTGTTACCTTTTCTTTAGTCTTGAATGACATGGTAGGATTCATATCAGGGTGCCTATTTGTATGATTCCTTTTTAATATGTGCTTGAGCGCGTGTTAAAAAGGTGTTAGGGACTTAATTATTTTGGAACGCTTATGACTATTGATTGCTAGTATGATATCCAACGAAATCATCGATATCTGTCGAAATTTCGTCGATATATCGATATTTTAGGGGGGTCGACAGAGATATGGGGGGATATATTCGTTTTTACCTTGTTTTCGACAATATATCGTCAATATCAGTGATATATAGTTTTGTGGATATATCTTTGCATTCCAGAAGAAATCATGGATTTATCTTCGAATATCGTGGATATATTGTGAAAATATAGGCCAAATATAAACCAAATATCGTGGAAATATCTGAAAATATCTACAGAATATCCACATTTTTGTCTCTATGCTATTATGAGAGTTTTCATTTCCAACATGAAGCTTTTATGAGTTCTTCTCATTTCCAACATGTTTTAAGTTTCATTTTATAACCTTCAACATGATAGTGCAAACTTTTTGCAATGTATTTTTAGTTCAACATCAATGTTGAAGTGATTTTTGCTTGTTGTACTACTAGTTAAAACTTACATTTTCGACATTTTTATGAATACTTGTCATTTCCAACATGGTATTGTAAGCTTTTTGCATTGTATTTTCACATGAACATCAATGTTAAGCTAACACTTACATTTCCAACACTTTTATGAGTTTTTCTCATTTCCAACATGATATTGCAAGCTTTTGCATTGTATTTTCACTTCAACATCAAAGTTGAAGTGATTTTTGCTTGTTTGACTAGTTACAACTTACATTTCTAACACTTTTATGAATACTTCTCATTTTCAACATAGTATTGTAAGCTTTTTGCATTGTATTTTCACCTCAACATCAATGTTGAAGCCAATATACTTACATTTATAACACTTTTATGAATACTTCTCATTTCCAACATGATATTGTAAGTTTTTACATTATATTTTCACTGCAACATCAATGTTGAAGTGACTTTTGCTTGTTTGACTAGCCAAAACTTACATTTCCAACACTTTTGTTTTTAAAAAACTACAAAAAATACCTAATTTACCAATATAAATACCCCCACCACACCACTCTTCTTCCACACCCTTCTCCATTTCCAACATTTGCTAGTTCTCAAGCAAAAATCACTCTCCATTTCCATTCTCTCCATTTCCAATCTCTTCATTTCCAACACTTATAGTTGTAGAGCTATTTCTTTCTAACTATATGTTTGATGTTATATTGTTTTTCTCTAATTAAATGCTTAATGTTATAAATTTCACCTTATTATCTTTATTCTATGTTTAATGTTATATTTTTACCTTTTTAATGTCATAATAATCATCTTATTATACTTTTTATATGTGACTTTTGCTTGTTTGATTAGCCAAAACTTAAAGATATCCTCTTATTGGTGTCATTGGAGTTGATCATGATACCCATGTGTGGCATATATCAAATCATGTTAGAAATTTTGAAAATAACTTGAGTTGGGAGCAATACCGTCACTATCAAATCAACTATATTAATGCTAGTTTGGTACCTTCAAGGTCATCATCTTATTACCAAACCATGTACTTGTATGACAAGAATTTTTTATCAATCAAGTATTCAAGTTCATTTATTTTTCGGTCTTTAATGTTACCTATTATTGTATTAATATTCATATTTGGCTTATAATTAGTGATATATATGCTTAAAATAGTAGTTTATTACTTAAATAAGCCTATTCTAAAGTTTCATAAAAAAAATTCACAATATTTTTATAAGTTTCCGTGATATCTGTGGTTTTTCCCAGAATATCCATCAATATTCAAATATCCGTCGATATATCCATAAATTTGAGTTATCGATATTGGTACCGATATCGATTTTTGCATCCTTGCTGATGACAACTGGAGACCACCAGATTCTGCTGTCATCCATCACTACCTCACTGTTGGCAATTGTTGTCGCCGACAACCACCGACAACTGCCACAGGTGACTTCTAGTGATCATCATTGCCAGAACCACGATTGGTGACCACCGAATTTTATTGCCTACCATTGATGACAACCGCAAACGTGAACTTTTCGAGGGCTCGTCAAATTACTATTTATAAACCGATTCTAAGTTACTTGTAGCATTGAGTGGATTGAGTCGATCTCAAGGAACCAAATATCAATTTCTCCAATTAAATTTGCAAAAGAAAATAAAAACGGAGTTTTGTGTTTTTTTGTAAATAAAATAAAGTAACAAGTAATTAAAAAGGAAAAAAAAAATCAAATTTTACCAAATCCAATTCAAAGGTGTAGTTTTATCCAATTGAAAAATCAATCATAGGCATTCCAAACATTTTAACTTAATTATCCAAGTACTTGGTCAACTTATTAGGAAAACTCAAAACACGCAACAAATCCCCTAAAGTAATTGACTTTAACAAACCTCAAAGTCAATACTAATTACCTAAATAGTTGGGCACAAAATCATTCCATATTATTTAGATAAAAGCATTAAGCACTTTGAAAAAACCAAGACAAATTGGTTAAATGAAATAGCTTCAACCTAACCAAATTGCTCATTTAATTCCTAGAATTAAGCATGCAAGCTATGCAGTTATGGAAAACCCATAAAACACACACATGTAATAATCCTAATGCTACTAGGCTCAATCAAGCACGAGAATTACAGATCATGCATCATGAATAGCAATCAAGCATGTACAATGACCAAGACGTCAATTCAATCAAAGACATATGTTCATAAACTAAATAAAGGAATCAAAGAATACTTACAAATATAAGAAAACTACATTCAAGTTCGAGCCTCACAACATTGCAATTGGCTTACAACCGAACTCTAAATTGAAAACGTGAGGTTTAGCCAAGCATCGTGATAGTATCCCTCGAGTTCAACATGGTTCGATTTGTTACAATAGAAGTCTCCAAATAAAAAGAAGAAAAAACTCTCTAAAACTCTATAGAAGGTCTAAGCAAAAAGAGGCAAAGGTCCCTCTAACCCTAGAGAAAAATTCTCTATAAATAGGACTGGGGCAACATCGAGACGATGTCCTTGCAAATAAAGAAAGAATAATAGCTCGTTCATGTGGCATTGAGCGGATCCGAGACGCTACTAGCGTCGAGCAAGCCAAACTGCAGCGTCGAACAACGTTGAGCAAGGTAGTAGCTTAGCGTTGAGCAGTGTCGAGCATGACATCGAAATGCTACTAGCGTTGAACAGGGAAAATCGTGGCATTCGAGCAGCATTGAGCAAGGCCTTATTAGCATTTTTTCGCTCAATTCAACATTTAGATGTTGATCTCATGGGTTCTTTTGCTTGGACTTGAAATTTTTACTACTTTCTTGCTCAAATCAAGTCAAATTAGCTTACTTTCAACTCTGATTCATCTAAAGTGATCCAATCGACTTTAGTTTCCTTAATCCCTGTGATAATTCTTATTTATGAGGATTATTTAACCCTAAACTAAGTTATTTTTGTCATTTTTGTATGCTTTATTGATTACCGAGCAAGCTAAAAATAGCGTTTATGAGATAAATTCATGAAAGCTTGTCGGAGTATAGAAAAAGAAGAAATAAGTTGAAAAGATAATGGAAAGTTGGCTAAATTGTTGTTTTTGTGCAGATTTGAAGCAATGAAGAAAATGCGAATGAAATGCAATTGCATTTCCTTGAGAAAGCAATGTGGTGAACAAGAGGGAAAATGCAATTGCATTTTCTAGACATATCAATTTATTGTGGAAATCACGAAAATGCTCCAAAACCCACGGCGTTTGGCTCGATCTAGGAGACTTTTCAGCCCAAAAATGCTGACGAAAATGCAATTGCATTTCTGGAAAATTTTGGTAGAGCTGAAAAATAATGCAACAGAATGCAATTGAAATGCAATTGCATTTCTGGAAAATCTGGAAGCTGCGGGAATCTTGGAAAAACACCAAAATCCACGAGATTTGCTCGATTTTTAGAGAATTTTCAGCCTAATCTCATGCCCAAACATGGACCCATGATTGAAGGAGCATAAACTTGGAAACCCTAGCCCTCAATGCCTATAAAAATGAGGAAAACGATCCAAAACGTGACTGGGTTTTCTGCTATTCGCCCACAGTTTGTAATTCACGTTTTTTCTGTCATTTACAGTAGTTTTCTCTTCATCTTTTTCTCTGTAACTTCCGAGGTTGATCCCTCCTCAACGAAAGTTAGAGGAGGTGAAGATCCATTTGCCTTTGAATGGGTATTTGGATTGATCAAAGCAAGGAATTTCCATGGGTTTTGTTACTCTGTTTTTGTAGTGTTTCCCTCTGTTTTTCTGCTCGCTTTTACTCATTTAGTTGGTATTCGTTTACACATTTTGCTGTACGTTTTAGAAGTTGAATCAAATAATAGATTTTGGGTTTTGTTCTCTTTCAATTTTTCTGTCAATTTGATGAAACTTTAGCTCCAAAGTTCTTTTTTTTTTTTTATAATTAATTTCATCACTGCCTTGAAGCTTTTATTTGAAATTATTTGAAGGTTGATGATGGTGTTGTCTTGAATTCTACTTTGGAATGTAAATTACTTTCCTGAACATTTGGATTATTGAATTAGATTCATAAATCATTACTAAATTTCAATTGTTTGATTCCATCATTGCAGTAGTTAATTTCTAAAAGTTAGGTAATTTAATATGAGATTTTTAGCAATCAACTTTTCGGTTTTCATTACCTCCATGATGAGCTAAATCCTCCTTAGGGATTCAAGTTAGTGAATGCCCTAGAGGAGTGGTGTAAAGCTTAAAATCATATCAAATCTAGTTAACACTTGAGACTTTGTTTGTTTTTGTTGAAATAACGTGAGTAAACCTAGCTGGCCAACTAGTGATTGCTTGTCAAGCTTGAACTTAATACCGAAAGGGTTAAGAGAAAACGGATGTCACAAAAGCAATGGAAGAAATGGCTTAGACATAAGTCCTAAACATCGACCCTAGACATAGGGCGAGACTCCAAAACAGCTAGAATTATGCGCTAAATTATCTAAGTTAGATTAGCCATAGACATATAGGTTTAATCACTTAGCCTCCTAAAGATTTTGAAGCAAAATCGAATAGGAGTCAAATTCGGTTTACTTAGTTCTCGTGTATTAACTATGCTTGCAATTGCATTTTAAGTAGCATTTCTTTCCAAAGGGGCATAAGCAACTTGGATCCCATTCTTTTTAATTATTGACTTTTTCGCTTATTTTCTTTAGCAAAAACAATCACTCAATCATTTTTACACCATTGGTTACCGCAATTGCATTTTGCGAACAAATTTTGTGTCATCTTAGTAGATTCTATTAAAACCCGTTCCCTTGGGTACGATACTCTGGAGTACTTCCAGTTTCTTTATTACTTCGATCACGTGTACTTGCGTGTAGCGAAAAGCACCGATCAAGTTTTTGTGCAAAATAAACAAATAAATGCATAAGGGTAACGAAAATGTCATGAATTAGAGCTATAAAGCAGCACATTTCAAGTGCTATCAGCCTCCGGCAACCACTAGATTCTGCCGCTGTCCACCGCCACCTCATTGCCAACAGCCACCACCGGCGACCACCGAATTTCATCGCTATCTGTTGCTACCTCACCGCCCGTGAGCACTGTGGCCGGTCATATTGTTTTAAATACAAATTTGAAGTTATTAGTTCATAGTGTTTAATAGTCATCCTTTATAGTAATATGACATTTGTAAAGCATTTTGAGTGTAGAGCAAACCAAACAAACTTGTGTATATAGACACTTTTGAGAAAAATGTAACCAAATATATGAGTGTTTTAATTTTAAACCGTTTCTATAAAAAATATTTAAAAGAAAATGCACTTTTTAAAAACAATTTTTTTCACGGGAAATCCAAACAAGCCCTAAGATAATTATGACCTAACTACATGACAGAAAGATCGTGTGATGTTTTAATTTCATTTGCATTTTCATGTTCTCATTTCTAATTTTGATAAGTGGGTATGTGATAATTCTCATTTATGAGGATTATTTGACCCTAAACTAGGTTGTTATTGTCATTTTTGTGTGTTTTGTTGTATGACGAGCAAGCTAAAAATGGTGTTTATTAGTTAAATTTATAAAAGCTCGTTGGAGTAATGAAAAAAGATTGGAAATTACACTAATTTTTTTTAAAAATTTTTGTGTAGGTTTGGAGCAAGTACAAAAATGCAATTGCATTCCATTTTAGAAATGTAATTGCATTTTTTTGAAAAAACAAGTTTGTTGTTGTAGGTTTGGAGCAAGTGCGAAAATTTAATTGCATTCCACTTTTGAAATGCAAATGCATTCGCATTTCCGTGGGAAAACAAGATGGTGAACAAAGGTGATAGTGCACGAAGTGTGCTATTACTTGGAATTAGATTAATGCTAGTTTATGGTTTTAAAATATGCTATTGATGCTTTTTGTGTGTATTTTGTAGATTTTGAGCTAATAAAGTAAAACCAAGAAAAAGGCAAGTGTTAAATTGAAAAGGAAGTAAATTAACTTCAATTGGAGGTATCAGGTGAAAAAGAGAAGAGAGTTGAGTTAGAGAACCAGAGTTTAGAGCATTGAGATGCTGTATGTGCAGCTTCACAAGTTAGAATTCTCGCATGCATAGTGTGGAGAAACTACTTTACAGCGTTTCGACGCTAGAAACATGCACTCTTGGCTCTTTCCGTCTGTAGCGTTGAGATGTTGCGTGTAGCTTCTCAACGCTACCTCGATTTTCGTTCTTTACTTTGAGAATTAGGTCACAATGTCTCAACGTTGCCCCTAGCATCTCAACGCTGTGAATATATTATAAAAAGAAAATTTTGGCTGAGGATTCGGGGAGACCATTTGGAGAGGGACTAGTCTAGAGTCGATTTCTACCTCATATTTGGGACTAAGGGAGCACTTTTGAGAGCCGGGGAAGGCATTTAAGGCTCGAAATCACTGCGTTTCACGACTGGAACGAGTGTGGCACGTGTCAGAGAGTTTTTCCCTTCTTTCCTATTTATTTTGTAGTTTTTGTTTTTAGATTTCTGTATGAGTTTAGAGTTGTAATTGTTGATTTAAAGATTGAACTCTTGTGTTTCAACTTGATTGTGATAGATAGTTAGTTTTATTTCGAGATTTAAATATTTCAACTTTCATTTATGCATTCTCATTGTCTTGATCAATTCTTTGACAAGGGTTAATTGTGTATGATTTAAGTTATAGCTTGGAAGAGTAGAACTTGAATCTAGATTGGTGCGCTAACTATTAGTAAGCTTGAGCATGGGAATGAATTGTTTGCTAATAAAAGTTGTTAAGGATCTACATAATACCATGTTCAATTATAAAATTTAGACTGGAAAGTTGATTTAATAAGTGAGCATGAATTTTAGTTGGGCTTGAGAGAGTTAACTGAATATATGTATGATTTCTTGGCTTATAAAAGTTGAATATAGAAATAATCTCTTAATTTGGTTCACTTGGATTTACTTGGTTAAAATCAATGTTTAAAAAGGTTCTTTCTAAGTGTCTCCAACACTGTAAATACATAGCTTAGTTCATTTTTATCTACCTCTTAAGTTTGGGTTCTCTAGATAAAATTCGGTGTGATAACTATGATACTTAATTAAATCTAAGAAATCCAATCCCTGTGATTGACCCTGGCCACTATTATTACAAATTTTAGAGGTTTTGGTTTATATATATATTTCATAGAGCCTTCGACAAGCTCGTTAAAAAAAGGGAAAAATGCAATTGCATTCAACTTTTGAAATGCAATTACATTCAACTTTTGAAATGCAATTGCATTGTCTGGAAAATCTGGAAAACGCGATAATGACAAAAATTGCGAGATTTTAGGAGATTTTTGTGTGATTTTGGAGATTTTTGAGCCCCATTTGATGCCTACAAGTTGACCCAAGGTTGTAGAAGAGAAAAGATGGAAACCCTAGTTCCTAACACCTATAAAAGAAGGAAGAATGAACAAAAAACGTGACTGAGTTTTTCTGCTCGCCCACAGTTCTTAGTTCATCGTTTTTCTGTCATTTTTTCAATGATTTGTCTTTGTTTTTGCTCTAAAGATCATGTTCAAGAAATAACCTAAAAGGTCATAGTATATGGATAAGGTTGGGTGCCTTATCCTGGTAATATTATTGATACGTCCCACTTTTTTATAGTTACAAATGATTTGATATAAATCATTCATGTGGAGACATGTGAGTGAGGGTATCTTATACAATGAGTTTGTGTAAGACTGGACCACGAAATATTTAATATCTCTTTATAAATTCATTAATTGAGAAGATTAATATTTCATCAGGATGATCATATGCGACTCGATATTAATCTTGAGTGAGTTATGAACTCCTACCTATGAGGGTTTGTCCTTTGAAATGCATGGGTGATAGTGGCTTTTGTAGTCGATTCAATATGCCTACCATTTTGGAGATTTGACCAAATAGGGAGCTGGGAACATAATCTCACAAGATGGAATTCACTCATTCTCATATAGGGTGAGTAGATGAGTAGTTCCCTTAAGTGCTGATTTCGGGACTTGAACAATGGGGTCCCACCCTCTTACCGGCTCGAGAGGGACTTAGTTTATAATTAGATTGTAAACAAATTGTTCATTAGAGAATCAGTGGTACTTAAGGTGCAAGATGTAATTATAGGGGTAAAACGAACTTTTGACCCAGCTGTAATTAAGAACAACTCGTGAATGATCGACTTGTATGTAATGATTATATCTATGGACACAATTTGTCCTACAGTGTATAAAAGTGCAACTCTAGGTCTATAGTGGAGTGACCTATAGTTAATGAATTGAAATTAATTAATTTATGAGTTTAATTAATAGATTTTGTATCATTGGAGCTTATAATCTGTAGGTCCATAAGGTTCTCTTACTAGCTCATAGTAACGGTAAAAGATCAATTTAGTTGAAAAAAAATTGAAATGTTCAAATTAATATTTAATGTATTAGATATATTAAATATATAAGATGAAAATATATTTATTGTATTTGATACATTAAATATTAAAATAATTAATGTATATTAGATATATTAAATAAAAGATATTTATAGAATTTGAATAAGATTCGAATAAATAAATATCATAGGACATTTGAATGAGATTCAAATAAATATAAGATATATTTTAATATATTAGATATTAAATATAATATTTTAATTATGGCAAAGATTTTCCCTTGGTTTCTATAAATAAGGCCCTTGGGTTGAGCCATTAGACACAACACATATCTCTTCAATAGAGAATTAGAGAATTCTCTCTAGACATATTCCTCTCTAATCCCTTGTGGATTTTTTTTCAAGAGGCTCCCACAAGCTTTGGTCCTGTGTTCGAGTGATAACCAGAAATATCTCCATATTTACTCCAAGTAAGTTTGCTTAACCTTAATTTTTAGTTTAATTTTAAATAAAATTAAAGACGATCCAATGCTTCCGCTGCGGAGTGAAACGTTCATTCCTTCACCTCCAACGTCAGAGGATGCTGAGCAGGAATTCTACTTGAATCTCCCAAAGGAGAAATGTATGACTATGCTCTCAGATTCAACTGTAGAACCTCAAATAATGAGGCAGAATACGAAGCACTCGTAGCAAGATTAAAGGTCGCCTGGGGAATAGGGGTCTCCAATCTCTTAGTCCTAGGTGATTCTCAATTGATAGTGAAGCAGGTAACTGAAGAATATTAAGCTAAAGAGTAGAGAATGACAAAGTATTTGTCAAAGGTCAAGAAACTGCTTACCTCATTCCCCAAACATGAGTTCAGACAAATTCCAAGATCAGAAAATGCCAATGCTGATTCTTTAGCTTGATTAATAGTCGCCTATGAAACTGAACTGAGTTGAACAATTTTAGTTGAAATCCTATTTGAGCCAACCATAAGCAAAGAAGAGATACTGGAAACTGATGCAACGATTTCCAGAGAGGAAGAGGCCAAAGCTAGGGACGAGCCAGCCTAGGCCGAGGATAAGGTTGCTGAGGGCGAGGAAAATTTGGCCAAGGTCGGGAGAGACCTTTCCTTGATAGATCCCATATTAGAATACTTGAAACTTCAAGAGATAAAACTCAATTTAACTTCTGGACAAAAACCCATAAACTTGAAACCATTAATTGAGATGAAATTTCACTATTCTTCATTTTCAAATTGAATCCGACCGAATTACAAACTACATGGAAAGCAACAATTGAAAATTTACAACCAACTTATCTTAAACAGAAAATGAAATTAAAAACAGAGAAATTGAACTTTATCTCTTGTTTTTGAAATTTTTAGTTTCACGTTGTAATTTTCTTACATTTTTGCTTAGCAATAATCTTTGTTACATCGTTCCCTGTGAGATTGATATGCATGAATACTCATGTTTTAATACTTGCATTGGCAGTGTGCACATGCACTGAGGTTGAACGTATTTACTTACTTTTCTTCACCCAAAGTTCACTTGATCATGGGTAAAATTGGACAAAAAAGAATAGGTTGGCTAAAAGGCTACAATAAAATGCCAAATGAGGAAAGAAGCCCAATCCGAAATCAAAACGGACTGAAACCAACACGAAACAAGCCCACAAAGTGAGAGGGGGGAGAAACGGGCTTAGGCCAAAGCCCAAGCCCATGGTCGGCCCGACCAAGGCCGACCAGATGGCAAGGCCTACTTTTGGGTCTTGCCTCGGTCCCTCATGGCCCGTGTACCCCCAGTCCATCCCAGTTCGGTCCTTTCGTTCCGCACTCGAAGACGAAAACCCACGAAAATCCTAGGAAGGAAGGTATTTAAGCTCTCTCTTGTGGGGAGAGCAAGGTAAGTTTATTCCAGCCTCCAAAACTCTCATAGAACTCCTAAATTCTCTCAAAACCCTATCTGATTTAAGTATTGGAGCCTGTGTGGCCTACACCACACTGGTGTTCAGGTTTTTCTTGTCTTATAGGCTGCATTCTTCCCCCAAGAATACAAATTCACCGTTGTTGTCACGTGGAGGTCAGATGAGATTTTCTCTGTCCAAAATTTGGCAACAACAAGTTACAAAATTGAAAGTCTAAGGTTCAATTAGATACAAAATTAAATTTTATGGCTAATAGAATAATTAATTATATTTTTTTTTGAAATTTAAGATCTACTAGATAGAAAATTGAAACTTTGTGGATCTATTAGACATGTTTAAAGTTTAATGACTTGTTAAACACAAAATTAAAATGTTTTAAGATCTATTAAATACAAAATTTAAAATTTAAAGACTAAATATGAAGTTAAACTAAAAATGCATCATTTTTTTAGCGTATATATACAAAATTAAAAAAATGAAGTTTAAAAAGTCAGGATATATCACAAAATTTAAAATTTATATATATACAAAATAAAAAAATTATTGTAAATATAAATGCCCATTCCACAAGCCCATTCGATATCCATACCAAGTGGCATTTTATCCATAGCCAAAGTGTCTTCCATGTGTCCAACAAAGACCATAGATTGGTGTCCAAATGGACCACATCATGCTCTCCTAATTGCCTATATATAGTGGTTCGTGATGGATAAATATATAGAGACATTTGGTAAAGAAATCTCTCCAATCTTCTTTTTTCTCTCCCATTTTCTCTAATTTCATTTGTTTTTAATTTGCCATAAATCTCCACTTTCTTTTGTTTATAATATATATATATATATATATACTCCATTTATATTCTAACACTTGTATTATTATTATTATTATTATTATTATATGTTTTGGTAAAGTATTATTATTATTATTATTATTATATGTTTTGGTAAAGTTTTGGTGCCCGGTTTCGCCTCTCAATTTTACAACACGTTATCAGCACGAGACTCTGTCATTTTTCCCGCTAAAGGTAAGTCTTATAGGTAAGCCATTTTTACGCATTTGGTTTATGTTAAATTTCTAATATGAATATATTATTATTTTTGATAGTGTTATTATGGCAAACCTTACAAAGCTAGAATTTGCGGCCCTGGATATTAATGGAAATAACTACTTGTCATGGGTCCTTGACGCTGAGATCCATTTAGATTCTATGAATCTTGGAGAAACAATTAAAGAAGGAAATGATGCATCAAATCAAGAAAAAGCAAAAGCCCTGATCTTCCTTCGCCATCATCTTCACGAGGGATTGAAAATGGAGTATCTTACAATAAAAAATCCCTACGTTCTATGGCAAGGTTTGAAAGAAAGGTACGATCATCAAAAAACAGTTATTCTTCCTAAAGCTCGTTATGATTGGATGCACCTGAGGTTGCAGGACTTTAAATCAGTAAGTGAGTATAATTCCGCACTCTTCAGAATTAGTTCAAAATTAAAATTATGCGGAGAAAAGATTACTGATGTTGATATGTTAGAGAAGACATTTTCCACTTTTCATGTCTCGAATATGCTCCTGCAGCAGCAATATCGAGAGAAGGGTTTTGCAAAATATTCTGAACTTATCTCATGTCTTCTCGTTGCTGAACAAAATAACGAGTTATTGATGAAAAATCACGAATCCCGACCAACTGGAGCAACACCATTCCCTGAAGTGAATGCTGTGAATTTTAATAACCGTGGTCGAGGTCGTGGTCGTGGTCGAGGTCGGGACCGCGGTAGAGGAAGAAATACCTATTTTCGTGGTGGGCATTATAATTTTAAGAAACCCACACGAAGTGATGATCATAAAGGAAAGGCTCCACAAGATAGAAGTTCGAAAGGTGATGAACATAAATGTTTCCGGTGCGGAATGACTGGGCACTGGTCACGTACCTGTCGTACGTCAAAACACCTTGTTGATCTCTATCAAGCTTCTCTGAAGGAAAAAGGAAAAGGAAAGAATGTGGAGGTAAATCTTGCCATTCAAGAAGATGATGTGTTTGACCCCTCCAATATGATGCATCTTGATGTAGCTGATTATTTTGAATTTCCTGGAGAGAGAATTGATGCAATCAAACAAGTAGAGGATGATTTGTATGAAAATATATAATTAAGTACTGTTTAGTATGTTTTTGTTGTTGTTTTGTTTGTATATATATTTAAGACTTTTTGTAATCGTTTTTCTTTTCTTTTCAATGAAGAAATATGAACAATTTCAATATGTTGAGTAACTCGAAAATGAGCAATGAGGATTTATGTCTGGCAGACTGCGCAACTACGCACACGATACTCATAAATAGAAAATATTTTTCTAGATTGACAATGCTGGAAGCAAAAGTCAATACTATATCAGGTTCTGCAAATCTGATTGAAGGTTTTGGAAAAGCAAACTTTATTTTGCCTAGAGGAACAAGATTTACAATTAATAATGCTCTGTTCTCTAGCAAATCGAAAAGAAACTTATTAAGTTTTAAAGATATACGTGAAAATAATTATCATGTTGAAACTGATTGTAAAAATAATATAGAGTGTCTCTATATAACATATATTGTTTCAAATGAAAAACGTATATTAGAAACGCTGCCTGCTTTTTCTTCTGGATTATACTATACTGATATACGAGTAATCGAAAGTTATGCAATAATGAACCCGAAGTTCATGAATCCAGAAATATTCAGTGTTTGGCATGATCGATTGGGTCATCCAGGGTCAATAATGATGAGAAAAATTATTGAGAATTCACATGGACATCCTTTAAAGAGCCAGAAGATTCTTCAATCCAATGAGTTGTCATGTGATGCTTGTTCTCAAGGGAAATTAATTATTAGACCATCACCAGCTAAAGTGGGGATTGAATCACCTGCATTTTTAGAGCGAATTCAAGGTGATATTTGTGGACCTATTAACCCACCAAGTGGTCCATTTAGATATTTTATGGTATTAATTGACGCATCCAGCAGATGGTCACATGTATGCTTATTATCAAGTCGAAATCTTGCATTTGCAAGATTACTTGCTCAAATAATTAAGTTAAAAGCACAATTTCTTGATAATACAATTAAGATCATTCGACTTGATAATGCTGGTGAATTTACATCCCAAACTTTTAATAATTATTGTATGTCAATTGGGATAAGTGTTGAACATCCTGTAGCTCACGTTCATACACAAAATGGTCTAGCAGAATCATTTATAAAACGTCTGCAACTAATTGCAAGACCATTGCTTATGAGAGCTAAACTTCCTACATCGGTATGGGGTCATGCTATTATGCATGCTGCATCACGGCACGTATTAGGCCAGTAGCTTATAATAAATACTCCCCAATGCAATTAGCTTATGGCCAGCAGCCAAATATTTCCCATCTAAGAATTTTTGGATGTGCAGTATATGTACCGATTGCTCCACCACAACGTACTAAGATGGGTCCTCAAAGGAGGTTAGGAATATATGTTGGTTTTGATTCCCCATCAATTATTAAATATCTTGAACCCCTGACGGGTGATGTATTTACTGCACGATTTGCTGATTGTCATTTTAATGAGACAAATTTTCCAACATTAGGGGGAGGAATTAAGAAGTTGGAAAAAGAAATTACATGGAATGCATCGTTATTATCTCATTTAGATTCTCGTAGAAATCAATGTGAACTTGAAGTTCAAAAGATAATTCATTTGCAAAATATAGCAAATCAACTACCAGATGCATTCACAGATACTAAAAGTGTGACTAAATCATATATACCAGCTGCAAATGCTCCATCAAAAGTTGATATCCCAAAGGAACAAGTTGTCAATAATGAGTCTGGAGCACGCCAGAAGCGTGGTAGACCAATAGGTTCTAAAGATAAAAATCCGCGAAAAAGAAAAGTAGTTGAGAATCAAAATGATTCAATAAAAGGTATGGATGTTCCAGAAGAAATCCAAAATACAACTACTCAAAAGAGTATTGGTGAAAATCAAACGCTTGAGGATAATAATGAAATTTCTATAAACTATGTTACAACAGGAAAGAGATGGAACCAAAATGATATCATTATTGACAACATTTTTTCTTATAATGTTGCTCACGATATTATTCATGAAAGTGGCGATTTTGACCCAAAATCTATCGTAGAATGTCAACGTAGAAAGGATTGGCCGAAGTGGAAAGAAGCAATCCAAGCAGAGTTGAACTCACTTTCAAAACGTGAGGTTTTTGGACCAGTAGTCCCAACACCGGAAAACGTCAAACCTGTAGGATATAAATGGGTATTTGTAAGGAAAAGAAATGAAAAGAATGAAGTCACAAGATATAAAGCGAGACTTGTTGCACAAGGATTCTCGCAAAGGCCTGGTATTGATTATGAGGAGACATATTCTCCTGTGGTGGATGCAATAACGCTAAGATATTTGATTGGTCTGACTGTATATGAAAAGCTTGATATGCATCTAATGGATGTAGTCACGGCGTATTTATATGGATCTCTGGATAATGACATTTATATGAAAATCCAGGAAGGATTTAAAATACCAGAAACATATGAATCAAGTTCTCGGGAATTGTATTCAATAAAGTTACAGAGATCATTATATGGATTAAAACAATCAGGACGAATGTGGTATAATCGCCTGAGTGAATATCTGTTGAAAGAAGGATACCAAAATAATCCAATATGTCCGTGCGTTTTTATAAAGAAATCTCAGTCAAGATTTGCTATTATAACTGTATATGTTGATGACTTAAATATAATTGGAACTCCTGAAGAGTTATCCAAGGCAATAGAATATCTTAAAAAAGAATTCGAGATGAAAGATCTTGGAAAAACAAAATTTTGCCCTGGTTTGCAAATTTAACATTTGGCAGATGAGATATTTGTTCATTAATCAATTTATACAGAGAAAATCTTAAAAAGATTCTATATGGATAAAGCACATCCATTAAACATTCCAATGGAAGTTCGTTCACTGGATGTAAAGAAAGATATATTTCGACCTCGAGATAACAGTGAAGAACTACTTGGTCCTGAAGTACCATATCTTAGTGCAATTGGTGCACTTATGTATTTGGCTAATAACACAAGACCAGATATTGCATTTTCAGTAAATTTATTAGCTAGATATAGTTCATATCCTACAAAAAGACATTGGAACGGAGTTAAGCATGTACTCCGATATCTTCGAGGGACAATTGATATGGGTTTATTTTATTCTAACAAATCAAAGTATGATCTAGTTGGTTATGCAGATTCTGGTTATCTATCTGATCCACACAAAGCTAGATCTCAGACAGGTTATCTATTCACATGTGGAGGAACTGCTATATCGTGGCGATCAGTGAAACAGACTATAACGGCCACTTCTTCAAATCATGCTGAAATCCTCGCTATTCATGAAGCAAGTCGAGAATGTGTATGGCTAAGATCGATGACACAACACATTCATCAGACATGTGGCTTGTCTTCAAGTAAACCTCTTCCAACGATGTTATACGAAGACAACACAGCATGTATAGCTCAAATCAAGGGAGGATATATCAAAGGAGATAGAACAAAGTATATCTCACCAAAGCTCTTCTATACTCATGATCTTGAAGAAAATGGCGATATCACTGTACAACAAATTTGTTCGAAAGATAACATGGCTGACTTATTTACGAAGGCATTACCAACTGCAACCTTCGATAAATTAGTATATAGCATTGGAATGCGGCGACTCAAAGACTTAAGTGATGTCTCCATGAGGGGGAGTGAATGTATTATAGTAAACTATATAAAATATGTACTCTTTTCCTTCACTAGGGTTTTTTTTTCTTTCCATTGGGTTTTTTTTCCTAGTAAGGTTTTTAACGAGGCATATTTTATAAATGGGCATTTAAGGGGGAGTATTGTAAATATAAATGCCCATTCCACAAGCCCATTCGATATCCATACCAAGTGGCATTTTATCCATAGCCAAAGTGTCTTCCATGTGTCCAACAAAGACCATAGATTGGTGTCCAAATGGACCACATCATGCTCTCCTAATTGCCTATATATAGTGGTTCTTGATTGATAAATATATAGAGACATTTGGTAAAGAAATCTCTCCAATCTTCTTTTTTCTCTCCCATTTTCTCTAATTTCATTTGTTTTTAATTTGCCATAAATCTCCACTTTCTTTTGTTTATAATATATATATATATACTCCCTTTATATTATAACACTTGTATTATTATTATTATTATTATTATTATTATTATTATATGTTTTGGTAAAGTATTATTATTATTATTATTATTATTATTATATGTTTTGGTAAAGTTTTGGTGCCCGGTTTCGCCTCTCAATTTTACAACAAAAATGAAGTTAAATTAAAAAGATTAGTGTTTTTTCGTGTATATACAAAATAAAAAAATAAGTCAAGTGGAAACACGCTTCATTGGTTTTGATCCCAAGACCTCCCAGGTGTAGAAGGTCACCGTGCCCCCTCTAAGCCAATAGACACAGGGATTATTTGATGTTTTTAATTGAAACAAACATTAAATATATATAAAACTTATAATGTCGGGGGGCACGTGCCCCTCCTTGCCCCAACGTGGATCCACCCTTGGTACGGTAAAAATCCATTCCAAGAACACACTCAACAAACTCTCAATGAAGAGAAAATACTCTTTGGATTCATTCATAGAGATTTTTTTTTTTTAAAATTTCTACTACAACCTAAATGTGACTAGGCTTAGAAAATTGCCATCAAATCCTACATAGCAATTGACAAATTAATTAACTAAAATCAATAATTTAACTAAATTAATTATCTATATAAAACTAAGCTAATAAACGCATATTTTCTTCCTCCATACCAATCATATAGCCTACAATTCCCAAAAATTACATATAAGCCTTTTGAAGTGTTGTGTTCGATACAATTACGAGTTTAGTCCATTTTCATTTGTCTTGTCACCACCCACCACTAAAGAAAAAGATAAACGAATTTTGGTTTTTTTTTTGTTTATTCTTATATTAAAAAAAAACTAAAAAAAACTAAAAACTAAAAACTAAACGGATTTATCTTTCTCTTTAGTGGTGGGGGGCCGGGACAAGACAAATGAAACCTGACAAGATTTACCAAATGGATGGCCTTTAAGCTTCTATTCAATAACTTCTATTTATTTATTGTATTTTCTATCTCTTAAAAATAAGTTGGTTGGATATTTTCTTTTTAAAATGTTTTTAGTTTTTTGAATTAATTTTTAAAAACTCATAAACAGTTTATCTATATGTTTATAAATTAAGTTTTAGTTAAGATCTCAATATCTATTTTTAAAAGAAAAAAAGAAATACATTGTTACAAGCACTATTCAATTTTTTTAACCAATAAAATGTTGAAAACAAAATGATTATAATTTTCTTTTTCATATTTTTCGAACTATACACACACACATCATGGCATAATTTTCAGGCAAGTGTCTATTTTCTCAAACAACTTTATATTTATAAAAAATTCTCTTTAAGCCCCCGAAAAGAAAAAAGAAAAAAGAAACAAAAACAAGAAGAAGAAAACAACCCCTTGTTTTTTTTTGTTGATTGGGATCGAAATCTAATCCATAAGACCGAGCACAAAGTTTTATAATCTCATAACCAAATCAAAAGTAACACAAGAGATATGTAATTACACTACATATTTTTGCATTGGAAAACCAATAAAAGTGTCGGCAAAAATTCATGTCGACGAAAAAACGTTGAAAAATGTTGTTGGCATAAAGCCATCGGAAAAGGCTATGCTGACGAAAATAGTTATGCGTCATGAGAAATTCGCTTCTCCCAACAGAATTTCTCCCAACGCAAAGGAAGTGTTAGAAAAAAGTCTATCCCGACATTTTTGATGCATCGGGATAAGTGTGGATTTGCCGATGCAACGCTTTGCATCGGGAGAATTTATATATGTTGATGCTTATTTATTGCATTGAGATAGGTTTTTTTTGTTTCTTTTTTTTTTTTTTGTTTCTTTTTCATTTGATATGTAATTGCCTAGAAGTTTGTTATTGAAACATAAATAAAAACCAATGGTACCATTATATAAAAGCTGATATATTAAAATGTAATATTCTTACAAAAATATAATTAATCCAATACATTTACTACACCAAAGTCTCGAAAGAAAAAAATACACCAAAAAGAAAAAAAAAAATCTAAAAGGCTTCCATTGTCTTTGTTGTCCGTTTTTGCACAAGTAGCCTTCAAGATTACACAACTATAGACATGAAAGAAAGAAATATATAATATGAAAAATTTTAAACATAAACTAAAAAATTAAAAAAAAAAAAGGAAAGAAAAATGTACAAAAGCTTTTCAAAAGAAAAAATGTTCCTAAGTATCATTTGACCTTAAAGCGTCAGAGAAGCCAAAACCTAACATGACATGAGTTTAACGTGTCTACCCTACCCCCTGAAACATTCAAAATGACCTAAAAGTGTCTAAAAAGTGTCTAAGTATCCCATAGAGGTCAAAATGAACTTCAACATGTCCTAGGCATGCCTAATGCACATAGCCCACCCCTAAGTGTCATTTGAGACCAAAACCTAACTGAAAATGACATTAAAGCATCTAGTGCACTATAACGACCCTATAGGCTCAACACGCTACCTAAGAGTCATTACTAAGTCACGTCGCTATATTACCGAAAATTTCGACAGCATAACGACGTAACTATTCGAAAACCAAAAATTTGACCCTTACCTGATAAGACGTAGGAAAACACACTTCTAAGATTTTCAAACAACCTCCTAGCATCCAACAAACTTCTCAATATGATGCTAGGGTTCAAACAGCAGAGACCAAGTGAATTCAAACATAGAAAGCCAAATACACGTGCACGATTTACAAAGAAAGGTTAAAAGACTTTGAAACATCCTCCTAAACATTTAAAAACTCGACATGAGTTCTATGTACATCTAGAAACATAAAAGAAGCGGAATAGCGATCGGTCGGCTCCCATGACTTGAGTAGCTGATCTCCGGTCACGCGCTAGGGCCGATCTTAGCCTTACCTGAAAACATTTTAAAAAGGAAAATGGTGAGTATTAACGAATAATACTCAGTAAGTCAATCATAGTTTCAAATAAGAGTTTCAATCGCATGCAACATGTCATTTTAAATCATAAAACCATCGTAAACCATTGATTTAGTTGGGGAAATAAAATTCGTTTTATAAACCATGTACTTTTCCTCGCGGCTCTCGTGAACGATTAAATTCTTCCGAGGGCCTCGTGAATAGTCCGAAGACATAGTTTTTCCATCGAATAGAGTCCTCCCTAACTCTGAGAGTTGAGCTCGAAAGCTAACATACATCGTGGAGTCCGAAGACTCAGCCCGAAGGCTACCATCGTGGAGTCCGAAGACTCAAGCCCGCCGGCTACCATCGTGGGGGCACTCTCGAACCCCGGGAGCATAGAGAGTCCGAAGACTCGGGTTCCCTCATAACCCACTTAAAACTTTGGGAGAATTATCGTCACGGCCTTACATAAATCTTTTCATGAGCACACAACACATGCATGAGGTCCCATTCGTTTTAGAACATAGTTATGAATGCATAAATCAAGGCAATCGCATTTCAAAGACATACATATCATTTCCATTCTTTTTAACATGAAAACATAAATTTCAAAGTAAATATAGAGCTAGCTTTAGTTTTCGAAAACTTCTTTCGTTGTGAGATCCCTTACCTTAAATCTTTACTTACTAAAATACCCTTTCTCCACTAGTAATGAGCTTCTCGAGTTCCCACTCCAAGTACGATCCAAGGTCCTCTACAATTCACCCAACTCCGGCGAACGGCGGCGCGTGACCGGAGCACGGCGGCGCGTGCAGCGGCGGACGGCGGCGCGTGGCCGGCGCGTGGGGCTTCCAAACGGCGCGTGAGAGCGCGTGCTGGGCAGAATCGCTCTCGGTGAGTCAGTTCCGAGCGAAAACCAGCGAGTTCTTCAGACTTGCAGCGCGAGGGTGAGCTTCAACGGATCTGGGTTTCGAATTTACAGTAACCGGCGAACAGAACGAGCCTCCGGCGAGCTACTCGCGGCTGCTGCTCGACGAAGACGAGGAAGAAGGAAGAAAAGGCCCAGCGGCGAGGATCGACTTCGGTGAGGCTAACGCGGACGACGTCGACCGGCGTTCGCGAAGCTGATCGGAGGAAAACGCAGCTGGAGCTCTCGGTCGTCGGCGATCGGGTTTGCGCGAAAAAGAACCGTCCGGCGGAGAAGCTCACGGCGAGGTTGGGTGTTCGGCGGAGAAGCTCCCGGGGAGGAAGAAGAAGAAGAAGAAGAAGAAAGAGGCGGTGGAGGATGGGTGCTCGACGAGGAAGAGAGAGAGAGAGAGAGAGAGAGCTGCGGGAAGAAGATAAGTTTAAAAAAAAATTATTATTTATTTTTTTATTTTATTTTATTTATTTTATTTATTTATTTATTTTTATTTATTTATTTATTTTTTTTTTACAGAATGTTACGTGCACCCCCCAAAATCTATAAAATAGCCAAAAGTGACTAAAAAGTGTCTAAGCATCTTATGGAGGCAAAAAATGAACATAAACGAGCCTAATATACTTAACCCACCCTTTAAAGCTATGTAAGTGTCTGAAAGGTACCTATGTATTTTTAAAATGACATTAAAGTGTCTAGCGCATCCCCAAGACCTACAAAGTATCCAAAAAGTGACTAGAAAGTGGCCAAACTCACTCCAAATCCAACAAACTTACCCAAACACACTCCCAAATCTACAAACTCACCTAAACTCACTTTAAATCTTACATACTCACTCAAACTACTTAAAAGCTAAAAAGTTTGTCTAACTCACACAAACTTACTCCAAATGCCATAAACTCACCCAAACTACTTAAACTCTAACAAAATGTGCCTAACTCACTCAAACTCACTCCACATCCCACAAACTCATCCAAATTACAAGTTAATAAAATGTGCCTACTTTGCTCAAACTCAGTCGACATTCCATAAACCACCCAAACACACTCTAAAACCTACAAACTCACACAAACTAACCTTAAAAGCCAAAAAACATGCCCAACTCATTGAAATTCACTCAAAATATCACAAACTTACCCAAACTGCCCACCCCCCCCCAAAAAAAAAGTATCTAATTCATCTAATCTTACTTCAAATCCCACTAACTCAATGAAACTAATTCTCTAAAGTATGACTACCATAATTGTAGAATAGTCATAGAACCAAGTAAACTATGACACTAAATAAAGAACCTTAACTCATCTAAATCGATTTCTAAACCTAATTATGGCTACTAATTGGGTGAACTTTGGGTGAAAAAAAATAAATAAATACGTTCAGCCCCAGTGCAAGTGCACACTGTTGATGCAAGTAATAAAATAGGAGTATTCCTGAGTATCGATCCCACAGAGAACGGTGTAACAAAAATATTGTAGAATCTAATTATAAGTTAAAGTGACAAAAACGTTAAGTAATGAAAACAAAGATTGCAGAACTGAATTGCATAATCGAAAATTGCAAGATTGAATAGCAAAACAAAACGGACTTGATACAAGAAATGGTAATTTGAATAAAAGCTGACCCTACCAGAATGTTAATCAACTGATGAAAATTGCAAGGGAAATTCCTTACAGAGAGGAGGGAAGATGTGGCTCAAGTATGTCATTGCCCTAAGTTGTAAATTGCAAAACCAAAATTGTAAATCCAACCTACTCTACACACATCTGTAAACCAAAATTGCTACTCCTATTCACCTTGAAATTAGGTTTTGGAAAACTAAGTGAGTGACTTATATGTCTATAGTCTATCTATCTTAGATAATTTGGCTCAATAATTTTATGGGTTTTGGAGTCTTTAATCCTTATGTTTAGGGTAAAAAATTGACTTATGTCTAAATTCTTGTCTCCATCACTTGTGCGGAATCCGCTGATCACTAATTCTCTCGATATTAGATTTAAGCTTAAGTTGCTACCCTAGTTGATCAATCTAGGATCTTAACGACATTTTAATCAACACAAGCAAACAATTGAAATGTAGGCTCGATTTTCATTGTACTTTTGGCTAGATTTACTTCTTAGGAAATTCACATCCTTGAACCCCCTACGAAGTTTAGCTCATAATTAACATAAAAATATCACAACTTCTAGAAATTAATTCCATACTAGAAGAATAAATTAAAATGCTAAATGCAACAAAAAAACTAAAGGAATTAGAGAGAGCTTGCTATCCAATCAGAATTTAAAACATGAAAGCAATTAGAACATGAGACTAATTCTTGGACAAACCCACGAACAAAAGAAATACAAAGAAACTCTCCAGAGGAATCCTTATTCAAGCTAAATCATAGGACAAACCCATGAATAAAAATTCCAAAAAAATACACATCAATTGTTTCATCAATCTAAACTCAATTCAAAAGTTTAATACAGTAAGTATGAAACAAAAAAAAATGAGAATTACAACCAAATGAACTAAAACAGAAATTGAATTAAAAACATAGCAATTTCAACAACCATTCAAGCCATTGTTCATAAATTTTCTCTTAATCTCCAATCAACTCAATCCTTCAACTATTTCTAGGAAGAGATTGAGTATTAACAACCTAAGTTTTCACTTGAATTGGACTGGAAACATCGAGGAAAAACATAACCAAACTTGCAACAGAATTTCGGTAAAAAAACAAAGGAGAAAACTGGAAGAAAAACAGAGGAAAAATGGGAAGAAAACCCACGGCTTCAACACCAAAAAACGCCCTATGAAAACTCCCATTTCTCTCATCATCTTATTCTCCTTTTGTAGGCCTTCATTAGAGTTGAATATTTCTTAGAAATCATGCTCAAGAACCTCTAAATCATGCAGCAAATAAATATTTTCCTTATTGGTTATGTGAAGATTCTTTCATTTTTTTTATTTTTTTTTCTGCTGCTCAAGAATTGCAACTTTATCTTGCAATTTCGATTTTGCAATTTCCATAATTCCTACACAAAATAAACTTTTTTTAGTTTATCTTCTCTTTTCCTCATTCTTTCTTTCACATGCACTTCTCACAAGTTATTGATGTTTTTCAAGCATTTTACCAAATTTCTCCTATGATTCTAAAGCAAAGCAAGCATATTTTAAGCTTATGAGCATTAAATAATCCTTAATTCTAAGGCTTATCAGCTACAATATGACATATAATAAAACACAAAAAATACAATAATTAAGTTTCATAATGATTTTATAACATTATAGAAATCATCCATACCTAGCTAGAAGGCACCCTCTTGTATGCTTGCCATTGTATGATCAAAATAAGTCCACTTCAAACAATGGACAAACTATTAGTAATTATAGATAGACAGTTATGAAACAAAAAATTTAATCCATCGGTGTATTTTAAGTTCATAATCATTTTACTAGAATATATTAAATAGTTAACAAGTTAAAAGAAGTTGAATCTCTAACACAAAAGTTTAAATATCCTTTAAAAAAACCAAACTAACCATTCAAAGCCAAAAAAATAAATGACCTTAACTCACCCAAATTCACTCCGCATATCACAAACTCACCAAACACACACTTCAAATCCTAAAAACTCACTTAAACACACCAAACACACACTTCAAATCCTACAAACCCACCTAAACACACTTCAAATATCACAAACTTAATTACCCAAACTACTTACAAGCTAAAAAACATGCAAAACTCACTCCAATCCCATTTTAAATTAGCCTTATGTCCATACTAAAATCAAAGAATTAATTACAAAAACAAGCTTAAAGCATTATTGGGAAAAAAAACACAACTTCAAACCCTATTTGCCAAAGAAAAGATATGGGGCAATCAATCTTCAGTTAAATTATGAACTTAGGATAATGACATGTTAAGAAGAATACTAGTTACTGTTTCACTTTCGTTAACATGATGGGTTTTCCAATGTGATTTTTGTCAAAGATTGTGCTTCCAAAACCACAAAAGCTTCCACAAAGACAAAATGAAATAGGTAGTTAATGATTCAAATTACCATTTTACAATCACTCACACAAATATATACGATAAAAAAAAAATATAAATGAGAAGCATATTCAATTCAAACCCATTCTTCAATTTGGTTCAAGCTTCATTTAACGAATTATGGCACAAACATCTCATGTTTGATAGCAATAAAAAGAAAAGTCCAGAAAAAAATACACAACCACACACCACAAATCAAAGAAATGCATAAGTTCTCCAAAAAACATGCTTCGATTATGACTTTTTAAGTAAACAACAAAGTGCATAAATCTAAATATGGTATCATTATCCATGTCTAATAACATAACATACATTACAACAAAACCCTAAAAAGAAATGGAAGAAGAAGAGAAAGAAATGTACCCAATAGAAAAAAGCTTCGGATCGCAACCTCACACCGTCGAAGCCTGCAAAAAAAAAGCAACTGAAGAAAGAGGGCATCGGGGAAGGAAATAAAGATGAAAATGGGGAGAAAAATGAGCATATGGTAGAGAAGAAGGAAGAAGAAGAAAAGAGAAAAAGGAGAGGAGAAAAAGAAGAAGGGGTTAGGGTTTGTTTTATCGAGACTTTTCTCGATGCAAAGCAAGCATTGGAAAAAATGTCCAAAGCATCGGGATATTATTAAGTGGGCGTTTAATTAAAAGAACTTTTTTCGACGCATCAAATTTCTTTGGCATAACTTATAGAAAGAGTCAGCCTTTTTTTTCCGCCACACGGCGAGCTAATGTGTGAAGAGTTTTTGTTGACGCAACTATTTTCGTTGGCATAGTCATACTTTTGCCGATGAAAATAACTTGCGCAGGGAGAAAAACCTAGATCTCCCAACGCATCTCAATATTTTCAACAAAAATATGTCTATGCCGATGAAAATAGTTGCATTGGCGCAAACTTCGTTGGCATAGCTCAAATTTCTTATAGTGTTAATAGCAATTACATATTTAAATCACTATAATAATTTGCTTCACAATTTGGCTCTATCATAACCATTTTTTCCCTTTAAATTATGGACTAAATTTCAAATTTCGAATTCCATGCTTTGAGTTCAACCGGATTTTAAAAAACGAACCCAACTTTATGGTTAATGTAATAAAATATTGGCAACCATATTCATGCCTTGAAAAAAATACAAATAAACCAAAGTTTGGTGGACAATGGGCAAAGGCAAAAACAATCTTATTGGGCAACTGTTTACGCAATACTACTATGCGGGGAATATCCAATGCACATTATTGGATGAATGCCTTTAACTTGCAAAATCTACGAAATTGATGGGATAAAAAAAAAGTGTTTGTGGATAAAAAAGAGAGGATTCTAAAAAAAAGTTAGAAAACAATATTAAACATATACTTTTAATTCGATTGCGATCAAAATTGGGGTCATAGACGAGACTCTTTTTCGATTAAAGAAAAATATGGTTGGTTGGAATAGTCGTCATTCTTATAAGGTGTACTATAAAATTTTGTTTTGTTCTCTTTCCTAAATATTATTAAAATTTTGAATTGTGTTTGGACAGGTTTTAAATTCCATCGTTTTTGTCAATTTAAATTTTCTAAGCCTCAATTGGAGTTTATTAAGCCTTTCGACCACATTCACAATTAGGGATGTCCACGGAGCGGGGTGAAGACGGGATGGCTTCTCCGTCCCTGTCCAACCCCCATTTTAATTTTCATTCCTACGAAATTTTCCGTTAAATTTTGCAGAGATCGGAGTGAGGATTTTCGACCGCAGGAAATTTGCGAGGATTGAGTTCCATGCGGAAAATTATTCTCCGTTTAGTTTTTTTTAAAAAAAATTTAATTGCATCAAATAATTCTTTTGATAAAATTTTAAATTGTTAACTTTTTATAAGAAATATCCATTAATTTTCAATTAGATTGTTAATTATTCACAGGAAATATTCATTTAAATAATTAATTTCCTAAAAAATATATCTATTTAAAGACATTTTAAATATGTAACCATATAATTCAAACATATCCAATTATCTAAATCATTAACAATGATTATATATATATATATATATATATATATATATATATATATATATATATATTCGTGAGTGTCTGACCTTATGTGTTTTTGACTACTCTCACAAGACAACCGTCTGACCCTACTATAGATTTGGTTGCCAAGGTAACTCGTAAAATATAAAATTCTATTTTTTTAGTACAACAATATATGGGAATGGGAGATTCGAACCTCTAATCTCATCATCAGCGTATACGCTTAAACCAGTTGAGTTAAACTCAAGTTGGCGTAAAATATTAAATTCTAGATAAGAGTAATATCATGGCTTAAACCCAATCCCTCTCTAGGCCCTTTATTATTTTACATGACCTTTATTGACCATTTTTTTAGTACAATAAATATGGGGTATGGGTATTTGAACTTCCGACTTCAAGAAAATGAGTACATGTTAATTACTGTTGAGTTATGCTCACTTTGGTGACCTTTATTGACCATTAGATCAACCTATAGTGATTTGGTTAATAAGTTTTATAGTAGATAAACCGAACTTAACGCAAAAGTTTCAAATCTTCTACTTTTGAAATTGAAAGAACCAAATGAGCATAAAATCCAAACCAAACCGACCAATTTGGTCTGATTTTATTGGTGTTTTTTTTAGGGGTGGGGTTTAATGGGTTTATTTTTTTAGTTCAACAACGTTTAGAGGTGGAGGATTGAAACCTCTAAGCTCTTAGTCGAAGATATATGTCAATTACTGCTAAGCTATAGTCATTTTGACAGATTTATATGAACCGGTTCATATGATGGTTCATATGATCCATACTATTCATGTCAAATTGATCCGCAATTTTGTTCTTTCTATGAATATGGGGTGAAATAATTTACTTATTTTAATTACAAAGCGTCCGCCTTTTGGCTTAAAACGTTAAAGCAATTAACCACTAATTTATTTGTTTATTACGCATAAATAGAGATCCCATATCCCTAATGGTCTTAATTAAACTAATAAGAAAGAAGGGAAAAAAAGTTCGTAAAGTTCAAAGGGGCAACTGCCTCCTCTCATAAAGTCCTAGACGTCACAGGGGAATTAGATTACATTTTGGCAATAATTGTCCCAAGACTTATAAAAATAGGCTTCACATCTTCTTTAACAGATATATAATAATTAATAAATAAATTCCCCCTTTTTCGTATGTATCGTAATATATCATTTAAACTGACAACTGTAACCCTCAATAGAGTAGAAACATATAAAACTTACAAGATGGACATTCTAGACATTTCGCAGTTTCATTATATATAATTGTTGGCCCCATGTATCTCGAACTTTCAAACAACACGATATGCCGATTTGCTCAAAAAAAAAAAAAAAAGGGAAAACGACTCTTTGTATAAATACTAGATATAATAAGAGGAAATGAAAAAAAGAGAAAAGCAAAGGAGAAAAAAGAAAAAGCTTAAGCATAGCCATTACTAATAATTAATAAAGCTAGTCGCTGATCTACTTTTACACACTATTAGTTGCTTCAAAAATAGCGAAAAACCCCACCAATATATATATATATATATTTTCTCTAGCAGCTTTTTTTAGTTTACACAGAAGAGAGAGAGAGAGAAGTGCTGAGAAATTGCTTCTTCTTATAATGGGTCTGGTTGGTTTTAGCAATTAATGAGGTTGTTGTTGTTGTTATTAAGGATGTATTGCGATTGGGAGAGATTTGGAGCGGGGGTTTGTTGTTGTTCAAAGGAGTTGTAGCTGTAAGGGGAAGGGTAAGCGAATTGTCGTTGGAATTGCCGGAAAATTAATACTTGTCGGTTGTACAAAAGTTTCTGCCGCAGAATTGTGTGTTCTGTCTCGAGTTGGTCGTTTTCCGTCCGTACGCGGTTCACATGATAAAGCGTGAACCGCAACCGGTTCGACAGCTCCCGGTTTTCAACTCTCAGCTTGTTCACCAAGTTCCTTAAGTTTTCTAAGTGCTTCTGTTTTCGCATCCGGGACCGCCTTGCCGACTCCCGGTTCGACTCCATCCGCCGCCGTTTTCTCTCGTCCATCACCTGAACCTTTTGGTTTGATTCATCCGGACCCGCGTCCACGGCTTCAGGTTCATCCCGGTTTTCGGAACTGGAACTCGAAATCACCGGTTTTGGGGACTGGAATACATCCAATCCGGCTGGTTCCGGCAGCTGGAACACAGCCGGCAAGAATTCGTGGTCGTGGCATTCCCACGGCGTCGAGGCGCCGTCGAAAGCTGGAAACGGGTTTTCGAGCATGGACTCGTACGGCGAACCGGTCGAAAAAGTGGACAGCATGACGACAGGAAAAAAGAATTTGCTCAACTAGATAGAGGAGGAGAGAGGGAGGAGGAAAGGGAAGAATTGCAGCGTAGAGGCCTTGTATTTATTAGCGAAACGAATGGGGGTATTTTCGCAAATTAAGGTTAACAATGGAGGGTAGTTTCGTCATTAAATGAACTATCTAAGTGGCATCGTAGTGGAAATGTGTAAGCGCGCTTTTCTTTTAGCGGGACAGATGGGTGATATAAGCCAGTGGGGCCGTGACATTGGTGCATGAGTGATATTTAGCTTCGTGGTGAAGAAACAAACAATGTGGGTCCCACAAACTACACGTGGCAACGATTAATTCGAGACTAACGTCACAGCCAAATTCTAATTAAATAAATCTAATTCTAACACTAAACATCTGTATCAATAAAATATTGTAAAATAAATTCAGATTTTTTCCTTTTAAAAAAATGATAGAATCAGAAACCACGAGGCTCGGTCGTGAGTTCGGCTACGGCGGCTTGAGATGCTTCACGCAATTAAGGGCATGGTTGGAAATGATTTTAGAAATATTGATTTTAGCACAATTAATTTATTTATAATTGATTTATGAAAAGTAATTTTCATATAATCATTTTAATTTTAATATTTGGTTCTACACTTTTAATAGTGATTTTCATACAATTAAAAGTGACTTTCAATGATTATGGATATTTTTTAGAGTGACTTTAAAATAAGTGTTTTAAGCTAAGTAATTTAATTATAATTAATTTTATAAAAGTTTTAGTTATAAATCATTTTAATATTTGGTTCCACTCTTGTGTATAAGTTATTTAAAGTTAATTAAAAGTATTTTTTAAAAACGATGAATGTTTATTTTCAAAGGTTATTTTAGAATCATCAAATTACTAAAAAGAGTATTACATTTGAAATTTAAAAAAAAAAAAAAAAAAAGAAGGTGGTAGATAAAAGTTATACCGAGAGATCTAAAAAATTAAGAGAGAAAAAAATAAAGCTAGAGAAAATTAAAGTTTCAAAGAGAAAAAAATGTTAAAGATATGGAGAGATAGAAATTTTAGAGAGATGAACAAAAAATTTAGAGAGAGAATTTTAATAAAGAGCGAAAAAATTGAAAGATAGATAAATAAATTTAGAGAGATATACAAAAGAATTTAAAGAGAATAATAAAAAATTTAGAGAGAAAAACTTTAATGAGAAAAAAAAAAGTTCAAAGTCAAGGACAAAAAATCTCAAGAGCAAAAAATTATAGTAAGAAGTAAAAGATTAGAAATAAAAAAGTTATAGAGATACACAAATTATAGAAAGATGAACGAAAAAATTTAGAGATAAAAAAAAGTTAAGTAGAGAAAGTTGAAACCATTGGAGAGAAAAAAAAGTAAGAAAATGAATAAAAATGTTAAAAAGAGAATAAAGTAAGACATAGACATTATAAAAACTTTAGAGAGAGAAAATTTGACATTTTTTTAATAATGATGGATGACCTCAATGGTGACGGTTTTGAGAATACATACTTTTTGATGGAAATTAATGAATTTTTATAAAAGATGATGGTTTTTACCCGTCACAAAAAAGTAGGATTTTTTTAAAATATGAAATTATAGTCATTTTAAAGACAAAATTACTTGGGAATCACCTCCCAAGTGATTGACTGAAAATCACTTAAAGTGATTTTGGATGTTTCCAAAATCACTTTCTTATCATTGCCAAACATCACAATTTTGAAGGAAAATTGATTTTGGGCATGTCAAAAGTGATTTTGGGCATTCCAAAATCACTCCCAAACATGTCCTAAATTAAACTGTGGATGTAAAATATTGTAAACCAGAGGGTTAAGTTGTCATCTTACATATTAAATTATTAATTGATTATGGAATAAGTTTAGCCTAAAGTTTGAATTTATTGTTTCAATTTAATTATTAACACATTATTAATATTCTTTCTGGCCTTCTGGGTGAGATAAAAGAAGATTCTGAGACTCGAGTTTTGAAATAATACTTTATTTTTAGTATGCAATGCATAACATTAAGTATCATTAACAATTTTTGATGTCATATTATGATAGGTTATTATTTCCATGGAATGTTAATTTAGATGGATATTTCCAATATAAGGAACCCAACAAAAAGTATTATATACAATGAATTTAAACTCTTGAATTAGGTTCAATAAAGCTTGGAGAAGAGAAATTTCAACGGAAGTGGAGAAAAGGAGTAAACATGTAGCCGTCACTTGAGAAAATTTGGCAGACACGAAGCCGTCCATTAAAAAAAGGCTAGCCTTATTATTCTATAGAGTGATAGAGATTAAGAGAGATTCCTATTAATTAAATACCACAAAATTTTCAACTTTAAAAAGGGTAGAATATTTGCTCAATCTAAAAGCTGGTTGACTAAAACTGGCAGTTTACTTGTTCAATACTCCATGAACATAAGAATTTTTAGAAGCTTTTGTTAGGGTTTTAAAGAAATTTATTTAATTAGTTATATATAGTTTTTTCTTTTTCTTTTCTTTTCCTTCGGCCTCTAATTTAAATTTGTAAAGCTGCAGGAGTTGGAGTACAACAACCTTAAAAGATTCCTCTGTTGTTCGGAAATTTTATAAAAGGAGTGGTTGGGAGTTGAGAGCAAAGCACAAACTTCGCCAATCATCTCCACAAATTCGGAAGACTTGGGCCATCCATAGTAAGCCTCATGTGGACGACATACCCTTTGTCCATAAAGATGTTTTTTTACTTAATTTAGTTAAATGCAACTTTTAAAGTAACTAAAGCATCCCTCCTTGTGTTTGGTGTAATATAACTCGAAGCTTAATCAACTCTAATACTAGTCGACAGTCATCGTCCATCTATATAAAAATATCATTACGTATCATACTTGTATAATTTTACTTAATAGAAAAGTTAAAGCAGATCTTATCTTTTGAAATAAACTAATCATTGCAATAACACATCATATATATTTATAAATCAAGAAACAATAATATCAAATTTATAATACTTTTAGTTTCATATAAAATGTCTCAAACAAATTACAATGTTATTTTCTCATGTATAAATGTTAAATCTTGATGTAGAAGTAGAACTATGTTCATATCCCTAACATTCTTCTACTTATAACCGACGTGAGATTTTGTCAACATAAAGATTACTCAGCAGTTAACGTGTCACTTTCTTGTTTCGAAATTGGAAGTTCAAATCCCCACCTCCACTTTTATGGTACTAGAAAAATTTAGGTGAAATTTTATAAAAACGTAAATGGAGTTGAATAAGGAAGGATAGGGTAACTAAAGAGATCAAGGCTGGCCGGGGGTGTGGGAGTTAAAAGGAGAGAAAAGAAGAAAGAAAAGAAAGGAGAGGACGATGACTTTAACTTTAAATTCCAGAGAAAGAGGAAGAGGGCACAAGTTTGGAGGTGGGATTGGTTTTTGGACATATCACATGGAAAAATATGTACTAAGAAAATCCAGGATAAGCTTTTGTGGTGCAAGAATGGGAAAAAGGTGGTTCCATTAGAGCAACTGGGAGTTTCTGTCCACAGAGAGACACATGTTGGGAGGAGAAAAAAGAGAGTAGGGCAAGGAGTTGCAGACTTGCAGTTGGGTTGGGCTTTAGAGGACCAATTTTGACGCGTGAGAGATTGATGGGATTAATATGATATGGTGATTGTCTTTGTTTTACCACTCTTTTTACTGTTCATTTGTACCTTCATCTTGCTTTTTTATGCCTTCTTTTCACATGCCTCTTTAACTTTTGCTCCAACCATCAACCTTCAGTTTGTGTTTGAGTTGCTGTGTGAACGTGGAGGGTTCGCTAAGATTTCGTTAGATTATACTTTTTGTAAGTCTTTCAATGTTAGTCGAAGGAATGCTTTTTCTTTTTTTAGTATAAAAAATATGAGATTGGAAATTTGAACTTCCTACTTCAAAGAGAGAACTAATATCTTAACTATTAAGTTATACTTACACGATACTGACTAATTCCATGTTAAATACATTATTTGTATCGTTTAAATTTTTTAAATTATATGCAATGAGATCTTTCATTGCAAGATTTTATAATATGATATACTTTTTGTATTATAAGTACTCAAATCAATCAATGAAAAAAATATATATGTGGACATTTATATTATTTTGTCTTTTTGATCATTTTACATGGTATCAGAGTCTTCGATTTATGTTGTTTTCATGTCGACCTAATTCTCTTCCACAAAATCTCTCTCTTGGACTTGTCTTATACATTGCCCACGGTAACAAATGTTCACTCTATGTAGACATGTTCGAAATTAGGGTATTTCGCAATGCAAACTATGTTATTCGACCACCACTTCGACTATTGACAGGTTCTTTGACTTCTACCAATTATAAGTTCATTGAATATAATGACGTACAACTATGGCTGATGAATTTCATGCCCTACAAAAAATAGTGTACTTTGAGTTTGGTCTCCGGTTTCTCTCTTCCCAAAGTAAAAATGTTATTGGTTGCGAATAGGTGTATTGTATCAAAGGTCATCTTACTGAATTTTTGCACGATATAAGGCACGTTTAGTTGCTAAGGGTTTTCCATTAATAACTTTATATTGATTATGGAGAATCCTCCAATCCAGTTGTTAAGATCTCATTTGATAACTATTTGATTTATGAAAGTTGTGCTTTGTTTTCTCACAATTTCTCTACAATAGTTTTCATTTTCTCTACAATGGTTTCCATCTTTCTTAAGGAAACATTTGAATTTCTAGCTAAATTCCAAAAACAAAAACAAGTTTTTGAAAACTACTTTATTTAGTTTTCAAAACTTGGCTTAGTTTTTTAAAACATATAGAAAAAGTATATAAGAAAACAAATGGAAACCCATAGGTAAAAGTAGTATTTATAGGATTAATTTTCAAAAACCAAATAGTTATCAAACAGGGTCTAAGAAACCTACGGTACGACTTATATAGTAGCTTTCTACCACTTTTCACCAGTCTCTGTGCCAGATTAATGTCAAGAACACTTTTCTTCAGGGTGATCTTATTGAGGAGGTTTAATATTGCTCAACCTTATGGCTATTTGCTGGCTCCTCACTGTAGCAAAAATTGATTATCGCAAGTGTACAACTCAAGTTTTAATATAATAATGAGTGTAAGCGAGTTGTTCTCAGGATTGGTTTTTTAGTTTACTTAAGTACCACCAATACAATTGCCCAATTTTATTTAAAGAATCAAATCAAGAAGGAAATTAAAGACTAAATTAATGCAACTAAATATTAAATGCTAAGGAAATATCAATGGAGAAATGTTATAAGGAATTGATTTCACCAATTAGACATATATAAAGAGCCAAGAATGATCATGCAATTAGGGGTGTGCAAAAACCAAGCCAAACTGAAGAACCGATCCAAACCGACTAGTTTGGTTCAGTTTTATTAAAAAATTTGGTTTCTCAGTTCATTAGTATAGAAAATGTACTGGTTCGATTCGGTCCTTGGTTCACAATCTTAAAAATTAAGGTAAACTAAATCGAACTGTATTATTAATAATGTATATATATTTAAATTAGGTTGTCCACTTGTCCAACCCATGTAGTTTCACTTTTCAAGCCCAAACACTTATCCATCAGGCTCAAAGCTTGCCAATTTTTCTTGATTCACGTGAAATGAATTTCATTTCTTTTTTCTTTTTCCAAAAATATCAAAACCCTAACCCTAGACTTATTTTTCTTATTTGCCTCTTTCTCTTCCCACTTCCAGATGTGTACACAACTCTCCCCCTTTCTCTTCCCACTTCCAGATGCATGTACACAACTCTCTCCCTTTCTCTTATTTTTCCCTTTCTTCAAGCCCTAACCCTAATCCATCAACACCCCATCGTCATTGCGCCACCAGTCAATCAACGTCGATGCCATCCACCTGACTGTTGCTATGCCAGCCCCTCAACATAAATTGTTTTCTCCCTTTCATTTTGCTATGCTAAATTCCTAATCTTAAGGTTAATAGTTTTTATTTAAAATTTGATAGATCAGTATAGACTGAACCGACACTATTTCTTTCATTCGACACTACCCATTGTATAGATTGAACTGTCACTCAACTCTCAATGTCCCTCTCTTTCTTGTCTCAACTCTCGATCTCACGCCCTTCAGTCTTTTCAACTTGTTGGCTTTGGGATAACATGGAATCATAAATCGATTAAAAATCTAATCGAATCGTTTGAAATCAAAACTCGTTGATTCAATTTTTAATAAAAAACCGTCAAATTTCAGTTTCTTCAGTTTAAAAGCATTAAGAATTGAATTGAGCCGTGCAAACCCGTAGCATTATTCCATAAGTCAAGAAGGCACAAATAATAATTGTCTCTCCTGAGCACAATTAAATCTATTTGCAAGTTAAGAAATTAATATCCCTATTCAATTTCTTTAACAAGCAAAGACTTTAGGTCTACTTCTTTTAAGAACCCTTTGAAAAAATTCTAAATCTTTCGATCTTAAAACTACTTCAATCATGCATTTAAGTCCTAATCTAAACCACCTCTCCTGAGCATAAGATTCAAATCTAACATCAATTAATTTTGTGATCAAGAGATTATAGCATTAAGTACATAAATACATGAATGAAATAAAATAATTCAGCCAAGGGCATCAATTAATTAATTCAAACTATCTAATGGCTACATCAACCCCTAATAATCACAAATTCAGCTATTCATGTTCAACAATATACAATCAAATCTAAAGAAAAACTCTATAAGAAAGATACAAAAAACACTACAAGAATTTTTAGATTTGCCGACGAACTTTTTCCCGACACAACACTTTTCGTCGGGAAAAACATACTTTTCCAGACGAAAATGGCAAGCGTCGAAAAATTTACACACTTTTCCCGACGCTTGCCATTTTCGTCGGGAAAAGTATGTTTTTCCCGACGAAAAGTGTTGCGTCGGAAGATTTATTTGCGCGCCATAGCTCGTCATATGGCGCGAAAAGATAAGCCGACGTATTAAAAGGCTATGCCGACGCTTTTGTAGCGTCGAGAGAAGTTAATTAAGTGAAACGCGCGTTTCACTTTTCCCAACGCTTTTTTTGACCTATGCTGATGCTTTTTTGCGTCGGGAAAAATCGGCGAAAAAATAAAACCCTAGCCCTTTCTTATTCTTCTTCTCCTCTTCTTTTTCTTTTCTTTTTCCCTCTTTTTCTTCTTCCTTTTCTCTCCGCCGTCTACATCTAAAACTCCATATACAGTCACCTCATTTCTTCTTATTCTTCTCCATTTTCTTCCATTTTCCTTCACCCATGCCCTCTATCTTCTATTTTTGGTGTTTTTCTTGTAGGTTTTGACGGCATGAGGAGGAAGTCCGATTTTGGGCATTTTGAGGGAGAAAATTTATGGAGTTTGCTACTTTGGAGGTATATAGAATTTTTACATTATGTTTTTTTTAGTTTATTTAAGATTTAAACTTAGTTATTAAGCCTTTTGAAGTTAAAAATTTTACTTTGAATGTATTATGTAATCAAAGTGTTCTTCTCCATTATCTTCCATTTTCCTTCACCCATGCCCTCTATCTTCTATTTTCGGTGTTTTTCTTGTAGGTTTTGACGGCATGAGGCGGAAGTCCGATTTTGGGCATTTTGAGGGAGAAAATTTATGGAGTTTGCTACTTTTGAGGTATATAGAATTTTTACATTATGTTTTTTTTAGTTTATTTAAGATTTAAACTTAGTTATTAAGCCTTTTGAAGTTAAAAATTTTACTTTGAATGTATTATGTAATCAAAGTGTAGTTTGGAGAATACTTGTGTGGTTTGGAGGCTATTTATGTGATTGGTGTTTAGTTTGGAGCTTATTGTTGAATTAAAGTATGATTAAATCGTGATTTTGAATTTATTGTGTGTTCAAAATGTGATTTGTAGCGTAATTATTTGATTAAATTGTGATTTATAGGCTCTTTATGGGATTAAAGTTTGATTTGAAGCTTATTGTGGGATTAGACATGTGGTTTTGAGCCTATATTTGTGTGATTAAATTGTGACATTGAGTCCAAGTGTGTGTTTATTTGATTTTGAGCATCTTGTGTGTGATTAAAGTTTGATTCTAATCTTATTTGTATAATTTGATTTGTAGGCTATTTTGTGATTTTTATCCTATTGAGCCTATTGAACATTAAAATGTAAGTGTTAATTTTTAGCTTACTTTAAGGTTATATATTGAATTAGAGTGCTAATTTTGAGCTTAGTGAAGATTTTATTGTGATTTTATTCTCTTAAAATTCCTAAGTGCCTTGTATATGTATGTACTTGGAACTAGGTTGGTGCACAAAATGCTATACTCAAAGACACATTTATTTAATATATCCTTGGATGGTTAGAATGAAATTTGTACATTAGACACTTTTGGAAGATTTTGGAGTGAGTTAATCATCTAAATTTTGTACATTAGATACTTTTTAGTGATTTTAAGTAAGAATAGATAAGTTATACATTTTTTTAGGTTTAGTTTGGGTGAGTTAGTGAGATGTGTAAGAAAGTTGTTTGCATGAGTTTGTGATATTTGAAGTAAGAGCTTCAATGAGTTAGGAATGTTTGTTGGTTTTTAAAATATGCTTAGGCACATTTAAGACACTTTTATAGTATTGGAGGGTGGGTTGTGTGCTTTAAGTTCACTTTAGACATTTTTTTAGCTTTCTTTAAGAGTCAAAATGATACTTAGACTCTTTTCATACACTTTTTGATAACTTTGTAGGTTTTAAGGAACATAGTAGACTCTTTTAGGTCATTTTGAGTTATTTTTTACCTCGAAATACGCTTAGGCACCTTTAAGACATTTTGTAGCATATTGGGGTGGGTTGTGTGCTTTAGGTTCACTTTAATTTTTAGGTTTCTTTGGGAGTTAAAATGAGACTTATACTATTTTCAAGCACTTTTTGGCCAATTTGTAGGTTTCGAAGGGCGGAGTAGACACTTTAGGTTGTTTTGAGTTAGCTTTTCGCCTCAAAGTATGCTTAATCATCTTTAAGACACTTTTGTAACATCAGAGAGTTAGTTGTGTGGTTACAGCATTTTCTAAGTTTCTTTAAGAATCAAAATGACACGTAAACTTTTTTTAGTCACTTTTTTGACCACTTTATAGGTTCTAAGGGGCGAAATAGATACTTTTAGGTCATTTTGAGTTTTTTTTTGCCTCAAAGTATGCTTAAGCACTTTTAAGACACTTTTGTAGCATCGAGGGGTTGGTTGTGTGCTTAAGTTTCACTTTAAGCACTTTCTAAATTTCTTTGAGAGTCAAAATGATACTTAGAATCTTTTGTGTTTTAGTTTCACTATATGCACCTTATTTTATTTTTTGTTTTATATTTAAAATTTTTCACATTATTTTTTTTTTCAAATTTGTAGTTGTGTAATTTTGAAGACCTATTTTCTAAAAATAAAGACGAAGACGAGGACGAAGATTGAAGCCTTCAAGATTAATTGTTTTATTTCTGATGTATTTTTTTCTTCTTTCGAACTCTAATACAAGTAGATATTTAATATTTTGTAATCACATTATTGCATATCAATACTATTATTTTTTATGATATTATTTTTTGTTTTAACATGATACTAAAATGAACTATCAAGTAGTTAATAAATAAATAAATAAATAAGAGAAAAAAATAGGATTTAGAGTTTTGCCGACGCACATTGTGTCGGCAAAAGTAAACTTCTCCCGACACATACACTAGTTGTCGGGAGAAACTTTTTCCCGACGCAATGCATTGCGTCGGGAGAAGTTAACTTTTGTCGACGCAACACCATTTTCGTCGGGAAAAGCTTTCCCGAGGGCTCTATGTCGACGAAATCGCCGACGAAATTTTTTTGTAGACCAAGACTTTTCCCGACGCAATTTTGACTTTTCCCGACGCTTTGTTGCGTCGGAAAAAGTGAAAAATCTTGTAGTGAAAGAAGGGAAATGAGAAAAACTAAATCCAGTGTGTCAATCATCTGTCCTCAAAGCGATATCCACGATCTCGAGCTTCTAAAATCCTCTTTTTCAACTCCAATATCGTCTCCTTACCCTCAAAATAAAAAATCTCTTAATTTAAAACTTTTCTCTCTAGAAATCCCCTTGTACAACATGTAGAAAGTTCAAATTGTATGAGGGTCGTTAAGGCATTAGACACTAATTAGGAGGGCAACGTCTTAATGGTGTACCCTAAGTGGCGCCTTCTTTTTCCATCTGTAACGTTGAGATGCTATGAAAAACTTGAAGTGCGCAAGCCTCTTGTCGTAGCATTGAGACGTTATAATGAAACTTCTCAATGCTACCTTTGTAGGTTTTTTGGTTGCAATCATGTAGCTGATAGGAATGAACCCTTCATCCCGCAGCGGAAGCATTAGATCATCTTTGATTGTACTTAGAATTAAACAAAAAAAAAAGGTTAAGCAATAAATACATTTGTATATTATGGAGATATTTCTGGTAGGTATTTAATATTCTTGTACTTCAACTTCAATGAGGTTAAACTCGACTTCCACAAAGTCCTTCTTGCTATGACTTGAACAAAGGACCAATTAAAGAAGTTTGTGGGAATCTTATTGAAAATAGAGAGAGGGAATGAGAGAAGAATTTCAAGAGTTCTTTTCTCTTGTGAATTCGTGAAGAATGCACACAGTGGTTCACCCCTAGGGTCCTAATATATTAAAATATATTTATCTAACCATAATCTTATTCAAACATTTCCAAATTCTCCTACGACATCTATTTCCTTATTTGAATCTAATTCAAATTTAATAAATATTTTTTCTTTAATGTATCTTAATACATTAATAATTTCTTTGATATTTAATGTATCATATACAATAAATATGTTTTCTCCCATTTAATATATCAAATATATTAAATTTTAATTTGAACATTTCGAAATTTTTCTCAACGAAATTTTTCTCTATTTGTTCGTATGAGCTAGCAAGGAGACCTTATGGACCTACAGATTATAAGCTTCAATGATACAAAATTAATTAATTAAACTTTTTAATCAATTAATTTTCATTTATTAACTCTATGTCACTCCACTATAGACCTAGAGTTGTACTCTTATGCACTGTAGGATAAGTTATGTCCATGAATATAACCACTACATGCAAGTCAATCTTTCACGAGTTATTCGTAATTACAACTGGGTCAAAAGTTCATTTTACTCCTGTAATTACATCTTGCACCTTAAGTACCATTAATCCTCTAATGAACAATTTGTTTATGATCCAACCATCAACTAAGTCATTCTCGGGCCAGTGAGAGGGTGTGACCCCATTGTTCAAGTCCTGAAATGAGCACTTAAGGGAACTACTCATCTAATTACCTTAATTATATGAGAATGAATGAATTCCATCTTTTGAGATTATGTTCCCAATTTCTTATTTGGTAAAGTCCTCAAAATGGTAGGCTTATTGAATCGGCTACAAAAGTCACTCTTACCCATGCAAATCAATGGACAAGCCCTAACACAGGCAGGAGTTCATAATTTACTAAGGATTAAGATCGAGTCGCATATGATCATCTTGATGAAATATTAATATTCTCAATTAACGGATTTATAAAGAGAAATTAAATATTTTGTGGTCCAGTCTTATACAAACTTATTGTATAAGATACTCTACTCACATGTCTCCACATGAACAATTTGGATCAAATCATTTATAACTATTACAAATTGGGCTGTATCCATAGTATACCAAGATAAAACATCTAACCTTTTCCATATACTATGACCCTTTAGGTTATTTCTTGAACATGATCCTCATATATGTCAACCACATACTGTTCAAGATTACACTAATAACCTAGGATTTTTCAGATAATGGATAATATTATATTACAAATAAAATAATCAAAATTATTATTAATTATTAAATAAATCATTAATTACGAGGCTTTGTGACATAAATCCCAACAATAACATCTCAACACTATCTACTCTCGGGCATTTTGACTAGTCTTCTTTCGATGTCGAGATGCCTGCAAATGACATCTCAATGTTGTCTCCTTAAGTTTTAGACCTTAATTGCCTTCTAAAATTCTTTGGTTGCATGTATGTTCTTCCAAATTAACTGAAGTTCTTGTTGCATTCCTTAAAATTCTCTATTTTATTTCAATTGCTCAATTCCTACAAAATGAATAGACATGTACATGAAAATAGCCAATAAATCACAGAGACTAACAAAAAATAAGTTATAAAATTAACTTACAAAGTGTTCACTCATCATGTTTGCAAACAGGGGCGGATCCACGTTGGGGCCAAAGGGGGCACGTGCTCCCCCTGAAATTATGGGTTTTATATATATCTATAAACGTTAGTAAATTGTTTTAGAAAATGTAATGGCATAAAAAAACTTAATTATATTTTAAAAAATCTTAAAATTTTAAAGTTTCATTCCTTGCTTATACGTTTTTGCAGATAATTCTACAATAAATTATTGTAGTTTTGTAATTAAGATGACTTGATCTAAATATTATATATTAATGCATTTCAAATTATATTTATATGAAAGTTAAATTACAAGTTTAGTATGTGAATTTTAAATTTTGTGTCAATAGATCTTTAAACTTTCAATTTTGTGTCTAATAAGTCTTTGAACTTTTAAAAATGTCTAATAAGCTCATGAACTTTCAATTTTGTATTTAGTATGTCTTAGACATATTCAAAAAAATTTAAAATTAACTATTCTATTAGGCATAACATTTAATTTTGTATCCATTTGAACCTTAAACTTTCAATTTTGTAACTAATAAATACATTAATTTTTTTAAAAAAAATGTCAAATAGGTTGAGGACTTATGAGACACAAATTAATTTTTTTGCCCAACTTAAGCTTAGGTCAATTAGTTAAGACATATACTTTAAACCAAGAGGTTAGAGATTCGAATCTCCACCCCCACATGTTGTTAAATTAAAAAAATAAATAAATAACATTTAGTTTTTAAAAAGTTTGAATATGTCATAGACCTATTGGATACTAAATTGAAATTTCGAGCATCTATTATATACAAAATTGAAAATCCATATACCTATTAGACAAATTTTAAAGTTCGGACTATATTGACAAAAATTAGAGACTAAACTTATAATTTAATCTAATATGAATTTGTGTCCCATGATATAAAGTTCTGGATCCATTACTGTTTGCAAACTTTAATAGTCTCTTTAGGGACTCAAAACAAGTTCTTCGTGCTCAGTTTGAGTGTTTTACGAGGCATATTGTCAGTACTTTTCGTTTGTTCCTTCTCATGGTGACTCATCTTTATTGGTTCGAGAGTTGTGTCGTCATTGGCAATGATCATGATATATTTATCAATTCATTCATATCTCAAAGCTTCAAACCAAATTTGATATGACTAATCTTAGAAGTCTTAAGTTCTTCTTTGGACTTGAGATTGATCGTATGGGTGTTGATCTTCTTGTTACACAATCTAAGTCTTTCATTTTGGCTTGGCTAATATAAAACCATGTCTCCTTCTGTGTGTGCTTTAAAGGTTATTTCTTCGAACTCTGCCTTGTGTTCTCCTATTCAGCTCACTTGTCCAGACAAATGGTTGGAGCTCTACAGCAATAGTGATCTATATACTTTGTACATGTTTTTATAAACATATACCAATTTGATCTTTAACATTAATTATTCAATTAAATATTTAAAAAAAAAATAAAATCAATTATTCAATTAAGTAGTAAGTTAAAAATAAAACAAAAAAAAAAAAAAAAAAAGTAGCAATATTTTTTTTGTAACCACTCAATGAAACCCTTGTTATAAACTTATAATATATAAGGCATATTTCTTTGTCTTCAAATAAACCATGTCATATGGGTCGACTTAGATGGGCCGATGACACAAACAAAACTGGCTAATGATTTCTATTAGGAACTGATTGTGATAATTAAGAAAACTGTGTATGTTAATGTTATAATTGGTATTAAAATGTTGCTAGGCAGAGGGGACTTGGAGGGTACGATTCCTTTCAAGAAAATGATGGGAAAATGACGTTATTATTATTTTACATTTGCAACCTATTTGTCCAAAGTTCAGATACATTTGGGTGTTGATTATAACCTCTTCCTGTTTACCTAAAAAAGATTACATCACTTTATTAGGTAAATTATATTCATTAGGAAGCTTAATTAATTGCTGTAGCACAACTGTGTGTGTCATCCCATTTCAACTGCTTGTATGGTTGTTACTTGGATGGATCTCTTTGTCTATATATATTGATAATGATGTATTTGGAGACTTATAAACCTATATTTTATTAGAAGAAAATAATTTTTTACCACTGGATTTAGCTGTGCTAATCAAATTTCACCTTAGAATTTTAGTTTTATCAAATTGAGCCTAAATCTGAAGCAATAGTAAAACTAATACTTGGTTATGTTAGATTATATATATATATATATATATTTGGACATTTGTTGCTGGGTTAAATTTTTTTTTATTTGATTGATTTGATTTTTTTTTGGTTAAATTACAAGTTTAGTCATTGAATTTTGAGATTTGTGTCTATTTAGTCTTTGAACTTTTAAAAGTGTCTAATAAGTCTCTAAACTTTCAATTTTGTGTTTAATAGGTCATTGAACTTTAGATTTTGTCTAGTAGATCCCTGACAAATTCGAAATTTTTAAAAATTAATTGATCTATTAGATATAAATTTGAATTTTATGACTAATGTAACCCTAATATTTAAATTTTGTGTCTAATAGATCCGTAGATTTTAAAAAATTCGAAAGTTCAAGAGCTAAATTTGTAATTTTGAAAGTTTAATTAAGGACTAAATAGACACAAAATTTAAAGTTCATAGACTAAATTTATAAGTTTTATGGTTTGATTTTTAGCTGGTTGTTGGTTGAATTTTGAATAATTAATTCATGTTATTTGATTAATATACTTTCAACCTATTTGAATTAAATGAAAATTATGTGAACTTTGCAAATGATTAGAATTAAAAGGAATAAATGTCCATAAAAATGTTATTTATGCCTATAAATTTCCACATGAAAATATTATCCAATCTTTTTTTAGTCACTTTTGGAATATGTTAGGTCCCATTGATATGAATTTCCCCTTTTAAAAAAAAAATGGTATGCTTACTTATTAACAATTTATAAACAATTTTAAATCCTGGCTAAATTTCAAACATTTACAAAAGAAAATCAGTTTATTGTTTATTTATCGCACCATGGTGTAAAGTTCTATTATGCAAATATGTAGTTTATTGTTTATTTATAAACCAATTTTTGTTATCGAACATCCACGTGCTGTAGTGGTTGAGCGTTTGCCTTCAATTATACAAATATGCGATTTATTATTTATTTACTGACAAGGAATTCAATCATGCAAATATGTAGTTTATTATTTATTTATCGCTCAAATTTTACAAAAAGAAATGCTCTACATTAAAGTTTTCAAAGCTATGTTTAATTATGAAGAAGAAAAAGATCAACATCAACAATATGGGTTCTGTACGGAACTTCAAAAAGTTTCTCATAAAAGAATAGGTTGCTTAGTAGACAAGAGAAATATTTATATAAAGAAATTACATACAAAAATTTTATATTAAAATATAAAATAGGAGTTATTAACATAAAAATTATGAAGCTATGAAGTAAGCAAATCAAATGCATAAACAAATTAATACTAATATTCTTATAAGGAGAATCAATATTAATATTGGAAAGTAAGGCAAGTGGCCCAACTCAAATGCGCAATGGCAACCATGTCCTTTTGTTTAATTTAGGCCCAGTTTTAATAACTATTTAATCATTTGATAATCATTTAGGCATGTTTGATAACCATTTGATTTTTAGTTTTTGATTTTTGAAAATTAAGCTTGTTTTCTCTCAATTTCTCTATAATGTTTATCATCTCCCTTAAAAAAGTATTTGAATTCTTAGCTAAATTCTAAAAACAAAAACAAGTTTTTGAAATCTACTTTTTTTAGTTTTCAAAACATGGCTTGGTATTTTAAAACATAGGTAAAAGGTAGATAACAAAACAAGTAAATCCATGGATGGAAGTAGTATATATATGCTTAATTTTCAAAAACTAAAAACCAAAAATGAAATGGTTATCAAACGGGACCTTAATTTTTAGTTTTTGGTTTTTAAAAATTAAGTCTATAAATACTACTTTCACCTATAGGTCTTCTTGTTTTGTTATCCACTTTTACATACGTTTTTAAAAACCAACCCAAGTTTTAAAAACTAAAAAAAAAAAGTTTTAAAAAACTTGTTTTGCTTTTGAAATTTGACTAATAATTCAAATGTTTTCTTAAGAAAAATGAAAGCGATCATAAAAAATTGTGAAGAGATGATGAGAAAACAAGCACAATTTTCAAAAATAAAAAACTAAAAATTAAATTATTATCAAACGGGAGTTTAACCTTGCAACGTTTAACCTTGCAAATAAGAACCTTCAAAAAAGTCACTTTTGGTTGAATTTTAGTGGTTTATTTTGCTTCCATCTTGTAAATTGAAACAATTTCAAAGAGTAAGAAAAAAAAGAGAAATGGGCCGACTATTGGATCGATCGACTTAAAAATAAGAACAACAAAATTAAAATATTAATTGTTATGAGTGAAATTGAACCCAAAATACATCAAGATTGTGAAAAAGTCCTTAAGAGGCTGCTAAGGTCCAACACATAAGTTGTGGTTTGAAACCCAATTTAGACTTGGTCACTTAAGCCCTAGCCAACCATGTAGGACCAATGTGGCTTGAAGCCTAATCTAAGCTTGGTCACTTAAGCCTAGGCAACGGCCAAAATCGATGTTGGCTCGGTCTGCCCTAGTGCACTCCCTTTAAAAACCTTAAATTAGCTACATATAAATGAAAAGGGAGACACTCAAAGAGACATAATCCTAATTTTTTTGCTCCCCTAACACAAATCCCTAACTAACTTAAGCATTGAAGTATATGTGGTAAAAGCATGCACCATACCGATGTGCAAATCTCTATTTTGTAGGTAGCCTTCCCCCGAATCTTCTCATTGAGGTTGTGTAGATCTACCTATGTCGGATTTACGCATCAACATCAATATCAACAATAAAATTCTATAAAAACATTTAAAAAATGTCAAAATTGGTGAAGACGAAACATAGGTACACAATTTTAAAATTGTATATTAAATAATGTTCAACGTATCAATTTGATTATATTTTTCAACTTCAACATAGCTATCAAAACATTAATAACTTCATTTATAGATGAAAGGTTGGAATCTCACCTTCACATTTATATTGTTTATTTTTTATATAATTTTATATAAAAATAAGTATACTATAATCTCGAGTCATCACTTATTTATATATATATATATATATATATATATATATATATATATATATATATATATATATATATATATATATATATATATATATATATATATATAAACTAAAATAATAAATGCACCTAATTGATATAAATTATTAAAGGTTAAATTATCAAAAATATCCCTAAACTATGGAGTTGGTTTCAGTTATACCCTCAAACTTTGAAAAGTTTCATTTTAACCCTTGAACTTTGAAGTTTGTTTCAAAACAACTCTTGAAGGCTTTTTTCCGTTAAATTTATGGACAAAAAATGACGTATTTGCATATGTTTTGCTTTTTTTTTCAACGATATGTTCAAATATGTTCATATAAGCAACAATACAAATGCAAAAACATCATTTTCCGACCAATAATTTAATAGAAAAAAGCCTTTAAGGGTATTTTTTAAACAAATATCAAAGTTTAAGGGTTAAAATGAAACATTTCAAAATTTGGAGGTATAATTGAAATCGATCTCATAGTTCATAGGTATTTTTGATAATTTAACCATTATTGAATAATGGTATATTGTTAGGAGCCCATCATAAAACCCAATAGAATTTGGATTTTGGAATGGATTTGACTGCACATGCTAATTGAACAGGCTACTCCTTTATTTGGACTTGGTGGAATATTTCCCAAAATATTAAAATTTATAAAAATAACAATTTTTTTTTTTTTTAAATGTCTAGTTTTCAAAGTGCTTAATCAACAATAATGGATCAATATGCTTAATATAATAGTTAGCGATCTACTATTTCAAGTTAATCAAAATAACAAAAATAGTATATAAAAATTAATAACCATAAATTAATTTAATGATAGTAAAAATTAATCAGCCCATGATTATAATTGACTAATCAACATTTTTTTTTTTTAGTTCAATAATCAATTTACTCAGTCTAGATATATGACTTATTTCTCTTGGGGAAATTTTCTTAAAATTCACTTCATAAATTAGTCTGATAGAGATATTTTTTTGTCCAGCTGGGAAGCTGTAAATTTAGAACAAATTGAGCAGGTAGACATAAATGCATGCTACATTATTTAGGGGAAAAAAGGTAAGTTTCCTAGTTTATTGTGTGAATCCGAATTGAACTCAGCAGCAAAGCAAGATTTTGAAGCAGAATCTCTAATTAATACCAAAACACAAGTATGCATTGGATGAAGCCTTTTACTATTGTTCAAACAGAAAAAGATGGAAACAGAGGAAAGGAAAAGAAGCGTTTAAAACTCGCCTCTGCATGTTCTTTTGACTGACTTTTGAATATTTATACACAAATCATTACTTTTTGTAAGCAGGCTCACTTCAATTTCAAGAAAACGCCAAGAACCTCTTGAGATTGCAACTCAGACCTTTTAGATTACTTCACTTTGAATTTTGCCGCCCATTGTGGTTAAAGCATTTCTACTTTCTTTGAGAAATCGTAAGTTCAAATCTTCCATCTACATACGATTTAATATTCTGAATAAAAAAGCATAGGCAATATTCTCAATTTAAAAAGAAAAATCATGAGAGAGATGTTAGGGAAAAAATTCGTATAAATCTTAATTTAGTGATATAAACTATGAAGGGCTTTGAATTATGGTCCACATTTTCTTAAAGAGTTTTTGATGAAATTTTATTGATTTCCAAGTATATTGTGTAGGGATATTTTTGTCTTTTTCTTCCTATGATTGATAAATTGTCATCTTTAGGATTTTTTTTTTTTTTTTTGAGTTCAACAACATATGGGATATAAATTCAAACTTATGACCTCTTGATGGAAAATGTCTCAATTCAGTTGAGCTAGACTTAAGTGGCACATAAATCTTAATTTAGAATTTATATTAAATTATAAATTTAATCATTGAACTTTAATGGCTATATCCTACTTAGCCCCTAGATATTTGCTCTCTTTCATTTCATTAAATCAACCTACTCTCTTATGCTACTATGTACAACATGTCATATAATTAATACACATAAGTAACGATGCTTACGAGAACAACTTTTTATTAAGATCAAAATTGAAATTTCTAGAAATTTAATTGAAACTTTTTAAAATTTAAATAGACGTAGAGTTAAATTATAAATTAACTCAATAAATATACTAATTAAGAAGTGTTAGCCATTAGAATCACACTCAATCCTATTATATTTTCACAATGGTATAGTTGTGTCTTTGAGCTTTAAGTCCGCATGACTTTACTTTTAATTTTTTACCAATGATGATGTTTAATTACTTGATCTTTCTTTTTCTAAGCGATATACAGTACAACTATATGTTAAAAAATAAAAAATAAAAAGTAAAGAAAACTGTGGTAGCTTTAATGTGAATAAAGATATATAATGAAACTACTACTCCATATAATTGGAATTGCATGCTAGCTAAGCTCAGCCCACTAGGGGATTAATTAAATTACACGACCCATAAATTATTGCTCGTGTTTACATGGTGTAGTCAAATGCCCACCCCGCCATTTTTGGAATCATATATGATTTATCAGCTAAACATTTCTCCAAAAAATTGACAGAACCAAAAGTTGCTTAGGAAATTCTGTCATTTTATGTTACACATTTTCCCCATTTTATGTTACACATTTTCCCTCATGGAGCCCACGATATGCTTAAAAATCTCGCACGAAACTTGAAAAAAAAAACAAAACAAAACAAAAAAAAAAACATCATTAATCCATGTTACATACACGAAATACCGACAGTTTTAATTCTGTTTGTGTTTAATTTTCTTTTGTTCTTGAGAAAAAGAAGATGTCCGAGTTTTGCTCTAATCAGCTATTCTATTTCGGGTGTATGGTTTACAGGCTTTTTTTTTTTTTTTAAATACAAAAAAATATGGGAGAATGAGAATTTAAACCTCCGAGAAATAATACATACCAATTACCCCTGAGCTATGTTCATTTTGGCAATATATGGTTTACAGTTGGAAAGAGACTCAAGTAACCGAATAATAATTTGTCAAAATTTTCATCAAGTCTTTCATTTATTTCATATTCCAATTTTTTCCATATGGAATATGAGTGGGAGAGAATTATTAGCATTATATTAATATCTTGGAAAAAATACATTTTTGGTCCCTTCAGTTTTGGGTTTGGTTCCTTTTTGGTCCTTGAGTTTTCAAACTCAACAAACTTACCTCCGAGGTTTACATTCGGTAGCATTCTTGGTCCCTCCATCAGCTTTTCTGTTAACTTCAAATAGAAAGTTGATGTGGCACCTATTTTTTTAATTAAAAAATATAGTTTTTTCTAATTTTTTAATTATTAAACTTAAAAAAAAATAGTTTTCAGAGAGCTTTAAAATGGTATCTAATTTGGCTATATTCCCAAACGTGATCAACAAGATAATGGGAACGGAAATTGGCACAAAGCATTCTCGTGTACGACAGTTTTCCAACAGGAGCAGTAATCACTCAAAATGTCATAACTTTCATTTAGTGGAATGAAATGAGTCTTATGCCATTGGAAAGATAATTCAATAAGCTTCGATTTAACACCAAATGTGAATATATTTTCATCTCAAAATATCATAATATGATCGGTCAAACTTGGTATAGAAATTCTGTTACTCGAATCACCTCTAATTTGGTCTGAATTAACTCCAAAATGTTGCAAACTCTCCAAAACACGTGAATTGCTCGAATCCCTAAAAAATAATAATAAAACACATAAAATTCTTCTAACTAACAAGAAATAAGTGTGATTAAATAGGACTTTATATATCCTATCAACGAGCGACAATTGTCCACCACAGGCGACGGCAATAGCAACCATGTATTGAAGAAAGAAGAAGATGGAAAGAGTTGGGAGAAAGAAGTGGGAAGAGGGAGAAAAAAAAGAGAAAAAAAAAAAAGAATGTTTTTTTAGTTTAATAATTAAAAAATTAGAAAAAATATTTTTTTAATAAAAAACATGTGCCACATCAACTTTTTGTTTGAAATTAATAGAAAAGCTGACGAATAGATCAAGAATGCTACAAAATATGAATTTTAACAATAAATTTATTGAATTTAAAAACTCAAAAATTAAAAGAGAATCAAACACAAAATTGAAGGACCATAAAGATATTTTACTCTAATATTTTTTTGATCGTCCAAAGACTTGAGACAGCGCCATATCTCGAAGCAAATTACGAGATTGATTCTTTATGTTCTTTCCTCTTTGTCTTTGTCTGTTTGATTGTTTTGAGTTAATTTATTCTGAATGGGAAGTCTTATGATTACAGCTTCACAAAAAGAGAGAATTCTTATTGACTGCAGCCTTTGCTGTAACGACTACCAAGGTAGGATCTTTGAAATTTTTGTTCTATACATGTAAAGTTAAAAAGTTCGAGTTTGATAACTATTTTAATTTTAGTTTTTGATTTTTAAAAATTAAATTTATAAAACAAAATTCTTATGAATTTTTTTTGTTATCTGTTTTTTATAAATATTTTTAAAATTCAAATCAAGATTTAAAAACTAAAAAAAATAATAACTTTCAAAATTTTGTTTTTATTTTTGGAATTTGATTAAGAATTCAAAGGTATATTTTAAGAAATATAAAAATCATTATAAATAAATTGTGAGGAAACAAGCACAACTTTCAAAAATAGAAAATTAAAAATAAAATCATCATCAAATGAGACCTAAATTATTACATATTTTGATCTATGTAATTTAAAGTTTGTATTAATTTAGTTCATAAATTAAAAAAAAAATCCATTACTTATGTAGCTTTTTTTTTTTTTTTTTTTGAGTTCAACAATATGTGAAATCGAGATTCAAATTTATGACTTCTTAGTTAATGGTACATGCTTTATACCAATTGAGTTATGCTCATGTTAGTAATTACTTATATAGTCTTTAAATCTATAATCTTTTGTCCATATAAGCAAGTGCAATATAACCTCTCTTTAAATAATTTGTCCAGTTTTTTTTTAACTATATGATACTCTATTTTTTATCTAACACTATCTTATGTTATATTTTTAGAATATATAATACTATAAACGTGGGAGTTTGGATTCAAACTTTTACCATATTGCAAATACTTTATTGGATTGGATACATATTGATTATGCCGACAGGTTACATCATCATAATTTAATTTAGTATATTATAATAGACACTAAAATGTGTACGAGACTTTATCGACTAAAAACGTTTACTGCCAAGGTAAAACCATAATTTAACCTAATTAATTTACTAATTCCCGGTTTTTATTCTTTTTAATCTCTTATGACAATTATGTTATTTATAGATCAGTATCACCTGCCTGCCTTTTTACATTTTCACACATACCTTGATCCAATTGCTGGTTCACATATAATTAATTACAAAAAAAATAATTTCCTTTCTGACAAGTAATTTCTATAATTCTTGTTTCTTTTGAAGGATACAAAAAAGGAGTCTGAAAAGATTAATTATTAGAGACTATTTTAGAACGTAAAGTTGATTTAATTATTAAGGGATTGCTGGTCTGTGGTCATGGCAATCCAACTAGTTATTTGGATAGATTCTATTCGACCAAATTCCTCCACAAAAATTTCAAACATATCTAATTTTTAATTTTTAACTTATTATACTCTTGACTCATTGAACAGGTTAAAAAAGATTATTATAGTCAGGGGATCCCTTTTTCTCTCTCGATCTGCGAGAATGACGTGAAATTTATTTCCATATGGTTTTGGAAAGGTTTGGAAACCCTAGTTTGTAGTTGAAAAGAGAGAGTGGACAAAATAGGGAGGCTTTTAATTCCACTAGGAAAAAAAAAACCAAACCTATTAACTTACTAGAAATCTCTTAACAATTTTTGATTGACCCGTGCTAGTTATTGTACAAGTAGGAGAGAGGAATATAGAAAGAAAGAGAGCAAAGACGTATACTTTCCTTTTTTTAAAAAAATAGTTGTCAAAATTTTAGCGGTGAATATTTCGTTAATTGGTCAAGACAAAAATTTTGTTCTTTTACTTGTGTAAACAGTTCATGAGAGGACCCTCCTCTCGTTGATGGAATGTTAAAAATCCCATCACAATGCCTTTGAAAATTAAAGGGTTGATTTTTTGTTTCCTCTCTCATTTTAATGATGGATGTCACACCTTAGTCTTCCATATACCTACATCAATTCTCTCTTTCAATTCTTAAATTCTATGTCATCATGACTTAAACCAAGCCTCAGCATGCAGAGCCAATCTAGAATATAGGGAGTAATTTTTTTCTTTTCTTCTTTTAAAAAAAAATTAAAATTATGAGATTTGTCCAAGGAATTAAACATATAGTTTTCTTATAGTCTAGGGACCATATTCTTTGTTTAGCATATATATGAAAACTAGCATTTTACAATTTACAATAAATGAAATATATCACAATATCATAATACCTTCACTTTAAGAATAATAATCACAAAATATTTCTTATACTAATTCTGAAACAGTCCCCTAGTTTTTATGTATAAAAGGATATTTACTTGATTAGAGAAAAAAAATTGTGTATATAGAAAAAAATTTGCTAGCAAAGTGTGTAAAAACTTGTATACTGCAAGAGAAATTACGACTACATCCGAATTTGTGATGAACGTAGTTGTAAGTATCGACTATTGAGAAGGAGAATATAATTAAAAAAATTATTAATAGTTGTGATATTTGAAATGTTCTTACAGGAAAAACATCATTTTCATTAGTATTGTCAAATAGTTAAGACCGCATAAGCAAAAGATTTAAATTATTTCAACCAACATATAATTAATTACCATACCAAAACAATGCCTCTCTTCAATTATGTGTAAAGTTAGTGTGTATTAATTCTCTTAAAATCATGATCATGACTTAACCTCAGGTTACGCTTTCTCCAGAATCGATCCCAGATTTGACCAACAACTAATTGATTTTTTTTTTATCTTTTTGACCAATCGAAGTGGGCTGAACTCACTCCTCCGGCCCGTAGAGTAATATCCCAAAAAAGAAAGGGCTGACTACGCAAATGACCATTTTTTATTTCATGTTTTGAAAAATGGCCGAGCCATCTTAATTTTTTTAAAATGGCCAAATCATTATTATTCATAATTTTAATTAGTAATTATTAAATGACCAGACTACCCCTAACCTCTTCCATGACTAAGATTCCCTAATTATAGGGTAATTAAATTTAATTTAAAATTAAAATCTAAATTTGAATAGATAAATTTGGTAATCTAAACAACAAAAGTTGTTAGGATTCATAAACCAAACAAAAATTCAAAATTCAAAAAAATTATCTACAATTCAAACAAAAATACACAGCAATTAAAAATTGATTGCATAACAAAAAGATTAAAAAAGTAGTTAAAATAATAGATTAACAAACCAACAAAATGACATGCAATATGAAATATTAAACTAAAAAATAAAAGTAACTCAAAAACAACGAAGATTAACGTATTTACACATTTTTTAAAATATAATCTGATATTTTGAGAAGATACAAGGTACAAATATAATAAAATATAAATAGATTTGGTTTCTTTATTCTAGAGTTTAAATTAGATTGTTTGTTATACCTAAACTTACTATTGTCATCTATCTCTTGAGCTGTGTATATGCCTGAAAAAAATATAGAGTAAAAATCAACTGAACAAAATATCTAATTCAAACAGATTATCTACAATTCAAACAAAAATACATAGCAATTAAAAATTGATTGCATAACAAAAAGATTAAAAAATTAGTTAGAACAATAGATTAACAATCCAATAAAATGACATGCAATATGAAATACTAAAAATAAAAGTAACCCAAAAATAACGAAGATTAACGTATTTACACATTTTTTTAAAATATAATCCGATATTTTGAGAAGATACAAGGTACAAATATAATAAAATATAAATAGATTTAGTTTCTTTATTCTAGAGTTTAAATTAGGTAGTTTGTTATACCTAACCTACCATTGTTATCTATCTCTTGAGTTGTGTATGTGTCTGAAATAAATATAGAGTAAAAATCAACGGAACAGAAAACCTACAGAGAAATACACCGTACATAAAAAAAACAAAAAGTTCGAACACTACCACGAACTCATCTACCCCTTGAGCTATGTATGTGTCTTAAATAAATATAGAGTAAAAATCAATGGAACAAAATACCTACAGAGAAATACACCGTACATAAAAAAAATAAAAAGTTCGAACACTACCACGAACTCATCTACCTCTTGAGCTGTGTATGTGTTTGAAATAAATATAGAGTAAAAATCAACATAACAAAATACCTATAGAGAAATACACTATAAATAAAAAATAATAATAAAAAGTACGAACATTACCACAAACCTGAATTTTTATCAATAAGAGCAACATAACAGACATGAATAATAAGCGAATAGAAAGCTGTAGGTGGACCATGAATAGAATCCAAGGCAAGTTCGCGACCCCTCTATGTCTTCCCCATCAATGGAACCAAGAATCACCTTGTCCCCTACTAACACTTTGCTCTTCATCTTCTTCAGCACTGCCTTCACCACGCATAGCAACTCAACTCCAAGCCTCGAAGATTCCTACGAATCACCTTCTAAGCTTCCAAAAAGCTCTGAATCGTTGTTCGAACTGTCAGAAAGTTGAGAAGTAAGCGACTGAACAATTACTGAAATTGGCTTGTCCAGTAGCGACGGTGCCGAGGAGGATTGTCTTGGAGAGAGAAAATTGAAAAAATACCGATGGCTTAAGATTTAGAGAGAGGAGAGAGGAGCATTGTCTTAGGGAGAGAGAATTTCGGAGAATGGAGAAGGAAGCAACTGAACAATTACGCGCATGAAATTAACTTCTGCAGCAGCGGTGGTTACCGAAAAAATACCAATGACTTAAGATTCGAAGAGAGGAGGATTGTCTTGGGGAGAGAAAATCGAAAAAATAAGTATAAAGATACTAACTGCAATGTAAATCTTTCAAAATACAAATTAGATATAGTTTAAATAAAATAGGAGAGAGATATTTAGATTTGAAGAGAAAATGATTGTCTTAGGGAGAGAGAATTTCGGAGAGAAGAAGATTTTCTTGGAGAGAGAGAATCGAAAAAATAAATATAAAGATAATAACTGCAATGTAAATATTTCAAAATACATATTAGATATAGTTTAAATAAAATAAGAGAGAGCTTTAGTGTACGAGGACAAAATGAGGATTTGAAAAAAGAAACGCCACACGTGCACCTCACGTGTAGCCATAATTAAAAAGAAAAATCGAATGGCCATTAACCAAAACAACCAATTCTTTTTAGCCATTCTTAGAATTTTCCCAAAAAGAAAACATCAAACCAAATACACACACGAATCTAATGAAACCAAATTGAACGTTATTATTCTATTACAACATGATGTCCCCTCTCTCTCTCCCAACATATTTTCGGTGCTTCCTTTTTGAAAATTTTCCTCATATATTATTTCCTTTTTTCTTTTTTTTCTTTCAAAATGTCAACTTTCACGTCCACATTTCATTCTTATTTATTGTGTGCCTTTTTTCAATTCTATTTAATTTTTTTTTGGTCCACGATCTGCTGCAGCTTGTACAAAGTCCAAGCAGCACCTTCTCAAGTTCACACGCTTGCTCATTCTTCGTCTCCTAATGCCCTTATATATACAACTTGTTTCCTTACTATCTCTTCATCGTTTCCAACTGTTTCTTATCTTCAGTCACTTTCAGAGGCACGCATGGCTTCTAAATTCATCTCCTTTCTCTGCTTAATCTTTCTCCTCCTCCTTTGGAACAGGCCGACCGCCTACGCTGGTCGCCCAATCCCCGCTCTTTCATCAGATGCAGCAGCCACCCAAGTCCCGAACCAGGTCTGTTAAGAAATTATTAATAAAAGATTAAATTTATCGTAACAGTTTAAACTGTTTAGTTCAATTGTAGTTTAGTATGATATCAGACAAGAAGTCTAGTCTTGTTTCGTAACACATATAGTGTCATTTCTTCTTTGATTAGTATTGATTTTCATTTGTTGGGCTTAGTTTTTGATTGATTCTTCTGTTTTTTTTTTTCACTTGTAAGCAGTTTCAAACTTTTTGATATTGAGATGTTCTTTATTTGGGTTTTATAGGGCTTGGAAGCAGATCAAACTGATAGTGAGATGATGGATGAGAGCTGCCATGGAGTTGGGGAAGAAGAGTGCTTGATCAGACGAACTCTAGCTGCCCACTTAGATTATGTGTATACTCAAAAGCATAAGCCATAATTTAAAGCATACTTGTTTGTTAAGATTTGAAAGAGCTTTTCAAGCTTTTTCTTCCTTATATATTAATATAAACTTCTATCCATTGGCTTATAGGGTTTAATTAATTACAATAATCTCTCGGCTACCATGCCACCTTTGATAAATATTTGCAGCGCTTAATTTTACTACACGTTTGTTCAGTTACATTTATTTGGCCCATATGATGTACAAATTCCGAGAGATAAAGGGGAAAAAAAAACAGAGAGCATTTGAACCAAGATTTCATGAAATGTGGAAAGGAAAAGAATTTTGATTTTGAACCACATGTTAAATTTGGATATTGAAGATAGATATTTGGCTCCACTGGATCCAAGTGCCATGCAAGATTTAGGCTTCTTTAACGGACAATTACTAGCTTTTGACAGCAAGCATATGAAATCAACTGGACGACATAAAAGAAAATGGTCCCTTGGCCTTTTGGGGGCTTTGGGCCGCGCTTCAACTTTATGCGTTATATAGCCAAAGTGGATCAAAGTGGCCGGCCGTTGGTGACTCCAACGCGCAGCAATTAAAACATGATGAGGGAAGAAGAAAAGGCAAATGTGGCTTGTTTTGTTTTGACCACTATTCAACAATCAACTGCTACCCATTTCTGTGGGTGCCTAAACCTTTATCCATAATTTGGTGGTTAGCGTTAATTAGATAGGTCAATATTATTCATAAGATTTTGTTAGAATTAATCACAACGGCTTCAAATTGCCGTCCCACGTGTGTATTTATTTGACTATGCAAATTTCACCTCCTATTGAACTAAAAATAAATAAATAAATATTAAGTTCGAATTTAATTAGCTTCAAACTTTAAATAATTGGGTTTAAATTGAAAAAACATAGTAAATCGTCACTAAATCATAAAGAACTCTCTTAGCAGACAATTGTCTTATGTTGTTTTGGTATTCATGATTCAAACTATTTAATAGTCTGCATACTTAAATAATATTATTCAATGCAAGAAAAATAGACCAATATAAATAAATTATGTTAAATAGGGAGTAAGAGCTTTTATGGGTAGATACATTACGACAAGTATTATTTTAAATAAGAAATCTAAGAATTTTGCTAGAATAATATATTAAATCACTATGGGATCAACATTTGATTTATGTTTGGAAATTTTTGTTGTTATAAGTTGTAAGGAAGTCGCCTTTATGGAAATTGGGGAAGCAATTAATTGTCCAACCACCGTTTTAATATTCTAAAGGCAGAAAATGTCAAGTATGAAGCTAAGTTTTCCTGTATTGCACTCTTACCTAACCAAGGCACCATCCTAAGTGCAAGAAAAAGGTGTCTCCACTTTACATAGACAAGTCAACTCTGTTTCCTAAGTTGGTCATTTTAATATGTTTGGACCATGTTGATTAAAGTTTATTTGGTTAAAAAAAAAATGAGGATATCTTTGTGCAGTTTCTCCTGCCTATGTTATTGGACATAGTTACATTTTGAGGGTTTTAACAATTAAGACCCTGAGAGGTTACATGTGTTTATAGACCTCTTTATCATGAACTTGTTTTTAGTTTTTTGGTTTTCAAGTTTAGAATATGTTGAAAGTTCTGTTATGATCGTTTTTTTAGAACGTTCCGTCAGGGTCTTTTGCATTTTGTTATTTATATTTCTAAATATTTTATTTTGATCATGCAACATTATTATATAGACTTATGTTATAAGTTAACATTTTATATTTGGACTAATATTGAGTTTGAACTTCTTTTTTTTTTTGAATTCAAAATATTGAGTTTCAACTTTGACACACGGCTAACCAAATGTTTTCATTAAAAGTTTAAGAATTAAAATATAAATTAAACCTCCTTTACCGAAACAGATAGGTTCTTTAAAAACGAGAATCATTTAATTTTGAACTTGTTTTTCTAATTTTTTTTTTTTTTTTTTTTAAAGTTTGTTCTAATGGGTGACCTATTTTAGAATAATTGATTTTTTTTTCATTGAAAACCATAAGCTTGTAAATAGTTGAACAATTACCTTAAATATTATAAACAATTCAAATGCAAGTGGTTTTCTATATAAAGCATACACAACTTTAAATTTTTTATTTACTTTTTCAGTTTAAAATACATAAGAATTAATCTCAAACAAATATCTTTTTAATAAATGAGGAAAAAATCATTTTATACCCCTTAAACTTTGGGAGGTGTACCAATAAAAACTCTAAATTAATAATTGTATCAATTTAAATTCTGAATTTTCATAGTGTATCAGTTTACACCATACGTTAGATTTTGTTTGAAAAACGTTAGTTTCTACATATGTGCAATCTTACAATTATGCCAATTAAACTCTGAAACTTTTATAAGTAAATCAATTTAGAAAATTACTTATTTCTAACTTTGAAATTTTGTTTAGAATTTTAAAAGTAATATAGGTCAAAATTCAAATTTGTTAAGAAGCCGTGAGTTTTTTTCCTGATAATAAATAAACGAAAACAAAAGAATAATAATTAAAAACAACACCTATTGGACAGATCAGTGGGTTTCTCGACAATTCCAACCTTAACAACTCCGCAAAGCTTCGCCAGCACTTCTTCCATTCAAATGCCATTCAAGTTCTACTCCAATGCCATTTTCACGACACTATGCGCCACCATATTCGCCGTTTGTCGACACCACAAGAACAAATAGTGCTTGAATCCTCTCAATAGTTCCCGAATCTCGTCCACCAAGACACCTACCTTAGAAATGTCGATAGTTTCTAATCGAAGAAGATCGATAACTCGAGATGAATCGGTTTCCACTTCAATTGAAGATATTCCGACTTCCATTGTTGTGGTCATATTTTCTCGAATTGCTAATGCCTCCATTGTGTCAACATCCTGAATAAAAAGGTACCAATTTCATCAGCGTAAGCATTAGTCCCCCTTTTTCATTTCTAATAATTGCTCCAATAATGCTGGTTTGAGATTCTCTGTCAATTGTTGCATCTGTATTGAGTTTATAGTTAGGAAAATTCGGTGGAACCCATCCAGAATTTGTCCATTTGTCCCTCCATCACTAATGAGTTTTTTAAATGTTGACTTTTCCGCCAGAAAAATTAATGTGTATGATGTTCATATCTCGATTTTATTATTAGGTTAAAATATCATTCTGATCTTTGTATTTTATGTTTTATTCCATTTTAGTCCATATACTTTCAATAAAGCTTAAAATTAGTCCATATGATAAGTTTGAAGTTAATTTTTATCAAAATTAGTTAAATAATAATAATAATTTTAATACAAGAAAAGACACAATGAACCTATTTCAAAAATTTATAAAGGAAAATCTAATAGAGACTAATTTTTAAAAAATTCAGAATAAACTAAGAGTAGAGACCAATTATAAGCTTTATTGAAAGTACATAGACAAATTGAACATTTGAAAGTACATAAACCAAATTAAAACAAAACCTAAAGTACAGAAACTAAAATGAAACAAAATTTAAAGTACAGAAATCAAAATGATATTTTAGCCTGATTAATTATTATACTTTGAAATACGTAGAGATATCGTCACTGATATCTCCATAACATAATTAACAATAGAAGCTTCGAAGTAAGTCTTTGATTATGAATTGTAATCAGCGTACTGAAGAAAATAAACATTAAATATAGAGCGTCGGCCCCTTAACGACATTTCGCCAACCACAAATTGGCGGCCAATATATCATTTAATTTTCTGGCTTGGGAATTGGTCTTTGCATGGTTTTTGGAGATCATCTTCACGTTGACGAAGAAATTTAATTCATGTTCGGCACGTCCAAAGTACATATGGACTATTGAGAAGCTAGTTTTGTATCATTAACAGCATCGATTTTCGTTTCTCATTAAGGTCAATTTCGGACAACATACACTTCAAGAATAACACTGTTGGAATTTGTATAGAAAACTTGGACTATTTTTTGAAATGCGCAACAAAATAGAATGTAATATTTTATATTAGAATACTTTATCTTAACTTTATTTTTATATTATTGAATACTTTCTTTAAAAAAAATTAGTTTAAATTAAATTCCGTCAACTTCTCAAAAAAAAAAAAAAAAATTGCATTCCATCCAACATTTAGGTTTGTGTTTTTTTTTTTATCCTTAAACTTTAAAAGATGTGTAATAGGTATTTAAACTTTTCATTTTACGTTTAATGAGTTCTTGAATTTTTTATTTTGTGTCTAATAAGTCATTTGACTTATTTGACATTTTTTTTTAGATTTTTTAGACACAAAATTGAATATTTAGAGTCTTATTAGACACAAAATTTAATTTTATGTTTAATAAATCAATTATAGACCTATATCAAATACAAAGTTGAAAGTTTAGAGATTTATTAGATACTTTTTAAAGTTTAAGACTAAACTTATAATTTAACCAAAAACAATATTATCTACCATGTACTTTATAGATTATGTTAACAATCCCCAGTTATTAATTGTATGGAAACTTTTTTTTAATGAAGTAAATTAAATCAGATTATAAAATTTTAATTATATTCTGAACACGAACTTGAGTAAATGATGAAATCATTTTTCGACTGCAAAATGATGAAATCATTACTCTCCATTCAAATTGAACCCTAACTTGGGTAAATGGTAAAATCATTGTCTGTTCAAAATTCAAATTACCATTAGTATAATGTCATCTCTTCTTTTCATGTATTATTTCCGGGCTAAAGTTTCATGGCTTATATGAGCAATTTTGTGGTTGTGTTGTGGTCAATTTCGAAATTAATTAAATTTTGAATGATTTATTCATAGGTGACTATTTTTTGCTAGTTATGTAGAGAGTTTGTAGTTCTGTGCTCGATAATTTCTTGGCTTCTTGGTGGGATTTCATGTCCCATCCATATCAAATTTTGAGTGATGCAAAATAGATCTTTCATTTGTGGGATTTGAATTTCAATGCCCAACTTTTTTTCTTATTGAAATATCAACGTATTGATATGAAATCTAATATAAATGATTTATGAATATGTTGAATTCACATAATGAAAACCAACCAAGCAAGCAAAAAAATGTTGACGTACAGATAATTATAATAGGATAAAAAAATAATAAATTCTATATTTTGATTCAATAAGACATGGGTAAGTATGTCGTCTATTCTAAATGAAATATTCAAAATTTCACCCTCACAGTATAAATAAAAGACAAAATAGAAAAAAGGAAACTTAAATCCAATCCAACAATTGAAGTTGCATATGTTGAACACTTTGTACAGACAATTGAACAAATGGAAAGCATCCCCAGACAAACATTTTCCTGGAAATTCTTCAAAAAGAAAATATTTCATTTGCCCATTTCTGGCAAAAAAAAAAAAACTAAAAACTAATAAGCCAGCAAGAACCATGAGCTGCTGTCAAGAACATAGAAGCACAACGAAAGACAGACACTGGCAATCACAGAAGTTTTCACAGCTACGTACCTCACCATTTCCATACCTCTTTCAATCACTTCCTCATTCACTATGTCCACGCATCGCTTCATCCCTTCGTAAATCTTCTCCATCAACACTTCCAAAAATAACCTCACCATTTCAAACGTCATTCTCCCCGTTAGTTTCACCATCACCTTCCTGTTTTTGGGCACTCCCAATGTGGATGTCACTTTGCCAAGGCTCGCCCTCGCCCACCCTCCATTTCTGGGCTGTTTCCCAAACTGGCCTTTGGGCTTCAGGCCCAATTCCATGTCCTCGAATTCCTCTATCTTTTTCCCTGTTCCTGGGCCTGCTTCCACGTCCCAGTTCCCTTTCCCCGACAACACTTGGTGGGATGTTCTGATTAGCGTCTTGACCGCGCCGTTGGAAAGGGAGACCAACAACTCTCTCATTTCCTTTTCGTGTTTGGGATTTGTGAGTCCCGAGAATATTTGATCGAACGTGTTGATTTCCATTGTCTTCTCCAGATAAACCGAGACCGCTGTGCTCACGAACATTCGTACTAACTCCCCGATTAACTCCCTGCATTTTTCATCGCACGCTACCCCCATCCATCTCGCCACACGATCCTCCAAACAACTCGTTGATTTACTCGCCTCATCCATTGACAAAAACGCCATCACCAAATTTCTAGCGAAACTCCCAACCACCACAGAAACAAACCCCGACCCGGATTCACTACATAGCTTCCCCATAATTCTATCCGTAAAACTATCATTCGACTTAACGTCGCCGCCGCGCTGCCGGTGGGAATACTGATCGTAACCTCGCAAAACCCCCAGAGTCAACGCCTGAGAGAGACGAGTGAAAGAATCGGAGATCTCATCCGATCGAGCGAGTTTAGAGATTTGCTTCAAACTGTGAGGGATTTCATCGGAATCGGAATGAAGAAATTGCTTCAAATCCTTCGAGATAGTAGCGACACAGTCGGCGGAATCGGAGAATGCTGCAGCGGCGGAAGATAAAGCAGCGAAGAATTTCGAAATCTTATCCCTCTTTCGAGCAATAGAAGAGAAGTGATAGACTCTGTAAGCAGTGTAGCCGGTAAATCCAAGAGCCGCCATTACAACGAGCCAATTACTCCTACGGACAACTCCCAAATTCTTATCCATATCCGCAAAAGAAAATTTGGCCAGCTCAATCCATCGAATTCGCAGGTTGTGTCAGGAGGACGAAGGGAAGTTGATGAAAAAAACAGAGTAGAATTGGAAGAAGCGAAACGCGGCTTTAAGTTGAAGGTTAAGAAGAAATGAAAAGATATCCATAAGTGTAGAGGTGGACATGAGACGTGACAAGTTGACCTGGTAATGGATAATATTAGCAGTAGCACAGAAAAATTTAAGGAGAGATAGAGAGAGAAAGCAGTTAGATAGTGAATAAAGAAAGGAAAGATTCGAAGTGTTCATAAAAGGATCAGCAAAGTCCGAGCACCGCCCCAGGAGAAGGAGTGCGATTCTTTCTTTTATGGATATTATTAATTATGGCAGTATGGTGCCACGTGGAAGTATGGGCTTGGTTTGCGATGGGCCAAAGGGCTAGTGGGCCTTTGATTGCGACTTATCTTCTCCTACTATTTACTCGATTCTTCTTCCTTCTGACGTGTCTTTCTTTCTTACGACATCTGCTTTTTTTTTGCTTCTTCTATTAAAATAACACCCCCATTATTTCTTATTATTATGCCAACTCTTATTTTATCTTCATGGCCGAATTTTTATCTTCATTATTATATTCAAAACACTGAAGAGTATGAGTGATGAAGATTCAATGTTGTTGAATAGTCTATAATTTGAAGGATGGTCCAAAAAACAATACGTGATGGACCACAGATAATTTAATTATTTATCTATTTGAATATCCACCTCTCATTTACATTTTATCTTATTTTATTTACATTTTTTAAATAAAATTAGTCGTGACAAGAAAAACGTTTCTTTTTTTTTTTTTAACCAAACAAAAAAAAACTAACAAATACAATTAAAATTTTAACTACTTACTTATTTCTAATAAATTTGTTGAGAAACAGTTAGAAATTACGAAATAAAATTTAATTGAAATTTTTAACCTAATAATATCGTCATTCAAATTATCTAATAACTACTGTCCAATAATAAGCTAACCATTAAAGAATGGGCAGACATGACCTAAACTCAAAAGGTCTCCTAGCCTCCTAGGCATACTAGAACCATGCCTACATTTCCTTGGGTCGAGGCATGTCAGACTCATTAATGAGTTTTTTTTTTTTTTTTTTTTTGGTTCCACAACAACATTTTAAAATGAGAGATACAAATCTCTAACTTTTAGTCAATGGTACATGCGAAGACACTCAAAAATGAGATTGGAGTTCAGTTGTAAACATTGTTTTAAGCTTGTTGGTTTGGACTTGGTTGAGTTTGAATATGCATTTTTTGGGTCTAATGCCAAAACACAAATCTCTAAGTAACCAATGAAAAGTTACGCATTATTGAAATTTAATCTTCAAGTAACCAATGACATGTTACACATGTTATTGAAATTTGTATCTTCTAATTGAACTAAAAGACATAAAATCCACAAATTGAATGATGTCACGTGTATATATCTTATGATCATTTGATGGTATTTCCAAATCAAATTGGTACATGTGATAGTTAGACACAAACTCTAATAGGCTTAAGAAGAAATCGGGCCTAAAGCCTCTCAAACGAATGGAAAATTGTAACTAATGTCTACAAATAAATAGCTATAAAGAAAAAATGCTAAAATGTTTCATATTTGGAGTTTTAGCTAACTTGATTTTAGGAGTAGAGAGTGAAGAGCTTTCTTCCCATTTATACCCCTAGTATATCTGTGTATTTATAATCAAACCAGCCTAACAAGAAATTGATATATTTTTTTTATATCTTTTACGATACGTTTTGAATTTTCATAATCTAATATTTATCTTTTTAAATGGCAATCATAATCGTAATCTATAAAAAGAGTTTAAGTGGCAATTGTATTCATTTTCCATATCTCTTGCTATCTTTCGATAGAGAAATCAGCGACGTCGTAGTGACAATTCGATCTTTTGACAAGCCAATGAAGAGAATAGCAATTTGTTCCCATATGAGACCTAAAATCAATTCATTGGCGGCGATTGGGGGAAGTCCTAAATACTCATCGCCACAATCCTCAGCAGAGGCAAAAACTCGGAGCAACCATGAGACACAGAGATGGTGTCTGGATGATTCTAGATGGATAAGAGAGAGAAAAGGATATTTATAAAAATTAGGGTTTGATTCAAAATTTTGACTTTGAATATGTGCCTACATATTTTTGAAACTAAAAAACAAGGCATGGATGTAGAATCCATTTTAGCAGAGGTGTAAAACAAGGGATGAAGACGTTTTCCATGCACTTTAAGGCTATATTTATGTTAAAAAGAATTATAGAAATCTACTATCTTCTACTATATGAATTTTCTGTCTACAATTCATAATTTTGATGACCTTTTAAGTTTGGTGCAAGACTTAACACTGATTATTGGAAAATTTTTTGTATGATGTACTGGAAGCTGTAAAATGGGAGAAATCAATATAATATTTGGCCAACTGCAGCAGAAAGAATAGGTTCTCCTGGGACTATGATTAGTTATGACAAGCGTGAAGGGAGAGAGAAAGTTGTAAACTTGATTAGAGGTTCACCTGAATAGGCATACACCTTCATTCTTTGGTTTGCAGCCAATTTAATTGAGAAAATCTAAGTATATACCTTTTAAGTTCAGTATTTATCACTTTATACACCATGTATATTGTTGATATTTATAATAAAAAAATTTCAAGGACATACATTGCCCATGAGGTTAATATGGATATGATAGGTTTAGGTTTATCTCCATGAACTTAGCAGCATCCATAGATGTATGGAAATACAATAATATCCGTCTGGGGCACATGGGGTTTTCAAGTGTGGAACATCTTCATAAATGATGGTAGGTAAATGTGATTGATGATTGATATATCAGGGTTTTCAAATCAAAAAATGGTGGGTCATGATTTTGTTCCTATATGTTTAATAAGTATTTAAACATATTTACATTGCTTGAGTTTGTTTGAAAAATCAGTGAAGATGTATGTTTCTCTATATACTATTATGTAGATGTCACAGTTATTAGGTAGTTCATCATTTCGATCATTGTGGTAGTTCATCATTCTTTTTTTCACAATTTTCCATCCTCAACACATATAAATATCAAATGGCCTAAATTTCAAGTCAAAACTAACCTAATCATCAAATTTCGTTTCTTTTATTTTCTAAAAAATCCAATAATGGTTTGAATTATTTAGATCATTAGAGATGCATGTTCCAGCATATACATTAGACAAATGGTCGTAGTTAGAGAGCTCATCATTTTGATCATTGTTATTCTTTGATTTGAGGAATATCAACTTTTACATGTTTGAAAAAATCAGATCGGAGTGTATGTTTGAATATATATACTCTTAAAGGGATGCATGTACTTTGATGGTTGATCGAGTTGTTCACTGTTTTAATCAATTTCGGTAATTTAATCCAAATTTATTCTATTAAGATTTTATGGGGGTTTTGGAAGTCACATTAATTCAAATTTGTTAATCTGTTTATTTATATTTAGTCGCGTAAAGTGCATCTACCTTTCCTTATAATGTGGCATTTTTGTAAGGTTCATTTTAATTGTTTAAAAACAAGAAAATGTAGGTAGGAACATTTATGTCCAGTCCTAATTATAATAACGAATTATTAAAAATAGAAAAGGGAAATTTAGCCATACCTACAATATCTAAACATTTTAGCTATTTTTCAAGTTTTCATATAAATATTTAGCCATTTATCTTGTTACTCCAAACGAATTGAGTCAATCCCATAGAAATCCAAGTCCACCATAAACAATTGGGTCAAATCTAAATAAGCCCAAATCGGTAGAATTTGGCTCAAAGCCACTACACCGAAGCCCACCCTTCATGAAAAAGTATATAAAAGGAGGCCAATCATAATTTGGGAGTTTAGAAATTCAAGGATTAAAAAAAAAAAAAAACTCCCAAAAGATTAAAGACATTTGAAAACTTTGAATACTAAAAGATCTTGAATGCTAAATGCCTAACATCCCTTTAAAGATCTAAGGTCTTCAAAGACAATTTAAAGTGCACATGATTTCACGATCAATTCTTCAACAAGTGAAAAGTCGAAGATTCTACCTCAAGAACAATGCCCTTCAACCTTTTGAGTCAACTACACAGTTCAAGAGAAAGAATATACCATACATTAAAAATTGTACTGCTGCAAAATTAATACATATTCAAGTTTATTTCCAATGAACTAAGGGTTTTTATTTGGAATAATTTTCTAAGCGTTTAAAAACTTTTTTTTTCTCACTTAAAAACACTTTTTAAGCACTTAGAAAGTCATTCGGAATAGGTCTTAAATTTCTTTAAAAATTGTAAGTAAAAAGTAATTATGCATAAAAATGTTTTATTTTTCAAAATTTATTATACATGATGATTTGGTTATTTTAAATTAACCTTTGGCTGTGCCAAGAAAATCAACCTTGGTATTGTTTAGATATTAAAAAATTGAAATTTAAAATGATGATTAGATTCAAAGAATAAAAAGGGAGAGTTACAACTTACAACGTATTTGTTTGAACATCAATTAAAGAATAATAAAATATGAAAACAATTAATAAATAAGATAAGATAAAGCCGAAAGGATATTCATAAACATTTTTCCCATACAACCCAACCCACCGTTAAAGAACTTTCCATCTTTAGTTGGACTCCAAATAAGCCCAAAGCCCATTTTCCCAAATCCCAATCTTGTAGTTCTAGAGGCGGCGAAGCGTAAAAGACTTGGAATAGAAATTCAAACAGATTGCTAAGAACGAAGCAGATACGATTAAACCACGCCACCTCCAGCAACGGCATTAGATTTGGATTTTGGATTCTGGATTCATCCAAAAATCAATTCCCAAATGACGTGCCTTTGTTTCTAGCCGTCCGATTGCTTAGATTTGAAGCCAGACCAAATTCAAAAAACCAACAAAGCAAAACAATTAAACACAACAAAAAAAAAAAAAGGAGATTCAAAATCCCACTCGCAACAGACATGCGTAACATTCACACTGCAAACAATTTCTTAGCTGAAATCAAGTCCCTAAAGAGAAACAACGCCAAACAAAGACATAGCGAAAATAACTCATGGCCTTGCTTTCTTCTTACTATTCTTCGGCGAACAGGTGGTGACGTATTCGTATGGGCAGCCGCCGCAATTGGACAACATGTAAGCCACCCAGTTGCGCCACGCGTTTCTTCCCAAAGGCCAACGTGGCAAACCTCCAATGAAGTTATTCACGTTTTGAATTTTTATTTACCTTATCAAACACAAAAAAACCAATAACGTAATGCAATGCAATTTCATCTTATCTTATATATATATATATATATATATATAAAGACACATAAAAAAGAAAAGAAGAGAAAAGAGAGAGTTCATTTTATACAAAACGGGAGAGAAAATTTGCAAAAACCATTGCCAAAGACAAGTGGGTTAAGCTTTCTGTTTCTGTTTTTGTTGCCGCCAAACTTTTTTGCTGTTTTCTAATCATAGTAACCAACAAACCCTCTCCTCTCTCACCGGGATTCTCTTTTTCTTCTTCTTCTTCTTCTTCTTCTTCTTTTCTCTCTCTCTTTCTGTTGATTAGGTTTCTCTGTCAGCATTAGTTTTCTTTCATTCAGGTAAAGATTCAAAAGCCTAGCTTCTCCTTTTTTAACTTTTCTTCCGTTGGTTTTCTTTGTGGGTCGTATCCATTACGTTCAATTCGGTTGCCATGATGATATTTGGGAGATTTGAAGATTGGAAGGCGTGTTGTTGAAGAGGAAAAAATCTTTTTAAAAAAAGAGAAGAGATATGATGGAATCTATGTATCAGCCTTATTACGTGGATCCCCAGTTGGAATTACTCATTGAAAGAATTTACCCACCCAGGTTTGTTTTTTGTAAATAATACATAAAGTTTTGAGCTTTTTTTTTTTTTTTTTTTTTTTTGAGCCACAGATGCTTGGTTTAATTCCTCTTGGGATTGGGATTATTTCCGTTTTGCAGAGTTTGCATAGACAATGATACCTTTCAGGATTGCACGCTTGTGAAGGTTCGGTCCCTATCTTCAAAGTTTGTGCTTTTGTTCTTATATCCTTCTCTTTATTATTTTATGAACTTAAACATATGAAAACTTATATGGGGTCCTTTCCTGAAAGCCATTTTTGGTGCCATATAACCCATCAAAAACAAAGAAGGAATTTGAAGAGTTAGCTACTGATAGTTTTGTGCTCATATAAAATGTTAAAAAAAGCTCTAAATAATTCATGTATAGTTCCATTTGGAAAAAGAAAAAAAAAAAAAAACCAAACAAAAAGAAGAGGGTTTGAAGGAGTTGTCCTACTCACCGACGAAAGAGCCAATTGATGAGATCAAAAAATAGAGATTGGTTAGATGCTTTGTACACGGGATTTCCCAGAAAAGCAATGTCCTTTACTTTGATTTCTTTTGTTGCTTTTTTAGTTTCTTATCCATTACAAGTTGGATGCCTTTTCCAAACCAACATGATTCCCGTGCAATGAACCAAAAAGTTGTCAGTCTTTTCTAATGTTCTATGATAGCTTAATATGTGGCATGGAGTTAATTAATTGCCTCTTAGAGTACTTGAGCGTTAATTTAGAGTATGAAAAATTTAATCTTCAAGTTAAGACTTTGATTTATTTGACAGGTTGACAGTGCAAACAAACATGGAATTCTACTTGAGATGGTGCAGGTTTTGACGGATCTTGACCTTGTTATTTCCAAATCTTACATTTCTTCAGACGGTGGATGGTTTATGGACGGTCAGTACCCACCCACTGATAGAGTTTTATGCGACTGATAACTGTGTTTGTCAAGTTGTTTAAGTTTTAATTGGTTGATTAAATTATGTTTGAGCAGAGCCAAATATAATAATTGTTTCTAAACCAGCACTAGTTAAAAAGATGAATGGAATCTGACTCGTGTCCGATAAGTTGTAATCATATTTTAATATCATCGTTCAGAAACTGAACCAATAAACTTCTCTTATACTAATGTTTTTAGAGGAAGGAAGGAGACTCGAAATTTCCAAATTGGAATACTTTATTTGAAAGGAGAAATGATTATGTAAATGTAATGATCTGTGTAATTTTATTATAATGGAAGCTGATTTGTAATGTTTCTTTTTATACATTTGTATGGTGCTGCAGTTTTCCATGTGACAGATCAGCTTGGCAATAAACTCATTGATGAAAGTCTCATCCGTTACATTCAACAGGTCTCTTGCTAACTAACTCTCTCTGATAGTAATGTTTTTCAAGTATTATGATTCATGCGACATCCAACAAGTTGTTGATGCTTTAACCAGTTGAACTATAATCAAGTCAACATATTTAATCTAACTTAATTATAATATACTCAAAATCCTATACAATGCCTAACTTATAATATACTCAAAATCCTATTCAATTGTAGGCATTGTGCACGAGTAGAAGAGAAGGATCATCAAGAACAGCAAGAACGTGCATGGGAAGAGAAATATTGCCTCGTCACATGTCATCGGAGCACACCGCGGCGGAAATCATCGGAACTGATCGGCCAGGTCTCTTGTCGGAGATATTCGCCGTGCTGGTTGATTTGGGCTGCAACATCACCGCCGCCGTGGCGTGGACCCACCACAAAAGCGCAGCCTCCATTATATACATCGAAGAAGGTTGGAATGGTGGACCCATAAAGGACCCAAAACGGCTGGCCCATGTGCAGGAGCAACTTGAGAACGTGGTTGACGCCCATAATGGACTGGGCGAAACAAGCAGCGTGAGGATGACAGCTCCATCGGCCGGACGGACCCACACCGAGCGGCGGCTCCACCAGCTGATGTACACCAACGGCGACTACGAGCAGTGTAGTTGTCGCGACGATAGCGAAATATGTAAAAGGCGTTGCACTCGCACGCATGTAAGGATAGAGAATTGCAAGGAGAAAGGATATTCAATTGTCAATATCAAGAGTAGGGACCGTCCGAAGCTGTTGTTCGATACGGTTTGCGCTCTTACGGACTTGCAGTATGTGGTGTTTCATGCTGCAGTAGGTTCGAATGGCACTGTGGCTGATCAGGTACCAATTTGTTTTTGTTTCAAAACGTTGCAGTTAGTTGCATTTGAGATTAAGTGTACTGTTTCCCAAAGTTCATGTGCATTTCCAATCCAAGTGGCTTTTGTTTTGTTCAAAATTTGTCGAGTTGTATGTATGGTGGGGCTGACATAGGCTTGTCTTTTGTGTTCAAAATTGCAGGAGTATTTTATTCGGCACAAAGGTGGCTGTATCTTAGATACAGAGAGTGAAAGGAACAGGCTTTCACAGGCCCTTGTTGCAGCCATAGAAAGAAGGGTTTCACATGTATGTCCTGCAAAGCTCATACTATCTACGAAAAATTTGCATATCAACATGTTAAAACTAGCTTCTTACCTGTACTGTTTTGCAGGGATTGAGGCTGGAACTCCGCACTCTAAACCAAATGGAATTGCTATCAGACGTCACACGAATATTTCGTGAGAATGGCTTGTCGATCTCAGCAATCGATGTTGGAACCAATGGTGAGAGAGCTGTTGGGTCCTTTTTCGTCACAGATGCGTCGGGGCATGATGTGGATCGACAAACAGTGGAGTTGGTGATCAAAGAGATTGGAGGATCAATTACTGTGGTTCAGGAGCCTTCAAATTGGGCTGCTCGAGCCTCCTCTTCAAGAGAAAACCAAGGGCTCAAAGTAACAAGAGTAGAAGATAAGCCAAGATTCTCATTAGGCAACTTGCTGTGGTCTCAACTCGAACGCCTTTCAATTAACTTTGGCTCTATAAGATCATAAAGGATGGCATCCTAATGTTGGATGTACATCTTGTAAATAAAATTGTACAGTAAGTGTAACAAGGTTAATAGCTGGTGACAATAAAAATTAGTTGTGAACCATCAGTTTCAGCGGAGAATATGAAAAATAAGCAATGATTTCAATATTTCAAATTTCCAATCCCTTCAACCTAGCCTCACAACATTCATCTCTGTGGTCCGAACTTTTACTCATATTTCAGAATTAAGATAATCGTCACTACAGTAGCAAGTTTATAAATCACCTCTCCAACGGTACACGGTACCCTATTCCTAGCTAAATACTTAGCACATATAAACAATAACGCATCGACTTTTGAAGTGGTCACTTTAATTCCAAAGACCATGAAATTTGGCACGAGAAGTTGCTTCGCTTAGGCTCGTTTGATAACGTTCTCGTTTCTCATTTCTTATTTCTTGTTTCTGTTTCTTAAAAACTAAAAACAGAAATATGTTTGATAACTATTTCTGTTTTTTGTTTCTTGTTTTTTTGGTAAAAATAAATTTTAGTACATATACTATAATAAAATATATAACATGCATTAAAATAAATATAAAGCAATTATAAAGAGGTTATAGTATTTTATTAAGGCCCAACACCTAAATAATAATAATAATAAAGTTATCCTTCAAATGTTGTTCAAATTTGATTTGCAATGTTATTTCTCACTTCAATCAATTCATCTTGAACGATTTTGACTTACAAGAGTTAGTTCAATTAGACGAATTTGTAAATTTTCTAAGGTCAAACAATCGAACATACCCACATTTCTTTAATTTAATAATAAACTTTATTTTTATTTTTTCTTTAAAAATACATTAGTCAATAATACACGCAAGTAAAATCAGAAAAAGAGAGAGAATGTATATATATTTTTTTATATTTAATAGTAAATATGAAATACATTATTAGTTTATTTATTTAATAAAAAAATAAAATCGTACCAAGAGGAAAAATAATAGAGAATTAAATAGAAAATAATAACTATAAGCTCGTTAATGTAAAGTAAAAGAAAATAAGAAAATAAGAGAGAAAAGAAAACATAAACGAAAAGAGAAAAGTAAAAAGGAAAAAAAATAATGAACTATTAAGAGAAAAAAGATTATGATGAAAGAGAGAGAGCGAATAGAAAGAAATAAATCAAAAAATAAAAATAAAAAGGAAGAAAAAAACAAAAAGATTAAAAAGTATTAAAAGAAAAAAAATAGAATGGAAGAGAGAGGAAGAAGAGAGAGGAGAGAGATGGGTAAAAAGAGAAATAGAAATACATGTATGAAACCTGAAAAAAAAAACAGAATTTGAGAAACTACTTTTTGAAGTTTCTCAAAATTTGCCATTTTTTTAGAAACGTTTCTAAAAAATTTATAAACGTTTCTAAAAAATTTAGAAACAAGAAACATTATAGTTTATCAAATATATCTGTTTCTTAAAAAATGAGAAATAAGAACATTATCAAATGACCTCTTAATTTACAGGGTTCTAATCATTAACATCAAGTGGATAGATTTTATGCAAACAAATAACAAAACAATTGATAACAAAATGGTACAAGGGTCTTAAATGAGCTCCATACCAATTGGTTCAAAAGACAACGAATTGCAAAAGTAAAATGATACCATGGTAATTACGACAAAGCCATCCATTATTTGCATGTAAATGAATTTTGAGTTTACAAGTTTTTCTATATACAGAGATATCATAACATAGTTTCCAAATGCTTGCTTCATATAGGAGAAAACACAAGATATACATTGGAGAGAGAGAAAACTCTATGGAAATAAGCAGATTGAAGAGTTTTATGGAGTTGTCACATTGAATCAATGTCATCGACATTAAGCCAGTCACTTGATTCCTTGCGGGTGCCTACCTGCCCAGATCCAACATGCTTAGTTTCTATGGTGTTTGTATCCTTGTCTGAATCACCAGAAGTCCGGCTAAGCTGAACCCAATCTCGGGAATCTTTAGTTGAAGAGTCAGAGCCTGATGCAACCTTCTTATGATATGCCGGCACTTCCTGGTCGTCGTCCTCAAGATCACTAAATGATACATCCTCGTCATTCCCAATAGGGATGTTAGTTACACTATCACCATCAATCTCAAGAGTCTCCTCCTTCAACCAATCATCTCCATCATCCACGTATATGTCATCAAAAACTTTGGAAGGACCAGAGTGGGAATGTTCAACTCCAGTTTGCAAGGGTGTTTCCTCAATGACAGGCTTGTCTACAACTTGAATTTCCACGTTCTTAATTGGATGCTTATCAGTCTCAACATCAGTCACCATCGAGGAAGGGGCTGCACTATCAGGGGATTTCTGAACAAACAGTGGTTCAGATTGATCTGTAGGTGGCACAGAGAGATGCTCCTCATTTGATGAATCAGAAGATCCTTTTGAACTAGTAGAGATATTTCTAGATATCTGAGGCTCCATCTGTAACTTGGTTCGTCGTTGTAATTCATGAAATTGTGCTCTGGCTTCCAGTATCTATAAATATGGTCATACAAATTTCAATTAGTTATGCAGACTAGGGAACTGCACTGCGATTTACATAATTCTAGCAACCTCTGATGCATATTTGGAAAATAGTACATATATAATCACCAGACCAACAATTGACAAACTGATTCCTACATGACAAAGCACTCACAAGGAAAAGAAAGCCAATTTTCCAAGACAATACAAATTTTACTTCTCTAAATAAGGAAATACAACTGCGAACAGGGCAAACATTTTAGCATCAAGGCCATTGCTTTCTTCTTTCAACTGAGAAAAATTCAGCCAAATGTAGAGGCCATCTACTTGACGAAGAGACAAATAGTATGATCTGAACGTATTCACGTTGGGCTAATGGCTGATGATGACCAAAATATTTTTGCAATAACAATAATCTGACCGTTCGACAGACCAAACAATAGATGGTATCTTTACCATCAACTTTGACCATCTAAAACCCTGGAGAATCTTCAAATTACGGAAGAGAATTTACCCTAAAGGAACATTTTCTACCTGTTATAATGGGCTCACCTCAACTAAACCCAGAAAGTATCTTACCAAGAAACTAGTATTACGGGTTCATGTCTTCCTTTTGCTAAAACAATTACACCACCTCTTAATATCGAGCCTGGGAAAAGAGCAATATCTATTAACAGTAATGCAACATTTATAACATATCTTAAGCAACTTGTTTGCTCTAACAGGTAATAGCCACTGAGGATAACTTTGAGTTAAGAGACTAAATTTCTGGTATTAGAGGTTATAAGGTGGCTGGAGAAGGGCAAAAGTCCTACGCAAAGACTGCCATATTTGGCTTTCAACTCAAGGGCAAGTTGAGGGAGATGTTTAAGGTACAGGATCAGCTGTTGTCATCAGGGTTTCATCTCCCCCTCAGATAATGTAGTTCCCTTGTAGGATGAGAAGGCAAGCCGTGGCCAATCATGAGCCCCATGGCATGTTTGCCGAAGATGCTCCAATTTTGAACTCTTTGATTATTTACATGGAAGTGCCAAGGGACGACAAGAATATTGGACCAGCTAGCCTCTTGGCTAAGTGAGATGAGATTATGCTTGATGTCATTGGCATCCATACTCCATAGTAGGATGGAAAAAAAGGAAGGGACAGTGGAAGGGAGCTCTGAAAGCTGGGATCTGACAACTAAATTTGTTCAATTAACTATGAGAAGCCCACTAGATTGGACAATTTACATCAATGAAGATCATGAGTTTGAATCTTAGAAATCTGGAAATCATGAAGAAAAGAAAAGCAGTTCAGGAATATATTTTGAAAGTTAAACCAGATTTAGATTTCTCAGGGAACCCAAGCTTCAAATGGTTCGATTAAACTCATTTAGAGTCTGCATCATATTGGTTAGTCGTCCTCTCTGGATTTTATTGGAGCCAAGGGGACGGCATCCTTATGTTGCAGGATGAAGTCTCACTAACTGTTTCCAAGGTGGTGGCTGGTTCCTTCTCACTAACCTCTGTCAGATTCTCTCTCTCCAATGGATGGGCCTAGTACTAGGCATACATGGGCCAGCCACATATCATCTCAGGAATAATTTTTGTTCGAGCTTGAGGATTTGGTTGATGCATGCTTAGAAAACTATTTGGAAAAGGAATCTGTCGCAATTACAGGAAAGAGGAATCATCCACATGCTCTGTTAAAGTGTTGGCCAATCATCTTATAGCTGACGGTCATGCACTAAATAAAACATGTTCCCCCAATCCTAAGTTTTTTTAAAAAAATCAGAGAAAGTAAAGAAAAATATCCTACATAATACATCATAGTTTTTTTATGATAAGAAACTATTTCATAAAAGAAAAAATATATAAAAGAAAGAGTCATATGGAGACATCAATTACAAAAATTTCTCATCACTGCTTTATTGAGTTTTATCCAATGAAATTTATGTGTTTGTTTTCTGTAACACTTCATGTTTAGTTTTTGTTTATTTATTTCTTGCTTCCTTGATGTAAATTGTAAACGCTCTTTGACTTAATGAAACTTGATAGAACTACAATTCATTTTCTCAATTCAATGTGACCATGACTTATCCCATGTACATCACCGACATGTTCACAATGTTAAAAAATAATAAGAAGAAAATAGGACCCTGTAAATCAAGCATCTAAAGCATGTCCAGTCTAACACATAGTTAAATAGGACACTCAACCCAAATTAGAGTATCATGCTTCCTCGAAGCCCCCTCCAATGTTAAAAAATAATAATAATAACCCTACTAGTTTAGGTTTATTATGCATTCACTACCTGATTTTGCAGGTCCATCTCACACCCAAATTACCTACAAAACACACGGTCTTTTTCCTCTACCTCACCTACTATAAAAGCAACAACCAAATTACCTAGAGGGCCCCAATGATCTCATATAGAAATATTCCCACCCCCTCCCATCACGTACTAACTATTACTCTCGTGTCTACATGTGCATGCTCTCTCTTTTTTCTTCTTCCATAAGTGTATTTGATGGGCGGCTTCTAAATTCTATCAAATTTTAATGTTTTCCCTTCCTCTCTCATACTTGTCAACTGTAGCCCTTTTCTATAACGTTTTATAGTTAGGTTAAGGTAGTTGTTGTTTTCTGACTCCTATTGTCTTAGGCTTTCCCCTTTTGTTTCTCCCTCTCATATTTTTTATTTTTCTTGATGAAAGCTCACTTTTCATGCATGCACATATATAAATATACACATTTGTTATACTAAAACTACAAAATTTTTGTTTTTCTATATAATAAGCATCCAACATTTTAAACCATTAAAATAGATAATGAAATATGTAGACCTCTTCAGCCCATTGAGTGGCATAGACAGGAATAGTGCAAGGCCCAAAGCAACCAAAAAGAATAGCATTTAATAAGAATGAGACCAACTTCAACTTACTTGGGGTGTTGACAGAAGTTCGGCATCATGTTTGCTAAGTCTAGGATGCAAGAGTACAAAGTAGATCTTCCAAAAGCAATCTTCGCTCATGTATTGAGGACAAAATTCAATCCTCAAAGCAGCCAATCTTGGAACAAGATGCTCAACAGCTAAAGCATGTTCTTGCTGGGCATCAGATAACTCGAGATCTATTTACGAGTAATCGAATAAGAAAACAAGTTAGTCTAAAATTGATGTCGGTCTGCTGATAAATCTACCTAGACATGAAAGAGTGAGGTAACTAATAAGATTAACGAGAAGTATAATTGCTGTAAAAAGAATAAGAGAAGCTCAAGATATTCGGCCAGTAGCACATCCGTGATATTTCACTCAAATTTTAGATAAACTTACTAAATACATTGACATAATACAATACTGCGCATCGGAGATTTCTATCCAGGAAAAAAGAAACATTCAATTTATGCAATGGAGAAACTATCAGATAGAAAATGAAAGCTACCGTCAGAATCGTCGTCATAAGGAAGAGGAAAGTCCAACCAGGTCTCAGGATGCAGGACGATATTCCTCACAAAAATCAGGACCTCCTCTGTTACACCTACCGCACTTCCCACGTCATAATTCTCCAAAGATTCTTCTGAACCAAACTGAAGGAAATTGGAAGCAATCTTGGTGATCTCCGACACAGTCTTGGTGTTCGACAGCTTCGAGATCCCAGTCCTAAACTTCCCGCTAATTTCCGCGAAATCACTGCGAATCCCGGCTATTAGATCTTCTTCAGACAATTTAGGACCAGATGGATTGTCGGTTGTTGAGTCATCGAGTGATTCATTAGGTTTTGGATCAGAGACTTGAGAGTGTGAAGCAGAATGTTCCGGCGGAGGGGCGAGGAAAGAAGCGACACCCCAGAATTGGCGGGTTAGGGTGTTTTTCAGCTCGGACAAATCCTCTTTGACGCCTCTACCAGTGGGAGTCGAAGAAGACGACGACGACGATTGCGAAGGAGAACCTGTCTGATGGTATTGATCAGATACGGAATCGGATTTGAGCGGTGATTTGGGGTTGCCACCGGCATTCTCGTCGTCTTCATCATCATCATCAAGCTTCAAAGAATTAGCAATGGATCTGGCCAACCAGGACATCGTTTATCCCAATGCAGAAGCTAAAGACTCCGGAGTGAAGACGATCGTAGCTTGGAGAGTGGGAACTGAAGGAGTTTCCTCAATCGGAGATGACTTCTCGGTGTTCAGTTTTCTTCTTTCATCGAAAGCAAGCCTTTTTGTCATTATATCCATCATTTTAATTAGCAAAGAAAGCTGCCAATATTAACGACGTCGTTTTTCTAAACCAGAAGCTGGGCCTGTATATGGGCCATGTTGGCCATTGCAGTTTGAGGGCCTCTCTTTCCAACCCAAACCAATTAGAGCCGAATAAAAAATGTCCCTTCTGCAGTCGGTTTGTGAACTGATAAGATGTTATTCTTTTCCTATGTTTTAGGATGAGCTGTTGTTTTGCAATTATCTTTGAGAAATTTTACTGCATATCATAAATTTAAAGGAAAATTTCATTTTTAACCCTAAACTTGGTAAGGTGTATCAATTTTAATCCTGAACTTTTAATTTTATCAATTTAAACCTCAAATTTAGTAGATTGTATCAATTTTAACCCTAAACTTTCAATTTTATCAATTTAAACCTTAAACTTGAATAAGTGTATCAATTTACACCCTCAGTTAAGTTTCCATTTCAATCTCCATTAGAAAGGTTTCTACACATGTCCAAAAGTCACGTGTTACTCAATAATAGATACGTATTTGTTATTTTTTTAAAAAAATAAAATTGCTGAGAAAATTTGAGTAAACTCACCATAATGTTTTTCAATTTCAGATCTGACTTTTTTTTCATTTCTTATCTCCTCTGATTCTGTTGTTTTTCTCATTTCATTAATTGAGAATTTTTCAATTTTAAGGCAAGATTCTACTCGATCCATCTACTTTTAGTAGAAACAAAACTTATTTACATCATTTTTTTTTTCAATGGAGTACTCTCATTCTTGAATCAGTCGCTAATGTTGATTTTTTTTAAAATTTCTCATCAACCTCAAGCTCGATTTGTCTTCCATCTGCCGCAACGAACGTAGCGCTTTCGGAATTGCACTGGTTAGAGTCTTTGTCCCCTTCCTCTCCAGCATCGATGTCACTTTAATTCTCTGTAAGATTATTGACAAGGCCGACAAGGTCGACTATGATCAGTTCATTGTGTTCATGGGCATCACTCTATCCACCACCATCTTCCCTGTTCTCTCCCGCATTTTAGACTAGCTCAAACTCCTCACCACCAAAGTCGATGAAACCGTCATGGTCGTCGCCGCCTTTAATGACGTCACCTCTTGCTCTTGGATCTTTTTCACACTCGTCGTCACTGGTATCGACATCAAAGGCGAGGGGAAACACAAGAGTCCATTTGTTTTCGTGTGGGTCCTACTTTCGAGAGTCAAGTTCATGGTTTTCATGATCATGGCGACCCGATTTGGAATGATTTAGTTATTTTTTTGGTAATTTTTTTTAAAAAAATAAAATAAAAAACAATGTCATAGAGCAATACATGGCTTTGGACATGTGTGAAAAACCTTTCTAATAGTGATTGAAATGAAAACTTAACCAATGTTGTAAATTGATACACACTTATTCAAGTTTGAGGTTTAAATTGATGAAATTGAAAGTTTAGGATTAATCTGCCAAGTTTGAGGTTTAAATTGATGAAATTGAAAGTTTAAGGTTAAAATTGATACAACCTGCCAATTAGAGTCAAAATTGATTTTTTCTTGTTTTTTTTTTCTAAATAATGAGTCTGTAATTCTACTCTACATTATTTTTAACTAATTGATTATATCTTAATTTTTATGTTATATATTCCTATACCAATTCATATAAGGTAATTAATTTCGGTGGTGCGCTAAGGTAAAAATCTTTTCAGTGGGTTGTGGAAGTTTGTACCTTGGGAAGATACCTGAAATAAATTCAATTTTTTTGAGTGTTAATTCCTAGTAAACATCTATTAAAATTTTGTAAAGATGTTTAATGAAACTTGAGTGAGTCATGACAACTAGACTATAGCTCAACAAATTAAGGTTATCCTCAATCAAGAGGGCATATTCAAATTTCCTACTTCAAGAAGTCGAATGAGTGATGAATGAGATAATGAAAGAGAAAAAAAAAAGTTAGGGTTAGGATTTGAAGTGGGAGGTGTACAAGTTGAAATTGAAAATTCGACTAAAATGGAATATCTCCATTGATTTTAGTACTATATATATCCGTTAGTTTTTCCTTTTTTTTTTTCTAGGATTATATGTCCGTTCGTTTGATTTCGTAAATTTATTTAGTCATTTTAGATGGTTTTAACCATGTGAACTTTTTTTGGTTTATTGAGGGTCGTTTTTTTCTTTTTTAATCTCTTTTTGTTGCACTTGCACAATCAGTCTAATTTTGAAAAAATTAGTTTCAAATAATTTTCAATTTTTCTTAAGCCCATAAAATAATTGAGCTAAATTGACCCGCTTATACACCCAATTTGAAGAATATAGAGTAAACCAAGGAGAAAATGGGTGGCCAACAAGAACATAACTCAACTGACATGAAATATATGCTTATGACTAAGAGGTCATGGGTTCGAATCCTCCCACCTCCAAATATTGTTGAATTCAAAAAAAAAAAAAAAGAGAAAAGGGATGAAAAACAAAAGGAAAAAAAAAAAGAGAAAAGGGTGAAAAACAAAAGAAAAGAGAGAGGGAGACTCAAGAAAAACTTTCATTTTATTTTTTATATCACATAAACAAAAATACGTAAGTGTTGTCACATAAAATACTCAAATTACCACATCACGCTCTGGGCGAATTTATGAAGCCTCAACTTCTGAAACTTTATTTCTTATATTTAAAATGACTCTACAAAAATCCTCTTTAGGGGTGTACAAGGGTTGGGTTGGATAGTCCGCGTTGTTTGGATAATCGGGTCATTTGTACACCCCGGATCCTCTCTACCTAATGGCAAGCCCCCCTGCCTTTTTCGTAAAGGCTTCATTGACCTCAGTTCAAATCACGGTCTGTGCAACTTTTTGAATGTATCCATATTTTTTATATTATGTATATATATATGGACCAATAATAATGAAAATTCATTTTTTTAATGTAAATAATTTAAATTCTCTTTAAAAAAAATTATATTATATTTTTATATGTATATCAACCAAAAAAAATATACAAACTTAGTTTTTTTATGTAAATAATATAAAATCTCTTAAAAAAATCTTATAAATCATTTTTTTCTTTTTCTAGTATACTTATATAAATTTTTTTAGAAGTATATATATAAAAAATTAGCCATACTATTAACATCAAAATATATAAACAAAAATGTTAAAATATCATTTTTTTTATTAATATATTTTACTTATTATATTTTAGTCTCTATACTTTCAAATATCCTAACTTAGTCTCTGTGCTTTCAATGAATCATGAAATTAGTTCACATTGTTAGTTTATTGTCAACTTTTCAAAAAAAAAATCTCTATTAGTTTTCTATCTATGAATTTTGGAAACATATTCATATTGTATTTTTTTTTAAATAAAATTATTGTTATTATTTTATCAAGTGCAATAAAAATTAACTCCAAAACTAACAGTAATAACTACTTTTAACATTTTTATTGAAACTACATAGACTAAATTTGGACATTTAAAAGTACAAAGATTAAAATAGAACGAGACTCAAAGCGCAAGGCCAAAATGATATTTTAACCAAATTAATATATTATTGTGTTCAAAATAATATGTATATGAATTCAAGCTCCCCTAACATAAAGTTTTGGATCCGCCATTAATCACAGCCATGTAAACTTTTTTTTTTTCTAGACCTCAAGTATAAAATTTTCGTTTTTTTGAAACTTTGATGCTAAATAAAGTTAAGGGAAAATTGCACAAACCACCCCTAAACTATGAGGTTTGTAACAATTACACCCCTAAACTTTTAATTTGATCAATTGCCCCCCTAAAGTTTGATAAGTGTTGCAATCAACCCCTTAGGTTAAATTTGAGACACATAGGGGAAGGGCAAAATTGTCATTTGAAAACTTTTTTTTGTCTCTTCCTCATTTTCCTTTATCTTCTTCTGTTTCATTTCTCTCTCTCGCTCTGGCGAGAATTCATATTCAAACCATTCTCCTTTTTTTCAAGGTCCTTCACTTCAATTTTCAAAACCCACTTCTTAATCCCACCATTCCATTCCTCTATTAAATGAAGTCTCTCTCCCTAAAACCTTTCTCCCCCACAATTCTTCTGCCATGAAAACTATCTCTCTCTTCCTCATATGAACCAATGAACGATATAAACAAATAAATCGAAAAAAATCTCTTTTCATAAAATATAATTAACAACACCCACTCGCCGTAAATGGAAATAATTTGGCAATTCCTGGACGGGAGTAAATTAACAGAAAGTACCCCATAAAAAACAGAGAGGCAAATTTGTTAAAATTAAAACTCATTGGCCAAAATTCTCAAAAAGTGGAGTCTGAGGAGTTTAATTAAAGAACATCGAAAATGCCATTTAAGTTATCGAAGGTCGATTTGGGGTTCAAGAAGAAGAGAAAAAGGGGAAAACTAAAGACCCAAATGCAAAATACAGAACCCCAAAACAATCGAAGAAAATCTCTTTTCATGACATCTTTTGCTAAATAAAACATGCTTCTGATTTTTCTTATTTATCCTCCTTTTGTCTCACGCAGAGTACATCCCACTTGCTTTTTTACCGAATTCCTGTTGGAGAGAAATGGAGGTTGAAGAAGAAGAAAACTTTTTTTTCAAATGACAATTTTGCCCTTCCTCTGTGTGTCTCAAATTTAACCTAAGGGGTTGATTGCAACACTTTTCAAACTTTAGGGGGTCAATTGATCAAATTAAAAGTTTAGGGGTGTAATTGTTACAAACCCCATAGTTCAGGGGTGGTTTGTGCAATTTTCCCTAAAGTTAATTACATGTCGGGTGGCTGGGGGAAAATGTGAAAACTGATTTACTACAAAGTTACGTGTCAATCTTAAGATAAAAATTGTATCTTTTCTTAATTTAAAAATGATTTCAATGTAACCTTTATATTTTTCAAGCTCCAAGTAATTTAAAACTGAATAATACTTTCCATTTAATCGGACTAAAAGTTATTACTTGGTAACACAATTTAGTTGTAAAAAATTAAGATATAAGTTTGAATTATCCATTAACTCATATACCAAATAATATTAATAATCACCAACTTGAACATAACTACTGAACTCAAAATAAAATAAATAAATGAATATAGCTCAATCGGTTTAGGTATATTATCTAAGATTTTTAAGTTGTGTTTGGAATTGATTTTGAGAGCGTTAAAAATAATTTCAGAAAAATCTTAACCGCTTTTTGTATTTGGTAAAACTAATTGTAAATAAATCTATTAAAATTACTTTTTAAAAATACGCTAATTTCCAAAATCTGTTCCTACCAATTTCTGAAAATATATATCTAGATGTTTCAATTTTCAAAATTTATCAAAATCAAGATTGGTTTTATATATCTAGTATTTTTTTCACCCAACCAAATTTTACTTCCTATTTTTTCAAATTGATTAAATGAATGCAACCATTTTTTTAAAATAATTAATATTATGATTTTTTTATTAAAAAAACTACTATTATTTTTCTTAATACTTAACAAATAATTTAGAGCAAACAAAAATAATTTTAAATTGAAAGGATATAACATTTTAAACAATTATCTAAAATTATAAATTATCAATAAAAAAAATTACGCTAATTTTGACAGTATGTCTTTTTTAGTGATTATAGCTAGATCACAACAATTTAGTATATTTATTTACCAAACACACTATGGTATGCTTTTTCAGGTTTAAAGCTGAAATTGACCAAACACTAATATACTTTATATCACAGCTAATTTTTCTAATAGCACAGTCACCAGCAATTATTTTAAAAACTACAACAATTTCAAACTAAATCTTAAACACAAACAATACGATTATGAAAGCCCATCACTAATTAACCCAACAAGTAAATTATTAATATTCCATAAATTAAAAAAAAAATGACACTACTAGAAGTCAGAATGAAGTTACACGTACCAAAGTAAGCATAGTTTATAGGTAATTAATATGTACCCTCAATCAAGAAATTAGAGATTTAAATCTAACCACCCAAATATATTCTTCTAACTAAAAAAAAATGAAGTTACACGTATTAAATTACAATAATCTTACCAGAGTTGTATAAAAGAGGGTGATAGCCTGTAAACGATAATATACTTTTAACTGCATTTTATAGACGAAGATAGAGCATTTGAGAGAATTAAATCCTCTGACAAATATAAATTTAAATTTAAAGCCAACCTGCAGAATCTACCCATGATCTCCGCATGTTGGTTATTTTGATTACATTACCAAGTACGTACAAGACTGTTGGTCTTTAATTTCTATATAATCTGAGCTATAAACAACCACATAAAACAAACTTAAAAATTATAATCAATAGATCTAAATTGCATCCAAAATGGCAAGACTTTCGGGGCTCAAAGCAGGGAAAGAGCACAAATTTTTGTTGAAGGGCGACAAATTCAGCTCAAGAAAGCTGCCACCGTCCACCTCCTGATCATCCAGCTTCACCGGCGAAGGCTGAAGAAATGGGGTGGCTTCCACGGCGCCGGAGCCAGCTGGGCGGCGAGCAATATCAAGAGGCGGCGGGGCCATTTTTTGTAGCCGTGGAGATCGGAGCTCAGCCAAGCCGGTGAGTTTCTGAACCAAATCCCTGAAGTTAACTGGGTCTACTTTGTAAACCCTCGGCCGAGTCGGTGGCAGTGGCGCAATCGCCGGCTTCTTCCATGGCTTCGCCATCGGCTTTCGAACACAGCGAAGATTATTATTCGAATAACTCGAAAATTCTCTCCTCACGTGCTCAGATTGCTCACTTTTTTGAGCCAAAAAGCTCGACGAGGAAGAAGAAGAAGAAGTATAAGCACAAAATGCCTCCATATCAATTTGGAAACTATTACCAATCAGTTTTTTTTAGATAATAGATCAGTTTATTAAAATCCAAGTGTGATAATGAGAAAAGAAACCCGAAAAAGTAGCATTTATATAAAAGATTTTGAAACGGCCCAAAAACGGGGGCAGTTGAGTAAGAAAAACAAAGTCAGAGATTCAAATATCTGGCTTTTGTCAAACTGTCATCCAACGTAGGGTATGGGCTCCAATTACATGAAGCAAAAAAAAAAAAAGTATACACAAAAATGGTCAAAGCCATTAGTTTGACTTCAAATTATTGTTAAATTTATTGAATAAAATTGGGAGTTTTAACAATGATTGAGCAAAATTCAATGAATACAATTTTTAAAATTACGAAATTTATATTAGTGCGTGACGAAGGAGCTGCGAAGGTGCAGCTGGAGAAGGCTTTAACACATGTAAGAAACAGGAGACCGGCAAGCCGCCTCTTTTTTGTCCTTTTCCTTCCAAATATTATAATACAGATAAGTTCCTTAACAATAAAATAAAAATAAATATAAAAAAAAAAAAAAAAGGAATTTTGGAGCTCTGACTGTGATTGCAAAACTGTTGGTTGAGATCGTGAAGAAGACGATTTCTTAGGAATTGTTTGAGGCGTGTTTAAGATGCAGAATTATTTAGTCTAGATAATAATAATCTGTGTTTTTTATACAGAGTTATTCATAGACTATTATAACAAAAATTATTATAACATACATCCCAAACAGGCCATTGGCCTTAAAAATTATGTGATGCAATTTACTTAAATGTAAGTTATCTTTATGGTGGACATTGGATTTGGACTGTTGGGGTTTCTTTCTTGTGGAGGTTAGTGAAATTTACAAGTTGAGATTTTTTTTTTTAATTTTCCCCTTGTATTCACTCGACTCCCAAAATTTTGGGAATGTTCGATAACGATATATGTTAAATTTAGAATATTATGCTTATTAACTATTTAGACCTTGTTTGATAACTATTTGATTTTTGAAAATTAAGTTTATAAATACTACTTCCACCTATGGATCTTCTTGTTTTGTTATCTACTTTTTACATATGTTTTAAAAAATCAAGTCAAGTTTTGAAAACTAAAAAAATTAGTTTTCAAAAATTAGTTTTTTTATTTTTGTAATTAGGCTAGAACTCAAATATAATGTTTCTTTAAGAAAGATGAAAATCATTGTACGGAAAATGAAAACCATTATAGATAAATTTTGAAAAAACAAGCACAATTTTCAAAAATAAAAAACCAAATGGTTATCAAGCGATGCCTTAATATTTAACTTTAGGTTAAGTTTCTATTTGTTTCTAGAATTGACCTCATAACAATAGAGGATATTTTTCTGTATTAAAATTATAGACTTATAAATTATGCCTTGAAATAGGGTGCAAATTGATTTGATTCGATTTGATTTTTGGTCAAATAAGTTAAACCAATTAGCTACACTGCATACATTTTCTTAATTGAACAAAGTTCATCCATGAGTGAGAATCGAACTGATTTAATACAATATAGACTAAGTAAAAATTAGGTAAATTTGTCGGTTTTCAACATATTGTAGACAAAAAGAGAGAGTATGACAACTCGGGGCTTTTTAAACTTTATGTAAGTGTAGCTAAAGTAATAGAGTAGCGACAACGAATAAGAAATTATTTAAGGAGGGTGAAACAATGTGACTAACTATTCTAAACGGTTGAATGTATGAGATAAAATTTAAAATTGTATTTCAAACTTATATCAAATGATTCTAAACTTGTATCCAACTTATGTGACGTTCAACCATTTTTCCAAATCAACAATTAGAGGGAGGGAAGGGGTGGGATGAAATTTTAGAAGGTTGATAGGGCGTTTTTTCATATGGTTATTCCAATTTTGGAAAAAGATAGTTGTTTCTTTTTTTAAAAACACCTACTTATTTCTTTTATTTGCTGATATTGAACTTTCCAAGCAATTTATGAATTATTATCAGTACAGTGCTAACTTGTTTTTTAAAACAAAATAAATAAAAACTAAAAATCAAACCCTCGTTAAAGCAGAGATTTTAAATATATTTGAACATTCCAACTTCATTTGAATAATCCAGTTTAATATTTTAAATCTTTTATCTTATAAGATTGCCAGATGCCTGAGCATACGTCTTTTCAAAAATAAATAAATAACTAAATGAAGTATGAGCATATGTGCGTCAGATGAGATTGTAAAGATCCTAACATGACTCGATACAATTTTTAGGTTAAATTATAAAAAATATTCCTAAATTATGAGATTGGTTTCAATTATATCCCTAAACTTTAAAAAGTTTTATTTTAACCCTTAAACTTTGAAATTTGTTTCAAAACAATCATTGAAGGTTTTTTCCATTAAATGTGTGGACGAAAAATGACGTATTTACATATCTTTTGATTTTTTTTCAACGTATATGTTCAAATACGTTCACATAAGCAACAATACAAATGCAAAAACATCATTTTCCATCCATTAATTTAACGAAAATAACCTTCAAGGGTATTTTTGAAACAAACTTCAAAGTTCAAGGGTTAAAATGAAACTTTTTAAAGTTTGAGGGTATAATTGAAACCAACTGGTATTTTTGATAATTTAACCCAACTTTTATTATATCATACTCCATTTTTTTCGATCTATAGTTATTAGTAAATTTATTTTCGATCAATTAAAAGTTTATTATATATAATTTAAGCATAATTTCAATTTGGTTTAAGTTTCAATTTAAGCCTTATGATAGCTTATGTTTATTTGATTTAATTGAATTTCACAAATTGTCTCTATTGTTACTATTGACACATTTTTATTACATGACATAGACTCATTAGGGCATAAGGTTAAGTAAAAGCTATAATGAAATAGTTTGGATTGAGGTCGATATAACATGATTAGAGACAATTTGTGAAGTTGCCAATTCGGGAGCATAACTCAGTGGATAAAATACTAATTATCATTCCAAGAGTCGATAGTTCGCTTCGGTCCCTACCCTGTAATTGTTGTACTAAAAAAAATGAGAATTTGTGAAGTTTAACCAAATAATAAGAACCAAATTAAAACTAAACCCAAATCATAGGAATCAATTTGAAACTTTAAAAGGTATATGAACCAAATTGAAATTAAGCTCAAATCTTAGAGACTAAATTGAAATCTCTAAAATCATAGGACTAAATTGAAACTACACACAAATCATAAGAACCAAATTTATAATTTAGTCTTTTACTTCTCCCTGTCTTCTCCAACTAATTTGTGTGTTATATATGTATTAAAATATGTGTTATTGGTTCTCACTTCTCACACAGACAGTCGAAACTTTTTTTTTTCTATTTCTAAGAAAAATATTAAAATCTTGATTCTTTAAATAAAGCTGGACTATTCAAAGTTCAGTGTGGTAGTTTTTTTTTTTTTTTTTTTTTTTTTTTGACCAATCAATTCGCTTGCAAATCTTTATTGTGGATCTTCGTTTGAATCCTGAGAAGTTCCTGATGGTTATGGCAAGTTTTATTCAGCTCTCGAAACCTTTTCAAGTCTATTATTCCAAATTTCCAAGTCAATAGGGATGGGACAGAAGTTGGATAAGATGGGGCGCTATTTAATATAGGAACTATCTTTTTATATCAGATTTACATAATAAAATAATATAATTTTCAGTATACCTATACATGTCATCAAATTCTTTAGCCTGAGTATCCTTAATTTATCAAGCTAGCATCCTCTTTTGTCTCAAATCATCACTTATTCAATTAGTTGTTATGTCAGTTTTTGAATAATAATATTAGTGAGTGATTTATTAAAATCAAAATTATAAATTTAGGTACATGAATAAAAAAATCAAAGTAAACTTAGCTCAACAGTAATTGATATGTATCCTCGAACAAGAGGTCAGAGATTCGAATCACCCACCTCCAAAGGTTGTTGAACTTAAAAAAAAAAAGGAACATGAATTAAAAAAAAAAAAACTTTAAAAATTAAAGGTTAAATTTGAATATTCTTATACAATACAGTTTATATCTATAAATATCTTAAGATTTGTGTACAAAAATTAACAACGCATAAATTTGAATCTTGGTTCACGTAGGTTATTAAACTCAAAAAATATAATATTTAAAGGGTTGTCTGGGGTACTGAGTGAGTTATAATAGTCTAAGTTATAATAGTATGTGAGTTATAATAATCTATGTTTGGGGTACAAAGTTGTTCACAAACTATTATGATTCAGACTATTAGAACCTGCATCTCAAAGAGACTCTAAAAGTTTGGTGAAAAAATAATAGATAGGAATTAATGGGGAGACGATCTTAAACATGCTTGGAATTGTGGGCCCTAGGCCTTTTGGGCCTCTGGCAAGAGGGGTGGTCCAGATTCAAAACAATCACAATGTCACACGTGTGAACACTATCATGAAGAAGTTCATTAACCACTACCTCATAATCTGGATCCCCTTATCCACACGAAGAGCCCATTAGAGACTATATTTGGGCCGTCTGTAATCTCACCATATAAGGCCCAATCCGTGTTTGGGCTTCATCCATGGATTCACGTTAATAGCCCTAAGGAATTTTTTTATCTGTTTAAAGTTTGCTCGCGCGTGTTTTTTGTATACTACTATCCCTATAAATTAAAAAATATATTTAAAACTATCACAACATTCAAATGAATTTAGAAACTATTTGTACAACGAGATAATATTTATTATGAAAAAACATATGATTCGCCAACCATATGAGTTGTAGTTGACCTGGTCTTCTTGGTCAACCATTCAAGTGCAGTTTTTTTTTTTTTTTTTTTACACAAACGTCACCCTTATTCCCACATCACATATTATTTAACGTAAAACAATCAACCCATAGTTTTAAGACATAATTTAAGTAATTTTGGGCACAATCACAATGCTTATTTTAAGTGGTCGTGTCAAATTTTATCTGCAATGTGAGAATTGAAGTGGTCATCTTATAGCAAATAAGGGAAAAATAGACAAGGAAAGAAAATATAAATTTATAAATTCAAGACAACCATCATTGATGAGAAAAGAAAATTGATTTATAAATGTAATAATAATAGTTAAAATGAGCATAGCTAATTGGTAACTAAGCATGTACTCTCGACCAAGAGGTTAGAGACTCGAATCCTCTCACTTCCAAATGTTGTTGAACTAAAAAAAAATAGTAAGATACCTCGACCTACACGGTAAGATCTCACACCCGTGTGGTGCTATGCTCAATATACTCTGATGCTTAAGTTAGCAAGTAATTGACAGTGTAGTCGTCGGTCAACATGAACATAGATCAACTGGCATAAAGCTTTATTTCAAAGAAAATTAAAACAACTACAAGAAAATTAGTCTTTCCTAAAGCCGAGAAAGACATCGGGAGAAGCAACCTCTTCGGACGCGACATAGCGGCATTAGGAGAACATAATATCTTTTGACGTTGTGTAAAATGGCATCTTGCAAGCTTACTTTTTTCGACGTCGGGAGAGGCTCATTAAAAGCCCTAATATTTTCTTCTTCTCCCATTATAATCGTGCTAGCCCTCGTATCCAAAAATTTGTGCCCTCTTTGCCTCTCGCCATGTTCCGTCACTCTTTGCCATCTCCGTCTGTCGTTGCCATCTCGTTGTTTGCCATCATTTACTGCCTCCCATTGCCGCACAATATGCATTTTTCTCCGTTGCAGCCTCTCCCTTAACACTTCGTCGTTGCTGCTGCCAGTAGGTCCCTCTCTCTTTTGAAATTGTAGCTTGTGTGTAATGTATTTATTAATCACCCATGGTTTTGAATCGTACGCAAAAAAAAATATATTATCGAGCTCATGTTAGGGTAAATATGTTTAGATATATGTGATTTTTAGTACATATTTGCAAATATATCTATTTCTCATTGTTTGTTGCACTTTGAGATATATATTGTTTGATATGTTTGTTTGTTTTTATTGGAGTTTGAGATTTGATAGCACTCATTTAGTGCTAGTTTATTCCTTATATTTATGCTAATTTTTTTATAATGAATTTGTGAGCTTTTATGCATATTTTTTTTTGTCTATTTTGTAGAAATCGAGCTAACGGAGCAAAATTGAGTATTTGAGATTATTTTGATTGATATTAGAGCCTTTTAGAGCTTTATTGAAGATCCAAGAAGAAAAGATATGGAGAACAAAAAGTTGAGCAAGATCCAAGAGCGTCGAAACACTCGAAAAGGCAATTTTGGGGCTTTTCTACCCGAGAGTTGACGCCTAGGCACTACGATTATGGCAGCACGCTCGTTTTTAGATGTTGCGTCGATCCTTGCTATAAAAACATCATTTTCTCTTCGATTTGAGGAGGCCAAACCAAGGGGTTTTGCTCTAAACTCGATTCCATGCTATTTTAAGAGGTTTGGGGAGCATTTGGTGAACGTATTGAAGCAGAATTGAAGATTTGAAGCTAGAGAATCGAGGAAATCACGCGAGAATACAGGATTGACCTTCCGTTTGTATTTTCTTCATTTTTCTTTCACTTTTAGCTACTATATAGGTTGGAAAATTAGGGATTTATGGGTTGTTTGGACTGAATTTGTATATCTTTGACCCTAATCACTTGGGTTTATTGTATTTAATTGTTTAGATGCTTAATTATTGGAATTGTTGGACCAATTGCATAGTTTATGGATTTTTATAACTATTAGTGCTTTGAATCATTTGTGCTTTTGTTGCTTAATGCCTTTAATAATTGATTCTCTAATTAATTGAGGTATTTCTAAGTAGAGCTTGACAGAGAATACTTAGTTTAGCTTAATGCACAATTGATTAGTTACTCGAGTGACAGCGAGATTAATAGTTAATTAATTGTAGTTGGTGATGAAGGTTAATTAGTTGGACATTGGTTAATTGACTAGTTTTGTAAGTAGAAACTCGACGAAGAGAAACTTAGACAATAACATCACTAGTGTTTATTTACCTGAGTGACAGCTGGAGTTAATAAATAGACATTAGAAGTTTGTAATGAAGTGTCTTAATGCCTTGTATGAGTTAGCTAGCGCTAAGGACACCTAGGTTAGTTAATTAGTACTTGAGAGTGGAGGAGACCGACATGAGATTCTACGTCCTTAGAGCTTCTAGGCTTATGAGTTCACTGTCCATTGATTTATAATTATCTGTTAGCTTAGTAATTGATCATTTCTCAAGTTTATCCCTTGTGTTTGTGTCTCCTATTTATTTTTTGCACTTTATTTTCTATTGTTAGTTTAGTTTATCTTCTTTTGACTTATGTTCTCTAAATAAAGCTAAGTGAAATTATTTGTGATAATTAATTGAATTAAAAACCAATCTTTGTGGATTCTATACTCTGCATAGGAATACCGTTTTATATTACTTGACCTGTCCGCTTGCAGTTATACGTAAAAGTACGTGCATCAAGATTGTTTTATAAGTTTGAGTTTAATTGTTTGTTGGACTTTGAGATATGTTTGTTTGTTTTTGTTGGAGTTTGAGATTGTTTGACAAGTTTGAGTTTAGTTGTTTGTTGGAGTTAGTGATTGTTTGATATGTTTGTTTGTTTGTTGGAGTTTGTGCTAAGGGATCATTTTGAATTTAGATGATTTTGGTTAAAAGTTTGGTTTAGTTCTTGTGTGTATAAGTTTGAATTTGTTAAGTTTAGTTGTGGTGTTTGTTGGAGTGGTTGTTTGATATGTTTGTTCTATGCCAAGGGATCGTTTTGAGTTTAGATTAATTATTTTGGCTAAAAGTTTGGTTTAGTTCTTGTGTGTGTAAATCTGAATATGTCAAATTTAGTTGTGGTGTTTGTTTGAGTTTGAGATTGTTTGATATGTTTAGATAAGTTCGATTAGTTTAAGGGATGTTGTCTGTGTTTCGATTACTTTGGTTTAGTTCTCATATTTATAAAGAGTTCCTTAAGTTTTGATAAGTTTAATTTTGTTTGATAATTTTAAATTATTGAGTTAGTATTGAACATAATTAAATTTTATTTTCTTAGGTGGTTCGAGGTCGATGTAAGAGCAAGATTATGCTGACGACATTTAAGATGCATCTACGAGCAGAATTTTTTTCCTCAAGTGTTTTATGTAATTTATTTTATCTCCAACTTTGAATGAAAAAATATTTAGAATAACTTACGACGTTGGTATGAACATATTTGGATTTGTTCAATTGATATAGATTATATTTCGAATGCAATTTAAAATATATTTTATTTTGTATACATTTTATTTAGGCACAAGATTTGAATGAAAAAAAAAACATTAAAGAACTAAAATTAAAAAAAAATAGCATCAAGTAGCTTCTACCGACACAAAAAATTTGGCGTTAGCATAATACAGATATGTTGATGTCATCAAACTGGCATCAGCAGTTTGGCCTTGCCAAACATCTGCCGACGCCAGCTTTATGGCATCAGCAAAAGTTGGCTTTTCCAACGCCTGATTTATGGTGTCGGTAAGGTAGCTTCTGCAGACGTCATTTAGCTGGCGTCGGCAGAAGCAGGTTTTGCTGACGCTGGTCATTCTAGCATCGCAAAACCTCTCCCGACTGGCTTCTGCCAAAGCCACTCTTAATGCATTTTTGGCTTCTCTCGATGCTTTTCGACATTGAGAAAAGCCAAAAATCCTATAGTGAACTAATATATTAGAGCAAAAAATAACAACATAACACAAAATCAAAGCTTTATCCAAAAAAATAGAACATATCTATGTACACACCCTCACTCCAGATCTAAATCTAGGCGTATGATTGGGATCTACGAGTCAGGGACGAGAGAGTGTCGATATGAGGCTGAGTGACCTGCAATGGAGAAGCTTCGAACAACAAACAGCAACTGCGAAGTGCGAATGGCGACTACGTTTTTTGTTCATCGGAGACAAAAAGTGGATGAGGTTGATGATCGAACGACTATGAAGGCTAAAGCTTAAATGAGAGGGAGAGAGTGAAAGTCCAGAGGCGGGATGCGCAACTAGAGGGACTAAATTATGAGAGTTAGGATTTTCTTTTTTTGAAGTTATCAGTTCTTTTGTATATATATATATATATATATATATATATATATATATATATATATATATATATATATATATATATATATATTAAATTCATAGGTTCGGTTCGGGTTGAACCAAACCAAAAAATCTCAACCTATGAATCGAATCGAATTTTCGATTCTATAAAAAATAAACCCAACTCAAACTGAAAAAATAAATAAATAAATAAAAATAAAAAGCAAAACCCAACCCAACTCTTGCAGTTTTGGTTGGATAATCTGAAATGTTCGAGTTATTGAATTATTTGTACACTCCTACTGGGCCATTTTGTCTCCAACTCCATTGCTCGTTCCATTTTGTCTCCAACTCCATTGCTCGTTTAAGAGGCATTTTTACTGTTCTTTTTTTTAATTCCCTTTCGTGGTTGACCTATTAAATTTGAATTAATCTCATCTTTTAATATAATTTAAAACTGCAGAAGCCCTTGACTGAGTTACTTTGAATTTATCATCGAAAATTGTTGTGGATGTGAGAAGGAGTAGCAGTATCATATATCTAATATCCCACAATATGTGATTCGTAAAAGAGCTCCACAAATAGGTGTATTATGCTTTAAAGAAGAAAAGATAGTGTGAAAGCAAATTTAAAAGATTGTAGACTCAGAATGGGCAATTTCGTACCTATCATTATGAAAACATGAAGAAGTCGATTGTCATAAAATTTTATTTTATAAAGACTTTATTTTTTATTTTTATAAATTAAACTTGCTTATTTCCACCGCTTAAAAATAGTAGTTTTCAAAATTTTATTTTTGTTTTTAGATTTTGATTAATAATTTAAATATTTTCTTAAGCACAATGAAATTCATTGTAGATAAATGATTAGGAAACAAGCATAATTTTCAAAAACTAAAATTTAAAAATTATATGATCATCAAATGAATTTTTGTTTTTAGATTTTGATTAATAATTTAAATATTTTTTTAAGCACAATGAAATTCATTGAGATAAATGATTAAGAAACAAGCATAATTTTCAAAAACCAAAATTTAAAAATTATATGGTTATCAAATGAGACTTAAATGTCCACTTTGTATTTTTTTTTATTGAAATATTTGCTCATGTTAAAATAACACAATGAATTGATTGATTTGATTTTTTTTTTTTAATTTTATGTTTTCAAATATTTAAGCCTTGTTTGGATATTCCTTCATTTTCCCTTGTATTGTAATCTCCAGTTTAAATGTTTCTTTTGATCGTAGTCCAAATTTGAAAACTGAAAAAGTAATTATATTTTCAAAATTACTCTGTTTTAGTACAACAAATGTGTGGTATAGAGATTTACATTTTCGATTTCAAGAGAATGAGTACATGCTAATTATTATTAAGCTACGCTCATTTGACATATTTTCAAAATTACTTCGTTTAAGATTTCAAAACTGATGTTTTTATTAAAATTTAAAATTGAAAAAACTAGAAACGTAGATGCAAGCGTGGTTTTCACAATCTTAATTTTTAAAACCTTAAAGCATAATAAAATGAAAATTTTCTTAAAATAATAAGAGAAATATTGAGCGGCTATTTGAGGCGTGAGTTACTGTGGAGTACTCTGCACCACAAACATATACTATTATAACCTCAAACTAAACACCTCCCCAAACATATACTATTATAACCTCAAACTAAACACCTATGTATTTTAAACAATATTATATAATTCTATAGACTATTATAATCCACAGACAATTATAATTCATGTTATTATAATTCACTCAATTTCTCAAACAGCCTATGAGTTTTTACTTGAAGCTCATTGTGGAATTCAATTTTAAAGAATTAACTTCATATCGGATAAAATTCTATTGGTTAACAAGCAGTGAAGCATGTAGGTTTCTTTTTTCGAATTAGAAAGAGTCTCTAAAGTACCTTATATAAAACACGTGCTTGTGTGATACAATTCACACAATTGAAGTTGTCTTACTTTGATAAAATTGCAATTCAAATACTGATCAATAATAATATAAGTGAACCTCAAACCAGCTCTTATATATATGGTTACGCGTGACAAAGTTAAATAGTCAAATTAAATAATGCTATATCACTATGATGCATCAATGATGCACTTTGACCAAATTCATTCTAAGAAATTTCATTACTTGATGGTAGTTTGTATTATTTTAATTTTTATCTCAAAGAGATTTACTTCATGCATACCTCACCCTGGCCCCAATTACCAACTCTCAGCTTGGTCTAATTCGTTCCTTTATTTACTTTGATTATTTCTAACTTAATTTCAAGCCATTATTTTCAAACCCTTATTTTTGACCAAATTCATGGCAGTCAATTGAAGGCAACCCTTTCTTAATTATATTGAAGGCCTGCAACATTGAATCGCTTTTAGCTAGCATAATTTTAAAATTGTCCATCATCAAATTGAAAAATAATAGAAAGTAAATTTATATGATTTTATAATTTTTTTTTTCATCTATGATAATTCTCGATCTGTCAAGAGTCGAAATTATTTTTTCTTATTTTCATTTATGCTCGTGAATGACTCCCGAGATCAATTACGTACCTAAACTGCAAAATGTATTTAGGAAATGAGGGTAATGCCATATTAATCTTTTAAGCCCTACTTTTCAAATAATACATAATTGAATAATGTACTCACTTTACATTATTTGAATAATATATATATATATATTTTAAATTTTAGAGGTATGATATCATAAATTCGTTTTTCAATTTGATATACAATTAATTACAATTTAGCCCAACATGCAAAATATTGCTCTTGCATTTATCATCAGCATTTTTTAAATCATGATCTCGGGTGGTTCACAAAAGTGAATAGGTAATCCTGGCATGTGTAATAGTTGCATGCATGTTATAGTGAATGGGTAATTTTTATAATTTATAAACTTTTTAAAATGTGAATTTTCCATTGACACTTTTTCTTTTAATTAAGAATGGACTTTGAAAATAAAAATTTAGAAGTTCCTAGAGAAAAAAGATTATGTTAATTTTTTTTGAATTCAATCAATTGTGGTGTGGAAATTGAACCATTGATCTTTAAAATGATAATTAATAATTGTCTTACCGATATCATGTATAAAACATTTAATATAACTTAAAAGATTATTGCAACATAAAAGCTAATAAATACTATTGCTTGATACGCCCCATTCAGATGCCAAAAAAGACATACAAAGAAAGACAACACAACATTAATTAGTTATTTTGACTTTTGTCTTTGCCATTTTTAGGGACTTTGTAGTGATCGAAACATGAAGCATTTTAACTTTTTGCCTAACTGCCCTTCAAATTCATTCATCAGAAGAATTGACCCATTAAATTAAACACACTTAGCTTTGAAGTTTGAACTTGGCATAGTCCAGTGGAAAGTTTCAGCACAAGGAAAGGAAGCGATTGGGTGATTTTAATATATCTATTTCAAATTAGCTTCCCATCTTCTAAAACATACATATTTTAAAATTTATATATAATTTAAAGAGTATATTCTATTTAATATATCGGTTTTGAGTTTTGTTGACAAGGTCTTCTATTCTCTCTACCGTACATAAAAAACAAAGCCTCTATTTTGGAACTTTTTTCTTAAAAGAATTAGACTTTTGGATTTGGACAGAAGAATTTATATTTCTTTTTAGTTTTCACTGTTAAACTTGCACTAAATGTGTTCTGATATGTAAATTTATAAATGAATATTTGCGTACTTCGATTTTGATTGTATCAATTGTAGTTTTGTATTTTGTAAATGCAGGAATGTAAGGTCAAACTTCAGTGGCTTGCAAAATAGTAGAAGATCATTAAGAGATCTAACAAATAATAATATTGAATAAGATTTATGATTAGGTTAACTTAATCAAGTTATGAGATTTGTTTAGCTTTTTCTTGGTTTTCTTATGCAATTAGTTACTTTTTTTATTATTATTTATTATTAATTGTACTATGCATGCCAACATGAGCATAGATGAGTGGTACTTGACAACTACCTTTTTTCTTGAATTTGGAGATTCAAATTTTCATACTTCACATTTGTTGTACTAAAAAAATCATACTATGTGTATGCATTTCAAATTACAAATCATAATTAGATAAAGAGTATCATTAATCCTAATCAATTTAAGACTTCTTTTTTAGAATTAATCATCTAAGACTTATAAATTAATTAACATGATATTTCTTCATTAAGATAAGGTTAAATTACAAATTTTAGTTTTAAAGCTACGTTTAGGTATAGTTTTAAAAGTTACAATTTAGTGTCTATGGTTTAGGCTTAGTTTTAATTTTTTTTCTTAAAAAAAAGCTTATTTTTAATTTGTCACTATACTTTTGAAAGTTTTAATTTGATCCCCTATTGTCTTAGCTTAGTTTCAATTTAGTTTCTATGGTTTTATTAAACCTCACAAGCCGTACTTAAATGGTGTTTCACCTACCCAAAAAATTTACTTATTTCTTTATTTTTTTTACTCGGCTCTGAAGTTCTATACAATCAACTAAAATAATCAACCAAATAGAAAACATTAGTCCATTGTAGTTAAAAAAAGTATTAATATAATAACTTTTTTTTGAACAAAGTGTTAATATAATAATGACATCGACAATTTATGAAGTTTAATACTAAATTGTAGGGAATTAAGCTCAAACTATAGAAATTAAATTGAAACTTTAAAATTATAGAGAACAAATTAAAACTATGTCCAAAGTACAAGAACCAAATTTTAATTTAACCTTAAAATAATTAGGAGGAAAAAGTGTCTTTATTAATTGAATTTTCCAAGGGTCTTCTTATGTGGTAGAATTTTTGGCCATATATGGCCATATAGAATATTTGAGAATCTAAAACTCATCCAACTCGTGAATTTTTCCAAGAATTCTATGAAAAGGGTACTTGATTATGATATTCCATCCAGATTATTTTCCTTTTCTATTTCCCTTCTTTCATCAATTCCCATTTTTTATACATTTAAAATTTAATAATAATTCAAAGAAATTAATATAATAATCAAAGATAATGCTTAGATGAATGTTGGTATACAAAAATCTCATTGCCCTCCCACCATTCAAATGTTGACAACAAAGAGAGAATATATTTTTTTACCTTTATTTTTCTTAATTGTGTTTTTGCTCTCATTGTTGTCAACGATTGAATGGTGAAATAGGAAGATTCTTACCTACTGATATGCAAGCAAGTATTATCCTATAATCAATCTTATGTCACACACTTGTAACCAAGTATGTTTATACCATTCTTATCTACAATAACTTCAGTTAAAATTTTATTTTATCACAATTTAGTTTCAATGGTATACAAAGTCAGAGTAAGATTCATATTAAAAATAAAATTCGTACAAATAGTTTAATTAGATTATAGCGATATATATAAATTAAATAAAAGATACATTGTTTCTTTTATGTCATCTCCTTCAATACTCTCACCATAGTCTTTGACATTGCCCTTCCCAAACTCCATCTATATATAATACATAAACCCAACACTGCGACCATTCTCAATTCAAAATTCCTCAAATTCCAAAGCCGTTTTCTTGATCTCACTCGCCGGCGATCAGATTCTCAGACGCCCACGGCGGCAAGTGGCAAAAAGTAATAAATATGGAGCCAAAAAACGGCGATCAAACGAAGAATATCAACAAAGGAAACAAATTGAGCCAACTGGTAAAAGCCTCCGGCCGGCTTCTGTCGAAAGTCCGAGATTTTTACATCAGGAGCCTGACGGAGTGCTCAAACCACCTGGACTACGGCATGGCGCTGAGCGGGCCGGCCGGGCAGGTGCCGACCCATCTTCCCAAGAGCTACAGCTTGGGGTCCACCGCCTCCAGCCATGGAGGCGGCGACGACTACAGGGAGCTTCTGAGGGCGGCCTCGACTCGAAGCTTGAGCAAGAAAGTGGAACCCGATTTCCAAATCCAAGCGGCGAGGAAATCGCCGATTGCCGAACCGAAAAACGTTCCAAGGAGCCAGAGCGTGGGGATTGGGAGAATCGACGAGGAGAAAACGTATGAATTTGAAGAGGATTTCAAGGCGAGTAATACTTATGCGTATCCCAGAAGCAGAAGCTACGCTGTTCATAGAAGAAGACGTGTGTATTGAATTGACAATTAAGCCCAAGAGTGAAATTCCTGATCGATTTAATTCGTGTTATGAATTATGAATATGGTATTTTCGTGTTGGGATTTAATTCCATAGTGTCGTGATATAAGAAAATCAAACTATAGAAAGAAACTACATATATTCTTCATATTCTTCTTGTTGCTTTTTTTTTTTTTTTTTAATTTTTATTTCTCCCCTCTTTTTGATGAATTTAATTTGTATGTATATATATATTTTTTAAATGAACTTCTTGCTTTTATTTATTTTATTTATTTTTTTTATATTATTAATATTATTATTTCCGTTTGTATAATGTCAATGAGCAAAGTCGCAGGATGAAATAATTTCTTGGGCGATGAGGGGATAGATGGAAAGCCAAGAGGGTTGAAATTGGAACATGCCGGCCGATTATTGCTTATTTTTATCTCCGATTGTAACCCACTCATCCATTGCAATTGCAACTTTTTGATTTTCAACATTATTAAAATAGATTAGTGGACGAAGCCTTAAAATCTCCTTTTTTTTTTTTAATACAACAAATGGAGTATAGGGATTTGAACCTCCGACCTCGAAGGAAGGAGCGAACGAGTACATATCAATTACCTCTAAACTAAACTCACTTTGACGTATTTTATATACTTTTTGACAAACGAAATGTTTTTTTTAAGTGAAAAACTTGTTATATATAAATAATTTTAGAAAAAAGAATTAAATCTATTTTTTGAATTTTTCAAACTACTTATAATAATATAAAAAATTGACAAAATACTATTAATGGATCAAAAGTGTTATTCAACATTTTAATCCAGCACCACTCATTTTTAAAACAACACTTTTAATCATCTCTAAATACTTAAATAAAAAGGCTAAATTATAGAAAATACCCCTGAACTTTGTACTTTGTTTCAAAAATACCCATGAACTTTCAAAAGTTTCAATAGTACCCTTAAGCTTTCAAAAAAAGTTCAAAAATATCCTTACCATTAGTGTTGGATGGAAACTGTTAGTACTTTATTTCAAAAATACCCCTGAACTTTCAAAAGTTGTATTAATACCCCTAATCTTTAAAAAAATTAAAAAATATTCTTACTGTTAGTATATGGACAAAAAACATTTATTTATATCTCATTACCTCTCTCTTCCATTTTTCTCTCTCTTGATTTGCTCCAATCTATAGCCTAACACCTCTATTTTTCCTCTTTTTATTCTCTTTCTTTTTCAATACCCTCTTTTACTCTCTTTTTCCATTTTCCAATCTCTAAAACTACCCCTTCAATCAAGGTATATATAAAAGAGAATAATGAAACCACCGAGGGACCTTGGACTTAAATGTCTTAACAAGGTTGTACGTTAGTAATTTGAGTTAGTACGTTTGGGTTTAATACACAAAAAGGGAGACATGTTGAGAATTTGAGTCATAATTTTGAGGACATCTAGTGGGAGGGAAAAGAAAGAAAACATATGTATTATCATATTTGTAGCGAATGAAGATTTTATTAATCTTTTTTGCATTTCAAATTAGTCTATTTGTTGTGGTTAGTTAAGAAGGTTCCCCATGATTGAGAATTGGGCAAATGAAGGAAAAATGAGAGTATCTATATGAAAACGAATGAGGGTATCTATATGAGTATGTTGTTTCCAAGTTGGTTCTTTTCCAACTCATGATAACTTCAAAGACATTGACTATTTGAGTGTTGAAATTTATTATATTTATGTATGGACATGCTTAGAAATGAGAGAGAGTTCCTCATGTTTATTTAAAGTTCTAATATTTAAGAAGATAAGAGAGATGAGGGAAGTTTTAGAGATTGAAAAATGGAAAAAGAAAGTAAGAGGGTATTGAAAAAGAAAGGGAAAAATAGAGGAAAAATAGAGAAATGTTAGGCCATCGATTGAAGTGAACTAGAAGATGGAGGTAATGGAGTGTAGATAAATGACTTCCGTCCATATATTAACGGTAAATGTATTTTTAAACTTTTTTTTTTTTTAAGTTTATTGGGTTAATGAAACTTTTGAAAGTTCAGGGGTATTTTTGAAACAAAGTACTAACACGGTTTCCATCTGGTAGGGGCATTTTTTAACTTTTTTTTTTAAAGTTTAAGGGTATTAATGAAACTTTTGAAAGTTTAAGGGTATTTTTGAAACAAAATACAAAGTTCATGGGTATTTTTTATAATTTAGCCAAAAAAAATTAAATACACACTATTGTTGCCAAAATCCAGCCAAGCAAACTCACCCGACCTTCACGTGACATCAACGGTAAATTTGTTTAAAAGGGGGAAGAACGTGGCCTGCAAAATAGATTTGAACACCGGTGTGGTGCTTGCCACACAAGCTCCGATGCTTAAGTCAGAGAGTGAATGAGTATGACAAGTTAGAGTTTTTAGAATGAGGAAGAACTTACCTCCTCTCCAATAAGAATAGTATTTATATGACCTTTATGGGGCATAAACCCTAATCTGTGGCGAATTAGGAAAAGGAGATGGCTCATCGAGGGTTGGATCGGGACTAGGAAGAGAGAGAAGGATGGCCTGACCCCATAGTGGGGTCGACCTTTGAGGTTGGCCTCGGCGAATTTGGGCCTTCGTGCCCAAATTCTCGCCTCCCTTGTTGTCTGGAGCCCGATCTCTTTTGTCTTTTAGTTCAGTTGGATCCCTTTTTGGCCTATTTTGGATCATTTCTTTGTATATTTTCCATTTCATTTCCTTTATATTTTAAATTTGTCGTTATGGTTGAATTTCAACCATAACAAACACTTTGATATTGTGAAGTGAAAGAGAAAAAGTATCATCTTGGATGTCCAATAACGTACTACGGTACTTGCACATGCACTTGATTCCAATATTGAGGAATTTCGATAATAACTTTAGTCTACTGGCTTATAATTTATTTTTAAAAATTAAATTTATTGGCTTAATGATTTATTCATTTTGTAATCTATTTTTAAAAAAAAATGTGTAAGATTCAACCCATTTTTTAATTTAAAAAACAAGTAGTTTTCAAATTTAAAAGTATTGGTCAATGAATTTAAAATTTGACACATAAAATCATTATAAAATAAAACCCTCCTTCTAAAAGCATCAACCTATAAAATTAAAATCATTATAAAATAAAACCTTCCTTCTAAAAGCATCAACCTATAAAATTATGTTTATATAGATATAAAAGAAATTAAGATAAGATAAGATATAAAAAAAAATAGTCAATCTATATCATTAGTTGTATTAAAAGCTAAGAAAATAAATATAAATAAAATCATCTTAATTTAGAGATCGGTTCCATTGACTTGGATTTCCTTTATCTAATCCGGCTGTTATGTTTAAAAAAAAAAATCGAAAAATCCATATTTGATTTTACTCTCTTTGAATTTGACTCGAAAAATCCGTTATGTTATCCCTCTTTAGCTTATTATGATTTGGCGATTTCTGACCGTACATGTTATGTGTATATTAAAGGTTAAATGATGAGTTTAGTCTCATAATCTTCAACGTGTTTAATAGGTTTTTGAAATTTAAAAAATATATAATAGGTCTTTAAATTTTAAATTTGTGTCGGATAGGTTTCTGGACTTTAGATTTTGTGTCTAATATATCCTTAAACTTTCAATTTTGTGTCTAATAGGTTTCTAAACTTTAGATTTTGTGTCTAATATGCCTTGAATCTTTAATTTTATATCTAACAAGTCTTTTTTTGAAATATGTGAGTGGGGGATTCAAATCTCTGATATCTTGGTTGAGGTACACATTTTATGTCAGTTAAGCTATGCTCATGTTGGCATGTTTAATAAGTCTTTGAACTTTAAATTTTGTATCTAATATGTCATTGAACTTTCAATTTTGTGTCTAATAAGTCTTTGATGCATTGTTTCTAATTCAAGTATCTTTTACATACAAAATTAAAATTTTATGGCTCTATCATACACAAAATTCAATTTTATGTTTTCTAGATCTGTTAATTTTAAAAAATGTCGAATATTTCTTGGACTTATTGTTAAAATACTTTAATACTCCCTCTCACTTGTGGGCTTGAAAATTTGTAAGAATACCCCAACAAAAGAAAACGACTTCGCAGGGGTTCGAACATAGGACCTCATGCTCTAATATCATGTTAAATCACCAATCAACCCAAAAGCTTAAGCTAATAAGTTATGGTAAATTTAATTATATATCAACACTGTAACACTTATTAGATACAGAATTGAAAGTTCAAGATTTATTAAACACTTTTAAAGTTTAGAGACCTATTAGTTAGATACTTTATAAAGTTTAGAGATCTAACTATTGTTGGTAAAATATTACGTAAAGCAATTGGCCAAGAATACTGAAAACAGAACAACACAACCAACAAATATAAAAATATTAATCAGTAAAATAGGGTTTAAGAAAGTATGTTATCTGGGTTGAGGCGCGTTGCAGACCGTTGTCCTTAGAGAAGACGTGCCCTCACTAGCACTGAGTTATTCGGCACTCCACTCTCAAGATACAACTCTCTTCAAGAAAGCTAGTGTGCAGCTAAGCTCTCTTACAAATCCTTGTTGACTTGTATGCTCAAAGAAGGAAAAATTTTTGTGGAAAACAATTTAATAAACTCTGTAAAGCTTTTCTTGAAAAACTCTCTTCGTAAAGTTTTATGAGGAAAAAGACAATTAAAAAGCCAAAACGCCCATAGGTACATGCCTAGCTTTCTCCTTAAAAGAAGGAATTAGTTAAAAATTAATTCTTATTTTCCTTTTATAAATGATTATACTTAAATAAATTATTAATTAAATTAATAAAATAAAATCAATAAATTATCCAACAACTATTAATAGACACAAATCTAAAAATTCAAGGACTAGATTTATAATTTTAACAAATATTAAATGTGAATTTGGCATTGAATTATTATTTTTATTATTTTGAAATAAATTGACTGAATTAATTATTAAAAAAATATTGAACGATTCTTTCATCTAAAAGAAAAGATTGATTATGATAATTTAGGTCCCGTTTGATAACCATTTAATTTTTAGTTTTTAATTTTTAAAAATTAAGCATATAAATACTACTTCCACATATAGGTTGTCTTGCTTTGTTATCTACTTTTAACCTATATTTTCAAAAACCAAGCCAAGTTTTGAAAACTAAAAAAAGTAGTTTTTGAAAACTAAAAAAAATAGTTTTTGAAAACTTGTTTTTGTTTTTGGAATTTGGCTAAGAATTTAAATGTTTCCTGAAGAAAGATGAAACCAATGTACAAACATTTGGAGAAAACAAGCTTAATTTTCAAAAACTAAAAACCAAATAGTTATCAAAATAGAGCTTTAGTGTGTGTGTATATATATATATTGGTTCAATAATTTATTATTTCTTATGAACTGGAAAAGACGGTAGTTATTTGAAACCAAAAAAAAAAAAAAAAAAATTGCAGTCCTAATTTATTCAACGAATGTTGCAACTTGGCTCGTTTGATAACGTTACCATTTCCTGTTTTTTGTCCTCGTTTCGTATTTTTTAAGAAACATACATGTTTGATAAACCATTCCGTTTCTTGTTTCTAAATTTTTAGAAACGTTTCTAAAAAAGAAGAAATTTTTGAGAAACTACAGATAGACGTTTCTCAAATTATGTTTCTGTTTTTTTTTTCATGTTTCATACATGTATCCCTATTTCTCTTTTCCCTTTCTACACCTTGTTCCCTTTCTACGCCCACCTTTCCTCTCTCTCTTCTTTCTCTCTCTTCCATTCTATTTTTTTTCTTTTAATACTTTTTTTCTTTTCATTTTTTCCTTTTTCTTTTTTCATTTTTTTCTTTCTTTTCTCTCTTCTTTCTCTCTCTTCCAGCATAATATTTTTTCTTTTAATAGTTTCTTTTTTTTTTCTTTTGTTCTTTTTTCTTTTTGTTTATGTTTTTCTATTCTCTCTCATTTCCTTTTTTTTTTTTAAACTTTCCATTAACAAGCTTTTAGTTATTATTTTCTATTTAAATCTCTATTATTTTCTCTTTTGGTACAATTTTAATTCTTTTACTAAATAAATAAACTAATAATGTATTTCATGTTTACCATTAAATGTGTGTGTATATATATATTCTCTCTCTCTCTCTCTCTTTTTTTTACTTGCATGTATTATTGGCCAATGCATTTTTCAAGAAAAATAAAGTTTATTATTAAATTAAAAAAATGTGGGTATGCTCGATCGTCTAACCTTAGACAATTTACAAATTAGCCTAATTGAACTAACTCGTGTAAGCCAAAATCATTTATAGTGAATTGATTGGAGTAAGAGATGACATTGCAAGTCAAATTTGAATAGCATTTGAAGGCTAAAATTTATTATTATTATTATTTTTTGTTGGGCCTGAATAAAATACTATAAACTCTTTATAATTATTTTATATTTATTTTAATGCATGTTGTATGTTTTATTATATTATACGTACTAAATTTTATTTTTACTAAAAAACAAGAAACAAGAAACAATTATCAAACACGTGTCTGTTTTTGTTTCTTTTTTTAAAGAAACAAGAAACATAAATAGTTATCAAACATGTTTCTGCTTTTAGTTAATTTTAAAAAACAAGAAACAAAAAACGGAAACAAGAAACGAGAACGTTATCAAACAGGGCTAAGTTTTCTTCGTTTGAAAGATATACACTTCTATACCTAAATTGTGTTATATCGAATTTCTATCAAAGTTTTAAAAAGAATTCCCTGGACTAAGCAATGTTTGAAAATTAAAATCCACTAAAATAGACTATTTCCATGAATCAAAGTCCAACTATTATTTATTCTGAAAAAAAAAAGTCCAATTATTAGAAGAAAAAAAAATTCGAGATCAAATTGATCATTTCTAGGAATCAAAGTCCAACCGTATAGATCCTTTTGTTTTCGTTAAATTATACAAAATATAATGAATTTAGGTGAGGTTTGAATTATATCTTTAATCTTCTAAAAATTTCATCTTTTACTCTCAATTTTCAAAATTATTTCAAAACATCTATTATGTGAACGTTTGCATTAAAATGAAGACATAAATGTAAGGTGTTGGTGTGCGTTGTAAGAATAGTAATATTGTTACATGAACATAGCTTAGTGGTTAAAACAACACCACTTTCTTTCATCGAAGTCACACATTTTTAATTAAAAGAAAGAAAACTTGTTTTGAAACAACTTCAAAGATTGGTCAAAATAAAACATTTGAAACAATATAGAATAAAAATTTAATTTGTGGTACTACAATAGTAGGGATACCTTCCATTCGCTATAATCTATGTTCATATGTACCTCTACTTTTAAAACTCACTACCACGTCAAATTTTAGTTTTCATTTGAACAAAAAAATTGACAGAATGGTTTGCTCTGAAATAATTTTAGAGTTTAAAGGTAAAAATAAAACTTTGAAAAAGTTAACAACATAATTGAAACTCAATCTAAAGTTTATAAAGCATTTTGTATAATTTAACTTTTTTTTTTTTTTAAGAAAGATCAAGAACACACTCAAGCTGCTAACAATCAAGCTAGTTTGCAGATCTTATAGAGTAAGGTAGGTCTAGTATGAGTAATATAATGATTTTTCTATTAAAAAATAAAAGTAGTATATTGTGTTGAGTGACTAGGAATCCTCATCCTCCAATATCAATTTTAAAAACTAAAATAAGAAGAGAGAAAAAGTTGAGCAAAGATGTTGGGCTATAGACAGAGGTAGATGCAAAAAATAAATCAACTTCGTCAACTACTGAATCTCTTGGATCAAATTTCTCAACAAAAGAAAAAAAAAAAAAAAGAGCCTCTTAGATCACAGGTGGCTACCACTTTAATGCATATATACATATTTTTTGAAAAAACTTTAATGCATAATTAAAAATATATTTTTAAAAATTTAGATAACTTCTCCGCACATAATGAATAAAATTCCAGAGGTAAAATGTTCCAATTCTCCGTTTCACGTTCTGTTGAACTTTAAAATAATAAAAATCAAAATTAAAATCAAACCAATCCTCCAAGAGATTTGATGCCACATGTCACTTAGCCATATGGTTGATTTTTATCCCCCTTTTTGTTGCATTTTGCACCGCATGTGTCCTTGTCTTGGATGCTCAATTCAATAAAATTTTGTTTAGTTCTACAGTTAGCATGATGGAATCTAACCTTTGATCTTTAGTGTCTCAATATGTACTTTACCTATTAGGCTATAATCAAATTAACTAAATTCATTGAAGTACTTAAAAGTTAAAACTCAAAACAATGTAGAGTTCATTGTGTATGTCTATGTGCAACAAACTTGGATTGCCAATCCAATGCGACCTCTTGAAAGTAATTATAGGCTGAATTGCAAAATATAAGTCGTATCAAAATGTTTCAACATCAACCCAAATATTAAAATGTCTAGTTGGTTCCTCTCAAAATTAAGAAGTTGCTAGTGTACTAGCTAAGCAATATGTACTTTTACTTTTCAAAACTTACTTTAAAAAGTCATAGGTTGGAATCTCATCTTATATTTGTGATGCAATGTTCTTATAAAAAAGCCTTTGCAATTTATGTTTTTAGTTTTAATATTCATTAAACCAAATGTAGGTTAAATAGAAAGTACCTGTAAACTCTGTACCTCATTTCAGTAATACCCCTGAACTTTAAAAAGTTTCATTAACACCATGGATCTTTTAAAAAGTTTCAAAAATACCATTACTAGAAGACATTATATTTCTTCTTTTTCTTGCTTTCTCTACAAATTTTTCCTCCATAAAAATTAATGCGAAACTTTGCTTATAAAGACTACGTTCAACAAAACAACCGATGAAAACAAAATTTGAAATCAAGCTTTCTCTTTTTAAAAGTTTAAAGAAGATAAGTGAAAGAAAAAAACATAAGTTTTTTGTTCTTTCTTTTTGCTCTCTCAGTGTTGTGTGTGTTAGTGCCAAGTAAGAGATTAACGTGGTTTTCAATTACGATGAATGGATGGTGAAGAAAGAGATGTGTAAGTTTTTTTTTTTTTTTTAATCTTTGGAGAGTTACGAGGGAGGGTTGTGGTTATGGATTTTGGGTTTTTTGAGCTTATTTGGTCAAATTGTTGCTACGGCCTTTCAAATGCTAATAAACTTGAAGAATGTGGATTTGGTTCAGTTTACAAGGTTAATTAATCAAAAGTTTGATACGTGATTTTTTTTAATATTTAAGAAGCATTATAACCACTATATGACAATATTTCATTTATTTTGCCTAAAATGAACTTAGGAAAAACTGATGGGTAGTGACTGGTGAATAAATAATAGTGAAAAGGCTCATGTCAAAAAAAAAAGTGAAAAGACTATCAACAAAATCAAGTCAAGGACATGAAGAATTCGAGAATGAAGCAAAATTTATCTTAAAGCTTCAACATAAGAATCGAGTCAGGCTCTTGAGATATTGTGTTAAAGGAGAAAGGAAAACTTATGGCCAATAAATACATGGCTAATAAGGAAAGCTTCTCATTAATTTTCATGGAGAAATTATTTGCAGAGAGAGGAAGAAGAACAAACACCAATAAAGGTTTTTTTTTTTTTAATTTTTTTGGAAGGTCAAGGGTATTAATGAAACTTTAACATTTTCCATTCAAAACTTAACAGTAAGGGTATTTTTGAATGTTTTTGAAAGATCAAGAGTACTTTTTTTAACTTTTTAAAGGTCATAGATATTATTAAAATGAGGCTCATAGTTCAAAGGTATTTTTTAGAATTTTGCCTCAAGTGTATTAAGTGAATATTCTTTGAACATATTTGTTTTTTATAACTATTTTTGGATTCTATGATCCAAGTAATAATAAAATATAAAAACAACAATTTTATGTTTTTAGTGTATTTAGATTTTAAATTTGATAGTTCATAGTTCAAAGCATGTATCATCGACCAAAGGGTCAGAAGTTTGAATCTCCATCACACATGTTGTTGAACTACTATGACTATTTTTATTTTTTTTTTTAGTTCAACAACATATAGGAGTGAAAATTCAAACTTTTGAAATTTTAGCCGATGCTATATATGTCTTAACCAATTGCTCAGGTTGACAACAACAATTTTTTTTGTTTATAAGTACATTATCAAAGACATTTTGAATAATTTTTTTTAATTAATATTCAATTTCTAAATCTGCTACCAAACACATATTCGAAATATTGAAATATGAAATACATGTCCGAATTTTATTTTAAAAAAATTAAAATTCATTGAATCTGTTGTTTTCAAATCACTAACCAAACGTATCACTAAAATAGTTAAATTTTTAAGGATTTCACATAATCATTAAAACAAATTGCTAACTTAATATTTTCATATTTTAATTCTACGTTGATAAATTAAGATTGAATGGCAGTTTAGTAAACATTTTAAATTTTTTTGAAAGGTTGTATTAGTAAACTTTTTATTTTCTATAGCTTCAATCCTTTCTGTTATCGTTTGATAACTATTTTATTTTGTGTTTTTATGTTTCTTAAAATTACACACTTTTTTCATCCATACTTTCTTTATATTTATTACCTAATGTATTAAAAATGTTTTTAAAATCTAAACCAATTTTTTTTATAAAAAAAAAAACTACATTTTAAATTTTGTTTTTAGTTTTGAAAATTTGGCTTAGAACTTGTTAAAAAAATATGAAAAGTTAACTAAAGAATTTTGAAGCAACAAGCCTGACATAATTTTAAAAAACATAAAACTAAAAACTAAACGCTCGTCAGAAGTCAAAGAATTAAAATTAATTCTAGAACTTCAAATTACATGATTTAAAATTATTTTCTTATACCTTTTATTTTATTTGAAATGGAGGGTTAAAAAGTAGGAAAATTTGCAAAAAACCATCCCTCAATTACAAGAGTTGGTATAATTACATCATTGAACTTTCAATTTAATTAATCATTATCAAAACTTAAATTTACAATTCTTAAATATTGCAAAATATAAAACTCCATGAACTAAAATAATTTTACAATCAAACTCTTGAATATTGGAATGGTTACAATTGAACTTGATATTTTTAAACTACATTTTAAATTTTGTTTTTAGTTTTGAAAATTTGGCTTAGAACTTGTTAAAAAAATATGAAAAGTTAACTAAAGAATTTTGAAGCAACAAGCCTGACATAATTTTAAAAAACATAAAACTAAAAACTAAACGCTCGTCAGAAGTCAAAGAATTAAAATTAATTCTAGAACTTCAAATTACATGATTTAAAATTATTTTCTTATACCTTTTATTTTATTTGAAATGGAGGGTTAAAAAGTAGGAAAATTTGCAAAAAACCATCCCTCAATTACAAGAGTTGGTATAATTACATCATTGAACTTTCAATTTAATTAATCACTATCAAAACTTAAATTTACAATTCTTAAATATTGCAAAATATAAAACTCCATGAACTAAAATAATTTTACAATCAAACTCTTGAATATTGGAATGGTTACAATTGAACTTGATATTTTTAACTCTAAAAAAGTTGAAAAGTGAAAACTATAATATTAACCATTAAAAAAATTAGATTGATGTTGAGCTACCATTTTGGTTTACGAAAATAAAATTTTGATATAAAGAATTTGAGTTTGATGGTAATAATCTTATTATTCAAGAGTTGGATTGGAACAATACTATAATTCAAGAGTGATTGTGCATTTTGCAATCTTTAAGAGGATGTTGTAGATGTTGAGTGAGTTATAATAGTCTGTGGAGTTATATAATATGTGTTTAAGATGCAAAGTTATTTAGTATGAGTTATAATTGTCTGTGTTTAGTACTCCACATACTATTATAATCCAGACTATTATAACGCACGCCCCAAACAACTCTTAAAGGTTTTATTGCAATAATCCAGTGGTGATTTTTACAATTTTACAACTTCTTTATTGGAAAAAATTTAATTTTTACTCATAAACTTGTCAAGTCATGTCAATTTTCACCATAAACTTTTAATTTCATCAAATTAGACCATAAACTTAGATAAGTGTTGTAATTTTTACTCTCCATTCAATTTTTGCCAATTCACCCACTAATTTTAACAAAAAACAATGTGAAAATTTCCATAAACTCACTATATTTAAATAAAATTAAGTTTTGCACAAAATTAAGTTTCATCAATATGCAAATTGACCATTGAATAATTGTGTCAAAATTTATCAATTTCAACAAAAAAATTAGCAATAATGTTGTTTTTCTTTGAAATATATCAAATTTTTACCATTCATGTTTTAGAATTTATTGGATGCATATAAGAACAATTTTTTTTTAACGATATTTAAAACGAAAACTTATAAGAGGATTAAAATTGTAACACTTTTTAAAGTTTAAGATTAAGATTGAACACTTATCTAAATTTAGGATGCAATTTGATGAAATGAGAAGTTTAGGATAAAAATTAATATAATATGGAAAATTTAGGGGTAAAAATTAATTTTGTGTTTTCCTTTTTTATTTTGATATTTTGTAGATGAAAATTGAAATTGATACTTTAGTATTCAGAAAGTGTAAAATAATCCTAATTTCGTGCCCGCAATGATATATTGAGTCAATTTGTCATCGGGGGATTTTGAACATGCCCTTTAACACAATTACCCTCCAAACGACAACAGAGAAGTGTTTCTTCGAGTTTGCAAAACCCTGAACCCAAACCCTAGCATTCTGTTCCTGCTTCCTTCTGCAACTGAGCAAATTACCATCATCGGCTCTTACCATGGCGGAGCTAAAGCTTTCGGAGAGCCGCGACCTAACGCGAATTGAGCGCATTGGGGCGCACTCCCACATCCGCGGCCTTGGCCTTGATTCCTCCCTTGAACCACGGGCCGTCTCGGAGGGAATGGTTGGCCAAACCGCCGCTCGTAAGGCCGCAGGGGTCATTCTTCAGATGATCAAAGAAGGAAAAATTGCCGGTCGGGCTGTTCTCCTCGCGGGTCAGCCAGGTACTGGCAAGACTGCTATTGCAATGGGCATGGCTAAGTCGCTTGGCCTTGAAACTCCTTTCGCAATGATTGCCGGCAGTGAGCTCTTTTCTCTGGAAATGTCCAGAACCGAAGCCTTGATGCAGGCCTTTCGTAAAGCTATTGGCGTCCGAATAAAGGAAGAAACCGAGATAATTGAAGGAGAGGTCGTTGAGGTTCAAATAGACAGGCCAGCGGTTGCCGGGGCAGCGTCGAAGACTGGGAAGCTTACTCTGAAAACGACGGACATGGAGACTGTATATGATTTGGGGGCGAAGATGATTGAAGCATTGGGAAAGGAAAAGGTGCAGAGCGGCGATGTAATTGGGATCGATAAGGCATCAGGAAAAATTACTAAGCTAGGGAGGTCATTCTCTAGGTCCAGGGATTACGATGCAATGGGCCCTCAGACAAAGTTTGTGCAGTGCCCCGATGGTGAGTTGCAAAAGCGGAAGGAGGTTGTACATTGTGTCACACTACATGAGATCGATGTTATCAATAGCAGGTTATTCTATATTCCCTTAAATTTTCGAACCCCTTTTATCGAATTATGGGTCTTGAAATCGTGCAGAGGGAAACAATGTCTCTTATAATAATTGGTGTCTGGAAATTATTTGCACTTATAACCGGTAGGATTGAAATATTTTGCAAGGTTTAGTTTGTTTGAAGTTAGAAGTAATTGAGAGTCGGGATTGTGGTATCGAATGCCCTTTGATGGTTCATGAAACTCTCGTTTGCTGATTGTTATTGAGAGCTGTCAATATGCAACGGGGTGGTAAACAGCAATGCTTTCTTCTTCAACTATAAGACCAAAACCACACTACTATATTGCAGCCGGGTGTTTTTTCGTAAAGGTTTTGACTTTATTGTATCTCATTTTTCTTTTCCAAAGGGGGAAAAACTAAATTACCGAAACTTTAAACTACATCTTTGGTGCTTCAGCTGCTGCATCTTACATTCTTTTTTGTAATTGATGCAGATTTGATTCTGCTTTCACTTGTCAAGTTGACATAATACTTCCTTTTTAGAATGTTTGATGTCTTGGTCTCTGTTTCTATGTAACTTGCTTATCGTGCAATGTCTATTATACACCAGTGTATGGCTCCGGTCTCTCTGAATTTTGTTTCCCCAAAATCTACCTTCCCTAGTTCCCTTCTTGACCAACTTTCATAAGTACATCTAGCTTAGTGAGCTTAGGTGACATTGACCTATTCGTGTTGATAATTTGCCCTTTACTACCACTAGTCAAAATGTAGTTTGTCCTGCTGTTTTGCTCTTCCTCAATTTTTGTTATTTCAAGGAGCTTTGAGGGATTCAATGAATGATCTCTGTTTCACATGACACAGTGTTCGACTATATTAATATATCATATCATATGCCATGATCTCTTGCCTTGGTTAAATGCATATATTGTATGTTTCACACCATTGATCTCGCTTTTCTCCCTTTCTTGATTTTTTGACCTCTGTTCTGTAAAGACATAGCTTTAGGCAATTTGTTTGTGACTGCTTTCCTCCACTCAAGCATAATATGTCTCATCTCTACTCATGACTTGAAGTTGGCTGTTCCATCTATTCTTTCTTGTTCAAGATGTAAATTGGCTATGTTATAAGTTCATTTTTGCCTTTGGCCTTTGGGTTTTTCCGAGAGTTATGTTCTCATTTTATTGTCCTTTTCTCCAGAACACAAGGTTTTTTAGCTCTATTCACTGGTGATACTGGAGAAATTCGAGCTGAAGTAAGGGAACAAATAGATACCAAAGTGGCTGAGTGGAGGGAAGAAGGCAAGGCCGAGATAGTTCCAGGTGTCCTCTTTATAGATGAGGTCCATATGCTTGATATTGAGTGTTTTTCTTTCCTTAATCGTGCTTTGGAGAATGAGATGGCTCCAATACTAGTTGTTGCTACTAACAGAGGGATTACCACAATCCGGGGAACAAATTACAAATCCCCTCATGGGATTCCTATTGATCTTCTTGATCGCTTGCTTATAATTTCTACTCAACCTTATACGGAGGATGAAATACGAAAGATTCTAGATATCAGATCTCAAGAGGAAGATGTGGAAATGTCTGAAGAGGCAAAGAGACTTTTGACCACAATTGGTGTAGAAACATCACTAAGATATGCCATCCATTTGATCACAGCAGCTGCATTGGCATGTCAGAAACGAAAGGGGAAGATTGTGGAGATGGAGGACATAAATCGTGTCTACCATCTCTTCTTAGATGTGAAGAGATCAACTCAGTACTTGATGGAGTACCAAAATCAATACATGTTCAACGAATTGGGAGATGGTGAAGAAGATGATTCTAATGGTATGAACCCTTGACCTTTTTGTAGAAGAATTTTGGAGGCTAAACTAAGTTGTGCTGTAGTTACTGGGAGTTTGGATTTCCTGCAGTCTATATTACCTGGTTGATTATTTGATGGGCTATCTTTCTTCTTCATCAGTGTAAGATGTATATCGAATCTTCATGCTTGATGCTTATTGCTCTTGTTTTCTGTATCATGGTTCTGTGAGACTGTTTAGAATCTTATAGATATTTCTTGTTATTTAACTCGTAATCCTGAAAACTTAGGCTAATTCAACCCAAACGGGTTTGGTTGGTTTCTTCTAAAATTCAGCTTATTGTGGTTGAGAAGTGTACTACGATCGTTATTGTTATTATGTTGGCTTGATTGTTAAAGGTAATCAGTATTCAGCTTAATTTACCCAATCTGAAGTACTTGCTAAATTCCTTTACTGACATTTTGAATTCAAAATCCAAGATACGTAGGCTTTAGATTCTGTCCATTTTTCTTCATCGGCTAATGCATTGCGCACAAATTCCTCCCTCCTACTCCTCTCTCTAATCTGTGTTTTAATTTTGAGGCATGAAAAAAATACTCAGTGTCAATCCGAGTATGTCTTAGTGAATAAAGCACTAATTATCATTCAAAAGGTCGATGGTTCGATTTTCACACCGTAATTGTTTCGATCCCCACCCCATAATTGTTAAACTCAAAAATTACAAAAAAAAAAAAAAAAAAGAAAAAGAAAAAGAAAAAAGAAATTCTGTGAAATGCGAGTTTTCCACATCATTATTTATTGTTTCGGCATGCCCCAATCCTTGGAGAATGAGAATGAGACCGTGTCCACCATCCAGTGTGCTGCTGTGTTGCTCGAGCAAGGGCAATTGGAGAATGAGACCTTGTCCACCATCCACGCCAGATAATTGACCTCATCGGAGAGGTTTTTTTACTTCCATAACATCTGCAGACTCCTTGCGAAGCAGGGAGATGACTTCACTTGCGTCCGACTTCCCCCAGGCCAATAATTCGGGTAAGCAGACTTTTCAACCCCTCAATAACGCCCTTCATCTCCAGCCCCTTTATACTCAACTTCCTAGTGATTTTGAACTCCTGCGCAAATCAAAGAACCCATGGAGTCATGCACTAACCAGCCGATTCTGACCAATCCTTGAGAGTCGCTCCACGAAGCATCGAAGTTGATTTTCCAAGAACCTGTGGGAGGAGATTCCAGCACGCCTGACTCGATTGGTTCTTCAGCTTGAAGGTAAGGAGATTTCTGTTGCACTTTAAACGCTCGTCACTTGTAAAAAATTCCATGGACGCTCGTTCTCATTAAGATGGTCAGCCATCCAATCTCAAAACAAACTCAGCTTCCAGTCCTCCCTACAAATTAAAGACCAAACAAATTGTATAAGCGAGGGAGAAAGAGAAGCCAAACTTCTCTAGAGAACTTACAACCCCAAACAACGTGAGATGCTGGTGCTCAATTCTTCTTGCAAAACAAATAAAGCAAGTTAGTATCAATCCCTTTCTTCCAAATATTAGGCCTAGAGGGGATAATATCTTGAATGATCTTCCAAGCACAGATAGCACAGATTTTGGCTTTTGGAATAGCTTTAATTTTCCAAAACTTCTCCACCTAGACTTTTGGTCCGATAAATCCGAAGGAGAAGCGATATCACTGGTTATAAGCACTGTTAACTCTTAACAGTAAATAAGCCTTTCAAGTCATAACACCACATAATCTCGTCCTTTGACCTACAATTCCCTAGGGGCGTATTAATAATAGTCTTTGCTTCATCAAGGCTAAAGTTAGCTTTAATAACATCAACTCTCCAATTCGCAAACTCGTCTATAAGCCATTTAACACGATGATTCTTGAGGGAGCCGTTAACAGAAATAGGTTTGCTACACCCTAGCCTGTCAACATTCTTGTATTATTTTTCTTTAAGAGTTTTAGCTAAAAGACTGTTCGGCCTCCGAATTATATGCCAACTTTACTTTGCTAACATAGCCTGATTAAAGCAGGAAAGCTCTCTGAACACTAACCCCAATATCTTTCCCACGACCTAACTTCTCCAAGCTCATCCAATGCACCTTCTTCTTGAACTCACAAGAGCCCCACCAAAACCAAGTACACAATCTGATTCTCCAATCTCTCAAAGCCATCATCCTGATAGACACTGGTAATTTGTACTTTGTTATCTCTGTTGCCTCTCTCCTTTGGTCACTTTTTTTTCAATAAAATCTTTGGTTTCTGGTTGTGCAGAAACATTAACATAGGGTGCGAAGTTTAAAATTTTCTAATAACAGATGAAAATAAATGTTACTCAATTCTTGCATTTATACCGAATTTATTTGACAGTTGGCTTCTATTTCGAGGGCCAGAGCATTAATGTCATCCCATGCATTTACATTTTACAATTATAATATATTAGCTCTTTTTTTTAGTACAATAATATATTTAGCTTCGTGAAGCATAATAGAAACCGACATAAATTTAATTATTGCACGGCCGCGGCGGGATTTTTTTTTTTTTTTTTAACAACATTTGCATTTAAAGTGTCTTATTTGAACCTGGGGCAGTAATATTTATTTATTTTTTTTAAGTTCAATAATATTAGCATTTGAGGTTGAGTATTCAAACTTTTGATCTTTTATGTAATTACTGTTGAGTTAAGTTCACATTCATTTTTTTTTCTTTAATACAAAGACACTAGTATATATTGTCATTCTGATAGTCATTGTGAGAGATTTTTTTTTTCTCTTAATGGAAATCTATTTCCACTCCAGGTCCAACCCATTTTCTGAACATGATAGAAAAAGTGCATTGCAGTTATAAATAATATAAATTAAAAGTCCTATTTTTTAAAAACAAAAAAAAAATTATAGCTTAAAAATTCGAATTTCCACCTCACATGTTATATTCTAAAAAATATAAAAATTGTATCATAATTATTTAGTTATTGATGTTAACAGTTGTACTAGGCTTGCTCTTAATAGAATTATAATCGTGCTATGTGAAATTTATTACTTAGATACTTTAATGCCTTATTTCAAACAATTCATATATAATTGGATTAAATTTCAAAGCAATCATAATAGTATGGGGCTCACATAGAGAAAAGCTAAAATTAAGCCCATTCCCACATACATCTAATAAAACAACTCAATAATCTCTCTATGATATCATGTGTTTTTATGTTTTTAAAAACGAACTTCCTATCAAATCAAATCCTTAAAAATACAAACTGTCAGAAATTCTTGAGAAGGTGGAGAATCAGAAAAGTCAATGCAAATGGCTAAGGTTAATTTGAGACAAAGGTCAATGCTACTGGGAGGGATTAAGGTTTCTCATATTTTTGTTACTTATTTCTTTTTACCCTTCATATTTTGTCCTCTTGAATGCGCGTAATAGATACGACATGTCGTGGACATGTCGGTACTAATCGAAATTAAGATGATGGAATCGTCTTGTCGTATTTTAAATTCAAATGCGATAATATTAACAATTTTAATTCCCCAAATTCAAGTAAAAAAAAGTCAGTCAATTCGGCCTAATTGAAAGGAAGACAATCTCGCATGCACCACCCGACAATATGATGCTTCCATTATACAAAAGTTGGGTAATGTAAGAAAAATATTATCCTTCAATCATTTTTTTCCAAAAAAGAAAAAGAAAAAGATGAAATTAACCTTCAATCATGCCGTCAGTTTATGCGGACTATTAAAATCAAATACCATAGTGACCCACTTTTCACAAGCATCGGCATAATCGCTGGGGAAGCAAATTAAATTAAAGTTCTCAAAAGGTTTAATTCTCAAAATCATGTCTGCCCTTTAATTGGATTTTGATTGACGACTTTAATTTAACAATAACAAAATTGCTATTCAAGGGGTTAATTAATTAATACACCTTACCCTTTTTGTCCTATTCCTGAAACAGAACAAGTTTAACATTTCCAATAGTGTTGAAATCTCATCTCAATTTGCATATCCCAAGTTAACAGTTTCTGGATCTTATTTTGGATTTTGTTTTTCCCTTTTCATATGATTCGTGATTCAAATTATTCAAACCAGTCAATTATAGTTTTTGTGGATTTTCCAAACGGTCAAAAAATAGTGCTTGATTTACAATTTGGGTTTGTGTAATTTTGGGATAAGAGATTTGCTACAGAAATCTATATACTTTTATAATCACAAACAAACACATAAACTATAGACTTAAAATTTTTTGTCCATTTGAACACAACTTAGTGGATAAGACACCATTTATATCTTGATCCTCACCTTATAATCGATGAGCTAAAAAAAACTTCAATATTTTATGTCAACTTGAATATAATTCAAGTGATTATGACATGTGTCCTCGAACAAAAAAAATTTGTTCGAATTTCTCCTCTCACATGTTGTCAAATTTAAAAGGAAAGAAAAAAAAAACTCAAATTTTTATAATTCATTTTTTAATACATAGCATAGGGTATGGGAATCTAAGATTCCAACACACCATCCCAAAAAAACTCAAAACTTCATTAAGACTACAAGCCAAACATCCCGGATTTAAACAAAAATGTAGAAGATACTTTTCAAAAAGCCACTAAATTATGATTACTATTTCAACAAGATTACACATTTTTTTTTTCTAAATCTTACACATAGCTTCATCTTTTTTAAGTTCGCTGATAAAGATGACTCCAAATTTGACTCAACCCACTAGCCATCTAAAAGAACCCCACTTTTTTCCCAAAGTCCGAACACATGTTAAAAGATCACAACAACTCTATTACTTAAAAAAACTGTAATAGTCCATACCTTTTCTTTTGTCTCTACACAACAATCTAGGCCGGATAATCATAAGGAACTTCAGAGACGGAGGGATCCAGTGCATCCGGGTGCACGAAACCATACTTTCTAAGCACCTGATTATCAGCAAAGTTCAAAGCTTTACGCATCCCATCCCAACAAGATCCACCAGAATACATCTGATTGTGATCCCCACTGCAAGGCTGACATCCCGTGAAGTGGGTGATAAAAGGCCTTCTCCAACTCCCTTTCCCATTTCCAGCATCTTTCAAATACTTCTCCCTAAACGCACCGTATTGCTCGCTCACCTTCTCGGCGTGCCGCCGCCGGAGCTCCCTCGCCCCTTTCTCCATCTCCGTGTACTTTCCTGTGATGTTATCAAACGTCGTCACGATCTCCTCCCAATACCCTTCGAAATAGTATTCCCCTTCTAAATAAATCTTGTCCGCCCATTTCTCTTTCTCTTTGTACAGTAGATAAACCAGCCCCGTCTGATCGTCTGACTCCGGGAACAGCTTGTCCGGGATCGTTGATTTCAGGATCTGGCCCCACTTCTCGTAATTTGGGGTCTGTGGGCCCATGCTGGCCCACACGTCCATGAAGTCCATGGACCACTGACAGTTTCTGATGAGAAACACGCCGGCGTTGAGCCCCGTCCAGCTTTTCCGATCGTAAATCAGGTGCGCCCAGCCATGGACGATAAGGTTGTGGTTTTTGTATCGGTCGAGTGGGAGCTTGAATTCCATGTCGGTGAACAACGCGTCCGAGTCGACCCACCAGATCCACTCGGCCTCTGGGTGAGCTATCATGGCCGCGCGAACCACCGGCAGCTTCGCCCAGTACGCGAACATTTCCGGCTGAAGCAGCGCGTTGTTGTAGAAGATATCGTAGCCGTGGATTCGGCAGTAATCGACTTTGTTCTTGAAGAATCTGAGAAGCAAGTGATCGCCGATGGGGTTCCGGCACGGCGCCGGCTGCGACGCGGTTAAGAGAAGCACTCTCTGACCGGCTCCGGCAGCAAAGGAGGGATGGCGCTTCAGCCACTGGCGGCGCTTCTCGTCCCAGTTCTTGACCGGCTTCTGGATGGAGTAGCTGAGTTTGGGGTCGTCGTAGAAGGTGATGTCTGGCGGGTCGTAGGCCAGAGAGGGATCCTTTTGGCAAGTTCGTGAAGAGGAGAAATCTGAGGGAGTGTTGAATTCGGAGTTTATGGAGTCGAAATTAGTGGAGGGGTTAATAGAAGGGGAAATGAAGGACCAAAGGGTCCAGACGAGAAGAAGAGCAACCAATGCGCCGCCGAGGAAGAGGAAACCGTCGGCGAGACAGGCAGAAGCCTTGTGGCGAAGAGTGGGTTTGGCCATGGGAGAAGAGGTCTGAAACTTGGAGAAGTCGGGAGCAACCATTGTGCTTTAAAAGTGGTTAGGGAATTAAAGAGGCGACATGTGAGTGAGTACTGAGACTTTCTTAGCTCAAAATTGAGGAGGAGGAGAGACTGATCGTGGTTAATGGAAAATACATCCAAATGGGGTCTTTTAGACTTCAGAGGGAGCGGTGTTTACTGTGTTTGTGTGGGTAAAAAACGGAAGAACTGTAAGTTAAGAGAGAGCGAGAATGTTTGGTTTGTGGAAGAGGAAAGCGTCGGTTTAGAAACGGTGGAAATTGCAGGAATTGCTGAAATTAGGAACAGTTTTGATGAAATGAAGTGCGTGAAGAGCGTCAGAAGTGGCGCCCCCTTCTGTTTCTTCGTGTCTATTTCTCCCACCCTCTCTCTCTTTCACTTTATACCCTAACGGGGTTTCCCTTTTCCCTTTCCCGTCCACGTCACCCAAATTCGTCCCTTTTCAATTTAAGCATTTGGCCTAATTTTAACCGGAAATTTTTCTTATACCATCGTGGTATGGTGTACTATTTTCCTTAATGGGTTGTCACGATAACATTAACATCTTTTAAATATGATGGGTCTACTAACATTGAATAATTATTTATTAAACAAAATTCACTAGTGTGAATACAAAGAGTAGATGTTACCGATTATTTTCTTAATCTTAACCTATCCAATTCAACCATTCTTTGTCAATTTAAGTATAGCTTAATAGATAAAGTACCAATTACTATTTTAAAACTTAAATTGTTTGACTCATACCTCTACAATTGTTAAACTCAAAAAAGAAAAAAAAAAAACTACACTACGGTTCTCAATTTTAACTTTGTTTTGTTTTCAGCTTTGTTTGTATCTTCCTTTTTTTTTATGTAATTTGTCCATGAGACTTTATTGTTTCATGTTGCACTATCTTGTCAAAATTTTATTCAATGAAGTGTCAATAATTTATCTACATATGTTATTGATAGTGACTAAAGATAAATATAATATAAAGTTTGTATGGAATTCAAATTCAAGAACTAACTAGACGGTCTACAAAATTATTCAAGTAAACTTGTAATTTAACCTCTAACTTTTCATTAAAATAGATGGAGTATTACACTGAATTAAAAAAATGTGGATTCAATGTGTTACATATAATATAGAAAATTAATGATAAACAGTTAAAACAAATTTGTAATAGAATTCAAATCAAATTTCTTTTGATGGATTTTGTTCGGATTCGGTTGAGTTCAATCTTTTTTTTTCATTTAAATTAAGACATTTGTAAGTTTTTATTTATTTTTATTTTTAACAATAATGATAACATTTGTAAATTTTAATTTAATAAGTTGATTTTTTTTTATTAATGGTATGTTTTCATGATTATATGTATTTGATATTAAAATACTTTGTTATTAATTAAAATAATCTCCTACAAGTCCATAAAGGCATAATAGTAAAATGTTATACTTTCTTTCCATTTCTCATGAGCATTCAAACAAGAAATTTTAATTTCGGTAATTTCAATTCAATTTTATTCTAAACGCAAATAGAAATTTGAAATCACTTCTACTTTTTTTATTTTTAAATTTGAAATCATTTCTTACCAAATTCATCCACCAACACAGAGGATTAAAGAAACATTTGAATTCTTAGTCATATTTCAAAAAAAAAAAGTTTTGAAAACTATTTTTTTTAGTTTTGAAAACTATTTTTTTTAGTTTTGAAAATTAGACTTGGTTTTTGAAAATATATGTAAAAAGTAGATACCAAAATAAAAAAAAATCATAGATAAAAGTAGTATTTATAGACTTAATTTTTAAAAATAAAAAATAAAAAACTAAATGATTATCAAACGGTAATTAAACTAACCATCCTAACTTTGTAGTTTTATTTATTTTGAAAAGAAAAAGAAAACATGAAAATATTATGAGTAAAAAAAGTAGTACACGAGCGGAGCGGATTTCCCGCTTGCATTTGGGAACATAGAAAAATCTTGGACAGACTCCGTTCAAAACCAACCGCGAAAAGAGTGCAAAATGCGTGACTCAACCTTTTACCATTGCTGTCCTGTCCTGTCCCTATCACATTTTTTGGGAGGTTTCCACTTTCTTGGCAATATTATATATATATATATATTAGAGATTTTAACTTAAAAACGCTTCAGTAATATCTATTTAATAATCATTTAATTTTTTTATTTTTAAAAAATTACGTTTGTTTTCTTATCATTTTTTATAATAAGTTTCATATTTTTTTAAAAAAATATTTGAATTCTTAGTTAAATTCTAAAAATAAAAACAATATTTTAAAAATTACGATCTATTTAGTAACAAGTTGGTTTTAGTTTTTGGTTTTTTAAAATTGTGCTTATTTTTTCATTATTTTTCTACAATGTATTTTATCTTTCTTAACAAAACATAAGAATTTTTAACCAAATTTCAAAAACAAAAACAAGTTTTTGAAAACTATTTTTTTAGTTTTCAAATTTTGACTTGATTTTTTAAAACATATATAAAAAATAGACAACAAAATAAGAAAACCTATAGGTGGATGTAATATTTATAGGCTTAATTTTCAAAAATAAAAAAGCAAATGGTTATTAAACGGGGCCTATTTTTTAGTTTTCACAACTTGACTTGACTTTTAAAAACATGTGTAAAAAATATATAACAAAACAAGAAAACTCATAACTGGAAGTAGTATTTATATACTTAATTTTTAAAAACAAAAAATAAAAAACCAAATAATTATCAAATGAGGCCTTAGCGATTTAAATTATGCTAGTTCCTTTTTTGCTTTAAAAAAACTTATTCATCTTTTTAGTTCAACTATGTGGAATGAAAATTTAAACTTCTAAATTTTAAGTCAACATATAATGTATTAACTAGTTAAATTATGTTCAAGTTAACTATAGGGTAATTCTTTTTAACAAAATATATAGGTTCGAAAACTTGGAGGGTAGGAATTTATATATTAATAATACTTTGAGGTTAATAGATTTTTATTAGTTGAGGTGCCTTTGGAAAATAGTTTTTAAATAGGAACCTATGAGTGAGGAATGTTAGGACTCTTAGGAGGCAAATAGTGAATTGTACCTGCCCTTCAAAATTAAAAATTAATCTTAATCTTGGAAGAGAGCTCATTTATTAGAGGGACACAGTTTTATTGGTGAAACATTAGACCTTTTAAAAGTGATTCAAAACTTCACTTCATAATATTTAATTGATGCAAAAAAAAACTTTTGTTTCTTTCATGGAGACAAAATTTAAATCTTGTAATTACAAAGTCAAGAAAGAGCGATCAATTTCATATAGATTCAAAATATACTTCCTCAAAAGTAGTTGATTATTAGAAAATATAAAACAGTGGTTTCTAGAGACCGTAAATTGTGTAATGAATAAAAAATTATTGAAGAGACCGGAATTTATTATTATTATTATTTTTTTTTGAGTACAAGAAACAGAACAAAGAAAAACAAAACTAAGAGAGGGATGCATCAAGTCTAAGAGCACCAACAATCTAAGAGAGGCAAGATGGTGAGCTGCTGTATTTCCCGAACGTGGTGTGAGTTGTGAAAGTGAAGCCGCAGATGAAACCTTGTCATTGTTTGCAAAGAGCTTCATCTACAAAAGATTGGACATCATTTGCAAAATGGTCGTGCCCAAAAGAGTAGCTTCCATAAAATCAAAGAGTCCACTTGTTTCAATTGCTAGCTTGTTTGAAATTTTCTTTCGCAAGCAAGACATTATTGCCTTCTGAATCTCAGACAATAAACTCCATGATCCCCACGATTTCATCAATTTTGGCAAGCATCAGTATTGAGCTGCAAGAGATTAGCCAGGGGAGGCCTCCAACTACTTTGTTCCTCTAGTGGTGCAGATCGTGGCGGCTCCACGGTTGAAAGAGAGGATGCTATTGGGCACTGAACTCGTGGGTGGCATTTCTTGAGATCGAAAAAATGTGGTTGTTCTCTAATACTTGTCAGATGTAAATTCTAACATCTATATCCCCACTAATAGTCATTAATTACAAATTTTAAATATTTTCATACATTCAACCACGTAAAACTATTATTTTCTCATAACAAAGAAGGGGTGGAGTATAATATAAAGCTGTAAAACAAAAATTCCTTGATTCAGGGCTATCGTTTTAAGGGTGCCCTACAAGAAAATTAAATACGCACCATATCATATGTAAATGTATAATGTCTGTCTGAAAAAAGCAGCAGACCATCCTTGTGCTTGTGCTTGTGCTTGTGCTGTTCAATCCCCAAAAGACGCAATGCCGACATTTCTGGAAATAAAAGCAAAAGCAAAAATTTAAAATAAAAGATTAAAAAAAAAAAAAAAAAAAGCAAAAGTATTTATTTGAGTGTAATCACAAGAATACCACAACATTTAGATTTTTTTTTTAAAAAAATGCCTATAAATAATAATAATAATAATAAGGATAAATTATAAGTTGTTCCGAGACATGAGAGGTGTGTCATTGAGTTCTTAAGTACCAAAAGAGGTTCTTAAACTATCAATTTTGTATCTAATTGGTATTTTTCTTAACTTCTTTAGTTTAACGTTTAAACTACTAAATAGTTTAACTTACTCAAATTCAATTCTTTAAGTAATCCTTAATTAAATAAGTAGCATGACACAGAAATGTTAAATCATAGAGAACAATAGATAACTATTAGACATAAAATTAAAAGTTTAAAAAAAAAAAACTTATTAGAAACATTTAAAGTACATAAAATGAAGTCAACAAGAGTATAGCTCAACTGACATAAAGTATGAGGTTATGACCAAGATGTCATAGGTTCGAATCTCCCCACTCCCAAATGTTGTTGAATTCAAAAAAAAAAAAAGTACATAAAATGAATATACATACTCTTAAAAGTATAGGGACGATTTAGATTTTTTTTTTTTTTTTTTTTTAAGTTCAACAGCAAGTGGGATAGAACTCGAACCTTTGACCTTTTAGTCAATGACATATGTCTTAACCAATTAAGTTATGCTCAAGTTCTTGCTATGGGCATGTAACTTACCAGCAAAATTTGTGTAGTTTTTAGTTGTAAAACATTCTTAAGGGGTTGATTGCTTAAACATATGGAGTAAATCTGAAGAATTTTAATATCTTATATTAGATGCCACTATAAAGTTTGAACTCATAACTTAGCTTCTTTAATTATATTTTTTTTACACTTGCTCCATAACCACTACAAAATTTTTAGCATTTTTCGACGTCAAAAAGTGTCGGAAAAAATAAAAAACGCATATGAAAAAGTCAAAAACGCGTCGGAAAAACCTCTCCCGACGCATTTCCATATACATCGGGACGAGCGTCGGTATAAACCTGTCGGGAGAAGTTAACGCCACAATACCAGTGTCGGCAGGAAGTGCATGTTGCAAATTTTTTTTCTTAATTTTAGATCTCCAATGTTTATTCTTTCATTCAAATCTTATTTTACCTAAATAAAATGTACTCTGAATTGTAGTCGAAAATTGTTGTACCTAAAATAAATTGTTCACAAAATAAATCAAATAAAACTTCGTATTAAACAAAATTCGATTACACTTTGTTCTCATAAATTCATACATGATAAAATTATAACTTAAACACTAAGGGGTCGTTTGGTTCGCAGGTTTGGGTGGTTTGTTAAACCTGGGTTTATTAAGCCTGGGGTTGTTAAGTCTGGATTTGTTAAGTCTGTGTTTGGATGGTACAGAAAATAGGTTTGTTAAGTCTGGGTTTGTTAAACCAGTGTTTGGATGGTGCAAGTTTGGGTTTGTTAAATCTGTGTTTGAATTCTAATTTGTTAAACCTGAGTTTATTAAAAGTGTATGTGGTTGGTACATTTAAAATTTGTATATATAATAGAAATTATTTAATTAAAGTAATAAAAACTATATATTAAATTATATATAAAATGTAACTTTTATGATGAAATTAGAGAGTATTATTTTAATAATAAATAAAATATTTTTAATACATTTGTCTAATCAATTTTCTTTCAATAATTATTTTATAGAATAAATATTTAATTGTTCATGAAAATATTTCAGACTATTTACCAAAGTGTGAACAAATATAAACAAAATTTTTTATGCAAATATATCCAACATAAAATTAACCATAAGAAAATGTTATCAATTGTTTATTTAATGATTTATAACTTGTTGTGCTAAGAAAAATTATTTACTACTTATCATCAAAATTATTATTGAACTTAACTTTCTATATTAACTAATACATAAGATTATAAAGTTAAAGTATTTTAAATAATATTATTTTAAAAGCTATTAACAAGATACACTAACCAAAATAGTTTAATTAATTAATTTTACAAATATTATGTCTTTAATTGACTATGATAACATGATTTTTACATTTTCACAGGAAAATGAGTTTAGGAAAGTTGTGGATTTAGAGAAATGGACCTTCTTTTTTTTTTTATCAAATGGAAATTGACGTATTAAATTTATGTTTATATAACGTGTCTGGTTTGAAATTTATAATAAAATAATTTTTATTATAATTTATATGTTAATAAAAAAATTTAAAACATAACAATAAGTTTCTTATAAATTATGAACACTTTTTAATTTATTTTTTAATATTATTGCTAATCTGAACACTTTTTGAATAATTATTTTCTAAAACAAATATTTAGTTAGTTTTGTAATTGTTTTTTTCTATCAATGTAGGAACAAAATACAAAGAAATTCCTTCTTATAAATTTATCATTATAATTGTTCTAAAACATGAAGTATAACAAAGCCGACATATCGGTTTATGAATTAACTATTACTATTTGAAATTTGAACTATATTTATTTATTTAGTTATTATAAAGTTATCATTAATTAATTACTTTTATTTAACTAATATATTTTTATTAAAAATCTAATGCATTTTAAAAGCATAATTAAAGACAAAATATGTACTGTAGCAAACTTGAGGAGTATGAATAAAGTACTGTAGCAAACCTGGTGAGTAAGGTAAAGTACTGTAGCAAACCTTGGGGGTAGAATAGTATGTATTGTAGCAAACATGAGTTAACAAAACTGCCAACCAAACATGGGTTTGTTTAAACAAACTCATATTGCCTACTTCCAAAACAGGGAACCAAACACCCCCTAATAAACCTAATCTAGAAATGAAATCTTCTGAAGTTCCCATCATGTTCATGTAATAATCGTCGGTCTGCGTTCAGAATAAAATCGACACTCAACCCACCTAAGAAAAACAAAAACATTAATAAACGATCAAAACTATAAACATGTAACAACCGAATTAAACTAACATTTCAAAATTGTAGAACAATAATATCAAAACAAGTTTTTGAAAATTGGTGTTTGATTTTTGAAAATTGTACTTGTTTTTTCATCATTTCTCTTCAATTCTCTACAATGACTTTCATGTTTCCTAAGAAAATATTTGAATTCTTAGCCAAATTCCAAAAACAAAAACAAGTTTTTGAAAACTACTTTTTTTAGTTTTCAAAACTTTGGGTTGGTTTTTGAAAACATAGGTAAAAAATGGATAACAAAACAAGGAAATCCATACGAAGAAATAGTATTTATAGGCTTAATTTTCAAAAATCAAAAACTAAAAATTAAGGCCCCGTTTGGTAACCATTTGATTTTTAGTTTTTGGTTTTTGAAAATTAAGCATATAAATACTACTTCCACCTATGGCTTTCCATGTTTTCTTATCTACTTTTAATATGTGTTTTAAAAAATCAAGTCAAGTTTTAAAAACTAAAAAAAATAGTTTTCAAAAACTTGTTTTTGTTTTTAGAATTTGGTTAAGAAATCAAGTATTTTCTTAAGAAATATGGAAACCATTATAGAGAAGATGGCAATCATTGTAGAGAAATAATAAGAAAACAAACATAATTTTCAAAAACCAAACCAAATGGTTATCAAACGGGGCTTAAGTTACCAAATTTACAACACACATAACAACTAAAATTACTTAAAACTTTTCAAAACTTCTAAACATGTAATATTTATCTAATGAACTATATATACCAACGAAATTATCCAACTCATAGCGAATTATAACAAACTAAAATAATCAAATCTTAAAGTTAAAAGTTATCATATTCACACTTAAACCCATCCAAACTTAACAAAAACAATCAAAACTTTAAACTAACTTCCAAAGTCATAAAACTCATGGACATATCATAATAAGTAAATTGTCCCAACAAACTAAAACAATCAAAATTAAAGTATAACACCAAATTAATTTCACTTTATTTAACTTTACAAAGTAAACAAAAGATACAAAATTGAACAAGTAACCTTTTTAAAACCAAAATTACAAACACATTTATCTAAAACTTAACTTAGCTAGACTTGTCAAAAACTTAACAAATCAAGCACTAAAAGACTTCGGAAGTAAAGTTGTCAAAGATTAAAAAAAAAAAAAAAAAAAAAAGCAATTTCAAATTTCCAAACCCAGAAACCAAAAAACCCCCAAGAACTCAAATCAACAAAATCCAGTAATGCAAGAATTCACAAACCCCTGTACTCAAAACAATCCTCACTTAAACTACATTTTAACAATTTTCTTGCAAAAGTTTTTTTTTTGTACCTACCTTATTTTAATATTATTGTTGAAGGCCTTAGTGCACTATAATTTTGTTGGTCAAATCCCAACAAAAGTTTAATTTCGATAGTTTTCACTTTCCCAAAATTACAAGTTAGTTCTTAAACTTTCAAGATTATATTTAATAAGTCTTTAACTTTCAATTTTGTGTCTAGTAACTATTAATTAAGTTTTTGGACTTTAAGAGTGTCTAATAGATCTCTAAACTTTCAACTATGTGTCTAATAGATCCCTAACTTATTAGACAAGTTTTAAAATTCATGATTTAATAGATATAAAATTGAAAGGTTATTAAATTTTGGGGAAAATTACAAGTTTAATCATTGAATGTCTAAGTTTATGTCTAATAGGTTCTTGAATTTCAATTTTATCTTCTTAATTCTCAATTTAACTTAAAAGATGATAAACTTTATTCATCTCTTAATCTTAACTTTAAATTGAGAAAATTTTCAATTTTATCAATAATCCTTAAACTTGAAGGTGCAATTAATAACTTCAAGCTATTGTGATGTCTAAATTAATTTTATTCAATAGCATCCAACTAGACCAAAAAATTTCAAAAAGTCATCAGAACAAAACATAATCCCCAAAATCATCTAAAGTCAAAGGACATTCTTTTTAAGTTTTCCAACAAATTTCATATATTAACAATATTTCTAAGGAAGAAAACAAAACACAAGAAAAAAAAATAGTCTCACCGTACCTCAACAACCAAGGAAGAAACAAAAAAGAAAAAGACTAGAGAAGACTCATACCAAAAGCAAAAATCAAAATCGCACTAACATTTCCATTCAACCCCATAAGCAAGTTTGCAAATTTTTAAATTCATGACTTAATAGATATAAAATGTTTCAATTGCATTTTCCTAATCGATTTTGTACAACCCCATAAGCAAGTTTGCAAATTTTTAAATTCATGACTTAATAGATATAAAATGTTTCAATTGCATTTTCCTAATCGATTTTGTACATATTTTTTTACATGATTTCACAAACAATATATATTTTACACGAGCAGAATCATAAACAATTCTCTTAAATTTCTTTTCAAGAAACCTATTTCTAGTACTTTCTATATATAATTTTTTTTTATTTATATAATTCCAATGCCACAATATATAAACACTAAAATGTAGTTTAAGCCTCAAAAAGGAATTGATGCAAAAATAAAGGCCTCGTTGAAAAATCATTTGATTTTTTAAAATTGTGTTTGTTTTCTCATAAATTCTCTATAATGGATCTCATCATTTTTAACAAAACGTTTGAGTTCTTAGCTAAATTCCAAAAACAAAAATAAGTTTTTGAAAGCAACTTTTTTTAATTAGTTTTCAAAACTTGGCTTGATTTTTGAAAATATAGATAAAAGGTAGATAACAAAACAAGGAAACTCATGGATGGAAGTAGTATTTATAGACTTAGTTTTTAAAAATTAAAAATAAAAACCAAATAGTTATCAAACAGAATCTAATTAAGATTAAGTTTTCATCCCTTAATACAATTTTTCTCCTGGAAAGTTGAAAACTAGAAGCTTCAAAGCTTGATTAGGAACGGTAGATCAGTCTTTTAATTTTTTTTCTCTCCTAGAATAATAATAATTGTTCTTATAACGTAACTAAATTTTTCTTCAATTCAAAATCACAAGTTTGTAAATAAAGGTCTCAATATATACAAAAACATGAATCTTTATAGGTCAGTTGATCTGGTTCTTATCTTAAAACAATTTCATAATTTATTTTTTACCCATATGCTTGAGTAAAAGCTTGTCAAATTTAACCTTAAATTTTTTAATTCATGAAATCAAAGTCTAACCTTGAACAAGTGATATAGAAATATATACTTTTTAGCTTGATTTGGACATTTTATTGTTAAGTTTGAGCACTTAAACAAAACATTTGGTCAACAATGAACATCAAGCTCTAAGGCACAAAACATCAACAACACACAACACAACACCAACCAAAACCAAAACAAAGCAAACAATTGAGAGAGAGGCACCTAGAGAAGGTGTTTCTCCTGACTTGTTTTGTAGCGTCGGGAGAAAACTCGTCGGGAGAACCCACTTTTCTTGTAGTGAACCATGGGGCTAACTATATTTCTTTTAGTTGTAAAACAAAATTATGTAGATTTGTTTAATTTAGGCTATAAATTTACTAATTTTACTAATGGTCTAAACTCAAAATATTAAACTGACATCTTACCTAGCAAATTTTACTTTTACAAATAAGAAATGCATAAACTAAATAGAGTCTATTTAAATTTAAATTATGTAACTCAATCATCTACAAAATTCAATGATATACATTGTGCAAATCTAAACTTTTTCTTAGTCTCAAACCATACAAATTTAAATTTATTGAAATTATATAAAACAAAAAAATTTCTAATTGTTTCGAAGTTTAATGTCAATCCGAGTATAAATTAGTGGATAGGATACCTATTGCCTTGTTAAAGTTGAAGGTTTGATTCTCCACACCACTTTTTGTTGAATGATTCTCTACCCTACTTTTTGTTGAACATTATTTATATGGAGAGAGAGGTTTGGAAGTTCTATTACCTCTTTAATTCATTTTTATCTATTTCAATTGGATCATTTGCATGTTATTGGCCTGATTGATATATTTATGGTAAGTATTTGGATATGCTAAATCCAAATTAATTTTTTTTGTTTTCTCGCCTTTATATACATATAGGTATAGAGTTTTTATTTTTATTTTAAATAGTACTTAAAAAAACACTTATTTAGACCCAAAAATTGGAAGAGCATTTTTATATCTAAGCATTTTTGTGGGAATCTTGGATGTCCCATCTCATTGACGTCCAAGATCCTCAAATTTGTTTGATTGAGATATCTCTGACCCCAAAAAGAAAAAAGAAAAATCCATATCCCATTGCCAAATTTGATTCATGAAACTTGGGGGCATGAGTATGGAAAATGCATGTCTAATCTATATTATAATAATATAGAAAGACTTCATACTAAAAAAAAAAAAAAAAAAAAAAAAAAAAAAAACGTATAGACATACAATTTAGAGTTGTAAATAAAGTCACCTACACCAATTCTCCTAAAATTCTCTCTTCATTTGATCGATCATTCAGCATGAGGATAATCAAACGGTACAAGATAAACAGCCGACGATCTCAAATCACGGTGCACGAAACCATACGTGCGAAGCACCTGATTATCAGCGAAATTCAAAGCCCTACCAATCTCCTTCCAACACGTGTCTCCATCATACTTGGGATTATGATCTCCACTACACGGCTGACACCCCGTGAAATGCGTAACGAACGGTCTCCGACCGGCCCCACTTCTAAACCCGGCTTTCTCAATCACCGGTTCTCTCAAACCCCCATAGAACCGGCTCACTCTCTCCGCGTGTCTTCTCCTCAACCCCACCTGTCGTTTCTCCATCTCCCTGTACCCCTCGGTGAGGTTATCATACCACCCCACCACCCCGATCCAATACGACTCCAAATAATACTCCCCTTCTAAATAAACCTTGTCGGCCCATTTCCTTCTTTCCATTGAAATCAAATAAATCAGAGCCGACTGGTCGTCCGGAAGTGGAAATGGCTTGTCCTTGAACGTCGACGTCAGAATTGGGCCCCATTTTTTGTAATCAGGCGATTGGGGGCCCATTTTGGCCCATGAGTCCATTAAGTCCATGGACCATTGACAATTTCTTATCAGGAATACTCCAGCATTGAGGCCCGTCCAGCTTTTATTATCTCGGTCCTCGTAAACCATATTGGGCCAACCGTGGGCCACCAAGTTGTGATCCTTGTATCTCTCGATTGGAACTTTGAATTCCATGTCTGTGAACACTGCGTCCGAGTCCATCCACCAGATCCATTCCACTTCTGGATGGGCCAACATTGCTGCCCGGATCACGGGGAGTTTGGCCCAATAAGAGCCCATTTGTGGCTGTAAATAAGCGTTGTTGTAGAAAATTTCGTGGCCGTGGATTCGGCAGTAGTCGACCTTGTTCTTGAAAAGTCTCAGCAGAAGGTGGTCGCCGATTGGGTTCTTGCACGCCGCCGCCTGTGATCCGGTGACCAGCAATATCAGCTCGCCTGCTCCGGCGGCGAGACGGCGGTGGTGATTCAGCCATGTTTTCCTTTTCTGGTCCCAGTTCTCCATTCGTCTCTCGATCGAGTAACTGAGTTTCGGGTCGTCGTAGAAGTTTTGACCCGGTGGGTCCATTTCGCCTGCGAATCCATCTCCAGCCATAGATGCATAATTTGGAAGCTTAAATATGGAAGTAGAGTAAAGGCTGGGATTAAAGAGGAAAACTAGAAATGCTCCTCCGAGAAAGAGAAAGACATTACAGAAAAACCAGCAAGCTCTTCTCTGTAAAGCCATGGAAAACTTTGAGACTTGAGAAGTGTTGGAGAAGGCAACCCCATTTGTAAGTGTTTGTGAGTGGGAATTTGTTGCCCAGTATTTTTATTATTACATTAGATGGCATTTTGGGAAAGTAGAGTGAGCAGATTTGTTGGCAAATAAAGATTTGTGGGAAATCAATAACGTTCCTCAAAAGCTGTTGGCTGTACTTGGTTATGGCGGGCTGACCCGAACTGACAGCGGGGATGCTTGCCCTTTAAATATAATAGAGATGAAAGGAAAAAAATCACCACTTATACTATACACGCCCAGAGCCGTAAATGGTAATATAATTATGTATTTCTTCTAATCAATGAAGAATCAAATCCCTCGAGTTATATGCCTTGCATTGCATGATCAATTAAATTTAAATGAATGATCTCACAGGAATTAAAAATATCAAATTTCAATAATTATAAACCCTAAGGACTCGGTTTAAGATGATTGTTTTTGTGAATATAGTTCACACGAAATATTTTCATCTGAAATGGGAAAAAGCAGTCATACCCATGTACAAAATGTGGCTAAATAAGTATTTAACAGTTCAAAATAGTCGGAGTTGGGCATTGAGAACCCTCAAGACTAATCATTGAATCATATTTGTTGGAAATGATAAGGTAGAGGAGCATGAGAGTTTTGATATCTCAAGCCGGTCCTGATCTTACAGTGCAGTATTGGCCTTTCTAGTCCAGCTACATATTACATACATATTGAATATATTCAACTACTTTCCAACAGACTATATCTTTGTTGAAATTCTAATCTAACAACCTTGCAGGTCACGCCATTTGAGGTACACCAGTCCTGCACGATAATGAGTATACGCCCCAGCGACTACTAAAATGTGGAAAAGTTGGTGGCTGTGGCCAGCAATGTCAAATTTTCCAGGCATCCATCGCTCGGGAATCCTTGCTGCATAAACCAGTGCTCCAAGCCCATAAAATACCCCCATCAGTATCTCATACCCTGTTGTGTGAAGAGCTTCAGGTGAGCCCCAAAACAGGATAAGCTTGTGCAGAATAGGAGCAATCCCGCACAAGCCCATGCCAAGGAAGAGGGATGCCCGAAAAGTACGATATTCAGGGGATTGAAACATTGGCAGCAAAGACACTAAGATAGTTGCAATTCCCAGGAGTGTAATGAACCCCATATAGAGACTGCAAAAGAAGGGGTAGCACATGAAGGAGTAGTAAACAGGGGGATAGAAGGAGGTAGATATAAGGGCTGCAATTCCAGCATAGTCCAGCCTGAGCATTATGTATGAGACACGCTGGGAGTGGCAGGAAAGAAGGTGGCAAGTGCTGCTAGCAAGCAGGCAAAACATGGCCCCGCCCAAGAATGCGAAGAAGGGCCACCGAGTAATTGGTCTCATAGCTAAGGGTGCAATCATGTTGGCAATGTCCTCCTTCACACTTCTCTGGATTAAATCAAATAAGAACAGAGCAAATAATTAGTTCATAGAAGAGCAAGTCTAGTTGCGGTATTGCAAATTCTGAGAACTAACAAGAAAATCATTAACAATAGTTGTATTACATATCAATAACATATGGAGTTGCAACATTAAATATTTGAAATCTTCACGAAATTACTTGAGATTTATTCCCATTGAAATATATGATCAGGGACGTAAGACTAGAAAACCACAATCAACCACTTCAGAAATCCATTCAACACTGCACAGAAATATCAGGCTTCTACAAATGGTCCAAGTGTCACAATGAACTCTCGGTACTGTACATTGCTTAATGGACATCTCCATTGAAGAAGAACTTTTGTCAGGATACAAATATCAAAGTCCACGCTCTAATAGGAAATGCAATCTTGATTGTGCCAGCACAAGTTATGAATTTTATAGGATAAGTTTCAGCTTTCAGGTAAAATTTAGGAGATTTTGGACCATAGTAGGAATATAAAATCAGGTTCAGTCTTCTGAACGGTTCCCAGGGAAAAAGGCAAGAAACTAATAGTGATAGCATATAAATCCATAGAATCCAATAAAATAACCTGGAAATCACAAGATTAGAATTGAGCATAAAGCTTACCAGAACACAGTCATCAGTTTGATTTCCATGGGAGAATCGCTCAGGTAAACAATTGTATAGAAGTTCCACAACATGCCAACGAGACAGTGATGAAAGCATATCCATTGAAGGTAATGCAGTCTTCAACTCCTCTCTGAATTTCTGCAGATCAGGGAAGTGAGGCAAGGAAGGAAGGCACGTCAAGAGTTCTGCTTGCAATTTGTGCAGATCAGCTTTTTTCAACACGTCAGGCAAATGTTGAAGAGGATGAATGTCAACAACGTCAGGAATCTTTGTTGCAGTGTATATGGTCAGGGAGAGAAAGAGGAAAAATCCAATCAAATGCCTGAAACATACAGTATTCAAGTGAACAGGATGGGCATGGAAAGAAGAAAAGATCAATCTACTGCATACCCAAGAATAGGTAAAATTCAATGCAAAATTTGCTGCTGAACTTAACGGTGAAGCACAAAATTTCTTGATGAATAAAAAGGATGATATTTCTCTCAGGGAAGGGGGGGAAAAGGAAGAGGGAGAAATTGCCCACAGCAGGACAGAGAGTTGAAGATTGTTGCTTTTAAAGATTAATCCAACCAAAGTGTTCGAGACGATATGAATAAAGCAACTTCTTTAAGAGTGTCATGAACCTGAATACTACAGTGGAAGCTAACAGATCTATTCCAGCTTGATCCATACTCCTTACACATTCATTTTTATTGCAAGTTTCATTGCCATATCTGAAAATATTATTAGTTGGCTACTTGGCTTCCCCTGTCCCTCTAGCTACTACTCTTAAAAGAATTACATCAAGCAACCATATGGTAGGCACCATGGCTTGGTACATCTAGTATAAAGTCTGAACATCCAATTAGTTACTAAATTTGATAACGTGCTGATTTTATAAACAAACACAATTTTCAAGTTTTTATTTGAAACTTGTCTACCAGAAGTCCACAACATCAAAAGCAAAGAATGTGCCAGCATATCTTCTTCTCAATCTCATTAACATGACAAATTCGATTTTATTAAAAAAACTCTCCAAGAAACAGTAGCTAGAAGAATAGAATGAAAAGCCTTACGTCCAAACATTAAGAGTCTCATTGTGTATGGAGAAGATGCTGAGCAGTGTCTGCTTCATTGGCCAGTCAGCACGGTAATGACCCAGAATGAATTCGTTATCCCTCAAGTAGGCTGGTAAAGCATGGTACTCAACCAACTGATACTTGACCTTCTTCCAAAGTCTTTTCCCCTTCCCATCCTTCGAAGAGTACTTTTGATGGCACTCCATTGTTTCAGCAGATATTTTAAATTTCTCAGTCATTTCCTCATACGCATCCATCCCCTGCTCAACCAAATGAACAACACGCTATGATCAATAACCAACCTATGTTCATCCTCTCAAGCCAATAAATTCAAAATAAGAAACACTTGAAAATTGCCTCAAACAAGACCATAAACCTCGTATTTCGATCACGATATGCCAATCTAAATCTTGAACTCGATTAAATAAAAATGTATCAAACAAGGAGAAGGAAAACAAAGGAATTTTCAATGCCTCTTTTTCCAAAAACCAACACAGAGATAAAATTAGAGGCCAAAACACGATCAAAACTCGGAGAATTGGAGAAGAAAAGAAAGCCCCAGAAGAAACAAAGAAAAAGAACCTAAATTTGGAAGAAGCCCAGCAGAATAGAGATGCCCAGAAGCAAACCCTCGTCCCCTCCAGCAGCAGTAAGGGAAAAAAAAGTGAAAATTTGCGGACAGAATCCTGCAATAAGGAGATGAAGAAGGGGGAGCAAAGAAAGGAAGCGGACGATCAAGTTAGAAACGAAAAAAAAATGCATGGAAGTAGGGGAAAACAAGAAATCTAACCACAAAATTACGAAGGGGTGAAGGGGTGAAGGGTCCCGTTGATGAATTCCCTATGTGATGTTGGAGACCCCCACGAGGCGAGAAAGCTTAGAGGTTAACGAAAAGGAAATTTATATCGCGCAACGTAAAAAAGAAATAGAGATTCGCTGGCGAGATGCGAAGATGCCAAGTACGGAACTGGCTGGCGCAACTTCAATTTGTCCTGAACAGAACCGCACAATTTGATGTACCTTTCTTTCTCTTCCATTTTAATTTGGGCTTCTATCTTCCTTTTCGTTAATTAATTAATAATTAATTAGTTGCTGGTGGAGATTAAATTCATAGGCCGCCACATTTGTCGTGGCTTTAATTTGAATTTACCAATAATATCTCTTGTAGATTTTTTTGGTTTGCATCTTTTAGTAAGGAATGACATCTGAATTAAAGAATTTAAGCGTACGCGGGTCAGAGTTGTTGTGTAGACAGGTTCACCTGCCCAATGCCAATGTTACTAAGAGCAAGCTTTTCTACAACAGGTTCTGGAGCAGCTGAAAGTCTATGGCTGTAAATTCTTTAGCTGCAACGCACATGACCTTTGACATAAATTTTGTTTGAGGGAAAGAACATAGCTTGTAACAAACTAATGTATCTAATAAGTCATTGAATTTTTAATTTTATGTCTAGTAGGTTATTGTACTTTAAAAAGTCTTTGATAACTCTCTAAATTTTTGGTTGTGTATCTAATAAGTCTTTAAACTGTTAATTTTGTGTCTAATAGATTGGTTGATTTTTAAATATGTTGAATGTGTCAATGACTTATTAGACACAACATTGAAAGTTTAGGGGACCTATTAGATATTTTTTTAAAAAATTTATTGACTTATTAGACACAATATAAAAGTGTAGGGACTAAAGCCTCTAACATTTTGTTTTTTTTTTTTCTGTTCTTATTGTTTATAAATTGTCAATTTAATTTTTTAGTATTCTAATATTTTTCAATTATATATTTTTCATTAAATGAATTATAAAACTTTTCATTCATTCAAGTGATTCTAATTTTAAGAGTTGTGTATTTGATTACATTTTATTAAAAGTGATTTTAATCACAACTGTTATGTAGTTGTACAAAATGATTCTACAAGCATCAAATGAACACATAAAGAACCTATCTTTGAATTTTTTATTTATTTATTATCGATCAAACTTATAATTAAACACTATGAAGAGTACAGACCATTAATTATTTACCATATATTTTAAAATTCAAACATACATATAGTTATTTGAAATTATAAAATATATAAAAAGAAACTAGTTTTTGTACAATTCAGTTTCCAAAATGCATAAAGTAATCTTGAAATTTAAATATATAATCCATATCTATAAAAATATATAAATTTGAGGACAAATTTACAATTTTAGCGTCCTTTGAGATGTTTCATGTGAGATTTGGAATTTTGTAATTTAATGAGTTTTTTCTTAATTGTGTCGCTTTAGAATAACTTTTGTTAAGCACCTTTAAATTGATTATTGAGAAAAAATGTTTTAGCCAATCTAATTTTTTTAAAAGTAATAATTTTTTGTTGCCAAATAATTTAGATCTAAATAAAAATTGGTCTTTCACAATTACTTACAATTTTAATTTAAATACACTAAGTATTACGTCCTATAAATTTATTATTAGTCAATTTTAATATTGATGTAATTGAAAAAGGATTAAAAATATAAAAGACTAAATTAAAAACTTTTCAAATGGACTTAATTATTTAGAAAGAAAAAACTTAAATGTTAAAAAGACTAAAACATTTATTTAACTTTTTCTCTTTTTTTTTTTTTTCTCTGTTATTTTCCTTTTTGGAGATGAGAATAAGATGCCGTGATTCTTAGGTCTACGCCACACTTGCAATCCAGAAAGTATTTTTAAATCTCTCTTGCATGCGTCTATAATCCATTAGGGTCATTATAGTAATAAAAAAATCGCCACCAAAAATTTTCTTCCCGGACTATCGGGGTAGATACCAATTTTTATATATATATATATTTTTATTATCATCTATGTTTAGATTAACTTTATAAATGATTATAAATAACTAAACATATTTTTTTAAAGAATCTAACAGGGCATTTGAAGCACCATTTTAGAATCAGAACTCTTAAAATTGAAACTCTAGAAGATTTATTTTGAGAGATTTGAAACCCTAGAAATCAAAAAATAATGTTTCGAGTGCAATATTCTGAAGTCTAAAGAAATAGTGTTTGGAGTGTACTGTTCAAAATCATGGGATTATGATTCAAACTCATTGAGTTTTGAACACATTAGCCAAAACAATGTTTTGGATTTGGATGGTCCAAACCCAACATAATGGTCCAAATGCCCTCTAAAGGGTTTGCCAACATAAAAATAATTAATTTGACTATAATTATGTTAGTTAATAATCATTTTCTTAATAATTAGTTTAAATATGATAATTAAAAAAAAAGTAATTTTATAGTGATTCTCGATCAATCATTTTACATTCACTTTTAAAAAAATTCTTCATGTTAAAAAATTATAAAATCTACATAAAAAAGTTAAAACGATGATGAAATTATAAAATTACCCTCAAATTTAAAGTTTATCCTCTTATCTTTTTGGCAATTTTAACATTTGTAGAATCACTTTTTACAATCAAACAAAGTTGTGATTAAAACCATTATTGAGAGGAGTAGCCAAACACAAAAATCTTTAAATCAAATTACTTTAATGAAAAGAATTTTAGGGAAAAAAACAAAATTTTAAAATGTTTAAATTGGTAGGCATGCTAAACTGACTTGGAGTAAATTTATAGACAGAAAAATAAAATCTGTAAGAGTATATTTGGGTGAGGATTGTTGTTTAATAGTGTATTTTTGTCAAAGTGAGTATAGTTCAATAGTAATTAGCATGTACCCTCGATCCAGAGGTCGAAGGTTTGAAAAAAAATTTTAAATTGTTTTTAGTGTATTTTAATTCTTGCTGGCCACCAAAAAAAAAGAAAGTTGTCTGTGGAAAAAAAAAACAAAAAAACAAAACAAAGTTGCTATTCCATCGACAATTGTTAATTTATAAATAGTGACATCAATTAACTTTTTCTTTTTCTTTTTCTTTTCTAAAGAAAAACTTTTTATTTAAGTTATGAAAAATAAATGTCCAACCCATCTTATTGATTACATAAATTTTATGTGAGTTGTTCTTTCACCTACTATAGTGATTTCATGAATGGGTTTTACTTTTTGAGTGCGATAATACAGGCACTAATGCATTAAATCTCATAAGAACAAAGTAAAATCTATAAGTATATTTAGATGAGGATTGTTGTTATTTAAAAATTGTGTATTTTTTATTAAAGTGAGCATAGTTTAATGATAATTGACATGTATTATCGATTAAGAGAGGTACAAGATTCAAATTTTTTTAAAATTTTCTTTTAGTATATTTTAATTCTTACTAGCTACCAAAAAAAACAAAGCTGTCTTTGAAAAAAAAAAATTGTTAATTTATAAATAGTGACATCAATTTTTTTTTTCCATCTTTTTCCTTAAAAAAACCTTTTTATTTAAATTATGAAAAATAAATGGCCCGACCCATCTTATTGATTACATAAATTTAATGTGAGTTATTCTTCCACCTACTATAGTGATTTCGTGAATGACTTTTCATCTTTTTTTTTCTCAACTTGTTTTTTGTTTTTGTTTTAAAAAAAAAAACTTTTTGTTGTTTGTTTGAGTGCTGAATTGGAAAAAAAAAAAAAAAGTATTTTTTCATACTTGTCTCGTCTAACCAAGGTATTATTATTGGCACTTCTTTCTCTGATTCGTGTCCTAGAAGAATAGTGTAGAACAATAGTCGGTTCATTACATTCTCAGTATATTTTTACAATTATATCAATTTTGCCGGTATAATTTTAAAATTTTCAAGTCTTACTTTAATAATTTAATAGTGTAGAGTTTTTGACAACAAATTAGAAGAATAGTTGTCCCACGTCGAAAATGTGCAAATAAGTAATAGGCTCCAAGTACTGTAAAAGAAGTCTATGACTTTGGTTTCAAATCATCCAAATTCGAAATACTTTAAGCTCGATATACTAATTCTAGTTAAGATAGTGGTATAAAGCTTTGAGAGAATGTTTCTTTGTAATTGGGGTTGGAGAGAGAATTTTGTGTGATTGTAATAATTTTCCACATATTAGAATATTTCTTTCTGTTTGTGGTTTTTTCTCCAGTTTTGGAGTTTTCTGCATTAATTCTTGTGTTTCTTATTTTGTTGCTTTCTTTTGGCCCCGTTTGATAACGTTCTTGTTTCCCGTTTTATGTTTCTTATTTCTTGTTTCATGTTTCCTCTCTTTTAAGAACTAGAAACAAGAATATGTTTGATAACTATTTCTGTTTCTTGTTTCTTCAAAAAAAAATACAGAAACAGAAACTTGTTTGATAATTGTTTCTTGTTTTTTTTTTTGTTTTAGTTTAAATAGAATTTAGTATGTATAATATAAAAAAGATATAACATGCATTAAAATAAGTATCAAAAGTAAATATCAAAATCTCGACTAAAATTGTACTAAAAAAAATATCTAATACAAATAAGTCCTGATGCAAAATTAAAAACAATAATAAAATTGTATTTATCCTTCAATTGTTTCCCAAATTTGATCTGCAACATTGTCTCTTACTCGAGCCATTTGTCTTAAATGATGTTGACTCACATCTAACTCAATTATATTACTCAGTAAATTGTCCGATAAATTCTGTACATCTTTAACGATCATTGAGTCATTGCTAAAATCATTGAAGAGATCATCTTGACGATCATTCAATGTAATGTAATAGTGAACAATACAACAGTACATCAGTTTTAACGACCTCATCAACACAATGCTCAAAATGATTTTTTTTGACATCTAAAAACATTAAATATCAAGACTTGTGTAGTGTCTTAATTTTTGGATCTCTCAAGCACGTCAACAAATCTTGGAAAACACATCCAAGATTCTTACCTACAAGAAACTAGTTTCACTAATTAAAGATAATTCTACCATTGCACCCAAAATCTCAAGACTCCCAGCTCAAATTCAATCAAAATTCCAAAGTCAAAACAAAGTAAAAGGAAAACTCAAACCCAAAAACAAACCATTCTGCAAACAAGCTCAAAATAGAATTCCAAAAGAAAATGCAGCACAAAGTTCCAAGCTAAGAAGCAAAATAGCATGTGCATTTCAGCAAGCATATACAAATGCACAAACAAAATCTTAGATCCATAATTCTAAAGGACGAGGTGGGAAACACAATGGTAGGCTATTTAAAGCTCAAACTATGGTAGGCTATTTATCTAGGATACGAAAAAATTATTCTATAAGTTCACGATGCCAAATGTTGTTGGAGTGGCTGTGCTATAAATTAGTAGAATAATATGTGAGCTAGGCCAAGCACTCATAAAAACTTGGAAAAAGTAAAGTATCTTGAATAGGTTGTTTGCTTGAAAGCAATACTTTTATTTGGACTCCTTCTAAGGCCTTGAGTGATTGATGTGAAGGCAAAATTTCTTTTTGTTAAATTGAAATATATTTGCCAAAATGAAAAATTCATCTGCTTTTTTGAGCATGAATTTTTCCTTTTTTTTTTTTTTTTTTTTTTTTTTAGTTCTTTTATATAGTGGGAGAAGATCCCTGCTCCAATTTCTCTCAGTTGATACTGTGGATTCATCTGCTTGTTGGAGCATGAAGCCCCTTAGAAAAACCATAAACAAATACCCTTATACAAACTCCCCCAATTCAAGAAATTACTGGTTAAATGGAATAAATGGTGGAAGAATGTGAAGGTGCTAGCAGTATAAGCTTGAAAGGAGGAAGCAAAATTGAAAGATTCACATCAATTAAAAAACACAATAGAGGCAAAGAATGAAGCAAAACCAGAAAAAACCAAGTTTCTGAATCACAAAGAAAGAAAACGTCACCAAAAGTAGCAAGAGAAAGACACCCATTTTAGATATTGTACCACTTTCAGTACTCCATAGCCCATTCAAACTTTTCTCCAAATAAATTCCATTGAATTTCAGCTTTATGTTCAAAACCCCTTTTCAATTTTAGATAAGAATAAATTAAACACAAATAACCAAAGAATAGTTGTCTTGACTAACTGCCCGATCGTAATTTAACAATGGCCATAAAAGATTATTTCCCCTTGCAACAAACCTCACACATCAAAAATTTCCATTTAGAAATCAAACAGAGAAAGCATAATCATCAGAGAACATTAAATTAAACAAAAAAAAGGAGAAACAGTACCTCAATGAAACGTTCAATTTTGGAAGGAGAAACTAACGATTGCCAGATTCTGGGTCTACTATACTAGCGAAACGTCGATTTCGACAAACAACCAGGAGGCGGTGATGCGTGTGCCCTAGAAAATCAAAGATTGAGAGGAGGAGGAAGCTCATCGTTGCCCTAGAAAACCGAAGATTGAGAGGAGGAGAAAGTTCTTCGTTGCCTCAGTAGATCGAAGAAAAGAAACGGGAGAAGGCTAGACAGAAACAAAATTGAGAGAAACTCCTTTTGGTAGTTTCTGAAATTTAGCTCCAATTTTGAGAAACGTTTTTTTAAATTTTAGATACAAGAAACGGGAATGATTATCAAACAAGCATGTTTCTTAAAAAATAAGAAACGGCAACTAGAAACAAGAAACGAGAACGTTATCAAACGAACCCTTAATTTCTCAGTTATTTTTCTGCTTATTCCTGCGTTAGTAGTGGGAGGTTTTTTTTCCAACAAGTGGTATCAGAGCTTAGGTTCGTAGTTTCTTGAGTGTCTGAGTATGCTCTGTGGTTGCAACATTGTCTGAACTTCCACATTAGAAAAGATTTCTTAAAACAAGCTACAACTAGTATAGTAAATAATGTGAGTTGTTTACTATTTGCAAATTTGCTAGGAGTGAAGCAGATATGTCAAGTTTTATGAGTCCAATAAAGATTAACATGGAGAACTTTGATGGAATGATGAACTTCGACTTGTGGCAAGTGCAAGTCAAAGATGTGCTGATACAATCTGAGACACACAAGGCTTTGAAAGGAAGATCGAGTGGTGGTGCTTCTGAAAAGTTAAGCGATGATGGTGGTCCAATGGAGTCTAATGGTGGTTCCAACAGAGGTTCTAAGAAGTCTAGCATGAGTGATGAATAATGGGATGAATTGGATTTAAGAGCTGCAAATGCAATCAGACTAAACTTGGCTAAGAATATTATTACAAATGTGCATGAAATTTTGACAGCCAAAGAGATTTGGGAGAAGCTTGAAGTGATTTATCAGACAAAGAGTATCTCAAATCAGTTGTATTTGAAGGAGCAGTTTCACACGTTGCGAATGGTAGAAAGTACGAAAATCTCAGATAATCTAAGTGTTCTCAATGGCATTGTTTCTAAGTTGGAGGTGATCGAAGTGAAGATAGAGGATGATGATAAGACACTCATGCTTATTTTGTCACTTTCGTCTTCTTATGAACACATGAAGCCAATCTTAATGTACGTGAAAGAGACTTTAAATTTTGTTGAGGCTACTAACAAACTTCTATCAAAGGAAAAAATGCTGGAGAGTGGTGGACGTACTTTACAAGAAGATTCAGCACTGGTAGCTAGCAATTGAAAGAAGAAGAAAGAATTTGTGCAAAAGAAAGGTTGCTAGGAATGCGGACAGTCTGGACACATGAAAAAGAATTGTCCTAACAAAGCAAGTTCGTCAAAGGGCTCTAGATCGGATGTTGACGTGGTCTCTCTCGTTAAGGGAGATGGTGATTTCCTCTAAAGAAAGACAAAATTCATCCTCATGGTATGTTCGCTTTACCATGATAGAGGACGTGATGTTAGTGGTTCCACAGGTTTGTACACTGGCATTGGCTTGACAGTTATGTAAGGTGTGTGTGGTGGAAGTTATGTCAATGGGTGAATAACTTCCAGATGAGGCAAGTAGGTGGAAGTTGCACCATAAATTTCAGCAGGGTTTATTGACATGTGACGAAGAAGAAAAGTCTTGGAATGTGACATTCCAAGCGGTCTACTTTTATTGTGGAGTAAGTTATAGTTCTCTGAGTTGAGGATTATGATTATAGTTCTCTGAGCTGAGGATTATGATTGGTAAAGACAATGATGCAACAAGAGTTGTGGATTCTTCAAATATCTTGTCAATGTAGAATTTGTAGAGTTTTTGGCAATATATTAGAAGAGTAGTTGTCTCACATTGGAAATGTGCAAGGAAGTGATGAGTTCCAAGTACTAAAAAAAGAGTCTATGGTTTTGGTTTCAAATCATCACAATTCGAAATACTTTAAGCCTGGTATACTAACTCTAGTTAAGTGAGTGATATAAAGCTTTGAAAGAGTGTTTCTTTGTAATTGGGGTCGGTGAGAGAATTCTGTGTGATTGTAATAATTTTTTACATAGTGGAGTATTTCTTTATGTCTGTGGTTTTTTCTCCGATTTTGAAGTTTTCCACGTTAATTCTTGTGTTTATTATTTTGTTGTTTTCTTTTAATTTCTCAGTTATTTTTCTGCTTATTCCTGCAGTAGTAGTGGGAGGTTTTTCCCCAACAAATAGTCCTCCTTGGTTAATAAATATTGAATAAATTATTGACTACATTGATACCTATCCATATTGGGTCAATGTTTTTTTTAAAACTTTAATTCCTACAAATATTGTTAAAAAATTTATCAACCACCTTGTAGGTAGGGGCGAAGCTATAGTAGGCTCAGAGGGCTCCCCTGAACTTTGGAATGTATGGTATTAGTACTTGATCCGCTAACACGCAAGTGCACGTGATCGAAGTAATAAAGAAACTGGAAGTATTCCAGAGTATCGTACCCAAGGGAACGGGGTTTAACAAAATTCACTTAGAATGACACAAAATTGCTTGCAAAACACAATTGGGGTAACTGGAATGCAAAAATATAAGAGTTTGGTTTTTTTAACAATAGTGAATGAAAACTCAATGAGTTAAAAATAGGGATTCAAGTGATGCAAGCACCTTTGGAAGAATGCAACTTACTTTGCAATTGCAATCATAGTTAACATGTGAGAACTAAGTAAACCGAGTTCAACTCCTATTCGATTTTGATTCAAAATCTTTAGGAGACTAAGTGATTAAACCTATATGTCTATGGCTAATCTAACTTAGATACTTCGCACACAACCCTAGTGGTCTTGGAGTCTCGCCCTATGTCTAGGGTCGATGTTCAGGACTTATTTCTAAGCCTTTTCCTCCATTGCTTTTGTGACATCGGCTTTCACTTAACTCTTTCGATATTAAGTTCGAGCTTGATGAGCAAGCACTAGTTGGCCGGCTAGGTTTACCCAAATTTAAATTCAACAAAAGCAAACAAAGTTCACATGCTAACTAGATTGTTTATGCTTTAGAGCTTTACATTTTTCCTTAGGGCATTCACCAACTTGAACCCCTAGAGAAAATTTAGCTCATTGTAAAAATAAAAATCCCAAAATTATTTATTGAAAATTTCATAGTTTTAAAAGAGGAAATAATTAATTCCAAAGAAAACCTAATTAAATTACCAACAAAGAAATTGTATACTAAGAAAATCTAATATTAGCTACTGGAAATCAATTTCTATTTTAAAAAGGGAACCCACGGGTAAATGAGATAAGCTACTGGAAATCGATTTCTTTGTTTTCAAAAGGAAACCCACGGGTAAATGAGAAATTTAAGGGTTGTTGAACATGGAAATTAACAATATTCTCCAATCCACCACCTACAGTATATAGTGCTTAACCCACACAAAATCAAAAAAAAAATAGCAAAACATTACCCAAATTCCTTAATGCGATCGATTCAAATTCGTTCAATTCTTTGAATCTTAATCTCTTCAACAATCGTCGAGGAGAGATCTTGTATCGGAAACTAAAATTAACCACATCACGAGCAAAAGAAGGAAAGAAAACAGAGAATGAATTACTGATTACTGTTGTATCGAAACAACTGGAAAACCCATAAACAAAAGGTGCAGAAACTTGAATTTTTGTTGATTGAAACTAAAATCAGAAACTCCTTGAGCTACAATGTAAGGAATAGTTGCGAAAATAAAATAGAAATTGAAATAGAACTGATCGAATAACAATTGGAATTCAAAATGAGCTGTTGTCTACGAAGAAAACAGAGAAATAAAAACCCAGAAAATTGCTTCGAAAAAACAGAAGAATAGAACCCACAAACTCCCCCTTTCTTCTTCGGCTTCTTCCCTTTTTAAAGTCAAAACCGAGCCTCCTCTCCTTCCAAAATTGGGTCCATAATTAGTGGGTAGAATTTGGACATGATTATCTTGCTGGAATTTCTCCATAATCGGTGCAAATCACGTAAATCATGGTGATTCCCGCAAATTTCGAGCTTGCCTTGTTGTTCCATAGAATGCAATTCAGATTGCAATTGCATTCTCCTTCCTCTTTTCTTCACGTTACATTGCAAATGGAATGCAATTGCATTCCCTTTTGCAAAGTCTTCAAATCTGCACAAAAGAACAACAACTTAAGCCACTTTCTTCATCTTTTCTCAAAATTCTTTTATTCATCAAGTTTCAACAAGCTTGCATGAATTTATAAAAAATGTTACTTTTATCTTGCTTGTTGGTCAACAAAATCTGCAAAATTAGCAAGAACAACTTGGTTTTAAAGTTGAATAATTCTCATAACTGAGAATTATCAGTACTAAAAATAACAAAATGACATTTTGTCTCAGTGGCATATGCATATCTAGCCCCCCCTTCGTGTGTATGAACCTCTGATCTCTTAATCGAGAGTACATGTCAAGTACATGTCAATTACTCACTTTAACAATAAAAAGTTATTAATTATATGCTTCTATTGATTAAAAATATATTACTCGATTGTTTTCTTTTCTTTTCTTTTTTAATTTCTTTTTTGTTTATAAAAGGTTTTTATTTTTATTGATTTAAAAATACATAGAAAACTATTGTTTTCAAAGAAAACGTTTAGTCCTATAATATTTTTAAATGGAAGTGAATAAAATTATTTTTAAATGTTAGTAAATTATTTTTTTAATAACTAATTCTATAAGAAACTATAATTTTTTTTAGTTCAACAACAATTGTAGGTGGAAATTTTGAATCTCTGGCCTCTCGGTCGACTGTACATGCCAATTACTGTTGAGCTATGCTCACTTTGACAGCTATAATTATTATAAAACAAAAAAATGTAATTATTATTTTAAGTTTCATTTTCTTTTTTATATATTTATATACTGAATAAGTTAAAATATCATTTTTTGTCCTTGTACTTTTGGACCTGTTTTATTTTCTAGCAAAAATTAGTCTCTATTAAGTATAACTTTACCTCTATAAATTTTGGAAACATTTACATTTTGTATTTTTTCTAATGTAAAGTATTATTATTATTATTGTTATTTTACCAAGTTCAATAAAAATTTACTTCAAATTAATGATAATAAATAATTTTAAGATTTATTGAAAAGTATATGAACTAAATTTGAACATTTGAAAGTACATGGACTAAAATGAAATGAGACTTAAAATACAATGACCTAAAAAAATATCAGTCATATTTTTATTGAACAAACTAATATCAAAATATATCAAGTCCTGGACGAAAAATTCTAGATCCACCATTGCTTGTAGGTGTCCATAATTGTTTGCAAGAAATCTAGTTATCTCTGCCGGATTCGTAATTACTAAAAAACTTATATTCATTATATATGAGTTCAACAACATTTGAGAGTGGGAGAATTCGAACCTCTGATTTCTTAGTCAATGATATATGTCAATTACCATTGAGCTAAGCTCACTATAGAAATTCATTTTATAATTAATCAAAAGAAGGTTGACCGTAATATGAAAAAAAATAATTAAATAATGATTAAATAAAAAGCATAAAAGTCTTTGCAAAGTATGTATGAGTTTTTTTTTTTTATCAGAGTATGTATGAGTTAACTTTACTAATATTTATTATGTTAATATATTCAAATTTTTCACATTTTTGTAATTTCTCGAACATATTATTAAGTATTAAAATTCAAATTTCAAAAAAGTTATGCCTAGCCATTCATAATATTTTTATATTATAGCCAGCAGTAATTGATATGTACATTCAACTAAGAGGTTAGAAGTTCGAATCTTTCCACCTCCAAATATTGTTGAACTCAAAAAAAAAATTATATTATTAATGTAGCCTTTTAGGTTCATACCAAATACCTATGTATTTTAATGACTAACGCCTGACTTGGGTTTTGTTAATTAGGGAGATTAGAAGCTGTTATTAATTTTCTTCATTTCTTGGACTTTCCTACTGTGTGCTTTTCATTTTTTAGTTCAACAATTGCAAAGTGAGGATCAAATTATCGACCTTTGGCGATGATAATCAGTGCCTTTATCCACTGAGCTATGCACAGTTTGGCGACTTTATAGTTGCCTTTAACTTTCATTTTCTTATTTTCTATAAAATGAAAAAAATATAGATATCAAAATCATGTTCTAATAAAAGGTATCTAATTAATGGATATAAATTATGCTCACTCCTTGACATCATAAACTCATTTTAGTTATTTTAATTGACTATAGTGTGTTTGAGATAACTTTTGAAAAAAAAAGAATTTTAAATAAAATCATTTTGTCAATAAAGTGCACTAGAAGGAATTACTAATTTAAAATGTGTTTAGTATAGTTTCTTAAGTGGTTTTAGATGACTTTTTTTTTGTTCAATTACAGGTTTAGTCATGAGGTTTGAGATTTGTATCTATTTGGTTCTTTAAACTTTTAAAAATGTTTAATAAGTCTCTAAACTTTAAATTTTGTGTTTAATATGTCATTGAATTTTCAATTTTGTGCCTAATAGGTAATTGACAAATTTAAAAATTTTAAAAATTAACTTATCTATTATATATAAATATGAAATTTATGTCTAATGGACCTTTAAATTTTCAATTTTGTGTCTAGTAGATCTGTGAATTTTAAAAAATTTGAAAGTTCAAGGACTAAATTTGTAATTTTGAAAGTTGAGGGATTAAATAGACATAAACCTCAAAGTTTATGGACTAAATTTGTAATTTAACTTTTTTTTTTCTTTTTAAAGAAACACTTGAGACATAATTATCCAAAAAGTGATTGACAGCAAATTTTCAAAATTGTAGTAAGAACAAAAAAAATATATATATATATATATATATATATATATATATATATATATATATATATATATATATATATATATATATATATATATATATATATATATATATATATTAAAATTAGAATTTTGTCTCTATTGTTTGATAAAACTTCATAAATAGTCCCCACCGTTAGAAGCCACTAATGGATTAAATACACGACAGTTAATTATCATGCCATGTACTCAATCCGTTAGTGGCTTCTAAGTGTAAGGACATTTTATGAGGTTTTATGAAACCAAAGAGACTAAATTATTACATTTCAGTCGACTTTTTTTTTAGTTCAATAATATGTAGGATGAGTGCTTCGAACTTCTAACCTTTTGGTCGAAGGAACATGCTTTATACCAGTTAAGCATAGTATGCTCATGTTGTCACATTTCAATAGACAAAATACTGCGAAAAGAAAGTCTTTTATCAATAGTTTACATAAAGTTACATTTTTAAGCTTGGAGATACATATATTTACATATTTTTCATCATTGATTATTGAGATTGTGTTGATGAATATATCAATAAAAATAAATTAGGAACATGAGTTAACTGAAATGTTATAACTATAGTATCAACAAATTAATTTTAATCGTTATGGACTAGATAATATTGGTATGAAAAGAAAAAACCATATAAAGTACAAAAATTAATTTTTTTTTTTTAAAAAGTGGCATTTGGATTTTTTTTTTTTTTTTTTTTTTTTGAATGGATAAGGTGGGGCTTCCACGTGTATCTTTGACTTGGATATGGCGGTTTCTAAATAAAATTCAATAATTGTAATGGTTTTTTTTTTTCGATTTGGTTATTAAGAATTTGTTTGGATTATCGAAAACGGGAAGAATTTTTTTTTTTTTTTAATTTTTAAATACGATAATATTTGTCCAAATGAGCAACGGTAATTGTATTTTTTTTTCTTTTATTGTTAGTGGCTGGACATGGGAAGTTGCATCAAGAATGAAACTGGCTGTATTTGAAGATATCAACGGCCTTGATAAAGCCCGATTTAAAATACACTGGGCCTGTATTCAGTTCTCAGGCCCAATAATATGCATTTTTAAAGCCCAATCTTGGTTTAGAGTTTCACTATCAACATCCCCAAAGAATTTTTTACAAAAATATATAGAAGGAAAATATTTACAAAATTATTTGTCATAATCAAACATTTAAAATTGTATACCATCTGTTTATTTTTATTATTTTTATCATAATTGCCCATTTTTGATCTATATGATTTTATTTTGAATCGTCAATTCAGATTAAGTTTTGATTCATGCTTGATATATATCTAAATTTCTAAATGTTGATGTCGATAGAAATGTCGATGACTCAATTTTATGAAAATGTGGATGAAAATATTGATAAAATATCGATATCGATGAATATTTATTGAAAATTTATAAATATAAAAAAAATTCATAAAAAAGTATTTAAATAAACAAATAAACATTTCACTACTTTTAAATAAGTTTAGATTTTTTATCATCAACATTAGGTCTACATGTAATGGAAATGTTAATTTACTCCTTATATTAATGTCGAACCCATGAACATATAGAAATGCTAACATATCGATGGAAATTTAAAATCCTTAAAATTGATTTATTAATATATGTGGTTTCTTAATATATTTTTATTTCTTTTTCCTTGCGTTCTTTTCCATATTTATATTATTTACTAAGATTTAGGGTTTCAAATGCAAACCTGATGTTTTATAGTTTAGAGTTTTCTTTTACATATTTAGGGTCTGTTTTAGGATTTATGGCAACTTAATTCTATTTTATTACCTAAAATCTTTATTTTTTGTATGTCATAAGATTTTTGTATCAAAAGACATATGCATGACCTCTTCCTTTTTCTCTCTCTCTCTCTTTTTTTTTTTGCTCACATCAACGTCTCATATATTTTTGTAAATATTTATTGCTAGTGTTGTATATAGACACGTATATATCTATTTGATTTCTATAGTCTATAAATTTATTAATATATTCTTCAACTTTTGATTTTGTATCTAATAAGAGACAAATCACAAGTATAACTTAACTGAAAAAACAACCTTGATGTACTAAAAAAAAACAACATTGGCATATGCTTGTTTAAAAATTAATTGAAGTTACAATTTTAATATTGTGGGCAAGGAAGGTTGATCGGAAAAAAATGGTCGCGATCCGATGACGGATATTTTACTCTCCACGGCTACGACCGGGAGTGAACGATTAATAATGGCATTGTTAAACTCAAAGAAGAGAGCACAAATGAAAGAGAGGAAGAAAGTAAAAAATGAATTGATGATAAATTCCATTAAAATAAAGCTTTATATAGGCTTCAATACAACTAATTTTAACACTTTCATAAGACTAGAATAATAATGAGAATAGGAAACAAACATATGAAATAGATAAATTTATTCAATTTCAACAGGCATCAGAGAAAATCGGCAGCCGCGTTTGTGTTCGGCAATGAAAAAATCAGAGTCAAAAGGGGTTGCGAGTTGACTTTCGAATAGTTTTCGGTATGAAATTGGATGGTTTTAATGATTTTTTTTTTCTTTTGTATTTTTCTTGTTTGGTAAAATAACATTTTCCAGACGCCTGACTGAAAGAACACGTACACGAGGCATTCGTTAAAATTCCACCATCTCCTTTACTTCCTCTTCCTCCAAAGTTCCAATTTTTCTCGCCTTTATTTGCCGTTAATATAGGTTCAACGTTTAAGATATTTCTACAAATTCTAAGAGGTTGTGAACATAAACTTCGCATTTCACATGTGATATATGATTTTAAAAAGAAAAGAAATCGTTTGTTGGTTTTTGAAAAGTTATTTGAGGTTAGAATAATATAATTGACAATCACTAACGGAGAGTTGATGATCCTACATTAAAAAGATGAAGACAAACTTCACAATTTATAAGATATATAAATTACTTCTCTCATAGCTATTGAGGATCCCACATCTGAAAGATGAAGAGTTGCCTCACAATTTATAAGATATATGGTTTACTCCTCCCATTACTAATTGATTTTGAGATGGAACCCCATGTAATCTTGATATGGTATCAGATGAAAATGGAACTTCATGTTTCTTTAATATGGTATTTGAACCCATGAAGCCCAAACCAATATTTGGTCCAAACAATTAAAATTGGGATCCGACTAAAAAATGGTGAACCCAAAGAGACATGCATTTGTTTCTTTAATACGGAGCAAAGAAATTCAGTAGAAATAACTATTTGATTTGTAGTTTTTAGTTTTTGAAAATTGTGCTTCTTTTCTCATAATTTCTTTACTAATATGGTTCTATCTTTTTTAAGTAAGCATTTGAATTCTTAACACAATTACAAAACAAAATTAAATTTTTAAAAACTACAAATCCGTGTAATAACTATTTGGTTTTGAAAATTAAGCTTCTAAACACTACTTTTACCTATAAGTTTTTTTGTTTTATTATCCACTTTCTACCAAATGTTTTCAAAAACCAAGTCAAGTTTTGAAAACGAAAAAAAGTTGGTCTCGTATTATAACTATTTGGTTTTTTAAAATTAAGTCTATAAATACTACCTCCACCTATGAGTTTTCTTGTTTTGTTATTTACTTTTTACATATGTTTTAAAAAATCAAGCCAAGTTTTGAAAACTAAAAAAAATAGTTTTAAAAAACTTGTTTTTGTTTTTAGAATTTAGCTAAAAATTCAAATGTTTTCTTAAGAAAGATGAAACTCATTGTAGAGAGATGATGAGAAAACAAACACAATTTTTAAAAACTAAAAATCAAATAGTTATCAAATGGGTCATAATTTTAAAAAGCTTGTTTTTGCTTTTAGAATATGATTAATAATTCAAATGTTTACTTAATAAAGATGAAAACTATTGTAGAGTAATCATGAGAAAACAAGTTTAATTTTAAAAAATCAAATGCTTATCAAACAAGGCTTGCTTTTTTTAGTTTTCAAATTTTTGATTAGATTTTTTAAAGCATTTGTAAAAAGTATAAAACCAAACAAAAAAAATTCATAGATAGAAGTTAATGTGTATAAGCTTAATTTTCAAAAACAAAAATTGAAAAATTAAATGGTTATCAAATAGAGTCTTTAATTTTTCTATATGATTTTTTTGCATCTAAGGCGATTTATGAGGCCAATTGCTTCTCTCCTTCTTTCTTTTTTCTATACCCTTGTTGACAATTATACACTATTGAACGTATGGGAGATCTTGAAACTAGTTTTCAAAGCTATGTATAACCATATTAGAAGTAGATAGATTTTGAATATGTAACAAATAGTTGTTAGGGTTTTATGGATCTTATTAAATATTTTTTCTTGTTTTAGCTTCTTCTCGGACTCAAAAAATTGCTTGAAATTTCTCTTTTTATATATATTCGATTCATTGCATCTAATGATTTCATAGTATTTTCTAACTAAACATTGTTTTTTTTTTTTTTTTTTGACGAATGAAGATACAATTCCTTTATATATATTTTTGATCCCAACTTTTATTTAGCTGTATTTTCATATAGTTTCAAAACAGTAGCTCTTATAATAATATACTTTATATGGACATTTATAGTCCGAACAGTGAGCGCCATACCAAACCAATCCGAAATATTATTTGCCATATGATTGCAAAGGTTGAAAAGTCAAGAATATCTTTGATTGTATTAATTGCAAAGGGCGAAATGATGGAAAGTGGATCCCTTTCGATTTAATGTGAACTCTGATTCAGCTCCTCTCGTCAGTTTTTTCTCTCTTTTCTGTCCCCTTTTAATAAGTTGGGAATTTTCTCAAGTAAACGTTTTATGGTACCATTGAAAGCCTTTCATAGCGGGACACATCAGCAATTGTTACTTATAGATCCTCCTTACCAATAACATAGGATAATATTTAATATACTAAATCTATCTTATATTCGACCATTCTATATTATTTTGATTTATATATTTAGCCATATTATCTACTTTATATTGTATTTAATGAATCTCACGTAACTTTATAAATTAATAATGATGTGATTAAAAATTAGTAACAACTATACAAAATAATTGCCCACTTAGATAACACAATAAATATATGTATGCACAGTTATGCATATAGTTTAGATTTGACAATTTATTTTGATATATATATATATATATATATAATTTATTTTGATATTAAACTTTAAAATTGATTACATTTGAATCCATGTTATCTAAACTTTACTATTTTGGTTACTGTTATTAATTTACTACTTAATATATGTTCTTCCCGTACTTACTTTATCATAAATTATATAATTCCATTGTACACCACTTATTTGAAAGTTATGTTAATATTCAAAAATAACGGTAGAGGAACATAATGCTTTTTTTAAGTCCATATGTTGGATTGCAATACCTATTGAGAGTTTATGAACCAAAATTAATAGATTTAAAATTTAAAAACAATAATAGATATTTTTAAATCTTAAAAACCAAAACTAAATAATTTGATTAAATCATATGTTTTGTCCTTGAACTTGGTAGATTGTGTCTAATAGATTGAATTTTTATTTGCGTGTCCCCATGAGTCATTGAACTTTTAAAAAAATATTAAATAGATCTCTTTTTTTATAGTTCAAAATAAATATCTAATCTATCAAATGCAAAATTGAAAGTTAATAAATCTATTAAATTACACAAAATTAAAAGTTACACCTCTATAATAAGTCCATGAATAAAGGTTATGAGCCTAATAAATACTATTTAATATTCATGAATCTATTAGATACAACACAATTAAAACATTCATAGATAAAATTTGGAATTTAACCAAATAATTATAAATATTAAAATAAAATTTAAAGTTTTAAACTAATAATTAAAAGTGGGTTAATATATTTTCACAAGGGTAAAAAGTGGCAAAGGGGAGAGGGTAGGCATAGCGCGCATTTTGTTTTGGCGTAAGCAGAATAGGTTGGAATCTCCCGTCAACTTTGAGTCACATCCCAAAATTAAGTGTCCACGTCAGCATCCCATCCTGAAAAAAAAAAAAAAGGCCCGGCCCAACCCGGTCCTTGGGGCCAACTCTGACCGTCCCTGAACCTGAGGTCAGAAACTCAGAATTAAAGGGATACAGTCGGAGATCGAATTCAAGTTTCAAGTTTCAAGTTTTCAACCTCCTTTTTCCTCAAGAAAATCAATATTAAAATAAAAATTTGCAATTAAAAAAATGTAAGTCCCATAGATGGGGGACCCACTCCCTCCCGCAAGGACCCAGTTGGGTTTTGCAGATCTTACACGTTTCGAGCAGATAGAGCTTTCAGTTCGTACTCCAATATAACGTTCCTTCCGATCCCATTATAAGTACCCATTACCCAACTCACCAACGTCATTCCATTCTACCCTTTTTCTCTTTCCTTAAATTTTTAATTTAAAAAATTGTAGGAATTCTTTCTTGTTTTTTTTTTCCTCTGCCTCTGAGTTTTGCTTTCAATTTTTTTTTCTTGTTGCTGTTGTTGCTGCTTTAATCGTTTTGGCCGGGTGATCTGGAAAACGTCACGTCCTTTGTTCAGAGTGGAGATTCTTGACGTGCGTCGTGGAGAGGGCAATCAAGGAAAGCGTCAGAGTCATTTACTCAATTTTCATAATCTCGCTCGTGTCGTGTCTGATAGCGTAAAACTACTCTACTCCTCTCCTTAAAAAACTAGGCCTCCTTGGAATTGTTGAGTTGAGAGATTTCGGGAATTAGGCTTTTGTTTGTTTTGGTTTTGCTGGTGAGAAAAAACAAGGGGATCATGGGTAACTGTCAGGCGGCGGAGGCGGCGACGGTGGTGATTCAGCACCCTGGGAATCATAAGATCGACAGGATTTATTGGTCCGTAAGTGCACACGAGATCATGAACTCTAACCCTGGCCACTACGTTGCGCTCGTTGTCGCCGCATCGACTATGAAGACCGAAAATGGGACCCCGATCAAGCAGCTCAAGCTCCTCCGCCCCGATGACACGCTTCTCATCGGCCACGTCTATCGTCTCATCACCTTCGAAGGTAATTCTCCATTTTTTTTTCTAATAATATTTATCTACTTGTTAGCATAGCAGGATTTTTTTTTTATATATATTTTTAAAAAATAAGTAACAAGGAAAGAATCTTCCAGATTATCTACTGGCTAGACTAACTCTTTTTTTTTCTTTTTGAAAAGCTTTAAAATTTAAAAAAAAAATTATTTAATAAAGCTATCACCATGGCTACATTCTAATAATTTTAGATACAGATTAAACATTTGGATGTCATCTAATGACCACGTATATCTTATTTAAAATACTTTATTTTTGTGTAAGTTATTTTAGGGGTTGAATGAAACTACTATTGGATGTTATAAAAAAAAACTTCAATTGGATGATTGGATGTATAAAATGAAAAAAAAAAAGAAGAAAAGTATTTTCAACTGGGATAAAATGTTTTTTTTTTTTGTTTGAAACATTAAAATGGTTATTATAAGAGATACTTTGACGATTACAATTAATAATTTTTTTTTCAAAACATTAGTATTTTATTTTCTTTCTTTACTAATCGTGTCAATCTTTTTTCCCTTTGTCTAAAATTTGGGGTTTCTTCCTTTATTTTTTCAGATGTATTGAAGGAGTTTGCTGCAAAGAAATGTGTGAAGCTGGGGAAGTTACTGAAAGAGGGAGGAGTGCTATCGGTTGGGATGAAGATAAAGGACTCTGATTCTGCTTCAAATCCAAATGCAAATTCTAAATCCCAAAATTACATGAAGGTAATCGAATACCCATAAGCCTTAATCATGCTCCAAATCCCAAAAAGTGGATTTTTTTTTTCTCTCTTTTTTAAATGACCTATAGTCTAATATGGAAAAATAATAAAAAAAAATTGGATGGGAAGATATCGATTTATGTAATTTCCTTGCTTTTTATTTTTTTGCAAAGGTATGTAATTTCCTTTTCATGATTGCACTCTGATTAAAAGCCAAAAATTAAAAGAAAAAACAAAAAGTTGTTTTTTCTGAATAAAGAAGCATCTGAAATTGGTTTGAAATTTAAGGCCACGGATATCAAGGCAAAGGCTTTTTATGGGTCACTTCATGAATATTGTCAGGAATTTAAGTAGAGCTGTAGAGTGCAGAGGTATTCAATTATATATCCTGAAGTCAAATATATATTTTCAGACTCAACCGACTTCTTATATAAAAAAAAAAAAAAAAAACCAACCCCATTAAAAATCAATATTAATAATCTTGGATTGAAAGAAAAAAGAAAAAGAAAAAAAAAAAAGGAGAGTTTTAACTTGTAATTAGCTTTTGCAAGCATTCTGTCATGGGGTGGCTTATGGATTTAGAAAAGGAAAATACAGTTTGCTTAACTTAAAAGTTGAACTAATTAATCAAGGACCAAATCATAATGGGGTATTGCCTGTATTTTCTAACGTACTCATTTTGAATTTGAGTTCGATTTTCCACTAACTTCAACAACAATTTAAGCATTTAAATTTAAAGTGGGGCTCTTTTCAAAAGAACACTTTCTTTTCTTCTCTTTTGCTTCCATTTTTTTTTTAAATAACAGGACCTGTCCTTTGATCATAATCATAAAGTTAAGGGATATTTATTTGCTCGCTTTCTTTTTCCCCTTTGCAAAGTCCAAACCAATATCTTCAGATAAACGTGAACACTCCCACTTTTTCATCATTGGGGTCAAATCAAAACATAATGCTAAAATAATTATTTTGAATATGGTCAGGCGGAGCAGGAAGCGAGCCGTCCCCTGGAAAGCAGCGACGCCGGCAGCAGCGGCGGCGGAAGAGGCGGAGGAGGACAGAGAGGTATGGGAAGGCATTACGGTGGTGGGGGTCAATGGAGGCCAGCCTTACAGAGCATTGCAGAAATTGGAATTAATTGAACAAGCAAAAAATAAAAATAATAAAAAAACGGCAATATGAACACAAACAGAAACTGCCATGAATACGATCTTCATCTACAACTGCAAATTGCCCTTTCGCTTTCATCGTCTTCAATGAATAATTACCAGAAGAAGTTGACGTCAAAATCCAATATCTATCTTTATACGTTTATATTTTAATTTCTCTCCTTTTTTTAGATACGTCTCTCTGTATTTGTAGTAGTATTCAGTTCCTTTCGCCTAAACTTTGCACCTTTTTTCATTTGGAAATTAGTGTACGGAACTTAATTAGTTGAGATGGCTTTTATGACTTTCTTAAATGTAAATTATTAGCAATTACCATAAAATTGTCTGTTAATTAACTTCCTTTCGTTAAATAAGTGATATGCCACGTTTGATAATGTTTTTAAAATTCCAGAGTTTGTCGATATTATGGAAATATTTTTTTTATTACCAAGAATGGTAAGTATTAGATATATTAATTGCATCATCCAATCAAAATGTACGGTTGAAAAGTAATTTTAGATGTCTCAATTATATGTTTCGTACGTAGTTATATAAGGTTGGTTGTCAAGTCAACTAATCGAATTTAAGATAGTAAATAATTACATAGGTTGTATATATATATATATATTGAAATACTTGGAAGTGTGAGGGATTCTAACCTATGATTTATTAGTTGATGGTACATGTTTTATACTCAAGTTGGATTATATATTGTACTTAAAAAAAATGTTAAATTATATAGAGTGTATTTATTAATTTGTACAACAATAAATTTATATTTATAAAGTCTAAATTTTGAATTTTGAACTTAGTTTTATACGGATTGAGTTAGTGGATAGTACGTTTTCATAAATTTAACCTTATACAACTTTTTTTTTTTTTTGACAATGCTATAGTATTTCTAATTCTATATGGAACTAGTAAATCTATAATGGAAAGAAACAAAGTTAAACTAACTTATTTCTTAAAAAATATAATAAATATGCACCTGAGAAAATAACCAATTCAAGTTTAACGAGAAAGCTAAATACCAATTGAGATTTATTAAATCCTAAAAGATTTGATTAATTATTATAATTTCAAACTATTCACATCCAGATTTGTTTTATTAAGAAAAATTCGTTTGGTGCTCACTTTTAGGTGCCGGATCCTATATGATTTTGATTGAATAATTGAACCAATCATTCATACATGTTGTATGACAAAACAAGAGGATAACACATTATATATTCTGGATTCACTCGAATCATGTCTAAAGATTCTAATGATTTTTAATTATATTTATTTGTAACTGCATTCCTTCATCGCTGCTCTCCAATAGTTTTCAAAATCTACATAGAAAACTTTCGTCTAATCCCCACATGCCATCCATTTCCCCTTTTGTGTACTTCTCTTTTTGTCTATGAAAAACGCATATACTTCTCACATCAATTCTTTAAATCAGGCTTCATTTTCTTATGATCTCTTACTTTAACATATACTTCATTTAAAGTTTTAATTTTAATTTCACTATAATTTGTGTTTGTCTATTATGTGATATGTTGTGATAATCTATATCACCTAGTAGGTGTCGCTTCATGGAGAAATCAAACGAGTGATTGTGAGCCGAGGTAAAGAAGTCCAAATATCTTTGCCACATTGCTAAAAATATTAGAGCGTAATCTACTAATATAAGAATTGAGTGATCCGTGCCAAAAATCATGCTCCCACTTAATTAATGTTCATTTAAGCTCCCATGTAGATAGAATAACATAATTAAATGTCAAGTACCGTGAGAATTATATTGTTAATTACTTTAGAGTTAAGCTGACACCCACTTAAAACAATCGAGTGTGTTTTTATAAGGTGCCACACCGGTGCAAGTCTTTTTGTCTAGGTATTGCAATCGAGAACATAGGTGTTGCAATCTGGTTAAAGAGTTGATAAACATATGAACCAAATTCACGCAACAACACTCTCTATATTTGAACCATCTCATATGATATGATTCCATATGATTTACATAATAGAAAAAATGAAATAAACATGTCCACTTATTATTATTATTATTTTGGTTAAAATGATCAAATTTACTTAAGTAATTTAGGCTTAGTTTCAATTTCACCGATAATTATTTTAGTTTAGTTTCTATGTAGTTCACATTGTTTTATGCCTTACTCGTAAAAAAAAGTGTTTCATACCTTTGAATTTGATCCTATGCCCTAGGCTTATTTGACTCTTTAAATACAAGTTTTTTTTTTCTTTTAAACTTGGGGTAGATTTAAGTTAACGAAAAAGTGATGTTTTTTGAACCAATTTTAGAGTTCAATAGTATTTTTTAGAACAAATTTCAAAGTTTAAGAGTAAAAATTAAACTTTTCAAAGTCAGGAAAATGATTGAAACTTACTCCAAAGTTTAAGGATATTTGTGCAATTTGACATGGTAATATAATGAGAAATAGATAGAAACCTTGCATTGTGGTTAAGAATGGAAGAGCACCCAAGTAATATTGGTTGCTCCACTAAAAAAACCCCTCACCCTCTTTTCCTTTTTGTGGTTTCATATATAAATATTTGTTTAATTTGTACGTATGGGGACACTTGTTGCTTTTATTGGATTCCCATGGTCCTTTAAAAACATAGCTTTTTTTTCCCTCACTTTTTGTTTGGTTGTATTATTTTGGGCGATATTAATCAATTTAAGCGTGGCTTCGGTAGTTTCATGTTCATCCATCTTTTTGTGGGAAAATGACGAATTTGCTTTTAGCTCTCAAAAAGGAAATAAAGAAAGTCTACATTTCTACCTCATCGGGTCTTTAAGTTTTGTCTTCATTTAACGCATTTTTTGCCTGTCTGATTTTTTTTTTTTTGGGTCCACGTTGTTTATTCAGTTTTATTAATTTTTCTTTGTGATTTGTGAAGGATATTATAGTCCACGATAAATTATTCGATGAGGCCGCCACAATGTGACTGTCAATTTTTCATCATTAGATAAAGAGAGAAGTACCTCAAATTTATATCTAATAGTTATTAAGATACATGAAAATTATTGAATCCACCTTCAACAGTTATTATGATGTAGCCGCATTGTGGCGGCCTCATTGAATAATTTGTCATAGTCTACGAGGTTCATAGTGGATGTGAAGCTGATCAAAATCAATTCAAAGTATTGATTTCTTTTTTAGCAAAAAAAAGTATTGAATTAATTGATTGAAACAATTATTTGGCTAAAAATAACTGAAGTTGACAAAAAGAAAATGGAAGACAAATATTCAAATTTGTGACTACTGAATTTTAAAGGGGGAGAGTAAATAATTATTTATTCTATTTATGTCCTAGATATATACAGATATTTACAGTCACTATTCCGACTGTGAGTAGATTTTTTTTTTTTTAAAAAGCTCAATCCTTTCTGACTAAATATGGACTTATCTTTACCTAGATATTTGACAATGTTAATTTGTAAAAAATTATTTTTAATTATTTACAAATTCATTAACCTTATCTTAATTTTAGATTTTTTTTTCTTTCAAATTTTAATCTCTAGATCTTTGACAATTCAAATTTGCATAATTTTATGTCTAATTATTTACAAATATATTAATTTTACTTTAATTCAATACATAGTCACTGTTCTTTTATTTTCTGCCATTTATATTTGAATCCAATATCAACAAAATCAAGTAATCAAACTTGATTTTTGAAGAATCCTAATTACACAAATTTATTAACTAGTGAGATACATGAGTCATTTTTTTTAAAATACCGATATTCTCAAAAAATCCTAAAAAAGGATGGAGTTTTAGAATCCAAAAAACTTATTTTTAAATTGGATTATCGAATGACTAAACGTATCACAATCCTAGAATTCAAAGAACAAAAATACAATACAATTATTAGTGAATGTACATGCACACAAGAAGTGTAAGGAGATAGATGTAAATCGTTCAAGCAGAAGAAAAAATGGATGAAAAACCTTATAGATGAAAGAAAAAATTTAGACATGAAGCTTTTGGGGAGTGTAACATAAACGACGACAAGAGTACTAATCGTTGGCAGAAACAATGACTGTTCAGCAACACAGGAGGTTGAGGAAGTTATGGAGGGAGTTTTTGGATGGGTGTTTCAAAGTTTTCAGGCATTTTTCAAATTGCACCATTAATTCACCTAATTTGACCCCCCTCCTCACCCTCGATGAATGCAATAAGCGTCACAATTAGTGTTATTCAAATTATTTAATGCCAATCGCCTCAAACATATAGGTAAGGGTTCATGATTTCACCCTAAATGAGGGTATATATATATTTATACACTCATATTTAAACTTACCCACATATAATTGCAAATGTAATTATGAATACATACAGACTGAAAGTTATGTAGGGCAACATTTTTACCACTTTATTTTTTTGAAATTACTATTGATCAAATTTGAAACTATCATTTTTATCAATGGTTGTATAAGTAGGCCAACAATTAATTTGAAATTGTTAGAGGTTTAATTTAGGCTTGTTTGTTACTTTTGATTTTGCAAGCTCTACCTCTCTCCTCCTTATAGTCCATTTTTCTAGGGTTTTATTTTAGTTGATTTAAATTTGTAGAATATATATCGGGGTTGTTTTCATTCTAGACAATTTTGAAGATCATATTAAAAAAATGGGCTGACTACGCAAATTACCATTTTTTATTTCACGTTTTGAAAAATGGCCAAGCAATCTTAATTTTTTAAAAATGGCCAAATCATGATTCATAATTTTAATTAGTAATTATTAAATGACCAAACTATCCCTAACCACTTCCATGACTAAGATTCCCTAATTATCGGGTAATTAAATTTAATTTAAAATCAAAATCTAAATTTGAATAGATAAATTCGGTAATCTAAACAACAAAAGTTGTTAGGATTCAAAATTCAAACAGATCATCTACAATTCAAAATTCAAAATTCAAAAAGATTATCTACAATTCAAACAAAAATACAGAGCAATAAAAAATTGATTGCATAACAAAAAGATTAAAAAAAATAGTTAAAATAATAGATTAACAAACCAATAAAATGACATGCAATATGAAATACTAAACTAAAAAATAAAAGTAACCCAAAAACAACAAAGATTAACATATTTACACATTTTTTAAATATATAATCCGATATTTTGAGAAAATACAAGGTACAAATATAATAAAATATAAATAGATTCGGCTTCTTTATTCTAGAGTTTAAATTAGATAGTTTGTTATACCTAAACCTACCATTGTCATCTATCTCTTGAGTTGTGTATGTGCCTGAAATAAATATAGAGTAAAAATCAACTGAGCAAAATACATAATTCAAACAGATTAACTACAATTCAAATAAAAATACACAACAATTAAAAATTGATTGCATAACATAAAGATTAAAAAATTAGTTAAAATAATATATTAATAAACCAATAAAATGACATGCAATATGAAATACTAAACTAAAAAATAAAAGTAACCCAAAAATAACGAAGATTAATGTATTTACACTTTTTAAAAAAAATTATAATCCAATATTTTGAGAAGATACAAGGTACAAATATAATAGAATATAAATAGATTCGGTTTCTTTATTCTAGAGTTTAAATTAGATAGTTTGTTATACTTAAACCTACCATTGTCATATATCTCTTGAGCTGTGTATGTGTCTGAAATAAATATAGAGTAAAAATCAACTGAACAAAGTACCTAATTCAATTAGATTATTTACAATTCAAACAAAAATACACAACAATTAAAAATTGATTGCATAACAGAAAGATTAAAAAAATAGTTAAAATAATAGATTAACAAACCAATAAAATGACATGCAATATGAAATATTAAACTAAAAAATAAAAGTAACCCAAAAATAATGAAGATTATCGTATTTACACATTTTTAAAAAATATAATCCGATATTTCGAGAAGATACAAGGTACAAACATAATAAAATAAAAATAGATTCGGTTTCTTTATTCTAGAGTTTAAATTAGGTAGTTTGTTATACCTAAACCTACTATTGTCATCTATCTCTTGAGCTGTGTATGTGTCTGAAATAAATATAGAGTAAAAATCAACGAAACAAAATGCCTACAGAGAAATACACCGTACATAAAAAAACTAAAAAGTTCAAACACTACCAACCACGAACTCATCTACCTAGCTGTGTATGTGTCTGAAATAAATATAGAGTAAAAATCAACGAAACAAAATACCTACAGAGAAATACACTATAAATAAAAAAAAATTAAAAAGTACGAACACTACCACGAACTTGGATTTTCATCAATAAGAGCAGCATAATAGGCATGAATAATAAACCAATAGAAGGTTGCAGGTGGACCATGAATAAAATCCAAGGCAAGTTCGCGACCCCTCTATGCCTTCCCCATCAATGAAACCAACAACCATCTTGTCCCCGACTAACACTCTGCTCTTCATCTTCTTCAGCACCGCCTTCACCACGCATAGCAACTCAACTCCAAGCCTTGAAGATTCCTACGAATCACCTTCTAAGCTTGCAAAAAGCTCCAAATAGTTGTTCGAACTATCAGAAAGTTGAGAAGTAAGTGACTGAACAATTACGCGCATGAAATTGGCTTGTGCAATAGCGACGGTGCCGATGACTTGAGATTTGAGATTCGGAGAGAGGAGAATTGTCTTGGGGAGAGAAATTCGAAAAATACCGATGGCTTAAGATTCAGAGAGAGGAGAGAGGATGATTGTCTTAGAGAGAGAATTTCAGAGAGTGGAGAAGGAAGCAATTGAACAATTACATGCATGAAATTGGCTTGTGCAGCAGCGATGGTTACCGAAAAAATACCAATGGCTTAAGATTCGAAGAGAGGAGGATTGTCTTGAGGAGATAATCAGAAAAATAAGCATAAAAATACTAACTGCAATGTAAATATTTCAAAATAAAAATTAGATATAGTTTAAATAAAATAGAAGAGAGATATTTAGATTTGAATAGAGGAGGATTGTCTTGGGAAGAGAGAATTTCGGAGAGAGTGAAGGTTTTCTTGGGGAGAGAGAATCGGAAAAATAAATATAAAGATAATAACTGCAAGGTAAATCTTTCAAAACACAGATTAGATACAGTTTAAATAAAATAGGAGAGAGATTTAGTGTACGAGGACAAAACGGGAATTTGAAAAAAGAAACACCACACGTGCACCTCACGTGTGGCCATAATTAAAAAGAAAAATCGGATGACTATTAACCAAAACAATCCATTCTTTTTAGCCATTCCTAGAATTTTCCCTAAAAAAATCACCTTTAGCCATAATCGTAAAATCTATTATGTTTAGCTGAAAATTACCCATTTCTCTTGTTGCCCTTTTTACATTTGCCTAGCGCTTTGCCCGTGAACTGATGATGTTTACAAGCCCAATCTTCAATATAATGATAGTGGGCTTCAATCTTGCTTTCCAGCGTGTCTCTAATGGCCCATTGGACTTTCCTCGAATTTCTGGAATGATGTTTTTTTTTTTTTTTTTTTTTTTGGATTAAACGAATCTTTTAGTTTGAGGGAATAATAAACACTTGGTACTCATGCAATATCCATAACGTTTTGATGAGATGCAAAAGAGACTATCGGGAAGTTTAAGATTGTTGATTAAAAAAAAAAAAAAGAAAAAGATTATTCCTCCTGAATTTGTCGGAACAGATCGTGTAATTATATGATTTATCAAAATAAAATCATATAAATTCCCCTTTAATAAAATCTCCATTGGTATCTCAATTATAAGGAGAATTTGGGTATCTCAATTATAAGGAGAATTTGTGCTTCCTCTTCTTCCGACCGTTGGTTATTGTTCTCCTTACCTTATCATTTCACTCATTCCCATAAAACAATACTCCTTTTTCCCCAAAAAACAACCCTCCCCAAATATCATAAATAAAAACAAAAATATATACATTGAATTTTATTAAATTGCCCAAAACCTGGTAAATTTCTCCACGTGCCTCCTTCAAATCTGCTCCCTTATCCTGCTGGGCTGAACCCAAATGAAAATTCCCGGCTTTGCCAGTCACGTGCCATCGAAACCCGGCCATCCTCATTTCTTCTTAATTTCTAATTACAATGAAAAAAAAAAAAAAAACTTGAATTCTTACGTTACAAATACTTTATTTCACGTTGAAAAAACTTAAACTGATTAAAGCGATCGAATAGGAATAAGTATAAAGAAATAAATCGAATAATATCATGACATCTTTCTTTTGTCTCTTTTTAAATGATTGACATGGGTTCATATGTGTTGTTATTTATTATTTTTCTTTGAATAATTTACGTCCATATGGATGCAGAGGTCATCACCTTCCCAATTGCCATCACCCAATTGTTATATAAATATAATTAAACTCAAAATCAGAAACTCACCAACCGCTTCCCCATTCTTCTATTTTATCACCACAGCAAACTTTTGTACTCTTGTCAGTTGATTCTTTTCCCCCACCGTTTCGCCGCGTTTGCCATTAATTCTTACTCTGTCTCAATTTCCCAATACTCTCTTAAAAAACCGTCCTTTTCTTTTGGGTTCTGTTTCAATTCAATTAAAACGGCGGCGGCGGCGATGGCTACCTCGACATCGAGATCGTGGGTTTTCTCGAAGAGTAGTCACCGGGAAATTTGGTGTGATTTTAAGGCGGTGGGTGTCGGCCGTGGGTGCAGAGAGAATTTCCGGCGTACGATTCCTCCTCCGTTCGGCGGTGAGGGTGGGAGAAGAAAGGGGAATTTGGGATTGGCGGCGGTGAGAGCCTGCAAATGGGAGGAGGTCAAAACAACCGATCAGCCGCTGGAAATTGGGATTAAAAATGATCCATATAAAACTTCTGAAGAAGACAAGAGGTTTATTGAAGATTTCAGAGATGCTTATCCCTATATATTTTCTCATACAGGGCGAACTTTTGTCGTCGTTATATCTGCCGAAATTGTGGCCAGTCCTCGCCTCCATGGCTTGCTCAAGGTCTCTCTTTTTTTCTCTCTAAAGAAAGTGGGTCTTTTTATTTATTTCTATCAATGGCGGATGATTATGCTCTGTATTTTATTTGTAGTTGTAACTTGTGAGTGGGAACTTTGTGAGAATTGAGAACGGATGGCTTCACCAAAGAAAACATAGAGAGAGAAATTTTCGAGTGGGCCATACTTGTTTAGATCATCACGAAAAAAACCCTTTTTTTCCTTCTCTTTTTAGTTAACTTCGAATTGATGTCTTCGTCAAATGTTCAATTATTTTCAAGCTCAAATGTCTTCTCCTCACGTCAACAAAATTATTTAAAAAGTCCAAAAAACTTTCGACCAAACCCCACTGTCAAGTTTTTATCTTTTTGTTATTGTTTTATTAAAAATCCGATTTTGGAAGCGTTGTGAGGTGGAAGCGCTTCGAAAGGAAAGTCAGAAGTGCTTTCACAAGTTGAGTGAAAACTCATGGACAGGATCGAGGCGATTGAGACGAGGCTTTGGTCCCTCTTTCTTGCGTGTCTCTTCGTTGCTCGAGGGGGTTTATAATAATATTAGAAGACGAAGGCAAGTGGCCGCGTCTTCTTTTCTTATTCCACGTCGTTCTCTTCAAATGGTTGTCTTTTTTCCTCCTCTTTCAAAGCTCGAAACTGTCTGGTAGAGGTGTTCAAAAAACTCGATGACTCGAATAATCCAATCAATCCAACTTAATTCTATTGTTTAGGTTGGATTATCAACTTATTTGAATTAAATTGGGTTCAAACAAATGAAAATTTTATGGGTTTGGTTGGTTCGTGCGTTCACCAAAAATTAATTTGGGATGAACCGAACCAACTCAAACTTCTTATTAATTAAAAAAAATATTTTTGTTACTTATATTACAACTATATGTACATATATTTATTTTAATTTTATAATTATTTTTAGATTATTTATTCTTCAACAACTTTTTAAAATAAGTTTTTAAGTCTTTGAAATGTAAAAATTCATAATATCAATTAAAATTGAATCGTTAATCTTAATTCAATATTTAAAAATAAATAAATATACATTTTACATATCAAATACTTAATTTTTTCTTAAAATAAAACTTTGAGTATATAACTCGACTAACTTAAACCGATCTAATTCAAATATTTCATGGTTAGATTGAGTTGAGTTCATTACTTAATAAGGGTTGTTGGGGTTGAAGAAATTTGCAACCCGAATAATTGGATTAGGTCTAAAAAGTACCTCGACCCGACCTAATCCATGAACATGCCTACAATCTGGATGCGATATCTACTAGCCCAAAAGAATTCGGCTCAGCCCATTTGAAAAAACAAGGAGTTTCGTGGCCCAAAAGGCCCAAAATCCTACAACCCTTCTTTGGGTGGTTGGCTCCCTGGCCTGACTAATAAGTAATAATCTCAAACTTCTATTTTGTCACTCTCGTCTCGTTTCGTCTGACATGGCTGCTACTCTCTCACGCTCTCGGCTACATTTTCAGACTCGCCGAGAATTTCCTTCTAAGACTTTTCCTTATAGCCGCTGTTTCAGAAATGGAACGGCGAGGTTTAAATTCAATAGGGTAGAATTATGGGACATGGGACTGAAGAAAGTTCGGGAAAAATCGAGAAGATTCAATGGATTCAACTACGGAGATGGCGCCGTGGAGGAAGAGGATTACAATTCGGTGGAGGATAAGCAGTTTGTGCGATGGTTTAGGGAGGCTTGGCCTTACTTATGGGCTCATAGAGGAGGCACATTCGTTGTGATCATTTCTGGGGAAATTGTATCTAGCTCTTACTTAGATCCTATTCTAAAGGCAGGTCTTATCATCATCTCTGTAATGTGTCATTTCTCGTGTTTGTATTGATGAAATCCGCCCTGTTCTATGATGTATTTCTTTAGTTTTGGTTTTGGCTTAAATTATTACCATGTTGAAGCTGTGTGTATGTGCAGGATATTGCTTTTCTTCATCACCTTGGGATCAGATTCATTCTTGTTCCAGGGACCCACGTGTTAATTGACAAACTTTTGGCAGAGAGAGGTTTGTAACTTGATTTCTTTTGTATATCATACGCAATATCGTTGAAACCGAGGACTTGGATCACTTGATTATTATTCTTTTAGTATATTATAACACGAGTTTGTTCTTTTTGTGTCTTCTTTTTCTCAATGTTAACCTTAATATGTTTTTTTTTTAACTGTCCTTACCCGTCACAGGAAGCAAGCCGAATTTTGTTGGTCAATATAGAGTTACAGACAACGAATCTCTAGCAGCTGCAATGGAAGCGGCTGGAGGTATCCGTATGATGATAGAGGCAAAGCTTTCCCCTGGGCCTTCTATATGCAATATTCGTAGACATGGTGACAGTAGACGTTGGCATGAAGTTGGTGTAAGCGTTGTTAGTGGCAACTTTCTTGCTGCCAAGGTAGAAACTTTTTTGGTTTGTGAATGTGGTATTTGAGATGAAACGCCATCTGATATTTTTTGTGGTGATTTGGAATATTATTTAGTTGCAAATTTATAGAATGTGTCGTTACTCTCCTTTTGCAGAGAAGGGGAGTTGTTGATGGTGTTGATTATGGGGCAACGGGTGAAGTTAAGAAAGTATGCGTAGCTCGCGTGCGTGAGAGGCTTGATGGTGGTTGTATAGTTATATTGAGCAACCTGGGTTATTCTAGTTCTGGCGAAGTTCTGAATTGCAAGTATGCAATGATGCTTGTAGTTATCTGTTGTCAAAGCTTTTTGCATCCTTTTTAATTATGACTCGTTTTGAGGCGTTTGATCACTCAGTCTCTCTCACCACATTTCATTATTTCTCAGCTTGTGTAATTGTTTCCCTTGTATGTCTGTGAAGTAATTTACAGAAAGCGGATACCCCTAATATGTTCTTGAATTCCTATAAGTGTAGTGGTTAAATTAAAAGGGTGGAAATTTAGTTGAAATCATTAAGAGAAAGAGCAGTCACTAATGATTTTGTTTTGTGGATTTCAGTACATATGAGGTTGCAACAGCATGCGCCTTGGCTATTGGAGCTGACAAGCTTATATGCATTATTGATGGTCCTATTCTGGATGAAGCTGGACGCCATATTAGTTTTCTAACTCTTCAAGAAGCAGACATGTTAATACGTGAAAGGGCTAAACAATGTGAGATTGCTGCAAACTATGTGAAAGTTGTTGGTAAGGAAGATTTCACTCATTCGAATCATTATATCAATAATGATTTGAATGGGAGTATCCATCCACAGAATGGAATTGCTCCTTTGGAAGATCATACTCCAACATTCCAGAATGGAGTTGGTTTTGGTAATGGGAATGGGCTTTGGCCCTCCGAACAGGGTTTTGCCATTGGAGGTGAGCGTAATAGCCATTTGAATGGTTACCTCTCAGAATTGGCTGCTGCAGCTTTTGTTTGCCGGGTAAATCCTTCACATACTACCAGTTACCAAGTCTGAACATGTTCCTACATAGTGTCTCTGGTTCTTTGATTTTCTTGTCGTCTTAAATTTGTACTTCACATTAACTTTCTTCATCTTTCCCCCACACACACATAGGCACAGGAAAAAGAAAGAATGCCTAATCATGTGTTTCAATGAATTGGGGTTTGCTTATTCCATTTGAAGCTCTTGATCTCTGATCAGCCTTTTGCTCTGTTATTAATCATATTTCACTATTTCAAATTGAAACTTTATGCTTTAAGTTATCATAAGCGGTGGAGCAAAGAAGAAAGTAGGGAGCAATTGCCCTCCTTATAGTTTATCATAATTAAAAAATTATATATAAGATACTTAAGATTTTGTAGTCTTCCTCTGGTGTGGCCCCCTGCCCCCTAAATTTTTAGAATGGAAATATTATATTTATAAAAAAGTTAGAATTCAAAATTTTGCCCCTTCCTAAGAGAATTCCTTGGTTATCCTTACGTGAGCCTTTTATATTTGAAATTGGTTGATATTTCCTTAGTCTATTGCCAATCTTTATTCCTTTGTATGCGGCTCAATAGATGTTCATTTCTTGGAAAATTACCTGAATTATCCAGATCATTTTGGAATGAATTATTTTCATTTCATGTTGATGTTTGGCCTAAATTGGGCTGAGTTGAGTTTGTTGTCATACTTTTAGGGTGGTGTTCAAAGAGTACATTTGCTAGATGGCACTATTGAAGGAGTTTTATTGCTGGAATTGTTTAAGAGAGATGGAATGGGCACTATGGTAGCCAGGCAAGTCTCTTGTGTTATACCTTCTATTAAAGATATATTATCGAATTTCAACTTAAATCATGGATATACTTGATAATAAGTTTCACGTAATTAAGTGCTGTGTATTATTGTGGTTTTTTCCCCTTGGTGATTAGTTCTGTTCTTATTCCAAAATAAAAAGTATTATTAGATTTTTTGACGTCAACTAGAACTTCATAATTGTGGGGTTAGAAGCAATTTTAGTGATATTGTTGTTGATCTTTTTTAAATAACTTTTACTGTTTTCATCTATATATTATTGATTAATATAGTGTTGGTGACTAGACGTTGTTAAAATCATTTTGGAGAAGGATCACTAGTAATGCTTGGGGAGTTATGTTTGTGAAAGAATTCATATGTAATTAGAGTTACCAAATGCCAACTATAATTAATAATAGGCTATTTTTTATCTATTAACTGATATGCATGATGAAATTTTTGTTTCTAGTGATCTTTACGAGGGAACACGAATGGCCAGAGTGTCTGATCTTAGTGGAATTAGACAAATTATACAACCTTTAGAAATGGCTGGTACCTTGGTTCGGAGAACTGATGAACAGGTTTGTATTCCAGCTTCCATCCTTTCCAGTTTCTTGCATGAACCACTGCCCCCATAAGTTATACCAAGTTTGTGGGGTATTACTTGATATTTTATTTTCCTATGGGGCTTAAATGGAAATTTTCGATTGATTGATTAAAATATTTAAGTATCCTGTTTTGTTATTGCAGCTACTTGAATCATTAGATTCGTTTGTTGTCGTTGAGAGAGAAGGTCAAATCATTGCATGTGCTGCTCTCTTCCCTTTCTTTGAAGAGAGATGTGGAGAGATTGCTGCCATCGCAGTTTCTGCAGAGTGCCGAGGACAAGGGCAAGGCGACAAATTGCTTGGTATGATAATGAATTGCTTTATCACATACTATATGCAAGGAATGAATCCTGTTCACTGCGCCACAATCAGTTTCCCGCTGTAAAATTTTTGAAAAAAAATCAATAATTGGAAAATTTTATTCTGCATAATATTTGTTATGCTCTTTTTCGGTAGTTGAAATGAAGTTCAATATAGTTCTTTGAATTCTCTGATTATTGTGGAGCAGGATACTCGACAAGAAATTTGTTTCCTGATATAAAAACATAGTTGGGATTACCATTTGAACCATTTAAAATGAATGTTCACTTTTCAAGTTTTAAGTGCTGAGGTCTGTAATGTGGCATGTGAGTATGTACTTTGGGATTACCATTTGGTCTATGGTTATCCATAGACCAAAGCTAATAGATATTCATGCCTGATCTGAGTGATAAAATAGTTATGTGCATGTTCTCTTAATCTTCCCGGAGAGTACATGGTAAAAAACCTTGAGATTTTAACTAGCCGATTCAGGTGATCTCGGTGCTTGCTGTTTCCATTAACTGATACGTAATTCTGCTTACTGAACTGCAGATTACATGGAAAAGAAGGCCGCCTCACTAGGACTGGATAGGCTCTTTCTGCTGACAACACGAACTGCAGACTGGTTCGTTTGCGATCTTACCTAATTTTATTGAATGTCTTCCTGCAACATTTTACATATTTTTAGATTGATTTGAAATAAGTATCTGGTTGCTTTACCATTACTCATCCACTACACATACAAGATCCAATATATTTCTGGTTTAGCAATGTCATTTTCCAATTCAGATCACTCATCTTTTACTGCTATCAGTCGAATAGTTTGGTTCTCGTTAGCTTTTGAGAACAAAATTTTACATCCATCTTGAACGGCAATGTGAGAAGATAGGAAAATGTCACTTTGTTCATCTCCATGATTCTAGTTTTCTATTATAATTTAGTTGATTTGTCAATGGAAGGAAATGATACCCCACTTGTTTAACAGGTTTGTGAGGCGTGGTTTCTCAGAATGTTCATTTGAATCAATACCTGAAAAGAGGAGAAAAAGTATAAATCTATCCCGGAAATCCAAGTACTACATGAAGAAGCTGTTGCCAGATCGGAACAGGATCGGTACCGTTGATAGGCCATTTGTTTAGCCCTTGATTGAGCATTGAATTCTCTTGCAGTAGAAGAAACATTCTATATGTTGGTCAGGATTCAGGAATATATATATATATACACACACTTTCATTGTCTGATCATTAGAAAGCAAATTTTCCTCTAGGCTACCTGGTTCTCATGGTCCTTGTTTTATCCTGTATCCATGTCAGTCAGTCCCTTTGCAAATTAAAGGTCCGTTTGGTTACTTTCTGAGTGTTTAATTTGAAAAAAAAATCATTTTTGTAAAATTTGAAGTGTTTGACAATCAAGTTACTTTTTCAAAAATGAGTTTGAGAAATAAGTTATTTTAAGAGAAACACTTGAAACCAAATTTTAGAAAAAAATGTTTTTAAGTGTTTAACTTGTAATTCCTACCAAATTTTCATGATATATAAAAATGATCAAAATACCCACACATTATCCCACTCACTGTCGTCCACAGTCGGTGACCATCGTTGGTGACAACTCTGATGACTACTTCGGTTGCCCCTCCAACAACCATTGTTGCCCGTCTACTTCGACATTAACTCTAGTGACAACAACAACCACTTGGCAACCATCGCTAGTGACAACTTCGACAACCACCTCGACGACAACTCCAGGGACCACTCTGTCTACCCCTTGTGACCCGACCATCTAAGCAACCCAACGAGCTCGACGACCCGACCATCTAAGCAACCCAACGAGCTCGACGACCCGACCACCTAAGCAACCTGACCACTCCGACGACTCGACCACCTTGCAATCTCTGCCAACAACCACTTCGACGACCTCACCACCTTGAAGACCTAACCACTCGATAACTGTTGTCGCAGACCACCCTGGCAACATGGCCACTCGGTGACCACTCCAGCGACCATCCCAACAACTCGACCACTCCGATGTCCACTCTGGTGATCACTCCTGCGATCTGACCACCGTCGTCGACCACCCGAAAACTACTGTCGTTCACCACCCAAAAACCACCCCCAATGACCTAACCACCCCAGCAACTCGACCACCCAATGTACACTCCAGTGATCACTCTGGCGACCTGACCACCTCGGTGACCACTCCGACGATCATCCTAACAACTCGACCACTCTGATGTCCACTCTGGTATCACTCATGCGATCCGACCACCGCTGTTGACCACTCGAAAACTACTGTCGTTGACCACCCAAAAACCACCTCCGATGACTCGACCACCCAATGTACACTCCATTGGTCACCCTAGCGACCCGACCACTGCCGACGACCACCCCAATGACTCAACCACCCGACAACCACTGTCGATGATCACTTTGGAAACCACATAGCGACTTGACCACTCTAGCCCCGACCACTATGGCGATCACCCCGACGACCCGACCATCTTGCAACCACTGCATACCAACCACCCAACAACCATTGGTGACACTTCGTGATCCGACCACCCCAATGTCTACTTTGTCAACTCGACATTTGCAATTGCTGCCGACGGCCACCCAGTGACGACTCTAGCGACCAACATAGTGACCCAACAACTCTAGCAACCCAACCACTCCAATGACCACCATGTCGATCACCCTGGCGACCCCATCCACCCTCGACTACCACCTCGGCGACCCGACCACCCGACAACCATTGCCATTAACCACTCAACAACTACCGCTAACAATTACTGATGACCACTCATGTGACTCGACCATTCCAGCAACTTGACCACCCCGATGTCCACTCTAGTGATCACCTCAATGACCTGACCACCCAAGTGACTCAACCAACTAGGAAACCCAACCACCCAACAACTACCCTCTATGCCACCTAGACGACTCGACCACCCCACAACCACTTCGGTGACCCGACCACCCCGATGACCACTTCGGTGACCCGACCACTGTTGATGACTACCTTGGAAACCCAACCACCCCGACGATCACTCCACCGATCACATCGGCAACCTGACCACTCCAGCAACCACCGCCGATGACCACCTGGGTAACCACCTTAGCGAAAATTTCGATGACCATTTTGGTGACAACTTCAGTGACCCCTTTGGCAACATCCTCCGGTGGTGGGTCATAAGTATGAGTGTTTTAAATACAAATTTGAACTTATTAGTTCATAATGTTTAATAGTCGCCCTTTATAGTAATTTGACATTAGTATAAGCATTTTGAGTGTATAACAAAACCAAACAAACTTGTGTATAAAAACATTTTTGAGAAAATGTAATCAAACATATGAGTGTTTTTATTTTAAATAGTTTTTATAAAAAATGTTTTTAAAAAATGTATTTTTTAAAAACATTTTTTTTTTCACAAACAATCTAAACATGCCCTAAGTATATAAATAGTGAGAAGGGTTTGTATATATTTTTTTTCTCTTTAATTATCATATACTTTAATTGGAGATCTATGTGCTAGGTTAAATTACAAATTTAGTCTTTAAATTTTCAAGTTTGTCTATTTGATCCTTGAATTTTAAAAAGTGTCTAATAGGTTTATGAACTTTCAATTTTGTGTCAAATAAGTCCTTGAACTTTAAAAAGTTCTTAATAAGTATTTAAAATTTCAATTATGTGTCCAATATGTCATTGAATTTTTAATTTTGTGTCTAATAGATTTTTTTACCTATTCAACACTTTTTTTTTTTAAATTTACGAACCTACAAGATACAAAATTCAAAATTTGATCTCATTAGATATAAAAAAATTACCTTTATAACAAATAAATCATTTTTAAAAATTTTGAATATGTCAAAGACCTAGTAAACACAATTAAAAGTTTGGGAATTATAATGGGTGGCAAAAAACATTAGGATATTTGCAAATCTAGTAATGATTTTTTAAATTTACAAATTTAGGGAAAATTTTAAATCTGATTTATGTTTTTTATTATTCCAATTTTATCTTTATTGGTGTATCAATAGATATATCAGTAGTATATTTGATATACTTTATATTATGTGTATCAATTAATTGATATACAAAATATAAAGTATATTAGTTCTATGATATAAGAAAAATTTACCTCAAATGGATACAATGATATATTGTTAATATACTCAAAATACTACTAAATTGATACACTCATGTTTTACTTCAAATGAACACAACGATACCTTGTATATCTGATATATATTCCTGATTTGGTATACCATCGATATACCTAATTTGATATACTTGATTATGAGTGTTGATATACATGATATAAATGTTGATATACTTATGATATATCTTATATATATTACTTCTCTTTACTTCTCTTTATTATGTTTACTTTCTCTTATTGAATTGTCTTGTGTTATTTACAAATTTTAAATAAAATGTTTGTCTTTTATAACCTAAATATTTTTCTTCTCTACCTAATATGAATATTGATATACCATTGATATATTACAAAGGAATTAATAACATTGATATACATAATTATAAGTGTGATATATCAATGATATACTTGATTTGATATATCATTGATATATCTTATTTGATATACCATTGATATACGTAATTTGCTATACGATTAAAGCACATCAATTGACCGATATACTAATGATATACTTGAAATGCATTTTGAATAAATACTGATATACTGTTGAAACCTCAATGTTATATTTTAAATGAATTTTGAATGAGTGTTGATGAACTATTGTTCACTAACCATATACTAATGATACACGAAGGATATACTAATGATATACCAACGATATACTTGATTTGATATATCATTGATATACCTTATTTTATATACCTAATTTGTTATACCATTAAAGTACATCAATTGACTGATACACTAATGATATATTTGAATTGCATTTTTGAATGAGTATTGTTATACTATTGATACACCGCTGTTATACTTTAAATGAATTTTGAATGAGTGCTAATATACTATTGATATGCCAATGTTATACTTGAAATTATATCTAGAATGAGTGTTGATATACTACTGATACACTAATGATATACGTGAAATCATGAATTTCTAATGAGTACTAATATACTATTTATACACCAATGTTATATTTTAAATGAATTTTGAATGAGTGCTGTTAAATTATTTTAAATGAGTGATGATATACTATTGGTATACTTGAAATGTGTTTTGAATGAGTACTTATATACTATTGAAACACCAATGTTATAGTTTAAATGAATTTTGAATGAATGCTGATAAATTATCGATACATCAACACTTGAAATTGCATTTTTATATGAGTGTTGATATACTACTGATATATCAATGAGATATACTTGAAATGCATTTTTAATGGGTAATGATGTACTATTGATACATCAATGTTATACTTGAAATGAATTTTGAATGAGTGTTGGTATACTATAGATACACCAATGTTATTATTGAAATTGCATTTAGAATAATGAGTGCGACGAAATGAACTATTCACCTCACAATGGAAGACCATGGTTTCTAAACAATTAAGAAACTGAGTTGGGATCAACTTTTGGAGCATTTAGACACATTTTTTGTTACTTAAGCACTAAAAATGCATTTTAGTCATGTTTGAGCTTTGCCAATTCACTAACTGTGAAAGTATATTGTTTTCGTGGCCTTCCCACTTGTCATTTAACAATTGGAGGTAATATGTTATCATCAACCTCCATAATACTTTAATCAAAATGGTTACCAATAGGAAGAATTGAACCATTGTAAGTTGATGAGAATGTACTAGCAAAATAATATTTCGAAACAAATTAATTAGAATTCAAATTAAGTCCATGATCACAAGTGCACGAGCACAAATTAACTGGTAAATTTGGTACATCAGTGGTATAATTTAGTATATCAATTGTATAACTAATATACTGTATATTTCGTATATCAGTGACTGATATACAATATTTCGAATATCGGTAATATACTACTAATATACCAATGAAGGTAAAATTGGAACAATAATAAAAAGGAAATTAGATTTAATTTTTTTGCTATATATACAAATTTAAAAAGCCATCTTTAAATTTGCAAATATGCTAATATATTTTGCTATTCTTGCAACTGCTCCTTAGAAGTTTAGAGACACCTATTGGACATTTTTAAAGTTTAAGGATTTATTAGATACAAAATTGAAAGTTCAAGAGTTACTACACATTTTAAAGGTCAGGAATTGAATAGACATAACCGTAAAAGTTCATGGACTAAACTTATAATTTAATTTTTTAAATAAGATCTATGATAAAACTGTTGTCACATTTGACATTTAACCTTTTAAATAAGATCTATGATAAAGATGCTGTCACATATGACATGCATTGAGATTCTACCTACTTGCTGGATAAAATTTCCAGTTCTACGATTTTCATACTACCTCCTTTCATTGTGCGGCCATTAATATTTAAGAAAAGTTTAAGGCCCATTAAATAAAACAATTATCATTTAAAGTCGTGTTAAAAGGCTAAATAGGAGTATGCACGAATAATAGAAATTTTCCCTAGTCAAAGTAACATGATCAGAAGCAATGTTGCAACGTGGAAAGAAATTAGATCATGTCTGCAGAGAACAAGACATAGGAGCAGTGCCATCCGAAGTAGAAAATTTGCAATACTCCCCTGGTATTGCCGTGCACTTAATAATATTTTGCACATGATTCATTAACTTTATGCTCTATATTTTGTGATATGACAAGTTAAATAGCACTGATTTAAATAAAGATTTTCTCCTTCATTGCAGAAAATAATCAACTTATCAATTCCTATGTTCATTTGTTACTCGAGATGGGTGCTTCAAATGCATACGAGCTTCATTCGATGTTCTGTAACGGGAACATAAAGAGATAACAAAAGTTACACGGTCAAGTGAGTATATACCATGGTTCCCACTTATTATAACCAACTTCCTCAAAAATAAGCAACGAAATGGACTGCACAAACCCTCCAGTCTGTTCCGCCTCGAATTAGATGAGAAAAAGAGTGTCGAACAAGGTTTAAGCCTCCTTGGCTTCAGGATGGCCCTTCCATTTGAAATTGTCAGCATATGTCTTCACCTGCAGTCATAACAGGGAGTTAGTTTTTTCTGTTTCTTTAATTTTAGAATGCTCATGGTGAACTAAACAGCCAAGATTTACAGAATATGTCATTAGTTAGATGACATAAAGAAAACAAGCAGCATCAAAATTCCTTCATCAATTGAATGCTAACATGATTGACTTTAAAACCAATTTGTCAGATCTTCATCCTCCTTCCTCATCTATCCAAAAGGAACTCTTAGCTGTTAGGACATCTAAACTACTCCAATAGTAACAACCCAAACTCATATAACGTCATTTGGGAAAGAATTAGCATATACTACAAAACAACAATTGGTACCAAAGGGAACTGAAACTGAGCTCCTTAAACCAGCCACAAGAAGACTCTAGATTGCAAAAGGATTGAGAAATCCCATACGAAATGTCTTGAGGCCACAAAAATTGGATGAAACAAATAAAATTGAAAATAAAATGCCAGCAGAACTCTAAAAGATGATGAAAGAAGTTGCATAAAACAAAGGAATAAAATTAACACAAGGGACCATTCCTTGAAAAGAGTCAAAGCTTGTATATGCGACAGAGAGCTCAATGGACGAGTCACTCTTAGCTTCAGTGTGAACACTATCGAGGGCAAGCAAGCAAACCACCCCTCCCCTCTCTTCTCCCAAAAAAATACATTCACAGAGCTATAGACAAAATACAAGCTCAATGAAATTAAAATAATGGGAAAGAATCTCAAACCTTCAAAAGTGGTGTGTGGTGCTTCTTAACCTACAAAAAGGAGAAAAAGAAAAAAAGAATCAAGAAATACAATCAACAGATGAGTTAGAAGTTATCCCTAAGTTTGGGGATTGTCTCTCCATGTAATCTCATAATTAAATGCAGGTCAGAAAAGTGATTCCTAAATCTGAGCATTAAAGAAACAATTTTAAAAAAAAGGACCTTTAGGAATCCACTCTCCGAATAATGATAAAATTGTAACGCAATTGCAACAGAATGCTAGATAAGAAACATGAACTTTCTGCATCTAATGGACCAAATTTGGAAGAAAAACTGGCATTTCTCCCCCTCAAATTACTCCTCTTGAAATTTCTGAAGTTTAGCTTCAAACTAATACTAGGATATTAAATAGCCGATTTTATTTTCACTATCTTAAAATATAAGATCTTACATTCAGAGTCAAACGCCATATTATAGTCCAAATGCAGAAATCATGAATCATCTTTGTTATTCTAAATAAACATATTAAACAGCCATATCCGTGGGCAATTTCATTTTAGTATTTATTATTGATTTATTTATTTAGAATCAGACTGCATTTTTAACCTTATGAAAAAGCAAAGATCTATTGTGAAGAATATGTTAGAATATACGCACAATTAATCAACACAGCCAACTATAGTTAATTACTTATTTGAAGGCAACTGACAGTGGAAAAACAACACAGTTAATAACTAACCTAAGATATGACACTTCAACCTACATAAAGGGAATTACAAGAAGAAAAATCTTTCTAAATGGTTAAACGAGGCATTACCACATATTCCCATCCATGTTTCTCAGCAAATGCCTTTGCAGCTTCTTCACTATCAAAAGACAGTGCAGAATCCCCTACATTGGCGTAGGGGTCCCCAGTAGAAGTCCACCCCATCAATGGGTTTTCCCACCTACAAACACAACGATAAGCACACAAAAAAACTCTTCACCCTTCTATTTGTATGTTTTTCTTTTTCACATGAGAAACCAAACTTTTATCAAAATAAATGAAATATTACACACGGGCAATACAAAAAAGAATCAATCCACCACAAAAGGTGCCTGATCAGAGAAACAGAAGTCCAAAAAGACCAAATTATAAGGGAAAAAAAGTTCTAATTGTTGAGAGTAAGAGAACAAGGGTCATTAAATTTTGGGCACTGAAGTTTGCCCAGTATAACATGTTGTGCACAATATTTCACTCTAGCACCTAGGAATCTGCTAGAAGCCTAGAACTGAGTTAAAAATTCTGTAAACTAATGAAGAAACAATTTCAGATTGTTTTAAAAAATAAAACTCAGGAATAAATAAAGAAAAGAAGGATTCATACTTTTGTGTTGACATAAAATTGATTTTCCACTTGCCAACCTTGCCTGATCCTTGCTGGGATGCAGTTCTAGCAGGAGAGTAAATTACAACCTGATATGATTTCATAATAGGAAGACAAATGAATCGAGATGGTTGTATGGAAAAAGATTAACGTTACAGGGAAATCCAATGGTAATGGTTCGCATATTAGAATTACAAGATTAAACTCAATACATGTAAAGTAAAATCCCAAAAAAATAAGTCCACAATATTTTTTAAAAAAAAAAACCCAACAGTTGCCTTTCTACCTAAAAAATGGATGATTCAACAATTCGTCCTGAATAACTTACAGAGACTGTGAGACAGTAATCGATCAAGCCTTACGTTAAATCAACATAAAAAAAAGGATTTCTGCCTAGCAATTGATTAAGATCCTGAGAGTGCAACCGATACAATATACGGTAGCGTAAAAAAAGAAAAAGAAAAAGGTGCAGTTGTTCTTTGTGATAGAACCTCAGGCTCCTCTACAATTTTTACCTTAAATTAATAAAAATTTTGGTTATCAAAAGACTATTGATAATAATGGTAGTGTCGTAGTGATAAATCAGCCGGAAATTTCCATCTCCATTCTAAACAAGCAAGAATAGTCGACCGGACGGGTACAAAAATACCTAATCCCCAAAAATCATCAATACCATCCAATAACCCGATCCGTCGAAATTAAAATAAAACACAAGCAATTAGAAACTCATTGATAAATGGTACAGCAAATGAATGCGTAGGCTATACCCTTCTGGTGAGGTGTTCCTCGGGAATTCCAGAGACCATACCGATCTCGCCGGGCTTGACTTCAACCAAGGAGTCGGCGGAGAATGACCTGCAAAGAGGAGCCATGGTACCACGGAGGGCACATCTGTGGTTCCAGATTCGCTGCAAGGAGTTAGCCATCTGTCGATAAACAAAATTCGACGCGAAAACTAGTTTTCCGTCGGGATCGTCCTCCCCCGTTAAAAACACAGTTCCACTCGATTATGCTTCGAACGACGGAGAAATTATTTACGCTGTTGTTTTCTTTAAACCTTGTAGAAATTGCAGGTGCGCCTTTAAAATAATACGATAACTTTTACAAAATAAGCGATAAAAAGAAAAAGCAAAAAGAACCCTTGTGGCTTGGCAGTTGTTACAAGATTTTCATTTTACCGTTAATAAATTAAATTTGTTTCAAAACAACCCTCCCCTCAGATTTTTCGTTAAAATTTAGATAGAAATGTGATGAATATAACTTGTGAAATTGTAGTACATGTGGTAAGTAGATTAATTTCAGTCATGTCTCTAAACTTTAGAATATATTCAATTATGATATTATCGCTTCAAAAGTTTCATGTTAATTGATATTTTATCATTTGAAGATTTAGAAAAAAAAACTTAATTGAAGGTGTAAGTAAACTATACTGACAAAATCTTAAATTTCTACCTCACAATCAATTGACGAAAATTAAGGTGTAAATGGAGTAGAGGAAGAGACAAACAAAGAAACTCTAGAAAATTAAACTATAGTCCATTATTTTTCAATAAATTTTTTACCTTTTCAAAATTATTTTATTTCATTAGTCAATCGTTTTTTTTTTTTTTTTGTTATCCTAGCTTCCACATATCTACGCTTTCTACCGGCTTCATTCTTCTACAATTTTTCTTTTATAAACTTATTCTTCCCGCAAAGTTTTCTCTCTAGACCCCTCTCCCCTTTGACTTTTTTAACGTTTGGCTTTTCACAGTCGAAGAAATTGTTGGTTTTTACGAATACATGACATTTCTCACAATGAAGTCACCCCCTCCCATTTTCAACTAAAACTATATCTGCTAAATTTGTTTCCCCCTTTAACTATTTTGAATGTGATTAAAAACCTCTTAATCTTTTTTACACCTCACAGCTAAGCATGACCACGTGTAACCTCCATTTTATGACTAATTGCTCCATCATATTTTTTACTTCATTTTTACAAAGAAGCAAATGAAATGGTTGTTTTGGAACAAGTTCAAATGTTAAGGAAAATCAAAATTTTGAAATTTATAAGGGCATAATTGAAACCTACCCTAAAGTTCAGACGTATAATTAAATATATCATCTTTGTCATGACACCACTATTTTACACGTCATCGCTACTTCACATTTTAGTTTTTATTTTAATGGAAAAGTTGATGGAAATGTTGTATTAAAACAAATTTAAAATATAGGATAAAAATTAAACTTTTGAAAATTAAAGGATATAATTAAATATGATTATTTTTTTACCTTGCGAGATTATCTTATCCACTTAATATATGTTCACCTAATACTTGCCTTATCAAACTTACGTTACTTCAATACATGCCTACATTAACATCTTAATATTCATACTTGAAAACCAAATTATCTATCTATTAAAAGTGACCACAAGAATATACCAAAGTTATTATTTTTTAAATGTTGGTTGACTAAAATGGATATTTTGAAAATTCATGAATTAAAATGAAATAAAAGAAAGTTTATGAACCAAAATGAGATTTTTTTTTAATATTATTATTTTTAAAACTTCTTTTTTAAAGAATATTTTTTCCTAACTTATTTTTAAAATACTATAGCTTTTATTCTGGCGAGATGATGTAGTCTTCAAATGGATGATTAAGAGACAACATTTCCTACGTGTAGGTGAAGTCATCTCTTGAAGAGATGATATCTTGTCATTTGGATGAGATCATCTCTATGTTGCGAAATAAAAACTACAATTTTATTAAAATAGGTTTAAAAAATTATTTTTTTAAAAATAAGTTCTAATAAAAAATTATATTAAAAATTAGTCCCAAAATGGGATTGATACATTTTAAATATATTTGAAACCTAAATAAATGACTAAATAATGACTTGAAGGCTTAAATCTTTAAAAATATTTAAATCTCATTTTGGTCATTTAACTTTTAAGTTTGATTCATTTTGTCTCTAAAATTTTTTAAAAATAATCACTTTAGTTCCTAAATTTTTTAAATGTCTATTTCAATTCATAAAGACTTTGAGAAAAAAAAAAAAAAAAAAGCTCGTTTTGGTTGTTATTATTTTGTCATTTCATATTTGCTTACCCATTACTCAGTGCAAACAACATATATAGCTTCAATACTTGTCGACTCTAACATGTTAATACATAAATCAAATGAAATAAACATAAACATTTAGGAGTATAAATGAATATTTTAAAAGTTTATGGACTAAAATAGAATAATCTTAAAGAAAATTGCATAAAACACCCTTAAACTATGGAATTTGTTACAATCACACCCATAAATTTTTAATTTAATCAATTAGCCCATTGTACTTCAAAATTATTTATTGAGAATATACAAAAGAGGTAGAATAAATGCACAAATTTTTTTTTTTGCCCTTGATATGATATTTATGCATCTTCCATTATATCCAACATATTATCTATAAACCAATGAAAATTCCAGCTTATAACTCTTTTAAACAAGAATACCAGTACTTTAACCAATTGGCCTATAGTTAGGCCAACTAAATATCATATCATAAAAAGTGTAAACCCTTATAATATTGCTGATAAATTAATCAGCAAAGTTTAATTAATTCTTTTATTCAAAAGTAATTTTTTTTATTTGTTTTTTCAAAATAAAATTTTCCATGGTTGAAATAAGAGCCAGCCTCAAATCATAATGGAAGAAGAAAAGAAAAAAAAAAGGAGAGAGAGAGAAATGGAAGAAATGAGAGTAACCTTAAAAAAGTTGTGGTTTAAGTCGTACACAAATTGAACATGTCACACGCCATTTTTTTTTTTTTTTGATAAATGTCACACACCATATTCATCTTCGATAAAATAAGAAAATAATATAACTTAGACACAAATCTTTTAATACACATTCTTAATTGTTGTTATTTTAAGTTCAACGACATGTAAAAGTGAGATATTCGAACATTTGACCTCTTAGTCAAAGAAAGACATATGCCTTGACTAGATTGTTATCATCTTTCTAAAAATCCATCGAACTACAATTCTATTTTTTTTTTCTTTTTAGTTAAACAATTGTAGAGTGGATGATTGAACCATTGACCTCTAGAATAGTAATTAGTACTTTATTCACTGAGTTATGCTTAGATTGGTTGAACTACAACTCTATTTCAAGTTTATAAAAAGGATCAATTAGTTATATCAAACACGCCTATATGTCTTGGAATAAAAAAAAAAAAAAAAAAAGGACAGTTTATCTCTATCTCCCCCTCTCTTCAAAACTCTTTATTTGTTTTTAAGATGAAATGATATTTGAAGTTACCACCTCGAATGTTAATTAAAGTTTTATCAATTAGTTTCCTTAATTTGTACCCTTTTGAAACTGGAAAATCATTAAACAAAGAACCAACCAAACTAGTCCATCTTTTGAAAGAGGGAAAGCACGGACACTGGAAAACACTTTTTTCAAGATCCCCGAAGAAGATGCCAAAGCAGCTAGTTCATGAGCTGCTTTGTTCTCATCTCTAGGGATTTTACAAAAACTACACACATTAACAGAAGAAGAGAGATGAAGAGCTTCGAACTCACTTCTGAAAGGTTTAACTCCATGTCATTCAAGAGCTCGACCACCTCAATAGAGTCTGACTCAACTTCTAAAGGGGGGAAGAACCTTTAGCAACCAGAAATAAATTCTCCAAGCCTTCCACAACAGCTTTGGCTTCAAACACCTTTTATTGGCCACCTGGAGGAGAAAGATTTACACCCTCCAAAGATAGGAAGACCATTATCATCTCGCACCAACTAGACAACACCCCTCGCTGCGAACTCTCCGACCAAGAGGCATCGACATTAAGCTTCCAAAAACCTCGCATGGGGGCCCTCCACTTGCAAATTCTCGAAGAAGAACCTTGATAACTGGACACCAAGGGGAGGGAAATAACTACTCGCCGATAGGGAATTCAAAGAAAACTCCTGGCGGCGAGAGTCCTTCGAAAGATATAGGTCCAATGCCCTTTCCACGATGAAAGAAATCGACTTGAAGTTCGATGGGGCATTGTTGAAGCGAACAACATTCCTTGAATTCCAAATGCTCTAGAGCATTAAAACTATCCCTTCCAGAACCTCACTAGGGGTCACCTTACTGATACAATCTCAGCAGTCCATCGCGGTCCATCTACTCCTGCCCATAGAAAAAGATCCACATAAGAAGGGAAGAACTCATACCACATATTTTCAACTAACTTAAACTCCCAAAGAATATAGCTTATGTTGAGATTTATGCCATAAAACATCGTAGTTAATGATTTATTTAATAATTAATAATAATTTTGATTATTTTATTTGTAAAATAATATTATCCATTATTGAAAAATCAAAGGTTATTAGTGTAATCTTGAATAATATGTGGTTGACATACGGGAGGATCATGTTCAAAAAATAACCTTAAGGGTCATAGTATATGGATAAGGTTGGGTACCTTATCTTGGTAACACTATTGATATGACCCACTTTGTAATAGTTACAAATGATTTGATCCAAATCGTTCATGTGGAGGCATGTGAGTGAAGGTATCTTATATAATGAGTTTGTATAAGACGGGATCACGAAATATTTAAGCTCTCTTTATGATCGGTGCTACACGCAAATGCACATGATTGAAGTAATAATAAACTGGAAGTATTCCAGAGTATCGTACCCAAGTGAACGAATTTTTGTAAAATTTATTAAGATGACACAAAATTGTTGACAAATTTCAACTAAAGTAACCGTAGGTATAAAAGATTTGTGAGGTGTTTTGACTAAAGAAAATGTTGAAAAATAAATGGAAATGAGAAAGGGATTCAAGTTGCTAATGCCCATTTCGAAAGAAAATGCAACAAGAAAATAATTGCAATCAAAGCTAACACAAGAAACTAAGTAAACCGAATTCAACTCTCCTTCAATTTTACTTTCAAAATCTTTAGGAGGCTAAGTGATTAAACCTATATTTCTATGGCTAATCTAACTTAGATAGTTTTGCACACAATTCTAGTGGTTTTGGAGTCTCGCCCTGTGTCTATGGTCGATGTTTAGGACTTATTTCTAAGTCTTTTCTTCCATTGCTTTTGCAACATCCATTTCCCTTAACCTTTATGGTATTAAGTTAAAGCTTAACAAGTAACACTAGATGGCCAACTAGGTTTACCCAATATTGAACTCACCAAAAGCAAACAAAGTTCAAGTGTTAGCTAGATTACTTTTGCTATCGAGCCTTACATCTTTCCTCTAGGGCATTCACAAACTTGAATCCCTAAGGAAATTTAGCTCTTCATAATGAAACTAACAAAAAACAGTATGATAAAATTGCTAAAACTCATTGATACAAAAGAATGAAGATGTAAAACAACTAGCAATTCAAACTGGTTTCAATACCCAATTTACCAGAAGGATTAATTTGGATTTAATACCCAAAAGAAGTTTCAAAAATTAAACAACTTCAAGAAGAGATTTCAAGGGAAAACTACCAGTTGCTTAACTTCAGAATTTAAATTACAGAAGGGAAATTACAACAACTTGAAGAAATTGAAAAGAACAAAACTACACTAAAACTCGTTGCTCTTAGCTCAATCGAACAAGGAATTTTTCTTAACCACCGCCAACTTTCGTTGTAATGGGATGGAAGGAGAGTTCAGGGACTAGAATGTAGAAGAAATTACAACAAAAACTAAAAGAGTTTAAGATAAAAACTACAGGCAGTGAGGAATACAAAAAACGAAATTCTTCTCCAAAAACCCACAGACAAAAACAAAATTCTTCTCCAGAAACGAGCTCCCATTCACGGCTTCTCCTCCAAACTTTATAGGGACTTCATGCTAGGGTTTCCTTCTTGGTTTGATGCACAAATACAGCTAAGAATCCAACTAAATTCATGGGTATTTTTCTGCTTAAAATCCCTTGATTTTCGATTTTCCTTAATTTTCAGATCTGTCGAAATTGCAATGCAAATGCAATTCTGTTGCATTCTACAAAAACTTGCACCAAAGTATTAAGTAAGTTTGACTTTGTTGGGATTTATACCCTAAAACCTCGTAATAAATTAATTATTTAATAATTAATAATAATTTTGATTACTATATTTGTAATATAATATTATCCATTATATGAAAAATCCAAGGTTATTAGTGTAATCTTGAACAGTATGTGGTTGACATACAGGAGGATCGTGTTCAAGAAATAACCTAAAGAGTCATAGTATATGAATAATGTTGGGTGCCTTATCCTGGTAACACGATTGATATGGCCCACTTTGTAATAGTTACAAATGATTTGATCCAAATCATTCATGTGGAGACATATGAGTGGGGGTATCTTATACAATGAGTTTGTATAAGACTGGACCACGAAATATTTAATCTCTCCTTATAAATCCGTTAATTGAGAAGATTAATATTTCATCAGGATGATCATATGCGACTCGATCTTAATCCTGAGTGAGTTATGAACTCTTGCCTGTGAGGGCTTGTCCTTTGATTTGCATGGGTGAGAGTGGCTTTTGTAGCCGATTCAATATGCCTACCATTTTGGGGACTTGACCAAATAGGGAGCTGTGAACATAATCTCACAAGATGGAATTCACTCATTTCCACATAGGGTAAGTAGATGAGTAGTTCCCTTAAGTGCTGATTTCGGGACTTGAACAATGGGGCCCCATCCTCTCATTGGCCCGAGAGAGAATTAGTTTATAATTAGATTATAAACATATTGTTCATTAGAGGATCGGTGATACTTAAGGTGGAAGATGTAATTATAGGGGTAAAACGGACTTTTGACCCAGCTATAATTACGAACAACTCGTGAATGATCGACTTGCATGTAATGATTATATCTATAGACACAACTTGTCCTACAGTGCATAAGAGTGCAACTCTAGGTCTATAGTGGAGTGACCTATAGTTAATGAATGAAAATTAATTAATTAAAGAGTTTAATTAATTAATTTTGTATCATTGGAGCTTATAATCTGTAGGTCCATAAGGTCCACTTGTTAGCTCATAATAACACTAAAAGATCAATTTAGTTGAAAGAAAAATTTGAAATGTTCAAATTAATATTTAATTTGAAGTGTTCAAATTAATATTTAATATATTAGATATATTAAATATCAAAAAGGAAAATATATTTATTGTATTTGATACATTAAATATTAAAATTTGAAATGTTCAAATTAATATTTAATTTGAAGTGTTCAAATTAATATTTAATATATTAGATATATTAAATAAAAGAGGAAAATATATTTATTGTATTTGATACATTAAATAAAAGATATTTATTAAATTTGAATTGGATTCAAATTAGGAAATAAATGTTGTAGGAGAATTTTAAACGGTTTGAATAAGATTCAAATTGATTAGATAAATATATTTTAATATATTAGATATTAAAATATATTATTTAATTATTTTCCCTAGACCACTATAAATATGGCCCTAGTGGTGAGTCATTGTACATTCTTCATACAACACACTCCTCAATAGAGAGAATTAGAGAATTCCCTCTAGACCTCTTCTTCTCCAATCCCTTGTGGATTTTCTTTCAAGAGGTTCCCACAAGCCTTGATCTTGTGTTCGAGTCATAGCCAGGAAGACTTTGTGGAAGAGATAAAGATCCGCTAGAAGAATCTCCATATTTGGAAGGTATTTACTGCTTAACTCTTGTATTTTAGTTTAATTCTAAATAAATCAAAGACGATTCTTATGCTTCCGCTGTGGGTTTAATTTGATAATTCCCTTTAGACTTTTCTTCTTCTTTTCTTTTCTTTTCTTAACTTACTTATTCTAACAATAATTTAATTAACTTCAACCGTTCTCTTGCCCTTTTATCAAATAATATGAATAAAACCACAAACATAACCAAGTTTAAAGGCCAAATAATTCCCATGAATGGGAATTATCACTATATAAATCTGTTAATTGAGAAGCTTAATATTTCATCAGAATGATCAATGCAACTCGATCTTAATCCTGAGTGAGTTATGAACTCTTGTCTGTGAGGGTTTGTCCTTTGATTTGCATGGGTAAGTAAGTGGCTTTTGTAGCCGATTCAACATGCCTACCATTTTGGAAACTTGACCAAATAAGGATTTGGGAACATAATCTTACAAGATGAAATTGACTCATTCCCATAAATGGTAAGTAGATGAGTAGTTCCCTTATGTGCTGATTTAAGGACTTGAACAATGGGGCCCCACCCTCTCACTGGCCCGAGAAAGACTTAGTTTATGGTTGGATCATAAAAAAAAAATTGTTCATTAGAGGATCAGTGATACTTAAGGTGCAAGATGTAGTTACATGGGTAAAATGGACTCTTGACCTAGCTAAAATTTCGAACAACTCATGAATGATCGACTTGCATGTAGTGATTATATCCATGGACACAACTTGTCATACAGTGCATAAGAGTGCAATTCTAAGTCTATAGTGGAGTAAACTATAGTTAATGAATGAAAATTAATTAACTAAAGAGTTTAATTAATTGATTTTGTATCGTTTGAGCTTATATTCTATAGGTCCATAAGATCTTCTTGCTAGCTCATATGAACAAATATGGATCAATTTCGTTGAGAGAAAATTTTAAAATGTTCAAATTAAAATTTAATATATTTTGAGATATTAAATAAGGAAAAACATATTTATTGTATATGATACATTAAATATCAAAGAAATTATTAATGTATTAAAATATATTAAAGAAAAATATTTATTAAATTTGAATTAAATTCAAATAAGGAAATAGATGTCGTAAGAGAATTTGGAAAGGTTTGAATAAGATTCAAACTAGTTAGATAAATATATTTTAATATATTAGATATTAAAATATATTATTTAATTATTTGTCCTAGACCACTAAGGCCATATGAGTGAGTCATTGTGTGCATTCTTCACAAGAGAAAAGAACTCTTGAAATTCTCCTCTCATTCCCTCTCTCTATTTTCAAGAAGGTTCCCACAAACATCTTTAGTCTTTTGTTTGAGTCATAGTAAGGAAAACTTTGTGAAAGTCTTGGAGTTCAACCTCATTGGAGTTAGAGTACAAGGAGAAAAAGACCTGCCAGGAATATTTTCATATGTACTCCAAGTAAATTTGCTTAATCTTTTTTTTTTTAGTTTAATTTTAAATAAAATAAAAAACGATCCAATGCTTTTGCTGTAGGATGAAATGTTCATTCCTATCAGCTTGTCACCTCCATAGAGAACCTACAAAATGAGCAATTTAAATCAGTAAAGACACCTTTTTTAGGGAGATTATAAGCTGTAAGAATAATATTGTTTATCATCTTCCAGACTGCTAATTTTGCCTCCGGGAGGACATTCACCCTCCATAAGGCACTACACATGTTGTTCATCTCTTTCTTACAAGATCGAGCCTCTGATTGAGACGAGAGCAAGTCATAACCCAGGTGATATTCGCTCTTGACCAAGAAGGATCTTTTTTGTCAAAATTCCAAATGATCTCGTCTTTTTTCCCAGTCCTTCCCAAAGGGATGTTGAGAATATCGTCTACGTCGTGAGGGAGAAAAGCTTCATTAAACCTGCTCTCGTTCCAATCGCCATTGTTTTTCAGCAGCTGTGCCACCCTCTTATGCTTCAACTGGTCTAAAACTAGGCTAGGTAAAAAAATTACCGTTATTAGGCACCCAAGGGTCTTCGCCCAAAAAGATACGCCGCCCATTTTCCCCCTTCCAGCGATAACCTCTAACAAAAAGCTCCCTTCCCCAAAGAATACTTTTCCAGGTTAAAGACGGATTGGGCCGAAGGTCGGCCTTCAGAAAAGTTCCATTCTTTAAATATCTCCCTTTTAGGACCCGAGCCAGCAAATTGTTGGGTTTCGCACTAGATTCCACTTGTTCTTTGCAAGGAGGGCTTGGTTAAATCATTTGAAATCCTGGAAACCCAGACCTCCCTCATTTTTACTCTTGCACAACTTATTCCAGCTTCTCCAATGGATCTTCTTTTTTGCCTCTGGCAACCCCCACCAAAACCAGCTGCACATAGCATTAAGATAGTTGCAGATGTTCTCAAGGAGCTTAAAGCAACTCATAATATACATTAGGATAGCCTGAGCAACCTCTTTGAGGAGAAAAACTTATCCTTCCAATTCTGGATGACTTTTTAGACTCTGCTCTTAAGCTCTTTGAACACATTAGCTTCATTGCACCCATTCTGAGAGCGAAGATCGAGATAAAGACCGAGCGAGTGCACATGATTAATGCCAAGGCCTTTACTAATTCCTTCCAGGCTATCTTCCCTAACATTTTTTATAGTGGTGAAAGCAAACTTAGCCTTATTTATCACTTGTCTAGAAGCAAGCTCATAATCTTTAAGAGCTTCAACTAGCTTTTGACATTCCTACAAAGAGTCCCTACAAAAGAAAATACTATCGTCAGTAAGAACAAGTGGGAAATGACGGGGCAAAACTTTGAAATTCAGAACCTAGAGATATTAGAAAGAGAGACTTCCCTATTTAGACGAGTTGAAAGGCCTTCCGCACAAAGGAGAAAAAGATAGGGGAACATGGGATCTCCTTGCCTTAGCCACCTCGAAGGTTTGAACACCTCACTAGGAGTTTTGTTGATGAAAATTGCAAAAGAGACCAACTCCACACAGTTCATAACGAAGGTGATCCACTTCGAATTAAAACTCATAACTCTCATGACCTTTCACAGATAGAACCATTTGACCCGATCGTAGGCTTTGTTAATATCAATCTTTAGGGCCACCTAACCCACATTTCCATTTCTCTTCGAGTGGAGAGCATGGAAACACTGAAAATCAATAGGACAATATCAGTGATATGACGACCTGGAACAAAAGCCGATTAAAACGGAGAAATGATCTCACCGATGACTTTTTTCAATCTATTAGCCACTGACTTTGCTATAAGTTTATAGACCACATTGCAAAGGCTCCTTAATTTGTACATATTTTTGTAATTATCATATTTTAAAGGTTAAATTATCAAAAATACCCCTGAACTATGGGGTTGGTTTCAATTATACCCCTAAACTTTGAAAAGTTTCATTTTAACCCTTGAACTTTGAAGTTTGTTTCAAAACAACTATTGAAGGCTTTTTTTCGTTAAATTCATAGACGAAAAATGATGTTTTTGCATTTATATTGTTGCTTATGTGAACATATTTGAACATATACGTTGAAAAAAAATCAAAACTTATGCAAATACGTCATTTTTCGTCCATAAATTTAACGGAAAAAACCTTCAAAAGTTGTTTTGAAACAAACTTCAAAGTTCAAGAGCTAAAATGAAACTTTTTAAAATTCAGGGGTATAATTGAAACCAACTCGTATTTTTGATAATTTAACCTATTTTTAATTACAATTTTCGTCCACATGTGTGTAAAATCAAGAGCTAGACAGTTTTATTTTATCTACCAAGTCCGATTGGCAGTGATTTGTAATTTACTTCAAACGATGGACTTGTTGAATTATTATGACAGATAAATTGATACTGTCCAAATTTCCCACTTTTTCTCCTCTCTCTAAAGCTTTTCCTCTCCTTTCTTCCTTTCTATTATTTGTTCTTCCCAAGATTCGTATAGTTTCGACGATGTGACCGCTAAATTTCTCGTCTTCAAAATAATTTGCCCACTTCTTGGCAGATCTTTCTTTCGATCGGACGCGCGCTAGTAAATTGCCAGAAAACCTTTAGGACAATCTGACAGACAGGAAATGGTTTAAGCTGCGGGCTTTGTTGGTCTCGAAAGTTCCACCCAACTACGATATTCTATTGTTCCCTATTTTTTCTTAGGTAAGAAGAGACAGAATTTTGTTTCAGTTCTGTTTGTTCATTCTTTGTTTTGCGCTTTTCAGTTTGAGTGAATTGTTCGGTGGAAATCGAAGTATTTTGAGGCACTACAAGCTGGGACTTCTTCGGAGAGAAAATTGATTAGATATGTCTAACAATTTGAATTATTGGGTAGAATGATATTGCATCTCTCTTTATTCGATCAATAACTTTGCAACTTCGGTGTTAAATGTGACATAGAGGTGCTAAAAATCACGATTCCTCCTCCATGAAGGATGAAATCGTTTTACATGAAAGCATTGGCTGCCCACACGTTCATTTGATCGTTTACCATTTTGTTCTTTTTGCTCTACAATCGATCAAATTAGCGTTGAAAGCTTCTTATGAGCAAGTTCATGTTCTTTGAAAATTCTTTATTTCTTGTAAACGATGAAACTACTTACTAGCTAGTGGTTTGCTTTCCATGAATTGATTTGATTGCTTACTAGAGTAACCTACAAATACTTAAAAAATTGTTGCAGAGTCGGGGGGCTTTTGCAAATGGGTGCGCCAAAGCAGAAATGGACAGCTGAAGAAGAAGCTGCCCTTAAAGCAGGAGTGATCAAGCATGGAGCAGGAAAATGGCGCACAATACTAACAGATCCAGAGTTCAGCTCAATTTTGCATCAGCGCTCAAATGTGGATCTCAAGGTGCCTCCCCCCGTCCTCCTAGTTCTTGTTCACTCACCAGAGTAATTAAGTCATGGGATGTAGAAATTCACCAAGCATCCCATATTGAGTTTTTCTTTCCATATTCTACTTGGAAACACAGTGCTTGGTTTACTGAAACATTAATGATTTTTCAATGTAATTTTGGCTCTGAACAGGATAAGTGGAGAAATATAAATGTTACTGCAATATGGGGGTCTAGGCAAAAAGCTAAGCTCGCACTTAAAAAGAATTCTTTGGCCCTAAAACATCATGATAATCCTATGCCTGTAAGCACCGTGCTTCAGAATGAGGAGATTGTTGACGCTAAGCCACTTGCAATTTCGAATGGAACAATACGCAATAATGGTCCAAAAGAATCACTAGCAAGGTCTCATGGCAGCTGATTATGTGAATCTTTTTTGTTTCAGGGTGAAATAATCTGATATTTATTGTGATTATTGCATAACCAATTGTTATTAGGGTTCACATAGTTTTAAAAATATCAAATACCATAGCTAGCTAAATTTTCTGGTAAAGTAAATCTTGGCATTTTTTTTCTATTACAGTAAACTAATGACTAGTAATTAAATAATTGTTTAATCAATGATATGCATCACACATGCCACAAAGAGAAGTCATCGCTTCTAGTGCGCGTGCACACACACACACAACTTTTTTTAATGCATTACCAAGTCCTTCGACTTTATTGCATTTAGTGCCATCCTTATTTACTTGCTTTTTTGTTTTTTTTGGAGCCAATCTTTCTTCAAATTCTTGTTCAGCTTTCCTGTAATCAGATTAGGGAACAAGAGGTCTTTTTTGGCTCTATTGTCTTACCTTTTGCCACTATTGGTAGTTATCTTGAACTAAGACATAACTCATTAGTGATCTAGGCGATCTTTCACCTACATTCAGAATGAGAAAATATACTTGCCAAATTGGTTTATATCCACTAGACATGGTTTTTAAACATCATGCTCTAAAATTAGTCTTTCGTTGGAAGCTGCAGGTGCTTCATCCTTCCTTTCCTGCTTTTGAATTGATTTATAAGACCTCTTTTGCATGGTGTAGATTGGACAAACTTATATCAGAGGCAATTAACAACTTAAAGGAGCCAAGGGGTTCTGACCGGGCTGCAATTGCTATGTACATAGAGGTGCTAATGCATAACACATTCGAATCCAAATGTTTGACAAGTTTGAATGTGCAGTAAAGATCTTATGCATAGAATGGATAAGTATTAAGACCTTAGTGTTGTAATTGCTATGAGTTGCTGTAATATGTCATTTTCTTTCTGTGGAAGGGATGCCAATTAGTCAAGAAGTGTACAAAAATGTGATCTCTTTATCTGTTTATAGCACTGCATGCTAGTCTTTGTGTGTGTGAGTATAAAATAAGAAATAACTTTTCATTAAAAGAGGAGGAAAGGAACAGAAAGTGATAAGAGATCTAACAAAGACCAAGGAGATTACAAAAAGGTTCTCTTGTTTATTAAATTCACTTCTTTCAGGCAGTTTTATCATCTCTACAATTGGGTACTTGGTTATATTACTTGCAGTTCCTGGGTTTTTCTTATTCATAATTTAGATCCCTAACAAATTGTGTACTCTGGTCCTTTGAAGTTTTACCTTATAGTAAAATCTCACAAATTTAAATAAGTATAGATGAATTCAGAAGATTTGATGACCCTAGCTTTTTGTATTTCTCAGTTCTATCTTCTTACCTTGATGCCTCTGCATGATTTTTTTTTGTTGACAAAAATGGTTCTATATAATTCTGAAGTTTTCATTTGTTCTTTGTGTAGGAGCATTACTGGGCCCCACCAAACCTTAAAAAACTCCTTTCAACAAAATTAAAGCATATGACTGCAAATGGAAAGTTGATAAAGGTAATTCTCCTACTATAATACAGAAATTATATGGAAAAATGATAATTCTAGCAGCTCTTGAGACTGTTGAGCTGCAAAGCTAATTGAATATGACTGGTAAGTCTGTGTGCTATTGTCTCCGCTAGGAGGAAGGCCTGAAGGAGCAGTGGCTTAGGGAATTATAGAATAGCAATGGTAATTGGAAGGGTATTTTGGAACTTTTTTGCATGAGAATGATGTCAGTCTATTTTGGGGTGTGTTCTTGAGGTATGTCTTGAGGGACAGCAAGGTTGTAACTATAATGTAAACAAAAGAAATCAAAAAGGGAGGGGGAAAGGGGTAAGCTGGTTGTGGTTATGGTAGCTAGTAGGAGTGAGCAAACCACTCAAAATTGTGTGACCCCCACTGTTTGAGTAATCCTCTTGGCAGTCAGTTCATGTAATTGCTTGGTTGGGGAAACAAATTCACTGAAGTGAGATTTTATCAATGGGACACAAGTCCATGCTTGAGTAGACAGGCCATGCTTGACGATAAGGTGTTGTTTAAGGTGATTTGTTTGTCTTTTTTAATGGCATTTTGGTTTGTAGCCCTAGTCTGGAGACTTGTGTTCAGCATTTAGATGCATTGCCGCATGATCAAAGGCTATATGCTAACCTCCAAAAATGTGTATTTTCCTAAATGGAACTGGAGTGCCTCGGTGCCTTGGTCCTATGTTACAATAGGATGGGGTATCAGCTGATCAGCAGAAAATTGAAGCCCTGCTTGTCTTGTGTGTTTCAAGAACGTTGAAGGAATTAACGTGGTTCCTTGGTTTAACTGGGTACTAAAGAATTTATGATGGATAACGGACACATTTTGTGGCCACTCATGGAACTATTGAAAAGGGCTCAGTTTTCATAGATACAACTAAGGCCAACAAGCTCATCAGCAGCATAAAAGAACCATGGTAAATTTCTAGCTTCTTTTTTCACCAAAATTTGAGCTGTCATTTGTTGTTGAGGATAGTGCCTTCGTTGTGGGGGTTGTGGCAGTTTTAATGCAAAACTAAAAACCTGTTGCTTTTTTCATAAGGCGTTGGGTCAGTGATGAGCAAGGGCAGCCTTGGTGTATGGAAGAGAACTAACAGTGCTAACCATCCCAAGAATGGAGCCCTTTCTTGGGCGAGTCATAAAAATAGACACTATCACAGTCTGAAATTCTTGATAAGAAGATGGTGGCTAGGACTTCTCTAACTGATTTAATTGGAGGGACCTCCATTCTGTGCAGCCTTGAGATGGAGAATATCTTTGACCCTTGGAGAATTGTAGAAGACATGTTTTTTTCTAACATTAAGTCCAAACTAGAGGACTGTTAGAAACCAGAAATTGAAATAGAAAATAACAAAAAATAACATTAAAATGATAAAATTACAATACCCTCAACACTGAGAGAGGCTTGGACTCTCCCAAGAGATTATTTACAGATAAACTACTTACTTCTAACTCCCCTAACCCACACTATATATAACCACCTTTTATTAACCAACCCTTTATCCAATGACTAATTCATCCCTAGTATTCTAATAATATTTCTAATAAGGACCAATCTAGATTTATCTGGGTTTTAATTGGGATGGGATCGTCCTAACTTTTCAAAGAAGCTAATTGGGTTACTGAAAGGAACTTCTTGCATTGTAAAACTCGTAGAAATGATCAGCTAGGAATTATTTCTGGGAAGGAATGAAAACAGATGTCACAATAAAGTGTGATTCACAAACAGATTATTCGTTGACGGCAGCTCTGTATGATTGCTACTACCTATTTCTTTATCTCAGCAAGTCTGGGAGGAAATAACAGTGGATCTTATGGAAGGCTTGCCCATCTGAAGGAAAGTATACCATTCTTGTGGTGGCGGATAGGGTCTATCAGTACTATGTATGTCTTCTTTCGCTGCATCCCTTCACAGCTTGAGTAGTAAGGGACCTGTTCTGAAAGAGACATATGGCTCCACGGATTTTTTCAATCATATCTCACAAAGAGAAAAATTTCTGAAGTTTTTTTTGGCAACAGCTCTTCGGGATGCAAAAAACACGGTTGACGAGGAGTACTTCCTTTCACCTACAAATGGCAGTCCAAAGTTGTAAACAGACTGTTTAGAGGCAGATCCTTGACGCACCACAGATAAACCAAGACAGTGGATGTGCTGGATTCTTTTGGGCCAAAAGTGGTTTAACACCGTATACCTTAAAACAACTCCTTTTGAGGCACTCTATGGTCAAGACCCAATCTCACTTAACTGTTGCGAGAAGCTGGAATCATAATCCATGAAGAAATCACTTAATGCTTCTTTATGTCAGGGGGAGCTTTTAGATCCTCAAACTTTATAGAATTTCTATGAAAATCCATCCTCACCTACGTTGTGCTCTTCCTCCCAAAGCGTGACATATGTTATATTCCAGGCCTAGCACAATATCTGTGAAGACATTGGTCAATGAGGAAGGATTTGAGTTTTGTAGTGGGTGACTTGGTTTTCCTGAAGTTATGCCCCTATGGACGTTCTCTTGTTCAGTGATCAAATAAGAAACTTGCACCCATTTTGCAGTCGTTTGCCTATGGAGGATTAAGTGTGTAATGTGGCATGTCGATGGACTCTACCAGCAACAATTGCTATGCCTTATAGTGTTTCATCTGTCCCAATTTTGTCCAACTTGTGGCACTACATTTAAAGGCTTAACTTCCTTGCATCTCAACTTTGAACGGGATTTGTTGCGGAACCATAAATAATATTGAATGTCTTCAAAAAGAGCTTGCTCAGTCAAATTGAGATGGAGGGGTTTAACTGACCCTGATTCTAGAGCCATAATAACATGGCACATTGAACCCTTTAAATGTGCCCGGTTATGTGGTTAAGAATTTCTTAAAGGGCATTTTGATACCTTATTATTGAAGGCAAAATTTCAGAAAATGTTTCTGAAGGATGTTCTATTATTCCGTTGTATAAAGAATTCACGCTCGAATTAGAGTATTATATTCCTTTTCATTCTGGGATGTTAAAAGTCCGATATATTGATAAGTCAAGACACCGTTGTTAATTATAATGCAAGTAACACTGAAATGGTTAAAATAAATCACAAAGAAAGTGGTGAACTTGAGGCTGGCAAATGAACGGTAATGCTGGAATTTGCTACTAGATCATTGATATGGCTCGTGTTTGGCTAGGTAAAGCACAAGTACAGAATTGCTCCAAATTCAACCTTATCTGGAAGAAGAAATGTTCCATTGTTACTCCTTGAGGACAAGCAGATGGATTCTTCAAAGGCCGAGAAGAGTGAAATCAAAATCATCACTAAATCCCAGGTTGACTCGGAACTTTCAAAGATGAAGGTAATGACTGCAGAGGAGGCGGCTATAGCTGCTGCACGTGCAGTCGCAGAGGCAGAGGCTGCCATTGCAGAGGCTGAAAGGGCAGCAAGAGAAGCAGAAGAAGCAGAGGCTGAAGCTGAATCAGCACAAGTTTTTGCTGAAGCAGCAATGAAGGCATTGGAGTGCAGAACACTCCCCAGTAGAAGTCCTATTCAGAAAGTTCTTCTCCAAGGTAATGCAACGCACAGCTTTAGTCATAAATTACTAGTTTACGTACTTAATATTCCTGCATATCTTGTTTAATTGGGACACTAAACTTACACACGCGTTACTTAAATTTTTGATAAATTAAACTTAACTTAAAAAAGACAACCAAAAGCATAATATAAATTGATTATTGGAATCTTTGCTGGCGTTTAAATTTCTTCTTGCACTATTTGTTTCTCTTGAGAGCTGCTATATTTAGATGTTAACGACTCACCTTTCACTTCACTACCCCTCATGATCAAATCGCTTGGCTATTGAACAAGTTAGTTTTGGTTATTCTATCAATGATTCCACACTTGAGATCGAAATTTTTACGAAAGTTTGTTGTTATTCACCACGTTCATCATCTTGCGATGTATGATGTATCATTTTATACGCGTTTCACTTGCATTGACATGTAGCATGATTGGACTTGTATGTTATGAAACTACCATGAGAAGGAAAATTCAAGCCCATTGATTTTTCTGTCTCAATTGACTTTTTCTTTTTCTCCCTTTTATTTTATATTATGTTATTTTATTTTGGCAGATAACAAAACTTTGCAATGACAACTGTAGGCAATGTGTTCTGAGAAGATGAAGGTGCTGCTGCTGCATTTCCATGTGCAAGTGAATGTAACTAAACTGTAGATATTGTTAGCGTTGTAAATCTGCAGAATATGTTGCCTTATGAGAAAGACGGCTTCTGGGGATCGTATCATCGGAAGTGTATGTCGGTAATGTGATTTTAAAATCAAACAAAGAGTAAAGGATTTTGGAGAGAGAGAAATGCGTACTTAATCTGAAAATGTTGTTTTCTCGGCAGACTGTCTTTGTGACTCTTAAGAGAAATCAAATTTATAAATTAAGATGTGATTTTTGGTCCACCAAATACACAACTGAGAAGTTCCTCAACCCAATATGTGAAATCAATATGACAGAAATGAACAATTATGAATGATTATTAGCATTTATAACGGTAGAACAAGTTTGCATTACAGCATTTACAATAGAGTTTTTGCGGCATATTTTTGTGATTCTATGAACGATTATGGTAGAACATGAAGACATTGACGTCTTTCAGCGTAGAAAGGTCGAAACAGAATGGCAACAAGAGCTTGATCTAGCATCTTAACTTGAATGATGAAAAATAAAGGATAAAATACACTTTCGTCAATGAAATTTGAACTTAATTTCTAGTTGGTCCTTGATTTTTAAAAACTAACACTTTTTGTCATTGACATTTAAATTTTGTTTTTATTTAGTTCTCGAGTTTCTAAAAATGACATATTAGGTTCTTATTTCAAGAAGTTTGAAATTAGTTTCTAAATAGTCTCTAGTAAAGTTGACATTATTTTACCTAAGGGAATAATGATGCTAACTAGACTTTGATGATATGTATTTTTTAAAACAGTAAATTTTTTTTATATATATTTTATTAATTTTTTATTTTTGTACTCATAGACCAATTTCAAATTTCATGTACCAATTAGAAATCAATTTCAAATTTTGAAGATCCATTAGAAATTAAATTCAAATTTTGAGAACCAAACATGTCATTTTTTAAATCTCAAAGACTAAATGAAAATTAAATTCAAATCTCAAAGACTAAGACCCCGTTTGATAACCATTTGATTTTTGAAAATTAAACTTGTTTTCTCTTAATTTCTATACAATGGTTTTCATCTATCTTAAGAAAACATTTGAATTCTTAGTCAAATTCTAAAAAAAAACAAATTTTTGAAAACTATTTTTTTTAGTTTTCAAAACATGGTTTGGTTTTTGAAAACATAGGTAAAAGATAGATGACAAAACAAGTAGATCCATGGATGTAAGTAGTATTTATAGACTTAATTTTCAAAAACCAAAAACCAAAAATCAAATAGTTATCAAACGGGGCCTAAAATTATTAGTTTTGAAAACTTAGAAACCAAATAGAAACTAAGTTTAAATCTCATAGACCAAAAGTTTGTTTTACTCCATAAAAAAAAATAAAACTGTGATAACTTAATTGCTGATTTAAGTGTTTCTGCAGGCATGAACTTCCTCAACTGAAGGAGTGGCTACCAAACAGAGTATTTGTATTGGTTCCTGATTCTGAAGAGGAATCCTATTGCCGTAACTTTGATTTGCATTCGAGCATTACATTACAAAACTAATAAAACCATTATTTGAGCTTCAATATATACATATATCCATAGAAATTCAAGACTAGGAGGATGTTCTTAAAAGCTTCGATAAGATTCATAATTTGGCAACTAGCATTGGGAACTGTTGAAAAATTGTGATCAGCTGGGCCTATTGTGCAATTATTCATCATTCTTCTGAGAAATTGCGAAGAGAAAAAAAAAAGGAAATTTTATTCTAAAAACACCTTATAAACATGAGTTTCTAACGAGACCCACTTGTTTTCCATATATAAAACACAGCAACAAAAGATGCCACAATGGAGGGATATCATCGTGATGGTATTCCATCAGCATCTCATCAACACAAAAAAATTCGATCGCCATACACCAATTTTTCACAACTTTTTGCCAACAATTCAAAGCTGCATGAGAAGCAACGAAATGAAAATTGTTTCATTGATCTTCATGTAACTCGAAAGAACAAAATGCATAAACCTTTTCCCTCACCTCAAGGAAATTATGCTAAACTGAAAGTACACATTTCTCATATATCGCATTTCACATGAGTAGAGAAAGACAGGAAGAGCTTTAAGAACAGATTCATGCTCTTCGTTTACATGGGGATTATGGATTTGTTAAATTCTTCAAGTCCTCCTAAGAACGTCAGAATGAAACTGATTCTCATTGAAAATCCAGTGGAGAAATGCCGAAGGGAAAAACCAAATGTACTTTGAATCTCATGTCAAGCAACAATATCATTTTGAAATGTAATCTTTGTAAAGCTTGGCTCTTTCAAAAAATTTCGTTAGTCCTCAAACAAGGGCAGCATTATTTTACTCCAAAAAGAACATATGAAATGACAAGAAAAAAAAAGTCATTCCAGTACCGCAGTTGCTCCCAATTCCTTAAGCTTTTCAATAATGGGATTTCCTTGATCTTTCGTTACTCCCTTCTTGAGCACCACGGGCACCTTCTCCACCAAATCCTTAGCTTCCTTCAGACCCAAATCAGTGAATGTCCTTACCTCCTTTATGATCTTGATCTTCGCCGCCGCATCAAATTTCTCGAGCTTTATGTCGAACGCAGTTTTCTCAGCCTCTTTTGCTTCGGCGGAGGCAGATCCGGCGGCGGCTGAACCTGGAGCGCTTAGCCCAGAAACTGCAGGCCCGTACTTGTTTAGCCCCATTTTCAGCCGGAAGAGGATGGCATAGTCGTGTCGTTCGATTTTAGTGAGGTCAAGGAGCTCATCGGCGATCCGCTCGAGTTTCTGGGTTCGTTCCTCGGAGACGGTGCTGAGGGAGCGAACAAGTAATGGTCTGGGAGCGACAGTGAGAAGTCTCACTAGAGCTTTGGCTGGAAGTTTGGAGGCAATTGATGGCATTTCGAGGAATTAGGGTTTTTAGAGAACACCGTCGATGATATTGATAAGTCACAGAGTATCGTCCTTCATTGAAGCACTGAGCTTCTTCAGGCGGAGGAAGCCGAGGGTTACTCTGAATTCATTAGGGTTTCCCCTTCCATTAGCGATCCTCAATCAAATCTTGAGAATTTGAAATACTTGAGAATTTGAAATATGTCTACAATATCAACAATTTGAATAATAGTCCAAAAAATATGCGAAAAGACAGGGTTACCCTTTAACAGAATTTCCCTTCCCTTGCTTATGGAATGAAATTTACACAACTGCATGAGTCAGAATTTCACAAATAATTTCTTAAAAAAAAAAAAAAGAGGTTGATTGGCCTGCCAACCATCCACACCAAAATTAAAGTTTTTAAAAAAACATGCTGGTACAGGAAGACTTCCTCAGAATAACAGACATAGAACTAAAGAGAGAGCAAAAACGATTTTTTTTTTTCAGTTCTGAGCAAAAAAGATATTGTATATAATTCTATATAATCTTAATTGTTATCAGTTTAGGTAGACCTTCATAGATGTAGATGAAGCTGGTTCGAATATCTCCCATCTCTAAATGTTATTGAACTCAAAATAAAAATAAAAAACCTAAAATTACAAACATAAACATAACTTAATAGATAAGATATCAATCATTTTCTTGACTTGAAGTTAGAGGGTTTAAATTTCCACTCCACACCCACCACATATATATATATCCTCCAAGATTAATTATGTATTTGGAATACTTTTTTCAATGTGTTCAAAATATTATGAAAAACTGTCATTATGAATGACTAACCACCTCTGGAAAGTGTTCTACAAAAACTTCAAAATTCCTAATAATTACTTTTAGATAAAAGCAAAGAAATTCATTGTGGTTTATTTTAGAAGTGTTTGATGACCAGTTAAACATACTTTCCTTCATTAGGAAAACTCCATGGAAAAAGGCTGCTCATTATTTTAATAAAATGCAATAATTTAAAGCTATGAATATGCAAATTGTGTAAATATGCACTATATACAATTACAGTCGGACACATAAATAGACTAGTCTAAAGTGTACTAATTCAAAGGGTGGAGAAATAACCCATCGGTTTTCCTGTCTTCTTTCCAGGTTTTCAGTATTTCATTGACAGAAGGCAAGTTTGAATCGTAAGAATCACCAAATCTATCGAGTAATATGTCAAGTTCTTCCTCATCATCTTCACTGCCGTCACACAAATCAAAAGTCGAGAGCTCATTATTGGAACGATCCGTAAACTTGCCAGTCCCTAAAACACCTTCAGAAAGACTCAGTGACCAAGGGGCCATCTTTGAGTCACTCTCGACCTTCATGTTCAAGCCAGCATGGTTAACAGGAGTCCTATCCAACGACTCGTCACAATGATCTGTGAAGCAATCTGGGTGAAGCTTCAAATTCTCCATGTTTTCAGAACCAGGAAGTTGTAATCCATCTGTTGCATCATGGTCGCAGGCTACAGACTGGGAGGTGTTTTCTGGCATGCCAGGTTTGCAAAGAGACTGCAGTGATCTTGACAAATTCGAGACTGTGGCTTCTGATACATTACAGTTGCTAAGAGCACCCGACAGTTTCTTCAAGTTATTCCAACAGATCCTGTCCGTGTTCGCTTCAAAAAGTTCTGTCCATTGCCTTTCACTTACTTGAAATGGAGCATAACCCATGGCTTTAACCAAGGTGACAGCCTGCTCATAGCTATCTTGAGTCATAAGTTGCAATATCATTTCTGCGAACAACAGCGGATGGGGAATTTGTCCAGCCTCCAAGATTGAGTCAAATGCATGATCTAATAGATACCACTGAAATAGATAGACTGAAGCAAATTAGTTCTGGTGCCAATCTTTTAAGATTAACTTCACTACAAATAAAGGTGCTGTAAAATCAAAAGGTCGACATCAAGAAATAACCAGCTAAAGATACTGGAGGGATTCTACTAGTATGCATTTTTCAAGAATTGAGTTGCATATATCATGCTGGCTAAAGGTTCTAGAATCTAAATCAATGAAAGAAAAACAAAATTTACCTTCCCAGCTCTGGATGCTTCCACAAGTAGCATTGCATGTTTACTTTGATCAAGCCGGTATCCAGACAGAGCCATTTCCCTGTATACATTTTCAAAATATTCCCACTGGAGTGCACTAGCAGTTGCCTCAAGCATTGAGCTATATGTATATTCATCTGGGATTATAGAAGGAACGGCACTACTCTGGGAGGAATGATCAGCTTTTCTCTTTATTTCTTCAAATAAATCTTTAGCTTTAGAAAACATATCATTTCGGCCATAAACTTTAAGCATGGTATTTATGGTCCCTATATTTGGCGCACAATTTTGCTTCATGTACTTGAAAATAGATATACAATCATCAATATGTCCACCGTCAAAGGAAGATAAGATCATGCCAGTGAAGGTCACCACCAACGGTTTCATGTGTGATAGAATTTTCATTTTCTCAACCTGCAGCCACATTTAATGATGAGAACAGAACTTCCTAGCCTGCTATTGTTGCAATTAAGGTTATGGAACATCCAGTTATGCAATCATATTAAGAAATGAACCTAGACAAAGGTCCTTAAAAGTCATATACTAAATAAGTAATACATTAACGAGGAACCTACCTCTACTAATGCATCTCGCCACCTCCCATTGTAGCATAGACAACAAGCTAGTTCATAATAGACACTGGCAGATCCAACTACTCCTTTTTGTTCCATATCCCTGACTGCTTTAATAGCTCCATTGACATTTCCTTCCTCCCAAAAAGCTTTGACAAGAACTACAGTCACAAATCAGAGACATATTTAGTCCAAGGGTCAAAATAACTACCATTTCTAGAAGACATACAAATGAACTACCTCTGTAAGTGTTTGCCTTTAGTGTTTCTCCACTCTTCTTCATTTTTGTAAAAAGCTTGTGGACATGCTCATACTTTCCAGATTTCAGCATTACCTTTCAATAATCATTTACAGTAAGGCCTTAAGGACAGATAAATATCAAGTGACATGCTTTCTCCCATTCAAAGTATCAGCCAAGTTTCCTCTTTATTAAAAAAATTAAACAACAATCCTACAGTTTACTAGGAAACAAATCCAAGAATATCATGGAGGGTCTAACTAGTTATCAGCTCAACAGACTAGCATTAAAGTGTGTGTGTATGTGTGAGAGAGAGAGCTCTTTTCTGGTATTAACCTCCCAGCCTCCATTCATAATCTCAATCAGGATTCAGGGCACCACCATTCTCCATTAAACGCAAAGAAGCAAGAAGTTCAATTCAAGAAATAGGATACAGCAAGTACCTCCATAGAAAGTCCATATGTTGCTCCGTTAGGTTTCAAACCACTCTTTCTCAGTTGTGTGAACACCCAGTAGACACCTTTCCACTCAAGGGTGGGAATGCATGCGTTCAAAATCTAGCAAGAATTTTGGAGGGGATTAGCTACTTCTACTAGTATTTCAAAGAAAGATCGTACCAGTAATTCATGTCACGTGATCTCTTCTAGCATTCCTTTTAATACTTTGCATTTCTAAGAAACGAGGCAATCCAGGTGACATAATCTTATATGAGATAGCATGGAGATTTCAAGTACTTTCTTCATACTAAAAACATATTACTGAAAAATATAAGGACATGTCAAGATGCTACATAGATGCTCTCTTACAGCATTATATATAACAATGTCAGGTTCAACTGCAGGATCCCAAGATTTGCGGTACTTGTTTCTAATTTTTTTAGACGGTTGCTGCCTCATGCATTCAATAACTTTCAGCAATTGTTTCAAGAGACCAGCTTGACCCAGCGTAACAGCAATACTGTGATATGCAGCCATATCGGGATATATCTGGCCATCTCCCTGAATAAGGCAACTATAACATATCTAACAACATCACGTACATATAGAAAAAGATTCTTAGAATATCAAAAGACAAAGGCACGAAAGCATTACACGCATGAAATTGAATATCTGAAGGGCCTCCTGAGGTTTCCTTGCCATCCCAAGAACCGCTAAGAGCTTCGTGTAGACAAATCTGCAAAGGCAAAAGTTTTTTAATAATAAAAAAAAGACTCATTTCATCACTTAACTCAAAAATAAAACTAGCATATTCATCAAATTTGTGGAAGTTTTTAGAGGGTAATAGTCCATAATCCATATTCACCATTCTAACTTTTCACATATAAATTCAGTATGGATTAAAAAATATACCTGCTTTTAGAATGACTGTGACTTTTAAGATTGTACACCCATTCGACCACTGACAAGGCCTGTTTCCAACATCCCTTAGCACCAAGGGCATCCAAAATTCTAAGCAGTTGACCTTCATTAAACTGCAATCCTGACCGTATCATCATCCTCGAGAATTTCCAGTCTCTCATGGAAATTTCCCTCGAACTGAGCCTGAAAATAGTAATCTCGCTATCTTGAGTAATCAAAAATTTCATCATCATTGGTAATTGATCAGAAACAGAACTCAAACCAATACAGACCTGTCAACAAGAAACCGAATAACCTCTCCGTCACCGCGCCTCCGTTTTACGGTGTCAGAGTGACCATTTTCACTCTCTAAGCACTCACCCTTTAGTTCCACATCGTCGTCTAAAACCCACTGCAATTCCTCGAGCTTACGAGCCTCAAACAACTTCCTCAACTCTCTCAAACTCTCCTTCTTCAGATTATCCCGATTGTATCCCGTTCTAAAATCAGTAAGTTCTTTAATGTTAACGCTTTCCAGTCTCTCCCAAGGCCTTCCGACCATCAAGCCCCCGGCTGGTTTTGCCTCAATGGCCTTCGAGAACTCCTTGTACTCGCTTCTCAACGCCAGAAAATGAGTTTCCTCGGCGATTAGTTGCTTTTGGGACTCAGAAAGGGGTGGCGACTGATCGGCTTGTCGTTCGGCCAGTCGCTTGAGTTTGCGATTGTGCTTCTGAATTTCTTTCTTGCGGAGTGAGCGGACGATTTTGGGAGTGGGATAGACACCCTTTTGGAGGAGCGTACGCTTGATTTTCTCGGCATCTGGTTCGAACTTCGGTGAACGAATTGCTGCATTTGTGCTCACAGCTTCCATTTCTTGAAGCAAAGATTCCACAGAAATTGCTCGCGATAGAAACGCGCCTATTATATACAGGGATTGAAGGCCCCGGACAAGTGCAAGCAAGAGCAAAGGCTACCGCTGGATATTTATTTTGTCCAAGGAAAAATCTAAGGTTAAAAAAGTAGATTTCAGGTTTAGTGCGTAATAATTTACTCATTAATTTTATAGTTTAAAATTAATTACAATGTGCAAACATGAGCATAAAACATCGGGCTGAGAGTTGAACTCAAAAAATAAAATAAAATAACAACTTAAATAAAAAATTGATGGTTTAGAAATTTATAAGACATTTTCTAAAAATTCAAAGACTTATAATGTGTTTTTGAAAACTATTTTTTTTATTTTTTAAAATTTGGGTTAGTTTTTGAAATATAGACAAAAAGTGAATAACAAAACAAGGAAACTCATAGGTGGACCTAGTATTTTTAGATTTAATTTTTAAAAACCAAATGATGGAGCCTTAGTTTTTTAAAATTGTGTTTGTTTTTTAGTTATTTCTCTACAATAAATTTTATCTTTTTTAAGAAAATATTTGAATTATTAGCCATATTCTAAAAATAAAAACAAATGTTTAAAAACCATCATTTTTAGTTTTCAAAACTTGACTTAATTTTTTAAAATATATGTAAAAACTTTAATTTTTAAAAACAAAAAAATCAAAAACAAAACAAAAGGTTATCAAACCATACCTAAATTACTTCATATTCACTCCATCATTCCTTCCATGAAAATCTGGAACAACTGTATTTTTTTAACCCCTACAAAAGAGTATAAGTATACGAGAAATAATGACAATAATACGATTGAACTTATTTGAACATCGACAAAATTTAAAAGCTTGAACTGTTTGAACATCAAGGAAGAAAGTAGAATAATCTTCCATTGAAAGTAGAGTGGGATGAAAATCAAAGAATAAAAGAATCGTGCATACAAGGAAATAGATACTCAATTTAATGAATCGTAGACAAAACCAACTTTATGGCCACTAATATACATAGAAAACACAGAGCTAAACTACAGACCGATAAACAACCAACGGCCTCGCCTCACTAAATCTATGTGATTGAAGAAACATCGATCTCTGTGCTCGATGTGGGTTTGTTTATACTGGAATAGTCTTCAAGAAAGCAGCAATGGGCATGCCTAGAAATCCGATCACCACGCTAAACAGCCACTGCGACAAACTCAGAGGGGTTGTGCTTGCAAATGTTCCCAGGAATTCAATGATGATTATTTGGAACAAAACGGTGGAACCAATGACAGCTACAAACACATAGTTATCAAGTATGCCTCTGAAGACATCGATTTTGTCCATCTCCCTGGAACTTATTTCGTTAAAAATCTGCCAGAAGAAAATCCGGTTAGCATTTGGAGTTGAAGAGACTTTTAAATCTCCTCACAGTAGGATAAATTAAAAGGCTTAGAAACAAGAAGTGTGTGGTACCTGACAGAACACAAAGCAATTGAAGATGAGGGTATTCAGTATCAGATCAGAATGAGGGCCGCCTAGACCAAACGCTGCTTTCCCTTTGGCCTGTAAAAACCATATCACTAAGAGCTGATATATGGACTGGCCCAAGATATTTCTCCACATGACATTGCTGATAAAACTTCCTCTCCTTCCAACAGGTAAGCGCTTCATCAAGTCATCATTTGGAGGCTCAGTGGCGAGAGCCAAAGCTCCCAGTGTGTCCATAATCATGTTCACCCACAAGAGCTGGACTGCAGTAAGGGGTGCATTACCTGAAGCATGTTTTTACACCAGAAGGTTAGCACTAGCAGGGGGAAGGAAACAAGACTTTTCTGGGCCTAATAAAATAAGTGAACCAAGCACTATATGAGGTGTTCCAAATATTTAACCTGTCAAACAAGCTGAAGAGAAGTTCACGATCAACGCCACTATGTTGACAGTCAGCTGGAATTGCACAAATTTTTGAATATTTATGTAAACGGAACGACCCCATTTTCCCACAGTAACGATTGTAGAGAAATTATCATCAAGAATGATCACATCAGCACTCTCTTTGGCGACCTGAAAGCCAGAAACAGAGGTCCAACAAACAGTCAAATCAAAGCAGAGAACATCATTAAGTAATGCAGATATCTTGCTTAGACTTCGAGTAGCTCTATGTTAAACTCACCTCAGTTCCAGCGATGCCCATTGCTAGTCCAATATCTGCTTCGTGAAGTGCAGGGGCATCGTTTGTTCCATCACCAGTAACTGCAACAACTTCATCAAAGGTGGTCCGCAAATGCTTGACCAGAGTGTGCTTATCGAGAGGTGAAGATCGAGCCATCACCTACATAAAAATCAGGAGGTTTCGTAGCTGTGAATCAGATAAACTAATTGTGGGAAATTGGATGATACAGAAATATTTGGAAAATAACTAAGCACCTGAATTTTGGGAATAATTTTAAGCAATTCCTCTGGAGTCTTCTCTCTGAAATCTGGACCCTCAATGGCTATGCCATCATCGGTGAGGATTCCACATTCCCTAGCAATAGCTTTTGCAGTATTGATATTGTCACCAGTAACCATTCGTACAGTAATACCAGCTGAACGACAAACTGCAACAGACTCCTTAACACCAGGACGAACAGGATCTTTAATACCCACAATACCAATGCAGGTATAACCAGAAAAGGGAATAGGATCATTGACAGAGAATCCATTTTCCAGTTCCATATAGGCAAGGCAAAGTGTTCGTAGAGCCTCACCAGCAAATTGATTGATAATAACATTGAGATGTTTGATGGAAGCTTCATCTAAAGGAACAACCTCACCACTCGAGTTGATCACCTTGTCACAGGCAGCCAATACTATTTCTGAAGCACCTTTAGTGTGAGCTCGGAAACCACCTTCAGGAAATTGTAGGACAACACCCATCCGCTTTTTCAAAGAGTTGAATGGCTCAACTTTAATAAGTTTACCTGCCTGTCTCTCAGCCTGAAAATCCCCACCAAGTGAAAGACCAAACTCTAATAATGCAGTCTCAGTGGGAGTGCCCAACAACTCACGTTTGCCATCTTTGTTGATTACAACTTCTCCCCCAGTGTTGTTGAATATTGATTGTAGCAGAAGTTTGACAACAGAGGCTGGAAGGTCAGAGCAGAAGCTTGATGAATTATTACTTGATTCCTTGACATTCATGCAAATGCATGATTTGACTACTGTCATGCGATTTGTGGTGATTGTTCCAGTTTTGTCACTACAAATACTTGTCGCAGAACCCATAGTTTCACAAGCTGCCAGGTGACGGACAAGTGCTTTATCATTCATCATTTTCTTCATGGCAAAGGCAAGACTTAATGTCACAGCCAAAGGAAGCCCCTCTGGCACAGCAACAACAACAATTGTGACTGCAACAGCAAAGAATTCCAATATCTCTAATGCATCATCTCCAGACCAGCTCCACTGAGTCCCTTCTTGGAGTTTACGGCTAACCAATCCTTGAACCAACACAGCAAAAGTGATGATGGCAAAGAAAAGACCTATTTTCCCAATAATTGTTGCCACTCCATTCAATTTCACCTGCAATGGAGTTTCATCATCTCCACCTTCACTAAGAGTGGCCATCAACTTACCCCATTGGGTTCTCATCCCAACAGTAGTGACCATCATCTTGCAGGATCCATCTTGAACTTTAGTTCCTGATAGAAGATAAGGGTTTTCTGCACTCACCATCACTGGCTCACTTTCTCCAGTCAAACTTGACTCATCAATCAACACAGAAAACCCTGAAACAAATAGTCCATCTGCAGGAACTTGATCCCCAATAGACAGGTGTACAATATCTCCAGGAAGTAAATCGTAGATTGACATTTTCTGTCTATAACCATTCCTTGTAACCTGAATTGATATCTTCTTTTTCTCCTTATCCAAGTCCTTGAACTGCAAGGATTGTCGATAATCACTAGTTGCTGTGACAAATACAACTAACAAGATACTGGCAACAATTCCAAGGCCATCGTGAGCCCCATGTGGCCATCCTTCAGTTATTATGCCAACTACCAAAGAGACGAAAGCACAGAGTCCAAGGATCATGAGAGTCATGTCTTGGAGGGCCTCCCAAACGAACACCAAGAAACTCCTCTGTTCGCTCTCAGCAAATTTATTAACTCCATAAATCTCTTGCCTACGGTCGAGTGCATCAGCATCACCATTAAGCCCAGTTGTTGTTGATGTACAGAGCTTCTGAGCAATCCCTTCAACACCACCATGATATTTAAACTTCTTTGGATCATGGCCTTCAACAATAGACCCGAGTTCATCAGCACAAATATGGAAACCTGCAGCTTTGACTTCCTTCGGAACAGTATAATCACTTGGTTGCACACCTAAGATACCATGACAAGTTCCATTAAATATGAGAAAATCTCCATACATAGCCACATTATTTCATCAAAATTCCAGAACTACTCACCTTGTATGAATTGAAATGCAGCTTTTGAGACTAAAACTGCGATCCTCAACTTCTCCTACAATAATAGGAGGGGATAAGTCAGCTCATAGTAGAAGAAAAAACTGTCAACCTAAGCAAATGGTAGCTGGTTGGGTTTTTTACATTGCAGCAGAAAAAATTGTTATCACATTGATCTTAAACGAACTGAAAGGTTCTGTTTGCATAATTACCAAACCTAAAAGCTTAAGTTGATTGGTTACGGTAAATTAAATTTATATCAATACCTTTGTCTTATGGCCTTAGAAATTAGCACTGATCCCAAAAAGCTTTCTTCTTTCTTTTTTTTTTTTTTTTCTTTTTTTTTTCCTTTTTCGTGAGTCAGCCAAATGAGCTGCTATCAATATTATTTAGGAAGTAAAAAATATTAAAAGGGGTTCAAACAGAGAACCTTCAGCTTTGATATCATGTAAATTTAATCTTATATCAATACATCAACCGGTATAAGTAGTGCTTTCGATTGTTACTGCATAGGGGTCTTAAAAAGATTTAATGGTCTCGAAGCTTTTTTCTCTTAGTCGGTAATAGAATATACTAAAGCCAAAGCATTGAAAAGAATAATGCTCTTTTTTCTCCGCCGTGTATGGTATCGTCTTAGAACCAATACAGGAGAAAGCAAAAAAAAAAATGATACAGACAATAAAAATTTCAGGAAAGTATGGAAGAGAAAAATGAATGACATTCACAAAGATCGTGAAAATCATCAGATAATCGTTGATAGAATGGAAATATGAAGAGGAACCTGATTGTTCTGGCGCATAGCAGCAGCTTCGCCACGCTTGGAGAGATTGGCGGTAAAGCGAAACCTCCTTTTAGGGTTCTTGACCACTCCACAAAGCTCCCTCCACCTCTGCAGCACCTCCTCAGACGAGTTTTTCGGTTTGACGCCCCCAAAATTCTCCTCCAAAAACCTTTCCATTTTTCTCAGTGAGTTAGTGAAAATAAATTCTTAGGTATCCGCAGTACAATATAAAGGAAATCCTGATGCAAATTCAATGTCAATGTCAGTTTCTACGGAGATGGCTCGGACTTGCAGCGATGCTTCGTTGAAAATTAACAAATTACGACAATTACCAGAAAATAACAATAATAATAACAAAGAGGTAGTAGGTGAGGTAGTACAGAATCTCTATCTTCCTCTCTCTCTACGTCGCCATTTTGGATTCAGAAACGAAATCCAAAAGAATGAATTGCAGAGGAGGAAAAAGAAGGGGGTGAAGGAATTAGTATGAGCTGAAGAAGAAATGAGTGTCGATCCGAAATTTGTTGCATTACTTTAGTTTATAACCGTCAGTCTCCGGTCTTCTGTTCCTCGGACTCGTTCTTAATCCTAATTGGCGAAATTACATCCAATTTTACTTTACCAAATAAAAAAAAAATTGGGGTAAAATATCATTTTAGTATTTTCAATTGATAAAATAATAATAATAATTTTCTTTCAAGAAAATGCATATTGTGAATATGTTTCTAAAATTTATAGAGTAAATGTTAATATAGACTAACTTGTTTTTGAAAAAAATTAACTTTAAACTTGAAGTAGGGATTAGATTTAAGATTTATTGAAAGTACATGAACCAAAATTGAATATTTAAAAATATAAGGACGAAAATGGAATAAGTATCAAAATACAGAGATTAAAATGGTATTTTAACCAAAAATTTAAAAGAAATAAGGGTTCTTGCTTTTTTTTTCTTTTTTTTTTCTTTTCTTTTTCTTTTTCTTTTTCTTGCTTTTTTTTTTTTCTTTTTTCCTTTTTTTTTTCTTTTTTTTTCTTTTTCTCTTTCTCCTTTTTATCTAGTCCTTTTTTTGGCAACATACTTTAATCATTAATTTTTATCTTGATTCTTACGAACTTCATAAAATATTCATTAAAGTAATCAGTTTCGGCCCAACCAACATTATAAAATGTTAAATTAAAAATTATGGTCGTATTTTCTCTACTAGAATATAACTTAAATTAAATTATTAAAAATAAATGTCTCTCCTTTTATTATAAGATATTATAGTAGAAAAATGTGGTCCCGGTTGAATATTTAATCATTAATTTTTTTAAAAAAAATAGTTTCATTTACTTATTTGTATTTTCATATATATACAATTGGAAAAAAAAAATTATAAATGGTCGTGATTTAAATTTAAATTTTTATCACAAGTTGGGAGGGATGAAGGAAATTTAAAATTTAAGGGCTGATGCTTTGAAATTTAGTTGAAATGAAATTAATATAATTTTTTAAGTTGAAATTTCGTTCTCGATGGCCGGAAAAGACGGAGAAAAAATGAGCAGCACTACGCTTCATAAAGCTGACTTTCTAACGCGGACAACGCGCCAACTTTCTAACTTCTACGAGGGGTAACCTTTCATGCGGTAAGCTTTTACAATATCAAAGCAAAGAATTTGAATCACCAACTTCTTGATACACTTATATATTTTATATTAATTGAACTAAATTAATATTGGTATGTGGTATATTTATTTTAAGATTTTAATTTTTTGTCCATAGGTTCAAACTTTAAAAAGTATTTTATGTCACCAAACTAAGAATAACTCAACTAGCATAATAAAATATATGTCATTAACCAAGAGGTCTGAGTTCGAGTCTCCCACTCTATTTATTGTTGAACTAAAAAAAATATATTTTGTGTTTCTTTCTTTCTTTCTATATATATATATATATATATATATATATATATATATATATATATATATATATATATATATATATATTGTTGGAGGTCATGATCAAGATGAACTTTAAAATTGTCTAAGCTTATAAACTTTAAATATAACTTTCATTTTTCTTTAAGGTAATATAATATTCAAACAAAAATAGATGACGTTTGATCTAGTCAGTTGTGTTTAAGTTGGTCTGGTACGAGTGCAATTACATTTTTTTAGTACACGAGTGCAATTACTGCTTTCTTTTTTTTAGGAAAAGCGAGTGCAATATAATTCTTTTAAGAAATTATAATATGTATCTCCAAAATCATATAGCCTAAAGTTTTTCTTAATAGTTAAGTAATTAACCAACACTATAGAACATAAATTTTACAAAAATGATTAATTCTTTTAAGAAATTATAATATAATAAGAAAAAAAAAGCCAATTTTTACTATAAGATGTATCAATTTTTTCCTTGAACTTTTAATTTCATCAAATTTGACCTTAGACCTAGAAGTGTTACAATTTGTACGTTCTCTTCAACTTCTAATTACTCACCAACTAATTTAAAAAATAAAAAAAAAAAAAACAATGTAAAAATCTCAAATATTTACTAATTTCAATGAGCATATATTCTTTTTATATATAAATTTCAATGAAAATCAAAGTTTTAACTTTTTTTAGGTTTTAATTGATAATTATTATTTTAAGATTTTAATTGACTCAACTTGCAAAATTTGAGATTTTAATTGATGAAACTATTAATTTAGGGCTTTAATTAACTTAACCTATAAAGTTTAGGAGTATACATTAATTTTTTTTCCTAAAAAATATGTAATTTTCATATACTCCCATCACAATAAATAACATAATAACATTATGTACCTATTTTATTACAAAGTGATAATATTATCTTTAAAGTTATAGGGTTTAATTAAAATTCATGGTACATATCAATGTTAATATTGTCTTATAATATAATCTAAAGTTCTATTTTTCCTCTCGATCTCATTAATTGAGGGTTAAAGTTATTTATACCTTAATTGTTGAACCATGTGTGTTAGTGTGTATGTGTATATCACTTGAATTTAGGGAAGAAATAAAAATATTGTATTTCTTCTGTTAATTGAATCAAAGTACAAGGTCCTCTTATATAGAAGAAAGACCATTTACCAATAAGGAAAAAATATTACAAATATAAATAATAAAGATACACATAATACACAACCAATATTACAAGAGGTATAAAGGAAATCCAACACTCCACCTCAAGCTGGTTTGTAGATATCTTCCATAGCCAGCTTGTTGATAAGTTTATTGAATTGTCTTTTTGAAAGACCTTTAGTTAGCATATCAGTCGTTTGTTCGGTCGTCGGAAGATAAGATATGCATATTACACCTGCATCAATCTTCTCCTTTATGACATGCTTGTCAACTTCAATATGATTTGTCCTATCATGTAGAACGGGATTATGAGTTATAGCGATGGCAACTTTGTTATCACAATATACTCGTATAGGTGTCTTTTAAGACAATTTCAGCTCGCCGAGTATCCTCTCAATCCATATACCTTCACAAATTCCATGTGCTAAGGCTCTAAATTCTGCTTCAGCACTACTCTTGGCTACTACATTTTGTTTTTTACTACGCCATGTAACTAAATTTCCTCCAACAAAAGAACAATAACCAGAAATAGATCTTATATTAATGGGACTTCCAGCCCAATCTGCATCAGTATACACTTCAACTTGAAGATGGTCATGTTTTTGAAATAGTATACCTTTACCTGGGGTTCCTTTCACATATCTCAAAATTCTATATACAGCTTCAATGTTACACCTATTCCTACATTTTAGAAAAATATATATAATTGAAATTTGAGAAATTAGATATTTGGATAATTATGGTTTTAGTTGGGAAGATAAGGATTGGTTTCAATTAAATAATTAATTAAATAATAGAAATTTAAAAAAAAAGTGGGATAAATATATATATATATTAAATAAAAACATGTGGCTTTAGTGAAGCCACACAAAGGGAAATGATTCTTTGTCTAGAAATTAAATAAATAATGTTTAATAAAACAAAAAGAATGGGTATTGTTGGAGAAGATATCACGTAAGGAAGAGAAAGAGGAAGAAAGTGAAGAGAAGGGGTGTGATTTTTGGGCTATTTTGAAGTAGAAAAGAAAAATAAATAAAGATAACCTCTCACAACCTTGGATTGAAGCTTTTGGTATGTTCTCTAACTTTTGATTGAAATTTTTCATGAGTTTTAGAACCAATTAGTGAGTTTTCTTTATGGGTTTTCTTCATTTAGTTAGAAACTCCATAAAATAGCTTGAAAACAAAAATGAGGGTGATGTTTGAGTAAAAGAGGGAAAAATGGTGAAAGTCATGAGTTTTATCAAAGTATAGATTGAAGGGGATTAGTTGTATGTAGAAATTTTAAACTTTTATGGAAAATAGAACTAATGAATTTGTTCATGGAGAAGAAGACATGAGAACAATGAGATTTCTTATGGAGAGGGATTACAATGGAGTTATTGGAAACTTTATTTTGGGTTATGGTCTCAATTTCTTGGTAAATTAGAAGAGTAAGATGATGAAAAGAATGGTTAATTCTTGGGTTAATGAGAAATTTAAAAGCTTGGATAAATTAGCGTTGTTGCGCCCTAATTTTGGCATTAATTTCAAGACAAACGGAGATTGGAACTATTTACAACCCGAACAAACTTCACCCATAGTACTAGTGAGTGGTTCTTTTATTAAGTATTTCAATTATTTTAGTAATTTATGAAATTGTGAGAATTGAAAATCAATTGCCATTTATACATGAATGCAAATGATTTAGTTATTGAAGATTTTGATAATTGGAGGAAATTATGTGTATTTCGTAAATTGTTTATTATTGAGATTGATGATTTACTAATTTTATAAGAAAGTGACATATGCTCACTAAATTGAATTCATGATTTAGCATATTTGAATTTGAAGAGATTTATGTTTATATGAAATTTTAGCTACAATCACTTAATTATTTGTATTATTTAAGCTTATGAAAGGTGAATTTATAGAAATCTCTAGATTTTAGCCAATTGGCAAAAGTTCAAATTATTTGAGATGAAATCAAGTATTTGTGAGTTTTAGAAATGACTTGATTTTGAATCATGGTTTTAGCTGATCTTTGAGTTATGACTTAAAGTTATGAGACCACACGATTGAGAATGTTTATGACTTTAACATGGGTTGGATGATTATCATATAGAAATTGTTTTCAAACCACTAAAAATGTTTATGACTTTAACATGGGTTGGATGATTATCATATAGAAATTGTTTTCAAACCACTAAATGTTGTACCCATGGTGATTACCCCGTATGCTATGAGAATGTGTTTCTATAGTATGCTAGTGTGCTCAGGCCGCAGGGGATGCAGGGGAATGCTGGGGCCATTAGGTGCCGAATCCGGATTCCGAATTCTGGTCCAAATCCTGGACCTAAGCCATTACATATGTTAAAGTTTGCTCTACGTGCACGTATGACATAAATTTGCTATGCTATGTATCTGGAGATTACTCGATGCATAGTATGGCAGGGATTTGGGTACAAGTTTGGTGATGAGTTTTGTTGGCCTATTATTTTGTGCTTTCTTTAAAGAGTTATTGCTGCAAATCTCTGTGATGTTTTACTTATCTTGTGTATTTAGATTGTGCTTCGTATATAAAGTTTTATTGAACTTTGAATTCCTTTTAATATAAAAGGTTTTTTTTAGAGGTTATTTTTCCTATTAACTTACCACTCACTGGGCTTTATTAGCTCATTCTTTCTTCCTAAAATTTTCCTCCAGGTAGCGACTGAGTTTCTAACGAGCCTACAGAAGTCGATATCTGCCACCAGACTTGATAGTATGCATATCATTTTGTATGTACATATTTACAAGTACTTCTTGTGTAACTGATGTGGCTAGTACCATTTTGGGATTTCCTCTGGTTTGTAATATAAAACTCACATGTTTATCTACAAATAAGTTTGTCGGATTGTGCTAAGTTTCTAAAATAGAAGTTGGAGTTTGAACAAGTTAATTTGGGGGTGTATATGTTTTCTTTTTAGGTGTGTTTTACTCAGTTTTCAGGGGAAACTCTACCGATTTTTTTTTAACAAAATTAATTAATTTTGTATCAAAAAGTTTTAGCTAGCCACTTGTGATTTTCAAAACTAAGATTTATTTTGCAAAGTTTGACGTTGGGTTCCATAGTAGTAGTAGGGATCTAATGTCAGCATGCCTCATCCCAAGTTAGTTAGGATAATTTGGGGTGGGGTGTGTCATTCAAAATGACTAGGTCCAGGTGAGTGCATAAACTGACTCACCATACTTACTGCAAATGCTATATCCGGACGTGTGTGAGATAAATAGATCAGTCTACCCACAAGTCTTTGGTATCTGTCTCTGTCCTTTACTTCTTCATCTTTTGCAGCTTGTAACTTCACATTCGGTTCGATAGGAGTTTCTGTTGTTCGACAACCAAGTAAACATGTTTCTTGAAGTAAGTCAATAACATATTTCCTCTTATTAACAAAAATACCTTTCTTGGATCTTGCGAACTCCATCCCTAAAAAATACTTTAAGGCTCTCAAGTCTTTGATCTGAAACTCACTTGCAAGTTTGTTCTTAAGATCAATCAAACCTTCTTCATCGTTACCTGTAAGAATAATATCATCAACATAAACAATTAAAATAACAATTTTACTATTTCCAGAGTGATTATAGAAAATGGTATGGTCTGCTTGACTTTGAAGGTATCCATAGCTAATGACTGATTTTCCAAAACGTTCAAACCAAGCTCTTGGAGACTATTTGAGACCATATAGGGCTTTCTTCAATCTGCAAACTTTATTATTTCCAAGTTCCATTTCAAATCCTGGTGGTAGGCTCATAAATACATCTTCCTCTAAATCACCATTGAGAAAAACATTCTTAACATCTAGTTGATGAAGTGACCAATCTAAGTTAGCTGCAAGAGACAAAATAATTCTGATAGAGTTGATTTTTGCAATTGGAGCAAAAGTCTCCTGATAATCAATTTCATAGGTTTGAGTGAAACCTTTTGCTATTAATTTGGCCTTGTATCTTTCAACAGATCCGTCAACCTTACACTTTACGGTAAACACCCATTTGTACCCCACCATCTTTTTATCTTTTGGCAAGTCTGTTATTTCCCAAGTCCCACTTTGTTTTAGAGCATTCATCTCCTCCATGACTACTAGTTTCCAATTTGGATTATCTAGAGCTTCTTGTATATTCCTTGGAACAAATAAGTTGTCTATCCTAGAGGTGAAGGCTTTATGACTATTGGACAATTTTTCATATGAGATGTAATTTGCAATGGGATATTTAGTGCAAGTTCGACTACCTTTCCTAATAGCAATAGGAACATCAAGATCAGAAATAATAGGTAAGGTATTTTGAATAATTGAAAGATTAGGGATAGAAGAGGGATTACTAGACCTTTCATCATTCAGAATAGGAGATGGATTTTCAGTATAGTTCTCCAGAATTTCAATCTGGGTTTGTGTAAAATCAACTCTTAGGTCTTGGTTCCTTTGATTGACTGTCATTCTAGTATAAAACTTTAACTCATGAATTTGACTTGTAGAGTCATTTTGTAGTATTTCTCCCCTTGAATGAAAAGTTTCTATATTTGATATCGAAGGACTAGTGACAGACATGTCACGATGAATGACATAAGGAAGAGGTTCAAATATTTCCCAAAAATTATCTTCTAAACTTGATTTGTCCCCTGAAGAGAATTTTGGGTAAAATATGGTTGTTTTTCTAAAAAAGAAACGTCCATACTCACATAAAAAAAAAATTGTCTGAGGATCAAAACATTTATACCCCTTTTGATTGGAAGCATAACCCAAAAAAATGCATTTTATAGCCCTATGATCAAGTTTTGATCGAAAAGGACTTGGTACATGAACGTATGCAATGCAACCAAAAATTTTGATGGGTAAATCAGAATGTATGCGATTAGTTGGAAAAATAGTTTTAAGGCATTCAAGAGGGGTTAGAAAATTCAAGACTTTACTAGGCATCCTATTTATCAAATAGGTAGCCGTGAGTACAACTTCCCCCCATAAATACTTAGGAACATGCATAGAAAACATTATGGCATATGCAACTTCAAGTAAATGTCTATTTTTTCGTTCAGCAATTCCATTTTGTTGAGGGGTATCTCGACAAGTAGACTGATGTAAAATACTTTTATCCTTTAAAAAGTCACTTAGATATTCATTGAAATACTCAGTTCCATTGTCAGAGTGTAAAATACTGATTTTAGTTTGAATTTGGGTTTCAACATATTATAAAAATGTTTGAAAAAATCTTTCACTTCAGATTTTTTTTTGCAATAAATAGACCCAAGATAGACGTGTGTGGTCATCAATAAAAGTAACAAACCATTTTTTACCACTATGAGTCATAATCTTAGAAGGACCCCAAACATCACTGTGAATTAAGTAAAACGGTTTGGAGGCTTTATAAGATTTTGGTAAATATGTGGATCGATGGTTTTTTGCAAAAATACAACTTTCACAATGAAAATAGGAGCAATCAATATTTTTGAATAAAATTGGAAATAAATGTTTAAGATAGAAGAAATTTGGATGTCCTAACCTACGATGCCAAAGTATGATTTGTTCATGAATAGAGAGAGAACTAATACTACTAAGACCCTGAGTTATTTTATTACTAAAAGAACCTTCATCAAAGTAGTAGAGACCATCAAGCATCCTAGCAGTCCCAATTTTCTTTCTTGAGTCTTGATGCTGAAAAATACAATGAGATTCAAAGAAAGTGACATGACAGTTAGAATCTCTACAAAGTTTACTAACATATAAGAGATTATAGGCTAAATTAGGAACATGGAGAACAGACTGTTGTGAAAGTGTATCAGTCAATTTAATAGTTTCTTTTCCTGCAATAGAAGAGAAACTGCCATCTGCAATTCGAATTTTTTTTATTTTTATAAGAAAGAGAATAGGAATGAAATAAATTAGAGGAACTAGTCATGTGATCAGATGCTCCAGAATCGATAATCCATGGAGATGAGGTACTACAAGAAAAAACTTGAGGACAGTTACCTATTTGTGCCAAGGAAACACAAAGATTACCAGATGATAAATTGGTTTACAGCAGTTTAGAGGGTTGATCAATTTGCTCTTTACCAAAGGAACTTGAGTTAATGGTTGTGGTATCGAACAACCCACTCTCAGTCTTACTCTGTATTTGAGCCATTTCAACGATCAACTTAGACATATCAGCAAAACAGGTTAATAAGAAACCAGATAAAGTCTGAACCAAACCAAATCTAAAAAAAATAATGAGGCCAGAATTTAATGAACCAAACCAGACCAGATCTGCAAAAATAAACCGAACCAGATCAGACCATATCTGAACCAAACCAAATTACAGCTCTTTCTTTAACCCTAGCCAGCCCCAGCCCTCGCTCTGCAATTTCTCTAAAAAATGTTGGAACTTCGTCTTGTTCAAGGTTTGCTCCTCAAGAAGATCTTGGAGTCGATCAAAGATTTGGTGAACAATTCCAACTTCGATTGTTTGGCCACTGGTTTCTCGCTTCAGGCCAGGGATTCGAGCTGACGAAGATGTGGGCGACAGAAAGACAGCGAAAGACAGAGTCGCTGGACGGAAGAAAGACGATGAGCTAACGAAGACGATCTGCAGAGGAGTTGTAGAGGTCGGGTCGCGGGTCAGGGATCGCGGGTCGCGCAATTTCTTGGTCACAAATGGCGGAGAAGAAGAACACCCTACAGTCAGAGTTGAACTGCGAAGAAGAACACCCTGCAGTCGGAAGTAATGGGTGTTGTTCAAGATGACAGCTAGGGTTCCGACGGCGGCGGCAACGGCTAAGGGCTTCGACGGTGGCAATGGTGATGGCTACGGCGGTGGTTGATGGCCAAGGTTAGGATATTTTAGGGTTTTATTTTCTGCTCTGATACCAACTTGAATTTAGGGAAGAAATAAAGATATTGAATTTCTTCTGTTAATAAAAATAAAAGTACAAGGTCCTTTTATATAGAAGAAAGACCATTTACCAATAAGGAAAAAATATTACAAATATAAATAATAAAGATACACATAATACACAACCAATATTACAAGAGGTATAAAGGAAATCCAACAATATCGATCGATCTTCTCTTTTTCTTTTTTTTTTTTTGTTAAGAGTTCACTTGATTGTACTAATTTACCTACATTTTATTTTAAAGGGAAAAATACCTTTTTGGTCCCTGAGTTTTTAACAATATGTGTGTTTGGTCTCTGAGTTTTGGAAATAGACCTTTTTAGTCCCTAAGTTTTGAGAAATAGATTTAAAAGGTCCCTTGTATTATTATTATTTTTTATTTTTTAATATAAAATCAATATTCTTTATTAATTTTTAATATTAACGATTTTTTAAATTTAAAAAAAAAACCTCTTTATTAATTTTAAATCTCTCAATATTCTTGATTAATTTTAAATTATTAGTTTTTAATATTAACGATTTTTTAATATTGAGAGAGAGAATGGGGTGAGAGGGAAGAGAGTTTTTTTTTAATTAAAAAAATCGTTAATATTAAAAATTAATAAAGAATAATGATTTTATATTAAAAAATAATAATAATAAGGACCTTTTAAACATATTCCTCAAAACTCAAGGACTAAAAATGTCGATTTCTAAAACTCAGGGACCAAAAATGTATTTTTTCCTAAACTCATGGACTAAAAAGGTCTATTTCAAAAACTCAGGGACCAAATGCACATATGGTTGAAAACTCAAGGACCAAAAAGATATTTTTCCCTATTTTAAATGTCTTTTAATTCATTATTAAATACTCATTATTTTAGCATTGAATTAGTTTACCTGCCCTTTCTCCAAAAAAAAATATATAGTTTACCTGCCAAATGATTCATCCTTTTATTTAACAAAATAAACATCGTCAACAAGTCAATATCTTAGGAAGTAGGAACGTTATGTTGAATGAAACTTAATTGATTAATCAATGTCAAAAGTTTGCTAGAAAGGTAGTTATAATTAAGATCCGGGCTCTCTTGAAAAATCAAAAACAAAAGTTTAGTTAGGGTTTTTTTTTACGCCAAAAAGTTTAGTTCGTTTTTTTTTAACACCAAAAACTAACTAAAATAAAACTAAAAGTTTAGGCCCCGTTTGATAACCATTTGGTTTTTTGTTTTTGGTTTTTGAAAATTAAGCTTGTTTTCTCTCAATTTCTCTAACATAGTTTTCATTTCCCTTAAAGAAGCATTTGGATTCTTAACCAAATTCTAAAAACAAAAACAAGTTTTTGAAAACTACTTTTTTTAGTTTTCAAAACATGGCTTGGTTTTTGAAAACATAGGTAAAAGGTAGATAACAAAACAAGTAAATCTATGGGTGGGAGTAGTATTTATAGGCTTAATTTTCAAAAACCAAAAACTAAAAACCAAATGGTTATCAAACGGGGCCTTAGTTAGTTTTATTTTAACAAGAAAATTAAAAAAAAAATCAAAAGTTGCCAATAATTTTTTTTGGTTAAAATATCATTTTGGTCCCTGTACTTTAGGCTGTGTTCCATTTTGGTCCATGTACTTTCAAATGTCTAATTTTAATCTCTGTACTTTCAATAAAGTTTAAAATTGGTCACTGACGTTAAATTAGCTTAACCACCGTTAAACGTTCATCTGAGTTGGCAAATATATATATATATATATATATATATATATATATATATATACATACAACTGCCACGTGCATAAAAATGGCACAGTTGGCCCGATTTGATTAAAAAAAATCGATGGGATTTTTTTTTAAAATGGGTCGGGAAGGGTTCCAAACTTTGGAGTGAAGAAATTGTAGAGAAGATGCTTGAAGAGGAGAAATCAATTTGTCTGTGAAATTGTTGTGGGCTTTGAGAGATTTTCGTTGGTGAGTATGTAAGTTTCACGTTTGAACAGAAGAATAAGGTTGAAGCTGAAGTTGGGCAAAAGAGGTTTCTCTCTTCAATGAATCAAGGAGAGAGATTGAAATTGAGAGAGACTCAAAGAGAGAGAGGAAGGGTCTCTACAGAATGAGCTTTGACCTCTCTCTTAGAGATCCCATGGCGCATTCACACTTTTGAATAACTATTTTTTCCCTTTCTTAACCTTTCTCCTTGAAGGACTCTCTCAATCTTCCTTTCCCTTTGAGTTCTTCGATAGATTCTGAAAGACCCATTTCAATTTCTGGGTGTTTTCGAAGAGATTTTGGTCTGGATTTCAGGTGAGGTTTTTGAGATTTCTCTATTACTTGGCTTTTTACCTTTTTCTTTTTTGTTTTTTCCCCCTCTTTCCCTTTCGTTTGGTCCATGACAAGACTATCCTTTCTCGCTTTTGGATAATTCTGGAAGATATTTGCGTTTGTTGTTGTTGTTTTTTTCTTCTTGTTACGTGGCAGTTGTATATATATATATATATATATATATTTGCCAACTCAGATGAACGTTTAACGGTGGTTAAGCTAATTTAACGTTAAGGGCCAATTTTAAACTTTATTGAAAGTACATTGACTAAAATTAAACATTTGAAAGTATATAGGCTAAAATGTTATTTTAAATTTTTTTTTTTTTTTTTGTTTGCGCGACCATTGGGAATTGGGCAATGCCATTGATTGAGCCACCGGCGTGCAAACACGTTGATCTGTACGTAAATTCAGAAACCTCTGAAGTTGACCGAAGCACAAGGGGCAGCTGCCCGGCTGGTCTTTAAAGGCGGTCGTCTATTCTATAAACTATTCCCAACTAGACGCGTCTGTACTCAATTCGCATCCATTTGCCACTTCTTGGTCGGTTTGGTTTGTAATCTAGAAGACTAGAACCAGTGATTTCAAAATGAATTTGATAGAAAATACAATTCAATTCTATATTTTCAATGTTTTTTCAAATGTAAACATCAATGGATTCTTAAAATTTTAGTTCTCATTGTTTGAAAAACTATGTTTGGTACATTATTTCAAATACTTAACTAAAATATCTCACAAAATAAGAAGTTGGTTGAATCCTTAATAGCTTTTAATATTTGATATTTACTTCAAAGAATATAATTTTAAATTATAATTTTGGTACTGAACTTTTAGCATTGTGTCTAATAAACTTCTAAATTTTAAAAAATATATAATAAATCTTTAGTTAAATTTCAAGTTTAGTCCCTAATCTTTGAAATTTTTTAAAAATTAACTATTTTATTAAATATAAAATTGAATTTTATGTCTAATTAGACACATAATTGAAATTTCATGAACCTATTGGACACACAATTAAAAGTTTAAGAACTAAAAGTTAAAAGTTCATGGACCTATTAGATAATTTTTAAAGTTCAAGAACTAAATAAATACAAACTTAAAAATTTATAAACTAAACTTGTAATTTAACATGAATTTTTTTTCTATCAAATAAGTTCATTTGGAGTTTCCATGGATATTGCATCACAATGAAGGGTAAAGTCCATCTCAATGACCAGTACAGTCCATGCTGGGTTAATGAAGTCAAGTCAACTGCAATCATTTACAAAATGGCACTCTTGTCACTTTAGCAACGAAGGGTCATGTTTGAAAATGTTTATAAAAATAGTGATTTTAGCACAATTATTTTATTTATAATTGATTTATTAAAAGTAATTTTCATATAATCATTTCAATGTTTGGTTCTATACTTTTAATAACTAAAAATATGCTTAGGAGTGACTTTGAAATAATTATTTTAAGTTAAGTGAGTAACTTTGGAATAATTATTTTTAAATTAAGTGACTTTGGAAAAGTTTAAGATAGAGAAATAAAGTTAGAGAGGTATACAAAAATTTTGGAGAGTGACAAAAATTTTGGAGAAAAAAATTAAGAGTCAGGGACAAAAAAGTTCAAGAGCAAGAAGTTAGAGAGCAGTAAAAATTAGAGATAATTAAAAACCATTGCAGAGAGAAAAAATGAGAAAAATGAATAAAATTTTCGAAAAAATGAATAAAGTTAGAGATAGACATTATAAAACTTTTAGGGGGTGTTTGGATTGAGGAGTTGGGAGGAGTGGAGTTGGAAAAAGTTCTCAACTCCTTGATTGGCCCAAGGATATTTTAACTTCTATTGTGGGCTCCACAAACTTATTAACTCCTCCTCCAACTCCTTAGAATGGGTCTCATAAACTTATTAACTTCTTCTCCAACTCTCTACAACTTTTCTATCTCCTTTTTTCTTTACCTCACCTCACTCTTCTCTCCTTACATTTCTCTCTCTATTTTTTTTACATAATTTTTTTTTAATTTCTTAATTTAAAAAAATTTCTTTATTTTTTTATATAAATTTTCTCGTCATTATTACTAATTAATAATTAAATATAAATAATTGTTAAAAAATATTTTATTTTTATCCTATAATTTTAATAAAATTTTAACTAAAATATTTTTCTTTTTATTCTATAATTTTATTTTTTAAATATAAATTATATAAGAATATTTTAGATATGATACTATTATTTAAATTGAAATTCTTAATTTAAATTAGAGTACTACATAACAATTTTTTTAATTGATAAAAATCTCCCTATCTCACTTCCTCCACATGTCATTTATAATTTTTTTTAAGTTTAAACAAAAATTACTTATAACAAATAACAATCTTATCTTTTTTTAGCTCTTTTTTTTTTATTAATAGCTAAAAATATATATAATTTTGTGATTTGTAGATAAGAAAAACATATTTTAAACTAACCCATATTACAATTTAAGAAATTAGTATTTAAAAAGGTTAACGTATTAAAAAAAATATTTTCAAATTAATCATATTCAAAGTAAAAAGATAAACGATTTTTCTTTCCAAATTTAATAAAATAAAATTATTACAATAAATAACATAAATATATAGTGATATGAAGAAAAGTATATATGATATTCATTTTGAATGGTGTTAAAAAATATATATTCATTTTGAACTTAATTATTTTAAAATAGCATAAATATTTGATATTTACTTCAAAGAATATATTATTTTCAAATTAATCAAACTTTAGATAATCAATTACTTTGATTAGTTAGAAAAATAAAATCTTGAATTATATAAAAAAAATTATTTTATTAAGCTTGAAAAACAAATCTTAAATTAAAATTTAAAATTGACGAAAACAAGTCTTTAACAAAATTGTAAAATACTCATAAAATAAGATAATTTAAAATCTCAATTTTAGGATTGATAGAAACAAATCTATATTATTTCTAGAATTGAGAGAATAAAAACATAAAATTCTTAAAGTTTATTTGAATCCCTTTAAATTAATGGATTGAAATCTTTCTCAATCACATGTAATATTTAAAAAAGTATTGTAAGAAATTCTTTTATTTGAAAACTATCAAAGACAAATGAATAATTAATGTGAGAGATATTGAAAAAAGAATGTGGGGTATTTTGTTCAAAATTCTTTTTTTTTTTCTTTAAAGAAATTTGTAAAAAAATATATAAATTAATAAAAACAAAAAATCTCAATCTGAAAATTCATAGGAACAAATTCTTAATAATAAAATGTTGAGAAATTGTAGAAAAAAACTGTACAAAAAAAAGCTAAAATCAATTCAAATTTCATAACTCCGTGTTTAACAAATCTGCACCCCAAACATAGACTTCAGAACTCCTACTTCATGCAACTCCTTGCCCCAAACACATACTTCCTAACTCCAGACTAAACAACTTTGCACCCCAAACACAAATTTCCTAACTCCCCAAACTTTCTAACTCCTACTTCCTACAACTCCTTGTCCCAAATAGCCCCTTAGAGAAAGAAAAATTAAAGAGAGCGGTAAAAATTAGAGAAAAATAAAGTTAGAGATGGACAAAAATTTTAGAAAGAAAAAAAAAAAAACAACTTTTCTTTAAAATTTAAACAAAATAAAATAGGGGAGTTTTTTTTTTTTTTTTAAATATGAAATAATAGTCGTTTTAAAAACAAACATTACAATTTTGAAAGAGGAGTGAGTTTGAGAATTTGAAAATTACTCCCAAATTCATGAAATTTGTTCCTAACTAATTGGACTTTTAAGAGAAATAGAGGCATTTTTTAAACTTATTACAAAAAACGAGTGAAGGCCAAAACTATAATTATAGTAGAGTTATAAAACAATTCAAATTTAGACATAAATTAGATTACTTACGTTGTTGTGTTGATGAAAATGAATTTAAAAAGTTGTTTTAGCTGACTTACTCCAAATTAATATTGTCTAGCCGTTGTAAACATGAATGCTAAAAGAGAAATATGGAAGACAATAGAATACACGCACAAAGAAGAATAATTCAAGCAATAGTGTAGTACCGATGTTAAACTCCATCAAACATCACAGACAAACAATGCTCTTTCCCTTTGAGTTGGGTGTTACGAGTACACCAAATTCAATAAGGTTCGAGACAAGTAATTTCTTTACATTAGTTAAAGTGGGACGAGCACATCAAACTTGATAAAACAATTAAAGTGCTTCTCTCTTGGAGAGCCAAGTAGATAATTATACTATGTACATAGAGCTCATTTTGTGTGTCAAGTTCTCTCATGTTCAAGTGTAGAGTAACCATTTTCTCTCAAGTAATTACTCAGCTTGTTACTTGAACAAACTTACCTTCATTTGAGTGAGATTTTGAGCAATTTTTGACATGTTCATATTAGCAAATAGTCGAAAGGCATCTTCTGTAACCATGTTAGAGTGGACTACTTTTGAAGAAAATGCAATATTGTAGTAGTCAAAATAGCTATCACAATACATTCATTGTCTATGGAGCACATTTGGTTAGAAATTAAAATAGTATATCTATAGAAAATGACATCAATAATTTATTATGATTCACTTCGAAATATCTGTTACCTCCGGGATCGAGAGACAACATTGTCCCTGCGCATTATGTTGCTTCTAATATTTAGGCATTTTTGCAACTACATGGTAAAAATAACTTAGCTTACCTTCAGATTACTATTAAGGTTCATAGCACTTCTTCCAACTTGGCCCATGATTTGAAATGGGATGGGGTTGACTTGGGTAGCCCACCTCACGTTTGGGGCTTGGATTACAAAAGCAATGATACCATATCAATTACCGTTGAGCTATGCTCACTTTAGCAAGTTTTTTGGAGGGATTTTTGTACGGATGATTCATTCTCACGCACTTCGATGTCATTTGACCTGCTTTTTGAAAATAATGAAATATGACCAATTTTGACGTGGCAATGCACGTAAAATTACCTAGAATGGCAGTATGAGGTCGTCTCGCTTGCTTACGCTCTCAAACAGAGTAACACCCTCGCTACTAATTCTCGTTCTCCCTCTTGCTTGCCACATCAGCAAAATTGCTTGGATCTTAAAAGAAAGAAAGTAGGTAAGAGCGAGATTGAAGAAGAAAATATTGAAAATAAAGAAATAAGATAAAATTAGGTCAGAGAAGAGTGAGATCGAGATTGAAGAAGAAAAGATTGAAAAGAAAGAAAGAACATAAAATTAAGTCAGAGAAGAGCGAGTATAAGAGCGAGAGCGAGAATATGTTGCCCTCACAATAATTTGGACGAGTTGCGGAGTACGGAAAAAATCATATGTCATTAATTTCAGAATGCATGTCAAATGGCATTAAAGCACGCAAAAAAAGGTCATTCGTACAAATACACATTTTTTGGAGTTGAAAAAGTGTTTTGGCGGGGTAAAAATTGGAATAGTAACCCCCTCCCCACTTCTCTTTCCTATTCTCTCTCATTTTCTCTCTCCCTATTCTCTCATGCAATTTTTTTTTAAACATGAGATTTCGGTCTTCTCTTCCATATTGAAGATAAATTTTAAATAAGTTACAAGAAAGTTAAATTACAATCCCTAAGGTCTCGTTTGATAACCATTTGGTTTTTGGTTTTTAAAAATTAAGCCTATAAATACTATTCCTACCTATAAAAATCAAGCCATATTTTGAAAACTAAAAAAAGTAGTTTTCAAAAACTTGTTTTTGTTTTTAGAATTTGGCTAAGAATTCAAATATTTCCTTAAAGGAGATGAAAACCATTGTAGAGAAATTGGGAGAAAACAAGCTTAATTTTCAAAAACCAAAAACCAAAAACCAAATGGTTATCAAACGGGGCCTAAACTTTCAAGTTTGTGTCTATTTGATCTCTACATTTTAAAAAATGTCTATTTGACATAAAATTAAAAGTTCACAGACCCTATTAGACACTTTTTAAAGTTTAAAGATCAAATAGACATAAACATAAAAGTTCAAATACTAAACTTGTAATTTAATCTTATAAAAATGAATTTTAAAATAGTGTGACCAACTTCAATTTCATGATTGATTTAAAAATAAGACTTTTGCTAAAATAAACATGGTATCAATTTTAGTTTTACTTAATTATTCATTTGCTCACAAAATTGAGTTTCATTTGGATCGAGAATTAGATTTAAATTATTTATTATTAGTTTAAGATATTGAGCTCTATTAAAATCTTATAATTTTATTTACTAGAAACAAATATTGAGTTTTATTAAGATAAATAATTCTAAGTTTATTATGATATTTTCCATGTTAAAGTATGTTAGGAAGATTAACTACATTCTTTAATATAAAAAATAATTGAATTTTCCTTAAATTTTGTGATTTTTAGTCAATGAACTAACCTCTAAATATGACCGTTTCAAAAGAACAAGTGTTGAGTTTTATTAAGATATTAAGATAACCAATTTTGATTTTTATATTTTCCATACTAAAGTTTTACCATGAAGATTAATTAACTACCTTTTTAATAGAAGAAAGAATTGAATTTTATTTAAATTTTATACTTTTTATTCAATGGATTAACTTCTAAACATAACATAACCTATCTTTTTCAAAAGAAAGTATTGAGTTTTATTATTATTTTTTTCTTTTTGAGTTCAACAATAATTGGGAGTGAGATTTGAACCTCTAATCTCATGATCGAATGTACATGTCAATTACCACTAAGCTTAGTTCACTTTGGCATATTGAGTTTTATTAATTATTAAAATCTTATAATTAAGAAACTTTCATTCATGCTTTTTCACTAGAAACAATATTGAGTTAAACTGTATATATATATATATCCCTTTTAGATAGAATAGTTTCCATATTAAAGTATATTATGAAAATTAATTACATTTTTATTATAAAAATATTTAAATTTTATGATTTTTAGTTAATGAAGTAGCTTCTAAACATAAATGAACCATCGATCAAGATGTCCATAGTTTGAATCACTAAAAAAACATCATCTTATGATATTAAGATTGTTATTGTTGCAGATATTGTCAAGGATTGTTTTGAATTTAATTAGCACGACGGTCCAGGAAGAAAAACAAACAAATAAGGGTTAAAAAATACATAAATAATGAAATACCTAATTTCAAAATGGATGGATATTATTGTCTCCTACAAAATTGTCCAAGTTTTGACTAAATAATAAAAACATCTAAAAAAGCAAATTACTCAAATCTACCCAAACAACACAACTCTCCCAAATCTGCCCAAGATGCCAAAAGCCCCCTCCCGGTTTCCCAAGCCTAGCTTGCCCATCTTTTAACTTGCTGTGTTGAGTATTTGAATAAATAACGCTCTAATTGATTCACATAGCTTTGCCAATTGGGTAACATGTATACATGTAATCCAAAGTTAGCTATTAAAATCTTCTTGGATAATAATGTTGCTCGAGACTTGCACAGCTTGGGGTCCCCTTTTTGAGGGATAACTCTCCACTATTTTATAAGAGAATATTGTCCATCGCAATTCTATTCTACGTTCAAAACACCCACTACTTTTCAGAAGTTTCTTTGATGACATGAAAGATATCCAATCTCATCTAATCGTACATAAATTTCTGAGTTAATTAAGCCATTTTACTTGAGAAAGAGCGTTAAATGATAGTCTTGTGTGAAGAGTGAACCTGACTAGAAGAATGCTTTAGTGTGGTACAAAGTAGAAGGCCTACGACCACTGCCACTGAGCTTGAGCTACAGCATCAATCACCAATATGTGTGAAGAGGATGACTGGTTCCAAGATATCCTGGTGCATTGATATTTGAAGCGAATCCTTGAATTCGTCAAAAGACTAATGCAAGGAACTCAAATCGAAAGACCAATTTGAAAGACAAGGCTTATTCCAGTTCTATAACCATATCATCTCACCACAACCAAGAAAAGATCGGGAAACCGTGTACACTAAAACCCCTAAAACCAATCACACACATCACCAGAAATCAAAACAGAGATGACCAGGAAAACTAAAATGACAGTTAATATCGACCACGACATTATAATTTGAAGTCAAGAAAAATGAATTAGGAACAAGTTAATCCAGAATTAGACAAAGCAAAACCATTAGCAATTATGTGACACGAGAACATATATTTTCTGGGAGAAATAGAAGATATCAACATTCCAATAAAAGGATAATCTCACTATGACCAGAAAGAGTTGATCAAATGAAATAAATGCGGAAAGTGTTTAATTCCTAACATATTCGGCGAGCTACCACCAACAATTCAGAAAACTTCAGAAAACTGAACGCCAAAAGTTGAGTTAAAAAAAATACCCTGTCATCACAAATGCCATACACAGCCTATTTCATAAAGTATCTACTATAACTAAGCAACTGCAACTCAATCAAACAAGCAAAATTTCAACACGTAGCAACAGTAATAATCAAATAGGAAGAGTAGCTCATTGGAATAACAAAATGTGATTTAAAAATACCATAAATCAAGGCCTCCAAAGTCGACAATTATAGCCACATGTCCGAGGAAATTTTTCCTAGTATCTTAAAACACAAAACACGCTAGATAACTATGAAAGAGAATAACAGTTCTATCAACTTAAACATCACCATTTTCAAAATTAATCGACGCTCTGCATGATATCCTCTGCGGTGAACTTGGTGCCCTTGTCCTTGTCAGCGGCGGCGCGGCCCTTGCCTTTACGATCCAGAAGTGACTTGCGGTCCTTGTCCAGCCTGAGCTTCGTAATCACGACCTTCGAGGGGTTGATGCCGACGTTGACAGTGGATCCGTTAACCTTCTCGCGAGTGATGCGCTCGATGTGGATGACCCACTTTCTACGATACACCTGCACGACCTTGCCCTCCCGGCCCTTGTAAGTTCCACGGACGACTTGGACCTCATCATCCTTCCGAATCGGCATGGATCGGACGTTGTACTTTGACCGGAGGTCAGTCGAGAGAGGAGAACTCATAATAACCCGACGAACGCTCGACGGGGCTGAAAAATGCGCCTTGCGGTTCTTGCGGCGGGAACTGGAAACCCTAGGATTGTACTTCATGTTGACGGCCGGTGGGGAAGGGGAAAGGGGAGCAACTAGAAAATGGCGAATGAAGGGAGGGCGAGTCTGAAGTTAGGGTTTCCAAGATTTTATACACAAATGATACTATTTATTTTGGGCCAAAGCATTCTGGGTTTACGGGAGCTTAAATGGGCCTTTATTTGGACTTTAAAACTTTGCGGGCCGAAATTTGTCTTCCCGACAATATAATAAAGTTAGGGTTATTTATTTTTTTTTTTTTCTATTTGAGAAGAGTTAGGGCTTATTTATTTATTTATTTTTCCTTTTATAAAAGAGTTAGGGGCTATATATATATATATATATTCAGTTAGGGGCTATTTACTGCCATTAGATTGATGTTATGAAATTATCAATTACTGATTGAATTCAAAAGTAATTTATTTATGGTAGTTTAGGAATAATTTTTTCTTTTTTTTTTTTTAGTTTTAGTTCAAAAAAATTGAAAATATTGTTAAAAGCATAACACTAGTAAACAAGCTTACCATTTTTAAAAACCTATTTTAGAATATGTTTTTTTCAATTTAGTCATTTATTTTTAAAAATTGAATTTAACCATTTTCGTTTCAACTTGGTTGATGAAAATTAAAATTGTTTGATGACATACATTGTTTGATGACAAATTTGTATGACGTAAATTTAAGTGATGAATTAGACCACTTAAAGAGAACCAAAAAAAATTGTATAAGTTTACTTCAAAAATTTCAAGAAATTGGCAAAAGTTTCGACTTTTCTTCTCTGAATACATACAGTTTATTTTCTAAATATATGTCTCCACCCCAAATATCATGGCAAGTAAATCTATTGTTCAGCTTGTATATATACTATATAGATAGATATATATTGTTACTTTCACCAACAAAAATGATATAATTGAAAAATGTTAAAAAGGAAATAACTAAATTGCAATATTTTGAATAATAAAGTCGAAAAATGAAAGAAAAAAAAACATTCGTACAAATAGACTAAATTTAAAACATACAAAAAAAAAATCAATATACACCCCTAAACTTTGGAAGTTATATCAATAAAAATTATAAACTAATAATTGTATCAATTTAAACTTTGAAGATTTGTTTGGGGTGCTGAGTGGGTTATAATAGTATGAGTTATAATAGTCTGTAAAATTATATAATTAGAAATGTCCATTTTTCCCAAGAGAACTCGCCTCTAAAGGGGCGGGGAATCATCGTTTAGGTGGGGAATGGGAGAGGGTATGGGGAAGATTTTTTCTCCATTAGCTAAACGGGGACGGGGACGGGAAATACATTCTCTATCCTCGACCCCGACCCCTTTCCCTCCCCGTTTTCCGTTCCCCCTTTCTTATTATTTTTTTAAATATATATATATTTGTATATGTATAATAAACCATAAATCCAAACTTATATTAAATATTAATTTTTTTTCTAAGGAAATTAAAACAATTTCTCTTAAATAGAAATCTCTTATTATGAATTAACAATTTAAATATAATATTTTTAAAAAAATATATTTTTTTATTTAATTAAATTTAAAAAAATAAAAATTATAAACGAGAAATTATTACGGTTTCCCGCAAATTCCTCGCATGTCATCCTCGTCCAGTTCTCCCGAAATTAAATGGAGAATTTCACGGGGATAGGAAATGAAATGGGGTCGGGGCCGGAGACGGAGAAGCCATTCCCTGACCTCGCCCCGGCACATGGACATCTCTATATATGATATGTATTGAGGATGTAGAGTTGTTTAATTTTGGGTTATAATAGTATGTGTTTTGGGTGCAAAGGTATTCATAGATTATTATCCAGACTATTATAACTCGCGCCCCAAACAAGCTATGTACTTTCATAATAAATGTATTAGTTTACACCCCCTCACATGTACAAACTCATAATTATATCCACTAAACTTTTAAACTTTCATAAGTAAATCAATTTAACCTCTCGTTTCAAATAATGGACCATTTTCTAATGGAGGGTCTAGATTTTTTTAAGAAGTTTAGGCACATGTGAGAATTGATGCATGAACGATTTTTAAATTGAAAGTCTAAATTAATTAACTTATGATAGTTTATGAGTTTAACTTATAGAATTATAAGTGTGCACATGTGTTAGTTTTAAATGATACAACCTCCAAAGTTTAGGGATATAAATTGCTTTTTGCCCTAAAATCTATATTGTCAACTTGCGCATAATCTAATTGGTTTTTAGTCATATATTCTCGATCGAGAGATTAGATGTTCGAATCTCCATACTATCCATTATTTAACTCTAAAAAAAATAAATCATATATTAAGCCCAAAATTGAAAAATCATTATCAAACCTAAATTTAATTTTATTTAATTCCCAACAAGTACGCAATCTAAAAAAAGTCAGTGCATCTTTTCGTAGAATGGCTACTAATACGAATTTAAGCAAACCATCTGAAATGAAAACAGAGGAAACAAAACAAAAATAGCAGTCTAAAAAAAAATCACACACCCAACCCCAAAAAAGAAAGTTATAGCTGTTGAAAAAGAGAAAAATATAGGAAAGAGGCAAAAACGTGTTGGAATTTACTTTTTACTGGGGGTGAATCCGATGGCTCCCCCACTTTTAGCCCCGCAAATATTTCCATTTCTCGCACGTGCACCTGTCCCTCACTTTTTACCCTCCTTCCCCTTCAAATTCCCATCCCTCGCAAACTCCATTTCTCGGAATTCTGCTGCCCTTTTTTTTTTTCTCTCAGTCCGGTCCCGCGACGAGGAGGCCAATGGAAGCCCCTTCTTCTTCCTTCGGCCTTCTCGAAGATTATTGGAGCCCTACAACTTCATTACCTTCTCCGATTCCGTGGACTCGCCACCAGGATAAGATTTTTGAGCACGCTCTTGTTAAGGTGCCGGAGAACTCTCCCAACCGTTGGATGAAGATCGCCGGTCTTGTTCCTGGTAAAACGGCGGCCGACGTTAGAGACCATTACGATGCGTTGGTTTCTGACGTACTGAAGATTGACTCTGGACGAGTTGAATTGCCGAGTTATGCCGATGACTCGTTGCCGAGTTCGCCGGAGAGGGAGGCGCCGCGTCAGTTGTCGGAGAAAGCGTCTGAGAGGAAGAAGGGGAAGCCCTGGACCAAAAAAGAACACCAGTATGTTACCCCAACTTTTGACTTTCTATGCGTAGAACCTCTCTTAGAATATAAATCCCACCCCATAAAAATTATTCATCCAGGATCACAATGTTCACCTAACCTAATTTTAGGTTATGTTTTTGAGAAAGCTTAATTTTCTGTAATTTAAAAATGTTTAATATAAATCGACAACGTTACAGAGTTGTGTCTATGAGTTCATATCCCTTAGAATTTTTAAATAGGTGTCTAAATGTTCAATTATGTACTTAATAAGTTCATGTGCATAGTTTTGTTAATCTCTCACAACTGTGCCGCTAAAACATTTGAATCTTATCGAAATTAGCCTGCCACGTAAATTTTAGACAATATAATATATGGTCAACGTATCATAAAAGTATTAAACTAGGAGAGTTAATTACATAGATTAGTTAATAATGCACCAAAATAAGCATAAATTAGTTGTAATTGTCATGTATCCTCGACCAAAAGATCAAACATTTGAATCTTTCACTTCCAAATGTTGTTGAACTCAAAATAATAATAATAATAATAATAATTAAATGCAAAATTGAAAAGTTCATGAACCTATTGAAAATGATTAAATAGACCCAATTTCAAAGCCACACGAGCATAACTTAGTTGTTAAGGTATAGATACTCATTCTCTTAAATTTAAAGTTCAAAAATTTGGAGATATATTAGAAATTTTTTTTAAGTACAAAAATTAAACACAACCTTGAAACTTCTGTTACCTAACATGTGATTTGAATATTAAAGAAGAAAATGAATTTTCTATGCACAAGCATGCTAAAAAATTGCATTAATTTAGTTGGTTAATATTCCAAATTTGGCAGGCTATTTTTATTGGGGCTGAAGAAATTTGGAAAGGGTGATTGGAGAAGTATTTCCAGAAACGTGGTGATTACAAGAACACCCACTCAAGTAGCCAGCCATGCTCAAAAGTATTTTCTACGGCAAGAGTCGGCAAAGAAAGATCGAAAAAGATCAAGCATACATGACATCACCACCGTAGAAGGCAATTTAATAACGGCGGCTGCTACCAGTCAAAGTCAACTGAGTATCTTTTCAATAACTCAACCGCCGTCGCCGTCCTTCCCGCTGCCGCTGCCACAGCAATTTGCACCTGCAAGCTATTTTCCTAACCAGAGAAGCTTGCTCGATTAATAAAACTTTGTTTTATCATACAGAATAATAGGGTATATATACATATAATGTTTGGAGTCCTATTATCCGTCGCCTTAATTATGGTTTGTGGCCACGCGACGAACGTACCTGAAAAATATAAAATATATAAATGAATTATCTGAATTTTATGAATTTCATGAAATTTGTGTTGATGAATTTCTTCTAATTATTTTAAAACTTTTATGAGATTTGCTCATAAATTACATAAATATAAACAAAAATATGAGGTGGTAGATATAATAATAGAAAATCAAGTGAGCATAGTTTAACTAGTTAAGACATATATCTATATTTTTTTGTAAGGAAGGCTAAGGTTCAAATCTTCACTCTACATGCTTGAATTACAAAGATGATAATATAAAACCTAGAAGGAGAAGGACAAGGTCTTCACGATATCTTTGGCTATTTGACTTTTACTCTTGGCTTGTCAATGAAGCCAAGTAGGACAATTATGTAGTCAATGTGGCAATTAATTGTTCATTAATGAAGTTTTTTTTTTTTTTTTAAAAAAAAAGATAACAATATAAAATTATTGTCAACGATTAATTAAGACACTTATATAAAACTTTTTAAGAAAATAGTACACTGAGCAATTTTCTCTAAAAATTGAAAGTTTGAATTCTAATTCCCCACATAATTGCAGTGATATATTCTTAAACAAATATAAATTTATTATTACAATATGAAAAATGTTATGAAAATTTATTCCAAAAATCAAATTAGATTAAGAAAAACAACTAAAATTACTTCGTTCCAATTGTTAAATAAAATGCATTTAATACGATAAATTAATGTTGTCAACTTGAGCATAGCTCGACCAACTATAACTTTATATCCTTGACTAAAACGTTAAAGGTTCAAATTCTTACGTCCACACATGTGTTGTTGAACTAAGTAAAGAAAAAATAATGTAAACTAATACCCTATTAAAACAGTATCATCTAATTACAAGAACACGACAAAATGAGCTTAGTTTAGCGATAATTGACATGTACTCTCGATCAAAAGGTCAGAGGTTCGAATTCCTCCACCCCCAAATGTTGTTCATCTCAAAAAAAATAAATACAAAACACTAAAATTAGTTTTTTTTTAATTTTTAAATTTATATGTTAGAACGAAAATTAATTTCATAATGACAATCAACACAATAATTTTACAATATGATATGATATAATTATTTACCCTAAAAACAATTTTCAATTATTTTGTTTAAAAAATCAACACCAGTCTAGTTCAATAATTAACTTTAATTTTAGACTAAGTGGTAGAAAATACCCATGAACCATGTACCTCATTTCAATAATACCTTAACTTTAAAAAGTTGCATTAATACTCTTGATCATTTAAAAAAATCCAAATGTACCCTTACCGTTAGTAAGAATGATGGAAAACCCACGTGGTTATGGTATCTTCTTCCTCCTCTATATGCAAATTCTTCCTCCATAGCCACTCTGCAAAACCATCCCCTTAAAGTAATTAAAACAAAGAAGAAACTTCTTTCTCAGTTAGCATTGTTGAAAACCCTATGAAAGAATAGTGGTATTGGTGGAACACATACACATCCCTAGAAGCTAACTCATTGATTATAGAGAACAGAAAAGACACACATAATTTGAAAATTAGAGTTTGAATAAAAAAGAAATGCACAACTCCATATATAAAGTCACTAAAAGGAACCATCATAAAGAAAAACTTGAAATAATCATCTAGGTTTTGGTCATCTTCTTCATTGTTGCTTTCTACTACTTTCCATGTAAAACAACATATCATGTTGTCCAAAGATCAAATTTTGACATCAAACCCATAAAATAAATTCACAAAAATTCATATGGGTTTGGTTTCTTTTAGGAAAAAAAAAATGGATATTTTTATGACTTTGAAATACACTTTATACGGAGCAAAATTAAGAAGAATCCATGGAGGGGTGAACGGAAACTAATGTTTATTTTAATTACCTTGAGGAGGTGATTTGCAAAGTGGCTATTGATGGAGATTTTTTTTTTTTTTTTTTGACAATACTATTGATAAGAATTTGGAGAGAGAGGAAGAAGAAGAAACTCCAATCACGTTGGTCACTCCTATTAATGATAAGGGTAATTTTGAATTTTTTTATAGGTCAATAGGATATTAATGCAACATTTAAAGTTAAAAAATATTATTGAAATGAGGTACAAAATTTAAGAGTTTTTTCTATAAATTTCCAAAAGGTGTATGTTCAACAATATTCACCATGTCTTACTTTTGTTATGTTATGTTTTATTATTATTATTTTTTAACAAAACAGAAAAGACAGTTTCAATTCCTATCCCAGTTGTAATTTGGCTCCATCGGTCGACAAAAAAAAAAAGGGGCCACATTTTTTTCTCCAAATTGCTCGACACATCGGAAAATGAGTAGACAGGACATCCGTTTTCTTTCATTCTTAATTTCAAATTAAATGAGGCCTCTTTCAAAAATAAAATAAAATAAAAAATGAAACGAGTCCTAAAGAAAATTGAAAATGGATGTTGTATCGTAATTGGAAAAAAAAAATGAATTTTAGAACAAAAAAATGAGAGTAAAGAGATAGGTAATTAAGGACATATATGCAGCATTTAAGAGGCATCACATGGCCGCCATTAATACACTCACCCACCACCTCCACAGCCCATTTAAACCGTCGTAGCACAGATCGGGTCGGAATTTCTCACCCTTTTTCAGAGCCCGAACGGCATTGAGAAGAAAGAATGAAGCAAAATTCACAAGGCCTCCAAATACAGTACTGTGCTAAGGACGATAAGAAAATGAAGGAAACAGAAGACTTTACCGTTTGGCAAAATCTCGGCGCCGTCGATACCATTTATGAAGAAGATTACGAGTTCTCCTCCTCCTCCTCCTCTTCTTCACTCTCTCCGCCTCTCTCTCCGCCGCCTCCTCCGCTGCATCTCCATTCCAGGGTTCAGCAATGGTAATCTCTCTCTCAGTTACGTTTTTAGAGATTTTTGTGGTTTATTAAATTAATTTTAATTTCATTTCATTTTTATTTAGGTCTAAGGTAACTGGATTAAAGACCGATGTTTGTATTCGAGTTAATGCGAAGTGTTTTCATCTCCACAAGGTATTCGTACTTTCTACATTTTTGGTCTTTGTTGGAAGAACTTATTCCCCCCCCCCCCCCCCCCCCCCCCCCCCCCCCCCTTTTATTTATTTATTTTTAATTTTTACGTTATACCTACTGAATTTTCAAAGAAGAAGGAAATTGTCGTTATATATGATGATTTTTTAAAAATAAAATCATTTGATTCTTAATTACATAATTCTTGATGTCTTGCCTGGTTGAGGGTGTTAATTAGTTGGGTTAGATTACTTGGTATTTCTAATTGGATTGTAATTATTTAAATTTTGGATTGAATTGGTGAGACATTATTTTAGTAATCTATTTACAAAATTTGTTTAAAAAAACAAATAATAAGTGCTTTAAATATTCTTTCCCCCATTATGCACTCTGTTTTTTTTTTTAAGTATTTCATTATCAAAAATTTTATTTTGTGAAAAAAAAATAATATTTTGAGAAATGGATCCAATTTCTTTTTGAGGTAGGTGTTGGTTGGTGGTTAAATGGATTTTAAAAAACCAAATGAGTAGAGTGAAATGAAGATGCACATATAAATGATCCTATTTTAAAAGAAAAATTAGTGATATTTATCTAATTATTGAGTTTTGCTTGGTTTGACTTAACCTTAACGGAAATAAATATTGAATATGAGCATTAATTTCTAAAACATTCTATTTAACGTGGGAAAAAAAAGTGTAAACTGAGTACCAAAATTTTAATTGTTTGAAGAGGCTTCGGCTTAAGGTAAAATATCATTAGGCAAAATGAAAAATATTTTATTTAAAACCGTTAAATGAATTTTAAAGATCATTTTCTAGGAACGACTGATATTTTATTTCTGAAGGGGAAGTGAGAGTGAGAGTAAGAGTGAGACTTGAGAGAGAGAGGAACTGAAGATGAATGGTATGTTTTGTTTGAAGCATTAATTCTCTCATGTCTCTGATAATAGGACATTTTATCATTGTCAAAATCATTTTAAATAATGTGAGACAACTGACAAGTTTAAATTCATATGTAACATTATTGTTATTATTATTTGAAGGGAACATTAGCAGTAAATTTTGCAAATAATAATAACAATAGCAGTAACCTATTTAATTATCCGTCCACTTCTGCACCAGTAAGTCACATATTTCTTTTTCAAAATAAATATATGTATATATTAATATGCATTCAATTATTTATTGGGGTATTACATACATACATATATACATATATTATTATATTAATCATTAAATAATTCAGTTTTTAATCTATAAATTAATATAGAGGATTTTTCTCAAAAAAATAATATAAAGGATTATGATTTGTAAATAAATTTAACTAACATTTTTCGTTTTACTTATTTATATTTTACTAAACTTTTGTAGTTAGATTTTACTAAACTTTCTATCATTCATTTAGTACATTTTTATGTATAAATTAAATGGAGGGTTTTTATTGCGGAAACGTGTTCACTTCTCGTTCTTTCTCTGAAACTACTTCAATTTCTCGTGACTAATTGTACAAACAATGTGGGGGATTTATCAGTAATTGACTACAAATGTGGGGACAGTTACCGTAATTTTAAAATTCTTCTTAGGATCCTCTGGCATCCAAAAGCCCGCATTTAAAGCGACAATTGGCCACCGCATTGGACGTAACGATCAGCCCACCGCTCAAAATAACGGCCGAAACATTCACTCTAGTGGCCGATTTTTGCTATGGAGCCCCAATCGTTATAACGCCATTCAATGTCGCCGCACTACGCACAGCGGCGGAGTTGCTCGAGATGTCGGAGACGGAAAATAGTTCCGACGACGACAACTTAGTGTATGTCACGGAAAAATATTTCCGGCGAGTAGTGGCCGTGAACCGGGACTACGCGTCGGTGGTGTTCCGGTCGTGCTTGGAGTTGCTGCCGGAGGCCGAAACGATGGCGTTTTTGGCTAGTAGATGTCTTGAAGCGTGGAGTTTGGAGGATGAGGGCGATGGCGATATTACTTGCTTTGAAGATTTCAAATCTGTGGATGTAGAGAATTTTATGGTTTTGGCTTCGTCACTGAACCGCAGGTTTAAATGCCACGACTTCATCTACAAGATTGCTCTTCTGTATCTCAAAGTAAGCTTCTTCGTGTTCCTTCTCTGTCTCTTAAGAGTAAAATGGAAAAAATGGTTGATATAAATTTGATTATAGTTAAATTAAAACTTTAATCCTTAAACTTTGCATGTATGTATCTATAAATGTTTGAACTTTAAAAAATTTATACTTTTATTTTTGTGTCTAATAGAAACTTTAAAAATGTCTAATAATTTAATGAACTTTTCTTTCATGTTTAATAGGTCCCAACTTTCATATTCATTTTTTTAAAATTGACAATCTATTAAAAATTAAATTAAATTTTGTGTTTAATAAAATATTCTAACTTTTAATTTTGTGGAAAAAATGGTTGATATACATTTGATTATAGTTAAATTAAAACTTTAATCCTTAAACTTTGCATGTATGTATCTATAAATGTTTGAACTTTAAAAAATTTATACTTTTATTTTTGTGTCTAATAGAAACTTTAAAAATGTCTAATAATTTAATGAACTTTTCTTTCATGTTTAATAGGTCCCAACTTTCATATTCATTTTTTTAAAATTGACAATCTATTAAAAATTAAATTAAATTTTGTGTTTAATAAAATATTCTAACTTTTAATTTTGTGTCAATAGAATTGAGATTTTTTTTAAAATATATCAAATAAGTAAAAAACTTATTAGATGCAAAATTGAAAGTTTAAGAATTTGTTAAATTTCTTTTAAATTTTAAGTATCTAATAGACACAAAATTAAAAGCTAAGTGACTTAGTAGACATTTTTTAAAGTTAAGGAATTAAACTTATAACTTAGTCTTCCTTAAATTAAAAGGGTTTTGTTTATTTAATTTCTATAGTTTTTTAAAATTTTATACTATAGGTATATATTTGTTCAGTCAGTATACTTTAAATTAAAATTTTACTTAATATTGTCAGTGTGTCAACTGTCAAGTAATTATTGAACAAATATAGTTAATGACATAAGCTTATCCAAGTTTGAAAACTTATTGTTAACTTTATAAAATTTGAAAATTTTCGCGTGGATAACCTAGTTCTTGAAAATTAAAGTTTCATTAGATAACTATCTAATTTTTTATTTTTGAAAATTTAAGCCTATAAATACTACTTCTACCTATAGGTTTATTTATTTTGTTATCTACCTTTTACATATTTTAAAAAAAATCAAGCCAAGTTTTAAAAACTAAAAAATGTAGGTCTCATAACCATTTAGGCTCCATTTGATAACCATTTAGTTTTTGGTTTTTGAAAATTGTGTTTGTTTTCTCATCATTTCTCTACAATTCTTTATAATGTCTTTCATCTTTCTTAAGAAAATATTTGAATTCTTAACCAAATTTCAAAAACAAAAAGAAGTTGTTGAAAACTACTTTTTTTAGTTTTCAAAACTTAGGTTTGTTTTTGAAAATATGTGTAAAAAGTAGATAACAAAATAAGGAAATCTATAGAGTGGAAGTAGCATTTATAGACTTAATTTTCAATTATCAAAAACCATTTTCAAACGGAGCATTAGTTTTTGGTTTTTGAAAACTATTCTTGTTTTCTCATCATTTCTTTACAATGAATTTCATCTAATTTCTTAAAAAAAACATTAGAACTCTTAACCAAATTTCAAAAACAAAAACAAGTTTTTGAATTTTTTTTTTTAATTTTCAAATAATAAAAGTGAATAATAAAACAAATAAATCCATAGATGAAAGTAGTATTTATAGATTTAATTTTTTAAAATAAAAAATAAAAAATAAAATAATTATTAAACGGGACCATAGTTTTTAAATACATATTTTTGTTTTTGGAATTTGATTAAAAATTCAAATATTTTTTTTTTTAAAAAAATTGAAAAAAAAAACAAACACAATTTAAAAAAACAAAATGATTATGGAACATTAACCCTCAAACTTTCATGCTTATCCTGTGAAACTAAGGCTATTGAAACATTTTACTGACTGACCATCACGATGGCAGGGATATGGCGAGAAGATCACCGAAGGCCAAAAGGTATTAATATGCAATTTCATAGACTGCGACAAGCTCTCCCCCAAGCTCCTCCTACACGCAGTGCAAAACCCAGTAATGCCGCTCAGATTCGTGGTCCGAGCCATGCTAATCGAGCAGCTCAACACCCGCCACTCCATCTTCTCAACCACCACCAAACCCCCAATGCCGCGTCCAATTTCCAAAGACCCCCTCACGCTCGGCGCAATTCTCAAGCGCGACGCCGCCGCCCGCGAGTCCGCCAAGCTGAAGGCCGCAATGCACGCCACCAACTCTCGCATAAGCACCCTCGAAAACCAACTCACCACCATGAAGATGAAGCTCCAACAGTCCGAGAATCAGAGGCGTTTGTCCCAGGACAGTGCCCGTGGCCGTTCCGCTAGCTTTCATTACGGCGTGGACAATAATAAGGTCGTCGCTAGAGGCCAACGGGGCTCCACTTCCTCCTCTGTTTTCCGGCTGAGTGCTGATTTCAAGACCGATTTTAAGCTTGGCGGTGGGTGCAAGCCGTTTTCGGATGGTCGGTCGTCGTCGATTAATGATGGGGCTCGGAAATTTAGGGGAAGTAGTATCGGTCAGAGATTGATCAATGGAATTAAGAATGTGTTTCGGGTATCGAGCTTTGATGGGATGAGAGGAGAGATGACTGAGAGTAAAGTTCAGAGCCGAGAGGATGAAGACGAAGGGGAAGATTTGTATGGAGAAGAGGAAGAAGATGATGGTGATGGTGATATTATCGTAATGAGAAGAAATCAGCTTTATGTTAATTAGATGCTCGTTTTGTTTAGTTTAGTCGTTAATTATTATGATGTCGAATTTATTCTTCTTGTTGGTAACTTCACTTGTAAATGTATAGTGTCGAATGACTAAATTAGGGATTTATGTGAATTTATAGTGTAGTTTTAAAGAAATAAATGAAATACTTGGTAGAATATTTTGAACGGTAGTATTATAGTTTCATGATTAGTATCGAGATCGGGTTAAATATAGTTTAAGTGGTTAATTGGTTTGAATAATCTCCATTTTTATTTGCAGTGTAATATTAATGGAAGTGATTTTATTTATCACAAAATAGTTAATGTAATTTAACTGAGATGGTATGATCATAAACTATTTTCTCTAAAAAAAAAGAAATTTAAATCATATTTTGGTTCATGTAACTAGCTTTTAGCATTTGCTCACTTTGATCTCTATACTTTCAAAACTTTTGTTGCACTTGTTTGTACATTCAACCTTTTGAAATGCCCTATTTTGATCCTTGCGATTTTTAAAAGTGATCGACTATTTTAATTTGGTTCATGCTTTAAAAAAGTTTAATACAAATTTTATACACAACAAAAATCATTTGATACAAATCTATGGCCATGTTTTGATGAAAATGAAAAAAGTTAAATAGTTATTAGGTATAGTGTTGTGACAATAACTTGAAACGACGTGACGGTGACCAGGATGCTTATCTAGACTTAAGTCTGAAGAATGACATTTAGACCCGTTGACTTTTCGTTTAACATTCTAATGGTTTATCTACTCTAATAATAGTTTTGAAACATTTATGAAAAATTAAGGATAATATTGCAATTTTTGAAAAATCTGGGTATTTTTGCAATAAGGGACAAAGTTCATAGTTATTATTGAAACAATGGTAAAATTCTAGAGTATTATTTTTATATATAATTTGTTGGATTTTATAGTAAAATTTTGTGAAATAAAGTGTTGGTTTGAAATATAAAAAATGAATTGATGTTTCATTTATGTTATTGTTACTTGACTTGAAATTCAAAGGTTTCAAAATGGTTTGAAACATCAAAATGTGTTGATGTTTCTTTTACAAATTTAACTTAAAAGTTAAATTTGTAAGTACGTTATGTTTGAATTTTTACAAGTAACTACAAAATTGAGTTACTTTTTATGTATGTTTCATATTGTTTATATTAATTTTATTTTTGGAGAGTTATTAAGTTGCTAGCCTATAAATAGCAACTTGTTTATTCATTTGAAGCATCTCATTCCATTTTGGAATATCTCATTCCAATTGAAGAGTTCTTCTCTCCTCTCATTCTTCTCTTTAATCTTGAGTCAAGTTGAGAGCAAGTATTCAAGAGTTCTGCCATATCCGAGTAGTTCAAGATTGTTGTTCTATCGGAGTTAGTCATTGTATCCTGTTGAGACGATTGTTGTAGCCTGCTTACTGTTGGGTTTTATGTCCTAAAACTCGTGGTTTTGTAAACTGAATGTATATTCTATTTTGCAATAAAGATGTTATTGAGGTTTATTCAGTAAAGGTGTTATTGGATAAAGTGAATTGCGTCCTTATAACCCAAATCCAATGAACGAAGAACCCTTGACTATAAGATGTATACTTGAACTTTATGTGTGACATCAAAGTGGATCAAGTTCAAGTAATAGTCAGAACGGTCTATAGTATAGGGATAGGGCTGGGTACCTTATCCCGGGGACACTATGGACGCGGCCCACTTTGTATAGTACTAACGATGTGATCCTGAATCGTTCATGTGGAGACATGAAAGTGGGGGCGTCCTATGCAATGAGTTTGCATAAGACTGGACCGCGAAATAGTCACTTAGATTTTTTAACTTCGTTTACTGTTTTAACTGGCTATTTTCATACGATGACCTAGGTAACTCAATCTTAATCCTGAGTGTGCTATGAACTCCTGTTTATTCGGGATTATCCTTAGATTTGCATGGGTGAGAGTGGCCCGAGATCGCCGACTCAATAAGCCTCCCATTTTGGGGATAAGACCGAGTAGATAGTTGGGAACATAGTCATGCGAGATGGAATTCACTCATACCCGCTTTAGGGTTTAATAGAGAGGTTGTTCCCTTAACTGCTGACTCCGGGTCTTGAACAATGGGCCCACCCTCTCATTGGCCCGAGAGGGATTCAGTTTGTTGGTCGGACCACAAACCAATTGTTCATTAGATGATCAGTGGGACTTAAGGAACAAGAAGTAATTACAGGGGTAAAACGGTTTATTTGACCCAGCTGTAATTACGAACGACCTGTGAATGATCGACTTACTAATCATGGTTATATCGAGTGGACATAAATATATCTACAATGAGGAGAGTGCAGCCACTGGGCTTTAGTGGAGTGTCCCGGTGGTTAACGAATGTTGATTAGCTAGGTTAAAGAGTTTGGCCGGTTAATCTCGTATCGTTGGAGCTCATGATCTGTAGGTCCATTAGGTTCCCCTTACTAGCTCGGATTAAGCCTTGTAACAATTTGAGAGAAGAATTTGAATTGTTCAAATTCGGTTTTGGGAGAAAACGTTAATTATATGTGATATACTTAACGTTTCATAGCTTAATTATGAATTAAACTATGATAAAGAAGAGGTGGACATGTTTAAATTTGATTTAAATATTGGTTCGGTTTAAAACATGAATAGGGATTCATGTTCGAATGTTCGATTTGAGAAATCGGGATTGGTCCAATTATTTAATTTGATATTTGATATTAAATTAAATAATTATTTAAAATTAATTAAATTGTTTAATTAATTAAAAATTGATTTTAATTTAAAATTGATTTTATATTAATTTTGAATTAAAATTAAAATAGAAATTCAAATTCATTTTGGAATGGGTTTTGAACCAAATACACAATTTGATGAATAAGCTTTGTGCTTTTTCAAATTCATTAAAATTCCCCACCTCCTACTTGAATAATCCTTCTCATCTATGTGTTGTCAACTTTAGCAAGCTTGATGAAGCTTGTTAATAGCTTTAAGTAGCAAAGAAACACAATGGGAATTAAGAATTTTGTAGAAAATTGAAGAATTTTCGGTTTTAGACCTTTGCTCTCTCTCTCAAAACATTCTCTCAATTAAGGATCCCACAATCCAAGGCCTGAGGATAGTAGGGAAGATCCTAAGGGAGATCCACGAAGTGTTCGTGATCAGAATTTGGCCAAGGATTAGGAGAATTTTGAGCATCAAAGGTAGTGTTCTTATTCTCTGTTTTTCCGTTTTTGAGCATGCTATTTATTTGATCAAATTGATGTAATTAGAGTGCTTAAGATCAAAAATTGCTTCTGGTTTCTTAATATTAACTCTTTCACTTACAACCCGTGCAGAGCGAATAATTGTCTTCAGGACAACGCTTTGTAAGCGTTCCTCGACTACTTATTATCTTTTATTCTTGAGTTTTGAAATTGTTATTATATACAATGTCTGTATTATTGTTGACACTGTAATTATTTGTTGCCAATTAAGTTGTAATCAAATTTGCTAGTGTTACTCAATTCTTATACACAGCGAATTATTATTTTCAACATAATTTAGCCTTTTTTTTTAGGTTGTTTGATGGGATTACTTAGGTTTTTAGTGCCAAATGGATTTATTTGTTAGATTGACTTGCTCACTTGAGTTCTTAAAATTGTTTGATTTTCTTAATTAAAATTATATACAAATTAGAAATAAAAATTAGTAGACAACTCTATTCACCCCTCCAGGCGCTTGTCATTCGATCCTACACTTACATACTAAAGTTAAAAGACTAAATTGTTTTTTTTAGTTCAATAATTATGGAGAGAGAACCGAATCATCAATCTTTAGAATGATAATTGAAGCTTTATGTATTGAGTTGTGTTTGGATTGAGAATAATTTATACTCCAACAAAAGTTTAGGAACTAAAAATATTTTTTAAACCTACTTTTATATAATTTAACGTTTATAAAAATGGGTATGAGCATTCGTTTATGCATCGTCCACATTCAAAGTCACACCTTCATGTAGATGACATCACCTTTCTCAAGAAAAAAGAAAAAAAAAAAAAAAAAAAAACAAAAGATCACATCTCAAGTCTATCTTATTGAACTGTTTTGTTAAAGTCCAAAACTCAAATATTTATCGCTTTTCAACTCAAAAAAAGTATTTATCACTTTTGGATAAAACATTGTATCCGATTCATTCTAGAGTCAAACGTCGCATTCACTCTATTACATTTTACTAAGCAAATCATCTAAATTTTCTCATACGATAAAGTCGGAGTCTATTTTATAGAAACTTTAACTTTTCTTTTTAGAACCATCCATTTATAAATTTTATGGATGGTGTTTGATGTTAGTGGATTTGAAATGACTTTTGAAAAACAATTCTTTATTTACAGATAAAAGCTAATATTTTTAAGTGAAAGAATTCATTCTATAAGCACTTTTTAGAGAAGGAATAATTAAGTACTTTTTCTAAAAGTATTTTAAATGTATTTGAAAATTTGAAAATTATTTTGATTGTATAAAAAAAACTGAAATAAAAAGTTGGAAAGTATTGTTTATGGGCTAAAAACACTTTTTACATTTTCAAAGTTTGTGTTAGTAATAAAAATTAAGGAGTAACAAAAATCTAAGCAATAAATTATTTGTGCTTGCACTAAAAAAATCATATTAGTCTAATAAATATTATCGATTCCCCTTCAAAATAACACTAATTCTAGCCATGTTTACACTTCTCAAATCTCAACCAAAATTCCTCAAGATCCTTCATTATTATGTTTTTTCTAGTTCAACAAATTTAAGGATGGGAATCAAACTTTCACCCAAAAAAAAAGTGTATATATCTTTTTTATTTTTTAATACGTGGGGGTGGGCCCACTGAGGTAAGTTCAGCACAAAAACATGTTGTTTATTATTACTCTATTAAAATGGTTATATTCACGAGAATTAAAGATGTAATTTATTTTATTAGTTTCCAGATCGATTGATTGGAAGAATAACGATCACATCGTGTCAAAACTAAACAAATCAAACAATTCGCGCACGGCGCATTCACAATCGTTGTGGATTTATTTGTGAAAAGCAGAGTAATCAGTGCTTGATTCCTTGTGTGGATTCCATCTTCAAGTGACAGCTGAGCCTCTCTCACGCACGCTGCCTTTGCTTTCCACATCCGCTTTCTGTTGTCTCTCTGCCTTTTTCAGTTGCCACTGCCATTATCCGAGCTGAATTACAGGTGGATGCACACTCATTGTTTAGGAAACCCTCCCCCCGACGGAACTCTTTCAACGCTCTTTTCAATCTTGTATGTATTTAATATCTAATGCGTTATTGTTTATCTATATTTCTGTAGATTCGCGACCGAGGCTTTGGGAGTTTCCAATCTCTCTTTGAAAGCATTATTCTGTGTTTCCTGATGCATTTTTCTGCTTTTTGTTGATCTCTCGCACGCTGCTTCGTTGCTCAGTTCCGAGATGGTCACGTTGCAAGTGGCGCGACCGCTGGTTCGCATGTATGAATGCCGGTCGTTGATTTCCCCGTCTTTGAGGAGGTTGAAGCTGGCGAACGTTGCAGTAAACAATGCGATTGGACTGGAGCGGAGTTGTGGAGGATGCGGATTCTATTGCGATGCTATTGCTACTGGTTTTTTCCAGCCATTTAAAGCGTCGACGAACAATTGCTCTGCGATTCACGGTACTTATTTTTTAAAATCGCGTTGGATTCTGTTTACGAAGGCTGTTGCAAATTTATGTCAATCGAAGAATGTTAGAATCTTCTTTCCGGCTTAAATTTCTTGAACCTCTCTTTGGAGAAATTGGTGTTGTTTGACCTTTTGGTAATTATATTTGTAAGCAATATCTTGTAGATCTTGTTTTATTTGATTGTTCTTGTAACTACTGACTAGTATGTGAATCAGTCTTAGGTTTAAAATCAAATGCATTTTGGCTTGAACTGTTTATTCTCTCTCAATAAGCTTTAAAAATTTGGAGCGCGCGTGTGTCAAGGTTTTGCTGCTTTACCTCGCATTTTCGCCTGCCATTTTCTCCTTCTGTTCCAAGAAAACATCCGATTAATTACCGTCTGGATCATCGGTGCAATCAGTTAGGTAATTATTTAGATGTAGTTATGCCTTGGGAAAAAGGGAAATCACAAAATCACGAGTTTGCCCATGGTCCCGAACGATTTGAAAACAGTGCTAGCTTACCGTGCTATTTTTTCTTCTCGTTTGCACAGTTATAAGGCTGTTGCATGCCAAATTTACTTTATTGGTATATTGCTTCAAATATAGTTTCTTAGATTGAATTTGCAAGGTCATGACTCATGATTAACCCAGCCTTGCAGTTTACTGAATTTTGAAACTACTTGAGTATCTCTAATTTTGTCCAACCATCTAATAATTAGGTAAAGGTTGCCATGAGACCTCAACTGGTGGGAAGTCAACAAATATTGTATGGCATGATTGCCCCATCGGGAAGCCTCAAAGAGAAAAATTGATTCAGCAGAAAGGCTGTGTCATATGGATAACTGGTCTCAGTGGTTCAGGTTAGTCCCTGTTTTCCCAACTGGTAACTGGTGTTATTTACTGTTGCATTTTGAGGACCATCATAACCATCTCTATTATAATGGATATTACTCTTTCTATGATATTTTGGCCTTTATTTTGCTCAGAAACTTTTATCTTAAATGCTTGTCACTTGATATTTTCTGTAGTGATTTAATATTTTTTTTCCTTTCTATCCTCATTTGGTCTCCTTTGTTAGTCAGAAGCCTGTAAGACTTACTTCACTGACCAGATTGGCAGGACAGATCACCTGAATTTTTTTATGATTGCCCATATGCAATTTGTAAACAATATTATCTTTGGAAGTATGGAGTCTACAAGTTATTTACAAGTTATATGACTTAGTTGTTCGCTTCATAGAGAAGAGTTCCATTAAGCATATACTTGATTAAGAGATTAAATTATAGATCCAATGGGCTAGACACTGTTGACTTTGTTGTTTTTCAACTCTAACCAATTCGGCATAGAGTAGAGTAGTTTACCAAGAAGAAAAGGGAAAGAAGTAGACTAAGAAGGAAATAATAAAGTGCAGCTGCTTTTCAGCAACGGCACATGTTTATTATTTATATTTCAAAAGGCATGAGTAAATTTATTGTTCCTAACTAATTTTCATGCTTATGATCAATAAAATATCTTCTATCATATGAACCTTTCCTGCAAAAGAGATTTTGGGATCACGAAACTGGTATTTTACATTGTACGGTGGTTCTGGTACAATTAACAGACTTTTGTTTAATATGCTTATGTATAGGATGATCCTTTCACTGCAGTTACTCTCTCTCCCTCTCTCTCACCTAGGGCTCTAATTATAGGAAAAAGCACTTTGGCATGTGCATTAAGTCAAGGCTTACATTCAAGAAGAAAACTGACCTACGTCCTTGATGGTGACAATATTAGGCATGGTCTAAACAGTGATCTTAGTTTTGAACCCAAAGATCGTGCGGAAAACATACGGAGAATTGGTGGGTGTCCTTTTCTATCTGATGAAAAATTTCCATTGACATTTCTTGCGTTACCCAAATTTCGTGAATATTAATCCAGATGGTCTACAGGTGAGGTAGCAAGCCTATTCGCAGATGCTGGGATTATTTGTATTGCTAGTTTAATATCCCCTTTCCGGAAGGATAGAGATGCCTGTCGAGCCCTGTTGGCAGAAGGCGATTTCATTGAGGTATGTCATACTAATTTTTGTGTTGCATGTTATCAGGGCATAGTTTTATTTCCGATCACTTAGTTCACAACCAGGACAAGGCATTAGAGTTCTGGATGTTGATAAGAGGGTCATGTCTTCATTGTTGACACTGACAGCATGGTTGTCATATTTTTTACAGGTTTTCCTTGATGTGCCACTTAATGTATGTGAAGCCAGGGACCCAAAGGGTCTGTATAAACTGTCTAGAGCTGGAAAGATACAAGGTACTATTTTGGTTTTTCCCAATATTTGGTTTCACATGATCCACCCTTTTAGGATATGGTAGGTATTCCAAATTTTCCATCCGTTTCTCCATTTTGAATGAAACCTTTCTGCCATTCTTGTCTGTAATTATGTGGTTGATAAGCAATACTGGCTCGTCAATACTACTTGGTGGGAATTCAAGTTGCCAATTTTCACGGACCCACTACAAGGAACTGTATCTGTAGTCGTAATATAGCTTTTAATTTCTGTAATGGTTAGATTTATCGTGCTTCTGTTATTGTATTCATCAATTTTCAGGATTCACGGGGATAGATGATCCATATGAAGAACCATTAAACTGCGAGGTGTGTACATAGAACAATACATTTTTTTCCTTTTGTTTTCATGCGGTCAAAGGATTACATATATTCCAATGCTCACTTATTTTGAAGGTTACAATTTATTGCCTGCTGTTGAATGAATTGACTCTTGTGTTCTTCAAACTTAAACTAATGAAGTAACATAAATTGAACTTCAAGTGATTTATCAATGATCAAAGTAACGTTAGCTTTATCAAATGTTCCTCGTCAATTTCAAAAACAAATATATCACAAGTTCATACCTGTCAAGCATGCTTTTATTTAATTGTTCCATTCGTTCTTTCCTTCTAAGTTTGATTTTACAATTTATTTGATCGAACACTTGTTTCATTTTTCCATCGCTTTTGCGTTTGTTTTAAGATTTGATCTGAAAAATATGACTCACACTGCTCTTTGTTAGCAGATTGTATTGCATTACAAAGAAGGGATCTGCTCGTCCCCTAATGAAATGGCGGAAGGTGTAATTTCATATTTAGAAGAGAGAGGGTACCTGCAAGCCTAACAGGAGGAACGGAAGGCTGGTACTTTCTTGTTATCGATTTGAAACAAGCAGAAACTTAGTATAGTCTAATGCAGGAGATGTAATTACTCCTCTTATTTCTCACTGCTAGGAAACATCTCGTTTCCTTCAGTCTTTGCTTTCCAATTCTTGGGTCATTTAGCATTGTGCTTACGAATAAGGTTAAAAGCATGAGAAATAGACTAATGCGTGTGCTTATTATTTTGTGGGTACCCTTGTAACTTTTAATTTTTTGTGAAGTTCATATTGATTTTATTTAAATTCAACTCTAATATCCTGGTAATCAATCAAATATGTATCATTTATTTCAGTCTAATTAGATAATGGTTTATTTTTTAATTTTCTATTTTACCAATTTTATATAGTTAACATAACACAAGCGGTATGCAACTTGAGTAAAGCTTTTCCCTTGAAACATGGATGGTGGTATACAACTCGACTAAAGCTTTCTCTTGAAGCACGGATTGAAGCTTATCTTGTTTGTAAAGTTTCTACATCATTTGAGGCATGAATTTATACATGCAATTATTGAATCTCTGCCTTGCTAGACTTCCTATAATTGTAATACTCGCGTGGGAAGGAGTTAAGCTCTGTCGCAATTTCTAAAGAAAGATGAAGACACCATTTTGCCATGATTGGATATGTATTTGCCTAGAGAGAAGATTCCAAATGTTGAGATTAAAGTGGATTGGATTGGAAATTATCTAAAGTCATTCAAGGATTTTGACGATGACAATTCCTAAAGAGCTTATTTGTGTTGATGAATTTTTCCTTCTTACGGTGCCTTTAAATTAAATATTTGATGCAGTGAGTCATGTTAAGAGGCGGAAGTTTGGAATAGGCATTGTTCTCGAAACTATGATGGATCTCATCTTGTACTCTCGTAGTCTTCATGAAATCGTATGATACCCAATATGATCCTTTCATGGTGGAAACATTCACAATTTTGGGAGAAATCAAGGGTACGTTGAGCCTTGGGTTATTGTCTTTTTGCAACCTTGCTGATATAGGGATGTTAATCGCTGAAACCGTATCTATTGTTGATTCTCTAGTTACATTTGTTGTTGAGGGCATTTCTTCGTAGCACCAATGTTTCTATCATAAACAAGATAATTAAAATAGCATGAATCAAGAAAGTTTCGAAAATGATCAAAAATATATAATTAACCTGACCTCGAATGTATCAATTTTCCTAATATGAAGTGAACGCACCATGGTAACTAGCAACCACAGACAACCTTCACCTTGGAACTATTCCACACGATCTGTCCTTATAGATCGAAAAACCTTCTCCATTGAATTTGATGTCCTGACTAGAGGAAGTAAGGCCTTGATTACTGAACATGGAAAACACACCTCTCACTCGATCTCCCTTCCATGGATCACTCTACGGTGGATGACATCATCTTTTGACACTCTCCATAAAGATCCATACTCATACAAGTTCTTCAAGAAGCATCAGAGCGCCAATGACACATTCTGGATTGAGAAACTTTACAACAAATTTGGCTATTATGTAGAAATCACTCAATTAACCCACTCCGAGGAACGAAGGAAGCTACTTATTCCTTCTGAAGACAAAAAACAGGGTTGGTTCTCTTTCTTTTCCCTTATTTTTGATTACCCAGCAGAGGCACACAAACCAGACAATACAATGGAGATGACCTACAAGGAGGTTGTCCAAAACCAAAAACAAATCACCCAAGAACAGAAGAAAACGACCATACCCGATGTCTCTTCATCTGGGATCGAACATTCAGATGGTTGGAATGAGATTTTAGTGGTGCAACGCTCTTGTCAGCAGTATACTTGGCCACTTATTATAGATGCACTTCAAAATTCTTTTTCAATCCGTTGCTCAATCAACCCTTTCCTGGACAACAAAGCCTTGATTCATGTACACGATGCACAAATGGCGCAATCACTTTACAGTAATCCTAACTGGGTTATGGTTGAGACACGCAAGCTTAAATAATTCTACGGATTAACTAATACCTCCTATTCACAAGATAGGATGGTGGCCTCTTTTGGTGGTTGGATTGAAATTATAAACCCCCCCTCACTTGTGGACATAGCCTACATTTAGATTCATTGGAGATAGTTGTGGTGGCTTTGTTCAAACATCTAACAAATCGGAAAGACTCATGAATCTATCTGCTGCACGGGTGAAGGTAAAACTAAACAATTCAGGTTTCATACTAGCCATCATCCAGTTATCGGAATCCATCACCGACGGTGATATTTCCGTCCAAATCAAAAGTCTCTTGCACGGCAACAGAGCAGAATGCATTCAAAGCCATGAGCTAATCACTGAGCCGATCAATGAGAAGATTATGGATCTGGTAATTAATGCAACGGCTGACGTTATTCCCTCCCACAATTTGGTGATTTCAAAAGGTAAGCAGCCTTTAATTCCCGATGATTTTGCAGATTCTTCTCCCAAAATCCAGAATTTACCCTATTGACCAAAATCTAGAATTTAAAGGAACCTTCCATACCTCCTTCTCTATCTAACCTATTTGCTGGGCCCACCAACGCACTCTCCCCTGCTCTCATCCAACCAACCCTTTCAACCATGTCATTCGAAGAGGGCCCACTCGTTGATATCCATCTTCCCTCCACCGAAAAACCCATTCTCAGAACAGGGGTCATACAAATCCACCTCCCTTAAAAAGCCACTCTCCCCTCCCAAGCCTCAGACACTGAAGCCTATTTATCCAGCCCATTCTCAAACCAATCAGCCCATGACCTAGAATTCAACCCACAACCGTTTAACTTAGCCATTTTCTGTGATGAACCATCCATCAAATCCATCCAGCCTCTCGAAATTCTTCCCCCAGTCCCAATTGACTTGAACCTACAATCGCAGCCTTCAAAAATCGTTCCGCCCTCTCCTCCACCGCCCCTTCATCCCATTGACTTGCCTCCTGCCAACACCCAGCCATCACCGTCCTTACCTATCAGTTTGCAGGACATAGCTAGCTATCTCATTGAGCATGGCCTTTGCATTATGGCCATTCCACCTATTCCTCCTGCAAACAAACCACCTAAACATACACTACAAATGGGAAGAAAAATCGATTGAATCGGGAACTAAAAAATTTACAAACCACAATTCACTATGATAAACCACAATTCACTATGATAAATCCAATAATATTTTCAGTTTTTTATCGACTGTTCTAGTGGGTCATCCATTTAAAGGTACCAAGAAGATCCTTTGGTTGGCTGTTGTTCGTTCATTTCTTTGGAATCTTTGGTTGGAGAGGAATGGCCGAAATTTCAGGGACGTATTTTATACTTTTGATCAGTTTATAGAAATTGTTCTTTCAAGAGCCTTTTTGTGGTGCAAACCTTTACAACCTTTTAGTCTTTATAGTTTATCTTTTTTGATCTCCAATTGGAGAGCTTTATTGTAATTCACCTAAAGGTGCTCGGAGTTTTCTCCTTTATTTCATTCATCAATGAAATTGTTTCTTCATTAAAAAAAAAAAATCTGACCTCGAATGTAGATTTCAACATTTACATGGTATAGTTAACGAGAACTTTATAAATATGGAGCCTAATAGATCATTATCCTTTTTGGTAAACTAAAAAGGTTGTTATACTAAAGTAGTACATTCTAGTAGTTTCTTTAGAAAAAACTATATTAAAATTTTAGAAAAACTTTAAAAAATATATAACCAAAATTACTATTAATTTTTTAATTAAAAAAATTGACACAGTTTTTTAAAAAATATTTACAAAACAAATTACAAATTAGAATACAAAAGAAAAATAATACAAAATAAAATTATTAATAAATAAGGATAGTTTTTTAAAACAGAAAAAAAAAATGTGCCCTTAGTAAATTATTATTTATTAATAATAATTTTATTAAAATCAGTTTAAAAATATATATTTTTGGGAAATCAAACCGATACGTCGATGTGAATAAGAATTATAGGCCACCGGGTCATCGTATATTCGGATTCGGAAGACGACATGTCGACAACAAAGTCGGCTTCAGGCTGGATTTTGAATTGGCGTCGAAGCGAAAGAAAAATTGAACTTTTTCAGGAGCCCTAATTGCAGAGATTCGCCAGCTTCTGAGTTCGAAGCTCAAAGAGACCGAGGAAGATGGGGAAGAAGCAACACAGTAAAGACCGTTTGTTTATTACGAAAACTGAATGGGCCACGGAATGGGGTGGCGCCAAACCCAAGGACTCTCAAACCCCTTTCAAACGGCTTCCTTTCTATTGCTGCGCGTAATTCCTCATTCCTCTCTAATCTCCACTTACTGATCCTTCTTGTCCTGTACAGAATTGTTATTTTCTTGTTGCCCATGCATCTGCCCTGAATTAACAGTTGCAGTTTACTGGCAGGCTTACATTTACACCCTTCGAGGATCCTGTATGTACCGCCGATGGCAGCGTCTTCGAGATAATGTAAGTTTTCTAATATTCGCAGTAATTTTCTTTTTTGGTTTTTTTGTGAATATAAGTAAATTCATTTTTCTTCATTTCAATATTGGAACTCGGGTTCAGGAATATCATCCCTTATATCCGAAAGTACGGTAAAAATCCTGTTACTGGAGCTATCCTGAAGCAGGAGGATCTCATTCCGCTGATTTTCCACAAGAATTCTGAAGGTTGGTATAGTTTTGAAACCTAATCATTTTTGTTGCCTTGAGAAATCATATGATTGAAGAATATTCCTGGTTATCAAATGTCATTATGGTAGTATGGTATAGGTTTTTGCCATTGTGATTGGAGTTGAATGATGTGTTTTAAAGTTCCAACATTTCTGTAATTTGGAAAAAATATTTATACTTCTGTAATTCAGAATTATATGCTTTGGAAGGTCACATTTTTTGTTGTGGATAATCCTAACGGCTTCTTAACTTTGCTGCAGGGGAGTTCCAGTGCCCTGTATTAAACAAAGTTTTTACCGAGTTCACTCACATAGTTGCTATAAAGACCACTGGAAATGTCTTCTGCTACGAGGTAGGTCATATCATGTGGTGCTCTCATTCTCAGTGATCTTTTCTTGCTTCTTCTTGAAGTACTTGGAGCTTGATGCTTGATTTTCTGATATTTCCACCTTATAGGCAATTAAAGAATTAAATATCAAGACAAAAAACTGGAAGGAGCTTCTCACTGATGAACCATTTAGCAGGGAAGATATTATAACCATTCAGGTAAAAGGGTTACAGAGTTTGTCCATTTTCAACTGTTTTTAAACCTGATAATAAATTTCATTTTTACGCACTTCCTCAAACTCAGTGGTGATTTGCAGAACCCTACGGCGCTTGATGGTAAGGTTCTCCTGGATTTTGATCATGTGAAAAATAGCCTGAAAGTTGATGATGAAGGTGAGCTACAGATCTTTTTCCTTTTTTGTGTTAATTCCATCCCGCCTCTGCACCTTGATTCCCTTTATTAAATTCCATTTTCCCCAGAACTTCAGAAAATGAAATCAGATCCAACATATAACATAAATGTGTCGGGGGACATCAAGCAGATGCTGAAGGAACTTGGAACCGAAGAAGGAAGGCAAACTGCACTTCATGGGGGAGGTGGTGGCAAGGCACAGAAAGAGAGGGAAGCTGCACTTGCTGTAATTTTAGATGCTAGGTCACGCATTAAAGAGAATTCCAAGGAAAATGGAAAAGGAGAGGAGAACCCTACTCAGGCATTTAGTATTGTGGATGCTGCATCTGCTTCAGTACATGGAAGAAGTGCAGCTGCAGCGAAAGCTGCACCAAGTGAAAAAACTGCTGCTCGAATTGCGATGCACATGGCGGGTGAGAGGGCACCGGTGAATGCTAAGATGGTTAGTGTTATTTACTATTTATGTTTAGATCCATCCCTTCATATTCATAATTCAATATATGCTATTTCAAAGAAAAAATTGAAATCTTCTATCCAAAAATATGATTAAATTAGAATTCAGGTACCTGTATTAAAGAGAAGGCCAGTAGTCTGGTTATAATGGTTTTTATAATATTTTTTGGCATCTAAATGATATATTAACATAAGTTGTTATTACAGGTAAAGAGTCGTTACACTACTGGTGCTGCATCCCGATCCTTTACATCTACAGCTTACGATCCTGTTACAAAGAATGAACATGAATATATCAAGGTTGAGAAAAATCCAAAGAAGAAAGGATACGTACAGTTGCATACAACACATGGAGATCTGAATATTGAGCTGCATTGTGATATTACTCCGAGGACATGTGAGAATTTCATCACACTTTGTGAAAATGGCTACTACAATGGAGTAGCTTTTCATAGAAATATTAGGTACGATAATACTGCAGACTGCAGTTTAATATTGAAAATCTGATTATTTGGCTTATTTACATGGTGAAGATGTGATAATGTAGGAATTTTATGATTCAAGGTGGTGATCCAACTGGTACTGGGAGAGGGGGCGAATCTATATGGGGAAAGCCCTTCAATGATGAACTCAACTCCAAGTTGCTTCATTCTGGAAGGGGCGTTGTCAGTATGGCAAATAGTGGTCCCCACACTAATGGTTCCCAGTTCTTTATTCTGTACAAATCTGCCAATCATTTAAACTTCAAGCATACTGTATTTGGCGGTGTTGTTGGTGGTTTGACTACTTTGGCAGCAACGGAAAAGGTTCCTGTTGATGACAATGATCGGCCTCTGGTCAGTTTTATTATCTTCGTAATTTTAAACCTTTCATTTTTAGTGGTCAACATGATATCCAGTGCATGTTTCTTACCTAGGATGTGTTTATATCTCTTTGCCTATTTTCACTTTGGAAATATTAAGGATCCTCTAATTTAAAGTTCAATTAAGTCAGCGATGTGTGTGTGTGAGAGCGATTGAGCATGTTAATGTATGCATGGACATTTCTATGGAATGATAGCCAAAAATTAATTTGTTACTTTCCGATGCTTTGGACATTGCTATCCCCTTGGATATTTCAAACTTACTTCCTACCGTGATGACCCAACACATCTCATCTTACTTGTGCAGGAGGAGATCAAGATAACAAGTGTCACAGTTTTTGTCAATCCATACTCAGAACCCGATGAAGAAGAGGAAAAAAAGCAAAAAGATGAGAAGAATGTTGAAGATGAAGAAAACGTTTGTCTCCACAACCCAATGACCTTTATTGGAGCTTACAGTATTTACATCTTCATTATTTGAAAAACTCTTTGCTTTCATTTCAGGATAAGGTTGGATCATGGTATAGTAACCCAGGCACCGGGGTAGCTGAAAACGGAGCTGCTGGTGGCGGTGTAGGGAAGTATTTGAAAGCAAGGAATGCCCAATCCAAATCCCCTGCTGTTGATGTTAGTCTAAGAGAAACTACCTCAACCAAGAAACGGACAGCTGCGGGAGAGTTCAAAGACTTCTCTTCGTGGTAAGAGTTGCATATCTGCTAATTTAGAAAAGGGCATAGGTTTTGCAGCTAGCCCTTAAGTTACTGTTTTCTTGTGGTGTTAAAATCTTAACAAGTTATTGAAAAGGGGGAGCGTGTAAAGAAGGGTGCATTTTGACCTATTGAGTATTGGAATGCATTACTGACGACAAAAGTTCATTTCACAAACTCTTGAGTCGTAGATTATGCCCAAGAACAACCCCTCCCTCAAACCCAAAAAGAGAGAGAGAGATAGAGAGAGAAAAAGGGGGAAAAGCGAAATTCAGATATGAATCCTCTTTATCCGACAGTGTGCTGTAAAAATCAATTGCCAGATGTAAGAACTGCTGCTCTTCTTCCAATATTATTTATTTTCCAAAGCTGTTTCTCTTGTTCAACGTATGGGCCTGGAAGTAAACAGGGAACTGCCAAGGAATAGTGTGAGTTGTGAGTATCTTAAACCTTCTCCAATTAGTCATGTTTGGATTGATGCTGAATTTCTAAGTAAAGTTCTATTTCAACCGTACCCAACCACTGCTAAATTATCTTGTTCACAACTTTGCTGTTGATTCAGAACCTTGAATTTTTGTAATTTTCTGTCGCTGATTACTCTCAAGTCTCAGCCTTATCCCACTTATTTTGGTCCACAAAGATAGAGATATCTTGAAGCCAATTGTAGTTTTTACTCTGGTCTATGGTTGCAGTAGTAGATGACTATTCCTTAGGTCAAATTATGTTTTATCTTGAGTCTTGGTAATTTGTTGAGAGTAAATTTCTATGGTTATGTTTTTGTTTTTTGTTTTTTGTTTTTTAAAATTTAAGAGAAAAGGACCTTAAAAAATTTTGCTCTTTGGAATTGTTTGATAAATTATTGTGGGAAGCAATTCTCAGATAACGGAAAGAAAAAGAGAATGATGTTTGTTACTTTTGACTTTGTTTTGGTTGTTATTGTGACATGTTAATAAAATTTGTACTTGAATTTGTAATTAAAGAAGTTAAAAGTTGAAGGCAAGGATAATATGGCTTTTTTATTGAGGATGTTGCCACTCTTAAACGTGTCTTATGCACGTAATTGCAAAATATTATAAAATTAGGGATATGAAAACTGGAAAGTAACAACGTTATGATGATGTTAAAGATATCAATAATGTAAACCATTTTTTATAATTTCATTTAACTATTTTTTAAGCCTTTGTCAAGATGTTAGTTCATCAATGGAGTAAGCAAAATGCTAGTTAACTAATAATAACAATTAATTATTAGTTATTGATTGATCATTAATTAATTTCTCAAATTAATTATGATAATCAGTTGTCAATAGCATCGGATTGGTCCATCCGCTTTTAGATTTGATTGAATGAAACCAATCTTTATTGTTTCATGTTGAACGAAGTAAATTATAAAATGAAGTTTAGTTTGGTTTAATTTGTTCGATTACTTTTTGAAAATTTTCTGCCTTGTTGGGAATTATTGTTTCATGCCCAACATTATGTTTCTAATTGTAAATAATTAGTTAATGAATGAGATTGTTCCCATAGACAATTAACAGTCCTGAATCAATTTTCTACTATGCACTATTGATGATTAAATTAAAATATGAAAGATCATTTCCAAAGATTTACATTTTTACTCAGTTCAATTACATTCTTATCAGAACTTATCAAAAAACTACATTCTTATCAAAGGTCAAATTAGTATTATCTACTCCTAGAAACGCATACTACTGACAAGTTAACCTTTAGTTTCTTTTCCTTTAATTTATTCACAAAAGTAGTCTATATAGAAGAACGTTGAAGTTATTACTTCTTTGAAAATTATGAACTTTGGTCAATAATTTTAAGTGTTACAATAACTTTAATCATTACATACCATTTTAGATTTTGGACCACACATTTCCACCAATCTCTGGATTATAATAAATATCTAAAGGGTTAGAATTTCTTTTGAAAAATCTAACATTATGGTTTTATTTATTTCATATTTACAAATTATAAAAAATATAGAATATTGAATGTTCTAAACCATAGATACCAAAAATAAAATGTGGCAAAATACAAGGGTAAATTAGTATTTTAACCTATTTGATTCTTTTTCGTAACCATTTTAACCTATTAGATGCTTGTTAAAAAAAATTGTTGTTTATCCATTATATAAACACAAATAGTCATCACCTAAAATTTTTTTTAGTAGCTTCTAATTTTAATAAGCATTTTTATACTTATACATATTACATCGGTGCCTAACTTAAGGTTTATTTTCACGTTTACAAGTATATGTGAGATTTCACGTATCTTCATTATTTTTTATTTATCTTTTTTTAGAAAAGACTACTTATAATGGCCGGCACAATATTTAGTTGTCACATCGATATTCAACTTACCTAAAAAAAAAAAAAGTTATCAATTTAAGAACTTTCATACTTGAATAAAGATATCAATCTTAACATCTTATGATTATGGAATTAAAGATTTTAATAAAAGTTACAAAATTAGACTTGGTCAATTTAAGAAAGATAATAAATTGAACGCTTCCCACACGATTAAGACAAAGTCTCTATCATGAGCGATGCAGTGAGATTTGTTCATGGTGGTTTAATTATTTAATGTACAGTAATGTTTTGGGTCACATCCAATCCACAAAGCTTTCCATATTAATTTCAACAATTTCAACAAGTTGTTGATTTCTTTTCCTTATTTTTAATGTAACTGTTGGAAGAGCTTTCGTCAGCATGAGAGTCATCACTTGGCCTTAATTAATGCAATTGCACATTGTCTTTTCCGCTTTCAATTTTAAAAATTAAATTCGGTTTAGAATTTGAAAATAAAAGTATTAGTAAATATATTCTTTTTTGAGCAAATTATACTTTTGGCCTTCCAAAGTTTGGATTTTTATTTATTTATTTTTATTATTATTATTTACAATTCTAACTTAGTTCTTCAGTATGGTTGAGGTTTGAATTTTATTTCTATTTGGTTCCTCGTAATTTAAAAAAAAAACACACACACTTTTAGTCCTCTAGGCTTCAAAAACAACATTTTTTGTATTCGAGATTTGAATTTGATTTCTATTTGATCATTAAGTTGAGTTGACTATTAGTTAACTTAACAGAAAGATGACTTCACAATTAAGCATACACTAAGAAAAGCTTAGAGGGAATGAGAATTTCTTCATTTTGCAGCAAGGTCATCAACCTCTTCTAAGACATCTTCAACTAGTTTTAGAACAAGGATGGACCTAACAACAATGACAACAATAATCGACATCAACATGTTAACTACCATATCATTTTTTTGTTATATTAACTAATTAACGATCAACTAAACTTAAGAACCACATAGAAACTAAATCAAAGCCTTAGAGATCAAATTGGAGCAAAATCCAAATCTTAGGAACTAAAATTGTCACTTTTGAAACTTTAGAGACAAAATAGAAACTAAATCTAAATCTCAAGGACAAAAAGTGTTGGTTTTGAAACTTGTGGGACTAAATAGAGACCATGTTTAAACCTCAAAGACCGAGATTTTACCATACTCTAAAAAGTAAATAATATCTCTTATATTAAAAGGTGGGATAGTTGAGAGTCATGTCTTAACATAGCTAGCTTCGCATTTGTATTAACTTAATAATTTCAAACCTACCCTACTAATGATAATTTATTTCATTATAAATAATATCTATGTTCTAGAACTTATCAGTACATGAAATTAAACTTATTTTAAAAATCTTAATCAAAAAGTAAAATTTTAAAATTAATTTAAAAAACTTATATTTTGTTTTTTCAAATCGATTCAGATTTAAAAATATCTTTTAAGGGGAAAAAAACGTAAAATCACAATCAAATAAAGTCTTAAAATATAAAGTCCATGCCAACCCTTACCTTAACAGTTAAGACATAATCTCCGTCTTTTAACGTTGTTGAATTCAAAAGGAGAAAATATATATATAAAAAAATGTTAATAGTAAAACACATAAAAGTTGTTAGTGAACCACTTTAGTTTGAAACAAAATTATTCTCGGATTAAATTCAACAGAGATTTGATATAGAGAAAGAAAACAAAAAAGGGAATAATGGAAAGGAAGAAAAACGAAGTGGGCGAAGAGTAAAGACAGTGAAGGTTCTTTTGTGTGCGTGTTAAATAAGATGGGAGCAATGATGGTCTGATTGGAAAAAAGAACAAATTTCTAAAAATGAAGCTAGGACAACAGACACCAAAAATGGAGTTGACCTAATCATTCATGCAGAGAATAAATATGAATACAAAAATCTTATACATTCTCACATAGATTTTCCACCACCACCACCATCCACAGTGCCATGCCACACACATGAATCATTCACAACAATCCTCTAATAAATAGATTCCAATATAAAAACAAAATGTCCTATAAGCTAGCTAGAGAGAGAAGGGAAAAAAAGAGACAAATTTCAATGTATATTTGGGAGGATTGGGAAGTGGGTGAAGGACAGAAAACTTGAGCATGGGGTTAGGGCAAGGAGAATTATAAGCTAAAAAGGGGAAGAAATGAATGTGTGGAGGATTGGGACCAAAGACAAAGAAGAAGAAGAAGAAGAAGGGAATGGTTGGGGCTGTTTGGAGAAAGGGCCTAGGGTTGCAGGAGAAGAGATTGGTTTAGAATAGAGGGGTATAAAACTAAACAAGACTGGTAAAAATAATAATAATAATAATAATAATAAATAAAATGGGGGGAGGGAATAAAGTTGGAAATTAAAGCATGCCTGCCCTAGAAATTGGGGAAGAGGGGGGGGGATGTTTATTGGTAATAGAGTACATCATTATTATTTATACCACATTGTGATATGTATGGGTTTATGAAAATAGTATAAAGTGAAGGGGGAGAATTTTGGCAGAGTTTGGAGAGGGATTAGGAGGCAGAGAAATGTGAGATATATGATGGTGGGTTTGATGATGGTGATGCACGCCGGCAGCTTTAACATCTCTTTCTCTTTCTCTCTCTCTCTCTAACCCAAAATCCAATTGGCACGCCTGCCTCCACTCAAAAGAAAAACTTGTAATATAAACTCTCTCCCTCAAAAAGAATGAAAAGCTAATCCACTAACACCATTAATGATAACTTTTTCTCACACTTTATCATCTTTTTGTCAGAAGAAAGAAAGAATTCTATTTCTAAAAACCATTCCAGTCCTCCATCTCTCCCCCTTCTGATCTACTTTTTACAGAATCTCAACAATGGTCAATATGATATATGGCTATAGGCTATTAGAGATTTGAGATTAGCCCCATAAAAAGAATGAGCTACTTGGCTTACACTACCACCAGCACTTTCTTATTTTTCCCTCCCATCGATTGCACCAAAACACACAGCCACCGCCCCACATATCAACTTGTTCGATCTATTTCCAAAAAACTAAAGAGATTCCCAGTTTTTTGATGTGGGTCTTAAATGGATACCTTGTTTCGGCTTGTCAATCTCCAATCTGAACAATCTTACAACTCCAGTAGAACCAATTCTAGCAGCTCTAGATCTTCCAGACAAAACCAATATCACTATCATCAACAGGAAGACGAAGAATGCTACAATCTTCTCATGGATGAGGAAGATTTCTCATCGTCTAGTAATTCTAGACAATATTATAATCCGTACCATCCCCAACCACCTTCCACCACCCCAACGCCGATCGATCAATTCTCATTCGTCTCCCCCTCTCCGGACATCAACTTCGAATTTTCCGGCAGGTGGGCCCCTGATATTCTCCTAGAAACCGCAAGGGCTATTTCTGACAGGAACAGCGCTCGCGTTCAGCAACTGATGTGGATGCTAAACGAACTTAGCTCCCCCTATGGGGATACGGATCAAAAGCTCGCAGCCTATTTCCTGCAGGCTTTGTTTAGCCGCATGACAGATTCCGGCGGCCGTAATTATCGGGCTTTGGCCTCCGCCTCAGAGAAAACATGCTCATTCGAATCAACTAGGAAAACGATGCTCAAGTTTCAGGAGGTTAGTCCCTGGACCACTTTTGGCCATGTTTCTTGCAATGGCGCATTAATTGAAGCCTTAGAAGGCGAATCGAAGCTACACATAATCGATATCAGTAACACCTATTGCACTCAGTGGCCCACTTTGCTAGAAGCCCTCGCCACTCGTACCGACGATACTCCACACCTCCGCCTCACGACGGTCGTCATCACCAAGCCCGGCGCTGGGACCGGAGTCGCCGCATCGCAAAAAGTAATGAAGGAAATAGGTACAAGAATGGAAAAGTTCGCTAGGCTTATGGGCGTACCTTTCAAATTCCACACGCTGTACCATTCCGGTGACCTTTCGGAATTGGACTTCGCGAAATTAGACATCAAAGAAGACGAGGCACTTGCCGTCAACTGTGTCGGAGCCTTACGTTCGGTGGCGGCGGTTAATAACCGCCGAGATTTCTTGATTTCGTCTTTCCGCAGTTTACGGCCGCGGATAATCACGGTGATAGAAGAGGAAGCCGATCTCGACGTAGGCGTCGATGGGATTGAATTTCTGAGAGGGTTCCAAGAATGTTTGCGATGGTTTAGGGTTTACTTCGAGACATTGGACGAGAGTTTCACTAGGACGAGCAACGAGCGGTTGATGCTTGAGAGAGCCGCAGGTAGGGCAATCGTGGACCTGGTGGCTTGCTCGGCGGCGGAGTCGGTGGAGAGGCGGGAATCGGGGGCGCGGTGGGCACAGCGGCTGCATGGAAGCGGTTTCGGTCCGGTGACGTTCAGCGACGAAGTATGCGACGACGTAAGGGCGCTGTTGAGGAGGTACAAGGAAGGATGGGCAATGACACAGAGCTCCGACGTCGCCGGAATATTCTTGACGTGGAAAGATCAGCCGGTGGTGTGGGCCAGTGCATGGAGACCTTGACCTTCACCAGTGATCATCGAAATGGAAATGGTTCGGTTCGGTTCGCTTCGTGGCTTTTTGCACGTGGCTGAAGCATGGGGGAAGTTATTCGGCAAGGCCGTGTTTGGAAAACCAAAAAATAGGAGAGAAGATAAATTAAAGTATCTAATTTGAGTGATTTTAATAGAATTGAGGTACATTTAAATTCTTGATATGTCATTATTTTCCCATTTTTATGAACTTTTTTTTTTCTTGATTACTATTTCAAATTACAGAAGAATCTTCGTGGATACAATGCATCGTGTAGAAGGAATTGAACTTCTAGATAAATAATCATTAGAATAGGTTAATTTTGTTTAAAAAGAATATATATGTAAAGTTAACGGTAAAAGTAAAATGTTTTAATGAATATTTTTGTAAGAGTGGAAAAAAAAAACTTCAAGAAATCAGTAATGTTTCCAATAAGTCCTATCTTGATCTTAATCAGATCATCTCCATGGCATCTACACAACAATTGAAAGAAAAAGCTCTAAATTTGATTTTTTTTTTATAACTATTTTTCCAATAATTTATTTTGTAGACAATGATTCTTTCCTTCCATAAATTATGTGAAAAATGACAAGATTAGAATATTAAGAATCCATTTCCTTTCTTATACAACCCAAAACTTAACGTAACAAATTTTTAAACTGTTTTCAATTTGAGTCCAAAACCAACTTATATACTTGTGTGTGCATATAATATAATAAAGAAGATTTGAATATTTCAATTATGACATAATTGTCATCTTAGGACTTTTCATGTATACTTTCTAATCACAAATAATTTTTTTTTTTTTTTTCAATTCAACCAACGTAGAGATCCATGAGAGATCGAATCCTTAAATTTAGAAGAGCAATAAATACCTTATCCATTAAATATGCTCAAACTGGCTAATTGGCTAAATTTCAATTCTTTTTGGTACTCGAAAAAGTACAATATTCCTGGACTGCATAGGAAATGGACCACTTTGTTAGAATCATTATTAAAACCAAAAAGATACCCACAATTGTCACAACAGGAAGAGAGGAGAGGTCCAGTTTCACAAGTGGAGTTGGTGGAGCGAGATTTTGTGATAAGGTGATATCAGGAAGCAAAATGGCATTAAGAAGAAAGCACGTTAAATGATATTAAATTGGTAAAGTTGAAGATTAAACAATCGAAAGTAAAGGGAAAAAAAATGGAGAAGAAGAGGGAAAAGAAGGTATTGTGTTTTGGGAATGGAACTTTGAGCTTGAGGAGGCACTGGAATCTTAGGACGGCCGCTGAGTTGAGTTGTCTCTGGGGGGAATCTCTTGCAAAGGTGTTCGCCCATTAGTGGCACAAATGGGCTGTAGTGGCCCTCATGCTGTCTTTCAATTGCCACTCTTTCTCTCTCTAACCTTATGTTTTTTTTTTTTTTTTTGCTAGGGAAACTTTTGAAAAGTCTAGGATCTTTCATATGGGAATTGACAGAGGAAGGGAGGAGGGTGTTCCGGTCTGGAGTTCTTTATTTAAGCCAGCCATCAGTTTTCTTACTTTTTAAATTATGGCCCCCACTAATGGAAAAAAAAAAAAAAAGAGGAAAAAGTTATTTCCCAGTGATGCTACTTTTGGCCCACAGAAGGTGGATGAGTCGCTTTAAAATTACAAAATACAGAAACAGAAACTTGAGTGCGTATAAAGATAAGGCTAAGGCTACGTTCATAATACCTGAGTTCATTTTCAAGTACTTTCTGGCTGGTCTTTCTCATTTGAACTAGTCGTGTATCTAGCGAGGAGCGTGAGAATGCGATGCGTCATTTCAATACAATTACCAGCCAGAGAAACTACAGGCTAACTTTATTTCAATGTCACAAATTGTGGCCTAAAATCTCGCCGTTGACACTATTAAGTCTTCGCTCATCGCATCTTCTCTTCCAACACATTCTATAAAAGTTGATGTGGGCTGGTCCATGTCGTGGCCTTAAAGCTGCGGTTTCCTTTAGATGGCCAATTGTTACTTTTCAGTTTTCACTTCATGGGACCGAACCAATAATCTCCTCACCACGACATTGAAAACTGGCTCTCATTTTTCTTTTTCCCTTTTCCCACTTTTGTTATGAACTGTGGAATACCCCCCACCCACTTGAATAGTCTGTCGTCTGTCAAAGAGCACGAGTCGCTCATGGGCAGTGCAGGCTCTGCTTCCTTTTTGGTCCCAATATCCTTCACTTCAATCTAATTAACCAATTTAGCCACTCTCAGCTTCACTATTAAAGGGCTACTTTCTTCTAGGGAAAGTAAAAGACAAATAACATTTGGTACTGTAACATAAGGTTTTGTCTACTCATTCATTATTGAAAGCTTACCAGTTTCGAAAATGTGGTACAACCATATAGGTTCAAGCAAAGCCTTTGCCCTATCTAACTGATGATGTCCATCTCCATTACATTGTTCTCGCTCTCTCTCTATCTGAGGGTAACAACGTTGCAAAGAAGCCAACATCATATCACCCCATTCTCTGTCGTCAGCACTATACAGGCTTCGGCACACAAACTGTAGAAGCCCCAGTACCAGCCCAAAGTCCTTTCTTTCCAACCCAATTTCTGACCCAATCATAAAAATCACTCCAACTGCATCCAAGATGTGGTGATCTCTTTTTAAAAATTTTACAATCATCTTCAGAAATTTCTTAAATATGGACAAATTATGTTGGTCAAAAGATCTGTCTTCGTCATCGTCCTCCTCGGTGGAATCTTCACTCATATCTGAAAGTTCGATCTTTGCAACCATTGATAACCATGGGGGAAAATAGAATTTGGCTTGCTCATTGAAGTTGATGTGCGCCTCCTCTCCTTCAACAGGTCTCATTATGCAACCAGCTCCTAATGCCAAAATCAGATCAGGAAGCCAAGACTTTGCCACTGCGACAAGACGTGCTGCATAACCAGACCCCAAGTGTACTTCAATTAAGGGAATCAAATCAAGCAAATTATGGCCGAGAATAGAAATCTGTGTCAATGAGGAATCTTTCACATGTCTTAATATTTGATTCAATAACTTGGTAGCATAGGTCAACGAGCTCTTTAGACAGAGAAAAATTTCTTTCGTTTCCACCTCAAACTGATTATCTTTATAAACTTGTTGGCCTATAATCGACGTGATGAGTTGCATATACTCTGAAGCAAATTTCAAGCACAATTCATACTTTTCTGAAAGAAAACCCATGGAAATAGCATCAACAATGAACTTGAGGATTGCTGTAAGGTTCTTCCCCTGCTTCAACGTCTTTTTTGAAGTATCAACACATCCTACATGAATAACTACAAATGTCAAAAACAATTTGTCATTCATGTTTATAGTATTAGTATATGTACTAACAAGCCTAGCAAAAAAAATCTAAGATTTTGCTTCAAACCTGAATCCCAAAACAATTAGATGCATGGTTTTCTTTCATTTTCTTCATCAACTAATTTTAAACTATCATCTGAGCTAACTTCAAGAATCGGCAAACCTATAAGATCTTAATATTTTGAGTTTATCCCTATGATTACTAAAGTTACTAAAGGAACCCACGATTGTTGAAAGCCAGGTTGAATTAATGATCAATTAACAAAAGAATTGAAAATCAGAATCATATTAGCAAGATTCGTACAAAAACCATCTTAACCTGAACTGTTTAAAAATTAGATTATGGAGTCTCAGGGCATCTCAATGCTAACAAAACAAAATGCTTCGGACATCATTTCAATTTGAAGTATTAGTTGACCTAGTCTTACACATAGAACTTACTAGAGAATAGCTTACCTCCCTCAAGAGGGTGAGATTGATTTATCCCAGATTCCTTCATCTTTTGTTCTACATGTTGAGTCAATTTTCTGTTACCTCGCTTAACTTCATCAGGTTTTCTAGAGTCCTCTGACAGGTACAGTTTCTTAACACATTTAAGCAAGTGATCGAGCGTCTGCTCTAATGTTGCCTACAGAAGAATGATAGGAATTGGGAGTTTGTTAATACAGAAATATACTGTAAAGCTAAAAAATGGATCAGACAGTTCAATTGAAATGCCCCCGAACCATTCAACTTCTAGTGCATATTCATGTATGATAATTTCTACAACCTCAAATGAGTTTACGTTAGCAAGTAAAGCTGCAACTACTGCAACAACTTAATCAAAAAGAAATTTTGCACTAAACACTTCCCTCAACTAGAATAAAATCTTAATTATAAAATTTACACAGGAATGATTTGACAATATTATTAATAACAATACTTTTTGAGTGATTCACTCAACAATTAAGCAATTTAAAGTGGAAGGTAAAGAGATCTGGATTGGAATATATATTTAAGAAACAAGAAGACACCGCATACAGTTCATCCTATCCAAGGGGAAAAAGGGGCTACTACTTAAGTTACCAGAATATCACAATATAACATGGTTTTATTGACTAACGTTAAATAATCACTTACCTCTGAACTCGAAGAATCTGTCACAACTTTGTTCTTGGTTCCACTATTACTCGGAATACTTTGGCTGCCCTTCTGAAGAGTCATGTGCAAAGCAAGAGATGTATATGCTAGAACGGGAGATACATCCATAAAGTCATAATCTACGCCTTGCACAATACTTACTTCGCAGATAACCTTTAAAGTAAGAAATATTGTCTCTATAGTCTGAGAACTCAATAAAGCACTCTTCATTTTTTCATCAGAAAGTAAATCTTTAACTTGCCACGACATTCCTACTGCAACGAAGTAATCATCTTCAAAGCTCAGACACTTTTTTCCACCAAAATGCTTTAGCTTAGATAGTATTTTCCCTGATAATTTGCATTTCTTTCTCTTTGCAGGGGAAACACTGAGCTTTGGTATCTCAGTACCAAATTTAATGTGGCAACGATAAGCAGATTTCTGTAGTATCAATGCCATGGCTTCGAACATAACATCCAGTGCATCACAAACCTGGAAAAACTTATGGCCAGACCTCACTTCAGCTTGCTTTACCAAGTCTCCCGATAAACCACTACAGTTAGTAATTAATTCCATGCACTCCTCAAGAAGATCCGTAAAACCATCAGGAGAGAACAAGGATACAATGTTGAATAAAGAAGATCGTGTACGCCCAGATTGTGCTACAGAGAGCAAGCACTTCAATTTTTCACCAGTGAACAAATCTTTGAGATCGTTCTTGTAACATGGTTCACTCGAAATGCTGCTGCAGAGGTAATTGGCTGAAAGAAGTAAACCATCAATGTAATTTGCATCCAGCTTGGCAGAGGACGAAACCAAATTGATTAATGCTCGAACAAGTTCCATAATTGACTTAAGAGATGCCCCTTCTGATGCAGAAAATTCACAAAATCTTACTCCAGCCATGGGAGATCTCTTTATAAGTGTTATGCAGCGACTGCATGCCTCTTCAATTGGTACTTTGGTGGGAAAATACGATGGCATCAGCAATCTAGTAATTTTCTGACTAATAATGGGTTGATCATGTGCAAGTACCGTTAACAATACATCTAAACTGACCACCTACAGATAGATTCAGGGATATATTATGGACAAGAACACGCCTTGGCAGCATTTATGCTAAAAATTTAGTTATATGAATCCCATACCTTATTAAACTGGAAATCACGAACATCCCTGATAAGGAGGAGGAGATCTGCTAGAGCTACTCTTACCGAAAGAGTATTATCCAGCATCAAATGCCCCAACCTTGGCAAGATCACTTTAAGAATCTCATGGGATTGGGGGTTTCCAAACAAATAGATAATGCCATTCAATGTTGAAAGCCTGACTTCATTGGATATATCACGCGACATTTCATCAAAAATTTTGGTAATGATCTTTGTGATGGTTGATGAAGGGATAATTTCCCAAAATAAATAAAGAATGCGACAACAACCTTCAACTGCTACAACTCTCACATCTGAACTTTCATCCATGAGAAGCTTCTCTATTAAAAAGAACTGTCTATCAAGCAATGCGTCTTTCAGCTCTTTTGTAGCATCTGGATTCTCGAGAGGAAACACATCCAAAAGTAGAAGCAATGAATTTTGACGAACATTTGAATTTGCAACCTGGCAAGAAATTCAGCAGGATGATAAGAATCACATACTAACCAAAGCCTAAATAGAATACATACTTCCATAAGCAGAATCCCCTGAGTAAACTATGCACGAACGCTAAATAGAAGCTGTGCTATATTAACTCATTGTTGTCAGAGATTCACGAGCAAGGTTATACACTCATGAAAAGGTATAAGTAATTTTCTTATGTCTGTTTTGTCCCTCCAAGAACCATAAACATTTAACATTTAAATTTCAAAGAAGGCAGCATGGTTATAATTTTAACCTCTGAGAAAGATAGTGTAAGGGTGAGTTTAGATAACACCTTTTTATAAAAAAAAAATTATAAAAATGGTTTTAATTAAAATTCTTATGTGTTTGGTAACATTTTCTTGAGAGTGATTTTAATCACAAGTATGATTCTACAAATGCTAAATTAACACAAAGTGATTTTAAAGTAATTTTCTGTCAATCACTTTAGAATCATTTTTTGAATATCATCTTTAATGTGATTCTTTAAAAGATGATTCTAAATCAATTTGATTATATCAAAAATGAAATTTTCTTTGTTACCAAACTGTCTAGATTTTAAGAAAAACTATTTTGGCCTCCAAAATCACTTAGAAAGTTAATCTAAACATATTTAATAGATTGAAAAGCATAGGCTGTTGAATTAGGACAATGGCTATGAACTTAAAATCTGCTAGTACTGAAACCTTACTAAAACACTATTACAACCAAAATCTTAAAGTAAATTCAATTGTTTGATATATCCTCAACATTTTAATTCATCTTCTAAACTTTGAAGCAAGTTAATTCAATAGTTTTTTCTCTTACTATTTACTAAAAACAAGATGATGAATGCAAACTACTGAATTTCAGAATGTCACAAGAACACACTAATGGCTCCTGCTCATACCAATTGAGCTATAGAGCCATTCAAATCGTCAGTTAAAAGTGGATTGATAGAAAGAGATAAGTACCTGCAGCGATCGAAATATCACAGGCTCAGTTAGACGGAAAAGAAGCTTCTCAACACCATCTACAGTTCGCTGGTTTACAAACCCTCCTAAAACCCTTCTAATTGAAGCACCAAACTCACTTGTGCTCGCATGTATGGCACCTTCCAGCAGACCCTGCAAAAATCCATTTTCGATTTCATCCCTTATATCTCCTTCAGAATTCCGCCAAGCACGAAACACAATATCTCCGTATCCCTCCAACATAGATTTTCTCCCAAATGGAATTTGGGATCGGATAATTGCCAACGCTTCCTTCAATAGCTGCCGACTTAAGCCAAAAGTATATGCCACGAACCGACGACCATCCTCGGTTTTCAAATACAAAGGTGCAATAACGCAACGAATTAGCAAAAGTTTCAAATCTTCGATACTCTCGTCTTCAAAATCAAACAAGGAAAATGCCTCGCGAAGCATATAAACCTTGTGCACATCCACCTTCTTCTTTAGCGTCAACGATCTGGAGAGCAAGAAAGGGAGGGACTGAGAAATCAGTGATTCTCGCCCCGGCAAGTCCTCCTTCCACCATTCCTCGCACAAATTTGCAATCTCCGTTGACAATACGGAATTCGACTCGAATATAATCAAATTATCGTGCAATTCCCGAGCGCACGGCAGTAAATCGGTCAGAGAAAATACTCTTTTAGGGTGCGAAATGCACAAGAGCACAAGATACGACAGAATTTCGAGCTCTGCCAGAACTTTCTCCTTTCGGAAGTTTGAGCTGGATTCATTACTCTCTAAATCTTCAAACTCCCGAGTTTTGGAATGTCGCAAAGATCGCCGCAGACGTTTGGTGGGAGGAGACTGCGGGGCCTTGGAGGCGCTAGGGTTGCATTGTGGATTAGAGTTAGTACAATTGGAGCCCAGAAGATTCCGGAAAGTTTCAATTGCGCGAGAAACAGAAAGTTGGAGGGCTAGAGGAATAGAGGAGGAGAGGTCTGAAGAAGACCTTACGCCCTGAATTAGGGTTTTGAGCGCGTGCTTTGACGACTTGATGCTCAGTTTTACAGCAGAGGAGACGAATTCTTCCGCCGAGGATTCAAGAGAAGAACGCAACCTCTTCTCCATAGGGGACAGACTTCTACTTTCTCTGTTTCGATAACCCTTTCTGCTATATATGGAGTTGGAGTTCTTCCTTTGTCTTCAAACAGAATCATCGGAAACTGAAACTAAGGCCAAAACTGTCACTTCCATCCGTCCGGCAATGGAGAAGAATCGCTTCATTCTCTGTGCTTCAGAATTTGAAGGCGAGGACGGAGAAATGATGACCACGACGGGGCATCTCTGTTCGACTATGATCTACAGTTGCGGGTTCTTCTTACCAATCGTCACGGACAGGTACGTTTAGTTTAGCCCCGTTAAATTTAAGTTGAACTTTTTCGCGCCCTTTTTAGAGTGATGGATCAGAAACCAGCCCAAAGTAGTCTCGTTCGTAACGTTAGTACACTTGGGCCGGCCCAGTATTAAAAGTATTTATATATTTAAATATTGGGAAAAAAGCATTTTTGACCCCTAAACTTTGCATGTTGTATCAATTTTAACCCTAAACTTTCAATTTCATCAATTTAAACCTCATACTTTACAAATTGTATCAATTTTAACCTTAAACTTTTAATTTCATCAATTTAAACCTCAAACTTGTATAAATGTATCAATTTACACCCTCGGTTAAGTTTCCATTTCAATCCTTATTAGAAAAGTTTTCCACACATGTCCAAAGTCACGTGTTACTCTATAATAGGTATGTATTTGTTATTTTTTTTTAAAAAAAATAAAACTGCTGAAGAAAATTGGAGTAGACTCTCCATAATGTCTTTCAATTTAGAGCATGACTTTTTTTCAATTTTTTTTTACTTCTTATCTTATCTGATTCTATTTTTTTTTTTTTCATTTAATTAATTGAAGGTATTTCAATTGTAATGCATGATTCTACTTAATCCACCGGCTTTTAGTAGAAACAAAGCTTATTTGCACCATATTTGTTCTCAATGGAGTACTCTCCTTTTTGAATCGTTTGCCAATATATTTTTTTTAATTTCTCATCGGCCTTTAACTTGATTTGTCCTCCATCCACTGCAATGGACTTGGGACTTTCATAATCATCACCCTCATTAGAATTTTTGTCCTTTTCTCTCCAGCATCGATGTCACTTTAATCACCTGTAAGATTGTCGACGGGGCCAACAAGGTCGGCTAGACCAGTTCATTATGTTCATGGGCGTCATTTTGTTTGTCATTTCCTCTCTTGTTCTCTCCCGCATTTTAGCTGGGCTCAATCTTCTTTATACTTGTCGTAATTGGTATTGACACCAATGGCGAGGGAGACATGTTCATTTTGTGTGAGTCCTACTTTTGAAAGTCGAGTTCGTGGTTTTCATGATGGTGGCGATCTAGAATTGTTTAATTATTCTTTTAGTAAATTTATTTTTTTTAAAATAACAAATAAGTACCTATCATAGAGCAAAATGTGGCTTTGGACATATGTGGGAAATCTTTCTAATGGTGATGGAAATGAAAACTTAAACGAATGTGTAAATTGATACACTTTTTGAAGTTTAAATTGATGAAATCAAAAGTTTAGGGTTAAAATTGATACAATTTACAAAGTTTGAGGTTTAAATTGATGAAGTTAAAAGTTTAGGGTTAAAATTGATACAATTTGCAAAGTTTGAGGTTTAAATTGATGAAATTGAAAGTTCATGGTTAAAATTGATACAACATGCAAAGTTTAGGGGTCAAAAATGCTTTTTTCCCTTAAATATTTATTAATTAAAGATTTATAATGAGGTTTAGCAAAAATTATTATTATTAAAAATTTTAAAAAATAAAAACAATGTTTTTTCTTTTTGGGTAAACATACAATTAATGATTGGAAGATCTAAACTATGGACGAAAATAATTAAACTTTGTTAATTGAGCTATCATTAATAAACGGAATGAAACAATATTGACATGTTAATATTTATTCCTTTCTAATTTATATTATAAATAATATAGTTAAATAAGTTCATTGAATATTTTAATATATTTTTTCCTTTTCTTTCTGCAGTTTTAATTAGGCCAAGACTTCCATGAACTTTTAACATTGCTATGTTCATCAATATTAAACGTAAATTAACTCTTATTTCTTTGATACACAAGCATGAGTTAACTTACATGATGGAAAGATAAGCATATGAATTATTAACAAAAATCACAAATCAATTAAATATATAATTCTCCTATACACATAACTTTGATTTACCTAAATTCAGTTCCATAAATAACTGATAGAGCCAAGCAGAACTGAGAATAAAAACAAAGCTCAACTTGATCTATAAGGGCAAAAATTAAAAGAAAACAGTTTCTACAAAAAAAAAAAAAAAACTATCCACTATATATATATATTTTCTTAATATTTAAAAAGGTAATCAATGTGTATTTTCTCCTTTGCTAATGTGGACTGGTTAAAAACACAAGAAAAGCAGTCCACTTAGGAGTGGAGATGGTATTGATGGAATCTTAACACTGAAGTTAGGCTCTCTGACTTTTTGTGGATAATTAATTTCCCCTGTTTGCCTTTGCCTTTCTGTGTTTTCATTCCCATGGGGAAAAACAGTAAACTCTGTAGTCATCAAGCACTGTCAGTGTTTCCATTACAAAACCAAAACTAAAAGAGGGATGATATGTGGAGCCTCTGACAGCCATCTTGTCAGAAATCTCATTGGCTAACCTCTCCCACCATATCCCAACCAAAACAAATCTCCCCCAATCCCATCTTAATTATCATAATATGCATCACCCAAAGGATGCATCACAACACCAACTTTCGACCAAAATAATACACTCCTCTCCCCTTCACCTCACTCAAAATAGCTACTACACCTTTTCTTCCTCCCCATCTCTAATTTCCCAACTAAAGCATATTCTCTATACATGATATAAGCCAAGAACATCATATTCGACAAGTAGGACGGGACATTCCCAAACTTTCATTTAATCAAAAGCTCTTTTCCCGTTTCCAAATGGAAGGAATTGGACCGCTAATGTAACTAACGCCCACCTTCATACAGATCATCTTCAACAACTTCTAATTCAACTTCCATGGCAACAAAGAAGAGACCAGGAGAGACTAGTGACCATAAGATAAGATAACAGAGCCAGCCAAGCCATATAAAACTCAGATTGTCGTTCAACAGATGAACTAGATAAAGTGTGCGTGTGCGCACGCGCACGTGTCTAAGCAAAGCTAGTTTCAACTTTCAAGTCACCAAGTGATGAAGAGTATGAAAGAATCTAACAGTGGATCAAAAGGTATTCCAACATTCTTATTAATGTTATGTATACACTTCCAAATGGCTCAAATGTTACACAGGAAAGCACAACTTTTCAGCTCCAGTGTATTGAAAGAGAAGGGGAAAGCATCCCAAGCCTCCCATCAAAAGGTAGGGTGGCAACAGATACTTAACAATAAAATTCGAGATCATGATGACAAAAATAATGGAAGGAATTAAAACAAAATTTAATAAATATAATGAAAAGAGCAAGTGACAGCAAAAAGAGATCATGAAGACAAAACATTAGCAATAACCACAACCTTCAGTCTCCTTCAAGCATTCTCTTGGAATTTGATGGTTTTCTTGCACTAGGTCAGCTTCTTCTTCTTCCTCTCCCGTCTCCAGGCTATAACTATCCCTTTCTCTCATATTTACTTCTCCCTTATTTCTATTTTCTTGTCTGTCACTGCAGGATCCTTTATTGGGTATTGGAAAAATGAAGCCCCAATCATTTGATCAACAAAAATTTATCTCGAACAACAATGTTGGAGTGAAAAACATCCTAGAATCTCATTATTAATACCGGACTATGTTTCGCTATGGCCGATGAATCTTCCCCGGACAATCTGGATCGGAGTCCTCGAATGTGAGTCGTCTCTTACTCTTAGTACCAGAAGTGGAGGTAGCAGAACGGTTGTCAACAATATTAGGGGTGGTTGTGCAGATTGAAGATGATGGAGTACCAGTTATCTCTTCTTTCACATTTTCTTTCTCTGTTTTGAGCATCAGATTATAGCAAAAGAATACATCTTCCTGTTGCATTTTTCAACAATGCAAGAAGAAAATAAGCAACCCAACAAGAAATTGGAGACATGCACATCAAATCTGATCTATGCATTATGAAGTATTTGAAAGTAGCAGAACTCACATATTCTAAAGACCCAAATGAAGCTATCGCTTTCAATTTAAGCTCCACCTGTTCTCTTGTCATCTGAGCATCAGATGAAGCTAATAATGAAGCAGCTGCTATAATAGATGGTCGATGATCCACTAAGTTAATCTCTGTACCGCAAGTCTCAGTTTAATGAACAGATCAATTGAACTTGCAAATGAAGAAGCAATTAATCATGAAATGGGGGATCGGATGATACCTTTCACTGTTGCCATTATAAACTTCGCAGCTTTAGTGAGTAATCCTTGTGAATTGGACTCGATAAAGATCGTTCTTATTAAATACTGTAAATAAGAAAAGGGAGTGACTGAGCTCATTCTCCATCCCAAGGTATTGAGAATGTACAGTTCCATTCTTTGAATTGCCTTGCTTTCCATATCAAATCCCTCAACTTGAAGGCTCGATAACTTAGGGGTTTTAGATTCCTCCATCTTAGCCGCCAGTGACAAGCACCCCACAGCCAACAATCGGAAAATCCACGACCTCTTTTGCTGTTCGTCAATTACAGAACAATCAATTAATCAAACACTTGATCGGCAAAACCCAACATTCAGATTGACGGATTAGATTGCTTACTAGGTTTCGGATTGACAAAACTCGATCGAAGTAGCTGATGGATAGATACGCAGTATGGAATTGAAATCCAAAAAGCACCCGAGTCTGAATCAGAAGACACACACAAAACCAAGCTATAAAATCCCCCAAAAAAATGCAAAAAGCAAAAACAAAAAGAACCCAGAAACAACAATCGATTAAAGGGCAAGTTTCAATTATAGAAAAGAAGACGAACTTTGAGAATCCACTCAACAGCATCGAATCGGACACTCCTCAACCAGCTCTGGATTGAAGCCGGAGAATCGTTAAAGGGCAACGGGCTTCTAGATTCAGTCCCAGTCTCTCTTGCAACTAAGATCTCAAAATACTCATCATCGTCATCGGCAAGAAAAAAGGGAAGGGGGTCGGAAGGGGCAGTGGGTTCATCAGGGTCATCGTCAGTCAAGAAAGAAAGATCTTCTTGGCACAAAAGACTGGAGAGAGAGAAAGAAGAAGCACGGTCAGTAGTGTACCCCATATCTGGGCGTCTGGTTCTCTGTACATTCGAACAAGAAGAAAAGTCTAAGAAAGGGGAATGTGGGTAAATTTGTAGAGAAGAAGCTTAACTGCTAAAACCCACGAAGCCCAAAAAATGGAGAGAGAGAGAGAGAGAGAGAGAGAGGGAGAGAGACGAAGGGGGAAAGAGGGGGAAGGTGAGGGAAAAAAGAGGGAAAGAGTGGACTTTGGCGAGTGGGGAGGCGGGCGAAAATAGCGGTTTCGTTGCCGCCAAAATAAGCGGATGAGATATAGAGTTTTTGGATCATTAATCGGGTTTTGTTTCATATCATATCAACAAAGTTTCATTCATATTCATCTCATATCGATATCATTTTTTCTCCATCCCTCAAAATCTGTTATCTTCTCATGTTTTCATATCGATACCGAACCTCCTCTGTTTTTCATTTTCGTTAAAACAATAGACAATTTTTTTACTCGGTTCTACTGCTACACTAAATAATACAGTACTGTACTGTACTGTACTGTGTATGTATATATACATGTATATTTTAACATTTACATGTTTTTATATATTTTTTTAAAAAAATAACAAATTGTATGCGTTTTTAAACATAGCATGTGACTTGTTTTTTGGTTTTTATTTTATTTATAAATGTGAAAAAATAAGCTAGATGGTAGATGTAATGTACTGTTTTTATTTTATCCCATTGTTTTCTCTTTTTTTTTTTTAAATAAAAAAAGGTGGAAAAGGAAGAAAACGATTAGATTAGAAGTGGTAAATTTGAATATAAGATGATCTAATTCTACTAAAAAAAATCTCTAATATAGGATATTATTATTTTTTTTAAAAAAATAGAAGATGTTTTCTCTTCCTGTTCTTCACTGCTCTCTTTTTCTTAAAGGCAAATTCCAACTCAAGTTTTGTGTGTTGTGGAATGATTAAAAGAAAAAAAAAAGATTTCACAAACAATTGACCAAGCATCTGCAAATAACTTTAATGTTCTTTAAAACAGCAAGAAGGATTCTACTCCCACCTGAATTACGACTTACAAGAGACCTATATTTGGAAATATTTCAGTGTTTAAATAAATTTTGAACATTAACTTATATCTTATTAATACCATGTAGAATTTACCATTTAGAATTCAGTTCGATGACTTTTTAAAAAAAAAAAAAGTTGAGTATATAAAAACCATTTATTTATTTTTAAAAACAAATTTTGAAATCCTAGTCAACAACTTGTTCTAGAAATGTTTTTGGATGTTAATGCATAACTTTCACACGTGTATAAGACTTCTTTAAATGTATGAATTAATGTAAATTATAGAGAAATGTTGAAATCAAATAGATAGTAACAGATTTTTATTACTATGAGTGATTTTTCATCTTCTCGTATTCCTCTATTTTTCTCTACTTATTTATAAATAATTACGTGATAATTTTTCTTGCTACTTTGATAGGACTTTGGGATAAGAATAATTTTATTTATGTGGTTTTAAATGGAATCAAGTGAAAATAGCTATAAAACACTTATAAAATGTTTAAATTGATTCACTTATGAAAGTTTACGGTTTAAATTGATACAATTATTAGTTTAGGATTTTAATGATACAACTCCAAAATTTAGGGGTATAAATTAATTTTTGCTTTTTTTTTTTTTCAAATTCTGGTTAAAGTTTAAAAAACATATGTTAAAAGTGGATTAAATTATAGAGAAGATTATTTTTGTAAATGGAGGACACCAAAACCAATACTATCACTAACCCAGCCCTAAATTATGTGTACAACATTACTTCTTTTCAATTGCAAAAATAGAAATTAATCAAATAAGCTGCATAATATTAGCTGGATCTAAAAAAGCTCCCCTTGTTAACTCAATCTTTAAATAGTTAATATTTTTTTATAAATGGTGCTTTCTATAATTATGTATATTATGATGTTAACATATATCTACATTGTTTTTACATGTTCGATAAAATAAGAATTAGGTGACAATTGATGACCCTTGCTGACTTTGAATTGAAGTTGAAATTTGGAGTGTAAAACCTTAATGATAAGTAATCATAACGGTAAAGACTAAAAAACTCTAGAGATCATTAATGTTAAAGTTTAATTAACTATCAATTGAACTCTAAAAACTCTCATAGAATAAAAATGTGTATGCACAAAAATAGTAGGGATGATCTGTAAAAAAAAAACAACAATAATAATAATAAATGAAGAATAATTGAAGTAGGAGTAAATAGTAAATTAAAAATTAAAGAAATAATTGGAGAAAAAATATATATACATATATACAGGTTGGAGGAATTAGGTAAGTTTAAATTGGGACAGCTGTGGGGAGTGGGAGTATAAATTTTTGTTACCGCTGAAGTTTGATTGTTGGTTTGTGGGGCTCACCAATTAGTCCTATGATGCATTGTCGTTTTGGTCAATGTCTTATGTAGTAGCTGGCCGATCGGTGTGTTTAGCTTTTATTTCTTTCAGTTTTTTTTTTTAAACATTAATTGCCTCGCACTCTCACATAACATTGCCTCCTCATTTTTAACTGTTTATCCCCCACACCAAGGATTAATCTTTTTAGAATTTTACCTTTTTCACCCAGTAATTCAATGTGTATGAAAGAGAAAAATCTCATCTTAGTTATTGAAATTTTAAATTGTGTATTTTAATTTTTTTAATTAAAAATAATAATGTCAATTTAAACGTAGCTCAACTAATTAAAGGAATCCCATATAGCTCAACTGGTTAAGGGAGATCCCCTATCCCACATGTTATTAAACTCTAAAAAAACACTTACGAGAAATAATCATTTTGGTATTTGCTATTATTTTGTTACATAACTATCTACTCACCTAATACAATTCGTATATCAATCATTCTATGAGACTCCCCAATAAATACTAATGTTAACACTATAGTATTAAATTTCCATCTAACATGTTGACATTTCCATCGACATTTCCACATGTTCATTGGTTTGACATCGACATGAGGGGTGAATCGACATTTCCGCTATACTGTAAAAAAATCGATGAAACACCAACAAGATAGCAATAAAAAATCATTAATGTGAACATTTTATTAGTAATAAGTATTTTAACTCATTTCAAAAGTGTAAAATGTTTATTTATTAATTTAAATATTTTTTAAAATTTTTTAATTTTTATGATTTTTTCATAAATATCCATCGGCATCGATATTTTATCGATATTTTCATAAAATTGAGACTTCAATATTTCCATCAACATCGACATTTTACATCTTGGTTAACACATGTTTGAAAACTACAATATCTATATATTGAGCAATTGACAAATAACAAGGAGAGCTAAAATGATTGATTTTAAGTTTAGATACAAAATAGATATTTTGAAAGTTCAAAATTAAAATGAAATAAATTGGAAAGTTCAAAAACCAGAATTGAATAATCTTATAAGTTTTAGGATTAAAATGAAATTTGAACTCATAGAAAATAAAGAAGGACGATATAAAGATAAGTGGTTGTTCTCTTCTTTCTTTTTTCTTTTTTTTCCCCCTTTTTGCTTTCAACAATGTGTGAAAGCAGAGATTTTAACCTTTGACCTATTGTCAAAGATATATATTTTAATCAATTGAGTTATGTTCAAGTTGGCAAGATCAAATGCTCGTTAGATCATACTACTTCAAAAATAGTTATTGATAATAAAAGTTTTGGTGAAAACATGTCTGAATGTTAATTTTTTAAAATATACATTTTTCTCCTTCAGTGTTCCCACAAATGACCTATCATATTCAAACCATTTGCAACTAAAAAAAAAAAAAAAAACCTTCTAACCACCACACTGGAAAAAGTAAATCAAAGAGCTCTTACTTGCAGATCTACCTATCATTTTTATCCCGTACTAGTGAACCACGTGAAAAAAGTAGAAGCTCATACTTGCGGATGAATGGGTAAATTTTGTTCTTTAAGAATGGTAATTTTAATACACACAATAACTTTTTATAAATAATTTTATAAAATAAAATTAGTTTGCTGTTTATCAAACAAATATTCGAAATATGATTAACGGTTGCGTTTTTTCCTCTATAATTCTGTCTAATATCTTTTTTGAATTCAAATTCATAAAAGGAATTAGACTAACTCATACATACTTCTTTTACTTTTTGAAAGTTTGTGTTTGGTCCAACAACTGAGAGGTACATCCTCTTTTTCAAACAATTAAACATACCCGTTGGGATGGAAACAAAATCCATATTTTATAATTCAACCATATAAAAGAGAGAAAAATTCAAAATAGAACATGGGGGCTTTCATTTAAACAAATGAACTATATTTTTGTCATTTACAGAATCTGCAAAAAAAAATTAATAATAATAATAATTAAAAGGGACGAAAATTAAAATAAACTCCCAACGTTACCTTTTTTAATTGGTATTTTTTATATCCATAGCAACGAGAGCATATGTAAAGTGGATTCACTCACTTATAAATCTTAATAGTAGATATTGGAATTAAAAATAAATAAAGAAAAATAATAATAATAATTGAGAAGAAGCAACGGACACAAGATCCAAAATCTGGGTTTCCAATCAAAGTGTTTGTTGGATGTCTTGGGTTTTTGTTTTTGTTTTTCTTTTTTTTTTCCCCAGCTATTAATAACCTGCAAATAAGATAAAATATCAAAGTGGAAGTTCTTGGACTTGGAATGATTCATTCTCATGTAGGGTTGAATATTTAAATGTGTATATATATATATTTAAGGTGTGAACATGCTCCTTTATTTATAGTCATTATTATGATGCAATACTATTTATATGTATACAAATTAATTCAAGTTTGAAATTAATAATATTATACTTTGCACACCTGAACTTTTTTTAATCTTTTGCGTGTAAAGTTACATTGTTGGCCCTGGTTATGGTGGAAGGGAAAGAGATTTAATCGGTAATGATTTTGATTTTTGGATTTTTCCTTTTGTATTATTCTTTTGAAGTTGGGAAGTTGCTTTGATTTTTTTTCCTTTTTTTTCTTTTTGAGTTTTCTGTTTTGTTTTGAGTTTGAGGGATTAAATAATTGGAAGGTAGGAAATGTTTGTTTGATAGTTAAGGTTATGTTTCTCTCTTTTTAATCTTGGAATGGAAACAAAAGTTTGATTGACATCTTATTTTTTAAACCTCAATGGCATCTCGAGGAAAGTCTTTTGCAAGGAGTATTGAAAAATTGAAATACTCATCTATTAAATGGAATAGATGAGTAAAATACACACATTTAATAGATAGGGGACGAACAAAAATCTTTGTAGAGACATCGATGTTCAAGATGGAATAGAATGATGAACTTTTTTTTTTCTCCTTCCAAAATTACTTTTAGAAATGACAATAGAAAATACATTCCTCACTTTGACTCTAATTCTGACTTCAACCTAATCGATTAAAAAATAATTTTAAAATTAAGTTCACCGAGCAAAAATAGACTAGGAAAGAATCTTAAAAATCTCTTTATTTTACTCTTACGTTCAAAATTACGCTCATACTAGCTTTTGAATCAAGTTTTTCTAAAAATCTACTACTTTCTCTAACTAAATTTTCAAATTTTCAAATCTATCATTCCATTTTTTTTTACATATATTCTCCTATATCAACGAAATTTGGATTATTTCAATTTTTTATAACAATTGTTTTTCTTAGACTTTTATCAAATAATTTAGATTAAACAAAGTTACTAATTTCAATCTAAATTAGATATATTTTCAAATAATTAATTTTATATTAAATATCAATATAAAAAATAATTAAAATAATATGTCTACTTTGGTCATTATAACTAAACTACAACAATTTTGTTTGAATTTATCAAATATTACGACTTTTTTCTATGTTTAAAAATTGAAATTTACCAAACACTAATTTGTTTCATATGACAATTAATTTTTCTAAAAGTATAGTTGCCAGTAATTATTTTAAAAGCTACAGTAATTTTAAATGGAGTCTAAATCATATACGCTCATCCTGAATTTGTGAAATGAAGGAATAGGATGTGAGACTGACAAACTTTCTGTAGGGTTGGGGAAAGAGGGGCATCCTTGAGCCCATCTTATCCATTGCCACCCCTACCTCGATGCTAAAGGATGGGCAAATGGATAAATCATGAGATGATGTTCATTCCCATGGAGTTCTCCATTCCACACAGTTTCTTTCTTCTTTTTTTTTTTTTTTTGGTTCTACATTTGTCCAACTAAACATATTTTACTTAAAATAATTTCAAACCACCCCACTAATTAAAAGATAATTTTATTAATCTCAAATTTGGGGGAAAATCTCAATCCAACATACAATAGATTAGTGTGTGACAATGGAAGATTGAAATCATATAAATTAAATCCATATATAAATGAAGCATTTATTCAATTAAAATATAAATGATATATAAAAGGTTAAATTACAAGTTTGGTTTCTGAATTTTGAAGTTTATGTTTTTTTTTGTTTCTGGACTTTAATTTTGTGTCTAAAATGTCCCTAAACTTTCAATTTTGTATCTAATACGTTTCTAACAAATTTGAACTTCTTAAAGATTAACTGATCTATTAAGTATAAAACTGAATTAAATGATCTATTAGATTTAAACTTTCAATTTTGTGTCTAGTAAATCCGTGAATTTTTTAAAATATCAAATAGGTCAAATATCTATTAGACCCAAAATAAAAAATTTAATGACTCATTGGCCATAAAATTGAAAGTTTAAAAACCTATTAGATAGTTTTTAAAATTCAGAGACCTATTGAACACAAAATTTAAAGGTTCAAATACTATTTTGGTCTATGTACTTTGAGTTTTGTTCCATTTTAGTTCCTGTACTTTCAAATGTCTAATTTTAGTCATTGTAATTTCAATAAATCTTAAAATTGGTCACTATGATAAGTTTGAAGTTAATTTTTATCAAAATTGGTTAAATAATAATAATAATAAATTTAATACAAAAAAAAGACACAATGTGAACATACTTCCAAAATTTATGGAGGGAAAGTTTATCAACAATAAACTAATAGTAGGAACCAATTTTAAGCTTTATTGAAAATAGAAGGACTAAAATTGGACATTTGAAAGTATAGATGTAACGCCCGATGTCAGGAGGGGTATATGAATGAACTGAGACCACATCCGAGTGAGAGGGATTCTGAGGCTATGCAAGGCATGGTTAAGAAAGACTTAAAAGAATTGATAGCTACTACCTATACCAATAAGGTGCACCTTCCTTTTCGGTGGCTCAATCATAGGAACTCCAAAGTTAAGCGTGTTTGACTTGGAGCAATCCTATGTTTAGTGATTTCCTGAGAATTTTTCTATGAAGCATGTGAGTGAGAACAAAACATGCTGAAAGGACCCGTGTTGGTTTGTGGGAACAGTCTTCACCCTTAGAAATAGTTCAAGATAAGTAAGGTGGAGTGACCAGGTCACAGGAGATTGCAGAGGAATGCTGGGGCCATCAGGTGGGACCAAAATTGTATTTTAACCAAATTCAAAATTCAAAAACTTATTAGATGTTTTTTTTTTAAGTTTAGAGATTAAATAGACACAACTTTAAAAGTTCAAAGACTAAACTTATAATTTAACCTATATAAAATGAATGAGCAACAAATTCACTCTTAACAACTTTACATTCCAGTAGATAAATTGGGTAAAAACAAACGCAATTACTCAATATTTGGAGATATTTTCAAGCAATTTTCATAAACAAATCCTACAAAATAATTAAACATAAAATTAAATATACATGCATCTAGATTGTAGACATTTCAACTCCTTCAAAATGAATGGCCCTAAAGGACAACTATATGTATTTTTGTTTTGACGTTTTAGGAAGAGCGATAGGGACGGATATGTAATATGTTGGCAAGAAAAAAGAGAGATGAGAGAAGCAGCAAAACTAAGCATATATTGTGAAAAAGTATTAAATCAAGATATATGAAAATAAACAAATTAATTGATTAGAGAAAGTATAAATAGACTAAAGTAAAGAATATAAAACATGCCTAAAAAGAGGGAAAATTGAGTGATTGACCAAAAGTTTTGTTTTTGTTTTTGTTTTTTTTTCTTTTTTAATTTTAAATGACATCATAAATATGGGAGAAAACTAAAAAAAAAAAAAAAACATAAGAAATGTCTTGTCTACCAATTTATGCTCAAAGTTAGTGTATGCAAAATAGGAATCTATCTCAAAAGAAATGATATTAAATTAAACTAAAATTAAGTGTGAAATAAATCAAACTAGAAGCATATATAATCTAATAAGAATAATGAATAATAATGGAGGTGTGAAATGAAGAGACATAGGGGGAACAATCACCTGGTTCCTAAAACAAACTAGACCCAAAAATTAATTTCCTAGAACAGGTCAAGAAACAAAAATTCAATAAAAAAAAATAGTGATTTAAATAGATATGTCAAAAAAAAAAAAAACGTAAAATGAATAACTCCTAGGTTAGATTATGAATTTGATCCCAATATAGTTTTAATTTGGTTCTCATAGGTTTGACTTAATAATTTAACATCATAGTTATAGAAGTTGCAATTTAGTATTATATGGTATGGACTTTAATCTCAACTAGATCTCTAAAGTTTTAGAAGTTTTAATTCAATATCTATGGTTTAGTCACATCCCACGAAACATCTTCTTATTATCAAATTGAATAAGTAACAAGGAATGAAATTATATATTTTAATTTGGCTAACAGTATTAATTGAATGTATCAAGATTTACGGCTAGGTGTACAAAAGAGAAAAAAAAAATACTTTTTAGAGTAAGAAATGGTAAAGGAATGATTTGTAAAGTTAAACAAAGGATAAGAGAATCAAATGGAAAAATGGTTAAAACTATAGGAACGTTCAAATGAGGTAACTCAATTAAATCTTCTAAAACTACGAGAATGAAATTGAAACGAAAGGATGGAAACTAAATATAAGTAATTTTAATGGCATTCATATCTAATGTGTCACTTAAATGCACTTTTAGGAAGGGAGAGTGGGCAGCATGATTGTGTTAAGCCAACAAAAGAAGGGCAGCTCATTGATGAATAAAAAGAAGGGCCAAATTTGGGGGTCTAATAGTTATAATGCAAATCATGCATCTGTGCCAATGAACAGTCTCCAATTTTCTCTCTCATCGTCCACTCCAACCGGTCCCACAACCAATTTTTCGTTTTTATTTATTTACTTATTTAAAAGGGGAAAAAAGCCGGGTTTTGGGCAAAAACCAAAACCATAAGCCGAGCCAACAAAGATTTTTTTTTTTTTTTTTTCTCAACAAAAAGAAAAAGAAAAAGGGAATTGATTGGAGATGCCACAAGGCACGTGACTATAAAATGATATAGAATGAGTGAGGAGAGGAGCGGGTTCACGTGTGAGAGGATATGGACCACCTTCCCTTTGCTGTCACCAAAACAAACGCCACTTCCAATTCATTTAACAAACACCAAAACGCTCCTCTTCTTTCTATTCCATAAGGTGTCACCCACTCATTTAAAAAACAAAAATAAATAATTATTTCATTACCTTATACTATAACTTATAATATATACTATACATAATATAATGTAGTGTATGGGTATTTGTGTTCGACTCCTCAATTTTTGCAGTTTTTTTACTCTCACCCCCCCAAGATCCTCTCCTTTCCTTCCTTCTTTGACTTGCTCTTCTTCCTTTTGGAAATCAAATTTATCTTCATTTATTTAAACCGCTACTCAAATAAGTGTGTTTTTATTTTTTTCAAACTTTATGACTAACTATGTGTGTTATTGCGGTTGGATGAGGTTCATTTTTTGAGATTGGTTCTTCTAATTGCGTTAGACATTTTTAATTAGTCGGACTCAAGAATTTTGTCAATTAATTTTTTTTATCTCGTTGATTTTGTAGCTATGATTAAGTATTTTCATAATTGGATTTGGACATTTCTGTTAGAGATGCAACCAAAGTCCCACAAATGGCTAGAAAGTGAGAAGATCATAAGTACATAAGTGAGGGACAATATCTCCATTAGTACGAGACATTTTAGATGATTCTAAATAACAAAACTATGTAGGCTTATGCCCAAAATAGATAATATCATAGAGATATGTGGTGGTTCACATATTCCTAACAATTTTTTTATTTAGTTTTGAGGATGTAATAATTGTAACGCTTAAAAGATAAAATTAACTCTCTAGATTAAGTAATAAGTAAAACCGGTGCTTTTTTTTTCCTTCTTAATATTATTGTTGGTTTCAAAACCAAACTGTTTTTAGAAGTAGGATGGGGTATAGAGCTTAATTCATTCATTTTCTCACTTCAATTAACAAAGAGGAACTAATATAAGAATGAGTATTTGTATGTAAGAATCAATCAAGATTGCTTATACAGCTTTTGGAACAAGATCACCTATAGATATGGTCCATCTATCTTTTAATTTGATTAAGAAAGTCAAACTAAGAGAATCTTATGCAATTAATTACATTTTATTATTGTTTCATTTAATTACAATATTCAAGTCTACAAATTTGTTAGGTTGCCTTGGAAAATTGATGTTTCTAACAAATGCATTTGATCATAGTAGGTTGGAGGAATTATGTTTAAAGATGGTGTGATGTAATTATTGTTTTATTTACATATGCTATAATATGGAGATTAAATTAATATTAATTTTTTGAATTTTTATTGGTCAACAATAGACCTCATTATAGAATTGTCAATTATTAAACTACAAAATGTATACTGCTAGCGTCATTTAAAGTTGAGGCATGTAGGTGCATATTAAGAGAGCAATTATTGTGGCTTGAAAATCTCTTTAACTAGATGGCGATCTAATTTGATGTGTTATAAATACTAAAGAAAATGTGTTGGGCTCATAAATTAAAGGTTAAATTATCAAAAATACTCCTGAATTATGGGGTTGGTTTCAATTATACTCCAAACTTTGAAAAGTTTCATTTTAGCTCTTGAACTTTTTCAAAACAACCATTGAAGGATTTTTTTTTGTTAAATTCATGAACGGAAAATGATACTTTTTCATTTGTATTGTTGCTTATGTGAACATATTTGAACACTTACGTTGAAAAAAAAATCAAAATATATGCAAATACGTCATTTTAAAATTGAAATTGAAAATTCACGAATCTATTAGAACACAAAATTTAAAATTTAAAATTCACGAATCTATTAGAACACAAAATTTGAAATTTTAGGTTCTAATTGACATAAAATTCGAATTTTTATCTAATAGATCAATTAATTTTAAAAATTTTGAATTTGTCAGAGACCTATTTGATACAAAATTGAAAGTTTAGAGATTTATTAGACACTTTTAAAAGTATAGGTACCAAATAGACCCAAACCTTAAATTTTATGAACTAAACTTGTAATTTAACCTAAATTGAATATTGTATAGATTGTGAATGGTTAAAAGTAAAAGGGAAACAATTTTAATTTTTGCCATTAAATTTGTCACATTAGATGAATTTTATCATAAACTTTCAATTTCTTCAAATTGAACTCTAATCTAAACTTAGTGGAATGTTGCAATTTATACTCTCTATTCAATAGCCGCTAATTCACCTACTAATTTTTTTTAAAAAAAACAATGTGAAAATCTTAATAAATTCACTAATTTAAAAAATATCAAAATTTGCACAAATTTAATTTGATTAATACACAACCACGGAATAATCTTGTCAAAACTCACAAAATTTAACAAATGGCTCTAATGTCATTTTTTTTTCTTTAAATCTGATTAAATTCATCATAATCTTACTATTTCCAAAATTTTCTTTTAAAAGCTTTGAACTCTTTTTAACGTGTATTTTTAAATTACCGGCAATGTAAACATATTTTTGTCACGGTTAAAATAATTTCCTAACTTATCCACAAAATTAACTTTCTTTTTATTTTTAGTAGGACATCTCTCCAATTAAAATCATAAAATGTCTTTTTTTTTAGTTCAACCATTGCGAGATGAGGGCCAACATGAGTATAGCTCAACTGCATAAAATATATATTATCGACCAAGAGGTTAGAGGTTCAAATCCTCCACTTCACATATTGTCAAAAAAAAAAAATCGAAATGAGGAATTCAACGACTATGGATCTTTAGGTTGGTAAATTGGTGTCTTACCCATTAAACTAAACTTGAATTGACTCATTAAAATACCTTTAAAGCAAGATTTTTGGGAAAAGGTAATAATAAACCTGGATCCTCCAAATCTTTAATGCATTTGAAAGTTCTATACATGGATTTTGGCCAAACTGCAATATAGTATTTTTACATGAATCATAGTAAAAATTTTAATTTCTATACCGTGTCCTATGATCTTAACTTATGTTAAACGAATTTTACCTTTTATCTTTAATCATCATAAAGAACTATTGAAATGGAAATGTGTGGAAGGCCTTTATCTCATCAATTTCAGTTTCACCCTTTTTTGCATTGTGTATGTCTGGTCAGTCTCTTTCCAATTGTTAGCAAAAGATATGGCTGTCTTCTTTATGGGTTTGGTTTAGAAGTTTGGGAGATTTTAGTAATATTAGACATTAGTGAACTTAATGTGTGAATGATTGTGATCCAATTTTCCAATCCAACTTGTCTTTTTCCCCAGTACCCATCACCCCTCTTTTTTACTTTTCTTTTTTGTTGTCTTCAATTAAGATGTTTTTTTTCCTTTTTTTTTTTTTTGGGTGCAGTTTAAAAAGCCATCTTCTTTGTGGTGGTGTTGTTGCCTTGGAGACCCATTATACAATGAGTGCTTGATGTGGCCATGTGGGTTAGCTTCAAGACTAAGCCAATAATTTATGTTTTCTTTTGGCCTCAATTAAAAGATATTGTTTTGTTTCAATGAGGAATCTTAACAAAATCTTACGAATCATTAATTCATACTTAGCGATGATATAAGGGTTTTGAAATTTTTAATAGGCATATGCAGTCAGATAAATGCAATTAAGTTTTAGGGTTTTTAGATAACTCTTTTTTCTTTTTTCAAATTACACCACATTTGTAAACCATAAAGTTCCATCCTTTATAATTTTTTCTTGAAGGGTCCTCAAAAAGAAAGGGGCACTCAATCATATTCGAGATTCGATGAAAGGTAATAACTTTGCCAAAAGTTCGAAATCTAAGTGAGAGAGAATCAACCAAAAAGGTTAGAGCATCCATTGGGCCTTTTAATTGTAAAATTTTGGGCCAGGAATTTCTCAATAGTCCATATCACTAGTCTTCTAATGCGCCCCACTTTAGTAGTCTGCAAAATTCCCCACTCTATAGTCCGTATAAGCCCACTTTAGCTTCCAAAAGCATACCCATGGACAGAAAAGAGGAGGGGAAAGAAGAACTAACACAATAGGACTATCAATTTTATGACCATTAAGGAAGGTTGTAACAATATATCTAATCTGTGAACATAACCCTAGCTCAACCAATAACATGTTAGAAGTTCGAATTCCCCACCTCACATATTGTCAAAAAAAAAAAAAAAAACAATATATCTAATCTAATGATCATGGGTACCAATTTGAACATAACTCAACTGATTAAGACATATATATATATATATATATATATATATCCTAGATTAAGAGGTCAAATATTTGAATCTTATCTCCAAATGTTGTTGAACTAAAAAAAAAAATCTAATGGTCATAGGTAATCAAAACAATAATCATCACATCATAGACTAATAGTGGTCAAATTCAATAATTTCTCTAAAATATGAAAATATCTAACATGCACACTTTCTTAATATCAAACATAAAAGCTACAAATTAAGGCCCCGTTTGATAACCATTTGGTTTTTAGTTTTTGGTTTTTGAAAATTAAGCTTGTTTTCTCTCAATTTCTCTACAATGGTTTTCATATCCCTTAAGGAAACATTTAAATTCTTAGCTAAATTCTAAAAACAAAAACAAGTTTTTGAAAACTACTTTTTTTAGTTTTCAAAACATGGCTTGGTTTTTGAAAACATAGGTAAAAAGTAGATAACAAAACAAGTAAATCTAAGAGTGGGAGTAGTATTTATAGGCTTAATTTTCAAAAATCAAAAACTAAAAATCAAATGGTTATCAAACGGGGCGTAAGTTTGTGAAGCTGTCAATAGTTTTAAGAAAAAAATTGTTTGATGCATATGTAAAAAGTATTTGAAAATTGTGCACGTACCAATAATGTGCATAGTCTCTCAAGCAAAAGGTTAGAGAGTAGGATGAGGCTATACTTTTTTTTTTGTTTTTTTGAGTTCTCGTATATGAGGAGGCAATACTAGACCTAAACACGTCGCTATTTTTAATTAACTTTTTTTCCAGGGATGAAAGTCGATGATTTAAAATAATTGTGTTTGGTTGAATAAAGTTGTGTTAGCCCATAATTGCGTTGTTGTTTGTTACACAACTTTAAAGTTAGTGGTGATACATAAATATTTGGAATGTTGTGATAAAGTTTTTGGACTGGTCGATGAGACAGATGGTGCGCATGAAACATGTGCCAATTTCCTATTTAATTTGAGATATTGCACGCCGTCCACAACAACACGTTCATGCTTTTATAAAAGTTAATTAAGTTATTTGTTCAGCTTTTTATCTATTTTATTTAATTATTTATTTTAATACTTTTTATATATAATTTAGATAATTAAGAAAGATTTTTTTTAGATATATAATTAAGAAAGATGAACGACGTATTTTTATAATTTGTTATCATATTCAACAACAAAATACATCATATAAAGATTTGACATTATACATATTGAAAAAGACTGACAACATTAAATACTATAAAATTATAATTTGTTTTGGTAGACTTTACAATGCAATAACATGCTCATCATGTATTATGTAAATAATCTAAATAATAATGGTACTGAAAGATTAAAACTTTGTAAGAATCAAATCAAAAAATTCTATTGTATCAACAAAAAAAAAATCAAAAAATTCTAAGAAGGAATAAATTTATCAAACGAAAAATAATAGGAAATTAATTATGGAATAACTTTATCTTATCCATCAATTATAAAAGAAATTGATCCTTTTATAATTGATCCTATTTATAGGAAGAACTCGTACCTATGTTGGAGACTACTTTATTGAAGCACACTCATCTCTTATATATATAATTATTAGACAACAGTACTTTATAATTTATACCAACTTAGTGTGCTAGCTAATATAAATGCTCTATTGTACTAAATCTATAAAATTTAAAGAGAATAACATTGAGAGAGGAAGATTAACAAATTATGAAGATAAAGGAGGAAAAAACAAGTAGAGGAAAAGCTATTTATATGGTTACAGGAGGTGAAAAGTTTCAATCTTTTGAAGAAATTCCATCATTTATTACAACTAAAGGTGAAATTATAAATTTAATTCATAATTAGTTTGATGGACAAAACTTTTTATGTTAAAGCTTTGATATTCTAACATTTTATATTCTTATCTTTTGGAAAGTTTAGGAATGTATTTAAACTATAAGTTTTGAACTATTTTTAATATTCTTTCGTTTTTAAATTATTTTATTATGAAAGTTTAGGTTTTAATTGATAATTTGATACAATTATTAGTTTGAAATTTTAAGTTATACAACTCCCAAAGGTTAGGGGTATAAATTGATTTTTTTTTTCTAATATTAAATGTTATCATTTATTATTGTGTTTAATATGAACTACATCACCCTCTATCCAATGGAATAATATTTTGGATTTTTTTTTAAAAATTTTACAAATACTTCTATAAAGTGAAAAAATAAATAAATTATATGTAAACTTAGAAATTAATGATAAAATCCACTATAAATTTAGATAGCTCAACTAACACATATATTAATAACATTTGGAAATGTAGTGGTCTTGTTTGAATTGTAATGCTATAAAAGGCGTTTGGAGGCATAAATTGTGTTTGGGGTCATTTTTGGAGAGGAGTTGTCAAACTCGAATTTATTTAGACAAACCCATAGATTTATACAATAGTCCTAGAAAATCATGATTTTTGGTACATGTAATAAGACATAAATTAGTGAATCCCACACTTGTGAATGAGATTAATGAGTTTATATATAAACATTATTTTTAATACAATAAATGTGAGGTATGAAGATTTGAAACTCCAACCTCAAGGGAAAGGGAAGAAGTACCGTCTTATATTATTGCTGAGCTATGCTCACTTTAATATATATAAACATTGATTATTAAACCAAAATCACATTTTGAGTGTTTAGAATAAAACTCAAAAGTACTAAAGAGGATAAACGTTTGTGAGATAAAAATACCATCTCATATTATTTAAGTTGGAAACCTAGTTCTCATTTAATAATGAAAGTTAGGAAGTTGATGCAATCACGTGACAAAGTCAATGGTCAAACTTGATCATTTCCTACCTCTTTTATAAGTGTGGGAAATTGAAATTGAAAACCACACCCCAAATGTCCCTAAAAGAAATTATTACAAATTAAGAAATACTCTCAATGACCCCTAAATTGACATTTCTCCAAAATAAGCAGAGCGTAGTGGCCTTGAATTAGTTTGTAAAGTAAAGGCGGGAGGAGCTAAGCGCGTACGTAGATTAGAAGAAAATGAAATGAAATAAACAGCCAGAGTCAGTCCGACGTGGATCTGCATCAGCGATTATCGGAACCACCATATTTCCACGTAATTTCCATTTCATTCTCATCCCCGAATCTCCACGTATTAACTATTAAAGACTTCACAGACGGATCATCGTCGATTCATTTTAGCAATTTCCCCATTTCTCTGGGAACCGCGTCCAACATTTTCAGATCACATATAAAGCTATTTTCCCTCTCTCAAACCATCTCTTTCTCTCTGTCTGTCGAGACGTTTTGGATTGGATTTTTAAAAAAAAAAAAAATTATTATTGGTTTCTTCAAGCGTACACGGAGGTTATTCTTATTTCGCAAGGTCAGCAATCTCTCTGCGTTTTTTCATTAATCTCTGTTGAAGTCTCGAAGTTATTAGGAGGATTTGTAGGTGAAACTTTTTTACGTTTCGATTTTCGAATTATTTAATTTGTTTTCGTTTTAGTCTGCTTCCCAAATGAGGATTTATTGGATTGTCTGAACTGAACAGGGGAAAGATAGAGATAGGCTTGTTCTTTTTCCGTATGGATGCTTGATTTTTTTTATTTATTTCCCTTTTGCTACATTTGTCCTGAATTTGAATTTTATCCACTTGAGCTTCGATATTGTTTGTCATCCCAGTTTAGATTAACCAAATCCCGATAACGAAATAGCTTTTCGTCCTTCCGGAATCGGATCGGGAACCCATTTTTTATCCTTCTTCATGTTTTTAATTGTTTTGAGCTGCCATCAATTTTCTAAAATATATGTTCATTCTTAAGATTGGATTTAGAGAATCTCGCGAGATAGATAATCAAATATCTTGTCAAAAGCAACACTGCTTGATTATCTGGTAGGAATTCGAGCATCTAACCTTCAGTGTCAATCTTGCTAAATTACTTAGCGGGTTGGGATTTTAGTTCGAATTGTTTTTAATTTGACCGAATCATCTTGAACTCTGCAAAATTTCAATCATATCCTTTCACCGACAGCAGAACTTGTATTGATTATTCTCTTTAACTTTGCGAAATTCACAGGTTTAGAGTTTTGTGAAAGTAAATTGATGGAGAATACAGAAAATATTTGCAAGGATTTAATCCCAGCTAAGGCAAACACCATCCCAATGCCACCTCCATTGCCTAAATCTGCAGTCAGTAGTCATCTGCAGAAGGGCTTGGTTTCAAGTGAATCCTTGCAAAGGGGATACAGCTGCGTCTCCACTGCACCCAGAGACCTCTGGGACAGCCTCTTTGACGAAGCCTATGGAGCAGATGTTTCTATTCATACAGATCATGGTGGCATTGTATATGCACATGCCTATATCCTCGTAAGTTGTTTTAATCCCACCATTTCATAGCCTAAAAGAAGTGTCCTGCCATCTTTATTCTGAGAGATAAGAGATGTCCTAGGTTAAACATATATCCATTTATAATAACATGAAAAGTTTGGAAATTTTGCATTTGCTGACTGAAAAGCATGAAGGTTGTTGCCATACTATCCTAGTTCAACAAGTGATTCGGTTATCTTTCTGTAATTTTCCCGCAGGGTATGGCTTCTCCTGTGATGAAAGGCATGTTAAAGCAGCCAAAAAAGTCTGGTAGGAAGCAGTCGATCTCAATCCATGGAGTTCCACCTGATGCCGTTAAAGTATTTGTTAGATATCTGTACTCATGCAGGTAAATGCTTTTCTTGTACTGTTTCATGATTTGATCGTTTATATAGATCATAGATTTCAGACTTTGGAAATAACATTGTGGACTGTATTGATTTTGCGAATAATAATCCTGGAAGGTTTTGTACTTAAATATCTAATGATTTAAGAGTTTTTTTCATTCACGTTAGACAGATCCATTTGCCAATCTTTTACTATGAGAAGAAACAGCTGAGGGAATGTGAATTTGGTTGTGTTTTCTGATTTATTTCCACATTTTATTTCAGATACGAGAAAGAAGAAATGGAGGAATTTGTATTACCTCTGCTGGTGCTGTCACATGTATATGTGGTTCCCCAGTTGAAGAGAGAGTGTGAGAGGCAACTGGGTCGCGGTTTGTTGACACTCGAAAATGTAGTAGATGTTTTCCAACTTGCATTACTGTGTGATGCTCCCCGTCTTAGCCTTCTTTGTCATCGTATGATCCTAAAAAACTTCAAAGCTGTTTCTTCCACCGAAGCATGGCAATCAATGCGGCAAAGCCACCCAGTACTTGAAAAGGAGCTTCTCGAATCAGTAATCGACGAAGACAATGTAACTCCACACCACACCTCTCTCTCTTTCATATTTTCTCCTCTTGATATTAAACCATGTCTGAGCTGAATCTCTACCAGTTTTTCTCTTAACCAATCATTCAAATTTTACTTTCAGAGACAAAAGAAAAGAGAGAAGAAAATGAATGAAAGGAAGATCTATTTGGAACTATTTGAGGCAATGGAGGCTCTTGTTCATATATGTAGAGATGGTTGTCGCACAATCGGCCCACATGACAAAGACTTCAAGGTGAACCAGCCGCCATGTAAATATGCGGCCTGCAAGGGGCTGGAATTACTTATCCGCCACTTTGCAGGCTGCAAACTAAGAGCCCCTGGTGGTTGCACCCAATGCAAGAGAATGTGGCAACTCTTGGAGTTGCACTCTCATCTTTGTGCAGATTCTAATCTCTGTAGAGTCCCTTTGTGCAGGTGATTTATCAAAATCTGTCTCCTCTTTTACCATTCTTTGTTAATCATTGTAAAGAACCGACTATTAGTTAAATTGTTGAATTCAACTAACGAGAATGTTCCGTGATTTCAGGAATTTCAAGGACAGGATTAGAAAACAGGGCAGGAAAGATGAAATGAAATGGAAATTGTTAGTAAAAAAGATTCTGAGGACGAAGGGAGTAGCAAGTACACCATTCTTTTTGACGACAGAAACCATATCTATATGAGGGGAAAAAAAACTTGTATTCTTTTTGTATAATCAAATTCAATCTGTAAATTTTTTTTTTCTTCTTTTGATTGGCCAATTGCGTTCTTTATACATCACAGATCAAGAAATGAAATCAAAATTTACTTCGTATATATCTTGGTATTATCAGTTCGCCTCAGAAAGTTGAAGAATTGAACGACCAAGCAAAATGTGCAATTCCTTTTTTCTCGACTAAAATAACACTGAAAAAGACAACCTCGGTTTTCCTAAACAATATGCAATTTGGATCTCTTGGGAGGATAGAAAAATCTTTGGATCTCGAGGAGATTATAACGGTGTCGTCGGAGGAGGAGGCGGCGGTGGCGACGCCGTCGGCCGTCGATGATCCTGTTTTATCAACGAATCCTCTAAATAAGGTAGAGGAGAAGTTCCTTTGGCTTGAACAATGGGCGAGTTGTAGCGAGTTTCCTTTTTGCTTCTAGGAAAAACGCCTCCGCCGTAGGAAACCGCCGCCGTCCACTCCGGCGTGTGAAACACTGTTTCTCGGCTCTCGTCGTCGGACAATGACGTCTCAAATGATGGATTTTCGATCTGATGTTGCGAGAGAGGAGGCAGTGGCTGCAACTCAGGGCTAAGAAGGTGAGAATCCCATTTCTTCACAGAATCCACCCGGCGCTGCGGCGGAGATTCATCTTCTCCATTTTCACCCTTCGCCTTGACGCTTGAGCACGGCCTCTGTTCCATGGTTCCGAAATTCAAGAAACTCGATCGTGGAATTCCAGAATCGGGCCGAAAACTCAACGAACGTTCCTTCTCGTCAGACTTGCACCGGTACTTAATCCGCTGCCGATACAGAAAGAAGGCAAGCGCCGAGAGCATTCCCAGAGTCACAATCGCAACGGAGCATACAATCCCCAGAGTTTTGATTGGTTTAAAAGATTGTTGTATCGACGACGGTAGATTAGGCATAGAGACATTCGCAGGGGCAGGCGAAGGCTGGTCGGAATTTGCAGACCCCCGCGGTGGCGGCGGCGGAGACGGCGGCGATGCGAATGTTGTAGGATCCAGTGGCTGGTGCAGACTTCTTCTCCGACAATCGCCATTGACGCGAGGAACAATGAAAACAACCAACAATTTCAGACTGAGAAAGAAGATGAGATTTGAAGCTTTCATGGCGAATAATTACGGTTTGTCTTCGTTTTCTCTTCGCGAGCATTCAGAAATCGGAACTGCAAAGTCGGATAAAAAGCTTTGATGGTGATTAATTATGAGTTTTGAGAGGCCCCGGAGTAAAAAGAATTATAAATAATGGAGAGACTACGGAGATTAAATATTATTAACAATTAAATTGGAATTAAATTTTTAAAAAAGTGATCCAATAATCTACGAATGATTTTTCTTGTTAATTTATTTTGACAGTTTTTATATTATAGAGAGTCAACACAAAACTTCAAGCATCAATTGGATGAAAACTTGGCATACTAGTTGTCATAATATGAGCATTATTATGATAAAATTAATACTGAAATTGTAAAGAGAAAAAAGTTGGACAGAAATCCATGCTGAAACTAAATTTATATACTCTACAACCTTTTTTTTTTGGTGCAAAATATAGTAGTTTTAAAAATTTGAATGGAAAATATTGTTAATTTAGTTCAAAATTAAGAATTGTTAGTTAATTAAAGGGAAACTTTTAAGGTTAATTACAAATTTAGTCAATAAATTTTTAAGTTTGTGTCTACTCGATTTCTAAACTTTAAAAGTTATCTAACATGTCATTGGACTTTAAAAAGTATCTAATAAATTCTCGAACTCTCAATTTTGTGTCCAATAGTCTATAAATTTTCAATTTTGTATATAATAGGTTTTTGACCTATTCAACATTTTAAAAAATTTGTTGAACAACTAGATACAAAATTGAAAGTTCAAGATTTTATTAAACATAAAATTCAATTTTATATCTAATAAATCATTTAATTTTAAAAATTTTTAATATGTCAAAGATTTATTAGACACAAAATTAATAGTTTTAAAGACTTATTAAACATTTTATGACCTTATAAGCATAAACTTGACAATTTAAAAATTAAATTTGTAATTTAACCAACTTTTGAAAGGTCACTAGATATTTTTACCATCAAAGGAAAGTTAGAAACTCTTGTACGTTTCAAGTTTCTTTTATTGGGTAGGGTTAGCACATTTCATAAATTGCAACTTTAGAAAATAATCATGCGAAGACAAAATTCAATTTGGTACGTTTGTCCACTTCTCTCCCGACTGCCACGTGGCCTCTCAGTAACTTCATCAAAATTGAAATTGAAAGTGATGCGTTTTCCAATACGAATTGATTCAGAGCCTTATGGAAGAACGTGCGGCTTTATTTTATTCACAAAGGACAACAAGGCAGTTATAAAAAAATGTTTTATTAAATCTTTGAACGTGGAAAATTCAAAATTATAACATACTGATTAAAAAAAGAGTATGTATCATAGATGGACTGTGACATCAATATAAAAGTTTGTACGAATTTCAAATCTAAAGAATCATTGATGTTTAATATGCGGATTTGATTTTGGACTATGAAAATGCAGGGTGAACAAAATGGAACATTGCCTTACTTATTTTTAAGTAGAAAACATCATTTCGATTTTCGAAAATTGATTGGAATTGTTGGAGATTTCACTTTTGTTCAAATCTCATTTTCTTCTTCTTTTTTTTTTTTTGAATATAATAAATGTGAAGATGAAGATTTGAATCTCCAACCAAAAGAAAGTAATAAATGTTTTAACTGCTGAGTTATGCTCATATTTGTTATCAATTGAGTCCTTTTTTTTCCTTTAATATAGAAAATCAAATTGAATTAAATTCAAAATCTACACCACCAAATATTCAACTCGACCAGTCACGCCATCCATCTATTAAACAATTAAGACCAAACGTCTTCCAAAAATGGGCCGGATCCAACTCAAGCTCAGTTTTTGGCGGTTGGGAGGCCCAACTTTGGAAATGGGTCCATGTTACGGAAGCCACAAATAGGGAGACAAATGAATGGGGCATCGTGTAAGTAATTTGGTTTTGGGCTTACAGAAGGAATGGGCCTGGTTGAAGGAAGAAGAAGAAAATAAATAAATAAATAAAAAAGAAAAAAAGAAAAAAAGGGAATTTGAATTATTAAATAGAAAAGTGAAAGGGGAGGGGGAGCATGATGAAAAGTTTGAAAAAGAAGGGAGTGAGAAAGAAAACAGCGAAAGAGACGCATGTGTTTGTAATTTTGTGTTTTGTTGTTGTTTATAATTGCCCATCATCCCCATCCCATCCAATCTAATTCACACGTCTTTTTCCCAAACTCCTTTTTTTTTTTAAATTAATTAATTTATTTATTTTTGCTCATACACTACACACACTCTCTCTTTAGCTTAAGCTTATTTTCATTTGTGTTCATTTCTTAATTCTAGTAAACTAAATTATAAAAGTTAGTTCGGATTTGACTTGGATCACAACTTTATTTCCACATATATATTATTGTTATTTTCCCATTCCTCTCATTATGACCAAACAAAAAAAAAAAGAAAAAAAGAAAACCCCACTATAATATTTTTTAAAAAAAATAAAAAAAATCACCCCTCCCCCTCCACAAAAAAAAAAAAAAAAAAAAAATCCATCTCCCCCATTTTTTTAATATGTTAAATACAGTATAAAATTAAACTAGGTTATTATTTTTAAAAATACATGGATCAAACCAATCTAAGCATAATTCAATTGGTTAAGAGTGAAAAAAAATCAATTGGTTAAGATCTATACTATTGACTAAGAGCCTAGTTAGAAGTTTGAATTCTCTCTTTATGTTGTTGAAATGAAAAAAAAAATATAGATAAAAAAAATTAGACATTTAAATAACCGATTAAAGAAACCTCTATAAGTCACCCAAGAGTGAATAATATTAATATAATATATTTGTTGTACTTGTACCCAAGTAACCTGCCCACAAGTTTTCTAAAGCTGTATAGTGTATATATATATATATTGAGCAACAATATGAATGGGAAGTGGAGATGAGGCTATAAACCTAAGAACTCATTGGGCAAAAGGTAATCTCATTACCTGTGGCATGCACCTCTCTTTGTCCCCCCCTTTTTTTACCTTATCTTTCCCTCTTCCAATTGAAAAGAATAATATAAAACTTTTTTCCAATGACTTCAATGTGGTTTTCATTAAAAACTAGAGAGAGAGAGAGAGAGAGAGAGAGAGAGAGAGAGAGAGAGATTTGAAGAGGATGCAATTGGGAGAGAGAAGGAGTACAATTGTGTTTGGGAGAAAGAGAATAATATAATATAAAACCATGCATCCATGTTCATGATTCTCCTTGATACTTCCCCACTCTTACAAAAAGCTGATAAATTCTGATCAATTTTAACCCCTCCTACCACTCCTCTCCTACATTGGACCACTTTAATTTTTCATCTCTCTCTCTCTCCTTTTTTTTTTTTAATAATATATAAAATTAATTTTCTTCTCCTAAATAATAATGGCAGAAATAAAAATCAGCACATTGAGTTATCATAATTGGTTGGATTACCAACCATTTTAGGTATCCTCATCATCTAATTTATTTTAGTACGATCGAGAGGTGTGGAAAGCCAAAACGTGGATGCCTTCTCGAAATAAGATCTACTTTGCAAAATTTAGATGGAAGTGTTGAGCATGTGGGTTGGTATGATGATTATTGATGCCCACATTTTGAGATTTTGAGGTCTCTTTAATTTTCTTTCTTCCCTCCCCTCCCCTCGAACTTTATTTGTAAGTGTGTTTTGCTGAGTTGTTTTATGTACCAAAATTCTGCTAAAATCCGGGCTTTATTTCAGTTGAGATACCAAAAACAAAACCCACCATTTCAATCACAATAATGCACAACACCCCACCTGCTTTCAACCCTTTTTTCAATACCAATATATAACTAGTCATCTTCTCTTTTTCCCTTCAATAGTGGCAGCCTTTACATATCCACTTTGTGTTTTTTCATCCTATATTTATTAACATTCTTATAAAGATATGTTAAAAATATAGCTTTAGATCAGTAAACCAGTACTTATATTCAGAAGAAAAAAACAATATATCTAAGTCATGTCACAAAAACATTCAAACACAACCACATAGTCCATAAGGGAAAGAGATTCAAAATTTGAACTAAAATTCGACCAACATAAAAATGAAATACAATTGTTAATTTGAGTATAGTTTAATAGATAAGACATTTGTTACTTTCTCTGAAATTGAAGATTCGATCCCCACGCCACCGTTGTTGAACTAAGGGAAAAAAAAAACAAGATTTTATGGGATGAAATTATAATATAAAGATTAAAGTTGATTTATCAAGATGATTAATTACATGGATAAGAAAAATTCTTAATTTATAAAATGAAAAAAGAAAAACTTTGCTTGGAATTTTGAATTTCACTTGTAACTCTATTGGTTTGGAGGTATCTTCTTCCTCTTTGGATAAAGTCTATATGTGGTTCTGCATGCTGCATTCAAATTGATTAGAAGCTACATTTTAAATGGATTTGACCGAGCTCAATTTTATGAACATGTATAAATTAACCACAAAAAGGAAGCTTTCTCAATAAATTTTCTTTTTTTCATTGTTTGGTTTTCTAATCACATAAAAAATAAAAGAAAAAGAAAATCAATTTTTACCTAAGCAGGCAAACTTTCAAAAGTATTTTAGAGTTTCATTTGAAATAAGTGATTGCTTTTACATTTATAAGTAATATTTTTTAAATGTCATTCGAACTTTTAAAACAAATACATTTATTTACAATTTTGTCTTTGGTTTTTGCTCTTAAATAATAGATTTGTTTACTAATAATTTCTTTGGTTTATTTTCTGACTTTTCAATATTATTTTTGAAATATTAGCCAGATTTATGTTAAAAAAGTTATTTTAATTTTAAAAATAATTGGCAATAACTTTATCTCTAAACTTATGAAAAGTACATGAATTTTACTCCAATTAATTATTCAATGTTTGAGACATATATTATAATTTTTTGTAGTACAACTGCGTTGGTATGAAGATTTAAACCTTCGATTTTTAGAAAATGAGTATATACATGTCAATTACTACTAATCTATATGGCAACCTATATTTAGAATCTAATTTTTATAAAAAGTTATAATTCCATTAAAAAAAGGGACCACATGTTAGTCATCGATTAAGAATCTATGCCAACAAAAACCCTATCCCCATGAAGAATTTTTCTTTAAATATTAAGGGACACTTTTTATCTCTCTTGTAATTCAAATCCAATTTGGTTTCTTTCTTTTTGCCAATATGAATATAGTTAAGGCATCTATTTCTTTTATTGAGGTCCAAAGTCCAATCAAATTCCTACCTCTATATTTGTTATATTAAGAAAAATCTACATTCTTTCCCAAATTACAAAAAGTTATAACATTTTTTCCCTTAATATTCCTTTTATTAAATTATATTATACACACACATTGGAGAAATATATAAAAATATAATAAGGTAAGGTTGGATAGAAGTTGCAAAAATCACATGTTAATGGTTTTTATTTTTGTTTATTTTTATTTCTTTTTTATTTTTCAAATATGACAAGAAATTCATTGTAATTTGTAATACTGATCAAAACTATATATATTCCTTTAAAAATCATGTTGATCTCACATAAATCTTCATCAAGAGTTTTTAATTTAATTTTGTTTTCTTATAAACCTGTCTATTTTGCATGGATCCTACATAACGCCACTTTCTATGTGCATCAGATGGGAAGACACACACACACACACACAAAAAAAAAAGTCTTTTTATATATATAAATATTGCAGGCAAGTGGGTTTGATTCTCAAATGCAGAGACAAGTCGTGAAAAATAATAAAACGAACATTATTTTGAGAATGAGAATTTGAAAAATAAAATAAAAAAGGTCTTATTTCGGAAAAGCAAATCACAAAAAAGACCAATTTTTTAAAAGTAAATCATCTTTCCATCTTAAAAAAAAAATGTATATATTAAAAGGTACTTAAGCTTGATATTAATATTGAACAAAAGTTATTTGATTTTTCATGGACACTTCCCTAAAACTAAAAGTACATCTTTTTATGTATAAAGCAAATTAAAAAGTAGTTTAAGAAAAGAGAAGAGGTAGTGATTGTCAAAATTCGATCACCTCGAAGAGGAAGATAGGGTTCATAATTTAAATTTGCAGACCTTATCATTAAAAATAAAAGAAAAAATGAATACCAAATCTTGAAGCTAATGATGGCGAGCAATGGGGCATCATTCATTGAATCTGCAATTTTTCATCGCACACACAGTTTCGAGCTTCAAGGAGTCAGACTCAGAACCCTAAATATTATTTTTTTATATTTTTTATATCTTCATCATTCCCTCCCCCAATTGTTTCTTATTTCTATTCCCCACCCTATTCCTTCCCATGCGTTTCTTCTAAAATATCTCTTAAACTTACCACCGAAATATAATATTATAATATTTTTTTTCATGAGACTATAATAATATTTAGAGGCAATAAAAAGAATGTCTAAATTTTACCTATCTAATTTAAAAAATGTATTGCAAATACGACTAAAATCGTTTTTAACTAATTTCTACTTATTGCATTAGGTGAAAATACTCATGTTGGATATTTATGAGTTTATTCTACCTAAAAGAATGGGTAACAAAAAACAACATATTACGGAGAGAAAATTACAACAAAAATCTATTGATTCTAAAAAAAACTACAAAAAAGAGAGTTGTCAGTTTAATTTAAATAAAAATCTATAAATAATGCTACAAAAGGAAGTGCATCAAGGAAGAGAAATTATTTCAATTAGAACAATTTAACAACTTTGAATTTAATTTAACACTTCTAATTAACCATAATTGTACTAGAACATTTGAATAGAACAAAAGACAATTAAAATTGATAAATTACATACATGAGAGAGAAACTTTGATGAAAATGACGAACTCTCTAGATCATCTAACTTAATGTATGTACTGAAACATACATTTCTATTTTTCTAACATAATAAATGAATAGAAATATGTGCAAATACCCACTCAGCGTGAATTTAATCTAACACTTTCAATCAACATGAATCAAACTAGAACACTGAGGCCATTAATGCTCCCCCCAAAACTCCCGCTTCTTTCTCTAACTTAATGTATATACTGGAATATACATCTCTGCTTTTTTTAACGTAATAAATGAGTAGAAATATGTGCAAATACCCACCCAACGTGCAAGAATAAACAGAAAAAATTAATCCCCACCCACATGCGCCATTAGAGAAGGTAAATAGGTGTCATTATTCACATGAGTACGCCATTAATGCTCCACTTAAAACTCCCTCTACCTTTCTCCTTGAAGAACGAATTTGAATACCCAAAAAAACCGCATGCAATAAAACCCTTAGCCTTACTCTCAATTCAATGTAATTCTTTCTCCTATGATTCTCCTTTGTTGCATTGACGATCAACGTTGAGGTAAGTATCCGAACTCGTTCTTATGTATTATAGTTTCCCCACTACTTCCTCTCGAGGTCCTATGGTGTAAAAGGTACTAAGGTCAGTGTCTCTCTCTAAGTCTTGTATTCTTCCACCAAGATTCTTTTCTTTCACCGAAAGAGAACTGAAATGTGCGTTTCTCCAATTACATTCTCCCAGTTCTTTTGAATTCACCCAAACAAAAAACATATGGTTAGATATGTATATATAAATTATTCATTTTTTTTTTTCTTTCCATTTTTAGAATCTAATCTCATAAATTTAGGGATTTTTTTAAGGCCATTCGAAATGTCCCTTCCATACAAATCGTTGTGGGGATTTTTTATAATGATATTGTGGTTAAATTGGCCTAAATGTAGATAATGCTATATACTAGAGGTAAAATGGGAATGTTTTTTTATTCCCACTCTCTTCTAAAAAATCAATAGCCATAATTCCAAATATAAAATATTTTTATGATTTTTTCATTATAAGTATTCATTAGTATACATTAATTACGGTTTTCCTAATATTTAATCTAAAGGCATTGCTTTTTAATTTTTATTTAAAAAATTCGTTTAGTTAATTGATTATTAATTTTAGTGGACGAGAAATAGAATAGGGATGCAATAATTTGGAGGTGCCACGTGGTAAATGGGAAAGTAGACTCATAGAGTCATACTTCAATTTGTAAGGGACTTTTTGGGACGTGAGTTATAATAACATATGGAGTACTATGCACTTCAAACACAGACTATTATAACCCTAGATTAAACAACTCTATATTTTAAATAATATTATATAATTCCACATACTATTATAACTCACTCAGTGCCTCAAACAACCCTTAATATATTTAATAAATATTCTATGAATAAATAATTTCTTTTCTTAGGGTCAAAATTCAAATGAAGACTTTTTTTTTTTTTTTTTTTGAGTTGAACAAGATTTGAGGTGAAGTTTCGAATCTCTAACATTTTAGTCAAGGATACATGTCAATTACTATTAAACTCTACTCACTTTAGCCAAATGAAGACTATTTATTCATACAATATAGTTTTATTATTCGTAGCTTGTCATAGGTAAATTTAGACCTAATGAAATAAGGTCAAGGTAAGATAAAAGTCAAGAAAAATAGGCCAAGGGAATCCTGCAGGCCCACAGATTAACATTTTTCTCGATAGAAGAGAAAACCTTTTCTATTCCTTATCTAAAAAGGAATATGGAAAACCTAGGTCAATGATCCTATAAATATGCTATTTTGACTCAAAGAAAGGGAGTTCAATTTAACCCTTATTCTTTAATTCTAGTTTGCTACATTTTTTTTCCTCTCTGACTTTAAGAATCGGAGCTGGTGTGGCAAGCGTCACACCATTGCTCAACTTTTTCTCTTTTGCAAGTCACTTATTTTCTCCAAATTACAAATTTATAGTTGCTATCACCTGAAGATCATGTGAGATTTCTTCTGTTTGATTTTGGCAACAATAATAACTTATACGTACTCTATCTCTCATCCCAATTCCCAACAAACATTTTTCTTGAAAAAAACATTTCTTTTTTTCCTTAAAAATGTATCATAGCATAGACAACATTTTAAGATCTGATTGAATAATGTTGCCATTCTTTATTTTTAAAATTAAATCGTCATCTTAATAATTTTTCTATCTAAAGTTTTTGCCTTTTAAAAATATTTTGACCGTCTTAACTAGAAATTTAAAATACGAGTTAAAATGGCAAATTTCCAGCTTTGAGTGTAATCAATTACGATTTAAATTTTTTACAACAAAAATACGTATTTTAATAACATTTCATTGTTTTAGATTTTAAGTATCAAGGACGGGAGATGTTTTTAAAATGGAAAATTACATTTTGAGTTTAGCTTCAATTTATTTTTTATACTTAGGCTTCCATTATTTAATTTTTTTTATTTAAATCTCACAAATCATCATATTGCATATAATTTATATATTTTTTTATTTTAAATATATTTTCTATTTATATAGTTTTTTTTTTAAAAAAAAAATTATTTAGTTGACCGTCTTATCAAATTGTGCTAGAATTTAAAGATTGTTGAGGAAAAAAAAAGAAAAGATTGGATCAAGTAAAAAATGATTTAGAGAAAAATTTAAAATTTAACTAAATTATCGAGACCAAAGTGAAAATTTTTAAATCACGGGAATCAAATTGAAAGTAGTCAAACTATAAAAATTAAATTAAAAATTTTCAAACTTGTACTAAATTAAAATTAAGCCAAAACTACAAGGACTATTGGAGTCAAGCCTAAAATATTAGGGTTAAATTAAAACTAAACCTAAAATTATAAAAACTAAATGGAAAGCCAGCTCAAACTATTGGGACAATATTGGCAATTTACCGTTAAAAATATCTTTCACATCTTGTAAACTTTTTTTGTTTAAAAAAACCTAAAAAAAAAAAAAAAAAAAGTAAGTAAGAAGGAATCAGTGTTGGTGTAATTTGCATATAGATTTTAGAAAAAGAAGAAGAAAGAGAAAAAAAATGGAGAGAAAAAGATGAAGAAGGAGTGAGAAAAGAAAACTGGTCCAACAAAAGAATCCACTTTTCCTTTTATTTTGAGTGCGACAAAATAATAAAAACAGAGTAGAAAAAGGAAAAAGAAGGAGAGAGATGAGATGAGAATTGGGATAGATAGATACCATTATGATCAAAGAGAAGGGGTCGTTTTCTGGTATATAGTGGCGTTGTTTACTTTCTGTGAACATATTCGCACAAAGACATGTACTAAGACGAAGCTGATAGGGGCGACTCAGCTTGTTGTAGTCGCCCGAGGGAGCAGCAAAGTTATGCCTGTCAGATTAGCGTGCTATTTTTATTCTTCAAAAGCTAACCCAGTGGGGGCCTCAATTCGTCTCTTCTCTTCTTCTCAAAAACCCCATTTCAATTTCGCTTTCCCAATTCTGGGTTTTGAGTAATTTCCCATCTCCAAAGATCTCTCGGTGGTGGGGGCGGCGGTGCTGATTCAGAGGGAGAAGGGGCTGCGTGCGAGAGAGAAAGAAAGAAAAGGGAACATTCTGAGGTTGGCCTTTTGTGTTTGTGCAGCTGTGGTGGCTGTCAAACATGAGGCACAGCTCATTTTTTTTGATGGGTTGCCTTTGCCTGCCCCCCCTTTACTTTTCGGTTTCCCTTTCTAGTTTTTGTGGGTTTCTCTCACCATTCCACTGCTCAACATTGTTTCTGATTCTTGTGCCCATCGAGTTTTGATTCTTCGTGCTTGCCAAAGTGAAAAAGGAAACCCCCCAGACACAACCTCTGATCTCTCGTCCTTTTTAGGTACTCCTGCATTTCTTTCTTCTCTTTTCCTTTTTTCTCATTTTTATCTTCTTACTGTTGTATTCTTCCGTTTTTCTCTATTCTTTTCTTTTTACTTACGGTCTCTGTTTGCTTTCCTCTACTCGGCTCCTTCTTTCTGCCCTACCCCATTTTCATTGGTTTTTTTAATCTCTTGCATTCGTTGAACCTGTGAAAATATCTATATTCGACGAATTTCGCAAGCTTAAGTAAAGGATCCATGTGATTCTCTTGATTTCTTCTTCCCAATTTGTGCTGGGAATCTCGTGGTCTTATGTTCGAGTCCTCAATTCAAACAACTTGGGTGTGCATCTGCCCAATCTCGAAACATATATTCTCTTTTGGCAATACTTGTGGTTAATTTCATTCAACTTACAATGGATGTTTGTCTTTGCAGTTTCAGGTGTTGAGCTTCCAAATCAAGTAGAGAAGGTCGGAAAAGACTCGAGAAAGACAGTGGACAAGGAATTTTGAGTTGTGAGACTCTGTGGTTTGGGAAGGATTTTTGGTTTTTGACCCATTGGAAAGGAAAGGAAAGGGAAGGGGGAAGGGAAGGGAAAAGTAAAATAAAAACGAACAAGGAAGACAAAATCTAGTAGGAAGGATAAAGAAATAAAGGAAAGGACGGTGGTGTCAGGTATTAGCAAGTGGGGGTATCTCCAGCTTTGCGAATTATACACGTTTAAAGAGTGTTTTCTTAGTAATGCCACACCCATTCGACCTTCTATCCCCGGGGTCCTTGGGAAGTGTTACTCATTGAGGAAGCAATCTCTTATTTACAACTTTTTTTCAGTTTCAGGCTGTGTTTGTTAGATTTAATTACAAAACCCACTCTGCTTCTTCTTTGTTTGTTGAAAAGATTCGGTCACACGAGGAAAAAACCCCAGATTTGTTCATCCTCTTTATATCTTCAGCATAAGAGATCGGGTCAATTTCTGGCGTTTCGTCCCACTTCTGTGGTTTGTTTTTTACTTTCTTGGAAATATTCTTTCTGGGTTTGCTTTGGATTGACATAGACAATCTTGAAGAAGAGAAAGAAAACAGATACTCGGATCCATTTTCTTGACCAAGAACATGAAGTTTATGAAACTTGGATCCAAGCCTGATGCATTTCTGAGTGATGGGGATAAGATTAGGTGAGACATATTTCCTTTTTTGGTTGCCTTTTGATGTGCTTTTTGTTCTCCATCTCCCCTCCTTATGCTTGCAGATATTTGTCAAATCGCCATTGAATGTTATATCGAAGCAGACTGTTAATCAATCATGCTATAATGAGTTTTTTTTTTTTTTAATATCTGTCATGATTTTTCATTTTAACAGTCTTTTTGAGTACAGAATTTTCTGGTACAAATGAATATAATTACCATTTTCATGAACTAGACACCACAGGAACTTCTGTTGTTGAAATGCATTTCTCTGTGAGAAGTTTCAAGTTCATCTACACGAAACCTCAACGGCGGAAAGGGTTATGTATGTGTAACAATCCAAGCTGATTGGTGAAGAGATTCTACCAGTCTAACTCTGTTTTGGAGTTTTAAGTATTAAAATCAAATTATGGCTAGAGGAATCCAAATTGTCTTGAGTGAGACTCATAAGAGCAATTCTAAGTCTGTTGATTCGTTTGTGTTTGGTAATTCCAATCAATTTTGGTAGATTTGGCCTTTACTTTTAACGAAGGATATGAATTGACACTATCAAAATTTGTGAAGCTCCAAATCTTTTTCCCAATGTTGGATTCTTTTGACTGCTTGATTTTACATTCACTTGGAAATTTATAAAAATGAAGACATGCATTTTTTGGTTTTGTTTCCGTTTAGCATGATCCAGGATTTCCAAATTTGCTTCAATGAGATTTGAATCATCCTTGTTTCTTTCAGGTATGTGGCAACCGAGCTGGCAACTGACATCGTTGTCAATGTCGGAGACGTGAAGTTTTATCTGCATAAGGTATGGATTTGGTTCATCTTTATTTCAGAGGCAGTGATCTTATTAAATAACCCAGTCATTGAAGAGCATAATAGAGAGTCAAGGTCCACACTGTCCAGTGCATTTATTATGTTATATGTTAGATGACCAAAGCCAGAGTTTCAATTTTGTGGGAGCACTTGCAAACAACAATATCTAAATTCATTTATTGATGTAGATTTTTCTCAAAGAACTTAAATAATACGAAACATATTCCAAGAACATGATAATTTTGAATAGTCATTCATCGAACCTGAAATTTTTATTTCTTGATATGATACGATTCTAAAGTTTGTGAAATTAGTTCTTCAAATGATGGCTTCATGAGACATTCCCATTTTCTTTTAATAAGGTTCAGAGGCACTTTATTCTACAATTAAGTTTTTAAATTTATTAATTATATTTAAAAATTATTTGCTGATTTATATAATAACCTTATTGTTTAATATATCTAAAACCATCCTTTATTGCCCATATTTCTTTCTTAGAAGCTATGGGAAGCTTTATTGGATTAACTTTTGCATTTTTATGTGAAAGATTGTTATTCTCTTGCGCAGCAAATGTTGCACTTTAAAGATAAAGACCCAACATTGTTCACACTTCTTAACAGGTCAAACATAATTTAAATTTGTGATTTTAACCTGTAGAAATATAATTATTAGATGTACATTACAGGTACAAATTACTTATTTTGCAAAAATTAAGAACATAGATATCGAAACATTAGGCCTACTTGTAAAATGTTCACTTAATTGCTTTTGCAGTGTTTGAGGACCAACCACTAATTCCTACGAGCACTAGGCAAGCAGTGATTTTGGACATTCCATATTCACTCCCCGTCCAAAATCACTTCCAAACATGTCCTTCGAAACTTAAAAGTTATGTTCTTAGAAAGCACTTAGTTCTTGTTTTTATTAGCTTTATTAATATCATGTAGCATTCTCATTTTTGTAGTTTCCGCTGTTGTCGAAAAGTGCCCGGTTGCAAAAATTAGTCACTCTGTCAAATGAAGAGAATAGCGATGAAATCCATATCTTGGATATACCTGGTGGACCGGCTGCTTTTGAAATCTGTGCCAAGTTCTGTTATGGTATGATTGTCACCCTCAATGCCTACAATGTCGTCGCTGCTAGATGTGCGGCTGGATATCTTGAGATGTATGAAACCATTGAGAAAGGGAATCTCATCTACAAGATTGAAGTCTTTCTCAACTCGAGCATCTTCAGAAGCTGGAAAGACTCAATAATTGTTCTTCAGACAACAAAATCTCTTCTTCCATGGTCAGAGGAACATAAGGTGGTCAGTCACTGCCTCGATTCCATAGCTTCCAAGTCTTGCATTGAGACTTCAAAGGTTGAATGGTCGTACACCTATAACAGGAAGAAGCTTCCATCCGAAAATGGGGACGATTCTCATTGGAATGGCGTGAGAACACAAAAAGTTGTTCCAAAGGATTGGTGGGTTGAGGATCTCTGTGAGCTTCAAGTTGACTTGTACAAATGCGTAATAACCACGATTAAGACAAGGGGAAGAATCAGTGGTGATGTAATTGGGGAAGCTTTGAAAGCATATGCCTCGAGGAGGTTACCTGGATTTTCTAAAGGTATGATCCAGGGTGGTGATATTGCAAAAAATAGATTACTGGTGGACACAATAGTTCAGCTACTCCCCACAGGGAAGGGGGAGGTCTCCTGTAACTTCTTGCTTAAGTTGTTAAGAGCAGTGATTCTGCTAGATTGTGGAGAGATGGGAAAAATTGAACTGATGAAAAGAATTGGTCAGCAGCTTGACGAGGCCACAGTGACTGATCTTTTGGTCCAAACTCCCGCCGGTGAAACGACGATATACGATGTTGACATGGTACAAAGCCTTGTCGAGGAGTTTATGATGCAGGTGCAGAATGTCCACACTGATCTTCACATGGAGAATGAATACCATGAGATTAGAAGTCCCAAATTTGTTTCTGATGCTTCCAAGTTGATGGTTGCAAAGCTGGTTGATGGCTATCTTGCTGAAGTTGCTCGCGATCCTAACTTACCCCTATCAAAATTTATCCGTCTTGCTGAATCGATATCAAGCTTCTCCAGACCATCTCATGATGGAATATACCGAGCCATCGATATGTATCTGAAGGTATATTTTACATCCATTTTAGGTCAAGCAACTACGTTATTGTTTGAACAACTTTGACTTAGATTTGACTTTGCATCACTGCAGGAACACCCTGCAATCAGCAAGAGTGAGCGTAAGAAAATATGTCGATTGATGGACTGTAGAAAATTGTCCCCCGATGCGTGTTTGCATGCAGTGCAAAACGAGCGGCTTCCCTTACGTGTCATTGTCCAGGTCCTTTTCTTTGAACAAATGAGAGCCTCAGCAGCATCAGCTGGTGACAGCACGCCAGATCTACCAAGCTCGATCAGGGCATTACTCCCAGGAGGAGGATCTCACGGAAGCTCAAGGTCTACTACAACGAACACCGAGGATGACTGGGATGCCATACCAACTATAGAAGAAATAAGAGCATTAAAAGGGGAGCTTGCTGCTCTAAAGCTAGGAAATGGCGATAGAAATGGAAGCGACATTGCTAAAAACAACGCCGACAAGGTTGCAGGGAATAAAATGAAGGGCATGCTCATATCAAAGAAGATATTCTCAAAACTTTGGTCGAACAAAGAGAGAAGCGGAGAGATCAGCAGCTCCGAGACATCAGAAAGCCCGGGTTCTTCGAACGCAGAAGAAACCAAATCGACCCCCTCAAGAAGCCAGAGGCATTCAATATCTTGATTCAAACATGCTCTACATATGTAGTGTTTTTTGTTGGCAATCTGTAAAATTCTCTCTTTTGACAGTTAGAAAACTAGTAGAATCTGCTGACATATTCCACCATGCCAAAGGAGAATTTGGTCGTATGTTGTGCATGTGAGAGCTCCTAGGTCTCTGTTCTTTCTTACAGCTGAATTCATGTAGGAATTATTGGTCTGTATGTTTTTGTTTTATGGGTCGTTCATATTTTCGTTGTACCATAAATCAGAACGTAGCGAGGAATGTCAGAGACTGTGCTTTATTGGAATATTGGTGGTGGCTTAATGGTGGTCCTCTTTTTTTTTTTTTTAGTATATGTGACATTACACACAAAATTCCATGAAGGACTGATGAATATGCTTTGTACAGTATATGCAGTTGTATTTTTGCCAAAAAGATATTTTCGTGTCAAAGAAAAATGCTTTCTTTTTTCCTTTTAATTATTAATTTTGACCCTTGTCATGATGATTATGTTTTTAAAGACTTTTTTTTTGCTTTTGGTTACTAATAATTTTCTTCTTTAGCTTGAAATCTTAGTCATAATTTATAACTAAAATTAGAATTACTTTTACCTTTTCATTCAATTACTCTTTTTTCTTTTAGCTCAACAAATGTAGGGTTGTGATATTCGAATATTTGACCTCTTAATTGATGGTACATATTTTAACCAGTTGAGTTGCTCAAGTTGACATTTAATTACTCTATTTGAACTTTAACTTTAAATGAACAATTTATATAAAAGTTAATTTTAAAATAAGAAGCTAAAAACTAATGCGATTGGCCAACATGAGTATTGCTCACCTGGTTTAAGCATATACTCTCTAAAAGATCAGGGATTCAAATTTGTCGCCCCACATGTGGTTGAACTAAAAAAACACAGTTGGATGAGTTTCATTTGCCTCTATATGGACAAAGATTCTTATTACATATGATAATATTTTTTGAGTATCAAGGGTGACCTAGAGCATTAAAAAAATCAACCACCTTAATTAAAACTCCAAAATTGGCCAAACTAATGTCAAATAGAGATAACCAACTAATAAAAGGATCAATAACCTTTTTATAGATTGAAGTTTCAAATTTTCATGTTACACTTGTAATGTTATAATACTTCTAAAATTAACCAAACCAAACTGCATCAAACAATGAAAAATTGACCATTGATGTAATAATAATGATAATAATAATAAAAGGGTTACTTTTTTCATTGTACAAACCTGACTGCGACTATGAGTGATTGACTTTTGAGTAATATTTGGAAGGAAAAAAGGAAAAATCTAAACATTGAGATAAAAGATAAAAGATTTGAAACTAAACATAGGTCCCCCCTATACCGTTGGTTATTACCATCAGTGCCTAAATTTCACACACTTTACAGATTCCCCATATTCAAAAGGCAAAGAAAAAGGACTCCACTGGAACTGATCTTTTTTTTTTTTTTTTTTTTTTTTTAAGAAAAAAACTCATATATCACATCAAACAAATACTGCCTAACATATTCCTCCTCGGTAGGAATAGGATGTTGACATACTCACTTTTAAAGTTAAATAAATTGGATTAACTAAAAAAAATACCAACCTAACTTTGACTCAACAATGTGAAAACTACCCTTCTCTTGTTTGTTTACTCTCTCAAACCATTGACCCAATATCCCCCTGCTTCTAAACTCAACCCAATGGTCACACAAATTATATAATCTATACTTTTTTTTTTTTATGACAACATATATAATCTATACTTATTAAAAAAAAAAAAAAAAAAAAAAACCTTTGGCATCTAAATAATCTATTCTAAATCTTTCCCCCCAAAAAAAAACCTATGCTAAAAGTTAACATATTTTTTTAGTGCTTATATTTTGACTTTTGTAATTTTGTTTTGCAATGATTTAATATTTGTATTTAAAAAATGTAACGGTTGAGTCTTAGGCATTCAAAATCATTTTTTTTTTTTTAGTATAACAAATATAGAGTGAGTTTAAACCTCCAACATTAAAGAAAGAAAAAAATATATGTCTTTAATTGCTGAACTATGTTCATATTGACAATGTTTGATGATAGCTAACTGAATCTCTTTTGATTTTGGATTTTAGAAGATGCTCGGCTTCATTCAATTGTCTATGTCTTATATATATGCTATTTTTTAAAATTAAAATTGTGAAATTTTTAGTTTAAAAATTGTGTAATAACTGAATAATTACAAATTAAATAGGAAACACATAAAAAGCTCAGACCGACAATATATTTTAATATTTTTTTTCTGAACATATGTAAAACAATTGCTTTTCTCTTCACCTTCCCCATAAATTTATCTACAACTGAAAAGTGGAAAAATTATGAGACTTTACGAACTAAAATTTTCTCAATCAACTTGCATATACTTTAATCATAAATGACGGATTTAGGGGGCGTTTGGAGCACTGTTTCAAAATTAGAACTCTGGGGTTTAAAAGCTTGAGAACCAAAAAACAGTATTTGGGGTGCAGTGCTATAAAGTCTGGGAATCAAAAAATAATGTTTGGAGTACACTGTTCAAAACCATGAAGGTTGTGTTTCAAACTCATTGAGTTTTGAACATAGTGGCCCAAACAACATTTTGAGTTTGGATTCCAAAACCATCCAAACCCAACACGGTGCTCCAAACGCCCCCTTAAAGTCTCTTTTACATCTACTTTTATTAAAGACTTCATTGCAATTTGCAACTAAATAAGGAAACCTTTTTGCTTTATTAACGTGTATCATTCTACTCAAAATAATGCTTTAAATTAATCATGTAATCATTTTTTTTTTGTTATTGATGAAAAAAAAAAAGTAACGTTAAATTGTTTATATATATATATATATATATATATATATATATATATATATATATATATATATATAATGTAATGTTAAATTGATTTAATACAAAAAAAAAGTATGATTTGTATTTTATTAGAACAATGACCCTGTTCATCTCTACATTGGTTTGATATTATCAACGTCGAACTGAGTATAGTCAAGTGATTAAGGTATTACACATTTGTTCAAATGTTCAAATTTCTACTTTCACATCAATTAAAAAAAATTGAAGTCTAAAAACATTAAGTTTTGGACTCTATGCAAAGTATTGTAGTTTTCTTACAAATTTATAGATAACTCCAAAATCATTGTTAATAGATTTTGTTTTTTTTAAAAAAAAATATAACATTACATATGTGATGATAAACATTTTAAAAAAGAAAATTGTTAATACCGTAACTGTTGAGTTATGTCCAAATTGACATAGATTTGAAATTTTGGTTGCACTCTATCGACATAATTTACTATTTATATGAAGTTTTTAAAAGATGACATAATTATTATATAGATTTTGCAAATCACAAGGATGTGATTTAGAGTTATCCCCCACCAATAGTAACCTAATCTATGGAATAGACTAGCTTTTCTGTTTAACATGTAATTAATACCATTAATTTACTTCATCTCTCATGCGTATATATTGAAAATGAGTAAAAACTTAGTAGATTGAAAGTGCAATATTAGTGTTTTTTAATGGAAGGCTTAGAAATGGAGTGAACCCATCCAAATATGGGAATAGTAAATTCATCTAAAAGAAAAAAACGACAGTCAAACTTTAGCTTTAATTATTGGATCAATTACCTAATCCAAAAGTTTAGTGCTCGATTGACTTTGTCTTTATGTTGTTTAACGTTAATCTATTATCCACTTTTACCCGTTATTATTAAGACTTTTCTCATCATATTTTATAATGCATGCGTGTGAAATATTTGTAGCATAAAATCTTAATTAATTTTTTTGTGAACTTTTCCGAGCGTTTCCGGGAAACCTTAGGAAAATGATGTGAGGTTACCAAGTAAAAGTAAAGTAATTGTCAACAATTCCTACTTTTGAGACCTTGACTGCTTATATTTATAGTACCATATCTTATATTTGGAAACCAAGTTGGAATTTCAGTAAAAGAAGAATATTAATCACAGTCAAGTCAAATTAATATTATACAACAAGCTGCTTATCTTATACAACACTATAATTTCCTACTTTGTGCTTTTGATATACGGAATCACAATTAATGTGAGACTTTTTTTTAAAAAAACGTGGAGTGTTGGCTTTGCATATCGATCTATTCGCTATACCAAAAATCCCAATGTGAGAAATTAGATTGAAGGGTCGGTTAAATACTTAAAAAAACAAATCAATTTGGTCATTTCTTTAAAAAAAAAATACTATTCTTTCAAAAGTTTCAATATTAGTCTTGACCTTTTATAAACGTTTCGAAACTACTAATGGAATAGAAAAACCGTTAGAAGGTTGGACAAAAAGTCGATGTGTCTAAATGTAGTTATTTCATATTTAATCTAAGTGTCCTAATTGTCATTACATTGTTCTAGATCACTGCCATGACGATTTTTCATTCAACGTTATAGTAGATTTCTACTCGAAGAGTAGTTTTAAAACATTTATGTTTTTGGAAGAATATGAGTGTTTTTTAAACAAATGAGCAAAGTTTAAGGGTATTTCTTATAATTTAGCCAAAAATAAATAAAAACCTTTTTTTTCTTTTGCCATGAAAATAAAAACCTTATCTAGTTTGTTATATCGATTGAAGTAACTTGTATGGATTTGATTTTACCATATATTATTTTCAATCTTTTATTTTATTTTTTAAGAAAGAGGGACACATCGCATATAGTGATGTAGGTATGTAATGTAAAAGAAAAAGGGGAAAAAATAAAGAAAAGAAAGGTGGGTTTTTTTTTTTTTTTTTTTTGGTTGAAGAATGAAGAATACATGCACTTGTGAGAAAAGGTGGGTGTGGGAGTGGCTGCGGCCTTCCTTCACAATATCCATCAATTTTGTTATCTTAACCAAATCTTACTTTATGAATCATATCCATTTCATGGTTTTCAGTGGCCTTCCCCGTGACAACTCTCTAGTCTCTTAAATAAATTTCATTATTATAAAGTTTTTATACAAAGCAATTTGATCGAAAGTTAGATTAATTGAATTGAAATTGAAAGATTTAAGGAAATGGGGTTGGGAAGATTAAATGGAGAGTAGGAAAGTAGAGAAATTTCCAAATGTCACGCACCCATAATCTTCCATCACTTTCACCTCACCACCCCCCCCTTTTCCGAAGTTCTAACAACAATAACAAGAATCCCGCTCCACTTTCTCATTTCTTTACACTTGGGGATACAATTACAATTTTGCCCTCTCCCTTTCCTTTTCGAATTTTGGATAACGCTCATACTTCTGCGTAGGCATTTCTATATATGATTTTAAAAGTGTTGATTTGATCGATTTGGCCGCACAGTTTTTTTCAACAATTCTAATTTTAATTATATATATATAAAGAGAGAATATGTGATCTTATTGTGGTGTATGTGTATATTCGTTCTAATAAAGTTTGGAATGGAACCGCAAAAGCCAAAAAAACGGGCCACATCAAACTTAAGGCTGCGTTCTCTCCGCTATTGTTCCCATTGCATTTCATTTGCTATCGACTTAAAAAGAAAAAATCTTAAAAGTCCCTTCCATTCCATTTACAACAAAATTTAAAATTTCAAGGAGAGAAAAGAGTAAAAAAAGTCAAACAAAAAAAAATTAAAAAGGTTAAGGATATTCTCTTTTACAATAAAAAGCCATATCTATGATCTTTTTCCTTTCCTTTCCCTTTCCACATTTTGCTTTTTCACACAAAATCTCCTCCTTCTAATCCTAGAAAAAAGAAAAAACAAAAAACAAAAAAAAAACAAACGAAGTACCACTTTTCTTTAGGGGAAAAAAAAAAGTAACTGGTATTCTCTTGTGGTGGAGGTGTAAATGGAAATGGAAACGGAAGAAGACACATTAGAGAAGATTATAATTTAGAACTCTCTGGGGTCGACGAAAATCGACAAACCAGGTGGTGATTTGGTCCAGTCACCGACCGAGCCGTCGCTGAAATCCTCGGCGAGGCGCCTGATGCACCAAAGATCCTCCTCGCACGACAGCATTTTCCAGTGCGGGATGGCGGCTCTGAGCCGCTCTCTGGCCGACACCTCCGTCGCCACCACTCCACACCCTCTCTCCTTCGCCAGGTTGTGTGCGTAGCCACACAGCGCCTTCACCATCTTCCCAGCCTCGGGCCCTTCTCCGCCGAGGCCGTACATAAAGTGGAGCCCAAACGGCCTGAACAGCTCCGGCACCGACGGCAGTCTCAGCCAAGGAAACGCCCTGTCCAACACGCGTGTCGTCGTTGCAAGAGTCCGCTTCACGCGTGACACTCCACGTACTTGTAGCCTAAACACGTCATTACAGTTCCAGACGCTGAGAACCGCCCAGGAGTCGGGTGGGTCGAGTAAAAACCGGTCCGAGCCGGGCCACGTGTCGGCCGTATAGGCGCCACGTGGGATGGCGAGGAAAGTGCCGAGAGTGAGGGTGTTGTTGAGAATGGAGTCAATGTCGCGAGGAAAAAACTCAGTGGTGGAGAAACGGCGGCGATAGAGAATCTCAGCGTCGGAGCGTGAAAGTGGGAGGATGGTGACCCGTTGGGACAAGGGGACTCGGTGTGCGAACACCGGGTTGACAAGGATGGCCGGTGTACGGAATTTGGAGTAGCCGCATTTTTCGGTGAACAGATTAACCGACGCCACGTTGTCCTTTTCCGTTGCTATGTACGAATACTCGGCGCCATTCTCTCTGAACCACTCCTCGATTTTCTTCACAAGTTTCAACCCAATTCCCATCCTCCTGAAAAAAAACGCCGTCGTATCGTGTCATATGATGATATCATATCTCATTACATTACAAAAATGAAAATAAATAAATAAATATATAAGTATATACCGGTGTGCGGGAGAGACGCGGAGGCCTAAGATGTAGGCGAGTTTAGTGTAAACAGGGACGTGTTTGTTAGGGTGATCATCGGCGTCGTGGAGGGCGGTTTTGGCAGTGCGGGAGAGTTTTTTGCCGCATGTAACGGTTTTGATGCAGCCTCTAATCATCCCAAGTATCTCGTTCTGGTCGCCCGTGGCCGCCACCTGTTGAAACGCCAACGCCAACGGCCATTATGAGTGTGAGACACAAAACCACAACCAACCCAAATACCAATAACCTTCGCATTTATTGTTTTTTGTTATAAGAGAGAGAGAGAATAGAATTAGAAAAACACAAAAAAGGGGTTTCGTTCGGGGAAAAAGGAAAAGGACAAAACGGGATTGGAGAAGAGAAGAGAGGAGAAGAAGAAAAGGGGGAATTTAAAAAAAAAATAAAATAAAATACCAGCATGAGGAAAGCAGGGGAGTTGCGGACCCTGCAAATTGGGTCACCTAAGAGGTCGGTGAAAAGACATAGTTTGCCGCTTGGTCCGACTTCGCACCTTCTCTCCACATCTTCCACGCCCATACAATCTTTACTCGCATCGAACTCTCTAATCACTATCTCTCTCTTTCTTATCATTTTGATGATTCACACTCAGAGAGCAAATGAAAAAACGCATGCAGCTTTGAATTTGGACACGAAACAGAGCAGGGAAGGAGATGGGTTTATATAGGGAAAGGGATAGAGTTATTTGAACTGCCTTGCCTGCTCACACTTGCAGCCTTTTCAAGGCCCCAAAGCGGATATCCAAGTAACGTGGGTTATAAGAAAGAAAAGGCAAGAAAGGGGGCTTCGAAATTTGGGAATATGGGAGGGTGGAAGAGAGCAGGCGTTTTTATAAAGGGAATAGGAATTTTTTGTGAAATTAAAAGGAAAACACTCCAGAAAATAATTTGATTTGGGTTTTACGGTAATAAATAAATAAATAGACAAACCGGGCTGAGTTGGAACCCTTTGACGTTCTCTATTTCTACACAAATATCATTTTTTTATAAAAAAAAAGATAGAAGAAGAAGAAGAAAATGTTTATCATTGCTATACGACCACTCTTTAATACCTGAATTTCAGCCCTTTCTCTTTTTTTTTTTTCTCTCTCTCTGTAGCCTTGTTTTTTCCTTTTGATGATTCTCTCTCTTCCACTCTCTCCCCCCTCATTCTATTTAATAATTATATAATTCTTCTGTTTTCGTCTCTGTCTTTTTTCTAATTCCCATTGCTATTGTACTATTTATGCAATGGAAAACAATAATTCCTCACATCAAATAATACTGGTAAAGAAAGGAAAAATGTAGTACCCTACTCATATAAATGTTATTAGATCCCAAAAAGAGACAGAGAGAGAAGAGCAAAAGGTTTTTAAGGGAAGAGGAAATGGCGGCTATGGCTGCGCAGGCAGTGTCATGGTTTTAAATGGCTTCTCATTGGGTTTTAATCATTTATTCCTATGAATGCAGGCCTCACCCCTTCTATAATCATTACCCCCCCTCGCACTACCCCTTTTTCAGTTTTTTTTTTACTCCCTCCATTCCGCTCCCAATTATTATTAATTCTTATATTAACCATTCAAAAACTTGTACAATTAAAATTTGGTAGTTGGATTCAATGCTTATTTATTACATTACCTAATCAGTTAAAGAATTAGGTAATTTTTACTTGTGCGGTGAAAAAACTATTGTTTGCTACGGGGTAAAATTTTGAAGGCAATGGATGGGCGCAGCAAGATGAAGTTAGTTCATGTCATGAGCATGATGGTGAAGGTGTTAGACGCGGCAGGATGGACGGATGGAGTGGTTGGAAGAACGCCTTTCTTAAATTAAGTCACGTGATTTTTTTTTAATGCTTATCCACTATATCACTAGGAATGGGATAAAGAAGGAAATGGGCAATTACCCCCTAGATCGTCTTATAATGTAAAAAATATATATATAAATAAGTTCAGATCGTTTAATTTGCCTCTCTAAATATTTTCAAACTTGAAATATTATAAATATAAAAGAGTTAGAATGTAAAATTTTTGACCATTTTACCAAAAAAAATTATCATGACTATCGTGTTGATGATCATCATCTAGGGTCGCAATCGTCGTGACCCTTCTCATCATTATTGACGGCTGGGATTTTGCCACGAAAAGGATGGCTAGATTTCATTGAAGGACACCTACCCCTACACTTCCCTTTCAAAGACTGCCACCGCAGTCCTACAGGTTATCTGAGCTACCCCTTAGCCTGTGGAGAGAATTTACTTCTCAAATATATTTGTTTATTTTTTCTTTTTCTAAATAGTGTAGGAGCATGGTGGGTGATGAATTGGCAGGGCATGTAAACCCTGCCATTTGCTTATTGGCAAAATTGTAATTAGCTTACAAAAGAGGGGTGCTTTAAAACTGTGGGGAGGTTACGTCACTGCTAATCAAATGGGTGCTGAAATTACCAATTAATTATCCAATCATTTAGTCTTAAACTTGGAATAATTAATTCAGTAAACTCCATTTTGAACCGGTTTGGTGGGCCATGCAGAGTGAGTGAGCCCAAACTCTTCCAAAAATTTCCCCCATTTTAAAAAACAATAAAATTACTTGAAAATGATGTGGTTATATTTTAATAATTATTATGTGTAAATAACCCACTGTTGGGAGTTGGAGACTATGGAAGTCAATGAACAAAGCACCAAAATTCCACCTAGACTTTCCCCCAAGTTTGGCTTTCATAGATATTTCTCTTTTATTTTATTTTCATTTTATATTTTTAATGTACATATATTTTTAACAAATTGATTGATATGACTTGGAAACATGATTTAGAAGTCTTTAACGGGCTCTTCAAAAAAAAAGAAAAAAAAAAAGAGGGACTTCAACCTATGGCCTAAAGATAAATTTGAAAACTTTTCATATCCTCTAAAATTTGGTTTAAAAAACACATCAAACATAGCTTTCAATTTTCATACTCACATAGATCGGAAAAAAAATCATTTTAGTAAAAGAAAACAGTTGAAAGAAAGAGTCAAAAGTGTGATATTGACGCTGTTTGTTTAATTATTTAATAATTTAGACCAATCAAACTTCATAATAATATAGTTACCTATCAAATACTTAAAGACCTTTGATTTGACATCCGCAACCATTTCTTTAAATCCTTCAATTATTGTCTTCACTTTCATAATAATACAATCTTCCATGCCCTAATCTTTACCTCCTCTCAAACATTAAAAGAATCTAATTTTGATTCGTTCGAAGATACTAATAACAAACAACATCATCATCATAAATTAATCCAACATACTTTTCGTCTACATTAATTCAATCCAATCAAATTCAACCATCTAAATATCATTAATATAAATATAATCTCTAATTTAATGGATGATTCTCCTTTGTCTTTTTTTTTTTTTTTTTTTTTTATAATTATCATATGGAATATTTAATATAATATTAAGATAGAGAATTGGGGTGGCATAGAAATGAAAGATAGATGATGTGAATGATTTGGAGTTACTGTTAAAGTTTGTGAGTATGTGAATCATTTACGCAGAGAGCTCCATGTGTTGTCCACTTCTTTGAACAGTTCTCTTTGTTTCTCTCTCTCTATCTCTAGGGAATATTTACAGTGAAGAAATGGAGGTACATGCTTTGAAAGATGAAGGGGATTTTGTTTTTCGGGGTCATCATAAAATTTGTCAAACAAGTAAATTGCCAAGAAGCTCACAATCACCACCAAAAGAGAATTATAAATAAATAAAAGGGGCATTATATTATATTTGTGTTGGCAGCTTCTTCATGAGTACCTCGAATTTTCCAGCTACAGCCGAAATTAAAAATAGTTAATTATAACCCATTAATCTCCCACTTAAAAAATTTAGACCAAGTTGCCAAATTTCTCTCATAATCTAAAAGAATAATTAACAACAAATCCATATTAATATGAATATACATTTTTTAAAAGGAAAAGTGGATCCCCTTTCCACTAAACTAGAAAGTAATTGGAATGAATACAAAGAATCTAGGTAGCCACCCATCCAAGTTGGTGAAAGGAAGTGGAGTATAAATATATATATTGGTATGTATGCATATATATATATATATATATATATGGAAATATTATTAGAAGATCGTGTAAGAAAAGAGGGGCAGAAAAAGGAAGTAGGGCCTAGAGATATTCATTGATGTTGATATTGGTGTTGAATGTACATTATATAAATATGGTACATTGAAAGTACACTTGTAAATTACACACTCTCTCTCTAGTCTTTCCTCCACACACACACACACACATATAGAACATGAGGGTGATATATCAATTTCCCTATCTGCATTTCCACACAGTTACAATTGGATTTTAGAGCCATTTGTAGGCATTGAATTTGCCTATGTTTTTGCCCCAATTCTCTTTTCAACTTTGATTTCTATTTTGTTTCTTTTATTATTTTTGAAAAATCAATCCTTGTTTTTATTTCACGTGTTGTTATGAGTGAAATTTTAGAAAATGTATGTCTATCTACATGTCATTCATCAATTAGGTTATGTGAATCAATTGAGGTCACATCTATGATGACCCACAATGTGTTAAGTTTGAATGATGGACGTACCAAATTTGATTGGGTAGGTGTTTCTCAAAAGAGAGATAATATAAGCATATCTAATCCGACAAGATAAGTGCTTTTTTTATATGAAAGACAAGTTAAATGAGTACACGACAACATAGATGATTATGATATTCCCAAAGCGTTAAATTAGAATGATGGACATACCAAATTTGATTGGTTAGGTGTTTTTCAAAAGAGAAAGATAAGATGAGCATATCTAATCCGACAAGATAAGTGTTTTTTTTTTTTTTTTTAAATATGAAAGACAAGTAAAATGAGTATGCGACAAAATAGATGAGCACGGTATTCTCAACACGTTAAATTAGAATGATGGACATACCAATTTTGATTAGATAGGTATTTATCGCAAGTGAAAAATAAGATTTGAATATATTTAAATATGACAAGACAAGTACTCTTTTATATATAAAAGTAAAAAAGGAGTACGTGACAAAGTAAATGAAAGTCCAATTTAGTATGGTATTCCTTCACTTGTTTTGGTGAGAATTTCATCCACTTTCCTTTAAATGGTAACTTACCAAGTGTTCCAATAAATCTATCCTTCCTTAAGGTGAGAGACACATATTTAGAAACTTCTCACATTTACCAAATTAAAGAATGAAATGTGTCCTTACACGTTGAACAATGGAGTAATCATTACACTTTCTACATATAGCTTCCTTAAGGTGCTCGAAGCTCATGCTATCGCAAAAGGCCTCAAGGAGGTTCTTGAGTGGAGTCCGACTCGAGGGAAGTTATAAACTTGCTGAATGGTTTCTCTTCTGACTTGACTGAAGTATCTTTTATTGTTGAGGATATTCTCTCTCTTTCTTTGGGTGTTAATTCCATTATTTTTTGTAACATCCCTAGAGAGGAGAACAAAGCAATCCACGATTTAACTGCTTTGGCATCTTCTTCCAGGTTTTCTAGGATTTGGAAAGATGGTTTTCCAAAAGACATTTCTTCCTCACATTTGCGAGAGGGATCGGCTGTGGGTTTTGACTTTGTTTCTTAATACATTCTTTTCAGTTTCAAAAAAAAAAAAAAAAAACCATTATTGAATACATAATATATTTTTTGTTTCATATTTAACTCTACAAGTTCAAGTTCTAATGTAATCGCTTAAACATTTAAAAATCTTTGACAAACGTCTCAATTTTAGTGTTCATTTCTTTTTGTATAGATATTTGTCATGGTTAAGGTAATGTCGATGGGGAGCATGTCAACTCAAATAAATTTTTCATAAAAAATTAACAAGCACATGTAAAATAAAAACCAAATTAAAAGATTGAAATTGAGATACAAAGATTTGAATCTTATATGAAAACCTTAAATGCATTGCATGATTTGTAGACAAGAAAGGACATATCAATAATAAAATTTTATAATATGATTTCTGAAAAATATATATTATCACAGACAGCTACCATATAGCTTATATATAAGTAGTAGGCTAGGTAGAAATCCAGATTCCATATTACAAGAGACAAAGAAAATATATGAAGCTGTTCTTCTTCTGCAACTGTTACATTATGTTTCATTGTCTGCCATTAATTTTTCATAAGCTCATTTTTTAATGCAAAAATATTATTTGTCCCTTCTTAAGCATATTATTTATTAACTTAAGAACATGAAATTTGATGTTCAAATTTATAGATCCAACGACTTAGCCAAGTCAAGCAACAATATACACTGTATTCAAAATAATATATGATCAATACTTTTTTTTATTTAATTAAAGTATTAAGTGTTTAAACTATTCTTAAATTTTTATTGTATATTTTATGTCGGAATTAATTGAATTATTAATTATTATTAACTTTCATTAAAGCGGATATACTTCAATGGTAATTGACATGTAATTAGTGTTTTATTCACTGAGCTAAGTTCATATTGGTTCTATACCACATTTGTTATATAAAAAAAATTATTATTTACTTTCTTTTCGTATTTTGTAGTATTAATTTTTATAAATTATTTTGAAGAAGTAGCTTATCATATAAATTTTCTGAAAAGAAAAGGTGGGGGTTAATTTGATCATATTCATTATAAAAATATCCTAAAATATATATATATTCATTATAAAAATAATAATTGATGACGATGCTCGATGACAGTGACAAACACAATAATTAATAAACGACCAATGATAATGACGTTGATTAAGACCATAATGACAAGCACAACAATATTTAGTATAGCGCCAACACACTTAATTATCATATTAAATCCACTTTAATAATTCACTAAGAAATTGGATTATATGCTAATTAAGCTGTTTAAAATTAATATATGAATGAAGGAAATTTCTTTGGACATTAGGGACCTTTTTAATTATTTCTCAACACAATGATTGTTGGTCAAAACAAGAGAAACTAATTAGGCATATTACTATGAATATACTTATTAAAATATGGAATTAACGGAATAAATTGAGATTGAAACAAAGAAACTAGATCACACACGAAGATTCTTGTTCTTATTCGTTCTCTTCATCATTACAATCATCATCATCACAATAATACATATTAATAAAAGGTGATTACGAGCATCAATCTATTTTTTTTTCCAAGAGCACATAAATTATTCTTATTTGCTTCATGTGATGGTTGAGACTATAAAATTTGGAATCAAATCGAAGATTTTTTGAAAATTTTAACTAAAAAAATAAATCAATGATCTAATTGAGAAGAATAGAACCATTATGTGATGATCATTATTCAACTCCATCCTTAGAATAGAATAATTATAGAAAAAGAGAATTAGTTAGATTGTCTTATTCAAGATAAGGGTATTTGGAATCTTACTTAATTCTCCCTTGATTTCATTCGTGATGAAATTTAGGTCCGAAACGATTGATTTGATAAGATGATATGGGAGTCAATTCAAAATGGTTACGCAACATCATGACAAGATTCCTACGAAGATAATGACTCACGACGATGGTTGAACTTTTTCACTCAAATTAATGAAGAATTAGATTGATCATGCCAATGAGAGATCTTAATAGTTAAATTTACTCGGATTTTGGGTGTGATAAAAGTAAATAAATTTTAAAAAATAAGGATAAAAGAATAATTATATATGGTTGGAATTAGAGAGTGGACCACAAAGGGGATTATTGATAAATATAAGGAATGGTTTGCCCCCACAGAAACACTAGGTCCCAAAAAGGGGGGAGAGAAAGAGATTGAAAATTTCTCCCAACCATATGATTTATGGGTTGGAAAAAGAATTAAAAAAAAAAAAAAAAAAACTAATAATGAAGAAATGGTGTTGGTCAAAAAGAAGAACATGGGTCTTCGACAGGTTTGATGTTAAGATGTTGCATCCAAACATAAAAAGAAGAAAACAGTTAAGGGACAAAAGGAAAGACAATTGCCTCGGGAAAAATCTATGCTAGGGATCTTGTTCCCCTTCTCCTTCTAAAAATCTATCCCAAAAACCCGTACTACCCCCTTTTCAACCTCATGATCAAACCATCATATATCTATTTGTCTATCCCTTTCTCTCTCTCTATATATTTATATAAGTTGGTTTCATCTAAATTTATCTCAAATGTTTAAAAATTATAATTTTATCTATGATATGTGTCAATGTTTTCAATTGAATAGGGCATATGATTTAATTGAAATTGAATGATGAAATAATGACTATGACATTGAAAAATAATGCTTTTCTTTTAATGAGCTCATGTTGTTTATGTTGGATATTTATCTCATCCTGATTTGTTTTAAATCAAGTAGAGGTTAGTTCTAGATTGAGTTGAGTGAGTTGGATATCTAATATTTAAAATATGGTTGCTTTATAGAAAATAATATTTTTAAGTATCATGACATCATTCATTTGTTCTATTTCAATTGTGTTTTTGGGTAGGAAATTAATTTACTTAAATTTTCTTAAGACATTGGATACTAAAGATGAGTTTTGATACCGCTTTAATTTTTGGAATGAATGAGTGCTATTAAGGTCATATTCATGACATTAATAATCTCCCTTAAAGGAAGTAGATTCAAGCAACTTTCAAAATTTTAATAGCATGTTTGAACGATCTTGCATAAAGCGCTTGATTAGCGCTCATCCCGAATATACTAGCAGGAAAAAAAAAGAGTTTCACTTTGTAACACTAATTTCAAAAGTAATCTAGTAGATTAATACATAGTCGTAATAAACTCTCTGATGACCAATTGTTTTAGCAAGCACAAGCTGTGAGAGAGATGTAGGGCCTCTTACAAACACCTAAATCTTCATAATATTAAGCCATGTTTGGTTCTTGGATTTCACGTGGATTAAACTTTAGGGGGTTTTTTAAATTAAACAATTATGAGCCAATAATACCACAGAGAGAGAGAGAGGCATATGAAAAATGGAGTGTCTACAATGTGAATGACTTCAATTAAAAAAAAAATTAACAAATGTTAAAGCAAGGAAACATGTTCACTGTAATGTTGGAAAATGTCAGGACCAATGGGAACGAAAGGTGATTAATCAATATAATGCAAAACAAAAACAAGATTAAAAAATGAATTAAGACAGTTGGGTTCGATCTTTTCTATGCTTAACTCACACCTAATTTCATATCAAAGCAAAAACAAAATTAGTGGGGGAGAGATAATTTATATATCCATGCCATGGCTGTGGTGTGGTGTGGCTCGAGGAATCTATATAAAGATGATAATGATATGATGTGGGATTAGGTCACCAGAGAGAGAGAGAGAGAGAAAGATTAAAACTTTATCTCTCTCTCTCTCTACTTATTAATTTCAGTGTTTAGCTACCTAATGAAGCTGCCTCCTTTAATTAGTTTGATTAATCAGGCTCAACCCAAAAAAGTAGAAGAAAACAAAAGTTGGGTGCGATAGGACTTGGGGATAGGTTCCAAAGTCCCATCCTTAGCTAGCTAATAGACTATAGCCCATATTTCTTTAAGGGCATCGAGACCTTAAATTTTAGACACCACATTTCAAAGAGAGCCCAACTTGCCTCCTGCCCAGGCAGGAGGCATAATTGGTGCTGCCCACTTGGGCACCATTGGATTAAAATTTTTTGTTCTTTTTATAAAAAAAAAAAAAAAAAAAAAATCAGCATCAATGGTGCCCAAATGGGCAGCACCATAAATGCCTCCTGCCTGGGCAGGAGGCAAGTTTTTTCCTTTCAAAGATATTTCCTCTTTTCTTTTAATGCATATATAAGGTGTGCAAAATTTCCCATCTTTTTTTTTTTTTTATAAAAATAGTCAAACATTGGACTAGACTGTCCTTTTTTTAGACCTACAAGAGGTGTAATAGTAAAACTGATCATAATAACTAATAACCCAACGCACAAAACCCTAGCTATATATATAACTAAAGTTCTAGTTGATAACAATTTCATTTTTTTTTTTAATTTATGTTTATTTTTTTATAATTTTTTAACTATAATTTTCACTGTTCTCAAAGAAAATTGATTTTTTTAGTCAAATTTAAAAAAAAAAAGTTTTAAAAAACTACTTTTTAGAACTTAGCTTAAATTTTGAAAATACTTTTAAAAAATAGATAACAAAATAAAAAAAATCATATAAGTTTTTTTTTTTTGGTTCAACAATATATAAGATGGAAGATTCGAACCTAAGATCTCTTGATTGAGGATATGTGCTTTATGCCAATTGAACAGTGCTCATGTTAGCAAAAAAACTCATATAAGTAGAAGTAATGTTTATAAGTCAAACCAAAAGCCAAAAACCAAAGCCTCATTTGATAACCATTTGGTTTTTGGTTTTTATTTTTTGAAAATTAAGCTTGTTTTTTCTCGATTTCTCTACAATGGTTTTCATGTCCCTTAAGGAAGCATTTGAATTTTTAGCTAAATTCTAAAAACAAAAACAAGTTTTTGGAAACTATTTCTTTTAATTTTCAAAACATTGCTTGGTTTTTGAAAATATAGGTAAAAAGGAGATAACAAAACAAGTAAATCCATAGGTGGGAGTAACATTTATAGGCTGAATTTTCAAAAACCAAAAACAAAAAACCAAAAATCAAATGGTTTTCAAACGGGGCCAAAGATAACCAATCTGTTTTTAAAAATTAAGCCTATAAATATTACTTTCTCCTATATGTTTCATTATTTTGTTATCTACTTTTTACATATGTTTTCAAAAATCAAGTCAAGTTTAAGAAATAAAAAGAAAATAGTTTTCAAAAACTTATTTTTGTTTTTAGAATTTAACTAAGAATTTAAATATTTTGTTAAGAAAAATGAAACTTATTATAGTGAAATGATAAGAAAATAATTACAATTTTAAAAAATTAAAAATCAAATGGTTATCAAACCAAACACAATTTTTTTTTGAAAGTTCAGTAGAAGATTCGAACTTTTAACCTATGATCGAAAGTATATTTTATCCGGTGGAGCCATGGACTTAAAACAAATCACTCTGTTGCCAATAATTTCAGATGTGATGTGAAAAAGAAAGCATTTTTATGTTTTTGGGACACACTATTCTTGGTTACATCCAAGGGTTGGGAAGCCCAATTCTCAAGACGGGTAATGTGTAAAAATGGTAAAAAGGAAGACATATATAGTCAGAGAGAAAGAGAAAGAGAGAGCATATTACGTATATGGTGGGGTGTTGTGGTTAAGGAGCTGTCATTTCTCAAGTTTGTTTTTTTTCTAGTGTTGGTTTTTTTAATTGGGAGTGGAAATTAGAAGGCCATAATTTATATATATATAAAATCAAAATGTATGCTGAGAGGCCGACACTAGGATGCGGCCATGGCTCAGCCAAATCCCAAATATTAAGCATTTTGTCTCCCTTTCCCTTTCAACTTTCAGTTTCACAATTCAAACCCATATCTTCATCTTCTTCTTCTTCATTATCTTCTCTTCTGCTTCTGAAATGACCTTTCATGGTTCAGCCTTTCGTGACAAATGAACTGCATGCCAATTTTCAAAACCCTCCTTTTTTTATTTTTCTCTCTCTTCATTAATTTCTACAGTGCCTTCTTTCTTATCTTATCCTCTGCATGCATGCCTCCACTTTACTACAAACCTTCCAATTTCCAAATCAAAACAAACACACCGTCGTCTACTCAGTTTGAATGTTATCTCATTCGTTTTTTTTTCTTTCTTTTTTCCTTTTCTTTCAACTTTTTAACGTCAGTAACGCATCACTATGTTGTTTTGTGCTTCATAATTACTTAACTTACGTGGGACCCGAAACAACGATATATTGTTGGCGATTCTACGTCGATAGATGTATGAGACAAAATTTTAGAAACTGTATATTTATTTTAAACTTGCATCAAATGGTCAAAAGAGGATAGATAAATTCTAAACATGTATGGAACGTTGTTGCATTGACTTTAAAGTTTGAATCATTTTTTCCTAATGGTGATTCAAAATGATGAATACAAAATCCAACATCAAATTAAATAATGAAATTAGGGTTAGATAGATCCGAAAGGGCATTTTTTTAGTTAAAAAACATATGAAGTGGGTCTCAGTGGGAGATTTCAAACTTCTAACATTTTAGTCAAAGATATATCTTAATTAATTGAGCTAGGTTGAAGTTGGCGGATCTAAAAAGGTTAAAATGGTACTTTCACATCGAAATTGTTTTGCATGTAGTCGATGGATGTATATATATTATAATGGGATGTGCGGTTGAATGAATATAGGGAAGGTAATTAAAAGAGTGACGACAAAAGAACAGAAATGGGAAAAAAACAAAAGGGTCCATATGGGACTCTCCCATCACTTTTGCATAATTACAAAAAACTCACTCACTAGCCGCCATGTTTTCCACCATCTTCTTCTTCATCTTATCTTCCTCTCTCACATTCATCACTTCATACCCTCCTTCAAAGAAATAGAGCTTAATTATTTTTTATTGGGTGGGTGAGAAATTAAAAATATTCTAACTTTTAACCTAACCTCATTTCTCATATTTCTTCTTTATTTAGTCTATCCCATATATATATATATATATATTTTTTTTTGTGTGCGTTGCCACTTTCATGAGGGTTGGATACTAGAATGTGAATATAGTTCCATATCATTTAAAAAGAAGAAGATGATAGGGATATATTAGTAAAGTTAATCTCTTTTGAGTGAAATTTATTAAAAATCAAACTATGTAGCTTAAGTTCAAAATAGACAATATTAAATTATTGTAGAATTATAGAAAGATTTGTTCCTTTTTAATAATAGAGTGATCTTGAAAGATATTATCTAAACACTTGAAATTAGAGGAATTAAAATAATGATATAAATGTGTGAGCCAACGTCAATAGCTAATCGAAGTGTTTTTAGACTCACTCATACCTCCAAAACTAATTTGTTAACAACTTCTCCAAAACAAATCCATCAAACTCACATACAATATTCATTTTTCTTCATGTTAATTAATTCAAGGTCTTTTAAAATAATTTCAAAAACAACCAAATCCCTAGCAAAAATCCAATCAAAAACAGTACTTCTCCTTTTCCTAATATATATATGTTGTTTTCATCTCAACTTCAATTTCTTTTATTTTAAGATGAAAAGAGAAGAAGAAGAAGAAAAAAAAAGAATGATGGAAAGATGAAAATGACAATTCATTCCACCACACTTGTTTATACCATCTCTATCTTGGAGTGTCATCTTCACTATACAAAAAGCAAGATGTATTGGGTTTACAATGATTTTGTCCTTGCTACCCTCCAAACTCTTCTACACCATTTCTTCACAAACCCCAAATTGAAATATTTTATATTTTTATTATTATTAAACAAAAAAAAAACACCAAACAAATAGATGAATGTTACATTTAAAAATGCAATGCAAGGTGTAAACGCAAGAGAATAGAAGAGAAGGAAAAAAAAAATGGTCCCCAATGAAAGGAAAAAGGAGGTCTAAAATATCGGATTAAATGCCAAATGTTTCAAAAGCAAGGTGAGTTTGGGATTCCCATGTCTTAACTTTGTCTCCAAATTATTATAATGTCATAAAAAAAAATAATAATAATAATAATAAAGCCTTGTTAACATTACAAACTGTTGCATCCATCCATCCATCCATCCATTCCCCTTCCCCACAGTCGCAAACAGCACGTGTAATCACCACAATCCGATAAGGAAAAATGAAATCTTTTTTATTTGCAGATGGGCCCTCGGAAGAGCAAGATGTGAAATTGAAGTACACGCACTGTAGAGGGCGTGGGGCTATGGAAAATGATTTGTCAAAAAACATAAGGGGAAATAAAAAGGAAGATTGAGACATGGAATGGATTTTATGAAAAACCTTTTCCTTCCACTTCCACAAACAAAACACACACACAGGCCCCAAATTAAAAGCCTAAATTGTTGTTATTTGCTTGCCTATCCCATTATTCTTTTCAATGTCACTCTCAAGCATGCACATTTTGTCCCCCTCCTTTCTTTCTCTATTAATATCCTCTTCTTTTTTCTTTCCAACTAATTCATTTAAGATTGTTTCAATTTACTATCTCCACAGCTGAACCAGTCAATTTGTTTGAATTGCAAGCTGTGATGGTCAACAAATGTTTTATTTTAGATTCTCGTTAACTAACAAGATACTACTTCATTCATATTGGCTCGATTTGTTTTAGTTGACAAGCTTTTGTTGTTCAATAAATATGATATATTATATATGCTAATTACTACTCCCTTATCTATCCTACCTAATTCTGATGGTCAAATGTCTATTTTGGATGAATGTCATTTGATTCAATTTCTATAATGTTGTCTTGTTTGACAAATCAAATCAATTTGACATCTCTTTTATTTCTTTCTTTTTTTGCTTTAATGAATGCATTTCACATAATAAGATTCAATTGTTTAATTGAGATGGTTAGCAATTAGATTAGCTCCAATAGGAAAAGAAAAAGCGTATTAGTTCGTATCAACTAGTTTGTTTTTAGTTCCAAATGTTATTTGAGAAGGATATACTATCACGGCTCCTGATTGTATAGTAGGTATTATATTATTTTTTTTATTGATTATTGAAAGTTTTATTTCGTTAATAATATATTTCATGCCACACATACCAACAATTAACTGTCAACCACCTCGAATATATAACTTCTCAATTTTGTCATATCAATGAATGTCACATGGATGTAATCTTTGATGTAGGATTTAGAACGGTGTTGAAGCCCAGTCCATTTCATGAGAATTGAGAAAAATGAGGCTTCAAATTGGAAAATAATAGGCCCAAGTGAATAAGAAGTAGATGGTTTGTTATTACCCAAATTATGCCTAATGGATTATTTAAACATCATATTTTTCATAAATGTTCAATTATGTACAAATTTTTATTTTTAGATTTGATGTATATTTTCTTATCATGATTGCTCCTTATTATGTTTCTCTCCTCATAATGAATGTGTTTATTCACTCTATTTTCTTTCCTAAATTACATATAAAAATTATATGTTTTTATTTTAATTTGAAAATTTATACCCAATTTTTTTCTTAATGATTTGGATATTCCCACGATTTTAGCATAGATTTTTCTTCACACGATTTTTTTCTAAGATTTTAACATTTCACATAAACGTTCTCTTCATCTCAATTTTTGGCCACCCATTTTCAACATTTCACAAAAAACTTTATCTTTCATTTTTCTATTTTTTTTTTTCTAATTTCTTCCTCACATCGAATTTCCTCTGGCCATCTATTCAATCTTTTTCCCCTAGTATCCATCGACCTACATCACTTTCCAGCCACCCATTTCCAGTAGCCTTCATTGGCGTTCAACACTCATTTTCCAGCACTCTTCATTGTGAGAACCTAATTTTCATTTCCTTTTTTTGTTTTTTTTTTGTTTTTGCTAGAACTACTCAAAATATTTTAACTTCTGGGTTTGTTTTGATTGTTTCAAATGTATTTAACTCTAGTCATTGTCTATTATATTTGTTATATACACACAAATATATAACTACTTTACACATATACAACGTAATATATAAATCATACATGACGCATAGAATAAAGGCATATGGGCAATATTCATAATATTAGTTAGATATATCATGAATATATATGGAACATATAGAGATATATACACATGAACATATAACTGCTTATATTTGTTATATACACACAAACATATAACTACTATATATATATATACAACGTAATATAATAAACATACAATGGCACAAAGAATGACGACATAGGTGAGAGGTCAATATTCAGGATAATAGCCATATATTTCATATATATATATGAAACGTATAGAAACATATTAAACATGTATTGCCACATATGGGTATTACAACCAAATAGAGATAACACAAAAATGTATATATGAAATATCTAATAGAATATCGAATTCGAACAAAGGGCAGAGCTAATATATACTTCATATATAACTTAACTAAAGAGGGCAAAATAAAGTAAAAATAAAAATAAAATAAAAAAATAGAGGACATAACTAATATATACTCCATATATAACTTAACTGAAAAAAAAAAAAAAAAGGTATACCAAAAGTCTATTCGATGATGAACAATGGTGGGTTCTTCTTCTTCCTTCATTTGATTTCTGGAGAGGTTTTCTTTTCGTGCTTACACTGTAGTCTTCCATCAATTGGGTTTAAATGTTTTTTCCTTTTAATTTCCTTCCATATGCACCAATTGATTTTTTCTAAAAAAAGAATGGAAAACGATCTGTTTTCCTTAAATGATTTTCTTCTTATTTTATTTATCTTTTTTAATCACGTCAGATTATCGTTGAGGGCTTAATGGTAATTGGATTACTACTTTCATAAAAAATCTCTATACCCGTTGTCCATTTGTGTAAAAAATGATAGATTTGGATTAAAAGCTATCCATGTAGCTATCCCTTACTCTTTATTTATTTATTTTTTTTTTTAAAGAAGCTATCCCTTACTATTATTATTTTATCAATCTTAAAAATATAAAGAATAAGACTTTAGATTATTGAGTGAAGCTATCCCAATGTAGTTGCCCCTTTAATAACCATCAAATATAGATTAAAAAATCTACATACCCCTTGACAATTAAATTTTTTTTTATGTACTTTTATAATTCTTCTTAAGAATGCAAAACTACCTACTACAATTTCTCTCTATAGAGGGGAAAGAGACTGTCAACCCAGAAAAGCAAACAAGAAACCCATAAACAAACCAATCTGGTCATTTTGAAATGAAAGTTTCAAATGTTTCAATAGATCTAGGGGTTCGTAAAGTGCTGATTTTTCGAAATATTATTAAAATAAATAATCCAAATCAATCCAACCAGATTGGATAAAAAATTAACAAAACCAACTACCTAAGTTGGTCCAAATTTCATTCAACCCAACCAGAACCCACCATCCCCCCACATCGGAAAGCCTGTCCTGTCCATACACAAAGTACCTAAAAGAAAGGAATTACCACCAAATGGGTCGAACTCACAAGCAGCTTTGAAAATGAACGTGTTATCACAGATAATGATCAGCCATTCAAATGCATAAGAAAATAATGCTTTCAAAATTAACCGATGCAAAAAAATTTACTTCACAATTAGCCAAATATTTGGGGGAGGGGGATGAAATAACGGGAAATAACTTGGTTTTACAGCACACAAGGGGTGGCACATTTCCTCGTTACACAAATGAAAGTTTTTAAACATTCCCAGAGGATTTGCCAAAAATACAGAGACGAGAAGATTAGAGAGAGAGGCACACTTGTCAGCTTCCCACCTGGAATGGATTTTACTGGTTGCGAGTTCTGCTGCTTTCTGCATTCCTAATAGGGAAAAAGTATGGATGGGCCTGCATTTACATCAACAACACAAACTGATCATCAAAAATCCAAAACAAACGATTATATCTCACTACGTATTATTCCCTCTTCCAGTTTTTCAATTCATTTGACGCTGACAGAGTGGTCACATGATCACTTCAACAAGGTCCCTTTACAGTGCTTTCCAGAACTTCTAGGATGGGAGACGCATCAATATCAATGTACATTCTAATAAGATAATGATGTAATGACAGATACGAATCTTACTAAAAGAAAATTTGATGACATTATACGTGCAGAGTTTGAACATGTGGAAAGGATCTTCCAAACATGTTCAAGTAAAAGCTATATAAGTGGATAAAAGAGCGGTGGGGGGCAAGGATTTTCCAATTCTCCCATCTATGGATGGGGTGCAAAAAACTTGTAGAAAGAATGGGATGGAAATGTGATATTCATTGTTTATTTGATTCCCCAGACCAACACGTCCACCAGAGGAATGTTAATAATTTTATGGTGTGATTTTATTTCCCTCCAATGGATATTTATTAGAATTTCTAGCAATAAGTTCTCCAAAACATATTTCAAGTTTCGTATGCTGTTAATTTCTATTTTCTAATCATTCATTTTTCTCCAACAGTGACCCAAAAAAGCAACTGTACGGCTGAAGTAACTCAGATAGTTAATATCAGGGAGTTTCAGACTCTTATCAAAATCTATCTTCAACCCAATATCAATAGCAACAAACAAATAGAACATCACAATAAAATATCATCACATTATGCATTCACTCCGATGGAGGGGAGGTTGCATGAACATAAATCGTTCGAGAGAGAAGAATAAAATGCTTTAGTTCAGTGAACTTTACCATTGCCTCTTTAGCAGTTAGCCTTTCTTGATGATCATAGCGTAACAATTTATCAACAAAGTCAACAGCCTTCAAATGTAAAATAAATACGATCAGAAAAATTAACCTTAAACAAACAAAATACTTGGTCGTAAAATGACAATTTTTCTGTTCCTTTTACCTCAGGGATTGCCAAATGCTGATTGTCAACATTAATGAACTTGGTCCAAGGTTTTCGACTATGCCTTCATCAAATTTATTAAAAATAAAGTAAGCAATAACGAACAAACTTGGTTGAAGTGGCCAATGACCAACACAAAATAAAAATGCAGGAGTCAAGTCCTTGAACAAACCTCCCAACAAGAGCCGAAAGATGTGGGTCTAATTCTATTCGATATTTACCCAAATATGTGTTCAATTCATCTGTCCCCAACACCTGTTCCAGCAGAAGACCATAAACATCAAGTTAGACCTTTACCTCTCAAGGACAGTACGTCTACTCATTCTATCCATTGAAAACTATATCTAGAAGAATGACACTCATACAGTGTGCACTATTAAATTAAACCAAAGCCTTTCATTCAATTAAAAGATCAAGTAACCCGACACAAATCCAATAAAATATGTAGTGCTTCTCACAGATAAAAAACTTGGAAATACACATGGATAGGATCAAAACCTTGTCACGGAAATTATATCAGCTGCAAGAATAGAACAAAATATGAAACTTGAATTAAAGAATATTCCATACCTTAGCTATTTTAACCAGCTGGTCATAATTATCATGTCCATAGAAGAATGGCTCCTTTCGGAAAATCTGACAAGCATAAATTACAATTATAAGCATCAAGCATTACTATACAAGTGGAATATTTCTTTAGAGAAAGCTAAACAAGTGGAACTTGGAACAATCAAGTCATCTTCCATCTCAGGATGAACAGGAAAGTAGAATAATGTCCACTATATCCCAAATAGAGAGTTTACGTTCTTTTTCTTCCTTTTTTTTGGGTGGGGGGTAGAAAATAGAAAATTCCAATATGCACAAATATCATGAAAAGATGCCTAAATTCAAATGAGACAACATTATAACTTTGATGCAGAAGGCACCACAAAAATGCCAGGCATGCCACTTCCATATTAACCCATACTACTATGTATGAAGACCTCAGTAACATACTAAGTCCAATTTTTCTTTCACTTGCTTACGATGAAAAAATATAATCCTACATATAACTCAAGTAAATAATAGTAAGATGTTAGAATCTCTATTAAAAAATTTAGCAATTATTATTAAACCAGAAAATTGTAGCTATTAATCAATTACTCACCATTCCGGCAAACATGCAACCAAGACTCCACAAGTCCAAAGAGTAGTCATAATCTTGTAAATCAACAAGAAGTTCTGGACCTTTGAAATATCTGTAAGTACTCAACAAAATAATGAAGGGAACATATTGATTTAAAATCATTTACAACAAACTTAGAAATGCCACTAAATAAATGCTAATATGTTAATTTAAATATAAAACAGTTTCACATAGAGAACAAACAAACAACCTTGATGCAACACGAACATTATACTCTTTCCCAGGATGGTAAAACTCAGCAAGACCCCAATCTATAAGACGAAGTTTACGTTGCTCATGATCAATCATCACATTATGAGGTTTGACATCTCGATGCATAATTCCCTGTGAGTGGCAATAATCCAATGCCTACATACAGTTTCCAACAACATGAACACACCTACAGTCAGCAAAGTCAAATAAAACTGTGGGGTTGAGGGTTAACTAAGCAGCTGCAACACTAGCAAGATGTTGGCATACAAAAAAAAAGCTCACTTAACATGGCAATAAAAAAGATCTGAAACTATATGCTTACCTTTAGAAGTTCGTATATGTAGTAGCGAATATCAAAGTCTGAAAGTGTTGGATAAAGAACTTTAAAATCCATATTGTTCACATGCTCAAATATAAGACTTGGGGTCTTTGATTGCTGGTCTCGAACAATATCAAGCAACTTCACAATATTTATCCCTCCACAAAGATTCTGCAGTATTTTTATCTCCCTCTTAATCTGCATTTAGTAAAACAAACAAAATATGACATCTTGAGAAAACAATAGTTTCAAATCAATTGAAAGGAAGTAAGCAGGTCTGTGCAAATTCTGAAGGGCTTGAAAGCATGTTCAAAACTAGAGATAAGATTCAACTTGATAAATTGTTCATTAAAAAAAATAATAAAAAGAAAAAGAACGACCAATATGCATGTGTGAGCAATACAAATGGCTCTCGTAATCTGACTATTAGACGCGCAAGAATATTCCATAAGACAAGAACAACTCCTTCAATTTGTCAAAATCTCCATAGACAGGAACAATGAACACTAACAGCACTTTGTACTATAAAACTCATCCTAAACTATGTCTAATTAAATTAATCATGCAAATAGACCACATGAAGTGATTGTTATCAATTGATAATCATTTTCTTGAACACACAATCTTAGAAGACTAGTGCAGCTGCACTAGTCTAGAGACTAAAACAAGACTAGTGCAGCTGCCAGAAGACATAAATAAATGACATTTAAGAACAGAACAGTAATTTTAGGAAGGTATCAAAAATCTTAGAAGCCTGAGCCTACACAGACTCAGCAACAGAACACTTTCCATAGGATATTCACAAAGCAAGGATATATTTGATCAAATTATTTTTGAAAATCCATATGCTTAGCCTTACTCTTTTTTTCCTGTCTCAATTGGTAAGAAATGTTATGGTGATGGGAACACTAATCATAGCCAATCCCTTGAACAAAATCCTTTTATTTCCACATCTTCTCATACCACTCTATTGAATTTTTTTGAACACAATTATCTGCATCCTTTCCTCTTATTCCTTGCTTAAATTTTACAGGTTTTTGTATATTTTCATTTATTTTTTAGTTCCTAAATGCAGACGTATAAATGTTCAAGTTTAAAATAATCATTGATTTATTTTTTCCCCATTTTCTTGAACCTCATATGGTCCCCTGAGTGTCCCAAACGTGTATGATTAAAAAAAATTGGACAGTCCAAATTTGCATGACAGGACATGAAACTCTACTCAAAATAGTGAACAAGCCTCCTAGATAACAACCAAGACAAACCCAAATGCACAAAGTTGTGAAGATACTAACTACAAACAAGACAGGAGAAATATGCAAACTACTAATCGGATGATACATAATACATGAGATATTGTGCGACGATTGTTGGGCAAAGAGAAAGGAAGAATCACAATAAGGAACGTAAGAAAGCAACCAATGCCATTAGCTAAGAACTTAAAAAACCAAATGCTAAGATTAGCCACGGTCTATAATAGAAGAAGAAAACACACGATGTCTCCCAAGCTATTATTTCCCATGGTCAATGAGACGCCTATATTACAAATTTACAAGTACCACTACATAACAATGTTAAACCGTCCGTACAATATTATCCTTGACCTTGACAAAGCAAAACTTACCTTTTTCTTCTTCACAGGTTTAAGAATCTTAATGACACATTTCTCATTGTCAGTGCAGTGAACACCCTCGAACACCTCACTATATTTTCCTCTCCCCACCTTCCTCACAACCTCATAATTATCCTGGTCCCTGAAAAATGAACACCATATCATCCAAATACGGACAACAAAGAAGGCAAGAACATTAGTTTCATCCAAATGAAAAACTTCTTTTTGGAAATGAAATTCATGAGCCATCCCAAAATTAGAAACCTCCGAAGGCTAAATGAAATGAAAGGAAACATATTCGTATAAGTTCATGCAATTAAACGTCTAAAGAAGTAGTAAGCCAAACCCCCATAGAATTTGCTACCAATAAAGAAAGCAAGAAATTTTATTTTAGGACATGAACTTAAAAAAGATACAAGGCGTTCCAATACAAACCAAGCGAGGCCCATTTCCGCCCCAGCTCTTTCAACCAATCAAACTAAATCGGAAAAAGCTATCCCTAAATAAACAAAAGACATCAAGGAGAAGAATCATTACCCCCACTGTACGGTGAGGGACTCATAGTCCCAATACTCCTTAGGTCGGATCACGTTAACGTCGGCATAAACCCTAGCCTTCGAAGGAGCGCCAGGGCGGCGAATCGATTTCCCGATCTTCTGCGCCAGGGTTTCTTGCGGGGACAACGAACGCAGATGCGGCTTGGTCCTGTGCGGTGGTTGAGGCGGCGGATGGTGGTGTTGGGAACGAGACAGGTAGGTCGCCGACGAAGCAATCCGACGGAGGAGGAGGAGGAGGATTGAAGGCGCCGATTGGCGGACAGAGAGAACGGATAAGAGAGGAGGAGAGAAAAGAGAAGAGAGAGGGCTCTGGTAATCGGGAGAAACTTTGAAATTGAGCGGCCTTATGGCCATCAAATCGCTGATTGAAACCAAAAAGGTTCCAGCATCGATGTTCCGACTCAAATACCCTTTTTTTTTTCTTCTTCTTTATCTTTTTTTTCTCTTTTTAACTTTTTTTTGTTTTCTTTCCTCGATTTTCAGTTTTCAAAAAATATCTCTTATTTAACTCCAAAAAAAACTCTCTTATAAATAGAAATCACGACACAATAATGTAACGGTTCGAAAAAGAATGCCAAAAGTGTGGTGAAAATTACAAAATATGTTTTAAGAGTAAATTACATAAAATAACATTCTCACTGAACGAGTATGACAGAACAAAAAAATACAAAAAAGTATATATATATATATATAATAAAAGTATTAGCAAACTGGTCAAAAACTTTTTGAAGACTGATTACTTACGGAACATGCGTCTATGTTAAGATGGAAAATGTATCATGTGTTCAAACAAACTATTGGTCGAACAAATATTTCTGTATTTTATTTTAACGTATTAAAGTCAATAACAACTCTTACGTGGCTTTATTGAAAAGGACTTGATTCATTTTTCAATGAAATAAGAGCATAGGCATAGCCACCCTATTGTATATTGTATATCTTTTTCTTTTTCTTTTTCGAGGTATAAAATGACAACTCTGTTCTATATCTATTGCTATCAAATGTTAGGCAAATTTGGCTTCCTTTTTTTTCTGAAAAAATGTCATATTTTTAACTTTACAAGGTATATTAATTTTTACCCTAAATGTTTAATTTCATTAAATTATACCTTAAAGTTTCATAAATTGCATCTTATACTTTCATTTGAAACTTTGTCGATGAAAATATTATTGTGTACATTTAATGGATGTGAAACATGTGTCTAGTACGAAATTAATGAAGCTTTAAAGAAAAACAATACTAGAACTTTATTTTTATTGAAATTTATGAGTTTTGTAAGATTTATGCAATTGTTGACCACGTGCAATAGTCACACTTAATTTTGTACAAAACTTGATTTTGAGAAATTTAACATGTGATCAATTTTGTCACGTTTGTTTAAGTTCAGAGTTTAATTTGATGAAATTAAAAGATTATGGTGAAAATTGATAAAACTTGTCGAGTTAATTTGATTGTTTCCCTCCTTTCTTTATCACAATAATTTTTTTTTTTAATATTCAAACACAATCAGATATCAAGATATCAGTCAGTTAAAGTATTGGTAATATTTCTTAGAGGTTGGATATTAAAATTTCCTCTCTTATTCATAAAGTAATAGTTAAAAGGAGAAAAGAAAAACTTATATTTTACCAAAATATGGTTTAATTGTTCAAATATAAGTTGTGTATCATAAAAGCTATAAGGTGGAAACTTTGAGTTTTGAGTGATGGTACTTAAAAAAATTTTAAAAATAATAAATAAAAACTTTTTCACTCATTAAAACATTTTCTGTTGGTCGCATATGCAAGATATAAAAGTGAGCTATAGAAATTTTTGGTTTTTTTAAAAAAAAATGAGTTAAACAATGCAGAGTGGAGGATGGAACTTTTGAGATGGTACCTTGATGTCTTATCCAATGGCTTATGCTAGGATTGACATGAAAAAAATGATATAATTGTTAATTCAAACATAGCTTAGTGGATAGGACAATTAGACTGCTTTTAAGATTACAGTAGGAATAAAAGTAATTTTGAAAAAATTTCTAACCGTTTTGGGTGTTTGGTTTTATTGATTTTTTAAAATCGTATATAAAAATCACTTTTAAAGTCTTGTAAAAAAAATCACTTTTAAAATACTTTGATTTCCAAAATCTCCAAAATTGTAACTTCTGATTTTAGTTTCTTGAACAATCAGACATTTTTTTAACGATTTTTCACAATGACCTCTATATCCTTCCATTTTTTTAAAATTTCTCTAGCCTTGCCACGTATCAAAGTTTCTATACAATTCCAGCATCACTAAACTTAAGCAAATTCAACATAAATATAAAGTTTTGTGATTTTCTTTGCTTCGATAATAATCCAAGTTTTTTTTTTTTTTACTTTCCAAATTTTGTTTTTGGCCCTTTGTCATCTTCTTTGAATTACCATTTTCTTTTTCTTTTGTTCGTCTCATTTTTCCTCCAAATTGTTCGTGGGTGTTTTCTCTCTATTACACATTTGAAAGATATCAAAAAATTGAGTCGGAATATTTTGAGATCTAGAGGTGTTGAATGTTACAGTATTTGGTTTATGTGATTTTTTTTCTTATTTAATTTTTTAATTAATTTTATTTATTTTTAATATAGTTGTAGTATATCTCATTTATATTTACCTCGATATTAGATTTTGAAATCAAAAGGAGATAAAATTTTGAAATAAAAAAATGGATAATATGGGATACTAGGTTTTGAAATAGTTATAAATAGAAAACTCAAAAGAAATCTTCATTACAATTTTATATAACAATTATTTTTCCTAAACTTTTATCATATAATTTAAAGTACTGACAAAATATAATTTGTAATTTAAACTATAAAAATTTTAAATAATTAGCTTATAATAATCCATGTATTAAACATCAACATATAAATAATTAAACTAATTTGTCTACTTTGGTCATTATATCTAAACCATAGCAATTTTGCATGAATTTATACAATGTTGCAACTTGCTTTTCCATGTTTAAAATCGAAATTTATCAAATACTAATATCCTTCACATTACAACTAGTTTTTCTAAAAGTACAGTTACCAGCAATTATTTTAAAAGATACAACAATGTCATACTCCATCTCCAAATGTGTAGTTTTCAAGTTACCAATATCATCCTGCGACATGTGAGCAATAATAGAGACTTTCCATAGAGAAGATTCAAATTTTCTTTGATAATTAGTTTTAGTGGTCCATTTGGAAGTGTTTGGTAACATTTGTAGTTTATTGGAAAAAATGTTGATTTTTTTTGTTATACTAGCAATTACTCACGTGCATGTGTCTACCAATTTTATAAGATGAAATTTAAATTTTGAATGAATATACTTTTTGTTGAGTTGAAATATTGAATATTTAACGTGAAATTAAAAGATAATTAAAGAGATAAAAATGATAAAGAACACATGGATATTTAAAATTACAATACATATAATATAATTGAAATAAAAGTTGTAAATTAAAATTGATAAGGAAGTGATATAATTTAAGATAGTTTCTTACCTAATGAAAAATTCTTAGGTGTTATTCGAATAGATTGATTTCTAGAAAAAAAAAAGATGGAAACAAATAAGTATTTAATAAACTGGACCTTGATTATAGGAAAATCTCTTTATAAAGAACATTTTAGGCACATCTCCACCGCTAGATCGTTATGTTATACATCTACAGTTTGGATCACACTCATACGTGAATCGGTGTGCTAATTCGTGATGTGTAACTACCTCCACCCAAACAGTTATGTCCTACTAGAGCATAATTTGCAAATGTTTGACCCTTCTCTCAATAGACACTTCAACTCGAAGAGTTGCTTCCGGTCTACAAAGATTGAAGGGCAAAATAAGAATTTATTAAAATTGTAAGGACAAAAGAGAGAAGCAAAGATTCTCCTTCATAGCTCCATAAATTTAAAAAGTATTGAAAGAGATGAAAATGATAGAGAACGTATGGATGATTAGAATTAAAATATATATATAATGCAAGTGAAATAAAGTTATAAATTGAAATTAATAAAGAATAGGCATAGTTTATTACCTCATGCGTAATTCTTTGGTGTTCGTCAAAAATATTAACTTCTAGAGAAAAAGAAATAAAGAAAGCAGTATTTAATAAAATGGACCTTGATTATAGGAGAATCTCTTCATAAACAACATTTTAGGCATATCTCTCAATTGTTAGCGTGTGATGTTTTACATTTATGGTTTGGATTGCACTTATACGCGAATAAATGTGCCTATTCGACATGTAACCTCCTCCACTTGAACAGTCGTATCTTGCGTGCATAAATTGTAATTATTTGACCATTCTCTCGATGGATACCTTAACTCGAAGAGTCACGTCCTATCATCAAAGATTGAAGGCAAAATAGGAATTTATTAAAATTGCAAGGGCAAAAGAAGAGAGCAAAAATTCTCCTCATAGCCCCGTTTATATATATATATATATTCTTAATACATTTGAAGGTGAGAGAATTTAACGTTTTAATTTAAGCACTGTGAATAATGTAGGCCATGTTTGAAACATTTGGGCTCCATTTGATAATTATTTGGTTTTTAATTTTTGAAACTAAGCCTATAAATAGTACTTCCACATATGAGTTTCCTTATTGTGTTATCTACTTTTTACATATGTTTTCAAAAATTAAGCAAATATTTGAAAACTAAAAAAAGTAGTTTCAAAAAACTTGTTTTTATTTTTGGAATTTGGCTAAGAATTGAAATATTTTCTTAACAAAAAATGAAATCTATGATAGAGAAAACGATGGAAAAACAAGCATAATTTTCAAAAACCAAATGGTTATCAAAGACCTTGGTTTTTAGTTTTTGGTTTTTTAAAATTGAACCTATAAATATAACTTCCAAGTTCCACCTAAGGGTTTCCTTATTTTGTTACATACTTTTTACCTATGTTTTCAAAAACTAAGCAAAGTTTTGAGAACTAAAAAAAAGTAGGCCCCCGTTTGATAAACATTTAGTTTTTGGTTTTTTAAAGTTAAGCTTATAAATACTTACTTCCACCTATGGATTTCCCTGTTTTGCTATATATTATTTACATATGTTTTCAAAAACCAAGCCAAGTTTTGAAAACTAAAAAGGTGGTTTTCGAAAACTCGTTTTTGTTTTTGAAATTTGGCTAAAAATTCAAATATTTTCTTAAAAAAGATGAAACTCATGGTAGAGAAATGTTGAAATAACAAGTACAAATTTTAGGATTTTTTTTTAAACGAATGACCTCTTTTCAACAGGATTAACAATGGATGGCCTGCTTTTTAAATTTAACGATGGACTACCTTTTGCTGTTGTTAGCACTCTCGATCTAGGTTGTTTAGAACGGCAAGTTTCACATCCCAGTTAGCTCTCAGTCTAAGGTCCTTGTCAACCCCGTTAACGCTTTCGATGCACTTCCGTTAAACCCCCATATGAATCATACTCTTGCTACTGATCATTTGGATGAGTTCATAACCTCTCGCTCTCGATCCTTTTTCGTTCACAAATACCGGTCTCCATGGTTACGAGGCGTTCATAACCTCTCGCTCCTGGTCGTTTTCAGCCGTTCATAACCTCTCTCGCTCTCGATCGTTTTTGTATTTGTGTTTTTTTTTTTTTTTTGTACTCCAAGGCTACTTTTGGATGGTCATTGTCACTTTGCAAGGACGTCACACTTAAGATGACAAATTTGAAAGAGGAATAAGAGCACAATCATATTAAATTCGAGAGCACAATCACATTAAATTTCATACTTAATTATTATTGGAATCCATATAATCTCCCCAACCATATGATTAGGGAGATTATATGAGTATGAAATTTAATGTGATTGTGCTATCAAATTTAAGATGATTGTGCTCTCATTATCCTTTTAGGTTTTCCATCTTAAGTGTGATGTACGTGCGAAGTGACAACGACCATCGAGAGTAGCCTTGGAGTACAAAAAAAAAACAAATACGAAAATGATGGAGAGCGAGAGGTTATGAACGGCTGAAAATGACCGGGAGCGAGAGGTTATGAACACCTCGTAACCACAGAGACCAGTATTTGTGAACATAAAAGGATCGAGAGCTAGAGGTTATGAACTCATCCAAATGACTGAAAGCGAGAGTATGATTCATATGGGGGTTTAACGAAAGTGCATCGAAAGTGTTAACCCGTCGACAAGGACCCCAAACCAAGAGTGATTGGGATGCGAAACTTGTCATTCTAAACGGCCTAAATAAAGAGTGCTGACAATAGCAAAAAGTTGTTCATCATTAAATTTAAAAAGCAAGTCATCCATAGTTAATCTCGTTGAAAAAAGGTCATCAATTAAACAAAAAAAAAACCCATTGTCAAAAAAATAAAGACAAAAAACAAGGCCGTAGTTGGTAGTTTTTAAAAACTTTTGTTGTTTTTGAAATTTGACTAAGAATTCAAATATTTTCTTAAGAAAGATAAAATTCATTGTAAAAAAGTGATGAGAAAACCATCACAACTAAAAAAAAAAATCAAATGATTATCAAACGAGACAATAGTATTGTTAAATTTTGTAAAGTTAGTTAAGCAATTTATCTGAAAATCACGGATACATATCGGCAATTTTTAAGCTAAAGTTTTATCGGACAGTTTAAATTTAACATGTATTTTTTATAATGTTGTAGCTTTTATTATTATTATTATTATTGCCATAGTGTAGGTTTAAAATGTTGTATTTTGTATAAGAAAAATACTTCTAAGTGTTGTGCAATCCATTTTACAATCACAATTTTTTTTTAAAAAAAAAAAACCAGTGACGAAAATAACAAGCCCTAATTGTTGTTTTCTCGTCAAAATATTATCATTCGTTTCTTTGAAAATAATAATTTTCATTGTTGAGGAAGGAGATTTACAATCATACATCTAAATTTGGTGTGAATTTAATTTAATTTTATTGTCTCTTCTCTTCTCTTTCATTGCCGAGGGAAACTCACAAATCCCTCATTATCTACTCCACGTTTAAGGCACCGAACCTTGAAGATTCCAACCAGTGACAAATAATATTTCATTATTATTTTTAATTTATAACTATTTGTTATTTTAAATTACCCTTCAATTTATTTACTCTAACTACATATATAATTAAAACAATGCAAATTAAAAAGTACAAGACAGATGTATATTGAAAATTGGAGGGCAAAAAAAAATTTAACCTCCAGCATTCATAATGGTCTATATATATAGTCAGTACCATTCACGAGGTAATTGTCTATTATAAACTTACCTTTTCTATATAATTAAGATACTGTTATAATGTCAACTTGAACATAGATTAACTAATTGAGACATATGTCTTCAACAAAGAGATTACGGGTTCAAATTTTCCACCCAAACATTGTATTGAACTTAAAAAAAGAGATACTTTTATAATTATTCTTTATACGTATTTTCAGAAAATGCAAAAAATTAATAAAATAATAATAATATAGATTTTGAGCATGTTATGACTCATGAGGGATTCCAATATTTTGGCGCACAAGTTTCCATGTTTTGTTGTTGACAATACATTTTCTTTTCTATCTAGTTATAAATGACACTCCCACATGGTCATTGAATGAAACCAAGTTGGTTTATTCTGGTGCAAAGCCAAATTGGCTTTTTGTCTATTTTTAATGAGATGCGATTTTCGGACAAAAGAAAATAAATAAGTATCTAGTTGGGACCTTAGCCAACTTGAATATCACTCAACGATTAAGATATTAATAACACTATCTCTAAATTGAAGATTCGAATTTCTACCAAACAATTAAAAATGTTACATTCTTTTTTTTTTTTTAAAGAGAAGCTAAAGTACTAGTAACATATTTGATAGGTTGTTGATCGGATTATAGCTGATCAAATAATTATTTACCTATCTAAAGGTACAAGGTTTGAATCCTTCAACTCTTCATTCAAATTACAAAAAGAATGAAAAAAAAAAATCCCTTGTAGGTCGATGGTTACAATCCTCACCTAAGTTTGAATTATAATTTAATAGTATTTTAAAGAACGTTTATAACGTTACATAATTAGTTTTGGCTCATAAACTAATTTTAAATAAATAATCGTCAAACTACAAATTTAGCTCATAAACTTTTAAGGTTATTTCTAATTGGTCAATGAACTCTAAAAATTGTCTAATAGGTTTCTAAATTTTCAATTTGATGTCTAATAAGTTTCTAGAGTTTAAAAATGTCTAATAAATCTATGAACTTTGAATTTTTGTTTCTAATAGGCGGATGACCTATTAGCCATTTTTTTTTAAATTCACATATTTATTTGACATAAATTTGAGTTTGAATTTTCAACTTTAGCCTAGTATCTTTAATGAGGGGCAAATCAAGCTTTGACCCCATTAGCAAGACTACTTATTGAGGAGTATGGCCGTGACATTGGAAATCGGAATTATACTTCACGTGTTTGGTCGGACCTAGTTGATAGAAAAACAATATGAGGATTATGTGTCTTTGGATGCACTTGTTTTGTCCAAACCTTATGTTAAGCGTCATCTCGTGAATTAAAATTTGTGAAATAAAAAATTTTTGATAAGTCAATAACCTATTATATATAAATTAAAAGTTCAATGACTTATTAGACATTTTTAAACTTTAAATATCTTAGACATAAAATTAAAAGCTCCAAGTAACACACAACTTCAACAATTTAAGGATCAAATTTGTAATTTAAAGGCCAAAGTGAGTTTAGTTCAGTAGTAATTGACATCACTCTCAACCAAAAGTCAGAGCTTTGAATTCTCCCCACAATTGTTGTTAAACTAAAAAAATGTAACTTAAAGTAAAGAACTTGTAATTTAAAGGAGAAAAAAAAAAAAAAAAAAACCGGGAACGGAACAACATTGCAAAATTCGGGCTGGGCCCAAATGTTTTACGGGCCTATAGGGAACGTGAGCCCAAAGATAGTAACTACGCACGTGAACCCAGGGCCGACAGGTGGGTGGGAGATGGGGAATTTTGTGGTCAAAAGTAACGGCTTTTCCGAAGCAGCCACAAGGGTGTGGCTCTGTCTCTGTGTTCTGAGCGGATAAAAGTGCTTGTCCTCGCGCTCAGAAAGCGAAACAGAGCGGGAAGATTCGAAACGGGAAAGGGGGACAAATCGTTACAGAAATACCCACACAACTCAACTCCGCAGCCGCAGGCCCCACTCGTAAGTCTTACAGATCAAACATAGCCGCCATGGATGATGTTAGGGCAACCTCTGCTTGGGTTGCTAGCCGCTCCTCCCACGTCCTTGTCGACTCTTCAGGTTCAGTCCTTCGCCTTGTGGGTTTTGGGTTTTTCTCTGCGATAATGGCGATTGTAAATGTGGGTGTTTTGGTTTTGGTTTTGATACTGTAGGGATTGAGAAAGTTGTGGATACCATCGAGTCGATTCCCAAAGTCGATTGGGATTTTGAAGGGATTCACTATTTTGATAATGGCCCATTAACCGTCCAGTACTTGTTCGTCTTGGACGCCTTGAATTTCTGCTTCTGGCCTGGTAAAATTTAACACCCTTTTTCTTTTCCTTTATGGGTTTTTGTTCTCTTTTACATTATTAGCTAGGAATTAGGTGGTGTAGGTCTGGCATACCTTTTTTTGTTTTTTTTTTGTTCCAATCTTTATGGTCCTATAGTTATTTTCTTTTTCACAATTGTTCTGCTGCTCCATTTTTGTTTCGGATATGGTATTTTCTGCTTGCAATTGTTTCTTCTTGGTCCATTCTGCTCTATTCTCTGCATTTTGTTCTTTCTAATTTTCATTGAATACCAATTTGCACTAACGTTAATTTCACATTTTTCTCTACTACATTTGCAAAATTGGCATAGAACTTCCCTGCTTGTTGACTGACCCGATTGCAAGAGGCTCCACAACTTAAGAACAAGAAATCGTTGAATTGAGCGTTGTGTTATCATACTAAATATCATGCATTACTCGTTCCAGATATTCTTGATAGCATTGAAACTGAAGCTAATGATTAACGACTGATTAGCACAATTAGGAAACAAGCCAGGAAAGCTTGTTATTTTCAATGTTGATGTATGCCAAGAGAAAAAATTTTAGGCTCGTCTGATAATCATTTAGTTTTTATTTTTTGAAAATTAAACTTATAAATACTACTTCAAACTATGAGTTTTCTTGTTTTGTTATCTACTTGTTACAAATGTTTTCAAAAATCAAACCAGGTTTTGAAAACTAAAAAAAATAATTTTCAAAAACTTGTTTTTGTTTTTACAATTTGGATAAAAATTCAAATATTTACTTAAGTAAGATTAAACCCATTTTAGAGAAATGGTAAAAAGAAACAAGCACAATTTTCAAAAATCAAAAACTAAGGTCCCGTTTGATAACCATTTGACTTTTGGCTTTTTGTTTTTGAAAATTAAGCCTACAAATTCTACTCACACCTATGGTTTTACTTCTTTTGTTATCTACTTTTTACCTATGTTTTCAAAAACCAAGCCATGTTTTGAAATCTAAAAAAAAATAGTTTTCAAAAACTTGTTTTTGTTTTTAGAATTTGGCTAAGAATTCAAATGTTTCCTTAAGAGAAATGAAAACTATTGTAGAGAAATTGAGAGAAAACAAGCTTAATTTTCAAAAACTAAAAACCAAAAGCCAAATGGTTATCAAACGGGCCTAAATGGTTATCAAACGGACCTTAGCTTTTGAGCTTCAATAAGATTACACCCTGGAATGTGGACAAAGGACCAAACTGGGATAATCATATCTGACAAGTTTTATGATTACGTAGTATAGATTAGGTGTAAGTCACACTTTCAAAACTACTAATGAGGTCCAAAGGATTTTAAAGGTAATAAAGAAAGGATTCAGATTAAATGATGAAAATGGAAATTCAACTCGAGAGTCAGGGTGTTCCTCTCAATTTGACATTTGTAGAGGCCATCTAAGTAGGTAATATCATTCTGCAATGGTGGGAGAGACTGAGAGGGAGAATGCTACTTCTTTCCTCTCTTTATTTCATTGGCAATTACCCGGGGAATTTCTTCTGCGTATGTTATGTTATGCTTACATGTAATGTAATGTTATAATGTACAGAGACACTTTATATCCAATATTAGTCTCAAAGATATATTTTGCTTCACTAACATTTCTTTTTTCCTCCTCGGCTACAGATAAGGACTTGAGCTATGATCACTTGGCCTCGGGACTGAAGGTTGCTCTTCAAAATGACAAGTCAGCATTTGACGCTGATCGCCTGCAAAAGTACACTGGCAAGTGACAAATGATATCATCTTAACCTGATAGTCTTATTTCATTAATTCTTTTATCAATGTGATGGTTGTATGCAATCAGGCCCTCAATTGCGTGAACTGTTGAAATGGCCTAGACCACTTCCTTTGGAGGATGAACGTGTTCGCTTGCTGCATGAGGTGAAATTTTTTTTCCATTAGTAGATTCTTGTATTTGTGTACTCTTTTGATATGGACCATATTCTTCTGACTTGCAATTACTTATCTTTGCATGGAAATATATTTGTGAGATCATTCCATTTGATATCTTAGGTTGGATTAGAACTGGAGAGAAGCTTTGAGGGTAAAGCTTCTAATATAGTGGAGTCCTGTGGAAAATCAGCTGTGAAGCTTGTTGCTGTTATAACGCAACACTTTCCTGGTATCAACTTTTATATTTCTCTATGCAAACATGTTATCATTATATGTAGGTCTAATGCTAAGGAGAATATATCATCACCATACATTAGGCTTTCGAGACCACTCTCTCTACAAAGGCCACCAGGTATTCCTGTACAAACGAGCTCAAATATTTGCAGCTGATTTGTGGGGTGCATTCAGTGGCAAAGGATACGGAGAGTTCAGTGACATTGGTTCAATCACCATTATGGCAGACTACATTGTTCCTGCTGTACTTCGACAGCTTGGCATTCTAAAATATAGTTCTACACTTGCTAACATCATCGATGCTAACAGCGAAATTGGTTCAGGCAGTGAGGAGGAAGTAGAACTACGGGCTTGCTCAATATATGCAGTTGAGAAAATGAGAGAGCTGATAAGTCTGAAATCAGGAAAACAGGTATTCCAAAATCAAATTGTCCAGATAAAAATTTCCATCCATATATCTATCAAATTCCACATCTCTCTGTGCTGATGCTTTGCTTTCTCAAAATAAGGAGTTAAAAGATTGGGTTTTTGCAGGTTCTAAGCGTGGAGTTAGATCTTTGGCTTTGGTCCGTTGGAATCCAGTGCCCATCTCTGCCACACCATCGTACTCTTTCAATTTACTACTGATTCCAATCCAACATTTGATCCGATAGCCTTCTGTTATGCACCTGCCAGTTAGAGAATGGCAGAATTTTGGCCGAAGAAGCTCGGGGTAATTTCTCGAGATCTATGGTAGTTGACATCACTTATAGGAAGTCTTAGTAGCGAAGGACCAAATATGAAAGTTTAGAGTTTGTATATCGTTTACTTTAGTACTATTACAGACAGCCAAACGATAATTAATTTGTTATAACAGTAATGGTTTTTTCCCCATTGAAATTCAGTCCTTGACTTGGAACAGAATTATCGAGAAGGAAGAAACAGAGGAAGAAAAAGAGAATGAAAATGTCTATTCACTCTTTTTATTGATGTCGAATCCATGGAGATGTAGAAATGTCAATAAAAATATTGACATGTCGATGGAAATTTAATATTATGCCACTATGTTTAAGTTGTGGTGCTGGGGTTCTTGGTGATTGGCAAATTCCCATCGTAGCTGCATTTCAGGACGTCTGGTCTTCTAAGTAGTCGAGGTCCACTTGGAACTTTGCTCGGTTTTGGCCGAATGTCCTGCTCATTCACAGATTTTTTTCATACAATGATATCAAACAAATTTATAGATAGAAATTAATATATTTGAGATATACTGATTATCTCTCAACCCCAAATACATAATCTACCATTTTATGTGATAGAAAACTTGTTAGTTCACTTAAGATATTGTCAACGTTGTGAAATTTTTATAGGATTCGAGTTAAGCCTCCTCAAGATGTAGATTTTATCTAAACTTATCATGTCTTTTTATCCATATGTGCGTTTCAATATTCTTATGTGATATTCAATTATTTGGAATCTTAACATCCTTTATAATTTTTTAAAAAATAAAATTTCAACGTTTGACTATGGCTTCCTCATCCATTAAAAAAAAGAAAAAAAAAGCGAGAGACTTGAAAATTTTTAAATGGTTAAATTAAATTATAAAAACTACTCTTGAACTTTGCCATTTATTTAAAAATACCTCTATTCTTTTAAAAATTGCAGTATTACCCTTTTCCTTTTATAAAGATTTCAAAACTATTATTGGAGTAAAAATCCTTTAAAATTTTGGATGGAAATTGGGACCTAAAATGGTGTGGCCGTGGCCCTAGAAGGAAATTTGGATCACCACCACATAGTTCTAGGTTCCAATATTCGTTCGAAATTCTAAAGGATTTCTACTTCAAGTGTAGTTTTGAAACGTACATGAAAGGTCAAGGGTAATCTTGCAACTTTTGAAAGAACGTGGGTATTTTTAAAACAAATGACAAATTTCGGGGGGTGGTTTTTATAATTTAGCCTTTTTACATTTAAAAGCAATAGTGGATTTTTTTTTTGGTTCAACAACATATGTGGGGGTGGGGTGTTTTGAACCTTTAATCTATTGATTGAATATATATGTTGGAATTTGAATTAGTTGAACTATGCTTAGTTGGGAAAAGTGGATTATTAAATGTGAATAACAAGAATGTACGTTAAAGTTCACATAATTTCGTTCTTTTCTGTGGGGAAACCGGTAAGGATCCAATTTTGACTTTAAAAAAATATATATATATATATATATATATCTGTGAAAATATATTAGTTATATAGCCTTATAATAGGACATTGAAAAAAGACTTTTTTTAAAAGAAAAAAAGAAACTCGGTTTGGACCGGGGATTTGTCAGCCCAAGTCACAGTGGCTCAACAATGCGAAGGAAATTAGACATTAAGTACTGCGGCTCGATGGAACCGAACCAGTTGGAGGAAGGAAGCTACCTGGTCGAAAATGGCGGTGGGGATCGCCAAGGTAGCCACAGCATTAGGTGAATCAACAATCCCAGAGATCCTTCCTTCGCATGGGCAGCACGAAAGCAACAGATAAGCCTGAATTTCACACATCTTATATTCAATAACCATATTGCACTGCAATTAGTTTTCAGTTTTTGTATGCATCTCAGGCGTTTGTGATTTTGCTCCTGTGAGTTCTGGAGCTGTTAATAGATATGATAGGAGAAAGTTATTTGACCTGTTCTTTTGAGTACCCAAATTTGTGAAGATAATCGATGGCGTTGAGCACAGCGCGCTTGTAAGCTACACTCGCATCAAGAAAATGCTGCCTCCCACTTTCATCCACGCTGATGCCTTCAAAAACCAGCCATTCTGAGAATCTTGGTTCAACTGGACCTATCTCGAAGATTGGATTTACGTGCAGAGGAGTTGGCCCCATTGGTGTGAGGTACTCCTTCATTCCGCCCCTTATAATATCACATCTGAGAAAGAAGATGACAAGTCATATTTGTATGAGCAGACTAATTATCTTTTAACAATTTTGCTATAATTAACTGCCGAAGCAGAAAAAGATGAAAAATATCTAAGAGATAGAGAAGCCAGCTGAGAGATTTACTTGAGCTCTAGAAAACCGCTCATTTCAATTGCTCCACAAAATGAGACTTCACCATCCCCCTGAGAGAAGTGCATGTCACCTGTGCTCAAGTTTGCCCCTTCCACAAATACTGGAAGATATACTTTTGAACCTCTACTGAGGTTTTTGATGTCACAGTTTCCACCATTTTCTCTTCCTGGAATTGTTCTTGCAGCCTCATTGGCAATTCTTTCCCATTCTTCTGTGCCCTCTTTGATCTAGTTTGTAGCAATAGAGCATGGAATGTTAGAAAACTACATCCTACACATCAGTTGAATAGGGTAAAAGTCAGCCTGGCCATTATTGTGCTTGTAGAATTTGGAACGTGTTACCCAAAGCTATTGGAATACTATCGTTTTATGCATCTAAGAAAGATCGTAGTTTAAGAGCATACCTTTCCAAGAGCGCAACCTTTTGCTGTTGGTAGGTTTGCCAATGGCCGTGAATGCAAAACCTCACAAAGCTTTAGAGTTTGAAGGCCATTTTCTTGAACGTGCCTTTCCCTTTCATTCCAAATATTCAGAAGTTCTGCCGATGGTGCAGTCCCAATTACTCCAGGGTGAGTTAAGCCTGGGAATCGAACTCCTAGAAGGCAGATACGGTTTAAGGCATTTATCACTACTCAGTACTCATCCTTATTGGAAGCATTGTTTCGGGTTGGAACATTTACCTGGGATTTGAGGAGAGTATGCATATATTCCTTCAAAATACCAAATAGCTTTGGTTGCACAAGGAAAATGGTCAGTAAGAAAACCACCTCCATTTTCTCTGTCAAATGTTGCAGTATAACCCCATTCATCTCCTGGGAGAGGACCTAAGTTGCAGATTTCGACTACAAGTAGATCCCCTGGCTTGGCTGGAACCCCATCCTTGTCCACAACTCTAATTGGGCCACTCATATAATGGGTCTAGACATTTTAGAAAAAGTGAAAAACATAACAGCCAATTATTAGCATAGAAATCTTTCTTATTTGGAGCTTACTGTTCACTCAAAATCAGATTCAATGTTTTCTACCATCATTCTAGTTAACTATGACCCTGTACTGAGTAAAAAGCTTTACAAATTATCAGGCTGATTAGGGGCTCGAAAAGACAATGGTTTCTAAAATTTTATCTCCCAGAAGATTGGACAAGGTTAATATTTATACTTACAATTGAAAGGTCAATTAACTGTACATCACTGGCTGAGTCATTATCTCCAATAACTCCTCCAGTCCAGTCCACCATCTCAACCCTGAAGAACTCATCCGTGTGAACCTCAGCAACTGGGGGTATAAGTGGGTGCCAACGGTTGTGAAGAGGTAAGTTTTGATCCCATGGCTTCTTTTTCAAGTCTATCGGAACAACAAGTCTTGGAGTAGAGGGAGCCATGAATTTTGACAAGAAGTAGACAGAAACTAGACGCCTAACATGGTCAGGAACTGGGTTCTGCTAGGTTCTTTTATTGCACATAGTCTCTTCTAATCTAAGTAGCAGCAATTGTTGAAAAGAACACAAAAAGATAAAAAGATCAGACAAAGGATAAGAAACTAATTTGTCTTTCTTGTTCATCAACGGTGCTGACAGCCAAATAATGGTATCTTTCAATTTCCAACCCGAGGGTTAAGTTGAGAATTTCGCTCCTTTTTGTAAACTAGCTAGCTAGGCTGTGATTTTTTTCCAATACAAAAATCAGGGATGAGTCAGAGATGAGTGAGAGAGAGGGCTTACAACGGAGGTATCAGCATATTTAATGTCCTTAGCAGAGTAGTCATTGGTGATTCCTCCGCCGCTGAAATCCACCATTTCGACTCTGAAGAACTCATCCACTTTGACCTCCGCCACCGGCGGTATCTCCGGGTGCCAACGGTTGTGAAGTGGAAGTTTCTGTTGCCATGGCTTCTTCTTCACATCTATAGGCACCACTAGGTTTGGACCATAATCACCCATATCCTTCTTCGTTTGGAAGTTTTCACAAAGTCTTGGTGGAACTGAAGATATCTGATGACACACAAACTGTGGAATTATCGATGCTTTTTTGTCATACAATCACAAGGTAATGGAGCTTTTGAATCCTGGATTGAGACACCATCGATCAGTATCTTTTCCACGGTACGATGTGGACTACTCGCGACTTGCTTCTGTGTTTGTCTTATTAAACTAATTATATTTATATACATATTATTTTTATTATTAATGATTTAATTTTAAGATTTTATTGTCTTTGTCTAATAGTAAAGATGTGGAATATAAATTAGGCTAAATTATAGAAAATATCCATAAACTATGAGTTTTGTTTCAATAATACTCTTAAACATTAAAAATTTTTAAAAACACTCTTGATCTTTCAAAAATGCTAAAAAATACTCCCATCGTTAAGTTTTCGATGGAATGTTAAAGTTTCATTAATATGCTTGACATTTAATTGTGTTCGTAAAAGACAATTTTACCTTTTTCTTTCTGACTTATGAATTATTTGCATGTCAATCTTGGTTTTTTTTTTTAATTTTTTTTAGTATAATAAGGGTTGGGGGATTTCAACCACATACCTCGTGGTCGTTAATACATTCAATATGCCAATTGAACTATGCTCTCTTTGGCTAATCTTGGTTTAAAATTAATTGATTGTTGGTTTGATTGGTGAAATCAACTTCTAAGGTTCCGTTTGATAACCATTTTGGTTTTTGGTTTTTGATTTTTGATTTTTTGTTTTTAAAAAACAAAAATCATACATGTTTGGTAACGGTTTTTTGTTTTTTTTGAACAAAAAATCAAAAACATGTTTGATAATTTTTTTTAAAAAAAAATGAAAAGAACAGTTGATGATTGTTTTCAATTTTATATTTTTATTTTTATAAAAATAAAAACGAATTATTTTTACAATATTTTTCCATCTAATGTACTTAAAGAAAAAATAATAATTTTTACTCTTAAAATTGTATCAATTTTTGTCATGAACTTTCAATTTCCTTGAATTGCACCCTAAATGTACATAAGTGTTGCAATTTTAATCTTAAACTTGAAAATTGTTGAAATTTGAAAATTCATTAAAAAACATATTCTCATTTGTTTTCAATGAATTATAAAACATATATATGGTACAAAATTGATAATATGTCAAAGAAAATCACATTAGAGCTAAATTTTTGTTAAAATTTGTGAGTTTTGACAAAGTTATTTCATGGTTAATTTGTCAACTAATCAATCTCAAATTTGTGCAAAACTTGATATCATTGAAATTATTGAGTTTATGAAGATTTTTACATTACTTCTTTGTTAAAATTTGTACGCGAATTAGTGAAAATTGAATTGATGGTAGAAATTGTAACATTTTTTACTATGATTTTGAAACAAAAAAAGTTCTCTTAATCATGGATATATGATATGTATTTTTCAATTTTTGTTTTAAGCATGTATTTTTCTAATTCTTTTCTTTAGGAAAAAAAACACTAGTGATATGATATAGTGTTTTTAAAAGAAAAAAGTAATAATGATATTGATATTTTAGGTTAAATTATCAAAAATACCCTTGAACTATGGGGTTGGTTTCAATTATACCCCAAACTTTGAAAAGTTTCATTTTAACCTTTGAACTTTGATATTTGTTTCAAAAATATCCTTGAATGCTTTTTTTTCCACTAAATTCATGGTTGAAAAATAATGTTTTTGCATTTGTATTGTTGCTTATGTGAACATATTTGAACATATACGTTAAGAAAAAACAATAAATGTAAATACGTCATTTTTCGTCCATAAATTTGACGGAAAAAACCTTCAAGGGTTGTTTTGAAACAAACTTCAAAGTTCAAGAGTTAAAATAAAACTTTTCAAAGTTTAGGAATATAATTGAAACTAACCCCATAGTTCAGGGGCATTTTTGATAATTTAACCAATATTTTAAAGTAAGAGGGGAAAATGAAAAAAAAAAAAGCAAATAACAAAACTTTCGATAATGATTTTCTCAAAATCCACAATGGTGGCCCACAAATCGAAGTTGAAGATTGTTGGCGTGTGAGGCGGGCAGGGTTTTCGAAAAACAAATTTTCGTTTTTAAAAACGATTTTTTTCCCGTTTTTGAAACTTCTTAACAATTTGAAAAATGTTTTAAAAAATATAAAAACAAAAAACTCAATTGCTTATAAAAAACCAAAAATTGAGAACCAATTGGTTATCAAATGAGACCTAAAATATATCTCTCATGATTGTTCTCCATATTTTATTTTATGTTTTATTTTGTTTTGATCTTCTTCATCTTTCTATTTTTTTTTTCTCTAAAGAAGATTGGGTGATTGTATTCGTAGTAATTAAGTGAACTAGAATACTAATCTTGTGGACGATATACTGACATTCTTCCACTATTAAAACTTGACTTGTACTCTTACGATATTGCATTGAATAATTTTTTGCAACACCAGTTCAGAGAAAATCCATTGCGTGCTAGCTTAGGTAGCTAACGTTTTTCAGTTGATTGTTCTGTTAGTTGTAGTGCGTCCTAAATTTTTAAGTTTAATGCTACATTAACGATTACTAAAGGGAAGCCTAGAAGTTTAAAGCAAACACATAGTCAAAAATGAACTTCAAATTCAAGCGTTAATCTTAATCCAATTAAAAACAACAAACTTGGAGATGGAAGCAATAAGTGGGTCATCGAGAACTTATTTTTTATCCCCACAATTTGACGTCACATTCAAGCATATGGGTAGTTGAATTTTAAATGAATTCAAGTTCGCATGATTAAACAAATCCCAACTTGAATTCGCCCATTTAGGTTTTCAAATCCATCCCAACAACAATTTAGCCTTTTTGTTTTGTTTTGTTTTGTCTTTGGAGAGTTACAAGAGAGGGTTATGGTTATGGTTATGGATTTTGGGTTTTTGGAGCTTATTTGGTCAAATTGTTACTACAACTTTTCAAATGCTAATAACTTGTTCATTCTCATTAATTTTCATGGAGGAAGAATTTGCAAAGAGATGAAGAAGAAGAAGAAGAAACGTTTTCTAGTAAAAGTATTTTTGAAATTTTTGAAAGGTCAAAGATATTATTAAAACAAAACTTTAACGTTCTTCATCCAAAACTTAACGGTAAGTGTATTTTTTAGCCTTTTTAAAGGTTTGGGGTATTTTTGAAGCTTTTGAAAGTTCAGAGGTATCATTGAAACGAAACTTTAACATTTTCTATTCAAAACTTAATAGTAAAGATATTTTGGACGTTTTTTTTAAAGATTGTGTCTATTTTTGAAACTTTTTAAAGTTTAAAGATATTATTGAAACAAGACCCATAGTTTATGATTATTTTCTATAATTTAGCCTATAATTATAAAACTAAATTATAAAACATGGAAATGAGTTCTTGTCACTTAAAAGGGTTGTTTAGAAAAAAATTGTTTTCTGTTTTTATTATTAATAATTTGTAAAAGAGTTGATGATTTCTACCTTGAAATTACTTAAATACGCGACATGTATTATAAGTGTCAGAGCAATCTTGCCGCCACGATCTACTTCAGTCTTTCATCGCTCCGATTCGTAAAAAATTTAATAAGATATCTACATTGAAATCATTATTTGCAAATATGTGATTATGATAAAGGCAATTTCGTTCTTTTACTTCTAAAAGATGTGTCCTTTTTAAGAACAACAATATTAAAAGAAATTGAATAGAATTTAAATGTTTTATGAGGTTTTTGTTCTAAAAAGTAGAAATAAAAAATGTTGAGAACCTTTTTTTTTTTTTTTTAATTAAAAGCAAGAATCGGTTAACTACTTTATTTTTTGTTTTCTATTTTTTTAAGAAAGTAAACGTCTATATACATAATTTATTTGCCAAAGTGAGTTTAGCTTAACGATAATTGACATGTACCATCGACTGAGAGATCAGAGGTTCCAATCCTCCACCCAAATCCTCCACCTTTAAATGTTGTTAAACTGGGAAAAAAATACATAGTTTATTTACTTCAAACAATCGTTTTTATTAAATTTAAAAACTAACCAAATTAGTTTTGAAAAATCCTTTTTCCCACAAAAAGTAGTTAAGAAATTTAGGGGCTGTTTGGGATAAGGAGTTGCAGAGTTAGTAATTCTAGGGAGTTAGGAAGTATGTGTTTGGGGCAAGTAGTTGCAGGGAGTAGGAGCTCGTGTTTGAGGTGTAGATTTGTTAAATCTGGAGTTTTGAAGTTTGAGTTGATTTTAGCTTTTTTTATACAGTTTTTTTTCTACAATTTCTCAAAATTTCATTCTTAAGAATTTGTTCCCAAGAATTCTAAGATTGAGATTTTTTTTTTTATTAATTTATGTATATTTTACAAATTTCTTTAAAGAAAAAAATAATTTTGAACAAAATACCCCACATTATTTTTTCAATATCTCTCACATTAATTATTCATTTATCTTGGATAGTTTTCAAATAAAAGAAAGTCTTACAATATTTTTTTAAATATTACATGTGATTTGGAAAGATTTCAATCCATTAATGTAAAAGGATTCAAATAAACTTCAAGATTTTTACGTTTTTATTCTCTCAATTTTAGAAATAATATAGATTTGTTTATGTCAATCTTAAAATTGATATTTTAAATTATATTATTTTATGAATATTTTAAAGTTTTGTTAGAGACTTGCTTTCGTCAATTTTAAATTTTAAGTTTTAAATTTAAGATTTGTTTTTCAAGATTAGTAAAATATTTTTTTTTTGCATAATTTAAGATTTTATTTTTCTAACTAATCAATGTAATGAATTATCTAAATTTTGATTAATTTGAAAACAATATATTCTTTGAAGTTTTAAAATAACTAAATTAAAAATAAAATATCAAATATTTATGCTATTTTTAAATAATTAAGCTCAAAATGAATATATATTTTTTTAACACCATTCAAAACGAATATCATACATACTTTTGTTCAAAATACTATATATTAATGTTATTTATTATAATAATTTTATTTTATTAAGTTTGGAATGAGAAATCATTTATTTTTTTACTTTGAATATGATTAGTTTGAAAATCAAAATTTTTTTATACGTTAATCTTTTTAAATACTAATTTTCTAAAATGTAATACAAGTTAGTTTAAAATATGTTTTTCTTATCTTCACATCATGAAATTATATATATTTTTGAGCTATTAATAAAAAAAATAAGCTTAAAAAAGATAAGATTGTTATTTGTCATAAGTAATTTTAGTTGAAACTTAAAAAAAGTTGTAGATGACATGTGGAGGAAGTGAGATAGGGAGATTTTTATCAATTAAAAAAAATGTTATGTAGTACTCTAATTTATATTAAAATTTTAATTTAAATAATAGTATCATATCTAAAACATTCTTATATAATTTATATTTAAAAAATAAAATTATAGAATAAAAAGAAAGATATTTTTGTTAAAAAAATTATTAAAATTATAGGATAAAAATAATTATTTATATTTAAGTAGTAATTAGTAATAATGATGAGAAAATTTATATAAAAAAATAAAGAAAAATTTTCAAATAAGAAATTTAAAAAAATAATGAAAAAAAAATAGAAAGAGAAAGGAGAGGGGAGAAGAGAAGAGAGAGAGAGGTAGGAGTGGGGTGAGGTGAAGAAAAAAGGATATAGGAAAGTTGTGGGCCCCCAATAAAGAGTTGGAGAATGAGTTAATAAATTTGTGGGGCCCATAATGGAGAGTTGAAAGATGAATTAATAAGGTTATAGGGTTCACAATAAGAGTTAAATTATCCTTAGATTAAACAAGGAGTTTGAGGAGTTATTAACTTCTCTCAACTCTTCAATCCAAACACTCCTTTAAGTGTTCTTACACTATTGAATGTTAACAAGATTGATTTTTTAAATAACAAAAATGAAAAAAAAAAAAAAAAAAAGAGGACTTATTAAATAGAGTCTAGAATATCCTCATTTTAATTGAATCTTGAAAGGAAGAAAACATATATTAGAAAATTCAAAAGAAGGAAGAAAAACAAAAGTTCGTCTCAATCCATGGAGGACCATGGTTGGAAATCTTTAGAGGATTTTGGTGCAGTGTAATAAAAGATCTTGTAATCTTGGCTGTCCCATCAGCTTGGCTGTTCATAGGATTACAACATTTTGATAACAACCACCAACTCATGGCATTTTGATTATTGCAATGACTTATGTTCCCACTACACATTTATCTTCTTTCTAATTCCTTTTACTTTGCTACCCAAATTATTTTAATTGTTTATTGATCTAAATATTATGCATCATCCAATGAAAGTACACTTCAATTTTCACTTATGATACATAAAATTAAGATTTGGTTCAATTTATTACTTTAATTTTCTCTTCTGTCCTCACAAATATCATCGTCCTCCAAAAGTCAAAAACAATTTCAACATGTTTTAGGGTATGTTTCGGAGTGATTTTAGAAATAATGATTTTAGCAAAAATGATTTGTTTATAATTGATATATTAAAATTGATTTTCATATAATCATTTTAATGTTTGATTCTACACTTTTAAAAGATTAGAGAGAGAAACCAAAAAATTATAGAGAAAAAAATTAGAGAGAGAAACAAAAAATTTATAGATAAAAAAGTTAAAGAAATTTAAAAAATATTGGAGAGAGAAAAAGAGAGAAAAATAGAAAAATAAATCTAATAAAGTTAGAAATAGAGATTATAAAATTTTTAGAGAGAGACAAATTAGAGATAAATAATGAGAGACAGAAATTTATAAGGGAAAAAAACTTTTCACATAATTTTATGACAAAATAAAATGAGAGAAGATTTTTTTTTCTAAACATTGAAGTAATAGTAATTTTAAAAACAATCTCTCTCAAAATCACTTACCAAAAATCATTTGGAATTCACCTCTGATGTGATTATCGAGAATCACTTAAAGCGATTTTAGATTATTCCAAAATCACTTTTCTTCCATGCCAAACATTGCTATTTTAAAATAGATGTGATTTTGGAATGACGTTGACATTTCAAAATATCTCCCAAACATCCACTTAATTAATCATAAAATACTGGATTTTAAGCAAGATATCTTTGATATCTCATCCAATTAAAAAAAAAAATTATAAAGTGATTATATTAAATTAAGGATTGTTAATAAACGCAGCAACCTTGTTTTAAGTTTTTTGTTTTTAAAAGGTTCAATTACAAGTTTAGTCATTAACTTTCATGTTTGTGTCTATTTGGTTCATATTAAAAAGTTTCTAATAGATCCTAAACTTTCAATTTTGTATCTAATAGATCTCTGACATATTCAAAAATTTTAAAAATTAATGGATCTATTAGATATAAAATTGAACTTTTTGTCAATAAGACCTAAATTTTCAACTTGTGTTTAATTGGTTTGTGAATTTTAAAAAACATTAAAATAGGTCAAAGACCTATTAGACATAAAAATGAAAATTTATGGACTTATTGAACACAAAATTGAAAGTTTAATAATCTATTAGACATTTTTATATGTGCAGGGACTAAATAGATTTAAACTTGAAAGTTTAAAGACTTATTAGACATTTTTAAAAATTAAGGGATAGATACAAACTTAAAAGTTAAGAGACTAAACTTGTAATTTAACCTTTTTAGTAAAGCTTATGAAAAATGTTTGTACATATATATAATTTTTGTTTCTTTCTTTTTGAAAGCACTTTTTAAATTTTGTCCAACTTCAAAAGAAAAAAATATATTTCATGGATATTCTATTTTGTCACGTCTCTGTTTACACGTTTAGCAGTGCAATGTATGAGAAGTCGTGATAGGTTTTGGATATCTATAAATATAACTACCAACATTTTGTTCATTTTTATTTTTCACATATTTGTCTTAGTTTTTCTAAATTCGATTGGAATGTTTGTATCTCAAGCAAGGATGAAAATATTTGTCGATATATTGATATCTCCAATATCTTTTATAAATACCCATAAAGTATAAAAATATATCATCTATTAATTCAAATATAACTTTATACATAGTAATAACAAGATGTAGAACTTAGTTTTGAAGTAAAAATAACTTAATTATTAATTTAAATAATTTTTTAAAATCTTTTGATTTACAAAAATATCTATTGATATCGATATTTTATTGATATATATGTAAAATTGAAATCTCGATATTGATATTGACATTGATATTTTCATCATTGTTGTCAAATACATAATTCGATGAAATTGTTTGAAGGACTATTATTTTTGTTTATAATAATTTTTAACTTTTTCCATTAGCTTTTCATTAGTTATTTGATTTTCAAAACTATAATTAATTAACTCTATTTTTGGCGGCAATTTGCGCTGATAAAGGCATTAAATATTTATCTTTTTTAAATTGTAGAATATGTTAATACATTACTTATCAAATTAGTAGTTTTCATATATTCCTTTTTCGAAGAACTGTTTGTTGAGAATAGATTGCTTTGGCTTTTGTTCATGCACTTTCAAATTTATGTCAATTATGTCTAATATGAAAGTTTTCAATGATATACTATATTTTAATTTAAAATATTCGTTTTTGGTTGTTGAATATAATTAAAAATTGACAAGGCAATATGGACTAACATTGTCGGTGTGTCTTGATGTATTGCTAATAAGATCCATTGTTTTTCGATACTTGTATCCTATTGAGATCATCGATTAGAATAGAGAAATAAAATTGAAAATTTTAGGCCCCGTTTGATAACTATTTGATTTTTAAAAATTAAGTCTATAAATACTACTCTCACCTATGGTTTTACTTGTTTTGTCGTATACTTTTTGTCTATGTTTTCAAAAACCAAGCCATGTTTTGAAAACTTAAAAAAAGTAGTTTTTAAAAAATTTGTTTTTGTTTTTAGAATTTAGCTAAAAATTCAAATACTTCCTTAAGGGAGATGAAAATCATTGTAGAGAAATTTGGGGAAAACAAACTTAATTTTCGAAAACCAAATGGTTATCAAACAGGGCCTTAAGTTTTGTTTGATAACCATTTGGTTTTTTAAAATTAAGCCTATAAATACTACTCTCACCTATGACTTTCAATATTTTCTTAACTACTTTTTACATATGTTTTCAATAACCAAGTCAAGTCTTGAAAACTAAAAAAATAGTTTTCAAAAACTTGTGTTTTGTTTTTAAAATTTGGCTAAGAATTCAAATGTTTTCTTAAGAAAGATGAAAGTCATTGTAGAGAATTATAAATAAATGATGAAAAATCAAGCACAATTTTTAAAAACTAAAAACCAAAAACCAAAAACTAAAAATTAAGATCCCGTTTGATAACCATTTGGTTTTTGGTTTTTGATTTTTAAAAATTAAGCCTATAAATATTATTACCACCTATGGTTTTACTTGTTTTGTCATATACTTTTTGCCTATGTTTTCAAAAACCAAGCCATGTTTTAAAAAATAAAAAAAGTAGTTTTCAAAAACTTATTTTTGTTTTTAGAATTTGGCTAAGAATTCAAATACTTCCTTAAGGGAGATGAAAACCACTATAGAGAAATTAGGAGAAAATAAGCTTAATTTTCAAAAACCAAAAATCAAAAATCAAAAACCAAATGGTTATCAAACGGGGCCTTAGTTTTTGGTTTTTGGTTTTTGAAAATCAAGTTTTTTTCTCCCAATTTCTCTACAATAGTTTTCATCTCCCTTAAACAAGCATTTGAATTCTTAGCCAAATTCTAAAAACAAAAACAAGTTTTTGAAAACTATTTTTTTTAGTTTCCAAAACATGGCTAGATTTTTGAAAATGTAGGTAAAAAGTAGATAACAAAACAAGTATATCCATAAGTTATAGTAGTATTTATAGGCTTAATTTTAAAAACCAAATATTTATCAAATGGAGCCTAAATTATTATCAAACGGAGTCAATCTTAGAAATACAAAGTGAAAATTGATACAAATGACAAAAATATAAGAATGAGAGGTATGGTTTAAGGTATTGTGGATATTTGGAAGGTCAACATATTTTTGTTTGATATCCCTTCATTTTTGGAAAATATCATTGATCCGACCCTTTTACCCCCCATATCTTTGTTGATGAGAATTATGGCAATATATGGTAATATATTCATACTTGGCTGTCACATTGTAGTTGATGATTTTACATGGCTTATTAATCTCTTTTTAGTTTAACACGTGGGATGAAGATTCAAACTTCTAACTGGTCGGTAATATTGTAGTTAATTTTACATGAGTTTTTTTTCCTTTTTTATTTCAATAACATGCGACTGTGAGGGTGAAATTTCAAGATTCTAACCCTTAATTGATTGTCTAGGTCAATAATTTTGGGTGGTTAAATGTAAAATATATATATAAAAGAAAATAGCAGCCACCAGTACGATATGTCTATGTTATGTGGCAGTTAATGTTTGGTTAAGAGGAATGGTAACGTACCAGCTGGAAAGTGACGCGTAGGACAGGACGGTAGCAGATAAGAAGACCACCTCAGCATCTGCATGGGTCGATGTCAGCCACGTCATCCGCCGCTGGTTTAACCGTCCACGCCATCCTAATGGAACGCAACTGGCGCCTTTGTCTTCTTCTTGTATTTAATTTACCTATTAAATTTATGAGCCACCAATTCTAATTTTCTAAAGTTAAAATATTATTTTGGTAGTTTCATCTTATTTTACTTAGTGTACTTTTAAATATCTAATTTTAATCTATGTATTTTTAATAAAACTTAAAACTAATCTTGGAAGTTAATTTCTAATGAAATTGATTAAATAATAATAATAATAATTTTCATGCAACAAAAAATACTATGTAAATACATTTCTAAAATTTATAAAGAGAAAACTAAAAGAGACTAAATATCTTTTGAAAAATTTAACAATAAATGTATTATAGGAACTAATTTTAAAATTTATTGAAAGTACGTGGATTAAAATTAGACATTTAAAAGTACGGAACTACCACTTTTTAATTACTTGGTGTTTTTTTCCTTCCAGTTTATGAACAATTTTAGATTGAGTTAGTAATGTTTCTTCGTCACTCAATAGTCAATACTAATGCACAAGGGAAAGTCTAATATGTGGGCACCAAAGAAATTCGATGCATGCATTTGAATGCATGTAAATAGGTATTAGTTACTTGATAATCAAGAATGTAGAATTGGATGTACGAACAAAAAAAAAAAAGGAAAAATATATAAAAGAATGAGTCATCATTGAAAGTGAGATTTTTTTTTTCGACTTAAATGACAGTGAGATTTATGAAACCCAATTTTTAAGAACCCATGAAAAAAATTAAATCGTTAGTTCGATAACAATTCTTTTTAAAAAATAAATCATATTTATTTACTAATAATTTCTTTATTTTACTTGGTCAGTAGAATTTAGAAGTTAGATATCTATGAGATATTAATTTTCTCATATAATTTATATAGGTTTCAATGGTTTGGTTGAAAATAAAAGCTAATGGCTGTTCAAAAGAACCAGTAAAACTGCTGCTTGATGGTTTTGTTATATCTTCTTTTCCTTTTATTTTCATGCTTTTAACTTTTATAAAATCATATCCAACAACTTATGTACTGTTTTGCACATTATCAACTAAATCTGCCCAAATTACAACCCAACTAAACTTGTATATTATTTCTTTATAATGGTTGGGTATGTTTAGGAATGTTTTCTTTTAATATCTAAAAGGTGCTTTAATTTTGTGGAGGTGTAAAATTGATAGGTTCAGATTGGCGTATACTGCAACAAATAAAGTAGATCCAAATTATTTTTGAAGTTGTAACTAAAAACTTAGTAGTTTAAAATAATTTATATTACTACTAAGATGTGACGCACCATGAATAGATATAAAAATATCTATAACTAAACTAACTTTAAGACATAAGATATAAATATATGGGATCCAATTATAGTTTTTTTTTTTTTTTTTTTGGAGAAATAATGAAAAAGAGAACAAAGGCACATGTCCCCTCATTAAAGAAGAGGGTCTTCTACAGAGAGTTCTTCACGGTAGATAGATAACACTTCATTTGGAACTTCCTCCATCCACACTTTTTCGTGTTGCAGAGAGAGGGCTTCTCTTGAGATAGTGCATGCTCCAACCGATTTGCCTTTCGATCACACCAGGTGAAGGAACTTAATGTAAAATGTTTCAAGAGATCTATATAATCTCCTCTATCAACTGCCCTTTCTCTGTTTGATTCGTGAGTTTGTGATCGAGACAATGGCAGTGAGAGATGGAATACGAGTGGCGTTAGAGATGGGGATTCGAAGAGTGGAGGTGGAAATGGATTCGGCTCATGTTATCCAATTATAGTTATAGATATTTGTAAAATATCAAACTTGCATATAAAAGTTACATGGTGGATATAACTTGGATTGATTAATTAACTAAAGCTAAGGTAGTTAAACTGATTTTTTTTTTCTTTCTTTTGAGTTCAACAACATTTGAAGGTGGGAGGTTTGAACTTATGACCTCTTGATCGAAGGTATATGTCAATTACTGCTGAGCTAAGCTTACTTTGATGTTAAACTAATTAGTTAAATGTAAGTTAAAAACTCATCTATTGAAAAGCTTGTGATTTGAAAGGTCAATAAGTTCCATTAGTCAAAATAGTGGATAAGGTCTATTATTTAATGGGAGAGGTTTTAAAAGTTGAATTAAAGAGGTTTGGGTGTGTGGCCTATAAAGCCAATGGAAGAATCCTTCGAGAGTTTAATACACAATAGTACATCATTGTCCACCCTTATATATATCTAGAACGTTTATACATAGGAGTTTTAAAGCATTTTATAAATAGGACTCTTAGCTTGGTCCCTTAGAGTTGTCACCCACAAAAAAAAAAAAGCTAATTCTTTATTAGTTGGAATCTTTTTTGAAACTCTTGTATCCGTTGTCCTCTCTTCTTAAACCAACTTAGGTAAGAGGAAAAAAGGAGTTTGTGTTTTCTGGTATGTGCCCACTTTCTATAAGTTTTTTCTAAGAGTGTAATAAAGGAGCTTTTTTAGTGTTTTTTTAAAGGCTACATTATAAAAATTACTCTCACAACTTTGTCATTTGTTTAAAATATATCTAAAAAGTTGCAATATTAATTTTAACTTTTCATAAACGTTTTAAAACTATTATTGAAGTAAAAATCATTAAAATGTTGGACAAAAAGTTGACATGGTGGTGATTGCAATGTTTTCCTGGATTAAGTATGAAAGAACAACATTCCTCCATGTCGATTTTTCATCCAACAACAATCTAATGAATTTCTTCTTTGAGAACAATTTTTGAACGTTTATGAAAGGTTTAGAGTAATATTGTAACTTGTAAAAGAATAAGGGTGTTTAATTTTTAAACAAATAGCAAAGCTTAGAGGGTTTTTTTTAATATATAATTTAGCTTTTTTTTTTATCCCCTCCTAGATATTTTTATCAGGTCTTTCTATATTGTGTGTTTTATTTTGAATCCAATATTTAGTTGATTAGAAGAAAGTCTTCTACCACATAATGAATTGTTAATGTGATATATGTTGAAGTGACTCAAAGAAATAAGAAGGAAAAACCAAACATATGCAAGCCTACGAAGAATTTCTACCTCAAATGGCTAATTAAAGGAACCTTGTTGTTGTGTGTTGTATCTTTTAAGAAGCAAAATTAATCTTATTTAGATAATTGGCTTTCTCTTTTAATATAATCGGACGAAATTAAACTCTTATTAGGTAGAGTTCCATACAAAGTAGGATTCAAGAGGATGTCCTCAACACATGTAGAGTTTATCAATAAAAATGACATGTTGGTTGAATAAATATGTCTCATCCGAATCATAAAAAATTGATTAGATAATGGACGAAACATGTTGTCATGTCCATGAACACACTCGACTTTAATCTATAATTAAGAACAAAGTAGTTTTTTAAAAGTGTTATTTGTCATTTGGAAAATACTCATTGGCACTTGAAGTTATAACAAGTTATTTGCAATTGAAATTGAAATAATGGTCTAGTTGTAGTTGTTGTTGGGAAGGAATGGGCAAAAGTGTGCACACACTTTTTACTGATTAAAAAACACTTTTGGCAACATATCAAAAAATTCAAAGAATTTATTTTTTTTTTCAGGAAAAAAAAACAAATTAAAAAATATTGAAGATTACTTTAAATTATATTTTTTTCCCTCCACTTCAATTACACTTTTATAAGCATTCTTATAGGGAGAAAGATGCTATAAAATATATTAATTTAAGAGCTACATCTTTATACCCATTTGATATTGACCTAATTTGTGGGGAAAAGAAGTCGGCCATTCTGTTCCCGTTCAACCACAATAAACAAATAGAAATTAACTTAAAACATAACAAAGTTTAAACGTCTTTTATGAATTATATTATGTTTTCATCCTCAAATTTTTTAAGGCTTTATTTTAATCATTAAATTTTACTCTATTTCTTTTTTGCATTTTTAACTCTCAAGATATTAGTTTTAGTCTCAAATTTTAATTTAATCCTTTCAACTTTTTGTTAAATTTCATAATTTATTATTTATATATTGTTTCTGTATTATCATCTTTATCATAGAGATTAAATATGAAATTTAATGAAAATTAGAAAAGTAATAGTGGAATTTCAATTCAAAGAATAAAAGATGTATAACAACAAATGAAGTAAGGAAAAAAGCTAAATACACCAAATAGTTTCTTATCTTTTAGATAATTCTTAATTTAGTCTTTAATCTTTTAAAATCCTCAATTTTATCCTTAGTGTAATAAAATTCACAATTAAGTGATTCTAAAAAAAGAAATTGTTAATTGAAAATTAAAATATCATTAAATTGCTATTTTATCAACATACTTAGATACATGGGTATACAATTCATTCAAAATAAATGAATTTTATTATGGACAAATTAATTTTCATAACTCAAGTGCATCTTTTTTTTAAGTTTAACAACATATTCGAGTGAAGATTAATTCGAACTAAGGATATATATCTTAACTAGTTAAATTATATGCTTAAGTTGGCTACAAATAATAATTTAATGACATATACACGCACAACTTTTTGTCAACAAATTTGGTATGAAATAACCTAATCAAAATGTTTTAATGCACAATTAAAAAAAAGTTTTTATACGCTAGAAGTAAAATTAAAAATCTTAAAAGATTAAAGATCATATTAACTATTATTTCAAATATTAGAACCAATTCAAAAACTAAAAAATAAAATTAGAGAATCAATAAAATCATAATTTAATGGAAAAACATACTCGTTACCATGTCAAAAATTGATAGTAGGAATCCCATCGTACAAGAACTCAACTAAACAAGGAAAAAGAAAAGAAAACAAAGAAAGTCGGAGACTAGGAATAGTAGAGCCATAATATGTACGATTGTTTTCCCTCAAGGCGCATATATAAATATATATATATATATATATATATATATATACATACATATATATTTTATGGGTGGTCCATTCTTCCAGGCATAATAGAGAGAGAGAAGAAAACGCATAAATAAAAAAAAGCAAAGCAATATCCACCAAAAAGGAAAAAAGAAAGGGAAAGGGGAATCCAACGGTGGAGGAGCGGCCATCCGCGGAGACACGGAGCCGCTAGCACCCAAGTCTTTGGAATCTCATCCCTACTACTCTTCTCTCCCCCTTCCCATCAGTCTTTTCCTAATCCTCTCCTAACACTAACATTAACACTAACCTAACCTTAACTTAACCACAGTTAATATCAATTCCCCTCTTATATATTCCCCTTCTCTCCCACTTCCTCTTCTTGCTCTCACCCCTCTCCTCTTTTTCCATTCTTTTCCTTTCCTTTCCTTTCCATGCGACCCACCATCTCCATTTCCCAATCATGAGTTGCAACGGTTGCCGCGTTCTTCGAAAGGGCTGCAGCGAGTCCTGTATTCTCCGCCCTTGCCTCCAGTGGATTGACACCTCCGAAGCCCAAGGCCACGCCACTGTCTTCGTCGCCAAGTTCTTCGGCCGCGCCGGCCTCATGTCCTTCATCTCCGCCGTCCCTGAATCTCAAAGACCTTGTATGTTCTTCTTCTTCTTCTTCTTCTTCTTCTTTTTAATGATTTTCTCTGATTCCTTTCTTTCTTTTCAGCTTTGTTTCAGTCTTTGTTGTTTGAAGCTTGCGGACGCACCGTCAATCCGGTCAACGGCGCTGTCGGCCTTCTGTGGACTGGCAACTGGCATATCTGTCAGGCCGCCGTGGAGACTGTTTTGCGAGGCGGTACGTTGCGGCCCATGAACGAATTCCTTGCCACTGGATCTCCCCATCCCGCCTCCGACGACACTTCCGATGCTGAAGTCGCCTGTACCGACATGTGGAAGCTTCGAGATTCTTATCCCAATTCTCGATTCTCCAACTCCCGATCCAGGCTCTCCCCCAAACGCAAGCGATCCGAGGAATCCACCAAGAACAAACTGAACGACCTAGATCTCCGCTTGACGCCCAATTTTCCGGCCAAATCAACCCGGCGGGCCGGTACTCCCTCCATGAACTCCGACGAATCCGAGACCACTACTTGCTTCGAAAGCGGCGGCCTGGGAGAACATCATCATCACTACTATCCAGAAGAACCGGCCGCCGAACGGAAGCTTCTCAATTTATTCGTCTGAGAACCGGATTTTTCCCAACACACGCTTGGCTTATATGTTTCTGTGAATCAGAGGTTCACCGCAGCCAGAAAGCCAGGCATTTTTAAAAATTTTGTGGGTTTTTTAACAAAGAAATCCGGAAGTGAAGTGACCGGGATTGGGTCGGAAAATTGAAGATTCCGGCGAGTTTTGTTTATTGTAATATCCAACATCATCCCACCGGTACAGGATTTCACTCCTCGGTCGAGGGTAGAGGGGAGGAGCCAGAGGAGTGAGAAATGAGCGTCTGTCGGTGGTCCCTTTTTCTTGCCTTATTTTTCCATTTTGTAATTTAGCTGTGGTGACTGCGTGACTAAATAATTTTTTTTTATATATATATAAAAAATCCAATTTGGCAATTGAAAATTGTTTTCTCTTAATCCTTCATCCTCGAAATCACAACAAATCATGCTGTACATAGATATATAAACTTTAGTCGACAACATCGAAAGTTCCGTGTGCGGGTCAATACTTGCGGCCGGCACCCCAACTCAACGACATGTCGTACCGCACACGTCTGACGGTATTAAAAATTTAAAACCCATATGTCCGAGTCAAACGACGCCACGGCAATCCTCAATTTAATGTGGGACTGGTAGGAGTATGACTTTGAAATTCAAAAATTGTGAGGAAACGGTATGATATTTGAGAGAAAATGGGAATGATATTTAAATTGGAAAATGAAAAAGAAAAATGGAGGGGTTATCCCTATCCGAAGTTGAGCAGAGAAGAGCTCCAAAACCTTTGGTAGGAAAGAAGGAATGATGATGAGAGAGAGAGAGAGAAAGAAGCGGCTTTTGGAGAACGCAAAGAGACGTAAGGCAATGGCAGAACAGAAGTTTGGAAATAAATTATTAAAAATATAAAAAAAAAAGAATGTGGTTTTCATGGTGGGGTGGGACCCTCCCTCCTCCTTGTCCTTGTAGTTTCTGCGTCACTTTCATTTTCCAACCCACTCTAACCTTCACCTTATCATATATATTTATAGACTTTTAATTGTTTTTTTACTTCAACAATATTTAAGTTTGAGGTATAGCTTATCATTTTTAAAGTAAACACTTTATTCTTTTATCATGCCATTGTTGAATTAAAAAAAAATTATATTTAAATTTAAGGATTTGAAGTTTGACCTCTCAATTAAAATTATAATATCTCAACTACTTGAGTATATGTTCATATTGTTTTTTTTCATCATATTTTTAGATTTTAATTTTCATATATATGTTTGAAAATAAGTGATTCTATGAAAAGAAATAATTCATATTTTCATTGTTTTTTTATTATATGACAACAAATTAAAAAAGGTGGATCTCAATTTAAAAAATTATTCTAAGTATGTGGAATAACATATTTATAAACTATAAAAATAATAATAGCTATCAATTAAATTTTTAGTTGGATTTCATATATTATTAATTTATTTATTTACATATTTTATGTTATAAATTTTGTATAATTATTATTTTATAATATTATATATTATATTATGATGTTATAATTTGTTTTAAAAGAAAATAAAATGATTTTAGAATCTGAAATAGTATATTTACTAAAAAAAAATTAAATCTTTAATATAATTAAATTGATAACATAAAAATGTTATTTTTTTAAAATTGACACTAGTTGGATTTGAATCCATTTTTTTAAAAAAATCTGAAACATTGCCAAGCGAATTTGAATATATTGATGAGCTGGTTTAAACACTCATTTTGTAAACATAATTAGCTAGTTAAAGCTTTTCTACCTCTAAAGTAAAAAAAATTAATTACTAAAATGAAAACAAGATTGGTATTAATTAGTGAATATTATTAGTAATAAATAAATAATAATGATATATATATCTCCAGGGAAGTGGGGAAAAAATGATGCGTTGGTGGTTGTTGTAAACGAAGCGAGTGAGTGAAGGCGAAGTGCTGTTAGCTAAAGTAAAGCTAATGGGTGAGTCGCCGCATTTGCAGTGGGGCCCACCGGACATTCTTTCTTTTCGTCAAACAGTGTGGGCCCCACGCCACCTTCAGCATCCACTCGCCCACTTGTTGTTATTGGTCCCTGCCAACTCTCCAGTTTCCAAGTTAGTCCCTCAAATTTTACATTTTTATGCTTTATGCAATATATTATACTCATCCATGGTACTACCAATTCTCCCTGCCCAACTCCATTTCATTTATTTCACATACTTTCCACCATTTTCTTTTGATTCATTTTTTCTTTTCAAATCTATTTTACACTTCTTTTCTTTTCTTTCTTTTTTTTTTTCTCTTATAATATTTTATTTTGATATTTACCATTACATTTCTTTATACCAAAAATTTTAAAATCTATTGTGTATGTGTATTTAAAAAGAAAAGTGCAATTTTCAATTAAATTTTTATTTTTTCCATTTTATTTTTAGTAATTTTAATAGCCTATATATATATATATACACACACACACACACTTCATTTTATGTTTTTTTTCCTCACCCTTGGTATTTAACCAAAAAAGAAATTATGAGAAAGAAAATAAAGTTATATTTTTTTGGTCTTTGAAGTTTGATATAGGTTTCACTTTTTTAGTCGTATCTAAAAAGGTTTGTGTTTTTTTTACTCATATCATTAATTTATTTTTTATCACTATAGTTAATAGGAAAATTGATGGATTATAATTTGTAGTTATTTAAAAAAATTATGAGATTTCATATCATTCATGATATCAATAGAATTTCTAAGCATTGAGATTTATAACTTGAATATACAAATTTTAGGTTTAATATGTGATAATTTTCCTAAGAAGATCAAGAAAACTTATAATGAGTTTGTGATGACTTTTGAGAATCAATATTGTTTTAAGTAAAACTATTTTTACAAATACTTTTAAGAAAAACACGATAAGGTACTTATTCTAAAAGCACTATAAAGTATTTTCACGTAGTATTTTTAGAACCTTTAAAAGTATTTTTGACTATATAGTCAAATATCTTGAAATTTTTTTTTAAAGTGTCTTTAATTATGGAAAGAAAAAGAATATGAAGTAAAAAGTTTTTATCGTAGGTTTAAACATTAAGATAATCAATCAAATCAACAAGCATCTGCATAAAATTTAGAAATTGATTTGAATCGTAAAATTTAATATTAAAACCATCGAATAAAAAAGAAAGGATAAAAACCATTCTCTATGTTAAACGATGCTAGAAATTTCCTTTGAATCGAAAAGAATTAAACGAAAGAAAATAAAAGAACAAGAAGCATCCATACATGAGAAATGGAAAAAAAAAATGAAGAGGATAAAAAGGAGAAATGACATATGGGAAAAAAGGAAGGATAAGGGAGGAAAAAGAAAAAAAAAAAAGAAAAAAAAAAAAAGAAATGGGTGGCCAGCAAAATTATTCGAAAGTTGGAAAGATGTGACGCGGATATCACCACCGGCTGTGATGTTTTATTTTAATTGCAAAAAGATATTTGCGTTTGCGAGCGAGGCCGTGCGGTGATTGGTCTGTGACGGTGGCTTTAGTCTCTCCCACTGAATTTGGACAATAAAGACAAACTCCAAGCTTCCTGGTGCAGCGACGCAACCATGTCTATGTTCCAACTCCAACCCCACATTTTTTATTATTAAAATTTAATTTTAATCAAAACAATCAGTGAATTGAATTGATGACCCCTTCTTTGTAGGTCCAAATTCTGACTCATCATTTCCATTTTATTAAGCCCACACCCAACATATATTTCTTTATTTGCAACTTATATTACTTTATTACCTCCTTGGCCTCTCCCCCCAACCACCATTTTTTATTACTCAAATGCTTCTTTTTTCTGGATAAAATTTCTATTATTGTTTGTATTCATAATAACTAACAACAATTCTTTTTTGTTTCCAAACAAGTACTATTTTATTTGGATATTTATATATGCTCATCGGATTTATTTGTAAGTTTTAAGATTTTTTTTTCTTTGTTTTCTTTTATTGACATGATGCGCGTTTTTTTAATTGTGTTGAATGAAAAAAGAAACTTTTACAATGACGTAATAGAAATAAGAATAAGAATATTGAAAAAAAAATATCAACAAAATATTACTAATGTGGACCTAATGTTATAATAAGAAATCTAAGCTTATTTTAAAATTATAAAATGTTTATTTGTTCATTTCAATGTTTTTTTTAATAATTTTGTATATTTATAATTTTTCAAGAAATATTTATCGACATTGACATTTTATAGATATTTTCATCAACATTTCTATAAAATTGAGATCTCAACATTTTCGTCCACATCGATATTTATTTTTTAAAAATTCTAGTCTCTAAATAATTTTTTTGTAAAAAAAATTGTTGTCTCTAATTTTTGTTGCCTCAATTTTAACTACTGACTTCAACTTTATTTTAATTAATTAATTTAAAGCTTAATATGAGTTATACATCATTCATTATTCAAAATTTATAGTTGGTTATCACCCTGTATGTACCGGCCACCGGGTACTAGTATAGTACTAGAGTGGTTTAAAGGAATAAAATTGAGATTTTGTTAATTGGAGGACTAAAATATGAAATTGATCGGATAATTTTTCACATAACAAAATCAAAAAGTTTATGATTTGTTCCACCTCAATACTTCAAAAGCGAAAAGAAAAGGAAAAAAAAAAGTGAGTGCAATATAAAGGTTTGATAATCGAGTCCATCTTCGATAAGATTTTGTCTTTTTCGATTTAACTTTGAAACTTAAGGTAATATTTGAATAAAGTTATCTTTTAGCTAGCGTTTGGCCTTTATTAATGAGAGAAGAGATCTTTTTATTGATAAATTATTGTATTTTCTTTGTCTTTCATGAAAATATCAATCACTCAACTTAATGATAGAATGAAACCCAAATTACATTCATAAAATTATTACCGTCAATCATCTATAGTAGGACGTTTAGAGGGGAAGAGATAAGTTGTTGATAGAAAACTTGTGAAGTTTGCAACATTTTTGTCTCCACCTCTTAGGCATCCAAGATAATGGAATTTATACTCAAGTCTGTTAAACCTTGGTATAATTTTGACACCTTAATAGAGTTGTCCAAAAGGTAATTACCCTATTCCCTACCTTAAATAGAAAGGGTGGTTGGAATACTAAATTATTTTTCATTTTAGTTTTGTGACTAACTCTGACTTTATCTTTATTTTAAAATTTTATTTTTTTAGTTAATATTTTTATTTTATTAATTTTAATAAAAGTAATTTAACCGCATAAGTTTATTAAAAAAAAGTTAAAAAATATATATATGTTTACATAAAATGACAATGAATTTAACTAAACTTCTTTTTTTTTTAATAAAAAAAATCAATACATTGAAAAGAAGTGTGTTTTTTAAAAAATAATAATCTTTGTTTTTTCCAAATTCTTAACAAAAAAAAAAAAAAAAAATCTTCCTCTCATTATCATTCGTCTAAATTCCTTATTTATTATTTATTTTTATTATTATTTTAAAAGATTGAAAATAGGAGAAGTTATTCTTATGCCCTCACATGATTTTTTTCTCTCTCTTTTGAGACGTCCTTGAGCATCGTTGGCACTCATAAATTTTGAATTAATTAATAAAGAGATCAATCTTTTTGTTACTTTGATTAATAACAGATTAGATTTGTTTTTCTTCTTTTATTCAAGGTAGAATTTGAATTACGTGGAACTCATCAGCATCATCTTCCATGCAATATGTATATATATATTAAAAATCTTAGGTAACAAGATGGAGAGAATCTAAAATAATGTATAGAACCCCCCCCTTTCTCTCGCATATAATTTAATGTATGAAACTTTGCAATTAACAAATAAATTCAATTATTAGATAAGGCATGAGCGTGACTTTATAATATTATGTTTATGATGCAGCATATATACAAACACATGCCCTAGTTTTATTATAATATTATTATGAAGTATGGGTCTTGCCAAATGAATTTAAAATTAAAAGGGCATTGATTCGTCGGCTTGTTTGAACTGTTTTTATCCATTTCCTTCCCTGATTATTTATTTATTCAAAGTCCAGATAACTTCCATCTTTAGGATAAGTTCTTTAATCTCAAATTGAAACATAGGGTTATGTTATAGAGGAATAAATGTTCCCACTATAAAACATCGTCATATTGAAATTTTAAAATAGTGGTTAATAGTTGGATTTTTTTTGTTTAGGTCAACAAAAGGTGAGGAGACTGAGATGTATACCTTTTTTTTTTTTTACAACAAATGTGAGGTATAGAGATTTGAACCTCTAATCTCAAAAAAAAAAGTACATGTTAATTATCACTGAACTATGCTCACTTTGGCATGGAGATCTACACCTTCAACCTTTAGATCAAAAGCAAATAATGTCTAAACTAAGCTATGATCATATTAGCAATAATTAAATGAGTTAATAGATGTGTCATATCAACAATCTGTCAAAGATGTAATAACACAAGGGAAATAAAAATATAATCCAAATTGTAAAGAGATAATTGATTTTTTTTTTTAAAATTTAAAGACTAAACAAAACACAATTTAATTTCAAAGGTATTGAAAAATTTGAGTATCTTTATTCAATAAAAAGTAAATAAATAGTCTATTAAACAAATAATATACTATTCAACTTGAGCATAACTCAACTGGTTAAGACATATATTTTGATGAATATGTTTGAAGTTCAAATCTCTCACATGTTGTTGAACTAAAAAAACGGTTAAAAATACCATTTAGTCCCTATACTTTAGATTTTGTTCCATATTGGTCTTTGTACTTTCAAATGTCTAATTTTAGTTCTTGTACTTTTAATAAAGCTTTAATTTGGTCTCTATGATAAATTTGAAGTTAATTTTTATCAATTTTAACTAACATTAGGAATCAATTTTAAGCTTTATTGAAAGTACATGGACTAAAATTGGACATTTGAAAGTACAAATACCAAAATAGAACAAAACCCAAAGTACATTGACCAAAATGATATTTTAAAAAATTAGAGACTATTTTATGAATTTGTGGTATTTTTAAATAATGATATTATTCGAAATTGTCTTGGCAAGAGAAGATCTTATCTCAAACTTAAAATTTCTTTTAAATTAATTATTATTTTGGGTTGAAAACTACCTAACATGTGAAAAAAAAAAAAGAAAAAAAAACGAAGATAATATATTAGAAGGATATGAGTGCCCAATATGACGGGAGCTTTTAGGCAGCGAAAAAGGAAAGAGAGAGGCAAAAAAGAGTGAGGCATTATTGAATTGCGATTGGTGGGGTGCAGTTGCAATTTCAATTTGCAAGTTGTGGTTTAATGATATCAAATTGGAGCCATTCAATTCCAACCCCCATTCTAATTTCTAATGCCCCCTCCATATTCTTCCTCCTCATTTTTCTCAGCTTTTCCCTTTGCCTAATTTGGATTGCATCACAGCCTCTAAAATTACAAACACCCAAATCGCATTCAAAACACAAGGACAGATATTCACAACACTTGCCTTTGGATCTGGTATTATTATTATTATTATTATTATTATTTATGGAGACCAAAGGGAATAAAGAAAAAAAAAAGGCCCACAAGGTGTTTGATTAAATTAGCGAAAGAAGAAGACAAGGTTTACTTTTGCTGGAGCCGAAGGGGCGTCTATTTGGCACAAGCTGCGCCAAAATGGACCATGGCCTCCACGCGAGGGCTTCTTTCTTTCTGCCTTCTCCAATGGACATGTGGCCTTTCATATCATTTTAAAGCCATTTAACCAAAAAGCTACCTTCTTCATTCTCCCTCTCTTTACCCACTTCCTTCCCCTCTTGTATTTTATTATTAAAACACACACACACATTATTCTATTTTATGGAATGGGTCTTTTTTTTTTCTTTTTTTTTTTTTTTTTTTTTGTGCTTAACATGTCAACAATTCGGTCTAATTTGGTCCATGGTGTTTGCACCTATAATGACCTCATCTCACTCTCTATTTATTCCCTATTGTCTTTTTTTCTTTTTCCCTGCTATGGCCCTATTCCTATTCTTTTTTTCCTCTCTATGGGATGTTGAGAGAAAAAGCAGACAATAAGATGACGAAACATTAAATACAAATATTGAAATGTTGATTTCACATTAAAAAAAAAAATGAAATTATTTTTTTTAAAAAAATACTATAGTCAAATTAGTCAGAAGAATCTGCTATAATAAAAATTCAGTGATGAGGATTAAAGATAGACCAATAGTGAGCCGAGCATAACTTCGGTAAGACATCTTTACTTTCTTTGACTCCGTACGCTCAACTCTTCCACCCCCCATGTGATGTAATTCTTAAAATATATATATACACAATAGTCCCTAATCTTTGGAGTAATTCTCAATTTGGTCGTCATTCTTTTTAATTTTTTTTTAGATATTTTTTTTTAAAGAATTATCTAACTAAGAATTTTCTATACATTAAGAGTAAAATTGAGAATTTTAAAATATTAAGAACTAAATTGAGAATTGTCTAAAAGATTACGGACCATTTGTTTTATTCAGCCAAAAAAAAGATATGGACTACAAATATGTTTAAATCTCATTTTGGTCCTTGAACTTGCAAATTTATTCTAGTTTGGTCCTTAAACTTTTAAAATATCTATTTTAGTCCTTGAACTTTTTAAAAAAATAATCACTTTAGTTCTTACCTTTATTTTGTTTTTAACAAATTCATGACATAGTTTAGGGTATGCGTACTAGCATATGTTAATATGAGCATGATTTGAAGTCATATAAGTTAGGGACAAGCATTTGGCAAGTGGATATTACATGGAAAAAAAATATAGCAAGGACCAAAATGAATATTTTTTTTTTAAAGTTCAGGGACTAATAAATATTTTGAAAGTTTAGGGACCAAAATAGAATAAACTTAAAAGTTTAGGGACTAAAATAAATATTTTAAAATTCAAATATTAAAATAGAACAAACTTAAAAGTTTAGGAACCAAAATAGTATTTAAACCTAAAATATATAATTTAACACAATAACAAATTCATTATTGAATGGAACCGAAGTACTTATGAATATGGGCCCATGGACTTTGTCAAATTATAGCCCGTTAAATGGGTATAAGTTTGTTGGTCCTAGGCGGATAGTGTTAGCTTTAGGTTCAGCACCATACACTAAAAATATAGAACTATAGTTCCTACTAAACTAAGGCATAGTTTGAGATTATTATAGGTTTTAAAATTATTGTTGGCAACTATGCTTTTTAAAAAATCAATTATAATATAAAGTAAATTAATTTTTGGTAAATTTCAGCTTTAAGCCTGAACAAGTAGGTTATAGTGTTTGGTAAATAAATACTAAATTGATATAATTTAGCTATAATGACTAATAGATGAACTATAAAAATTTGCATAATTTTCTTTTTGTTGATAATGTATAATTTTTAAATAATTATTTAAAAGGTTATATTCTTTAAATTTAAATTCCAATTTTTGTTTGCTTTAGATTATTTGTTAAGTATGACGAGAAATAGTAGTAATTTTTTTTTTTTTTTAAAAAACAACAATCTGGTATTACCTTTTTTTAAAAAAATTGATTGCATTCAACTAATCAATTTAAAAAATTAGGAGATAAATTTTGATTGTGTGAGAAAGATATATTCTTGATTTCTTGAAGGATAAAATTGAAACTTTAAAATCTGTTAAGAAGTGACATTTGATTTTACGGAAATATACTTTTAAAAGCTGGTGGAGGATAAATTTTAAAAAGTGTATGAATGAACGTGTGTTTTAAAAAGTGATTTTAATAGACTCATTAACAATCAGTTTTACTAAACAGAAAAGAGCACTTAAAATTATTGTGTAATCACTTTTAATGCTCTTAAAATCAATCTCAAACGTAGCCTAAGCTTTCCAATATGAAGAACCATCTATCCAAAGAATCATTTCTTAGTGTTTTGGGAGGTCAACAATAGGCTTCTTTTATACTAATTGTGAATCTCAAATCAATCTTAAGAAAAGTATTTTTAAGTGAAACGTTGAAAATTCACTTGTTCTTTTATCAGCATATACATAGGGAATATTTAGTTAAAGTGCTTCTAAAAGCACTAAGAAATGATTTTGAGTAGTTTTGAAAGAAAAAAAAAAAGTAGATTTGGAATAAAAAAACACTTGAAAAATCATTCCAAACAGGTCCTCGATGCTTTGAAATGATTTAAAGTAGTTTTGAGATTTTGAAAAGTTCCTAGAATTAACTAGAACAATTTTTACTATTTCAAAAGTTATCTCAAACATACTCAAAATTGAGTTAAAGACATGACTTATACTAAGAAGAATGTGGTATTTGACAAGTGAAAATGAGGTATTAGTTGATTATAACTTTTAGTTAACTACTTTTGTGAACAAATTGACTCGAACTAAATTCAGAACTTTGTATGATTTTCAAGAAATTCATTAATGAATTTAAAATTTGTTTTGGAGGGGGACAAATTAAAAATTGAAGCTGTAATTTACCTCAGTCATAGCTTAAGATTGAATCACATTTTAGTTTAGATGTAAAAAGTATTAGTTGGAAAAGCAATGAAATTAAAATAAAAAGTTTTTAGTCCGGTACACATAAAATAAAATAAAAAAGTTTCCAGATGAAATATTGTAAAAAATAAAGTTATAACGTGAAGACCCAATATTTTACATGGATTATACGAAAATGGGATTTTAAATTCCAATAAAGCCATAAAAACACCCCTCCTGGCTCCTTCCTTTGGAACAATACAGAGGCTCCCTTCTGATCAAAGACAGAAAATTTAATTTGTACCATGTGTTGAGTTCAGACTTTTCAAATGTACTAGAAATATATAGAATACTTCAAGCGTACAAAACATTAACAGTCCAGAATTGATAAAAATCAAGAAGATTTTGTGCTGTGATTTTCCATTCTAAAACTTTGATACTAACAAAATAATATTTTTCAAAAGCTGTTCCAACATCTCTCTTCTCAAAATATTCATCCTCGCTAAAATATTCCTTTTGTTTTCAATTGAACCAAAATCGAATTAACCTCAAAAGAAATGCATTTTCTTTTGTCTTTGCCCATAAATTGTGTGCCTTATCACAAAGTCCCACATTGCTAATTTTAAAGTATAATTTGCCCTATTAATTCTTCGTCACATACTGGAACAATCGCCGAGCTTGGTCGCGTAAGCTTGTAACTCGAGTGAGGGCAACAGAGAGATGGAACGTAAGCCCAAAATGCAGGGGCCGGGTTCGACGTGGCAAATTACTGGGCCAGCCCGTTTCAAGCAAAGAGATGGGCCGTGTGGCTTGGGCGGAATCCCCACACCCTACGGTCCCTATAGTGGAGGGGAACGCGTCAGGCTGGCCTCACAGAGCAACGATAACCTCCCGCTCTTTGCAGTGAAAGGAAAACTGACCGGTGCCTCTTGGGCCCGTCCAAGGTCCCACAATTGGGCCTAAATGGACCATCTTTTTTTTCTAATATGGGCCGGCCCAATTTGGTTTCTTTCACTACATGCTGATTTTTTTTTTTTTTTTAAGTTTACCTACCATTTTTCTAATTCCAAAGGAATTGCTTTACAGAAGCAGACAAAAAGTAACAATCTTTGGATTATATTCTAATTGTGGCGACGATTCAAATTCGACAAGAAGAAGACAAGAAAGCCAACAAGATAATGAAAAAATATATATTAAAAGGTGTAATTATTTTAACGCTGCGCTATGTGGGGAATGCTTTGAAAGACATCAACTTCTTTCTATCACAAATTTCAATATTAGTTAAGATTGACCCATTCCAACACGTAATTGATGGTTAATGCCTACTATTTTTCTATTCCAACTCACACATATGGACATGGGATTAGGTCTTCGTCTTTTATTTTATTTTTACTGAAGTCCATACTCAATTCTCAACACAACAGAATATCCTATCAATATTGTCAGGACTCGAGGAATAATTCAAATGAGTGAATTATAGTTTAGTGCTAATTGACATATACCATTAATCAAAATGCGAGAGGTTCGAATCTCTCAGCTTTAAATGTTGTTGAACTAAAAAAAAAAATTTCAACTTTTGTATAATGATATAGCTTTTTAAGAATTAAATAACTTAGGCCCCGTTTGATAACGTTCTCGTTTCTCGTTTCATGTTTCTGTTTCTCGTTTCTCGTTTCTTGTTTTTTGGTAAAAATAAAATTTAGGACATATACTGTAATAAAACATATAACTTGCATTAAAATAAATATAAAACAATTATAAAGATGTTATAGTATTTTATTAAGGTCCAACACCTAATTAATAATAATAATAATAATAATAATAATAAATTTATCCTTCAAATGTTGTTCAAATTTGATTTGCAATGTTATTTCTCACTTCAATCAATTCATCTTGAACGATTTTGACTTACAAGAGTTAGTTCAATTAGACGAATTTGTAAATTGTCTAAGGTCAGACAATCGAACATACCCACATTTCTTTAATTTAATAATAAACTTTGTTTTTATTTTTTCTTTAAAAATGCATTAGCCAATAATACACGCAAATAAAATAAAATAAAAAGAGAGAGAATGTATATTTATTAGTTTACATGTAATGGTAAACATGAAATATATTATTAGTTTATTTATTTAATAAAAAAAATAAAATCATACCATAAGGAAAAATAATAGAGAATTAAATAGAAAATAATAACTATAAGCTCGTTAATATAAAGTAAAAGAAAATAAGAAAATAAGAGAGAAGAAAAACATAAACGAAAAGAAAAAAGTAAAAAGGAAAAAAAGAAAAAAAAAGATAATGAACTATTAAAAGAAAAAAGATTACGATGAAAGAGAGATAACAAATATAAAATAATAAATCAAAAAATAAAAATTAAAAAGAAGAAAAAAATTAAAAGATTAAAAAGTATTAAAATGAAAAAAAATAGAATGGAAGAGAGAGAAAGAAGAGAGAGGGGAGAAAATGGGTAAAAAGAGAAATAGGAATACATGCATGAAACTTGAAAAAAAAAATAAAAACAGAATTTGATAAACTATTTTTTCAAGTTTTTCAAAATCTTACATTTTTTTATGAAACGTTTCTAAAAAATTTAGAAACAAGAAACAGAATGGTTTATCAAACATGTATGTTTCTTAAAAAATGAAAAACATGAACAAGAAACAAAAAATATTTATCAAACGAGCCCTTATATTTTCGTCATATTTAAAATAATAATATAAATAAAAAAGTAAATGAATTCGAATCTTAAAACGGAATCTTCAAAACAACTTAGTTTTACCATCTGAATCATTACTAACGGATAAATAACATATAATTTTTATGGTTGCGTTGATTAATTACTCAATAACAAACAAACAATCGTCGGCATGTGTTTTGGCTTTCCATATGTTTTGGGCAAATTTCTATCTCCAATAGAAAAAATATAAATAATAAATAGTTTCTTGTCCGTCGTGCTTAAAAGATAACAGTTTATAAAATAATAATAAAAAAAGGATTAGGGAAGAAAAATTATATTTTTTAATAATAAAGCACATGGCGTAGATGCTTACTTTCATGCTTACGTTTTTGTTTTTGGCGTTGTCGTTTTGATAAACGAGAGAACAAATTAAATGCATGTTTCAGAATTCCCTTTCTCAGAATTCCCTGTTTTTTTTTTCGTCCTTAAAAAAAAAAATAAAAATGGAATTGTGCAGTGGGTTTTTGCTTCAACACGTATGTCTTGTAGTCATTTGGGGAATCCTCCTAAAAATTCTCGAAAACAAAAATTGAATTAAAATTTCATCGTTCATCAAGCTCCATAAATATACCAATAAATATCCTATTACTATTCTTCCCATCTTGCATGGTTTGCCTTAGATTCTTCTCTTCCTCTCTTTTCTGGTCTTTGCCTCTTTTTCGACTGCATGAAAATACTCAGATTAATACCAATAAACATTGAATATTTCTCTCTTTTTCTCCACCAATGAGGGAGTCTCGAAAGTGGGGATGCTTTACTCATATATTCATATGTTGGAAAAATTGTTGGAAAAAGCTACCATAATATGGCTGTCTCCTGTTAACAATTGAATGCAAATTTTATAATTCATCTTTTCATGTCCATAGTATGGCTTGTCCTCCTTTCAACAATTTCTCCAAATTTATTGTTTTTCTACAATTTGTTCAAGAACTATTTTGATGTAAGATTATGTAAGTGTAAGTGTCCCATCATATTTTAGTTTGAATTATACAAGAATTGAGCTGATGTTCAAAAGAGTGATTTATAACTATTTTTAAAAATTTAAAGACTAAGGTAATGTTTGATAACAATTTGGTCCCGTTTGATAATTATTTGGTTTTTTATTTTTTGTTTTTGAAAATTAAGCCTATAGTACTACTTTCATTTATGGATTTCGTTGTTTTGTTATCTACTTTTTATATATGACGTCAAAAATCAAGTCAAGTTTTGAAAACTAAAAAGAATAGTTTTCAAAAACTTGTTTTTGTTTTTGGAATTTGACTAAGAATTCAAATGTTTTCTTAAAAAGATGAAACTTATTGAAGAGAAATGATAGAAAAACAAGCACAATTTTCAGAAATCAAAAATAAAAAACTAAATGGTTATCAAACGGAGCCTTTATTTTTAGTTTTCTATTTTTTAAAATTATGCATGTTTTTGTTTTCCCTAATTTATTTGTTATGTTTTTTACCTTTCTCACACAAATGTTTGAATTTTTAACCAAATTCCAAAAATAAAATATAGGTTTTCAAAAACTACTTTTTTTAGTTTTCAAAACTTGGTTTGGCATTTGAATTTTTTTAGAAGGTAGATAACAAAATACTGGACGTGAAAGTAGAGTTTATAATAAATTTTTAAAAATAAAAATAATAAAAACTAAGGCTCTATTTGATAATTATTTGGTTTTTGGTTTTTGAGAATTGTGCTTGTTTTCTCACAACTTCTTTACAATGGTTTTCATCTTTCCTAAGGGAACATTTGAATTCTTAATTATAGTGTGTTTGTAATAACTTTCTATAAACACTTTTAGAAAAGTTAATAATTAAAAATGTGTTTAGTATAGCTTATTGAGTGATTTTATGTGATCAAAAGTGGTTTTTAAAAAAATCTTAATAAATAAAAAGTGATTCAAGAAAATTAGATTAATTTAAAAAAGTTTTTTTCTTGAATAAACATACTTGATAGATGAATTATGCAAAAAATGAATTGAAAATTCTCAAAATATGTAATATAAAAAATAAAAATAAATTTATAATTAATAGAATAACTTTTGAATATAGTGCAACCAAACAAATTTTCTATTTAAAATAATTTAGAAAACGTGTAAGATATAATAATATTTTTATCGAAAATATTGTTTTCAAAAGTGTTTAAATTAAAAGGTAATCCAAACAGACATGTGTCAAATTCTACAAATAAAAACAAGTTTTTAGAAACTATTTTTTTTTAGTTTTCAAAACTTGGGTTAGTTTTTGAAAACATATATAAAAAGTAGATAACAAAACAAAGAAACTCATAGGGGTGAAAGTAGTATTTATAAGTTTAATTTTAAAAAATCAAATAGTTATGAAACATGACCTAATGTTAAATTTGGAAACTTAAGGCTCTGTTTGATAACCATTTAGTTTTTGAAAATTAAGCATATAAATACTACTTCCACCTATGAGTTTATATGTTTTATTATATACTTTTTAAGTATGTTTTGTAAAACCAAGCGAAGTTTGAAAACTAAAAAAAATAGTTTTCAAAAACTTGTTTTTGTTTTTGAAATTTAGTTAGAAACTCAAATACTTCCTTAAGAAAGATAGAAACTATTGTAGAGAAATTGTGAGAAAACAAACACAATTTTCAAAAAATCAAAAACAAAAAACCAAATAGTTATCAAACGGAGCCTAAAAGACGTCAAATTAGAATATATCTTTGACTAACTAAAATTGAAGTACCAAAAAGTGTAATATACTTCAATATTACGTTTTCATTTTGAAATTGGTGATATGCAATTCAGAATTGGAAAAATGAAATCCGAGGAGAAGTACAATAATTATGCAAAAAGCTGAAATGGGTTAAGATTAAAAAAAAAAAAAAACTATTGAAGACTTTGAAGTTTTCCTGTTTGATGAGCATGTAAAAAGGACTGAGTGGTCTATTTGGGTGTGGGGTTGGGGTCCAAGAGAAGGGTGCTACGCCTTCAACATGGGAACAAATTAAAAGACCACAATGTCACATGCATACATATTTAGTCTAATATGCATTATTTCACCCTCAATTCATATGGAGAGAGAAAGAAGGAGACCAAAATCTCTAATGACGACTTTGGTTTCAAAGATGTCTACGGAATTAATTTCATAATTTGTATCATTTAAACTGGAAATTGAAGTTTATGTTTAAAGGTTTGTTTGGAATGACTTTTTAAATGTTAAAAAAATAAGATTTTTAAAGACATGAAAAGTCATTCTAAACAAGCTATAAATCTAATATTCTAAATACTCATCTCAATTTTCAAGTCGTCGCACAAACCATAAATAATCGAATTGAATTGATGATATTAGAGGATGCAGGAGAGGATATGGAGTATCCACCTGCAGGATGCTTCCAATATTTATTCCTTTTAACTACGTCACGTTCAAAAATTTCCTATGAATATCTAAAAATGGTCCCTGGATAAGATCTCAAAAATATGAACATGGACATACCCACCAGCTTTTTAGAGTGAAAGCCAAAAAAAAAAAAAAAAAAAAAAGAAACAGATTGAAAGAGGTGGATCATCAAAAAGCATGTATCTCCTTGAGAACGGTGCATCCGATAATATGGCCAATCAATTTCCCACTCCCTTAAAATATATTACATTACATAAATAAATGAAAAGACCTGCAAAATTCTGCTCACTCTTCCTCTCCCTCTCCCTTTTTGATTGGTTTAAGTTAGACAGACAAGAGAGAGAGAATAAAACAGAGAAGTGAAGTGAAGTGAAGTGACGCTCTATTTATATAAAAAGTTTATTATTGTAGATGATGGACAAAATAAGTCATTCCCTTTCTTTAATTCCTTCAATCAAAACCCAAATGTGCAAAAGGAAAAAAAAGTGGATAAAAATGATTTGGTTATGATGCGTTATTGATGGTATGAAGAATTATGATGGCCCGTGAGTGAATGAGTGAGCCAAAAATTAACTGCAATTCCAATCCTCTCTCTCTCTCTCTCTCTCTCTCTCTCTCATTAAATGACAAAATCCCAACCCCTCCGCTTGTGGACAAGTCCATGGCCGGCCGGCAACGCTGCTCTTCACATGCCACCAAAATCCCCTTTCCTTTTCTCTCTCTCTTCGAAAATGAGATATGATGAGCAACGAGATTAGAATTTCAGACCACCCCTTTTTGTTCCCATGAATAAAGCTGCTTCTTCCTTCCTCAATTAATCCCCCCCCCCCCCCCTCTCTTTTCTTTTTCTCTCTTTTGACTTCCAACTACGTCTCTTTTTCCCTTTTGGGTTGTGGTAATTTTTTCCCCTTTTACTTTCGGTTAATTTCTCTTTCCCCGAGGTACTCTCACTTATCCACCTTTCAGTTTTTCCCCCCCTCCCCTCTTGGTCTGGTCTTTTTCCCTTCTCTCTGTCTCTGCCCCTTTTTTCTGATCTCTGAATCCATATTTTTCTTTTTGTTTGGCTATCTTGTGATCGCTTTTGTGTTTGCCTCTCTGGGCTTTTGTTTCTCTCGATGATGCAATTCAGCGAGACTCCCCCACGGTTGCACGAAACGACGACTACGATTTCTTCTTCTTCTTCTCCATTTTCAGATATGTCAATGAATCATAAAAACCAAATTACGACGGGGCAGTTTCGAAGGCGCCCATGGCCTGGATTATTCCCTTGTTCGTCCAAGGCTCTTGGGAGTTGCTTGGGTGACGCCAATTGCATGGAACAGTTGTTGGTTCACTGTGCCAACGCCATTGAATCCAACGACGCCACTCTTGCCCAACAAATCCTTTGGGTTCTCAACAACATTGCCCCTCCCGATGGCGACTCCAACCAACGCCTTACCTCTGCTTTCTTACGCGCTCTCGTCACACGCGCCGCCAACACCGGCAGCTGTAAGATCCTCGCCGCCATCACCACCGCTGCTGCTGCCTCTACCTCCTCCTCCCTCACTACCCACAACTTCTCCCTCATGGACCTCGCCGCCTTCGTCGACTTAACCCCCTGGCACCGCTTCGGCTTCACCGCCGCCAATGCCGCCATTCTCGACGCCGTCGACGGCTACTCAGCCGTCCACGTCGTCGATTTCAGCCTGATGCATTGCATGCAAATCCCCACACTCATCGACGCAATTGCTACTCGGTTCGAGGTCCCCCCTCTACTCAAACTCACCACCGTAGTCGTCGCCGTAAAAGACGCGCCGCCGATGCTCGACCTGTCGTACGACGAATTAGGTGCGAAATTGGTGAACTTCGCCAGGTCTAAAAACGTGAGTATGGAATTTAGAGTGGTCCCGTCTTGCTACGCAGACGGTTTCTCGAATTTAATCGAACAAATCCGAGTGCAACACTTAATTTACGGACCCGAAAATAACGAAGCGCTGGTTCTAAACTGTCACATGATGCTCCATTACATCCCTGAAGAAACACTAAACCCAAACCCATCTCCCAATTTCGACGTGTCGTCTTCTTCAATACGATCCATGTTTCTCAAGGCAATCCGTAGCTTAGACCCAACGATTGTGATTGTAGTCGACGAAGACGCCGATTTCACGTCGAGTAAATTGGTGAGCCGATTGAGATCGGCGTTCAACTACCTCTGGATTCCGTACGACTCCATGGATTCGTTTCTTCCGAGGAGCAGCAAGCAGAGGGAGTGGTACGAGGCCGACATTTGTTGGAAGATTGAGAATGTGATTGCTCACGAAGGGATTCAGAGAGTTGAAAGATTGGAGCCGAAGGCGATGTGGGTTCAACGGATGCTCAACTCCAAATTCCGAGGAGTTCCGTTCGGAGACGACGCCGTTTCGGAGGTGAAGACGATGCTGGACGAGCATGCTGCTGGATGGGGCTTGAAGAAGGAAGACGACCACCTCCTCCTCACGTGGAAAGGCCACGACGTCGTTTTCGCCACCGCTTGGGTACCTTACTAACTAATTTAACCGCATATTGACTATTTTGAGATTAGGGTTTAGGGTTTGAATTTGTTTTTGTGTTTGTAGTGTTAGAGAGTTAGAGGAAGATTTCAATATGATGTATTGTAGATCTAGAAAAAAAAAAAAATTGGAGAACATATTTGTGAAGGTGAGGGTTTCGTGTCATATTTGCAATAAAGATATGATACTTTTTTCTCCGACATATGACAGTACAGATTATGGACTCATCTTTTTCCTTTTTTTTTTTTCTTCCTTTGATAATTTCTTCATTTTAGCTGCGTTCTGTTCTGATATTTTTCCTGTTTGCTTTCCGTCATTTTGCACTGTGTAACATCTAAGAAAACTTGGATTTATCACATGCGTCTTGTATGCTGACCAGATTTGAAATATATATCAGAACCTAAAAGTAAAATTACGTCTATATATCTCTCTTATACAATTCATTCATTCAGAATCCACTTTGGAAAATGAAATAAATGTTTATACTTATCACTTGTCCTTCCATCTCTGTAATTATTGATTTTTTTTGCTCAATTCTCTTCTAAAACTTACTTTTTTTTTTGTTTTTTCACGTGGGTATGATAATTCACTGTTTAATAAATTCCATTTGAATTTTGAAATAAACCTTTTCCAAATTTAGGTATCTCTTTTGCTTTTCGGAGATTGTATAAATTTTTTCTTTTTTTGTAGGGTTTTTATACTTTTTTTAAGATTTAAATAGAATCACAACTAAAGATTTAAAAATTTGCATGCTCGTATCATTTATTATTGATTGAACAGTATGTTTTTGATCTTCAGCTCGTTTCAGAAAATTACTGAGAAGAATTCATATTTAGTAGGGTGGGTTCTTTACTCCTGGAGTCTTGCACCAAAACACATTCCTTTCGTAATAGTATTAGCCTCTTGGAGCGTTAAACATGAAGATTATTTACTTGGTTCATAACTAATATTGGCTTTAGTTTATTTGAACTGCAAAGCTACAATAATACAACCATTCAGGTTTTTAACAATGGCCACAATTCTTGAAAACTGATTTCTTCCCTACCAAGATGCATCCACTGAAATTGTCTAGATCTGATTTTCATATGTCCCAGAACTTACCTGATATTGTTCCAATCGACTAGGTTTAATCAAACTATCATAATATTCTTAGATGTATCCAAAAATCTATTCACATTTTAAAACCACCGTAAGGATTGGTTTTACATGCATTAGATTATTTCGATAATTTCAAATAGCTCAACCTCCAACATAAAAAATTTCAAAATTCGAGTCAGAAAGAACAATTAGCAAGCATGTGAAGCCAAAAATCTTGAATATACATACTAGAAAAGTGCTTTTGCCAAAATGAAAGTAAAATACCTCTCCAAATACTTTTGGCTAGTTTATAAGTAAAAGGAGCATGAATTGTTGGCTCTTTTTATTTTCGACAACATGGACAAATAGCATAACCCCCCAATTCTCTTAAGAAACAATGTTTCCATTGTAGGTAAGCAATCATGATAGCATTGCCATATAAAATACGTTACCTTTGATGGAACATGCACATTCCAAACTTTTTTCCACCATTTTTTACACAAGTTTCCATTAGACGATTCCAGAATGACTAAATCACCCATGATTTAGCTTCTTTTTTTTCTTTTTTTTTAGTTTAGCAATCACGTGCGGATGGGGATTTGAACCTAAAATATTTTGGTCAAATATGTAATGTCTTAACTAATCAAGTTGTACTAGATTGACTTTTTTAGTGATTTAGTTTAATTGAAACATTTATAGAACCAAATAATTCATTAGCAATAATTAAATGCAAATATAATAGTGAAAATTAAACGAAAAAAAAAAAGAAATAGTGAAAATGCAAACTTAAATCTCTAATCCTATTGATAACCATTTGATTTTTTATTTTTGATTTTTGAAAATTGTGCTTGTTTTCTCATAATTTCTCTACAATAAGTTTCATCTTTCTTAAAAAAAATATTTGAATTCTTAGCCAAATAAACAAGTTTTGGAAAATATATGTAACATGTAGATAACAAAACAAGGAAACTCATAGAGAAAAATAGTATTATAGGCTTAATTTTCAAGAAAACAAAAACTAAAAACAAAATGGTTATCAAATGAGGCCTAAATTATTTTGCCTGCAGGCATGGAAGCTTTGAACAACAAAAGACAGGATGGAAATGTTATTTTTCAACTAAAACTCTGTAAGATAAGAAAATATTTTTATTGATGTCTTCTTCTTTGTAAAAGTGTAGACTCGTGAATATTAATTTAAGTGCATAATCATGTCTTTTAAGTTTTATGAGCTATCTAATACTAATTTTTAAAGTCAACTTGAAGGATAGTTTAACTGATTAAGATATATATTATTGACTAAGAGTCTGAGAGGTCGAAGATTCAATTTTCTCACCTTACATGCTGTCGAACTAAATAATAATAATAAAAATAAAAATAATAATTCTTAAAAGAAACAGAAAACAAAAACACAAAACTATTTCTTAAAAAGCTCCTCCAAACCACCTTTACAAGCTTGTCTTTTCCACAATCATTAATGGGCATGAGAAAAGGTGATCCATGGATTTTAAAAAAAAAAAAATTGAATTACGAACAAACGCAAAAAGGTTTTTAAAAAATGGAATGGCATGTAATAAAGAAAAAACAACAAAATTTATCCATTTTTGTTTTAAATCTATTTTAATTTGAGTCCATTTTCGTGCTGAGGATCTGGGCCTCATCCTACAGAATCAGGCCCAAACAATCAAAGGCGAACATAAGATCCAACGAAAGTCCGACATGTCATGGATATGCGATGGCTGACCTTAATATTGTAACGTATTGAATTTATCAACAAAAAAACATAGTATGGCTCAAAAAATGTATGATATAGCCTAATTTAAAAAAAAAAATGTTGTTTAAAAAAGAGTTCCGTTATTTCAAGTTCTGGTTGAATATATAGTTATTAATTGTGTGCATAGTGTCACGGTCGTAGTTCTCCAATTGTACGGCGCCATGATTTTCGCCTCATCACGACCATCCTTAAGGGGAACTCAAGCCCCAACACATTTTTTGTCCATGCTTTGTGGCTTCGTCGGACCTTAGGCGAGGTTCTTTCCCTCAACCAAGCTTATTTTCATATGCAGCGGAAGTATACGTGGTCATACACGTCGCTCGTACGTGTATTTTCTCTCAAATACGACTATAGCCGACTTGCCTTTACTCTAGGCCAAGCCCTAAGGTTCAACCTTGCCTCTACACTAGGGCAAGGTCATCTGAACACAACGTTGCTTCACATAACATCATCATCAACTTTTCCAACATGTCCATAATGCTCCTACATTAGTTCGAAACTTCACCGCGGCACGTTTGGACCATTTGTTGGGCCAAAATGGCCTTAAAATGCTCAATCGGAGCTTACCGGGTGATTCCAACACTTATCGAGTAATTATAATGCTTACCGAGTGCAAACAATGCAAACCGAAGCTTTTCGGGGCATTATAATACAAATCAAGACATAACGAGCAAATACCATCCAAATCGGAAACTATCAGGTCCCATTGATGAATAGTGATGTCATCTCGAGCCTCAGGAGCTCATCTAACTTAGCTACTCGATCGGACATGCTATCGAAATCCTACCCATGGGTTGTCTTCATAATCGGGGCCTCTCAGACATCATTCATCCAGTCATATTGAGGCATGAACCCTTTCGTGCCATGCCGAGTCATTCTCGTATCACTGGCCGCTACTGGGCCCTATATCCGAACCTCCAACCTAGAGATGTCCACTGGGCAGGGCAGGATCGGGGATGGCTTCCCCGTCCCCGTCCCGCCCCCCATTTCATTCTTTGTCCTCGCAAAATTTCACATTTAATTTCACGAGGATCGAGCAAGGGGATCGGGTTCCCCGTTTATATTTTTTATTTATTTTTAAAATTTTGATTAAATAAAATATTTTTTTAGAAAATTGCTATTTAAATTATTAATTTCTAATGGTAAATTTCCATTTGAAGAGAATTTTTTAAAATTTTCTATAGAAAAATAAAATAATACATCATATAATATTAAATTTAGTGTATATATATATATATATATATATATATATATATATATATATATATATATATATATATATATATATATACATAATAAAAAAATAAAGTAATCGAGGCAGGGGTGGGGACAGGGACGGAGAATACATTCTCCGTCCCCGTCCTCGTTTAGCTAAAGGGGAAAAATTCCCCCCCACTCGCTCCCCCATTCCCCGTCAGGGGTGGGTTCTCGAGGAGAAAATGAACATCTCTACTCCAACCCATGAGAAGGGGCGCAATGTTGGCACTCCCGTGCCTCCCGACATTGTACTAAGAAAACCTATTCCATAGGAAGACGCCCAAGACATTCGTCTTGCAAACGCTCGACTACATCATGACACACTCATGTGCCATGGGGTGGCTCACTTAGGCCATAAGGCCCAGTGGTGGTGGAGAGCCAACACCATGCCCCCCCTCCTAAATGGACAATTGAGATTATATGGTTTTCCACCCATGCACGTCAATTTGACGAGGGATCATACGCCCACGTGAAGAGCTCGTCTGGACTCTGATTGACACGAAATCTGGCGAGCTTACATCTTGCTCATATATGGACTTAACTCCAGAGCAGCTCGTCAAAACTCATGACAGAACCCTGAATTTCAAGGCTATGGCCCGGGGCCCCATCTGATCCCCACTAAGCTTGTCACTGACACCTCGAACGACATGGTTGTTCTCCATTTTGCTTGCATCTCAACTTGGCATTCAAACCCACTTATCTTGGTGTGTTGGATGATACACTGTCCTCCTCAGTCGCATCATGGCACTTCTCTTCCTTGGCCCAATGGACGACACTTGTGTGTCACCTTTGCATCTATCTGCTCGGTGGGGGTCACAACCTATTGTCTTCTTAGTATGGTTGTAACATCCTCCCCCACTTAAAATAGTCATCGTCTTCGATGACTTACTTGAGGGCACAATTCTGCTCATCACACAATGGATTGTGACATTCTCCCCCACTTGAATTCGGCATCGTCCCAATGATGATTCGTTTTTGGGCTAGCTGCTGACTAACTTTCTGTAAATAATTGTGCATCATAACAAATATGGTAACTTGTGCATTACTTATGAGCTATCTCACACATAGGCTTCTGGACTTTAAGGACTTAGCCTGGACCTCCGACTTTAAGGACTTGGTCCCGAGACTCGCAACATAAGCAAGGCAAAGCTTCTGACGCCTCTTGGTCATATTGCTTTTCTTTTGAGGGGACTCTTGTCCCAAATTCAACGGTCATATTCTATGAGTTTCACATAATGGTGCACCCCGCGGGGTGAGGCTTGTAAGCCTACCATTATCTCCTCGTGGCATTTTCCCTAACCGAAGCAAAGTCTGGAAGCTTGTAACACAACATTCTCTTTTTGCATCTGGTTGGCACTCCCCTTCAGCCAACATTCTCTGGCCATGTGTTGTGGTAAACATTTCAAAACAAACGGAACCCCAACGCCTTGCGTTTATTCTCTTTCTTGCTCTCTTTCTCTTGAGGTAAGTACTCATTTTCTCAAGCTACTTCCCTTTTCTATGGCACTCCTAGCCATATGTTTTGTCCACTCCCGGGACATCTTCTCCTTCTTCTTTTCTTTCAGGGCAAGTACTTATTCTCTCGAGTTACTTCCCTTTTATGTAGCACTCCCGACCATATGTTGTCCCTACCTGGGACCTTTCCTTCTTCTCTCCTTTCGTTGAGGGTAAACACTCATTCTCTCGAGTTACTTCCCTTTTCGTGTGGCACTCCTGGCTATATTTTGTCCCCACCTGGGACCTTTCTTCTTCTTTCTTATGAGGGTAAGCACTCATTCTCTTGAGTTACTTTCCTTTTTGTGTGGCACTCCTGGACATTTTGTTGTCCCTACATGGGACCTTTCTCATTTTCTTTATTTTGTGCACTCTTGGCACATTTGGGGCACACTCGATTTTTTTTTTTTTTTTTTTTTTTGGTGTGGTGCACTCTTAGCACAATTGAGGCACACTTGACCCTTTTCTTTTTCCTCTTCGCTGGTGCACTCCTAACATATTTGGGCATAACTCAGCCCTTTTTCTTCTTTTGATGGCTAACCAGCCATCTCGCCCAACTTGGGCTTTTGCTCGAGCGTCACGTCTTGCTTACCACTTTCCTACACTGAATTAACGCTAACATTATCCTTATACGCCAAGTCGTTCCCCATACTAGACATACAATTTCTATTGCTAACGCCAACTTAGTTGGGTTTAACTCATTGTTCATTCAATCTGTAAGCAACAACGGACCCCATTTCTTTGTTCTTTTCTATTGCGGCTGACTTCGGATTTGGCTTTAAAATAAACTCCACTAACCTGGGAGCATCATAGACTCTGCCTTTTCAACATGTCGCACTAGAATGGAAAACCCAAGCCTCAGGCAAAAAGACTTGGTTTTTACTTTCTGACGAGTAAGACTTCCCTCACGGAGTCTGGCTTCAGCCCATAGCTGTCTTTGATACTGACAACACAACTGCCCTATCATACTCTGACACTCTTGACGCACTTGTGAAGTCTTCAATTCAAACTCGGGTCTTTCTCTGACTGTCTTGTCCAACTACTCTCACAAAGTTGGGCTCTGATACCACTTTGTCACGGTCGTAGTTCTCCAATCTTGGGGCGCCATGATGAGGCGAATAATCATGGCGCCGCACTGTTGGCGAGCTACGATCGTGGCAAGTGGTATGAGAGCCTCTCAGAAATCCATCCATCCGAGTCATATCAAGGCATAAGCCCTTCCGTGTCCATGCCGAGTCATTCTCATATCGTTGGCTGCTACCGGACCCTATATCCGAACCTCCAACCCATGGGAAGGGGCACAATGTCGGCACACCTGTATAACACAATCGTGCGGCACCATGATTTTTCGCTTCATCATGGCCAACCTTAAAGGGAACTCAAGCCCCAATACATTTTTCACCCATGCTTTGTGGCTTCGTCGGACCTTAGGCATGAAAAAGTGAAGCTAGAGACAAAAGATCTTCTTTCTAACTAAAGAGATTCGATTCGAAATTCTTATATGTTGAGACGGTATCAGATGAAGCAATCTGATAAGGCATCTGTCTACTCGGTGGCGGTCACAACCTACTGTCTTCTTAGTATGGTTGTGACACATAGCTCCATGTTTGTTTTTTTAAAAAAATTGAGTTCAACAACATTTGAGAGTGAGGAATTCAAATGTCTGACCTTAAGAGTATATGTCAATTACTGTTGAGCTATGCCCACATTGACGTGCTAATGTAGGACAAGATTTGATAATTAGTTTAGTTTAATTATTATTAGTTTAGTGTTAATTTTAGATTAATTAATTTTAGGTTATTTTTGTTGTAAGGCTATAAATAGCCATTTGTTAGAGTTGTAAGGGAGCTTTTGGAAATATATTTTGAATAGAACATTTAGTTCTTTTGAGAGTTTTCTCTCTTTTTGAGATGTATTTTCCTTCGTTGACCATGGATTTTGCCTAACCTTAAATCAATTGCGCCAATAGCTCCATGTTGAGCCTAGGTTTTGTGCTACATCTTAAATTAAATGTGCAAAGGAAACCAGTACAGTTATTGCTGTAAAGGACCCAATCGTCCTTATGACTTTTTTTTTTTTTTGAAAAAAAGAAAGAGAAAAAGTTGAAAGAAAAAGAAAATAATAATAATAATAATAGCAACCGAAAATTTAGACAAAAATTTGGTGGGGCACGTGTGTACGTGTTGCTTTAGGAAAACCATGAAAATAAATGGTTTTTTAGAAAACTTTTTAAGAGTTGTCTTTCTCTTGCTTGTGAATGTATTATGGATGCTTCAAATCATGAGGGCGGAGATTCAAGTTGATTGTGGTGTTAATTGGTTAGGAAGATTAGAAAGAAGTGTACCTTGGGTTTTCACCATGTTGAAAGTTAAGGAAATATGGTCATGCACAAGGAAATGAAAAGAGGAATTGGCCATAACAATAGCTTGTACTACCAAAAAGAATTTCTGAAGTTGAATTAAAAGAAAGTAAGTGCTTAAGAAGAATAAAAAAGATCATGAAGAAAATGAAAGGAAAATAGCAGAATTCGTGAAATGGAGAAGAGAGAAGAATTACACAGAGAGAAAGAGTTGGTTCCATAAAAGTTTATAATATATTTGTATTATTGCAGGCAAGCAGTTGTGTTTATAAATTATTATCATTCTTTTAGTACGTGTGTTTATAAATTAACAGAGACTTGACAATAGATTCCATTGTACGCTTGAGGTCATTGGTTCAGTAGGGTAATTTGGGATTGTTGGAATTAATTAAATTAATTTTTAAATGGATAACAAATTTAAAAGGCAAATTATATATACTGCTATTCATAGGTAAAATAAGTGGTCTAATTAGAGTCCATAAATTTCCAATTAGTAGTGTGGGTTGCTGAGTAGATACCGACCTACTGATCCTAGGGGATTATGGAAAATCCTATAATCAATCTATAAATATAGGGTTATGATCTCTAATATACTATGTCTCTTAAGTCTCTTAAGTCTCTTATTTCCCATATGATATAGAAAATTGCTCATATAGTCTAAGTTGCATAGTTGAGAAAGACTTCAAACCATGCAGGTTCTACAATCTTATGGATCAAGGAAAATCATCTATATCTATTATTTTTGACTTACTTCCATGCATAGATCCTTAGTTAATTAATAAAGCTTAATAGAATTTGTTTCCAACAGGGACAAGATGTGACAGTGTAACAATTGCACAGTGTAAGTGGGAGTGCTCAATGTTGAATTTCATACCATCATATCAACCCATCTTTCAAATGTATATTTATTTCTAAATGCATGCATGGGTTCAACACATTCATACATAATAAATGGTTTTCATTTGATGTGATGTTCTTTATAATTTACTTTGGATTTTGGTTTCCTTCACTTCAAGGCAATAACTTCCCCCAAACTCTATTAAGCAACTTTAACATTTCCCTTCACTTCCATTTAGCATCCCAACATACCTATTGTTATATTTTAAAAAAAATTATACTTATTTTCTTTACATGCAAAGTCTTACAATCTTTATTAATTCATCTTTCTCTTTTTAGAAAAAGGAGTTGCGTCCTCTCCAGCCTCTTTCCTTTTTTTGCAAATAACATGAATTCTTCAAGCCAAAAAAAATGAAATTTTAAAATTTTTTATAAAAAATCCTCCATATCTATTTTAAAAAACTTTCACTGCTAAGGGAAAAAATTATCATTTTGTAGCTTTATGAGAAATACATCGTTTGAGAAAGGATAGAATTGAAGATGAGGATGGCTAATTTGAGCTGAGCAAAACATGGAAGCGAAAATGATGTTTGCTTCTAAATATCATAAAAAGCTGAAAATAAAAAGTCAAATTTCTTTTAAATAGAAAAACCAAAATGAACGTGGAAAATGCAACCACCAAAAGCATATTTCCTTGTACATGCTTTGGATACAGCTGTGAGAAGGGGAAATGAAAACGAAATAAGAAAAGAAAAAAAAAAAAAAAGAGATTTCGTTTAAAAATGAGAGAGACAGCTAAGGCAGCGGATGAAGTTTGGCAACATAAGCTTGACGTTGACTGTCGTTGTTGCAATAATTCACGACTTTTCTTCTTTATATATATATATCCATCATTAATCTGCACATGCCTTGGTTACTATGTTATGTGCTTCCAAATTAGCAACTAATTAAAATTTCACATCAAAATATACAGGTGGATTTTTTTTCTTCTTTCTTTTTTTAATTTTTCTTTGACATAATTGTCAATTATCTAAAGAAAATTGAGTATTAAGATAATTATTATATTTTATCGGAACGGATTTCTTGATTAGATCAAGCAAAACAAACGACATGGGGTTCGCTAATTATTGTGTAAAAGTCCATACGGTGCAACTTATAATTCCTCATGTTATTTTATAAAATAAAATCATATATATATATATATATATATATATATATATATATATATATATATATATATATATATATATATATCTTTGTGTGTGTGAGTTGTACCATAAAATCTCAATAGTGATAGTGGAGTCGACGAGAGAAGTCATTAATCTTTTAGATGGCTCTTCATCTAATCTGACTGAAGTTTTTTTTTGTGTTGAGGATATCCTTCTTGTTAAGGATGTAAACTTTTTATTTTTTATAATATCTCTAGAGAGGAGAACACAGAAGCTCATGCCTTGGCTGCTTTGCTCCATTAAACAGAGGATGTTGTTTCTTTGATGCCATAAGCTTTCGAGAATCGTCATAATCCCACCAAACTCCTCTATGGGCCACACCCTTATTTGATAACCAATGTGTTTTTAGTTTTTAATTTTTGAAAATCATGCTGTTTTTTTTTTTTTTTTTTTTTTTCATTTCTCTATCATGAATTTCATATTTCTTAAGAAAACATTTGAATTTTTAACCAAATTTCAAAAACAAAAACAAGTTTTTGAAAACTATTTTTTTTAGTTTTCAAAACTTGGCTTTGTTTTTTAAAACATAGGTAAAAAATAGATAACAAAACAATAAAGTCCATAAGTGAAAATAGTATTTACAAGCTTAATTTTTAAAAACGAAAAAGAAAAATCCAAATGATTATCAAACAGAGGCTAAGCTATTGGAGAAATGGTAAGAGAGAGAACTTTCTGGAAGAGTTTGAAATTTCTTTGCAATAATAGGAAGAAACATGTGATGACATAACTCAGTTTATTGAAATTCAATCCTAATTACATTCCCCACCAAACCCTATAATACCAAACTTAAATAAATCCCTCTTCATCATTTTATTAACTCCTTCCCTTCAGTCTTCAACTCAATGCCGCCTTAATCAAATCATCCTGTCATCGTGGTGTCCTCTATACACGTTTGTTGGTAATACAATAATAGAAGTAGAGGTGAGGCTACAATTGTCATGTTCAATTGAAAGCTCCACAATCGCGTCGAATGTTCCCGTTTCTACCGGTCTTGACGCCGACCCGGCCCAACTTCGTCATGGCTTCAACAAAGGCCCTGTTAAAGGCCTGGGAATTTCCGGCCCACGCGTTCACTGTGGGCCTGGACCTGGCGTCTGTGAACAGAACTTGGTCCGAGGTGAACAGGCCCATTCCCTGCTGGAGATTTTTAAAGTATATGTTGTCAAATGCTCTGGGCGTGATTGGGTCCATGTTGATCGCCACTCTGGGGTCCACATTCTTCGGGCACATCTGTTGTAGCTGGGTTGCATACGTTTTGTTTAGTGACGGGTCCACTGGATTCCCCGGGGCAAAGCTGTAAATTCGGTTCGCGAACTTCCCGCAGTGCGAAAATCCGACGGTGTGAGCCGCTGCCACATTACACAACAGTCTCAGTGCATGTGAGTTGCAAGAGTTTTTTCTTTTAGAAAGAAAATATATATATACAATAATTCGCTAAAACGGACACGACAAACGATTCACGGGAGTTTTCATTCATTTTCGCGATGAACACGTGTCGGAATTTGATTGGAGCGTGAGAGCCACGTTTACCTGAGAGAGCTATCATGTCTTGTTGCGTAAGGCCATTAGCAGCAAACAGAGAATTGAGCTGATTGAGATTAAACGTCGGCCCTGGGAGCCTCCCGTCCACGTCGGAGGCCTTAGAAACCAGCCCGTCTAATCTTCCCAGCTCCACTGCGTACGACGGTCCGCCGGACTGCAAAAATTCCAAACAATTGAATTTTTTATATTTAGCAAAATTACTAATGCCTTAACCAGCTAGCTATATGAATATATACTGACAAGGGCGATGACGTCCCGAGTGGCCAAAGTGAGAATATCCGCACAGGAGACTCTGTTTCGGCATTGAGGGATGGCATCGAGGGCGGCTTTAGCCTTGATGACGGTGTCAAATCCATCTCCGGCCAACGAGAGGTTATCAGGATGATCCTTCTCGGCCTTGTTGGATGCGGTGGAAGCAATAATCACCGAGGCATCACATCCCTAAAAGTAAAAAAAGCAAAATTATAGGACTCTGTAACTTCCATCACGGAAAACAGAGTTGAATTGAACAAAATTAAAATCACCTGAACAAAGCAATCATGAAAGAAGAGGCGGAGAGTGGCCGGAACAGTGACGAAAGTTTGCTGAAATTTTTTGTTAACTTCGTTGCGGACTATGTTTTCAACATTTGGACAAATGTTGGCGTAAAAATTTTGTCGGAGTTGGGCGAGAGTGGGGGAAGGGAAGAAGAAGAGAGAAAGGAGAGAGAGTGCAATAAGGAGATTGAAGCGACCCATTTGAGCAAAAAGAAAAATCAATTAATAAAACTTGGGGGAGCCCAAGAAATTAAAGGGAAGGGAAGAGGATGAGCGGCATTAATGGAGGAGCAGTAGGAATATATAGGACTAGGAGTCCAGTTGGATGAAAATTCCGAATCATTTTTTTGCTTTTTACAGGGCAATAATCAAACCCCACATTTGCATTGAGATTAAAGAAGAAGAAGAAGAGGGTGGAAAAGTCTACAATTGGAATATGATTACACAATGACACATGGAAACTCAAATGGGTATTATTAAAAAAAAAAAAAAAGGAAGAAAGTATAGAAATATGATTAAGATTGAAAAGAAATAGGGTTGGATGAAGAAGGGTGGAAGACTAATATTCAGAAATGGAGGCTTTAGGGAAGAGAGAAAAGAGAAAGAGACAATAATCATAATAATGCAGGGTTGGCATTGGCAATGGCCGCCCATGGACTGTAGCTATGTAGTGTATTGCAACCGGTTGCTAAGTGTAGAATAATAAGTACAACTAAAGAGGAAAATTACAATTTACAACATGATTGGAACGAATATTCAAAGGGAGCAAAAAAATGGTCCAATTCCAAGGTAAGATATTAATGTAGAGAGAGAGAAAAGAGAGAGATTCGGAGTTGGGCTAAAATGACACTTAGAGTTGCGAAGGGCAAAGGGCATAACAAAAACTTAGCATCCAAGTTAAGGCTTATTGTGTATTGTAGTGTAGGTGGGTGGGCTCATTCCAAAAGTTGAAATTGGGGGCACCAGCTGCCATGCTGCTTCTCATGTCCCTTTGTAGCCTAACTTCTTACATGTACCTGCCCTGTTGCCTTCTTTATCCTTATCTAATATATACATATCATTTGAAAAATTATTGGGCTACCACACTTCACACTTGTGACTCATCTTCTAATAAATTTAGTATACGTCTCTCTAATGTCAAAATATGTGCTCCAAATAAGAAATAAGGGAGGGACAATTGACCCCTTATTTTTATCTTAATTTTTTTTTTTTAAATGTTGGGATTAATTTTGAAGTTTCATTTCTACATCTAAAATTTTAAAATCATAATATAAAAGATTATAATGTAAAATTTTGTCCCTCCTAATGAAAATCTCTAACTTTGTCCCAATTTCTTCTCGAGGAAAGTTTTATATGATATAACTTGATTAAAAAAAAAGTTTTAAAAAATATAACATTTTTTTTTTTAGGTCAAGCACACGCGAAAGGAGGGATTTAGATCTCCTACTTCTTGGTCGAGAATATATGTCTTAACCAATTGAGTTATGTTCATATTAACAACATTCTTTTTAATGTTGGCGTCTAGAATATGTGTATGCATGCACACACATATATATCATATATTTAATAATTTAAAAGCTAAAACATCAATTAAACTATTTATAATAGACAAGCCATATAATTCCTTTTTTTTTTTATTATTTATTTAGATTAAGGACATATAAAAAGACTCAACAAATAGACAGAGCATATGGAGATAATGATTCAATATGAACGTTGTTCTAAATGGATTTTTATTTTTTATTTTTTTTTGAGTCCTTGTTCTAAATTGATTTGCCAGCTACATCTATAGGATTATTTGGGTATTTCCTAATTCAATTGGGTGGGACGTGCCCAAAATTGTAACTTACATGTTGCCATTATTGTTGTTCAATTATTATTGATATTTCGACTTAGATCTGCATATATAATGTCTATAAATGCAAGCACTTATTTAAAAATATAAATCTTTTTGTCATCGCTTCAACTAATATACTTCAAATTATTTATAGTTTTGTATTCATGATATATCCTCATCTCTATACGTTTATAATTGATATGCATGAACATTAAGACTTTTGATAATAATATTTTATCGTGAAATGGGTTTGTACATGCATTAAAAAATATGCCACATTTCAATAATATTGCATGTTAGAATAAAAAGTGATCAACATATTTTATTTGCATATTTTAATTAATGTGTTTCGATGAGTCCTTTAAATAGACAAATAAGTTAAGTATTAATTATGGCCAACATGAACATAGTTCAACTGGCATAAAACATGTAATCTTCGACCTTTCCCTACCCCACATATTATTGAACTTAGAAAAGTAAAAAAAGTAAGAATTAATTGTGAGAATAATTCTTCCATTTGAGTAGGAACAAAGACGAGGGAAGGATAAACTCAAAAAAAAAAAAGACAAGGGAGGGGTCATATCATCACATCTTCTTCATTCCTTTTCTTCTTTTTTGAGTTTAGTAACATGTGGAGTGGAAGAATTCGAACATCTTATCTCTTGATCGAGAATATATGTCTTAACCAATTGAACTATGTTCAAGTTGGTAATGTCTTCTTCATTTCTACTCAAATAATTTTTCATCTATATTAAGATTTAAAAATGGATGATAGAGTGGAAAAAATCTTTAAGGCAGTGATTTCTTCTTATTAGTATATTTTAATTCAAAATTTAAATTATGTAGAATTTAATGTCATATGCTACATTTTGTGATTTTTTTACATGGGACAATGAAAAGGTTTTTTTTTTTTTTTTTTTTTTTGCCTATCTTCCAAATCATTATAAACGAGGGCTCTTCCTTTTTTGTTTGGCATTTAAAGATTTCATTCACATAATTAGGTATTCAAATGTTAACCAACTTTCATTCAAGAACTACGTATTTCTTTTATATGGCTCTGTTCAAAATAAAATTAAGAAAAAAAAGTAAATGCTTGTAACAAGTTTGTACAACCAAGAAATATAGGGAAGCCATATTGATATGGTCCCCTTGATTGATTCATTTTTGCGCTCGTTAATGTGACATGTTAACCATTTTTGTGAACCATTATCTTCCCTTTATCCCAAGATATCCGTTCCCTAAATATTTAATTCTTAAACAAAAAGACAAACATTACTGTGCCACTTGTTTTATCTTCTACCCCTTCTTAATTAATTAAATATCTGCATGCTAGCTCAAATTATTTTGGATCTATATGTGATTGATGCTCTATTATTTTACAAAGCAACATTTTTTAATATTCTATTACTTAAATAGCACAATTTTAAAAAAATAATAATAATAAGTGACAATTGACTTGACACCTAAACCCTTGAATTACAACTGGGAAATGGAGATTAATACTTGAAACTAAGCAAGACTTTCTCCATAGCTAATGAAATTAAAACCCATCTTAACAACTTAAAAACATTGGTTGATTTTTAAACGTTTGTGCCAATACACATTATAATCTAAATTACCTTTATGTTTGAATTTTGTCGACTGCTTTTTTTGTGATTATTTTCATTTTTCTTTTTGAAATAATAAGTCAATGAAAAATATGTTTGAAAAGCGAACACAAGCAAAACTAAAAGGATTAGGCAATGTGCTTTTATTCTCGAGGTCAGAAGTTTAAATCTACACTATATACTTATTATCTTAAAAAAATAATACATATATTTGGACAACAGCTTTTCTAGAATTTTGTTTTCTCATTTTTCTTCCATGTGTTGTTATCAATGACTTGTTTCTTAAGGTCAAGATAAAGTGGGGTATTATTCTTTCAAAAATATATATTTGTAAATAATAATTTTAAAATACACAATAATGTTCGTCTTTACAAATGATTTGATCATAACTTTTAAAAACCAATATTGTGGTAAGAAAAAATTATGAAACAAACCCAAGACTTTGATTCACGGAAATAAAAGATTTATATAGTTTAGGACAAGTGAAAAATTATAAATCTATTAGATACACAATTTTAAAAGCTTTTTTTTAAAACGAACTTCCATTTTTTCTTAAAGAACTTTTCTTTTTAAAACGCATTTGAGAGGATCTTCCAAGATAGAAATGTATTTATTATGTTTAACTTTTTATTTGACAAATCAAATATTCCTTTTAGGACAGATAGCTAGCAGAAGAAACTGACCTTTAAGAATATATGAACCAAAGTTCTCTATTATTAAAAAAAACGAAATTAAAATAGCAATAGAGTTCAAATCCACACAAAATTGAGGGGGGGGGGGGGGGGGGGGGGGGAATCTGCATTTATATTTTCTTTGTAATAAACTAATAAGAAAATGACAAAACATGTAAAAAGAATACAGTCTTTATTTACCAAACAAAAAATATATATAATTCGCTCCATTTGATAACTATTTGATTTTTTAATATTATACTTGTTTTCTCACAATTTCTCTACAATAATTTTCATTTTTCTCTACAATAGTTTTCATATTTCTTAAGAACCTTTTAAGTTTTTAGTCAAATTCCAAAAACATGGTTTTGATTTTGAAAATATATATAAAAAGTAGATAACAAAATAAAGAAATCTATAAGTAGAAGTAGTATTTGCAATTCCTCCACAAATTCACATTTCTAAGTAAATTTTGAAAATTCAAAAACTAAAAATAAAATGATTATCAAATGGAGTATCAACAACTCACGTTTGTAAGTGAAAAAAAATTAAAAAATATATATTCATGTTTGTTTTCCAAAAAAAAAATAGATAGATAAAATTGAAGAAGAGTCTCCTCTCCAAATTTGCACCATTAATTAAAAAAATTGAAATTTTGTATGAATAAGAGATGCATTAGTAAGGACAGATGCACGCTATAGACTATAGTAACGGTAAACTTTAATGATTAATGAAATCCGCTGCGGCGTTTATGCCAAGCTGTCACCTTTTCTGCACGTTATTGTCTAATCGAAGGCGTCAACTTGATTGGGGAATCTTCTTCAATTTACAATTTTTTTTACATTTTTTTACAAACGGAAAAAAAGGAATCCTGGTTTTATTATTCTTTCAAATATTATTAATTAAATAAATTTTATGAGGGCGTTAGAGTCAAATACTAATTTTACTGGGAAGAAATATGATAATTGGAAAATTAGATGTTGGTGTTTAAAAAGGTTGAAATATGATGGTTAACAATAAAATGTTTGTATTTGATAATGCATAAATGATTATTTCGAAAAAAGTTTAACAACTAAAGCTCCCTTCGACAAACTTTCCTTATAATGAGTTTCATTGTTTTTAAGAAAACATTTAAATTTTTAGTTAAATTCCAAAAACAAAAACAAATTTTTAAAAATTAATTTTTTTAGCTTTCAACATTTGACTTAGATTTTGAAAACATATCTAAAAGGTAGATAACAAAACAAATGAGTCCATATATAGACATAGTGTTTATAGGCTTAATTTTTAAAAACTAAAAATTAAATGATTATCAAATGAGATCTAAGTGATTTAGTTCAACCAACTTAAGCATAGTTTATAGTAAAGATTATATATTTGAATTGTCAACTTGAATTCAAAATAAAAAATAAAAATTCAATTTCAGTATATGATAATTTTTTTTCTTTACTTAATTTATGTTTAAAAAAACTGATAATATATTGAGAATTCAAAGGTTTTTATCAAACTAGTTATATGAATTAGCATAAAACGTAATTATGTGCAATTATTTGATATAAACTGAATGTTCCAAATCACAGAAATTCGAATCTCTTCCCTAAACTAAAAAAAAAAAAATGTTATACAGATTGAAAACTAAATGAGTCTTACATAAATCTTTATACCAAACCATAGGTTCCATGAGCTCAGTTTTATATGGCTTAATCAAATTTCAATTTTGCACTCGAAAGGAACAACACAGGGCTAGACTGGAGGTACAGGGCTATGTGGTAGACCTCGGCCGAGGCCAAGGTCGACCATGGGCTTCGGCTTGGGCCGAAGCCCATTTCTTCATCATCTTGTTCGTGGGTCGGTCCCGTGTCGGTTTCGGTCTCTTTTGACTTCATATTGGGCTTATTTCCTCGTTTGGCTCATTGTAGTCTTTTAGCCAGTACATTCTTGTTGGTCCAATTTCACCAATAACATTAATTCTCACTCCCTAGTTAGGATTCGAGATTAGGAGGGTGTGAAATAATTGCATGTTGCCTGATTTGGAAGTAGTCTATTAAATTTTGGAGTCATTTGTGACATATCGAGGTCTGCCTCAAATTCTCTCTAATTATTATTGTCTATCCTCAAGAGGATATTTCAGTCTCCTAGAGTGTCGGTTTTTCCGTTTTCTCATAGGAATTTGAGGGTTTCGTGGCGTTTATTTTGCATCTCATATCATCCCCAGGATTGCCGTCTAACCCCGTAGGTTGGTCTTTTCCTGGTGGGTAAGATTCTCCTCTAGATAGTGTATTCATCCACATCCTAGAGAAAATTTAAGGCTCCAAAGTTCTCATCGAATCTCCCCAAGATTGTCATCCAACCCCGTAGGAAACATTTCTATCTTTCATGTAAGATAATCATTGAGCCTTTATTAGATAGAGCTAGAACGCCAAAGAATACTTTGGGCTTACACATTCTGACCCAAGTGGTCTGGTGAATGTAAAGGTCAAATAAAGTCATGAATATTTCGTCAATCTAGTTGATGATCATTCAAGGTACAAGTATCTTTACCTAATACAACATAAGTCTAAATTTTTGAAAAGTTCAATAAAATTAAGACTAAAGTTAAAAATCGATTAGCTAATTAAATCTATCAAGACATTATGATTAGATTATAATAGAAAGTACAAGAACCTTACGTACTAAAACTAATTGATAGAAAATGAGTTTTTATCCCAATTATCTTAATACCAAGTACAATTTTGTGAAATTGTGTTGCAAGAGGAGAAACATGATATTGTTAGACATGGTCACATCAGTAATGAGTTACTCACTATTACTAAACTCCTATTAGAAAATGAAATAGAGATTGCATGGTGTACATGATTCCCTCCAAAAATGTTTACGAGACAATTTTAAGATTATAGAAGAGTAGTAAAGCTAGTTTAGAACACTTCAGCATTTGGGAATGTTAAGCTCACTTGCTGAAACAAACCTAAAAAATTTGTATATGTTCAAAGATAAACCTAAGTGTAGGTCACCCATAAAGAGTACAAAATAGTTTTTTATGTAGCCCTAAAACGAATAAGGTATTTGTATGACAAATATCATTTTTTTAAGAAATGTCAAATAAAAGACTACAAACATTTGATAATATGAGATAGTGTTAATAAATTGGTTCCAAGTGAAGTCATTAAATAGTTAACAAAAGTTGTTAACAATTTAATTATATCTGAAAGTCATATGGATCCTAGTCATGAATTGGATAAGCCTCTTCGTAGTAGGAGAGTTATGAGATGACTCAACATTTACAATGACTTAATTGAAGCCCAAATTATCATGTTAGATGACAAAGTTGAAGGCTTATTGTCCACAAAGTGAGACTGATGACAAATGGTTAAACCTAATAGGAGAAAGTAGACAAATATATAATTTAGTTGATTTTTTAATTTTACGCACATAAATACAAATATAAGCAAAAAATATATTTAGTAAATTATTTTAGAAATATCATTTTCATAAAAAACTTAATTCTATTTTAAATTATTTTAGAAATATCATTTTCATAAAAAACTTAATTCTATTTTAAAAAATCTTTAAAAAATTTAAGTTTATATATATATATATATATATTTGGGTGGATAATTCTATAATGGTTTATTCTAGTTTTGTAATTAAAATTACTTAATCTAAATATTATATATCAATGTATTTAAAAGTATATTTAATATGAAGGTTAAATTATAAGTCTAGGCCTGAATTTAAAAACTTGTGTCCAATAAGTCTTTAAACTTTCAATTTTGTATCTAACGAGTCTATAAACTTTAAAAATGTCTAATAAATCCGTAAATTTCCAATCTTATATTTAACTATTCTATTAGACATAAAATTTAATTTTATATCTAATTGAATCTTAAACTTCCAATTTTGTAACTAATAAATACATTAATTTTTTTAAAAAATTGTCAAATAGGTTTGGATACAAAATTGAAACTTCAATGACCTATCAGACACTTTTATAGGTTAAGTGACCATATAGACATAAATCTAAAAGTTCATGAGCTAAATTTGTAGTTTAATTTTATATGAAATTGTGCCCCTCCTAACATAAAGTTATGGATCCACTACTATTATCATGTATAGTATTATTAAAATTTAAGATGCAAAGATGAATCTATAACTCAACAGTTATGGTATGAGGTGAGAGGTGCAAATTTTCACTTTTATATTTCTTGTACTTAAAAAAACCACTAAAAATTAAGGTTTTCACTTGAGTTTGACCAAGTACAACCCAATACGTAAATTAATCATGTTAACAGTTATTATGGTACCAAGAGAGAAAGGAGGGAAAAGTGGAGTTGGTGGATTGGAAAGTAAGGACTTATTAACCAAATAATTCATGCATAATGACATTATAATTAACTATTCGACCAGAAAAAGACTAAAGGAAATAATTAGAGAAGAAAGATGCCAGTTTTCAGAAAGGCAAAAATAGCATTATTATGATGTTGAAAATTCAAAGACCCGCAGTGTGTTATCATTGAGATGTATCCGGTTGCAAATAAATAAATAGAAATATTAATTAGATATACCCAGGCCATATACTTTTAATTTGGCAGGATGAGGTTTTTTTCCCCTCTTAGATCTTTATAAATTTAATATGCGTTTTAAAGTACATAATAAATTATATTTATATATTGTTAGGAAGAAAGAAAAAAAGGACTTAAAAAGGTAAAATAATAGTTAAATTATAAATTTAGTCTATTTACTTTGAACATCAAACCTATTTAGTGTCTAAATTTTAAAATTTCAATAGCTATGATAAATTAATAAACATTTCATTATTAATATTAAAGATATAGACTAATCAGAATTCTAATCTAAAAATTGTATGAAATTGAACTTTCTAAAATTTAGAGATTAAATAGATGTATTTTTAAAAAAAAATGGAATAAGATAGGTAAAGTATAATAGTTGCCTAGATAAGTATGAATTCTTACTTGCTTTCTAATATAGTGTTGCCTTATTTCGATTATATTTAATACATACATAAGTGGATCCTATCAAAATTTTGGAGTAAAAACTTCGAAAAGGTGTATCAATTTCACCAAAACTTTCAATTTTATTGAATGAACTCTAGCTAGGCGTACACAAATGTATAATTTTTTACCTTATTTTCAATTTCTACTCATTCACTCATTAACTTCAACAAAGAGCAAGGTGAAAACCTTATGAAACTCATTAATTTCAATGAAAATCAAACTTTACATAAAATTAATTCAATCAACAATAAATAACTTTTCAAAAAAACTCATAAATTAGGGGGAAAAAAAACTCTTATTTCATTTTTCTCTAAAGTCTCTCATTTTCGTATCAAACATATGTTTTATAATACATTAAACTCATATAGAATTTTTTTTTTCCTTTTTAATGATTTTTCAAACAAAACCTTATCGAGAGGTAATTAGTAATATTTGCCACAGTTATATTTATGTTTAATGTTCAATTAGAATGCAACAGAAAGTTTAAGATAAAATTTGATACATCTTATTAAATTCAAGGTAAATCTTAACATTTTTCCTAAAATAATTTAGCCAATAAATAAAAGTGATCACATGAGAAAATTAACGAGTCAGAGCCTTTAGGTTTTGTACACTGGTATGTAGTACACAAGTATTATTCATAGATAAATGTGGTGGCTTTTTTTTTAATGATGGCAAAGTTAAAATCTCCCACTGCCAAACAAAAGTAAAAGATAAGATTCATGAATCAGCTTTTCAGTCAAAGTTTTGTAAGTATGTTAGCCATGCACACGCTCGATCACGTTCGCCAACAGAAAACTTTTCCAATCAGCTGCGCCGCCGTGGCATGGCGGGCCGCCTGCAACTCGGCAGCTTTAACTCCTCAGATGTGACTAAATAGTACTATTATAGTATTATTATAATGTTGCTAAGTTCAAGATTCTCTTACAAATTGACTCATCCTATTATTTTACTAATTCTTTGGATCTCTTCATACCAACAAATTGTTGTGTTTGGCATTTTAAAAGGTTATATATGGTTAAGAAGTATATTTTTTTAAAAATTGTATGTATAAATTTAACGATCATTGGAAGTTAGTAGCAGCCATTGTATTCATTAATGCTTCATTGATATGATTGCGACCATATTTATTTAGTTGGTTGGGATGAGAATGAGTATGAATCAACATGAAAATAAATGAAAAAGAGAAAAAATGTCTAAAAATAAAATTTATAAAATTTTGTTTACTTTTAGAATTGAAATTTAAATGACTTTCTGTCATACTAATATTTAAAATAGTTATCAAATTTAAATTAATATGATATATTGGGATTAAAAAAAATGTGTTGAGAACACAAATATAACGTCCTTCAATATATTTATATGAAATGGAAAACCTCTAATCATGAAGATAAGGGCAACGTCTTGATAGTTATAAATTTCTATGCTCAACAGAGTGACAATACCATGCCATTAATATTCAAGAGAGTAATTATTTTGAGACCATCGACATGGAAATTTTTTTCTAACTTTTCTCTATTATTTGGGCGTTTCTGTTGGTGAAATGAAATGAGGGAGAAATTTATTCTCACATCTCTTTTCCTATCCCGTTAATAAAAATGGCTTTCAGTGTTAAAATATTTAGAAAATAGCTCTTAATCACACCAGTTTAATACAACCCTTTCACATATGTTTTAAAAAAAAAATCAATTAACTTTCTTCCATTATACATGATCAATACTAAAATAATTTCATAATTTTATTGTAATGTGATCTCCTAAATTTGAAAGGAAAAAGAAACTCCCATTAATTTATCCTGGTCTGTATAATAATATGCAATGTAGATTGTAGGGTGGTTAGTTAACAACACCTATAAAAATAAAGGGCACTTTGGTACCATCCCTATATTATAAAGGTGGAATAATTGTATTATTATTTAGTCAACTTTGCAAAGAGAAATAATATGCAATAGATATGTTATAGAGCTAATTTGACTCTTTTAACCCCAAAAGCTAAAAGCCATCTAGAAGGAGCAAATAATCTCTTTCTACTTGTTAATAAAACGCTTTTAGTTTTCTTTTCTCTATGGTCCTACTCTTATCTAAACTTCTATTTCAATGAGTTTTTCCACTCAAAATTCGTTAAAGTTCTTGACATTGGTGAGTAATCACTATTAATTTTACGTGATTAATTTACTTGAGTCACTAAATACCATATAGGGTTTAATTATATTTTTAAAATTTATTTTAGGGAAAAATACATTTTTGGTCCCTGAGTTTTCAACAATATGTGTGTTTGGTCCATGAGTTTTAGAAATAGACCTTTTTAGTCTATGAGTTTAGGAAAAATACCTTTTTGGTCCCTGAGTTTTGGAAATAGACCTTTTTAGTTCCTGAATTTTAAGAAATAGATTTAAAAGGTCTCTCGTATTATTATTTTATTTATTTTTTTAATATAAAATCAATATCTTTATTAATTTTTAATATTAACGATTTTTTAAATTAAAAAAAAACTTTTTATTAATTTTAAATCTCTCAATATTCTTTATTAATTTTAAATTATTAATTTTTAATATTAACGATTTTTTAATATTGAGAGAGAGAATTAGGTAGAGAGGGAAGAGAGTTTTTTTTTTTTAATTCAAAAAATCGTTAATATTAAAAATTAATAAAGAATATTGAGAGATTTAAAACTAATAAAGAGTTTTTTTTTTTAATTTAAAAAATCGTTAATATTAAAAATTAATAAAGAATATTGATTTTATATTAAAAAATAAAATAATAATAATAAGAGGGACCTTTTAAACCTATTTTTCAAAACTCAGGGACTAAAAAGGTCTATTTCCAAAACTCATGGACCAAAAAAATATTTTTTCCAAAACTCAGAGACTAAAAATGTCTATTTTCAAAACTCAGGGACCAAACACACATATTGTTGAAAACTTAGGGACCAAAAAGGTATTTTTCCCTATTTCATCTTCTAGTAATATTCAATGCAACCAATTTTATAGTTATTCTCAAACTATAAGGCCAATACGTCATGTTGTTAGTTTCCATTTTTTTTTTATAGGGATGCCAATATTTATATGGCGACAGATTTTTTTCTCTCTTAAACTAATTTATGGGATGGGGATAAATAATATATTATCTACCTCAACCCTATTTCTAATCTCGATTTTTTAATATATTTATTCATATAAAATATTTTTATGAAATAAATGCTTAAAAATAATTAAAAACTTATAAAATTAATCGTTTCTATATTTTAACTTCAAATATATATATAAGATTTTTGTTGATATTATTTATAACACAATAAAAAATTATCAAGAAAACAGGAATTTATTTCTTTAAAAGTCTCAAGCGGTGTTGTGTTAGTTCTCCAAAATCAAATAATGAGGCCGAAATGGGAATTAAAATTCGATGCATAGTTGAAAATGGACAATATATTTTTTGGCCCATTTTTGTTCTGATGTCATTTCTATAATGGTAAAATGAAAAGTAATTACATTTAAATGATGTTGGAAATATTAGATTATATTAATTTCTTCTCATTTTTTCCCTTGTTAGTTAATTGGCTGGTAGGGCGCAATGAAATGCATTTACTTGCCGTGTTGAACAAAATGTGAAGTGTAAAGGCACTTTGCACTTGCCATAATTAATTCTCTCTCTACTTAAATTAGGGAAACAAAAGAATCTTTACCATATATTTGTTTATTCTTTTGTTTCTTTTTCTTAGTTCAGCCATACATTTCCCAAGTTTTCTTTTAATCTTCTTTCTTCTTCTACTTCAATAATACTTCAATAATAATTGGAAAGTGAGAGATTGAACCATCAACCTTTAAAATGATAATATATGGCTGCACATTTTTAAGTTAGTGAAACCTAAGACGGATCATTCATTTTATCTTTATGTTTTGATAATGGAGAAAAAGATACTAAGAAAGTAGAGCTCTCATATAATTAGTGTATTAAGGGTTGTTGGAGAGCTATTCTTCAACAGTTTTTCTTAGCAAAAAAAAACTATAATTTAATTATTTGTAAATATTAAGATTAATTTCCCCTTGCTATAAGAATTCACACCTTTGATGACACAATTAACGTTGGGTTCGTGCAAAACCTTTGTTATTTAAAGTAATTAATGATTTTATGAAATTTCTACATCAATTGTGCTAGTGCAAAAATTTAAGACAAATGTATGCTCTAAATGACATAACCACCGAAAATTAAATATATGTGCAAGCTATTGATTAATATTTTATTTAAAATGACATATAGTTATTGATTAAAATTGAGTTCAATCACCCATTTCAATAATATTAGTTAGATGAATAAGATATCTATTACTTTTCTTAATTAAAGTTGAAGGCTTAATCCTTCACCTCACACTTGTTAAAGTAAAAAATATATATATGTATATGTATATCATTAATTGACTTGAAGAATAATGATGTTATTTTAAATAATTATAAATAACTTTATGCAATAATTCATTGGTTTCCATTCCATACACATTTTTTTAAAAAAAACTCATAGACATGAGAACATTAAATAAAAAGGACACTTGCGAAATTATATCATCAAACTTAATTTTCCACGTAGCCATTTTCCAATTTTATAGGTGTGTAGCTCTTGTTAAAATGAAAGGTCAAAATTTTAGGAATCGATGATTTAGGGAGATGCTTCTTCTAACATTGGGTATTGGGCTCTCAATTAGATATCCAATTAACCCTAAAGCCCAAGTATTGAATCTTGGGCCTCACTCTTGCTGCTAGCCGAATTCCAATGGGCTTAAATACATAAATGGCCACTATTAACAGCATATTTTACATTTTTTAAAGGACTATATTGTACAAAATTCGCACTTTAATTTTTAATTAGAAAAAATAATTACATACTTTGTTTAGAATTAGAACTTTGCTGCATAGTTTCATTTGGTTAGATAGTTTTTAAAGACTGTTTTAGAACTTAAAAAGAAAAACATAAACAATGTTTTATTGTTTTCACGTATTTTTAAATTAATTTCTTATTTTTTTAAAAAACATAATTATTTTTTTAATTATGAATTTGGTTCTACTAAACCATTTTTAGAAAAATTACATCCAAATAGTCAATACATACATTTATGCCTCATTTGATAACCATTTTATTTTTAAAAATTGTGTTTATTTTTTCATAACTTTCTCTACAATGGGTTTCATATTTCTTAAGAAAACATTTGAATTTTTAGTCAAATGCCAAAAACAAAACATGTTTTTGAAAACTACTTTTTATTTTTTCAAAACTTGGATTGGTTTTTGAAAACATAGGTAAGAATAAGATAATAAAACAAGAAAAATCTATAGGTAGAAGTACTATTTAGAGGCTTAATTACAAAAATCAAAAACTAAAAATAAAATGGTTATTAAACGGGGCCTTAATGATAACATTTCTTATTTGCTCCTACCTTTTGAAGGGGGCCTTAAATGATAACATTTCTTGTTTGCTCCTACTTTTTTTTTTTTTTTTTTTTTTTGTCTTTTTTTTAAGTACTTTACCTGTAGCCAAAAATTAAGTTTGTTTTTCGTTAAAACATACTTTTAGCATCATCTTTTGTCTTTTTTCCTTTCATTTTTTTTGTCTGTTTTTATTGTGTTGGCATCCGAAATATTATGTTTTATGAAATGTAACATTTAAGTTTTCTTAACGAAAAAAAGCTGAACTAAAGAAAAACGTAAAAAAGTTTAAAAACTTTACGAAGAAGTGTTGTAAAAAACAATTTACGAAGAAGTGGTTTAAAAATAATGACAAGTGAATATAACAGAGGGATCTCTTACCTTATTTTAATGGCTAAATTATAAAATGTACTCTTCAATTTTGTCCATTATTATTTTTTTTAAAAAAATACCCCTATTCTTTCAAAAGTTGAAATATTACCCTTGACATTTCATAAATATTTCAAAACTATCTTTAATGTAAAAAAATCGTTAGAATATCGAACGAAAAGTCGACACGTTTAAATGTCGTTCTTTCATGAAAATAAAGATGAAATAGTGATGGGATGGTTGAGCTAGAGCTTAGGGACGTTTAACATAAGGCATAAAAATGAGTTTGTAGGTAACCTTCCTCTCACAACCAATTGATTGAATTGAGGCTACAAAAGATGAGAATCTCCAATCATCGTGGATAACTTCTTCGGTGAGGCCGCTACAATGTGGCTGACAGTTTTTCACCATTAGATGTAGAGAGAGAAATACCTCAAATTTATTTCCAGTCTGGCTATTAGAAGATATGAAAATTATTGAATCCACATCCAACGATTATTAGTGGCTGCCACTTGAATAATTTTTCGTCATAATGAAAGGTAAAAAATCATGCATATCATCAAGGAAAATAAAATTGACACTTTTAGACAAGCATTGGGGTCGGCATTGATGACCTCATTGAAACAATAAAGAGTATAATTGAAACGCCAACTATAAAGTTTATGAGTATTTTGTATAATTTAACCTAAATTAAATAGTTTGATTACAATTTTTATTAAAGACTTAATAATTAGATATCTAAAAATTTTAAAACCAAAAAAAATACTTTAATCATCTTAAAATTTATGTGCAATCAAATCAAATTAAAAGGAGAGAAGAAAAAAAGAAGAAGAAGAAAATGGAGTTAAATGCCAAAATGGACTCCACAAGCCAATGTGTGACCTCATTGTGTATGATTTGTATTGGCTTTCCTTTAGAAATATCTACCTAAAACAATCCAGAATGCAATCTAGAGTCAAAATCAATAGATGAGAGAAAAAGATAACTTAAGGGGCCCAAAAGTACAAACTTTTGTCGAGCCAGCCAGCCAGGTTCTGAAAGCAAACATATTCTCAAACAGGTGGGGGGCGCAATGGATGACAACTAAACCAAACCAACCTACGGTAGGGTAGGGTAGGGTCAGACGTATCGTGCAATTGACACACCCAAACCCTACCCTAGCTCTCTTTATCTCCGTCGCAAACAGGGATGGAGTGAAAGAAGAAAGAAAAAAGACAATTGCTCCTAAACTCGTCTTAAAAAAATTATATTAAAAGGTTATAAGATCTTTAATTTGTCTCTTTAAATGTTTTCTTTTAGTTCAACACGTAGAATGTGGATTTGAATTTCTGACATCTTGATTGAGGATATATATCTTAACTAGTTGAACTATTTTTAAGTTGACTTCATTAAATATTTATAAGTAAAAGATTTTGTGTATAGAGTTTGGTTAAATTATAAGTTTAGTCCATAAACTTTTAAGTTTGTGTCTAATAGGTCTGAACTTTAAAAAGTATCTAATAGATACTAAACTTTCAATTTTGTATCTAATAGATTCCTATATCTTCGATATTTTTTAAAATTAGAAGATTTATTAAACATAAAATTGAATTTTGTGTTTAATAAGACCCAAAATTTTCAATTTTGTATACAACAAATCCGTGAATTTTAAAAAATGTTGAATAAGTCAATGACCTATTTAATACAAAATTAAAAATTCAAAGACTTTATTAGACACAAAATTAAAACTTTAAAATCTATTAGTCATTCAAGCACTAATTATACACAAAATTAAAAGTTCAAAGATCTACTAAAAGAAATTTAAAATTTAAAAATTTATTAAACACAAATATAAAAATTGACGGGCTAAATTTATAATTGAAAGTATAAAATTTTCAGCTCCGTCCCTAATGCAGAGTATAAAATTTGTCACGTCACAACCCAACGGCCCACAGATAAGAGAAGAGAGGACAAAAGTGGGAAGGATTGACATCAGGATTAAATGGTACGATCACCATTCATTGGCATGGCCCGTTGTGTAAGATATTTGTGAATTGTGCCTGTGCGTGGCTGCAGTTGAAGAGATGAGGAATCAACCTGAAACCATGACCGTACCCCCTCCTTTCTCTTTAATTTGTATAAACTTTTCTTCTTTTTTCCTGCTTTGATCGCAATGATGCCTATGGGCTTTGGTTAAAATCACCATTGACCAACTGACAAACTCTTTTGTGTTAATCCTATCCCACACCAAAAATATCTTTTCTGTTGCGTGTGGTAGCAAGCTACTCCTTTTTATATTCCTTTTTTTTTAGTTGAAAAGTTTTAAAAAAAATGCATCTGAATTAGAGAGGAAAGTAAGCCTCGTCCATTGCAATAACTTCGGTTGGTGATTAGGTTCAATATTTGGTAACAATTTCATACGTTTGAATGTAATAGTATAGAAGGTAGTAATTTAAACCTAGAGTTTAGGATTTGATTGTAATAAAATTTATAGTTTAAGGGTGATTTTCATGCCTTTCAAGGTGTAACTAAGTTTTAATAATAGTGACTAATCACACCGATTAGCAATTGCTCAAATTGAAAGTTCGATGGTGCAACTGTGATAACTTCCATGATTTAATAGAGATATTTTTATTTTATTTTTTTCTACATTATTTTGATATTTAAAGTTTTGTTTAAATTCTATTTTGGTATATGAACTCTTGTGCTTATTTCATATATTGGTCTTTGGACTTTAAGAAATTTTATTTTAGTCTTTAAACATGGTTTAAGAAACCATTTTAGTCGTTACCATTATTTTTTAATAACTTATTCAAGGAAAAACATAACACTTTGACATATTTTGTTTATTTACATGATTAATAAATACGTCATGGATAATTATTTGAAATTATAAGTAAATGGCTAGGTATCAAATTTTCTAATGCAATTAAGTTCTTGTTAAATTTATTAATGAAATGTTAATCATATGTCTTTATTTGTGTGTGTGCGTGTATGTATGTGTGTGTATATATATATATATATATATTAAACGCTAAGTTTATGAACTCAACTAAACTAAAATCTAATTTTGAAAGTTTAGATTTAAGATTGAAAGATTGAAAGAGTAAGAAAGTGCAAGGACTAGAATATGATAAATTTTGATTTTTATATTTTAAAAATATTCCGTATTCAGTATGGATAAAATTTTCTATGCAACTCAATGATAGGGTCAATACTGAATCCAACCACTGTCCATGGTACCTAGAAGTTAGCTATATATAGGCTCATGAAATAAATTGAGTTTCAACCAATGTATATTACTAAAAACAGATGAGTCTTAAATGCTCTTAATTAGTTTTAATTTAGCTCAATTTGCATTGGTGTGAGGAAATTTTAATAAAGTTGTTCATGTAGGTTTTTTTTTTTTTTTTTTTTTTTTTTTTTTTTTTTTTTTTTTTTTTTTTTTTTTTTTTTAAATAAGTAAAAGTTACATTCAAATCTGCATCATGATCTAAGATGTAATATTTTAAAATCAATCAATTTTAATCCATTAATATAATTCTCATATATATTCTTTTATATTCTCTATTTTAGTTTTTTTTTTTAAATGGTGTGAGTATTCATATCCTATGACAAAAAGATTTCTAAGAATCACAAAGATTTTTTTAGATGGCCACTATGAAATTTGAGTCCTTGCTTCCAAGGTACTCAGATCCCATTGCAATTAGGTCTTTTATTTTAATAACTGTTGTTTAAGTCAATTTCTTTTATATAGAAAAAAAAAGGTTTACATAATATCACATAATTAAATTTGCATCACATGTCTAATCTTTTTTTTTTTTTTTCTAAAGTATTACATTACAAAAAATATATAGAAACACTTTAACACTGAACTACTCTAATCTTAAATATGAAAAATAAGTTACCAAAAAAAAATTAATGTTGGAAATTAAAATAATTGTTAATGGAAGTTTAATAAAGCACATGGCCTAAGGTATAAAATAAGCGTAAAAGTTAAATAATAAAAATAAGAGTTAGAGAGAGCGAGAAGGCGTTAAGTTAATAGTTAGATGGACCAGAAAACGTGGGTGTTGACTCGAGAGTGGATTGTAAATCATAGGTCCCCCACAATCCACCGACAAGGTAGCAAAGCAAGAAGATTCCCCTCTCTCTCTCCACCCTTTATTTTATTAACTCCACGTCTCTCAAAATGTATGTGCATTATTTTCTTTTTTTAATTTCATATTAATTTATTTTTCAATTTAATCTTCATCCCAATCTGGTTCCTCTAATTTTAAAATTTTCAATTTAGTCTCTACACTCAACGAATGAGAAAGGATTGTCTAATATTGAAAAAAAAAAAAAGAGTAAATTATATGGAAGAATTAAAAGAATCCTATAATTTGGTCCTATCTCATCATCCATTGTCTCTATCATTGCTATAATAAATAAGTGACATATTTATATTGTATTTGGATGACTATGTTAACTGATTGTGCTAGATTTTAGACCTATTTTTTTTTAAAAGTAAAATATAGATGAATTTTCAAGTTGTTAAAAAACAATTTAAGAGGTTTTACCCATATAGAAATTAAATAAAAAAACAATTTAAGAGGTTTTACCCATATAGAAATTAAATAAAAACTTTTTATAACTCTAGGAACCAAATTAAAGCTAAAACTCAAATTATAACAACCACCAAATCTAATCATAAAATTCAAATTAGTAATTTAATCTCTCTATTTAATTATTGGGTTTATTTTTAGGCTAAACATAGGTTTTAGTCTCCAATTATTTTATATTCTTTTTAATTTAGTCTCTATTATTTAAAAAGTTTTAATTTAGTCTCTCATGTGTTAAGATTTTTCAATTTTGTCTTTTATTGTTGGTAAATATTAAAATTAACTAATTATAAACTTGCATGACAATAATACTCTTAGTGAATTAGTGAAATTTTAGAAGACAAAAAAAATTCCTCAAATTAAAACATATAGGTTAAAATACTATTTTGGTCCATTAGACTTTGTTCCATTTTGGTCCACAAATGTCTAATTTTAGTCTATGTACTTTTAATAAAGCTTAAAATTGATCTTTGCTATTAGTTTATTGTTAATTTTTCTTTAAAAAAAATTAATCTCTATTAGTTTTCCCTTTATAAATTTTGAACTATGTTCACATTTTATTTTTTTTATATTAAAATTATTATTATTATTTAATCAAATTTGATAAAAATCAGCTTCAAACTTATCATATGAATCAATTTTAAGCTTTATTGAAAAGTACACAAACAAAATGGAATAAAACTCAAAATACAAATATCAAAATGGTATTTTAACAAGCATATACTTTAAGGTGGGACCAAGTTTGAGGAACGTCGTTGCCAGGGTCCGGGCTTTTGAAATGAAGCTGGTGGATCCACCGCCACACCGGGCTGCTCCTCCGTACACCGGCAAGGCGTGATTCCCAGTCTTTCTTTTGATGTGGGGATTTTGAAACTATGCGGTGTGTTTAATTTGTTTGGTTTGGTACCACAGAAAAATATATAAATATTTTTAAATATACGGATCGGAGAAAGGGAGAATCTTAACTTAACTTATTGTTACTCATTATCATTACAGCCGAGCCGGCAATCTGCGGAGGGACCGACCAAGAGAGAATCTCCAGATCCTCCTTTCTTAAACACCAGCCAAATCCACCTACATACTTAGAAAATTATCCTCTTCTATATTTTTTCTATTTTAGAAATAAACCTCTCCCTCTCCCATACCACTTTTCGCACATTTTAACTTCGTTGTTGAGATTTTAGTCCAATTTTAAATGTTAACAACGTAATTTTAAAATTTTAAACTTGTTTTACATAAAATAGTTAAAATTCTTGTTATTAAACTTGAAAAAACAAATAAAAATATATTTATTTTTAATTACTTGTTTACAAAAATTAAGCTGCATTACATTTATATTTTATTTTGATGTATAATATTTAATGCTTTTTCCACTTCTATAGTTCTATTACTAAATTTGTAAGTATTATGTTTTGTTAAACTTAAAGGAGAGAGCACATATGAAATAAAGAAGAAAGTGAAGAATGAATTGATATGAATTCCATTAAAACAAAGCCTTATATAGGCTTCAATACAACTAAGTTTAGTGCTTCCATAAAATTAGGATAAACATAAGAATAGGAAGCAAACCTATGGAATAGGTAATTTGACTTAACAAAAAAAGACTTATTCAAATTTAACACCCTCCCTTAAACTAAAAACTATGCAATTAGTATTTAGTTTAGACTAGACAAAGGGACAACACCAAGCAAATTCCGAAGCTTCACAAATGTTGCTAATTTGAGAGGCTTGGTTAAAATATCAGCAACTTGATCTTCACTCCTACAGTAGCTTAGTTTGATGATTCCATCATTTGTAAGATCCCTTGAGTAATGGTATCTTACATCAATGTGTTTGCTTCGTCCATGCAAGACAGGATTCTTTGAGAGCTTGATTGCTGAAGTGTTATCACAATAAATGATAGATGCTTCTTCTTGCTTATAATGCAACTTCTCAAGAATGTTCCTCAACCAGATGGCTTGACATGCACATAATGTTGCTGCTACAAATTCAGCTTCAGTGGTAGATAATGTGACAATTGACTGCTTTTTGGAAGACCATGAGATAGCTCCTGAACCAAACATGAAAACATACCCTGAAGTACTTTTTCTGTCATCTAAATCTCCTGCATAATCACTATCGCTAAAACCAACGAGGTTTAGTTCTCTTCTTGTTTGATAAAATATGCCAAGATCAGGAGTCCCTTTTAAGTAACGTAAGATTCTTTTGGCAGCAAGGAGATGAAGTTCAGTTGGAGATTCCATAAATCTGCTAATTAAACTTACAGCATACATAATATCAGGCCTTGTAGCTGTCAAGTACATCAAGCTTCCAACCATTTGCTTATAGAGAGTACTATTGACCTTCTTTCCTTCATGGTCCTTTGTGAGCTTCAAACTGGGTTCAACTGGAGTTGTGGCTGAGTTGCAATTCTTCATTTGAAACTTGTCCAAGATCTCCAGTGTATATTTCTTCTGATTTATGAAAATTCCAGCTATTGATTGCATTACCTCAATGCCGAGAAAATAATGCATCATCCCTAGATCTGTCATTTCAAACTCTGCCATCATGGACTGCTTGAATTCTTCAAACATAACTGAATCATTGCCTGTGTAAATCAAATCATCTACATACAAACATACTATCAAAATCTTATTCGGAGGTTGAAATTTAATAAAGAGAGTATGTTCATATGGACATTTTTCAAATCCAACTCTAATAAAGTAGGCCTCAATTCGACTATACCAAGCCCTAGGAGCTTGCTTCAAGCCATATAAAGCTTTCTTCAATCGATATACCTTTCCTTTGTTATTTTGTTGAACATAGCCAGGGGGTTGATCTACGAAAACCTCTTCATTCAAGTTTCCATGCAGAAAGGCTGATTTTACATAAATTTGAAGAATTTTCCAATTGTTTTGTGCTGCCAATGCTACCACCATTCGAATAGTATCGTGTCTTGCAACTGGAGCGAAAACTTCATTGTAATCAATGCCAATTTGTTGCTTGTACCCCTTTGCAACTAGACGAGCCTTGTACTTGTCTACTTGGCCATCTTTATTCAGCTTCGTTTTATAAACCCATTTAACACCAATGGATTTTTGCCCTTCAGGAAGTTCTGATAGCTCCCAAGTGTTGTTTTTCTCTATCGACTTAATCTCTTCATCCATGGCCTGCTTCCATTTTATATCTTTGACAGCTTCTTCAAAAGTTAATGGATCACATTCTGATAATAAAGCATAATGAACAAGTGCCTCATCAGAAAGATCACCACCAACATCATAATCTTCCATCCATGCTGGTCTTCTTCTAACTCGTTGTGATCTTGAGCTTGTACCTTCTGTTTGAGCCTCAGTAGCCTCAACTGATTGTTGCACTGGATTTCCAGGTTGTGATGACAAAGATACATCATTGTCTTCAAAGTTCACAGGTATTGGTTGTTGCTCCAGAGTGTCTTCTGTCCAATTCCAAGTGCTTAGTTCATCAAATATAACATCTCGACTAATTACAATTTTACCTGTGATTGGATTGAATAATTTGTAAGCCTTTGATTGCTCACTAATGCCAAGAAAGACACATTTTTGACCTTTATCATCTAGCTTCTTCCTCTTCTCGTCAGGAATGTGTGCATATGCAATGCACCCGAACACTTTAAAGTGGTCAACCGATGGTTTACGCCCATCCCAAGCTTCTTGAGGAGTCATATTTTTAACCGAAAAAGTGGGACTTCGATTTAAAACATGAACACCCCAATTTACTGCTTCTGGCCAGAATTGCTTTGGAACTCTTCCATTTGCAATCATACTTCGAACCATGTTGAGGATAGTACGGTTCTTTCTTTCAGCAACACCATTTTGTTGAGGTGTGTAAGCTGCTGTCAACTGGCGTCGAATTCCATGCTCAGCACAAAAATTTACAAATTCTTGTGACATGTATTCTCCTCCACGATCCGTTCGAAGGGTTTTGATTTTCCTTCCAATTTCATTTTCAACAACCGCTTTAAAGCTCTTGAAAATTGAGAATGCTTCTGACCTTTCCTGCAAGAAATAAATCCAAGTTTTCCTGCAAAAATCATCAATGAAAGAAATAAAATATTTCTTATTCCCATTTGATATTGGGTTTATTGGGCCACATATGTCGGAATGAATCAACTCCAACGGTTTACGTGCTCTCCATGCTTTGCCTTTTGGAAAATTTTCACGATGTTGTTTGCCAACGACACATTCTTCACATATTTTTATAGGAGGAGAAATTTGGGGAAGGCCAACCACCATTTTCTTTTGAGAAAGGACCTGCAAACCTTTGAAATTCAGGTGGGCATATCGCAAATGCCAAAGCCACGTGGAGTCTTGATCTACATTAGTCTTGAAACATAATTCCAAACCTTCTAGTTTGAGTGGAAACAGCCTATTTGAGGCCATTTCAACACGAGCTATCAACCCTCTCCTTGGATCATATATCTCACAGGCGCCTTCTTTGATGGTTGTGACATAGCCCTTCTCTTGTAGCTGTCCAACACTCAATAAATTGCTTCTCAAATCAGGAATATAAAACACATTTGATATAGTCTCAACATTGCCCCTTTTGGTCTTAATTTGAATATTGCCTTTACCCACAATATTTACTTTAGAATTATCACCAAACGATACAGTAGAATGATAATTTTCATCCAAATGAGAAAAGAGAGACTTGTTACCGCACATATGATTGCTGCAGCCAGTATCTATATACCATATGTTTGGTCCAAGTTCATCATTGTGGTGACACGTCATCAATAGTGTTTCTTGCTCCTTTTTCTCTAGGAAATTGGATTGCTCTTCTTTGTCATGGTTAAGGTTGGTCCTGCATTCAGACTTGTAATGACCAAACTTATGGCAACGATAGCATTTAATGTTGGACTTATCAAATCTCGAGTTGTTGTTGGACGTTTGGTTGTGTTGATCATGTCCGCCACCTCTTCCTCTTCCTTGCCATTTTCCACGACCTCGACCACGACCCCTATTTAATCCCCTTCCTGCTGAGTTTTCACCATGGGTTGAAGTCTTCAAGGCTTGTTCTTCAGTTGGACTTGTATTTGACGTCATTCTCTGCTCATGCACAAGTAAAGAACTTTGTAATTCATCAATTGATAAGTTATCGATATCTTTTGATTCCTCAATTGAACAAACCACATATGCAAATTTAGAATCCATCGACCGAAGAATCTTTTCAACCACAGCTACATCTTCAATCTTCTCTCCATGGATCCGCATCTTATTTACTATAGCCAAGGTCCGTGAGAAGTACACATCCACGGACTCACCTTGCTTCATTTGAAGAATCTCGAACTCTTTGCGAAGAGTTTGGAGTTGCTGTCTTTTCACCCTCGTTGTGCCTTGATACTTTTTCTTCATGGAGTCCCAAATTTGCTTGCATGTATCTTTTTGCAAAATGGTCTCCAAGATGGCACGATCAATGGCTTGGAATAAATAATTCTTTGCCTTAAGATCCTTCAATTTTCGTTCCTCTAGCTTCTTTTGTTCAGCTTCTGACAAGACAACTCCAGTTGCTGGTTCATTCACTCCTGCTTCAACAATGGTCCAATACTCTTTGGACCGCAGAAAATTTTCCATCAACATGCTCCAATGATCATAATGACCATCAAAGCGAGGAATTGCTGGTTGCACATAGTTGTCTGAGGCCATTGCTTTTGCTTGCTAGCTATCGTGGAAGATAAAGGAACAACTTGGCTCTGATACCACTTGTTAAACTTAAAGGAGAGAGCACATATGAAATAAAGAAGAAAGTGAAGAATGAATTGATATGAATTCCATTAAAACAAAGCCTTATATAGGCTTCAATACAACTAAGTTTAGTGCTTCCATAAAATTAGGATAAACATAAGAATAGGAAGCAAACCTATGGAATAGGTAATTTGACTTAACAAAAAAAGACTTATTCAAATTTAACATGTTTTAGTTCTTCATTAAAAAAAAAGTTTTAGTTCTTAAAAATAATTATAATTATAAGTGCATTGCCAATTTTTTATATTTGAAATATTAATATTTTTAACTTTATCAACTTAAACGTAGTTTAATTATTTAAGACATTAATCATCTCTTAATGTTCTTAAATTTAAATTTTTATCCATTTGTTTAAACACTAATACTCTAAAAAAAACCAATAATTAGATTCAAAATAAATTTAGATTTGGTGTCAAAAAATAATGTCATAACAGATATCTTTTAATTTAGAGTTTAGGAAAATAATTGGAAATTTAATAAGTAAGATTTAAAAAATAATAATAATAATTTATAAAACAAACCAAAACAAGTTATTTTAAAAAAAATGTATGTATAAGATAAGAAATAGGATTTAAAGCATGAGAGTTGGGGCCCACGTATGAGTATATTTAAATAGGAGGTGGGGAAGGGGTTTAGCTATTGCCACCCACGTGGGAAAGACAAACGGATGGCCACAGATAATGATCTCCTTCGCCTTCCTTTGCCGGGTTGGATTCGACATTACAACTCATTCCCAACTTTGCTCCTTTCAAAATATAGTACACTTATTCATCATCTAATTCACCTGCCCTTTACATTATTTTTATTACATTATTGTATTCATTAATGCCTTCTTCATAGGAAGTTCCTAATTACAATTTACAGTAAGGCAATCAATATTTCCCCTTTCACCAAACTTCCAATTTCGACAAAATTTCAATTTATAGTGTAATTGTGCTGTTAGCAATTAACTAAAACTTTTCAAAAAACACAAGTACTAGATTTTTTTTTTTTAGTTCAATAATGCTTTTAGGGTAATTTCATAAAGGAAAAATCATAGTCAACTTAAGGATGGTTATTAATGTCTTAGGGCGAGGATTAATAGAACATATGAACTATAAGAGAGAAGACTTTGTTCGATTCGATCATTGAATTGTATTGTTAACATTGTATGTTTGTGGCTGTTTTTTTTTTAGTTCAACAATATGTAATTAGGGTGGAATATTTAAATCTCTAACTTCCTAGTTGAAGTATATACCTTAATCAGTTCAGTTATGTTCAAATTGATGTATGTATGTGTTTTTAATTCACTAACATATCAGACATATTACTTTAATTATTATCTCAATGGAAAATTTGCACATTTTAATTTGTAGTTTTTACCTTTTAAAATAATGTATTTATGTTATATTTTAACCCAACTTTGATTGAATAAGATTTAATAATTATTTAAAATATGATCAGTTATTGTAATTATCAAGTTTCAATGTTTACTGAAAATTATATATGTAAATACAATTACTATGTTGTGAAGACAGTTAATATATATGCATTTACAACACTAAACTATGTTGTCCTCAATAATTTCTAGTTGTCAGATTCTTCATATGGGTGTGAAACTTTTTGAAAAACCTCAACATTATTTTCACTTTTCAATTATTCAATTTAGAAAATAGCCAATAACTTTAAAGAAAAAAAAAACAAGAAAATGCAGCTCTATCTCATTATTTTGTTTTGGACCATTATTCATAGAAGTAAACTTATAATGTACGGCCATTATCGAGTTGTCGGTGGGCCATAGCATCGCAACCTTTATCTTAATGGGTAATAATTATCTGACATTTATTTCCCAAATACATTATAATAATCTACCGATATAATATAAGATTCTAATACATATAATTGAGACAACTGTTTCCGTGACATATAATTCTCCTTTGCATGTGAATCGCCGTTGTCTATATAATTTCCATCATCGTTTTCTTTCTTGTTTCTATAACTTTATAAAATAATCTAATACGGCAATGCTATTAAGAATTCCTTATATTTTTACATTTTTTTTTTTAAATTTTGGCATCAATCATTTAAATATTATGTCTTCATCTTAGAACTTTGCATTAAAATTATTTTATTCTCTTTCATCAAATTTCCATATTGCAAATGACAAAAGTTTTACCATGTTTGAATTCATATATTTAGTATGAATTTTAGAAATTTGACCTAAAACGTCTTTTAAATAAAACAAAAAACCTAATTGACTAAAGACAAATTCTTAAACTTAGAACTAAAAGTAAGGTAGTTAAAAATACATCGACCAAACAAAAACATTCAGGACTAATTTTATAGTTTTTAATATTTATTATCAAAATCGAGCTTGTATCACCATGATTTCAATGTAATTCTTTAAAAAAAAAAAATCTCTTTTTTAAAATTTAACTAAAATAATTAAAATATAAGAAATGAAAACAAATAACTTGTATGTAAACTTAACTTAAATTAAAAGAAAAAATAGAAACCAGGAAAAAAAAAGTTTTTGGGTAAATTTGTGGTCAGGTCAGACTAGTTTCTTTTTTTTTTTTCTTTTTTTTTTAATTAAAAATATAAAGTAGTTTGTAAATATTTTAAAAAGTAGTGCAATTAAATAGTGTTAAACAACCAATCTCATTTAAAAGTGAATAGTATAAAAATTGTTTGCTAACTGATTACTTTTCATTATATAAAAGAAAGTTGTGCATATTAAAAACACGATTTATATATATAACTGTCTTTGAATGCAATCGTCTGCCAAATAAAAAAGTTAATTAAAAAAAGTACAACACTTTCAAAATAATATCAAAGCACCATGTTTTTTTTAATAATAAATTACTAAAAAAAAATATAATATTCTCGTAGAAAAATCCAACAAAGTCGTTATCAAAATTAGGCTAAAACGAAAAGTATCAAAAACCAAAATAAAATACGAAGAAAGAAAGAAAAAAAAAAGGTTAAGGAAGAGAGAAGTCCATGTGAATTATATATACCAAGTACTTGGAATCTCGTGCACTGCTGGTGTTGCCTATTTCTGAAGCATATCTTTCACGAAACTTGAAGGAGATTGGCTGGAATCTGACCCAAAAATCGCAGAACTTGGGTACGTTTCTGTTCCTCTTCCTGTTCTTGTTCCCCCCTTCCTCAGTGGGTAAACGAGAGAGAATCTTTTTGTTTCAGTTCAAATTATTTTCCTCTTTTCTTTATTTATTCACTACTGATTTGAGGGGAATGGTGGAGTCTTCCATGTTCCATCTTTCTCTGTGCAAACGGATTACGATTTTTTTGCCCAAGCTGGAACTTCTTGGAGGAGATGAAGTTTCTTCTTCTTCTTCTTCATCTTCATCTTCCTCTTCCTCCATTTCTTCCCTCTTTTTTGTCTTAGCTTTTGGCTTCTTTTGCAGTGTTCTGAAATATAAAAATACATGCGAAGCTCTGCAATTCCATCTGCTGATCGGTCGTTAGGATTACGGATTATTGTTTCAGGTGATTACGGAGGTTTTTCGCGTTTTGGTTGTATATAAGCAGTTTTCGTTCGTTTTTTTTTTTTTGTTACTCTCTTCATCGATCTGTGTGTTTATTAATTCGAGGTTCGATCCCAACTTCGACGTTGTAATTTGTAATTAGAGTTGATTTTGGTTTAATCTTTGTTTGGTTTTAATGTATTACTAGAATTCCATCTCATGAAGAGTAGTCTATGTATATTATAAATTGTGATGACACTCTACATTTTTTCAACGTGAGATCATTAACAATTTCAGAGTTTTTGTGAAAGCAAATTCTTATCCTGTGGAATGTTTTTTATTTTTATTTTTGGGGAGCGCATTAAGTGCTCGACGTAATGACTGAATGAGAAAGGGATATTTAGGATAGCAAACAAAAGACCAATGGAAAAGCCTTTATCACAAGTTTTTTATTCATTCGTACTGGGCAGTTCTGCCCTCATTATAGCTACTGAATACCCAATTCATAATGGTGTTGGCCGCTGGTACTCAAAGGAAATAATATATATATTTATATGTGTTTTTGATCAAACTCGAGACCTTTGGATTATTGATTTTTCAGGCAAGAATTCATTCCAGAAGCAGATTCTGAATTTCTATACCACTTCCTATTTTGTGTTAACGGACTTCTTTTTTCTTTCTCAGACTATTTTGGGGACTCAAGATTCAAGACTGCATCAGGTAAAAAAAAGGGGCTGAAATCCCAATGGAAAAGCTGCCCAAGGCATATGAAAAGGAGTACATGAGGATGGCTATGTTAAAGCATGAAGAAACATTCAAACAACAGGTTTTTCTCCAATTTTGATCTTCAATTTGCATTTATCCTTTTTGTTGAGAAACCCAAAACAACCTTGCAATTATTGAACTGTTAAAGATGCATCTCTTCATTTTGACCACTGGTTTTTTCAATCTGCACATCTTAACAAGAACTGATTCAACTGGATCCATAATTTTGATAGTATTCCCTATTTTCTTTTAATGGTAGTTTGTAAATATGGGTGTTTTGAATTTTTTGAGGCTCAATCTGAGAAAAGTGCGGTGCAACATTTTAAAGCGAGGGGGATAAAAAATCTTAGATTTGTGGTGGCAGGGCAATGGATGTATTGGGTCGATTGTCATTTTCCATTTAGGGTTTTTGTCACATCGTCTCATAATTTTCTATGAGCTACATCATTGAAAAAAATTTATACCAACTTTTTCTATCATAATAAAATAATTTTACCTTCAATGTTCAATCCATGCTTTTTTTCAGATGGTTTTTAAATGAAATCTACTTGTTCTTATGTTAATTATCTCGATATTATTATATCATTAGTTTTGTTTTTGCCTTTAATCTATTTTTATATCAATTTAATTCATGTTCTAAGCTTGGGAAGACATATTGCAGGTACACGAACTTCATCGGCTTTATCGAACCCAAAAGACTTTAATGAAAAACGTAGAGAAAAGCAGGCAAAGTGGATGGAATCCAGGAAGTTGGAACAAAAGGAATGAGATATGTTTCAGACAAATTTATGAACAGGATGCAAGAAATTATTACAGATCATTAACCCATACGACCAAACTGGACTTGGAACAGCCTGCTGAAGATGAAACAGAAGCCAATAATGGAGCTCTGCAGATCATAAACGAGAATGAACTCGAACTAACTCTAGGGCCTTCAAGTTACAATACTTCAGATTCAGGAATAACCCACTCTTCTTCTTCAACAGGGTCCAGCCATGAGGGAAGACGTACGGACACAAAGCAAGTTAAAGGTCAAGAAATGGAGGTTTTGGGGGTGACTGAAAATTCTTCAGGCTACCAAAATGGAAGTAATAGGGGAGAGAAGAAGATGCTAGATTACCCTCCTTGGCTTTTTCAAGTTGTGAGCCTTAACATGACTTAATTTTCAAGGTATAAAAAAAAAACAAATTCCAATTCATTTGAATCAAATTAAATGAGAACATCTTTGGTTGCTTCTCATTGACTAATCAACAGGGTGATTGATGTTTAGTTGTATTGAGCTTTCTTCTTCATCTATTGCTTGTATATTGAGATGCTGATCTGTATTACTTTGTAAATTTTTAACCTTGAGGAAAAAAAACACTTTTGAATTTCAAACTATATGATTAATGTGAATTGAGAGAGTCAACTTGAGCATAGTTTAATGAGTTAAATCATATGTCTTCGACTAACAAGTCAGGTTGAATCTCCACCACCTCTACACATGTTGAACTAAAAAAAAGAATTGAATTAGACACATTTTTTAGAATATAAAAAATACTATTTAAATATTTAGGTATTTGTTACACAATCAAAGTAATTTAAAAAAATATGGATAAGGTACTTTATTTGAAAATATTATTATTAAAAGTCAGCTAAAGATAAAGAAAGTTGATAGAGACTGATTTTATCAAATTCATGTGGGTGGAAGAATAGTACAATCAGTCGCAATTTCTAATTCCTCATCATGGTTCAGTAAATGGTTTTAATGAATTGTTTTTCTCCCAAGAAAAGAAAGGTTTTCCTTTTTTTTCTTTTTTTAGCAAGAGAAAAATCAAGTTCTATTGTGATTCTGTGAAGCTATGATGTAAAAGAATGAAAGAAGGTTTGGACACAAATTTATAAAAAGAAAAAGAAAATTTCCACATTCTTTAAGCCTGTTGTACAAATTATTTAAACCCGGCTATTTGGGAAAATGAAGGAAGGCAATTCAAAATTTGAGCGCACAAATTTATATCACGCGTACAGTTGCCATATTAAGATGTCAGTTTAAGGGGAATAATGTCAATCAAGTACGATTCAAGTATAAAATGATGAGAGATATATGCTCCAACGGGATTTTTTATATTAATATTGTAGTTTTTAAAATTTATTATAAAAATATTGTAGTTTTCAAGCTATTTATATCAATATTATAGTTTTAATTCGTTGGCAGATGATCGTCTCTTGAAGAGACGACCATGTACACGCGTTTGAGATGGTCGTCTTGGCGACGATCAAGTGTATGAGGCAGATGATCGACCGTACCTCGCATTTAAAAAAACAGACAACTAGATGAAGAGACGACCATCTTTTGCATTTTTGCCACGTTGTGCGGAATCAGACATGGAGACACGTCTGGTTTTTTTGTTTTTTTTTGTTTTTTTTAAAAAGATGGAGAGATGACCATCACCAAATTTTTAATAATGATATTAGTTGGCATATTGGTCAGTTGATCACTCTAAAACGTAAAGGGCCTAGGTTTGAGCATTGTGTAACGCAGTTTTTAACTTTTTATTTCTTTTTTTCCTCCACTTTCTCTCTTTCTTTTTTTCCTTCCGTTTTTTTCTTTTTTTCTCTTTTTTTTTCTTTTTTTTATTTGTTTTATTTAAATCAAATAAGATATCTTCCGTTTTTTTAATATTTGAAGTAAATTGAATATTCTATTGTAATTTATTCTTTTTTTCTAAGAAATTAAAATTTATTTAAGTATTAATTATTTAAATATTACATTGCAATTGACTTTAAGAGAAGAACAACTTCGTTTACGTCATTTTAAGTTAATTTTTGTAATTTATTATTTTTTTTCTAATAAATTGAAATTTATTTAAGTATTAATTATTTAAATATTATATTACAATCGACTTTGGGAGAAGAACAACTTCGTTTACGTCATTTTGAGTTGATTTTAAATAAAATGATCACGTTATTCAAAATTATCATGTAATTCTTTTTAAATAAATAAAGAAAAATACAGAAATACGAGAGAATGAAAAATCACTCATATTAGAAAAGAAAATATTTAAATAATTAATACTTAAATAAATTTCAATTTCTTAGAAAAAAGAATAAATTACAATAGAATATTCAATTTACTTCAAATATTAAAAAAACGGAAGATATCTTATTTGATTTAAATAAAAAAAATAAAAGAACGGAAAAAAAAGGAGAAAGAAAGAAAAAAAAATGGAAGGAAAAAAAGAAAGAGAGAAAGCGGAGGAAAAAAAGAAATAAAAAATTGAAAACTATGTTACACAATGCTCGAACCTAAGCCCCTTAACGTTTTAGAGTGATCAACTGACCAATATGTCAATTGGTATAATTATTAAAAGTTTGGTGATGGTCATCACTTGAAGAGACGACCATCCACCTTTTTTTTTTTTTTTTTTTTAAAACCAGACGTGTCTCCATGTCTGAGTCCGCGCAACATGGCAAAAATATAAAAGATGGTTGTTTCTTGTTTCTTTTAAAATGCGAGGCATGGTCGACCATCTACTGCGTACACTTGATCGTCGTCAAGACAACCATCTCAACGCGTGTACATGATCATCTCGCTGCCAACGAATTAAAACTACAATATTGATATAAATAGTTTGAAAACTACAATATTTTTATAATAAGTTTTAAAAACTACAATATTAATAAATAAAAAAATCATGATGCAAGGTGTTTTTTACACAAATTGGAAATTATTTTTTTTAAAAAAAAAAACTATTTTCAATTGAAATCTAGTAATATTCGTTTAATTTGTAATGTCTATATGATTCAACATGTTTGTTTATATCATGTTTTAGTTTTGTACGTATTTGTTTAAGCTAGAAAATTTTTACGTACATTGTATTTGAATTATATGAGTGATGTTTTTTATGATTTTTTTAATTTTAAAAACATATTTAAACATGCTTTTTTTTTTTTTTTGAAACAACAAAGAAACTTTCATTAATAAAATTACAGCCCATAGGCTACAAAAGAAGAATTTTAAACTGAAACTAGATCCAACAAACAATCTCGAAAATTAGTAGTCCATAACATTGGATGACAAGATAAACATGATTTTGTTAATCTATCAGTCAACCCATTTGAATCTCGTCAAACATAAATGTATTTGACTTGCAAAAGTTCCTTTTGAATAGAATAGATGTCTTGTAAAAGTTGTGGGCCTCAACCATCGAATCTTATAATCCATTTAGCATAGAAACAACACTTAGGGAATGAGAGAAAACATGTATAAAAAACATTTATCATCAATGACAATATTTCAACATAAGCATGCGAAACTATTTTTATTCATTTACATTATCAATAGTAATGTACATAAATACTTAAAATTATCCGAAATAAGTTTGGTGGATCGTCTTTAAATAAATGTAGGATTTCTATTAAATGATAAGTAAATAATTAAAAGAAACAACTCAAATAGTTTGTTAGTGCAAAATTAAGGTTCTAAAACATAACAATTAAATACCGGAGATATTGGTCAAGCAAGATGACAAATTCCCAACGAACCTCTGTCCATATTATCAAGGTTTCTAAAACACAAATATTTTAGGGACTATTTAGGACGTGGGTTATACTAGTCTAAGTTATTATAGTCGGTGGAGTACGTTGCACCCCAAACACAGACTATTATAACCCAGACTAAATAACTCTACATCCTAAAAACAAATTATATAACTTCATAGATTATTATAACTCACTCAGCACCTTAAATAGTCCCTTAAGGATTGCAATTCCATTGAAGCCAAATCAAGTAGAAATTAGTCTTACATATGGAAGATCATCTTATTAGGTAAAGATCTTATCCAATAAGGTTTGAGGTGGAGAATCGACTTAAGTCAAAATGATCTGTTTATGAAAGGGCATGACAAATTTTTTTTTTTTTTTAATCATTTCAAAATCACTCCAACATGACTGAAGATATGTGAATACTTTATTCTTCATCCATATAAGGGTAGGATGTGGCATACCTTATAGTTATAAGTACTTCTAGCCATTGGAATGAGAAAATTTTAGAAGAACTCTTCCTAGAGGATGATGTGATTACTATTCCTAGCTTAACAATAGGTGAAAGAAGAAATTGTATTGACTTCCTAAATTAAACTTTTTATGCAGAGAGCTTGTTGTGATCAGCTCCTTTAATGTGATGTTATAGTAGTTATTCTAGTTCAGTTAATATTACTTTAGTTATTAATTTTTAGTTAATCATTGTTCAATTAATTATTTGTTTTTTTTTAGAAAGGGTAAGGGAGCTTTTGAATATTATTTTAAATAGAACTTTGTTCTTAGAAAGTGTTCTCTTAAATTCTGGAATGAACTTGAAGGAATGAACGTTTCACTCCGCAGCAAAAACATTGGATCGTCTTTAATTTTATTTAAAATTAAACTAAAAAAATAAAATTAAGCAAACTTACTTAGAGTAAATATGGAGATATTTCTGACGAGTATTTATCTCTTCCACAAAGTCTTCCTAGCTATGATTCGAACACATGACCAAGACTTGTGAGAGCCTCTTGAAAGAAAATCTACAAGAATTGGAGAAGAAGATGTCTAGAGAGAATTTTCCGATTCTCCATTGAGGAGGGTGTGTTATGTCTAATGGCTCAACCCGATGGTTCTATTTATAGAAACCAAAGACAAATCTTTGCCATAATTAAAATATTATATTTTAATATCTAATATATTAAAATATATCTTATACTTATTTGAATCTTATTCAAATCTCCTACGATATTTATTTGTTTGAATTTTATTCAAATTTTATAAATATATTTTATTTAATGTATCTAATATACATTAATTATTTTAATATTTAATGTATCAAATACAATAAATATATTTTTCTCTTTTATACTTAATAATCTAATATATTAAATATTAATTTGAACACTTCAAATTAAATATTAATTTGAACATTTCAAATTTTTCTTTCAACTAAATTGATATTTTAGTGTTACTATGAGCTAGCAAAGGAACCTTATGGACCTACAAATTATAAGCTCCAATGATATAAAATTAATTAATTAAACTCTTTAATTAATTAATTTTCATTCATTAACTCTAGGGTCACTCCACTATAGACCTAGAGTTGCACTCTTATGCACTGTAGGACAAATTGTGTCCATGAATATAATCACTACATGCAAGTCAATCATTCATGAGTTGTTCGTAATTATAGCTGGGTCAAAAGTCCGTTTTACCCCTGTAATTACATCTTGCAACTTAAGTACCATTGACCTTCTTGTAACGATCCTACTTTTTCTATTAGACATTCTAGGGGCATTACTAAATGTATGATAATAAAATAAATAAAACTTAAATAATCTCACAAAAAGAAATAAATTTTTTCTAAACAACCAAAAACTTTTACCTCGGGATCCCTTTAAATTTGTTTCAAAGCATAAGCATAGATTAAAAACATTTAACAATTGAGTTAATTTTCCCTAACACGTCTACTAAAAAGATATTCTAAAAATGCTAAAAATGAAGAAATTGCGGAAGGAAAACTTCTATAGGTCACCCAGGGCCTCTTTCAGCAACTATCATGTCATTCGCCTAGGATGCCCTTGTCTTAACCTAAAAAGAAAAACATTTTTGAAAAGGATGAGTATTTAAAATACTCAGCACAAGTGACCTCACTATCAGGGTCAGGATATGCAAACACATACAAACTGATTTTTTTAAAACTTTTTCCTCTAGTGGGACCTAAAACATTTTCATAGTGGAAACGTTTCTCTTTTAACTTTTCTCTTTGGCTTAATGTGGACAATTAACTCAACTTAACCTTTCCTTTTCATTTAACCTTTTCAGGTTCCTTTTCAATTTAACATTTTCAAGTTCATTTCTATTTAACATTTTCAGGTTCCTTTTCATTTAAATGTGCATCTTTAAATTTAGGGGGTAATTGCCACAGCCTTCGAAATCATTCTATCATGAAAATTCACATGTATGGATGAGGTCCCAAAGCATTTTAAATTTTCATTCCATGATGCATCACAAGGCAACATTCTCATAAATCATAAACCATAACTCATGCATCACATTCACAAGAATAGTTGGCAATCAACAAGTGAAAATCCATTTTCATATACAATAAAGCATTTTAAGATTCACCAAAAATCATAATAAAAATTTTATAAAAGCTTTTCATTTCAAATGTAATTTAATTTTTATTTTTTTCAATTCAGTTCCTAACTTGCATTTAAGCATACCAGCATAAAGTCCCTTACCTTGGCCAAGCTTAAGAATCCAAATCACCCAAATGCTCACCAAAATTCCACCGCCTTGAACCTCAGTCAAACGATTTGGAGCCTAATTCAAACCATCCCTAAGGTTAGAAACAATTCCTAAAATTCATAATTAAATCCCAAAGTTTCTCCCACCAAACTAAATTTAATTCACCTAAAACTCCCTATGACACTTAAAGAAAAGCCAAACAACCCAAATCTTAGAATTGAAGCCTAGCATATACTCAAGGATTTGCTTGATTTTAGAATGAGAATTTTACCTCCGTTTTTCTCCAAAACAAAACTGAGCTTTGGCGATTAAATGATGGTTTGATTCGATTTTGTCAAACCAACCTCCACCTACAATGGGTATTCCAAAATAGAGCCCAAAATCAATGGGTCAACCTCCAAATTATCAAAACAGTGCCCAAAACTAAATCTACCATCTGAAAACCATAAGAATACAACTAGAATAAGCTTACCCACGTGAAAATAGACTTGTAAGCCCTAAACTCTCTTTTGATCATATTGTGCTCATATATGATGTTTTGACATATGCAAATTGATATAGGTTGCACTAAAAGATGTCGTGGTAGAATTTGGGAATCTCCTAAGTTGTGGATATTAACGTTCACAAAACTTCATAAGGAGACAGGTTACGCATTGGGATAAGCATATTAAAAGTTGAGTTGAAGTAAGTTAAGGTCATGAGCAAGTTGGGTACACATTAGGTGTATGTTGTGTTGAATACAAAAGCTGTAATTTCTAATTAATTTAGTTAAAATTTCTTTACAATTTAGGTGGATTGAAAGGGACTTAAAGTCTAAAGAGAGAAGGAGGAGCTGGCCATTTTAGTTACATTTTCGTTGGAGTTTTTTTGTTATAGTGGAAGGATGAGCTGTCCAACACTTGTGACTGCAGTAGACAGCTGGAAGCTCTAGGAAGTGGATAAACTTAAAACAGTCATATCTCTCAATCCACTTGAGCAAAATTCGATGATTCTTGAGCCAAAATCTCAGAAATTGAATGAAGATTAGGTCTGGAAAATTTTGTGAGAAAATATGAAGAAGAAGGTCGTGAAAATTTAAGAAAACCGAGAGGTGTTCCCAGTTTTTCGGCCAGCAGAACAGGGTGAAGAAATCTGGTGATTTTGAGCTCTTGAGGACGAATTAGAAGCTAAAATTTTGAGGGCAAACGAAGATAGGAGAAGCTTATAAGCCTTGGGAGCCTTCCGGTGTTTGTGAGTAATTTTGTTTGAAAACCTATGCGTTGATCTTTATTTATTCAAAAGCTTACTAGTGATGGATATTGAAGCATGCTTAAACTAAGTTATATTCATTTTTCATTGAATTCCTACTAATAAATGTCGGTGTTGAAAGTTAAGCATAATTGTAACTAGTTTGTTACTCCGCGTTCAAGCATGAAACCTAAGTTTGGAAGTAGGGTTTTTCTTGGAAGTACCATGCATTAATCCACTCTAAAACATGTTTGAATTGCTTGAAACTTAAAGTATGATGGTTTGGCTATGTTAAAGAATTTATGCGTTGAGAACACGAAAAATGAGTTTGGTTAATGAGTTCTCTTTTAATCATACGATGAACTACACTTGAAGTTGGAAGCTTGTTTAATGATGAAAGTTTGTGTTTATGTTGAGAACTTGCTGAATGTGATTCCAAAACATGTTTCCTAACTATTTAAAGCATGCCCTTGTATATTATTAACCCCCGGTACTGAAGGACACGGAGAAGGTACCTGGGAGGGAGAAAACTTGACCCCCGATACTAAAGGACAGTGAGAAGGTATTCGGGTGGTAGTTGGTCTGACCCCAATACTGAAGGACATGGAGAAGGTATTAGGGGAGACCAGTGAGCCTAAATGGCATACCACGTGCACGTGAGAGAAAGAGGTATTGAAGTTGTTGGTTAGAGAGGACTCTACCATAGCTAGGGTATCATGCTACAAGTTTTCTTTATCATGAGTTTTGATGCATTGATTATCGTGGTGCTTAAAGCCTATAATTTGGCGACATTGTTTAATTACTTTTGATACTTTACCTATGAACGCATAACTTATTAAATAGTCACTCACTGGGCTTCCCAACTCACGTTTTCAACATGTTTTCTCTCCCCAGGTAGCAAACGAGTTCCCGGTGCTTAGCCTCGACAAGACTTGTTTGCCACCACGCCACTTAGCTCCTTGTATATATATACTTCCACCTGTATATAGTTTTGAAATAAAAGCATTCTAGTCGGGGTGTAATACTTAAATATGTTATGACTTGTTATGAAAACCTAGTATGGAAAAATGATTGCATCTTATTCAGGTGTGCAACTGTGCGCTCAATTTTACTAGTTCATATATGCTTCGTTGTATACAATTTCAGGTTAATGTTAGGTTGGGCAGGGAGTGGCAGTAAGAGAGCTGCTATTCTCTGTCTTCGCATTCCTTCCTAGGATTAGGCAAGTGAGCTGGGAGGGGGTGTGACAAGACCAAATCAGGGCTGTATAGTGTCGAAAATCGCCAGAAAATTAGCCCAAAAACAAAGCAATTCCGGCAATTTGGGGAGCGGCTGGCGGCGGCTTTCGGGTGGCAAGTCGGGTCGGAGGCGGCGGCGGTCTGCGACAGATCGAGTCTGGTTCGCGGTTCGCAGAACTGTGGCTTTGGGATCGGTCAGTGCGGTGGTGCTATGTGGTCCACGTGGTGGCTGTGCGACGACGGGGCGGCAATCTGAGGCAGCGTGGGAGTGGTGGCAAGCTGCTGAATTTTTTTTTTCTTCTTTTGCAAGAGAGGCTGTCAAAAATAAGGGAAGAAGAAGAAGAAGAGTGAGGAAGATAACGGATTGGCTTGGCTTGGCTTCAAACTCACCTAGGGCTACGTGCAATATAAAATAATAGAGAGAGAAATTAGGGCTTGGCTTATACATGGGCTTGGCTTGGGCTTAAACTCACTCAAATTACAAAAATGCCCCAAACATCAATTAAATCTCTTTTTTCCTTCTTTCTTCCCAATTTACCCTCCAATTCTCAAATTTCAATTATGCAAGTCCCAAAATTTAATTGCAAAGCACACTTTAAACATGAAATTGGCCTTACAATTAATTTAAATTTCCAAAATTAAAACTTTAATTAATACCTGAAAGTGTGATCGTTACACTTCTAATGGGCAATTTGTTTATGATCCAACCATAAACTAAGTCTCTTTTGGGCCAATGAGAGGGTGGGGCCCCATTGTTCAAGTCCTGGAATCAGCACTTAAGGAAACTACTCATCTACTTACCCTATATGGGAATGAAATTCCATTTTGTGAGATTATGTTCCCAGCTTCCTATTTGGTCAAGTCCCAAAATGGTAGACATATTGAATCGGCTACAAAAGTCACTCTCACCCATACAAATCAAAGGACAAACCCTCACAGGCAGGAGTTCATAACTCACTCAGGATTAAGATCGAGTCGCATATGATTATCTTGATGAAATATTAATTTTCTCAATTAACAGATTTATAAAGAGAAATTAAATATTTCGTGGTCCAGTCTTATACAAACTCATTGTATAAGATATACTTCCACTCACATGTCTCCACATGAACAATTTGGATCAAATTATTTGTAATTATTACAAAGTGGGTCGTATCAATAGTGTTGCCATGATAAGACACCCAACTTTATCCATGTACTATGACCCTTATGTTATTTCTTGAACATAATCTTCCCGTATGTCAACCACATATTGTTCAAGATTACATTAATAACCTTGAATTTTTCATATAATAGATAATATTATATTACAAATAAAATAATCAAAATTATTATTAATTATTAAATAAATTAGTAATTATGAAGTTTTATGGCATAAATCTCAATAGAACTTTCCTCTTATTCGACCATAGATTTAACCTAATGACAATTCTACTCCATCATCCTTCCAATGAGGGATAATCTAAGTAAGCAACAAATAGATACTAATAATATTTGTGGAGATCGTGGAAGAAAGGGAGAAATTACCACCACTCATGCACTATAGTTGTGTAAAAGAGTGAGAAAATTAGTATGGAATCTCTTCAATTTTTCAGCGAAAACTGATGTCACATTGCACAAGCTTTATGGATATTGTTCTTGAACGGAAGGAATCAACTTTCTTGGAGGACAAATGTTATGTTTGGGAGGGATTTTGGAATGACCAAAATCATTTTTGGGAGTAATTTTGGAATGACCAAAATCATTTTTGTCCTGTCATTTTTTATTTTAGTCATAAAGAAGTGATTATGACCATTTAAAAATCACTTCCAAACATGTTGGAAGTAGCTTCAATGCGATAGCATAGAAATATGGAATAACATAAATAATAGATTATTTAGGTCCCATTTGATAACCATTTTATTTTTTAAAATTAAGTTTATAAACACTACTTTCACCTCTAGTTTTTTTTTTATTACCTACTTTTTAAAGACGTTTTAAAAAACCAAGCAAAATTTTGAAAACTAAACAATAAATAATTTTGAAAAACTTGATATTGTTTTTGAAATTTAACTTAGAATTCAAATGTGTTTTTAAAGAATGTGAAAGACTTACCCAAAAATTGTGAGGAAACAATCATAATTTTAGAAAACAAAATAGTTAATTATCAAACGGGATTTTAATGTTGTGGAAGATTTGGAATGAGACGGGGCTATGGGCCAAGAACTGTGTAAAGATATAGAGAGAAGCAAATTGTTATGAAAGTTCAAGGTTTAAATTGATACAATTATGAGTTTAGGGTTTTAATGGATACAACCCCAAAATTTAGGGATATGAATTGATTTTTGTCATTTCTTTTACCTATCGACTTTATTACTAAAAAAATGTTGATAAATTAAAATAAAACGTCTAAAAGGTTGGGAACTAAAAAGAAATAAGTTTGAAAGTTCAGATTTTAATTTTCTATAAACATATGTCTAACTTCTGTCACGAATATAAAGTTTAAACATATTTTGTAAACTTCTGTTTGAATAGTATAATAACTTCTTTGTCCTTTTTATGTCAAAAAAAAAAAAAAAAAAGCTTCTTTGTCTTTTTAGTTTTATTTAAAAAAAAAATTGCTAACAAAAATTAATCCTTCCAAAATATATATATATATACAGACACAAATATTGAGGTAGGAATTCTTCAAACCTTCCCAATCAAATTGGAGATAAAGATATCTTAACCATTTAACATTTAACTAAGTTCAAGTTGGACAATCAAAACTAGTTAAGTTTCATTAAGGTAAAATACATTTTTGAGTCATTGAGATTTGAACTTAATTTTTATTTAGTTTCTAAGTTTTCAAAACTAACAACTCTTGATCGTTAAGATCATAATTTAGTTTCTATTTGGTCATTAAAGTTTCTAAAGTTACATATTTAGTCTCTAAGGTTTAAATTTGATGTCTAATTAGTCTTTGAAGTTTGAAATTAATTTCTAAATGGTCTCATAGAAGAATTAATTGTTAGTTGACCAAACAACATGATGATGTACCAGTTAACATATGTTAACTATACTTTGCTGATATGTATTTTTAAATGAGTTGGATTTTTGTTTTTACTTTTTTAGACTTAGGGTCCAATTAGAAACCAATTTCATACTCCAAATACTAATTAGAAATCAAATTCAAACCTTGAGGATTAAGAATGTCACATTTGAAACCTCAAGTACCAAATAGAAACTAATTAAATTCAAATATTGAGAACTAGGGGTATTAGTTTTGCAAACTCAGACCATAGAAACTAAGTTCAAATCTTGAAGACCAAAAGTATATTTTACCAAACATTAATTTATAGTTAAATTACAAGTTTAGTTCATAGACTTTTAAATTGTGTTTAGGAAAAAAAATCAAAATTTACCCCTAAACTTGTCAAATTATATCAATTTTTATCCTAAACTCTCAATTTCATCTGATTGCACCTCAAACTTAGATAAGTGTTGCAATCTAAACCTTAAACTTGAAAAAGTGTTTCATTAAAAAAAAGTATTCTCATATACTTTTAATGAATTATAAAACATATGTATGATACAAAATTGATAAGATTTCAAAGAAAAACCATATTAAAGTAAAATTTTTGTCAAAATTTGTGAGTTTTGACAAAATTATTTAATGGTTAATTTGTGCATTAATCAAACTTAAATTTGTGCAAATTTTGATTCTATTGTAGTTAGTGAATTTATGGATATTTTTCAATTGCTTTTTGTTAAAATTAGTGGATGAATTAGCAAAAATTAAATAGATGGTATATATTTCAACATTTAACCAAATCTAGGGTCCAATTTGATGAAATTAAAAGTTTATGGTGAAAATTGATACAATGTGACTAGTTCAGGGGTAAAATTTGATTGTTTTCCCCTTGTGTTTAATAGATTTCTAAATTTTCCATTTTACATTTAATAAGTCCAACTTCAAAGTGTGAATAAGTATATGAATTTTTAATTTTTCAACTAAAAGATCATCTAAAAAAGGACTTTATTAAACACAAAATTGAAAACTTAGAACTTATTAAACACTTTTAAAATTCAATAACCTATAAGCACAAAAATGAAAAGCTACCCATTAAACACAAAATTGAGAGTTAAAATCTCATAAAATATTTTTTAGAATTCTAAAAACATATTAAACACAATTATGAAAATGAACTTGTAACTTTTTTTTTTTTTGGAAAGAAAATTAACTTTAACCTTAATTTATACTAATAATTTCACCACAATTTTAAAAAATATATATATTTTTGGAAACAAAGCGAATTTCGAAACAGCCCCTCGTGATTCATTTTTTAAAATTATAATAAACCCCTCACAAAACTCTGCAATTGCTATTCCGCCACGCCTCCGCACCTTATCCATTCCTCTTCTACTCCCAAGCCCTCCCAAAACCCTGCAACAAAGGGCAAAACATTCAACTTCACAGGGAGGATTTACCCATCCTCAGACCGCCAATGTCCAGTTTCTTGTAACCGAAGTTCTTAATGCTTGGCCCCCGAACTTCCGAATAAACCCACCCAGCATTATCTTCAGTGTTCGCAACCAATGGAACTTTCTTCTTCTTTTGTTGTTAAACTCTCATCCCCTACTCCTAATTACTCTTTTTCGTCTTCTCTAACCCCATTTATTGTAAAAATTCACTCCAATAATCCCAATTTCCCGAACCCCACATCGGGAAATTTGCGTATTTTTGCAGTTGCAATTGACCCACAACAAGAATTGCCCAAAAACAACCCTCAGAGACTGCTCAAAGAGCTCGCGGAGCGAAAACGAGCCACTTCTCCGAAGAAGAAGGTTCCCCCAAGAAGGTTTATTCTTAGACCGCCATTAGATGATAAGAAATTAGCGGAAAGGTTTCTCAATAGCCCTCAATTAACTCTCAAATCATTCCCATTATTGAGTTCTTGCTTACCATCTTCGCGGCTTAACAATGCCGATAAAACTTGGATGGACGAGTACTTGCTGGAAGCCAAGCAAGCCCTTGGATACCCCCTTGAGCCCTCCGATAGTTATGGAGACGACAATCCTGCAAAACAATTTGACACTCTGATGTATTTGGCCTTTCAGCATCCCTCATGCGAAAGAACAAAAGCACGGCACATAAGATCGGGGCATTCGAGGCTTTTGTTTTTAGGTCAATATGTGCTCGAATTGGCGTTAGCAGAGTATTTTCTACAGAGGTATCCTAGGGAATCGCCGGGTCCAATGAGGGAGAGGGTTTTTGCGTTAATTGGGAAGAGGAGCCTTCCAAAGTGGATTAAAGCTGCCAGTTTACAGAATTTGATATTCCCATATGATGATATCGATAAGATGATCAGGAAGGACCGTGAACCACCTGTGAAGTAAGTTTGGTATTGTCTTTTCATTGGTTCTAATTCTTCTTTTTCCCAATATGAAATGATGCTATGAGTAAGATATTTGTAAGAAATATTTTTTGAGTTTAAGTGATTGGAAAGTTATGTCATTGATGTGTTAAGCCCCATGTTAAATTTGAGAAGAGTAACAAAATGTGGGATCATCAGAGTGAAGAGTGCCAAATGCTTTCGGGAAGCTGATTATGCAATATAATGATAATGCCTTGTATGGTTGACTAGGAACTAGGATTTATGGGCCAGAAGAGATATCGAGAAGGGGACATTTGATTAGGTTGAATGTCGAAGGCATAATTGCTTTTCCTGAAGCATCATGGGTTGGCCTTGTGGTCCTAAGGGCCTTGGAGAAATAAGATGGAATGAAATCAATCTATGGTGGCCACCTACCTAGGATTTAATATCCTACGTGTTTCCTGTCAACCAAATGTAGTAGGGTCAGGCGGTTGTCCAGTGAGATTAATCGAGGTGCACGCAAGCTGGCTTGGACACTCATCCATATAAAAAAAATAATAATTGCTGCTACTGGAAATCCAAAGTTAGGTGAGCTTAGTTGTGATGGTTGTGGACTCCGAGCTTCATTATATAGATGATTAGATGGTCACCCATTTAGTGAAGATGATGCTACATAAAACCAACTAGAGACCATGTTAACTGTTAAGGAAGTTGTTCCAGTGAAAACTGAAAATGTGACCTACAGCCTTAATTTAAAGTTATTTAAGTGGATTGGTATCACGGGGTCAATTCTTTGTCAACCTTAACTTTTGTTAACCTCCATGTGTTCTTTCCTCGCAGCTAGTACCTGCAGGTTATGGACTCCTTCCATCAATCTGGTTTCCTTCCAAATTCGTTTGTCCTTCACAAACTTGCTTCCAGGCTAATATGGTTATGTTTTACCTGCTTGGCTTTCCGTTTGAACCCTCTGGGCATATCTAGCTTTGATACCACTTGTCACAGGGTCAAATGTAGGTTAAAGAATTTTCCCTTTGGCGCTTGGTACTATGGTGGGGTTTGTTCTTAGTTTGCATGATCCATCGAATTCACGTTTTTTTTATGATGGAACATGTACGGTAGGTTAATGTAGTGAAACATGTATTGTTTCAAAATTCATTTTATCTCTGATTAACTCATGGGGTGTTTTACCTAGTATAATTCTGTTTTATTTTTCCTTTCATTTTCTGTAATATATTAATTCATGTTACCAATACCCTGGTAGCAGCGAAGGTTGGGAAGAAAATACTAGAGATAAATTGTGGACGTGCTTTTACATCTAACCATGGTATTACTTTCCCTTGTATTGCTGAGTGAACTATCTTACACTTAATAAGTAGATTAGTAACTTACTCTTGGAAACTAAAACTCGTACCACTTCTCTTTCTAAAATACTCCGATTCAATTTATTATATATCGAACAATTTGAATCTAAAATTTATTTTCTTCAAGCAGATCTGTATTTTGGGCGTTGTTTGGGGCAATATATTTATGTTTTGGAATGCCAGAAGTGTATCGGGTCCTTTTTGAGGTGTTTGGAATGGATCCAGATGCAGAGGAATGTGAGCCGAGGTTACGCAGGCAACTTGAAGATGTAGATTATGTCTCCATTGAATTTGAGGACAAAAAGATCAGCTGGCAAGATATGGTTGCCTATAAGGCAAGTTTTATGTTTATTCTTAATAGACTATATCTTATACTATTGTTTTCGTCTTACTTGTTAGATGAATCGACTCTTGTAATCATGCTATCGTTGCCTCATTTTTCAGCCTCCAGAAGATGCTCTATTTGCCCACCCTAGGCTCTTTAGAGCCTGTGTCCCACCTGGCATGCATCGATTCCGGGGTAATATATGGGATTACGATAGCCGACCCCAAGTCATGCAAGCACTAGGATACCCTGTACCAGTTACAGATAAAATTCCCGACATCACAGAAGCGAGAAATATTGAACTCGGACTTGGACTGCAGGTAGTCCCCCCCCCACATTACTTTTCTTTCCCCTCATTCATAACCACATGCTGATCATAGTATTATTACATTCTCAATGTTGATTTTTGTTGTCTTGTACATGTGGTTGTGATTATCAAGGCAATGTTATGATCTTGATTACATCTTATGTGTGGAGGAGTATAATTTAAAAATGTGTATAGTCTAAAATTTCTGCTTGATGTTTGATATAGATCAATGAAATGGTTTTAAGTAACTTTTATTGCTATATGTAAATTCTGTTAAACAGCATGATCAAGAAAATCTCAGGCAATTTCTTAATCAAATGCAGCTTTGTTTTTTGCACCCATCAAAATACAAGTTTGAGCACCCTCGTTTCTGCTATGAACGATTAGAATACCTCGGCCAAAAGATCCAGGTAAGACCTTTTACATGTAATCCGGGCATACTCCTTTCTCTCTATCAAAGTCCTGTCTACTTTTCATACTTTATGTTTAATCAAGAAACTTATGGTGGTCGGTCTGACTGTGTTCGTTCAAGGATATCGTGATGGCCGAGAGACTGTTGATGAAGCATTTAGATGCTCCTGCAAAGTGGTTGCAGGAGAAGCACCGGCGGTTGCTCATGAACAAGTTTTGTGGGCGGTATTTGAGGGAGAAATATCTTCATAAACTTATAATCTATTCTGAAAAGGTTCAAGATGCATACGAGAACAACCGGAGGCTTCGAAACCCAGCCACCACGGCTGTGCAGCAAGCCCTTCATGGACTTTCTTATGCAGTTTATGGAAAGCCTGATGTGAGACGTCTCATGTTTGAGGTTTTTGATTTTGAGCAAATCCAACCTAAAGCTGTTTGAGGATGATGCAAGCAAAGGCAAAGAAGGGAAAAAGGGGAATTGTTTCTATCTTCATGCCCTTCGGCCTTAGATTCTCTCTTCTCTAGAAGGAAAATCTTCTTTTACACATAATTGAAGTAGATGTGGTGCAAAATCTTGAGTAACAAAGAAAGCTGATGTGAAATATATGTATGGTAATGTTTTTTAAATACTTTTTTCTTGCAATATTCTTTCAAATCGAGTTGCTGTCTCTTCTGATAGTATTTTTTTTTTAAAGCTTATTCATGAATTATTTATTATAATACCAAAGAACATCATGAAGAGACACCGTAACCAAAGATTCGTTGTATTATGGTGGGTGACTGAGCTAGCTTGCATGTACTTCAATTAACTACTTAACCCTCTCATAATTTGTTGTAAAAAATTGTATGACATTTAATATAATAGGTGGATAACCTCTGTATCCAAAGATATTTAATTTATAACTTTCTTTTTACCCTATATTTTAGAACAGTTCCAAAAAAAAGAAACGTAGATGTATTAACAGAGTATTTAGAGTATATTTATTTCACTGTAACTTACAAAACTGCAATGTTAGATATATTTAACATTTTGAGGATCCTTTTTTATCTTTAATTTTTTGAAGGATTTTTTTGACGGATTTTTTGAAGGAGTTGATATGTTACAATTTAATAATAATAATTAAATGTTGAATATTGTGTGAAAATCATTTTACTGTATTATATTACTGTTTTGGTTTTTATTGAATTTGTTTATTTGTAACTTGTAAGGACACGATAAGATATTCTCTAAAATATTAACAAGTACGAGGGTTTATTTTTTCAACTCAAAATAAACTTCAAAGTCTATCCCCTTGGATTGGAATACAATATTAGTTAAAAATCAAATGTATTTCATTAATATGAAATTTTGAATTCGTGAAATTTGTTACATGGAAATTTATTTAATTAATGAAAAATATTTATAACTTTTCTATTTGCATAATATATGGACTATAAAAAATAATAATAATAATAATAATAAAAAGAGAAAGATTTTAGATTAAATTACAATTTTAGCATACGAACTTTTAAGTTTTAAGTTTATATCTAATATCTCTAAACTTTCTGAAGTATTTACTAAGACTTTAAATTTTTGATTTTATGTCTAATAGATTTTTAAACTTTAAAAAATATTTAATAGATCCATGAACTTTCAATTTTATATCTAATAGGTTTTTAAACTTTTAATTTTGTATATAATAGATGCATAAACTTTTAATTGTATGTCTTGTTTGTCCATGAATTTTAAAAAATGCCGAATAAACCAAAGATCTATTAGACATAAAAGTAAAAGATCAAAGACCTATTATTCATCTCTAAAACAAGACTTTGTTGTTCATGAAATTAAAAGTTTAGGCCTTGTTTGATAATCATTTGGTTTTTAGTTTTTGGAAATTGTGTTTGTTTTCTCATTGTTTATCTATAATGAGTTTCATCTTTCTAAGATAAAGTTTGAACGACAAAAACAAGTTTTTAAAAACTACTTTTTTTAGTTTTCAAAACTTAGTTTGATTTTTAAAATTATATGTAGGAAACTCATAGGTGAAAGTAATATTTATAAGTTTAATTTTTAAAAACTAAAAATAAAAAATTAAATAGTTATCAAGGCCCTAACTAAATTTGTAATTTAATAAAAGAAAAATTCTTTATATATATATATATATATATATATTTGAAAGAGATCCCATCCCACGACAAGTTGGCTTCTCTTGTGTTCCAAACTTCCACATTGTAAATTCAAAGGGAAAATGGAAATAAAATGGGGTTAGTGCCAGTGCCACACGCAAGGCAAGCCAAAGTTCCTGCGTCAAACACTGCAATAATGCGCTCCCTATTACGACGTCTTCGTTAGCCACTTGAGCCTTAGCGCTCTCTCTCTCTTCTCTGGACTTCGCGTTTTTGCGAAGCGCAAGCCTTCTCTCATGGCGTGGTTGTCCGCCACATGAACCATGCTCGCCTTCCGGCCCACCGCCACCGCCACCGCCACCGCCTCCGCCTCCGCCTTCTCTTAGTTTGCGCCTTCTTTGCCCTCAGTCTTCCGGTCGCCCACTCTCCTACCTTACGCTCCCCTCCCCTTCCGCCTCCTTCAGACCCCAGTTTCTTCAACTTTGCTGCTACTGCTCAGGGCGATAAGATCACTCCGATCGGATTATTGGGCTCGAACTATTCCCTCATGTCTAAAGCTCGTGTTTATGCTGATGTCAATGTTCTGCGCCCCAAGGACTATTGGGATTACGAATCTCTTGCCGTTCAATGGGGGTAAGTTTGTAACCCTAAGTTTTCTGTGGGGTTTTTTCTTGGGCTACTTGATTTCAGGTTTCTTGGTTGTTTCCCATTTCTGAGTATGCAAATCAGCACAGCATGATCTATAACATAATTGCTAGTGAATTGATTTCGTAAAATTATTGGGACAGTTGAATGTGCGTAGTTTACTTTCTCTCTCTTTTTCTCTCTTTCATATTCTACTAGTATGGTTGGGGATGGTTGCGATTGAGACTGTACTTGGTAAAACTGGATCTGAATTTGGAGAAGTTTGCTTTACCAACTTCTTTTCCAAATCAAAATGGAGGATGAATCTGGAGCAGTCGTTGTTAATTATTGAAATTTGTTGTTGTAATATTATTTTCAACTTCTGGTTCAATATGTGAGCTTCTTTTTCTGACTTTTTACGGGATTTCTTTTTTCTCTTTCCCCAGTGATCAAGATGATTATGAGGTTGTCAGGAAAGTTGGAAGAGGAAAATATAGTGAGGTATTTGAGGGAATAAATGTTAATAACAACGAGCGGTGCATAATCAAGATCCTTAAGCCTGTTAAGAAGAAGAAGGTATGTTTCAGTTGTCTCTATCAGTTTAGATGGGAAATACTGTGATGGCCATTTACTTACAATATATTTCTAATGAGATCACTCACGGTAAATTTTCCAATAGCTTGTTTAGAGCATACAATGTAATGTGAAAGATAATGTTACTCTGGCCTCCGTATGTTAACTAAAAAGTGTGCAACAATGCCGTGGAACATTGCCCTATTGTGATGCTAGTAGTTCTTATTTGAGACCTGTATGTTCAATGAGATCGTCTCAGGTCTCAGCTACAGATTTGAAGATTCAGTTGATCTTTTGCAGATAAAGAGAGAGATAAAAATACTTCAGAACCTCTGTGGAGGCCCAAACATTGTCAAGCTTTTTGATATTGTCAGAGATCAGCATTCAAAAACACCGAGCTTGATTTTTGAGTATGTGAACAGTACAGATTTCAAAGCACTTTATCCAACACTGACTGATTATGATATACGCTACTACATATATGAACTTTTGAAGGTAAGCATACATCATGAAAGTGTATGTTTGTATGTCAGCTCTCCTTTTTCTGTTTCAACCTCTAATGGTGCGGTCACTACAAATTAAGACTTGTGTATGTTTTAGAAGTTTGAGTCATCTTTTTTGGTTCAGGAACTAGTTGGGGCATGGTTATGGGTACTATTATGTTAAAGAAATTGAACCACTTTTATGAAGGGTACTGCTCTTTCACTAGGGTTATGATTTAATGAAGCTGATTGGCCGAGAACTGTTCATCTTTAACTTGTTACTGTTGAGGGTGTTAGTCTAAACCATTATTTTGTTGCTAATCCTCCCTTTGGTTCAGTTATGTTGATCTTGCTAACCATAAGAATAGTGTGGGATTCTGAAATATTAGGTCTTCACCTCAATTATCTTTTGTATGGCTCTTCTCAGTAATATGATGCATCCATGTCTTAAATACAGGCATTGGATTATTGCCATTCTCAAGGGATTATGCACAGGGATGTCAAACCTCATAATGTTATGATAGACCATGAGTTGCGAAAACTTCGCTTGATTGACTGGGGCCTTGCTGAATTTTATCATCCTGGCAAGGAATATAATGTTCGTGTGGCATCAAGGTAACAGCCAATGAAGTTAGATTTTGAATTTTGTCATTAGAGTTAAACATTGTTAGACCAGGTGTTAAAAAGAAATATTTGAAAAGGAGTGGATCCCAGGAATAATTTGTTTTATTGAACTGACGTCATTGTAAACAGAACTAATAATTTTTTCTTTCATAAATTTGGTTTGCTTCAATCCAAGCGAATTTTAGAACCCATGGATCAACGTAAACCAACTTGAACTTTATAACTTGACCAAATCCAAATACTTTGTACTTTGTGTGATTAGGTTTTTGAGTCATTAAGTTGGTTTTTACCCCAAATATTAGATTCTTTGAGATTTTCATAGAAGATTTTGGTTGTTCAGTAGCTTATTCATTTACGTTAATGCCTAAAAATGCTATTGACATTTTTCCATCGTAGGTTTAGTTAAATGCTTGAAAACACTTGTTTCCATAATAGGTTTATTTTAACGCTTCCCTTTGGCCTTTGGGCATTTGTGTCTAAAGCTTTTTGTAATTATCCTCTAGGTCTAGTCCTTTTCAATTGGACCCCTTTTTTGTATAGCTTGTTTGGTTGGGGGTGTTTCATTCTGTTGGGCTGTTTTTTTTTTTTTTTTTTTTTAATGCCCTTGTGTATTCTTTCTCTTCCCTTGTGTATTCTTTCTCTTTTTCTAATGAAAGCATGTTTTCTTTTCTTTTTTTTTTTTTTTGAAAAGCTGAGATATGTTACCATTTTATTGAGGTTTATGAAGAGTGCCTCTTAGTTTTTCTGCATCCATTTAAGTATATTTTTTTTTTGTCAATTGATGAAATTTATATCTATTTTCTCAGATACTTTAAAGGTCCTGAATTGCTGATTGATTTGCAAGATTATGATTATTCTTTGGACATGTGGAGCCTTGGTTGCATGTTTGCTGGAATGGTGAGCAATTTCTTTTCTAAAGATTTTGAACTTAGCGAACCATGAATCTACGCAACCCATAATTTGTGCTTGAGCAAGTGTTTCCATTGTTTGTTCTCTTGTAGATTTTTCGCAAGGAACCTTTCTTTTATGGCCATGACAATCACGACCAGCTTGTAAAAATTGCAAAGGTAATGTATTTAAAGTTGGTGAAAATGACAATTATTTTCTCTTGTTGCTCTTTAATATTAAGTAGAATCTGAATAAAGAATATAACTAGTTCTGGATGCAATTTCAGGTTCTTGGGACAGATGAATTGAATGCATATTTGAACAAGTATAATCTAGAGCTCGATCATCAACTTGATGCACTTGTTGGGAGGTGTGTTTAAAATTTGATATGATCTTGTGGAAAAGGAATCAGTTGTGTGAATTCTAAAAAACAAATGCTTCTAACTTTTGGCACAGAGAAGCCGTTGTTCTAAGATATGATTAATTTTCTTGTAGAGTAAGTTGTATTGAATGAGGGTTAAAATATTGGGCATTCAAAAGTTTAAGGGACAAGTTGTAATGCAGATGCTTTTAAGTTTTAAGCTTACCAGTCAACTTTTTGGTGGAAGCCTGCCTGCCTACCCAAGATACTAATATTCTACGAGTTTCTAGAGTCAAATATTGTTCAGTTGTGCCTTTCAGAAAAAAAAATTGTTCAGTTATGAGATCAGTCAAGCCGTGCGTATTTATTGCCTTGGAAACCCATGCTTATTTTTAAAAATAACAGTGGAGATTTATATTATTTAAATTCTATTCACATATACTTCTGCAGGCATAGCAGGAAGCCGTGGTCTAAATTTATCAATGCAGACAATCAACATCTTGTTTCTCCAGAGGTAATCTATCTTATGGTTATTTGAAAGTAATAGCATATGTATCACCAGTTTATTGTTTTGTTATTTCACTGACAGAATATTTTTCCTTTTTATATGAAAATGAATGAGGATTTCCAAGAGAAGAGGATGAGAAATCCTTTAGCTGAAAAGAATGGAACATACTTAAAAATTCTCAACAGAACATTAAAGAAATGTCCTTTGAAATATTCAGCATTTTTCTACCATTGAATTGTCACTTCTTGAATGCAGGCTATTGATTTTCTCGATAAGCTTCTTCGATATGATCACCAGGACAGGCTTACGGCAAGAGAAGCCATGGTATTTGAACTCTTATTTAAATTTTGTCCCATCACATTTGCTAATTAAGAGCTTGTTGATCGTATCTCCCCGCTCCTAATTAAAGCCTGTTTGGAAAACCTTTGATGCATTGGATTTAGGCGAGTAAGAGTTATTTGTATGAAAACTGTTTAATGAAAGGTTAAATACTTCTTGTTCCTTTTAAAACCTGTTTCTTTTCCTCCAAAACCATTGTATTTTCCAAAATAGTAGGGTTACTATATACATGTACGTGGATCCTTTTCTAGATTCAATCAAGGATAATATATAAATATTTGCATTCCTAGCATTTCTTTGTTGTATTTTGCATTCTTTTTTTTTTCCTTTTTAAATACAGCCGTTACTTGATGAATTCAAGGATTACTAATATTGTACTGTTGTTTCCTTCCAAACTAGAGTAAAGATATTTTTTGCTGATTTTGATTGCGAGAGATTTCCTTTGATTTCTAATCTAATTCCATTTTTTAATCTTCATTACATAAATAGTTCACCCGGCTTTTAGATTCAAGGGTTGATAATGGATTAATTGCCGTAGTAATTTCGTTGATCTTAATAATAGGCTGGCCTGTGTTTATGTTGGCAGGCACATCCATATTTCTCCCAAGTGAGGGCTGCTGAAAGTAGCAGGATGCGAACACAGTAGTAAGTAGATTATGCGGAGCATCTGCATAAACTAAAGTGTGACATGGGTTATGGGAGGATTATGTTTTAGTGTTACTAAAAAAAAATGAGCTCCCTGTATTATAGTTAAGAAACTGAAGCTAAAAAGGACATTATTATTATTATTGACGTCGCTTTTCTGGTTTTGATAATGAACCAAGAGCTACGAGCTTCTTCTTGTTTTGGAGAAACTATATATTACGTGCAAATTCTGAAGCATGTATGCTTGTGCGTTCAATACCTAAACTATTACCAAATTCTTCATAATTTGTTCCTTCAATATCATTATTTTAATGTCAAATTGCAAGTTTGAATAATCGAGTTCTAATAACTTTCCATTTTGTTTTTAATAGGCGTCTTTGACCTATCAATTTTGTCTATTGATAGGTCTTTGTCATCTTTGATGTAATCTATTGAGCATAAAATAGAAAGGTTAAGGCCTTAAATTTTATCAAAAGGTCCATAAATTTTAAAAAAGAGGATTGAATAATTTACTAAACACTTTAAACTAATAAAAATTAGCACAATATTGAAAGTTTACAGAATTTGTAATTTAATCTTAAACTAATTTTTAAGGATTTTATTCTTCTTTCACATATTTAAGGAATTTTTTGGTCAATTTTCAGATACATACCACTCCCATTGGTTGTTGAACGAACTCAAAAGTTAACGGTAATCTATTGGTAATGTATTTGCCAAAAATTAATAGACCACCGTTATGATTCTATTTCAAATTTAACATTAATGGGTTAAGACAACTTTTTAGTTGGCTAGTATACTTACATCTTTAGAGTAAATACTTTTTAAATTGATAAAAAAGATTACTTTTTTTTTTCCAACTTGAAAACTTTTTATTGCAGAGCAATGGAAAGTCAAACTCATGGGAAAATTTTAATATTGGTGAACTCTGTATCATTTTTAAAATAATGTTGTCAGAAAATGCTGCCAACGCAACAAATAATGAAAAAGGGTGTATTCATTCTCCCATACCAAAAATTTTCCCGTGAACTAACATACCTAGTAAGCAAAAATAAAAGCTATTGCTATAATTTTCAATAAAGATCAACCCTAGCATTGAAATCATAAATCAAATAATACTGTTTAAAATTCACTTCTAACCCGAAACAAATACACACTTGATAGATCTTCCTTCCAATCAATTGATTGGCAGTTAAACTAATAGAAAGATCACTCTCAAATGGCAATCAAACAGAAATTTTCGGTAAAGAAACCCACGCATGCGTAAAAAAAAATCACAGAAAATTCGTCGATTTCAAACTTTGTATGTAAAGATACCAAAACTACACATGTAAATTCGATAGAGAATCTAAAGCAAACCACCTAATAATGAGTTACCATACGCTAATTCAATAAGACCCATGGAAAATATACCACTAATATATTAATCCAAAGCCAATTTTCTGATACATGAGGAGCAAGACCATAAACAAATACACACTAAATGGCGCGCAAACACAGTACATGTCGATAAATCATGCATCCTGCTACAGAGTCGAAAAGGCAAAGAATCACTGGTAAACAATGAGGCAAGGAGGTTGCTACCGGAAGTGCCTCGACACTGTTCTTTCTTGTTTATTCTTTCATTTTTTAAGATGTGGGAAACAAGTATAGACATCAGACTTTGGGTGCTTTGCCTCAGCATGTTCCCTGCATTTGACCTCTGACGTGGTGCAAATAAAGGTTTGCATGCATACCTTGCACTGCATTCAGTTTCATAGAAAATGTTTTGATTATCCATCGCATCTACTGTAATAAAAAAGTTAGCAGAACTGAATTGACCTATTCTATTTCATGTTAAAGCCCTACAGATATTTTTCTTCAAAATACGAAAGTTAACCAGCCATGAGAAAAAAAAATCAAGAGTAAATGTCATGAAAGCTATATAACCGTAACACACACTGCCAATATAACATTCTTTTTAGTCCTATACGAGCAAGAATAGCATAGGGCTCAGAAAGTCGCAGGCTTTAAAAGAATAATCCCGTCAATAAACCCATGGATTATGTTATCCAAAGCTCATTTCACATACTTCTATATCAACAGGACAGAACACAATTTTTCAAAGGTTATGCCGAAATTTCAAAAAATTTTGTTCTTGTTCTATAATGCTAAAGCTCAAATAAGAAATTCACCAATTGACAAGCATGCGAACAACATACCCCAAAAGCATCAGCAAGAAAGGATAGACTCGGTCCACGATAAAAGACAGAGAGAACAATACATTATTGGTAAAATCAGGATGTATGAATGATGGTGGCACGACGAATTATTTCTTCCATTCTGGCCAAGGCGTATGGAACTTGTAGGTGCCCCAAACATGTCCAACATCAAGATTTTGACATTAATGAAGTTTACATGCTCCAAACCATCACACTAACTGCAGGCTATAGCCATCTGCAAATCCTTCCTAACTTACTGAATGATACATATATGAAATCCATAGTTCGTAACACTAATGGTAAGTTCCTGAAGAGAACTAAAAAATTTACTTAATAACTGGACACCATCCTTGCATTCGCATGTAAGGTAACCTTACTATCTAATCGAAGAAACTCTTCTATTGAATGTGTAATTCAATATATCAAAATGTGGCACAAAAAAAATAAATAAACAATTCTGAGACATAAAAATGTACAGCATAAGCTAGAAACTAAAGTACAAGCGGTAGAAAGAAGAAACAATTCCAATAAACACAAACAAAGAACGACATGGACAAATAAATTAGCATCAATATAGAAACTAATTCAACTATCTTCATATAAATTAGCATCAAACATTGTCAAGACATACCTGAATAGACATTGCTTTCTTGTTTGCTTCGAGCTGACTTCCTGATATAGACCAAACAAAATCTTCAAATTTAACCCGAATAACCAACGAAAATAATTAACTCAATAGCTCCCCCCCCAAAACAAACAAACAAACAAATAAATAAAAGCCATCTTATTGTTGGGTGATAAAAGCAGGATAAACAATTAGAATGATTTCACCCTAACAGAGTCGTCAATTTGATTAGTTCCAAGAACAAAATAATCATAAAGATTTCAAAAAAATTAACTATCTCGAAAAAAGGGAATGGTCGATAGATAAACGCGAAGAATTAGAGAGAGAACTTACCCTTAGGAGCTTTCAGCTTCTCCATGTTCTTCTCGCGAGCCATCTTCGCTTTCTGCCCGTTCCCCCCTCCCATTTTTACGAGGAACCCTGAGAGCTCAATAATCTGAAACCCTAGTTCGTAGAAGAGATCGTCTTCGCTCGGAAGGGGTCGGAACTCGGAAGGCGCAAGCACAATGCGGTTAGTTCATCTTATAGCTGGAGCTGTCACGTGGATATTGATCAAATCACCCGCATAAAATCATAGGCCAACATCATACGAGGGGATTTTTTTAGTTCGGCTAAATTATAAAAAAAAAAAAAAATACCCCTAAACTTTAGCATTTGTTGTAAAAATACTCATATTTTTATAAAAATTAGAATATTATCTTTAATCTTTCATAAATATTTTAAAACTGTCCTTGTAATATAAATCTTTTAGAATGTTGAATCAAAAAGTCGACATAGCAGGATGTTGTTCTTTAGACTTAATCCAAGCAAGTATCCCATCACTGTTACGTTGATTTTTCGTTTAACATTCTGACGGATTTTTACTCCAAATGTAATTTTGAAACATTTATAAAAGGTCAAGAGTAATATTGTAACTTTTGAAAAAATAGGGATATTTTTTAAACAAATACCAAAGTTCAAAGATATTTTTTTATAATTTAGCCTTTTCCTTTCTACAAATGTCATAACTGGACTTTGCTTTGAACCATTGAAAGGAGAATAGAGAAAGCTTTTTCATTATAGGTTGATTAACATATAATTGCCTTATTAAATACATGTCTACTATGCTATTATTTTATAATAAGGGGAAAAATGAATTTTAACCCTTAAATTTGTTAAGTTGTATCAATTTTTACCCCAAACTTTTAATTTCATCAAATTGCACTCCAAACTTTGATAAGTGTTGCAATCTTAACTTTAAACTTGAAAAAGTGTTGCAATTTTTACCCTATGATAAGTTTTCGTTTGAAAATTCGTTAAAAAAAAATATTCTCATATGTTCTCAATGAATTATATGACATATGTATGGTATAAAATTTATAAGATTTAAAAAAAAAAAACATTAGAGTTAAATTTTTGTTAAATTTTGTAAGTTTTGACAAAGTTATTCAATGGTGAATTTGTCCATTAACCAAACTTAAATATGTGCAAAACTTTGTATTATTGAAATTAGTGATTTTACCGTGATGTTTACTTACTTGTTATTAAAATTAGTGGGTGAATTAGCAGATATTGAATGGATGGTAGAAATTGCAACATTTAAGACTAGGGTCCACTTTGATGAAATTGAAAGTCTAGGGTGAACATTGATACAACATGACAAGTTTAGGGATAAAATTTAAATTTCCCTTATAATAATGTCTAAATGAACAATAAGAGAAGGAAAATTTGTAACTCAAAATTACTAAATTGCCCCTTATTAATTTTGTTGACAACCTTCCAAAAAGGTAGATATATTTTAAGAACCGGCTACATACCTAGGTATTTTCTTGCACACACCATCATTAAATTTTTGACAACTAAGAGAGAAAGTAAAAAAGTTCCAATTTCTCATTGTCCATCTTTCTCTCTTAATTATCAAAAATCTAATGGTGGTGTGCAAGAAGATACCTACACCAAGTATTTTTCCTATTTTAAAGACAAATGGTGAAAATCAAAATTAAATATGCTGAGAAACATTATGAGAGAATTTTAAATTTCAATATTCAGGCAAAGAAACATGGACCACTCTACTTCCATTTTGTACTAAATTGTTGAACCAAAGGAAGAAGTTTTTTTTTTTTTTTTTTTAATATATAGGGTAAAGCATAGTAGAACCTAAAGATATTGCCTTTAATCATTGAAGAAAGGAATATTTGGTTAATGAGGTTGGGAAGCTTGAATTCATATAGTTTAAATGTTTAAAACCTTGAATTTGTATATATTGGATTATATGTAGGGCAATAAGTTTATACATTAGACTGTGTTTGGTTTGTAAGTGTGTGATTTTTCAAAGTTTGTAACTGTGTGGTTTTTCAAAGTTATGTAGAAGAAGTGAGTTTCAAAAAACTATAATTTTATTGTTCGAGGTCATAGAATTAACCAACTCATAGCATGAGATTAATAATTGTGTGGATTTGCCAACTTGATATCTAGCATAACTAATTAAGGCATATGTTCTCTATCGAGAGGTTAAAAATTTGAATTCCTCTACTCTACATGTTGTTGAACTAAAAAAATAATTATTATTATGTGTGCTTAGTGTAAACTTTAGCTTCCCAACCCTAAACTACATAAATTTGACCAAACAAACCAAAAACTATACCACATGTATCTTTCAATGCACATTATTTCCCTTTAATACATTTTTCTCACTTGATTACATTTTTGTAATTTTAAATATTTGCCACATGGTATCTTGCTCTCTCTCTCTCTCTCTATATATATATATATAAAGTAAATTATTAATGGTTTTTAAACCATTTTTAATTAGCTAAAAAATACTCTTAAAGTATTATATCCATTTAGATTAAAAGATTTAACAATGTTAAATCATATCATACTCCACTCCCTAACTTTTTGTGGGAGGAAGTTGGGTGATAAATAGAAATAAGGTTTTAAAGTAAGAACCAGAAATGCTTCATTAGAATCGACCCTTCACCATATCCAATATGCTTGAGCTTGTCGGTGGCACCTCTTATCTCCTTCGTAATAATCCCTCTATGTTAAAACGTCTAGAAATTGACACCAAATTTTCATTTTTATTTATTTTTAGAATAGAGAGATAAGACATGAAAAAGTTGGTTTTTATATGGCGTATTTGGTGAATGCATTGAATTTGTTATCTTTAGGTTCGCTGTCGTTTTTAGAGCTCTCTGCGGCAAAGGAACGTGATAAAGTTGAATATAATTGAATAATAAAAATAATAGGGAGTGTGCTGCTTCTTCTCAAACCCAAAAATGAAAACTTAATTTATTTGAATATATATCACATGTTCTTTTTTTTGTTACTCCTTGTATTAATATATAAATTAAAAAGTTAGGCTCGTTTGATAACTATTTAGCTTTTTAAAATTATGTTTATTTTCTCATCATTTCTCTATCATGAGTTTCATCTTTCTTAAGAAAATATTTAAATTATTAGCCAAATTCTAAAAATAAAAATAAAAAATAAAAAATAAATAAAGTTTTTGAAAACTAATTTTTTAATTTTTAAAATTTGGCTTGATTTTTGAAACATATATAAAAAGTAGATAGCAAAACAAGAAAATTCATAGATGGAAGTAGTATTTATAGGCCTAATTTTAAAAAACTAAAAACCAAAAACTAAGGTCCCGTTTGATAACCATTTGGTTTTTTGTTTTTAGTTTTTGAAAATTAAGTTTATAAATACTACTCCCACCTATGGTTTTATTTGTTTTGTCCCCTACTTTTTGCCTATATCTTCAAAAATCAAGCCATATTTTGAAAAAAACTAAAAAAAATAGTTTTCAAAAATTTGTTCTTGTTTTTAGAATTTGGCAAAGAATTCAAATGCTTCCTTAAGAAATATGAAAATCATTGTAGAGAAATTGAGAGAAAACAAGCTTAATTTTTAAAAATCAAAACCAAAAACCAAATGGTTATCAAACGAGACCTAAATGATTATCAACAAACTTTAGTTAGTCGGTTTGGTTTTCATATTTATATTTTATTTGCATGTGGTTGATTTTAGGAAAAATATCAAAATTCACCCTAAACTTCACAAGTTTATATTAAAATTTATCCTAAATTTTTAATTTCATCAAATTACTAGGGTTACAATCTTTACCTTAAAGTTGAATAAGTATTATAATTTACATCCTATAATAGATTTTAATTTGAAAAGTCGTCAATTAATTAATGAAGATTTGAGGAAAAATTACACTAGAGTTGATTTTTTTGTTAACATTTGTGAGTTTTGAAAGATTTATTCAATTGCCAATCTTTTATATTAATCAGACTTAATTTTGTACCAAGTTTGATTTTTGTTGAAGTTAATTTTGAAATATTTATATTATCTTGCCATACTTAGAGGGAGAATTTGGCAGAAATTAAACTTAAGATAAAAATTGTCATAAATATTTGAGTTTGAGTTTAAGGTTAAATTTGATAAAAATGAAAGTTTATGATGAAAATTGAAACTAACTTGTCAAGTTGAGGGGTAAAAATTGATTTATTCCCTAAAATTTATGTGAGTTTGATTTGTTAAAGTTTTTTTTTTCTTTTTTGGTTTTTAATTTTTTTCCTCAAATGAATAGGGTTCAACATTTCCTTTCACCCTCTACTTTCATTTGATTTTTTTAATTTTTGTTTTTCAAAATTAAGCCTATAAATACTATTTCCACTTATGGATTTCCTTAGTTTGTTATCTACTTTTTACATGTGTTTTCAAAAACAAAGTCAAATTTTGAAAACTACAAAAATTAGTTTTCCAAAACTTGTTTTTGTTTTTGGAATTTGACTAAGAATTTAAATGTTTTCTTAAGAAATATGAAATTTATTGTAGAGAAATGATGAGAAAACAAACAAAATTTTCAAAAACTACAAAACCAAAATTTTGGATTTTGTTTGATAACTATTTGGTTTTTTATTTTTAATTTTTGAAGATTTAGCCTATAAATACTACTTCCCCTATAATTTCCTTATTTTGTTACTACTTTTTACACATGTTTTCAAAAAACCAAGCCAAAGTTTGAAAACTTAAAAAAGTAGTTTTCAAAAACTTGTTTTTGTTTTTGTAAATTGGCTAAGAATTCAAATGTTTTGTTAAGAAAGATAAAATCCATGGTGGAGAATTGAGGAGAAAACAAACATAATTTCTAAAAACCATCATCAAACGGGGTCTTGGTTATCAAATGGCCGGTCATACTTTTTTTTAGTTTTCAAACTTGACTTGATTTTTTAAAATATAGGTAAAAAGTAGATAACAAAACAAAGAAAACCATAGGTACAAATAGTTATAGACTTAATTTTCAAAAATTAAATGGTTATCAAACGGGCCGTAGTCGTTTCTCTCTTTTAGATTGTCACTTTTGTTTATTTGTAGAGTTACACATTAAATCAGTTAGAATTCTTATTTTGTTGTGAATACGTATAATAAGATATAATGCTCTTAATGCATTCTCTCAAGATATCAAAATGGAAGGAACTGGTCTTTGGCAATTTTGATAGATGGTGTATGCCATCGAGTTTGTTTTATTATTCATTCAGCATAAAATTTAAGTTAATCACTTTGAGCTATGTGTATTGATTCAATTATTTTAGTTGAATCTTTGGTTAAAGCATGGTTTTCAAAAACTTATTTTGATTTTTAAAATTCAACTAAAATTACAGAAAACAAAGAAGAAATGGCATATAAACCGTCTTTATAACTTGATTTTTAAAATAGAAAATAATAAAAGGAATTTTTTTTTTATATAAAAAAAGAAGAAAGCAAGAAAACAAGATCGTTATCAATTATCTAACTTATAATATATATATATATATATATATATATATATTGACCAAGTTTGAAACGAATTGGAAATTTAAAATTCATACGAGTCTATTTTGATTGATTTGGTTTCATCTCCCTAATAAAACAGCAGCGGTATACAGGATGATGATCATGATCTCGTCGTTTCGGCAATGATTACAAAAGCGGCATCAGCAAAGCAATCATCGTTCCAGTTGGTGTAAGGGTTCCATTACAACACCTTGCTTTTGAAACGATTGCCAACATCATGGGCCCGACACCTAATAGCTGCGCCTGATGCTGATGCGGACTCGAATATACTTTGCTCTGTTCTTCCAAAATTCCCTTCTTTTTCTCCAACTCTTATCTTGATCTTGATTTCTTTCTCTCTCTCTGTCTAATCTCTTTCCCACCGTCGCTGCTAATTCCGCCGTTCTTCTACCGGATTCCTCTATCTCTTTCTGTCGAGCTGAGCTATGGAGTTTTTTCTTGAACTTGCGCTAACCATTAGTCTTCCTCTTCTTATTTCCTTTTTTGTTAGCAAGTTTCTTTCCAGGGGCTCAACCGCCGAAGAATTGGCTCCGTTTGGCTTTGACTTCGGATTTCGATCGCGAATTCATAATCTGGAGAGTGATAAACCTAGCGTTGTTGTTGAAGATTTTTTCGTTGACGATGAGATTGTTGAATGTGAATCGAAACAGGCCAATTCCACCGGAATCCTTGAATCGATAGATGAAACTGAGAGTAAATGCGATGTTGCGGTGATTGACTCTGTGAGGATTGTGGAAGAAAGAGTAGAGAGTCACTCCGATAATGGTGGCGGTGATTGCGGCGGAGAGGTTGCAGAGAAGGTGATCGATGAAAGTTCTGTTACGTCCAGGTGTGAAGAAACTGGAGTCAATCGGGATGAGGAGGACGTTCGCGACGGCGTTGAAGTTGAGGCGTTCGAGAATGATCGGAACAAGGATTCCGGTGGAGTGAACGACGGAGAATCGGCGGAGGAGATCGCCGTCGAGGATGACGATTGGGAGGGAATTGAAAGAACTGAATTGGAGAAGCAATTTGAAGCCACAGTGAAGTTTGTGAAGATTCATGATAGTGAGGATCCTAATTTTGGCAATGAATTGAAGATGCGGCTGAGCGGACTTCACAAGATTGCTATGGAGGGCCCTTGTAGAGAACCACCGCCAATGGCTTTGAAGATCTATGCTCGATCCAAATGGTATAGTGAATTCTTCTTTTTCTCTCCCTATCTTATTTTTCTGCGATTTAGTGTTTCTTATTGTTCATTCTGCTGTCATGATCTTCATACAAATCAATTGTTGTTACTATTTTCTGGGAATTTTTCGCGAAACTGTTTAGCAAAGTGTCAAGAATGTATTAAATGTTCTTGAAATTGAAGACTACAAGATTGTAAACAAATCTTTCAAAATAATTGTCATGTTTGAAGACTTTGACATTTCATGTTATAATTAAAAGACAAACAATTTTCGTTTGCATTGCCAATGATTGTAAGAGAAAAAAAAAGGCCCCAAATATGATTACCCAGTTACAACTTATGCTCAGGAATTTGGATGAATTATTGACTTCTCTGTTGTCGAGTTGTTTGTTTCAAAGCCTGCAATTCATGAATAGAGGAATAGAGGATGATTTAGAGCTTGTGATAAGGACAATGACCGACCTTCACATATCTTTCCACTGTATGATATTGTCCATTTTGGATATAAGTCCTCGTGGCTTTATTTTTAGCTTCACCCAAAAGGCCTCACACCTATGATATAATTGTCCTCACTTACATACCCATGTCTTTTTCTTATCTAGCTAATGTGGGACTTTGTTTGTATTCCCAACAGATTGCAATGAAAATGGAAGGGTTGAGTTTAACAAATTGAATACTGTCTTTTTTCTTTTCCTATCTTTGCATTTACATATGGATGTTAATGAGAAAACTAAATCAGGATTTGGTCAAATCTTAACCATTTTAAGAATAAATTGAAAATATTTAATTCATGTAACATATCAGCTTCCATTTTTAGGTATAGTACTGATTTAATGAATGGTTTCTATTTGTTAAACTCGACATCTTAGGCCTTTGTTTGCTTTGTTAAATTGGATACAATTTTTTCAAGGAATGCCTGGAAGCAGCTGGGGAACATGACCCCTGAGGTGGCTATGGAGAGCTATATCAACCTTGTTTCTGAAAACATTCCTGGTTGGACGACTAAAACTCCTCCTGTAAGTATTTCGTTCTACCGCGAGCTCGTGGTTTCTTACTGATTTGCCACTTCAAACTCGGTTTTTTTTTCTCCTTTTTTCCTTCTGGTTGCAGGTAAATAGTGATCAAGATGCTTCTCATACTCACGAATCTGAAAAACCAGCTTCCGAAACGAAACCACTTTGATGAAGGGGAAAAAGCACTCTTGCCTGATGTCGAATGTCAATTCCTTTTCGTTTGTCGATTTTCTATTGGAACTGCAACTGCAGGAAATCTGAATAACTAAAGCCTTGTTTCAACTGCAAGCGATGAAACTCAGTGATGAGGAAGCTCTCTGGTGTCAAAATTCAGTTTGTATAGTCGTCCTAAGCTTTGGCTTTGTCTGGTTCTTTCTTGGCTATTTAGCCCATTTCATATGGTTTGCATTTTAGAGAACCTATAACATAATTTTTTTCGGTCCATGACAATCCTAGCGTTCTTGTAAATAGCAATTTGAAGTTATTTTTCCACGGGTATGAAGCTGTAAATTCAACATAATTCCTCTGCCACCGTAAGTTTGGATTGATATGTGAAAATAAATTGGATCATTTGATTGAAAGATACTGGTTGCCAAATGGTACAAAGTTGGCTGTAATTCATTTCTATGCACTTTGAACCATAAACTTCTAATCTTAGGCCGTTCAGTTTCATGCTACATAAAAGTGCTTGATTATATTCATATTTGACATTTTTTTAGTACAACAAATGTAGAGATGGAGTTTGAACTCCAACCACAAACTTCTACTTCTTTTTTTTTTTTTTTTGCGATCCATATAAATCTACATGTAATATATATATATTGAAAAATTACAAAAACCACTCTTAAATTTTGGAATTTGTTACAATCACACTCTTAAACTTTTAATTTGATCATTCGTCTCCTATACTTTGTTAAGTGTTACAATTAGTTCATGTATTTTTTTTTCCAAATTTGTCAATAATAAGTTTGTCCTTTCCTATTAACATGTGAGTCACATATTGCAACACTTAACATGAGCATCGGAGTTGATTGATCAAATTAAAAGTTTAAGATGTGATTGCACACGTAATAAAGTTCAAGAAGCTCATTGCCATTGCTAACAAAGTTCAAAAAATTGATTGATTAAATTAAAAGTTGAAAGATATGATGTTAATAAACCCATAGTCTTGGGGTTGGTTTGTGCAATTTTCCCCCATAATATATATATATATATATATATATATATATATGCTCCTTTTCCCTCCGTTCCACTTCTATGCAATGGAAAAGAAAAATGAGCAATGCTCACCGTGACACCTCCCCTTACGATCTCAGAATTCTTTCTCCGAAATGGCTACAGATCTAGGGCTTCTTTGAGAGATTAACTGTTAGACGAATGGCGGTGATCATCGAAAATTCAGTTTGGGAACCAAATCCATTACTGTTCGTCTTTATCTTCCTTTCTTGTTTTCTTTCGATCTTTCTTCTACCTTATGCTTCCAAAAATAGCTCCACCAGAGCTCCTGCTCCGTTCGATCATGGATTTTCATCCTCCTTTTCTAGTTTCCAGCGGAAGTTCCTGCTACTTTATTCTTTCGCCTCAGGTAAGTTCCGTGCATTAATCTGCACACTTTTCTTTTTCTAAAGAAAATTTACAAGAAACTGGTCATTTAGAATTGGAAATCACATAACGAGTCTCTCTCAGGCGGCGATCTTCTCTTTTTAATTCAACTTTTTCCTAGACTATTCCCCTTCTTTACTGACATTTCTTGTTCACCGAGTTGAGTAAACGTAAATTTTTCCTTCAATTGAGGGGCGTGGATGTTGCTAATCGGTTACCTGAATTTCTTCTCTTTACTATTACAGTAATGGAAGGCTTATGGTCGGTATATGGTGAATTTGAGTTTACGTATCGTGGAGTTAGCAGAGAGCAGATAGTGTTGTCTCTGTGTGTTGGATATGCAGCTTCTCTCTTCGTCGGTACCGTTTTGGGCGTTCTATCCGATTTGATGTAATTGTAGTTCGCTTCTTTACTCGATTACCTTCTTATTCTGAAATGCCAGTATGCTGTCTTCGTCTATATGCCAAAATGCACAGGAAATGGAAATCTGATGCTGGATTCTTTTTCTAGTTAAACATGGAATTATACTGGTAATTGCAATGTATCAGAGAATTTTATTTACGCAATATTCTGATGTTAGAAACTCAGATGTTTTTGGTGAAGGAAATAGTGATTTCACATAATTTCTAAGATCTTTGTTATGAACATTTGGATAGGACAATGTATTTTTTTGGGACAAATCTAAAGAAAAAGAGAATGCAGTCTAAAAATTTAAACGTTGTTTTCCAGTAATCATCACTTTTTAGGTTGTCGGCTTGATTCTTATGCTTTTACTAAAGAGAAGAATATCTCCTCCAATGCTCCCTTTCTGATTTTATTACTAAGAATTTATTTATAAATACATTGAAGTCGATGTTGTTCTTCTAATAAGTGATTTTATTATTATTGTAGAGGTCAAAAGAAAGTCTGTATGATGTTTTGCATTATACACCTTGTTACTGCCATATGGAAGAGGATGTCTGTGCATCCAAGTCTCTATATCGCCAGTATTGGTTTATCTCTTGCTACTTCAATATTTTCATTCAGTTTCGAAACATGGATGGTACATCAACATGAAAAGGTTTGTTAACATGGGTTTGCACTTGGATTTAAAGGTAGTTATCATAGTAGGCCACATAAATTTACATTAATGTCATACTTGTTTAAAGGAGTTGAAGACCCGCGAATATGAAATCAATGGACTCTGATTGTAATATTTTTTACTTCAAGTTTAAGATTCTTGAAATCAAACCAACCAACGTTTTTTTTATTAACTTGATTTACTGGCTCAGTTTAATTAGATTTTTATTTTTCTGTTCTATTGATCTCAACTTATGCCCCAACTTGTTTAAGTATTTGTTTTTACTTGGTTGAACAGTTGGCCTTGTTGATTTGTATTTCAGTTCCTGCAGTACCTCATGAGTGTCATGTTTGAAAGAAAGCACTAATTCAAACTCAGCCCCTCATATATTTTTCTCCCCTTGCAGCAAGGTCACAGGCAAGATATGTTAAGTGACTCATTTTGGCTAATGACTATATTTGAGTCTGTCTCTTTGATTGGAAACCAGATGCTTGTGAATAGCCTGGTTGGTGATGATGTTAAGAGGAATATGTTTTCTCCTTCCACTATTGCTGTGTTCTTGGCATTGATGTGTATAACTTTTATCATCAAAGGGTGGACAGAAGTATCACAAAGAATAGAACTAGAGGACTATAGAACTTCTTTCAGTGCATATATTTTTAGTGGTAAGCACCATATGTTCCTTATATTTACATCTTGTTTTAGGTTTTGTTTGACTGGGTGGAAATTTCAGGCAAGTCCATTTATGCCATTTATTGTTCATTTAATATAACAGTTTTGCTCTGTTGTCACATTAACATCATAAGTTGTATTTGAATATAATAATTTTGCTGAACCCCATCCTACCAGAAACTATCAAATACTTTTGTATCATTTTCAGGGATTTTTTGGACAAGTCCTTGTACAAGGTTGGGTCTTTTCTAGTTCTTTACTATGTTTATTAAAAAGATATTAATATCATTTATAACTTTTTAAGAACTGAGTGCAGCCAAGCCATTAATCTTGTTTTTCTTGATTTCTTCTGCACTCTACCAATGAGAAACCTATAGAACAAATAGTGTATTCAAGAGTAAAAATGCTCACCAAGTGCTTATCAGTGTCCTCACCAGGTTTAGGTAGATTCTTTTACACATCAGATAATTTAATCTCATTGTTTATTCTGTATTGAACTGACTAGATGGTTTTATGGTCCAATTTAAATATAGTTGTTTATTTTTCAAGTATGAACTAGGATTTGTATCAAGGTTATACTTCCTATCAAATAATTTGTGAAATGTGAAAGAACTAGTAGATGTTCTCAGAATTCATAAACTTTCATAATTTGCAGATAAAAGGATATGGTTATTGGCATGGGCACAAGCTTCTATTCACTTCTCTGTTGCATTCTTCTGGATTCTTTGGGCTCCAACATTAGTGGTACATCTTTAAAATTTAAATGTTTATTGAGAATTGTAATTATAAGAACATTGAAGTATTAAAGTTTCTTTGTTAAAGGATTCATAATATTTGAAATTGTATGCCACTGAACAAGTCTTTCTTTGGCTTTCTCCAATTTTTATGCCACTGTACTAGTAACTTTTTAAGAGTGTCAATTTGAAAATGGTATTGCTGTTGGATTTAGTTAACGGGCATTTTTAATTAGACTTTTTGAGTTATTTTATTATTTCTGATCTAGGCTGATGGGCGGGAAGTGCATCTAGGGTTGATATATCCATGTTTGCTGGGATCAAGAATCCTTGGAAGCTCATTGTTTCCATGGCTTATGGGTGGAACATCATCCCTTCGGACCGAAGATTGTTTACAATATTGCTTTGTAATATCAGGGCTTGTGATGTCAATTGTTGCTTTTGATTACCAGGTAGGCTACATATGCCTCCTGTTTTTAGGGTTTTGAGGAATTTAGACGAATAAGGAGCTTGATGTTCTACTGCTTGATCTATTTATCTATAATATGCAGGAGCTTGGAGTTTTAGTGATGCTATTTTCCTTATTTCATGCCTGTGTAGGTCTAATTTTACCTTCACTTGCAAGATTAAGGACCATGTAAGTGCTTTACTTATTATTATGATAGCATCTGCAAAAACCTAATTATGCATACATCAGGTTTTGATTGCACACTGCTTTTTTTTTTTTTTCTCTTTTTCTATTTATCTGATAGGTATGTGCCAAATAAGTTACGCGGAGGGATGATTAGCTTGTCTCTGGCCCCTGCAAATGCGGCAATTCTGTTTTTTCTGTTGCAGGTATGTAATTCTACCTTCAATTCAACTCTTAAGAGTGGTGGAGTTCGCATTGGTGTTCACAGGAGATGATGTGTGCCTCCATCATTAAAAAACAACTCATTTGGATGAAAAGAATGCGTCTATTTTAAATTAAAAATGCCTTAACTTTATCACGCAAGCAATCTGAATTGAAGAAAAGAATTAGGCTTGTTTTGCTACAAGTTAGTTCTGGACAATAGGTTGGTCTGAATCTAACAACTCATTCAACCAAATGGTAACAAAACCTGCTCAGAATGGTCCTATGTCTAAATCTAATTTGTTTGCCATGAAGGGACCCCGTGAAAATTTGGGAAACCCAAGGAGAACATCGGTAAGGGTTTTATTTTTCCTCCTTACCATAAGCGAAGTTAAGAATTCAAAGGATTTGAAATTCAAGATGAAGGGAGGGTCTATCTATTTTATCGATTTGAAAATTACCTTTGTATGTTTTTTCATCCAAGATTGCTGATATCCTTATGTTTAAGCTCTAATTATATTAAGCCCGAGGATAAGAACTAATTACTTCGGACATCCAGATTACATGTTATTAGGTTGGAGAATTTTTGGTCCCATAAGACTCGAATTTTTAAGTTTGACCATTTCCTTTTTTTTTTTTTTAGATAAGAATTTTTGGTCCCATAAGACTCGAATTTTTGGTCCCATTAGTCTCTTATTTCTGCAGGGAGGTTATTACCGGCGTATCGAAAATTCAATGATAATAGCATTTGCTGCCCTCAGTCTGTTCGCTTCAGCTGGCAGCATGTATGCATTGAAGCGTTGGGGAAAGCATCCATATCAGACCTGGCAAAAGCAGTAAATTGTTTTCACATTTCAAGCTTTGGTTTGAAGTTGGTAAGCATCTATTCAGGAGTGCCACGCCTACTCTTAATACTCAAGCTTGCAAGACCAAGTTATGGGATATCAAATTGTTTGTACTCGTCGATTATATTCAATCCCATAGTCATCCCATTTCCTTGTTTCTGGGTAATTGCGGCTAATTTCTGTTGAATGAGACGTTAAATCATTGCAAGGACTAGAGGACTCCTCACCCAGATTTTAATATTGTAGATGGGACAAGTAGCTGCCAGTCAGTATAGGATGCAAACCTCAAGAATGAATGTATTTTTTTCCTGTGTGATCCAAGAGCAATTAAATAGTTCGATGCTCGTGCTCACACTCACGATTTTGGAACATGTTTTTTGTAAACTTTGAATGAGATGATGATATTAGGTTTTGTGCCTTTTTCTTGGGACCCCTTTGTACTTAATTTCGTTCAACTAATGAATGACAAATGGTTTTATATTGAGATCAAATTTTTATTTTTTATGTATAAAAACTAAAAGAATAAGTTATTAACCATTATATTTTCTAGAATTTGATCAATATAAAACCATTTGTCAGTGGTTCATAACTTATGTCTCTTTAGTCTTTATACATATAAAATAAAATAAAATTAATTATTTAATCTATTCAATAAAGCTTTCACATCTTTTGACTAGTACTAAGTTAAGCATTTCTTTATTTTTATTTTATGCTAAATAGGTCTTAGTTTCTGATATGAGTATTTTTCAATTATTCAAGTCCTTGTTTAAACATTTTCAATTTCATGTCTTATGTTTAAACCTTTTTCAATTTAATTTCTCATCGTTGATGAATATTATAATTGGTTGATGATAAATTTACATGGCATAAATACTTAGTGAATTGATTTTTTTTTTTTTTTTTTAAAGTTGTGAAAGGTCATCTTAAAGAAGAAAGTCAATTTTTTTTTTCAAGTAAAAAAAATTGGAGGTATTAAAAACTTAATTCTTAGATGACTCTTCCTCTTAAATTTTCACCAAGGGTTTTTTTTTTGAGTTTCAACAAACCAATTAAGTGTTATGCCATGTAAGTTTAGCATCAACTAATATTAACATTCACCTACCGTGAAGGATTAAATTGAAAAATGTGAAAACATAACATACTAAATTGAAACATTTTAAACAATAGAGACTACATTGAAAAGATCACTCAAACATCAAAGGACTAACCTTTTATGCTATTTGGCCGGACCCGGGGGGGGGGGGGGGGGGGGGGGGGGGGGGTCAAATGTTTATAATGTCAAAACTCATTTTATCATACAGAGAAAATGATTGAGGTCGAGATTTACGAATTATGCATCGTGCGTAGTAAATAATAACGCTCAATCGTCCTGTACTTGATCTCTGATCCACTTCGTAGCGACCCATTTCTGCCCTTTGATCACAGGACAGCTTCCATGAAGTGAAGTCTACAAAAGCATCCAATAAGTGAGAATTATGAGATTAAGAAGAGCAAAACACTAAACAGAATAGCACCATTTAATGTAATACTAATCCTCATCCCTGAAAAATCACATCATAATGCTTCTGAATGACAAAGAAGCAAGAAATAACTCAAAGCACAAATGTCAAAGTGAGCATAGCTTAGCGGTAATTAGCATATACTACCTCCCTTGAGGTCGGAGGTTTGAATCTCCATTCCCCAAATTTGTTGTACTTAAAAAAAAAAAAAAAAAAAAAAAAAACCCAAAGCACAAACATGGACAGAATACGGAAACAATAAATTGCCCAACCATTTTTGAAAATAATGGCTGTTACCTTATAAACACGTACATGCTTTCAAATGCATACAAAGATTTAAGTAACTACCACTTAAAACAGTAAATAGTCTACTGCACCGAACGTTGCAAGGTCAGATTATCATATAGAATAAGTCCCCAACAAAATAAACGGTCATCTTCTATCTTCCAACACTATTTCACTGGGTTTGGTCAGATGAAGTTTATCAGCTTTTTTTTAATAGTTTACTTTCAAAAGGTTTTCATATATTTATTCATTTCTTAGTTGATATAAATTCAAATACTCGTAGTTGTAATGGGAAAAAAGAATTATTGTTTATTTTTAAAAAATTAATATTTATGTATTTCCTAAATAAAATGAGTTCAGAAATCTCCTGAATGCGTCACCAGGAGCAGCATCAAAACATAAAAAACTTAAGAAATTAAAAATAAATTGAACGCTAGCATGTCTATGTCCAACACCTCTACATTCTGATCAAAATAAGTGTCCATGCTTCCTAAAGATCACCATCTTATAACAGCCTTGTGAAAATTCAACATAATTCATAATGCCTGACGTCGTGGCAAAGCATATTTAATCTAAGTCAGTGAACAAATATGTCAAAATAATAACAGCCTGAAGAAAGTGGCAAAGATTCTAGTAATCTGAAAGGAATTGATGGATCCTTGTTAGAGTAATAATAAGAAATTATTGGAATTGTTATTAGGATATTAGTTGTGGCAAAATTGTAATTCCTTGATAGTTGGTTAGGAGGGGTGGTGATAATAAATAAAGGAAGTTAGGGAGTTCAGAGATTAAGCATATTATTAGGGAATTGGTCTATTGTGGAACTTTTGACAAAGTCCTCTCAAGGCTATATCAATGTGTGTATTCCATTTTATATTGTAAAAAAATTTTAGTTTTTCATTTTTTTTTCTCTCAAGACTGGGATCCTAGCAGTCCTCGGTTTTAATGTCTATATGGTGAGTACTGATATTATTTCGTAGTTTTGATATAGGCTACTGTTCTTTGTTACAAACATGGTCATACTCTTTTTCATGGTAGAACTAGGCTCCTACTTGCAAATCAAGAAGTTCCATGCTCAAACGAAGCATGTATGCTCCCTCTCGCTAGCTCATTGTTCAACAATACACATTAATAATCCATACAGCATTCAGATAAAAACCACCATATCCAAGCAACAGAGGATAGGAGCAGGAACACTAACCGGATCAATTGTACCATTTGGGAAAACAGAATAAAACAGAAGGCCATCACCTTGGCGTGGCTTCACTTTCAAACCAACACATCTTTGGTAATCATAGGTTCCATCCATATTCGAGCCATTCTGCCAATCAAACATAGTAAATACTCTATTTGACTCATATTCAGAAGATGACTGGATGTAAAAGATGTCAAGAGAAAGGCCGCCTTGTTCATGTGGTCTTATGGTCTTACCTCAAATGGAAACATGGTTTCTCCACCTTCTTCAACATCAGTCAAGTACAACAAGAAGGAAGCCACCTGATTTTTGGATGCTAAAATGTCAGTTAGACAAAGTAACATTCTCTTTCTTTCTTTTTCTTTTTTTTTTTTTTTTTTTGGGGGGGGGGGGGGGGGGGGGGGGGGGGGGGGGGGGGCGCATGGGATCAAGATTGTGTACCAGAACTCTTATAAATGCATAAAAAAAGATTGAATCTGAAATTATCTCCTCAATTTATCCAGATAAATCTTCACTATTCAAGTCATTGAGAGATTACCAATAAAAAAGCAATTAGCAACATGTATTCCACAGAATCAACTTTTAGCACTGTCACTATTAGAATTGACACTAAATTGCATTTGAGAACAATCACTGAAAATGACATGCACTAGCTTATGCTTGCATTTAACCCTTGACAATTATGTACATCTGCGAATGCGTACGTGCAATGAACAACGGAAAAGCCGATATATCTACTTTGTACCCTTTGGCTCTTCTGTGGCCCATATTCAGAAGGATTGAACGCATCATAATGAGAATTATACTTCTGCCCAATCTCATAACGCAAGATATTAAATGCCTGAAACACAATCCAAAATCCATTTAAAAATATCTGGGAAACAAGAAGTTAGATACCTTTTACAGACGCAACAGAGCATCATCAGAACATAGAAAACCAAGTGGAAACGACTGTACTACATAACCTGTACATTAACTATAAAATGAAGCATTATTATAGAACATTACTCTACAAACAAAAGAAGGAAAGAAACATAGATATAAAGGTTCAGGTGCACCATATGGATAGAATACAATGATTAATTATCAGGTTTCTGGTTACCTGTTATTATTACGTACCTTGTTCTTTAATCAAAAAATGTGAAGAGGTAATGCTGATCCTCTTTTGAGTTATTCTTATAAAAAAAAAAAAAATTTAAAAAAAAAAATCCTCTTTTGAGTTATCAACTTTCATTCTCCAAAAGTTCAGACAAGAAATAAAAAGTTCGAGAAATTTTTAATCTCAGCTTAAAGTAACCAAAAAAATCTGACTAAAAGGGGGACACGGAGTAGATTTACATAAAGCCCATCAATGACTAGGAAATGGATGGTCAAGATCCCACGTCAAGCATTAAATTTTAAGAAGGCCCAACTACTATAAATAGAGATGGAAATAATAAGCAAGTTAGGAAATGACATTAGAGGTGAAATCACAGTAACTTGCTAATGATTTCATCTTCTCCAAGGAATTGAAAGAGTTCAATCCATGTCACTCCCCATCAAAATTTTACACCAAATATATTCAGGATTCCAGAACAAAATACTTTTGAAAGTCAACTCTTATGGACAATATACCAATAGAATTCTAATATCATAATACCTCTCCATGCATCCTTGGAAGCATAGTTGCCCTTGCAATCTTTTCCTCAATGACACCCAGAGTCCCACTTTCATCTTCTGAAGCACTAAGGAAAACTCCAGAACTGCTTGGGACAGAGAGAGAGAATCAAATTGAAAAATGTAATCAAGCACCTTTACAAAATTCTATATTCCAATAACCAGAGTCTAACCAAAAACTTAGAAGATCGTGTATTCCTAATAGTAGAGCCTTCAATTCCTAATAGAAAGTAATAGAACTTGTCCATTTTCACCATACCCATGGCTAACTCAGAGGTTCTGCCCGATTAACTTGTAATTATACCAATTACAAAATGCAATAAAGAAAATACAATGGAAGAATGAATATTTTTTTTAGATATAAATCAATTCCATTGATAACATACAATTACAAAAGTGGATGGAAATCCCCTAAACCAACGCCTAGGAGTTAGACAGGAACTCCAATCAACAATTATATGTGAGAGTGACCAAAAGAGTCGAACTGAAAAGGAAGTATGTTTAACTATGTTGAAATTTTAAAACCTCAATAGATAACTTCGCAGACCATAATAAATCACATCCTTAGACAGAAGGTTATAATTGGAAATAGAGAAAGAAACCAATGTTGAGGCAGTTCAAAGAATAGTGGATGAGAAAATTAAAAATAAAACCAGCATGGTTCCCAGAGAATGTGAGTATAACACATACTAATCCCACAAGTACTTTTTGCAAACAACCATCCTCATTCGAAATCCCCAAAATCTAACCGCATTAACTCCTTGAATCACCTCATCGAGCATATCTATTAATTTCATTGCTAAAAAAAGATGATTGATAAAGTCGTATGTGCCAATACATGCAGACAGAAGATACCTTGTTCGGATTCCTTTCGTGTTCTCTTCGGTTTCTCCCTTGCGCAGAGCCAAGGTAGACGGTTTAAGCTTCGGTTTCGCCATGTTAACTATGTTTTGGCATTGCTCAGCGGTTGCAAACTTAGGAAAATAAAGGGCGCGAGGTCGCCAGCTCAAGAGCTACATTTAGGAAAACCTTAAATTAGACATGCAATAATTGAAACAATAAATCATGAATACTGAAGGTCGAATAATCAGTTGCAAGGTTCGTTCGTCGATCAAGTAATACTTCGCATAAATACATGACAATCCTAACAAGAACAACTCGTTCTGAGTAACAATGCGGTGAAACTAACATACCAGTGGGAAAATAAAAATTAAAACCAAACGGAGAGCACCTGAAATGGAATCGAAGAAAAGGAATCGTCGCCGTTTTCTCCCGAGGGCATCAAATCGAACTCGCCGCCATCGCTGACCGATTGAAGCAACCTCGGCCTCGGCCTATCAACATCTACATCCTGTTTATTCGTCCGATAACAATAATATAGTCGGAAAATTAAAACATACGCATTAAAGCGACGAAATCTAATACTGATTAGAAACTTGAAGCACACGGATGAACCTGAGAGAGAAGATAAGAGCCAAAGAATCCAGCAAGGAAACAAAAAAGGCATAAAACGAAGAGAAGTCCCGGCAAACCCAGCTTCGATCTGAAGCTCCAATTGCTTTTTCCGGTTTTGCCTTTCATCTTCCTTTCCTTTGACGGAATCACCGATCTCTTCCTTATTTGCTCCTATTTTCCGATTACGGAAGCCTCTGATCAAGTTGGACTGCTTCGACGCTTAGTCAACAAAACAAAGGTTAAAAAAGTCTTTTCGGTCGTCGAAAGTTGTGTGTCAGGGCGGGAATGCACTTACCGCCAGTTCATCCACACTGAAATATTGAATTGATTAATTAATAATGTTGATGGTTTCTTAGTTAGATGGATTATAAAGGTGAGAGTCGTGAGACGTAATAAAAAAAAAAAATCAAGGTGAGACGTAAAACCTTTTTTTTTCAAAGGAGAAGAAAAACTCTTGCCTAAAATAATATTCATATCTTTATTCTCTTACCGTTTAATGTTGCATTTGCAAAATTTAAGACACTTTTTTTTTTTTGAGTAAAAAGACACTTTTAATCTCTACAATTTATAAATTAACATTAGAAACGAAAATATACCTACGTTATATTGGAATATCATGGCAAGTTTAAATTATTATTTTCTAGTAATATAATGAACTTAAATATGTTGTCTTTTTGTTTAAATGTTAAAATATAAAAGCTGCATATGTTTTTTTTAAGTTAAATAATGTGTGAGGAGGGAGATTCGAACATCTGATCTCTATTAAGAGTATATGTCTTAACTAGTTGAATTATGTTCGTTTTTGTCATAAAAATTGCATGTTAACATTAAAGTCTTATTTTATAAAACATAGATGATAGCAAACTCTATGTGTTTCATTTTTATACATATTAATTTAAACTATGATATAAATTTAAATAAGAAAAACAATTGGAAAAGGAAATAATGATTTGTCGTACAGATTAGGAAAGCAAAATAGTAAAGATGGCTTCATTATTAATAATTGCGAGCATGGATATTAATTTTGATTCATACTACAAATATAAAATGAATACTTGGTGAATTTAATTTTAAAAGCTTATTTTCTAATAAAGTTGTATTAAATCACAAGTGGATTAAAAAAAGTTAAAATACTATTTTTTTTTTTTAGATCAACAATATTTGGGAGTGGATAGATTCGAACCTTTAACCTCTTAGTAGAGGATACATGTCAATTATCACTGAGCTATGCTCATTTGACAGTTATAATACTATTTTGGTACCTATAATTTAGGTCTCATTCTATTTTAGTATATGTATTTTTAATAAATCTTAAGATTAGTCATTATTGTTAGTTTGATGTTAATTTTATTGAATTTGGTAAAATACTAATAATTATTCTCATTCAAGGAAAGACACGATGTGAATGTTTCCAAAATTTATAGAAAGAAGGTATATCGAGACTAATTCTTATAAAAAGTTAGCAATAAATTAATCATAGAAACTAATTTTAAGATTTATTCAAAGTATATAGATTAAATTTGCACATTTAAAAGTACATGAACTAAAATAGAACAAGTGCCAAAGTACAAGAACCAAAATAGTCCTTTAACCCAAAAAAAAAAAAAAAAAAAAAAGTAAGCCAGTATGTGTGTGTTTTATAATAACAAAGACAATTACCGTTAAGTAATAGTAAACTTGAATCATCTATTACTGTGTCCCCAAGATTCAATTGTCATTGATACAAATAGGTTGTCTATTTGTTCCCCTCTTTTTAATAACTCAATTATAGCTAGGAAATAATTATGTTGCCTACGACTTGCAAAAGATCACCTAAATAACGCTATCAATTTGACTAATTTTGATGACAAATTAGAGCTTATATAAGATATAACACTATTTTTTTTCAGACAATATAAGCTCTAACTCTAGATAGATATAGTGTTTGATTGAATATTGATCAAAATATTTACCACAAAAAAAGGTAGTCGAACCTCTCAACAAGAGTAACTAAAACCTCAAAGAAAAGCATTACTAAATCTAAGTTAAAGCATTCAAAAAAAAAAAAATAAACACGATTATTTATTCCTCTTTGCCTAGATAACCTTCTTCAATCCTCCATTGGATGAAAAAATGACAATGGAAGCCTTACTCGTAATTTCGTCAAAGTAACTTTCCTGATTGGTTGTCAGTCAAAAACATAACAGCAAAAGAAGTCTTATGTTTCATAAGGTTATATGCGCCCGCCTGTGTGTGTCTATAAACACATGTATATTATTTAGATGGGAGAAATCTTTGGTTCCATCTTTTAAATATTTGGTTCATGTTTCATTTTTTGTCAAGCTTCCATCCCTTTCTAACTAAAAAGAAAACCCAACAGAACACTGACCAAGTCTATCACAAAGACGATATCTTAACCATCTCTTCGCTTCCAAATCATTACCATTATAATGTTATTGAAAACTAAATGCATTTCTCGAAACAACTACCGTCATTATCAATCAAGTACTTTATCCAGTAGGAAAAAAGCAAGGGAACTGTGTAACTTTTCTCTAAGAAACAAGAATATAAGATTTTAAAAGAGGTAGTAGGAATTCAAACCTTCAATTTAGAGAAAGGGTTATTTATCTTTAACGGCTGAACTAGACTGTAAGACTTTAATCATAGATGAATCATTAGAGTGCAGCCACAGCCTAATAAAGGATCTTGTAATTCTAGTAGACAACTCAGGTTGGCGTAGCACCCCATGACTTTAACCACATGGTAGAAGGCATTTCACTGTCCTCAATAGCTAAATTATTTAGGGTGCAGCCACAGACTAGTAAAAGGATACCATCCTTCTATTAAGTAGTGGCCGTGTTTAACCTTTAGACTAGTTTTTTCAATATGCTAAGAGCATGTTTGAGAATGAATGTAAAATGGTTAAAATCATTTTTATCATATTCAAAATTATTTTGAAACATGCTTTTAATCATTCAAAATCAATTTAATGTTTGATTTTACACTTCTAAAAGCTATTTTCATACCATAAAAATTGAATTTGAATAATTAAGAGCATGTTTCGAAGTGATTTTAAATACAACAAAAGTGATTTTAACCATTTCAAAATCACTCTCAAACATGCCCTAAAAGCTCTTTTAGATAATTAAAAGTACTTCCAAAATTGTAATAATCTTTGGCCATGCTTAAAATTACTTCCAAAAAGTCGTTCTCAACCATACTATAATAATCACGAGGATGATTTGCTCATACAGAGATCTTTAGCTGTGCTTGGTATATTCATAACAGGCCAAATGGAAGAACTGACCTTCTCGCTGTAGCATTTATCACGCCTAATAATTGAAGCATCGTCGACATAAAAAGGACCAATGTTCTTCCTAAATAAGTTTCTTGGACCAATTGAGAATCCTAAAAAGTTGGCCCTTGATAGTATCCCTGATTCTTTGTTTCCCCATCCTTGCATCTTCGATATCAAGAGTTCTGTATGCAAGTGCAATTAGATACATTGCTGGATGAAGCCGCCTGCACAGATGGCGTAGATAACTTAGTTTGCAATGATATTGACAAAATATTAATTTTGAAACACAAAATTGTAGGAGAAATGCTCGGCAGCCTTGCAAAAGTCAGAATATATGCATCTTAGGAAAAATGCTTTTAAATGAGAGGTCAGAAAACATAACTTGATTCTGAAATTGAACCAAGCGAATTTTAGATTTAAAAAATGAAAGCAATGATGAACAACATCAGAAGGCAATCAACCAAAAGCTTTATCCAATAATTACACTAACAGCTTGAAGAGATGGGGCATGTGCATGTAATTTTCACTTAAGTTGAGAAATCGACATGCCAATTGCCAAATATCAAAATTTTAAACCTGACACGTCTTTTATCCTGAACAAACTAAAGAGAGAGTGGAATATGGCCTTCAATAAAAAGGAAGACAAACTCCCGATTATCCCATTAAGTCATTCTAAGTAAATAGAAGCTTTAACAATTAAAGGTTTATTGGTATATATACTCGGTATGAACGTACTCTTGACATTGTTCTCGAGCATCAAAACCATCCCAAAACCTCTGTGATGGGACTGTTCGGCCTTTCTTACTTTTACCAAATGTTTCGACATACCAGCCCCCTGTGTCATGCAGGCCACAGCGAGGCTCAAATAGCCAAAACCTATAGATAGAAGATTTTAAATGTTAATAATAAGAACAGAAATCAGGAAAAGAGATAGGCTAAGTTGTTAAGATCGTCATTTCTAATCTACCAATTTTCAAGTCACATCATGCACAGAAATGTTATGGTGTAAGCTATGAGGACTATGGAGAGACAAGTGAATGTTATGTTCAGTGTCATGGGAGTGAGTACCAAGTTCCCAACGTTTGAGAGGTTAGGACCTCTCCTTTACACATAATTATACTCTAGTGCTACCTAGTTACCACCTACCTTCCTATCCCTTTTTCCCATCCTCGATTTAGGCAAAATGACTGCCCCACAACTCTACATGCATAACAGTTCTAATAACCTTTACTTGCCAACCTTTACAACCTTAACATGACTTGCAAATACACCACCTTAACTATTAGAAAAAGGATTATTGAGCTACAGCAAGCCATCACAAGATGGAGACATCTGCATAATGCTCATAGACAAGCATTTTTGTATTCCAGAATCAAGCACCACCATAAAGAAAAAGATCTAAACGATCACAAGAACCTGCCAGCCCATTTTCAACCAAAAAAGGGTGGGGAAGAAGATCACAAGTTGTACAAATTCTTGCTATCTTTGTCCTAATTAATACACCCATTCCGTTTTCATCAAAATTCCAAAAAGTAGCTAAGCTTTCAGTAACCCAAAAAGTGGTTCCTTTCACACACCTACATAGCTAAAAACGTTAAAGAATAAATGATGCACCCGGATGATCCATCCACACAAGAAACTATGAAAGCCACTGAGTAGAAGACGCAAAGTGGTCCAACTATAGAGATCAAAGAATCTCACTTCCCAAGGTATCCACCCAAAAAAATATTTCCTCCCTTCTGAAGGGAAAGAAAGGCCACAAAAATCCAAATTGAGTCAGTCTACCTAGTAATAATTTACAAGGACTTCTATCCTGTCGTGAACTATAAGTCCCATGCATTTTGTTATTTAAGGCACACTTACTCTTGCTCGTGATAATTGACAGCTAGAACTTTTCCCCTTTACAAAGTCATTTAGATTTTATTGAAAGGTTTCCAATCGTGCATTTACTTTTTAGTGTCCCAATCACAGTTAGCCAAGTGAGTGACAACAAGCCCTTAATCCCACAGAGTCCTAATCTTGCATTACAGTTTGAAACTTCCACGTAAAACTATCAGATGACTACAATGTCATTTAAGTAGAAAGAAAGAGAAGGCAATTTTTACTTAGTCAACTGCCAGTACAGCAAGACCAAAAACTAATAGGATCACAAAACATGGGGACACGACATCAATCCATAAAATTCTGGAGACGCAAAACTCACTTGCTTGGTGGTAAACGTGCCCGGCTGCATCTACACTCACAGACAGACACTTTTTCTCCTGTACTGTACCAGTGCATGTGTTTCACCTTTAAAATTAGGTATCAGTATATATAAGTATCAAAGATCTAAATGGACCAGTAATCAATCACACATTCAATTTCCATTGAAACAATGATATGTCGATCATGCATGAGTCATGCAGCTTAGACCTTTCTGTAAAATATATTTTCCACAGTACCATGGTGCCATTGGCATTGTGTACAATTAAATGGATGGTAAAACACAAAACTCTCTTATATCTTATCCTCCCTTCATCCACCATAGAAGGGGTGTGCTCTTGACACGTCATTGACACTTATTTTACTGTATACAGAAACACATTCGTACTACAGAATAATCACATAAATGTAAACAAATGCAACCCGGTAGGCAATATAAGGAAACTGAAGTTAAACAGGAAAAAAAAATACCAAGCATACACCTGAGGAGCCTGTTTTTATTATCACCTTCAAGTATGTCATCAAGCACAGAAAGGAGAAGAAATAACACAATACTCTTTTTTTTTTTTCATCTCTCCTGAGTATCATCTCCACAACCAAACTACCATTTCATTCTACAATATTTGTAAGTTTGAAAACTTGTCGAGTATTTAGGATCCACAGAAGTGATCCGAGGTGTTTTGAACATTTGGCCATTTGGTGGAAGTGTTTACCAAATGGCCAAGTGTAAAAATAAATAAATAAAATAAAATAATAGCAAATGTAAAATGTAAAAATAAAAAAATAATAAAAATAATAATAATAAAAAAAAGGAGGACAAAAAATGTTTTAAAAAAATGCCAACATTAATTTACTAACTTCAAGGCGATGCAATAGGTACTATGTAAACACCTTGATGATCCTTGGCTTCTATAAGGTGCAAAGATATATCAGAAATAGAAAACAAGCAGACAAAAAAATGAACTGTAGAAAAATGTTACATTTGAAGCAACAGTCATTTATGTTGACAAGTGTAAAGCAAATAAAAGGACGGTGGCAGCTAAAAGACTATACAGACCATCAATGTTCGATGTTTCATTATCACATGCGTTTTTGTGCCACATTTATTGTAGACGGAGCAGGATTCTTCTTCTTCAGATGTACCTAGACCAATAATAGTTCCCAAGGGAATCCTTGGCTCGGCAGCATCCCCTGAAGAAAAATCTATAGAACATCCATCACTGGTATGCATGGGTTCATCATTGGAACTAAGAAAAACATGTATTTGATCTTGATTATCCTTATCCTCCATGCTCTCACTATGAAACTTTGGAGGAACTCTAGAAGCCCTAGCAATTACTTTTCCACAAATATGCAATTCTAAACCTTTGTATGCATCTGATGCATAATGCGTTGAGGCCCGAGGAAGTTCAAATTCTTCCTCTCTTGTCAAATTCAAGCAGCTGCTTGCATTTTCAATGATTCGAGTAATGTCCAGACACCTAGAAGTTGAAGAAATAGATTTTCCACCGGTGGCAGAAGGCAATTTAGGGACCTCATCAGCAAAACAGACCATTCCAAAAAGATCACGCCCTGAAACCAAGTGCAATATCTCAGGAGTTTCATAAGTTGACCTCTCCTCAGCTTCAAAACAATCAGGAAGAAGTTCCATAGACTCGATGGTAGGACCATAGAAAGCACTATGCATAGCTATGTAGAAATCCCTCTCAAGAACATCAAAATAGTCCGTACCAACAACAACTTTCCTTTCTGATAATATCTCATTGATAAAAAATCTGTAGGACTTCAACCATTCAACAACTTCCATCTGCTTGTAGGTTGTCTGATTGGATTTATATACATATGATATTGAGCCATAGCTACACTGTTTCTCAATTAACTTTCTCTGAGCTATAAGAAAACTGTCATAATGTGCCCTCTTCTCTGAATCAGAAAGGATCTGCAATCCATCATCGATTAGGCTTTGATGTCAGATTACCCTGTATATCACAAAGCAGACAAAAAGACTAAACATTACTATTAACCAGTGTTTACACATACACTTGCTATCTGTGTAGTGAAGCGTAGAAGCCGCACTACACTTAGAAATACGCCTATCTCCAGTGACATTGCACACAAGTTATGAAAACATAAGTGCTTAGACATAACCGGGGTATCAGCAGGAAGGTCGTTGCACATGTTAGTGGACTATCTATGAAGCTTCATGAACAAGTCAAGTCATATAAGAAATTGCAACAGTGAAGCTTGGTTCCCATGCGTGATACTGGAGAACTATTGTTCTTCAAAATCCAATAGTTAGTCTTAAGTGGAAGATTTCATTAATAACCTTTTTATCAAAATACCCATGAGTTAACTATCGCCTCGTTGCTAATGTCATTGCGAACCTTTTCAAACTCAGATAATTTTCTATTCTAGTTTCGCCTACTTCTCAATCGAGAAAAATAATATTTAGGTTGAAAGCTAATACAGATGGTTACAATAGAAGCTACGAGTAAATTACATTCCATTGACAAGTGAACCTGAGATATTGAATTGCTTTAATTGCTTTAGAGAAGAAGAGAACTGTATAGAAGCACCTCATACGCCGCAAGGATTTGCACAAAACGCTGGGAAGCAGCGGGATCATTTCTTGACTCAGCGAGGTCCGGGTGAGTTTCCTTCGCCAATTTGCGAAAAGAAGCTTTGATTTCGTCGCTTGAGCTGGTCTCTGAAACTCCTAAGATGTCGTATGCGTTCTCTCCAGAAAATTCAGATCGAACTGAGTCACTGCCGCAGGTGAACAACTGAATTCCACAACTCGAATAACATAACATTAGGCGATAAGCGCTAGTCTTGCCTCGACCTTGTAGAATTGAAACAAGAGATAGTGCCCGCCGGCGGCAAATTCCGTCGATCGGAGTGAATTTCAATTTCATTTTGATTCAAGTGTTGAAACACGGAAAAAACAATCGCAGTCGCATCGTGAATTGTATATGCTTGCAACTGGTGACCTGTGCTGTGGTCAGGGGTCAGTACCGTGGCGCGAATCGGGACACTCTCCTTCGGGTGAATATAAACTAGACCGACTCAATTGAACCAAACTTGGCCACTATTTTTCTTTTGTGTATCTTTAGTTAAAATATCATTTTGGTCTCTATTTGATTTTTATTCTATTTTGGCCTATGTTGTCCAAGTTTATTTCCTACACTTTCGATAAATCTTAAAATTAGTCTTTTAAAGTTAATTTTTAACGAAATTAGTTAAATAATAACAATAATTTACATGCAACAAAAAATACCATGTAGATATGTTCCCATAATTTATAAAAGGAAAACTAATAGAGACTATATATTTTTTGAAAAATTTAACAATAAATTTACTGTAGGGACTTACTTTTAGATTTATTGAAAGTACGAAGATTAAAACATAATAAAACTAAAAGTACAGGAATCAAATGGTAATTTAATCATTTTTTTCTCTTTAAAATAATATTATATTATAAAATAACAAATAAATAAATAAAGGAATTCAATGAACCCTTATAAAATGTAAATTGTGAGATGCCTTAACTATTGGACGTTGTTTAAATAAGTCTATTTAAAATTTAAACAAAAACCATAACTTTAGCCAAAGTGAGCATAGTATCATTGACCAAAAGGTCAGAGGTTCGAATCTACTGACTCCCATATATTGTTTAACTAAAAAAACCATAACTTTGGATAAACATTCCAATCATTTTATAAGAATAAGAAAAATATTTAAATTATATTTATATGTCTAACCATGTTTATTTTATCTATTTATCCACGTTTAAAAAAAATATATTGTTCTAATTGGATTATCAACTAAATCTCCATTTTGGGCTTTGTGGGCCTTCTAACTAAAAACATGTTTGAGAATGGTTTTAAAATTATTAAAATCACTTTTGTTATGTTCAAAATTACTTTGAAACGTGTCTTTAGTCATTCAAAACCAACTTAATATTTGATTTTACATCTTTAAACGCGATTTTCGTATAATAAAAAATGATTTTGAATAATTAAAAACATGTTTCAAAATATGTTTCAAAGTGATTTTGAATACGATAAAAGTGATTTTAACACTTTCGAAATCACTTCCAAACATGATCTAATTTTGATGGTATTTTACTAGCCCACTTCCACATTATTTATTAATTATTAATTGTTTTGTTTTAGTTATTAGGGCTCGTTTGATAACGTTCTTGTTTCTTATTTATTGTTTTTAAATTTTTTAGAAACGTTTCTAAAAAAATGACAGATTTTGAGAACCTTCAAAAAGTAGTTTCTCAAAAAAAAAAAAAATCAGGTTTCATGCATGTATTCTTATTTCTCTTTTTACCCATCTCTCCACTTTCTATTCTCTCTCTCTTCCATTCTATTTTTTTTATTTTAATACTTTTTAATCTTTTTGTTTTTTTCTTCTTTTTTATTTTTATTTTTTGATTTTTTTCTTTCTATTCGTTCTCTCTTTCATCATAATCTTTTTTCTTTTCATAGTTCATTATCTTTTTTTTTCTTTTTTCCTTTTTACTTTTCTCTTTTCGTTTATGTTTTTCTCTTCTCTTTTATTTTCTTTTTCTTTTTTCACTTTACATTAACGAGCTTATAATTATTATTTTCTATTTAATTCTCTATTATTTTTCCTTTTGGTACGATTTTATTTTTTATTAAATAAATAAACTAGTATGTATTTCATGTTTACCATTAAATATAAAAAAATATATGCATTATCTCTCTTTTTTTGATTTTACTTGCATGTATTATTGGCTAATGCATTTTTAAATGAAAAATAAAAATAAAGTTTATATTAAATTAAAGAAATGTGGGTATGTTAGATTGTCTGACCATAGACAATTTACAAATTCGTCTAATTGAACTAACTCTTGTAAGTCAAAATTGTTCAAGGTGAATTGATTGAAGTGAGAAATAACATTGCACGAGCAACATTTGAAGGATAAAATTTATTATTATTATTATTATAAATTACGTGTTGGGCCTTAATAAAATACTATAACCTCTTTATAATTGTTTTATATTCATTTTAATGCATGTTATATGTTTTATTATAGTATATGTACTAAATTTTATTTTTACCAAAAAACAATGAACAAAAAACATAAATAGTTATAAAACATGTTTTTGTTTTTAATTTTTAAGAAATATAAACAAGAAACGAGAAACATAAACAGAAAATGAAAAATGAGAAACGAGAACGTTATCAAACATGGCCTTAATAGCTTATTCTTCATGCACGTTTCTCTAACGGTTGTATTTGCCACCTTTTCTGATTTCTTCCTAAATCAATTCGCTCTCTTTTGTCTCCTCCAATTGTCAATTCCCGACTTAAATTAGGTATCGTTTCCCCCTCTTTTCTTTTTGCAAACTCTTTCGATTTTGTTTGAAGTTTATTAGAGTTTGGTTTATCGCTTTCCTCTCTTTGCAAAAACATCCGGTTTCTTCTAAAATCGATTAGGTTTATGTTTGACTTTTTCAAAATTTATCAAAAAATGCTATAAAGTAATATTAATATTTTCATTATCCACATGCCAGTATGCCGCTTTATATTTAACAACTTATCATACATCATGAATAAGGGTTGCGTTTTAGAACAAAAAAATAAAGTTTTCTCATAGAAAAATAAAATATGCTTTAAAGGTCAAATTAAATTGTCCAAATTTAGCTCAGTGTAATAGAGATCAAGAGGTTAAAAGTTCAAATTTACTAACTGATTGAACTCAAGACAAGAAAAAGGTCAAAGTAAGTTCGATAATAGATCCTTTAAAAAAATATATAAATAAATAAATTATCGGCAATAGATATTTATGAGTAGAAAAATGTGAAAATCTATACTTCTCACTATTTAATACAGCAATAATAATTGTTGGTGGGCCGAAAGTGAAGGTTGGAAGTAGTCCAAGGGCAGGTGGGACTTTCCGATACGACAAGCGAATCGAATCCCATTAATTATGCTTTTACTTAATCGACCTTTGCAAAAATCAATAATATATTTTAAGGTTAAAATACCAATTGATTCCATTTCATCAAATTGTAAACGCTGTATTTTTAATAAAGCTTAAAATTAATCTTTACTGTTAGTTTTCTATTAACTTTAAAAAAATAGTCTCTATTAATTTTTTTTCTATAAATTTTAAAAATATGTTCACATTAAGTCTTTTTTTTTTTCATGAAAATTATTATTATTACTTAACTAATTTTGATAAAATTAATTTGAAAACAACAGTAGAGACCAATTTTAAGTTTGATTGAAAGTACAAGTTTTAAATTTGGACATTTAAAAGTACAATGACTAAAATAAGATGATGACCAAAGTACATAAATCAAAATGATAGTTTAACCTATATTTTAATTTATTTTCAAATTACTTCATTGTCCTCGTCTTCGTGGAAAACAACCGTCCCTCAATTTATATCAGGTATATTCACATTGCCATAACTATACGCACCGCAGCTGGATCCAGATTTATTCAAAAATTGTCATTTACAACCCCAAGAAGAATGTAGGATTTCAATTTACTCCATGACTGTTCAAATATTTCAAAATTAACCCAAGTAGCCAAAGGGTAAATAAGAGATTGTAACACCATTCATTCTTCCACTCTATATATTTTTATCCAAAATTATATCTTATTCAATCCAACTTTAGTTATTTTGATCATGTTGTCAATTCTCAGAGCTTCACCAAAGATTACAATAATTGAAGCTCGTCAATTTTGTTTTGATACTCAAAAAAAAAAAAGAAAACAAAAAGACCATTGTCACATAGGATTAACATAGTCCACTTTGTGTCTAAACTTATATATTTCTATCTCTAACCAATACAATATTTTGGTTATATCCTTCACAACAGCCGTTATAAACAACTAATCAAATGCAATAAAGTGTGATTTTGAAAACAAACTATAATAAATTACAAGTTTAGTCCCTAAATTTTTAGATTTGTGTTTATTTCGCCCCTAAACTTTAAGAATGCATAATATGTCTCTAAACTTTTAATTTTGTATCTATTAGATTCATGAACTTTAAAAATGTTTAATAAATTCATTAATTTTTAATTTTGTGTATAATATGTCCATGATATATTCGAAATTTAGAAAAAATAATTGATCTATTAGATATAAAATTGAATTTTATGTATAATGAAACTCTAAACTTTCAATTATGTGTCTAGTAAGTCCATGAATTTTTTAAAATGTTAAATAGTTCAATAATCTATTATACACAAAATTAAAAATTAAGAGACTAATTAAACACAAAATTGAAATTGAAGAACCTATCAGAAATTTTTTAAAATTTAGAGATCTATTTAATACAAGATTAAAAGTTTAGAGAACCATTAAACACTTTTTAAAATTATGAGACTAAATAGACACATATTTAAAAGTTTGGATGGTAAATTTGTAACCAATAAAGTGCATAAAAAAGATTAGTAAAAACTCCAACAAAGGATCCTGAGGTAGATATTATTCAATCTATAATAAAAATAAAAAAGTAGTTGGAAAACCAAGACCAATGTATTAATTCATATGATATGATTAAAAAATGCATTGAAATTGTTAAAATAGAAAAAAACATTGGGAGGTAGGAAGAAAGTGTGTAAGTAGCTTGAGATTTCTGATGTGGTTATGGCAACCATAGAAATTTGAAGAATACTGCCAAAAGAAAAGGCCTCAAACAGATTGGCTATTTTTGTTGAAATGGGTTTGTATTTCTACTTCACAACGCCCCAAACGAACTCTTCCAGTTACGTCAAAAGCGACGTCGACGTGTATGTAGACACCGACTTCTTTCTTCCACCGGTCTCCTTTCTGTCCTTCCTAAAGCAATGACGTTCTTCAGTTCAACTCTCCAAACTTTGCAACAAAATCCACATCTCGCGCTTCAATGGATGCACGTGATGCCCGGCCCCACTTTTTTTTTACCCAAATGTATTTGGAACTGTTTACATTTTCTAGGGTTTCTTCACCCCGAATTAATTTTTATAATATAAATTAGACTAAAAAAAGGGTGGGCAAAATTTTTTTTTTTTAAAAAAATATTGCAATCTTAACTTTAAACTTTAAAAAGTATTGCAATATAAACCTTTTGATCAATTTTCGTTTAAACTATCATTAAAAGTATTATGATATGTTATAAAACATATATATGTTACAAAATTGATAAGATTTTAGAAAAAAATAACATTAAAGCTAAATTTTTGGCACAAACAAAATTACTAAACTTATAATTTAACCTTATTTTAATATTATGAATACTTGGCCGGTAGTGCATAGATGTATAAGTACGTTTGAAACCGATTATATCATATGTTTTTTTTTTCTTGTTAAAGGTTGTAAATTAAAATTCCACATATCCTATCAGATGTAATATTATGGAAAGTAAAGCAACACAAAAGTACAAAAATCTAATTAATAAGCCAAAGCGCGTACCTCGAAGCATTGAATTGGGGGGGTTGACCCTAATTTAATCTAAATTCTATTTTCTGTTTTTTGATTTTAGGATCCAAATATTAAAATTTCTAAAATTAATATATTTTATGTTTTCATTCTATTCAAATTTTAATTTAAAATTTTAAAATGCATAATTATATTAAAAAATATAAAAATTTTAATAAATATAATATTTCATGTTATAAATTTAATTTATTTTTGTTAAATTAAAATATGTATAATATAACATATATAACCCACAGACTATTATAACCAATGTTATTATAACTCACTCAGTGCCCCAAACAGCCCCTTACAAACTATATGATATTGTAAAATAAAAGTTATACAAAATTTATAACAAAAAAATATGTTTATAAATTAATTAATAATTATTTATATTCAACCTAATATTTAGTTTTGCAACTACAATTGGTTTTATAGTTTATAAATATATTATATAATACAGTTTGAACAATTGTTTAATTTAGAATTTAATTTCTAATCTAATACCAAACACATATTTAAAACCATTAAATATTGTTTTCATTGAATCTCGTGTTTCAAAATTGTGCTTTCAGGTTGCCTACCAAATTCTTACTTTTTGTGAAGATTTGCTTTTGATAATAATAATTAAAGGATCGAATTTCGATAACAAATAACTCCCACTAATCAACAGTGTCTTAAACCACCATTGAAAAAGACTAAGTGACTGGACAAACTATTCAATGAAGCTATTACAATATAATTGACTTTTAAAAATCATTGACGGTATATAAAAAAAAATGTTTGTCCCTTAATAACTATTTGATACAAAAACGAAACACTTTTATAATTTATCTCTTCCACAACTAATGATGCAACATTGTCAGTCATATTATGGTAGCCTCATCAAATAATTTCTTTAGTGGGTGACTGTAATTATTGTAATTATATATATAGAAAAATTGAAAATAGGGTTGAAATTTAATGTGGCCGCTTATTTGGAAGTATAAAAAAAAAAAAAAAAAAAGAGGGATAGGTTTTTGTCTGTTCAACTCTCACCAACCAACTGGAAACACTATCCGTCGTTATCAGGCAACTGACACATACCCGTGAACCAAGCCACGCTTAACACATCAGCACCAATTTCCCCATTTTTTTAATCCACAAGTTCGAATCTATAATAACATCAGTGACATTATACATTTATACGATGATGGTACCTATTTTGTTTTTTAAATTAAAAATATTATGATTTTAATTTTTGTCTCCAACATTTGATACTAAGTGACAAATGACAATAAGCTCATCGAAAAAAGTGGACAAATGGATAGAATTGCATGACATACAACTCATCAAATCCCTTTTAATAGATTATATCACCCTGGTTTATCTAGCTTTCTGCTTTTGTTATGGTTAAACATTTTTATTTATCGGAGTATATTACCTCATTATTTCTATACAATGAATTAGTCAAATGACATTAGGATGTGTGAAAAAATAAACAAATAGTTGACAATGAATTCAAACTTCGTGATAAGCAGCTGTTAGTAAGATCAAGCATTGTAGGTAAGTTGGAACTCATACTAATGGACGAGTAGATATGTATTTAAGGTGTATTTTGTTAGTGATAAAAATATAAATTTTAAAACAAGGGATTCAATGAAAATTTGTCTTTCATATTTCTAGTATTTTCAATTATGTACTTGTCACTTGATCTAGAAATTAAATCTAAATTTAAAAAGTTGTTCAAAATTCCCTTCAAAAAATACAAAGTTGTTAAAAATATCTTTGGTAATATATTTATATACAATAAAAGTAGTTGTGATTACCAACCAAATTTAGCTATATTATTATTATTTCATGAGCATGTATTGTGTAATAAAATGGATTTATAATTTAAAATAATATATTTATCAAAAAATTTCTATATTCTTTAGTGTAATTCTACCTTTTAAAATTTCAAATATGAAATATGACACACTAAAACATTAAAAAAAGTTTTTTTTTTCTTTTTATTAGTACAAAGGGATAGAACGGGAATAGAAAAAAAAATAAGGAGTAAAAGGCAAAGAGAGGGCTAAACAATCATTGATAACTGGATTAGCTGTCCAAGGTGGAACTTCCTCCGTCCAAAATACCGAACTAGGGGTTCTTCGAGCATGCCCAACAAGGTCGTGAGCCACAAAAATACATCTCATTGGGGCAAAAAGAAAATCAATGATTATTCCTTAATGCTCCTTCTCGCACAAACCATCTACAAAGAATTGAAGCTCATTCTTGAATCCGTCTTGGCCAATGAGAATTTTCCAGAGAATCTGTGAGTTTACTTCTGCCCACAAAGGTGCTAGCTCTGCTTCAATAGCCAAAGATACACCTTCATTTAGAAATAAGAGCTTCAACGAGATCAACAGATGACGATGCCACTTGTCGGCCTCAATAACCGTGGGACTTGTGCTATGAACTTCTTGAGTCACCCATCAGTGATCTAAGTTTTCAATAAAAATCAAATGTCCACTACAAAGGGTTATTTCGTTGGGGTTTTTTTTTTTTTTTTTGAGTTCAATAAGAAGAGAGGTTGTAGGGATTCGAACATCTGATATCTTAGTCGAAAATATAAATGTTATGTCAGTTAAATTATGCTCAGTTTGACAAAAAAAATGTTGCTTTTAAGGCTCTTCACTATTTGTATCAATAGTTTTGAAAATTAAATTTGGCAAACACATTCACATTCATGGAATATATTCGTTTCAATAAATCTGAAAAATTTAAATTCCATACTAAACAATAAACATGCTCTTTATTCTATTATTACTATTATTATTTATTGAATTCGTGGGGGGAAAAAAAGGCATTAAGTAGTACTGTAGTAGAAAGGTGGGAGGGTAGGAGGTAAAAAAGTGGTTGTACGTGTGATGAAAGCAAGCAGTAACTCCTCCTCCAGTAACACCTCCACGTTCCTTCAGAGCTGTCGCTAGGTCCTCTCCCGTTTTGGCTCGATGCAATTATTCACTCAACAAGACAACCACCCACCACCCGCCCACTCTTTCTGGTTTTCTTTTCCCCGTATTTCACTTCTCACTCCTCTCTCCATTTTTATTTTTATATAAAACTCCTGTCCCTCGTTTCCCTCTTCTACTTTGATGCTCTCTTTCTGGCTGCAGAGAGAATGGCGAACCCCGTATGGATTTTTCTACTTCTCTGTTTCTTCTCTGGGCCGTTAATGGCGGCTGCAGACAAGAAGACTTACATCGTGCATATGGCCAAGTACCAAATGCCGGAGAGTTTTGAGCACCATTTGCACTGGTACGATTCGTCCCTCAAATCGGTCTCCGAGACGGCGGAGATGATATATGCTTACAACAACGTCGTTCATGGATTTTCCACCAGATTGACGCCGGAGGAAGCCCAGCGGCTGGAGGCCCAACCTGGGATTCTGGCTGTGGTGCCGGAGATGAGATATGAACTTCATACCACTCGTACTCCTCAGTTTCTTGGACTTGACAAGAATGCAGATCTGTATCCTGAATCCAACTCCGTGTCGGAGGTGATCATCGGAGTTTTGGATACCGGGGTTTGGCCGGAGAGTAAGAGCTTCGACGATACTGGGCTCGGACCGGTGCCGACTAGCTGGAAAGGTGAGTGTGAGTCGGGTACTAATTTCAGTGAGTCGAACTGTAACAGGAAGCTGATCGGAGCGAGATATTTCTCGAAGGGCTACGAGGCGACTCTCGGTCCGATCGATGAATCCAAGGAATCGAAATCTCCAAGAGACGACGATGGCCATGGAACCCACACTGCAACAACCGCCGCCGGTTCTGTAGTGGAAAACGCGAGCCTATTTGGTTACGCCTCCGGCACCGCCCGTGGGATGGCCGCACGTGCTAGGGTCGCCGCCTACAAGGTCTGTTGGACCGGCGGATGTTTCAGCTCCGACATCTTGGCCGCCATTGAAAAAGCTGTGGAGGACAATGTTAATGTCCTTTCCATGTCGCTCGGCGGCGGAATATCCGACTATTACAAAGACAGTGTCGCCTCCGGAGCCTTCGCCGCCATGGAGAAAGGCATCCTCATTTCTTGCTCCGCCGGAAATGCCGGGCCCAGCCCTTACAGTTTGTCAAATACGTCTCCATGGATCACAACCGTCGGCGCCGGAACATTAGATCGCGATTTTCCGGCGTACGTCAGTCTCGGCGACGGCAAGAATTTCTCCGGAGTTTCGCTCTATCGAGGCAAGCCATTGCAGGGAACTTTAATGCCTTTTATTTACGCCGCTAATGCGAGTAACTCTGCTAATGGCAATTTGTGTATGACTGGTACTTTGATCCCTGAAAAAGTCGCCGGGAAAATCGTGTTCTGTGACCGAGGTGTGAACCCCAGGGTACAGAAAGGGGCGGTCGTCAAAGCCGCCGGTGGAATCGGAATGGTGCTGGCCAACACCGCCGCGAACGGAGAAGAGTTGGTGGCTGACTCTCATCTTCTGCCGGCAACGGCGGTAGGTCAGAAATCCGGCGACATCATACGAAAGTATCTCATTTCAGAGCCGAATCCGACGGTGACGATCTTATTCGAAGGGACAAAATTGGGGATCGAACCATCGCCGGTGGTGGCAGCGTTTAGCTCACGTGGACCAAATTCGATCACTCCTCAGTTGCTGAAGCCTGACATAATCGCCCCAGGCGTCAACATTTTAGCTGGATGGTCAAAATCAGTGGGACCAAGTGGTTTAGCCATTGATGACAGACGAGTGGATTTCAACATTATCTCTGGCACCTCCATGTCCTGCCCCCATGTGAGCGGTCTCGCCGCTCTAATAAAGGGCGCTCATCCCGACTGGAGTCCGGCCGCGATTCGATCGGCGTTAATGACGACGGCGTACACAGCCTACAAAAACGGCCAAAAGATCCAAGATGTCGCCACCGGAAAACCGTCCACCCCATTCGATCACGGAGCCGGGCACGTCGATCCCGTATCAGCCCTCAATCCGGGTCTTGTTTACGATCTAACGGTGGACGATTACCTGAACTTCCTCTGTGCACTGAACTACAGTTCGTCGCAGATCAACTCACTGGCGAGGAGAGATTTCACTTGCGACTCCGGGAAGAAGTACAGTGTCAACGATCTCAACTACCCTTCTTTCGCCGTCGTTTTCGACGGCGGAAGCGGTGGTTCCAGTGTCGTCAAGCACACCAGAACTCTTACCAACGTCGGCTCTCCAGGAACTTACAAAGTCTCAATCTCGTCGGAGACCAAGCTGGTGAAAATCTCCGTGGAGCCGGAATCTTTAAGCTTCACTGATGCCAATGAGAATAAGTCTTACACAGTCACATTCACCACAGCGACTGGTTCGGCGGCGCCGCCGAGCGCGGAGGGGTTAGGTCGAATTGAGTGGTCGGACGGGAAGCACGTGGTGGGAAGTCCGATTGCGTTTAGTTGGACGTAGAAAGAGGGCAATGAAGAAGATGGGTCTTGTTCAATTTCAATGGCTAATGGCCCAGAAGAAAATGGGTTGCGATCGATCGGACCTGAAAGTTGAAAGTTGATGTAATATTTGTCGAATTTCCAGTGAGAAAGAGAGCTGGATTTAGTGTTTTAACGTTTCGTTCTACCAAGAAAAAAGGGAAGGAAAAATGAAAAAAATTTGATAATAATAGGAAATTGCGTTTGGTGCTTTCTTTTGCTTTTTTGTGTACAGTATTGGTAATTGCCTGTGTGTCTGATACGCTCGCTTGAATTGCTGTGGAAGACCAGACATGTTCAAGTTGGGTTGCATTTCTCTCCTCTTTGCCTAAGCATCTCTTTCCATTCCTTCATATTTTATTTCATTTTTGTTTTTTCATGATTTACTTTCCAAAGATAAAATTTTAATTTTTAACTGAAATAAATTGTCGATCTCACACGATTTCTATATTTTATTTGCAGTATTTGTAGGTTTTTTTTATGAAACAAGAGTATTTGTATTTGTAGTTAAGTGCGAGTCTTTTTCCGATTTGATGATATTTTTGCAGTGATTTTATGGTTGAATTTGAGTATTATACTAGTTGCGTTTTTTAGCATTTGACGCTGAATTTTAGATTTCGTCAATTCAACAAAATTTTAATTGATTCGTGTTTGTCAATAATTTGTCAGAAAATGGTATAAGAAAAAAGAAACGGCCAAGTATTTCTTTTTTAAGATGGTTTTCAAATGAATTTCAACTATAAAATTTTCTTAATTAAAGACTTGTTCCCAGAAAAATATAACAAAAGTGCTATGAAGTTTATTTGACATGATTTTGAGTATTTGTTAGTATTTTTTTTGAAAAGGAAAACGCCATTAAAAGCCACAAAGAGTTAGGTACAACAACCCTCCTCGTTTAACACATAGGCTAACCAAGAGGGAAAAGCAGAATCCCATCAGATGAGAATTTCTTCAGAAATTGAAGAACAAAACGGATCGACACAAAAACAGGAGAGTAAACCGCTCGATCAAGTTAGTGCACGGCTGAATTACAGAGCGAGGGCACTTGGAGAATGACACTGCCCCCAGAATCTCCACCATATTTTCGACTGTTAGTTAAATTTTATATGATTTATTAATTGATTTATGAATCATTTTAAATTTTAATTTTGTAAAGGTACTAATTACAATATTTATTCAAATTTAAGATTTAAATGGATGAAATATAATGAGAGGCTAATATTGACTTGCATACCTATATTAAGTGGTATATATATATATATATATATATATATATATATATATATATATATTGGGATAAAAGCCACCAGTAATCAGAAACAAAAAGTTTAGAAGAATAATCCCTCACTGTCAAATTCAGTACTTTTTTTTCTTTCTTTTAGTTTAACAACATTTAGAGATGGAAGATTCAAACCTTAACCATGTTTATCAAAAATACATGTCAATTATCGTTAAACTATGTTCACTTTGACAAAAGTTTTGAACTTTTTCCACCAATTAATTTTCCTGTGTAGTATTTATTGTAAGATATTTGTTTTTGTGAACTTGTTGTGGATGCATGAGACGTACCTTTTAAGAAATCTATAATAAACTATAATAAAATTTTTAATTAATCGTATCATGTGCTGTGCCACAGAATTTTTTTTTTCTTATTTATTTATTTTTGTTGTTGGAGCTCCATGTGTCACAGAGTCACATGGGGGTCATGCCACATTCATAATTATCTTCTCTTTGCTATTTTTCCCCCCTTCCCCCCCTCTGATTATTTTGTTCCTGAACGATATATATGGAAGGATACATTGAAGAAGTCTACCTAATAAAGTACTAAGTCGAAGCCAAACCAGTCTATATATACACACATAAATATAACACATGAAAAAAAGAAGTGGCAAGATATTCAAAAGTAATTTTTAAATTTATAGTAACAATGCATTATTTCGCAAAATTAAAAAATAAAGATAACAAAACACTACAAGGGGCCCATATATTACTTGGCCCACGGCGTGTAAGCCCATGGGCCATGGGCCAGCAACATTCAACTCTCGTCTAAGTTGTAACAAACCTAAACCTAAACTCAAGTTTAACATAGGCACTTTTCATCTCTCATACAATACCAAGGCACTCATTGATGCAATGACCCTCAGGATAAGATCTAGGGGATTCATTATTCAATATACAAAAAAAATGATGCTCCCTCATTTCCGTCTTCAATTTCACAAGGAAGATTCTCATATAATGTTAAGGCAAAGGCAAGGTGCTCCAAAGGACTCCCTTTGGTTTTGGTAGCAATTAATCTATTGTTCGACTGCCTCATTTGGAGTGGGAACGGAGAGAAAATTTTATGGCGCTTTAATTTCGGGGACAAGAATGGGGGTTCGGGCAGTTCCATGCTCCATTGACACCTCTATCTATTGTTTATTGATATTTCTTTAATGTCGTCGCGGAACAAGTTGATAGGATTCTCTTTTCTAGGACATTATATCCCTTCTATGTGGTGAAATGGGGCAGAAAATAAGCAATAAGGTTTCTCTTTGTTTTTGGCATGGCGAGCACCCAAGGGGAGACCTACACGACTAAGTTATTAGCTTGGACAAATTTTTTTTTAAAAAATTTTTATGGTTGTTCAATTAATAGGTACTAGTAATTATTAGTTGTTGATGCTAAAATTCAGACAAAGAAAAGTCTCGCACATTCACGCGACGACAACCATAAATACACATTGGTATGGTACTTGCTAGATTGTCACACAGGCTCATACACATTGGTGTGGTACAAATCGTCACATAGGCCACAGTATGAGGAAGAGCTTACTTTCATAAGGTTATAAAAGAGTATTTATATAGAGAATAGCCTAAGATTTTTCCTATCCTTCTCAATTTGGGCGGTAGAATGAAAGGTTGGGCTAACCAAAGACACCATGTTGGAGGCATGAGTGGAGCATGCCCCTTGAGGAAGTGGACCTCCTCGGCCTCAAAGAGGAGAATTGGGCTTTGGCCCAATTTCTTTCTTCCTCTATTTGCATCTTGTGTTTTCTTGAGTTTGATTACCATTGATCTCGTTTCGTCTTAGTTTTGCTCTTGAATTCTTTTTTCTTTTCTAGACTTGTCTCTTAAATCTAAAATTATCCAATATTCAAATCAGGAATATTGGATAACTAAAAGCAAAAATAGAAAATGGTAAGGTAGTATGTTGTTAAAGAATTGATATAATTAAATTTATCGTAACTAAAAGCTCAAACTGCTGACTTATGGTAAATTTAATTTTATATCAATACTTGAATAATATAGTACCCAATCAAAGATGAAATTAAAATCTTACAGAAAATTAGAGGGACAGTATATTTAGTATAATATAGTACCCAATCAAAGATGAAATTAAAATCTTACAGAAAATTAGAGGGACAGTATATTTAGTGAAACGTAGAAACTGAAGGCAACCACATGAATTTAGAGGAACAAAACTAGTTCAATGGTTAACAAGACGTGTCACCGAAAAGCACCAAGAAGGTACAGGTGGAGTGTAAACGTGTCAAAAAACAAGAGCTTCCAAACTCGTATTATCGAATATAAAAAATGAAACCAAGAGGAAGAATAAGCTCATCGTAGTTGCGTTAAGGTAAATGGATAAGCGCGAGGCCGATCAGCCGCAGCGGCAACAGCCGGAGAGGAAGAACGTAAGGGAAGAGGAGAGATTAGAGGGAATTCCGTTGGAGAGCAGTCCGTACGTGAATTACAAGGACTTGGAAGATTACAAATACCAAGCCTACGGTGCCCAAGGCCATCTCCAGCCCAAGCCCGGCCGCAGCGGCCCCACCGACGCCCCCACCCTCTCCGGCGACGCTGCTTCGTCGGTGATCAACCGCCAAGGAGTTCCCTGATGGTGATCAGTTTTTTAATTTTTTTTTATTTCCCCTTTTATCAATTCGTCGTGCTTTAGCAGAACATGTGTGTTTGGTTAATTGCCTACAAGTAGGGATAGTAATAAATTTAGTGCAAAAATAGTCGCCTTTTCATTTCTTTAAGGTACTGAGAAGTGAGAACAACATTTTAGTTTTTAGGTTAAATATACCCATTAGTCTTCAATTTTCTACTTGATTGCAGATAATTTGAGGATAGATCCTATCTATTATAACTTCGATCAAAAGGTAAGGCTTTGAATTTTCACTCATATATTTGAAATAAAAAAAGCGTCTTTGATTTTGTGAGTTATTCTGACTTTGGTCTTTAAGTTTTTTAAAATTTTCAATTTTATCTGTTTTAAAAGTTTCTCATTTTTTTTTCCTGTTGTAATTTTTTTTAAGAAAAATGTTAGATTAATAGATTAAATTATTGTTTATTAGATTCTAATTAACGAAAAATTATTTAACGACATCGCGCTCAAATATAAATTTGAGATTTAGATAGTACTAATTGTCTGAATAATTGGTTTGGTACCGAATTTTGATGGAATTCCATATAATATAAAGCAGGGGGAAAATTAGAATTTTTAGTAGAGACAAAATTTTACATTATATATAGAAATACAAATTTAGGATTTAGAATAAATTAAGGGGTTATTGCTCTCGAAATACTTATTTAACCCTAGATTCTTGAAGGAGTGATAATTTAGTGAGATTTATTGTGATATACAAGAAATTAAAAAATATTTTCAAAAAATAATAATAATTAAAAGATATCAATTTCAGATTATCTGGAAGGGTAAATTTATGCAAAAAAATACACCATACCATTGTGATCAATAGGCGAATGTAAAGGGAAAAATATTTAAAAAGATCAAATTTATTATTGGAAGTTTATGAGAAGGGAAAAACGATTAAAAATATCAAATATTACCTTTACTATAGAAAGTTCATGAGAAAGATGATCATGGCTGGATGGATAAGAACTTAACAAATTATAAAAAAATTAGTTAAAGTTCAGATTTAAATTTTAGCAAATTGGCATACATGTTTCTGTCAAGCTGTGCCTTAGCCGACTCTCTCAAAGTCAAAACTTTTGAATTCCTTGAAAGGCCAAATTGACTGTTAATTATCAATCGAACTTTTTAAACATATACTGCAAAGTAGCTAAATTCTTATCATTCAATTTATATCATTTTCATTCCACAAGTCATGTTCTTCCACTTGATAAAAACCAATTGGGCCAATCTATTAAGGGGTTTTTTTTCCCTAATACAAAAGTAGTCATCTTGTTAAAAGTTACAGATACGAAATACAAGGGTAAATTCATAATCATGCTACATGCTTTTTTTCTACATATACTATTCACCATGCTCTAGGGCAGTAAATCACTTTAATTTAAATTTATAATAAAATAATACTACCAACGTAAAGTGGAAATTTGGACTTTTTTTATTTTTATTTTTTTGTTCGGACAAATATACTCTGGAAATTTGAATTTTATTGTTTCGATTTTACCATTGAAACTAATTTGATATTTTGTATAATTATAATTTATAATTTAACCGAATTCTTTATTATGGTAAAGAATTATTTTTAAAAATTAAATAGAAAGTTGAAAATCTCCTAGTATTTTTTTTTTTATTAAAATCCTTTAATATTGCCAAAGTAAGCTTGGCTACTTGGTTCAGCCATAATTGAGATGTATACTCGACTAAAAGGTCGGAAGTTCGAATTTTTCTACCTTCAAATGTTGTTGAATCAAAAAAAAAAAAAAAAACTCTTAATACCGTGGGGGACTACCTTAAAAATAAGTTAAATTAGTTCCTAGCCGTTTCTTTGACCGTTTCTTTGACCTCTAAACTTAAAAAAAAAAAAAAATATTTCTAATAGGTTTCTGAATCCTCTTCCTCATATTTGTGTCTATATGACAAATTTGTATCCACTAGATTCTCTAATTTTCAATTTTGTGTCAAATATATATAAATCCTTGACTTATTCAATGTTTTAAAATTTATGGACCTACTAAATACAAAATAAAAAATTAAAGTTTATTTCAAATATATCAATGATCGATTAGACACTTTTTACAAATAAACATACATTTAAAAATTCAATAATTACCGTGGTAATTGGACTCTCTACGAAGTCTTTGATATTCTATTCTATATAAATTCTTCATACTATGTGTTCTGAAGCCTCTGATATTCCCTACATATGGTCTTCATACTATTATTCTTGTATGCGTTACTGTGTGATACTGGATAGGCATATAAACGTATTAAAATTGTAGTAATAACAATAAAGTTAAATTACAAATTTAATTCTTAAACTTTTAAGTTTATATCTCTTTGATCTTTGAAGAATGTCTAATAAGTCTATAAACTTTCGATTTTATGTTTAATGGGTCCTTAATTGACATAAGTTTTTTTTTTAAAAAAAAAAAATTAACTGATTCATTAGATATAAAATTTAATTTTATGTTTAAGAGACTCTAAGATTAAATAAACACAAAACTAAAAATTCAAAGTCTAAATCTATAGCTTAACCTAATAACAATTATTTTTATTTTAACTTTCAAATAAAGTGACTTCAAATTTTTTTTTTTAAGACTAATTCTTTTCTTTTCGTAGAATATAACATCACAAATATTTGATTTTAATATTAGGAAGCTATGAGATCGATTCACAAACACTACATTTTCACCCAATGTATGCAAATCTGAAAAGTTCAAGGATGGCATCATTAGAAGGCTGGTCATTTCCTTTTTATTTTTTTTAACTATTTTTTTTATTTCATTCATGGGAGATTTGTACGGATGACCGAATTTCATGCGTTTTAATGTCATCTGACCCGCTTTCTAAAATTAATAATATATGACATATTCTAATGTGGCAATGCATGCAAAATTACTCACGAGGGTAGTATGAGGTGTTCTCGCTCGCTTACACTCTCGAACAAGAACATGCTCTTGCTCGTCGTTCTCGCTCTCGAAATCTTGCTCATAATTGTGATGACTGAGAGTGAGATTGAAGAAGAAATGATTGAAAAGAAGGAAAAAATATAAAATTAAGTTAGAGAAGAGCAAGAGTACAAGAGTGAGAGCTAGATTGAAGAAGAAAATATCGAAAAGAAAGAAAGAAGATAAAATTAAGTCATAGAAGAGCAAGAGCGAGAGTGAGATTGAAGAAGAAAAAATTGAAAATAAAGAAAAATAATAAAATTGAGTCAAAAAAGAGCAAGAGCGAGAATGAGAATACACTACCTTCACAGTCATTTGGATGAGTTGCGGAGTATGGAAAATGTCATATGTCATTAAGAAACCATGTTAAATGTCATTGGGGTACGTGAAAAGATGTATTTCGTACAAATTTTTCTTCCTTCATCATGGAAGATAAGAACTAGTTGTGTCATTGTGTGAAGGTACTCATCTTGTAGACTTGTACTATAATACATTTTCATGGTTCAAATGTTTAAGTTTAAACATCAATCTTTCATTGATCATCTCTTTATTCTTTCCCTTTTTCCCTTTGATTCTAGAAAATATTGTTTAAATTTTTATTCTTTAGAAAATATCATCTCTTTATTCTTTCCCTTTTTCCCTTTGATTCTAGAAAATATTGTTTAAATTTTCATTCTTTAGAAAATATCGATGCATGTATACTAGGTATAAAAACTATATTAATCCATCTTTCTGACCGACTTTAATTCAAACTTTAATCTTAAAAAGAGAATAAGAATTTCCTAATTGAGGTAGTCATACACTCATAATATACACTAATAGATACATTTCTTTTTTGGTAAAAATAATAGATCTGTTATTGTATATACAACTCTAGGTTGATTAAAAAATCAAGTTAAAAGAAAAGTAAAAATTTTACCAATTTTGTTTTCATCTTCCATTTAAAGTCACGATAATTATATCCCAAATACTAATCAAAGTAGTTAAAATGATCGGAATGAACCCAAAAAGTTTAGATTGTTTCATGTTCTTCACTTTAGAACATGTCCTTTCTAATTCTACCTCACCTAGTTTACATCTTTTACTTTAGCACGCATCCTTCTTTCTACCTCACTTGTAACTTTATTGATTAGAGGTTAAAAAAAGAAAATAAAGAATGCCTTTGAAAGCAATTTGGTTCATATCATAAGGAAGAGGAAGACAACCAAAGAAAGCTATTAGCCATATAAAAATAACATAAACATCTCTTTTCCCAGATGGGAATTTGAGATTAAATCCAAAGTCTAAAGTCCAAAGTGCTTTCTCTTTTGTCTGATTTTCTTTCCTTCCTTTTGAGAATGCTCCACTAAATTCTCAAAGCTGATTTTCACTGTCTCCAATTTCTCTCTTTTAGCTTCCAAAACATTCACTTTTGGCAGAAAAATCTTCATTTTCCCTCAACCCCACTTCTGCATGCATACAAATCTTACTCATTTCTTCTGAGAAAAGCCATTTATCAGAGAAACACAAACAATTAATTAACTGGTAATGCCCCAATTCCTCATAACTTCTTCCCTTTTCTCTGGAATTGAATCTTTTTCCCCTCTTCAAACAATCAAAAGGCCCATTTTTGGGGTCCATTGCACTTCTTTTAAGCCCTTTTTAAAATTTTTATTTTTTAAAAAATTTCATTGCTTTTCTTTTATTTTTTAATCTTTTATTGTTTGAATGATCTTGGATGTTCCACATTTTTAAATTAATTATATTTAACATCTTAATCATTAATACACATATATATAGAAACCAATCAATTCCCACCATCCAATTATCAATTCCCTTTGCTTTTCAGTGCTTCCAAATGCTGTTCACTTTATATTCTGTCTCCCTCTGTCTTCACATTCCATCTCTTTTTCACTCTGTTTTTGGTTTCTTCTGTTGTTTAACGAAATTCTAATTCACTATTGTTTTTCCCTTCCCCACAAGTTCTGGACAAAAGAATTAACCATTTCGATAACGCTCTGTTTTTTCTCTCTCTCAATCTCTGCAAATTAGACTCGAAAATGGCGAGAAACTACGCCAAAGAAAGATGGGGCAAAGGTGGATTTTACATGGAGCAACCTGATCACGAAGACGAATCTTTATCCTTATGCGATCTTCCCATAAATCTAATCAAAGACGACAATCCCCATTTTCTCTTCGAGAAAAAACCCAGAGCCGTCGAGACCCCCATCGCCGCCGCCGACGAAGAATTTGATTTCGGCTTTATGGGCGGTTTCAGTAATTCCGCAGCTCAGCCGCCGCCGCAGATGTGTTTAGCCGACGAGGTCTTCTACCAGGGCCAGCTTTTGCCCGTTCGCCTCTCTGTTAGCTCCGACAACAGCTCCGCCGGATTCTACCACCGGCACGGCTCGATCGGGAAATTCAGAAGCATTAATAGTAGCGGAAGCAGTAGCAGTAGAAGCCAGTGCTCTTCCTCGAGCGTAACTAACAATTCCATAACGAGCACCTCCGCCGCTAGAAACTCGCGTCCCAGAGTCCCGAATTTATTCCATTCCCACCCAAGCCCCAAACCCCAAATTAAGGCCTCGCCGACCACGTTCCGACAGGCGAGCACCGGCGGAGGCCGCGGCGGTAGGAGCCAAAAATCCTCCTCCACGTGGGATTTTTTCCGACTAGGGGTGGTGAAAGTGCCGGGAATGGAACTGCAGGATCTCAAACACCGGAGCAGCACGAGGAGGAACTCCTCCTTCAGCCGGAGCAACAGCGGGGGGGCTTTTATCCCGGCCGCCGCCGCAGCGAGCAATGGAAGAGTGTCGATAGAGAGGAAGAGTGGCGGGATTCTGAGCGGAGTTGGGTGCAAGTGTTCGGTGGAGTCGACGGTGGCGCCGGCGGCGAAGGCGGTGGTGGTGAGGAGGAAGAAGGGGATGAGTAAAGATAATATTCCGGCACAGGCGACGGCGATAAGGGAAAAGGCGATGAGGGAATTGAGGATGAAGAAGGTGGAAAAGGAAAAAGAGCAACAGGAAAAGTTAGCGTTGTCTCGTCATCGGACGTTTGAATGGCTAAAGGAACTTTCGCATGCAACCTTTCCTTGTGAGGCTGAGGCTTAGTCTCTAGCCTTAGATACCTACGCTCTATAACTCATCAACAAATCCCCGCATGCTTAATTCTAATACCCTCTCTTTTTTATCTCTTCCGTTGAAAAAGGTAAAATTTGGGATCCTTTTTCTTTCACTTAATGATAGTAATGAGGAAGTCTTGTTTATGATTATGATTTATGGGTAGCTTAATACAACGTATAGTTCTTTTGGATGGCTATGTATATAATGTTTTAGTTTTTCTTTTTGATGATTTAGGCCCTATAATTTTCAAAATATGATTAATTTTTTATGTTAAGAAGTTCATCTTGGAACAACGCCTATATGTGAGATAGAGGAAATGAACCAACTTTTAAAGATGGAAGTTCGAATTTGCTCTAATTGTATACCCGTTCATATGGCTTAATTAAAGATGATTTTTTTGCTTTATAGGTTTAATCATAACATTTTTAAAAATATGATGCATGATAAATCTTTATAATTACAAATATATTGTAGAAGAGCTTAAATACGTGCATTGATCAAAGATGCGTTTTTACTTTATTTATACAATTGATATTTAAACTTTTTTGCCAAACTGAGACTAACATAAATACATGTACCCTCAACCAATAGTTCAGAAAATCGAATCATCCATCCCCACTTATTGTCTTAAAAAAATTGATACCCAAGCTTGGCTACCTTGAAGAAAGAGGTCATACAATACTTATAAATACATTTCATTACAAGTAAATTAGCTTCAATAACCATGGAATACTTCATTGATAGGAGGTAAAAGTAAAGTTTTAATATGATCATAGTATTCAATGCAATCAATTGCTATCATTTATGTTTTTTTAATTTATCAACTTGTGACGGAGGAAATTTGAACCTCTAACTTTTTGATCGATAATATATGTCTTAATCCGTTGAGCTAACTAAAACATAATTCAAATGATGAAATGATGTTTTTCTTTATGAGTTGTAGATTAAAATAATTATTCTATGGTATGTCCCTCAAATGAATTTGTAGAATTCGAGAAATAACTCTCGTCTTTCAAGAGTGTTTCCTCCCCTTCTCTCTGGAAAAGTAGTGGATTAGAAAGCTTTTCTACTTCAAATTTGAAAGAAAAGAAAAGTGTCTTCCTAGCTCCAAGGAAAAAGATAAAATTTTCCTTTGTTTCCTTGCTGCAAACAAAAAAAAAAGCAAATGCCTTAATATATCATTCTAAATCCCCATTTTCAAGGTATAATAAATTCCAGTTATGACAACTAAGAAAATAATAATACCAAAATGAAAACAACACATCAAGTAATTAATTTCAGTAATTGCGAAGCATGGACGATTCTATTGAAGTGACTAATTTTAGTAATTGCTCTTTTTTTTCTTCTTCTTTTTTTCCATGACCCTAAAGATAATTCTGATGCATAGATGATTCTAAAACTCCTACGAAGAAGAAAGACAATTTACTAATAATAGTTCAAATTACAAATGTCTCTCTCATATATTTGTATTCAAATGTCTCTATCTCTAAAGAGAAAAAGACATCGGTAAAAATAAAAACAAAAAAGAAAAGGAATAATTACGATTTATCGAGACATGAAAATGCGACCATTTAATTACCATATAGGCTAGTGCATATTACCCTATATAATATATTAAAAGTCAATAAATGATTGTGGCCCAGAGGGAGGGTTGAGCATTGGCAAGGCAATGGTGGTGGTCATGAGAGAGAGAGAGAGAGGTGTTGGGGATGGACAATAGTGTGACAGTCATGATTAAAGTGTAATATGAATATGCTTTATGGGTGGGAAAGCCAGTGAAGAATGCAACTGGACAATGCCATTGGATCATTCTCGTACTGTTTTAAATTTTGTGATTGCAAATGTGTCTTCGAAAGCCAATTTTTGCAACCACTTCTTTTTCAGCAAACTTTTATAGGTAGTTTTAGATTTGGGAGCATCTCAAATCCCTTCAACGGTTTATTTATTTATTTTTAGTTCAACAACATGTCGATGTTGAATAGAAAATTTGAATCTCGAACATCTTCGTGTATGTCTTAACTAATTAAGTTATACTCAGGTTGGCAAATCCCTTCCATAATTAGTTTCTGAACTCAAGATTAGAAACAATATATGTATTCATCAACCCGAGCATAGCTAAATGGATAGGACACTAAATTACCATCATAAAAGTTGATGGTTTAATCTCTCACCCGCAATTGTTGAACTCAAAAAAAAAAAAAAAAAAATCCTATCACGATGCATATAATGTAAATTTTATCAAATGCTATCCATACACAAGGTTTTATGATCAAAATTGCACATTAAACATTATTAGAACCAAAAAAGAATAAACATAAAAATCTTATGAACTAAAATTGGATTTAAAAATAGATATAAACTATTTAGATTACGGGGAAGGTTTGAACAATACATTCAACCAAGTTCCAGATGCAACAAAAAGTTCTACCTCATTGACTATGACCACAACAAATTTTTCAATAAAGGAAAAACTTTCTTTCTCAAATATCCCTGCTTTCCTGTTTATTTTTGGATAATGAAGACAATGAAACCAAACAGTATAATAGAAAACCGTCAAAGCATAGTAATGAGTAGAAGATCCAACCGTGGTGAATCTTTAAAGAACCTCCACTTGGCTAAAGATATCATCATAACTGCATAAATTCAAGCTGGCGAATCAAGGTTATGGTTTACCTATGTGGGATGAAGTAAATATGAATGTTGACGATTCAATTAACATACGAATCATGATGAAAACAAGTATATAGCAGAGCGAGACCATGTAATGTGATCTTTAATGACTGAATGCTTATGTTTCAAACTAATATCCGTTTATGAAGTGGCTGATAGCAACCTAGCAACCATTTTTCAGGCAATGTATCCCAAAGCACACATATCCAGGCATCGTAGCAAAAATTTTAGTTGTGACCGCAGCAACACAATACTCAGCCTGAATCTACGTAAAAGTTAAAAGAGGCTCCCGTAACCAAGCCTTTACTTATATATAGCCCCCAAACAATCTGGCAAAGAAAGGGTCTATGGAAGGACTCCACATAATGACACAAAGCAAAATCCATGAAGCAAAAAAGTGCACACGCTCTCTCCTCTGTCCTATCTTAGGTACCATTTCTGGTAGAGTCTGATTTACCCTTCTAGCCATTTTAGTTATCAAGATTAGTACTCTTCAGGATTTTGAAGATTGCTTGTTGTTTCTAGCATCATGGAAGTAGTAGCTGCTGTATTGAAAACAAGTATGAGACAACATACCTTAGTTAACTTAACTCATATAGAAGAGCTTACACGATTCTATCCTTAAGTGTGCTGTGTGCACAGGCTCATCACAATGCACAGGCTTCTTTCTCTCACCTAAACTTAGCTTCGTTTGAAGGATCTAAGTCTAGATCTCAAATCTACCTTCCCACATGTTACATGCCCACACAGGAGATCCTAACATGCACGTTCCTCCCGTCATTAGTTTAGAAAAAAATGGTCACCAGACATATTCTTCTGTTTCATTCTAATAACATAGGAGATGAAAACAAAACAAAATAGGAAATAGAAAACGAGAAAGATGGACCTTCAACTTACATTTCCTATGAGTCTCACAAAGATAATATTCCAAAAACATAATCGATGCCAGCCAAATTTAGAAATTGTCACAAACTTGAGAAAACTTTTAGCTTCTAATTCAGGAAAGTTTTGCGCAAATGATCTTCCTTGATGCACTAATAAAAGGCTACTACCTGCAAACTAAATCACAGTATTACAGTCCCTATCAGAATTCAACTCTCCTTGACCACCTCTGATCTTAATGCAACTCTAACTCCATTTATCACAAAATGGAAATCTGAAACGTCCTGTATATTTCGGTGAATTAACAATATGAGCATAGAGTGTTCTCATTTCATTGCTCAATATAAATCAGACCTTCCAGAAACTTCATTAAGAGTCCAATAATGCCTTAGTTCTCCATTTAAAAAATATCAAAGGCCAAAGCAGTCTATCGCATTTTAGAAATATTCTTTCACAATAGCAATTAGAAAGTTAAATCTTCAATAAGCCTAATCATAAATGCTAACCTAGACAGAACCAATAAACCAAACAACATTAAGATGGAGGCTTAAAGAACTTCTCGATCGAATAAACTCATTAAAAGTCTTGAAGTTCATAAGTAATAATAAAAAAAAAGACACTATCTGAAGCTGTCTCTTTTTTTTTTTTTTTTTGTTCCAATTCCAACCATCAACCTAAGTTCCCTTTATGTTGCTCTCGATTCCTTCAGCTTGAAATGGTGTGTGCCTATCTACAGAAAATGTGGACATTTTCTTATCGAGTTTGAGACTGGTGGTAGCTTGTTTAGGTGTTAAAGCTTCAGCCCCTTTGGTTAATGATCGAAGTGCTCTTTATTGGAATCTCTGGATTGAAAGAAATTGAAGACTTTTGTAAGGATAAATACATGAGTTTTTAATTTTTTGGTTGAGTTCATTTTTGTAGCCTTCAATTAGAGTTTCCTTCAGCACAAGTTTTCTGTAACTATTCTAAATCTTTTGTAGTTGTCAATTGAGGAGCGTTTTCTTGTCTTCCTACTCGATTTTTGTACACTTTTTTCCAATACAAAATAGCCCATAAAGTAAAATCCAACTAACATGGAAATACTCTAGTTGACAAGCTCAATAAGTCAAACATACCATGCGCAGATGTCAAATATAATCCAAAACTTTTCTCAGGTGGATGGAGATTATACTCGATTCCTTTGCAGAGGATTTACGCTAGCATCTTTCAAATTTCACTAGATAAGAACTACAAACGTCATGATTTCAATAAACCACTCAATTTTTAACAAAATACTAATTGAACCAATGAATGAAAATGAGGATACAACAGTTAATGATGACAGTTCCAGGGATATTTAATTGAAATTGTGAAAAGATGCACAGATACAGTTCCCAGTCCCATTCCCCTTAAGGAAAATCTTCTGCAATACAGAATTAAAGAGTACTCTTGGCAAAACGCATCAAACTGTTAATAAAATAAGCACCCCTAGTTTTTAAATTCAAACAATCGATAAATATTTACAAAGAATCAAACGCATACTTAGGGCTTTAGAAGATGTTGCATTACTTATTCCCAATTTAATCACCACAATACCACCCAAAAACAACAATGATGCATTCATATAAGAATAAATTCCATACTCCGATTACGTGATCAAAACTCATTTTATTGCTAAAAAATTTCAGTTTCCTGAAGAGAAAACCACAAAATTTGAACATATAGTAATACCCAATGGCTACAAATCCAGAAGTAAAAGCACTTCTTCAATAGTATGTCAAAAGGGGAACCTGGCTCGTAAATCTTCCAATCAATCGTCATCCTCCCTCTTCTTTGGCTTCCTGTAATTCTCTTCGATGTGTTTGGCCATCACAAGCCCAGTATTGGCGAGCTTCCTGATGTTGGGAACGTTGTAATTTTGAGCCACGTAAATCCCAAACACAGTTCCCGCTATAAAGGAGAAGCTACTTCTGATAAAGCCCATCGGCGTCTTTCTCTTTCGCCGGAACCTGAAATTATCAGCGAGTGGAAACAAGTTCGGGAATGGGGTTTTAGGGCACTCAATTAATCAGCTCAGCCAAATAGACTTGTACGCTCTCCCCTCGTCGGCGCGCTCAACCTCTCCTATTAGGGTTTATCGCTTGCACTCGCCCGTGGTCAGTCTTCTGTAGCCGATCTCTTTCCCTCCCACTCTGCGTCCTTCGTCAATTTCTCTCTCTATCTCTCCCTCCCTACTTGTATTGGTGCGACTCGAAGGCTTTCTTGCTCTGCACGGACCGGATTTGCGGGGCCGTTTCTATAAGACTACAACTGCAATTTGCGCAAATTGTAGGGTTTTTATTTAAAAAATAAACATGGGAAAAAATAAAAAGACTTTTTCAGTTTTTTACATTGGACTAGTTTCTCTTTCAAAAAAAAAAAAAAACAAATACATTGGACAAGTTTCAGCTGAATCAATTTACAGCTTTTTTTTTTCATTCAAACAAAAAAAAAATAGAGTTTTTTTTTGGACCATTTTTTAAAACCAAAATATATTTCATACCATTTTCTATGTTTTTTTACTTTTTTTTAAAAACAAAATATAGTTTCTGAATTATATTTTAAAGAGACATGATTTGTTTTTTTTTTAAGGTTAAACTATAATTTCAGTTACTAATAAGTCTCAAACTTTAAAAGTCATCAATATATACTTAAACTTTTAATTTTATATTTAATAGATTTTTAAAGTTTAAAAATGTCGAATATACCTCTAAACATTCAACTTTTGTCTATTATGATATTTCATATTCGGTATTTGTTAAAATTCACTAATTTATTAGACACAAAATTAAAGCTCATGTCTTACAAGACCCTAACCATATCTTATATGTCATGAATTTTAAATAATGTCAAATAAGTGTCTATGTGCACCAAAACCACCCTAAATTTGAAATTTAACCCAAAAGGTTGAGAAAGGTTTGGAATACGATGACGCTTCTCTACATGGTTTGGCACTGTGATCTGAATGGAGCCAATACTACCATGGGAAGTTCCACCTTAAAGACAGAGCTCATCTCAGTAATACTCTTACTTGACTGATGTGGAGCCCACCTTGGCAGTCGATGACCTAGGACGCAATTGTTCATAAGCCCTACGAGTGTGGCTATGGACATATGGTGCATGTCATGCTCCAAATACAAATTGATTGAGGGGTAGAGTTGTCCCTTGGTTTCCTATAAATAGCAAAATCTACCTCATACTTAAGTATGCGGCATTACTATTACTCAGCTCAACCACCACTTTAGAGTCCAGACTAAGTACTAACTTAAACATCAGAGAGTGTATGTTGAGCATAATACTATATTCACATAAGATCTGTGTGCAGAGTTTCACCTTGACTAGCTTGGACAACTGTTGCAATTTTGAACTAAAACATGTTTTTATTAGAAAAACCGTTCATAGAAATATTTGTATGTACCTTCAATCAATCATAAAATACATCTGGTATAAAACTAACAATACTTTAAAGAAAAACGATGTTAGAACTAATATATATTGAAATGTGTGAATTTTGAGAGAGTCATTTAGGCCTTACTTAATAATTATTCTTTTTAGAATTCAAATGTTTACTTTTCAATACCATTATAAATAACTTGTAAAAAACACTGGCACAATTTTCAAAAACAAAAAGTCCAAATGGTTATTAAACAGAGGTTTAATAATGAATTTTGTGCTATTAGACTTAATTTTGTATAGAATCTACTTTCCATTGAAATTAATATTTGTTAATATTATTGGCTAAATTAGCAAAAATTAAACAAATAAAAATCACTAAGGTCTGTTTGATAACTATTTGATTTTTTTGTGTTTTGAAAATTGTGTTTGTTTTCTCATCATTTCTCTACAATAGATTTATCATTTATCTACAATAGATGTCATCTTTCTTAAAAAAAACATTTGAATTCTTAGCCAAATTCTAAAAACAAAAACAAATTTTTGAAAACTACTTATTTTAGTTTTCCAAACTTAACTTGATTTTTGAAAACATAGATAAAAAACAAATAACAAATTTAAAAAATCCACAAATAGAAGTGGTATTTATGTATATGTTTAATTTTTAAAAACTTAAAACTAAAAGATTATCAAACATGGCCTAAACTCATCTAAATCCAAGTTCAAATTGGGGAAGGAATTGAAAGTTTTAGTGAAAATTGATACATTCTTTTGTATAACAAATATGAACTAAAAATTTGACATCCCAATGGTTGAACTACGCTAAGTTAAAAAATTTGGTCTTTATTAATCATGTGTCAATTTTTTATAGCTAGATATATTTTTATTTGATAAGTCGACGTCTTTGAGATTGAATTGAAATTATAAGTATTATATAAATTAAAAAAATGCAATTGAAAGATGAAACATACCCATGATATATCATCTAAATAAGAATTAAGCAAAATAAGTGTGAAAGTTTTTTTTGAATTAGTTCAAGCCATGAATGATCTGAATCTTTGAACTCTTGGTAAAAATAAAATGCCTTAACCGATTGTGGTATAGGCTTGTACAAGTTTAATAGCTTAAAAATATTCAACTTATTACCACAATTAATTACCTTAATCTTAAAAGTCCCCAGCAATCAGAAACATACAATAATGGAAGGAGCAGTATAGATAGTGAGACGGCAATATCATGATGGATATGGCTGAGCACCACCGGGATTACAATGTCCGGCGCGCTCAACTGAGGCAAGTGCCCTTCCGATTCCATGACCTCGACGATGGACTTACCGGCGACATTCTGCTGCAGATACTCCGACACCACCACCGGCACCGCCATGTCCTTGGCGCTCTGCAGAATGTGACACGGCACCGTCACCAGCCCTAAAATTGGCCTCGTATCGATCTCGAATATGGTCTGAATGATACTGAGTGCTATGTCCGGCCTCATGTTGAAACACGTACATCCGGCTGAACTCTTGCACCGCCCCCGATTTCATGTCCCGCCGACCACCATTCTTTGTAATTCGGCCGCATCGCTTCCAGTATCTGGTTTATATATTCCAGTAGTCCACGCCACGCCATTCAGATTCCTACGCCGCGTTAACCAATCCATCAAAAAGTAGCAAATATTCAATTTGGTTAAAAGCGGTTTTAATTTAGGCGATAACTATTTTGATTTTTTTATTTTTCAAAATTCAGTTTAATAGTTAGTGTTTTATAAACTTTTACAAAGGACCAAAAGTGTTTTTGGAATAAAAAAGTAAAAGCTTAATAGTTAGTGTTTTATCCACAAAAAATGAACAAATGACCAAAAATGTTAACAACGATAACAAAAAAAACCATTTTCTCAAATAAGGTATTGTTTGATAACCATTTGATTTTTTGTTTTTTATTTTTTAAAATGAAGTCTATAAATACTACTTCCACCTATGAGTTTCATGTTTGCTTATCTATTTTTTTCATATCTTTTAAAAAACGAGGACAAGTTTTAAAAACTAAAAAAAATAGTTTTTCAAAAACTTGTTTTTTTTCTTGGAATTTGGCTAAAAACTTAGGCCCCGTTTAATAACCATTTGGTTTTTGGTTTTTGATTTTTGAAAATTAAGATTGTTTTCTCCCAATTTCTCTACATTGGTTTTCATCTCCCTTAAGGAAGCATTTGAATTCTTAGCCAAAAACTAAAAACAAAAACAAGTTTTGAAAACTACTTTTTTTAGTTTTCAAAACATTGCTTGGTTTTTGAAAATATAGGTAAAAAGTAGATAACAAAACAAGTATATACATAGGTGAGAGTAGTATTTATAGGCTTAATTTTCAAAAACCAAAAACAAAAAACCAAATGGTTATCAAACGGGGCCTTAAATGTTTCCTTAAAACTATGGTAGATAGATGAAAATTATTGTGGAGAAATTATGATAAAACGAGCAGAATTTCAAAAATAAAAAATCAAATAGTTATTAAATGGGGTCTAAAATGTCAAGTTTAACAATGCATAACTCAAATGCAACCAAATTCAATATCAAAAACTAAAAATATATTTTTTTAAAGAATTTATATCTCGATAAGTTATTATTTTATTAATATATGTGGATACATGACATGTCAGTTGCACACGTTATTTGAAAAAATAGAATCATTGAATCTCATACTTCAAATTCAAAAATATCCCAATGATATATTTATGTATTTAAATATAATAAAACAATAAATTTAAACGATCAACTTTTTCTTTAGCAAATTACAACAAAGCCATCTAAAATAAATTAGTAAAATACTGGACTGCACCTGAGTGAGCTCACTTTACAATTACAATTTAAAAAAAATATATCTTTTTTTTCGTGTGATTGTAAAGTGAGTTGAACAATACTTCATCCATCCAAATTGTGCTCAAGAAATTATAACAGAACTTCATTGAAAATTTTTAAAATATTAAAAATCGAGACTTTAAAAAGATTAAGTTGTGCATGGTCTGCCAAAGAAACAAAGAAACCAAAAGAAAAAAAAAAAACAAATCGGAATACACCCGCAAAACCAAACTTAGAGCAAGTTGTCGTTTTCCAAGTACACGTCACCGTATCCAACCAATAATATCATGGCAATTCATTGGACCACTCGTGTGAAACGCACGTACATTATTGGCGAGTGAACATCGTTGGTTCTTCAATCGATATATCCTCAACGCCGTTTCCGAGAGTCTCAGTTTCTTCACGTTTCCCGTTTCCAGCTCGATACAGGTCGACTATGGGCGCTCCGATCATCCCATTCCACACTTCTCTTTGAAGAGCCAAGCAGGGAGGCTGGTCGATACAAACGAACTGCATATACAAGAACAGCATTCGCCATCGGCTGATCTCTAGGAAGTTTTCTCCGTCGAGCTGAATTCATGGCTCCGGTTATCTCCGAGAGAGTCGAACTCGCCAAGGTCTGTCGCTCAAAGGACTGGTCCAAGGCCATCAGAGTACTCGACTCGCTCATAGCCAAGTCCTGCACCGTTCAAGACATATGGTCTTGTTCTATTCTTGCTCACTTCTCTTTGACTCGCTGTCTTTCGATTTTCGTTCCTTTATTAAAAGGGCTGGTGAGTTGATTCAAGCCTAATGATCGAAATAACGGTTTTGCAGCAATAGAGCATTCTGCTACAGCCAATTGGAGCTGCACAAGCATGTAATTAAGGACTGCGATAGGGCGCTTCAACTGGATCCCTCGCTTCTTCAAGCTTATGTGCTCAAAGGTACTTATTGAATTGGCTCTTTTCTCTTTTAATTTTGAGCTGATTCTGATAATTCAATTATTGATGAGATAAAAAAAGTGTAGCCGTAGCCTTAATTCTTACACTCCCGGAGCTCACTGGAATGTCGATTTGAGGGCCTTGGATTTTAGTAGTTGCTTTCCTTTATTTCTTATTCCTGACGAGTGAACGAGAGTAAGAGCTGAAGTTGAAGAGGCTACACCTAGAAGAGACATAAACCGTGCATCTTCCGACTGGGCACTGCGGCATCCGGTGACAAAAATTGTATAGGAACGTAGTGCTGGAGGGCTTGGGGGGGGGGGGGGGGATTCTTATTTTTGTTCATTTCACAGGCGAGGATGTGTTCCTAACCTTCGGGGACCTTGTAAATTTTTGATGGATTCTGTGATGCTGGCTTCATAATTAATGTTAGAGTTGCAAATGATTTGTTGGTGTAGCATGTTATTGAACAAGAAGAACGTATATGTAGCAGAACTGCCTAAGTAACATATCTTTGGATTTACTAAATTCCACTAAAAAGCTTTGCTGCTCTGCAATGATACTGAATAGAGAGCATTTAAATGTTATTGGAAATTATTATTTTTTGTCTTTATATTAAAAAAGAGCTGTAGTTTTTGAATAACTCACACATGATTTTTTGTCTGTTAACTTTTCTTTTTGTTCCTTTTTGAAATAAAAATATTTGGAGATTTATGGACAAATTTGCTGAACTCAGTCTGGGATTCTTGTTGTTTAGGTCGTGCATACTTTTCCTTGGGAAAGAAAGCGGACGCTCTTTCTATTTGGGAGAGAGGCTATCAGTATGCTCTGTGTCAATCTGCAGACCTGAAGCAATTGCTAGAACTGGAAGAGCTTCTGACTCAAAAACAAGAAAAAAACAATGTGGAAAATGGAGAAGTGGAGTCTGGATTTTCAACCGTTGTTCTTGAATCAGGAGCTACACCTGTTAACAGAAAATTGAGTGAAACAAATAATAATGAAGATAAATTAATGGAACACCCTGATTTCTGTATGAAGACAAGTGATGCATCTGAAGTTTGTAGCAGTTCAAGTGAAAATCTTGCTGTATGTGAAGGCGGAAGTGAAGAAGTTGGTCAGAACAGAAACATTAATTGCGAAACCAATGGGTGTAGTAATGACTATGATGATAGATTAAGTGATGCTTCCAAATTGCATGATTTAAGTAGTGATATGTCTGAGTTTTGTAGTAAATCCAAATTAACGGCTTTTCATAGCAAATCAAGTGATTCCACTGACATTTTAAGTAAGCCAAGTAAAATGTCAGATGCACGAGGTAATATAAGTGATGAAGCCAAGAGAACCAAGAAATTCTCTGTTGCTAAAATTTCAAAGACAAAGTCAATAAGTGTAGATTTCCGACTATCAAGAGGCATAGCTGAGGTGTCTATTATATACTTCTAATTCGTGTAATGTGTTTTAGAAGATAAATATTCTCTAGACTCACATTCTAATATTTGGCAGGTCAATGAAGGGAAATATGCAAATGCTATTTCTATCTTTGACCAGGTACTATCTGGTTCTTAGTAAGTGGTTCTCTTTTCTCCTTTCACCATTTGTTATATGTGAATTTATAGCAAATGGGTAGGAGGATAAGCCTAACTGTCAACTTCTTGAGAATGTTAAGGACTGTTTTAGTTTTCCACAGATATTGAAGGAAGATCCTAGCTATCCTGAGGCATTAATTGGAAGAGGAACAGCTTATGCATTCCAAAGAGAACTAGATGCTGCTATTGGTGATTTTACAAAGGTATGTGGATGATAAGATATGAAAGGGAAATATAATTTATTGACGAGAGTTTTGTTAATCTAATTAAATATCAGGCTTTAGAATCAAACCCATTTGCTGGTGAGGCATGGAAACGAAGAGGGCAGGCTCGGGCTGCATTAGGGGCTTCTGCTGAGGTAAGTTCAGTATAAACTGTTTGATTGTATGTCTTGGTCAACAATTCTATTTTTGTTTATTTAAGAATGATCTCATAACCAACCATGCTTTTAAGGTTAATGCAACCTTTTCCCTGAAGTTAGTAGCCTGTTTGATTTTTGTTTTTGATTTTTTATTTTTATGCATGCCATATCACCATTTGCCAGCCTATGGCAGGGAAAGGGATGATAACTAAGGAAATTAAATATTTATGTAGTTCTGAACTTTTGTGATTCTGTGTCACAGTTGGGTGATTACTAGGAGCCATCCCCAACTGTATAGTTTATGAATTTGAGAAAGTTTGAAACACATTATATAGCCTTCCATGGATTTTGAAAGGCACCATTGAAAACCACGATTGGATCCAATGCCGTTGGGATGGAGCCTATATATACTAAAAATAATTTAATACCACTGTGCAAGTAAGCACGAGGTTGTAAGAGAAAACACCACAACCATTTAGATAAAATCACATTGTTCTTGATAACAATATTTCGATCCCCATAATCCCCCCCTCCATGAATAGCCTGGGGACAAACTTTCAATTGACTGAATGGTCCTCCTCCATCACTCCTCTCATGAAAAATTTGCTCATAGGTTTTTCTTAAACATTTTTCTATGATGTTTCCCCCTATAAGATCTCTAATAGTTCAGAAACTTTAAAAAGGGATCCAACATGTAGCCACAAATACCCGATTCAGGATTTATCCCTCATTCTTCCCTAACTGTCCTATAATTTTTTAGTGGAAAATTCACGGCCATATACTTGTGCTAACCTTTGATTGTTTTGTTTCAATATTTTAAAAATAAACCTTTTGATTGAAGCAACCATATTGTAGTTAAATGCATGTTTTAGACATGTATAGTATACTTTCTAGTGAAGAAAATTAACGTGAAATTGGCCGTGTATTAATTTCTACCTTAAACTTCTAATTGCATCGGATTGAACCTTGAACTTAGGTAAGTTTTGCATTTACTTTTGTTTGAAAAATTATTAAAAAGATATTTTCATGTGCATTCTATGAATTATAAACATAGAACATATGTCTAGTACAAAATTAACAGGACTTAGATAAACGATACTAGAGTTGGACTTTTGTTGAAATTTATGGGTTTTGGGAGATTGATTCAATAGTCAATATTGTTCATTGATTGGACTTATTTTTGTGCAAGGCTATAAGGAGATTTTACCATGCTTTTTGTTAAAATTAGTGAGTGAATACTGCAAAAAATGAACCGAAGGTAAAAATTACAACACTTATCTAAAGCCAGGGTTCAATTTGATGAAATTGAAAGTTTTGGGTGAAAATTGGTACAGTTGCTAAGTTCAAGGGTAAAAATTTATTCTTTTTCCCTATTTTTATTATAAAGTTTTATGATTGAGCATTAGGAGCTTAGCTTCAATTAGATTGTGCTCCCAAGCAGTATCTCCTTAAATGCTAACAATCTCTTGCGTGTTGCTATATGTTCGTTAATTTGTTTTTAATTCCTTCTTGATTTAGGCAATTGAAGATTTAACTAAGGCATTGGAGCTTGAGCCAAATTCTGCAGATATTTTACATGAAAGGGGTAATTATCTGAAACTCGCTCATAACATCTCTTTGTTTTTTCAGTTGTTTTTTGGAACAACTTTAAGGAGAAGGCAAGAATTTTGTGGCTGAATACCATTATGGCTTCTCTTTGGCGGGTGTGGAATGAAAGAAACTAGAGGGTCTTCAAAGAGAAAGCGAGTAGTCCCAACGAGTTATGGGATTCCATCAGGCCCTTTGTTGCCATATGAAGTTCTCTTTGTAATTCTTTTTGTAATTATGATCTTGTTCATATTATGGCCAATTGGGAGTCCTTTTTGTAACCCTTCGGTGTTGTGGGGATTTCTCATCTCCCTCTTTGTAATTCCTCCTAAGTAATATAATCTTTTGTTTCTTATAAAAAAAATACATCACTTTGTTTTTTCAGTTTGTAGCCAAAAAGTCTGTTCCTTGTTCTTCAGAGTTTTTATCACTTGAATGTAGGAATTGTTAATTTCAAGTTCAAGGACTTCTACGCTGCTGTGGAGGATTTGTCTGAATGTCTGAAGCTTGATGGGTGCAATGCATCTGCATACACATACTTGGTGAGTCTCTTACTTTCCAGACCTCGATGATATTGGAGTCTGGCATATATTTACATACTTTCTTCTGGAAAAAACCCTTACGGTGTGGACTAAACAGTAAATTTGGTTCCCAGGGCTTGGCATTGTCTTCAATTGGTGATTACAAAAGGGCCGAGGAGGCACACTTGAAATCGATTCAATTAGATAGAAATTTCCTCGAGGCATGGGGCCATCTAACTCAGGTACTGATGATCAACTACTCTGTTTTACATAGGTGAATAGAATATTTGACCATGTATAGCTGCATAAGGTTAAAATGGTATTCCAGACATCCAGTTAATGGCAATGCAAGGTTACATTGATTGATATTGAATTATCTTTGTTCAACCAGGCTTGTGAGTTTCTCTTTTACCAATAAGAGTACTCTTTGAAGTTAGAACCTTCTACATATTTTAGATACAACATTTTAGGCTTTTGCTACAATTGATAGAATTTACTTCTCTTCCAGTTCATGAACTGATGTCAGGTGGAAGTGATTTTTTCTGAATGATAATTTAGCTGGGCTTTTTATGGACAGGAATTCCTTTAATGCGAAGTCCATGAAGTTCTTTACCTTCTCAGCAATATATCCTTCTATTCAGATGTTGTAATTCAAATTATTCTTTTCATGTTCTAACCCATAAGCTAGCTATCAATGAGCGCCCTCTATAAAGCCAAAAAATCTCAAAATTGTTCGCATGGCTGGTGAACCGTAATACATATTCTTTTTGTTTAGCATTGCTGCCTTGGTAGCTTGTAAATACTAAAGCTGTTTTCTTGTGATCTCTGAGTTCGAAGGCCTTTGTTAGGTATCTCACTGGTTCCCTGTTTAGTCAAGCAGAAAATGCACAATTCCACAACTAGATAACAAACAACACTGTTCTATTGAGAGTTATTCAATAGACAGTGGTATGTATGCTGATATTATTGAATTCAAATAGCAAAAGGAACAAGATGAACCACAATCCCACAGCTATTAGAGAGCTAAAGGCTCTCTCCTACCCTTTCCTTACTCCAGTCTTTTCCTACCCGATCCTCCCTCTCCACAGAGTCTATAAAGCCCTCACTCCCACACAAGTCGTACAACAACCCTTGCCCCTCAAACAAAAATGGTCCCCACCAACCGTTATGCCACTATTCCCAAATTACCCCTTCTTTTATAAGTTTTAGTGACAGGAGGCCTAACAATACCCCCCGGGGTCAGATACACCTTGTCCTCAAGGTGGAAGTCTGGAAACAAATTGTGAATAAATTGAACTGACTCCCACGTCGCTTCACAGTTCTGTTCTCCTTGTCACTTCACTAACCATTCCTCCTCCCCAGAGACGGAATTCCATCTTAATCCGAGCACTTCTTGTGGCGTAGCTCTCCATTCATAACAGTCCGACAAGTTGGGGACTTGTTCCTGCACAGTTACAGCCGGACCGATCATCTTCTTCAGTAGGGAAACATGAAACACGTCATGCACCAATGCATCCGTCGGTAGCTCCAGGCGATAAGCTACATGACCCACCCTTTCCAGTATTTTGAAGGGACCAAAATACTTAGGAGATAATTTCTCGCATCGTTTCTTTGCCAAAGATTTCAAACGATAAGGCCGGATTTTCAAGTACACCCAATCCCCTTCCTGGAATTCTACCTCTCTTCGCTTACGATCCACATATTTCTTCATTCGTTCTTGTGCCATCCGTAGATGTTCCTTCAGTGCTATTAACGCCAAATCGCGATCTTTGAGCTGTTGCTCAAGGGTGTCATTGGCAGTTTTCCGATCTCCATAGGACACTATTGGTGGGGGGTCTCTACCGTATACTGCTTTGAACGGGGTAGTGTTGATGGATGCCTGATATGTGGTGTTATACCAATACTCAGCCCATGGAATCCATTGTTCCCACTTCTTAGGGTGTTCCCCACAAAAACATCGCAAATACGTCTCCAAGCACCTATTGACTCTTTCCGTTTGACCATCTGTTTGTGGGTGGAAGGCTTTACTCCTCTTCAGTTGAGTCCCTTGCAACTTAAACAACTCATTCCAGAAATGACTGACAAATATTTTATCACGATCCGATACTATGGATCTCGGAAAACCATGCAATCTTACCACCTCTTGGATAAACATGGCAGCTATCTCCTTTGCCGAATAGGGATGTTTGAGTTTCAAAAAGTGGCTGTACTTACTTAATCGGTCAACCACTACCAAGATAGAGTCAAACCCTGCAGATTTGGGCAAACGTTCGATGAAATCCATCGAAATGTCTTCCCATATGAGGTTGGGAATGGGCAACGGTTGTAATAACCCAGCTGGTGAAATCGCTTCCCCCTTGTTGCGTTGGCATATCGAACACTTCTCTACATACTTTTTTACTTCGGATTTCATATTCTTCCAAAACAACTCGCTAGTCAATCTCTTATATGTTCGTAGAAATCCCGAATGGCCCCCTAACACCGAATCATGATAAGTGTGTAATAAAGTGGGGATCAAGGTGGACTTACTTGATAACACCAACCGCCCCTTGTACAATAATTTGTCCTGTTGCAAGGAATACTTTGGGTGAGACAAAGGGTCGACCCTTAACTCATCGCAAATCTTCTTCAACTCTAGGTCTTCTTCGACTTCCCGAGATACTGTTTCCACATTGAGTATGTTAGGAACCGAAATGACTCGCAATTCACCTTCGTGATTTATTCTTGATAAAGCATCTGCCACCTTATTTAACTGCCCTGGGTTATATTTTATCTCAAAGCTGTAGCCTAAGAGTTTAGTGAGCCACCTCTGGTACTCCGGTTGGACTTCTCTATGGTCTAGGAGACTGCCTAACGCCCTTTGGTCAGTTAAGACTGTAAACTTCTGTCCCAGCAAATAATGTCTCCACTTTTGAACTGCCAGTACTATGGCCATCAACTCCCTCTCATATATCGGCTTCATTCGAGATCTGTGGGATAGAGCTTGACTAAAGAAGGCTATGGGTCTCTGTTTTTGCTATAGCACTGCCCCAATGCCTATCCCTGAAGCATCCGTTTCAATCACAAAAGGCACGGTGAAATCGGGTAACGCGAGGACTGGTAAAGTCACCATGGCCTGTCTCAAAGCCTCGAAAGCTGTGGTAGCTTCCACAGACCAGTGAAATGCGTCTTTTTTAAGCCATTGTGTAAGTGGCTCGGCCATTTTCCCGTATCCTTGCACAAAACGCCTGTAATAACCGGTGAGGCCCAAGAACCCTCTCAATTCCTTGATGTTGCTTGGTAATGGCCACTTAAGCATTGTCTGGATCTTTTCCCCATCCGCTTCGACTCCTTTCTCGGATATTACATGTCCCAAATAAGCTATTCTGGACTGCCCAAAAACACATTTCTGATTCCTCAAAGTTTCTAACACAAGCTCCAAGTGAGTCAAGTGAGTCGGATAATCTGGACTATAAACCAAAATGTCATCAAAAAACACAAGTATAAATCGGCGAAGGAAGGGACGAAAAACCTGGTTCATCAACGATTGGAACGTAGCCGGCGCATTGGTAAGCCCGAACGACATCACCATAAATTCATAATGTCCTTCGTGAGTGTGGAACGCTGTTTTTCGGAATGTCTTCCTCCTTCATTCGGATCTGGTGATAGCCAGACTTCAAATCCAGTTTCGAAAAAACCTTAGATCCGTGGAGTTCGTCCAACAACTCCTCGATGACTGGTATCGGAAATTTGTCCGGGACCGTCGCTCGATTCAACGCTCTGTAGTCAACACAAAATCTCCAACCCCCATCCTTCTTTTTGTCCAACAACACCGGACTGGAGAAGGGGCTGGTGCTGGGTCTAACGATTTCGGAAGCCAACATCTCCTTAATCAGGCGCTCAATCTCGGATTTCTGGGCATGGGCGTATTTATATGGCCTTACGTTCACCGGCAGTTGCCCCTCAGGGAGCATAATTCGGTGATCGATCTCTCTCTTCGGTGGCAGCCCTTCAGGTAGCTCAAACACGTTTTTAAATCGATTTAACAATTTCTGTATTCCTGGTTCCATAATCAATGGCTCTTTCTCGATATTTGCCGTGGATGATCCGGAACCTTCTTCGATGTTCAATCCTCTTAATTCTGCCAAATAACCTTGGTCGTCAGCCATCCATGATTTTGCCATCATTTTCAGTGAGACTTCGGCTTTGGTTAGCGAAGGATCCCTTTGTATCACCACCTGATTTCCCCCCGATTCAAACGTCATCTTCAACGAGGACCAGTTTACATTCATCTCTCCCATCTTGCGAAGCCACTGCATGCCCAGTATTACTTCTATATTTCCCAATTCCAAGGGTAAAAAATCCTCGCAAATAGATAGTTCTGGAAGAGTCACAACTAATGACTTGCAAACCCCCTTCCCCTTCGTAGCTAAACCATTGCCCATCACTATTCCATAGTTAGACGTTTCAACTGTTGGTAACTTCAGTTCCTCAACCAATTTCTGCGAAACGAAATTATGAGTGGCACCGCAGTCAATAAGCACCACCACTTCCTTCTCCCCAATCAGTCCCTTCACCTTCATGGTTCCGGGTGTTGAAAACCCAATTACCGATTTCAAATCTAATTCTACTAATTCCCCCATCGTACTAGCTTGTAGCTCGGTCAATTCTTGCGAACAATCTATCTGGATCAACTCGACTTCGTCCATACCGTTTACCAAAAGTACTCGCAGTTCCCGGACCTCTCGATTTTTGCAGACATGATCCTTAGAGTATTTCTCATCGCAACGGAAGCACAATCCCTTCGCTCTTTTTGCAAGGAAATCGGCGTCTGATAGTCGCCTAGCCGGCGGTTCCCTTTTCCCCAAGATCCCTTTATCGGGTAGAGTCACCACACGAGTAGGGGCTGCATCCTCAACTCTTGGACTTACTTTCTGTGTTGCGAATGGGCTCGGTTTGCTCCCCATCACTAAAGTCGATTTACCTTGATTAGGGCCCGGCCCACCAGCCACCTCCGTTAACGCCAAGCGAAGGGCCACTTCCCTATCTTCTATCAACTGGGCCTGCTTCATGATGTCCTCGAGCCCAACCGGTTGGCGACTTATCATTGAAGCCCTAATCGCCGGTTTCAGCCCATTGAGGAATGTATTCTCAAGCACATCCTCCGGTAACTCAGGTAAAGGCGATGAGTAAATCTCAAACACTTTCCAATAATCCGCCACCGTACCTTCTTGCTTCACCGCCAGAAATCGAGCGCACAAGCTTCGCTCCTGCGAAGGCCTAAATCATTCCGATAGTCTCGTTTTCAGATCGTTCCACGTCATAATCTTCTTTCTATTGTTCGCCCAACGATACCACTCAACGATCTCCGGTTCGAAACTGATAATGGATACCGTAATCTTCTCCTTATCTGTCAACTGGTATATTTCGAAATAGTTCTCGGCGCGAATAATCCACGAATCGGGTTTCTCTCCGTTGAATACAGGCATCTTCAGCCTCTTCATCTTTGCTCGTTCTCCCCCACTGCCGTCCCTCCTCATCGACGACTCCCCTTCCTCCAATCCTTTTGATTCCGACATACCTTCTCCATGTCCCCCCTCTGTGGGTTTCGGACTGGATGACTCCGTGATCGACGATTTCCCCTTGGAAACGGCCATCTCCGAAATCAGGTACGTGATTTTCTCCACCGTTTTCTCGATACTCTGGATGGAGCCTTTCATTTCCCCCATTTCCTTTTCGACTAGCGACAGCCTCTCCTCCACCTCTTTCTGAGCCATGTTCCTTGTTCTCCCTAGGATGACGGGCTCTGATACCAATTTGTTAGGTATCTCATTGGTTCCCTGTTTAGTCAAGCAGAAAATGCACAATTCCACAACAAGATAACAAACAACACTGTTCTATTGAGAGTTCTTCAATAGATAGTGGTATATATGCTGATATTATTGAATTCAAATAGCAAAAGAAACAAGATGAACCACAATCCCATAGCTATTAGAGAGCTAAAGGCTCTCTCCTACCCTTTCCTTACTCCAGTCTTTTCCTACCCGATCCTCCCTCTCCACAGAGTCTATAAAGCCCTCACTCCCACACAAGTCGTACAACAACCCTTGCCCCTCAAACAAAAATGGTCCCCACCAACCGTTATGCCACTATTCCCAAATTACCCCTTCTTTTATAAGTTTTAGTGACAGGAGGCCTAACAGCCTTCCCAGTCTAAATTATATTCTTAATAATTAATATTATAATGATTCCTCTTAGTTAAAAATAAAGAAGAAAAAACCATGCAATCTAGCTACTACAGGGACATATATTTTAGTCACCTGAGCACGTTATAATCTATTTTTGTTTTATGGATGATACGAGCACTCTGATCAATTTGTGTAATGCCATTAGAAATTGTAAGAGCAAAAAGTTTCTTTTTGGATTGCAAGTTGGATTATTTTTTATTATTTGCATATTCTCTGCTTCCCCTGCCCTTCTTTTTATCAATCTATTAGGAAGCTAGAAAGTATGGTTAATTATAATACTTAATTATACAGTTCTATCAAGATTTGGCAAACACAACAAAGGCTTTGGAATGTCTTCATCAAGTTCTTCAGATGGACAGCACGTTAGTTTTTTTCCTTGTTCCATTCTAACCATGCTTTTTACTGTTCATCAATATATTTAGCTTGTTTATTTTCATTAGTACCCTTTTCAGAGTATTGATTTCTAAGGGAGGAACCATATAAAAAATTATAATGTCTAATTGATAGGTTTGCCAAAGCATATCATTTGCGCGGGCTATTGTATCATGGGATGGGGGAACACAGGTATATGCTCTGCCTCATAGATCTTTTTAGAAACTTTTGGAATTGATGTGAAATAGTTTTTTTTTCCTCCATTCTTTTTCAGTTTTGAGAGTTCTTTTTGGATGAGAAATTTTTTTTTTTTTTGAGAGAGGATGAGAAAACTTCTTTCATTAAGGATAATCAAAGAGTACAAAAAGATCAAGCAAAAACATGGGCCAAAGCAAAGAAAAAGAGCCACAAAAGAAAAAATTACAAGAAAGGGTTCCAAAAATCAGGGATAAAGAAAAACAAACACATATATAAGTTATTTCATGAAACTGTCAGGAGACTGCTTGCCACAAAAAATTTCCTTTCTTTTGGAAAGTAGGATGACGAAAAACTTCTTCCAACATGGCGTGACAAGAATTTCTCAAAACCAATCCACTCTAAAAGCCAAGGAAACCTCCATGTCCTAGCAGATGAACACCTCCAAAAAATGATGATCAAGGTCCTCTAAGGTTCGCTTGTAGAAACATACCACTAAGGCCCAAGCACGAAGGAGGAAAACATAGATGGAATCCCTAGGGTTAATTCTCCCTAACGCTGCCAAACTTTCTGTTGGACATGGACCCAACTTTCCCTGTAAAGTTTCTCGTAAATTTCTCTAACCTAGCATAAATATGGGGAGGGGCTTCAGAAATAGAAAGAAAACATAGAGGAATCTCACTTAAAACAGATTAATTTAGGGTAAGCCTACCACCATTATGAAAAAAGGACCTTTTATGAGGTGGAAAGATGCTTTTGGACCTTTACCTAGACAGGGTTCTAGAAAGGAAGTCAAACTCAAACTAGCATAAATGTAAGTTTCCTTCAAGGCTTTAAACTATATATACTATACCCTTTCATAAAATTCATTGATCACCTTAAGCAAGTCGAACATAATAATCTCCCAATTTTTGTGGAAAAAAGGCACGCCTCTTATGAACCCCCAAAGTTGAAAAACACCCATCTCCCCCAATGTAAAGGTATTTTCAAGCAATACCTCACCCTTATACTTATTGGCTACCAATCTAACCCTCAGACGAAAGGCTCATGCTCAAGGGGGGAGAATTCAAGGAAAAATAAAAAAACTCACCACTTCCCTCTTGATCTCATGTCACCCTACTATGACAAAAGGTATTTTCAAGCAAATTCTTATACCTCACCCTATTTGCTTTGGATTTGCATCTCTCAGGGCCTTTTTTTGGGTGCTTTGGAAGGAGGAAATCAAAGAATTTTCTCAAACAAAGAGCAACCTTTCGATAACTTTTTCGATCATGTGATTTACTATGTGATATCTTGCTATAAATTGTCAAATTTTTTCTCTTCCTGTAGCTGGGCTACCCTTTTAACAAATTAGGCTAGCCTTTTGTAATCACCATGAATTTTTCATCCTTTTTGCAAATTTCATACATCAATGAAATTGTTTCTTATATAAAAAAAAGAGAGTATATTACTGTCTTCTTAAACAACTCATTTGTCAAAAACGAAGCTAAATTCAAATTTTAACATTTTTTTGGAAGTTAACAATCCTTTGGAAAAAAGAAGTATTGCAATCCCCTTTCTTAACCCATTTAACTTCAGGCTTTTGCCTCCAACTCACCTTGTCCCTATGTATTGACACCTCATACCCCCAAAAGCCTTATCTTTTCTTCTCTTTGGCCTGCAGTACTGCTACTACTTCCTTCTGATAAATCTAAGTCCCTCATCTTATTCATAACTTCCTCTTTCCTAACCCGAATATCTCAAAAGACCGAGACATTCCATCCCCTAAGAAGGAGACAAAAATATTTCTTCAGCTGTGCTTCTACTTCCTTCCAATAGAGTCAAGACAGGAAAGTCTCTTTATAAATTAAAAACCTTCCCAAAACCATTCCATTCTTCCTGATCACCGAACATGAAGAGACTTTTTAAAATTGGTATGCTGCAACCACATATTTTTGAACTTGAATTGATAGGGATCCCAACATTGAATAAAAATGTTAAGAGCCCACATAGATTTAGTGAACGATCCCCATTGGACTTTTCAGTAAAAAATCAAGCAACGTTAAAATTGCTAGCTGTACACCAAAATCGTCCACACAATCCAAAAAGACTCCTCAATTCTTGCCAGAAAAACTCCCTCTCCCTATACCTTGATGGCCCATAGATTCTCATGATCCACCACCCCATTGCTGCTTCTGATTGGGAACAAATAAAGAGGACTGTTGGTCCTCTGCTAAAAGGATTTTCCTGAGAAATCCGATTGGATGGAGAAAAGATTGAAGGGAATATAAAGGACAACAACTTTCCAAAAAGAAAATTACAATTTGACTCACATATGATTTTTATTGGAGTTTGTGAAGATGCAGCAAGAGTTGTATATAAGGGATTGTGATTTTTAATTCGAGTTCATTTCAGATTTGATTTTCTATTAGGAATACCATTCCTTCTATGTTAATGGTTAAAGCTTTATGAAATTAAACGTTGTTTATAGACAGACGATTGATAATAATATGCAGTTTGATACTATTATATTTGAGTACTTGGGTTCGTACTAATACATCTCAAATTTGTAGAGTTTGCCAGTTTGTCATATGACGCAATTTCTTAGTATACCGCTTCATGCCTTGGGTGGTACAGTAGCATAAATCCCAATTAATAAAATAAAACCAACAAAAAGCAGATACTGGAAAATGAAGAAGGAACTAGGTGGAATGGACAATTTACCTATTTACCAACAGACTTGCTGAATCATAAAAATATGAAAATCGATTATCTCTTAACCTGTTGTGACATCTCAGCTTTCAGTTTTTAACTTGTTATGTGATAACTTGAAATTTCTGGGTATTGAAAACAAATGACATGTTGTAAGGTTGTCTAGTCATCATATTACTTGCATCTTTTCTAATTTACCTAGTTCACACATGCAGAAAGGCTATCAAGGATTTATCTATTGGGTTGAAAATTGAGAATGCCAACATCGAGTGTTTGTATTTGCGAGCTTCCTGCTACCATGCTATTGGAGAATATGGATTAGCGGTACAATAATGAATTTCTTTATTTCATTTTCAATTGATATTTTCTTCTTCAAAAAGAATTTTCAATTGATCTTGCCATTTTGTCTTACTTGTGTCCTATTTATGGCAGGTCAAGGACTATGATGCTACCTTGGATTTAGATCTAGATTCCATGGAGAAATTTATGCTTCAATGCCTAGCATTCTATCAGGTTGATTTCTGGATGGATCTGTGGATGTCAATTCTTCCCAGAATTTCCATGACCACATTGTAGAAATAGGTGGCGATCTCTTGTTTTCTATTTAGTGAAGGGAGAGTTATTGGTTTGAAAAGATTATAAAGAATTAGACACCCATCATATGCAATTTCAATTCTATAAGTTTGGTTGCCTTTATCCTCACTTGGGATATGGGTAGAACGAGGTTGAGACGGACATTAATGCGAACATTTCCTTAGAACCCTTGTCTCTAGCTTCACGAAGTGTGGCCAGCTAGGGTCTTTGATTACTTACAGATTAATTGCTCTCATGCTCTGTTTATTTTATTTTCGGTGGTGCAGATTTCCAGTTTTAAGTTTACACGAGGCCTGTTTTACTCGTGACTGTTTTTAGACTTTTAGTGAAAACTTGTATGTCAATGTTGTGCATTTGATTGACCATATAATTTGAGTTCAAATGCATCAATATCTGAAGGTTTATATTTAATATATTAAGGTTTTTATTTTTCTAACTTTTTTTTAATAAGAAACAAAACTTCTCATTGACTGTGTATAATTAATTTTTCTTTCTTTTCACTCATTGCAGAAGGAAATTGCTCTATACACAGCATCTAAAAGCAATAGTGATTTTTGTTGGTTTGATATTGATGGAGATATTGATCCACTCTTCAAGGTGCAGTTCCTTCTGAATTATATTTGGTTATTTTTTTGTACTGAATTATTTCTTTACGTCTTCTTGTCATGCCTTTAAGCATTGTCTCCTTGTCAGCTTCAGTAGATTGAAGCTTTAATTAAGTTTTCATAGGAACTTGCAAGTTTCCTGTCGTTATGAATTGTTACTCAATTTTGCAAATGCAGACTGATAGCTATGATTTAAAATAACCTAATACAACGTTTCTTTCTGATAAACATGTTGATGGAAGTTATTACTATTAGTAGAGGACTATCTTTTTACGTCAAGAGTTATTTGCAAAATCCACCCTGAAGTTACAGTGCAGTAGTCCTCAACCTTTTAATTTGATCTATTATATCCTCAAACTTTTGAAAAGGGTTGTAATATTGCCCCTACCATTAAATCCGTTAATTTTTCAGTTAACTTGTTTCCTTTTTATTTAAATATTTTTTAAAAACATTTGTTTAAAAACTATTAACTCACAGAAAAAGAGTACGATTGGTGGTGGCCCTAACAAGTTTTTGGTTCATTTATTGCCAAATGTTTGCTGCAGTTCGGGGTGAAGTCGGTTCCTTTCCTGCAGTAATTTGGTATTGTTTATTTCTGTAGGTTCCTCTTGCACTCCACAATATGAAAATTAGTTCACGATCTTTTTTCTAGTTGATTTAAATTAATAAACTGCAAGGACTACATGAAGCAAGGAAATAATACTATCTTTAACACAGGGTAAATCACAAAATCCTCTCTAAAACCATTACAGTAATTACAACTTACAATGTAACCCTCGATCACTTAGTTTGCTTAATCATACCCTTTATATGAACCATTGCTATGTCCCATCTACCGTTAAATCTTTCCGTTGCAGTGTCACCCTTGTCCCCACCCCACTCCTTGATTTTAGAGAGTTGGAGGCAGGCTTAAGGTAACAGGATTTGGAGATTCTTGCTAGAAAAATTCTGTCAGCATTTTTTTATTTTTAATAATTATCTTATAATAAAAACTAAGTAAATATTAACAAGCATATATTTTAATGTCAAATAGAGAAGAATTTTTCTTTATTGGTTTTAAAATTAACTTCATACAAATATTTAATAAAAATATGGGGATAATTAAAAATTTTGGTTTCTGGTTCAGGTAATAAATGTATTTTTCTTTCCTATCCCGAATTAAAGTAGCAAGAAAAAAAAAAAATCGATCATGACCTCAGTCCCATTTTAAACAACAATTTTTCTCCCTACAGATGGAAATTTAAAGTAATTAGAAGGGTAAAAAATGAGTGTTATTCGAGAAAGATAAAAAAGAACTGGGTTTTGATGAGTGGTTTCAGGTAATTTAGAAAACGAAAATATGAGAGCAAAATATCTTCTCCCCTTCCCTAAGTTTACAGTTTTTAACGGAAAAGTAATCAAATATAATTACAATAGTTGTATTGCAATAATTACTCTTTTTGTGATTTTTTTTTGAAGGAAACAGAATTTTATGAAATAAAAAATTACAGGAGTATCTTCATTTTACAAAAGAAAGAAAACCTTCTAAACAAACTTTTTTTTTTTTTTTTTGGGTTGAAACCTTCTAAACAAACTAATTGCGAGGCTCAAAACCTGTAAACTAAAAGCCGAATATAACAGTTACAGAGCAAATTGAAACAAAACTACCAAAAGAAGGCCAGCTAAAAGCTTTACTTGGCAGTCCTTGTATTTCTTTCATTTTTTTTAATGAGAGTTCGGTTTCTTAACCCAAAAAAAAAAACACTTTACTTGGCAGCGACCATTACACCAGCACCAAATAAAAACTAACTACCAGAAAAATACATTAAAGAATAAGTAACAGAACTGTAGCAGATACTATTCATCTGTCGGATATTTAATTAGTAAATTCTATATCCTTGCAGTTCTTCCTCGTATTAATTTACATCTTGATTATCTTTTAGTAGTTGGTCTTCTTTATATAATATGTTTACATCATGAAGTAATATATGATGCATGCATGAAGTAATGAAAATTTTTGCATCTCCTATGACTCTCTGAGTATGTAACTTTTACTTAGTATAGTTTAATTAATAGGGAATGTTTCAAATATATAATACTGATTTCAGATTCTACACATCTGTGCTTTCAAGTTTTGAAACAATTTCTTAACTCTTGTGGTGATTATGTAATATTTTTGCATATTAGGAGTATTGGTGCAAACGATTGCACCCAAAGGATGTTTGCGAAAAGGTTTTCAGACAACCTCCAATCCGCGAGTCTTTAAAGAAAGGTAGAGTTAGAAAGCAAGAACATGGGATGACAAAGCAGAAGATATCACTTCTATTGGCTGCCGATACTATTGGGAGAAAAATCCAGTATGATTGTCCCGGGTTCTTGTCAAACCGGCGTCAGGTGATTCAGTGTGAAGAATAAGTTTGAAATACAGCATGTCTGATATTCCAACCTATTCCACTAAAAATTCATCTTATACTGATTGCTAAATTACTCTAGCATAATGTACCATTGTTTATTGTTTCTTGAAAGTTCTGATCATCGAATAGAAGAAGAGTTATATCTTGTATTGTGTTACCTTCGTGTATCACTTTCACTCATTATAATTAGTATTTAGTAAGATATGACTTCATGTGCCTTTTGCTACTACCATCTCTGGTCGAACTCCTGTTGTTTATACATGGATGTGCTGGAGTTGATATCACAACCATTGAATAAGTTGCTGCTGAAAATTTTTAATCTTGAAGTCGAACAACATATTACATCCAGATTTACAAGAAAGTAATCTCACTCATTTAATGAATAAAATAATAAATTTCAGCATCTAGATTCAATTGTATTCACCTAGTTATGTGTGTGCATATCTCTTTTCCTTATTTCATATCTGTATTTTGCATTCTCCACGATTTCTGCTTCCAACATTGTCTCTTGTTCGTGCATGTCTTTTCTCTGGATTAATTAAAAGAATCTCTTGTTCCAAAGAAGTATTGAATCTGATCTTTCTGTTTACCAGCATCGCATGGCAGGATTGGCTGCCATTGATGTTGCTCAAAAGATTTCAAGAACTTGGCGTTCACTGCAAGCAGAATGGAAATGTTCCAATAAAAGCACATCCAAGTATGGTAAAAGAGCTCGGAGAAGAGAAAGGCCCAGTATATCCAGCCAGAATAGAGGTGGCGCTGGTTGTAGTACTAGTGGCTTTTCAGAAACATCATCTTCAAGTAGCCATCTGGAAGATAGATTATCTGGTCATAATTTTATTTCATGGCAAGATATTTACTCTTTGGCTGTCAAGTGGAGACAAATTTCCGAACCTTGTGATCCTGTTGTGTGGATTAACAAATTAAGGTACTCATCAAATGAAGTTTTATTAGACCTTGTCCCTGTCATTTTTTTGCACTTAATAAACAATATTTTATTTTAGTAACAAGAAAAAAAATATATTCATGTTCTGTTGTGTGATTGTGGGACATCTCTTTGTTATGGCACTGTCTAAATTTTGGATGTTATCTTATTTTAGTGAAGAGTTCAATTCTGGATTTGGATCTCATACACCTATGATTCTTGGGCAAGCAAAAGTGGTTCGGTACTTTCCAAATTTTGAGAGGTAAAAAGAAAATAATGGTTTCTTCATGCAAATATTGATGGGCTTGCACTAATCATTGTTGGTCCCACAGGACATTAGAAGTGGCAAAAACGGTTATTAAGCATAAATCCTTTGTATACAACAAGTCAGACATGATGGTGGACCTGAGTGGTGATGGGAAATCACAAGATGTGAGTTTTTTGTGCTCATTTAATTTGAGAAATTACCAAATTTCTTAACGGGATTCTGATTATATCACAGTTTTTCTTAACTGAAATTTTAGCAGAATCCAGTGAATATTTTCTTACATCTCATTTATAAGATATAATATTTTTATATGTAAATTTCTGCGGACATGATTTTAGTACCAGTTTTCTGCTGATCATCTTTAAGTCTGCATAACTTGGTATCTCCTTGTATGGGCCTGCATGCCAAAGGTGTTTTTGCGTCGGTCAAGACATTACATTGCAGTTTAGAAATGATGATTATTATTATTATTATTATTTTTGGATAGGAAACAGTAACATTTCATTGATAAGATGAAATTACAAAATGATGAGATCCAATCCAATGGATTACAAAAATCTTTTCCAATTGGTCATAAGAGTAGTTAAGCTATAATTACAAAAGGAGGGAACCAATTTGCCCCAAGTGAGAGCCAATAAAGTAATTGAGGAACGAATAGAATGTGAGTCATACTCCTTGTCTGTAAAGATACGAGCATTGCGCTCAATTCAAGTAGACCAAAAGAAAGCCCGGATAGAGTTCAACCAAAGAGTGTTCCTATCTTTCTTGAAAGGGTGACCGATAAACAAAAGAGATAGAAAGGCCTTGATATTGAGGGGGAAAACAGTCTGCCAACCAAATGCTTCAAGGAGAAAACTCCAGAAATGGGATGCTTGATTACACCGAATGAAGATATGACTTTTGAGATCCCCCCCCAACTTTTGCACATGATACACCAGCTTGGTGAAATAGATATCCAAGGGAGGTGTCTCTGCAATCTGTCTTGTGTATTGAGACAAGTGTGACTCTACTCCCATATGAATAGTTTCACCTTTTTAGGATAGGTGCCTTTCCAAATAGCAAGGTAAAGATCTTTTAAGCCCCTATCAACCTGTGAAGATAATGTGTTGGTAAGAGATTTAGAAGAAAAGGTTCCATTCTTCTCCCACTTCCACTACCAATAGTCAGGGGATTCATTGAGAACAATGTTGAATTTATGTGATAGGTAAGCCCATTCATCAGTCTCATGATCTGTTAAGTTCCTCCTAGGGTGAAAATTCCAAGATGCTGTAGATGAGTTCCACAAATCAGCAACCCGTGCCTCCTTTTCTAGTGATACAGCAAATAAATGAGGAAACTGATCCATGAGAGGCACATCTTCTAACTAAGGATTGACGAAAACCTTGTGCTCAACCCATTTCCCACTTTGCAAATGATATTGGTGTAAATCAGGTCTTTTATATTATGTATATATTTCCATGGGCCCTTGGATGAGTGTAGGTAAAAATTACCAGGCTTCAAGTCAAATTGCTCTGAGCCATATTTTGAGACAATAACTCTTCTCCAAAGAGCAGTTTTTTCTGTGTGAAAACGCTAAATCCATTTAGCCATCAAAGATGCATTTTAAGCTTTATGTCGATGATGCCCAGGCCACCTTCTTCAATTGGGCATTTAACTTTATCCCATCTTAGGTTGTGAGATCCACCCTGTTCTTTTCTACCCTTCCATAAAAAATTTCTAAAAAGTTTCTCAATGGCCACTAATGATTTTGTGGGAATAGGAAAAAGGGATAAGTAGTATATGGGGAGGTTAGCCAAAGTAGCTTGTATAAGAGTCAAACAGCCCCCCTTTGAATTATGTGAGTGTCCCCAAAATTGGAGCCTTTTCTGCACATTTTCCACAATAGGCAGCCAAAAGGAGATGGTTTTTGGCTTACCATTCAGAGGCAAACCCAAATATACAACATGCCAATTACCAATTTTGCAACCCCAATTCGCTGCCAAGGAGCCAGCAAGAGAAGTATCAAGATCAACCACCAAAATTCAGTTTTCTGACCATTAATATTCAGTCTGGATGCTTCCTCAAACGTCGTAATGGTCCTGAACAAGTTGTTAATATGAGAGATTTCTGGAGATGAAAAAAGGATGGTGTCATCTGCGAATTGTAGGTGAGTGATCAATAAACGATGTTAAGCTCTACCCACTTCAAACCCTTTAATCAAGTCTCTCGTCTCCGCAAAGGAGAACATTCTACTAAGAGCATCTATAACGATGGTGAAAAGAAAATGGGATAAAGGATCACCTTGGCGAAGACCTCTAAAAGCAATGACCTTTCCTCGGGGTTTGCTGATGATGATGGAGAAATTAGCATAAGAAATACAACCACTAATCCACCTCCTCCAAAGATGCCCAAAACCCTTTTCTTGTAGAATAAGGTCTGGGAAGTCTGAATCAACCTTGTCAAGGGCCTTTTCAATATCTAATTTGATCATCACATCCAGTTCTTTCCACCCTCACCTCTCTTCAATAAGCTCATTAGCAATCAAGGAGGCATCTATAATTTGTCTATCAGCCACAAATGCTGATTGGTATTTAGAAATGGTGTGTGGAAGCACTTTCTTAAGTCTTTCTGTAGAACCCTTGTAATGATTTTGTAAAGGCATGTAGTAAGGCTTATAGGCCTATATTCACCAACCAATTTGGCGCCCGTTCTCTTGGAATAAAGCAAACGTAGGGTCTCATTAACACTAGCATTGATAATAGCATTCTCAAAAAAATCGGTGAACACTCTCTTGATGTTTTCCTTAATGTGTTCCAAGATTTTTTAAAGAATTCCGCAATTAATCTGTTTGGCCCGGAGACTTGTTTGTGCCCAATTCATTAACAACAAATAAAATCTCTTCTTTTGTAAAGGGTGTTTCCAATAATTTACTTTGTTCCATGGAGATAGGACTCCAATTAATATCGGGGGGAATGATGCGCCCACCAACTTTCATAGTGTAAAGAGCTCTATAAAAACACACAAATTCATCTTCAATATCCTGATCGGTAATAAGGCTTTGTCCTGACCTAGCAAGCACCTCTACAATTGTGTTTCTCTTTTTTTTTTTTTTGCAGCTATGATACAGTGGAAAAAAGTCGAGTTTTCATCACCCTCTTTCAGCCACTGTAACTTACCCCATTGTTGCCAAACAGATTCCTCTGATGCAACAATTGAAAGGAGTTCAACTCTGATATCAATCCATTTCTGGTAAATGGTAGGGTCCACCATTTCTTCTAAGGCATCAATGTCAGCCAAGCTTCTTTGAAGGGAAGTTTTTCTTTTAGTAGATGTCCAAAAGTGTTGACATTCCAGTCTTTTAAGACCCTTGAAGGCTTTGAGCTTTTGTATAAATCTGTGGCTTGGCCAGCCAACAATCGGGTTAGAATGCCACCAATTTTCGAGAAGGGAAGAGAAGGAAGAATGATTTAACCAAGTGTTTAGGAACTTGAAGGATGTAGGACCCCATCTTTGTTTGCCAAGGGTCAAAAAGATGGGGAAATGATCAGATGTAACTCTCTCTAATCTTCTAACAATTCCATCCCCATGCAGCCATCTATAATGAGGAAATGGTCTATCAAAGAGTGAAAAGGAGATTCACGATTATAGGACATGTGAACCGACCATTTTGTAAGGGCAAATCAATGAGGATAGTTTCCGAAGGGGTAGGGTGAGATTCGAACAAGGGAGCAATCGAGAGAGGGGATTCTATGTGTGGGAAAAAATGTTTCGAAGAGGGGGAGGCTGCCGAAGGAGTGTAGGGCTGGATAAAACACCCTCAGAATCCGAGGACAAGTGTCCTATAGTGGTAGATTGAATGGTACCAACGGTAAGGTTGTTTTTTTAGGGCTATGGGCTTTGTAGGGGGTGAAGGTGATGTAGGGCATATGTTTGGAGGATTGGGCAGAATGGGCTTGGTAAGGCTTGTGATGTCGGGCTTTGGGTCTAAAACCAAAGGTGGGTCAGACAAAGGTGCAATAATTGATGGCATAGGGCAAGAGAGAGGCGGGGTGTCGATGGGATTTGTGCTAGAAGAGGCAGTAGGTATGGTAGGTTGTATCGAAAAGTCAGGGGTCAACAGATGGGTCAGGGGTAATTAATGTACACATGGCTCCATGGTACGATTTTGATAGGACTGAAGAAGACTCATTGGGAGTCTGCATGCACAAATGAGGTGGAATTTTTGATACTGTAGTGCGCGTGGGTACAAACTCCGACGAGGTATGAGGTATTTGTCCATGGATTTCGGTGTCGTATTTGATGTGTGGGTATGGGTTAAAGAACGGGTCAATAAAAACCACCAAAGGTGTCGAAGAAGACGATGGCAAATGTAGGGTGGGTGGCACAAAACCATACTGATTTTCTTTGATCTTCAAACTAACATCCATCATATCCATTCTCGAGAGAGTCTTCTTGGTTGTTCCCAAATAACCACCACATAGTTCACCAATTTGTTTGAAAGTCTCAAAGGACCATTTATCGATTGGGAGGTTCCTCACCTTAATCCACCCTCTATAAGATGAGACCTTTGGTTCTCTATGAAAAGCCTCAGTACTCCATGGTTCAAATTTTACCTGATATTTGCCCACCTTGTACCAACCCTTTATATTGCATAGGACACGGTCTTGTTCCTCGTTTTCTACAGCAAGGAGTGCTTTGTTCGGTTGAAGACTGATGGACCCAAAAGCAGTAACCTCTTGATGTCAAGCTTTAACAATCTCATACCAGTCATCATGAAGGTGTTTCTGATAGACGATGATAGCTTTTTCTGGGTAGAACTGTGCTAGTTCAAACTCTGTAGGAGGAGTCTTTTTTGTGGGAAGACTTTTGTCACTTGTTGTGTTGCATGATGAGGCTGGGAGTCGAGCTTTTGTTGTGTGGCCTTTATTGCCACTTATATGTAGCCTTGGCATTAATGGTTGCGGGTTGGTTGTGGAGGTCTTTAAGAAGAGAGAGGAAATGCTTCCAATTGGTCTTGTTTTCACCAATAGGTATGATAATCTTATTTCAGCCTCCATTTACTCCAAGTTTTGCAATCTCTACACAATGCCCTTTCCTATTGGATATTTTTTCGATCTAGAGAACATACCCATCAAGTTGACTCTCTCTAAAAAACTTCTAGTTCAATGGGGAGCTTATCAGTGTAGTGAAACATGTGATCAACCAAGAATGTGAGTCGGCTTTTAGAGTAAGGGTGAAAAAGGTCTCTCGATTATTTAGTGATGCGAAGGCACGACTTCCATCAAGGGAGAAGGATTTACAATCTATGGTGAAGAATAGAGGAGGGGGATTTCGTTGGTCCATGTCTGGAGAAGAGAGCGAAGCTCTGTCGGGTTAGATAGCAGGGAGACATGTGAGCAGTGAGAAAGGTGAGGGAGGGGAGAGGTGTACGGAGAGAAAAGTCATCTTCTTTTTTAGAAATGATTATTATATTTGTTGTTAATTATAGTCAAAGTTAGGGCTATAGTATATTTTTGTATCTTAGGTTATTATTTCCTCATTTAATTTATATTACTTTAAGTTTATTGAAGATTTGATTAGGGTAGAATATTCTTTCCTTTTATGTTTTATCTTGTACATTGTATTTATACTCATGTCTGTATAGTTGAGAATTGAATAAGAAAATAAGAAAAATATTCATGGTATCAGAGCAAATCTAAAACCCTAGTTTTTTTTTTCCCCTGCCGGCGCCGTCACCATCACCACCACCGGAGATTTAACCGCTGGCTTCATCTCCGACGGTCTCTCCCTCCGACTGTAACCTCCGACGGCCGCCTCCTTCTAACCTCAGATCGTGAAACCGTCTGTCTCCTCAAATCGCGAATTCGCGAACTCCAGCAAATCGCGACTCGCGACTTCGCGAACTCCAGCAAATTGCGACCGGCGGCTGCGACTTCACGGGTTTGTCTTCTTCACAGGTTTGCGACTTTGCGACTTCAACGGCGACCCGCTCAACTTCGACATCCTCTGTTTCCTCGTGTATGTGCAGTACCCACCTCCGCTCAGCTTCGACACCTCCGACGCCGACTAATCTCAACGACCGGCACCTCCGACTACTCACCTTCGACTACTCTCAACACCTCCGACACCTCCACAGCCTGAATATTTTGTTTTCATTTTTTTTTAACATCTTTTTGATCTGCAGTTTTCGTTGAGATGTCTTCTTCAAAATCAATCGACCTAATCTCGAATGGTCAAGGGGGATATGATTCATCATCACCTGCCTATATCACGGGTCACAAACTGAATGGGCACAATTATATCCAATGGTCACAATCTGTCATGATGTTCATATGTGGCAAGGGTAAAGACGAGTATCTCTCGAAAGAGAATGTGCAGCCTAAAGCAACTCATCCGGACTTCAGGAAGTGGAAAGTCGAAAATAACATGGTCATGTCATGGTTGATTAATTCCATGACCAATGAGATAGGCGAAAATTTTCTGTTGTATGGAACAGCACATCAGATTTGGGACGCTGTCAAGGAAACTTACTCCAGTAAGGAGAACACCTCAGAATTGTTTCGAATAGAATCAATTCTTCATGATATTCGCCAAGGTGATAAATCTGTCACTGAGTACTTTAATACACTCTCTCGTTATTGGCAGCAACTGGATTTGTTTGAAGTTTATACTTGGAAGTGTGTCGACGATACCGCCCAATACATGAAAATCCTTGAGCAAAAGAGGACATTCAAATTCCTTCTTGGCCTTAATCACAATCTTGATGAAGTTCGAGGTCGGATCATGGGAACCAATCCACTACCAACTCTTCGTGAAGTCATCTCTCAGGTAAGGCGAGAAGAAAGTAGGAAAAGTGTAATGATAGAAAAATCAGACTCAGTCTCTACAGTTTTGGAAACATCTGCACTTGTTACCCGTAGTTTTAATCCAACAGTGCTTGGTGACACTAAGCAAAAACGAGAAAGACCTTGGTGTGAACATTGTAAAAGGGTGGGTCATATCAAAGACACGTGCTGGAAGATCCATGGGAAGCCTGCTGATTGGAAACCTAAGAATCGCAATGATCGTGATGGAAGGGCATATGTTGCTAATGTAGCTCCTGATAATTCTGTTCATTCAGAGGCAACACCATTTAGCAAAGAACAAATAGATGCATTGCAAAAGATCATCGGTCACACAATTCAGGGCGCAGGACTGGTGACACAGAAAGTTATACCTACTGCCTTAACAGCTAGTAAAGGAGGGATACAACTCTGGATTGTAGACACTGGAGCTTCAGATCATATGACAGGGAATGCATCTCTGTTTCAAAACTATCAAGCTGACACCTCTAGCTCCTCTGTGAAAATTGCAGATGGGTCATACTCCAAAGTGGCTGGGACAGGTTCCATTCGAGTTACTCAGAATTTATATCTAGACTCTGTATTACATGTGCCAGATTTGGATTGTAATTTACTTTCTATTAGTAAATTGACTCGTGATCTTAAATGTGTGACTAAATTCTATCCAACCTTATGTGTTTTTCAGGATTTGGAATCGGGGAAGACGATTGGCAGTGCTAAACTTTGTTCTGGACTCTATCTTCTCAACTATGATCATGGCTCACTAGCAATTGGAGACAAGTCTTCGTTCTTTTCTTTTACTTCTAGTAGTAGTAGTCAGTCTTCTTCTTCTTCTTGTGTCAACAAAGATAGTGAAATTATGTTATTACACTATCAGTTAGGTCATCCAAATTTTTTGTATCTCTCCAAATTGTTTCCAAATCTTTTTCATAATAAAAATCCTGCTTTGTTCAATTGTGAGATTTGTCAGATTGCCAAGCATACTCGAAACCCCATCCTCACATTGCTTATAAACCGTCAAGTCCGTTTTCTTTAATTCATAGCGATGTGTGGGGCCCTTCAAAAATAAAAAATATCTCTGGGGCTCGATGGTTTGTATCTTTTGTTGATGATCATACACGAGTTACTTGGATCTTTCTTATGAAAGAAAAATCTGAAGTTCACCAACATTTCAAATATTTCCACAATATGATTCAAACTCAATACCAAACCAAAATTCGTGTCCTCAAAACAGACAATGCAAAAGAATTCTTTGGTTCCTGTCTTGGGGATTTATTATCAGCTCAAGGGATTCTCCATCTTAGCACTTGTGTTGACACTCCCCAACAAAATGGAGTGGCTGAACGCAAGAATCGTCATCTCCTTGAAGTCACTCGGTGTTTGATGTTTTCTACTCATGTTCCAAAATTCTATTGGGGTGAAGCCATTCTCACTGCCACATACTTGATCAATCGTATGCCTTCTCGGGTTCTTGGATTCTCTACTCCTCGTCAAGTCTTCCTCCAATCATTTCCTCACCTTCGTGTTCAATCTCTTGATTTGATCCCTAAAGTTTTCGGGTGTAGTGCCTTTGTCCACATCTATTCCCAACATCGTAGCAAATTGGATCCTCGAGCCCATAAATGCATTTTCTTGGGATACTCACCAAATCAAAGGGGTTACAAATGTTACTCCCCTTTCACAAAACGGGTATATGTCACGATGGATGTCACATTCTTTGAACATCTACCATACTATACCAAAACTTCTTGTCAGGGGGAGAACATGAGTGACAATCAGTTGTGGACCTCATTACTTGAAACTGAACACGAATCTATACTTCACCCCACACTTCACCCTCATTCTCAAGTTGTTCCTGTGTCTCTTCCAGTATCTCCTGAAAAAAATCCAAGTGTCGTCCCTCCAAATGCTAGTGAACGTCTCATTACATATACAAGGAGAAACAAACAAGTTGAGAAAATAGATTCTAGAACAAGTCAACCCTCTCAAACGTCTGAACCGGTTCTTACTTCCAATGAACCCATAAGTGAGGATAAAGGTGAGCTAGAAGAAGTTGTAATTCCAGAAGTTGATGATTTAGACTTACCAATTGCAGTAAGGAAAGGAGTTAGGAGTTGCACCATTCACCCTATAGGGAACTACGTGTCATATGATGGGTTATCTGAATCATATCGAGCATTTGTTTCTATTCTTGATAATGTTCAGGTACCAAACAATATTCATGAAGCGCTGAAGCATCCTGGTTGGAGAAAAGCCGTACAAGATGAGATTGAAGCTCTTGAGAAAAATGACACGTGGACAGTGACAGATCTACCTAGTGGAAAACGAACTGTTGGATGTAAGTGGATATTTACAGTGAAACATAAGGCAGATGGGAGCATTGAGAGATTGAAGGCCAGACTTGTTGCTAGAGGATTCACTCAATCTTATGGGATTGACTACCAGGAAACCTTTGCACCAGTTGCTAAACTCAACACCATAAGAATTATCTTATCACTAGCAGCTAATCTTGATTGGGGTCTCCAACAGTTAGATATTAAAAATGCTTTTCTGAATGGTGACCTAGAAGAAGAAGTATACATGGATATTCCTCCCGGATGTAAAGAGAATGTTGATCCAACAAAGGTTTGTAAATTAAAAAAATCTCTCTATGGGCTTAAGCAATCCCCTCGTGCTTGGTTTGGTAGATTTTCAAACTTTATTCTCAGTCTTGGATACTCACAATGCCAGTCAGACCATACCTTGTTTGTTAAAAGGAAGTCTGGAAATTTACTTGCCCTCTTAATAGTATATGTTGATGATATCATCCTTTCAGGAAATGATGATCTGGAATTACAAATGCTGAAAAAACACTTGGCTCAAGAATTTGAAGTCAAAGATCTAGGAAATCTCAAATATTTTCTAGGTATGGCGGTTGCTCGGTCGAAAAAGGGTATAATTGTATCCCAAAGGAAGTACGTGTTGGATCTTCTCAATGAGACTGGCATGTTAGGATGTAAACCAACAGATTCTCCTATGGACCCTCAAAAGAAATTTGGACTTAATCATGAGGGCACACCAGTGGATAGGGGGAGATACCAACGTCTTGTAGGGCGTCTTATATATCTTTCTCATACACGCCCTGATATTGGATTTGCCGTCAGCATGGTTAGTCAGTTTATGCATAGTCCCAATGAAGAACATATGAATGCTGTGTACCGAATCCTCAGATATCTAAAAATGACTCCTGGAAAAGGACTGTTATTTCAGAAAACAGACAAGAAAAACATTGAGGTATATTCTGATGCAGATTGGGCAGGTGACATTACAGATAGAAGATCTACCTCAGGTTATTATTCATTTGTATGGGGTAATCTTGTTACATGGAGAAGCAAAAAGCAGTCTGTGGTAGCAAGAAGCAGTGCAGAAGCTGAATTTAGAGCACTTGCTCATGGCATATGTGAAGGCATATGGATTAAGAGAGTCCTAAGTGAATTAGGAAAGGATTGTTCATCACCAATACAGATGATGTGTGATAATCAAGCTGCAATGAGTATTGCTAAGAATCCAGTTCATCACGATAGGACAAAACATGTTGAAATTGATCGACATTTTATCTCAGAAAAGGTCAATAATGAAGTGGTTCAACTCAACTATGTGCCTACCAAACAACAGTTAGCAGATATCCTTACCAAGCCTTTACCGAGACCTAACTTTGAAGATTTGAATTGCAAGTTGGGATTGTATAATATATACAACCCACCTTGAGGGGGAGTGTTGTTAATTATAGTCAAAGTTAGGGCTATAGTATATTTTTGTATCTTAGGTTATTATTTCCTCCTTTAATTTATATTACTTTAAGTTTATTGAAGATTTGATTAGGGTAGAATATTCTTTCCTTTTATGTTTTATCTTGTACATTGTATTTATACTCATGTCTGTATAGTTGAGAATTGAATAAGAAAATAAGAAAAATCTTCAATATTAAACTTTGATGCCTCTTTGGAAGTTTCTCATATTTTATGTTCATTTTTATGTGCTTAAAAATGAACATGAAAAACTCACAACGATGTTAAGAATTTTAATAATATTTTTGTGGATTATGAGCCTATGTCTTTGAAGAGTACATATGTTTCTGGTTGGGTGGATGAAACCGTTAGGCCACCAATTGAGAAATTCTATCAAAGATGGGGCAGGACGAGAATTTCGCACTGAGCGGTTTGTTAGAATGTGGGAGTGAGTGAGCTTTTTGTGGTGCCAGAGAGAGAAAAGGGTAGCTGTTATATTTTCCTTTTTTGTTCTCATTGTTTTCTTAGCTCATTTTTTTTTACATTATTTGCTAGAGCAAATTAGGGATAGGAGAGAGACCACCAACCCTCTGGAATTGGCTGGTTGTTTGTAGCTATTTTGGCCAATTTCTTGAGCTAATATCAATACCATTGTAAGGAGTTACCTTACATATTGGTATCAGAGCAACAATCCCTGGGAATTTAGTTGAAGATGATATAAAGGAAGTTGGAGGAGAGATTGGAGTTAGCTGATAGGGAGAGGGAAGAGCTGAAGTCAGATGTCGAATGCATTCAAGAGCAAGTGATGAAGACCTCGAAGAAGAACTAGCGTCTCTGTTGAAGACGATACTGCAACTGGGAATAGAGATCGCCGGCCTGCGAAGTCGATCGTCATTAATGGCGATTTGGGAAAGCTCAGAACAGAGTCAGAAGGTGTCGATAGACTCGGTGATGACCTCGAAAACGATGAATACGGAGGAGATACAAGAAGATCAAACTAGAACGGAGGAAATGGCGAGAATAGAGTCGACGGGAAATTGAAGTAAGTTTAAAAAAGTTGAGATGCCAGTGTTTGGAGGTGAGGATCTGGATTCTTGGTTGTTTAGAGCTAATAGATATTTTCAAATACACCGGTTGTCAGATTCGGAGAAGATGACAGTTGCCGTGATTAGTTTCGAAGGGGTCGCCTTGAATTGGTTTCGCGCAAAAGAAGAGCTAGGAAGACTTGAAGTTAAGGATACTAGCACGATTCCATAAAGCCGGAAAGGGAAGTGTATTGGGCCGGCGGTTAGCAGTGAAACAAGAGACAACGGTCACTCCTTATTGTCAAGAATTTGAGCGACTAATGGCGCCATTACCAAGAGTGGTGAAGGATGTCTTGGAGAACACGTTTATGAATGGTTTGAAACCTGTGGTGAGAGTAGAGGTATTGCGAACTTGACTGAAAGGGCTTGACAAAATGATGGAGATGGCGCAAATGGTGAAGGATTGTGAGGAAGCTTGGTTGGAAGAAAATGAGCAAGGATCGATGGGAAAAGGAAAAGGACTGCACTACACTTGGGTATGATTTCGAGGTACAATACAGGCCTGGGATGGAGAACAAGGCTACAGATGCCTTGTCACGACTACCAACAGTGGCTCAATTGGCTCACCTCTCAGTTCCAATGATTCTTGATGTGAAAGTGGTGAAGAGGGAAGTGGCCAGTGATACCAAGCTATAATGAATTATCTAGCAATTGCAAGAGGACACTGAGAGCGTGCCAAAGTACTCCATAGTATAGGGCAACCTACTATACTAGTGTTGTTTAAAACCTCAACTCTAATTCAGGTTGTGCTTCACGCTTACCATGATTTAGTCCTTGGAGGACATTCGAGTTTCCCAAGAACTTATAAAAGGATGACTGGTGATCTGTATTGGGAAGGCATGAAGAATGATGTGAAGAAATATGTGGAAGACTGTGTTGTTTGTCAAAAGAATAAACATCTAGCAACATTTCCAGCGGGCCTCCTTGTTCCTTTGGAAATCTCACAAAGAATTTGGGAAGTTATTTCGATGGATTTCATCGAAGGGCTACCTACAGCGGAAGGATTCAATGCTATCATGGTGGTGGTGGATAGATTGAGTAAGATGGCTCACTTAATGGCTCTCAAGCATCCTTTCATAGCCAAGATGGTGGCTGAAACCTTTGTCAAGGACGTGGTCAAGCTACATGGATTTCCTAATTCTGTAGTCTCAGAACGTGATAAGATATTCTTGAGTCGATTTGGGACTGAGCTTGTATGAATGGCACTAAACTGTATCAAAGCAAAGCCTATCATCCTCAGTCGGATGGTCAAACATAAGTGGTTAACAAGTGTGTGGAGACTTACTTGCGGTGTTTTTGTAATGAAAAGCCGAAGCAGTGGATTCGATGGTTGTGTTGGGCTGAATTTTGGTATAACACAACATTCCATGGTTCATAGGAATGACTCCTTTTCAGGCTGTCTATGGAAGTCCACCACCACTGATAGTCTATGGAAGTGAGAACTACAAATGATTATGTGGAAGGGCAGTTGATGGAGAGGGATTCAGTCATTGCTGTGTTGAAATCCCATTTAAGGGTAGCACATGACATAATGAAAAAATTTGCGGACAGAAGGAGGAAGAAGGTAGAGTTCGAAGTGGGGGACTTTTGACAAGCCTCCTTAGCAAAGAAGAGGAATGAGAAATTATCAGCGAAATACTTTGGGCCCTATTGCATTGTAGCAAGCTTGGTCCAGTAGCTTATAAGGTTGCTTTGCCTGAGAGTTCGACTATCCACCCCATCTTTCATGATCTCAGCTTAAGAAGGCATTGGGGGATCATCATGAGGTGCAACAGGGATCTCCATAACTAACTGAAGAATTTGAATGGGTGGCTGAGCCCAAAGAAGTATTTGCATATTGTGAAAATAAGCAAAGTGGAGAAGATGAAGTTCTGATTTGCTGGAAGGGATTGCCCGAACATGAGGCAACTTGGGAGGTTATTAAAGATTTCAAGCGACAGTTCCCACACTTTAACCTTGAGGACAAGGTTCTTTGGAAACCGACGAGTACTGTAAGGCCACCAACTGAGAAATTCTATCAAAGAAGGGGCAGGACGGGAATTTTGCACTGAGCAGTTAGTTAGAATGTGGGATTGTGGGAGTGAGTGAGCTTTTTGTGGGGCCAGAGAGAAAGGGGTAGCTGTTATACTTTCCTTTTTCGTTCTCATTGTTTTCTTAGCTTGCTTTTTTTTTACGTAAAGGGATAGGGAGAGACCACCAACCCTCTCGAATTAGCGGGTTGTTTGTAGTCATTTTGGCCAATTTCTTGAGCTAATATCAATACCATTGCAAGGAGTTACCTTACAGAAACACGCATCGTTTCTAGTACCCAAGGATTTCTTTTACAAGTCAACCCATCAATTCTCGTTTGTGATATTCTTTACCTATAAGTTTTGGGTGGTGTTTTTCTTTTCCGTTCCCCTAGATAGCTTATGGTTACTTGTTCTCCAATCAATTGGCTCTTTGCCTCAGCATGTTTTGCAATGTGAGAACAAATGTCACGTGCGACCGAGTAACTTGGATGGAAGGAAACAATTTTGTTGGATAAGCATCGAGGAAAGAAATCTCTAAGAACCTCTCTCTTCATGGGAGTCAGGGAGAGGGGTGTCCTTTCTGTGAGGGTTGAGCGGAAAATCTTTCTGTTCAGGTCGAGTGAGGTGGGTTCGAAGGTGGAGGTCGAAGAGGTTGGGAGGGGTAAGTCTTCTAAAGTCAAGCTTCTTTTAGGAAACGTAGCATGGGTGAGGGATTGCCTTGAGGCTCTTGTATCCTGTCAGCCTGGTTGGCCCTTTTTTAGGAGGAAAAGAAGTTCTGAAGGGCTTTTATGGGTGCAACTGGTGGAGAACGCGAGTGGGCGGTGCTGTGTGGTAGCGGTGGAACCTTTGAAGGGGAGAAGGTCCACGTTATTTATTCCTGAGGGTGCTGGAGGCCAAGGATGGAGCTCAGTGGGAGAGGCATTGAGTAGTGAGCTTAAGAATGGGCTGATGGATGGGAAGGGCAAGAAGGCCAGGTCCTTAAGTCAACACCACCCAAAAAGTTTGGGAGCTTCCTTCGCCCAGGTGGTTAAAGGAGACGGTACTTCGTGCGAGGTTTTGGAGGTAAAGGGGGTCGACGATAAGGACCTGCTGTTCGAAGCCTTGGCTTCGGTCCTTCTGATGAAAGATAAGGCTTCTGATTCGTGGATGCAGGTGGAAAAGGGTGTGAAAGGCCGGTTTGGGGTGCAGTTTTGTGTGAAACTCTTTTGTGGGAATATGGCAGTGATTCTCTGTGAGGATAGGCATCTTCGTCAAAAGATGCTTGATTTCGGTCGAGGCACGTTAGCGAATTGTGCTATGCATTTTTTGCCATGGGACACTGCGAAGGTGGCTGAGCAAAGATGTGTGCCATTTGAGAAGGGATGGGTGAAGATTCTAGATGTTCCGCCACATCTCCGTACTGTGAGTATAATTTCGAAGCTTGCAGAATTATGTGGTGGGTTAGCTGAAGTCAATGGTTTGTCGGTACACGGAGAAAATTGGGAGGAAGAGTTGCGAGTGGCTGTTCAGGGTCGGGAGGATGGGTTTATTCCGAGGGGCTGCTTTTTAAATTGGGATGGAGTGGATTTTTCGATCAGGTTTCTTCCGGTAGGCTCCGCCGGGGCAGGGGTGGCTGGTTCGGTCGGAGTGTTGGGCTCGAGAAAGGAGATGGAGTTAGAGCTTCAAATCTCGTACGGGAGCAGTAGACGTAAGTCAGAGGGTAAAGTGGAGAAGACACTTCTTCAAGGAGTTAGTTCAAAGGAAACTGAACTGTCCAAGACAGATTATGGGCTCATGTCTTCCAGTCAGGCCCAATCCAAAGATAAAGGAAAGGGTTTGTTAAGGGTTAGCAGTGGGCTTTCTCTGGGTATCTCCAAAGCTGGGGATTGTCCCTTGTTAGACGGGGGGTTGATGGCTGCTCCGAAGGCCCAATCCAATGCGAACTCAATTGATAATCTCAGAGATGGTAATGGGCCTCCTTTGGGCCAAGCAAGACAGGTCGTGAATTCAGGCGTGGGTGCTAGTAGGCCCGTAGAGGAGAAGTTCGCTGAAGGTGGGATTCACAACCGTTTCTCAGGGGTTTTGGTCGAAGCAGGGGAAAGAGGGGTGACGATCAATGCGGAGGGGTTCGAGGAGGATTTGGGTTTGGGTTGTCGGGGGGAGGGCGGTGGTTTTTTCTCAACACCCGATCCTTCGGTGGTGAGCTGTTCCGAAGATGAATCTTTCCTTTCTTCTCCGATGGACAGGGAGCCTGGAGATTATGCTATCGATTTCCTTTTTGATGGTGGCACTAGGGATGCGGTCAAGTCTTCAATCGAAGCGGAACAACAGGCCAATGAGTTAGTTAAGCTTCCTTCTCTGAGAGGGTGTTTGAAAGTAGGTCAGTGTTCGAATGGGGAGGCCGGTCTTACTACAGAGGCCGGTGGTTCCGGGAAGTCTAAACAGCGGGGCGGGGGCGAGATCGAGGGGAAGAAGCTTAAGGCAGTGGAAGTTCCGGTGTCGGAGAGGCCATTGTCCCACTTCGGGCAGTCGTTGTTAAAGACTTCGGACGGGAGCACGACGGGTCAAGCAATGGGGGTGTCTATCCCGATCCCTTCTGAGGTAGGTTCGAAGGTGCTGGCCGGCCAGGTATGCTTCCCGTCTTGTGCTTTTCCTCCTTCTCCTGAGGCCTCGGGGTTCATGAGTCCTTATTCTCTGGGGTTGTCTGGTTGTGGGTCTATCCCGTATGGTGGTTCTACAGGCGGAGGTCCCGGGGGGGGGGGGGGGTTTGCATCTGGTTCCTTTTTATCCCTATCCGCCCTTCCCGGTTCCTAGTTGTGCTTCCCCTCATTCACCGGTTGATTTGTTAAGGGGTAGTGATGCTGTTATTGCTCCTGTGCCCTTGGCCTCGAGTGGAGGTCTCACGGGAGGCAGCCTTCCGCTGGTTAGCAGGGTGGTTGGGGGGGATCAAGTTCCTACTTCGTTGCCTTGGTTCCCTCCGGGTGGCCTTCATGTGCCTTGTTATAGTGCGGAAAGCTTGGGGAATTGGACCTCAGTTTGGGCCTCTCTAGCTTCGGCGGGTATTCAAGCGATTTCTCCAAAAGGTATTCCTTTGACCTCTCAGACGTCGACTAAGAAAGGTAAAGCCTCCGGTAAGGGAGGAGGGGGAGGACGGATTAGTGCCAGAGAGGTCAAAAATCTCAAGTGTTCTATAAATTATGATGGCAGAAAGGCTTTGGGCGAAGCTGGGGGTAGTGCGGTTTCTTAATGAAGGTTATTTCTTGGAATGTGAGAGGTCTTGGGGGGCGAGATAAGCGCCGGTTAGTGAAGGACGTTCTTACCGCTGAGAATCCAGATATTGTGATTTTGATGGAAACTAAGAAGAGTGTGTTTAATAGGGAGTTTGTGAAAAGTGTGTGGGGGAGAAGGCATGTGGAATGGGTTTGTCTGGAGTCTGTGGGAGCTTCAGGGGGTATCCTTGTCCTATGGGATGGCAGTCTTTTGCAGTCCTTGGAGGTGGTTAAAGGGGTCTTTTCTATTTCGGTGTCCTTTGCTTTCGAAGGCGTTGAGGCGGGTTGCGTGTCGGGTGTGTATGGCCCTTCGAGTTCCAAGGGTAGGAAAGATTTTTGGGAAGAGTTGGGAGGGTTGTATGGGTTGTGTGGTTCTTGCTGGTGTGTGGCTGGTGATTTTAATGTTGTCCGTTGTCCTTTGGAAAAGGCTCCAAGGGGGAGGGAAACAAGATCTATGAGGTTTTTTAACAGATTCATTGAGGATTGTGAGCTTGTTGATCCTCCTCTTGTGAATGGGCGTTTTACGTGGTCCAATGTTAGAGCTTGAAGTCGGATTGATAGGTTTCTGGTGTCGAAAGGTTGGTTGGACGCCTTCCTACGGGCTAGACAATCTCTTGGTCCTAGAATTACCTCGGACCATTGGCCGTTGGTCTTGGATTCTGGTACCCCGAATTGGGGACCTACCCCCTTTAGATTTGAGAATATGTGGCTGGATCATCCGTCCTTTAAGTCCTCCCTTCCTTCGTGGTGGCAAGAGGAGTCATCTGGTAAGTGGGAAGGGTTCCGATTCTTGGGCAAGTTAAGGGCTCTTAAAGATAAGTTGAAGATCTGAAATCGTGAGGTTTTTGGGGACGTTAGGATCAGAAAGCAGGAAGTGTTAGGTAGAATTAAAGCCGTGGATAGCTTGGAGGAGGAGGGTGATTTGAGTGTTGCCCTTAAGGAGGAGCGTCTTTCTCTGAAGGAGTCAGTGAGTTGGCGTCAAAAAGCTAGGGGTAGGTGGGCGGCTGAGGGTGATGCCAACACTGCTTATTTTCATAGGGTTGCTAGTGGTAGACGGGGTAAAAACTTTATTGGTACTCTGGAGAATGAGCAGGGTGAGACGTTGCAAGGGGAGCGGGAGATTGAGGAGGAGATAGTGTCTTTTTACTCCTCCCTGTATGCCCCTGCTACACAACCTAGGTTGTTTTTAGAAGAAGTGGAATGGAGTCCCATTTCTCCTGCTGACAGCTCTGAGTTGGTTGTCCCTTTTACTATAAAGAAGATTAGGAAGGTGGTCTTTGGTTTCGATAGGTCCAAAGCTCCCGGCCCTGATGGGTTTTCGATGGCTTTTTTCCAAGACTGTTGGGAAAGTATAAAAGGGGACCTTTGGAAGGTTTTTTGTGAGTTCTTTGAGAGAGGGGTGTTGGATAGTTCCCTGAATGAAACTTTCGTCTGCTTAATTCCTAAGAAAGAGCGGGCGAGGAAAGTTGGGGACTTCAGACCAATTAGCCTGGTTACAAGTGTGTATAAGATTATTGCCAAAGTGCTGGCTAATAGATTGAGGAAGGTTCTACCATCGACCATTGCGGATTCTCAAGGGGCTTTTCTTAAGGGTAGACAGATATTAGACCAAGCCCTAATTGCGAATGAGGTTATTGAGGATTATAGGGTTCGTAATAAGGAAGGGATTATCTTCAAGATTGATTTTGAAAAGGCTTATGATCATGTGGATTGGAATTTCTTGGATAAAGTGTTGGCTAAGAAGGGTTTTGGGTATAAATGGAGATCTTGGATGTGGAGTTGTGTTCGATCGGTCAGGTATTCTATTTTGGTGAACGGGAGACCTAGAGGCAGGATTTGGGCTTCAAGAGGGCTTCGGCAGGGGGATCCCCTTTCGCCTTTTCTGTTTTTGATTGTGGTGGATGTCTTGAGCAGGATAATTTCTCGGGGTGTTGAGTGTAGTGCCCTGAAGGGTTTTAAAGTCGGGAACGATAATTTGCCCTTGTCACATCTTCAGTTTGCTGACGATACTATCATCTTTTGCTCTGGAAAGGAAGAGTCGTTTTCCACGTTGAATGACTTGTTAACTTTCTTCGAGGCCATTTCTGGGTTGAAGATTAACAAGGGCAAATGTCAGTTGTTGGGTGTGAATTGTGAGCCTGGGAAGCTAGAAAGGTGGGCAGATGCGGTCGGGTGTGGAGTTGGTTCGTTTCCTTCTTCGTACCTTGGTCTTCCCCTCGGGCACAACCCTAAGTCTCTTTCGTTTTGGGATCCTGTTGTGGGGAAGGTTCGCAAGAGGCTTGCAGCCTGGAAGAGGAGTTACTTTTCGAAAGGGGGTAGACTAACGCTTATTCAATCGGTTTTGAGCGGGATTCCCACCTACTTCCTTTCGCTTTTTAGTGTTCCTTTGTCCGTTAGTAAGGGTCTGGAGAAGCTTATGAGAGATTTCCTTTGGGAGGGTGTCGATGAGGGGAAAGGAGCCCATCTCCTTAATTGGGAGGAGGTGTCTAAACCGGTGGCTCTTGGGGGGCTAGGTATTGGTAATTTGAGATCCCGCAACAAAGCCCTGTTAGCGAAGTGGTTATGGCAGTTTCATTTTGACTCTTCCTCTCTTTGGCACAAGGTTATTGTAAGTATGGGCCGTCCCCGTTCGAGTGGACTGTGTGTGGAGGTCGAAGCACGGCTAGGAACCCTTGGAAAGGCATTTCTAAGGAGTACCCCTTTTTTTCGAGCTTTGTTCATTGTTCTGTGGGTGATGGGAGGGATACTTTTTTCTGGGAAGATAATTGGCTGGGGGATAGTCCCCTTTGCTCTGTGTTTCCTCGTCTCTGCCATTTATCCTTAATGAAGAGTCATTCGGTGGCTGATGTATTAGCTCATCCTGAGTCTTGTCCCTCTCCTTCTTTGGGCTTCATCCGTCCTTTGTCCGATAGGGAAACGGCGGACGTTGTTGATCTCCTTTCTTTGTTGGGTGAGTTTCGGTGCATTTCGGGGAGGAGGGATGTTCGGTACTGGAGGCCTAGTCCGTCTACCGGCTTTTCGTGCAGGTCCTTTTTTCTTTGCCTTGTTAATCCCTCTCCGTCCTCTTCCCCGGGGGAGTCAGTCTTTGCCTCTCTATGGAGGGTGAAAATTCCCAAGAAGGTTAAGTTTTTTGTCTGGCAGGTTATGCACGGGAGAATTAATACCTTAGATAGGGTGGCGAGAAGAATGCCTTCCCTAGTGGGGCCGTGGTGTTGTATTTTGTGTAGGAGGTCGGCCGAGGACATTGATCATGTGCTTTGGAATTGTGAGATGGCGAACGAGGTGTGGAGCCGGTTCCTGGAGGAGTTTGACATTGCTATTGCTAGACCGAGGGGTTGTCGTGAGATGGTTGAGGAGTTCGTCCATTTTCCTTCTTTCCGGGGGAGAGGAAAGTTCTTGTGGCAGGCAGGGGTGTGTGCTATCTTGTGGGGGCTGTGGGGGGAGAGAAACAACAGAATCTTTCGTGGGATTGAGAGATCGTCTAATGATGTGTGGTCCCTGATTATATTCTATGTTTCTCTTTGGGCTTCTGTGACCAAGCCTTTTTGTAATTATACTGTTGGTCTTATTTTGCTTGACTGGAGGCCCTTCTTGTAGGCCGTCTCCCTTTTTTGTGGGCTTTTCTTTTTGTTTGCCCTTGTATTCTTTCATTTTTTCTCAATGAAAGCTCGGTTTATTCTCCAAAAAAAAACAATTTTGTTGGATAAGGTTGTTAATAATCCTGTATGCCATTGCTTTAAAATAATGGTTCAAAGTATACCGATCATACTGCATCAATTGGATAAGCATTCTGCTGGTGATACACCCTGAATAGTTTACTCTGTCCTTTTATCTAGCCCCTTGATAGCGTGCAAGACTCAAAACTTATTTTTTTCTTATCATTTAGAGTACATTCTCATATCATTCATATTTTTAAAATTTTTTTTTTTGGAAACTGATAATCGTATTAGATCAAAAAGGTCTATACAAAGATGGGAGATGGGGTGGGGTATCCCCCTAAAGCCAAGGAATTACAAAAGACTTCCCAAATGGCTACAATATGTAAAAGATCATAAGTACAAAATTCTTTATAACGGATGCACCAAAAGGAAGAAAATTCTTTTATGTATTGGATTTGCTTTCGTCATTTCCATTCTGGCAGAAAATTTCTGCTTCTTTAGATAACTCATGTTGGTAAGGTTCATTTATTGCAGATTATGCAAGCAAAGTCGTGCTCTGATCTTTATAAAGTGGTTGGTGAGGATTTTTGGTTGGCTACTTGGTGCAACAGTACTGCTTTCGAGGGGTAATCTAATCTGCAAACAATTGCCTTGAACTCCTTAAATGTCTTCTAATGCCTATTTTCTGTTGTTTCATTCTTGTTTCAGGAAGCAACTTGAAGGGACGAGGATTACACTAGTAAAGATGTAAATTAATCACGTCTTTACTGCTTTATTTGCAATTTTTATGATTTATGTTATCTTATTCTAACCTTTTCCCCCACCAATATTATTATTTCAGGGGAGAACGTGGATTTGATTTTGCAATCACAACTCCTTGTACACCTTCTAGATGGGAAGAATTTGATGCAGAGATGACAACGGCATGGGAAGTATGTTACTTGTAGACCTCTTGTATGAGCCTGTTGTCGTTGATGTTTACCTGATGCTAGGAACCGATCAGAGAAATTCTGAATTTTTTAGGATGGGAGAAAATATTGCAAAATGGGTATAATTCTAGGTCATTTTAGATTGTGGGAGCGTGTGAGTGAATTTCTTTTGCTTTGAGCTTCTTTCTTTAGAGCAATTGTCAAATAGCCTCGAAGCTTCTTTAGAGCAATTGGATTCGCCGTGATTTTTATCTCTCGACCACCTTCCAAGTTGGTATTGATGTTAGAGCTAGCCTCTCCATTACCGGTAATCCCCTGGGATTACTGTTAGCATTCCCTTACCCTAGGTTGGTTTCTCTAGAACTGTCCCCTTGCTGAACCAATACCCGATGGCTTTCTATGCGTCTATAGCATCAAATCATTTTCCCTTCAACCAAGTTTTGTTACTGATTATTGTAGCCATGGTTTTGTGCATATCAAGCCACATTTTGAGTCAGATGCTCCATGACATGCTCCCCTTATTCTTCTGAGCCTTCTCCTTCGTACTCTTTACCATGTTGGTAGAATCTGATTACCCTAAGGAAATAAAGCAAAAGAATTTCATTTTCCTGTCTCCCACAGTCCAAGAGCTCATGCAATCATCTTTAACTCGAACAAAAGACTCCCTACCGTCTACTTCTCCTACATTCCCTATAATTATAAATTCTCTCTCTTCTAACAAACTCTCACTTACCTTCTTTTTACCCTTTCTAGCATGTGTGTGTCGAAGATCTTGACATTTCCCCTTCTGTTTTTATGTAACCATGAAAACACAGCTTAGAATTTTCATGGAGTATGCCACCCTGGAAGTATGGATATAATTTGTATTAATTACACTTGTGGGAAAAAAGATATTTATACCCATTTGTAAGTTTGGATTTCGGCGCTTGGTATACATTCTGAATTTTCATGATCTTCAACAATGCTAGGAAACGTTTTCTTTGGGAACATCATCTGAATTCTATTTCCAGGGTCTAATAACATGTTTTTAACCAGTCAGTCCCCTCACATTGGCAAACTGATTATAAGAGAATGATAGAGCTCGATATATTATTTATTAACAAAGGATACAAGCCAAGGAATGATTCGGGAGCTTCCCTACCTCTCCCAGGATACCAGACTACACAGACCAACTAGATACTCTCTCTCATCAGCTCTATCAAGCTAAATATTCTTAATTCTTCACGATATTCCCCATTTGCCTACGTCATTACACTAGTTACAAGTAGGGCCTACATGCTACATGTCAAAGCATTGGAATTGAATTTATGATGTCATCTAGGCCTCCGATTTCTTAACTGTGTTTTCTATCTAGCGAGACTATTGCAAACACTACATGTTGAAAGCCCGTATTCTTTTTTTTTTTCTTCCAATAATTAATTAAAGTCTAATATTCTCACGACTTGATTTTTCAGACGATATGCAATGCTTATTGCAGAGAAAACTATGGATCTACGGATTTTAGCACTCTAGAAAGTGTGAGGGATGCAATTCTAAGGATGAGCTATTACTGGTATAGTATTTCTGCAGTTATGGTACTAGTTCGATTGCCAATTCTGCGGGATTCTAAAAACTCAACTGCATTTTAGGTACAATTTTATGCCACTATCAAGGGGCTCTGCGGCTGTTGGATTTGTTGTTTTGCTTGGATTGCTTCTTGCAGCTAACATGGAGTTCTGTGGGAACATTCCGCGAGAACTGCAAGTGGATTGGGAAGCCATGTTGAATTTCGATCCAAATTCTTTTGTTGATTCTGTGAAGAGTTGGTTGTATCCATCTCTCAAGATGACAACATCGTGGAAAGAATATCCAGATGTGGCATCAACTTTTAAAACAACGGGTTCAGTAGTTGCTGCTTTGAGCTCTTATAATGATTGAGCTCCTCAAGATTTAATTAAGGTGAGTTAGAATAAGTCTGCAGGTTGCACTCCTTTTCATTTTCCGTTGGCAGTTTGTTATATGTAAAATTTACTTGCAATGGACTTGATGGTAGTTCCCACTAGATGCCACTTTACAACAGTGGTACAACGATTTAGTTAGGAATTCACACTCTGTTTTTTGTTTTGTTTTTTTCCTTCCCGTTCTTTTTGTGTTTTTTCTTCTATTCCTTTTTTAGTTTCTTACGTCTGCCCCTTTTATTTCTGTCTTCTGACATAGAAGTTTTCCTTCATTTTGTCTTTGTATCTCTTTTCTTGTAGAATGTATTTTATTTTCTTTGATTTATGCTCTATTTTGTTTTGTTTTTGTCTACTTCCAGCCAAATACCTGGTATTTTATTTTATCTCTTTTCATCTTGGATGCAAGATGTAGAATTTTTAATTTTGACTTGATTGTTATAGGTTGAGATTATTTTTTAAAATCTTTTGAAGTAAGTTATGCAACTTTCAATGCAGCGGTTTTCTAATACCAGGTATTTGTGTGTGCATTATAAATTAGCATGCCTTGGATTTGTTTGTTTGAAATGTTTCAACTATGAAGAATTGCAACCTTTTTCTAAAAGCATCTATCTATTCTGACCAGTACTCCAAATTGTAAGATTTCTGACCAGATTTGACAATAATGCAGGAACGCTGATGTGATTTTGCAATTTAGACTCGTTTCTTTTAGATTTTAATCAACCGGACACATGACTCGCAGAGGCATCTGTTGCTAAAACTGAAAGCACAAACACAAATTTGGTCGTTAGCCCCTACAGCAGTATAACATTCTGGACTCTCTCTCTTTCTCTGTCTTTCCTCTCTCTTTCTGAGTTTTCCCTTCACTTTTCTATGTAAAATTCATTATATTTACTTAAAAATTTTCTGTTCATAATAAAATATCCAGCTGTATTCATGTATAAGTATCCTGTTTAGATCTTCATGATTCTGGTGTCTGCTTGTCTATTAGTTGGCAGAACTTTACAGGTATGGTTATTAGCAAACTCTTCGTGGTTCTTTTTCTTCTTTCTTTCTTTTTTAGTTATTATTTCACAAAATGTTGAAAACTTGGTTTTCGGAAATACATATTTACGATTTTAGAGGGATTAAAATATTTTTAACTGACCCTCCCCCGATTAATTAACAATACTATATTTTTCTCATGTGGATGTATTAGAATTTATTAGATAACATGGGGTTTATCTCAAAATCAATTGGCAATGAAAGAAGTAGCTCATGTATCTTATAAATTGTGCACCATTCTTCGGTCGGATCTCAATTTTTGGATCAAATATCCGTTTGAATTTTATGAGCTATGATACTATATTAGATAACATAACGTTTCATCTCAAAACCAATTGGCAATGAGAGAAGTAGTTCATGTATCTTATAAATTATGAAGTATCTCTTCATCTTTTCGATGTGGGTTCAACAAAATTCCTTCACAATTTGAAAATATAGTATACCATAATGACTTATTAGGTTGTAAAATTCTTATAGTAATCTCTTAATGAACGTTGCATCTTTTTTTTACATGTCACACTCTCTCAGAATTAATCATTCCATACTATACTCTTATTGCATATTTTATAGAATGGTACATAGTTTGTATTGACGATCACTCCTTCAAATCTTTATTTTATTTATTGTATCCAACTTCAAGTCTGTTAATGGGTCGTGATTCAAAGACTTCAAATGAGCATGATTGAACACCTGCATTGAAATTTTATCCTCTTTTTTATTGACTTCACTTTTAACTCTTGATTTTTGTCATTGGCATGACACTTGAACTTTATTGATAAGTCTAATTCTACCTCATTATTTGAAGGGCACACACTCCAATTCAATTTCAATTGGGATCTTACCATATATTAAAATTCTATGTTGGTTATGATCTCAGTTTTCATGTTCATATGTATCTCATGCCAGGCTTAATTATTGTGCATATGATTCCCATGTCAAGTTTTCATGTCTATCATCCCATGTTGTATGTTCACGGGGACATTGGTTTGAGCTTTTTTGCGTCTCAATACTCAAATTCTTAACTTCAGTTCATGGACACCTTTGAGAGACATTTTCACCCACTATAGAGAAACTTAAATCACCATTATAGTTTATCGCAAATGGAAGAACTTAAACTTTTTCTTTTTAAAAAAAGTTATACCGTTATGAATGACTTGATTTCATATCAATGTTATCTTGATATCATAGACTTGATTTGTTCATTGTTAACTTTTGGAACGAGATTGATGTTTTAACCCTCTCACGATGTATGAAAATACATGGACACTGTGTTTTGAGAATGAGATTTGAAGAGTGGTAAGATATTTGTAGCAAAATTTTGTATGTTTATGTTCAAACGTAATGGACAAGGCTATGCAACCACATAAGAAAAATTTTAGCACTATATTATTTATAATTGGAGTAGCCTTAAAAGTCTATAACCCCTTGAGGCCACATTTTTGTCAATTATAAGATATTGACAATGCTGGAATTCACTGATTAGATTATTTATGGTAATTTTATATTGGTTTTGTTGGATATGGCCTGCCTAAATAGTTTGTATTTTGATGTGAAAATGAAATGGATTTGTTAGGTAGGATTTGAAATTTGACTATGGTGTCGAAAGATTTTTGTAGGTTTTGTCTTCATTCAGTGTCTTCCATTTGCATATAAAATAGGATTATTGCAACTTTAACCAACTTATGCATTCTACATCATGACACGTGTGTTACGGCCCAGTAGTCTAATTTCAGTAATGTTATAATTTTTTTAAATAAAAGTAGAATATGGAAAATCTTCGTCAATTTTTTTAAAATATATGTCTAATTGGTCAATTCTTTTTTTACATTTAAATTTTTTTACAAACCCTAATGAGAAGCTTCTTTCCCTGCAGAGATGAGTTTTTTTTTTTTAGTTCAACAACATTTGAGGTAGAGGGATTCAAACATGCGACCTCTTGGTCTATGATACATTCTAATTACCGTTGAGCTAAACTCACTTTGACTCCTGCCAATATGAGGTTTCGTACCATGGAAAGTTTGTCTTTTAGATTTTTCTTCATATTTTAATTATGTTATTTTAATAAAGAAAATTTTTACCTAATGACAGCTGACTAATTAATTATTCTATGCAAATTTAAGTTTTCGTGGAAATTTTGGTCAAGTTTTGTCAATAAGAGATGTGTTTCAAAGTTCTTTTTTGTTTTTAAAACTCAAGCAAGACCAATGTTTAAAATGTCAATGTCGATGAAAATGTCATGTCTCAATTTTATGAAAATGTAGACGAAAATATTGATAATATCGATACATATGAATATTTTTGAAAAAATATTTTAAAAAAACAAAATTTAAAAAAAAATCATTTTTTATGCTAGTACTCCAAATTTTTGGAAAAATATTTAAAACATGAGCATAGCTCAACTAGCATAAACACATGTACCAACTTTTTTTTAGAACTATTATTTTTCTTTTACAAATAGAATTGAAAATATTCTTATTTGTTTGTTCTCTAAAAACAATCTTTTAGAAAATAGTAGTTGTTGATGCACAAATCTGACTTAGTTGAATCCGCTTGATTTGGACGTGATCAATGAGAAAATTAGGATGAGGCGACCTGCAAAATGTAGAAATTTTAGAAAACTACACACCGATATAGTGGATGCTTTAAGTTAGAGAAAAATAGTGGATGCTTTAATTTAGAGAAAAAGTGTAGCAAGCTTTAAATGAGGAGAAAGAGATCAAATCAGTTGGACTTACCTCCATTTGAGTCTTAATGTGCTATTTATATTTGGTTGACCTAGGGTTTTCAATTTTTTCCCTTAGATTGAACTAAAAAGAGTCGAATTGAACCCCTAGGAGTCATCCTCGAGTTGGAGAATATGACGTGGCTGGGTCGGCCTGGCCCAAGGCTTATTTTGGACCTTGGGTGAGGTTGATTAGGCGCGAGGCTAGGTTGACCTTAGGCATGGCCTAGGTTTGCTTCCATTTTAGACTCTCTAACTTTTTCTTCAGTCTTGGGGTGTTCGATTAAGTCCAATTTTACACAATACTTTTAATTGAAAATGATTAAAAACCAATAATCAAACTTTTATTAATTGTTTTGATGTTATGTATGCAAATTATGAATAAAAAATAAATTTATAATTTCATTAATGTTATGAAAAGCTAAAAAGGAAACAAATGTGTAGATATCTTCCTACACACTATTATTAAATTTTTGACAACTAGGAGAGAAAGGTGAAAAATGAAAAATTGAAACTTTTTTAGTTTCCCACTCTTAGTTGTCAATAATTTCTCCAAGTATTGTTCATCTTAAAATCACATTGTTTTTTTTAAGTGAAAGTAGAATATAAAAAATAAATAAAAAATTTGGGTGCTAGGGCATGACAACAAGGTGTAATGTTATTCGACAATAATAAAAAGAAAATAAGAATGTCACTTCAGCCACTAGGTATTTGCATGGGATTGAGAACGAGAATTCAAACTCAATCCTATAGACTCATCATCGATATCTAATACCCAGCTATTACTCCAAGACTTTTTACTTCGTCTTCTCAAAATTCGACCATCCATATAATTTTCCTTCATGTGAGAAACCCGACAAAATTAAAAATGTGGAAATCAACAAGAATTTAGAATCAAACGTACCCAAAATTCAATTAATTACATGGGTTTCAAAACATCAAAGATCATTTTTTCAATTTGGCCTCCATCAATATGTACCGCTACAAACTACTAAGAATTATTACATCCTCCACGTCAATTAAACAAAATAATCAATGGCCATTCTTCTTCTGCTTCATCTTCCTCATCAACATCCTCCTATCTTCACATTTCGCCATTGGCGATTCTCCAACGAGCTCTTCATCTCTGTTGAATGTTCTTAATTTCACAGAACCAAATACCCACGTCGCATTCATCTGCTTGTTGATCATCCGAGCAGCATAATACGGGATCTTGTGCTTCAACTTAATTCTGCAGCTGACAAAAAGCAAGCAATCCATCAAGCTCTCTTTAGACAATCCCATCATATCATAAGCCTGTGATCTTCTCCACAGGCTTCTACTGTGAGGACTCCCCTGTTTCGACAAACACAGAGCTCGAGTCGTGTCACTAATGGCAGATTCTGGGTTTCTCAGCAGAAGAAAACATTGAGCTCTGTTGCTATAAAGCACCAACCTCTGTTTTCTCATTTTGGGTACACACATATTCAAAGCTTGTGTGTATTTCATTACAGCTTTTTCAATCTCTCCATTTCTAAATTTTTTATTCCCCTGTTTTTTCAGAATACCCACCAAGAGTTTTCTCTTTTTCACCTCTTTCTCGTACATCAATTTCTCTTTCCTCTTCTTCTCAACTTTCAACTCCCAAATTTCTCCTAATGCTCTCTCGACTCTCTCACTGTAAAGCTTCTGATTTCCATATTTGATTTTGTGGTAATCTTGCAGCAATGCTCGTGTTAAAGTGTCCCCCAATTTTGGCCTTTTTAATTCACTGCCAGTTTCGAGCTCTACCAAGTCGACAATAGAAAAAACAGAAGTTTCGAGAACTCTGTATCGGGTTTCTGGGTCTTTGATCAGACTCAAAAGACATTCAATTGCCATAATCTGCCATTCATCTGAGGATCTTGCAAGAACACACAGTGATTTCAAGACTTCTTCCAAATCCGCCACGCCTTTTCTTCCAATCTCTGTTTTACAGAGAGTTCTTAGAAGCCCAATTCCACCAGGGGCTTCTGGGTTTATCAATCCACCCCAAATTTGACACAAATTCTTCAAGAAATCCTTCCTACAGATTAAATTCAGATGTCTATCTTTGCGAGCGAAGCAATTGAGAAGATAAAGAGACCAGCACTGCGTTTGAATGGTCCATTCCTCTGCTTTTCTGTTCTCAATTTCGACTCCTCCAATGCCCCTCGTGAGCAAATTTCGTTGATATTTCAATCTCTGTTTTAGGCAGAGGAATTGGGTGTAAACATTTTCGACAAATGTTGAAGAAATCTCCATTGCCAATTCCACGATTTCACCTCCAATTTCAGCAACTGATTCGAAGGTCTTCTCATGGCTTGCCAAATGACCAAGAGCTCGAACTGCCACTCTCTGTTCGACCCAGCTGATTTTTCCTCTCAAAAGCTCCATTAATGGCGGAATTACACCTGATTCAACAGCAATTTCCGCAAATTCATCTCTGTTCATGGCGTAAGACCCAATAATATGAGCTGCGTAGTAAGGAATATAAATGTTCTGGTCTCTAAACAACCATTCCCTATCACTAATTCCTCTGCAAATAAGCTTCGCCATACACTCGAAAATTCCAAGTTTAGGAAATTCCGGGTTATTGGGTCGGGTCATGGCGATATTCCAGAGTCCACTCAGTGCGAGAACAGACTCTTGATCATCTCTTCGAGGCATTTCTTTGAAGCATTCGGTGATTTTGAAGGTTCTGAGAAATGGGTCTGGGTCGTTCATCGTGCAGAAGAAGCAGAAAGGGATGGCGCAATTAGGCGATTTGGTGGGATGATCTTTCTTAGGCTTTTCCGCCATCTTCTTGTGGCGAAGAGCTTTCATGGTGGAAGATTAAGAAACTGTTTAACGTGAGTTTCAGAGTGGATTAGAGGTTGCAAAAAGAGACGAAGGGTTGAAGAAGCTCAAAACTTGCGTGTGAAATTGAAAATGGGATGATTTTAAAGAGAGAAGAGAGAGTGGGAGTGGTCCAGATTATTGCCTGAAAATTCAGAAACAAACTTTAATGAAAGTTTAAAAAATTGGAACATTCTTGCTTTTTGTCAGCCCACAAACTCCCCAACTGAAGATTTGCATCGTCTTTTAAGCATAATCCATTCAATCTTTTGTATTTTGTGTTTCGTATAAAGCCACTATTCATTCAATTTCATCTTGCCTTTTAATAGTTTTGGCACTGAGATTTGCTTCTTTGATTTTTGACCAATATTGGTTCATCATTGATATGATATCTCATTGTTAACGTTCAAAATCGACAATGAAGATGTAAATAGAAGTTAGATAAATATGAAGCACGAGTAGATTTTATGTGAAAAATAAACCTCGAAAGAGTAGGACTAAAAGTACTTATTAGTTGTCATGACCATTGAAAATTAAATTGGAAACTAGAGTAGTTTATTGAAATGTGCTTGTTAGAAAGCTGTATTTTGACTCGAGATGAAGTTGAGTGCATATTCTAGGGGTGATCATTGTCACCTACATACAAGTAGAACATATGTATGATTATCAAATGTCGAGGCTGATGGATGAGATCTATGACTAGAGAACATCATTAAATTTGGGCATCTCACTAAATGACTATGATGATAATTGAACTTTTTAATATAGTTGGACTTTAAAGAGATCCAAATGGTATTTATTCTTAAAGAGGTAGAAAATGTGGAAGTACTTTTAGTATATGCGTGTATGAAAATATTCTCTTACACATTTCAATTTTCTCACTTTAATAGTTGCATTGCAAATTTTTAAATTAGATTAATGATTCAACTTCAAGTCCCACATGTGTGAAAATATTGTTCATGTTAGTTGTCCATTAACTATGAAAATTAACTTTATGGGAAAACAATTCTAGAGAAAAGTTCAAATGACAAAAGACATAACAGAAAATATAAAATAGAAGAAAAAAATAAACTATATGGAAAAAACTTGGGTGCTGCCCACCTCACAACCACAAGATTTTCAATTTTTAGTTTTTTTTTTTGAAAATCATGTGGTTGTGAGGTGGGCAGCACCATTTATATTTTAAAGCAATAATAATAAGATGAATAAGACTTCAATTACTATGCTATATCTATAAGAGAACGTACAAATGTATTTGAATATCTTGAGTTGTCGAAGTGAAGATTAGTTTCGTATTATTTAATGAACATCTTGTATTTCATAAAAATTGGGGGCAATATAATCCTTACGTAAGGGCCATCCTACCCAACTTTCAGGCATTAAGATACGCTTTAGACGTGGATGATTATCATAAGAAATTCCCAACATATCATAAGATTCCCTTTCTGGAAAATCCACACTTTTCCAAACCCAGAAAACAAACGGAATTCTAGGATTTATCCTTGCGGCAAATACTTTTATGCATACCTCTTCCGGTTGATCTATACCATACTCGATTCTCGTAAGATGATACACACTAGCTAACAGTCCGCCCGGTGCTACATCATAAGCACATTGGGAACGTAGATAATTGTAACCATATACATATAAAATGACTGCAATTCATCTACTTCAGAGATCATCCCTCCTGAAACTTTTTTCAAATACAAAAGTTCAGTATCTTCCTACGACCGGACCAACCTACAAAAACGAAACGGTCCCTCCGTAACCAGTCATCCATAATATCGAATAAATCATTTTCGTCTTTGGTAAATTTACCAATGGCTATAGTCATAGTGATCCTCCTATTCAACCAAGTTGTGCCCAAACTATATTTAGAGGGAGTCTAAAAAGAATCCCTATGTTACTAACTCACTACCACCCACATACTTTAAAAAAAAAGTCTCTTTAAAAGCTGTACTATGAACTTTTTCAGTTAGTTCATACAAACTTTGGGTCATCTAGTTCTAATAGCCTCATTTTCCACATGGTTGGCACAACCATTAGATTAAAAAATAAAAGAGGCAAATTCTAGAAGATAACTCTTGACTAGTTCAATGTACTAACCATGCAAATATGCAAAGAGAAACATGCAATGATCAACAACAATACATGAAAAAAAAAAAAGAAGTATTATATTGCAACTTGATTTTGTATTTGATTTTATAGACTATAGCCTTGCAAAAACTAGGTAATAATTAATTAACAACAAGGAAAAAGTTCATGAAAGAAGTGAGAGTTGTGATGATGAATCCCATTTTCTACATTTGAAAAACCATTGAAATAGAAATTAAAGTGAGTTTGATATAACTTTTTGAAAGGTGGATGATATGTTACACAATTAAAAATGATAATATAGTTAAAAGTAATTAAAAATAATTCTTGAATCTAGTAAAAAAATGACTTAGTTTCATTTCATCTAAAAATACTTATATCATTCTTTTAAAAACAAATCCAAACTTATTAAAGGTATGTATGTTCTCTATTAACAAAATCGAGCAAAATCATAGGCTCGAGAAGTAAAAAGATGAAGAAGAAGATGAAAAGTCAAGATCTATGGCATTGAAAAAGCAAAGCAATCCGCTAATATATAAATATAAATTATAAAAAAAAATTGACAAGTACGGGTTGAGTCTCAAGAAAATGCGGCTGCAATGAACCTTTAACCATATTCATAAAGGTACTTAGTACCCCAAGGCATTAGCATGCTGCCCGATTATTATTGGAGTTTTTTTTTTAGCTTATATTATTGAGGTTTTATTTGTTAGTTTTTTTTTTCCCTTAAGAATTTCATTTGCTTACTACTAATTTCTTTTGTTAATTTGGACTTTCTAAGCCAATTAGATATAGTTTAACTGGTTAAGATATATATTTTAAATCAAAAGGTCAAAGATTTGAATCTTCCACTTCATATGTTGTCGAACTCTAAAATAAATTGTATTTCTTAAACGTTTTTATATATTAGCAAAACTATGAAAATGATTGGTTTTAAGATTTTTTTTAATAATGGTTTTAGTTTCTTTATTTTCTAATTTTAAAAATTATAGGCTTGTTTACTAATATTTTTTGGGCAAAAATCAATTTCTAAACTTTAGGAGGTGTATCAATAAAAATCCTAAACTAATAATTATATCAATTTAAACCTTGAACTTTCATAGTGTATCAATTTACCCCTCTGTTAGATTTCGTTTAAAAAACGATAGTTTACATGTGTGCAAACTTGTAATTTTATCAATTAAACTCCTAAACTGTCATAAGTGAATCGATTTAGGACATCAATTTAAAAATTATCCATGCATCAATTCTCACACATGTGTAGATTTCTTCAAAAATCTAGACCCTCCATTTGAAAATCGTAAATTATTTAAAACGGGATCTAAATTGATTCACTTATGAAAGTTTAGGAGTTTAATTAATATAATTATAAGTTTACACACATTTAAAATAACATTAAACGGAAGCAGACAATGGGTATAAATTGATACACTTATGAAAATCTAGAATTTAAATTGATACAATTATTAGTTTAGAGTTTTTATTGATACAACTTTCAAAGTTTAGGAGAATAAATTGATTTTTGTCCTATTTTTTTAAAATTTTATTTTCTTTAAAAAATGTTCATAAAATTCTAACTAAAAATTCAAAATTAAAAAATGAATTTTCATTTTTTTTTAAAATTAGTTAATAGACTTGTTTACTAACGTCTTTTTTAATCTTATTTGCTTTTTAAGAAAAACGTTCATAAAATCCTAACTCAAAATGGAAAATTAAAAAAAAAATCAATTTTTTGTTTTTTGTTTTTGAAAATTGTCTAAAATTTCAAAATATTTCAAAAAAAAAAAAATGAAAACCTGAGAAAACTATAAACATAATAGTTTTTGTAAACTTAATTTTAAATAACTAAAAACTAAAAACAAAATTATTATGAAGCTTTAGTATTTTTTCTTTTTTATTGTTTAACAACATTTTGAAGTATAGAAATTCGAATCTCATATGGTCAAGGGTACATATCGTTGAACTATGTTCGCTTTGACATAAGGTTTTAGTATTTGAAATTTACTTAAAATGTGAAAGAATTACAAAATAAAGAAATTATTAGTCAATAAACATAATCTTTTAAAACAAAATATTTATCATAGGATCTAAGTTTGCGATTTTGTGAAGCTTTTGTAAGGTTCTGTGATTTTGAATTTTTTGAAGCGTGTGATATTGAAAATTGTCTGCACCCAGAGTGGCTCAACGTACCCTTCCATGGCAGCAGCTTGCAGATAAAATACTTCCACAGATATATCCTTTTATATAGCATTTCTTTGTTGCTCTTTTAATGGAAAGTTTTTGGGATCATAAGATTCAAATACTCTTTCCTTTTATGACTATTTATCTATTGGTTTAATTACAAGCTTAGTATTTGAACTTTAAAGTTTGTGTCTATTTGGTCTCTAAACTTTCAAAAGTTTCTAATAGGTTCCTATACTTTTAATTTTGTGTCTAATAGGTCCATGAACTTTCCATTTTATATCTAATAAATTCCTGTCAAATTCAAAATTTTTAAAAGTTAATTGATCTAATAGATATAAATTTGAATTTTATGTCTAATGAAACTCTAAAATTTTAATTTTGTGTCTATTAGACCTGTGAATTTTAAAAAAATCGAAAGTCTAAGGACTAAATTTATAATTTTAAAAGTTTGGGGACTAAATAGATACAAACCTTAAAGTTTATGGACTAAATGTATAATTTAACCTTATCTATTTCATTCGGCCTTTGCAATGGGCCAAAATTATAACTATTTTGTCATGTCCATTGGCTTTGTCATTTCATGGGCTGGAGTTCTGTATGAAGATCAATTGATCCAGTTCAGTTAAGGCCCAAATGCAATTAAGGACCATAAGTGCACTTGATGATATTTATGCAATAAAACTCCATTTCATTGACCAACGGCAACGCACATGAATAAGCCAACATGAACATAGTTCAATTACATAAAATATATACTTTCGACCATGAGGTCAAAGATTTGATTTAGAAGTGTTCATAGATGAAGTTGGGTTGGGTTGAGACCCAGCCCAATTGTTTGAGTTGCAAGTTTCTTCAACCTGAACATCCTTTATTAAATAATGAACATAACCCAACCCAACCATGAAACATTTAGGTTGGGTTGGTTTGGGTTGTTCAGGACATTTATTCAAAATTTTGATTTTAAGAAAAAGTAAAATGTTAATATGTAAATCGTCTATTTATTTATTTTCAAACATTGAATTAAAATTAGAAATTCAATTTCAATTTATATTATTAAAAATTACACTCTAAAGACTTAAAATGTATTTTTAAGAGTTACTGAAGAATAAATAATTAAAAAATAATTATGGAATTAAATAAAAATATAATAAATACATGTATATATAATTGTATAGTAGGTAAAAATAATAATTTTTAAAATTAATAATTAGTTCGGGTCAACCCAAATTAATTTGAGGTGAAGTCATGAACGAACCCAACCCATAAAATTTTCATTTATTTGAACTCAACCTAACCCAAATAAGTTGATAATCCAACTTAAACCGTACGAGTTGGGTTGGGTTGATCAAATTGTTTGGGTCATCGGATCTTTTGAGCACCCTTAGTTCGAATCCCCCTCTCCAAAAATATGTAGAGTTGGGGAAATTCAAACTTTTAACCTCCTAATTGATTATACATGTTTTAACTAGTTGAGTTATGCTCAGTTTAACGGTACCTAAATTTTTATTGTTATTATATTCTATGTTGCATTAATTATATAAAACTTTACTATGACTGTTTCGGAAAGTAATAATAAGCTTACGTCTCAAAAAAAAAAAAAAAAAAGGAAAAAAGAAAAAGTTTACTATAATATAATTAGACCGTAAGTGATAGAAAATAGTAAATTTGCAGTCTATTAAGCATCAAATGATTTGCTACTACTTTAACACTTGATTTTAAGTGAATCATGATTACTTAAAAAAAAAAATCAGAACTGAAGTGACATTTTTACCATGGACATTATTCATAAACAAACCCTTAGAATAATTTTTGTTGGCCATTTTATCAACTTTTTTCTTTTTTTACTTTCCTCTTATTTACTGTTTTTTTTTTCCTTTTTGAGGTAAACTTTTCTTTTCTTTTTTTCTTTTTTGAAACTGACAATGCATTAAAACCAACAAAAATTCGATACAACCATCCTCATAAAGATCAAAGGATACTCAACTTGGAAAATCGTTCATCCAAAAAATCTCCTCATCTTCTAGATTGGAGTTGGTGGATGAAGAGTTACAAAAAGGAAGGAAAACTTCGACCATAATAGGGGTCCTAGTTAATCGACGAGCCACCATGTTGCTGGGACGGTGGCAATATGCAAACGAAGAAACTCTCCACTTCACAGCTTCTTCTTCGATCTCCTCAAGGAGATTTTTAGTTTATGATAAGTCTGAATTCAGGCAATTGAGAGCGTTGATGACATCCAAGCAATTTGATTCTACGATCAGCGGCCTCAACAGTGTTTCAGTCAATTGGCAAAGGGGTTTCAGCTTGGTAAGAATGGCTTTTCCTTCTAGCACTTTGATCAGCCAAATTCGATTAAAAGGGAGAGTGCCGACGCAGATTAGAGATCTCTGGGAGTAATGAATCACCCACCCCAACCCAATCTTCTTCTTCGAATCATTCCAAACTGCATCAGTGTTCATCTTTCAGTGTTTAGCATGATAGAATGGTTATTTATCCTTAAGTTTCTTGGTTTATTTTTCTATTTTTTGAGTTATATAGTTGGTTATGTATTTGTCCTATAGGAAGGATCCACGTGCTAGAGTCATTACTTTATATTCTGTGCTTGGCCCTCTTTTGTATCATAGAGAATATTTTTCTATCAACTATCAGTACGAATTGTTCCCTAATTCTCTAGCATTCTTTATGGTATCAGAGCCGTTAGCCCATCCTTTCTCCTTTAATGGCTGTCTCTACGGGTTTGCGACACGGAGTGGCCAAGTTTGTTTCCAAGAGGAGGAAAATGGAGTCGCCACCAGCCTTTATTTAGAGGGTGTGACTGGGAACCCAAAAATGTGTTAAGATGATCTGCGAATAAAAAATTTTGGGTTCAGGGGTCGTTTGTGTATGGGGAAGGTATTAGCACCCCACAACACTCATTCAATGGAACGAAATTTTACTTTTCTTGTGTTATTTTAACGAAAACGGCCTTTGTAGAAAAAAAAATTTTGGTTTTGACTTTTTAAATGTCCCATGTTTTATTGATCACTATTTTAAAATTAAGTAATGAGCAATAATTATGGGTGGCCTAAAGCCATTCAAAATTTATTTGAATTTTATTTGGCATCCCAAAATAAATTCATCACCTCAAGAATATTAGGGAATCAACATCTTGATTTCCTAATCTCCATCATAGGAATTTTTTTTTAGGAAAATGTTTGGTTTATTAATTTAAAAAAAACATGTGTGAGAAAATGATTCTTTTTAAGGAAATTCTTTATTTTTATTTTTATTTTCAAGAAGTGAAACTTTTATGGAAAAAAAAAATTTTAGATTTGATTTAATGTGAAAGAAATCAATGAGATGTTTTTTTTTAGAGAAATCAAAATTTTCCTTTAAGAAAATCATTTTATGGAAATGCTCTTTATAAAAATATTTTTCTTTTTCTATTTTTTTTTATGCAAAAGATTTTTTTTTTTTTAAAAAGGAAAACTTCAAATTTAGAAAAAATAAAGTTTCCTTAAAAAATCTCCATTTTATGAAAATTCTCTTTATGCAAATATTTTGGTACTCTTTATAAAAAAAAAGTTTTTATTTTTAAAGATGAAAAACTTCAATCAAATATTTTTCCTTTTAAAGAACTTCTTTTTTAGGACAAAAAAAACTTTTTCATGCAATTTTTTTTTTGTATTTTTATAGAAAATATAATAAAAAGGAAGAATTCATGAAAAGATAAATAATTGCACAAAAAAAAACTTTATTGAACACAATTTTATTTATTTATTTTTTTTAAGGAAAAATATTTAAATCAAATCTCGGCATCCCAAGATATTGATTTTTCACCTCAAGAACCTTAAATTATCGGCCTCCCGAAGACTTAAAGTTCCATCATTGGAAAATTTCCTTATTCCAAATTAGAGTCTAAAAAAAACAATGGACTAAATATAAATGTGCAAAAAAAAAAAATAATAATAAATACAAGAATTTACAAATCTAACATATAAATTTATATGATAAATAACTCTAAGTTCCTAGTTAAATAGCATGCCAACATAAAAAATAAGAAGACATAATACATGCTTGTAATTGTTATGCTAAAAAAAACTTAGAATTTATTCGCATAATGTCCTATATACTAAGACTTCAAAACACGATATTAACAAGCAAAGAATATCTAAACATGCTTTTATTTTTATATTTAAACATATATCTTTAAGGAAGCATGCTAAAGAACACAATTGAGTAAATGATGGAAAAATAAAAACAATGAATGAAAGATAGAATGTTCATCAAAGATTACCGTTGTATAAGGGGTAGTATTACCGGAGAGAAGAAATTGCCGTAAGCTACCTTGGGAGGGATCAATAGGTTGAGTGGAGCAAGTAAAGAAGAAGATTTTCTCTTTTTACTTCAAAAAAAAAATTTAAAAATAAAAGGTATGTTGGAGTCAAAAATCGTGAGTGAGAGAGAGGAAGATTTTGTGGGGGAAGAGAGAATATGTGGGGAGATTTGAGAGGGAACTTTTGTGGGGGGAGAGAGAATATGTGAGAGAAATTTGAGAGGGATATTTTATATTGGAGAAAAGAAAACGTGGAGATGGCTTGATGAGAGAGAGAAAGATGTGGGTGGTTGAGGGAAAATGTGTGAGGGAGAGAGATTGTGTCTAAAAGAGATGGTTTCCTCCCTTTTTATAGCCCAAACCCCAATTTTAATTAAGGACAAGAATAAAATAAAACCTAAAGGGAATAAAATAATATCAAATAACACCTAAATAAATGATTGAGTTAATCCTTCCAAAAATTTCAAAATTTGATTTGTCCATAATGAAATCTCCTTCCCAAATAAAAGAATATATTTGGCTTAATTAAAAACATCAAATCTTCAAATATTTGATTTGGCAAATTAATTAGTCAATAAGATATTTGCTCTAATTAATTTTTACCAAATTTTACATATTTGATTTGGCTAATTAATTTTTACCAAGATATACTCATTTTCCTTTATTTTCTCTTTTTTCACAAAAATGCAAAATAAAATAAAATAACGGACAAATTTAGGAGTCTACAATGGCGTCAGGCGAAGCTTCTTCTTCTTCTTCAGAACAATTATCTTCTCCGTCAGTTACTCCAAATACCTCGACCACTACTTCGGTAGCAATTCCTATTAATCCCAATATTTCAAGTATCCTACAGACCCCTCCACCTCCAACTTAGAATGTCCAGCCCCATACTCCATTTTCTCGTCCTCCATTCAACCGGAATGCCCCAGTCTATCAACCTATGCCATTTTATAACCCAAATGCTTACCAACATTTTTATCAGCGTCTCCCTTTCCCTACTGCAAGTCAATTTCCCCCTTCAAATACTTTTCCCACCCAAAATTTTTTCCCCAATACTTTTCCGCCTCCCATTACTTATCCGCAACCAGCACCTCATTTTTCCCCTAATCCTTACCCAGCCTTACCTCAACCTCTTGCTGTGAAACTCAATGATACTAACTTCCTCCTCTGGAAGAATCAACTTCTTAACGCAGTCTTGGCGAATGGTCTTTCTGGTTTTCTTGACATAACGATACCTGCCCCTCCAAAATTTTTGGATCAGAATCAGACTCAACCGAATCCTGAATTTCTCACTTGGGAAAGGTATAATCGATACATTATGTGTTGGATGTATTCATCTTTGTCTGAAGAAAAGATGGGTGAAATTATTAGTTTAGAAACTGCTTGTGAAATCTGGACCTCCCTTAAATGTGCTTATGATTCACAAACGACTGCTAGAATAATGGGACTAAAAACTCAATTGCAAAGGATAAAAAATGATGGTCTATCTGTTAGTCAGTATTTAGCTCAAATTAAGGAGGTTGCTGATAAATTTTCTGCTATTGGTGAACCTATATCTTATAGAGATCATTTAGCTCACATTCTTGATGGTCTCGGCAGTGAATACAATGCTTTTGTTACTACGATTCAAAATCGTTCTGATAATCCTGCTTTAGAAGATGTTCGAAGCTTACTTTTAGCCTATGAGGCTCGTTTGGAGCGGCAAACTGTTGTTGAACAACTTAACCTTGCTCAAGCTAACCTTAGTAGTCTCACCCTTCAACACAACAGTCGCCGCCCCTTCTCTAAGCCCCCATTTAATCAATTCCCTAAACATTCTTTTTCCTCCACATCACCTCAGTCATCTTTCTCTGGTTTTTCCTCCAATACCAGCATTCTCGGTAAACCCCAGAGCTCTCCAAAATGGTCTTTGAGGCCATCTTCATCTAAGCCACAATGTCAAATATGTGGTAAGTTCAGCCATACAGCTCTTATTTGTCATCATAGAACCAACTTAGCCTATCAAACTCCGCCTCCACAAGCCTTATTACATACTACTCAACCTTCACATCCTTCTCCTTCAACCAATACACCCTCTGTTATTCCTATGGCATCACAATATCCAGATGAAAACTGGTTTTTAGATTCTAGCGCAACCTATCATATGACCCATGATGCTTCCTCTCTCTGCAATCAAATGCCTTATCATGGTGGTGAACAAGTTATGGTTGGAAATGGTAAGCCCATCTCTATATCTCACATTGGAAATTCTACTGTGTCTTCCTTTCATAATCCTATTTTTCTACAAAATGTTCTGTATACTCCTGCCATTTTGAAAAAGCTTATTAGTGTTGCTCGTTTATGCAAAGATAATATGGCTTATGTTGAGTTTTATTCTTCTTTCTTTCTTGTCAAGGATCTCCAATCCAAGAAAACTCTTCTTCGGGGCACTTTTGAGAATGGTTTATACAAGCTGTCTCCTTCTTCCAAGTCTCTGTCTAGCTCCAAGTCCTGTGCTGCTGTTTTTCTGTCTTCAGTTCCAACTGCTCCCAATTGGCATCTTCGTTTGGGCCATCCAGCTGCTGTCACTTTGAAACACATTTTGCGTTCATGTGGTGTCTCATGTCCTAGTGTCCATGAGTTTTGTAATTCCTGTCAATTAGCTAAGAGTCACCGTTTGCCTTTTAATTTGTCTGAAACAAAGACTTCTGAACCTTTTCAGCTTGTTCATTCTGATGTATGGGGTCCTTCCCCACAACTTTCTATTAATGGAGCTCGTTAATTCTTGTTATTTGTGGATGACTTTACTCGTTTTTCTTGGTTGTAGTTGCTAAAGTCAAAAGATGAAACTTTCTCTTGCTTCCTTAATTTCAAGAAACTTATTGAAACTCAATTTACCAAACACATTAGATGTCTCCAAATCGATTGGGGAGGCGAGTTCCGAAATATATCATATTTTCTTGCTTCCAATGGGATTGTTCATCGAGTGTCTTGTCCTTATACACCTCAGCAAAATGGACGAGTCGAAAGAAAAAATAGGCATGTTGTTGAGATTGGCTTGTCTCTTCTTGCACACTCTCAATTACCTTTGTCCTTTTGGAGTTTTACTTTTCAAACAACCATTTACCTAATCAATCGCTTACCAACCTCAATTCTAAAGTCTAAAAGTGCTTATCAAGTCCTTTACAATCATAGTCTGGATTACTCGTTACTTCGGGCCTTTGGTTGTGCTTGTTTTCCCTTTCTTCGCTCATATAATTCTCATAAGTTGATTTTTAGTTCAAAAGAGTGTATTTTTTTGGGTTATAGTGCTAACCACAAGGGTTATTTGTGCCTTGATCCTCTTTCTGGACGTCTTTACATCACGAGGCATGTTGTGTTCAATGAGTCTTCTTTTCCTTGTGCTAAAACTAATTTTTTGTTTGGTCCACCAAAGGCCAATGCTCCTGACCATTCCTTTTATTCTCCTACTCCTTTCCATATTCTCCCCCCCACCGTTGCTATCCCTTCCTTGTCCATTTCTTATGCTCCTTCTTTACCTTCTGTGTCTCCCGCTTGTCCTCTTTCTTCTCCTCCTTATTTTCCTCCAGGTTTTACTTATTCTCATCCTAACTCAGTTCACCACCATTCTTCCCCTAGTTCCTATGTTTCTTCTCCTTCTATTATGGCTTCTTCAAGTTCTCTGCAGTCTCTTTCTAAAACCAGCCCATCTTCCTCTCCTTCCCCTACCTTACTACCTACACATCTTGTTTCCTCGTCCAATATTCATCCCATGATCACTAGAGCTAAAGCTGGTATCACAAAACCAAAGGTTTGGCTTGCTGTTTCATCCCTCTCTTCTTCCATACCTATTGAGCCCATGAGCTTTAAGGTGGTTGTTAAAAATGTTGAATGGAGAGATGTTATGGAACGAGAGTTTAAGGCACTGGTTCATAATCAAACTTGGATTCTAGTTCCTCCTTCCCCTGATCATATAGTTGTTAGTTGCAAATGGGTATATAAAGTAAAACTTCAACCAAATGGTGATATAGAAAGATATAAAGCAAGGCTTGTGGCCCGTGGTTTTGATCAAACTTATGGCATAGACTATTTCGAGACCTTTAGTCCGGTGATCAAACTTGCCACTATTCGTATTGTTTTATCCCTTGCTGTGCGTTTTCAATGGGTTATTAAACAATTAGATGTTCATAATGCCTTTCTAAATGGGGATCTTCATGAGGATGTTTATATGCTCCAACCACCCGGGTTTGTTGACAAAGATAAACCAGATTTTGTTTGTAAACTGCAAAAAAACCTTATATGGTTTGAAACAGAGTCTAAGAGAGTGGTTTATGAAGCTCAGTACATGTCTGTTGAGTTGGAATTTCATAGCTTCAAAATCTGATACATCTATGTTCATTTACAATAAAGATTCTGTCTTGGTGATTATTCTGGTTTATGTTGATGATATTTTGGTGACTGGCAATGATCAATTCTTTATACAACGCTTTATTACCTCTTTGAATGACCTCTTTGCTCTTAAGGATCTTGGTGAGCTTTCATATTTTCTGGGTATTGAGGTAAAACGGGATAAAGAATCTTTACATATCTCACAAAGCAAGTATTTTAATGATCTTCTCCACAGAGCTGACATGCAAAGCTGTAAACATGTGGCTACTCCCATGGCCACTGGTACTTCATTATCAATTCATGATGGGGATTTGTTACCGGATCCTAAGCAATATGGCAGCATTGTTGGTGCCCTTCAGTACTGCACTCTCACAAGGCCTGATCTAAGTTTTGTTGTTAATAAAGTTTGCCAATTCTTAAATGCTCCTACAACAACTCATTGGCATTCAATCAAACGTATCCTTAGGTACTTGAAGTCCACCAGCAACCTTGGCATTTCCTTTACACGGTCTGGTCCTCATTCTCTCACATGTTATACAGATGCTGATTGGGCAAATTGTCCTGATGAACGGAGGAGTACTAGTGGGTATTGTGTTTTCCTTGGCAATAATCTCATTTCTTGGTCTTCAGCTAAGCAGAAAGTTGTTTCCAGATCTAGTGCTGAATCCGAATACAGAGGACTCTCGAATGCAGCTGCTGAATTGGCTTAGGTACAATCAGTTCTCAATGAAATTGGTTTTTCTCCTTCCTCGATACCCTTGTTGTTATGTGATAATATCAGCGCAACGTATTTGGCAACTAATCCAGTGCTTCATAATCGCTCCAAACACATTGAAATCGACCAACACTTCATTGGGGAAAAAGTCCTGTGCAAACAACTCCTTGTTCGATTTGTGCCTTCAGAGGACCAGCTTGCTGATCTGATGACTAAGCCCCTACCCACTGCTTGTTTTCTCAACTTAAGAACCAAGCTCACTGTACATGCTCGTCCGGTTTCGCTTGCGGGGGGATGATAGAATGGTTATTTATCCTTAAGTTTTTTGGTTTATTTTTCTATTTTTTGAGTTATATAGTTGGTTATGTATTTGTCCTATAGGAAGGCTCCACGTGCTAGAGTCATTACTTTATATTATTGCTTGGCTTTTTTTTGTATCACAGAGAATATTTTTCTATCAACTATCAGTACGAATTGTTCCCTAATTCTCTAGCATTCTTTACAGCAGAAGGGGCGTCCACGGATCTTGACTCAAGCAATTCTTCGATCTCACTGCTTTGAGGTACGGTTCTTTAATTTCTTTACAATCTGCCAAACATATTCAATTGAATAGAATAGATTGTTGGAGTCAATTCTTTGGTGGTTCTTATTGCCCTGGATGCTCTGATTTTTGAAATTCCATAAACCCCACGTGATTACAGTTGCTTTGGTTTGTCGACAGCTTTTTTTCAAACCAAGTCCAATTGTCTTTTGAGCTTCACCTTTCCCTACAGCCATCAACAGTGACAAATAAGTAGGGTAAATAGGCTTCCCATATCTTCTTAACCAACTTACAATCCCAAAATAATTGAGTTGTAATTTCCTCTTTAGCCCTACAAAAGAAACACGAATTGTTAATGTCTACCCCTCTCTTTTGAATGTTGTTATTTGTAGGGATTGAATTGTTAAAAAATTTCCACACACAAACTTTAGTTCTGGGGGGATATTAAGTCTCCAAAGCTTCTTCCAATTTTCTCTTTTGAAGTTAACATCCAAGGAAGAAGCTTTTTGAAGGAAGCAATGGTTTGTGGCGAGGTGGTAAGCATTTTTTATCGAAGAAATACCCTTCAGATCTAAATACTAGATTATTTAGTTATTTGCTTTTTTCCAGCCAGGAGGGGTGTTTAGGATGTCATCTGCATCATTAGGAATAAAACTTTCTCTTATAAGGTCTTCTTTCCATCTGAAGTTTTCATCCATGAATGATTTGACTCTTTTATTTTTCAGCTCTTCTTTAGTCCAAACCAGATTTCAACTCCCTTATCTCGCCATCCAAGGGTCTTTATCAATAAGAATATGATTTATGTTCCCAACTTTCTGCCTATACACCTTTAAGAAAAGCTCTCTGCCCCACACAATACTCCTCCAAATTAGAGAAGGGTTATGACCTAGCGGGGTCTTTAGAAAGTCATTATCTTTAAAATATCTACCCTTTAGAACTTTGGCAAGAATGCTACAAGGGTTCCTAACCACTTTCCAATTGATTTTTGCAAGCATGGCTTGGTTGAATAAGGATAGGTCACGAAAGCCCAGCCCCCCTATGTCCTTGCTCATGCAAAGGTTCTTCCAGCTCATCCAGTGGGTTTTCTTCTTATCGTTCGTTGAGCCCCACCAAAAATTAGCACATAAGCTATTTATCTCCCCACACAGCTTTTGAGGCAAGCGGAAGCAGCTCATAGTAAATATAGGGATTGCTTGAGCTATAGTATTTATGATCACTTCCTTTCTCCCTTGAGAAAAATTCTTTACACCTTTGTAGGACTTTCCACTCTCTCCTTCAATTTGTGAAAGATTTTGTTCTTGTTGCGTCCACTTTAGGAGGGAAGGCCTAGGTAGTAGCCTAGATTATCTGTTTTATCCACCCCAAGGATCCTACTAAAAGAGGATATTTCATTTTATCCACATTTCTGCTAGCCATGAACGAGGATTTGTCAAAGTTAATCATTTGTCCCGATGCCTTTTCATACATGTCGAGCATCTTCCTTAACTTGCTACACTCTCATTCGTCCGTTCTAAATAAAAGGAGACTATCATCCGCAAAGAAAATGTGAGTGAGTGAAGGGTAAAACTTATTAATACGAAAACTTTTAATAGTAGATAAGGAGTCTTCCCTATTTAGGAGGGTCAATAGGCCCTCTACACAAATGAGGAACAAATAAAGCGATAGATGATCGCCTTCTCATAGACCTATTCGCAGTTCAAAATTCTCCTAAGGGATCTCGTTCAGAAAAATCAAATATTTGATTGACTCCACACAATCCATCACTTTGTTAATCCAAACTCGTGCAAACCCCATTTGAGATATAACCCTCCTAAGAAAGAGTCATTCCACTTTGTTATAGGTTTTGATCATGTCGAGTTTCATGGCTATAACACCCTTTTTGCCTTTTCTTCTAAAGTTGAGAGCATGAATACATTCAAAACCTATTAAGACATTATCAGTTAGAAGCCTGCTCGAGAGAAACGCTGATTGGGTCTTAGAGATCACCAAGTCAAGAACTTTTTTCAATCTATTGGCTAGAGCTTTAGCAATGAGTTTGTAGACAACATTGCAAAGGCTAATTGGCCGAAATTTAGTCAACAACCTCAAATTCCTAACCTTTGGGATCCAAGTGATGAAGGTTTGGTTTAGATGTCCCACCCCCACCTTTTCATTCAAGACTTTAAGGCAGATCTCCATTGTGTCTTCACCCACCACATCCCAATAGTTATGGTAAAAGTTGTTGGGATTTATCCTCAAAAGCCTCATAATTAATAATTTATTTTATAATTAATAATATTTTTTATTATTTTATTTCCAATATAATATTATCCATTATATGAAAAATCTAAGGTTATTAGTGTAATCTTGAATAGTATGTGGTTGACATACGAGAGGATCATATTCAAGAAATAACCTAAAGGGACATAGTATATGGATAAAGTTGAGTGCTTTATCTTGGTAACACTATTGATACGACCCACTTTGTAATAGTTACAAACGATTTGATCCAAATCATTCATGTGGAGACATGTGAGTGGGGGTATCTTATACAATGAGATTGTATAAGACTGGAGTACGAAATATTTAATTTCTCTTTATAAATCCGTTAACTGGAAAAATTAATATTTCATCAAGATGATCATATGCGACTCGATCTTAATTCTAATTGAGGTATGAACTCCTGCCTGTGAGGGCTTGTCCTTTGATTTGCATAGGTGAGAATGACTTTTGTAGCCGATTCAATATGCCGATCATTTTAGGGACTTGACCAAATAGAGAGCTAGGAACATAATCTCATAAGATGGAATTCACTCATTCCCATATATGGTAAGTAGATAGTTTCCTTAAATGCTGATTTCGAGACTTGAACAATGGGGCCCCACCCTCTCACTGCCTTGAAAGGGACTTCGTTTATGGTTGAATCATAAACAAATTGTTTATTAGAAGATCAGTGATATTTAAGGTGCAAGATGTAATTACAGGGGTAAAATGGACTTTTGACCCAGCTATAATTACGAACAACTCGTGAACGATCGACTTGCATGTAGTGATTATTTCCATGGACATAATTTGTCCTATAGTGCATAACAGTGCAACTCTAGGTTTATAGTGGAAGGACCCTAGAATTAACGAATGAAAATTGATTAATTAAATAGTTTAATTAATTAATTTTGTATCATTGGAGCTTATAATCTGTAGGTTCATAAGGTCTCATTGCTAGCTCGTAGTAAGACTAAAAAATCAATCTAGTTGAAAGAAAAATTTGAAATGTTCAAATTAATATTTAATTTGAATTGTTCAAAATAATATTTAATATATTAGATATATTAAATATAAAAGAGGAACATATATTTATTTTATTTAATACATTAAATATTAAAATAATTAATGTATATTAGATACATTAAATAAAAGATATTTATAAAATTTGAATAAGATTCAAATAAATAAATATCGTAGGAGATTTGAATGAAATTCAAATAAGTATAAAATATATTTTAATATATTAGATATTAAAATATAATATTTTAATTATGGCAAAGATTTACCCATGGTCTCTATAAATAGGACCACTTGAGCTATTAGACATAACACACATATCCTCAATAGTGATTATATCCATGGACACAATTTGTCCTATAGTGCATAACAGTGCAACTCTAGGTTTATAGTGGAAGGACCCTAGAATTAACGAATGAAAATTGATTAATTAAATAGTTTAATTAATTAATTTTGTATCATTGGAGCTTATAATCTGTAGGTCCATAAGGTCCCATTGCTAGCTCATAGTAAGACTAAAAAATCAATCTAGTTGAAAGAAAAATTTGAAATGTTCAAATTAATATTTAATTTGAAGTGTTCAAAATAATATTTAATATATTAGATATATTAAATATAAAAGAGGAACATATATTTATTTTATTTAATACATTAAATATTAAAATAATTAATGTATATTAGATACATTAAATAAAAGATATTTATAAAATTTGAATAAGATTCAAATAAATAAATATCGTATGAGATTTGAATAAAATTCAAATAAGTATAAGATATATTTTAATATATTAGATATTAAAATATAATATTTTAATTATGGCAAAGATTTGCCCATGGTCTCTATAAATAGGACCACTTGAGCCATTAGACATAACACACATATTCTCAATAGAGAATTAGAGAATTCTCTCGAGTCCTTTTCCTCTCAAATCCCTTATGAATTTTCTTTCAAGAGACTCCCAAACGCGTTGGTCATGTGTTCGAGTGATAGCCAGGAAGACTTTGTGAAGGAGATAGATACTTGCTAGAAATATCTCCTATTTACTTCAAGTAAGTTTGCTTAATTTTTTTTTTTTAGTTTAATTTTAAATAAAATCAAAGATGATCCAATGCTTCTGCTGCGGAGTGAAACGTTCATTCCTTCAAAAGTTAGCATGGGCTCCATTGAAGCCTGAGACTTTTGAGGGGCCCATACTCTTCAATGCTTCACAATGTCATCTTTCGTGAACAATCTCAAAAAGTTTGATTATGCACTTTCATGATTGATCGGGGGATTCTAACAAGGATCTTTTCAATAGCTTCTATGTAGGGATTTGTAGTTTAGAATAACTTCCGAAAATAATCAATGGTTGTGGTGGCGATTTCCTTTTATGATTCCACCAAACATCTACGATATTTGTTATATCTTCAATTCGATTTATTTTCCTCCTTTGAGATGCTCTTGCGTGAAACCAACGTGTACTCTTATTGCCCCATTTTAGCCAATCTTCTCTAGATCTAGTCTGCCAATACTTTTCTTCTTCTTCCAGTAACAAATCCAATTCCCTTTTAGCTATAGATAACTCTTTATTGGTGTCTTCATGAAGGGTGTTGTGGAGCTCCTCAATTTCCTATTCTTTGTTTTTTTCCAATTACACCCTTTAGGGTGGCATTCAAATGAGCTTTATTCCATAAGAAGATTCCCTTTAAGCCACTTTGGATTCTTTCAATAAAAAATTTCACTGCAGTTCTGTAATACCCACATTTGGTCTTCTAACTTTTGGTTATATACATGCAATACTGATTATTTGATTTTGGAATATTTAGAAAGAAAAGAAAGTTTAAAATAAAATATAAAATTAAAGAGAATAGGTTTTGATATATATATATTGGAATAATTTTCTTTATATATAAAAAAAAGGAAAATAGGAAAGCTTTGGATTAGAAAATAATAATAATAATAATAATAATGAGGAAATGTGTGGTTTTGGGGAAGCCACGTAGAGAAGAAGATAAAAATGAAAAGAAAATGGGTAATCTCATGTTGGAGAGAGAAAGAGATAACAAAATAAAAGAAAAATAAAAATAAAAAGAGAGAAAAAGGGATGGCTTCGGTCAAAAGAGGAACCAAGGAAGAGAAGAGAAAGGGGAGGAGAAAAAGGAGAAAGAGAGATGTGGAAAATCGTCGGAGAGGCCGTGGTAATGCCGAAAGCCGCCGGAAATGGCTTGACTAACACCAGAACAAGACTAAAGAAGCTTTTAGGTAAGGAATTCATCTTGATAAGCAAAATTTTCTTAGAAAAGCTTGAAAATATGGAAAAATAGGGTTGCTAGTTCATGGGTTTCTCTTTATTATTTAAGAAATCTTATGGATCTTTGTGGGCTTTCATTTTCTAGTTCTTGGGTTTGGTTGGAAATGTTAGTATGAAAAATTAAGAAGAATGATGGAGGATGTTGCCTCGATAGCAAGTTACATGGAAACTAATGGGCGGTTCTGGTGAGTTTTGTTATGGTAACAAAAACAGAGAGGAAAAGAAGAGTTGAAAAGTTAAAAGATAGTTTTAAGAGGTTATTGGTTGTGAGATTGTGGAAGGATGAAAGGAAATGAGTGAGGGAAAAAAAAGAGAAGAAAATGGAGAAAAATAAGATAGAAGAAAGAACTCATTCTAAGGGTTGAACTCATTCTAAGGTTTGAATCAGAAAACTAGGTTGGAAGGAAAAGAGAAAGAAGAAGATGAGAATAATTAATAAAATAAAGAGAAAAATTGATGTGGGATTTTGGGAAAGAGATGAGGAGAGAGAAGGTTTGAGATGGGGAGTCTTCACGTGAGGGAGTTATAATTTGGAGGGAAAAAATATTATTTTATCATGGAAAAGAAAGTTGTGTATGAGGAGAGAGAAAGAAATATTGTTTGTATTTAATTGAAGAAAAGGACAAAGCGTCCTTAGTAATAAATGGATGAGAATAAATGGATGAGAGAGAATGAGTAAATTGAAGTTATGAACTAATTGATGATGTTTAAGGGTGATAAATTGGATTAGTTGTTACTTAATTAATGTTATAGTTTTTCAATTTGGAGAGTTAGTATTCATATGATTATTGGAATTTTAGATGAAACAGATTGGAGTAGTTTACGATCTGAGGTGCTAATGACAATAATTTTGTGAGTGGTTTCTACGAAATGTTTTCATTATTGAATTATTATTATAGAATTTTAAGTATTCAATAATTTTATATGATTTTAGAGTAATTGTCATGAGATTTTCATAAACTTTTTATGAAGTTCCAGTAATCTTATGATTTTAGCTCGAGTTATCGTTTTAGAGATGTATTTGAGATATTTTATGATTATTTGAGAAATTAGAGGAGTTTTAATGTTTATTGAAAAATGTATGAGATTTATGAGATGTAGTTTCAAAGAAAAGAATGATTTTGGAAATGTTCGATGAGAGATTTGATGATCATTTGAGAATTTTTAAATGTTAAATATTATTTGAGAAATTTCCCAAATTTATGAAATGATGTTTTAAAGAAAGAACATGATTTTCGGAAAGAGTTTGAGAAGAGTTTTTATGATTTAGTGTGATTTGTGATTTTAAGAGTTTTATGTTAAAAGTGGCTTTCAAAGCACTAGAGCTTTGTACCCATGGTGATTACTCATATGCTATGAGGATGCGTTTCCATAATATGCTAGCGTGCTCAGGTTGCAGGGGATGCAGGGGAATGCCGGGGCCATTAGGTGTCGAATCCGAATTTCGAATCCTAGTCCTAAGGCATTACAGATGTTAGAGTTTGCTCTACCTGCACGTATGACAAATATTGACTCTACTATGTTCCTTGAGATTACTCGATGCATAGTATGACAGATATATGTTCTGCTATGTATCTGAAGATTACTCGATACATAGTATAACAAAGATTGCTCTTCTATGCGTATTGAGATTACTCTACGCCAGTATATGATCGAACTAAAACGTGGGGCTTAAAGAAAATATTTGTAAATTGAAACAAAGCTCCAGTTCAGTGCAAGTGCACATTGTCGATGCAAGTAATATAAAACTGAAAGTATTCTAGAGTATCGATCCCACAAGGAACGATACAACAAAATTCAAGAAAATAAGCAAAGACGTTTTCAAATTGCAATTGTGGGTAACCAATGTAAAACAATAAGTGGGATGGTTTTTGTTGTTTTTGAAAAGAAGAAATAAAAATGATAAAAGAGGGATTCAAACGTGTTTTTGCCCCATTGAAAGAAATTACGGCCTAATTGCAATTGCAATCCTTTGACCCAACACTTAAGCTTGTAAACCGAATTCAACACCTATTTGACCTTCTATGAAGTATCTTTAGGATGCTAAGTGATTAAACCGATATTTCTATGGCTAATACGAACTTAGTTAATTTTGAAACACAATTCTTTTGGTTTTAAAGGTTTTTGCCCTATGCCTAGGGTCAAAAACAAATTCCTATGTCTAGGCTATTTTCCTTTATTGCTTTTATGAAAACCCAATTTTTATCTAACATTTTCAGAATTAGACTCAAATTGTTGTATACTAATCTAGGTGATCAATCTAAATTAGTAATGAAAATTTCAATCAATAAAAGCAAACAAGTTATAGAGGAAGCAAGGTTGCTCTCACAATTAGGCCTCTATTCTTATCTTTAGGGCATTCACATGCTTGAATCCTAAAGAATGAATTAGGTCATTATGATGAGGATGAAAAATGGTAAATTAAAATGTAGAGAATCCATAACAAGCTTAGATAGAAATTGAGAGATCAACTAAATTAAATGGGAATGAGAAACAACACTTGAATGGATACAAAACTCATAATTAAATAACCAAATAAATGGAAGAACATTCCAAAACAATAAGGACAACCAATCTGGAAATTTATTAAGAAAACTTGATGTAAAATCAATCTAGTAAACTCAAAATGAAATAAAATCATAAACTAAAAACTACAAAAACTAAAACTTCAACGGCAAAAGAACCCAACTAGAACACCTCAAAACAGAAACTAAAACTGATAAAAACAGAAACTCAAAATGATAAAAATGTTAGAAATACTACAAAGTACAAACTCATGCATTCCTTGCTTGATCGATCCAAATACCCATTCAAAGGCAAATGGATCTTCACCTCCTCTAACTTTCATTGAGGAGGGATCAATCTCGGAATTTCATAGAGCTAGGAAAAAGAAAAACAGTAGAAAAAAAGAAAGAAAAACAACAGCTGGTGGAATTGGGCGAGCAGAAAAACCCATTCCCGTTTTCCTTCATTTTTCCCATTTTTATAGGCATTGAGGGCTAGGGTTTCCATCTTTGTACTCCTTCAATCATGGGTCAATGTTTGGGCATGAGATTAGGCTAAAAATTATCCATAAATCGAGCAAATCAAGTGATGAGCATTTCCGCGATTTCCGCAATAAATTGATAAGTCCAGAAAATGCAATTGCATTTTCCTTCTTGTTCACCATTTTGCTTTCTCAAGGAAATGCAATTGCATTTCATTTGCATTTTCTTCATTTCTTCAAATCTGCACAAAACAACAATTTAGCCAACTTTCCATTATCTTTTCAACTTATTTCTTCTTTTTTCATACTCTGACAAGCTTACATGAATTTATCTTATAAATGCTATTTTTAGCTTGCTCGTTATTCGATAAAATGTGAAAAATGGCAAGAACAACTTAGTTTTAGGGTTAAATAATCCTCATAAATGAGAATTATCAGTATGACAGAGATTCGGGTACAGATTTGGTGATGAATTTTACTAGTTTATGTTTATGTTTTTCAGAGCTATAATTGCATATTTCTCTATCTATGTTTTTACGAACCCGTGCTTATATTTCAAGAGTTGTTGGCTTAAGAGTTGTTGTTCCAAGAGCTGTAATCGTTGTTGTGTTATTCTTGTTCTCAAGAGTTGTTTTATTTACAAATTTTAATGTGTTTAAATGACTCCAAGAATTTCTAAACTGTTCGTGATGTACATTATTCTACAAGGTTATGAACTTCTGTTTAGTAAGAGAATAATTTTTTTTTCTAAAAATTTATTTACTTATGAAATCACCACTTACTGGGTTTTTTAGCTCATTATTTTTATTTTAATTTTCCACCAGTTTGCTCATGAATTTCAACCAAAGTTAGCTAATCAGAATCTACCACCAGTCTGGCCAAGTCATTGCATATTCAATGTATTGTAAGTAAAGAGAGAAATCTTGACTGTATTGTTTATGGGATATTCATAGATAAAATTAGATAATGAGAGAAGAGCTAAAGACTTGGCAATAGATTCCATTGCACATTTGAGGGGTCTACTGTCGTCACAGCTCATCCTAGATTTGGTAGAGTAATCTGGGACGGGGTGTGACAAGTTCTGCCTGCATAGTTTTAGAAGTCTTTCAAAAGATCTTTACATTCCCCAAAGGTCAGCCATCTTTCTTCGAATTTCACAATTTTGTTCCTTTTGGTTCCTCCTTGAAAACTTATCCACACTAGCAGTTAGATTGCTCTATGGTCGAAATTGTGATAGTTTAGATGTTGCACGTATATCTTTTGCCATCTTTACTGCAAAAAGGGGCTAACAAGGAATCTATCCAACCTCTCCTTAACTGAATTCCTTTTATTTTTGCTTTTGGTCCACATAAAATGATTTCCAGAAAAGCTTGGGTCAATTAAGCTACACATGTTTATGATTTTACAAAAATCATCCATTTGCTTTTGGTTCCTGGGGGCACCTCCTGCTTTTCAGAGCTAAACATTATCTCGTTAAAATATCCCCCTATGACCCAGGGGAGATTTGAAATACCATTAAGCCTTTCTAACAGCTTCCACGAATCCCTTCTTTCTTTTCGGTTATCAGGTTTCTATACAAACCTGTGAAACGTCATTTGGCATCAAAATCTGTTATAATAGCATCGATATGCCCTTTAGAGAACAATTCGATAGTAACTCCAGTGTCTTTGTTCCAAAAAAAGTATTAACCCACTGCTTTTACCTTTGCTTGGGACACAGAAACAACAATCAAAACTAAGCTCCCTATTGACTAAATTTGCTTTCTAGGAGCCACATTTTGATTCTAAGATAAATACAATCAAGGAAATCTTTTTTCGCACTTCATGGCGAAGAGCTAGGATCGTTCGAGGATTCCTTAAACTACGAAAGTTCCAGCGGATGATTTTTATGGCATCCGCGTGAGGCTCACTTCCAGCCTCTGCCGATATCCCTTCGAAAAAGTTGAAATGTCTGTTGCAAAACCCTTGTCGAATCCTTTTCAATGCCTTCCATTTCCATGTTGTGTTTAACTCCCACCGACACTGTATTAAACTGATCCTGGTTTTTTGTGACTTTCTGACCTGGCAATTCTTTTCCATTTTTTAACGTTTAAATTGTTCTTTTTTGGAGATCTTTTGTTCTTCTCTCCATTTTTTTGCTCCTTTTTCTATTCCTTTTGTTGTATTTTCCTCTTGGGCCACACCTTTGGGTAAAGAAATGTCACAAATTGGGCTTTTTCCTTTCTTTACTGGGTTTTTCTTTTTAATCATTTTACTTTCAGGCCCAATTTTCAAGTCTCAATTGTCTTGTCCTTTGCTGTCAACGGCAACTTGCTGAGAATTCTGCACATTTTGATCACTCACAATAACTTGGCTGATCGATAGCTTTTTTATTTTTGTCTTTTCTTCCTCTGTCTTTTCAAATCTGTCAATTCTGATGCCTTTTTTTATGTTATGATCTGACATTCCCGAATTATTTAATAATATACCCTCATCGATTCCTTTTCATTCCAGTCTAAAATTTTGGCTAATTTTTCCTTTTTTTAACGGTTCTGGGTTGTAGTCCGACGAGTTTCGGGTTCTATCTTCATCATTTGCTTCTTCACTCTCTTCTTCCCACTCGTCCCACACGCTAATTCCTTTTCCTTTTGTCTCTCCCTCTTCCTCGTTGAGGTTGATTTCTCAAGTCTTCTCTCCAGCTTTTTTGTTTTTGTCTGCTCGGCCCTGTTTCTTTCAACCATAGCCCAAATTCCAGCTCTTCATTTTGGTCTTCTTCATAATCCTCACAATCCTTCAGAACGTGCCCCATTTTTCCACAGTTGTAACAGAATTCTGGCAATTTTTCGTAAGTAATAAGTACCCAAACTTCATCAGTCATAGATCAAAATTTCATTCTTGTAGCTCTCCTCAACGTGTGTTGAGTGTCTATCTTAACTCTGACTCGCAACGATTTTCCTCCCTTGCTTCTTTCATCTTCGAGGTCCACCTTATCGAACGTGCCTACCGAGTTCCCCAATTATATCACTGCTTTCCTAGAAAAACAAGCTAAAGGCAATCCATGGAAATGTAACCAGAATGATGCGTACCTGAAATCAAGGTCTGAAAGTTTGCTATTTCCTTTCAGTTCTTGGAAGAGCAGCAAGGCTTTATCGAATATCCATGGTCCGCCCTTTTCTATTCACATTTTTTCTTTCCCATTCCAAAACTCACAAAGATACGTATTCTTCCCTGCTTTGCTTATCTTACATTTTCCTCCATATTCTATATTTTTGGTCTTGTGGTTTTGAAGATCTCTGGTATTAGGGTGTTCTCAAGCTTCTTCTCGTACTCATCTATATCCTCGTCGGTTATATTCGCGATTGCTCCCTTTCGTTCCTCTGTGAGTTTGAGTTTCTCAAGCCTTTTGAAGATGTTTGTGTCGTCTATTGTAAGGGAAAGAGTCTCCCCACCTTTGATCACTCAGTCGATCCCTTTTAACAAACTAGTCGTTGCTCACCTGCTGATGAAAAGCTTCCTCAAGAGAGACTAAAGAGAACTCCAGAGCCCTAAATAAATAAATAAATAACATAGAATCATAGTATTAAATTTATCATTTTCATCGACATTTTCTCATGTCTATGGGTTCGACATCAATACAAGGAGAATCAACATTTTCACTATATCGTATAAAATTGATAAAATATTAAAAAAAATAGTAAAAAAATGTAACTTAATGTAAATATAATATTTGTTCATTTAAAAAATATACAATATTTATTTATTAATTTAAATATTTTTTTTTGAATTTTTATTTTTAAAATTTTTTCAAAAATATCTATTGACATCGATTTTTATCAATATTTTCATCGACATTTTTATAATATTGAAACTTCAACATTTGACATCAATGTTTTAAATCTTGCCAGAATTAAACACGCAAACTTTCCTTTTATTTACCAGAGGCTCGGAATTTACTAGAGGGCACGTGATTTTCATCAATAATATATTCGTTTAAATTTATTTAAAAAACAATAGTTTAAAATTTGATTTAAGTTTTTTTTCCGAGTAATTGATTTAAATTTTGTAATATTTTCCTATGAGATCAGTTTTAAAGAAATCATGTTTATTAAATACAGTTTTTCAGAAAGCAAATTTTTATTATTATTTTTTTTCGAGAAACTGACATCTTTGTAATAAATCAAGAATTTGAAAATAAATGGTTGTACTTGTACTTCTTCAAATAAAATTTCAAAATTTTCTTCTTTTTAAAACAACTTTTTTTAATATTATATTAGAAAAATGCTGGAGGCAGTGGTTGCAGTGGAAATGTTACTTTGGTAAGCGTTCCAATAATAACATAATTTAGGATGAGTGTAGAAAAAAAAAAAAAGGAAGGCTACCCTACCAACAGAAAAACAACAGCAAAGTCTAGAGCTATAAGTAAATAATAGTAATAAATTAATAAATCAAATCTAAAAAAAATAAAAAGTAATAATAATAATAAAAGAGCTAGAGAGAGAGGGAAGCCAAGGAAGCCTCACGAGTGACGTTTGAATAGGATATTATGAAGTTTTGGTTAAAATATTATTTTGGTTCCTATGCTTTGAATTTTATTCTATTTTAATTATATACTTTCAATAAATTTTAAAATTTTTTTTTTTTTTGAAACAAGGTATTTATTAAAAACAGAGTTTAGGTACACAAATCCTCATTAAGCAGAGAGGATAACCAAAAAGGGAACAAACCCTTCCAAAACAGACCCGTCGTTTCCCGATCAGAGATGGGATATGAGTATTCGCATCGCAGAGGAGAGACCTCGTGCGAAAAAGACGCCCTTGCAAGATGGTGGGCTACCCGATTGCTTGAACGGTGGCATTTCACAAAGGCGATGGCCCCCCATCTTTCTGCAGCAGCTTTAATCTCCTCAATGAGATTTTTGGTTTCAGATAGCTCCGACCCTTGGTCGTTAATACCCGTTATCACCTCCAAGCAGTCTGTTTCGACAATAATGGGCGGAATCTGGTAATCATCCAGCTGATGAAGAGAATTCAGGCCCTCCAAGATTGCTTTTCCTTCCAGAGCTTTAATTGGCCATTGACGATTGAAGGGGATGGATCCGGCACAAATAGGAGATCCCCGAGAATCACTAATCATCCACCCCAATCCCCCCGCTTTCTGGAGATCATTCCATGCAGCGTCTGAATTCAGCTTCCAATGATCGTTAGGAGGGGGCTTCCATTTTTCGTGATTCACGCGTTTCTCCTGTTTTACCGAACTACTGTGCGGCTTCTGGGTAAGTTTGCTTTCAGCCAAACTTTTTTCAATTGAGCAAATTAGAGGCTTTAAATCTGGTGGTTGTGAATTCTGATAACCATGTAGTCTCTTGTTCCTGAAAATCCATACATTCCAGATTAATAATGCTGTTGTTGTGAGATCTTCTTTTGAGAGTTCATGAGCGATGTGATTCCAATACTCCTTAGAGCTCCATAATTTCCTGCAATCATCAAAAATTTCAAGTAAGCAAGGGATAAAGAGATCCCAAAGTTTTTTAGTCCACTTACACTCCCAAAATAAGTGTTCTGTCGTCTCCTCTTTTGCCCTGCATAAAAAGCACCGATTAGAAATGTCAATTCCACGCCTTTGAATGTTGCAGTTAGTGGGTATAGCATTATTGAAGACTTTCCAGACTCCAATTTTTATACTGGGAGGGATGTCGAGGTTCCATAGTTTCTTCCAACTCCCCTTTTTAGAGATATCCTTCGAAGAAGTAGCTTTTTGTGAGAGCCCAAGATTGGTGGCAAGATGATAAGCACTTTTAACTGAGAATATACCCTTCGGGTCTAAACTCCAAATAATTTCATCTCGAGCATTTTTCCAGCCTGGGGGAGAGTTTAGAATATCGGTAGCATCGCTAGGGATGAAGCTTTCTCGAATAACTTCCTCTCTCCATCTGGAGTTTTCATCCATTAGATCTTTGACTCGTTTGTTCCTCATCTCTTCTTTGACCCATACCGGTGATTTGCTACCCATTCTATCCATCCAAGGATCATTCTCAATGTAGATATGATTTCCATTTCCTACTTTCCATCTATAGCCCTTTAGGAATAAATTCCTTCCCCACACAATGCTCCTCCATGTCATAGAAGAGTTGTTACCTAGCGGGGCCTTTAGAAAATCACAGTCTTTGAAATATCTCCCTCTCAGAACTTTGGTAAGAAGGCTTTGAGGGTTCCTGACCACTCTCCAACTAATTTTAGCCAGCATAGCTTGGTTGAACAAAGCAAGATCGCGGAAACCAAGGCCCCCTGCTTCCTTGCTCGTGCAAAGATTTTTCCAGCTCATCCAGTGAGCTTTCTGCTTATCGGTCGTCGATCCCCACCAGAAGTTCGCGCATAAACTATTTATCTCCCCACAAAGCTTTTGAGGTATTCGGAAGCAACTCATAGTATATATGGGAATGGCTTGAGCTATTGCCTTAATGAGCACCTCCTTTCCTCCTTGAGAGAAGAGACGTTCTTTCCATCCTTGTAAAACCTTCCAGACTCTCTCCTTAATCTTATCGAATATTTTGCGCTTGTTCCGGCCACTTTGAGATGGTAATCCTAGGTAGTAACCAAGATTTTCAGATTTGGCCACCCCAAGGATCCTACTTAGAGTTGCAGCTTTATCTCTATCCACATTCTTGCTCGTCATAAAGGAAGATTTGTTAAAATTGATAGTTTGGCCCGAGGCCTTTTCATAAATGCCAAGCACTTCTTTGATCCTACTACATTCCTTCTCATTGGTCCTGAAAAAAAGAAGACTATCATCAGCAAAGAAAAGATGGGTGATGGAGGGACAAAACTTATTAATACGAAAGCCTTTAATGTTAGAGATAGAGTCTTCCCTATTCAAGATAGCTGAGAGGCCCTCTGCGCAAATAAGAAATAGATAGGGGGACAATGGATCCCCTTGCCTGAGACCTCTCTGTGGATCGAATTCAGCTTGAGAGATTCCGTTGAGAAGAATAGAGTAATTGACTGTTTCCACACACTGCATAACTTTGTTAATCCACTTTTGCGAGAAACCCATTTTTTCCATCACCCTTCTGAGGAATAGCCACTCCACTCGGTCGTAGGCTTTACTCATATCCAATTTCATAGCTACAACACCCTCTTTTCCTGTCCTACGAGAATTGATCGCATGAATACACTCAAAGCCTATGATGACATTGTCTGTGATAAGGCGACCTGGAACGAAAGCCGCATGTGTCTCAGAAATGCTCGTATTTAGAACACCCTTCATTCTATTGGCAAGGGCTTTGGCAATGATCTTGTATACCACATTGCAAAGGCTTATAGGCCGAAAATCCTCCATCATTCTCGGATTCCTCACTTTTGGGATCAACGTGATAAACGTTTTGTTTAAAGGTCGCACCCCCACCTCTTCATTAAGAACTTTGAGGCAAATCTTCACAGTGTCTTCACCCACCACCTCCCAATAATTCTGATAGAAGCTCGCATGAGCCCCGTCAGGCCCAGGAGCTTTCGAAGGCCACATACTTTTTAGAGCGACCATAATGTCTTCTTTCGTGAAAGGCCTATCTAAAGAGTTGTTTTGCAAGTCAGAAATGGATCGATTTATTCCTTCCAAAATTTCTTCGCTAGCCTCCGGGTAGTGTGTAGATTTTTGAAAGAGTTTACGAGAGTAATCTGTTGCTGTACTCGCAATTTCCTCCTATCAACCCAATAACCCTCGTTGTTTGTAATTCCTTCGATTCTATTCGATTTTCTTCTCATAGAAGCTTTAGCATGAAACCACCGAGAGTTTTTGTCTCCCCATTTAAGCCAGTCCTCTCTAGAGCGAGTTCGCCAATAGATCTCCTCCTCTTCGAGCAAAGTCTTTAATTCCATTTCAGCTTTCTGGATTTCCGCATGGGCCTCTCGGTATTGCAACCTATTAAGCATCTCTATCTCCTTCTCTTTTTTCTCAATTGCTCCTTTTAAAGATCCTTTCAGCCGCTCCCTGTTCCATCTGTTCATTTCTTTTAGACCATTTTGGATATTTGCATTAAAGTTGCTCACGTTCACGTTACCATACAAGTTCCAGTGATCTTTCAGAATGTCCTTACACTCCTCAAAGTTCAGCCAGCTTTCCTCAAACTTGATCGCTTTGGCTCTTTGGTTCCTGCTCTGAGGATAATTTCCATCACTCGCATTCATGCAAATGGGTCTATGATCAGAGCTATGATAGTTTGAGTGCTGAACTGTAATCTTGGGCCATTTGGACAGAAGAAGTGGATTTATCAAAAATCTGTCGAGTCTTTCCTTGGTTGAGTTTCTCTTGTTCTTAGCTTTTGTCCAAGTGAAGGGGTTGTTCGAGAAGCCCGGATCAATGCACATGTTTATAACATTACGAAAATCGTCCATTTGTTGTTGATTTCTGGGGACTCCTCCTTGCTTTTCAGAGCTGATTAAGATTTCATTAAAGTCTCCCCCTATTATCCACGGAAGGTTAAAGAGATCGTTGAGCCTTTCCAGCAACTTCCATGACTCCTTTCTCTTTTCAGTTATTGGGTTGCCATAGAAGCCTGTGAAACGCCATTTTCCCATTGTCTCTTTTATGGTTGCGTCGATGTGACCTACGGAATAAGACTCAATATTGATCTCCAATCCTCGATTCCAAAAAAGGATTAATCCTCCACTTTTACCTTTACACGGCACACAAAAACAACCTTCGAAGTTCAAGTCTCGTTTTACTAACTCAGCTTTAAAAGAGTCACACTTTGTTTCAGTTAAGAAAACTACCCCGGGGGAGTACTTTTGAACTTCATATCGAAGCTCACGGCGCGTTCGGGGACTCCCCAAGCCTCGAACGTTCCAGCATAAGATTTTCATGGCGTCCGGCGAGGCTGATTTTCAGCCTCCGCCGATATCCCTTCGATTAAATCAAAGTCCCTGATGCAAACTTTTTTCATTTCCTCTTGCTCGCCTTCTAGCTCTAAGTCGTGCTTCTTCCCCACCTTGGCATGGTGGAAATGGTGCGGAGTTGATTTCGGAGTGTCTATCCTAGCCAATCTCTTCCATTTTTTCACTTTTTGATTGTTCTGTACTGGGGAGTCAACTTGCATCTCAACCTTCTTCCCTTTTTGTTTAATTTCTATTTGACTTAATTGTTTTTCCTCCTTTTTCGAAATAGAAATGTCAGGGGCACCACTTTCTGGGTTTTTTCCTTTCTCTGTTGGGCTTTTATTTTTTATCAATATCTGTTTAGGCCCATCCATCCAATCTTCTTTTGTTTCTGAAATATCAACGGCAACCTCCACAATATCCTTTTTTCCTTCTGTCTTTTCACTTCTGTCCAATCTACGTCCCTTTTCTGTAATATTAAAATATATCGTTGAATTTTGAATTGCCTCCTCTTCATCTGCTGCGTTCCACTGTTCCGTTTCCGATTTACTCATCCGGCCATCTTCCCGTTGGCTCGACCGTGCTACAGTGTCGGGGTCGCTGTTTGTATCTTCTTTTTCAACTATGGGATCTTTCGGTTCCTCTCTTACCCTTGTCTCTACTCCTCGGCTTCTGCCTCTGCCTCGTTGGTTCTGGTTTCTCGTGTCCTCTCTCCCGCCTCTAAACGATTGTTTACTCGTTCCTGTTTCTTTCAACCAAGTGCCATATTCCATCTCTTCCTCTCTATCCTTTTCATGCTCCTCGCAATCTTTCAGCACATGTCCCATTTTCCCGCACTTGTAACAAAAGTCTGTTAATTTTTCGTAAGTGATAGGCACCCACATTTCGTCTGTCATGGATCCGAACTTCATTCTAGTAGCTCTCCACAGCGCTTTTTGGGTGTCTATCTTCACTTTAACTCTTAAAGAGTTGTTTCCTTTACTTCTTTTGTCATCAAGATCAACCTGTTCAAAAGTGCCTACAGAGTTCCCTAGCGCCATTGCTACTTTTCTGGAGAAACAAGCTAGGGGTAGTTCATGGAAATGTATCCAAAAAGAAGCATACCTGAATGTGAGGTCGGTGATTTTGCTATTCCCTTTTGGTTCTTGGAATAATAGGAGAGCTTTATCAAAAGTCCATGGCCCGCCATTAATTATCCTCGATTTGTCCTTCCTATGCCGAAAGTCAAAAATAAATAAGTTTTTGCCTGCGTTGTTTATCTTCACCGAGCCCTCTAGGTTCCATATTTTTGGTATTGTGTTTTTGAAAATCTCTGGTATGATGTTCCGGCTCGTAAATATTTTGCACACCACTGAGTTCTCCAAACTTTTTTCATACTCATATATATCTTCATCTGCGACATTGACTATATCTCCCTTCCTTTCCTCTGTAAGTTTGAGTTTTTCCAGCCTCTTGAAAAGCTTTAGATCCTCCATTAGGCCGGGTGCTGAATCCCCTGTTTCCGATCTCCGATATTAACCCTTGAAGCAAACTGATCGTTGCCCACTTGCTCATAGAGAGGTTCTCTTCGGGAAGAGGCCGCTCTAGAGCCCCTTGTGTGTCATTTGTGTGCTTAAGTCAATAAATTTTAAAATTAGTTCTTACTATTAGTTTGAAGTTAATTTTTATTAAAATTGGTTAAATAATAATAACAATTTTCATTTAAGAAAAGACATAATGTGAACATATTTTTAAAATTTATAGAATGAATGCTAATAAAGTCTAAATTCTTTTTAGAAAAGTTAACAATAAACTAATAATAGAGACCAGTTTTAAGCTTTATTAAAAGTATAGGGACTAAAATTGGACATTTGAAAGTACATAGACTAAAATGGAATGAAATTCAAAGTATAGGAACCAAAATTGTATGTATAACCTAAGTTTTTTTTTTCTTTTTCTTTTTTATTCAACTTGTGGGGTGGGTGATTTAAACTCTGACTTCTTGGTTGATAGCATATACCTTAATTAGTTGAGTTATGTTCAAGTTAACAAATTTTTTTAAACAATACTTATTGGATGCTTCACACTACTAAAGTTGTTATAAATAGAGGAGAGGACAAGTTAAATTAGATTTTTTTAAAAAAATTATAAAAAATACTCATGAACTTTGATATATGTTTCAATTATGCTTTTAGATTTTGAAAAGTTTCATTTTAACCCTCTTAAACTTTGAAATTGTTCCAAAAATTACATTTGAAGATTTTTCCATTAAAATGATGAATGAAAATTGACACGATAGTTGATGTAAAAAAATTGAAACACATACATGACATCATTCATGTAAATTGATGTGTAAAATTGATTTTGTGAATGATAATGCAAATGATGTCAATTGTCAATGATATATTTTGAGTTAAAATAAATGGCAATAACAATTCTAATCTTCTATATAGTTAGCTAGCTATGCTTTTCAATTGTTACAATAAGTTGTCATGTTAGTTGATGTCCTTCATTCTAATGTAAAAACTCTCTAAAGGTGCTTTTCGAAATAATTTCAAAGTTAAAATGTTAAAATGAAAATTTTCAAAGTTTTGGAGCATAATTGAATTCTATCGTAAAGTTGAGTGTATTTTGTATAATTTAACATTTTCTTTTTCTAAAAGAAAAAAGTAAACATTGGTTAAAAACTCTTTGATGTCAAATTTAAATTAAAGAAAATATATGTAAATAGCATTAAATAGTAATTACAAAATCTAATTTTTATTTTATGATACTATCTAATAAATATTGAATAATATTAAATCGTATGGCATGTTTGGGAGTGAACTTAATTTGTATTGATTTGTGTAGTGAAGTACAATCTCTAAAATGTTTGATCATCTCATTATTTCTCTCAAATGTACATTTGCCTTGATGGCTTTGCAGCTTGTTCTCGAATGTAGATTTGTCTCGAAGACTTTGCAGCATGTTCTTGAGATTGAAGCTTCAATTGATTTTTGGACTCTTAAAGTCTTCGAGTCTTAAAATGTTCTTGATCTTCAAGGAGTGTTCTGTGTTTAGGTAGTGTTTGATTTTCAAGAGCTTATGAAGTCTTATGATCTTTGTTTTTGAATTTTCTCTAAATTCTTATTCCGATGTCTTAAACTTCTCAACCCTTTAAATGAAGGAGAACTCTTCTATTTATAGAATTTGCTCTTCTATTTATAGAACTTTCCATGGACATGCGGGCTTGGGCTTTAATAGCTTTTGGGCCCAACTTGGACTTGGGCTTTGTTAACTTTGGGCTTAGCCATTTGGGCTTGGTCTTTATTGGATTATGGCTTATCCCTTTGGGTTTTATTAAGTTTGACCCAAATACTATATGACCCAATTTGACCAAATTGAATTTAATTATTTTATCAAATGATCGCAATACAGATATGTGGCCTTATAATTTAGGAATTTTCAACTTTTATTATTAAATTAAATTTGGGACGCATGTCAATTTATAATTGGTTCCAAGTTTAATTGTTTGTAATTATTTAGAATAATGACGTTGCAATTAGAGATTGACCAAAATTTTTCATTCAACAATTACTTTTGTCAAGGTTAAAATTAATTTGAAACATGTATTTAATCATTCAAAATCAACTTAATGTTTGAGTTTACACTTTTAAACACAATTTTCATTCCATAAAAATTAATTTTGAATAATTGAAAATATGTTTCAGAGTGATTTTGAATACGAAAAAAGTGATTTTAACCATTTTAAAATCACTCACAAACATATTTTAAGGAATCAACTAAACAAGCATATTTTTATTTGTAGAGTAGAGTGTGCAAGAGTATTTGCACAATCACCTTTCTTAAGTTAAGAATCACGTAAACACATAGAACTAAATATTTTAGTTTGACGTATTATTAGCTCCACCTTCAATAGTATGATTCAATAATTCCCAACAATTATTAATTCTATTATACAATTATGAAAAATATATATTATAAGTATGCTGTAATATAATTATTGACAATTATTGAGTGATTTCTGTTAGGTGTTCATTGTGAAATAACAAGACTATCTTTAGAAATTGACAGAAAAGGAATTATTCTCGCTATAATATTGCGTCAAAAGCAACATCAAAAGATGCGAAAATAAAAGAAAAACAAAGACAAAAAAATGATCACTTGATGCAAAAGAAAAACCAAGATGCATTATTTGCTTTTAGAATAATTTTCTTTAAAATAAAAAAATAAAATGACAGCTTTATCTTTCTCTCTCCGTCTCGAACAAGCAAAGGAGATCAATTGAACAAGACTCGAGTATAAATATTCAGTTAACATAGAAGTATAAATGAACAAAAGATAGTTTTAAAAACAAAAGTATTTTAAAAAGACTTGAAAAAGGCTCCAAACAAGTACAGGAGAAAGAACATTCCTAGCCAACAAGTGTTTTATGAGGTAAATGAAATTATGTATTTTGAAACTCTTTGATATCCATCTAGAAAATTTATTTGGTATCTTTAAGAACAATAATCGACAAAAAATATCATCGATCAAGAAATTAGAAGTTCAAATTTCATCACTCTACATATTGTTGAACTTAAAAAAAAAAAGTACATAGACAAATTGTGGAGAGAAGAAGAATAGTTATTCTGCCCCATTTAATTAAAAAATCAAGATTTAATATTTTTTTTAGTATGATTCGCCTCTCTAAAAATTAGGTTATGTATGGTTTTAACTTTTCAAGTGTTTAATTTTGAAAAAAAAAATTATTATTGTAAAATTTGTAGTGTTTAACAATTACTCAAAATGACTTTGTTAAAAATGAATAGGAGAATTAAGTCCTTTTCAAAGAAATATTTGAAACCAAATTTTATAAAAAAAAAAAATATGTTTTTAATTGTTTACCTTGTAATCCCTACCAAATTTTCATGATATATGAAAATGGCCAAAATACCCTCGCACTACCCCACTCACCACTGTCCACCGCTAGCAACCACTCCAATGACCCCTTCGACAACCCCTCCCGACCGCTACCACATGACCACTCCAGCAGTAACTTCAGTGACAACTCTAATGACCACCATGCAACCACTGCAAGAAACAACTCTGACGACCTGACCACCTTTAGTGACAACTTCGGAGACCACTTTGACGACCACCCAGCGACCTGACCACCTCAGACAACTTGACCACCTCACAACCACCGTTGACGAACACTTCGGCGACTTGACCCTTAACAACCACTGCCGATGACCACCCAGTGATCACTTCAATGACCCTACCACCCATCAACCACTGTCGACGACCACCCTGGCGACTTGACCACCCCACAACCATTACCACCGACCACTATTGCAACCCAAACATCCGACAACCACTGCTAACGACCACTCGATGAACATTCTGACAACTCGATCACCACGATGTCAACTTCGACGATTACTCTGACGACCACTCTAGCGACCCGACCATTTGGCAACCACCGCCATCGACCACTCCAACAACCATAGTCGATGACCACCCGATGACCCCTCCAACTACTCGACCACCTCAACAACCCAACCACCCGGATGACCACTCTGGCGACTCGACCACTCCGGTGACCTGACCACTCCAGCGATTGGACCACCCCGACAACCATCACCGACGAATACCTAGCAACCACTCCGGTGACTACCCTAGCGACCCAACCACCTAGCAATTACCGCCGACAACTACCCGTCGACCACTTCGTCGACCTAACCACCCCAGCAACCTGATGACCACTCCAGTGATCACCTTGACGACCTAACCACCTTGACAACCCAACCACTCCGGCAACCACCCCCGATGACCGCCTTGGCAACCACTTCGTTGATTACTTCAATGACAACTTCGACGACCCCCTCCGACAACATCCTCTGATGTTAGTCGACAGTAGTCAACCAGTCATACATATGACTGTTTAAATACAAATTTGAATCTATTAGTTCATAATGTTTAATAGTCGTCATTTATAGTAATTTGACATTAGTATAAGTATTTTGCGTGTAAAGTAAACCAAACAAACTTGTGTATAAAAACACTTTTACGAAAATGTAGACAAGTATACAAGTGTTTTTATTTTAAATTATTTTTATATAAAATGTTTAAAAGAAAAAAAAACATTTTTTTTTCCTAAGCAATCCAAACAAGCCCTTAAGAAAGGAAAGATTGTAACAACCACCGGAATTTTTAGTTTTAAAGTTACATTTTAGGTTGTTCTCTACTTCTCCCAAATAATAAAGATTTGGTTTTCACTTAAAAATCAATAGTTTTATAAAACAATTATATCATGTGTCTTGTTGTTTCTCTTGTCATGTCATCAGACATCAAAGTTATTTCAAACAACACCGCATTGCAGTTAGTTGAATTTCTCAAATATTTTAGCCATTTTACAGGCTAGTGGACCAGTGACAATAAATTTTTAGCATCCAAAATAGAGTAAATTTACAAAGGGAATGAAATATATCAAAGACTTTGGATAGAATATTAGAACAGATTTTTTATTCGATATTGCAAAAATTAGAATTATTAGTTTGAACGAGTTTACTTACTAAATAATATATTAGAAAAAACAACAAATTCAAAACTAAAAAGTTTGTGGTCAAAGATTTAGATGTTATTATGACAAATAAATATTATAAAATACTCACGAAAGTTACAAAGAAATTGTAAAATTTATTCGAATTAATAAATAATATTGAACATTTGCTAAATAGATTTTACGCTAAATTATAAAAATACTCCTGAATTTGGGTTATTGTTTCAAAAATACTCATATTATTTCAAAAGTTGCAATATTACCCTTGACCTTTCATTAATGTTTCAAAACTATTTTGGGAGTAGAAAAACTGTTAGAATGTTAAACAAAAAATCGACGTGTCTAAACGTCATTTTTTCAACCTTACTCTAGACAAATATCTTAATCATGTCACGCGTTTCAAGTCACCACTATAGATGTCCATTTAACCCACGGGGTCGGGGCACCGCGGGGACTCATCCCGAAGGGGGCGGGGAATCCTCGATTACATTGGGAATGAGGGAGGGAGTGGGGAGAGTTTTCTCCCTGTTGGCTAAATAGGACGGGAACAAGAAATATATTCTCCGTCCCCGTCCTCGACCCTACCCTACACCGATTCCCCGCCCCGATTAGTTAATATATATATATGCTAATTATTACCTATAAATATAAAATTTAAAAAAAAAAAACTATAGTAAGAATTAGTGGAAGACTATTTTTTTTATAAAAAAAAAAGTTAATGTAATATTGAAATTTTAATTTTTAGAAATTAAGTTGTTTTAACGTTATAATATTTTTACTTATGATATATTATTGTTTTTTTTAAAGAAATTTTATAACAATTTCTTTAAATAGAAATTATATTGAAAATTATTCATTTAGAAAGATTTTAGAAAGAATTTCTATTATGGTTGAGAATAAATTTATAAAAAAAAAAGAAGATAAAATAAATAACGATGAACAATTCCCTGCGGGGAATCCCCGCCCTGCTCCTCACGAAATTAAATGGGAAATTTTGTAGGGACGGGGAATGAAATGGGGGGCGGGACCGGGGACGGGCAACCCATTCCTCGACCCACCCCGCCCCGTGGACATCTCTAGTCACCGCTATGTCGATTTTCCGTCCAACATTCTAATGAATTTCTAGCCTAAGGGTAGTTTTGAAACTTTTATTTGTCAAAGACAATATTATAACTTTTAAAAGAATAGGGACATGTTTGAAATAAGGGACAAAGTTGATGGGTAGTATTTATAATTTTCCTTAAATTTTATATATTTTTTCGATTCAAAATAAATTTTAGTCATAATTTTTAAATTTGTGTTAATATTGTCAATATGTTACAGTACTTTTAACATCTTACTTATATATATATATATTCTTAAAAAAAAAAAAGAAAAACATCTTAGTTTCACCTAAAACTGATACAAAAAAAAAATTAATAAAAATATGTTGATTTTATGGTATGGTTGTGGGTATGGTGTTAAATGTCGAGTGACATGTCGAAATGTTGCTCAACATTTTGGCATGTCGACGGGGTTGACATGTTGAACAAGAGAAATTTTGTTTTTCCCCATTTCAACGAAATGTCAATGAAACTTCGAAATTTCGATGTTTCTTCGACATGAGATTTCGTATGACATGATTTTCGTTTTTTTTAAATTGTATAAATTACATAATTACACTTACACAACACTATCACCTCACCTCACCTCGGTCAGTGAAATATGACTGACTGACATGCACTTGAGATTCGAGGCACTCAGGCACCCTTTTTTTATTTTGTATTTTCTTTTCGTTTACGAAATATGTAAATTACGATTTTCACGAAGAGAATAGTTTAATGCTACTCACTCTCTCATATTCAACTCTTAAGACCTCGCTTGAGAACCATTTGATTTTTAAAAATAAAGTCTATAAATACTATTTTTACCTATGAATTTTCATATTTTCTTATCTACTTTTTACATATGTTTTCAAAAACCAATACAACTTTTGAAAACTAAAAAAAGTAGTTTTCAAAATTTTATTTTTGTTTTTAGAATTTCGGCTAGAAACTCAATTGTTTCCTCAAGAAAAATAAAAATCATTGTAGAGAAAATGAAAATCACGATAGAAAAAATTGAGAGAAAACAAACACAATTTTCAAAAATAAAAACCAAATAGTTATAAAATGAGTCCTAAATAATTAAAATATACATTTAATAAATATATATAATAATAATAATATATAGGAAAAAATGCACTTTTTGTCCTAAGGTTTTGAGTTAATGTCTATTTGATCTCTGAAGTTTCAAAAGAGACACTTTAGTCCTTAAGGTTTTCAAAGTAATTCTAAATGGCCCTTAACTTAACTTTAAACTAACGGAATGATGATTGAACTGTTTATTTACTGACATGGATTGACCAACATGTCAATTTTGTTTAATTATATAGTAAATAACGAAAATTTTAATTTAAAAATGGAACTCTTCATCAAAGTTAAAATGGTAAAAATATTCTAAATCTATCTTCCTCTCTGAACATGAATTATTGTGCTATGAAGAGTTTCATAGCCTCGTCGTTCGTCAAAGGGTTTCAGTGGTTACTTATTGCCTCGTTGAAGAGCTTCACAACCCAAACATGAGGAACCGAATGTCAAGTTCTCGTTTTCTGTCATGACTGCTAATTAAGTTGATCAAACGATCACACAAGTGGAAAGAAATTCCAAAATTTTGAGTCCAAATTTAAACATGATTTCCAATAACGATATCTGTTCCCAAAAGAAAATCACAAAAAGAAAAGTTGAAATTTGCGGTTTTGAAGAACAAAACTTGGTTTGGTTTCAATTTGTGGGCAACTTCTTCTTTATATTTCTCTGACTTTTGGGAATCTCCCCATGAACGAGACCTTTTTCCGTATGACGATTGAATAGAGAGACAATCTAATCAAGGTTTTTGGTTTTCAACAATTGACATTTTGTCTAATTAGTTTCATTAATGATTCATCCTATTAAAGAATGGTTAGAGTGGATTGAAACCCAAACAATTTAAGGATGCATACAAATTGTCCACTCTGCCTTGAGTGGGTGGAGAGGCCACTAGAATTCTTTTAATGAGCAGTGCCCATGAAGAGGCAGCAAATGGCCACTGAAACCCTTTTATGAACAGCGGGGACTGTGAAACTCTCCGACGAACGGCGTCGTAGTGAAGACCAACAAAGGTACCGATGAATGACGACTTGGGGTGATATTGGTTCAATTTTCATCGGTTTTAGGCCAAACCGAGAACCGAATCGATCCAATCGATTTTAGCAAAAGAAGAACCAAACTAATGTCCAATAAAGGACAAAACCATCGGTTCGGTTCTCGATTTTTTGTCTTTTTTTTTTTTTTTTACAATTTTTTTGTTATTTTACTTCCTAGTTCGAGCCCCTATTTTAGTGTTTTTTTCCCTAAAATTTCTCAACACCTCAATAAGAATTCATAGAGTTAACAATCTCATTTTGTTACTTTAAAATTAATTGAAAGAAAACAGATGAAACGACACAAGAATGGAGTAAGCTTCGATTTATGGCTTTTTTGAGGTATATATATCTTGGTTCGGTTTGATTTTTTAATGGTTTTTCTGGACAAAAATCGAACCGAACCAATATTTTTCGGTTTTGCCAAAACAAAAAATGAGATGCCCAATTTTTATCTAAAAAACCGAATCAAACCATTGGATCGGTTTGGTTTGGTCAGTTTTCGGTTAAGACTATCACCCCTAATGACGACGATGGGCAGAAACAATTCTAGGGCACGTGGATAATGGAGAGGAAGAGAGATTAAGAATTTACCATTTTAATTGATACTTAAGACTTTAATTTTTAAATTAATTTTTCAAAAAACCATTGGATCGGTTTGGTTCGGTTCGATTTGGTCAATTTTCGGTTAAGACTATCACCCCTAATGACGACGATGGGCAGAAACAATTCTAGGGCACGTGGATGATTGGAGAGGAAGAGAGATTAAGAATTTACCATTTTAATTGTTACTTAAGACTTTAATTTTTAAATTAATTTTTCAAAAAACCATTGGATCGGTTTGGTTCGGTTCGGTTTGGTCGGTTTTCGGTTAAGACTATCACCCCTAATGACGACGATGGGCAAAAGCAATTATAGGGCACGTGGATGATTGGAGAGGAAGAGAGATTAAGAATTTACCATTTTAATTGTTACTTAAGACTTTAATTTTTAAATTAATTTTTCAAAAAACCATTGGATCGGTTTGGTTCGATTCGATTTGGTCGGTTTTCAGTTAAGACAATCACCCCTAATGACGACAATGGGCAGAAGCAATTCTAGGGCACGTGGATGATTGGAGAGGAAAAGAGATTAAGAATTTACCATTTTAATTGTTTACTTAAGACTTTAATTTTTAAATTAATTTTTCAAAATTAAACAAAATCAATATGTCAACCAATCCATGTTAGCAAATAATGGTCCAACCACCACTTCGTTAGGGTAAAGTTAAATTATAGACCATTTAGAATCGTTAGGGTAAAGTTAAATCAAGGACCAAACAGACATTAATTCCAAACTTCAAGGATCAAATATATATATATATTTTTTGTTTTCTATTCCTTAGATAGACAGACACAAACTTAACCCTTTTTATTTTTTACATTTTATTTTTCCTTTTTATTTTTTGATTTAATTAGTAAATAGGTATTTTCTTTTTTACTTTTTTTTTAAATTTCTTTACCTTTTCATTTACTTACCTCTTCCACATCAAATTTCTATCAAATTTTACAATTTTCTAAACTAAATTAATTTTTTTTGCTGATATCGAAAATTTAGTATAAATATTATATATATTTTAGATATGATGGTTAAAAACAATCAATTATAGTATAATTAAGCCACAATTAAAGTTTCATAAAATAATTCAAATAATTTTAATCAATTTTCATATTTTTTTCAAAATTCTTGTTGACATTGATATTTACATCTAAATATTTTCTTAATTTTTAGATATGATGATTAAAAATAGTGAATTATAGTCTAATTATGCCACGAGTAAAGTTTCATTAATTAATTTAAACCATTTTTACAATTTTCATATTTTTTTTGAAATTTATATCAAATTTTCATAAAATCTAGACCTCGATATTTTTATCGACATCAACATTTTTTTGAAAAGAAAAAAAATATTTATGTCAATAAAAATATCGAAGCCTAAATTTTATGAAAATTTGATATAAATTCGACATCAACATTTTAAATATTGGTCTCCCCCTAAGGTAAATACATGCCTACTATATTTATACACATAAAGAATAACAGAAATTCAGTTTTCCTTGCTTTTTCTTTTTGGAAAGAATTTTTTAGTGGGTTTGTAATTGCAAGGCACGCTTTTCGAAGGCGGTGGTAGTGGGACAAAACAAATCCAGGCGACTGCTAAGTCCTCTTGGTAAATTTCCCCGCAATAATTGCCGCGACAGTTCACGTGGCCAACTGTTATTGGATTGTCGAAAATGGCAAGGGCCCCACTCTCAATCATCCAGCTGTATCCAGTCCCCCTCACCCTATCAAAATCTCCTTCAAAACTAAATTATTAGATCCTAAAGCGCGTAATTAATTTCCAATTTAGCTGACGTGGCTTTTCCCCACCTTCTTTATTGGTGTTCACATGCCGAACCTAATTTTAACTTGCACTACTAATTTAATCACAACTCAACTAATTTACTGTGTTATAATATTGATACAAAAGTTAAAGGTGTAAATCTCTCAATCTAAATATAATTTTAATTTGTTATATCTTTGCCATAAAAATAAAAACCAAAAGGATTATGATCCCTTTCTACATGTCACTCATTCCAGAGAAAAAAAAAAAAAAAACTCATGGGCTTTCGACAGTGTTTAAATCTCCCACATTATACCGTTCTTTTGTTTGATTCCATTCGTGGGCCCTTCTTTTCTCTCCCAACGGCTAGTACAGGCCCATTAATAGTGGGCCCCTTTTGTCTGGCCAGTTCTGTTGCCTTTTTTTTCTTCTTTTTTATTTTATTTTATTTATTTTTAATTAAAAAATTCCTTTGGGGTGTTATTTACTAGTCTATATATACACTATTACACCTCGGGCTTGGAAACATTCACTTCATCTTCTACAAACGCTCACACGGTAGAAATGGGAAGACAGTCTGTGATCGCACTCGTTCTGATCTGCGCCGTCGTCGCCGGTGTCGGTGGCCAGTCTCCGGCTGCAGCTCCGACTACTACTCCGGCGGCTCCCGCGCCTGTAACAGCAAAGTTTCCACCTCCAGCCGCATCTCCTTTAGTGCCACCGACAAATTCATCTCCCGCCGCCGCTCCCCAAAAGCCGGTCACTCCAGCACCGGTCTCCACGCCGCCTGCATCGGCCCCACCAGCAGTAGCTCCAGTGGCCTCTCCGCCGGCCAGCATTCCTCCGACTGCTTCCGTTCCAGCTAGCTCTCCACCGGCTGCTTCTGTTCCGGCTAGCTCCCCCCCAGCTACCGTTCCAGCGAGCTCTCCGCCGGTTCCAGTTCCGGCGAGTTCTCCACCAGTGCCAGTACCGGAGAGCTCTCCTCCAGTACCAACTCCTACGCAATCTCCTCCCGCTCCGACGCCTACAATCGCTCCCGAAAGTGCTCCTCCTGCTCCGATCGCATCACCTCCCGTTGAGGTCCCGTCGCCGGCGCCTAGCAAGAAGAAGTCGAAGAAGCACAAAGCACCAGCTCCTTCTCCGGCGTTGCTTGGTCCACCTGCGCCTCCTTCTGAATCCCCTGGAGCAAGCGAGGAAGGTCCTTCACCCGCCCCTTCACTGGATGACAAGGTAATTTAATTTCAACCTAAATCTCCGCCATTACTGTCTAAATATGTACCTGCATTGTCAATCTGCTCAAGATCTGCAACATCACTTCAACAATCCGCCAATATCAATGTCCATAGCCAAGATCTCACTATAATTTTGATAGAGATGGCGCATGATAGCGCTCTTAGGGTTTTGTCAATGGCCGCATGTACACTTGCTTGATATTAGAGTGACTGAGCCTAATGCCACGCGCCACCGACACGCGCGGATCTAGAGCGTAAGAGGCCTTGGATTGCGTTGGGTTGAGATAATTACCATGGTTGAGTCTAAAGATCAATCCAAGGTAAAGAAACGGATCAAAACGCGTCAAAAGAAGAATCAAAATGTCAGAATGTCAGATCACACTGCGCTCGAGAGTGATAAATTGCAGTCACAGTTTTTTTCAGATTACACTGAGCCAAACACGTTGAAAAATTAAATTGACTGCAGCTTTTAATAAACATGCAATTTCTATTTTTTTAACTTATCAATTTCATAATTTAATACTGAAAAATGCCATGGATCTGTTTTTTTTTTTTGCAGAGTGGAGCTGAAGCGTTGAGGAACATGCAAAAGGTGGTCGGAAGCTTGGCTCTTGGATTGGCCGCCGGCGCCGTCAGCTTCATGTTCTAGAGGGAGAGAGAGAAGGAGAGAGAGATGTGATCGTGCTTCATTTATTATATTTAATCTCTTTTTTTTTTTTTTGTTAAAATTTTCCCCCATTGTACTCCATATCATAAGAGGTGCTTTATTGATTGAATTGATTGATGAAATTTGTTTTACAAAATTGAGCACTGGGGTGTTTGATTTGATGATGAACATTTTGGATGGAGATAGGATTTGGCATATATGATTTGTAATTCTTTCTGTGGAGGACTTGGGAGTGGGGAAATCTTTTATTACATTTGGATCCTTTTGTGTTCTGTAATTAATTCTCGTTCATTTCTGTTCTACATTTATGTCAATTTACTTTTACAATTTCATGTCAAGATAATATAAGATTGTTTGGTTCTGAATCTTCTGATGATGCTCCACTGGTTAAGACATTGTCTACTAAAAAGTGTTGGAAGACCTTGTATGGAAAAGATGAAAGAGATTTTACAATTTTTGTAAAATACATGACTAGTCATTAATCAATCGTTAAACTCTTTTTCATTAATCAATCGTTAATTAGTTTTTGAGATAGAATTTCATGTTTGTCTAATAAAAATGTTAGAAATGAAATTTGAATCATCGTCCTAATTTTGTTTTGTTGCACTAAAAAATTTGTGTTAATCAATAAAAATATACAAAAGTGTAACTACGAAAGCTCACATAAAAAGAACACTCCAACTCGACATCTTTATAGATCAAGTGGGTCAAAAATAAGTAGTTACTTTTGAATTACAAGCCATTTTCTCTAATTGAGGACTCAATTTGATGAAATATATGAATAAAATATGATTTTTTTAAAAAAATTTTATAATTATTATAATGCAACTTTAATCTTTTTAGTAGCAGTCCACCGACAGGATGAGTGAAGTGGCTGAGGGGTTTTTATTTTTTGAAGGTTTAAAAGAGTGAAAGAAACTGCTTTATTTCGGTACAAGGGATTTTTTTTTTTTTTTTTTTTTTTGCGATGTTTGGTGGTGCATTTGAAATATATTTTTACCACAAATAACATTAATGTCGGTGGTGGCAGTGGTAGTGGTAGGTATACAATTTGTCTATGTATAATTCATAAATAATTTTGAACATGCGTGTGGCTTATTTTGTTTCTTTTTTTAAAATTGATTTGCTGTAATGGGGTCATGTGCATCAATGCTGTTAGAATTATCATATAACTAATTTAAATGAGTCACAAGCGTAACAACGATTAGGACTTTTGGATTTTTTTTTAAAATTTAATTTTAATATCTTTGATACCTTTTCTTGTTCTTTATTTTGTCCTCGTCAAACTGGTTCTTGTTATGTTTGATAAAGTTTTGGTACATGTGGGTCATATTTCGCCTGACACATGTTTTAATAGTTGGAAAACATTCATATGATGCTCAAAACTATATGGTGGTTACTACTAATTACTAAGTTCACTAATTAAGGAAGTTGAAAATTTTGAATGTGTATAGTTTCTGTTTGAATGGTTAACAAGAAGATATTTTAGAAGTTTGGATTAAAAAAAAGTATATGGTGTTTCAAAAGTAAACTCATAAGAAAGAATGGAAACTTAGGCTTCATTTTTCTTTTTTGGAAAATTTACATTATAAATCATACTAAAAAAATCGAACATACAACTTAGCCTACACTAAAATTATGTTGAGGTTGACAAACCCTTTTACTTAATTATAATGAAAATAAGAGAACCAAAATAAAAATCAATTAAAATAAAATTGTTAACCTACTTGAGTAATAAAAAATAAAAAAAAAACTCAGTCTTTCAAATAGAATACATTTTTAAATTGTTAACCTGTTTTACACGTTTTTTTTTTTTTATTTTGTATATATATATTTTTTATTTTATGAGTTCAATAACATGAAAAAGTGAAGATTCAAACCTCTAACATTCTTGTTGTAAATATAATGTCTTAACCAATTGAGCTATTAATATATTGTACATGTAGCTAATGTATTTAACTTTTTCAATTAGATATAAATATAGTTCAAATTTGGAAGAGAATTTTCATTTTAATCCTGGTATTACAAACACAATTATATTTTACTTAATTTCTAAGTCACAGCTCAACCATCCTCTTTAACTTTTAAAGAGAAAGAAGAAAATTGGCAGTGTGGTCTTTCGGCCATGCTTTTGCGAACTTTTTCCATGGTTAAGAAGAAGATATTCCTAGAACCAAAGTAAAGCAACAGAGACAAAAGATATGATGTAATAAAAGAGTCTTCCAACTTCCATACTAAGGAAAGAATCCAATCCAACCATCACCTTCAATGTAATCCTCACTTTTTTTTTCTCTTTTTCGGTTTAAGTAAATTGAGAAGGAATAATTTTACATGATTTTAATCATCATTATCTTCATCTAATGATTTGCAAATTAAATTATTAAGATCAAGTTTGATTTTGAAAAACGCTTAACAAGAGATCCCATAGAAGCTCAAAGAAGTCAATTGAAGCACAAGTACCAATATTTGATATTTTTCGACTAAAGTAAAATTTAAGTTGAGCTTGAACATGAGTTTTTTAGAAATGTGAAAAATATTTTTAGCTAATTAAAATTATTATTATTATTTTTGTTTATGATGTTTAACTAGATAGTACAAAGTTTTAGATTTTATTTTTTGAAAGTACTTCAAAGCATTTTAGAATGTTTAAAGTGCTATTAGAATAAACACTTCATTTGTGCTTCTTCTAAAAGTATCGGTAAAAAATAACGCTCCACCTAAAAACAACATAAATTTAAAAATATTGTATTTATAATAAAAAAAATCTAAAAATGTAGTTTTAAAAATAAATATTTTTAAAAAAATGTAATTTAAATAAGGTATTTCAAGTGTGAGTTACTTCTTCAACCTTATGACAAAAATAGAGAGATTTTTGTCAAGTAAGAAATTGTGAGTACTAGCTAACATGAGCATAACTCAATTGACATAAAACATACACTATCAACTAAGAGATCAAGGGTTCAAATCCCCTACCATACATATTTCCAAAAAAAAAAAAAAATTGCGAGTGCCAAACACGATGACTAGTGCAATTTTTAAAATAATGACATTAGTTATTTAACTATTTTATTATTTCAAAATAATTTATGTCTTCCTACAGCCGCTCTGATGGACAATTGTCTTCCACCCATTAGTGGTCTCTCCGGCAAGCAGGGCAAGCCGAAGAGGGAGGGAAGAGTGAAGGAAAGAAGAATATTAAATACTATTATTCGCTTTACTGTTGTAACAAATTTCTGTTCTATTATCTTTGTTATACTTTACTTAATTTAACTTTTTTTTTAAAAAAAATTAGCTTAGTTATTACATGCACTCAAGCTATAAAAATGTGTTCCGCTGCTCCCTGTTGTAATCAAATCACAACGTGAAATGCATAATTCATTGAGTTGTTTTATGGTATCGACCCACATTGACACAATTTTTTTTTTTTTTTTTACCTTCTTTTGTTGCCAATTTCATCTTTTCAGACATCAGTGGCCAATCCTTCTGTCTTTGATTGCCAACACACATGCTACTTCAACACCTCTCTTTTTACTATTCAATATTTGTAATCTTGTGCAAATTCATCTTGATTCAACTAATTATGTCTTATGGAAATATCTTATTGCTTCCATTCTTTAGGCACATTCACGCTTCGATCATATTAATGGATTTCTATTGATCATTGCAAAATTTGTTCAAACACCGACTAGTACAACCACTATAGAGGTGAGTCCTTTGTGATGACACTTATGTGTTCAAGCATCAATCACCTTGATTAAGGCCACCTTGTCAACCACAACACTTGTCCTTGTCGTTGGTTCTTCCTTTGCCTACGAGTTATGATTGGTTCTTCCTTTGCCTATGAGTTATGATTGGCTCTTGAGAAACGCTACTCCTCCAAGTCTAGATCTAATCTCCTTGAATTACGATCCGGCTTATATAATATAAAGAAATCATCTACTAAATCTATTAAACAGTATACACGTCAGATTTAGGAGATTATTGATAAATTAGCCATTGTATCTATTTCTCGTGATGATTAGGAAGTCTTGGTTCATACCTTGAATGAGTTGTCTCCTAAATAAAACTCTTTTCGGACCTCCATCTGCACTTAGAGCAATACATTATCTTGCGAAGAACTCCATGCCATGCTCTGGGTGGAAAAGAAAACTCTTCTGACCAATAACTGCAGCTGCAGATCCCATCCACACAGCCATGACAGCCTTTAAAGGAACCTCTAGAAACCCTACCTCACAGACTTTTTCATCTAATCATGAGGCTGGCCATAATTCAAACAACTAAGGACGCAACCCATCTTCATTCAACCAAAGCCCAAAGCAATTCGTTCCCCAACTCCAACGCACGTGGACCTAGCCCATTTGGTTCAAATGGCACACTGAACGACCTCTCTCCAACTAATGGGTCATTCAGGTTTGAAGCCAATCTTGAGTCTAAGACCCCTTTCAAGTTTGGCAGTGGTGGTTCATGCTGGATCTTTTGTCTAATCGGTCAAAGACCTGGGTACAGTGCACTCGATTGTTATAACATAATGAATCTTGCCTTCCAAGGCCGACATTCTCTAGCACAATTGGTTGTAATGGCGGTAAACATTATATCCTCACAGTTTTATAATGCTAATAACTTTTAGTTGTCTAACAACGGGTGCAATGCCCATGTGACTAATGATTTGGCCAATATGAGTCTCACAAACAACTATAATAGCGAAGAATTTGTCACAGTTGGCAATGGGCAACTTCTACATGTTACACATTCTGACAGTGGTACATTATCTACTCCCCCTCAAACATTTACCCTTTCCAATATTCTCCAGATTTAACCACTAATCTTTCATTACAATTGCCTTTTTGTCTTTGATTCTGAGTAATTTTCCATTTAGGATAAACTATCATTTTTTTCTTTCAAAACAAGAGAGTGCTCTTCGGCATCACCGCTTAGGTCATCCAAATCCTAAAATTTTACGTCATGCTTTGTCTCTAACTAGTTCTTTATCAACTTGTGAATGCACTAGTTTTTTACGTGCCAAAATGATTAAACTTTCTTTTCATATTTCTCATATTGATGTGAATGCACTACTTTAGCTCCTCTAGCATTGGTTCATAGAATCATATTGATGTATGGAGACCATATTCTATTGTTTCTGTTAATGACTATCACTACTATGTTAACAGAAACACGTGATAGCTATTAATAGAAACAATAGAAAATGGTCCCCATACATCATTATGAACAAGTGCCAAAGGACCTAAAGTAGTAGAATGAGAAACATGAAAAGAAAGTTTAGTCATTTTGGCACATAGACTACTAGTGCATTCACAAGGTGATAAAGAACTAATTGGAGACAGACCAAGATGAGACAAAACATGGTGTAAAATTTTAGGAGACAGATGACCTAACTAGTGATGTCAAAAAGCATTCTCCTATTTTGCAAGAAAAACATAATTTTTGGTCGGCATGTCCGGTTGAGCAGAAGATAGAGCAGACAAGCTAGATATAGGTCTAGCCAGATAGTTTATTCGGAATGGAAAAGTAGTCTCAATGAAACACAAAAAGGCAATTGTTGTCTAAGCAAAATTTATGGACAGATAAAAGATTAATGGTTAAATATGAAGAATGGAGAATATTGGAAATGGTAAAGGTTTGAAAGGAAGTAGATAATGTACCATTGTCGGAATGTGTAACATGTAGAGGCTGCCCACTTCACCATTATAGTTGTTTGTGAGGCATAATTGGTCAAATCCTTAGTCATATGGGCATTGCATGCGTTATCAGACAACCAAAAGTTATTAGCATTAGAAGATTGTGAAAACATAGTGTTTACCATCATTGCAGCTAATTGTGCTGGAGGATGTCGACCTTAGAAGGCAAAATTCATTATGTTATAACAATTGAGTGCATTGTACCTAGGTTTTTAATAGATTTGACAAAGGATTTGGTCTAAACCACCACGACTAAACCCAAAAGAGGCCCCAAACCCAAAATTCGGGTTGCTTGACTCGAACAACCCATTAGTTGGAGAGAGGCCATTCGGTGCACCATTTGAACAAAATGGGCTAGACCCAAGTGCACTAAAGTTGGGGAAGGGACTGTTTGGGCTTCAGTTGAACAAAGATGACACATCTTCAATTGTTAGAATTACGACCAACTCCATGATTAGATGAACGAGTTTGTGAGGTAAGGTTTCCAGGTTCCTTTGAAGGCAGCCATGGTTATGGAGATGGGATATGCAGTTGTGATTTGGTGAGACGAGAGTTTTCTTTTCTGCTTCGAGCATGACATGAAGTTTTTCGAAGGATAGTGTATCACTCCGAGCGCGGACGAAGGTTCGAAAAGTGTTATACTAAGGAGACAACTCATTCAAGGTATGAACCAACACTTCATCATCAAGAGAAATAGATATAATGGCTAGTTTGTCAACAATCTCCTTAATTTGGTGTGTATAATATTCAATAGATTCAATAGATAATTTCTTGATAGTGTAAAAGGCATATTGTAATTCAAGGGCATTAGATCTAAACTTAGAAGAGTAGCGTTTCTCAAGAGACAACCATAACTCTCGAGCAGAGGCAGAACCTACGACATGGGCAAGCACGATGGTTGACAAAGTGACATTAATAAAGGTCACTAATATGATCGTAGAAAAGAAGGATTCACTTCTATAGTAGATGTGCCCATCAATATTTGAACAAGTTTTGCACAGGCCGGTAGGAATCCATCAATATGATCGAAGAGTGAATGTGCTTGAAGAATGGAAGCAACTTGATATTTCCATAAGACATATTTAGTTGAATCAAGACAAATTTGCACAAGATTATAAATATTGGATAGTAAAAAGAGAGGTATTGAAGCAATAGGGTGTTGGCGAGTGAGGAGGAGGCAGAAGGGTCGACCATTAGAGCTCTGCACAAATGAAATCGGCAACAGAAGAAGGTAAAAAAAAGACACATGTCATTGTGGCTCCGATACCATAAAACAACTCAAAAAATTATAATGAATTCTGAATTTCATATTGTGATTTGATTACAATAAGGTGCCCAAATTTATAGCTTGGAGTACATGTAACAACTAAGTATAATAGAGATAATAGAACATAAATTTGTTACAACAGTACAGCCAATAATAGTATCTAATATTATAATTCTTCCGTCCATTATAATTCTTTGGGTTGTTTTAAAGAAGAACGATGCATACAATGGAAGAGAGAGACAGAGAAAAAGAAAAGAAATGGTGGTTGACAGAGCGACGACCAGGGAGGATAGCTGCTACAATATTTAGAAGGTTGCCGACATGACAACAAACACATGTCGGAAGAGAAGATGGATCATGAAAGAGAGAAGAAGAATTGAAGAAATGAGGAAGGGGTTTTGGGAAAAAGAAATAAAATATCTTAGCCAATTAAATTATACTTTTAATAGAAGTGAAAACTAAGAAAGATCGCTAATATCTTAACCAATTAAATTATACTCCTCAAACTTACTCTTAAACGAAGATGCCTTACCCTTAAAGTAAAGATTAAATAGTCTCTAGAACGTGGTACAAAAGTACATAAGGAACCCCACCCTATCTACCTTCTTACCAACTACCAAGAGTTGGAAGTGATCTAGCTCTATTTCTATTCTTCATAGATCATCAAACGCAAAAAGTTCATTTAAAATGATGAAATACAGAAGTACAATAACTGGTTAAGTCGCATTTTATATTTCTCGATTGTAGAATCGAGAGGGAGGGAGAAAAAAGTTCAAGCCTAAACATACAATTTCATCTCCACTTTTTTTAAGAATTCAATTTTATTCTTTATATAAAAATTATTTCCAACCAAGTTTTGTTGTCACAAAATATTAAATTTCATTAACAAAGAAATGATGTGATATTCAAATATATTTTTTAATTAATTGAATACTATTTTAACATTTATAAAATAAAAAATCTACCCACCTTAAATAACATAACATAACACAACAACTTACCCAACACAAAATGTGTTGCTAAGGTAGAAAATAGACCCATTAAAATTACTGATATGCTAACCATTGGTCACCATATTAAGAATTACTAACTTAATTCTTATGAGTTTGTTCAGCTTATAGAATTTTAGTTCATAGCATAATATAACATAAAATTAGGTCAAGTTCAGATTTTTTAAAAAGGTAAAAATATAGCTTTCATTCCTAAAGCTTACTTTATTTCAAATTTGATCCCTAAAGATTTCTATTTTCAATAACTTGGACATTTGATAGATTGATAGCCTCCTAACTAATCCAAGTTCAGATCAATACATCAAAACATATTCCCATTACTCCCATACAATACATGCATTAGGACACAAAAAGAAGTTGCTAGTGACCTTCCTAAGGAACATAAACAAAAAAAAATTAAGGAGTGCAGACAGCTCATGCCACCAAACGTACCTAAACCATACATCTTTACACTCTAGTTGGAGCTGTAAACCATTCTTAAACCATTTTTCCATGCCTTTCCCTCATGGGTCATCCTACTGATTGATACCCCACTTTTCAATTAATAAAACATTCTTTACAGTCCTCTTCGTCTCTCTCATTCTAGTCCTCCACTTACCAAGTCTATAAATATCAGATAGAAATTATTGAAATGTCAGTAGAACACTAACCTTAAAGCAGAAGGAGAAAAATGAAATCTGCTGCTGTCAGTTTGGTGGTTGTTTCATTGATTCTGAGCTCCTTCCTCCTCCAACATGCCATAGCTGATTCTTCTACAACCTATGCTCCAAGTAAGACAAATGCTTTACCATTAATATCACTACTATTGGCAATGAATATATAACCCTTCATTCATCCAAGAGACTAACTTGTTTATTGTTTTTCCTTTTTCTTTCTTTTTTTTTTTTTTTTTTTTTTGGAAGGTGTTTGTGATTCAAAATGTGGGATAAGATGTTTGAATGCAGGGGTGAAGGACAGGTGCCTTAAGTATTGTGGACTCTGCTGCCAACAATGCAAGTGTGTGCCCTCTGGAACCTATGGAAACAAGTCAGAATGCCCCTGCTATAGAGACAAGTTGAACTCCAAGGGAAAATCTAAATGCCCTTGATTTCATTTTTTTTTAATTTTCCCTCCCTTGAAATTTGTCATCTTCTCACTTCTCAATCACTTGAATCAAATTTCTTTTTCCCCTAAAATTTCTTAAATGTGAGTGTGTGTCTGTGACATGAACAAATAAATTCATTGAATCAGACTGAAACATATTAAAGCTAAGTTCAAAGTGGAAGCACTCTAACTAGTTATAGATTAAGTCTATATATAGAGGAATAGAATCAAACAGAAAAGGGCTTCCAGAATTAGGAGAAGTTTTTTCTCTCAAAAAGCAACAAAAAATAATATTTTGTGTCTGATGCTTCATCATGAAGATGAATCGTCAACACTGGGAGATCTGTTCGACAAGGATCAAGATGCACATGGAAATCAGCTCATGTCTTTCAATGCTTGAAATTTTAGACAAATAAGTTACCCATAAAACCTTTTTGTTGGCACAAGGGGAAGAAAAAGAAAAAAAAAACACATGCACATGCACATACCAAAAAGAACCTCTGCCATTTTTTCAATTACCAGAAACAAGAAATTTTCATCGATCAATTTTCCAAAGATTGGAACAACAACAAAGACTTCGTTTCGTGCATTGGAATACCAATTTTTCAACATGAAACACTAAAAAAAATCACCCATCCTCTATTATGCTGTCGTTTTTCTTTTCTTTTTGCACCTATATTTACCGAGCAATAACCCATAATAGATGGAAGAAATACAAGATAACCAAGTAATTTGAGGTACTTGGAAGCAGGTGGAACCTCTATTGTCTTGAGATATCACTCAAGCTTAAGCCACTAAACAATTGCCCCATTCGTTTCTCCCCCTCACTCTATTTATAACCAATCTCCACTAACAACTCCTTAGCTAAATACTAATATACCCTTAATACCTAACAATATTCCCACTTCTATCCTAACTGCATTCCTATCATACACCATGAACACAGTTGCAAGAGCCAAACCTTGTTTAAGAATTGGTCACTTCCTGACTTCTAGCATTGTCATACAAGCTTATTTCGACTGAAGCAGCTGAGTAGTGCCAGAGCCTGCAAGTAGCCAAAATTTCCTTTTTAAAATCTATTGTGAATTTGGAATCATAGGAAAACACAATTCAGTGCAGTCATGTACCTTTTCCTTGGCCCTAGCTGTGCCAGATTGTGACAGTGCCACTAATGGTGGGATAGCTCCCGCTCGGATTGCCATGATGCAGAATCTACTAGCGATTGCACAAAGCCACAATAATGCAGCAGCTGCATACTCCTTTGCCCTGGCAGAACCTAACTCAATAGTGTCAACCAACAAAGCAATACCACCCTCGCGTACAATTTCAATCCTCCCTTCATCTATTGATGCAAGATTTGCCAGAACAACCACTGCCTTCTCAACCATTCCAGCAGCTGGATCCATCAACTTCACAAGATGCTTGATAGATCCAGCCTCCACAATCTTAGCCTTGTTTTCGGAAAGCAAGGACAAATTAAACAGTGCGGTGGCTGCATCTTTCTTTCCCCGAGGTGTGCCATCCCTCAACAAGTCAACCAGAGGCCCTATTGCCCCAGACCTCCCAATGTTAACCTGGTTATCCTCAACCACTGAAAGACTACCAAGAGTAGCCGCTGAGTTCTCCTTTGCCTCTGGGCTCCCAATTTGAAGGACGTGAATCAAAGCTTCAATTGCATTGGCCTGAACAATGATAGTTTTGCAATTATTGTCGATTGACAAGTTCACAAGTGCTGTAACAGCATTCTCTTGAACCTTTGTGTCATTAGAATTTAGCAAATTGACTAAAAGGCTAATTGCCCCACAGTCTGCAATCACCCTCCGATTTTTCGCATTAAGCTTGGTAAGTAACCGCAGTTCAGCCGTAGTAGTTCTCAGAGTTTCAAGTGAATCGCTCGTCAAGTCCGCAACCAACCTTTGAACTTTGGCTTTGATGCCAGTGAGATCAGAACTAATCTCAAGTACAGGAGAAGAAATCATTTCAGGAACAGACCTTGACTTTGAGCTTTGCTATCAGCATTTGAGGTAAGATTTTTAGTTCTCTTCAGCAGTACGATCAAAGTTGCACCAGTTGATGGCTCGGATTTTACCTCCCAAGCACCCTTAGTGTAAGCTATCAGCCCACCGACACTTTGTGGGTCTGATTTTTGTTCCCCTCGCCTGTTGTCTTGATATGAAATGTGACAGAATAAGGAATAGCTTGGTCAGAGGCAGGTCTAATATCCAAGCAGTTTCTGAATAATGCACAAGGAAGTGGAATGTAAATTATTGCAAGAACAAACCATTCTAGAAAACATTATGAACTCGTAACTTACAAACTATAGTTTACTTGGTCGTTGCTGCTTATTTTTCAGCAGTTCTCATATTCATCAATTGAAGAGTAGGGACCATCACACTAAACTATTTAACAAATAACAACTTTCTCAAGTATGAGCTTCAAAAAATTCCTTATCTTCTTTAACTTTTAATAATGTTTCAGAACACTTGTTTTCTAAAAGTTCCCATAAATCATCAGTCAATAGTCCAGTAAAGAAAATATGAAGTTGAGAATATCAGAAGCCATTCCTTGATCAATTTTGTTAACATTTCAGCTTTTTGGTTATAGTTTTTTCTGAAAAACAAAGACCCAAATCAAACGCACTTTCAACACTGATATCACCATCACACCTAATTTAAAATTAGAAAGACCATAAGCCAGAGAGAGAGAGAGAATTAGAATCAAGTTTTCTATCTCTGAAAGCCAGAATATCATTCACATGACGAGGGAAGAAAACATGAAACATGCAATCAAAAACATGGAGTACTTATCCGCAATAGCATGGAAATCATCAGAAGTGCTAGCAAATAAGTGCAGCTATTGACAAATCCAACTTACTTAAAGTGTTTCTTCACCTACTACCTCCTATGGTAATTATATCTATACAAAATCAGGTAGTCCCAAACTCATCTTATCAAAAGCACATCAAAGATTAAAATCTAAGAAATGCCCATATGCCGAACCAATTTGTTCGCATGTGGCAGTAGCAGAAGTTTTTGGGCTCAATTTTCTCGCGTTTCAAAAACTTACCAGTAGAAACGTTTGACGACTGGATTATAGCACCATAGATAAGATTTGCTATATGGAAATAATATTTCGACGCAGCCAAGACAGATAACAGAAGAGGGAAAAACTGCATAAAACTCGATGAAGGAAAAGAAATTAGAGGAGATTAAGAAATACCCAAATTAAGACGAACTCATGAGAATCCACGAATGTTATTTTGCTAGAACTTCTTATGCTGACTTCCTGAAAGTCGTGTTCGCCTTGTTCCCCTTCTTCTGAATTTCCTTTTCTTAAAAGCTTCTGCAACTTTTTTTTTTTTTTTTGAGAAAACTGTTGCAAATATACAATTGGATGTGTTCGTTGATTATTAATAATGGGTAAATTGCCGCCATTGCTCGGAGGGAAGTCGGAGCACCCACCAGTCCCCAACCACTCCCACCACAGAATGATTTTTTATCTCAAAAAGTTTTTGTCATCATCTTCGATTTCTCTATTTTAATTTTAAAAACGAGCTAGAGTTCATCAAATTTTAATAGGATATTTATTTTGCAACAAGTCATGAAAAACAACTCTCTCTCTCGCGTAGATTGACAACTTAGAAAACGACTTGATGCAATATTTATTTTACACACATAAAATAAATAAACAAATAAATAAATTTATATATATTACTTTTGGAGTTATGTCATGACAAATTAATCTCTAGATTTTTTTTTTGATAGCATAAATCTCTAATTTTAAAAGTGTTTAGATGACTAAGGCCCCGTTCGATAACCATTCGATTTTTGATTTTTGGTTTTTGAAAATTAATCCTATAAATGCTACTCCCACCTATGGATTTACTTATTTTGTTATCTCATTTTTACCTATGTTTTCAAAAACCAAGCCATGTTTTGAAAACTAAAAAAAAATAGTTTCCAAAAACTTGTTTTTGTTTTTAGAATTTAGCTAAGAATTCAAATGCTTCCTTAAGGGAGATGAAAACCATTGTAGAGAAATTGAGAGAAAACAAGCTTAATTTTCAAAAACTAAAAACCAAAAATCAAATGGTTATCAAACGGGCCTAAACTTTTAATTTTATGTCTAATAAGTTTCTAACTTATTAAATACAAAATTGAAAGGTAGTGATTCTTTTGGACACAAAATTTCATTTTATATTGAATAGATATATGAAGTTAAAAAAATATAGAACAAACTAAGAACCTATTTGAAATAAAATTAAAAAATTTTGGTGACATATTAGAAACTTTTGAACTTCAGGACATATTGATGCATAAAATTGAAGTTTCAAAGACTTATTAGACATTTTTATTAAATTTATAGATCTACTAGTCTTTTTTTTTTCTTTGAAGAGACATTACAACCTACTAGTCACAATCCATTAACTTTGTAAATTGAACATACATGTAACAATTATATAATATATCAAATGATATGTTGGTATCATCACATCAATTTTTCATTGTTACTTAAATTAATGTCAATAGAAATGCCTTAGACCATGTTTGATAACCATTTGATTTTTGAAAATTGTGTTTGTTTTCTTATAATTTCTCTACAATGGTTTCCATCTTTCTTAAGAAAACATTTGAGTTTCTAGCCAAATTCCAAAAACAAAACAAAGTTTTTGAAAACTATTTTTTTTAGTTTTCAAAACTTGGCTTGATTTTTGAAATATATGTAAAAAATAGATAAGAAAATATGAAAACTCATAGGTGGAAGTAGTATTTATAGGCTTAATTTTCAAAAACCAAATGATTATCAAACGAGGCCTTAACTTTTCTTTTCTTTTCTTTTTTTGAAAAAAAAATGCCTTAACTATTGAGTTATGCTGAAGTTGACAACATCAATATAAAATTCATACATTTATAAAAATACAAATGTTAACATAAAACAAATACAAGTATATAAATCAAATATAAAAAATGATAAACAGATAAAGTATCCAAACTAAAATTAGTATTTGTTGTAAAAAAATTTAAGGATGGCATTTTTCAAACCAATTCTTGGATTTTTTTTAAAAATTATTATTATTAGGGCCAGCTGTAAGGATGACAAAAACATATAGTACAATTGCAAGTGTGTCATTGGTTTATCCCATTTGCAAATATAGCAACAAAAAAAAAAAAAAAGGCCCAACCCAAACGGAGTGTGCAAAAAGTCAAAAATAACCCTATGTGTCTTCCCGCGTTTTTGCAATATGAAGTATATCAAGAGTCTATTAGTGATATATTGTTGATATAGCAATGATATACTAATATGAAGTAAATCAGTAATATACGAATGATATACTTTATTCAAGTATATTAATGAAATGACATTCATAATATAAAGAATATCAACAGTATATCGGTAATTCATATTCATATATATCAAATATACGTAATATAAAGTATATCAAGAGTACATCAGTAATTCATATTCAGTATATCAATATACCTAAAATGAAGTATATCAGTGATATACTACTGATATACTTTATTTAGGTATATTAATGAAATGATATTTCTAATATGAAGTGTATCAACAATATATCAGTAATTCATATTTAGTATATCATATATACCTAATATGAAATAGACCAAAACTATAACAGTAATTCACATTCAGTATATCATATATACCTAAAATGAAGTATACTACTGATATACTTTATTTAGGTATATCAATTTAATAATTCATATTAGTATATTATATATACCTAAAATAAAGTATATCAGTGATATACTACTAATATACTTCATTGAGGTATATCAATTTAATAATTCATATTAGTATATTATATATACCTAAAATGAAGTATATCAGTAACATACTACTGATATACTTTATTTAGGTATATCAATTTAGTAATTCGTATTGATTAGTATATCAGATATTTCTAATATAAAGTATATCAACAATATACCAGCAATTATATTATAGTATATCAGATATACCTAAAATGAAGTATATCAATAATATATACTACTGATATAATTTATTTTAAATATATTTTTTCACTGATATACATAACATTGATGTACCTAATAAGCAAAGTATGAACTAATACATAACATAATTAAAAAAACATTGCGAAACAAAGAATATAAAGTATATCAAATATATTATTGATATACCCGTTAATATACATGTTGATACACCAAAGAGGGTAAAATTAGAATAATGAAAAAAAAATGAAAATGAAAATTAAATTTTTTTGCTATGTTTACAAATCTCAAAGACCATAACTAGATTTGCAAATATCCTAATATATATATATATATATATATATATATATATATATATATATATATATATATATATATATATATATATTTATTTATTTATTTATTTATATTTATTTATATTATTTTTTTTTTGCTACCCATTACAATTTCCCTTATTACTATTACTTTAGTTTTAAAATAAAGATCTAACGTTCATATTTTGTCGCAAACATTAAAACCCCCCAATAAGATTTTTTATTGGGTCAATGCCAACGAGATTGATTGAAGAATCACATGATTTTTAACATTAATGATCTTACAATTTTAACTAAACATAAATTAGGTCCATCTAGTTTTGATTGTTTAGCAAACAATTAAGCTAAATGAGAAGAACAACATATTTTAATTCGAATCATAATCTAGTTTAGCTTCATGATCATAATTTTAAACAAACTATTTTCATTTCTGTATTTTACATAAAAAATTATTTTAATTAGATCCTAAAATGGATCCAAATCAATCAAGACAAGTTTAGAAGTTAAAAGCTTAGTGGAAAAGCAGTCCTAATGGATCTACATCCAAGTATTCAGTTGTGATAAAGCATCCAGTCCCTCTCAACCAGGAAGCAAACATAATTCTTGTCTGACAGAGTGAGGATCTGTTACTGTTTGTGTTTGTTGATGCTGAGGGACCAGCTCTTGCTTATCTTAGTTCTTGATATTTAAGGCACAGCAACCATCAGCTACCACCTAAAATAAAATATCATCAATTTAACTATACAGTTGTTTCTCTATTGATGAAGACATATATGTGGAGTACAGAGTGTAAGTAAAGGGAAATTACAATGAAGTAATTGATCCATGTCATTTGTTAATTAACACCAATAGTGGAAACTAAAAACTCAATCAGCCAGAGATGAGTACTGGTGATATAGATGATTTATGTGCTACCCCAAAAGATCAGAATTACAAGCAGAAGTCTTTTTCCCAACACATCTAGATGGATAATTTTCAGTATGAAACAATCAAATTGAAACATTAGTTGGAATTACTGCTGGCCTTTTTACTTTTTCATTTCTTTGAATGAGTTTTATTGCATTTCCATCATCTATTTACAAATCAAGAAAAAATTCTACACAGATACCTGATGTAACATTATTGTGGCATGAAAATTTATATGCCCCCTCTCAACAGCAGCGACATCCAAGGTTTATGTCACGGAAGTCACACATACTTCTAGATTAGTGGCTTTCAACATTACTATGCACATGCTTTTTGAAGAGGTTAAGCAGGTCCTGAGCCTGCAATAACAATTTTAATTTTGAATTAATAGTCTTTTTCGAAGTTGGAATTATAGAAGAACAGAATCTATCACAGTGAGAGTACCTTATCCTGGGCCCTCGGAGTTCCAGATTGTGACAATGCCACTAAGGGTGGGATAACTCCTTCTTGGAGAGCCGCTATGCAAAATTTATTAGAGGTTGAGCAGATCCGTAATAGTGCAGCAGCTGCATTCTCTTTTCCTCTGGCAGAACCCAATTCAATAGCCTCGACCAACACAGGGATCCCACCCTCCCTACCAATTTTAATCTTTCCCTCCTGAATTGTAGCAAGATTTGCTAGAACAGCAACTGTCTTATCAACCATTCCAATTGATGGATCCATCAACTCCACAAGATGCTTAACAGCTCCAGCTTGCACAATCTTGACCTTGTTCTCTGGAAGCATAGACAGATAAAACAATGCAGTTGTTGCATCTTTCCTTCCCCTAGGAGTCCCATTTCCTAGTAGTTCAACCAGAGGCCCAATGGCCCCAGACCTCCCTATCTTTACCCTGTTTTCCTCCACCATAGCAAGGCTAAAGAAAGTAGCAGCTGAGTTCTCCTTTGCCTCAGGGCTTCCTGTGGCAAGGACGTGAATCAGAGGTTCAATTACATTGGCCTGAGCAATGGCAATTTTGTGCTCGCTATAAATTGATAGGTTGAGAAGTGTTGTAACAGCATGCTCTTGAATCAATGCATCTGTAGAATATAGCAATTTGACCAAAAAGCTGATTGCTCCAAGTTCTGCAATCATAATCCGGTTTTCAGTACTAAGCTTTGCAAGACTGCGGAGTTCAGCTAGTGCAGCTCTAATAGTTTCAAGTGAATTTCTATTCAAGTCCTCCACCAACTTCTGAACTCTGGCTTCAACACTTCCAAGATCAAATATGGGCTCAATCACAGAAGAACAAACAATTTCAGGAAGTTTGTGTGGCTGTTGCCCAATTATATCACTTTTTCTTTCCAAAGACAATCTGAGTGGAAATTCGGGTTCGACTTGTGAGAAGGATGGAGTCACATAAGCTGGTGGTTCTGATTTTACGTTCTCAGAAGTATCACTGGTGAAACCTACTGGTCCAATTGATGACACAGGTGAAGTGGTGTCAGCTGTATCTCTAGGTATAACTTGCGCAAAAGTAGGATTAGCATTGGAGTCAGAGAAAACACTATCATGAACTTGACATTTTTCATCCAACGTGACATTGGGATGATCTTCTGAGCTTGTGACCGGCAAACCTCCATACAAACTTGAAATTCGTGCCTTTCTACTGTAATTTGGTATTATATTAGTGTCTACTATTGAAACTGAGCTACAGCTTCGGGATTTCTCAAGTGTAATTACACGCTCATGCCTGTGAGTTATGAGATGCGTTTCATCAACATGTTCAGCTTCTCCTTTTGTTTGGACTTGTACGGCATTCTCTTTCAACTTTTGAAGAGCCAGAATTTCCATCAGAATCTGCTGGTTTGACTTCGAGCTTAGTTTGTCTAGAATTTTCACCAACAACTTTGCATTTGGTCCAACAATCTCCTATTGATCCTTCAGCACGCATTTAATTATGGCGAATAGTTGCTCATGCATGTGCCTCCCGATTCTGGACAAATTACTGCAAGCCATTAAAATGAGGTGAGGAGTCATAAGGTCATAGGTTGAAATCATTTCTCACTAGAAATTCAATAGAAAAATGCATAAAGCACTACATGCATTCCAAGCCCACATAATGAGATTTGATAGTCATGGACGGACGGTTCTCGCCAGAATAAAGAAAAAAGACGTAGGAAATGAACCATAGAATTCGTGCATCAAACTCGATTAGTAATTACAAAATAAAAGGTAAAAAGTGAAATTCCTCACTACCTCGAGAGATGTTGAGCCGACTTCAAATAGACAGTTGTTCGTACGAAGACCCTAGCCGCAGGAACAAGTCCCTGTTTGATCTATAGATCTTGAATATTAAAGATTCTCTTTCCAAAACCTAGATAAATGCAAGAGAAGTGGTTAGAAGGAAGGATCACTAACTAAAACTTTATCAGGAGTGTATTCCAATTTAGTTATCTGTTCCAATTGTCATTCATGCCTCAGATCCTCTTTCTTCTTCTTTGCAAGAGTTAGGGTTCAATCTATTATTGCTTCAAAGTTTACAAGGAAAAACTATGTTGGTATTCGATTGCGGAAATTCGTTATAACTTTCGATCAGAAGCATCATAGGAAACAAAAGTACAAATGATCGGAAGCTCCAGAGAAGGAGTCAATTCCAAAGAAATGAAAAAAAACGACCAATCGAATTGGAAAAATTCAAAACTCCGAGGAGACAGAAAGGAAACTTACACGGAAAATGATAGAAGAGCTAACCGCGTCTAGGAGTCTCTGTCACGGAGTTTGTGTAGAGTGCAGAGCATTAAGCGTAAGAATTCAGCTTCTTCCTTCCGGTGCGAATGATTGAATTGGTTTTAACTTCTAATTTTATATTCCCTTCTCCCGCAGGAAGAGAACCTGTATACGGAATCAGGAAAACTGTGAAAATTTTTGGGAAACGTTTTGACGATTTTGAATTTGAGTTGTTTTTGTAGTCGAGAAATGTGATTACGCCGCTGCGGTTGCTCCGGCAGGAGGAGCATTGACCGTATCGTCAACGCGTTCATACTTTGTGCAAACGACGGCTCGTGCTCGAGAGAGCGCAGTGGTTGGACTGAATCGCATACGCTTCGGCTTTATTAGGTCCATACCAAGTCAAACACTCAACAACTCCCTTATCTGCCCCATTTCGATTTCTTTTTCCCTTTTTTCCTTTTGAAAGAACTAGTAGGAAATGAAATTTGTAAAAAATAATTTTAGATTTTAAAATTTTGGAATATAATACAATTTTATAAAATATAAGGCGCTGGTTCTAGCCTCTAACTTTTTATTTATATGATCTTTTAGAAATGAATTTTACGTAATGTTTAAATATATGTTCTTGTGTTTGATTCAAATCAATTCATCAGTTTAGTTGTCAGTGTTTTGTTTCATCAATTTAAAATAATTTTAAAAAATAAAGGTAAAAATGTAAATAACAACATATACGTAGAGAAATGGAGTGTTCACACGAGATTTCAACAAATAGGTGAGACACGTGTAAATGAATTTATTTTGTATTGATTTGAATGTAATGGAGAACGATCTTTGATTCATTCTCTCAAATGTACATCAGTCTTGAACAAGAGCTTTGCATCTTTTTTCTGATATGTGTTTCTAAATTCTCTCTAAATTCTCTAGAGAGTTTCAACTTCTAAACAATGAGAACTCCTCTATTTATAGAGCTCCTATGGGTATGTAGGTTTGGACTTTTATGGCTTTTGGGCCTAACCACTTAAACTTGGGCTCGGTTGACTTTGTTGGCCTTAGGCCTAGCCTTTTGAGCTTGAATATGTTGACTTTGACCCAAATTTCATATGAGTCAATTTAACCAAACTAAATTTAATTATTTAATTAAATGATCATAATGAGAACATGTGACCTTATAGGACACATGTAAATTTATAAGTGGTCAAAAATTTAATTATTTGTAACTTTGTCATTAATTTAGAATAATGACGTGACGACTTGTGATTGGCCAAAATTTTTCATTTAACGTGGAGAAAAGAAAGAGCATTTGGAGAGAGGTAAGATTCAAAGCAAGAAATGATAACATATAGGCCAATGAGTCATGAGCTGAAGTTCAAGAATTAAGAACGGTTCAAAAAGATAAGTGTAATGTCTACTTCTCAAGAAAACATTCCAAATTACTCCACACGAAAATCTAGACGTGTTTTTATTCCCTTGGTCTAATTTAATGCATCTTCAGCCACAAAATCTAACTATACTAATTTTTCCTTAAAAAAAAACATATCTTTTACTTTTCCTATACACTATTGCTTCTTAAACTTCTTGGGTGCTTTTCATATATTTTCTCTTAACTTTCTTTTTTCTATTTCTTTTACTCGTTTCGCGATCTAAACTTCTCTTACAAGTTACAACATAGATATTTTCTACTTCGAGCTTGAATATCCCTTCTACAACGTAGAGGAACTAAAATATTCTCAACTTTTTAAATCTTCTCTATTTAGATTGATGGACATTTAGGGGCCATTTGTTTTTAGGAAATTAGGATGTTCGATATTTTCACATGTCTAAAATCTTAGATGTCTAAATTTTAGATGTCCGACATCTTTAGATTACCATATTTGTTTTATAGGAAAATTTATAAAAATGTCTGAAAATATTTAGATAACCATGTTTGTTTTGCATGATTTATGTATGAGAATGTCTTAAGATTATGTGTTATATCAATAATGCATTTGCTAACCTTTACATAATTTACTTATTGGTTTAATATAATTAAATTGATATCACATGCATTTTGGCGTTTGTTAATTTAATATTATATTTGTATATCAATTTATTTTATACTAATATTTATGTGTTATTTTGTAGAACAAATTAGTTTATATTAGTTTGATATTTTTATAAAATATTGAATATTAATTCAATTTGAAATTAGCTTTATTTTTTATCTAAATGTAAAATATAAATATAGCTTACTACATATGATCGTTTCTTAGTGCATAAATACATTAATTTATTTTTAAATAAAAATAAAAATGTAAAATAAAGAAAATTGATAAGGGACAAATATGTCATTATCAGATGCCTTCAATATGGAAATTTTAAAAACTCATGTTTCAAAAGGGCATTTAAATTTAATGAGATACCTCCGAATGAGCATCTTAAGATACCCAAGCATCTTGATATGTCAAGGTATCTTACATTCCTACAAAACAAACGAAAGTAATCCAAATGCCCATTCCATGGAAATCTTAGATTGCCACGAAACAAACGGCCCCTTATATCTACAAGTGTGGGTATTGTTTGCTTAAAAACATATTTTCAAACTAATACCAAAAGGGAAAAACAGTAAAATCAAACCTAGGGTGGATTAATCCCTCCAGCCTATTTTTCATTTTAATCATTGTGCGCATAAAAGTTTGGGTGTGAGATCTCCTAAGTCCTGCCACATGCATATCGTCGAAGACTGATACACATAGTTACTATTTGTGTCTTCACAAAAAAGCTATCACCCTCATTTTTTGCATAAGTATTGAAAGGGAATAATCGAATTAAACTCATAGCGAAAATGTTGAAATCGACTTTAATTTTATTTTAGAATTAAACAAAAAAATATTTTAGGCTAAAACAAAACATACCTTAGAGATAAATATAGAGATATTCAAGCGGGTTTTTAATATTCTTGCTTCAACTCCAACAAGGTTGAAATTCTAATTCCATAAAGCCTACTTGTTATGACTCGAACAGAGAATCAAGACTTGTGGAAGCTTTTTGAAAGAAAATGAGAGATGAGAAATTCAGAGAAAATTCTACAATTCTCTATAGAAGAGATGTGTTTCTTATGAAGAATACACTCATCTCTAGAGTCCTATTTATAGTGGCCAAGAGAAAATAAATAAATAATATATTTTAATATATTTATTAAAATATATTTATCTAACCAATTTGAATCTTATTCAAACATTTTAAAATTCTCATACAACATCTATTTCCTAATTTGAATCTAATTCAAATTTAATAAATATCTTTTTTTTAATGTATCTTAATACATTAATAATTTCTTTGATATTTAATGTATCATATACATTAAATATGTTTTCCCTCATTTAATATATCAAATATATTAAATTTAATTTAAACATTTTAAAAATTTCTCTTAACTAAATTGATCTTTTAGTGTTACTATGAGCTAGCAATGAGACTTTATGGACTTCCAGATTACAAGCTCCAATGATATAAAATTAATTAATTAAATTGTTTAATTAATTAATTTTTATTCATTAACTTTATGTCACTCTACTGTAGACCTAGAGTTGCATTTTTATGCACTGTAGGACAAGTTGTGTCCATGGATATAACCATTACATGCAAGTTTATCCTTCGTAATTACAGTTGGGTCAAAAGTCTGTTTTACCCCTATAATTATATATTGCATCTTAAGTACCACTGATCCTCTTATGAACAATTTGTTTATGATCCAACCATAAACTAAGCCTCTTTCAAGTCATTGAGAGGGTGGGGTGTAACGACCCAACTTTTTCTACTAGACTTTCTAGGGACGTTACTACATGTATGGTAATGAAACTTAGAAATCTTTAATAATAGACAAGAAGATTAAACTTTTTGCTAAACAGTTAAAGATCTTTTAATTCGGGATCCCTTTAAAAATCATTTCAAAACATAATATGAATTAAAAGATTCAATCAGCTGAAATAGTTTCACAACACATTGTTTACTTAACAAAATATTTTTAACTAACACACTATCTAAATGCGGAAGTCATGATTTTCAAAGTCACCCATGACCCTTTTAGCAAACTGCCTTGTCAATCGCCTAAGATATGTCTTTGCCTTTGCCTGAAAAGAAAATTTTTTTTTGAAAAATGGTGAGTATTTAAAATACTCAGTAAGTGAATTCACTATCGGGTCAGGATATGCATACACATACATAATGAATTTTCGAAAACATTTTTCCTTTAGTGGGACCTAAAACCTTTTCATAGTGAAAACGTTTTCCTTTAACTTTTGCTTCGGCTTAATGTGGATAATTAACCCAACCTAACAATGCCTTTTCATTTAACCTGTTCAGGTTCCTTTTCATTTAGCCTTGTCAGACTCCTTTTCATTTAGCCTTTTCAGGCTCATTTTCATTTAGCCTTATAAGGCTCCTTTTTATTTAGCCTTTTTTTTAGGCTCCTTTTCACTTAGATGTACATCTGAAATTTTAGGAAGGTAATTGCCACAGCCTTAGAAATCATTTTGTCATAAAAATACACATGTATGCATGAGGTCCCAAAGCATCTTTCATTTTCATTCAGTGATGCAACATATAGTAACATTCTCACATTGAGCATAAATCATAATCATGCATCACATTTGTAAGAGTGTTTGGCAAAAATACATGTGAGAATTATTTTTCATACATAGCATTTCAAAATTCACCAACAATCATAAATAAAACATTTATAAAAAATCTATTCATTTCAAAAGTAGTTTTTTTTTTTTTAATTAAGTTCCCGACTTGCATTTAAGCGTACTGGAATAAAGTCCCTTACCTTGGCTAAAAATAGCTTGCTTTCTCCTTTTATGGAGATCTTTCGCCTCAGCCTATAATGATTTCAAAAGAACTTATTACTTGACAAATCCAATTCATGAACCTTAGGCAAAAACTCACTCGAGGTATTGTATAATGATCATACAAACCCACCATGGGTTTACAACATTAAATTCTTCAACAAGAATATTCACATGCTTAGGTAACTAAGTTTATCCACAAATAGTTACCAGGATAATCTAAATTCATCTATCCATTAACTTAGGTAAGTTCTTTAGATACTACACATGTTTCTCATAATAAACTCTAATATTCTTTAAGCCCCCTATTCTAACACAACCATAAGCTCAGTCCAAATTTAATTCAAAATTACCCATAGTAAGATTTCTCCAACATAGCATGTTTCATAATTATGAATTTCATGCATACCTTCTAAAATTCACATTAATAACCAAGTCATATATAACTTAAAGGGCTTAATCCAAATAACCACTTACCTCGAACAGAATAATTATTATTATTCTGGGTAGCAAAGTCTTCTCCAAACTCTTGCTTCCTACTTATCCCAAAATAATCAAACCTGTGAGGTGCTGTGCAGTACGGATTCCTTGCTGGAATTTTATCGAATTCACTCAAATTCGATTATGGTTATCCTGAAATTTAGCCCAATAATTAAAGATTAGTCAAAACTCTAAATCTTAATCCAAAATTAGATCATTGATCAAGATTACCCAAATTAGAACACAATTGGGAGCGTGGTTGTTTGGGTTTCGAAAAGTGGATCGGGAGGGAGGCGGCACGACGACGCGTGCAGAAGCGTTGACGCTGGATCTGGGCAGATCTGGTTGTGGCGAGTTGGATCCGAGTTGATCCAGCTACAGGTGTTCGGTTCAAGGCTTCTCCGGTGAGCATATCTGGGTGTGGGTTTGCTGTGAGGACTGCCGGTGGACCTTCCAGCGAGGATTTGCAGTTCTGGCGGCCAGGCTTGATGCTTAGGTTATGCGAAATAGAAGCCGACGAAGAGAGCTTCGTGCGGTGAGATCCGTGGCAGCAAGCGACGGCGGATCTCGGGTCAGGCTGGACCTTCTGCGAGGTGTGCTGTTCGCGGGCTGCCAGAAAAGGAAGAAAAAGAAGCTCACAAAGATGGATGGGTGTTCGGATGGAGAGAGATAGAGAGAGAGAGAGAGAGTCGTCGGTGAGGGTGAGAAGAAGAAGAAGATGTTCGGGGATAGGGAGGAGGAATTTCTTTTTTCTTTTTTAATAACAAAATAGCAAATACCAAAAATGCCCATCTACCTAACCATTTCTTCCAAAAATGCCCTTCCAAGCTCTTTCAATAACCACTTTACCCTAGAAATTTCTTTATAAAATTACCCCTTCAAACTTTTCAAATTTTCATTTTAATCAATCAACCAAATAAACCAAAATTTATCTCCAAAATTACTTAATTGTAAGGGTTGATTAAATTCAAAAATTTTCGGGCGTTACATGGGTCCCCATTGTTCAAGTCCCGAAATCAGTACTTAAATGAACTACTCATCTACTTACCCTATAATGGAATGAGTGAATTCAATATTGTGAGATTATGTTCCCAGCTCCTTATTTGGTCAAGGCCCCAAAATGGTAGGCATATTGAATCGGCCATAAAAGCCACTCTCACCCATGCAAATCAAAGTACAAACCCTCATAGGCAGGAGTTTATAACTCACTCAGGATTAAGATTGAGTCACATATGATCATCTTTATGAAATATTAATCTTCTCAATTAATGGATTTATAAAGAGAGATTAAATATTTTGTGGTCCAATCTTACACAAACTCATTGTATGAGATACCCCACTCACATGTCGCCACATGTACGATTTGGATCAAATCATCTGTAACTATTACAAAGTGAGGTGTATCAATAATGTTACCAGGATAAGACACCCAACCTTATCCATATACTATGACCCTTTAGGTTATTTCTTGAACATGATACTCTCGTATGTCAACCACATACTGTTCAAAATTACACTAATAACCCTTGGATTTGTCATATAATGGATAATATTATATTGCAAATAAAATAATCAAAATTATTATTAATTATTAAATAAATCATTAATTACGAGGCTTTAGGGCATAAATCTCAACAAGTATCACCCTCCTTCCCGTCTCTTTTATTTTTTTTTCTATCTTTTTTTTTCTTTTTTCTTTTTTACTTTTTAGCAATCATCTTAATTTTTTGCTGCATTCCTATGTCGCTTCTCTTTTACTAACCTAGGAGTCGCAATCACCCTAATTGTGGAAGAGTGGAGATTATATAAGGTTTATCAAATCATAAGAACAAAATTCTAACTTTTAAAACTATAAGAACTAAAATCTAACTTTTTCAAACTATATGAACCAAATTTGTAGTTTAACCTAATTTATACTACAAAAGTTTCCTTTCTTTTAATTAATTTTAAAAGTTGATGTGACATTTGACATTTGAGAGTATAAATTATTTTATTTTTTTTTATCAAAATTGACTGTTTAATTAATATACTAAATTAAACACACAAATTATTTTTTTGAAAAATAACTTAATCAATCACAACATTATGACTAAACATCCAAAACAAACATCAAAAACCAAAAATAATACATGCATACAGGGGCGGATTTACATGAAGCTTAGGGGCCTTTATAAATTAGTATTGTATGTCATAACTTAACATCAATATTGTTGATAGCTTAGTGGAGTAAGCCCCCCTCACAATCAGGAGCGCTTGTGTTTGACCTTCTCTTTGTGCACATCAATATAACGCGTTGAAAATTTAGCTCCTAACATTAAGTTCTAGATCTGCCACGACATGTTTATATATATCTTTCATTTTCAACAAAAAAAATTACAAAAATTCAATTATGACCAATGGAGAGCAATTAAGTAAATATCAATCTCTACAAAAATCTCTCATCGCATGATGCCCATCATAGTCATGGGTTGGGTCCTACGTGGATTTAAAGCTCAAATGGTACGATTGGTTGGGCTCAGCTTGATCCAAAAAATCGGTATATTTGTGTGGTAATATTCTTTTGTTTATTCCTTTTTGGGCAAAATACATTTTTGGTCTCTCAGTTTTGCATTTAGTTTCCTTTTAGTCTCTCAGTTTTCAAATTGAACAAATTTACTCCTGAGTTTTGTATTTCGTATCAGTTTTAGTCCCTCCGTCAGATTTTCTGTTAATTTTTAACAGAAAGCTGACGTGGGCACTTAAATATTATTAAAAAATATATTTTTTTTGAATTTTTTAATTATTAGACTTAATATATATATATATATTCTCTTCTTTCTTCCCTTCGCCGCTAGCAGCCGTCGCCCGTTGCTCTCAAGTCGTCGGCCTCCGCCTCCGGCCGTTGCTCTCCAGTCATCGGCCGCCGCCTCCGGCCGCCTTTTTTTTTTTTTTTTTTTTTGGTTCTCTTTCCCTTCCTTTCCTTTTTTTCTAAAAACAAAATTCATTTGTTACATTTTTCCATTTAAAAAGGTTTTTTTTTTTTTTTTCGTTTTCCCTTTTCTCTCTCCAATATTTCTTCTTGTCCTCTTTCCATTCATCTTCTTTCTATTTTTTTTAAGCAAAATTCATTTAAAATGAAGGGAAAATGATTTCGTTTCAACTAATTATTTCCTTTGTTTTAAATCATTTCGTTTCAACAATTGCATATTTGTTTACGTTTTAAATCCTTTCGTCTTAACAATGTTTATGTTTAGTGTTTACAAGAAATTGAGAGATTTAAAATGAATGAAATAATTAGTTGAAAAGAAATCATTCCCCCTTCATTTTAGACTTGAAACGAATTGAAGAGGGGATTTCCCCCTTGTTTTTTTTTCCGTATTTATTGTTTAAACCAAACTTTTTTTAAAAAAAAATTATTTAACTTGAAACGGAGGGATTTAAATAATAAGTTGAAACTACTAAGTTTTGGTTTAAATAATTTTTTTTAAAACAAAGGAAATAATTAGTTGAAACGAAATCCTTTCCCCTTCATTTTAAATGGATTTTGTTTAAAAAAATAGAAAGGAGAGGAAGGGAAAGAGGACAAGAAGAAATATTGGAGAGAGAATAAGGAAAATGAAAAAAAAAAAGGCAAAATACCTTTTTAAATGGGCAAATGTAACAAATAAATTTTGTTTTAAAAAAAAAAGGAAAGGAAGGGAAAGAGAAAAACAAGAAAGATGGGAGAAAAAAAAAGAAGGAAACGAGAAAAAAAAATGGCCGAAGGCCGGCGGCCGACTATTGGAGAGCAACGGCCGTAGGCGGCTAGTGGCGAAGGGGAGAAAGAAGATAAAAATATATATATGAAAACAAATGGACTCTTGTGCTCCACTCGCCTTTGGTTTCGATACCAGCAAGGACGAGTGTGAAGAAGATCCAGGCAGTGACGTCATTAAAAGTAGTAATGACCATGTGGCAGTTTCTTCGACTTCGGTGGTGATGAGTTTGAGCTCTACTAAAATGCAAGAGAGAATATGAAAAGGCGGTGGTGGACAGAGTGACGCCCATAAACAAAATGAATTGATTGTAACCAACCTTGTCAGTCCCATTGACAATCTGACGGAGGATTAAAGTGACATTGATGCTGGAGATGATGGGGACAAAGATTTTGAAGAGGGCGATTCCGAAAATCCTACGTCCGTTGCGGAGGATGGAGGACAAATCGAGCTCGAGGTCGACGAGAATTTTTTTTTAAAAATCAATATTGACGACCGATTCAAGAATAGGAGTACTCCATTGAGGCAAATATGGTGCAAATAAGCTTTGTTTCTACTAAAAGTTGATGGATCGAGTAGAATCCTGTCTTAAAATTGAAAAACCCTCAATTAATGAAATAAAAAAAGCAGCAAAATCATAGAAGATAAGAAGTGAAAAAAAGTCATGCTCTGAAATTGAAAAACATTATGACAAGTCTACTATAATTTTTTTTAGCAATTTTTTTTTTTAAATAACAAATACGTATTTGTTATAGAACAACACATGGCTTTGGACATGTGTGAAACGGAAACTTAACAGATGGTGTAAATTGATACACTTATTCAAGTTTGAGGTTTAAATTGATGAAATTAGAAGTTTAGGGTTAAAATTGATACAATGTGCTAAGTTTAAGGTTTAAATTGATGAAATTGAAAGTTCATGGTTAAAATTGATACAACCTACCAAATTTAGGGTCAAAAATGATTTTTTTCCTTAAATGTTTTTAAATATATTTTATTTTAATGGAAAAAATTAATTTAGTTTTATTATTAAAACCTAAACTAATAATTGTATCAATTAAAACCCTAAACATTTATAAGTGAATGAATTTAGACATTTCATTAAAATTTCATTTTAAAACCATTAATACATAACTTCACACGTGTATATAAGATTTAGAGATTAACGTAAATTAGAGAGAAATGTTTGAATCAAATATATAGTAGCATTTTTACATTACTATAAGCAGTTTTTTATCTTCTCGTCTTCCTCTATTTTTCTCTACTTATTTAGAAAAAATTACATGATAATTTTTCTTGTTAATTACCAGGACTTTGAGAGAAGAATAATTTTGTTTAAGTGATTTTGAGCTGATTTTAAATAGAATCAAGTGAAAATAACTATAAATCAGTAATGGATGGTTTAAATTGATTCAAAAGTTTAGAATTTAAATTCATACAATTATTAGTTTGAAGTTTTAATGGATACAACCCCAAAATTTTGGGGTATAAATTAATTTTTGCTCTTATTTCAACTACTTCATAGTACATTTTGGTCTTTCTAAAAAACAAAAAATAAGGTACATCCTGGTGCAGTATTAAATCCTAAAAAATGTCTTTATATGATCATCCAAACATATAACTAATATTTCTATGCACTTTTAAACTCTCAATCCAGGCATCATTAAAAAAGATAAAACTGATAGAAAAATGTTATAGATAGGTCTATATTATTTTGCACGTTACCGATTTACAAAACATGCTTGAGACTTGAGAGATACAAGTAGTGAAGTTATGTTCTATTCTAATCAACTAAGATGCACAAATTAGGTGATTTGTGGTAAAAAAGAGTGAGGAGAAGATAGTAAGAAATCGATGTAATCTTGTGAAGAAATGTTTACTTCAAATGATTGTGAAGGTCCATATAAATGAAATTGTTTGGTTGGTGCTTAAGTATTGACCTCATAGATAGGGATGCCTATTTTCTCTGTAGGAGAATGAGTGAGTGGGAAAAAAAATTACCTAAGAGCTAAATGGGTACTCACGTACCATTCGATTGAGATTAGAAAAAAATTAAATAGAGAATAATTTCTTGCGAAGAACCCGATCATCTCAAATTTCTTGCAAGGAATCCTCGCCCTGATCTCTGGGAAATTTAATGAAAATTTTTGCAAGAAAAGGAAGATTTAAATGGAGGGCAAGGAAGTCGTCTCGGTCCTTGTTCTGCCTTGCAAACATCCCTACTCATGGGTTGTTCCTCATAATTTTTTTTTTAAAAATTAAAAAGGCATAACAAGAAGAAAACTCCTCAATTATTTGAATCATGCATGGGAGATTGCATGCAATGTGGTAATAATAGCTTATTGTATAGTTTGAGGTGAGAAGATTTCCATAACTTATAGGTTTATTGCTGTGGTTAAGTTAGTGTGTCTCTTGAACTTGTCATAATTTGACCAAGCACATGCTCACAAGAAAGCTCCTATTCCAGTGAGACATAATTTAATGTTCATATCTCTTTTGAAAATTTAAATTTAACCTTGAATGATACTATCAAATAAACGAGCAAAGAAATGCTCGTTAAGTAATATAATTAATAATATTGAACATATTCATATTTATAATGTACAAAATAAATTGTGAAAAAAAAAATATTCTTAGACATATGGTTGAGGTTGAGATGATTATTGGGAAAATTCTAAGAATGGCTAAAAAGAATGGGTTGTTTTGGTTAATGGCCATCCGATTTTTCTTTTTAATTATGGCCACACGTGAGGTGCACGTGTGGCGTTTCTTTTTTCAAATCCCCATTTTGTCCTCGTACACTAAATCTCCCTCTCTCTTATTTTATTTAAACTGTATATAATATGTATTTTGAAATATTTACATTGCAGTTATTATCTTTATATTTATTTTTTCGATTCTCTCTCTCCAAGAAAATCTTCTTCTCTCCGAAATTCTCTATCCCCAAGACAATTCTTCTCTCTTCAAATCTAAATATCTCTCTCCTATTTTATTTAAACTATATCTAATTTGTATTTTGAAAGATTTACATTGCAGTTAGTATCTTTATACTTATTTTTTCGATTCTTTCTCCCCAAGACAATCCTCCTCTCTTTGAATCTTAAGCCATTGGTATTTTTTCGGTAACCATCGTTGCTGCAGAAGTTAATTTCATGGGGTGTAATTGTTCAGTTGCTTCCTTCTCCACTCTCCGAAATTCTCTCTCCCTAAGACAATCCTCCTCACTCCTCTCTCTAAATCTTAAGCCATCGGTATTTTTCCGATTTTCTCTCCCCAAGACAATCCTCCTCTCTCCGAATCTCAAATCTCAAGCCATCGGCACCATCGCTACTGGACAAGCCAATTTCAGTAATTGTTCAGTCGCTTACTTCTCAACTTTCTGACAGTTCGAACAACGATTCAGAGCTTTTTGGAAGCTTAGAAGGTGATTCGTAGGAATCTTCGAGGCTTGGAGTTGAGTTGCTATGCGTGGTGAAGGCAGTGCTGAAGAAGATGAAGAGCAAAGTGTTAGTAGGGGACAAGGTAGTTGTTGGTTCCATTGATGGGGAAGGCATAGAGGGGTCGCGAACTTGCCTTGGATTTTATTCATGGTCCACCTGCAGCTTTCTATTTGCTTATTATTCATGTCTGTTATGTTGCTCTTATTGATAAAAATCCAGGTTCGTGGTAATGTTCGTACTTATTATTATTATTTTTATTTATAGTGTATTTCTTTGTAGGTATTTTGTTCTGTTGATTTTTACTCTATATTTATTTCAAACACATACACAGCTCAAGAGGTAGATGAGTTCGTGGTAGTGTTCGAACTTTTTATTTTTTTTATGTACGGTGTATTTCTCTATAGGTATTTTGTTCCATTGATTTTTACTCTATATTTATTTAAGACACATACATAGCTCAAGAGGTAGAGGAGTTCGTGGTAGTGTTCGAACTTTTTATTTTTTTTTATGTACAGTGTATTTCTCTGTAGGTATTTTGTTTCGTTGATTTTTATTCTATGTTTATTTCAGACACATACACAACTCAAGAGATAGATAACAATGGTAGGTTTAGGTATAACAAACTACCTAATTTAAACTCTAGAATAAATAAACTGAATCTATTTATATTTTATTATATTTGTACCTTGTATCTTCTCAAAATATCGAATTATATTTTAAAAAAAATGTGTAAATACGTTAATCTTCGTTATTTTTGGGTTACTTTTATTTTTTAGTTTAGTATTTCATATTGCATGTCATTTTATTGGTTTGTTAATCTATTGTTTTAACTAATTTTTTAATCTTTTTGTTATGCAATCAATTTTTAATTGCTATGTATTTTTGTTTGAATTGTAGATAATCTGTTTGAATTAGGTATTTTGTTCAGTTGATTTTTACTCTATATTTTTTCAGGCATATACACAGCTCAAAAGATAGATGACAATGGTAGGTTTAGGTATAACAAACTATCTAATTTAAACTCTAGAATAAAAAAATCGAATCTATTTATATTTTATTATATTTGTACCTTGTATCTTCTCAAAATATCGGATTATATTTTAAAAAATGTGTAAATACGTTAATCTTCGTTGTTTTTGGGTTACTTTTATTTTTTAGTTTAGTATTTCATATTCCATGTCATTTTATTGGTTTGTTAATCTATTATTTTAACTATTATTTTAATCTTTTTGTTATGCAATCAATTTTTAATTGCTGTGTATTTTTGTTTGAATTGTAGATAATCTGTTTGAATTTTGAATTTTTGTTTGGTTTATGAATCCTAACAACTTTTGTTGTTTAGATTACCGAATTTATCTATTCAAATTTAGATTTTAATTTTAAATTAAATTTAATTACTCGATAATTAGGGAATCTTAGTCATGGAAGTGGTTAGGGGTAGTCTGGTCATTTAATAATTACTAATTAAAATTATGAATAATGATTTGGCCATTTTTAAAAAATTAAGATGGCTCGGCCATTTTTCAAAACGTGAAATAAAAAATGGCCATTTGCGTAGTCAGCCCATGATTATTTCATTAATGAAATGGAAGATGGTCTTTTGAATCTTCTTCGGAAAATGGGCATTTTGCTATAATTTCATGAGGCCCATTCCATTCATAGGTTGGGCCCAAAGCTCAAATCGTACAATCGACTGGGCCCAGTTTGATCCAAAATGGCTGATTATTTGTGCTGCGGTAGCAATCCTCCAACTTTTTCTTTTGGGAAATTGTGACAGGTAACTAAAAAAAAAATTACCAAAACAAAAAATAACTTGCTATATTTGACATCATGACTACCGTTTAATTCAGGTCATACCCGTGTGATTTACTATTTTGCTTTTAGTATTCTGTTTTTAAAAATTATGAAAGTTTTCATAGGTGCCCATTTTTACCATTACATTATCAAAACTATCTCTTGAATATAAATTTTTTTATTACGGCCTTTCATTTTTTAACACACATATTGAATCAAAAGGCATTGTTATTATTGTAAATATGACAAGTAAATGCCCATTCCACATGCCCATTTATATCCATGCCAAGTGGCTTTTTCTCCATAGCCAAAGTGTCCTCCATGTGTCCAACAAAGGCCATAAATTGGTGTCCAAATGGACCACATCATGCTCTCCAAATTGCCTATAAATAGTGGTTCATTTTGGATAAATGAGATATGCATTTTTGGTAAAAAACTCTCCAATCCTCTCTTTTCTCTTCCACTTTCTCTAATTTATTTGTTTATTTAATTTGCCATAAATCTCCATTTTCTTTTATTTATATTATCTATATATAATCCATTTATATTTTAACACTTGTATTATTATTATTATTATTATTATTATTATTATATATTATTATTATTATTATATATTTTGGTAAAGTTTTGGTGCCCGGTTTCGCCTCTCATTTTACAACACGTTATCAGCACGAGACTCTATCATTTTTCCCGCTAAAGGTAAGTCTTATGGGTAAGTTTTTTTTACACATTTGGTTTATGTTAAATTTCTAATATAAATATATATTATTATTTTGATAGTGTTATTATGGCAAACCTTACAAAGCTAGAATTTGCGGCCATAGATATTAATGGAAATAACTACTTGTCATGGGTCCTTGACGCTGAGATCCATTTAGATTCTATGAATCTTGGAGAAACAATTAAAGAAGGAAATGATGCATCAAATCAAGAAAAAGCAAAAGCCCTGATCTTCCTTCGCCATCATCTTCACGAGGGATTGAAAATGGAATATCTTACAATAAAAAATCCCTACGTTCTATGGCAAGGTTTGAAAGAAAGGTACGATCATCAAAAAACAGTTATTCTTCCAAAAGCTCGTTATGATTGGATGCACCTGAGGTTGCAGGACTTTAAATCAGTAAGTGAGTATAATTCCGCACTCTTCAGAATTAGTTCAAAATTAAAATTATGCGGAGAAAAGATTACTGATGTTGATATGTTAGAGAAGACATTTTCCACTTTTCATGTCTCGAATATGCTCCTGCAGCAGCAATATAGAGAGAAGGGTTTTGCAAAATATTCTGAACTTATCTCATGTCTTCTCGTTGCTGAACAAAATAACGAGTTATTGATGAAAAATCACGAATCCCGACCAACTGGAGCAACACCATTCCCTGAAGTGAATGCTGTGAATTTTAATAACCATGGTCGAGGTCGTGGTCGTGGTCGAGGTCGGGACCGCGGTAGAGGAAGAAATACCTATTTTCGTGGTGGACATTATAATTTTAAGAAACCCACACGAAGTGATGATCATAAAGGAAAGGCTCCACAAGATAGAAGTTCGAAAGGTGATGAACATAAATGTTTCCGGTGCGGAATGACTGAGCACTGGTCACGTACCTGTCGTACATCAAAACACCTTGTTGATCTCTATCAAGCTTCCCTGAAGGAAAAAGGAAAAGGAAAGAATGTGGAGGTAAATCTTGCCATTCAAGAAGATGATGTGTTTGACCCCTCCAATATGATGCATCTTGATGTAGCTGATTATTTTGAATCTCCTGGAGAGAGAATTGATGCAATCAAACAAGTAGATGATGATTTGTATGAAAATATATAATTAAGTACTGTTTAGTATGTTTTTGTTGTTGTTTTGTTTGTATATATATTTAAGACTCTTTGTAATCGTTTTTCTTTTCTTTTCAATGAAGAAATATGAACAATTTCAATATGTTGAGTAACTCGAAAATGAGCAATGAGGATTTATGTCTGGCAGACTGCGCAACTACGCACACGATACTCATAAATAGAAAATATTTTACTAGATTGACAATGCTGGAAGCAAAAGTCAATACTATATCAGGTTCTGCAAATCTGATTGAAGGTTTTGGAAAAGCAAACTTTATTTTGCCTAGAGGAACAAGATTTACAATTAATAATGCTCTGTTCTCTAGCAAATCGAAAAGAAACTTATTAAGTTTTAAAGATATACGTGAAAATAATTATCATGTTGAAACTGATTGTAAAAATAATATAGAGTGTCTCTATATAACATCTATTGTTTCACATGAAAAACGTATATTAGAAACACTGCCTGCTTTTTCTTCTGGATTATACTATACTCATATACGAGTAATCGAAAGTTATGCAATAATGAACCTGAAGTTCATGAATCCAGAAATATTCAGTGTTTGGCATGATCGATTGGGTCATCCAGGGTCGATAATGATGAGGAAAATTATTGAGAATTCACATGGACATCCTTTAAAGAGCCAGAAGATTCTTCAATCCAATGAGTTGTCATGTGATGCTTGTTCTCAAGGAAAATTAATTATTAGACCATCACCAGCTAAAGTGGGGATTGAATCACTTGCATTTTTAGAGCGAATTCAAGGTGATATTTGTGGACCTATTAACCCACCAAGTGGTCCATTTAGATATTTTATGGTATTAATTGACGCATCCAGCAGATGGTCACATGTATGCTTATTATCAAGTCGAAATCTTGCATTTGCAAGATTACTTGCTCAAATAATTAAGTTAAAAGCACAATTTCCTGATAATACAATTAAGACCATTCGACTTGATAATGCTGGTGAATTTACATCCCAAACTTTTGATAATTATTGTATGTCAATTGGGATAAGTGTTGAACATCCTGTAGCTCACGTTCATACACAAAATGGTCTAGCAGAATCATTTATAAAACGTCTGCAACTAATTGCAAGACCATTGCATATGAGAGCTAAACTTCCTACATCAGTATGGGGTCATGCTATTTTGCATGCTGCATCACTGGCACGTATTAGGCCAGTAGCTTATAATAAATACTCCCCAATGCAATTAGCTTATGGCCAGCAGCCAAATATTTTCCATCTAAGAATTTTTGGATGTGCAGTATATGTACCTATTGCTCCACCACAACGTACTAAGATGGGTCCTCAAAGGAGGTTAGGAATATATGTTGGTTTTGATTCCCCATCAATTATTAAATATCTTGAACCCCTGACGGGTGATGTATTTACTGCACGATTTGCTGATTGTCATTTTAATGAGACAAATTTTCCAACATTAGGGGGAGGAATTAAGAAGTTGGAAAAAGAAATTACATGGAATGCATCGTTATTATCTCATTTAGATTCTCGTAGAGATCAATGTGAACTTGAAGTTCAAAAGATAATTCATTTGCAAAATATAGCAAATCAACTACCAGATGCATTCACAGATACTAAAAGTGTGACTAAATCATATATACCAGCTGCAAATGCTCCATCAAAAATTGATATCCCAAAGGAACAAGTTGTCAATAATGAGTCTGGAGCACGCCAGAAGCGTGGTAGACCAATAGGTTCTAAAGATAAAAATCCTCGGAAAAGAAAAGTAGTTGAGAATCAAAATGATTCAATAAAAGGTATGGATGTTCCAGAAGAAATCCAGAATACAACTACTCAAAAGAGTATTGGTGAAAATCAAACGCTTGAGGATAATAATGAAATTTCTATAAACTATGTTACAACAGGAAAGAGATGGAACCGAAATGATATCATTATTGACAACATTTTTTCTTATAATGTTGCTCACGATATTATTCATGAAAGTGATGATTTTGACCCAAAATCTATCAAAGAATGTCAACGTAGAAAGATTGGCCGAAATGGAAAGAAGCAATCCAAGCAGAGTTGAACTCACTTTCAAAACGTGAGGTTTTTGAACCAGTAGTCCCAACACCGAAAAACGTCAAACCTGTGGGATATAAATGGGTATTTGTAAGGAAAAGAAATGAAAAGAATGAAGTCACAAGATATAAAGCGAGACTTGTTGCACAAGGATTCTCGCAAATGCCTGGTATTGATTATGAGGAGACATATTCTCCTGTGGTGGATGCAATAACGCTAAGGTATTTGATTGGTCTGACTGTATATGAAAAGCTTGATATGCATCTAATGGATGTAGTCACGGCGTATTTATATGGATCTCTGGATAATGACATTTATATGAAAATCCCGGAAGGATTTAAAATACCAGAAACATATGAATCAAGTTCTCGGGAATTGTATTCAATAAAGTTACAGAGATCATTATATGGATTAAAACAATCAGGACGAATGTGGTATAATCGCCTGAGTGAATATCTGTTGAAAGAAGGATACCAAAATAATCCAATATGTCCGTGCGTTTTTATAAAGAAATCTCAGTCAGGATTTGCTATTATAACTGTATATGTTGATGACTTAAATATAATCGGAACTCCTGAAGAGTTATCCAAGGCAATAGAATATCTTAAGAAAGAATTCGAGATGAAAGATCTTGGAAAAACAAAATTTTTCCTTGGTTTGCAAATTGAACATTTAGCAGATGGGATATTTGTTCATCAATCAACTTATACAGAGAAAATCTTAAAAAGATTCTATATGGATAAAGCACATCCATTGAACATTCCAATGGAAGTTCGTTCACTGGATGTAAAGAAAGATATATTTCGACCTCGAGATGACAGTGAAGAACTACTTGGTCCTGAAGTATCATATCTTAGTGCAATTGGTGCACTTATGTATTTGGCTAATAACACAAGACCAGATATTGCATTTTCAGTAAATTTATTAGCTAGATATAGTTCATATCCTACAAAAAGACATTGGAACGGAGTTAAGCATGTACTCCGATATCTTCGAGGGACAATTGATATGGGTTTATTTTATTCTAACAAATCAAAATATGATCTAGTTGGTTATGCAGATTCTGGTTATCTATCTGATCCACACAAAGCTAGATCTAAGACAGGTTATCTATTCACATGTGGAGGAACTGCTATATCGTGGCGATCAGTGAAACAGACTATAACGGCCACTTCTTCAAATCATGCTGAAATCCTCGCTATTCATGAAGCAAGTAGAGAATGTGTATGGCTAAGATCGATGACACAACACATTCATGAGACATGTGGCTTATCTTCAAGTAAATCTCTTCCAACGATGTTATACGAAGATAACACAGCATGTATAGCTCAAATCAAGGGAGGATATATCAAAGGAGATAGAACAAAGCATATCTCACCAAAACTCTTCTATACTCATGATCTTGAAGAAAATGGCGATATCACTGTACAACAAATTTGTTCGAAAGATAACTTGGCTGACTTATTTACGAAGGCATTACCAACTGCAACCTTCGATAAATTAGTATATATCATTGGAATGCGGCGATTCAAAGACTTTAAGTGATGTCTCCATGAGGGGGAGTGAATGTATTATAGTAAACTATATAAAATATGTACTCTTTTTCCTTCACTAGGGTTTTTCTTCCCATTGGGTTTTTCCCTAGTAAGGTTTTAACGAGGCATATTTTATATAAATGGGCATTTAAGGGGGAGTATTGTAAATATGACAAGTAAATGCCCATTCCACATGCTCATTTATATCCATGCCAAGTGGCTTTTTCTCCATAGCCAAAGTGTCCTCCATGTGTCCAACAAAGGCCATAGATTGGTGTCCAAATGGACCACATCATGCTCTCCAAATTGCCTATAAATAGTGGTTCATTTTGGATAAATGAGATATGCATTTTTGGTAAAAAACTCTCCAATCCTCTCTTTTCTCTTCCACTTTCTCTAATTTATTTGTTTATTTAATTTGCCATAAATCTCCATTTTCTTTTATTTATATTATCTATATATAATCCATTTATATTTTAACACTTGTATTATTATTATTATTATTATTATTATTATATATTTTGGTAAAGTTTTGGTGCCCGATTTCGCCTCTCATTTTACAACAGTTATTTCATATTATTGTCTTTCACATTATAACTCATTATCATTTTTAAAGCTCAATATTCTCATGAACCATTGAAATAAAATATGAAAAAAAAACTATATTGAAAAAGTCAATTTTAAACTAAATAAATTATGATACTATTGAAAATTGCTTTAAATAAATGGGTATATATGATAAATTTTGTAAAAGTTAAAAGATTATAAACACTACTTTTCACATTTACTATATTTAAAAAGCTCTATATAAAGTTTATAATATTAAGAGGGTATTTTAAATTATCAGTTAAATAAAATACCTTTTAGCGAACTCAAAAAGAAAAAAAAACTTTTTAGCATACAATTATATAAATAGTTAAAATGCTATGTATTCTTAATTTGATATGTCAATTATGATGGGATTTTTTTTAGTATAATAATATGTGGGGTTGATGGAAAATTTGAACATTTAACCTCTTAGTCAATGATAAATGTTTTATGTCAGTTGAGCTATGTTCATGTTGACCAATTATGATGGGTTAAGTAATTGAAGAATTTTACTCAATAACTATTGTAAATCATGTTATTGATTACAATCCCATAGATATTAATTACTATTAAGAAATTTTCAGTACGTTTAAAATTTTAAACTTCGATATGGCCAAAATAAAATTGTGTTTCATTTATAAATGCACATATAGTAACCATCAATATTGTTTAAGATAAATATAAAATGTGTACTTTGTTATTAAATATGATTTATTTATTTATTTTTTCGTTGAACAACATGTGGAGTAAAGATTTGAACTTCTAACCTTTTGATTTACGACATTGTATCAACTATACTATAGATTAGCTCGACATGATTTATTAATTAGTAACTAATTTTCAGTAGCTTAATCCATAAACGAAGAATAAATTTCAATTTGGGGGACTCGCTATAAAACTTAAAATGTCATTTTCATAGGAAGATTCCTTAATGTGTCAATGGTAGAAAATATCATTATTATTCCTTCATTTTTATGGTTCCACCACTTTTTTCTTTCTTTCTAAAATCTTGATTTAAATTTGATTCACCATTAACACAATTCTAACGACAATCCTTTTTTACTTCAAACTCTTTTGTTCCAAAAATAATTAAAAAAAATTATATTTAAGTTTTAATGATTTTTTTTTCTTTGTCAACATGAACATAAGTTGGCGATTAAGGTATCTATTATTTTTTACAAAATTGAAAATTTAAATCTTCATTCCTTGTACTCAAAATGGTCCCTTTCTTTTTTCAGTCGGCAATGGAACAGTAGGGAGACACACAATTGGCAAAAAAACAAAAAGGTAAAAATGAGAAGTTCTATTCGGACATTAAAAGGGAAGGAAAGAGGAAAAAAAGTAACAAAAAGATCTGGAGAAAAGGTCGACACTGGTAAAAAGTAATTTACATAAAAGAACACAGAAGACGACAAAACATACTTCGGCTTTTTACAAAACAGTAACAGTAATTGCTGTTTTTGTACTGTCGAGCTGAAGTGTGGGTTCCACTTCTTTCTCCTTAAAGAATGTCCAAGTCCAACTTCAAGGGAACAAAGGCTTCCAACACTGTTCTATATGCTCCCATTATATGCTCCCAACTTTAGTTTTTTTTTTAAAAGTAATAAAAAATGAGATATTAATTAACATGTGAAATTCATCCTTAATTCTTCTTTATTTTTTCTTTTAAATTCATCTTTAATTTCAACTCTATAGTGTGTTTTGATTTTATTTCAGTTGAAAAATAACAAATAAAAATAGTATAGACATTTTTTTAATTTGAATTCAATATTGTCTATTCTTTTACGGTTCTCTATTTTACTTTGTTGTTAAAAGTGCAACCAAAACAACTATTTTACTTTGTTGTTAAAAGTGCAACCAAAACAACCGATTAAAAGTGTGGAGGAAGTACATGATAATATTTTCGTTAGCATTACGTCTATTAGACAAAATTTGAGAATAAAAGTATTTAGATTTCATATCGAAAAAGTGAACTAAAAATATCAATGTGAAAAGAATAACCTTTGTTAAGATTAGCAGTGCTAAAGTTAGACTTTTTGGGGGTAAATTTAAGTTAAATTATGTGCTTGAGACAATCCAACACCTAAAAGCTATTCCTTTAACATAGTTAAGTCTTTGAGCGACAAGGTGGTAAATTTCAAAGTTTAATTTAATTTAATCTTCTTTTAACCACTCTTAAGTACTTTTTTAGGTCATTATAGTCACCGACCTTCTTGTCTTTGTCGCTTATTGACATTTGATTTGCGTTTCTATATAATTTATATATTTCATGTTTTGAAATATTATTAATTCAAACATAAATAGAGTGTGAATGGAATGGTTTTCACAGTAATCCTTTCAAATAAATTATTTTCAGTTAAAAAATATTTAGGTACTAATTAAATCTTCCTTCAAACTCAATTGCCTTTTAAAGTGTTCTTTTTCTTCAAAAATTCAATCTAAATGTATAATTTCATTGGTAGTGTTGGTGTCATTTTAAGTTTTAAAATTTTTAATTTTATCATTTATATCTTTGATATGTTAAGTTTTTCGATTAATAAGTTATTATTATTAAATGTTGAAATTCATTAACAAAAGTGATTGTGTGATATTAAAATACATTTTATTGATTTAGCTAAAAATACTCTATATACTTTAATTTAATAAATTGAATATGTCAAATCCACCCATAAAATTATGCATGACTTGACATATAATAATGTATTTCATCCAAATAGGTTGTTATTATAGAAAATGGACCTTATCTACTAAAAATGTCAGGATATAAAGTTGATCACCTCGTTTAAAAAAAAATTCAATATTCAATCATCCTTTTAAATATATTTAAGAGAAAAATTGATAAAGTGGCATATACATTTGGGGGACAAACTTATAACCTTAATAACAAATACTTAAAAGATATTGAAAAGCTATCTTCTTTTTTCTTTTTTGAAGTAAAAGCTATCTTAAACATGCATTATCATTTTCCTACGTTGTTACAATTTGATTGGTGGTATGTGAAACATACGTGGGTTCAGTTTCCGAATTATTTTATTAGGTAATTTTTTTAAATATCTATATATTATGGGATATGTTGTCACCAAACCCTTGCATAATTAAATACAATTAAGGCCATTTAGATTAGGTTTTTGAATAATTAATTTGGTTTGATTAATATTGAATAATGAGTGGCTAAAACTCTCTCATCTCATGAATTTGGTTTATCCTGCTAACATTTAATTTAAAGACAACAAACACATGCAGCTAGCTAACAATCAAACTTGGCGTAACAAACTCAACTAATCTCTCGAAAAGTTAATTTTAAATTATTTAATTAATTATCAGAAAAAGACACAATTATTTAATAGGACTAGACCTTGCCCATTCTTTTAGTCAATACGCATTCAATTTTTATTGGCTAATGGATACAAATAATTATTGCCATTAATCCTTACCCTAATTTATTCAATGCAATAAAGTCTTTAAAAAGGAAAAATGGAAAATTACTTGTAGAGGTTGCAAACTAAAAGTGAACTAAAATTGATTAAATCAAAAGTTTAAAAAAAAAAAAAAACACACCTAGATCAACATAGTCATGCTTGAGAAATTAAGACTCTGTTTGGTAACCATTTGATTTTTGGTTTCTGAAAATTAAGCCTATAAATACTACGTCAATTTATGAGTTTTATTGTTTTGTTATCTACTTTTACACATGTTTTTAAAAACACAAGCCAAGTTTTGAAAACTAAAAAAATAATTTTTCAAAACTTGTTTTTGTTTTTTAAATTTGGCTAAGAACTCAAATGTTTTTCTTAAGAAAGATAAATTTTATTGTAGAGAAATGTTGAAAAAATAAGTATAATTTTTAAAAACTAAAAACCAAAAATCAAATGGTTATCAAATGGGGTCTAATTAAGCTAAATTCAAAGAAGGTTTGTTCCCACTAATTAAATAGATTCCTCTAATGAAAATCCAGTGAAAACTAGATCAAAGAAGACGAGTCTCATTAGAGATGGGTACGTAATAATCTTTTGGTTAAATTACAAATTTAATTGTTGAACTTAATTTTAAGTTTGTGTCCACAAAGTTCCTGAACATTAAAAAGTATCTATTAAGTCCTTAAATTTTTTATTTTGTGCCAAATATGTCTCTAAACTTAAAAAAATGTCTAATAGATCCCTAAACTTTCAATTTTATGCCTAATAGGCTTTTGAGATATTCAAAACTTTTAAAAGTTAACTGATCAATTAGATATAAAATTGAAAATCTAGTATCTTATTAAATATAAAATTCAATTTTGCGTCTAGTAAGTCGATGAATTTTAAAAACACTACAGCAAATTCGAGCTTTAATTTCGATTGTGCAATTGGCATTTTGTAAATGATATTGGTTTAGAGAAAACACGCCTATTTTCACGAAAATTTATAGAATTTTTCAAAATTTTTATAAATGATGTCGGTTCTGGACAATCATTGTACGTTATCAAACGATAAATTTTATAAACCTATGATGTCGATTTTGCACTGTCATCAAACGATAAAAGAAAAATGGAGTGCATTTTTTGTGGATGACGGGCGTAATTTGATGAACACTATGGATGATGTCGGTTACGCACTGTCATGAAAATTAATGTGAGAAGAAAATGGTGTGAATTTGTTGAAAATGGCGCTAAAAAAAGATGTTAGTTCTTGACTGTCATCAAAACGAGCCTACAATGTCGGTTGTGCACTGTCATCGAACAATAAAAGAAAAATAGTGCATATTTTTTTTTTTGTGGATGGCACGCGTAATTACCCGTCATCAAAGTGCACCTACGATGTCGGTCATTACCCGTCATTAAAGCGTACGTGCCTATTGATATCGAAAATTGAAAGACAAAAAACATGCAAGCCATTACATAGAAAACTCACGTTTCGCACCCCTACATAAGCAAAAACGATGTCATTTTGCTTATTTAAGTCAAAATCATGTCGTTTTTGTGCCTTAGCCCAAAACGACACCGTTTTGGGTTAAGAGTTTCCAAACTCCTTGAGGGTCATTCGATGACAGCCCCCATTTGTTCTCCTTTCTAACAATGTCAATGCGAGGGACAACGACGACACTACAACAAATTTGAGTTTCTATGACACCAAGGACAAAATTAAATAAAGGAAATGGAGAAAAAATGTCGAATAGGTCAAGAACCTATTAGACGCAAAATTAAAAATTTAAAGAATTATTGAACACAAAAGTAAAAGTTTAAGGACCTATCAAACATGTATGTTTTAAAATTTAGGGATGTATTCGACACAAAATTAAAAGTTCAGAGATTTATTAAATATTTTTTAAAGTTTGGAGATCAAATAGACACAAACCTAAAAGTTTTAAGATTAAATTTATAATTTAACTTAATAATTTGAAATGAATAAAAAGATAACGTGAAAAACGAATAAAGAGTAAGAAAAGTAAAATAATATTATGTGAAAGAGGAAACGCTAAGAGTAGGAGGAGAGAGGAGAGAGGAGAGAGGAGAGAGAGAATGAGGAGAGCTGTGGAGAAGCCAGCAAGGCGGATGGCTCCAAACAAAAAAGGGCCAAAACGAAAATTGATGCGTCAATATGTATGCCTTTGCCTGCTATTTTCCACCCACCAAAAATATCCCAAACATCCGATTCCGACACACACAGGGATTATGTTTTCTCTATACTTCCTTTTTTTTTTAAAAAAAAAAATTTGAACAACAAGTTTGGGAATTCATTAGAAATTTTTTAGAGTAGAAGGACTAAATAGAAACAATTTTAAGAGTTTAGGGTTTCTATTAGAAAATTTTTAAATTGTAAAGACTTCCTAGAAATAACTTTGAAAGTTCAAGATCAAACTTATAATCTAACACTTCTTTTATCAACTTAATTCACTCCTACTCATTTACTTCTCTCTCTAAAAAAATAATACAACAAAATTTGAGTATTCCCATAAGACTTGTGATTGGGAGAGGAGTTAAAATTAATGCCGAGGTGTAATTGTAGGACTATACTTTCATCGTATAATTTGTAACTCACATCCAATTAGGGTTTTTAATCAACCCTCACTCAATTTGAATTTTATCTAATAAAATAGAACATTAGCATTTAATAACAAAGACTAAACATATATATGATTTGGAATTTAGAGATGTAATTCAAATTTTCTAAAATTTAGAGACTAAATAGATACAATTGCTAAGAAATTTTTTAAAGTTAATTAGATGTTTGAAGGTGTAAACATTAAATTCACAAAATTAATATATGAGATATATATACTCACTACTACAAATCCCCCTTTTAATGACACTCATAGAATTTCACGGAGAGAAACGATGACGGCAATAAAAAAAAGCGTTGGAGAAGCTTGTTTTTTAAAATAAGGTTGCAGATGACCGTCATTAAACTTAAATAAAATAACAATAAAAGGTAAATTATTGTGGATAACAAAAACATCGCCCACGCTCTCTCTCACAAACCCTAACTCTCTCTAGCAAACCTTTGCTCTCTTTTTCGGCAGCGATGGTTATTCTGGAGGTTGCACAGGCTGTAGGTCTTGGAGTTTTGCCATCGCTCTCTCTCACAAACCCCTTGTTCTATCTCTAGCAAACTCTCGCCTATCTCTAGGAAACCCTCGCTCTCTCTGACGACGACGATGGTGATTCCAGAGGTTGCAAAGGTTGCGGGTCTTGGAGTCTCGTCGTCGCTCAAGAACTATTTGCTTAGCATTTCCATCGGTGGAGCTCTGCGATTTGCCATATTAGGAGCTGTCATCGACGTCGTAAACTTCGATCTGGTCAAGCATGGCTGAGTAGATTTGTCAAGGAAAGTACAAACAAGTAATTGTAATTTTTTTTCCGTTTTGTTGTCCATTATTTTTTATTGCAAGCTGCTGTCTATGGTAATGAATGGATTTTAGTTGTAACTCATTTTCAGCTCTAATTTTATTTCTATTTCTGTGATCTCTCTCTTGTGGTTTATTGACCATTCATTTATAGAGCTTCGATCATAATTTTTTATTGATAATCAAAAGTAGAAGCATCAAAGAACTCTGCATTATAGATTCCATGGTAGAGCTTGCCTCTTGTGACAATTTCACAAACAGATTAAAAATACATATCAGGGCATGAAAATATGTTCTCATAATTTTGCATGGTATGTGGTTTGATTCCTACACCCTATATGTGTTTGTTGTAAGGCTTCAATCAAAGAACAAATATTGATTTTATTTAGATATGAGTGTATGTGATGAATTTTAAGTGTTAAATGAATTCTTGACAGCATATATATATGAAATCATAATAGAGTAATTGAATTGTTGCATTTTCTAACTTGTTATTATAAAGGTAGTCATTTGAGCAACTTGCACGTGTGGTATTTTTGGTTTTCATTCTTCTCTTTGGTTGTAGAGGCAATATGAAAATGATGAAGAAACTTCGGGTGCTGAATTTGCACTCTATGGTTTTTCAAAGCTTGAAGATATTATAGAGGAAAGGGTGCCATGGTGGAGGCTTTTTTGAAAATTAATATTTTACATGTTTATCGGACATTAAAGGCTTAGTTGTTTGAGTTTAAATTCAGTGAAAACCCCTGTAGTTGTGTTCAAGTGCAATAGCAATTCCAATCATGTTATTAGGATCCCTGGATGTACCATATGGTGCAATTGTATTAGTTATTTATATCTCCCCTTCTTCGGTAGCCTTTTGTACAGGTATAACTACAAGCAGATTCTCAAATCTAAAAGTTTAGCTTGTAAAACAGTAGGTTTTTGTTGCTATTACTTAGTTCAACTTCAACTAGTTATCCCTCTTTCTTGTTAACTACTTTTTCCTTTCTTTTTGAACTTCATTTGTTTGTTATCATTGTGTGCAAGTTATGGCCTTCTTATTTCTTAAACTAAGAATTCAAAATATCTTCAGCACTTGCCTTTTGGAGGAGTCTGATGAGATTGCTCATTTGGCCCTACAACTAATTATTGATTATAACATTTATTGCTTTTGCTTGAGTGCCTTCTCAATGGGTAAGAACACATACTGATGATTGTGAATTAAATTTTGAATGTTATTGAGCTTTGGATGGTACTGGGATAGTGTCTGTATGTTTTAATTAAATACTTATTGTTGGTGCAGTTTTTCTACTTAAACCTTTGTTGTTGCAGGCCTTGATGATAAAATGTATTACGTTATATGTGATATTTGTTTTGTGCATTTTTTACAGCCTAATTGCATTATTCTAGCAATATCTCCTGCCAATCAAGACATAGCAACTTCTGATGCTATAAAACTTGCCAGGGAAGTGGACCCAACTGGTATGCTCTTCTTGTAGTTCCCTTTCTCTTATTTTCTTTCCTTTTTCAACTTTTTTTTTTTTCAAATTGAAACTATAAATTTTGTAGCTTACCAAGCTTGTGATTATGTTGCTTGTGCAATTGAGTAGGGGAACGAACTTTTGGGGTGTTGACAAAGCTTGACTTGATGGATAAGGAACTAATGCCTTGGATGTAAGTTGCCATCCTGTTATTAGTTTTAAAGCCTTGCTAGAAGAAATTATATAGCAGCAAAATATGAATTGTTAATGAGTATGTAAGAATGCTCAGAGATTCAACGTTATAGATATATCCTTAGTTTTTAGTTTAAAGGAGGAATTGAAACACATACGTTTTTTTTGTCCCTAAAGGTTTTGGAAGGAATATCGTATCGGCTACAACACCCATGGGTTGGCATAGTGAACCGAAATTCAATGCCATCAGCAGCTTCAAAATCTTTACAATTCCACCAGGGCAGCTAAGGTAGAGTCTCAATGGTTTTTTTTTTCTTTATTTACGAGTTCGAGACAATGTGATTCGATGATTGAAATTGATTTGCTCTTTCATATTATGTTCTCAACTTCTATGCCACTGATATTCTTCAATTGAATGGTGATAGCAAGGAGCACGCCTTTAGTGTGAAGAAAACTTCTTTTGAAAGTACTTAGTGTAGAACTTTGAAGGTACACTAAAACTTAGTGTAGAATTTCGAAGGTACAAGTTTACATGCATTCTTTGGCTCCACATTGTAAGATCTGAATATGGTGCCTCCCTCTGAATATGGTGTATTTTTGGTTTTTTAGGATAAAGCCAGAGCAGTGGGACAACTAAGAAATCACTGGTTGGAGTATTGCAATAGCAAGGGAGAAAACCTAATGGCCTTTTTCATCCATTGGTATGCACTCAACAACAATTAGTTTATTAGCTGCACAACATATTCTTTGAGTGCTAAAGAATTCAGTGTGAATAGTGCACTTTTTCATAATACTGTATTGAATAGTTCTTTTAGTTTTTGGCCTGGATATATATGCTCGTGTTGGTGGGAATGAGCCTTTCCTTCTATCTTACCTGATAACTTCTGTAGATGTAACCTCATACCTTCTATAGATAATTGTTTGTTCAAAATTTAATATTTAAAACATAAATTTTCAGACATAACTTCTGTTGCAATTTTTTCTTTTAAATTAATAAATAAATTATTTGTTGTTGTTGTGGAAAAAAACTGTAGGTCCCAATGTCTCCATTTCTGGAAACAACTGAACCATAATACATATAGGGAACTGATCTAAAAGGGCATGGAATTGAGCTGTGAGCTTTACTTTAGTAGGTGATGTTTTACTTTTTCTCATCCATTGACATGATTTTATTTCTCAAATTCATTATGCTGTGCTGTTTGAATATTAATTGGGATGGAAAACTCTTTCTTATGCAGCCCACTAAAAGATCTAACAATCAAACTGATAAGCCGTGAAATTAAGACTTATTTTAATCCTAAATTGTTCACAAGAACTCGTGTTTGTCCTATTATTAATGGAAAATGGTGAAAAATGGTTGAAAGAAGAAAGTAATGAAATATGGTAGCAATTGGAAAAGATTTCTAAGTATTGTGATTATTTTGCAGGAATTGCCAAACGAATTGCCAAACCAATTGCCAAACCGACCAAATGGCAATCTTCAGCAGCTGCAAATAAGGAAATTTCGGGAATTCCGTGATTGATGAACCCATAATTGACAGAGAATTTCTCGCACAAATCAAGGGATTTAATGCATTATTCTTTGCAAATTGGAACCCTATATTGGTCTACATAAGGAGATTGAAGAACGCCGAACGAGGAGGACGATCGAAGGGGCCAAAATCGCAGCTTAATTTTCTGTTTTTCTGGGTTTTGGACAGCTCTGTTTTGGCTGTTTTGTTACTGTCTTTCCATCTTACTCAATTTCCATTCAACTTTCTTTTATTTTTGTATTACAGAACATTGCCTAGCCACTTTGTTTTCCGATTTGTGGAATTTTCATTCAAGTTTAAGTTTGTTTCAAGTCCATCCGAGGATAACCTTGCTCGAACATTTCCTCTGTTTTTCTTCGATTTTAGTTAATTTCTTCTACCAAAATTTTAATTACAGTGTTGCAACCTTCCTTTATTATATGATGAATGGATTGGGTATTACCCTTTGTTCTTAAAGTGAATACAACACCATTTCGTAGGGGAATCCGAGACCATTCGAAGTTCATAAGTAAAATTTTTCTCCATTCGGATTGTTCAAGCCATTTTCTGCATCTTCCTTAGATTTCCAATCCGATTCAAGGTATTCTTGAATCGTCAAGATCAATTTCGCTCTAAAAGATGAGGAGATTGAATCGATTGGGAAGGAAGAAGTGGGATAGCATCGAATTAATTTTCTTACTTCTTGCTCTGTTTTTCTTTTACCATCAATTTAGCTTCTGGAAAAGAAATTTAAACAAGGAAGGAGAAAGAAAGAAAATTACGTAACTGCCCTTGCCATTTTTGATTTAATTTCAATTATGCACTTTTGCTTGAATCTCTAGGAAAATCCAAGGTACATTTCTTAAGTTAGTATTTTTCATTATGAAATCTTTCTTTAAAATTAGTTTTATGTTTTTCATTAAAAATATGAGCTAAAACTTCTTAGGGGGTTCAAGGATGTGAATTCCCTAAGAAGTAATTGTAGCCAAAATTCCAATAAAAACCAAGCCTACATCTCAATTGTTTGCTTGTGTTGATTTAATTTCCGTTGAGATCCTAGATTGATCAACTAGGGTTTCAACTCAAGCTTAGATCTAATACCGACATGGTTAGTGACAAGCGGATTTCACACAAGTAATGGAGTAAAAGAGCTTAGACATAAGCCATTCCTTACCCTAGACATAGGGATTAAGGACTCCAAGACCCATAAAATTGTGAGCCAAAAATCATCTATGATGGAGGGACTATAGACATATAGAGCCCCCACTTAGCCTCCTAAAAAACCCAATTTGAGGTAATAGGAGATGCAATTTTGGTTTACAATTGAGTGTGGAGTATGTTGGAATTGCAATTTTGGTTTGCAATTACGACTTAGGGCAATGACATTTTTGAGCCCCATCCTTTATCATTTCATTCTTAAGTTCATTCAAATTGTCATTTCACATTGCCAATTTAGATTAGCAATTTAATTCTGCAATTTTAGTATTTCGCATATTGCCACTCTGGATTAGCAATTGGAGTAGCAATTTCTGTTATTTCGCACATTGCCATTCTGGAATAGCAATCAATTTAGCAATTTCAATCTTCCACTAACAACTTGATTTTTGCATTTTTACTTTTCACACTTGCAATTTCCCTTACACTTTTGCAAAACAAGGTCTTGTTACTCCGTTCCCTGTGGGATTCGATACTTGGTACTCAGATACCATTTTATATTACTTCGATCGCGTGCGCTTGCGTGAACACCGATCACAAACCTTACATTACAAGCACCTTTCTTGGAATTATTGGGAGTCATGATGGTGCACTAAAAAGATGGTCACTAGCTGAATGCACTTTTGATGTGTGATATTTAAGAAAACCATGCTTTAGTCTATCTTTTCTTAATATATTTTATGGTGATGCTGCTTATAATTGTTGAAGGAAGGCAAAAGAGTGTTTCTGCCAAATCTATTCTACTTTCATTGTCCTCTTTGATGTTGATATTTATGTAACATTCTCTGTGAACTGAATTATTTCCTGTGTGGTCTATTCTTTGTGCAATTAGTTATTACATGAAGCCGGGACTTTAAAAGATCTAATTTTTAATGGCCCTTTGATGAAGTTTGAACTCTACTGTATTAGTTAAATTTAATGGTCATAATTGAGAGAGAACCATCTTGATAAATCTAGATGGGCTTTGAATTATTAATTTCAGAAAGATCCATAACTGTAGATGCATACACAAATAACTGTTAAGTCCATTGAGCTATACAATATTGTTCCGCAAACTCACTAAGTTTTCATTCTATGAGTCATCTTCATCAACTCCAAACCATTAATTAAAGTAGAAGAAGATATCAATGATTCACACACATGACTATATCAATGTCTTAATTGAATACCTATTGTTCCTATAGTTTTTCTACTTAAACCTTTACTTCAAATTTGAGACTAGTTGTTCTTACAGTTTTTCTACTTAAACCTTTTCTTATCTTGCAGGTCACGTTCTTCCCCCTAGTTAATTTTATCACATGTGTGAGCCCATATCTTGGTTCAAGAGGGCATAAACAGGTGAATAATCAATGTTTTTTAGCTACTCTTGTTTTATATGCTTAAATGACAGTTCTGCTACTTTTGTCATAATTTGACATTGTGCTGAAAAATTTAAAACTTTTGCATCTTGTCTAGAAATACTTTATGACCGAATATAGTTGAAAGATGAAATTGCCATAGGAGATAACTTGCAATTTTTACTAAATATTTTTCTATCTTAGCTTTCGAGTACCTTTGAAATTTGAAGGGTTGGTTTTACTTTGTTTGATGTGTTTCTTATTGTTTGTTTGTATACTTAGATGGGAGTTTGTTTTAATTAGCTATGCTTTCAGTTAAAATTGTAGAGTTTGTAGGGTCCTAAAAACAAGTGTTAAATTCTCTCTCAACTAAGCTTATTTTTTTCATGTTTATGTAAGTTTTGTGTTGCAATTTGTTCAATTTTCTGATATGTTGTGGAACTTGTTACAGATATGGGGTATTAGTTGAGAAATTGTCGTGATCGAACTACTCGAAGGGGGAGATTTTGAATAGACATATAAAGGGCTTACGAAGCCTTGGGTGGATATCAACTCAAGTCGATTTTTCTCATTCGATTCATCGAGTTTCTCATTTGAACAAGCTTCAAACTTCAGTTTATTATGACTAATTTCGTATTTATTATCCTTAATGTTGTCGGATTCTCGTGTTGTTTAATATATATAACAATCAAAGATGAAGTGTATTTATATATATTACATTTTATTAATTAAAGTTATGTTTGTTGAGTTGATTGTTGTGTAAAAATATTATTGAGATTTTATTTCGTGCATAGGTCGAGAAAGAAAAATATTGTTGGACAACCAACAATTTTTTTTATTAAATTATTAAGGAAAAGATGACGGACATTGCCTGTCATTAAAACAGACATTTAATGACAGACATTAACTTTTAATGACATACATTGACCGACATTAAAAGCTGACCGTCATTATAGGCTATGATGGCAGACGACTTTTAATGACGGGCAATGTCCGTCATTAAATAGTGTCCGTCATTGTAGCCTACGATGACACTCGAAAAGATGACACAGACACGCGCCCGTCATTGTTTCCTTTTAATGACGGACAATGCCCGTCATTAAAACCCAAATTTGTACTAGTGACTTAACAAAAATAAAAGTTGGAGAATTTATTAGACATTTTCTTAAATATAAGGACTAAATACTATCAAACTAAATCTTAATATTTAAGGCCATGTTCGATAACCATTTGGTTTTTGAAAATTAAGCATATAAATATTATTTCTACCTATGAGTTTTCTTGTTTTATTATCCACTTTTTACATATGTTTTCAAAAACCAACCCAAGTTTCAAAAACTAAAAAAAATAGTTTTCAAAAACTTGTTTTTTGTTTTTGGAATTTGACTAAGAATTTAAACGTTTTCTTAAGAAAGATGAAAGTTATTGTAGAAATTTGTAGAGAAATAATGAGAAAACAAACACAATTTTTAAAAACCAAAAACTAAGGTCCCGTTTGATAACCATTTGGTTTTTGGTTTTTGGTTTTTAAAAATTAAGCCTATAAATACTACTCTCACCTATGGTTTTACTTGTTTTGTCATATACTTTTTGCCTATGTTTTCAAAAACCAAGCCATGTTTTGAAAATTAAAAAAAAAATAATTTTCAAAAACTTGTTTTTGTTTTTAGAATTTGGCTAAGAATTCAAATACTTCCTTAAGGGAGATGAAAACTATTGTAGAGAAATTGGGAGAAAACAAGCTTAATTTTAAAAAACCAAAAACCAAAAACCAAATTGTTATCAAACGGGGCCTAAATGATTATCAAATGGGACTTAAGTTTTTCATAAAATTGTTGATTATATATATCCATCACTTAAAATGCTATTTAATTTCTCAAATTTTGATGGAAATAATAATAATAATAATAATAAAAAAGACAATAATTTGTAGAAAGACGATAAAATCTGAAAACACAGAACATGTCTTAACGTCTTTTAAAAGTAGCATTCAGCCTTTTGGAATTGTATCTGAAACACAACTCTCAAATTCCTGACATGTTCTCTGTATTTGTTGTTTTTGAAAATAAAAGTACTTTATACATACATTATTTAAAAAGTTTGTTTAAAACTAGTTTCCTTTATATGTAATCTACTCCACTTTTTAAAATCATTCTTTAATTCCTAGCCAAATTTATATATAAAAAAAGGATTTCTAAAAGTTAATTTTGCTTTAGTTTTCAAAAACTTTAGATAGGACTTCAAACTTGTAAAATACAATAGAAAAAAAATGATAAGATCGTCAAAGCCAATAAAAACACATAAAAAACCGGAATTTAAGTGTGTAGAAAATGCTCAAAACTAAAAAATTAAATACCCGAATTTAGCTAAAAGGCATCCAATATGAATAAAATAATCAATGACCACGCACAAATATTCTTGTTTGTCTCGACAAGAGTATATCCCTGGCTGCCAACTTTATATATATATATATATATATATATATATATAGCTAATTGAGTATATTAATTTTACCACATGCATATTCAAATTTAAGATTTAATTTGGTGGAATTGAAGGTTGTTAAAATTGATTCGCTATATAAAATATAAGGGTAAATTAAAAAACGAAAACAAATTTTTAACTCCAACTCTCAAACAAATTCCTTTACCCATATGAACATTAGCTTAGTGAATAATACATGTGTATAATTTTTAAAGTCAAAGGTTTATGATACTCACCCATAATTGTTTAAATTGCAAAAAAAAAAAAAAAAAAAAAAAACTCTGTTTATTTTCTTTTTGACAAGTTACAGAATAATTATGAAACACATCTAAATAGTACTGAAGATCAAGGAAGAACTTTATTAATTTAATTATGAATAAATACAAAGATAGATATATGCAATGCATCTAATGAGTTGAGTGGACAAGTCTTTGTGATAGAAATATGCAGTGTTGGTTGCTTTATGGAAGAAGCAGCAACAACAAATATATAGCACAACTTGGGCGCAGCTCAGTCTTGTGCAGTTCATTTGAACACCACACAAAAAAAATTTGATTTTGATTCTTAAAAAATCTGTGGCTGTGCAGTCCAAGCTGCACCAAAAAAATTTCTCAAATATATTTCATAAAGTAATTATTTTCCACCAATCAAACCCATATTTAAAACACTTTAACTTCAACAACTTTTACTTTTCTTTTTTGCTATTCTTTTCCCCTCTCTCTTTACTCTCAAAAGGAAAGAAAGCCAAAGACAAAAAGATGCAAATAGACCAACAGACACATATGTAAAAGAGCAATTACATCATGAAGTCCATATTTTAGACATTACTTGAACCTTATTACACAAACACATCAATTTAGAAACTTTCCCTCTCAAAAAAAAAGAAAAACCCTAAAATCACAGACACTTCTAAAAGCCATATGCATAATCCAACAAACTCAAACTCTATCATTTTCTTCTTGGCTGCTACAACAACATCATCATCATATATAATCTTTTATACAGACGCGTCTTTTTCAATTTTTCCTTTTTAATTAATGTGAATTATTATTATTTATCTTATTTTTTTTGGTTGATTTCTTTTCTTCTTGGCTCTCAACGGCGTCGTTCCGGTGTCCAGTGTGGCTTCGATGGGCTGAAGTGCACTGAACTTACCCTAGAGTCGAGGAGTTCGACAATAGGTGTGAAATTTATGCACCGTGGCGCTTTGTACTGGTTGATTGACGCGCCCCTTGAAATTGCATAGTCCATTAGCTCTTCAAACGTCCCGTTTTTTACCACCTTGATTTCCAGCGGTCCAATTGAATTATCGGCAACTCGGCCTTGGCGGTACACCGAGTTGAGGCTCTCTTCGATGGCCAGGCAGCACTGGTTTAGAACCTCTTTAGGAGGGGAATTTGTGGCGTCTTTGACAAGAAGCTCCCAATATATGACGTAATGTCCCGGGATTATTTTGGTATCTGCGTAGCTCGTGTATTCCACCACGCTAGTGTTGAACTCCCGCAGAAGAGATGAAGCGTTTTCAATTGCCTTCTGGAGCTCGGCCTCGTCGGTCTTGTCAGAATCGATGCTCAGCAGAACATTCTTTCGCCTCACAAATCGGAACTGTGGGGCCGCGTTGTGGAACCCCGTGACCTCGAGCACGTCGCCGACTCTGTAGCGGCAGAGTCCAGCGTAGGTTGTGATCACGAGCTCGTACTCTTTCCCGACTTCCACGTCCGCGAGGTCGACAAGTCGAGGCGGGGAGTCGCGGGAGAGAATCGGAGGGGACGACGTGTCGTGCGGGAGGAATTCAAAGTAGCCCATGTTTGGCATGATGGTGTAGGTTACTTCCGAGGGCTTGCACATTGGCTTCAAATTAACCCCGAAATAGCACTCTGAGGAAGCGTACATGGTGCAAGCCATGGGTAAACCCCCACTGTAAAATTCAAGCGTGGGAATGTACTGAGCCATGGCTCCGGTGACGATCACATCCAAGTATTTAGTGTTTGGCCAAATTCGTGTGATGATCCCTTCCCACTCCTCTGTGGAGCACTCCTTGGAGATGAATTCAGCCAGCTCGAGGTTTGGGTTTGTTAGGTATTTGGAGATTATGCATTCACGGAGAGAAGGGTCAGTGGTTTTAGGGTTTAGGGTTCCGGTGGAGATGTCGTGTGACAGCTGTTTCCAGTTGAGCTGGAGGAAGCGGATGGCACGGAGGAGGCCGGAGGCGAAGACGGCGCCGACACGGAGGACTTGGTGGCGCATCAAGAGGCCGCATAACATTTGAGTGTACATGCTTTGGAAGGAATCGGCACAAAGAACGGCCTCGTTTGGGCTAGTGTAGTCATTGAAAGGGTCGTAGGGTCTAGTCTTGAAGATATCGCTCTTGTAGTAGCTGGTGAGCACCGGACGAGCCACCAACCCTCCAGGGGTCTTGGTTTCGGCCTTCACAAATAAAAAGTAGAGCCCTTTCCCTTTGTCCAACCCCGGCAAGTACCTGAAAATTTTGTTAATTGTCAAATTTCTTTCTCCCCCCCCAAATTAATTAAATTCTTGTCTTGATTTTTTTTTTTTTTTAAAAAAGGTGACTGAATTGAAATTGAATCATATTCCTTACAGGTTCATGATGGGCATGAGTAGGCTGTAAAGCAATTGACGACGTTCCATTTCTTCTTTAATTGTCGGCATCAGTTTTCTCTCTCCAGCCGATGTCCCAGAACTGCAAATTAAAAGATCATATATCAAAATAAAAACCCCATTTAAAAACATTGAACTTAATTTATTATAGATGTTGGAATTATAGAATTTTCACCTGGTAAGAAACTCAGAAATGGGATGGGATGAAAAAATAGGAGAGCGATCGCCATTAGCGATACGTTGGATGTCCGGCTGGAGATCCTCATAAGTAACTACGGGAACTTTGGACTTGAAGGTGTCCCGGTCGGTGGCTCCATTGAGACGGAAGCGGTTCACATACTCAGTGTGAGAGTTTCGGGTCAGAATCTCAGCCAACACCCTTTGCTGAACCGAGTCAGTATTTGTAGTGGTGTCCTCTATGAAACGAAGGGCTTTGGCATCCTTGTCGCAAGCCGGCGAGCCAAGAGGAGACCAAAGCTGAGAATCAATGGCCATTATAATTGATAAAGAAAGCAAGAATTTAAAGAAAGAGAGATAAAAACAATGGTAGTTATAATGGATGGGTGAGTTGTGAGTGTGGAGAAGGAGAAGGAGAAGGGGGGATTTATATAGCAAGATGGAAGAGGAAAGAGTTTAGAGGTAATGGCAAGGCTGAGAGAGCCACGTCAACATTCACGTCATGCAGAGGAGAAAAAAATACTTTGGAGGTGAGAGAAGGGACATGTGGGGCCAGTACATGTAGGCATGTCGCGGAAGGGGAGAACATAGGGGCCCACATGTATGTGCCATGTCAGATGAGGTTTTGTCTAGGAGTGAGGACCACGCGGGCCTTTACAGGTGAATTTGTTTATTGGAGACATTGACGGCTGCCGGCGAAAGAAGAGGGTTGGTACTAAATTTGCTAAATTATAAAAAAAATTCTTTGAATTTTGTCTTTGTTTCAAAAAAATTTATTCTTTCAAATATTACAACATTACTCCTCACTTCTCATATACGTTTCAAAATTGTCTTAAGATGAAAAGTCGATGTGATAAAATAACATTATTTTTTCATATTTAATCCAGTCAAACATCTCAATCACTGCTATATCGTTTCAATTCACCGTTATATCAATTTTTCATTCAACATTTTAATAAATTTCTATTACAATGGTAATTTTTAAATATTTATGAAAAGTCAAGAGTACTATTGTAATTTTTGAAAGATTAGAAATATTTTTGGAACAAAGTTAATTAGTGTATATATATATATTTTTATAATTTAGCCTAAAGATTTTTCTTTTTTGTCTTTATATTTAACTTTTTAAAATTAAACTTACGACAGTTGCAGGTAAAAATTTTGCTTTTGTTCCTGTCTTTATATTATATTTATTTATTTATTAAATTAAACTTATGACAGCTGCATTGCAATTACATAGTTTTCTTCGCCAACTTAGGGGGGGTTTTAAAAAGTTAATGTAATTAATTTTAAATACTATTTAAGAAACCAGTTGATGATGTTAGTAGAGTTTCCCCAACGAACATACATTTTCCTTATTAAGTCCACACATAAATATTTGTAAAGGTTGTTTTTTTCCCCTTAAAAAAATTGGTTGGACGAAAATTGGAAACCAAACAAATAACGAGCAATTTATTATTATTATATTTAATAAATAGGTAAATCTTATTACTTTTGCTATTCAATAAAAATCAACTGTCCATATGACTTATGAGCATAACTCAACTGATTAAGATATATGTTTTCGATCATAAAGTTAAAGGTTCATACCTCCACCTCTACATGTTGAACCAAAAAAAATCAAATTACGAGTAAATTGAAAATCATACTTACTTTTCTTTAATGTGATTTATTTAATTGAACAAAAAAAATATTATTATGATGATTGGCTCAATTATTAAAGATAATGTGAAAATAAACTGGTATAAATAAACCAACTAGGAAGGTAAATAAATTTCTTTTCCTATTATGAAAAAAAAATCCAGTATATGCATAACACTCTATAAATATTTAGTTAGAGCTACGTTAAATTATATTTCTAGTTTCCATATTTTGATTTTTTTTTTTAGTAAAACGTAATTTTTTTTTTGAGTTTAACAATATTTGGAGGTGCGAGATTCGAATCTCTAAGGCCCCGTTTGATAACTATTTGGTTTTTGGTTTTTGGTTTTTAAAAATTAAGCCTATAAATACTACTCCCACCTATAGTTTTACTTGTTTTGTCATATACTTTTTGCCTATGTTTTCAAAAATTAAGCCATGTTTTGAAAACTAAAAAAATTAGTTTTCAAAAACTTGTTTTTGTTTTTAGAATTTAGCTAAGAATTCAAATACTTCCTTAAGGGAGATGAAAATCATTGTAGAGAAATTGAGAGAAAACAAACTTAATTTTCAAAAACCAAAAACCAAAAACCAAATGGCTATCAAACGGGGCCTAACCTTTTAGTTGATGATACATGTCAATTACTGTTGAATTATGCTCACTTTAGTAGTAAAACATAAAGTTAAATAGTAAAATTTGAGAGAGAGAATGTAATGGCAGCTCTATGTATCTGCCTTATTAACAAGTGGCTATTGGGCAAGTAGCACGTTTAATTTTGACCTTTAATTTAAATTGATTAGTTAATTTGGGATTTGTAAGTAAGTAAATTCTACGTTTTTTTTTTCCTGTCCCCTAGAACATCGCCTAACCCTAGAGATCCCTCGACGTTTACTTTATTGCAAAAACTTTGACTGTTTTCGATTGAAATAAATGGGGGCTAATATTGGCAATAATCAAATTAAGATAAAATTACAAACAATATCCAAATGTAAGAAAAAAAAACAATAATATTTAATTTCACTCATATTTTTTAATTTTATAAAATAGCAATACGTTATTCTATAAAAATATAAATATGCTTCACAATATAGATTATTTTTAATCTCTTCAAAAAAAAAAAGAAAAAAAGAGAGAGATTATTTTAATATGACATTATTGAATAAAAGCTCTGTAAAACGATGTGTTCAATTGAAACTTGCGCAGTGAAGAATATGAATAATAATAATAATAAAAAATACGATAAACTATTAGCTTAAACTTTTGAGTTTAGTGGTAGTTTAATATATGGTATGTATCATAGTAAAGAGGTCGTATATTTTGCTAATTTATAGGTTCTGTCAGTGAAAAAAGTTTTCTTTTTTTTTTTTTAATAAAAAAAAGATATTTTATTGAGAGTATGTGTAGAATATACAAGCAGCAGATTATATAAAGGCATGCCAGTTTAAAGTAATAAAGAGACCAAAACAATGATATCCTCTCAAATTAGTTGAGACTAATTTTTGCTTTTGTTGTCGAAGATTCAGTTGTTCCTCTCAATTCAAAGGTTTCAAAGAATGACAGTAAATTAAAGATGCTGAACCAAAACATAAACCTCGGGAAAAAATTTCTTTGCAAAAAGAGACCACTATAAGGTTGATTATATTAAAAAAAAAAAAAAGAAAAAAAAAAGAAGAAGGAATGATACGTTTGATAAAGAAAATTAAATGCTTTGATCATGTAATTTACTTTAGACTCTCTTAGTATGGTTCTCACACACGTTTAATGGATAGCTTCCTATGTTCGTCCAAAAAATAAAAAAAGAATAAAAATAAAAAAGAATAATTTGCAACCCTTATCTTCACCAAGTTAAGTTAGAAGTCAAAAAAACTTTAGAAAAAAAAGCATAGAAGTCATCATTGTTCGAAAGTGAGAAGAAAAGGAAATTAAATCTCTCAGTCTGCATATGTCTTAAGAGGTAACTATTATCCAATATGCTTTTTCATAGTCTACATCTACATGGATCTAATTAACCTTTAAATTTGTTTGGTTTTTTTTCGGCATAGGAATATATTCTGTTCCTTTGTTCTGCTAAAAAAGGTTGTAGAGACAAAAATTTTCCTTTCATTTGCATGCCTCTTAAGTATATATATTCAAGCTATATATATATAAATGTTTAAGCTATGGATTAATATTAATTTGATCAAGGTTCTATTAGTTTAATTAGGTTATTTTACTCACGATTTTTTTACAAGTAGCCTTTTGAATTGATTTTCATATTTCAAACACACATAAACAAATTTCGAATATTAATTTTTTTAGTTTTTTGAAATTGGAATAAGATTTTTAAAGTATTTTTGAAATTGCTCATAATAAAATAAAGAATATCAAGTGTAAATAAACTTTAAAAAAAAAAAAAAACAAATTTGTCTATCAAACTAGAAGAACTCTTCGATATTACATATAGATTTTTTTTTTAGTTTAACAATTGTGGAGTGGGAGATCGAACCATCGACCTTTGAAATAGTATAGTTGGTGTTGTATCCATGGAACTATGCTCGAATTGACTATATTACATATAAAATTAAACGTACTTTTTGTTAGGGACAACGGGCTTTCACATATCTCCACAATGGTATGATATTGTCCACTTTAGGCATAAGCCCTCATGGCTTTGCTTTTGGTTTCCCCAAAAGGCCTCATACCAATGGAGATAGTGTCCCTCACTTATAAACCCATGATCTTCCCCTTATCTAGCCGATGTGGGACTTTGGTCGCACTCCCAACAATCCTCCCCTCGAACAAAGTACCACCGAGCCTCCCCTCAAATAGTCATTCCATCCGCCCAACTCTCTGGCTTCACCAAGAGTTTGCTCTTATCTAGGACAACTCCTCTTCTCCGGAGTGCACCGCCTATCCGATAGAGCTCCACCGCGGATCACATTGTGGGTTACATGGTGCGACCACTCCCTATCGCACCCTTAGCAATCCTCCCCCTCGAACCACACTTGTTCGATATTTGAGGACTCATCCACAATTCTATATGACTATGTCTTTGAGACTCACCACTCCTTTGTTAGGCACCCGAGGATTCTACTGACCACGGCTAAGTCAGGGGCATGGCTCTGATACTACTTGTTGGGAAAAAACCTCCCACTACTACCGCATGAATAAGCAGAAAAATAACTGAGAAATTAAAAAGAAAGCAACAAAATAAGAAACACAAGAATTAACGTGGAAAACTCCAAAACCGGAGAAAAAACCACGGACAGAAAGAAATACTCTACTATGTGAAAAATTATTACAATCACACAGAATTCTCTCTCCGACCCCAATTACAAAGAAACACTCTCTCAAAGCTTTATACCACTCACTTAACTAGAGTTAGTATACCAGACTTAAAGTATTTCGAATTGGGATGATTTGAAACCAAAGCCATAGACTCCTTTTATAGTGCTTGGAGCCCATGACTTTCTTGTACATTTCCAATGTGGGACAATTTCTCTTCAAACATATTGCCAAAATCCCTACAAATTCCACCTTGGCAAGATATTTGAAGAATTCACAGCTTCTGCTTCACCAATTGTCTTCATTGAAAAAACATAATCCTCAACACAGAGAACTATAACCTACTCCACCATAAAAGTAGACCACTTGGAATGTCACCTTCCAAGACTTTTCTTCTTCGTCACATGTCGATAAACCCTGCTGAAATTTATGGTGCAACTTCCACCTACTTGGCTTACCCGGAAGTTCTTCAGCCATCGACATAACTTCCACCACACACACCTTGCATAAACCGCCAAGCCAATGCCCGTGTGCATACTTGTGGAACCGCTAACATCACATCCTCTATCATGGTAAAGCGGACATACCATAAGGATGAATTCTGTCTTTCTTCAGAAAAAATCACCATCTCTCTTAACAAGAGAGACTATGTCAGCATCCGATCCAGAGCCCTTTGACGAACTTGCTCTGTTAGGACAATTCTTTTTCATGTGTCCAGACTGTCCGCATTCCCAGCAACCTTTCTTTTGCACGAAGTCTTTCTTCTTCTTCCAATTGCTAGCTACCAAGACTGAATCCTCCTGTGAAGTACGTCCACCATTCTTCAGCCTTCTTTCTTCTGATAGAAGTTTGCTCGTAGCCTCAGCAAAAGTTAAAGTCTCCTTCCCGTACATCAAGATTGGCTTCATGTGTTCATAAGAAGGCGGAAGTGACAAGATAAGCCGGAGTGCCTTATCCTCATCCTCTATCTTCACTTCGATCACCTCCAGCTCAGAGACGATGCCATTGAGAACACTCAGATGATCTGAGATTTTCGTACCTTCCTCCATTTGCAGCGTGTGAACTGCTCCTTTAGATACAACCGATTTGAAATGCTCTTTGCCTGATACATCTCTTCAAGCTTATCCCAAAGCTCTTTGGCAGTCGAAATTCCATGCACATTTGCAAGAATATTCTTAGCCAAATTTAGTCTGATTGCACTTGCAGCTCTCAAATCTAATTCATCCACTGGACTTCTTAGAACCTCTGCTGGAACCGCCACTGGACTCCACTGGACCACCATCACCGCTTAACTTTTCAGAAGCACCACCACTCGGTCTTCCCTTCAAAGCCTTGTGTAACCCAGATTGTATCAGCACATCTTTGACTTGCACTTGCCACAAGCCAAAGTTCATCCTTTCATCAAATTTCTCCACTTCAATCTTCACTGGACTCATAAATCTTGACATATCTGCTTTCACTCCTAGCGAATCTGCAAATAGTGAACAACCCACACTATTCACAATACCAGCTGTAGCTTGTTTCAAGAAATCTTTTCTGATGTGGAAGTTCAGACAGTGCTGCAACCACAGAGCATACTCAGAAACTCAAGAAACTAAGAACCTAAAGCTCTGATACCACTTGTTGGGGACAACGGGCTTTCACATATCTCCACAATGGTATGATATTGTCCACTTTAAGCATAAGCCCTCATGGCTTTGCTTTTGGTTTCCCCAAAAGGCCTCATACCAATGGAGATAGTGTCCCTCACTTATAAACCCATGATCTTCCCCTTATCTAGCCGATGTGGGACTTTGGTCGCACTCCCAACACTTTTAATATGTAATTATCTAAATTTTTCTAAAGGTTCGATCAAATTGAAATAATTTACAATGAAATTGCAATTTAGTTAATCATCAGAGAGATTGATTATTAGCCATTCCTAGTCTTGAATTACTCCACCTTATTGAATTATTCTTCCTATATTAGTGTACTTAATGATATTTTTAACACAAAACTTAAGAGGTTTTACCCTCTTCATCCCGAAGGAGAGCTTGGACAATTCCTTCTCCACAATGGTTTATTAAACAACCCAAAAATTTTACTTTAATATTATTCTGAATTATCCTTAATCGGTGAGTGAATACTGACCTTTAATCAATTCGATCATATTTTACTATTGAGTCTTTGTTTTCAAAAATAGGAAAACAAGCTAGGAGAAATGACATTGTTTGTGGGTTCATTTTCAGCTTTCAACTATTGTTGCTACTTCTAAATTGCCCATCGCCTCAAATTGCTATTCAAAGGAAAGAAATTTTTAGGGTTAAATACAATTCTTATTTGTTCTTAATGAAAAAAGTTATGACCATTCAGAATTTGGCTAAGACAACCTTTGTACCATTTTGCAAAAAAAAGCTTTAGTTTTATAAATAGTTTCGATTGTGTTTGCTTCTACTTAGAAAAGCAAACATTTATTGCGAAACCCTAGGTTTCTTTTTCTTTTAATCTTTTTGTTTACGTTGCAATAATCTGATAGTTAATTAATTTTTAAAATTCAAAAAATTGTAAAAGTGAAAATAATTAAATAATACCACGATTATGATGGTTTTGTTCTCAATTATCCGTTGTTTTTTAAAAATAAGACGATTTACTCAACCAACATATATTTTAAACACATAAATTGAGAAAGAAAATTCATTATATCAAGTTGCAATAAATTAAAGACAAAAATTGAGTGACACATGTCCCATATAACCAATAATTTAATCAAGATAAGACATTATTGAATTTCATGCATATTCATGACCCACAAGTTGTACCTCCCCGTTGGAGACATTGTCACGTAAAATGTGATTTGGTCAATTAAATTTTGTAAAAATTTCCTGTACTAGCTTTTAAATTATTTTCGAATTATATTTTCATATATTACTTTCCGTATTAACAACCTTTAATATTCATGATAGTATGAAGTCTATGAAATAAATTAATATTCTAATTTTATCGAATGTCTCAAGGTATGGAAGTAAATTAATATATTACTTAATAATGTGTCAAATTGTAAATGAAATAAGTAAATACTTTTCAACAGTTATTAGGTGGTAATAGAATATATTAAATAAAAAAATTTTATTTTATAATTGAAGATTTGGAGGTTTATGTTCATAGAAATATCAATTTAATACATATTTTTGGGAAAATCATATAAACAGAAAATCTCTTAAAAATTTATTTGAATTAATAAATAATTATTTAAAATTTATTAATCTTTAGCATTAATATTTATGCTCACACAGTAACACTTTTTAGAATTTTTCATAGTAATATTGATTCATATATCTTTAATCAACATGAGCGGCGTAATCTATCAGTTAATATATCTTTATTTTTTTTAAAAGTTGTAGGTTCGAATCTTCACTTCACTTTTATAATATAATATTATATGAAAAAAAAATATATCGATAAAGATATTAATATTTTATTCAAACCTTCAACATATTTTCTTCCCATTCTACCTATGTATATTATATATATATACTATCTCATTGAAAATATCGATAAAAAAGATATCTTGAATTAAGTAAAAGTACATCATTTTTAGAAGTCCAACTGTCCCTTGAAAATGCTAACAAAATACTCTATCCAATGTACTTTTTTTTCCCTTGAATATGCTAACAAAATACTTTTAATTCATGTGGGTGATTTCAAATATATTTTTGTTTTATTAATACTTTAAACTTTCAATTCTAACTATAATTTATTATTATTTTTTAAAAAATCCTCTAGCAATTTAGGTTAATATGCGTGACGAAAATCATAAGATTGAAGGTAAATTTAAAACGTTAAGTGTAATGGCCCCAAAATTTCGACCTAACATAGGAATGCCACTAAACTTACAACCATAATGCCCCAAAAATTTCAGCAGACGACATAACTATAAGCTACCTAAAATTTTCCTACTGTTAGACAAAAGGATCACACTTCTGCAAATCAGAGTAACTAAACAACAACTCCCACACCTCTTATTAGCAGTCCAACACACCCAAACTCATTATAATGAACATATCGCAACCACTCTACTCCAACCATAACTTTATAAACATTGAACTAAAGAATAGAAAGCAATCTAATCCATTAGCTGAACTTAAGCGAAAGAACCTATTTACCAACTCACTTCCAAGTAAGTCTCAACAAATAAGAATAAAATGAATAAGGCCAAATTGTGGCTCAAGAAAAAGTCAAAACGACTAGGAGTTAACCAAACTACTCAAAGAAACTTCTATTAAAACCAAAAATACTAGATAATGGCATCCTCTCGTCCTCCTTTTCATCACAAAGATCTTGAAACTTAGGCACCTATAAAACTGTTAGTTTGGGGGGGGGGGGGGGGGGATTAGTACAAAAGTACTCAATAAGTAACTCACACTTGGTGAGCCATCAAGCATCAAACAAGGCAAACAATATGCTCTTCACACATATCCAACGTGCTTTCAAAGATAATAACACAAACAACATGATCAACATATATAAGTAAAGTAAACATAAAACTCACACAACACATGAATTCTACATCATGCCTTGCACACTCAAGCTCCACGAGCTCACCAAATACTCATAATTTAGTTTGTACAAGGTTTCATGAGACCGATTCTTTCGAGACACACGTTGATCCCCTTTGATTTTACTCAGGGTGATAATTCTCATTTGTGAGGATTATTTGACCATTATACTTAAGTTATTTTTGCTATTTTGTGTATTTTATTATTTAAAGAGCGAGCAAATGTGGTTTTATTAGAAATATTTATGAAAGCTTGTTGAAATAATGAAGAAGAGAAAAAGAAGTTGAAAAAAGATAGAAAAGTGTTAATTTGATAATTTTTTGTGCAAGATTCTTAGACAAGGCAAAAATGCAATTGCATTCCAAAATGGAAATGCAATTGCATTTCTGGATAAAGCTAGAATTGGCAGCATAAAAAATGAAATGACATTCTAGAATGGAAATGCAATTGCATTTGTGGGCAGATGCAGAAAAAACGGGATTTCAGATTTTTAGCAATTTTGAGGATATTCTCGAGATATTCTCTCTAATTCTCAGTATTAATGGCATGGACCTTTCCATATACTAAAGTTGAAAAAAATCCTAGTTTATGGAGACCTGCAAAAGGGACAAAGAAGCCGAATCAAAGGGGAGTCCGCTCCAACAAAGTTGTTGTTTTCTTTTTTCTTTTTTTTTTTAATGCAGTTTTTCTTCTTTTTTTCCAGCACCTTCAAGCCCATATAATTAGTCCAATCTAGATGGAAACCTCAGATTGTAAATACCCGCTTCCTTTTGAAAGAAGTGGGATCGAGTTCGATTGATGAAAGGGGCGAGAATGGTGCTTTATTGCACTGTATTTCAAGTACTTTATCAACATCAATTTCAATTTTTTCTTCTGTTTTGTTTAGTTGAAGCGAGCTTGTTGAGGGCTCGTCAAATTAAAATTTATAAACCGATCCTAAGCTACTTGTAGCATTGAGTGGACCGGGTCGATCTCAGGGAACCAAATATTAATTTCTTAAGTTAAATTTGCAAATGAGAAAACAATTAAAAGGGGGGGTTTTGAAAATTTTCTTACTTAATGAAATAAAAATAACAAAACAAAACAAACACTAAAAGGGAAAAATCAACTCTTACTAAGTTCCAGTTCAGAGGTGCGGTTATATTCAATTGCAAACATTGATCATAGGCATTCAAAATATTTAATCTTAACCATGCAAGTACTTGGTCAACTTATTAGGAAACCCCAAAAAGTAGCAAATTCCCTAAGGTCATTAACTCTAACGAATGCCAAGTTAACGCTAATTACCTAAACAAATCTTTACGAAACCGCTTCAATTTATTTAGGTAAAGGCATTACGAACTTTGGAACGACCAAGACAATCGATCAGGTAAAACAACCTTCACCTAATTAACATGCTTCTTTAATTCCTAGAATTAAACATGCAAGACATGTATCATGGAAACCCACAAACATACACATGTGATAATTCTAATGCTACCGGTTCATTCAACATGACAATTACGGATCATGATCGTGATTAACAATAAAGCATGTAAAGAGATTAAGGCGTCAATTTAATCAAAATACATACTTATAAAATTAACACGGGAATTAAAGAACACTTGCAATTGAAAGAAAACTAAGTTAAGGTTCAAGCCTCACAATGTCACAACTGATTACAACCGATCTCTGAACCGGAATTGTAGAATCTAGCCGAGCATCTCCATAGAAAACTTCGAGTGCAAACGAGCTCGATTCGACACCATGGTTTGATGAAAAAAATCCTAATCTATCCTAAACTACTGAAAAACAGAGAGGAGAAAGCCTAAATTGGTCTCATGACGGCTAAAAATCGGAGACAAATGACCTAGAGGACGAAAAAATCTATATATAGGAATCGACGGAGCGTCTAGACGCTCCCATCGTCACAGGGGCTCTCCGCAGCGTCGAGGGAGGCTTCAGGGAACTGCCGATAGCGTCTAGACGCTATGGACAGCGTCTAGCGTCTAGACGCTATGGACAGCGTCTAGCGTCTAGACGCTATGGACAGCGTCTAGACGCTACCCAGGGCGCAGCACTGCTTATTTTTGCTCTAACTTTTTGCTCATGTGTCCGAATGACCTCCGGTTTGATGCGTTGGAATCGTGATTCAACGTAGAATCTCTCAGAACATGCCTTATGCTCAAATACCTACAAAATGATCAATTAATTACATTAAAACCTCTAAACTAACATGATTTAAGTATGAAAATATATAACTATGTTAGTCCTATCATTAGTCTTAGTGGCTGTAATTTTAGCTTTAAGTTACTGTTTTGTCTTTCTTTTTATTCCAGCTTTTGAACTCAAGTTGTATTGTTAATTCCTTTGGCTAGTTAGTCTTGCAAGTTAATTCAATAAGATTTATTTTAGTTTTATCTCAATTCCTTCTTTCTTTTAAGTTGGGTTTCTTTACAACACTTTACTTTTCCTTTAACTATGAATTTTCTCTCATCTAAATCATTCTTTTTCTTTTCTTTAATTATGAGCTAAGCCTATCTTTGGAATTCAAGTATGTGAATGCCCTAGAGAAATGAATAAAGGCCTAATATGTAAGAGCCAATCTTGCTTAATCTTATAGCATTGTTTGCTTTTATTGATTAAAATTTTCATTATTAGTTTAGATTGATCACCTAGATTAGTATACAACAATTTGAGTCTAATTCTGAAAAGGTTAGATAAAAATTTGGTTTTCATAAAAGCAATAAAGGAAAATAGCCTAGACATAAGAATTTGTTTTTGAACCTAGACATAAGGCAAAACTTTTAAAACCAAAAGAATTATATTGTGTTTCAAAATTAACTAAGTTCCTATTAGCCATAGAAATATCAGTTTAATCACTTAGCCCCCTAAAGATACTTCATAGAAGGTCAAATAGGAGTTGAATTCGGTTTACAAAGTTTAAGTGTTGAGTCAAAGGATTGTATAATTGCAATTAGGCCGCAATTTCTTTCAATGAGACAAAAACACATTTGAATCCCTCTTTTATCATTTTTATTTCTTCTTTTTTTTTTTTTTTAAAAAAAAAGATCATCTCACTTATTGTTTTACATTGGTTACCCACAAGTGCAATTTGAAAACATCTTTGCTTATTCTCTTGAATTTTGTTGTATCCATTCCCTGTGGGATCGATACTCTGGAATACTTCCAGTTTTATATTACTTACATTGACAGTGTACACTTGCACTAGACTGGAGCTTAGTTTTCATTTAAAAATATTTTTTCTAAGCCCCCTCATTTCAGTTCGATCACAGGGCCACCAACATTCTCTGTCGGCCCCAACTATTTGCGTCCAGGGCCACCGACGCTCTTCGCTGGCCCCAACTGATGGTATCTAGGGCCACCGACTTTTTCTACCGACCCCAACTGATGTTTCATCAAAGGTCATCGACGTTCTCAAGAATCTTCAGCATTTGCCTTTCTAACCTCAACGCATCGACCCTAACCTTCATAAAACTTGGCCATCGATGCTATTCATTGATAACACACCACCCCTCGACCATTTTACTCAAAGCACCTAGTATTTACTCAACGTTCCTTTATCACACCTAAGGTCCTCTGACCCCACACACAATCTCACTAGAATGCATATTTCCTAGACACAGTTCTAGACCATGCTTTTTGCTCCAAACAACACAACACATTCACAACACACATATTATGCATAATCAAACAACCATGAATCCAGCATGCTATCATCATATAACCACTACATCACACATAAAAGCTTGCTCAACATACACATACTGGATCATGTAGAGATATATACATATAATGCATAAAATAAATCAATAAGGAAACATACAACATGCTTCATGCCGTCAAACATACCCACAAATTAGAAACTACTTATCTAAAGCGATCATAAGATAGTCCAAGAGATTTCCTAAACAAGGTAGACAAGGTTTATAGATCAAAATTGAGTTCGATATCCTTATTCGAAATAGAAAGAGTGTTCAAGAGGTATTTTCTTACCCAAGAACACTTCGAAATAGAACTAAATCCTATAACAAAGAGTATTCAAGATTAGAGATCTGTCTAAAGTACTTTAGTGGAGTTCGAAAGGGTCTAGAACATGCTATTATCTACTGAACGCCGCCAAAAGGCCTTGAAACCTTGCTGATCGGTGTTTGAAGGTGTTCGAACTTATTCGAAACTGTAAACTGAAAGCTTCTACAAGTTAGAGCCTACATTACAACACCTAAAGAGTATTTGAAAGGGTTTAAACACAACTGTATCACATTAAACTTACCAAAATAGTTGGACCCTTAATGAAAATTGTTCGAATGGACTCCGAATTAGTTCAAACTACAACAAAGACACTTCCAAAAGTTAGAAACTAAACCACAACACTTTAAGTGATTTGTGAAAAGGATGAAACGTTCTGAAACTTACCGAAAAACCTCTTATGCTTGATGTTTGTTATTCGAATGTGTTCGAATCGATCTTAGACTGCAAACTGAAGGTTCCTACACGTTAGAACCAAAGCTACAACACTTAAATTGATTTGCAAAAGGTCTAAAACGTGGCGAAACTTACCAATTAGTGCTAAAAGGATTTAAAGGCTTGCTAAAATGTGTTTGATGATGTTCGAATTTGCCAAAACAAGCCCTACAAACTGTGGGTACTCCAAATTAAGGCTGATTTGAGTGTGAGTCTTGATTCCAAGGTGATTCGAGGTTCGAAATCGAGTGGAAAAATGCTGGAATTAGCGGATCGAATCCTAACAACCTTGAACAAGGGATGGTTAGTGCTCAATAACGCCCAAAATTGCAAGTTAAAGGTGTACTTTAAGGAATGGGTAATCCAAATCTAAGTTTGATTGGGCACGGGTAGGTGACAAACCTTGACGAAGAGGGAGGAAATCATCGAATAACCCTCGCGCAAACACCAGAAGAGGGGGATGGTCGTCGTTCGTGTTTGTTGATGGGCTATTTGTTGCGTGCCAACGTTGTGAAGGGGGAAGAAGACGTCGGCGCTCGTGGTCTGAGATCGCAAGTCTTCGATGAAAGGAATAATCGAATTAAACCCACAGCGGAAACGTTAGAATCGACTTTGATTTTTTTAGAATTAAACAATAAAAATTAAGTTTAGGCAAAACATACCTTGAAAATAATATGGAGATATTTTCTGGTGGTTCTTTACTTTTCGTGTTCCAAGACTTCTACAAAAGTCTTCCTTGCTATGACTTGAACACATGACCAAAGCTTGTGGGAGTCTCTTGAAAGAAAATTCATAAGGGATTGGAGAGGAAGAGGTGTAGAGAGAATTCTCTAATTCTCTATTGAGGAGATGTGTGTTGTATTTAATGACTCAACCCAATGATCTTATTTAGACCAAGGACAAATCTTTGTCATAATTAAAATATTATATTTTAATATCTAATATATTAAAAAATATCTTATACTTATTTGAATCTCATTTGAATCTCATACGATATTTATTTATTCGAATCTTATTCAAATTTTATAAATATATTTTCTTTAATGTATCTAATATACATTAATTATTTTAATATTTAATGTATCAAATACAATAAATATATTTTCCTCTTTTATATTTAATATATATAATATATTAAATATTAATTTGAACACTTTAAATTAAATATTAATTTGAACATTTCAAATATTTCTCTCAACTAAATTTATCTTTTATGGGCTATTTGGAGCGCTGAGTGGGTTATAATAACATGTGTTATAATAGTCTATTGGTTATAATAGTCTGTGGAGTTATATAATATTGTTTAAAATGTAGAGTTGTTTAATCTGAGTTATAATGGTCTGTGTTTGAGGTGCAGAGTACTCCACAAACTATTATAACTCACGCCCCAAACAGCCCATTAGTGTTACTATGAGCTAGCAAAAGGACCTTATGGACCTACAGATTATAAGCTCCAATGATACAAAATCAATTAATTAAACTCTTTAATTAATTAATGTTCATTCATTAACTATAGGTCACTCTACCATAGACCTAGAGTTGCACTCTTATGCATTGCAGGATATGCTGTGTCCACAGATATAATCACTACATGCAAGTCGATCTTTCACGAGTTGTTCGTAATTACAGCTGGGTCAAAAGTTCGCTTTACCCCTATAATTACATCTTGTACCTTTAGTACCAATGATCCTCTAATGAATAATTTGTTTATGATCCAACCATAAACTAAGTCTCTCTCGGGTCAGTAAGAGGGTGGGGCCCATTGTTCAAGTCCTGAAATCAATACTTAAGGAAACTACTCATCTACTTACCTACATGGGAAGAAGTGAATTCCATCTTGTGAGATTATGTTCCCAGCTCCTTATTTGGTCAAGTCTCCAAAATAGTAGACATATTGAATCGACTACAAAAGCCACTCTCACCCATGCAAATCAAAGGATGAGCCCTTATAAGCAGGAGTTCATAACTTACTCAGAATTAAGATCGAGTCACATATGATCATCCCAATGAAATATTAATTTTCTCAATTAACGGATTTATAAAGAGAGATTAAATATTTCATGGTCCAATTTTATACAAACTCATTGTATAAGATATCTCCACTCACATGTCTCCACATGAACGATTTGTATCAAATCATTTATAACTATTAAAAAGTGGGCCGTATCAATAGTGTTGCCAGGATAAGATACCCAACCTTATCTATATATTATGACCCTTTAGGTTATTTCTTGAACATGATCCTCCCGTATGTCAACCACATACTGTTCAAAATTACACTAATAACCTTGGATTTTTCATATAATGGATAATATTATATTACAAATAAAATAATCAAAATATTTATTAATTATTAAATAAATCATTAATTACGAGACTTTATGGCATAAATCCCAACATTCAACTGCGTGGATGTCGCGCGAAAGGTTCATCTGTGGGCATCGCGTTGTTGCTACTGCATTGGGGTGGGTCACTTGTTCGTGGGTGTGCCCTTGGTACTGCCAGACACATGAATAAGATGCAAAGCAGATAGGTTGGCCGGTGCCTGAAATGCGGGAGAAAGAAGGGGGGACAATTGCCTTGCGTGAGGGAGAGAAAAGAAGATGAAAAAGAGGGGAAGATAACTATTTAGGGCTTTTGTCTCTTCTTTTCTCTTTTTAATTCTCCTAAACCCCAAAATTAAAACTCCAAATATGGCTCTAAAGGATTTGAGATAAAATCTAACTAAAAGGAAATTTGGTTCCTTTTTTAACTTGGAAAATAAACTTTAAAAATTAAATGCTTAAATTTTGGAATTAAAGTTTAATTCAAAATCTTCGTTTCCAAAGTTATAGAAATTTAATTTTCCAAACTTAAAAGGAGCTAAACTAGAATTCTAATTTTTCAAATTAAAACTCCAACCCAAATAATCTAAAATAGCCTAATTTATAACACAGGACGTTACGTTAAAGAACATTAAGAGCAAAATAAAAGCTAACTACATAATTTCTTGTAACATCTTGTACAATTTAATATTTAAAAACAAACATCACGTTAAAAACAAAAATAGTTATGCAACTAAAAATAAGCTTATAAGTTAATTCATTTGAATTGAATTGATCAAAACTTTTGGAGACATCAAAAACTTTTAAAAAACAAGCAATAAGGACATAACCAACATCAAATATAATACATATAAACAAAAGAGTTGCGTAACAAAAACGTTTTAGAAACACAGATATGGGCGTTGAAAACTCTTAACATTCCCAGTCAAACAATCTAGTGGGCCGCTCTCTTGTCGAGCAATTCTGCAACATCAAAGCTGAATATTCAGAAAAAGACTAAGAAGAATTTTAATGTTGGAAACCAAACCCTATTACAGTTAATTAATATTTAGCGTTGAAGAAAGGCAAGGCAGCCAAGCCAATAAGGCTTCTTGCTTAGTCAAAGGAATTATCTTAGAGAAATCAAACGTTGCAGTAAGAGCAAATTATGTTTGTGTGTCGGATTTACAAAGGTGTTGGGTTTGAATTCCAATAATAGGGTTTTGGTTGACTTTTAAAACACACACGTTTGCTTCATCTTTAAAACCCATCCCCATGCCTTTGACAAAGTTTTGGCCGCTTTGAATGATTAATTAATGCGACTAGAAGCGTGCGAGTAATCCACCATTTTAAAGTCAGAAACACACATGCATTGTGTTTTTGTTCTATGGATTGCGATGGACTCTATGCTTGACATTTTGTTTCATAATAATTTTGTACCTGTTTGGCAATGTTTTTGTTTTTTTTTTCTTTTAAGTTTTTACTCATTTATTGATTATTTTTCTTTTTTAATTTCTAATCTACCTTCAAAGTCGTTCTTGAATTCATGGTCAAATATTGTATTTTTTTAAAAAAGAATATTACCAATTGAAACGGGGTGAAGATTTGAATTCTAAGTACTGAAAAAAGTTATTAATGTATTGATTAGTTGAATTATACTTAGGTTAGCAATTTTATAAGCTTAGTGTGTTTTAAAAAAAGGAAAAGTTTTTAAATGGAACCTTTTATTTTAGTACCTTTTTTAAATATAAAATAAAGTTGTGATTTAATTTGTAGCTTCTGTTTCTCTTCTTTGTACTTTTTAAAACTCTCTTATAATTTTAGTCAAATATCAAGAATATATGGAAATAAGTTTCTAAAACCCTTTTATTTTGAGTCCTTTTAATTGTGAGTAGGCTTTTGAAAATATTGTTTTGAAAGAAGAAAAAGAATATAAATTATTTGGATATCAGACATCTCATGGACAATGTTCGTCTCCTCAGTGTTCTTTGGTCCATTAAATCACAGCTCTTTAAAAACTATGATGCCTCTACTATCGTTATGAATTGGAGTTCTTCCTTTTTGTAACTCGATCCCTTGTATGTTTCTCACATACCTTCAATAAAAGTATCTTCCTTTCTAAAAAAAAATATTTGGGAACAGGTCTTCATTGAATGGCTAATTTGAGAAATAAAAATATTTGCAAACAAAAAAAAAAGTGCATTAGAATATGCTTTGAAGGAAATTGATTAGAGCAGCTTTGGGGGGGACAAAGAAAAGCTGTGTCTTTTAAAATTCTTGTTTTTTTTTTGAAAGTGTCTTATAAAATTCTAAAGAATGCAACAAATTGTCAAAGATTGAGAACTTTTGGTTGCTTTCTAACCTAATTTTTTCATTATTACATTGAATAATTGGGTTATGGAGTTTGTCAAAACTCAAAACTTGTCCACCCGTTCTACCCACTTTGGTAACTTTTATGTTTTCTAACACACACTTGAGGCATCATTGTTATGAATGAATGCCATTTATTGTACAGTACTTTTTTTATGCTATCTAGGGTTGGAGTTTCGAACCTCTGATCTTTTGGCTGAGGGTACATATTTTATGCCAGTTGAGCTATATTCATGTTGGCTTATTATATAGTATTACAATTTGTAAAATATCCAAAGAAAAAAATAGTATGCAAATGAAATTTTAGTTGATACCTGATTTTTAGGTTAAATAATTCCTTTCGTTTCTAAACTTTTATGTTTGTGTCAATTTTATCCATCTCTTTTAAAAGTTTGAGTATTACCTTTGTACTTTCATTTATGAAGTTAATATTCTTTTTTGTTGATCAAGAGAATACTAAATGTAATTAAAAATTGATGTGTTGATGGTTTAATATGATACATTTTGGATGAAACCATGGGCGGATCTAAAATTAAAGAGTTAGAGGGACTAAACATAAATTAAATTTATAAGTAATAATATCAAGAAAGGAAGTTAATAACATTCAATAAAAATTATATCTTCCTTTAATAAGAGGAAGGTTAAATTTCAAGTTTAATATCTAAAATTTCAAAGTTATATATCTAATGAATTCTTGAACTTTAAAAAGTGTCGAAATAGATTCTCTAAACTTTTAATGTTGTGTCTAATAAGATATTGAACTTTAAAAAGTGTTATTTGAACTTTCAATTTTATATTTCATAAGTCCAACTTTCAATTATCTAATAAAGTTTTTGATTTATGTCTTTTAAAAAAGTCTTTATTTTATGAGACATTTTTTAAAGTTCAAAGACTTTTAAAGTTCAACGAGTTGTTAGATACAAAATTAGTAATTTTGGGACCTATTAGACATTACATTAAAATTTTAAAAACTTAATAGAAACATTTTGAAGTTTTGAGACTTACCATTCTGAATTTGAAAGTTTAGGGATCAAATTTGTAATTTAACAAAAATTGAAAATCAAACATTAACTAATTAACGGTAATAATATTGGTATTATTAAGATTAATTTTTAATTAAAATTATAAAATATCAAATAGAGACAAATTTGAAGTGTGGAATTATCATAAAAATAAAATAAACTTAACAAACTAATAAATAAGAAATAAAAATTTTGCGGTACTGACCTCAATCCCAATGGTGGTCTGCCTATAAATGAAAGCAAAGCAAATTCACGAGAGCTTATATTCAAAATGAATAATATACATGTTTTTTAAAGTGGATACTTTGTTCAAAATGGCAATATAAGAGATATGGAGATGTTTCCTTGTATCTAATAATTGGTATAAGAGACATGTTCTAGACTTAATCATGTTTGTTTGGAATCCTTAACTGGCAAACAAAGGTGGTGAGCCTTGAAAAGAGTAGTCATATGTGATCCATGGTTACAAGGCTCAATTCGATCGACAGTTGGTGTACTCTCGAGAGAAGCTTACCTGGATAAAAGCAATGTGCTCAAGAATACACAAATGGATGACTATTTGAGAGGAGGTTTAGGTGGTACTTTATTTAGGGTAGGATTGTTTGAGAGTGCTACCAAATTTTGATGTATTGGCTAGTAAGAGGGAAAATTAAAATCATAGGTATATGTGAAGGACAAGTGGACAACATCTCTTTTGACATAAGACATTTTGAGTGAAACTGAAAGTAAAATATGAGATTTTATGTCTAAAGTAGACAATATATCTATTACATTATTGTGGAGATATGTGGAGAATTCGTTATCCCTAAAATCTAAGGCCGTGAACAATTTTTTAACATCTATAAGATGAACATTATTATCACCCATGATTTGAATACAGAGAGATGGAATTAAAATATTGACAAAATATACAAATGGAATCAACAAGAACATGAAGCTTGGAATCAACGACTGTGCATAATTTTTGAGCTAATTTTATTGAGATTTCTGTTTATAGCTACTAAAATTTCATTATTTTGAAAAGTATTTTTTTAAACATAAAACCACCTTGGGTTAGGTAAATGGTTAGAGGGGTATGAGTTGTAACCTAGGGTTTTTTTTTTCCGTCCCAAATATAGAATTATTTTCTAAAGAGATTCTTAGAATAGGGTCTATCTCAAACCAGGACTTTAAATTTAGGGTAAATTGTGTATTTAAAAAACAATTTTAAGTAAATTTCTTAAGAAGGACAATTTTTGAGGTTAAATTGTTTCTCAAGAACACTACTATTTTAAGTGAATTTTCTCTTGATAAACGGTTATTTTTAGAGATTGTTTATTTCAATATTGAGCACAAGTCTCTTTCCAAATATACATATTGAGCAAAAGATTTTTTTTTCTTTTTTTACAATCAATATATTTTACTTTTAATTTTAAATTTGAACTCTACCCCAAAAGTCTAACGTTTGAATTCATGGGCCAACAATCCAATATCAGTTGGCATATCTAAATGTGGATTTGATCCTCTCATCAAATTGATATTATAATTATACATCAACAATAATGGAATGAGTAAAACTTCATCTAGATTTCGAATCTTCACCTAGAATTTTTTTTTTTTTAATTTTATCAAACGTGTGTACTTTTTACAAACCTTTGCGAGTGGTTCAACATATATAATTATTAAATATTGACAAAAGAACGTTTAAGATAAAAACATGCCAACTTTGTGCTTTCACCAACCAAAATAACCTACTACTTGAGAGTATTGTGTTTTTCAAATTATCTGAATCAAAACAACGACAATGATCTAATAATTTAAGAAACCTGTCGTTCCATAGACGCCTTCTAATTCATAAATGTAAAAACTAGTTAGTACCATATTGAGGTTCACATGCATCGATCTATAAAACTATCCTTCCCTACTTCCTTAGTAAACACCAAAACTATCCCTATCTTAATATAAAAATAATATAAAAAATCTAGAATACTTTACGTGTACAATACATGTAGCTAGATTCTTCAAAAGGTATAGTCGTTTTCATATATATTCGTCATATTATAAAAAGAAAACGAAAGAGAAAAAAAATCTTGTCAGAGAAAGATTATGTTCATAACATATATTTAAAAAATAGATGTATTACAAATTATTACTATTCATATTTATAAAATTGGCTCATGGGTAAGAAGTTTTTGTCTTGTTGCATATGTGGTGCATGGAGTAGCTTGGAGCTCAAAAGTGGATGAGAGGATAAAATGAGAAAATTAATCAGTCAAAGATAATTAATTTTCCTTCAATCACGAGTGATAAGGGTGGGGCACTCTCTCATCGTCTGATCTCTTTATACCATAATTAATACATAATATTCAACATAAATTAATCTTATAAATAATTTGACGAAAAATATGTCTCGAGTGTTAATATTAATATTGACTCAATTATTTGAGTTGAGAATCACTATGATGGACCTTTCACGAATTTCTAAGTATACTAGATGTATGGTCTCTAAACATATATCTCTTTGAGCCTGGTAATGTAATAACAGGATGTTTGAGATAATTTTTGTGGACAATATTTTGAAGTAATAAATACCTTTCTGATACTTTTTTTAATTATTTTTTTTCATTTTTTAACAAACTTCAATTATGAGTTTTTATCCAAAATTGTATTACTGAATTGAGTTTAGTTGGTTCAAAATGCACACATGTTAGGAGTGGCAAAGAATTGCACGTATCCGAGAACATGGAAAAGGGAAGTAGAGTAGCTAGAGATAAAGGTAGAAAATGATGTTTGGAGTTCAGGTATATATAGTCAACGACAACAATATATTTAGAGTGACAATTGGGACAAGTAAGAATCAAAATAAAACTAGACAAGACATATGCATGCACTTGTATTAACTCTACAAAACTGCAATAATATCTTTACTTGTTATGGTGAAAAGGACGAGAGATGAGGAAGATTTGTTGTTTTCCTTTGCCCTACAAAGGCACCCGTGCTCACTTATTACACTTTGACTTGCACCTCTCACATACAAACTTCAAAACTTTTCTTCTATAGGTGGTGCTTTGCTTGCCTTGTGTGAAAATTCTATTACGTGTTTGGTTCATTGGTTAGATTCGTATAATCTAGCGACTAGCATTATGAAGTCGTCATACATGACGATATGTATGTAGATTTATCTATCTCAATTATAGGTTGGTAAATCTTTATAAATTATATAATTCAAACTTCCCTTGCATTCTCAAGTTAAATATTTACACTTAAAAATTATACAATCACAAATCTTTATGTGAACTCATTTTTCACTTTTTTTTTTCCAAATTTTAATTTTTATCTAAGGATTACACAAACTTTCTAATAGGCTTATTTGGACCAATAGGTTTGATTTATTCTTTTTTGGCCATGTGGTGGTGGCATAGGGTTTGGGTCAGTAGGTCTTATCCTATTATTTTGTTTTTGATTTCAACAAAATGGAGAGATCCAACTTTCGTCAAAACTCACTTTTTTTTTTCTTTTTTTTTTTGGGTAAATCACAGTCTTCTAATTTGTAGATACTTTTCTGTAATTTAAAAAAAAAAGTTCAATTTTCATGTAAAATTAAATTTTTTATACCTCAATTTTTCCCATCTTGCCCTTCATATATCTCTAGTACATCAAAAGTCTTCACGACCAAATTGTCGTTTTTAACGTTTAAATATTGTCTTTATTTTTATTTTTTTTAGAAAAAGATACTTCATTCATGTAATTTAAATTAAAGTAAGGGGCAACAAGATTTGAGTCACTCCAAGAGTATAAAATAATAATAAAATAAATTTAATGATTTTATCCTTTTAGCTTAGAAATTTGAAGTCCATGCATGTTTATGTGTCTACATTAAAATATACCAAAGTACTTTCTTTAGGGAAACATTACTATGAAATGGAATTAGCAAAAAATAAAAAAAATAAAAATGTGTTGATAAATTAAATCAAAGATAGATCACTCGTGAGCTTATAATGTTTGGAGTAATTAATGAAGATAGGGGCGAAGACTTCAAATTTTCTCTAATCACTCAATCCCTTTTCACGTGCTTTTCTTTTGGTTTCTGTGAATATGATGTTAATGTGATGCTCCTTCTCTCAACATAATCGTGAAACACTTTGTCAATCAGTGCGTCCAAATGCAATTAATCTATTTAATTATTATAATTTATATTCTCGCACAAAATCAAACTATCAACTTTTGATATGGTAATTGATACGTCTACTAAGCTATCTTCTAAATTAGCATCTTTAGAGATTTGTAACTAGACACGAACAATTTTTCAGATTGAGGAAGACACTTTGTAAATGTTAGTTTTTGTAATTGTGTTTTTTTTTTGGATAATATATAGGGTTTGGAGGAATTGATCTTCTAACCTCTCGATCGAAAATACATGTTTTATATCAGTTGAGCTATGCTCTATGTTGGTAGTTTTTGTAATTGTCTTGGACATTTGTTTGGGATGTATTTATGTGTTTTTGGTATCAATTTTTTTTAGGAATTTATTGACTCATCGAATTAGGTACAGGGGTCAAAAGAATTTATTTAAATAATAAAGACACATATTTTTCATAATCTCCTCACCCACCACAATAGAATTTGGGGAATTAGATTGGATTGCGGATAACATTTTGCTTGGCTAAAATGAGGCAAGTTCCAAACCTTTTAGGACCATGCATTGTATCTGACCAACAAACACAATTGTCAATCCAAATATAGGTTGGGATGGAGAGAACCAAGTTGATAATTTTCATTGTGAAATCAAAGTTTAATCATCTCTATCAAAACCCACTCTCTTTGGATTCTACTCTTTAACATTTTTTAGGGTTTCAAATCACTTTCTTACCCTTGTCGAGCCTATTGCATAGTATTTTTAATATTCATATCATATCAATGTTGGTCAACACTTTTATTCTTTATGAACATTTCATGACATTTAGAAGAAAAGATATTGTTTTCTTCTCATTTTGATTTTAAACGCTTTAGTTTTGAAAATTATCGATAAAATATTAGGACATAGTTGTATTAGATATAATGTTATATAACATGCATATAACAATGGTAACGTAACAAAATTTCATTATAAAAAATTTTCCTTATTAGTTATCAATATTGTTGTATAACGCTATTACATTGTTTTTTTTTTTTTTTTTTTTTTTTTTTTTTTTGAAGAAAATACTTAAGAAGAAGAGGAATCAGTAGGTGCACCCAATTATCCCAACTAGGTTGGCACAATTTTAGCACCCTCATCATACACCCCACCTTCAAAATCATTCATTCAATAACAGAAAGTATGTAAGGAACATACAATACAAGGATACAAAGGAGGGAGCTAGAAAAAAGCTCGCCAGTTCAGAGCAATGTTGGAAACATCATAATTTACAAAAAATTTTGATTTGATACACCAAGAAGCCGCATTGGAGATAATATCATCCCATAAAGCAGTTGCGGACTTGTCTTTCCCTTTAAAAATACGAGCATTCCTCTCAAGCCAAATGTACCAAAGAATGGCGCCAAAGATATTGGTCCACAAAGTACCTTTTGAAGAGAGCGGGCGAATTTGAACTCCAAATGATATGAGATCCTCGATATTGCTCATCATAGGCACCTGTTGTTTAGTACCATCAAAGAAAATATACCAAATACCACGAGAGAAAGGGCAGTTAATAAATAAATGGTCAACATCTTCTGTTTGTTTCCTGCAAAGATGACACCAGTTAGGACTGAGTAGCATGTTTGGTCTTCTTTTTTGGAGAATTTCAGCAGTATTAACTCCCCTATAAAATAATGTCCACATGAAGACTTTGCACTTTTTTGGGACTAAAAGATTCCAAATATGTTGAGGCATCGGTCTAGGAATGGATAAAGTTGTATTGACAAGTTCAGATTTTGCAGATTTTACTGTAAACTCAGCGGAATTGGGCTTCCAAATGTAACGGTCATTTGACGTCGAAATTTCGGGGATCTTCCAACCTGTCGAAATGCTATCCCATAACAGTTTTTCCCGATCCAACATTGGTCTAAAAGGGAAGATGTTCCAAGTTCTGTCCAAAGTATTCCAAGCTTCCTGAACCGTGAGCGTTTTATTTGTAGACAAAGCAAAAAACCTAGGAAAAGCTTGATATAGCTTTCCATAGACCGTCCATGGATGGTACCAAAATAGGGTGGAGCAACCATTATGAATTTCGATATTCGTATTAGCATGTATGAACGGTACCATTTTAATAATATGATGCCAAGGAGATTTAGCGCTACTAAATTTGCATAAGGTAGGGAACATACCAGGACAGCGGAAGGTGTATTTTGCTTCAATGATAGAACGCCAAAGAGAGTTGACTTCAGTTAGATATCTCCAAAGCCATTTACTTAGAAGGGCTTTATTTGCGTCATTTAATCTACCAACACCTAGGCCACCATGGCTATGTGGAAGAGAAACAATATTCCATCGAACAAGGTGAGCGCCCCCTTGTGTGTCAATACCTTCCCAAAAGAAGTTCCTCATACTTTGCTCGATACGTTTGAGGATAGATGATGGCGCTCTGAAAACTGATAACATGTAGGTTGGAAGATTGCCCAGCACAGATTGAACAAGAGTTAATCGACCCCCTTTCGATATATATGCATATTTCCATTTATCGAATTTCTGCTGTATTTTTTCTATAATGCCATCCCAAAAAGATTGACAGTTTGGGTTCCCACCCAAAGGCATCCCTAGATATATCAAGGGGAGAGGATGGATACTGCATCTCCATATATCAGCCGCCACCGAAAGCTCATCATCATTTAAATTAATACCAGACATAGTAGATTTGCACAAATTGATTCTAAGACCCGAAACCATCTCAAAAGATTTGATGAGAAGGAAGAGATTTTTTATTTTAATAGTGTCAACAGAGGAGAACAGAAGGATGTCATCGGCAAATAGGAGATGAGTTACATGTGTAGAGGAGAGCACAAAACCTTCAATTATTCCTTTTTTCCGAGCTTCATCCAATAAACGTGAAAGATAATCCATCGCAATGACAAACAAAAAGGGGGAGAGGGGATCACCTTGCCTAATACCTTGAGAAGTGTGGATATATCCTCTTGGTTTTCCATTTAGGAGTATAGAGAAGTTTACAGAAGAAATACATGCATGGATCCAGCTAATCCATTTCTCATTGAAGCCTTTTTTATGCAATACTGCCAGAAGAAAAGTCCAATTTAGTTTATCAAAAGCTTTTTCAATATCTAATTTCAGAATAACACCTTTTCTCTTGGAGCATTTCCAAAAGTCAACAAGCTCATTTGCAGCCAGAATTGCATCGGTGATTTGTCTATCCTTAACGAAGGCCGACTGGTGAGATGAGATAGTGGAGGGCAAGACACGCTTTAGTCTTTCAGCTAACGTTTTCGCCAGAACCTTATAGACACTTGTAGTGAGGCTAATAGGCCTATAATCCATAACAGTGACAGGTTTGTAAATCTTCGGGATCAACGCAATATAGGTGGCATTCACAGATCGGTTAACCACACTGCTTCGAAAAAAGTCCTGAAACATATCCTTGAATTGTGATTTGAAAATATTCCAATGCTTTTTAAAAAGCTCTATTGTAAAACCATCAGGACCCAGGGCTTTGTTGCTGCCAATGCTCGTAACACTGTTCCATATTTCAAGTTCAGTGAAAGGTTTGGTTAATTCTAGCGCCTGCTGGTTTGTTATTGGCTGCCAATCAACATTATCAATCAACCAACTAGGTTCAGAAGTATCTGTGTATATATGAGTGAAGTGCGATATAAACTCCTTTTCAATCCCCGAATCGGTTACTATGCTGGAACCTGACTGACCCATGATTTCAGAGATAAACCCGAATCTCCTCTTTGCATTGCAAACTTTGTGAAAATAAGCCGAATTTTCATCCCCTTCAAGAATCCATGATTGTTTGCATCTTTGTCTCCATTGTCTAGCGTCATTGAGAGCCAAAGAGCAAAGTTCAGTTTTGAGAAACAATCGTCTATCCAGATCAGATTGAGCTACAATACCCTTTTCCTCCTTGTCATCGATGCTGGCAATTTCATTCATAGCATCAGTTTGCATTTTTTGTGAGATAGCAATGAATTGTTGTTGCCAAACCTTGCATTTTTTTGACAGCTCCTTTAGATTGACAATCAATGAATGACCTGGATGATCCCTCTGACCCATCAAACTGGAATTTTGCCACCATTGAGTTAAGCTGTTTGCAAAGGTTTTATTGTGTAACCAAGCATTCTCAAATCGAAAGGGGCAAGGTCCCCATTTCAAAGATACAGACTCAAGCATAATTGGAAAATGGTCTGATGTTGTTCTGTGCAACTTCTTTACCTGATGTTCGTGAAATTTTTCTTTCCAGCCTTGAGAATAGAGAAATCTGTCTAACCTGGAAAGAGTTGGGTTCAATCGAAGATTTGACCATGTATAAACACCATTCATCAAATGAGGATCAATGAGTCTAGCAAAATTTATAAAGCGATTGAATCGTTTCATGCTATTACGGGCGGGTCGAGGAGAGGAAGTCTCGGAGGTCCATCTGTAAACGTTGAAATCACCACCCAACAGCCAAAATGGAGAGCAGAGACCATTTAAGTCAAACAGTTCTTTCCAAAAATTTGATCGATTTTTCCTATTAGCTGGACCATAAATACCTGTGACCCACCAAGAAAACCCATCAGTCAATTTCAGATGAATGGATAAAGAGTAAGTACCAACCTGGACCTCAAGAGCATTGAAAACCAAAGTATCCCACATAACAAGGATACCGCCCGAGGAGCCAACAGCATCAAGAGCAGTCCATGCGATGTTGATAGAACTCCAGAGAGATTTGATAATTGTATTGGATATGCTTTCAAGCTTTGTTTCTGTTAAAATAACAATATCAGGACAAACTCTGTTAATATCTTTTTTGATGAGAGCACGTTTGGCAGTGGCTGCTAGACCACGTACATTGAGAGATAGGACTTTCATTCACATATGGATACCCCTTGTTGCAACTGAATTTTCCTGGTGCAATTTGTTGCAAAATCACCATTTTGAACAGATGAATTTGTAAAAATTGCTGCTGTGGGAATGAGGGAGAAATTATTTTCTTGAAGCCACGCATTCAATTGCCTCTTAAACAGATCTTTTTCCCGCTCAATATTTCTTGTTTCCAGAATTTCTTCTTTTCGGAATAATTTCTCCAAACTGTCTTCTATAATTTCTTCAGGAGAAACCAAAGTCTGATAACTGTTAGTTAAGCAAGGGGACGTACCTGGTGATTGTTCTGGGCTTGAGACAATGGGGTCTGACAGTGGGGATAAGTTTCCCAAATCAATGTAAAGTTCATGTTCTGCGTCAGTCTCATTACCCTTTGCTGTCGAGGTATTAATTTCGCCTTTTTTAAAGCCTATTTCATCTCTTTTGTAGATCTTGTCGTCGCTTGGACTGTATGAACAATTCACTGCGCTCTGACCCGATGTAGAGGCTGATGCATGAAATTGGTGAATTTCACAATTGGATTGATGTTTGCTATTCAGTGGGTCTCGCGGGTCTTTTGGAGTGCTACATGTATTTGGATTTAGTGGGCCTCGTGGGTCTTTAGGAGTGCAACATGTGAGTGGATCACTAATGGGCTTGTGTTGATTTAATAAGTTTGCTGGCGGGCCCATTGGGTTATATTCGAGGGTTTTGCACTTTGGTGAGGGAAAAGAGACTTTCTTCTTCTTTTTATTTTGGTGTTGAAACGAGGGAGTATCTAAATGTTCGTTTGTTTTCACCAAGGAAAACTCCACTTCAGCGCAGGGGAGCCGACCAAGCATATTTATGGCCTCACTCTGTTTTTCTTGGATTGATGTTTGCTTATGTTGAAACCCACTCTGTATGTGTCTAGAATCTTCTATGGTGTTTGACAGAGATGTTTCTTCTGGGTTTGCTTTTTCAGTGACAGGGTACGGAACGGCAAAGTGGTCTTGGAAAAAGAAACTACCAGCATATGGGTCGTGTACATCATAGCTGGCTGCCGCTTCTCGAGAGAAGGAACCATGGTACCTTGGGTTTCGTACGATCAGCCATTTACTGTTCGCCGGAGTGACGGTGGTGATCGTGAATTTTTTCCCTTCTTCATCTGATATTCCGATGTGGGCTGGGACAAACCCACAGTAATTATGTTTAATCTTGATATGCGCTTCAACTAAATCCAAACTTCTTTTGGTATTTTTTCCAGTTTCAACAAAACCTCCACATGCATCTCCTATGTTCTTGAAAGTCTCATAATTCCATAGATGCATTGGAATGCCTCTGAAATGCATCCAGCCACCATAACTCGGAACATACTGAGGGTATGCATGAGTTGATGAGCACCATCGTTCAAATTTGACATGGTAGTTTTCAATAGTAACCCAATTCTTGTTTGAGCAGAGGAATCTAGCTTGATCTGGGTCTCGAATGTGGAGAAGTGCTTTGTCCGCTTGAAAGGGGTTCATAGATGTCACTGCATTGTTTGCTTTCTTAAGGACTTTGATGATCTTTGTCCAATCATCGTGAAAGTGTTTTCTAATAAGGACTATTGTGTTATCTGGGTTTATTTTAAACCCCTGTACCTCTGCTTCTGCACTGTCCAAAACACCAATTTTTACGAAAGAGGGAGACTTTGGGTTTGAAGCAGACTTGTTGATATTTATAGTAACTGCGCTAGCATATGATCTTTTTTTATCAGGACTATTCGAACTAGAGTTCTCCTTGTGTTGAGTATGTTGCCTTATTGCTGTTCCTGTTCTGCTTTTCTCCTCTGTGAATGTTAACATCTGTAAGAACGAAAGCCATCCCTTTTTTTCGTATCCCTCAGGGACCATTAAGCAGCACTTTCCCCCTTTACCATCAATTTTATAGATTTCTGCTATAAATCCTCTTCTATTGGATGTTTTTTCTATCCATAAAGTGCTGTCCTCAAACCTTTTTTCTTGAAAGAACTTCATATTTCTTGCATTTTCAATGAGGGTACTGATAGATGTGCGTAACCAGTCTATCATTTGTGGTTGTAAAAATAGAGAGAAAGCTTTATCGTACCCACGTTCAGTAAGGATGAGTATACGACCAGCTGTTCTTTTGTCTACTTCAAGTCTGAACTCCTTTTTTTCAATGATGCAGGATCGAGGGAGTTGTTTGAGGTATGACATCTTTGTTGTGGAGGCTAGTCTGGAAGTTGTTGTTTCAGAAGTAGATCATCATAAAACCTCCGCCGCTAGTAATTTTTGCTGTTTTAGTAGCCTCTGTTGCTCTATGTCTAAGCTTGCCGCCGGAAACCACCACAAACTCCGCCGATCCTCCTCCTCCGCCGCAGCCACTACCCACGCTATTACATTGTCGGTTAACAAGTATATTAACAAGTATATTAAAAACGAGAAAAAAGAATAAAAAATACAAAAGATAGATAATGATCATCAGCTAATATATTGATAAAAATAAACTATATTATTATGCACTTTCTAGTGGATGAATAGACACACAAAACCCTTTGCCTTTGTTGTAGACATATGCAGGTAGCTAGCTGCAAGCCCTATAGCTCAAAACAAGAAGAACAGGTCGGTGGTTAAGGATATTGCCTTGCCCTTGAATTGATTGCTTCGTGTTTGATAATTGTCTCAAAACCCTACTTAATATTCCCTTTCACCTGGTCTTATTTGTTATATATGTTTTTTTTTATTACAGCACTTTCGGTTTTATCTTAAAAAAAGTGTCTCACCATTTTTTAACCTTGTCTAATTTTATCAAAATTAGATTATGACAGGGATGTCTATAACATTTCATATGTTTGTCCATATTTTCTTTACATACCCACTAAATTACATTGAATATCAATGAACAAATGGATTGATGGTTAATTTGTCATTTTTTTCCCGTTATGGATAAAGCAAGATTTCCATCATATAAGAATGTGGAGATAAGACTAAAATATGATCTAACTAAAATTATTCTATACATGCAAGAAGAACAAATAATAGCCTTTGTCATATAGAAAGACTTATATGTTGATAAGAATTTTCTTAAGGCGTATTACATATCTTCACCAATAAATAATTTATTTTAGATGAATTAGGTTTTAAAATCAATTATTGTGTGATTGAGACACTCTAATTAGGTTTTTTTTTTTGTGGGTCAAGTACTCTAGTTGAGTCTAAGTTGATGGGTAACATGGCTGATAAGGTCAAAGCTAATCTTCTCTCTCTCTAAAAAAAAGACCCAATAAGTATATTTTTTAGTGATAATATTATCTTAAAATAGTGGCTAATTAGCCTCTATTGTGTTTAGTGTAGGATTAAGTAGTCCTATTATCTATTGCATATACATTAATTATTATTAGGGAACATATTCGTTGAATTTTGCTTTCTCTTGTCGCCTGAAGAATATAAATTTGGTCCATCCTTCATTTTCTTCTTCTTTTTTCCTTTTCACTATCATCAGAAATCAACTTAATTAATCATTTATTTCCATTATTACATTTGGAAAATGTGTGCTTCCCCTTTGATTTTTCTTTCCGCTAAATAATTGTGTTCTCCTCCATCCTCTCATTCCTTAGATGGAAAAAAGTACAATTAGAAACTTAATTGAAGTTGTTGTAGGTTTTGGTTAATTTAATGGGACATTTAAAATTACTAGTTTATTTATTACCACGTGCAATGCACGTGTATGTATATATATAGGTTAATTAAATTACAAATTTAGTCTATATAGTTGTGAGAAAGTTAGAATTTAATCCATATGATTTTAAATGTTAGAAATTGGTTTTTATAGTTTGATAAAACCTTAAAAAATAATCCCTACCGTAGGGACTATTTATGAAGATTTCATCAAATCATAGAGACTATTTATGATGTTTTATCAAACTGAAAGGATGAAATTCTAACTTTTAAAACTATAGGAACTAAATTCTATCTTTCTCCAAACCATAGGAACCGAATTTGTAATTTAACCAATATATATATATTTAATTTTTGAAGATTAAAATAATTTGAGTTCAACATTATAGAATACAATTATTATTTATATTTGTATTATGAATCTTTTATAATTAATTAGCTTCAATAATTTTTTTCCTATTTATATTATGATTTAGTGTTCTCACTAATTTTAATATAACAAAATTGTTTTCTATTATAATATAAGTTTTTAAATATAATATAACATAATTTAAATATAATATAATTCTTTTTGAAGTTTTTAAAATTTTATTTTTATTTCTATTATTATTGTATATATAATATATATTTTATGACAAGTAATATAGTTTTTTATTTTTTGAAGTTTTATTTTTAAAAAAATTATCTAAGGGCATTTTAGATTAAAAAAATAAATATGGTTGGAGGTAGAAATTTTCATAAGCTTCATTTAAGTTTCCTTTATATAGAAGAACATTGAAATTATAATTTTATCTAATAATTTGAATGGAAATTTTTGGTATTTCAAATAGCGAATATGAGAAATATTACTCTCAATTATGAGAGAATATGATTTGATAAAAGTGAAAAGAGAAATATAATATATCGAAAAATGATTTATAATCAATTTTATTGGGGTTAATTTGATCAATTCCCCTTTGTGGAAATGATTACCTTCTTTTGAATTTGTTTTGAATTAATTTTTAGTTTGATTGATACCAATTCTATTGAAGATAATTTAAATGATGAAGAGATAATTATATATTGGTTATGATTTTGATGACATTTTTTATTTTTAAAAATTGGATTGAGATTTGAAATTAGTATTATACAATTATAAAATAATGATCGATGAATTAATTAATAAATCAATTTAATTTTGAAATAGCTAAACATTCAAATGAATTTATTTAGGAAATATTTTTCTCATAAGTTTTTTTAAGTGATTTTGAAAATTTTAAAGCTATTTACTTCTATTTAACTTTGTAACATAACTTTTAGAAGCTATCAAATTTGAAAATTACTCTAAATGAGTTAGTTATAAATCTCAATCATATATTATAAAATTAAGTTAAAATATTAGATGAAGAACTGGTCGTTTCAAGAGAGTAATTTGATTTATAGATTGAAAAAAAAAAGAGAAGGGAACGTACGTTTTTTTTAAAGCAAAAAAAATACATACACACACATATATCGGTATTAACAAAAAAGAAAGTGAAGATATTTGAAATAAATAGAAAATTAGAGATGTCTATTGCAAAAAAAATTGGGAGTGTAATTTAATTGGAGAATTTAGATTCAAATCCTAATTTGAATTGATTTTGAATTAAATCATATCTTCAATTCAAAAAAATATATATATGAATTCAATTTTGAACTCAAAATTAATCGGATTATGATCGAGTATGTGAGTTTTGATTGATGTAATTAATTTCAATAAGGAGTATTATAGTCTAAAAATATTTTCTACAATAAGGGGTATTTAACCTAAAAAAACGATTATACTTAATCATATTATATTCTATCAAAACCTTTTAAGAATTAGGTCATTAAATATAAATTGTGTTCGTTTCAAATTAACAAAGAAAATAGTAAAAGCAACTACCAACAACAACACAACATTGTGGAATATTAAAAGACAATTTTTTAATTATTGAAAATTTAAATTATTGGACTATAATTCTACTTCCTCCCATCCATGGATTGTATATGACCATTAGATTTGCATATCAGATTTTCAAAGCTATGCATTACCTAAAAGAACTACCACCGTTATTATTATTTTGTTTCTTCAACTTTTAGTTTTTTTCTTCCACTTTAAAAGATAACCATAACCATATATTTTATTTTTATCTTAATTTTGCCTTAAATATTTAACTAATAAATGAGATGATTTTAGATTCAAATTATAATTTGAGCTGATTTTGAATCAAATCACATCATGTTTATCAAATTAAGAATTTTGATTAAAACTCATTTTCAATAAAATTGTCTCATTATGGTAGTTGTTTAAATTATAGCATTCAACCAACTAAATCGTAGATTTCCTAAAAATAAATAAATAAATAAATCCTAAATAAAAAGAAAAAGAAAAAATGTGGGCTGACAAAATTTATATATATATAAAAAAAGAGATACCTAAGAAGATGAATATTTTAGATTTAGAAAAAAAGAAGCACCAGCAACAACACAACATTGTGGAATTAATTATTGAAATTGAGTGGCATCAATAACATGCTTTGGTGTAATTTTTTTTTAAAAAACCGTGAAAGAAAAGAAAAAACGTGGGCTAACTAAATTTCCAAAAAATAAATAGAAAAAAATAGCAATATGATGTGCAAAAGTTAGGCCAAAACCTTAATTTGAAAAATATAGAGTATCGACAAAGAAAATTGCAACAAAAAAAAAAAGCAAAAAGGTTGAAAACAAAATGAAAACAAAAAAAAAGGAGAGATACCTGATGAAAAATTGGAGATGGTCGTGATGAAAAATTCGAGATAGCTAGTTTAAGACCTGAAAAATATAATTGTTACTAAAAACTGAGAACCCATATGAAAAAAAATTGGATGCAATGGCAAGCACTAAATTAAAAAAAATACTTGAAGAATTAGAATTGTGTGTATAAGAACTATATGAAAAAAGTACCTCGAGAATTGGATATAAGAATTGCGTATATATAAAAACTAAATGTATGATAATTTGATGCAATTTATAGAAGCAATTTGATTCAAATTCAAAATTGATTTGATTTTGAATCAAATTGCTTATCAAATTAAGATTATTGATTTAAATTCATCAATTTGAAATTAAATCAAATATTCATTTTTAGTCAAATTATCAAATTGGATTATGATGATTTGATTAATGTAATTAACTAAAATTTAAAAGGGTATTTTAGTCTAAAAATGTTTTTTAGAAACTCTTGCTTTTTAATATATTATAGACATTCGAAAATTCAATATTTTTGCTAATTTTTTTTGTAGATATTTATTTATTTTATAAAATCTATTGAGAGTTTGGCTTGTTTAAAATTTGGGAAAGAATCAATTTTGACCCCAAAAACTTGTCAAATTGTATCAATTTTAACCTTAAACTTTCAATTTCTTCAAATTGTACCTCAAACTTAGATACGTGTTACAATCTTAACCTCAAACTTTAAAAAGTGTTGCAATTTTAACTCTCTAATAAATTCTCGCTCCAAATATCGTTAAAATAAATTTTCGTTCAATGAATTATAAACCAAATGTACAATAGGAAATTGATTAAATCGATAAAATTTTAGAAAAAAACGACATTAGAGCTAAATTTTCGTTTGAAATTTATGGATTTTGGCAAAGTTATTTAATGGTTAATTTGTGTATTGGTCAAACTTATTTTTGTGTAAAACTTTATTTTATTGAAATTAATGAGTTTATGAAAAATTTTACACTGTTTTTTTTTTGGCTAAAATTAGGGTTGAATTAGCAGAACTTTAATTGAAGGTAAAAATGGAAACACTTATTTAAGTTTAGGGTCTAATTTGATGAAATTGAAAGTTTATGATTAAATTGATACAACCTGACAAGTTTAGGGTCAAACCTGATGATGATGTGTTTTTATTATATTAGTTTCGAATATATATATATATATATATATATATATATATATATATATATATATATATATATTTGCAATAGTATGCTTTTTATATTATGTTAGCCTTTTTAAACGTTAAACAGGATTCTTTTTTCTTACAACGTAAGTAAAAAAAAATTCTTATTATATCAACCATTTTTATTGAGAAATCACATAATAATTCTCCAATGTGCATGCATTATAAATTTTGAGCTTGTTTACATGAAATTTAATAAGAGGAATGTAAAAACAAAAAATTGGTTTAAAACGTTGATGCATGGAAATAAAAATAAGAAAATAAAATTTTTTAGTTCAACAATATTGGAGGGAAGGGAATTCAAACCTTAGATCTCTTGATCAATGATACATGTCAATTACCACTGAGTTAAATTCACTTTGACTGAAACTTAAAATTATTAGAAGATGAACCCAGTTTAAATTCTAGATTTTTATATGATAACATTTTTATTAGATTTTGTTAAACCTATTATTATGTTCTAAACATTTATATTTTGAACTCAAAAAAAAAAAAAAAGAAGTTCTAATTTCTAAACACTTGGTATAGACGAGGCCCATTACAAGGAAGACTTTTTTTTTTTTTTTTGAGTTCCCATTACAAGGAAGATAAGCCCAACATTCGTGGTTTGATGAAATTGGTGGTCCGAGATCCGTACGAGGCTGTGCAATATATAGGCCCATTTATAACTACTATTTTAAGTTCTGTCTGATTATACAAATAACTTGAAAAATACTCTTTCTCAATTATTTTAGGGGGAAAAAAATCATTTCTGACCATAAACTTACTAGGTTGTATCAATTTTAACGCTGAAATTTCAATTTCATCAATTTCAATTTCAAACTTAGCAGATTGTATCAATTATAACCATAAACTTTCAATTTCATCAATTTAAACCTCAAACTTGAATAAGTGTATCAATTTATACCATCAGTTAAGTTTTCGTTTCAATCTCCGTTAGAAAGATTTCTTACACATGTTCAAATCCACGTGTTGCTCTATAATAGATACATATTTGTTTTTTTTTTAAAAAAAAAAAATTGGAGTAGACTCGCCATAATGTTTTTCAATTTCGGAGCATAATTTTTTTTTTCACTTCTTATCTTCTCTGATTCTGCTGCTTTTTTCATTTCATTAATTGGTTTTTCAATTTTAAGGTAGGATTCTACTAGATTGATTGGCTTTTAGTAGGAACAAAGCTTATTTACACCATATTTTTCCTCAATGCAGTATCCCCATTCTTGAATCGGTCGCGAATATTGATTTTTTTAATTTCTCGTCGGCCTCGAGCTTGATTTGTTCTCCATACGCCGCAATGGACGTAGAACTTTCGGAATCACCCATGTTAGAATCTTTGTCCCATTCCTCTCTAGCATTGACGTCACTTTATCCTTCGTAAGACTGTCAACGGGGTCGATAAAGTCGATTACGACCAATTCATTGTGTTCGTGGGCGTCACTCTGTCCACCACTTCCTTCCCTATTCTCTCCCGCATTTTAGTCGAGCTCAAACTCCTCACCATCGAAGTTGACAAAACTGCCATGGTCGTCGCCTTCAATGACTTCACCGCCTGGATCTTCTTCACACTCTTCATCGTTGATATCGACACTAAAGGCAAGGGGAACACAAGAATCCATTTTCGTGTGAGTCCTACTTTCAAGAGTCGAATTCGTGGTTTTCATGATGGTGACAACCTAATTTGAAATGATTTAATTATTTTTTGGTACATATCATAAAGCAACACATAGTTTTGGGCATGTGTGGAAAACTTTTCTAACGGTGATTGAAATGAAAACTTAACCGATGGTTTAAATTGATATACTTATTCAAATTTGATGTTTAAATTGATGAAATTAAAAGTTTAAGGTTAAAATTAATACAATCTACCAAGTTTGAGGTTTAAATTAATGAAATTGAAAGTTCAAGGTTAAAATTGATACAATTTGCTAAGTTCAGGGTCAAAATTGATTTTTTTTTTCAATATGGGATGACCACACATATAGTGTAAGTTAGATAAAATATTATTAAATAAAAATTAAAAAAATAATTACAAATTTATTGAAAAGTGTAATCAATGTCAAATAATACTTATGTTATGATTTTTTTATTATTATTTTTTTTTTAATGGTTAACCCACATTTTTTTTAGTTACTAGTGTAAAGTGGGAAGATTTAAAGATCTGACTTTTAAGCCAGATATACGATGTCTTGAACTAAGTTTAGGTTAGCTAATTAATTAATATTTAAATCAATCAATCATTATTATAATTATTTTTATTATTGACTTAGGGCAATGAATTATGTAAATAATATAATTATCATATAAAATAAATATATGTCAAAATGCACATAGCTCAACAGTAATTAATATGTATTCTTCTTGAGGTCGGAATTTCAAATCCTCCGTACACAAATTTGTTGTATTAAAAAAAAAACATATATAGATTGTAATAAACTCACCAACTGATCTATGATTTTTCTTTTTAAAAAAAATATTGTATTTGTCATAAGTTTTTAGGGCAAAATAACATTTTAAGACAATGAATTTTCACCTTTGTGTATATTTAATATTTTGATCAGTTTTTAAAACATACGATATTCTACCTTCTTAGTTTTGGGAAATAATTCCATTAATCTTCATTAGCTATAGTAATAGAAAGTTTGACTATATTTATTACTATTATTTTTATATTGTTTACAATATTGAGACTAAAATTAAAAGGAAAAAAAAATCAATTTTTGCTCTTAAACTTCACAAGTTGTATGAATTATCACTTTAAACTTTCAATTTTATCAACATGAACTCTATACTCTATTGCAATTTTACCTTCTATTCAAATTCCGCTAATTCACCTACTAATTTTAACAAATAATAATGTAAACAACCCCAAAAATGTACTAATTTAACTAACAAAAATTAAGTTTGGTACAAAATTAAATTTGCGTAATGCACAAAATCGGCTATATATTTAACTATCTATATATTAACTCCTCCAAAACTTGCAAATTTCAATAATTAAAAAGCTAACTCTAATGTCATATTTGTCTAAATCTATATATCAATTGCATACCAAGTATATGTTTTATAATTCATTATATGTACTTAAGAATATTTTTTTTCAACAATTTCTCGAAGGAAAATCTACCATAAGGTTCATTGCTACACTTATTGAAGTTTAAGGTGAAAATTGCAACCCTTTATCTAAGTTTAAAATGTAATTCGATAAAATTGAAAGTTTAGAGAAAAAATCGATACACTTTTTAAGTTTAGGGTTAAAAATGATCTTTTCTCAAATTACTATTTATTTTCACTTCGATGATATATACAAAATAAAATTGTAATTTTATTATTTTTCGCTTTTAGTCTACTTCTTCCATGAGAAATGATTAGCGGAAGCCACCACAATGAGACTGACAGATTTACACCATTGTATGTATGAGAGAGGAATTGTAAAAGTACCTCGATTTTGTATTCAATGGTTATTAGGAGACAAACAAATTTTAAGATCTACATCCAACGTGACTGTCTCATTGAATAATTTGTCCTCTTCCATTGTCATGCTCCACCCTCTTTCTTTTTTCTCTTAATCACCTCTCTCTTTCTTTTGGCCATTCACTTGATCTCGTTTTTTTAGATAAGAAACACCAATTTAAGCATGTAAGATACATACATAACTTATGTAGGAGCATTTGAATTCAAGGCTATAGTAGTTATACTATAATTATAAAATAAAGTGGATATAGATTATGATAACGAAGCTGTAATAATGATATATCTTCTCAAATAGCTGTTGGTGTGTTGACAATAAATCCTCAAAAATACCTCGGTTGAGATATGTAAACAACATCTATTCCTTCAATAAATCATAGATTCTCTTGATTTCTTTTCCTTCCTTTTCTTTCTTCTCTCATTCTCTATCTATCGCTCCCTTGCTCTCTCTCTCTCTCTCCATTTGTCTCCTCCTTTCATTTAATTTAATTTTTCCACCCTCTACATCTTGAGACATGAGACGATGGTTTTGCTACTGAAAACATGTATGATGAACTATAGAATGGATGAGAGAAGGAAAAAAAAAAAGGCTAAACATTATGAAACGGAATGAAATGAATCCTTTTTTTTTTTTTGAAAAAGATACTTCATTGACGCAACCAGGAAAGGAGAGTTAGAGGAAAACTCTCCAATTCAAGGCGATATTGGCCAAGTCATAATTACAAAAAAACTTGGATTTGGTACTCCACGCTACAACATTAACAATAATATTTTTCCATAAAGATAAGCCCCTTTAGATTTGTCGGTGAAGACTCTGTTGTTACGTTCAATCAAGATATTCTATAATATATCTCCAAAGATGTTGGACCAAAGAATGTTATGTGTAGAAGCAAGCGAGGAGACAATGCCCTTTTTGATAAAACTATCGAAACAAGGCTCCTGAAAGATCCTTGTTCTAGTATGATTCTCAAATATATTCCAAATAGATATGGAGTAGTGGCATTGGTAAAAAAGATGATCAATAGATTCAGAATCTTGACAACATAGAACGCACCAACTAAGACTCATGCAAATATGTTGGCAATGGGCTTGCACTATGTCTGTTATATTCAGTCCACGTTGCAGCAAAGACCACAAGAAAAATTTACATTTCTTCGACAGATAAGAAGACCAAATTTTATTGAATCAGGGAGAAGAGGGGGCCTGATTCGAGGATGAAAGTTGAAGCTTCATCGATTTTACAGTAAAGTTGCCACTATGATCGAGCGCCAAGGATATAAAGTCGTCTTTCTCATTGTTTGTAGGGGTGGTCCAATCCGCTGAGATAGAGGTCCAAAAATTGAACTCTCTCTCTCCACAGAGGTCTTCTCGGGGCAAAGAGCCATTTCTCAACATTTCTATCCCAAGCATCACTGACAGTCAGATATTTGTTGGAGGTAAGAGTAAAAAAACGAGGAAAACTGAGATGAAATTGTCCCTGATTTGTCCAGTTGTGATACCAAAATAAGATGTTCCTCCCATTTTCAATTCTCCAATCAACATGATTCATTTTTGTTCGAGCCAGCTTTGCAATGTGATGCCAAAGGGCTTTGGCAGTATTCCATTTACTTTTTAGGGGAAGATTACCCGAAGTATCAAAGACATATTTCGCACTGATCAACTTCGACCATAAGCAATTATTGTCATTAAAATAGCACCAAATCCATTTACAAAGGAGAGCAACGTTGGTTTCTTTTAATCTCACAATTCCGAGCCCACCTTTCTCTTTAGGTAGAGTGACTATATCCCAACGAACAAGATGAGATCCACCTTTGGAGTCTATACCTTCCCATAAAAAAATCTCTCATGAGCTTCTCCAAATTCTTGTACACAGACACCAGGGCTTTAAAAGCTAATAGCATAGGAATGAAATGAATCCTATGCACTAAAATAATTAGAGTAACATTTGTAAACAATGTAAACTATTTAATTCTCACATGATAATAGCCAATTGGATAGTGTGAGTTACAAAACAAAGCACGTGATTGAAAAGATTCCTTAACTACAAGTCTACAACTCAATTATCATACATCAATAATTGGTTTCAATTACAAATTATATATATATATATATATATTCCAACTTGTTATTTCATGAAGATTTTATTATTTTATTTATTAATAAGCACTTATACTTTATTTTCTATTTTTTTTAAACAAAATTTCAAAAACAGACCATGTGTATATTTTATAGAATACTATATATATATAACAAGTTCAAATACTACTTGTTCCATCTTTCAAAAAAAATCAAAAAAAAAAAAAAAAAAACAATGCTACTTGTTCCAATTTCGAGATTTTGGGACGAAATGTTAAAAAAAACGTTTAAAAGAAATATTGGCTACACAACAAAAAGTTGTATTAGTGTTATAAAAAAGTAACACTAAAAGTAAACTAGTCAAACTAACCCAAATTAATATATTTAAATTGATGGAATATACTTTAATTTGAATAGTTGATATCTTAAGAAAAAAAAATTGAATAGTTGATAATTGGCCAAAGTGAGCAATAACTCATCGGTAATTGACATGCACTCTTTCCTTGAGGTCGGAGGCTCAGATTTTCATATCCATTAGTGGTACGGACAAAAATAGTTGATAATTGCAAAAATTTATTGCCAAAAACAAATTAATTGCATCTTAGTCATTAGCAAAAAGTATGTTAATTATTTCCAATAAAAGTTGGTTGGTTAAACAAAAGATCGGAAAAGGAAAGGATTCTCTCTGAATGAGAGTTTTTCTCTCTTATTGAGAGTATGGTTCCAATTTTCCAACGACCGCGTCATACTCCAGGCGATCAGAAGAGGTAATTGATCACTGTTGATCATTGTTGATCTCAGTATTCTGCAATGGATGATCATGCAAAAAGATGGAAAAAATGTCTCTCACGGAACGCAAAAAAAAAATAATCAAAATAGAGGAGAATAATAAATTGTTACCTGAAGAGAGCTTAAATTTGCGTGTAGTTGCAAAGTTAATAACGCAGGTTGTCAAATGATGATCAATCTCCATGACTGATAGAAGGAGACTTAAATGAATGCCTGTGGATAAAGGAAAAAAGAGGAGGATCCAATCGAATTTCTTCAAACATGGAGTTGTTCAGAGAAGTGATCAACGAAGTTCATCTTAAAGATCTGGGTTATGAAGGAAGCCCCTACATGTGGACAAATAAATGGCAAAAGGTTCTTCTATCTCTAAAAGGTTATATCGATTTCTAGCAAATGATAAGTTCTGCAGTTTGTTTGAACAGGTGAAGGTATTCCATTTAGGCTGGTATGGTTCTGATCATCGCCCAATATGTATCCAATTTATTTACCCTTATTTCGTTTTGAGGAATTATGGACCATAGATAGCCAATGTGGTGACATTATTAAACACTGTTGGGGATTGGAGGGCAATGAAGTTTTAAATAGTGACAAGCCAGTGCGTCTATTCGCAAAGGCTTTGACAAAGAGTAGAAGGTTAACTTAGTCCTTGGGGTAGGAGAAAACGAAAGGAGTTATTTAAAGATCTTCAACTCCAAAGACAAATGCTTCAAGATGCTTATAATGTAGTGGGTGATCCGGATTTTAAAGTAATTCATAGAATTGAGCATAGGCTGGATAAAGCTTTAATGGAAGAAGAAATATATTGGAAGCAAAGATCGAGGGAGGAATGGTTAAAATGGGGTGATCGAAATACTGGTTGATTTCATAAGAAAGCATCCAAAAGAAGGGAGAAAAATCTGATCGACAAAATTCAAGATGAAAATGGAAAATGGTTAATCGAAGAAGAAGATTTGTAGAAAGCTTTTTTAAACTACTTTGAGGCAATCTTTAAATCTAGTAAGCCAAAGGAGTCACATTTCACAGCAGCCCTTGATCACATACAGAGGAAAGTTACTAGCGAAATGAATGAAGCTCTATTGGACCCTTTTACTGAAGAAGAAATAAACAGGGGTTGTATGTTTGGACATCTTGAATAATAAGGCTTCAGTGAAAGACTTAAATCATACAAATATAGTCCTCATTCCGAAGAAGAAACATCCAACGCATGTCACGAAGTTCAGACCTATTAGTTTGTGCAATATATCATACAAGATCACTTCCAAAACTATAGCAAAAAGACTGAAACAAATTTTTTCAGAATTGATCTCAGAGTCCCTGAGTGCTTTTGTTCCAAACAGACTCATTTCCGATAATTTTTTGATATGCTATGAATGTATCCATCATATTCTGAACAAAAGAAGAGGGAACACGGGACTAGTAGCCATTAAACTCGACATGAGTAAAGCTTATGACCGAGTGGAGTGGTCATTCCTAGAACAAGTCATGATGAAGTTGGGGTTCAATGCATCTTGGATTTTGTTAATTATGAATTGCATTACCATGGTCAGTTTCTCAGTAATGATGAATGGAAAAGCCAGAGGAATTTTAGAACCTCAAAGGGGATTGCGACAAGGAGATCCTTTATCTCCTTATCTTTTTTTGTTGTGTGCAGAAAGCCTATCTAGTCTTATTTCACAAGCATAACAGAGAGGTAATATCAGGTTGTCAAATTGGAAAAAGATGTCCTAATATCTCACATTTATTCTTTGCAAATGATAGTTTATTTTTCTGTAAAGCTATAGAAGCAGAATTTGAGGCCATCCTGTAAATATTGAAGACTTATGAAATGGCATAAGGGCAAAATGTGAATGCTACCAAATCAGCTATATTGTTTAGTCCAAATGTTGAAGCAGATCTACAACAAAGACTAGGCCAACATATAAGCATGAAAGTGGTTCTTGATTTAGGTAAATACCTAGGCATTCCTTCTCATTTTTCGAAGAATAAATGAAAGGATTTGGAGTTTATCAAAGAACGGATTTACAAGACTATAGCAAACTGGAAAGGAAAACTCTTTTCAAGTGGAGGTAAGGAAATATTAATAAAAGCAGTGGCACAATCAATTCCTACCTATGTTATGTCTTGTGTAAGATTCCCCAAATCTTTTTATGTTGATTTGAATAAACATATAGCGCGATTTTGGTGGGGGAGTACAAAGAATAAAACAAGAATCCATTGGATGAAGTGGGATCGACTTTGTCTTCCAAAAGAAAAAGTGGGATTAGGATTTCGAAGCTTGTAAGGCTTTAACCAATCCTTAATAGCTAAACAGGTTTGGAAGATTTTACAACACCCTCAATCTTTAGTGGCCAGACTGTTCAGTGGTAAGTATTTCTCCAACTCCTCAATACTGATGGCAGAAATAGGGACTAATCCTTCCTTTGTATGGAGAAGCTTACTTTGGGGAAGGGATCTGCTAAAGAAAGGCTTAAGAAGGAGAATAGGAAATGGAGAAGACACATTTATTTTTTACCATCCCTAGATTCCTCAAGAAACAACGTTCAAAACTATTAACACACCATCAGAACAAAACAGACTTATGAGAGTTTCTGAGATTATTGATGAAACAAGACAACGGAATTTACCTAAGATGCAAGAGCTGCTCAGTGATGAAGAAATAACCACAGTACAAACTATCCCTATTTGCAAGACTTCAATATCAGATAGCTGGATATGGAATTATACAAAAGATGGAGCTTTCACTACAAATAATGCCTATAAGCTATATACCAATAGCACAATAGAGTCTTCTAGTTCGAATTCAATTAGATCAGAAAACTGGTGGAAAAAGTTATGGAGTCTCAAAATTCCTAACAAAGTTAGAATCTTCATGTGGAAGCTATATCATGGAATTTTAATCTACAACGAAGACATTTGGCCATTGAGCCGTGGTGTGTGATTTGTGAGAAAGATTTGGAATCCGAGTTTCATACCCTTTTTCACTGCAAACGAGCAAAGAGAATTTGGGCAAGGATTCTTCCAAGGACATTAGGCTTGACAGTTGAGCGCATTTCTATCCCTGACCTGTTAATGGCTATCTTCGATGACCTAGATACAAAAGAAATTGAAATTTTATGCATTAGTTGCTGGGCGATTTGGTCAGATAGAAACAATGTTGCATTGGATAAAGCTATTCCAAATGAGGAAATAAAGGCTGAATGGATCTCTAATTATTATAAAGAATACCAGGAAGTAGGGTCTAAAAGTGAAGAAAGGAGAGAAATGGAGAAAGTACCTGCTCAAATCGATCAATGGAAGGCTCCGGTAGAAGAAATTTTGAAGCTAAATACTGATGCAGTTTGCCACTCGACCCTAAATCATACAAGATTAGGAACGATTATAAGAGATTCGAGGGGAACTTTAAAATGTGCAAGCACCGAATTTATGAAGGGAAAAATAGATCCCCTCTCGGCAGAAGCTCTAGCGATGCACAAAGGGATGAAAATGGCGGCGTCTCTTGGCCTTTCCAACATCTGGATAGAATCAGATGCCAAGAATTTGGTTTCCGCAATTCATACGCATGGCCTTCAATCAACTCCCCAAGGAGCTCTTCTAAAGAAATCGGGCATGTTTGGAAATGATTTTAGAAATAGTAATTTTAGTACAATTGATTTGTTTATAATTGATTTATGAAAAGTGATTTTCATATAATCATTTTAATGTTTGGTTCTACACTTTTAATAGTAATTTTCATACAATTAAAAGTGATTTTCAATGAATATGGGCATTTTTTAGAGTGACTTTAAAATAAGTGTTTTAAACTAAGTGATTTAATTATAATTAATTTTGTAAAAGTTTTAGTTTTAAATCATTTTAATATTTGGTTCTACTGATTTAAATTTAATTAAAACTATTTTTTTAAATGATTAATGTTTATTTTCAAAGGTGATTTTAGAATCATCAAATTACTAAAAAGAGTATTACATTTGAAATAAAATTAAAAAAAAAAAAAAAGAAGGTGGTAGACAAAAGTTATACCGAGAGAACTAAAAAATTAAGAGAGAGAAAAATTAAGCTAGAGAAAATTAAAGTTTCAAAGAAAAAAAATGTTAAAGACATGGAGGGATAGAAATTTTAGATAGATGGACAAAAAATTTTGAGAGAGAAAAATTTAATAAAGAGCGAAAAAATCGAAAGATAGACAAAAGAATTTGAAGAGAATGATATAAATTTTAGGGAGAAAAACTTTAATGAGAAAAAAAAAGTTCAAAGTCATGAACAAAAAATCTCAAGAGCAAAAAGTTATAGCAAGAGGTAAAAGATTAGAAATAAAAAAAGCTATAGAGATACAAAAATTATAGAGAGATGAACGAAAAAATTTAGAGATAAAAAAAGTTAATTAGAGAGAGTTAAAGCCATTGGAGAGAAAAAAAGTGAGAAAATGAATAAGAATGTTAAAAAGAGAATAAAGTAAGACATAGACATTATAAAAACTCTAGAGAGAAAAATTGACATTTTTTAAATAATGATAGATGACTTCAATGATGACGGTTTTGAAAAATACATGCTTTTTGATGGAAATTAATGAATTTTTATAAAAGATGACGGTTTTTACCCGTCACAAAAAGTAGGATTTTTTTTTAAAACTGTGAAATTATAGTCATTTTAAAGACAAAATCACTTGGGAATCACCTCCCAAGTGATTGATCGGGAATCACTTAAAGTGATTTTGGATGTTTCCAAAATCACTTTGATAGGAACAACATAGTTCTATATTTTCATACTTAAATCATGTTAGTTTGGAGGTTTTAATGTAATAAATTGATTATTTTGTAGGAATTTGAGCATAAGGCTCATTCCGAGAGATTCTACGTTGAATCACGATTCCAACGCATCAAACCGAAGGTCATTCGGACACCTGAGCGAAAAGTTAGAGTAAAAATAAGCAGTGCTGCGCGCTGGGTAGCGTCTAGACGCTGTCCAGAGCGTCTAGACGCTATCGGCAGTTCCCTGAAGCCTCCCTCGACGCTGCGGAGAGCCCCTATGACGCTGGGAGCGTCTAGACGCTGTCCAGAGCGTCTAGACGCTCCGTCGATTCCTATATATAGATTTTTTCGTCCTCTAGGTCATTTGTCTCCGATTTTCAGCCGTCATGAGACCAATTTAGGCTTTATCCTCTCTATTTTTCAGTAGTTTAGGATAGATTAGGAGTTTTTCATCAAACCATGGTGTCGAATCGAGCTCGTTTGCACTCGAAGTTTTCTATGGAGATGCTCGGCTAGATTCTGCAATTCTGGTTCAGAGGTCGGTTGTAATCAGTTGCGACATTGTGAGGCTTGAACCTTAACTTAGTTTTCTTTCAATTGCAAGTGTTCTTTAATTCCCGTGTTAATTTCATAAGTATGTATTTTGATTAAATTGACGCCTTAATCTCTTTACATGCTTTATTGGTAATCACGATCATGATCCGTAATTGTCATGTTGAATGAACCGGTAGCATTAGAATTATCACATGTGTATGTTTGTGGGTTTCCATGATACATGGCTTGCATGTTTAATTCTAGGAATTAAAGAAGCATGTTAATTAGGTGAAAGTTGTTTTACCTGATCGATTGTCTTGGTTGTTCCAAAGTTCGTAATGCCTTTACCTAAATAAATTGAAGCGGTTTCGTAAAGATTTGTTTAGGTAATTAGCGTTAACTTGGCGTTCGTTAGAGTTAATGACCTTAGGGAATTTGCTACTTTTTAGGGTTTCCTAATAAGTTGACCAAGTACTTGCATGGTTAAGATTAAATATTTTGAATGTCTATGATCAAGGTTTGCAATTGAATATAACCACACCTCTGAACTGGAACTTGGTAAGAGTTGATTTTTCCCTTTTAGTGTTTGTTTTGTTTTGTTATTTTTATTTCATTAAGTAAGAAACTATTTTTCAAAACCCCCCTTTTTAATTGCTTTATTATTTACAAATTTAACTTAAGAAATTAATATTTGGTTCCCTGAGATCGACTCGGTCCACTTAATGCTACAAGTAGCTTATGATTGGTTTATAAATTTTAATTTGACGAGCCCTCGACAAGCTCGCATCACACTTTCTTATCATTTGGCAATGTAGTGGGCCGGATTGGCTCTTTCAGTTAATGGATATAGACTTCATACCTTATAGCCCTTTGGGCTTTTCAATTCCTTAATAATATTTCAGTCTTTCTTTTCAAAAAAAAAAAAAAAACAAAAAGTATATTTAAATTATTCGTTCCAGATGCATAAAATTTAGAAAATTCAGTAAAAATCAGAAACATTTATGGAAAAAAGAATTTGCAAAAATTAAGCTATGTCTCTCTTTCTCTCTCTTAATTATTCGATTCGTCATAGATTTCCAACATGAAAGGAATATGTTAAATATGTGATGTAAGAAAAAAAAGAAGCTAAAACAACAAGTTTCTTTTATTAAAGTTCTTCGAAGCACATAACACCAAGAATATATTACAAAAACCCAACTTTTGAGAGACTATGAAAACCAATATAATAGCATATCATACTACTTTTAAAGCTCAATATATCCAATATGAGTCGAAGGTTCAAGTCCCTATCTCACCTTCGTTGAATTTAAAATTAGAAAAAATGACGATATATCCACATATTTCTACCATAGTTTATACAAGATTAAAATACCATTTTGGTCCTTGTACTTTAAACTTTGTTCCATTTTGGTCATGTATTTTTAATTGTCCAATTTTAGTCTATGTACTTTTAATAAAACTTAAAATTGGTCCCTACTATTAGTTTATGGTTAAATTTTCTTAAAAAAAGTTGGTCTTTATTAGGTTTTCCTCTATAAATTTTGGAAGTATGTTCACATGGTGTCATTTCTTATATTAAAATTATTATTATTATTTAACCAATTTTGATAAAAATTAACTTCAAACTTGTCATAGGGACCAATTTTAAGCTTGATTGAAAGTAGAAGAATTAAAATTGAACATTTGAAAGCACATGGACCAAAATGGAACAAAGCTCAAAATACATTGACCAAAATAGTATTTTAACCTTTATACAATTATTCTCAATTCTAGGCAAGCTCGTATAATACGATTTTCCTTTTTCCTAACCGATGTGGGATATGGTTCTCATCCTTAACCGTCATAGTCGGAGGTTCAAGTCCAGTTGGCTCACCACGGATTTTTGCTCTTCCACTCTCTTAGACCGGAAGCTTCCTGGCCAACTCGAATCCATTTCCATGGCTTCTTCCCTTCTCAAAACTTTTGGCAATGGCGTCTTCTCAACCCCATCTCTAATAGGGTTATGGGGAAGGGAATGGGGTTTGATACCAAGTGAAGCAACTGCATAGTTGAGAGAAACCGCCATTGTTGAGAGTATCATCATCTTGGGATCGGTTTCGTGCCTTTTGGCGGCTCCTCTCTCTCTCTTGTGGGCGTTTTGGTGGCCTCCCAACGCTTGTGAACTGTAAAACTTCCTCATGCAGTAGTTGCACGAGAACAGATTGACGTCGCTGCCGCCGCCATTGACGACGTTTATTTTGGTCTCCGATACATCGGCTGTCGGCGGCCAGTCGGTTCTGCAGAGGCCTAAACTCAGCCATTGGCCTAAATTATCATGTGGGTTGCATTGAATTAGCTTTCCCCTTTCACCTTCTTTTTCTTGTTCTTTGTTGGGAAAATTCATGGCAGAAGCAAAGTAGTCTGATAAAGCTGCATTGTTGATTGTTGGTATTAAATATATAGGGGGAAGAACACGAATCTATAGGAGAGGAGAGAAATAGAGGAGTAATTGCTTGAGTTACAAGTGGAGTTATAACTTATTATTGTTGGCTAGCTTTCAACATCAAGCTAAGCTTAAGATTCTCTCTCTCTAACGACTGGGGAATTAGAAAGAGAAGGTTAATTGTACTATCATTTCAATTATGTACATCTAAGAGACAAAGATTCCACATTTCAATGTTTCATTATTGTCGCTCTTTAACCCATTATTCTCTCTCTTTCTCCCTCATCTAAATTATTATTCTACATTGTTCCACATTATATGCTCTATCTAAAAAGAAAGATAAAAAGATATGAACTCTATACTTGTGGGAAAAATGTCTTTGTTTGAAAATAATTGTTTGCTTTTTAAAAATGAATTGAGTGAAAATATGTTGAGATAACTAATTTTTAAGTAATAGCCAATTCAAGTATATAGCTCATTAAATAAAGTATAATTACCATTTCAAAGGCCGATGGTTCGATCTTTACCTCCACAATCAATGAAACAAAAAAAATCTAATAAAGTTGTTTTTCATTAGATTTTCCAGAATGACTTACTTTGAAAAAAATTATGAATAAGTGACTTTTTTTTTAATATATAGACTACCATATTAATAGGAGAGAATGACATTATACAACTTTAAATTCATGACCTCGTACATGCTTAGTACTATGTTAACAATTATCGATAATTTAATAAATTTTAAGTCTTTTTTTTTTGTACACCAAAAGTGGGGTAGGAATTTAAAATTCTCCAAATTTCACAAGAAGCGGTAGATGTCTTCACGATCACTCTATCTTTCTAAAATTTTTATTATAAATTCTCTAAACACGTTATATTAAGGATGACACTTTTGGTCTCCTAGCTAGCTACTACGTACCAGCAAGCACATGAAGAGCAAACTGTTAAGAGTGTACGAACTCCATGGAAATTGTAGGATTATTCTCAATGGTCTTTCCTTTTTCCCTTTGTTTCCTTTTTTTCTTATGGGGCATGTCAAAAGTGACAAAACATACCTACGCAACAGACTGGATGGTGTCCTGTCTCATTGTACAAGTGGATGCTTTTGAGGGTGTCATGTCCAAATTTTCCAACTACATTTAAGAGTTTCCATCTTGTAGTCATGCTGAGCATATATGAGAGAGAGTTCAGAATAATTTCTCTGTCCTTGATGAACTTCAATAATAATGGAGAGGACAACAATTATTTGTTGGGCAACATGGTGGGCGATGAATAGATTTTGATGCCAAAGTTCTTTTCTTTCGGGATAAATTGATTTGATGCTCTCTAAGTTAATAATGGGTGGCATGAGGATTGAGATAAACCCAAACTTCAATTTGAGATTCATTTTTGTCAATTTTATTCCAAATTTATTATATCTAAAACATTTTGATGCAAACTTTTTAAGAAAAGGAATCCAAACTCCCTTTTCCATCACAAGCGTAAAGAACAATCTTTACAAAATACAAAACTAAACTCTCTTAAAAAAATAAATAAATTTTGTTTTACAAAATGCGTGGAGAAGATTTTCAAATTCCTAAGGCTCTTATTAAGAGGCAGACACATTGTGATGAGTCTCTCAACAGTCATGAAAAACTCAAGTGTAATACGATACCTCAAAGTCATGATCTATATAGGTGCACCCTGTTGGGATTTATGCCCTAAAGCCTCGTAATTAATAATTTTGATTATTTTATTTGAAATATAATATTATCCATTATATGAAAAATTCAAGGTTATTAGTGTAATCTTGAACAGTATGTGGTTGACATACGAGAGGATCATGTTCAAGAAATAACCTAAAGGGTCATAGTATATGGATAAGGTTGGGTGCCTTATCCTGGTAACACTATTGATACGACCCACTTTGTAATAGTTACAAATGATTTAATCCAAATCATTTATGTGGAGACATGTGAGTGAGGGTATCTTATACAATGAGTTTGTATAAGACTGAACCACGAAATATTTAATCTCTCTTTATAAATCTATTAATTGAGAAGATTAATATTTCATCAGGATGATCATATGCGACTCGATCTTAATCCTGAGTGAGTTATGAACTCCTGCCTGTGAGGGCATGTCTTTTGATTTGCATGGGTGAGAGTGGCTTTTGTAGCCGATTCAATATGCCTACCATTTTGGGGACTTGACCAAATAGGGAGCTGGGAACATAATCTCACAAGATGTAATTCACTCATTCCCATATAGGGTACGTAGATGAGTAGTTCCCTTAAGTGCTGATTTCGGGACTTGAACAATGGGGCTCCACCCTCTCATTGGCCCGAGAGGGACTTAGTTTATAATTAGATTATAAACATATTGTTCATTAGAGGATCAGTGGTACTTAAGGTGCAAGATGTAATTATAGGGGTAAAACGGACTTTTGACCCAACTGTAATTACGAACAACTTGTGAAAGATCGACTTGCATGTAATGATTATATCTATGAACACACATCTCCTCAATAGAGAGAATTAAAGAATTCTCTCTAGACCTCTTCCTCTCCAATCCCTTGGGGATTTTCTTTCAAGAGGCTCCCACAAGCCTTGGTCTTGTGTTCGAGTCATAGCCAGGAAGACTTTGTGGAAAAGATAAAGATCCGCCAGAATATTCTCCATAATATTATTTTCAAGGTATTTATTGCTTAACCATTGTATTTTAGTTTAATTCTAAATAAATCAAAGACGATTCATATGTTTCCACTGTGGGTTTAATTCGATTATTCCCTTCACACCCCTCTATCAACAATAAGTTCTCAATCCCATGTTCCATTTTTTTTTAACTACAAATATGAGGTGGTGATTTTGAACTTTTGATCTTAAGGGAATGAGTAGATGTTTTAACTGTTGAGTTATACTTCATCTATAATCTTAATACTTATCAATTAAGCTCATGCTTACTGCTTTATTTGTCTGGAAAAAAAAAAAGAAATTGGTTGTTATCATCTTCTAAAATAATCTAAAAAAGAATGTCCAAAATATTTAGGCATTGTTTGATAACCATTTCATTTTTTATATTTTGTTTTTGTAATTGTGCTTGTTTTCTCATCATTTTTCTACCATGGTTTCATCTTTTTTTAAAAAAATATTTGAATTCTTGGCTAAATTCCAAAAATAAAAACTATTTTTTTTTTTAGTTTTCAAAACTTGGTTTGGCTTTTAAAAATATATGTAAAAAATAGATAACAAAATAAGGAAATTCGTAGATGGAACTAGTATTTATTAGCTTAATTTTTAAAAATCAAATGGTTATTTAATAGGTCTTTAAAAAGTTGGATTGATTGTTATTTCGAAATGGTAATAAAATTGTCAATTACCAAGTTGGTCTGTCTTACTCATCTACTTAAAAAAAATAGTATGATGATAGATGATCCTGTTATGACAATCTTCCATACTATTATAATATAATCTACTTTGAGTCTAAACTTATATAAATTTGTTTATGATTGAACATATCTTCTTCTTTAATCGATATCCTCTCTTTATAATCTACTCTTTCTTGTACTTGCAATTGAAGTGGTGTACTTTGATGAGACTTATTAAGAACATGTAATAAGTAGTAGGACACAAATATGTCTCTAGGAAACTTAAAGAATATCCAAAGAAGTGAAACCAATAATCCTTTGGCAGCATTGTTGCATTATATTCCCAATAATAAAAAGAGTATAGAATGTGGATACATACAATACTTTGTCCACTAATATCGTTCAACGTTGGTGTTGTTGTCACATATATGAAAAAAGCTTACATGCTGCCTAAGCAGCATGTAGCTATAGTGCAGCCCACTTGGGCACCATTGATTTTTTTTTTTTTTTTAAAAAAAACAAAACAACTTTTTTAAATCTTGTGGTACCCAAGTGAGTTGTACCATTGCTGGGCAGCAGGTAAGCATTTCTCCACATATATTTGCATCTTGTTCCTTTACATTAATGACATCGAAAGTTGAGAAGACCTGGAATAACAGACAACTTCTATATTCTGCTAGATTAAATTCCAATAATCCTAGAGTTTGTCATATCAAGTGTCTATCACTTGAAAAGATTTTTCTTTGTAATGGTCTCAAAATTCAGGTAATGCCTTTATTACAAAAGATCATGCTCGGCAGAACTATTACAAATGAACAACAATTTATTCCTTTTCAATTCAAATGGCCAATCTACAATGGAGCATTTGTTCAACAATTTCTTCCAACATGATGAGAGGAACGAACAGATTAAAGATTGCCGTGTATATTATTTAATTGATGAACAAAATTCATTATTTATGTTCATCGGTTTAGCCGTGGCTAAAGGGTTCAAACACACAACAATCAGCCTGTGAAAGATGGTATAATAATGGGTTTAGCTCTAAACACATTATATTCATACAAACTGAGGGCTGAAATCTCCTACACTGGAACCCTCGTGAGTTTATTTTTGGTTTCTCTCAAAAGACTTCATACCAATGGAGATAATTGTCATCACTTATATACCATGGATCTCTTCCTTTTCTATCCAATGTGGGATTTGGTTAGCACTTCTAACAATATTTTACTAATCTAATACATAAGCTTTTCTACCATTTAAGAATAATAATATGGAATTTAGCAGCATTAAAGAATTATTTATAAAAGAAAAAAAAAACCATAGTGTGACGAGAAGAGTTAATAGGTGCCAAACTGAGCATAGCTCAATTGACATAAAACATGTGCTCTCAATCAAGAGGTCAAATATTCTAATCCCCCATCTCCACTTATTGTTGAACTAAAAAAAATTAATAGGTACCTTAATAATGCTAGAAATTCTCTAAACAACGACACGCCAAAAAGTGCACAACTTGGCTGTACCCAAGTCTTGTGCAACTCACTTTAAAACCACAGAAAAAAAATTGTTTCTTTTTTTAAATCTACAGTGTAGAAGTTGGGCCGCACAGTACTTAGGCTGCACCCAAGTTTTTTCCCACTAAAAATATCTAAAAAAAACTTACAATTTGACACAACACACAATATGTTTTTGCGTAGGTTAAATTCCATGCACATACATACCCTTCTCCTCGTTTTTTTTTTAAAATTTTTTTAATATGAGTTTTTTGAAACAATTTTTAGTTTATACTTCGTTAAGCTTTAGCTGGCATTTCCATGACATAAAAAATTGGCATCAAAACTTTCTCCTAATTTCTTTTTCTTTTCTTTGATTTCTATTCGTACTAAAAAGAAGAAAAAAAAGTAGATAAGCATAATAATATATGAAGTACATAGATAAAATTTATAATTTTATTAGTTTAATTTTTTTTTTCATTTAATACAATAGTTGATACTTGTTATAGGGTGAAAATACTAAAGGAAAAATCTCCTCTCGGTTGATCCGAGGTGGAACACCAACTACCTAAAATGAGAATGCAGCTAGTGCCAACCAAGTCGAGGCACATGTTCCCCTCTCTCCTTAATTCCAATAGACTTATCGCCCTAACACACACATGTTAGAGTGGAAACATATAAATAGTTAGAGGGATTAACCTTACTAATAATGTATGGCATCTTACCTAAGCTCAGTTGATATATCAATATTATTATTGTTTTGTATTAAGCATATTAACTTAAGCATCAGAGCGTGTTGGTGATTAACCCTACATGTCGGAGGACATCTCATTTTCCTTTTACAAGTTACAATACATGCAATGCATCCCACGATTAATTATCAAATGAAAAACTTTAATGATTATCACAGAAATATTATTTTTACTCATTAAATTATGAGCAAATCCAAAAATAGATACATGTAATGCACCCAATGAATTGAGTGGACAAGTAGCTTTTGTGATTGAAATATGATGATGTAGTGTGTGATTGCCTTATATATAGAAACAACAATACTTCAAATTATTTGCCTACTTTCAAACACATATTTAAAACATTTTCTACAAATTTGCTTTACTTTTTCCCTTTCTTTTCTCTTTCTTTACTCTCAAAAAGGAAAGGAAAGAAAGCCAAAGATATAACAAATTGTGAGAAAATGGATTATTTCTCATTGATGAAGAGAGTGATCCTCTCATGTTTCTACAAGTTCTTGTTCAAAAACAATAAGTGAACGTCTTCTAATAACAACTGTAACTTAATTAGTTAAACAACTGTAAAAGATTACAAAAGCTGTAATTGATATAAGGAATGGGTAAAATAGTAACTATCTCTAATAAAAGACAAAAAGATGCAATATTAGACCAACAAACACACAGGTAAAAGAACAATTACATCATGAAGCCCGTATTTTAGACATTACTCGAACCTTTATTACACAGACACGTCAACTTGGAAACTTTCCAAGGAAAAAAAAAACCCTAAAAGTCAAAAATACTTTTTAAAGCCATATGCGTAATCCAATAAACTCAAACTCAACGCTCTTCCACTTGGCTAAATAAACATATAATTTTTTTTTTATTATAAAACATAAGAATATTATTTAATAATTTTTTTTTAATTTTTTAGGGTAGATTTCTTGGCTATCAACGGCGTCGTTCCGGTGTCCATTGTGGCTTTGAGGGGCTGAAATGCACCGAAGTTACCCTAGAGTCCAGAAGTTCGACAATGGTCGTGAAGTTTACGCACCGTGGTGCTTTGTACTGGTTGATTGACGCACCCCTTGAGATCGCATAGTCCATTAGCTCTTCAAACGTTCCGTTTTTAACCACCCTGATCTCCAGTGGTCCGATTGAGTTGTCGGCGACTCGGCATTGGCGGTACACCGAGTTAAGGCTCTCTTCAATTGCCAAGCAGCACCGATTTAGAATCTCCTTGGGAGGGTAATTTGCAGCGTCTTTGACAAGAAGCTCCCAATATATGACGTAATGTCCCGGGATTGTTTTGGTATCTGCGTAGCTCGTGTATTCCACCACGCTGGTGTTGAACCCCCGCAACAACACCGCCGCCTTATCGATGGCCTTTTGCAACTCGGCCTCATCGGTCTTGTCGGAATCAATGCTCAACAAAACGTTCTTCCTCCTCACGAATCGAAATTGTGGAGCCGCGTTGTGGAACCCAGTTACCTGTAGGATGTCGCCGACTCGGTAGCGGCAGAGTCCGGAGTAGGTGGTGATCACGAGCTCGTACTCTTTCCCGACTTCCACGTTCGCGAGGTCGACAAGTCGAGGCGGGGAGTCACGGGAGAGAATCAGAGGGGACGACGTGTCGTGCGGGAGGAATTCGAAGAAGCCCATGTTTGGCATGATGGTGTAGGTCACTTCCGAGGGCTGGCACATTGGGTTTAAATTTACCCCGAAATAGCACTCTGAGGAAGCGTACATGGTGCAAGCCATGGGTAAACCGCCGCTGTAAAATTCCAGCGTGGGAATGTACTGAGCCATGGCTCCGGTCACAATCACATCAAGGTATTTAGTGTTTGGCCAAATTCTTGTGACAATCCCTCCCCATTCCTCCGTGGAGCACTCCTTGGAAATGAATTCGGCCACCTCGAGGTTTGGGTTTGTTAAGTATTTGGAGAGAATGCATTCACGGAGAGAAGGGTCTGTGATTTTAGGGTTTAGGGTTCCGGTGGAGATGTCGTGTGCCAGCTGCTTCCAGTTGAGCTGGAGGAAGTGAATGGCACGAAGGAGGCCGGAGGCAAAGACGGCGCCTACACGAAGGACTTGGTGGCGCATCAAGAGGCCGCATAGCATTTGAGTGTACATGCTTTGGAAGGAATTGGCGCATAGAATGGCCTCATTTGGGCTAGTGTAGTCATTGAAAGGGTCGTAAGGTCTAGTCTTGAAGATGTCGCTCTTGTAGTAGCTGGTGAGCACCGGTCGTGCCAGTAGCCCTCCAGGAGTCTTGGTTTCAGCCTTCACGAATAAAAAGTAGAGTCCTTTCCCTTTGTCCAACTCCGGCACGTACCTGAAAAAATATAATTAATTGTCATTTTTTCATATCCAGATAAAAATTAAACCCAAATTCTTGTGTTGAATTGATGGAGAGTAAGGTTGTTACATGTTCATGATGGGCATGAGAAGGCTGTAAAGCAACTGACGACGTTCCATTTCTTCTTTAATTGTCGGCATCAGTTTTCTCTCCCCAGCCGACGTCCCAGAACTATAAATTCACAAAATAAAAAAAAAAATAAATAAACACCCATTTAGTATAAACAATTGAACTTAATGCATTTTAGCTTAATTAGTTAATTGTATACGTAGAAATTATAAAATTTTCACCTGGTAAGAAACTCAGAAATGGGATGTGATGAAAAAATGGGAGAGCGATCGCCATTAGCAATACGTTGAATGTCGGGTTGGAGATCCTCGTAAGTAACCACCGGAACTTTGGACTTAAAGGTGTCCCGATCGGTGGCTCCATTGAGCCGGAACCGGTTCAGATACTCCGTATTAGCATTCCGGTTCAGAATCTCAGCCAAGACCCTCTGCTGAACCGAGTCGGCATTTGTTGTGGTCTCCTCTACGAACCGGAGACCCTTGACGTGGGGAAGCTCAGAAACAACAGCCATTACTGTCAAAGAAAGCAAAGAATTCTACTACTGATTTGGAGATGGATATATGTTTGTAAGTTTTGAGTTGTGAGGATGAAGAAGAAGAAGTGGGCTATATATATATATAGATGACACTGCTTGACCGTCAAAGTTGACGACATGCGAGAAAGAGAAACATTTGGGTGGTGAGAGTGCTAAGTGGAGAAGGGGCAGGTGGGGCCGGGACGCGTCGCCATGTCGAGGGGAGAGGTGTACAGGAGGGCCCACAGAGAGTGCCAGGTCAGATTGGGTTTCCTTTACAGCTGGATTTGCTGACCGGTGACAACGACGGCTGCCGGCGGAAGCAGGCAATTCGTAAACGAAGGGACGACGGCCAACGCCGTGATGTATTGATGTTTGGTAATGGGGAACCTCTCGTTTTCAACCATTCAACGCACGTTTCTTTGAATGATAGTTTTCAGTTCCAACGCCTTTGCTGACATATGTAAATCCTTGCTAATCATCTTCCGCTTATAGAGTCAGACGAGAGAGAGAGAGAAATTAAGGAGTATTAATATTATGTTTTTAGTTTCCATGGCTCTATTGACTTTTAGAAAATGAGTACCTCATTATTGTCGATAGCTTTCCAAAAATCAAAGTACATCAATTTTTAAGATGCAAATTATACCAAAATACTCTTGATTCTTGATTTGTGATGTAGTTTGTTAATTTTTTTGGACAAAAATAAATTTAATATCCCTAAACTTTTAGGGTTGTATCAATTAAAATCTCAAAATAATTGTATCAATTTAAACTCAAAATTTTAATGAGTGAATCAATTTAGACAATCTATTAGTGATTTATAGCTATTTTCACTTGATTTCATTTAAAATCAACTAAAAAATCACCTAAATAAAATTATTCTTCTCCTAAAGTCCTATCAAAGTAGCAAAAAAGATTATTACATAAGTATTCCTAAAAAAGTAGAGAAAAATAGAGTAAGACAAGAAATGAAAAACTGCTCATATTAATGAAAAATCACTACTATATTATCTATTTGATTTCAGCATTTCTCACTAATTTACATTAATATTTGCATTTAAGAAGGTTTTATACATGTGTGAAAGTTATGCATTAACGGTATTTTAAAACGAAATTCTGACGAATAGTCTAAATTGATTCACTTATGAAAATTTAGGGTTTTAATTTACAATTATTAGTTTAGGGTTTTAAGTGATACAACCCTCAAAATTTAGGGGTATAAATTGATTTCTTTTCATTAATATTTTGAAAAAATTCAATTCTAACTCCAAAATTTAAATTTTTTTTAAAAAAAAAATACCTTTAGGAATTTCAGTTAAAATGCTGAAGAAAACCATACGATTGAGGGTGAATTTAAAATACAAGAAAAAAAAAAGAGAATACCGACTATATTATTTGTTGGGTGCAATTTGTAAAATTTTGTATTATAAAAAAATATGTTAAAAGCAAAAGGACCATGCTTATCAATAACGTAACCAATTTGAATTAAATTGATCAAATTTTGTAAGTCAGAAATGTTGAAACACAAAAAATAAGATTGATAGCAAACAATACGCATTATTCATACACACACTAGAGTTATGTAATACCTGTATTTCTGATATAATATTCTCTTAAAGAGATTACATAACAAAACCGTTTTAGAAAAAGATACATGGGTTGAAAACCCTAATTAACATTTTCAATCAAGCAATGTACTAGACCGACCTCTTCTCAAACAATTCTACAACATTGAAACTCAATAATCAATAAGTATTTTAATTACTTTTAAGAGAGTGTTTAGGGCTTAGGTTGGAACTTATATAGCTTAGAGTTTATCCTACCTGAAATTAGGTAGTCTGAATTTAAGAACACTGTATATATAGTGTATATTTAGATAACCTGAATTTAGTAAGTCTATATAGTTAATTTTTTTAGAAGAGATGATACTTTATTGAGAATATGTGGGGAACATACAAAGAGTAGATTACATAAAAGTTTGCAAATTTAAAGCTACACTAACAGTATTACAGCAAGCAAAGAGTTTAGACTTTGTCAACCAAGAGACTGCCAAAACAATGATGTTTTCTCAAATTTAAGTATATATGTGTTATTAATCAACCAAGAATTTATAGTGGTTCGGTCAATAGACCTACTCCACTTTGCAAAGGGTCTTAGAGGTCTTTGTGAGTTAATATTATTAGAGATTCAGGAAAGATTATGCATAAACATTGAAGCAAGAAAATAGATCTAAGGAAATTTATCAAAGAAAGCAACAAGTTCAAGAAAAAACAGAGAGAGATCCACTACAGGAATTTGAACTTTTTTGTACACACAAAAGCGTCCGCAAAATCCAAAAAACGCGTCGGGAAAGGCTTTTCCTACTCGACTATGGGCGTCGGCATGGGCGTTGGGATAGACCCGTCGGGAGAGGGTTTAGCCAACACAAAAATAGGTGACGTTGGCAGAAGCCACTTTTGTCGACGTTGAAAAATCAGCGTCGGCAAAAGTCATTTATGCTGACGCCAGTAATTCAGCGTCGGAAAAACCGGCTTCTACTGACGCCGAAACAACAAAATTATGGTAATGGAATTTTTTTACCTGATAATAAATGTATATAAAACAAAATATTCCAAATTTCATTCAAATATAATAACCAAATTTATGCCAAATTTTATATCAACCAAACAACTAAAATTGGAAATAAAACTAAAATTACATAAAACACCTAGGAAAAATAAATTTTTTCATAAATGCATCCTAAATCTCGTCCATAATCTTACTCGCACGTACATCAACCCCAAAGAACCTACAAAAAAATAAAATTTAATTAAGCCCCAACTCTAAGTGTGTGAGGGGTTACATAAAAAGCCCAACTTTATTTATCGTTTTCAACTTTAATACTCACAAACCCAAGACAAACAAAGAGATATAATACTCACAACTTATCGTCTTCAACTTTAATACTCACAACTTTATTTATCAATTCTTCTTCCTAAACTACCAATAACATACCCATTTTGAAACCAAATGTCAGTTCGTCCCAATATTTCAACCACAAATCAAAGCAGGATCAATTGATTCAAAGAAAAATTATGTGAGACAAAGTAATTGACAAAGCCAAGTATAAAATCCAGGAAAAAAATGCTAATATATATGCATATGGGTTTGCCCCAAAAAGTGAAAAGTTCATGAGAAAAAAGGAGACAAACCTCAAGGCATCTCGTTGAACCAATGTCCCTAGCCTTTGAGAATAACATCGACCTTGAAGTATCTATGAAAAACAAAACCTAATATTAATTATATGATTATATGATCACTACAAGATCAATATAGTAACTTATCAATTAACATAACAACTAAACTAGTCAAATTAAAACAAACAACTAACATGTCAAACTTATGATTATCATCAAAAGTTAACAAACTTATCATAAAAATGAATACTAACTCATCAAATTAAAACAAACAATAAACCTTAACAAACTTAGCATGAAAATGAATACTATACTCATTTAATTAAAAAAAAACAACTAAACATAGCAAAACAATCTCTTAGCACACACCATCCATTTATATGGATCAAAACAATCAAAACCACTAGACTTAACTAACTTATCTAAACTTAGGAACATAATATCAAAACTAAACTTAAACTTAGGAGCATAACAGGCAAAACAATCTCTTAGCACTTGATCGGTGTACACGCAAGCGCACGCGATCAAAGTAATATAAATTGGTATGTGAATACCAAGTATCGAATCCCAAGAGAACATAGTAACAAAAATATTGTAAAGCAAAGTGTAAGGAAAATTGCAACCTTGAAAAATAAAAATTGCAAAAATAAGGTTGGGTTGGTTTGTTGGTAAAACAAAATAAAAATTGCATAATCAATAAATGACAATATTGGAATAAAGAAAAATTGCAGAATTGAATTACATAATCTAATTGCAGAATCAAGAAATGACAATGTTGGAATAAGAAAAAATTACAGAATTGAATTGTAGAATCTAGAATTGGCAATAATTGAGAGCAAATTAGATAGACTTAGTGAATGAAAATTCAAAGGGAATTTGGATAAAGATGGGGCTCAAGAATGTCATTGCCCTAAGTTGTAATTGCAAACCAAAATTACAATTCCAACCTACTCCACACTCAATTGTAAACCAAAATTGCATCTCCTATTCACCTTGAATTTAGGTTTTTAGGAGTCTAAGTGAGTGACTTATATGTCTATAGTCTCTCTATCTTAGGTAATTCGGCTCAACAATTTTATGGGCTTTGGAGTCCTTAATCCCTATGTCTAGAGTAAGGATTGGCTTATGTCTAAGCTTTTTCCTCCATCATTTGTGCGAAATCCGCTTATCACTAACCCCATATGGATTAGATCTAAGCTTGAGTTGCTACCTAGTTGATCATTCTAGGATCTCAACGAAAATTTATTCAATACAAGCAAACAATTGAAATGTAGGCTTGGTTTTTAGTTGAAATTTTGGCTACAATTACTTCTTAGGGAATTCACATCCTTGAACCCCCTAAGAAGTTTAGCTCAAAATGAAAGTAAACAAAACTTACAACTAATTTTTGAAGAAAAGTTCATATTGGAAACTTAACTAAATTGCTAATGATAACTGGAACTAAATGAATTAATGCAAAATTTCTATCCTAAACAGCTTGCTTATTGGAACAATTAAGACAATAATTTTTAATGCAATTCTGGGCAATTAACCAACAAGACTTCCAAGGATTTTCAACTTGTATTAAAAACAGAGGAAAACTCCAAAAAAAAAAAAATAATAATTAAAGTAGAAGTGATTCAATAATTGTTCAATGAATCCTTACTTCGTTTCCAATCGACTCAATCTTTTCACTAATTCTAGGAAAGGATTGAATCCTAACAACTCAATGTTTACTTGAATCGGACTGGAATCTTTGAAGAAAAACTGAACCAAAACAGTAAGTTTATGGTAAGAAAACAGAGACGAAAAACTAGAAAACAGAGGAAATAAAAAAACTGCAGAAAAACATAGAAAACCCACGAAATTTACTACAAAAACGAGTCCAAAATCCATGTCTTCTTCACTTGAAATTGGATTGGATAAATTGAAGGACAAATAGAACATAACTTGCTGTACTTTCAGTAAAACAGAGGTGAAAAAAAACTGCACAAAAAACAGAGATGAAAGACTGGAAAAACCCATGAAAAACCATTCCAAAAACGTCTCAATCCGAATTGTGTTGCTCCTCTTCTTCTTCCCCTTTTATAGGCCTTCATTAGGGTTGAAGAATGCCCAAATTTCGTGCTCAAATTCCCTTAAATCATGCTGTAATTGAAGATTTTCGAAATGGGTTAAATGCAGATTTTTTTTTTCCTTTTTTTGAACTTTTCTACTGCTCCAGATTGCAAAATCGTGATTATGCAATTTCTACATTCCCTGCTCCAGAAACAATTGCAGAATCACGAATTTGCAATTTGATTTTGTAATTTCCACATTCCTTGCAAACAAACTTAACTTTTTTTAGAATCTTATCTAATTGCCTTCATTCTTATTCCTTTCTTATTTTCAAGTAACTTTCAAATATTTTCAAATGATCTTAAGACAAAACAAGAATATTTTAAGTAATTAGGAGTTAAATAAGCCTTAATTCTAAGGCTTATCAGCACTTCACCACCCATTACACAATTCACACCCCACAATCTCACTCAAACTAACCTTTAAAAAAATATGCCTAACTCATCAAATCTCACTTTGAATCCTACTAACTCCTCGATTTAATTTCATTATTTGGCACCAAAGCTTCCAGGCTAAAAAATAAAAGAATTCCTAAAAAGAATTCAAGAAAGAATCAAACCTCCCATTACAATAACCAATGTTTAATCAATCCCAATTCAAACAACAATAAACAACATGCACCCAAAATGCTCAATCGAACCACAATCAAATCATTTGCCAAACAATATTTCACCAAGAAATCCATTCTCCAATTTAAAACTAAAAACACACAAACAAAAAAAACCATAAACCGTAACAAAATTACCATCAATATACACAAGCAAATAAACAACAACTCAAAGCACTCAAACGTCTATCAAGATTTTAGATAGCCAAAACAAAAAGAGTTTCTTCTAATTCAAACATTGAGGGAGAAAAAGGGAGAAAAAAACAGAAAAAGGAAACCTAACGAAAAAATGAACGGCGACGATGGTGAGACGATGGCGGAGGGCTGCGACAACATTGGTGGGAGGGTGACGACGACGTTGATGGAGGGTGGCGGTGCAAGCAATGAAAGTATGGTGATTGCACTGCAGCAGAGGAGAAGAAAAAAATCGACGAGGGAGAAAGAAAGAGGGAAGAAAAAGAAAGGGGGTTAGGGTTTTCTAGGTGAAACTTTTCCCGACGCCATATTAACGGTGTCGGAAAAAGTACCCTTTCCCAACGCCATATTAGAGGCTTTAGCAAAGGGTCACCTTTTGCCGACGCAGTTTAAAATGGCATCGGCAAAAGTGACCTTTTTTCGATTTGCCAACGTAGTTTCAATGGCGTAGGGAAAATGTCCCCCTTTGCCGCGCCATTTTAAACTGCGTCAGCAAAGGCGCCTCTAATATGGCGTCGGCAAAAGTTCACCCTTTCCCGACGCCTCTAATATAGCGTCGGGAAAGGGTACTTTTGCCGATGCGTTAATATGGAATCGAAAAAAGCCATTTCTCCTGACGACATTTGCTACGTCGGGAACAAAAACGTCAGGAGAAACCAAAATTCTTGTAGTGATCGAGAAAGAGCAATACAACCTTGAAGACCCATAGATTTTACTCCAAGAAGAAGAAATCTTCTTAGCCCAACTGATTTCCTTCTTCTCTTCACGGATCTTCTTCCACTGGTAGCATCAACCGAACGGTGACTGCAACTCCTCACTAACGGCGAATGCAACTCCTTGCTAACGGGGACTACAAGGACGACAAAATGGCTCACGAACGGCGGTAAAGGGAAGGTAGCAATCTCGAGTCTTCTTCTCTCTGGTTCAACTTTCTCTCTTTCGGCAAAGGGGAACCCAAAAAATGAAAGGCTCTCTCTCCCTCTCTTTCTTTTTGCTTTCTTTTATCTCAAACCCTAATCTCTCTTTAATGTATGGTACTCATACATCCATCTCATTCTTTCATTTGCCCCATACATCCATGCCTTTTTAAATAGAAAATGGGTTTCACAATATAACAATAAAATGGACTATATTCAATCAAGAATGGTTTTAAAACAAACAAAGACATTGGGCTCCCCCATTATTGGACCCAAACGAATTTTTGAGTCTTTTATCTTTGAGAACAAGTTTAAACGTCCAACTTAATTTTAATTTAGTTTAATCTATTTTAATTAAGCCCAATTTGAACTTAATTAAAAAAACAAATTTAACTAAATTAAACTTATGATAAATTGAAACCAAATTTATAACAATGTGATTTTTTCTATATTTCTATTTTTTTTTTTTTTTTTGTTCCTCTCAATCCAAAGGTTCCAAAAAATAGCGATAAAAGGTATATAATATTTAATTAGAGTGTAGGTTTAGGAACCCTCAGTTTATGAGATATTTAAAATTGTAATAAATCATTAATTAAATTTTATATTATTTAAATTTTCTCTTTTAATAATGTACTAAAGTTAAAAATAAAACATATTTTAAATATAATTAAATTCAAAATATTTTAAATCTCTTTTTATCGGGTTTGAATTCCAATAGGGTTTTTGGTTGACATTTAAAACGTACGCGTTTGTTTCATGTTCAAAAGCCCTCCCCATGACCTTGACCAAAGTATTGGTCGCTTTGAATGATTAATTAATGTGTGTTTCCAGAAGCTTAGATGGTTATCGTCCCGCCCCTACCCTCCTCCCAAAGTCGACAACACACGTGCGTTTTTTTTTTCTATTATATGAGTTAGAGACGGAATCTTATGTCGAGTTTTCGTATCGTAATGGTTTTGAGTTTGTTGGATAAATATTTGATTTTTAAAAATTAAACTTATAAGCACTACTCTTATTTATCAGTTTCTTTGTTTTGTTATATACTTCTTACAAATATTTTTAAAATCCAAGTCAAGTTTTGAAAACTAAAAATTATGTCTCATTTGATAACTATTTGATTTTTTATTTTTGATTTTTGAAAATTAAGCTTATAAACACTACTTCTACACATGAGTTTATTTGTTTTGTTATTTACTTTTTACAATGATTTCAAAAACCAAGCTAAGTTTTAAAAACTAAAAAAAATAAACTTGTTTTTGTTTTTGAACTTTGGCTAAGAATCCAAATGTTTCCTTAAGATAGATGAAAATCATTGTAAAGAAAATGTGAGAAAACAAACATAGTTTTCAAAATCTAAAAACCAAAAACCAAAAACCAAATGCTTAGGCCCCGTTTGATAACCATTTGGTTTTTGGTTTTTGAAAATTAAGCCTATAAATGTTATTCCCACCTATGGATTTACTTGTTTTGTTATCTCATTTTTACCTATGTTTTCAAAAACCAAGCCATGTTTTGAAAACTAAAAAAAGTAGTTTCCAAAAACTTGTTTTTGTTTTTAGAATTTGGCTAAGAATTCAAATGCTTCCTTAAGAGAGATGAAAACCATTGTAGAGAAATTGAGAGAAAACAAGCTTAATTTTCAAAAACTAAAAATAAAAAACTCAAATGGTTATCAAACGGGGCCTTATCAAACGGGACCTTAGTTTTTTAAAACTTGTTTTTGTTTTTAGAATTTGGCTAAAAATTCAAAATGTCTTCTTAAGAAAGATAAAACTAATTGTAAAGAAATTGTGAGAAAACAAGCAAGATTTTCAAAACCAAAAATAAAAAATCAAATAGTTATAAATGGAGTCTAAGATTTTGTTATATATATATATATATATATAAGGATTTAGAAGTCATATTTATCAATTAAGATTTTTCTTTGCTTTTAATCTAATTTTATTTTTTTTATTTATTAGTAAGAATACCTTAAATAATATTTTTAGTCTCTATATTTTAAATATTTTTAACAAAGAGTAACACTTAAAAAAATGAAGAAGAGAGGTACTTGATTAATAAAGGCGCGTATGTATACAAGCAAGGAGGTTACATGAAAGTTTTCTTTTTTTTTTTTAGTACGACCAAGATGAGGCATTAATAATAATGTCCTTCCTATTGATGATCCCATATTAAAAAAATGAAGAGAGATCTCACAATTTATAAGATATATGAGTTACTCCTCTCATTACCAATTAGTTTTGAAATGGAACCTCACGTGTTCTCTAATATGGTATCATAGCCCATTAAACTCAAACGGTTTGAGATGGAACCCCATGTGTTCTCTAATACTCCCAAAGCCGTGAGACATTGGAGTTTGATAGTTCTAAATGAAATTTTTATCTTGGAACCTAAGAATTAGGTTAGGCTCTCCCTCTAAAAGAGCCCTAATAAAAGATACTATTGTCCAAAAAGAAAAGTAATAATGTCCTCCCAAAGCTACTCCGAAGGTCGAGAAAGTCCATTTAAACCTGATTGTTTTGCTCCAATCAGATATTCCTAAGAATTGATCTGAAAACATTTGTCCATAAAATATTAGCAATGAAATCATGTGTACATTTCTAATAATGAATGTTTAAAATTTTGAATTCACCTCGAGAACTTGATGCCACAAGAAGATATGTAATGACTATGATTTAGAGTAGAGTTTAAAGTTTTGGAGATTAGTACTTTGGGTTTACAGTTTTAGGATTAAGGTTTAACGACATCTATGATTTGGAGTTCTCTTCCATATTTGTATTTAAAATTCATTAGAGATTTTCTAGGATTATTAGGATTTAAGGTTACAACCCTAAACCTCTTTAAAAGATAAAACCCAAAATCCTATAAACTTTGAAATCTTAAATATACTTAACCTTAGAAAATGATAATACAAAAACCATATACTTTACACCCTAAAAAATCTAATAGACTTTAAATTCAAATTTGGAAGAAAAGGAAAAAGCTAAGAACCAAAACCCTACAAAATTAAAAGGTTTCCGACATATATTTCTATCTATTTAAAATCATCTCTTAGATCAATGTGTTATAATTTTGAATGGAACAAAAGTACTCTTATCTTTGTCAACACATATGAGAGTACGATTTTTAAAGTACATTAAAGATAAGAAGAAAATCCAACGGCCTGTAACATAAATTAAAATTGATCGAATTTTTTGACACAAACAAAAAGCATACTATTATATTGTTAAAATAGAGAAGTATGGTGAAGCCAATGTACTGGGCCGGCCTCTTGTCGAGCAATTCTATGACACTTATGCTGATATTCAAAGAAGTCTAAGAAGGATTTTAATGTGTTCGACGAAGCCCTAATTGAAAGAATTAATTAGCGTTGAAGAAAAGCAAACAATGCTGGCTTTGCATGGTGTCCAACTGGGTTTTTGATTGGCATTTAAAACACACACGTTTGCATCATCATTAATTTCAAAACCCTCATCCATGACTTTGATGAAGTTTTGGTTGCTTTTAATAATTAATTAATGTTTGTAGAAGCTTAGAAGGACAGTAACCCACCATCCTCCCAAAGTCAACAACACACATGCATGCATTGTTTTTTTTGTTCTATGAGTTGAGAACTTGAGTATGGATATGAGATTCTATGTCCACATTTTGTTTGTCTTTTTTTTTTTTTTTTAACAGTTGAGGTGAAGATCAAATCATTGACTTTTGAGATGATAATTGATGACTTATTTGTTGAGCTGTTACACTCAGATTAGCATCTACATTTTGTTTTATCGTAATTTTGAAATTTTTTTATGATATTTTTATTTTTAAAATTATGGTTATTGGTTCAAAACATTTAGGGAGTTTCTTTAAATTTTAAAATTCATTCCTTCTCGCTCTGCTAACTTAGGCCTTTTTGATGATCATTTGGCTCTTTAAACTTAAACACTATTTTCACTTATGAGTTTCTTTGTTGTGTTATCCCCTTTCTAAAAATGTTTTCAAAATCTAAGTTAAATTTTAAAAATTAAACAAAATAGTTTTTCAAAACTTTTTTTCTTTTTGGAATTAATTGACTAAGAGTTCAAACGTGTTTCTATACGAAAGGTGAAATCCATAGGAAAGAAACTGTGAGGAAACAAGCATAAATTTTAAAAATAAAAAACTAAAAATGAAATCGTTACCAAACCGAACCTTAACTATTTGCAACGCAACCCGTGTGCACGGTTTGCAGAGCTTTGCAAATATGAAAGTTTAGTATAATTATTTATATTAGAATTGTAATGGGAAGCAAAAAATATTAGGATATTTGCAAATCTAGTCATGATTTTTTAGACTTCCAAATATAGCAAAAAAATTTAAAATCTGATTTTTGCTTTTTTTATTATTCCAATTTTACCCTCAGTGGTGTATCAGCAGGTATATCGATAGTATATCTTATACACTTTATATTTGGTACATCAGTAGTATATCCGATATACTTTATATTTGTTTATCAGTCATCTGATATATACCTGATAGCATGTATTTATGCTATCTTATTTCCTATTATTTATTCTAGTTTTTTGATTATTTTATGAGCTTTTATGCCTATTTCTCTTAATTTTGTAGAAACTGAGCTTGAGGAGCAAAACTAAGTATTTGAGAATATTTTGGTGGATATTGGAGCCTTTTGAAGCTTAATTGAAAATTCAAGAAGATTAAAGATGTTATTTGAGCATAAGGCACGTTCCGGGAGATTCTACATTGAATCACGGTTCTAACGCATCGAACTGGAGGTCATTCGGACACCCGAGCGAAGAGATATAGCAAAAATAGCCAGTGCTGTCTGCAAGGTAGCGTCGAGACGCTATGGACAGCGTTGAAACAATTTTTTTACAGAAAATGAAAAAAAACGCTAATTTTCTTACAGAAACGAGCGGAGAGACGCTGCCTCGAAATTTTCTATAAAAACAACATTTTTTGCGCCGTTTTGGGAGGCCAATCCGAGAGTTGGAGCCCTAATTTCGATTCCAAGCTAAAATTGAAGGTTTAGGGAGCAATTGGGAGCGTTTGTGGAGTATTTTTGAAGATCCAAAGCTCGAGGGACGTGGAGATCACGACGGGAACGTGGGATCGACTATTGTTTGCTAATTTCTTCATTTTCCTTTAGTTTTAGTTTCTGTTTTGTGGCTGTAAATTAGGAACTTACAGGTTTAATTGTATGAATATTATTAGTGTCTTTGTTCCTAATACTTGGAGTTTTGATGTAGCCATTAGACATGAGTTTTTTAATTGATTAAATACCTTGATTGAATTCTTTTTATTTCATTCATGCTTTTATGTATTTAATGCTTATAATCTCTTGATCACGGATTATTTGTTTTATTGGTCTAAATTTGTGCTTGAAAAAGTATGGTTTAGGCTAGAACTTAAATGCATGACTATTTGTAAATTCTTGCATGAAAGTGGAGAATTCTCTTAGAAGCCCTTAAAAAAAGTTGCTTAAAGCCTTGCATGTTATTAAAATCTAGATAGAGATATTAGGTTTATAACATTGCATGAGAGTTAATTGTGCTTGAAAGAGTCAGTTAACACACTCACTTCTTGGCTTATGGAATATTTGCATGACAAACTTGATAGTTTTCGCTGTAAGTCTAATTGGTGAAATTGATTCCCTAAGATATCTCTCTCCTATTGTGTCTCAATTTATCTTTTGCTTTCTAGGTTAGCTCTTTAGTTTAGCTTGTTTGCATTTGATTTCTTTCTCTAAATAAAGTTAAGTGAGAGTAATTACAGTACTTAAATGAATTAAGAAATCCAATCCCTATGATCGACCCTGGCCACTATTATTACAAATTTTAGAGGGTTAGGTTTATAAATATATTTGATAGAGCCTTCGACAAGCTCTTTATCAATACCTAAAATGAAGTATATTAGTAGTATATTATTGATATACTACTGTATACTTCTTTTTAGATATATCAATTAAATGATATACTCTATATATATCTGTTGCATATTAATTAGGGATATTTTACATATTTGGTATATCACTGATATACTTCATTTTAGATATGTTCATTTCACTGATATACCTAACATTGAGTATATCAATAGTATATCAGTGAAATGAACATATATCATATGCGAGTTATTGATATACTCTTGATCAACTTCATATAAGTATATAAGTAGTATATTAATGATATACTCTATGTTAGGTATATTGTTGGTCTATCAGTAATATCACACTGATAGACTACTGACAAACTTCATATTGAACAACGCCCATGGAAAAATAAAGTATATCATTAGTGCACCGTGATATACTCTATATTATGTATATATCATATGCGAGTTACTGATATACTCATGATTAACTTCATATAAGTATATCAGTAGTATATCAATGATTTACTCTTCGTTAGGTATATCGTTAGTCTATCAGCAGTATATCATTGATAGACTACTATAGACTATTGATATACTTCATATTCAAAAACGTATCGGAGAAATCTAGGGGTATTTTTTATCTTTTGCTCTGTCCGTTTAAACTGGACTGTTTTTTTTAATATTCCTGCAAGTTGAATAAATGGGTGATACGACTGCAATATGTTATTTTATTTTATTTTTTCTATTCATACAAGTGGCCCTTATTTATATTGACTCCACGCCTCAAATAATTAAAAACACGCTAGCCTAGCTTTGCTTCTTGAACTCTCTTAACCAAAGCAACTATATAGCAGCGATCATGTCATCTTGAGAAACTTGTCGACCATAGATGATTTCGAGTTCATTAATGTAAAAATAAACTAGGTACCATGTTGATGTTTACATGCATCAATCTGACAATAAACAAAACTATCCTCCCCAATACTTTATGAGTAAAATACTTGCATCTAGATTCTTTAAAAGGGTATTGTCATTTAATAAATATATAAATAAAAACCCTTTCCAGGAAAGGATTGTATTATGATCCAATATATTAAAACAAATTACCATAATTAATGTCCTAGCTTAGATTTTGGAAACCGTTCATATTTATAAAAAATAGCTCATGGGTAAGAAATTTGTCTTGATGTGGTGCATGAACACTGGTTGGACTCGAGAGATAAGAGAGGATAAATTGTGACAAATTAATTAGTCAAAAGAAAGGCATACTTCAATCACGAGTGATAAGGGTAGGGCATTTTTTTAAGCTCAATAACATATGGGGTGAATATTCCAACATCTAATCTATCAATTTTTTTGGTTGATGATATAATATCTTAACTAATTGAGTTATATTCAAGTTGATACTCTCTCATCATCTTTATACCATATACAATCCATAATACTCCACATAAATTAATTTTACAGCTTCTACTCCAATTTTATTTTGTGTTGTCAAGGATCTACACATGCACAATGCCACAGCTATAGATCGCCACTTATGACGTGGCCGATCCACATATGCTTTGAAACCAATATCTGTTAGGATAAACACTGTATTATAGAGATCAATTATATCCTCTCTTGTGTGAACCTAATAGGAAATTAGTCAAGTAGAAATAACAATAATAATAATAATCATGGAAAAACCTCCCCAAGGTGAGGAGTAAAAAACCACGAAAATCTCGGCAACAAACGACAATATTCCAAGGGAACAAATAAGAAAGATCTCATCCGAAGTGGAACCTAACTACTCACTGCAATCTGCTTGTAGCTAGTTCTAAAAAAAAATTCCACCATTTAGATTAAAGACCCTCGTATTAGGAACATGCTGTCAAAATTTCAGCTCGGACCACGAATTGACCTCTAAAAGGTTGAAAACGAATGTGTACGGAACATTTTCTTTTCTGTTTTATTTCTATCTCTCCTCTGCCGTTTCTCTGTCACACGCGTATGTATTTATAAAAACCGGCGGCTGCAATTTTCTTTAAAATCAAGAAACCTAGGCCCACATGGGCCTTTAATTGTGGGCCTTCCACAAAGTGAAAAAACCCAACAATATCATTCTCTTCTTCTTTTCTATGGCTTCTTCATAATTACAAAGAGCTTTCTGGATTTGGCAACTAAGGCAATGTTTTTTTATTTACAGTCTCATCTCTCTATTAGAAAGAGCCGCTAAACGATTTGACAAGAAGTACGTTTCAAGTGTTAAATGTCAACCCAATTGCTTGAGTATAAATGACTACTACATTATTGTAATTAACATCTCATGAATTGGATAAGTATATGAGATGTATGTTCTCTAAACATATCTCTCTTGATTTCAATGTGATATCTACTCAAATAAAGAGACTAACATGCATCATTTCATAGAAGTAATAGCTAGCCACACTACATAATTTCAATTTTTAAGATTTTAAGATTTTTTACCTAGTAATGTAACGTAATAAGAGTGTGTTGTAGATAGCTTTTGAGAAACAATATTTTAAAGTGAAATCTCTTATGAATACTTTTTCTTTTGATTGAAATAAAACAAAATAAAAACCACCGACGATGTATTTGACCAAAACTATATCAAATTTAAGTCACTTTTGGTTGAGTTTGGTTGGAGGGTGTTAAAAGTGGCAAAGAAGCATACGCATCTAAGCATAGAAAAGGCCAAAAGGGCGGTAGAAAATGATGTTTAGGTTTTTGTAGTCAAATTGACAATAATCTTTTTTGGGGTGACAACGAGAGATGAGGAAGATATGTTGTTTTCCTTTGCCCTACAACTACAAGGCCTCGTGTTCACTTATTACACTCTAACTTTGCACCTCTCTCACACACAAATTGCAAAACCAAAGATATCATGACTTCCAACTACTCTTCTACTGTTGGTGTTTTGCACGTCTTGTCTAAAAACTCATAGTTCACCGACTGAATTTGTATAGTATAGGGTCGAACTAATTGAGAAAGAAAAGTGATGAGGAAGAAGGGAAGAAAAGGAAAGAGAAATGTCAAATAGGGCAGAAAAGGAAATAAAATAAATATGGCTAAATTACAAATTTAGTCTTTTAGTTTGTGTCTATTTGGTCATTGAGCTTTAAAAAATATCTAATAGATCTCTGAACCTTCAACAAAATAGAATCAGCAAGTGAACTAATATATGAGATATCATCTTTACTCAAGTCAACAGTTAACTTAGTTCGGCGACCACGTACACTTAGAACTATTTTACAAATCTTAGGACTAAAGTGATGTTTTTTTTAACCTTTAGAGACCAAATTGAAACAAAAAAAAAAAAAAAAAAACTTGCAATTTGGAGACTAAAAGTGTAATTTTTCTTAAAAAGAATCTATATTTTCACTTGTGTTCTGTATTTTAGTTGGGTGAGCTAAACAATTAAAAGGTTAAAATTTTAATTTAATCGATTTAAATTTAATGAAGTAAACATCTATTATTAGTTGAATTATTATTTCTCTGAAGATTTGCATCAAGGCACAAGGATTTCTTAGGTTGAGCAAGACTATCTTTATATATCTTGGTTTTTTAGATACGTTGGACATTTATTTTGATTGGATTTAAGTGCTTTTGATACTGCTGCTTCAAAAAACTATCCTGATTAAGTATGAGGTCAAAAAAAATAATTTAGAAATAATAAAATATACAATTATCACAACCTCCTCACCCATAAGACTAGAATTTGGAGAATTATATGGGATTGTGGATAGGGTTCTGCTTGGACAATGCATTGCATCAGACCAACAAGCTCAAGTGTCAATCCAATTAAAGCATGTATTCTTGAGAGAACTGGTTCACAATTTTCAATGGGAAATCAAAGTTTAATCATCCACCAAACCACTCTTTAATTTGGATTCTACTCTTTAGCACTTAGGGTTTCAAATCGCTTTCGTGATCCTTGTAAATTTTTTGTGTTAGAAATTTTATCTCTTCACTTTCAAAAATTCTTGATGAAATTTTACAACATAACTGTAATTAAATATAACGAATTTTATGTCAACAATCTCCACCTTTAATGTTGATGAACTATATATATATATATAACGAATCTTATAACATGTATACGTCAACAATAATGTAACAAAAAAAATTAATCCATCGTAATTATTGGTAAGTTTCTCAATATCGTTAGACAATGTTGTTCCATCATCAATGTAACAAGCATGCTAAAAACTGACAAGAGAGAAGAAAAACACAAAAGAGGTCATAATTTTGATTTTTCTTTTTGTTGAAACAAATGTACCAAAAACGAACCGAATAAGCAAATCAAAAAAGAGTATAAAGGAAGAAGAAGAACACACAAGGAATTATAGTGGTTCGGCAATGCCTACATCCACTTTTGAATCGATGAGAGGATTTTTCATACTATCTTCGGTATTACAGAGAACATCGAGAGGTTGAAGAAGCACCCCAAAAATCCCTTCGAACTGAAAACAAAAGGGACCCTCGAAGCAATTCCAAAAGACCCCAAAGAAGCCCAAGTCCTAAAACTCTCAGGCCCACTCCCTCACATGCAAAATGCCACATGTCTTTTTTACAAATAACAGCTCACTGTTAAGCAAAAATATCTGAGTAATTACCTATGGTAAAAATACAGAGTAATTACACATAATGTGTGAGTCAACAAATGAGGTCAACAAATCACCCTCTTGATGAACACATGTAATAGAAGCAGCAGATCAGGAACACCCTCTTCATCGATTCAATTATTCAAAAAACAAACAACATTAGCCAACTCCAAGCTTCAACAGGTCGCATAAATATAAGAACCTGTCTGAAGCAAGAGATTTTGACATCATATCTGCGGGATTGTGAGCTGTATTTATCTTCAACAAACTGATTTTACCATCCTGAAGTGCATCACGAACATAGTGAAATCGAATGTCAATATGCTTTGTTCGATTATGAAACATTGGATTCTTGGACAATGCTATAGCACTTTGACTATCACAATAAATCTTAACAGAACAAGTTAGTGAGCACATTTCAGAAATCAATCCTTTTAACCACATAGATTCTTTAACAGAATCTGCCAATGCAATGTACTCAGCCTCTGTGGAAGATAGTGCAACAACAGACTGTAAAGTTGACTTCCAGCTAATCACATTTCCAAATAATGAGAAAACATAACCAGTTAACGATCTTCTTCTATCTAAATCAGCTGCATAATCAGAATCTACATATCCAACAATGAACTCATCCAAATTTTCACATTTAGTATATATCAATCCCTTAGCAGTAGTACCTTTTATATATCTAAGGACCCATTTGGAAGCTTCCCAATGAGTCTTGCCTGCATTACTCATGTATCTACTAATAATACTCATAGAATGTGCTAAGTCAGGGCGGCAAGAAATCATACCATACATAATGCTTCCAACAAGATTTGCATAAGGGATTGTCTTCATTTCATCAATTTCTTCTGGTGTAGTAGGTGATTGAGCAGCTGAAAGTTTGAAATGTTGTGCCAATGGAGTTTTCACTGTTTTACAATCTTCCATGTGAAAACGTTTGACAACACTTTTCAAGTAGTCTTCTTGAGATATACTCATGGTATTTCTAATTCGATCTCTGCTTAACTGCATACCCAGAATCTTCTTTGCAGTGCCTAAATCTTTCATCTCAAACTTTGTACTCAATTGGTTTTTCAACCACTGGATCTCCTCAATGCTGTTTGATGCAATAAGAATATCATCTACATACAAGAGGAGTAAGATGAAATGATTAGTATTAACAATCTTCTTATATACACAAGTGTCAAAAGAATTTCTAGAAAAACCCTTTGAAGTAATGAAGGAATCAAAACATTTGTTCCACTGTCTCAAGGACTGTTTCAGTCCATAAATCGATTTTTGCAAACGACAGGCCAGATTCTCTTTGCCCTCTTGAACATAGCCGGGTGGTTGTTTCATATAAATGTCTTCATCCAAGGTTCCATACAAGAATGCAGTTGTGACATCCATTTGTTCCAATTCTAAGTTGAATTGAACAACCATTGACAAAAGAACTCTGATTGATGAATGTCTAACAACTGGTGAGAATACCTCAGTATAGTCTATGCCCTCTTCTTGTGTGTAACCTTTAGCCACCAGCCGTGCTTTATAACGAGGCTTGTCAAAACCTGTGATTCCAGGCTTGATTTTAAACAACCATCTGCAATCTACCAGCTTCTGATTAGGTAGTTTGTCAACAAGATTCCATGTTTGGTTTTTCAATAGAGAATGTATTTCCCTGTCCATTGCTTCAATCCAATATTTGGAGTCATTGGAATTCAGGGCCTGTTTAAAAGTATTTGGTTCTGTCAAGTCAATGTCTTCAAAACAATTGAGTGCATACCCAACAAAATCAGCTTCTTCATATCTAGCTGGAGGTCTAATCACTCTTCTCTGTCTATCCCTTGCCAATTGATAATCATTAATTTGTTGAGGCTGTTGTGTATCAACATTTAGTGGAACATCAACTTCTCATTCAGATTGTGAATTGTCACTGATTGGGATATTGGAGATGTCATCAAAGGGCTGTGAAACATTTTGACTAGAACTTGCTTCATTTGTGTTGTTATCAAGAGTTTGCAACTCAATTTCAAAACTCTTTGTACTCACATCATCGGGCATTTGTTGTGAGTCAGAATCTGTCCAAGGCATTGAATTTTCATTAAACTTGACATCTCTACTGATAAAACATTTCCTATCTCCCAATTCGAGTGACCATAATCTGTACCCTTTAACACCATGAGAATACCCCAAAAATATGCACCTTTTTGCCCTTGCATCCAGTTTTCCTTGCTTGATGTGTGCATAGGCTGCATACCCAAATGTTCTCATATGATCAAGCTTAGGTGGTTTGCCCGTCCATAACTCTTGAGGGGTTTTGAAATTGAGTGCAGATGATGGACTCCTATTAATAATATATGCAGCTGTGCTCACTGCTTCTCCCCAAAAAGTCTTAGGTAAATTGTCATTAGATAACATGCTTCTTACCTTTTCAAGGATGGTCCTATTGTATCTTTCAGCAAGTCCATTCTGTTGGGGTGTTCCAGGTACAGTCAAATGTCTATCAATCCCATTTTTCCTGCACAAACTGTTGAAACTTTCATTTAAAAATTCCAACCCATTGTCTGTTCGAAGCGTTTTAATCTTCTTTCCCATTTGATTCTCAACATATGTCTTCCAATCAACAAAGGCTTCATATGCTTCATCTTTGGATTTTAGCAAATAAACCCACAATTTCCTTGAATAATCATCTATCAATGACAGAAAGTATTTGGCTCCTCCATGTGTTTTGACCCTTGATGGGCCCCAAAGGTCTGAATGGATATAATCTAGACTGGCTTCTGATTTAAGAGATCCCTTTTTGAAGCTTAGTCTAGTTGATTTGGCCAAAACACAATGCTCACAGAAAGTTAATTCAGAAGGTTTGTATTTTCCCAACAAACCTTGTTTATACAAGTGATCGAGCCCTCTTTGACTAATGTGAGCCATTCTACCATGCCATAACTTTGTGTCAACAATTGCAGCATCTGAAGTCACATTCAACTCTCCAACAATTGCATTTCCTTGAAGGATATACAATCCATTTCTCAATTTTCCAGTCAATTTAACTGAAGTACCTTTGCAAACCAGTAACAAACCCTTTTCTGATCTGTATCGACAACCAGCCTTGTCCAAAGTACCCAAGGATATCAAATTTCGTTTCAGTCCAGGTACATACCTGACTGAAGACAACACCTTCAAGGTTCCATCATCCATTTTCAATTTAACTGACCCAATACCTTTAATTTGACAATGCTGATTGTTTCCCATAATCACTTTGCCACCTTCAAATTCATTTAAGTCAACAAAATACTGTTTATAAGGTGACATGTGAAATGTACAACCTGAATCCATTATCCATTCATTCAAATCATCATCAAATTCACTAATCATAAGTACTTCAGCTGATTCATATCCTTCCAAAACATTAGCAGCTTCTTTGTTACCTTTTCTAATAGGCAATTTGCCTTTCTTCTTCAAAACAGGGCAGTCAAACTTCATATGTCCTTCCTTCTTGCAATAGTTGCAAGTTATCTTCTCTCTTTGACTATTTTTCTGATCTGATCTGTTGTTGGACTTTGGATTAGCTTTATATGACTTTCTGCTATGACCTTTTGTATACTTACTTTTAACAAAAAAGGCTTCAAACTCCTTCTTCTCAGTTTTCATTTCAAGCTCTTTTGATCGAAGTGAATTTAAAACTACTTCAAGTGTGAGAGAATCCCTACCATATTTGATTGCATTTTTCACTTCTTTAAACTTATCAGGTAAAGAATTCAGAAGAATTACAGCTTGGTTCTCTGCATCTAATTTTTCTCCAGAATTAGTCAAATCCAGACAAATTTTATTAAATTCATCAATATTCTCCTCCAATCCTTTCGATGGATCCATTCTAAAACCAAATAACCTCTCCTTCAAGTAGATCTTATTAGTGAGAGATTTAGACATATAGAGAGCTTCTAATTTCGACCACAGTTCAGAGACATTTTCTATATTGCTGACTCTTCTTAATACATTATCAGCCAAATACAAAATAACTGTGCTATACGCTATTTCAGCCTTTTCAGCCTTTTCTTCATCAGTCATAGTAGGAGGCAACTTACTTGGATCTTCGAGAGCTCTTGCAACCTTTTGCTGAACGAGAAGCGCCTTCATCTTCTTTTTCCAGAGGCTGAAATCGCCTTTGCCATCAAATTTGTCCAATTCGAATCTAGCTGACATTGTTCTCAACGGATCGCCAACAAGAAAAGAGGAGAGAAAACTTCAAAGCAGAGTAATCGAACGCCTTCAACAAGAATTCTTCTACAATCGGCTCTGATACCAATTGTTGAAACAAATGTACCAAAAACGAACCGAATAAGCAAATCAAAAAAGAGTATAAAGGAAGAAGAAGAACACACAAGGAATTATAGTGGTTCGGCAATGCCTACATCCACTTTTGAATCGATGAGAGGATTTTTCATACTATCTTCAGTATTACAGAGAAAATCGAGAGGTTGAAGAAGCACCCCAAAAATCCCTTCGAACTGAAAACAAAAGGGACCCTCGAAGCAATTCCAAAAGACCCCAAAGAAGCCCAAGTCCTAAAACTCTCAGGCCCACTCCCTCACATGCAAAATGCCACATGTCTTTTTTACAAATAACAGCTCACTGTTAAGCAAAAATATCTGAGTAATTACCTATGGTAAAAATACAGAGTAATTACACATAATGTGTGAGTCAACAAATGAGGTCAACACTTTTAAAAAAGAATAGGTCAGTGGTTAAAGATAGGCCTTGACCATTGATTTGATTTCCTTTTTATGGAAAAATTATTTGGTGAAGACGCCACAACGTGGTTGATAGTTTTTCATCGTTAGATGTAAAGAGAAAAGTACTTCGAATTTATATCTAGTAGTTATTGCGGACATGGAAATTATTAAATCCACATCAAACGGTTATTATGAGGCAACTACATTGTGACGGCTTCATTGAATAATTTGTTCTTTTAATGGCACTTTCGGTTTTATCTTTAAAGCATGTTTCACCATTTTTTTTACCTTTTCTGATTTCATCAAAATTAGGTTACATTAAGGATGTCCATTACATTTCCTATGTCTATCTTTTACTCTACAAAGTCAATAATTTACATTCAATATCAACACAATTGAACAAATAGATTGGTCTTTTTCTTTTCTTTTTTATTATTTTTTTTCCTGATTCACATATGATTGTGGAGGTAGACTCGATGTACTCGAACTAAAATGATTTTATATATGAAAAGAAAGGATTAAACAATAATAGCCTACATCGCATATAGGAAAGTACATGTGAATAAAAATTCCTCTAATTGTATATTACGATTTTTTCAACTATGAATCATTTCCGGTGAATAATTTATCTGAAATGAGGCGTTTAATCTTTACTGAGTATTGTTTTAAGAAGAGTAGATAGAATATAATACTGATATTGACGTTCTAATTAATTAGGTCTATTGTTTAGGTCAAGCACTCTAATTTAGTTATGTTGATGGGTAATTTAGTAGTTTAAGATCCGAACCTCTAACTTTTTTATTGAGATATTTACGTTAATTAATTAAGCTATGTTTAAGTTGTAGTTATTATAGCCAAAGCCAAGCGTTTGTTTCTCTCCCTCTAAAACAAAGACCCAACAAATAAATTTTATATTAGTAATAATGTTATTTTAAAATAGTGGGTAATTAGCCTCTATGGTATTTATTTAGTGTAGGATTGAGTAATCCTATTATTTGCATATATATTATTAATTATTAGGGAACATATTTCCTTTAATTTTGCTCTCTCTTGTCGCCTACAAGAATATAGATTCGGTCAAATCCCTCGTTTTCTTCTTCTTTTTTCCTTTTCAATACCACCAAACATCAACTTGGCTAATCAATCCTTAATTTCCATAATTATATTTTGAAGATATATGAGCTTCCCTCTGATTTTTCTTTCCAATAATTAATTGCATTCTCCTCCTTCCTCCAATTCCTTAGAGGGAATAAAAAAGTACAAATAAAAATTTAAGGCCTTGTTTGATAATATTTGGTTTTTTATTTTTGATTTAAAAAAAATTAAGCTTATAAATATTATTTCTACCTATGAGATTCTTTGTTTTGTTATCCTACTTTCTACCAATATTTTCAAAAACCAAGTCAAGTTTTGAAAAGTAAAAAAAATAGTTTTTAAAAACTTTTTTTTTTTTTTGGAATTTGACTAAGAATTCAAATGTTTATTTAAGGAATGTGAAAACCATGACAAACAAATTGTAGGAAAACAAGCATAAATTTTACTTGTTTTCTCACAATTTCTCTACAATGGTCTTCATCTTCTCTACAATTGACTTTCATCTTTCTTAAGGAAACATTGAGTTCTTAGCCAAATTCAACTACTTTTTTAGTTTTTAAAACTTGGCTTGGTTTTTGAAAATATATGTAAAAAGTAGATAACAAAACAAAGAAACTCATAGGTAGAAGTAGTATTTATAAGCTAAATTTTCAAAAAACAAAAATTAAAAACTAAGGCCTCGTTTGATAACCATTTGATTTTTTTGTTTTTGATTTTTGAAATTTGTGCTTGTTTTCTCTATCATTTCTCTACAATGAGTTTCATGTTTCTTAAGAAAACATTTGAATTCTTAGCCAAATTCCAAAAACAAAAACAAGTTTTTGAAAACTACCTTTTTTTAGTTTTCAAAACTTGGCTTGGTTTTTAACAACATGTGTAAAAAGTTGATAACAAATCAAGGGAACCCATAGGTGGAAGTAGTATTTATAGTTTTAATTTTCAAAAATCAAAAACCAAATGGTTATCAAATAGAGCTTAAATAGTTATCATACGGAGCCCAAATGGTTATCAAACGGGGCTTAAATTATTGGAGTTGTTGTATGTTTTGGTTTAATGCGAATTTTAGAATTGAAATTTAACCTACTTTTTTTTGTTGCACTATATTTAAAACTGATTCTGTTAATTACAAATATGTGTTTGTTAATATATATATATATATATATATATATATATATATATTGAAGATTTTTTATTAATTACTTTAAAGTCATTTTTGCATAATCTATCTTTCAAGTGTTTCTTCAAAAAATAGTTTTAAAAATAATCCAATTTTTTAAAGTGTTTTTTATTTATTAAGATTTAAAAAATATTTTATTTTTTAAATTCAACAGCATAAGGAGTAGAAGTAAGAGGATTCAAACCTCCGATCTCTTGTTGGTTGAAAGTATATGCTTTAACCAGTTGAGTTATATTCAAGTCGGCTTAAAAATACCTTTTATCATCTAAAAGCACTCGAGAAACTATACTAAACATACTTTAAATTATCAATTTTTTTCGAGGTTCTTATAAAAAAATTGATTTTGTTTAAAAAAAATAGTTTTTTTCCAAAAGTTATTCCAAACATACTATTAATTCACTTATTAACTTTGTCCAATTCATAGTGATCACCTACTTAAGATTTAATATCCTACATATTTTCCTGTCAACTAAATGTAGTAGGGTCAGGTGGTTATCCAGTGAGATTAGTTAAGGTGCGCATAAGCTAGTTTGGACACTCATCGATATAAAAAAAAAATCATGTATTAACTTTGTAATAATAATCGGCATTTCTTGCTTTTTACAACGACAATCAATTTATAACCTAAGTGATGACTAATCTAGGTATTTATTGAGAAGGTCACAATAATTATTAATTGGGTGGGGTTGCACCACCTTTTTGGGCTTTGAAAATATTAAATGAAAATTTTGTTTTCTTACTTTCCATGATCAAAATATTTTTTTTTGTCAACTTGAGCATAATTCAACTAGTTTAGACATGTTATTGATCAAGAGGTTAGAGGTTCAAATCCTTCCATCTCCCCATGTTGAACCAAAAAAAAAAAAAAAAAAGAATATAAATATCTCTTTCTAAAAACAAATTTAACTAATTGTCAAATAAAAATAGGTAATTATTAAAAGATAATATGGAAATACAATTTTTTTTAGTAGAATGTAAAGATTTGAACCTCCGACTTAAAAAAAAAAGAGTACATATCAATTATCATTAAGCTATGTTCACTTTAGTAAATACATTTTCTTTTTAGAGGCATATAGAAATACGGTTTAAAATCTAGATTATACATGATAATATGTTTATTAGATATTGTGTTCAAAGTTCAAGCAACCTAAACTTTATTATGTTGTAGACAATCGGTAAAGACGAGAGCCATTACAAAGAGGATAAGCCAATGTTTGTGTTTTGATGGAATTTAAGGTGGTTCTGATGTCCACACGAGGCCATATATATTTAGGCCCATTTGCAACTGGTACTTTTAATTCTATCATATCATTCAAATAACTATTTTCCAGTTTAATATAATAAGGAGCATGAAATTTGAACCGAACCTTCCACCTTTAGAAGAGTAAGTAATTTTTGATCAGTTGAACTATGTTCATATCAGAATATATTAATGACGGATATGATCATAGTTATTCAATACCTAGATTAATAATCAATTGAGTTTCAAAAAGAAAAAAAAAGATTAATAATCAATTATGTAAATCAACTATTATTAAGATGATTGTTTAATTTTATTTACATTCATAAAATTTAAATTGTAAAAATTATACTTTCAAATTTTCATAGGTGAAAAAAGTTCACCCATAAGCTTTGATTTGTGAAAATTAAACATTCAAACTTTCATAAATGAAAATTAAATTCTTTTGCTCTATTTCTCACCTTTCCTCCCTCTCTCTCAACTTTCTCGATCCCCATTCCCTTCTCTCTATCTACTTTCTCTCTACTCTCTTGGTGGTTTCCCTTTCCCTCTCCATATGCGATGTATATATTGCTATAATTTTGTCCTATTTCCAATGGCCAAAAATCAATATTTCGTTTCAACATGAGATATCTCAACAATAATTAGCATCTACTTCTTCCCTTAAAGTCGGAGATTCAAATCTATATGCTCCACATTTGTTGTACTAAAAAAATCAATATTTCGTGAGGTTACAAAAAAATTTCTACTTGTCAAATATAAGGGTTTAATTTTTATCACAAAGTTCAGTAGAGCAATTTTTTCACTTGTAAAAATTTGAGGGTTTAATTTTTACATTTAAATGTTCATAGTGCAATTGAAACTAAATATTATAGTTTAAGAGTGATTTTTGCAATTTGCTCTAAATATATTGATTGTCTTTGTTTCTATTTAATCTTGAGTTCTTCAAATGTGTTATTACAAATACAATAATATATACTATCAACCATATTTCTTAGTTTTTTTCAAATTAGTCAATTTGATTCCACCATCCACAAGTCATCAGCTACTTTAAAAAAAATAATTTTATGATATTAACATACTAAATAATTTTACAATATTAACATGCAAAAAATAGTGGCCAACATAGGCATAGTTCAACTAGCATAAAATATATACCCTAAATTAAGAAGTCAAGGTTCGAATCCTTCAACCCACATATTGTCAAAAACAAAAACAAAAAAAACAAAAACAAAGCAAAAAATAGTGATTAATTTTTAATTTTAGTCCCTCTCACACGGTTGCCCTCCTCCCTCCTTTCTTCCCTCCATCGATCTCCCTCCATTGATATCAATCAATCACTCTCTCTCCCTCCACTTGTTCCTCTTTCTTTCATTTAGTTTTCTCTACTTACCTTTAAGCCTTGAGAAGTTAGATGTTCATTTCACAAGAGAACAGTGAAAGGAATCAATTGTACTTAATAATTATAGAAGCTCTTCAAGCAATTTTGTAATTCTTATATGATCATAGCCCATTGAAAAAGTGAGTTCTAAAACAAAGCACATGATTGAAAAGACTTACCAACCGCAACTCAATTATCATACACCAATCTTTTCAATTACACAACTATTTTTCTCCCTTTTTTTTAATATAACATAGGTAGAGATATAAACTTTTGACCTCTTAGTCAAATATATGTAACTTAACTAGTTAAACTATGTTCGTATTAGTAAAAGTACTTTTTTCAATTTCTAAAATTTCGACAAAGTATTTAAAATGATTCATAAAAATAAACTACAAAGCAAAAGAATTTCAAACGAAGCTTTCTTTCTTTAAAATAGAAAGCTATAAATAAAATAGCTATGGACGCATTTTAATGTGAATAATTAACAATTGCAAATTAATTCATTCCACAGTAACTTATATATTGCATCTTATAAGTGCTTTGTAAACAGTGGAAATCGTTACTTTTTTAAAAATGGTCCCAACTATATTCTTGCGGGTTATCTTTTTCTTCCTCATTATCTTACCGTTCTATCAATTGAGTCATTTTATATTTAATAAAAATGGACACACATGTGGTTTTCCATACTATACATGCCACAAATATCAGTTCTAAAACAATAAAATGGTAAAATGACGTTAATTCACAATTATATTCATTTAAAATACCTAAATTATTTCATAAAATTCAGTAAAAATTATAAACACTATTTATTGAAAATTCTGGAAAAAGTAAGCTATATCTATCTCTTAGATTTATTCGATTCTTCATAAATTTACAACATGAAAGGAATATATGTTTATAATGTGATGTAGGAAATTAAAAGAGAAAAGCTCAAACACCAAGTTTCTTATTAAAGTTTTTTAAAGTACATGACCCCAAGAATATATTACAATACCAACATCTAGAGATAATGAATATGACATTTCACAACTTGGATGTTTCTTTTCTTTTTTTTGTACAATAAATGTGGAGTAGAGATTTAAACCTTCGATCTCAAAAAAAGTAGATATTTTGATTGCTAACTTATGCTCGTGTTGACAACTTCATATCATGTCACAAGGATGGAGTCGGAAATTTTTATAAAATGGGGCAAAAGTTTACCTTGGCCCTCCTTCCTTTTCCGCTCTAACATGATTTATAGCCGAAGGTTCAAGTCGAGCTCGTTCATTGCCGATCCTTGATTTTCTACTCTTTTAAACCGGAAGCTTCCGGGCCAACTCGAATCCATTTCCATGGTTTCTTCCCTTCTCAAAGCTTTTGGCAATGGTGTTTTCTCAATTCCACCTTGTGTAGAGTTGTGAGGAAGGGAATGGGGTTTGATACCAAGCGAAGCAACTGCATGGTTGAGAGAAACCGCCATTGTTGAGAGCATCATCATCTTGGGATCGGATTGTTGCCTTTTAGCAGCTCCTCTCTCTCTCTTGTGGGCGTTTTGGTGGCCTCCCAATGCTTGTGAACTGTAAAACTTCCTCATGCAGTAGTTGCAAGAGAACAGCTTGTCCTCACGGTTGCCATTGACATCGTTTGGTTTGGTCTCCGATACGGCGGCTGTCAGTGGCCGGTCGGTTCTGCAGAGGCCTAAACTCAGCCATTGGCCTAAATTATCATGTGGGTTGCATTGGATCGGCGTCGTACTTTGGAGATCTTGTTGCTCTTTGTAGGGAAAATTCATGACAGAATTGAAGCTAATTGATTAATTAAGGAGTTTGAAAGGTGCATCGTTGATTGTGGGAGTTAAATATATATGGGGAAGGAACTAAGAATATAATCTATGGAAGAGGAGATGAGGGAGTAATGGCTTGAGTTACAAGTGGAGTTATTATTGTTCGTCAACTTTAAACAACAAAGCTAGAAAGAGAAGCTTTGTACTATCATTCAATTATGTACCTCTAAGAGACAAAGATTCCACATTTCAATGTTTCATTGTCGCTCTTTAACCTATTATTCTCTCTCTCTCTCTTTCTCTCTCATCTAAATTATTATTCTACATTATATGCTCCAACTAAAAAGAAAGATAGAAAGACATATACAACTCTAAACTCTTGTGATATAAAATGTATGGTTTGAGAAAATGTTTTCGAAAGTAATTGTTTGGTTTTTAGAACAAAAATGGTGTGAAATTATGTGCATATAACTAAAATTTCTGCAAGTGAATAAAGGATCTGTTTTTAAGATCATATCAAGAGAAAGTGATATTACAAATATTTGAACTCACGTGACCTCATACATTAGTACGTCCAAGTTAACAATTTAGCAGTAATTTAATGAGATTTTGATTTTTTCCATTTCATCAAGTTAGATTGTTTTACATCACAACACAATGTCAAATTAAAATATCTTTTGGATTGTTTTAGAATTAATTAAGCTAGATGCATGGACGGTGGATACATTTCTAAATACATGAATTTTTAACATACGTGAATTCCTATGTAATATAATACGTTTCAAGCACATGAATGGTATGTGTACATGTACTCATTTATTTAATGTCTTTTGGATAGTATCTAAAGGGATTATGTCCCTCATCTGTAACCAAAAAACGAGTTATTCAATAAAATAATTTTTTTCTCTTACGTGTTCTTGAGTTTTTTAAGAAAACAAATTTCTTCTCTTGAAAATTTGAAGATTTAAAGTGAATTTTATCGTAAGCTCATCAGCACTTTTAACAAAATCGTTCGCTCCCTCTATTTAAAATTTTGTAAATTCTCTAAATATTAGGTAAAGGATGAAAGAGAAAGAGATGACACTTTTTGATATCTTATTACAGCCAGTAAACAGATGAAGAACAAACTGTGTCAAGAGTACATGCTATATTCTTTTCTTTTCTTTTTTCTTTCTTTCTTTTTCCTTTTTTTTTAATAACTTATTGCATGTCATATTCAACTGAAAAAAAACTTAGATGCAACTCACTTCAACACCATAGATTTTTTTAAAAAGAATTATAAAAAAAAAAAAAAATTCTACGGTGTCCAAATGGGCTACCTGAGTGCACCCAAGTTGTGCTCTATTCAACTCCGTGGAAATAGTAAGATTTATCAATAGTCCTTTCTTCCATACCTATAGCTATGCAAGAGAATGGGGGGTGTCTTGTCGAATGGTACAACTAGACTGGGTGCCCTGAGGTTGTCACGTCCACATTTTTCAACTGGATTTCAGTGTTTCCATGTTGTGTTTTTGCTAAGCATATGAGAGTGAGAGAGAGAGAGAGAGAGAGTAATGGAGACGACAAGAAATATTTGTTTTGGGCAAACATGGTGGGCAATGAAGTAGATTTAGATGCCAAAGTTCTTTTCTTTTGGGATAAATTAATTTGATGCTCTGTAAGTTAATAATATGGGGTGGCATGAGGATTGAGATGAACTTAAACTTTAAGTTTAGATTGCATTGTTTGTCAATTTCATTCCAAAATAATCTGAATAATTTTTATGCAAACTTTAGAAAAAGAATCAAAACTCTCCCTTTTCTAACACAAGCTTAAAGAACAAATAATCCTTACAAACTATATCAAGTTTATTACTAATTCTCTCAAAGAGTAAATGAATAAGCAAAGTTTCAAATTCTAATTAGAAACAATACAAAGTAAGTAATTTTCAAAATGTATCTCTCAATAGCCATAAATGTGTCAGATTCCATAATTTAGTTGAGATCTATTGTCGGCACACGCACGTCCTAAATTGATTAATGTAATCTAGATCGGGGCATGGCACATAGAATATTCAAGTATAATATATATTTTTCCACAAAGTCTTGATCTATTTGGGTGCATCCTTTTTCATTCAAGTCCCTAAGCCCACTCTATCCATGATCCTAAATTTACTTATAATTAACCTCATGTTTATCGCTTTATTTGTTTGGAAAAAAGTTTTATTGTTTCTGTCTTTAAAAATAATATGAAACAAAACTGATTGTCCACACATAATTGGAAAATTAGTGTGGATCGTTGCCCAAAATAATAAACAAATTGTTATTTTGTTGATCTCATATTAATTAGTCTTATCACACTCATCAACTTAAAAAAGTAGTAAGATGATAGATTTTATGAGGACAATCGTCCATGTTATTATAAATATCATCTAATGTAAACCCTAGTTCTCATGGGCGACGTGCATAGCTCGATTAAGACATTTGTTCCTTCTTTGGAGATCGTATGTGTGAATCTCTTCCTTTATTAGTGAGGTACTATTTAAAAATCATGATAAGATTTTGTTTATGAAACTTGAGCACGTGTCTTCCCATTCTAGCCAAAGAATAAGTTGTTACTCTAGTGACAATTGGAAAGCTTTCTTCACTTTTTGCTTTTTCAACATTCTTCTTCTTCACTCTTTTTTCTTTGTAACTACTCTTTCTTGTACTTTCACACAATTGAAGTGGCGTACTTTTTGGTAAGACTTAGAACATGTAATAAGAAGTAGGATAAGGATTAAAATGTTCGAAACAAAAGCATCCAATGTCTCTGGAATACCCTAAAACGAATATCCTATATAAGTTGAAATTCAATTGTTGGCTTTGTTGCATTCCAGTAATAAAATGGTATAGAATATTGGATAATACTTCGTGCACTAATTTCTTTCAATGTTTTGTTGTTGTCACATAATTAACTGCATCTGGTTCCATTACACTAATGACATCCAAAGTTGAGAAGACTAAGAAATAAGAATAACAGACAGCTTCCACACAAGTTCCATATTCTAAGGACCGTTTGGTTTAAGGTTTTATTGGATGCCTGTGGGTAATAGATGCATGGAATAAGATGTCTGAGAATAATAAATATTTGGCAATAAGATGACTGTGTTTAGTTCTACATGAGAATGTTATCAGATTTTTATATAATAAATGATATTTATATTTATTTGATGAAATTAACATATAAATCTTATGTAATTATAATATATTAAATAATGAATTAATATTCCAATAAGTAAATACAATTTAATTAATGTACTAACAATTTTGTTTAATTGACATGTACTTCTTGCATTGGGGTCGAAAGTTCAAATCTCCATACTCTCATTTGTGTTGTACTAAAAAGCAATATAGTTTAATTAATTATAAGTAATACATAAAGTAGACAATAAACATGTTAGGTCAATATTTTGCAAGTTTGTTTCATGAGAGGTAAGCATCTTTCGACCACAAAAAATATTCAATTACGTTCTATAAATAATGTGCAGATTTATTTTATAAGATTGATCTTATAAATCTTATATAATTTAATAAAACAATAAAAATGAATTTCAAAAAAGAATATAATTTTTTTTAAAAGTACTAATTGATTGTTAATTGATCACAAATAATTCATGAATAATTAATTATAATGATTATCCTTACCATAAATTAATAATATTTGTAATTAATTGATTAAATATAATATTAATTAGTGACTTAATATTTTTCTAATAGATTTTATAATGAATGTTTATTCTTGTTTTAAAAAATTAATCCTAAAAATATTATTTTGGTACATTATTTCATGAACTAATCAAAATTAATTTCAACAAATAGAAATAAATTAATTAATTATAAATTTTTTAATTAAATAATTAATTATAATTATTGAAAATAAATATATATATACAAAATATTAATAAAGAAGAGAGAGAGGAAGAGAGAGAAAGAGAGAGAGAGAGGGTGAGTATAAAGAAAACCCACCCTTCTTGAAGCTATAGAAAACCCATCCATCATGGGAAAAAGTGATGTATGGGAATAAGTAATATTCATGCTCATGCTTGCAAACTTTGTTCCAAACAAGGAGATCTAAAACTCTTGCCAATTCTCATCCTTATTTTCCTCCATCCAAACGGCCCCAAAAAGATTAAATTCCAATCCTTGCTACTATGCTAGGGTACTTGAAAAGCTTTTTGTTATGATGGTCTGACAATTAAGCTAATCGCTTTATTACGATCACGCAAGTTCATGCAGGGCAGAATACTAGGGTTTATTGAAGGGGCCCAATATTATATAAAGAAGTTAATTTATGCCTCTAAACTTTGCCAGTTGAATCAATTAAAAACTAAATAAATGAATCATATAATTATAACTGAATTAATTTATATCATCAGTGAGATTCTATTTTAAAATCGTTAATGCATCTCTCATGTATACTTCTTTAAATATAGTGATATTGTGTTTTACATGATCAAAATGTCATACTTCTTCGTAAATAAGTAGATGAATTAGAGGAATAAAAGAAGATGAAAAACTGCATATATTTAATGAAATATGCTACTACCTACTTAATTTCAGCATTTCTCTCCAATATTACATTAATTCCTATATTATTTAAAAAAAAAGTATTATATGTGCGTGAGATTAATGGCTTTACAACGAACTCCTAACTGATGGTATAAACGATTCACTTATGAAAGTTTAGAGTTTTTAATTAAAATAATTATTAGTTTAAGATTTTAATTGATTTAACCTGAAAGTTTAGTGGTATTACATTTTCTTTCAACCTGAAATATGTAGAAAATTTTTTCTTCGAATAGAAAAAACAATGCAAAAGAAAAGTGCAATAGAAACTACTCATTGAAAGGATTGATGGATCAAATTAAATAAGATGCAAGGAAGTTGAAATAGCAAGAAATTTGAAAAAAAAAATGTTTTCAATTGAAACATGTGTTTTTTAAACACTTGGAACATAAAATTAATTAACCTGAGCATAGCTCAATTGATCAAGATATTATACACTCGACTAAAAGGTCGGAGTTTTGAATCCCTACCCCCACATTTGTTAAACTAATTAAAAAAATCACGTAAATCAAATTATTCCTCTCCCAAATATCCTACTAAATTAGGAAGAAAAATTATCATGTAATTATTTCTAAATAAATAGAGAAAATAGAACAAGAAGAAAATATGAAATATCGCTCATATTAATGAAAACTGCTACTATCCATTTGATTTTCCAACATTCTCCTCTAATATTACATTAATTCCTACATATATTACATTTAAAAAAGTCTTTATATATGTGTGAGAATTATGCATTAACAAATTTGTAAAATAAAATTTTAATGGAATGTCTAAATTGATTCACTTATGAAAGTTTAGAGTTTTAATTGATACAATTATTAGTTCGAGATTTTAATTGATTCAACCTTTAAAGTTTTAGAAGTATAAGTTGATTTTTTTTCTTAAAAAAAAACAAACAACTTTGATTATAAAACTTTTTAAAATGTTTTTTAATTGGTCAAGGACATTCTTTAAAGTTTTAACAATGCACACCAACTTTAGCTTCTTTTTGAGTCACATCTCAATTTTGGTTAAATTACAAGTTTTGACCATAAACTTTCACATTTAATTTCTATTTGGTCCCTAAACTTTAAAAAATGTTTAATAGGTCTCTAAACTTTTATTTTCTTTTAATAGATCTCTTAACTTTAAAAAGTGTCTAATAAGTTTTTAAACTTCAATTTTATGTCCAATTGATTCTTGAATTTTCAATTTTGTGTCTAATAATAGATTCTTCAATGCCTACGCTAAATATAAAATTGAAAAGTTAAGGCTATATTTGATAATCATTTAGGCCCCGTTTGATAACCATTTGGTTTTTTGTTTTTGGTTTTTTGTTTTTGGTTTTTGAAAATTAAGTTTGTTTTCTCCCAATTTCTCTACAATGGTTTTCATCTCCCTTAAGGAAGTATTTGAATTCTTAGCCAAATTCTAAAAACAAACACAAGTTTTTGAAAACTACTTTTTTTAGTTTTCAAAACATGGCTTAGTTTTTGAAAACATAGGCAAAAAGTATATGACAAAACAAGTAAAATCATAGATGGAAGTAGTATTTATAGGCTTAATTTTTAAAAACCAAAAACCAAAAACCAAATGGTTATCAAACGGGACCTTAGTTTTTAGTTTTTTGTTTTTGAAAATTAAGCCTAGAAATACTACTTTCACCTATGGCTTTCCATATTTTCTTATCTATTTTTTAGATGTATATTCAAAAACTAAGCCAAGTTTTGAAAACTAAAAAAAGTAGTTTTCAAAATTTTGTTTTTGTTTTTAGAATTTGGCTAAGAATTCAAGTATTTTCTTAAGAAAGATGGAAATCATTATAGAGAAAATGAAAATCATTATAGAGAAATGATGAGAAAACAAACACAATTTTCAAAAACCAAAAATCAAAAACCAAATGATTATCAAACGGAGCCTAAGGTTTTTTAAACATAAAGGAGCTTGTTTCATGGGTTGAGGTTTAGGATGGGTTAGGCATCCTAAGCCCAACCCATGTTTGGGGGAAGGCTTTCTAACCCAAAACCTATGGGTTTGAACAGTATGCATGGGTTACTTATTTTTCTTTTTTCTTTTTTAAATTAATTTATTTTTATTTTTATTTTTATTTACAATAATAATTATTTTATTTTTTTAACTACTCTTTTTATATCTCTTCCATTTTCTTCCTTTTGGGTTTTTTTTTCAAATTATTATTATTCGTTTATGTTTTTAAACTCACTTTTTCTTTTTCTTTCTTCTTCCTCCTTTCTCCTTAGACCGTCTCTTATCTTCCTTTTTTTATTCAAATCTATTGTCAGCAACTCCATGCGAGGTATCGCTACATGACAATAATGTTTTTGGTTAATTTAATATAACACCCTTCTCAATTTTTTTTCGTTAGTCAATTTAACTTGAAAACTTTTTAAAATCATTTTCTTAACTTAAAGGACTAAAATGTTGTTTATGGAAACTCATAGGCCAAAAAGAAATAAATAAAACTCACATTTTAGGGATTAAAAGTGTAATTTGGCTAAAAATATATAATTTTTAATAACTAATTTTAAGATAAAACTATTAATTTATTTTGAAATTACTAATGTTAAAGTGTATATATATATATATATATATATATATATATATATGATATTTTATTTTGAAACTTAGTGAAACAAAAAAAAAATAATTAGCTATTAAAAAAATACTTATTTTCTTATTTTTCTACTTGTTGCAAATAATAATAAAATTAGTCTTCTTCTTTTCTTTTTTTCATTTGTTAAGTCTGTTTACACGAGATTTCAACAAAGAAAGAGAAATGAGACACGTGTAAATGAATTTAAATTGTATTAATTTCAATTTAGTGGAGTACAATCTCTAATTTGTTCCTCTGATTTTTTCTCTCAAATTTACATCTGTCTCGAGGGCTTTGCAGCTTATTCTCGAATGTGAATCTGTCTCGAGGGCTTTTGCAGCTTATTCTCGAATTTAGATTTTTCTCGAGGGCTTCGCAGCTTGTTCTCGAATGTGAATTTGTTTCAAGGGCTTTATAGCTTGTTCTCGAATGTGAATCTGTCTCGAGGGCTTTTGCAGCTTGTTCTCCAATGTAGATTTGTTTCGAGGGCTTTGCAGCTTGTTCTCGAATGTAGATTTGTTTCGAGGGCTTTTGCAGCTTGTTCTCGAACGTAGATTTATGTCTCGAGGGCTTTTGCAGCTTGTTCTCGAATGTAGATTTGTTTCGAGGGCTTCGCAACTTGTTCTCGAATGTAAACTTGTCTCGAGGGCTCTGCAGCTTGTTCTCGAACTTCAAAATTTTCTAGTCTTCAAGGCTTTGGTTCAGAGAGTGTTTGATCTTCAAGAGTTTAGAGAGTCTTCTGGTCTTTGTTTATGAATTCTCTCTAAGTTCTCTAGAGAGTTTCAATTTCTGAACCTCCAAAATGGAGGGGGAGCTCTCTATTTATAGAGTTCCCCAGGGCTACCAGATGGGCTTGGGCTTGACTGTTGGACTGGGCTTGGTTGACTTTGGGCTTAACCTTTAGACTGGGTTTGGCTAACTTTAGGGCCTAGCCCTTTAGATTTTCGTCTAAAATTAGCCCAAATTTCACATAACCCAATTGTATATTGGGATTCGCCATAATTTAATTTAGGGATCCTTGCTAATTTAATTAATCCCTAATTAAATATAATTTTGTCATCAATGTTGGGTAATGACGTGGCAATTTCTGATTAGCCAAAATTTCTATTCCAACAAAGTCAAACTATGTGAAATGAATAATTAAACACGATTTACATTAGCACATTTGAATCAATGTCTTTATTTTAACATAGTTATTTAAAAAAAAAATAACAAATTAAATAGTTCACTTGCTTGCTTAGTCAATAAAATTAAAATCTCAAATTATGAAGAAAAAAAAAATGTATTCTAATTTTAGTCAAAAACTCAATTTCAAAATTGACGGAAACAATTTTGGAAAAGTAATTTGAAATTGAATTGAATTTGGATTATAAACTTACTAAAATAAAATTAATAAAATAAATAATATTTAATTTTAAATTAGCCATGTTAAAAAAATATTTAATTTACAAATTAGTCATATTCAAGATAAAAAAATGTATGATTGACGCGAGCTTGTTGATGGCTCGTCAAATTACAATTTATAAACCGATTCTAAGCTACTTGTAGCATTGCGTGGACCGGGTCGATCTCAGATAACCGAATATTAATTTCTCAAGTTAAATTTTCAAATGAGAAAATAAATAAAAAGTGGGGTTTTGAGCTTTTGCAAATAAAATAAAATATAAGAAAATAAAAATAAAGATAGATCAAATCTTACCAAATTCGAATTCAAAAGCACAGTTTTATCCAATTGCAAAATTGATCATAGGCACACAAAACATTTTTACTTAATTATGCAAACACTTAATCAACTTATTAGGAAACCCCAAAAAGTAACAAATTCCCTAAAGTCATTAGTTCTAACAAAAGTCAAAGTTAATGCTAATTACATAAACAATTTTGACGAAACTGTTCCAAATTATTTAGATAAAAGCATTAAGTGCTTTGGAAAGACTAAGACAACCAATTAGATAAAATAACTTTAATCTAATCAAAATGCTCCTTTAATTCCTAGAATTAAACGTGCAAGCTATGCAATTATGAAAACCCATAAAACACACACATGTAATAATCTTAATGCTACAAGGTTCAATCAACATAACAATTACGGATCATGCATCATGACTAGCAATCAAACATATAAAAGCGATCGAGGCGTCAATTCAATCAAAAATACATGCTCATAAAATAAACACATGAATCAAAGAATACTTGCAATTATAAGAAAACTACGTTAAAGTTCGAGCTTCACAACATTGAAATTGGCTACACCAACCTATGAATTGGAACATTTACCTTAGCCGCTCATCGTGATGATGTGGCCAAGGTTCGTCATTGGTTCGATATATTGTCAAAAGAAAAGTAAAGGAAAAGGGAGAAAAACTCTAAAAACTATTGTTTAGAAAAATTAAACTATGAGAAAAAACCATGCAGCTGTCCAAAAGAAGACTTAAATAGCCTTGAAGTAGACAACTTGCACAAGTAAGAAACCTTAAATTCTAGAAAGATATTTTCTCAAAACAATTAGGAAATTATATTCAAAATAAATTAAATTAAATTAAATTTTCAATCTTGAAAAATGCTGGAAAATACATCCAAAAATAAAAAATCCTTTCCTAAATTCTCAAAACGAACATAGAATGTTGCAAATAAGGAAAGTTTTTGGATTGCACAGTCTTCAGTATTTTGCCAATAACTTCTTCTCCAAAACTTGGATCGAAGTGATCTTTATATGGCTGGAAATTTCTTTCAAAGGGCTTTAAAATGGTATCTACTTTGGCTATATTCCCAAATATGATCAGCAAGATAATGGGAACGGAAACTGGCACAAAGTATTCTCGGGTACAGTAGTTTTCCAACAAGAACAGTAATCACTCAAAATGTCATAACTTTCATAATACTTGGTGGAATGCAATGAGTTTTATACCGTTGAAAAGATAATTCAATAAGCTTCGATTTAACATCAAATTTGAATATATATTCATCTCAAAATATCATGATATGATCGGTCAAAATTGGTATAGAAATTTTGTTGCTCGAATCACCTCCAATTATGTCTGAATTAATTTCGAAATGTTGCAAACGCTCCAAAACACGCGAATTTCTCGAATCCCTAAAAAATAATAATAAAACACATAAAATTCTTCTAACTAACAAGAAATAAGTGTGATTAAATAGGATTTTATAGGTCCTATCAATAATATTCAATTTAAACCTAGTCATAAAAAAATAAAATATATGTTTTATTTTTGATGCAATTATTTTTAAAAAAAATCTATCTAATGTATTTTATTTTTAAGTTAGACATTTTTTTTACCAAAGTAAGCATAGCTCAACACATATACCAGAGGTCAAACGTTCAAATCCCTCTAACCTCCAAATGTTGTTGAACTAAAAAAAAAAAAGTTAGCATTTTGCATTCCAAATGTTGGCACAAAGTATTCTCGGGTACAGCAGTTTTCCAGCAAGAGCAGTAATCACTCAAAATATCAAAAATTTCATAATACTTGGTGGAATGCAATGAGTTTTATACCGTTGGAAAGATAATTCAATAAGCTTCGATTTAACATCAAATTTGAATATATATTCATCTCAAAATATCATGATATGATCGGTCAAAGTTGGTATGGAAATTTTGTTGCTCGAATCACCTCCAATTATGTCTGAATTAATTCCGAAATGTTGCAAACGCTTCAAAACACGCGAATTTCTCGAATCCCTAAAAAATAATAATAAAACACATAAATTTCTTCTAACTAACAAGAAATAAGTGTGATTAAATAGGATTTTAGAGGTCCTATCAATAATATTCAATTTAAACCTAGTCATATAAAAATAAAATATATGTTTTATTTTTTATGCAATTATTTTTTTAAAAAAAATCTATCTAATGTATTTTATTTTTAAGATAGACATTTTTTTTACCATAGTAAGCATAGCTCAACACATATACCATTGACCAAGAGGTCAGAGGTTCGAATCCCTCTAACCTCCAAATGTTGTTGAACTCAAAAAAAAAAAGTTAGCATTTTGCATTCCAAACCCAGGCTTCAAATTTAAGATTACAAACCTGCATGTCAAATGCTCTCAAATTTTAGTTTGTTATCTAATAAATTAATTAATTTAAATTTTTTTTTTGAATATGTCAGGAACCTATTAGCCACAATATTGAAAATTCAAAGACCTATTAGACACAAATTGAAGTCGATACAAACTTAACCTTCAATTTTTCTATATTAGCTCTCAAAATTTTCATCAAACTTAAAAAAAAAAAAAAAAAAAAAAAAAAAAAAAAAAAAAAAAAAAAAAAAAATGCAAGGAAAATATCGAGAAATTTGAGTGAATGACCTAAAAATTAGAGCCCAAAGAAAATTTGACCTGACTTTTTAAAATAAAATTTTCTGACCTTTTTAAACATTTTTTTTTCTATTTTTTTTTCTATTTTTACCTCTAGCCTTCTCTCTTCCTATCTCCTGCCTCCCATCTCCACGTCTTTTCTTCTTCTCACCCTCCCAGTGCCAACAACTCTCCCTCCGCTGACGACTCCTCTTCTACCGACGACGCACTGCTGGAAATTTTTCAAATCTAAAAATTTTCAAATCTGGAAAATTTTCATACATTAAAATCTTTCCAATCTAAAAAAAATCATATTTGAAGTAGAAGGGTAGAGGGGTGGAATCCCATCGACAACACCACTATGTTTATCCATGAAGAAGAAATGAAAAGAAGAAGTCAGAGTGAGAAAAAATAGAGAGCTTGAATGAGAGTCAGACGAACCCAAACAAGAGCATTAGAGTAGCCCGAGCAAAAAAATATTTAAAAAAATATTTGCTAACGCTAACAAAAAGGGAAAATTCGCATAGAAGACTCATTTTCACGCACATCAATGCCATTTGACCCGTGTTTTGAAATTAATGACATATGACCCTTTCTGTACTTTGCGTCCCATCCAAATTATCGTGAGGACATCGTACTCTCATTCTTATTCTAACTCTAGCTCTCTAGTTCTCGATCTCGCTCTAGCTCGTTCTCAATCTCGCTCTAGCTCATCTGCTCTAACTCTTCTTTGACGTAATTTTTCTTGTCTTTTTTTTCCTCAATATTTTCAACCACTCATTTGAGCAAGAGCGAGAGAACTAGAGCGATAGCATTTCTGCCTACGAGAGCGTGAACAAGCAAGACCACCTCATACTACCCTCATGTGTAATTTTGCACGTTATGCCACGTCAAAATATATCATATTTCATTATTTTCATAACGCATGTCATCAGTCATTAAAGTACCGAAAAATAGGTCATCCACCCTAACAAAAAGGTTAGAAACATTTTTTTAGCTCAAATATAGGAAAATCTCAAAAAGATCCCATTGAATTGGAACCCCTGCCCTCCCTCTCTCTCTCTCTCACGATAATTCTCTCTCTCTCTCACGATAAATCAGACCACGAATTTCCATGGCGCCAAATGCTTGAATTAACTCCCAAACGATGTCATCTTCTTCCTTTTTCACAGCTTCACCTCCATCACCGCCGCTAAATGTCACCAGTATCCGTTCATCTGTTTTACCATTTTCTCCTTCCACCGCCACAACCTCCGATCGTTTCCAGCAAGTAGAAAGGTTTGCCTTACTAATCGATAAATCGAAATCCGTCGACCGCCTGCTTCAAATCCACGCTTCTCTTCTCCGCCACGGGCTTTACCACAACCCCATCTTAAATTTCAAACTCCAACGCTCCTACGCCACTCTCCGCCGCGTTGATTACTCGGTGGCCGTTTTTAACACCTCCGATGAACCCAATGTCTTTTCGTATAGTGCAATTATCCATAGCCACGTAGAATGTGGATTATGTGACCGAGCTCTGGATTATTATTCACAAATGCTAACCCGCGGTATCGAGCCCAATGTTTTCACCTTCTCCTCAGTCTTGAAATCCTGCTCACTTGAACCAGGAAAAGCCCTTCATTGCCAAGCAATAAAGCTCGGGTTCGATTCTGATTTGTATGTCAGAACGGGTCTGGTCGATGTATACGCGAGAGGGGGCGATGTCGTCTGTGCGCGCCAACTGTTTGATAAAATGCCTGAGAGAAGTATGGTTTCTCTAACGGCCATGCTTACTTGCTACGCGAACCTTGGGGAGCTTGACGAGGCACGAGCCTTGTTCGACGGGATGAAAGAGAGGGATGTGGTTTGTTGGAATGTGATGATTGGTGGGTATGCGCAGAATGGTCTTCCCAATGAGTCTTTGAAGCTTTTCAGGCGAATGTTGGTGGCGAAAGTTAAGCCCAATGAAGTAACTGTTCTGGCTGTGCTTTCGGCATGTGGGCAGCTTGGAGCCCTCGAATCTGGAAGGTGGGTTCATTCGTATATTGAGAATAAAGGCATTCAGACGAATGTTCATGTGGGCACCGCACTGGTTGATATGTATAGCAAATGTGGTAGCTTGGAAGATGCACGTTTGGTATTTGATGGGATTAGAAATAAGGATGTGGTTGCCTGGAATTCGATGATTGTGGGGTATGCCATGCACGGATTTAGCCAACAAGCATTGCAGTTGTTCGAGGAAATGACTGAGAACGGATACCAGCCAACTGATATCACTTTCATTGGCATTTTGAGTGCCTGCAGCCATGGCGGCTTGGTGGAGGAGGGAAGGAATTTCTTCAGATTGATGAGAGATAAATATCAAATCGAACCGAAGGTCGAGCATTATGGATGTATGGTTAGTCTTCTGGGACGTGCTGGACATCTAGAGGAAGCATATGAACTCGTGAAGAACATGATGGTTGCACCGGACCCTGTTTTGTGGGGAACGTTACTTGGGTCTTGTAGACTCCATGGTAACATTAAATTGGGAGAGGAGATTGCAGAGTTTCTAGTTGACCAGAAGCTTGCAAATTCAGGGACGTATGTTCTTCTTTCCAATATATATGCTGCAACAGGCAATTGGGAAGGGGTTGCAAAGATGAGGACGTTGATGAAAGAGCATGGCATTGAAAAGGAGCCTGGTTGCAGCTCAATTGAAGTTAACAATAAGGTGCATGAGTTCCTTGCTGGTGAGAGGAAACATCCCAAAAGCAAAGAAATCTATATGATGTTGACTGAGATAAATAGCTGGCTTAAAGCTCATGGATACACGCCACAAACCAATATCGTTTTACATGATCTCCGGGAGGAACAGAAGGAGCAATCGCTCGAAGTTCACAGTGAGAAGCTTGCTATTGCCTTTGGGCTTATCAGTACTCAACGAGGCACCACCATCAAGATTGTGAAGAACCTGCGAGTGTGTTCAGATTGCCATGCCGTAATGAAGTTAATATCAAAAATCACTGGACGTAAAATTGTAATGAGGGATCGGAATCGGTTCCATCATTTCGAAGATGGATTATGTTCTTGTGGAGATTATTGGTGAGATGATTTGAAAACTGTGCTATAATCCATGAGGAATCTGTAACAAATTATTCACTATAAAAGTTGTTTATAACGTGAAATGTTCATATTACCTATCCTGAACTGAAAATCTCACGCTTTCTGAAATTTGAATCCAGATTCAATAGCTACTAGTTTAGAATGAGCAAAGGAACTAATTAAATTCCACCGAAGAGCAAAACTCTATAGGAAGAGAGATTCAAAGCATCAACAATATTAATTCAAGTGCAGCTTTCATTTGAAAATATGGAGGAATTGATAGAGACCAGTGAAGCAATCCTAACAAACATACAGTTAAAAACAACAAAAAGTTAAAAGCCTGTTTGAAATACTGAGTGAATTATAATAATATAGATTATAATAATCTGTATAATTAAATAATATTGTTTAAAATGTAAAGTTGTTAAGTTTGAAATTATAATAACTATATGTTTAAAATACAGAATATTCTGCAGGTTATTATAACTTACACTTCAAACAGTCTTTTAAGAATTGTGGTTGGTTACAAATGCTGTATACAAGTCAACGAAACAATCCTAACAAACATACTGCTGCAATACAACAATCAGCTCAGAATTGCTGGCCACAGATACAAATGCTGTACACAAGTCGTTGAAACATTGTCGAAGAAGGGACTGTTATCAATGGAGTGACAGTTACATCGAACAGTACAAATTGACAGAAAAAGTTAAGTCTAAGGTCTAGGTTAGAGAACATGGCCCTCCACTGGATATAAGTTCTCTCCCCCATTAAAAAAAATATATATGAAGCTAATCCTATTGGAACTACTCAAAATCTCACATTCTGAAATCTAAGACACAAACAGTGTTGTTGGCAAAACAGGCAGCGATTTTATCACCTTCCTTGTTCCAGCAAACTTCAAATATACCCCCGTTACCGGTATATGTTTTAACAATCTTGCCTTCCTTCAGTGACCATATGTGCATTGATTTATCAAGAGATCCGCTGGCCAAGTACTCACCATTTGGGCTGAATGCAACAGAATATACAGGTTCCCTGGTGATTCAACCAAGAGAATTAGTAAACAAATCTAAATTTCTTAAAGATTAGGTAAACTTAAATATGCTTCGATGCTACAAGAATCTTAAAAATATTTGACAATCAAGTATAGTACCTATGTCCATTTAAACTGTAGATGAGTTTCCCGAGTTCTACATCCCACAGCTTCACTGTTGAATCAAATGATGCACTATAAAACAAGAAAACCATTAGGTCAGGCCATGAGCAAATTATCATAGGTTAAAAAAGAGAACATCAACACAATTAATTACCTAGCCAACACTAACTGCTGGTTCGGATTGTTTGTACCCGGTCCAGTGGGACTCCATCTTATGGTGTATATCTCCTGGAAAAAAATCCTGACATTATAGTCTAATTGGAAGAGATATAAATTCAAGCACATGAAATTGGATCACAAGTAGTACCTTGGAATGTTCTCTCAGATCATAAACATACTTGTCCTGCTTCATACTCCATATCTGCATCAAACTTTCTGGTGAACACAATTGGGGAAAAAAATTCCAGGACAGCAAGATACTCAGCATGTAACAAATAAGTGGTGTAACACACATCCTTTTCTTGCTTTAGTTTTCATGTCAAAAAGAAAAATAAAGACAAACTAAAATTCAATTCAGAAATTAGTTGCAAATGAGCCACAAAATTGGACAATATAAATAACCTTAGCTGTGATATCATCAGAACACGAAGCCAACAATGATCCTGTGGGATCCCACTTGACGCAGTTCACTTCACCCTGCAAAGTTGCAAAACAAAAATTAGCTAGAACGAGAGACTTTAGTCATCCCCCAAGAACATGCAACTTGCATACTTCCAAAACTTAAAGCAAAATTAGAAAATAACACTGACCTCAATAATGAATTTAGACCAAAGTCAATCAGATTCAAAACTCACTATTCAAGTAGAAAAACAACTAGCAATACCAAACATTTAAAAGAGGGAAGGGGGAAAAAAGGAACCTGATGTCCTGCAAAAGTTTTAATAGGACGAGTCTCTCCAATTTTGCAGACAAATATCATATTGTCCGTGGAACTTGTTGCAAATGATACATTGTTGCGCCAATCAACATCAAGTGTTGGACCTAAATGTAAACACAGCATCATTATGGCAAACTTTTTACAAGCATCCTTTTTCCTTCAAGAACGTTCAATATATTGTATACAACCTGAATGAAATTCAAACTGCTGCTTCCATTCCTCTGCCTTCACATCCCAAACAATAGCAGTTTTGTCACAGCTTCCAGTGAGAAGATAATCACCTTTCTTGTTCCACTTTAGAGAAAATATGGGTCCTTTGTGCTTACTTAATGTGCTCCTTAACTCACCTAGAGCATAAGTAGAAAGTAATACAACCATAATAAAAAGCACAGAGAACTCAATGCAACAAAGTTCAATAAAGGGAAAAAAAAACTATTCCAAATAGATGTGTTGCATCAGGGGTTGTCTTAATTCTTATTTCCTTTCCCTATCAAAACTTCTTCTGTTGTATTCAAAATGTTTAAATGTGTTAGGCAAGAAGTTCTTCTTACAGGTAGTAGTGGATAGTTCTTAGTCAATTAGTTCAAATAGTGATCAAGGTCTTGATTGAGGGTTACTAGGCCGGTACCAACTACCAAGAATATTGGACTTTTCTTCAACTCAATACTGATACTACCTTTTTCTTCATTTTGTTAATGATGATGTCTTTTGCTCTTTCAATAGTTAGGTAGATGAAGCATCTGTCTATGAAATAGTTAAAGATCTTGGCAATTATTTTTGGATATGTGAAGGATATTTCTGTGAAATTATTGAAGTCTCTATTTGGCTAGTTAGTAATCCACATACTACGTGTTAAAGGGATCTTATAGTTGAATGACGGACTCACAGAGGAAATGTAGGAAACTGTATTCATATCAAAAGAATGAGTACAAAGTGTAGCAGCCTTCTAACCTCTCTCTTCCCAAAACTTTATCCATCCCCTATATCTAAGTTTACATTACAACCTATATCCTATATCAGAACATCTATTCAGTTTTCATCTATGTTTCCCTTTCTATAGTATGTTGAGCTGTTATTAGCTGAAACTTAGGATCATCCAAGATCACATCTCTTTCTTACAAGTTGCAACTAGTCCACTAAAGGAATCGGTGAAAGAAATTGCCCATGCCAAACCAGAGGGGGAAGAAGTCTGCGGCTCTGCCATTTATTCCACATTTCCAGTTTGGTGGTGGCATGATATGAGGTATTGTACCAACATTTCACCTTACGTGGGACATTTCCAGTTTCTCATAGCAAAACATAGCAGGTATGATAGCAAGCATCTGTTCCCTATCTTAGAGGCTTACATTTTCAGTTGTGAAAAAACCCATACACTTTTGGTTGGAGAACAAACCCAAACAATTTCGGTTACAACTTACAACCCATACATTTTCAGTTACAAATTGGTTCACATTTCCCCATAGTGCCCAACCGTCTACATATTAAGAATAATGTTACTGTTGCCTGATTCATCAAGAGGTCAGAAGTCCTCCACCCCTCAAGTTTGTTACTAGTAATAGTCTCACTTCTCAACAAACCCCTTCTCCTCTTTAATGGCCTTACTTGACCCTGACAATCCTCCCTCCTCCAACTGCCTCTGCTTTCTCCAACTACCTCTGCTTTCTCCTCTCTTTGAAAGGTTGAAATTTCATAGAGGGTTAAGTATTTTGTGTGGCAGGTTTTACATGGGAGAGTTAGTACCTTGAATTGTGTTCAAAGACATTCTTTCTGCATGTTGTACCTGCAATGGTGCATTCTCGACAAGAGGCATGAGGAGAACCTTGATCATATATTGTGGGATTGCCAGTTTGCTCAAAACTTTTGGAGTCGTTGGATGAGATCGTTTGGTGTTTGTGGGGCTTGGAATAGAGATGGTAGATCTATGATGGAGGAGGTGCGTTTGAATTCTTTCTTTAGGAAGAAGGACAAAGTTTTGCGGCATGCTAGTTTCTTTGCAATTTTGTAAGGCATTTGGCTCGAGAGGAATAACAGAATCTTGAAATAGGTTGCGAGATCAGATGAGGAGGTTTGGGAGGTGGCTAGGTTTAATGCCTTGGAGCCTTTTCTACAGTTAGGGTCAGATTCTTTTTTTGTTGAGGCTTATTTTTTGTATGCCCTTGAATATTCTTTCATTTCTCTCGGTGTCTGTGGTTTCTTACCAAAAATAAAAATAAAAATAAAAATAAAAAACTTATATTCTCCCAAGGTAGCTTTAAATCTGCAGCCAAGTTTTCAACAACGAAGTTATGGGTTGGCCAACACAATCACCAATTTCCATAAAGCATCCCCTTTCACAATATTATGTGGGGTGGAGTAATGCCTATAACTAAGTTAACGAGAATTGTGCTACCTCCAGAAACACTTCTTTGCCACTGTTTCTCGTTCCTCCATCAACTTCTTCTATTTCTTCCAATACCAACAGAAACTTCAACCTTTCTCCCTTCTCTAAAGTCGAGTGTTTGTTAAGTGCTTGTATAGTGCATCTCTATTGGCATTAAGCCCAGGTCACGCTGGAATCAAATTGGTCTTCTTAGTTGATAGAGAGTAGTCCATGTTGCCACGTTTGAATTTGTCTAGGCACTAGAGTAGATCCTTAAAAATACCTTGAAGTCCAGCCCAACCTGCTTGACCAAGTTATCCTTTCTCCATTGGTTGGGCCACTTTCATAACTAACGTTGGGCCATCAGGTTTCCGCATCCAGAACTCAAGCAAAATGTTTGGGTTCAATCCCCCAATGAAAGTGGTTCCAGTGGTTTGACATTAATACCACTTCGGCACCCAGCAAGACCAGATTTAGAGAGAACAAATGGAAAAATATTGGTACCTAGCTCTCTCTTTCCAAGATTACATGCCCCCACAGAGTCGAGACAGACCAATTATTGAGTCTTCATCTAAGGATAACCAAAGTTGGAGCCATTGATCAGGAAAAACTCTTCAAAATCATAAGGTGCTCAACTGAACGGCTGTGTTCCACATTATCAATTTGATTATCCCTAATTTCAAGAATGGTCAGGGTTGGTTGCAAAACATTGGTTCTCTTGCAAATATGTTTGTAGTTCAATGATGCATGACAAAATCCTAGTTCAACAAGATCTTTAATGTTTGATGCATGAACTCGTTGATCCCTGCCTATACTTTTTTGTGCTAAAAGAGAATTTCCAATTAATTTTAATCGCAATTGACCATGTAAATGTATTATATATATATATATATATATATATATATATATAATTCATGAGTGTCCAGGTCAACTTGTATGCACCTCAACTATTCCTATATAATTCATGGGTGTCCAGGTCAACTTGTATGCACCTCAATTATTCCTATAGAACAACTGTCTGACCCTACTATATTTGGTTGCTAAGGAAAGTTGTAGGATATTAAATACTAGGTAGGTGGCCACTATGACTTGAACTCAATCCCTCCAAGCATTTTATTATTTACATTAACCCTTAACTAGGTCAATTTAGGGTGGTTAACACCATAACATATATATTAAGAGTAAGAGTAACGTAATAAATTTTAAATGAAAAACATCAAACTCATTCTTTAATCTCTTTAAACATAAGATTGTACAAAATAATTGATATTCAATTTTTTTCCTCAGGACACATTGAATCATTTATACAAATACTGTGGTTTTGTATTTCTTTAAAAGCTTCATTAAGATACAAGATTGGTTTTGGATTTCTACAATTTCTTGTGTGTGCGTGTGTGTTTTTTTAACAAGAAACGAAACTTTTCATTGAAGAAACTTCTTGTGTGTTATATATGTTATCCTTCCTTTCATCTTGTATTTTAAATATAAATGTCATAATTTAAAATACATACAGTTTGATGTCTATTTATTTAAATGTTCATATGCACCATTTATTAAACCGCATTAAAATATGTTCATGTCCGTAATTCTTGGCTTCTATGTATCTTAATTATACTTCACCTTCTAAAGGTAAAAATCTAAGCAGCAAATTTATTACAGAGCTTACCGTTGGTGCTCCAAATTCTAGCTTGCCCATCATATGAACCAGTAGCAAGCAGGGTCCCGTCTCCCTACAAGACGTCAAAATGCTATAGGTTTATGATTAGGATAATAAAGCCTCAAGTATTCACATCTAGCAATTGATGCAAACCTAAATACATAATTGTGCACATTTTTACAATTTTTTTTTTTGAGTAAATTTTTTTACAAATTATTGAATTTAAGAAATTATAAAGAACTTTGTAATACAACAATCTTAGAATAAAAAATCCTAAAAATATATGTGCATTTACACGAGACATCATCCACTTTTTCCTTTTTTTTTTGTTGTTGTTGTTGTTGTGTGTGTGTGTGTGGGGGGGGGGGGGGAATAAACATCACTTGGCTTCCAACTCCACCCCAGAGCAACCCAAAAAGGAAATGTAGAAAGAAAGAGAACAGCAGGCCTAACTGTGCAAATAACTTCCAATATAGCCAAACAAACACATACACATAGCCCTCAGTAGCACAAGGGAAAAGCCACAAAGGTGGTTTATTTCTTTTGAAGGCTGAAGAACACTTGTGCAAAACATACGCACCATTAAAAGACTGAGGACAAAATGGGTCGATAAAAATTCTCCTCCATAGCACCAAATACGCTATTATTATTATTATTTTGATAAGAAACTTCAGTATATTAACAAAAGAGAAAAACAACCTATGGGCTGGGGGAAGAGGGACCCCACCCACAAAAGAACTAAAGAAGAGTTTTTCAATTGTTCAAGATCATGGAAAGGCTGCAGTTACAAAAGAATTTCCTGTGATTAAAACACCACCAAGATAAGTACATTATAAATTATTGGTAAATAGATAACACAAGATAAAATCTACAACATGGAAGTAAATGAAGTAAACATTCCTTTGATGTAACTACAGAAAGGTAAATGAAACATAACTACAAAAAGAAACAGTAAATGAAGCGAACACAGCCACTCAACCAAATCTCACAGAAGATATTTTAAAAGATAATAACTACAAAATGACATCCTACTATTAGCATCCTGTAGACGTTTCTAGAGGTGAGAGCTCATCAATAGCATACACGTGTAAACAATTCTAAAAAATGTCCAAAAAACTCACATTCCAATCTAGTGTAGTAACATCTTTGCTCTTCTCATTAGTTCTACCCTTAACGTGCTTCAACACCAACACGTTTAAAGGACTACTTTGAGCTCCAGACCTACTGCTACCATCCGCTATTGTCCAAATGCGTGCTGTTGAATCTCCAGAACTGTAATTGAAGTAAGAATCTAAAAATGAATATATAAAGGCTATAGAAACCTCATGATCAAAAGACAACCATAATATACGATCCTGCTAATCTAGGAGGAGGGAGACAAGTCAGACTATACAAAGATTTCAAATATACATTCTGAATAAGTATCCTTTTTTTCAGTTACACTTGAGACATAGCACATTAATGCTAGGTACAAAATAGTATTTCAGGTACACAATTAAGCACAAGATATCATCCCACGCAATCATTGCAACTAAATCAATGATTCCAATAATACTTTTAAACAAACATCCTGCTTCAATTATACAAAAGTATGAAAGTACGCACAATATTTCATCCCACACAATTTTCCACTTCATAAAAGAAATCTGATTTGCGTATAACAAATTCAATATTTGATCAAACAATAGGACCAAATGAAGGAAGAAAGGGTGAACTGTTAATACTGATTAACCGATGCCAAACTTATTTTCCATGCAAAGAAACTAATCCAAACAGAAAAACTGCCACATCTATTAACTAGTATCAGAAAAGGGGGAAAATTAAGTGTTATAACTTATAACTTGCATTTCACCCCATATAAAATATAAAACTTCAGGTGGTAATACAGAGGTTAAAAACGTAAGGTAATCAAAATAACAAGAGATATTTTGACTTTGCTCGAGATGTGTGGAATTGTTTCCTTCGGCAGTTCAACTTCAGCTTTGTTGGTCAACAGGATAGTAGAGAGAGGTTCACGGAGCTTCTCCTTAGTTCGCCTTTTTGTGAGAAAGGGTTATTTTTGTGGCAGTCCGGGGTTTGTGCTATTTTGTGGAGCCTGTGGCGGGAGAGAAATAATAGAATCTTTCGGGAGAGAGAGAGTTCTTTTATTGATGTGTGGTCTCTTGTAAGATTCTATGTTTCTCTTTGGGCTTCGGTGTCGAGGCTTTTTTGTAACTATTCTTTAAGTCTTATTTTGCTTGACTGGAGTCCCTTCTTTTAGTTGGCTCCCCCTTTTTTTGTTGGCTTCTTTTTTGTCTGCCCGTGTATTCGTTCATTTTTTCTCAATGAAAACTCGGTTTTTCATCAAAAAATAAAAATAAAAATAAAAAAATAACAAGAGATATTAAAATGTAAACCCAATATTAAAAAGGCAAAAACAATTCAAATATTTATTGTGTATCGAAAAAGAGGGGCCTACCCTGATGCAAGAAGAGAACCTGTTGGATTCCATGCACAGGCACAAACCTAGATGTGGAAAGCAACAGATCGTCACATAGGCATACAGCTGGAATAGAAAAAATTGGGGATAAGGGAGAATATCAAATATCAAACAATTCTTTTGAGGGGAGAAAAAGTTACAGAATAAATAAAGATTGACAAAATGTTCCAACCTCAGACGTATGTCCTTGCAAAATTGTCACATCAGAACTAGAAATTTCACACGACTGAGATGTTGAGGTTGTAGATATATCCATTGGTTCTGGTCCTACGAAATACAACAGTTGATACACAAGTTCAATCATCAAAAAAGTTGTATGTCTGTCTATGGAAAGAGCTCAGATCATTGGTGATGAGGGGAAAGTACAGAACCCATCCTCTGGTGAGGCAACAAAAGAAAAAAAGTTCCACTAGAAAGTAGTTTATATCATCCATTCAATTTGAACATTCTTGTAACTTCATACGAACCCACAGATCACATAATAAGGCCAACCAAATGTAGCAAACATACACAAGGACTAAATTACCGGCCTAGAAAAAGATATGTATTAGGTCAAACAGTTTAAAAGAAAACCAGATAGTATCTGAAAAACACAATAGAAGAAAGGGCAATGGTAAACATGGACTAAAGAAAGACAACCAAGGAAAAGATACCTCCAAAAACTCCATTCTCTCCTTGGTTCACATGGACCTTTTCATCTTGATCCATAACCATATCCCTATCTGTGAAATCCTCATGTTGCTTTTCTCGCTCCTTATCCTTTTCTATTTTATCTCTATCCTTATCATGATCCTTATCCCTTTCCAGTCTTTCTTTCTCCCTTTCAAGTCGTTCCTTCTCTCTTGCACGTCCACGTTCAACTTCACTTTCACGCCGTTCCTTCTCTCTTACACGTCCCCGTTCACTTTCAAGTTCTTTATCTACATCTTTGTCTTTTAGTAAACTCTTCCTTTTATCTTTGATTATTTGACGCAATTCATGGACATCTTTTGTAATAAGGTCCAAAGGCTGTAGGAATGAAAAATCCTCATCTAGATCTGTGTCATTCTGACAAGATTAACACAAAAGTTTTCTCAGGTTGCAAGCCTGCATAACTTAAATAAATACAAGTATACAAAGTTAGAAGAGAAAAGAAGTTTGTTGTGCTAACATTACTCAAGTTAGCTTCCATCTCCAAATACTGAAGCCCTTTCTGTACAACAGTAATGAGAGCAGCAGGTGGAACCAAATTGCCATCAATGGGACACTTGTTAATGCCCGCTTCATAACCTAACGCAAAGGCTGAATGTATAAAACCTAAAAAAAACGGACAACAAAAAGAAAATATTAGAATTTTCTTTCTCTAATATAAGATTGATTAAAATTTCAAAATGAACTTTCAGAGAGAAACTAGCAATGGACTCAAGAGTTTCCAAACATATTTGCAATTCTATAAAAAATTATATTTAGAAGAAATTCATTTTCAGGATTGAGACCTATATCCCTCGACATTGTTAGATAAAAGTTGATTGACAAAAGGAAGTATCTAGAAAAACTATGCGCAGGTGTTTTTCCTTTAGAGTAGATTCGAAATATTTGGAGAGGCAGTGTTTGGAATGGAGGACTCTAAATGCTGGGGGGTCCTGAGAAGGTATTCTAATTATATGGAGTATTCAATGTTTTCCCAGTTTGAGGGCTATTCGGGGCTCTCTTTCCATCTCCATTCATTTTCAAAACCAGAGGATTCAGGTAAGATGATCCACTGCAGTGTATGGGCCCCAAGGTATAAGGAGAGGTAGGTATATGTCTATTTGAGTTGTGTTGTCACCGTTGGAGTTTTTTTTTTTTTTTTTTTTTTTTTTTTTTGAGAATAGTCACGGTTGGAGTTTTGATTGGGTGACTAATGTTACTAAATTCTCTAAGAAAAAGCCTATTAAGGGAAGTTTACAAAATCTACGTAAAGATTTAATGGTTTCATTAAAGAGTGTAAGCTTTTAGACCCTCACCCTCACTTAGTGAGGGTAGATTTCATGGTCCAATATGTGTTCAAATGTGGTGTGTTCACTGTGTTGCAAGCTTGACAAATTTTTAATGTATAGAGGATGGATAAATCTTTTTGAGGGGCCAAGGTAGGTGCTATATTCTAGATTCACTTTCAACAGAGGTAGCCAAGGTGAGTCCTTATCCGTTTAGATCCCAACATATTTCATTCAGCACTTTGGCCTAGTACCCTTTCAACAGAGGTAGCCAAGGTGAGTCCTTATCCGTTTAGATCCCAACATATATTTATCCCAACATATTGGCCTAGTACCCTTTCAACAGAGGTAGCCAAGGTGAGTCCTTATCCGTTTAGATCCCAACATATTTCATTCAGCACTTTGGGTTCAAGCACTCCCTTCCCATTGGGTGATCAACGAGAGGAAGGAAAACCAAGAAGGGCCTAGAGTCATCTAAGGTAAGACACCTGTAAATCATTAACACATCATACTACCTCCGAGCATACATCTCTCAGTCCTCTTTTTGGCTGAACTCTAGAAGATCTTAGTTTGAAATAAGGTCAGATTCTTTCTTTGGCTTGTGGCACTCAAAAGAACCAACACTGACAATTTCATATAAATTTTTTTACTCCTTAATCCCCATCCAGTATGGTGTGTTCTTAGCAAGAATATATCTGAGACTTGATCGCATGTTTTGAAGCTGTTCACTTGTTGAGAGGATTTGGTGGAGGTTTTTTCAACCGTTTAGGGTGTCTTCTGTCCCTAATCATACTTGTTCTAGTGTGAAGAAGGAAATTGCCTATCACTCTCACATCACATCTGTGGGAGATGAAGGATCCTTTGGTAATCCCCTTTTGTTGCACAAAGAGGGTTTTCCACAGATCTTGAGAGCATCCAAGAGGACGTTTACACTGTTCCTCACTTCAATGCATAGCTTTGACCCTTTGGTTCTGATTGTTTCAGATGTACAGTCAAGTATTCCATACGAGAGTTTACTTGGTTATCCACTGTCTAAACTCAGGTACTTCAAAGTAATTTCTGTGTATGAAAATGAAAACGACATGTACTTAGATTCTCATTTTTCCTTCTAACTGAACTTAAAGGGATGACAAAGCCATAATCTGTAACGCTGGTTACCCAGATTATTTTCATTGTTCACACCAATCAAGCAAATTGGAAAGGAAGCTAGGCTCGTAGCCCTAGTTAGTGCTTCACTCGCGTATGCAGAGCCTTACCCCTCTAGAACTCACATATTAACACAACATCAAAATACCGAAAAACCTAACAGAACCACACACACAGAGTATGCAGAAAAAAACAATAAGAGAAAGAAACAGAAAGCTCAAGTAAACCTAACCTACCACAGTTGCATTGATCTACAAATTTTAATTACACGAACACTAAATTTCTTGCCCTAGCTAGCTCGAAAACCAACCCTCGCTGCAACGTGTCTAAATAAAAAAAAAAAAATCAGCTCAATATTTCCTTCTGTGAAAAAAGCGAATTGAATTCCAAAATTTTCTCCATGTATGTAAACAGAACAAAAGGCAGCAACCAAACTAAAATGAAATTCCAAAAAACTTAAAAGGAGCTAGAAAGACGAAAACCACCTGACTCCTGAAGGTACCGAAAGACGAGGTAATTCAATTCGACGGAAGTGATGGACGTCATGGCAGCAGAAACGCCGGCTGTGAGGCCAGAGAGAGGCTAAACGATCATGCCGGCGAGCTCGAGGAGATGAAACAGAGAGATTTTCAGTACGGGCACATAGAAGGAAGAAGGAAACGGAAACCCGCCTTTATGTTAACGGAGATGGAGAACCGGTGAAACTGCAGCTTTCAGCCTTTCAGGATGCCGAATAAGTTGTAGAGACAAGGAAACCCACGGCTTAGTGTCGCGTTAACGAGAACCGTCAATGACATAACATTACGCAGTGCCCTTGCTTAGACGACCGTCCAATGCTATACAGCCATCTGTCATTGACAGCTGGGGGAGCCCGTGACTGCAAAATTAGTTTTTGTAATTTTTTTTCCTAAAATTACAATCCCCTTCCCTATCCCTATTTTTAACTTTTCTTTTACTTAATGAGTCATATTTTAGTCCTCCATTTTTTTTGTTGAACTCAAAAAAAAAAAAAATCCTCCATTTTTCATAAGCATTTAATAAAAATAACCTAACCCATTATTTGATCAATGAATAATTTAAATAAATCTATACTATCTATATCTATACTACATTAAAAAACAAAAAATTCTGAAAAACATTTTACCAAGATATTTCTTTAAATTTTAATTAATTACAACAATCAAATCATCATAATCAGATTTAATTTCGAATTCAAACAACAATAACAAGATAATTTGATTCAAAATTAATTAGAATCTAAATTCTTAATTTGATCAGCAATTTGATTTAAAAGCAAATCAATTTTGAATTTGAATCTACATTTTCTCTATAAACTGCATATCTCCTCCATTTTTTTCCAAATCAATCATTTTCACCAATCTTTTTTATTAGTATCTCTTTTTTTTTAATTTACGTTTTTTCCTCTTTTTTTTTTACAGCTAAGCATGTTAGTTGACATCATAGGAAAGAAATAATTAAATTAAACCACTTAATTTCAATAATTAATTCTACAATGTTGTGTTGTTGGTGGTGGTTTTACTATTTTTCTTTTGCTAATCTGAAATTAACACAATTTATATTTAATGACCTAATTCTTAAAAAGGTTTTAATAGAATATAATTATGTATAATCGTTTTTTTAGGTTAGATTAAGTATAATTATTTTTAATGGTAGAATAAGTACTATCAAAGTCAAAATTTAATTAGGGATGTCCATGGGACGTTCACAAATTTTTTTCGTTAAATTTTGCAGGGATCAGGCAAGGATTCTCCGCAGGAAATTCACGGGGACCGGGTTCTCAACAGAAAATTATTCCCCGTTTAGGTTTTTTTTTTTTTTAATCTCAATTGAATCAAATAATCATTTTGATAAATTTTCAAATAATTAACTTTCCCTTTCATGGAAAATATCCATTAAATTTCAATTAGATAGTTAATTATTCATGAAATTTTTTTATTTAAATGGTTTTATTGTATGTATGTATGTATGTATGTATGTATGTATGTATATATATATATATATATATATATATATATATATATATATATATATATAGAAAAATAAACAACAATGAAATTTTTTCTCCCAATCCCTCCCCTATTTCCTGCCTAAAGAGGGACTTTTCGTCCCGTTAGGAGCAAGTCCCTAAATTTAATACTAATGGGTTACATCAACATAAAAAAGTTAATCTAATTTTTTTTTATTAAAAGAATCATTATTGATATATAATATTATTAAATTTTATTGTTGTGATATTTAATAATAAATTTTATCTTTCAACAATGTAATTGATATTAATTATTAACAACTAAGTAAATTTTAAATAATTATAAATTAAATATAAGTGTGAAATATATTTAAAATAAAATCATATCAACTGAAAAAGTTAATCTAGTTTTTATTAGTAAAAAAAAATTATGAATGGAAAATATAGATTGATTTTATTTATATTTTAATAAATTAGATAATAAACTATGACTAATTAAATTTAAATATAAATTTTTAATATTGTAAAAAAACACATAAGTAGAATTGCAACTAGGAAACTAAAAAGTACAAAAATAAATTTTGGATTGGTGTGAAATAATAATGGAAATAAAAGTCAAACTGTAAAAATAGATTGCAAAAATAGATTGCATAATCGAAATGGCAAAGGAACAGATAGCAAAATCAAAATTGTGAAATAGCAATAATAAGGATGCAAGGAAAATTTACTCAATGAGGGAAGATGGGGCTCAAGAAGGTCATTGCCCAAAGTTGTAAATTGCAAAACCAAAATTGCAAACCAACCTACTTTACACACAATTGTAAACCAAAATTGCTACTCCTATTCACCTTGTAAATAGGTCTTTAGGAGGCTAAGTGAGTGACTTATATGTCTATAGTCCCTCTATCTTAGATAATTTGACTCAACAATTTTACGTATTTTGAAGTCTTTAATCTCTATGTCTAGGGTAAAGATTGGCTTAGGTCTAAGTTATTGTCTCCATCATGTGTGAGAAATTCATTTGTCACTAACCTTGTCAGTATTAGATTCAAGCTTAAGTTGCTACCCTAGTTAATCAATCTAGAATCTCAACGGTGTTTTATTCAACATAAGCAAAAAATTGAAATGTAGGCTCGGTTTTCATTATAATTTAGGCTAGAATTACTTCTTAAGGAACTCACATCCTTGAACCCCTTAAAAAGTTTAATTCATAATTAATTCAAAAAATTCAAAACAAAACCTTGAATTACATTCCATGCCAAGAAAAGGTAACTAATAACCTATTTGAAACCAAGAGAAATAGAAAGAAGGAAATTTGCTTGTTGTATTACTGGAATATGAAGATGAAAGACTAATTAAAAATAACAATTAACGCATCTCCTTTCAAAATACAGCTCTTGGAACAAAACCCATAAAGAAAAAAAAAATCTAGAAAAATGCTTTCAATTGCTTCATCAACCTCAACTCAATTTCAAAGCTTAATACAGTAGGTAAGGAACAAAAAATATGAAAAATTACAACCCAAAGTACTACAAAACATAAATCAAATTCAAACTACACTAAGTACGAGCTGGAATGAAGAAAACTTGAACAAAACTCATTGTTTTCCTTAGATTTCAATCGATTCAATCCCAACTATTTATAAGAAAGAATGAATCATTACAAAACAAACTTTCATTTGGATTGGATCGAAAAACCAAGGGAAAACAGAGCTGGACAAAATGAAGAAGAAGAAAAACCCACAAAATTAAATCCTTCGTTAAGCTCCAAAATCTGTCCCAAATCGTGTTGCCTATGCTTTCCTTTTATGGTCTCACATTAGGGTTGACACCTCAATCAATTTCGTCCATAATCCATCTATTTTGTGCAATAATCAAGCGCTTTCCAAACTTGAGTTTCGTTGATTTTTTTTCCTTTCTTGCGTTTTTCATACTGTTGCATATTGCAAAATCGATTCTACAATTTTGATTCTACAATTTCCAAAATTCATGCACAAAAGAAACTCTTCTTAGTTTATATTTCTCTTTTCCTCATTATTTATTTTACATGCACTTCTCACAAGTCATTGATGTTTTTCAAGCATTTACCAAATTTCTCCTATGATTTCTAAAGCAAAACAAACATATTTTAAGCTTATGAGCATTAAAGAAGCCTTAATTCTAAGGCTTATCAGTATGTTTTTTCATAGAGAGATAAATGAGTGAACTTTGCTAAATCATGTAGGATAAAAGAGAGTGAGTGGAGATGAGAGGTGGTGGAAGACGAGGAAGAACGTGGCCATAGAAATAAATAGAATGTGAAAAAGAGTTAATGATGTTGTCTGTGAGCATATAGAAAATTGCACCTACGCTATAGATGCTTAGAGTAAGAGATAACATCAATGGCTTATTTGCAAAGAAGTTTCGACCTAGCATATCAAAAATAATTTTTTTTAAAAGGACAATTAACAACAATTATTTTAAAAGCTGCATCAATCTTAAATTAAGCCTACACATACTCAAAGAATAAATTGGAAAAATATTCAAGACAAATTTTTATTATTATAATATGACAGCCTAACAGTGCCAAGATAAAAAGAAAGTGTAAGATAAAACGCACACATTTGTAAATTTGCAATAATTATTTCTTAGTCAAAAAGGTTCTTCATGATGGGACGAGCTTTGCACATAGCCTCCAATGGAACAATCTTGGGCATTGTGGCACCTGCCCCCTCGTTCATGTCCACTTCTTCTTCTCCAATTCTCTCCCACTCGAAGCATTGAATCAGTGCCGCCAAAGTTAGACCCATCACCCTTTGTGCCATGACAGACCCAGGGCAGGCTCGCCTCCCTACTCCAAAAGGCACCAACTTGTGTACCTCGATTTCTGACTTTTCATATCGCTCTGGTATGAAATTTGTGGGTTCCTCCCATTCGTTTGGATCCCTATGTATGGCCCATGCATTAACTAGTACCATCGTGTCACGTGGCACATCATATCCACATATTGTGCAGTCGTGGGATGCATAATGAGGTAGCAACATTGGAGCGGCGGGAGTCAATCGAAGAGTCTCAGAGATGATTCCTTGAAGATAGGGTAGTTTGGACACGTCTGATTCTTCAACGAGTCGTTCTTGTCCAATTTGAGTGTCTAGTTCGTCTCTTGCTTTTTTTAACACTTCAGGATTGTTTAGTAGATGAGACAAGGCCCATTCCATTGTCACAGCTGATGTGTCGGTCCCCGCAATCAATAACACCTACAAATCAATTGTTACCATTAATATATATATATTGTCCATGGGGAACATTCATAAATGATGAGTTTTTTTTTTTTTTTTATTGAGTACAATAAATGTGGAGTAAGGAGATTTGAACCTTCGACCTCAAGAGAAGGAGTACATGTTAATTACTGTTGAGTATGCTCACTTTGACCTTAAATAACATGTTATTTTGGTGCAAAAAAAAACATGAAAATTAAGGTCAATTTTACTTACCACAAATTAGGTGAATTAAGAAGACATAGGGCCCGTTTGATAACCATTTGGTTTTTTGTTTTTGAAAATTAAGCTTGTTTTTTCACAATTTTTCTACAATAATTTTCATCTTCCCTACAATGATTTTCATATTTCTTAAGGAAACATTTGAGTTATTAGCTAAATTCCAAAAACAAAAACAAGTTTTTGAAAACTATTTTTTTTAGTTTTCAAACCTTGGCTTGGTTTTTGAAAACATATATAAAAAGTAGTAACAAAACAAGAAAACTTATAGGTGGAAGTAGTATTTGTTGAATGAGAAATTTCGGTCAATCACACAATGTCATGTCATTAATTTAAATTAATGATAATATAAATTTGGGACCAATTACAAATATACACGTGTCTACACATTAAATTAAAAGACATGAAAAATTGGCAAATCAAATAATGTCAACTATCCAATATTGATCCATTATGTGACTTAAACTAGTACAATCAAATTATGTCATTTGGCATTTGGATTTGAAGCTAATTTAGCTCGAGATCACTAAAATGGATTGGGCCAAATTTAAATAATCCAAGTCTATTAAAAAAAATTGGATTAAGTCCAAATAAGCCCAAGCCCAAAAGTTGGGCCCAAAGTCAACAAAGCTCAAGCCCATACGGGATCCACCAAATTCTATAAATAGAGGAGACCACCCTCCATTTGAAGACATTCAGAACAGCCAGAATCTAGAGCATTCAACCATAGATTTAGAAGCTTCAAGTTCAGTTAGAGAATTCAGAAAATTCAGAAGACCCAAGATTCAGGATTCAAAAGATTCAATGACTAGAAGACTTTAAGAATATCAACAAACTGACAGGCCGATCCAAGATCAATAAGCCGACAAGTTGATCCAAGATCATCAAACCGACAGGCCGATCCAAGATCAACAAGCTGACAGGCCAATCCAAGATTAACAAGCCGACAAATCGATCCAAGATCATCAAATCGACAGGCCGATCTAAGATCAACAAGACAACAGTTTGATCCAAGATCAACAAGCCAACAAGTCAATCCAAGAGGATCAACAAGCCCACAGGCTGATCCAAGAAAATCAACAAGTCAGAACTTCAAGCTTACATATTCGAGAGAAAGAATCAGAGGATAAATATTAGAGATTGTAACACTTCACAAAAATCAATAAAATCAAGTTCATTCCACGAATTAAATTTCTCCGAAAATCTCATGTGAACAGTATTCATAGGCTTAATTTTCAAAAATCAAAAACTGAAAACTAAATGGTTATCAAACGGGACTTTACTATTCGGTATGATTTTTATTTCTTTTCTTTCATTGTGAGTGCGTGTAATTTTATAATAAAATTATGATAGAACAATTATTTATAAAATTTAAGATTCACTTTGTATTTTACATTTATTATTCACAAACATGTAATTTTCAATGAACAAATATCCTAATTCATTCTTAAAAAAAAAAAATATAGTCATCCTAAAAATAGATTAAAATTTCTTATTTTAAGAAAATAGTAACTTGAATATATTTGATTAAAAAAATAGAAAAAAAATCAATCTATACCACTAAACTTTGGGGTTGTATCACTTAAGACCTTAAACTAATAATTGTATACATTAAAACCCTAAACTTTCATAATTAAACCATCCATTAGAATTTTATTTTAAAATTGTACATGCATGACTTTCACCCGTATACAAGACTTCTTCAAATATAGGGATTAACATAATATTGTAGAGAAATACTATAATCAAATTAATAGTAGCAATTTTTCATTAATATGAGTTGTTTTTATCTTCTTGTCTTCCTTTTTTTTTTTTTTTCTATACTTATTTAGGAAGAATTACGTGATAATTTTTCTTGTTACAATTTATTACTTTATCTAAAGTTGAAAGTTCAACCCCACCCTTACATGAAACATTATTGCGTAAAGGGGAAAATGACTAAAAATGGTTTAAAATATATATTAAGAATATTAACCCTATTTCAAAAGAAAATAAAAGAGTCTCGACCTAATAGTCACCCAAAGTAGTTGTAACGCCCCAGGCCCAGGATTCGAACAAGGATTTGGAATCCGGATTCGGCACCTAATGGCCCTGGCATTCCCCTGCGACCTGGCTACGTCACCTTACTTGTCTTGAACTGCTTCTAAGAGTGAAGACTGTCCCCACAAACCAACACTAGTCCTTTCAGCATGTTTTGTCCTCACTCATATGCTTCCTAGGGTTCCTATGATTAAGTCACCGAAAAGGAAGGTGCACCTTGTTGGTATAGGTAGTAGCTATCAATTCTTTTAAGCCTTTCTTAACCATGCCTTGCATAGCCTCAGGATCCCTCTCATTCGGATGTGGTCTCGATTCATTCATGTACCCCTCCTAACCTCGGGCGTTACATGCCCACTAGCTTTCGCCTTGGTTCGTCCCCGAACCACATCTTACTGGGAAAAGTTCCTCTCTGATACCACGGATTCCAAATCCTGGTCCGAATCTTGGGCCTGGGGCGTTACAGATAAAATCAATTGACAATGAGAGGAGTAACTTATGTATCTTATAAATTGTGAAGTTTCTCTTCATCTTTCTGATATGAATGGAGCAGATACCCGTTTGGGTTTCATGGTCTCTGATACCATATTAGAGAAATATGATGTTCCATCTTAAAACAAATTAGTTTTGAGGTGGAATCTCATGTAATCTAATATGGCATAAAAAGTTTCTCTATACGTGGCTTTTATATATAGTATAGAAACTATAGATTAAGTTTTCATTTTTTTTCTGTAATGCCCCAGGCCCAGAATTCGGACCAGGATTTGGAATCCGGATTCAACACCTAACGGCCCCGGCATTCTCCTGCATCCCCCGCATCCTGACCACGCTACCTACTTGTCTTGAACTGCTTCTAAGAGTGAAGATTGTCCACACAAACCAACACAGGTCCTTTCAACATGCTTTGTCCTCACTCACATGCTTCCTAGGAAAATTCTCAGGAGGTCACCCAACATAGGATTGCTCTAAGCTAAGCACACTTAACTTTAGAGTTCCTATAATTAAGCTACCGAAAAGGAAGGTGCACCTTGTTGGTATAGGTAGTAGCTATCAATTCTTTTAAGCTTTTCTGAACCATGCCTTGAATAGCCTCAGGATCCCTCTCATTCGGATGTGGTCTCGGTTCATTCATGTACCCCTCCTAACCTCGGGCATTACAGTAGTTGTTAGTAGAGATGTCCATAGGGGGGGGGGGGGGGCGGGGATGATGATGGCTTCCTCGTCCCGTCCACGTCCCCATTTAAATCTCCATCCCCGCAAAATTTTATGTTAAATTTTGAGGGGATCGGAGCGAGGATTCCACATGGAGAATTCACAAGATCAAATTCTCTATGGGGAATTATTCTCTATTTAGTTTTTTTTTTTCTTTTTTTAAGCATCAAATAATTCTTTTGATAAAATTTCAAATAGTTAAATTCCATAGGAATTATCCATTAATTTTCAATTACATTATTAATTATTCATGAAAAATATTCATTTAAGTAGTTAATTTTCTATTAAAAAATTATATTTAAAGATAAAATTCTTAAACCTCCTAATAGAAATAAAACAATATTTCATATCAAATTATCTAATTAATCCATACATATAAATCAAATATTTAATTATATAATTCAAACATATCCAATTATCTAAATCATTAACAATAAAATTTTAAATGACACACACATACACATATTAAAAATAGAACAAAAATTAAAGGGGGCGAGGCACGGGGAATACATTCCCTGTCCCCATTTAGCTCACGAAATTTTTTTTTCCCCATTCCCCGTCCCGTTAAGGGCAGGTCCCCGTTCTCGCAAAAAAAAAATAGATATCTCTATATTGTCGGGTACTTAAAAGAAAATTTTCACATGTCACCTAATTGGTTGACTCTATTGTCCAATCATTCTCACATAAAGAGAAAAAAATGACTAAAAATAGTTTTAGATTTATATTGGAAATGTTAACCCTATTTGCTAATTTGAGTATAGTTCATCTAGTTAAGACACTATTTTTTACCAATAAGACAAGTTCAAATCCTACCTTACATATTATTAGACTACAAATTATGTCAATCATATATATATATATATATATATATATAATTACAAGTGAGTTTGTGAACTCATAGAAAATATGAAAACAATAAGAAAAAAAAAATTGATCCTGTTAAATTCAAATATCCACAGTAACTTTTCGCTGCAAATTAATTTAAGTCTAAATTATAAAAAATACATTTTAACTTTGACATTGGTTTTAAAAATACATTTATTCTTTCAAAATTTGGAATATTATCTTTGACCTCTTACAAAGTTTCAAAACTATCTTTGGACTAAAAAATAGGTTAGAATGTTGGACAAAAAGTCGATGTAACAAAACGTTGTTCTTTCGAATTTAATCCAAGCAAGCATTTCAGTCACTGCTATGTCAATTTTTTATCCAACATTCTAATAGATTTCTATTATAGTTTTGAAACATTTATAAAACGTTAAAGATACTACTGCAACTTTTGAAAGAATATGAATATTTTTAAAATAAAGAGCAAAGTTCAAAGGTATTTTTAATAATTTAGCCTTAATTTAATTTGTGGATATTTTAAAGACATAAAAGTTGAGTTTTGTTCTTTAAACAACATAAAGTTGAGATTTTTTTTTTGGTTGAACAACATAAAAGTTGAGATTATTCCAATTACAAAAGTTATGCTTAAATTTACTCTTGAAAATAATTATAAAAAAAATAAGAGTACTTGTAAGTTTTTTTTTTTTCTTTTTGAGAAGAGAGTACTTGTAAGTTGTATGCATAATCAAATCACTTTTATATCTCAGAAGGGAAAAAAAAAAATCACTTTTATTTACCAGTATAAATCCTTTGATTGTTTGGTCGTCATAGTGAGCAGGATCTGATTGCTGCAGAGAGAGAAGGTGATCGATCATCGTGTTACGTCCCTCTTCCTTCTTTCTCCGGTGGTCGTCGATCAGCCCCTGCAAGAACGCATCGATTTTCTTCCCAAATTTAATCAATTTCCTCTCGAAGCCCTTCGAAATCCAGCTCAGAATGGGGAAAAAATCCCCTGGATTTGATACTCCTCCCAGCCCCACAATCTGCTTAATCAACGCCCTGAACTTCCTGGCCTCTTCCTCGTCCGTCACCTCCTCGCCGTAATACCTCTTTCCGGCCGCCATTCTCATCGAGATGTTGAACGTCAGCTCCAACAACGCCGATTGCATTTCTACTTTCCAGAATTGATGGATCGAGTTGCTCGACAGTTTCCGCACCAATCGCTCCACTTCATCCCTCCGAATATCGGCGAATTTGTTGATTCGAGACGAAGAGAAGATTTCGATGGCGCCCATTCGGCGGAGGTTCCGCCAGTGGTCGCCGTACGGAGCCCCAATCATGGTAGTGTAGTTGTAGCCGAGGTATTTGCCGATTAGCAACCGAGGACGGTTGGCGAGAACGACGTCGTTTTTAGTGAAGCACTCCTCCACCGCCGACGAAGAGGATACCACGACTGCGAGTTGAGATCCGAGGCGGAGAGACATAACAGGGCCATATTTGGCGGAGAGGCTCTGGAAATTTCGGTGGAGTGGCTTTTTCAAGAGATGGAGATGGCCGATTATCGGAAGAGAGGGCGGACTCGGCGGTAAGTTTTTACGAAATCGACGGATGAGGTTGAAAGCAAAAAGAAGAAAGAGAAGAGAGAGGGAAGTGTAGAGTAGGTAACTGTCTAATTCCATGGCGTTTTAGTTAAGCTCTGAAACTGTGATTGTTTGGTGGGTTCAATTTCTGACCGTATATAATGGAGGTTGGAGAAGGAGAGCCATTCGAGTATCCTCCAAGTTTGAAATTTTGAATGTTCTAATTTCAGAGATGAAAATGAGTTGCGTGAATGTTTTGATTAAGCCTCAAAACATTTTCCCAGAGTCTCTTTCTTGCAGAGGATTTTCAATTAATTAAGGCTTAGAATATTCTTTCTTTTAAACAATTTTTTTTTTCTCTTTTTCATCAGGCAGCGCAGCCAGCGATTAGAGAGAATCAATTGAGTATCGTCCAAGTTATAAATTTATGGTTGAAAATTAAACTATAATCTTAACCACATATTTACCTTGATATTCATCCATTAAATTTCTATGAATTGAGATGATTGTTGCTTATTTTGTTCATGAAAATTTAAAAGTTATAGTCATGCTATTGGAATTTGAAGATAAACTCCTGACCTAGCTTATAAAACATTGAATAAATTCACAAATTTAATTAATAACACGAGGACGCTAGTAGTCTATTGTCAATAGATTCCCTTGCACGTTTGGGGTTTATTGTCGCCACAATTTGTCTATAGGTTTTTGTTTTTGGCTGTAAATTTAAGGTTTCGTTTGATAACAATTTAGGCCATGTTTGATAACCATTTAGTTTTTGGTTTTTGGTTTTTGAATAAATACTACTCTCGATTTACTTGTTTTGTTATCTACCTTTTACCTATGTTTTCAAAAATCAAGCCTTGTTTTGAAAACTAAAAAAAGTAGTTTTTAAAAACTTGTTTTTGTTTTTAGAATTTGGCTAAGAATTCAAATGCTCCCTTAAGGGAGATGAAAACCATTGTAGAGAAATTGAGAGAAAACAAGCTTAATTTTTGAAAACCAAAAACAAAAAACCAAATGGTTATCAAACGGGGCCTTAGTTTTTGGTTTTTAAAAATTAAGCGTATAAATAGTACTTCCACTTATGAGTTTTTTTGTTTTGTTATCTACTATGTTTTAAAAAACCAAGGCAACTTTTGAAAACTAAAAAAAGTATGGCTTGTTTGATAACCATTTAGTTTTTAGTTTTTGAAAATTAAACTTATAAATACTACTTCCACCTATAAATTTCTTGGTTTATTATCTACTTTTTACATGTGTTTTAAAAATCAAGCCAAATTTTGAAAACTAAAAAAATAATTTTTTAGAATTTGACTAAGAATTCAAATGTTTTATCGGCTGTTTAGGACAAAGAGTTACAGAGAGTAGAAGTTAGTAAGTCTAGGGAGTTAGAAAGTTTGTTTTTAGGGTGCATAGTTGTTTAATCTAGAGTTAGAATTGTGTGCTTGGAGCAAGAAGTTGTTTAGTATGGAGTTATGAAGTATGTGTTTGGAGTGCAAATTTGTTAAATCTAGAGTTTTGAAGTCTGCGTTGATTTTAGTTTTTTTTTCTACAAATTTTTAAAATTTCATTATTAAAGATTTGTTCCCATGAATTTTAAGATTGAGATTTTTTGTTTTTATTAATTTATGTATATTTTAAAATTTTCTTTAAAGAAAAAAAAAAGAATTTTGAACAAATACCCCACATTCTTTTTTCACTATTTTTCACATTAATTATTCATTTTTCTTGGATAATTTTCAAATACAAGAAAGTCTTACAATAATTTTTTAAATATTACATGTGATTTGGAAAGATTTGAATCCATTAATTTAAAAGGGATTCAAATAAACTTCAAATTTTTTTTACGTTTTTCTCAATTCTATAAATAATATAGATTTGTTTCCATCCATCCAAAAATTGAGATTTTAAATTATATTATTTTATGAATATTTTACAATTTTTTAAAGACTCGTTTTTGTCAATTTTAAAATTTTAATTTAAGATTTGTTTTCCAAGCTTAATAAAAGTTATAATTTTTTTTTTGCATAATTTAAGATTTTATTTTTCTAACTAATCAATGTAATGAATTATCTCAAGTTTGATTAATTTGAAAATAATATATACTTTGAAGTTTTAAAATAACTAAGTTAAAAATAAAGTATCAAGTTCACGTTTGATAATCATTTGATTTTTGGTTTTTAGTTTTTAAAAATTGCATTTGTTTTCTTATCATTTCTCTATAATAATCAGTTTCATCGTTTTTATGAAAACATTTGAATTCTTAGCCAAATTCTAAATTTCAAAACTTGGCTTGGTTTTTTAAAACATAGATAAAAAGTAGATAATAAAACAAGGAAACTTATAGGTGGAAGTAGTACTTATACGCTTAATTTTCAAAAACCAAATGGTTATCAAACGAGGCCCAAATATTTATGTTTTTTTAAAATAATCAAGTTCAAAATGAATATATATTTTTTAAAATATCATACATATTTTTGTTCAAACTACTATATATTTATGTTATTTATTGTAATAATTTTATTTTATTAAGTTTGGAAGGAGAAATCATTTATCTTTTTACTTTGAATATAAATAATTTGAAAATCAATTTTTTTTAATACGTTAACCTTTTTAAATACTAATTTCTTAAATTGTAATACGGGTTAGTTTAAAATATATTTTTCTTATCTTCAAATCATAAAATTATATATATTTTTGAACTATTAGTAAAAAATAAAAAACTAAAAAAAAAAAATAAGATTGTTATTTGTTAGAAGTAATTTTAGTCTAAACTTTCAAAAAAATTGTAGATGGCATATGGAAGAAGTGAGATAGAGAAATTTTTATCAATTAAAAAAAAAGTTATGTAGTACTCTAATTTACATTAAGAATTTCAATTTAAATAATAGTATCATATCTTCAACATTCTTATATAATTTTTATTTAAAAAATAAAATTATAGAATAAAATAAATATTTTTTTAAAGAAATTTATTAAAATTATAAGATAAAAATAAAAATATTTTTTAATAATTATTTATATTTAATTATTAATTAGTAATAATGATGAGAAAATTTATATAAAAAATAAAGAAAAATTTACAAATAAAAAAATTATGTAAAAAAATGAAGAGATATAGGAGAGAAGAAAGATGGAGGTAGAAGTGAAATAAGGTGAAGAAAATAGAACATAGGAAAGTTGTGGGACCCACAATGAGAAGTTGGAGCAGAAGTTAATAAGTTGCTAGGGCCCACAATAGGGAGTTAGAGGAGGAGTTAATATGTTTGTGAGGCCCACAATTGGAGTTAATATACCCTTTAGCCAAAACTCTCTCAACTCCTCAATCCAAACACCACAATTTTCAAAAAACCAAAACTAACACAATTTTCAAAAAGATCAAAACTAAAAACTAAATGGTTATCAAACGGATAGTTTTCAAAAACTTACTTTGTTTTTGTTTTTGGAATTTGGCTAAGAATTAAATATTTTTTTAAGGAAAATAAAATTAATTGTAGAGAAATGATGAGAAACCAAACATAATTTTTAAAAATTAAATAGTTATCAAACCGAGCCTAAATCTTTTACTAAAAATAAATCATGAGATAACACGCACAATTTTCAAAAATAAAAAACTAAGGTTTCGTTTGATAATCATTTAATTTTTTTGTTTTTAAAAATTAAGCTTATAAATACTACTTCCGCTTATAGGTTTCATTGTTTTGCTATCTACTTTTTACATATATTTTAAAAAACCAAGCCAAATTTTAAAAATTAAAAAAAAAATAGTTTTATTTTTGAAATTTGACTAAAAATTTAAATATTTTATTAAGAAATATGAAACTCATTGTAGGAAAATTGGAAGAAAACAAACTTAATTTTTAAAAACAAAAGACTAAAAACTAATGCTCCGTTGATAACGATTTTGTTTTAGAATTTTGAAAATTAAACTTGTTTTCTCCTAATTTTTATACAATGAGTTTCATCTCTCTTTAAGAAAAGATTTGAATTCTTAGCCAAATTCTAAAAACAAAAACAAGTTTTTGAAAACTACTTCCAAGAATATTCATAGATGTGAGTAGTATTTATAAGTTTAATTTTCAAAAACAAAAAATAAAAAATTAAGGCCCCGTTTGATAACCATTTAGTTTTTGATTTTCGGTTTTTGAAAATTAAGCCTATAAATATTACTCTCACTTATGTATATTATTATTTTGTTATCTACTTTTTACTTATGTTTTAAAAAATCAAGCCATGTTTTAAAAACTAAAAAAAGTAAGCCCCGTTTGATAACCATTTGGTTTTTGGTTTTTAGTTTTTGAAAATTAAGCCTATAAATACTACTCCCACTTATGGTTTTACTTGTTTTGCCATCTACTTTTTGCCTTATGTTTTTAAAAATCAAGCCATGTTTTGAAAACTAAAAAAAGTAGTTTTCAAAAACTTTTTTTGTTTTTAAAATTTGGCTAAGAATTCAAATACTTCATTAAGGGAGATAAAAATCATTGTAGAGAAATTGGGGAAAAACAAACTTAATTTTCAAAAATTAAAAACTAAAAATCAAATGGTTATCAAACGGAGCCGTAGTTTTCAAAAACTTGTTTTTGTTTTTAGAATTTAGCTAAGAATTCAAATGCTTCCTTAAGGGAGATGAAAATCATTGTAGAGAAATTGAAAGAAAACAAACTTAATTTTCAAAAACAAAAAATTAAATGGTTATCAAACGGGACCTAAATATTTATCAAACGGTACTATTAGTTAGGCAAACTAAAAATCAAATGGGCCAAGTTTTTTATAATGGGAGGATACTCGAATGGCTAGTTCTCTGCTATATGTACAGTCAGAAATTGAACCCCAAAGCTTCAAAGCAAACAGAGCGTAACTGAAACGCCATGGAATTAGACAGTTACCTACTCTACACTTCCCTCTCTCTTCTCTTTCTTCTTTTTGCTTTCAACCACATCCGTCGATTTCGTAGAAACTTACCGCCGAGTCCGCCCTCTCTTCCGATCATCGGCCATCTCCATCTCTTAAAAAAGCCACTCCACCGAAATTTCCAGAACCTCTCCGCCAAATATGGTCCTGTTATGTCTCTCCGCCTCGGATCTCAACTCGCAGTCGTGGTATCCTCTTCGACGGCGTTGGAGGAGTGCTTCACTAAAAACGACGTCGTTCTCGCCAACCGCCCTCGCTTGCTAATCGGCAAATACCTCGGCTACAACTACACTACCATGATTGGGACTCCGTACGGCGACCACTGGCGGAACCTCCGCCGAATAGGCGCCATCGAAATCTTCTCTTCGTCTCGAATCAACAAATTCGCCGATATTCGGAGGGATGAAGTGGAGCGATTGGTGCGGAAACTGTCGCGAAATTCGATCCATCAATTCTGGAAAGTAGAAATGCAATCGGCGTTGTTGGAGCTGACGTTCAACATCTCGATGAGAATGGCAGCCGGAAAGAGGTATTACGGCGAGGAGGTGACGGACGAGGAAGAGGCCAGGAAGTTCAGAGAGTTGATTAAGCAGATTGTGGCGTTAGCAGAAGTATCAAATCCAGGGGATTTTTTCCCCATTCTAAACTGGATTTCGAAGGGTTACGAGAGGAAATTGATTCACACTGGGAAGAAGATGGATGCGTTCTTGCAGGGAGTAATCGATGACCACCGGAAGAAGGAGGAGGAGGGAAGGAACACGATGATCGATCACCTGCTCTCTCTGCAACAATCGAATCCTGCTCACTATGACGATCAAATAATCAAAGGATTTATACTGGTAAACAAATTTCTCCATATCTCTCTACATTTTTTTCATTTTTATTGGGATTTGATTGTGCGTACAACTTACAACTACTCGATTTTTTTATTTTTTATTTTCAAAAGTAAATTTAAGCAAAACTTTTGTGATTGGAATTAATCTCAACTTTTATTATTTCTAAAATATCGACAAATTATTATTCTATTTATTTACTATTATCATTATTTTTTATTGTGAGGTTGGGACTCTTTGTCTTTTCTTGGTTGAATTTTTTTTTTTACTTCAACAAAATATATAAATAAGATTCAAACTTCTAATCTATTGGTCAAGAATATAATGTCTTAATAAAATAGATTAACATTCCTAATATAAATCTTAAATCATTTTTCGTCCATTTTTTCCTTTAAACAAGAATGATTTAAGGGACTAGTAGAAGTATGAGTTAGTAAATATGTAGAGTTAGGAGAAAATCTGTGTTTGAGATGCATAATTATTTAGTTTAGAGTTAGAAAGCCCGTGTTTGGGACAAAAAGTTGTAAGGAGTAAGAGTTATTAAATATGTGTTTGAGTGCAAATTTGTTAAACCTGTAATTTTGAAGTCTGAGTTGATTTTAGTTTTTTTTTTTTGTACAATTTTTTCTACAATTTCAAATTTTTATTATTAAGAATTGTTCTCATGAATTTTAAGATTGAGATTTTTTTTGTTTTTATTAATTTATGTATATTTTACAAATTTCTTTAAAATTTTTTTTTTTGAACAAATACCTCACCTTCTTTTTTCAATATCTCACTTTAATTATTCATTTGCCCTTAATAGTTTTCAAATAAAAGAAAGTCTTACAATACTTTTCTTAAATATTACGATTCGGAAAGATTTCAATCTATTAATTTAAAGGGATTCAAAATAAATTTCAAGATTTTTATGTTTTATTCTCTCAATTCTAGAAATAATATAGATTTGTTTCTGTCAATCCTAAAATTGAAATTTTAAATTGTTTTATTTTATCAATATTTTACAATTTTGTTAAAGATTTGTTCAATTTTAAAATTTTAATTTAATATTTATTTTTCAAGCTTAATAAAATAAGTTTTTTTTTGTATAATTTAAGATTTTATTTTTCTAACTAATTAATGTAATGGATTATCTAAAGTTTGATTAATTTGAAAATAATATATTATTTGAAGTTTTAAAATACCTAAGTTAAAAATAAAATATCAAGTATTTATACTATTTTAAAATAATTAAGTTCAAAATGAATATATATTTTTTAACACCATTCAAAATGAATATCACATATACTTTTGTTCAGATTACTATATATTTATGTTATTTATTGTAATAATTTTATTCTATTTTGGAAAGAGAAATCGTTTATCTTTTTACTTTGAATATAATTAATTTGAAAATCAATTTGTTTTAATACGTTAACCTTTTTAAATACTAATTTTTTTAATTGTAGTACGAGTTAGTTTAAAATATGTTTTTCTTATCTTCTAATCATAAAATTATATATATATATTTTTTATCTATTAATAAAAAAAAAGCTAAAAAAAGATAAAATTGTTATTTTTTATAAGTAATTTTTGTTTAAACTTAAAAAAAATGTAGATGACATATGGAGGAAGTGAGATATAGAGATTTTTATCAAGTAAAAAAATTGTTACATAGTAATCTAATTTACATTAAGAATTTCAATTTAAATAATAGTATCATATCTAAAATATTGTTATATAATTTAAATTTAAAAATAAAATGATGGAATAAAAAGAAAAATATTTTTGTTAAAAATTTATTAAAATTATAGGATAAAAATAAAAATATTTTTTAATAATTATTTATATTTAATTATTAATTAGTAATAATGATGATAAATTTTATATAAAAAATAAAAAATATTTTTTAAATTAAGAAATTAAAAAAAATTATGTAAAAAAAAATAGAGAGAGAAGAGAGAGGTAGGAGTGAGGTGGGAAAAACTCTAGTAGTACCATAGTATGGAAAATTTTTCATACTACATCCATTGATTACTTACCACATCAGCATCCTTTTGAAAATTATGTGGGTCCACCAACATTTATAAACCATTTATAAACCCAAGAACATAGTGTGAACAAATGGAGTATGATACTCCTGTAGTACTAGAAATTTTTTGGAGTGAGGTGAGGTGAAAAAAAATGAGATAGGAAAGTTGTGAGGCCACAATAGAGAGTTGAAAGAAGAGCTAATAAGTTTATAAGACCCACAATAGAGAGTTGGAGAAAAAGTTAATAAGTTTGTGGGGCTCATAATAGGAGTTAAAACATCCTTAGGTCGAATAAAGAATTGTGGGGAGTTATTAACTTCTCCCAACTCCACTCCTCCAATTCTTCCATCTAAATAGCTCCTAAAAGAATGAAATTAAGAGTCGTTGACATGACATGTGGACATTTTCTTTTTAGTACCCACAAGCACACCTGTATCGCTGACTGTTAGGTTGAGAATCGATTCTTTCCTTTCGTTTTGAAATAAGGTATTTACCAGTCCTAGACTCATAATATACATTTTAAACCATTTTTAGTCATTTTTCCTATTACACGTTTAATAAAATTAAGAGTGGATGACATGACGTGAACATCGTAGACCACAAATACATTAATTTAAGAATGATTGAAAACGATTTAAAAAATCAAAATTAAGTGTTGGGTGCATGATATTAAATTTTCATCGATATGCCGATATTTTCATATATCCATGAGTTCCACATCGATATATGGAGTGAATAGAATAGCAACAAAATTGATGAAACATAAAAAGAATAGCAACAAAATGCTACTAATATGAATATAATATAAATAACTTATTTATTTATCAATTTAAATAATTTTTTTGAATTTTTTTTGTTTTTATAATTTTTTCTAGGAAAATATTCATCAACATCTACATTTTATCGACATTTTCATCAAATTGAGACATTGACATTTCTATCCACATTGGCATTTGTTTTTTAATAAAATATACTTACGTTACTGTTTTTTAAAAATAAAAGGCCTCGATGATTATATATTTTTTTAATAAATAATTGTTCTATCACAATTGTATTATAAATTAGAATCACACACACACAAGTACTCAAAAAAAAAAAAAAATTACACACTCAGAATGAAAGAATGAATGAAAAACCCTACCGAATAGTAAGTTTCTAATTTCAATCAAACCGAACTAAACAAAATAAAATAAAAATAATTTCAATAAAACCATTAATCCTATTCATGATTTCGCCTTTCCATTAGAATGATTCTCAAACTCATGTAAACTTTTAAAATTACAGAGAAAAATTAATTTACCTCCCTGATTTGTGTGGTAAGTAAAATTGACCTTAATTTTCATGCATTGTGTGGTAAGTAAAATAACACGTCATTTAAGAATGTTCACCATATATAATTTTTTAATTAAAAATATATTAATATTTTATCTGGAACAATTGATTTTGTAGGCATTACTGACTGCGGGGACCGACACATCAGCCGTGACAATGGAATGGGCCTTGTCTCATCTACTGAACAATCCTCAAGTGTTAAAAAAGGCAAGAGACGAACTAGACACTCAAATTGGACAAGAACGGCTCGTTGAAGAAGCAAACATGTCCAAACTACCCTATCTTCAAGGAATCATCTCTGAGACTCTTCGATTGACTCCCGCCACTCCGATGTTGTTGCCCCATTACGCAGCCAACGATTGCACAATCTGTGGATATGACGTACCACGTGACACGATGGTATTAGTGAATGCATGGGCCATACATAGGGATCCAAACGAATGGGACAAGGCCACAAGTTTCAAACCAGAGCGATATGGAAAATCAGAAGTTGAGACATACAAGTTTGTACCTTTTGGAGTAGGCAGGCGAGCGTGTCCTGGGTCTGCTATGGCACAAAGGGTGATGGTTCTAACTTTGGCGGCACTGATTCAGTGCTTTGAGTGGGAGAGAATTGGAGTAGAAGAAGTAGACATGAAAGAGGGGCTAGGTGCCACAATGCCCAAGATTGTGCCATTGGAAGTCATGTGCAAAGCTCGTCCCATCGTGAAGAGCCTTCTTGACTAAGAAATAATTCTTACAAATTTACAAATGTGTGCGCTTTGTCTTATACTTTCTTTTGTTCTTGGCATTATTGGACTATATGAGAGAATAACAATTAAAATTTGTCTCGAATGTTTCTTCAGTTAAATTATTAATTTATTCTATGAGCATGCATAGGCCTAATTAATTTACTATTTATGCAATTGTTAAAATAATTGGTGTCAATTGCACTTTAAAAAAATATCAATTTTTGATAGGTTGGTTTGAAAAACCTCTTTGCTGTTACACACAAATGACAAGCAAAGAAACAAAAACAAGAAAATTAACACACAGATTTACCTGATTCACTAATGATGTGTTAGCTACATCTACGGGTAGAAAAAGTAATCGTTTTATTATCTCGAGGAGCAATAGAGTATAGAATACAAAGATCTTTTGCAAATAAGAGTTAGAGTGTTTATATATATGACACCCCTCTTAAACCCTAAACAACATAGGCCCAAAAAAATAGAAACTGAAAATATAATCTCCATATAACTTAAGTTTCAGAGGCATGGCCCTCGAGCCCCCTATCAAGTGTCACGTTGAGCCCCCGAACCCCCAAAACTAGGGCGCTTCACCCCTGAACTCCCGTACTTGATCATTCGGAGCACTAAATAATAGATTCAAGGCATTTGTATATTTGCAAATCAGCCATTGATGTTATCTCTCACTATAAGCATTAATGGCATCAATGCACCTGTCTGCATGCTCGCAGGCTGATGACTCCTCTTCACCTTCCATACATGTCTTTCTTCATGCTTTAACTCTCCTATTCACTTCCACGGCCACCTTCTTCCTCGTCCTCCACAAAACACCTCTTCACTCGCTTTCTCTTTCATCCTAGACAATTTGGCGAAGCTCGCTCATTTATCTCTCTCTATGAAAAGGCATACAACTCAAAGACAAGCCAAAGTTGTAACTTGTAAGACATTTGAGAATTCTCATTGTCGTTGATCTAAACTTTAATAGAGAGAATAAAATGAAGCTATGAAAGGATAATGTTGATGCAAGATTTCAATTTGGGTGAATGGCTTAGCCGAGCAAATTCGTTGAGTTAGAATTGTGTACTTGCAATTTTCTCCTATTTATAGACCAAGTTGGAACGATTGCTTTGCCACAACTGACGAATTTAAGTTAGGGTATTTAGATTTTTGGGTGAGTGATGATGTCCTACGACTCGACTCGCTATCGTCAGTGTGGCCCCACATCGTGTTGTGCCCCTGTTGAGAGGGATGGGGTTGGCTCCTCCATCCCAAGATTAGAGATGAGACTCGACTCTCTCTCTATTAAAAATAGTAATAATTAAAACAAAATAATAAAGTAAGGTTAAAATATCATTTTGATTCTATTACTTTGAACTTCATTTTATTTTGATCTAAGTATATTCAAATGTCCAAATTAAGTCAATGTACTTTCAATAAAGTTTAAAATTGGTCCCTATCATTATTTTGAAGTTAATTTATATTGAAATTAGTTGAATGATAATAATAATTTTCATACAAGAAAAGGCACCATGCAAACATATTTTTAAAATTTATAGAGGAAAAAGTAATAGAGACTAATTTTTTTAAAAAAAGATTAATAATACACTAACAATATGGATTAAATTTAGACATTTAAAAGTACATGAACGACTTGTGTTAAAGAAGACAAATGATGAACTAGACACTCAAAAAGGACAAGAAGGGCTTGTAGAAGAATCAGATGTCCTTAATAGGCCAAACATAATATTAAACAAGGACATGTGAGGCAATAAAATCTATATCTATACTTCTATACTATATTAAAAGGTAAGGATGTTTGAAAAACATTTTTTGACTATCTTGCCCATTTTATTTTTAGTGAATTACAAAAATGTCATTTTCTAAGACAATATCTCTTATGTTTTGCAATTTATTTTTAATTATTAATAATTTAATTATAAAAAAACATGTACTAAAAAAACGAAAAGTTGAAATATTTAAAACTGACACATTAATTACTAACATTGAAAATCATTATGTTACAAATTTACTTCTTATTATAATTATTGTTACAAAAAAAAAAAAAACTATTATAATTCTACTAAGAAAAATCATTAGGTTAAATAATAACAGTTACGTAATAAATAAAAAAATGTCAGTTAGAAATTAACTTTAAAGTGTCATCATTATTAATTATTAAAATAATAAAAAAGAACTATTAAAATTCCATGTAAAAGGTATAAATACTTTTTCTTCTGAGTTCGTGTACAAGGTAAAAATACACTATCTTGAAAAGTTGGAAATTGGAAACAAACTTAAATCTGTGTCTGGCATAGTGCATTAGGAATGAGAAAAGCTGAAAAAGAACGAGAAAATTAAAGATACGTCAGGTATGGCATAGCTCACAACTTTGTTTTTGATTATTTCATTTTTTATTTAATATTGATTATTGATAGATTTAGAATACATTGAACACGTTTTTTTTTTCCTGTTTCTTTTCATATAGATTTAATAACACTGCTCATACTTATTTTTAGAATACACTACTCACATTCTTTAACAAAAGAATATCAATCTTCTCACTGTCAAATAATGTACACAAGTTTAATATCGTTGTTTTAGACCAAATCGTGCAGGCCAATAAGGAACGGTAGCAACGACAAACAAAATTAGATGGACGGTAATCGAAAGGAGATGAATGAACAAGATGAGAGAGACTGTAATCTGTTTGTCAACTCTAACAATAGCGAGAAAATGTAAAGGTGAAATGAGAGATTTGAGAAGAAAAGTAGGGGTGGTTAAGGTTAAAGTTTTGAAAAACATATTAGCTGCAATTTACAAAATACCGTTGAATGTAGTTGTGGCTTTATTTTTTTTAAGAATTAATAAACGTGAATTAAAATAACAAAATTGCCACTAAAGTAATTATACACACACATATTGTATACTTAAAATAATTCTTCATTTTTAAAATAATAATAATTTTTATTATATTGGTCTCTCAATTCAGCTTAATATAATATTTGTCAACGCTTTAGATCAATTTGAACATATCAAGATGATTACATTACCGAATTTACTTGATTGATTTGATTTATTGATTTGGCTCAACTTTTATACGCTTCAGCATATACTATAATTTTTTAAAAGCTTTCAAAACTACTCCTAATATATCAAAAAATAAAAAAATAAAAAATAAAAAATCAATTACATATTGGAATTTCTACTTTTGCCCATCACAAGTATAATTGTACAGTAACTACAAAATAGTTACATAAATTTAAATTAAAGCCACTAATGTTATTATCAATTCTTGATAATAAATAGTTACGAATGTTTGCCCCTCACACATTTTTTTTGTTTTTGGAAGTCCTCTCAAAATTTTGAATCCACCATCGATGTTAAAAAATAAAATAGCACTTATATAAATTCAATATATAGCACATCAACCATATATATAGACTCAACCTATATTATTTTACCATTTCTTAAGAGTTGTATAAGTTTAACAAACCTGTGTTATTATAACAAAAAAAAAAAAAAGTAGATATAAAAATCAATTTTAATTAAATTTTAAAAATAACTATACTTTTTACTTCAAAATAATAATAATAATAATAACTAACTTAATAACATTTTACCCAAATCGTTTAATGGTTAGAATTAAAAAGAAAAATGCATGTGCATTGCACGTGGTAATACACTAGTAATTTAAAATGTATGTAATTTGTTTACTTTGAATAAATGTATTTAATTCTCTCCCTGTTTTGTGTTGTATGTTCTTTCCAATCCTATCACTATTAACTCTCAGTCGTATCAAGCTCCTTCTATTTATGGGAAGCAACTCTTTGAGAAAATGCAAGTAATATAGTTCACAGAACACTACTCTCTGACCTCTATTTATCGCAGCTTTTTTTTTTTAACCTTCGATTTTATATTGAAATGTCTTGACATTGAGTTATGCTCGTGTTAGCACGCTTTCATTTTTATGTTGTTATTATAATGTGGGGTCTCTGTGTCTTTTTCAATTGACATAAGGTTCTCTCGGTTGAAATTTAGAGGCATAGCATGTGGCTTTAGGCAATTTATATCAGTTCTTATGTGATTGGTTCATTGATTCCAGGCAAGTTGAGTGGCGATTTCAATTCTCTCTATGTGATATGTTCATTATTATTTTTCGACATTTAGGTGGATCATCATAATGTTTTTCAAACAAAAATTCACAATTTCAATTTTTTTTAGGTTCGTCAATTATTTGACATTAGGATTGGGTTGAGCATCAATTGAATAAGACATTATACATGTATTCTAAAGATTAAATATTTGAATCTCCACTTTTATGTTGTTGATCTAAAAAAAATAGATTGTCATATTTATTATTATGAGACAATATTTTCATGATTTTTATTTTATTTTATTTTGCATTGTGGTAATTGTCCTAAATTAAATAAAATTTTATCTTAAAAAATATTGTTTCATTTAAGATTTGTCTCAAACTTAAGGATTGTTTTTAAGTTTAACTATATGTAGGGTGGGAGTTTCGAACATTTGATCTCTTGGTCGAAGACACAACTTTATGCTAATTGAGTTATATTCATGTTGGCAAACTTAATAATTGTTCTTAAAGCTTTTCTCGAAATGAGAATATTTATTGTCTGAATATTGTCATATATTATAAATTGTTATTTTTTTAGTTATTTATTGTTTTATACATATGAAAAATAGTGGTTACACTCACACATAAAACTATAACTTTTGTATTTTTTAAAATTTACATTTTTTTTTTGTGCATGCAAAGAAGATACAGGACAATGATATTTCCTTACCCCAATTCATCTCCACCATAAAATAATACATTTTTTACACAAAATTTCTCAAATCCATTTTCCTTTGAGAAAACACAAACTATTTTAAGCACCAATGATTAAATAATTTTTTTTGGGTTAAAACAATATTTTGGTCTCGGTATTTTAAGTTTCATTCCATTTTAGTCGCTTTTAAATAAATTTGTGATGAGATTATATAAAATCTCATTTTTTGCTTTAGGTTGTGGGTGCATGGGCGCCAAGGCTACTATCTCTTTTATTGGACTTAAAATTGAGTTTTGAGTGAGCTTCGAACCTAGTTAGACTTTACAAAACCCAAAAAGAATAATAATAATAAATTTGTAAAGTCAATTATTAATTTTATCACACAATATAAATGAAGCTAGATTTTAAAATAGGTAAAATTTCGAGGAATAGAAATCAAAATTAAAATTAAAATTGGAGAAGGTAGAGATTGTTGGCTTTTGTGAAGCCTAATTATTGAGATAATGAGGATTGATTCTGTTATTGGGGTGAAACAATATAAATCTCATTGAAATCTTTTTCCTTTATCTTGTGTTTTTAAAATTTTAATATTTGTCCTAATATATTTGTGAAAAGAGAATTTAAATTCGATTGATGTCACTCAAATTTCAATAAGGAATTGAATTTCAAAATGCATTCCCAACTTCAACCTTTTAAATTAGAATGAGATAAAATTTAAACCATTTCTATTGCCAATTTTTTTTATTTTTAAAATTACAATTATGTAATATGATGAATTAAACACTAATTAATTAATCAATCACAAACCACAATCATATATACATGCATTACTTAGCACATTTGTTAACATTAACATAACTCAATTAACATAAAGTATGTATCATCGACTAAGAGGTTAAAGATTGAAAATTGGTATCCTTCACCCCAGATGTTACATTTCTTAACTTTTCATAAATATCCCAATACTTGTGCTAGTGAGTTGTCCAATTGGTAAATATCTAGATATAAAAATAGGTAACACCACAAGCCGGAGATGAATTAGATATCAAGCCTTGGATAATCATTTTTGTTCAAATAAATAACTAAAAAAAAAAAATTATTTGTTATATAAAATTTAGAGACTAACAAATATAGATATTAAAGACTAAAAAAATAATCAATCATTTAAAAGTTGAAGATTTTTTTTTAAAAAAAAAGATATAGATATTAAAATCAGTTACATTACATCAATTGTGATTCCCTTTCTCCTTAGGCAGACGGTAATGACCTCTCTACAGCCGCAAAAATATTCCATTCTTACTATTTTCTAAGAGGAAGACTGCAGCAAAGTCTTTGTGGACTTCATCGTCTTCTTCTTTGTCTGTTTTCTTGAATGGAATTAATTTATTGCCAAGTTGCAGATGGTACGCCAACAATTAATTTAACATGAGCGTTGACGGGTGGACTTTTTCAGATTTTGTCTTCTCTTCCCCGTGATTCTCCTCTTCTTCAACCTAATTCGACCTTCAACTGCAATTTGAAGTAAACCCATTTGATATGAACCCACCATTTTCATGGAAATGTTTTGGAGCTCTGATTTCCATACCCTTTTCTCTTACCTTCTCCTCTGTCTCCTCTTGTTCTCTGTTCAGGCTCAACCATACAGTACTCCAGATAAGTATTTTGTCAACTGTGGATCACGGACCACTGTCGTCGATGCCCGCCGGAATTTCATCGGCGACTTGAACATCAGCGAGACTTTCAGCTTCACTTCAGGGAATTCCCGCGAAGTCAACCATTTGACGAACCCTCCATCTCTGAATGACTCCGTAAGGATTTTCAATCAGCCAGCGTTTTACGAATTTGAAATCGACCAAGATGCTTTTCATATTGTACGCCTTCATTTCTCCCCTTTCAATTTTCTCACCGATTTATCCACAGCCCTTTTCGATGTCTCGGCTAATGAGTTTTTTCTTCTAAAAAATGTCACCGCCACCAACATCGATAACGATTCTGCTTCAGTTAAGGAATTCTTCCTAAGATTAAAACGAGGATATTTTCGGATTTATTTTTTGCCGAATTCTTCATCTATTGCATATGTAAATGCCATTGAAGTGTTCCCCACCCCACCAAACTTCATCTCGTCGGAGCCTCTGGAAATTATCTCAGATGGAAGAAACAACGGTACGCCTAAGGTTTTATCTTCGCTAGTTTTACATACAATTTTCAGAATCAATGTCGGAGGTCTTGAAATTCCCCCCAACGACGACACACTGTGGAGGAAATGGGAACAGGACGACGCTTATCTGCTGAATCCGAGCTCTGCAAAGAACAGCAGCCCCTATCCCACAAGACCCAATTACAAGAACAAAGATGACAATTATTTTGCGCCCGATTGGGTATACAAAACGGCCAAGGAGTTGAATATAAACTTCACCAATATAACGTGGTCTTTTCGTTCGAGAAAACATACTCTCCATCTTCTCCGGGTTCATTTCTATGATTTCATCGCTGGTACATCCCACGATTATCTTTTCTTCAATTTGTCAATTGGCAGTATCCTCAGTACGAAGATTGGCTCTTCTGTAGATGATCATGGGAATAATTATCCATTTCATTTAGATTTCTTGGTGGATTCTGGTGAAGGTGGATTGATTAATGTCGGTGTTGATCCTCTGGGCACCAAAGAGTCTGCACAGTTCACCGCTTTTCTGAATGGGGTTGAGATTATGGAAGCCATGGATGAACATAGCAAAGATCCTGTCATCAGTGAGCAGAACAAACGTGTGGGTCTTTTTGTGGGTTTGGCTGTTGGGGGTTTTGGTTTGCTCTGCATTTTAGGCTGTGGAATCTTCTTTCGTATGAAATGGAGGAAGCCAGAAGCTGATCAGGAAGCTTCACATAAACACACACAGTGGTCTCCATTGCTTCCATTTGGAGTTGGGAGCAATCACAGCAGGTTTACTGACAGAACCTCAAGCAGCTCCCCCATCCCTAACTTGAATCTTGGGTTGAAGTTTTCGCTTGCTGAAATCAAAACTGCCACCAACAATTTCAACGAGAAATTCCTTGTTGGTGAGGGTGGTTTTGGGAAAGTCTACAAGGGAGTTCTGAGTAACGGCATGAAAGTAGCTGTGAAGCGAAGTCAGCCCGGGGCTGGACAAGGTATTTCTGAGTTCGAGAGAGAAATCACAACCTTGTCGCGAATTCGCCATCGACACCTCGTTTCGTTTATCGGGTACTGCAAAGAAGGACTCGAGATGATTTTGGTTTATGAGTTCTTGGAGAAAGGAACTTTGAGGGAGCATCTTTACAACTCAAAGTTGCCTCCTCTGTCTTGGAAGAAAAGGCTTGAAATTTGCATTGGTGCAGCTAGAGGCTTGCATTACCTACATAAGGGCTTAGTCGAGGGAATCATTCACCGTGATGTCAAATCAACAAATATTTTGCTTGATGAGAACCTTGTTGCTAAAGTTTCTGACTTTGGTCTTTCAAGAGCATGCTCTCTTGATGAAACTCATGTAAGCACAGATATTAAGGGGACTTTTGGCTATCTCGATCCCGAGTATTTTCGAACTCAACAATTGACAGAGAAATCTGATGTCTATTCATTTGGCGTACTTCTTTTGGAGGTTTTATGTGCAAGACTAGCTTTGAATCCAACACTTCCAAGAGAGCAAATAAATCTAGCAGAATGGGGAATGTGGTGCAAGAAAATGGACTTGCTTGAAGAGATCATTGACCCCAAATTGGAGGGCCAAATTGATCCCAACTCCTTGAGAAAATTCAGTGATACAATAGAAAAGTGCTTAGAAGATGATGCTGTTGATAGGCCTACAATGGCAGATGTACTATGGGACTTGGAGTATGCATTGCAACTTCAACGAAGTGCACACACAAGAATGTCGCACGAGGACAGTGAAACCAATGCCAATGGGACCTCTTCAACAACCATTCAACGTATTCCTTCTATTGATTCTTTGGTTTTAAGGGATCATTCAAATATGAGTCAAGACCTAGACACTCACTTAACTGCCAGTAAAATTTTCTCTCAGATGAAGGCAGATGATGGCAGATAAAAAAGTTTTTATGGTATAATAAGGCCTTTGTTGATGTAGAGAAGGTGTGAGATATTGCATATTTATCCTTTCACACGAACCGTTGCAAGACAAAAAAAAAAAAAAAAGGCTATCAAATGGGGAGATGATTGTGAGACGAAGTTATCAAATCATATGGCTATGAGATGGATTAAGAGATTGCGAGATGAAGTTGTCAAATCATATGGTCATGAGATGGAATTAAGAGTTTGGCTTGAAGATGAAAAATAAGTGATAGATGGGGTTATAGGATTCAAAACTGCTACTGGATGGATGGATAATTAGTGTAGTGATATTTGTATCCATAATAAAAGTCTTGTTTTTTGAAGGAAAAGAAACTAATAATATCATGAGATTTTTTGTTGATGTAAAAGTAGACGCTAAAATACAGATTTTAAAATTAAGTCTATGATATGGAACTGTGATATTTTTGCAAAATAGAAATTCATTTCAGGATGGGGTTGTGAGACAATGTTCAAAATGTTGATGGTAATATCGAGGTCTAGATTTTACAAAAATATCGATGAAAATTTAGATAAATAATCATGAAAATTGTGAAAATTATTTGATACGACGTGCCAAATGGTACAATAACATTGGTGGATGCATGGATGAATGAGAGGAGTCCAGAAGTTTCAAACTACAGGGATGCGAGAAGTCAAGAAGTGGAAACGACACAAGTTAAGTTAGTGCCTTTTTGGGGTTGGACGACAGACCACAGCTTGTCTTACGGGTGCCACAATGTACAAAATTGTACCACTGGAGGCCATGTGCCTCCTCCCATTGTCAACAAACTTCTAATTAGCTGAGAAACATTTACTGCAACGTGTCTGCTTTGTCAACTTTCCTTTTTTTCTTCATTTCAAAAATAAATAACCCTTTCCTTTTTTCTTGCCATGACTTCAGCTTGGACCAGTGTCATAGCACAATAATTCAACATTTGTCTGCAATAGTTTGTTTAGTCATGTTTTGTCAACAAGTCGCGCTTCTATACTTGAAATTCTTTTAATTTAGTTGAGCCACAAATTTAGTCTCTAAACTATCAAAAATTGTATGAACTGGTTTATTTGTTTTGAGTTCATTTGAATAAAGTGTGGTGATTTGATAGGATGTAACATAAGAAAATACGCCATAAACAATATCACATAAAGGTATGTGTGACAATATAAAATATATTTAATTTGCTTATTTGGATTAATTTTCTTAGAGTACCTTTCAATTCTATGTTTTTTAGAACATTATGTCACATGTGTGATAGAGAATTTGAACCTACGATCGTTTTGAAAAAGTAGTGATACTTTGATCGTTGTGTTATCTTCATATTGGATCTTTCATTTTAACATTGTTATGATAGTGTGGGGTCTCTACTTTTTTCAATTGGCATTGATAATTTAAAAGCATCCCATGTGGCTTTGGCAATTTAAATTAGTTCTTATGTGATTGGTTCATTGATCCCAGGCCTTAAGTTTGATTGGGTAAACTTTTTTAGGGGTCGACTTTTCTTATGTGATATGTTCATTCATTTTTGGACATTTGCGTGACTGTCATAATCCTTATAATGTTTCCGTTTTCTCGGTTTGGCTTTTAAAACAAACAAAGACTTAAAATCATTTAAAAAGATATACATGTTGTAAAATTGAGAGGCGAAACCGGGCACCAAAACTTTACCAAAACATATAATAATAATAATAATAATACAAAAGATGAAATATAAAAAGAATATATATATATATATATAGTATAAACAAAAGAAAGTGGAGATTTATGGCAAATTAAAAACACAAAAATTAGAGAAAATGGGAGGAAAAATTGGTGTATTTTCTTTTCCAAAAATCTCTCTATTTATAGGCAATTTAAGAGAGGATGATGTGGTACATTTGGACACCAATCTATGGCCTTTAGAAGACACTTTGGCTATGGAGAAAATGCCACTTGGCATGGATAACAAATGGGCATGTGGAATGGGCATTTACATATGCCATATTCACAATACTCCCCCTTAAATGCCCATTTATATAAAATATGCCTCGTTAAAACCTTACTAGGGAAAAACCCAATGGGAAGAAAAATCCTAGTGAAGGAAAAAGAGTACATATTTTATATAGTTTACTATAATACATTCACTCCCCCTCATGGAGACATCACTTAAAGTCTTTGAGTCGCCGCATTCCAATGCTATATACTAATTTATCGAAGGTTGCAGTTGGTAATGCCTTTGTAAATAAGTCAGCCAGGTTATCTTTTGAACAAATTTGTTGTACAGTGATATCGTCATTTTCTTCAAGATCATGAGTATAGAAGAGCTTTGGTGAGATATGCTTTGTTCTATCTCCTTTGATATATCCTCCATTGATTTGAGCTATACATGTTGTGTTGTCTTCGTATAACATCGTTGGAAGAGGTTTACTTGAAGACAAGCCACATGTCTCATGAATGTGTTGTGTCATCGATCTTAGCCATACACATTCTCGACTTGCTTTATGAATAGCGAGAATTTCAGCATGATTTGAAGAAGTGGCCATTATAGTCTGTTTCACTGATCGCCACGATATAGCAGTTCCTCCACATGTGAATAGATAACCTGTCTGAGATCTAGCTTTGTGTGGGTCAGATAGATAACCAGAATCTGCATAACCAACTAGATCATACTTTAATTTGTTAGAATAAAATAAACTCATATCAATTGTCCCTCGAAGATATCGGAGTACATGCTTAACTCCGTTCCAATGTCTTTTTGTAGGACATGAACTATATATAGCTAATAAATTTACTGAAAATGCAATATCTGGTATTGTGTTATTAGCCAAATACATAAGTGCACCAATTGCACTAAGATATGGTACTTCAGGACCAAATAGTTCTTCATTGTCATCTCGAGGTCGAAATATATCTTTCTTTATATCCAGTGAACGAACTTCCATTGGAATGTTCAATGGATGTGCTTTATCCATATAGAATCTTTTTAAGATTTTCTCTGTATAAGTTGATTGATGAACAAATATCCCATCTGCTAAATGTTCAATTTGCAAACCAAGGCAAAATTTTGTTTTTCCAAGATCTTTCATCTCGAATTCTTTCTTAAGATATTCTATTGCCTTGGATAACTCTTCAGGAGTTCCAATTATATTTAAGTCATCAACATATACAGTTATAATAGCAAATCTTGACTGAGATTTCTTTATAAAAACGCACGGACATATTGGATTATTTTGGTATCCTTCTTTTAACAGATATTCACTCAGGCGATTATACCACATTCGTCCTGATTGTTTTAATCCATATAATGATCTCTGTAACTTTATTGAATACAATTTCCGAGAACTTGATTCATATGTTTCTGGTATTTTAAATCCTTCCGGGATTTTCATATAAATGTCATTATCCAGAGATCCATATAAATACGCCGTGACTACATCCATTAGATGCATATCAAGCTTTTCATATACAGTCAGACCAATCAAATATCTTAGTGTTATTGCATCCACCACAGGAGAATATGTCTCCTCATAATCAATACCAGGCCTTTGCGAGAATCCTTGTGCAACAAGTCTCGCTTTATATCTTGTGACTTCATTCTTTTCATTTATTTTCCTTACAAATACCCATTTATATCCCACAGGTTTGACGTTTTCCGGTGTTGGGACTACTGGTCCAAAAACCTCACGTTTTGAAAGTGAGTTCAACTCTGCTTGGATTGCTTCTTTCCACTTCGGCCAATCCTTTCTACGTTGACATTCTACGATAGATTTTGGGTCAAAATCGTCACTTTCATGAATAATATCGTGAGCAACATTATAAGAAAAAATGTTGTCAATAATGATATCATTTCGGTTCCATCTCTTTCCTGTTGTAACATAGTTTATAGAAATTTCATTATTATCCTCAAGCGTTTGATTTTCACCAATACTCTTTTGAGTAGTTGTATTCTGGATTTCTTCTGGAACATCCATACCTTTTATCGAATCATTTTGATTCTCAACTACTTTTCTTTTTCGAGGATTTTTATCTTTAGAACCTATTGGTCTACCACGCTTCTGGCGTGCTCCAGACTCATTATTGACAACTTGTTCCTTTGGGATATCAACTTTTGATGGAGCATTTGCAGCTGGTATATATGATTTAGTCACACTTTTAGTATCTGTGAATGCATCTGGTAGTTGATTTGCTATATTTTGCAAATGAATTATCTTTTGAACTTCAAGTTCACATTGATTTCTACGAGAATCTAAATGAGATAATAACGATGCATTCCATGTAATTTCTTTTTCCAACTTCTTAATTCATCCCCCTAATGTTGGAAATTTTGTCTCATTAAAATGACAATCAGCAAATCGTGCAGTAAATACATCACCCGTCAGGGGTTCAAGATATTTAATAATTGATGGGGAATCAAAACCAACATATATTCCTAACCTCCTTTGAGGACCCATCTTAGTACGTTGTGGTGGAGCAATCGGTACATATACTGCACATCCAAAAATTCTTAGATGGGAAATATTTGGCTGCTGGCCATAAGCTAATTGCATTGGGGAGTATTTATTATAAGCTACTGGCCTAATACGTGCCAGTGATGCAGCATGCAAAATAGCATGACCCCATACCGATGTAGGAAGTTTAGCTCTCATAAGCAATGGTCTTGCAATTAGTTGCAGACGTTTTATAAATGATTCTGCTAGACCATTTTGTGTATGAACGTGAGCTACAGGATGTTCAACACTTATCCCAATTGACATACAATAATTATTAAAAGTTTGGAATGTAAATTCACCAACATTATCAAGTCGAATGGTCTTAATTGTATTATCAGGAAATTGTGCTTTTAACTTAATTATTTGAGCAAGTAATCTTGCAAATGCAAGATTTCGAGTTGATAATAAGCATACATGTGACCATCTGCTGGATGCGTCAATTAATACCATAAAATATCTAAATGGACCACTTGGTGGGTTAATAGGTCCACAAATATCACCTTGAATTCGCTCTAAAAATGCAGGTGATTCAATCCCCACTTTAGCTGGTGATGGTCTAATAATTAATTTCCCTTGAGAACAAGCATCACATGACAACTCATTGGATTGAAGAATCTTCTGGCTCTTTAAAGGATGTCCATGTGAATTCTCAATAATTTTTCTCATCATTATTGACCCTGGATGACCCAATCGATCATGCCAAACACTGAATATTTCTGAATTCATGAACTTCGGGTTCATTATTGCATAACTTTCGATTACTCGTATATGAGTATAGTATAATCCAGAAGAAAAGGCAGACAGTGTTTCTAATATACGTTTTTCATGTGAAACAATAGATGTTATATAGAGACACTCTATATTATTTTTACAATCAGTTTCAACATGATAATTATTTTCACGTATATATTTAAAACTTAATAAGTTTCTTTTCGATTTGCTAGAGAACAGAGCATTATTAATTGTAAATCTTGTTCCTCTAGGCAAAATAAAGTTTGCATTTCCAAAACCTTCAATCAGATTTGCAGAACCTGATATAGTATTGACTTTTGCTTCCAGCATTGTCAATCTAGTAAAATATTTTCTATTTATGAGTATCGTGTGCGTAGTTGCGCAGTCTGCCAGACATAAATCCTCATTGCTCATTTTCGAATTACTCAACATATTGAAATTGTTCATATTTCTTCATTGAAAAGAAAAGAAAAACGATTACAAAGAGTCTTAAATATATATACAAACAAAACAACAACAAAAATATACTAAACAGTATTTAATTATATATTTTCATACAAATCATCCTCTACTTGTTTGATTGCATCAATTCTCTCTCCAGGAGATTCAAAATAATCAGCTACATCAAGATGCATCATATTGGAGGGGTCAAACACATCATCTTCTTGAATGGCAAGATTTACCTCCACATTCTTTCCTTTTCCTTTTTCCTTCAGGGAAGCTTGATAGAGATCAACAAGGTGTTTTGACGTACGACAGGTACGTGACCAGTGCCCAGTCATTCTGCACCGGAAACATTTATGTTCATCACTTTTCGAACTTCTATCTTGTGGAGCCTTTCCTTTGTGATCATCACTTCGTGTGGGTTTCTTAAAATTATAATGCCCACCACGAAAATAGGTATTTCTTCCTCTACCGCGGTCCCGACCTCGACCACGGTTATTAAAATTCACAACAATCACTTCAGGGAATGGTGTTGCTCCAGTTGGTCGGGATTCGTGATTTTTCATCAATAACTCGTTATTTTGTTCAGCAACGAGAAGACATGAGATAAGTTCAGAATATTTTGCAAAACTCTTCTCTCGATATTGCTGCTGCATGAGCATATTCGAGACATGAAAAGTGGAAAATGTCTTCTCTAACATATCAACATCAGTAATCTTTTCTCCGCATAATTTTAATTTTGAACTAATTCTGAAGAGTGCGGAATTATACTCACTTACTGATTTAAAGTCCTGCAACCTTAGATGCATCCAATCATAACGAGCTTTTGGAAGAATAACTGTTTTTTGATGATCGTACCTTTCTTTCAAACCTTGCCATAGAGCGTAGGGATTTTTTATTGTAAGATACTCCATTTTCAATCCCTCGTGAAGATGATGGCGAAGGAAGATCAGGGCTTTTTCTTTTTCTTGATTTGATGCATCATTTCCTTCTTTAATTGTTTCTCCAAGATTCATAGAATCTAAATGGACCTCAGCGTCAAGGATCCATGACAAGTAGTTATTTCCATTAATATCCAGGGCCGCAAATTCTAGCTTTGTAAGGTTTGCCATAATAACACTATCAAAATAATAATATATATTTATATTAGAAATTTAACATAAACCAAATGCGTAAAAATGGCTTACCTATAAGACTTACCTTTAGCGGAAAAAATGACAGAGATTCGTGCTGATAACGTGTTATAAAATTGAGAGGCGAAACCGGGCACCAAAACTTTACCAAAACATATAATAATAATAATAATAATAATAATAATAATAATAATACAAAAGATGAAATATAAAAAGAATATATATATATATATATAGTATAAACAAAAGAAAGTGGAATAGAGCGTAGGGATTTTTTATTGTAAGATACTCCATTTTCAATCCCTCGTGAAGATGATGGCGAAGGAAGATCAGGGCTTTTTCTTTTTCTTGATTTGATGCATCATTTCCTTCTTTAATTGTTTCTCCAAGATTCATAGAATCTAAATGGACCTCAGCGTCAAGGATCCATGACAAGTAGTTATTTCCATTAATATCCAGGGCCGCAAATTCTAGCTTTGTAAGGTTTGCCATAATAACACTATCAAAATAATAATATATATTTATATTAGAAATTTAACATAAACCAAATGCGTAAAAATGGCTTACCTATAAGACTTACCTTTAGCGGAAAAAATGACAGAGATTCGTGCTGATAACGTGTTATAAAATTGAGAGGCGAAACCGGGCACCAAAACTTTACCAAAACATATAATAATAATAATAATAATAATAATAATAATAATAATACAAAAGATGAAATATAAAAAGAATATATATATATATATATAGTATAAACAAAAGAAAGTGGAGATTTATGGCAAATTAAAAACACAAAAATTAGAGAAAATGGGAGGAAAAATTGGTGTATTTTCTTTTCCAAAAATCTCTCTATTTATAGGCAATTTAAGAGAGGATGATGTGGTACATTTGGACACCAATCTATGGCCTTTAGAAGACACTTTGGCTATGGAGAAAATGCCACTTGGCATGGATAACAAATGGGCATGTGGAATGGGCATTTACATATGTCATATTCACAATAATACCAAATATATTTAAAATTATTAATTGTTTCAAACTAATTATAAAAGAATTGTTTGTTTTAAAATTATTAATTCACATGTCGATCAAATAACTATATCACAATAGTATATTGGTAGTAAGTTAATAAGTTATTTCTAAATTTTTTAAAATTTTCTATATTCTTAAATAGTTTTCTAAAATATATTATATTTGTAATCGCTCTAAAAAAATATACATAGTTACTAATACATTAAAGATTAAATTATAAGTTTAGTATCTTAAAGTATCTATTGGATTTCTAAACTTTCAATTTTGTGTCTAATATTTTCTTAACCTGTTAGATTTTTTTTTATAAAAAATCTATATCTTATTAGACACAAAATTAAAAAGTTACAGTCTTATTAAGCACAATATTAAAAGGCACATGTAGAAAGATAATTTAATTTATGTCCGGTTAAAATCAACAAAATTTCAATAAGAGATGGAAATCAAAATGCATTCTCTACTTCAACATTCTAAATTAAAGTGAGATAAAATTCAATCCATTCCCATTGTTAAAATTTAAAAACTACATTTACGTAATGTAATAAAATAAACGTTAATTAATTAATCAATCACAAATCACAATTGTATGTACACACGCTTCTTTTACACATTTCTAAGATTCATAAATACTCATAAATATCTGACTTGTGTTAACATATATATCACCCACTCAATAAATATCTAAATAGAAATATTATGTACCATTCCATATATCATATGAAGTAGATATCGAGTATTGGATAGTGTTTTTTTTTTTCCAAATAAGTAATTACAAACCAACAAATTAAAAGATTTATTATATAAAATTTTAAAACTAGAATATATCATTTAAAAGTTGAAGAATTAATATATATCTATATATATAATAAATCTTTAAAACTAGAATATATCATTTAAAAGTTGAAGAATTAATATATATATATATATATTAAAAACTAGAAACTTAAATTATAAATTTAGTCCTTATAGTTGAAAAAGAGTTAAAATTTAGTCCATATAGTTTTAAAAGTTAGAATTTGGTTCTTATGATTTTATAAAATCTTATAAATTGTCCTTATAGTTTGGTAAAACCCTTAGTAATAGCCTTGATTTATGAGGGTTTTATCAAACCATATGAATTAATTATAACATTTAAAATTATAGAGACTAAATTTATAATTTACTCTAAAATTTAAAGATAAAAATTGTTAGGGACATATGCTCCATATTGATATAATATTGTCCACTTTGAGCATAAATTTTTATAGCTTTGCTTTTGGTTTTATCCAAAAAAACATCATACCAATAGAGATATTGTCCCTTCCTTATATACTCATGATCTTCCTCTTATCTAATCAATATAGAATTTTGCTCGCACTCTTAACAATCCTTCCTTCGAATAAAGTACCATTATCGAGCCTCCTTTCAAATAGTCATCTCTATCCATCTAGCTTTTATCCAAGTCAACTCCTTTTCTTCAGAGCACACTGGCAATCCTAATAGAGCTCAACCATGAATCTCCACTATTACTACATCTTCGAGGCTCACAACTTCTTTGTTCGACACCCAAAGATTCTATGAACATTACTAAGTTAGGGGCATAACTCTAATACCACACTTGTTAGAGACAGATCCTTTATATATCTTTACATTGATATGATATTGTTTACTTTAGGTATACGCCGTTGTGACTTTACTTTTAATTTTATCAAGAGATCTCATACCAATGAAAATATTCCTTAAGAATTTTGGTCCCACTTTCAACAAAAACAAACAAGAAAATTCCAATGGAGAGGATGAGGAGCAGCGGGGCACGCCGCCGACAGAGGTGCATGTCGATGTCGGCAGCAACTGAGAGCGGTAATGATGGTGGTGCCACTGCCATAAAGTGAAGCGACGTCGTTGCTTACGTCATCTAATTCAAACTTTCCATTACGTATTCCATGACGCTCTAAAACCCTTGCTTTAAAATCAATACATCAATTGTGATAAACAAACAAAACAAAAAGTCACTACATCAATTTCACTTCAACTTTGCTTCATCTCCTTGTTTTTCTTTTTAGTATTTGTTTTAAATTTTGTATTCCTTTTTTAATCATGTCATTAATTTCTCATTCATTATTTAATAGTAATTTGCATTCTTTTCACCAACTCACTTATGAAGTAGTTTTGAATATTTGTGCAGTACATGCTATTTTCTAATTTGGTTAGTAGATAAAAGTCATTTTCACGTAAGGTTTTTGTTTAAAGTACAAAAAATCAATGATAGTGATTAATATATTCTTTAATATTGAATTTAGAGATTGAAATACAATAAATGTGTAAGTTTAAGAATTATAATACGATTATAACTTTATTTTAAAAGTAATTCTACTTTTTGAATTTAAGCATAAGCTTTCGTGAATAATTCTCCAGCTTGTCTAAAAATTGGATTTGAAAGGTAGAAGTTGAAGAAGTTAAAAACAATGATGACATCAATGACGAGAATTATATCATTTCAATTGTGTTTCTATTTTAGTCTTACTAGAAATAAAAAGTTTTATTGAGATATTTGGTAATACTTTAATTGATTTAAAAATTAGAATGATTAATTATACTTCCCGAAAAATCTGTAAAGTATAATCTATTATTAGCTTGTGAAGATTGTTAAAAACAGGGACCCACTTGTTTCTGTACTTGAAAATTTTTAGTGAGTTAACACTTGTATTCATGCATTCATTTGCGAGAAAAATTGGTGAAACTAATCTAAAATCAAACACTTTATAAGAAATGGCATGATTTTTTGAAACTTAATAATAATTATTATTTTTTTACTTTTTTACTATGTAAAATTTTGCATGTACTTTTGAATTAAAAAAAAAAATCAAATACTTAAAATTTATCTCTCATCTCTCCTCTCTTTATTCTTCTTCTCTCCTTTGTGTTCTTTTTCTTCTCTCTCTTCTCTCTCTCATCCCAATCATGCTAGGAGCATCAATGATCCATCTTCAACATCCTCTTCATCGTTCATTTAGCTAGAATCAGTTATGACAATTTTTGGGTGGAAGAGACTACGTACCTTCTAGCACGTAAATCTTGAAAAGTTACGCAAAATATTAAAAAAAACAATCCTTTATAAATTTCGCGTAACTTTTCAAAATCTACGTGCTAGAAGGTAGATTGTTCAACCCTTTCACTAAAAAATGACTGTAACTAATTCTAGATGAATGACGACAAGAGTGTTAAAAATTAGAATGATTAATTATACTTCCCGAAAAATCTGTAAAGTATAATCTATTATTAGCTTGTGAAGATTGTTAAAAACAGGGACCCACTTGTTTCTGTACTTGAAAATTTTTAGTGAGTTAACACTTGTATTCATGCATTCATTTGCGAGAAAAATTGGTGAAACTAATCTAAAATCAAACACTTTATAAGAAATGGCATGATTTTTTGAAACTTAATAATAATTATTATTTTTTTACTTTTTTACTATGTAAAATTTTGCATGTACTTTCGAATTAAAAAAAAAAATCAAATACTTAAAATTTATCTCTCATCTCTCCTCTCTTTATTCTTCTTCTCTCCTTTGTGTTCTTTTTCTTCTCTCTCTTCTCTCTCTCATCCCAATCATGCTAGGAGCATCAATGATCCATCTTCAACATCCTCTTCATCGTTCATTTAGCTAGAATCAGTTATGACAATTTTTGGGTGGAAGAGACTACGTACCTTCTAGCACGTAAATCTTGAAAAGTTACGCAAAATATTAAAAAAAACAATCCTTTATAAATTTCGCGTAACTTTTCAAAATCTACGTGCTAGAAGGTAGATTGTTCAACCCTTTCACTAAAAAATGACTGTAACTAATTCTAGATGAATGACGACAAGAGTGTTGAAGATGAGTCATCAGTACTCAAGTCATGGTGGGATGAGAGAGGAGATGAAGAAGAAAAAAACACAGAGGAGAGAAAAAGAGGAGAGAGACGAGAGACTAATTGGAATATGGATATGAGAGATGATAGATAAAAATAACTTGTCTTTTTGTTAGTTTTAAGTCAGGAGTATAAAGGAAATTTTATACAGTAAAAAGTTAAATAAAACATATTTCAAAAAAGTGAGGTCATTCTTAATAAAGTTTTTAAATTTGGGTTAGTTTCAGCCATTTTTTCATTTTGAGAGAGATGGGATGAAGATGATCTAATAGTTTACTAAAAAAAATAAAACATCTAGTTTTAAAAAAATGTCTGTTACCTTGAAAAAATGTCTACTGACATTACAGAGGGTAACAACATCTGGTTTGCAAGTCATTCAAGTTTTCCTAAAAATTATATATATATTTTTAAAAAAAGGTTGTGGGCTGGGGTGCAGGTGACTGAGTGCTTTTTGAATGTCTTAAGATTGGAATGGAATAAAAATGGAAGTTTACCATCAAAATGAGATTTAAAATTAAGTAATTTAAAATACAATATATTTTTATAGATTTTTTTTTTCATTAGGAATAATTAATCTAAATTATTTAAAAATTACTTTATTGAAGAAGAGGAAGACTAACTAGAGAAGTTTTTTTTTAAAATTTAATGAAATCATCACAATTTAGCTGTCTCTTAATAATTAGATAGATCTAAAAATATGTATATTTTCTAATAATCATTAGATACAAAAGTAAAAGACTTTTACAATTTTTCTTTAGTATATCTAACCATGTAAAACTGTGAGCTACATCGTAATAAACTCATCAAATAATTTCTAAAAGAGAGCCAAATTGGATGAACTTCAATTTCTTTCAAAAAAAAAAAAAAAAAAATTGGATGAACTTCAACTTGTTTGTAAACATCGAAAAAGATGTGTGGGGGTGGAGCCGTTTAAATGACTTTCGAGATAATTTCGAATGGAAAAGGGGGCAAAAGATAAAAGATTCAGTTTATTTTATTTTATTTTTCCTTTTTTATCCATTCAAAATAGATTTACATCGAAATTTGAGTTCGGATTAGGCTATCTCGGATTAGTAGCTTCAATCGGCTGGACGAGAGCCATCAATCATGGTGAGACGTTGTATTGACTTTGAATACTTGAATCTATGTGTGGTCTTCATATAAGATGACTTAATTCGGACTCGTATTAAAAAAAAATAGTTCATAATATGCTCCTCTCCTTTTTAGAGGAAATGGATGTAATCGATTACTATCTATTTAGAATTTAATATCATATATTTCTTAACAACCAAATGTAGTAAGATCAGAAAGTTATCTCATAAGATTAGTCCAGATGCACACAAGTTGGCCTAAACACTTACATGGATATAAAAAACAATGTTATTTAAGTATCACGCGTGATGGTTACATGACCTTTACCATTGTGAATGACTTGAATGTTAAATATGTTTATTGCATGAAGAGCGAGTCATATAATCTAATTTATATGTATGCTTAAATAAATTATTTTAATAATATTACAACTATGTAGAAAGAGTCGTGAAATTACCAGTCTGAACATTACTTAACTAGTTTAGATATATATTCTCGACCAAGATATCAAATGTACGAATTCTTACTCTTACATGTTGAACTCAAACAAAAAAAGAATGAATGATGAAATTACAACATTATCTCATCAACTATTTGTCTCTATTTTAAATTTCAAAGCATCCTCTCAAGAAAAAAAAAAAAGTATACAAATTATGATTGGAAGTATATTTTTTCAAAAGAAATTTCTGGACATCTTAAAAACACTCCCGTACATATAACATTCCAATTGTTGGACGGTAGGAATTCAAATCTTCGTTATCCATGCCTTGGCATTTGAGATAGGGTCAATTAGCAGGAAAAAGAAAAAGCTAGTTACTTACTTACTTTTCATTCTCAATATTTCCAAAAGCTATGATTCTCATGACAAACAATTCAACATGTGAAATTGTTAGAAACTTTTTGTACTTTTTTTGAATAAAAATGAATCTTTGAATTTAAAAATATAATACCATTTTCCCAAAATTTCCGTACACTATTAAAATTGTCAATTTAGCCATTTTGGAAATATTCTGGAACGAAATAAAATAATAAAAAAAATCAACGTTGGAGTAATTTAATAAATAAGTATAAAAAGTTGGGACGATAGTGCAAATGTCAGTGTCGTGGCCTCAATATATATAGCCCATCGTGGCCTCGTCTTCTTCCAACTCCGAAAACAAATACACAACAAAAGAAATATGGCAGATTACTCTCTGCTTTACCTTTTCCTCTCTCTTATCTCTCTCCTCTTCGCTTTCAAGCTCCGCCGTCGCAGAAACTTACCGCCCAGTCCGCCGTCTCTTCCCATCATCGGCCATCTCCATTATCTGAAAATCCCCGTTCACAGAAATTTCCAGAAGCTCTCTGCAAAATACGGACCAGTGATCTCTCTCTGGTTCGGATCTCGCCTCGTGGTGGTCGTCTCCTCGTCGGCGGTGGTGGAGGAGTGCTTCACTAAGAACGACGTCGTTCTGGCGAACCGTCCTCGGTTGCTAGTCGGCAAACTCATCGGCTACAACCACACTACGATGGTGGCGTCACCGTACGGCGACCACTGGCGGAACCTGCGACGAATCGGAGCGATCGAGATCTTTTCGGCGTCTCGGCTGAACAAATTCGCCGGAATCAGGAGGGACGAAGTGGAGCGGTTACTGAGGAAGCTTTGGAGGAATGATTCGGTCCATGGATTCTCGAAGGTACATGTGCAATCGGCGATTTCGGAACTGACGTTCAACATATCGATGAGAATGGCGGCCGGAAAGAGGTATTTCGGCGAGGACGTGACGGACGAGGAGGAGGCGAGGCAGTTCAGAGAGTTGATTAAACAGATTGTGGCGGTGGGAGGAGTATCGAATCCCGGAGATTTCATTCCGATGCTGAATTGGATTCCGAACGGCTTCGAGAGGAAGGTTTCGAGGCTTGCGAAGAGGATGGACGCGTTCTTGCAGGGACTGATCGACGAACATCGGAGCAACAAGGAAGAAGGAAGGAACACGATGATCGATCACTTGCTCTCTCTGCAGGAATCGGAGCCTGCCTACTATGGAGATCAAATAATCAAAGGAATTGTTCTGGTAATTTCCATAATTTCTCACTCTCCTTTGCTTTTCGTTCAGTCTTGATCTTCATTTCCATTCAGTTCTTTTCCCCCTCACGAATTTGGCGATTTTCCTTTTGTTTTGGATAATCCCCGAAGAAAGATAAAATGGTGTCTGACGTTCCACGTGGGACGATAACATTTGTCAGAAAAATGTTTTTAAATAAATAAATAATAATAAGTTACATGTCACGTTTTATGCAGCTTGAGCTATTTTCATGGTGACTATAATTTCTTTTTCATAGTTAGTAATAAAAACTAAAAAGTTATAATAATAGCATGACTCTGTAAATAAGTTGTTTTTGTATCCTCTTAACAAAAAGAGAGATTATAGAACATCAATCAATTTATACATCTAAACTTTAGACTTTATATCAATCAAAAACTCTAAACTAATAAAAGTTTGATATAAGTATAAGTTTGCACACATATCAATTAACATTTTTCAAATAAAATATAACAGAAGAGGTAAATTGATACATTTATAAAAAAATTAGGTTTAAATTGAGACGATTATTAGTTTAGGATTTTTGATTGATATAACTCTGAAAGTTCATGTGTATAAATGGATTTTTTTTTCAAAATTATAATAAGAGGCAAATTAGAGTAGATTGTCTTCTAATGAATGCATTGTAGCCCATACTTGGTGTGTGTATGTGTTTTTTTTAAGACTGACTTGTAATTGTAATTGTTATGTCAAGTGGCCAAGTGGGTGTAAATTCAAATATATCAAATCTTTCTTGTCCAAAAAAATTGAGTATTTATGGGTTGGGTTATAGTATATGAATTCTCCTAAAATTGGTTTAGGTTGAATGAAAAAAAACCTATATATATCTATCATTACCTTCAATAATATTTCCCAAAAAAATAAACATCTCAATAACTTTGGACGAAAAAAACATACATATATCAATCATTACCTTCAAAATTTTATTTGAATGTATTTTACTTTCGAATAATTCTTAAAAAACTATATTTTAAATATTTGGATTAGAATTTTTCAGAAACAAAATGAGCGTTGGACTTAGTACACTTTTTAAATAAAATATTGTAACCAACCCCATCTAAATATTGGACTAATATTTTCTTTTAACAAAAATTAAGTACAAATTTTCTCAATAGCCACACAAATTTGCAGGTGTTACTATTAGCAGGAACCGACACATCAGCTGTGACGATTGAATGGGCTCTATCTCACTTGCTCAACAATCCCGAGGTACTGAAGAAGGCAAGAGAGGAGCTGGACACTCAAATTGGCCAAAAACGACTAGTAGAAGAATCCGACGTACCCAAATTACCATATCTTCAAGGAATTATCTCCGAGACTCTCCGGCTGAACCCAGCTGCTCCAATGCTAGTGCCGCATCTCACCTCCGACGATTGCACAATAAGTGGATACGAAATACCACGTAACACAATCGTATTGGTTAATGCATGGGCCATCCATAGAGATCCTAACCAATGGGAAGAGCCCACGCGATTCAAGCCAGAAAGACATGGAAAGTCAGAAGGTGAGGTGCACAGGTTGGTTCCGTTTGGAGTTGGACGACGATCTTGCCCTGGGTCGGGCATGGCGCAGCGGGTGGTGGGCTTAGCTCTAGCGGCGCTGATTCAGTGCTACGAGTGGGAGAGGATCGGCAAAGAGGAGGTGGACATGACCGAGGGAAGAGGCGTCACCATGCCCAAGGTAGTCCCACTGGAAGCCATGTGCAAACCTCGTCCTATCATCCACAACCTTTTTGATTGACAATTATGGTTGGATTTAAAGGTATTGTTTATATTTAATAACACTGATATGTAATCTGCCAATATTAGTGTTGTTTACTTATTATGGCATTACCAATCTCTCGTATGACCTATTTGCATGTACTATTATATTTTAAAAGGGAAGTGTACTTTCTTTTTTCTTTTTTTCCTTGATGTGTCTTTGTTCTGTAACCTTGTTTTATTGTATCATAGCATACATAATTCAGGCGGTTACACTTATGGTTATACATTTCAACCAATAATGTTATTTTGCTCCCTATTTATGTCTTGCCTCTCTATTTTATTTGTATACTTATTTGGTTGCATAGTTCACTTGACAAGATCTTCTATACTATTCTAAAAGTTGATGGTTTGATCCCCACCATGGTAAATGTTGAATAAAAAGAATAAGATAAAAAATCAATTTATACCCCTAAACGTCGGGAGTTGTATCAATTATAAAATCTCTAAACTAATAATTGTATCAATTTAAATCCTAAACGTTTATAAGTGTATCAATTTACACCATCTGTCAGATTCCGTTTGAAAACGCCAGCTTACACGTGTGCAAACTTATAATTATATCATTTAAACTCTTGAAACTTTCATAAGTAAATCAATTTAGACTCTTCGTTTCAAATCATTGATGATTCTCTACTGGAGGGTCTAAAGTTTTGAAGAAGTCTACACACGTATGAGAATTGATGCATGAACGATTTTCAAATTCATGGCCTAAATGGATTCAATTATGACCATTTAAGAGTTTAATTGATAGAACTATGAGTTTGCACATGTGTAAACTAAAGTTTATCAAATGAAATCTAAGAGATGGTGTAAATGGATACATATATGAAAATTCTACATTAAAAAAATGAAGAGAGACCTCACAGTTTATAAGATACAATTACTCTCATTATCAATTAGTTTTGAGATAGAACTCCATATATCTTATAAATTGGAGTTTAAATTGGTACAATTACTAGTTTATGATTTTTATTGATACAATCTCCTAAAATTTAAGGACATAAATTCATTTTTGCGCAGTATGTGGAATATACGTTTCTTTCTTTTCCCAAAATGGAGAATGAAAAATTTGGAGGAGAAAACGAAAATCTGCGTAAATCTCAAAAATTTAATAGAAAAATAATAATAATAAAAATCAGCAGAAGAAGTATAGAGGGAGATGACTAATGGAGAGTAATTAAGTGAGAAAAATCTCCAAAATTTTCTGAGAATTCTAGATCTAAATATATTTATAAATATAGACATTTGTAAAATATAAATTTGAAAACAACCTATCTACATATTTACTATATATATGTATACAATCTTGGCATCCCTAGTTATTATAGATGCTCATCCTAAATGTTTGAGTTGATTGAAAGGCCAACCTCGTGCGAGATATTAATCTCATCATCAATGGTCAAAGTAGTTGGCCCAAAAAAGTAGGCTGAAGTTTTAACCCACTGGATCAAATGATTTGACTTGAATTAATTATTAAAGAAAATAAATATTTGAATATATACACACTAAATTTTGATTTAATTTTCTTTGGGATAAATCTTGTGGATCAAATGATTTGACTTGAATTAATTATTAAAGAAAATAAATATTTGAATAAATACACACTAAATTTTGATATAATTTTCTTTGGGATAAATCTTGATGAAGTTGTTAAAGGTTCTTTGGTCCCATTTATTTTTTGGGATAAATCTATTCTAACTGTTTTCAAGGAGAAAAAGTGTACCAAATCTTTTTGGATCTTTTTTTTTCAAAGAAAGAACTTCTCTGTCACTAGCTTCATTTACTTTAACGTAAGGTGGCGGTTGAGGTTAAAGGTTGACTTGTCCAAAGACGATTTTGCCCCTGAAACCCTCATTTTGCCTTCAACTTGATAACACGAAGCCGTTTCATAACCAATTGGACCCTAAAGCCAGTTACTAGCAAAAGGAAAGATCCCCTTGGTCAAGCTCTTGGAGCCGATCCAAGGTGGAATGTCGACAACTAAAAGGAGAATGCAGTCTATCGTGCTAGTGTTAATCGAGTCAAGCCATGTGTACAATTCTAGATGACTTAGTATACTAACTCCGATACACAAGTTAGAAAGAAAAGGTATAAATATAAGGGATGACACATCCCAATAATGAGTTACACAAACTGCTCTGACTTAACTTGACACTACAATTTAAACAATGACTTAAGCATCAGAGCATGTTCGGCATAGCACCATACATGTGTTGCAAGTCAAAATCTCACACCAACTGATTTTTAATTTTTTAAAAACATATGTGTAACCACTTTTTTTGTTTTAATTTAAAAAACTTTTTTTAAAACTTATGAAGACGAGTTAGAAAACAGAATTTATTTTTTTGTTTTAAATGGTTTTCCAAAAAGACCGCGTGCGTGGAGAAATTATTCGATGAGGCCGCCACAATGTGACTGTCAGTTTTTCACCGTTGGATGGAGAGAGAGAAATACCTCAAATTTATATCGAGTAGTTATTTGAAGGTATATAAATTATTGTGGCTGCCTCATTAAATAATTTGTCGTGTGGGTGGGAGTTGAGAGATGTCTCGGAAAATGCGGCCTATTCAATATTTAGTGTTAGGTGATTTTTTAAAAAATTTATTTTGTTATGTAAAATATAACTTAACATGAGTATTTTAAATATATTATATTAATTTTGTTCAAATAAATCAAAGGTAATGAATATAAGATGTCAGATTGGATTAAAAAAAATATAAGTAGTTAAATACTGAAAGATTACATAGATCATGGAGGAATGAGCAAAGTAATCGAAAGATTCAAACATTTCCGTCAAACAAAGAACAGGGCATGTGGGGCTTTTGGTGGGAGTTTTGGTTTGGTCTGGAATGGAGGAAGCCAAAAACTGAAGAAGCTTCACATACAATTATTGTCTGCATTTGAAGGTAGGAGCACTCACAACAGGTTTATTGAGAGAACCACAAGCACTTCCCCCATTCCTAACTTCAAATCTTGAATTGAGTTGAAGTTGAAGTTCTCTTTCTGACACCTCATTTTATTTTGAAAACTTTGTTGCTAAAGTTTCTGACTTAGGTCTTTCAAAAACAGGCACTCTTGATGAAACTCGTGTGAGCAATCTGATGTGTACTCATTTGGTGTACTTCTCTTGGAGTTTTTTTTATGTGCAAGACAACTATGAATCCAATACTCTCAAGACAACAAATAAATCTAGCATAATGGGGATTGAGGTGCAAGAAAAAGTGGACTTGCTTGAATTTATTCCAACTCCTTGAGAAAGAAAAATACTTCAAAGACGATGTTGCAAATAGGCCTACAATGGCAGATATGTTGTGGGACTTGGAGTAGCCATTATTGCAACTTCAACAAAGTGCACACTCGCCAACCATTCGTGATGTTTTCCTTCTACTGATTCTTCAGTTCTAAGGGATTCGACAACCATTCGTAATGTTTTCCTTCTATTGATTCTTCAATTTTAAAGGATCATCCAAATAATAAAATTTAAGTTAAATCATAAATTTAGTCTCTTAACTTTTAGGATTGTGTCTAATAGGTTTCTCAACTTAAATAGGTCTCTCAATTTAAAAAGGGTTTAGGTCTTTATATTTATAAACTACTTATAATTTTATGTCTAATAAGTTTTTAACTTTTAAAAAGTATCGTAAGGTCCATAAACTTTAAAAGGATCCATGAACTTTAATATTGTAAAAGTGTTTTTAAACCTTTTAACTTTCAATTTTGTGTTTAATTGATCTCTAACTTAATTAAGTTTGCATTTAATTAGTCTTTAAATTATATGTCTAATGAAACCATGATTATTCAATTTTTGGGATCTTTGCTATGTTCATCAAAGACTAAACTTGTGAATTACTGTAAATTTGACTAACATCAGAATTATAAACCAAATTCTCTAATTCAACTAAAGAAGAAGAAGAAGAAAAAAAAAAAAAAAAAAAGCCCCCAACAAAGAGCGAACAAATCGATTCGGCAAAAATAAAATCAAATGGGCAAAGAATACGTTCGTTGAGGGCCAACGCACCTCCTGCTGAACGCCGTTGTGTACACTCCGGCAGGCGGCGGAATCGGTCGGTGGTGAAACTCCATTTTTCCATAACTAAAAGTTTTATCTTCTCCTCAAACATTCTCTAAAACCACAAAGGTCTCTGTCTCTCTTCTTGGACTGCCTCTTTTCGAAATCAAAGACTGCAAGTCTTTTTGGCCTTCTTTTTTTCCTTCTCTGTCTCATTATCACTCGATGTTTCATATCCTTAAATCACTTTCTCAACCTCACTCCGCCTTCAATGGCGTTTTTCCCTGTTCAGAAGTAAACGTAAACCCCCACCATTTTCATGGAAAGTTTTCTCTCTCACCTTCTCCTCCGTCTCCTTCTGTTCTCTGTTCAGGTCCTCTCTCTGCCATACAGTCGTCCAGATAAGTATTTTGTCAACTGTGGATCACGGACCACCATCGTCGATGACACTAGCCGGAATTTCATCGGCGACTTGGATACCAGCGTTACTTTCAGCTTCAGGTTCACTTCAGGAACTTCCCGCGAAGTCAAGACGGACCCTTTATCTCTTTACGATTCCGTAAGGATTTTCAATCAGCCATCCTTTTACGAATTTGCAATCGACCGAGATGCTGTTCATATCGTACGCATTCATTTCTCCCCGCTCAATTTTCGCACCGATTTATCCACAGCCCTTTTCGATGTTTCGGCTACTGGGTTTTTTCTTCTAAAAAATGTCACCGCCACCAACATTATCGGAAAGGATTCTGCTTCAATTAAGGAATTCTTTCTGAGATTAAAACCAGGAAATTTTCGGATTAATTTTTTACCCAAATCTTTATCTATTGCATATGTAAATGCCATTGAAGTGTTCCCCATCCCACCGAACTTCATCCTGTCGGAGGTTCTACCACTTATCTCAGATGGAAGAAACGACGGTATGGCTAAAGTTTTACCTTCTCTAATTTTACATACAATTTACAGAATCAATGTGGGAGGTCCTGAAATTCCCCCCAACGGCGACAGACTGTGGAGGAAATGGGAACAGGACGGCGCTTATCTGCTGAATCCGAGCTCTGCAAAGAACAGCAACCTCTATTTCACAAAACCCAATTACAAGAACGAAGATGACGATTATTTTGCCCCCGATTTGGTATATAGAACGGCCAAGGAGATGAACAATACAACTCTCAGCTCCCCGATTCGGTGGTCTTTTCGTTCGAGAAAACATGCTTGCCATCTTCTCCGTGTTCATTTTTATGATATAGTCGGTAAGCCCTTTGACAATTTTCTCGTCTTCAATTTGTTTATTGGTGATAGCTTCAGTCAGAAAATCAGTCCTCGAGATTTAAAAAATGAGGGGGCTGTTCCATTTCATAATGATTTCTTGGTGGATTCTGGTGAAAGTGGGTTTGTTAACGTCGGTGTTGGACCTCTGGATAAAAATGAATCTGTGCAGTTCAATGCTTATTTAAATGGGGTTGAGATTATGGAAGTCTTGGATGAACATAGCAAAGATCCTGACATCATTGAGCCTGAGGAAACGAAGAAGAAGAACAAATATGTGGGTGTGGGTTTGGCTGTTGGGAGTTTTGGTTTGTTCTGCATTTTAGGTTGTGTGATCTGGTTTGGTTGGAAATGGAGGAAGCCAAAAACCGTAGAAGCTTCGCACACAAGCACACGGTGGTCTCTATGGTCTGTATTTGGAGGTAGGAGTTCTCACAGTAAGTTTACTAAGAGAACCACAAGCAGCTCCCCCATCCCTAACTTGAATCTTGAGCTGAAATTTTCACTTGCTGAAATCAAAACCGCCACAAATAATTTCAACCAGAAATTCCTTGTTGGTGAGGGTGGCTTTGGGAAAGTCTACCAGGGAATTATGAGGAACGGCATGAAAGTAGCTGTGAAGCGAAGTCAGCCCGGGGATGGACAAGGTATTTCTGAGTTCGAGAGAGAAATCACGACCTTGTCGCGAATTCGCCATCGGCACCTCGTTTCGTTCATCGGGTATTGCAATGAGGGACTCGAGATGATTTTGGTTTACGAATTCATGGAGAATGGAACTTTGCGGGAGCATCTGTACAACTCAAAGCTGCCTCCTTTGCATTGGAAGAAAAGACTTGAAATCTGCATTGGTGCAGCTAGAGGCTTGCATTACCTACACAAAGACTCAGCTACAAGAATCATTCATCGCGATGTCAAATCGACGAATATCTTGCTTGATGAAAACCTCGTTGCTAAAGTTTCTGACTTTGGTCTTTCGAGAGCAAGCTCTCTCGAAGAAACTCATGTTAGCACAGATATTAAAGGCACTTTCGGCTATCTTGACCCCGAGTATTTTCAAACCCAACAATTGACAGAAAAATCTGATGTCTACTCATTTGGCGTACTTCTTTTGGAGGTTTTATGTGCAAGACTAACTTTGGATCCAACACTTCCAAGAGAGCAAATAAATCTTGCAGAATGGGGATTGAGGTGCAAGAAAATGGACTTGTTTGAAGAGATCATTGACCCCAAATTGGAGGGTCAAATTGATCCCAACTCCTTGAGAAAGTTCAGTGATACAATAGAAAAGTGCTTACAAGATAATGCTACTAATCGGCCTACAATGGCAGATGTGCTATGGGACTTGGAGTATGCATTGCAACTTCAACAAAGTGCACACTCGAGAATGCCGCATGAGGACAGTGAAATCAATGCCAACGGAACCTCTTCAAGAATCATTCATCGTATTCTTTTTATTGATTCTTCGATTCTAAGTGATCGTCCAGATATGAGTCAAGATCTAAACACTCACTTAACCGCTAGTGAAGTTTTCTCTCAGATGAAGGCAAGTGATGGCAGATAAAAAACAATTATGCTCTAATGGTGTTTTTGTTGATGTAAAGAAGGTGTGAGATTACATAGTTATCCTTTCACACAAACAGTTGCCAGATGAAAAATGGCTATCAAATTCAACTGGCTAGAAGATAGAAAGTGAGTGCAAGATGCGTTGGGAGATGGTTGCAAGATTGTGTTGGCCATCAGATGGGATTAAGAGATTGCTTCAAGATGAAAAATAAGTGATAGATGGAAATAATTATTACTAGATGGATGGGTAACTACATCTACTTCACTCTATTAAAAACTTATTCATCTTATTATGTCCTTGTTTACTCCTTGAAATTTTGATAGTTAATTATTGTAAGGACTTCAAAAACATTATTAACTTTGTGCAGTTGAAATCCATATTTGTATCCGCAATAACAGTCTTATTCTTATAGAAAAAATAGTATAATGAGTTTTATATTGACGTTAAACTAGACAAAAATACATATTTATCTTCTCACACAAACCGTGGCAACTTTTAAGATGATTATGAAATAAAGTTCTATGATATAGAATTGCGATAATTTTCCCAGATGGAAATTCGTTGTAAGATTTGGTTGTGAAATAGAAAATTGTTACTTGGTGGATGAGTAATTTTGTCTTTTTACGGAAGATTAATCTAAAATAAATTTTGGTCTTCTTTTTTTTTTTTTTTTTTAATACTTCTCTTTGAAAAATCGATAGTTAAATCATTGTAGGATCTTCAAGGGCAATTGCATCAGCTTATGCTTATTGCGGTTGAACTGTATATTTATGTCCATAAGATGTTATTAAAATTTTAACCCCTACTTTAGTTGGGCAATTTAGAAAATGACAAAATTTGCACTTTATATATTTATATATATATATATATATATATATATATATCTTAGTTTACAAAATAAACAAATTCTCATGAGATAAGTTTTAGGTAGGAGATGAAACAGTGGTGTCTTTTGCCATTAAAAAAGACTTGATAAACAACAATAATATTAATTGTGAATATATAGGACTGTTAACACTAAGTTATCCATTCAATTACCACGTAACTTTTTTTAGTGATGTCTATCTGCTGATTCATACTCATGTTGGCTACTACATCACTTTTCTAATAGTATTAATGGCAAAAACTTAATAGAAGTTTACACTTTTCAATTGATGAATTAACAAAAAGAAGAAAAGAACATAAAATTCTCTCCATGAACAACACGTCAATTCAACTTTTACAAAAACGAATCGACTAAAATTTATCTAATTGATATATCCGTCAACATTTTTAACTGTATTAACAGAAAAAACTTCTATATTTTTCAAAGTACTTTCAAAAGTAATGACTTTTTACTAAAAAAATTTAGAAGTACTAATTAAAAAATTCCAAAAATAGCAATCTTACCTCGATAATCTAATTTTTAAATCGGTTAAATTACAAGTTTGGTCTCTATAGTTTGAAAAAAGTTAGAATTTAGATCCTATGTCTTAAAAGTTAGAATTTTATCCATATAGTTTGATAAAATCTCTTAAATAGTCTCTATCATGCTACGTACTCAATTCATTAATTAGTGGCTTCTAACGGCATAGATTATTTATAATTTAACCTTTTAAATTTATATTTTAACTTTATATATTCTAACAAGACATTTTTAATTTTAAATTGTTGAATATTAGATCACAAATAGAATTGTAAATTTATTTACTCAATTTTTACGGTGGTATCTATTCAATCTTTCAAATTTATATTATTCATGTCATTAATAAAATGCTTTTGTGATCTGCCTATTAGTCTATCCAACTGACTCAACTAAAATTTATTTAATAGAAAATTTTAATTCAATAATATAATTTTAAATTTTATCATAACAAGATTTTTTTTTAAAATTTTGCTAACATGAGCCTAATTCAGCAGTAATTGACATTTACTCCTTCAATGAGATTCAAATCTTCACATTCCCATATTTGTTGTACTAAAAAAATATATTTTTTAAATTTTAAATTGTGAAATATTAGATCACAATGTAAAAGATAGAATTGTAAACTTATTTAGGGTTAACAAGAACGGCCAAATTTAAATGCGCGTTTTGAAATATGGTCAAACGACTTTTTTATTGGATAAATGACCAAACAATATATTCAAATATTAATCATCTACCGTCTGGACCACGATTGGATGCGTGTAGACTGCACCAATGAACGAAGGGAACACCACGTGATGGAAAAATCTCAAATTTTAAATTTAAACTTGAAATAATGCAAGTTTTTTTAAACTATAAATATAGACTTAAAAACTAGAAAGATAAAAATCTAAAAGTTTTAAATTGGGTTTCAAAAATTAAAAAATATACAAAAATAATTTAAAAATAAAATCACATTCAAATTATGGAATAGAAAATTTGAAAGATTTAGATTGAGATTTAGTTACACCTTCGGTAATTAGAAGGTAGAGCGTTGGTTTTACGGGGTAAATAGAAAAGAAATTTGGGATAACCATATTTCATTAGGAAATTTTTTTGCTATATTTCAAAATGATCCTACATATGTGCCTATTTGTTCCAATTTTCTATTTATTTACTCACAATTTTTACGACTGTATTTATTCAAGAGAAAAACTTTGAGTAGTCTTGTGTTGCTCAATTTATAATCACATAATTTAAAAAAAAAAAAAATGTAGTTGTGTAGTTGTAAAGTGAGCAGCACAAGACAAATTGTGCTATTTATTCAATGTCCCAAATTTATATTATTAACACCATTAATAAAATGCTAATGTAATTTGCCTATTTATCTATCAACATCATGCTAACTCAACTAAAACTTATCTAATAGACATACCCAAGTCAACACTTCTTCAAAGTTGTTAACAGCAACAACAAAAAGTATAATCTGAAATTCATAAGTGTAATTTCCATTTAAAAAACATTCATAAGTGTAATTTAAACATTTTAAAGTTTAAAGGCTAAATGAAGCATAATCTATCTAAATTAGTTTCTTTTTTTTAAAAAAAAAATAAATAAATTTTATTTTGGTTCATAAATTTTCAAGATTATTTCATTCTAGTCTCTAAAGTTCTAGATTTATTCTATTTTGATTTCTAAACTTTCTAAATGTCTCTTTTTGTCTTTGAACTTTAAAAAAAAATGGTCATTTTTATACATGCCTTAATTTTTCTTTTAACATATAAATAACTTCATTCCAATTATCATTTCGACGTAGATTTGTATCGGTGCCACATATATTAGCTGAGACAAGTATTTGAAGGAACAAATATTTGGTGAGAAATTAATAGTAAAAATTAAAACTTTATTCTATAAAGCTACATGAACTAAAATATACATTTTGAAAGTTCGGAAACTAAAATCGTTTAAAGTTTGAAACTAAAATAAACATAAGGGAAAAAAATCTGTACAATAAGAAAATTGCATGTACATAACATAACCCAAAAAAAAATAAAGCCAAGATTTGGCAATATGAAATGGGCAAAGAATATGCTTCATGTTTGGTTTAATGGCCAGCACCCTTCCTGCTCGGTCCCGAAGCCAACGTAAACACTACGCCACCGCGGCCTCCGTCTCCGCTCCGGGGGATACCGGAATCACTCGTCGGCGATGCGGCTGTTTCCGGCTTCTCGGCAAGAGCAGAGCCATTATTGATACGGTGGCGTTGATCTGTTGAATCGGATCGGAGCGGTCTGCAATCTACGAGAAGAACGAACCGTGTGGCGGCGATTAGCGCCATGATTAGAAGTAAAGAGGAGGAGCTCCTCATGTTGGCCATTCGCCGGAGATTAGATTCGGCGAGAGCCAAAAGAATGGAGGACGAAAAAGAAAAAAAGGACTTGGTTTGGCATACCTCTGTTTTCATTGAATTAATATGTGGTTCGTTAGACTTTATATAAGGTTTTGGTGAATATTTTGATGGGTGGCCATGGACGGTGAACAAGCTTTCTCATGTGGGTCCCTTTTCTCGAGAGAGTATTTGACTCTAAAGCCTCTTTTCCAAAATTTTAGCAATGCAAAATTTTTCATTTTTCAATTTTTTTCTTTTTTTTTATTGGGTCAACTTTTATTTTTTTTTTAAGTTAAAATCTCTTATTTGATCTTGTTTTTCTTTAAAGAATATTTAAAGAATATTGCATTGGAGGTTGAAAATTTGAACCTTTGACTATTAAGAAAAAGTTATTAATATCTTAATAATTAAGTAAGTTTAAGTTAGTTTCTTTTTTCTTTGGAAAAGAAGTTCAAGTTAGTTATTGAATATTATATTTTTATTCTTTAAATTTTACAGGAAATTTATTTTAGTTCTCAAAAAATGTTGTAAAAGAAATTTAGATCAAAATACTAGTTTAAACACTTTTTAAAAAAATATATTTTTAATAAAAAATATTATTATATCATATATTTTTTAAAGTATTTTACATAATAAATTTATTTTTATTACATATTTTGAATATTTTGGATTAATATAAAGTCATTTCTGGTTAATCCATCTATCAAGTGTTTATTTTAAAAAAAAAACAAAGTTTCTAAATTAATCCAAATTTTTTAAAGCACTTTTTCTTTATTAAGTTTTTTTAAAAACTCGTTTTGATCACATAAGATTACTCAAGAAGCTATACTAAACACACCTTAATTTATTATTATTTTTCAAAGGTGCTTATAGAAAAATCGATTTTGTTCAAAAAATATTTTGTTTTCCCAATTTTATTTGCCAAACTTTCATACCTATTTTGAGTGAAATTGGCCCAAGAGAATAAACCCAAATTGCAAGGAAAATTAGAGGCTAAATAAGGCGAAAAGGCCTAACCTAGGATAAAATTGGGTCAACACAGAAATATCGGGCCACGAAACAAAGAAGAAGAGGAGAAACTGGGCTCCGAGGCCAAGGTCAGCCTCATAAGGGGTACACGCCCTGTGTGCCCCCGATTCGGGTGATCTTGATTAAGCTCGATCCATTCCCTTTTTAACCTAATTCGAAAAAGGAATAGAGGAAAAACCCTAAAAGGGTCATATAAATACCATTTTTCAACCTTGAGAAGTTAAGTTCGAAACTCTTTCTAATCCCTCAACTCTTGCTACGCTAAAAAGACTCCTAGCTAACTTAAACATTTAAACATCAGAGCCTATGTGGTAAGGGGTACACGCCCTGTGTGCCCCCGATTCGGGTGATCTTGATTAAGCTCGATCCATTCCCTTTTTAACCTAATTCGGAAAAGGAATAGAGGAAAACCCTAAAAGGGTCATATAAATACCATTCTTCAACCTTGAGAAGTTAAGTCCGAAACTCTTTCTAATCCCTAAACTCTTGCTACGCTAAAAAGACTCCTAGCTAACTTAAACATTTAAACATCGGAGCCTATGTGGTAAGTACCACATCGGTGCCCAGGTTTTCACCTTTTTTACAGGCCACATTCTTCTTCAATCATACAAATTTTACCGTTGCTGTCACATGAAGGTCAGGTGCGTTACCCTGTTTGAATTTTAGCAACAACACACATGAATCTTCATTTATCAAATAAATGTTAAACCACAAATATGTCTTCCCAAATAATTAAGTCATAACAATTCCATCAATCCTAGCTAGTTTAAGACTACTACCACAAATAAGCAAAACGTTCCCAAAAAAATGTCATACATGAATAGCTCTATCTAATCTATCAAAATTCTTTCAAAACATCCAAACAAAACACATGTTGGAGATAATAATTCGTTGTGTATAAGAACTGAGTAACACTAACAAATTTGATTACAACTTAACTGATAACAAACAATTACAGTGTAAACAATAGTACAGACATTGTATGTAACAACAATTTCAAAACTCAAGAACAAAAGATAATAAGTAGTCGAGGCACACTTACAAAGCACTGTCTTGAAGACAATTATTCGCTCTGCACGGGTTGCAAGCAAGCTACAGCGATCGTCTCAGCAGGATACAATGACTAACTTCGATAAAACAGCAACCTTGAACTACTCAGATCTGGCAGAACTCTTGGATACTTGTTCTCAACTTGACTCAAGATTAAAGAGAAGAAATAGATGAGAGAATAACTCTTCAATTGGAATGAGATACTCCAAAATGGAATGAGATGCTTCAAATGAAGAAACTAATTGCTATTTATAGGCTAGCAACTTAGTAACTCTCCAAAAATAAAATTAATATAAACAATATGAAACATACATAAAAAGTAACTCAATTGTGTAGTTACTTGTAAAAATTCAAACATAACTTACAAATTTAACTTTTAAGTTAAATTTGTAAAATAAACATCAACACATTTTGATGTTTCAAACCATTTTGAAACTTTTGAATTTCAAGTCAAGTAACAACATTAATGAAACATCAATTCATTTTTGGTGTTTCAAACCAACACTTTCTTTCACAAAATTTTACTATAAAATCCAACAACACATACTTTCAACTAAACAATTTCAATAAAAACTCACCAAATTGAATAATACAAACTTTACAATAATTTTCATAAGTAACAAAACCAGTACAAAATTTACTTTCAATTTGAAACCAAAGAAAACCAAATCATAGTGTTTTGAAATATTTTCAAAACTCTCATGAACAACAAATTCAAAATATCTTTCAAAAGACTTATCAAAACAATTAAGACAATTTCAAAATATTTTTCAAGAAGACCTTATCAAATCAGTTCAAACAATTTTTAGATACTTTTCACAAAAGATACAAATTAAATTACATCAAGACTTTCAAAAGATGTAGAAATCATTTACTAGATTTTTAAAAATACAAAATACTGTGTAGAAGGGATATGAAAATCACTTACAAACCATTCATATCATATATAGTTCAAAACGGATAGGAGAATTACATACTTTCGATTAGAGTCCAATAACAAATAATTTCACTTTCTTTGAAATAGAGTTTAGTTCAACATCCTAGAAGCCCTATCAAAGTGGTATGTACCCTCCAAGAGGTTAGAGGTTCGAATCCTCTCACTCTCAAATGTTGTTGAACTCAAAAAAAAAATCATAGAAACTCTAACATAACCAACATTAATCAATAAGAAACTGTTTGGAGCGTAGATTATAATAACCTGTGTTATAATAGTCTGTGGGTTATAATAGTCTGTGAAATAATATAATATTGTTTAAAATGCAGAGTTGTTTTGTCTGAGTTTATAATAGTCTGTGTTTGGGGTGCTGAGTATTCCACGGGTTATAATAACATGTGGTTATTATAACACAGGTTATTATAACCCTTGCCCCAAACAACCAGTACTCAACACCCCAAACACAGACTATTATAACTCCAGACTAAACAATTCTGCATTTTTAACAATATTATATAATTCTACAGACTATTATAACTCACTCAGTGTCCCAAACAACTCTTAAGATGTTAAATCTTCGTCCCAATAACTCAAAAATTTGCTAAGACTTAACCGTCAATCAACTAATTTTTGCCACTCAAATGCTTGTAATATCTTATAAAAAAAATGCTGATTTTTCTTATAAAGATTAGATGTGAAAACTATTTTAAAACACTTTTAAAAAATTAGTAAAAACATAAAGTTTTCCGGTAACAATCAAAACAATAAAACCAAAATTTGCTAAAATAATTAATCGTAAAATCCCAAAATAACACAAAAACAGTGATCCATAAAATACAGAAATTTAAATCTGATTTTTTTATAACTTTCCATAAAAAAAATTAGTTTTATGAAAAGAAAATAGATGGATTCAGTAAATTTGAAATATGAAATTTTCTGTAAAAATTTATTCAAAAGTAATGGAAAATCTTTCATTCTAATTGAAAAGATCACAAAAAAACTTAAGATGTAACAAAGTCCTCCCAAAATTAAAATTTAACCACAAATATTACTAATTTTGGAGAGAAACACCTTCAAATTTTTTTTTTTAAAGTAATAAATATAAAATCCACTTTATCTAAACAATATCTTTTTGTCCTTTTAAAAAAATTAATTTAAAGCCAAAAATAAAATTTCAATTTTAATAAAAGGAATTTATGGAAACTCATATATATCAACTTCAAATTCAAAATCATTAAAAGGTTTATCTTTAAACAGATAACACTTTTCTAAAACGATTTTATCCAAAAGTAAATACTTATCTTCAAAATTCATAAAGATAATATTTTCCTTTTGAAATTAAATCTCATCTAAAAAATATATTAAACGTTTTTTTCCGCGAGTATTATTACATTTTCAATGTTTCATTCTACTTTCAATAAACAAATGACATATTCTTGTTTTTTTTTTTTAAAGATTTTTTTTAGTACATTAATTACAAAACACAAAGGAAAACAGAGTACTAAGAAATAGGTAAGTGATCTTGTGTAAAGCATCGTTCACTTAAGGTGGGTGTTTTTCAATCCAAATTTCCAACATTTTGGAATTTCTGGCATGATGAGCAAATTCATGCACGACTGAGTTGTAAAAGAATAAATGACATATTCTTGTTCTCCATAATTTTTTTTTCTTTAATTTTAGCTTGATATTCGAAAGTCTAATTGCAAAATTTACATTATCCAAACAACCAAAAATTCTATCTATATGCGTAATTGAGTATTCATTTATTATTTTGCATCTATAATTTATCGAATATTCCAATCAATATTATTGCAACTTTCCATATGGGAGTGAAAGCTTTGTTTCTTGTGCATTTTATCCCCCATCAATATAAGTACAATTGAATAATGAAAAATATTGTAGTAAAGGGAAATAATAATATAAATTGTTAAAATATTGATATAATTAAATTTGAAGATCAACTCAAAAAAAAATTGAACATAACGTCGTATTTGATATCACGTTAAATGATCAAACCAACTCAAAAACTTAATCAAATGAGTTATGGTAAATTTCATTATATCAATATTTTAACATAAATCTCACTTTCTTTTTGTTTGGAACAAATATAAAAATCCACTTCAATTTTCGACATTTTGTCTTATTTTTACAACAAACGAATGACACCTTTCCCAAAAAGAAAAGAAAAAAATGTTAGGATTTGTTTGAAAACTCTTCTTTTATGTATAAAAATAAAAATTTATCAAACAAATACATCTTTAAAATATTGTTTCCTAAAAAAGTGGGATAAATTATTTAATAAAGTCATCACAATGTAGCTATCTCTTTAAAATCGTTGGATGTAGATCTTAAATTTTGTCTGGCTCCTAATAATCGTTGTATACAAAGTTAATGTACTTTAATTTCTCTCTTACATCCAACAGTGCAAAACTTATTGTGGCGGCCTCATCGAATAATTTCTTAAAAATTAGGGTTTAGAGTGTCTTGTTTATATGGTTTCAAGTGACATGTTTGTTAATTTTTAAGTGATTCAATTAGTTTAGATCTAAGAAGTAAGAAGGCTTTGGATTGATTTCATCCTTCAAATTTGATAAATTTAAAACTTTAAAAATATATGTTGATTTATATGAATTTTGAATATCTATTTTTTTTTTTAGTCCAATAATTGCATGCAAGGGTGAATGATTGAACCATCGACTTTTGAAATGGTAATTGGTGTCTTATCCACTTGACAGAAAAACTAGATTTTCATAGCTTTGTATATGCTTTTGAGATTTTATTATTCATAAAAGTTAATATATAGCTATAGAAATAGATTCAACAAGTTGGAATTTTTGTATAGGATAAAGTAGACCCTACATACATAACTTGTGTTCAATTCTCGATCTTAGATTATGCAAAAATCAACCCTTAGGTCAAAAGATATGGAAGAAATTTTGACTCGCTCAATTAAAAATAAGAATAAAAAAGTGAGTTATTTTTTAAAGAGTTTAACGAGAGAGAGAGAGCTAGAGAGGGAAAAAAAAAAAAAGAAATGGAATGGAATGAAATGGATGGAGAAGAAAGAGAGGACGAGATCCAAGATACAAAAAAAACAGAAAGAATGGTAGTGAGAAGAAAGCAGGCTGGTCCAAAAAGGCAGGTTCCCACGTGTTAGTTTGGAACTCTATCTCCTCTCCTCTCTTCTTCAATGTTGGAATCAATTTTAGTTTATGGCTGTCACCAAATTCCATCCTATTAAGTCAATTTACTTCATATTCTTAAATTGGTGGATGCCAATGCAACTATTTTATTAAATTACTAAAATATCGATAATTTAGAATCAATTCCTTTTTCTGGCTTGTGATTCACAGTAAAAGATTCCTTTTTTATTATTCAAAATTTAATCTTGTTTGTTGGAAGAATCCTCCTAGAGAACTGGAGACCCTTGTTTCTGCCTATACCCAAAAAAAAAAAAAAAAAAAAAAAAAGCAAGTCTTTGGTAGAAAGTGTGTTTACCGTTTAGAATGAATGAAGAGCCCTTCAAAAAAAAAGTGCAGAATCGTTGTATTCTTAGATGTTTTTTTAAGGCATAATTTTATAAAATATACCCACTTTAGATTTTTCCAAGTAATTAAAAATGTTTTTCCTTGGTTACGTGGAAACCTTTTTTCCTATAGTTTTAGGGGGATTTGGTACATAGTAATGCCATTGCAAAATCTAAAAACACAAAAACCAAAAGCCAAGATGTATAAATGTCTTGAATCTGTTACCTAGCGCTCTGAATGACCTAAGTTATATGGAGATTTTCTCTATAATTTTGGGCTTTTTTGACCTATTATGTATTAGAGTTTAAGAGGAGTGCCACATATAAACCTTCTAAATTTTTATCTAAAAATTCTCAGTATTTTGTACTCAGTTTCTCTTCAAGATAATAAAATTCTCTCTTCCTCTATTCGTGGACATAGCTAACACACCGTTAGTGAACCATGTAAATCTGTGTGTCATTTTTTCTTTTGTGTTCTTTGTTTGTCGTCTACTTTCTATTTTAACATAAGAATAGATCATTGACTTGTTTAGTAGGCGAGAATACAAATTGTAACATGAAATTTAAATAAATTTATAGAAAAATACACTTTGGTCTTTAAAGTTTGAAATTGATGTCTATTTAGTTCTTGAAATTTTAAAATGGACAATTTTAATTGTTGAAGTTTCGAAAATAGTTTCTAAAAAAAATGAGGGAAGAGAGACAAGGAGAAGGGGAGAGGAGAGTGAGGAAAAAAAAAAAGAGGAGGAAAAAACATCCAAACTAGAAGAGAAATAGAAGGGTGGAGAAATTAGAAGAAAGAGTCGCCACTCTAGAAGTAAGGAAAGAAAGAGGGAAAAGGGAAACGTTAATTAATCTTAATTCAAAATTAGCCCATTAGATAGTATTTCTATTTCTCGTTTCTTGTTTTCCAATTTCTATTTCTTATTTTTTGTTATTACTATTTAAATAAAGAACATAATTGTGTTTGATGATTGTTTCTTCTTCTTTCTTTTTTATTGAAAAAAGAAACAAAAACATGTTGGTAATCATTTGTCTTGTTCTATAAAATTTAAAATTTAAAATGTAAAAATTATATATGGAAATTAGTTTTAAAAATTAAATATCTAAAATTTGTATGTTATATTCAATTTTAAATATTTATTATCCATTTTATAAGTAAAAAATGATAAAATAATAATTTTATTTATGTGTTAGAAAAAACAAGATACTTGATTTTGTTGTTTCCAGAATCTCTACACAATGTTGGAAACGTTTTTGAAAAATGAAAAATAGAAAACATGAATAGTCACCAAATACTTTTGTTTCTAAGAAAATTGAAACGAGAAGTGAAAAACAAGAAAAACATAAATGTTATCAACACAGGTCCTATAAAATATGATACCTCATTTAAAAATTGTCACCTAAGCATGTCACATAATTTTTTCCATTAGTCAATTAATGGTCAGCTTAAACTTGATGGCAATTTAGAACTATCTTTCTAACTTCATGGGCCAAAATTGATCTCTTTTAAAATCTTAGGAACCAAATAGACATTGATCCCAAATTTTAAAACTAAAAATATATTTTATCCATAAATTTATTTGTAATAACTTTGCTTTGTTTGATGAAGCACTCTGTGCTAAATTTAAAAGTAATTAATAGTGTATTAATTATTGTCTTTTTAAGGTTTAGAATGTTAAAATCAAATTGTAACACCAACATGAATTTTCAATAGAACAATATTTGGCTGCATACCAGTGTGCATGAATCTTCCTACTCACCACCATTAAATAGGAGCAAAGCTAGCTGCACCCATATTTTTTGCAGCCCACTACACCCACACAATAGGAAAAATTAAAAAATATTTTTAAAAAAAATGTTTACTACATGACAAACTGTGAATAAACAATTAGGTGGGCTGCAAAAAAATTGGTGCAGATGCACTCTAGTCGACATTTAGGAGAGAAAAAATAATTTTCTTTTTTTCTCTCCTTGTTGTCAACCATTCAAGGGTGGTATATAAAAAGATTCATGCTCACTCGTATGGAGCTAAATTCATTTTCGCCCTTTCAATATCGAATGTCAAATAAATACAGAATAGAAAATGTTCGTTGGGTTTGGTTCGGTTTGGTAGGAATGCGACTTGTCGTCTGGAAATAAATCCAATCGCCGCAGGCCGATGGTAGCAATTTTGACAAACCGACAACAAAAGGAAAAACGGACCCGGGTCAAGTGGACGACTATGCGATGAAAGATCCAAGTTTTGCTCGTCGTTCGTCCTTCTGCATTTGACAACCCGACAGCACGTGCGTCCATTTTTCTGAATGTTGTTGGGAAAAAAGGCCCATTCTATAATGGGCTTATATGATCCAATGGGCTTGAAGTGTTTTGTTATTATTAACTGGGGTAAATTTTAAAATATAGTATTTTATAAGAATTTAGTAGTTGAGGTTCCGTTTGATAACCATTTGGTTTTTGGTTTTTGAAAATTAAACCTATAAATACTACTCCCACCCTTGGATTTACTTGTTTTGTTATCTACCTTTTACCTATGTTTTCAAAAACCAAGCCATGTTTTGAAAACTAAAAAAAGTAGTTTTCAAAAACTTGTTTTTGTTTTTAGAATTTAGCTAAGAATTCAAATGCTTCCTTAAGGGAGATGAAAACCATTGTAGAGAAATTGAGAGAAAACAAACTTAATTTTCAAAAACTAAAAACCAAAAACCAAATGGTTATCAAACGGGGCCTGAGAAATTTCATTTTCAAGAGATGATTTCATTCCATGTTGCGGTTTGTCGCATCAAAAATGGTCTCTTCAAGATATTATTTATCTAATTATTTTATCAAATAATTTGTTTGGCGCAATCAGTGTTTTAAATTTCGCTCAACATGTCGGTGGGGGGAAGTTCGTTTTTCCCCCCATTTCGTCGACATGTCATCGACATCTCGACATTTCGAGATGTCGACGACATTTATTTATTATTTTTTTTATTTTTTAACTTCAAATGTCTTCTCTACTCTCTCCTTCTTTTCTTTTTTTTTTTTCTTTTTTGTTTTATTATATAAACAAAACAAAATACATAGATCAATTAGAGAAGAGTTTAGAAGGTGTAAATATGACACTCTCTTAAACCACAATACATAATAGGCCCCAATCAATAAACTGATTTACACATAACTTCCCCGTACTTGATCATTCGAAGCGCTAGATAACAGGTTCAAAGCATTTCTACACTCCAATTCCAATTCTCTTAATTTCCCTCCAATTCTCTCAATTTCCCTCCAATTCTATTAATTTCATTTCAATTCTCTCAATTCTCCTTCATAATTGTCTCATTAAATATAAAAAATTACATATATTTTAGATATATGATGTTAAGAAGAGTAATCAATTATATTTATACTATAATTAAGTCACAATTAAGGTTTCATGAAATAATTAAAATAATTTTAATCAACTTTCAAATTTTTTTTTGCAAATTCCTACTCACATCGACATTTCAAATCTCTAATTGACATTTATATCTAAATATTGTCTTAATTTTTAGATGTGATGCTTAAAAATAGTCCATTATAGTCTAATTAAGTCAAAATCAAAGTTTCATTGGCTAATTCAAACAATTTTCATCAATTTTCACGATTTCCGTAAATTTTTTCGAAATTTTCATCGACATTTCCATAAATTTTAGACATTGACATTTCCATCGACATCGACATTTCGAACCTTGGGAGCAATGATAACCTTATCAAATTACATAGGGAGGACTTGGTTTAATCATCCATATTCTCATAATTTTATTATTGGTAAAAATTTTCGTTCTCTCCAATTAATGCCTTTTTATTTATTTTTATTTTTTTCTCTTCAATTAATGTCCTATGTATTTTGAGAATGAGAATATGGATAGATATGAAAAGAGAGAAGAGTGAATATTAATTACATAGAGAAGAAAAAAGAGGAAAAATCTAAAATAACGGTGTCGTGAAGAATTAAAAGTAAGACCTATAATATACAAAACCAACTACATAGCCATCACACTACAATAGATAATTAATCAAACAATTGGAAGAGGTGATTTCAATACACCTAACAAAATCATCTCTCCACGAAACGATTTCTTTGTTCCATCAGTAGCGTTTGACCAAGCTTGATTAAAACAATAATTTTTAACAAAATAATTTTTAAAAATATAATACTTGCCAAAAAAAAAGTTTGGAAAAAAATATATTTTTTAGAGTATGTTTTAAAATAATAATATTTTTTAAAAATTCCCGATTAGCTTGGTGGATAAGGAGATAATAATTCCATCTTTGTAAGAAGTTGACGGGAATGCCCTTCATTTTCCTGTCTTCTAAGAGTGCCTTGTGTTGGTGAGGTGGGCAATACAAGTCTTTAGGTTGTAGATTTAATAGATGAGTTTTACGATGGGATATTTGTCGGGAGTTTATGCTTAGCTTTAAAGTCATTGTTTTTTTTTTAAAAAAAATGAGATTCTTTTTTTTTTTTTTTTTAGTTCAACAACATTTAAAATAAAAGATTTGAATATTTGATCTCTTGATCGAAAAAACATGAAAATTACCGTTGAGCTATGCTCACTTTAACAAGCTAATGAGATTGTGTAGTTTTTTTTTTTTTTTTTTGAGAATAGCAATTTATAAAAACCAACCACCAGCCAAACTACACCGCATTAAAAAGTCCCACCAACCAAGGGGGAAAAACAGAATCCCAAAAAAAACCCAACACCAGCCTTTCGATTTCCTGATCGGAGAACGAAATTTGCTTAAAAATAAAGCAGGGGTTCACAGCCTCTCTTGCTAGAAGGTGAGCTTCAATGTTGCTGGATCGACAGCACTTGTGGAAAGACACCTCCTTGAACCGAGCAGCCAAACCTTCAATATCGTCAGCGATAATGCTGATTTCAGTAAGATCCTCTGCTGATTTGTTCAGCACATTAACGACTTCCATAGCATCAGAATCAACCACGATAGGCGGAATGGACGTGGGATCACGTCTGAGCAAGTGATCCAGCCCATCTTTAATCGCCATTGCTTCAAGCATCTTGATCGGCCAGTGGTTTCTGATTGCTTTTAATCCCGCACAGATCAGAGATCCGTTTGAGTCACGAACTATCCATGCAATTCCGCCTCGTTCCAAGATGCGTCAGAATTCAACTTCCACGATCCCTCCGGCGGCGACATCCAGTTGGAGTGACTCGAAAGGTTCTCTGCCCTGCTCTGAATCAGGTTTGTCTTTCCTTCTTCAATAAACTCCAAGAAAAATTTTCCAGACCATCTTAAAAACTCATGCTCGTCAGCCTTGTTATTATTTGAGAATATCAAATTTCTGTAAGACCAGAGACTCCACAACAGAATCATGGCAATATTTAAATTTGCATCTCCCAAATTTTTTGACACCACTCCTAGTAATCCACAGGTTGCCACCCATACCTACAGAGATAGAATAGCGGTATTAGAGAAGGGATTTTGTTAACCCATATAGCCTTAGAGAATTTACACTCCCACAGGATATGAGATGTTAATTCCTTTTCTTTCCTGCAAAACAGACAGGAAGGCTTAATATCCATCCCTTTCAAAATTAAATTGGTTCGAGTGAGAATTATGTTTTTAACTAGCCTCCAAACACAGATTTTAATTTTAGGAATAACTTTTCTTTTCCAGAGGCAAGTCCATAGGTCATTTGAATGATCATGATTAGACCCCGAGGGCATGCAGTCTTTTTCTAGGTGGCCGGCAAGGTGATAGGCACTCTTCACTGAAAAAATGCCCTTAGAGTCCAAACCCCATATAATTGCATCAATCGTATCTCTTCTCCCATGGAGCATATTTAGAATAGCTTCAGCATCACCATGGTCAAAGACCTCTCAATGAGATTGTGTAGTTAAGATCTATAATGGAGACATTTTTAATTAATGATCATAGTAAACATAATTTTAAAACTCCCTAAACTTTATAATTGACTGCATGTATACAGTTTCTATACTTTAAACAAAATTCTAATAAATCTTTGAAGTGTTTCCTTATTATGTGTATATATGACTCCATGCTTTAAACTTTTTTCTAATGAGTTCTTAATTTTTCAATTTTGTGTTTAATAGATTCGTGTGATTGACCTTATTATTATTATTTTTTTTTTTTTGAGTTTTACAACATTTGGAGTTAGAGAGATTTGAACCTTTGACCACTTGGTCGATGGTACATGTCAATTACCGTTGAATTATGCTCATTTTGGCTATGTGATTGACCGTGTTGATGTCACATACATTGATTATGTTATTTTAAGATTACATGACTATCTAATTTTTGGTAGGTTGAAACTTTTGATGGCATAAGCATTAAATTTAAACTAACAAACATATAGATATATTAGATGCACCGTTTGAAATTTCATATTACGAGTTTGTTTTGGTTATAGGAACTAAACATACATAGTATCTTTTAAAAATTGTAGAGTATAAAAACTTAGATTAAATTACAAGTTTAGTCCTTAAACTTTTAAGCTTATGTCCTATTTGATTATTGAACCTTAAAAAGTGTCTAATAAGTTCTTAAACTTTCAATTTTGTGTAGAGGTGTTTATTTTTCCTGCGGAAGTGGGGCCCCATGGAGACACGGCCCCTAATCGAGTGAGGAATCCCCATTTAGGTAGGGAGGGGAAAAAATCCCAGCGAGCTATACGAGAGACAGAAACGGGAAATACATTCTCTGTTTGTCACCTCATTTATTTTTATTCTTATTATTTTAATATATATACACACACACACACACAAAGACATGTATATGTTTGAATCATTTTGATTATGAATTGTAATCTTTAAATTTAAGGTTTTCTTAATTGTTTAATGACCTATGAGATATTGTATGAATAATTGGATATGTTTGACAATTTTAAATTCTTATGTACGGATAATTAAATAACTTAATATGAAATAGTATTTTGTTTCATTTAAGAGGTTTAAAGATTTTTTTTATGATGAAGTAACTATTTAAATGAAGATTCATTGCGGAGAATTAACTATTTAATTAAATTTTTTCTTAAGAAATCGTTTAATTAATTTTTTCTAAAAAAATGAAATGGAGAACCTAATCCTCACAAAATTAATTGAAAATTTTTGCGAGGATGGAAAATGAAATTGGAGGCAGGGACAAAGACGAGGAAGCCATCCCCGTTCTCGCCCCACCTCGTGAACATCTTAACCTATTAGACACATTTTTTAATAGACACATTTAGGACAAATTATTCAATGAGGCCGCCATAATGTGGCCAACAGTTTTTCACCATTAGATATAGAGAGAGAAGGAACTCGAATTTATATCTAGTGGTTATTAGATGACATGAAAATTATTAAATCTACATCCAATGATTATTATGAGGCAGTCACATTTAGACATAAAAATGTCTAATATATACATTTTAAAGAATTTTGAATATGTGAGAGACTGACGCGAGCTTGTCGAGGGCTCGTCAAATTACAATTTATAAATCAATCCTAAGCTACTTTTAGCATTGAGTAGACCGAGTCGATCTTAGAGAATCGAATATTAATTTCTCAAGTTTAAATTTGCAAAGGAGAAAACAAATAAAAATGGGGTTTTGAGTTTTTGCAAATAAAATAAAATATAAGAAAATAAAAATAAAGGTAGATCAAATCTTACCAAAATCCAATTCACTTGTACGGTTTTGTCCAATTGCAAAATCGATCATAGACATACAAAACGTTTTAACTTAAATATGCAAGCACTAAGTCAACTTATTAGGAAACCCCAAAAAGTAACTATTATGGGTGAAATTGGACCAAGAATGGGCTGACTAAAGGGCTGCAACGAAGGGCCTAACAAGGAAAGAAGTCCAATACGAAGTCAAAACAAATCGAAACCGACAGAGGACTGGTCCATAGTGAGAGAGAGAGGAAACGGGCTTGGCTTCGACCTAATCCCGTGGTCGGCCCAGCCGAGGCCGACTAGTTTGGCAAAGCCCAATTTTGGGCTTTGCCTTGGTCTCTCATGGCCCGTGTGCCCTTGGTCCAGCCCAATTCGATCTTTCCTTTCCCCATTCGAAGACAGAAACCCACGAAAAATCTTAGGAAGAAAGCTATTTAAGCTCTCACTCGCGAGGAGAGCAAGGTAAGTTCATTTAAGCTTACAACACTCTCATAAAACTCCTAAATTCTCTCAAAACCCCCTCTGACTTAAGCATCGGAGCCTGTGTGACTTACACCACACTAATGTCTAGGTTTTTCTTGTCTTGCAGGCTGCGTTCTTCCCCCAAGAATACAAATTCACCATGATTGTTACGTGGAGGTCATGTGAGATTTATCCTGTCCAAAATTTGGCAGTAACAAAGTCCCTAAAGTCCTTAACTCTAACAAACGTCAAAGTTAATGTTAATTACCTAAACAATTTTGACGAAACCGTTCGAAATTATTTAGATAAAAGCATTAAGTGCTTTGGAAGGACCAAGACAACCAATTAGATAAAATAACTTTCTAATCAAGATGCTCTTTTAATTCCTATAATTAAACATGCAAGCTATACAATTATGGAAACCCATAAAACACACACATGTAATAATCCTAGCGCTATAAGGTTCAATCAACCTGACAATTACGGATCATGCATCATGACTAACAATCAAATATATAAAGCAATCGAGGCGTTAATTCAATAAAAAATACATGCTCATAAAATAAATATAGGAATCAAAGAACACTTGCAATTATAAGAAAATTACATTAAAATTCGAGCCTCACAACATTGCAATTGAACTACATCAACCTATGAATTGGAAAACTTACCTTAGATGCTTATCATGATGATGTAGCCAAGGTTCATCATTGGTTCGATATAGTGCCAAAAGAAAAGTAAAGGAAAAGGGAGAAAAACTCTAAAAATTATTGTCTAGATAAATTAAACTAGGAGAAAAACTCATGCAACTGTCCAAAAGAATGCTTAAATAGCCTTAAAGTAGACAACTTGCACAAATAAGAAACCCTAAATTCTAAAATGATATTTTCCCAAAACAATTAGGGAATAATATTCAAAATAAAATAAAATAAAGTAAATAATTTTCTATCTTGCAAAATGCTGGAAAATACATCCAAAAATCGAAAATCCTTTTCTAAATTCTTAAAATAAACATGGAAGGTTGCAAATAAGGAAAGTTTCTAGATTGCACAGCCTTCAGTATTTTGCCAATAACTTCTTCTCCAAAACTTGGATCGACGTGATCTTTATATGGCTGAAAAAATATTTCAGAGAGCTTTAAAATTGTATCTAATTTGGCTATATTCCCAAACGTGATTAGTAAGATAATGGGAATAGAAGTTGGCACAAAGTATTCTTGGGTACAACCGTTTTCCAGCATGAGCAGTAATCACTCAAAATATCATAGCTTTCATAATACTTGGTGGAATGTAATGAGTCTTATACCATTTGAAAGATAATTAAATAAGCTTCGATTTGACACAAAATTTGAATATATTTCCATCTCAAAATATCATGATATAATCGGTCAAAGTTGGCATAGAAATTTTGTAGCTCAAATCACATCCGATTTAGTTCGAATTAACTTTGAAATGTTGCAAACTCTCCAAAACATGCGAATTGCTCGAATTCCTAAAAAATAATAATAAAACAAATAAAATCCTTCAACCTAACAAAAAAAAATAAGTGTGATTACATAACAAATTGTAATTTATCTAAAATGAAATTAAAATTGTAAAAAACTAGAGTGTGTGAACAAACATTTTTAGACGCAATTCTTCTGTCTCTCCGTCCAAGTAATTCCAGTCAAACAAGAGAAGGCTGCGATTGGAGAGAAAATTTGGAAGTCAAGCATGATGTAGCCATCGCGCTGGCACGGCCAAACTTGCTGACCGACCCTGCAGCCTCTAAAGTTCAAGAGACACAAATCAAACGAATAAAAAAGAACCCATAATCATAAACCACACCAACTTTTTCTAAATGTCTCACTTTCAACTTGGACTCGCAACCTCCTCTATATTTTTTTTTCTCATTCAACGCCGAAGAAAATGGAAACTTAGAATTTGGAAACCCTCACTTCCTTTTCTAAACATGCATGGCAAGAGCCTTCCTCGATCTTTCTCATTTCAATCCCACGTTCCTTTAATTTGTCTACAACTTTGAATAATGTTTTAACAGTTATTACCCAAAAAAAAAAAAAAAAACCCAGTTTTTCCACCTCCCTCCTTGCTATAAATACCATTCCAACTTGCCCCATTATTTCACAACACATTACATATTTGTATTAATATACAAACTTAATCAATTCCTTCTATATCTTTCTAGCTTTTGGTTTGTGGGTTTTGCCATTATGAAGAGCGTGGGGAAGATTTTGATGGGCTTGATTCTGGTGGTTGCATTGTTGGGCAATGGCGGTTTGGTTGTGACAGAAGCGAGGCCTTTGAATGTGATGGGCTCGGCGGCCATCGCTGAAGATTTCTTTGAGGGGCTTTCTCTCGGAGCCATCAAGCAGTCGGGGCCAAGTCCTGGTGGCGATGGCCACAAATTCGTCAACTTTGACACGTTTGGAGGTATTAATTAAGGACTCTCTGGCGCTTGACCCAACCACGTCACCTCTTTGCACCACTGACCTGAGCATATGAACAGTGGAGATCTAGGCAAGTTCGTGCCAACTGTAGATTAAATAAATTTTTCAAAGGGCGAAAGTTGATCGAGGATAGTAATTAGTTGAGCTATATGCTCTGGTTGGTGTTTGGATATTTGTTTGTGTTTAATAATTTTTTTTTTCTTTTTAAGTCATGTTCTTGTGAGTAAGACTATTGATGGGTGTTTGGAAAGTGACGATACAAATTTTATGTGAATACAATATGATGATTTATCAATGAAAAAATGTTGGTGCCATGTTTCTAGACTGAAAAACATTTCAAAAAAAAAAAAAGACTGAAAATAAAAGATTGCACCATGATTTTAAAATCTAATGCATGCCAAAATGAAATAACCAAGAACCTAAAAAAAAAATCCGGATTTTTTAAAAATTTTGACCATACTATGATCATGATACAACCTCTGACATTTTTCTCCCACCATTTGTATTTTATATAATTACTACATTACAAAAATCAAAATGTATTCATTTATTAAATTATATAATTGGTGGTTCTATATTTCATATTTTTAATGTTATATTAATATGCTAATAAATTGTTTAATGGCAACTCCATCTATCACTTTATTGTGAAAGATAATCAAACTAACTCGTTTTATCATAAGTACCTCCATATTATGTTGAATGGAGTTCGACGATAGGTTTGAATCGATGGTAGGAAAACTTCATTTTCTTAATCTCGATTCACATAAAAGTTCAAGACGTAGGGCCATTGTATCACAAATCCTTTAATTATAAAATTAAATTAGTGAAAGAACAAGGTGAACACATGAAAGATAGAAGCATATATCAAATTTTGAGGGCAAAGTAATGAGAAAAAAGAAAAATGTATTTATTATATCAATATAAAGTTAGAAGACACCATACACTAAATTTGGAGAGTGAGTGAAAAAAATGAGAGAGAGAGGGGGAAGAAGGATGGTAAATATAATTAGAGCACTTTGCAACCCACTTCAACACTACATCAAAAAAGAATTGAGTTTTTTTTTTTTAAATTATGTGGTGTTGAAGTGGGCTACACAGAGGTTGCACCTAAGTTTTTCCATATAATTATATATATACTTTTTAAGATAGTGTTTGGATTGATGAGTTGAGGAGAGCAGAAGTTAATAACTTCATCAACTCCTTATTTGGCCCAATAATATTTTAACTTGAAAAAACCTTAGGTGCAACTTATTGTACAGCTTACTTCAACACTACAGAAAAAAAAAAATTGGATTTTTTTTCCTTTTCCTGCGATGTTGAAGGGGGCTTCACAAGATTGCACCTGTGCTCTTTTAACTCCAATTGTGAGCTCCACAATTTATTAATTCAAACTCCAACTTTCCGTTGTGGGCCCCACAACTTTATTATCTCATTTTTTTCTCATCTCACCTCACTCCAACCTCCCACTCTATTCTCTCCTATCTCTCCATTTTTTTTTTGCATTTTTTAAATTTCTTAATTTGCAAAATTTTCTTTATTTTTTATATAAATTTTCTCATAATTATTACTAATTAATAATTAAATATAAATAATTATTTAAAAAATATTTTTATTCTTATCCTATAATTTTAATAAATGTTTTAATAAAAATATTTTTCCTTTTATTCTATGATTTTATTTTTTAAATATAAATTATATAATAATGTTTTAGATATGATACTATTATTTAAATTGACAATTTTAATGTAAATTAGAGTATTGCATAACAATTTTTTAATTGATAAAAATCTTCTTATCTCACTTCCTCCACATGTCATCTACAAATTTTGTTTTAAAAAGTTGAAACAAAAATTACGTATAACAAATAACAATCTTATCTTTTTTTTTAGCTTATTTTTTTTATTAATAGCTCAAAAATATATATAATTTTATGATTTGAAGATAAGAAAAACATATTTTAAACTAACCCGTATTACAGTTTAAGAAATTAGTATTGAAAAAGGTTAACATATTAAAAAAAATGATTTTCAAATTAATCATATTAAAAAGTAATTTCTCCTTCCAAACTTAATAAAATAAAATAATCACAATAAATAACATAAATATATAGTATTTTGAATAAAAGTATATATATGATATTCATTTTGAATGGTGTTAAAAAATATATACTCATTTTGAACTTAATTATTTTAAAATATAATAAATATTTGATATTTTATTTATAACTTAGTTGTTTTAAAACTTCAAAGAATGTATATTATTTTTAAATTAATCCAACTTTAGATAATTCATTACATTGATTAGTTAGAAAAATAAAATTTTAAATTAAGAAAAAAATATTATAACTTTTATTAAGCTTGGAAAACAAATCTTAAATTAAAATTTTAAAATTGACAAAACAAGTCTTAACAAAATTTTAAAATATTAATAAAATAATATAATTTAAAATCTCAAATTTAAGATTGAGAACAAATCTATATTATTTATAGAATTTAGAGAATAAACATATAAAAAATTTAAAGTTTATTTGAATCTCTTTTAAATTTATGGATTGAATCAACGCATCTAAAATTAAATTTATATGGGGTTGTGCCCCTACCAAAAAATATTGGATCAACAAAATCAATTATTTGTGTTTTTTTAATAGGAACAATCAAAATTATTATCTATTTTTTTAGATTATTAAGTAAAGTGGTAAAGTAAAACCATGGTGTAAAATTTTGAGCGACATGTCGAAATGTCGTTCGAAATTTCGGTATTTCGACAGAGTTGACATGTCGAATGGGGGAAAAATTCGTTTTTCCTCCATTTCGATGACATGTCGTGGAAACCTTGAAATTTCGAGGTTTCCACGACATTTCATGGACATTTTACGTTTTTTTTAATCACTTCAGTTAGCAACGCGTCAGTCAGTTGACTCACAGTATAGGGAGTACACATTAAAATTTTATATATATTACTTTTTCATTTATTTACTTTCACTTTTCACATCAACTTCACATCAAATTTTTTTAAAATTTTCAAACATCTTCTAAATCACGAAAAATATTTTTATTAAAATTTTCTTATTCTACATTTTAATTTTTTTTATTATTTTTTACTACCATAAATATCCATTTTATTTTCAATTTCATCACCTTAATCTCTATCACAAATTTACACTCAAATTCTCTCAAATTCTCTCAAATTGTCTTTCTTAAATTAAGAGCTGTATATTAAACAATTCACACTGATTTTATCATATGCAAATATTCTCCTTCAATTTTTTAAACTATTTTATCAATATTTGATATTATTTTGTATACTGAATTTAAAATGGTTAATTATAATTTAATTAAGTTATCATAATTAAAGTCTCATTTAATAATTCAAACAATTTTCATATTTTTTCTAAATTTGTTGCTAACATCAACATTTCCATTAACATTTTAATATAAATATTATATAGAATTTAGATAAGATAGTTAAAAACAATCAAGTATATCACAATTAAAGTTTCATGAAATAATTAAAAAAAAAATCATCAATTTTCATATTTATTTTCAAAATTCATGCTCGCATCGACATTTCAATTGACATTTATGTCTAAATATTGTCTTAATTTTTAGGTACGATGCTTAAAAATGGTAAATCATAGTCTAATTAAGCTACAATTAAAGTTTTATTAACTAATTTAAATAATTTCAATCAATTTCCACGATTTTCATAAATTTTCTCAAAATTTTTATCGGCATTTTTATTTCCATCGATATTTTCGTAAAATCTAGACGTCGATATTTCGATTTTCTCAAAATTTTTATCGGCATTTTTATTTCCATCGATATTTTCGTAAAATCTAGACGTCGATATTTCCATCGAGACGAACAAAGTAAAACTAAGAGAGGGGAAAAAAAGGAAACAAGAAAAAAAAAATAGAAAAAATAGCGGCGATGGCAGTTCCCGCTCTATTCCGCACTCGTCAGAGCGCCACGCGACCTCACGAGCCTCGTGTCTGGCTGGTTCGCTTCGCTTGCTATCTCTGAGTGTTCGAGAATGGTAAACTCCTCCAAGGACGACACAGCCACCGACGGCGACATGTCCAGCGGCGATTCTCCACCCTCCAATTCCAGCCTCTACTCCGAAGGCGAGAAGGTCCTTGCCTATCACGGCCCTCGCATCTATGAAGCCAAGGTACCTTTCCTCTACGCTCTTGTTTTCGAATTCGCCTTTCGATTTCTCTTTCTTTTTTTCTTCAAACTTCTCCGAAGCATTGAATTGGTAGCTCTCCTTTCGGTTGGCGCATCTGGTTTAGAGAGGATAACTATAAGAGGGGAATAATGCTCGTGTAACCTAATTCAATCGTATCAGTTCTTTCCTTTGAGGTTGGTTATTGGATTTCTTATGCTTGTTTGGTCGGAGAAAGAGAAGTCCGTACGACGGTTCAGTTAGCTGAGGCCAGTGTTATGGGGATACGAGGGCTATGAAAATGATATTTGTGTATTAGAACTTAGTTTCTAACATTATCAAAGAAAGAAAAGGATTTGGACCAAGTATAGATGAAGGCAAAACCCACACAATTTATTCGAGCTATTAGAATTCTCCTATAGCCTCTCAAGCAACCGATGCTGAACTTGCATCTAAGGATAAAATAACCAAATTTCACATTAATCTGAAACTTACAACTGACTTTGAGGAAAAAGAAGATAGCAGTAAGTTGCACTAATTAGTGACAGCTCCCTTGGTGCAAAATTACAGTCAATAACACCCACACCTCCTTGAAAAACTTCAAATTTACTTTTGGCAAGTGCTTTAGAGAAGATATCGGCAAATAGGCACCTATGTATTCTGTTATTTAATCCCTCGAGTCAGCACCTTTCATAGTTTTGTGCTTTCCAGGAACACTGAATTTTCAGCCAATTTTGTTGCACTTTCATTATCACAGTAAATGGGAACTGGATAATTTGAAGTAGAGAACACTTCCTCAACGGGTCTCTTGAGCCAAAACACATTCTTGAGTAGCCACAGTGGTTGCTACATATTTAGCCTAACAAATAGAAGGAGCTATCGTAGCGTGCTTTTTACTGCACAATGAAATTACTACTGAACTTGTATTAAAACAATACGTTGTTTTGGAGTCCCTATCATTCACATCACTAGCCCATCTTGCTTCTGTAAAACCACTCATTGAAATGGTGTATTATTCTTGTACATGCCCTTTATGCGTAGACTCTCTTTGCTGCAATCAAATAAACCATGCACACGTTTTCCATAAACTGATATGAAAAATCAGGTCTTGTGATAACTAATAAAATAAAATCTCAATAAGTTGCTGATAAGGCGTATCATCTTGTAGTGGTTCTCTTTGTCTTTAGTTAGCTTAAGAAAATGTTTTTGATGGGAATGTGAGGACAACGGTTCAAATCATCTACACTAGGAACAAGAAAGACATATGAAGAGAGTAACATACAGTACAATTAATAGGTGGTCATGACGCTAGATCGTGAAGAAGGGGTAATTAGAAGGAGGGGTTGGGGGGGGGGGGGGGGGTGTTGCTCTTTCTGGGATTCATTCGGTTTGTTTCTGTGTAAAGGTCTTAGACAGGATCTCTGGGGAGGAGAGTTCCTCAGCCTCTCGAAGAGCTAAGGTTTTTTGTGGGAATTTTCTATGAGTTAATTGGCAGATAGGTCGCCTGAGGTCTATTAGTTTTATAGCTGTGATCATTGATCTTGTCCCTTCATGTAAAAAGGATTCTAATAGGGGTTTTTATTATTTTTTGTGAGGTGAAATATCTGCTTGAATTTTCAATTTCAAGCCTAGGAAAACAACTAGGTTCCCTCAAACTCTTCATTTTTAAACGAATGGACACAAGGTCACAAGATGAGTTATTTAATAATTGTCATCCCCCATGATTATCATATCATCCACGTAAACGAGAAAGAGAAGCATTGTGCACATTGTGGGTGCTTTCATAACAAATAAACTTTAGTATAAACTGTAAGATAGCATGATAGACAAAATAGAGGAATAATTTACCTCAATTTCATAATCAGTTAGATAATTAGGTAGCTTTCGCTTCAGTTGCCTCACTCCCATCTTGCTTAATGTGTTTCATTGAGAGAGATTACTTCTCCTCTCATTGGATGCAACATCTCTAGAAAAAGGTGCAATATTAGTGTACTCCAACTAACATTCTTCTTTCTTTTCAAATCCATACATGCCGTCCTTTCTTGTGAGTGTCATAACCGACCTCTGTGAGTGTCATAACTGAGGTCTTTGAGTTGTTGTCCATCCTTAACCAGGTCCAATTGAGTCCCACGTGAGGGGATGTTCGTCTTTGGAGTCCTTGCCCTTCGAAGGGTTTCTCTTGTGGATCCTTCTTTCAGTCGTTTGTTCGCCCTAACCCTTTGAGAGATTATGCTTTCTCCTCGCTGTGGAGGGTGAAGGTTCCCAAGAAGGTTAAGTTCTTGTTGTGGCAGGTATGACACGGAAGGGTTAACACCCTTGATCGGATCTTGGCTCGTGGTTCTCCTTTGGTTGGTCCTTTTTGTTGTATTCTTTGCAGGATGGAAGTTGAGGACCTGATCCATATCCTTTGGGAGTGTGCTTTTGCGCGTGGAGTTTGGAGCTGTTTTCTGAACGAGTTTGGCTTTAGTTTTGCTAGGCCTCAAAGTTGTACAAAGTTGTTAGTGGAGCTCCTTCTTTTTTCGCCTTTTTGAGAGAAAAGGTTGTTTTTGTTGCAGGCAGGGGTTTGTGCTATTGTCTGGTGCCTATGGACCGAGAGAAACAATAGAACCTTTAGGGGGCGGGAAAATCGTTTTGTGATGTTAGGTCCCTTGTTAGATTCTATATTTCCCTCTGGGCTTCGGTGTTGAAGCTTTTTTGTAATTATTCGCTAGGTCTTATTTTACTTGATTGGAGTCCGTTTTTGTGAGCGGCTCCCCCTTTTTGTAGGCTCTCCTTTCTTTTTGTTGGCCCTTGTTTTCTTTCATTTTTTCTCAATGAAAGTTTGATTTTTCATTTAAAAAAAAAAAAAACCGACAACACTACAATGCCTAGCCTTTGGATTCAACCTGTGACCCTCAATAAAGGAGACCCTATGAGTTGATAACAAAATTTGTGAGTTTTCTAGGTAATTTTGGGACATGCTTCTAGTTACCTTCGGTTGGCAGAGCCCTATGCACAACAACAACATTTAGCTCCCTCTTAAAAAGGAAAAGGAGATACTATGGATTCAATTGATCAAAGCCTTCTTGCCAAAATGAGCATAGCTCAGTGGTTAAGGCATCCTTATTTCTTCTAAAAGGTCGTCGGTTCAAATCTCTACCCCCACATGTGTTATAATATTCTCAAAAGATTGATTAGATCGAGCCTTCCTTTGGTGGAACAATGGGAGCTTTAATGACAAATTTCTCCCTTATGATAAATTTTACGATAATGTTTTTGTTTAGGTTGTGGGCTGCGAAAATGTTTCTTCTCCCCTTTCCCTGGTTATAGCTTAAACAACCTTTTGTTAAATTGACATTTTTCTAACTTCACTCGGGGCTTTCCTCTTCTTGTATATTTCATCATATGAATGAAACATGTGTTTTTTATATTTAAAAAACATGATAATGTAAAAAATAGAGCAAAAGTCTAAGGATGCCCTTAGAGGTATCTTGAAACAATTGGAGTTTTTGAGTCCTATTGTGGAGAAAATTCTGGGAAAAGTTGATCAACATTTTGTTTGTGAAAGGGGGTGATGACTTTGTGTAATCTGTAATGCAGGATGCATGAACCTTCTTACTTAGTATATGACTATCTTTCTAATGCCTAGAAAGGTATTTTTATAAATTGAAGGAAAATGAGGAGTTAGGTGGTCTAAAGACGACTAACACATTGCAGAAGAAAACTGTGTTCACTTTTGTGTTCTACTAATTAAGTGTTCCACTTTTGCTAAAACATATGCAAATGAATTTAGAAAAGTCATCCACAATAAACATCACATAATGGAAGCCATCGCAGCTAGGTGTTCTTGTTGCAAAGCTATTGTAATGTTGCACATGATGAGATTTTCCATATTGAGAACCAGGTCGTATGGCATCAAGGTGAATTTCCTTAAAGTTAGGAATGTCATCAAGGAGTTTCTTTGTTAAATACAATGGGTAACCAACACACTCCAATGAGCATGTCAAAGTGCTGCATATGCATTTCATCCAATCTTTTCAACATATGCATCACCTGTTGACAATTTATTATTAGAATTATTTTAGTTATTCGTGAGTGTTTAGGCTAGCTTACACGTACTTTGGTTAATCTCACAAACAATAGTTTGTCTTTGCAACATTTGATTGTTAGGAAATTTGTAGAATTTTGATATCCTAAGTAGGTGGCTGCCATGAAATTTGGACTAATTTCTCCAGTCCCTTGTACTTTTTTAACTTGCTTCACTGGCTGACAATTCATATAAATATTATTTTCTTGTCCTAGTATCAAAACATTAGCTTCGTTTAAACTTTTTTAACATTAGAGAGAATTTGGACCTCATTAGGCCAAAAACTAATGGACCATCAACTGAAGCCAAATTCTTTAATCTTGGAATATGATAGACATCATTGAGAGAGACTTTCATCATTTGAGCAGCTTTTCATAAGTTAATTGCCCTCCTTCTATAGGATGTATTGATTTCTTTTTTCATAATGTAGTAGGATATCAGCGTATAGAAGCATTTTCTGTTGCATGATGAGAGCAATCAAAATCAACAATCCATCCTTTGTTGTAGTTTATAAAGTAATTTGAATCTATAAGTGGGTTGGTCTACTGCGTTGAGAAAATACATCATGTGGTTGCTTGATATCTTCAATGCATAAGCACTGTACCGATTTTGGTTGCTCAATTTTTCTACTTTTGTGGACAGCATTTGCTCCTCCTTCCATGAATTTGACACAACAATTTGTTCTGAGATGACCTAACTTCCCACATCTATAACAAGCATTTGAGTTTCTCTTCGAGTTCTCTCATTCTGTTTGCTTTTACCTGAAAAATTTTACGAAAAAGATAATGAGTAAAATTCTCTTTTCTTTGGTCCTCAATGCAACCTTATGGAGAACACATTCGACCACAAAGAGGCTTGATATCGCAGATCATTTGTTTCACTAATGCTTCCTGATTTGATAACCAGTTTCCTGACTTCATAATAGATGGTGGGGTTGCCCACCCTTGTAATGAAGAAATAAAGGACACGAGCTGTTTTTACAAACCAGAAAAAAGAGAACATCGAATCATGAATCCAGTAGCCACCTCTTCCTTCATTGTCCTTTTGCTTATAAGGGTTGGTGTTTCATCCTGAGTACTTTCATTTTGGCTTGGTGCTCTAAAAATATAGTTGATGGCCTTTATGAGCTTCTCTCCAACTGATGGTTTAAAGAGAAAGCTAAGATTTTGTTGTTGAATGTTTGCAGAGCTCTTCTTTGGGCTTTATGGAAAGAAAGAAACAGCGGATTATTTTCAGATAACTCTTCCTCAAGCAATTTTTTTTTGTGAAAGTGTACCATTTACTGCCTCTACTTGGAATGCTTTACACAAATCTTTTTGTAATACACAACGAATGCTCATCAATCTAGATTGGAGGCCTTTTATTTTTTGATCCTCCATTTTAGGGGAGAGAGAATCATGCATCAAACACGGGCTCCTCCATTTCTAGTTCTGAAATTTCAGCCAACAAAGACTGAATTTTCTGAAAATACCCCTTGTAATACTTCATCATATCAATGAAATATTTTGTTTCCTATAATATTTATCTTTCAGAAAATAATGAAGTCATCATAACCAGTTCATGTTTTAAAGATTGCAAACTCCTCCTTTTGAGCAAACATTCTTTCAAGTGTGTCACACAATTTTGTTTTGGAGATTGTATACCACTTACATGCTTTGTGTACTCTAACAATATTGAAGAAAGAAGATGATCTAGACAAAAGCAGAGGAAAGGAAAAAACACAGTTTGTACTGCATATTGCAAAAGTCATATAAGATACATATATAGTGCATAACAACGTGGTAACGCCACTCTCCTAAAATCTCTCAACTAACTCAACATGCATCTAAATTGAACAAAGAGCACATAAACAACCATCACATAAAACTAAAAATTATGACTGATTTCTACAAAAACAAAAGGTAGCAAGTTGCATTAACTTGATTCTTCTCCAGGACTCCCATTTTGTATTATCTCACTTGAAAAGGAAATTGATGCTGTATTATTCCATATTCACAGTGATCAAACAAATAACGATCCAGTTTATGCTTTTACTTTTCAGGTTCAAAGAGTTGAGCTTAGGAAGAAGGAATGGAGATACTTTCTGCACTATCTAGTAAGTTTGACTTGCATGCCTTGCAGTTTTCCTTGCTTAAGTTTGTCCCATTTTGAGTTACAATCTTAATAAAATCTCTAGAGGAATATGTGCTGTCAGCATAAAAAGCTGAAGTGACTGGATATGTTAGATATAATTCAAATCTTGAGTATGTTTGCTTAAGTGAAAAGTTTCTTCTCATGTTATTAACCACTTCCGATTTGTCAATTTGCAGGGCTGGAATAAAAAGTGAGTCTCTCTTTCTATTTTATATTAGAATCCTCTATTATTTCACTCACTCCATCTAATGCGTAATAAGTTACCCTTTTATTTTCCATCCATCGTGTGACTTCTTCTAACTAGGCTTTATATGCTAACAATTATGCTTCTTCCTTTTGCTTTTCTTTTCTTTTTTAATTATTAACTTTCACGTTATGAAGAATGAGGGCCTTTCAAAAACAATTCTTTCTGCAGTGCATATTGGTTGGTTGCATTAAACAATTTTAAGCTAAGAGGGAGCGTGTGCTTTATAAATATATAATAGTGATTAGTTTCCAAATCTGATGTTACTTGCTTTGATTATTTAATTTGACCATTTCCAACATTTTACATCTGTATCTGTTCTCCTTAGCATGTCATTGTGATTTTGATTCCTGAAGGGTTGGATTTTCTGACCCAATTGATAATTTGGGTGCAGGGTTTTACTTTTGTTTCTGTTTCCAGATGTTTGTAAAAAATATTTGATAATGGAAGTCTTATGCTTTCAAGTTTTTCTTGTATTGGTTACTTCAGCTCCCGCCTTCACATCTTAAAGCCTTTTCTTGATCAACTGTTTGGAGAAACGTTTAAGTTGTGTTCTTACCCATTGCAATACTGGTAACCTCTTAGAAATCATCCGCCGGGAATGCAACAATTTTCCTTTCAGTTGGTTGCATTTTTCTTTTTAATAATATTCTTTTTAAAAAGCAATATAGAAATTATTAGCTTCGATTGGATTTCTAGCATCATTTTATGATATGTCATTTTTATAAAAGCAATACAAAAGTTATTACAATGGGCATCTTGCTAACAGTTGGGACGAATGGGTAAGCGTAGATCGGCTGATGAAATGTACTGATGAGAACCGTTTGAAGCAGCGAACCCTTGAGAAAGGGTATGTAGAAAAGAGCTCAAAGTCTGGACGTTCTGCACAAGCAAAGCCAAAAAACTCGATTGGTAGTTTTCGAATTCTTAGTTGTACCAAATTATGAGTCCAAAATCAACATCTTTGACTTTGTATTAATTTTTTATGCATCTCATACTTCGTTAGACTTTCCTATGATTCTAAATATGATTAAAATTGTCTACAAAGAAGGTATTTGTTTTTCATTTTTTTCCTTCCAATTTGGATAATGCTAGCTCATGAAACGAGGAGTTACTCCCCTTGTCACTTATTGGTTTGCATGCACATATGCTTTCTGTACCAAGCTTCTTATTCATAATAACTATTTTGTATTTTTTCCTTCACTGCATAATCACACATGTATGGATAAGGTGTTTGAACATGAAAACATCTAATTATTTGTTTTTGTGCATTTTATCTCTAAGATTTGGGTTTGAGCACTACTGCACTAGGATGGAATTTCAGGTGTGATGAAGTCTTTTAGACTAATGGGGGCTGTGAACATCCCTCCCAATTAATGAAATTTGTTTCCTTGTAGATGCAAAAGTGGAGAAAGAGGACCACAAGAACAATGGTATTGTTTATTTTACACTTTTCCTAAACTCTTTAAATCGTTCTTAGTTTGAGTTCAACTACCTTTCACCGTGGTGCTCAAACAATGAAGTATTATTATTTTTTATTTGACCCCAAAGGTGCCACTTTGTATATTAAGTATATTGAATTGTAGTTTTAGGCTGGATCTTGGAAAAGTTTTTTAGAAGGCCACACTGGCATGACCCGAAGACTTTACTTACTTCAGTACCTTGATTGGGGAACCTATTTGAAATGGAAGTTTTACCTGATTAGGGCGAGGACAGCCTGAATTTCGACCTAGCATCTCTTAAAACTGTACAGTCACTTATCAAGGTTGAAGATGAATGTATTTTCTCATTTCAAAACTTTTGAACTACTAACATCCGTTCAGTTCACAAATTGGAAAGAGCATCATTTGTGGCCATTTTCCTTCATTGTCCACACACTCTGGGTGGAGGGGCAATCACCCTCCTTATTTTATTAAAATTAAAGATTTTATATTCAATACTCCAAAAATTATTTGTTAGAGCTTAGAACTGGCCTTGATAAATTTTGGGCAAATTGTAAAAATCACCCCTAAAGTATGGTGGTTGTAACAATAGTTTAGGGGGGTGATTGTTACAACGACGGGGTGGTTTTTGCAATTTGCCCATAAATTTTTGTCCCCCCTCCCAAGAGAGTTTTTCTTCTCTGTTTCTGCAAGTAGGAATGTGTAAACAATTCCTATGATAAATTACAATGTCAATTTTTTTCCCTGTTTTTGTGACTATATATATGTGCTTGCAATACTTTTATTGTTCTGTTGATATTTGTTGCAGCACCGAAGGGGAAGAAACGAAAGAATGACTCAGGCACCAAGGTTGGTTTTATATCGTGAATAGTGTTCCAAAGTTGTGCTAGTTCTGTAAGCAAATGTTTCAACATAAATTTGTTCTAAGCTGTATGTATATAACGAGTTAAAGCTTCATCTTTCTATGGATTGAAAACCAAGAAACTTAGGTTGTGGTTTTGGATTTTTTCTATCCAGATTTCATAATAACAGCTTTAGGATATATATATCCTCATTTTCTTATCTTCTCTAACAAAAAAAATATCCTCATTTTCTTTTTGCCTGTTGCTTTATTGGAAAGTAGAAAGCAAAGCAATAAGGTGAAGACTATCTATCGTGCAATGGAGTACATTTATCTTATTCATAAACTTGAACAAAAAGGAGTTTTAGGTTTATTCTTTCCCTTTCCTTCATAAATGATAGAATTGATACTGAACTTTTACATTTCTATGTTGATTCAGAATTGTCATTATGCTTGTGTGTGTGTATATATATTTTATCTGTAATGGCAACAGCCTTTTAGCATATCATATCTTCAGTTGCTCTTAATTTTCTTGTCACTCGTTTACTTGCCATTATATTTGGTTAAATATGGTTCCATGGTTTTTGGAAGGACAATCAATCCGTAGAAAAGGTTATCAAGATTCAAATACCTTCAACACTAAGAAAGCAACTTGTTGACGATTGGGAATTTGTTACACAGCAGGATAAGGTACATATCAGCTGTTTGTTCTCTTTCTATTTGTATTATCTTATGAAAGAGGACTCTTATTACAGTGTGGTACTTGGTTGTCAGAAGGTATTGGTAGGTCAAACTTGAACATTTTATGAAATGATTAAGAAATGTTCCTTGCTCTTACACTCAACAATTGTCATTAATCATTATACTAGGCATTCTTCAAGTTCACTTTTGACAATTCCATGTTGAGTTCACAGATAGTTTATAATCCAGTTCAATTTCCTCCATTTGTCCTTTTTATTTCTTTTGCATTAAATCAGGTTCTAGATTTTTGTTGCAAAATGGATATAGTTGACATTTTTCCTTCATGCAGATTAAATGGGTCTTTAACAACTTATTTATCAATTGTCCACTTTTAACTTAATGTTTAGTTTGATAAATTAACTCTTTCAAGAATTTGTCTTGTCACATGAATGTATTAGAGACTTACTCCTTAAGTTATCCATGCATCTGTCTAGTTAGAACATTGATTTTTCAGATGATTCTGCCAGCTAGTCAAACTTCCACGCACACCTACAGTTGATGATATTTTGACGAAGTACTTGGAATACAGATCCAAGAGGGATGGCACGTAAGTTTGCTCATATCTTACCAAGAATACAAAATGGCATGAATCTGATCATAATTGAGTGGTTTGGATTTAATTTTCTTCCTGACGAGTGTCATGGATTTTATATTAGTCTTGTATTGATAACTTTGTGTTTTAAACTACTAAATAATTTTGTTGAATGCTTGACTGCTTAACGGTGTGGGAAGTTGACATGGGAAACTCCCTGAACAATTGGTAATAGTTTTATTTTCTTAATACTTTCATAATTGCAGTAATCCAAACTGTTCATATAAATGTTCAGAACTGGACTGTTTGTAGCATCTTTGGTGCTGTATGGTATAAGACTATGAAGATAAAGTTGACGTGGCCCCTTGGAAACTCACTATAAGGAGAAATCTTTAGGAAGAGGAAGTTAGTGATTTTTATAGACTTTTACATTTTTTGGAGGGTGTTCTAAAGAAGGATGATAGGAGAACCTGGATTCTTATTATTTTTATTATCCCTGTTATATCACTTAATGGAGATCTAATCTAAAATGGTTCGTAATTCATAAAATTCATCATCCTTTCCTATTAGTTCTAGTATGTAACACAAAAAAATTAATGTCTGAATAGGCCCAAACATGTCTGACCTCAATCCTGTCGTTCAGATGAAATCCGAGCAATTGCTCATGGTTACAAGACTTGACTTTGACTTTTTATTCTTCATCGGTATAGGATTACTGACTCGCTGGGAGAAGTCTTGAAAGGAATACGATGTTATTTTGATAAAGCATTGCCTGTACTGCTCTTGTACAATAAAGAGCGTGAACAATATCATGAATTAATCGTAGATAATATGTCTCCATCAACCATATATGGTGCAGAACATCTGCTACGACTCTTTGGTATGTCAAGGATTGCATCTTCCTCATCCTCGTATTCACCCGTTTCCAATTTTCCATAATGTTCATTCTGAACTCCATTTTCTTTATATGATTTCTGATTCGTTTAGTTTATCTATTGTTTTTACAGTTAAGTTGCCAGAGCTTTTGGCATATGTGAATATTGAAGATGAAACACAGACCCGGCTACACCAGAAGTTGCTTGACTTTCTGAAGTATCTTCGCAAACCTTATAAATGTTGACACTGTATTTACTTTTTGGAATGTTTTAGAATAGTGAGAAACTACACTGGCACATGCATGCTCACAAATCGTAGTTGTATCCTTTTAATTTCCAACATGTATTCACCTCATAATTATTCATTTAGAAATAAAGGCTAGGGAAGGAAATGCTAGGAACTAATAAATTGAATTAATTTCGGTTCTTTATTAGCCTGGTGATGCTTGATTAACTTTTATCTTGGATGTAGATTTCTGCAGAAGAATCAGAGTTCTTTCTTTGTCTCGGCATATGAGGGCTGTAAAGGTACTGAGGGTAAGGGTAAGGGCAAAAATGACTGACAGCGAATCCTTATTGCATGGCATGTACACTTTCATGCTTGCAATTCATAGTCTGGCATGGATGTAGCAGATTTTCATGATGCATGCTGCCTTGCATTGTCAAACCAATCCTCTTGTTGTAACTGTACAAGCTTTTTTTTTTTTTGGTCTATTTTTATTTCCTCTCTCTCTATCTCTCTTATTAAAGAATGATCTGTTCATTTGTGTAATTGATATTGATTTGGTGCATGCACTGTCTAAGAGTTCTACTTGTTGAGATGCTCAAGTGCTGTCCATTATTTTACTTTTTAGGAGAGTAACTAGTCCCTATGCGCAGTTGTCGAAATGAACGCTAAAAATTCACTCAAAAACTGTTTTGTGAATGATTTCTTGTACCTTTTCAATTTATCTATGCTATTATTCACCGTGAATTCTTACTTGTTCACTCACTATAATTATTATTATAATTTGTAGTACTTCTGCGTGTTCGTTTTCTGGTTGGCTTTTCAATGTTTTTAAGACCTACTCTTTCTTTTTTGGATAATTTTGGGGAGTTGTGAATTTCATTAGTTTGAATGATTGATTATTTCTTTTTAGATTAATTTATTGTATTTATTTATTTTTTTCTAATTCCGTGTTACTTTATATATATATAGAATTTGATTTTTATACTTTACTGCCTTTCAATGTGTTATGATGTATGGGGTTTTAGTTTATATTTTATAATCAAATACTCCTGAAGTTGCTTGATACCTAATCGGGTTGGGCTCCTTCAATTATGAACTGTGTTACTTTTTCTAACTTTTCTTTATTTATTAAGACTTCATTTATTTCCAATTTAAGGTTGGTTGTTTGTTTGCATTTATGAGTTGTAGACTGAGAATGTGGTCAGTTTCAGTGTCTTATGTAAGATGGTCGAAAAGTTCAATAGGATAAAGAAAGACCAAGTACCATGGAGAGAACCCACAATTCATAGTGGAATCAGTTTCATAAAGTTTCAAGTTCTTGTCGTTTCATGGGGAGAATGGTTTGCAAATCATGCATAAATATTGAACACCTGTGGTGCAATACTGTGAGTTAATTAGATTTCTGTCATTTTCGATATATAATCATGCTAGCAGTAATTTTCTGGTATGTAACGCCTCTGGCGTTAGTCTATTGGGATTGGTGTTATTGCATCCATCCTCAAACCAGTTGAGTTGTTTGTGAATAGGGATAGAGCAGGTTGCATAATTGAGCATCGGTCGAGGGGTTTATACATTGTTCAATTGATTGTATAGATGATTCTCGTTATACATGATGTTTTAGGTTTCGTGTAATTCTTATGGTGGAGTATGTGTTGTGCAATCTTTGAAGGATGATGGGGTATAAAGGGAATAAATGAGGATTTTTTCATCATTTTTTTTAGAGTGAGGATAGTTACCATCATATGGTTGGCTAGATAGATGCCATTAATTCAATGTTTCGTTTCTATATGATAATTTCTTGTGTTAGACCTTGCGTCATTCTTAAATAATATTGATATGGCCAATAATGAATGACATTAGTTTCCATACTACCATAACATTGGCTTCTATTGGCTTCTATTTGTGGCAATACAAAGGTGAACATAGAGTACACAATATCATATTGGTTAGCCACATATTGATGGATCACTCAAGGACATTTTGTTTTTAGTTGGGTTTTATCAAAGTTTTATTCACTCTCAACTTTGGAAAGCTGTGTGCTGTTGAAGAAATGATGTCAGCTAATTTAGCAAATTTAGTATAGAACTTGTCATTCTTTATTTCTGAAGTTTGTTGGGTACAACCATTATGTTCGAAAAGGGTTACTAATGTGACCAAGTGGTATTTTGAGAATGTAGAATATGATTGCAAGGAGTTTTTTCTTTTTCCCTCTTTTTTTTGGCAAGGAGATTGGTTAATTAGAGAGGATTTCATCTTTATTTATGACCTTTGCTATTGTGATAACTACAGAGAGTAGAGAAAAAAAAATATTTTGATGGTTCGCATTGGCATTGTAATTGGGATTTCGTTTCTTGCAATTCTAGTCCATATAATTTAATGTTGGCCTCTTTTATTTTAGTTTTCGTATTTTCATGAACATAGTGTTTTTTGGTCATGAAGGTATTATTTAATTAATTAGTATTGGGAGGTTGGTTGTTGTGAGGAAAAGGTTAACATGGAGTGACACATTAGTTGTCTATATGCCAATAGTCAAATGTAGGAGATTAAATTAATGTCTACAAAAGTATAAATATTCAAATGAAACACAAATATTGCAATCAACGTGTTAAAATTAAGGTTAAATATAGTTTTTTGTCAGATGAAGTTTGAAAATTTATATTATAGTCCCTTTCTAATTCAATCTCAAGTGTTCAAAATTGAAGCTTTTGACAAACAAAGGAGATGCCATGAAGTCCTCATAATTTTGCAAGAAACTGTATTTCAAATTCTCGGTGGGATTATTGAAAAGCGTTCTAGACAAATATAATGCGTCAAAAACTTTTCCAAACAAAAATTGTTAATTTTTGGAATGGTCTTCTCTGCAAATTTGATAATGCTACATCTCTCAAAGTGGGAGTTTAATGAATTTTTTTTAAATAAATATGCTATCCCTCACAGGATTGCTTTCAGCTAAAAAGATGATTTCACACCATCTTATATGATATCCAATTAAACTTCAAAAAGAATATCCATTTGTCCCAAAAAAAAATGAAGAATATTCATTCCAAAATCCCGTGGCCATTCTCCATTTCCAGACAAAGAACACGAGGGGAAGAAAAATATACATAGATAGAAATTAGAACATAATTTCACCACCATTCAAAACTTAAACGGGGCTGCCATTTTCAAACACAGAAGAAGAAACTCAGTACATTCAAAACGAAACCAATTGGAGTTATATTCTGCACTTTTGATTTATTATTATTTTTTTAATTATGTGGTCTTTAAAATGAGAGACAAATAACGTCAAGAATGAAAGCTAGGTTCCAAATTTAAAACTCCCAACTTTTTTCAATTTTAGGGTCCATCATCAACTTCATCCTAACTTTTCCTCTGTTCAATTTCCTGTCTCTAATGGATTTGGGAACTTCCCCCCCCCCCCCCCCCCCCCCCCCCCCCTTTCTTTTTTCTTTCATTCCCTTCTCTGTACATTGACTAAATATTATTTCCTTCAAAAACAACAATAAAGAAAGAAAAAGAAAAAGAGTTGAATAATGGAAAGAAACCAAACTCCCAGATTTTCTTCTTCCCCCACAAAAACACATTTTCTTACTGTGTTTCTCGTTCTCCCCCAACATTCCCTCTCTCGAAGTCCGAGGTGGTAATTAACTGCAATCATCAATCTAATCTCCTCCAAATCCAAATGATATTCAACAATTTTTCTCTTTAAGAGTTCAAATCTTGATGATTCTTCGCACTTTGCTTAAAAACCAACATTTCTAATCCCACCGGCTTTAGCCTGCTGAAAACAACCTCTTCCTCTCTGCTCCGACAACCCTTCCATATAGCTTTTCACCTCCGATTTTATCATTTCTTGCATCACCGCCATTAAATCTGCACTGAATACTCCAAACCCATTAATTTTCTCGCACGCCCCACTGCCTCTGTTATTTGGCTGCGCCGCCCTCGCCTGCTCCGATGCTGCCATGCTCTGTATTTGAGCGAATGCCGCCATTAAAGGTACCTGCGCCGTGGACCCATTTCCGCCACGGTTCGAACCGTCGCCGGTGGCTCCCACTCCAGGAAGAGACAAAGACAGCGACGTTGGCGGGTCGGCGGCGGAGCACGGCGCCGATTCTCCCGGAGGTATAACGCCGCCGGCTCTGGCAACGGGGCGGTAGACGGTCGGAGACACAACAGGAACGCTAGAGTCGCTTATGTCAGATCCCGATGGACTACCGGGGTTCATATAGAGCCCGTTGGAGACGTTGACGGCGGCGCCGGCGCTGACCGATTTTTTCAGAGGCTGACCGTTGAGATCCCCTTCAAACCCCTCATTCATCATCGATGAACACTTCCGCTTCAGCGTCGAATTCCAGTGATTCTTGACGGCGTTATCCGTCCGGCCGGAAAGAAGCCGGGCAATAGTAGCCCATCTGTTGCCGAAGTTCGCATGAGCTCTGATAATGGTCTCGTCCTCCTCCGTCGAGAAGGGGCGGTGCTCCACCTGCGGGGAGAGCTGATTGCACCACCGGAGCCGGCAGGACTTGCCGGAGCGGCCGGGAATCGATTTGCTGATGAGAGACCAGTTGCGTGGTCCATGCTTCTGGACCAGTCGCTGTAGAGCGTCGTCTTCCTCAGGGCTCCACGGACCCTTGATCCGATCCATCTCTTTAAGGGTAACCGCCATGAACGATTCTTAACAGAAGCTTTAAAAGAACATGAAAAATTGGGGAAATGGAAAAGGGGAATAAAGGTAAATGTTTCGTTTGAAAATTGAAAATTGAAAATGGTTTCCTAATGGCGTCGTCGAGCTCGGGCCTGTTTGTCTAGCTCGCTCTCTGTAGCTGTGTAGGGTTAATGGAGCAAGCCAGAGGGTGGGGTTCTTATAAAAGGGATGAGACGGGCAACCGAATGAGCCGGTGGGCTCGTTTTGAAGAAAGTCAGAAACGGTCCGGTAAGTACCACCGCTTCTCCCCACTAAGCGGTTGGGCGTTGCTGTTGCGACACAGCTGGCAATGAACACGCGTCGCGTTTTTACCTGCATTAAATTTTATATGAAAAAACAATTCTTTTAAATCTCTCTCTTTCATTTTGCTTTTCTTTTCTTTTGTGTTTTCAGTCTTTTTTTTTTAGTGCATTTTGTTTTTTCAGTTTCTCGAAAAAATAGATTAAATTTTTTAAAATTGAAGAGATAACGCTCGTCGACGGAGCGTGATACGTACGCTCCGCAGCACCTTGTGCTGCAAGTCTTTCTGTGCCTCCGCCTCCAATAATTAACACCTTTCCCCATTCTATCCTTGCCGTCCACTTTTCATTTTTCTCATCTCTTCATTCCACGTGTCTCTAATCCCGCTTGCCACGTCTACAATCGTTTCACCGTCATTTTTTTTAATTCGGAAAAAATATTAATCCTATTTTGTTCACCGGCCATCGCAGTTTTGATCTATTTGTTGTTTTTTTTTTAATCCAAGTTTAGCCATAATTTGATAGTGTGTCTACTGATTTTTTGAATTCTTAATTATATTTTTATTATGTTGTTGAATTTTTAAAATGTCTAATAAATCTTTCATCTTTCATAGTCGACATTTTTTAAAATTTACTTACCTGTTGCTCACAAAATTAATTGGTCATAGTCTCGTTAAAACCAATTTTGCATCTACTAGGCTCAAAAATTTTAAAAAATGTTGTATATGATATGAACTTACTACAAACGAAATTGAAAGATCAAAAGTTTATTAGATACTTTAAATTTCGTGGACCTATTAGTTACAAAAAGTTCAAAGGCCAATAAGACGCAATTCTTTGAGATTTCAAAAACTACTAATTTAACATTTTTTGTCAATCCCAATTTCAACCCAATATACTACACTCAATCATTTACCTGAAATATTGTCATTAACATTGTATTAAAGAAATTTTGTTGGGTTTATAATTTGTGTTAGGACTTCGATAGAGGAACAAAAATGGTCTTAAAAATATGAGACTGAATTTGATGTTTTGAAATTATAGAACCAACATGAAAAACACAGAAGGCAAAAATAAAACTTAAACCAAAAAAGATGACACCAAATTTCGTTTCTTAAATTTAATATACAAATTATGGATAAAATAAAACATTTTTGTTTCAAGTATTACATAAAATTTTAAAGTTATGCAGTGTATTCCTTTGACAAATATTAAGTTGTTCATAAATATTTAATGGTATACAGTAATTATTCAAATATATTATTTAATAGATGAGTTGTGTGTTGATTTTTTTTTAGTACAACATAGGATTTCAATCTCCGACTTCAAGAAATTTGAGTACATATCAATTAGCATTGAAGATTGTCTAAACATACCATCTAAACATCAATAAATTTATCTACCCTGCAATTGTTAAATTTATTATAAAAAAATGGAAGAATATTCGAGTAATTATAAATGTTATTTAATTGGCTACTTGTTGGTTTTATAAACTATTACCTCAGTCGTTCGTAGTCAAGAGCAGTTAAATTTTGGATAAATTACTACTCTTGTTTGTATTTTATTTAGTTCAATAACGTGAGTATGAAAATTTTCACATATAACTTTTGAAATAAAAGTATAATGCATTTTCGTTAATTGAGCTATGTTGAAGTTAGTGTGTTATTCTTATGAGTTACTTGTAGATAGAAACAACTGCAAAAGGTTAAGAGATCATAATAAAATGCATCACCTAGAAGAAAATTATGATATCTCGGATGCTATTCACAAAATATCTACCCATTTAATAAAGTTATTCAAAAAAAAATAAACGAAATGAAAACATAATAACAATATTCAATGAAAAATAATATCTACCTATTCAATTTCTAGTCAATGAAAAATAATATTCAATGAACATCCTCAAAAAAAGAGTATGATCCAAAGCAGCAGTCCCTCTTCCCCTTAGACTTACATAAGCAAACAGTGAATCCCCGTACCGTTGCATTTCTCTTTTCAATTATTTTCATTGAAAATAAATATTTATTTCATTTCTTTTACAACTCTCAACTCTAACTGAATAAACAGTAAAAATTAAAATTAATATTGTTAGATTGCTTTTGCAATGGTCCAAAATTAATCATGTGAGAACCTTAACCATTTTACTTATTTGGTAAGATTGGTTATTCTCTTAAATTATTTTTCAATTTTTTCTTACATACAAAATCACCTACTAGAAGCTTTTAAAAGTAGTTTTCCTAATATTCTACCATATTCTCTAACTAATTTTTTAAAATTCCAATTCTATCATGTTGTTGTTATTATTATTATTATTATTATATTTTTTTTCTTTTGCACATATTTCATCCTATATCAATAAAATTTTGAGTAATTTCAATTTATGTAACAATTGTTTTTCCTAAACTTCAATCAAATAATTTAGATTAGACAAAGTAACTTTTCATTTAAATTATATAAATTTTGAAACAATTAACTCATAGTAAAATAAATGTTACAATATAAAAATAATTAAAATAATATGTCTAATATATAGTTAAATCACAACAACTTTGTATTATCTTACCAAATACTATAAAAAAAATTCGATTTAAAATTAAAATTTACAAAACCTTAATTTACTTTATGTTACAACTGATTTTTCTAAAAGTACAATTGCCACAATTATTTTAAAAGTTACATGAATTTTAAACTAAGTCTCTATCAAATAAATTTCTATTTTTCCAAAAAAGTGTGATATGATAATACGCTTTTATACGGAGTGACACACTACTATTTATTGTAAGTAGCATATTATTTTTTAGGTTTAGGTGAATTCGTGTTACTTTTTATAATTTATAAGTCGATATATTTGGAAAAAAATCAATATTAAAATTCATTAGGTAAGTGAAGTACAATGTTAAATTATAGGTTAAATTACTAGTTTAGTCATTAAACTTTGAGATTTGTGTCTATTTAGTCCTTGAACTTTCAAAATTGTATAATGGGTCCCTAAATTTTCAATTTTGTGTCTCATAGGTCATTGAACTTTCAATTTTGTATCTAATAGGTTTTTGACAAATTTAAAATTTTTAAAAATTTATTAATCTATTATATATAAATTTGAATTTTATGTCTAATGGAATCCTAAAATTTCAATTTTGTGTCTAGTATCTGTGAATTTTTTTTTTAAAAAAAATTGAAAGCTCAAGAACTAAATTTGTAAATTTAAAAGTGCAAACAGTGGCGGATTCAGAACTTATGCTAGGGGCACAAGTTTATATTAGATTAAAATACAAATTTAGCCTTTGAACTTTTAGATTTATATCTATATAGTCCTTTAACTTTGTCTAATAAGTTATTGAATTTTCAATTTTGTGTCTTACAGATCATTGAAGTTTCAATTTTGTATCCAATAGGTATCTAACATATTAAAAATTTGTAAAAATTAATTGTTCTTCTAGAAAAAATATAATTTTGTGTCCAATAAGTCCGACCTATTCAATACTTTTTAAAATTAATGTATTTATTAGTTACAAAATTGGAAGTTTAAAGTTAAATTAGATACAAAATTAAATTTTATGTCTAATAGAATAGTTAAATTTTTTTTTTTTTTGAATATATCTAAAATTTATTAGATACAAAATTGAAGTTTCATGGATCTATTAGACCTTTTTAAAGTTCAAAGACTTGTTAGACACATTATTGAAAGTTTAAAGACCTATTAGATGCAAGTTTTTTTATGCCATTAATTTTTCTAAAATAATTTACTAAACAATATTATTATTATTGTATATTTGTAATTCTAACCATTTTTAATTTACTAAAAAACCAAATAATATATATATATTACGAAGTCTAAAATTTGAAAATTAAAATAACACACATATTATAAAATAAAAAAAATTAAATTCAATAGTCGTGTGCACTAACTAGTCGGTCTCGAAAAAAGGGAAAAATTAAACACTCACCTGGGGATCTCCAAAATTGAAAAAGGAAAAATTAAACACAAAAAGCATATTAGTTAAGTCTTGAACCTTGGATTGCCTGAATCATTCATTCCCCCTCTAACCAACAAACTAAAGAGTTTTCTTGACAAATTAGCTGAAAACTGTTATAGATATACATAAATTTTATAATTTCAGGGGACACATGCTCCCTCTAGCCCCAATGTGGATCAGTCCCTGAGTGTAGAGACCAAATAAATATAAATTAAAAGAATTCATGAACTAAATTTATAAATGAAGCTAAATTTTATTTATATATATTGTGAAATTGTTGTTACTTTCTGAAATAGATTATAAAATATGATTTTTAAAATATAGAAAGGAGGAAGGAAGAAGAAGAGAGAACTTGGGAGCGAAGGAAAAAGGGAGAGATGATAAGTAAGGGGTGGGTGAAAAGAAAGTCTCTGACTCCCACTCGCCTACTTTGACTGATTTCGCCAGCCTGTCTACCATTTTCCTCCACCCAATTTATTAGTTTTTTAATTTCTATTTCTTACTACTATTTACTAAGTCTTTTATTTTATTTTATTTTATTTTTGTGCAGTTTAAATTTTTTAAAAAAAAGGAAAGGAAAAGGAAAAAGATATGATGATGTGGCAGAAAACGACAATTACGGACGCCGAATCGGGGAGCGAATAATTATTGCTGCATTTGTGTCAGTACAGGCTGGAAGCCCTGGCAAATATCATCACGTCCACCAGTGTGCGTCCTCCACGTAGTTAACTAACTTTGGAAACTTTTTATCCCACCGACACCCGCCGGTGATGATAATATCTTTCCAGGTTCTTTGCCTCTCTTTTGTCTTTACCTTTACTCCTCTCTGTACGGTACTGTTCCTCCACTCAACCTCAACCCCCCCCCCCGTCTCCTTATTTTTCTTAAAATTTGCAATCAAACTTAAAATTAGTTTTTACGGTTAATTTATTGTTAATTTTTCTAAAAAAATTAATTTTTATTAGTTTTTTTTTATAAATTTTAAAAATATGCTCATGCTATGAATTTTTTTGCATGATAATAATAATAATTATTTAATTAATTTCAATAAACATTAGCTTAAAAATAATAGTAGTGACCAATTTTAAGCTTTGTTGAAAGTACATGAATTAAATTTGAACATTTAAAAGTATAAGGACTAAAATGTTATTTTAACCAAAGAAAAATTTTGATGTGTATGTTCATTTATTTCCTAAAATTTGATTATGAATAATGGTTTTAAGAGGTAGAGAAATAATTAAAAGAAAACTATTTTTATTGGACAATCTCAAGAGATGTGGAAATTGGTCTATAGTTTATTATTATTATTATTATTATTATTATTATTATTCATGAATTTTAGTTTCAAAAGTTAAGGATTAGGCGTTTATAAATTTATTATTTTCTTTATTGGTAATATTGAACAATGTTCTTGATTATCATTTGAATTTATAATGGAGTTTAAGAACGGTAGGTAAGTAATCGGTATGGTAGTTTACATACCAAAATACACAAGCATGTTCAATGATAATTAAGGCCCCGTTTGATAACCATTTGATTTTTTATTTTTAGTTTTTGAAAATTAAGCTTGTTTTCTCCCAATTTCTCTACAATGGTTTTCATATCCCTTAAGGAAGCATTTGAATTCTTAGCCAAATACTAAAAACAAAAACAATTTTTTGAAAACTACTTTTTTTAGTTTTCAAAACATGGCTTGGTTTTTGAAAACAAGGTAAAAAGTAGATAACAAAACAAGTATATACATAGGTGAGAGTAGTATTTATAGACTTAATTTTCAAAAACCAAAAACCAAAAACTAAGGCCCCGTTTGATAACCATTTGGTTTTTAGTTTTTGGTTTTTGAAAATTAAGCTTGTTTTCTCCTAATTTCTCTACAATGATTTTTATCTCCCTTAAGGAAGTATTTGAATTCTTAGCCAAATTCTAAAAACAAAAACAAGTTTTTGAAAACTACTTTTTTTAGTTTTCAAAACATGACTTGGTTTTTGAAAATATTATGCAAAAAGTAGATGACAAAACAAGTAAAACCATAAGTGAGAGTATTATTTATAGGCTTATTTTCAAAAACTAAAAATAAAAAATCAAATAGTTATCAAACGGGGCCTAAATAATTATCAAACGGAGCTTAAGGTGTTAGTAACATTTTTGTTTAGATTGAAGATTTAATCCTTAAAATTGGAAAAAAAAAAAAGAAAAAAAAAGAGTTCAAATAAAACACGGAAGAGACATATCTGGATTGAATTTCAAACCACTTGAGCAACTTTTTTTTTGGGTCATCTCAATCAAACTGTGGAATAATTTCACCAGTTAGTTTAGTTTTGTGGTGTTGGAATTTTTTTTAAAAAAATTGACATTTCTTTAATATATATATATATATATATATATATATATATATATATATATATATTTAAAAATATGACGGTAAATGAATGGAGAAAATGACAAAACAATTATTGAATTAAATGAGAAAAGAAATAAGGAAAAAAATGTGTAGAGAAAGAGAAACTATATCCACTAATAGCCTCATTTATATATAAATATAAATATTAGCAATGTTGATATTTTAAATATATAATATTTAATTTTGCGGATATCTTTGACTAGAGGTCTGATTTGTCGTTGAGATTTTGTGCGGATTTCTTCCGAGTAAGGAACGACAGCAGCTTGGTTAGAACTTAGAACTCTCACTGAACAAATATATGCAATCGGAATTTAGGTAATTATTCTAATATACATTATAAGTAATTAATTGAATGGGACCCTCAAGTAAGAGTACGACCTTTTATTGGATGAAAACTTTATTGTATAAGAGAAATATCTATTCACAACGTTGATTAAATTATGATTTTTGTCCCGTATTCTGTTATATATTCTCACAACTTGGTTCCTATTTTTTAATTTTTATCATTTTGATATCAATATTCTTATAAGCCTGAAGTCATTTATACAATATAATGAGAATTAACTTAATTACAATCACCTTCAAACAAAAAAATAATAATTACAACCATCATATAAAATCTAAAAAGCATATTCTTTAATATTACATCATAAATAAAATGGTGTAAATTCCAACTTATAATCCATAAAGAAATACAAATGTCTCCTCGCTCAAGGTAGGCATGGACTTAGGTTGGCAAATTTTACATGGTTTTTAATTAAATCAATTTTAACTAATATGAACATGTCTTAACCTGTCAAAACATTAATGTTAGATAATTTCAACATTCACATTATTCATAATATCATTGCCAACAAAAATATAGCTCAACTGGCATAGTTCGAATCTCTCCACTTCCAAATATTGTTGAATAAAAAAAACATTTATAATACCATATCAAAAGAAAGGAAAAAAAAAAACTAGCCATAAAGTATGTTTACAAAAGCAATATGTTTCATTCTAGTGCTCACACCTTTTCACTTTTTAATATTTGTGTTACCTACCAAAAATAAAAGTATATTTAAGTGGCTCAACATGTGGGGTTGGAAGATTCGAACCTCCTACCTCTTAGTCGAAGATATATAACTCAATTGTAAAAGAAGAGCTCCTATGATATAGGTTAAGTTCTACGTTGAAGTTAGTGTCACATCAATTTTTATCACTAATTAACTAAATAATAGTTAGCATTTAACTGTGAATCAATTGATACAGAAATGGGATTACAAAAATGAAACAAATGAAAACATAGGGTCCACCATGTTATTAAGATTGACAAAAACCAAAATTTTCGTTTAAATAGTGATATACAGTTTACTTTTCTAACAAAAATATGTATATAGAATTGCGTAAAGTACGTGATATGTTTTCTAAATTATCCAGTAAACATTACAAAATTAAAAAATAAAATAAAAGATTTGATTTAAAAGAAAAAGGGCGTGTCCAAAAACATAATATGAATAATTTTAAGGGCAAAAGAAAAGAAAAAAGGACCGGTAAGTAAGGTACAAAGGCAAAAAAGAGATGCGGAGAATCCAAGTAATTAGTTTTGTAATGGTAATAAGGGGGCAAGACAGCTGGAAAACGTCCTAACGACTGAACCCGCACTTTCTCTTTACGGTTTTATTATTTTTATTGTTATACATTCATATTCCCTTGACACGTGCTTCTTAACAACTCTCTCACGTGTTCTGTTCAGCCGTACAGGGTACCCACGTGCGGCTTTGCTCCCCCTAAGGCGGCACAGTAACACGCTTGCCATTTTTCTTTGCCCACGAGGACATTAAAGTAATTCCAACCACCAGGGGTCTGTTTGGCATTTGGCAGCGGTTTTTTTTTTTTTGGTAATCAAATATAATAAATAGTTTAATTATTAATTATATTTATCTCCCTCGGATCTCAAACAGCCATCAACCACCACCACACATGTGCTTCCTAGCCATTTTATTTATTGTATTTTTGTATTTGCTTCATTTTGGACCTTTCTTAACATTCCATTTTCGTTTTGAATTTTTTTAGAAATATGTTTTTTTTTAAAAGGTAGAAATATGTTTTGATTCTTGTTACTAAATCTATGTATATTTTCATTTAATAAAAATTTCATGAGTTTGTTTATCTCAACGACTCAAACTATAAATTTGTTGGTTTCATAAATTATATGAATTTATATACTTCTAAAATTTGTATCTAAAAAAAAAAAGATATACTTCTAGAATTTAAACCTTACACTACATTTTTTATGAATTACAAATTAACAAGCCATTGACGATCATAATTCAAACTTTTCAACTTTAAGATATATCGTTGTTGGAATTTCTATAATATGGAGTCACATAGATAATAATATGTATTTTTGTTATTTTAATTAAATCAAGAGAAGTGATTTATTTATGTAAAAGTTTTGGTATAGAGGAGTATTTATAAATGAATTATGGACAAAGTATATATCTAGACAACATTAGTGGATTTCTAATTTGATGAGAGGTCAAATTAGAAATAAAGGTAGCTTATAACCAGTAGTTTTATTATTGTTGTTATTTTTTCGTCACTTACAAAGGGGTTAGGTACCCAATATCAAATAGATTTATCTTTTTATTTTCATTCCCATTAGAGAGAATTGTTTATTCTTCTTCATAGTGAGGAGAAATTAATGAAATTAGTAAGAAAAAAAATGTGTGATCTATCTAAACTTAAAAGATCATACTGATCACTATTCTTCTTCATAGATATAGGTATGCTATTTCACTTTTTAAAGTTTAATTACCTTTAAATTCAACATGAGAAGGCAAGCTATGGCTCTAAGTTTATTGATTAAGTTTTTTTTTTTTAAATTTTTTTCTCAACAATCATATTGATCAAAATTATGGTCAAACATTTATTTGCTTCTAAATTAACCATACTTTTTCTAATCATAAGTTCAAGACAAAATAATGATCAATCAACTAAAAAAATACTAATAAGTTGACAATTAATTAGAAGATGCTACACTAAATTTTAAATAATTGACTATGAATGAAATGCTTCTTAAATTTATGAATTGATTGGCGACGTAATTAAATAGATATATGTTTTTTGAAGAATAAGTTAGTTTAATTAATACATTCAAAATTTGGAATATTTGGTCGGTAAGAGAATATATTTCAAAAAAAAAATTCAAAAATAAAAGAGAGAGAGAGAGAAGTGGCACGTGGGAAGGGAACGGTCGAGGAGGTTTCGTTGCACATGTACGGAGGTCGCTATTGGGAAGCAAAACCGTTTTGACTTTTTCTTTAAAAAAAAAAGATTTAATTTTAAGACGGTGGTGGGCCCAACGAATTTCCACATCTTCCAATAAGATGACGTAAAAAATTCTGTGGGGACCAGCAATTTAAATGTAGCACGTTTATTTTATTTGGGTTTTCTGAAATCATTAAAATATTCAGACCAAATTTTACTCCCTTACCCTTCTGTCCGGTGGGAAGTTTCAAACATAATCTTCAACGGTGCGTTTCACCTTTATCTCTTCGGCCACGAGACACTTCGCCTCACTAGATTCATGAATCATATTGTTTGAAATATATAAATATATATCTCTTTCCATTTTTAAAAGGATATACATATATTTTTTCCCTTTTTAAAAAAAAAAAAAATATTGCATTTGGTTTCAAAGGTTAATTTCATTTAATAGAACATTTAAAATAATTACTATGTATATATATTTTTGTTAAAATACAAGAGTTGTTGAGTTAAATCTTCCTCTCTTTTTTTTTTTTTTTCTTTTTTTCTTAATTTCTCATATATGAATAGCATGTCTATCGAGCACCAACAGAAACATACCAAAAAGTGGTGAGAAGTTCAAATTCTCAAATTCACATATCAAGCATTTGGTTGCCATCCTTGTTTTAGATCAGCAAAAAGTCATTTTGAGCATTATTTGAGCTAAATTTAACAATTAAAGCCTTGTTTGATAACAATTCATTTTAGTTTTCTATTTTAAAAAATTGTGCTTGTTTCTTTATCATAATTTTTCTACTATGGTTTTTATTATCTTAAAAAAAATATTTAAATTCTTAGTCAAATTTCAAAAACAAAAAAAAAATTATAAACTATTTTTTTTTAGCTTTCAAAATTAGATTTGGATTTTGAAAACATTTTTAGAAAGTAGATTACAAAACAAAGAATCTCATGGGAGAAATGGTAGTTATAAGCTTAATTTTCAATTTTAAAAAAAAAAAAAACCTAAATAGTTATCAATAACTTGATTGTGAATGAATGAACGTTTCACTTCGTAGTGGAAGCATTGGATTGTCTTTGATTTTATTTAAAATTAAACTAAAAATTAAGGTTAAGCAAACTTGGAGTAAATATGAAGATATTTCTGGCGGATCTTTATCTTATCCATAAAATCTACGAGGGATTGGAGAGGAAGAGGTCTATAGATAATTCTTTAATTCTCTATAGGAGATATGTGTTATGTCTAATGGCTCAACCCAAATGTTCTATTTATAGAGACTAAGGGAAAATCTTTGTCATAATTAAAATATTATATTTTAATATTTAATATATTAAAATAGATCTTATATTTATTTAAATTTCATTCAAATTTCCTACGAAATTTATTTATTTCAATCTTATTCAAATTTTATAAATATCTTTTATTTAATGTATCTAATATGCATTAATTATTTAAATATTTAATGTATCAAATACAATAAATATATTTTGCTCTTGTATATTTAATATATCTAATATATTAAATATTAATTTGAACATTTCAAATTTTTCTTTCAACTCAATTGATCTTTTAGTGTTACTATGAGCTAGCAAGGGTACCTTATGGACCTACAGATTATAAGCTTCAATGAAACAAAATCAATTAATTAAACTCTTTAATTAATTAATTTTCATTCATTAACTGTAGGTCACTCCACTATAGACCTAGAGTGACCTGTAGTTACCTCTTATGCACTGTAGGACATGTTGTGTCCATAGATATAATCATTACATGCAAGTCGATCATTCACCAATTGTTCGTAATTACAGCTAGGTCAAAAGTTCGTTTTACCCCTATAATTACATCTTGCACCTTAAGTACCACCGATCCTCTAATGAATAATCTATTTATAATCTAATTATAAACTATGTCCCTTTCGGGCCAGTGAGATGGTGGGGCCCCATTGTTCAAGTCCCAAAATCAGCACTTAAGGGAACTACTCATCTACTTACCTTATATGGGAATGAGTGAATTCCATCTTGTGAGATTATGTTCTTAGCTCCATATTTGGTCAAGTCCCCAAAAAATGGTAGGCATATTGAATCGGCTACAAAAACCACTATCACTCATGCAAATCAAAGGACAAGCCCTCACAGGCAGGAGTTCATAACTCACTCATGATTAAGATCGAGTCACATATGATCATCCTAATGAAATATTAATTTTCTAAATTAACGGATTTATAAAGAGAGATTAAATATTTTGTGGTCAAGTCTTACACAAACTTATTGTATAAGATACCTCCACTCACATATCTCCACATGAATGATTTAGATCAAATAATTTGTAACTATTACAAAGTGGGCCGTATCAATAGTGTTTCCAGGATAAGACACTCAACTTTATCCATATACTATGACCCTTTAGGTTATTTCTTGAACATGATCATTCCGTATGTCAACCACATACTTGTTGAGATTTATGCCTTAAAGCCTCGTAATTAATTAATTATTTAATAAATAATAATAATTTTGATTATTTTATTTGTAATATAATATTATCTATTATATGAAAAATCTAAGGTTATTAATGTAATCTTGAACAGTATGTGGTTAACATACAAAAGGATCATGTTCAAGAAATAACCTAAAGAGTCATAGTACATGGATAAGGTTAGGTGTCTTATCCTGCTAACACTATTGATACGGCCCACTTTGTAATAGTTACAAATATTTTGATCCAAATCGTTCATGTGGAGACATGTGAATGGGGGTATCTTATACAATGAGTTTGTATAAGATTGAACAATAAAATAGTTAATGTCTCTTTATAAATCCGTTAATTGAGAAGATTAAAAATGCATCAGGATGATCATATGCGACTTGATCTTAATCATGAGTTATGAACTCCTGCCTGTAAGGGCTTGTCCTTTGATTTGCATGGGTGAGAGTGGCTTTTATAGCCGATTCAATATGCCTACCATTTTTTGGGGACTTGACCAAATAGGGAGATAGGAACATAATCTCACAAGATGGAATTCACTCCTTCCCATATAAGGTAAGTATATGAGTAGTTCCTTTAAGTGCTGATTTTGGGACTTGAACAATGGGGCCCCACCATCTCACTGGCCTGAAAGTGACATAGTTTATAATTAGATTATAAATAAATTGTTCATTAGAGGATCGGTGGTACTTAAGGTGCAAGATGTAATTATAAGGGTAAAACGGACTTTTGACCCAGCTGTAATTACGAACAACTCGTGAATGATCGACTTGCATGTAGTGATTATATCAATGGAAACAACTTGTCCTACAGTGCATAAGAGTGCAACTTTAGGTCTATAGTGGAGTGACCTTAGAGTTAATGAATGAAAATTGATTAATTAAAGGGTTTAATTAATTAATTTTGTATCATTGGAGCTTATAATATGTAGGTCTATAAGGTCCCCTTGCTAGCTCATAGTAACACTAAAAAATCAATTTAGTTGAAATTTTTTTTTGAAATGTTCAAATTAATATTTAATTTGAAGTGTTCAAATTAATATTTAATATATTAGATATATTAAATATGAAAGAGAAAAATATATTTATTGTATTTGATACATTAAATATTAAAACAATTAATATATATTAGATACATCAAAGAAAAGATATTTATTAAATTTGAATTGGATTCAAATTAGGAAATAGATGTCGTAGGAGAATTTTAAATGTTTGAAAAAGATTCAAATTGGTTAGATAAATATATTTTAATATATTAGATATTAAAATATATTATTTAATTATCTTCCCTAGACCACTATAAATAGGACCCTAGGGGTAAGCCACTGGGCATTCTACACAACACACATCTCCTCAATAGAGAGAATTAGAAAATTCTCTCTAGACCTTTTCCTCTCCAATCCCTTGTGGATTTTCTTTCAAGAGGCTCCCACAAGCCATGGTCATGTGTTCGAGTCATAGCCAGGAAGACTTTGTGGAAGAGATAAAGACCAGCCAGAAGAATCTCCATATTTTCAAGGTATGTTATGCTTAACCATAATATTATTATTTAATTATAAATAAACTCAAACCGATTCCTACGCTTCCGCTTGGGTTTAATTAGATTATTCCCTTCAATACTGTTCAAGATTACACTAATAACTGATCGGATGTGTACACGCAAGCGCGCGCGATCGAAGTAATATAAAATGGTATCTGAGTACCAAGTGTCGAATCCCACAGGGAACGGAGTAACAAAAATATCGTAAAGCAAAATGTAAGGAAAATTGCAACTTTGGAAACTAAATTGCAAAAATAATGTTGGGTTGGTGTGTTGGTAAAAAGAAAAATTGCAGAATCTAATTGTAAAATCTAGAAATGACAACAGTCGAAATAAGAGAAATTTCAGAATTGAATTGCAGAATCTAGAAATGGCAAACTAAATAGACTTAGTAATTGAAATTTCAAAGAGAATTTAGATAAATATGGGGCTCAAGAATGTCATTGCCCTAAGTCGTAATTGCAAGCCAAAATTACAATTTCAACCTACTCCACACTCAATTGTAAACCAAAATTGCTTCTCATATTCACCTTGAATTTAGGTTTTTAGGAGGCTAAGTGAGAGACCTATATGTCTATAGTCCCTCTATCTTAGATAATTTGGCTCACAATTTTATGGGTTTTGGAGTCCTTAATCCCTATGTCTAGGGTAAGAAATTGGCTTATGTCTAAGCTCTTTTTCTCCATCACTTGTGTGAAATACGCTTATCACTAACCCTGTCGGTATTAGATTTAAGCTTGAGTTGGTACCCTAGTTGATCAATCTAGGATCTCAACGAAAATTTGATCAACACAAGCAAACAATTGAAATGTAGGCTTGGTTTTCATTGGAATTTAGGCTACAATTACTTCTTAGGGAATTCACATTCTTGAACCCCCTAAGAAGTTCTAGCTCATATCAAAAATAAAAATATAACAACTAATTTTTGAGGAAAAATTCATACTAAAAAATTGTGTAAATCGAATAATTAAACAACAATTTGTAATGTTATTTTCGGCAACTACAGGAATTCAAGAAAATGGGTTTCAATGGGAAATTAATCAAAAACTCAAGACCAAGGAATTAAGATTTAGACATTCCAGTAGAGGCTAACTTGACCCAAAACAGAGGACAAACCCACTTAAATGGGAATTCATGCAACAACATTAGTTAATCACTCACTCCATTCCAATCAACTCAACCTTCACCCAAATTAGGAGATGGTTCGTCTTAACAACCCAAGTGAACTTGAATCAGATTGGGCAATTGGAAAGTGCAGAAAAATTTTAGATTATGATAAAATGCTAATAACCCAATGAAAAACAAAATTTTGATTAACTAAAATTGAAACATAAATGAAGAAATCAAGCTAACAATGAATGGGTATTGCTATCCCAATTGGTATTATAAAAGAAATTTCAAAGAAATATGGAAACAACAGCTATAACTCTTGGCTAAGAACTTCCAGCAAGTAAAAAAAAAAAAACAGAGTGCATAAAAACAAGGAAACCCACCAACTAAGATTGAAGAATTCAAACTGAAGCTTAACTCCAAAAACGAATCAATGGAAAATAGAGATTGTTCAAACAATGTTACAATAGAAAATTGAAGACGAATCGACAAGGTTGTACTTCATCGGTTAAAACAGCAACAACACAAAGGATTCTGGAAAAACAGAGGTTCGAAAAACTCAAAAACCCACGAACATCGATCCTTGAAATCGCCCTCAAAATCCCGAATTTATTCTTCTAGCTTCTTCCCCCCTCTTTTGTAGATCTTTTTAGGGTTGAAATTTGCCAAAAATCGCGCTCCAATCCCTTAATTCGTGCGGAGATTGAATTTTCCATATATGGGTTTCTTCGTTGTTGCAAAAACCCACAAAATTGATTTCTAAAATTGCCTCCCAATCCCGATGCTTAGCTCCAATTCTTCTTCCCCATTTATAGGCCTCCATTAGGGTTGAAGATTGCCCAAATTTCGTGCTCCAATTCCACCAAATCATGCGGTAATTTGGTTTTCCATAAATGGGTTTCGTGCAAAAAATTTTCATTTTTCCTTGAAATCTCTGCTGTCCAGAATTGCAAAATCCGATTTTGCAATTTGATTTTACAATTTTTACATTCCCTGCTCCAGAAACAATTGCAGAATCACGATTTTGCAATTTGATTTTGCAATTTCCACAATTTCTGCAAACAAGATCAATTTACTTAGAATTCTATTCCAAATGTCATCACATTCATTTCTTCCTTAAATTCAAGCAATCTTCCACTATTTTCAAATGATCTTAAGTCAAAACAAGAATATTTTAAGCAATTGGGAGTTAATTAAGCCTTAATCCTAAGGCTTATCAATAACCTTGGATTTTTCATATAATGGATAATATTATATTACAAATAAAATAATCAAAATTATTATTAATTATGATTAATTACAAGGCTTTAGGGCATAAATCCTAACAGATTGAATGCTCTATTTTTTTTCCTTCACACTTGTTTTAGTACAACAAATATGGGAAGAATGGGAATTTGAATGTTCAACCTCACATGGAAGGAGTACATGCTCATTACTATTAAGTTAAGCTCACTTTAGCTTCACACTTCACGTTATATTTTCAAAAGAAAACATAAATCAAGGGAAATGAAATAAAAAAACATGTGATTGAAAAATCTTATTTCTTCTATCTCTTTTTCCCCTAATTAACAAAAGATGTTTACTTTTACCCATATTAGAAAAATAAATTATTCATGATGTTCTATTTCCTGATAGACTTTTGCACACAGACAAGACATGTAAAGCATTAAGTCTCCTCTTTCAACGAAATATGTATGTCGGACAGGGTAACAGACTTGACCTTCACGTGACAGCAATCGTAAGATTTGTAGTTCAGGGAAAGAGTGTGACCTGCAAGACAAGTGAAACTTGGGTATCAGTGTGGTACTTGCTACATAGGTTTCGATGCTTAAGTTATCTAGGAGGCTTTTTTCGAGAGTGTGGCAAAAGTTATGGAGAATGATTGAACTTACCTTTCTCCCTTTGAGAAGAGAGCTTAAATACTCATCTTCTAGGATTTTTTTGGAGGATTCGTTGTAGGAATAGGACGAAAAAGGACTAGATCGAGCTGGACAAATTAGGTGGTTCGAGCCAAGAGGAGAAGAACAAGGCCCAAAAGACGACCTTGTAGTGAGGTCGGCCTCGACGTGGACTCCGACCTAAGTCGGCTCTGTTGGGATTTTTGCCCTAAAGCCTCGTAATTAATGATTTATTTAATAATTAATAATAATTTTGATTATTTTATTTGCAATATATTGTTATCCATTATATGAAAAATCCAAGGTTATTAGTGTAATCTTGAATAGTATGCGATTGACATACGAGAGGATCATGTTCAAGAAATAACCTAAAGAGTCATAGTATATGGATAAAGTTTGGTGCCTTATCCTGGTAACACTATTGATACGGCCCACTTTGTAATAGTTACAAATGATTTGATCCAAATCGTTCATGTGGAGACATGTGAGTGGGGGTATGTTATACAATGAGTTTGTGTAAAACTGGACCACAAGATATTTAATCTCTCTTTATAAATTCGTTAATTGAGAAGATTAATATTTCATCAAGATGATCATATGCGACTCAATCTTAATCCTGAGTGAGTTATGAACTTCTGCCTATGAGGGCTTATCCTTTGATTTGCATGGGTGAGAGTGACTTTTGTAGCTGATTCAATATGCCTACCATTTTTGGAACTTGGGCAAATAGAGAGCTAGGAACATAATCTCACAAGATGAAATACACTCCTTCCCATATAGGGTAAGTAGATGAGTAGTTCCTTTAAGTGCTGATTTCGGGGCTTGAACAATGGGGCTCCACCTTCTCACTGGCCCGAAAGAGACTTTGTTTATAATTATATTATAAACAGATTGTTAATTAGAGGATCAGTGGTACTTAATGTGTAAGATATAATTATATGGGTACAACGGATTTTTGACCTAGCTGTAATTACGAACAACTCGTGAAGGATCGACTTGCCTATAATGATTATATCTATGAACACTACTTGTCTTATAGTGCATAAGAGTTCAACTCTAGGTCTACAGTAGAGTGGTCTATAGTTAATGAATGAAAATTAATTAATTAAAGAGTTTAATTAATTAATTTTGTATCATTGGAACTTATAATCTGTAGGTCCATAAGGTCCCATTGCTAGCTCATAATAACAGTAAAAGATCAATTTAGTTGAAAGAAAATTTTGAAATGTTCATATTAATATTAATTTGAAGTATTCAAATTAATATTTAATATATTAGATATATGAAATATAAAAGAGGAAAATATATTTATTGTATTTGATACATTAAATATTAAAATAATTAATGTATATTTGATACATTAAATAAAAAATATTTATAAAATTTGAATATGATTCAAATAAATAAATATCGTAGGAGATTTGAATGAAATTCAAATAAGTATGAGACATATTTTAATATAATAGATATTAAAATATAATATTTTAATTATGGCAAAAATTTACCATTGGTCTCTATAAATAGAACTCTTGGGTTGAGCCATTAGACACAACACACATCTCCTCAATAGAGGAAATTAGAGAATTCTCTCTAGATCTCTTCATCTCCAATCCCTTGTGGATTTTCTTTCAAGAGACTCTCACAAGTCTTGGTCTTGTGTTCGAGTTATAGCTAGGAAGACTTTGTGGAAGAGATAAAGATCCTCCAGAATATTCTCCATAATATTATTTTCAAGGTATGTTTTGCTTAACTTTAATTTTTAGTTTAATTTTAAATAAAATCAAAGACGATCCAATGCTTCCGTTGCGGAGTGAAACGTTCATTCCTTCAGGCTCCTCGTTCCTTTCTTGCGTTGACTCGATTTCGACTTGGTTTCAGCTCGTTGTGATATGTATTGACCATTTTAGCCCTATTTCGTCTTTAATTTCTATGATAGGACCTTTTTAGGACTTAATGATGAATCTGTAGAGAATTAGGAGGAGGAAAAAGGCTGGAGCGAGTTGAACGAGGACCATGGATCATAGGAAAATTGAGCTCGACCCCTTGGTGGGGTCGGCCTCGGCCTAGGCCTCAGCCAACCCCAAGAACTTGATCCTCGAGCCCAAGTTCTCTCATTCTAATTTCCTTGGAGGCCCCGTTCATTTTGCTTTTTGGTCTATTTTGACCCGTCTCGTACCGTGTTGAGTTCTTCTCTGCCCTTCACTTTCTTTATATTTCAAAATTCATCCCATGATCAAAATTTACCGATAACATATATAATTCTCAACTTTTTTGAAGAAATATCGAATGGTAACAAATTATCCACCAAACACAATTCTAGCACAAATTTTTTCAAAGGGAAAATAAATTAACATTAAATATATATTTTTAAAAATGGTATGACGACCATTTTTATATTTTGTCCATAATAAATCATTAAAAGTTGAACTTAACACATTGAATTGAATTTAAAAAAGAAAAAGAAAAAGAAAATAATGTTAAATTAAAAACGAGTAAAATAACATCTATATACTTGGCCATATACATAATCATTCCAAAGTTGAACTTAACTCATTGAATTGATTTTTTTAAAAAAAGAAGAAGAAGAAAATAATGTTAAATTCAAAACGAGTAAAATAACACCTATATACTTGACCATATACATAATCATTCCAAAGTTGAACTTAACTCATTGAATTGAATTTTTATTCAACAAACCATTTTTATCTAAATCTATGGTCCTAATTTCATATGATATGTTCAAGTCTTAAAAATTAAATAGACCGCATAGGATGAAAATCTATACATACATGATTATCTTAACACCAATCATTTAGATGATTGCATTACAATTCATTATCATCACTTTTAACAACTATGATCCAATTATCGCCAACTTAAGCATGACTAAACACATTAATGCATTGTAACATTGACTAAAAGGTCAAATGTTTGAATCTCCACCCCAACATTTCGTTGAACTCAAAAGAAAAAAAAAAAAAAACTATGATCCAAGTTATCTAAAATCAAATGTAGTTTAATTTATTCTAAAATTTGTAGAAGTGTTCCCCAGAATGCTAATATTTAGATCATGATAAATGTGTTATGGGGTGAGAACTAAAAAAACCTTTGGTCGAGCCAAGGGCTCTCGAAAGAGGCCGAGGTGTGTAGCTCCACGTTGGCTAGACACGAATCACGAAACAGTTGCGAATAAAGAAATACATGATCCTCAGTTGAAAACACTCGTCTTACGCTAAAATTGAGGGATTAATTGTGAGGGAGATTATTATAAATACAAAGATCAACCTCTAAAGAAATGAGCACAAGATTCAACTAGAATATACTTAAGACTTTGCTAAATGTTAGAGTGTTGATATAATTAAATTTACTATAATCTATTAGCTTAAGCTTTTGAGTTGATTGGTGATTTAACACTAGACTTGATTGTTGATTTAAACATTGGAGTGCATGATCTAACATCACACCGGTGTAAGCTTCTTGTGACTCAAGAATAATTGAGGAAGACAACATAAAAGAAGTCAGACTCATTCATATTGTAATTACCCTTCCATATTAAGAAGTCAGACTCAAAAAAGCAAACAAACATTTCAAAGGAGGGACTCTAAAGTAATTTATGTAATATATATTTGAATCTAAGACAAATGATATTAGATAATAATTATTGCTTTTTATTTTTAATTTTACTCTACCTATAACTACAAAGTTAAAGTTACTAATTTTAAAAGTTGATGGTTCGATTCTCACTCTACGATTGTTGAAAAAAAAACACGTTTAAATAAAAAACCAAACACCATATTACCCCCCACACCAAAAAAAAAAAAAATGGCGATGATAATTTCATAGACTAATATGCAAAATACTTTTCTGCCTCTGGGCTCTGGCAACAACAGGTCTCCATCTAACTTTAAAAATATTATATTTACTCTGTTACAAATTGAAAAAAACAAAAATTGTACAAACCACCAAATTGTACAAAGCAACAAATATGAAAGTAATTTTTTAATTATTAAGAAAAGTTAAAACTATCCCATGATTCACTCTCAAATTGTATTATATGACATTATTATAGTAGTGGACACGTGCGAAACGAGGATTCCTTCCTATCTACCCCGGCCTATAATGGACAAATTTGACAGTTGTATTGGAAAAGCTGATATGACACGTGTCATACATAGAAAGCCCCACGTCTTCCATGACTGGATTGCTCAACCTCAGACAAAGGAGTCCCAGAGCGTAGTCATGTCGCATGTTTCCATTTATCCTCCACATCATCACATTTTCGAAAGTAGACCCCACCTTCTTGTCGGTTCCATCCGACGCAACAATAACTAAGTTCACTGTTCTAGAGTAAGGATCAAACAATTAATTGAACTATAAAAATAAAATCTTTATATATTTTCTTTTTGAATTTAACTATATCGATTTTTTAAAAGGTAATTGATGTCTTATAATAATTATATTTGAATTGTTAAAATCTTTATAATTATAATTGCAGAAAATTATATTTATGTGTTAAGTAAAAATTTCTAGTACTTAGAGACAGTGGCGGATCCAGAAATTTTTGTTGGGAGGGCTTGATATATTTTGATATTAGTACTAATTCAAAAGTTTATGTCATGGCTTTTTTTTTTTTTTTTTTTTAAAAAGAATTTTATGTCAGGGCCTTAATATATTTTTATGTCAGGTTCGAGTCCTTGGGTGAACTTAATAAATAAAAACCCTTGATGTCTCTCGAGTCCGAGCCTTGGGGTTGGCGCGAGTGCCCCGGGGTATAGGAGAGCAAGGCTCCGACTCTCGATTCCAAAAAAATATGATTGATATTTTTTATTTAAGTATATAAAAAAATGAAACTTGAAATAATAATTATAATTTTTTTTATAATAATTATAGTTTCTTATAGAATTATTTATTAAAAATAATTTACAAACATTTAAAAATATTTTTTTATTATTTTATATTTTGTAAATTGTAAATACTTTATATGTTGAATTTTTTTAAAAGGAAATGCAACTTACCATCCAAATATATAAGAAATAAAGGTTTAAATTATTTATTTTAGATTAAAAGAACAATTTTCTATATATTTTTTAAATCAATGAAAATAATACTCTTTTATAAATATAAGGTTAAAATATCATTTTGGTGTATGTACTTTATGTTTCATTATATTTTAGGATTTGTCTTTCAATAAAGCTTAAATTTGGCCCCTACCGTCAGTTTTAAGATAATTTTTATCGAAATTGGTTAAACAATAATAATAGTTTTCATACAATAAAAGACACAATGCAAACATATTTCCAAAATTTATAAAATAAAAGTTAATAGAGAATAATTTTTTTTTTCGAAAAGTTGACAATAAACTAACAATATGGACTAATTTTAAGTTTTATTAAAAATACAGGAACTAAAATTGGACATTTAAAAGTATATGAAATAAAATAAAATGAAACCCAAAATACAAATACTAAAATGATATTTTAACCTAAATAATATATATATATATATAAAGAAAAAGAAAAAACAAGCGCCCACAATATATATATTAAATGCAAAAACGGAAAGGGAATTCACGTAATCCCAAATTCAAACTCAGAATTCAGGGGGCTAGAGAGCACTACCACCACTAAGGCAAAGACAATTTTTGTTACTTTAAATGAATTACCATATAATAATATGATATATCATGAAGTTCAGGCGGGGCTCAAGCCCCCCCGGGCATACTGTAGATCCGCCCTGCTTAGAGATTATCTACTCTAACTATTCACACAATTATTTTTTTTTCTTATAAATAGTTTTTAATGCAATTAGACTTTGATTGCTTCAAAATTGTCTATTTGAGTTAAGACAATATTTATCCGTTGATTAAGTATTACAAAATTGATTGTCGACTACGACTAAAATTTTGACAATTAAAAACGAGAAGAGAGATAAAAGAGACTTTTTTTCTTTTTAAAAAATAAACACACATGTAAAAACATAGTGGCAGACCATAGAAATCTTGTGTCCAATTCGTAGGAGAGTATTTTCCTTTGAGAAAAAAAATATCTTGTTAGTTCTTTTAATTCGAAATAAATTATAGGTAAAGAAACTTTCTAATGTTCTTATGTTAATAATTGGTTGCCTTATTTAAAAAAAAATAAAAAAGTAAAATTTTTTACATTAACATTCTTTTAAAATTTACTCCTAATATATATATATATATATATATATATATATATATATATATATATATATATATATATTCGCAAAAAATGGATGCAAAGGAATAAAATTCAATTCTTGAAAAAAAAAATAAAAATTTTAAAAATCTAGGTCCCATTTGATAACAATTTGTTTTTTTGTTTTTGGTTTTTGAAAATTAAGTTTATAAATACTACTTTCACCTATAGCTTTTCATGTTTTCTTATCTAATTTTTACATGTGTTTTAAAAAACCAAGCTAAGTTTTGAAAACTAAAAAAAGTAGCTTTCAAAAGTTTGTTTTTATTTTTAGACTATGACTAAGAAGTCAAGTGTTTTCTTAAGAAAGATGGAAACTATTATAGAGAATATGAAAGTCATTGTAGAAAAATGATAAAAAAAATAAGTACAGTTTTCAAAAACCAAAAATAAAATACGAAATGGTTATCAAACGGGACTTAACAATTCGTTTGAAGGTATTGTAACAAAAAAGAGGACTTATATATTTAAGGAAAATAGTGAAAGAGATAAGCATGGGAAGGCCACGTCATGTGATTCGCTAGCTGTAACGCATTTACTTTTGGTGATTAAGTCATATGTGATTGGGTAAGAGGCTAGGAGTAGGAAGAGCCATTATGGACCTATTTATTAGTGTTGATTTCACACAATTTTATATGTTTATGCACAAATCTCTATAGATTTATTTTTGTAAGCTTTTTTTTTTTCTTTTTCATATAAATATATAATATAAGCAATTCTTTTTTTAAACTTTTCACAAACATTATTTAATTGATTTTAAATTGAATGAACTTTTTAAGGAACAAATAGATCAAATTATAGTGATGGTTAGAATTATTACAAACTTAGATAATTAGAAATTTTGGATTGTATTATTAATTTAGTTACAATTAAAAACACGTAAGTGTATTATCTAAAAAGGACACATAAGTGTAATTATAACCATTATTATTATTATTATTATTATTTGAAATATATAAAACAAAAAAATAAAATCACTATTAAGTAGGACTTTAAATATTTGCTTTGCTTGATAGGTTATTTGAAGAAGAGAGTCAATCCTTTGAAATTAATTCAACAACATTAATAAATTCAATAATTAATCAACAATAACGGTCATTAACTAAGTGGGTAGTTAAAGAAGTTTAAATTTCTTCCTTTTTGTGAGAAAATACCTGAAATTTTGTTTATTTTTTAAAACTTTGATTAAAAGAAGACATTGACATCTCCATTATTGACTACACAAATATTTTATTGTATTAGAAAAAAAAATCTTAAGAAAAATATTCAATTTAGGCCATCTCCACTAATAAAATTTTCTTTTCACTGAGAGAGTTCATTAATCGATTGCTATAAGAACCTAATCAATAAGTCTCCCACTAGCCATCCCAACTTGGTGTTAAATTCAACTAAATATATCCATATATGCATGCATTTTGGAAATATTTCCTTTTATTATTACAAACTTTGGAGTTGTAAGGCATTATTTTGTCACATATATACATATAATATTTTTCCTTAAGTTACTTTAACATATTTTTAAAATATTCAATGTACAACTTTAAATCTTAGTTTTTTAAAGAGTTTGTGGGTGGGTCAGTAATTAAGTAATATTTTCTACTTTTTTTTTTCCTTTTGTTTTTTATAAATTAAAAATGAATATCAGTAGTAATTAATAAGTAGGGGTAAGTAGGGTAGCTAATTGGAGATCACGCTTAATAATTTAATTTTAGGTAAAAGTTTGATGAAAGCGCACTTTTATAAAGCAAAGTCTAAGCTTATGATTGATTAGGATATATATGAAGGGTAGGATATAGGAGGATTGGGTTTTATTTGCCAATTGTGTCGTTTTCTTTTTGCCTAAACTCACCTCCAAACATTGGGGCTTTTTCCCATGATCAACCCAATCACGGTTGCGTTACCTACAATCTAACTAACATTTGCTTCCTAATGTGTTCTTTAAAAATACAACTTAGCTACTTAGGTAGATCGGTTCATTGTATGATTTATTCATATATAGGTAACAAATTAAAAGGTAATTATATATCTTTAGACTATTTAATCAACATATTTAGTGGCATGATTATGAACACATATACTTCTTATACAATGGTGTAGTTTACTAAGTAGTAATCACACAACTGTATAAGAAGTATTTGATTATAATAGTAACCTTACGATTAATATGCATATTCATGGTTATGGTTGTCAACATATAGTTTGTTGTTTGAGCCTTGTGTTCTCTATCAATTAAAGAGAGTTACTGCCAAAGTGAGTTTGGCTCATCGATAATTAGCATATACATTCGACCAAGAGGTCAGAGATTCGAATCTCCCACCTTCAAATGTTGTTAACTTAAAACAAAAAAATAAAGAGAGTTACTCATATTTAGGTCATGTTTACATCCTTGGAATCGTAATCAAGCAATGAGAATCTAAAATTGTGAGTCTCTTTTCATTACGATTAATTGTGTTTACCACACTTTGCAATGAAAATCAACCATAGGCTCTACTCCGAAATCCGTAATTCTGCCCAAAAAGTACTTAATCCCATTCTCATTGAGTATTACATGGGACTTACCATCTGTTTTGCTTACTTTTCATCATTTGTCTTTCTCTCTATTTAACCTCCTTACAATTATTTTTTCTTTCTTCTTCCTCCTCATTCCTTATCGTTCTTTTTTGTAGAATCTCTTTATGTTGATAAAAAAACATTAAAACCCATAATTATTTTTATGGTTTTATTAAATTTTCTCTTTATCTGCTTTTTGTAATTCTCCTTAATCTCTCATTTTTCATTTGTTTCTTTTAATATGGTGCAATAATAATGACACTTTTTTTACCATTGTTTTGGCCAGAGTGGAAAGTCATATTTGTATCAGCCTAAATTTTTAGTCTCATAGGCTTACTGACCCTTTACATAAATCGTGACCCTTTTTCATAAATTGAAACAAAGTTGGATGATGCAGCGTCAGGAAAGAAGAGGATTTGGAACTGAGTTGGTGTTTTTGTCTTTTATTTGTGATTTTTGGTCATATTTGCGAGAATGATTACGAGAGCTAAATCCATATCGAGATCGAGAGTTAGCATTTTTGACTTTTATTTTGAGTTTTGGCCATATCGATATCGATATGAGCTAAACGCATTTTTGTTTTTATTCGTGATTTTTGGCCATTTTTTGCTGCGAGAACGAGAGTGATAATTAGGTCTATTTTTCTCCCATACGTGATTTTTGGTTTGGCCTATAACAAGAACATAATTTTAAAATAAATTAAATAATATTATTTTATTAAATCAAATAGCTATAGGTTTTGTTTTGAAAATTGTGATTTTTTTTTTTAAATTTTAAAAGTATTTATATTAAGGTTGTGTTTTGAAATCTACATTTTTTAATTTTTAATTTAGTAATTTTTTTCAAATATAAAAATTTGAATAAATAAGCAAATAAAAATAAAAATTTGAATAAGTAAATACAAATGAATATATTCTTTAGTTACTACATTTTCATTAATTAGAAATATAAAAGGACATTCTGATAATTATACATATTTCATTCCAATTCTAAGTGTAAGTAAACAACACCAATGAAATTCTGATTACGATTGTAGCCAACTTCAAGTAAACAACTTCAAAGGAATCTCATTCTGATTGTGATCGATTTCATACATAAACATGCCCTCAGTTCAAGGAAAGTTGTGAACCACAAAGATCTCCATTGTGCAATTTCTGCTTTAATCTATTCTATTCCAAAAATTGTATAAATAACAAGCAAAGTTGTGCTCATTGGTCCAAGACCTTGCAATTTTTTCTCTCCATTACATGTGACAGGTAAATTATTAATATCAAAATGAGGAGACAGTAACATTAATTGGATGTGAAAAACTTATTAAGTTAAAGAATAATTGGTTAGAAAATATTTTCAACCATGGGTACAAAATAAAGAGAGTTGAGAAATCGGATTTGGATTAGGCAATGCTTTATTGAGAATCTTTTAACAGGTCCTATGAGGTCTATTTCTGTCGCATTTCAGTCTCATTCAACGAAGGCTAAAGTCACTAAGATATAGAAAATATACTTCATAAAGACCCCTAACATTAAAAAAAAAAAAAAAAAAGAAAGAAAAACGTTTCATCAAATTGGGAAAAGTTTATTATTGTCCTTGAATTTAGTTGGGTTAGATGAATTTCAATACCATTAAATCAAACCTTAAATTAGGATGTTCACAGGGCAAGACAAAAATGAGGATGGACTTTTCTGTCTTCTTTCCTACCCTCTTTAATTTCTCGTCCTTGTTAAAATTTTCATTAAATTTCGTGGATTGAATTTCTCGTGGAGACTTATTTTTCGTTTTGTTTTGTTAATCTCAATTAAATAAAATGAATTCTCTTGAAAAATCTTCATTTAAATAATTAATTTTTAATGGAGAGTTCTTATTTAAAGAAAAAAATTCTTGAACCTTCTAAAAAAACAAAATAATATTTCATATGCACATCAAATAAAATAATTATTCAAAAATATAGTTCAAATGTTCAACCACACCATACAGTTCAAAGTGAAACATATATCAAATATCCAAGTCATTAAATAAATAAACTTTAAATTTAAATATTACAACATAGTCTCATATATGTATGCATATATGTGTGTGTATGTATGTATGTATCTATATATATATCTAAAGCATTTGGGACATGCATGTTTAGCCGACAAAAAAAATTTCTCCCCACCCTCTCTCACATTTTGTGTCTAAATGGAGGACAATTGTTCAATGTATAGACTTGTATATGATACAGCCTCGGCCCAAAACCTTTCAGGAAGCATGGCATCTTACATTGGACACCTTACTCTGTTTATAATAGTTCAGTTTAGCCTTTCAGCTACCCCATTCTATTGTGGATTATGTCTAACAGTCTTGTGTCTTGTTCTTCCATGTTGTTTACAATAGAGATTGAATTTCTCCCCACAAAATTCTAAACCATCATCAGTTCTAAGGTACTTTACTTGTCTAGAGGTTTGCTTTTTAGCCATAACTTTTCATTATTTGAATTTATCAAGAGTTTGGTCTTTAGTTTTTAAGAAATATACCTAACTCTTTCTAGAATAGTCATATGTGAAGGAGAGAAAGTACCTTAAACAGCTTAGAGAGGGTGTTTGTGAGGGTCCCTAGAGATCTGATGGATATAGTCTAAGGTGTTATGTTGGGCATTTGAGAAGCTTTGTCTTGTAGACTTTCCAATAATGCAATATTCACAAAATCTAAGTTCATCACTTAGACCATTTGGCAAAATCTCTTGTTTTGATAAAACTTAGAGCCCTTTACTGCTGATATGTAATAGTCGCTTGTGTCACAAATCTCCTTCTGTAAGAGTATTATCAGTGACTAATAAGGCTAATTGCACCATATGTACATCTTTGATGACATATAAACCATTCATCTTGATGCACAATATTTAGTGACTGGTTATTCTGATTCTAACTACGCTGGAGATGTTGACAGTAGGAGGTCTATGACTGGTTTTGTATTTACTCTTGGTGGTTCTATTGTTAGTTGGAAGGCAACTTTGCTGCCTACAGTTACTTTGTCTACTACTGAAGTAGAGTATATAGTATTGACAGAAGTTGCTACAGAGGGAATATGGTTAAAAGGGCTAGTTGGTGATCTTTGTTTACATCATAATTATGCTATTATATATTGTGATAGTTTGAGTGCAATAGGTCTAGCCAAGGATCAAGTCCATCATGAGTGGACTAAGCACATAGCTATGAGGTATCATTTCCTGAGAAATGAGAAAAGGGTTAAGGTGATGAAAGTTGGTACTACTGATAATCATGCTGATATGTTCACCAAGCCTGTTCAGTATGGCAAGTTCAAACATTGCTTAAACTTGCTAAATGTTAAGCTGTTAATGATCCTTTTTGAGAGGACACTTTGAGGTAAGGGAGATAGTTTGGGTACATTTGATAACTTCTGTGTTGCATCTGGTACATCTGTTATCTATGAGAGAATTCAAGTCAAGGTGAAGATTTGTAGAAATGCTTTGAATCTATTATCTGACGCTCCGAATGACCAAGTACGGAGTTGATAGCATGTAATTATGCTATCTTATTTCGTATTATTTATGCTAGTTTTATGATGATTTTGTGATCTTTTATGCCTATTTCTCTTAATTTCGTAGAAAATGAGCTTGAGGAGCAAAATCGAGTGTTTGAGAGTATTTTGGTGGATATTGGAGCCTTTTGCTTAACTGAAGATTCAAGAAGAGTAAAGATGTTATTTGAGTATAAGGCACATTCTGGAAGATTCTACGTCAAATCATGATTCCAACGTATCAAACTAGAGATCATTCGGACACTCGAGCGAAGAGATATAGCAAAAATGGCCAGTGTTGTATGCAGGTAACGTTGAGAAGCTGTCCAGAGCGTTTTGATGTTACGAAAAATGCAAAAATGCTGTTTTTCGCTCATAAACACGTGCACATCACTTTTCTTATAGCGTTGAGACGTTACTTACACCGTCTCAATGCTGCCTCGAGATTTCCTATATAAACATCATTTTAGGGCACCGTTTTGGGGAGGCCAATCCAAGGGTTTCAGCCATAATCTCGATTCCAAGCTAAAATTGAGGGTTTAGGGAGCAATTGAGAGCGTTTGTGGAGCATCTTTAAAGATCCAGAGCTCAGGGACGTCGAGATCACGACGGGAACGCAGGATTGGCTATTGTTTGCTAATTTCTTCCTTTTCCTTTAGTTTTAGTTTATGTTTTGTGGCTATAAATTAGGAACTTAGAGGTTTAGTTGTATGAATTTAAGTATCTTTGTTCCTAATACTTGAGATTTTTATATTAATTGAATCAATTGCTTAATTGTTGGAAACTTTGGATTAAAATCTTTTTATTTCAAGATTTTGATGTAGCTGTTAGACTTGAGGTTTTAATTGATTAAATATCTTGATTGAATGCTTTTGTTTCATTCATGCTTATAAGTATTTAATGCTTATAATCTCTTGATCACAGATTATTCGTTTTATTGGTCTGAATTTGTGCTTGGAAAAGTTTGGTTTAGACTAGAACTTAATTCCATGACTATTTGTAAATTCTTGTATGAAAGTAGAGAATTCTCTTAAAAGCATAAAAAAAAGTTTCTTAATGTCTTGCATGCTATTAAAATTTAGATAGAGATATCAGATTTATAACATTGCATGAGAGTTAATTATGCTTGAAAGAGTTAGTTAATACCCTCACTTCTTAGCTTATGGAATATTTGCATGACAAATCATGGTAGCTTTGGATGTAAGTCTAATTGGTGAAATTGATTCCCTAGGATATTTCTTTCATATTGTGTCTCCATTTATCTTTTGCTTTCTAGGTTAGCTCTTTAGTTTACCTTGTTTGCATTTGATTTATTTCTCTAAATAAAGTTAAATGAGAGTAATTGCGGTACTTAAATGAATTAAAACCAATCATTGTGGAGACGATACTCGATACTCGAAATCACTATATTAAAACTTGACCCGTACATTTGCGGTATTGCATTTTACGCAACAAGGGTCTATTAAGAGGAGTGCCATATATAAACTTCTTAAACTGTTATATGAAATCTCTCTGTATTCTGTACTCGATTTCTCTTCAAGATAATAAAATTCTCTCTCCTTCTGCCCATGGACATAGCTAACACACCGTTAGTGAACCACATAAATCTGTGCGTCATTTTTTCTTATGTGTTTTTTGTGTCATCTGCTTTCTGTTTTCAGCGATTGATCTTCCTTTTTAACATAGTAATCTGCAGTAGCAAGTGCATTTGAAAAGGTAAGAGAGTTCTCTCCTACTTATGCTTCAACTTGTTTATATATTTTATTCTTCTGATTTTCCCTCTTTTTGAAAAAGAAACAGTCATTCTTTAAATGGCCATCCTTAGGATAGAAATTGCATTTAAGTTTGGACTTGTCATTTTGATTTTTATTGTTTATCCAATTATTTTTTGTCTTTCCTTTCGAAAAGAGACCTTCTAAATCATTATGCTCTTTCTTTTGACATTGTAACTCAATTTCTCTTATTCGTATGGCTGAAATGACATCATTTATTGTGATTTTCTCTCTACCATACTTCAAGGCAACTTTAACCTCTTTGTATGAGTCTGGAAAAGAATTTAATAGAATGAAAGCCTCATTTTCTGCTCCTATCTTATCTCCCAAACTTTTGAATTCAATTGATAGCCTTTTGAAATCACTAAGATTATCAGATAAAGATTTGTTGGAATCCATCTTGTAGGTGAATTTTTTTTCTCTTAGATAGGCCCTGTTTGGTAGATCTTTAGAAAGATACAACTCATCTAATTTTTCCCATATTTTTAATGTAGTTTCTTCATCTATCACTTCTTTAAGGATATCATCACTGAGATTTAACACCAATGTTCCACGAGGTATGATTTTTATAGATTCTTTCTCTTCTTCGGTCAATGTAGCATGAAGTTTTTTTTTGGGTCTAATAAAGCTTTAATGGCCTTTTGTTGTCCAAGGATTACTTTAATCTTTGCTTTTCACATAATTAAATCTCCTTTACCATCAAACTTCTCTATGAATCTTGTAACAAGCATTCTTGAAATCTTGATGATCAAAAAGTTTTTTCTTTATGAATCCTGCAACAACCATTCTTGAAATCTTGATGATCAAGAAGGTTTACTCGCTCCTTTCTTGAATGTTTCTTATTGATATGATAACAATTTGTTGAGTTTTTACATGTGTATGCTAATAGAGACTAACACACCACACGTTGTAGCCTCCACTCAAGTTCTACATGCAATCAAAGAGGAAGAGTTTTCCTAGGCAAAACATTCACAAAAGAAGAAATGAGAAATTTACAAAGAAGAAAAGCTTCGTTATGTTACACTCAAGAGGATGAAAGAAAGATGAAGAAGATAGAGCAATTACACAAAGAGTTAAAGTTTGGTTTAGCCAATCAAGGGTTTACATCCACAATACGTAGAAGCAATTTTATTGATTCAATAAGGAGAGAAAGTTTACAACCAATTACATATGAGTACCTCACAAATCACTCTACTCCCTGATCTGCATCTTATTTTAAGTTTTTATAAACTAAGCTTTGTAATTGTTATAACAACCAAATTTTTACTGATTTTATTTCACCATGTCTGTATATACGACTTTCCTTCACAAGTAAACAAAAATCACCCAAGTTCCACACCAAAGTACAAGTAAACAACCAAGAAAATGAACTAAAAAAAACAAAGAAAATTTCAATAAAACTAAAAAATAAATACCCACAACAAAAAATCTTGTCCAAAATCTCCAAACAGCTAAAATTCAAACGAATGGACCATATTCATTTTACAATTTATTCAAAATAGGAATTAAAATTGACTCCATTCCAATTTGTTTTTTTTTTCTTTCTTTTTAATTTATGATTTGTTGCATGCAAAAGCAAAACCCCCAAGAAAAAGGTTAAAAAAGAGAGGTAGGCAACTAGGCCTTTCGGCCTAAAAAACAAAGCTTTCATTCATTAACTCCGCCAACCCATCAAATACGCATCGAGAAGTGATATTGGAATTGTCAATAAGAGTGGTTCCCCAATGTCCTCTTCTCTTCTCTTCCCTTCTCCTGCCCCACTCGTTAGGTTACAAGTCACTGTCTAATTTCAAACTCCCATAGCCACATCTCCATTTTTTGTTTTTTTTTTCTTTGGGTAAAATAATAATAATAATAATAATTTTGTATTCAACTTTGTTCTTTAAACTTTAGTTTGTAACAACTTAATACTTCTACTTCAAATTTGAACAATTTAGTTTTTTAATTTTGTATGTAACAATTTAGGCTATATATTTTAAAATATGTAATAATTTAATCCTTGCGGTGAAAGATCTCATTATAACTAAGGAACTGTTTGGAGCGTTGAATGAATTCTAATAGTCTGTGAAGTTATATAATTTGTGTTTAGGATGCAGAGTTATTTAGTCTGAATTATAATAGTCTGTGTTTGGGGTGCAAAATACTCTATAAATTATTATAACTCACGCCCCAAACAACCCTTAAATGTCAATTTCTATTATGTAACTACTGAGTCTTTTTAGTTTATAAACACATTTGATTTCTAATTGGTTTATAGATTTCCATATATAAGAAATCCCATTAAATAATAAACAATTTTTTTTACGATAGGAACTAGATTGTTACAAATTCTAAAGTTCAAAGACTGAATTGTTACAAACTAAAGTTTACGAACAAAGTTATTACAAAATTAAAAGTATATGACTAAATCGTTAGAAACTAAATTGTTATTTTGATAAAACGTCAAGGATTAAAAGTTTTTTTTAACCCTTTTTCTTTTCTAGTTGATCTCTTCACTACAACCCACATATTTCTTCACTCCAATTACAAAGTCTCTAACATTTAGGGCCTATTTGAGATGCTGAGTGAGTTATAATAGTTTGTTGAGTTAAATAACTCTGCACTCAAGCATAGAATATTATAACTCAAACTAAACAACTTTGTATCATAAATATATATTATATAACTCTACAGACTATTATAACCTATAAATTACTATAATTCATACTATTATAATTTACTCGGCGTAACAAATAATCCATCAATTTGTCTGGAGAACCAAACAGTCAAAAAGAGAATAATATTATTAGAAGCAAGAAGGCATTGGTCGAAGTGGGCAGTGGTTAATGATTGTTTTTGTTTGAGAGTGGGCGGAATAATATTGATCAGTTGGGCTGAATTTGAAATGGCGGTGTTTGTGTATGTGTGAACGGAAGCAAAGAAATCGGCTCTGCTTTCCAACTGTCTGTTCTTTGTCTTTTTCTTCTGACTTCAGAATTGGCCTGCCTTTACTGCCTCGCTTCACTTTTTTGTTAGGTTTTGTTCCCTTTGTTTTTTTATTTTAATTTACTCATTCTCATTTCTCAATCCCTTCCCCAGTCCAATATTTAATTTGCTCCTCGTCCTTAAAACGCCATCTGAAACAAGGAATGAAAGCCCCGTTTGATAACCAATTCAGTTTTTTGTTTTTGGTTTTCTGTTTTTGATTTTCTGTTTTTAGTTTTCTGTTTTTAAACAATAAAAACCATACATGTTTGGTAACTGTTTTTGGTTTTCTGTTTTTAAAAAACAAAAAACCAAAAACATGTTTGGTAATTGTTTCTAGTTTTCCGTTTTTTAAAAACAAAAAACCAAAAACATGTTTGATAATTGTTTTTCGTTTTTTGTTTTTTTTTTAAAAAAAAAGAACTTTTGATGGTTTTTTTTAATTTTTTTTTATGAAAATAAAATCGAACTATTTTTAAAATACTTTTTTTTATCTAATATACATAATTATAAAATTATATTTTTATTTATTTATTTATTTTAAAAAAATTGCATATTGAAAAACAATATTAATGTTTCAAATGTGTTGATTAGTCACTAATCAAATTAGAAAAAAATCACAACAACAAACATAATAAAAAATACAAACAACAATCGTCATATTAATATTTGTATAAACAACAAAAATGTTCATAATGTTTAATAATGACTGATTATTAATTCATAAAAGTGAAATAAAAAAACACAAAATTAGCAAAAACAATCTTTTGCTTTTGATGAAGTCTCACTAAAGTCAACTGGTGAAGAACCAATAAGTCTTTTTTCAAGTATATCATTTCTCCTATTTGAACTCTCAACATAAGCTTCAACGAAAGATGTCATGGCATCATTTAAGACTCCTCTCTTTCTTTTTGTTTTCTTGCTCATGCTACTCTGACCTTGATTTTCATCTCTATTATTTCCATAACCTTCACTACTCATACGAGCATCACTTTCAGTTTTATTTTCATTTTCATAATCTGATGGAAGTTTTGTTTATGGATGAGCATGGATACCAGTCGCCATTGTATCTCCATATATTCTCATCAACTTCTCATAATGTGGACAACCACTTTTTTTGAACTTCTTAGCTTTCTTGTTAACCTACAACAATGTACCAACTTAACTCTCTTAATGAAACTTTATATCATAGAGTAGTAACAAAAATGAATAAGATTAGTTATAGAAAGAATACCTTAATAAGATTAGTCCACTGCTCCTCTTCCAAAGTAATAGTACCCAATACTGGATCCCAACCTTTTCCAGTAATATCATTCAACAATCTTTTGAAATCTTTATAAACTTGTCTAAGATTGTTATACTTATTCTTCAATTGTTCATGGGTATAATTATAACCTGTTTTAGCAAATAGTTGCTCCTTCATAAAAGTCCAACTAGTTCTAGTAAAGGTTGTAGTTGGGCGATTTCCTTTTACAACTTCTTCATCCATCAAATCTAAAAAGAATAAGGGTTTAAATGAGTAAAGTTTGGATGTGGTTTTGGTCAGCATTTCAGCAGTTTAGACTAAGGGTTTAAATGGGTAAAGTCACGAGTTTCTGTCTCTGAAGTTTGAACATTCCATCTATTTGATCTCCATACTTTAAAAAGTTACAATTGCATTAATAAACTTTGAATAGTCCTTATCATTAATATCATTAACCAAACATGCCATTAGTCAAATAGACATGTCATGTTAACATTTTGTTAATGACATTAGTGACAAGGACAAAATAGAATCATGATTCAAAGGGTGAAGATGCAATTGAAACTTCTAAAAGTTACCCCATACTGAAAAGCTCAATATCATCTAAATTTATAATTTAACTGCTGTAATATATAATGGTTTCAAAAAGTAGGAGATTTCACTAAAGTAGCAGAGATTCCAGGATTTTTTCTAGAACTTTGATACATCTAAAAAGAATAACATTGTTTGTTTTACATGGAAAAAAAAGGTAGAACCAGACAAGGAGAAGTGTGGGCAATGGTTGAAAATATATGTACAACAGACTTCAAACTTAACCAATATTTTATGCCAAACATGCCAAAATGTTAACTATTGAGCCAACCATTCAACACCCTCGCCAAAAAAGGTAAAAGAATCATGTCCAAGATTTAACCAGGGAGACAAAATAATTACATTTGTACAGACGACTCTTTTGGACAAAACTTTGAACTGAGACTGGCAAATGAGACCATGAAAACGGGAAAAAAAAGAAAGGCATATAGGCCAAAAAATAAATGGGATTCAAATAAGGAAGAATATGCAGCAGTCGCCTAAAAAAAACACGCTCTGTGCGGAAATCTTGAGAGCAAAACGAAAAAAATAGCAACAGAGTATAAATGGCAAACCTGGAAGTAATGAATTCAAGATTTCAGTAGCAAGAGAGGAGATTCAACGTTTCAGCAGCAAGACGATCACCCTCTGTGCGAAAATCTTGAGAGCAAAGCGAAAAAAAAAAGATGACACTGCGTTGTGTGAGGGTCTTTCGTTTGAGGGCTAGGGTTCTGAAAAAAAACACGCTCAATTTCTAAAATAAAAAACGAAAACACGTTTTTAAAAACGTTATTTTTCCGTTTTTAAATTTTCTTTATAATTTTGAAAACGTTTTCAAAATTTAAAAAACCAAAAACTCAATTGGTTACCAAACATATATGTTTTTTAAAAACAGAAAACTAAAAACCAAAAACCAAAAACGAATTGGTTATCAAACGGGGCCGAAGTTATTTAATTTGGAGTAGTTTAGCCTAGATAGTTATCTAATCTGTATTTTGAGTGTAAAATTGTTTAGTTTAAAATTATAAAATTTATGTTTGAGGAAACAAGGAATGAAGTTATTTAATTTGGAATAGTTTAGCCTAGATAGTTATCTAATCTGTATTTTGAGTGCAAAATTGTTTAGTTTAAAATTATAAAATTTATGTTTGAGGTGTAGAGTTGTTTAACATGAATTTATTAAGTGGAGAGTAGACTTATTTAACCTAAAGTTTTGTAGTCTGGATTTTTGTTGACAAATTTTTTTTTTTTTTTTTTAATCTACAATTTTGTTGTATTATACAATTAGAAGTAGATTCTAATGATTTTTGTTTTCAAAATTGAATTAATATAGATTTATTTTTGTCAATCTTAAAATTGAGATTTTAAGTTATATTATTTTATGAGTATTTTAAAATTTTGTTTAAGTATCAAATTCGATTAAGATAAAAAAAGAAAAATAAGTTTGCTCATTTTTTCAATGTTGTTATACTGTACCGTACAATTACGATTATATTCCAATATTCTTTTCAAATTTTTTAATATAGATTTGTTTTCGTGAATTCTAAAATTGAGATTTTACTATATATATATTTGCATAATTTAAGATTTTAATTTTTTTAAACTAAACAATGAAATGAATTATCTAAGGTTTGATTACTTTTAAAATAAAATGTATTTTTTGAAGTTTTAAAATAACTAAGTTGAAAATAAAATATCAAATATTTTGAAAAAAAAAATCAAATATTTATGCTATTTTAATATGATTAAGTTCAAAATGAATACCATACATTTACTTTTGTTCAAAATACTATATATTTATGTTATTTATTGTATTAATTTTATTTTATTAAGTTTGGAAGAAGAGACCGTTTATTTTTGTTGCTTTGAATATGATTAATTTAAAAATCAGATTTTTTTTTATAAAAATTATGAGTAATTTCAATGGAGTCAGTATCAACTAGAATAAATTCATAGAATAAACGAGTTGTTTTGAATGTGGCTTGGAATGAAATGAAAATTGGATAGTAATATTTTTTGGATCACCTTGGAAATAGAGTTATCCAAATATTCGGGTGGGGGTTCAAGGATGTTGATAAAGGAGGTTTGTGTTTTGGTATGGTAATTAAAGGATGAAGAAGTCCTTGGAGGAGTAGTCTCCAAATTATGAGGGTTTGGACTAGTGATGGCTTGGACATAGGTGGTTGGAGGAGTAGATGACCCCTTTCTATTTGTGGTTGAGGAAGAACTTATTTGCAAGGCATAAAGCCTTGGAGGGATTAAAGATCCAAGAATTTGAAATTTGTTTGATATCTGTACTTGATGAAGAGTTTTTCCTTTTCGACCCTGCATTTGATATGAGGATTCTCCTTGGAGACATTGATATGTGTGAGAATATGATGCTTTCGTCTGGGAAGGTATAGGCTTTGGTTGTTCTTGATCTCTTTTTAGAACTCATTCTTTTTCACCTTTTCCTTGTAGAAACTCTCTGGTAAGACAATCTGGAAGGGAGTTTGTGCTGCCTTTTATAGCCTCAATTTTGAAATCAAAGCAAGACAGAATTGCTTGCCACCTAACGAAAATTTGTCGAGAAACTAGATTTTTAAAATATTTTTGTAAAACATCTGTAGCAGCTTTGCAATTACTTGTTAATCAAATCGCTTTGAAATTTATTTGTAAATAGAACAATAGATAAAATTTCTTTTTTGATTGTGGAATAATTTTTTTGAGATCCTAGCTAGATGCCTGAGTGATATCTAATTAGTTGTTCCTGACCATTAATGGATTGTTTGAGGATACCACCATAGCCTATATCAGATGCATCTGTAGGGATATGCATGTAGATTGACAATGGATAGACAAGTGATAGCACATAATATGTGCTATCTTTAGACTTTATTTTATGCTAGTTTTGAGGCTTAAATATATACTTTCACGTTCATAATTGTTTATTTTGTAGAAATTGAGCATTTGGATCAAAACAAAATTTTTAGAATAAATATGGTGAAAAATGAGCTAATTGGGCAAGAAATTAAGCAAACAATTTTGGAGGAAAAAAATATTTCTAGTTTGATTAGATTTTGGATTCCTAATTTGATTAGATTATGGATTTCTAATTAGATTAGGATATGGATTGGCCCATTATAGATACCCACATTCTCTTCATTCAAAGTATTCAACTTTGGAGAGCACAACTCTAAAATTATACATACAAGAGTGAGAAGAGACTTGAGAGAAATTTTCAAGGCCAAGTTTGTGGAGATCATACGGAGACGGAAGATCGACACACCAACATAATTTTTCTTCTTTCTTTTTATTTAGTATTTAGATGTTGTTTAAGAGTTTAGATTTTGTGACAGTGAACATGAATGGTTATACTATTTTCTTATTCTAGGGATTGATGTAGCCATTAGACCTTATATTTTAATTATTTAAATTTCATGATTGATTATCTTTTATTTCATTCATGCTTTTAATCTTTTGGCCATAGATTAAATGTTGTGTTGGTCTAAATTCACCATTGAGAAAGGTAATTTAGATTAGATCCTAATTGCATGACTAAAGTAATTCTAACTTAATAATGATTAGGACTACTTTCGAAGTTGTTAATGAATGAACTTAATGCTATGCATATCGTTAAAAATCATCAGAGATGTAGGTTTTGCCATATTGCATAAAAATTGTTTTGTCTTTGTGTAACGCCCGGGTTCAGGAGGGGTACATGAATGAACCGAGACCACATTCGAATGAGAGGGATCCTAAGGCTATGCAAGGCATGGTTAAGAAAGACTTAAAAGAATTGATAGCTACTACCTATACCAACAAGGTGCACATTCCTTTTCGATGGCTCAATCTTAAGAACTCCAAAGTTAAGCGTGCTTGGCTTGGAGCAATCTTATGTTGGGTGACCTCCTAGAAATTTTCCTAGGATGCATGTGAGTGAGGACAAAGCATGCTGAAAGGACCCGTGTTGGTTTGTGGGGACAGTCTTCACTCTCGCAAGCAGCCCAAGACAAGTAGGTAGCATGGTCAGGTCGCGGGAGATGCAGGGGAATGTTGGGGCCGTTAGGTGCCGAATACGAATTCCAAATCCTGGTCCGAATCCTGGGCCTGGGGCGTTACACCTTGAAAAAGCCATTCATAATAAAATACTTCTAGACTTATGAAATATTTGCACGATCAATCTTGGAAATTTAGGTAGCTTAAATATAGGTCAAATAGATGAAATCAACTCCCTATGATAGTTTCTCCTTTGATTGTTTCCAATCTTTAATCTTTTTATCTCAAATTTCACATCCATTATTTAATTCTATTATCTAAATAAAATTAGGTGATAATATTCATAGTACTTAAGTGAATTAGAAAACAAATCATGAGGACGATATTCGAACACTTTTTTACGATATGAAAACTTGACTCGTACACTTGCAGTATTGCGCAAAAATTACGCAACAACAAGGAAGACTTTTTACTAGACCTTTAATGGTTTTGACAATGCATGTATGCTCATGAGACCAAGGAGGAGGATTTCTAAGTCTTTAATATAGTGGTTCACATGTTTGTCTTAAATTTGGGACAAAATAAAAAATATAGTTTAAACATCCTAAAAATCTTTGTAATTGATTTTTATTAGAAATTTCATCTGAAAATTTATTAGCAACTTCGATTGATCTTTGTATTGGTCATATTTTCCCTTGGAAAATATCATATCCAAAGAATCTAATTTTTTTGTTGAAATAATTTTATTTTGGGTAATGAGACTACTAAACCATTTTGCTTAATTATTTTGTAAAATATATTTAGATGCTTGAAATGTTGATATGTTGATTGAGAGAAAATCAAAACGTTATCAATGTAAATAATTGTGAAGTCTTGGTATGGATTAAAAATATCATTCATTATATTTTGAAATTCATAATAAGCATTCTTCAGTCCAAATAACATCACATTTCACTCGTATGTCCAAATGGAACATTGAATGTTGTTTTCTATTTATCTTTTTCATTAATTTGTATTTGCCAAAAATTGGATTTCATATCAAATTTTGAGAATATAAAAGCATTATGAATTCAATTTATCAAGTCTTTTTTATTTGGAATAGGATATCTAATACATTCTAAAACAGAATTCAAAGGTTTGTAATTAATTACTAGTCGAGCGAGTGTCGAGGCACACCTCGTTCATTTCTGCTTGATTATTTACATAAAATGCTACACAACTCCAACGTGATTTACTTGGCAGTATAAGGCCTTTGTCTAGCAATTCTTGAATTTCTTTTTGGCAATGTTTTAGTAAGTCAGAATTCGTTTGAATAGGTCTTGCTTTAGTAGGAATTTTAGACTCATGAAAATCTTTGACATAAGGAAGATTAACTATATGTTGTTTCCTTTCCCAAAAAGCATTAGGTATAGAAGAGCATATTTCTTTTTTAATCAATCCTTTAAATTGATTAATTTGATTTTGAATATGAGGATTGTTCAGTTGTTGTTCAATTCTTTTATGATTTATTTTTTCTTTTAAAAATTGTATTTGTTGTGTTTTTCTTTTAATGGAATTGATAGTTTTAAAAATTGAGGAATTGTGAATAGAATGTATAGTTTTAGTTGATCTTGGGTTTATAAATTTAAAAGTGATGCTTTGATTAAGAATCCTTGAGGTTATTCCTTGTTCATTTACTGAGAAAGGATAGAGTTTAGAAAGAAATGGAGTTCCTAAAATTATTTCTTCATCTAAGTCTTTTACCAAGATAAAAGTATTTTTAAAACAATATCCTTGATTACAAATATGTGCATTTGAAAGCTTAAAATGGATGTATAATCTTTGACCGTTTGCACCATGTAATTTTTCTGATGTTTTTTCAAAATATTTTGTAGGCATTAATCCTTCTCGAATAAAATTTTGATCAGCTCATGAACCAATCATAACCTTGGAAGTTAAATGGTATTCCTTGCTGATTACAAGGTCAATGATAGCGTACCATTTTTTGCTATTGAACTTTATTAATAAGGTTGATAAAACATTCATGAGAAATTTCATTACCTCTATTGTCGATTTCAATATTTTTAGGGATTTCGGAAGTTGAAGGTTGATCGATTATTTGTTGAGTTTGAAGGGCTAAAAGTGCAAATCTTATTTGAGAATTTTCTTTTTTAATATTAGAAATTTCTTCCTGTAATATATTAATTTCTTAAGATCTGGAATGGTAACTATTTTTGTTTTAGGTTCAAATCGAGAAAATATCTCTTTAAGACTATAATGTTCTATGGTTTCATTTTTAGTTTCATTTGTAATAAGGTTTTTAAGTTTTAAAAAATATGCTTTTTTAATTTCAGGGTCATCAATTTGATTAATTACTTCAAAAAGAACTTCTTGATTTTTTGAAATAACATTTATAGCTTTATTGCATGTACAAGTTTCTATTTGATTATTATTTGAGGACGATGATATTTCAGAAGAGGTATCATCAATGTTTTCTTGGATTTCAAAGATTTGTTCATAACAAGATTCATTGCTTTCTAAAGAGGAGTCTGAGGATGTTAATATGTTTAATAGTTGTGTTTTGAAGTCTTTCTTCAATTTCTAAATTATTAATTTTCCCTTTCATAGGACAATTGGGGGCTATCCTTTTTGCTTACATTTGTAACAAATGACTTCTTTTCCTTTCTTTGTATTTTTATAATTTTTAAATCTTCTTTTTGGTCTTGATTTATAATTTTGTTTATTTGGATTATATTGAAATATCCTTGTTTTCTATAAGGGTATCTATAAGGGTATCTTCTAAATGTAATTTGTTTCTTCCTTGCAGATAGGGCTTGAATTTTTTCATAACCATATTGAGCACAAAATGATCCTAATTCTTTCGTTTGCTTATGGAGTTCATTCTTTATTTCTGCTTTTAGTTTGAGGTATGTACATAAAGCTAGTCCTTCATTATTGATAAAATTGATTAACTCTCCATATAAGTTAAGGTTTCAAAAGGAATTGTTCCTTGATAGGTTTGTCTAATTGTCTGACGTACCTTTTCAGCAAATAATTTAGATAATCTTGAGAAGAATTTTTCTTTCCAATAGGGATGGTTACAATCAGTTCGAGTAAAGACTTTGTTTAGGAAAACATCTTTATACCATCTAAAGTCTTGAAGTTTTGGGCAAGTAAAGTTAGAAACAATTTTAGAACTTCGTTCTTGAAATTTAACGGGCTCTCACATAAAACTTTTAGTAATGGTGTAGATTAAAGTTGCATCAGCATCTTGTGTTTGATTTATTCATGTGCCATCTTGTTGAATTTTAACTGCACTTATTTTATCTTCTTGGGCTACATAATTATCCCACCATCCTTTCAATTGTCTTGCGAATCTAGAAACTAAGATATGAGCAATTTGGTGATCACTATTTTGGTTAACTTTATAGGCAGTGGCAGCTAAGGTCATTTCATGCATCAAATTTAATATTTGATGTTCAATCATGTCATTGATATTCCATTCATAGATGCCATTTTCAGTGTATTGAGCTTGTGCTAATTAATGTCTTTCCTCATATTGTATATCAAGGAAAGAAGGTTTAGGGTAGTAATTTTTTACTTTTGAATGTCTTGACTTTGTGATTTTTTGAAGAGCGAGATTTTGAAGTTGTTCTTCTAGATTATCAATGTCAGAGTTTATTTCGCCATGATATTCATTTATCGTATTAACTTTTAAGCTTGATGGGTTTAAGCTTAGGTTTTGCAATTGAAGATTAATTTTGTCAAAGATACTACTAGATTCTTTATTGGAGAAATGAATTGGTTTCAAATCTTGATCTGAAATTTCAAAAGGTTTAAACAAAGGAAGAGAGAGAGGAAAGTCGTGAAAGTCATGGGGACAACAAAGGAAGTCAATGGGTTTAAAAACTCATTAAACAAAACAAGAGGTGGAGTTATTAACTCCACCCCACCCCACCCTACTCATCAGGCGAAACACTTCCCAAGTATTTAAGTACATTTAAGTTAAATTTAATAGAAATTTAGAATTGTGATGATTTTGTTCGGGTACTTTAAATAAAATTCTAATAGGTTCTTGAACTTTTATGATTGGGTACATTTTGTGTATAATAGGTTTAGTTTAATGTTGGTGTGACTGTGACAACTGGTAACTTAGATCTAAAAAGGTTTAAGTGTTTGGTGGGCGAGTAACAAATTAGATGAGTTTTTAGTGTTTTTTGTGAGTTATTAATAGAAATGACTTATTTGAACATAATTGAAAGTTTAGATACCTATAAGAAGCATTGGGATCAAATAAATACAACATTGAAAGTAATTTAAGGACTAAATTTTAAAAGATAAAAATTAAATAGACACAATTTTAAAAATTTGAGAATTGAACTTATAATTTAATCTAGTGTTTATTTATCTGAATATTTATTAATCAAGTAGATAAATAAATGTGTTGGAAAAATGACTGAAATTATTTTTTACCTAAAATTTTAGGAACTAAAATAAAATATATTTAAAAGTTTAAAGATTAAAATAGAATAAATAGTTAAGAAGTAAAATGAAATTTCAACTAAACTTGAAGTTATATTATATTTAGTCCTCAAAACTAATTTTTTCAATAAACAGTAGCAAAAATTTACGTCCCATCATCAAGTACAAGTTGATATTTTTCATGATATTCCAACGTTTTATATAAACACAACAATAGGATATATTAAGAGTTTGAGTGCAATGTCACATCTACTTTTAGGTCACGTTTTACATCAATTTTTTGTTAGTATAGACGACTAAATTGACGTATTTATAAAAATATAATAATTAAAAATGAAATTGAAAAAAATGAAGATGGAATGGTTAAAAATAACAAAGTGTATAGAGAATAATAATATATTAAGTTATTTAATTAGTCATGGGTCAACTTTTTCTTGTGAAAGTAATTGAACCCTAACTCATTAAGCATAATTAAAATGATTCCCCAATACAACCAAAGAGTGTAATTGGAATTTCTACTGGGGAAGTGGTTGACTAATGTGAAATCAATCACGTGGTAATAAAAATTTATAAATAAACTTTATGTTAAATCAAAAACATACATGGAATATATTATATTATACGACATCATTTCTTTACAAATTACAACTAATAAAATAAATTAGGTTAAAATATTATTTTGGTCTCTGTACTTTGAACTTTATTTCATTTTAGTCATTGAACTTTCAATAATGCTTAAAATTGATCCCTACTATTAGTTTGTGGTTAATTTTCTTAAAAAAAACTAGTCTCTATTAGTTTTTCCTCTATAAATTTTGGAAGTATGTTTACACAACATCTTTTCTTGTATTAAAATTATTATTATTATTATTCCAATTTTGATAAAAATTAACTTCGAACTTGTCATAGGGGCCAATTTTAAGCTTTACTGAAAGTACAGAGGCTAAAATTGAACATTTGAAAGTAGAGGGACCAAAATAGAACAAAATCCAAAATACATGGATCAAAATGGTATTTTAACTAATAAATAAAAACTATAAAATCAACCTTCAAAATTTCATTTAGAATCTAAATTAGTCACCTAGTTTTCTCTTGTAAAAAAAAATACTCAATAGAAGAACCGAAAATATATATATATATATATCAAAATCAAGATCAACTTTCATTAAATTTTTTTTTTAAAATTAAATTAAAGGAGAGAGACAAATACAATAAAATAAAATACTAAAGTGAATATAGCTTAGTGATAATTGGCGTACTCTTTTCTTTAAGATTGGATGTTCAAATCTCTATCCTATACCTCACATTTGTAGTAGTAAATAAAATAATAATTAAATAAACATAAAAAGAGCAACAAAATCGTATAGGTGGTTTGGGTGTATTTAAAACAAAAATTCAATCATTCCTCTTATCTTCTAATAGATTCTTTTTTATAAATGACATGTAGAATAATGGACTTAATTTTTCAAAGTACAAATTCACCTTTTTAACTTTTAAAAATGATTTCAAAACAACAATGGAAAACAAATTTTCACAACACCTACTAAAAGAAAGCTTTTGAAAATAAGAGTAAATAAGTGGTATGATTGTGTGGGGGAAAGCATCCCATCCCACTCACCGCTAATTCCCCATTTGGATGGGAAGAATTCTTATAATAACAATTCAAAGTGAATTTTAAGACTAAAAAAGCGTTTTCCAATAGAAAATAAAAATACTGTGAATTTTTGCCTTGTGGAGCATATTTGAAGATTCAAATGCATAATTGACTACATCTCTGAACTTTCCCACAAGGTTCATAATTGAGTTTTGAGTTTTGAATTTGAATTTGAAAGTCATGCCCATTCACTATTTACTTTTGCAATCTTTAAAGTATAGCTTTTAGTTATAGACAATGCCATCGAGCTAGAAACTTTTGTTTTTCATTTTCAAAATTTAAAACACACGATACAATGTATTGGGGTTTTGTTTAAACATAATGTAATTTTAAAATAGGGGTGTTTCTATTTCCAAACTAATGAGAAAATTATAGGATAGTTTTGAAAATTAAATTTTTAAAAGATATTAATTAATTCTAAAAAAAAAAAACAAAATCCAACAATCATCATTATATAAAAATCCAACATCCTTCAAAAGTAGGTGATTTCAATGATACTCATCAATCCTTAAAAAAGAAAATTTGTGTTTGATGTATTTTTATCCAAATATAAATATATAAATATATAAATATATTTTTCTTTTATGAGATAATTCCATAAAGTGTAGAGGTAATCTTTACATTTTATTGTCAAGTATAGTTTAACTAGTTAAGACATATGCTCTCAACCAAAAGATCAAAAGTTCACATCCCCTGCCTTCATATGTTGTTGAACTCAAAAAAGAAAAAAGAAAATAAAAAATCTATACATTTTCTTATGCTCCATTGTAAAATATTCGAATAAACATTTTTAGACTTTCATACTTTATATGTAATCCCTCTTGATTGCTGTCGTATATACAACCCTTTTTCTCAAAATTACCTTCATGTCGATGGTAACTTTATTCAAACTATAATTTGAAGCCAAGTACAATAATTCAGAAGTGGTTTTGTTAGAAAGAGAAGTTATGGAAAACACCACTGTTTAAACAGATCTCTGATTTTCAAATTTGGGTATTTGGTTTCTTTTGGGCCTGTTTCTAAATGGGATTCCTTTTTGGGCCAAAATCTGGCCCAATTCTGACCTCGTGTCGGCCCAAGAAAAGAATTTGGGAGAGAAGTATCGGCAGAAATGGCACTGACAGTTTCAGTTTCATCGTTCTCTCCATTTCTTCGATCCATTCCAAACTCTAAAGCTTCCACCGTCACGTTGATTCGATCCTCCTCTTCTCCAGCAACGTCGCCGTCGTCCATGGAAACGCACCGTGAAACTAAAAAAGTAGTCGTTTGCGGCGGAGGAGTTATCGGAGTCTGCACCGCTTACTTCTTAGCCAAGAAAGGGGCGGCAGTCACTCTCGTCGAGAAATCTGCCATCGCATGCGCCGCCTCGGGCAAGGCCGGCGGCTTCCTCGCCCTCGACTGGTGCGACGGCGGACCGCTATCCACTCTCGCTCGCGCAAGCTTTAATCTCCACCGCTCGCTCTCACAGGAGCTCGATGGCCCTAAATCGTACGGCTACAGAGCCATAACCACTCTCAGCCTTACGATTTCCGAATCGCAAAACCCTCCCACTCCCACTCACTCTACCTCCACTTCCAAATCCACCGGCGATTCCGTCGTACCTCCGTGGGTCGACGGTCCTGCTCGGAATACGAGAACGATTGGAAACACGGAAACGACGGCACAAGTGCACCCGCAGCTCTTCACTCGGACCCTCATATCCAATGCAATAGAAAATTACGGCGTGGAGGTTGTGACCGGGAAATTGGAGAGGGTTACGTCGGAGGGCGGCAGAGTTGAATCGGCGGTGCTTGAGGGCGGCCGAGTAATTAACGCCGATGCGGTGGTTCTGGCATTGGGACCGTGGTCTGGGAAGTTGGAGGCGCTATCGTCACTGTTCAGAGTGTACGGCCTCAAAGCGCACAGCATAGTTTTGGAACCTAAAGAGCCCGAAGCCATAACTCCGCATGCTCTGTTTCTAGGTTACTATCCGGCTCAGGGAGGAAAACCCATAGACCCAGAGGTGTATCCTCGTCCCACTGGTGAGCTTGTTTTCTGATTTCGAATTTTTAATACAGTTTTTTTGGGATTGTGATTCTGAATGTGAATGGGGTTGATGGGCTGGGCTGGGCTGGGCAGGGGAGGTGTATTTGTGCGGGATGTCGGCGGTGGAGGAAGTGCCGGAGGATCCAGAGGAAATTGCGGCCAATCCAGAATCGATAAGCGTTCTAAAGAGAGTTGCAAAGACGGTGTCGAGCCGATTGGGGGAAGAGGAGGCGGAAGTGAAGGCAGAGCAGGCTTGCTTCTTGCCGTGCACGGATGATGATTTGCCGGTGATCGGCGAGCTTCCAGGGGTGAGTGGGTGTTATGTGGCGACTGGTCACAGTTGTTGGGGAATTTTGAATGGGCCAGCAACTGGGGCGGCCGTGGCTGAGCTTGTTTTGGATGGAGAATCCGCCATTGTTGATCTTAGTCGGTTCAGCCCCGCCAGGTTTGTGGGAGGAAGAAGAAGGAACCGTTGATAAAAATGGAACAGGTTTGGTTTAAGAGGGTGATGGGGAGGGATATGGCGTGGAATTGCCTGACTCACTTTCTTCCATTCTTAAATCTCTGTGAAGCTTTTCTTTTTCTGAAGTTTCATGAAATGCAAATTCCATTGTACATTCCTTGTCTAGGAATGGCTATGCTAAGTTTGATAAGAACTTGTTTGAAAACCATTTGTTTTTTTTTTTTTATAAGATCTCATTCTACATTGAATTTTATCTTTTTTACGAAAACATTATGTTTTCTAGCAAAATTCCAAAAACAAAACAAGTTTTTGAAAACTTTTTTTTTTTTTTAGTTTTCAAAACTTGGTTTGTTTTTTGAATAAATATGTAAAAAGTAAATCACAAACTAGGAAATTCATTGATAAAAATAGTATTTATAAAAGCCAAAAATCATAGATTCCTTCACGCCTTGTCTAGGAATGGCTATGCTCCATTTGATAAGCATTTAGTTTTTGGTTTTTGAAGATTAAGTCTATAAATACTAGTTCCACTGAGTTTTCTTGTTTTGTTATTTACATTTTACCTATGTTTTCAAAAATCTAACCAAGTTTTGAATCTTGTTTTTGTTTTTAGAATTTGGCTAAGAATTCAAATGTTTGCTTAAGAAAGATGAAACTCATTCTAAAGAAATGATGTGAAAACTAGCCTAATTTTTACAAACAAATTTTTTTTTTCATTTTTCGTTGATTTTGATTAATAAAACATTGTTAGTGCCAACCATGTATTTAGTCTTCGACTTCAGTAAGTAGCCAGCTACAATTCAGTAATTTAGTTCTTACCCAGGTGGTAAAGTGTAGGTGTAATTTAGTCTTATACTCTCGAGAGTTGGATGTTCGAATCTCCCACTCTAATTGTTGTTGAACTAAAAAAGAAAAAGAAAAAATTAATAGTGTAGTAAGATTCTTTTCAATGTTAGATTGATAAACAGTTTGGGACTGTGTTTATAAAGCTACATGTACTGATTTGTGAGAAAATAAAAATGGATATTTCATCTCTATAGAATTTTTTCAATAGAGATTAAATAATTACAAATTTTAAACTACATGAATTACGTCATTATGTACTAAAGTTTAGAGATTGTCAAACAATTGCTTCAATAAAAGTATCATTGATCAAAAGGTTTTTTTTTTTTTTTTTGAGTTGGATCAAAAGTATTTTTTAACCTTCTATCTTTTATCTAAAAATTAAATTTATTAATAGTATAGCATTAAGTTAAATTTATAGTTCATGGCAAATCTTAGACCCAAAAACTTTCAAATGTTCTATAAAGTCAGAGGATTAATGTAACATATTTGTTAAGTTTAAAGACTGAAAATAAAATTAATATAAGAATTTTGGGATAAAGTAGCATTTAAACATAATTCTTAATTTGTTGTATAATTACTTGGTTTGATAAACTTTTCTTAGGTCAATTCAAGCATAAATCATCATTATTTTTTGAAAGATCGAAAGTTGAATCTCTGGTTTACATTTTTTTGAACTAAAAACAGTCGTTACCAAATTTAAATTTAATTTTTTTATAATTAAAATCTAAAAATTAAATTAAGATATTTTTTTAGTTTAACAACATGAGATGATGATTTGAATCTCCAACTTCAAAGATATATACTTATGCTTAAGTTGGCAACTAAATTAAGTGATTAACTGATTGTACTCACCCTTAAAAAATAATCTCAATACTTTTGAGGTTAAATTTATTGTAGTTTCACTCTTTTTTTTTTTAATGAGTTACCTTACATTTCTACCATCACGATATATCTTCAATTTTTATATAATATAAAAACTGAAAAAGCTCAACTTCAGATGTCTCTAATTAAAATCTATTTTATTTTAATATATATAAAAATATTTCATGTATAGATATTTCTAGTTATTTATAAAACAGAAATAACCCTATATTATTATAAAATACACGTTAATGGGCTTAGGCCCAAAAAAGTTTCTGCTTCTGGTGGATTAGAGGGGCCCAATATCCTGACGACGTGACGTTTCATTTTGAATTATTGGAAATCCCGCTCCACCTCGCATTTTAAATTCCTCTCCTCAGAGAGCCGTTGGCAAACCCACCCCAATTCGATCGTCTTCCTTCACGCTGCAACTCCGGACAGAGAAATAGTTTCAGAGGCGGTGACAGATTCCCAGTGGGAGAAATTCAGAGCCCTAAGAAATGGCGACAACTATTGGGATGATGGATTCTGCTTATTTCGTTGGAAGATCGGAGATCCTCGCATGGATCAACTCCACTCTTCACCTTAATCTTTCCAAAGTCGAGGAGGTTTCTCCCAAAACCCCTAAGACATCTTGGAGGACCTTTTGTTTATTTGACCCTTATTATGGATTCTTGAATTGTAGGGATGCTCTGGTGCGGTTCATTGCCAATTGATGGATGCGGCTCACCCGGGGATGGTGCCGATGCACAAGGTCAACTTCGACGCGAAGAGCGAGTACGAAATGATCCAGAATTATAAGGTCCTCCAAGATGTCTTCAACAAACTAAAGATCACCAAGGTATCTTTTTAACCCCCCCCCCCTCCCCCCCCCCCCCCCCCCCCCCCCCCCGCCCTTGGTTTTATCTATTATTTATACAACTTCACAGATTGATTCTGTTTCTTTAAGAAATATTCCGACTGATTAGGATTTTCTTTTTTGGGTTCTTTGCATCTGCTGTGTATTTGATCTGTATTTCGTTACTGTTTTCCTTGAAATGTTGTAGCATATCGAGGTGAGTAAGCTTGTGAAAGGAAGGCCCCTTGATAATCTGGAGTTCATGCAGTGGATGAAACGTTATTGTGATTCCGTTAATGGAGGCGTTCTGCAGTGGTAAGTTTGCCTATTTCCTGCTACAATTTCAATTACCAGTATCAACTTTGTTTTGTTAAAGGCTGGGTTGATCATGTTGCTTTTAATTCATAATTCACCCCAATTGTTTGATCATGATGCTTTTAATTCATAATTCACCCCAATTGCGTTGTGGCTTGAGATATTACTGAATCTGACCACTTTTGGATCTAACATGCAAATATTTGATGATTTGAACAATATAAATTGACAATGGTCAATTTCAATGTCTGAAAAGCGATTATCATCAAGAAGTTGTTATTAGTATATTTATATATATTAATCCGGAATGTTGAATTACACAACAATAGTTCATATGTTGTGATAGCTCACTTTTTGTTATTCTTGTTAGTTACAATGCTTTGGAAAGGAGAGAAGCTTCCAAAGGAGGAAAGGAAGCAAGCAAAAAAAGCACCACATCACACCCTTCTGCAAAAGGGTCAACAGCTGCATCCAGGCCTCAGGTCTCTCAGAATGCTCGGAAAAATGATCCATCGGTAAACTCTGGAAATCAGGCAGCAAATGTTTCAAAACTTTCATCTAATGGATTAACTGCATATGATGAACAGGTATCTTCTGAAGCTGCGTAAATTTGATATTTAACACAATAGAAACTAGAGAGTATATACTTACTTACTAATGAAAAATGCAGATCACGACATTGAAACTGTCAATCGACAGCCTTGAGAAGGAGAGGGATTTCTACTTTGCAAAGCTAAGGGATATTGAGATACTCTGCCAGAGTCCAGAGATTGAAAACTTGCCTGTACTTTTTCCCCAAAATCTTCTCTCAATTTTCTATCTGCATTTTCTTTGGCCTACTAGAATTTTCAAGCCCATTTAGTGAGCATTCCCATTTCCATTCGTTTTACAGGTAGTAGGAGCTATAAGGAAGATACTGTATGCTGTAGATGATGATGCATCAGTGGTAGCAGAAGCTCAAGCTATGGTGTCCGCTCACCAGAAGGAAACAATAAGCCTTTTGAGTCCAATTGCTGAAGTTTATTCTGACGAGAAGCTAAGTTTAGAATCCCAGAAGAGAAAAAACATTATCAATCTTGATGTAGATGTTGCTGGCATAACAACTTTGTCTCCCAGGCAGAGGGTATCTGATGCTTCTGATGTTCATTGCAGTGGGTCACCCCTTATGACCTACTAACCACAGAACATTCTTTCTTTAGTAATAACCCTACAATTCAACTAGTATGGTTGTCAAATTTACCCGAGTTGGCTGGCCAACGTGTTATATCTAGAGAGTAGTTCTCTGATGGTAATTCTAAGATATCCTGCTTTGTCGTCAGATGTTTCATGTAGTTGTTTTTAACGTAGAATTTCTGAAGACCCTGAAATGAAACAAAACAAACCCTTTGAATATAATATACTCTGAATGTTTTGCTGTCAATTTCTATGTTATATATGCGGTATTGTGATCTCTTGTCCCACTCCACTCTCACCACTCTGTCATCTTCATGCTTTTACTTATTTTGGTTTTCTTTAGCTTGCAATCAATTTCTATGAGATTTTTGGGGGTAACTGGTGGGTCTATTTGAGTCGAGTTTTGACCAAAACTGATGCTAGATTTGATAGATTGGTTCATGGAAAAAAGATTCTGAAACAGGTTAAAAACAATCGAACTGAACAATACCAATGAAATTGACCTTAACTGGCTAAATTCGAGTCAAATTATTTATTCTAACCAAATTGATCAACTATGACCCTTAAGTATAGTTCAAACTGACTGAATCTATTTAGTTTGGTTGTTTTTGTTGGTTCTCTCTTGATTTCATACTTGCACAATATCATCAAATATGAGGACCAAAATAAAATGAAATGAGTGGTAAAGTTGCAGCTTCAAAAAGTAGCACCAACATTTGATTGTACTTTGTGCGTTAGAATGCTACACGAACTTACATTTGAGATCCAAACATCGCATATTCCATTGCTACTTGGCAATTGAAGAATCCCAAAAAGCAAATGGCTATGACAAACCACCACCAATAGTCATGCAAAACTCAGGCCCTTTATTCCAGAAGTCTTATCAGAATCCAATTCCCTTCGCCTTGTAACGCCTTTATCATCTTCTCTATAATGTTCCTTTGACGCTAAAGCCACGCGACGACTCAACTTTCATTTGGGTTTGGTCTTCTTCCAGTCTCGCTTGCCAAGCACAAGAATTCGTAGCGGTAGTTCTTGATCGGCAACCATGGGAATGGCTATATCTCGGCTTGTGAGGATGCTGTTTGCCAAGAAAGAAATGAGGATTTTAATGGTGGGTCTTGATGCTGCTGGAAAAACTACCATTCTGTATAAGTTGAAGCTTGGAGAGATCGTCACCACCATACCCACCATCGGTATCTGCTTTTTCTAACCCCCCCCCCCCCCCCTAGTTTTGGTGATTACATATTTCTCTGGTGCTTTCTTTTTTGTTCTTGCCATGTTTTGATCATCTGTTTTTTTTTGTAATGATTAGGTTTTTTTTAATCTTTGATAACATCTTGGTGACAACATATTTCTGTCTTTTATTTTGTCTTTCTAATTTGAGAAATGTGAAATGATCTATTCTTGATGTTAAAACAAATGTTATTGAACGAGTAAGTGGTTAAATAGTTGATATTTTGCCATGACTATAACTCAGTGTTAAAAGACATTTATTTTCTTCTCTTGAGGTCAGAGGTTCAATTCTCTACCATCATGTTCCAAACTTTTAAGTGTAAAAATTTTCATGTTCCAAAACCATGATTACTTTGTACCTTTTAATGTTCCAAACTTTTAAGTGTAAAAATTTTCAAACACACAAAGAGTAAATAGTTATTGAGATGGTTAGGAAATGTTTTTAACCATTTAAAAGTAATTTTGCTATAACTAAAATCACTCTCAAACATACTTTTTATCTTTTCTTTTCTTTTCTTTTTCACCGATCAGGTTTTAACGTGGAAACGGTTGAGTACAAGAATGTTAGCTTTACAGTGTGGGATGTTGGAGGCCAAGATAAGGTATTCTCCTAGTTTGATCATTTGATGAAGATGCTCTAAATTTATTCCCTCAACTCAATAAAGAGCTTTGATTCATTGCTCTCTTGTTGATGCTTGCAGATCAGACCTCTGTGGAGGCACTATTTTCAGAACACACAAGGTCTTATCTTTGTGGTAGATAGCAATGACAAAGATAGGATATCAGAAGCCAGGGATGAGCTTCACAGGATGCTCAGTGAGGTGCTTAATTCTATATGCTTCTTTCACGCTCCCTCACATTTCACTTGGCAGCTTTTACACTTAATTTTTCTTTTTCTCCTCCTTCAAGCATGAACTGGTTGATGCAACTGTGCTTGTGTTTGCTAACAAGCAAGACCTTCCAAATGCTATGACTGTCGCAGAAATCACTGATAAACTTGGTCTTCACTCGCTCCGACATCGTCGCTGGTACATATCTCTCTCTCTTTTGAAAATCCTATTGTTGGTCTTCTATATCTATAGTCATTTCATGACTTTATTTATTATGATGGTACCTTGATAATAGAACAGAAACTTAACTAGAGCTTATGTAGAAAGAGTTTCTTCTTACTTTCTTACATTGTTTGTTTTCGGCGTTACTTTGTTGTTTTCTTATTCAATAGATATGTAGATATCACTAATATTTTTTATTTGGTAAAGATGGACCACCTCAAAGACTTGGGTAGATTTTTCTTTTTGTAATCTTTTTTCCATTTTGAATTTTACTGAAACATGGAGAGATGAGTGATGCAGGTACATCCAGGCTACTTGTGCCACTTCAGGCCAAGGACTGTATGAAGGTCTTGATTGGCTGTCTAGCAATATCTCAAACAAGGCAAGGTTTCCATAGCTCATCTGGTTTCCTCTCTGTTTCCTTTAAAGTTAAACTTGATTTTGTTGGACTGGATGAAAAAACAGAACATATATACTCAAAACTAACGGATGGTTTTTTAACTTTTGTTGCAGGTCTAATCCCAGTTGTTTTGATGAACATCTTTGGGGAAAGCTCTTTAAATTAAGCCAGAAGGAACCTAAATATGTAACTGAAATACCTGTGCACTCTGATCTGCAGTGATTGAATTCTCATGTTTTTATGTAAAAGTTTTGGTTTGAGATCCTAGAAAGATATGTACAAAAGCAGTGATGGAACCCTATACCATGTGAACGATAATAAAGAAAAATTCACTAATAAATGTGATTTATAAATGTGGGTCTTGTTGTAACGTTAAAATCCATTACGATTTGTCAGAATTTTTTGTGTTCTTTCACTGTTAAAGGTTTTGTTCTTGTTTCTTATCACCGAGGTTGCTGCCCTATGTAGTCTTGGAAGAATATTGTTATTAATCTTATGAACCATCATGGGAAACTCAATCAATATAAGAATGCCAAAAAGAATGGGGTCAGGATAAGAAACTCCTAGAAAAAATGAATAATTTAAACTCCAAAATAAAACATAAAACATAAAACATTGATAGCATTGTACTATCCCTTTGATTCTTGTCAAGCTGTCCTAACTCAATAATGAGAGAAAAAATGTTAATTTGAACATAATTCAACTGATCAAGTCATATGCCTTCGACCAAAAGGTCAGAAGTTCGAATCCTCCCATCTTAACATGATGTTAAATTTACGTGAATTGACCTTAAACTAAAAAGGCCCATCAAGATTTTCTTCGATTATGGTACTTTCATCATGCTTTTTTTATAAGCAGGTACTGTTTGAAGTCATATGTAGATGACAGTTGACACAATGAAAACTTCCAAGGCTTTTGTTATTTGTTTGACAAAATTCAATTCCTAATTTCAATTCTTAATTCTCAATTTCAATTCCCAATTGCTATTGTGGTTTTGATTCCCATTTTACTATGCTATGAATTCAAAACGTGCAGACCAACCTCTAGTTTCTGGATTTACAGCTTTGAAGAATTCCCCATGACCCGAAGAACTGAGCAGTCAAGTTTCAGCTGTCAGTTTTTACAGCATGATATTGACTCCCTGAAGCTTCACTGTCATCAAACTGTTTATTGGACAACCAAATAACCTTTCTAGCCCAGTCTATAACAGTTGCATCCTTTTACAATTAGGCTGCAATTAAAAAAATAAATGTGAGATCATATAGGTGAGGACTTTATAAATTCATAATTTCAGTCCTCGAACTTTGTCGCTTTTAAAGTTCTGAACTTTCTGTCCATTCATTTTAGTTTGTCTTTTTTAATGTGTCTATCTACTTAGTAACGTTAGATGTTCATATATGCAACTATTTGGTATATCATGTAAGTTTTTAGTTTACTTTTTCATTTATTATTTAACTATATAATCAGCATTAGAGTCCAAATTGATACTTATAGTATGAAGACTAAAATAAATTATAGAAATAAGTGGCAAAAATCCAAATATAGGAAGGAGAGGAAACGAGACAACTAGATTTGAATTTACAATAATATCATATCAGATTGAACTTTGAAGTACTCTGTATCCCAGGTGGAGTACATGAAGAAACTATTCAAAACTCAACATAGAAAGCCAACCATGATCTTCCCCTTCTCAACCCCACTTCTTTCTCCCCTCTCACCAGTGAAAGAATTAATAAGCTCCTTCAGAGCATTGATTCCTAGTCTCGTCAGTTTTTTTTTTCCTGAAAGGCTGTGACAAAAAACGACATTGGACATCATATTACAGAATGCATGTGAAGATACAGTTGCTGTATGTGAAGAGAGTCCTAGAACAATTTCAAGAGTATTGCTTCAGCAGAAGGTTGGTAGGAAGTAGGAACATCAAGAGAGATTTGGCTAAACAAGCACAATTTCATAGGCCGATGGGGCGATATCTCAACCAGGAGTTTCAGGCTAGGGTGAGATAGATGGTACCATTGGCCATGAATCATTTGAGGAATCGGAGATGAAGTATCCGTCCATAACATTGCATGGGCTGCCCGGTCCACGCAGTTGGTTGCTTTTGTTACTTGGATTTTGTAAATTGCCATGACTGCCCAGTGAATCAAGGATGGACTTGTAGCATTCATCTAGGTGATTCTGTAAAAATATCGACATGTTTCAGCTGGCAAGAAGTTGGCAATGCAGTGTAAAAACAATTCAAATTACTAGATAACAGAAACATTCGGACATTCATCAATGTTGTTCAATACCTTATTAATTTTAAGTACACTGAGGAGCTCATTCTGGTATTCCAAGAAATTATATGGCTCAATCTCATTAATGATATGCAATATTGTTGCAGAGGCCAAGACAGAAGGCAGGTAGCACAAGAATCTATGATCTGGCATTGGAAGAACTAATGCTATTAAGAAACCAATCATTTGATTATGGAACAATTCTGTGTTTGCTTGACGAGCAAAGAACCAAAGGTTAAGCACGAAAAATAAGAGAAGTTTTCTTTTAGCTATTTACCAGCTATGATAGAGAGGAGATGGCTCTGAAACCTCCCAAGAAGTTCCCAAAGCATATGGTCCTTCAGAGGCAACCTCCTGATAATGTGATGAAAGAAGGAAAAGGGAGTTACTGGATGCATCTTCCATTGCAGGGCTGACAACACCAGCAGCTCCATTCTTTGTATGGTCTTGGCTTCAAATAAAAACTTGGACTCTACCACCTAAAACAGAATGCAACAATGCCAAGTTTAAAAATGGGTTTACAGAGCAAAAGACCAAGAAAGTACTTCACTGAGGCATTTCATCAAATACTTGGAAGATGGAATTTATAACTGAAGGCTTCAGACATACTTGAAGGTCCAGGAGAAGGGGAACCTGGGTCTCCTCCACCTTGGCAGCCAGCGAGAGGCAAGCAACAGCTGCAAGCTGACTCATCCATGGCTTGTCCCTCTGAAACCTCACATTTGAAACGAATCTATCAAAGTAGTTAAGAGCAAGAAGAGAGGTCAAAGCAGAGAAAGCGTAGTGATGTTTAACTCTAAAAACCCAGGACAATGCCTCATTCCGAGCCTCAATTAGATACACATCAGAGCAAAGAGAAGCATAACAAACATGGGTTTGCTCTTCTTTTGAAATTAGAGAGTGCAACTCATTATCCTCCCAAAGTGGGTCGTTTTCCACCAAATTCAATGCGAGAAAAGGCTGGTCCTTTCTCAGAGTTTCCCAGTACCCGGTATCTTGATCGGTCCCAGTTCCATCAAAATCTTCCTCGCAGCAGAGCTCTTCACAGAAAAGGGCATCAAGAACCAAGGACTGGCTTTCAATCTCCTGAACTTGGGCTTCATCCTGGAGAGCCATGGGGGTGTTTGGTTAGAAGAAAAAGGAGAAAGGGTTATGTTATGTGTTGGTTCATTTCATCTGAAGAATGGGGGGAAGAAGAAAGAAGAAAATATCCAATCCATAGGCGTATCCGTTACTTACTCCGATTGGATTGAGATTGAGATTGAGCAGAGGAGAGAGAGAGAGAAAAGGATGAAGAAGAGAGACAGACAGTCCCAGAATGAAGCTAACAAACAAAGAGGTTTTATGCCGAGAAGGTTGCACGCCTGTCGTCTTTTCACTTTTTATGTTTTTTGGGCTTTGCTTTTGCCTTTCCTCGAAAACTCTTTTTTGAGATTTAAATTAAAAAAAAAATACATAAGAGAAAGCAAAGAGCAAAAAAAAACAAAGAAAAGACTTTTTGGAGTTTGGCGCGGATAATGAAACGTAACGGTAGACTGCACAGTACTCGAGTGACCTAAGCTAAGGTTGCCTTACTGCCTCCCAATTTCTCTGTTTCTTTTTTCATTTTTCATTTTTGTTTTTCTTCTATATATATAAATTAAATTATAAAAGATACCTCTAATTTTTGTCATTTGTTTAATAAATTCCTCTATTCTTTTAAAATTTACAATATTATCCTTCATCTTAACATTTCAAAACTACTCTTCTAAATAAGAATATGTTAGAATGTTGGACGAAAAGTCACATAGTAAAATGCCATTATTTTAGATTTAATCTAGGCAAACATTCCAATCACCAACACGTCAATTTTTCTTCCAATATTCTAACAGAATTATACTTCAATGGCAAATTTAACTTTTGAAAGAATAAGAGTATTTTTAAAATAATAGACAAAGTTCAGAAATACTTTGTATAATTTAGCTTATATGTACACATATACTCTCCTAGTTCGAATTTTTAGAGCTTAACTATTGTCTTCCCATCCTAGTGATTTTTTTTCAATATTTCCTTTCGTCAAGTGGTGGAAATTAAAACACACTAGAGAATGATTGCTAGAATTTTTTACTAGTTGAATGCTCAACTTGATTTTCTTCTTCTTTTTTTTTTTTTCCCCAAATGTGAGAGGCTAATAATGAGATTGTTTGTGTTTATTTTTCATTTTTTAAAGTATATGAAAACTTTGGACGGAGAAGGTTGTAGATATTTGTTCTTTTAAAAGTATCGGTAAAAATATAGTAGTTTTGAAATTATTGGTAATAAAAATAATAATTTTGAAAGTATTGTAAATATGACAAGTAAATGCCCATTCCACATGCCCATTTATATCCATGCCAAGTAGCTTTTTCTCCATAGCCAAAGTGTCCTCCATGTGTCCAACAAAGACCATAGATTGGTGTTCAAATTGACCACATCATGCTCTCCAAATTGCCTATAAATAGTGGTTCATTTTAGATAAATAAGATATGCATAATTGGTAAAAAAAATCTCTCCAATCTCATTTTTCTCTCCCATTTTCTCTAATTTATTTGTTTATTTAATTTGCCATAAATCTCCACTTCTTTTGTTTATAATATATATATATATACTCTCTTTTATATAATAACACTTATATTATTATTATTATTATTATTATTATTATTATTATTATTATTATTATTATATGTTTTGGTAAAGTATTATTATTATTATTATTATTATTATTATTATTATTATTATTATTATTATTATTATATGTTTTGGTAAAGTTTTGGTGCCCGGTTTCGCCTCTCAATTTTACAACACGTTATCAGCACGAGACTCTGTCATTTTTCCCGCTAAAGGTAAGTCTTATAGGTAAGCCATTTTTACGCATTTGGTTTATGTTAAATTTCTAATATAAATATATTATTATTTTTGATAGTGTTATTATGGCAAACCTTACAAAGCTAGAATTTGCGGCCCTGGATATTAATGGAAATAACTACTTGTCATGGGTCCTTGACGCTGAGATCCATTTAGATTCTATGAATCTTGGAGAAACAATTAAAAAAGGAAATGATGCATCAAATCAAGAAAAAGCAAAAGCCCTAATCTTCCTTCGCCATCATCTTCACGAGGGATTGAAAATGGAATATCTTACAATAAAAAATCCCTACGTTCTATGGCAAGGTTTGAAAGAAAGGTACGATCATCAAAAAACAGTTATTCTTCCAAAAGCTCGTTATGATTGGATGCACCTGAGGTTGCAAGACTTTAAATCAGTAAGTGAGTATAATTCCGCACTCTTCAGAATTAGTTCAAAATTAAAATTATGCGGAGAAAAGATTACTGATGTTGATATGCTAGAGAAGACATTTTCCACTTTTCATGTCTGGAATATGCTCCTGCAGCAGCAATATCGAGAGAAGGGTTTTGCAAAATATTCTGAACTTATCTCATGTCTTCTCGTTGCTGAACAAAATAACGAGTTATTGATGAAAAATCATGAATCCCGACCAACTGGAGCAACACCATTCCCTGAAGTGAATGCTGTGAATTTTAATAACCGTGGTCGAGGTCGTGGTCGTGGTCGAGGTCGGGACCGCGGTAGAGGAAGAAATACCTATTTTCGTGGTGGACATTATAATTTTAAGAAACCCACACGAAGTGATGATCATAAAGGAAAGGCTCCACAAGATAGAAGTTCGAAAGGTGATGAACATAAATGTTTCCGGTGCGGAATGACTGGGCACTGGTCACGTACCTGTCGTACATCAAAACACCTTGTTGATCTCTATCAAGCTTCCCTGAAGGAAAAAGGAAAAGGAAAGAATGTGGAGGTAAATCTTGCCATTCAAGAAGATGATGTGTTTGACCCCTCCAATATGATGCATCTTGATGTAGCTGATTATTTTGAATCTCCTGGAGAGAGAATTGATGCAATCAAACAAGTAGAGGATGATTTGTATGAAAATATATAATTAAGTACTGTTTAGTATGTTTTTGTTGTTGTTTTGTTTGTATATATATTTAAGACTCTTTGTAATCGTTTTTCTTTTCTTTTCAATGAAGAAATATGAACAATTTCAATATGTTGAGTAACTCGAAAATGAGCAATGAGGATTTATGTCTGGCAGACTGCGCAACTACGCACACGATACTCATAAATAGAAAATATTTTACTAGATTGACAATGCTGGAAGCAAAAGTCAATACTATATCAGGTTCTGCAAATCTAATTGAAGGTTTTGGAAAAGCAAACTTTATTTTGCCTAGAGGAACAAGATTTACAATTAATAATGCTCTGTTCTCTAGCAAATCGAAAAGAAACTTATTAAGTTTTAAAGATATACGTGAAAATAATTATCATGTTGAAACTGATTGTAAAAATAATATAGAGTGTCTCTATATAACATCTATTGTTTCACATGAAAAACGTATATTAGAAACACTGTCTGCTTTTTCTTCTGGATTATACTATACTCATATACGAGTAATCGAAAGTTATGCAATAATGAACCCGAAGTTCATGAATCCAGAAATATTCAGTGTTTGGCATGATCGATTGGGTCATCCAGGGTCAATAATGATGAGAAAAATTATTGAGAATTCACATGGACATCCTTTAAAGAGCCAGAAGATTCTTCAATCCAATGAGTTGTCATGTGATGCTTGTTCTCAAGGGAAATTAATTATTAGACCATCACCAGCTAAAGTGGGGATTGAATCACCTGCATTTTTAGAGCGAATTCAAGGTGATATTTGTGGACCTATTAACCCACCAAGTGGTCCATTTAGATATTTTATGGTATTAATTGACGCATCCAGCAGATGGTCACATGTATGCTTATTATCAAGTCGAAATCTTGCATTTGCAAGATTACTTGCTCAAATAATTAAGTTAAAAGCACAATTTCCTGATAATACAATTAAAACCATTCGACTTGATAATGCTGGTGAGTTTACATCCCAAACTTTTAAAAATTATTGTATGTCAATTGGGATAAGTGTTGAACATCCTGTAGCTCACGTTCATACACAAAATGGTCTAGCAGAATCATTTATAAAACGTCTGCAACTAATTGCAAGACCATTGCTTATGAGAGCTAAACTTCCTACATCGGTATGGGGTCATGCTATTTTGCATGCTACATCACTGGCACGTATTAGGCCAGTAGCTTATAATAAATACTCCCCAATGCAATTAGCTTATGGCCAGCAGCCAAATATTTCCCATCTAAGAATTTTTGGATGTGCAGTATATGTACCGATTGCTCCACCACAACGTACTAAGATGGGTCCTCAAAGGAGGTTAGGAATATATGTTGGTTTTGATTCCCCATCAATTATTAAATATCTTGAACCCCTGACGGGTGATGTATTTACTGCACGATTTGCTGATTGTCATTTTAATGAGACAAATTTTCCAACATTAGGGGGAGGAATTAAGAAGTTGGAAAAAGTGGTATTGATTATGAGGAGACATATTCTCCTGTGGTGGATGCAATAACGCTAAGATATTTGATTGGTCTGACTGTATATGAAAAGCTTGATATGCATCTAATGGATGTAGTCACGGCGTATTTATATGGATCTCTGGATAATGACATTTATATGAAAATCCCAGAAGGATTTAAAATACCAGAAACATATGAATCAAGTTCTCGGGAATTGTATTCAATAAAGTTACAGAGATCATTATATGGATTAAAACAATCAGGACGAATGTGGTATAATCGCCTGAGTGAATATCTGTTGAAAGAAGGATACCAAAATAATCCAATATGTCCGTGCGTTTTTATAAAGAAATCTCAGTCAGGATTTGCTATTATAATTGTATATGTTGATGACTTAAATATAATCGGAACTCCTGAAGAGTTATCCAAGGCAATAGAATATCTTAAGAAAGAATTCGAGATGAAAGATCTTGGAAAAACAAAATTTTGCCTTGGTTTGCAAATTGAACATTTAGCAGATGGGATATTTGTTCATCAATCAACTTATACAGAGAAAATCTTAAAAACATTCTATATGGATAAAGCACATCCATTGAACATTCCAATGGAAGTTCGTTCACTGGATGTAAAGAAAGATATATTTCGACCTCGAGATGACAGTGAAGAACTACTTGGTCCTGAAGTACCATATCTTAGTGCAATTGGTGCACTTATGTATTTGGCTAATAACACAAGACCAGATATTGCTTTTTCAGTAAATTTATTAGCTAGATATAGTTCATATCCTACAAAAAGACATTGGAACGGAGTTAAGCATGTACTCCGATATCTTCGAGGGACAATTGATATGGGTTTATTTTATTCTAACAAATCAAAATATGATCTAGTTGGTTATGCAGATTCTGGTTATCTATCTGATCCACACAAAGCTAGATCTCAGACAGGTTATCTATTCACATGTGGAGGAACTTCCATATCGTGGCGATCAGTGAAACAGACTATAACGGCCACTTCTTCAAATCATGCTGAAATCCTCGCTATTCATGAAGCAAGTCGAGAATGTGTATGGCTAAGATCGATGACACAACACATTCATGAGACATGTGGCTTATCTTCAAGTAAACCTCTTCCAACGATGTTATACGAAGATAACACAGCATGTATAGCTCAAATCAAGGGAGGATATATCAAAGGAGATAGAACAAAGCATATCTCACCAAAACTCTTCTATACTCATGATCTTGAAGAAAATGGCGATATCACTGTACAACAAATTTGTTCGAAAGATAACTTGGCTGACTTATTTACGAAGGCATTACCAACTGCAACCTTCGATAAATTAGTATATAGCATTGGAATGCGGCGATTCAAAGACTTTAAGTGATGTCTCCATGAGGGGGAGTGAATGTATTATAGTAAACTATATAAAATATGTACTCTTTTTCCTTCACTAGGGTTTTTCTTCCCATTGGGTTTTTTCCTAGTAAGGTTTTAACGAGGCATATTTTATATAAATGGGCATTTAAGGGGGAGTATTGTAAATATGACAAGTAAATGCCCATTCCACATGCCCATTTATATCCATGCCAAGTGGCTTTTTCTCCATAGCCAAAGTGTCCTCCATGTGTCCAACAAAGGCCATAGATTGGTGTCCAAATTGACCACATCATGCTCTCCAAATTGCCTATAAATAGTGGTTCATTTTGGATAAATAAGATATGCATAATTGGTAAAAAAAATCTCTCCAATCTCATTTTTCTCTCCCATTTTCTCTAATTTATTTGTTTATTTAATTTGCCATAAATCTCCACTTCTTTTGTTTATAATATATATATATATACTCTCTTTTATATAATAACACTTATATTATTATTATTATTATTATTATTATTATTATTATATGTTTTGGTAAAGTATTATTATTATTATTATTATTATTATTATTATTATTATTATTATTATTATTATATGTTTTGGTAAAGTTTTGGTGCCCGGTTTCGCCTCTCAATTTTACAACAGAAAGTACTTTATAAAATTGTGATACTTGTGGTCCATATATGAAATCGTAAAAAAATCGTTTTTGAAAAAATGCACTCTCTCCCTCTCTCTCACCGATTCGTCGGCCTCCTCTTCCTTCATCCCTGACCATGACTCCATTGTCTCATCTCTCTTTCTCACAGGTCGAGTCGTCAAGAAAGAATTTTATACAAGGTCAATGCTACATCGTCAAAACTATTATATTCTTCAAGATACTTTTTAAAACAATATATCATTTTTTTTATTACTTTTAAAAAATACAATATTTTATAACTATATTAAGTTTTTAAAATAATCGAAATTTTAGAACTCGGTTTCCTTTTCTCTTTTTAAAAATTGTGAACTTTATTTTTTTTATACAAATATAATGTGTAATTTATATTAGAAAAACACACGAAATATGAGTATTATATATATATATATATATATATTGACTGCGCAATTTAGATTTTTTTTTTTTTTTTTTTTTTTTTTTTTTTTTTTTTGTGTTGTGAAACGCATTTCCTCTTTTTTTTTTTTTAATAGAGAAGTAATTGATATAAAAAAAACGAAGTAATAAAGGAGTAAAAACAAAAGAAATTTTGTACAAATTTTTGAAAAAAAAAATTGTTACAGTTATTTATTTATAAGAAGATAAATATCCAATCGCTAACCACTAACTTACACCTCTATTTTGGAAAATCTTTAACTAAAAACCTCTAACCCTCAATGTCTAAAATTTCGCCAACCCACTGAGAAACTAACTGTGCATTCACTCTTCACTATTATGTCAAACCATAACTCCAAAAAATAACCACGACAATGTCACTGATGAAAGTTTGCGCGAATTTTTTTTTTTTTTTATCTTTTTTTATCTTTATTCTTGACAAACATGAAACTTTAAGGAAAAATGGTTATGCTTATCCAACAGTTCTTAACTTTCTACATCTCCGATTTCTGTTTTCAAAAGTTCGAGGCATAATTGAAAAATCTTCTCGTATGGATTAGGTTAACCTCCAGGGGGAAAAAATCTTTTTTTTTTTTTTTTTTAAAGTACATTTTATTTTTTAATTATAACTATTTTAGATGAAATTTGTTTCATTATTAATGAAGGTAGGTAAAGTAGGAAAAAACTTGGGTACATTCTATTTCAACCACACCGAAAAAAATTTAATTTTTTTTATTCTATTTAGTTAAAGTGGGATGCAGAGAGATGATGCATCCGTGCTCATATAAAGTATACAATTGTTTGGCCCAAAAACTATAATAGTTAACAAACTATTTAGGGCCAAAGAATGTCTAAATTTAACTCATCCAACTTGAAAAATGTCTAAACAAGTTTATATTTGTAAATATGGCTAAAATTTATTTTTAGTAAAGATCTTTAAATTACTCTAGGACGAAAATGCTCCTGATTGAAATTTATCCTTTTAATCCATCCACACAAATGGTAACAAAAATGGAGGAGAAATTTAAAGATTTAACTTTCAACGTGAGAGGTGGGATAAAAAATCTTAACAAACAAAAATAACTAGTAATTCTACTGCTAAACAAATACAACATATTGAAGACAAGAGAGGTAAAGCTAACAGAAATAAAAGTAACAAACAAGAATAAATTATATATATATATATATATATATATATATATATATATATATATATATATATATATATATATATATTAGTAATTACACCTATAATCACATATAAATAAGCTTGAATATGAGTATATGGGTATATATACCATGATTGCACTAACTAGTTAAGTGATAACACATACGGATTCAACTCCCCCTTAAATGTGCGAATGAACTCAAATGCATTATTAAAAAGAACAAAATTATATAATTTTCGTGGTTTCAGATTCTAATGAACTCAAAATGATTGATTAAACCATACAAAATTCTTCACTAATTAAATTTTTTTCCAATGTAAAGGGTACCAATGGTGGGAAAATATACAAATTCGAAACAAAACAGAACAAAAGAGCACTATTTTAAAGAGCAATGCGATTTGAGAATAAGCATTACCAGATTTGAGGAGAGGACGATAGAAGCAAATTAACTGCCAAAAGGAAGATCGTTGAGGAACTTGGAAGCCTATGAGCCGAGGAAGAAGCGGAAGACACCATGGGCAAAAAATCTGGTAGAAACTAAATTGATCGGCAAGGAACTTGGAAGCGCCATGAGTTGAGGAAGAAGCATATTGTACACCTTTCATTTTAGATTACTTGGCCGATTTAAAAACAAACTCTAACATATTTAAATATGGCATCCCTTTTTTTAGTGATTTTGTTAAATGTCAAACTTATTGGGTTGTAGGACCCTTTCTTTTAGTTTTATACAATTTATTTGTTATTTAACCATGTCTTTTGTTAACCTACTATAAACAACTACCTCACTATATTTTTCGACATTTTGATTTTGCTTTACAACGATTATTGCGTTTTGTTGTATAATTTTATTGTCCTTCTAGATTTAGCCTATAGTTTGATGTTATTAAAGTCGTTAACAGTAAATACAATGTAAAATATTATATATGTTATTGTGTACTAAAATATTCTATATCTATACATATATAGATAGATAAATATATTAATTGAACCATAATAGAGTATAAACACAAGCCATATAGAAGAAATCATCACACATATTGTGTTTGAATATACTTGTATTTATAATGTGAGTTAGATTCATCATTGTATTTGATCCTTCTCCGCCTTTATGTGTATATCAATATTTACAGTTTTGATTGATTGATAGGGCCTCAAAATGATAAAATGTTGGAAGATCGAATATTAATAAGTTTCTAGGGCGATTCTATTATTAAGAAACATAAAAAATAAAGAAAATTGATATATATGATTTAGATGAATAATTTAAAAATAAAGATACTAAACATGCATAAATCAAGGAATTTAAAAAGTGAAAAAACTATGAAGGGTGAGAGAATAAAAAATTAATTAATTTTCGGTTGGGGGCAGTTTGACTGTGAATAAACATATATACTGAGGTATAAATGGAAAGAAAATTACTCTCTCTATTCTCCTAAACTCATGGTAGTCAAAATTGTAAATACTTCAAGTTCTTAGACATTTTTCATCACATGTATTTATTTGTAGACATTACTTACAATTTTTCAACTATGTATTAGTCTAAGTAGACTAAATTCTATAGGTTTTTGTTTTTATAAATAATTTTGTTTTAATTTATAGAAAAAAGGATTGTGAGGGTGTATTATTTACATTGATGAGTTTAGTTTTTAGTGTATTTTTTTTTATCTTTGTTTCGTAAATTAATTGAAAAAACTCATGAAGCTAAGAAGTTGTTTTCCGTTTTCGTTAAGGCAAGTATTTATAAGGCTCCCCAACCATACCGAGTATCTCCAGTTTTTTTTAATTCCAACTTTAACGTGTTTTATGAGATTTTGATTGGTATGTGTACTCACATTGAAAATGTGGCTTAAGTCACATGTCTTTGCCTAATAGGCCTAAGTCAAAATTAAAGTCAATGTTCCCACAATGTACAATTTTGACATTTGACCTTCTTTCCCACCCAACTTAAAAAAAATAAAATAATTCAACCATTCAAAATACATCTCAAACCATCTTTTCAATTTCTACAACTTCTACTTTGTAACATTAAAGTAATTAGTACCATGTGAATTTTATCCATACATTTGGTACGGTTAAAATTTGAAATTTATACTAAATGTCATTTAATGTTGAGTTAATGAGATGGAAAAAAAAAAGATGTAAATTTATAAATCCAGTCCATACCTTAAAAGAAGAAAAGAACTTTTACTTTAAAAAAAAATCAATAAGATCATTAAGGCCTATTTGATAATCATTTAGTTTTTTAAAATTAAGCTTATAAATACTACCTTCACCTATGAATTTTCTTGTTTTGCTATGTACTTCTTACATATATTTTTAAAAATCAAGTCAAAAATTAAAAATTATAGAAAAAAAAGTATGAACACAAAGATAAATAGTTTAAAAATATAAAATAGTTGGACGATTAAAAAAAAAAAGAAGGAAAAAACGCAATTTTTGAGAACGTAGAATATCCTATGGGAAGCGAGCGTTGACCGTGGAGTGCAGTTATGAGGATGAGATTGAAGAATCCTTTTTGTTTTTATTTTAAATTATTTTTTTAAAATGTCTATTTCAGTTATTAAATTTTCATATCACTGTCGTTATTTTTTTGGTTAAAATATTATTTTCGTTCCTATATTTTAAAATTTATTTTATTTTAATCTACATACTTTCAAATGTTCAGATTTAATTTTCATACTTTCAATAAATCTTAAAATTAATATATACTGTTAGTTAATGGTTAACTTTTCAAAAAAAGAGTCTCTATTAGCCTTCCATCTATAAATTTTGGAAATATATTTACATTGTATCTTTTCTTGAATGAAAATTATTGTTATTATTTTACCAAATTTGATAAAAATTAACTTCAAACTAGTCATGAGGACTAATTTTAAGATTTATTGAAAGTACATGAATTATTTTTTGTAAAAGTATTTAATTATAAATTATTTTAATAATTGGTTCCACACATAGAAAAATAGATTTTTATTTTAAAATGTTTTTTTTTTAATATTAATGTTTGTTTTCAAAAATAATTTTAGAATCATCCAATTACTAAAAATGGCATTACATTTGAGAGGGAAAAAAAATAGAGGGTGGTGAGCAAAAGTTATAGATAGAGGAAAAACTTGGGAGGGAAATAAAAATTTAAGATTGGAGAAAAAGTAGAGGACTAAAGAAAAGTTTCAAAGAGAATAAAAGTGTGAGACAAGGAGGGGCAAAAAATTTAGAGTGGGACAAAAAAAATTAAAGAGATAAAATTTTAGTCGAGGGAGCAAAAATTCAAAGATAAAAAAATAAAGTTAAAAAGATATACAAACATTTTACGAAGAAAGAAAAAAGTTAGGGGAGGAACACAATATTTCCGGAGCAAGTAGTTAGCAAAAGAGGTACAAAAACTTAAGAGAAAAAAGTTAGAGAGATAAAAAAATTGTAGAGAGAAAAAAGTAAGAAAAAGGGAAAAAATGAGAGAGAAAGTTAGAAATAGAGATTATAAAAACTTTAGAGGAAAATTAGAGATAAATAATGATAGAGACAAAAAATTTAGAAGGGAACAAATAACTACTCACACAATTTTAAGATAAAATAAAATGAAATGGAAGGAATTTTTTTTTATTTAAAATAATAGTGATTTTAAAAATAATATCTCTCAAAATCACTTGAAAATTATCTCTTAAGTGATTGATCGAGAATCACTTGATGTGATTTTGGATTATTTTAAAATCACCTTTCTTCTATTGTCAAACATCACCATTTTAAAATTAACGTAATTTTAGAATAGACGTAAGTGATTTTTGTCATTCCAAAATCACTCTTAAACATATCCTTAATTTAATGTAGTTTGCTCTTTAACTCATTTGCCTTTAGTTCTGCCGGTGGTGTTTGTGATGGTAGAATTCATCTACCGGGGATGTTTAATAATTTAGATTTTTTTTAAAAAAAAAAATTAGTTTATGTTCTCTGACAATTAAAAATCTATAAATAAAATGCAAGTTAGGCAAACTTTATTTTTTTTATAAAGTTATTCTTCCATGCAATTCAAACACATCACATAATTTTAAGTTTGTAAATTTATGAGTGAGTCTAGCGAGAAAGAGGAGGGGACAATTACCCTCCATTGGATCATCTTAGCTTTAAAAACTTGTATAATATCATATCATAAGTAGTATTAAAGTCATATAATTATGGAGATATATTGAGAGTTTGTTATCGTTAACAAATGGTATTAAAGTCACACCCCTTGACTTAGTTGTATTGAAAAAATCAATGAATCTTCAAATGTCGAACAAAGAACTTGATGAGTCTTGGAGACACAGTCATGTAGAACGTGGAATGAATCCTCAAAATGTTGAACAAGTGTGATTCGAGGGGATGCATGATTGTTAAGGGTGCGACAAGGAATGACCGATACCATTTATCCACGATGTGATCTATGGTGGAGCTTTTATTGGATAGGTACTATGCTCCAAATAAGAAGAGTTTGCCTAGATAAGAGCAAAATCTCGATGAAGTCAAAAAGTTAGACACATAGAATGAAACATTTGATAGGAAGCTAGGTGGTCTTTTAATTGAGAGGAGGATTGTTGGGAGTGGAATCAAATTCCTACATTGGCTATATAAGTGAAAGAATATCTCAACTGGTATGAGGCCTTTTGGTTTTGGGTGCAATCAAAATCAAAGCTATAAGGGCTTATGCTCAAAGTGGACAATATAACATACCATTGTGGAAATGAGGAGGGTCCACTGTCCTTAACAATTGGTATCATAGTCATGCCTCGGATTTAGTCATATCCGTGTACGATCCTGAGTGACAAGCAAATGTGATAAACCTCAATGACATAGTTATAGTGATATGCAGTTGAACTCTATTAGACAAACTATGTGCTTCAAAAGAAAAAGACATGGTTTGGATAAAAGCAAACTCTCATTGAAGCTAGAGAGTTTGACGAATGATGACAATTTAAGAAGAGACTATGTGATCCTTTATTTGAGGAGATGATTATTATGAATGCGACCAAAATTTCACATTTGTTAGAAAATTAAGAAGATTATAGGTATGTAAGTGAGGGGCAACAATTTCATTAGTACAAGATCTTTTGGGTGACACCAAAAAGTAATACCACAAAGGCTTATGCCCAAAGTGAACGATATATAATATTGATATATAATATTGTGGGCATATGTAGAGCCGTTGTTCTGGCAACTTTTAGCTTGTTTTATTTTATGGTTTTGTTTTCAAAATTATTCTTATAAATTGTGATCGATTATTTGTAAATAATATCATAATCCACTTGAAATCAATATTTTTTAAGCTCGGAATTTTAAAATGAAAGATAATTTTAATTTTTCTAAAACACTATATTGACAATTATTACCTTAACTTTTATTCAAATATGTCATGAAACTAATTTTGAAAATAGTTCATTGACAAATCATAAGCCAATATTCAACTATATCACACAAATTTGGTCTATTCTTTTATTGTAATGGGTCCTATTTGAGGTGGGTTCTATGTTATTATAACATATGAACTTTATTGGAATTTAAAAAGACATTTCACAGCTTTTCCTTTTAGAATGGACATTAACGATATAAAACTTTGACCGATAAAAGAAGTTACTAAGTTAATGTCTTATTCTTTTGTGTGAATTTGAATTGTGATTATGTATGCTTTTTTTAATAAGATAGTGTGTTTTTTGTTAAAAATTAAAGAATATTCTCAATATATGAATAATATCTTTTATTTAAACCCCACATTATTAAAAATGACTAAACATATAATTTATATCACTTAGTTATACCCATTTATATTTTAAAAGGTTAGATTTTGATTTTTTTTTAATTTTTAAATTTTAAGCTCAACATCATATGGGGTGGAGATCCAAACTCCTAACCTCTTGAATTTTGAGATTATGCATGAATTTTTTTTCATATTCAATTATTACTATTGGTACATACTCTAGAAGAACGACGATGTAAAAATTTAAAAATACTAATTTTTAATGAAGTGGCCAATTATTAGTAGCATTGTTTTTATTAGGTTCATTTTCCACGGCAACAAGAAGGCAACAACCCATTTGTGATTGTGAGACTATGTTAAGTTGTCATAGGTCGGTTCTTATGCACGGAAATAGGTTTTCAATTTTCCAAGTCCATTCAATTCCTAAAATATATTATAATATCAAATCTTGTCTAGACAAATAAAATTTAATTTAAAAACTTTACACGGAAAAAGATAAAAATATAATAAAAAAAAAGGTTAGAAAGATAATAAAAAAAACTATGAAGATAAAAAGTTTAAATTTTATTTTGATTATTTAGGTTAAATTTTAGTCTTTAAACTTTTAAAATATCTATCTTAATATTTGAGCTCTAAATTAAATGTTTATTTTGATACTTACTATTGTTCAATCACATAATATTTGTTTACTTGATACTTATTTTGACCAATAGAGTTGGCTCAAATACAGAGAAACTTTATATTATTCTCATAATATTCGATCTCTTTGTTTACACTATGACCTTTCATTCATAAATAATTATTTAATGTTGCATTACCCCACATCAAATAGTGTTGACATGATAGATAATTAATATTGTAGTACAAAATATTCTTCTCCAATATACATATCAACACAATAGTACACATATTCGAAATCACATTATACATTTGTTAGAAACAAAATAAAGATAATGACCAAAATAAGGCTAAATTATAAAAAATACTCTTGAATTTTGCTCTTTGTTTCAAAAATACTCATATTCTTTCAAACGTTGTAATATTATCATTGACCTTTCATAAATATTTCAAAACTACCATTGGAGTAGAAATTCATTAGAATGTTGGACTGAAAATTGGTTTGGCGGTAACTTAGAACAATGCATGGGGTGGCTAGGACGTTTGCCTGAAGTCATTCCACCACATCTATTTTCCATCCAACATTCTAACGGATTTCTACTCTAAGGGTAGTTTTGAAATGTTTATAAAGGTCAAGGGTAACATTGTAACTTTAGAAAAAAAATATGAGTATTTTTTAAACAAATGGCAAAGTTTAGAGGTATTTTTTTTTTTTATAAATTACCCCAAAATAATTACTTTATTTAAGTTCATGGATTGTGATAGACATTTTCAAATTCTATACACTCCATAAAACAGACTTAGATTCTTAGAAACTTAAAAAAAAAACATTTCAAAAAGTGAAGGGATTGAGAACTCTTCATGACCTTTCAAAAACATTCAAAAATACTTTTACCGTTAAGTTTTGAATGAAAAATGTTAAAGTTTCATTAATACCCTTGACCTTCAAAAAAATTCAAAAATACCATCACTGAAAAATGTTTCTTCTTCTTGCAAGTCCTTCCTCCATGAAAATCAATGAAAAACTTTTGCTTATTTTTCATGTATTCATAGACCATAAGTTTCTCTTCTCCTTCAATACAACATTTCAAAAGCCTGACTAGATTCTTATGTTGATAGCTTTTTCATTGCTATTTCCTCACCGGTCACTACTCATCAACTTTCGCTAAATTTATTTTAGGGAAAAGAAATGAAAATATTGTCTTATAGTGGTTATAACACTTCTTGAATATTAAAAAAAAAAAAAAAAAAAAAACATGTATGAAACTTTTGATTAATTAACCTTGTAAATTTGATCAAACCTGCATTTTTTAAGTTTATTAGCATTTGAAAGGCCGTAGCAACAATTTAACCAGATAAACTCAAAAAACTCACAATCCATAACCACCCTCCCTTGTAACTTTCCAAAGGAAAAAAAAAAACTCTCTTCATTCAAACACTCATTCATGGTAATTAGAAACCACGTTAATCTTCTGCTTATTACTAACACACACAAACAGATAGAGCATAATATTAATAATAATAATAAAAAAAAAAAAAAAAAATTCATGCTTTTTTCTTCAACTTATATTCTTTACACTTTAAAAAGAGAAAAGTCGATTTCAAACTTTATTTTCATCTCGTATTCTGTTCCACATAGTCTTTATAAGCAAAGTTTGACATTAATTTTTATGGAGGAAGAATTTGTGGAGAAAGGAAGAAAAAAGAAGAAATATTTTTCGATAAAGTTGAACTTTTTTAAAAGTTCAAGAGTATTAATGAAATTTTAATATTTTTCATCCAAAACTTAATTGTAAGAGTATTTTTGAACGTTTGAAAGATCATAGATATTTTAAAAACTTTTTATAGTTTAGGTTTAAGAGTATTTTTAAAACGAGACTCGTAGTTTAAGAGCATTTTCTATAATTTAATATATTTTAAAATTTTAAATCCGCCAAAAAATAATATAATATTTAAAATTATTTAAAGGTACGTGAAAGTGATATTAAAATATTAAGAAGTACATTTGAAATTAGCAGCTAGACATAGTTTGACTAATGTAAGTTTAAAAAGCAGAGATGAAAGTGATATGAACCACAAAAAAGCAACGAAAAACTAATAAGGAATTTAAGGAAGTTCGCAGTTAAAAGGAAGAGGAAGGGAAGAGATAGGGTCCTTCAAAAAGGGCAAAAAAAAATCCGCATAATAAATGTGCCGTCTTGTCGGCTGAACACAGACGGCGTACGGCTTTCTCTGATGTCTTGAGCTTTAATCCTCTGCGCTACCATACACCCTACCACTCTGTACTGTACTTTCCCAAAATACCACTCCTTTTTTTTTTTTTTTTAAATTCTTTTTCTTTTGTTTGCCATTAAACTCTTTATTGCTGTCACCCTCATGCCAAAAGCGACCAAGGGCCCAAACCAAGCATTCTCCCCCCCCCCCCCCGAATGTTTGCCTTTCTATAGAGTACACGATTTCCTATCATTAAATTAATTCTTATACTTGTTCATTTTGAGCGGTTAAATCACCAATTACTTATTGAAGAGGCGAATGATAACGTGATAATTTAATTAATGTAATTTTATTCAGTTGTGACGTATACATGTTTCGACGGTTTCATTGTTATCTCATACTAAGTCATTGACCAATGTCCTGTTTAATAATAATTTAATTTTTTTTTATTTAAAATTGTGTTTGTTTTTTCTCACAATTTCTTTACAATAGTTTTCATCACTCCTAAGATATATTTGGATCTAGTCAAATTCAAAAATAATATATATATAATTTTCAAAACTTGGTTTGTATTTTGAAAGCATTTCTAAAAAGTAGATAAACAAAACAAATAATCTCATTGGCGAAAGTAATGTTTTATAAGCTTAATTTTGATAACCACTTATTTTTTGAGAATTGTGCTTGTTTTCTCATCATTTCTTTCTCATCTTAAAAAAAAAAGATCATCTTTTTTAAGAAAACATTAAAATTTAGTTTGCTAAATTCTAAAAACAAAAATAAAAGTTTGAAAACTACTTTTTTTAGTTTTTAAAATTTGGCTTGGTTTTTTAAAACATTAACAAAACAAGAAAATCCATAAGTGAAAGTAGTATTTATGGGTTTAATTTTCAAAAACTAAAAATCAAATAGTTATGAAAGGGCCTAAATGACATCAAATATTGTTATTTGGTTTCAAATTCAATCTTCTTTTCTTGGGTAGTTTTTTGTCTTCTACTAATTCCATATGATTAAAAAGTGAACTCATAATGATATGTAAAATATTTGTACTTAAACAAGTGACAAATATATGGGAGGGTTTTGTAGCCTCATATTTTATACACAATAAACTCTAAAAAGTGATGAATGTTGTGCCACTTCTCTTTTCGCTGTTTATAATATGTCGGCATGATTATTGTAGATATAACAAATAATTCAGATGTTTCTAAACAATAAATAAATAATTAAATTGAATTATAAAAAATAAAATGTAAATATTTCAATTTTTTCGTAGTTACTGGATCCTCATATATAAGTTTAGGCCTTTGTTTCACAAGTCAAACCAATACATAATCCAAATGACAAAATGATTACAATTTGACTTTTTGTTTGCTCTCCTTTCATTTACATGAATTTATTTTTCAAGCTCAAACAACTTTTAGGGACTGTTTGGGGCAAAAGTTATAATAACCTGTATTATAATAACTTATGGAATACTCTGCACCCCAAACGCAGATTATTATAACCCCAGACTAAATAACTCTGCATTTTAAATAATATTATATTATTTCACAGACTATTATAACTCATGTTATTATAACATACTCAGTGCCCCAAATAGCCCCTTAATTTTTTTTATGACTCATTCACAAATTGATAAGATTTAGGATTTGATTATTTTCTCTTATGTTGTCCACTAAAAAAAAGCTCCAATAAACTATTGGAAGTGAAAGTTCGATCATATGCCATTGTAACGATTATTAATCTTTTGCATGTGAGTGGTTTTTTTTTCTTTTTTGAGTACGATTTTTTTTTTGGAACAAGTATGTGAGTGGTTGAATCATGTTATAAAACTATATATTTAAAAAACATGCTATACAAAATTATCATTTTTATAAAAATGTTAAATTACAAATTTAGTCCATGAATTTTGAAGTTTGTATCTATTTGGTCCCTGAACTTTTAAAATTATAAATTTAGTCCATGCCTTTCAAATTTTTTAAAATTAATGGATCTACTAGATACAAAATTAAAATTTTAGGGTTCTATTAAACATAAAATTCAAATTTATATATAATAAATCAATTAATTTTTAAAAATTTTGAATTTGTCAGGAACTTATTAAACATAAAATTGAAAGTTCAAGGTCCGATTAGATATAATATTGAAAGTTTAGGGTCTTGTTAGATACTTTCAAAATTTAGGGACCAAATTTATACAAAACTTCAAACTTCAAGAACTAAACTTGTAATTTGACCTTATAAAAATAACAAGTATTATTACTAATACGTCGATGCCTTTTTGTTCGTTTTCTGGAAGCATTGTGGGCCGATTTCAAAATTAAAACTGGATGCACCTTGGATGGTTGGAAAATGGGTCGGGTCAACAAACGTCCACACCTGTTGTTACTATCAAAATGGGCCGAGTAGAAGTGGCCTTATTAATTAGTCGAATATGATATTTTTTTTAAATAAAAAACTACAGTTCGAGAAAACCAAATATCTTCTTTTTTTTTTTTTGACAATAGAAAATCAAATATCATAGAGATATAGTTAATAATAATAATAATAAATTTTATCCCAAATTCAGGGGAGGGTATCAATTACTCTAAACTTTCAATTTCATCCCAATGCATTTTTTGTTTGGAATTCAACTACATGTGCTTCTGAACTTATACTTTCAATTTTACCTAATTGCATTTTTTTTTTTAATTCAACAACATGTGGAGGTAGAGATTTAAAGAACTTCTAACATTTTGGTTGGAGTTATAATATATTAATCAACTGGACCATGTTCATGTTTGCCATCCATTTGTACTTTAAACTTTGATAAGTGCTGCAATTATTACCATTTGTTGGACTTTCATTTGAAAAATTGTCAATAAACATATTCTCGTTGCATTTAATGAAATATGAAACATATGATTGATACAAAATTGATAAAGTAAAAAAAAAAAAAAAGAAGAAGAAGATGCTAGTTATGGGATATTTGTTGAAATTTGTGAACTTTGAAATATTTATTTATTTATTTATTATATCATCCCTCACCCCACATGTTGAATTCACAATTAAAAACAAAAGAAAGATTTATTCTACTGTGAATCCACTAATCAGAATTAATTTTGTATAATGTTTGATTTTGCACACAAGTTTAAATATGTAGTTCAATTCAATGAAATTGAAAATTTAGAGTGAAATAATATAATTGGCTAGGTTCAAAAGTGACTTAAAAGAAAAAACAAAAACTTCAAAATAAATATAAAGATATTTTGAAAATTTTGGTTTTTAATAAATAGTTTTAGGTTAAATTACAAGTCTAATATCTAAATTTTTAAATTTGTGTCTAATAGGTCACTAAACTTCAAAAAATGTATAGATACCTAAGCTTTTAATTTGGTTTTTGATATGTTCTTAAACTTTCAATTTTGTATCTAAAGCCTTTGTTTGTTTTATTGTTTTTGAGATGAGATTTAACAATTATATAAAAAACTCATGTTTGTTTCATGATGTTTACTTTTAAAACTCAAGTAATTATTTTTTTTTTAGTACAATAGGGATTGGGGGGATTCGAACCACAGACCTCGTGGTCGTTAATACATTCAATATGCTAGTTGAGCTATGCTCTCTTTGGCAAAAAACTCAAGTAATTATTATCTAAGGATAAAAATATCCCATGAATTATGGGATTTTATTATATGAATTTTTTACTTAGGACTTTTTTCTTCTTCTTGGGGAATGAAAGGAGATAGGAGAGATAAAGTACTTATTATTTGATGTGTAAATTAATTTTAATTATTAATAATTAATTATCTAATTTAAATATTTTAATTAATTAAAATTTTTAATTAGATCTAATAATTTAATTATTTTTTCTTAAACAAAACCTATATAATAATTTAATATATATTATTTAATTATAAGAGATAAAAAGTGGGCATGGAATATTTGATGGTTTTGATATGATTATTATCTAATTAAATTAAAAAAATATATATTAAGATTTATATGTTTATTTTACTGTAATCCCAAAAAGATAACTGAATTTTTTTTATTAATAAATAAATGAAAAATATATGTTGATTTTAAATTGTTTTAATATAAGTTTAATGTTTATTGATAAAAGTCAAAAGATAAAGGTAAAAGAGAAAAGAAAATTAAGTAGAAAATTCATAATTGAAACTTTTATTTTAAAATATGATTGAATTTTAATACTTTTATTTGTATACCATACATATAATAATTGTATAATTTTGATTTTATTTTGTTATAAGAAAAAAAGAACGAACTTAAATAAAATTTGTCACAACTTTTCTAGTATTTTTTTTTTAAAATTTGATTAGTTCATAAACATATTATTTAAATCACAAGAAAACTTGCAAAATAAATACATACATTTATTTTCGAGACATTAATAACATATCTAAATATATATATTTAACTTCCAAGCATTAATTATCCTGCATATCACATTTATTATCCCATACATTTGAATTTCAAATATTTAATATTCATACTTACGAAACAATATTGAGGATCCAAAGAAGCGCTAATAGATTGACCTAATTAATATTTTTAAAATTGACGATCTTATTAAATACAAAATTAAAAGTTTAGAATCTTAATGATACAAAATCAATCAATTTATTGTAAAAATATCAAATATGTCAAGAAATTTATTAAATATAAAATCGAAAGTCTAAACATCTATTAGACACGAGCTTGATTTAATAGATCAACCACTAAAGTTAGTAATTTAACGAAATAATTTTTATAAAATAAACCGAAGGTAGAAATTAAAAAAATGAACAGAATTATATTTAGGTTTACGTTTACCAGCTGTTCAAAAAAAAAAAAAAAAAAAAGGTTTACGTTTACCCAACCCAATAACCCGACCCTAATTCCTGTCGCTCCCTCATTCATAACCAACAGCTTTCTCGCAGACACAAAGACTCCGCGGCGGGAACGCACCCACTTTTCCAATTCCTCACTCTCTTCGCAGTTGCAGTAGTTCCAATTCCGAAGTCGTTTCCAATGGAGGACAAGATCGTTACAGCAGAGAAGAAGGTAATCTCCCTGTTCTTCAACCTATCTTTATCATTTACGTGCTGTTACTCAATTGGTCCGCAGAGTATACACTGTATTTTGTTACTTTTAGACATAGAATCCGTCGAAACTTCACATAGTCTCGGTGATTCTGTTGGCTGAAGGGAGCAACCTAGGAAATATTGGTTGAAGTGGTTTGAATTTGTATAAAAAGCTATACCCCCCACGCTTGCTTTGTAGGTGCTTGTCGAGATGGTGCGGTTGGCCCAGAAGCGAGGAATGAAAGGTAGTGAAGGAGACTGGAAGGAGTTTCTTAATAGGCATGACCCTAAGTTCGGTGCTAGCTTGAGCGACCCGTCTAAGAGGCCCAATGATTTGTTGATTGCCTTTCTCAAGACATTTAGTAAAGAGGATGATTTGATGGTAATGAATCGTTGTCTCTGTCTATCACAAACGCCAGGGGAAGTTTGTGTTACCTAACTCACTGAGCTCTTATGTTTCTGTTATCAGTTTTTGGATAAAATACTCCAGTGTAACGAGAAGCGCAATTTTGTGAAGCAAGTATCGCAGAAAACTTCAGACAATGAATCAGCTGAGCAGGTGAGGTACTTTTTGGTGGAGGATCAATACCTACAGTGACGAATTTTTCTAACTTAGTTACTTTTATTTGCGCATTTCAATACTTCTCTGAAAGTACTCAACATTTTTTTTTATCGATTTCACCACTTCCTTTGAATGATTCTCTTTAATAGCTAGTTTTCTTTTCATAATCATGCTACTTTTGCAATGTGCAAAACTTGTGACAGATGATTTTTGAGCTTGAGCTCTTTCAAATGTAAAAATGAAACCATAATCTGTTTGTCTCAAATTATTGCCATGCTCGTTGATTGCATTCAGTCTAATTGTTCCAGTAATTGTTATGCCAGTCCATTGTTTCCTTACTCACAATCAACTTTTCCTAGTTTTTGATTTGACCTTCCTTGTATTTTGCTTATTTTTCATTCTTGGTATTTTGTTTATTCTCTTGTAAATCTTTTTAACCCATGATCGTGGCAGTGCAGAGGCTGGTTCGGCTTACACTTGAACACCCACAGTACCCTTTGGAATATTCATTCCCATCATATGATAAGGTAGTATGCCAACTTCTACTGTTGATTTGCTTTGCTTTGTGCGTTTCAAGTATTTTTCTTGTTTTGTTAACAGACTCTAATAAATTTTCCATTTTAATATGTAATGTTTTCTATAGTTACCAAGTGATTGCCTATCTATCTGGTGAATTTGTGTTGACTTGTGGGTCTGATTTTGAAGGGATGGATTGTTACAAAATTCAGTCAAAAGTCTAAAGCACTGAACTCAAATTCAATTTATGCAATTGATTGTGAGATGGTTCTCTGTGAAGATGGAACTGAGAACTTGGCGAGGGTTTGCATGGTGGATCGTGACTTACAAGTATGCTCTCGACCTTTCTGTCTTTTTGTAGCCTCTATGCAAACCTCCCTTTACACACACACACACACAAACAATGGTTCCATTTGTTTCCAGTATATTTCTTTCATTTTTCTCGATGAAAGCTTGGTTTCTTACGGGAAAAAAATTGTTTGCCAGTATATATATGATCTCATAGCTTTTATCAGACCTTTTATGAGGCCCCTCTTGCTTAATATTTATGGTGAGCTTAGAGTTTTGTTTGCAGGTGAAAATTGATGAACTTGTAAAACCTAGGAAAGCAATTAAGGACTACAGAACTGATATAACTGGAATTTCTCCTGGGGATTTGGATGGAGTTACTTGTTCTTTGGCTGATGTACAGGTATTTGTAGTTGGTTTCTTATGAGGACGGTTTATTCTTCCTTGAACACGTACGATCTGATATTCTTTGTGCAAATTGCAGAAATCCATTACGAGATTCCTGCCACGTGGAACTATTTTGGTAGGCCACAGTCTGAACAATGACCTGCAAGGTAATCTAAAAATGATCATCGGTGTTTTCTTCAATTCTTTAAGGGCCATATTTTTATTTTTCAGTTTCATCTTTAATTTTTCAAAAGTTTCAATTTCATTAAAATTTATTTGTTAAGTTTTTTTAATCAACTTCTTAATGTGACTAGACGTAATAATTTATTTATAAATTGACGATGTTACAATAAAATATATTTTATTAATTGTGTCGTAATTACCAAATGTCTAATTTGATGGAAGATGTATGACTATAGAATTGAAAACTTATCCACCCTATATGGCCAACTTGTAATAACTTACCCAACTCAAACTAGGTTTCAATTGCAAAAATTCCTAAATGCTACTATGCTAATTATTGGCCACCTTATTAAAAGATACTATCTTAAAGTTTCATATCATCCGCCAACATGAGCATAGCTCAACTGGCATAAAACATGTACCTTTGGCCTAGAGGTCAAAAGTTCAAATCTCCCACCCGTTGAATTCAAAAAAAAATCTCATATCATCCTTCTTTTAATGTTTATGGACAGTAAAAATTGAATAAAAAAATTTAATCCGTATAGGACAAAATTTAACTTTGAAAGATTGAGAACGATGTATAAATTAGTGACAAAGTTATAATTTTAGCCCTGATCTTTTTCTTTTTTGGTAGAAAGTTGTTTTTTATACCGAAAAATAAAAGATTCATACATAAAATATAATTATGTCAAATTGAATACCCATTTTATTTTATACTAAATGAATATGTAAATTTCTTAACATTAAGTTTAATATAAAATTATTAAATTGATTTTCAGTACAAAAATCCAGAAATGATCAGATGGGTAAGATAAAATGTCAAGTAATCAGAATAACAAAAATAAGTTAAACTTAGAGATTGTACAAGGTATTACAACAAAACAAATCAGCCATGTACGGTATGCCATTCGAATGCACAAGCATTTGGATTCCCATGTTAAGTATCCAAATTCCTTGCAAACAAATGGCTTCTTGAAAATTGTGCATATTGCTTCTCCCTGACATTTGTTTATTTTTGTCCTTTGTTCTTTTATTGCTACAGCACTTAAATTAGATCACGCGAGGGTGATTGACACCTCATTTATCTTCAAGTATTCCAATGGATCTATCTATAGAAGGCCTTCTTTGAATAAGCTGTGTAAGGCATGTGTGAGATACATGTTTTTCATAGTTCATACTATTTCATTCATGCACTAAGTATTTTCTTTTTCTGCGAGGGCTTTTATGTGCCTGATTAAAAGCATTTGTCTCTTGTAGATGTCATTATGGTGTGTGTGTTTTTTTCCCTTTTTCTACAGTCTGTCTTGGGCTATGACCTTCGAAAGGAGGGTGCTCCACATAATTGTCTAGATGATGCTCGGGCTGCCATGAAACTTGTTCTTGCTAAGCTAGAGAGCAAAGTTGATGATGTGATTACTGAAGCTGATGAGGATGTAAGAATAAGGATTTTCCAACCCATCACAGTAAAGCTTTTGTTGTATGTGCTCATAGATTAATATTAATTTTCCTTTAAATACTGCAGACACCTCAAATTGGTATGGAAAAGCTACTTCTTCATAGAATACCAGTTCATGTACCAAGTGAAGAATTAGCTGGAGTTATTCGTGGCGACTTCACCATTGAACTCAAGGTTGACTATGTTCTATTCAATTTGTATGCAATCGATAGATATGCGTTCCGATTAATTTTTTGTGATAATTTCCATGTCATATACATAGTCGATAGTTTTGTTATATGATGAATCTCATAAAAATATCATGCACATAGTTCGTTACTGTAGGTTTAGGATCCAATTCACTTTTGATGAAGAAAGGTGAGTGGCTGGGGTGAGGGTTGGGATCGGAAACTATAAGTTGAGCAGCCGAGTTAGCACTTAGCAGATGAGTATTGCCTATGGATGAATCCTGAATTTGGATGTTGCACCGTTTTGAACTACTTGATTTATCAACTTTTTTTTAGATGAGCTTCAATTTTCTAGTAACTGGACCATGCAGTTTAACAGGTCGACCAAAATGCCTAGGTTGTTTTGGCTGTACAATCCTCTTCCATATCTTCTAGCGACAATTGTTTATTATGTAGTGTCTATATTCTTCTCCACCTACTATCTTTTACCAATAAATTTTATGTTTTGATGATTGATCTTCCAACAGCCACCTAAGAAAGGTCAAGGGGGGGATATATACTCTGCATTTGCCATTTTTAAGAATCCCAAAGAGGCACAGCAAGCATTTGAACAGATTGAAGGTAGCCAAGATGAGGTAATATTGAATACGCATTTTCTCTATTTTTATGAGAAATGATTTATTTTCTTCATTCGTTATGCTTTCCGTATTCCCTTATAATACTGACACACATTTCACTTATACTATGCCATATCCTCACCAAATTAGTTAATCATATTTCAATACCGAGTAATTGGTGTACTGGGGAGAACTTTAGCATTTAAATTGCCCGCTTGGTTTTACTGATTAAATTCCCCAATCCTGCCATACAATCAGGACTCATCTGGACGGCCACAGAAGCTCATCAGATTTCAACGATCAGGGTCCATTGTTAGTATCTACGTTCGCAAAATGGGACAAAAGGATTTTGCTGACAAATTCTCGTCTAAAAAGAGAGATCTGGAGGTGATTGAGAACCTAGTCATGTCCAAAAAACAGAAGACTGACCACGAAATTGGAATGGAGACTACTTCAAACTTGAGTAGATGTTGCGACCATGTGGAGGAGCTTGGAAGATTGAAGCAAGAATTGAAACAAAAGGAGGACTCGAATCACTGTTGCGATCACTTAAATGAGGTTGAGAGCCTGAAGGAAGAATTGAGAAGGAAGGATTATGAACTTAGTATCCTGCGTAAAGCTATCACCATTGTGAAGAAGGAACATAAAAAGAAAAAAGGAAAAAAGAAGTAGATTTTGCTTTGGATCGACTCCCCTTGCCATCTCTAGCCTTGGTTCTGCTTGTTTTCCTCTTCTGGTTTTTATTTCCAAGGCACCGGTGCCCCTTATTGTGAATTGCAGTGAAATTTACGGGATCAGCACTGACACGTTACATCATTTTATTACGCTAAGATTCATTGGGACGATTGACTACCCAGCTGCTAAACCAATTCCCTGCCATGGAGCGAAAAATCTGACATAATTTATGCAAAGACTTGGTTTTGGTGTTGTAGATTGTTACATTATACCAATTTCGTGGGGGCAAGAAGAAAAGAGCTTCGACTTCCCTGTGTTATTACTGAAGAATGGTTTCATGTTGTAGGTTTCCCCAAGTGCCTTTCTGGCCCGAGAGGGTTAATTTTGTTTCTTTTTGCGCGACAAGTTCATTTATTTTTCAACTTTATCTTTTTATGAGTTAAAACTTTTTCCTGATGTCTCAGTTGTCTAATTCCTGCTTGATATACATACTTTTTCATGACACAATTTGTCTCAGTTGAATTACACCAGGGAAAGCGAATGTTCCAAATGATTGATAAGATGTCCGATATCATATTTTGCATGTCAATTTAATTAGATGTACTAATTCCTGCGTAGTTTCCAAAAAATGCTATGGTGAACAAGATACTCAATGAAATGATAGATGGGCACAATTCGATAACTACAAAAATTGAAATGTATGCTTTCTCAAGCAAACTAATTTAGGGTCGTGTGGAATCCTTATTTTGACATCCATAAAATTAACTTTCGATAAAAAAAAAAAAAAATCGCATTAAGCTGCACAATGATTTGAACAATACAACAAGCATATCAATTCCATTTTCTTCTCCCCAACACGAGGCGGGACGGTTTAAAAGACGGATGGTATAATAATGAGAGAAGGGAAGAACCAATTGAAAGCTGACGTTACCTCAAATATCAGCTTCTGGTAAGCCAAGTTTTCCTGTTATCAATGGTTCGAAGCAACGCTCAACTCAAGCTTCATTCACTATCAAAGTCTTCTTCATCCCCAAAAGTGAAAACTGACGCATCAGCGGCTATTGCCTTGAAATCACTTGTCCTTGCTGAGTCCAAATTTGGGGTCTCAAGGCCTGACTGTTGTATCGTGCCATCAAAGTTTGGTTCTTTTGGAGCATTGATTTGTTTTTTCTCATTCCCGAGTGACAAATGATTAGTTTCATGCGCTAAACTCCCAATGTTTTCAGAAGCAATTGCTGTTGATGAATGGTCAGCTTTTGCAGTTCCAGAAGTTGATTGAGCTAGACTGGTTTTTGCGTCACCATTTTCTTCATCACTATCAGAGAATACATCGTCTTCATTTTCTTCACCCTCGGGAATTTTGTTTTTGCTGGATTGTGCCGCTTCATGATTTGATGCCCGAATAGAGCGACGATCAGATCCTTTGCCAGCAGAATCAGTTTTCAATCGTGTTGGCAAAGTACCATTATAGTCTATCATCACAACTTCGACCTGGAATCCAGGAGTAGGAAGTTTTCTCTGCAAATGGTGACCACATATATTATAAAAAGAGTGAAAAAACAAAACGTGTATAATTCAGTAATGGATTACGTTAAGAGATACTATAATCAGTGTAAAGTACTTGAAGCATGGTGTTGATTACCTTATCAAAACCATCAAGATCTGTGTCACTTAATAATACTTTGTTTTCTGTCATTGTTGTATTTAACCAACTGGAAAAAGTAAAGGGGAAAACAAGGTTAAAAGACCTTCACAACACAGGGCACGATTTACTCCCTATGCCATACTAGTGGAACAGGACGATGGTATGAAAAAAATTAATGATACCATCTGGGCAGAATTCCGTGGACTATATTAAAAAAAATTCATAACGAATAAACAAGATTGGAAGTGACAAGGTAATTAACTAACCAATAAAAATCTCCATGCCGGTCATGAAAATGAATCTTGAAGTCGCCAGACAACTCTGTCAAACCAGGCTCACCTGGCAGTGCAAAGACTACAAATCCTTTCTTTGGTGCCCTAATCCAGAAATCTTCTGGCTGCAGCATAAGTTGGAGAGCTCAGATTAGAGATGCAACTCATCCTAATATTTTATAAGGGAACTAAACCAAAGGGTTGAACTTCAATAACTTTACCATTAAATCCTTTGTCTTTGGATGCTTTTTCGTTGAGAACAAAATCTCTGTAGATTGTTAAAAAACTTTGGTAAGAATTATATATATATATATATATATCATAAGGTATCTTTGAAATCCACAGCCATCAAAACCTAAAAAGTATTGTCGAAACAACATAGCTTGCCAGCTTGGCATTATCAAAGTAATCAGTGAAAGAAAACAAAGGATTACAAACATGTATCAAATAGATATACAGACTATCCATCACATCTCTATAAAAAGCAGAGGCTGTATTCAGACACATACACAAAAAAGAAAAAAAGAAAAAATTGCAGATTCATGTAATGACATACACTCATGAGAGATGTTCTCCAAATCCCTTTCTCTTTATACTTAATACTTAACCATAAGGCAAAAATTTATATCATAATAAACTATATCTAGAACAGAATAATTGCGCAAGACTGACAAAAATAGCCTTGCTAAGGAGAAGTCAACTGAAAGAGTCCAAAAAAGAAGTATAGTACAAGGAAAACAGCATAAATTTCACAAAATACCACTGTGATTTGATATTGTAATGGAAGGCCTAACCCAATACGGGCACTTGTGAAGCCGAAAACCTCTCAGCATGCACCTGTAAAATTTTAACTTGAGTAACTCTAGGGGGATCATATTTATGTTCTCTGTGATAAGTATCAACAACACACCTCCGTCCAGGTGGAGTATTTCCGTTGAAATGTGTTAAAATGCGCTCAAAGTATTTGGCATATCTCTGTATCAAGAAAAGAGGCATCAGAATAAAGTTAAACAAAAAAAAAAAAAAAAAAAAGGAATTGATTGGCTAACAATCTGGCTAGGAAGAACCAAAGCCTTTCCATCCACGCATCTTTTCTGATTGTAATAGTCAATTGCCTCTGCTGACGTTTGGAAGAACTGCATCCAGGTGGAAAAGGAAGATAGTAATAAACAAGCCCAAAGATGAGGTAAAATTGAAAATACATCTACCAACCTTATGAGAATAGACTATATAATCTGACCTTTAGGAATAAAAGGAGGCTGCAAATCATTAGCCCTGTTCTTGCCATACCAGCTTTACAATGAACAACAACCACATTCTCAATATCCTCCTTTAACCATGCATATGCACTTTGACAAAATGATTTTATGAGATGGATAGGAGGACAATTATGATCATCAAACGGGAAATGTGCAACCTGAAAGATCCAAAATTAGCAAGTTGAAGAAATGATTAATCGGAACAGTTTAGTTGCTATTTCCTGCCTTTAGAAATAAGCATCCATCATTTTCTGACTGTCCATATTCAAAGCCACTCAGAAAATAAAATTTGCATTAAATATTTGTAACACAGAGATAATTGTGTTATACTTCCTATATTTTACAGGTAAGAAATTATTTTGGATCGGTGGATCTTATACATTCCCCAAACTGAAGTATGTTGGAACAACTGATTGTTATTAGATAGACAAACGATGCCAAATACAAGTTCTTCAGATCAACCAAAGGAAAAGGTAGCTTATACAGTTTTTTTTGTACAATTGATTATAATTGAAATTAGTGAGAATGCTCAATTGAAGACCTGAAAAGTGAAAGCTTACCTTCCCCTCAAATAATGAGGCATCATACAAACGCTCTGAGCAAAGATTGTAAACTTTGTATTTTCCCTGCCAATAAGTAATGATTTAATTTGTGGACATTTCCAATCAATGGGTTAAGGGAATAAGAAGAAAGCAAGATCAGCAAGATGTAGACAGGCATGGTATGTAGTAATGCTGATCGTAGCTCTTCTCTTCCTCTGAGTCTGCTGCTGTGTGGGCTCATAAAATACCAGAAAATAAGTGAAACTAAATTTTACCTTATGATGAGTCTCAAAAAATTTGATCACTTCTTCCATATGATTTCTATAAAATCCCTACAACAAAATTTCCAATTATACGTGTTCAAGATGCAAAGTAACGATCTCATCCACTAAAAACATAAATGCAAATGATCTAAATTTATCTGAATATTTTTCACTTACCTCAAGGAATCCAAATAAACCAGAGCTCATGTGACCAGCAGGAAACCCCATAGCAATTATATTTTCAGTGATATAAGTCATATCCAAATCAAATTCTCCTTCCTGTTTAGGCAATAGATTTTACTAACATATTCAGTATATTAAAAAAGAGGAAAGTTGGAGAATCATTTTTTGACTCTTTTGTAAACCATCCAATTAAAAAAAATTCTAAATATATCCTTTCATTTAATTATCTATATAATACTCATTACCCATATAAATGGTGCATTTTCATTGGTTTAGAAGTAATGTAATATTATAGTGTATAACTTGTAATGAGTACGAAAAGAAATATGAACAGTGCATATAACAAATACAACAAGAACAATAAAATGGAAGAAAATATAGCACACATGAACTACCTGATATCTTCGTTTGTTCTGAGAGACAATATGGCGTGCCTTTACCTGCATAGCCTTTACTGCATTCTGAGATGTGTCAACTAAACCTTTTGTGAATGATTCGAAAACACCAGATTGCGTTGCTAATTTGGTATCTGCAACACCATCATCTTGTACGGGAGACATTGAAGGTATCCGCAATCCAAAGCCACTACTGAAACGAGCAATTGCTGACATCCCGGCATTTCCTGCCTTGGAGTCATTTTCTGCTGCTTCAGGTGGTTGTGGATTTCTAAAACTCTTAGCCCAAGAAGATATTCCAGACGTAGATAAAATAGATGTCAAATGGTCTCCTTTACTATTTTGCCTATGGACTGTTGGAGCTGGATTGTTGACTGCAGATTGTGTTGAACTATTAGAAGTTCCATTATCCATTTTACCATACGAATGAAACAGGGTTAAATGCTGCTTTACTATCCTGGTTGAAACTGAGAATTATGTGGATCTCAACCTCTCAAATAGAAACCATGATGACCAGTAGAGATATCCACAATGAAGTTGCAGCTGTCCGTAGTTAATCTTTACATCCAAGCTGCAATACATAACTCCTATGAACACACTTGATATCTTTGCTCATGCCAAAATGCTAAATTGAGATTTAAGGAACAATTTTAATTCATGATATCATCATAAATAGGTCTAGATCTGCAAGTAAACGCGGGAAATTGGCAGAATGAAACACGAATTTAATCCCATGAGTAACAAATCATGCGCGATATGTACTTATAGGCATTGCATAGGCAAATGATGACTTGAAAATGAAAATGCAGGCAAACTTACAGAGACGAATTAAAAATTTCGGTTCGATCTCATCGAATACGTGATTGGGAAGGAACCGAAGAAGATGGTGTGTCCAGTTAAGATCTCCGCGAAGGTTGTTTCTGTTCAGAGTTCGAAAATGGATACGAGGGAACTAGAAATTGTTACTGGAGAAGACGAGTGATTAGAATTTACAGGTGAAGAACTTTCATAAAATTGGAGATGGATGGGTTAATTTCAGCTTTGTTTAATCTGTTTGGATGGATGATGTAATTCAATTCCAACTGAGTTTTTTTCATCTCAACATCAAAGAAGTTACGACGCGTCGTCTCTGGTCAATTGATAATTTGATTTCGAGACAGGTTGTAACTTGTAAGTAAGACGACACCTGACAGTAAGAATAGAATATTCATTTTTCTTTTTTTTTTTTAGATAAATTATTTTTTTGCAGTTTAATGATTATGATTAACGGTTCGTGATAAAACCATTGACCTTTACTCTTTGATAATTAGTATCGAATTATATTCTAATTGACATTTTATTTTTTCATTTAATCAATATATTTTTAGTACGGTAATTATTTAATACTTAATTTGTGATTTAAAAAAAAAATTAATTGCGTTTCTAAAAGAGAATGTATCCACGATCACTTGTTGTCTATTGTTACTTTTATTCTGTCCATAATTTGAACTCTATAATTTATAATTTTAAAAGTTGCAATTTAGTTGAAATGAATTTAATTTTAAATTGGCATTTGGCTTGAAAAATTCTTATATATATATTTTTTCTTTTTGACTCAACCATCATTATTAAACTATTTTTTATACACACAAATTTTTTTTACATATTTTAGTTAAATTACAAGTATAGTTATTAAATTTTTAAATTTGTATCTATTTGGTTTCTAAATTTTAAAAAATATTTAATAGATTTTTGAATTTTCAATTTTGTATTTAATAATTTTCTAAACTTTACAAATGTTTATTAGGTGCCCAAACTTTCAATTTTCTATCCAGTTGGCATATCAAAATGTTTAAAAATTGATTGATCTATTAGATATAAAAGTGAAGTTTATGCCTAATGGAATTCTAAACTTCAAATTATGTGTCTGATAGATTCGTAAGACAAAATTGAAAATTAAGAGATATGGATACAAAATTTAAAGTTTAAAGATCTATTAGACATTTTAAAGTTTAAATATTTATTATCATTTTTTAAAGTTTAGAGATCAAATAGACACAACTTGTAATTTAAACTATTTTATTTTATTTTTCACTAAGCAACCTAACATAACCAACAAATTCCGGTTAGCTCTTAGTTGTCATGTTAAAAAAACTTGTCAACATAACAAAGGTAAGAATAATTCGTGAGATTTAAGAAATTATAGCGAGAAAATCGAAACTATTAAAACTATAGAGATCATGTTGCAATATTTATTTATTTTTTAGAAAGAAACTCGACTTAGGAAGCATGGTTTGATTGAACCGGGTACTATGGAGAAAAAAAACCGAAGGCCCGAAAACAACGGCCAGTTCGTCAACCCTACATTGGGAAATGGCAGAAGTAGAAGAGAGATAATTAGAGAGACAGAGAGAGGAAGGGGAAAATCAAATCAAAGTATATAAATTGGGCGACGACGGTTGCCGATACTTGTGGTTTGTGGGTCCTAATGGAAAGTGTAGCGGCTGGCGTTGGTCTCGGCGCCGCAGAAGATATCTCTTCTACCACTCTCTTTTCACGGTGGAGCCATGCCGTTTCCAGCCGGTTTCAGCACCTCCTCGATAGGTGTACCCCATACATCTTCTACCGTTGGATCGCCTGCTTTCTCATCGCCTCTATCTATGTCCTTCGGGTTTACCTTATCGAAGGATTCTACATCGTCTCTTACGGCCTCGGAATTTACATCCTCAATCTTCTAATCGGCTTTCTCTCCCCCCAAGTGGATCCTGAGATCCTGGATCTCCAAGACGGCCCTGCGCTTCCCGTCAGGGAATCTGACGAGTTCCGCCCTTTCGTTCGTAGGCTTCCGGAGTTCAAGTTCTGGTGCGTCCACGTTTCCGATTGCTTGCATCTTTTTTTCCTCCCATTATCAATTTGAGCCATCGTAGTGTCCTTTGATTGAATACTTTCTTATATATATGTGTACGATGCGATCGGGAATTGGTAGTGCAATTATGAACTGTCGAGGTTTGCTTAAGCTTTAGGATATGGGTAATTGTTGGATTGGAGTCACGAGCTCGTTTGGTTCTCCGCATATCATTTGTTAATAATTGGGGTCGGAATTCTATTAGCTTTTCACCTATAGGATGTGGATTTGATTAGGATTGGTGCCAGGATCTCTTGATGATTTTCGCGTTTGACATTTCATATGTTTGCTAAGATTTAGTTTTTAGCCCAGAATTTGACCTTTTCAAAATCTGGCTTGTCGAACGAGATTGAAGTTGTAGTGATGCAATCAGAAGTTAGTGGATAATGGACATTCTTACATTTATCTGAACCTGAACTTGGTATATGTTAAAGGTTTGCGGCTTGGGTCCTAGACTCCTAGCTAGCTTTTGACCTATGTCATTGTCCATTTAAGAGGACCTTCTTTGCTCCCTCAACCCTTCGCCCAAGAAGTTATTTGATCAATACGGCTGTCACCTGTACACCATTGGATTTAAGAGGGAGAAATTAAAAAAAATATTTTTCAACTGTGTATTTAAGGATTATAAGATTGACAACCACATTGAATTATTTCTCTGCACTTTAGAATTTGGAGGAAAACCAAAAATAAAGAAAAAACCTTGGTGACATTCCATGTAACTTTAATCAAGTAGTTTGATACTTATGGTGAACACCTAAAAGATTCTGACCTAAAGCTTAAGATGTATGATGTTTCCTATAAACAATATTGTCTCAACTATTGAGCATGATGTTAGCTTCATGATAGATCCTCGGGATTTTTCTTAACCTTGTTCTCTACCTTCATCTTCCACATATATACAATTTCCAGCAGCATTGCAGCTATTGGATAGGATCTATCTTTAAGCTGTTAAACCTTGAATTTTATACCCAAGAACTAAAACACTTGGAAGAAAGTTTCCCATAATGCAATTTTATCAGTCAAATCCTCTGTTTATTTGCATACTGATGACCTGCATTTATAAAGGTTTAGTTTTAACACAACTGAATGCCTAATCTACTAAAATTTCTTTATCAAGAAGAATATCTACCAACAAATTCAATAAAATAAAAGAAGATTTCATAGGCTTGGATTGGGCTTTATCCTTAATATGGAGCTGTTTAAAGAGAAATTATTGGAGCCGGATGGAAGAGAAACTACAAAAATATTTCGAATATGTATCCAATGGTTACTTAGATATGCCGATTTTTTAATATGTATCCAATGGGTATTAAGGGTAGCTACATTGTAGCGTCTTCATTTCATAATTTTTTCTGTTTAAGCTTGTAGATCAAAATAATCATAGAAAAAAGAATGCTAATCTTTGGTGATGCTCCCTTCCTTCCCTCTTTGAAGGTATTCAATCACAAAAGCCTTCTGTATTGCTTTCCTGATGACATTCTTCAGTGCATTTGATGTACCTGTATTTTGGCCTATCCTTCTATTTTACTGGGTGGTGCTGTTCACTCTCACCATGAGGAGACAGATATCACACATGATAAAATATAAATATGTCCCGTTCTCCTTTGGTAAACAGGTAAATTTCTTTTCAGAGTCTGTGTTTTCTCAGTTGTCTTGGTCTTCTTCCTTCCATCATGTCCATGCAATTATAAACTAACGATTTTCTTTATTTCTTGATAGCGATATGATGGAAAGGGTGCAGCTTCAAGCGACACCAAGAGCCTTCTGAAGGATTGAACTCTTTGGGTAGATTAATAGTATTGTTTCTGTTAAGTAGAACTAGTAAACTTTATTTATTCTGCTATATTCTTGTTCACAGTTAGTTCTACATGAGGAGAAGGCGGTAAGAGATAATTGTAATGAAGATACGTTAGGCTGATCATCTGCTGGTTCTTCATTTCCCCTGATCTTTGTACTTCTTTGGATGTTCCTATGGAAAGTGAAGTTTCAGGTAGATTGTGTGGTTGCTGAATTTTCCCCTTCTCTCCATAGCAGATATGTTCCAGTTGTAAAGATGGAAAAATTACTATAATCCATCCCATCATCTGTAGGAAAAGTTAATTTAAGACCATCTAATTTTTTTGAGCTTGTTGCACGGGGAAGCCATTCCTGAAGAAGAAAGAAAATGAAGGGAGAAAAACCACTGGTTTTGTTAGCAGATGAACAATCTCAGATTTTACCATAAAGATTTTTGCAGATTTGCTTGCTACGTCTCTCTCTTTTTAATTTTAATATATTCTGATAGTGACTATAAAACAAGAGTGATTATATCATAATCAGGCGCTATTCATTAGTACTTCTTATTGCCAATGCCTGAGCTGGTGGAACCAATTGGTAATTTGGGGCTCAGTACTGAACTTATGTCCGCAAGAGTTGACCTTCAGATTGGAATTTATGGCTGCATGTAGTAACTTTGGTTTCAGATTCTGAAATTTTATTTGCTTTCTAGTCCAACCGAAAGCTGGAACTGTCAAAAAACTTAATCCCAAGGACTCCCACACAAGTTTTCGTGTAAAGAAGCAAAAGAGATATCGTGATGTTAGATAATATTATCCTCAAATGCAATACAAAAATTACAATAACTAATAGAAAACTTACACAAAGTATTGAAAATATGATGGCCAATATAGAAAGCCTATGAAAGAGTGAATCTAAACTAGAATTTATGCGCTGATCTAAACATAGCTTAATTAATTTACTTTAGGCATATATCTTCGACTAAGAAATTAGATATTTGAATCACCTACATTCACACGTTGAACTCAAAAAGGAAAAATGCCCTCTCATCTTGGGTTTGTGTCATTGTGAAAATTTAAAGGCAGCTCCAACCATAACATAATCAAAATTCAAAACGAAAACTTTCGTATTACAAAACCAATAACTCAGTTCCATCAGCAATTTGAACTTTTGAAGGAACTGAAAAACCGATAAAACAAATAGAGAAGAAACAATTGAAAAACAGAAGCTTTTTATGAGATAGAGAGAGGATAGCTTCTGAGTTCTGTATCAATTTGGGGGCCTGTAATAGCCGTAAACTCCATAGAATGTCTGTGCAAAGGTTAGCAACAGAAGAACCACAGCTGCAACCAAGGAGATAATGGCCCATGGATTGCTGAAGTAATTGTGTTTCAAAGATGCTCTCCAAGCATTCCATCTATGGTTGTAGTAGCGATTCACATCCTCAGACAATTGGGAAAGATAACTATTATTGATGTCGTAAACTACCTCTTGACAGAGACGATTGAAGAGCTCAGCAACCTCCTCATCACTGCCAAGCCAATGCTCTATGATTCCACAGTAATGGAGGTAAGCAACATCTTCATGAGAATCGATTAAGTTATCCATGAAAACCACATAGGAAGTTATGTCATTGCTGCAATCAAGATGACACTGCTCGAACGCTATTAGATTAAGAAACAATGACCTAGTTCCGTCGTGAATCAATAGCCGTGGAATTTGCATAACCCCATTTTTGAAATTTATGTCCCAAAATCGATCAGTTTTCTTCTTCTGGAATCTGATCCCTGCCTCTTTCAGCTCTTTCACGCAGTGTATCAATTGCTGCCTCCGTTTATCGGCCACCCGATTCGCATGAGATCGCCGTTTGATCCACACTTTCGGCGCTAGTTTCGGGCCTGACCGCAGGAGACTTCGCCTGAAAACGTCGAGGCAATGAAGTCCGCCTTGATAACCGAGCGGGTCAAAGGCGGTTGCATTTCCGAGAGACGATTCTAATTTGTTCAAACTGCTTTTGGTTAAGGGTTCATCGTTTGGGGTTAATGGATCGAAGAATCTGAGTGCCAATTCGGCTACGAGCCCTTTCTGGTAGTTCTCACCAAGCTGAAGCCCTAGCAGCCGTTCCAGCACAAACAGGGGTAGCTGATTTTCAAGCATTATCATATCCCTCTGAATCGAATGCATTGAGCCGCGCATTGCGAAGATCGGATCATTTCGAGGATACCCTAGTTGTTTGAATCCTTCTGCAGCTCCTCTGAAGAGTTCAAGCACGAAGCAACCATCGAGCACCATCATTTCCACAAATTCATGGCTGCTAAAACTGAACGGTCCTTCGTAACAACTACGGGCTTTTACTTCAACTTCTTTCATGGCGTCCAAATAAATGTTTATGTCATGCTTTGTTCTCTCAAGGATATGGTAAAGCGACCGCCATTTATGGCATTCCATTTGCCGGAGCCGGCGTTTTCCATGGTGGTAAGGTCCCAAAGAGACAATCTGAGGAACAACAGCTTTGTCGTCTCCATCTTTCAGGTAGTGGGGGACCTTGTAAATGCAGAGCTTCGCCCAAGAACTTTCTACTTCATCTTGATGAGCTTTGTCAAGCTTTTCCTTGATGGAGATAACCCATTCCGACTCCGGTGATTCGTGGTCTTCTTCAAGCTTCTGATCTTCATCTTCTATTATAACATGGTGGGATTCTGATTGAATCTGCCTATGCTCCTGAAGCTGGAGTTCTGGTTTTCCATGAGAATCAACAGAGTTGGCTGAATTTGAGTTTCTGGGAAGTCCAGATTCTACAGTTTCTCTGAGCTTGAGGGTGATCAGGTACCAACTCAATAGCTCTTTGTTGAACACAGCCACCATTTTTAGCACAAAACTGAAATTCTTAGACTTTTTGACTGGCTTTTGAAGAATTCTTATCCCCCAGGCCCCAGCAAATGAAAACACTGTATTTCTTCAAAGACAACTAGGACATAATAATTAAGGGGGAAGGTGATGGACAAAACGTCAATTCTATAAGGGAAATATCCAAATTATTGATGCTTTAAGTTTTCAATAGACGTGAAGCAAAAGTGTAGATCATCAAAACGAAATGGACCGATTTACTTGGAAAGTTGAATTTCATATAGATGTTTGGTTTGAATGTGATTTTCATTGGAAAATCAAATTGCCACTTTTTAATTCCAATTCTGTTTTTTCCTCCTTGTGATGTTTTTTTAACAGTTGTGCACGATTCTCCCTCTTTCTCTCTCTCTCTCTCCTTTTACCTTGTATTATTATAATATCATATGCAGAGATGAAGCTTTCCCTGGAATTCAATGATTTAATATTGTCACCATCTTCCCGCCCCACAGTTGACCCCAATGATAGCATTAGGTGGAAGCAATGGCCAAAATCATAAGGGAAACTTAGCTTCATTATCATAATTGTTTTTGTGACAACACAAAGAGACAGCTCCATCTTAAATGCAACAAATATCATTAAACTGTAAAGGAACATTGATGTCGAATCATTTACAAGAAGCACTTTAAGATTTCTAGGTCTAGCAATAGGCCAAACTTCAGACCAACAGGAATTAAAACATCAAACTAGTAGTAACACATGTCCCACACTCTCTAGTCTCTTTCCATTTCACCTGTTTTTCCTTCTTGTCCAAACTGCCTTGATGTTAAATTCAAGCACTGCTGATCTTGTTCTTGTCTCCAGCACTTTTCAAACCTAAGTATGATCCTGTTGGGTTGTTGTTGTTGCCATTCTTAACAGGGTAAGAAGCCATCATTGCAATCCCACACTTGCCATTGGGAGTGTGCTTTACATTGCGCTCTAGCTTGAAGTAGCCAACCTCACCCCATTCTGTGCCCCAGGAGTTCCTTACAAGCCAATAATCAATTCCGTTCTCTGTTCCATATCCAACGGCAACCACACCATGGTCGAGAGCCGAGCCACATTTACCAGTAAATACACCCTGAAAAGTTAAATTAAATAGGATTGATCAGTACACTATCTCCATTCACATGAAGTCTTTACAAATAAGAAATGATCCTCACCGACTGGTACAGTTGCATAGCCAAGCCACTGGCTTCAATGGCGACGCTCACTGGCTGATGAGCAATGGCCTTCTTCAATGCTTCCTCGTCATTAGCAGGGACATCCTCGTAGCCGTCGATGCTAACAACCTTGGCATTTTTCTGAGAGAGATGTCATTCAATTCCAGAGAGGTAATTAACATTCAGCCAAGTAAAAGGTTAAAGAAAGTGGAAAAGAGAAGCAGATTATATGGGAGAAGAATCTCACCCTGGTAGGATCGCATTGTCCATCGAAGCCCTCATAAGGGTAATCTTCCTCGGTGTCCAAGCCGCCATTGTCAATGATGAACTGGAAGGCATAGTCCATAAGGCCTCCATTGCAACCTGAATTGTACTTTTTGTCACAGCTAACAAGCTCTTGTTCCGAGAGAGAGATAAGTTCTCCAGTGACGATCTGGTTTATGCCTTCCACAGCTGCTATGGTCGAGAACGCCCAGCAGCTTCCTGTTTCCCCCAACAAGTTACCAACACATAAAAGGTCAAACATTTTGCATTAATTATATTATGTTCCATATTGATTTATATTAATGCATTTTCAGAGCAACAAATTCATGTCACATCCATTAGTATAGAAGAGCTAATCTAAACATAACTCAATGTAGAAGATACGCATAAGACACTTATGACTGTTTTAAAAGTGGATGATTTCTTAAACTACATTGGTATAGAATAAATTTTTGGTATGATTTATTAAAGAAAAATGAGTTTTATCTTGTTATACTTATAATCAAAGCATTAAAATCAATGCGTGCATCTTTGTACAATATTTTATAATTTAAATAATTAAGTTATTACTAGAGGGGATCTATTTGTTTTTCCGCTTTTAATCAAGTTGGGAACTTGAAATAAATACGATTAATCATAATTTTTGAAAAACTCTGGTGGATGAAAGTTATATAAATATAAAATAGAAGTGTACTAAATTTAAATAATCAAATATTAGTTACTAAAATATCTGAACAGTGAAGTTCTAAAAGCATTAAAAAAATTGTAAAGTTGATTCATTAACTGGAAAACAAAGTTAATTACTCTTTTTACAAGTTTGAATTCTAAACAAGTTTTTTAGATTATCTAATTTTTCAGCTTTTTTTATTTTTTATTTTTTTTCAATTGAACTTTCATCAAACAAGAAAGTCCACAACTTTGCATCAGAAATCCAAGATATATTTGGCCCCTCTTTTATATATTTATATTTAAATCACCTTTAATTATCTTATTTCAAAGAGAAAATAAAGAAACCACAAACACATGGAAAGTTCATTTCAAAGTGACAACATGAATATAAAGCCGTAAGACATCTTCTATTTTCCTTGAAGTTAGAGGTTAAAACACACACACTTACTTTTATTTTAAGACATCTTCTATTTTCCTTGAAGTTGGAGGTTAAAACACATACTTGTTTTTATTTTAAATTCAGTCTTCAGAATTTAAAAAGTGAGGCATATGATATCTAGGCTAAATTATAAAAAATATCTCTGAACTTTGTATTTTGTTTTAAAAATACACATGAACTTTCAAAAGTTTCATATCCTTAAACTTTAAAAAAAGTTCAAAAATATACTTAAACTTTTAAAAAAAGTTCAAAAATACCAGTATATGGACAAAAATTGTTATTACATCGTTTTAAAATACTTTTGAATTTTCAAAAGTTGTATTAATACCCTTAACCCTAAAAAAAAGTTAAAAAATGTCTTTACCGTTAGTATATGGACGAAAAACATTTATCTACACCTTATTACACTCTTCTTCCATTTCTTCTCTCTCTTGATTTGCTTCAATCTATGACCTAACACTTCTCTATTTTTTCTTTTTTTTTTCCCTTTCTTTTTCAATACCTTATTTACTCTCTTCTTCCATTTTTCAATCTCTAAAACTACCACTTTTAATCAAGGTATATAGACTATAGCAAGAAGAAAGGAGAATAATAAACCCACCAAAGGACCATAGGACTTAAATGCTTTAACAAAGTTGTATGTTAGTAATATGAGTTAATATGTTTGGGTTTAATACACAAAAAGAGAGACATTTTGAGAATTTGGGTCATAATTTTGAGGACATCCAGTGGGAGGGAAAAGAGAGAAAACATATGCATTACCAAATTTGTAGCGGATGAAAATTTTATTAATCCTTTTTGCATTTCAAATTAGTCTATTTGTTGTAGTCAGTTAAGAAAGTTCCTCATGATTGAGAATTGGACAAATGGAAAAAAAAATTAAAGTATCTATATGAAAAAAAAATGAGGTTATTTATATGAGTTGTTTTCAAATTGGTTCTTTTTCAACTCAAAATAACTTTAAAGACATTGACTATTTAGGTGTTGAATTTCTTATATTTATGTTTGAGCATATACTTAGAAATGAGAAAGAGATCTTCCTATTTATTTAAGTTCTAATATTTAAGAATATAAGAGAAATGAGGGAAGTTTAGAGATTGAAAAATGGAAGAAAAGAGTAAGAGGGTATTGAAAAAGAAAGGGAAAAAAAGAGGAAAAATAGATAAATATTAGGTCATAGATTGAAGCAAATCAGAAAAAAGAAGAAATAGAAGAGGGAGGTAACCAAGTGTAGATAAACGATTTTTGTCCATATACTAATGGTAAGGACATTTTTTTAACCTTTTTTTTTTTTAATGCTACGGGTATTAATGTGAAAGTTTAAAGGTATTTTTAAAATGAGATACTAACGATTTCTTTTCATATATTAATAGTAAGGATATTTTAAAACTTTTTTTTGAAAGTTTAAGAGTATTAATGAAACTTTTAAAAGTTTAGGAGTAATTTTTAAACAAAGTACAAAGTTTAGGGATATTTTTTAAACAAAGTACCAAATTTATGAGTATTTTTGAAACAAAGTATTAATGGTTTCCATCCAAACTAACAGTAAGAATATTTTTTTGTATTTTTTTTTGAAAATTTAAGAGTATTAATGAAACTTTTGAAAGTTTAGAAATATTTTTGAAATAAAGTACAAAGTTCAGAGTTATTTTCTATAAGTTAGTCTAATACCTATTTATACCTATTTAAGAAGCTTTCACTATTTAAAATAAGATTATTGCAAAAAAAAAAAACGTATCAACAATATTGATATTTTATAGCTATTCGCTTTTAATATTAAAAAAGAAAACATAAATTAGATTAATTAATTAATATATGTTGTTTTCAGGTGTATTCATTGATATACCCCGATCATAATCCCCCTGTTCTTCCAGTTACTAAAAAGTAAAGTGATATACTTGTCAATTCCAACGTAGCTAAGCTTACTGAATTAAAAAAAAACTGTACTAATTTTGAATTATAATTTAGAAAAACTCTTTATATTCCCAAGAGCGGTAGATATTTAAAAAACTCACCGCAACTTCCTTGATTTTTTATCGGAGCAACGGCACCTTTAGTCCTCCAATCGACGGATTCCGGCAAACGATCGCCGTCGTTGACGGCGTATCGACGGCTGGCGCTCTTGGCCTTCATGACTCTGCGAGCAGGGTGCGACCTGGTCCCTAAAAACGCGGCCCGATACTCCTCGTTGGTCAAATCGGCGAACCTGTTCAATCCAACCTTATACGTCCGATTCTCGGAATTGTGCTCATCGATGAAGTTGAGATTGTCCTTGAAGATCTGAAACCTCTTCTCCCGTTCTTCGATTCCGTTGTAGGCCTTGCCGTGCTTCTCCAGCCACAGGTCGTAGATTTCTCTCACCTCGACGTCGCTCTGACGGCTGAGGGCAGAGGTGGAGGCGGAGGAGAGGGCGGAGATCGAAAGGAAGAAGAAGGAGAGGACGGCGAGCAAAGTGGTGGGAGCGGCCATGGCTGAGGTTGCTTGAAGAACAGGGACGATTGTTGATTCGGAGCTGTGGAGAAAGTGGGGGAAGTGCCATGGGTATTTATAGGAGCTGAAAAGTGCAATGGGTTTAAATTTTAATTAATGATAAGGAAGTGATGTGTCAGAAAAACCAAAAAATTTCAAATCCAATGATTATGAAGTGGACATTACCATACTTGGGTGTTGCCTAGACAGCACCCAAGTTTTTTCCTTAATTTTTTCATCCAAGGTTATTTTTTTGTGGTGTGAAAATGATATTTCGATTTTTACCCTCTGTGTAAATTTTTCGTTATAAGTAGTTCTTTTTTTTGCTAAATTATAAAAGATTAAATTATCAAAAATACCTTTAAATTAAGGGATTAGTTTTAATTATACCCCTAAACTTTGAAAAGTTTCATTTTAATCCTTGAACTTTGAAGTTTGTTTCAAAACAACCCTTGAAGGCCTTTTTTCGTTAAATTCATGGACGCAAATACGTCATTTTTCGTCCATAAATTTAATGAAAAAAACCTTCAAGGGTTGTTTTGAAACAAACTTCAAAGTTCAATGGTTAAAATGAAACTTTTTCAAGTTTAGGAGTATAATTGAAACCAACCTCATAGTTCAGAGGTATTTTTGATAATTTAACCATTATAAAAAAGATTAATACACTATTGTGAGTAATTTAAATTTTAGGTTAAATTATCAAAAATATCCTTGAACTATGGGGTTGGTTTCAATTATACCCCTAAACTTTGAAAAGTTTCATTTTAACCCTTGAACTTTGAAGTTTGTTTCAAAACAACTCTTGAAGATTTTTTTCGTTAAATTTATGGACAAAAAATGATGTATTTGCATATGTTTTGACTTATTTTTCAACGTATATGTTCAAATATGTTCACATAAGCAACAATACAAATGCAAAAACATCATTTTCCAAACATGAATTTAATGAAAAAAAAAACCTTCAAGGGTATTTTTGAAACAAATATCAAAGTTCAAGGGTTAAAATGAAACTTTTCAAAGTTTGGGGGTATAATTGAAACCAACCCCATAGTTCAAGGGTATTTTTGATAATTTAACCTAAATTTTATTCCATTTTGACCTCTCTACTTTCAAATGAGTCCATATACTTTTAATAAATCTTAAAATTAGTTATTATAACCATTTGATTTTTGGTTTTAAGTTTTTGAAAATTAAGCCTATAAATACTATTTACATCTATGGATTTTCTTCCTTTGCTATCTACTTTATACATATATTTTAAAAAACTAAGCCAAGTTTTGAAAACTAAAAAAAGTAGTTTTCAAAAACTTGTTTTTGTTTTTGGAATTTGACTAAGAATTCAAATGTTTCGTTAAGAAAGATTAAATTCATTGTAGAGATGAGAGAAAACAAACTTCATTTTCAAAAACTAAAAACTAAAAACTAAATAGTTATCAAATGGGGCTTTAACAACATATTTACGGTAGGGGCTAATTTTAAAATTTATTGAATGTATAGGGAGTAAAGTTGGACATTTGAAAGTATAGAGACTAAAATAGAATGAAACTCAAAGTACATGGACCAACGTGATATTCTAATCTTATAAATAATATCCTTCAACTTCACCCTTTGTTTAAAAAATATTTTCTTTCAAAAATTACAATATTATCCTTGACTTTTCATAAATGTTTCAAAACTGCTAGTAGAAATCTATTAGAGTATTGGACTCAAGGTTTAAAATGTCGAGGTTTCAATTTTATGGAAATATCGATAAAATGTTGATATCGATAGATATTTCTAGAAAAATTATAAAAATTAAAAATATTTAAATTAATAAATAAACATTTTACACTTTGTAAATAAATTAAAATTTTCAAAAAATTTGAAAGTTTAAGAACCTATTAGATATTTTTAGAAATTCAGAGACCAAAGAGACACGAATATCAAAGTTCAGAGACTAAATTTGTTATTGAACCAATAAAAATTTAATATTTTTAACGTAAATTGCAAACCATCATTATAAATTTACCCATTAGATTGTCAATATTTTGATATTTTACCAATGCTTAGTCGATAAAATAATTAAAACAACAACAATAATAAAAGTTTATGATAACTTGATGGTTTAAAAATAATTCATTTGTTTTTAGTTGTTCATTTTATAACTGATTTCAAACATTCATATCAATAAGAATTCTTCAAATTGTTATCTTTCCATAGCTAACTTTTCACAGAACTAGTACAAATTTACTTTACCATATATATACCAATTCAACAAAAGGATATGATCGACAAATTTAAAAATCATACTCTTTCTAAATTATATTAGCATGACATACAAAATAGGCAAACTTTGCGGGTGTAATTTATAACAATTTTTTAAATGAAAAAAGAAAAGAAAAACAATGGAAAGCAAGTAAAAAGTGGAGTTGAAAGAGGGTGAGATTTGACAAATTATTTGATGAAACCGCTATAATGAAACTATTATAATGTAACTTTCTTTTAAAAATCGTTGGATATAGATTCAAAAATATGTTTGTTTCTAATAACTATTGGATACAAAATAGAATTCTTTTACAATTTTTTTTTTTTACATACATAACGGTATAAAATTATCAGACCCATTGTGATAGCATTCTCAAATAATTTATGGTGGGATTGGTGAGTAAATGGGAGACATTAGATTAGGAAATGCAGACCTAGGGGAGGGCAAGTGGGAGTTATGGGATGGATGGCCGAGTCAGGGGTTTCAGTTTGTCCATGCTCAATCTCTCAACTAGTGGGATTTAACATGAAGACAACTTCCATTAATAATGGAACTTCAAGTGGAAGTTTAACTTGTAAGTGCATTGTCAATATCGCCCCTCCTTTCTTCATTTCCTTAATGCCCAAGTTCTCCTTTTCTCTTTCATACTCTAAAGTGTGTGCAAATATTCATGCATCTTTTTTTTTTTTTTTTTATGCTTTCAATTAGTATCTTTGTCTATTTTTTTCACTTTCTGAATGCATTCTTTTTTAGGCAAGTATCTTTGTCTATTTTTTTCACTTTCTGAATGCATTTTTTTTGGGCAAGATTTGGGTGCTGCCAAAGTCTGTGCAACCCACATCTAAGCCACACACTTTCTTAAAAAAAAAACAAAAAAAAAAACAAAAAATTTTCAAATCCAATGGTAAGAAAGTGGACATTACCATACTTGGGTGCTGCCCAAGCAGCACCCAAGTTTTTTCCTTCTTTTTTTTTCCTTTCTTTATTAGGATTCTTTTATTAGGATGAGAAATTTAAAATTTTGATATCTTAGTCGATGATATATGTTTTAACTAGTTAAACTAGACTTAAATTGGCTACTTCAACACTATCTATTATAAAAGATTGTATTGAAAAAAGATTTAGAGGAGAATCTTACTTTCTTTTAATGATGGTGATGAATGACTTGGTAATAAAGGCAAGAGGATAAAAGTGAAAGTAAATAAGATAAGAAGATTGAGATTTACACGTGTGTTACACTACTGTTTTTTTTTTTTTTAAAATTGAAATTTGATTGTTAGTTTTTGAAAATAAGTGGATTTGAAAGTTGATTTTTTTTTTTTTAATATTGAAAGTTGAAAAATTGGAAAGGGAAAATGAGATTCCAAATTCCAAGTTGAGGGCTGTAGATTATGGTAGTTAAAAGAATAATATTTTGCAACCGATTGAATCAGAGTGTGGGAGAATGTGCCAACGGACAACATGACTTCAGTGTCATTTCCCATACACGAGGAGCTCAAAATCAAATCACAGACTCACGAGTCCCTCCCTTCATTTCTTTTTTAATTCCTATATCCATTATCTACTTTAATAAGGATTGAGCTTTTTATTTTTTTTAATATTAACATGTCTAATTTCATATAATTTTTGTCCAAGTAAATAATTCATAGAAACAAATATATACTTTTTCGTGCCTTAATCTATATCTGATAGTAGTTAGGGGCCTTCTTTTCTTAGAGAAGATGGGTATTAGTTTTGGTCCTCTACTTTTCCTTCTTGGTTGGTATCCCTCATTGAAGAGGATGGTTATTCTGTTGGTGTTAATTCATTTTCCACAAAAAAAAAAAAAAAAAAAAAACAAACTAGAGGTGAATTTACTAAACCCTCACATTATTCAAATAAAATGTCATATAAAGCTTATCTATCACATTGAATTTTCGTAATACTTCAATAACAATAGTGATATTTGTACAAATTGTAGCATAACTTAATAAATATCACACATATTAAAAAACGTGCCAAAGTTTTTAAGTAAAAAGATAGGTAGGTATATAAATTGAAAATATAAATAAACATTTAAAATTCAAACACGACCGAAGACGAAGAGTTTGGCATTTTGAAAAGAGAAAAAGGGGGAAAATTCGTGATTCCTATTCCCAAGACGCTGAGAGAAGGAAAGGAGGCAGTGACCATTCATTGAACCAAAGGAAAAGAAAAAACACCAATAAAGTTTGAAGCTGCTTCTTTATCTTGGGAATACAAATTTCAAGCCGCTAATGGGTGACCTAATCCATCCTCTCTTCTCTCTCTTAAATATTTATTCATTTTAATTGCTCTCTCTCAAAATCTTTTTTGTCATATGACATGAATATGATATTCCCAATTGGAATTTCATGTCATTTTTTTTTTATGATTCCCCCCTTCCTCAATTATTTATTACATGATTTTTTGTTTTCGCTTTTATTTTATATTTCAAGTTCAAGTTCCATGAATAAAGACGTAATCTAGTTGCACATTAGTAATGACTTATAGATATATAGACATTAGTGGGAAATTTTCCAGTCCTATTATAGTAGAGAGACTTCATACCTCTTACTCTACATGATTGACACATGTCTTCATTTTTTTATCATTAAAATTACATATAAATTAAGTAGGACCCAGATTTTTCCTATTTCTCTTTTCCCCTCGTTTCTCTCTCTCCCTCAATCAACTTCTTTCTCTCTCTTTATTTAATCTCTTCTTTTCTCTCTCCCTCAATCAATTTCTCTTTCTCTCTCTTTATTTCTATTAAAATAAATAGTTTGTTTATTTATTTCTAATTCAAGATAAATGTAATTTTTTTGTGTATTTTTAACAAAAAAAATATTCTCTCCCATTATTGGATTGTTGCATGGCATCACGATTTTTTTGAATATTGTAACATGGATCAATTCTCTCTCCTAAATATTATTTCTCTTATGACTCCTTATCTTCTTTAATCATTTTTTTCTTTTTAATTTTACACTAATAGTTTAAAACTTATTTTATTTTTTAAAAAAAAAGTTTAAAACTTATTCAACACTTCCACCTTCTCTTCATCTTGTTTACCAATGTTAAACTTTCTTCTCCACCAAAATCTTCGTTCTTTTCATTGGTAGAAGGTTTGCACTCCAACTATTTCTATCCATTTTTTCCTTTTTTCTTTTCTTTATTTTTTTGTTTTTCTCTTTATTTCTAACATATTTCTATCTTTTTTGATTGATTTATTTATTTCTTGAATGTAGAAATATTTGGATATATTCATCCCTACCTAAAAGAAGTCTTTAGGTATGTTATGTTTAAGTTTTTTTTTTATTCTTTTTAATTCATCGTTTATAAACTTTGACTATGTGTATATATATATATATTTTCTTTTCTTTTTGTCATTTTGAGTATTATTATTATTAAATTCTAGGTTTAGTTGATAACTTTGTTGCTGAATCAATGACTAGACCAGAACATCTACACATGAGTAAGTTTTTCCCTTAATTGTGAACATATAAATTATACTTTTTGCTTCATATTTTTTTATAAAGTCGATTATGATAATTCATGTAGGTGATATAGACTTAAATGGTGATATTGATTTAAATTCTATTGAAGTAGACAACTCCATTGAAGTAGAAAATGAAGCAGAAATAGAGAAAACAATACTAGTTAATTCTAGGCCAGATGAGGAAAATATACCAAAGATTGGAATGGTGTTTGCGAGTGAAGATGAAGCATTCAAATTTTATAATGAGTATGCAAAAACAACTGGCTTTAGTGTTCGAAAAGATCAATATCGACGGTTGGCAAATGGAACTATAAGGAAAAGATCATTTGTTTGTTCGAAAGAAGGTCATAGAAAGTTGAATGATCCTTCCAAAGTAAAAAAAGTCGATCGATTAGAGACAAGAATAGGATGCTTGGCAAAAATAGAATTTACTATCGATAAGGGAGAATGGATTATTTATCAGTTTTCTCAAGATCATAATCATGAACTTGCAAAAGAAAGCCATCAAGATATGCGTAGATCCCATAGACACGTGACTGGGACACAAGCAGTTGTAATTGAAACAATGGAAAATGCTGGCATTAGACCTAGTAATATATTCTCTTATATAGTTGAGCAAGCAGGTGGTGCCCATAATGTAGGATTTTTGAAGTCTGATTGTGACAACTTTTTACGAGATAAAAGGAAAACTACACTTCTGGCTGGAGATGCACAAAGTGTAATAAATCACTTCAAGAGGATGCAAGCAGAGGACCCATCTTTCTTTTATACAATGCAAGTTGATTCTGAAAACCATCTAACAAATTTTTTTTGGACAGATGGTAGGTCAAGGATTGATTATAGTTATTTTGGAGATGTTGTTATTTTTGATACCACATATCGAACAAACAAGTACAACATGATATGTGCACCTTTTACTGGAGTGAACCATCAAAGGCAAAATATTTTGTTTGGTTGTGCTTTTTTGTTTGATGAGACAACAGAGTCTTTTATTTGGCTATTTGAAGTTTTTCTACAAGCAATGGAGTGCCATCAACCCAGAACAATATTTACTGATCAATGTCAAGCAATGGCCAATGCAATTGAAAAGGTATTTCCTGAGATTCAACACCGACTTTGTTTATGGCATATTGGTCAAAATGCTCCTAAACACCTTGCTCATTATTTAAGAATGCGTGATTTCAAAATATTATTCAATAAATGTCTTTACAATTGTGAGACTGAGAAAGAGTTTGAGGACGTATGGAATCGACTGCTAACAATTATTGATTTGTCTAAAAGTTCATGGCTTAGAACTTTTTTTGAGTTACGAAGAAAATGGTGTCCAGCATTTAGCAAACAGTATTTCTCTGCTGGCATATTGTCAACACAAAGAAGTGAAAGCATGAATAGTGTCTTCCGAAATATGACAAGTAAGTCTACATCTCTTACTCAATTCATTCTCTGTTATGAAAAGGTGTTAGAAAGGATTCGTCGATCTGAGTTGATTAAAGATTTTAAATGTAGTCAAACTACACCTTATTGGACAAGTAAATTTGGAGGCATGATCCAACAGGCATCCATAGAGTACACTCATGCAAATTTTCAAGAATTTCAAGATGAGTTATTTGAATCATTATCGGTAGGTATTGAAAGCATTAGTAATGATGGGAATCATTTCATTTACAAGTTAGTGAAAGATGGTGATGAGAAAGAGTACTTGGTGAATTTCATACTTTCTGATCAAATTGTCGATTGCACGTGTTAGAAATTTGAATTTGTGGGCATCTTATGTTTGCATGCATTAAGAGTTCTAAATTTTCACAATATTTTTGTCATTCCCCCTCAATATATCTCAAGGAGATGGACAAAATATGCAAAAGATGGATTAGGGAGAAATATTGGTGATGGAGAAGTAGTTAACAGAACAACCAAAGGAAATTTCAAGATGAGCCAAGTTATGCAGAAAGCCATTTGTTTTGCTAATAAAGGTGTATTAACAAATGAAACGGCTAAAATGGCATAAGATATTTTAGATAAAGGCTTGAAAAGTATTGAAAATATGTTGAGAGCAATGAAAATGGATGATTGTCATGTAGTTAAAGAGGTTGAAACCAATAAAAATGTGGATAAAGAAAAAAACATTGAAGGTGGTACTCGTGAATCCAAGTCATTCCATATTTTGGATCCGCCACGTCGAAGAATGAAACGAGTAAGAAATGTTAGGATAAAAAGTCAACTTGAGAAGAAATGCAAGAAAAAGACCATTGAAGACCAACCTGCAAAAAAGGGAATTGATTATGGTTAGTTTGATATTTCTTTTTATCATTGCAACTTTATCGATTGTTTCATGTTCTGAATGATGTGTTATATTGATTTTTATGATGTTTATTTATTTAGATGGAAATTCTAGGATGGCAGATGTCTCAACGAATTCTGATTCTGCGTTTAAATCTTCAACTTATCCAGCGAATTACTCTTCAAATATTTCATTTTATAATGCTGATTTTCCAATGCTTCCATTTAGCCAGGTACTTGTTATATAATTCAATAGCATTTTGTTTTCAAATAAAGGCATGACATATTTTTGAATTAATGTAAATTTACTATTGATATTTGATTATTGGATATCTATAGGTATTTTATCCGAATTGGATTCCCAACCAACACCTTCCAAACTATAATGGCATCCAATTCACTCAATCAAATACAACTCCAGCTCTAAATGAGAAGCGAGATGGCTGAAAATCAAATGATTTTGATGCAGAAATATGATGTGGGGGTAAAATTTCAATATATGATATCAACATTGCTTATTGTCTTCTCTTGATAAGGATTTCTCATTTGCACATTAAAGTTTAATTATTTGAAAATAAGCCAAATAAAAATAAAATACCATAATGGATAACAAATAAAATCTAATTATAATGTTAATCAAAGTGAGACAAAATAATCATTTCGTTATTTAAAAATAATTAAAGTTACAAAGTGGAAAGAAATATAATAATTAAAATGAAATAAAATAATTTTTTTGCTTATTTTATTTTCAAGACGTGTTAAATAATTTAAAGTAATAGTGAAACAATATTCTCTTTATCTCTCTTTATTTCTCTCTAAATTCGTTTTCTATTTCGCCATGGCCGAATCGACTTTTTTTTATCTGAACTCAACACGAGTAATCGAACAAAGAGTTTTGAATTTAATTTCTGTTTTTGAATAAGTTTAATTTCTTCCTCCTTTTTTAACTGTGACGGTAATATTAGTTTCTGATAGGAAATTAAATATGGATGATTATCATAGTGACGGAGGAAAAAATTACTTCCCGTTTTGAAATTATTAGGAAATATTATTTAGATATTCTGTAATCAGTTATCTAGTTTATTATAGGAGATAAATCTTCTATGTAATCTTTTAGATGTTTATATTTTTCTTTTATTTATTTGTATATAAAGCTCCTTTTTATGTGAAGAAAATACACAAAAAAATTCACATTTATCTTGAATTAGAAATAAAGAGACAAACTCTTTTAAAAGAAAAGAATGAAGATTTTGGTGGAGAAGAAAGTTTAACATTGGTAAACAAGATGAAGAGAAGATGGAAGTGTTGAATAAGTTTTAAACCTTTTTTTTTTTTAAATAAAATAAGTTTTAAACTATTAGTCTAAAACTAAAAAGAAAAAAATGATTAAAGAAGATAAGGAGTCATAAGAGAAATAATATTTAGGAGAGAGAATTGATCCATGTTAAAATATTAAAAAAAATCGTGATGCCATGCAACAACCCAATGGGAGAGAATATTTTTTTGTTAAAAATACACACAAAATTTACATTTATCTTGAATTAGAAATAAATAAACAAACTATTTATTTTAATAGAAATAAAGAGAGAGAAAGAGAAATTGATTGAGGGAGAGAGAAAAGAGGAGATTAAATAAAGAGAGAGAAAGAAGTTGCTTGAGGGAGAGATAGAAACGAGGGGAAAGGAGAAATAGGAAAAACCTCACTTAATTTATATGTAATTTTAATGGTAAAAAAATGAAGACATATGTCAATCATGTAGAGGAAGAGGTATGGAGTCTCCCTACTACAGTAGGACTGGAAAATTCCCCAACATCAGTAATGACATATGAATTTATGCTAACTTTGAACTCATTCATTGGAAGCAAGGGAGAAATGACCGCATTTCTTAAAATACGATAGCATTAATTAAATAACAGTCATCATGATAAAAGTTTTTTTTTAGTCCAACAATTACAAGGGTAGAGGATTCAACCATATGGACCTTTGTAATGATAATTTGTGCATTATCTACTAAGCTATGTTTGAATGGACAATTATCAAGATAAAGTTATTATTAGTCGATTATGACTATAAGAATTGATGCAGTTAAGCTAGAGAATGTTCATACTTTGCATAAATTTATTAAATAACAGGGAAGGTTTTTTTTAATCTCAATATATGATATTACCAAATAAACATCTCTGATTTAATAAGGTGGCGTTTGACACCCAGAGTTGAGTTGAGTTGGCCAGAGTTGAGTTGAGTTGAGTTGGGGAGAGTTAACGAGCAACACTTTGTAGAATGAAAAACACGTGAAATTACTCAAAATGGTGGAGAGTTAATTACTCAAAACGGTAGAGTTGAGTTGTTTGGTGGGGTTGAATTGTTTTGTGGGAAGTTGATTTGTTGATGGACCAAACGGGGAAGTTGGATTTTAAACTCAACTCAACCCAACTCAAGTCAGTGGGCCAAACACTCCCTAAATGGCCAGATAAGAAGTATGAGAAATTCAACTACAGAAGTAGCTAGGTATTTAGCATAATGTTACAATAATTTTTTTTCCATAATTTAGGAACAAGTTTATGGGGGAAAATTGCAATAGAGATTGAATCTAATTACATGGGGCGAAGTATCAAAACTAGCAAGGTTAATGTCCAATTCAAATAAGAAGACTTATGAGTAACTTTTCTTTGTTTATGAAGTAGGCAAAAGAAGTCACAACTCCTATTGAGAGCATCACGTATAAAATTTTGAAAGATATTGAATACAAGCTTTCCTGCAGTAGCAGGTACAAATTCCCTTCTCATGACATTAGAACATCAATCACCCCATAAAGAAGAAGAAAAAATAAAAATTTTAAAAGAAGAAAAAAATGTAACTGAGTCTGAAATCAAAACTGAATTCTTTGTATACATGGGCCTGTTATAGAACCTGCCTGTCCTGATTGACATTCCCATTGAAACCATGAGCTTTTTTTATCTGCTTCAAAAACCATTTCTTCCCTGAATTCATTTTTATCATCTAAACCTTTAAACAGCAGAAAGATCATGGACGTGTTATGGGCTGATTCTTTTCAGTTCTCAGAATGTCTCACTGAGGTTTGAGTGTCGACCACTTTTGGTTCATGCCGCTTTCTCTTGCTTCGAGAACTCCTTCTGGATCGGGATGAATGAGTCTTTCCAGGATGCTTAGCTGTTTCCTCATGGTTGCCTATCACAACTTTTTCATCAGTAGGGAGTTCGGGAGGAACATCCGGCCATGGCGTTCGTTTTGCAGGTACAGTAATCTCCAAAGGAGGGTCAATTAACCATCTATATGAAATAAAAATGGAAGCATTGAGTGAATGTAATAAAAGCTAACGTTCAAGATCGAGGATAAACGAAGGATGTTTAAGGAGGATCCGACATCCCAGTGAATGGCCAACACTACTATCAACTTTAGAATCCAAGTAAAAAATCTATGTTAAGATAGCGTAGACATATGCAAATGAAACACACAGAAAAGAAAATGTAAAAGATTAGAAACAAAGATAAAAGTGGATGGTGCCACCCCATCAATACACTACCCAGGTAATATACCCTGATCTTTATACATAAATGTATAGAACTCTTCGTACCAGCTAAATTATAGTGAAGTTGGATGTTTCTTTAAGATTATAGTGAAAATGAAGATGAAACAAGGTAGATTAAAGTGGATTAGGCAGCCAAACAGTAAGGAATCACCGTATTTCAGAGTCAGAGCGCATGCAGACCGGATTATCATTTTATGACAGACACCTTTTTGTGGGAACAGAGTAAAGAAATTATCCATAGGTCATTAAGGCAGCAGGGTGAGCATCCAAGTTATTAAAACATTGGGGGAAGTTTGGAAGCAAGTAAAAATATCTCAAATGGAAACTTAGTATTGCAACCGAACCTCAAATCCCTATGAACCTAGCTTCCTAGAGATTAAGAGACTGATCGACTAGATGTGAAGTGATATTCTTCGTCCTTGACTGTTGAAAAAGAAACAATACGAAGTTCCCTGAATCCACATAAGCTCTGGACTCTCCTAGAAAGAAGATGATTCTTGTACTATATAGTTTTGTAAAGGAAATTTGCCAGAAAGAAAAACAGAAATCTGAAGGGATTGCTTATTAAATTATCAAAAGACCACACAAACCGAAAATATTCCAAAATTTATTAGATTTTGGATCCTAGGGATCAAATTCTTGAAGAAAAAAGGATGACAGAAGTTGAAAAAAACATGTCCATTTTACCAGCTTTGAGATGTTTGTAAATATCGTCCAAGGTCATAGGTTCAACCCTGGGAAGAAAAACTTAATATTTAAACCTCTCGTTGTCTCACATGGGTGACCTTGAGGTGGGCAAGCCTCCCCGGGAATTAGTAGGGTTAGGGCAAAGCCTCTCCGGAATTAGTGGGGCTGGGTTGGCCATTCGTAACCCTGGACTATAGAAAAAATGTCTCATGAGGTGTCTATAATGCTCTATAGAAACAGAAGTATACATGGCAAAAGAGAAAATGGGCAAAACCAAATGGAAGAAAATGTATTTAGGTCACCAGAAATAGAATGTGGCCAGATCATGATAAAACCGTTCTTGGAAAATATAAAGGCGAGAATAAGAAAGCCGTCGTGGTTTTTGTTCAAATAGGTATTTGGAATGGTTGTCAAAACTCAAATTAAAAAGAGTAAGGACAAAGCGAGAAGAAAAAATTTACTAGGTATGAAGAATTTCTAGGTGAGTGCTAGTGATTCTAATCTTCACAACGTTTGAGTGTAAAATGTTAAATAGACAACATTTGTATTAATATGACCTTAATCTATGATAGATTAAAAAGGGTAGTAGAACGATGAAAAAAATCTATAAGATTGTGTTCATAGCTTCGTCCAACACTCATCTTGGACACATTGTTAAATGTCCAAAGTTTGATGGGAACCTGAGGGCGCAGGTTATTATAACTTAGAAACTAGGATATCCGTGTCTATTTCTCAGAGGAACATTGAAATAATTGTTCGAGAAAAAAGAAATTTTGTCCACAACAAGAATAATTTCAATTGAAAAATGGTACAACAGTTCATAAAATATTATGAAAATTTAAAATAAATCTACTGAACGTAAATATTGTAACAGAATAATCTCAGATTCTGTTAAGGGTTTGTCATAATAATATGAACATGTTAAAATTGTATACTATTTTAAATAAATAGATTAATCTTATATTTGTCAGAAATTTATATAATAATATGAACATCTGAAAAATGTATACTCTGTTAAATAAATGGTATAAAAAAAGATAGAAAATACATTTTATAAATTAATTATTGGAATTAGTAAAAGAAAATGAGAAGGCAAAAATGGCGGAACTTTTCTGCCTACAACACTAATATGAGTTTGGATACAGATGGAACTAATCACTTAAGCTGCCTACGCAAAAAATCCAAAGAGCCCTCAAGCCTTTTCACTCTCCAAAACTGATCTCTCAGAACCATTTAGTATCAGTGACGCAACACAAAAATTAATTGCAGGGGCACAATATAATTTACATGTTAACTGATCAATGTACAATGCACTGAAGAAATTCTATGATCTAGTACCATATATAGCAGCATATAATATCATTAACAATTGCCTCGAACTAAAAACACAGATCAACCACCTAACGCCAAAATCTACTGGCTCCAACATTCAAATGAAGTGGCCTTCTAAGGATCTTCAAATATTCGAGAAAGTTGGCCATTTATAAGAAGTATTACTAGTACGCACAAAAAATAGTAATTTTCATAGCAAAAACGTTGTATTAGAGATACAACATAGACAAAACATCAAATCTAGATAAAAGTTGTATTAGAAAAAATGAAACACATCATGAGCAGTGAAAATGTCAAAACCTTTTGAGATGTTAAATCGTGATCAAGAAGAGGGGTGATCAAGACATCTTAGAGGCAATAGATCACATTAAGTTAAAGGATCCGTTCAGATATGAACAATCTCAACATGCACGTTTAATGGAGATGCCTGTTTGATAATGGCATCTCACAATTCAGTAACACGATATCATGTCATTCTTAGGTGTTTTTAATGGTATTAAAATTTCAATACACAATCGAAACAGAATTGACCCAAAAAATGCATATTGTTTCAATTCATGTTAAGGCATATATCTAACAGATCGATGAATTTCATGCAAGTAATAGGGAGGAAGGAATCAAATAAAAGATTGAGGAAGAAAATACTAACCCATGAGGAAATTTGCTATCAAAACGAGCTTCAACTCTGAGCCACCAGAGCAAAACTTGGCGGCCACAACCTCCAAGCGGCTCAACCATCGATGCATCCTTCAAAAGAAATAGTGGACTCTCTAAAGCATCATCACCAACCTCCAATGTATCAAAGTCATTGACCCATTCTGGCTTATCTTCTGCATCTTTCCATAGCAACTTGGAATTCAACACAAACCCAGACCACTCGAGCTTCCTCGGAAGAACTGATATCTTGTCACCAATGAATTTAGCACTCTTTCCAGCATATGGAAGCGCATTGAAGGTGTGCCAACCAACCAACTTATTGGAAGAATTGCAAGCAGGACCCTGAGCAGGGATTGGTGGGTTCTCCACCTCCTCTGATGATTCATCTTGTTTATCAGACTGAACAATAATTCCAACAGACAGAGCACCAAACCACTTCACATTCTGGATCTCATCAAAAAACTCCATACTATGCATATTACTGTCATCCACAAATATCACAGTTCCATCCAGCATCATTTTGCTCACAATTCTGCATCATTTCATACCTACAGAATCAAATTCATATTCTAAAAGCAACCTAAAATGCTCAGTCATATTAAGAGAAAATGGTGTCTCAGAAATAAAACACCATCATCATCATGCACAAACTTTGATCATTTTACCTTTTTTGCCCCACCATTAATAGCTTACTAACTAAATCATATACAGTCAAATAGTACTCGAGCATTCAGCTTTGTTTAGAAAGAAACAGGAGCATCTAACAAACTTCTTAATTCTTCAAAAAATAAGCAAACATCAAGCAATTAATCGACAAAGGCAGGTATGGAGAAATAACCTCAAGGCATGAAGCCTCATCTGAGCTTCCATTCGATGCCTACCCTCCCAAGAACTGGGCATCCGCTGCTTGAACCCAACGTGGATAGTCTCGAGCCCAGACTTGGCAAGAATTGAAGCAGTCTCGTTGGTGATTCCACCGGCCTCCACCACGATCCAAACAAGCTCGCAAGGGACCAACATCAGCGAGTGCATAACACCAGTCATATGGAGCGCCTGGAAAGTCCGCACATAAGTTGGAGTTATAGCAATTATCTTTCGCGGATTCTTGACCCCGAATTGACGCCTCTGTTCCCTCTGTACCGTCTCAATGATTTGGTGAGCCTTCATGACTTCAGTAGGGTTTGGATGCGGCCATGGACGGATTCGGATCCCATGCCTCCCAACGACCACGCGGCTACTAGAAGTGGCAATGGTCGTAGGAATCGTCTTATTCACAGGAATTTCAAGATTTACAGTCGGATTTGGAAGAGAAGTAGAGTGAATGTTGAGGTCAGTGGCGGATCGAAAAGGGGTCAAGTAGAGGTTAGTGGTGGTGGAAGTAGAGAAGAAAAGGAAAAACACAAGACGAGAGAAGCGAAATCCAAGCACAAGACTGACGAGGCAACAAAGTCCATGAAGAATCAGCCAGAAAATCCCGGCGGATGACTTGATTGGACTATCCGCCGACGAATCCAAAGGCGATCCTCTGAAGCTATTAGCCCGACGGGCAGCATAGGTCTGCTGCAATGCAGAAAGCTTCATATTCTGGGTTTGCCCCCACTAAGACTAACCCTCCCTTGGCTCCAGCAGAAGGAAGACGATGATGGGTTGGGTCCGAAGAATTGGACAAATCGCGGAAAAGGGGTTATTTCTGAAGTTCCTTTAAAGTTGAGATTGGATTTGGCTTGTAAAGATAGCAAGAGAATGGGAATGATGGTGGCTGTAGTGGGTTGGAGGAGAGAGCTTAAGGGGGTTGATTAGAGGAGAATTACTTTGAGTTTAAGAATGAAAAGCTTGGGTAATGTCTTTGTCTGAGTCTTGTTTGACGCACACACGCTGTGAAGAAGGCGATATTAGGCCAAAGAAAGGGCCCCAGATGCTCGACGAAATGCCGGAAAGGGACAGCAATCAGCAATAGAAGAAATATGGAATAGAGATCAGTTAGAAAATCAGAATGAAATTAAATACAGAAACAGGTAAGCTTTGAAGGGCAGCTTCGAACGCAAGCCATGGCCGCAGTTGGTTGACGCCGGATTCGAAGAGTAGAAAAGTAGAATTCAACGCATGCTTCCAACCAGTGGTTGACGGGTTGAGACCTCTTTTCCTCATACCCACCGATCTAAGAATTTAAAAAATAAAAATTCCCTTTTTACCTTCTAAGCAATCAAAGTGGCCGGAGTAAAGATTCCAATTGTGAGCTCACCCATGAAATGATTTCTGAACCATGCAAATCGTCAAAGTAAATCACAGGTTTTTTTTCCTTTGAAATAGTTTTGAGCTTGCTTAATTCTTGATAATACCTCGTTTTGTATTTGTTCTTTTATTAATTAGTAAATACACTTTGAGAGAATAGTGGAATAATTAGCAGATTATTTTAATTTATTTTTATGACACAAATGGAATGATTTCCCGTCACTATTCTATATGGACAAGTTAACTTTGATCATATTGATTATACTATATACCACATGCTTAAAAATTTTAAAATAAATTTCCAAAATCAGCATATCTCAACGATAATTGGCATGTACCCTCGACCAAAAGGTGAGAGATTCAAATTTCACCACTCCAAAATATTGTTGAATTAAAAAAGAAAAAAAAAACAGCTCACCTCTTGATCGATGGTACATGTCAATTACCACTTTGGCAAAATAAATTAAAAGTTAAAATACCATTTTTGTCTACTTTGGGTTTAATTCCATTTTAGTTATTATACTTTCAAATCTTCTATTTTAGTTCCTGTACTTTCAATAAATCTTAAAATTAGTTCTTACTATTAGTTTGAAGCTATTTTGAAAAAAAAAAAATTGGTTAAATAATAATATTAATAACTTTCATTAAAAAAAATACAATTTGAACATATTTCCAAAATTTATAGAAGGAAGATTAATAGTAACTAATTTTTTTTAGAGAAGTTAATAATTTAATGAGACCCAAAAGTACAAAGATAAAAATAATATTTTAATTTAAATTAAAATGTTTGAGTTATTTAATTTAGATAGTCTATCGAACAAATAGTTTTGGACAGTCTGTTGTACAAATAATTTTAGACCAACCTCTTGTAGGAAACTATAATTACATGAAAAAATAATAAATATGACAATTTTTTGCTCAGTGTATCATTGATATTACGATTAACATGATCAAGTATATCACCTGAACATAATATAAAGATTATCACCCATAAACGTAAACCAATATAAAGTATATTACTAGTACATCATTTTTGTACCATTAATAAAAATATGCTATGATATTTCTAATATAAAGTATCTCATTGATATACCATTTTTGTATTATTGATGAAATATGATATACCAATATAAAGTACATTAGCAATATGTGTATCACTAAGATATATGTTCTATATTTTATTATGTGACAAACATGTTATTTAGGCAAGTTTTACTATTCTCGCAAAAGCTCCTATATAGTATACATTTATGTTTTAGTGAAATTGTTCGTTAAATAGATTTCACATATTTTCTACTTCTAATAATCATTTTTTTTTTCTTTCTAAAAAAGGAACTATACAACTAAATTCTTTTTAAGGCATTTAATATTTAAGTTTGATTTGTAAGCTCTAGAAAGTCATGAGGTCACACCAACGATTTTATTTTGTGCTATAATAGTTTGATACTTGCACAAGTTAAAACAATAAAATTGTGCTAACTAAAACTTACCCATCAAGCTATATGCATAAAATCTTTAGGCTTACAAATTAAACACAAGATATATCTGCCTCGAGTTTCTAAAAACTATTTTCTGCCAAATTCATACTTCAAATATAGACTTTACAAGTGCAAAATCTCCAACCACATGAAATTTTAAAATATATATATATAATGCACACATTATTAATTGTTGATGATAGCTGCTAAATATTTCTATAAAATTATATTATGAGAAGTTGAGAGCCATACAAGTAAGTGATAAGGTTGAATTGAATAAACAGAAAGAAAGTAGTAAAAAAAATTGTTAGTAAAGTTGAGGAATGATGTTTTAGGCTCCCCAATGATTATAATTTAAAAATAAATAACCAAAAAAGGGAATTTGCAAAAATTACAAGCGATGAATTATGGATGATGTTGCTGATATTTGAAGCAATTTCTTAAAAATTAGGAAACTTTGGACGATTGTGATCAATGTGAGAGATCCAAAATCACAAACCCACCCATTTTAAAAAGTTCCCAAAATAAAACAAAGGTTTTGGTAAAACCATTACATCAATTCAATTGCCTTGCCTTTTGTTTCCTTTGAACTGAGGCAACCAATATCCATGAAATTTATTATCCATTTATTACCTTTTACCTCTCTTTCTCATGTTTTTCAGAGTTAAAAGAACAGAAGAATACATAAATCGAGTTCAAACTATCATTGTTTTTTAGCTTAATGGAGAGAATGTTTTCGGTACAATACGTTTATAAACAGTTTGGTTGCCATTATTATTATTTTTTTTATTATTTCTTTATTGCTCTTGATATCTTGAATTACCAAATGAGTTTCAAATTCATTGTCATAGAGATAATGGAAGCTCATTGTGGAATCTGACTTCACCCAAATCGGTCTAATACTCAATTATTTTGTTTGCAATAATCCTTGTTTTACAACAAGAATTTTATAAGAGAGTTCAAATACAACTCAACTTCATTACTTTACATGATATTTGATAATGAATTTTTTCTGTCTAAAAAAATAGAAAATGCAATTGATAAATCATCATATTTTTTAAAAAATAAAAAGAATAAGAAACAAAATTGTTATATTAAATTATCTATTACTATTGTAAGCTAAGTATATTATAATGAACTTCTCCCAAATAAATAAATAGCAAAGCATCAAAAAACCAATTGTATGAGGGCATATTGTACATGATTCATTTTTATCAAGTTTGAAACAAGTGAATGGGGTAAAGAAATTGTTGGGGCATACGGATACCCGAAAGGATAAATTAAAACAAAATTAGGGAATCATATGTAAATTGTTGGGATATACATATGTAAATGCCCTTAAAATAAAATATAAAATAAAATTTGTTGGCGGTAGATAACTCCGAACTTGGGCCAAGCCCATAAGTCAGAATTTCGGGCTATGAATTGATGTGGGCCTCCAAATCGACCCAGCCCATAGTTGGAAAGGTTAGAGAATCGTTTGGGAATTGTTTTGAGAGCTATGTTTTAACTTTTAGAATTGCTTTCAAGAATCGTGATTGGATAAGTTGTCAAATTTTATTTCTCAAAATTACTATTTACAAGCCATGATTTTTTTACCACATCAAAATAATTTATATTTTATGACATAGAAATGATAGTATGAATATTATATCCTACAACACTTGTTAAGAAATTGAGAGAGAAAAAAAAGGATAATGTGTGTTCAATAGTCATAGAAATAAGAAAAATATTAGATGATCATTCAAAATCTCACTAGAAAATTTGAAGGACTAAAATAGAACTCATTAAGGGTCGTTTGGTGTGCAAATTCAATATCTTAAGCCTAAAATTTTGTAGCCTGAAGATATATTTGGAGAGTTATGTAGCTTGAATTTGAATAACATGTGTTTAGGGTGCAAGTGTGTGCAGCTTAGGTTTATGTCGCCTATATTTGACTGCATGATTGTGTAGCCTGAGATAGAAATTCACCCAACACACGAGGTAATAATTTGAACTAACAAAGTTGACCCAATTGAAGTTCCATCATTGGGTGTTTGGTAAGGAGCTCCAAAGACCATAGTTGGACATACCTACCATACTAAAAGAAAACTTACCACCAAATAAATTCTTTTCTTGACTCAAATAAAAATCCACAACAAATTAGTGAAAATCGTTGCAACAATTACAAAAATATGACATGTATCTAAGTTAACCCCACATGACATCATTTGATTATATCAAATGTTAAAACCTCTTGAGCCACAATTTTTTTTTCATTCATGATTGAAATGACTTCTAAATTGACTTTGATGAGGTATTGTATCAATATCAAGTTACGCTCAATAATTTATGATCCTTTTTTAAATTAATGAATTAATGAGACATTGGAAGTCAAAAAGTTGATCACAACACTCTAGACAATTTGAAACTACATAACCAAAATATGTGACAAGAATATACTCAACCTTCCGAAGGTGGTGTTGTTGAAGGCAGAAATTAAGCCAGTTGCAAATTAGAACCATCAATAAACCCAAAAAGCTTATGAGCCTTTAGAATCTTGTGCAATTGAAACTTCTAGAGAACAAAATTGGAAGAATCAAGACGGATAGAGATAAGATTACAAATGTTACAGAGGAAAAAAAATTGGAGAATTAAACTCGCAAGAGGCAAAATCGACCATTGAAGGATGATAAGCTTAAAATTAAGGCTTATTTAATGTTCATAAGCTTAAAATATGTTTGCTTTGCTTTATAAATCATAGGAGAAATTTGGTAAATACTTGAATAACATCAATAACTTGTGAGAAGTGCATGTGAAAGAAAGAATGAAGAAAAAAGAAAGATAAACTAAGAAAATTTTCTTTTGTGCAAGAAATTTGGAAATTTCATAATCAAAATTGTAGAATCGATTTTGCAATGTGCAGTAGTATGAAAAAAAGACACAAGAAAGGAAAAAATTCGATGAAACCCAAATTTGGATAGCGCTTGATTCTTGCACAAAATGGACGGATTATAGACGAAATTGATTGGGTTATCAACTCTAATGGAAGATCATAAAAGGAGAGCAAGAGGAAGACAAAGGGGTATCATTTTTTGGCAAGTTCACAATTCGTTCGAAGTAGGATTTTTTTTTTCCATTTTCCTCTGTTTTTGGCCAAAAATTTACTGAAGGTCTGATTATGTTCTTCCTTGAATTTTTCAGTCCAATCCAAACGAAAAATTTGGTTGTGAAGATTCATTATCTTCATAGAAATAGTAGGAGTTGAATCGATTGGGGAATAAGAGAGGGATGATGTTAAATGTTGATGTATTACTCTGTTTTTTTTTTTTAGGATTCAAAATATGTTTTTAAGTTAGTTGAGTTGTGTTACTTTCAATCTTTGTTTTGATACACTTATTGGATGCAATTTACATTGAAGAAATTCAAATTACCTTGGTTGGAAGTTTTCATGGTTCATGGGTGTGTCTCAAAAACTAACTTGAATACTTATTTCTTTTGGAGTTTGTTTTGTTCGTGGGTTTTTGTTTTTTGTTTTAAGTCAAATATCGTTGATATACTTTTTTTAATCCTATTGATATGGTATAACAACGATAAAATTAATAGCAAATATGTATGAAAACAATCAATGATAAACATCTATCACTGATAGACCTCAGTTAGTGAGATTAGTTAGAAGTCTATAATTGATAGACCTTAATCAGTGATAGTTATATCACTGAAAGACCTCAAACAGTGATATACGTCTCCACTGATAAACTTAGAACATTGAGATATACGTTGATATGATATATCAATAATAAATATAATAGCAAATGAGCATGCAAACAATCAATGATAGACACCTATCACTAATAGACCTCAGTCAGTGATAGAGGTCTATCATTGATAAGTCTATCAGTGATAGATTAGAACTAAGTCAGTGATAGGTTTATCACTAATAGACCTCAGTTAATGATTGGTAGATCTCAGTCAGTGATAGACGTCTATCACTGATAAACTTTATGACATTGAGATAATGTTGATGGACATTTTTGACTTTTCACATGCTTTAATCTTGCTAGGTTTAAAATTGTGCCATATTTGTAAATACTTTTAGTTTATGCTAGATTTACTATTATGTTATGTTAGACTCCCATATATGCAATTGCCCCTAACGAATAAGCTGCTATTTCTACAAAATGATATCATAAAAGGCTTTGTATTGAAACAAATTATCAAAATCTATGTGTATGTATTCTTTACATTCTTAACAATTTTGTTGTTAATGTATGCCATCGACTTAGATTTGAGGTCTTGTAAAATAATTATTACTCAACTTAAGTATATGTTATGTTGGGATTGTTGGGAGTGTGACCAAAATTCCACATTGGCTAGATAAGAAAAAGATCATAAGTATATAAGTGAGACAATATCTCCATTGGTACGAGGCCTTTTAGGTGACACCAAAAGCAAAGCCACAATGACTTCTGTCCAAAGTGGACAATATCATACCAATGTAGAAATATGTTGAGGGTCGTTGTTCCTAATAGATTAATTGGCCAAAGACATTGTCAACATAAACATAATTTCAAAGTAAATTGATACTTTGAAAATAATATATTAAAATGATGTTTCAGTGACCTTATGCAGTCCTTGTCTTAGAAAGAAAAGTTTAATTGCATTTTTCTAAAAAAAAAAGGAAAAAAAGAAATCAATGCAGAGTATATGGAAGACTAGTAGTCAAAGAAAAAGATTTGGTTATTCAAAATCACATGCTTGGTTTTGGGGACAATGCCAAATTCGGACATCTAGTATTAATTGATTATAGTGTAAGTGTGTAACCTTCCTTTTATCCTTCTTTTCGTTACTCTCACAAGAAATTATTCAACATGACCAACATAGTATACTTCATCCTCTTCACAAAATAATGATAATAATATGCTTCATGCTTTAGTTCATAAGTGTATTATAAAGTTCATTGTCTTTTTAAAATTTTAAAAAATAATGTCAATTTACTCCCTTAAACATTTGGTATATAAGTAAGCAATAATTATGTTGTTTTAGTCTCTATGTGTGTGCACGGTTAAGTAGAAATACGACACATAGGAAAAAAGAATAAAATTAAAAAAGACCACAAAAATAAATAGAGAGAAATCTAGTCTTCAATAGGATTGGAAGTAATAAGAGTATGTAATTGTGGAAAATCACACATAAATTTAGATTCACAAATTAAAAAATAAATCCATGAGAGTGAAATATGCATCCAAGAAAGTTTGTGCTAACTTGCATCATGTATATGTTGGGAATAGGACCAAAGTCTCACACATTGATTAGATAAAGGAAAAATCATGGATATATAAGTAAGGGATGTCATTTTCATTTATATGAGACATTTTGAAACTAAAAACAAAATGAGGACTTATGTTTTAAGTTGACGATATCACACTATTGCACAGATATATGAAGGATATATTGTTCTCAACAGTATCTTTTAACAAACAACCAACCACAATTTTCATATATGCATTTTTTCACACCAAATACTTTGGAGTCTTATTCCTGAACAATCCAAATATGATTATTTTTGTCATTGAATATATTATTCTTGAAGGCTTTATATACATATTACACTAATAAATGTGGAAGATCACAAGAAATTGTCCTGGAAAATATGTTAAAAACTATACTTTCCAAACAAATATTAATACTGTGTATTCTTTCCAAATGTGTAACTATATCATGTATAATATAGGTCAAACTTGTTAGCAGGGAAGATGCTCAGTTACAAAAAAAAAAAGGTTAAATTAACAATAACAAAACTAGATAAATACCCACTAATATAATATAATGAGATAAATATTAACATATTACATTTCAATTTTATTTTGATAGTTATGATATTCATAATTGTAAACCATTATCGCTTTCCGCTCTGTATTATAATAGCTATCCGGTCCGCCATTTTTAGGTCCTTTGCTGTGATTATTTTTACAGAGAATGGAAAAAAATATACAGAAATTATTGTAAATAAAATAGGCAATTCTTGGAAGTGAATTTAATAGTTCGTCAACTTTTTACCGCTTGATGTTACAACCTACCAGATGGTCCACACAACTACTGTAGGTTGCTATTTCAAATTTGACCGATTTACTTTGGCGTTATTGTTCTACATTTATTGTATTTATTTAATATATATATTTTTAGTTCAACAATAAAGAGTGAGGTTTAAACCCACACACGACCTCTTAGTCATAAGCACATAGTTTATGTCAGTTGAACATACTATATTTAATGTTTGTTATACAATTATTAATATGTGAACCCATTAATAATTAATATTTGAATCTATATTATATAATTATTTGTTTTTTAGTAATGTATAAGTGAACAATTTAAATAAATCATCTAACCAATAAATGTAAGTGAAATTTTTTTTTTTTAACAATGTAAAGTCTCTTTACCTATCTCTCATTGTATATTGATAATAACTTTAAAAACCAACAAATAAATCATCCAATAAGTCATCGAAATTTGTTGGATTTATTTTAGGGATGAGTTTAAAAACTATTTTTTTCCCATAAAAAAGAAATAGTAAAACCACATTACAACCGTTGGATTGTCTCTCTCTCTTCTTCTTCCTTTTTTTTTTGTCCCAATTTATCAACTTAACAACATAGCCAAAAGTCACATGATTATTAATTTCTCCAAAATAATAGAAGAGATCACAATACTTGTATTTATTCAAAACGCTCATCTGCTAGTATTTATTCAAGTGCGCATGCTCTATAACCTTAAATAACTTTACAGGAAAAAAAAAAAAAAAAAAGATCAATCAACTTATGTCATTAGCATTTTTCTATCATGAATAACAAAAAATATATATTAAGTGATATGAAAATAGAAATTTAAAAACAAGGAATTCAATGAAAACAAGATTGTATTTCATGTTTTCAGATATGTATGGTAGTAAATTTAGAAATTTGATTCCAATTTAAGCAATTTAGTTCTAAGAGTGCAAGCTAAACCTGAAAAACTCAGTGAACCGCCCAAATCGAGCTAAAAATGTTGGTGGTTCGGTTCCGATTTAGTCTAGGTGGTCAGCGCGGTTTAGGGGTCGACCACCTGACGCCTTTTTTTTTTTTTTTTTTTTTTGACAAATTGTAAAAACCACTCTTGAATTATGGTAGTTGTAACAATTACACCACTAAAATTTCAAGTGTAAAAATTAACCCTTCAACCTTTTAAAAGTGTAAAAATTGAACCTCTAAACTTTTAAAAGTGTAAAAATTAGACCCTTAAACTTTTAAGTGTAAAAATTAACCTCTCAATCTATGATAAATATAAAAATTAAACCCTAAAACTATGACAAAGGTAAAAATTGAATCAATTTTTTTCTTTTCTCTTACATTTCCTCTCTCTTTATTTGTTCGCCCGAATTGTAAGGAATTAGAGTACTGCACCATTTCTCACTCTTCATCTTCAACAACTCACTCACAAACACATACCAACCGATTTTAACCACATCCATAATCATCCCTCCTTGATTCTTGCACACTTCTAAATTCGTTTATGTTATAACCTAAAAACCCAAAGACTCCTTGATTCGCAAAAATTTTGGATCTCAATTGATGGTTCACATGGCGCCTTTTTATGTTCTGATTGTTCCTCGGAAGATTTGGAAAAATTAATCTTCCCCTGTTTCTGTACATGCCTTTCTCAATCCCTGCAGTTTCATTTGAGTTATCTCATGATTTTAGTCTTTTCCATTGCTGTAATCTCAAAATAACTTATTGAAAGTTATCTCATGATTTTTCACTATTGAAAGTTTGAGGGCTTAATATCTCGTTTGAAGGTTTAGGGGTGTAATTGTTACAACCACCATACTTCAGGGGTGGTTTTTACAATTTATCTTTTTTTTTTCAATTTCATATGTTCACTTATGTTCCTTCAATCTTCTTCCACTTTGTTTTCGTTCCTTCCTTCCAAATTCTTCCTTCTTCTTATGTTTTCTAAGTTTGTCTCATTCCTAATTTACTGTACCGTATTTTATTAATATTTAGATTAGCATAGTTGATATTTAGATTTACCATAATGGGCAAGCCGTAGATTTGGAATGGGTTCCTCTTCCAACCTCAAATCCCTAAAATTAGGGGGTGCAAGCCAACCAATTTGGAATGGATTAAATCTAAAATCCCTAAAATATTGGTAAAATCTTTTATTTCCATATTCTAATTCAATTCGACAATTCCCCTCTCAATATTCTTTAATCGACCGTCTTTAGAAAGAAGCCCTAATTGGCAGTTGTAGTTGCATATCACATTCCACATTGTCAAAACAGCTCACTAACACGTGTCCAACAGTTTGGAGTTAATTGCTTTTATTCTAAACTACTGTGTTTCGTTTTTCTGATTATTTATATAGTTTCTGGATGTTTTATGTTTCAATTTTTTGTAGCAGTTTCTCGTAGCAGTTCGTTTATGATTTTTCTTCTAATGGGTAAGTGGGAAGTTTAACTTAGTAAGTTATCTTCCACTACTCCATTTTGCTGTTAGTTACTAGGTTGTAATGGGTATTTAAACTCATCCTTGCTAATTAATAAAATGATTGATCATTTGTGTTTAACCCATACAATTTATACCTTTCCAAAACACCAAATTCACATTTGGTATCAGAGCATAGGCTCGAAAAGATTTTTTTTTTCTTTTAAAAAATCATGGCTACTGAAGGTGTTGGTGATTCTACTTCTCAAACTAACTCTACAGTAACTACAAATCCTATTCCCAACAATTCAACCTCTGTGGTGAATTCATCTTTTGGTCATCCTTTAAGCTTGGTACTCACTGTCAAGCTTGATGACAAAAACTATTCCCTGTGCAGGAGCATGGTGCTGGCAATCCTTCGAGGACTGAAAGTTGATGGCTACGTTTCGAGAACAAAACCAATGCCTTGTGAATTTTTGGTGATTGCAGATCAAGCTGAAACCTCTGAACTCAATCCTAATCCAGCTTATGAAGAGTGGTGCACCGTTGATCAGGCCCTTCTTGGCTGGTTATTGGGGTCCATGACGCCTTTTGTTGCGTGTGATGTGATTGACTACATGACATCAAGAGAAGTCTAGACAATAATTGAAGAACTATATGGTGCATCAAGCAAAGCACGTATCAATCAACTTCGAAATGTTCTGCAAAACACCCAGAAAGGAAGCATGGGAATGGCTGACTACTTGGGTTTTATGAAGCAAACATCTGAGAGTTTAAAATTAGTTGGTGGACCTATTACTTTTAGCTATCTAATGTCTTGTATCTTGTCAAGGATCTGCATCATTGAAGGAAAGGAGAATCTAACCTGGCATGATTTTTATTCAACTTTGCTAACTTTTGAACATAATCTGGTTAGATTGAATGTAGTTAGTCCGACAGGCAATTCAGTTGAAGCTAGTGTTAATCTTGCCCATCGTTAGCAAACAGTGGTGCTATGAGCCATATAACTTCTGATCTCAGCAACTTGAACATCAAGACGAAGTATAGTGGTAAAGAATCTTTAATAGTTGGTAGTGGTGAAAAAATGAAAATATCTCATATAGGACATAGTTTAGTTAGTGTGTCTTCATCCTCTCCTCCTACTAAACTGAAAAATATTCTACATGTGCCAAAAATTACTAGAAACCTAATAAGTGTTGCTAAGTTAACTTGTGACAATCACTGCTTTGTGGAATTTCATTCCAATTATTGTTTTGTGAAGGACAAAGCCACAAAGAAGGTTTTACTCCAATGGACCCTTAAGGATGGACTCTACCAACTCAAGCTATCTCCATTAGAAGCTGTCCCAAGTCACAAAAGCAACCTAGGATCATCTACTAAAGCAATTTCAAGTTGTTCTATTTCTGGTTTTCAGTCAAGTTCTTGTGTTGCTTCTTCTGTTTCTACTACAAAAGTCGGTCACAAGTCTGTTTCCAAAGATGTATGGCATCAGAGGTTAGGCCATCCATTAGAAGGAGTCCTTTCTACTGTTTTTAGGAGTTCAAATGTAAAAAGTTTGTGCACTGTGAATGAAAAATTAAGCTTTTGTGACTCTTGTCAATTTGGAAAATCCCATAAACTTCCCTTCAAACTGTCAACTTCTTCTACTAAAGTGCCACTTGAAATCATTTATTGTGATTTGTGGGGTCCTTCACCCATTACTTCAACAACCGGTTATAGATTCTATATGAGTATTGTTGATGATTTCACAAGGTTAACTCACATCTATCCTTTAAAACACAAGTCGGAAGCAATAAGCATGTTTATCCAGCATCAAAAACTTGTTGAGAACAAATTTGAAAGGAAAATTAAGAACTTTCAAAGTGATTGGGGAGGTGAATTTAGACCTTTTTCAAATTACTTAATAGAACAAGGTATCATGTTTAGACATCCTTTTCCTCATTCAAGTGAGCAAAACGGTATAGTGGAAAGAAAGCATATACATATAGTGGAAATGGGTCTAACTCTTCTAGCTCAATCTTCTATGCCTTTATGGGCCGTTTGGTTCAAGGTTTCTTATATGCCTGGGAATAAGATTGTTGAGAATTATTGATTGTTGTATTTGGTTGTACACCTGCTAATTTTTATAATAATAAATGATATTTTTATCTTTTTTATGAGATTAATTTTATAAATTTTATATAATTATGATGCATTAATTAATGAACTCTTCAACAAATAGATGTAAATTGATTGATTATAATAAATGTATAATTTTAATTGAATAAATAATTGTAAGAAGTTATAATTTTTATACTAAATTATTTTAATTAATTAAATATATTAAATGGATTACTAATTTATTTAAGGTTCAATAAATACACAATTACATTAATTTAGTTTATTTTTATAAAGGAAAAAAATTCAATTTTACCCGTAAACGTGTCACTGTGTATCAATTTTCACTCTAAACTTTTAATTTTTACTCGTAAACTAATGAATAACTTTACCAAAACTCACAAATTTTAACAAAATATAGCTCTAACATTGTTTTTCTTTGAAATCTTATCAATTTTGTACCATACTTATGTCTTATATAATTCATTGAAAGCATATGAAAATACTTTTTTTAACGAATTTTCAAAAGAAAACTTATTGGAGGATAGAAATTGCATAATTTTTTTTAAGATTAAGGTTAAGATTGCAATATTTATCTAAGTTTGGGTACAATTTGATGAAATTAAAAGTTTATGGTAGAAATTGATACAACTGGACAAACTTAGGTGTAAAAATTGATTTTTTTTCTTTTTATAAATGAGAATTCGTTGGGTATATTTTTAACCAATTATAATTAATTTATCACAATTTTCTTATAATTTATTTAGTTAATTCAATACATTATTATAAAATAATTTTAATATAATCAGGTTGACTATAAAAATTAATCTAAATTAATTAATTTTAATAGAATAAATAAATATATTCAAAGAAAGATGAATCTTAACAAAAAGAAGAGAGAGAAAGAGGAGGGCAATGAAGAAAACCCATACTTTTGCAAGGGTATCAAAAACCCTTACTCATGGGTATACAAAACTCATGGGAATAACTCATTCCCATGGCCAAGCTTCCAAACCTTGTACCAAACAAGGGTATCCAAAACCTTTACCCATTCTCATCCCCAAAACCCTTGTACCAAATGGCCCCTTAGGGCTGTTTGGCCCCCTGTCTTGGAATCAGAACCCTGGGAATCAAAACCCTGGGAGGTTTCTTCTGGGGGTTTCTGAAGCCTGGGAATCAGAAAGCTGTGTTTGGGGTGCAGTGTTCTAAAGCCTGAGAATCAGAAAACAGTGTTTGGGGTGCAGTGTTCTGAATCCTGGGTTTGTGCTGATTTTTTTTTCCCATTTTTCCTTTAGCTGTTTTGTTCTCTTATTTTCCTCAAATGTTTTAGTGGATGTTTTTTGAATTGTAGAAGCATTGTATGACATAAATGGATTACAAAATTGAACTCTATTTTAGAAATTAAAAAATTAGAAGTCTATTTTAGAAATTAAAAAATTGGAAGTCTATTTAAGAAATTATGAAATTTAAAACTCTATTTCACAAAGTATTCATAAAACTATTTTTGGAACTCTATTTTAGAAATTAAAAAATTCGAAGTCTATTTAAGAAATTAGGGAATTTAAAACTCTATTTCACAAAGTATTCATAAAACTATTTTTGGAACTCTATTTTAGAAATTAAAAAATTGGAAGTCTATTTAAGAAATTAGAGAATTTAAAACTCTATTTCACAAAGTATTTAGAAAACTATTTTTGGAACTCTATTTCATACATTAAAAAATTGGAAGTCTATTTAAGATATTAGGGGATTTAAAACTCTATTTCACAAAGTATTCAAAAACCTATTTTTGGAACTTTATTTTAGAAATTAAAAAATAGGAAGTCTATTTAAGAAATTAGGAAATTTAAAACTCTATTTCACAAAGTATTCAAAAACCGAACTCTATTTTAGAAATTAAAATTTGTGTTTAATAGCCATTTTTAGTTTAATTTTAACCTTTTTAAAATTAACTAGGTGGTCGGGTCGTCGAGTTGCTAGGGGTGTTGGGTCCATGGGGGTGATTGTCAGCAATGGTTGTAGGGTAGTTGGGTTGCTGGAGTGGACGTTGGGTGGTCGTTGGCAATGGTTGTTGGGTGGCCAGGTCGCTAGAGTGGTTGCGGCGTGTTCGTCGGAGTGGTCATCAAGGTAGTCGGGTTGCTGTATGGTCGGGTCACCAGCATGGTCGCTTGAGTGGTCACTGGGTGGTTGCCAGGTGGTCAGGTTGCTAGAGTGGTCAGCGGTAGTGGTTGCTGGGTGGTTCGGTCACTAGGGTGGTTGTCGGGTGGTCGGGTCCTTGGGGTGATCATCGAAGTGGACATCGGAGTGGTCGGGTTGCTGGAGTGGTCACCAGGTGCTCGTTGGCGGTGATTGTCAAGTGGTGGAGTTATTAAGGTGGTCGTCATTGGTAGTTGTCGGGTGGTTAGATCACTAGGGTGGTAGGGTCGTCGGAGTGGTTGTCGGGTGCTCGTTGGTGTTGGTTAGTGGGTGGTCCAGTCACCAGGGTGATTGTCAGGTGGTCGAGTCCTTAAGGTGATCGTCGAAGTGGACATCGGAGTGGTCAGGTTGCTGGAGTGGTCACCAGGTGCTCGTTGGCGGTGATTGTCAAGTGGTTGAGTTGTCGAGGTGGTCGTCAGTGGTAGTTGTCAGGTGGTTGGGTCACTAGAGTGGTCGGGTCGTCGGAGTGGTTGTCGGGTGCTCGTTGGCGATGGTTGCTGGGTGGTCCGGTCACCAGGGTGGTTGTCCAGTGGTTGGGTCCTTGGGGTGATCATTGAAGTGGACATCGGAGTGATCAGGTTGCTGGAGTGGTCACTAAGTGCTCGTTGGCGGTGATTGTCAAGTGGTCGAGGTGGTCGTTGTGGTAGTTGTCGGGTAGTTAGGTCACTAGGGTGGTTGGGGTCGTCGAAGTGGTTGTTGGGTGGTTGTTGGCGGTGGTTGCGGGCCAGTCGGGTCGTTAGATCGTCAGGGTGGTTGAGTTGCTTGGGTGGTCAGGTTGTTGGGGTGGTCATTAGACTAGTCTCTTGAGTGGTCGTCGGAGGTAGTCGTTAGCGGTGGTCGGGTCGCCGGTGTAGTCGTCGAAGTTTTCATCGGCTGTGGTCACTAGAGTTGTCACCGGAGTGGTTGCCGGAAATGGAAGAAGGAAAATGAAAGAAGAAAACATGGCACAAATCCCATGGGGTTGCACTATTGTAACCCATGGGGTTGTGTTTCAAAACCAAAGGTTTTGAACACATTAGGCCAAACATGGTTTTGGGTTTGGAATCCAAAACCATCCAAACCCAAAACAGGGGGCCAAACAGCCCCTTCAGGTTTTGGTGGAGTGCTTTTGTGTCAGTAGTATATCTCAAAAACAGATTGCCTACTCCTAGCCTAAACAATGTCTCACCATGGCAGAAAGCTTTTAAACAAAAACTAGAATATTCATTCCTAAGAGTGTTTGGCAGTGCTTGTTTCCCATGTCTTAGGCCATATCAGTCTCATAAATTCCAATTTCATAGCACAAAGTATGTATTCTTGGGGTATAGTGAAAGTCATAAAGAATACAAGTGCTTGAGTTCTAGTGGGAGAGTCTATTTGTCAAGACAAGTAGTTTTTAATGAGAGGGAATTGCCTTTCAAAACAGGATTTCTTACTAATTTTGTTCAAAGACAACAATCCAATGAAACTATCATATCTTGGCTAGAGTTTCCCTCAATTACTTTTAAAGAGTTAGTCTCCTATCAATCTCCAAACATTAACTCTACACAAGAGCAAAGTAGACAAAATACAAATTCTGAATCAATTCTAGTTGATACCCAGCAACAGAATGTAGTCTCTCCTGAGATTAATTCCTCTGATCTTATTCCAAACATCTCATGCTCTTCTGAACAACTTTTTGAGAATATTCCTAGCATTAGCCAACCTACTCATCCTATGCAAACTAGGTCCAAAAGTAGTATTTTCAAACAAAAAATTCAGACTTATTTTGTTAAAAAGCTGTCCTAACTAATACTCCTCTTGATGTTCAAGAACCAAAGTCAGTAAAATAAGCCTTGAGCTTAGAAGCTTGGTTTAAAGCAATGCAAGATGAAATGGATGCACTTAGAAGAAACAACACATGGAATCTAATTCCTTTTTCTAAGAACTATAATCTAGTTGGATGCAAATGGTTGTTAAAACCAAGAAGAATTTAGATGGAAGTATACAAAAGCACAAGGCTAAGTTAGTTGCTAAAGGATTTCATCAAAATCCTGGGATAGACTTCAAAGAAACTTTTAGCCCTGTTGTAAAGGCATCTACCATAAGAATAATATTAACCTTAGCAGCGGCTAATGATTGGTGAGTGAGGCAATTAGATGTGAATATTGCCTTTTTAAATGAGAGGTTAGAGGAAGTAGTTTATATGAAACAACCAGATGGGTTCATAGATAAGGAAAAACCAGGTTGTTTGCAAACTCAATAAAGCTTTATATGGGCTAAAACAAGCTCTAAGGGCTTGGTTTGAAAGAATGAAAAGTGTCTTAATAGGAAGAGGCTTCGGAAACTCAAAACCAGACAATTCCTTATTCTTTTACAATACTAAGCATGATAGAATTTATGTACTTGTCTATGTTGATGATATTTTGATCACAAGAAACAGTCAAAAGGACATAAATCAGCTTGTCTCAGAATTGAATTCAGATTTTGCACTTAAAGATTTAGGGGAGTTGTCATATTTTCTTAGAATACAAGTTCACAAAGACAACAATGGATTCTATCTAAATCAAAGTAAGTATCTTACAGATTTACTTGAAAGATTGAGATTAAGTAATTTGAAGCCTTGTTCAACACCAGTTGTCACTGGGAAACATTTCACAGCAACTTAAGGGGAACTTATGTCAAATCCAACTTTGTACAGAAGTGTAATTGGAGCACTTCAATATGCCACGTATACCAGACCTGAAATTTCTTATATTGTGAACAAATTGAGTCAATATCTTCAACATCCAACAAATCTTCATTGGCTGGCAGTAAAAAGAGTCCTCAAGTATGTAAAGGGAACAATAGAGCATGGACTACATACCAAAATCAGATCACTTATAGATCATAGCTTATTCTAATGCTGACTGGGGTTGTGATTTAGATGGTTGAAGATCAATTGCAACTCATTGTGTGTTCCTTGGAGGATCATTAGTGTCGTGGTCAACGAAAAAAATAGCATGTAGTTGCAAGATCAAGTACAGAGTCAGAGTACAAATCATTAGCTCATACGACAGCTGAAATTAGCTGGATACAAGGTTTATTGAATGAAATTAAGGAAGATATCTCATTTTTACCCATAACTTGGTGTGATAACCTTAGTGCACAGTCGCTAGCAGCAAATCCAGTGTTCCACTCGAGAAGCAAACATAATTGGATGTACACTTTGTTCGAGACAAAGTTCTTGCAAAGCAACTCAAAATCAGGTATTTTCCATCAGATAAGCAGATAGTAGATGGACTCATGAAACCACTGACGAAATACAAGTTCAGTGAGCTGAAATCCAAACTCAATGTGATGCCACCTCCCTTGAGTTTGAGAGGGGCTGTCAAAATAGCTCACTGACATGTGCCCGACGGTTTGGAGTTAATTACTTTTATTCTAAACTACTGTGTTTTGTTTTTCTGATTATTTAGATAGTTTCTAGAAGTTTTTATGTTTCAGTTTTTTGTAGCAGTTCCTTTATGGTTTTTCTTATAATGGGTAAGTGGGAAGTTTAACTTAGTAAGTTATCTTCCACTACTCCATTTTGCTGTTAGTTACTAGGTTGTAATGGGTATTTAAACCCCTCCTTGATAATCAATAAAATGATTGATCATTTGTGTTCAACCCATACAATTTATACATTTCCAAAACACCAAATTCACACTCACATCACAGAGACTGAGTGAGAAAGTTTGAGTTTCTTTCCACACCATTCAATTTGGGCATGGATTTGGGTACCGTTGTTGTTGATTGAAGATGAAGAAGATCCACATCCTATCCAGTCGCACACAAAGGTTGAGTCACTGACATCATGATGGTAGTCTCCCATCTCCTTCTCCTCTCAAAGTAGTCTCAAGCATCTGAGTCGCTGACAACACAATGAAGAAGTAGTCTCAAGCATTTGATTAATTAAGCGGCGAATCGCTAATCGAACTGACCAAACTGATAGTATACGTGGTTCAGTCGATGCGGTTACATGATATGGGCAGTTCGATTTTGATTTTTCATTTTTCTTTAATAAATAAGCTGTTTGGCCTTAGTTTTGTCGAGAAACCAAGCCAAACTGAGCCGCACACCCCTAGCTCTAGTTACCAACTAAATATTAGGTTGAATATAAACTATCATTAATTAATTAATGAACATGTTTTATGTTATAAATTTTGTATAATTATTATTTTACAATATCATTTAATTTATAAAATATTATATTTATACATATTTTAATTTAACACAAATAAATTGATTCTATAACATGAGATACTATTTTTATTTAATTTTTATTTAATATTTTTTAATATAATTTTACATTTTAAAATTTCAATTTCAAAATTTAGATACATTGAAAGTATAAAAATATTGTTTCAAGATTTGTACTATTTGGATTATAGAATCTAAAAACAATTTGAAAAAATACATATGCTCTTGAATTTCGAAAACATAAAATATGCTCTTGAATTTCGAAAACATAAAATATAATCAAGTTATCTACCTAATAGAGTCATTATTTGGAAATTGACTGGATTATAATAGTTTGCATTAGAATGGTCCGTATGTTATAATAGTATCTAAAGTTATACAATATGTATTTAGAATGTAGAATTATGTTAGTCTAAATTAGAATAGTCTATGTTTGAACTGTAAAATTATAATTAGAACAAATAAACGTTGCATTAAAAAATAATAATATTGATTTCTTCGCAAGAACAAATAATTGTTGAATTAAAAATAGTACAAAATGGATTATTATGGAGCAGGGGAACACCAAAGTCAACTGAAGGGTGCTGTATGTGACAGGGAGGTTGGTTGGCATGGATCGATCACACGTGGCCAAATTTAATAGTGGTCAAAGATCAAACGGCTAAGATCACATCTTTGACCTAATCACTATCTTTGTCCTTTTGTTCTTTCCTATCTAGATTCTAGACCACATTAACTTTTGTGGCCCCCACTTAAAACTGCAGGTCAAGGTTCTCGACACCAGGCATCGGGTTCCGAGTTTCTTTTTTCTTGCTTTCAATTTTATTTTTCTGCACATTGATCAATAATTTTGGCACTTTCGTTTTTCAAATCACTTGTTTAATTTTTAAATTTTAGTTAGGATTTTAGACTTATACTAGAAAATGAAAATTGAGAGCAAACAAATTTATCTTTAAAAAACAGGATTGTCACAAAACGCCAAGGTTTACCTGATGCTGTTTGGTTTTGCTTTCTTAGACACCCTTTGGTTATATTTTTAGTTTTGTAAAACTATAAATTTAGTCTATTAATTTCAAACATTTTATCTATTTAGTCAATAATTCAAAACAAAACAAAATAAAAAATATATATTATTATTTTGAGCATTAAGTTATACTCTTTTTAATTTTAATTTTGAGCATTAAGTCATTACATTTAGATGTGAGATATAAAGATTTGAACTTCACATCTCAAATAAATGAGTACATGTTTATTACCACTAAGTGATAGTCCGTTTTTGGCAGTATATTCCTACTCTTAGATTTGTACAAAAATGGATTAAAATATTATGGATTGAAAAAAAAATACTTGACTATTGACAATAAAGATGACAATCAGGTAAGAAAGATAGAGATTAAAAAATAAAAATGTATCGATCTTGTTAGAATTTGTTGTCCTAATCTTCTCAGTTGATCAAGTGGAAGATGACTACAAGTTAATGAAATCTTGTATTTTGTTCAACAATTAGATTTCTCCTGAAAAAAGGATTCAATGTTTTGTTTTGTTTTTTTTTTTTTTTTTTTGTCAGAAACATAAGGTGGAGATTGGAATGAGGACAAGTAATTTAGTTCACATCTAAAAAGCATCAAGTGAAATGTTTTTGTTTTGTTCATCCCGACTAGATTTCAAAATAAAGAGCCTACAAGGATCGGATTCTATAGAAAAATTTTTGCTGTCTATTATTAGTCAACAGCCGACGGGGGGAACTGAGCTGAGTTAACAAAATGACAAATTTCTCCCTTTAATTTCGATTCACCTAGCTGGCCTCATGTAGCAGTAGAACTAGTAGCAAGTTTACTTTTGTCTTTCACTTTTTTTAAAATAAAAAAAAAAAGTAACTGTTTATTTGTTTAAGAAATGGAAAATAATTTTTGAAAGATTTTATACTTTTTTTTTTTAATTGTGAAGTTAAACATTAAAGCCTCGTTTGATAACCATTTGATTTTTTATTTTTGGTTTTTGAAAATTAAGCCTATAAATACTACTCAAACCCTTTGATTTACTTGTTTTGTTATCTACTTTTTACTTATGTTTTAAAAAATCAAGCCATATTTTGAAAACTAAAAAAATTAGTTTTCAAAAACTTGTTTTTGTTTCTAAAATTTAGATAAGAATTCAAATGCTTTCTTAAGGGAGATGAAAACCATTGTACAGAAATTGAGAGAAAACAAGCTTAATTTTCAAAAACCAAAAACTAAAAACCAAATGATTATCAAACGGGGCTTAAGTTGTCCTTTAGTCGTGTCTATTGAGGATTTATAATAGTGTGTTGAATAACTATTTGATGTTTCATTTTTAGTTTTTGAAATTTATGTATATAAACATTACTTCTACTTATGAGTTTCTTGATTTTGTTATATATTTTTGTCCCGTTTGATAACTATTTAGGCTCCGTTTGATAACTATTTGATTTTTGGTTTTTAATTTTTGAAAATCAAGTCTAGAAATACTATTCCTACCTATGATTTTACTTGTTTTGTTATCTACCTTTTACCTATGTTTTCAAAAACCAAGTCATGTTTTGAAAACTAAAAAAAGTAGTTTTTAAAAACTTGTTTTTGTTTTTAGAATTTGGTTAAGACTTCAAATGCTTCCTTAAAGGAGATGAAAACCATTGTAGAGAAATTGAGATAAAACAAGTTTAATTTTCAAAAACCAAATGGTTATCAAATAGAGCCTTAGTATTTGATTTTTAGTTTTTAAAAATTAAACCTATAAATACCACTTCCATCTATGGATTTCTATGTTTTGTTATCTACTTTTTACATATGTTTTCAAAAACCAAGCCAAGTTTTGAAAATTAAAAAAAAAAAAAAATAGGTTTCAAAAATTTGTATTTGTTTTTGGAATTTGGCTAGAAATTTAAATGTTTTCTTAAAAAAGATGGAAACTATTGTAGAGAAGACGAAGAACCATTTTTAAAGCATTGTGATAAAATATGCACAATTTTTAAAAATTAAAAGTCAAAAATCAAATGGTTATCAAGAGGTCACAAAAAATTAATATTTCAAAATTAATTTTGTTTTTAGAATTTGACTAAAAATTTAAATATTTTCTTAAAAAAGATAAAAATTATTGTAAAGAAATTGTGAAAAAAACATGCACAATTTAAAAAATCAAAATACAAAATACAAATGGTCATTTAACGATTTTCTATTAAGTCCAAATTTTTTTAATTTTGTTGCTAATACTAATGAGTTGTTATTATCGTTGCGAGTTTAACATTTAAGTAATAAACGTTCTTACTCAAATCAACCATCCATATCGGAAATAATGCACATTAAATGTCGTCTTGAGTGTTAAAATAATTAACAAAAAAAATATTTGTTAGACACAAAAATGAATGTTTAATGACCGGTTTGATACTTTAAAAAAAATTAGAGATTTAATATGCATAAATTTAAAATTTTAAAACTTTATTAAATATTTGTTATGAGCAAAATTTATTTAAATATTTTAAAACTTAGTGGGACTAATTTTGTAATTTAAGGAAAGAAAATAAACAAACAGAAAGAAAGAAAAGCGAAAGTGTAATAGAAATTTAGAATAAGAATTGAGAAGAAAGTCCGTAGGGTGAGAGGGTGAGTGAGGCAGTGGCGAGTGGGTGTATTTAGACTTTAATGGCCGAAATTGAGAAACCATTTTGACCAGAGAGACTCTCTTTCTCTGTCTATCTGTCCCTCTCTCTCCTTTATCAATCCAACGTTCCTCTGATTAATTTGTTTACTTTTACAAACTCCTCTTTATCTTTTTCTTTTGATGGGTCTGTAGATATGGCCATGGAGCTCATGCCCCAGGCCTACCCACTCTCCACCACCGCCCAAAACATGGAAGCCAACGCCGTCCAAGAAGCTGCCTCCGGCCTCGAAAGCGTCGAGAAGCTCATCCGATTGCTCTCCAATGCCCACCAACAACAACAACACCACTCCTTACCCTCTATTCAATCCCCCAATCCTTCCAATTCCGCCCTCGATTTCCCCACCGACTGCCGCGCCGCCGCCGATGCCGCCGTCTCCAAATTCAAGAAGGTCATTTCTCTTCTGGGCCGGAGCCGGGTCGGCCACGCCCGCTTCCGACGAGCTCCTCTCCCCCTCCCCCTCCCCCTCCCCCTCCCCCAAGTCCACTACGCCACTCCCATCCAGCAGATCCCGCCTCAGCCTCAGCGCCACCTCCCCGACGGCGACCTTGATAAGAAAGAGCCTCTCACTACCAGTGTCAATTTTTCGTATTCCTCGGCTCATAACTCCTTCATCTCGTCCTTGACCGGCGATGGCGACAGCAAGCAGCCGTCGTCCTCGTCGGCCTTTCAGATTACCAACCTCTCCCAGGTCTCCTCCGCCGGAAAGCCCCCTCTCTCTACTTCTTCCCTCAAGAGGAAGTGTAGCTCCGAAAACTTGGGATCCGGCAAGTGCGGCGCTGCTTCTTCCTCCGGCCGATGCCACTGTTCCAAGAAAAGGTCTCTCTCTATTTCTCTCTCTCATATCTTTAATTATTAGAAATTTAATTTGCCTTTTAGGAAAAAAAAAAAAAAAGATGTTAAGGATTAAGGAAATTTGAATGGCAGAAAACTGAGGGTGAAGAGAGTTGTGAGGGTTCCGGCGATAAGCTTGAAAATGGCGGACATCCCACCGGACGATTATTCGTGGAGAAAATATGGTCAAAAGCCCATTAAAGGCTCCCCACATCCCAGGTACATACGTTTTTACATTTCTTTTTCTTTTTCCCCATTTTGTTGACTTTTTCGAACTTAATTCAGACTCGCTATTTTCATTCAACTCACCGTCTAATTGCATTGCACCACGACTCACTGTTAATATTTAATAATTATTTAAAACAGGGGCTATTACAAGTGTAGCAGCGTGAGAGGTTGCCCAGCCCGGAAACACGTAGAACGGGCCGTAGACGATCCGGCGATGCTAGTGGTCACCTACGAAGGAGAACACAATCACACCCTCACTGTACCCGAAACCTCCAATCTCATCCTCGAGTCCTCGTAGAACATCCTGATCGTCGCCTTCATCTCAATCTCGAAGGAGATCCGAGGGTCAGTTTTTTTCCACGTTATTTATCATAATATATATATATATATAATATATTAATGTGTTCTCTCTCTCTCTCTCTTTTCTTGGACAATGTGAATTTGTCTATTATTATTATTATTAAAAAAAAAAAAAGGAAGGTAAAGATTGTGGATTTGGTATTAGTTGGAGTAGGATGCCTTTTTCCTTTTTCTTGATTTGGATTTTTGTTATTCTTTTCCCCTTTTCATTTCTTATGCTCTTCTAATTTCTCTTTTTTCATCCCAACTTCCTACTTTACCCATCATTCTCTCTCTCCATCTCTTAACAAAAGGGCTTAAGAGTTCTAAATTTAAACATGCATATTAATGATTCTATGGAATTCTTAATCTTGCTGTCTATCATTTCCATCAATAATTTTCAAATTTTAGTACTATATTATCAACGTAGCGTTATATGTAATTCATTAGCTTGTATGTGTATCTAATAAATTGTTTTGATGACTAACTAATTTTTTTTATATGAAATTAATTTTGAGAACTGTAATTAAACTACGAGCTATATTGTAGGCAATAAAACTGAGGAGAGAGAGAAAAGTAAAAGGGGATGAGTCAAAGAATTTGAAACAAGTGGACCATAATGTCGTCCTTCATTTCAGAAGGTTGACTAAAACGATAGAGTTGCCTCAACATGGGACCCTTTTTTTACTCACCTAGAGAGAGAGAGAGATTTAAATGAAATTTTGTTGGTTTGGTCATTGGTGACATTAAGAGAGAGAGAGACAAAAAAAAAACTTTAATTTTGACCCGTTTTCCCCTTTATTCCAATGTTAAATTAATGCACATCTAATTAACTTTTCAAGATTTCCTCCGACTACCAATCAAATTATTTGATTTTTTTTTCTTCTTTCTTTCGTCTTCTTTACAAAAAGTACAGTTAAATTTAAAAATATAATGTTGAATCACCGGAATTTTACTAGCTCATGAGCTGTCGTTAATAACCCAAATAGATTCCTCCAGCACATGAAATTTATATCCTCTTATCTTATATCGTATAAATCTCTCCAATATTCTCACGATATAAAGTATTCTTGGTAAATATAAAACGACATGATTCAAAAAGTCTACAAATTCGTAAATTATTTTATTATTTTAAGTTAATAAAATATAAATGTGAAAGATGAAGATTCAAACTTTAACCGCAAGTAAGAAAAAACATGTTTGGCGTGGAAGAAATGAAATGAGATAGGGAGAAGTTTAGTGGAAAAACAAAGGAGACAAAAGTCAAAATGGGTGGGTGAGGGAATTGATAAGTATAAGCAAATGTGGGGCCCCCATTAGATGGGTTTGTTTATTTGAGCTTTGCCTTGCCTTTGTCTCAACGTCAACTTTTCTCTGAATTATGGTTTTTTTTTTTTTTTTTTCTTCTATTTCATTTTTCCGTCCAAACCCCCTCAAGAAACATAAAAATCACACTCTCTACCTTCATTTCAAATCAACATCTATTCATAATTTTATTCAAAGCACATTAAATAAAGAGTGGACTGTGCTACACATCTTTTTGCAGTCCATTCTAATCACATAATAAAAAAAAATTAAAAATATTTAAAAAATAAAAATAAAAAATTGTCACGTGATAAGCTGTAAATAGATAACTGAGTGAGTTGCAAAAATATGGGTGCAGTTCATGATGAATTTAAGTTTTCTCCTTAAATTTATTTCAAGTCATTGAGTTGAATTTTTTTTTTCCTTCTAGAATAATACATTATAAACATGGAGAACGTTTGAACTTGCAATCTATGAGAGGAGATTTTCGTACCTAACTATTTTGGTAATACCCTAGTCGCAATATTTAATGTAGTATTAAAATGAAAATTATGAGGTTAAACATCTATCATAAGCTAACGAACTATGCCTTGAGACAACTATTAATCTTTGCTTCTCCTTAAGAAATTTTTTTTTATCTACTTCTGAAAAGAAAATGTTGAGAATATGTATTTTAGAATGGTAAAGTTACCAAATTCACTGGCTTAAACTTTTAGATTAAGAGAATATCTACACACCCAATACATTTTGTTTGCTTGATTTGAAAGATTTTTATTTCTACAATTGATTCTATGATTCGGTATTAATTTGCCTTTTGTTTCAAACCAAGATAATTTGATATGCATGATAAATTGGTGAAAAGGTAGTGTGATTTCAAATGCAAATGATAATGGGTGGACTCAAACCCCAATATGCAAATTACAATTCTACCTCTATCTTATCTTTTTCTTTAAGGATTGAATTTTTTTCCAATAGATTCAATTATTTGTATGAAGTCAAATGATATTTGCTCTCTCTCTCATTTTCGTCCTCGCCTCAATTATAACAAGGAAACTTTTTTCCTATTTGATGATTGTGAGGTTTTGTTTCCAAAATAAATTGTCCAATCTCAACTTTTGAATAAATATATGTTAATGGACGAGTTTCAAATTGATTTTTTTTTAGTATAACAGATGTGGAATATAAGGATTTGAACCTACAACCTCAAGGACAATAGTACTATCAATTCCATTGAGCTATGAGTTACTTTCGTGACAAATTGATTTATCAATGAACTATTAGACTATATGTTTGATATATAGATAAGTTTTAACGAAAATTTGTTGTTTTTATTAGATGGGTGGTGCTAATTTTTCAACTTTTATTGTTTTAAGTGGTGTATATATTTTGTGAAAATTGAATTTAATGTCTAAGCATTAGATTGGAGGATGTATAAGACATCATACGTTTCCATTTTAATATCATCCACGGGACCACGACGAAGTATGAAGTTTTATGATTTGAATTCTATTGCCATCCAATATTGACAAAATTGCTTCAACTTTTAAGAATGAGGTTCATGAATTCTTATTAAAACTTGTTTTGATCGGCAGAGATTATGAATATACTTCCAAATGTCTTTGAATTTCCACCCAATGAATGTGAATTATGTGTTTCTTTTTTCTCTAGCAGAAAAAAATGAAAATTTTTTTCCCCCAATTTTGTGATGTTTCAAATTGCATCATAATTATTTATTTGTGAAACTGAGGCTTGAGCCAAAGGAATTAGGAGTCAAATCAGCGATTTCTTTTGTTTATTTGTTGCGTAATTGTCTTTTGTTTCTAATGAAATATGTTGCGTTTTGTTATCAAAATTGTAAGCGACGGTAACCAATCTTTTTTTTTTTTTTTTCCCTCTTTCTCTTTCTCTTCTTGTTTTAAATAATAATTTAGACATGTCTCATAATTATTTAAATCCCGTTTGATAACCATTTGATTTTTAGTTTTTTATTTTTGAAAATTAAGTCTATAAACACTACTTTCACCTATGAGTTTCTATGTTTTCTTATCTATCTTTTACATTTGTTTTTAAAAACAAGTTTTGAAAATTAAAAAAAGTAATTTTCAAAAACTTGTTTTTGGAATTTGAAATTTGGCTAGAAACTCAAATGTTTCCTTAAGAAATATGGAAACTATTGTAGAGAAGATGAAAACCATTATAAAGAAATTGTGAGAAAACAAGCATAATTTTTAAAAACCAAATGGTTATCAAACGGGGTCTTATTTTTTTATTTTTGGTTTTTGAATATTAAGCTCACAAACACTATTTTTAGAGATTTTTTTTGTTTTGATATCTACCTTATACCTATGTTTCCAAAAACCAAGCCAAGTTTTGAAGACTAAAAAAAATAGTTTTTAAAAATTTATTTTTGTTTTTGAAATTTGACCAAGGGCTTGTTTGGATTGCTTGTGAAAAAAGTGTTTTTCAAAAATGCATTTTTTTAAACATTTTTTTATAAAAAGACAGTTTAGAATTAAAACACTCATATGTTTGGTTATATTTTTTAAAAAATATTTTTATACACAAGTTTGTTTGGTTTCTCTACACTCAAAATGATTTTACTAATGTCAAATTACCATAAAGAACGACTATTAAAAACTATGAACTAATAAGTTCAAAGTTGTATCTAAAATACTATGATCGGCCGACCACAATCAAAGGGGTCATCGAAAATGGTTGTTGGCGATTGCCGGAGGTTGTTTTCGGTCGCTAAAGTGGTCACGGGCAATGGACCACAATAGTGTGGGGTATTTGGGTCATTTTCATATATAATGAAAATTTGGGAGGGATTCTCAATTCAACACTTAAAACCCCTTTTTCTAAAAGTTGATTTCAAGTGTTTTACTCAAAATAGCTTATTTCTCAAATTCATTTTTTTAAAAGTCATCTTGAGTGGTTGCCAAACATTACAATTTTTATTAAAAATGATTTTTTTTTTCAAAATTAAATACTTGAAAAGTTAAACCAAACGGACCTAAGAATCTCTACCATATTTAATTGCAGATTTAATCTCCTTATAACTTTCTGGCAAAGAATTTAACAGAATGATAGCTTGATTTTCATCATCCAATTTTTCACCAATATTCGTAAGATCAAGACAGATTTTCAAAAATTCATCGAAATTTTCTTCTAAGGTTTTGGCAGAATCCATTCTATAGCCAAAGAATTTTTCCTTCAACAGAATCTTACTAGACAACAATTTGCTCAAAAACGGAAACTCTAATTTCTTCCATAATTCAGCAGCAGAGGTAATATCATTTACCTGGCGAAGTACACTATCTGAAAGATACAAAATCATAGTACTGAAGGCGATCTCATCCATCTTCTTGCTTGTTATCCTCAGAAATTGTCTCAGGCAATTTTTCTGGATATTCAATGATTTTCGCAACTTTTTGCTAAACAAGTAATGCCTTTAATTTCTTTCTCCATAGGTTAAAATTGCCTTCGTCGTTAAACTTCTCGAGTTCAAATTTGGCTGACATAGCGAATTGAACGATTAGAAACTGGAGATTCTTGCTCAGGCGAGGAGAATCCGAATTGACGAAGCTTCTTCAATTTCGATTAGCTCTGTGAAGAACTACTCAAATTAATTCGAAATTCCTGCAGAACAAAGGCTCTGATACCAATTGTTGCAAAACCAAACTCACTGAATGAAGTAAAATAACTACTAAATAGAGATCGAGAGTAAGAGAAGAAGCAGACACAGTAGAATTATAGTGGTTCGACCTTGATTGGTCTACATCCACTTTCCCAAGACATCCATGAATCTTTTATTGTCAAAGAAGCTTTCTCAGAGAGAGATACAAAAAGAAAACACTCACTAATCTCACAATCACACCCTTTTCAGCACACACTCTCAGATAATATATATATATATATATATATATATATATATATATGTTTATGTGGGCTGAAGTAAGTACAGCAAGTGTGTTTAACGAAATTGGGTTAATTAGGCCCGCTCAACTTCTTATAAGTATCTGCATGTATATTTGTCAATTTCATCACAAAAATGATCATCTTTTGAGCATCTGGATATTTGAAAGAAAAAAAAAATACTTTTTTTTTAAAAAATAATATAATGATAATCTAGATCTAGGGTACAAGACACTGCTTCCTCTTCCTGTAATTTTGAGAAAATTGTTAATAAAATTTGAGATCGATACTCAACAACGGAACAAGAAAGAGAGGGGATACGGGAATAATTGAAACATAGATAACATGTTGCTATTTAACTGTTTAATCAATTGAATTACCTATGTCAATCTACGAAAAATTATTTAATTTGAAAGATTAAAAACAAAATATTTTAAAGTATATAACGATTAAAATTGAACATTTCCTAATGTTTGGATTTTTTTTTTCAATTTAGTCTATATTGTTTAAAATGTTTCAATTTAGTTCTTCACGAGTGATTGAATGTTAAAATTGGTTGATGATAAACTAGTAAACTTATATGGTATAATACTTAGTGAGTCTATTTTTTTTTTTTTAAATGCATAGTGAATTGTTGAAAATTTAGAAGAGTAAAAAGGTCATCTAAGAGAAGAAAGTTTCTAATTCCTCCTTCACAAAGTATTATGCCATGTAAGAGATAGATGGAAATTTTAAGCTTTCTTCTCTTAGATGATTACATATTTTTTTCCTTGAAATTTTTGCCTATCAACTAAGTATCATGCTATATAAATTTATGGTTAAATTATCAAAAATACCCCTGAACTATGGGCTTGGTTTAAATTATACTCCTGACCTTTGAAAAGTTTCATTTTAACCCTTAAAATTTGAAGTTTGTTTCAAAACAACCCTTGAAGGTTTTTTTTCGTTAAATTTATGGACGAAAAATGACGTATTTGCATATGTTTTGATTTTTTTTTCAACGTATATATTCAAATATGTTCACATAAGCAACAATATAAATGCAAAAACATCATTTTCCATCCACGAATTTAACAAATTAAAAAGCCTTCAAGGGTTGTTTTGAAACAAACTTTAAAGTTCAAGGGTTAAAATGAAACTTTTCAAAGTTCAGGAGTATAATTGAAACCAAGCCCATAGTTCAAGGGTATTTTTGATAATTTAACCTAAATTTATCATCAACCAATTTTAACAGTCACCAATAATAAGAATAACTAAATTAAAAAATATATATTTATACATACACAAGATACTAAATTTGAAGCTTTTTAAACAATAGGGACTAATTTGACAAAAAAAAAAACTCAAACATTAAGGTCCAAAACATACAATTAGTCTATTTTAAAATATAAAGATTAATTACTCAAACAAATAAAAAATATATAAAAGTTGGGAACTAAAATAGAATTCAAAACTTTGAAAATTTTCTTTTTATAAATAGATGTCATCTAATTGCTAAGATAACAAGAGCCATGAAGTAAATATGAATTTTATGAACTCACTTAATTATTTCATTAGCAGGCCTATAATGAAAAGCTTATAGAACGTTTTCAAAATGTGAGTGGATGGGATTAAAGTTACCATGAATAATGAATTTGCATATTAGTTCATAAACAGTGTTTTCTTCTTCTTCTTGGGGGGTGAGGGGCAAATGTCGTAATTATATAAAGACAATTTTAAATAGTTATTATATAGAAAACAAACCCGAACAATCTTAATTAGAAGTGGTAGATATATTCTAATTATACTTGGTTAAATAAAATTCATTTTAGAAAAATATGAATAAAATGAAATAAATGGTAAAATAATGACTTTACATGCAAATTATAATTATTGCAACTATACATGATCAAGGAGATTAGCAACAGTGCATCATTGATGCCAAAGCATTAATTAGCCACTATTACAAAGACAATAGTATATTGGCGCACATTTAGTCAAAAACCATTTAAGATATATCTTTGCAATGTATATGTAAATGATATTTATTTTGAAAATTTAAGGCTGAGTGCAATAATAATTTTAGATATAGATAAATGAGGCGATGGTCTTACCTCTCATAACTTTTGGGAGTTTATTTTATTGTACATAATAAAGTCTACAAAAGTTTCATAACGAAATTCAAATAAATATAGATTCATGATTAAGAGATATAAAATTAAAGTAATAAATCCAAATTTTGTCTTTAAAAAATTTAAGATAAATATAAATTTTCACATAAGACTTGGAGTTCCGGCCCTAGTATTTTATTTTAATTCCTAATATTGATACTTTTCCTTATTTAGTTCCCATTATTAGAAAAAAAGTGTTTTTTTCCTCTTAAATTTTAGTTGATTTTTTTTTAATTAAACCTTTGTTACCTATAAATGTTAAAATTAATTTTTTTTTCCAGCAAATATGAGGGTGGGAGAAGATCCTACCTTATATATAGATATTTTAACTGCCTATACTCTAAATTGACTAAATGTTAAAATGAATTTGACAACACATTGACGTAGCATTTCCTTTCAAAAGTTATTGGAAAAGAAATAACGAATTTTTTAATTAATAAAAAATCTAGGTACAGTACAAATTCCATACAACTCAATCAAATCTAAACAACACAGCTACTCTACGTGATGAGAAATTATTCGGTGAGGTGTCAAAATGTAGCCGATAGTTTTTCATGTTGGATGGAGAGAGAGAAATATCTCGAATTTTTATTTAGTGGTTCTTAGGGAAAATAGAAATTATTGAATCCACATTCAATTGTAGCTGCTTCATTGAATAATTTGTCCTACATAATAAACGAAACTTTTCTTATGTAAATTAACTAGAACTAGCAGATTCAAACCATATTTTAAACCAAGAGTTTGTTCTCTAATTAAGTTATACAGCTCATTCAAACAAAACATTAAACAGAATTGAAAATTTTCTTTTGCATTTGAAGAAAGAATTATTTTTTACAAGTCCCATTCTCCAACATCTCCAACCCCAATTCCAAAGTTTCAAAAAAGAAAGAAAGAAAAAAAAAAACTAATTTCAAAATAACAATCAAAAGGATCTTTATCATAACATAAATAGAATAGAATACCCACATCATGATTTACCTCTCCTTAATTCCTTCCCACCATTTAACGAACAAAAGGCTCGTGTTATTAGGAAGCAGAGAATCCCCCTAGGACCTGAACGCCGTCGAATTATGACAAAACTGAAAACAATTCTCATCCATTCTCTCAAGAACATAATGTCCAAGCGTATCAGTCGCCTCCACAAAATTTTCACTGCAAAGAAATTCCTCACTGCAAACCCTCTCCACTTGGCCGTAAAAATCGTGCACAAAAACGTGGGTTTTGGGGTTCCCTCCTTTTTTGCTCCTGGCCAGAACCCCGGCCGTGTAAATGGCGGACATCCGGCCGGGCGCGTCGGGCCAGTCCCCACGTGGGCCATCCACCAGAATGACGTCCCAATCAACATCGTAGACGTGGTTGGGAAGGTCGTTGAGGCCGAGCTTGCAGTCAGAGAACAAAAGATTCTGTACGGGACGGCACTCGTTGCGTATCTGCTCTCTAACGGTGGTAATGAGCTCGTTCAATTCGCTTATCTTGGTGGTGTACTGGACATCGTAGGCGTCGATTTCGGGGTGTTTCTCTTCGATGAAGGCGGCGTAGTAGCGATTCTCGTCGATGAAGACGGTGCGGCCGTTGTGGTTGAGGGCTTTCCAGAGAAGGGTCTCTTGGGTGAGTCCGAAGATGAGGAAATTACAGGGAGTGGAGCATTTTCGGAGGACGTCGGAGATGGGTTTGAGCTCGGAGTGGGTCATGTGAAAGGAGTCGTTGGATTTGGAGGCGTAGAAGAGAAGGGTGTTGATGACGGTGGTGGGGAGAGGGGTGGTGGAGGAAGAGGAGGAAGAGACTACGGAGGCGGCGGTGGAGGCGGTGATGGGAGTGGAGGCGCGAGTGTAGACAAGGACGAGGAGAAAGGCGAGGGTGAAGAAAGAGAGGAAGGCAAGAAGCCAAATCTTGGAGGAGGTGCCTTGTTTTTGGATGTAAGGGTGGAGGAGAATGAGTCTGGTATTGTTGGGATTGGGTTTCATTTTTTTTTTTCTTTGTGTTTGAGAGGAGGAACAATAATGGATTGAATTGGATTGGCAACACTGAGTCAGAGTTTGATGATGTTAGAGAAATTTTGGGTTGGATTATAAGGAAGTGTTGCTTTAAGCAAACAGGGAGAAGAGAGGAGCGGGAGATTTGCAATCAGGACATCGTAATCCAACCGAAAAAAAAGTTAAAGCTGGGAATGATGAATTACTTTACTTTATCAGTTGGAAGAGAGTATTATGTTAATTAACGTAGATTTAGAGAGGGTATAGGCTTGGATGAGAAGGATTTTAGAGAGAGAGAGAGGGTGGGTGGGGAAGAAAATGAGGAATGATTAAAAAGGGACACAATAACTAATTACAAGCCAAAAGTCGCTTTAGCTTATTGCATGCAGTTTTTTAGTTCTGAAGGAACCTCAATGAAAAGAATAATGAGAATGTAAGCAATATATTTATTACGTTGTGTTGAGGGGACGAACCACCTGTTTACTTTTTTTTTTTTTTAATTAATTTATTCACCCATCTCATCTCATCACATCATCTATGCACGTTTCCTTTTATTCAAACCTCAATTACAAAATAATGTAGCTTCTTGCTAACAAGAGAGTATAGTTCAACTAACATAAAATATGGATTTGGTTATGGACTTGTGACCAAGATCAAAATGTCATAAATTCGAATATCTCTATCTCTAAATATTGTTGAACTAAAAAATAATAATAATAACAATGTGGCTTCTTTATTTGATATATAAATATTTAATGCTAGGATGATAACGAAAATGTTATGTTTATATATGAGAGAGAGATTATAAGATGTATATTCTTCTAGACTGTATATTTAATGTTTATGAGATTTAGGAAAGTAATCATATTGAATAATTTCTCTTTCGCTAAATTATTAAAAAAAGTATTTATGAGTTTTTTTTTTTTTTAATTTTTTCTTTAGATAAGAGATAGAATTTTTGCCTACTTTCTTATATGGTTTTATTTTTGCCTAGATAGAATTAGTCGCATCTTTGTATTTATTAAATATGCAATTATAAACAAACTAGTAGAAAACTCAAAGTAGGAGCATCTCCTTATCAGTAATCAAAGCCGAGTTATATATATGTCTATTTTCATTGAGAGTTGTTTAAAGCTAAACTAAATTGGTAGTCCAATCTACATTCTAACTAGTTTAATTTTTTAGACGATTATACTATTGTGGACTAGCGTCAACATTGATGACTTCATGGACAAATAAAGAATTTTTTAACAATTAAAAAGTTTAAGAGTAAAAATGAAATATTTAAAATCATAAGAACATAATTGAAACTACTGATGTAAGATTCTAGCACAAGTCTTTGTTGACGTGGAATCCGAGGTGGAGGTGAGTCAGCCTAAGGATCACTTGTAATAAGAACTCATACTAATGTAGTGTTGTGCTCAACATATATAGGGATGTCCATTATTTACCCCACGAGGGACATGGTGGGAATCCTCGTTATTAGGCAGGCTGTGGGGAAATGGGGGAAAGGAGTAGGGAGAAAAAAAATCCTTGCAAGCGAAAATGGGACGAGGATGGGAATACATTCCTCGTCCCTATTTCTGCAGTCCCTGCCCCGTTTGTAATTTTTAATTTTAATTTTATTATTTTTATTATTGTTGTTATTGTTGTTGTTATTATTATTATTATATTTAACTTTAGATTTCATTGCTTAATGACTTAAATAATTTGATATGTTTAAACTATTTGCTCAAACATTTAGACTACACATGGATAATTATATAATTTGATAGGTAATATTATTTTGTTTCTATTAGAAAGTTTAATAAATTTCTCTTTAAATGAAGATTTTACATTGGAATAAACCATTTAAATGAAAATTTTCAATAAGAAATTAACTATTTAATTAAAAACTTTCAAAAGTATCAATTGATTTTTTTTTTCCTAAAAAAAAGCTAAACGAGAAGTAATTCCTTACGGAAAATCTCCACCCGTTCCCTATGAAATTTAACACGGAATTTTGCAAGGATGGACAATTATATGAGGGTTGGGCTAGGGACGGGGAAACCATCCTCATCCCTGCCCCAACTTCGTGGACATCTCTAGCTCAACACACTCTGATACTTAAGTTAATACTTAGACCAAAATGGTGTCAAGCTATGCTAGAGTGAAATTGTGTACATAGTTTCACTATTTATAGGGAATCCCTATTGCCTGTCATACCATTTAGTTTGTAACTCATTGAGCCAGGATTTTGTAGGTGGCAAACATGTAGCTTGGCTCGACCTGTTATCTAGCCCCAGGGGCGGATTTAGTTAAGGCCAACCTCCCTCAATTTTTTTTTACTTCAAATACTATATATAACCGAAACCAATGTAAAACTTAAAAAAGTTGAATTGCATGGTGGTCTACCTACCTCTAGCCCCCCTTGAAGTCTCAAGTTCAAGCCTCCTTTTAGATTGAAATAGTATCTCGTTTGTAATATATTCAAGTTTTATTTTTATAAAATTACTTTATATAAATATCTCAATTAGGAAAAAATGGAAAAAAAGAAGAAAATATATTGGTGGGATATTCAAACTATAATTCTCTAAATCTAATATTGTTTTTCACCACTTTCAAATGATGTAGCCACTGCCTATAAGGTTTTAAACCTAAAAGAAACTTTTTCAATTATATACATGTACATTTGTCATTTCTCAAATCTAATTGTTGCTGGCAATTTTAAGAGGTCGAGGATTTGGAGAATAATTTTCTAAGTTACACTTAGTCTTCATGTTTCAATTACTCATATAAATTATACATTTAAATTTTATATTTCTTATTTTATGTTTTAGTTTCTTTATTTTCTATATTTTTATTATTGAAGTTAGATAGATAATGTAGTTATTATACAACGATTTCATAATATGAAATCTCGTAGAGAACAATTGTGATATATGAAATTAATAGTGCAGTCTATTTATGATTTTTTATGAATTTTTAGAATTGTTTACTTACAAATTAGTTTTATTGAATTTTATATTAAGCTCCCTGGATAAAAATTCTGGATCCATCACTTTCTAGCCCTGAGTTAAGTCATGAATTTTATTATTTTTTTAATTTTTAATTTTTAATTTTAATTTTATTAAAAGAAGGATAGATCAATTTATATCTTAATATTTTAGGAGAAAATAATGAAGAAATCTGGGCCTACAGATTCTTGTGGAAGGAGCCCATTGGGCTGTAAAGCATCTAACAAAATTCAATTTATATTTGGCATAATTTTAGAAGGGTTAAAAGTACAAATTTAGTTGGTGAACTTTGAAATTTGTATCTATTTGGTCTTTAAACTTTTAAAAGTATCCTATAGGTCTTTAAAAAAATTTATAATTTTTAAAAATTAATTAATCTATTAGATATAAATTTGAAATTTATGTCTAATGGAACCTTAAAATTTTAATTTTATGTCTAATATATTCGTAAATTTTAAAAAATTCGAAAGTTCAGGGACCAAATTGGCACAAATTTTAGAGTTTAGGGACTAAACTTGTAATTTAACCTTTTAGAAAATACATAGAAAGTAAAATTTTAAAGTAATTACAATATATTGGTGAATTCTACTGTTACACATTTCTATCTCTAAAAAAATGCATTCGTCTCCTTTTCAAAAAAAAAGGGCATACATTAGAAAAGAAAGAGATCTTTCCTTTCTAATGTGTGTAAAAATACAAATATATATATATATATATATATATATATATATATATATATATATACCATAGTCAAATTTAATTTGACAATAAAATAAAAAGTTCTTTGATTAACTTTTTCTTTTAGTTCACATCTTCAATTAAAACTTTTTTTCAATAGCACATCTTTAATTAAAATTAATACGTAGAAAGATTTGCACATTTGTTCAATTTGTAACAATAATAAAAGATTTAATGTAAATAAATCACATATGATACTTTTTTGTAATATAATATTTTAAAAGTTTCTAAACCAACGAGAGAAACTTCCAATGGCAAAAATAGGACCACCTTCAATCCGAGTCCAGAGGCCAAAATGAAAGAGAGGGACCCTTTTGTACTAAACACATCATTGTTCATCTTAAAAGTTAAAACACAGATATATTATTAGAGAACCTTGATGATTCCAAATATCGAGGACTCAAAATTATAAAGATGACATCATTGATTTTTTTTTTTTTTTTTAAAATCTCTTTTTTCATTCTTTATTCGTTGCAAACATTTCTTCAACATAAATGATAATGAGGAAGGCAGATATAAAAGAGAATAAACATGGAATAAGAAGCAAAGCAAGCCTGCCTTTTCTTTAAAAAAGATATTGATCGGATGAGATAGAAAAAAGTTGACAATTGGAGATTCTTCCTATAGTCTCTCGGAGTCCGTGCCATTTAAAAACATTTTCTCTATTTTTATATTAGTTAAATTACTTCTAATTTTTTATATTTGTGTCAAATATATTCTTAAATTTTAAAAAACGTTTAAGAAGTCTTTGAACTTTTAATTTTGTGTCTAACATGTCTCTGAACTTAAAAAATATCAAATAAATCTTTGGACTTTCAATTTTGTGCTTAATAGGTTACTGACATATTCAACATTTTTTTAAAATTAACGAATCTATTAAACATAAAATTGAATTTTGTGTCTAAGGAAGTTTAGAGACTTATTATGTACTTTTTAAAATTTTCAAACTTATCAAATACAAAATTGAAAGTTCGGAGGTCTGTTAGATACTTTTAAAGTTCAGTAACCTATTCGACATAAACTTAAAAGTTCATAGACTAAACTTCTAATTTAACCTTTTATATTTTTTAAAACTTTTGTCTAGACTTCAAACATTGAGCATGTAGATTCGCCTTTGACCAATGTGAATCTTGAGCCACCATTAAACTGAATTAATATACTGCAAAAAAAAATTATTCTAAATATCATTATTGTTTCTCTTTTTTCTTAAAATTTTTTGAAAGTAAAATCTTTGGAGTAGCCCAACTAGATTCTAATGAAACCCTAGTGTATTGGGACAATGCATTAATATATCTTTATTCATTGCATTTTAAATATGGATAATGGATCCTCCATACATCAAATCAAATTCGTGTTAAATCTTTTTTTTTTTTTTACTCTATCTTATAAGAACTCATAACATATTGAGTATGCAAGGGATTAAATTGAAAATAAGATAATGCAAGAGTATCTATGCAATCAAAAAGCATGAGGAGAGAGGGAAATTGGTTTGAGAGTGCAAGGGAAAAAAGAAAGAAAAGAAAGGCAAAAAAAAAGACATGAAAGTTACTATTTCTTAAGCAAAAGCAATCATTGATTGATGAATTATTTTCTTTTTTCTCTGGCATAGCGTCACCATAGTGTTTAATAACTTGGAAATAATTATGCACGTTTTAATTCATGGAATAATTATTTCTATTTAATTTAGCAAGATTAAATTGAACAAAACCTTAAACAGTCATCTCATTTTCTTTGAATTTTAAAATAAAAGTTAGCTTAAATTACAAGTTCAAGCCATGAACTTTCATGTTTGTTTTTATTAGATTCCTAAACTTTTCTTTAAACTTTCAATTTGCCTCTAATAAGTTATTGATTTGACATTTTTTAAAATTCACAAATCTATTGTATAGATAATTGAAATTTAAGATCTTCTTAGATACAAAATTTAATTTTATGTTTAAGAGATTTATTAATTTTAAGAAAGGTAGAATATGTCAGAAACCTATTGACACAAAATTGAATGTTCAGATAGTTTGAGTTATAATAGTCTGTGGAGTACTCAGCACTCTAAACACATACTATTATAACTCAGACTAAATAACTTTGCATCTTAAATACAAATTATATAACTCCATAAATTATTATAATCTACAGACTATTATAACATATTCAGTGCCTCTTACAGACTATACCTATAATGTACTCTTAAAGTTAATATGAGTTATTTATTCCCAAAAGATTTAAGTTGAAAAATAAAAGGTGGCATGTGTAACTTTTTGGGCGAGTGGGAATGGTATTAGTGATGGATAGGATTGGACGGAGAGAAAGCAAGAGGGATCTCTAGGCAGACGCCTATTTTCGATGTTTTGAAACCTGGACAAGTAAAGTTTTGGTAACAATTAACAAAACATATTTGATCCTTTATTTTTTAGAATGTTATTCTTTTAAATAATTAAAGTTATTATTTCTCCAAAAATTATTGTTAAATTATAAGTTTTGTCTTAATTTTGTATCTGTGTTAATTTTATCACATTAACACTGATTATATTATTCAATGCTTATGTGATGAGCCAGTTTCAAATAAGTTTTGCATTTGATCTTGTAAACAAAATCAATGACATAGATATATGAGTACAATAATTTAATATGTATCCATCGTCTAATTATAGTTTTTTTAAATTGTGCACAAGATAACTTTTTATTTTCTCATGGTATTTTTTAGTCCTATTTTAATTTTTTTTAAAGAATTGTAATTGAATAAGTGGTACAAATTAATGTTATATTGTACATATATTGACAATTATAAAATTTATTTTAAAATTTTATTTGCTTAAAAAATATGTGCAAAATCAACTTTTAGAAAATCGCTGTCCATGCATACTCATAATAAATCTTTTAAAAAATATTTTCAAAATAAGTATTAAATAAGATCAAAGTCCAAGAAAACGGCACGTTGGAGAAAAGTAATAACATCTTGCTACCACTAATAATAATTTTTAAGTTCATTAGGAAAGACGTTCACATTCATATATACCACTTTAAAAGATTATGTAATAAGTAATTTATTTATTGAGTTGTGTTATATAATAAGTAATTTATCTACTCAATTATGTTTGAATTGACTATATACATATTTATCTAATTCAAAGAGAAAAAAGTTTTTTTTTTCTTTCAAAGGAACAAAGAGAAAAAGTTAAAAAGAATATGTTGAAATTATATTTAAATATAAATTGTGGATAAGGAAAAGATGACAAGAGAATAAAGATGAAATAATTCATAACTTATTATAATTATTTTTTCTTTGGACAAATAAAGACAACTTAATTAAAATAAGATTATATGATTTTTCTAATGCATTTTTGTGGGATGAGTTATGGCTGTGATAATACTATCATTATTTAAAAGATGATGGAGGGTTTTGGCAAAGCATATGGTAGCAAGGAAACTCAGCCATTTTTTTCCTTTTTTCTTTTAGTTTAACTGTATATAGAGCGAAAATTTTGAATATCTGAACTCTTAATTGAAGGTACATATTAAAAGATCAGTTGAACTATGCTCTTGTTGGCACCAACTATCTACCTAAATATTGGAAGTTTTTTATAATTTTGCCATCACCAACAAATTATTCAATATATTTACTTCCTCATCATCATATCCTTTCTTCTTTTTAAAGTTTTCCTTTTCCATCTTTTGACTTTTAATTACACTTTGTCAATAAGTTAATAATTACCCATCCCCAAAAGGAAAAAAAAAAAAAAAAAAAGAAAAAAAGATCTTGTGTATTTTTCAATGGTAGATCAGTTGGAGATTGAAGAATTTAACCTAAAAATGTTTCAACTCACTGGATTTTGAAGTTAAGCAATCTTTTCTAGGGCATCGTTCATTTTGTTATTTTTCATTTGCGTAAATTTACTGCATTTGGAGACTGTGTTTGCTCATTACCATATAAATGGTGTTGGAGAATTTAAGGCAATTTTTTATACATGCATTGTTTGACTATATACCAAACTACAAACTACATTATGAATTCTAATATTGAGATAAGATAAGTAAGATTTCCATGAAATTAACTTTTACATTCTATCAAGTCAAAAATGGTGAAAGCAGAATACTTTTTTTTTTTTAAAATAATCTAAAGTATATTGGAGAGGTAGTCAATAATAAACATTATTGTAAAAGGACGATTGCTATCTTTTAGTTGTTGGACATGTTAAAATTATGAATAAGAGATCTTGACCATAGACATTAAAAAAAAAACACAGAGAGAGATCTTGACCATAGAAATGCTAAAATCTCATGCGAATAGATGAGCAAACATCCGGTCCCTCTTTCAAATAGGAAAAGAAACAATAATCGAAATAATCTATATTATTTATTTGAACATTAGAAACAAGAATTGAGGAATATATTCTTTGTTCCAATAATTCAACCCAAACTTTCCTACATCTCATCGTGATACTTAAAATCCAATACTTTAAGTAATTAATATTTTAATGGTGATTTTATGTAGTTTTTTTTTTTTTTTTTTTTTTTTTTTTTTTTTTTTTTTTTTGAGTTCAACAACATTTGAAAGTAGGGGGATTCAAACCTCTGACTTTTTGGTCGATGATACATGTCAATTACTGTTGAACTAAGCTCACTTTGGCGATGTTATGTAGTTATTAAGGTTAGAAATGAAAAATTAGATGAATTATTTCAATTAAAATATTCAACTATTACATATTCAAAAATAATCTCAAGTAAAATATTCAGCCAACAAATTTTGTTGGCAAATCTCTATCCCACCCGTATTAACAAAAATTTAAGTGAAAATAAGAAATGGTCTCATCTAGTTTATTCTCCTAACGTAAGAGATCATATATTTTAATATCATAAAGGGAATGATTGCATATTGCTTGTAACTTGCACATTTTAAAAGATAACCATATTGTCTATTTTATAAATAGTTTTAGCATCGATATAGCTACTAAATCTATTTATCATACTTTATTTGAACAAATGAATAATCCCAAAAAGAGGAAACTCTTCATAGTCTTTTCAAAGGTGAAATATTAGAAATTAATTGAATCCATATGCAATTTCACTTGGGCATGACGTGCTATTAAAGTATGTCTCAAATAATGCTTTAGATTAAGAGGCCTCAAAAAAGGCGAATTCAATCCAAACGAGGTGAACTAAAGCAGATCTCGAAATTTAAACTTTTGGTCTAATCAGTAATTTGTGTATTAACTAATAAGTAATCCCAATTTTGGTATAAATAATTAGTTAGATTTTATTTCATTTTGTCTTATAATCTTATTAGAGTAAATTGAGAGCAATAAAAATAATTGAAACAAGATAACACGTCATTCAGGAACATCTTATTAGAGTAAATTGAGAGCAATAAAAATAATTGAAACAAGATAACACGGCATTCAGGAACATCTTATTAGAGTAAATTGAGAGCAATAAAAATAATTGAAACAAGATAACACATCATTCAGGAACAAAAGAAAATAGGATCCAAGTGTCTGTTTTAAAATGGTTAAATTACAAATTTATTCCCTAAACTTTTAGATTTGTATCCATTTAATCTTTAAACTTAAAAAAAATGCTTAATAGGTCCCTCCCTTCTTCACACAAAATACACACCCTCCTTAATTCTCACAACTATGTTGCAGTTTAAAATTTAGGATACAGAAGAAATTTGTAGATATGCTAACTCATGAAAATACTTTTTAAAATAATATGAAATCTTTCAATCGCTCAATTACAACAATCTAGGAATTTGATTGAAAATTTTCAATTTATTTGGACTAAAAGTTAAAAATGATCATAAAGAGAGTTTGATTTTTTTTTTTTTTTTGAAAGAGAAATATAATTAAATAACCAAAGAGGAACGATAATCCTCGCCACAGATACAACTAACCCAATAGGGGAAGTCTGAAACCCAAACTAAAGGATCCGCCCCCGACATGGAGGACGACGACCAGCTAACCGGCTCCAAAAACACTGACCGTGCAAGAGAGTGGGCGACAGAGTTACAAAGTCTAGGACAAAAAACAAACCGAACCTTGTTCCAGTGGGAGGTGAGAGAGTGAATCTCATCAATAACGAAACTAGTTTCAGATATATCTGTACCCGGGTTGCTCAAAGCAGAAACAACCTCCATCGAGTCGGATTCTACAATGATGGTATGGAATGAGCTAAGCTCAACCCTAGAGAGAGAACGAAGACCAGCCATGATCGCAGCAGCTTCAAGAGACTTGATCGACCATTTTCGCTGCCAATGCTGGATCCCAACGCAAAGAGGAGACCCCCGAGAGTCACGAGCCATCAATAAAGAGAGTTTGATTAAAACAGTGTATACTAAAATATTAATTTAAACGATAGGAAACCAACATATATATATATATATATATATATATTTGGTAAGATGCACTTTTGATTTCTCAAATTTGGAGTTAATGTCTATTTAATATCTTAAGTTTCAAAATATACACTTTTAGTCTCAAGTTGGCAAAACGATTAAAAATGGTCCCTAACTTAACTTTAACCTAATGGAATGCTGATTGGACCATTATGTGATGTTGTGAATGGAATTACAAATTTATAGATGTTGACGTGGATGAGATGAAAAAATTATTTCATTTGGTTACTTGAAAAATTAATTAAAAAAAGTAAATTATTAAGTAAAAATTAAAATGGTTTGAAATATGCTAAAATATTCTAAAACCTTTTCTCAATCTCCTACGTGCCCTAATCATATGTCGACTTCTTCCACACAACAAAAAGCAATCGTTAGTTGACCAGCCGTCGCCGTTTGCTAGCAATCCTCCCGTCGTCGTCTACCATCCTGTCGAATTGAAGGTATTTGAAGAGTTTCAGTGTCCCGTCATTCCGATTGAAGGTATTTGAAGTATTGTCTTTAAAGGAGTTTCAGTGTCCTCTCCCTTACCAAAGAGTTATTCTTTAATATATATGAAAAGATTATTGTCCATTGTTTTAAAATCGGTTTTATTGAACAAGTTGGAACGATTGAAACTGATTTATTTAAATATATTAAGATAATAGTTCACACAATAAGTTGGAATCCATTCAAACTAATTTATTTAGTAGAATAGTTCATATATTAACACACACAAAACTCCAACAAGTCTTGAGCTTTGAGATTTTTCTCATACAATGAAACTTAAGTAGTTTTTAACCAACTAATTTTTTTTTTTCTTTTTCGAAATAAAACAATTTTTGTATAGTGAATAAAATTCAATTTAATTCTATAGTTTATTTTGTGGTATTGGAGTATAGTTGTTTAGTGGCAACTTTAACAACCTAGGTGTGAGATTATATTTTTATTTTTTTTTTCTAAATTTATTTAGTTTTACTATTTTGTCTCTTTTTTTTTTTTTTTTTGTTAATCCTATTTTTGCTAATCACATTGATCTTAATGAAATTGAAAGTTTCTTGGTGCTAACCGAAAGGCTTTCTTTCTCTTCATTTTTGTTTTCATGTTTTTTTGGTCATTCAATATAAATTTACAACCGTGACATCTTAAATTATGCTTAGCCATAAAGAAATCTGCATTATATTAATTCGGTTTAATGGTGGCACAAAATTATCTTAACAATGACTTTATTCTAATAAAAGTTTGAATATACTGCTTCGTTTTACCAAGTAAATCTGCATTAAGAAAAAGCTTTGAAAGAAACTCAAGACCATTTGAAAATTGAGATCAGTTCTTGTTTATTAGATTATATGAGGTTTCATCTCAAAATCAATTGACAATGAGAGGAGTAGCTCATGTATCTTATAAATTGTGAGATATCTCTTCATCTTTTCGATATGAGATCCTCAACATTGTTAATTCAAACAAAACAGAACCTTCCATGCTAACAAAATGGAATTTGTTCTTCAACAAATTCAGTGAAAGGTTGTGCGAAAGTTTCCTTTGGTCAATTTGATCTCATTAGCACCCCAAGAAAATAGAACTGATTGATGAAAATTGAGAAATCTACATAAAACTAAGTTTGATATTTTCCATAAAAACCAGTTTACAACAAACCTTGTTTATCAATGCAACAAACAGTTTGCAGCCATTTTATAACTCTATCAAATCTCATCAGCTATTTATTTCAAGGAAAAGGATGTATTCCGATCAAAATCCATAAAATACTTAGTTCTTAAGCTTTTTATTGATATTTTTATGGCTAAATTATAAAAAATACCTCTGAAATTTGTACTTTATTTCAAAAATATCTATGAACTTTCAAAAGTTTCATTAATACCCTTAAACTTTCAAAAAAAGTTCAAAAATATCATTACCGTTAGTTTTGGATGGAAACCGTTAGTACTTTATTTCAAAAATACCCCTGAACTTTTAAAAGTTTCATTAATACCTTTAAACTTTTTTAAAAAGTTCAAAAATACCCTTAAACTTTAAAAAAAAAAGTTAAAAAATATTCTTACTGTGTTAGTATATAGACAAAAATTGTTAGTACCTCGTTTTAAAATACCCTTGAACTTTCAAAAGTTGTATTAATACTCTTAACCTTAAAAAAAAGGTTAAAAAATGCTCTTACCGTTAGTATATGGATGAAAAACATTTATCTACACCTCATTCCCTCTCTCTTCTATTTCTTCTCTCTCTTGATTTGCTTCAATCTATGGCCTAACACTTTTATACTTTTTTCCTTTCTTTTTCAATACTCTTTTCACTCTCTTCTTCCATTTTTCAATCTCTAAAACTACCCCATTCAATCAAGGTATATAGACTATAGTAAGAACAAAGGAGAATAATGGAACCACCAAGGGACCATATGACTTAAATGCTTTAACAAGGTTGTACATTAGTAATTTGAGTTAGTATGTTTTGGTTTAATACACAAAAAAGACACATGTTGAGAATTTGAGTCATAATTTTGAAGACATCTAGTGGGAGGGAAAAGAAAGAAAATATATGCATTAGCAAATTTGTAGCGGATGAAGATTTTATTAATCTTTTTTGCAGTTCAAATTAGTCTATTCGTTGTGGTCAGTTAAGAAGGTTCTTCATGATTGAAAATTAGAGAAATATAGAAAAAATGAGAGTATCTATATGAAAAAAAAAAATGAGGGCATCTATATGAGTTGTTTCAAATTGGTTATTTTCCAACTCAAAATAACTTCAAAGACATTGGTTATTTGTGTGATGAAATTTCTTATATTTATGTTTGAGCATGTTTAGAAATGAAATAGAGCTTTTTCTGTTAATTAAAAGTTCTACTATTTAAGAATAAAGGAGAAATGAGGGAAGCTTTAGAGATTGAAAAATGGAAGAAAAGAGTAAGAGGGTATTGAAAAAGAAAGGGAAAAAAATAGAAAAAAATAGAAAAGTGTTAAGTCATAGATTGAAGCAAATCAGGAAAAAGATGAAATAGAAAGATAAAGGTAATCAGGTGTAGATAAACAATTTTCGTCCATATACTAATGGTAAGAGCATTTTTTAATATTTTTTTTTAAGGTTAAGTGTGTTAAAGTGAAAGTTCAAATGTATTTTTAAAATAAGTTACTAACGATTTCTATCCATATATTAATGGTAAAGGGTATTTTTGAACTTTTTTTGAAAGTTGAAGGATATTAATGAAACTTTTGAAAGTTTAGGGGTATTTTTGAAACAAAGTACAAAGTTTATGGGTATTTTTGAAACAAAGTACGGTAAGAGTATTTTTGAACTTTTTTTGAAAGTTTAAGAATATTAATAAAACTTTTGAAGTTCATAGGTATTTTTGAACTTTTTTTTTTAAAGTTTAAAGTATTAATAAAACTTTTGAAAGTTCAAGAGTATCTTTAAAACAAAGTACAAATCTCAAAGGTATTTTCTTTAATTTAGCCTATTTTTATTTGTGGAAATCAATGCACTAATAAAATCATAGTGAGGATAAAAGTTATAATTTTAGAAGCCAACAAACTTAAGTTTATGACTATAACTTCACATCTTCATGTTCTAATCCGTAATGACAACTCATTTAGTAATGTCAAATTAAAAATTGCAAAGATCTTAAGAAGGTGAAAAAATTGAATGAGAATCCATTAAATGATTAGAGGAGAAAACAACTTAGTCTTTCTTTCAAGAACTTCCATAAACCCCTTTACCAACATATAATAGAACAACGAATTCTGAATATAGAGAAACAAATATGGTGAGAAAATGTAGAGAATATGCAGACATTGGTGGGTGGTGGTGTGCAACATGCGACGAGCTGCGACAAAATGGTGGACAACGACAGGCTGCAACGGTGAACGGAGACTGCTGGTCGACAAACGATTCGTTTATTGTGCAAAAAAAGTCGACATACGATTAGGGTACGTAGGAGATTAAGAAAAGATTTTGGAATATTTCAGTATATTTTAAACCATTTTAACTTTTACTTAATAATTTACTTTTTAAAAAAAATTAATTTGCCAAGTAATCAAATGAAATAAACTTATCATTCCATCCAGATTAATATATATAGATTTGTCATCTTATCCACGTCATCACATAACGATCTAATCAGCATTTCGTTAGGTTAAAGTTAAGACATGGACCACGTAGAATCGTTTTTCAAACCAAGAAGACTAAAATGTATTTTTTGAAACTTCAAGAACTAAATAAACATCCACCCCAAATATGGAGAACCAAAAGCACATTTTGTCCTTTTTATAATAGAAGTAATAAACTTTTAGCACAAGTTTCACAAGTCATTTCAATTTCTACACTAAATTTTCAATTTCATTAAATTAGACCTGAAATTGATAAGTATAGCAATCTTTACCCACATTTGAATAAGTTGTATAATTTTTACATTCTAATAGATATATATTTTTTTCATTTTTTAAAAAAAATATTATTTATGCATGTTTAATAAATTATAACCTATATATGATAAGAAATTGATGGAATTAAAAAAAATAATAAAAACAAACAACACTAGAGTGTGACTTTTGTTGAAATTTGTGAGTCTTGATAAATTTATTCAATGGACAATCTTCTACATTAAACAAGCTTAATTTAGGGGAAGTTGTAAGACTGGCCAAAACGTTGTCGAAAATAGCCTTTCCAGTGTTTTTGCGCGTTTTACTATTATGAAGTATATTAGATATATTGTTAATATACTATTGATATACCTAAAATGAAGTATATCACTGATATACTACTGGTATGTTTTACTATAGTATATCAGTGAAATGATATTTCTAATATATGAAGAATATCAATAGTATAATAGTACTTTATATTCAACATATAAGATATATCTAAAATGAAGTATATGACTGATATATTATATTACTTATATAAGAGTAAAGTAAATAAAAATGACTTTATTATTCTTCTTATTATTATTATTTCAATCTTAATACATCATGCCAGGTTTATAAATAAAAAATGAATTTACTATTATTATTATTATTATTTTGAATGGCACACAAGATTTGCATGATAGAAATAATGTGCTGTTCTCATAAAATTGGCACTTTGGAGACGCGCGTCCCTCTACGCGTTACGATCCCGAGTGAACGAATTTAATTTCGAAAATTTTAAGATTTATGTATATAATAAAAACAGTTCTCTTTTCAAAATAAAATAAAAATAGTTCTAAAAGAAATTGTGTATAATAAAAATAGTAAATTGGAATCGTAACAGGAGGGCGTCCAAATGGGAAGGGAACGGCTCCCCGTATTTTGTGGGGGGGATTTTTTAAACTATTCGAAATTGATTAAATATTTGGAAAAAAACAGGTTTCCTTAGAAATATTATTTTAAGATCTTGGAATAGTTATAACGTGACTTGAGAGATTATAGTAGTATTTTTGTTGTCCATTTATAATTTAGCTAAACTAAAAAAAAGGTAAAAGAAAAACACATACACAACACAGACAATCTTATAGAAATTACTTGAATTATTTCTCAAGTAGGTTATAAATTATCATCCATAGTATGTTTTTAAAGATTATTATAATTTAAACAGAGGAGAAATATTCAAACCTACTATTAAGAAGTACTAATTCAGCTTTGCTATTTTTCAAATTAAAAAAAAAAACAGCTTTGCTAATATTGAAATCGTCAATAGTGTTCTATTACCTTTCATGTTGTTAACATTTTAAACATTTTTTTTTTAAATAATTACTGGCATTTTGGAAAAAAAAAATCCATATGATAAAAGTGTATAAATGTGGAAATATCAATGCTAATGTTGTAGTGGATATTTTGAAAAATAAATTACAAAATTCTTACATATTCATAAAAATGTGTGTTTTTTTAGTTCAATAATTATAGAAAATTGAACCATTAATTTTTGAGATGACAATAAATGTCTTATTCACTAATATATGCTTGAATTGACCATAAAAATAACTGTCTTAATATTCATAAAAAAAAACTTTAAAATTTGAATAATCGATAGTTTGATTTTTTTTTTAGACAAAGGTAGTTTGAATTTACTTACTACTTAAATTTGATTAATTATTAGTATCTAATAAGACATAACTAGTTTGGTAATGAGAATTATTTAATAATCTTCACATAAAACTTCACCTTCTGTGGTTAAATTATATATAAATTAATGAATAATAAACTATTTAGTAGAACACACAACAACAAATAGAATTAATTTCTCAAATTATAACAACTTGTTAGTAAAAGTTATGTTCTTATATCAAGTTTTTATTTTATTATTAAAAAAAAAAACCAGATAGAAAAAATTCAATTTGCAACCTTTTTATACTTTTTGATAGAATGTATTGGAGGCTCACATGTCAGACACTACTCTTTTAGCACTCTTTCTACTAGCTTTTCTTTGTTTGTTTTTATGTAGAAAGCTTTTATCATCCTAAAATTAAAAAGAACTTAAGTTAATCATACAAGTAAAATAATTGAATCAAATAACAATAAAACGGAAAAAGAGTAAAATAATTGATACAAATAGAATTTCCGTTGGAAGTCATTGGGGTCAAACGCTTCCCAACAATTGTCCTCCATCCCTACGACCCACCTCACGTGATTTCCTCCAGAAAGTGCTTCTTACAAAAAGGGCCAGCTGCTCCGCATTATTCTCTTTTCTCTCCACCACTTCCTTCTTTCTCCCCGCCTCTCTCCGCCGCTGGGAGCTCCGGTCGGGATAATGAACCCCAATCCCCCCACATTTCTCCCTTCACTTCCACTTCTCTTTTCTGTTGTACTGTTCTCTCTCTCCGCTTTTGCCGCCTCTGGATTTGCCTTTCAAATTACGCCGCCGCCAGAGGTTGTCCCACCGGAAGACTTGCTGCTGCCGTCCGACGCCGTTTCGCTTCTTTCGTTCAAGTCCAAAGCTGACTTGGACAACAAGCTTCTTTACACTCTCAATGAGCGGTTTGATTACTGTCAATGGCAGGGCGTGAAGTGCGTCCAGGGTCGTGTTGTTCGTCTGGTTCTTCAATCGTTTGGTCTCCGAGGGATATTGTCCCCAAATACAGTGTCTAAGCTCGACCAGCTTAGGATCCTCAGCCTGCATAATAACTCGCTCGAGGGACCCATTCCTGACCTATCCGGACTCTTCAATCTGAAATCTCTGTTCCTTGGCCGAAACTCCTTCGTTGGGTCTTTTCCGCCGTCGATTCTCACTCTTCACCGGCTTCAGACTCTTGATCTTTCCTATAACAACTTCACCGGTCCGCTTCCAGTGTGGCTTTCCTCATTGGACCGGCTCATTACGCTCCGGCTCGAATGGAATGGTTTCACTGGAAGTATTCCGCCCTTAAATCAGTCATTTCTTGAGGTCTTCAATGTCACGGGGAACAATCTAACCGGGAAAATTCCGGTCACCCCCACTCTCTCGCGTTTCAACACGTCGTCGTTTTTCTGGAACCCAGATCTCTGTGGCGAGATCGTCAACAAGGCATGCCATTCACCCGCTCCATTCTTTGAAGCTTCCAATGCCACTGCCCCATCTCTCCCTTCCGTCCAAAGCGCACAGTCCCAGGACGTAGTTCTCTCTCCAGTCTCTCATGCTAAGCACAAGGAAACCGGTATGATTTTGGGGCTTTCAGTCGGCGCCGCAGTTTTAGTAGCAGGTCTTTTATGTTTCTTCGTAGCAGCCAGAACCCAAACTGTATCAAAGCCAGCAATGGCGCAGTTTGAACCCGAAATTGCTTATTCCACAGCTTCCGCAATCGACGAACGAGTCGACAGGAAGGGCGAATTTCAAGCGAAAGTGAAAGAAATTGAAGAAATTCCAAAACCCCAGAAGAGTGGGGGTCTTATATTTTGTGAAGGGGAGGCTGAGTTATTCAGCTTAGAGCAGTTAATGAGGGCTTCGGCGGAGCTACTCGGTAGAGGCACAATGGGAACTACGTACAAAGCCGTGCTCTGCAACCAGCTAATCGTAACGGTGAAGCGTCTTGACGCTACTAAGACCGCCGTAACGAGCAGCGAAGTGTTTGACCGGCATTTGGAAGCAGTGGGTGCGCTTCGTCATCCCAATTTGGTACCAGTTAGGGCCTACTTTCAAGCCAGGGGAGAGAGATTAGTGGTCTACGATTACCAACCTAACGGCAGTCTTTACAACCTCATTCACGGTAAGTAAGCTTATTTAAGTATTTACTGTTGAATTTTTCTTTCTGGGTTTTGATCAATTCACGAGTGCGTTCAAGGTTCACGAGTCGAATTAAGAAATATTCGACGTCGGTGGGTCCGATTGGGGTAAAAAATATGTGGAGTTCTTTTATTTTTTATTCTCGATGTGTGATTACACGATTATTTATGGCATAGTAGATCTCTGTCTGCCATTGGATGAGTCGGTGATGATGCTGGTTCTGCCAAACTGTTGCAGCAACAGCTCTGGTTTTTTAATAATGCCCTTCCGGCTGTATGTGCGATTTTGCCAATGCTGGCAATGACGCCAAAGAATGGACCAAATCGCTGCCTGGCTGTAAATTCAATCCTTATTTACATGGCCCCTTTTCCCCATCCAAAAAGTTGCAGAATTGTCTTGCATTGCAGATTTTGAATTGCTGCTAGACTTTGCATATGGAAAGTGTCCAAATGACATTTCAGAATATTTGTCTATGAATAATTCCAGCATTCCACTTCTGGCCTCATGGTTGGTCACTTTAAAATCTTGGACGGTCAATAGGATGGTTTTTTATTTGGTTGGGCTGTATTTTAGTCTGAGTTCGTTTCTATTTTGATGCAACACTCCCCCTCACTTTTAGCATTTGAATTCTTTATGATCACTCGTATTATTATATCTAGAACATTGCTGGAATGTTAATCTAGTCGTGATTGTGAAGCTTTTAATCAATTCTATCAGCAGTTGCATAATGTTTTTGAAAAATGACAATATAGTTCTTAGAGAACATACAGAAGAAGAAAACCTGTGATTCATGCTCCAAATGGAGTAGTTGGCGCAAGCTCATCTATTTCTAAATTGCGCTTTTGTCCTTTCAGTTTCATTACTTATAATCAACTGTATTGGTGGGTAGGTTCGAGATCAGCAAGGGCTAAGCCTCTGCACTGGACATCATGCTTGAAGATTGCAGAAGATTTAGCTCAGGGCATTGCTTATATGCATCAAGCTTCTAAGTTAATCCATGGCAACTTGAAGTCTACTAATGTTCTCCTCGGAGCAGACTTTGAGGCCTGTCTCACAGACTATGGCCTTTCTGTTCTGGCCGAGTCCCCTGAAGATCCAGATTCTTCACGCTACCAAGCCCCTGAAACTCGCAAATCCAGCCGCAATGCCACCCACAAGAGCGATGTCTTCGCCTTTGGCGTCCTCCTGCTGGAGCTTTTGACAGGAAGACATCCTTCACACCATCCATTTCTTGAGCCAACTGATATGCCAGAATGGGTAAGGGCAGTTAGGGAAGATGATGGTGGGGATAGTAACCAACTTGGAATGCTTACTGAGGTGGCTAGCATCTGTAGTACTACATCCCCTGAACAGAGGCCCCCCATGTGGCAAGTTTTGAAAATGATACTGGAGATTAAAGAGAGCGTCATGATAGAGGACAGTGAATCTAGTGGCTTTTAACGGTTCTTTGACATAAAACAGAAAAAGAGGAAGTATCAACTGTATATTTCGATTGGACTCACTCGGTCAAATTTTTCGACAGCTCGGGCTGAACAATCTATATCTAGGCTGGAGTACAAGGATAATCCATGTAGATATACTTTGATGAAGTTTTTCAGGAATCCCAGATTACAGAAAGCTTTATCCAGCATTTACGACGCAACGTCTTCGACTGGGCAGTATCATCTTACAGTGTTTTTGGCAAGAAAGAAACATGGCTGTGCCGGTTGAGAAGGGGACTGGAGCCAATCAATATGCAGGTTTCAGAAATAGCCTTGTGATCTCAGAATAACAGAATCAAGGAATTGTAATCGCTATCTGCAAGTTTTTATTGCAATGAAACAAGATTTTTATTGATTTGTCCTGTAGGTTTTTTGCTCATTGATGTCGTTTAGGGGAGGGAACCGGAAGTTGGTTTCGGTGTGTGGACTAGATGTAAGAAAATGGTATAACCAATCTAAAACTTAAAATGTAGTGTCAGTGACTGACAACTGGGTGTTATTTCTCATCTCTCCTAAATTCTACCGTCATTGAGTGTTTTATAATTAATGGCAAAATTCAAATGTAGAACCTTAAATGTAGTTTTTCGAAGGTTACGTTTTTTCTCCATAGTTCAAATTTTAACCTAATTTGATATTATATATAATATATATACCCTAATTTAAAGAAGTCATTTTGAACTTTATAACTCAAATGTTTTATCTTTCATCGCAAAATCTTTACACCCCATATGATGTTGAAGTTAATAGGAAAAAACAATCAATATTTTATCGGAGGGACCAAAATGGTTTTTCTTTCTTTTTTCTTTTCTTTTTCTTTTGAAATAACGGTTTACGATCACATTCTTACATACAGAATTTGGTGGAGAAGTCAAAAAGTAATTGTACAGAATTTGGCCGCATCATGAATATGGTTGGTTAGGAGATGTTCATCCCCTGTTCTCATCCTCACTCCAAACGGCATTTTACAGGGCTGAAAGCGAAAACTTCATTGTAAATTTAAATGCTTAAAAGGACATTTAGTTTATGGCTTTTGAAAATCTTTGAATCTCTATAGCTTCAACCTAAGGGCCTGTTTGGTAAGCAATCTGGATTCTGTTTTATGTTTTCTGGTTCACTGAGTTCAGTGAATCTGTGTTTAACATATGTGTTTTCGAAAACTGTTTTATGGATTTTGTGATCTAAATAGTAAAAATTCAGAAAACAACACTTTTATATTTTTATTGTATTCAGATTTTGAATTTGAAAATTTGAAATGCAGAATTATACTAAAAAAGATAAAAACTTTAATAAATATAGTATTTCATGTTATAAACACAATTTATTTTTGTTAAATTAAAATATGTATAATATAATATATTATAAATTATATGTTGTAAAATACTAATTATACAAAATTTATAACAAAAAACATGTTCGTAAATTAATTAATAATGATTTATTTCAACCTAGTATTTAGTTTTGCAACTACAACTAATTTTATAGTCTATAAATATATTATAGAACACATTTTGAACGATTATTTAAATTAGAATCCAATTTTTAAATCTGCTATCAAACACATATATGAAAACATGAAATACAACTATGTTTTCATTGAATCTATTATTTTCAAAATTATGTTTTCAGATTGGCTCCTAAACTGGCCTTAAATTTGCATAAAAATGAACTCAGGATGCTTGAATTTAATTTGATATATATAATTCACATAAGGAAATTACTTTTTTATTTTTATTTTTTTCAATTTCAATTTTCAAATGATACAATTAAGTCGTTTAAAGGAATCTTTTTTGGGGAGAGATGGTATGATTGTCTATCTTGTCAGAGTTTGAAAAGACAAATAATGTGTTTGTGTGGTCAAAAATTCACACTTAAAAATATGGTAAACGTGAAAATGTGCATGAAAACAGGGGAAGATTTGGGAGAGAATTGCTTCATTTTTTTTGGGTAAAATTGTAACGGTTGTTGCCAAATTTTGGACAGGAGAAATCTCACATGACCTCCACGAGACAACCACGATGAATTTATAATTTAGGGGAAAGAAGTAACCTGCAAAAGAGAAAAAACTAGGCACTGATGTGACATTTGCCACACCAGCTCCGATGCTTAAGTTAGCAAGGAGAATTTGAGTGTAGCAAGTTATAATTTAGAGAATGAGGGTTAAGTTGAACTCCCTTTCTTTGAGTCATAATGACATATTTATAGGACCTTTGTTTTCCATATTCCTTTTTAGATAAGGATATAAAAGGTTTCCCCTTCTATTTAGGAATTAGATTGGAAAAGGTTAATCTTATATTGCAAGATTCCCTTGTAATTCCGGTTTATCAGTTTAGTCCAATTTCACCCACAACATTAGCCCCCACTCCCTAGTTAGGATACGAGATTAGGAGCGTGTGGAGTAATTGTATGGAGCATGACTTGGGAGTAGCTTATTAAGTTTTGGAGTCATTGTTGACATTTCGAGGTCTGCCTCGAATTATCTCTAGTTATTGTTGTCCATCCTTGTGAGGATTTTCAGTCTCCTAGAGTGTCGGTTTCTCCTTTTTCCAGTAGGAATTTTAGAGTTCCATGACGCTTATCTCGCGTCTTGGTTTCTCTGTTTCCTATAGGAATTTTAGGGTTCCGTGACGCTTATTTTGCGTCTCAGATCATCCCCAGGATTGCCGTCTAACCCCGTAGGTCGGTCTCTTCCTGGTGGGTAAGATTCTCCTCTGGATATGTGTTCGTCCACATCCTGGAGAAAATTTAGGACTCCAAGGTTCTCCTTGGATCTCCCCAAGATTGTCGTCCAACCCCGTAGGGAACATTTCGATCTTTCTTGGGGGCTAAGACTCTCCTCTGGATTCACGATCTGTGCCGTTTTCCTGGAGAGAATATGTAAATTCGAGGGCGTCCTCAAATTTAAGTGGGATTGCCATCAAACCCCGTAGGGACTATTCTGGACTTCCCGACCTCCCGTAGGAGGGAATTTTGGCCATCTAGTAGCCTTTGTAGCTTCTTGCTTGCATAAGTGTATTTTTGAATAGGTGGAATCTGGAATGTTCCATCAATTATTCTGCATTCAAAATATAATTTTCATGAATATGATATTTTCTCATATCATATGAAATCACCCTCTAGTTTGAGAGTTAGGCAATTCAATGCAGATGAAATACTGATTTAGCTGAATGAAATATATTCAACCACTTATGTAAGGAAAATATGGAATTTTATGAAGTGGTCTGCTGTTTGAATAACTTGTTATATCATGCAAGCAATTTCAAGACTTCTAGAATTCCATATAATAAATTTCTTTCTATAGATATGTCATGTCACTTTTAATAACTCATGATGTTCAATTCTTTATTAGAGCACAAAAACTGCTATTTTGATGTTATCATGCTAATGACATTTAAATAATTCAAAAATGCAGAGTGCATAAAGATGTTATAACATAGACAAAAGATCATAACAAAATAATTATGACATGCATAATTTGGTTATTGAATTTAAATATTGCACTATAAAGTTTCAAGTTTGAAGTAAACTTATCTGTGACGTTGCAACTTTGCAGAAACCTTCAAAGTTGATTCCTCAAAATTTGCTTTGTTTCCTCCAAATTTGCTTAGTAGTCTCGTTTTTCAAATTTAATTGTTTAAATCTTCGATTTCCATATTTTGACATCTTGAGGAGTTCTTGCTTTACAATTCCTCTGTTGATCAATCTTCTTCCATATTGAGTTTCCAAAATTATCCTTCTGAATTGAATTAAGAGGTGTGGATAATCTTGGCCATGTTGATTTGGTGAGCCCCCAGCTTCTTTTCTTCTTTTGCTTTTTGTTTGATAGAGAGATATATCCCCTATATTCAGTCATCCTAATCAATGAGGACTTTTCCTAATATTTTTTTATTCTTGTAGAGATCATTCAGATTAACGCTTTGAAATTTACTCCAATTGTAATCATGAATTTTCATGTCAAGTAATTCCTTAGAACTCATATATAGTCTTCAATCATAAAGAAATTGAAGACCCTCCTTTCATCTTCTGCAATTCATCCTCCTTTAATTGAACTATCTCCAGCGCATTATCAAGAATGTCAGTTACAACTTGCAAGCATAGTTGTACGAATTTCTAACGGAATCTTGCGGCCATGAATCTCGAAGAAGCTTCAGCAACATTTGATTTTATTTCTTTTTTTTATCCATTCTAAGCCCCCATGTCTTCATTCTTTATTGTTCTCAATTTAGATATGCAAGGTAGTGAAGGGGTGACTATTAAGAATGCGGAAGCAATTTTAGATCTTGAGCACTCTAATTTGATCAATTTTATCATACAAAAAACATGCTCAAAACTGGAAAAAACTGGAAAGTATGAACACATACCTTTGTAGCTCAAAATCTCCAAATTCTTTGCAAATCTTGGATCACCACTAGAGTCTTCCCTACTATTCTCAGCCCTTGGAATGGATTGTGGGATCTTTGATTGAGAGAAATTGGGAGAAGAATGAGTAAAGATCTAAATAAAAAAGCTAGAGAGTTTTCTACAAAAATCTCTTGTTTTTCTAATCTTCTTTCTCCATTGTGTTTCTTCTCTATTTATAGAAAGCCACAAGCTTAGTGAAGAAGCTAATTGAATGAAGATAAACTTCAAACAAGAAGCTTTGTGAAGAAGCCAATTGAAAGAAGATATGCTTCAAACAATAAGCTTGATGAAGAAGTTATGAACTTGGTCCATATTTCATTTCCAAATGAATTTGAATTCTTTTTTTAATTTTAATTCAAAATTAATATAAAATTAATTTTAAATTAAAATCAATTTTTAATTAATTAAACAATTTAATTAATTTTAAATAAATATTTAATTTAATATCAAATATCAAATTAAATAATTGGACCAATCCTAATTTCTCAAAACGAACGTTCGAACATGAATCCCTATTCATGTTTTAAACCGAACGAATATTTAAATCATATTTAAATATTTCCACCTCTTCTTTATCATAGTTTAATTCATAATTAAGCTATGATACGTTAAGTATATCGCATATAATTAACTTTTTCTCCCAAATTCGAATTTGAACAATTCAAATTCTTTTCTCTCAAATTATTCCAAGGCTTAGTCTGAGCTAGTAAGGGGACCTAATGGACCTACAGATCATGAGCTCCAACGATACGAGATTAACCGGCCAAACTCTTTAGCCTAGCTAATCAACATTCGTTAACCATCGGGACACTCCACTAAAGCCCAGTGGCTGCACTCTTGTAACGACCCTAGGGGCTCAACACGCTACCTAAGAGTCATTACTAAGTCACGTCGCTATATTACCAAAAATTTCGGCAACATAACGGCGTAACTACACGAAAACCAAAATTTTGACCCTGATAAGACATAGAAAAACACACTTCTAAGATTTCAAACAACCTCCTAGCATCCAACAAACTTCTCAATATGATGCTAGGGTTCAAACAGAAGAAATCAAATATACGTGCACGATTTACAAAGAAAGGTTAAAAGATTTTAAAACATTCTCCTAACATTTAAAAAAAAAAACTTAACATGAGTTCTATATACATCTAGAAACATAGAGGAAGCGGAATAGCGATCAGTCGGCTCCCATGACTCGAGTAGAGGATCTCCGGTCACACGCTAGAGCCGATCTTAGCCTTACCTGAAAACATTTTTAAAAGGAAAAGGGTGAGTATTAACGAATAATACTCAGTAAGTCCATCATAGTTTTAAAATAAGAATTTCAATCACATGCAACATGTCATTTTAAATCATAAAACCATCGCTTTAGTAGGGGACCTAAAATTCCTTTTATAAACCATATACTTTTCCTCGCAGCTCTTGTGAACGATTAAATTCTCCCGAGGGCCTCTGAATAGTCCGAAGACATAGTTTTTTTTCTGTCTAATAGAGTCCTCCCTACCTCTGAGAGTTAAGCTCGAAAGCTAACATATATCATGGAGTCCGAAGACTCAGCCCGAAGGCTACCATCGTGGAGTCCGAAGACTCAAGCCCGTCGGCTACAGTCGTGGGGGCACTCTCGAACCCCGGGAGCATATAGAGTCCGAAGACTCGGGTTCCCTCAAAACCCACATAAAACTTTTGGGAGAATTATCGCCACAGCCTATATAAATCTTTTCATGAACACAACACATGCATGAGGTCCCATTCGTTTTAGAACATAGTTATGAATGCATCAGTCATAGCAATCGCATTTCAAAGACATACATATAATATACTTTCTTTCTTAAATACTTAACATGAAAACATAAACTTTCAAAGAAATCATAGAGCTAGCTTTAAGTTTCGAAAACTTCTTTCGTTGTGAGATCCCTTACCTTAAGTCTTTACTTATTACAATACCCTTTCTTCACTTAGTAATAAGCTTCTTGAGTTCCCACTCCAAGTACGATCCTCGGTCCTCGACAATTCACCTAAAAAGTGTTCTAAACGTGTCTTAAACCATCCAAATTACGTTAAAACACATTCTATCATTTATAACTCGACGAAACGGACCTAATGGTAAATTTTACCCAACTCCGGCGAGCGGCGGCGCGTGACCGGAGCACGGCGGCGCGTGCGGCGGCGGACGGCGGCGCGTGGCCGGCGCGTGGAGATTTCGATCGGCGCGTGAGAGCGCGTGAGGGCTCGTTTTCGTGCGAAGCTCGCGAATTTGGGATTTTCCGGCAGCTGGGGTTAGTTCACGGGCTGCAGAATCGACAAGAAGGCCCTCGTTCAGCGGCGCGTACGGCGGGGTTGCGATTTGAAACTTCCGGCGAGCTGGTCGGTGGTTAAATGGACAGGTTCGACGATTGCAACCGTTCTCCGACCGACGTGCTGCTGTAGGAGCTCCGACTGAAGTGGAAACGAGGGAAACGACCGGCGGACGAAGAGGAAGAAGAAACCGCCGGAAGATGGGTGTTCTCCGTGAGTTGCAGCGAGCAAAGAAGACGAAGCCGGCGGCGAAGAACAAACTCCGGCGAAGCTGTCGATGGAAGAAAGAGAGAGAGAGAGAGAGCGATTTCGGAAAGGGAGACGATCGAGAGATGGAGGATGATCGGGAGGCAGCCTTCGCGTGAGAGAGAGAGAGATGATCGGGAATGAGGGCTGCGGTGTCGCGAAGAAGAAGAAGAAAGAAAAGAAAAATAAATAAAAATAAATAAAAATAAAAAAATAAAAATAAAAATAATAATAAATAATTAAAATAATATTATATATAAAAAAAATCAAAATATCTTCTCCAAAAGACCAAAATGCCCTTTCCTTTTCCAAAAATCACCAAATTACCCTTTTTCTCATTCCAAATTTCAATTTAACCTTCATATTTACTTTCCAAATGAAAAATCATTCCTCTTAAATTCAGAAATTAAAATTTTAAACTCCTAAATAAGCCGGTCGTTACATTCTTCCCCCCTTAAGAAAACTTTCGTCCTCGAAAGTGGCTAGTCTTACAAAACTTTGAATACATGTTTGCCTCTCAAACGACTCAACCAAACATCAGTCACCTTTCTTTTTGTTCTAACCTCAAAGCTTCTTTCCTCATGCTACCCTTAAGGATACTAAACCACCATCTTCGAACTCCATTCCCCTTTTTCCATCTTGTGGCACATAACTTGTCATCATAAACTCTTAATAACTCAAACGATCTAAGCTGTCACATGCTCAACTCTTGGATGAACAATACTCTAGGCTCATAAGGCTACGAAAGGTTTCAAACCTTCTTCTGACACCCATAGTGCCTTGCAATCTTTCAAAGCAAAGTCCTTATCTATCCCTACCAAACCATAGGTCGAGTAGTTGCATTCGTAAACCTTTCATCCAATCCTGAAGAAAACAATCACCTTACACAGCTATATCGACTCTCAACCAACCCTTTCTCGAGAACAATACCATGAATAACCACTTTCCAGCTCCACAACGAGCACTAATACTAAATGTCCATCTTGCTTGAACTCTTAAAAGCTCACTTCATAAGTCTCACTCTATATGAACAACTGCATCATTGAGTCAATTAAGTTTGAGACATTACTATACTGGAGAGGTTCTAACATAGAAAGCAACCCATAAACCCAAGCAAACCATGCACCTTTCTAACTGCAACTACACAAAGTCATTTGGTTGCTAATTTTTGTCCTTGCTGGAACCACTGAAACCGATCCCTTGATACCACGAGTCTTAGGAAAACCATCTTCTGAAACTAGATCTCGTATTCGAACTGAGACATTACCATCAATCATTGCTCCAAATCAAATGACAACTTTTCTCTATTTGCAGGGCTACTTTTACTCCAACTTACAACATTACTAGCACCTGCATTTTCATCCTTATTTGCTGTTTGATTCTCAGTTCCTCTATTCCACCTATAGTTCGATTCAAACCTCAAGGACGACTTAATACTTTCCAATTATTGTGCTCATTTCTCTTGATGTCACCTTCCAACCTAATTCCTGAACACTCAACTTATCACCATCATCATTGTTCGATTTCCAACTCCGTCGTTGGCTATTCCATTCACTTTCTCGGTTCTAGGACCTTGTACAACCACCACTACTCCAAACTCTTTTCTCATCCAAACCCGAACTCCAGCTTGCAAGTTTATCCGCATTGTCACCATCATTTGAATCGCTTTCTGGGTTTCACCTCACACGACCTCGGCCTCCAAATTCAATTCTATCTGATCCAGACTTCCACTATTGCCTTGCCAACTTCATCCACTGGAGTGAGTAATATTCGAACCACTCTTTTTGGTTCCCTTTCCAACTATTTAGCAACATAGGCCAATAACCATTTTCAACTAGAAAGTTGCTCTCTTCATTTCCTTTGCAAGCCTAAAACAAAATCTTAACGAAATTCTCTTCCAATTCTTGAGTTTCACAAGTTTAAACTCTTACCTTAGGAGTAAGATCTCACATGTTAAGCTAGGCTCCATAACCAAAGTCTCAAGTTCTTACCTTCAGCCAAAGCTTACGAAGTTCTGAGTTTCAAATTCTAACCAAATTTCCTTCACCACATTTAAGGATTTCTATCCTCAAAGCACACCATACTTGAGTATTAGTCACCTCAACATAACCGTTTCCTTTTTATTTCTTGAGACAAACATATCTTTTCTATATCACATTTCTCTTCCTTTACCAAATCCATTAAGTCTCTTTTCCATCACCGAGCAACACCTTTCCTCAACGAGAGGAACATAAAGCACATCATGACTATAGAGAGAAAGGTGAACAAGCTAAACCACGAGTACGGGGCTAATCCTTTCCAAAGTCTCAAATGACCCCATGAATCATCAATCATATTCTCTTTTATTCTTGTTTTCCATTCCTTCATATCTCCCTCATTTGGGGTTCCTCGTTCATCACTAATCCACTCTCGGATTAATTCAGTTCTAATCCCCTTAAACTTATAACTGACCTATTTTGGTGGCGTGAACACCACTTCTTTACGGAAACAATCAATATTAGCATGGTTCAAAGCCAGCCAATCCATGCCTAGAATAACATCAAACCCTTCCATCTCTAGGATTATCAAATTCACATCCATCTCATGGTCGGAAACTATCATCTTACTATTCTTAATCCCCTCAGTAGCTAATAGACTCAAGTTCTAACTCATCTTGTCTCACAAAAGACGCAGAAATAAAGGAATGTGTAGAAATCAAATAACATAAACGCAAGATATCCCAAAACGGGAAACGTACCTGTAACTACAGCATCTGAGTTACCAGCCTCCCTGCTGGTACTAGCAATAACTCTCCCTTGCTATGGTGCGGGCCTATTAAGTCCTACTCCACCTGAACCTGAAGACTGGCCTCTCCTATCTGGGAGGGTAGGACAATTTTCAGCTCTGTGTCCCTCCTTTTTACATCGAAAGCACAACCCAGACCGCATCAAGCACTGTCCCCAATGAAACTTTCCACATTCATTACAACGAGGTTTCTCCCCAATGTTAGGTCCCGACCTATTTACTTGCTGCCTCTGGCTAAAAGCGGCCTGTGACCTCATAGACGACTGTGAAGACTGTTGAGAACGCTGGGGATTCGAGTTCGCCTGACTCCATCTCCTCTTGTGATCCGAAGATGACTGACTCGGGTTTTGGACCATAGGAATCTCACTCTGTTGGCCTGCAACAATAAACTCTGCTGTCCTTACCGCAGCAGCATAGTCGTGAAGTGCTACAGCCTGTACCACGCCTTTAACCTGAGGATCCAAACCCATTACAAAACGCTCCGTTTTCTTGGCCTCAGTATCTACCAGCTCGGAAGCAAAACGAGATAACCTTGTGAATTCCTTCTCGTAGACGTCTACTGGACGTCGATTCTGTTTAAGTTGTAGAAATTCTTCTTGTTTCTTATATCGTGCAGTCGCAGGATAATATTTGTTCCAAAAAGCCTCTCTAAACATCGGCCACGTCACTACTCCTTCTCCTGTACCTATGGTCCTCTGAGCAGAATCCCACCATAGGTACGCATCATCCCTCAACATAAATGTGGCGCAAGAAACTTTATATTCATCCGGGCAACTCATCAGCTGAAAAATGTTCTCCATAGAGAACAACCATAACTCCGCCACTGTAGGATCCCCAGAGGATCCGTCAAACGCCCTTGGATCATACTTTCTAAAATCTTTCAAGTGACGGGCTTGTAATGAAGCTGGCGTAGAAGCTTGACCCATCTGTGCTAACTGGGTCGTCACGGTCGCTTGTACTAAGTTCTGCATCGCCTCTAACATCAATGACGCAACCGTAGGATTTGCAGGCTCCATAACTGGATCAGGTTGAGCCTGAGCAACAGGGGAACTTGCTCCAGAATTCACCTCCTGTTCCACTGGCATCTCAGGAGGTAAGTCATATGTTCTACCAGCACCACGTCCTCTACCCCGTCCTCTGCCTCTCCTTCTAGGCGGCATACTTAACAAACAAACATAAACAAGTTAACCTTCACATCAAAAGGGATCACACTTTTCACTTTTCTTAAACTTTCCTTAACTTAAAATACATTTCACATATGAATCATTTCATAAAAATAACATGCTTTTCAACAAACAAATTAAAAGTTTACTTCAGAGGCGTACCTGCGCGATGACTGGAAATCACTACTTAGTCATGGGATACCTGATGCTTACGAAGTAAGCTAGTCTACAGAACCTATAACCTAGTGCTCTGATACCAACTGTAACGACCCTAGGGGCTCAACACGCTACCTAAGAGTCATTACTAAGTCACGTCGCTATATTACCAAAAATTTCGGCAACATAACGGCGTAACTACACGAAAACCAAAATTTTGACCCTGATAAGACATAGAAAAACACACTTCTAAGATTTCAAACAACCTCCTAGCATCCAACAAACTTCTCAATATGATGCTAGGGTTCAAACAGAAGAAATCAAATATACGTGCACGATTTACAAAGAAAGGTTAAAAGATTTTAAAACATTCTCCTAACATTTAAAAAAAAAAACTTAACATGAGTTCTATATACATCTAGAAACATAGAGGAAGCGGAATAGCGATCAGTCGGCTCCCATGACTCGAGTAGAGGATCTCCGGTCACACGCTAGGGCCGATCTTAGCCTTACCTGAAAACATTTTTAAAAGGAAAAGGGTGAGTATTAACGAATAATACTCAGTAAGTCCATCATAGTTTTAAAATAAGAATTTCAATCACATGCAACATGTCATTTTAAATCATAAAACCATCGCTTTAGTAGGGGACCTAAAATTCCTTTTATAAACCATATACTTTTCCTCGCAGCTCTTGTGAACGATTAAATTCTCCCGAGGGCCTCTGAATAGTCCGAAGACATAGTTTTTTTTCTGTCTAATAGAGTCCTCCCTACCTCTGAGAGTTAAGCTCGAAAGCTAACATATATCATGGAGTCCGAAGACTCAGCCCGAAGGCTACCATCGTGGAGTCCGAAGACTCAAGCCCGTCGGCTACAGTCGTGGGGGCACTCTCGAACCCCGGGAGCATATAGAGTCCGAAGACTCGGGTTCCCTCAAAACCCACATAAAACTTTTGGGAGAATTATCGCCACAGCCTATATAAATCTTTTCATGAACACAACACATGCATGAGGTCCCATTCGTTTTAGAACATAGTTATGAATGCATCAGTCATAGCAATCGCATTTCAAAGACATACATATAATATACTTTCTTTCTTAAATACTTAACATGAAAACATAAACTTTCAAAGAAATCATAGAGCTAGCTTTAAGTTTCGAAAACTTCTTTCGTTGTGAGATCCCTTACCTTAAGTCTTTACTTATTACAATACCCTTTCTTCACTTAGTAATAAGCTTCTTGAGTTCCCACTCCAAGTACGATCCTCGGTCCTCGACAATTCACCTAAAAAGTGTTCTAAACGTGTCTTAAACCATCCAAATTACGTTAAAACACATTCTATCATTTATAACTCGACGAAACGGACCTAATGGTAAATTTTACCCAACTCCGGCGAGCGGCGGCGCGTGACCGGAGCACGGCGGCGCGTGCGGCGGCGGACGGCGGCGCGTGGCCGGCGCGTGGAGATTTCGATCGGCGCGTGAGAGCGCGTGAGGGCTCGTTTTCGTGCGAAGCTCGCGAATTTGGGATTTTCCGGCAGCTGGGGTTAGTTCACGGGCTGCAGAATCGACAAGAAGGCCCTCGTTCAGCGGCGCGTACGGCGGGGTTGCGATTTGAAACTTCCGGCGAGCTGGTCGGTGGTTAAATGGACAGGTTCGACGATTGCAACCGTTCTCCGACCGACGTGCTGCTGTAGGAGCTCCGACTGAAGTGGAAACGAGGGAAACGACCGGCGGACGAAGAGGAAGAAGAAACCGCCGGAAGATGGGTGTTCTCCGTGAGTTGCAGCGAGCAAAGAAGACGAAGCCGGCGGCGAAGAACAAACTCCGGCGAAGCTGTCGATGGAAGAAAGAGAGAGAGAGAGAGAGCGATTTCGGAAAGGGAGACGATCGAGAGATGGAGGATGATCGGGAGGCAGCCTTCGCGTGAGAGAGAGAGAGATGATCGGGAATGAGGGCTGCGGTGTCGCGAAGAAGAAGAAGAAAGAAAAGAAAAAAAAAATAAAAATAAATAAAAATAAAAAAATAAAAATAAAAATAATAATAAATAATTAAAATAATATTATATATAAAAAAAATCAAAATATCTTCTCCAAAAGACCAAAATGCCCTTTCCTTTTCCAAAAATCACCAAATTACCCTTTTTCTCATTCCAAATTTCAATTTAACCTTCATATTTACTTTCCAAATGAAAAATCATTCCTCTTAAATTCAGAAATTAAAATTTTAAACTCCTAAATAAGCCGGTCGTTACAACTCTCCTCACTGTAGATATATTTCTGTCCACTTGATATAACCATGATTAGTAAGTCGATCCTTCACAGGTTGTTCGTAATTACAGCTGGGTCAAATAAACCGTTTTACCCCTGTAATTACTTATTGTTCCTTAAGTCCCACTGATCCTCTAATGAACAATTTGGTTTGTGGTCCAACCAACAAACCGTATCCCTCTCGGGCCAACGAAAGGGTGGGTCCATTGTTCAAGACCTGGAGTCAGTACTTAAGGGAACAACCTCTCTACTAAACCCTAAAGCGGGTAGGAGTGAATTCCATCTCGCATGACTATGTTCCCAACTATCTATCCGGTCTTATCCCCAAAATGGGAGGTTTATTGAATCGGCAATCTCGGGCCACTCTCACCCATGCAAATCTAAGGATAATCTCGAATAAACATGAGTTCATAGCACGCTCAGGATTAAGATCGAGTTACCTAGGTCATCGTATGAATATAGTCAGTTAAAACAGTAAACGGAGTTAAAAAGTCTAAGTGACTATTTCGCGGTCCAGTCTTATGCAAACTCATTGCATAGGACGCCCCACTCGCATGTCTCCACATGAACGATTTAGGATCACATCGTTAGTACTATACAAAGTGGGTCGCGTCCATAGTGTCCCCAGGATAAGGTACCCAGCCCTATCCCTATACTATAGACCGTTCTGGTTATAACTCGAACTTGATCCACTTTTATGTCATACATAAAGTTCAAGTATACATACTATAGTCAAGGGTACTTAGTTCATTGGATTTGGGTTATTGAATACACAATTTACTTTATTCAATAACACATTTATTGAATAAACCTCAATAACATCTTTATAGTAAAATAGAATATACATTCAGTTTACAAAACCACGAGTTTTAAGACATAAAACCCAACAGGTAGAGCACTATCGTTTCCCACAGACGGCGCCAACTGTTGTTGCCAAATTTTGGACAGGAGAAATCTTACCTGACCTCCACGTGACAACCACGATGAATTTATAATTTAGGGGAAAGAGGTGACCTGCAAAAGAGAAAAAACTAGGCACTGATGTGGCATTTGCCACACCAGCTCCGATGCTTAAGTTAGCAAGGAGAATTTGAGTGTAGCAAGTTATAATTTAGAGAATGAGGGTTAAGTTGAACTCCCTTTCTTTGAGTCATAATGACATATTTATAGGACCTTTGTTTTCCATATTCCTTTTTAGATAAGGATATAAAAGGTTTCCCCTTCTATTTAGGAATTGGATTTGAAAAGGTTAATCTTATATTGCAAGATTCCCTTGTAATTCCGGTTTATCAGTTTAGTCCAATTTCACCCACAACAGTAACTATCTTCTCGAAAAGAAGAAAAAAGAAAAGAAAAAGAAAGGAATGGAATCGAGTTCATGTTCATGCAGTAAATCAGGAAAGAAAACACATCTCATTACCAAAATAATGAAAAATGTGAATGACCCTCTTGAAACTCTGCCACAGTCATTTTCTTTTCTTCTCTCCCAACAGAGCCTCTGAATATAGATGAAAGAATACCCGTCTGGTCTCAGAGAATACTTTTGTGAAAGTTCGTTTCATCTTCGCATGTTTGCTAGATTCCTGCAACAGGCTCTTCCAAACAAATGGAAGCACGAGTATTCTTTCTTTTCTTTTCTTTTTAATAATTAATTTTATGACTTTGACTGTTTTTTAAAAAAAAAAGGCCGAAATGAGCATAGTTGAATAGTAATTGACATTTATTTCTTTTTTTTAGAGTTGAAAGTTCAAATCTCCATATCTCATATTTGTTGTACAAAAAAAAACTTAACGGTGTCTTTTCTTTTCAATTTCTATACTTTGAAAAGATTTTCCTTTTGAACTTTTAATTTTATATTTGTTGTTGCCAAAATTTGAACAAAGTAGCGCACTTGGCCTTCATATGACAACAAACGATAAAATTGATTTGAGGGGAAAAAATGTGATATGCGAAACAAAAAGAAAAACTTGCACACTGGTGTGGTGTTTGCCACATAGCCTGATGCTTAAGTTAGCTAGGAAGAACTTAGTGTAGCAAGGGTTTTGAGAATGAGGAAGAACTTATCTTTTTCTCCTTGAAGAAGGATATTTATATGACATTCGTTAGGGTTTTCGTCGAATCCTTTTTGAATTGAATCAAAATAAGACCATAATGGACTGGACTAGGAACACATGAATTGGGGGCATGCTCCAATATGAGGCCGACTAGGGAACTTGGGCTTCAGCCCAAGTTTTCCTTATTTTTCTTTTGTTTGGTGGCTCGGTTCCTTTCTTCAGTTTTGGTCCGATTGTGTCTGTGTTAGGATTTTTTCCCTACTTGCCCTTTGATTTATGCTTTATTTCGTAATTGTCCTTATGATCAAATTTCACCCATAGCAATATCTATCATTTCTATTAATTCAAACTTTCATGTTGTGAAAAGGTTGAGTGATATCAACCTAAATAGTTAATATGCTTTTTTCAATGCTATTGACTTGAGCAAAATACAATCGGTTAAAATATTAAATATCAATGTTCAAATTCTCACTTCTACATTATTGAAGTAAAAAAAATGATGAAACTAATGGCAATAATATTTTAGACATAAAACCAAAAGTCGAAGATAAATTATAATTTTTTTTTGAGACTGCGAAAAATATATTATGATACCGAGCCAGAAACCAAAGAGAGAGAACATCCTCTGGAAAACCATCTTTCCAAATCTGAGAGGTCCCTGAAGAGGATGTCAAAGCAGCTAACTCGTGGGCAGCTTTGTTGGCATGTCTAGGGATATTACAAAAAGAAATAGAGTTTACATGCGAGGAAAGGCAGAGAATATCTTCAATAAAAAAAGAAACTTCAATTATATCAATAGAATAACCATTCATCAGGTTTATAACCTCTCTCGAGTCGGATTCCACCACCAAATAGGGAACGCTAGCAGGACTCCACGCCAGAACCTCCTTAAGGCCTTTTACAATGGCGATAACTTCTAGAACTTTGACGGGCCACCTGTGACAAATGAATTGGCATCCACCCAGTAAGGGCATGTCGTTCCTGTCCTTGAGCAGCCACCTGATGCCACCCCCTGTTATATTTGCTTGACCACACCGCATCCGTTCACAGCTTCCATGCATTCGAAGTGGGGGGCCTTCCCCTTCCAAGGACTGAACCTGCACTCGACTTGAAGAGGGGCAACTCTACATCTTTCTAGCGTCTCAATGAATGCTGAAGCGACTCCAACTTCCTTTTGATGGCTTTAAAGAGCTCAGAGATCGAAAACTTAGAGCAATTGAGCCAAAAATTGTTTCTGTGAAACCATAAGCTCCCAAAAATCGTAAGGAAACCTGCGAGCTCCTCCTTATGCCAAGCCTTTCTAGTGAAATCCAAGTAGTCGCACGGAATCCAGGAACCCTTGCCCAACCAAAGAGACCCTGCATTAGAGGGAAAAAAGTGCTCCCAAAATCATCTGGAAAACTTACATTCTCATATGAGTTGGGGATCCAAAAAAACACAATATAAATCAGTAAATACCCATTTCTTGTGCAAATTAGCAACAGTGGGAATGATATCATTAAAGATCCTCCAACAAGTTATTTTGAGATTTGGTTTGACATCCACCTTCCAAAGGTCATTCCACATACAATGTGAAAACCCCGCATCAGACTGCGAGGCCACACAAGAGCGAGAAAGAGAGAAACCAAGATGTAAGCATTTTTAACTATATACTTCCCTTTTTTTATCAGGATGCCAGATGATCTCGTCATTCCTATATGGGCCTCCAAGCGGGATATCCAGGACGTCAACAACATCGATGGGAAGGAACACTTCATTTACACGATCTTCATCCTAGACTCCTTCGTGGGTAAGGAGATCCACAACTTGTTTCCCTCTTATAGTTTCACTAACTCTGCTAGGCTCAAAATTACTTGTGTTGGGGATCCAAGGATCATCAACGATAGAAACGTGATGATCATTTCCAATCTTCTGCCTGTAGCCTTTCATGAAGAGATCTTGCCCCACAAAATGCTCCTCCAAGTAAGGGACGAGTTAGGGCCTAGCTTGGCTTTAAGAAAATCACCACCTAAAAATATCTGCCCTTCAAAACCTTAGTAAGGAGACTATAAGGGTTTTTTTACAAGTGACCAACTGTGTTTAGCCAACATAGCTTGATTAAAGACTTTAAAATAAAATCCATGAAGCCTAACCCCCCCCCCCCCCCCTTTATTTTTGACTATGACAGAGGTGATCCCAACTCCTCTAATGGATTTTCTTCTTTGAGGTCAAGGAACCCCACCAGAATCTACTACACATCATGCTAAGATCTTTGCACAAACTATATGGTAATTGAAAGTAACTCATGGTATAGCCCGGGATGGCTTGGATCATCACCTTTATGAGAACCTCTTTACCCCCCAAAGAAAACAATTTGTCCTTCCAATCTTGGACTGCCCTCCAAACTTTGCTCCTCACTTCTTTGAAGACTTGGGCTTTGCTACGTGCGTTTTGGGATGGGAGGCCAAGATACAGGCCAAATGAAAACCGATGTTGAACTCCCAAAATAGATTGAATACCATTAATTCTGCTTTGATTCACATTTGCACTAACCATGAACATGGATTTGTCCCTATTTATCGACTGGCCTGAAGCTTCCTCATAATTTTGAAGCGCCTCTTTAATCACCTGACTTTCCTGTAGAGTGTCCTTGAAAAAGAAAATACTATCATCAGCAAAAACATAGGTACGTTAAACGGGGAAAATTTTTATTAATTTGAATACCATATAGTCTAGAGAGAGATTTTTTGGAAGTTAAATGGGTGCAAAATTAGAAAATTTTGAAAGTATAGAGATCCAATAGTCATAATTTAAAATTTTAGAAATTTATTAAAAAAAATTTAAATTATCTAGACCAAACACAAACTCAAGAATTCAAGATAGGCATGCTAAAGTGAACGTAACTAAGTAGTAATTGACATGTATTTCTTATTTAATCTCCTAAATTGTTGTGCTAGAAGAAGAGGCTTATAATGGGCCATCTCGTTAAACCTTCGAAGTTGGGCTGTTTAGAGTTCAGCGTCTAATCTGAGCCCATATGAGAGCAATGCTTTGGCACAATTGAAGCAATCCGACCCAATTAGATTTCAGCGTCTACCTCCTCAGAGAGACCAACACTCCGATGGACGACATGGCGAGCTACTATCCGCCACCACCGCCGCAGGCTTCTGGTCTTGAAGCTCCTAACTATCCCTATTACCAGGTGCCTCCTCCTTCTTCAGCACCGCCGTCTCAGCATTACCTCGTTCAACAACCTCCCACCTTCGCTTCCTATGGCTTACCTTTTTTACCTCACGCAGCGTCCATGAATGAGGTCCGAACCCTATTCATAGCTGGCCTTCCCGAAGATGTCAAGCCCCGAGAAATTTACAATCTCTTCCGGGAGTTTCCGGGATATGAGTCCTCTCATCTTCGGAGCCCCACGCAGACGACGCAGGTATTGTATTTTGCTTTTCTAATTTGCAAAATTGTTGATTCTTGTGGCATTTTCTTTTTCTTCTGAATGTGAATAGTCTCTAATTTGGGTGCCTGGATGCTTACACATGTAAATGCTCTTAGCTTTGCTTCTAGTGTCTGACTTCTGAGTAAACTCTTGGGCATTTACTTGCTTTTGTATCAAACACGGAGATTAAACACTGGTTCACAGGCTTCTGGTTAGGTTACTGTACGTTTTTGGCTTTTGAAGAAGTTCAAGATGATCATGGTCGAACAAAATTAACTTGGACCTGCTTAGTTGTGGTTCGTTTAGAATTCATCTTGATCAGATATTTAAATGTTAATTTAGAGATAAGAAAATTGAGAGAGAAGAAAAGAAAACACAGTGAATATCTTGCTTAATCTAGTAATACATTATAGTATTCTGTTTATATTAATAAACATAAATAAAAAAACTTTTTTACTCTGGAGAGAGATAATATTCAAATCATGAAAAGGTAAACTACAATTCAAATATATATAAAAAAAAAGAAACAAACCTAATTCACAAAACATAATTTAACATGCCCTAAAACTCACAAATGCCTATTGTGAGATTGTTAAATAAACGCGAATTTGCTGTGTCAAATTCTAACGGAAGCATGATGCTATGCTTGTTTTGATACTAATGTCAATGTCAATATTGATGCCAATTCTAATGCTAATGGTAATACTGATATCAATGGCAATGAGAAATCTAATACTTATGTGACTCGATTGGCCTACCAAATTTTGATGACAAAATTTTCTTCAACAACTCCTTTCACCCATCATTATTCCATAATGCTATGGAGTATGAGCACCTCAGTAGGAGGATTTTCAATACCCGCACCATTAAAGGCAAGTTAGAATTAAAAAAGGCACCAATCCGGGTTTCACCAATACTCCTTTCTCTAAATGCAAGTTAGTATCAACTTTCTAATCCCCTTCTTGGATTCCAAGGCCATCCAGTAACATTGCGCCTTTGCTCCCCATCACAAGTGGATTTTGCTTCCCACAACCCTAAAAATGGTGGCGGAAGTGTAGGTCGCCCATTCCTTGAGAGTCGTGTTCTTGTACAACCCAAATAATGAAAGTACCTTGCTGCCTAGCAAGTTGGCGACCTTTGTCATGTTTGGAACTATAGCTTTTGCTTCTTTCACAAACATCGTGGGCCCTTCTTCAATGAAACCTCTTTACCTATCAATGACAAGGAGAGCAATGTGTTCCCACTTATCTGCCTTAGCCAAAAAGTACCAGAGATTTCATGTTGTGGACAACAAATATGACTTGGTCGGTGTCATTTTTATGGATGAAAATTCCTTAGCCTTTGCAATTCAAATTCAACTTTGACCGATCCGAATCTTTTTGCTAGAATTTCTTGTTGAAAAATCATTGTCCACAAACTTCAAATGCATGTTCCAATCACGATGTTACACGTGTAATAATATTCTATTGCTTTCTTTTGTACCATTTAATTGGATAATAGTGACCTGTACGTTAGGCATCTGTATTTTGTTGTCAGGACAGCAAACTGAAACATTTGTTGGCAATGCCTAAACAGGCATGCATTGTGTTATTAGTATCCTTGTTTAAGGGTGGTCAATGTAATTTCAGGTCCTGGGATGGTCATAGTGGTAATACTAATATGTAATAGTCTCTGGATTTTGACCAAATTATGAGCTGTGGAGATCATGAACTGGGATATTAATATCCCATGTTTTCGATTGACAAATACTATCCTATAATCTCCAGTTTCAAATCCAGTTAACATTGAAAGGTTGGGGACCTTTGTTTGTAAAGGAAATTTACAAGCTTTCCATATTCTCTGACCAACAATCTTCCATTGCTGCAATAAATTGTAGCAACTTTATTCAAGTACCCTTCAGACACGTACTGAGCCTATGTCTGCCACTGTAACTTCTAAAAACTTGTATTCTTTTTCCACTCTCTAATGAAATATCTTATGTATACAGTATACCTATCCCTACTGTGTTGATGGTAGACTTTATATTTTATTGATTAGCACATTGAATGGATTTTCTAACAATTTTTTTGATGTGGTTACAGCCATTTGCATTTGCTGTATTCTCGGACCAGCAGTCTGCCGTGAGTGCAATGCATGCAGTAAATGTAAGTACCTGTTCCCCGCTTCTGTATTTTCCAAGTTCTTTGGATAAGAAAATCATATCAAATGATCAAAGGAAATATGCACAAGGAACATAGAAGAAGAATTTAGCCGTGTCTCGGAGGATAAGCTACACTTCATCTTAAATCAGGATAGCTAGGAAAGCAGAACCACTTCATAATAGTAACTACAAGTCTAAAATACATTATGAGAACTATCATGCAATATAGAGAAGGATTTATTCCTCTTTTCCTTCTAATTTACAGCCCAGAAAGAATTCAAACTTTTAGTGAATGACGTTCTTCAAACTTTGTTGCTCTCTGAACTTGCTAACAATGCCAAGCATGTACTATCAAAATATTCTCCTTCTCTTGTAAACTAATCCTCCAAACAATTTCATCGAAGTAATGAAGTTATAGCATCAGGGAACTCTTGCCATAAACCAAATTTGTTTGAAATCCTTAACCATGAGTTTGGTTTACTATTTTTACCTTACGCATTGCTCATCATTCATTGACCTTAAAAGTAAGGTGGATAGCTATTGTTGCTGCTATAACACTAAATTGTTACCAATTCATTGAAGATGAAGTTACAACTTCACGGAACTCTTGAGATACACTTAATTTCTTTGAAATCTGGAACTCTTGAGTTCGATTTGTTATTTTTTACCTTAAGCATTACTGGTCATTCATTAACCTTAAAAATAAGGTGGACAACTATTATCGCTGCTATAATACTAAACAGTTACCAATTCATGGTTTAGCCTTTTTCTGCTGAGCGTTTTCTAGTTGTGCATACATTTACGGAAAGGGAACTTCCTCTAAGCTCAAGCATCTCAAGAATCTTTCGTCTTATTTTAATATTTTCTTCCCAAAAAGAAAAAGTAAATTTTGACCAAGTAAATTTTGACTTTCTAAATTCATTATTAAATGGTCGTTCATTTTTCTTCCCTCCAAATCTTTTATCTAATTTGTTTTAGACAGACCACTTTTATCCAATTCATTTTTCTTTCTTCTGAATATTTGCTTTTAATTGGTCGTTCTTTTAAAGCTGCTAATAATAATTATAACAAGGGGTTAGAAAGTGTTTCGGGTCTCCTCCTCAGCAGCTTGTAAGATTAAAAATTGAAAGGATGAAGAAATGCTAGATGTAATATCTAAAAATATGCTTCTTAAGCCTCCTCACTCTCTTTCTACGTATTCCTCTATAGGAAATCTGTTTTAATACTGGACTGCTTGAGATATACCTAGCATAGGTATCAAAAGATTTCTATGCCGGGTAATGTATCACATTAAAACACTTGGTTGCTCTTTGTTGCAGGGCATGGTGTTTGATCTTGAGAAACAGTCAGTTCTATATGTTGATTTAGCTAAATCCAATTCAAGATCAAAGCGGACGAGGACAGGTACATATCTTGATGGCTGTCCTCTTATAAGTTTATCTTTTTATTTTATTTAATGGTATAACTAGTTTGAAATTTTTCTTGTTGATGTGTTCATCACATGATTAGAGGATGAAAGATATGGATCAGATAAGAAAGCTAAAGTATCTACGTTTTCAAGGAGTACTCCTGATCCTGGTAAGATGATTGCTTGGCATTCTTTATGCCTGTAAACTATTTCTTATACAAGTTTTTTTAATTAACTAATTAATTTATATATTTAATTTTCTGTCCTCTTGATGATCCTTACGGCAACTATTATTATGATTATTTTTAATGTATAAACCTGTGCCCTCTGATTTATTTGAGGCTGATTATGTGCTGCTTGTATAACCTCTTGGAGTAAGAAGTAATTAATTAGTCACGCAGAGGACACATTATTCTAAAAGCTCACTTCGCACATGTTTTGCACGCTTGGGCACTAGCAGGTCTTGGCAGCACTCACATGTCTGGAATGAGTAATTCTGCTTACAACACGATTGGTTATCCATCTGCACAAAGGTCATCTGCACTACTTAGCACATCTTTATTATTGAAATGGTTAATTACAAGCTTATGTGAAGCTTATACATTGTTGTATAACAGTAATCACTAGCAGAAAGTCCAAGGGCTTCAGTAAAAAGCTCTTACTATACGCCCTGACTCCTGTGTTAGGTTTTTAACTTTTCTTTACTTGCTTCATTGTGTTTCTTCTTCTAAGTTCTAACTAATTTGTACTTTCTATCATCAGCCATGGAAGCTTTGATAACAAAACTGTAAATGATACAGTGGCTGCAAATGTGGTAAGGTCACTTTTTGTTACAGTCTGTGATTCTTCAGTCCATATAAGCTACTTACATTCTGTCCCAAAAGTATGATATGACCAATAACTGAATTACTTATCCTAATAAATGTAGCGGGTAAATTTTGCACCTAATAATATAGTAAATTGGGATAACATTTCTGCATTATCTAAAACTGCTCAATGTTCATTTTATATCCACTTGAAATTGACTATGCATTTTCCTACTAAATTTTTCTAGTTCAATGCCTCTCTATGGGCTTCATTGTCGTACCGTGGTTTATTTTGATGAAAAGAAATAGATGAATGGTGTTGAGGGTAGACAGGTGATAGGAATCCCCTGTCAATATACTAAATTCACAAGGAAAATTCAACATCCAACTAATGACCAATTCGAGAGGGTCATCAATCTCTCCACATGACATCAAGAAACCACACAAAGTACAAGATGTCCAGTCTCTGAGAAAAACACAACATATAAGCCAAAACAACGTAACTGACTAAAGGAGTTATAACTCCCAGTTCAAAAAACACATTAACAAAGAAACTAACTATAACTAACACTTCTAAACGTTAGAAACTGCCACAATTCCCGTTTTGCCCTTCCTTGAAGAAACCTTATGTATTGGAGTTCTAACAACAGTTCGTAATTCAAAATTGTTTTGCAACTTTTTTATTACCAAAGTTTAATCCTTTCTTGTAAGTTGCTTTGTGTTCTGCACTTTTCTTTTGGCATTTCTTTTTGTACTTCTAGTGAAAAGTTAGTTTTCTCATTACAAAATAATTATCACTAGAAAGGCAGGCTTAACTTTTCTGAACAAGCAGAGGAAAATTCTCTTTGCGCTTGGGGCAATGACGCAGCTAGTGAGCTTCTAACCGAGGCGCGTCTATTGCTGGTTGAAAACTATTTCCAAAACAAGCAGAGGAAAATTTATTTACCTTGAAGTTCTACAATAATATTTGCACGTACTCTGGTTTTTTGTTCTATCTTTTGGAGGGGAGAGGGGAATTCTGGGAATATGGCTGCAAGGCATATTAAAACTGGATAATTTGAAGTTTTTCCATGAACAGCAAATGTATTGAATCATTGAATGTATGTATTGCATTGTAATTCTGCTATCATATATTTTTATATTTAGACATAAATTAAGTCGCGTTGTATTTAGGCCAAAACATCTGAATTATGCTTGAATGACCTTTTGTAGCACAATGTATTTAGTGAATCCTGTTAACTTTGGCCGAATTATTCTTCTTTTCCAGACGCCTCAAAATCCCCCATGTCCAACACTTTTTGTGGCAAATCTAGGGCCAAGTTGCACAGAGCAAGAGCTTATTCAAATTTTTTCAAGGTTGGTAATTTTACTGCACATTATTTGGGTTATGTTCTGAACATCTAAGAACTTGCATTATCTTTTGATAATTCCTTCCAGATGCCTGGGGTTCATAAAACTGAAGATGCAGAGCACTTATGGTGCCCCAGTTGCTTTTGTTGATTTTCAGGTTAGCAGTTCTCCGTCTTCTCAATATTATTTTTCTAGTTGATTGATCTTTTCCTACTTGGCAGTTAGCATTGGGATTCATGAATCAGACACTCCATTCTGTGTTTATTTGCATTAATTATGTGCAGCTCTCTGCATTACCGACATTATCACCCATATGGCTTTGAATTCTTTTGGATTTTTATATCCCTAACCATTCAGAAGGCGTGTTGCTTTTTAGATATTCCAGGAAACTATTTCATTGGTATAAATAATATTTGGAAGTTGCCTATCTGTCTGTTGCTTAAATTATTTCATATTCAGCCAATTAAATCTTTCACATGGTAGAGATTTAAAGCGATAGTATTTTTTTTTTTTTTTCAAAAATATGGAAAAGGTATGTGCGTATTCCATTCTTATCTTGTGTGAAATGCACACTTGCAATGTGTGCAGGATACTGCCTGTTCAACTGGAGCACTGAACCATCTGCAAGGCACAATTCTGTACTCATCACCTCCTGGAGAGGGCATGCGATTGGAGTATCCTTCTACAAGATTTCTATTCTTTACAATTGTACTGCTACATCTTGTCTTCATATGTTTTGCTTAACCCAAGATTTAGGTACGCAAAATCGCGAATGGGCATGCGAAAGAAATTGAAATGAATAATACTTGCAGACACGACGGAGCCAAAAAGGATATAAGAAGGGAAAAAAGACACTCAGGCCATATTCCCACATGAATTTATGGCCAGAGGAAGTGCATTGTTTGTACTCTATGTAGATGAGCAAATTAGCAACATATGCCATGTCCATTTTTTTCATTGTATCAAATCCTGCCCTCTTAGTTATGAACTCTTTTAAACTTCTTTTATATCGTTGGGGGTCCCATTGGATATATTCATTACTGATAAGAAAATATTTTCCAATCGATGTCCAGAAAAAGGAGGGAGGTCATGTCCTGCTGAAACCAGATAACGTAGAAAAAGCTGTTGGAATTTGTATTGTGATATTATGGTCTGTCCACCAAATGGCGAGTTGACAAGTAAAATTTTTGTAGTAAATTCAATTTTCATCCCCGAACTCAGTGAATCAAATTTAATTGTGGAGTTTTAATATCTCCAAATCCTTAAATTTGGATTCTCTGTTGATTAACTTCATCACCCATAGTTTCTGGAGCTTCCTTGGATTCCCATCTGCTGACTTTAGTCATTCTTTAATATTTATGGGGAAGCCATGGGCAAAGATGAGAAACTCAAGCAATTAATGAATATAATAACTTATCTGTTTACGGATTTAATTTGAGAAACCCCAGATGACTAGTTGAAGATGATTATCTGTTTACGGATTCCCATAAAAAAAATGTTCTTTCCATAAAAAGGAATCCAATGAATGTCTCTTCCACAAAATTGAATGGATCTTTTGAGTTTCAAATCTAAGAGTCTGGAGTATTTTTCGAGTTCAATAATAAGTGGAGTGAGGGATTTAAACCTCCTATGCTCATGTTGGCTAGAGTATGGAGACTTAATGGAAAGTTAATGGAAGGGTCTAATTATTTTATGTATAAAAGTTTGAGGGTTTATTTTTATAATTGGGGGTGTAACAATTCCTATAATTAAGGAATGGTTTCAGTAATTTACCCAGACTTGATATATATATGTGTGTGTGTGTGTGTGTGAGCGTGTGGTGTGAATCTATTGAACTGTATAGTGAATTTATAGGGAACAAAATTTCCTATACTATGATGGTGTGGATATTTCTATTTATTGTGAGGCACATTGAAATCATTTAAGAATGATTTATGTTTAGTAACATTAAAAAAAAAAAGGGAAAAAAGCATTTTTGACCCCTAAACTTTGCATATTGTATCAATTTAATCTTGAACTTTCAATTTCATCAATTTAAACCTCAAATTTTGCAAATTGTATCAATTTTAACCATAAACTTTTAATTTCATCAATTTAAACCTCAAACATTGGAAATTGTATCAATTTTAACCCTAAACTTTTAATTTCATCAATTTAAACCTCAAACTTGAATAAGTGTATCAATTTACACATTCGTTTAAGTTTTCGTTTCAATCACCATTAGAAAGATTTTCCACATATGTCCAAAGTCACATGTTGCTCTATGATAGATACTTATTTGTTATTTAAAAAAAAAAATTTACTAAAAGAATAATTAAACAATTACAAATCGAATCGCCACCATCATGAAAACCACGAATTCGACTTTCGAAAGTAGGACTCACACAAAATGAACACTTGTGTGTATACCTCGCCATTGGTGTCGATACCAATGACGACAAGTATAAAGAAGATTTAGCTCAGCTAAAATGTAGGAGAGAACATGAAAGGCATGGCAGACAAAATGACGTCCATGAACACAATGAACTGGTCTAGCCGACCTTGTCGGCCTTGTCGACAATCTTTTAGGGGATTAAAGTGACATCGATGCTGGAGAGAAAAAAGACAAAAATTCTAACGAGGGTGATGATTCTGAAAGTCTCACGTCCATTGTAGTGGATGGAGGAAAAATCAAGCTAAAGATCGAAGAGAAATTAAAAAAAAAAAATATTGGCAAACGATTCAAAAATGAGAGTATTCCATTGAGAAAAAAATATGGTGCAAATAAGTTTTGTTTCTACTAAAAGCCGGTAGATTGAGTAGAATCATGCATTACAATTGAAATACCCTCAATTAATTAAATGAAAAAAAAATAGCAGAATCAGATAAGATAAGAAATAACAAAAAGTGAAAAAAAGTCATGCTCTAAATTTAAAGACATTATGGAGAGTCTACTCCAATTTTTATTTTTATTTTGTAAATAAAAAATATGTATCTATTATAGAGCAACACGTGACTTTGGACATGTGTGGAAAACTTTTCTAATAAAGATTGAAATGGAAACTTAATTGAGGATGTAAATTGATACACTTATTCAAGTTTGAGGTTTAAATTGATGAAATTAAAAGTTTAGGGTTAAAATCGATACAATTTGCAAAGTTTGAGGTTTAAATTGATGAAATTGAAAGTTTAGGGTTAAAATTGATATAGCATGCAAAGTTTAGAGGTCAAAAATGCTTTTTTTTCCTTAAAAAAATTATTTATGAAAGCGAATTATAGTATGAACACAGGGAGCATGTGCTAAGGAAACACTACAAATTCTCCTATTTATAAGCTAATTATATTGGATTCGTATCTCAAAAAATTTGCAGACAACAATTAGGATTTTTGAGGGTGTTAGGCGTTTGTCTTGGTGTCGAACTTGTTTGTCACTTAATTTTATTGCGGCTGAACACTGGTTAATTTGTTTGTTAGTTCTTGTCTAACTTTGTAGCTAAATTTTGAATGGAATATTAATTTTACCCACTTATAAGTTGAAGTTTCAATGAAATAAACAATTTAAGATCAGAATTGACTAAATCAAGCAGGGAGATGAGTTTTTCTCAAAAAAAAAAAAAGTATAATGTAGATCAAGTGAGCTACCTTTGACATTTGACACCATTGTCTCAACTTTTCAAAACTTATACACTTTATGTTTCACACGTGTTTTATAAGCAAAATCCATTGAACTGAACGACTTGTCTACGATATTTTTCTCAAACACTTTTTTTTAAAAAAAAAATTAAGAATTGTGATTGACTAGCTAGCTTCTGAAAATTAAAGTTATTATCAATTTGACATCACTTTAAAAATACATTGTTTTTCTTAGAAATAGTAATTTCGATTATCATAACAAAAGAAAAAAAAAATCATTTTTTTAAAAAAAAAAAATGAAACTGAGAGTAATATCTAAGCTGTTTGGAGCACTGAGTGGGTTATAATAACATGAGTTATAATAGTCTGTGGAGTTATATAATATTGTTTAAAATGCAAAATTGTTTAGTCTGGGGTTATAATAGTCTGTGTTTGGAGTGCAAAGTACTCCATAAGTTATTATAACACAAATTATTATAACCAACGCCTCAAACAGCCCCTAAAAAATCAATGTTTTATTGGAAGGGTGGGGTTGTGTTTGGAAGACAAAGTATAAAAGTCAATGGCTGAGACTTTTTAGTTATGAAGTCCATTGAGAGACAAGATTTGAATAGAAGGAGATGAGTCAAAAGCATTGAATTCAGAATATAATATTCTTCACCAAATATTTGACCTTTTTCACCACAGTTACGACTTTTCCACTTCTTATTCATATTTCATGTCTGATGAGTTCTTAAAAATTTGAAAATGAGCATTTTACACCATTAACATCTCTTACTTAGGAATTTGTAATGTTTCATCCTAAGTGAAACATTTTGTAAATGCTTCAATAAATGTTATTAAGTACTCTTAATATTTTCAAAATTGTTAATCAAATATTAGCCATTTTGAAAAACCTGAGGCCAAAGTAGGATTCTCCTCCAGTTCTAGAAAAAAGTCAAGATAAAAAATTCTCTTGTGACCTCGAATCTATTTTAAATGGAGATTATCAATCTTAGTTACAACAAAGCCTTGTGAGAATATATAAAAACTCTTATTACTAAATCATCACTAAATTCAAAAGCTTACTACGTTGGAGTTTATTTAAATCTTTCATATTATAAAGTCTAGATAATAACATTGATAGTTAAGCATTAAAAATAAAAGGAAAGAGAAAATGATAACGTTGAAATGCAATTTTTTTGTTTAATCAAATTTGAAAGCTCAAAGTCAAATGCATCGAGGCATTCATAATTGAGGGCCCTTTTAAAAGCCATTTCTTTAAAATCCATCCCACAACTACTTTATTGATTGCTTTCTATTTTTTTTTTTTTTTAAAAAATTATTTCCTGTCAATCCTTTTGAAGGCAATTCATGTTTTTCCCCCTTGAAATAAAAAAATTCCAAAAATATATTAAAAGAAAGTAGCTTCCAGATTTCATTTTTGTTTCCAATTTTTTTAAAAAAAATCAAAAAAATATTTTTAAAATTAAAAAACATACCTACCTATTGCAATTACAATACTTAATTCATAAAGAAATAAAATCGATATTCTTGAGTTCAACCACATTCCATATGGAGTTGGAAGATTTAAACTTCTAACCCTCTTGGTTGAAAGCATATGTCTTTACTAGTTGAGTTAAGTTCAGGTTGACGAAATAAAATAGATATTCAAACAAAGATTTCATGTTCTTTTATAAATAACATATATTTGTTTACAATAAGACCATTCTGTTAATAAAAAAAAAAGTCTTTTTTTTAATCAATAATAAAAAGAAATCCTACGGAATATAAAACTAAAATACTTATTAACCAAGCTTATTTTTTCAAAAACAAAAAGAACCAATACCTAAAAAGTATAAATTATATTTTACTTAATTTTTTTTATTGAGTTAAAAAAGACGAATTGAATTGTGAAAATATCAACTGCTGAAAAATGAAATAGAAAAATAAAATAAAATAAAGCTTTCATGTCATAGTTTGTCATATTTTCACTTTAAGGAATCAGGTGATAAATATGTGTGTATTTCTTCTTCATCTCACTAAGATTGTTGCCTTTATTTTTTCACTACCACAATCCTAGTTTAATTGCCCTGCCCTAGTGGTTCATCTATCTTTCTCTCTTGTTGTCTTATGTTGATTCTTGTTGTAATGCAACTAAAATTTGCAATAATCGAATTCACTTTTACTTGAAAAAGAAAAAGAGGTCATCAATGACTCAACATTTGGATTGTTGAGATGCCTCGTTATAGTTACTTCAACATAAAAACTTTAATTTTGGAAAGATTTAGAAACAAAAAAGTAGACTTTTTATTACTACTATTATTAGGACAATGAATCTTTTTATGTCTTTTGAATAATATTATACTTTTTAATTTAAATCTCAGGTATGTTGCATGCATAATTTTGTTTTGATCTCTAATTAAAAAGTCTTGTATTAGTAGACACTATATGATTATATGCATACTTAGGATCATCCTTATTTTAAATTGATGGAGAACTTATCTTCAATTTTCTAACAATTTTAGGTTTACTAGAATGTGTCCTAATAGAAATAATTGAAAATGTTATTTATAAGTAAGGTTGTAAGTTCAAGCAACCTAGGCACATGTCAAGTTTCCCTAATTCTTACCATAATTTATGCTACTCAATTATGAATTCTCCTTTTGTCACATAACAAAATTGTCTATTAAAGAGCCTTGTAGAGTAGAGTTACTAAGCATTTTGTTGTTAAAGCTCTAATCATATCAACTTTCTTGGTTTAGTCCTTTCATTTCAATGGTTTGGGTAACTTCTAACTCATAGGAAAAAAACAAGCATCCCACCTATGAATAGTAATAAATAATAATAATTAAAATTATTAAAGATCGATGTAATTTTTAGTTAACTTTATGGTCTTACAATATTTATCTTGTATTGTATACAAATAAGTAAGACACAAAAGATCTATGGTATTCTCATGTGTTTGGATTGTATGACCAGACTCCAAAATTTGAGTCAAACTAAAATATATGGTTCAAATTTTAATAATTAAGATATTATTAAATAATACTACGTCACATAATATAATAACCTTGATTTTGTATGTTTTAATAAAAACAAATCACATAATGACTCATCAAAATATAAGACAACGGGCACTAAATTAGATTAGACATTAAAAAATATATTAAAAAATTGAATGAGATCAATGTTTACATCATTTCTAAATCTTATTGCAATAAAACTTAAAAGAGCTTTAAATTAATAAAAATAAGGAAAAGGTTTATTTTTATTTTTATATTGAGTGGAGTGGGTTAATTTTAACATTGAACTTTTAATTTCATTAAATTAATATTGATGGTAAAATCTGACATTTTCAAAATTAAATTTAAACATTACAAACAAATAAACTAATAAATGATATAAAATTTAACTAATTATAGAAGGACTCAAAATCAAGTAACAAAATGTTTAAATTCAACAATAATACTCAAATTTTGTTGCAAACTCAAGTAGGTGAAAAAAAAACACCAAAACTGAAAACGTTCAAATTAGACTAGGATAAAAAGCATCCAACATGAATCGTTTGAGGTAAATTGATAAAAATATTTTTGTACCAAAATATATTTAATTATCTACTTTAATTGTTTCTAAGACGTTAATAGAAAAGTATATTTTGTTATAAAAAAAAAAAATAGAAAAGTATTCCACGCCTTTGCACATAACTAATAAAAGATTGAATTAGTTGAACTCAAAAAATAAATAAATAAAAGATTAAATTACAAATTTATTTTAAGAACTTTTAGGTTTGTGTTTGTTTACTTCTTAAGCTTTGAACTTTAAAAAGTGTCTAATATGAACTTTCAATTATGAATCCAATAAGTACACTTTAAAAATGTTTAATAGGCTTTTAAATTTTTAATTTTGTGTCTAATAGATCTTGAATTTTCAATTTTAGTTTTGACCTATTCAACATTTTTTAAAATTCATTGATCTACTAGACACAAAATTGAAAGTTTAAGGTTCCATAGAAATAAAGTTTAATTTTATATCTAATAGATTAATTATTTTTTTAAAATTTTTGAATATATCAAATACCTATTAGATGACAAAATTGAAAGTTCAAGGACTTATTAGATATTTTAAAAGTAGATATAAAATTGAGAAATTTGGAACTTGTTAGATATTTTTTTAAGTTCAAAAATAAGAACTAAGGCCCGTTTGATAACCATTTGATTTTTGGTTAAAAATTAAGTCAATAATTACTACTTCCAATTATATGTTTTCTTGTTTTATTAACAACTTTTTACACATATTTTCAAAAATCAAGCTAGGTTTTGATTTTTTTTTAAAAAAAAGAGCAATTTTCAAAAATTTATTTTTCTTTTTTAGAATTTGACTAATAATTCAAATATTTTCAGATATCTACTATAAAGAAATTATAAGAAAACAATCACATTGTTTACAAATTAAATACTAAAAGTGCTCTTTACCTTTAATAAAATATGATATTTTTTAATGAAATTTTTATATTTTTCGTCTAAAAAATCTTTAACGACAGGGTCAGATAGCGAAATTCCCAAAATGACCCTCAATTATGGCCAACAGAAACAGGGATTGGAAGAACAAACATGTCCTTCCACAGACATCGTTATCGTGTGGACGAAAAGTCAATCGTCCCCCAACGGTATCCGCCCACCGACCACCGACCACCGACCGACCTTCCTCCTTTTTTAAATTATTTATTTTTCTACCACACACTTTCTCTCGATTACCTACTCTGTATTGGATTTCTTTACGTTTCTATTTTTTGTTCTAAATTTTTATTATAATTTGCATTCCTTCTATAATGAATAGATTTAATAATATCAAAAATGTATGATATATCAAAAAAAAAAAAAAAAAAAAAAAGATGTTAGAAACTTAGAACACAATTTCAATCGCATTTGCTTTAGCGTATTATATTTAAATGGGGTGGGAATTCAAACTTGTAGTTTGTAGAGTTACTAATTATTTAACCTAATTAATAAAGTTAGGGCCATTTTAGACACAATTTCAATAGAATTTTTTTTTTTTTGGGATCAACGATTGCAATTTGGGGTATCGAACAATTTACCTTTGAGATGATAATAAATTGTTGGGAAAAATACACTTTTAGTCCATAAAATTTGAATTTGGTTGCATTAGGATCCTGAGTTTTCAAACTCAAAATATATACTCCTGAGTTTTGGATTTGGTTTTATTTTGGTCAATTCGTCTATTTTTCAGTTAATTACCAAAGTTTTTATTATATATATATATATATATATATATATATATTATTTTCTATTTTTAATTAAAAATAAAAATTTTTTACTTCTTCTTCTTCCACCACAACCGCTGTCGCCTGATTTTTTTTCGTTTTCTTTCTTTCTTCTTCCTCTTTCTCTTCTTCTCCTTTTTTTTCTTCTCTTTTCTTCTTCTCTTCTTCTTCTTTCTTCTTTCCTTCTTCTTCTCATTCCCTTTCTCCCATTCTTCCTCATACTTTAAAAATAAATAAATAAATAAAACGGAGGAAAAATTCCCTTTGTTTCAATTTGAATCAAAGGAAAAATCTTCTTTGACTTACAATTTTTTTCTAAAGCATGAGGAAGAACGGGAAAAAGGAGGAGAAAGTGAAAGAAAAGAAGCAGGAAAGGGAGAGAGAAGAAGAGGAAAAGAGAAAAAAAAAAAAAAAGAGAACGAAACAAAAGGGAAAAGAAGAAGGAAAGAAAAAAAATTCAGGTGACGATGGCGGACGACAATGGTCGGCGAACGACAATGGTTGATGGTGTCGGTTGTGGTGAAAGAAGAAGAATAAGAAGAAGAAATAAAAAAAATAGAAAATAATTAAACAAACATTTTTAAAAAAAGACCATTAGTAATTAATGAAAAAATTGATGCAGGGGCCAAAATGAAAACTAAATCCAAAACTCAAGGTATATTTGTTGAGTTTGAAAACTCAGGTGTCCAAATGCAACCAAATCCAAATCTCATGGACTACAAACACATTTTTTCCTAAGTGTTTTATCCACTAAGCTCAAATTGAACTTAAGATTAGTAGAAGTTGGAAAACTAATATTGTGATTTTAAAAATTAAAATTCTATTTTTATGTTTTGTTAAGATTAGGTTATTATATAAAATGTTAAATTAAAAATTTAGTCCCTAAACTTTGAAGTTCGTGTCTATTTGATCCGTGAACTTTCAAATTACTCATTTAGTCCCTAAACTTTTGCATTTTTTAAAATTCAAAGATCTATTAGACACAAATTGAAATTTTAGCATTCCATTAGACATAAAATTCAAATTTTTATCTAATAGACCAATTAATTTTTAAAAATTTTGAATTTTCCAGAGACCTATTGGACACTTTTGAAAGTTCAGAGACTAAATAAACACAAACATCAAAATTCAAGGACTAAACTTGTAATTTAATCTATACACAATACCTTTGAACTTTGGGGTAGGTTTTAATTATGTCCCTAAACTTTGAAAAGTTTCATCTTTACTCTTGAACTTTTGAAATTTATTCTTAAAAACGCCCTAAGAGAGTTTTTTTCATTACAATATATAAGATGAAAATTGATGTGACAACTAATGTGCGTAAAAATTGAAAGACATATGTGACATTATTTACCACACCATTCATGTAAATTGAAGTGGTAGCTGATGTGTAAAAATTGATTATGTAAATAATTTTAATGATATCTTTTAACATGAAATAAATGGTAATAATGATCATAATCTTCTATATAGTTGTAAATAATATAATGTACGTCTTCTAATTTTTACACAATTGTCACGTCAATTTACATCCTTTAAATACTTTTTTTTGAAACAATTTCAAAGCTCAAAGATATTTTTTGGAACATATTTCAAAACTCAACTTTTGATTTGATTAGTGATTTAACAATAATAAAATATAAGTTTTAATCTTTTTTTTGGAAAAAAATCATTTTTGACCCTAAACTTGGTAGGTTGTATCAATTTTAATCCTGAACTTTCAATTTCATCAATTTAAACCTCAAACTTAGCAAGTTGTATCAATTTTAACCCTAAACTTTCAACTTCATCTATTTAAACCTCAAACTTGAATAAGTGTATCAATTTGCACCCTTGGTTAAATTTTCGTTTCAATTTCCATTAGAAAGGTTTCCTACACATGTCCAAAGTCACGTGTTGCTCTATAACAGATACGTATTTGTTATTAAAAAAAAAAAAAACTGCTAAAGGAATTTGGAGTAGACTCGTCATAATGTTTTTCAATTTTAGAGCATGTTTTTTTTTTTTTTTACATCTTATCTTCTCTGATTCTATTGCTTTTTTCATTTTATTAATTGAGGGTTTTTCAATTTTAATGCAGAATTCTACTCGATCCATCGGCTTTTAGTAGAAACAAAGCTTATTTGCACCATATTTTCCTCAATGGAGTACTCTCATTCTTAAATCGGTCGCTAATATTGGTTTTTTTTTTTTTTTTAAAAAAATTTCTCATCGGCATCGAGCTTGATTTGTCTTCCATCCGTCGCAACGGATGCAGGGCTTGCAGAATCGCCCTCATTAGAATCCGTCCCCTTTCTCTCCACCATCGATGCCACTTTAATCCTCCGTAAGACTATCAACAGGCCGACAAGGTCAACTACGACAAATTCATTGTGTTTATGGGTGTCACTCTGTCCACCACCGTCTTCCTTATTCTCTCCCGAATTTTAGTTGAGCTCAAACTCCTCACCACAGAAGTCGACGAAACTACCATGGTCATCGTTGCCTTCAATGACGTCACCACCTGGATCCTTTTCACACTCATCTCGCTAGTATCGATACCAAAGGTGAGGAAAACACAAGAGTCCATTTATTTTCGTGTGGGTCCTACTTTCAAGAGTTGAGTTCGTGATTTTCATGATGGTGGCGACCCGATCTTGAATGATTTAGTTATTTTTTGGTAATTTTTTTTTTAAAAAAAAACAAACAAGTACATATCATAGAGCAACAAGTGGATTTAGGCATGTGTGGGAAACCTTTCTGACAGTGATTGAAATGGAAACTTAACTGAGGGTGTAAATTGATACATTTATTCAAGTTTGAGGTTTAAATTGATAAAATTAAAAGTTTAGGGTTAAAATTGATACAATCTGCCAAATTTGAGGTTTAAATGAATGAAATTGAAATTCATGATTAAAATTGATACAACTTGTCAAGTTTAGAGTCAAAATTAATTTGTTTCCTTTTTCTTTTTTTGTTAGCGTTTATGAATTACATAGAATTTTAAGAATATGTGTTGAAAGCGAATGATAAAAAATAGAACTTTATCTAAGCAATATTTTAAAAAACTTGGCGATAAAAAAAATAAAATCCTTGTCTAATGAATTTTAAAAGAAAAGTAAAAAGTGAATAAAAATTTGTGAATGAGACATAAATTTCAAAATAGGTAAAAGCCTTATTTAACTATAGATGTCCACAAAACAGGATGGGGTCGGAGATAGCTTTTCCGTCCCCATCCCCGCCCCCAATTCATTTCATGTTTCTACAAAATTCTCCATTTAATTTCTGGGGATCATAATGGAGATTTGCTACGGAGAATTCGTGGGGATCGAGTTATCCGCAGAGAATTATGTTCCGTTTATGATATTTATCTTTTTATTTTGATTAAATAAAATATGTTTTTGAATTTTTTTAAATTTAAATTGTTAATTCCTTATGATAAATTTCTATTTAAAGAGTTTGTTTTTAACATTTCTTTAGAAAAACAAAATAATATATCATAAAAGTTTAAATTTAAGATTTATTATATATATATATAAAGAAAATAAAGTAACCAGGCGGGGACGGGGAATGTATTTCTCGTCTTTGTCCCCATTTAGCTAATGGAAAAAAATTTCTTCCACCCTCTCCTCATTCCCTGCCTAAACGGAAATTTCGTGCCCCGTTAGGGACGGGTCCCCATGGAGAAAATGAACATCTATATATTTAACCCTTTGAAGTAATTAGAGATATCCAAGACCCGCCCCTAAATGGGGCAAAGAATCCCCGTTTAGGTGGGGAATGAGGAGGGAGTGGGAGAAAAAATTTTCTGCGAGCTAAACGGGGATAGGAACATGGAATGTAAAAAATTAAATGAATAATGATTCATCGTGGAAAATTTGATTTCTGCAAAATTTAACAGAAAATTTTGCAAGAAAATTTTGCAGAGATGAGAATTAAATTAGGGCGGGACGGGAAAGGCCATGGACAAAATAATAATAATCTTACGTATACCATCATCTTTAACAATGGAAGTATAAAAGTAATAAATATATTTCGAAGTCCACTTCACCTTCCACACAATATGACAGTCCCACTATCCCTCCACCACCGGCACTATCACCAAGTACATTAAATAATTGAACAAAACAAAAGTTCATACTAAATACATACAATTCTTGAATCTGAGTATGATATTTTTCTTTTTTTTGGAATGCCCATCATATATTAAATAATAAAATCAACAGAAAGTAAATCAAAAATCAAAATCAGGTTTGACTCTTTAACATTTTATTATACATTCATATAAACTTTAGCAAAACAATAAAATACAAATTTTTGAACAGCACAAATCTTTTGAAAAGATAATCAAATCAACTATACCCCTGTTCAAATTTTGAATATTTAATGAGATAATCTCAAAATATACTCTTATCATCTTACATAATTAAGAAATGAATATTTATGTTGGTATGGCTGAACTTGAAGAAAATGTTTGATTGTCATTTTACTTTTAATTTGCTACTTTAGAAATAAACATTAAATGATAATTCTTTGTTTCATATTTTAAAAGAGTAGGTTTAAATTTTGTATCTGTCTCTAAACTTTAACTAGACTTTTAAAAAAATTACTATTTTAGACATTGTCATTAATTTGTCATCAATTACTTGACAAATGAATGACATGAGTTTAAATATGATAACATATTGATGTGAGTATATTTTGAGTAACAATTGAGTCATAAATAAAGTTCGATACAACCTTTTCCTAAAAAAAAAAAAAGAAGAGTTCAATACAACCTCAGCCGACTTATGTAACTTCTTTTTAGTTCAAAGTCAATTTATGTGACTTTGATATATGCTTTCATCAACACGTTAATACATATATTTTAAAGCACATTATCTATTTGTTACACAATTGACAATCGAATAACTCCAATGTCCTAAATAATTATTTTGTAAAATATACATTTTAAAATTTTGAAGAGTAAAATGGAATAAATCTAAAAAAGAATGACTAAAATAAATTTTAAACTAAAAAATATATTTTAAAAATCTGAATCAAATTTTACAAACTAAATACAAAAAGTAGTTTTCTAACTCTTTGACTTCTATTAAACTTCACATTTAGTCTTAATCACAAAAATGTGGTTAGAAGTCTAAATAGTGAACATAAATTAGAATTGATTTTCGTGACAGTGACTGCATGAATTTTAGTGAAAATCGAAGCACTAAAATTGAAATTTAAAAATTAAAAGATAAAAATAGATAGTGAACAAAAGTTTAGATACCAAAATTAAAATTTTAAAGCCAAATGAAGCATAATTCAACGATAATTGGCATGTACCATTGATCAAAATGTTAGAGATTCAAATCTCTCATCCTAAAATGTGGTTCAACTTTAAAAAAAATCTAAAAATTTAAAGATTAAAATAACAATAGAAAAAATTTTGATGATAAAAAACAAAATTCAAACACTAGTGAAAAATAGGGGGAAAACGAAATTATTATCAGTTGGGTCATCAATAATTAACGAAATGGTTTTTTTTTAATATTATTATCATTATTATTATTTACAAAGTCTTTTTTTTTTTCATTCAAGTTGAATGGAGAATTTGAACTTTAAAATAATAACAATATATAAATATAAAAATGATAAATATTTTTTGAAACCATCGATAGTTAGTATATCAACATTTTAACAAGTAAATTTTCAATACAGTAACAAAGAATTTCATGTCAAATAAGTTATTATGTACTAAGTTAAATAAAATGAGTAAGTTTTCAACTTCATGGATGAATATATTTTTAGTTCATCAAATCAAAATATAAAATCTTTTCAAACTCAAACAATAAAATATATTTTGATATTTCATTGTCATTTTTTAGTTAATTTTAACCTTGGATTTCAATAATAATTTCTATCAAAACTGAAAAAGATGAAGAGACCAAATTAGGAAAAAGAAATATCAAGTTATCAACTAATATATATATTGAGGAACTAATTTATATGTTTAACCAAAAAGAAAAGTAGTGGGGTGATGGTCTACTGAAATGTCACGTGACATACCACAGTAACAAAAAGTTTATTTTTTTAAAAAATAAATGTTTTATCATATTTATTTTTTATTCACGTTGTTATGTACATCTCATCATACAAATAATAAGAAAAAGTAAGTTAGAATTAAATATCTAAAATAATTACTGTTAGATATTAATATTTTTTTTTTCAGACACAAACAAAAGTATAACTTAACTAATATAAATATGTTTTTTTTTTTTTGAAAAAATATAAACATGTATTTTCAATAAAAATAAAAAAGCGAGAAGTTCAAATCCTCTCACGTATTATAAAAAGAGATTAAAAAAAAAATAAAGTTCTTACAAAAAAAATAGAAATTAAAAAAGAAAATTACGGATAAGAAGGTGAGATTTTGTCGGTGAATTTCACTTTGGGCGCACATAAATATAATCCTTTCATTTCTAATTTGTTCAGATACGGAAAAACAGAAAGAAAAAAAAAATCAACGTGGAGGCTAATCGAGATGACAAACTTGGTGGCAAAGGAGTAGTAGTAGTAGAGCAAAGAAGGGGAATGGAGGCTGCAAAACCCAAACCCCTTTCTCTTAGTCCTCAAAATTCATACCCATAGCTCCTCAATCTGATCTCCCTTTTTCCTTTTTTTCATGAAGATTCAGATTTTGGGTTAGCCAAAGGGAGAGCTAAGATTTCGGATTCCGCGGCCATGGACGGCGGAGGAGAGGCAGGCCGGGAGGGTAACAGAAAGAGAGGGGTCGACAATCAGAGGCCGTACAAAGGGATAAGGATGAGAAAGTGGGGGAAGTGGGTGGCTGAGATTCGAGAGCCCAATAAGCGCTCTAGGATTTGGCTCGGCTCTTACTCTTCTCCTGTCGCCGCCGCCAGGGCCTACGATACGGCCGTCTTTTACCTTAGAGGCCCCTCTGCCAGGCTTAATTTTCCTGAGTTGTTGGCCGGGGAAGGCTGCGGAATTAGCGGCGGCGGCGGCGGCGGTGGCGGCGACATGTCGGCGGCTTCTATACGGAAGAAAGCGACGGAGGTGGGGGCTCGAGTGGATGCTCTGGAGAGTTCGTTAGGTCATCACCAACACAGTCACAACAATCGGAGCCATCTTCCACACGCATCGGCGTCTCCGCCAGAGATTAAAGGGTTTTTGGATCGGGTGGATTTGAACAAATTACCCGACCCAGAAGAAGAAGATGAAGAAGCCGATGGGGAGTTCGAGTGGGAGAGACAGTGAAAGTGAAATTGAAAGTTAAGGGAAGGGATTTTTCTGTCATTGAGGCGCCAACACGCGCCGCCGAGGTATGTGACGGCCGATGATCATGCCCTTTGTGGTCTCATGATTTGGCTCTCTCTCTTTAGGCCGCCTCCATCTAGGGTTTTTCTGTTTTTTTTTTTTTCCTTTTTTATTATTTTTGTTATGAATTTTTTTTTTCTTTTACCAAAAAGAAATTTTGGCCCATGTAGAAATATTATGAATGAATGTACATTAACTTAGGAACCCAGTTATGATGGTGATGATATTCAATTTCTTCCTTTGTTTAATTGGAATCAAGTTTAGAAAATCCACAAAAGAAAAAATGAGGACTTTTTTGCCTCCACTTTGTTGACAAATTATGAGGGATGGATGGGCGTGAGAAATCAATGAGGAATTTATAGGGGAGGAGAATGAAAAATTGATTTTCTCGAGAAAGGGATGGAAAAAGAAAAAGTGGGGTAAAAAAGTATTGCAACTATTTTAGAAGAGGGAGGGGGTTAACAGGGGCCTACAAAAAGCAACCAGTTGGGGCTCCTCCTTCACCCTCACTAACCACTAAAGTTATAACCACTAATGTGATAAGATTTTGGAGAAGTTAGGTATTTTCTGGTTTCTTACTGTTTTCTTGATGATAATTAATGGGATTTGAATCTCTTCGTGTTTGGTAGCTCTATCTCGAGTTTTACCAAGATCAACCGTAAATTCAGGCATAGTAATAGTCTACAATGTTAAATGTTCTACGAATTTTTCATTGTCGTAATAGTTGTCCCCTGACATTGATCCAAGTATGCTAGGTAAGTTAAATTGACTTATCACAGTCGATTAGGACTAGGACAATGTTTGAAAGAGTGCAACTTGAGATGGGAGATGATGATGTGAAATAGTGTTGGGGTTGAAAATGGAATGCTATGCTTTCAAATGAGGATGGTTATGTATCTAAAATATTAAATATGCCCCAAAAAAAAATTAAAATTTAGATGGTCAAACATTACAGAATGGTAGGGGGCATTTTTGATAAAATTAGTAGAGGATAATAAAGAAGTAATAGCGTGGGGGTGAGAGAGAGAGTTGGAGGATTGTTGTAAATTTGTAATGTATTGTTTTGTTTGGTTTCCAAGTGGTTGTGTTTTCGATGAATTAGTATTGTAATTAGCGAAGGTGGTCAAAAAAGGCTTGGGAACACTCAACGAACGAATAGAATTGGAGCTTCGGTATTGGTTTTGTGTGCTGTTTTTATTTTCTTTGGTTTCTCTAATCTTAGCTGTTCTCCATCTGCTATTTTAGAAAAACAGAAATTGTTGATGTTATTTTATTAGAGGACAATGTTTGGTCCATAAATGCCGGAGTGATAACTTTAACTTGTATTATTATGTAAATATTAAAAATTACTCCTTGTTGGGGTTAGGATTGGGATGTTGTTTGCCTCAATTATTTCAATAATTCGTAACCTTTATTTTATTATTTTTTTCCCCGAGAATCGGAGTGTTTGATTGAATGAACTGGAGACAAGGGTCCAGGTCCAGCCGGGCGCTAAAAAGAAGCGCCAGTACAGTCGGTAGGTGGGTTGTGTGCCAGGTCCCAGCCTTTGTAGTTTGATAGGCTTCCTTACAAGGATTTCTATACTGAGTCTAGTTTCATTTTCTTTAATATTGGTTAAATTATCAATTTGCCTGCTACCATCTAGATTTATTTTCAGTTCTGTCTTTGTGGAGTTTCAATTTGGACCGTGTAATTTCGTCTTTATAATTTGAGTTCAGTTTCAAATTCTTTGCTATGATTTTAAAAGTTCAAATGGGTCTCTATAGACCTATAATTTGAGTTTAGATTCTATTTGGTCTTTGTGGTTTTAGAAGTTTCAATATATTTTCTATGGTTTGGTCAAACTTTACAAACCATTCGAGCCATTACAATAATAAAGTTAGTACTGTTTATTTAGTCGATTGTATTAGAGTTTAAGGCCACATTCAATATGGGTAAAACTAATTTTACATGTCTATTAATATATATATAATTTTGTATTTATACAAGTAGCAGCGGAATAAAATGAGAAATTTTAAGCATTCCATTTGAGCAAAAAATACCCAACCAAATTACTCAAAAATAATAATAATAAATCAACTGTAACTGCAACAGATTTTAAGAGAGAATCCGTCTGAATGGAGACGATGAATAAGTTTTTTTTTTTTTTTTTTTTTTTTTTTTTAAAAAAGGAACTTAAGAAAATATATTTAAAAAAAGGGCAAATCCCCAAAAGGAAAAGATCAGAGAATGGGGATTTGAAGTAATTAATTTGGATGGATTGCGATGTTACTTGTGTTGTATTGTCCCCTCTTTCCAGATCATCGTTCAAGTTGTAGGGCTGATCCAAAAAATTGCGAAATTCGCCAAATATAGGAATTTTGAAACCGACACATCAAATTTTAATTTTGGTTTACAAAAAAATAAAAAATAATGGCTCTTATATTTCTTTCAATTTAAGCTTTCAAATTGTACGTTCAAAATGGATCAAAGCTCTTAATTAATGTATGCATGCTTTGGAGCGATCAAAATGTACTATTTGCCAAAGTTACTAGATTATAGTTGCAAGGGTAGATTTGGTATGATTGTGGCCCCAAACAAGCTGAACTCTTGAAGCATAGCATAAGAAAAAGGAAAAGTGTTGTATTAACTCGTAGTAAAATATTTATTGTTATAACTTTAGTTACTTAGAATTAAAGGTTGTTAGAATTGGTTTTGCTTTTAGAACAAGATGATGAGAAGTTTCTCACGAGATCTTGGAAAAAAGGTTTTTTTCCCTTTGCTTGTTTGAGGAAATTATCACTTAGCTTTAAATTTTAAGTGGTATATCATACAAATAATTGGATAGGTAGCATGCTTATATCTATAATCTATACTATATTAAAATGCTAGAAACTTTCAAAAACATTTTTGGTCAATTTTACCGTTTCAATTTTGAGTTAATTACATTTCTAACCTTTTTACAATTTAAAATAAAGGTTTACCGAATTTAGTGATTGGTTACAAACTAAATTAACGCTTTAATGAGTTGTAGAAATTTACGTTGAATCATTTCAAAATTTAATGTATAAATTAAATTAAAGCTTTGATGAATACTAAAAATTGTAAGGTCCTTATAGAAATCGTGGAAATACGTTGAATAATTTCAAAATTTAATGCTTAAATGAATTATACAATTTAAAATAAACCTTTACCAAATTTAGTGTTTTGCTACAAATTAAATTAAAACTTTGACGAATTTATAAAGACTCAAAATTATAAACATAAGTAAAAGTTATCAATGTGGAATCATTTCAGAATTTAATGTACAAATTAAATTAAAGCTTTGATGAATACTAAAAATTGTGGAGAAGTTGAGGTTTGGGGGATACTTGACCCAAGGTGAGTTGTACAGCTTGCCAAAGATTTTTTTTCTTCTTAATTTTGTATTTTGCTTATATATATATATATATATATATATATATATATAAGGAAATTGTAGTGGCATTATACGCTTGAGAAATAAAATATAGTATTTAATATTGTAAATTATCATGTTGCCGCCTACCCGAAGCAGCACCACTTCGATAACATTTTCAAGTTTGATTGACCCTAAGCCACAATTCTATAGCTGCTCTCATTTTTTAAAATCATTTTTCTTTTTTTTTTTATTCTCTATAACTTCTTTGTCATTGTTGGATCCTGAAATGAACTCAAATTCCTTCTATCAAATATTTTCTATATGAAACAATTTTTTTTTTTTATGTGTTGACACTAAGATTTCACATGAAGAAAATGCTTTGGTTGTTTTTTCTTTGTTGTTTGAGATTGATTGGTAGTGTCTAGATTAAATCCGTATAATTTTTGTTATTGCTGCTACAATTTGTAAGAACTTAAATATCAATTGTATAGGTTGGGTAAAAGTTGACCCATCCATTTAAACTTGAATATGAAAAAATCATTCACCAAGCTATTGAATTTCATTGGAAATTGGAAGAGAAATTTTGATAGGTTAGTTTAAGCTTTAGTGGGATTTTTTTTTGGCATAAATCGGTATGGGAATTGATATTAAACATAGAGTAGTATTGTAATATAATTTTTATGGGATTAAATTAAAATTAGAAATATTATTTATATGGATGCCATAAATATCTTTTTTAAAAATATGTATATATATATATTTGAATCGACTACAAAAAGTATTTTTTAAAAAATTGTCTTTAAATATCACTTAAGGCGAAAAAGAGTATGAATAGCAATAAACCAATAATCTACAATATATTAAAAAGCCACAATATTTGAAAAATATTTTTGGACTATATTACTCTTTAATAAATCTTGAATTAACAAAGCATTCCACACACAATTAATTACTAATAATTATTAAATTATATATTTAATTTAATTTACATGATATTTAATTAGTTGGAATATGAAAGATTTTCTCTTTATTTACATAATTACTAACTTTAATTATATATAATTTAATTAAAAAATAAAATTCTTCGAAATTTTAAAAGTCTTACCATTTCAACAAATTATTATATTGAATTTAAATCATAAAATATCACATAAATATATTAGAATATGAAGTTTTTCCTCAAATTTACATAATTTTTTTTAACCATCTAATCCTTTTTATTCTTAATAATTAATAATTTATTTAAAATACCTTAAAATTAACTAACAAAACGAAAGATTAATGTATTTGTAACATATAAATTAATTACCTAAACATTAAAGTCATTGTATTAAGTAATTACTGTTACAAATGTACTCCCATTTCATTATTATTAAAATTGAAAATGCCTAATAGAATTCCACCTAAATTATATAAATATAACCATTTGAGAAACATCCTCAAAATCTAATTAGCTTAAAATCCAATTAGTTAAGAAGCTACGATTTATGTATGCATTGTATCACGGTCGCAGCTCTTCAACCGTGCGGCACTTGCTCTAGCCCAGCGAACAAGTCAGCCGTACGCAAAACGGAAGTTGCGGACTACTTCCGTATATGGTCTAGCCTCCCCTCGGGTCTCGGGAGAAAACGGTTTTAGAAAACGTGAGGGAGAAAGTGTTTTGAAAGCATTTTGAGAAAAGGTTTTGTTATACGCAAGTAAGCAAGAAAGGGACAACAACGACTTAATAGCATATAACTCCGGGTAGGAATGTTGGACAACTAGTCATACCCCCCTATAGTACATTCTAGGATTTATGCCTTTGACAGACTTGAACATGCAAAGTGGCGAGGAGTCATACGGCCACAAAAATACAAGTAAAGCTAACTAGAAAGCAATAAGACATATATACAATGAAAGCATGACTAAAAGGGGTTGAGATGGGCATGCGGCTACGGGCAACACGCCCTGGACAAGCATGACCGCGACACATTGCACTCAACCTCTTTCTTCTTTCATTTTATTTGTATGAGATATGAGATATAGTTTTGATTTTAGTCCATGCACTCAGAGTTTTTTTCCCTTATCATACACTACTTTCTTCTTTCATTTTATTTTTATGAATTGTTACTATTCAATAGTTTTTTTCCTCTCAATACATTGCTCACACTTCTCAACCAAAGGAAAAATATCATCAAATAACATATAGTTTTGATTTTAGTCCAAATGAATTGACTAATAGAGAAAATCAAACTGATTCAATTTAGTTACTCAGACTAAGTAAGTTCATCTATAATTAACAAAGTGCATGTGAAAGAGTGACTGATGGGGCCAAATGATTCTGAATGACACATTTGAGTAGGAGCAAGAAGAAAATTAACATGATGAATGAATAGAGAGACAAATCAAGAGGAGGGAGATTAAGTGAGAGATAGAGAACTTGAGCAGTAACTGACCAAGGGCAAAAGAAGTTGATCAACAAAGACAATACAATGAATGAAAAATATGAGAGACAAATGGATGAATGAAAAATATGAGAGACAAATGGGAGAAATGGTGAGTATTTGTCTAGAGATAGACTAATGGGAAAAGAAAAATGGGTGAGTGTTTGTCTAGCGAGAGATAACAGGCGGTTGTTTCTCCATTGTGCTAGCAGAGGTAAGGTAAAGGTGAAATGAGTTAACAAATAGAAAATAGAGTCACTAGAGTTTTGAAAACATATAAGCCACAATCTACGAAAATACCATTGAATGTAGTTGTGGCTTTCATTCTTTATTTTTTATATTTTTTTCAAGCAACCATAAATTTGCATCAAAATCACTAAACCATCCACTCACACACACACAATATATATATATAATTAAAATATTAATAAATATTATATTATATTGGTCTAAATATTAATAAATATTATATTGGTCTTTAAATTATATACATCCAATTTCATTTGAATTGACTAACATGAGGAACTGGCCAAACTTAGTAGGTTCAATTCAATAATCAATTTAATTTAGTTTTTGTACACCCCTTAATGCAAATACTATAGTTTAGTTTTGGTTAAAATACTATTTTGGTCCCTGTAATTTGGGTTTTGTTCTTTTTTGGTCCATGTACTTTTAAATATCCAATTTTAGTTTATGTATTTTCAATAAAGCTTAAAATTGGCCCATGTACTTAATTTATGGTGATTTTTTTCTAAAAAAATTAGCCTCTATTAGATTTTCCTCTATAAATTTTAGAAATATGTTTACATTGTGTCTTTTCTTGTCTTAAAATTATTATTATTATTTAACCAATTTCGATAAAAATTAACTTCAACTTATCATAGGGACCAATTTTAAGCTTTATTGAAAGTACATGGACTAAAATTGGTACAAGGACCAAAATGAAATAAAACTCAAAGTATAATGACCAAAATGGTATTTACTAGTAGTAATAAGTGTTATGAAGTTCTAGTTATTAATGGAGAACATTAGCAGAGGATTCGAATAGTGCATAAATGAAATTAGTTTGATTCTAATATTCGTTTATAAATAATAGGTACAATTTGCAATTTAGTAATTGTAGGGGATTTCATTTTCATTTATCTTTCCAGTATTAATGAATATGGGTAAAGAAATATTTGTGGATAACTATCCAAGCTTGGTCCTATGGTCACAAGCTGTGGCAAATCTAGAAAACATACTTTAGAGGGACCAACGTGCCATGTAACAAAAATATAGTAGAAAATTTAATAAAAATTATTGGCAATAGGAACCAATAGATGAATTGAAACACCCCAATTAGATTGACATATATTAGTTAGGTTTAGGGTTTGATAATAATATTTTATTATATAAATATATAGTTGTAAATCTAGAAAAAAATTAGAATGTGTAAATTAATAATAACAATTAATAAACATGTATGTTAATTAGTGATTGTTAAAATTTTTTTTTGAATTCAACAACATTTAAGGTGGGGGATTCGAACTCAAAGATCATAAGTACATACTTCTTGCCAATTGGGCTATGCTCTTATTGGCATAAAATCATAGTTAATCAATATCTAATCATCGATTTATATTAATTAATTATTATTATTATCACATAAAATAAAAATAAATGGATTGTTATAATTTAAGTTAACTAATGATTTATAAGTTCTAACAGAAAAAAAAACACACACACACAATATATGTTATTATTTTTTTTTTAAAAAAAAGAAATATTTGTAATTACATTTTAAAGGACACATATTCAAAATATTTATAAAATAAAGTTATCCATTTTTTTTTTTAAAAAAAAAACTAAAAGAAATACATTAAAAGTCAATTAATTTTTATTGTCCCAACTTACTCTAAATATCAAATATTTTATAAAATCTTAAGTGATAAATGTTGCTTGTTCTAAAGATTAATTTAAAATGTGCATGAGTTAGCCTCACACACAGTATATTAAAATTTACTATTGCATTTAATTTTAAACCCGAAAGTAAATGAGATGGTGGAAGTTCAAACACTAATTCTATTTACATAACCTTTAACAAAAGTGGAAAAAAAAAGAGATTAAAATATATAAATTGACATTTGCATATGTACCGTTAGTTATAAAATATTTAGTATAAGTTAGAAGATGTGGGTTTTATGGTGGACTTAGTGCTGTGGGCTTGTTATGGTGGGCTTTATGTTTAGACAACTGGTCTTATAACTCAATTTAAAAAATGTCCCAACTCTTCCAAATATTTAAAAGTTGTTCAGTCCAGTTGCAAATTGCAAATTACAATCAAACCCCGCCCAGCTGGCAGCCAGTATGCACACATGTATTGAAAATAACCTTTTAAACCCTTTTGATTTGATTGCCAAAAATAATAACCATACTGACCAAAATAATAATAATCATGTATGCAACTCATCATATGATAGCTATAAGCAATTTAGAAAAAAAAAAAAAAAAAAAAAAAGCTTTTTGCAGAGTGCATTCTTCTTTATTTTTTTATTTTTTTTTTGTCATTAATCTTCGGATTATAAGATTATATTTGATATTTTTATTTATTAATTATCTAGACTTTTTTTTTTTGAAAAATTGAATGTTTATATGAGACATCAGAAGTTTGAATCTCCATTCCACTCGTGTGGAACTAAAAACACAAATCAAATTTATTATATTTTTTTTCAAAATAAATATTTTGAAATGAAATATTATTTTTATAATATTTTAGGAGAAGGTTCACAATTTTCTCAAATTTTTGGAGATATTTTGTAATATGTAATGACATTAATGGTAACTCTAAAAAAAGTCCCTTATTACTAATTTCAATATTATAATTATAGTTATAATATAAAGAAGAAACTAGAAACCCCACCACCACCACCCTTTCCAGAACTCCAAAAATAAAATAAAAATAAAAATAACTAAAAACGGTGTGATTCATTATTATTATTATTATTTGGTATAGTTGGTTGTTATTTATTGTCACACGTTGATTTCCTCTAAAAATAAAATAAAATAAAATAAGACTAGAGGATTGGATCTTACAACCTACTAACATTTTTGATCAATTGATTTATGTTTATATAAACATGCAACTTAAGCATTCAAATGTTCCAAACAGTATATATATTCATACTTTTTTAAATAAAAATATATACTCACACAATTTATCACCAAAAAGCTCAAAATTCACATCTGACTAACCATATGGATGCCAAAAAAATGCAAGTTAGTTGTTGGTCACCATCCATTTCACAAAAAAAAAAAGGTGTTTGCAAATATTTTAGGAAGTGTTCATAGATAATAATGAGTTTTTAAAGTACTTTTAATTAGTTAAAAGTAACTTGAAGATGACCAAAAAAAAACACGTTTAAAACTCTACAAACTTGATTGTGATTAAAATTGACTTTTCAACCATATTGATATACACTGAAATAAAAGGGCAAGCATATTGATTGCGTTTAGAAACCTATTTCTTTGGAAATGTAAAAAAAAAAAAAAACAAAGGTGTTAAATATTCAACCATCATTTAATCCCAACTACTCCGTAAGTTAGAATAGTTGTATGATTAAATGAAATAAAATATTATTAAATTAAACGATGTGGGTGAAAAACAGTTGAATAGGATTGAGCTATAGTTGAAAAAGGGAAAGGGGACATTAGATCCCCACCATGTAATTGTTTTGTTTTGGGAAATGCCTTATTTCCTCGTATGAATCAGCTTTGTTTTTGTTTTTGTTTTTGTTGTTCAATTATGAGCAAAGGAAATGGGAGCTAATGGGCATGTGAAATTAAGAACAAACAAAGGGTGTGTTGCCAAATTGCAGCACAAATAGGCATAAGCAAAGGCCAAAAGGATTGGGCTTTGGATTTTTTTTTTTTTTTAAATTATAATGATGGAAATTGGAAAATGGGTGGGGTGGTCCTTTCCCTGCCTCCTTCCACTTTTTTTGTAAGTTGACAAAAACCAACCTAAAAACAAACCAACCTCTCATTCATTGCCTTTTCCCAAACCTTACCCTTAGCTTCTTTCCCTCCCTCATTTCTCCTTTGATTCTCGCAATTTCTCGTCAAGAGAATCTCTTAAGTTTGTATGTTTAGACTTAACTTAACATTAATTTATTTTTACTTTTACTATGAATACTTCATATTAATAGAGATATTGCTTTTATTTATATATCATGGATCTTTTCTTTTTCTAGTCGATGTGAGACTATGTTCACATTCCCGACATTTTAACACTTGCCTTTACTTATAAAATAGTCTCTTTTATGACCAAAATTGATATCAAATTTATAAATGATATCCTACATGCCTATTTGGTAATGTTCTCATTTATTTCATTTTGGAGAGGAGGTGATATTTATTTTTAATATGTGAGTTGAAATTGTAAACTTTAAGGGTCGAATGTGAGGTTTTGTGTGAATCATTTAACTTTTTTTTTAAAAACATATTAAGGGTTTTTCTAATAGAGGGAAATGGTGTTGATTTCTATTTATTATGGAATCTTTTTTCTTTTACATATTTTAAAATAGGAAGTACAAAAAGTTATTAAATGCATGTAGGTTAGGTTTAATTATAGATATCAAAGTTATTTATCACTCAATTTTTCTTTTTGCAATCAATTCCCTTCTAAAATTGCAAGTCATTCTGTTTTAAACAAACTCATTAACTAAATATATTGGTTGATAATAATTAATAATGTGAATAACCATTACGAATGTATGGTCACTGTATATATATATATATATATATATATATATATATATATATGATACAAGTAATATTATTGGTTTTTTTGTTATGCATATTAATAAAAATATTTTTACAACATCAATAATTTAAAATAATAAACGATACAAAAAGAAAATTGTTTTTAGTATAAATTGTATATATAAATTATATATGTTAATATTAAAAAAAAAAAGAGCAGAAAGTTCTTAGTATTCTATTTCAATTTAGAAATATTTAAGGAAATTCAATATTAGAATGTGATGTACATTCTTAAAATCAGAATAGCATCGAGAATTAGTGAGAAACCAAAAATCAATAAATTAATAGACGTAATTATTTCTTCTAACCCATTATACAACTTTCTCTATGGTCATGATTACAGTCTTAAATTTTGAAGATTCAAATAAGCTAACATAATTTATATTGATATGACAAGGTGATATGATCATTATCATTCAATAATTAAAAGATGAATTTCTAGAACATTATTATTCTTTTTTTGACAAATAGAACATTATTACTTGAATCAAAATTAATAGTAGAAATGTTGTAAACCTCTGCAATCTATAATTGCTCTTTACTTTTTTGTTGGGTGAATTTTTTTCATAAACAAACTTCTTGCGTGTGTTTCTTTTTTCTTTTTCTTTTTCTTATGCCGCGTTAAAAAAAATGAGGGAAAATTCGAAATCTATAACTTGAAAATTATTAAAATATTTTAACCAATGGAATATGTTGAATTTGTGTGTCTGGATAGCATTTTTTTAGTACAACAAATATGAGGTATGGAAATTTAAAATTTCATCCTCAAAGAAATGAATATATGCCAATTATCATTGAGCGACTTTGAAACGTGTCTAAATAGTATTAAATACTCTATAGCTCAGTTTTTAAGTTTTCTTTCTTAAAAAAGCAACTATTTGAATATCACAGAGACACTTCCTATGCCATTAAGCTCAGTTTTTAAGTTTTCTTTCTTAAAAAAACAACTATTTGAATATCACAGAGACACTTCCTATGCCATTATTTTTTCACTTAGAAAATAACATGTCCATGATAAACCATTTGAAAGATTTTACAATAGAGTAAATAGTGAGTTGAGAGCATAAATGTAAATAAGAGGATATCTGAGCTAGTTAAGACATATATCTTTAACCAAAATGATCAGAAGTTCGAACTTGATCACTTCCATATGATGTAGGACTCAATAAAAAAAGTTAAGAACATGAATTAAGGAAATTTCTATCAATAAAAAAAGTTAAGAACATGAATTAAGGAAATTTCTATCAATGCTAATTTGAGTGTAGCTCAGTGAATAAGACACCAAATTATCATCTTAAAGTTGATTGTTCGATCTCCCACCTCACAATTGTTAAACTAAAAAAATCTATCAATTAGTATTATCGTACCCTTTCCTTGTGGGTTGTAATAGGTTATGAGTTGTAGAAAAAAATCAATTTTTATTTTTGAACTTATCAATCAATTTTCAACCTAAAATTTCAATGTTATGAAATTGAACTTTCGACTTTTAGACAGATGTTGTAACTTTTACCTTTTATTGAACTTCCATTTCATTTACCAACAAAATTCAACATAAGCAACTTAAAAGTCTCCTAAATTTCTTTAGTATCAATGAAAATCAAGTATGATATAAAATTAAGCTTAGTCAGTACATAAGATCGACAATGGATTGAATCTCTAAGAACTCATTGTTCACACGAGATTTCAAAAGAGAAATTTGACACGTGTAAAGAACTTGTATTTGTATTAATTTGAGTGGGTGTAGTACAATATCTAATTTGTTCCTCTGATTATTTATCTCAAATGTACAAATGTCTTGAGGGCTGGATAGCTTGTTCTCAAGCGTGTTTGTTAATTGTTAGATCGGCCCTTGGCTTTTTCATCATGTTAGATCGACCTTTAGCTTGTTGATCCTTGAAGAATTTATTGAAGTTTTGAAGTCTTTGCTCTTCAAATGCCTTTAACCTGTTTTCAAAGTCTTCAAATCTTCAAAGATATTTTAGTCTTTATAGTCTTCCAGTCTTGAAGTCTTCTAATCTTCAAAGCGTCTTTATAGTCTTTGAAGAGTCTTCAGTATTTAAGAATGAGTTTTTTGACTGAATTGTCTCTCTTGTATGTGTGTTTCACTCGAGGGTTGGAGCGCCTGTTTTCGAGGCTAAAGCTTTAATCAATCTTCAGAGTCTTCAAGTCTTGAAGAGTCTTTGGTCTTCAAGAAGTGTTCAGCACCTAAGGACTTCAGAGAGTCTTCTAACATCCTTTGCTCTGAATTCCCTCTGAGTTTATTGGAGAGTTTGATTTCTGAACTCTTAAAATAGAGGAGAACCCTCTATTTATAGAGTTCCCTAAGGCTCTATGCAGGATTAGGCCTGACTGCTTTTGGTCCCAATCGTTGGACTGGGCTTGGTTAACTTTAGATGCAACCTTTTAGATTGGGACTTTATTGGATTAGGGCCTCCCATTTAGGTTCTGTCTAAAATCGACCCAAATTACATATAACTCAATTTGACCAACCTAAACTTAATTTCTTTGATCAAATGGTTATAACAAAGACATGTGGCATATTTGGATTTGCCATAATTTAATTTGGGGATCTATGTAAATTTGTAATTAATACATAATTAAATAATTGATTTTCTCATTAATTTTAAGTAATGACATAGCAATTTTTTATTGGTCAAAATTTCTATACCAACACTCACGAATTTCAATAATAAAAAAAACGAAGATTATTGTCATCTTTCTTTGACATCTTATTAGTTTTATAATTAAACGATTCTTCAAACAAAAGTCTATCAAAGGTAAAAATTACAAAATTTAGTTTAAGGTAAATATTGTAACACATCCAATTTGATGAGTTGATTTTTTTTTTCTTTTTTTTTTTAACACGTTTTGAAATTAATAACATAATTTGCACAAATTATTCAATTTAAATTAGGGATCTTCCAGTTATATATACAGAGTGTTTCCCAAACCTTCTAATTTAAACATTTTTAAAAAAATATATGTTTAATAAAAATGTTTTTATATTTTACATTTAAAAAGAATACTTTAAATAACAAATTTATTTGGTTAATAAAGTCCATTTAAAAGTGATTATGTTAATTATAAATATGTTTTTTTTCTTACAATATATTTTTGAAGCTTTTCAGTCAATCACTTTAAAGTCATTTTTTGAATAATCATCTATTAAGTGTTTTTTTTTTCTTTCAAAAAGAGCTTTAAACTAATCTAATTTTTTTTTAAAAAAAAAACTCTTTTCATTTATTAAGATTTTTAAGAAAACACTTTTAATCATTTAAATTACTCCATAAACTATACTAAACACACTTTAAATTAGTAAATTTTTGTAAAGATGCTTCTAAAATATTGATTTAATTAAAAAAAAACATTTTTTTTCAAAAGCTATCTCAAAATCATGGCGAATCTTACTATTCAAAATAAAAATACTCTGGTTAAGGAATCTTAAGAAAGAAAGAAAAAGAGAGATAAAAAGAGAGTCGATCTTGTCATTTAATACTCATTTTAAATTAAAAAAAATAAAATAGATTTTTTAAGTAAGAAGAAAATATGTTTGCAATTTAAGATTTGGAATTTAAAAAAAAAAAAATACAAGGAAAAGAGATTTGAACCTAGACAATAAAATCTGGCTAAATTATGCTCACTTAGACAGTTAAGATTCTCGCTTAAAACAACTGTTCAACATTACTTTTTCGAATTAATGATATGCAAAAGCTTTCCTTGAGATTTTTTTTAAAAAATAAATAAATAAATAAAAACTTTCCTTGGAAAGAAAGCCTCTTACCTAAATTTATGCAAGCAATTGAGAACTGCAGAAGTTAATAAATCTTGCATTGAATTTTATTGCAAATCAGAAAAGTAGGAACACCACATAAAGAGACTTTCATAATATAAGTACTATGAAAGTACCCAAACATTTGTACTATTCTACATAGACTTGAATATCCTATTAAATGATTTCTCCATTATTTATCTTCTCCCAAATAATAGATATTTTAGAGAGAGAGAGAGAGAGAGAGACCTTTTCTATCTCGTTTGAATGATGGGTTTTATTTATCTAGTATTGCAGAAAAATTAAATATCAATTATTGTTTTACAAATTGTACTCGAAGGAATGAAATTCATGTAGTCAATTAATCAGAAATAAAATAATAAATTAATTTTTTTAATTTTGAAATAGTTAATATAAAATATAATGAAAAACATCTTTTTATTTGATTGTGTAATTTAAGTAAATAGAGGGTCCACTGTAATAATTGTTAAATAAGAGTTATATATAAAAATTAAAAATATATTGTAAAAAAAAAAAAGATAGGCACGTGATTGTCATTTTGCATTAAAGTAAACACAGTTGGCCCCTCTAATAATGTAAATAATTTCTTGAATTGGATATGCATTTTATTTTTAATAGAACAATACTTAGTTGCATATCGATGTGCAGAAATCTTTCTACATATAGCACTTAGTTGACGTCCATTTGAAAATACCTATAAATTATCAATCAACACAAACAATATTATGGCCCATGTCCCAATGAAAATATTTCACTAAATCCAACCACATCCATTGTTAATTTTTTATTTTCCACATCTTGTTTGGAAGAAGGGAAAGTCTCATCCAATTTCGACGAAAATTCACTATATCTTGTAGTCCAATATTCTTGTTTCTTACATCCATTATATATTTTTTCATAATTATGGGGTTTCTATTTAAATCTCACATGAAAACTTTTGGGTCTTTCATCTATGAAACAACAAACAAAACTGTTATTAGAATGGATCTAATAGATTTGTTTTCAAGTAAAAATAAACATAAACACATGTTCCTATTGTATTGATCCATGTGAGAGGTAAGCAGGAATTCCTGCTCACTATGGGAGCAGCCAAATATTGTCCTTCAAAATTTTTTAAAATTATTTGATCGATTAGATAAATTTGAATTTTATGTATAATAGGACATAAACTTTCTATTTTGTGTCTAGTAGGTTCGTGAATTTTAAAAAATATTAGATAGCTTAATGATCTATTAGATACAAAATTGAAAATTTATGAGACCTATTGGACATAAAATTTAAAGTTTAAGGACCTATTAAACAATTTTTAAAGTTCAAGGACTTATTGAGCACAAAATTGAAACTTCAGAGATATAGTAGACACTTTTTAAAGTTCATGAAACAAATAGACGCAAACTTGAAAGTTTATGGACTAAACTTATAATTAACTGAAGTAATTAGAACAACAATATTATTTATCTATTTATTAATAATTTTTATTTTAGTTCAGATGAAGACTCAAAATTTTGACCTTGAAGTCGATGATACAATAATATTTTAACTAGTTGAGTTATGTTCAAGTAGACAAAATAATAATATTATTAGAATAAGACATTTTGGTAGAATCCAAAAGAAAAATTATGCCAACCTAATCAAAGTAGACAATATAAAAAAGTTTGTTGTGAAAATAAACTCATATCCCAATCTAAACTTGAATCATCACAAAGAAAAAAAACATTTAATTCTCCAAAATGAGGTTGACGGAAAGGTAGGGCATTTTTATTTTTTTTTTCTCCCCACTTTCTTTATTCGAAAATGAGGACAAGTGTCATTATTGCGAAGGTTGCGTTCTTATCCTAAACCAAAACTTTTGAGAGGCACACATGAAAAGACAGGTCTTGTTATTCATGAGTTTGAAAACAAAAGAATTGTCGTTTTCCTTAACACAATTAACTTTTCTTTATTAATCTTCTATCTTTCATGTATATATTTTGGGTTGGTGGATTTGATTTTGGATCCACAAACTTCAATTTTTCTCCTTAATTTCCTCCTTTGGATTCCTCCTTTGCAATGGGATCACTCATTCTTCCTTCTTTATTGTGCAAAAACGTAATTCTCCCCCTAACACTTAAGTGCCAAACAAGAAGATACTATAAACATACACTGATAAATTAGTATATCACAATTGTAGTAATTTATTCTCAAAGTTATAAGAACAATTAAATGTTAGAGTTAAAATCAACTACATTATTTTTCATTGTCATGTTTCAAAATCATTGCATTTTAACAATATAAAAAAACATTTTTTGTTTTTGATGGGAATGTTTTTAAAAGTAGGTTGTGAAATAAAGGAATTGTAAATAAAGAAATAAAATTGTTGTCAAACAAGTTTTAGAAACTCAAAAGACCAAATATTAATTTGAAAATATATAGTATGTGTTAAGAATTAATTGCAAACTTTAAAAAAAAAAAAAATCAACAACATGTGAGGGTGGGAGAGATTCAAACTAATTCAGATCTCTTAATCAATAAATATGTTTTAACTAGTTGAATTATGTTCGAGTTGACGACTAAGTTTTTCATTGAAAAAATCATTAATTAATAATAAAAAAAATTAACCTTCATGAAAGAAAATTGTTTGATATTTTAACTTTTTTCTAAGTAACAATAATTACCTTAAATGCTAATCAAGACCATCATAATAACCATGGATTCATTGATGTGTTTTCTACATTATTCTACATCTTATTATATTTGTAACTATTTTTAGTTGTTACATCTAGGGGTGTTCAAAAAATCCGATGACCCGAAAAATCCGATCAACCCAACCCAATAATTCAACGGTTTGGATTGGGTTATCAACTTGTTTGGGTTGGGTTGGGTTCAAACAAATGGAAACTTTATGGTTGGGTTGGTTCGTGGGTTCACCAAAAAGGAGTTTAGGTTGAACCGAACCAACCCGAACTTCTTATTAATTTAAAAAAATAATTTTTTTACTTATATTACAACTATATGTACATATATTTATTTTAATTTTATAATTATTTTTAGATTATTTATTATTCAACAACTTTTTAAAATAAGTTTTTGAGTCTTTGGAAGGTAAAAATTCATGATATAAATTGAAATTGAATTGCTAATCTTAATTCAATATTTAAAAATAAATAAATATATATTTTATAAATCAATACTTAACTTTTTCTTAAAATAAAATTTTGAGTTTATAACTCGACCAACCCAAATATTTCATGGTTGGGTTGGGTTGGGTTCATTATTTAATAAGAGTTGTTTGGGTTGAAGAAATTTGTAACCCAAATAATTGGGTTGGGTCTAAAACGTACCTCAACCCAACCCAACCCAACCCAACCCACGAACACCCCTAGTTACATCTATAATATCAAATCTTTATTAGCTCCACAAATTATTTTAGATTAATTATGAACATTTGTTTTATATGAAGTTTGTATAAGATTGAAAGGTAGGTCAAGGGTGCCAATTTTACGATATTACCATGATTAACACATTTTTCAATGCATAGAGAGCTTAGAAATTAAAGTATAAATAATCAACCAACTTTAGGAAAGGCAAATGTGTGGACATGCATAGCACCTTATTTAACTCATTTGGAAATTGATGTGATCAAATTTTCATCTAATTAAACCATACCTTACGTTTTTACTAGATTTGACTTGTCTTTGCATTTTACTTTTGGTCACAGCCAAGTCCCTTTTGTGACATATATACATACATTTATACTTATATATCCAATCCAACAATTTTCTTCCACATTTCCCTTTTGTATATATTTTTTGTCCAAATATATTCCTTTGAGTTAATGCATCGACAAGTAATCTTCAATTAGTTTGATTTTAAGTCAAGTTTTCTATCTCCTTTTCTTTAATACAATGTTTATGTTATAAGCCTTCTTTTAGTTTAGATTAAAAAAAAGAAAGAAAGAAAATACTTCATTTTTCGATCAATAAATAGACAGCTTTTTTCGTATGAGTTAATCTATGATATTCATTGATAAAAAAGAAATCATTTCAACCAGCTAACTTGATGCATTTTATTCACCATCGACTAATAACTTTCTAATTAAACTATGCGTTAGTATTTTATTTGATGAGGAATGACTCTCTAGTGATGACCTTGACCTAATATGCGAAGAAATGTGATTTAATATGAAAAGAAAATTGAGATAAATGTGAACGGAGAGATGTGAGCAAAGAAGAAGTTGTAGGTTAAATTTAGAGATAAAAGAGAGGAAGAAAGTAAAGAGGAATAATAGAGTGGGCCTGGGCTTGGGAAAGAGAGGAGGAGGGGCCCACTTAAGATTACTGTTTCCACTTGCAGAATCCACCCTCCGATCTCTTAGCCTCGTCGCCCTTCCATTATGGGAAGGTCTCTCACACGTTTCTCACCAGACATAGAATTCAGATTTTTGGGTTCGAATTTTTGGGCCTCTTTTTGAGAATTTGTCGGCTACTGATGACGTGGCCTCTTCTTTTGGCTGACTTGCTTTTTTTTTATTTATTTCAAATATTAATTAATTCCCTCTACCTTTCTAATCTGCTCCTTTTTCTTTTTCTTTTTCTTTTTTTAATTGTTGTCAATCGAAATTGGCTGGCTCTTCCCTCTTTTAAAAAATTATGCGCGTAGCCGCGTACAATACCAAAAAGATAGAACTGTGATCGATAAATATAGAATTATAGATGGAGCATCTACTCCCAACTCATTCTCTCTATTTTATATTATAATTGTGATTATGAGTTACAATGCATACGAAAATTGTTTTAAAAATCGAATATAATATTCGTGGATGATGTCAAGGATGATGTTATCTCTCCAAAGCTTACAAATCTATTGTTTTATCGTATGGTCGAGGTGCCGTTAAGGGATTTGGCTATGTCTACGCGACTTCTGTTGGGTGTCTGCCGCGCTCCTCGTCTTTTAGTTTTTTTTTTTATTCTCTAACAACTGTCTTATCTATTTTTAGTGAAACAATATAAATAAACTTTTTTTTCTGTTTATTTTTTTTAGAATGGTTGTGTTTCTTTATCTAGTGAGCACTCAATTATCGATTACTTTATATTTTAATGCTTTCTTCCAAATGAATTTAATATATTTTATTCATTTGATTCATGAAAGACTTTCAAAAGAATTTGGACCTATTACTTTTAGTATATATATATATATATTCTCGTTTAGTGGGATGTGAGGAGCAAGATGTCATTTTACTCGCTCTTATATAACACGTCATTGATTGTAATTACAGCTTTTTTGAACTTAAATATGTGCAATACTTTTTTTATGGGAAAGTAGTGCCAAAGTTTCTTAATGAGATTTAATTTTTACCCAGATAACTTTTAATTTTCTTTTTTTAAGTTATTTGACTATAACATATATAAATAAGTGGGAGGTGGGGACAAAAAATCAATTTAGAAAATTTTTGCATCCCTATTCCAAAAACTAGTTTAACTTTAAAAGATGGCATCTTTTGTTACAATGTTGATATCTATGGGTGTTAGATTTTTAGGAAAATGTTGATAAATATGTAAAATCTTGATATTCATTGAAACTTGGGGCAAAAATTAAAACTTCAACATAATCAACCTATAAACTATATCACAAATATATATATATATATATGAAATGGGTGTAGCTTAAAATGCAATTAAGAAGTAAAATGAATAATGATATGGTAGTTAAGGTAATGATTAAAGGTTGAGAATAAGAAATGAGAAATAAGAAAAAGAAAAAAAAAAAAAGAGAGGGAGTGAGATGGGATTGCGGTGAAGAAGATTGGGAATTCAATGATTGCACAAAAACCAGAAATGTACAAGTTGGATATATTTAGCAACCCAGTTGCCAAATGGGAAAAAACAAAAATGAAAACAGAGAATAAAAGAGGAAAAATAATAATATTTAATTAAAAAGAAGAAAAAAAAAAGAGACAGAGAAAAGAGGCAGAGAGGCGCGTGGGAAATAAATACGAGGAAGAAAAGAGAAAGGAAGAGGGCATTGTTGGGAGGGAAAGAAAATAGGATGGGACTTTTTTTTTTTTTTTTTTTTACCATTATTCCCATTTCTTTTTTCTCATTCTCATTCTAAATCCCTCACCCCTAAAATTTTATACGCTTTCCTTTTTCCTTTTTTTTTTTTTTTTCTTTTTTCCTTAACAAAATTTTAGAAAATTTTATACGCTTTCCTTTTTCCTTTTTCCTTTTTCCTTTTTCTTTTTTCCTTAACAAAATTTTATGCCCAATTGTAAGCAAGCACAGATTGATAACATTTGGTATTTTGTTTTTGAAAATTAAATTTATAAACAATACTTCTATCTATGAATTTTTTTTTTTTGTTATTTAATTTTTACATATGTTTTCAAAATTCAAACCAAGTTTTGAAAATTAAAAAAAGTAAAATTTTAAAAGCTTGTGTTTTGTTTTTGGAATTTGGCTAAGAACTCAAATGATTCCTTAGAAAAGATGAAAATTATAGTAAAAAAATTATGAGAAAACAAACACAATTTTCAAAAATAAAAAATAAAAAACCAAATGGTTATTCACTTTTAGTTTTGTCTTTGATATGCTTGCTTCCTCACCATTTCTTTGGTTTGTTTTTCACATTTTTCAAAAAGCACATTTGAATTTTTAACCAACTTTCAAAAAACAAAAACAACTTTTTAAATACTATTTTTTTTCCAAAAAAATGGCTTAGATTTTGAGCATATTTTTAAAAAGTAAATAATAAAATACATTCTATTTATAAGCTTAATTTTAAAAAATAGAAAGTAAAAAACAAAATAGTTATGGAATGATGTTTTAGTTGGTGCTTGTTTAGGAGTGATGGTTGAATTAGTGATTTTGTTCAAAGAGATTTAGATACATTTGATTTTGTAAAATTGATTTTCATACAATCATTTTAATGTTTGGTTCCAAACATTTAAAATTGATTTTCATATAATAGAAAGTGATTTTGATTGATTAATGTTTGATTTAAAAAGTGGTTTTGAAACATTAAATTACTACAAATTTATTAATTTAGAAAATTATTTGACGCTAGATAAGAAAAAAATTATCTATATAAATAAATTTATTTAATTATTATTATATTTAATTCCATTACAATTAATTTATTATTTTAAAATACTTTTCTTTATTAATTTATTTTTCATTTGGTTTATTTTCTAAATCCTTTTACAAAAATTTGTGATAAATGAATATTTATGCAAAACTCAAGCATTAAAAAGAACTATTTGATTATAATATTATTTTTTATTTCTGGTTCTTTAACATTAAGTTCACCAATACTATTTACATTTATGTTTTATTTATTTAACTTTTTAAATTTTTTTAATATGTTTTAAAATTGTAGTTAAATTTAAAGAAGAAATTAGTTTTTAAAATCTCCCCAAATCTTAAAATTTGTTTTGAAAGTAAATTAGAAAATGAATAAAATGTAAGTAAAGAACCATTCATACTATTTTAAAATAAATAAATAAATAAATAAATATATATATATATATATATATATATATATATATATATATATATATATATATATATATATAATGAAATTGGGACTAAAATATAATATTTGGGTGCAGAAATCTAGATGAATATAAATGTGGATCTTATATTTAAATAAAATAGTTGGAATTATAAATTTTATTTTAAAATTAATCGGTATGGATATTATTATGTTTACATGCTTAATTTTTTCGGACGATAAATCTTCAATTCCTGAACCATGAGAGAGCAACACACACGGACTTTTTTTTTTATTTTTTTTATTAATATTGTAGTTTTTTAAACTTATTATAAAAATATGATGTTTTCCAAATTATTTATAAGAATATTATAGTTTTTATTAGGTGGATGAAGGTCGTCACTAAAGAGACGACCTACAACATGTGGCTGAAGGTCGTCTCTTGAAGAGACGACATTTTCTGCATTTAAAAAAAAATAATACATATGTACAGGTCGTCTCTTGCACTGGTTTTTTTTTTTTTAAATAACATATGTACATGTCATCTCTTGCACTGGTTTATTATAAAAAAATCAAATTAGTAGGTCGTCTCTTTATAAACTAGTGCAAAGACGACCTATACACATATTATTTTTTTTTTAATAAATGCAATCGACCTTCAGCCGGGTGTACGTTGTAGGTCGTCTCTTGAAGAGACAACCTTCATCCACCTAATAAAAATTACAATATTTTTACAAATAGTTTGGAAAGCATCATATTTTTATAAAAAGTTTCAAAAACTACAAGATTAATAAAATAAAATCCTCAAAACCCTCCCTTCTTTGATAGTGTCCTCTCCAATCAATGAAATTGTGCTAAAAAATGAACGCGCTTGAATATATTTTATTAAGGTCTCCTTGTCAATTTGAGTCTAGCTAAATGGAATCGATACTTATTTCTTTTTTTTGAAATTAAACATTTCTCTCTCAACAGGACCTATCTTGCAAAGGGTTGAAGAATTCCCATTTCAAATGAAAATAGGTTGGGATTTTTGTAAATTTCTATTACATATACATACATACATATATATATATATATATATATATATATATATATATATATATGCGCGCGTGCTAACAATTAGAAAAATAATTTTCTATTACATTTGCTAACAATTTGAAATTTTAATTATTTAAAAAAAAAAACTAACACGAGACAATAGAGAGAGAGAGAAAATATCAAATTTAACCTTAAACTTGTGACATTTTGACCCTAAATTTTCAATTTCATCAAATTGCTCACTAAACTTAAATAAATATCAAATTTAACCTTAAACTTGTGACATTTTTACCCTCGATTCAAATTCCGCTAATTCGCCCACTAATTTTTTTAAAAAAAGTATAAACATCTTCATAAACTCATTAATTTCAATAAAATAAAGTATTACATAGAAATAAGTGTGACTAATGTACAAATTAACCGTAAAATAACTTTGCCAAAATTCACAAACAAAACTTCAACAAAAAAAATTTAGCTCTAATATCTTTTTCTCTAAAATTTTATCAATTTCATATCGTACGTGTTTTATAATTCATTGCACTCATAAGATAAAACTTCTTTTAATGATATTTGGAGCGAGAACTTATTAGAAAATTAAAATTGCAACACTTATCTAAGTTTGAGGTACAATTTGATGAAATTAAAAGTTTAGGGTTAAAATTGATATAACTTGACAAGTTTAGGAGTTAAAATTGATTTTTTTTTCCTATATATTATAAAATAATTAAATTAATTTTAAAAAAAAAATCAAAGAAACTTTCAATGAGAAACTCAATCTTGGTGAAGGGGGTTGATTAGAATTTCACTCTGATTCCTCAATTTTAGAAAATGAGGGAAGCTATTTAAAATTCTTTTCGAAATTGGGACAAGATGACATTTGTGATCTTCCTCTATTCTATTGTCACCCTAATGGAAAATGAGTGCACTTGCAATATAGAAGGGTACCACCGCATCAAAGAAAACATCATTCGAGGACAAATTATTCAATGAGACCGCCACATTATAATGACCATTGGATGTGGATTCAATAATTTCCATCTTTCCTAATAACCATTAGATATAAATTTGAGATACTTCTCTCTCCACATCCAACGATAAAAAACTGTCAGCCATATTGTGGCGGCCTCACCGAATAATTTCTCTCATCCGAGAGTCTCATTTTTTTCTTTTTCTTTTTTAATTATGACTAGTATTAAATGCTTGATTTTTATATGTGAGTGAGAGTACCGTTTAGCATTTTCTACTTTGCTGTAAAAACACACACACACAGCTATTATTATTATTATTATTATTTATAATTTAAAAGTAATGAACTAATGGAGAATGATTTAAAAGATTAGAGTCTCCTGATTCAATTACATATAAGTACAAATGTAAATTTGCAATTTATCACTATCCATTTGCAGACATAAATGCTAACCTGAGTATAGTTCAATTGGTTAAGTCGTTATTATTTTAAAAAAATTATTAAAATATTATACATTCATTATAAAGATTAAAGGTTTGAATTCTCATCTTCCAAAAAAAAAAAAAAAGTTTGAATTCTCACCCACAATGAAAACAAACAGTGGACGAACACTGGAAATAATAGAAAAAATCATCTTTATAAAAAATTCTACTTAGACATCCAATTTCGCAAGTTTCCAATATATTACATTCCTTAGTATTTCCATTTTTTAGTGGGTTCAAACACTTGTTTCATTGGTATACCTTGAACTTTGAATTTAGGCACGTGTTTGGCACCTAAAATTGCATTCAACGTTTTGGCCAACAGATTCAATATGCTGAGCTCTTAAAATATTAGACAAGTCATGAAGTCTTATGATTGATTATATATATATATATATATAACAAACCTTTTAAATTAGATTCATTTGTCAATTTGAGTAGAGTTCAATTAGTTAAGACATATACTTTTAACCAATAGCTTAAAAGTTCGAATTCCTACCTAAAAAAAAAGTTAGACTCATTTGAGAATACTAAACTACAACCAATTATATGAAATTAAATTAAATTGGACAAACTGAAAAGGGTTAAAATGTGAAATTCTAAATAATAGCACATGTTGAATGCTTAAAACTTATCCATTAACTTGAGTTATTTCTTTTTTATTTTTTATTTTATCTAATATAATTTCAAGGGAGAAAACTTTATGTTTAGATTCTTAACTTTTTTTTTTGTCTCTATTTTCTATAATATTTCCATGTATTCAAAAAATATATATTTTGGTTGAAAAGCACTTTGGAACTATTTGGAGAACTAAATGAGTTATATTAGTCTGAGTTATAATAGTATGTGGAGTTATATAATATGTGTTTAATGTTAGAATTTATGTCCTAAAGTCTGGTAATTAATGATTTATTTAATAATTAATAGTAATTTTGATTATTTTATTTACAATATAATATTATCCATTATATGAAAAATTCAAGGTTATTAGTGTAATCTTGAACAGTATGTGGTTCACATACAAGAGGATCATGTTCAAGAAATAACTTAAAGGGTCATAGTATATGGATAAAGTTTGGCGTCTTATCCTGGTAACACTATTGATATGGCTCATTTTATAATAGTTACAAATGATTTGATCCAAATCATTCATGTGGAGACATGTGAGTGGAGGTATCTTATATAATGAGTTTGTATAAGACTGAACCATGAAATATTTAATCTCCCTTTATAAATTTATTAATTGAGAAGATTAATATTTCATCAAGATGATTGTATGTTACTCAATTTTAATCTTGAGTGAGTTATTAACTTCTGCTTGTGAGGACTTGTCCTTTGATTTGTATGAGTGAGAGTGACTTTTGTACTCAATTCAATAAGCCTACCATTTTGGGGATGTGACCAAATAGGGAGTTGGGAATATAATCTTACAAGATAGAATTCACTCATTCTCATATAGGGTAAGTAAGGGCATGTTTGGGAGTGATTTTGGAATGCCCAAAATCACTTTTGACATGCCTAAAATCAATTCTCCTTCAAAATTGTGATGTTTGGCAATCATACGAAAGTGATTTTGGAAACATCCAAAATCACTTTAAGTGATTCTCTGTCAATCACTTGGGAGGTGATTCCCAAGTGATTTTGTCTTCAAAATGACTATAATTTCATATTTTTTAAAAAATCATACTTTTTGTGACAAGTAAAAACCGTCATATTTTATAAAAATTCATTAATTTTCATCAAAAAACATGTATTTTCAAAATTGTCACCATTGAAGTCATCCATCATTATTTAAAAAATGTCAATTTTTCTCTGTCTTAAGTTTTTATAATATCTATGTCTTACTTTATTCTCTTTTTAACATTTTTATTCATTTTCTCACTTTTTTTCTCTCTAATGGTTTTACCTCTCTCTAAATAATTTTTTTTATCTCTAAATGTTTTCGTTCATCTCTCTATAATTTTTGTATCTCTATAACTTTTTTTAATTCTAATTTTTTACCTCTTGCTATAACTTTTTGCTCTTGAGATTTTTTGTCCCTAACTTTGAACTTTTTTTTTCTCATTAAAATTTCCTCCCTAAAATTTTATCATTCTCTTCAAATTCTTTTGTATATCTCTCTAAATTTATTTCTCTATCTTTCTACTTTTTCGCTCTTTATTAAATTTTTCTCTCTCTAAATTTTTTGTCCATCGTCTCTCTAAAATTTCTATCCCTTCATGTCTTTAACATTTTTTTTTCTTTGAAACTTTAATTTTCTCTAGCTTTATTTTTTTCTCTCTTAATTGTTTAGTTCTCTCGGTATAACTTTTGTCTACCACATTCTTTTTTTTTTTTAAATTTCAAATGTAATACTCTTTTTAGTAATTTGATGATTCTAAAATCACCTTTGAAAATAAAACATTAATCGTTTAAAAAAACACTTTTAATTAAATTTAAATCACTTTTACAAGAGTGAAACCAACTATTAAAATGATTTATAACTAAAACTTTTACAAAATTAATTATAATTAAATCACTTAGCTTAAAATACTTATTTTAAAGCCACTCTAAAAAATGCCCATAATCATTGAAAGTCACTTTTAATTGTATGAATATCACTATTAAAAGTGTAGAACCAAACATTAAAATGATTATATAAAAATAACTTTTCATAAATCAATTATAAACAAATCAATTGTACTAAAATCACTATTTCTAAAATCATTCCCAAACATGCCCTAAATGAGTAAATCCCTTAAGTGATGATTTCGAGATTTGAACAATGAAGCCCTACCCTTTCACTGGCCTGAGAGTAACTTAGTTTATGGTTGGATCATAAATAAATTTTTCATTAGAGGATCAATGGTACTTAAGGTACAAGATGTAATTATAGGGGTAAAATAGACTTTTGACCCAACTGTAATTACAAACAACTCGTGAATGATCGACTTGCATGTAATGGTTATATCTATGGACACAACTTATCCTATAGTGCATAAGAGTGCAAATCTAGGTCTATAGTGGAGTGACCTAAAGTTAATGAATGAAAATTGATTAATTAAAGAGTTTAATTAATTATTTTTGTATCATTGGAACTTATAATCTATAGATCCATAAGGTCCCTTTGCTAGCTCATAGTAACATTAAAAGATCAATTTAATTGAAAGAAAATTTTGAAATGTTCAAATTAATATTTAATTAGAAGTGTTCAAATTAATATTTAATATATTAGATATATTAAATATAAAAGAGGAAATATATTTATTGTATTTGATACATTAAAGAAAATATATTTATAAAATTTGAATAAGATTCAAATAAAGAAATAAATATCATAGGAGAATTTAAAAGATTTAAATAAAACTCAAATAGATTAAATATTTTTATTTTAATATATTAGATATTAAAATATATATTATTTAATTATTGCAAAGATTTGCCTCAAGTCTCTATAAATAGGACCTTTGGGTTAAGCCATTATATCACACATCTTCTCAATAGAGAATTAGAAAATTCTATTTGAACTTTTTCCTCTCCAATCTCTTATCGATTTTCTTTCAAGAGTTTCCCACAAGCCTTGGTCCTAGGACCGAGTCATAGCAAGTAAGCTCTATAGAATTGGAGTTTCAACCTCGTTGGAGTTGGAGCAAGAAGATTAAAGACCCGCCAGAAATATCTTCATAATATATAAAGGTACTTACTGCTTAACCTTAGTTTTTGTTTAATTCTAAGTAAAATCAAAGACAACCCAATCATTCCACTGCGGGTTAAAGTGTACATTCCTATCATTTAGGATACAGAGTTGTTTAGTCTGGGTTATAATAGTCTGTCTTTGGGGTGCAAAGTTATTTAACTCCACAGACTATTATAACCCAGACTATTATAATCCACTCAGCCCTCCAAACATGCCCGTTTAGTTTTTGTACTTTTATTAAAATCACTATTTAGTTCTTGAACTTTAGTATGTCATGATTAGGTTTCTATAATTTTAAATTTGTAACGATGTCTATACACTTTAGTATGTAACACAATTTAGTCCTTGTTGTGAAAAATTTCATTAGGGTGATGTACAGGAACTTTACATACTAATGTCTAGGAACTAAATCATTACCAATTTGAAAGTACAATGACTTAATTGTTGTATACTAAAATTTAATGGCTAAATTATTACTTCAATAAAAGTACAAGGACCAAAAGTCTCTTAACCTAGTTCTTATTTCATATATAGGGTAGAATTAGTAGGTCACATGGACATCAAGCCCTGTAGGCTCCCTGTAATGCTTCAGGCCCAGGATTTGGAATCCAAGTCTGGAACACGGTCCCGACATTCTCCTACATTCCCTGCGACTTGACCACATCACCTTACTTGTCTTTGTTGGGATTTATGCCCTAAAGCCTCGTAATTAATAATTTATTTAATAATGAATAATAATTTTGATTATTTTATTTGTAATATAATATTATCCATTATATGAAAAATCCAAGGTTATTAGTGTAATCTTGAACAGCATTGGTCGGCTGTTACACGCAAGCGCATGCAATCAAAGTAATATAAAATGGTCTCTGAGTACCAAGTATCGAATCCCACAGGGAACGGAGTAACAAAAATATTGTAAAGCAAAAGTGTAAGGAAAATTGCAAATGGAAAACTAAATTGCAAAAATAATGTTGGGATGGTGTGTTGATAAAAAGAAAAATTGCAGAATCTAATTGCAGAATCAAGAAATGGCAATAATGGAAATAAAGAAAAATTGCATAATTGAATTGCAGAATCTAGAAATGGCAAACTAAATAGACTTAGTAATTGAAATTTCAAAGAGAATTTAGATAAAGATGGGGCTTAAGAATGTCATTGCCCTAAGTTGTAATTGCAAACCAAAATTGCAATTTCAACCTACTCCACACTCAATTGTAAATCAAAATTGCATCTCCTATTTACCTTGAAATTAGGTTTTTAGGAGGCTAAGTGAGAGACCTATATGTCTATAGTCCCTCTATCTTAGATAATTTGGCTCACAATTTTACGGGTTTTGGAGTCCTTGATCCCTATGTCTAGGGTAAGGAATTGACTTATGTCTAAGCTTTTTTTCTCCATCACTTGTGTGAAATCCGCTTATCACTAACTCCGTAGGTATTAGATCTAAGCTTGAGTTGCTACCCTAGTTGATCAATATAGGATCTCAACATAAATTTATTCAACACAAGCAAACAATTGAGATGTATGCTTGGTTTTTATTGAAATTTAGGCTACAATTACTTCTTAGGGAATTCACATTCTTGAACCCCCTAAAAAGTTTTAGCTCAAATTAAAGATAAAAAGCTTACAACTAATTGAAGAAAAATTCATATTAGAAATAAGAATTAAACTACTTGCTACAAACATATAAAGATTGAACAAGAGAAAAAAAAAACTATTGAAACTGATTAAAACAAACTGAACCAATCTAAAATTTAATGAAAAAGAAGAAATCAAATGAAGATCCAAGATGTATTGCTAGCATCAGTCAGTAATACAAGAATAAATTGAAAAGAATTAAAAACAGAAAGTTGAAGCTCTTCAACAAAAAAAACAGCAGCATAATTTTTCGTAGAAAAACAGAGCTTTCCGTTGGAACAACCCACGAGCCAATTTCTTCCTTCAAAAATGAATTCAAACCTCAACTTCTTCACTTGAATTGGATTGGATAAAGTGAAGGACAAATAGAAATAACTTGCAGCAACTTTCAGTAAAACAGAGGTAAAAAAAACTGCAAAAACAGAGATGAAAAACTGGAAAAAACCCATGAAAAACAACTCCAAAAACGTCTTCCAATCCAATTCGAATGATGAACAAAATGATACTACCAGAAATTATTCGTAATACAAGAAGAGTTTGAAAGGAATAAAAAAAAACAGAAGCTAAAGTTCTCACAAAAACAGAGTAAATTCTGCAGAAAAAAAAATAGAGCTTCGGTTTGGAAAACCCATGAAATTGACTCAAAAACGCCTCCCAAATCCGAATTGTATTACTCCTCCTCTTCTTCCCCTTTTATAGGCATTCATTAGGGTTGAAGAATGCCCAAATTTCGTACTTAAATTCCTCCAAATCAGGCTGTAATTGAAGATTTTCGGAATGGGTTTAATGCAGATTTTTTTCCTTTTTTGAACTTTTCTACTGCTCCAGATTGTAGAATCCGATTTTGCAATTTGATTTTGCAATTTTTACATTCCCTGCTCCAGAAACAATTGCAGAATCACGAATTTACAATTTGATTTTGCAATTTCCATAATTTCTGCAAACAAGATCAATTTACTTAGAATTCTATTTCAAATGTCATCACATTCATTTCTTCCTTAAATTCAAGCAATCTTCCACTATTTTCAAATGATCTTAAGTCAAAACAAGAATATTTTAAGCAATTGAGAGTTAAATAAGCCTTAATTATAAGGCTTATCAAGTATGTTGTTGACATACGAGAGGATCATATTCAAGGAATAACCTAAAGGGTTATAGTATATGGATAAGGTTTGGTGTCTTATTCTTGTAACGCTATTGATACGGCCTACTTTGTAATAGTTACAAATGATTTGATCCAAATCATTCATGTGGAGACATGTGAGTGGAGGTATCTTATACAATGAGTTTGTATAAGACTGGACCACGAAATATTTAATCTCTCTTTATAAATCTGTTAATTGAGAAGATTAATATTTCATCAGGATGATCATATGCGACTCAATCTTAATCCTGAGTGAGTTATGAACTCATGTCTATGAGGGCTTGTCATTTGATTTGCATGGGTGAGAGTGGCTTTTGTAGCCAATTCAATATGTCTACCATTTTGGGGACTTGACCAAAATAGGGAGCTGGGAACATAATCTCACAAGATGGAATTCACTCATTCCCATATAGGGTAAGTAGATGAGTAGTTCCCTTAAGTGTTGATTTCGGGACTTGAACAATGGGGTCCCACCCTCTTCATTGGCCCGAGAGGGACTTAGTTTATAATTAGATTATAAACATATTGTTTATTAGAGAATCAGTGGTACTTAAGGTGCAAGATGTAATTATAGGGGTAAAACGGACTTTTGACCCAACTGTAATTACGAACAACTCGTGAATGATCGACTTGCATGTAATGATTATATCTATGGACACAACTTGTCATACAGTGCATAAGAGTGCAACTCTAGGTCTATAGTGGAGTGACCTATAGTTAATGAATGAAAATTAATTAATTAAAGAGTTTAGTTAATTAATTTTGTATCATTGGAGCTTATAATCTGTAGGTCCATAAGATCCCCTTGCTAGCTCATAGTAACACTAAAAGATCAATTTAGTTGAAAGAAAAATTTGAAATGTTCAAATTAATATTTAATTTGAAATGTTCAAATTAATATTTAATATATTAGATATATTAAATATAAAAGAGGAAAATATATTTATTGTATTTGATACATTAAATATTAAAATAATTAATGTATATTAGATACATTAAATAAAAGATATTTATTAAATTTGAATTGGATTCAAATTAGGAAATAAATGTCGTAGGAGAATTTTAAACGGTTTGAATAAGATTCAAATTGGTTAGATAAATATATTTTAATATATTAGATATTAAAATATATTATTTAATTATTTTTCTTAGACCACTATAAATAGGACCATAAGAGTGAGTCATTGTGCATTCTTTACAACACACATCTCCTCAATAGAGAGAATTAGAGAATTCTCTCTAGACCTCTTCCTCTCCAATCCCTTGTGGATTTTCTTTCAAGAGGCTCCCACAAGCTTTGGTCATGTGTTCGAGTCATAGCCAGGAAGACTTTGTGGAAGAGATAAAGATCCGCCAGAAGAATCTTCATATTTTCATGGTATGTTATGCTTAACCCCTTGTATTTTAGTTTAATTCTAAATAAATCAAAGATGATCCAATTCTTCCGTTGTGAGTTTAATTCGATTATTCCCTTAAGTCTTAAGTTGCTTGCAAGAGTGAAGATTATTCCCACAAACCAACACATAGATCCTTTCGACATATTTTGTCCTCACTCACATGCTTCCTAAAAAAAATTCAAGGAAGTCACTCAATATAGGATTGCTCCAAGCCAAACACGCTTAATTACCTTGAAGTTCCTATGATTGAGTCCGAAAAGGAAGGTACACCTGTTGGTATAAGTAGTAACTATCAATTTTTGTAAGCTTATCTTAACTAAGCTTTAATTTCTTAGCCTAAGGATCCCCTCTTATTTGAATGTGGTGTTAGTTTTTTCATTCATGTATCCCTTTTCTACAGGTGTCATATGCCCACCAGCTTCCACTTTGGTTTGTCCCTAAACCACATCATACTAGGAGAGGGGACATCCAATAAAATTGGAATAATTCAGAGAAGATTATCATGGCCTCTTTGCAAGGATGACACGCACAAATCATGAAATGGTTCCTTACACACCCATACATCCATACAAGCGCCACTTCAATGGATGCCCACAAAAAGGCTTACCAAGTTGAGGATGTGAGGCTTGGATGCTGAATAGCAATGAAGGCCTTGAGCTTGATCGCAACCGAGGTAGGGCATCCGTCGCCACTAGCAGAATCCCCGCTACCATGTTAGGTATGGAATTGCCAAGAGATAACAGGAACCTCTATAACTACCAAAACTCATTCCTTTGTCAAGGTACGTAATATTACCATAGCTCAACTCGACAACACTTTGGCCTAAGCACTGACTTAAAGCATCAGAGATTACTATTAGGCACAACACCACATCAATGTGATTAGTATTTTTCTTTGCAGGTCAGTCTTATGCCTCATCCCAACACTTCGACTAAGGGCTTATGTAGACCCATAATCAGATTCTCGTGTCAACATTACTAATTCAAATTTATATAGGTTTTTTTTTATATATATACAATTCAATTTTATATAGTTTACAGACTTACAAAAAATTAATGTAATAAATATAATATTTGATTTTTTAAAAGAATAATGTGTGATTGGTTGAATAAGGATGTTTGAAACCATTAGGAGTCTGACAATGTTGATTAAATCGATACCGAAGAATAGTGTCATTAAATGGATAATTATGGCAAACAAACATATACTGTAAAAGACAAATTTAAATCTTGCTTTAATGTTGAAAAGGAAAAAAGAAAAAGAGTTTCCGCTCAAATTATATGCAGACAACCTTTTCCCATTCTATCTGTCTAGCTCTATTTGAAGGCAATCGTCCAGTTTTGATTTCAGACAACCTACGGTTCAGGATTTTTTTTTTCTTAAATAATTGGAATTGTGCTACAATAATGATCAGATATTTTTTTCCTTTCAATTCCCCTTTAAAGAAAGTTCAAGATAAATTATTTTTTTAAATTTATAACGGCTTAAAATAATTTTAATTGCTTACTTTTAAACAGACTTCTTAAAGGGACGAGATGGACTGTGTCAATAGAAAACCTCTCTAGTTAATTAGAAAGTTAAGGTTGGTCGAGAGTAAAGAGAGTGACAAATTAAATTTCATATGAAAGCACAAAGACAATAGAAAACTATCTTAACTTGCTCTACCTGATTGATTTGTTTTAGAACCTTAATTAGTACCTATTTTATTTAGGGTTAACGTTGGAATCACGCACCTAAGTTAATTCAAATATTCTGATAGAAGTTTTTTGGATTAGCCAAATAGAAAATCCTGAAATTACCAAAATGCCCTTATTTCTGGTGCATCAAACCCTAATTATTTCTTTTAGTACAACTCTAATAATTTTTTACTCGTTTTCTATATAATATATATATATTACGAACTGCCTTATTTAGATTTTGAGTGTTGCAAGATCTAATTATAAGTTTTTAAGAAATTAAATAGTATTGAAGTCAAAGTGTTCAATGATTAGAGTAATAACTATCCTAATGATTTAACCTACACAGAGACAAGTCTCGAAACGAATTTCTGTTTTTGAAAATTAAAAACAAAACAAGGGAAATTTTTTAGGGGAATCGTAATGGATAGCAATAAATATTATGATATTTATAAATTTAGCCATAATTTTTTAGATTTGTAAATATAGAAACAATTTTTAAAATCTGATTTCTATTTTTTTATTATTTCCATTTTACCCTTATTAGTGTATCAACAAGTATATCAGATATATTTTATATTTGGTAAATCAATAGTATATTGATCAACTGATATATACCTAAAACGAAGTATATTAGTAGTATATTATTTATATACTACTGATACACTTCTTTTTAGGTATATCAGTTAAATAATATACTCTATATATATTTGTATCATATCAGTGATATTTTACATGTTTGGTATATCACTTATATACTTCATTTTAGATATGTTCATTTCACTGATATACTTAACATTAAGTATATTAGTAGTATATCAGTAAAATGAACATATATCATATGCGAGTTACTGATAGACTCTTGATCAACTTTATATAAGTATATCAATAGTATATTAATGATATACTCCATATTAGATATATTATTGGTCTATCAGCAATATATCACTAATAGATTACTGAAAAGCTTCATATTGAACAACGCTCATGGAAAATAAAGTATATCAGTAGTGCACCAGTGATATACTCTATATTATGTATATATTATATGTGAGTTACTGATATATATACTCATGATCAACTTCATATAAGTATATTAATAGTACATCAATGATTTACTCTTTGTTATGTATATCACTGATATACTTGATATTAGGTATATCTGATATACCGAGTATAAATAATTATTCGTTAAAATACCATTTTGGTCCATGTACTTTTAAATGTCCAATTTTAGTCCCTGTACATTCAATAAAGCTTAAAGTTGGTCCCTATGACAAGTTTGAAGTTATTATTTTTTTTTTAATCAAAATTGGTTAAATAATAATAATAATTTTAATACAAGAAAATACACCATGTGAACATACTTCCAAAATTTATAGAGGAAAAGCTAATAGAGACTACCTTTTTTTAAGAAAAATTAACCATAAACTAATAGTATGGACTAATTTTAAGCTTTATTGAAAGTACAATGACTAAAATTGGACATTTGAAAGTACAGGGACCAAAATGGAATAAAGCTCAAAGTACAGGGACCAAAATGGTATTTTAACCATCATTATTATACTCTTGATATATTTCGTATAATTTATTTTTGATATATTGTTGATATACTCAATAATAACGCTAATTTATGGTGTTTTTGGGCTCTAAAAACTAAGCTATTTGCTTAAAAAGCGAGTGTTTAATGTTATAATTCATGTCATTTAGAGAAAATTTAAGTAAAAATAATTTTTGTATGTGTCTGAAGTCTTGATTTGGTAAAAATAAGTTTTTAGGTGTATTTAAAGTCATTTTTGTTAAGAAAGTGTTAATTTTTGTTGATTTTGTGTAGAGGCTGAAAAAAAGATCCAAATGCGCCCACATTCTGGCTTCAACTGAGGCAAAAGAAAGATGATTCAAGAGATATGCAACAAGGCGCTAGCAATTGAGAGCAGAAGCCAAATTCCAAATGTTGTAGGAAGAACTCAAAATGCGCCCAACTATGCGGCTGCATTTTGACCTTTTCGGCAAATTCTCCCATATTCACAAGATTTATAGATAAAATCAGATAAAATCAAATATTCTCAATCCAATCTCCGAGGATCAAGGGATATGATTGATCAAGCCTCTCCACACTGATCTCGACAGCAAACCCTAGGCCTTGAGGTCTATAAAAGGCGACTCGAGCCTTAATTTCAAGGGAGCTCTGATTTCTATCTTCTTCTCCAAATTATGTAGTTTTCTTTTCTTTTCAGCCACCATACCGAGTCTCCCCCAAGTTCTGTTCATATTTCATTCAGACATGAACTTCGAAAGAAGAAAGTGTAACCACTTGTTCTCCTCAAAAGAGGTTGAACAAAGTCAGAAATAAGGAAAAAACTTCGGGTTCTTTATCGCTTTAATTTAAGTTTTGTACATTATGTTTTTCTTTAAAGGTTTATTGCTATTTTATTCTTCAATCAAATGGTAAGTTTCTGTTTTATCTATTAAATTTCAATTTTTTAAGTTGTAATTCAAGTTTTGTTTCAAGTTACTATTGTTCAATTCCGCACTTTTATTTCAATGAAGTTTATCTTTTCTCAATCAAGTTTTCTTTTTATTTTCTGCACTTTAGTTTTCTTTTCAATGAGTAGCTAAACTCTTTGGAGGAGATTCAATGAAGTGGATACCCTAAAAAAGAGATAAGTCCCACAATGTGATTTTAGTAACTTTGCTTAACATTTAACATCGTTTGCTTTTATAGAGTTTAAGTTTCATTGTTAGCTTAAACTGATCACTTGAGTTAGCAAAGTTTGTGTGAGATTCAATACTGAAAGGGTTGGATCGAGTACGCGTTTTCATAAAAGCAATCTAGGATAAGAGCCTGGACATAGAACTTCGCTTTTTGTACTTAGACATATGACAAAAACCTTTAGAATCACTGAGTTGCATTTTTATCTATCTAAGTTAAAATTAGCCATAGACGTATGTGTTTAATTGCTTAGTCTCCTAAAAGCACTGAGAAAAGGGTTGAGTAGGTGTTGAACTCAATTCATGGTGTTAAATGTCGGTTAGGGTAGGTTGTGGGTGCATTTCAGTAGCATTTTGTCTGAATCGCACAGAACACGAAAAATGGAGTATGCGGGCGCAAGAGGCAGAATCTCTGAAATAACCAGACTTAGTTAAGCAAGTGTGCAGGAGCATGGTGGGCGCATTTCCTCAAGGTTCAAACAGATTTTAACGCAATGCTTCTCATTACTGTTTTCTTATCTTTTCTTTAGTTCTTTTATTTTTATTACACAAAACACCAAAAACATCTTATTTATTTGGTTACCTTCGGTTACAACTTGAAAGTACTTGTGTTGTTAACTGAAAAGCTCTTTGTTAACTGTTCTCTTGGGTTCGATAATTGGAATATTTCCATATATTACTTATTGGATAACGTGCACTTGCTTTTGGCGTATAGCAGACGCCTTGTCATTAGGATTTTCATTTCATTAATATACCTAAATAAAGTATATTAGTAGTATATCACTTATATACTTGATATTAGGTATATCTGATATACCGAGCATAAATCACTTTTATACTTTTGATATACTTTATATTAGCTATTTTTGATATATTTTTGATATATTAAATATTAGAATTTCCATTTTATTGATATACCGAAATAAAGTATATTGGTAGTATATTGCTGATATACCTGATGTTAGGTATATCTGTGAGGATGAATCACTATTATACTTTGGATATACTTCATATTAGCTATTTTTGATATATTGTTGATATACTAAATATTAAGATTTTCATTTTATTGATATACTAAAATAAAGTATATTAGTAGTATATTGTTGATATACTTGATGTTAGGTATATCTGATATACCGAGCATGAATCGCTATTATACTCTTGATATACTTCGTATTAGCTATTTTTGATATATTGTTGATGTGAATATTAGGATTTCCATTTTATTGATATACCAAAATAAAGTATATTAATAGTATATTGCTGATATACTTGATATTAGATATATTTGATATACCGAGCATGAATCATTATTATACTCTTGATATACTTCGTATTAGCTATTTTTGATATACTGTTGATATATTTAATATTAGGATTTCCATTTCATTGATGTACTTAAATAAAGTATATTAGTAATTTATCACTAATATATTTGATTTTAGGTATATAAAGTATATCCGTAGTATATCAATGATAGATTATTGATGTACTTGATACTGCAAAGATGCAGGATTACACGGGAGGGTTATTTTGGACTTTTTGCCAATTCATACTGGGCTTGGCTGAATTATTTTGCTACGTTTGCAAAACGAAAAAATGAAGGACACAGATGCAATTGGGATTTAATTTTTTGCCACTTTTGCAACTGCCCCAAAATTTTAACTAGAGAATTCTTTCCGAGATGTTCTCATAACAATTATTTTCAATTATTTATTAAAGTAATTTAACAAGGAGTTTAATAATTCTTGACTATTTATGATCGATTCGCGATGATATGTTTGGTTCCAACTTTTTGTTTCCCATTTAAAAAATACAGTTATTTTTAACAATGTTTTTAATTTCTTTAATTTTCTTATATACGATTATATACAAATTTTTAATCAAACAACATGCTCCATCTACAACGAGTATAATTTTTGGCTAAGACATGGAACAATAACGTCTCATATATGCATCACACTTTATATTATGGTAGCTCTCCTTTTAGTACCAATCCGAGCATAGCTTAAGAGGTTAAAACATATACTCTCGATCAAGATGTCAGATATTTGAATTTTCCTTCCCATATATTGTTAAACTAAAAAAAAAAAAAGAAAAAAAGAAAAAAAAAACTCTTTGTAGCCCAATATGTACCCACTTCTCTTTGGGGGGCCAAGTACATTAATTGATTTGATTGTCAATGTCCCGTTAGAAACACCCAACGTCGATATGAGTCGAATACTCTTCAGACAATTTTATGTTATAGGTGATCAAATGTTGAAATTAGGTCTTTATTGTCAACAAAGGTGTGAAGAAAGATTACAATTCTTTTTCAAATTAAATAAAATAGCTTTCAACCTTCAAACTCTAATTTCATTAAGGGTTAATATTGATTTTTGGTACTTATACTTAAATGTTTGTGTCAATTTTTTAAAAATTTCAAAAGTTTTCCATTTCATCTATGTTACTTGGCTTTCATTTTAGTGGATATATATATATAAACACATATGTATATTATTTTTTAAGTTCAACAATATTTTGAGAGTAGAGGGATTCGAACCTCGATCACTAATCTCTTTGTTAATGGTACACGTTAATTACTGTTGAGTTATGCTCGTTTTTGGCTATATATATATCATGTTAATTTTATGTAGATTTATAATTGCAAAATATTGATTTTCATTGTCAACATGAATTAATATAATAACTCAATAGTTAAAATATTTCTACTTTTTTTAGAGGAAGTAAATTTCGAACCCTCCCTCCAATATTTATGATGTGATATTCTAAAATAAAATTAATTTTCTATTACATTTAATACTCAAGTCTATTGAGTTAATCCTTCACACATCGTTGAACTAAAAAAAAAAGTAAAAAGTAAAAATATATTAAAAAATTATAAATCAAGTGTTATAATAATGCCAATTAAAATTCAAACCATCATAAATATGTTAATCAACGGTTATTAGAAAATTTTAAAAAAAAAAAAAAAAAAAAAAACCTTTGTTTTATTATGAAGTCAATCATTAGTGAATTCTTTAAAAAAAACTACAGTTAGACTTGAAACTAAATATATTTACAGTTACCATGACAAAAAAAAAAAAACAAAATTGATTTTTCTTGTTTTGTTCATTCAAAATATTTATAGTCGAATTTTTTTAAAAAAGAAGCCGTAGTGGAGTTATACTTATATCCCAGATAGGGTAAAAATGAGAAGAGGGAAGAGATGAGAGATAAAAAAAAATGAAAAATAGAATAGAGATAGAAAAATGAAAAATTTATGTGGTTTAAATTTGGAAGAGAGTTAAAGGAAGTGACTTTGACGTGAATGATGAATGATTTAAGTAGATATTTTAGGAAATTGAGTAATTAGCTATCTTTCTTAGTCCTTCCGCTGTCTATTTCCATTATTGGGTAACACAAATGGAGTATGAGAGAGAGGAAGAGAGAGGAAGAGAGAGGATGAGAGAGAAAGGCTTTTCGATTTCGCTAACGTGGGAAAGTTGTGTAAGAAAGAGATGGTTCTTTTTTTCTTTTTTTTTTTTTTTTTCCCCCCCCCCCCCCCCTCTCTCTCTCTCTCTCTCAAATTGTATTGTATTGGTATGTACCTGATGTTTTCCTCTGAACCCACCAATAAGAAAAAAGAAACAAGCCGCTAGATGCAAAGGTAAGTAAGATAACCCAGCCGGGGAAAACACAATTAATTAATTTGGTTTAGGTTTACACAACACAATCCTCCCATTTTTCTTAGGATTTTAATTCTCCACCCTATTCTATAAATTTTATTTGGCAAACCCATAAAAGAGAGAGAGAGAGAGAGAGTGAGAGAGAGTGAATTATTAGGGATTTGAAAAAAGGGTATTAAGGATGGATGTGGTGTGAGGCTTTTGGCTAAGCCCACCAAAAGAACAAAAGGGAAAAAAAAAACACACACACACACACTAAAACTCGGCCTTGGAAAAAGAAAAAAGGGGGAAAAAATGTGGGATCTGAACGATTCTCCTGATGAGAGGGAGGACGATGAATCGGAAGCGTGTTCGATTGAGGGGGAGGGGGAAGATGAGAAAGGGAAAAGGGTAGGATCGGTTTCCAATTCGAGTTCTTCGGCTGTGGTTGTGGAGGATGGATCCGATGAGGACGCACCCATGGTCATGCAAATTGACGCAACCAGCCCCGTTACTCGCCAGTTTTTCCCACTCGAAGACACTGAAATCTCAGCTCCTCCTTCATCTACTGCTTCCGCCTTCCCTCGGGCTCACTGGGTTGGGGTCAAATTTGGCCATCCCGATCCTCTCGCCGTAGCCGTCGCTGCTAATTCCATCAAGCCCACCGACCTCTCCCAGCCCATTAAGAAGAGCCGCCGCGGACCCAGGTCCCGTAGCTCTCAGTACCGCGGCGTCACTTTCTACCGGAGAACCGGCCGCTGGGAGTCACATATTTGGTCCGCTCCGTTTACTCTTTGTCTTTTATGTGTGTATATATATATATATATATATATTTTCCCCCTCTCTCTCTCTCTCTACTGCAATTTCTGTTCCCCAAAACCCACTTCTGCTTTTGGAATTGTGCAAGCAATTGAATTGAATTGATTTTAATTTTGGTTTTACTTTTTCTTTTTTCGTTCTTACTTTCTGCAGGGATTGTGGAAAGCAAGTTTATCTCGGTATGTTTGGTTTGGTATTGGTTACTTTTATTTTTTATTTAATGTTTTTTTTTTGGGTATCATTCATTTCCCGTCTTCTAACAAAGAGATGGGATTTTCTCCTCCTCATCAAATGAATTGGTTACAGGTGGATTCGATACGGCACATGCAGCTGCTCGGTGAGCACTCGTCTCCGTTTCTCTCTCTCTTAACCAGAATTGAAAATTGAAATGGGAAATTTTTTGTTGTGTTGTGCAGTGCTTACGATAGAGCGGCCATTAAATTCCGAGGAGTCGAAGCGGACATAAACTTCAGCATCGAAGATTACGAGGAGGATTTAAAACAGGTCTTCAATTTTGGCTTTGGTTTTTTTTTTTAAATTTTAATAATAATTATACAGGTTTGCTTGGTTTTCCATATCTATATATATCTATATAGATATAATTAATTGTTATATGATGATGAACAGATGGGAAATCTAACGAAGGAGGAATTTGTGCATGTACTTCGCCGACAAAGCACTGGATTTCCCAGAGGAAGCTCCAAGTATAGAGGTGTAACGCTTCACAAGTGTGGAAGATGGGAGGCTCGAATGGGCCAATTTCTTGGCAAAAAGTATTTCCCCTTCCCCCTTTTTCATCTTCCTTCTTCCATTTCCCTTCATTTTCATTTTCTTTTTCTTTTTCTTTTTCTTTTTCTTTTTTTTAAACCAATCTAAAACCCATCCCTTTTTTTTTTTTTTTTTTTTTTGCCTCGATTTTACAGGTATGTCTATTTGGGTTTGTTTGATACGGAGATTGAAGCCGCAAGGTGAGTTTTTTTTTTTTTTTTTTTTTTTTTTTTTTTTAAATTCTGGACAACGAAGCAGGAAAGAAGCTGCCATTGTTGATGTCGTTTATATTATTGTTTTTTAAAAAAATAAAAATTCTAATCCGGTGCACATGATGATGATAACGATAGGGCTTATGATAAAGCTGCAATCAAGTGTAATGGCAAAGAAGCTGTCACCAATTTTGATCCCAGCATTTACGAGAATGAACTGAATCCGACAACTGGTAAAAAGAAAAAAAAGAAAAAAAAAACATATGGACTGTTCTTAAACTTGTTCTAAATGATTTTTTTTTTTTAAATTCAAATTTTACAGATTCAACTGGCAATTTGGCAGATCACAGTCTTGATTTGAGTTTGGGAAATTCAAGCTCGAAGCAAAACGACAGCCCAAATGCTTCCATAGATCCACACCATTTTTCTTCAGCTTCTCTATCGATGGAAGCTGACTGGCAACAACGCAATCAAGGATTTCGGCCTCCTCAGGTTCTTTCAAATTTCCATAAAAATTTAATTTTTCTTATGCCGAATGAAGCTTATGGGTCCTACTATTTTTTTTTTGTCTCTTCCCAATTCAATGAAATTGTAACATATTTATTATGGATAGCTAAATTTGCTGCAAGAAACAAGTGGAGGAGGAAACAAAAATTACAATGCACAGAGAAGAAATAGTAGGTACCTGGAGAGTGAAACCATGCAGCTGCTAAGCCAAACGCACATTCAATCTCCAGCTTCATTTGAAATGCAAAGACACGGCCAATTCAACCGGCAGGCGGCTGGTGGAGATCAGCCACATTCCCAGATATTGCTTCACAATCCAAGCCTCAATTATCAAGTGGGTGCTGGTTTTTAACTATATATTGTGTTGTATATAATGCATGCGTTTGTTTTGGCAAGAGAAAAAGAAGAAGAAAGGGAACTAAGAAAATTTAGCTTGTTTTTGTTGGTTGAAGATTCAGTTTTCGGGCAGCAGTAATGGAGGCCGAATAGGAAGTGATCTATCACTGTCTCTAAGTGATCATAATCAACTTCTTCAATCGGGGCCATCTCAAGTTCTTGCAACTGCTGCAGCATCATCAGGATTCGCACCCCAGATTAGACCTTCCAAAAATTGGCTGCAGAAGAATGGGTTTCACTGTCTTATGAGACCCTCCTGACATCTACAATTTTTTTTTGCCGATCAACAACCCACCCTCCCCCACCCAAAAAAAAAAAAAATCATCAAAGCTTAATTTTGTTACCCTTTTATTTTTAATTTTTCCCTCTCCACTTCCCGATGAGAATCTAGAAAGAAAGGAAAAATGAAGCCCCCCCCCCCCCCCCCCAAAAGAAAGTGTAGTAAAAATTTAACGTAATGGGTGGAGAAAAAAAAGGTAGAATTTTTCTGACCGAGAATTCAATGTGCATTAGCAATTCCTTAGACATTTGCTTTGTTTTGCCTACCTAGTCTACAATTACCCTTTATTTCCAAGTCTCTTTTTGAGTAATATTTTTTTTAAAAAAAAAATTGATTTTGAAGAAGCGGCAAGGGGTAGTGTAGTAGTGGTGGCGTTATTTGGTTGCCTACACTTGTAGCTCATCATATTGAATGATCATTTTCCAACGATTGTCATTTTCTTTTTATTGGGAGAGATTCCGTTTATGTTGTTGTGTTGTCCGAAATAGAGTTAGAAAAGAATACGAGAAAAAGAAAAGGTTGTATTTGGGGTTAGTTTTTGTAGTAATGGGTGGGATGAGGGAGACAGAAAAATATAGAGGATTATACAAAATTAGGATTTTTTTTTAAATTTAAAAAAAACAAAAAAACAAAAAAAAATTGTGTGTTTGAGAGAGTGTCTTGGAAATGTCACTGAATGGCGATGAATAGTCAGCATCATGGCGTCCTTTGAATCAATTCTCCCTCAGCCAAAAGCAGTCAGACACTGCTATTATGACGACTGGTTCCTTTCATCGTAGGCCAAACCCACCCCCTTCCTATTACTATTACCACACTTAAAAGGCATCCCCAATCCCCTTTCTTTTCACTGTGTTTTCTTGTCTTTACAGCACTAGAAAAATAATATAATATTAATATATAAATAACTCCACTTTTTCTGCATATTCCACAATAATTAATTACTGGGTTTATTTGAATGAATGATTATGATGTCGAAAAATAAATAATAATATTGGGTTTATAGTATATTTTATTTGGTAGTGTGAAAATTAGGGGGGTGCATTTGGGTAGAAAATAATAATGTTTTATGAGGCTCAGAGTTGCATCCAGTTGAATGAATGAGAGAGTGAGAGGGCTGTACAGAAGATGCATGTGAAGCAAGAAAGAACCTAGGAAGCGAGAGAGAGCATACGAGGAAACAAACATTGTCAAATAATAGGATGGATATGAATGGTTAATAAAATCCCACACCCCCAAATTTATTTATTTTCAATTCAACTGGATTTGATTATTTCGATGACAGTGGGGGGTTATTCAAACCAAAACCCTGTTGGGATGTATAATTTAATTTGGTAGAAATGGGATATAATAATATTGGTTGCAATTTCGTCACTCGGACCGTCATCACTCATTATTTTAATCCATTCCTTTGATTAGTATAATATAAAGTCTGAAAAGGGTAGCACCACATCCAGCCATTTGTGGGGGGGGGTTATTTTATTAATAAAAAAAAGGATTAAATATCTAGTCAACCAATGGATTTGAGATATGATTGTGTCTTTTAGTTTTTTAAGAATTAAAAAGAAAGAAAGAAGGAATTAAATTAATGAAAGTGAATTAATTAGAAATGAGAAGTTAGTTAATATTGAGTTGAGTGTATTGACGAAAGAAGAAAGGGGAAGAGGTTGGGGGTTGGGAGAGAAGTGATTGGTTGTTGGTAGTAATACTAATTAATTAGTTAATTAATTAATAGATTGGTTTGTAGTAGTCGTAGAGTAGATTTTTGGTTATTGGTGTTTGGGGGGAGGGGGTGAAATAATTTAATTTTGAGAGAGGTGGTAGGTTAAAATAGAAGGACTGGTCCAGAGTCGCATATTCCACGTGTCTTTCATTCAAGGGGTTTAGTTAAAGAAGAGACTTAGGTAGGTTATTACTATTAGCCCACTCGCTCGCTCTGAGTGTTTTTTTTTTTTTGTTTTTTTTGTTTTTTTCTCTTTTTCTCTCTCTGAAATAACATAATATGTCATATCATAACATAACATGCCCAGCTTTCTTCTCTCTCCTGTCCTGACTCTATACGTTTCTCTTAGATCCTTTTTCTTTTTCTTTTTTTTTGTTGGGTTGGTTTTGTTGGGCTATACGTTTCTCTTAGATCCTTTTTCTTTTTCTTTTTTTTTGTTGGGTTGGTTTTGTTGGGCTTTGCATCGAATCTACGACACACTGCAAAAACCTCTGATGTACACAGATTCAAAAATCTCACTCTACATATACCCCTATGAGTTAGCTAGGTTTTACCGTTGAAAATTATTGTCCCACAGCCACAGCCACAGCCACAGCCACAGGGCAAAGAGAGAACAGAACAGAGGATAACGTAGCAAGCGCTCTGCATATATATCTGAAAGAGAAAGACAATCCCCATTGGGGAAACGTTCAAAACAAAAAGTTCAAACCGAATTTCGACCCCAAAACAATATTTAAAATTTAAAGATGAGTCTGTCCGTTCTGTTGGGAGTTGGGAAAATATAATATATATATATATATATAAAGGGGTTGGGTTTTAAGATGAAGAATGGGTTTCTAAAAATGGGATATATTTTGGACAGTTGGAATCTTTATTTATTTAGGTGAGGAATACTGGGTTTGTGTATTTGCATAACTTAGTGTAAAAAAGTTGGGGAATTACTGTGGAGGGGAAGAAGAAGAGAAAAGAGAAAAGAGAAAAGAGAAAAGAGAAAAAGAAGAGTGGGCATTGAGTGTGTTAGATCGCTTTCATGGTGTTAGAGAGTGAAAATGGTTTCCGTTTGTGAGACGGGGGATTCCATAATTTTTCACTGTCTATTTCTATTTATGGCATTTCATGCCTCTACCGCTTTCCCATCGTCTCTACACTAATTCAGTCTGGTTTTCCTTTTTCTTCTTTCCCCCTCGCCCAGTCACTTTCTCTGAGCTGTACCCTTTTTTTTTCTTTTCTTTTTTCACTTTCATTATATTCCTTTTCTACCTAATTCAATTTCTCTCCTCTTATTCATGTTTCATTTCATTATTTCCCTCCTTTTACTTCCCAATTCATCATTTTTGCCGCCGTCCATACATTTTAAATCTTTATTCCCATTACACTTCCTCCTCCTGTAATTACTTCCTGATAATTGTCTTCATTCCTCAACCTACTTGCTTCACTGTTTAACAAATCTCAATCACTATGACTCCCTTTGATAACTTTTTAAAAATTAAGTTTAATGGTTATCAAACGGAGCTATAATGTTTAAAAGTGATTCAATATTATATTAGTTACGTATTCAATTCCCCTCCCTTTTATTTATTTGTGATGTATTATTGTAAAATGAATATTGTTTTATTTTCTATTCTTATAAAAATCATTTTGAAAAGGAAAATTTTAAATAAAAAAAAACCATTTGAATTACCATATTAGTTGGTAGGCTACATATGGGTACTTAAAAGTATAGCTTTTAAAAAACTTGAAGCTAAAAACAAAATCATTATCAAATAAATTAGATAGTTTGGTTTAACTTTTTGTTAGAGATTTGTTGCCTAAGGAATTGATGACAAGAAATAGAGTGGCAAATGAAAAGACATTATTAAAATTTCCAGATTTTGTTGATTTTAAGAATAAAAAAATAAAAAGGAGAGAGTATGTTTGGACATGAAAACCTAACCAACAAGTTAGAGAGTATAAATGAGAGGGGGGCATCTTAAAGTGAATGGAAAAGGGAGTTAGGACCACAAAAATGAAAAGTATGTATAAATTGAAGGGTGTAGCTATGCAAGTAATCTAGGTGGGTTCTCCACCCACTTTGTGTAAAGGAGATAAGTTCTCTAGGAAAGGGATTGCTTCTGATCATACCTATCTTTCATTCATAATATTAAATATATTAAAATTATATATATATCTATATATACATATTTCTCTCAAGCTCAACTCAACCTTATAATTAATACCACTTGTTGACCAAACTCATTAGATTAAATGAATTGTAGCCCAAATTATGCAATTATATGTGTACATTATAAGCAAAGATGTATCACCACTAACTCCAAAAAAGGAAACCTTGCATTCAATATTTTACTCACTGGACCACATTATTAGGTTTCTTCTATGATATTTTCTTTCATATATTAATGATAACCGTCCTTTTCTACTCTAAATAATTAAGGTCCCATTTCACACACACATATATATATTTTTCTTTTCTAAAAATTATTATCTATACAATTACAAATAGAATACAACGTAATCTTCAAGATGTTTGAATGGTATCTCCTTTTAAATTTTTCATAGCTGAAATAATTAAGATGGATAGTCTAAGAATTCTAAAGTTGTGCAATAAAACAAAAGATTTTGTGAAATGTAATGAACAAATTATAAACACTAAAGGAAATTTATCATGCGTTGGGAAGATTTAGAAATTTTTATTTTGGTAAAGTCAATGGGTGTCATCTTATACACATGAATTAGGAGAGGACCACAAGAAGAAGATGGTGAACAATTTTAACTCATCTATCTTTCCCATTCTCATGTGTTACAATGCCTGATGCATGCCAAAAGTCATCCACAAGTCATTTTCAACTTCTGCATTCATTTATAACTAGCTCTTTATTACAAATCTGTTGGCTCTCTATATATATTTTTTAATTCTATTTTAATCTCTTACGCTTCGTTTGATAACCATTTGGTTGTTCCTTTTTTGTTTTTGAAAATTAAGCCTATAAATACTACTTTGACCTATGAGTTTCCTTATTTTGTTATCCACTTTTTACATATATTTTCAAAAGTCAACCTAAATTTTGAAAACTAAAAAAAGTAGTTTTCAAAATTTTGTTTTTGTTTTTGAAATTTGGCTAAGAATTCAAATATAATGTTTTCTTAAGAAAAATGAAAGCCATGATAAAGAGTTGTAGATAATTAATGAGAAAACAAGTATAGTTTTCAAAAATAAAAAATAAAAAATTAAAGGTTGTCAAACGAGCCTTAATTTGTACGTCTATTAGTTGGCTAAGAATTCAAATATAATGTTTTCTTAAGAAAAATGAAAGCCATGATAAAGAGTTGTAGATAATTAATGAGAAAACAAGTATAGTTTTCAAAAATAAAAAATAAAAAATTAAAGGTTGTCAAACGAGCCTTAATTTGTACGTCTATTAGTTGGTGATTAACCTTCAAAAAAGTACTATTTTGGTGCTTGCTTATATTAATCATTCACTTAAAATGTACCTACCTAAAACTCGCCTCACCCAACTCACTTATGAGGCTTGGTCAATAAGTGTACAAGTTGCGCATAAGTACACATATTCGAGATAATGTCATCTCTCTTTAAATAATTGCCAACAAATTACCGTTGAGGACCAAATTAATTAGTTAGTGTAAAAATACGATATTTTGGAAGTTCAAACATTAAAATGAAATCAAAACTAAAATATTTATTTTGAAAGCTACATTCAATGACTAAAATAACATCTAATTTAATTTATGGTCATTTAGATTACTTTCTAATTTAAACACTTTTAAAAAGAATACTTGTAATAAAAATGTTATTATATCTTACATCTTTTCAAAATTATTAAATAGAAAATTTGTTTGGTAGCACTATATTCAAAAGTGATTCTATTAATTATAATTTTTTTTATTACATATTTGGAGGATTTTCAATTAATCATTTTAAAGTCATTTTTGGTAATCCACCTATCAAGTGTTTTATTCAAAAAAAAAAATTAATCCAATGTTTTGAAGCACATTTTATTTATTAAGATTTTTTTAAAAACCACTTTTGATCACATATAATATCTTAATAAGTTATACTAAACATATTTTAAATTATTAATTTTTCTAAAAGTGTTTATTGAAAAATTAATTTTATTCAAAAAGCATTTTTTTCACAAGTTATTTCAAACACACTATTAAAAATACTAATTCTTCAAAGTATTGGTTACAAACATTTAGTTCGTGTTTATATATATAGTTGATTTAGAGAATAATAATAAAAAATGGTTACATTACAAGTTTAGTTCTTAAACTTTTAGATTTATATCTAATAGGTTCCTGACCTTTAAAAAGTATCTAATAAGTCTTTGAACTTTTAATTTTGTATCTAATAGGTTCTTGAACTTTAAAAGACATCTAATAGATTTTTGAACTTTCAATATTATGTCTAGTAGGTCTCTGATATATTCAATATTTTTTAAAATTAACAAATCTATTAGACATAAAATTGAATTTTGTGTTTATACGACGTTAAAATTCCAATTTTGTGTCCAATATGTTAGTAAATTTTTTTTTAAAAAAAATGTCAAATAGGTCAATGTTCTATTAGACACAAAATTGAAGATTGAGAGACTTATTAGATACAAATTTGAAAGTTTATGGGCTTATTAGATATTTTTTGACGTTCAATGACTTATTTGACACAAAGGTGAAATTTTAGGGATTGAACTTACAATTTAATGAATATGTATATATATATATATATTCTCTAATTCTTTTTCATTCTAAAAAGTATTAAAAATATTATCATATCAAATATGATATATGGACAAAAGTTATATTCTAAAATTTTTAAAAGTAAAATATAACTCTTTTAAAAAAAAAAAAATACAGAACCTTCATTAACCATCTCATCGAGAATATTGAAACGTGTTTGGTAGTAATCTTTGACTTAAAAAAACACAAAAAGGAAAAGAGAAAAAGAAAGTAAAGGAAAACAAAATTTTGATATCGAAAAATTCAGTTTGGCACATTTTTCTATTTTGAGAATAATCAAGTGACAGCACGAGTAAACAAATTAAAGGAAATTATGAAAGACAGCTAAAATTTATTAAGTTATTTTGAAGTATGTTTAATTACAATTTTGTCCTTGAGGAAAAGAAAAGGCTATTTTCCCTTTTTAGAATGTAAAATTCCTAAAGGAGGATGGTCATGCTTCTTTAAAAACAAAGTTTCCTCGATTTAAAAGTTGGTTCCGATGAATCTAAAGATGCCAAAGGCAAATCCAAAAGAAGATGAACATAAGATGTGTCGTCTTTCATAGATGCCTTTTCTCAATATAACTAGATCAAGATGACAAAAGAAAATGGAAAGAAAATGACATTTATCACCATATTAGATAAGATAGGACCAAAAAATGGTAACATAACATTAATTTAATTAATCTCACTTCTAATCAACACGATATGTTCAATCACACTCTAATTAACATATATGATAATTTACAAAGAGTCTGACAGCTTTATACTAATGAAGATACTATTCTCCATTTATAAATTCGACTAGTTGGCATAGGAATTTTATGAATGGCTACTTGATCTTTTTATCTATAAGGGCAAACCATTTTGAAGAGATAAATATGGTTTGTGTGTGTGCAGTGAAAAATTGAATAAAAATAAATGTGTAGTGAAGTATAGTGAGAGTAGCTAGGGTATATGCACATGGTGGTATTATTGCATTTAGAGGAAGGAGGTGAAGCCCCTATTCCATTATACACAAAACACAATCCCTTGATATGATTTCCATTATATTTGAGTTTCCCAACTGAAGACTTTCCTGATTTGGAAAGTTTGGCAGAGTGGGTTTGTTGAGATTTTAAATTACCACTGAACCCAGCTCTGGGCCAACCAATTGTTTCCTCCTTTAATTACATCCTTTAATGCCCAAAAAGCAGTACAAAAAGTTTTTATGTAATTAGGTTAGGTTAGGTACATTTTTTCCTTGTTCAACCTTTTGCCTTTCCAATTAATTCTACTTTCCCATTTAGCTGCTGCTTCCATCCTTGGGACCAGGAAAAATTCATTACCTCTTTCTCATGAAAAATGCTTTAAATCATCAACCTTTGCTTTAAGTATCTAGCCTAATTGAGATTAATTTTGTGTAAAAACAATCATCATAAATTTGAATTTCTTCTACCCTTGATTAGATGAAATATATATATATTTAGCATACCATTTCTTTTTTCCTGTGTGAAAGTAAGTTTGTGTCATATAAGGAGTGCAGGAAGGTAGATAGTACATCTGTTGTATTGGATTAAAGCTGTTTATTGTTTACCTCAAATGAGGAAACTGGCTAGATTTCATTGTGCATTCAAGTCAGAAAAATTGAATTGACCTTTTTCCTTGCCTAAATATAAACATCTGCACCTATTACTTTCCTTTATGATTTTTGGGCATCTAAACAGTGAGATTCCATGTCACATACCATTTCTTTTTTTTATCTTTTTAAATATTATGTTTGTTTACTCACCATTTTCTTTTTTTTATAAATTAGTTCGCAAATTTTAGAAACTAAAAAATTGGTTTGTTTTTAAAATAAAATTTGAATGAAAACATGGTTGAATAATTGTGTTTTTTTTTCTTCCTAATTTTCTTTCTTGTGTTTCCGTGGATGGCCTAATTCTTAGAACAAATTATGAAGCTATTTCCATTTTTAGATTGATGGGTTTTTGAACAATAAACTTCATGTTATTCCTAACACACTAATATCATGTCATCTAATTATAATTTTTATAGTCAAAGTGAGTTTAGTTTAGCGATAATTGACATGTACTCCTTTCCTGAAGGTAAGAGATTCAAATCTTCATACTCTCATTTGTTGTACTAAAAAAAATTACAATTTTTATAAACGATTTTGGTTAAAAAAGTTTAAAATCAAAGATAGAAAATTGTTTGTCAAACAAGCCATGTAATTTATAATAATTGTACCCAAAAAAAATCCAATTTCGGCATTTTTTTTTACATATAATTTTTTTTAGTACAACATTGGAGGATGAGGATTTGAACACTTTTAAGACAAATGTATAATGTTTTAACTAGTTGATTTATGGATAAGTTGGTTTTTTGACCTATAATTTTGACATTGTTGAAATTACAAAAATATCATATCTATTGGATGTCAGTAATAATTTGTTGTAAAAGTACCAATCAAATTGATCTTGTGGTCAGTTTTTTTATTTACTATAGATAATTATTCATTCATAGAATATTCACAATATAGTCTTGTCAAATTTCCACCAAACAATAGATTAAGTTTGATCCATCATAAAATTAATCAATCAATTTTAACATTTTGTCAAATTTAATGGCTTACCATTCAAGGGGAATGATAAATTAAAAGTTTTATCAATAATTTCTTATTCAAATTAGTTGTCAAATTATTAGTGGACAATCATTACATTATTAATTTTGTATAATAATAATTTTAATCTCATAAAGTTGGCCAGTATAGTAGGTATGTTCAATTTGAAGTGGTGGTTCGGGGAAGAAAAAAAAGGTGCTGGTTTACCACTTGGAGGCCCAAAATACGAAAGCCCATACGGGAAAAAAATCTAATTTGTTAATATACTTGAAAAAAAAAAAAAATCTCCGGTATTAAAAGTATCAAATATTTCAACATAGCATATATATTTTTGGAGTCCACTCATAAATTAAGTACTCTTTTAAGGTAGGTATCAAACTAAACATAAAAGTTAAAACATTATTCAAAAGAACAGTCAAGTTTCTCTTAGTCATCTCATGAAAGGCTAAAAATGATTTTCGTTTTCCCTTGAAAAAAGGTTAAAAAAAAAAAAACGTAACTTTAAAGGCACAAGACAAGAAAATTAAAGACACAATTGTTTGTTGTCAATTTGTTATTTGTCACAATTTTCTTAATCAAATTAAAAAATATAAATAAACCAAGTTTTCCGAATTAAGGGCAATGAGAGTGAGAGGGTGCATTACGAGTTTGTAATTTTGGAAAGAAATGCGTTTTTTTCATACTCATTGTTTGCCATTTCAGGTTATGGACAAGGACAATTTCCCACAGTCAATGTTTGATCTAATCCAATTTGTTTGATTCCTTTCTTTTCCTCCAAAGAAGAAAGGTTCTTGAATTTCCATCATTCTCAATTATGGAAAAAGATGGAAAATTCACGAGATTAGTGACTGATATCATGGAGAAAAAGATAAGTTTAGCTTCGAATAAGACAAAAATGAAAGAGAGAAAATTATTTAATTCTTCGATTATCATATACTTGTCAACATGAAAATTAATTAATGGTAAAAATGGAATGTTTTGAACGTCTTATTTTCTCATTTCTCCTAACTTACTCTTATATAGCAATTTTTCTTTTCTCAACTTTCTCTTTTTAGAGACGACAGAAATCTGTGAGATGCCCTTTTGAAATGGAATCAGGTGGTGATACAATGAGAAGCTTCAAAATTAACTCTCTTTCAAATTTCCTCTGGTTTTAAATTATTACTATTACATGTATCTATTGTTAGATTATTAATTTGTCAGGAAAAAAATTTTAAATGACTTAATAGAATTGATTATTTAAACTAATAAATACTTTGAAAAAAAATTAATTTTCATCTATTTTAAATTGAATATATATATTTATAAAATAAAGAGACGTGTTCAATGTGGCAAGCCAAAATCGACTTTTAACAAACAAGTTCAGGTCTGGACAAAAATCCTGCAGTTTACTAAATAGTTTGCGAAGTATGCCAAAAGCAATAAAAAATAAAAAATAAAAAAAAAGCATGTACATAGTTGATCCATATATTTTCTGAATGTAACGTTAACAGGACAATACAAAATGATTTATTAGCTCGTCCTTAAGTGGCTCAGTTAGTACAAGCCTGAGCCACTATGAGGGAGGGTGTCCTTGAAGAGGAGGACCATTTACCATGTGCCCTACACAACAGAAATGTTTTGTCAATTGAGACAGTGACATCTTTTTCTTTGTGTGTAAACTTGGCAACAATGATGGGGTTCTTTCTGAGGGACTTGTACATGCACTATATTCTTTAAAACAAATGTATTGTAGGGGAGCAAAGGGTAGCTTGATTGATAACCACGTGCTGAAACTTAAAGTCTATCTCCATTGCCTGCAATTAGTTTGTTTTTTCGAGCCCGGCGTATTCATCAAGCATACCGAGATTTCATAGCTCGTTGATGATAAAGTCGACACATAGGTACTAGTTGCTATCAACAATACTCGTAGGTGAAGCTACATTCGCTTGGGTATACATCGTAGGTGGTTTAGAGAAGGGGAATGCCTCTCATCAAGTCGAAAATAACTAATGGCAACAGTTTGGCATTGTGATCTCCAACTCTGCATTGTGGAGAGTTATTGAGAGAATATTGATCAATCTAATTCTTTTTGACTAAGTAATGCATATTCCTCTTCAATAGAAGGGAGCTTTTACTAGTTGATATGTTTACAAGAGCAAGGAGTACAAACAAGATGTAGAAAAGAGGTCTTCCTAAAATGGCAAGATTATCCACTGCGTTCTACATTTTTTAAATCAAGCTTTACAGGAGCCCCCATAAGGGGAAAGGGCAATACTTTTATTATTATTTTTTTTTTGGAGGTTAGCCAAGAAACCAAGAAAGGAATGTTTATCACCAAGGGAACCCTACAAACTATCGGTGAATCATAGCTCAATACAATTCAATTGAATCCAAGAATAACCGAGACACCTAAAAGATCACGCGGCAGACAATTACATGAATACTACAGAATGCAATGCAAGTGCATAAAGAAAAGAACAGATTTTGAAATGCTAGTCTTCCTTAATAGTCCAAGACACAAGTGAAAGCATATAACCTTAGCTAAATCTCATCAATCTTTTCTTGATTGATATACTAATTCTTTGCATTTTCTCAAATCTGCCACTTCCATGAATCTTCTACAAGAAAACTTGTAACCATATTTCGTGTGTATAATTTCCCTTGTTCCATTTTACACTACTATTAACTAAAGACATTGATCATAGAAATGTCGACAGAATAACCATAATATAGCTTCAAATATAGTGTGGTTGCTATTGTAACACTAATCCCTGGAGGAGGGTCAACAATTTGAAACTTTGACAAAGATTGACAGCACAAGTTCATCTCTGTGAGCTACTGCTTCTATACTTACACTTCAAGTCCAGTTGGCTTCTGCAAAAATTCGGCCTTGCATAGATGTACGAGGGGGAAACCATCATTCTTCATTTTGCCAATAACCACTGGCATATTCTAAGGGGGAAATCCCACCACCAATCAGTGATAGATTACACCATCATCTATCCCGAACTTGAAGACATCAGTATGATATGAACTACGGTTATGTAAGAGCAACTCTTTAAAACATAATGAGGAAGCCCTGCAAAGAAAATTGAGTCATCTATATGTGGACATGCACCATGCCCCAGAATTATGGGAAAGTGAAACAAAGTAAACATAAAAAACAACAGAATTATAATTCACGATATAAAAACGTCTATACTGAATAGCTTGCGTTTTCATTTTTATTAGTTCCACAATACTTGAGGTTTGAACAAAGAAAAAAAAACGAAATGAAAAACTCCAAACTTGTGGATGAAGCGCATTTTATGCCGTGTAGTGGGAGAGAGAAGAAAATATTTTGAGACAGGTTTGATGATCTTGAGTTTTTTTTGTTTGCCTGTTTTATGTTTACGAAGCACCAACATCAAATCCATTAATGCCATCCTCCTTTACGAGTTTGGAAACGAAGTTAATCACAAATATAATAGTCTTACTCTTCTTTCTTGTAATTAGTCTTTTTCCTCCCTTTTGGGAATGCTTCGTCATTGTCCTTTTCGATTGTACCCTCTTTTTTCCAAATATAGTTGTATCCTTTATCCAAAACAACAATGGTGATAATAAATGGAGGGAAAAAAAATCCTTCAAACGTGCAAAATTATTGATAAATATATTATTCGCAAAACCCCATAAAGGAAAGGTTGACAAAGAGAGACTATTTTATTTGTCACTAACCTGTGATTTCAAACTCTCTTTAAGTCCAGCTAAAAATGCCTCCTGCTGAAACAAAATATAGGGTGATGTTCTCATTACAAAGTTACTGAGAAATGAATGAGACAGAACATTAATCAATTAGATGGCTTTCATACGGCCAGATGAAGATCAAATACAAAGAGCTCCCAAGTCGTGTGGCAATCCATCAGATCCAGAGGACACTTCAACTTTAGCAGGTCCATCTTTCTTGCCTGTTTTCCTTTCCTTTCTAGTCTTCTTAGAGTCGATAGTTTTGTTCCTGTTACAAGAGCAGCTTCATATTATACATACATTCTCTTTTAATAACTCAAATTTCATATCTTCTCTTTTGATGATGTGGAGGTGGAGATGACAAGTAGTATGATAGACCCCAGGTTATTAAAGTTTACATGTGGAAATAGGTAAAGGGTGGGGGGACCAATGTGAGAGGGGAACGACGTTTGAAGTGGGCTCGGCGGTTGTTTGTTAGTTCAAAGGGCCACAGCTAGAGAGGTTGGGCAAAAGGTTATGTAGCAAGAGCGTAGCGAGGGGAGGGTATCTTTTTGGCAATTTTCTTAGGTAGATGGAGAAAAGGAAGAGGTGGGGAGCTCTCAAATCTCCCCATGGCTTGTAGCTCTGTTGATAAATAAAATTGATTGAATCCTGATGATAAGCCTCTGTAGACCAATGGCAAACCACAGAAAATTCCTGGTTGCCTTCAATTTTATTCACTGCCTTTCCAAATTGGAATGCCATAATATCTCATTTGAACTCTCTTTCTTTACTTCATATGAAAGTTCTATAAACCTAAGATTTATATAGAACGTTTCTTTTCATTAATTATAGGCAAAAAATAGTAAATATACTTGCAATGAAGTCTTATAAAAACATAAAAAGGTCGAGAATCATACACTATATACTTGCGAGACGAACTTGCAGCAACTGATCCACAGCAAGCTTTATGTTTCTTTTTTGAACCACATGGGCAGACTTTATTCCTTGGGATCCTCTGTCAAGGGAAGGAGAGAAATATAAGCAGCTATGGCCACTGTACTAAGAGCAAGAGGGTGGGAGGAGATCATATTTAGCAAAGAAAATTTTTGTTGCATTATAATCTAAAAGAAGACCTTGTCATCGGATTGAGAACTGCTACAGTTAGAATGTTTAGTGTTACGACTAGATGAATCAACTTTATCGTGCTTCTCTTCTGTTTGTCCTTCCAATTGCTCAAAATCTTTTTTTTCATCAATACCTGAACATTTGCAGAAATCTTGATAAATATTGAAGGAAAATAATGGAATCCAATGATAACAAGAACATTGAGCAAAAGCGTTGTCTCCAAAAAAAAACACAATTCTTTTTCTGGCCTTTTCTTTCGGCAGAGTGAGTGGCAGGTGAAAGGACAAATAAGATGTAAATCTATCCACCTTCATTTATGTGATAGACAAATGTCAACTACGACATCTATTGAAAGTAATAAATTGAAGTTTTCTGAAACCAAAACCAAACAGAGAACCAATTCAACCCACTTAAAAACATAAACAATTCAGAGCATAAGAGTGCATAACTCCAAACCAAGAATCATCACTCAATTATCAGGGAAACATTAATGCTATCTGCATTCCAAGTTTTTGGTCGCAAATTCCATGTTATTGGAGAGTATATAACCACAGTTTTCTCAAAGTGCATATCACTCCCTCCACTGCTCAGGAAAAAAACACTCTCTTCCACTTTTTATGTAGCGTTAGCGCACAAGTCATTAGAATATTTCAACAAAAAAAACTTTAATATTCTGTCTGCTAAGTTTTAAATTTTTCTAGAAAGGAGGAAAATTGATGATCCGACATTACCAAAAGAAGAATCTACATGACGCAGAGTTGATTCAGTTGGCTCTTCGTGTTCTTCTGCGGCTTGTTCTGCCACGAGAAACTCTATTGCAGCATCAACATCACCATCGACTTGGACCAAAACCTGCCACCATATGAAAAGGGCAACAACTCCTAACTAAATAGTAAATACATTGTAAGAAAATTAATTAGATGGACATGGGAAACCAACAATTAGTGTTGTAATCACCTTTTCAACTTTTTTAGAATTTTGACAGCCACTACCTGCCATAACTAATTTGACATTTCCAGGACTAAAAGCACTTTCACCTCTCTTATGAGAATTAGTAGCAAGAACTTTTGCTTGAAGTGAGCTTGGTGAGGGAACAGCATCACACTTCCACAGAAAAACAAGTAATCTTTCAGTTAAAATAAGCATAACTTCCATAAGAAATATATATTAAGGGGAAACAATAAAAAACATATTAAGGGGAAACAATAAAAAACAGAAACTGACTTTGATTGTGATTGGCCTGGCTGGGCCAGCACACGTGTCTTCCTTCAACCGCACACTATTGTAATGTTCCTCGTCATGATAAGATCTTGGCAAAATTTTCAATCGGAAGTCAACAAATAGGTCATGCATGCCAAATCATTTTAAAATATTGGTAGATTTTAGAACACTAACAACCAGATAAACTGTTATATGAAGCACAGATAATATTGACTGGTCATACTATCCCACACTATGATGATACATATAGCATCTATGGTAAATGCAACCAACATGATCATAAAAAGATGATTTCAGATTGATATTTCTAAATACCAGCCTTAACATTGGTGTTCTTTTGCTTGGATACGCTGTGAGGATAAAAGAAACTAGAACCCTATGAACTCCCATTTCAAAACCTTTTTCAGTCATGTTAACTTTCTCTTTCTTATTTTAATATCTAAAAACAAAGTTTCTTCAATCATCCGCATTTCCATCTCATTTTGCCAACAGCAGGTCCTAAGAGTTTACCGATTATAAATTAGTGATCGTATTATATACAGCTCAATAGAACTACAAATTTACGATTGTATTTTGTAATTAGCTACTTCAAGGCATATGTTTCCAAATATCATATACTTTTAAGTTTACAATAAGAAGCTATTAGCATCTATTATAAGGACAACTCTTACCATTCACATAAATACCAAACACATTGCACCTAATTAGCTTCATATTTAAATTTCGTTATACCTATTCAATCATTTATAGGAAAATTTAATGTAAAATATACAATATCAATCATCCAACACTTACAAGTGGACCATACAAGCTTCTCGATCCTCGAAATTTCGTATGTACCAACGAGGTGATGACATCTATACATTTACAAGCAATCAGTAAAGAATGGTCCTGGCCAACTAATATTATATAATTCGTGATGTCTCTGTAATAGCCATAACAAATCTAGAATTTAAGTTGAGGGACGGATATGCACAGTAATAATAATCAAAGTCAATTAATACAAATATACACACACACATTAGATGAAGAAAACCTAACCTTCAGGAATTTTCAGTTAATTTCTCATTTTTATCCTAATTTTGTATCACAGATATAACTACTAAACATAATACCCAGCCATTATGAGTTTCAGGATAGATACTCTAAACAAATCATGGTAGTTACAGCACGAAAAGCACCCTTTTGTTTTGCACTTCAACATAGTTAGCAGTACATTGGTCATCATACTTGCCCAAAGAATGGAACGTGGTGTTGGTTATTTAATTTGGAATATAACAAGGATAAGTTTGGGAAAAAAACAATGGATGCAAAGGTTTCTAGAGAGTTATCACCCGGTGAATGCATATATTACTATGAGTGACAAGAGAAGCAGCCTGCAATTCTAGATGTCCAGCCCAGGTACCATCCTTTTCCATGGACTCACAATATTCATCAAATGGGACATCATCCTCGATAAATGGCTCAAACATTTCACGGTTCTTCTGTTAAAGACATTTTAGAATTCATATTACGATAAAGATATGTAGACAGCAGGGGGGAGCGAGATAGTAGACAAATCCAATGAAACAAGTGTGAATTTACGTGAATGCAAATGACATGAGCCAAATTGCAGCATAATTGGATGACAATATAGGATGTACTACACACGGAGAATTAATCCACGGAAATTTTGCAAGGGGTTAACAACAAAATCATGGATGGTATACCAAATAAAAAAGTTCCACATTTTTTTAACCTAAGCAGCTATTTGTAATGAGCAGTGCACAAGGAATACCAACACATCGTAGTTACTATAAGAGGTTTAAGAATAATGTCTACTAGGAACAGTTTATACCCAATATAAGAAAGTATGGTTAAGTACAATGCCCGAGTTCGTATGAGAAGGTAATTCCTGATACGTACCAAAATATACTGCACAACCATCTTTCGATACTTTCCATGTTCCTCTTGATCCCCATCTAACTGATCTGCAAGGGCCCTGCAACTTATTGAGATTATACGAGAGTAACATAAGCCAAATAGAAAATCTCTGTAAAACATGAGCATTAGACAAGTCAATTGATAAGCAGGCAAACCATATGCAACAAAAATGAACGAAAATCTCAGAAGTTTAGAGTTATATGCATTATGCAGTATACAGGTACATTGATTGAAGGAAGAGGTACAAATGAAACCATCAAGGAAATATGACATCTCCCCAGCTGTATCCTCGGGCAATTGCTAGTAATATATGATTCTCAACAAGAATAAGATGCATCCATCTAATTATTCCTGACCTGAAAAAACAATTACCATCTGCAGTCACTTGAACAATTTGGAGGCTCAATAAGTCAAGCTGAGCACGAAACTGAGAAATATCAGGTGACTTTCCAGGCTTTTTGTTCTGCCAATCAAAACCATTTTCATGGAGCAACTAGTATTAGAGGAATAGCTTAACATCAAACTCAGAGGCATGCATTAGTAGAGACTGTAATGTATAAACTATAAAGTGAACATATTGATCTACCATTTTGGTGCACTGAAGCTTACTTATTAGTTATTACGTCCAGAATTGGATCTGCCCGGAAGGATGGAATTTGGCTAGTCTTCAGCCATCAACTAACGTCACCGGTTATCTCAAAAGGCAAAGAAATATTCTTCACTTAAATGACCCAAGACTTCTTGCTAAGCAACAACTTTTTTTTTTAACATTGCATTGCAATTGTGAATTTTGAGGATAGAGATTCGCACCTTTGACCTCTAGAGAGGGTTGCTAGTGACTTAACAACTCAACTTGGCTAAACCTAAAAGCTACTACTAAAAAAAGCAACAGTAATTATCATTGTTAAATTACCACTAAATTAAACCTAAAAACTCTAGCCTATAAATTAGAGTATGTTTAATCTTTATAACATATTATTAACACTTGGCAAACTAACAAAACTCACAATTAATATCAAATAAGATTAGATTGATATTGCAGGATATTTGAATTCAAAAGTCCCTGCTCTGAAACTACATTACAGTATCACTAAACCCAAATGGTAGTTTGTCATATATTTTTAAACAATCACAAACCTAAAAAACAAGTATTAAGAATAATAAAACTGATATCTTGCATAACTACGGATGAGGCAGCATAAGCACATAATAATTGAGCGGTAATTAAAGAAGAAAACCAAGGTTGTCGCTCTTCACTATGAAAGAAGGCGTAAAGTTGGGAAATGCGAGACAAGAGTAAGATGAAGGGATTACTTGTGGGTGTCGCTTAGAGTTGGACTTTTGGTACTTGGTTTTAACCATTCCCACCAAATTCTGAACAACGCTTTTCCCCGGCTTGATGACACTGGCTCTGTGTGTTGTTGTGTTGGTTTCCAAGAGACTTGGCTCAGGCTGCGGCCTTTGTTCCAACAATTGTTCGTCACTGAATTAAAACCTCCCGTCTCTAAATTCTCTACGATACCAGAATCCGGAACTTATTATATTAATTATAAATTTATGGATGTTTAACGCAAATACCTACCGCTACCAGGGAAGATTGCAAAATGAAAAACTATAAACTAAATTATAAACATGCCTTTGGTAGTGATTTGAAAACATCGATTTAAACACTAAAGATCCTATAGAAAATAGTATTTCCCTATATTTTCGATATTTTTTAATATATGTGTAGTAATTGATCTAAAAATTAGATCTCAATTTTTTTTTTTAAAATGTTCAAAATATATTTGGTAACATATTTATTAAACTAAATATTTCGTTGAATCTCAACCATCATTAATTAGTTTTTATTATAAATAATTATTATTAATTAATTTATGAATATATTTTATGTTGTAAACTTTGTATAATTATTATCTTATAATATTATATAATTTATAATATATTATGATACACATGTTTTAATTTAAAAAATGAAATGAATTTATAACTTGAAATAATATGTTTATCAGAATTTTTATATTTTTCACTGTAATTTTGTATTTTGAAAATTTTACATTTAAAATTTGAATATATTGAAAATATAAAAATGTTGTTTTCGAAATTTCCATTATTTCAATCACAAAATTTAAAAACAGTTTTAAAAAAAAAATTTACCAAATGAATATTCATTGAATCTATTTGATTTAGTGAATCTGAAAATAATATATATATAATTTAAATTGCATATCAAATAAGTCCTAACTTTTTGTGATATTATTCATTTCTTTTTTTAACTGTAAGGGTATGTTTGGACTTTGGAGTTCTTTAATCTCACGAGTTACATAAGCTGAGTCTATATTCTATATATAAACGTGTTGTAATTTAGTGTTTGAGCATATTTTCAATTTAGCCTCTCGATATTGGTGAATGTTAAAATTCGTTGATGATAAACTTGCACGACATAATACTCGATGAATTGATAGAAATTTAGAGGATAAAAAAAGAAATCTAAGAAAATAAAACTCGAAATTTCTACCAATTTTTTAGAAATTTAATTTGGAGGAGGAAATAAAATTTTTCCTTTCATAGTTGACTTTTGTTCCTTCTCTAAAATTATGTCAATTCACAAAGTATTATGCCATATAAATTAATCATCGGCCAATTTCAAGTTTTCAACATTCACCCATAGTGAAAGATTAAATTGAAAAATGTTAAAACATAAAGGATTACATCAAAACAATATGGACTTAAGTTGAAAAAACACAAAAACATTAGCCTTTATTTTATTTGTTTATTTAGATTCAAATCTCTAGCCTTAACCTTACGAAAGTTACGATATCTTGACTAGTTAAATTGTACCCAAATTATACTTATTATTATTTTTTAGTTCAACTATTGCAAGGATGTCAATATAACTAGTGACCTTTCATATGGTAATAAACGCCTTGTGGATTAGACTATGCTTGGCTGAGTAAAAATATAATTTTATTAAAAAGCATTACAATTCTTTCATTTCATGTAGTTTAATTTAATTTCTTTTAACATTAATATGTATTTTGTTTACATTTAATATTTTTGTATATTTTCAACTAGTAGCACATGAGGACGAAATTAAAGGTTGGCACGCAAATTGGATCTTTGGAAGATTGCTTTGCATACAGTACACTCATTATCTCATGCTTTTAAAATTAAATGAATGAACAAGGATGAGAATATAACGAAAAGTTGACTAAAAAATTAAAGATTTTAAAATTTCGTTCTTAATTCAAGAATGTGTGAAGTGAGAATTTAAACTTTTGATATTTTGATTGAAGTTACTATGTTTAAACCAGTTAAATTATGCTCAAGTTAGCCCATAGTTATCTTTTTGTTTCTAAGGTGTCGAGTACATAGGATAAAAAAGTTTTCCCTCATTTTTACATGGCTTGTTTGACTCTCCTTGTGCTGGTGTTTACACTAGATTTTTTTTTTTTTCTATCACCAATAGACTTGTACAAGAGACAAGCTACATGTTGTGAATGAAGTATGATATTGTCGACTTTAGACATAAGTCTTTGTAGCTTGATTTTTTGTTTCACCCAAAAGATCTCATAATAATAGAGAAAATGTCCCTCACTTATAAATTTATAATCCTTCTCTTATCTAGTCGATGTGGAACTTTGGTCGTGCTCTCAGCACCTTTCATCTTTTTTTCTACAACTAAGTTTATCATTACGTAAGCCATTTTACAACAAGATTGTTTACCGTGGAAACTTGACCTTATGTTGTAATTTCTTCCTTAAAAAAATGTTCATCTTCAACTGAATTATTTGGTAGTCCAAGTTTCAACATATTTAATTGTCTTTTAATTTATTTACTATTTTTCTCATGGTAAATCTACTAAATCCAACCGCTCAACGTCCTTACAAATTGGACTGTTGACTTTAAAGCCACTAGTCACATCTGTCTTAATCCAATAAAAATAAAACATATACAAAAGAACAGTAACAGGCAACCCAACTTTTATTCAAGTGCATCATCGAAATCCATTTGGCTAAAAAAGCATATCAAATTCCGCTGGTAATGAGTTTTGATCAGCTGATACGACGACACAAAGTAATCCCATCTCCGACCGCAAGTTGGGAAACCTCAATCCTAGGATCAACCGCCAATACTTCATTGAACTCCAACACAAAGTCTCTAAAATACCTAATGTACTTTTTAAGAGGGGCATCCGGCGGCGCCGCCACTGACCCAGCCCACAGAGTGTTGTCGTAGCCGATCAGACCACCAATCTTCACAAGATCAATAACCCTCTTATGGTAATTCAAGTAATTATCCTTATCCGCATCCACAAAGATAAAATCAAACGCCCCATGATATGTTCCCTGCAACATTTAATTAATTACCACATTCAGTACGATTTCGATCATTAAAATGAACTAGAATTTGTTACATTATAACTAATTAAGTTAAACTCAATTTAATTACTTGTTGGAGCATTTGGTCGAGAACAGGCAGGGCAGGGCCTTCTTTGAAATCAATCTTATGGGCAACGCCAGCCTTTTGAATTATAGGGAGACCCAATTCGTAGTTTTCACGATTGATATCCATAGCCAATATCTGTTGATCAACATAAACAAAAATGATTAATAAATAGTAATAACGGTTTAATTAATATAGTGAATGTTGAGTTGTTGTAGATTAATTAGTCCATTAACCTTGCCATCATGGGGAAGAGCGAGGGCGGTGGCAAGCACAGAGTAGCCAGTGAAAACGCCAATTTCCATTGTGTTCTTGGCGTTCATGAGCTTAACAAGCATGCTCAGAAGCTGCCCTTCATCTGCACTCGTTGTCATGATGTTCCTGTTTCATCAATTTATTACAGAACTCCAAATTTAATCCTACTTTTTAAATTAAAAATCACATTTAGAAGCTCTCACCATGGGTGTTTGGCGGTTAATTCTCGGAGTTCTTTCAGAGCTTCATTCTCTCTGGGATACACACTGGTTTCAAGTATGTACTGACAAATACAAAACGCATATCAAAAGAGTAAAAATATTTACTGGAAATATTTTAAGAAGAAAAAAAAATTAAAGACACTAGTTAATCCAAATTTAGAAACGTATAATAATAAATAAATAAATGCAAATTTACTTGGTAAAGAGCATCGCTCTGTAAGAGAGACTTGTGCCCAATTTCGCCATGTTCATTAACATGGGAACTTCCCTGCTGACCATTTGAAGAAGCCATTTTGATGGCAAATCAAAAATTAAGCTAATTGAAGTCTCCTCGTTTTAGCTTGCATTAAGAATTCCCAATGCCATGTATTTATATTAAAAAGACAACAGTTTGATCCATTAATTCTGTATTATTATTTTGGGAGTGTTCAATTTTAGTAAATTGCCTTAATTAAATGGAAAAGGGGTTGTTAAAAGCTCTGTTGCTTGGTCTGCAGGCGATGCAAGGTCAAATATTTCAGTGGCTGACTTTTGCTCTTTATATAAACTCCAGAAGTATTTAAATTGAGAAACGTTACACAAAAATAAGGGGAGACTTGGCTTTTTGAATTTGCAACTTGGTTATAAAACAAATCTTGGCGTGATAACTGATAAGGCGTTTGAATTGATTTTTATTATCTATGCCATATTTTCTGCTGTTTTTCTATATATTCTTTTGCCTGTTCTACTTTTCCAAGTTGTGGAGCTCCGTTACCTAACCATCCAAGTCTTTTTTTTAATATATTTATGGCTTTCATTCTTATAATAATGGGTTTCCGATATGTATGGACAAATCAGAAATGTTTGGAATATTGGACTACGAGTTTAGAAGAAGGATGGGAGATGAAAGTGAGAGAAATAAGGATGTTATTTTAAATATTGATGGGATAAATATGTGTTTTGAAAATTGAAATCAATTTTGGAATAAATAGCATTGTTGTTGATTTTATTCATGAATGTTCAAAATTAAAACATATTTAAATTTAGATGAGAGTTGCCACCAAATATAGATACAATGGAATGTTAAAGAAACAAATTAAATTGGGAATGGAGATGAGATTTCTAGTTCTTTTAATAAAATAGTATCCCCCAAAGGCCGAATCCAAAATTATTTTTTAGGATTTGATAAACGTAGGTCGACAACAAAAATAGAAACAAGTGGGGTGGCCGGGATGATCCTTGTTTTTTTTTATTAGTAAATAAAAGAATTGGAATCGGATGAGACCCATTGCTCCTCCAGATTTTAAATATATAATGTTTAATATTACATTATGAATGGTGTAGGAGATTCAAACTTGTAACCCTATAAAAAAAATACACTAAATGTTTGACCAATTAAGTTATATTGGCCTTTGTCTAAATCTCATGAACTTCACATTTTCGTTATTTGATTCAATTTAACTTTTTTTAATATTCTTCTAATCAAGTTTGCAAGTATTTTCATGTGATCTTAAACATATAAATCAATTGAACAAATAAAATATCGAAAGAGAATTCAAATTTTTATAATTGACAATTAAAAACATAATGTTCAATTAGGCCAATTGTAGCCTAGTTGGGTTTAGGCACTAGTAATTTTATGGATTGGGTGTTCAAGTTTTTCTCTAACATTTTTAATGCATTTTTTAATAAGATACAATACCAATTAGACTTTATGTTTAGAGAGTTATTTTACCATAATTTTACTATTTTTTTTAGAGTTTAATAACATTGAGAGTAAGAGATTCAATCCTTTAACCTATTAGTGGATGATATATACTTTCAATTGAACTATGCTAATGTTAGAACTACGATTTTACTATTAAATATTAATGTTTGTTTTTAATATCAAATATCTAACTTTTCCAATTTTAAAAAATAATTTTTAATAATTGAGAACAAGTTTTACAAAATGGCAAAGGATGCCAAAAAAAAATTGACACAATATTTTGGTTTTTGCTTTTAGGTTGTTCCAACAGTTCCGTTTGGTTGCCATTTTAAAACTAACATAAATTAAACAATTTAAAGAGATTCGTATAAAATTGAACCAAACAAAACTCACAAACACCACTAATATATATATATATTAGATAATGATTTTATTGTTTTTTTTAATTGACTTTAGTTATTTATCGTTGAAGAAAGGAACGGAAATGGTGGTGTCTAATAGCGTTCATACTTAAAAGAATATGTCAAATTAAGATGAATATTTGTTTTTCTTATAATGATACAAGACTAGTTCTAAAGTTCATCCTTTAAAAAAAAATAATAGGGAGTAATAGGAAGGAGGACGTTCTTTAAACAACATCAACACTTGAAAAGAAAACTATTTGACCACCACCTACAAAGATGCAAATTCTAAGAATCTCTCTAAAATATCACATTGGGGTGTGTGAGTTTGTGATCGAGTAAAATGACTTCAATGGGAATTACTTAGGTTAAATTATCAAAAATATCCTTGAACTATGAGGTTGGTTTCAATTATATCCCTAAACTTTGAAAAGTTTCATTTTAACTCTTGAACTTTGAAGTTTATTTCAAAACAACCATTGAAGGCTTTTTTTCATTAAATTCATGAACAGAAAATGATGTTTTTGCATTTGTATTGTTGTTTATGTGAACATATTTGAATATATACGTTGAAAAAAAAATCAAAACATATGCAAATACGTCATTTTTCATCCATAAATTTAACGGAAAAAACCTTCAAGGGTTGTTTTGAAACAAACTTCAAAGTTCAAGAATTAAAATGAAACTTTTCAAAGTTCAAAGGTATAATTGAAACCAATTCCATAGTTCATGGATATTTTTGATAATTTAACCAATTACTTATAAACTAAACACGTAATACTAAATTCATTTCTAAAGACTCAAACGGACAAGCGATGGTTAATGCAATCAATTTTCTTAGGAATGTAGCAGATCTGGACGTGGCAGAATGTGGGTGATGAATTGATGACTAGTGCTAGCGTTGTAGTTTAGTCTTTACCTGATTCAACTCAAAATACACTCTAACTAGACCTACATAATTATCTATGCATAAAAATGATGGATATTTATGAATTTCTAGATATTGTTAAACCCGATTTGAAAAAGGAAGGAGACGAGATGTAAATGGAAGAACACCCAATAGAAATTTTGATGATTGTTTTCTTTGAGTTTCAAGATGAATTCTATATATATTAAAAAGATTCAGACTGGTTCGATGGTCTTTTTTATAAGAATTTTGTCAATCTTCTTCTTTTTTTTTTTTTAAGGAATCATACAAGAAATAAAAAAAAGAAACATTAGTAAGCACCCACACACAAACATAAATACCTTTTTTTTTTCTTTTTTGCTTTTTTCAATTCTTGCTACGGCCTGCTAGTACTTGGTTAAAGAATTATTTATTATGGTTAATAATTGATTTGACCGGTATATTAAGGACATGTTTGGGAATGATTTTAGAAATAGTGATTTTAGCACAATTGATTTGTTTATAATTGATTTATGAAAAGTGATTTTCATATAATCATTTTAATGTTTGGTTCTACACTTTTAATAGTGATTTTCATACAATTAAAAGTGACTTTCAATGATTAAGGGCATTTTTTAGAATGACTTTAAAATAAGTATTTTAAGCTAAGTGATTTAATTATAATTAATTTTGTAAAAGTTTTAGTTATACATCATTTTAATATTTGGTTCCACTCTTGTAAAAGTGATTTAAATTTAATTAAAAGTATTTTTTAAAACGATTAATGTTTATTTTCAAATGTGATTTTAGAACCATCAAATTACTAAAAAGAGTATTACATTTGAAATTAAAAAAAAAATAGAAGGTGGTAGAAAAAAGTTATACTAAGAGAACTAAAAAATTAAGAGAGAAAAAAAATAAAGGTAGAGAAAATTAAAGTTTCAAAGAAAAAAACATGTTAAAGACATGGAAGGATAGAAATTTTAGAGAGATGGACAAAAAAATTAGAGAGAAATTTAATAGAGAACAAAAAAATCGAAAGATAGAGAAATAAATTTAGAGAGATATACAAAAAAATTTGACGAGAATTATAAAAAATTTAGGGAGAAAAACTTTAATGAGAATAAAAAAAGTTCAAAGTCAGGGACAAAAAATCTCAAGAGCAAAAAGTTATACCAAGAGGTTAAAGATAAGAAAGAAAAAAGTTAAAGAGATACAAAATTATAGAGAGATGAACGAAAAAATTTAGAGATAAAAAAAGTTAGAGAGAGTTAAAATCATTGGAGAGAAAAAAAAGTGAGAAAATGAATAAAAATGTTAAAAAGAGAATAAAGTAAGAGATAGACATTATAAAAACTTTAGAGAGAGAAAAATTGGAATCTTTTAAATAATGATGGATGACCTCAATGGTGACGGTTTTGAGAATACATGTTTTTTGATGGAAATTAATGAATTTTTATAAAAGATGACGGTTTTTACTTGTCACAAAAAGTAAGGTTGTTTTAAAATATGAAATAATAGTCATTTTAAAGACAAAATCACTTGGAAATCACCTCCCAAGTGATTGACCGGGAATCACTTAAAGTGATTTTGGATGTTTCCAAAATCACTTTCTTATCATTGTCAAACATCACAATTTTGAAGGAAAATTAATTTTGGGCATGTTAAAAGTGATTTTAGACATTCCACAATCACTCCCAAACATGCCCTAAATCTGTGTTGAGGTGTTGATATTCTCATATGATGAGTTCAATATTAATATTAAAGATAAAACGATACTTCCATTATATGTAAAAAGAAAATTAAAAATATATATAAAAGGTTAAATTACAAATTTAGTCCCTATGATTTAGATAAAGTTAGAATTTAGTCCTTATGATTTTAAAAGTTAGAATTAGTCTTATGATAAAACCTTAGAGACTATTCATGAAAGTTTTATCAAATCAGGGACTATTTATGATGTTTTATCAAACTATAAAGACTAAATTCCAACTTTCTTAAAACCATAGAGATCGATCGAACTTGTAATTTAACCTATATAAAAATATCAACAAAATATAACTAATATGAACATAATATTAATTATAATAATGTTTAACTTATTTACAAATGGCGAAATGTTTATTTGTTAATTTAAATAATTTTTGTAAATTTCTTTATTTCTATAAATTTTCTAGAAATATATCAATATATCATCAATATTTCTATAAAATCGAGACCAACTTGACATTTTCATCAACATCAATATTTAAATCCGTATCTTGACTTCAAATATGTAATTGATGAAGACTCATACACAGGTCATGGATTTGAATTTAGGTCCCAACCTATGTAGGATAGGAGTTTAGGAGATATAAAACGACCCAACCATGGGTTACAAATTTAGATATAGATCCAGAGATATAAAAGCCAATCATGGGTTACAAATTTAGATATAGATCCAAATCCATGTGGGAGATCCTAGACTCATCCATGACTTATAGATTTGGATATGAATCCAAAACTCACAGAGAAAACCAGGACCAAAACATATATGGTTAGGCCCAACTATTGATTTCCTATTAACATTGTGTTCAAACACAAGAAGTAAAATTTCAAATAACTTTTACTCAAAGCATTTTTACCCTTGCCCATGAACCTCCTTATGCGAGAAAAAAATGTTTACGGCAAGTGTATGAATCAAGTTTTAATATAGTGTAAATAAATTACGAATGTCCTTTAGATTGAGTTTCTGGTTCACTTAAATCAGTGGGAAAGTATATGATATTAAGGAGTTAGATTTCACCAATAATTGTATTCATGATTTAATTAAATTGAATGCAATAATAAATATGCAATATTCCATAATTCAATGATCCTAATGTCATAAATGGCTCTCCCGAGCACAATAAGAACCCAATATTCATATCTAGAGATCATTAACGTTCAAAACCTTAAGTCTACCCTTTTAACAACTTCTAAAGTGGTCATAAATCTCTCGATCTTAGAACTAGTTTAGTCATGCAATTAAAGTTCACTCTAAATCACCTCTCCCAAGTGCAACATTCATAAACAATAACATTCAATTTATGGTTAGTAGGTTAAAAGCACAACAAATTTTTTTTTTTTTTTGTTGAGTTCAACAATTGCAGGGGTGAGAGATTGAACTATTGACCTTTAAGATGGTAATTAGTGCCTTATCCACTGAGCTATGCTTGGATTAGCGCATTAAGCAAGGAATTGCATAAATGAAATAAAGCATTAACAAGACATTCGATTAATTAAACAATAACATCTAATGGCTACATCAATCCCTAAAAGCCAACATGAGCATAACTCAACTAATATAAAACTTGTACCCTCGCCCAAGAGGTCAAAAGTTCAAATCTCTCACCCCACTTATCGTTGATCTAAAAAAAATATTAATCCCTAAGAACAAAAAGTATAGTTATGCATAATTAAATAATTACAACATATTCTCATGCTAAAATCCATAACAAAGTTACAAAGATAAAGGAAAAAAGAAAAATCAAGTCCTGCATGGCGATATCTTGTTTTCGACGCTATCTCCATGATCTCGAGCTTCAAAAATTCCTTTTCTAGGCTCCAAAGTTGTCTCTAAAAATCCCTAAAATCATCACTTTGTTTTATGTATAATTCTCAAATAAATCTCTCCAAAAAAAGCACATAAACGATGTTTATATAGTGTTGAGACGTTGTGCCCTAAAGTTTGTTCAAAATAAGGCAAGTGTTTTGCTCTCAACACGATGGACGAAGCTTCCACATAAGCATGTGCACATTCCCCATGTCAGGCTTGGGTAGGATAGTGTCGCGATGTTGCCCCATCTGGTCTTAAGCTTAAATTTCTCCTTCTCCTTACTTGATTTCTTCTATTTGTATCCAATTGCTCTTTGATAATTCTCATTTATGAGGATTATTTGGCCTCTAAACTTAGTTATACTTGTGAATTTTATTCATATTATTTCATGAAAAATAGAAAAGTGATTGAATTTAATCACATAATTGATGGAAGACCTTTAAATTAAGTAAGTTGAGAAAAGAAAACAAAAGAAGAAAAAATTCACACTTACTTAATGTTTTGATGCAGGAATTTTTCGAAATGCAACTGCAGTGCAATTCCTTTGCAATTGCAATCTGGACAGATTTGGAATTAAAGAAAAAAACGTAGATTTTGGGATTTTGAAGGAAATTGACCCACGAATTCAGCAAGATAATTAGCCATGATTGTCCATCAACCAAGAGGGAAACCCTAGCATGAAATCCCTATAAATATTGAACAAAGAAGCTGAACAAAGGGAGCTCAATTATAGAAGAATTTCGTTATGTTTTTTTTGGGTTTTCTTCGCCAACCGCAGATTTTATTTTTCTTCAAGTTGCTGCTGTAATTTCTTCTATATCTCCATCTCTAAACTCCCTTCAATCCCACAACAACGAATGTTGGTAGTGGTTAAGAGCAAATCTTTGTTCGATTGAGCCAAGAGGGAAGGGATTTTATTGTAATTTCGTTTATGTTCTTTAATTACTGTAATTTTCCATTATGCTCTTTAAATTTCAAAACATTTAGCTACTGTTTTCCCCCATCCTTTCCTTGTGATTTCCTATTGATATTAGTTGAACTTTGGATTTTCTTGAATCTTGAATTAACTTTTATTTTGAAAAATTGGTTGTTCTCTTCATTTTCTTTTGTTCCAATGAATTCCTACAAGTTTAATTTACTATTTTTTTTGTTAATTTATTATGATGAGCTAATTTTCCTTTGGGATTCAAGTTTGTGAATGCCCTAGAAGAAAGATGTAAAGCTCGAGAGTAAAAACAATCTAGCTAATTCTTGAACTATTGTTTGCTTTTGGTGAGTTAAATGTTGGGTAAACTCTAGTTGGCCATCTAGTGTTGCTTGCCAAGCTAAACTTAATACCGAAAGGGTTAAGGGAAGCGGATGTCGCAAAAGCAATGGAGGAAAAGACTTAGACATAAGTCCTGAAACATCGACCCTAGACATAGGGCGAGACTCCAAAACCACTAGAATTGTGCACAAAAATATCTAAGTTAGATTAGCCATAGAAATATAGGTTTAATCACTTAGTCTCCTAAAGATACTTCATAGAAGGTCAAATAGGAGTTGAATTTGGTTTACTTAGTTCTTGAGTTAGCTATGATTGCAATTGCATTCTTGTTGCATTTCTTTCCAAAGAGACATTAGCATCTTGAATCCCTTTTTCATTTCCATTGATCTTTTCAACCAAATTTTCTTTTAGTCAAAACACCTCTTAAATCATTTTCACCCATGGTTACTTTAAGTTGCAATTTGTCAATGATTGAGTGCCATTTTTATAAATTTTATTAAAATCCGTTCTCTTGGGTACGATACTCTGGAGTACTCAAGTTTCTTATTACTTCAATCACGTGCACTTGCGTGTAGCAAAAAATCGATCACTCTTATTTTCTTGATAGTTTCTTTAAATTCTTCATTTTACTCCAATTGTTCGATTCCTACATAATAAATAGATATGCACGTAAAAATGACCAATTTATTATCAAAACTTAAAAAATATTTAATAGGTCTCTAAACTTTCAATTTTTTGTCTAATAGGTCTTTGATACATTTGAAATTTTTAAAATTAACTCACTTGTTAAATATAAAATTGAATTGCATGTCTAATAAAATAATAAATTGAAAATTTTAAGATCTATTGGATACAAAGATGAAATTTTAAATACCTATTAGACATTTTTTAAAGTTCACAGACCAAATAGACACAAACATAAAGGTTCGAAAGCTAAAATTGTAATTTAATGCTTTTTATCTATTAAACTAAGGGCGCATTTACTAAACCGTAATGAATTTGAACATAATCGTAATGAGATGGTGGCGCAAACGTAATTGGGATGAAACACAACGGAATTACAATTGATTGTGTTTACTTTATGTACCTTTGAAATTGGAATGAAATAGATATGATAACCATAATGCCCTTTTATATTGATAATTAATTAAAATGGAGTAACTATGCTACAGAATTAAGATGTCATTCTTCAATTTTATTTCTTATTCAAATTTTTATACTTGAAAAAAAATCAATACCTAAATTTAAAATTAAAAAATGTAGGATTTTATAAAATAAAATAGTAATTATCCTAAATTTCGCTCATCTAATTCAAATTCAAACTTCAATATGGAAAAACACATCATCTTGATTTAAATATTTTTTAAAAAAAACAAAAATATACAGTTATTTAATGTTTTTTTTTTTTTTTTTGTAATAGACCAAACAAAAAATAACATATAAAAAAATGATCCAAAAATCATCATATCCTCGTTGTGGTTCCCAAATATTGTGCCAGATATCGATCGATCAAAATATGGCCTGGATAAAAAAAATATCGATCTCTAGCCAAAACTACAAATAAGAATATCTCGATAACGCAAGGCAAATATGGCCCAATCAAAACTCCCGCATAAAAAAAAATATTTTATCGATCTAAAAAATTCGTATCAACTCAAATATGGCCAAAAATCCCAGATAATAACCCTTGAGAACGAATCCCTTTTTCTCTAGTGCATACAATGCTACACGAAAGTTTTTCGCCACATGCAAAACGTTGGTGCAGAAAAGGGATAGGAAAATTTTTAATAAAGCCATAAAAATAATTATGGCTTTTAATGCTCTTTATCAAACTGAAGAAATTTAAAAAAAAAAAAAAAGAAAAGGAAGAAGAAGGAACAAGGAGGAAGAAGAAAGAAAAAGTAATCGTAGAGATTAAAAGATAGAGAAAGGATGAATGGGAAGTAGGTCAAAAAGGTGGATAAATTCTAAGTAATATTCAATGGTAATCAGATTACATACAAATATAATCAAATTGCGTGATAGAATTACATGCGACTCACAATTGATTTTCATCGTAGATTAGATAAACACATCAATCCTAATCATGTTGGACGCACCATTTGATTGATAATAATTGAGGAATTCGATTAAATTTATTAAAAATAATATTAATAAATAAATAAAGTCGATTAAATTATTTTCTTAAAATTATTATGAAGTTTAGAATGAAAAAAAAAAAGTGTGCGACTGAAGAGAATTAAAACGACATCACATCACCAGTATCTAAATTCTTATTTTAGCAATATCTTTTTCGAGGCTGTGGAACTTAAGTAATAAAACGTGGCAAGATGCTATTAGGCAAAAGGATATCGTGTCGGTCGGGACCACAAGAGTATCAACGTCTGTATCAAGTGACGTCATCACACATCGGATCAACGTCCGACTCATTACTTTGTGAATTGGATGCGGACGTGTCAAGAGGATAGAATGATTGAACCCTCGAGATTTGCATCTGATTATTTCATCCGACGGTCCTCCATGCTCCAGGACTCCAATTTCATCACTTTCGGTATGTGACTTGATCGGTGGACCTCCACTTTTAGAAAATGGCATGTTCCCAAGGTATTAAATTGCACGTGTCACTGTCGTGCGATTGTTTTATGCGTTTTCTTCTTTCAGCAAAATAAAAAGAGTTCCTTTATTTATTTATTTTATATTTCATTATAAATACTAGGTTAAAATTAACTTAGTTTAGAAAATATAAATTATGTTAATGATTAGAATTACAAACGTACAAATTCTTTTAATGTTATTTAGATTTTAGACCCTAAATATATTTAGTTAAAACACACTACCATTTTTAAAGTAAATGACAGACATACGTTTCAATTGAATTTTCATTTTTTTCAATAATTTTATACTGTTAACGAGTTTTAAATTTAAAACTTTTACTAGAATAAAAAATTGGAATGATTGATATTTATTTTAATTTTTTGTGGGGTGAAGGTAACAAATGTTTAAAATGGATATAAAACAAATTAAGAGAACAAATGTGACAAATAGATAAGAAATAAGAGAACAAATGGGATCAAGAAAAGTTTCTCATCTCATAGTATAATTGTATAATATAAGCTAAATTTATGTATTATAACATTTTTCAATTGTCCTTACTCTTTGGTGAAGGTTAACATTGGATGATGACAAACTAACATAACATAAATACTCGTGAATTGGTGGAAACTTGAAGAAAAAAGAAAATGATATATGAGAAAAGGAAACTTGAAATTTCTTCTAATTCCTTAAAAATTTGGGGGAAGAAACTTTTCTCTATTGGATACATGTTCCTTTTCCATCTCTAAATTTTTGCCCAACAATTCACTAAATATTAGTTTATCATCAACTAATTTTAATATTCATCATCCATAAATGACTAAATTGGAAAAACACCTAAAACATTAAGGACAAACAAATATAATATGGATATTTTTATTATTGATTTGTTATCTGAAAGCTTCTCAAACTAATTTGTTTGTTGCTCAAAATGAGTGGAGCATTTAATTATTGTCTAAGTCTATAGTAGATGTCAAGCATATCACAATGTCCTTCAAGGAAGTTCAAAGTTTTTATTTAAAGGAGAGTAATGATCACTCTATCGTCACTACAATGCTAGTATACTAATAACGGTGTTCGGTGCTAGGAGATATATGTCATTTGCTACTTAGTCATTGGTAAGTGATCATATTGGAAGGTATGTTATTTTTTAGCAGAATTTAGAATGAAACAATCTAGATACCTAATGGAGCTATTGTTTCAAGGAGAATTACTAGCTTCCTCGCATAGAATAAAAGCATATATCACTATACTTGAGTTGAGATGAGTTGTTTCACCCACATTTTACTAGATGTTGTAATAGTATTGAGAAGATCTATTCTATTGAGGTCTATGCTACGTACTCATCCATACCATATCCCATGGGGATGGGTCCGGATAAGTGTTGTGGGTTCAATTGTATCTAAGTTGAGAAAATGGTGTAGAAATTAGAAGGCATGGAATGAAATGTGTAGTTGTCCTTGCTATGAAGACAAGAGACAGGAAGACCAAAAAATGGGAAATTCTGGAATGGATTAAATTGAATCTAAATTCATTGTATCTCTCCTCTTTCATTTACAAAATCCATCTAATAGCTACCACCGTTTGAGCACCATCATCACACACCACCGCCTGTGCTCTGTATCTACTCTAGAGACTTCCAAAGTGTTCATTCCATTGCTATCAAACCACCAAAGTTTTCAAGAAATTTGTACAATGAATTATGAAACTCATTTACAAGATTGAACTTTTAAAATATTTTTCTATTCTTTTTATTCATTCAATTTCAATACTTACGGAATACTCATTTCTAAAAAAAAAAAAAAAAAAAAAACTTACGGAGTACTTGATGTGAAAGTGAATAATATTTATATCCAAGATAATATGTAGAGGCATTATTTGCAACTATTCTAATGTCTCATTAATTTTCTATTGATATTAATAGATGATTCAAAATATATATATATATATATATATATATTTGAATATGTGCACAATATATATAATGGCTACATAACTGGATTGTAATATAATATATTTTTTTTTTGGAGTTTTTAAAGACGACATGTATAGAATAGAAATTAAATAAAATTTTGATGATAAATTATTCAATGAAACCACAACAATATAATTATTTTTTAATAACTATAGAATATAGATCTAAAAATATATCTATTTTTACTAATTATTAAATATAAAAATGAAATATATTTATAATTTCTCTCTCCTATCTAATGGTAAAAAACTAGGAGGATTCCATCCAATAATTTCTCCGACTTTGAGAGAAAAAAAGCTGAGCTATTTAGAAAAATGATTTAAAGTGTTTGGTGGATGGGCCAGTCTTTGATAAAAATTGCGAGGACAAATTGATGGGGTGTTATCTAAAAATCAGCAGGCCTGGGAAGCCAGCACGTGGGGATAATATGTAACTTCCGGGTTGGAGCAGATGGTTCGTCTATTTAATCCAATATTAAAAAAGAAATAGTCTATTATACTTATACATAAGGTTTTTTTTTTTTTTTTGAAATATGTAAGGTTGATAATTCAAACCTTGACCTCTTATTCGATAGCATATGCTCCATGTCAATTAAGCTATACTCATATTTGTTATTATGTCAGAGTTATAAAGATGAGATATATAAATCTTTATCCTAAATCATTAGTTATTAAAATAATTAAAAAAACAAGTCAGGCTCTAATTTTTTTTTACATGCCAATTAAATTAATGAAATTTAACCATTAGAATGACACGTGTGTTTATATATATATATATATATATATATATATATATATATATATATATATATAAAAGAGTGGTTTTAATTATTTTAAATCATATTTCAACCTGATGATAATATTTAAATCAATACAAAAAATAGTATTTTCAAATATTATAAAACACTCCAAACTAATTTTGAAGAACGATACCTAGCCATTTAGCATTTCTTGTACTTAGTAGGAAAACTGGTTCACTTAATAGTATCTCTAGAAACACGGTTGATTATTAAACACATCATTTAGAGTATTTTATCACATACACAATTTCTTCTAATATTATTAGGGGGTGAAATATTGATTGACAAAGTCATGTTTAAAGCCTAAAAGAGGCCCAAGGCCTAAAGATGAGACAAGTAGCAAGGATGAATGATATAGCCCACAGTTCATCGAGGGATGAACCACCCACATGAGCCAGCCCAAGCTCAGTGAGTTGAGCACAATCTAGAACGCCAACCCTTCGGGGTTGGCTATGACCCAGAAGGGCAACCCTTATGAGGGTCAGCCATGGCCCAAAGAGGCCAACCCCAATGGAGGTCACCCAAGTCCAAGAATGGCCGACTTCAATATGAGTAGGCCACAACCCATGAAGGCCGGCCAAGGCCTAGAGGTCGATCCTTTCTGAGTCAGCTACGACTAAGACCAGGCTTCAATCCCAAGCCCCAGTCTTACGTCTTTTCTTCCACTCTCCTAATTGAAGTATCCTGAAAATCTTGACGATCTAAATAGTGCCACATTTCATTACTTTACGAAATCTCCTTATAATAATTGAAGATGGTGATATGATGGAGGTACGTCTAAAACAATCTCAGTCTCATGTCCAAGATATTCACAAACACAATACTATTTTGAGCGTCGGAATGTAAATGGCTTAACACCACACTAGTGCACAATTCTCTTATTTTGCAGGACATTCTTTCGATTTCCACTATTCATCTAAATTTATGGTTGGTCCAAATTTCTTTATCAACAAATATTGAAACTTAAAATTTTGCATTTCTTTACATTGTTCTCTGACTCTAATATTCTCTAAACCTTATAAATCAAAATAATTTTGATCAACGAGAACCCCCACATTGACACTAATCAAATAGTTTATATATATCTCCTTTGCAAGTGACTAAAATTCATCCTCACATTAGATATTGGACGCGGCATAGCCGCATTAGAACGACGCAATTTCTAATATAATTTGTTTGAATATACTTTTTGAAATAAAACCTTTTATATTTTGGGTGCAGTCACTTCTTTAGAAGACAGAAGAATAATCTCTTATACTACCCATTAAACGATAAAATGTGTCAGTATTAACCCATATCAACACACATATATATACCTTGCAAAAGTGGCATAAATATGAACTATAAAATTTGATACAATCACATTGTTAAACTTTTAATTTGATCAATCATCTCTTGTGTTTTGTTAAATATTACAATCAACTCTTAAATTTAATAAAGTTATAGGAAAGTATATAGTGTTAATTGTAACACTTGACAAAGTACATAAAATTGATTGATCAAATAAAAATTTTAAAGATATAATTGGAACAAACTCCATAATTTATAAGGGGTTGTTTGGGGCAAGGGTTATAATAACATGTGTTATAATAACCTGTGGAGTACTTTGCACCCCAAACGCAGACTATTATAACTCAAGACTAAATAACTCTACATTTTAAATAATATTATATTATTTCACAGACTATTATAATCCACAGACTATTATAACCCATGTTATTATAATCTACTCAGTGCCCCAAACAGCCTCTACGTGGTTTGTGTAGTTTTGTTTATATATTTTTATTATTTGATTGGAAACCAGTCCAATCAAATAGAGGCAGAAGTGTTTTTAAAAGGTCAAAACGAGAGGAAAAAAATCAGAGACAAATTTTATTAGTCCTTAAATATTATGGACTATTTATCAAAACGAGCCTTATTTTAAAAGAAGAAATATTGTGGAATGTTGTCGAGTTGTCGCAATTGTAGACATTCTAGAAGTGTAAAATGGGAAACAAAGATTATGGAGAGAAAAGTGTTAAAAAAAAAAGAAATGCTGGAGGAGGGGTTAATTAATTGTGAATTAGAATTTATAATAAAATTAGATGGTGGGGGTCACGTGTGAAGTGGAGGCTGGAAAGATTAGAATAATGAATGGGATTACTGTACTATCATTGACGGTCCAATCATAATTCACTTACTGACAATTTTGAGACCACGCTGCCCAAAAGCTGATCCTCCAACCATTCTCTCTCTTCTACTCGCTCTCTCCGCGCGTCTCCCCCACCATTTTTATATACGCTCACCCTCTCCAAGGCTCCAACGCATTAAATCATATTTCTAAACCTTTTTTTTTAAGTTCAAGACCAGACCAAGTTGTAGTTGGGTGTTGGTTTCTTTAATGAATTTGCTGTTTCAAAAAAAAAAAAAAAAAAAAGAAGACCAGACCAAGTACATGGAGTTGAATTTCAAATTTATCAAAATATTTATAATGATCATTTAACTAATTGAACTACGTTGAGTTTTCAAACTATTATTGTTATTACTGTAATGTGTAATCCAATGATATCACGTGTGTAATAAACTTAACTCATACGACATGGAAAAACAAAAAATGTCCATATATTATGATTCATGAATTATTCTTTTAAACATATTTTCCAAATTTTGAAAATCTTTCAAGACTCCTCAGCAGATTTTTATAATTAATTCAAATTGCTATGAATTTGTTTTTATTTATTTTTTCTTGAGATAAATTGCTATGAATTTGTTAATTTGGTGTTAAGTTAACTCTCTCTCACATATGAAAAACATACGCGTAAACTCGAGCTATTTAATTTAATTACTTGTAGGGTGTTTCAAATTAAAAATCTACCCAACAAAGATGGAATATCTAAAGTCTTATGTTTGAGGTTTAAGTGAAAATATAAATAATCTTCTATAGAACTAATTAGTGAGGTAAACAAACATATAAATTATTTGAAGAGACTATTATAATGTCAGTTTTGCACCTTTAAATGTATGATAAATTGTAAATGTACTTTGATTTTATGTACTGTAGTTATTAGAGACAGATAAATTTTAAAATTTACATCCGATGGTTTGACTGCCTCATGAAATAATTTGTCGAACAAATCAAGTACATTGTGAGCCTAATACAAAAAGTGGACTTCCAATGGACCAATTATTATGAATTTTTTTTTTAAAAAAAAAAAGCTCACGAACTAAATGTCCTTTAAAAATGGTACCAAATTCTAAAAACAATATTGATAGCAATTTTAAAAGATACAATATCGAATAATAAATTTGCGTGAAATTATTAAACAATGTTGTGTCTAATAGATTCTTAAACTTTCATTTTTTTTCTCTCAATAGATCCTATAACTGTAAACTTTAAAATTACCCAACATGCCTTTAAACTTTCAATTTTACTGACCCTAAACTTTAAAAGTGTTTTAACAAGTTTTTAAACTTTCAATTTAGATTCTAGTAGATTCTTGACCTGTTCAACATTTTTTTTTTAAAAATCCATGAACATGAATTTTGTGTCTAATGGAACATTGAATTTTTAATTTGATGTTTAATATGTTTGTGAATTTCAAGAAAATGTTGAATAGGTTAGGTATCCATTTGACACAACATTGAAAGTCGAGTAACTTATTTGACATATTTAAAGTCCAAGACATATTAACACACAAAAACTAAAAATTTAAGACCTTGTTCAATAACCATTTGATTTTTAAAAATTAAGTCTATAATACTACTTCTACCTATGGGTTTTCTTGTGTTGACTATACTTTTTACATATGTTTTCAAAAACCAAGCCAAGTTTTGAAAACTAAAAAAAATAGTTTTCAAAAAACTTGTTTTTATTTTTGGAATTTGGCTTAAAAATCAAATATTTTTTTTTTAGAAAAATGAAACTCATTGTAGAGAAATTATGAGAAAACAAGCCGATTTTCAAAAACCAAATTGTTATCAAACAAGACTTTAATGATTTATTAAATTTTTTTTAAAGATAATATGCGATAGACACAACCTTAAAAATTAAATGAACTACACTAGTCGTTTAACTCTTTTTCTTTTCTTTTCTTTTTTGAAATAATCTCATTTTGGTCTCTAACACTTTAAAATGTTCATTTCAATCCATGAACTTTCAAATTTGTTTTATTTCAAAACATAAGCTTTCAAAATGTCTACTATAGTCTCTCAACTTAAAAAAATGTAACCATTTTGGTATTTATCCTTATTTTGCTTTCAACAAATTAATAACATAGTTTCAAGCATATATACTAATGCTAGCATGTATTCAAACTATATGGGTTAAAAATAAGTATTGAGTAAATGAATTTTGGATGGAAAAATAATATAATAAAGACCACAATAGTTTTTTGTTTTTTTTGTTTTTTTTTTTAAAGGTTTGAGTATTAAACAAAAATTTTAAGAACTAAAAATACACCTTTGAAAGTATGATTTAAAGAAGAGAAAAGAAAAGGAAAAAGAAAAAGAAAAAGAAAAAGCGTAACCCGCCCACAATTTCCGAAGACAGTAGTGTCGCGGAGAGATTACAGGGATATAGCGGCAAGCAACGGGGAAGACGATGCTCGACAGCCCAATGGCCAATAGTCAATAGTCAATACTGTAACATATCAAGACAGAACTAACTTAAAATGAGAAGTTAGAACAACACTACTCTGCTTCGCTTTCTATCCCTGTAAAATGGACCATTCCATTTCCAACAAATGCGATCAAAATGCATGTACTTCTTCAACGTGGACTTTCCCCACCGCCGCCGTCTCCTCCTCCTCCTCCTCCTCTTCCCCTCCCGACGAAATCTCTCTGTTTCTGCAACAGATTTTGCTACGTTCCTCTTCCGCTACTCCCCACTCCTCTCTACTCTCTTCCTCTCCCTCCATCTTCTCCGAGCTCACCTGCAACATTAGAGCCTTCACTCCTCTCACCAATAACATCCCCCCTCCTTACAAGGCAGTGCCCGACGAGATCCTCGCCGTCCATTCGTCTGAACAATTTGCGAATTACTCATCATCCGCTCTACTGCATGAGCCCTTGCGCTCTTGCCCCACACCTACTGCTCCGAATGCGTCTTCTACGTCGGTCGGAGCTAGTGATCACAACGAGACCGATGAGTTTGACTGCGAAAGTGAGGTACCTACTTCATTCCACTTCTGGGTTCTGTTTTTTCCCCCCTTCTGTGGATTGTTCTTCAAAACTGAGGTAATGGGAATGGAGATTTTCTTACGCAGCCCTTGTGTTTGTGTAAATGTTTAGGAGGGTCTGGAGGCATTGGTTGAAGAGCTGCCTACAAAGCCTAATCCTCGCAGTTCTTCCAAGAGAAGCAGAGCCGCCGAAGTTCATAATCTCTCTGAAAAGGTACTTCTCGTTTTTTTTGTTCTACTTTCAGAACATTATAATCATCGTCTTACTTCGATCGCTTTCCCGAGCAGAGAAGGAGGAGCAGAATTAATGAGAAAATGAAGGCTCTGCAAAATCTGATCCCCAATTCTAACAAGGTATCATAAACGAATTCCAAATTTAATTGTCCTTTGGTTTCGATTTCTTCCCCCTTTTTTGAGTTTTGTTCTTTGTTGCGTGCAACAGACAGACAAGGCCTCGATGCTGGATGAAGCAATTGAATATCTGAAGCAGCTTCAACTTCAAGTTCAGGTGGGTGGGTGTCATTTCTAATTATACATAAATAATTACATTCTCCAAGTTCATTTCTGGTTTCATTCACATCAACCAGATGCTGTCGATGAGACATGGCTTGAGTTTGCATCCTATGAACTTGCCTGGAAGTTTGCAATATCTCCAACTTTCCCACATGAGAATGGACTTTGCTGAAGAAAACAGATCACTTTCCTCTGACCAAGAGAGACCAAACCAGGTTTTTCTCAGTTTGCCTGACCAAAAGGCTGCCTCCATCCATCCTTTCATGTCAGACATTGGAAGAACTAATGCAGAAACTTCATTTGAATTGGTCCCGCCCGTCCAGGCTCACCTAGTCCCCTTTTACTTGAGTGAATCCTCCAAGGTAAAACTTTACAATCCTTCATAGCTTGAAAAGTGTAGTCTAAGCTATAGAAATTTAGTTCAAATCCCCCCTCAACAAAATCTAGAACTGACAATGCTTGGAACTTCCCATGTTGCATTTGAAGGAGATTTGCAGAGATGTACTGCGAGATCACCAAGTGAATGCGAGCCAATCGGGTTAATACTCCATTTCCATGACTTTGTTCCATTGATTTCATAAGAATCAACAAAATGAGATTGTTTTTAATTTGTTTGTTGCAGTGTCACGCCCCTATAACGTACCAGCGCCTGATTTGCAAGAATTACAGAATTGCGTCTCAGTGGAACCGTGCATCATTGAAGGAAATCGGTCAGGTGTGCTTCTAAACACTCCAGAGCACAGCCATGTATTCCCTTCCCTTTTTAATGGGTAAATGTACTTAAATTCAACTTGGTTCTTTTTGTTTTTCTGTCATTTTCTTTACACTTGGTTCAAATATTTTTTCCAGCATTGACACAGAAAGACCAACTGAAACAACATAGCTGCGATGATAAAGATTGTTGACACTTTCTGTGACTATATTCTCTTCAAATTATTCACAAGCATTTGGAAAAATTACTCTCAAAATGGGGAAAAGTTGTTGCATTGAGCTGGTTAATTATTGAGAGGATCTGCACAAGTTTCACCTCTTGTACAAATCTGCATTCAAGTACTGAGTCATTTTTCTCCATTATTATTTTAGGGCTTGGAATCCTTTTTCTCATTCATCTTCTGGGTTTAGCCATGTTTCCTATTTCTAATATATATATATTTGATTTGGTGTTTTGATTATCTATATGATTCTTCGACTAATTTATTTTAGGATATATAGCTTTTCTGCGACGGTTTTGTTTTCATTTTTTTAAAAGTGGTTTTGTTTTCGTTTCTCTATTTTTAAAAACCGTAAATCTTAATTTCTTTGTGTTTGTAATTGTAATAGGATTTTACAAATATTTTAAAATTTTAGTCAAATTAAGAAAATTATTTTTTAAAAAAAAGGGTTTAAGAAAGCTAAAGAAATACATAGTTGATATATATATATTTTTAGTTCCACATGTGGAGGAAGAAATTTGAATATTTAACATCTTAGTCGAAGATATATGCCTTAATTAGTTGAGTTGAGTTTAAGTTGGTAATGATTTGTTGATATACAAACTTGTTTTTAAACATAAGTAAGAATAAGGATTTTAAAGAGAGTTTGAGAATAAGATTTTAAAGATAGTTTGGCTTTGGATCTTAATAAACATAGAGGGACTGCAAAGGCCTTTTGAGCAGTCACGATGAATTTAGAAAAGGGAAATTGTAGGAAATGGCTAAATAAAATTAACTGTAATGAAAAATAGCTAAGAAGGTTTCATATTTGGATCCATAACTCTCGAATTTCTAGGGGAGAGTGAATTCAAATTCATCTACAATCCTTCTCCTGGTGTATAGCATAATCTACCTTAGTTCATCTTAACTGCAAGATTTTGTAAAAAAGAATCTCACTATTTTCTCACTTTCCTTAATTTATTTTACATTTAAATCCCTCTAGATTTATGCATTTTTTAAATCTCCTCTAATTTTCACTCTCACTCACATTATCTCCATTTTTAAACTATTCATCTAAATCCTATATATCAATCTCCTTTATTTGTTGGATTTTTTTTCAATAATAAAATCGTCTCCCATAAACATTTGTTGACTTATCTTTTTGTTCTCCCAATTTTTTAAAAAATGGCTTCCCAATAGATACCGATTGCATACGATGGCGTTTGAAATGAGAAAAATATATACAGAAATTTCAAGTTCGCCTCTATGCCTATAAGTCATGATGCAAACTTTACTCAACTCACGGAATCAAATTGCCAATTATCTTAGAGTCACCGTTGATAGAACAATTTCGAGGCTCTCTGTGTATAGAAATGGTGTAAATTAGTTGTTCATTATAAGTCTTTTTTGAAGACATGGGCGATCTGTGGACTCTCGTTGAATTTTGAACTGGATATACCATGATTGTTGTCTCGTTGTGCGTGTTGAACCTGTAGATATTAATAAACACATACCTCAAGAATGTGCATTTAATTTTCGATAGCAAAAACGACAGTAGATGGAAACACATACCTCGAGAATGTGCATTCCATTTTTGGAAGCAAAAACAATTGTAGATGGAAACACATACCTCAAGAGTGCGACTGATCAATGTTCATTATTTTGTCGACACTTCTCTCATTGTAGGAGAGTTTCAAAAGCATAGGAGACGAGATGGAGTTGAAGATTGAAGGAGATCGACCTGGAATGGTGCCGTGTAAAGTGCATCTTCCCCTCCTTATAATGTGGCATTTTTTTAGATTCATTTTAATTGTTTAAAAACTAGATCAAAAGGGTACGGTCTTGCAAGCGGGGAGAAACAAGTTGTCTCCTCAATAATTTGTTATATGTTAGAAAAATAGATCATTCTATTAATCTTTTTCAAAAAAAATGTCTCATTTGTAAAATAGAGAAATGAAAATGTCTCAAAGTGAGCATAGCTCAACGATAATTGACATGTATCATCGATCAAGATGTTAGAGGTTTGAATCCCCCAACTCTTAAATATTGTTGAACTCAAAGAGTTATATATCTTAATTTATGAAAATCTTGGATGGATATATATAATTGGGAGTACCTATAGCACTGAGGAGGATATATGTTTGAGATAAAAGCCATTGGATTCCCTTCACTGTCCCCAAAAGAGTTATTAGTCTTTCATTCCTCATTCTGCTTTTCCATAAATTAAGGTTTGTAGTGAGAAAGCCAATGCAAAGCCCTCCAAAAGAAAATTTTTTAAACTCCAAACCACTTTGCCCAAAACCATTCTTGACAGAATAAAGGCAACTTTTTTTTTTTTTTTTGGTTTTTTTTATGAACATCAAAATGGCATATTGTCTTGTGTACCCATACTGATACTCATGATTTGTTTGAAATCATCCTCTTAAAAGTGCTCCTTCAACAACTCTTCCTTCCAAACCCTTTATTTTGATTTTAAAAAAAAGACAATTAACTGTTTAATCAGCATGTAAAAGAAGGGAGACAACCTGTAGCTGATTCCACTTTTCTTCACTCATTTTCTATCTCAAATAGCCTCTTTAGACCTAATCAATTTTAGTTACCATAATTCTGCAATTAAGATAATACTTTTGACACTCAGTCAAGAGAATGGAATCTGCCTTTGATAGACAATATCGTGGATAGATTAAAATAATGGAATTTTAGAAGAAACTTTGAACTTCACATTTCAGAAGTAGTCTTTGCTTTTTATAGCATGGGCCTGTCATAAATTTATGAGAGCATTCAAGAAGGCATGCCCACGCTCTACTTCTCAGTGTACTTATGAATTATATAATACGTAATAGAAGAGCCTGCCTCGCCATTAAGGTATGAATGCGTCTTTAGTTAACTCAAGATAATACAAGTACAAAATTATATGCTACTTTTATGGTTAGAAAGTTAAATAGAGACAAAATGAAAAATGTGGGAAGCTATCTACGTTACTGGTTAAGAATTTTAAATCTAACGTGGCATAATTGATTACCATCATTTTTTTTTTTTTATTAAGCTATAAAAGTATACAACCTAAATGTAAATGAGTTAAAACTTTCATATTTTTCTACTATAATTTATCATCTCTCTAAATGTCTTTTCCAGATTTTTTTTTATTAACTAGAAGAAAATTGAGAAACCAAAAAGGCCGGTTTACCAATAATAATAAAATAGAAGACTTTGTCCTTGCCTTAAAGGGGAGTAATTTTATACATAATGGAATTCAAATAAACAATCACAAAATTGGGGTAGTTTTCAAAATAATAATTTATAAAATGTAAAAAAAAAAAAAAAAAAAAATTACAAATCTAGGATAATCATGAAAACTATTGTTTAAAATAGGGTAATGAAATCGTGTACAAGTACATGATTTCCATGTAGTGACACGTTGGCTTTGTGACGTGGAACTTATGTGTTTTACGTGGAATTCGTGTACATGGTACACGATTTACATGGAACTCGTGTACATGTACTAGATTTACCTCTTTTTTTTTTTTCTTTTTTTAATTGATGTATCATATTAAACTACCCATTTTGTTTTCATTTAATGTCGGTATTTTCAAAAAAATATTAAAATTAGTCATTATTATTAGTTTTGAAGTTAATGTTTATCGAACTTGGTAAAATAATAATAATAATTTCATTTAAGAAAAAGATACAATGTGAATATGTTTGCAAAATTATATTTATAGACGAAAAGCTAATAAAGATTATATTTTTTTAACCATAAGCTAACGGTGTGAACTAATTTTATGATTTATTGAATGTACCAATATTAAATTTGAACATTAGAAAGTATAGGGGCTAATTAAAATATAACAAGTCTCAAAATGATATTTTAACCCTTTAATTTATATTTCTATATTAGAAGTATGACTAAAATTTTTATATAAGTACACTTGAAATAGCAAGTAAGAATTTTTTAATTTTTTTTTTCCATTTATAAGAATTCATAGAAGTATTGTAGTTTCTTTTTATATAAATATTTTATAAATAGATATTTTTTGTTATTGAATTGATATTTTATATTAAATAGATCTAAATTAGTTACATAAAATAAAAAAATATGTTTTTATTTTTATTGGTTGATATATAATAATAATAATAATAAAAAAAGGAAAAAGAGGAAAAAAAACATTATATTAAAAAAGTGGGGGCTTGCCACTAGGCCATGGGTAATATTATAGGATCATGCTAACGTTTTACTAAATATAAATATGGAACTCGTGTACGGTGTACACGATTTTCGTGTCGTTCCATGTGGCAATTTTTGTCTATGCAGTGCGACGTGTCAAGTAACTCGCGTCCCAGGACTGCGTTTCATTAATGAAAACGTGTACATGGGCCACAAGTTAGCTAATTCGCAACCCATGTACACGAGTTAGCTACTCCAAATCTAGAATTTGTTTGAAAACTATCATATTTTTGTTATTTTTTTAAAAATTACATTATTTTTTAAAAAAATTCCTGCCTTAAGGATCAGCCAAAAGAAAAAAAAAAGTTAGGATGTTAATTCAACCAAATGTTCCTAGAAAACAGTGTAGTTCGCACATTAAAAAAAGTTTTAGAAATTATAGTTTGAAAATAATAAAATTCAAAAGAAGACATCAACATAAAATTGACTAAAAATCTTAATAAAACCCAATTTAAGAATTTAATGTTTTTAATATTATCCAATAAATGGATGTAAAAAGATTGGTCAAAAACTGAATTTTTTTTTGAATTGGGTCGAGAACTTATTTGACGTGGGCTGGACCAGTCCGATCTCATAACGAGGGTGATCTATACTTAGCAACTTTGTGAATCTTTGGTTTACTATTTAGGGAAATTCGATCCGCTTTCTGAATGTTTGTAACTTCTGAAATCAATATTCCTGCCGTGGAGTTTCAGCCTGAAATTTATGAATGTAATGAGTGCCATTTCTCACATGGCAATGCAGAGTTTCATGAAGTTCGGTTCGTAAAGATTTCTCTACCCGCGTAAATTTAGTGTGAAGCCCAACAAAAAACCAAATTGGGATTGCGATTTTATGGATTCCAAAAGGTCCCATCATGCCAGCTGCTTCTTACTCTCCCTTCCTTTACTCATCTTTCTCTTTCACTGCCTCTCGCCTCTTGCAACTCTGATGTGACCACCGACTATAAATTTATCCCTTCGATTCTTTTCGTTTAGGGCGGATGTGTATAAGGAGCTCTGTGTTCCTGGCGATTACAAATCGGACAGATTGAATGAATGTCTGATGGATGTGTAGAAGGAGCTCTGTGTTCCTGGCGATAACAAATCGGACAGATTGAATGAATGTCTGATCACAAATCAGGCTCCATGACCGACCAGCTCTCCAAGCAGACCTCTATTTTTGGCCTACGCTTGTGGGTTGTTCTTGGGGTTTGTGTTGGAGCTGCTTTTGTGCTTTTTCTGTTTCTAATTTCTCTCTGGATTGCCTCCAAACGCTCTCGCAGGAAGATTTCTCACAGACCCACAATTCCAATCGACTCCAAAGAAATTCAAGAGATCAGAATCGATCATGCCCTCGCTCAAAACCAAGAACACAAGCCAAGTAGAGCCCATTTTCAGGTCGACCCTCTTCCGGAACCGGAGCCAATCCCCGGAATTGAGCGGCAAGCGTTGCTTTCGTTGCCTCAGGAGGAAGAGCGAGTGAACAGGATTCATATTGAGATCGGGAAGGATCATAGGATTTCATATCCTGAGCGACTAGGTCGGTCGTCTTCCTCGCAGGGCAGTGGAGAGGGTCGATGTGGTGGCGATCAGTTGCCTATGGTGGTGCCTGAAGTTTCGCATTTGGGTTGGGGGCATTGGTACACTCTCAGGGAGCTTGAAGCTTCGACTAATGGTTTTGCCCCTGATAACGTAATCGGTGAAGGTGGGTATGGAATTGTTTACCATGGCATATTGGAGGATGGAACTCAGGTTGCTGTTAAGAATTTGCTAAACAATAGGTACTCTTTTTTCAGTTTTTATGCATTTATTTCTTTAACTTTAATTTCCTCTGCCTTAGTTTGTGGATTGGGACTTGCATTAATGAATCATTTGTTTCGAAGGGGACAAGCCGAGAAGGAGTTTAAAGTTGAAGTTGAAGCAATTGGACGAGTCAGACATAAGAACTTAGTTAGATTGCTTGGATACTGTGCTGAAGGAGCTCATAGGTACTCTGTTTTTTGCCCAAATACCTTTGCTTCCTTTTTTTCTTTTTCAGATTGTCTAGAATTCTAAAGATGAGACTTTACTCAGTATATTATTTTCCTGGTTTGCTTGCATTTAATCCTTTATGTTGATAGTTGAAAATTGAGTCCTAAAATCTGCCTTTTCTTCTCCTGTGATAGGATGCTTGTATATGAGTACATAAATAATGGAAACTTGGAACAATGGCTTCATGGGGATGTAGGATCTTTCAGTCCTCTTACCTGGGAGATTAGAATGAATATAATTCTTGGAACCGCCAAAGGGTATTGTCTAGCTTCAACTCAATTGAAGAAGTTTGAGTTTCTCCATCCCCCAGGCCCCGGCCTGCATTACATTCTTGGCATTAATGTATTATGATTGGCATATGTAGGCTAGCTTACCTTCACGAGGGATTGGAACCGAAGGTTGTTCACCGGGATATCAAATCAAGCAATATCTTACTTGATAAGCAATGGAATTCCAAGGTTTCAGATTTTGGGCTTGCAAAGCTACTATGCTCTGATAACAGCTATATTACAACCCGAGTCATGGGGACATTTGGGTACGTACATGTCTCTTTGGATGTGTCTATTACATTTTTTTGGGTATCTGATGTGTAAATGTGGAGATTGTAATGGGATTTATACTACTTTCTAGCTATGTAGCACCAGAATATGCAAGTACAGGCATGCTAAATGAAAGAAGTGATGTGTATAGTTTTGGAATCCTTGTTATGGAAATAATCTCAGGAAGGAACCCTGTCGATTATAGTCGTCCTCCAGATGAGGTATGCTCCATACTCTGAAGAAAATTCATGATTATGTGCTGGATAAACTATTCTTCCGATCTCCCTTTTCCTTCTATTCGGTTATGAGTTTGCAGAGGTTAAATTTTACAGGTGAACTTGATCGATTGGCTTAAGAGAATGGTCAGTAACAGGAATCCAGAGGGCGTATTGGATCCAAAGCTCTCTGAAAAGCCTACTTCAAGAGCATTAAAGCGGGCGCTTCTTGTTGCATTACGCTGCGTGGACCCAAATGCTCAGAAGCGGCCAAAAATGGGACATATTATTCATATGCTTGAAGCTGAAGAGGCTACCTTTAAAGGGGTATGAAACAAACTCTACTTGAAGTTCATTTCATATTGATCATTAAACCAAGCCTGCAATTTTGTCTTAGGATCGCAAAGCTGGAAAGGACCCAGAGAACTCACATTCAGACAGTGTGAAGGACGGTTTAAATGAGAGGCAGGCGACAGAATTAGATGGCAGCAATGTCGATGGACTCGCTACTCGACAATGAGAAAAGTCAATAAAATCTCGACAAGTAGCAGTCAACTTTTCCAGCTCGGGACACCCGAATTGTCATTCGCAACTGTAATGCCAGGTCCTCCATTTAGAAGCTGTCCTACACGGCCACATCAATTTCAATCCAAATATGTATAGTTCATCATTTTTGCTGTCTATAGCTTCCATTGCAGTCCTTATACCATTGAAGATAAACTCAATTCATGTCTCTGTCAATGCCCCTCCGAAGATGGCCTTTTTTCTTACATTGTCTGCTCCATTCCCTCATTGTTCAAAATCAGAAATTTGAAAATAATAGGAAAAAGTTCAACTAGAGCATCCACACTTCATTATTTCAATTTATAGCTTATAAAGCTGTATCCAGTTTATCAACAATGTATGAATGTGATAACAGTTTCCTGATTGGGCCTAATAAATTAAGGGGTCCCTTCTGCTCCAGGTAACATGAATTTTCCATCATTCTCTCCCTGGAAAGGGTAGCAAAGCTCTAGCTTGATGTTACTTGACAGCTATGATATAGTCTCTCTCTAAAAACCAGTGGGTGATAAAAGTGGTCCATTTCAACATAGAAATGAATTTTGGAGCATCCCTTTTTGACAGATTTGGACCTTTCTTATTGATGATGATTTTAATGCATTAAAAACTAGCATTAAATGCCATGCGACTTATCCATTATCCAGCTGTATGCATCATTGGACATTGCTGTTATTACTTTTTAGCAGATATCTGGATTGATAATTTAAAAAAAAAAAAAAATGCCAGTAAGAAAAAGATCTCGTATTAAAAAAAACTACTTTCAGAAGCATTCTGAAATGTATTTGATTTGAACATTATAATTTGCATACGTTGTAAAGAGATTGAAACCAACAAACTGGTTGTCAATATCATCGGAGGGAAGGGAGACTATCAGAATAATGACTAATTGAGGCGTGATAACAGTGTCACGGCCAAAATTGCTCCAAGCAACCACCTGAGCTCGACTGGTCTGCCCTTAGAGTGTGCGTCACCGGAGTCTCCTGCACCTTGCACTGGACCTTCCAAGGCGGCCGGTGGAGGGGGAGAAATCGGTGGGTTATCACATACGCCTGTTGTATTTCCCTGCTCATCCATTCAATTTTTCGTTAGCCAATAACCTATTCTCAAATACCATCAGCTCTTCACATTTTTCAAGTAATAAATGCATCTATTTCTCTTCAATTCACACGTTTTAGTATAGTATATATGTTTAAAACCTACACTTTAGTCTTACAACGAGGGTATAAAATAGGCTACAAACCTTGCAATAGGCAATATTGTTACACCCGCAAGTGAGATGGCCATTGGCCACATCCACAGCTTCTGGAGCACCTCCACCATCGCTGCTCTACAAGCATTAAGTACAGAAGAACCGATGTTATATATATAGAAGAAACTCAATTCCTTTTCTTTCAATTCTATCCCACTCGAGCAAAGGAAGTGCAAATTTAGAGTTGAGATACTGTGAACTCGCAGAAAAATGATACCTGATAGAAATCAACAGCAATGAAATTTGGCCACCGTTTGCCGGCTGCTTGATGGCAAGTATTCATCATGCTAATTAATGGGGCTGAATTATCCGAGCAAACAGCTGTTCTGTTGGGATTAGTAGAAAAATAGTTCATGAGGATCAAGGATATGGTTGTTGTATCCATTGAAGGTGACTCTGATCTGTTTGGACAAGATCCAGGCTTCATTCCTTCATTCCCATCTGAGAATGCATCCCCACGCTTTCGCTTATCAAGTGTCATAAGACTCATAACAACACACAACAACACAAGTATAATGAACTTACATTGGCTTTCGACGACATAGCGCCACTGAAAAGCAATACCATCTGAGGCCTCTTTCGATGCTTTAGAGGAGAAAACTATCAGTCTCTGGTTTTGCTTCACCATATCATCGACGGTTGGCCAATCCCCACCCTTTTGGGGCATTCTGGAAATTGGAAACCAATACTTGTTCAGTCCAGAAGCATTGAACACCTTGCTCAAGCCTTGTGGAGATATCACATAGTCTTCTATGAAGATTGTGACAATCTCTTCTGGGTTTGCTCCCAAAAAATTTTCAATTTCTTTCAACGCATTGATCGCCGGTTGCTGGAAGGAAGTCAACAGTATCACCTTCTTTAGAAAACTACTTTTTCTATTTTGTTTTTTTCTTAAACCAATAAAGCAATTTCTGTTGGATGCAAAGCAAAGAAAACAACAGTGATATTTATAGATATAAAATTAATAAAATTTCATGGACAAATTGACTGGTTTTTTTTTTTTTTTTTTTTTTTAATTTTAAAAAATGATATTTTGGAGATAGATTTATAAAAAGTTCAAATAGCATCATAACATATCACAATATTCATCTTAATTTTACTAATATGTTCTCTATTTTATTCTATAATAATAAATAAAGTAAATAATAATTTCTTGTCATTAATTTGGTATCTGAAAAAACATTTATTTTTTCACTCATTACAAATTTATATTCTAACCTACAAATAGTACAGAAGATATTTTGCACATTTTGTGAATATTTATTTCACTGATGCAAAACATGCAATGCAATGATTTCGTCGAAGAAAATACTTTTCTAAATATTGCTTGGAAGTTTTTTAAAGCAAGTTTCGGAATTACATTTAACTTTAGATAAGTTCAGTAAAAATAAATTAATATTCTTAATTTAGAACTCTAATGAAAGAAAATAAAGCTATTTAAAAAATAATAATAATAAAAGGAAAGAAAATAAAGCCAAAATAAGCTAACATGTAGGAGCGATTCTAGTCACGTAAGCTAATTAAAGAGAGATAACAGCAAATTGTATCACAATAGTTAGCGAAATAAGCAAATAATATCCCTAACTAGTAGTCTTAACTTTAAGCTCACTTGTAGTAACTTAATTATTACCTCATAATTAATTTACCTTCCATTATATTAGATCATTAATTTAACAGTTATGTTGTTCAAAATAAAATAAAAAATAAAAAATAAAAAATAAAAAAAAACCTAACAGTTATGTGTACCAAATTCTTTCTTTAAAAAAATGTTAAAAATTAAGGTCATAATTCAAATACAATTATGTAAATTACACTAGGTAATAATGAAGAATTGAGCAGAGCACTTACAAATGAAGTGGCATTCAGACACTGGCCACCGAAGGAGTGGCACAACCAAATATCATTTTGAAAGTCGTACATATCCAACATTAGCCCACGAACTCCATTCTACAAATTCATCATTTAACTAACAGTAAGAAAAATCAAACCACAAATTCTCTTATCAAAATTAATATTGAATATATATATATATGGAAAATGGTAAAGATTTGGTTGGGTTTGTTGCAATTTGATTGTCGGCTACTAGGCATAAATGAGCGATGATGCTTTGGTCTTAAGCCAAAGATTAAATGGAATAATTAAAGCATGTGACAGCCACCAATTTCATTATCGACCACAGAGATTTTCTGTTTGGGACAGTCCACCTACTGCCACTTTTCCACTTTTAAAAAGATTATTCACATCAATAATTTAAGATTATTCCCTTTGATTTGATTTCTTGAAATTAAATTTGTTAACCGGTTCCATTAATACATATCTGTTTAGCTACATTCCAAATGACTAAAAAGCAATCTAATTGAAAGCCATTCCTTTTGGTTTTTAAAATTATTAAATTTTATACCATCTTTTAATTCTTAATGTTTGAGTTTTTTTTTTTTTTTTATTTGACATCTTTTATGTATTTAAATCTTTTAAATTAAATTATTATAATCACTAAATATTAAAAAAAAAAAGCATATATAAATTTTAAAATAGTAAATTTTATGAATTTGTCAATTATTAATATAACAACATTTTAATGAGTCAAATTTCTACGACACTTAATTTTAGGTCAAACAAATTTATTACATACAGTAAATTTAACTCTATTAATAAAGTGTATTTTGACAATACATTATGTGTTAATTATTTTTAATTTTTCATGGCAAATGAGTACTTAATTTAAAATATTCAATACACATAGGGATGAGATTGAGATTTTTAAAAGATTATGGGCTAAATTGAAAAGGCCAAAAAGAAAAGTAGAGCCTATGTAAGTCAATTTACGTAAACAAATAGAAACCTTTCTATTTTAAAGAACGAAAAAGAGGGTAAAAAGAACAGCGGTATATAAAAAAATGAAAAATCGTTGTAAAGCAAGAGACTAAAATGAAATGAAACCATGGAAAGCGGAAGAGCTTCAACGAGAGGCTAATGAATGAGAACTCACACTTAGTTGACTGGTGATCGTATCTTCCTGATTGGTGGGCGCCAGTAGGATCGATCCCGTCCCCGACTTCTCGGCGGAACGAGCGTAGGAGTTGTGAGTCGTAAGCCATGAGTAACGATTGAATGGCAGCCCTTTTACCTGAACAAAACAAGCAGAACGCAAAATTATCAACGAAATATCTGGCGAAACTCAAAATCAGAGGCGATTGTATTTGTGGGGACGGGCCTTCGATGTTGGACTAATAGGCTGGATGCGAGTACATCTAGGGCGCGTATTTCCATTTGCAGGGCAAGATTTACAATGCAGACCGGAATCGCATTTGTCGCCGGAGGAGCAAGTTTCTCCGATCTGAAAGTGAGGAGAAGGTTAGGTCAGGGAAGGAAGAGAGGCGAGATTTGCAGCGATCAAAAGAAATTGAGAGGAAACACGAAAACCTTGAGAGTGGAAGAGAAGGTGAAGAGACAGAGTGAAATAACCAGAAGTTGAAATTGGAAAGTGATGGCCGCTTTGAATCCCTGACACAATTGAAGAACAAGATGAATTGGAATGCAAGAGAAATTAGAGAGAGAAATAGAGATGATGAGGAGAAAGGCATGCCTGCATTTCGGGGAAGCCTTCAATGGAGAGAGTCCCTAATGTCTTCGGTTTCTGAAAGGGTCTTTTTCTCTTTGATTTTCTTCGCCTTTTTGTGGGTTGCGGTGGTCTTTTATTATTTTCTAATTTCTAATTTATTTTATGGTTGGTCGGTTGAATTTTATGTTGCCGTTGAACTTGAACAACAGCGCGTTCGGTAATCTTATATTTTGTCCCACCCTCTTTCTAATTTTATCTAATGCCTTTAAATAATCTCCATTTTCTATTTTAATTACTATTGAACTTGTTCCTTAATTACAGATGCTACAATAAGTTCTCCTCTTAAAATAAAAAGTTGTTAACAACTGACTTTGATACACCTGTCCTAATTCCTATCCTATTATACACTAGAGTTATAGGGGCAACGTTTTGAAGATAAAGAAGTCAATTAGGGGCTACTTATTTAAGTATTATTACATTCAGCCAAATCTTACAAATGCACGTGGGTTAATCACAAAAGTTGTATAACTGAAAACACTTGAATTATCAACTCAAAAACAAAACAAAAAACACTTGAATTATGGACATCAATTTATTTATTTACAGAAGTGCAATTTACATTTGACGTATTTATTGATATCAATTATTACCACAAATCCAGCCCAATGTAATCTTAATGTGAGTGTGTGAAAAGCATACTAGAAAATTGAATTGCATAACTTAAGAAGTTATAGCACATGTACCAGAAAATTATTTAAACTGAACTACAAATTACAATAGATTTACCATCTATTTATGAATTCGTAAAAACACAACCAAATATATGAATATTAAAACCTCCCGATGAAGCTATCCTAATTCGGAGATTTTGACTTTTCAAATGAAAAAGATCTTGCAGTCCTAATACAGGGAGGTAGAGGGAGGGGGTGCGTAATTTAATTATTTATTTTTTGAGAGAATGAGGGACGAGTAAAATTGATCACTTGACTTTTCTATAAATATTTTATATCAACATGAATAAAAAAATATATATCTAACATGCACATTCTTATTTCTTCAATATAAATGAACGGTGATGTCTCAAGATGGGGCTTAATTTAGTAATGAAAAACATGGACCAAAATAGTACTGTCTTAGAGGAATAGTACTTAATAAATTAAGGCTAGGAATAATCATGATGTTCTAGAAGACCCGTTCCTGATTTAGATAGAAAGACTAAGATGAATTAGCTAAAGCTAATTATTATATTCAATCCAATAGTAGGATTCGTGTTGGAATTAGTCAATTTTACATCAATAGATGAGATTACATTGTCTATCCAAAAAGATGTTTCTTTTTTAGGGCAATTATGGTAATCTAAATAAAACTCCATTGTTTCAGACACAAAGTCTCATGGGTGTTTAATACCATACCTAATATTTACATGTGAAACCTCTATACGAACAAGAACATTCAAAACCTCACGAGCAAGAAATGCTTCAGACAAACAGCCATGTCATATAATAGGAGTTTACCCTGAGTGCAAGCAGAATCCAAACAATAGCCGTTCTCTCCTGTGTTGCCTCGTAGATCCAGAAAATTGAAGACAACTGACGTACCATTATTGAAACATATCCATACTCTACTACAGTCAAGAGAATGGTTTATTTAATTCACTATGTGTAGAAAATCAAATACAAATAAGAAACAGTTATGAAGGTTATGTTTTTCCCTGTTGCTTCTGCTTACCAGGAGCAGAAGATGCTAACTTTACATTGACAAGTACAGTAAAAATCAAAAGAATCTTGGGTCCTTTACCACATTATTTGCTTTATACTTTCATCTACCTTGTCTGCCTGATATTTGAGCTTTAAAAAAAAAAATTAAGTAAAAGCTTAGTGGAAAATATGATGTGAATACAAGATTGAACTTCAAAAATAACATATTAAGCTTAATATTTGTATTTTCTCCTTTACATCGTCAAAATTGTTTTGTTGGAGCAGATCAGACAGCCAAAAAACATCATTCTACGGGGCCATCAATCCTTCAATTGTGTAGGAAAGAGATTTAGCCCAATCAGCTCTCAGTAATAGAGTTTGCAGTGTTTCCATCACATTATAAGCAGGATCAAGTTTCCGCTGCCACCCCTATCCAAACGAGAAATAGAAGTAATCTCAGAAAATAATCAGTGCTTGCCAATTGGGGACGGTCATTGAACCATAAAATAATTCTAGCGGACTTTAAAACACATCCTAAAAAGAAGGGGGGAAATTTTGTAGTATAAATGCAATCTTGTCAATATAGCAAAAGCTGACTGAAGTTACCTCAAGAACCAATGTCGTCACCATCACAGTGCAGACATTTCCATCGATGTTGACTCTGTAATGCCTCACTTTCTCTAGTAATTGCTGCATGGCTTCGGCAGGATGAACTAGATCACCTTCTGGAGTAGCCCAGAAGGCAAATGCTTTGGTCACTTCCTGTAAGCAGGTGATCAGATACACTCTCACAAAATCTAGAATCAATCCTATCGAAGAAATTTATGAGGAAAATAAGGGCATGTTTGGAATGACTTTTCAAGTGCTTAAAGACTGTTTTTAAGCACTTGGAAAGTGATTCCAAATAGACTCTAAATCTCAATCTCAAATTCACTAAAAGCAGTAAGCACACATAGTAAAGTTTCCTTTCTTGTTTTCTATTTTCTTTTAAATAAAAACAAAAACATGATTAAAAATTGTTTCTTCTTTCTTTTTTAAAAAAACAAAAATAAGTTTGAGAACCACCATTTCTTCTACCTTTTTTCCCCTTGGTAACCTCTTGTACTAAAAACAAAATATTAAAAAATTGTTATGTCACTTTACTTTCAATTAATATTTTTCATTTTATAAGTAAAAACCAATAAAACAGTACTCTTACTGCTTAAGAAAATAACAAGAAACATGAAACCAAAATTTTATGTTCCAAAAATTTGAATACAATTTAAAGAAAAGTTCCTTAAAAATGAGAAAGAAGAGATAAAGAACCAATGCCAAAACACGAAACAAGAAACAAGTGCAGTTACCAAACCCTTAAAAGCTTGACTTCGAATTCCACAACCTAAACCACAATTATTCTAAAGCTTATACAAAGTAATAATTACACACATTGTTTACCTCAATAAATGCCTCTGGATCAGGGCAATTTTGTTGTTTTGCTAATTTAAGGGCACGTTCGGCAACAGTACGGCCATCTCTACGAGCGACTGCCTTAAAAAATTCCAGTAAATTTACTCTATCATTTCCAGAAAGTTCAGCAGTCATGCCTACATCAAGGAAGACAACATGAGGCTTTGATTTGAAGAGTCGCTTCCGACGGGACTTTTCATTAGACACTCTGACAAGGATATTTCCAGGATGCATGTCTGCATGTATAAAGTTGTCCACCTGAAACAAAGAAGATTTAACTCTTTGGAATCCAGAAAAGTGCAACACTCAAATAACTAAAGAAGCCATCTTGGAATTGGATAACAATTTAAAATGCAAACACATCCAAGAAATTACAATTTCAGACATTAGATGAGTGCATGTGGAGGTAAAGATAGAACAGAATGGTTTTTTAGCAGATAAATGAAAATCATTTAAAAGAAGGAAAAACAGCCAGCAAAGCTACAGTAATAACATACAAGTTATATTACCAGAAGCATTTTTAGAAGAGCATGTGTCCCAATGTGTGCCAATGCTGACTTGAGTCTTTCATATCCTTCAAGCTCATCAACATAGTGTGAAACACTTTCCCCTTGTTCATAAGTTTCCACTAAAACAGCAGGATGAACAAGTGGATACACGGGTTTAGGAAATGAAACATCCTTCCACTGTCTAAAATTATAAATAAAGCGGCTCAAGTGTGCAGCTTCCCTCGCGAGGTCGACTTGAGACATCATAAAAACAGCAAATTGTTGCACACTTTCATCCAATCTCAACCACTTGAGAGTAGGAATGAACTTTGAGACTTTTGCTACAAAATCAATTATAATGAAATCTCTCCTAATCAATTCCCCAACGCCAGGATGTCTGACTTTTACAGCAACCACCATGGGCTCTATTTGTTGACCAGGGTATCGAAATTTCAAAGAAGCTCGATGTACTTGAGCAATACTTCCCGATGCAACAGGCTGTTCTTCAAAATTCTCAAATATCTCAGAAAGCTTTCGACCAAATGCCCGTTCTATAGTTTTCCTCGAGTAAGCAAAGCTGTGCTCTGGAGCTTTAGTGTGAAGCTTTGATAACTCTATGCATAAATCTCTAGGGAAGAGATCTGGCCGTGTTGCCGCCCACTGGCCCCATTTAATGAATGCTGGACCACCTTTTTCCAAAGAACGATGAACAACCTGAAGCCAGAGTCTCCTGAAGCGAACTCCAAAGACGTCCGCGAACGGAGCCATCAATATGCTAGGTGAGAACAAGATTGCCAAATAAAGGGCTCTAAATAATAATATAATGCCTTCTAAAGTAGACAATAGTAGTGAAATCAAATAGGCATGTCCATCTTGTGCACGGATATAGAAAGAATTCTGAGATGGATAGTGGTCTATGTTTGAGAATGTTCTTTGAGCACATGCTAGCTCTCCGCATGTAAAAGCAAATATACCAGGAACTATCAGGTGAGAACGAGACATGGCCAAGCAGAATGCTCGAGCAACTTCATTTAAGGTGGGAAAACTACGGCCATTGGAAGAGAATTTGGAGGAAAGCCTTTTCCAGACAAATTGAGCACGATGTTTAACAACATTACTGGTTGTCCAGATACAAAAATTTCTAGAATTTCTAGTCCAGCTTAAACTTCTTGTTGTGGAGTACAACGGGGAGGAAGCATGTCCTCTGGCTAAAAATCTATAATGTGAGAACAATTTATTGTGAAAGAGAGGCTCTACTGCAACAATTTTCCCGTTGTTCCTCACTTCTAAATGTCTAAGTCTGTGGCTTGTATGAAGTGAACGCACTGCCTTCCTTATGTTCCCCAACATCAAATATCTGCATTTATTAAAATTACTTTAGCAGCAATATATAATAATTAAATTTTGATAATAACAAGAAATGTTGGGCTTTAGATAGGTAGTTAAGCTTGCACAAGAATTCATGGGTGTAAATTAGATAAATACATATCTAATCAGAAAAACTAACGATTGCAATACATTCCAGTACACTACATTTTCCAAATTAATAAATCATTGGAGAAAGAAACACTTTTAGCCTCTGTGGTTTGGATTAGCTTTCTGCTCTATTTTTCTCCATACTTTCAAATCTGAAAATTAATTCCTATATTTTATTAAATACTCGCCTTTAGTCTATCATTAAATGACTAAGCCCTGTCACAAAATTACTAATGTTGCAGATTTTCAATGACATGGTTTTTTAGTTGTTCTCTCTTCCAACTTGACTTCTTTCCCCCCTCTTTTCCTTTCTCTCTTTCTCATTTCCACATCACCTTCTTCCTCTCTTCTCTCCTCTCTCTTTTTAAATCCGTAAAAGTTATGAGTTCCTTCCCATTTTTCTCTCTTCTCAAAATAGATAATCATCACTCTAAGCCAAGGTTCTTGACCTGCAATCCAGTCCTATAAAATCAAACCCCTTTTGGTAAATGGAATCATGTGCAGATGGTGAAAGATTCCTACAAGTATTTTCTAAAGAATTCAACCTTTGGCACTGTTCTAAAGCTTGAGCATCACCATATTGTGACTCAGACTACTAGGTCTTTCAGATAGCTACAGCTGAAAACAACAGAGAGGAAGGTGACAAAAGAGTTCTGTTGCCATAAATGAAAACGTCACAACTGCCCGTGTTTGTTGGACTAGTCATAACATCCATGTTGAGTCCAAGTTACCTTAATAGTGTTTGGTTCTCATGAGCCTTATGCAATGCAAGTCAAGCTTGTAGACAATGAGCTTAACAATTATTAGCAACTAATGGCTAAACCACATGCAGTAGAGACCTTAACAATTATTTTTCAGCAGATTACGGTACAAAAAGATTATTAGTGAACAAACTCATTTTTAAGTAGACCTTAGTCGTTTAACTCATTTCAATCTAAGCATAGCTCAACTAGGTAAGACAATATCTCTCCTCAAGGTTAAATATTCGAATCTCCACCCCCACATTGTTGAACTCATAAAAGAAAAATTATTTCATTATATCCATACAAAGTATAATTTTCTTTAACAAGTTTCTGAGTAACAAATCTAAGTAGTTTTCATTTTATTTATTTATTTTTGGAGAATGTCTAAGATGAGGGCATATGATTTTCCTATCATAAGCAAAATCAATTCACTCTCAATATCCTAAAGTAAGGAAGCAAAATGATCTACTTGATTGATACAATGAGATATGAATTATTTTACTTGGATAAATTGTAGACATTCTAGCTTAAGATTTAGGTTTAAAAAAAAAAAAAGAATTGCAAAACTACAGTTATCAATGTTTTTCAAGAAATACAAATGACATTTGAACTCAAATTACTTGCACCTATGGTCACAAAAATCTTTATTCTTTAAAGTTGTAGGCAACCGATATCTTATGGGTACATTTATGCTTCAAGAATGAAAATCATTCCCCCTCATTCTCATTATTTGTCCTAAAAACGCAAGGGATGTCAGTCTGATTCGACTCAAGTTTTCCTTTAACATCCTTCTTTTTATCTTTATTTTTGTGATGAGTCCTGGATTTGATTTAAATTGAGAATTCACATGTTAGTATACAAAATCAATCATCTAACACCTCTCCAATAGATTTTCATTTTGAATCTCCCTCACTGTCATTCTCATTGAGTAAAAAGAAATTGGTAACAAGAAGAGAACTAGCTGCCCGATTGCCTCACTGCCAATTATATTCAATCTGCAAATTCGAAAGGAAGTAAAAACTAGAAGGTGACCAAAGCCAAGCTAGCAGTACCCAATTTTAAACACCAAAAAATTGTTTAAAGAATCAACAAGTAACGTTAATCTTAAAAGAAATCAAAGGGATGGGGGGCGGCAGAAACAGGAAGCCCAAAAGGGGGAGGGAGGTGAACATTGAGAGGGCATAAATCAAAGAAACCGAAAAGAAAGAGAATGTGAATAAAATTTCAATCTTACCGAGGAAGAGAAAGGAGATACGGGATGGGAGGCGAGCGGCTTGAGTCTGCGAGCCGCAAAATCGATCGATCGAAAAGGGATAAAGAGCAGGGAGGAGGCCGCGAAGAGGTGGCGGTTGGTCGGTTGATCGCCGGCGCCGGGTGGTGGATTGAAGAGGGCTGAAGCTCGAATCTGAGATGGAGGGAGAGGGGAATCGAGAGTGATATAGAAAGAGGGAGGGCTGAACTGAAATTGAGAAAATTAGGGCTGAATTTTGGAAGGAAAAATAAAAGGCTAACTGACAGTATCGTTATATTGCCGCCGTCGTAAACTACAGAGTTTTCAGAACCGACCCGGCTAAATAAAACTCTAAATATAGAAATTGTGCCCTTAGCCTTGATTTTACATTATGAAATACTGAATTTCTGTATTCCAATTTTACCCTTATTCCAAGTGACGAGTTTTTGAAAAACATTTTAGTCTTCAGACTGAAATATTCTTTTAAATTTAAGTTAATTACATTAATCAAATCATCATAAACTTATTTAATAATTTGAATCAATAATCTTAATTTGATAAGTAATTTGATTCAAAATCAAATCAAATTTGAGTTCGAATCAAATTGTTTCTATAAATCTATAATATATTAAAAGTTTTTTTTTTTCAAATCTAAAATAGTCATTTCTTCAAGTTTTTTTTTTTTTTAGAATTTTAAATTTTTCGTTAGCCCATGTTTTTTCTTTTTCTTTTTCTTTTTTTTTAACACCTAGCCATCTTATTTTTCTTTTTCTTTTACATTTTTTTTTACACTAAGCAATTGATACCATTCAATTTCAATAATTAATTTCACCATGTTGTGTGTGTTGTTGGTGTTTCTTTTTTTCAAGATCTAAAATAGTCATCTTCTCAAGTATCTCTCTTTCCTTTCTTTTCTTTAGAAATTTTGTTAGCCATCATTTTGTCTTTTTCTTTCACATCTTAGTTGAAACCACTTAATTTCAATAATTAATTCCACGACGTGTGTTGTTGTTGGTGCTTTTTTTTAAAAAAATCTAAAATAATCATCTCCTCATGTATCTCTTTTTTTTTTCCAGAAATTTTGTTAGCCATCATTTTTTTTTCTTTCACGTTTTTTTTTTCATCATTTTAAAGCCACAAATTTAATATATTCATTTTTTTATTTAGGGTTTTTTTAAGGAAATTTAGGGTTTAGTTGGTTGAATGTTATTATTTTATATACCATTTTTCTCAATTATTCAACAATTCAATTTATTTATTTAGAAACTCAAAAAAAATTATTTATTAGCTATTGGTTAAATTATCAAAAATACCCCTGAACTATGGGGTTAGTTTTAATTATACCCCTAAACTTTGAAAAGTTTCATTTTAACCCTTGAACTTTGAAGTTTGTTTCAAAACAACCATCGAAGGTTTTTTTCATTAAATTTATGGACGAAAAATGACGTATTTGCATATGTTTTGATTTTTTTTTCAACGTATATGTTCAAATATGTTCACATAAGCAACAATACAAATACAAAAAAATCATTTTCTGGCCATGAATATAATGAAAAAAAGTCTTCAAGAGTATTTTGGAAACAAATATCAAAGTTCAAGGGTTAAAATGAAAATTTTCAAAGTTTGGGGGTATAATTGAAATCAACCTCATAGTTCAGGGGTATTTATAAACTCACAAAAATTATACCAAAAACAAAGAAAAATAATACAACTAAATTTTTTTAATATTCATATATATGTATTTGTTTTTACCTTAACTAATGTATATGATTTTGCTACATGTTCACATAGGTACATTAGTTTATATATTATCCGTTTTCTGTTTTATTTTTACACCAATCAACCAATTATATTAGATTAGTTGTTAATACCTAATTGATATATTTGTTTCAGTTATAACGCGATCGATATTTGCATAGCCTTAATCACGGGCAAGACTGCTTTAATTTTTCTTCAGAGCGTGTTAAATGATTAATTTAGATTTCTAGAGAGTCGATGTGGTTGAAAATGGAATATACGATGGTGATAATGACTTTTTTGGTGATACAAGTCATGTAGCTCAATAGGGTGTAAAGTGAAAATCTTGATCCAAAAAATTTAAATGAAAATTCTGTTTTTCTAACGATTGTTAGATTTTTATACGTGGAGACATTATATAGTTTTTTAATGTGATCAAGAATGATGTACATGACTCACACCCATGTCTTTTCTTCTTGAATTTGATTATATTTAGTAAATAATTTGATTCTTTCTCGGTTACAATCTTTGATGGTTTCTTCAATCATCAAATAATTAATTTAAGATAGTTTCAGGGAAGGAGATGAGAAATGAACCCCTAGATTCAAAATTCCATCTTAATAAGGAGGTTAAATTACAAATTTTGTTCATATAATTTGAGCTTAATTTATATTTTATCTTTATGATTTTAAAATTTTCAATTTAATTCAATACTATTTGTTGGGAGCTTTTCTATTAAGTCTATTCTTCCCAATGTGAAATATTGATATGTTATTTCATAAATGCAATTGAACCTGGTTTATAAAGATTTTGATTCAAATTTTTCTGAGTTAAAGATATATGTTGTAATGCTATTATTATGTTATCATAGTTCTTATCATAGTTCCACTTCTATAGAATAATCAAGTCTATATTTATAGAAACACACTCTGGATGATAAAAATTGTACACTTAGAATGTATTTGCCATAGTTTTAAAGTGATTTTTGGATGATATATATATATATATATATTTTAAATCTTCAAGTTCAACAATAAATAAAAATAACTTTTATAAAAATTAGATGACTTGAAAATACTTTGATAAAAAAACACTTTAAAAGTTTATTATCTAATTCGCTTTACTTATTTTACACTAAAAATTATATGGTATGTACTACTTTATAAATTAAAGTTGACATGTTCGGTTTTTATATCATTTGTTGATGTAAGATTTTGGCTCAAGTGAATATTAGTTGTCAATGTGGCATAACTCAACGATAATTGATATTATACCCTCGATCAAGAGGTTAGAAGTTCGAATCTCCCCACTCCCAAATGTTATTGAACTAAAAAAAAAAAGTCAAGTTGAATCGCTATTTTAGTGCTATTTCGGATCAATAGATATCAATGTGTTTTTTTGCCAATCACACTCCTATGCTAAAGTCAAATTAGGGTCAATGTCAAGTTGAGCAAAAATTAGAGTTGCATAATGCACCTCACATAAGGCCTTCCCTCCTATTTATAGAGGGAGTTGCCTAAGGTTTTTGGTTGTTTCAGCATGTCTCACTGCCTATTTTGTCATTGATCTCATGCTTAAGATCTTTGACAATTTAATGATCCTTGATTCTTTAACGACATAAACTCTTTAATTTATGGCGGTATTGCGGTTTTCAAGGTTGGTTCATGCCTGGAAGTAACCACCTTGACTCATAAAATGCAGGAACCTTTCCTATGCGGGATGCCTTGGTTGGATATGTCAGGTCGATTCAGCTCTCTCTTTGACATAGTCGGGCCATGAATGTCCTACAAGGTTTTTGTCTTGGGATCTCACCCTAATTCTCATAATTGAACCGAGCTTGGCAATTTTATTCATAACATTAGGTATGTCAATGATATGTTTTATCATTAATATAAAAATAATATATTAATTTTGTGCTTTATATCAATAATATACTTTATCAATGCATCTAATTTTTGTCCACCTTAAATATAAACCATATTGGTGATATATTTTATCAATGACATAAATTTAATATATTAGTGATATACGAAGAAAATGACATATATTGCAAATATGGCCGACTTATTTTGTTATCCTTTATAATTTTCCTTACTACACCATAGGTAAGATTCCCATTGTAAGATTTTATAGGAGGGGACTTCCCAATAGATATGCTCAATTTGAATTATTTGCATATATTTGCTCCTAAAACTTATTGGAGCCAGCGCCCCCATTTGAAGGGATGAATGACTTTTATCAATTAAGACATATGGAAGCGGACAATTGGAAATTTGATGCCATTTTGAAGTCCTATTATGTATAGTTAAGAAAAAGGTTACCAAAATATATGTAAGGAACATATTTGGTAAACAAACAAAAAGGTTACCAAAATATATGTAAGGAACATATTTGGTAAACAAACAAAATTGTAAAAAAAACAAATATAATTTTTGCCCACCGTAAATATAATTTGGTTGGTTAACTCACTACACATCAATTTTAAAGATTAAATGTTTGAGTCCACACCCTTGAACTAAAGAAAAATATAACTTTTAAAGTTTTTTTTTTTTTTTTAAAAGGGTAAAATACATTTTTGGTCCCTCAGTTTTGCATTTAGTTCCCTTTTAGTCGCTCAGTTTTCAAATTAAACAAATTTACCCCTGAGTTTTGTATTTCGTATCAGTTTTAGTCCCTCCGTCAGATTTACTGTTAATTTTTAACAGAAAGCTGACGTGACACATAAATATTATTAAAAAAAAATATTTTTTTGAATTTTTGAATTATTAAATTTAATATATATATATATATATATATTTTTTTTTCTTCTTTCTCTCCTTCGCCGCCGCCTCCCTCTTCCTCCGGCCGTTGTGCTTCGGTCGCCGGCTTTTTCTTTTTTTTTTTTTCTCCAATCTTTCTTGTTGTTCTCTTTCCCTTCCTTTTCCTTTTTAAAAAAAAAAAAAAAACAAAATTCATTTGTTACACTTGCCCATTTATTTTGCCAAATTTTTTTTTCGTTTTCCTTCTTTTCTCTCCAATATTTCTTCTTGTCCTCTTTCCATTCCTCTCCTTTCTATTTTTTTTAAGCAAAATCCATTTAAAATGAAGGGAAAACGATTTCGTTTCAACTAATTATTTCCTTTGTTTTAAATCCTTTCGTTTCAACAATTGCATATTTGTTTACGTTTTAAATCCTTTCGTCTTAACAATTTTATGTTTAGTGTTTAACTTGAAATTGAGAGATTCAAAACGAATGAAATAAATAGTTGACACGAAATCATTCCCCCTTAATTTTAGACTTGAAACGAATTGAAGAGGGGGTTTCCCCCTTGTTCTTTTCCGTATTTATTATTTAAACCAAACTTTTTTTTTTAAAAAAAAATTATTTAACTTGAAACGGAGGGATTTAAATAATAAGTTGAAACTAATAAGTTTTGGTTTAAATAATTTTTTTAAAAAACAAAGGAAATAATTAGTTGAAACGAAATTCTTCCCCTTCATTTTAAATGGATTTTGTTTAAAAAAATAGGAAGGAGAGGAATGGAAAGAGGAGAGAGAAGAAATATTGGAGAGAGAAGAAGGAAAACGAAAAAATTAAAAAAAATGGCAAAACACCTTTTTAAAATGGGCAAATGTAAAAAATGAATTTTTTTTAAAAAAAAAAAAAAGGAAAGGAAGGGAAAGAGAACAACAAGAAAGATAGGAGAAAAAAAATGGCCAGCGGCTGGCAGCCGGCGATTGAAGCATGACGGCCGGAGGTAGCGGTCAGCGACTGGAGAGAAACGGCTATCGGGGGTTGGCGGCGAAGGAGAGAAAGAAGAGAATATATATATATATATATTAAGTTTAATAATTAAAATTTTCAAAAAAATATATTTTTAATAATATTTAAGTGCCACGTTAGCTTTTTGTTAAAAATTAATAGAAAATATGACGGAGGGACTAAAACTGATACGGAATACAAAACTCAGGGGTAAATTTGTTCAATTTGAAAACTAAGGGACCAAAAGAAAACCAAATGCAAAATTGAGGGACCAAAAATGTATTTTGCCCAAAAAAAAATCTTATCAAATTTGGGTAAAATGATAATTGTGTTTTTTTAACAATAAAACAACAATTGTTACCTTTCAAATATGTCACAAATCATCTTATATCCACAAATTGATCGATTTTTCACATGAAGAAATTACATATTTTCTAAAATAAAACTTTTGCGATAATTTTTGCTTACCCATGCTTCCCCAACTGAATTATATATATATATATATATATATATATATATATATATATTACTGAAGATGCTTATATGATGTCTTACGCTTTCATGTGGATGTAACCATATAATATTTTTAAGTACAATGTCAACTTTCTACATTATTGGCATGTCAATTTTATTTGTTATTATTAATTGAGCCAATAACATCAAAAACTAAATTGATAGGTTTATAAATGTGCATTTACTAAAATAAAATAAATGAGAATCATGATATAGAGATTAAAATAAAAATTAGAAAGTGATAAACACAATAATTAATATTTTATTTAACACATAAAATGGAACTAAAATTAGACAACCAAACAAGTCAGAATTTTACAAAAATTAAGTGAAACAAAAATTTCCAAGCCATTATTGGGCTGACCCACTTTAAAAATGGCAGCCCAAGCTCAATAGGTCCAGCCTGAGGCTAGAGATCTAGATGCGATCTACTTGTTTTGTTTCCTGAAAAAGAAAAAAAAAGCGATAAATATTAAAATCTACATATATTTTTAGGTCGGTGGTATATTATTTACTTCTTTTGGAAGTATTTGCTCACTTGTCAAGCTTGAGAGGCACTGCTATCGAGCCTTACGTAAGTTTAATTTAAAAAGTTGTAATATATGAATTTGTTTATTTCAAGTTACAGCTTACAAATTTGATAATCTCATATTTTATGTAAATCTAGGTCCTAGGAACTCAAATTTATGAAACCTACATACTATTTTTTACATAATTTTACAAACCAAGCCAAAGTTAGACCCTTAAAAAAAAATCATAGGTTGTACATATCCAAAATTCTCTAGCTCTTTATTCCTTAACACAATTTAAATATATATTACCATACAGATCCAAACTTTCAACCAAAAAAAAAAAAAAAAAATCCAGTCTTACTAAAATTGTAAGCAAAATATACCTTCTAGTATTTTTTCCAATGTTCATCGTGTTTTTATGCTTAGATTATTGCAAAAGAATGCAATTACCCCCTTAACAAAATAAAATAAAATAAAAAAAGTAATCTTAAATTTTAGTCAAACACTAGCCAGCTCCTCCTCCCTCAATCAATCCAAGCAAAATCGAGTATAACTCAACTATTAAAGCATTATACATTTGCTAAGTTTAATAGAACAGAAAGAGAGACAATACTTAAAACCACTTGCATATAACTAAGGTTTGTTTTTGTTTTATTTTAGTACAACAACATTTTGAAGTGGGAAAATTCGAACCTCCAACTTCTGTAATTGGCCGTGTATGTCAATTTCTGCTAAACGAAGCTCATTTTAACAAATATGTTAGGTTGGATGCATAAGCAAACACAAATCACCAAGCCCCATCATCTATCAATCAATCGTATTCCTAATAAATAATAAACGTACCACAAAGAAAGGACGGTTTGTTAGAAAAAGGCCCACCTCAACCAAGGCCCATAGATCCAACAAAATCTTGCACTTGTCTGTAATCGCGTGCAACAAACTTTGCCCCGCCCCTCTTCCCCTTCTTTAATTAGAGCCCTTCATTTCCAACAAAATACTTTGGACACAGTAAAGAAATCCAGACTACAACGTGCTCTCCCAAGACGTACGCTTCTGCAAGATTCGTGATATAAATACTTACCCTTCCATCATTCACACTTCACTTCCATTAAAAAAATCCCACTCTTCTTCTTTGCTTCTTCTCTGCAGATTCTTCTTTCACTTTCTCGTTGATCTCTTACGTGAGCCACTCGCTAAATCTAATTTACTGGTTAAGCCCACAATGTCGGTGGTGCTGACGAAGACCGACTCGGAGGTGAGCAGTCTGACGCCGTCGTCGCCGACACGGTCTCCGAGCTCGCGGCGGCCGGTGTACTATGTGCAGAGCCCGTCACGGGATTCGCACGATGGGGAAAAGACGACGAACTCGTTTCATTCGAGCCCAGTGCTGAGCCCGATGGGGTCCCCCCCTCACTCGCACTCGAACTCTTCGTTGGGCCCCCACTCACGTGACTCGTCCTCCACCCGATTTTCCGCCTCCGTCAAGCCCGGATCTCGCAAGGCCGCCAATCACAAGATTCCGAAGCCGTGGAAGCGCTTCGACGCCATTGAAGAAGAGCGCCTCCTCGAGGACGACGGCGCCTCCGATGGATTCAGCCGACGATGCTACTTCCTTGCTTTTGTTATTAGTTTTGTGGTTCTTTTCTCTCTATTTTCTCTGATTTTGTGGGGTGCGAGCCGGCCTCAGAAACCCACCATTCTCATGAAAGTAAGTGCATTTTGATTTACAAGGCTAATTTTGGGATTTACGGAAGGAAATAGGTTAATGGGCGGATTTGGATTTTGCTTTTTGTTGGCAGAGCATTTTCTTTGACAAGTTCATGATCCAAGCGGGGGCAGATTTTTCAGGAGTGGCCACGGATTTGGTGACGATGAATGCGACGGTGAAGTTCATATTCCGAAATACGGCGACGTTTTTTGGCGTTCATGTTACTTCCACTCCTCTTCAGCTTTCGTATTCCCAGCTCACGCTCGCCTCTGGAACTGTATGGAATCGCTATCTTAACTCTTTGATTAATTTGCACCGCTTTTCTAATGCGCTTGTGAATTATGTGATACATTTCTTTGTCTCTTTAGTTGATGAACCAGACAAGGAGACATTGTCTTGTTTTTAAAGTATAATTTAGATATATGCTTCGGATTCAGTAGATCTACTTGATAAATACAAACATTAAATTCAGGCTTATTGGTTACTATTTTATTCGAATAATTAAAACCATTTGATTCTTTCAAAAAAAAAAAAAATTAAGTCCATTTGATAGTTTATTATTATTATTTATTTAAAAAAATTGAATTTGTTATTGTTTACTTCCAGTTTTTCCCTTTATGTAATAAGCATTTTTTTTTAAATGTTGTTAAAAAAATAATTTTAAAAAACTATAATAAGACAACTTATCAATGTTATGCTTATTGTATGCTTTATAGAGAATGACATCAATTATTTTAAAAATGCATCACGCAAAATAAATTTAAAGAAAATGCAATTAAAATAGCTATTGAAACTTGTTTTCACAAAATTTTTATTCTAATTTGTCAAATAGGTAATATTGTATTTTTTTTAATAACCATCTACACTTTTGGAATTGGTTTTAGTTTGCAAATGCTATCTCCTACAAGTTAAAACATCAATAACTTTCTCTAAAGATAAAAAGTTTAAATTTTCTCCCCCAATTATAATGTTCTACTTAACTTCGAAAATTTAAAATATTTTTATAGTTCTTTGCTAGGATTTTAATTTTTGGGAAAAATACCTTTTTGGTCCTTGAGTTTTCAACCATGTGTGTGTTTGGTTCATGAGTTTTTGAAATAGACCTTTTTAGTCCCTGAGTTTAGGAAAAAATACCTTTTTGGTCCTTGAGTTTTAGAAATAGACATTTTTAGTCCCTGAGTTTTGAGAGATAGGTTTAAAAGGTCCTTTGTAGTATTATTTTTTTAATATAAAATCAATATTCTTTATTAATTTTTAATATTAACGATTTTTTAAATTAAAAAAAAAACTCTCTTCCCTTTCTACCCCATTATCTTTCTCAATATTAAAAAATCGTTAATATTAAAAATTAATAATTTAAAATTAATCAAGAATATTGAGAGATTTAAAATTAATAAAGAGGTTTTTTTAATTTAAAAAATCGTTAATATTAAAAATTAATAAAGAATATTGATTTTATATTAAAAAATTAAAAAAATAATAATAATATAAGGGACTTTTTAAACCTATTTCTCAAAACTCAGGGACTAAAAAAGTCTATTTCCAAAATTCATGGACCAAAAAGGTATTTTTTCCTAAACTCATGGACTAAAAATGTCTATTTCCAAAACTCAGGGACGAAACACACATTGTTAAAAACTCAGGAACCAAAAAGGTATTTTTTCCTTAATTTTTTTTTAAAGATAAAAATTAAATAAATTTGTTATGAAATGAGAGGTAAGAAAAAGTGTTTAATAAGCAAAAAGAATAGAAATGATTTCTTGTTAAGCAACTAAAGGTGGTGAAATGAATCAGTGGTTATTTATTGAAAAGAATAGAATAGAATGGAATATTGATAAAGGGGGAAGCGTTGGAAATGCAGATGCAAAAGTTCCACCAAGCGAGAAAGAGCCAACGAGGCATAACGGTAACGGTAAAAGGAAGCGGCATTCCAGTGTACGGAGGCGGAGCGAGCCTGAGTAGCATGAACGGGAAGCCGGTGGAACCGGTTCCACTGAACCTTCAATTCACGGTCCGGTCCAGAGCGAACGTGCTGGGCAAATTAGTGAAGCCCAAATTCTACAAGAGCGTGGATTGCACCGTGGTGATGGACCCCACCAACATGAACAAACCCATCCCCCTCAAGAATAAATGCTCATACCGCTCATCGGGTTAAAAAATAATTCACAAAAATAATATCTTAGTTATATTCATTTATGATTAGTATCCACACTTATTATATATTTTATGATTTTTTTGGTTATTATCTGTTTGGATTGGATTGGGGGATATCCCCATTTTGACCCCCTATGTTCTCATATGGCTTACTTTGAATGTTGAATGAAATGAAAAGGTCTTTTTGGAAATCCACCCTCTTTGAATTGAAATCTTCAGCAAAATGAATGAAGCTTCCTGGTTTGCTTCTATTAGATTAGTCCCATCCCATGATTCTTTTTTATTTTTCCTTGTGGTTATTATATTGGTTGGTGGTAGCAAATTATCTAATTCTCTACACTTCATTCCAAATATGTATGAATTCATTATTACAGAGTTGCTTCTTGGCAATGCTTTCCTCTAGTTATCCAAGGCCCAATTAGTTTCATTTTCACACCTTAACAATTTCATTTCTTGTTTATTTAATCAACATGTGGACTTTTCCTTACCCTAATCACTTCAAACAAAATAGGGATTACTATGCAAATGCTTGATTTTAAAAGGACTTAGAAATTCCTTTTTTCTTGTGAAAAGTATGAACATAAGAATATTGATTTTTTAATTTAAGTTGACTATTATTTAACTTTGAGGTTGAATTATCATTTGAGTTTTCTAAGATTTGACTTGGCTTTAATTTAGATTCTATAGTTTTAAAAGTTTCAATTTAGTCGATATGACCTTGTTTAATTTTTAATTTGGTCTTTAAAATTTTAAAGCTTTTATTTGGTCATTGTCGTGTTTGATTACTACTCATAAATTGTTCTTGGACTTTTTTTATTTCACCCAAAAAATCATCTATTTTTTTTCTTAGTTTTTACTTAGTCCTAAATAGAAAAAATTAGCTTTTTTTTTTTTTTTTTTTTTTTTTTTTTTTTTTTTTTGTAAATTGGGAAGGCAATACATATTCAACATTGTAACAAATTGTAAATACAAAGACAATTTGTGAAATTTTGTCAAATTGTAAGGCCAATTTAAAACTTTTAAAACCATAAAGAGTAAATTAAATCTTTTAAAACTATAGGAATCAAATTGAAATTGAACTCACATCATATAGACTAAATTGGTAGTTTAGCTTTAATTCTTATCTTTACGAGTTCTCTAACATTTTTATTTAAAAAAAAAAAATCTAAAGGTTATGATTATTATAACAAATAAATTGTACTCAATTAATAAACAACTGGTCAAATTGGGAAAAGAAAATTGACCCAATTGAGATGCATTCTATTTATATTCTTTAAATCTAATTTCGGTAGACTTCCTATAAATTGAGTAAACGGATCGCAATTGGCTAGATTGGTCAGTTTAATTAATCTTGTTTCAAAAAAAAAAAAAGATTCTTCTTAAGATATTTGATAAAATCTTAATTCTTACCCTCAAAATTAATGAAAATAATAAACTTTTCACGTGTATGATTTTGAGTGGAAAGTAATGATTAATATATTATTTCATATATCAACGAAACAATTTGTTTTTATGTACACTGGACCACACCACATCTGGTGTATATCCATCCATCAACTCAACCGTGTGTACACCTATCTATCTTCACCAAAATTGCTATTTATATAAATCAAAATTAATCAACAAATCAAATGAATTCTGGACCGTTCATTACGATTGAAGATCTTCCAAAAACAATTCTTCAACCCTAAAATATCCCTCGGTCTTTTGCGTTCTTTGCCGAATCGAACCGTGATCAGAAATCATCTGACGGTGATCCAACTGTCAGTGATGGACCAGTCAACTGGCCCATTGTCCACTAGCTGAAGCAGCCGCTCCGTCGGAGAAGACGACCACGAACACGACGAATCCAACCAAGAATTTGATTCCTCCTCAAATCTCTGATCGACCTCTTGTGAGTGAATCGATGCCCAATCTTCGAATTCGAAAGGGCATCTCGGCGACGTTGATGGTTCGTCCATGGCCGTCAATGGAACAGAGCTGCCGGAGTCTGCTATAAATGGGTGATTTAGAAGCATCTCAGCCGTCCATCTCTTTGTGGGATCCTTCGTCAAGCATTTACCCAGAAAATCTTTCCCTTCCTCGGAAAGATCTTTAGGAATTTCCGGCGATTCCTCTCCGATCCCAATTTTGAGTAACAGAGAATAGATGTTGGATTCAGGCCGGAAATTCCACGCGGGTTTTCCGTTCAACATCTCCACCACCGCGCACCCGACGGCCCATATGTCACACGGCGACTCGTACTCGTTATCGTTCACCGATTCCGGCGACATGTAGAGAGGAGAGCCTCTCAATTGAAATCTCCCCTCTTCCCCTGTTTCTGCTCTGTTTTTTCCCGCCTTCTTCGACAATCCGAAGTCAGCAATCTTAGCATCGCCGTCACCAAACACAAGAATATTACGAGGCTTCACATCGCAGTGAACAAATCCTTTCCCGTGAATATACCGAAGCCCTTCGAGAATCGTCCTCGTGTACCGCCGAACCTCAAATTCCGGCAACCAACCACCGCGGCTCTGTATTCTGTCGGCTAAACTCCCACCACTAGCATACTCAAGAAACAAATTATAAAGCTCCTTGCCTTTCTCGACGCTGCAGCTATCACCAAAACACCGAATAATTTGTGGGCAATCACCCAAAAGATCCAAAACTTGCTTCTCGTTCTTAAGCGAGGCAGAGCGGACAGCGTCAGATGATTTAACCGCCAGTAATGGAGGAAACTGAGCAGCACAAGTCTTCGAAGGCATGGCTAAATTGATCGTCGCAAAACTACCATGCCCAATCTCATCTCCTCGAACCCACTCCATGGCCGGGTGGAATCAATCAAAATTCGACGTCTGGATTATTGTCGGCGGCTTTGGGTTTGAGGGAAGAGGAAAAAAAATCGTACTTTGCAGAAATAGTTTGGTTCAAGTCTTGTTGAGTAGAGGCCGCTCTTTTATAGGAAAAAACTTTAGGCGATTGGATTGACAAAAAAAGAGGAGAAAAATTAGAGCACGTGATAATAACTGATTAACTTAGAAATTGCATGCGGAGAGAGAAGTAGGTTTCTTTTCCTTTTCACATCTAGAGAGAGAGTGTGTGTGTGTTAAACGTAAGGGCAGTATTTCGGAAACGTGGTTGATATGGTAGACGTGGACCCTCCAAGATTTTTACTGAACCCCACGCGGATTTTAAAAGCGATGGCTCGTGTGTATTTCTGTAATTGTATTATTTATTAATTTTGTTTAAATGATTAAACTGCCACCGGGTTTATAATTATATTTTATAATTATAATTCATTTATGGGTACCACTTTGTCCTATCTTATGCTATCCCTATGGGGCTGGAGTTGTTAGGCCGAGACCATTTATAATTTTTTTTTTTTTTTTTGTAATCAATGTTGTTATTTAATTTAGACTTTATCTACAATTGGCCCTCTATAATGTTTCAGGGAATAATTAATTGCATCTTTTTTTTTTCTTTTTATATAAAATCCAAGTTTTTATTTTATTTTTCTTATTTACATATATTATAAAGTACTTTAAAGAACTAAAGTTTTCCTTTTGAAGTCTTAGTTATTTTCTTTTTTCCTTTTATTTATTAATCTTTAATTACTTGCATGTTGCATGCCACACTTTTTAATTTTTTTTTCTTTTATTAAGTCTCTATTCAGAATATAATGTATTTCTCTCTATGCATATATATTTTTTTTCATGCGATAGTTTTAAAATATTTTTTTCCTAGCAAAATTTCCTATTTCAACAAAAAATTCTTCACTTTGTATGTACTTCTCTCTCTAGTATTTTTTTTTAAAGTAAAAAAAAATGTAAGCATTCATTGGGGATGAAGCAAAGAATCAAAAATAACTACCAAACAGTCATTTTTAAAAAGGCCTACCAAAAAAGACTTGAGATAAAGTTTTTAGCTAAATCAAAAAGAAAGTAAAATAAAACAAAAGGCATCTTTTTTATACTACTTTCAATTATAAGCACCCAAAAACAAAAAAAAATCGATAACTTCTTAATATGAAATGTATTATAATATAATATAAAAATGAATATAAACAAGATCCTTCACAATGTAGTGGAAGCAATGATCTACAATAAGAAAAAGAAAATTCATTAGCCAAAAAGTGATGCTCTTTCAAATTATTGCAAAATCTTTTCCTTCATATAGATAAAAGGAATTTGCAATAGCGCCCATTTTTATACTTTGCATTTAAAAAGGTTAGTTCTTTTAATATTTTCAAAGTAGCAAAACTTTAAAATTTTCTAAAGGTTAATCAACATAATTATAAAAAGGGGTTAAATTAGTGATTTAAGATCATTCTAAAAAAATAGCTATTATGAATAATAACTTGATGTCATTAAGAGTTAGTTAGCAATTGATTATAATCAAATAATTAAATTAAAACTTGCTTCTTAAATTATTATATTTACACATATTTTGAAATAGAATAAAAAGAAATAAGGAAATGAAGGTGAAGTGTGACATACATATAATGCCAATAGCTTAGAACGAAAGTGAAAAGGGAGGCCTCCAATTAAAAGCCCTATTGATTGAGTTTGAGTATTCAAAAAGAAAAATAATAGCAGCCCCACCTTACAAATCTGCTTTATACTCATTAATTTTTTTTTCCTTTTTTCCCCAAAATCATCGCTATGAATCCCATCAATTATTGGTTGCAGATGCTTTGCACATTGAGGTGACAAGAGAGTATAATATTTTATTGTAATTTTTTTTGTCACATTACATATTATTTTACTGATTAAGAATCTAAGATAGTAAATTGATGAATAAGTAGAAATGAAAAATGTTTAGAATATGATTATTTGGATGCACCAACTCCCACATCACAATATAGGTATCACCATCACCATATATTAAAGTGACGTGTCACGTGAGCATTTGTTATTGGTATTAAGAGTAAAAACTAAATATAAGTATATTACTCAAAATTAGAAAATGTAATGAAATTTACTAGTTTGTCAACTAAACATCATACTATAAATGGAAGAATTGAGTTTATTATTTTACATTTTTTAAGTTTTTTCACTTACAAATTCAACTCATTATAAAAATCTTAAAAACTAACTAAAGTAGTATAAGGTCAAAAAAGTTTTCAATATAAATCAAGTATGTCATCTAAGTTTCTGTATTTTCTTGTTATGTTATGATCTTAATTATAATTGAAATAAGTCATTTCGAACTTAGTATAGTGGATAAGACATTCATTAATGTCATGGCCTAAGTAGATGCATTTGTTGAATAGAAAAGCATTATCAACATCAAACCCATGAAAATAAATTAAGAAAAAACAATCAAGCTAGCTAGGAAGGTCATTTTTCCTAATATTTTTTCATCGATACAATGTCATATGCTTTTTGGACAATAATATAATATGTTAACTTTCCTATTTATATATATTATCTTCGTTACTGTTTTGTAAAAAAAAAAAAAAAAAAAGCATAAGTTCAAGAAGGATAAATGAGCTATGGCAACCTGATTTTTGTTAATTACAAATGTGAGATTTTCATTCTTAATGAAGGAAGGCATAAGTTTTTTCCTGTTCTTTTTTGTGCATATGTTACCTTCGTGAAACTTAATTAAATAGTTGCTACTGATATGGATTAATTTTGCACAAATGTTTTGTTGATTTTCTACTTGGAATAATTGTTAATATATGTTTTATGATGTTTAGTAACATACAAAATTTCATTGCGAATTTTATGTTTTAACTTTTATATAAATTTACGGAATAATTGTCTTCCTATACCTCTATCTACTTGTACATTCATGAAATTCAATCCATACATACATATATATATATATATATATATATATATATATATATATATTAATTTAAGACAAAACCAACAACATATATAGTTGTCTCCCCTCTATTCTTGGCCTTTCCGTTGTGTTGCTTGTATATTTGTAAAATACAGTTTTGTTGCTGGTTTCTTGGCTTCAAAGATGAAAGAGTCTAATTTTTTATTAGAAAATGTTATAAGTTTCTATTAATCATGGAAAACATGGACCACACACACTTTTGAAAAGACCAATCTCGTACTCTCTTCTTTACAAAAAGATAATTTTAAATCTTTAGTAAAATTTAAGAATGAAGTAGACTATAGGATACTAAAATTAAGGTAAGCAAACTTAATTAAAAACACACTAACAACATACACATTATAATAATTGAAAGAAACACAATTAAAGGAGAACAAAAAAAAATTGGGTGAATTTACCGCCCCACGAACGAAGAACCCGAAGGCGAAAGCATTTAAAATGATGAGGGGGAAGAGTAAGTTGAATTTTGTCGGCGGAAGATTAGTGAATGAATCTCATAACCACATGATTCACATCATAACGATATGAACACGCGTTCTTCGCTAATGGGTCCATTGACAGCTACACTGTACTTTAACAAGTACTCACACACACACTCTCTCTCTCTCTAACACACAACCTGTTTGACAAAATGCCTCACCCATCATTTACTCTTCTCCACACAATTCTATTTCTTTTCTGCTTCACATCCCTTCTCTTCTTCCCAATATCTCAGCTTCTTTCCTTTTCTTTTTCTTCAAGCATCGTTATTCTCATTCTCTTCCCTTTGACAATGAAATATATGGAATTAAAAATTTAAAAAAAAAAATCAATCCCAAAAGCAAATCAGCCAAGAATTGTGCAAATAAGATGTTATTTTCAGTTCGTTCCACCACCTACTCGATCGTTAGTTTTGACTTTTTTTGGATAGGAAATATCTCTCACGACGTCGTGTGCAACCAACAATATATATGTGTTGTAGTTTGGTTATATGTCTACGTTTGTAATAGTCTATATATCTATTATTGAAGAATCTATCCATAGTCTTATTATTTATTATTAAGTTTCAAATGATTCCACCAGAAATGGAAGAAGAATGCCCCAACAATTAATTAGTACAGCTATCAAACAAGGTGTACTATTTAAGGTAAATACCCTTTAAACTTTTGTTGGGTACTTGTTATAAGTACAAGAAGTTCCCATAATAAATGATTAAAAATAGGTACAGGAATATTTAAAGTTGAGGGAGAGAAGTTAAAAGAGGAGGACCAGAGGCAGATATTTTGACAACAAGTGCTACCAACCATAGCTAGTATAATTTTGAGTGTTGAAGCTGCCAGTGAAGCTTCCCCTTCCCCACTGCAAGGGTGCATCACCGTCTCGTTGGGGGTTAAAATAATAATTAATGGGGATATTATTTTGAACTTGGACTTGTATTTTTATAACCCCCAATTAATAATTTAATTTATCAAATCAAAATTGAAACTCTGCTTCTGTGTAGTCTTCTTCCCATTGGTTTCACACTATTCATGTTCAATTTTGGTGTGCTTTATCGTATATTGCGTTACTTTTATGATGTCAATTATTAAAGATGATTGGGTGGAAGAGTTGAAGTTTGTGCTTCGTAGATGGGAAAGAACCAATCATATTTCGTGTTGGTTTTTTGTGCTAATTAAAATCATGAATTTCCAAGTCTATCTCTACAAAAGTATTAGATGCAATTCAACGTCGTAATGTCAAACTTGACTTCATAAGGTGAAATACAGGGGAATAACGTACTCCACCTGAAATTGGAAAAAAATTGATGTTGGCCTGTATGCGCCAATCCAATTAACCCTTGATCCAGTCTCAATTTTTAAAGATTTGAAACTGCTTCGGTTAAATTATAAATTTGGTTTGTGAGCTTTTATGGTTCTATTTATTTAGCTCCTATATTTAAAGTTTGGTTCTTATGTTTTAAAGTTATTATGGAAGATTTTAGTGCTAAGCTTGTTATGAGTAGGTTTAGGCATTTAGTGGCCCAAGCATTAAATTGATGAAGTTAATGATATAAATCTCTATTAGGAACAAAAATTATAAGTTGAAGACTATTAGATGTTTGGTTAAATTACAAGTTTACTTCTAAATTTTTAGATTTGTGTCTATTTAGTCCATAAAGTTTGTATTTAATAGGTCTCTAAACTTTCAATTTTGTGTCAAATACGTCTTTAAACTTTAAAAATGTCTAATAAATTCTTAAATTTTCAATTTTGTGTCTAGTATAGGTTTCTGAATTTTCATTTTTGTATCTGATAGGTAATTTTGAATATGTCAGAGATCTATTAGACAGAAAATTGAAAGTTCAAAGACTTATTAGACATTTTTAAAGTTCAAGAATCTATTTGATACAAAATTGAAAGTGTAGGGATCTATTAGAGAGAGAGATAACTATCCTAAAATTTTCTAGTGTGTATTGAGTAGAAGAAGACTAAAAAGTCCCAGTTTCTATGCTCTATTTGTTACACGTCTCTTCACCTAAAAGAATAGACAAATATTTGAACGATTGAATAGACAAATATTTGATCGATCCACATTAGAATCGTTATCCTAATTAAGAACTTGTTCTTGACAAATCAATTTTAAACAAAAAATGTGTTGGATTTTGACATATACTATACGTAACCATTTTGTGCTTAATTTATGCTGGGAATTATAAATTAATTCTCTAACATTTTACACGTTCAGTTGCTGAATCTGCCGAGATGTGCTTCAAATAAATGTCTAAATTGTTTTATTTTGATGAGGCACGCAATTAACTCATGCCCAAAAAACAAATAAAGCCTTCGTCACATTCACACCCACTACACACAATAATATTTTTGTCAAACAGAAAAATAAAAGGAAAAAAGAATCAAAATTTACCTCAGAATATGGTATGATAAATCAATTTTTATCCTAAATTCTCAATTTCATCTGATTGCACTATAGACACAGACAATTGTTACAAATTTTACATTTTGTTTTAATTCCATCAAATTCACTCACTATTTTTTTTAAAAAAAAAACGAGTAAACAACCACTAAAACTCACTAATGTTTTAATAAAATTAAACTCTATTAATTTAGAAGAATAATTATTGAGCAAATCTCCAAAACTCATAGAAATTTCAAGAAAAAATAGCACTCTAACATTATTTTCTTTGATTATGAATTTCATATCATGACATAAGTTTTAAAATTCAATAAATACATATAAGGATATTTTTTAAATAAATTTTTAGACAAAAGTAAAAGGTAGAAACTATTGTACCTGTTCAAATTTGAAATAAAAAAGGTTAAATTACACATTTAGTTCCCGAACTTTGAGGTTTGTATCTATTTAGTCCCTGAACTTTCAAAATTACAAATTTAGTTTTTAGACTTTCGAATTTTTTAAAATTCACGGGTCTAATAGACACAAAATTGAAATTTTAGAGTTTCATTAGACATAAATTTCAAATTTATATCATTAGATCAATTAATTTAAAAAATTTTAAATTTGATAGGGATCTATTAGACATAAAATTAAAAGTTCAGAGATTCATTAGATACAAAATTGAAAGTATAAAGACCTATTAGAAACTTTTGAAAGTTTAGAGACTAAATAGACACAAACTTCAAAATTCAAAGACTAAAGTTGTAATTGAACCAAATAAAAATTACAAAAGTTATCCAAGACAAAAGTACGTTAAAATCGGAAGTTTATGATAAAATTAAATACATCACCATAAGACTAGGTGTAAGAATGGTTTTTCTGTAAAAAAGAAAAAAAGAAAAAAAATCACTTGGATGCAACGAGATCAGATGCAAAGAACCCGTTTACGGAGCCGCCGGTGCGTGACTGCACAGGCGGCACCAGTCAGTTTCGTTATAAAACCTAACCGACTCGTGACCCGACGGTCCACATTCATAGCTCCCAACCCAATTGGTATGCCCCACAAAAGTCGAGTCCGTTTCGCACAAGTTTCCTTCTCGGTGGGTGGGTCCCAACCGGCGACTGTGCCACCGTGGCCATGCCTGGGTCCCACCGCCCTCAGCCAGCCGTGTTTGATTTTGACTCCCTCCACACTTGCCGTCCACGTCGCTCTTCCTCTTCCTCTTCCTTCTAGATTTACTCCGCCGTCTCCTGTTTTGTTTTAATATTATTTAATTCATTCACAGATTTACTGTAATTTCCTTTGAGATTGCACATAAATTTTATTATTTAAAGATTGAAAGCCCAGCCTCACGGGCCTCATTATTAATGAAGAGAAAAACATTTGACAGATTGTACTTAAAAAATAATTTGGCAGACTGATTGGATTCGGACAACTTTTGGGTTTTTATTGATAATAATTAAATATTGAAATTCATAAACTGCATTTTTTTTTCTTTGGGAGGAAAAAGAATTAAGGGGCTATATTTATGGGGGATTATTGATATTTTGAGTTGGGACAATGTGGTTTTGCTTTGAGCCTTGAGGAATAAGTGTGAGTGACGGGTGGATGTAACTGATATTTTTTCCATTTCTCAATCGATTTAAGTAGTTTATTTGTAGTTCACCAAAACCACAAAATAAAAAGAAAAAGAAATTAGGGCGGCTGCTCTTCTAGTGTTCGTACAATATTGTAATTTGACTTTTATTTGTTTGCAAGTGTGGCATATATATTTAAGGCAATAACTTTTTCATCATATTAATGTTGTCAATGCTCTCAAAATGAGCATAGCTCAACAGTAATTGACTTATATCTTCGACTAAGAGGTCAAAGATTTGAATCCCCCATCTCCAAATATTGTTGAACTAAAAAATAAAACATGACGTCAATGTTGACTTAAATCTCTTATCTGTACTGGGTAGCACCCTACTCCTTTGCCTTTCCATATTTTTCATTTTCCAGCATATAATTTTCAAGGCTTGAAATTTTATGTACATTTAAAAGCATTAGCAATTTTTTTATTAAAAAAAAAATCAATACTGACTTGAATTTGATAATAATTTTAAAATACTAGGAAATCATGAGTGATGTGAATTTTCTTTAAAAAAATATAGAACATTAAGATAATGATGAAAATGATAAAAAAACTACTCTTACATATTGAACCAAAGAGAGTACCGGACAATCTAATCATAGCTTAAATATTTCTTATATTCCTTAAAGTTGAGTTTACTATTAGGAAAAAATTATATATTTCAATGCATAAAATATATACTATTTCAATCCTAGATTAAGTTTCAATTCCAAACACAACAACATAAACAAGTTAGATCAACTCAAGCTTCAGATAACTATATAAACAAACTTTTCTTAAGCAACAAAAATGAAATATGGACTACATCTAATTCTCGACTATTGTATAGGTTCCATGAATAATGTCAGTTACAAAAGTAGAAGAATTTATAATTGCACAATGATGATTTCTCACTTTTTGATGTAGGACAAGATTAGATAATTAGTTTAGTTTAATTATTATTAAGTTTAGTCTCAATTTTAGATTAATTAGTTTTAGGTTATTTTTGTTGTAAGGCAATAAATAGCGCATTGTTAGAATTGTAATGAACCTTTTGAAAATATATTTTGAATAGAACATTTGGTTCTTTTGAGAGTTCTCTCTCTTTTTTGGGATGGATTTTCCTTCTTTGGCCATGGATTTAACCTAACCTTAAATCCGCTACGTCAATTGGTATCAGAGCCTCGACGAACCTTCGATGTTTCTGAAAAGCTACAAAACTATGGACGGCGGTCGGAGACGCCAACATCAATGGTGGACTGCACTGTTAGGGACAACCGACTCTCGACAGATCTTCACATTGGTATGATATTGTTCACTTTGGGCACAAGCTCTCATGACTTTGTTTTTTGTTTTACCCAAAAGGCCTCGTACCAATGGAGATAGTGTCCCTCACTTATAAACCCATGATTTTTTCCTTATCTAGCCGATGTGGGACTTTGGTCGCACTCCCAACAATCCTCCCCTCGAACGAAGCACCAACCGAGCCTCCCCTCAAATAGTCATCTATCCGTCTAGAGCTGATAGTTCATGAAGTACTCCTTTTTGGGAACACAATGATATGAAGCACCTGAATCTACCAACCACTCTGTGTCTGAACTCTCTACATGATGACACTCACTAGTTGCACAAATCAAAGTGACATCACCATCACTAGTAGAAGCAGTTGCTATAGTGTTTTTATCATCTACCTCCTTTTGTTCGGCACCCGATGATTCTACTGATCACGGCTCAAAGGGCATGACTCTGATACCACTTGATAGGGACAACGACCCTCGACAAATCTCCACATTGGTATGATATTGTCCACTTTAGGCATAAGCCCTCATGAATTTGTTTTTGGTTTCACCTAAAAGGCCTCATACCAATAGAGATAGTGTCTCTCACTTATAAACCCATGATCTTCCCCTTATCTAGCCGATGTGGGACTTTGGTCGCACTCCCAACAATCCTCCCCTCGAACAAAGTACCAACCGAGCCTCCCCTCAAATAGTCATCTATCCGTCTAGCTCTTATTTTGGCCAACTCCTTTACCGGAGCAAACCGTCAGTCCAGGCCAACTCCTTTATCGGAGCACACCGCCTATCCGATAGAGCTCTTTACCACGGATCTCCACTATGACTACGCCTTTGGGGCTCGCCTCCTTTGTTTGGCTCCCGAGGATTCTACCTGTCACGGCTCAAGGGCATGGCTATGATACCACTTGTTAGGGACAACCGACTCTCGACAGATCTCCACATTGGTATGATATTGTCCACTTTGGGCATAAACTCGCATGACTTTGTTTTTTTGGTTTTACCTAAAAGGCCTCATACCAATGGAGATAGTGTCTCTCACTTATAAACTCATGATCTTTCCCTTATCTAGCCGATGTGAGACTTTGTTCGCACTCCCAACATGCACACCATGAATTTACTTTTTCATCAAGGTATTCATCAACTCCACCATCATCACTTCCATATTCCTCACCCTTCCATTTGTATACTTCATCCAGAAGTTCCAAACTACCCAAACAAAAATTACAGTACATCCATCCATCCATCAACCTAACTCATACTCCATCAAACCCCCACAAATCATCAATCCACAATCATACTCCATCTAGACATTTTAAATCATCCATCCCAAAACCACCAAAACCACATTTACAGTACCCTTATTCAACAACCCACAATCATCAAACTTCATCAAAACATTCCCATCCACAGCATGACAACTACACTGAACCACCACTTCAAAAACCAACCACTGCTTCAAAAACAAACAAATCATCCCAACCAAAATTTCAGAAAACAAAATTTAATGAAAACTACACTCACCCAACTGATTTCGCAGTCAAAGAACTTCAAAGGTTGTGTGATTAGATGCTCTCCGTGAAGAATTTGCCTCCAATCCAATTTTTCAAGCAATATCTAAGGCGAAAGAAAAGTATTATGAAGGAAAAAACGAACTTGACCATGGAAAAACCAAAATCGAAGATGAAGAAATCAAAGCAAAAAAAGAAAATGCCAGAAAGGAAGGGGAAGTTGAAAAAGAAGAAAAATTCAAAGAAGAGCTTGTCGTCGACGACACCGTAGTCGACAGAGAAGGAACGTACGACAGAGGAGAAATGCAGATAGAGAGAGAAAAGGAGGAGTTGGAGGTTGTAGCGGTGTAACGTTGTCGGAGGCAATCGATTTTTTGAATCCCGTCGGACAGGGACACGCAACACTTGTTGAAGATCTATTGAGTGGGGGAGATTTGGCCGTAGCTTCGTCGGAGACTAGCCTTGTGACAGCCGTGAAGTTGTCAGACGATTGCTTGACCACTGTTGCTACGTCGAAAGGAGAAGAAGATGATCATCGCTGCCTTGCCGAATGAGAAAAAGTTGTCGAGGACTTGATAGATGGAGGCACTGTTCATGTGTGGGAGGTGGCTCACGATGAAGAAGAAAGAAAGGTATAGATAGGGAAAAATTTTGAATTTGGTTCAACAACCCTAAATTTAAGTGAAACAACATCACTACAAGAAATAAAGCCTTTAGGGACGAAAATAAAACGTCGCTAAAACCTAAAATTCGACGCAAAAACTTTTCAAGGACGAAATAAAAGACGTCGCATAAAACGTCGCTAAAACATGGTCGGAGAAAATCTTTAGCAACGTTTTCCAATTAAATGTCGCAAACATGCGACAAATATGTAATAACGTCGCAAGTTGCGACGAATCAAAATTTTTGTCCCAATTATTTGCGACAAAACACTTAGATCGTCGCACCAAGACTTGCGACGAAAAATTTGTGTCATCGCAAATATATGCGACGTAAACAAAATTGCGTCGCAAGTCTGCGTGCGACAAAAAACGTGTGTCGTCACAAATATATGCAACGTAAAAACATTTCGTCGCATGTTTCGTTGCGTCGAAATATGCTTTTCGTCCCAAATTTTTTTAGTTGGTAAAAAAAAAATTTGTCTCAATACAGAGACATTTTTAAAAATTGAATCGAATCTAAAAATTCAAAAATTTATTATTTTTTATCGTCATTTTTGTATATATTTTGTAGCTAAACTAACGACACTTTCTAATAAACATTGTATACGAATAGTCAAATAAAATAAGATAGAACAAATATATTAATCAAAATAAGTGAGAACAACGTTTACCGGGGCTTGTGCTAGGTTATAAAATTGCAAAGTTACAAAATAAGTAAGAACAATATTTATAATCATTCATTACTATAACAAACAACAAATATAAACTTTTACAAAACATAGAAATGTTTTTAAGTTGTTACAATTCATTACCAATATACTATCCCAAAATGAGCCAAAAGACGATGATCATTCATCTACTATATCGTCAACAAAGATCAGTTTAATCCTGCACATAAACAACAAATATACATAATTAAAGATGAACAACCAAACCATCCTCAATCACAAATATTAATCTCTCCCTCCCCAAATCATCCTCAATCACATCCTTGCAATTCTCTCACCCAAACCACATTTTATAAAGAAAATAGAATATGCCTAATAATCACAAACAACAAGAATAAACACTATGCCCCTCTAAAACCTCAACAACATTTACTAAGAAAAGCACATGCATAATAATCACAAAACAACTACTATCACAACTTGAAGCTAAAAAGCCACCTCCCTTTTCAAACACATAAGTTACAAGCCCATTCTTTGCCACATTAATAAATAATCTTATTCTATAAGTATATTTTTTGCACAATCTATTCTAAAGTCTTAACCAACTTTTATCTAAATCTTATCTAGGAAACATAAAAGGGCAACTTATCATTAACTTAATTAATACTATTAACTTATTCAAATATAAGTGTACAATATTTATAAGACTAACTTTCAACATTCCCACATCATTAGGATAATCAATAAACATATGATAAATCATAAACTCTAACTAAAGGAAATCACATTTACTGATGGAAATCATAATATACCTAACAATTACAAAACTATTACACAACAACAAATATAAACATCCCTCCTCCCAATCCTTAACCACATTCACTCGAAAAAGCACAACCATAACAACAAATAAAACTCAACAAAGCACCAGCATAACAATGTGCAATAGGCTCAATAATAGACTCCTTTTAATCATAAACTCCAACTAAGAGAACAATATCAAAATTTAAAAAGTAGCATTTTAATCACATTTTCATATTAGGCTCAATTTTATTTAAATCACAAAATAGGCTTCAAATAAAATTACACGATAAGATTAGAATCAAACTTTAATCACACACGAGACACAATCATATAAATAGACTTCCAATCACATTTTCAATAAACAATAGACTTCCAATCAAAATTTAAACCAACAATAGTCTCAAAATAACTATTTAAACACACTTTAATCAAACACGTATTCTCCATATTATATTTTAAACACAATAATATATACAAATCACTCCAAAAAGTCCAAATGTTTGACCAACATCAACAAACTATGCTCAAACACATAATACATGCCTTGCTTGACCAACAAATTATGCTTAAACACATAATACATACCTCTAAATGTTTGACCAACAACAAAATCAACATATAATTGAAATTTCTACACAAAGCAAACCAAAAACTAACTAGAACAAAATATAAAACATACCTTTAGCAATGAAACCATGAAGAAAACGAAAAGAAATGGTGTCATCCGGCGTTCTCCAAGCTATCCAACAAAAGTTCGGAGAAAAATATTCTCTATATTATATTTTAAACTCATAATACACACAAAATTACTCCAAAAAGTCCAATAACAAAATTTAAATCTTAAATAAGTTGAAAAAACACAATGCAAGTATTTTAGATACCTTCAAATACTTTACCATGAACTTCAACCTATCAACGAAATTTATAGTCAAAACAAACAAAAAAAAATATTCAAACAAGAGAAAACTCAAAACCAAACCCACAAAGAAAATAGAAAAAAATGGTGTTTTTTAGCCACAAACGATGTATTTTCGACGAGTTTCCAGCCACAAAAAATGACATTTTCAAGTTTATCACACAAAGTTCTAAAAATTCGAAACAAAAAGCATAGAAAATGTAAAAAAGAAAAAAAAAATCAAAACTAACTAACAAAACCACTAGGAATCAAACTCACATATTTCCAGCGAGTTTCCGACCACAAACTATGTTCTCTGGCGACTTCCCGGTGAGTTTTCGACAGAAAGAAGACGACACTTGCCCCAAACTCTCATCTGTCTCTCCCTCGGTAAAATTCTATAAAATGGAACGGGGAGGGGGAAATAAATGGGGGGTTGCGACGAAATCCTATTTCCGTCGTAATATGCTGCGACGAAATCCCAAAAACTTCGCAAACGTAATTATAACTTTATGACAGATCATGAGTTTCAAGGGTTTGTGACGAAACGTGATTATCGTTGCACAACTACTTGCGACGAAACCAAACATACGTCGCAGGAAATTGCGACAAAATCTCGATTTCGTCACTAACCCTTGGAACTCGCACATTAGCGTTTTCTCACTCCAAAGGCTTGCAACGAAAATATGATTATCGTCGCACGGCTACTTGCGATGAAACCAAACATACGTCGCAGGAAATTGCTACGAAATCTCGGTTTCGTCACTAACCCTTGGAACTCGCACATTAGCGCTTTCTCACTCCAAAGGCTTGCGACGAAAATATTATGTCATCGCAAACCTCTTTGCGATGAAAATACAAAAACGTCGCAGATATTTGTTACGTAACCTCTTTGTCGTTGCAAGCGTGCGACGAAATAATTATTTCGTCTCTGTTGTTGCGTTGAAACTTAATTTTTCGTCACAACCTGTGACGAAAAATAATTTTCGTCACTAAGGTTGCGACGATTGACTTTCGTCGCTGTGATTTCGTCCCTAAAGGCATTATTTCTCGTAGTGCATTGAGCTTGGCATTGGGCCTTTTAATGGGCCACTCCTCAGCACATGGTTAATTTAATGGTCATTCATCTCATGTATACTTCATTTTCAAGGGATTTTCATGGAGGATTGCTTTATTCCCATTATGGATTTGGAAAATTTTACGATGAGATTATTCTATTGGAGTTTACCACACTCCAAAGAGTCAAGAAGGGAGTTTTCAATTTTATCGCCTTGACTCGAGGATGAGTTTTTTTTTTTTTTTTGAGTCGGGGTGAATCTGATGTAGAACAAGATTAGATAATTAGTTTAGTTTAATTATTATTAGTTTAGTGTTAATTTTAGATTAATTAGTTTTAGGTTATTTTGTTGTAAAGCTATAAATAGCCTATTGTTAGAATTGTAACGAGGCTTTTGGAAATATATTTTGAATAGAACATTTGGTTCTTTTGAGAATTCTCTCTGTTTTTTGGAATGGATTTTCCTTCTTTGGCCAAACCTTAAATCCGTTGCGTCACTTTTTTTAAGGAGAAGACTTATGAATCCCTTAATGAAGAAGATATGGCTTTTGAAGAAATTGAGTTATGATAGCACTAAGGTACTTCAAAGTAGTGCCACGGCATATGTGTTTGAGATTTATGGTTCTGCGTTTTGGCTTCATATCTTCAATAATTATGATTTTTTACTCTACATTTGTTGAACTTAAAAAAAAAAGAAAAAAGAAAGAAAAGAAAATATGGCATTTTAAATCCCATTCAAGTCGATATTACATTATTTTGCATTTTTTTATTTTTTATTTATTTTTTGGAAATTTGAAAAAAATTACTCTTTATTTTTATAATAATACTCTTTTCTAAGGTGTAGTTTAGGGGTGATAGTCTTAACCGAAAACCGACTAAACCGAACTGAACCAAACAGATCCAATGGTTTGGTTTGGTTGGTTTTTTAGAAGAAAATTGGACATCTCGATTTTTATTTTGGCAAAACTGAAAAATATTGGTTCGGTTTGGTTTTTGTCCGAAGAAATCATTAAAAACCAAACCGAACCGAGCCAAGGAATATATACATCAAAAAAGCCATAAATTGAATCCCACTCCATTCTTGTGCCGTTTCATCTGTTTTCTTTCAATTAATTTTAAAGTAACAAAATGAGATTGTTAACTCTATGAATTTTTATTGAGGTGTTGAGAAAATTTAAGGCAAAAAACAATAAAATAGGGGCTCGAACTAGGAAGTAAAATAGCAAAAAAAATGTAAAAAAAAAAGACAAAAAAATCGAGAACCGAACCGATGGACAATCGAACCAATGGTTTTGTCCTTTATTGGACATTGGTTCCATTCCTCTTTTACTAAAACTAATTGGATCTGTTCGGTTCTTGGTTTGACCTAAAACCGATGAAAACCGAACCAATATCACCCCTAGTATAGTTATTTAATGTATAGTGATTTGAGTACAATCAATTGGCTGTAAACAGATCTTGAATAAAATAATATCACAAGATTTGCTCTCCTCTTTTTGGGTCACGTGGCCTGTAACAGTGGTCTGTGACAGCGTGTGCCTCGTCTTCATCTTTGGGCACCGGCCCATCCCCAAAAGCCCAACTTCCTGTAAAGGATAAAATCGACATTTCTCATTATTATTAGTTTTTTTTTTTTTTTCACACAACAAATGAATTCATTATTAAATAATGAACAAAATCAGACAAACGAAACGTTTACCTCATTTTCCTACCCAGAAAACTAAAGAAATAAAATCCACACAAAATAAATGCAAATGAAAACATAACACATGGGGTAAACACATGGTTTGAATCCTATGCAGTTCTCACTCAACTCAATTTTGTTCAATTCAACTCCATCAAACGCCCCTAAAAGACTCAGAACTAGATATAGGCAATCTATGTACATTTTTCTCTTCATCCTCCTCCTTGCCGGTAATTACCGATTGTTGAAATAGTTTTAACAAATGCAAGGTCTAATAGATTAGACTTTTTATTTAACTTTACTGTTTATTTTTTTTATACTACAAATGTAGGCATGAAGTTTTGAACCTCCGACTATAAGAAAAGAAGTATATGGTAATTACCGTTGAGTTATGTTCACTTTAGCAACTTCATTATTAAATATAAGTTACCAGGAGTCGATAATAGAATATAGTTAAATTATTATTTATCTTTTTTTTTTTTTTTTGAAAAAGAGATATTGATTTAAGTCAATTTATCCAATTATAACCTATTTAGTGATAATGAGAAAGATTATTTTAATATCTAAATAATTAATACTCTTTTATATATATATATGTAAATATGTCTATAACCTACTAAATACAAAATCAAAACTTCATGGATCTATGGGATATTTTAAAAGTTCAAATACTTATTTGACACAAAATTAAAAGTTTAATGATCTATTAGACACGCCAAAGTGAGCATAGCTCAACGTTAATTGGCATGTACTCATGCCTTGAGTTTGAAGGTTAAAATCCTCATACCGCCATTTGTTGTACTGGAAGAAAAAAAAAGAGAGGACCTATTAGACATAAAATTCAATAACTAAACTTATAATTTAACCTTCATATAAATATAATTTTAAATGTATTGATAAATAATACATAGATTAAGTAATATTAATTACAAAATTATAATATACTGTTTTTGCCAAATTTTGAATAGAAGAAATTTCACCTGACCTCAACGTGACAACGACAGTGAATTTGTATTTTTAGGGGAAGAACGCAACCTGCAAAACAAGAAAAACCTAGACACTTGTGTGATGTAGGGCACATAGGCTCTGATGCTTAAGTCAGATAGAGTCTTTTAGAAGAATTAAGGAGTTCTAAGAAAGTATTGAAGGCTGTAATGAACTTACCTTGCTCTCCCCTCAAGAGAGAGCTTAAATACCTTCATTCTTAGGGTTTTCGTGGGTTTTCGTCTTCGATTGAGGAACGAAAGAATCGAACAGGGTTGGACCGAGGGTCTCCGGGTCATGAGGGCTAAGGTAGGGCCCAAAAGTGGGCCTTGCCATGTGGTTAGCCTTGTCCTACCACGGGCCCAAGCCCGTTTCTTCTTCCCTTTGCGTTCTGGGCTGGTCCTCTTTCGATTTCGGCTCGTTTTGATTCGTACTGGGCTTTTTTCCTCGTTTGATTCTTTACTGTAGCCTTTTACCCAGCTCATTTTTTTGTTAGTCCAATTTCACCCATAACATATACAATTTTAGAATTATACACCTAAATATATAAACAAATAATCAAACTTGAAATATTTAAGATTTGTTAAAATAAAATTAAGATTTTGATGCAATTAATTTTTATAAAGTAATTTACTAAAGATTATTTATTCATTTATTTGTATATCTGTATACATGTGTGAAAACTGAAAACGACTTAGAATTTAGTTACTTCTCTAATTTAAAATTACTAAAAATTAAAATAATATATATATATATATATATATATATATATATATATATATATAATTGAACATTAAAACAAAATCAAAAAATGAAATTCCGAAAGAAGCGCGCTATTCAGTCAGGACACGCACTAGTGACCTCCAAAGGTTTAAAATCTGGCCAACGAAGCAATGGCGAATCATGTCATTTTAATTGACACGTGTCCCCTTGTCCCAAGTCCTGATGTTATTTTTAAATTTAAAATGTGTTTTACCTTTTCCACACCAAAAGATCAATCAATACCCGAAGCTGTGCTTAGAAATAGTTCAAAGAATCTTTTCAGACAAAAAAAACACACAAAAAGTAATTGTTTAATCAAAATTCCAAGTCATAAGCCAACATATTCAATAATCACAGACAAGCTCTCTAGCTGTCACGGAGGGTGGGCCCCAGCTTCCAATAATTTAATCTGTCCTGACATAAAGGACCATACCCAACGTATCCGTCAGTCTTTCCTTTCGATTGGTCCATTTATGTTACATTTAGGGGTCGTTTGGTTGGTAGGTTTTGGTAGTTTGTTACGTCTAGATATATTAAGCTTGGAGTTGTTAAATTTGGGTTTGATAAGTCCGTATTTAGATGGTACAAAAAATATATTTGTTAAACCAGTGTTTTGATGGTGTAAAGTCTGAATTTATTAAGTGTGTGTTTGAATTTTAATTTGTTAAATCTGAGTTTATTAAAATTTATTTGGTTGGTACATTTAAAATTTGTGTAAATAATTGAAATTATTTATATAAAGTAATAAAAACTTTATATAAATTTATATATAAAATGTAACTTTTATGATGAAATTAGAGAATATTATTTTAATAATAAATAAAATATTTTTAATACATTTGTCCACTCAATTTTCTTCCAATAATTATTTTATAGAATATAGTTCCAACTTCGAATACAAAGAACGAGATGTTATACACATTTCGGAATCAAATATTTCAATAGAGAACGATGTTTCTGAATTTCGTCTCTTTGAAAATGAAGAACTGGACACATACCGACAGTATTTTAAATACTTACACATCGGCTGTGTTCAAGTTGCGATCAAACCTCTCGATAGGACCGGCTTAGATTCTCCAATCTATGTCGCCTTAAGAGACAAACGATTCTTGAACTTCACAGATTCTATTCTGGGAATAGTTCAATCAAATCTTGAGAACGGTCCAGTTTACTTTTCTTGTAAACCAGGATTTAACGTCTCTCTTCAAGATCGTAACATCCTAGATGTACTCAGTCTGGATGTTAGAGGTCAAGGATTACGCATGAAAGATGGTTCATACCCATATGCAATCATCTTCAGGCTGTATTATAAGGTGATGGAAACCAATCTATCACCAAGGGCTTTGGCAGTTTCTCCCAGAAACTACACCATGCTTATGGAAGTTAACATAGAGAAAACCTCTGTGACTGTCCCTAAGCTTCTCAATTGGCGAGATCTAACGCTTAATCCAATATGGAGAATAGAAAACGCAACTATTCCCCAGGATAGGCAAAGTTCTGATGCTCAAATATCTGAATTTCCAGATGGTCATGTGGAAGTCCAATTCCAATTTCCGGACATCCCTAGACCTCCGCTAATTCAAGAATATTTAAGTAGCCGGCCTAGTACCAGTTCTACTGTACGCCCCGCTACTAATCAAAGGTCTGTTGAAAGATCTAGATCCCTTAGAGTGGATTATGATTTTTCAGTTCCAGACATTCAACAAGAAAAGTCTGAAGGATCTCTATCTCCTACTCAGATTGAAATGGAAAGAAAATCTGGACATATTTATGACCAGATTAATACTCTCACTACCGAGAAAAGATCAATTGACGAAAGATATGATGAATACCTCACCATAGCTTTCGAGGATCTCAAAAGAGGTAAGAGGACTGACTTTTCAGATCTTCTTACTAAACAAAAATTCATTGACTTGAAAAATCGTCAGGTTAATGTTATCAAAAGGCCAACCAACTGGCTAACGACTACTGGAAAAGAAATAGCCTCTGACTATCCTCCGGAAGAAGAAGCTAATTTCTCTCATCCTTTAGTTCCCTCCTCAAAAATAATCTCTTCTCCTTATAAATCGATCGACGAAGAGAAAACAAAAGCTGTTGGTGTTAGAGAAATCAAGAACATCCAACAACAACTCAACTGCTCTAATAAAGTCCTTACGACTCTATCAAAGTCAGTTGAAGAAATAAAAACCTCTGACCAGACGGTTAAGATGGTTTCAAAGGAGCATGTCGGTTTTCCAAAAATCGACCCTCTCCGACCAACGGTTCAACAAAACCCAAGGCAACCTGCCTTAAAGTTTGGCGAAACCAGTATTGAAGAACTTCTTGAAAAAATCAATAAGAAGTTATCAAATGAAGAACCTACAGCAAGTGATAAAGCAGAGAGTTCTAAAAAGAAAACTCAGGCTTTCAGACTTCCTAAAAAGGACGAAAACTTGAATATGATCAAAAGGGTTGATCCTTCTTGATCAATTACAAAGATTCTTCCTATCAGAAATATCACTGAATTGAAGAATCATTACAAAAGACCTTCACCACCCGATCTCGGATGGGATGACTTCAAACCAGAATCTCGTAATTATGACGGGAATTCTTTAGTTACTTGGAACATTGATGGTTGCTCTGAAGGGCAAATGGTCACAATATTCCAAGAAATGTTCGTGGCTAGTACGGCTTTTTCCAGGAAGCTTACTCAGCCCGAAATCTTAAGCTGCTTACTTTACGGATTAACAGGTAATCTAAGAAGTTGGTGGTATAATCAATTAACTGAAGATAACAGGACTTCAATCAAAAGTTCAGTCTTAGAAACCACTAAGACCAGAACCAATGCCGATGGCCTAGAAGAAAGGTACGTGGCCACGGAACCAAATTGTGTAGACACTTTTGTTTACACCTGTATGAAACACTTTATAGGTCGCACAGACCTATACAGTGATCAATCAATGGAAGCTCTCTTGGGGATGAAATGCCACAAGATGAGTGATTTCAAATGGTATAAAGACACCTATATGGCACGTCTTTATAATTTAACTACATGTGGGGATGATGTTTGGAAACCAAAGTTTGTTTCCGGATTACCCAAATATGTAAGTCAAAAGTTCTATTCTACCATGACAACAAAACATGGAGGAGTAGAAATCAATTGGGCATCCCTAACATATGGGGATATCAATAGCGCTATCCAGGCAGTTTTCTTAGAACTCTGCCAGGAATAGCAGCATAACAAAAGAGTTGCAACAGACGCAGATTACCGAAAGGAACTGGGGTCTTTTTGCAAGCAATATGGGGTAGGAAATAAACCTCCTTCGAAAAAGAGATCGAATAAAAAGCTTTTTTCCAAAAGAAAACGATCCTCAAGTGAGTATATTCCTCGAAAAAGGAAATACTACAACAAACGGAAGGCTAAGAAAAGACAAGCCGCCGTTGACAGGAGCACTGTTAAGTGCTACAATTGTCAAAAAACTGGGCATTATGCTAGTAAATGTCCAGATCTCAAGAAAAAGATAAACAAGTTAGAGATAGATGACGATGTCAAACAATCTCTACTTAGTATCTTTGAAGATCTATCTATCAAAGGCGATTCTTCTTCAGAATCCTCTGATAATGATATGATTAATCAAATAGAAGAAGGTACTGATTACTTTGACCCTTCTTCTTCAAGTGAATCAGACGATGATGTCATTCCATGTGGAGGATGCATCAACGTACTTACAAAAGTTCAGGAAACACTCTTCGAATCTATCGAAGCAATACCTGATCAAAATCTTCAAAAACAGATGCTCATTAAGCGTTCTGTTCAAAATAATATTCAGCTAATTCTAAAAAGAATTTAGTCTGAGATATGTTCAAATATCCCAAATGCCTTTTGGGACAGAAAACATCACATAGTGGATCTTCCCTATGTGGATAATTTTGATGAGGCCCAAAACCCAACTAGGGCAAGGCCCATTCAAATGTCAAAAGAGCTCGTCAAAACTTGTAAAAATGAGATTGACGATCTTCTCAAAAAGGGTTTAATAAGCCCATCAAAGAGCCCATGGTCTTATGCGGCTTTCTATGTTAATAATCAAGCTGAGAAGGAACGTGGCATTCCTAGATTGGTTATTAACTATAAACCTTTAAACAAGGTCCTCAAATGGATTAGGTATCCAATACCTAATCGCCAAGATTTGCTTAAGCGAATAGCTTCTGCAAAAGTCTTTTCAAAATTTGATATGAAATATGGCTTATGGCAGATTCAAATCAATATCAAAGATCGGTATAAAACCACTTTCAATGTACCATTCGGTCAATACGAATGGAATGTAATGCCATTTGGCCTAAAGAATGCTCCTTCGGAGTTTCAAAAGGTCATGAATGACATTTTCAATCAATATCAAGACTTCACAATTGTTTACATTGATGATGTTCTTGTATATTCTCAAACAATAGAAGAACATTTTAAACACTTGAAATGTTTTATCTATGTAATCAAGAAAAAAGGTCTTGTGGTATCTCTACCCAAGATAACATTGTTTCAAACAAAGATTCATTTCTTAGGATACGAAATCGATCAAGGAATCATCAAACCTATCTAACGGTCATTAGACTTCGTGGATAAGTTTCCCGATGTTATTCAAGATAAGACTCAGCTACAGAGGTTTCTTGGCTGTGTCAATTATATCGGAGACTTTATTAAAAATCTCCGTATCATTTGTCTGCCATTATACGACAGACTAAAGAAAAATCCAAAGCCATGGAAAGACGAGCACACCAGTGCTGTCAAATCCATCAAGGCTTTATCAAAAGCCATCCCATGCTTATCGCTAGTGGATGAGTCAGCAAAAATTATCGTTGAAACCGATGCCTCAGATCTCGGTTACGGCGGTATCCTCAAACAGGAAGTTAACGGAAAAGAAGTACTTATCCGTTATCATTCTGGAATATGGAATAGTGCTCAAAAAAACTATTCCACTATCAAAAAGGAAGTACTAGCAATAGTACTTTGTGTTCAAAAGTTCCAAGGAGATCTTATCAACAAGGATTTTCTTGTCAGAACTGATTCAAAAGCAAGTAAATATATCTTTGAAAAAGATATAAAAAATCTTGTCTCAAAGCAAATCTTCGCAAGATGGCAGGCAATCCTATCTTGCTTTGATTTCTCAATCGTGCCTATAAAAGGCAGCGAGAACAGCTTAGCTGATTACCTCTCGAGAGAACATCTCTCTCAAGAAATCTCTAAAGCTCTCTCTCTTCAATGCAACACGGTCGTCCGAGACCGCCCTCCACTGGAAGGCCCCCAGGGCCGACCTCCTCAAATAACTCCAACCAAGGAGTAACCCAATCAATTGCTAGTTCTTCTGGAACTAGTTCTCAAAGGAGAAAACGCCCCATTTCTCAAACTGCTGCACTCAACCCCATGAATGCAGACAATTACGCAATGGATCTCGATTATACAACGATTTCCAGGCGACGTCAAGGTTCCTCTCAGAGGAATTTATCGATTAGAGAAGGAGAAAGACCTATTCAGGCTCCCTCTTCTCTAAATACAATCAGGCCAGCATCAGGACCGATTTCTCGAAATCAATCCTATGCTAGGACTCTACGACCTGCTGTCTTTCAGGCAAGACCTCAGATAACAGGTTATCATACTAAGACTTCCTTAGAAGAAATTATCATCGAACCCGAATTCGATGGTCCTTCTCCTAACGAAGTATGTGCTCAAATATATCCTTCTGGCTTTCTCTTTATGCCTGAGGATACTTCAAAAACAAGATTATTCTACGAGTTTATTTTAGTTGATACGAAATCAATTGAAATAACTCATGTGCCGGACAGAAATGATCCGTCACGAATAATTTTCTCAAAATTGAGAATTCTTAGGGTTCTTACGCCATCTCACTGGTCTCAGGGGATGTCGGTTCGCAAACGATTCTCAAGAAGTTTCAGACCACAAACATATTGTTACCATGACTATATTATGGCTTGGTACAATATATTTTGGTATGAACCATATAACCATTCATGGTTTGTTACTTTTTGTAAGAAATCTTACAAATTTAACTTTCCTAATTGGTTTCAAAGATGGTGGTTTAATTTTGGTATTTCACAAGAAATATTTCCTGTAGAAATACAAAAATCATTCCATCTATTTTCATCTAGTGTCCATTCGTCACCGCTTGCGATGACGTTTAGATTCTCTTTGAATTTTCAATTACCTTGGATCTTCTGCTGGAATTACCAGTTAGCTCCAAAGGGAAAATTTAAAACCCTTAACAAGGTTTTAAAGATCAAATGGTGGAAAAAATTCGATATTTCTCATCTTTCAGAAGAAAGGATAAGCCGTTTCCTAAAGGCTAATTCTCATCATTCTCGTGTAGAAGAAGAGCAATTCCTTCTACAGAGAAGTTCAACCATAGCATCTTTAGCTGGAGCATCTTCTGCTTCAGAACTAAAGACTGTAATCCAAGATGCTTCTCAGGAACCCACTGAGAACATCCAAGATCAAAAGGAAGATGCTGATATTGACGATTTATAATTTGTAGTGCTAAAAAAAGTTATTTAGTGCTAACTTTCTATATTTAATAATACATATGGTTATAAAGTTAAAGTATTTTAAATAATATTATTTTAAAAGCTATTAACTTCAAAATATACTTACCAAAATAGTTTAATTAATTAATTTTACAAATATTATGTCTTTAATTGACAATGATAACATGATTTTTACATTTTCACAAGAAAAGAAGTTTAGAAAAGTTGTGGATTTAGAGAAATGATTTTTTTTATCAAATAAAAATTGACGTATTAAATTTAGGTTTATACAACGTGTGTGGTTTGGAATTTAGAATAAAATAATTTTTATTATAATTTATATGCTAATAAAATTTTTAAAATATAATAATAAGTTTCTTATAAATTATGAACTATTACTTTGTAAATGAATAATTTATTTTTTTAATATTATTGTTAATCTAAACACTTTTTGAATCATTATTTTGTAAAACAAATATTTAGTTAGTTTTGTAATTGTGTTTTTTCTAATATTTGTCAATGTAAGAACAAAATACTAAGAAATTACTTCTTATAAATTTATCATTATAATTGCTCTAAAACATGAAGTATAACAAAGCCGACATATCGATTTATGAATTAATTATTACTATTTGAAATTTGAACTAAATTTATTTATTTATTTACTATAAAGTTATCATTAATTAATTATTTTTATTTAACTAATAGATTTTTATTAAAAATTTAATTCATTTTAAAAGCATAATTTAAGATAAAATATGTATTGTAGAAAACATGGGGAGTATGAATAAAGTAGGTTAACAAAATTGCCAACCAAACATGAGTTTGTTTAAACAAACTCATACTCCCCACTTCCAAAACAGGAAACCAAAGATCCTCTTATTGCATAAATTAGTCTCCCTACAATTTTTAAGGGTTAAAGTATTATTTTCACTTTGAATTTTATTTCATTTTAGTCATGTTTAATTTTAGTTGATGTATTTTTAATAAATCTTAAAATTAGTTTATATAAGAAGTTTATTTTAAAATTTTCAAAAAATATTTAGTTTCTGATAATTTTTTCTTTATAAATTTTGGAAAAGTGTACCATGAAAATTATTATTTTTATTTAATCAATTTTATTAAAGATTTATTTTAAAGAATTAATTTTTAAGATTTATTAAAAGTACATAAACTAAAATTAGACATTTAAAAGTAACGAATCTTTTAAGCCACCCAATAGTAGATATTTCCTGTTACCAGTGTAAGGACTGATAAAGTAATTTTTTTATATTTTTTATTGTAAAACACAGAGGCCACAAACGCCAGAAGGCCAACCCTTGGCCCATTCAATAATACAAAGCATTTTACACATGATTTAATTATAGACAACAGTTCAGTAAAGTAACACACATAATTTGTCTATTTATTATTGACCACGAAACACACAAAATATTAGACACAAGTTAAAGCCAAAATCCCAGAGAAGAGTTTGAGCCCCCAAGCTAAGGGATCTCTAGATCTGGAGTCTCAGCCATGGCTGCTACTGCTTGTAACTGTAACAAGGGCTTCTCCAACAGCTACTTGCTTCTGAAGCCGGAAGAAGTGAAGTTCTTCGACCTGTTGCGCATCTTGTTTTCCAGTAACCTCAAGAAAAGGAAATTTGTAGATTCCAGTCACGCCAGAGAATACAATTTCTGGCACAGATTCTTCATCTTTCTCTCTATTTTCGTCCTCAAGCTCCTCCGATTCTTTGCCAAGCCGCTCGCCTTGTTTGGCTTCTACCTCGAGTCCTACCTCAACTTTTTGTCGGCCAACGGCGGCTTCTCCGGCATCCTCCTCAATATCTTACGATGTAAGTCCCCCTCAAACTTTATTCATAAAATAGTCAATTCACCCCTCACGGACAGCTTTTTTTTTTTTTTTTTTTTTTAGGTTCAATTATACACATACCTGAATTTTGTATGTTTTGATTATGTTTCTAAACTTTAAAAATTCTATTTTTATAAGATATTCTTGAGAAGTTTTTTTTTTTCTTCATTAAAATACGATGAAAATTAACGTGATAGTTAATGTATAAAAGTTGAAAGACATACATGACACTATTTATAACATAATTCATGTAAATTGATGTGGTAGTAGATATGTAAAAATTGATGGAAAAAACTTGGATGACTCCATCTTTGTGCAGTCTACTCAAATGCCCCATGTGCAAACGTTTTTTTTTTTTTATAAATATTTCAGAATTTTTTTCTTGCTTTGTTATTGGAGTGGGCTGCACAAATATAGATGCAACCTCGATTGTATCAAAGCCAAGTTTTGCTCAAAATTGATTATGTAAATGATTTTTAAAATGTCTTTTTAGATGAAAAATAATAACAATGATCTTAATCTTCTAGATAGTTGTAAATAGCATCATGTACATTTTCTAATTTTTTCATATCATTTGTCACGTCAATTTTCATCCTTTATTTTATATGAAAAGATATTTTTGGAACAATTTCAAAGTTCTAAGGTACTTTTTGAAACAAATTTCAAGGGTAAAAATAAATCTTTTCAAAGTGCATAATTGAAACTTACTCCAAAGTTTATAGGTATTCTTTTATATAATTTAACTCTTTTTTTTTTTTTGGTTGTTGTTGTTGTAGTAGTGAGGGACAAAATTTCACTATTTAACTTTTCTGTATATATAATATTTTAATTTTGAAAATTTAAGGAGATAAAGTAGATTAGAAAACTTACAAATATTGCTATTTAATTTTCTTGACATTAAACAAACTAGGAGGTTGCCATCTCCTTCCTTCTTCACTCCTTCCTCGTTCGCACTAACTTCTGGCTAAGTTTTTGAGTTGATTGTAATATTTTTCTATCTTTAACTAATATTATAACAATTTGTTCAATTTTGTGCAATTTTTCAAACTTCTAAAGAAGGAAAGGGTGTTAAAATATTGATAAAGTACTAAATTTACCTTAACCTATAAATTTAAGCTTTTAAATTTATTGATTTGATTTAAAGATGGCAAAACATTACTAGATTTCTCTAAGTTAAAAATAATGGCAGAACATAATTTTAATGGACATAATTCAAATTTCTCTACCTTAGAAGATTGTACAACATGTGCAATGATAATTCCAACATAGCTCAAGACAACTTTTTTATTGGAGTTCCAGATGTCCCTTCCACATCCACTAAACTAGAAGAAAATAGAAAATAGAAAAAAGACAAAAGTAATAGCAGTGATTGTTTGTGCCCGTGACCTTATAGAGTCCGGTTTGAACTCTGTCCACAAACCTCACCTTCTCTTTCTTCGATCATATTGCATGTGATATTTTTATATTTCCCCCCAATATTTTTGATTTATTGGTAGAGGGCAAAGCTGTGTCATTGTACTTAATAATAAAATATGAGGGTGCTGTTCTATAGGGACACTTGCAGATTTAGCCAAATATTAATAGGATATTGTAAATTTAGCCACTACTTTTATCTTTTTCAAATATAGCTAAAAATGGTAGCCCAACCCAATCAAGATTTGCAAAAAATATACAATGCTCTCAAAATCAAGGCATAGATTAGTTGTGCATATTTAGATTCCTTTACTTTAAAAAATCAATAGAACTTTTTTTAAAAAATAATAATAAAAAAAAAATCAATAGAACTTTGAACTATCAATTTTGTATTTGAAATTAAGGTCCTTATTGTTAACTAATTCTTTTGCACTATATTGACTGAGTACTATTTAAGGATTACAGAGCAGATTAATTTGTCCAAACATTTAGAGGTATAATGGTTAAACTAATAGGAATAATCAACTAAACTCTATTACTTTAGAGATCTATTAGAAATTTTTTGAATACAAGGCCTTTGTTGACACAATCTTTAAAATTTTGAAATCATTGGATTATATAATTGAAAATTTAGAAACTAAATAATTTATGATTTAACCTAATTAATGAAATTATTGAAATAAAAATATGTTGTGTGTTTTACTTTTAATTTTAATGCAGTGAGAGGGTTGAAAGTACCGGACAGCTCATCGGCGGAGTACTTGTCGATGATTGGTCATTTGGATAGCAGAGTAACGTTGGACAAAAACATAAAGCCCGGCGATGTGAACTACTTTGGAGCTCTCTGCATGATGGCTTCTAAAGTCGTCTATGAGAATGAAGCTCATGTTACACAAACTGTCAAAGATGTTTGGGAGGTACACTCCACTTAATTAATTACCATTTTATTTTTCTTCTTTTTTCTTTTTAATGAAATTATTTTAAACAACTATAATCAAATGATTTGTAAATTAAAGGTGAATGCTACAATGTATGTTCAGAATTTTTTGTTTTTAGTTGACCATTGGAATGTGGAAATCTAGATGTATATTGTGTTGACCATTTGAGACATTGTATGTTTGAGAGATTACTAATACTCCCAAAGTCATGTATTTTAAAAAGAAGGATAGAAGTCATAATTAATTTCAACTTCAACAATGTTTTTTTCTCTATATCATTGGCTAATTTTTTTTTCGTTCAATTATGCAGATGGAATTCTTGGGATTTTTCAACTTTTGGAATGGTAATAACATATTTCTTTTCCACTTTCTTAGTCAACAACCTAGCTATGGTTAATACTTAATGATATTTTTAATTAATTGAATAAACTAGATTATCAAGAAAAATGCTCAACACAAGCATTCATGATGCGGGATACAAACGTTGATCACGACACCATCATCGTGTCCTTCAGAGGTACAGAGCCCTTCAATGCCGACGACTGGAGCTCTGACTTCGACATTTCTTGGTACGAGATCGAAGGCATCGGAAAAATCCATGGCGGATTCATGAAAGCACTTGGCTTGCAGAAATCCCGTGGATGGCCGAAAGAAATAGAGCGACAAGAAAAAAGACGGCCTTTGGCTTACTACACCCTCAGAGAAAGGCTTAGAGAACTTCTCAAAGAAAATGAGAGAACAAGGTTTGTAGTGACTGGGCACAGCCTAGGCGGCGCTTTGGCCATTCTATTCCCTTCTATTTTAGCATTCCATGAAGAAAAATTATTGCTTGAAAGATTAGAGGGAGTTTACACATTTGGACAACCTCGTGTTGGAGACGGAAAATTTGGAGAATTCATGGTGAAATCAATCTTGCAGTACAAGATTCGTTACTATAGATTTGTTTATGGTTTCGACATGGTCCCTCGGCTGCCTCTTGACGACAAGGCCTTGATGTTCAAACACTTTGGACCTTGCATTTATTTCGACTGGAACTATGTTGCACAGGTAATCTAACATTTATATGTACATAAATGAATATATATTGAAGAAACGGTTTTGAATGAAACCCTTTTAATAATTTAATGGTAATTTTTTTGGGTTGTTAGATTCTTGAAGAAGAGCCATTCAAGAACTATTTCTCGATAGTGGGAGCTGTACTGATGAGAATCCACGCATGTTGCGAAATAGGAAGAAGCTTTACAATTGCATGGAGAAGGGGAAAGGAGTACGAGGAAAGAGTGTTTTTGAGAATAGTGAGGTTGTTTGGATTGCTATTGCCTGGAATTCCTGCTCATTGTCCTCAAGATTATGTTAATTCAACTCGTTTGGGTTCAACAAGTAGTCTTCACAGTGAGTACGATGTCAAAATTCAGTAGGTTTTTTTTTTTTGGGAAAATACTTGGCTTTCCACCTTTCTCTTTCAACTGTGCTTTCTCTCTTTTTGTTGTCGACAATTAAATGTGGAAGTATGTAGAATTCCTGCAAACTCAAACAGTCAAGTATTATTCTCTTTTTTTTTTTACTTAAAAAAATAATTGTTGTGTAAGATGATTGCTTATATGTATGTGGGTTGAATACTATCTCTATCTCTATCTCTGTCACTTCGTAATTAGTTTGTAATCGACATGTTTCCAGTCAGCTATTTTGATATGTGAGTATTAGAACTGAGAAAATTGCTTCCAATGGATGTTCTGATAGGTTCTGTCTTTCAATGATTTGTACAACTAAGGAATAATAATTTGCTGATGTAATGTGAGAAAAATTGAGAGGAACAATTAGGATGATAGTCTTCTCTCTCTCTGCTCATTTGATGGCTTTTTTTTCTTCTTACTATTGATTTTCCTGCCATATAATTGCTTGATTTTTTTTTAAATTCAATAAATCTAGATGGAAAGTAATGAGTATCTTAGCCACTAAGACATGCTTGATTTTTTTAATTCAACAATATATGTGGGTCAAGGTTATAGTGATTTAACCAATTAAACTGTGCTCAAATACCCGATGTGATTAGATAAACATCAACTTATTTGCATAAAAATTCATAGGTTAAAATACTATTTTAATCTATGTACTTTTAGTCTCCTTTCATTAATTCCTATACTTTCAAGTGCCTAAATTTAGTTTTTATACTTTCAATAAATCTTAAAATAGTCCTTATTGTTAGTTTGAAGTTAATTTTTATCAAATTTGATAAAATAATAATAATAACTTTCATTCAAAGAAAAGATACAATGTGAATATACTTCTAAAGTTTATAGAGTGAAAGTTAATATAGATTGATTTTTTTTAAAAAAAAATTAACAATAAATTAATACTATATAGGGATTAATTTTAAAATTTATTGGAAGTATAAAGATTAAATTTAAACATTTTAAAAGTACATGAACTAAAATAAAATAATTTTCATAGTAGAGACCCTAAAATAATATTTTAACCAAATTCATATAAGTTACGTGACGTCTGCACAAATGCTACATATATATAATTAATAAATTTATTTTTTGAGTTCGTATATATAATAACTTTATATGTAAAAGAATTGGACAATAAATGAATAATGGATGGTCCACCCCCACCCAAGGGTTTTAAAAGATATGGAGACGCAGTGGTAATCAATTAATGAAGCAATAATTAGAAAATGTGAGATATTGTTTGAACTTTGAAGCCTCTGATATTTCATATATACAGAAAAATTAAGCTTATCTTCAACATCATTTTATGTGAATTATATTATTGGAGTTTTTTTTTTAATAAAATAATGATAATTCACTTCATGAATAAAAAGAAACAATTTTCTTTTACCACCCAAAAGAGACAATGAATGTTTTTTTTTCTCATAAGGCGGACCTTGTGTTATTTTGAATTCTTTTTTTTGACAGAGAATCCACTAATAATTAAGGATTTGTTTGATAATGTTCATATTTTCTGTTTCTTGTTTCTTATTTCCGTTTCTCATTTTTTTTAAAAACATACTTATTTGATAATCCATCCCATTTATTGTTCTCAAAATTTGAGAAACGTTTTTAAAATTAGGGATGAATTTTAGTAGTAGTTCCGGTCTGTTCCGTTTCTATTTTTATATAATACGTTCCTCCAAGTTTCCAAAAGTTGTTCATTGATTCATTGGCAAGGAGGAGCTTAGAGACGGTTTTTTGCTTTCTTGATCCTAGGTTAAACTCCTGGGTAATACATCTTATTTTTTATTTTATTTCTTAACCTTACAATATGTATTATTTTAATTTATTTCTTAATTTTGCATACATACAATAGGTATATGTATGTAATATTTATATATCGTTTAATTTTGAATTAAAAATTTTGCAATATATGTATTTGTATATTATTTGAATTTTGAATTTTAAATTTTGCAGTATATGTATTTACATATTATTTTAATTTTTAGTACTCTTGGAACCAGTTAGAATTTTGCAATATATAAATTTTGTTCACTAAAACATACATTTAACCTCACTTTAATATTTTACAACCATGACATTTACATGGCAATATAATTGAGTTGGATTTGAGTCGACATCATTTACGACGAATGACTTGAGTAAGAGATAATATTGCAGATCAAATTTGGGTAACATTTGAAAATTTTGAAGGATAGAAACAATTTTATTATTGTTGTTAATTTTGCATCGAAACTTATTTGTATTAAATAATGTAAATTTTGATAATTTCTTTTGATATGTTTTAATGCATGTTATATATATTTTTTATAATATATAACTAAATTCTATTTAAACTATAAAAAAGGAAGAAGAAAAAAAAGAAATAGTTATCAAACAAGTTTTTGTTTTTGTTTATTTTTTTCCAAGAAACAAGAAATAGAAATAGTTATCAAACATATTCTTGCTTTTAGTTTTTAAAAAACAAGAAACAGAAAACAATAAACAAGAAATAGGAAACGAAAACGTTATCAAACAGAGCCTAAACTGTTCTCAATTTCAAAACTAATTTGTTCAAAAGAATTTTCCCCCACAAGACATTTCTCTAGGTTCTTGCTAGATCGAGTTGTCGAATCCCAATCAATATCTACCCATATTCAAAGAAAATTTCTTCCACCCTAATTTAACTTTGGTTCTTTAGTTTGTAAGATGTAGAGCATAGATTTAATCTTGATATATCTTAATAAAATATATATTAATAGTGTGTTTGGAATAACTTGTAAAAAAAATTATTTTTGAACAAAAATTAATTGATCTTTCTATAAGTACATTTGAAAAAATTAATAATTTAAATGTGTTTAGTATAACTTATTGAGTGATTTTATGTGATCAAAAATGAGTTTTTAAAAGATCTGAATAAATAAAAAGTGCTTAAAAAAAATTGGATTAGTTAAATTTTTTTTTGAATAAACAATTGGTAGATGAATTATCCAAAAATCATACTATCTTAAAAAGTGGATAATGGAGAGAATCATTTTTAAATTATTTTGCCCCAATGATCATTTTGTTATTTTGAATATACCCCTTCATTAGTTTTTATATTAAATAATTTGAAGTAATGAAAGTACATTAAAATTAAATTTGAGCCTATAAATAAGAATTTGAAAGATTTTTTTAATCATTTTCTACTAAATAGGCATTATAAAATAGCACTTATAATGCAAAATAGATGTGTCAAAATAAAAAATGCTACTTGGGCTTTCTTTTTATTATTATTATTATTATTATTTTATTTTTTTATATGGGATGTGGGGTTTATTTCTTTTCCTTTACATAAAAAGAGTTTTGTATTTAAGTAATGAAAGTAGACTAAAACAACAATAATTATCATTCTCTCTCTATATATATGTATGTATAATCTATAATTATTTATTATTTTATATTTTATATTAAAATGTGAGGATGTTGGAAAAACATTTTTGGACAATTTTTTCCTTCTTTAGTTTACTAATTTACAAAATATGTCATAAACAACTAATCATAAATAAATAATATTTAATTATCAATAATAAATTTTATATTAAAAAGTGAAGAGGTTGGAAAAACATTTTTGGACACTTTTGTCCCTTCTTTAATTTACTAATTTACAAAATATTTCATTAACAATTAATGATAAATAGTAAATTAATTAATTAATATTTAATTATCAATAATAAATGTATAAAATCTAAAAGGTTGGAATGTAAAAGTTTTTTCCTACAATTTTTTTCTTTAATTAATTCATAATGGAATTTTATAAGTTTTAGAATTCAAAAAGTTGTGTAACTCTCACATTCTACTATAAAATTGGATTTTCTTCACAATTTCTTCTCCTACACTTGAAGCTACATCCTTTCTTCATTTATGTTCACTCAAGTCATTGCTCCCAAAGACTCTTCAATCTTCAAAACATCACAAGATGTTGATGTTCTATTCAAGTTGCAAGAGATGTGTGTGTCGAATTAATATCTCGGATCTTAGGCTTGTGACCCTACAACTCCATTTTGATGAAATTGAGTAACAATTGTTTGTTTAGCAAATTATTAGGTGAGCAAATCTATTTTAAGGAATGAGTGTGTAACTAGAGACTTAGATTTTTTTTGTACTATTTGTTTTTTTTGTTGTACTTTTATAATTAGTGTATTGTTATTTTATTTAAAACGTGTGTTAGAAAAATAAAAATTTATAAGTTTATGTTCCTTTTGTTGAATAAAAATTTATAAGTTTATGTTCCTTTTGTTGAGTAAAATCATGTAACTTTATGCCTCACAAAATTTTTAATTAATTTTGAAATATAAAAACTAAAAGATTGGAATATGAAAAGTAATTAAAAACAACTAATTAAAACCCACCTCCTCACAAAACCCCACATTCAAAACCACACCAAATAAATAGCACAATTAAAAACAAAATAAAATTTCTACCTTCTGAATTCTCAAAGAATTTAAAGAATTTTCCTTTAATTATAATTAATAATTTTAAGGGAAAAATACCTTTTTGGTCTCTCAGTTTTGCATTTATTTCCCTTTCGATCCCTAAGTTTTCAAACTAAATAAATTTACCCATGAATTTTGTATTTCGTATCAGTTTTAGTCCCTCCGTCAGATTTTCTGTTAATTTTTAACAGAAAGCTGACAGACACATAAATATTATTATTATTATTATTATTTATATATATATATATATATATATATATATATTTCATTTGTTTTAAATCTCTCCATTTCAAGTTAAACATTAAACATAAACATTGTTAAGATGAAAGGATTTAAAATGTAAACAAATATGCAATTGTTGAAACGAAAGGATTTAAAACAAAGGAAATAATTAGTTGAAACGAAATCCTTTCCCCTTCATTTTAAATGGATTTAAAAAAAAATAGAAAGAAGAGGAATGGAAAGAGGACAAGAAGAAATATTGGAGAGAAGAAGGAAAACGAAAAAATAAAATTTTTTTTTGGCAAAATACATTTTTAAATGGGCATATGTAACAAATGAATTTTGTTTTTAAAAAAAGAAAGGAAAGGAAGGGAAAGAAGACAACAAGAAATATTGGAGAGAAAAAAAGTAGGAAACGAAACAAAAAAAAAAAAGGCTAGCGATGGCGCCCAGAGACCGAAGAACGACGGCCGGAGGCAAAGGGAGGCGGCGGCGGGCGACTGGAAAGCAACGGCAGGCGGCGAAGGGGAGAAAGAAGAGAAAACAAATATATATATATATATATATATATAAAGTTTAAAAATTAAAAAATTAAAAAAAATATTATAGAAAGTTTAATAATTAAAAAAAATATTTTTTAATAATATTTAAGTGTCACGTCAGCTTTCTGTTAAAAATTAACAGAAAATTTGACGGAGGGACTAAAACTGATACAAAATACAAAACTCAGGGATAAATTTGTTCAATTTGAACACTCAAGGACCAAAAGAGAAATAAATGCAAAATTAAGGGACTAAAAACGTATTTTGTCCTAATTTTAATTATAACATTGAAATCAAATTAGTAATTTTATGTTTATTTAGTTTGAAAAAAGTCACACACACACACACACACACACACACACACACATATATATATATATCAATATTTAGATTCTTTAATAAAACAAACATAGTAATTTAAAAAAAAAAGTTTCAAATTTGGAAAAATAACTTTTTCAAAATAAATTCTTCAAGAAATATTCTTTTTTCAAAATAAAACAAATGAATATATACTCGTTTCCACAAACAATTTGAATGCTCTCTTTTAAAAAAAATAAATTTAAAAATGACAACGTATACTAATATTGGTTAAGAAATAATTCAAAGGGGACATGGGAGACACATTGCACAATTTGGTGGGTTCAAAACAATTTTAATTTTGAATTTGTTTAATGGAAAAAAAGAAGGATATGTTCCCATAATGTCATGCCCCACTCTAGATCACCGTAATTAACCTAGGACGTGACGTATCGACAATAGATACTAACTAAGCTATGAAATATATTGTCAAACTTATAAAAACTAAACACATTTTGAAAGCAATAAATGGTTTGCAAAATTTTATTGAAACTAAAGTTCGTAAAAATTTCGGCAGATTTTTTTCCTGAAAATTGAATAAAACACACTTGAATTTGAGAAAAAGACTCCCAAATAATTTATCTAAACTCCCACACTACCACCAAATGTGCCATAATAAGTAATCAGCTCATAAACCAACAACCATCACATAACCACAAACCAACAATAGAAAAATATAAGACCCCGTTTGATAACCATTTGGTTTTTAAAAATTAAGCCTATAAATACTACTCCCACCTATGGTTTTATTTGTTTTGTCATATACTTTTTGCCTATGTTTTCAAAAACCAAGCCATATTTTGAAAACTTAAAAAAGTAGTTTTCAAAAACTTGTTTGTTTTTAGAATTTGGCTAAGAATTCAAATACTTCCTTAAGGGAGATGAAAACCATTGTAGAGAAATTGGAAGAAAACAAGCTTAATTTTCAAAAACCAAAAACCAAATGGTTATCAAACAGGGCCTAAATGGTTCAATTTACAAACCATCATAAAATGAAAAAATGGTAGAAGGTTGTCAACAATAATGCTAGCCACTCTAGTTCAAAAGACAAATAAAATACTAAATTTATATGTAAAATGAAAGGTAATATGCATGAGAATTGTGACATATCTCAACCTCGATAAGCCCACTGGATACTCCAGTGCTACCTAGTAGAAAAATTTAGGAAAAGAATGAGCTAAAAAGTCCAGTGAATGATGGAAGTTTAAAAGAAAACAATTTTAAGAAAACTATTAACATAAACATTTACAAATGGTCGTTCGTAAACATTATAAAAACGCTTGCACGTAAAATCTTTGAAATACTTGTAAATTTCATTGTAATTAGGTAACTCAAATATTTTAAAGACTATAAAAACTTTAAAATATAATCTTGAAGCATAGTATTTTAAATACATAATACCAAAAACATGCTAGGAAAATTTGTCACTAAACTTGTACACGAAACTAGTCATACTGGCGTAGAGTCATCTCAATACGCATAGCAGAGTGAACTAGTCATGCATAGAGAAGATCCACATCAGAGCTAATCTAGTCATACTGTGCATAGAGTAATCTCAAGATACACAACAGAACAATTATTCATACTATATATCGAGTAATCGCAAGGTATATATATAGCATAACGAATCTAGTCATACTATGCACCCAATATTCTTAAGGTAAGGTATATATATAGCATAACGAATCTAGTCATACTATGCACCCAATATTCTTAAGGTACATAGCAGAACAACTAGTCATACACACGTAAAGCAGCCTCCCAATGGCAAAACACCTCGACACTCGACCCAAACCTTATGTGTGTGTCGAAGTGGGTCCCAAAGACTTCATTTATATCATACATACATACAGCAATACATTCACGTAAGTGTATTGGGAAATCATCATGAGTACAATATCTAGTGGTTTGAAATAATTCTATGTGAAATCATCGTAAGTTCTCAAACCACACTAAAATCATAAACATTTTTAAATCGAGGTCTCATAACTCAAAGTCATAACTCAATGATTAATTTCCATAACTGAAATCACCATAATCACAATTGGCTTTCATAAATCCATAAACTCATATATCAACTAAAATCATGATTCGAAAATCTAATCATTTCTAAAATCCACAACGTTTGAAATGTTTTAACAACTCGAACCTCAATAAAAAGGCTAATTCACAAAGTTCTCAAAATTTTCAACACTTTACAAAACTCAAATCATAAAATCCAACAACATCCATGATCCTAAATCTCTTAAAACTTTATGAAACTCTATCATAAAGTCAATCGTCGACCCCAAATCACTTTTTACAATTATACAAAATTTTCATTTCTTTCAAATAATAGGACAATTTACAAAATAAGCATAAATTCCTTGAATTCTTAAATACCCAAATCATTTGTATGTGTATAAATCATAATTGATTTCGAAATTTCACAAATTCCGTCAAATACTAAAATAATTGACATATTTGCAAAATTAACCACTCGCAAAGTTATCGACGTTATAATTCCAAGTCGTAATTAGTCATTCTAAACCTCGATTGACCTAGAATTAATTTGAACATAATATGAGTAATTTCTTAATTTTCAATTAAAACACCATGCTTATTAATTTTAAGGGTCCAAGTTATTATCCAACATACAATCAATTTCACTATTCACATTCGTCCTTTCTCCACCATAACACACTTTCCCCTCTTTCCTTCTTCCATTTCAAATAAACCTTTCCTCTTTAGCCCTACAAATATAATCTCTCTCTACGATCACTCTCTTTTCCCAACCAACTACTAAAGTCATGGCCTCTAACTCTATTTTGTTGAACAACGCATCCATATTGAGTTCTTGACAAAAGGAGAAAGTCCCACATAAAAGCGGTAGTCTTCTAATCCATCCAACCCAAATGAGAACATGCTAGAAATAGAGCATTTAGCTTACCGGTTGGTCCCCAACCTTCGATTCTTGATTTCATTTTCTTCTACGTTACAAATCTTCTTCCACACCAACTTCGAACCAAGGAAAAATTAAGAAATACGCATTAAGTACATGAACAAGTATGAAAGTAAAGAAACCCACATAACATTTCATCTTCTCCATGCTTTTTCTTGATTAACCAACTAAAAATAGCTTACCAGACTTGAAAACTTTGTCTATGGATTTCTTCGATCTACTTTGAGCCTTAACCACGAATCTCCAACAATTTTAGTGCTACACAACCAATCTGACAGGCTATCTACTTCTTTCTCCTTCTCTATTTCTTTCCCCTTTTGTTCACTGTTTTTCTTTTGTCTATTTTATTTATTTATTATTATTATAAAACCAATGGTGGCTTCCCCTGAAGCCCCCATTTTCTTTTGATAAGTTCATTTTATATTTATTTAGTATATATTGTTTAGGTTGTTTTCGGTTAGTTTTCTTATAGTTTTTAGATTTTAATTCATGCATTTCTTTTATTTTTGTAGGTGATCAAGGATTTCATTTTGAAGGCCAAAGTTCAAAGATTTTCAAGTTGAAAGCTACCAAAAAAAAAAAAAAATAGCACCTAGGCACCACAGACAATGCAGGAAGATAGAATGCTAGTGCCTAGGTGCCATGAACTTTGAAGTGTGAATCTGAGAAGCAAGCCCAGGTTTTATGGCCTATAAATACATCCTTTTGCGAATTTTGAAGAGGATTGGAGGAGGAGAACGAGCAAAAGACAATTGGACACTATTTTGGAGGGTCCGAGCAACCAAACGGAGCGAGAGCAATGATTGGAAACTCGTGGAATCGCCCGAATTTGTTTCTTTACCCTTTCTCATTCTCTTTGGTTGTAATGACTTCCATAGTCTTAGTTAGGACTTTTGTTGAGATTTTCATTATGAACTAAGTTACTTTTTCTAGAGCTTTGATGTAATCGCTATTCGAATCATATTCTTCCTAATTAATAGCTGATATTTCAATTTCGTATTTGGTTGTGAAAACTTTTCCGAGCTTAATGCATGTTTAGATTTGACCACTCTTTACATCGATTTCATGTCATAATTTGAGGTTGAGAGACAAGAATTATTGATAGATCTAAATAGTTTTCCTAATTTACACTTGAGATAGTGATATCCTTGTGGATTTTTTGTTAATATAGATTCTACGTTCGACATAATTGAGTTGTTGGAATTGTCATAGAAATATAAACAATTTACTTTTCAATGAATATCGTTATTGATTGAGAGAGAATATCGAGTCTATAGGGTAGAACTTGCCAACAATCTAGAAATAGAATTTGCTTCGACTATTAATGAACGAAGAATAAGAGGAGATAATGTTGAAGTCATAGTTCTAAAACCTTTTGCAATTAAATTTAAACCTTTGTCTTACGTTGTTAATTTTGGAGCCCTTATTTCATTCTTTTGCTGTTAGTTTCAATTTCACCCATCATCAATTAATTGATCCTCAAATAAAACTGAAACTTACGAATTTGGTAATTGATAACATTCATTTCCTGTGGAGAACGATACTAGTACTCACAATACTATATTACTTGTAACGATTCGTACACTTGCGAATTTGAGCAACAGCTTTCTTTCAATTTTTTTTTTCATTTTCCTTTTGTGTGGCTTCCAAGGAAGCTGAAGCCATGTAGCCAAAGCTAATGTTTTTTCATTTTTCTTCTCCTTTTTCCCAATTCTTTATTTTCCTTTTCTTTTTCTTCTTTTCCAAAATAATACAAAATTTCTTCTCTTCTTTCGCCTTTTCTTCCTAACAAATTACTTTATTTTCAATTTCCTTTTACTTCTAATTTATTTCAAACTTTATCCTCTTTGAAAATATTTGAAAATCAAATATCCAATATGTCATGTATATCAAAATACTAGAAGACTAAAATCAGGTCTTACACATGAATGAGAGGTTGACACGATTGTACTTTCCTCCGAACATTTTGGGAAAGCAATTAATTGAAGTATTATGAGAGAGAAGGAAAGCAAGGGTAAATTGGTAGACTCCAGGTTGTTTGGAGCATGGGAATGGAAGGATGAGAATGAGAATTAGAGATGTTCATTTTCTACTAAAGAATCCCAGTTTAAATGAAAATTGGGGGAGGAAGTGGGAAAAAAAATATCCTCGAGCTAAACGGGAAACATTCTCCGTCCTCATCTGTGTTTAGCTTGTAGGAATATTTTCCCCATATGATTGCTTTGATTTGAATTATCTGGAGGATGGCTTACTATTATATTAAAAAAATTGACGATATAAATCAAACCTATTTCTCGATTCGATAGAAGCCCAAAGAGATGAATAGAGTCCCAAATATTAAGAGATATGTAAAAAACTTGCTCGATTACGCCTATTCCTAATCCTAAATGGAATATAAGGACGTAGTGATCCATATGTAAACATAGTATCTATTTAAGTACGCTCGGATGACCTTTCTCATAATTAGAATGTATAACGCCTAGCCCTATTTCAGTCTTGCCCGATATGGAATTAACTTATAATCATGGAATCGACTTGATCATCAGATTATAGATTATAAGTTCATAATCCTAGCCCATTCCCATTTTGGGTGGATAGTTTGATTTCAGTTAGTAAGTTTGAACTAAGAAATAGATTCTAGAAGCTAAACTAAAAAAGAGTCTCCTGAGCAATTTCAATAATCGGGTTCATTAATATTCTTGGTATAGTAGTTGTTATTTTCCTTTTTTTACGTCCCCATGTCCTTGACAATTTCGAAAAACTATTCATACTATGATCATAGTATGGTGGCAGTCGGGCAAGTATGGCCCCATCGTTCAGGACATCTCTCTTTCAAGAAGGTAGCATGGGATTCGACTTCCCCTGGGAATGGGGTAGTACAAAAGGAAGTTCTCCCGTTCCCGTTCCATGCCTCGTTTATTTTTATTATTATTTTAAAAATGATAATAATATGTATGTATGTATGTATGTATGTATTAATACAAAGACATAGTTATGTTTGAATCACTTTCGATTATGAATTGTAATCTTTAAATTTAAGGTTTTATTAATTGTTTAATGACTTATGAGATATTATAGGAATAATTTGATATGTTTGAACTATTTTAAACTCCTATGTATGAATAATTAAGTAACTTAATATGAAATATTATTTTATTTCATTTAAGAGGTTTAAGAATTTTTCATGAAGAATTAACCATTTAAATGAGGATTCATAGTAGAGAATTAACTATTTAATTGAAAATTTTCTTTAAAAAATTATTTATTTAATTTTTTTTCTAAAATAAATTAAACGGATTCTCCGCAGGGAACTCGACCCCACAGAATGAAATGAAAATTTTCAAATCCTTACCTCGATCCCTACAAAATTAAATGAAAATTTTTGCAGGGATGAGGAATGAAATGGGGGGCGAGGAGGGGACGGAGAAGCCATCCCCGTCCCCGCCTCGCCTCGTGGATGTTTGTAATGAGAATTTATTTAGAATTACTTTGTTTGGTGTGAGTTTTGTAATCTTTGGAATGAGAATAACCTATTTCTTGGACACTTTTGGAGTTTCTTATTTTTCTTTTCATTTCATTTTTTCCATTTTAAGTATATTTCTTATTGACACGTTAATTTATATTATTTAATTAATACTAATTAATCAAATTTGTTATTAAATTCAAATTAAGTTTATAATTGATAAAATCATATTTAAATTAATAATTCAATTTCATAATATATGAAAAAGCAATTGAAAACAATGATTTAAAATTAACTCAATTAATCATTCCATTGTAGTTTATGAAGAAATATTAACTCATTGAGGGTATATTTACTTCATTCATTTTTACTAGTAAAATATATTAAGTCGATGGAATTAATTATTTATTAAAACTATTAATTAATTAACTACAATATATAAAATTTATACCATTAAATAGTTTTGTAGAAATATTCATATAATTATAGTTAAGTCTAATTAAAATGATTAATTGATTATTGAAAATAAATTAATTTACATGAAGGACTTAAAAGTTAATCTTAAATAGTTCCCTAATTAGAATATAATAATGACAATAGTTCTTTAGCTCTCAAAATTCCACGTAAGGCAACGTGGAAAGAATCACAAGCAAGCTAGCTAGCTGTCAAGGAAAGGTGGGCCCCAGTTTCCAATAATTTAACGGCATTCAATTACATAATAAAGCATTTTACACACTATTTTATTTTTTATTCGGAAACAACTAACAGCACACAATTATTATTTATTGGCTACAACTACAATACAACTTAGAAAGTAAAAACTACCAGAGAAACGTTGGAATTAAGATCGAGGGAGTTCCCAGATCTTGATCAATATCAGGCATGGGTGGTCGTGCTTATAACTGTAACAAGGGCTTCTCCGAAAGCTATATGCTTCTGAAGCCGGAAGAAGTGAAGTTCTTGGACCTGTGGCGCCTCCTGTTTTCCAGTAACCTCAAGAAAAGGAGATTTGTAGATTCGAGTAACGCCAGAGAACACAATTTCTGGCATAGATTCTTCATCTTTCTCTCTATCATCGTCCTCAAGCTCCTCCGATTCGTCGACAACCCACTCGCCTTGTTTGGCTTCTACCTCGAGTCCTGCCTCAACTTTTTCTCCTCCAACCACGGCTTTTCCGGCATCCTCCTCAATATCTTACGATGTAATTAAGTCCCCTGAGCTGATCCCATTTTAACTTCCATCCATCTTCAACTCGCCGCAGCTCTAATTAAAATTATTGAAATATATATATCTACCGACTTTTATTATTATTTTTATTTATGCAGTGAAGTTGAAAATACCGGACAGCTCATCAGCGGAGTACCTGTCGTTGATTGGTCATTTGGATAGCAGAGTAATGTTGGATAAAAACATAAAGCCTGGCGATGTCAACTACTTCGGAGCTCTCTGCATGATGGCTTCTAAAGTCGTCTATGAGAATGAAGCTCACGTTATACAAACTGTCAACGATGTCTGGAAGGTACCCTCCACCACTTACCACTTTTTTTTAATGAAATTATTTTTACGAAATAATTTGTAAAGAGTTAATAACTTAGATCCTATTAATTTCATAATCATTTGATTTTCTTTTAAAAAATTAAGCTTATAAACATAATTTCCACCAATGAGTTTATGGGTTTTATTATCTACTTCCTAAAATTGCTTTCAAAATTTAAGCTAATTTTTTATAACTAAAAAAAAAAATTTTAAAATTGTTCTTATTTTTAAAATTTGGCTAAAAATTCGATCAAACATTTCTTATAAAAAAAAAGGTGAAAGTCATGGTAAAAAAAAATTATGAGGAAATTGCAAGTACAAGTTTAAAAAACAGAAAACTAAAAACGAAATCGTTATCAAATGAAGCTTTAATGTTACTATGCATGTTCAAATTCTATTTTTTAGTTCAACTATTGAGAGGTGGAATCCGTACATTTGGAAAAAAATTTGAATGATGCCAGCATGCAGCCACAATATAGTTACTCTTAATAACCATTAGATATAGATATGAAAATTGATCTACATGTCCCTTATAGTGATTGAATACAAATTTCAAATACTCTTTCTCATACTTTGAAAATGTAAAACTGTAAGTCAGATGGTGACAATTTTATCCAATAATTTTTCAAATATTATTAGACTTTTAAAACAGATATATAAGAACTAGTTGAGACAACTTATGTTGATCAGATCACTACTACTCACAAAGTCATAAACTTTAAAAAGAAATATTTAGTCCAATATCCGCTGAACAATGTTGTTTTCTCTCTAGTTGATAATTGTTTTTTTTTTCTTTTAAATATGTAGATGGAGTTCTTGGGATTTTTCAACTTTTGGAACGGTAAGAACACACTCCTTTCCACTTTACTTACTGTCAACTTAAGTGCATAAATAATATAGTTGATAATGATGTTCTTAATTGTATTTACTAGATTATCAAGAAAAATGCTCAACACAAGCATTCATGATGCGGGATAAAAAAGTTGACCACAACACCATCATCGTGTCCTTCAGAGGCACAGAGCCCTTCAATGCCGACGATTGGAGCTCCGACTTCGACATCTCTTGGTACGAGATCGAAGGCATCGGAAAAATCCATGGCGGATTCATGAAAGCACTTGGCTTGCAAAAAACCCATGGATGGCCCAAAAAAATAGACCGACAAGATGAAAGACGACCTTTGGCTTACTACACCCTTAGAGAAAGGCTTAGAGAACTTCTCAAACAAAATGAGAGAACAAGGTTTGTAGTGACTGGACACAGTCTGGGCGGCGCTTTGGCCATTCTATTTCCATCTATTTTGGCATTCCATGAAGAAAAATTATTGCTTGAAAGATTAGAGGGAGTTTACACATTTGGACAACCTCGTGTTGGAGATGGAAAATTCGGAGAATTCATGGTGAAATCACTCTCACAATACAAGATTCGTTACTACAGATTTGTTTATGGGTTCGACATGGTCCCTCGACTGCCCCTTGACGACAAAGCCTTGATGTTCAAACACTTCGGACCTTGCATTTATTTCGACTGGAACTATGTTGCGCAGGTACCCTAACATTTATATATATATAAACGAATATATATTGAAGAAATATTTTTGAATGAAACCCTTCTAATAATTTAGTGAAATATTTTTTGGTGTTGTCAGATTCTTGAAGAAGAGCCATTCAAGAACTATTTCTCGATAGTGGGAGCGCTACTGATGAGAATCCATGCATGTTTCGAGATAGGAAGAAGCTTCACAATTGCATGGAGAAGGGGAAAGGAGTATGAAGAAAGAGTGTTTTTGAGAATCGTGAGGTTGTTTGGATTATTATTGCCTGGAATTCCTGCTCATTGTCCTCAAGATTATGTTAATTCAACTCGCTTGGGTTCAAAAGACATCTTCTTTTCTCCTCCCAAAGGTCGTCTTGACAGCGAGTACGATGTTAAAATTCAGTAGGGTCGTTCTTTTTTAACTGCCATGGGATTTGGATGGTTTTGTTGTATTAAATGATGGTTTAAAAATAATGTGATGAATTGAATATCCTCCCAAAAAAAAAAAAAAGAAGTGACTGATTAAATGTACTTTATATATTACGAAAGTATTTTTCAATAGAGGTGTTCTGAGATTATCTCTATCTTTCATTTCTGTATCCAACTGTTATTAGGAACGGATAAATTTTAAGATCTATATCAAAGGCAGCCACATTATGAGATTGTGGCGGTTTCATTGAATAATTTGTCTATTTCATGAGTATCTTTCTTTCCCTCTATTATTTTTAGTCATATAATTGCTTTGATTCTTTCTAATTCAATAAATGTATGAGTCAGCCGGCCCGACCTGACTTAATTAATCTTATTAAAGATTATGAATGCTTCGCCTACTAAGATATGTTTAGATTGATACGACATAATTTCTTGTTTTCATAAAAATTCATATAAGAATAAGTGGGTGAATTACTTGATATAATAATAATAAGAGGAAGAATAAGAATAATCTCATGTGTAAAAAATTCAAAATAATAAATGATCGAGGATGGTCGACCAAACTGTTTCAAATTTTTTTTTTTTGAGTTTATCTTCTTTTTTTTATTGGAAAAGTAAGCTTATCTTCAACATAATCTTATGTGAATTATATTTCTATTAATGTAGTTCGAATACACGGACCCATCATAGAGATGATCTAAATTTTCCGGCACAAATAAAATATGACCGGCTTTCTCAAAATAACGATGAATAACTCACAACGAAAGCAAGAGGAAGACAAAACCCAATTAATGCGAGAGTGACGAGGGAGGGACGAGAGTGAGAGACGAGAAGACCACGTCGCCTTTCAACCTCTACATTGAGACCCACGACTTCTGTACAGTTCACACATACCACCACCATGAGACTCACAGAACGACACCAGAAATCGCATTGGAAGGAGGGGAGAAAAGGTCACCGGAATGCATAGGCATCAAATCTCTGGAATCTATTTAGCAAAACGACGCAAGAAGATCGTGCCCTCACTGTCTGCATTCGCTTGCTGGAAGAAGAAAATGAAGATCGGAGATAATGAAATGGTTTGGCACTGGCGTGCGTGAGAAGGAGAAGAAAAAGGTTGAAGATGGTGATGGGGCGTCGACATAGGTTGATTGTTGTTTTCTTGTACTTTCGCTCTCGTTGGGTTTTTTCATCCACTCATTGTGACGTAAGCAAAAGATTATATACTAGTTTTTAGAAAGCAAATTATATATGATTGGGGCTAAAATTTTGGATCATCCTTGTCAATTTTCCAAACTACAGAAGGTGCAGTTATGAATCAATGTGAAAAAAAATAGGGATATGTTCAGTAAAAAAAGAAAAAAAAAATCCAAGAATCTGGATAGGTTGAGTTGACAAAAGATGTGATTGGATGATTAAAGAGATTCTAGATTTGTCCATCTTATTAATTAATATGAAAAATCAAAACAAATCCAATCCGAATAATATGATACTTGGGGTTGACTCAAAATAGTAATAATAATAATCCGATCCTGCGTAGTTAAAAATTAACAACTTTGTTATTAAAATAATCAACGGCAAGTACTTCAATAACCAATTGGCCTAATTAAATGTTGAAACATGATTTTTTTGGGTCAAATTGCAAAGACCACCCTAAAGTATGATAGTTGTAATAATCGCACTCCTAAACTTTCAAGTGTAAAAGTTAAACCCTCAAACTATTATAAATATATAAAATTAAACCCTTCAATTATCATAAGGAAAAAATTTGAGTGCAAGTTGGATGGCACCCAAGTCTTGTGTTATCCAATTTATAATCATAGATTTTTTTTTAAAAACCAAATTTTTTTTCTATGGTTGTAAAGTGGGCAAGACTTGAGTGCAACCCAGCTTGCACCCAAATTATGCCCTTATCATAAATGTAAAAATTGGATCAATTTTACTCAATTTCTCCCTCATAATTCTTCTCTCTATTTTCTCTCTCTCCTCATTCCCCTACCTTCAACCACCCACTCTCTCTATTATTTCTCTCTATTTTTCTTTCAAAGAAACTTTCTGGTGGAGGTCCTTTCTAAATTAACCAATGAATTAAGGTGACCAAAGAAATAAAAAATTTGAGTCATAATTTCTATATGATCCTTTTCTTCCTCTCTTTATGAACTCATCTGAATTAATTTCCCTCAATTGAATCAGAATCTTTGTGGGTACTTGGAATGTTACTGGAGATCACCGATCGGAAGTTTGTTGTCGATTTAGCCGATTGGCTCAACCTCAAAGATGCTGCAGATTTACACGTTGTTGAGTATGTGTAGATCCAAAAAACAGAACTCTTTGTTAAAAAATTGGGCTCTAAATTTCAATTGGGTTTGTTTTCTGTTTTTCTGGAGGGAAGATTTCAAGAGATTGTACTAATAAAAACAAGAACAGTGGTCGGACCAGAGGACACAGCCAAAGCAACGAACTGGAATTTACTGATCGGAACGATTCTAAATAACAAATACGGATGCCCATGGCTTACGCCGATGATGATGAACACAGCCATCAGCGGCGAGGACTGCACAAGAAACACAGACCCCAACAGAATGATGAGCTTGGCCAGAGATCAAACGCCGATCAAATTCTTGGCGAGAATTTTAGCGAAGGAGGTCATCGACGGGAGCAGATATTTTTATTGGCAAGCAAGAAGATGGTCGGAAAATTGAGAGAATTGGTGTAAAATGGATCCAATTTTTACATTTACTATAGTTTGAGATCTTAATTTTCACCTTTTAAAGTTTAAGGGTTTAATTTTTACACTTTTAAAAGTTGGAGGGTTTAATTTTTACACTTCAAAATTTAGGGGTCTAAAGTTTACACTTTTGAAAGTTTGATGGTTTAATTTTTACATTTGAAAGTTTAGGGGTGCAATTTTTACAACCACCAAACTTTAGGTGTAGTTTTTGCAATTTACCCTTTTTTTAAGTTCAAACACACTTAGGTATGAGATTCATACCTTTTGACCTTTTAGTCGATAATATAATTTTTTAATTAGTTAAGTTATGCTTCGGTTGACATTTAAAATAATAGAACTCTATATTAGAAATGTGAGTACTATAATTATATCTATACTACATATAAAAGTGGCTATAGAATAGATTTTTTTTTCTTTTTAAGTTCAACAATATGTGAAGTGATAATTCAATTCTCTGACATTTTGCTTGAGATTACAATACCTTAGCCAGAGAGCTTTACATACTTATCTTCCAATTTACTTTTATATATCTACGTTTTGCTCTTTTTAACTATTTAGTCTATATAATGTGATTATTTTTCTAATACCATTTAAATGACGTGAATTAAGATCACATACTATGCAATGCATGTGGACTTGATCACAAAGAAAGAACATTTCAAGTATTAAAGAACTTAAATTTTCCAGAAGTTCATTGTCTTCTTCGTTCTCATAATTGTAATGTAAAAGTTCATCAAAACTAACTGTAATCTATAATTATTAATATTTTGAGGTTGTTAGGTAAATTCAAGCATTTTACTTGTATTATCAAACAAGTTATCTGAGTTTTTCAGTCAGTTCGGTTCTAATCGATTGGATGAGGGAAGAAAGACATGAAAATTTAGGAACTATTAGCAAAAGAAAGAAAAAAAAATCCGTATAGAACTTGCATGTAGTGTGAACTACAAAAGAGAAGAGGGGCAACAGTGGCAGCACTGATTGGGTATAAAGGATGGATTAGGCCGACACTTTTCTTTTACTTTTTCAAATTTGTAATATTTTAATAATGATTAATAAATTTGTTATTATTATTATTATTATTATTTATGAGTTCGACGGATTGATAGTTAATTTAAATGAAGGATCAAGCATTAGCAAATGCACATACATGCAAACACCTGTTCTTATTTTTAATTTATATTATTTTAATAATTTATTTCAATTTAATCTTGATGGTTAATTTAAATCAATAATATAATTAATTTAGAAATATGATTAAAAAAAAGATACAATAATTCAAAATATGGGTTTTCACATGGACGATTATACATTATATTGTCTATAAGGATTACCATGAAAATGACAAAAATATGAAAGCATTAAATAAAAAACGGTTGCACTACATAGAGCAAAACAAGAACTGGTTCTTGTAACAATTCAAAATAATATTTCAAATAAATATTAAAGTTTATTATTAAATGATTATTTTGAAACTCTAAAAGACGTGTGCATCGCATAATATTAACTACTATATATAAAAGAATAATGGTACTTAAAAAGAGCTATTCATATACAGTTCTATCAAAATTTCATTATTGAGAATATTGCATGCCTAGGCATATTATTTAGGGAAATATAAGAGTACTATGATATGTTTACTAATTTTTATTCTTTATATACATACACAAAGTTTAAAAAAGGAAATATCGAATTTTTAAAGTGAGCATAACTCATCGGTAATTGACATATACTCATTCTCTTGACGTTGGAAATTAAAATTCTTATACCCCACATTTGTTGTACTAAAAAATATATATATATATATCAAATTGCTTCAACAGAAAAGAAAAAAAGAATGCTGATGAAAATTTCAAAGTTTGATTTTATGTCAATATTGATTAAAATATTGAACGTTGACAAAAAATTAAAAAAAAAAAATCGTTTTTTTTTTATTTTTAATTGTTCTTCAAAAAGACTATAATTTTATCATTTTAATTGCTTATATCCATAAACATAATTCATATTTATGTAATTATCGTGAAATCGTGCATTGTATTATCAATTAAAAAAGAAAAGAGATGGATAAAGTAATAGCTAAGGGTGCATTTAATTGTGTTTACCGTATTCCTCAATGGTAGTTATTCTATCCCATAATTTGATTAGATATATTATTCGATTATCATAAAATATTACATAAGACCCACCCATCTTTTTGGTTTACTTTCCACGTTTTACCATTTCTCTCTCTTTTGACCTCGATTATTTTTTCTTTTTTCTTCCTCATCTCTCCTTATTCCTTCTTCCTCTTCTCTCCTTCTTCCTTCTTCTTTCTTTGTTTGTCTCCAGATTGATAAAGAGAATTAAAACCTATAAAAAAGCTTTATTAAAAATTTTCTTATTCATTTTCTGGACCGACCATCGTTTTGTCTATGGTCTCATATTTTTAGTTCGACGATAAGAAGAGATTCGTGGGTTATTGTATGTAATTTTTGGTCATATTTGAATCAAGATTTTTTAAATCAATAAAATATTTTTTTTATGTGTGTCGGCATCAATAATTGATCATTTTTATTGCATGAGTTTTGCCCAAGCAATCGAAGACCATATTTTGATTATCGAAATTGATAATTCATATTTTTTTTATGCATGAGGTTTGCAAAGCCATATTTTGATCAATATCGATATTTTTTTTTCCATATTTTTTTTAATGATTGGGTCATATTTTAATTGAAATCGATAATCTATAATTTTTTATTTGACCATACCATATTTTAATTATCAAAATCGATAATACATATCAACAAAAATCTGTTATGATTTTTGGATTTTTTTATACGTTATTTTTTGTTTGATCTATTGCAAAAAAATGATTTTAGAATATTTCAAAAATTATTTTAAAATTTTTGATTGAGTAAATAAAATTGAGTAAGGATATCTTAATTTTAGCAGCATAGTTACTGCATTTTAATTAAGTAAGGATATATTAATTCTAGCAGCATAGTTATTGCATTTTAATTAATTATAAATATAAAAGGGCATCATGATAATCATACATATTTCATTCAAATTCCAGAGGTAGATAATTTAAACACCATCAATACATATTTCATTCAAATTTCAGAGTTAGGTAAAACAAACACCATCAATCGAAATTCCATTGCGTTACATATCATTTTAGCCCAATTCTCAAAGTCATTACGATTTAGTAAACACGGCCTAAAATCAATTTGTACAATAAATAGAAGTACCACGTGAGTATGTGCGAGATAAAGAATTGCTAATTTATTTTCTATATATGAAAAAGCATGGATTCCTTTTATTGACATTATATTCCAACTTTCTATTTGGTAAAAGTTTCTTAAACACCAACAAAACTAGTTTTATTTTAATTCTAAATAATTCCCTGTTATGTGAAGTGGGTTGAAATCACTGGGTCTGGGTCAGACAAGCAGTATGAAATGAATGATCCAATGCGATAATTCTCATATTCTCTACTGGAATTGTTTGCCTCATTCTTTTGATTGTTTATACCAACCACTGTTTTTTTTAAACAAATTATTGTGAGTGAATGAATTAGTTTGCAAGTACCTCAACTAATCTCATCAAATGATTGCATCATCTTACAAAGCAGAACTCTCTTTCAGCCTTTTCTACCTACATATGAACTCTCAATTAACCTGATATCACATTGGATGGCAATTCAAAAACATGGAGTACATCAATATCTCCTGCTCAAAAAACCATAAGCCAGCTATGATTTCTAATTCTAGAACAAGTGTACAGTGCAAGATCTATGACGATACCGAACCAACCAAGCTAAGCTAGTGTAAATTTCTAAGACAATGAAACTACCAGATGCTACCTTGAGAAATCAGGAAGCATGGCAGATGAACCAACGCTTGAGCGAACCTATCCACACGTGCTTGTGGAACGGGAGAAAGTTGTTAGTGTTGCAAACTCTCTGGTTCTGATTGCCCGCAGACGAGTGCCTCATTTTGTGTGCTTTCATCTGTGCCTTCCTCAGCTTCTTCAATATCTTATCCATTGATGATGATCGTGCCCTTTCAAGTTTCATCTGAATCAACAAGGTTCATCATCAGCGAACCACATAACTTCTTCTAGTTCTAGTACATTGCCGTTCTAATTTGACCAGGACCAACATAAATGGTGTATTTTTTTTGAATTCAAATGAAATGTTGGGGAAAAGAAATCCACCAATAAAGGAAGCTGCTTTAACCTTTAACCAGGACCAACTTCTTATAATATTCTAGGACGTCTCTATGTTTTCTCTCCATTTTCTAAATAAAACAGAGTGAGTTGCAGATTTTGATACTAAAAGTGGCCCTGACCTCGAGTTTGCGTATCGCAGCTTCAGCTTTTGCCTTCTGCAAATTCTCCCATGCTGTTATCTTGGCTTCCTCTCTCTGCAACCTAAACATAACATTTCAAGTTAGTGGAAATTTCTTTTACATTGTCAAGAGATTGTTGACAATTCCAGACAAAAAATTATTTCCTATGTAAAAACCAGGCATTCTAGTCCAACGATGTATGAGAGGTAATCGATTTTACAAGTCATCAGATGCTTAAAGTTTTTTAGGTATGTAGATAAAATATCAATCTAAAAGAGAATGGAGATCCAATGTCAAGCAATGTTGGAAGTTTAGACCTTGTGATTGGCATTGTTTTTTAATATAATAGATACAACTAAAGAAAAAGTACGTTTTTTTAAATTTCTGTATATAGTAGAGTGAGTCAAATATAAAGCTTTAATTCTATTCAATTGAATCTTAAACTTGAATGATCAGTGAAATCAATATTTTCCTCTCAAAACCAAGCTAGAAAAAGTGCAAATAAAAAAAACTAACCAATAAATCACTTCAATGTCCAACCAACACAAACAATTAAAGCCCAGTTACAAAATGCCTAAATCCAACCATAAAAACAACCAAACCTAGTCTCGGAATCAAACAGCTAAAAACTAGGCTCAAAAGCAAGCAAAATAAATATGCAACACAACTACAAAACTAGCACTCCACAAAAGTGGTACCAAATCAGTTAATAAAGAGTATTAATTCTGCCGTTTATTTAAGTTCAAGATCAGTTCAATGAAACTAGAACTTCAAAATTAAATTTTATTCGTTCAAATAAGAACAAGAGTATAACATAATGTTTTCTCTACAATTAACTCCACTATTGAAAAAATAATGAAAAGAACACTTACTTGGAAACCTGAATAGCTGCCTCTGCAATATCCAAAGTTGAAGTTCCAGCTTCCTCAGCATTTTCATTCAAGTTTCCAAGGTGTGGAAAGTCTTTCTTGATCAATCTGAGTTTATGCCCTTTGGATCTCTGTATCACCGTGGCTCTCTTGTCTACCTCAACATCTCTCACTTCTTGTTTAGAACAATGATCGCTCTCCTTTCCAACCATAGATTGGTGTGTCGAAGGGGATGCAGAGGAAAGCGAACCATTCCCCAGAGGAGATGAAGGTGTGAAATCTTCAGGGCTCATTTGGGTTGCCACATTTCGTTGCGAAACAATGCTCGAATCCATTGCCTCATCAGAACCACCATCTTTTTCATCTGTGGATATGATCCAAGTGCCACAAAGAACATCTTAAGAACCAACAACCCACAACTCAAAACAAGGTGTAAACAAACTATCTTCAATATCTCAACAAAATGTATCTCCAATATTCAACTCTTTAAGAATGAACATGAAGAGACAACTTAATCCCAACCTAACAATCTAACATTATTGTCATTTAAACGGATATGAAAGTAAGAGAGACTTGATTTTCCACTCAATCACTGTCGCGAAGAATATGTACTGTACTTGACATTAACAATTAATACAAGCAACCAACCTGAGCATCCTTTAATACGAAAGACAATAAACTTCAATTCAGCCAAAATCAAACAGATTACTTCAAGACTACCAGGAAAATAGAGGGGGAAGAAAGAGATACCCTGAACGCTTGGCAGTGGCGACTCGTTCAGTATATCTGACCATCTGGGTGCAGAAGCTAATCGTTGGATGGTACACTCAGGAAAAGATTGTCCTCTTTCGATGCTACCGCCATAGCAGATAGAAACCCCATCAGCAACCAACACTCCAGTGGAAAGAGCAGAGCCTAATTTGGAGGTGGCGAAACCCCCATTTTCGGGAGTTGGAATTGCAGGAGAATAATTGGAGTAATTAGAAACTCCAGGCGACCCAATAGGGCCACTCTTGGACTTGGGTCTTCTCTGTAGGTGAGACTGCAAACTCCTGCTGAAGCCATTGCCCATAACAGGGCTACTAATCCATCGCTCGGCATCCTCCCACTTGGAGGGCAGTGTCCTCCCGTAAAAGGGTGTCAAGGCGGCGACGGAGGCATTCCTCCGCCGGGTGTTGCTATTAGGCTGAGGTATTCGCTCGGAGCTGCAACCCCTTTGGTTCATGACATTGATTTCCCAGTAGTTTGGGACTCCAGGGCTTGGAAACGCACTGAAATTGTGGGAAGAACTGCAACTTCTTTCCTTCATTATGAACAGTACAACACAGTAACAGTAAGTAACAAGGGTCTTTGCGTATTGCTTCTTCCCTACGTCCCTATCGATAGAATTTTGCTTTCGACACTATTCTTTCTTCCGTCCATTTTTGTCCAATACAGCTGTGGCCTGGGGGGGGTGGTTTCGGAAACTTTTTTCTCTTTCCTTCCTTTTGGCGGGAGCCCAGGAGGTACAGCAGCGATCCTAGCTTTCCTTTGGTTACTATAAATTGGAGTGAATTAGGGCCATTTGGAATAAAGGGTCACCAAGCAAGGACAGCCCAAATTGAGAATCACATCAGACGAACTTCGCATTGAAGATGATGGGAAGGTTGAAAAGCACTTTTACGAATTTGGAGATGCTTTTTTCTTTTTGTCGTTCATCTTTGCCCGACGGATTGATGGATCAATGGTCTTCTAGCTTTGGGTGAGTTTAGGAGATGGGAAAATTCCCAACGTTTAATTTCAATCAAGAATTTGTTTGATAGCAAATTTGTGTTGTTTTATGATTTTAAGAAGAAGTTTTTATTACTTTGTTGAGATTTAAAGTTACGATGTAAAAGGGGTAATATATGTAATTGTTGGAATCAAGTCAATTTAGAAGGTGCTTTGGTAAAGGAAAAAGACAATGGATTATTGAATTTCGGATAAAGTGGAAGATTCAATTGATACAAAGAAAGATTTGTTTTTTGTTTTTTTTGTTTTTTGTTTTCTGGAATGGCAACTCTGCTAATGCTTTCGGTGCAAATAAAAATAAAATTTTAAAATAGTAAAAGAGCCTTCAAATATGGCTTCGGTTGCCTGCTTCACATGGCATTGCCCTCTTTCTTTTTCTCTTACTGTAAATTCATATGCTTACAAGAACTCGAGGGCACTGATTTTTTTTTTTTAAAGCAAATTTATAAAGTACACACTTTTTAATTTAATATAATTATAATTAAATACTCGCTAGAATTTAGAAGCAATTTTGTTTTGACTTGATTAGATAGTTGGTTGACTTCTTATTAACTCTTGACACTTGAGTAGATTTATCCTTTTTTTTCTTTTTTTTTTAGTTCAACAATTGAAATGATGGATGATTCAAATCTCTAACCTAGTATATTCCTTAACCAGTTTGAGTTATGTTTAACTTAATGATAACTTACACATTTTGTGATTTAATATTACTGTTTATGTAATTTTTATATAATAGATATTATGTATTAAAATATTAATACATGAATAAGTTATTTGTAGAAGATAATTGCAAACGTTGAAGCTTATTTGATTATTATTGTATGGTTAGTAAGTATGTTATCATGAAATAATTTGAGAAAAACGGGTCTTATAACTAAAAGAAAGTTGTCAATTTGAGCATAATCTAATTGGTTAAGATATATACCATTGACCAAAAGATCAAAAGCTCAAATCCCTTATCCCACATGTTATCCAACTAAAGAAAGATTAAATTTTACGATTGAGTAATTCAAAATGAATCTCAAAATCAAACACAACTCTGGAAAATTTATAAATATATTTTGAAAATTTTAAATGGACGGGATTTCCATGTGCAAGTAAAGACATAAAGTGATAGGGCTAAACTTGACATGACCACCCAACATATACTATCATCAATCTCCATCAATGTTGTCTATGTTACGTACGTGAATATTTTTGAGTAGGTAAATATCATCGAATACTTGGTAAATAGTCATTTTAACATTGACTAGCAACTATTAATATATATAGGCAGTTGCACATATAACAATTTGAACTAAAGTAATAGCAAATATAACATATTTTAAAATTATCTGCAAATATAACACAATATTAGCCCAGTCCAAGAGAAAAGTCTAAAAAGTCTTTGATGTCTGATATATTTTTGATATATTCAAAATATTAATAAAATGATACACTCAATTTTTACCTGAAATGAATGATGATTGATGTTTGATATACCACTGATTTACTCAAAATAGTAATAAAATGATACACTCATGTGTCTACTTGAAATGAATGTTGATTAATGTCTGATATACGATTGATATACTCAAAATATTCTAAAATGAAACACTCATGTTTTACTTCAAATGAATATTGATTGATGTTTGATATACTCAAAATAGTAATAAAATGATATAATCATGCTTTAACGCAAATGAATGTTGATTGATGTCTGATATGCTAGTAATATACTCAAAATATTAATAAAATGATACACTCATGTTTTACTTGAAATGAATGTTGATTGATATTTGACATACTGATGATATACTCGAAATATTAATAAAATGATTCACCCAAAATAAGTGTTGGTTGATATCTGATATACTGCTGATATACTCAAAATATTAATTAAATGATACACTCATATTTTACCTTAAACGAAAGCTGATTGATGTCTGATATACTTAATATATCAATAAAATGATACACGACGCACCCATGTGTTTACCTCAAATGAATGCTAATTGATGTTTAATATACTACTTATATACTTGATTTATTAATATAATGATGCACACATATTTTACTTAAAATAAATGTTTATTGTTGTTTGATATACTACTAGTATACTCAAAATATTAATAAAATGATACACTCATCACCAATATACTTAAATAAGTGATAGAAGTCTGTCACTGATAGACTTAGGATGTGAATGAATTCTATCAGTGATAGACTTCTATCACTAATAGACTTCTAATTGTGTGATAAAGTCTACAAGTGATAGAAGCCTATCACTGATAGACTTTAATCACAACGATAGTTTTTCTTATACGAGTCTATCAATAACTAAATAAAGTATAATGTTGAGTCTCTATCAATATCCAATAAATTATATTGTTGGTCTTGATACCAATCAATCAATAACAAAAAACGATGACACTGCAACACTTCTATCAATATCCAAAAAAAAAAAAAATACTACTGATATCATTCTATCAATAACCAAAAAATAACCAATCTATCAATATCTAAAAAATACATCATTGGTGTATCAGTAGTATATCTTATAGACGAAATAAACTATATCAGTCACTGATATACGAAATATACAAAATATGTTACGACGGAAACAAACGACAAGCAAAGAATCAAACAAGAAAAATCAACACACAGATTTATGTGGTTCAATAACGGTGTGTTAGCTACGACCACGAGCAGAGAGAGAAATAGTTTTATTATCTTGAGGAGCAACAGAGTACAGAATACAAAGAGTTTTTCATTTGGAGCGCCAAATAACAGATTCAAGGCATTTCTACAGTATATTAGTTATACAATTGATATACCAAATTATACAATTGATGTACCAAATTTGGACTTTTTAGAGAAATGGGGGTCTTTTTAAAACTTATTACAAAAAACGAGTAGAAAACCAAACGTTTTACAAAAAACATGTTGTTTTCTTGTCTTTATTGAAATACGTCTCTAGAAGAGACGTATTCCAGGCTGAACGCGTTTGTCAAACAAATGCATTGTTTGAAAATTTTCAAACCACACGGCAGCAAACGGCAAGAGTTAACGGCCGCGGTAGAATGCGTCTCTACGAGAGACGCATTCATCTCAAAAAATTGCTTTGACTGACGTTGATTTGCGCTAAGCGACACGTTTATGTACGAGTGTCAGAATGAGTCTCTTCTAGAGACGCATTCTCCTCGAAAAATACCAACGAATCTCGATCAGCGAAGCTTCAGTGATGTGATTAATGCGGCAATGTGATTAATGCATGCGTCTTTAATGCAGGTGGTTGGGGTTTTTTTTTTGTAAAACATTCTCATTCTCCTTCTCTCTTCCCATATACATTAAACCCCCCACTTCCCACTCACTTCCCATCCACATCCATAATTCGAATTCTCTTCCCATTCTCCTTCTCTCTCCCATCCATCCGAATTTCCCTTCCTATTCTCCTTCTTTTTTCCATCCTTCCGAATTTCATTATGTCTTCTTCATTTTCAGTCCTAACTCCATTTCGTTTCCTTTCCGTTTCTTCTTTTTCTAACTTCTATTTTGCATTTCCATCTTATTGAAAAGAGTAAGTTATTTAATTTTTAATGTTTATTTTTGTTAGATTAGGTTTTATCTCAATTTTTTTTTTTTTTATTATGATACAAGACTCCATTTCCTTTCCTTTCCATTTCTTCTTTTTCTATCTTCATTTTTTCATTTCCATCTTATTGAAAAGAGTAAGTTATTTAATTTTTAATGTTTATTTTTGTTAGATTAGGTTTTATCTCAATTTTCTAATTATTTATTTATTTATTATGATACAGGACTCCATTTCCTAATTTCGTTTCCATTTCTTCTTTTTCTATCTTCGATTTTGCATTTCCATCTTATTGAAAAGAGTAAGTTATTTAATTTTTAATGTTTATTTTTTGTTAGATTAAGTTTTATCTCAATTTTCTAATTTTTTTTTTAATTATGATACATGATTGTTCTTATATTTTATCGGAAACTAATTCGTGGAAAGCAAACTAAGGAAAGAAGTTTATTATCCTCGGTACAGCGTATATTTTTTTTTATATAAAAAATATATATAAAAAATTGTAAAAATATGTGTATGAAAAATGTAGAAAATTAATGTTAAAATATATGTAGAAAATGAAGTTGATTGTTGTAGTTTCTCTGTTATGACTAGAAGTTGGTAGATTTCTAGAACTTTTAGACTTAGGGTGGGTTTGGTAACTTTTAATTTGTTCTTGTCATTTCATATTTTTTGTTATTGTTTCAAAATGTTTATGTTAAAATTAAGAGGAGAAAAAATTATTGTAGAGATGTAGGAATATCATAATATCTTAAAAAGGGTTTAGTTAAATTTAATTATAAATAAACAAAATTAAACCAACATTATGATAAGGTTTTTTTTTTTTGAAAAAATTATATGGGTTTTTTAAGCTTTGAATATAAAAATAAATTAAACTAAAAATGAAATTGACAAAAAAAAAAAAGAGACATAAATTAATCATTACTTATATATATATATATATTTTAAATTAAATTGAACTAGAAGTAAAAATAATAATTAACAAATAAAAAATAATGAATAATAAGAACTAATTATTATATAGAGTTATTATTTTATACAAATTAATATTTCATTTGGTTGATTTAGCTTGGAATAAGTTATTATTATCCATTTGCAAAAAGAAAAAGGAAAGTTATGATTATCTATTAATTATATTTTTATAAAAATGTATATTTAAATACACATAATTATAACACAATAGTTAGATGAACTAACAAAATAAGATCAATAATCGGTTGCAGCCCTATTGTTGAAAAAGTAATACAATATTTTGATTAATTAATTAATTAACTTTTTAAAAATACATATACGAGAATACCTATTGGTTTTGAAAAAAATAGATGTTGAAAATAATGAAATTTAACTCAAAGATGACCTTAGGGAATTTAAAACAAGTTTTTGATAGAATATGAAAAAACATAATCTAATTAATAAATAAATATATAAAATTTAAGCATGGATATAAATTTAAATATATGTTTTTATAAATTGAATGGAAATATATTCATGAACAATAATTGTATAAGGACATAAATTAATTTTAACATATTCTATAAAATGATATAAATTTTTTTTTGCATTCATGGTGAATTTTATTATATTATAGCAAAACTTTATATTAAAAACATGTTACTTTCATTTTGAAAAAATTTAAAAAAAAAACAACGAATTTAGTATTATTTCTTATTATAATGGTTAGAAGAAGTGAGTATCCAATAATAAATTTTTTTTTGTAAGAATTAAATTAAAGAATTCTAATAATTCATGAACTCTTAAAAGAAAGATAATAACAATATTAGGTATGTTAAATGAGAAATTAAACGAATTCATGTAATGTATTTTTTAGTACAAAACTAATAAACATTAAACAATATTATTCATGTCCTCGACAACCATATTGGTAAGCCACAAAGGGAAATCATGATCCTAAACAGTAGAGCACCGTTCTGTCAAATATTTGTTTAAGCTTATTTTAATAGTTAAAACAGTTATTAACATGATTGTTACATTATATGTGGGGTGTGAGAAATTTTTAAACATAATAAATAAAGATAATTGAGAATGTTTTGTAATATTAAGATTTTTTAAAATATTAATAACCTAGTGGGTGTGTTACTAATTCTTAATCTAGAAAAAAAGGTGTACTATTAATTCTTTAAGTAGTGTGTGAGGACTCATTTTTTTTAGAAAAACAAAGAAGCAACAAAACTTTAGAAATTCCAAGCCTTTTGAAATTTCATTATTAATTATTAATTAAAAATAACTCATAACTTTTTAAAATTAATTTCTAGAAACGAATGGAACTTTTAATAAATTCAATAGTGTTTACGTGGGGGTGATGGGTTGTGTGGTGTGGAAAAAAAATTCTTTAAAAATTCTTTCATTAATTTAAACACAATTTAATAAGGACTATGCTATCGATGAATTTTATATTTTAATTAAATGATAATGACTAATAAAATGATTTTAAAGAGAGATCATAAATGAAAAAAAAAAACCATTACTAACTTACAAAATTCTTGAATTTCATCATTAAATATAATTAAAAGTTAAACTCATATATTTTTAGAATTAATTTATAAAAATAAATGACACAACTAAAAAAAGACAATGGTGTTTACATGGGGGGGGGGGGGGGGGGGGGTGAGTGGTGTGGAAAAAAAATTATTTAATAATTATTTCATAATTTAAACACAATTTAATAAGGACGGTGACAATTATGTCCGATGTTATTAGATTATAGATTTTATTATTTAAATTCAATATATAATTTATTGAAATTGTAAAACTTTTAAGATTTGAATTTTTTTTATAATATTTTTGAATTTTTTTTTTTTGTTTTTTGAGTTCGAATTAAATTAAATTTATTAAAAGTTTGTAGGTTTGTAAATAAAGATGAAACTTTTCATATTCCAACTTCTAAATGCTACTTTATGAGTTAAATTAACTATATAATTTAATAATTATTGAGTACTAAAAAATTAATTATTATTAGTAATTAATTATGGGTGGTATACTTTGTAAATTTAAGTTTTACAAAGGGGTAAAATAGTCTAAACAAGTTTTTCAAAGTTTGTAGCTTCTTAATATATTATAGATTATAGATTTAAATACAACCTTAGGGGGTTTAATACGAAGTTTTTGAATTTCAAAAAGTGGTAAAACTCTTTACGTTTCCTACAACCAAAAAAATGCCTCTATTAAATCGTACCATGAACAAATTATAATTGATTGAAAATTATATTGCATTATTGAAAATTTAAATGAACCAATAATTATTTATGAATGAAAGAAATGTAAAAAAGTGAAATATGAAAAGTTTTTCATTTATTAATATTATTATTGTTGTTGTGATTTAGGATTTAGTATATTATGAACATAGTTATATGCCTTTATTAATTTGCGACACTAAATAGTGTTTGTTGCTTTAATTTTATTATTTTGTGATAATTTTTGCAATAATGCCACTTTTTAGTAAATCTTTGTATTTGTATTCCTTCCTAAACATATGAGAAACCAATAAACTATCATACTATATATAAAAAGAGAATAAAAAGTTGAACCCTAAAAATATTAACCACAATCATGATACCCTAAAACCCTAAACCCTGCACCATAAGCTCAAAACCATAAACTCTAAGCCCAAACACCAAAACCCTAAACCATAAAAATAATAACCCTAAACCATAAACACTAAACCCTACAAACCCATAAACCCCAAATCTTAAAACCCTAAACCCTAAGCCCTAAGAATAATAACCCTAAAACCCAATCTCCTAAAAATAATAACCCAAAATCCTAAACCCTAAGAATAATAACCCTAAAACCCAAAACCCTAAGAATAATAACCCTAAAACCCTAAACCATAAACACTAAACCCTAAAAACAATAACCCCAAAACCCTAAACCCTAAGAATAATAACCCTAAAACCCTAAAAACAATAACCCCTAAACCCTAAACCCTAAGAATAATAACCCTAAAACTCTAAGAATAATAACCCCAAAACCCTAAAATCTTAAAACCCAAAACCCAAAACCATAAGAATAATAACCCTAAAACCCTAAAATCTTAAAACCCAAAACCCTAAACCATAAGAATAATAACCCTAAAACCCTAAACCCTAAGAATAATAACCCTAAAATCTTAAAACCCTAAACCATAAGAATATTAACCCTAAAACTCTAAAATCTTAAAACCCTAAACCATAAGAATAATAACCCTAAAATCTTAAAACCCAAAACAAAAACACATAACACTAGAATCCTAACCCCTAAATAATAACCATAAACCTCAAAACCCTAAACCCTAAAACCATAAAAATAAGAACCCTAAACCACAAACCCCTGAAATTCTAAAACCCCTGAAATTCTAAAAATAATTACCCTAAATCGTAAACCATAAACTCCTAAACCTTTAGATTATGCAGTGATGTCAAATAATTTACCGATACAATCTTCTCTAAATATCAGACTTAATTACATAACTACAATGGATGTTGTTGGGTTTACGTGTTATATGAATGGAAACATTGTTCATGGGCCAAACGGTATACAGTATGATGTGGGACCATGTATACAAATGAGTGCTAGTCGTGACATTGAATTCGACGCATTTATGGACGAGTTAGGTAATGGTTTATTGATATATAGAAACGAAGGGGTTGAGGTCATTTTTAGATACGACAGTATTGGGATAACAGGGTCTATTTTGTATGCTCCTATCTCACTACGAAGTGAGGTTGATTTTAGGTTCATGATGAACCTTACTCCGTGTTGGGTTTTATGTCCTAAAACTCGTGGTTTTGTAAACTGAATGTATATTCTATTTTACTATAAATATGTTATTGAGGTTTATTCAGTAAATGTGTTATTGAATAAAGTGAATTGTGTATTCTATAACCCAAATCCAATGAACAAAGAACCCTTGGCTATAGTATGTATACTTGAACTTTATGTATGACATAAAAGTGGATCAAGTTCGAGTAATAGCCAAAATGGTCTATAGTATAAGAATAAGGCTGGGTACCTTATTCTGGGGACACTATGGACGCGGCCCACTTTGTATAGTACTAACGATGTGATCCTGAATCGTTCATGTGGAGACATGCGAGTGGGGGCGTCCTATGCAATGAGTTTGCATAAGACCGGACCGCGAAATAGTCACTTAGACTTTATAACTCCGTTTACTGTTTTAACTGACTATATTCATACGATGACCTAGGTAACTCGATCTTAATCCTGAGCGTGCTATGAACTCCTGTTTATTTGGGATTATCCTTAGATTTGCATGGGTGAGAGTGGCCCGAGATCGCCGACTCAATAAGCCTCCCATTTTGGGGATAAGACCGGATAGATAGTTGGGAACATAGTCATGCGAGATGGAATTCACTCCTACCTGCTTTAAGGATTAGTAGAGAGGTTGTTCCCTTAAGTGCTGACTCCGGGTCTTGAACAATGGGCCCACCCTCTCATTGGCCCGAGAGGGATTCGGTTTGTTGGTTGGACCACAAACCAATTGTTCATTAGAGGATCAGTGGGACTTAAGGAACAAGAAGTAATTACAGGGGTAAAACGGTTTATTTGACCCAGCTGTAATTACGAACGACCTGTGAAGGATCGACTTACTAATCATGGTTATATCGAGTGGACAGAAATATATCTACAGTGAGGAGAGTGCAGCCACTGGGCTTTAGTGGAGTGTCCCGGTGGTTAACGAATGTTGATTAGCTAGGCTAAAGAGTTTGGCCGGTTAAATCTCGTATCGTTGGAGCTCATGATCTGTAGGTCCATTAGGTCCCCTTACTAGCTCAGACTAAGCCTTGGAATAATTTGAGAGAAAAGAATTTGAATTGTTCAAATTCGGTTTTGGGAGTAAACGTTAATTATATGCGATATACTTAACGTACTATAATTTAATTATGAATTAAACCACAAGAAAGAGAGAGGAACATATTTAAATGTGATTTAAATATTTGTTCGGTTTAATACGTGAATAGGGATTCATGTACAAACGATTGGTCATAAAAGAGAGGGATTGGTCTAATTATTTAATTAATATTTGATATTAAATTAAATAATTAAATTAATTAAATGGTTTAATTAATTAATCAAGTTTTTAATTTAATTTTGATTTAAATGAAACTTGACTAATCCTATATATCCAACCTAGTGTTGTCTTCCATGGGAAGACAAATGTTGTCTTCCATGGGAAGCCTAATGAGGTTTCATTAGTTTCTATAAATAGAGAAGCAACACAATGGAGATTAGAGATTAGAAAAACAAGAGATTTTTGTAGAAAACTCTCTAGTTTTTTTATTGAGATCTTTACTCATTCTTCTCCCAATTTCTCTCAATCAAAGATCCCACAATCCATTCCAAGGGCTGAGAATAGTAGGGAAGACTCTAGTGGTGGTCCAAGTATTGTTGGTGATCCAAGATTTGCAAAGAATTTGGAGAATTTGAGCTACAAAGGTATGTGTTCATACTTTCTGGTTTTTTCCAGTTTTGAGCATGTTTTTGTTTGGTTAAATTGATGTACTTTGAGTGCTCGAGATCCGAAATTGCTTCCGCTTTCTTAATATTAACTCCATCACTCCGTCCCTTCCAAATACAGTAGAGCTTTATATTTCCCAACCAAACATTGTAAGCCAAACCGAAAAAAGACAAATAGAAGATAGTCCGGAAGTCCAAACCGAATGCTAATTGGAAGATTCAGAGGAAGATAACCTCGAGCCACCTATTGCAACAAATGATGAAGACGTTGAAACAGACAACGACGACGATAGTGAAGGAGAAGTAGTTGAATTTTATGGCGAGCATGACATTCCTCCCTTTTTCACGCAGTTAGATATGGATGTTATTGATTCCATGCCTGACACCAGTATTGAACAAGAAATTAGAGGGTCTGATTCATTGCTGAAAGGGATGATTTTTGAATTGAAGACCGATTTAAAGAATGCTGTAAAGAGCTACTCATTCCTTCGACATCAACATTTTGACGTTATTGAGTCGAACAAGAACGTGTGGGCAGTGAAATGTAAAAGATATGGTGATGGTTGTACGTGGCGACTTCGTGCATGTTGTCGTAAACGACATGGTCGATTTGAAATTACACAGTACAATGGTCCTCACTCCTGTATTTACGCAAGGTTGAGTCAAGATCACAATCAACTCGACTCGAATCTTATAGCATCTGAGGTGTTCTGCATCGTCAAAATCAAACCGTCTGTAACTGTAAGCACATTACAGGCAGTCATACTGAAGAAATATGGATACAATGTTAATTATTCCAAAGTATGGAATGGAAAAAGAAAATATATTGTTAATATCTTTGGAGATTGGGAGGAGTCATACAATTTGCTACCAAAGTGGACCCACATACTTGAAATGACTAATCCTGGTTCAAAAATTTTGTGGAGGCTGCAAGCGGTGGAGGGGAGCAACAAGGAGGTCATATTCCACAGTGTGTTTTGGGCATTTGGACCGTTATTGAGGGATTCAAGCATTGCAGACCTCTGCTTCAGATAGATGGTACCCACCTATATGGAAAGTATAAACAAAAATTGTTAATAGCAACCTCTGTAGATGCGAATGGTCATATATACCCTGTTGCTTATGTGATTGTACCAGAAGAAAACACTAATACATGGGGTTGGTTTTTGCGCAACTTACGGACAAAGGTAATGCATGAGAGGGAGGGGATGTGTCTTATTTCAGATAGGCACAAAGGCATCATATCTGCAATTCGAGACTCGAATAACGGTTGGGCAAATGCGCATCATCAATTCTGCTTGCGATATGTCGTAAGTAATTTTAACCAAAAATACAAAGATAAATTCTTGAACGATCTGGTGTATCGTGCAGGCTCGAAGTTTCAGATTCGAAAGTATGAACTATGCATGCTTGAGCTCGATGTAGCCAATAAGGAGTGTATGAGATTTTTTAATTCCTTGGATCCCACTCAATGGACTCAATCTCATGATGGTGGTCATCGTTACAGATGGTTAAGCACAAATGTGGCTGAATGCATAAACGGTGTGTTGAAAGGAGCTAGGAGGTTACCCATAGCTGCAATTGTTCAATCGACATTCTACCGAACTGTGACGTACTTCGCCAAGAGAAGACTTCGAGCAGAAGCTGCCATTGAAAAAGGGAGATGTTTCACAAGGTAACTTCTTCAATTGCAATCTAGTATGGATTTTAGGATGATCTAAAATCAATTGAACTACCATTTGTAGGTATGCTATTGAGAAATTAGTTCCCTGGGAAGCACGTGCCAATGCGCACAAAGTTCATGTCTACAATCATCGGTTGGAAAAATGTGATGTCACAACTGCGGTTTATCCAATCACTTTGAAGGGTGGAACAACACATTGGGTTAAGATACACAAGCGAACTTGTGCTTGCAACAAGTGGTAGGCCTATGGGATTCCATGCTCTCACGCCATTGCTGCCTGTAAGAAGTTTGGCATAGATTACGTGGACCTCTTACAGGATTATTACAAGCTGCCAACTTACTTGAAGTGCTATTTGCTAGAGTTTGAATCTATCCCTAATAAAGGTTGCTGGCCTGACCGTAACTTTCCTACAGTTCGTCCAGACGAGACACTAATGAGGGCTAAAGGTCGTCCATGTACGTCTCGTATACGGAACGAGATGGATTGGAGGGAGCCAACAGTCAAACAATGTTGTGGCATTTGCGGATTGGAAGGACATAATCGACGAAAGTGTCCCAGTCAAACGCCTAGACATTTTGATTAGTTTATAGCTTTTTGTGAACCTGGTGCTTCTATAATGTAAAATCACATCGTGTAACACAATTTTTTCATTAATGTCAAACATATGATTCTTGTACATATTCAATGCAAACTTGTTATCATCTCTAAACTTTTTGAATGTTATTAAATGTTATTAATGTCAAACATATAACACAAATTTGTGTATTCAAATGTGATTAGATGGAAAATGACATTACGACATGACCATATGACCCATCCGTTCTACACCTCCAGGCCAGCCATCGATCTCAGTTAGCTTGGGAAGATATATTTTCTGGTGCATTATTGCACTGTAGACGTCGAGAAGCTGTATTAAGGAGGTTGGCTGCACAACCAGACCCTCGCATCGAGCCATATTTACGAGCGTCTAGATTCTATGGTGTTTCCTGCATAAAATTTATTCAATATGATTGGCATTTACTGACTGCACTTGTGGAGCGCTGGCGACAGGAGACACACATTTTCCACCTGCCGCACAGGGAGTGCACGATAACATTACAGGATGTAGCCATACAGTTTGGACTACCTATTAATGGGCGGGCATTGATTGGGTCGCTTAATCATAACTAGACTAATGTTTGTCGTGACCTATTAGGAGTTACGGCAGATGATGATGTACTGAAAGGAGGTCGCCTTAGCCTTCATTGGTTGGCTACCCAGTTCAATAATTTCGCTCATCTACCGGAGGACGCCGATGAAGACGACGTTCAACGATATGCCCATGCATATATTTTGTCACTCATCGGAGGTGTGCTTTTCCCATATAAGTCTAACAATGAGGTCCACTTGATGTATCTCCCCCTATTAGCAAATTTACATGACGCGGGGATGTATAGCTGGGGAGCAGGATGTCTTGCATGGCTCTATAGACAGCTATGCAAAGATGAGAAGGATTTGGGTGGGCCCCTGATACTTTTGCAAATCTGGGCATGGGATCGATTCCCTTTTCTGGCATCTAGGCAACTACATCGATATGAGAATCAGTTGGGCGATAGACATAGATGGAACGACGAATCATACATTTCACCTATGTTGCACTAATATTCAATTTATTATATTTATAGATGGAACGACGAATTCTCAGTTACCAGATCTCGTACTCATGTATTGGTCCAGTACAGATATATGTTAGATACAATTAGACCTGATCAGGTATCACTAAGTTCATTTATTTATTGTTTTTAATCAATTTGTTTTACTTTAGTTCATATTGGTGAACTTTTGTTCAAAAAATTATGCAGATTAGTTGGGAGTCTTATAACCATCTGCTCCAAATCTTGCCAGAATATTGTCTCGTCGGTAGTCACGTATGGGCAGCTAGAGCCCCACTCATTTGTTTTTATGTAGTTGAGTGGCAATTCCCATAATGTGTGATGCGACAATTTGGGTGGGTGCAAGATGTTCCTATATCTTGTAATACGGACATGCAATTGCACTCATACGACCTACGAGGCAAACAAGTACGAGATTGGATAGCATATTTGGCTCATATTATAGAAATCTGGGAAGGCAGAGAAAATTTTTCTTCTTCACGGACAATTAATCAATATGGGAGCCGATGTTGGGCATAATTACCACCAATGGTATGCTACAATTACGAGAAAATACATCACACAACTAGGAGCATCATATCATTATTTGGTAAGAATTTATTTTAGGGTTGTCTAGATGATGTATACAATTATAAAATTGACTTGATTAAATTTGATTTTACTTGTTTGTTCTCTCAGCACAACTTACCCCAAATGACTCCATTTGGTAGAAGGTGTTTGGAGAATTTAACGTTCATATATCGACTCCTAGATCTGAATGAAGGTGGTCATCAGATGGAAACGAAGATTGAGTCACTCCTTTATATTGCTCTGCACCTTTTTTTTTTACGATATTAATTTCTAGCTTGTAAAGATCATCTACATTAATCAAAAAAAAAAATTGGAATATAATGTCTTGAGTTTAAATCAACAACTCAAAATTGTTTAGTCTCAACAAACTTATCTCGATCCAATAGTTGCTCATAAATAATATTATGTATAAAGAACTCTTACTCTCATAAGTTCCTCTAAGTCACAACCCTTTAAGGAATTGAAGAACTCAATTGCAATCAACTTTTTCAATTAATAATTAATAATTAACTAATTAAATATACATTATACATAACACGTGGGAAAAATAGAATTAAAACGCATTTACTTTTTAGATTATAAGAGGAATCAAACATCAAATCATAATACATAGAAAAAATTGAGCACATTTATACTTATGTAAAGAGGGATAAGAAATTAATTAAATGTACACAAAAAGTGGTGACACGTGCTTCTTTTATAAATAAAAGTGAATTATATGTTCATCCAATTTCAATTAATAGTTTTAATTATATGAAATGTTTGTTTAATGTATTTGAAAAAAATAATAATTAAAAAAATGAGAAAGAAATATTTAAAGAAAAAACATAATAAACAAATTTAAAAAATTGCGTTTTTTTAGAATGTGTTTAAAAAAAATGATGGTTGAATAATTGTGTGTGGATAAATTAACCTAAAAAAATTTAAAAATGATTGGTATATTTGATGGTTTGTTATCAAATGATTGGTAGATTTGATGGTTAGTTAAACATTTATTGTAAAGGAAATAAAATTTGAAAGGCATTATTCAGGCGATCGTAGTGACTGAGAGATGAGTTATAGAGAGGGGAGAGTGGAGAATCGCGGTGGAAGAGAGAGGCGGTGAATGAAAATGATCTCACTTTAATATGTTTGTGCCTTTATGTTTTTTTACAAATGTGGTATATATGTATTATATGAAACCTAAAGGTAATTCAATGAGAAGTTAATTATTATTGGGATTACAAATTTTAATGAAATTTAAAAAAAAAAATGCCAGTCTAATTTTTTTTTGGAAAAGGCAGTGACGATGATGGTTTTTTTGGACATGCCAGTCTAATTTTTTTTTTAGAAATTAAAAAAAATGCAGTGACGATGATGATTTTTCTTTTTTGGAAAAGCCAATGAAGATAATTTTACTATTGCTTTTATTTTTTAGTTTAGTATTTCATATTGCATGTCATTTTATTGAGTTTTTAATCTATTATTTTAACTATGTTGTTAATCTTTTTGTTATGCAATCAATTTTTAATTCATGTGTATTTTTGTTTGAATTGTAGATAATCTGTTTGAATTTTAAATTTTTGTTTGGTTTATGAATCCTAACAACTTTTGTTGTTTAGATTACCGAATTTATCTATTTAAATTTAGATTTTAATTTTAAATTAAATTTAATTACCCGATAATTAGGAAATCTTAGTCATAGACGTGGTTAGGGGTAGTATGGTCATTTAATAATTACTAATTAAAATTATGAATAATGATTTGGCCATTTTTAAAAAATTAAGATGACTCGGCCATTTTTTAAAACGTGAAATAAAAAATGGACATTTGCGTAGTCAGCCCATTTAACTTTAGAAGAAAAACAAATTAAAACCGGCCCAAACAATATTAGAGAAGGTAGTGAGGCACTAGTTACATTATTGAATTTTCTATTTAATTGAGTCTTGAGCACATCAAGATCCGTGATTTCAAGGCCTTAAATAATATCGTGTTGGTATTGTACAACAATTAAGATAATTAGACTAGCTAGATGTTGAGGATCCCACATTGGAAAAATGTAGAGAGACCTCACAATTTATAAGATACATGGGCTACTCCTCTCATTGCCAATTGGTTTTGAGATGGAACCCCATGTAATCTAATATGGTATTAGAACCCATTAAACCCAAATGGGTATTCAGTCCAAAAATTAAAATTGGGATCCGATCCAAGAATGGTGAACCCAAAGAGGCACCATCTTGAGGGGGCTGTTTTGAGATGGAACCCCATGTAATCTAATACTAGAATCATAAAACAGTGCAAGATATACCATACAGCAACATATCATTTCTTATTAAAACAACTTATTTATAAATGTTAAATCATCAATCAATCCAAAAGCTTAAACTAATGATCGGTTATGGTAAATTTAATCTTATATATCAATACTTTAACCTACAATTACAAAAATATATAAATCGTATATCAAAGACTTGATAACTTTTAGTACTTTTAGTGATATTTGTTAGTCCTTTTGTTGTAACCATAATTAGTTTGTTATAACCAGAGTTAGTTAGCTTAGCTTTATTTTTGTTATTTTGTAACAATAGTTAGTTAGGCCCTAGGAATCTTTGATTCTGAATTGTATATAATTGTAAAGTGTGAGGTCTTCCTGAATGGGATGGAATAAAATCAGTTTCACTCCTTCCACATTATTTATTCTCCTTTTTACGTAAAATGGTATCAGAGCGGTTCCACGCTCTTGGCTGAACTTCGAAAGTTTTTTTTTTCGATCAAAGCCTCATTTCTTCTGTTCTTCACTAGCCTTGTTCATTGACACCTCTATTTTCTCTTCCATGGCGAATCTAGAGGCACAAGTTTCAGATACAGCAGCAATTGATGCTCAGCTGAATCCTTATCTTCTCCATCTTTCATTTGGTCCGAAAACCACCTTAGTCACCAAGCAATTGACTGGAGCCAATAATTACCATTCTTGGAGGCAATCTATGTTGATTGCGTTGTCAGGAAAAAATAAAGTAGGGTTTGTTGATGGATCGATTGAACAACCAAAAGATGGAAATCTCCTTGTTGCTTGGAAGTGTAACAACGATGTGGTGACATCTTGGATTCTTAATTTAGTCTCTAAAGGAATAGCAACCAGTATTGTCTACACCAATTCTGCAAAGGAAGTTTGGGATGAACTTAAGGAGCGTTTCGTCCAGAACAAACTTAAGGACCGTTTCGTCCAGAACAATGGGCCACGAATTTATCAACTACGGAAGGACTTCGTCACTACAACACAAGGATCTTTATCTGTTGAAGACTACTATGCAAAATTGAAGACAATTTGGCAAGAACTTAGTGAGTATCGTCCAATTGATGGTTGTTCTTGTGGTGGATTGCAAAAGATTTTAGATCATCTTCATTCTGAATATGTGATGGTTTTCTTAATGGGGTTAAATGATTCCTTTGCGAGTGTTAGGGCACAAATTCTTCTGATGGATCCGTTTCCAACTATCAATAAAGTTTTCTCCCTAATTGTTCAAGATGAACATCAACGAGCTGTTGGCAAAACGACTACCTTTGAATCCATCTCTCTGCTTGTTTCTGATAGCTCCAAAAGGCAACAAAATAATGATCGATTTCGTCGATCAAAAGAACGACCTACATGCACTCATTGTGGAATCAAAGGTCACGTTATTGACCGATGCTACAAGCTACATGGTTACCCACCGGGTTACAAGCAACGACTTGTTAGTTCTTCTTTGTCTGGTTCCTCTGCTTCGATAAATTCGGTGACGGACTGTTCTGCCATTAAAACTGTCCAACCCTCACAACCTTCACAATCAAATTTCTTTTCTAGTTTAAATGCTGGACAATATGCTCAACTCATGAATTTGCTCCACTCTCATCTTCCTGAAGCAAATTCTGAAGAAATTACTAGTGTTCCGATCACACATGTAACAGGTACTTGTCTCCCAAATTCCTCTATTTCATTCAAAATCAACTATTTGGTGGATTATAGATTCAGGTGCTTCTAGCCATATCAGCTATTGTGAGCATCTTTTTATTAATTTGCGACGAGTTCACAACACCTCCGTTGTTCTTCCAATGCTCACGCGAGTATATGTTGAATTTGTTGGGGATATCCAACTTACTGATGATTTATTACTCAATGATGTCTTATTTGTCCCTGAAATCACTTACAATTTGCTGTCAATGAGTTCTTTAACTAAAGATGATCAATATGTGGTTGAATTTTCCGGTGACTCTTGTTTCATTCAAGACAAGTTGCAATCGAGGATGATTGGCAAGGCTAGGTGTGAGGATGGGCTCTATTTTCTCTCTGCTGAATTTGTTTCTCTCCCTCGTAATGTTGTTATTGTTGGTCAAGTCTCCATGGATACATGGCATAATCGTTTGGGCCATTTATCACCCAAGCATCTTGACTCTTTGAAGAATAATTTACAATTTGTTGGTGATTGTCTTCATACCTTGCCATGTCCTATATGTCCTTTAGCGAAACAAAAACGTCTTTCCTTTTCATCCAATAATAATGTTGCTGATTCACCATTTGATTTAATTCATTGTGATGTTTGGGGACCTCTTCATACTCCTACATATAATGGTCACTCCTATTTCCTAACTTTGGTGGATGATTGTTCTAGATTTACATGGGTATATCTTATGCGACAGAAATCTGATGTCTTGGCTATCATACCACGTTTCTTTCGTTTGGTAAAAACTCAGTTTTCCAAGATTATTAAGTCATTTCTCTCAGATAATGCACCAGAATTACGATTTGTTGAATTTTTTGCTACTACTGGTACTCTACATCAATTTACTTATGTTGAACGCCCTTAACAAAATTCAGTGGCTGAACGAAAACACAAACATTTATTGAATTTATCAAGAGCTATTTATTTCCAGTCTCAAGTTCCGCTTCGTTTTTGGGGAGATTGTGTGTTGATTGCTACATATATTATAAATCGAACCCCTATGCCTTTATTGAATAATGTCTCTCCTTTTCAGGTTTTATATAAGACTGACGTTGATTATAATCATTTGCGATTTTTTGGATACTTATCTTATGCATCTACATTAGCTGCTCATCGAACTAAATTTGATCCTCGAGCAGTGCCTTGTGTTTTCCTTGGATATCCACCGGGAGTTAAAGGATACAAACTTTATGGTATTCGCAAACGACGGGTCTTCAGTTCCAGAGATGTTAGATTTTTTGAAACTTTGTTTCCATTCTCTTCTCTTAAAGATCATGAAGACTTTTCTGTTGATTTATTTTGAGACATAGTTTTACCTATTGCTGACTTATCTTCTAATGTTATTGACCCATTGGGGACTAATTTTCTGCAAGATTTTCAACCAACAAATGCATGTACGCCGCCTACGATACGGTCAAATGATGTGTCACCAGTTGTTGACCCACCAAATGATGCCCATAACTCCATTCAGCCAAATGAAGTCCAATCTGACATTATGGTGCTGTCAGCATTTAATGAAAGCAATGTTTCACTTACCAATAACTCCGTACAGCCCAATGTTACTCCATCTAATGTTGTTGCACAACCGGCAGCCACTGACAATAGTCTTCCTACAAGTTTTGAGACTTTTCTTGGGCCATCTGACACATTGAACGCAATGCCCGTTACGCCAAATAATCCCATTGATGCTTCACTAGTTGATTTTCATCAAGAAGGTATTTCGACGGTGACACCCTTACCGAGGCGGTCAATTCGTGAAAGACAACCACCAAATTATTTAAAAGATTACCATTGCAATCTATTAGCTGGTTCAGCTCCTATTTCTTCCTCACCACATTCTTTGAATAGATATTTGTCATACAACAAATTTGTTCCTGATCATCGTCGCTTCCTTCTTAATGTTTCTATCGAATCTAAACCCATTTTTTACCGTCAAGCCATAAAGCATCCTTAATGGCGATCAGCTATGGAAGATGAAATAGCAGCTATGGAACGCACCCACACTTGGAGTGTAGTTCCTCTTCCTTCAGGCAAACAACCTATTGGATGCAAATGGGTGTATCGTGTGAAATACAAGGCTGATGGCACGGTGGATCGTTACAAAGCACGACTAGTTGCAAAAGGATATAACCAACAAGAAGGTATTGACTTTCTAGACACTTTTTCCCTTGTTGCAAAAATAGCCACAGTCAAGTTTTGTTAACATTGTCTGCCTCTTTTAGTTGGCCTTTGGCTCAAATGGATGTGAATAATTCTTTTTTGAATGGTGATTTGTTTGAAGAAGTATATATGTCTTTGCCTTTGGGATATCAACCTGAGGGTATTAGTAAGAAGGAGACAATGGTTTGTAAATTGCACAAGTCGATTTATGGTTTAAAGCAGGCTTCTAGACAGTGGTTTACTAAATTTTCCTCTGTTTTATTTACACATGGCTTTGTTCAGTCCAAATCAGATTATTCTCTATTTGTTCGTGGCTCGGTGTCTAGTTTTGTTGCTTTATTGGTATATGTTGATGATATCTTGATAATTGGGCCTTATTCTTTTGAAATTACTTCTGTTAAGAGCATTCTTCATTCTCACTTCATGCTTAAAGACTTGGGTTACGTGAAATATTTCCTTGGACTTGAACTTTCTCGTTCCCAGCAAGGGATCTATTTGTCTCAACGGAAATATTGTTTGCAAATTTTAGAAGATACTGGCTTTCTTGGGGCTAAACCTATCAGTTCACCTATGGAACCAAATCTCAAATTATCTCGTGATTCTGGTGATCCTTTATCAGCCAATGATGCTACTTTGTATCACCGATTAGTTGCTCGTTTACTTTATCTTCAGATTTCTCAGCCTGACATCTCCTTTCCTGTTCATCGATTGAGTCAGTATCTTCAACGACCTTGTTCTGGTCATTTGGCTGCCGCTCATCATCTCTTACGTTATTTAAAATGTACTTCTGGACAAGGAATTTTACTCCAAGGCTCATCTTCTTTTCAATTGAAGGCCTTTGTTGATGCAGACTGGGGTTCTTGTCTGGATACTAGACGTTCTGTTACAGGCTTTTGTGTCTTTTTGGGAGATTCTTTGGTTTCTTGGAAATCTAAGAAACAACCAACTGTATCTCACTCGTCTGTTGAAGCAGAGTATCGTGCATTGGCTGGTGTTACTAGTGAGCTGGTTTGGATCCACCACTTACTAACTGATCTCCAAATTTGTTCCCCTTCTCCAGCTTTAGTTTATTGTGATAATCAGGCTGCATTATCCATTGCTTCCAACCCAACTTTTCATGAACGTACGAAGCACATTGAGATAGATTGTCACTTTGTACGCGATAAGGTCACTGATGGTTTTCTAAAGTTGCTACCAATTCGTTCTTCGTTACAACTTGCCGATATGTTTACTAAGGCATTGAGTGCAACTCAATTACATTTTCTTATGTCTAAGATGAGTGTTTTGAATTTGCACACCTCATATTGAGGGGGAGTTTTAGTGATATTTGTTAGTCCTTTTGTTATAACCAGAGTTAGTTAGATTAGCTTTATTTTTGTTATTTTGTAAAAATAGTTAGTTAGGCCCTAAGAATCTTTGATTCTGAATTGTATATAATTGTAAAGTGTGAGGTCTTCCTCAATGGGATGGAATAAAATCAGTTTCACTCCTTCCACATTATTTATTCTCCTTTTTACGTAAAAATAACAAATGCAGAGAAGAGATTTGTTATCATAATATTCAATTACTTCTTATTCATTTTACATATTATTATTAGTTTTATGCCCATATTTCTAAAAATCACTTCCCCAAACCTAAGAATTTTTTGTATTCCTATGCTAGCATATTAAAATTGAAAACTAAATATCATTTGGTACATCTCATATTCATTCTTACATTACAAATTTGGTATCCAACATCCTAGGCGTATATGTTTACAATTACATAAAATATAAGATTATGTTTGGTTAAACTATTGGTATTTTTTTATGTAATAATACTAGCATGTATCTTTTGAATTTTCTTTTTATCATATGTACAATTTAAACATCGTACTACTAAAGATACTAGAATCCAAATGTTAGTAGACACCATCGATGTATTCACTTTCCAATGAGCTTCCTTAGAAATTTTTTTTTTAATGTTGTTTCAAAAAAAAAAAAATTAATGCAACTTGGTTGATTCTTCTTAACATATAGTTTCCATGGAAGAATAATTGAATGATTCATCTGGGTGTCCTGGCTTTTTTTTTTCCTTGTTTTTTTTTTAAATAAAGTAATTTATTTTGAGGGGACAAAAAAAACATAAACAGGGCATGCATCCAAGAAGATGATAGGTAAGATTCATGCATCCGTTGTGGAGGGGTTTGGTCATGTGCAATGTCTATTCTCTGTTCTTTATAAGAAACAAAAATCATATGACCTCAATTATTTCATTTTTACAAACATCCCCACCCTTCCAAATGGCAATGCCCCTCCTTTGTCTAACTCTATTATATTTATATTTGTCCATATTCTCTCTCCAACTTTTCTAATTTTTGTTACACTTGATTAGGGCTTTCTTTGGTCATCTTTATCTTTAACTTTTTTGTTCAATCATTTGTATAAAGCATTCAAGGGATTATTATTTTGTGAATGATATCTACTTTTTCACATTATCCATTCTTTTTCAAAAGATGTTTTTACTTTAATCATAAGTTGTACTTCTATGTAACCTATTCATCAATTTCTCTAAGAAAATGTTTGATGTTTTCTAATTCATGTGATAATTCCATAAATTTCTTCTCTACATGATTTTTTTTAAACTCATTTCTCTTAATAGACTTTTTTTCCCTCTTTAAATTTCCACACGTGTTTTTATCTATAAATAAACTATTTTGACAACAATTTAACAATGGAAGTATTTTTAAGTTCAACAGAAACGCTTATTTAGGGTTTTTTTTTTGTATAGATAACCTTTTTTTTTATGCCAAAACAATGGATGACCTGGTCTTTTAAAATAATGATGGATAACCTTCTGCTGACGACACACCGAGAGCGAGAGTACAATAAAACCCAACTAGAGCAAGAGTCATCTTCAACCTTATTGACTGAGAGTGAGAGTGCGAGAAAAATCCAATGAGAGCAGAAGGTCATCTTCAACCCATCTTCAACCTTCTTCTCGCAGATGTCATTTTCAACCTCATTCTTCCTCTTCATGTACCCTAGCAGCAACCACCACCTCAAATCTAAATATCAAATCTAAAATCCATTTTCAATCCACCTCAGACGCTTTCGTCACTTTCGATATGCGAGAAGAAGGTTGAAGATGGTCTCTTGTTCTCGTTGAGTTTTTTTGTACTCTTGCTCTTAATCAAGAAGGTTGAAGATGACTCTCGCTCTTGTTGGGTTTTATTGTACTCGCTCTCAGTGTGACGTCGGCAGAAGGTTATCCATCATTATTTTAAAAGACCAGACTATTCATTGTTTTGGCTTTAAAAACAGGGTATTTTTTATTAATATTGTAGTTTTTTAAAGTTATTATAAAAATATTGTTGTTTTGAAAGTATTTATAAGAATATTGTTGTTTTAATTAGCTGGCGGATGGTCGTCTCTTAAAGAGACGACCATGTACACGCGTTCGAGATGGTCGTCTCTTGAAGAGACGACCAAGTGTACGTGGCAGATGGTCGTCTCTCAAGAGACGACCATCTTCCACGTTTTCGTTTAAAAAAAAAACGCGTAGATGGTCGTCTCTTGAAAGAGACGACCATCCCAGAAGTTTTAATAATTATGCCAGTTGGCATATTGGTCAGCTGACTACTCTAAGACATAAGGGGCCTAGGTTTGAGCATTGTGGAACGCAGTTTTCAACTATTTATTTCTTTTTTTCCTCCGCTTTCTCTCTTTCTTTTTTTCCTTCAGTTTTTTCTTTCTTTCTCTTTTTCTTTCTTTTATTTGTTTTATTTAAATCAAATAAGATATCTTCCATTTTTTTAATATTTGAAGTAAATTGAATATTCTATTGTAATTTATTCTTTTTTTAAGAAATTGAAATTTATTTTAAGTATTAACTATTTAAATATTATATTGCAATCGACTTTGGGAGAAGAACAACTTCGTTTACGTCATTTTGAGTTGATTTTAAATAAAATGATCACGTTATTCAAAATTATCATGTAATTTTTTCTAAATAAATAAATAAAAATAAAGAAATACGAGAGAATGAAAAATCACTCATATTAGAAAAGAAAATATTTAAATAATTAATACTTAAAATAAATTTCAATTTCTTAAAAAAAGAATAAATTACAATAGAATATTCAATTTACTTCAAATATTAAAAAAATGGAAGATATCTTATTTGATTTAAATAAAACAAATAAAAGAAAGAAAAAGAGAAAGAAAAAAAAAGGAAGGAAAAAAAGAAAGAGAGAAAGCGAAGGAAAAAAAGAAATAAATAGTTGAAAACTGCGTTCCACAATGCTCGAACCTAGGCCCCTTATGTCTTAGAGTAGTCAGCTGACCAATATGCCAACTGGCATAATTATTAAAACTTTTGGGATGGTCGTCTCTTGAAGAGATGACCATCTATGCGTTTTTTTTTTAAAACGCAAACGTGGGAGATGGTCGTCTCTTCAAGAGACGACCATCTGCCACGTACACTTGGTCGTCTCTTGAAGAGACGACCATCTCGAACGCGTGTACATGGTCGTCTCTTGAAGAGACGACCATCTGCCAGCTAATTAAAACAACAATATTTTTATAAATACTTTCAAAACAACAATATTTTTATAATAACTTTAAAAAACTACAATATTAATAAAAAATACCCTTAAAAACAAGGTCATCTACACAAATAATCCTTTATTTAGGAACACTTTTATAGAAAACCAAAAAAGAAAAGAAAAAAAAAGGAAAAGACATTTCTGTCAGGACTTTCTGAAGCTTGTTTGTAGATTGGGCCCCCATCCAAACCTTCAACAGAGTGGAAGCTCTGGCCCAAGTCCACCTCCCATCATAATTATTGTAGACTTGAAGGTGTAAAGGTGTTAATCTTTAATTGACCTTTTCATATTAATTAGAATGAAAACAACAAACTAACGATTGATTAAAGTATGAGTACAATTAAAAACACATTAATTAACCTAACACCGTACAACAGCTACCGACAATTCCAATTTCCAACCAATACCTTGTTTAAAAGAAAAAAACATATTAATCAATAAGCATGCCCCTTAAGAAAACAATTGTTCATCTATTTAGAAACATTATCCTCCATAATTAACATTTGTACGTGCAATATTCATAATAATCCCAAAAAACGCATGCTGGCTAGTAGGGACGAGCACTTAAAAGATAATAAGCATTGCTCCCCTACATCAAATAATTTATTTATTGCATGAATTAATTAATACACCCCCCCCCCCCCCCCCCCCCCCCCCCCCCCAAAATCCAATGTGTAAAAGAATCGGGAAAATCATTTTTAAATTACGTTATCATTTATCTTAACTGAAGTTTTTGAGATGTTTGTTTGCTCTTCTTTTTCTCTGTTTTTTTTATTGACTATGAGTTGACTTAGTCTATTGGAGGATCAATTTGAAATTTTATAATTATATACTTACTTGAAAATTAAATACAAGCTTATCAAATTAAATTTTTTCTTTCATTATAATTATTTCTGTCTTCTTTTATTATTATTATTAAAAAAAATTATAATTCCATCCCTGTTCACAAGCTGAGAAGACTGGATTATGATTTATGATTGCCTCATCTTGATTTGATTCATTAAAATAAATGGATTTGATATCTAATCTTTCGATATAAAGTTAAGGTCTTTTCGTGTAGCTTAAAGTGTGATACCAAGGATTTGAAGCAAAATCCCAACACAGCCTGATCTCTATTACCTGGATCTGACCTAACAAGACAAACTTCATCTGAATCACAAGAGGAATTTAGCCCAGCATCGCAGGCCCATTGGGCCATACCATGTCGCCTCCTATGACCTACAATTCTTCCTTCTCGCACATTCCTTACACATTCCGTTCTTATCAAACTCAAATTATAGAAAATTCTCTCATTTTATATCCTTTTGGTCTAAATTGTTTAGAAATTTTTAATTCAATCTCTTACGTTTTGTGTTTTTTTTTTATAATTATATCATTCTCATTAGATGGGGTGGGAGATAGAGAGGAATCGAAGGATTAGCTAAAAGTGTATCCAATTGGAATAAGAAGCAAAATTAGTGTTACTAATGTTTTGACCAGTTATTTTATCCATATAAATGGCATGAAAAAGAGGCTATATATAAATATATTACAAACAGTTTCAAGTACAAATTGAAAACTTAATGTATCTATTATTGTCAATATATGGACTTGTTAATTCAAATTATGAGTAAAGCGATGACTGGGAAGTACCATTTGAAAACTGAACAATAAAGTTAACATTTAAAGTTTCTTTTTGAATATTTATATTTCTCTCTGTATACCCAAAAAAAATCTATGCATCTTCGTCCTTGACTGCATTTAATAGAAAGAGGACAGTGGCGATCACGTGAAGGAGAAGTAAGAAATGGGGCGGTGGTGGCAAGGCATGGCACGTGATGAGCAACGGTCGGGTCAAGTGGTGGTGGTGGAAATTGGGAAACGACCGTTGGAAAATTAAATACCACTTCCTTATTAATTTACAAGGGGCTGTTTGGCTTAACCTTAATTTATTTGAAATTAATTAACAGATTAAGAAAAAAAATGATGGAATCTGATTAATCGTCCAACTTGGAAAGAAAGCACGACGACCCACCGGCCAGCTGAGGCTCTTTTTCTTTAGCATTGCATGGGAATAATAATTGAATTGCTTAAAATTATGGGAATAATGATAAAAAGATTAATAATAATAAGTTGACTATTTGTGAAAGGGAAGGAACATAGGAAGTTAATATGATTTGGAGGTGGCAAAATAATGATCCCCAACTATTTCAATTCGCTTTTGAAATTGCCTATCCAAGCTTATCTACTTGTAAAAACATCCGACTTTATATATTATTTAAAAAAAAAAACCCATATGTTTTTTTTTTTTTGAATTAGACCCACCTGCCTAAAATATTAAACAATTGATGAATTTTTCTCTGTTTAACCATATAATATGTGGGGGGTGGCAGGCCGAATAGTAATTTGAATAATGCTATATTCTCAAAGGGGAAAAAAAAGGTAATTTGAATGTGATTTAAAAGGGCAAACTTTAAAAACTCCAACCACGTGGTCGGAAAATCAAAGCCTCCGCAAAAGCAGGTGTTGTTCTGCCACTGTTGAAGGTTGTGGACGGCGTCGTTCCGACAACATCCAATTTTGAATAATTGCTTGCAACATCAATACATGAATTAATTGGGCGTGGCCTAGGCCTATGTTTTAATTATTTGAGAAGAACTTTTTCAATAAAATGGACCAATTTCGTTAGGTTCTACAACTACAACTATAACCATTATTTATGTTGTTGCGTAACTATTTTAATTTGTTATCTTCCTTGATAAATTTCATGTTATTATGAAGGATATGAATATAAACGATGGTAATATAATTTTATTTTTTGAATTGAAATATTAAAAACCATACCATATGTACCTCCTGTATAGTCTATTAGTTTTTTTAGTTACAAAAGTCACTTAATAACTATTAAACTATGTTTAATGTCATATCTTCGATGTATATTAAATTCATAATATATGTAAAGTAAGTAACATGTCAAATTACTATCATGTTGTGCATTAATTTTATTATTTACGGGATATTTAACAATAAAAGAATATGCTATGATAATTAGTAATTCTTCTAATTCGTTAGAAAAACATTATAGTTTGTCATATTTAATTATTGTTATACAATAATTTGCAGAATATAATTCAATAATTGAACTTGATTGGTCCAGTTCTAAGGAATTATTCATTTTGGACCACTTAACAATAATGAGTAATTTTAATATGTTCAGCGACTAGTTTTCTCTTGTCTTAAAACAAAAAGACTAATTTTCTCTTATTTTCTCTCTTTTTACATTTTCAACTCTTTTTACACTTTCAACTCTTTGAAAGAAAATAGCATAGACTTCACTTTTCCATTGATTTTAAAGAACAGTCTTTTTTTTTTTTTTTTTTGTATTTGACTGTAGTCCATAATTTTATGATATTCATCAACGATGTGACATTAACCATATAACCGTAAAAGGAAAAACTAAAACTATAATAAAGATAAATAAAGAATTAGATGGCTAAAATAGCTACTAATATTTAATTTAAATGAGAGAATAAAGTTAAAAGAAAAAAACAAACAAACCTAGGCATATTTCAACTGTTTAAAGCATTAACTAAAATGTCAGAGGTTAAGCTCAAAAAAATAAATCAATAGGTATATTAAAAATAATATATTGTAATTTATATTTATTTATAAAAAAATCCTAATTTTTATAATTAATTATTGTAAAACTCAATTATTTATTTTCTAACAAAACTTTTATAGGTTCATGCCCCTATTTTCCTACTCTCTTGGTCAATCTGTCCATGAATCAAACCTTCAATTCAAAAGAAAATAATCAACATGAACATAGTTCAACTAATTAAGACATATACCATTGTCTGAAGTTAGAGGTTGGATTCTCCCTACACCACATGTTGAATTTATTTATTTTTTAGTTCAACAACTTGTGGGATAGGAGATTCAAACCTAGTCAATGATATATGTTTTAATTAGTTGAGTTATGATCGATATAGTTGTCTTATCCATTAATTTATGCAAAATTGAGACTAAATTTTATTATTATTATTATTTAGTACAACAAATATTGGATATGGAGATTGAATTTTTAAACTCAAGAGAATAGTAGGCTGGCTATCCTAACAACTAAAACTTATTAATTCAATATAACTTAATAGTTATTAAAATGTACGTAGGAAACTTTAATATACTGCAGGAAGATTAAAATATGTAAGGGGATAAAATTAATCGGCAAAATTGAACCCACCGCATGCCAATAAATATAATAAGAGGCAGCTTTTTTGTTTCCATTTCTCAATACATCTGATTTTGCAGTAGGAAGTGGGATGCAAACCCAAAATCTGAGATTTTCTCAGGAAAATTTTACCCAGGAAAAAGAATAAAGAAAAAAAAAAAAAAAAAGGAATCGAGAGCGAACCCACAATGAGGAGAAAGTTGGCTCATTTTCCCAGACGCCAACCACCAGGCTTTTGCCCAGCACAAAACTAAACACATAATCCAAAATATAAGATTTTTCCTTTTAATTTCCATACGCTATACGACGGACACCCTTTTGGTTGCATGGAATATCTTGATTTGCTGTCCCACGCCCAACCTTACGCCTTACTCCTATATTTTTTCATTCATTCATTTTCTTTACTTCTCTTTGTGTTTCGAATTGGATGGGAGCCGAGCGGGACCCATTCCTCAACGTCTTTTTTCCATTCAAAATTAAAATAATTTTCCCACACGTGCGTTCGAGCTTCCTTTACAAACCTGATACAGTTCAGCTACTTTCCATTATATAATATATGAGCTAGATTTAAATACACAAATTAATATAATATACATCATACATGAACCGTGAACGGGATATTATGTAATGTAAGTTTGTAACTTTGACCATTTGATTGTTTTTCCTTTTCGCCAATACGATGATTTTTAAAAAAATAAAATAAAATAAATAATAGTAATGACTGGAGGGGAGAAAAATGCAAACCCGAGACCTTGAAATTTTAAAAAGAAACAAAATGAGGAATCTGGGCAGATGGGGATTGGGATGGCCGTACTATGACCGAGTAACCGACTCCGCCAGTTTCCCGATTCTTTCCACCAGTTCTGGGGAGAGCTTCTTCGCCGGTTTTCTTTCCTTTTCGGGTCGATGATCGAACCCCAGCGCGTACGACACTTCTTCCGAGCTCCATCCGGCTTTTCGGAGAAGGTCCGAAAACCGATCCGCTTTTAAAAGCAGAGCGTCTAGAACCGCCTGGTTGTCCACAAATATCATCGCTCCTTCGAAGAATCCTGACCCTGAGACCTGTACGATGTCCGATATGTCCGTTTCGCTCCATCCTCCTTCTCTCAAAGTCGATCCCATTTCTTCAATGTATTCGTTTACCCATTTCGGAATTCCCGACCTCGGCATCTCGAACACCCTATCCGGCGACGAAGATGACGAGGAAGATGAGTTTCTCCGGCGTCGATCCACGACGGCGTCGCTCCAGAACTCCACCCACCTCGGCGTTCTTGCCCCCGTGTCAAGGCTCCGTCGCGAGAAGTTAGAGGAGGAGCCGGCAGATTTTTCACTGATGGACCTTTGCTTTTTGAGAAGGTGGGCATCAGATTCGGAGCTCCGAAATAGGAATTCCCGCTCGAAGAAATCGGATAGATCCAAACCGCAAAAGGAGATCCGATTCTCATCGACTGAGAATATTGGGTTCCCCGCCAGGGAAGGGTTGCAGGGAATGTAGCAATGATTGAAGAGGGGAATCAAAAGGGGCGCTCTCTTCAGAGCATTTCTCGCGACCCGTAAGGCCTTCTCCGGGTCTAAGGGCCTCGGACCCCATGACTTGGACCAGAACGTATTCTTGGCGATTTGGAAACTGATGGCCGCAATTGGAAGATCAAGCGTCGCTCTAAGATGCTGCCTGGCGCCGGAAGCCCGCCAATCGGGGAACCCAGGACCCACCGGCAAACCGGCGGACAGTACGGCTCGGAGATCCGGAGGGAAAGCGAACCCAAACTCGGCCTCGGCTCGAGCGAACTCGGCGACGGAGAGCCCCGGTTGCACCTCTACGCCAGTGTTGCGCAGATGGGTGATGACCTTCTCAGCCAAAGAAGAGAAGGAGAGAAGGCCAGCGCGTGCGGGGTGAGAAGGAGTGACGGCGGAAGAAGGAGCTGCGGCGGCGCGAGCGGAGAGGCGTCGGAGTCCGGCAATATGTGCCGGATTGAGACCGGCCATCCTGCGGTCGACGTCCACCATTGGCGGCCAGAAGTGAATGGACCAGTAATAAATAGAAAGAAAGAAAGGGATTTTGAGGAAAGGTTTTGAATTTGAAGCTAATGGAAGAAGGGAAGAATTTGGAACGTAAAGGAAAGTGAGGTACTTATAGAGGTAGAGCCGAGAGCCGAGAGCCGAGAGGTGCGTTAATGGAGTGGACCCCACCCTCAGATTTTAAGTGAGAGGTTTCTTTTTCTTTCTTTCTTTTTTTTTTTTTTGACAAATTCTTTTTTACTAATTGCACTGCTTGTTAATATGGTTGGAACTTGGGATGCTGCGACTTGCGATTATGACTAATATGAATTTTTTATATTCCCAAGTCCACAGCAGTAATTTCACTTTTTTCCCACCGCACACCGTGCAATTTTCTTTCTCTTTTTTCTCCAAAAGAGTGCATAATGATATTTTATTTCCTTGTATTTGCAATTGACTTATTTGATGTATTTTACTTTTTCTTTTTTGAAACACATATATCTGCTTCAGTTAACATATACCTGTCAGATGCACTAGATTAAAGATATATATTCTAATTAAGATATTAAAAGTTTGATTCTCCACTTTTATATGTTACTAAACTTATAAGATAAAATAAATTATGTTTTTAAATTAGCATATTGATTCTTTTTCACGAACCTTTCGTATTTATTTTTTTTATACAATTGATGTCATTTTAAATTTTCAGGAAAAGTTGGAGTTTTTTTTCCATGTGCCCAATCACATGTTTCTTGAAAGATGATTTTTTTTTTTATTATTTACATAAAATCAATATTCTCGTACTAAAAAAATTGATAGTATGGCATTTCATTAAAAAAAGAAAAAAAAAGAGTGATATAGCACAAACTAAAAAGAACAAAAACATGTGATTGGCACGTGAAGTCGTCCTATAAACAAAGGGGGAATTATGTCATTTTCACACATAACTACAACAAGATATGTTTATTAGGTTATTGGATATTGAAAATTACCCTTTGCAGGAAAAAAAAAACCTTGAAAATTACTTTATAAAATAATTATAGATACATAACGAAAACTTCATGAATATAAATTTTACTTAATAGCTTCTTAAGAATAGTTTACTGATCATTTGAATAGCTCGTCTTCTGATTTGACTGAAGTTTTTTTCTGTGATGCCATCTTTCTTTCTTGATAAAGATGTAAACTCTATTATTTTTGTAATATTCCTAAAGATGAGAACAAAGCTGCTCATGCCTTGTTGTTCTAGCATCTTCTTTAGGGTACTCTTTAGTTTGGAAATATGGTTTTCCAAAAGATATTCTATTTTTCATCCTTGAGAGGGACCGATTGGTGTAGCTTGTAGTTTCGATTCTTTCCTAATATACTGTGGCAATTTCAAAAAAAAAAAAAAGAATAGTTTACTGATCTGGTCTAAAAAAAAGTTTACTGCAAGAAAAAATTAATAGGGTAGACAACACATCAAATTCTTCTATTTTTAATTATTTAAAAAAATAAAAATATCCAGTTAACATATAGCTTGGATAAAATGTATTATAAAAAAGTTTATTTCTTGATTTTTAATTGAAACCAAGTTTGTATTTATCTTACTTTGTTTTCCTTTTTAAATTATTGGTACAATTTTAAAATAATTTCAAAGTTTCTAAAATAATTTAGGTTAATTTACAAGTTTAGTCTCCAACTTTTAGGTTTGTTTCTAATAGAATCCTAACCGTTCAATTTATTTATAATAGATCACTAATATATTCAACATTTTTTAAAATTAGAAGATCTATTTGAATAGGTCAAAGACCTATTAGACACAAATTGAAAGTTTAGAGTTTTTTTAGTTCAACAATTGCAGGGGTGGGATATTTAACCATTGACTTGTAGGATGGTAATTGATATCTTATCCACTAAGCTACGCTCAAATTGGCGAAAATCAAATTTATTAGACACAAAAATTGAAAGTTTACAAATCTATTAAATACATTTTAAAGTTTTGAAAACTATTAGACATTTTTTTTAAAAAAATTTAGAGACCTATCATACAAATTTGAACGTTGAGAGACTTAACTTGTAATTTAACTAATATTCTACAATTTCACTTGAATAAGTGATCCAAGGTATCTTTGTCATTAAATCACACAAAAATACACCTTTTTGTATTAAAAAAATATTACTATAAAATGATAATTCTTATTTATTTTGAGAATTAATGTGTTTTTTTAATATTAAAAAGTAATTAGTGAAAATTAAGTTTAATCGATTAGTTAATTTCAAAATCATGCAATTATTAACTAAATTTTAAAAAGGGTGCATGAAATTAATTAATTAATTCGTTAAAAATCACTAACCAAAATTATGTAATCAATTATGTATTTTTAAAATTAAGATTTATCTTCTCAATCCTCGTGACAAATGACAAATGAACAAAAATCCATTGTTTTGACTTTTGAGAATTTTCTTTTTCTTCATTTTTCTTTGAAAATGTGTATCGACCAAAAGCTAAAACATGTTGAATTAATTTATAATTTGAATTAAAATTAATTCGAGACACTTTAACTATTTAAAAAGTAACCTTTTAAATCAATTAGGACTAAAACCAAACTTGATTTGATAATACAGTCATTCATTAATATTATTACTCGATTAACCATAGCATGATCTTGTTGAAAACTCATCACCATCAATAGGTTTGAACATACTTAACATAGGGATGAGGTGACCCACAAGAGATTTGTTTTCTATCTTTTGAATTAATTGTGATTTAGAGCAAAAACAAACAACATGCATATGGAAAGAAAGAAACAAATAAGTGTTGAATCAAAAAATTAGCTTTCAAGATATAGACAAACAGCTTGTAAAACTTACCAAGTGAATGAAAAATCAAAAGTTATCATCTAACTATGACCATTTTTATTTTTATTTTATTTTATCTTTAACCGTGTGTTTGGTTATCATATATAGATGATTTTTAATAATCTTATTAGTTGGTTATAAATTGATTTTAATTATTAAAAATATAGCTTTTTAGTAGTCTAAATTAATAGGAGATTTTAACCTAATTTCATTTGCAAAATATTATTCTCCCACAATTGCAAGTTGCACTAGGAATTTGAACTTTGAAGCGGGGGGAGGGGAGAAATGGAGCAATAACTTTAGAATAGTTCAAAACTTAGGGTAGCTATGAAAAGAAGGCAGGATGAAATAGATTTGTAGGGGCTTTTAGCATATGGACCAAATGTGTAATAAATACAAAGGTCACCAAACATTTTTTGAAGCTACAAAAGTCTAATGGAAAGTCACCATTGTTTGGCTAAAGTGCAACCACATGTCCACTCTAAAACCCATGCTTTGGACTATGGTACTCTCATATCTTTATCCAATAGGTTTTTCTAGCCTACAAGATGAGATTTTAGGTGCATTTTTTCCCACTCTAAAATAATAATTATTATCGTGGTTGTTAATTGAAATGCAATATGTGGTCATCACGCAGTTCTTCAAATTAAAAACTTATCATTTAATTCAACATCATACATAAATACGTTAAAGAAGAATCCAGAGATGATGACGAGACGACTAATTAAATTGAAGATAAATTTTCACATCTTTCGTTAATTCATACTTCATATATTAGAAGTCAATGTCCACCATCTTATAATTGATTACATGTAAGATGAGAATTTTTATAGTAATAAAAGTGATTTAAAAGAAAATTAGGTTTTAGTGGGATGTGGTTTGATTATTGAAGTGAAGTGTGAGGGAGAATGGGGAGACATGGATTCATTATGTTTTGGTGAATGATGGAAGCTATGTCTGGTTTGTTTGTGATAAGTCAAGGAGTCAGTGGGATTGGTTGCTTCAAATGCAAAGGGCAAAGGACCACAGGCTGATCTTGAAAGGTCCATGAAACCCAATGTCTTGGCCCTTGGGATGGTGAGTTATTATGATTAGTGCGCTTTCGCAATAAATTCAATTCAGTTTCTGAGTAAAGGAAGCCTCGATCGCCACACGTACACACAAGCTCTTGAGTTTGACAGATTGGCTTAGACTCACAGAGTGAGTGAGTAGGACTTTGAATTTTTGAACCAAAATTAATTTTGTTATTACGAAGAGTCAACAATTCATTATCTACTTTTGGTCCAGTGTGATCTAGCCAATGGAAAAGAGAAGAAACCTAGCCACATAACATTAGATTCTTTTTTTTTTTCCCTTCTTTCTTCTTTTTTTTTTTCAAAGAAAAAACTTATTTAATATGTCCCTTTGTATTTGTAATTTAGTTGGGTGAGTCAATTTTAACTTTAAAGTTTTAGTTTTACCATATTAAACTTCGTATTTGATTTTTGGTCAAGTTTGAGTGTTCTTATTATGGCTAGGTTTGTTGATTTGTGCACTTTTGTGGTTAGAAACTACCTATTTTGTTGGTTAGGTTTCAAGTCATTATTAATTGTTTTGGATAGTTTTTTAATATTTTGATACTTTTTAGAGAATATTAATTTCATCATTTATTCCAATTTATAAAACTTATTACTTTAAATTAATCAACACATTAAACTCAATAAAAAAAATATGAAAATGTTTGAATTGATTTAACAATTAAATCATAAGGACAACAATTATATTATTTGAGTTATTTGATGGAACTATTAAGTAATCTTTATTATGAGCCTATATAGACTCTTTATTAAAAAAAAAATACAACAAATACCAACTCATTAGACCTATAGGATTTTGAGAAATTATAGCATCAATAACATTTAATTCAATTTATGATCTCCATGTCTTTAGTCATCAAATAGAGAGAGTTACTCATGTTGCATAGTTGAAAAAGATCAAAATTCCATTTAGTTGTTCTATTCTTGTAAGTTTGATATTCTTTTCTTTTATTTATTTATTTATTTTTATTTTAAGTCTTTTTGAGTTTGGATATGGATCAAGTTCATATCATACATCTTATAAGTATTGCAATTACACTATGTAGATTTTAGTTTTCTTACATGCATCAATCTACTCATAATTATTTTTCAATAATAAAATTTATTATTCTTGAGTATTTATTGATCCGCTTAATAAAAATTTTTAACAAAAAAATGTACTTTTTTTTTATTCTTGTCTCACACGACAAGTAGATAAATCAGCAATCAAGTTTTTGTGTTGGTTATTGTATGTAAGTTATTTTCATATGCATCGCTTTCATGCAAGTTTATGAAAGAGATGGATATTGTGTTTGTCCCCCAAAGAAAATCCCCTTCCATCTTTTCCACTGAAAACTCTCATCCACAAAGCTCCATTTGTTCAACCTCTTATGTTTCCAATATAGTGCTTCCGAAAGAAGTTGTTTACCATAACTACGACCGCATTGACACAAAGCTCAACAGAAATGACTTTTATTTTCATACAACTTTCACTCAAATATCTTTTCTCAATATGTTTTTTCTTTTCAATCATAAGGTATGAAAATAAGCTGGCATTGTTTAATGTTTTAATGATTAAGTTACAATCTTATCTTACTTTTAATTTTATTTTCCAATATGATTTCTATTGTTCTTGTCATTTTTAATTTACACATAGCTTTAATATACCACAATCCAACTATGGGAACTAGAGATTCGAATCTTTGGTCTTCAAACAAAGTTACTAATTATTTCTTTACAAGTTAAGATATATTTAGGTTAACTAATAAAATTTGATTAATTATCCATTAATAATAAAGTTTAATTTATTGTGAGAGACTCAAACAAATACCCCATGTGCTTCACTAAATAACTTATTTCACAATTATTTCATAGCTAGGTACCTTGGTATCATGTATCAAATGAATACTTAAACAACTTTTATCTTGCTTAAAACTTTAATTGAAATATAATATAACTAACAAGTCTAGAGGCTTGAGCTATGATAATAGATAACTTGAAATAATCATAACAATAATAATAATGAAGGAGAGAGAGAGAGAGAGAGAGAGAACTATTTCTGATCAAGATTGTTATAAGAAAAGTAACTTGAATCAGATTAACGATGTTGACATTAATAATTATGTAGAAATTAAAAATTGATTTAACCTTTTTTTTTAATATTATTTTGAACGGTATTAAGGAAAGATCAATAAAAAAAATAGAAAAGTGAAAAATTGGGGCACTCGTGTGCGGTGATTACTTTAGGGTTGGTGCCCACTTTTACCAAAGCCAATCATCTTATTGTATGCGCACGCACAGTTAAAAGCTATAAATTAATCTGCATAAAAAATAAAAAATAAAAAGCTATAAATTAATCTATGTGAGGCTGTTACCAGATAGGGATTGAGTACGCATCTCTTCATGCGTGTCATTAAAGATGGGGAAAATATATATATATATATATATATATTTTTTAAAGTGTGCACTTTGCTTTACACACAGCCTTCTTCAAGTTCAAGGCATGTAAAACCCAAAGCAAAATTTTAAAGGTTGCTCAATTACATATAATTATGTTTTTTTTTTAAATATTGCAATTAACACTCCCTTTCATGGGTAGGGTCGAAAATTAATTACACGACTCCACAAGGATTGGAATATGAGACTTTTTACTTCGATACAATATTAAGTTATCTGTAAACTCCAAAATTATGTTGATGAATTTATGCATACATATATTTCTACAATGGTATAATTGTATAAGCTCTTATGACTTTACTTTTTGTTTTACTTAAAATGTCTCGTAGCAATAGAGATGGTTGTCCTTATTTTTATATATTTTACTTTATCTAGTTAATGTGGGAATTTGGTCACATTCCCAACAAATAAGAACTAAATTAAGAAAATATTCTAACATTAGTAACTGAAATATTATATATTTATCTTTTTTATATAATATTTAAGCATACGAAAAACATTAGTGAAGGTGTGAAATTTATGTAGGGGGCAGTTTGGTGGGGAGAATCTGAGATGCCCATGAAATTGGCATCTCGATTCCCATATTTAGTTGGAGAGAATTAGACAACAGTGGAAATTAAATATTCCAAAATTGCTTATGTTTGGAGCCGCCCCCCCCCCCCCCCCCCCCCCCCCCCCCCCCCTTCATTTGCCCCAAAAATACTTGGATTTTCCCCCATTTCCCTTCTCTCTGACATCAACAAAATGACTGTCTTTGCCCTTCTAATTTGAATCCCAAAATAATGTTTAATTTTTATATTAAAAAATACATACACGTCGTGTCATTGGAACAAAAAAGTTAATCAGTTGTATCAATGGTCTTATCAATGTTCAAAAGTCCCATATTTGAACAGTTTTAGAAGCAGCAACTTTTTGTATTAAATTATCATAAACCTTCGAAACCGCTTCTTGTCGTTGGCTTACCAAATCATTAATTTAATCACCCAGTTTTATTTCGGACCAATATTAATTCTCAGCAATACCATACGGATTTTTAAAGATTATTAAACAGAATTCATACGTCAAAATTTGAGGAGGAACAAGAATATATCTCTGATAAAAAAAAAACCATTTTTGTTTTGATATTTGTAATTATCTAGACTAGCTTAGTTGTACCTCTACTAATTATATTCTATACTACTAATTACATTTAATTGTTTGAAAACTTGTTCGTAAGATTTTAATACTTGAAAGTAGGTGGCAAATAGTAGAGTTTGGTCTCATGCTCTAAAGTCTCTTTAATTTATTGACTTTGCTTCAATTTCACCAGCCAACTCATGATTAGTGATTCCACAAACCCATTTCCTAGAGTAGGGTACAATTAGTGGTTGATATATAGAGAGAGGTTAGTTTTTAGGGACAGGCGTGACTGTGGGATGGGTCTGTGTTATTGAAAATGTTAAGAAAATTACTCCAACAAGAACGGGAAAAATGAACGGGAGAGATGGATCAAAGGAAGAACATTCCATGCAGAAGAGAGTTTCAAACATTCAAAGGGAAACTGACAGCAAAAGTACCAATTCAAAAAAGCCTAATGGTTTGGCTGTCAAAACGATGCTGTTTAAGCGTACCATCATCATCAACACCACCCCCTTGCTGCACGTCCCATCTGCCTTCCTCTTTCTCTTTACTTATCATTATTTTTCTCTTTACAGTTACAAACATACCTTGCCCAAGTACAAAAATACAAATTTAGTTTTGACCAAGCTACATTGAAATAACTGTTTACTTTATTCTACAAATACAAAAAGTCATTCACTCAAAAAAAAAAAAAAGTAATTGGAATAATAATGTATTTTTGTGGTATATACTATCTCGTGAGATTCCATATCTTGCAAAGAATAATGGTCTTAAACTGCCCATTCTAACATTTGTGAGTTTTGTGTATAATATGATTGTTTGACTAAGTGTCATTTATTTTAAACTTCAATGGAATCCAAGTAATGAAGCACTATAATATAATGCTGCATATTATACACACATATCCAAGGAAAAGCATGGTAGTTTGTACATGGATTTGCAAATTGAGTTAAATCTTGAAACTATCTGGGGAGAGAGAGAGAGAGACAGAAGTTGGGATAAAAGCTCTCAAAAAGCTGATTCTCTGTTGGCCACTCAAGTCATTTATCTTGCAGAAATAATCTGAAATATATATATCATAATTTAACCTAAAGAGAATCTTTTTTAAAAAAAATTTCTTTTGAAGATTTGTGGGAATCTAATGGAAATTCAAACCACAGAAAATTAAAGCTTTTGTGTATTGGTGGCATCATAACTTGACTTGTTGCAGAAACAATAGTAATATATCATGTGTTGTAACATATAAATAAAAAGCATTTTCGTGCATATCAATCATATGCAAAAAGCAATTCATGAAATTTGAGTCTAATTTCATTGAATGAAAGAAAGGGCATTATATAATAGAGAGGGGAGTCGGCATCTTATCAAATGACAGCCAAAATCACAATGTGATCTTATCTATATGCCCATTATCTAAGGTTTGTTTAATGGGAAATTAAGATTGTGGGCATCTAATTTTGTGTATGGATAAAGAAAGAATAATGCCTATACAATACAATATTGCTCAAGAACTATATGCCTTTGACTTTGGTATAATGGTTGCCTGTGCAATCAGCTCTCTTCCCTTCTTCATGTTTTTGATTTGATGTTGCGATGTATAATGCTCTTTTACTGTTACGCCCACAATTCTCAAGACACCTATATGGATTTCGATTTCTATGTTTTATTTTGGGCTATATATTCTTTTGCAAGATAAAAGTTGGTCATATTTTGAGAAATTATGCCCGGGACCAATTTTAAGGTTTCGTTTTTGGAAAAAAAAAATTGAATTTTATTTTAAAGTTAATTAAAAATTAAATTAACATAACTATAACTTCCTCACATTAATGCTTTGTTTGGATACTCATGATTTGGGCCGATTTCAAATGAATTCCATTTTTTGTTATCACAAGAAAGAGAATGATTTGAAATCTTAAGGCCTCATTTGATAACCATTTAGTTTTTTATTTTTAAAAATTAAGCTTATAACAAACTTCTTATTTTCTTTTCTTTTTCGGTTACCCTCCAAGTACAAAAATTTAAATTCATTTATATATTTCAAATCTTTCTCATTCCAAACAAGATAAAATAATTTCTTGAATTTCAAATAAGATTTAAAATCATTTCTTGATCTTTCTTGGTTCCAAATAGAGAGTACGAGATCTAGGGTTTAGAAATGAAAAAAAAAAAAAAAAAATCTAGAGTTTAAGAGAGTAGCATTATATTAATGTACTAGAAAGATTCAAAGGCCAACATCAATTTAAGAAAGTCAATCGGAGCATAGTTTTACTGAGAGGTCAAAGGTTCAAATCTCCCAAATTAAAAAAAAAAAAAGAATTTTTATTTAATAAAATCATATTTATCACAATATTTTGCTATTTTACCATTTTTCTTAATTTTTTTTAAAAAAATATTATTCTATAATTTTTTTTTGAAATTCTTTATAATTTTTTTTAAATGTATTCGTTCTAGAAATCATTTCAACTCATTTCCAAGTAATGAAATATGATTTCATTCATCAATTAGGTCACTTTTTTCTTTTAGTTCAACAACACGTAGAGGATTAGTCGAACGTCTGATCTTTTGATAAGATATAATATTCTAGTAAAGTTGAAGTTGACAATTAACTAGGTCACTTGAGTGATAGAAAATGAAAAACCAAATTCTTGGATGTGCAACTAATTTAGGGGGATTTTTGGTGACTTCGCTCCTGAAAAGTGAAAGGAGGAGTTAGGGTGCCCTAGTAGAACAACAATACTTTACTGTTAGACCATTAAAGTAAGAACACACATAATACCATAATGAATAACTAGTGAAATATATATCAAGACTATTAATTAAAAGAGAGAGGACAGAATGTCAAAGTTTTCTTTTGAAAATAGAAAATAAGGAAATATATATTGTGGCTAAAAGTACTTGTTTTTCAAGGAAAAAAAAACCAAAAAAAAAAAATTGTACAATATAACTACCATATTCATAAAATACATTTTTTAATACTATGGAGGTGATGGTTATTATTATTATTATTATTTTGTTTAGTATTGCCATTCAAACTTTTGGTCTCTAATGAGGGTTCTAATGTCTACTGGATCAATTTAATCATGTCAACACTAGATATGCAATCATATTAGGAACTACCACATAATGTAACGAAAATGAAGAGAAAAACAAAGTGGAAATAAAAGAAAAATTGTACAAAGAAACTTCTATTCATTAAAATAAAAAATTGTTTCATATATTTATAGGAAAATAAACAATCGACCAATAACCCACTAATTAAACCACTACCTTAAAAGATAAAGTGAACATAGTTCAACGGTAATTGACATGTACCATCGATCATGTTAATTCTGATATTTTATATTCTGTTAATTTTCAAATGGAGTTGGCCACGTGTTTGTTATTGTGGTTACAATAGCCTCAGCTTACTTGACTGGTTGGAGTGGTTACTTTTACCTTTACTCTTTGTTCTTTGTTTTACTCATATAAGAGCAGAGTATATTGCTTTGTAAGCTCTCTGATGTATGGCTCTAATGATTCACTTGATTAATAAAGGTTCTCTCTCCCTGGCGATTTGAAAGTGGATGTAATCATAGGTCAAACCACTATAATTGATTTTTGTTCTTTCTTCATCTCTCTTTTTGATTTATTCTTTGAGTTTCTGGTTTGATTTTGCCTTGAGTTCTAATTTGTTTTAATAGACCAAAAGGTTAAAAGTTTAAATCCCTCCACCCTCAAATGTTGTTAGAATTAAATGATCAAGATGTCGATGATGTTTTTTCAAAGTTCATGAGTCAACCGAGTCTAAGTGTTGCACTCCATGACATAGATTATGATTGTACATGTAGTAATGCATAGATTATGATTGTACGTCATTAATAATGTAAATAAAACTACTATAAAAATTTGTCGTTTGAAGTTAAAAGACTACTGGAAAGAACAACATGAATAACTAGTAGCAGGTTTCGAACTGTAGAATTCTAAGGGCGGGATCTAAGTGCCCACCTCCAACCATCATGAGTTGGTCTAATCGTCATAAGGATCTTAAAAAAAAAAGAAAGAATGAGTTCAATCCATGGTAGCAATCTATTTAGTATTTAATATTTTATGTGTTTTTTTGTCAACAAAATGTAATGAGTTAGTGAGATTAATCAAAGGTGTGTGCAAACTGACTTGAACACTCGTCAATATAAAAAAAAAATGTCCACCTCCCAATTATGCCCCTCTAATCCCTTCGTAGATCTGCTCCTGCTAGCTGGATAGGCCAAATATTTGGCCACAAGAGTCAAATTTTAGTTCTTTTTTTAATCCTCTCTTTCTCTGAATTAAATATGATTGGTTGACAAGCTTTTTTCCATACAAAAATTCTTTTTTGTATGCGTACATTTGTCATGAAAACATGCTTTCAAATAATGTGAAGAAAAAGGTTATTGAAAAGCTCCAAAACAATATTTGAATTTTCAAATCTCATAGTTTTCAAACATAAACAAATGTATCTAATCTATATCTATATTTATACTATATATAAAAGATACTATGAGAAAGAAGCTTTAAGGTGTGTTTAGTTAGTGATTTGAAAATTAGGAATTTAAAAACTAGGAATTCAATAAAATTAAAATAAAAAAAAAAAAAAAAAAGGAGTTGTATTTCATGTTTTCAGTGCCAAATTTAAATAATTATTCAAAATGTATTTGATAATATATTTATAAGTTATAAAATACTTCTAGTTACCAACTATATATTAGGATAAATCTCAATTATATTATTAATTCATTTATGAACATATTTTATGTTATAAATTTTGTATATTTATTATTTTACAAATATCATATAATTTATGATATATTATCTTATACATATTTTAAATTAACCAAATTAAAATGAGTTTATAACCTGCCATATTATATTTTTAAAGTTTTTATTATTTTTAATATAATTCTGCATTTGAAAATTTCAAATTCTAAATCACTAAAAACATAAAATAGAATCATATTGCATACCAAATAGGCCCTTAGCTTCTCATTTTGCTCTCAATTCTTCTATATATACCTATTTTATCTTCAAGTTTTTAATTTATGATAATTTCTATTAAATAACTTTTAGAAAGAAGTTTATTAAATAACTTTGAGAATGGAAAAATAGAGTAAGATATATTTTTATCTGTAAAATTTAAAATTATAATTAAGAAAAAATTAATAAATTTCAAATTTAAACCCAATTGAAAATTATGTATATATAATTTCATTAAAAAAAAGTTATAGTATATTTAAGATCCAAACCATATGTATAGTCAATTTTTCAAAAAAAAAATATGTATAATCAATAATATGTAGTTTCCAACACATTTGAAAATGTGATTCATTTTGAAAAGTTAAAAATATGAAAAGTCATGATATAACATAATATAAATGAGGGTCTATATGTTAACAGAATAAGAATAAAGAGTGTGAGAGATGTAACGTACTTGACGACTAAGTGTGGAAGAGAAGAGAGTTTGTGGCAAAAATGAAAGTTTTCCAGTTGTGGACAAAAACTTCCAATTAGAGCTTGAAGAAGAAGCAGCAGCAGCGAAATTACCGCATAGTGATTATAACACAAAGAAAATTGTTACAATGTATGATTTATTGTTGCAAACAAAGCAATTGAGGAGGCTCTTGGTGGTTTGCTTGCGGCCACTGGAGTACATTAGTACATTAGTTGATGTACAATGTATTCATTGGTTTCAAAGTGTTCAAAAGCGGCAAGCTGATTATTGTTCAGGCAATCAACTTGTGATGACATTGGCAATGAAAAAGGAAATGGAGGCGAGTAGAGAAGAGTAAACTGTTGAAGCTAAACAATACCTTGCCTTTTGCTTTGCATTTTTGTGGACACTTGATTTAAGTTTTACTGTATTTCGATCTCATTTTCATCAATCTAATGTACGTGATTCATCATATAAAGGTGTAAAATGAAGTTAACAGAATATAGGAAGAATAAAGTTATTTTTTGAATGGAGAAGAAGTGGAAGAGGATGTTGCAATAAAAGCAAGACTTTTTTTTTTTTTTTTTGAAAAACAAGTGGGTTTTAAACTGAATGGGTAGGATGAGGGATGGGATCAATAACAATTTGGTCCAATTAGATATTGATAAACATATCATATATGAAATCACAAAAAATATTGTTAATAAATTCAAATAAATATAAACCTGCATCATTTTATTATTTTATCATTCATAATAATATCTAATGATAAGTTTTAAAAATTAAATTAAAAAACACTATTTTTTTTTTTTTCTTACTTTAAATTGAAACCACAACATCACATGTTTCTTGCTAGTCCCTGTCCCTTGAGCTCTAATTAACCATTTGGTAACTACCTGAAAAATTGACGTGACAGTTATTTGTTAATAGGTGAAGGAGCTTGTCGAATGCTCAATCAAATATAATTTATATTACCGATATAAAATTAACTACTTGTAGTAATTAATAGTGGACCCGGTCGAACCACAGGAGACCGAATAAATTAATTTCAATTAATTGGTTTTCTTAATGACACAGACTGACACGAACTGGGGGGAGTTAAGCATAATAAATAGAGATAAAATGACTAAACAAATAACGGTAAAAATAAAGATCTCTCCTTGGGCACCGAATCGGGGGTAAAAAGGTAGTTATGCAAATTATCGATCATTGAAACTAACCTAACATGCAATTTCCTATGTTTTAAGACCGACTGAACTCCTCGGGACATCGTAGGAGCCTCCCTTAATTAAACCAATTTACAAACGCCTAATTGGTTCAAATTTAATCAACTAATTTGGCACGATCAATACCAAAAGAATTAATTAAATGCATTAAACTCAAGAGATAAGCCGAAACAAGCTAATTAATTCAGACTGATCGATCTAAATTAACTAAGTTTGCGCTAACAATTCTAAGGCCTACCATGTACTCGTAATCAAGCAATTCTACTTAATTTAACCGACGTGGCTACCGGCCTATTTACTACTCAAATTAAGCTAGAGACCGAGGACACCTACGAATACATCTAGCATAGCTAAGAAATTTCTAAATTAATTGATTTGTCAGTTCAATCAAAGTAGAAATAACTAGGAATAAGCACAAGAATTTGCAAGCCATAAAACAGTGCTGGAAAATTAAATTAACAACCAAATCTCACAATAAAATGCATAATATCGTATTTACAACCCCGAAACGGCGTCGAAAGCCTAGCCTAACATCGAAACGATGTAGCCCGACACCAAGGTGGGACATTTGTTTACACTCCTAACATGGGTGGCCCCCGAGTCGACCATAGTGCTCTTGGGCAATCAGTGGTTGATAATGGCTCATTTGTATCCCCCACTTTCTTCTACATGGTAGATAGGAATTTCAGGGCCCTCATTTGAGGGTTGTTGTGGCCTTCATCTTGAGGTGTCTAGACTCCCACAATCTCAGGTTCAACTTCTGTGTTCGCTTCCGTAGCTTGAAAGCATGGAGAGCTGCTCGTTTCGGGCACTCAGACACCCGATGGGCCCCTTTGCAAATGAAGCATAATGGGGGCCGATAGTAGTTATTCTGTTGATATGGCTCTCGCCATGTATTTCCGCCTCTCTGTGGGAAGGGTCTACAATCTTCCCATCCATTTCCAGGTCCATCTTCTCTGCCACTATTGAGGGAGATTGGTCGGTGATTTCTGTTACCTCCACTTGAAGAAGCTTTGGTTTCGGTTCCGCCTCACATATTGAGATTGATCGCTACTGAGGTCAAACAAACGTTCCGTTGCCGCATAGGCAGATGAAAGATCCTGGACTCGCTGCTCATACAACTTGTACCTAGCCCACGACTTCAAGCCTTCGACAAAATAGAAAACTTTGTCTTTCTCGGACATGTCACGTATATCCAACATTAACCTCAAAAACTGCTTAACGTAATCACGAATGTTTCCCGTGTGCCTCAAGTCCCTCAACTTCCGTCTTGCTAAAATCTCCACATTTTCGGGGAAAAACTGTGAATGTAGTTCTTGTTTGAGACTCTCCCAAGTGTCTACGGTGCATTGACCGTCTTGTATGTCCCCATATTTGGATCTCCACCATAACTTCGCATCATCAGCTAGATGCATTGTGGCTAATGTAACTTTCGCTTCTTCAGGCACTGTATTCGTGGCTTGAAAATATTGTTCAAGGTTAAAGATGAAATTTTCTAAAGGCCTTGGCATAACAAACCCCACAGAATAGTTTTGGCTCGAGGACTTTCACCTTGTTAATCTGGACCGCACCCCCTACTGGGGCTTGGTTTCCCACCGCTCTCATGGTGAGGTTTAGCCTGGCGCTCAGGTCCTCCATTTCAGCCCTAACAATATCGATGGCTGCTTTAACATCTTCAGAATGGTCTGAAACCATTTGAACCAACACTTTTTTAGAGCTGTCTAAACCTTCAACACGCTTTTCCATATGGGCGACAGAACCCGTGGAGCTATCACTACGTTCAAAGCCACCAAGACGTGTGACTTTATCCTCAAGGGTCTCAACTTTCATCATCAATTCTTGGACGGGCATCATGTCTATGGGTCCAGCCAACGCATCAATCTTGTCGGTCTTTGCGAAAATCTCATCCAGCCGAGATTCCAAGAACCGCACATTATCAGGGACTTCTAATAAGAAGAGCATATGCTCCTCAATTTTGGTCAATCGGCAAAATGGGACTTGCTCAACTGCTTAGTCGCAGACATGATTGCTTTCGAGAGCCAACTTGGCTCTGATACCACTTGTCACAATCGCACTCTTCGGGACAGGAGGACGATTGTGCGACATTTGCTCTAACCCGGCAAGCAAGTCAGCTGTATGAAAATCAAAAGTCGCAAACAACTTTAGCGTAGGGTCTAGCCTCCCCTCACCTGTCGAGAGAAAATGGTTTTATAAAACGTGAGAGAGAAAGTATTTTGAAAACGTTCAAGAAAGAGTTTTGTTATTGATCGCTATGCTTTTCACTACACACAAGTGTACATGATCGAAGTAATAAAAACTGGAGTATTCCAGAGTATCGTACCCAAGGGAACGGGTTTTAACAAAATTTACTATGATGACACAAAATTGCTTACAAAATGCAATTGGGTTAACCGAAGATGTAAAAAAAAAATGATTGAGAGTTTGAGTTGTTAAGAAAAATAAGTGAAAAATCAATCAATTAAAATAGAGATTCAAGTGATTCAAGCACTTTTGGAAAAATGCTATTCAAATGCAATTGCAATCATAGCTAACATGTGAAAACTAAGTAAACCGAGTTCAACTCCTATTCAATTTTGATTCAAAATCTTTAGGATACTAAGTGATTAAACCTATATGTCTATGGCTAATCTAACTTAGATACTTTCGCACACAACTCTAGTGGTTTTGGAGTCTCGCCCTATGTCTAAGGTCGATGTTCAGAACTTATTTCTAAGCCTTTTCCTCCATTGCTTTTGTGACATCGGCTTTCCCTTAACTCTTTCGATATTAAGTTCAAGCTTGACAAGCAATCACTAGTTGGCCGACTAGGTTTACCCAAATCTAAACTCAACAAAAGCAAACTAAGTTCACATGCTAGCTAGATTGGTTATGCTTTAGAGCTTTTACATTTTTCCTTAGGGCTTTCACCAACTTGAACCCCTAAAGATAATTTAGCTAATTATGGAATAATTGAAAACCCGCAACTTAAGTACTAATAAACTCATATTTAATAAGTCGAATAAAAGAAAATAAATTACAGAGTTATGAGACAACAAATCTAAATTATTCAAGAATATATATATATATATATATATATATATATATATATATATATATTTAAATTAAACTAATCCTACAACACTAAACATTCAAAAAGGAATTATAAAATAAAACTTCCAAGAACATGCTTTAATAATTAAGCCCAGAAAGTCAAAACTGAAGCTACGGGAGAAGAAAAACTATGTGGAAATTCAAATTCAAGAAATCAACAAACTTATGATTAGATGAAGGAAATTGAAACCCAAACTTCAATGTCTCATTCAATTTCAACAACATAAAAGAACATTGGACTAAACAAAGGCTAACTTTATGTCTAAAATTGAGCAGAAAATGAAGGATTAAAACAGAATGGAAATGAACAAAACAGAGTAACAAAACTCATGAAATTCCTTGCTCGATCCAAATACCCATTCAAGGGCAAATGGATCTTCACCTCCTCTAACTTTTGTTGAGGAGGGATCAACCTCGGAAGTTACAGAGCGAAGATGAAAAGAAAAACTGCTGTAAATTGATAGAAAACGAAGAACAAAACTGCTGTCCGAAAATGAAAAATAACAGAAAAATAAACCAGAAAACAGAGTATGAAAAATCGGTCCTCCTTTTCTTCGTTTTTCCTCCCTTTTATAGATATTCCGAGGCTTCTTCTTCCATCTTGGGCTCCTTAATTCGTGGGTAAATGATTAAGCACGAGATTTGGCTGTAAATTCTCCCATAAATCAAGTAATTTCCATTAATTGAGGTGATTTCCCGTGATTTCCGTAATGCTTGATGGGTGCAGAAAATGCAATTGCATTGCAATTGCATTTTCCCTCTTTGTTCACCACCTTTGCTCTCTCAAAGAAAGGCAATTGCATTTCATTTGCATTTTCTTCATTTTTTCAAATCTGCACAAAAACCACCATTTTAGCCGACTTTCTTCTATCTTTTCAACTTAAATTTTCTTTTACCCTATTCCAACAAGCTTGCATGAATTTATCTTATAAACACTATCTTTAGCTTGCTCGGTAATCAATAAAGCATGCAAAAATGGCAAGAACAACTTAGTTTTAGGGTTAAATAATCCTCATAAATGAGAATTATCAGTCATACACTAGTAAGTAAGTAAGGGACAACAACAGCTTAATTAGCATATAACTTCGGGTAGGAAGGATGGACAACTAGTCATACCCCCCTATAGTACATTCTAGGATTTTACATTATGACAAGCTTGCACATGAAAATGGCGAGGAGTCACACGCCCACAAAATACAAGGAAAGCTAACTAGAAAGCAACAAGACATATATACAATGAAAGCATGATAAAAAGGGGTTGGAATGGGCATGCTGCCATAGGCAACATGCCTTGGACAAGTATGACTGTGACACGGGGCAGCTCCACCGAAATTCCATAAATTATTAGCCATAAAAAGAAACAAGGTATATACTCTTTTTTTTTTCTTTTTCTTTTTTAAATTGAAATAAGAAAACCAAAATCAAGAAATCAATTAAATTGGCAGTTCCCCGACAACAACGCCAATTTGAAGGAGCTTGTCAAAGGCTCAATCAAATACAATTTATAATACTGATCTAAAATTAATTACTTGTAGTAATTAATAGTGAACTGGGTCGAACTACATGGAACCGAATAAATTGATTCAATTAATTAGTTTTCTTAATGACATGGACTGGCACAGACTGGGGAGGTTAAGCATAAAATAGAGATAAAAGGACTAAACTGTTGGGTTTTGTGTCCTAAAACTCGTGGTTTTGTAAACTGAATGTATATTCTATTTTGCAATAAAGATGTTATTGAGGTTTATTCAGTAAATGTGTTATTGAATAAAGTGAATTGTGTATTCTATAACCCAAATCCAATGAACTAAGAACCTTTGGCTATAGTATGTATACTTGAACTTTATGTATGACATAAAAGTGGATCAAGTTCGAGTAATAGCCAAAATGGTCTATAGTATAAGGATAAGGCTGGGTACCTTATTCTGGGGACACTATGGACGCGGCCCACTTTGTATAGTACTAACGATGTGATCCTGAATCGTTCATGTGGAGACATGCGAGTGGGGGCGTCCTATGCAATGAGTTTGCATAAGACCGGACCGCGAAATAGTCACTTAGACTTTATAACTCCGTTTACTGTATTAACTGACTATATTCATACGATGACCTAGGTAACTCGATCTTAATCCTGAGCGTGCTATGAACTCCTGTTTATTCGGGATTATCCTTAGATTTGCATGGGTGAGAGTGGCCCGAGATTGCCGACTCAATAAGCCTCCCATTTTGGGGATAAGACCGGATAGATAGTTGGGAACATAGTCATGCGAGATGGAATTCACTCCTACCTGCTTTAAGGATTAGTAGAGAGGTTGTTCCCTTAAGTGCTGACTCCAGGTCTTGAACAATGGGCCCACCCTCTCGTTGGCCCGAGAGGGATTCGGTTTGTTGGTTGGACCACAAACCAATTGTTCATTAGAGGATCAGTGGGACTTAAGGAACAAGAAGTAATTACAGGGGTAAAACGGTTTATTTGACCCAGCTGTAATTACGAACGACCTGTGAATGATCGACTTACTAATCATGGTTATATCGAGTGGACAGAAATATATCTACAGTGAGGAGAGTGCAGCCACTGGGCTTTAGTGGAGTGTCCCGGTGGTTAACGAATGTTGATTAGCTAGGCTAAAGAGTTTGGCCGGTTAATCTCGTATCGTTGGAGCTCATGATCTGTAGGTCCATTAGGTCCCCTTACTAGCTCAGACTAAGCCTTAGAATAATTTGAGAGAAAAGAATTTGAATTGTTCAAATTCGGTTTTGGGAATAAACGTTAATTATATGCGATATACTTAACGTACTATAATTTAATTATGAATTAAAATCACAAGGAAGAGAGAGGAACATATTTAAATGTGATTTAAATATTTGTTCGGTTTAATACGTGAATAGGGATTCATGTACAAATGATTGGTCATAAAAGAGAGGGATTGATCTAATTATTTAATTAATATTTGATATTAAATTAAATAATTAAATGGTTTAATTGATTAATCAAGTTTTTTTTTAATTAATTTTGATTTAAACTTGACTAATTCCAACCAAGTGTTGTCTTCCAAAAGAAGACAAGTGTTGTCTTCCATAGGAAGACAAGTGTTGTCTTCCAAAGGAAGACAAGTGTTGTCTTCCAAAGGAAGACAAATGTTGTCTTCCATAGGAAGCCTAATGAGGTTTCATTAGTGCCTATAAATGAGAAGAAACACAATGGAGAAAGGAGATTAGAAAAACAAGAGATTTTTGTAGAAAACTCTCTAGCTTTTTTATCTTTACTCATTCTTCTCCCAATTTATCTCAATCAAAGATCCCACAATCCATTCCAAGGGCTGAGAATAGTAGGGAAGACTCTAGTGGTGGTCCAAGTATTGTTGGTGATCCAAGATTTACAAAGAATTTGGAGAATTTGAGCTACAAAGGTATGTGTTCATACTTTCTGGTTTTTTCCAGTTTTGAGCATGTTTTTGTTTGGTTAAATTGATGTACTTTGAGTTCTCGAGATCCGAAATTGCTTCCGCTTTCTTAATATTAACTCCATCAATTGGTATCAGAGAAATTTTGAGCACTCAATTTGCATCGGTTTAAGCTCGGTGGGTATCATTTAGAAATTCAATTTTCTGGGCGTCTAAAGTGGTACTTTCGGTTTTGGCATTTTTTTTGAGCTTTAATTTGTAGTCCGTTTTGTAATTGCTCAAAAGTGTTTGAGCTTTAATGTGTGAAGAAGAGTCTGTAAAATTTTCGAGTTGATCGGAGTCCCGGAAGGCCTTCAATTTGAAGAAACAAGCTCGAAAGGTCAAGCTGGAAAACAGAGCAGAAGCTGCTGTTTTTTTCTGCCCATGGCCGGTTCAAGTTTTTTCAAGCTGGTTTGGGGCGGTTTGAAGAGTTCGGAAGCATCTCAACCTAGTTATTAAATTATTTTTGTAATAATTTAGTTGTTTGCTTGCCCGTGATGCCAAAACCGGTCCACTTTAGTGTGTTTAATTATTTATGCATTATGAATGTATGTTTTAATTAAATCCATATTTGTATGTGCATAAAGTATGCCATATAGATTTAAAATCCCACCATAGGAAGCATGCTCCATGCATTGAAAGTATGTTATAAGTGTTATAATGTATAGTATGCATGTTTAGCATTTCATAAGTATTAATATAAGAGTTGTATTAATTTTATGAAATAGATGTTGTATGTTTTAAGTATAATTAATATAAATGTTATATTAATTAAAAATAAAGCATACAACATATAGTTGCCTTAGTATAATATAATTGTTATATTAAATACATCAAAGCATTTCCATGCATAATTCATGTGATGAATTTTTACTCTATGTTTATTTAATTGTTCATGTGATGAATGATCAAGCACTCAAACATAGAAATGCATACAAACCTAGGGTTTAATTATTTAGTTTTAAAATGGTTTTAGAATTAAAATAATTAGACCATAGGTTATCTAGTTCTAATAAGATTAGAATTAGGCAACCAATAATTTATAAACTATGATTAAAGAGGGACTCTGTCTAAGGAAGGTTCTGGCTAGGCTGGGGTATTTAAGATGACGGAAACGGAACACCCCTACCTGGGAACCGACCTGGGAGTGAATTTAATCCAGAGGTTTATAAATTATTCCTCGTGAGCGACGTTAATTAAAAAGTTTAATTAAACTCGTAGACCTAAGTTTTTTAAAGGGTTAATAGACTTAGGTAATATCAAAATAATCGTTATATTGATAGACTTAGGTATATTAATAGCCGGAATATGCCTAAGTAAAATTATACCCAAACCGTCTAAAATACTTAGTGGGAGTGAAAATGTATATATGATATATCAATTTCCTCTTACGCTCTCTACAAAGTTCACACCGTGAGATTTATGCTCGGCCTCGTGATGTCAATAGGGAATCCCCATTCGGATGGTGTTTGCATAAATCAAGAGCAAGGTGAATGGAGAAAGTATTTATAGTAAGTGGGAGAAGGAAGTGTGTCAACACATCCTACAGTCTCCTCCATTAGGTTGGACCGTGAGATTCCCATGTTCCGCCTGCAGGTTGCCCGTAGTAGCACCATCCATTCGGAGGGATGTAACATGGGAGTCGGAACAACTCAAACTCCAGAAATGGATAGGGTCTCCTAGGTCCATTCCCAGCTTTGACTATCCAATTCGGTAGCATTGTTTGGGCCGACCTCTGAGGTCTGAAAATGGCGGGTCACACTTACAAGAATTACTAAGTGTTAGTGAATTCTTGACCAAAGTAGCGATAACTAAAATGCTATAGAAATAAGAGTTATTCCGGTATTAGCATTTAGTCAAGAATGTCTTGGTTCAGTGAAGGAGTGATTGACTGCCCCTCGGTAGCGGTTGCTCTGACTCACTGAAGTATTGTTGCAAAAACAATAATGAGTTTATGGGTACATTATTACTTTTGCTAAATTTTTTAATTGGATGCAAGTAATGGGTTAGAAGCAATTCACTAATAGAATATGTTCTATTTTTCAGCATGTCGAGCTCTTTAATACAGTTACTAGCCTCCGATAAATTAAACGGCGATAACTACGCAACCTGGAAATCGAACTTGAATATGATTCTAGTTATCGATGATCTAAGGTTTGTCTTAACGGAGGAATGTCCTCCCCCTCCCGGCTCGTCTGCAAACTGAATTGTTCAGGATGCATTTGACAGATGGACTAGGGCTAATGATAAAGCCCGAGTCTATATCTTAGCCAGCATATCTGATGTGCTATCTAAGAAACATGAGAGCATGATTACCGCTAAGGAGATCATGGGATCATTACAGGCGATGTTTGGACAACAGTCCTCATCAATCCGTCATGATGCTCTCAAGAATGTTTACAACTCCCGTATGAAGGAGGGAACTTCTGTTAGGGAGCATGTCCTTAACATGATGGTCCACTTCAACGTGGCAGAAGTAAACGGAGCTGTCATAGATGAGAATAGTCAGGTTAGCTTTATAATGGAATCTCTTCCGAAGAGCTTCCTACAGTTCCGCACCAATGCGATGATGAACAAAATAGAGTATAATCTGACTACTCTCCTCAACGAGCTACAGACTTTCGATTCCCTGATGAAAACAAAGGGAAAAGAGAATGAGGCAAATGTTGTCACTTTGAAGAAATTCCCAAGAGGATTGTCCTCTGGGACTAAGTCTGGTTCTTCTTTTTCTAAGAATAAGGGTATTCAAAAGAAGAAGAAAGATAAAGGGAAGGGAAAAGCTCCCGTCATGAGTAAACGCAAGGCTAAAGTCGCAGATAAAGGAAAATGTTTCCACTGTGGTGAAGATGGGCACTGGAAAAGGAATTGCCCAAAGTACCTTGCAGAAAAGAAAGCTGAGAAGGCAAGACAAGGTAAATATGATTTACTTGTTGTTGAAACATGTTTAGTGGAACATGATGATTCCGCCTGGATACTAGATTCAGGAGCCACTAACCATGTTTGTTCTTCTTTTCAGGAAACTAGTTCCTGGAGGCAGCTTGCAGATGGTGAGATAACTCTCAAGGTTGGAACAGGAGAGGTTGTCTCAGCCAGAGCAGAGGGAGCGGTGAAGTTGTTGTTTAGAGATAGATTCATTTTACTAGAAAATGTACTTTTGGTTCCTGGAATCAAAAGAAATCTTGTATCTATCTCTTGTTTGATTGAACATATGTATAAAGTATCTTTTGATTATAATGAAGTGTTCATTTGCAAAAGAGGTGTACGAATATGTTCTGCTAAACTTGAAAACAACTTATATGTGTTAAGACCAACAGAAGTAAAAGCTATTTTGAACACCGAGATGTTTAAAACAGCTGATACTCAAAATAAAAGGCAGAAATTTTCTCAAAGTACCTATCTTTGGCACTTGAGACTAGGCCACATTAATCTCAATAGGATTAGGAGATTGGTTAAGAGTGGTCTCCTAAGTCAGTTAGAAGACAACTCTTTACCACCATGTGAGTCTTGTCTTGAGGGAAAAATGACCAAACGACCTTTTTCTGAAAAAGGTTATAGGGCCAAAGAACCCTTAGAACTCGTACATTCGGATCTCTGTGGTCCAATGAATGTCAAAGCTCGAGGAGGGTATGAATACTTCATCAGTTTCATTGATGATTATTCAAGGTACGGCTATCTTTACCTAATGCATCATAAGTCCGAAACCCTTGAAAAGTTCAAGGAGTATAAGACAGAGGTTGAGAACATATTAGGTAAGACGATTAAAACACTTCGATCAGATCGAGGTGGAGAGTATATGGATTTGAGATTCCAAGACTATATGATAGAACATGGAATCATATCCCAACTCTCAGCACCCGGTACACCTCAGCAGAATGGTGTATCTGAGAGGAGAAACAGAACCTTGTTAGACATGGTTCGATCTATGATGAGCTATGCTCAGCTGCCTAGTTCGTTTTGGGGATATGCAGTAGAGGCTGCTGCATATATTTTGAACATGGTTCCCTCTAAGAGTGTTTCAGAAACACCTTATGAGTTATGGAGAGGGCGTAAAGGAAGTTTACGTCACTTCAGGATTTGGGGGTGCCCGGCACATGTGCTGGTGCCAAACCCAAAGAAATTGGAACGCCGTTCAAAATTATGCCTATTCGTAGGATACTCCAAGGAAACGAAAGGTGGTCTATTTTATGATCCTCAAGAGGATAAGGTGCTTGTATCGACAAATGCCACATTCCTAGAGGAAGACCACATGAGAGATCATCGGCCTCGAAGTAGAATTGTATTGAGCGAACTTTCTGGGGAAGCTACAGATAAATCAACAAAAGTTGTTGATCAAGTTGGTCCTTCTCAAGAGTTGAGAATGCCTCGACGTAGTGGGAGGGATGTTAGACAACCCGACCGTTACATGGGTTTGGCTGAAACCCAGGTCGTCATACCTGATGATGGCATTGAGGATCCATTGACCTATAAACAGGCAATGAATGACATAGATAAGGACCAGTGGATTAAAGCCATAGACCTCGAAATGGAGTCAATGTACTTCAATTCAGTTTGGGAACTTGTAGACCAACCAGATGGTGAAAGACCTATCGGTTGTAAGTGGATCTACAAGAGGAAACGAGACCTAGCTGGTAAGGTGCAAACCTTTAAGGCTCGACTTGTGGCAAAGGGTTATACCCAACGGGAAGGGGTGGACTATGAAGAAACCTTCTCCCCTGTTGCCATGCTTAAGTCGATTAGAATACTCTTGTCCATTGCCACGTTTTATGATTATGAAATTTGGCAAATGGATGTCAAGACAACCTTTCTGAATGGTAATCTTGAAGAGAGTATCTATATGGTTCAACCAGAGGGGTTCATAATTCAGGGTCAAGAGCAAAAGGTTTGCAAGCTTAAAAAATCCATCTATGGATTAAAGCAAGCATCTAGATCCTGGAATATAAGATTTAATACTGCGATCAAATCTTATGGTTTTGAACAAAATATTGACGAACCTTGTGTTTACAAGAAGATAGTCAATACTACTGTAGCTTTCTTAGTCTTGTACGTAGATGATATCCTACTTATTGGGAATGATGTAGGATTCCTGACTGACGTAAAGCAATGGCTAGCGACCCAATTCCAAATGAAAGATTTGGGAGAGGCTCAGTTTGTCATTGGAATCCAAATTGTTCGGAATCGCAAGAACAAAACGCTAGCATTGTCTCAGGCATCTTATATTGACAAAATGTTGATTAGATATAAGATGCAGAATTCCAAGAAGGGTTCATTACCTTTCAGACATGGAATTCATTTGTCGAAGGAACAGTGTCCTAAGACACCTCAAGAAGTTGAGGATATGAGACGCATTCCCTATGCATCAGCTGTCGGTAGTCTGATGTATGTCATGCTGTGTACTCGACCCGACATATGCTATGCAGTGGGAATTGTTAGCAGGTATCAGTCCAATCCAGGATATGATCATTGGACTGCCGTTAAAAACATCCTCAAGTATCTTAGGAGAACGAGGGACTATATGCTTGTGTATGGTGCGAAGGATCTGATCCTTGCAGGATACACTGACTCTGATTTTCAGACCGATGTAGATTCGAGGAAATCCACATCGGGATCAGTGTTCACTCTTAATGGAGGAGCAATAGTTTGGAGGAGTATAAAGCAAGGTTGTATTGCTGACTCCACCATGGAGGCTGAGTATGTCGCAGCTTGCGAAGCAGCGAAGGAGGCTGTATGGCTTAGGAAATTCTTTACTGATTTGGAAGTTGTTCCAAATATGGATTTGCCTATCATCCTTTATTGTGATAATAGTGGTGCAGTGGCAAATTCTAAAGAACCTAGAAGCCATAAGCGCGGAAAGCATATAGAGCGCAAATATCATCTCATCAGGGAGATTGTGCAACGAGGAGACGTGATTGTCACACAGATCCCTTCGGAGCACAACATTGCTGATCCGTTTACAAAGCCCCTCACGGCTAAAGTGTTTGAGGGACACCTAGAGAGTCTAGGACTACGGTTTGTACATTAGGGCAGTTATTAACCTCAGCATGTTTGACTCCACTGACGTTTTAGTCCAAGTGGGAGTTTGTTGGGTTTTGTGTCCTAAAACTCGTGGTTTTGTAAACTGAATGTATATTCTATTTTGCAATAAAGATGTTATTGAGGTTTATTCAGTAAATGTGTTATTGAATAAAGTGAATTGTGTATTCTATAACCCAAATCCAATGAACTAAGAACCCTTGGCTATAGTATGTATACTTGAACTTTATGTATGACATAAAAGTGGATCAAGTTCGAGTAATAGCCAAAATGGTCTATAGTATAAGGATAAGGCTGGGTACCTTATTCTGGGGACACTATGGACGCGGCCCACTTTGTATAGTACTAACGATGTGATCCTGAATCGTTCATGTGGAGACATGCGAGTGGGGGCGTCCTATGCAATGAGTTTGCATAAGACCGGACCGCGAAATAGTCACTTAGACTTTATAACTCCGTTTACTGCATTAACTGACTATATTCATACGATGACCTAGGTAACTCGATCTTAATCCTGAGCGTGCTATGAACTCCTGTTTATTCGGGATTATCCTTAGATTTGCATGGGTGAGAGTGGCCCGAGATTGCCGACTCAATAAGCCTCCCATTTTGGGGATAAGACCGGATAGATAGTTGGGAACATAGTCATGCGAGATGGAATTCACTCCTACCTGCTTTAAGGATTAGTAGAGAGGTTATTCCCTTAAGTGCTGACTCCGGGTCTTGAACAATGGGCCCACCCTCTCGTTGGCCCGAGAGGGATTCGGTTTGTTGGTTGGACCACAAACCAATTGTTCATTAGAGGATCAGTGGGACTTAAGGAACAAGAAGTAATTACAGGGGTAAAACGGTTTATTTGACCCAGCTGTAATTACGAACGACCTGTGAAGGATCGACTTACTAATCATGGTTATATCGAGTGGACAGAAATATATCTACAGTGAGGAGAGTGCAGCCACTGGGCTTTAGTGGAGTGTCCCGGTGGTTAACGAATGTTGATTAGCTAGGCTAAAGAGTTTGGCCGGTTAATCTCGTATCGTTGGAGCTCATGATCTGTAGGTCCATTAGGTCCCCTTACTAGCTCAGACTAAGCCTTGGAATAATTTGAGAGAAAAGAATTTGAATTGTTCAAATTCGGTTTTGGGAGTAAACGTTAATTATATGCGATATACTTAACGTACTATAATTTAATTATGAATTAAAATCACAAGGAAGAGAGAGGAACATATTTAAATGTGATTTAAATATTTGTTCGGTTTAATACGTGAATAGGGATTCATGTACAAATGATTGGTCATAAAAGAGAGGGATTGATCTAATTATTTAATTAATATTTGATATTAAATTAAATAATTAAATTAATTAATTAAATGGTTTAATTGATTAATCAAGTTTTTTTTTAATTAATTTTGATTTAAACTTGACTAATTCCAACCAAGTGTTGTCTTCCAAAAGAAGACAAGTGTTGTCTTCCATAGGAAGACAAGTGTTGTCTTCCAAAGGAAGACAAATGTTGTCTTCCAAAGGAAGACAAATGTTGTCTTCCATAGGAAGACAAATGTTGTCTTCCATAGGAAGCCTAATGAGGTTTCATTAGTGCCTATAAATGAGAAGAAACACAATGGAGAAAGGAGATTAGAAAAACAAGAGATTTTTGTAGAAAACTCTCTAGCTTTTTTATCTTTACTCATTCTTCTCCCAATTTCTCTCAATCAAAGATCCCACAATCCATTCCAAGGGCTGAGAATAGTAGGGAAGACTCTAGTGGTGGTCCAAGTATTGTTGGTGATCCAAGATTTACAAAGAATTTGGAGAATTTGAGCTACAAAGGTATGTGTTCATACTTTCTGGTTTTTTCCAGTTTTGAGCATGTTTTTGTTTGGTTAAATTGATGTACTTTGAGTGCTCGAGATCCAAAATTGCTTCCGCTTTCTTAATATTAACTCCAGCATAAACAAAGAGCGATAAAAATAAAGATCTCACCTTGGGCACCGAATCGGGGGTAAAAAGGTAGTTATGCATATTATCGACCATTGAAACTAACCTAACATGCAATTTCCTATGTTTTAAGACCAACTGAACTCCTCGGGACATCGTAGGAGCCTCCCTTAATTAAACCAATTTACAAACGCGTAATTGGTTCTAATTTAATCAACTAATTTGGCACGATCAATACCAAAGAATTAATTAAACGCATTAAACCCAAGGGATAAGCCGAAACGAGCTAATTAATTCAGACTGGTTGATCTAAATTAACTAAGCTCGCGCTAACAATTCTAAGATCTACCATGTACTCGTAATCAAGCAATTCTACTTAATTTAATCGACGAGGCTACCAGCCTATTTACTACTCAAATTAAGCTAAAGGCCGAGGACACCTACGAATACATCTAGCATAGCTAAGAAATCTCTAAATTCATTTATTTTTCAGTTCAATTAAAGTAGAAATAACTAGGAATAAGCACAAGAATTTGCAAGCCATAAAATAGTGCTGGAAAATTAAATTAACAACTGAATCTCACAATAAAACGCACAATACCGTATTTACAACCCCGAAACGGCGTCGAAAGCCTAGCCGAACATCAAAATGATGTGGCCCGACACCAAGGTTTGATGAAAAACTCCTAATCTACTTAAAGTACTGAAAAACAGAGAGGAGAAAACTTAAAATGGTCTCATGACGGCTGAAAATCGAAGACAAATGACTTAGAGGACGAAAAAATCTATTTATAGGAATCGACTGAGCATCTAAACACTCTAGACGTCTAGACGCTATCCAGCACGCAGCACTGGTCATTTTTGCTCTAACTCTTCGCTCAGGTGTCTAAATGACCTCCGGTTTGATATGTTGGAACCGTGATTCGATGTAGAATCTCCTGTAACGTGCCTTATGCTCAAATCCCTACAAAATGATCAATTAATTACATTAAAACCTCCAAACTTACATGATTTAAGCATGAAAATATAAAACTATGTTGGTCCTATCAATAAGAAGATGTGAATTGACATTTCCTTCCAAATCACATTATCTAATCATAAGAAATTAGGATAAAATTAATATAATTTGTCAAATTTTTCGGTCAACTAACTATCAATTTGAAGACCATTTAGAATGATTTTTCAAACTTCAAAAACTGTACCTTTTGAAATTCTAACTAACTTAATTCGTTAGGGCCCAAATAGATACTAACACTAGACATTAAAGAAACTCAGTAAGAAAATAAAAAGTTAAAATGTCTAAATTTAGTTTATATACTTTCAAATGTCTAAATTTAGTCCACGTACTTTTAAATAGATCTTAAATCTTGTCCCTTTTTGTCAGTTAATTATTAACTTTTCCAAAAAATTTAGTCTCTATTAACCATTGTTCTATAAATTTTAGAAACATATATGCACATTGTGTCTGAATGAGAATTATTATTATTATTTTATCAATCCGATAAAAATAAATTTTATACTTATAACAAAGACTAATTTTAAAATTTATTAAAAATATATGGACTAAATTTAAACATTTAAAAGTGTAAGATTAAAATAAAATGAGATTCGATACCCACCACCAAAAATGGTATTAAAAAAAACGAGCTTAATCGCTAACTATCTCAAAGAAAAATAAATAAATAAAATTTTAGTCCCTGACGAATTATGGTTTTGATCTCTTTCACTATCTCCATTTTTTTTTTCGTACATTCACTATCTCCATCTTGGATCTAAAAGAAGCTCTCCTAAAAAATCGAATCTAAAGAACATTGAACACGGAAAAAAATGAAGACGAAGTTGGACAAATCTGTTAAAAAATTGGCAATCTCCTAATCTTCTAGTGAAAGAACTGAACCGACCAACCCAAATGGCGTTTGGTTTTAGGGTTTCTTCAATTTAGGAACGAACTTCGACTCTCAGCATCGTTCACTCTCTCTCTGTCTCTCGCATTTGTCGTTTCACTCACACTCAGCCGCCATTGCCGTCGACTGCTGCCACTGTCGCCAACGACTCATTCCATCGTCGTTCCCTCTTGGAAATTTCGCTGTCGCCGTCGACTCTCAGCATCTTCTGGGTCTCTCTGCTCGTTTGTTTAGTAGGTAATAATCTATAAATCTTCACTTACGTTTGCTTTAAACTAATAATCTCTTGTCTCACGTTTGTTGTTGCTGTTATTTTGAACTGGGTTTATTGTTGTTGTTGCTGTTATCGTTGAACTGGGTTTTCTGTTTTTGATGTCATTTTGAACGGATTATTGTTGGCTGGCTTGATTCATCTTCTTCACTTTCTTTGATTTAAACTGGATTTCTTGTTGCTATTATGTCGTTTCCTATTTCTTTCTTCTTCTTCTCCTTTAGAAGATTCATCTTTGTATTGCTGTTATTTTGTTTCCTATTTCTTTCTTCAATTCAGATGGTTGATTTGAATTCACCAAATTGAGAACAATCAGCGACCCCTCTGACTGATTTTTGTATTTCTTTGGGTTTCAATCAGAGACCATCACTTTCCCCAAGACTTAAAGCTTACAAAGACTTAAAAGCAAAACACAAATTAAAGAGACTATATGCATAAAGAAGAGAAGAAAGTACGTAAATTGACCATGACTTTCAGTACAATTCGACTCGAGACTGGGAGTTCCGAGTGAGTAAATGACTTTTGTCCATCGAAATGATAATTAGATTGGATTATATCTTTGATCCCCTTCCACTTCCTAATGATATTGTGACAAGTTCATTTCTAATCCTACATTACTATGTTTAGCATCTGTCAAGTTTATGTAAGAGCAGGATTTTCTGTTATGTATGAGTAAAAATGGGCGTAGATTTTGTTTATTCTTTTTAGTTTAACCAGTCCTTGAGGTTATTTGATAAGTGTGAAACTGCAGTGATATATTTTATCTGTGGTCTTATAAATAGTTCATGAGAATTCATAATGGATTCCTTGGTCAAATTGAATATCAAGGAGTCGGCTTGCCATACTCTGCATCCCATTCTCAAGGACTAGAGAAGCACATCATCAGGGACATAAGTAAGTCAATAATATTGACTCAATATGAACAAAACAAAATTTCTCAAACTGACAACCAAAATCAAGGGCGTCGATTGATCAGGTTGTTGAGCTTTTTTGTTATTGGCTTTCAGCCTCACCCATCATAATTTGAACTCCCTAAACCTCAGGATGCAGATTAATAAAAGCTTAACTCGAACCAAACTGGAGAGAGATAATTACAAGATTGTCCAGAAGTTTAAATTGCTTCAATCCCTCGATTGCCAAGAAGTCTAAGTTGCTTCATAAAGATCAAAATATTCAATAGATGGCAATCTAAGTTGATTCATTAAGATCAAAGTATTCAATAGAGGGAAATAGTAAATGAAAATATTCAAGCTGTAGATGGAAATACTTCCCTTCATGAGCTTTGCTTGGTTTAATTTATGTCAAATTGTTTTGGAGGTTGAACTTTTTTTAATTAATTCACAGGATGACTTTGCCTTTTACAAATGAGACTTTTAAACAAAGTCATTCTAGTCATACTCGGTTTCCCCTTTTCTTTTTCTGTTGGTGCAGCATCAAGGGAGAAGAGAGCTGATGGTGGAAGTATGGTGGTCGCTATTGGGGGCAGCTATTCCAGCAGTAGTTGCAGGGCAAGCATACATAATGAGAAGAAGGCATTCTGAGGAACAAAAAATAAAGACTGCCAGGGGAAGGGAGAAGAATCCAGATGACATTTTTGTCTGTGAGAGGGTCTGCACATCAAAGAGAATGTTGAAAAAGGTAGGCTCTTTCTCGAAAGACCCGTATCCCGATACTTGTGTGACTGTCTGTGGAGTATCTGAGCTTGATGCCTGCACGGATGCCTGTGCTCGCACTGTTTGTGTGAACCAACATCAAGTACCAAACTGGAATGACATTTGTCTTAGGAAATGTCAGAGTGAATGTCTTAAGCTTTCTGCTTCACATTCATCTTAGTGAAACGATATGATATGTAAATGATGCAGTTTTTCCATGCATACCATGTATTGCATTGTGGGTTGTGAACATTGGCCAGGAATTTTTGGCTTTCTGGAGATGATGTGAAATGTTTTCTGGAGAGAGAAACTACAAAGGTACTTTGAATATGTGTCCAGTGATTAAGAACATGCAAATTTTGTAATTCATATCCAATGGTTATTAAGAGATAGACATATTGTGGCTGTCCCACTTGAATAATTTGATATAACTCGAAATATATTACTGCGTAAAAGATAAAAAAAAAACAAGAAGCTAAACCAAGTGTTTCAAGGTACTTGGACCCTCCCTCTCTTGAGATTACTCGAGTCCTAATTCACTAAGCAATTGCCTAACTTCTTCCTTTCAAAGGAAGACAAGGAGAGTATTATAGAAAACCCATCTGTTTGAATCTAGCCCATTACATAGCCTACACCCATTGACTTCTGGATTCTTCTTCCTTCATGTGATTAGGGCTGTTTCTCTTTCGCTTTCGTTGAACGGATGTTATCGCCATGACCACTCTTTCATGAAGCTTGTGTCGATGCCTCCCCTAGATCTTCATCTCTGCCCAGCTGCCTCTGCATCTACTGTCAGTTATGTCCTCCATCGGCCATTGTCCTCCTTTTATTCTTGTTTTCTTTCGCCTTCTTTCGAACTTTGAGGTCGCTGATGCCTTGTCCCTTCCACGTCTTCATCTCTTGCCACGAAATCAATCATGGCCAATGATCTCTTTTGCTACTTCGAAAATCTAGCCTTCACCATGTTTGATCTCTTTCTCACCTATTTGCACACGGTCTTCAAATTCTGACAAATTACATGTGGATCTCCTCGTAACCCAACCTTGGACAACTCTGTTCCTTATCTACTGTTTTTACAGTAGACATGTGTATCGGCTTGTCGTATATCTCATCTCTTTTGCTTTAGTACGACCTCATTCTACCTCAATCGATTTTTGCTCTGTCTTACTTTTTTCCTTCTACAATTTCTCATTCTCTTGATGATTCTTCATTCTTTCCGGTCGTCTCACCCTCTTGATCAGTAACCTTCTTAGTACCCTCGATTTCTTTCCATATGAGATACCTAATTCTACTATGAATTTATGCCTCTTTATCTTTGCCAGTCTAGTTTCTTTTTTGACTGTTGCAATATCTTCTGGAATTTTGTTGAAACTCTTGGCCATTGTACTAGTATAGATTGGAAAATCGAGTTCATTTGCTCATCCAATTGATTCTTTAGTTGATCCATTCCTTTGCATAAAATCTTCAATATCTCTTCATATAAATTTGGACCTAACTCTCCTAACTCCATAGCTAGATTTGAAATGCTTTGATACCGATTGATAGAACCCATAATATATTGCAATGTAAAAGATAAAAAATACAAGATAAGCCAAGTGTTTCGAGGTACTTGGACCCTCCCTCTCTTGAGATCACTGAAGCCCTAATTCACTAAATTGCCTAATTTCCTCCTTTCCCACTACCTATTTTTATAACTAAATACCCAAACAAACTCCCTATCTAATTAAAAATATACCCTTGTAATATCCTTAATTTTCTTATAATGGCATTTCTATTATTTGAAGATCAAAAGTCTTCAAGATTTGAGACTTTGAAGATCAAAAGGCTTCGAAGACCAAACTCTCTTTTGCAAACCCAAAGACTTTAAAGACAAGTTAAAGATTCAACCTCGAGTGAAGCATACGCCCAAGAGAAAGAATTAGAGAATCATACATTAGAGATTGTACTATACTTACATACAGATCAATATAAATTCAAGTTCACATATACGAACTAAATTTCACCAAAAATATTGTGTGAACAATCTTAAAAAAAACATTTTTTTATGTTTTAAAATGTAGAATTAAGATAATAACTTTTATAAATATACTATTTCATGTTATAAATAGATTTCGTTTTATAAAAAATTCAAACATGTATAACATTATATAATATTGTAAAACAATACGTTAGGACAATGTAATTCTCACATATCTCTACAATTGTATGATATTGTCCACTTTGGACATAAGTCTTCGTGGCGTTGCTTCAGTTTCACCCAAAAGACCTTGTACCATTAGAGATAGTTGTCCTCACTTAGATACCCATGATCTTCCTCTTATCTAGCCAATGTGGGACTTTGGTCACATTCCCAATAATCCTCCCCTTGAACAGAGTACCACTGAGCCTCCTCTCAAATAGTCATCTATTGGTGTTTTACTCTTGAGCATGACACTTTTAATCAGGCCACAACTCCTCAATACAGCACACTACTTGTCCAATAAACTCAACCACGGATTGCTATGACTAAATATGACTATATCATCAAGGCTCACAACTTCTTTGTTTGGTACTCGATGATTTTACTGACACGGCTAAGTCATGAGCATGACTCTGATACCATTTGTTAGGACAACGAAACTCTTACATATCTTCACAATGGTATGATATTGTCCACTTTGGGCATAAGCCTTCATGACTTTACTTTTGACTTCACCCAAAAGGCCTCATATCATTAGAGATAGTTGTCCTCACTTATAGGGGTGAGCAAAAAACTTCGAAAAACCGATCCGTCCGACCGAAACCGACCGAACCGACGTCGGTCGGGCGGTTTAAAGAAGGCATCGGTCGGAGGTCGATTTTGCAAAATGAAAAACCGACAAGTCGGTCGGTCGGTTTGGGGCTTAGGCCTAAACCGGCCGACCGACCGAATTTTTAAATAATAATAATAATAATATTATTATTATTATTATTATTATTATTTATATTATATTATATAAATAATTATAAAATACAAAAACTGTAAAATTTTATATATATTATATATTATGAATAATAAAAAAATAAAATTAATAAATAAAAATATATAATATATATATATAAATAAGTTAAAATAAATAAATATATTTAAAAAATATATATATATATATTATATATATAAAACCGACCGAACCGAAGTCGGTTCGGTCGGTTTAAGCTTTATGCAAAAAAAAAGAAAAAAATTTACCGCCCGACCGAACCGACATATGGTCGGTTCGGCATCGGTTGGAGGGGAAAACCGACCCCGCCCGACCGATGCTCACCCCTACTCACTTATATACTCATGATCTTCCATTTATCTAGCTAATGTGGAATTTTGGTTGCATTCCAAACACAAGAATTATACAAAATTTATAACATGTTCATAAATTAATTAATAACAATTGAGATTCAATTAAATAGTAATGTAGGTCTCAGTTGAGTTGGTTGGTTTGAAATTCGACATAAAGTTTCAATTTTCATTTCTATCTTCACTTCCTTAAGTTTAGGATTTTCTTTGAACATTTCAAATCCTCTCATGGTTTTAACAAAACACATTTCTTTTTCTTAGTTAACACATTGCACATCATGAAGACGTTAAAAGTTCGAATCTCACATTTCCTATGTTACTTTTTTTTTTTTGAGTACAATAGGAGTTGAGGAGATTCGAACCACAGACCTCGTGGTCGTTAACACATTCAATATGTCAATTAAGCTATGCTCTTTTGGCACATTTCCTATGTTACTCTCAAAAGGAAAAAAAAAATCCCAACCTCCTGTGGTTTGAAAAAAGAAAACTATCCCAAATAATATTTTTGCGGACTCGAAAGGAATCTATGTGGATGAGGAAGAATAGATTGACCAATTTCAAATGTAAATTGACCGAAATGGCCTCGAATTGCATTGCTTATACTTATAGCTTCCGTCAGTCAAGGCGGCTTCAAATGGGCTAATTGCCAAATGGAAACGAAAGTCTCCATGCTCAACAAAATTTTAATTTTGATTGAAACCAACTTCTGCCACCTTTTCTTTTTTTTTTTTTTTTTTTTTTTTTTGACAATAACCCCTCTCTTTCTGATTTGCGTGATATTCAATTTCCTTTCCCATTGACGCAACAAAATTTTTGCTATTATTAAATTATATTAGAAAGTAATTTTATTAATACATGTAATTTTATGGAAATTATATTCGAAAGTAATTTTATGAAGCTTGTTAGTGTGGCGAACTTTCCCTATATTTTCCTACAATTTGGTGGCCAAACTTACACATATATATATTTGGTTAAAATACTATTTTGATCCATGTACTTTGAGCTTTGTTCCATGTTGGTTCATATACTTTTAGGCCCCATTTGATAACCATTTAGTTTTTGATTTTTGGTTTTTGAAAATTAAGCCTATAAATACTACTCTCACCCTTGGATTTACTTGTTTTGTTATCTACCTTTTACCTATGTTTTCAAAAACCAAGCCATATTTTGAAAACTAAAAAAAGTAGTTTTCAAAAACTTGTTTTTGTTTTTAGAATTTAGCTAAGAATTCAAATGCTTCCTTAAGGGAGATGAAAACCATTGTAGAGAAATTAAGAGAAAACAAGCTTAATTTTCAAAAACCAAAAATTAAAAATCAAATGGTTATCAAACGGAGCCTTAAATGTCCAATTTTAGTCCTTGTACTTTTAATAAAGCTTAAAATTGGTCCTTAATATTAGTTTATGGTTAATTTTTCTTAAAATAAAGTTGGTCTCTATTAGTTTTTCCTCTATAAATTTTGGAAGTATATTCACATGGTGTCTTTTCTTGTATTAAAATTATTATTAAATTTAACCAATTTTGATCAAAATTAACTTCAAACTTGTCATATGGACCAATTTTAAGCTTTATTGAAAGTATAAAGACTAAAATTGGACATTTGAAAGTACAGAGACCAAAATGAAATGAAGTTCAAAGTACAGGGACCAAAATGGTATTTTAACCTATATATTTCTAACATAATTTAATAAGTGTTTCAAGAGAATATTTAATTCCTTTCAAGAGTACGGAATCGTCCATTTCCTTAATTTTAGACTCAAACCAAAAAAAAGAACAAATTGATAACTTATTTATTTGTTATTGATAGTAATGTTTTTTAAACCACGTAAAAGTAAACGGTCAAATAAAATTTTTAAAAGAAAAGTTTATATGCTGGACTTTTGTGTTGTAGTGAAAAGACCAAGTCCAGTTATAGAAATCACAACAGCATTATTTTTCATAATATATCCAAATAATAAAAACCACTTATTATTTTCAATATACTCATTAAACAATTAACATAAAGTATTAATCATACATATCAAACCAATACCCGACATAAACTTGATTATTTATCTAAGACAATAACACCTCTGAAACTGAAAAATACAAACAAGGAATTTCATGAAAATATCTCGAATTTTTAAAAAAATGATAATAAATAAACGCGCACACCAAAAAATAGGCGATAATTAACAGAAAAATTTCCGTTACAAAACATAAAGGCTACTGAAGCAAACCCAATAAAAAAAGGTAAGTGTGTTATCGGCATTAATTGTTACCAAATTCCTCGAATCGTTTTGTTATTGATTCTGCAAAATTTTCGCAGATGATTTATGCTAAAGTTCATCACATTCAAACTCATATTTTCTGGCAAACAAAGGGAATTCTAATATTCTTACTTTCCCGGAAAAATGACGAAGCAAACTTGGGAAAAAAGGCAGAACGGCGACAGGTCAGCATGACGAGGACCAAGACCAACCAAAGTTGAAGTCTTTCCCCTTCTGGCCCCACCACCACCACCCCCAACCCGACGCTCCCTATATTCCTCTTTGTGGTCCACTTCCTTGAGAAATCCCCTCATTACCATATCGATTATCCAATTGCTCTCTCCGGCGAGGTCTCCGGACCCCCGGCGGTGCTTCCATGTCGGAATCCGCCGACCAACGCCGACCGCCACCGGCTCGGCCTTTCCCACTCTACAAGCAGCTGTCATGGTCTCCGGACTCCGACCGTGAGGAGGCCTGGCTCCGCCGCAAAACCCAAAGCAAGATGCGGCGGAGCAAGAGCGTGACCGACGACGACCTCGAAGAACTCAAAGCCTGCGTCGAGTTGGGTTTCGGATTCAACTCGCCGGAGGTGGACCCTCGGCTTTGTGAAACTTTCCCGGCGTTGAGGTTTTACCACGCCGTCAATAAGCAGTACTATAATCACTCTCTCTCGAACTCGTCGGCGTCTCTCTGTTCTTCCCCTGTTTCCGGCTCTGTTTCTCCGTCTGCCCAGAGCAGCCCCGCCGCCATAATCAACCACGGTATGTTACCTTTCTTTACAACCTCTTATGAAATTGGATGGTGAAAATTGAAGGAATCTTATTGTTTTGATTTTGTTTTTTCTGATTGGATGCTGGGAAATTTCGAACTGGGTTTTCAGGGGAGAATCCGCAGACGGTGAAAGCAAGGCTGAAACAATGGGCGCAGGTGGTTGCTTGTTCAGTACGGCAGTATTGATTCTTGCAAATCAATTTCATCACCAAACTTGTATTATGTTTTTTTTTTCCACAGACTTGCGTTTTTGACTTGCCTACAAATTCTAATCAGTACATGCACACTTAGATTTAACCTCAATTTGCCAAGTTCTTTGTTTCTTGAATTCTGTGTTTCCGAAATTGTGTTGTCAAATTGACTGCAAAGTTATATATATTATTATATTCAGCGAAGATATGGAATTGGAAGAATGTGGAAGCAACTGGCTCTATCTTCCACACTCGTCCTTTTCAAATTATCTCTAGGAATTGCTAATGAAGTGGTAGTTGCGGATTCAGAATTTGAGGACGAGAAGTTTGACGGTACACAATGAGAGTAAATTGCAAATGGATTATCATGTATAGTTAGCTTCTTTTCTTCATGCCTCAACTTTTCAAGAAGATTTACATATGCAGGTGAAGTTATTTTTTTGTAGGATAAAGAACGTTTGAAAATTGTATGATAAAAAAGGAATTTCCGCAACCATCTTTGATGAGTAAGATGCATTTGTGTGAATACAAAATAAATTGCAACTAAACTAGTAATCCCCTTTGATTTTTTTTTTTTAAAAAAAAAAAAAAAATCCAGTAGTGACCGAAAATGTAATTTCCTTAGACCATATGAAACTTCTCCAAAAAATATGAGGGGTTATGGCCCATTTGTGCAGTTTTAAGAAGTGACGATTATCAGAACACTTGCTATTTTTTAGCTAAAAGAGCTTGTTTAAAACCCTCGGTCACGCTCAAATCGTATTTCCACCCTTGTCTCACTCGCTAAAACATTTCTTTTTAACTCTCTCAATTTTTGTTTTCTAACTATACTTACGATTCAATTTTTATTTTTGAAAATTTAAAGTGGTTTTTATCCAAAAATTATTGTTTTTTTTTCTTTTAAAATTTCTTTCGCTTACAAAATTCTCTTAAAAATTCTCTCTAACCATTTATTCTCAACGATTTTTACGATGTTTCTCTAACTTTTTCTCCTTTCTAAAAGTTTCTCTCATTATACTTTCTTTATCCTAACTTTTGTTCCTCTCAATATTTTGTTCCTCTTTCTCATTTTAAATTTTCTTTCTCACCAAAATGTTCTTTTTTTATTGGTTAAAAATCACCTTTAGTCTCTAAACTTTAATGTAAGTAAGAATTTAGTCCATAAACTTTGATTTGTAACAATTTAGTCGCTAAACTTTAACATGTAACAATTTAATTTCTTCCATAAAAATTTTCATCAAAATTAAATATCAATTTTTATTATTTAACAATTTAGATTTTGTAGCTTATAAACATATTGGGTCCATAATTAGTTTATTGATTACCTATATAAGAAATTTCATTAAATTTTAACAATAACTTTCACAATAAAGACTAAATTGTTACAAGTTTAAAAATATAGGGACTGATTTGATACATACTAAAGTTCATGGACTAAATAATTGTTACAAAATTGAAATTATAGGGACTAAATTGTTACAAATCAAAGCTTGAGAACTAAATTATTACTTTCTTGAAAGTTTAAGAACCAAAAGTGATTTTGAACATTTTTTTATTCTCAAAGATTTATGTGTATCCCTCTCTTCAACTTTATTATCTTCAAAATTTTTATTCTCCTTCTTTAAATTTTCCCTTAACATTTTTCTGACTCTTTCTAAATTTCTGTTATTTAGTTTACTTGGCTTTTAAAAAACACTTTTGAAATTTTCAATTGATTTTCTTTTGAATTTTTTATTTTCCAAATTTATTTCTCACTTTCAAACTTATTCACGCTCCAAAAATTCTGTCGGTCTGTCTCTCTAAAATTTGTCTCTACAGTTTTGTTTTCTAAATTTACTTACTATTTTAAATTTCTTTTTGAAAATTTATAGTATTTTCTCTAAGCTTTTTTGTCACTAATTATTTAAAATTTATTCCTCACCTTCAAATTTTATTTCTCTAACTTTTTTTCCCCTCCCTTTTCTAACTTTTCCCCCTCCTAAGGTCTCTTTCTAAAATGTCTCTTTAACTTTTTCTAAATTTTTTATTTTGAAATTTTCTTACGGTTCAAAAAACATTTTTGATAATTTATAGTGTTTTTTCTCTATACTTTTTGTCACTAATTTTTTAAAATTTCTCCCTTCAAATTTTCTCTCTAAATTTTTTTCCATCGTTCCCTTTAAAGTTTATTTCTCAACTAAAATGGTTTTGCTCTAAATTGTTCTCTCTTCAATTTTTTCCCTCTTTAAATTTTCTATCCAAAATTTTAATTTCACTCTTAACTTTTTTTTTCTCCTATTGTCCTTATCTCTCTCTTAAATTTGTCTTTTTAACTCTTTCTAAATTTTATTACGATTTTAGAAATGTTTTAAAAATTTTGAGTCGTTAATTTTTCTCTAAATTTTGTCACTAATTTTTTTTAAAAAAAAAATTGTTACTCTCAATTTTTCTTTCTAATTTTTTTTGGGTCCCTCTTTCACTTCCTAAATTTTCTCTCAATTATTTTTTTCCATCTCTCTTCCAATTTTGTTAAAGATTATTTCTGAATTCCAATTCTCTTGCTCTGAAAATCTTTCCTCTAAAATTTTCTGCCTTCAATTTTTTCTCTTCAAACTTTTTTCTCTCCAAAATTTTCTCTCTCAAGTTTTTTTCCATATTTTTTTAAAACCTTTTTCTCCTTAAAATATATTTTTTTCTCTGAGTTTTTCTATCATTCTCAAACTTTATCTCTCTCAAACTATTTTTTACCTCAATTTTTTTTATTCTCCTTCTAATTTGTTTTTTCTCTTAAAATTTTCTTCCTCTCCAAATTCTCTCTCAAATTAAATTTTTTGTCCATCTCTTAAATCGACTCAAATTTTTTTATTTCTCACCCCTAACTTTTTTTCTCTCAATTAAAATTGTCCTTTGTTTCTCAAAAATTTTCTCTGACCTTATCTAAACTTTTGGTTTTAAAGATATACTTACAATTTAAAAAATGTTTTGAAATTTAAAGTGATTCTTATCTATTTTTTAGTTTTTATAAATTTACTTCTCACTTTCAAACTGGGGCGGATCCAACATAGGTTCAGGGGGCTCGAGCTAAACTTAAAAACAAATTAATCTTAGTGTATAAAAGTCAGTTAGTTGTACCATCTTGGGCGTTTGGCTTTGATGGCACAAAGGTCTCAGCTCCCCCTGGGAGGATAAGGTTCGAAACTATCTGTACACAAATATTGATGTCATTTGTTTTATTTTTGTTACTTAATAATATATATATACATTCAACAAACTTTTAAAAAAAAACGTTTTTATTTTCTTTAAATGTGATTTGTTTATATAAATATAAATAAAAATGGATAAAAATATTTTTATTTTTTGGTTCATTCTTTTTAAAAAAGTAATCCCATAGTCATTCTTTGTTAAAAAGTAATCCCATAAGAAAAAACTATAAATCTTATAATATAAGGAAAAAAATCAAAATATGTAAATAAAGATCAACATATATAAATGCTTCCAAAATTCTATTTATAGAATTAATCTTTTAACATAAAGTTCTAGTTTCACTACCGATGATGAATGTATTATGTGCCAAGGGGGCTCGAGGGCCTCATTTTCAAAATTTTAAAATATAAGTACTATTTTTTCTCCTTTCCAAATTATGGATGTATATTCATAATATTCATAATAGACAAGCCTCCTATCAGGAAAAAAAATAAATTATGTATATATATATATAGAGGCTAATTCATTCAAATCCTAATTTTTCAAAATTTTTTTAATTAATGTTTATATTGAAAAATATTTATTTGATAAGATAGCTAATGTTAGTCTTATAGCTTATATTGAGAAAAAAAATTCTTATGAAATGATTTTATAATATGAAAACTCGTTGCAGACAATAGCAATGTATTAAGTTAATAGTTAAGCTTCATTTATGAAAATTTTAGATTGCTTACGTATATATTACTTCAACGAAATTTTAAATGAGCACCCCCGTACACAATTTCTGACCTGATTAATTGTACTATATTTTTAATGAAGCCCTCATTAACAGAAATCCTCGATCCGCCACTGCTTTCAAAACTTTCTTCTCCCAAAATTTTATATTTACCACTCTAACTTTTTTTCCCTCTCTCTTTGAAACTTTTGTCTTTGTCTCTCTAGAATTTGTCCGTAATTCTTTCGCAATTTTTGGCTTTTCGAATCTAAGCCATTTAAAAAAATATTTCAAATTTTTGGTTTTGAATTTTTCAAAAATCTTTTTCTCCACAAATTTATCGCACTTTCTACTTTTTTTCACTTAATTTTCAGCATAAATAAACAATTTCCCTATTTTACATCATTTCTACCCTTATTTCTTGGATGTATTGTAATTATTGTGTTATTTTTAATTATATTATAAATGCAATTATTTTTTAAAAAAAATACATCACTATTGTTTTAACTGGTTGATGTGCAAATAGAAAATTTTCTAGTTAATTTTATGGAATTGAAAACAGTAACGTACCAATACTTAAGGAGACTACCTATTATCTCACCAAAGCACAACTCAATTCATTGAGGTATTATAACTTTAACTAAAAAGTCAAAAGTTTAATTGACATTCCAATAGCTAACAATAACATAGCTCAACTGACATAAAGTATGAGCTTATATTCAAGAGGTCATAGGTTCGAATCTCTCCACCCCAAATGTTATTGAACTTGAAAAAAAAAACAGAAATTCACATACCACATGCCATCAGTGGTGGATTTACCACGTGCCCGGGGTCATGAGCCCCCCTCAACTTTTAAAAATTAAATATTATATATAAATCAGATAGCTAAAAATTTCAAAAAAGCTTGATGGTATGGTGGTTCTATGCATAAGCCTCCCTCACGTTTTGATCATCGGCCCGAGTTCGAACCCCGTGTTTTGTATTTTTGTAAAATGACTATTTCATATCATATAAACGAAAATTATATATTGTTTCTATTAATTTAAAAAATTACAAAAAGAAATTATTTAAAGTAAAAAATTTAGATTACAATATGGTAAATCATATTTTCTTATTGTAAATATTTAAAAATGGATTAAAATACAATTTTATCTAAAAAAAAGGTTAAAATACAATTTAGTCCTTATACTCTAGATTTCATTCTATTTATATATCTAAATTTAGTCTCTATACTTCCAATAAATTTTAAAATTAGTTCTACAGTTAGTTTGAATTTAATTTTTATTAAAATTTGTTAAATAATAATAATAATTTATATGCAAGAAAAGACACAATATGACTATATTTACCAAATTTATAAAGGAACGGCTAATAGAGACTATTTTTTTTAAAGTTAACAATAAACTAAAAGTAGGGATCAATTTTAAGATTTATTGGAAGTACAATGACTAAATTTGAACATTTGAAAGTACAATGACTAAAATGAAATGAGACCTAAAGTACATGAACTAAAATGATATTTTAATCTTAAAAATATGAATAATAAAAATTATAGCATTATATGCATTTTATATATAAAGTTATAAATTCTTTTTTTATTTTAACAACATCTGGGGATTAGGATTCGAACATTTGACATCCTGGTCGATGATATATGTTATATGTTATATGTCTTAACCTGCTGAGTTATGCTCAAGTTGTTATATAATGTTATAATTTTTATTTTAATTTATTTTTAAATTTTGATTTTTTTTGATATCCAATATAAATGAAAATTAATAAAAATATTTTAAAATTTTTAGTAGATTATTTTTTAGAAGAAACTATAATTCTTATACACATAAAAAAAATATACCTATTATTTCAAGTTGCATTTTTTTTTTTTTAAATTTTGTAAGTTCATGTAAAAAAATCAATCATATATTTCTATAGAACAAAATAATATTAAAATATATCAATTAATTTAATATATATCAATGTATGTTTAAATTTTTTTATACGAATTCAAGCCCCCGATAAAAAGTTTTGGATTCGTCCTTTCGTGCCATTGAACTAAAAAGAAATCAAGGATGTACCCCTTGATTCTGTTTTGCTGAAAATAAAAAAATAAAAAAAATAATTCGGTTTGGTTGAGTTTTAAAATTTAAAATTTTTAGAAAACCGAAAATGAACAAAACTATATATATTGAAAAGAGAAGGCCTAAAAAAAGCTCAACACTTCCTTACTTTTGTTGGCGGCCAGGAAATCAAGACCTCCCTCTCCAGCGCACCTTTCCCTCCCTCATTTCCATCTCTCCAACTCTCAAACTCATGCCTGCAAACTAAGAGATCGAATTGAGAAAAACCTAACCGATCAATTATGCACCTAATTGGACATTGGTTCCATTCTCAATTTAGGCCAAAAACTGAGATAATCAAAATTTACTAATATGTAGTCCTCAATCAATCATTGGTTTACAGACATTAAATAATCACACCAATTAGAAATATGTTGTTGGACATTTTCTACTCTTCACACATTTTAATATGAGCTGGACTTTCCAACTTTAGTATAATTCAACTAATTAAGACATTATATCTTCGATTAAAAGATTCAAAGTTCTACATGTTAAACATTTAAAAAAAAAATGATCAAGTTAGGCTTAAAATTATGCCATATTTGCCGATCTTTTTAACTTAGGCTAAATTGTTATACATGCCATTGCAAATTTTGTCCACCTTCAACTTTGTCTCTCAAATTTTAGTAAATTAATTTTGCCTCACAAAGTTATGGAAATCAATGTAAATACCCAAAAAGAAAATGAAAATAGATTTTATAAAGGTATGGCAATCAATGCAAATAGTCAACAGATTAAGGAACTTCAAATTAAATCAGTTTTTTTTTAGAAGAAAAAAAAAAGTGTTGCTCAAACTTAGCCATAGAAAGGAAGAACAATCAAGTTGAAAACCTTCCATCATATTGATTAAACTAATTCAGCATTTAAGTTTACAATTTTCTATATGAATAAAAATAGTATACAAGTTGGAAACTGGCACTCAAAAACAAACAAATAAATAAAAAGGTTGGAAACTGTCTAAAGTCAACTGTAACCTGTAAATTTTTTAAGAAACTCATTTTTAATGAAACAACGTCAATCACACAGCTGTGACCAACGGATTAACTAAACTAATTGACAAATCATAATGACTTTTTTTTTAAGTACAATCATAATGACTTTCTATGCTCATAAGTCATAAGTGAGAGTCGAATTGAACTTAAAAAACGAGGGGTTAAAATATAAATTTGGTTCCTATGATTTTAAGATAGTTCAAATTTTGTCTCTATGGTTTTAAATATAAAGAATTAGTTCCTATGGTTTGATAGAACCCTAAAAAATAGTCCCTACCATGTGGACTATTTATGAGGATTTTATCAAACCATAAGGACTATTTATGTAGTTTTATCAAATCATAGGGATAAAATTCAAACTTTTAAAACTATAGAGATTTAATTTTAACTTTCTTCAAACCATAGAGACCAAATTTGTAATTTAACCAAGGTTCAAAATGTCAATGTCGATGGAAATGTCGAGGTCCAAAATTTATGAAAATGTCGATGGAAATTTTAGGAAAATTTACGGAAATCGTGGAAATTGATGGAAATTGTTTGAATTAGCCAATGAAACTTTGATTTTGACTTAATTAGACTATAATGGACTATTTTTTAGCATCACATCTAAAAATTAAGACAATATTTAGATATGAATGTCAATTGAAAATTTGAAATGTCAATGCGAGTAGGAATTTGCAAAAAAAATATTTGAAAGTTGATTAAAATTATTTGAATTATTTCATGAAACCTTAATTGTGACTTAATTATAGTATAATTGATTACTCTTCTTAACATCATATATCTAAAATATATGTAATTTTTTATATTCAATGAGACAATTATGAAGGAAAATTGAGAGAATTGAAATGAATTTAAGAGAATTAGAGGGAAATTGAGAGAATTGGAGGGAAATTAAGAGAATTGGAATTAGAGTGTAGAAATGTCTTGAACCTGTTATCTAGTGCTTCGAATGACCAAGTACGGGGGTCTCGCTATATTTTAGGCCTATTTTGTATTAGGGTTTAAGAGAGTGTCATATATACACTTTATAAACTCTTATCTAATTGCTATCTGTATTTTGTATTCAGTTTCTCTTCAAGATAATAAAATTTTCTCTCCCTCTACCCATGGACGTAGGCTATTAGTTATTATTTATTAACAAAGAAACGATTAAATTTGAAAAAATATATATATGCGTGCGTGTGTGTGCGGGTGCGTGTGCGTGTGTCTGTGTGTGTGTGTGTGTTTGTCTGTCTATGTGTGCGTGCGTGTGCATATGTGTGACTGACTGAACTTAAAAAAAAAAAAAATCAATATGGGACGACATGTCGTTGACACCTCGACATTTTGAGGTGTCGACGACATGTCGTCGAAAGGGGGGGAAAAACTCCCCCCCCTAACGACATGTCGAGCCGCTCGACATACAGACATGTCGAGCCGCTCGACATACCGACATGTCGAGCGACATTTAATACACTAGGTAGCACATTGAAATTACCAAAAAAAAAAAGAAGCTAAATTATAAAAAATACCATTAACTTTGTCTTTCTTTAAAAAATTATTCATATTCTTTCAAAAGTTACAACCAATATTACATTCGACCTTTTTTAAAGGTTTTAAAATTACTCTTGAAATAAAAAATTCGTTAGAATATTAGATGAAAAGTCGACGTGGCAGAACGTTGTGCTTAATTTAGACAAAGTCTCACTCATTGTCCCATCGTTTCAGGTCACCTTTATGTCTACTTTTCGTCTAACATTCTCATGAATTTCTACTCTAATAATAGTTTTTTGAAACGTTTTAAGAAAAGTCAAGAGTAATATTGTAATTTTATTTTTTAAATAAAAGATTTTAAGGATATTTTTTATAATGTAGAAAAAAAAGAAACTATTTGAAGTAAAATGGAGAAAGAAAAAAAAAATCTAATGGTGCACCTGGATCGGCGTGTTGAGGCTTCTTAGAATGTGAATATAATATTGTAACAAGTATAAAGTGTAAAATGTTCATTTATTAATTTAAATATTTTTTTTGAATTTTTTGTTTTTAAAATTTTTCCAGAAATATCCATTGACATCGACATTTTATTGATATTTCCATTGACATCGACATTTTATCGATATTTCCATCGACATTTCCATAAAATTGAAACTTCGACATTTCCATCGACATCGACATTTAAAACCTTGGAGTAGATGTACTAATTTTTCCTTCTCGGTTTTATTCCAATTAATTTTTGAAAGGAATAGCATTCTTATATAAAAGGGTAGGGATGTCATTCTCACGAAAGTAAGTATAACTCAGTGATAATTGATATGTACTATCGACCAAGAGGTTAAAGGTTCGAATCCCCTCACCCCAAATGTTGTTGAACTAAAAAAATGTCATTCTCAATCTCAAATCTATAGATTTTTTTAAAATATATTTTTATTCCTTAAATGTTTACTTTTCATTTTTAAAAAAATCAATTTTTACCTCTAAACTTAACAAGTTGTATTAAGCTTCACTATAAATTATTGGATTCTAAACTTCAATGAGTGTTGCCGTTTTTACTTTCTATTCAATAATTTTCACTAAATTGCCTATGAATTTCAAACAAAAAATATTGTAAAAACACCCAAAACCTATTAATTTAATAAAAATCAAGCTTTACACATTATTCAATTTGATTAATGTACAAAATTGACTATTAAAAATTCTAGTGTTATTTTTATTTGGATCCTATCAATTTCATACCAAATATATGTTCTATAATTCATTTGATGTACATAGAAATACTTTTTTCAACAATTCTTCAAATGAAAACCTACCATAAGGTACAAATTGTAACATTTTTTTAAAGTTTAAAGTGAAAATTGCAACACCTATTAAGTCTAATGTGTCATTAGATGAAATTGATGGAACTTGCTAGGTTAAAATCGATATTTTCTCAAAATGTTTCTTCGCGCAAAAAAAAAAAAAAAAATAATAATAATAATGGTTTTGAATTCTTCGGCCCTACGGGCTTGAAGATCCATTCAAAGCCAAAATTCCTTTGCAAGTTGAAGCAACAATAATTAAAAGAATTCTATGTTACAAATTTCAATGATTTGATATCACAATGGGAAAAGAAAAATAAAAGGATCTTGCTTTAAAGTCAAAACAGCGAATATTTATTCATGCACATATGTTTCACATTTGTATCAGAAGTTTGGTTTTGGGTTATTTGTTGATATTTTTTATGTAATGAAAATTTGAAACCACAGATGAAGAGAGAGAATTTGAATCTGCCAAAAAAAAAAAAATCTCAGAATCAAACTCAAATGTCAGCCTCTAAAGACTGCTTCATATGTTTTTAAGCAATTTCTATTTTGTAAAAGTTGATCGAATTAAATGGCTATCTGACGCGGAAAAAACAACCACAGCTGTCCTTTCTTTTCTGCGAAAATTGTTTTTGATTGTACCGCGTGATAACTATTTGATTTTAGTTTTTGGTTTTGCAAAATTGTGTTTGTTTTCTCTATTATTTCTTTATAATGAATTTCATCTTTATTAAGAAAGCATTTGAATTCTTTGCTAAATTAAAAAAAAAATGAAATTACTTTTTTTAGTTTTCAAAACTTGGCATGATTTTTTAAAATAATATAAAAAGTAAATAACAAAATAAAGAAACTCATAGGTGGAAGTAATATTTATAAGCTTAATTTTCAAAAACAAAAAACTAAATGGTTATCAAACAGAGACCTTAAATTTTCAAGTCTATCACTAATAGACTATATCACTGATATACTATTTTTATAGTCTACAGGGATAGACCTTTATAGCTAATAGACTATTTTTATATCTATCACTGATAGACCGTTTCTACGTCTATCAATGGTAGAATGATAGATGTCTATCACTAATCTACTATTTTTATGTTTATTGCTAATAAAAAAAATTTATATCTATTGCTAATAGACCATTAATATGTCCTTCAGTGACAGCTTTTTATTACTAATAAACATTTTTTTTTATGTCTATTAGCAACCATTTCTACGTGTTTGATAGACTATTTTTATGTCTATCACTGATAGAATACTTTCATGTTTATTATTGATAAGACCCTTTCTACATCTATCAATGATAGATGTCTATCATTTGTATACATCTATCACTGATAAACATAAAAAATTGTATATTAGTGATACATTGCTATTAATAATTTACTATTATTTATTATCAATTTTTTTTATTGATATTAATCTCTATTGATATGGTATATCGATGATTGACCAAATAAGCATGCAAACAATCACTAAAAGAAAGGAAAAAATTGGCAAATATCATTGATATATCGTTTTTAATTCTATTGATATGGTACATCAGTGATAGGATTAATAGCAAATAAGCATGTTAAGTATCACAGATTCAAAATAAAAGTTAAATGCCACTTATATATACCTTTTTTTCCTTATTGATAAGATACATCAATAATGGACCTAATAGCAAATAAGCATGCAAACAACAGTTGATAGAAAACTAAGTGAAATATTACTCATTTTTTCTCCACCTCGTCGCCGTCTTCTTCATCTCGATTCCCCACTGTGTAGCGCACATCAGTCGCCAATGCCAACCAATCAACGTCGACTATTTTGTGAGTTTCTGCTTATTCTCCCAAATTTCAAATATTACGGTGAGGTGAGTCATTCTTAATAGATTTAGTCTTAATTTTTATTTAATTAATGAATTTGTGAGTTCCTGAGATGTGAACATGTTTTTTTAGGAACATAATAGGTTGATTTTTTAAATAAAAATAAAAATTCGATTAAAATTGAACTGAACCAACCTGAATCGAATCAGGTTGATTCGGTTCAAAAACCAAACCAAGGTACCTTCGATTTTGGTCGTTTTAGAAGTCTTTAAATCCGACTTGTTCGGTTCGATCCATGGTTCAATCCCAAACCAGACCAAATAGAATCGTGAACACCCCTAACTGGTAGACCTCAGTCATTGATAGATCTATCAGATAGGTCTATTAGTGATAGACCTTAGTCATTGATAGGTCTATCACTGATTAATAGGATTTAAAATTGTGTCATATTTGTAAATATATACTTTTAGATTGTACTAGATTTGTTATTATTTTGTGTTAGATTGTTATATATCCCATTAGTTGGGAAAAAAACAAAGCAAACCAGATTCAAACTACATGAATTATTTATTGGGGTTTCCTTTCTTTTCTTTTTAAGTTTATTACTTATGTTCTTTGTTTAGTTTAAAAAAAAAGTTAATGCTCGTGTCAAAGGGATTAAGCTATAAGTTAGCTTGACCTGAAGCAATTGCCGACAATTTACTGGAGCGAATTACTGGAAGTTTCCAACATATTCTAATATTCTCATTATCAACCTTTAAACTATCGCAAAGATTGAGATAATCTATATTCTTAAATTAAATTATCTTCGACGGTAGGAACTTCGAGCTGATTAAAGTACTTACTTTGATCTTGGCATTCATTCAATAGGTCAAACTCTTTACTTTTTTGGTCGCTCCAATCTAAAGCTTTCTAAATCTTAGAAGTTATTTGGTATTCATCCTTGTAAAGTTAACCTAAATGTATGGTAGAACAACACTCAAATGACTAGTTCTTTAATTTTATAAAGTAAAATTTAAATTAATTTGTCATTAATTTTCATGTATCACACACCAGAACTCCACAGGCACATACTATAAATTTTTCTGGATGAATATATATTTACATAAAAAAGTATTTGAAGTCCTATCAAATATTGAATTTGAGAATAAAAATGTGCATTTGTTAAATCATTAATTAATAAAAAAAATTAATGGTAAATATAAAATATATACCTTGTCCCCCAAACCCCATAGGGGATATTATTGTTTATATGTATGTCTACAAAAGACGTGAAATTAATTGTTTGGTCAATCTTTCGTTCCATTTATTAAATGGCCCTCCCTTCCTCTTCGGCGTAGCAAACATTGTACGGCGTTGCTATGTTGAATTTTAGTTTCATTATCTTTATGATAAATGCTCTCTTTATTGTTTTATATAAAGTTTAAAATTTCTTTCCAAAACAGTCTGTTGAATAAGAATTTTGGCCAATCTCAAATTGTCATGTCATTATTTAAAATTAATAACAAAATTATAAATAGTTAAATCTAAGACTAATTATAAATTGACATGTGTCCAAATTTAATTTGAAGACAAAAATTGACAAATTATAAAATTAAAAGGTCACATATCTTCATTTTGACCAATTAATTAAATTTAATTTGGTCAAGTTGGGTCATATGAAATTTAGGTCAAAATTAAATAAAACTCAAATCCAAATGGTTGGGCTCAAAGCAACAAAAGACCAAGTCCATAGTTAGGCCTGAAGGCCATTAAAGTCCAAGTCCACATGCCCATGAAAAGTTGGGTCAAGTTGGGTCATATGGAATTTGACTAATTATAAATGACATGTGCCCCAAATTTAATTTGAAGACAAAAATTGACAAATTCTAAAATTAAAAGGTCACATGTCTTCATTTTGACCAATTAATTAAATTTAATTTGGTCAAGTTGGGTCATATGGAATTTGGGTCAAAATTAAATAAAACTCAAATCCAAATTGTTGGGCTCAAAGTCAACAAAAGACCAAGTCCATAGTTAGGCTTGAAGGTCATTAAAGTCCAAGTCCAAAAGCTCTATAAATAGAAGAGTTCTTTTTTATTTGAAGGGTTCATAAATTAAACTCTCTAGAGAATTTTCTAGAGAATTCAGAGAGAATCCTTGAGGTCTTTAGGTGTCAAACACTCCCTAAAGTCCTTAGGTGCCAAACACTCATTGAAGTTCTTAGGCGTTGAACACTTTTTGAAGACCAAAGATTCTTTAAAGACTTAAGACTTGAAGATCCTAAAGATTGATTGAAGTTTCAACCTCGAGAACAAGCTGTAAAGCCCTAGAGACAAATCTGCATTCAAGAACAAGCTGCGAAGCCCTTGAGACAAGTCTACGTTCTAGAACAAGCTGCAAAGTCCTCAAAACATTTGTACATGAGAGAGAAAGAATCAGAGGAACAAATTATAAATTGTATTCCACTACATTCAAATTAATACAAATACAAAATTATTTGCACGTGTCTCATTTCTCTTTTGACATTACGTGCAAACACAGCCACATTATATCATTTATAAAGAATAATGTCTTTTTCTTGGACTAATTCCCAAACATATACAAGAAAACTATAGACCTAAAATCTTCTATTCTTTGCCAAAGTGAGCATAGCTTAGTGGTAATTAACATGTACCATCGACTAAGATGTTAGACGTTCGAATTACCCACCTCCAAATATTGTTGAACTAAAAAAAAAAAAATTCTATTCTTCACCCAATTTATCATTCAAACCTTCACCCTTTCTACATGCTCCCTAAGCCATACAATTACATACAGAAAATTACTTTAGATAGATTTCTTCCTTATCTTCTTTGCCCATTTAATTAAGACTCATTCATTCTTATGGTAAATCTTCCATCTCTAAAGAGATGTAAGTAGATTGATATAATACTAATGTCTTAGCGTCCACCACCTAATATTAAAATTTGGTATTGTCACAAGCATTTATTTGCCAAGTCTTAATTAATTCAATAAAATATTATGTACCAAATACTGTCTCTCTTTCTCATGGAACCACTCTGTAATTTTAAAAACTAATACATATAATCGTTCATGGAAGTAGATTTTGTAAGTTGCACCACACTGAGCTGAACTTTCTTGCTCACCCAAAAAAGTAGGTCATTACTCCAGGTGAGCTAGCTATGCTCGTCCTTTCTTATCCTTCAAGTTTGACTTTGCTGTACCTTAATTACTGTAAGCAAGATATACACCCATCATATACCTTGATGAATAGAGATGTGATTTATTAAAAGAAGAGGTGATTTTGAGAGTGGTAGGTGGATTAGAAATTGGAGGATGTTTGGTTGTATACTTGTCAAAAAGTTAGGCAGAAAGTATAGTGGAAAAGGAAAAAACGTCAAAGAGGCAAAGGCAGCCTCTTGGGCATTGAATTCCACGGAGAGAGATGTGTTAGAAAGGGCAGCGTGGGTGTGGTTGAGTTCGTGTTGGAATTTGATGCCCATCACATTGACCTTATATTGTAAAAGTTTATGATATTTTTTCCATTTCCAAATTCGGCTCGGCTCGGCTTGGCTTCGCTGTTTCCTCGGATATTTCCTTTCCTTTGACTGCTCGTCAAAACTACGACCAACAAATCCCCAAAACAACGTGCTTTCTCAATCCCACATTCACACAATGCTGTCTGGTATTTTGCATTGTCACCGTCCTCCTCCTAACATTTCTCTTACTAATTTATACAAATACACACTATTAATGCCTTCAAATATATTCTTTCTTTATCTACTTTGATTTAACATTTTCATATTTGAAACCGTTTCCAATTATTACCTCAAACACACATTAGATTCCTTGTGTTCAAAGATATCGTTAATGATTTAAGAAATAAATTAAATTGTTTAAAAGACATTTAAAATTATAGTTTTTTAAGTAAATTTTATAGAGACCAAAATGTTGTTAAAATTATAGTTTTTTAAGTAATGTTAAAATTATATAATATAGAGAATAAAAATATGATTTAAGAATAATGATATTGATAATAGCTCTAGAATCTATAGCAAAAGTATTTGATTAAGATCTTAATTTTAGAGAATTTCTTACAAAAACGTTTAAATATCATTTTGAGTAGATTAAATATATGTCATATTTAATGTTTTTATTATTTACTAGTTTAAATAATTAATTTTAAAAAGTAACTCTTTTATTGTTAAGTTGATAAAGAAATTGTGAATCCGAAAATAGCTTATTTGATAAGGTACCAATTACCATTTTAAAGGTCAATGATTTGATTCTCACTTCTACAATTGTTGAACTAAAAATAAATTTGATAAAGAAGTTTATTAAATATATATGTAATAAATATTTTTTTAAAATAAAAAATAGAGAGCACTAGTCGCGAGTGCAAACCTACCTTACTAAGTCACGTGTCTCGCAATCAACATCGTCACAACAGGACTCTATCCGTATCCGAAAAGGGAATGGAGGGAAATTTTCATTCTCAAAGAACTTTATTATCTCTAGTTATGTAACGGCTCGAGCTTAAATTCAGACCAAGATTTTAGATATGATTTGTCACCTAAATCCAAACATTCTCCTCATCTCTAACGCACGCCCAGTTGCGTTATGTGTCAATAAATTTCTCCAAGTCAAACATGCTCAACAATGATTTTTAGTAAATGGACCGTTACTAAAAAAGGAAGTACGGCTTGTTAGTATAAATAGTAACCATCAATTAAATTTAAGTTTTTTTAACTTACTTATAAAGTCTCAAGATTTCTCTCATTTCAATACGGTGCCAGTTTATTCATTTATCCATAACACTTTTACAAACAAATTATAGATTGGGTAAGTTATTATGAGGCTGATCATATTACATAAGTTTGAAAAACATTTGACATATAAAAATGGTACCGATACTTTTTAAGTTAAATTCTAAAAAACATGAATTTTAATTTGGGATATATTTCAATTATGCTCCTTTTTTGGTACGTTTCAATTATGTCTCTAGATTTTTATAAGTTTCATTTTAATTAACCCTTGAACTTTGAAATTGCTCCAAAAAATGCCTTTAGAGATTTTTCCATTAAAATGAATGAAAATTGGCTTCGCAGCTAAGGTTTGAAATTTGCAATGCATACATGACATCATTAAGCTAATGAATAAATATTAATTTTATCAATGATGTTGTAAATGATGTCAAACGGTATCTTTTGAATTAAAATGAAGGGTAACAATGATCTTAATCTTCTATATAGTTGAATTGAGCTAGAAATGATGTTATGTACACTTTCTAATTTTTACAATAATTTGTCGCATCAATTTATGTCCTTCATTTTAATAAAATAAAAAAAAAAAAAAAAAACTCTCAAGACGATACTCACTCCAAAGTTCAAAAGTATTTTGTATGATGTAATCAAACTTTTAGTAAAAGTAAACATAACTCAGCGGTAATTAGTATGTACTATCTCTTTTGAGGTTGAAGGTTTGAATTCTCCTTCTCCCTTTATTGTACTCAAACTAAAAATCAAACTTTTGAAAATATTAAAAAAAAAGAAATTATATAAAAGAAAAAAGGGTGTATATAACGGACGAAATTATGATTTATTTATTTTTTTTGCTGACAGTAAAGTAACCAAATTATGTATTTAGACGGTCACGGAACGACCTGTTTGACAAGTTGAAGCCGAAGATAGGCCAAATAAGATCATTATCTGATCGGTTTAGGAAGCTCCTACTTTTGGAAAAAGCACGCTCTCCAGCCTCGGCATGTTTGCAAAATGTATGGACAAGACAAATGAAACGTCTACTTACTACGCACTAATTCCCATCAAATTACGCAACTATTATCATTTTCTGAATTGCCAAAATATTTTCGAATTTTTAATTATTTCTTTATACAGTCTTTTATCTTCTCAACCGCTTTCCATTTCAATATATATATATATATATATATATATATATATATATATATATATATATATTTCATTTTATAAAAACAAAAAAAAACAAAAACAAGAGCCTTTTGATGCTTTTGGACAGTTTAGACACGGATTAAGCAATACCCCATCAAGTTTGGTCTCTTCCTTCTTTTCAACACCTTTCTCAAGATTGTGATTATCCTAAACTTTAGTTTTCTTTTCTATATGGTTTAGTTAAATATCTCCCTCATTAAAATTGAATCTTTACCAACCCTATGGAATATAAGAAGACACACCAGGTTTTATATATATATTTCTCTAGTATGTTTCAATTTTATGGCCATGAAAAATAATTAAAATTACAAAAAAATCATTAGAGCTTTCACGATGATTTCATAAGAACATTCATAATTTATTAGTCTTTTTTAAAATTTACTTTTACTGTGACAATTACATTTTTGCCCTGTAAAACTCATCATGTCAAGAAAGCCGAGATGGAGTTAGGTGAGAGAGAAAGAGAGAGAGATGAAGGAAAAAAATTAAAAAAAAAAAAAGATGTAAGGTTCCTCTCCTCCCACGGCAAGGCGTTGGCGGTCATTCTCTTTTATTTTCTAAATGGAAAACGCTGAAAAAATAAAAAAGGCAACGCGTTCACAATTGAAATTTCCAAAAATGAAAAACTTACATTACAATACAATAAGATAACACGCATCCACTTCCAAAAATAAAATAAAATAAAATAAACAAAAAAAGAAAAAGAAAAAGAGGCGTATTAGAAGGTTCGCGGTATAAGACCCAGATCCAGCTTCCAAGCTTGGGTTCTTTCGAGAGGTCTCATTATTAAAATAATGAATAATCCCTCCATTTTTCAAAACGCGGCTCTTTCTACCTTTCTATCTTTATCTCTAATCCCTATCTCTTTTTGTGTATATTTTCAATGCTTTTGAAATAGAGGGTATTAGTGGAGGAGGGCGGACTGGTTCTTTCTATTTCTCTGTTGTTGTGCTTTATTGCCCAGTACGAAACAAAATTTCCTTTTGCGTTTTTCTTCTTCTTTTTTTTAATTAATTCTACGATGCGGTTTCTCAAGACTTCTAGAAGAAACCCCACGTCTCACTTTCTCTTTTGCCATCTCCTTCTTTAAAAAGACTTCTTACAGGAACTGGGAAGAAGAATATCATCCACACCGCTCATCGTATTCTCCGATCGTTTTGTAGTTATGATCCATTTCTTCTCTTCATTCCGACATGGAATTTTATAGGCCTCCTCTTCCTAACCCCGTTCGTTCTCTCTGCGTTCTCTCCGGTTTCTACTGCTGGGATTGGGAATTCCTCACCGCTCTTCTTCTCTTTAGCCATCTCATCTGAAACATCTCTTCATCCTTTTTCTCTTTCTTCATATTTTATAATATTCCAATTTTCATCAATGGCACAGAGATCGCTTCCGGCGCCGTTTCTGATCAAGACCTACCAGCTCGTCGACGATCCTGCTACCGACGATGTCGTTTCCTGGAATGAAACTGGCTCCACTTTTATCGTTTGGAAGACTGCCGATTTCGCTAGAGATTTGCTTCCCAATTACTTCAAACACAACAATTTCTCTAGCTTTGTCCGTCAGCTTAATACTTACGTAAGCCTCCCCTTCCTGCAATTATTTGGGATTAATTATTATATATGCTTTTTCTTTCCTGGAAAAAAACTATACTTTCTTCGTAACCAAACACCTCTCTCCATTTTGGGCACTAGGTACAAAACCGTGTTATTAATTATTATCATTACAATTTAAGAATCCATTTCTTCAGCTGCCGTCGCCCCCTCTTGAAATTTATTAAATAATAACAATAATAGTTCTAATATTGTGGGGACGAAAAATTGGTGGATATTATTATCACTGTCTCCATTAATTTCTTATTGGAAAAAACTGTTGTACCAATCTTTATGCATCTCATTGAACTGTGACTGTCTTTTCACAGCTTGATTTTTTTCGACTGTATGTTGGGAGGGAGCTGCACAAAGATGTGGCTGCACCCAAGCCTTGCACTTTACTTTGGGTGGGATCTTAAAAAGAGATGAAATAAAATTTTCTAGTATTACATATGAAATCTTCCAATTCAAAAATAGTGTCACACGCCTGAAATAAAATAACTTATCATTTAATGACTGTGTGATATAAGACATATTTGGGAAATTTTCAATAGGTGGTTTGTTTATCCATCCAGCAATGCCGGGATAGGATTTGCCTCACCTACAGTTTACAAAGAAATAAGGATTTCATTTCACACCGTTGTCTATGTTTCTTCATTTTTGTGCGTGTACCGTGTGAAATTGGGAGTAGTTGAGGGTTATAAAGGTCTTTTTACATCTTTTATTATTTTTATTATTTTTTGAATTTTTTAAAACATGCGGTGAGCGGTACGTCGTAACCTACCAATAATACGGGTCCCACGAATTTAGATGCGTAGAAAAGACATCAATTTCACACCGCGGAGAGGTTTCCAATGACTTGTACACAATTTTTATATTTTTAAAGCCACGTGTCCTTTTTCTGTACCCGACGAAATTACCACATAGTTCGTCTGTATACGGAATCTTTAGAAATTAATTGATTTTGGTTTATTCGTAATCAGGGTTTTCGGAAGATCGTACCTGACAAATGGGAATTTGCCAACGACAATTTTCGACGGGGTCAGAAGGAGCTCCTCTCCAAAATCCGTCGCCGAAAGACAGTGATGATGTTGCCGCCGTCGCAGAATCTTCATCCGGCAAAATCCGGCGGAGGAGGAGGCCACTCTTCGCCGTCGAACTCCGGCGAGGACATCGGATCGACTTCGACTTCGTCACCGGATTCGAAGAATCCGGGATCGGTGGAGATGGGAACGATGGCACAATTCGCCGATCTGACCGAGGAGAACGAAAAATTAAGGAAAGATAACGAGATGCTGAACACTGAATTAGCGCACACGAAGAAGCAGTGCGACGAGCTCGTAGCTTTTCTGACGGACTATTTGAAGGTAGCGCCGGATCAGATCAACAACATCATGAGGCAAGGGAACAACCGCGGTACCACTCAATGTTGCGATGGCGCAGATCTGAAAGTCGACGGTCGGATCGACGATGACGTAGAAGAAGAAGACGATGTAGGTAACGGCAGCGAAACTCTGAAACTGTTTGGGGTTTGGTTGAAAGGGAAGAAAGAGAAGAAGATGAAAAGGGGACGAGACGAGAAAATGGGGTGCAGTAACGCACCACATTCGAAAGCGATGAAGTCGGTTGAGATGCACGCGCCGTTGATGACGAGCAGCAATCTCTGCAACTGACGATTGAGCGCGTGCATGAGTGGAATGAGACGACGCCGTTTCGTAGAAGTTAATAATTATAAGTAGTTTCTAGAGAGTTCAAAGGGACTCGGTTCGTGGAAGCGTTCAATAGCAAATTAAAGGGTTTTTTTTTTTCAATTTAATATAAGATAAGAAAGAAAGAAGAAATTAGGAAATGTAATAAGAAAATATTGGATTCATATTGGGTGTAATGTAAAAATGGGTAGTTTCTAGAGAGAAGATGTAAGGGTGGAGATCAAAGGTAAATGGGTGTCCATCTCTTGAATTGAAAATCTTTGCAATGTTTTAAACACATCTATTTTTCATACCTTGTCTTGTGCTCCTTTCATGGGATGCAAACAATATCCAACTCCATTCTCCACACTTTTAGAACTAAAATCATATACATTTAAACTTGAAAGTAGAATGCATGAGTAATAAAGGATAAATCCAGTGACTGCAAGGAATGACAATTTGATAAGGTGATCCCAAAACTTTTTTGAACACTACCAAAAAAAAAAAAAAAAGGGCCTATTTTGGCCATCTTTGATCAAATGTTATAAAAAAAACCTTTGAAAAAAATATACATTTATCAGAAATATTAAAAAAATCTTTGAAAAATATTTGGTCTTTATGAAAGGTTATTAAAAACCTTTGAAAAAGGTATATATTTATCAAAGAACATGTAAAAACCTTTGAAAAATATATTATCATTTATCGAATGTATTTAAAAAACCTTTAAAAAATATCTATTTTTTTTTTATCAAAAGTTATTAAACACCTTCGAAAAAGATATACATTTATCGAAGACCTTTGAAAAATATATTATCTTTTATAGAAAGTATTGAAAAAACCTTTGAGAAATATCTACCTTTTATTTAAAAACTTTTGAAAAAGATTTGTATTTATCAAAGGACATTAGAAGCTTTTGAAAAATATATTATTATTTATCAAAGATATTTAAAAAACCTTAAAAAAATATCTACTTTTATCAAATGTTATTAAACACCTTTGAAAAAGATATATATTTATCAAAGATCATTAAAAACCTTTAAAAAATATATTATCTTTTATCAAAGGTATTAAAATAATTGTTGAAAAATATCTACATTTTATCGAAGGTTATTAAAAACCTATAAAAAAGATTTATAATATCAAAGGACATCAAAAGCCTTTGAAAAACATATTATCATTTATCAAAGTATTTAATTTTTTTTTGAAAAATATATACTTTTTATCGAAGGTTATTAAATAGCAAGATATACATTTATCAAATGTTATTAAAACCCTTTGAAAAATATATTCTTTTACTGATAGAATGGAAAAAAACCTTTGAAAATTACATAATCTTTATCGAAGATCTATTAGTGGGCGTTTGGCGCGCAGAGTTGAGTTGAGTTGGGCAGAGTTGAGTTGAGTTGGACAGAGTTAATTTGTCAGTGAGTTCAGAAGTCTGTGTTTGGGGTGCAGAGTTGAGTTGAGTTGAGTCAGAAAGTCTGTGTTTGGGGTGCAGAGTTGAGTTGAGTTGTCAGGGGTATCTGGTGCAGTTTTTTGTAACCCAAAGTAGACTGATTTTTAGCTGGCTATTTTTGTTTCCTTTATTTTTATTTGTTCAAATCATTCATCTAGAAACATATTTTTCCAACTTTCCAACACTTAATTCAGATGTCCATCTATATATATATATATATATATATATATATATATCAACATTGATTTTTTTTTAAAAAAAAAAATCATTATTTATCTTTTTTTTTAAGAAATTGACTTCTTCCAAACTATAGGCAATGTAGCATTGTTTTATCTTTCTGCTACGCATTGAACTTCTTTCAATTTATAGAAATCAAATATTTGCATTACACATTGAATTTCTTTCAATTTATAGAAATCAAATGTTGTATTCTTTCTAACAACAAATAACAATTGATGAATGAAAAAAAGGCAATGTACCTGTTTTATTTTTCTTTAAACACAAATTGAACTCCTATCAAAATATAGAAATCTAAGGTTTCATTTTCTAAACACACATTGAACTTCTTTGAAACTTACAAATGAGGATCTTATTAGGATCTTTTTCAATTACTAAGAGGGTCTTCATTATGAGAGAGATTTTTTTAAAAAAAAATATACATTGACCATTACATATTGTTTTTTTTTTTTTTTTTTTTTTTTTGCAAAGGAACATTGTTTGTTTACATTTATTTAAACACATGTACCAAATTGAACATCTTTGGAAAAGAGAATGCCAGTAGTTTACTTTTTCAAGATGACAAGAAAATGACAATATATTTTAACATTAGTGTGATGTAGGAATAGAAGACCCTACATGACAACAATGGTTCACAAAATTTAAGTAATGGTCAACAATGGGTCAAGTTTGTAAGTCCGAAGAAAGATTGTTGGAGCAGATAGTCAAACCAACTAAGTACATGTGCATTTCATATTATTTTGAACCATGGGAATGTCGTCGGTCGCTGGAAATTGTTGCCGAGGATAGTCGTTGGAGACGATGCAGGAGGTGAACGCCGGTTCCTGAATATGGTTGCTAACGATTGCCATTGATCGTCTGAAAAAGAGTTGGTAATGGCTGTCAGTTGTCGCATATGGTCGTCGATCATCAGAGAAGGTCGTCGGCGGTGGTCGTTAGTTGTCGGAGGTGGCTGCCGGTCGCTGACGATCGCCGGAGGTGGTCGTCGGTCGCAAAAGAGGGTCGCCGGAGAAGGTCACCGGAGGTGGTCGTCGGTCGCCGGAGAAGGTCGTCGGGGTGGCCGTCGGTCGCCGGAAAAGGTCACCGGAGGTGGCCAGAGGTCGTCGGAGAAGGTCGCTGACGGTGGCCGCCGATCACCGGAGGTGGCCACCGATCATTGGAGAAGCGGTGATAAAATATGTTAATAGGGTTACTGTACAAGTCGGTGAAGTTAATATCCTAACACTGTAGCAAGTCGGTGGAGTTGAGTTTTTTTGTGGGGAGTTAATTTATCCATGGGCCAAACGGTGAGTTGGGTTTAAAACCCAACTCAACTCAACTCAACTCAAGGAGCCAAACACCCCCTTAAAAACCTTCGAAAAAGAAAAGTTAACTTGTGGAGTCTAGAAAATAACTGCGAGTGGGGAGTCTCGAAAAGCAGCAAATCATCGAAATTCCACCTCGATACGTCCGTCTCGATCTCCATCACTCCTGATTGTCTCTATTGCTTCTGAAATCCCCTTATCGACTTGTCGAGCTTGTTTTCCGACACTTTAATGGAGTATGAATCTGCGAAAGTTGAGGATTCTTTCAGGTTCATCTCTCTCTGTCTCAATTTCTATGAATTTGAATCGACCTCCATCGTTGAAATTTGGTTAAATTATCAAAAATACCCCTGAACTATGAGGTTGGTTTCAATTATATCCCTAAACTTTAAAAAGTTTCATTTTAACTATTGAACTTTAAAGTTTGTTTCAAAATAACTCTTAAAGATTTTTTTCGTTAAATTTATGGAAGAAAAATGACATATTTGCATATGTTTTGATTTTTTTTTTAACGGATATGTTCAAATATGTTCACATAAGCAACAATATAAATGCAAAAACATCATTTTCTAACCATGAATTTAAAGAAAAAAAGCCTTCAAAGATATTTTTAAAACAAATATCAAAGTTTAAGAGTTAAAATGAAACTTTTCAAAGTTTTTGGTGTAATTGAAACCAACCCCATAGTTGATAATTTAACCCTGAAATTTTTGTGTGGTGCAGTTGGTGAACAAGGAGTGAGCGGTTCGTTGATCGAGAAAATGAAGGTCAAAATGTAGAAATTCTTCCATCTACTGATTGAGTGAGTGGTTCTGACTGAGTTCTTGTGAAGAATCCGTGGTTTGGTTTTTGATTTTGTTCTATTTTTCTGGAGGCTTGATGGTTCAACTGATGAATGCGGGGACGGAGAAGATTCCGAGGATTCTTTGGAGGACCTTCTCGATCTATTTCATAAGCGATCTAAATCTGAGTTCTCTTCCTAGGTATTTGCTCTGATTTACCTTTTTCTCTCTTTAAAATTTTTCTTCCTAAGAATGTTATGTCTGTGTCCTAATTTTTCCATATCTCCCAAATTCTCTCCTTTCAATCTTTTTTCCAAAGGTTTACATTCTTTTGTTTTGGTCTCTTATTTTCCTTTTGGAGCTTTTCTAACATATGTACTTGGAATTTATATTTGTGCTGGACATCTAAGTGGTGATTCCTACTATAAACGAGAACAAACTGCAAGGTTTCCTCAAATTACGAGGCCACGAGCAAGTATGAATTTCTGTCACTTCTTTTTGAAAAAGAGTATTCTTATTCTCTCGTTGGCATCTACAAATGAGCATAATTTTCCAGCCATGATGTTTGAAATTTGAGTTTTCTGACATTGTTCATAGCCTTGTGCTTAAAAAGGTGAACAACATCCATGAAGTATGCTTAGAGTAATAATAATAAATATATTCTTAGTGGATCGATGACTAATGAACATGAACCCAGGAAAGTTGTACAATTTTAGTGCGTTTGACATGAGATGAGATAATGTCTTGCTCTCTACTGATAGATAAGTTACATGGTTAACAACGTAACATTTCCCAAGTTATTGTGTTACATTAAAGAAGCTTTTTCACGATAGAATCTAAAATCTGTGTGTATGTCCATGTCAACTTGAATCTGATCTTGGAAATGAATATTATTGTTTTAGCCATTGTTCTCTTGTTTTAGTGGCAACAATATCATTTGTTGTGATTTTTGGTATTCCTTCCCAAGTCTAATATTATCTTTTGCCTTCATTTTATGCTAATGCTGTAAATTTCTCCTACATTTCTTGTGTTATAACTTCTATTGATTGGCTTTCCTCCATTATTATTGATGTCACAGGCTAGAAGGTTGACAACTAAATTGGATATTTACAGAAAATCACAAATGCATTGGTGGTGACTTTTATTGTATCTGTGGATTGGATATGTTATGAGACAATTTGCGCATGAAAACTTGTTCCTATTATCATAAAAACACGTTTTGACTTGGGCAATTCATGCATTGTTTTTTGAAAGAAATGAAAACTTCTTAGAAACTTCAGTAGGTTCATGATAACAGAGTCACTTTTCATTTTTTATAATTTTACCTAACTTTCTGTTGGTTTCAACCACTGTAAAGAACAAATCTCCATCTTTGAAAACATACTAAAATTAAATAGAACTGCCCATTTGTGTTGCTGTTTATCCTTTTTCAGGTAAGTGAAGTCTATCCAACTTCAAGCAGTGTTTGATTTTTGACTGGGTCACTGGCTTTATAAGTATATCAGTATCACTTTTTGTGGTATGTACCTTTACTACTTCAATGAGGCCCTTCTCGATTTTCTCTCTGACAAAATGCTAGTAAAAGTTCTATACCTTTTGGAATAAAGCTCCTATCAGTGTGTGTGACATTCCAAACGGTTCTTGTTCTTCCCTCCCTCAATACTGTGGCATATCATCAACATGCTCAGAGTGAAAATTAGAGTTAAGAGAAAATAACTTCAAGTTTGTTTTGTGTTTGAGGCCTTGCATTGTAGGAATTATTTTACAATATTTACTTGGAAATTAGTGTTGTTTTTTAGACTTGCATCTTAGGAATGAGTTTTATGTCTATGACTGAAATAGAAATGAAAATTGGACAAGAAGCTTAGGAATGAGACACTTTAGAGGAATGTAGTATTTATGGTGAGTTTTCAGATGACTTTTTGCAAACTAAAAGATGCTTTTTAGCACATCAAAGGCAATTTTTAAAATTTTTGTTTGATTATAATTGTACTGAATTTCATGGGATAATTTCTGATATTATTAATAGATTTGTGATTGAGAAGTAAGAATGAATAGGTATTGGGAGAACATTCAAGGCTGTCTTGAATGAATGTTTACCGTTTTTGCTTGGTATCTCAACAAAAAACACAAAAAAAAAAAAAAAAAAAGCATTTGAAAATCAATTTTTACTCCTAAACTTCTCAAGTTGTATAAATTTTTATCCTAAATTTTTAATTCATCGAATTGCACCACTAACTTAGATATGTGTTGCAATCTTAATCTTAAACTTGATAAAGTGTTGTAATTCTTACCCTCTTATAAGTTTTTGTTTGAAAATATGTTCATATATTTTGTTTATCTCATTTCTCTTCATTAATAAGAGCTTAGCATATAAGGTAACTATGGAGAAGCCCGTTAGCTATTTGGGTTCTGTTATGCAATATTAAAGTGAACCTTTATATGGCTTGGCCCTGCAATTGAAATTTAGATTAAGTACTTGTTAGTTTATATGGCTTTAGCTATTAGGGTTCTGTGATATTTTCGCTTCTCTACCATCATATCTTCTGCTTCTCTCTGCACTCGCTGGTTGTATTTTCGTCTGCTTTGTTGCTCTGTTTCTCCTTATTTATTCCCCCATGGTTCATCGTGATCACATTCACTTAACTCTCTTTCATGGCAAAAGCTTGGTACGACCGATTCTTTGCTCTTTTGGTTTTGTAATTTTATTGCTTATTGTGTTTTTTTTTTTTGTTATATGGTCTCTGTGTGTTTTTTATTTTAGGAGAGACCAAGGCATTGAGGATGTATCGAATTCTAATTTGGAATTGAAATCATCCTTGGGCGTTACGATACGAAATTTTTGTGTATTGTTCAATCGGAGAATTCAAATTCTGGTTTTTGTATCTTCTAGACTTTGAATATTTTATTCCGGAAATTTCTTATGCCGTGTTTTTGTAAAACAATATGTAAGGAAGTGGAGGGAGATTCGAATGTGATGTGTAGGTCACAGGTCAATCGAGTTTCTTCTTTGGCTATAGCCATGCCAACCAGAAGTTCAATGTAAGAGACTATGTCAAAATTTCTTATGTTCTAAAATTTTTGTAGTCATTTTGTCTAAGTTGTTGCTATATAAACAATTTATGAGATTATGTTAGTATTATCAGCTACTTTTAAGGCATCTAAGTTTACATTCACACTTTAGTAGTAGCTACCATCTCTTTGCCTATTCTTTTTGTTATATATTCTTGTACTTGGCAATTTCGAGCATTACTGGTAGGTGGATTAGTAGAGAACTTTTCGAAGTTTGCCAATAATAAGCTGAAAATTGATTTAATTTGATTTATACTATTGTATTCAAGTGCTAAAGATTTTTGTAGGAGGTTTTTCGAAAGATTTACAAACTTCAATAAAGAAGTATTTCTGAAGGCTTTAAAATCTTTGTAAAATGCATTCTAAGCCTTTAAAAATAACAAAAACCTTTGAAAAAAATAATTTACAATAGATAATTATCGATAAATAATTTGACAATTTTTGAAGACACGTGATCTTTAAAAAATAATAATTTTTGAAGGTTAGTGTACCTTTGAAAAAACTTTTTGGATGTGATCTTTTTGACACTTTTTGAAGGTTATGTTAACCTTCGAAAAAATATTTATCGAAGGTTTGTTCAATATTTTTTCGAATGTTGTGATCTTCAAAAATAGTTAGATTTCTTGTAGTGGAAATAGTTGAAGAGTTTGTATCCAACAATGTTAATGCGTGAATCTAGACAAGTAGGTTTAGGTTAGATCGGCTGGTGTGAGTTAGATATGCATAAGGTATGTTCTTACACAGGTGTGGTACTGTGTTGAACACTCTTTTATGTTTAAGTTAGTACTTAGCTTAGAATAGTAATGTTGAGCTAGAGTGGTATTTTGTACCTTTAATGAGAAATGAGTCTCTTTATTTATGGATTTTCTTTTTGACATTATATTGTTGTCAAGGTCGTACTTGCAGCCAATCGAAATCTCAAAGGAAAAGGTTTTGCTCTCGGCTCAATTATCACGGACTTGGCGGGCTTCTTCCCCTTTTGAGTAGTTGGTCGAGCCACTCGACTCGATCCTTAGGCTACTGTTAAGGATGCGTTCCTCCCTCTCTAGTGCCTGTGGGCTAGGCTTACTCTAATGGGCATTGGCTCATTATTAAAAAACTTAGGGAAATAGAAGGAAATAACCACATACGCACCCTCATTCTGAAAAATGGCCAAAAGAAAAAACTAATGAAATATGTCTAAAACGAGATTCAGATTTAAATTCAGCTGGCACTTTTTTTCCCTCTTTTACCCTTGATTATGTTACGACGCCCATCCTTATTTTTATGGAAAAATCCAACTATTTAAATTCTCCCCCTTTCCTCTCCTCTAGATTTAGGTAAACTTTGTTAGTTTTTATCTCTTTAATTTTCAAATTTCAATTTAAAATGATTGATTTTTATCTTTCCAATCTCTAAAATTAATTTGTATTTTTTTTAAAAAAAATATTTAGATTTTTCATTTTTCAACGATTTAAATTCTTTCCTTTCATCTCTCTTGATTTATGTAAACTTGTTGGCTTTTATCTCTTTAATTTTTAAAATTCAATTAAAAATATTTACGTTTTATCTTTCCAATCTCCTAAATCTACATCTTTATCAATTTGATCAAAGCTAAAAAAAACCATCGAGCAAGAAATCATTGGCGCTACAAAATTCATTCAAACTACGTCGACTTGCTTTTTCTATCGACTTTGTCTTCAATATTAACAAATCTTAGTCGACTTTGGGCATTTTGATCAAAATAGATCAAATGGGTCCAATTGCTCAAATTCAGGATGCTTTCAAATCTGACTTTACTTCCACCGAGCTCAACAATTTCGCTATTACAGGAGTTAGTGATGAGCTGATTGGATCTCCTTGGGAGTTGGATGATGATGGTGGGGATTGTGGATGACATTGAAGATCTCCTTTTGCATTTTGGGGGATTTGGAGACTTCGTTGAGACTGATATTGTTTTGTGAAATGTTATGCTTTCAGACGACGTCGAAGGGGGAAGTAGGGTAAAAAGAATGAAAGCCTTTTGTAAACGAAATCGAAAATTACTAGGGAGGAAATATATATTGTGTATTTATATAGAAATACACAATATTTTCTAGAGATTCTTAATTGTCTTTCATGCCAAGAAGATTTTTGTTTTAAGCATACAAAGTATTTGTGTGGCTCAATATTGAATACATAATATTATTGCATTTTGCGAAGAAGAAAAGCTTACAAGAAAATGATGGGATCAATTTGAAAAAAAGTTGTTTACCTTCATGCTCTTAAAGGTAGTTTTCAATTCAAGACTATTGTTAGCGAGTGTGTTAAGTCTATTATAATGGTGAATGATAAGATTCAGTGTTGATCTCAGGATTTTATTTGTTCTATATAAATCATATTTGTATATTTATATTTCTTTGTTCTCAGGAACAATATATAGTGTATACGCTGCATCAGGTTAGCATTTTTTTTTTCATCGAACTAAATTGTGTTTAGCTAGCAAAATTACAAAATGTTCTTCTCAATGCTATGTTAATTTTATTTTAAATCAGATTTTTTCCATCAATTTCTATTATGTAATTTTAGATTATTTTGTAGGTTTATCTAATTTTGAACCACGAGATATTGTCTCCCAATTTTATAGATTTTAGAATTTAGATAGATTTAGTCGTATTTTCTTTTGATTTGATTTAAGACTTTTTTATAGGGAGGAGTTTGTTGATTTTGAGTGAAAGGCCATTTATTCCATTAATTCTTTCTAAATTCTCTTTTAAAATTAGAATTTGGCCATTTTTCCAACAAAAAAAATAGTTTTCACCTTTTTCAATACAACTAATTAAATATGGTCATTTATCTAGTTGGCCCAAAAACTTACTTCAACTAATTAAGATATTTACCTTCGATTAGAGAAAATCTATTATATCTTTGACCAAAAGATTAGAAATTTGAATTCATACCTTACACATGGTAGAATAAAAAACCAATTAAAATATAAATAAAATAAGTTTAGTATCTAAATTTTTAAAGATGTATTTAATATTCCACCTTTAAAGTTGAAAGATAAAGATAGAAGATTAACTTGTAATTCAAGTAAATATTAAATACATGCATGTAAAATATTTTAGATGTTACATTTTTGTATTAGATCATGGACTGAGCCTTTTGGGCTTAGCCTTATAAAGTGACCCAACAAACTTACGGTTGAGTCAACCAAAATCATGTGTGTTCAATCCAAATAATTGATGTGCCAATCTAGTTCAGTTCGTTAAAATTTAACTTCTGGGTTGATCTTAGGTCTTTGGACGATTAATGATGAGATGGAGATTTTAATATCAAAAGGAGTTGGCTATCATGAAATTTAAACTTATTTGCCAATTGGAATATAGCTCAGTGGATAAGTCATTGGTTATTATTTCAAAGGTTGATTGTTTAATCTTCCATCCTTTCAATTGTTGAACTAAGAAGAAAAAAAAAATCGAATCGAACTCTGTTGACTGAGAAATTTTGGCCAATCTCCAATTGTCATGTCATTATTCCAAATTAATGACGAAACTACAAATAATTAAATTTGGGATCAATTATAAATAGACATATGTCCCAAATTTAATTTGAAGACAAAAATTGGCAAATTCTAAAAATTAAAAGGTCACATGTCTTCATTATGACAATTTGACTAAACAATTAAATTTAATTTGGTCAAATTGGATTATATGGAATTTGGGTCAAAGTTAAATAAAACTCAAATCCAAATGGTTAAGCCCAAAGCCAACCAAAGCTCAAGTCCATGGTTGGGCCCAAAGGCCATAAAGTCCAAGCCCACATGCCATGGAAAGCTCTATAAATAGAAGAGCTCTCCCGCATTTGAGGGGTCAGAAATTTGATTCTCCAGAGAATTTAGAGAGAATCCTTGAGGTCCTTAGGTGTTAACACTCCCTAAAGTCCTTAGGTGTCAAACATTTCCTTAAATTCTTAGGTGTTAAACACTCCCTAAAGTCCTTAAGTGCCAAACACTCCCTGAAGTTCTTAGGTGCTGAACACTCCCTTGAAGACTAAAGACTCTTCAAGACTTCAAGACTTCAAGACCCTAAAGATTGATTGAAACTTCAACTTCGAGAACAAATTTCATAGCCCTCGAGATAAATCCACATTCGAGAATAAGCTGCGAAGCCCTCGAGACAAGTCTACGTTCGAGAACAAGCTGCAAAGCCCTCGAGACATTTGTATATGAGAGAGAAAGAATCATAAGAATAAATTAGAGATTGTATCACACCCACAAGATTAATACAAAAATTAAATTTATTTACATGTGTCTCATTTCTCTTTCTTTGTTGAAATCCCATGTGAACAAACTCAACTTTACTTTTTTACTTGCTCCTATCTTCTAACAACCATTGGTCCATCCGTTGTGATGGTAAGTCAATTACTTTTTTGTTTATTATTTTCTTTTCTTTCAAAACGTGCTCAAACATGCAATAGTAAGTTATGTTGTTTATAGTACTGGGCAAAAAACCTGGAAGGATCAGTCCACAAATAATGGAACCATCCATGTTTTGGTTCAAGACCACCCCCATAACAATTCTTAGTTAAAACATTTGAATATGCTTACCATTAACAACCATGATCGATTGAAGGAGGGGAAAAGCTAGAATAACTAAATTTAATAGTGTGTTATGTATGATAAATGACCAAAGTTTTTATTTGTTGCAAATATGGGCATTCGTATAGAGGTTGGTTATTATATTTGATTATACTAATATGACTAAAATACCTCTAAATTGAATTAGAAAAAATCTAATATTATGTAGTTCAAATTCAAAAGTGACAGTATACTAACTAAATCTAGAAAAAAGAAAATAAATCACGAAAAAGAACTAAATCTAAAAAAAGAGAGAGAGAGAGAGAGAGAGTTAAAAATGGTTTTGTTTTTTTAAAAGTAGAGGTAATTAACTTAGGCTTAAAATTAAAAAGAAAAGAAAAACAATAGAAAAAAAAAGTTCAAAAGAGGGGGCAACGTACGTTGTTTGTAGAATTTATGAATGCAAAAAAACTTAAACTATGTATAAACCAACCAAAGCAAGCGAGCAGGAGCAAAGGTAAATGGAAAAAATGAAGTGTATGAAAAGGTATAAAATCGAAAAGGTTGTGAAATCAATTATAAGCATGATATTAAATTTCCATCGACATGTCGACATTTTCATCGACATTTCTACATGTCTATGGGTTCGACATCAACATCAGGGGGGAATCGACATTTCCACTATACTGTATAAAATTGATGAAATATTAAAAAAAATAACAAGAAAATATAACTTAATGTGAATATAATATTGTAACAAGTATTTTAACTCATTTAGAAAATGTAAAATGTTTATTTATTAATTTAAATATTTTTTTTTGAATTTTTTGTTTTTAAATTTTTTTTAGAAATGTCCATCAACATCAACATTTTATCGACATTTCTATAAAATTGAGACTTCGACATTTCCGTCGAAAAACCTTGATTATAAGTATAGAGTACATTCTAAAAAACTTGTTCGTAAATAGTAATAGTGAGGTAAATTATATAAAGAAAATGAAAGAGTAAAAGATATATTCATGTGGAAATAAAGGTTTCGAAAAATGTTAATTGTAAAATGAGTTATTTGAAAAATGTTGGAATTGTGGTAAAAACACCTATACAGCAAATTGAACAAAATTAACCATGTAAAGGTTGTTGCAGTTTCAAAAAAAAAAAAGTTTTTAGAAAATTGAAGGCAAAAAAAAATGCAATTGGAGCTCTTGAAATGAAGGAGAATAGTAACAAAAAGCAAAATAATGAATATGTGAATGATGGAGTATATGATATGGTTTTTTTTCCTTGGTGTAGTTGACAAAAAAATACAAAATGAGGAAGGAAAATTTTGAATAATTCATTTTCGGGAGTTAAAAAATGGATATGGAGTAAAAAATTACCAATAGATAAGAAAACAATAATTAAATCTAATATACTAAATAAGAAACCTAAAAAATCAAAAGACTAAAAGAACATGTTAATGGAAAACCTGAAAAATTGTTTGAACGATAATGGAAGATCAAGGAGAAGCTTTGGGTTGATTGATGGCAAATATGAATAAGACCATAAAAATTGTTGAAAAGTAAGTTAATTTAATAAATAAATAAATAATTGAAAATAGAATCTACATAAGGGATCAAATTAAATCTAAGATTGAACCTTAAATTTGAAAAAAAAAAAAAGAAAAAGGAAAGGCAAATTGTATAACAAGTTAACAACTATACCAAGGGTACCGTGGACGAGAATTTAGGAGTTTAAATTATGGTCTATGGATGTCTATATGTACAATATCTAAAACTTTTGACCATTTTTTAATTTGAAGGGATAAATCTAGCACCCCATGCAAAGTTCCAATTGAAAAAGGTCATAAAAATAAGTGAGAGTTGACAGAGAATAAGTGCATTGTTTAGGACTTAGGTCAGTTTAGTTTTAAAGATATTGTGGAAAAATTTGTTGATTATGATAGCTTAATGTTGGGTGAGTTGACAACTATAAAGCCTTTGGGAGGTTATTAATTGACATGGCATGTTCATGTAGACATCTTTTTTTGCACGATTGGATGTGGGAGAGAAATTGTAAGAGTATTTCGCTTTAGTATTCAATAGTTATTAGGAGACAGATACATTTTTGGATCTACATTCGTGTCTTTTTTTCTTCCTAATTCCTTTTATTTACTCTGTTATTCGTTCCTCTAATATTATTGTTCTGTTCGGCGAAATATTGGCGAGATTCACCTTTGTATTTGGTGTAATTTCATAGGACGTGAGGACAATGGCGCCGCCTAGCTGCTACCTAACCTTCGTTGTCAATCAAGGCAAGAGAAGTGGCCGTGGGAGCTAAACACAATGCTTCTGATTGAGGCTCTGGAAACTTCTTACTTCTCCGCTTTTATGCTTTCCTTTTCTTTCATTTATTGTATCTCACACACACATATACATATTCATCAGCTTTTAGTAGAAACAAAACTTATTTGCACCATATTTTTTCTCAATGGAGTACTCTCATTTTTGAATCGATAACCAATATTGGTTTTCTGTTTTTAATTTCTTATCGATCTCGAGCTCAATTTTTCTTCCATCCATCGCAACAGACACAGGGCTTTTGGAATCGCCCTCGTTAGAATCTTTGTCCCCTTCCTCTCCCAAATCGATGTCACTTTAATCCTACGTAAGATTGTCGACGAAGCAGATAAGGTTAGCTACAACCAGTTCATTGTGTTCATGAGTGCCACTCTGTCCATCATCGACTTTTCTGTTCTCGCCCGCATTTTAGTTGAGTTCAAACTCCTCACCATCGAAGTCAACAAAACCGCCATGGTTGTCACTGCTATCAAGGACGTCACCGCCTGGATCTTCTTCACACTCGTAGTCACTATACACCAAAGGCGAGGGAGAACACAAGAGTCTATTTGTTTTCGTATGGGTCCTACTCTCGAGTTTGTGGTTTTCATGATGGTGGCGACCCAATTTGGAATGATTTAATTATTTTTTTAATAAAATTTTTTAAAAAATAAAAACAAGTACATATCATAAAGCAACACGTGGCTTTGAGCATATGTGGAAAACCTTTCTAATGGTGATTGAAACGAAAATTTAACCGATGATGTAAATTGATACACTTATTCAAGTTTGAAGTCTAAATTGATGAAATTAAAAGTTCATGATTAAAATTGATACAACCTACCAAGTTTATGGTCAAAATTGATTTTTTCCCTAAAATTTACTAAACCAATAAATTCGGACATATATACTAATTTGTTTAAAGGACTTAGATATTAGCACAAATTTTAATAAATGATTGTTACGTGATTTTGTGACTATGCAAAGCCACAAATATACGGTATCAAGTTTTAGTATAGTGATTAGAGTGCAAAGTGTCGTCCACTAGATTGGTTTCTAGATCAAATAAGTGATAACACTAATTTGACAGAATGATGAAAAATAAAGCAATGAAAAAGGGAGAAACTGCAAGGAGAGAAAGCCTAAGAAATTGATTTTACCAATTGAACTATTGTTTTAGTTAATTAATCCAATAGAAAGTCATGCATAACCATAAGCAAGAAGCAAAGATACAAAAGACAATCATGCATAACCATAAGCATGAAGTAAAGATAGAAAAGACATTTTCAAGCTCAATTGAACCTCATGCCACGTTATAAAACTAACGTGTCAGTTTAGATTTTAATAACAAACATGGCAATAAGCAACTTCTTTTTATGCTTCTTAGAGAATTCCTCGTTCACATGCAATAATTTACAAATAGTTATGTCAATACTTATTCTAGTCTAATTATCACTCTCTCAAGCAATAAGTTCATCAAACAAAACATACATAAACTTTGGCCAAAAGCTAACACGCATTAAGAACATACAAGCATGAATGATTATAAGCATAATCAAAAGTATGGATTAACAACTAGAACAAAAGAGTTCAACAGGTACATTAATCCCCTAGCTAAATGTCTAGTGACTCATAATCACTAAAATCAAATCTAGACTTAAACAAAGATCCATAACAAAAACTACAATTCAAAATGAAAGTAAAAACTTTTGTAATGTGTCGATCCTCATTCCTAATGTTATCTCCACGATCTCGAGCATCAAACCCTCGTCTTTTGCCTCTCAGAATCTCCTTTGGCTCCCAAGAATGTATAGGAATCAAGTTAAGGGTTTGTGTCTCTCCAAAACGGCTCCAATTTTCCCCTATAAAAAAGAAATATTTATAGAAATTGTGACAGCGTCGAGATGCTATGGACAGCGTCTCGACGCTATGCTTCCAAAAATGTGCCTCTTCGAATTAGGAAAAGTAGTATTGAGATGCTAGGTTGCAGCGTTTCGACGCTACATCAATGGCCCTGCTCAATCTGCAGCGTTGAGCTCACAGCGTCATGACCCTATACCCCCAACGTTGAGACGCTACTGGCAGCGTCTCAACACTGCCTATGCGGTCTCCATGGCTTGATGTGTTGCATTTGTTGCATCTCAATGCTACTGATGGCGTCTCAACGTTATGGCCTCGGGTTTCTTGGTCTATTTCACTTCTTTGCTTCACTTGACTTCTCCATTTGTGTTCAATTAGCTCCAAACTTGCCTTGGTAACTCCAAAATCTTCAATTTCGCTCCAATTGCTCAATAACTAAAATTTCAACAATTAAACTCATGAAAAACACTGAATAAGCTATAAAGACGAACAAAAGTAAAGTTTAAGAATAGCACATTTTGCGTGCTATCAATGACATTATAAAAATTTGAACAAATAGAACATTTACTCTAATATCATGTTAAGTTGTCACTAAATATAAAGATAAAAGGTTTAGTATAAAGTTAAAAAAAAAATAAAAGTTTAGTATATTTGATAATTTATTCATATTTTTAACCATAAGTTGGGCTTAAATAAAATTGGTGAAAATTAATAAATTTTGCTCAATTTCAGAGACTTATTTTAAAACTTATTGTAGGGGAAATTGGGGCAAGTCCTTTTAAAAAATAATAATAAAAATAAAAAAAAAACCTTGTTTGCTTTCCTCTTGTGTACTTTCAAAAACGACCACTCGCCACTGTCGTTTCTCATTTCCTAACCGCCATCAACAACCCCGACACAGAACTCCACTGATGCAAACACACAATCTCATTGATGCTACTGTCGACCATTATTCCATTTCTACATTTGCACATTTGAGTAATTAAAAAAGAAATCATCAAAAACTAAGGAACGTGACGGACTACAAGGAGACCACTCCATTCTTGTTGGATTTGTTCAAGCCTTTTGTATTTGTTGGGGTTGATATGATTTCTTCCTTCTTTGTAGTTTTTTTTAACTGAATTTTATAGGTTTATGGTGGATTTTAGTATTCATCATGTTTTAGTGTATGTATTTGATGTGTTTTTAAATTTAAATTTTTTAGTTAATTATTGAATATTTAATCAGTGTATTAGATTTAGTTTAGATTTTATTATAATATTAGGTGAGTCCAATATACTTTTTTAAAAAAGAAAAAAAAAAAAAAAACTCTTTGTTTGCATCTCTCTCGTCTTCTTCTAAAAGCGATCGGCTACCACCGTTTCTCCTCTCCTAACTGCCACCGACAACCTTGACATATAGAACTTTATTGATGCAAACACACAATTCTATTGATGCTATTGTCGACCATTCTATTTCTATTGCCATTTAGTAAGTAAAAAATAAATCTTCAAAAAATTAAACAACGTGACAGATCACAAGGAGACCACTCCAACTTTGTTTGATTTGTGGAAGTCTTTGTTATTTATTGAGGTTGGTATGATTCTGTGTATATATATATATATATGTATATTTTACTGAATTATAAAGGTTTATGGTGGATTTTATTATTTTCCATGTTTAGTTTATGCATTTAATGTGTATTTAAATTTAAACTTTCTTGTTAATTATTGAATATATATTTAATCAGTGTATTATAGATTTAATTTAGATTTTATTAAAATATTGGGGCAAGTCCAATATATGTTTTTTTTTTTTTTAATTTAAAAAATCCCTTGTTTGCTTCCCTCTCGTCTACTTCCAAAACGACCAGCCACTATTGTTTCTCCTTTCCTAGCCGCCACCAATCTCGACACACAACTCCATTAATGCTAGCTGTCGGCCATTACGTTTCTATCGTCATTTAAGTGAGTAAAAATAATCTTCGAAAACTAAGGAACGTGGGAATCATGAGGGGACCAATCCATTTTTGTCGAATTTATGTAAACCTTTGTTGTTTGTTGAGGTTGATATGATTTCTTCCTTTTCGTATGTTGGATTTAATTACTTGGCCATGATTTAGTGTATGTATTTACTGTTTTTTAAATTAAAAAATTCTAGTTAATTAGTGTATTAGATTTAGTGTATGTGTTTTATGGTTAATTTAGTTTAGTTAATTATTTAAGTGATTAATTACTTTATTAATTAACTTAGTTGAGTACTTTTACGGTTTAGTATCCATTAAAAGTTTTTTTTTTTTTTTTTGTTGAGAAATAGTATCCATTAAAAGTTAAGTAATTAGAATATATTTTAATTATTTGTTAATTAAGTAATTAGTTAAGAAATTGGTAAATATTTAGTTTAGTTAATTAGTTTAAGTCATTAGTAATAATTAATTTAATCTAGTATTTCTAGGGTTTATTTTTAAGTATACACTAAAAGTTGAAGAAAAAAAAATCAATTTATACCCTTAAACTTTACAAGTTGAATCTACTAAAGTAATAATTGCATCAATTAAAATTCTAAACTTTCGTAAATAAGTCAATTTTAGACCTTGTGTTATTGATTCATTATTGTTTTTTCCCTTGATTACACTTAAAATCAACTCAAAATTACCTAAATTATATTAGTCTTCTTATAAAATTCTACCAAAGTAGCAATAGAAATTATCATGTAATTCTTCCTAAATAACTAAAGAAAATTAGAGGAAGAATAAAAGATGAAAAACTATCCATATATTAATGAAATTCACTACTACCCAGTTAATTCCAAAATTTCTCTCAAATATTGTGTTAATCCATGGATTTAAAGAAATCTTACACATGTATGAAAATTATGTATTAACGATTTTAAAACGAAATTATAACTAGAAAGTCTGAATTGATTCATTTATGAAAATTTAGAATTTTAATTGATACAATTATTAATTTAGAAACTTAATTGATTCAACTGGTAAAATTTAGGAGTAATTAATATTTTTCCTGGAAAGTTTAATATTGCAAAAACAACTTTTATTCTTTAAGGAACGTATTCCTCCCCCTCTCCATTTATCCTACAATATTCTTAAAATAAGTTTAGAGAAAAATATTTTTTAAAAAAAAATAAGTTTAAAAAACTATCGCAAAAACAACTTTTTGTGCTTTTAGATTAGATATAAAACAGAAATGGCCAATGGGAATGGCTGCGCGTTGGCACGCGATTATATCGCATAGTTGTGATGGATATTTAGCCGACTATTGTCCAAGATTAGACTCAACGACACAATAAAAACATGCAATTAATGCAAGGAAGGAAGTCCTTTTCCGAGAGAGAGAGAGAGAGAGAGAGGACCAAAAAAAAAAAAAGTAGAAAGTCGGACGGATTAATTTAGGGCTGAAGAAACATGCAGATGTGGTCATGCATTTAATTTTTTTTAATAAAGACACTTATTGCTTTCTAAAAATAATAATAATAATAAATATTTGTTATTGATGTACAATTCAATGAATAATTGATTTTTTTTTTTAGTTTTTAAGTTTAAAATTAAACAATACAATAATAAATATATGTTTAAATACTATTTTGATTCCTTACTTCCAACTTTAGTTCATTTTCATCATTCTATTTCTACGTTCATAGTCTTCTATCATTTCAAATCTGTTTTAGTCTCTAAACTCTTACAAAATTACTATTTTGATTCATGTTTACAAAATTCTAACACAAATTTTATATACAATAGAAACTCTTTAATATAGAATTATGTCTTTATTTTCAAAAATTTATGAGTGTAGTGTTGTTTTCAAATTATGATTGAATAAATAAAATGAACTAAAATTGTTACACTATATATATATATATATATATATATATATACATATTTTGGTGAATAAAAGGAAATGCATTAAAAACCAGAGTTGGGTACAACTTAAATTCCTCCTTAGAGCTGAAAAAATTGTTGCACATTAATTAAAACATAAAAAAGTGAGGAGTATAGAAACCAAAATACTATTCAAACAAACCTAAAAAAGATATGTGAACAAAATTTATAATTGGATGAGAATTTATAACGTTGAAACGGAAAAATCATTTTTTGAAAGGACCAGTCTGTCGTGCCAGCTGCTATATGGTTGTCGCGTGGACACAACAGTGCCGTTGTTTTGTTTGGATTCTTTTGAAGCTTTCAGCTGTAGTCTCAGCAATGACGCAATAATGTCCTTTGTGTTTGTTTTTTTTTTTTTTTTTTTTTTGTGTGTGAAGTATCCACCATGTTTTTTTTTTTTTTTTTTTTAATTAAATTTTATAATTTGTTATGTATCCATCATGTTAATTTGACCACTTTCAAACTCATGCCTTCTGGTCTTTCTTGGTCTCTGACCCTATCTTTGTTCTATATAAAGTCCAAAAGGCAAATCTATGTGTATTATATTTACACCAATATACCCAAATCAATTAGATAAGATATTATAATATTGACCAGTAAATTTATGACCATAATTGAAATCAAATGAAAAATCCACGAGGGATTGGAGAGGAAAATGTTTAGAGAGAATTCTCTAATTCTCTATTGAGAAGATATGTGTTATGTCTAATGACTCAAGTCAATGGTCCTATTTATAGAGACCAAGGAAAAATCTTTGTCATAATTAAAATATTATATTTTAATATCTAATATATTAAAATATATCTTATATTTATATGAATCTCATTCAAATCTCCTACGACATTTATTTATTTGAATCTCATTCAAATTTTATAAATATCTTTTATTTAATGTATCTTATATACATTAATTATTTTAATATTTAATGTATCAAATACAATAAATATATTTTCCTCTTATAAATTTAATACATCTAATATATTAAATATTAATTTGAATATTTCAAAATTTTCTTTCAACTAAATTGATCTTTTAGTGTTACTATGAGCTAACAAGGAGACCTTATGGACCTACAGATTATAAGCACCAATGATTCAAAATCAATTAATTAAACTCTTTAATTAATTAATTTTTATTCATTAACTATAGGCCACTCCACTATAAACCTAGAGTTGCACTATTATGCACTGTAGAACAAGTAGAAATGTTCATTTTCCCTGCGGGGACGGTCCCCGCCACTAACGGGGTGGGGAATCCCCGTTTAGAAGGAGAATGGGGGAGGGAGCGAGGAGAAATTTTTCCCCGTTAGCTAAACGAGGACAGGGACGGGGAATGCCCCGCCCCATTCCCCGCCCTTGCCTCGATTAATTTATTTATTTTTAATATGTATATTTATATATATAATAAATACTAAATTTAATCATATTATTTTATTTTTCTAAAGAAAATTTAAAAAAAAATCTCTTTAATAGAAATTTACCATTATGAATTAATAATTTAAATAGAAATTTTCTAAAAAAATATTTTATTTAGTAAAAATTTAAAAAATATAAACGGGGAATAATTTCCCGCCAGGAACCCGATCCCCGCGAATTTTTCGCAAGGAATCTCCGCATCGATCCTCACAAAATTAAATAGAGAATTTCGCGGGGACGGGAAATGAAATGGGGGGCAAGGACGGGGAAGTCATCTCCGACTCCGCCCCACCCCGTGAACATCTCTAAGGACAAGTTGTGTCCATAGATATAATCATTACATGCAAGTCGATCATTCACGAGTTGTTCGTAATTACAGTTGGGTCAAAAGTTCGTTTTACCTCTATAATTACATCTTGCACCTTAAGTACTACTAACCTTCTAATGAACAATCTATTTATAATCTAATTATAAAATAAATCTCTCTCAGGTCAGTGAGAGGGTGAGGCCCCATTGTTCAAGTCCCAAAATCAGCACTTAAGGGAACTACTCATCTACTTACCCTATATGGGAATGAGTGAATTCCATTTTGTGAAATTATGTTCCCAACTCCCTATTTGGTCAAGTCCCCAAATGGTAAGCATATTGAATCGGCTACAAAAGTCACTCTCACCCATGCAAATCAAAGGACAAATCCTCACAGGCAGGAGTTCATAACTCACTCAGGATTAAGATTGAGTCTCATATGATCATCCTGATGAAATATTAATCTTCTCAATTAACGGATTTATAAAGAGATATCAAATATTTTGTGGTCCAGTCTTATACAAACTCATTGTATAAGATACGCTCACTCACTTGTCTCCACATGAACGATTTGGATCCAATCATTTGTAACTATTACAAAGTGGGTCGTATCTATAGTGTTACCAAAAGAAGACACCCAACCTTATTCATATACTATGACCCTTTAGGTTATTTCTTGAACATGATCCTCTCGTATGTCAACCACATATTGTTCAAGATTACACTAATAACCTTGGATTTTTCATATAATAGATAATATTATATTGCAAATAAAATAATCAAAATTATTATTAATTATTAAATAAATCATTAATTACGAGGCTTTAGGGCATAAATCCCAACATTTCACTCCGCAGCGGAAGCATTGAATCGTCTTTGATTTATTTAAAACTAAACTAAAAAATAAGATTAAGCAAACTTACTTAGAGTAAATATGAAGATATTTCTAGCGAATTTTTATCTCCACTACAAAGTCTTCCTGGCTATGATTCGAACACATGACCAAGGCTTGTCGAAGTTTTTTGAAAGAAAATCCATAAGGGATTGGAGATGAAAAGGTCTAGAGAGAATTCTCTAATTCTCTATTGAGGAGATGTGTGTTATGTCTAATGGCTCAACCCAAATGTCCTATTTATTGAGACCAAAGGCAAATCTTTGTCATAATTAAAATATTATATTTTAATATCTAATATATTAAAATATATCTTATACTTATTTGAATCTCATTCAAATCTCCTATGATATTTATTTATTTGAATCTTATTATAAATATATTTTATTTAATGTATCTAATATTCATTAATTATTTTAATATTTAATGTATCAAATATAACAAATATATCTTTTATTTAAGCAAAAGGTCTCTATCTTCGAAAAGACTTATAGTGAGAGATTTGTTTTCACCATTTATGAAGAGGGAGAAACATGAAATTTTGTTTTCACCATTGAATTTAAGATGATTGGAATTGGATTTGGTGAGTTGAGAAAGGGTTGGGTCATTTTCAAATTTGGAAAATGGAAAAAAGTTCTTTTCACATCTAGAAAATAGAAAAAAGATTCAACATTCAATAATGGAGGGGGTGGACAATTTGAAAATCGAGAGAGGAATGAGAATGGGAGGAATGTTTGAAAATAGATGAGAGAGTGAGTGAATTACATATAGAGGTTGTTGGATGGATTTTCTTACAAATGAATCTTGGTTGTTAGAATCAAGTTAGTGTGTGGATTTTTTTTTTCAGAATCTTGCATGCAGTTAGGTAGTTTAAGTGTAAATATCAATAAATACCAGAGGTATGATTGGAATATAAGATTATTCACTCTCTTCTCCTAAAAACTCAATAGTCATAAATTTGAAAATTGAATCTTTTTAGCCTTTTTTTTTTTTTTTTATGTCTGTTGTTGTTTTTAGCTACCCGCCACAATTTTCTACTTCATTAAGACATGATGTAGTCCACTTTAAATAAACTTGTTTAAATTGTTGGCGCAGTTTCTATTTCCTTTTTTTTTTTTCTTTACTCATGTTATTATTATTATTTATATATTGCAAGAGGAATTATAGATCCTATACATCCCACAAGTTTCCAACAATCAGGGTTATCAGTCTTCCTTTTTGTTTACATCATTATTAAATCAGAAGACGAACAAAAGATGACATACACTTTGAAGTCAATTTCTTTTCTAAAGTCCACTACCATCCAAAATTTTCTCAAAATCCAGTTATTTCGAATTATGGAGGAAGAAAATCAAAATTAAAAAAAAAAATACTCCTGAATTTTGTCATTTATTTCAAAAATACGTAGTCTTTCAAAAGTTGTAATATTACCTTGACCTTTTATAAACGTTTCAAAAACTACTCTTGGAGTAGAAAATATGTTAGAATGTTGGATAAAAATCAACATGACGTAATATCATTCTTTCAAATTTAATCCAGACAAGCATCCTAGTCACCGTCATGTCGTTCCAAGTCATTGTCATGTCGATTTTTCATCCAATATTCTAATGGATTTCTACTGCAATGATAGTTTAAAAATGTTTATGAAAGGACAAGGGTACTATTACAACTTTTGAAAGAATATGGATATTTTTTAAACAAAAGAAAAAGTTCAAGGGTATTTTCTATAATTTAGCCTAACTATTTTTGGTTTTTAAAAAGTTGAGAGGTAGAGATTTCTTAGAGAGATCAAAATATATGGAGGCAGAGAAACAAAAGTATATAGAGAGACAATTATTTTAGAGAGAAAAGTTAGAGAAAGTAACTTTAGATAGATAGGCAAAAAAAAAAAGAATATACTTGACTGCATATTAGTATGTAGGTATCTTCCTATACACAACCATTAAATTTCTGACAACTAAGAGAGAGGTAACAAATGATGAGAAATTGGAACTTTTTACTTTCTCTCTCTTAGTTGTTCGAAATTTAATAGTAGTGTGTAAGAAGATTGAAAAAATGTTAGAAAGAGATCAAATTAAAGGAAGATAAAGAAATATTGGAGAGAGAAAAGTTAAAAGAGTGAAAATTATGATAGAAAAATAATATTGGTTAGAGAAAGAGAAAAAATGTTAGGAAGAGAGATAAGTTAAAGACGGAGAGAAAAATTATAGAGAAAAAAAATGTTGGAGAGAGAAACATTAAAGAACAAGAGATATGTTAAATATGAAATATTAGCTAAAGAAATAGAAAAAAAAATAGAGACAAAAATACATTTTAGAGAGAAAAATATTAGGAAAATATGAGAAATTTTAAAGAGAGGAAGTTTATAAATAAAGTCAAAGAGTAAAAGATCACACAAAATAGAAAGAGAAATTTTAGAGACAAAAAAAGTTATGAAAAATATTGAGATTCCGTGGAGAGAAAAGTGAAAAAGATATGTCAGAAGAGAAAGTGAAGTTAAGATAATAGAAAGTCAAAGTAATAGAGAGATGGGAGTTTTAGAGAAAGAATTTTTTGAAGGGGAGAAATTTAGAGGGTGAAAAACAAATGGAGATATATATATTAGAGAGGAAATGAAAAATTATAGAGAAAAAGTTTTGAAAAAATATTAAAACTTAATAGATGGGAAAGTGACAGAGAAATATTAAAAGAGCAACAAAAATAGAAGTAATAGAGAAATAAAAATTATAGAGAGAGAAAGAGAAATTTTAGAGAGATGCATAAATTTAGAGGGAGAAAAGTTGGAAAGAGAGAAAATGTTTAGAGAAAGTCAAAGTGAAATATATATTATTAAAAAAGAAGAGATTTTGAGAAACAAAAATCTGTTTTTAAAAATTACTTTTTGTGGTTTTTGAAATTTACTCACATTTTCAAAAACGTTTTTCAAAAACAAAAACACAAAAAATAAAATTGGTTATCAAACATCTGCTTTAAAAAAAACAAAACAAAAAACTCAAAATGCTCTATTTGATGACTATTTAATTTTATTTTTTTTTTTGAAAATTGTGTTTATATTTTCAACATTTATGTATAATAATTTGTTTTTTTCAAAGAAACATTTGAATTCTTAATCAAATACGAAAAACAAATACAAGTTTCTAAAAGGATTTTTAGTTTTCAAAATTTGACTTAAATTTTGAAAACATTTTTTTTTTTTTGTAAAAGTTATTACAACAAAAAGGAATAAGAATCTTGTAGTCCAAGGCCAAGGTACAAGAACCCAAACACACGGCGCTAACATAACAAAGAAAGAACCAAAAACTTCAAAGGAACAGATCTCAAGGAGTACACGTAGAAGGTTCATCTAAAGGAGCGCTCTCAAGCCAGAAGAACAACGAAGGAGGAGCTCAGTCTGAATAGCCTAAGGAGCACCCTGATTACAATGATAACCCCTATCAAGCTCTTGACACAAAAGAATGTTATCTACAATACTCCTGGCCTTGGACAAACGCTGACTAAATAAGACTGATAAACCTTAAGAGCCAAACTCATAGCCTGTAGGCAAAGATCTTCGTAATGCATTTATAAAAGACATTACAATAAAAGATAGGGTGATAATCACCAAGGCTTGAGAGATTCGTCTTCTTCGACACCAAGGTAATGGAAGTAGCATGAATCCTCGGAAGAAGAAAAAAAAAGGTAGTAATTTGTAAAAGTAGATAACAAAACAAAGAAACTCATACGTGAAAGTAGTATTTGTAAGTTTATTTTTAAAAACTAAGAACCAAAAACCAAATAGTTATCAATCTCCTCCCTTCCACAAATAGTTATCATAACATGATATTCTAAATAATTGAGCAAAACATGGCACTTTTTATCGATTTAGCACCAAATTGAACCCAAATACATGGTTCCAATCACTATCCTCTTTTCACAGTTGTTGTTAAAAGCCAAACTCATCCCATGTGTTGCTTTCACAGGTTATTGAGAAACAAATTCGTCCCATATGTATCTTTCATAGGTTATTTGAGAAAGAAACTCATTTCATATGTATCTTTCATAGGTTAATTTTCTCAATAAGGTAATATTCTTAAAAAAGAAAAAGTAAACGAATAAATAATAAAATTAAAATTCCATTAGTAAAAATCTACGCAATTAACCACCGATCTTCTTTAAAGTTATAGATAAAGAGTTTTGACAAATTTGTGTTGAGTTGGAGCATTAAAAATCCATCAAGAAGATAAACATTTTTACATGTTTATAAATTTGACATCAGCATATAAGAAATGAATAGTCATGTCTATTATACCATGAAAAAAATCAATGAACGAATGAAACATAAAATTTTGAACAAATGTCACAAAAATTATAATATTAATAATGAGCAATTTTTAACTCATTTAGAATGTGTAAAAGATTGAAAACTCCGTGTGTTTTTAAAAAAGAAAAACAAGGGATTGAAAATTCCGTTGGACTGAATCAACAATCGATCTTCTTTAAAGGTATACAAAACAGCGTTGACACAAATGTTGCCCCCCAAAAAAAATAGTTAAAATGTTTATTTATTTTTAATTTTATGATTTGAATGATTTTTGTAGAAATATTTATCAATATCAAAATTTTAAATCACGTCAAGTGAATGAAATCAAAATTTCAGAAACTAAAATTAGTATTTAAGAAGAAGAAGAAGAAGAAGAAGAAGAGGGCAAAGTGGTAAAATAGGAATGGAAGGAGAAAAATGAGAATGAACAGAGGAGAAAGAAGAAGAAGAAGAAGAAGAAGAGGAGGAGGGCAAAGTAGTAAAATAAAATAGGGATGGAAGGAGAAAAATGAGAATGAACAGAGGAGAAAGAAGAATGAAGTTACACGTGCAGTGTAAAGTAGTGAAGAGAAAAAAGATGGAGGCGCCACGACAGCAAAAAAAAGGGTTGTGAAAAAGTAAATGAGTTTTTGGGCAAAAAAGTCGAGTAGCTTCTTTGTTTGGAGGTCTGCCAACGTCACACATCAAATCTGGCTTACGTGTCCCGTCCGCAGATTGGGCTCACTTGGAATCCCAGTTTGTAATCGAATTCCCTCCTGGACTTTGCCCCACGTGCCGACCCCCACTCTTTCTGTCGTATAAACCGTGTGTAACTGCACCTGCCTGCCACGTAGACTCTCCCCCCACTATAAATTCCTTCCCCCCCTGCTGGCCCCTTTCTCTCCTCACTACTCACTCCGCCATTTTCCATTTACACATAACCCAACATCACCCAACAACCGCCAATATGTCTGCCTCGTTCGGAGATTTCTATACGGCGCCGACATGTAAGTTGGCGGTTGAAGAGGAGCACTCGATCATTGTTTCCGCACTGACACACGTCGTCAGCGACGGCAGAATTGGGCTCACCCACACCCAGTACCAGCTCCTATCGGCTTTTCAAAATAACAACACCCACAACACATTTTATTATACTAACGCCCAGTTTCCACCTATTGAACTCTGGTTTCCCAGTGGCGACATGTGTGAGGTGTGCCGGATTGTTGGTTGCTTGGGATGCAACTATTTCCAAGACGGAAGTAATAATATTAATAATAATAATAATAATCATAATCAAAATGTGGTGATGGTGGAGGAAGATCAAGAGGAGAACATCATTGTGGGCAATAAGAAGAAGAAGAAGAGAAGGATGAAGAGGACATTCAGGGGAGTGAGGCAGAGGCCTTGGGGCAAATGGGCTGCCGAGATTCGAGACCCCAGACGGGCTACGAGGGTGTGGCTGGGCACTTTCGACAACGCCGAGCAAGCCGCCAGGGCTTATGACAGAGCTGCCATTGAGTTCCGTGGAGATAAGGCCAAGCTCAACTTTCCTGCTTCTGATTACCAAACCACAGAGCAGGAGGCCGAGGAGAAACCCAAATTGGAAATCAAGAAATGACGGCGGTTTTTTTTTCCCCGTCTATGGTATGGAAGCTTCTATATTAAGACTTGGAAGCTTCTCCAATTAATAAATTAGGGTTTTTTTTTTTTTTTTTTTTTAATTTCTCGGAACCTGGGTTGGGAGGTTTTCGTTTTTAAATTAGAGGTACAGTTCCACGGGGTGGATTCCATCCGAAACGTGGCAACCTTGTTCTGCGTTTTATATATGATACAAGGGATCTCTATGTTACCTAAAATCCATGAGGCTTCTTTTTTTTTTTTTTGTTTCGAGTTCAATGATATGTGGGATGGAGTATTTTGAACCTCTCATCTCCCACTCGAAAGAATTAAATGAATGTATGTGTTTTTTTCCCTCAAAGAGTCAACCAACTGCGTAAGGCTTGCACAAAAAAGAACAAGAAAAAACTGCGGAAGGTTTTAATGGGTCTTATGTTGAATTCAAGTCAAAATAAAATATAAAAAGATGCCTATTACGTGGGAACTTAGTCCTCGTACATATTTTATACAGTCCACGCTGGATGTCCACGGCACAGGGTGGGGGCGGGCATGGCTTACCCGCCTCCATCCCGCCCCCTATTTTAATTTTCATTCCCACTATTTTTTTTTTTTTTTTGGTTAAATTTGGCCAGGGTTCCTCTCGGAAATTTACCGGGATCGGGTACCGTTTAGGTTTTTTTTTTTTTTTTTAAATTTTAATTGAATCAAATAATTCTTTTGATAAATTATCAAATAGTAACTCTTGATGAAAATTTTCATTAATTTTTAATTAGATAATTAATTACTATAGGAAATCTTCATCTAAATAGTTAATTTTCTTTTTAAAAAATCTCTTTTTAAAGATAAAGTTCTTAAACCTCCTAATAGAAACAAAATAACATTTCATATCAAATTACCTAATTATACATACATATAATTACATATAATTCAAATGTTTAAGTTAACAAGAGCATAGTTCAACTAGCATAAAATATGGGTTTATGACCAAGAGGTCATAAATTCGAATTTTTCTATTCCAAATATTGTTGAACTAAAAAAAATTCAAATGTTTAATCATATAATTCAAACATATTCAATTATTTAAATCATTAACAATAAAATTTTAAATATATATTAAAAATAATAATAATAAAGGGTAAACGGAGCGCGGGAATTACGCGAATCCGATGTCCCCCATCCCCTCTCATTTCCAGCCTAAACGAAAATTCTCAACGTCTCTATTTACCTTAACGAAATCTTCTGTTACTATGTTTTTCTATGGAGTGGAGACAGTTGACGTACAGTTGTACATTACAGTGTGGGTCAACGGTCACAATAGGACTGGGACTTTTTTCAAATCTCTGTGACTTCAGGTGTCAGTCATCAGTCAAAGCCAGAATTACGCGAAGCCGATGTCCATGTCCTATTATGTTTCATACAAAACGAGGACTGGAGAATTGGTCATGTCCAATAAACAACTACCAAGCATTTGAATACAACAACCATAACCAAACTCGCCAGCCTCTCTCACTCAATCAAATTATGATTCACAATTCTGCACTCTAATCTCTTACACGATCATAGTTCTGAAACTAAAAGAAACCCAACACCTTTCTCGAATGAGAAAATAGATCAGAACTCACGGTTGACAGCAATGTTTATTTACCATAACTACTGTAGATTGTATGCTTCAATCAAAGAGACGAAACACCAGTCTGTTCATAGTTTTTGAGGTGCTTCCGATATGATAAACACCAGAGACTTGGCTTGGCCATCCCTTCTTCGATGAATAGATTTAAATGCACGAAACATAAAAATAGAAAGACATCTTGAAACTGGAAAAAAATGATATTGGAATTAGGCGACCGGCCCACCAATTTGATCATTGATTGCATTGCAAATATTACCTTAAAAATCAGCAATATGAATACATCAGTCCCAATAAATAATAACAATTTTTGAAGCCGACTAAAACTTCATAATATCATGATTGACGATGCCCTCTGTCCTGGCACGTCTCTTGGAAGAATGAAACCAAATTATCCCTTTAGTCTGGAATGGCATCCCATTCAAACTGCAGTAGCAGTCACCACCAACGTTCATTGGCCATTCATCTATAATGGATGGGTCTCTACTGATTGACTAATTCCAACACACTTTACTAATGATGCAACATAAACACAAGAATTTAAAAAAAAAAACCAACCAAAACTTTGATTTCTGGACCGAAAACAATCCGTTCAATGCAAATCCGAAATCTAGGCAGCTCCCTTTCTATACTCTGAGATTTCCGCTCGATGGTTGCTTGGCCACATAAATCTGCTTCATCTTTGCAGAGGAAAAGTTCTTTTCAGCTCCAGACTGGTTTCTTCCCATGAACCCTGTTCTCCGGTGGGGCCATTCGCTGCCACCTGAACTATTCTTTTGAGAAGCACCACCTCTCTGATAATTGTAACCAGAAGAATGACTGTATTGCTGGGCGGATATGCCCTTATGCTGAGGCGACTGAGATTTTAAATTGGTGCCTGCATGCTGGCCACTGTTGCTGCTACTGCAATTCTGACCACCAGTCTTGCCAGCATCAGTAACCGAGTTTGCCGATAAGCTGTTAATGTCAACATTTGGCACTGCAGCCCCAGAACTAACGCAATTTGAAGCATCAACTATTCCAAGTTCATCTGGAAGTTGGGTGACAGTTGCATCAGCTGCCACAGGAAAATTACGCTTGTGGTCAGAAGCTACAGCGGGTTGTGATCCAGGAAACCTGTTAACTGTAAATGACGGGTCAGCAGATGATGCATGACTGAAATGAGAAGGAAGTACCCCCTCCGCCTGCTGCTGCATTGGCATGGACAAAGGCACAGGCTGAACAGAGGATGCTGAAGAAGGCCAACGAGCTTGGACTGACATTTCAGGAGAAGCCTGCAAATATTTAACAGCAAACCATCAGAATTTTCTGAAGCAGAAAAAGGGTAATTGATTAGCGCAACTGCCAATCTATGCATCTACTTCACTATGTAGAACCACAGATACTGTTTATGAAATATATATAATCTTGGACCAACAAGTTGTACATTTCTTCTAAATACTACGTCTAGAGCCCGTAACACAAAAAATGTTCTCCCTCAAGAGCTACACGACAAGGCGATGAAAGGAGAATATAGTAAACAAACTGTACCTGGAATGGAGAAACATCAAACATAGCTGCTAATGGAGAAGCCATCGGCAGCAGGGGTGAACCAGGGGCAAGATGCTGGATTGGAGGCAAGTTGGTAGGTATGCGTTGAGCCGAAACCATATTTAAATTTTTCTGATCCCCCTCAACGCCCAAAGAAGAAGGTCCAGGGCTGTGCTTCCAGTCATGCTGTTTTCCAGAAGGAATATACGTAGCACCCATGAAACTCAAGCCAACTTGCCCAAACTGTCCGACAGGAGCAAAGTGATTGTACACAACCATGTGCGGAGGACCTTGAACGCCTGGGATGCCGCCAGGACTTATGAACGGACCAGTAAAACCAGCAGGAGGCCCATAGAATGAATCGACACCAGAATGGCACTGTTTCCAGGATCCAAGAGGGCCAGGTGCTGGTGCACTACTTTTTTGGGTTTGAGCTTGGGTGGTGGCTACCGACTCATCATGGGGTCCAAAAGTAAAGACAGGACCTCCCAACATAGGATTTATCTCATAAAAGGGAAATTGGGAACGTGAACCTCCGGGGAAATGTGAAAGCACCTGGCTTGAAGAATTCTGTGGACTTGGCAAAGTTGACCACAGGGAAATCGGGGGAGTCTCAACAGACAAATCTGCAGGCAGGGCTACGGTAAGAGAGTCATCCGCCCTCGTTTTGCTAGCTAATTGTTGATCACCAGCTGAACCTGTAATACAGTAAGCATCAAAGTCGTATTAACCAAAAATACAAACAAAATAAGAGGTAAAACTAATCATCGTAATTGCACCACAGTTTCCACTACCTGCTGTTATAACGTTAATATCTCCACCACCAAAATTATTGGTATCAGTAACAGAAACAGAGCACGTGCCAAGCCCATTAGTGACTATCTCATCGCTACTGATAGCTGCAACAGCTACGGCAGAAGCAGCTGCCTCAGCTTCAGCTTCACTATCTTCAATATGAGTACAAGATTCAGAGTGATGTTTCTCTTTCTCGAAGAAAAGATGACAATCATTCTCAGCGCCAGAAAGTTTGTGAGGAATTTGGATGTCCGAGTGACAGAGACCTGTGGGGCCAATCCCAAGCAAAGTGGCACAGCTACCAGGTGGAAGAACTGTTGGAGATGTGACTGCACCTACATACATAATTGAAAAGAGAATCTTAGAATTAATAAAATTTAACTCCTAAAATCAGGTTTTGATGCCTGCAATTCCTCCAATACTAACCAAACTGAATTTTTTCCCCAGCAAGCAGAGAACTGATCGGATTAGCAGCAGAAGAAAATGACCTATCCCTTGCCAAGATAGATGGTGATGGCACATTAGGATCACCAGCTAAGCTAGAATGATCTCCTACCGGAGGATGTAAATCAAACTGACCAGGCTTCATAGCCTCATCAAGTTGGGTTTGTGTCAGGGCCATAACCTGCCAATGAATCTGATCAGTTTAAAATTCTATAAGATATTATAACACATAAAACAAGTAAAAGCACATTAGAAATATAAATCTAAGACTATCGGCTTGAACTTAGATTAAGGTATAATCCTTCTTGCGCTCAAATTGAAATAAACATGATACATCAGTAGTATAATGGTCTTCTACCACAGTAACAGAACAATATTAAAATTGCCTATTGAAATCCAGAAAAGCAAGCAGTGAACAAATAAAAGTCAACAAAGGTCAATATCAAAATCCCATATTAACATCCAGAAAAATACGTAATGAACAAAATAAAACTCAAAAAAGGTCACTATTTCCACCTCTGTACTGTACCTGTTGATTTATACGTGAATTACCCCAGGAAGTAAAAGATGTTTGAACATTATCCAAAATATCATTCTTCTTATCAAACATCAAGCTTGACTCGAGATTTCTTCCGTCACTAGTTGCCAAAGCAGGGGCACTCGTCTGGATAGACCTACAAAAATAATATAAAATATTGGCTCGGATCTCAAAGATGATGCATGTGAGTTCCTTTATAATATGAATACCAACCTAGCACTATGTGATCTTTCGGTCTGGGAATCAGACTTCAGAGCAGGAGTCCCAATTGGGGCCAATGGTTGAGAGACTATTGGAGAACTAAATGCACTTGACACCACAATATTTCCTGAACCACGTCCATCAGCAGCAACAAAATCAGATCGAGTTCTCTTCGCTGTTTCTGCTTCCTTAGCGGCATAAACTTTACTTGAATTGACTGAGGATAATGCACTTTTCGAAGTAGATCGGCTTTTTCGTGCAATCTAAAAAAGTACTCATCAAATTTATTAAACTATAAACTTTCAGTAACAAAAAAAATAAAAGAAAAGAGGGGCAAACGTATAAACCTTAGAATTGTGGGACTTTGCCTTGATCTCTTTCTCTCTTTGTTCACGCCTATCATTCAGCATCTGCCTTTTAGATCGTACCTCAATGAAATCATCCTCATCACTGGGAGCCTCTATGCCAGGTTGCTCAAATACACGTATGATGCCACTCTGCAAAGGGGCATCAACATCCTCCCCAGAACAAATATTCTTTCTGAAGTTACCCTCTCCAGAATATTGGCTTCCCTGGCTCTTGCCCATATGTTCTTTTTTCACTCCCTTTTCAGATCTATTGCCAGTATCAAGCTCTCGAGAAGTACTCGACCCAGAGCTTAATCCTTCAGACTCTAATGCTCTTTTTGATGGCTTATTAGATATGACAACCTTCCTAGTCCCATTTCTGCCAGAATTGACCTCGCTTCTTCCACTAACAGTTGGCTTATCATCTACCTCTACATGGTTTAAAGAAACTAGACTGTTAGACAATTTTTTATCCACAGTTTCTCGAACACGAAACTCAGTACGTGGAGTACTGCGCCTAGGCCGCCTCTGAAATCCGCCAGTATCTAAGCGAGTAGATTCAGAACCTGGGAAGGGCGATCTAGATCCAGAATTTTTTACTGTAAAGATATATTTTTTCCCTCTTCCACCAGGAAATTGGCCATGAGCTTTAAACCCGCTCACACCCTTATCTCTTGAAACAGAATCAAATGGCCCCATCCCATCCTGAGCTCGACCTTCAGATTCCTTTCCCCTTGATACCACGTAATGATTGTCTGAAATTGAAACATGGTGCCTCTGATGTTCTGCTTGAAAACCTGGTTCAGATCTGGAATTGCTCTCATCAATGCAAGAACCTGCAGTATGATCCTGCTGAGCCATAACTTTGCTTTCTATACTTTCTGTTAAGGGTAATGACTTTGACTCCCCTGATGAATTCACATTCAGAGATCTTGACACAAGGCCTTGTTGATTATCCATCAAAAAAGGTAAAACTTCATTTTTCCTAGAATTATGAGCACAGGTTTCCTGAGAAGTTTGAATGGACAGAGCATCTCCTGGGTTTTTATTTAAAGGAAAGCCAGTTTGTACAGTGGGTGGAACAAATGTCAGTGGTTGAGGAGCCAAAGGACCTTGGGAGACAGAAGATGTATACCTTAGCTGCCCAAACTGGAATAGAGGGGGCGGTGATGATTGCATATGAGTCATAGATGGGGTAATCTGAGAATGCAAATGAAGAGGCATCTGTATAGAACCTATCTGTATGGCTGGTACAGGAGATGGTATGAGAGAAGGACCTGAGAACAACCCAAACTGAAGCTTGAGAGGAGGCTCACCTTGGCCTGAAAAGGAAGCATTCGGCACAATAACTTGACCGGATGAAGATTGTGAGGCCATTGAAACTGAAGATGAGATTGGCTGTTGAACAGACACACTAGATCTGCAAGAAGAATTTCCTTGCTCCGTAATTTCAGGTTCTAGCAATGCCTGCGCAGTTTTAGATTGCATAACCAAGTCCTGCATCTCCTCTGGGTCAGGAATCCTTACTTGAGAAGAAGCATCCACGTATTGACGGACTTTACCATCAAGTTGCAATCCTTCAGAAGACCCCTGCTCTTCCCTGATGCAATTTGAAATTTCTGGTGCGACATACATATTTTCCTCATTTCCTGAAATTCTTTCAAACTCGTCATTTGGCATCCCCACTTCAATGCCTTCATTAAAACCTAATACCAAGTTATCTAACACGTGGGGTGACCCTTTACCATCTAAATGCAAATCATCAAAATCTTGTGCAAGGTCAAGGTTCTCGTCCTCTCCTTCATGGACTTCATCTTCTTCCTGGTACCCATCATCATCTTCATCATATTCTTCCTGTTCCTGAACATGGTCATCTACAACAGCCCATTCATCTTCATCACCCGTAGATACCCTAGTAGAGGTAATCATGATCTCTTTCCCAGCCTTGGCTGGTACAGCAGATTCATTATCCTCTATTGACAATGTGCCTTCTCTGCTAGCAGATAAAACAGGAGAATCTCCAGAATCATCCAAGTCCTCGTGAGATAGATGAGTTGGAGAGGTTGGGGGGCTAAATACAGAAAGGGTTGACTGTGAGTCACACCGCAGTGTTGTGTTGCAATCTGGTTTCTGCTCCTCATTCTCAGCATTCTCTAAATTAACATCAATTATCTCAGGAAGTGTACGGTTTTCTTGATGAATATACCCTGTCTGAGCGGTAGAAACATTCCTTGCTGGATGGTCATATGGCATCTCGCTTTCTACAATATCCCGGGGAACAGATTCATATTCACCCCTGACAGAAGATTTCTGTATAGAAGCAACAGATGGAGGAGGAAGAACCCGAGGTTGCCTCTGGGAATAGCGTGACCTTCCAACAGAATAGGACCCATCAGTGTCAGAAATTGGACTTACTCGTTCAGGGTAAGGAAAATAGAAGTTGTTGCGACCACCCTCCTGCCTCCATCCAGGATCACCAAAATTCTCGGCATTATCCTGAAATTCTGAGTCAAACTCTTGGCCCCTGTTATAATGATCACCACCCCCAGAAAGGTTAGGTCTCTGCCCTCTTACCTGAAAATAATCATCAGATTGTGGTTCTGCAATACCTCTTCTATGAGATATCCTAGAAGTCGTAAACCCAGCTCCCCCATAAAACTCTTTCCTAGAAGATACCCGCCCACCAATTGATGCCTCCCGCCTTGGACCGTTGTAGCCAGTACTCTGGTCCTGTAGAACAAATTGAGAGCCACTTCCTCTCTCATGAAAATCTCTTCTCCATGAATTAACAGATTTCCCTCTGTCCACTAAGGCAGGAGAAGCATCTCTAGAAAATTGAGATCTAAGGCCCACCTCAGACGACCTATTTATACTAGATGACTCAGAAGAAGCTGATGTAGTGATTTGCTCAACCATCTTTTCACCATCTTCCCAATCAACTGTGTCCACCAACCTGGAAACCTCTTTTACAACACTGGAAGTCTTCTTTTCAGGAATATCTGAAGTCAAAGTGCTTGATTTCACAACTTCAGCCTGCCTCTTGGCCATTCTTTCCTCTAATTCTAAAAGCTTTAGCTTAGCAGCCTGCTTTCTTCTCTCTTCCTCCAGAATAATCCTCTGTTTTTCTTCCTCTCTAACTATCCGAAGTTCTTCAGCCTTCTGCATAGCCTCCAGACGTTCTAGTTCAGCTCTCCATGCTGCTTCTCTGGCTTCTTCTTCAGCTCTTCTCTGCCTTTCTTCATGTTCCCTTGCTAGCCTCTTTCTCTCTTCCTCTTCTCTCCTAGCTAGTTCCAAAGCTCTTTCTTGCTCCTCAATAATTCTCTGCCGTTCCTGTTCTTGGATCTGTTGAACTCTCTCAAGCTCGGCCTCAAAAGATTCCCTAACAGGGTCATGAAAATCAGTCTGCTTAATCACATCCTTCTTCCTCTTAACCACCCCAACAAGACCAGCAGTAAAAGGATCTCGTCCATCAAAACTAGAGGCTCCAAAATCTTTCATAAAAGGATCTTCCATGTAAGGTTTCTCATTCTTTGCAAAAGAACGTCTGTCCCTGCCAAAATTCAGCAAGGGCTCATTAGCAGGAATTCGCTTTAAACCTGAAGAGTATGATGAGTTTGCAACTGAAGGATTGTGTGTTTCACCCCTGTACCTATTGTGTTGCTCACTACCATACTTGTCTCTTATAGTCCGATCTAGTTCCTGGGAGCTATAAGATTCTGCTGCACTATTCCAGGTTTGCCGCCCCATCTGTCCGAATCCAGTATCTCTCCTCCCATCTTCAATGCTAGTAGGCCTTGCCGCAATATCATTTCTATCATTTCCACTATCCGAAACAAATCCATCTTTTGGAATAGGATTGTTTTTCCGGAAGTTTCCTTCCCAGCCTTCTCTACTAGGTGTTCTTGCATCCCGACCATAAGGGTCCACTTTATGAATGTCACTGGAATGAAACTTCCCAGATTCATCATCCCGCAGATTCCATCTCTTAGAAAAATTGTGAATGGGCTTGTGGGGAAGAGCACTAACGCGAGGCATATCAAAGTCCCTCTCCCAATAAGCCTCACTCTTTGGGCGGCCTCGATCCCTTCCCCTGTCAATCAAACCATGGCTTGTATCACGTTCATCATCAGCCCAGTCTGATCTTGGATTCATTGAGACGAGTGGTAAAGGACCTGGGAAAATATCTTCCTGCTTCCTAGATAACTCTGGTGATTGAAAACTTCCCGAACTGAAAGAGTCCCCATTTTTTGCATTTTCACTGGGAGGACGTTTTTGTGATGACTGAAATTTCGAGCGGGTGTCTATACTTGAACTTAAATGAGAAGTGTCCCTCTGTTCTTCATATGAAACTTCAGCTGCATGCTTCAATTTAGAACTCAAACCATCTTTCTGTTTCTGAGAAGGCGCAGCTGCAGATGGTAACGTTGCTTGCAAAGAAGGGAAATCCTCACCTCTCAAAACTGGGGCCTTTTCAACCGCAGTATGCACCTGAGAGGAAGCAGTAGTGGACACAACTGGCCCTGTCATACCAGCACGAGCAGAAGGAGGCATATACACACTGCCCCCACCGCTCACCCCATCAACATTTCGCAAAGACGGATCAATTCTGTCGACTATATTACCAGTAAGCCCTTCTTTCTCTGGCAAATCGTTGGTGCGCGGCTTTGTCCAACCCATACCAGCTGAAGTTGGCCTCTGTCCGTTTCCCAAAACCCCTCCACCCGTTGGCCCAGCACCTGAACCTAAAGAATCAAGTCTCTCATGCTCCTTTCGCAATGAAGGCAGATTCAAGGGGGGTGGAACAGAAAGCTTCGGCCCAGGTTTCTGGGAACTGCGGGGCCTCGAAAGGACCACCATTCCTCCTCCGGCCCCATGACTACCAGGTCGCGTTCGATTTGATCCATAAGAGTTGGAATGAGATGAATGATGATGATGATGAGCCTGTCCATACGATTTGTTGAGATTCACGGACACAAACTTGGTCCCGACGCCAGGATTAGCCATCACAGGGTGCACCCCAAAACTCTAATCCGCTTGGCGGATCCCGATTCCCGCCAAAGCATCAAAAAACCTAACTTACCGTTCTTTACCGACAGAAGCAACTCAAAGATTCCCCTTTCCGCAGATCTTAAAGCAGATAATCGATCGCAAATTAAAAAAAGAAGACTAATAAAAATAATGATAATGAAACGCCCAACGGACTCTCCCTATCCCTGATGAATAAAATTAACACAAAAATTAGTACGTATTACAGATTCAGAAAACTCAATACAGCCGATCCAATCAACCAATCAAATGAATAAGAGGGCAAGAAGTTTCCGCCCTGCTATTAGGGTTTCAGTGCAATGGTATCGTAATATCAGATAGGAGGAGGAGGAGAATCAAAACGATGAAAAAGGCAGATAGAGAAGGAAGAACTTACCTCCAGCAGTATGTAAGTTTGAGAGATTAACGCGCGCCGCGAGGAAGACGTCTACAGTACGTCAGATGAAAGAAACCTACTCTAACCAGAGGAAGATGGGGTGGAGAACAGAAAAGAGGGAGAGAGCAACGAATAGGCAAAACCACGACAACAGAATAATAATGAAATAGTTTCTCTTTTGTTAATGCTTTGGCCCTTTATTTTAGTTCAATTGTGATCTCGCCCCATAATTTCCCTCCTCTCTTTTTTTTTTTCTTTTTGGAATATTTATTTTTTAAGTTAAAATGTCATTTTGGTCTTTGTAGTGTACTTTAAGTTTTGTTCATTTTAGTCCCTAATAACTTCTCAAAAGACAAGTTATTTACGCTCATAATTTGATCATTTATGCTTTGAGAGCATAAGAAGTATACATGCATTGCATGATTTTATATAAAAATAGCTAAGTGTTCATTCAAACCATACTATGCACTTAACTTGTTAAACTATGCACTCAACTTTTTCGATCTAGCAGGAAATGAGAGAGAGTCGTGCATTGAAAAGAAAAGTAGAATTCACGTTCAATGGATAGTTGAAGTTGGAAGTGTTAGGATTTATGTCATAAAGTCTCGTAATTAATAATTTATTTAATAATTAATAATAATTTTGGTTATTTTATTTGCAATATAATATTATCCATTATATGAAAAATTCAAAGTTATTAGTTTAATCTTGAACAGTATGTGATTGACATACGAGATGATCATGTTCAATAAATAACCTAAAATGTCATAGTATATGGATAAAGTTGGGTGTCTTATCCTGACATCACTATTGATACAGGCCATTTTGTAATAGTTACAAATGATTTGATCCAAATCGTTTATGTGAAACATGTGAGTGGGGGTATCTTATACAATTGTATAAGACGGAACCACAAAATATTTAATCTCTCTTTATAAATTCGTTAATTGAGACGATTAATATTTCATCAGGATGATCATACGCGACTTGATCTTAATCATGAGTGATTTATGAACTCCTGCCTGTTGATAATTCTCAATTATGAGGATTATCTAACTCTAAAACTAAGTTGTTCTTGCCATTTTTGCATATTTTGTCGACTAACGAGCAAGCTAAAAATAGGTTTATGAGATAAATTCATGAAAGCTTGTCGGAGTATGGAAAAAGAAGAAATAAGTTGAAAAGATAATAAAAAGTTGGCTAAAGTATTGTTTTTGTGCATATTTGAAGCAATGAAGAAAATGCAAAAGAAATGCAATTGCATTTCCTTGAGAAAGCAAGGTGGTGAACAAGAGGGAAAATGCAATTGCATTTTCTAGACATATCAATTTATTGTGGAAATCACGAAAATGCTCCAAAACCCACGGTGTTTGGTTCGATTTCTAGGAGACTTTTCAGCCCAAAAATGCTGATGAAATTGCAATTGCATTTCTGAAAAATTTTGGTAGAGCTGAAAAATAATGGAACAGAAATGCAATTGCATTTCTGGAAAATCTGGAAGCTGCGGGAATCTCGGGAAAACACCAAAATCCACTGGATTTGCTCCATTTTTGGAGAATTTTCAGCCCAAACTCATGCCCAAACCTTGACCCATGATTGAAGGAGCACAAGGATGGAAAATCTATCCTTCAATGCCTATTAAAACAAGGAGATCGAAGTAATGGAAGACGTTTTGATATGGGTTTTTCTGCTATTTTTCATTTTTTGGACAGCAACTTGTAGTTTCGATTTAGTTTTTTTTTTCAGTAGTTCAACCTTGATTATGTTCTGTAAAATTCCGAACTTGATCCCTTTTTAACGAGAGTTCGAGGAGGTGAAGATCCAACAACCCGTGAAGGTGTGTGTGGGTCGATCAACGCAAGGAACATACATTAGTTTACATTAGTTTACTGAAGATGTGTGTGGGATCGAAGAAAGTAGAAGAATTTTACGTACCTTGACGTGTGCCACACAGCAAGTCGAGCAATCGACTATAAAAATTTGCGCTTCCTGGAGGCAGCCAGGCTTGAAAATTTAGTTGCTTTCTTTTATTGCTTTATGTTTTTGTTTTTCCTAGCGTAGCTTGTTTTGCTTTGTTTTGTAGGTAACAAATTGACCTTTGAGTAGAAGAATTATCATTCTTGGAGGTTTCCACCGCGTCACCACCCACCTACGTGCTGAGTTTTCATGGGAGGTTTTCTGTTCCCCTTTCTTTTTGTCCTTTCATTTTCACTGATTTTTGTACATTGAAGACAATGTAGAATTTAGGTTGGGGGTGGAGGTTATTATTGTGCTTTGATGATGTGTTTAGCATGATTGGTTGAGTCCTTGAGAAACTGAGCTCGGACCTATTTTTAGGATTGATAGTTGGGCTTATATGTTGTCCTTGAGCACCTGATCTCAGACAGTTGATCAATTATGTTAAACATGATTCTTGTGTGAATTTTTTTTTAAAAAATTTGTATGAATTATGAGCTTGAATGCTTGATGATGTGTTCGTTTGTTGCTTGATGAGGACAATTGATGACATGCATGGTATGTTGCTGTAATTGCATTAGTTGAAGTATATGAATGCTATCCTGCTTTGAGTCTTTTTGTGCTTAACTCTCAAAATTTTCTAGTCTTTCCTGCACGATATGAACACGTTAGCCTTTCCTTTAGTAATCTTGAAAGCTTAGGGTGGGATTATAGAGCTTGTATGTCTATTGTCACCCCGATAGGTGTAGGGCTAGTTGTTGAGTGGAAAGATTGATAGCTTGTAATGCGTTGCTTAGGAGAAGTAAAAATGTGATTTGCCTAGAAAAAGAAAGAAAGAAAGAATGAAGGAAAGTGTGCTTGAAAAGAAGATCATTCTTGAAAAAAAAATGAAAGAAAAAGAAGAAAATAAAATAAGCTTGTAATGAGTTTAGTGAATCAAGGGGTAAAAAGAGCTACCCCTATTGTGATCAGTTAGGCCATCCATTGAGTGAGTTCTCTAGATATTGGTCCCTGCGACAGGTGTGTGAAAGCTAGTGCCCTTTGGTTTTTAAAGTGATACAAGTTTATCCCGCGGGTTTGAGTTCAGGCACCTAGTAACCTATTACTTGTTTGATGGTTTGGAAGCTTGGTAGCTAGTCCTATTGCCAGTGTAGGGAGAAGATGGATTGAGAGCTTTATAGACCTTCTCCGGGCTTGTAGAGACTACTTTACGAGGCCACACACACACGTGGGAAAGAATAGAAAGAGTTTTTTAAAAGTGTCTCAAAACATGGATAGTGTATGTCTGCTTCTTTTTTGTGGTTATTATGATATTCCTAAGTATTGAAATTAGAGTCTCGTGTATGCAATCATTGATTCACATCTTTATTATTTTTGTTTGGGTCTTGCTCGAGGACTAGCAAGATTTAGGTTGGGGGTTATTTGATAGGGCCAACATAGACTTATATTTTTATGCCTAAATCATGTTAGTTTAGAGGTTTTAATGTAATTAATTGACCATTTTGTAGGGATTTTAGTATAAGGCATGTTCCGAGAGATTCTACGTTGAATCACGATTCCAACGCATCAAACCGGAGGTCATTCGGACACCTGCGTGAAAAGTTAGAGCAAAAATAAGCAGTGCTGCGCGCTGGGTAGCGTCTAGACGCTGTCCATAGCGTCTAGACTCTATCGGCAGTTCCCTGAAGCCTCCCTCGACGCTGCGGAGAGCCCCTGTGACGCTGGGAGCGTCTAGACGCTGTCCGGAGCAACTAGACGCTCCATCGATTCCTATATATAGATTTTTTCTTCCTCTAGGTCATTTGTCTCCGATTTTCAGCCGTCATGAGACCAATTTAAGCTTTCTCCTCTCTATTTTTCAGTAGTTTATGATAGATTATGAGTTTTTTTTTTCATCAAACCTCGGTGTCGGGCTACATCGTCACGATGAGCGGCTAAGGTAAGTGTTCCAATTCATAGGTTGGTGTAGCCAATTACAATGTTGTGAGGCTTGTATTTTAATGTAGTTTTCTTTCAATTACAAGTATTCTTTGATTCCCGTGTTAATTTTATAAGTATGTATTTTGATTGAATTGACGCCTTAATCACTCTACATGTTTTATTACTAATCATGATCATGATCTGTAATTGTCATGTTGAATGAACCGGTAGCATTAGGATTATCACATGTGTATGTTTTGTGGGTTTCCATATTACATGGCTTGCATGTTTAATTATAGGAATTAAAGAAGCTTCTTAATTAGGTGAAAGTTTTTTTACCTGATTGGTTGTCTTGGTCGTTCCAAAGTTCGTAATGTCTTTATCTAAATAATTTGTAGCAGTTTCGTAAAAAATTGTTTAGGTAATTAGCGTTAACTTGACGTTTGTTAGAGTTAATGACTTTAGGGAATTTGCACTTTTTGGGGTTTCCTAATAAGTTGAACAAGTACTTACATTGTTAAGTTTAGATATTTTGAATGCCTATGATAAATGTTTGCAATTGGATAAAACCATACCTGTGAATTGGATTTTGGTAAGATTTGATCTATCTCTATCTTTATTGTTTATGTTTATTTTATTTATAAAAACACAAAACCCCCATTTTTAATTGCTTTCTCCTTTGCAAATTTAACTTGAGAAATTAATATTCGGTTCCCTGAGATCGACCTGGTCCACTCAATGCTACAAGTAGCTTAGGATCGATTTATAAATTTTAATTCGACGAGCCTTCGACAAGCTCGCTTCAGAGATAGAACATTCATAAGAGGAAAAGGCAGAACAAAATCAGAGAACATGTCAACAAATTGTGTGTCATCATCATGCCCTTGAATGGTATGAAATGGGAACAATTCTTCAAAGAACACTCAATCCCGAGAGATAACAATTTTGCGCTTTAAAATATCATATAAGCGATAAGCTTTCATACCAGGAGGATAGCCAATAAAGACACAAGCTGCAGCTCGAGGATCAAACTTCAAACGTTGAGAAGTTAGAGTGGAAACATAGCATAAACAACCGAAAACACGAAGTTGAGAATAATCCACCTCAGTATTGTATAAAATGGAAAATGGGGCTTTATTGAAGAGTAAGAGCATGGGAGATCCATTAATGATATATGCAGTTGTTAATACACAGTCACCCCAAAACCACAATGGTACCCGGGATTGAAAATATAAAGCTTGAGCAACGTTGAGGAGATGTTGATGCTTCCGTTCAGCGACTGAATTTTGTTGAGGCCTTTCAACACAAGAGAATTGATGTATCGTTCCTTTAGAGGCAAAAAAATCAGTGAACATTAATTCAGGAGCATTGTCTGATCGAAAAGATTTGATAACCCTCGAAAATTGAGTTTCAATGAGCTGGAAGAAACGAGGAACAATAACTAGAGCCTTAGACTTGTGTTTCATAAGAAAAACCCAGGTGAACCGTGAGCAATCATCAACCAATGTAAGAAAGTATTTACAACCAGTGTAAGTCGGTAGTTTAAAAGGCCACAAGATGTCACAGTGAACCAAATCAAATGTATTCAAAGCAACATGATTATTAGATGGAAAAGACAAACGTCGTTGCTTAGTAAACGGGCATACATGACAAACCGAATCAACAGTATTAGGCAAATGTAAAACATGTTTTAACAAAGTCAAACGTTTAGGTGAAATATGTCCTAAACGGTGATGCCACAAGGAAGAAAAAAAAACATATGTTGTAGTAGTAAGGGAAGGCAATGACTTATCAGAAGACCTGAGAATGTAAAGGCCATTGAGGCCATCAGCTTTGCCAATCATCTTCAAACTGAACTTGTCCTGTATGAGACGACAGTCACCATGAAAGGTAATCATAATTTCAGGAGATTGTAATAGGCAGCTCACTGAAATGAGATTGTACTCAAATTGTGGAACAAAAAGAACATCTCTCAATATTAATTGGTCAGAAATTGGCACATCACCCATATATTCAACCCGGACTCGAAAATAAGTGGGAAGAATAATGGAAACATTCTGAATATGACGCCAATTAATAAACCGATGTCGAGAATAACAAATATGCCTTGATGCTCTAGAGTCAATTATCCAAGTACTAGTGGATTTATTAACAGGACAAGAGGCCAAGGAACAAATACCTGCAGTATGAAGGACATGTGCAGCGGTGACTGACTCCGTCTTAGCGGCATGAAGATGTGAGGAAAGTAAGTCCATCAATTTTGTACATTGAGTCTCAGATAAGCTGGAGAATAAATTTGACTGAGTAGCTGAATGGACAGCATTAATAGGAACATATTGATTCAAAACAAAGGCCTCTGGATTGACTGGAGCAGAAGTAGTAGCTTGGACTTGAGATTGAAATTTGTATCCGGGAGGATAACCATGAAGCTTATAGCACCTATCAACAACATGTCCTCGAATGCCACAATGAGTGCATATAGGACGTTGATACTCTTTCTTTCGGGATGAAAAAGATACAGAGGGCTTCTTCGATGCATCGGCAGCCAACAAGGTAAGGGATTCCATGGATGAAGCAGAATGGCCAAGGGATCGTTGATGTTCTTCTTGAATTATGAGAGAGAAAACAACATTAATTGGTGGAATTGGCTTCATAAGAAGTATCTGAGCACGAACATGAGCATAAACCTCATTCAATCCCATCAAGAATATCATAACAAATTCTGATTCGAGGTGATCCAAGAAAGGTTGGACTCCGCCACAGGTGCATTCATGTATTGGTCTGTAGTCACTCAGATTTTGCCAAATAGTTTTCAATTTAGTATAATAGGTTTCGACAGTCATAGTACCTTGAACGGTAGTCACTAAATCCTTGCGAAGCTGATATATACTCGGTCCATTACGCTGTTGAAAACGATCGCGAAGTTCGTCTCAGATTTCTTTCACATATCCATTGTAAACTATACTGGTTGCGATTCCCTTTGAAACGAAATTCAATATCCAAGTAGCAATGATGTCGTTATTACATTCCCAAGCCGTGGGCAAGCTACCTTCTGTTTCTGGCTTCTTAATCGTTCCACGAAGAAACCCTGCCTTATTCTTTCCAGAGATCGCCATCATCATGGCGCGACTCCAAGAAACGTAATTGCTTGCTCCAAGCAGCGGTTGAGTAACTAATTGCGTAGTCGGAGCAAAAGAGTGATGAAGAAGGAAAGGATTAAGCTGCGCATCAAGAGTTGCTAAAGAAGAATCGGTGCTCATCTCCTTGTCCGCCATGGGAGAAAGTAGGAGAGAAAGGAAAAAATTGCGAGTTGAAAAAAAAAAAAAAAGGGCACAGCGAAAAATTCACTTTTCTGATACCATAACACGTATTTGAGAAGAAAGAGAATAATTCTCACATACATATTATTAATGAAATCTTCTCAAATATATATACATCCTTAATGACTAACTAACTGATTAAGAGAAAACTATAAGTAAAGTACATAACAGTTGCAACTAAAATAAGTACACAGATAACCAAAAATATAACTAATATGTTATATCTAATAAAAACTCAATGGCCAAAAGGGAACTAAATGCAAAACTGAGGGACCAAAAATGTTTGTTTGTTTGTTTGTTTGTTTTTTTTTTTTTTTTTTTTTTTTTTTTTTTTTTTTTTTTTAAAGTTAAACGACTTGTTAACCAATTAGAGCACTAAACTTGTAATTTAAAAAAAAAACAATTAATCTTTCAGTTCCTCACGAGGAAGTTGGAAAAAGAAAAAAGGAAATGACTTCAGGTTGTCCATTAACTCACAAGTCACGAGGCAGAAGAGAAGCACGAGCGGTGTGTCATCAGGAAAGACCTCAGCCCTCAAATTGGAAGCGGGCAGGCGAGAGCGCTGTGCTGCAGCGCAGCGACCATGGCAATTGATGCAATTGAAGCCTTCTCGCCTCCCTCTCACCCATCTTCCCATTTCAGGTATTGCTATTGCTGCCTCCCCCTTTTGTATTATACAAACCTGTCTTTCGATATTCATCGATCCCCATTTTGTTTCACTTTCTCAGTCAACAGCGCCACTTCTATGTTGCCGTTGACAGGCTCCAGTTCAAGATGGTCCCCTTCTCTCAATCTATGCTCATACACATTTTTTTTATTCCATGTTTAGTTGATATTTTTGTGGGATTGTACTTTGATTTGTCAAGTGTTTTCTGTTCCCTCTGTGCGGGCAGGAAACGTTAGTGGGCTTGTTGGATGTGGCCGGCCGCCGTCCGTCCTTGCCGATGATTGTGTGTTGTAGTTCTCGCGATGAGCTCGATGCTGTCTGCTCCGCCGTCTCCAACCTCCAATACATCTCTTTGGCCTCTTTGGTATCGTTATTTTTGCTCAATAAAAGCTCTTCTAGATGAAATTCGTGAAATTGATCTAGAAATGCCTGAGCCTCACATATGCATTATTTTGTGCCACTTAACGATTAATTTCATCTCGAAGCAACGAGTTACCTGAATTGATCTTCAATGTTTGAATTGTCAATATGATAAGACGCTTGGATCATGAGTCATGGACTTATTTTGAACAGATCAGTTCTATAGGTTGTATTGTTAATATCGGTCCTTCAGTTCTATGGATCAGAATGGCAATCCCTAATATTAGTACACTTGACTGATTTTATTATATGATTTTAGTTGGAAATGGAAACCAACTGATGAAACTAACTAATACGGATGTTAATTGTGCTATGTGGATTCAACTTAAGAAGTTAGATGATAGAAATGCTATTAGGATAGAATTAGGAACATTATTAGTTAGAGAAGTTATTGTGGTGATTTGTTATAATGACGTGAGTGGGAAAGGATGGAGGAAGACAATTATATTTAGATGGTTTAGGCTTGAGTGTGTATACTCAAGAGAGGTGAGGTTTCAAGTACCTCAAATACTTGGGTTATCTTGTAGTTTTTCTTTCTTTTATATTTAAATATCATTCTAGTTGTATGGATTCTATCACTACATTAGCATTCTTTTCTTTACATTGATGATTTTAATTCACATGTATGTTGTTGTCTTTTGACTCTTGTTGACGTAGTAACATAGTGAATTAGTTATAATAGTTTGGTATAGTTGTTTTAGTTTATCTAAGTACTTAGTTGTTAGATCCTCTATAAATAGAGTTTAATCTCTTGTATTAGCATACTTTGAATTGTAATAAAGCCCTTTGAGTCATAATTCTTGGAGAATTCTCTCCTTGTGATTTAGGCTACCACCACTTGTCTTAATGCTCTTTTTGTTAAAAGCTGGGAATTCATATGCCTTAGGCTCTGGGCTAGTGTTGATTGAATATCAATTGATTGGATGATAAGCCTATACAATTTACTGTTTTCAGTATCCTCCATCTTACAGTTTTTTAATACTGCTATAGTATTTTGACCCTGTATGCAGCCATTTGTTGTTTCTGTTGTTTGTTCATTTACTTTTACTTTGTGGTTATTACGGTTTTAGGATCAAGTTTATGCACTTGTTTTTACTTCTTTTTGCAAGGGAAAATTACCCCTTTCTTTTAAATCTTACAACGAGTGCATTTTGTTTTCTTCCTTCTTTTACGCATGCAGCCATATGTTACTCATATTGGCATACATATGGGGTAGCCACCCTGCTGTGATTTGATTACTCTGTCAATGGACAAGACTACTCACTGTATGACTTATATTGATGTAGTGTATTTATTGCTTGCCATATTCAGTACAGTGACCTTGCTGAAGCAGACCGTGCACTGATTTTAGAGAAATTTCGACAAACAACGTCAAGTTGGAGCCAAAAGTTCAGTTCTCTATCAGATGACAAATGTGAGGTTGAGGAAGATGGTGAAAAATCTCACATGATTGTAGTAACGGACGCCTGCCTTCCACTTCTTGCTTCTGGGGAATCACCTCTTTCTGCCCATGTTTTGATAAATTATGAGCTACCAACAAAGAAGGTGTAGTTTTCAGACTACAGGATTTTTTTTTTTTTTTTTTTGATATCGGTGAGTGTCTGGGCCAGCTTACGCGCACCTCGACTAATTTCACCGGACAACCGCCTGACCCTACTACATTTGGTTGACAAGGAAACACGTAGGATATTTAATGACTACAGGATTATATGAGCTGATAATTTGTAAAAATCTGTTTTAGATTATATCAATGAGTATGACAGTAATGTTCAGAAGATATAATTGTTTTCTGCTTCACTTTTGTTTTTGCCTAAATATTACCAAACTTCTTCCCCTCTTTGTATTGCTTATAATGTGCATCTGAAATCATTTTTCGACCATTCAAATGGTAGTTGTAAGTCTGAATTTCAAACTTCGATTTCTATTAATAAATTGCATGATTGTACAACTTTTCCTATTGCTTTGTGTTACTGGTCTTTCTTAAACAATCTCACCAGCAGAATTAGATATTTGAAAAGTTGTATGAAGTGTATTCATATGCAGGTTTTTATTTTTGTGACAGCTACATTTTTCCTTTCTAAATGTCCTGTGATTTTCATTGCAGGAAACGTATATGAGGCGCATGACTACCTGCTCGGCCTCAGGTTATTCTTCTATACTGCAATGGATTATGATATAAGCTGTGCAGATTAGGTTAACCTTCATGCATAAGAGTTGCTTCCTTTGCATTATATTCAGATGGGATCTTAATCAACATGGTTGTTGGGGGAGAAGTGGTAACTCTCAAAAGCATTGAAGAAAGTAGTGGCCTTGTTATTGCTGAGATGCCCATTAATGTAAGTGTATTACTACTTGCTTAGATCTTCATGTGTCTTAGATGAATAAAAATTTTGCTAAGGAAACAAGTCCCAAATGATTATTCATAAATATTAATTGGCTTTTTTCCTATAAAACAAAAAAGTCGAATCCTTGTGCTGCGTCTGTGTTTTATACAACTGTTGAAGTTGAAAAGAGACCGTGTTGCAGATTTCTGAAATTTTGTGAGGATGTCTGATATGATGGAACATCCGAAGACAACACAGAAAGTTTGCCTGATGTACCATCTTTTGATCCATAACACTTGATTACAATGGCCGGTGAAAAGATTGTCCTGTTAGACCATAACGATATTGAATCGTGTCATCTGCTCGACTAAGAAGGTGTTTACCTAACCATTGATCATGTCAATGATAAATTATGTTGGTTGATGTGTACTCAATAGAGAGTTTCCCAGTATAGTTTATTGAACAAGGGCTTTTTACAGTGGGGATTGAACGCTGAGGTTGTGGCGTTCTATGATTTTGGGTCATGTTTGATTTCTTTCATGAAAAAAGTTAGTAAGTGTATGAATAGTCGTGATAGCATAATTGAAGTTAACCTTGAAAGATTTAATGATGGCTTTGGTCAAGGATTTAGGATTGTTTAGAGATTCTCTCGGTATTTTAGACCAAGCTTCATATGGCTAATCTTCATGACACGCTGTAGTGGTGATATAGTTAGTTTATAATACCAATTCACGACAAGGACCGTTTAAGTATATAGACGAAATGAAATAATAATAATAATTAAGGAAAGGAACTATATTGGTACAAGGGGAGGGCAAAATGTATAACTTAACCAACTCAATAGTTAAGATATTGTTATTTTTCTTAAAGAGTCGTAGGTTCAAATCTTCATTCTTATTTATCTAGTTTAAATTTAATCAGTTAAGAGTATGTAGAGAAAATGACAGATGTTACCTACCTTAATTGAATTAATTTAAGTTTTGTGATATTAGTGTAGTGCTGAGCTCTCTATTTACTCAATTTGTCTCTCCAATAATCTAAAATAATGGAGAAATGGTATTTTTTTTTATTGGTAGGAGGAGAGATTATCCCACTAATAAACATAAAAAAGAGTAATTTCTCACTATATTATATGCTGTGCCTTCTGAAGGCCAGTTGTTATATGTTGACCTGATTTGAATAGAATCCACCACATGTCGCCCCTCAATATTCATTCATAGGAATTCTCTTAACCCATGTGCGTGACAACTCTGGCGTCTAACTCCATTTTATCGTAATAAGATCTTTAAATCTATGTCACTTACTAAACACGGTAATTTTAATGGCTGCAACGGTAAAAAAAAACATAGATATTCATTTTTCCAAAATTTGTTTGTTTTATTTTTTGTTTATATAATAACCAGACATTTTAGAATTATACAAAATGGTCATTCCCATGTGTCAAATTACTGCTCGTCTCAAAAGGTTTAAGCCAATAAATTAAACTATATTTAAGATATCATGAATGGTCAATCTAAGCATAATTTAAGTAGTTAAGACATATATCTACGATCAAAAGATCAGAGGTTTGAATCTCCGTTCCTACGTTTGTTAAATTAAAAAAAATTGAATTACGACAAGAAGCATTTTACCATCCCTCAACTAACCACTCGTGAAAAGTGTTAAATAAAACCAACAAATAATGACCGCTGCTATAGAAATCTGTGGACTCGATAAGAAGAGTTAGAGAGAGCTGCTGCTTTGTTTAGTTTAAAAAAGCAAGTAGGGGCTTGTCTGGTCTGGTTAATTCAATGTGATTGTACTTTGTATTAAAAATAAAACAAAGTCCTTCCACATGGTCCATTGGCATGGCCAGCTCATTCCTTGTTATTTCTACCTGCTAGTCAAAGATTGCTTCAAAAACGTACTAAAAAAATAAAGAAAGAAAGAAAGAAAAAGATTGCTTCGAGAGCCTTGCATTGCAACACAATAAGTATTATTATTTCGAGCTCACATCCACATCCACCCACCTCCTATCTTATTCTCTTCCTTCAAATTAGATTCTCTCTTTAATTAGGCCTCTTTTATTTTTAAGAAAATATAGGATATTCAAATGCTTGGAAATATTCAAAGATTTTATTTCCCTCCAATCTATGAATTTATGTTCAATGACATATTAAATTAAATGCATGCCTGAAATTTTAATTAGCTAAAAATTATTGTAGCGTATATATTAAGTACACATGACATTACAAAATTCGTTTAATTAAATACAAATTTGTTTATAAAAATGATATATTAGTATCGATTAATTAAACTTTAGTGCTGTATTTGTATTAGATGATATTATTGAAAATAGTTTAATTATTCCGTCTCTAATTATTTCTTTATAACATACAAAATAATAGGAAAATCTCAATGTTGAAGATTGATATATATATATATATATATATATATATATATATATATATATATATATATATTGTTGAGAATGAAGATGAATCATTAAATGATTAAAAATAGAGAAAATACTTGCTATGGGTGTGTAGGTATCTTCCTACACACTACCATTAAATTGCTGACAACTAAGAGAGAGAAATGTGGAAAATGAAAATTTTGAAATTTTTTTACTTTCTCTCCCTTAGTTGTCAAAAATTTAACGGTGGTGTCGAGGAAAATACCTACCTACTATGCAGCCAAGTATTGTTCTAAAAATACTGCATGATCATGCTATATATACGTACACATTTGCAAAGTGAAGTATGGTAAGTGACTATATCATGCATGAAATGTATTCCACATAAGAAATCGTCATTTTTTAACCTCTCATTTCATAATAATTTGATTTTTAATTTTTTATTTAAAAAATTTATAACTTTTTAATAATAATTCGATTTGTTCATTTTTACTTTTTGAAACCTTCACCAAACTTAAGAATCAAAATACAAAATTTGAAACTTTTTTCTTTTTAATTTCTGAAATTTGATGAATATTTTAAAAACATATTTACACAGAAAAATACAGGGGGGTGGGGGTGGAAGAGGATAAACAAAACCAGCCGTAAAAAGTTGGAAAAAGAAAGTGGAATAATAATGCATCTAGCTAGCTAGATCGATCCAACGCTGACCGACATATAAATACAAGCACAGAAAGCATGCATCTGCTGCCCTTTTCTCTGTGTCTCTGCATTATATAGTTGTTTGTGAAAGTACCAAAATCAAAATGGGTTGCTTGGACACGTACAAGAGCCCAGATCAGAAGGGTCACTACCCTCCGACGAGCCCAAGACTGTCCTTTTCCAACGACTTCGTCGAATCCCATCACATTCACCCCATCACCACTCAACATCAAAATACCCCACCAAATAATATTACCTCCTCCCACGACTTCGAATTCTCCAATCCCAATAATCACACCATGACCGCCGCCGACCAGCTCTTCTTCAAGGGCAAATTGCTCCCCACTCTCAGAGACGAGCTTCTCCTTGATGACGACGACGACGACGTGTCGTCCTTCGTGCCCCCGAAAGGCCTTCCGAAATGGAAAGAGTTTCTCAGCCTCAAGAGATCGGTAGATGTTGATGGGCGCTGCACGGCCACCACCAACAACAACCAAGGCAAAATGCCCAAGTTAGCCGTCGACGATAAGCCCCATCCAGCCATATGAATTACTAGCTCGCAAGCTAGCAATCTGTTCTCTTTTTTGTTTTTGTTTTTGCTGTTTGTGTTTTAGGAATTTTGATAATTCTCTCTCTCTCTTCTCTCCTTTTTTTTTTTTTTTTTTTTGTCGAGGTTTGCATATCAGCTGTTTCTGTACAAATTTGTGTAATGTACGTGTGTTTGCAGTTAAAAGAGCATTTCTTTTCTTTCCCTAATTTCTCTTAACTAATTATCTTTCAAGAATTTAATTCACTATTTTTTCCTTTAATCGTTGTGGACAATGAGTAGAACACTGTTTGTCTTTCTCTTTTTCTTTCTGAATTCTAAATAGATCTCGACTTTGGTATCCAACAACAACAAAAAAAAAATTCATCTATTATAATTAACGACTGTTTTACTTGCTATATTCTCACTTGCATCATGCATATTTCAATGTCTATGGTGATAATTTTGGTTTAAATTCTTCTCTAAGTTGTCTTCGAGAATATTCTTTTGGAGAAGGATCTATTTTCTAGCAAAACTATATTTCATAATTCAATGATGGCCTAGATTCGTCTTCGTCTTTATTTTTTTTAACCACCTGATAAATGGTTTCATGGTGACACTGTTCTTCCCACCATCTACTACTCATTTAGGAAAATATTTCTCTGTCAACACCAATATTGATCTCTTACTCGAGAAGTGACGAGAGATAGAAATTTTTCCTTCTTGTTTTCAAAATAATAAATGGCAGACAATTTTTTAGTAATAGGTTCAACAAAAATTTCTAAACGAATGAGTAAGGAAGTATTATTCAAATTTTGAAAGATGAAAAGTTGACACTTGTTTGGACATAAGGAACCAAAAGATAATTAATTTTAGCTAAATATGTCTTTACGTTTGAGTATTTTTCAATTGAGTCTATAATATTTAAAAAGTTTGCATTTAGTTCTTTATGCATTAACATGTTTTTTAATTTAATTTCTGATAAATATTAAATTTTAGTTGATGTGTTAAATTTACGTAGCTTAATATTTAATACATTATTGATTAAAAAAAATACATTAGCAAAAATATATAGAGGAGAAAACATGTCATCTAAAATAAGAAAAATCAAAATTTGTACCAACTTTTTAGAAAGTTTGAGGACAAATAATTTGAAACCTTTTCTTCTTAGATGACCCTTTTTCTTTCTCTATATTTTTCTCAAAATTATGTCATATAAGTTTAATTAGTTAATAATTCACTGATGTGAGAGATTAAATTGAAAAATATTAAAATATAAAAGATTAAATTGAGAGTTTGTAAACAATAGGAATTAAATTGAAAAAACGCCCGAACATCAAAGGCTACAACATAAATTTAACCTTTAACTAATCCATATATAAAATAATGATGCCATCAAATCAATTTTTTTATTACTTTTATCATGTTCTTATGCGATTGAATTTGGAATTGTATTATTTGTTGGACTGGAAAGTTTTATTTTTGTTCATCTCATATAGTTTGAAATCTCCATTTCTAATGAATTTTTTTAACATCAATGTGTTGTCATCAATATGACAGATTTGACACAAAGACTTGATTAATTTTTGTTCATCTCATATAGTTTGAAATCTCCATTTCTAATGAATTTTTTTAACATCAATGTGTTGTCATCAATATGACAGATTTGACACAAAGACTTGGTTAATTATTTCAAAATTATTATAGTGGCTCCATTCAGTCCATCCTCTTAAAATAAATAGAAGTAATTTAATCATTAAACTCTATTCATGCTAGCAAATGTAATTTTTGTATGAAGTTTTATCTTCAAACAAGTTTAGTATACTCAAATTGAATGTTCCCGTGATAGTACTCTGCAATGTACTTGATATGTGCACTATGTGTCATGACTCATAACTAACAATACTATTAACAAATCCCCTATCATATTTGACAACCATAAACTTTACATTCAATTAGTCCGGTTAAAGTTTAGAATCATTTCAACACATGGTTAATTGAATACACCCTCAAAATAGTCTCCATCCATTTTAAACGTTTTATTCCTTGTGATTTTAAATGTTAGTGGCAACAATTTTTTTGCAAACTATGTTTTCAAAACGATTGAATTTCTTTTTAGACATGATACCACCATGCACTTAAATCATGATTGTTGAATAACTTCATTTCTTTTAGAAAAATGGTACATATGAAACGATACGAGAAGAAAATTAAAAAATAACTTGAAAAAATAATTAGCATCATAATTTGAGCCCTTTTTGTTTTGGAAAAAATATATTTTAGACTCAGTTTTAAGCAGAGGGCGTTGAAGAAGAAGAAGGAATAATCCATCGATAAATCGTGAGATAGAGTGATGAAAATATCGCGATACGTAAAGAAAAAATCAATTTAGCTCTCCGACAGTTGGGTCTGGAAAAGTCTAAACCCGTAAGTTACACGTGGCATTTAAAATAGCCTTCAAATTCCATTCCTTTAGCATCTCAACATCGCCGCCTTTGGCCTGAAGTTTCCCACCAAGTTAGCGAGCGAAGACAGAGCCCTCTCTTCCAAATTCCAAATTCCAACTCCTCATATCTTCTAATCCACAAGCTTACCCTCTTCCTTCCAAATGGACTCCACCCCTTTGAACTGGGAAGCTCTCGATGCCCTAATCATCGATTTCGCTAGATCAGAGAACTTGATTGAGGATTCCTTTTCATCCTCTCCTCCTTCTTCTCCTTCTCCTTCCCCTTCCCCTTCCCCTTTCTCGCTTTCCTCCTCCTCTTACCATTCCAGGCTGATCATACGCCAAATCAGGCGCTCTTTGGAGGCCGGTGATGTTGACTGCGCCATCGATCTCCTCCGCCTTCATGCACCCTTCATTCTCGACGATCATAGGCTTCTTTTCCGGTTGCAGAAGCAGGTTACTCTAGTTCTGCTTAACACCTGATGTTGGATGTGCAAGTTCTTTTTATTTTGGGTTTTGTTTTGGTTTTTGTTGTTTTGGCTAATTAGGGTATGTTTCCATATTCGATCACGCTGCATTAAGAATTCGAAATAAGGAAATATAGAATCCATTTGTTTGGTGGCTAAACATACTAGTCAGCGGAACATCCTTTCATGTTACTTTTTTTCAACTAATACACTTTTGAGTTGATTCATTTCCTTTTCTGTGTTTATTGTGTTCAGAAATTTATCGAGCTTTTGAGGAAAGGGACTGCCGAGGATCGTGATTTGGCCATTCAATGCCTCCGGACGGCGCTCGCTCCTTGTGCTCTTGATGCATACCCGGTAAGCATTTTACACATTCATGGTTTGCTTTTAATTGATGCTTTTAAGAAAATATTCTCTGGTTATTGGATTGAGCAAAGAATTATTGTCTTTTTGAAAGAAAGAAAATTCCCGTTGAACTATGAAAAGTACAAGAGGAGGTGCCATAAGCCATCCTTTTTTCTACTGTAGTTGCCGTAATAAAGAAGTAGCTATAACTACAGAAAGGTGACAAAGAGAGCACCATAAGAACCCAAAAGTCTAATCATCTCCCAGAAAAGAGCGACATAGAATAGTTTTCACTGCATTAGTCCAGATAACATTAGGTTTCCCTTCCAATTGATGACCACATAATAATTGTTACATAATGGGGAAGAAACCATTGTGCTACTTTTAAATCAGATACTGCAACTTTTCTTCTTGTGCTTCTGGCTGACTTCTCTTCTATTTATGTTGAAGGAAGCGTATGAGGAGTTCAAGCATGTTCTACTTGCCTTCATTTATGACAAGGATAATCAAACATCCCCAGTGACATATGAGGTGGATAATACTATTTTCTTTCACATCACATCGGTGAATATTACCTTTGGTATTTTGGATATTGTTCAGTGGTTGTTGACTATGCTTGCCCATCTGGAAACCCGGTAACATATGGCTGTTCGTGATAATTAGAATGCACATTTAGTATTTGGCTATCTTATACTTCAGACTGTTGTAAGGGTAACCTTTCCTTTTTAATCAAGAAGGACTTCCCCCCTTTCCTTACTCTCTCATCACTATGAAATTCATTAATTTCTTGGGATTTGGCCACTTTTAAGGTTCATTAGGCAATCAAACTGAAGTCTTACGTTTCACGTTAGTTTTTACTTGACACGTTTAGAATGGGCTCTATTTAGGTTCAGGCCCTCAGGGCATTCTATAAGTCCACTACATATATCTCTTTTGCCTAGAAAATATGAACTCCTGGTTCCGGGTGCGTAGGGTATGGAATTGTCTTGCATATTGTCAAGGTGTTTGAATAGGATGGGCATAGGAGGTACATACGAAATCTAAATCTTATAAAAATAGTTTCTTAATTCGACAAGCATAGGGCAAATTTTGGAGTCGTTAAAAGTTCTTTTGTTCAATGGACTTATTTACATGGCAGAGATGTTGTCCTTTGGAAATTCATGAAGAATAGTTTTTTTAGAAAAAGAATAGTTTATTTTATTTAAAAAAATCGTCGTTAATTTTTATAGAGATGTGAATTCACGTCTCTTCATTCATAGTTGCTTTCCCTATCATGCTTATGTTGTGTGTGTTTTTTTAATCTTTAAGTTAAATATATTGCAAAATTTACCCTTTGAAGTCTGAACTACGTAATTCTCAAAGAACTTTTTTTAAACTGGATACTTTTAGTTTTAGGTGCAATATGTTATTTTTCAGTGGTCTGAACAGGGTGGAACTCTAAACTGCATTCAATTTTTCTGTCTGAAAGTGCATTTTCTCACGTTTCAGTGGTGTGAAAGGAGGAGGTTTGATATTGCTGGATTAATGTCCTCAGTCCTACGAGCTCATATGCAGGCATATGATCCAGTCTTCTCAATGACTTTGAGATACTTGATAAGGTTTTTTTCTTCATTTTTCCCCCCATAATGGGTTGTATTATTGATTAAAGTTTGCGTTGAATATAAAATTTAAGTTCTTTTATTGTTATTTGCTCTTTCTTGCAGCATACATAAAGGTTTTTGCTTTCGTGAAGGTGTGTCGTCTCCCATATCAGATCTCACTGAGAGGTTGCTTCTAGATGAACGCGATTCACCTGCCACACCCAAGGAGAGCCTGTATGAAGCACCTCCATTTGATGAAGTGAGATGTCTAAATTTTTTTAATAAAAATTTTAGTTAAAAAACTTGAGCTTTTAGTTAGTTCCATCTAGTGGTGTGGTACAACGTGAGTCTGCCCCTTTGTACATGTGTATGGTTACTAGCTATCAAGAGTTGTTCTTTTCTTCGCCTCTTATTTTTTGTGCTTAATATGAGTGCAGGTGGACATTCAAGCTCTTGCACATGCCGTAGAGCTAACAAGACAGGGGGCAATTGATAGCTTGAGATTCACCAAAGGTGATTTGTTTCATGCATTCCAGGTTAGCATCTATGTGAATGCTTAGAATTTTATCCTTTCTGGTCTATGTTTGCTGCTATTAGATTCAAGTTATGCAAATCCTCAGGTGTAGGTGCTAAACCTACTCTATGCTGTTTAGTGTTGCATCTTGCATTAGACATTTTGAACCATAACTTTATTGGATGGCGTGCTTGTAATTGATACTAGCATGGGATGCAGATAAAGTGACACTGACTTCGTGGGTTGGTGAATAGAAATAGGTCTTCATATTGGAATATAAGGTTGATGGAAACATAAGGTTGAGAAATATAAGGCAAGAGCAAGGCCATAGTTCATTTAAAAATTTAGTTTATGTAAATCCGTAATGATTTTGGAGATAGTTTGTTGTTTGTTTTGAAAATTTTGTTGAAATTTACTGACAGTAAAATCTTGGCTCTTTATCTCTTGATTTTCTCTAACATGCAGAATGGTTCTATTCAGTTATATTGATATTTACCTTTTCTTTAATTATTGTACAATATTCTCTCGATGTTTTTGTGATTATGGCCATAGATTCCAAGTATCTCAGCAATTAAAATAGTATTGTTCATTTTGTTTCAGTGTCATGATGGTCTCATTGATTATATGAGTTTTTACATACATATCGCAGAATGAGTTGTGCCGGATGAAATTGGACCTTTCTGTACTTGATGAGCTTGTTCGTGAGTATTGCATCTACAGAGGAATTGTGGATTCTGGTCGTGGAGCTCTCTCTGGTAAAACTCAAACTTTTATTCCTTCTTTTTATCAATAAGCTTTTATGCCTTCTAAACCTGTTTGTCATTTCTTGATAATCAGGGATGCAGAATCTCTCTAGTTCATCAAAAGTTAATCAATCAGAGCTGGAGTATTGTTCATCAAGGAATACTTCTTTTGAAGTGGACTATGCAACCAGTAAACTTTCGGATGGTGAAATTTCTGTCAGTAATTCCCGTGTGGATAGTTCTCCTGAAAATATTGCTGACGTGACCAGTTCACAAGGTAATGAGGTTGAATTACGATATGCATCGGAGCCAACGTCCAATCGAGAAGATTGTAGCACTAGTGATTCAATTCATGTGGGAAATTCAAGAACATTACAAGCAAACAAGAATCGTGGGATTGTAGAAAGGAGCAAGCGTAAGAGATGGAGAGGAAGACACGATGATAGAGAACTTCATGATGTGTCTTACAGTGGATGCAGTAAACAAGAACTTAGCACTACGACAGTGGCCAGTACGACCATGTCTAAGGAACAACAGGTACATCCATAACTAATATTTTATTCCATCTAATGAAATGATCTGACTGAACTCTGTTCTGCAGAACTTTGAAAAACATTTACCATTAGAATCTACTGGCAAGGAGGATAAATATGAGATTGTCTTGGGCATTAGAGAACTGGCAAGTAAAAGGTTGGCTGCAGAGGTTGTGGAAGAAATTAACACCCTGGATCCGAACTTTTTTGTACAAAATCCTATTTTCCTATTCCAACTTAAGCAGGTAAATTGATTGTAACGAGGTTAAGTGTGAGTTTTCCTTTTATACTCGTTATTCTTACTACACATAAGTCATTACTGATGGAAGTTTAAACGAATATGCGGTTTGAGGAGAATGGTTGTTTATTTTCACTTGTCTCAAGTTTGGAAGTAGGTGGCAGGCTTAATGTTTCTTGAAAACAATGTGTTCAGTTTCTTCTTAACATTGAAAGATTGGAAAATTCTTGTTGAATTTATTGCATATTTCTTTGCAATTTATTTGACGTTCCTATGGCTCCAGGTTGAATTTTTGAAGCTGGTTAGTTCCGGTGATTATTCTAGTGCTTTGAGGGTCGCATGCACTCACTTAGGCCCATTAGCCGCTAATGATCCTTCCCTGTTGAAGCAATTAAAGGAGACTTTATTGGCTTTGCTCCTGCCCAACGAAGATATTCTTGGGAAAGGTTTCCCTATAAATGCTCTTGCTAATTCTCTTCAGGTATGGGGTGAAAATTATAGATGCCACTATATTCAAATGGAAAACTGTTATATTTTACTGATTGTTAGAATAACATATTCATTGCTTATAATCAGTGTTATTAAACTCGTACGATACACGAGTTGTATCGTTCGATTCAAATTGAAACGAAGGGAAAACAATTCAGATCGTCGATTTGAATTAGAAATGAGAGGTATCATACGATTCAAAAAACGGCTTGAATCGCAACGTTGCGATTCAAAAAACTGTTAATCAAAAACTTAAAAAACAATGAAAACTGAAAAAATACCATGTTTAGCATGGACGGTTGGCGACAATGGTAGACGAAAATCATGAAATAATCGGAGAAGAACATGCCTTGCCAATGCTGGTGAATAGAAGAAGAATGAAAGGGAAAGCAAGTCGGGACTGGGAGCGTTGAAGAAGAAAGAGAGAATAGAGAAGGAAACCTAAAAGACTATAATGAAAAGTGGGAAAATTGAAGTCTGGGAAGTATAAAAATTTAATATAACAAATATATCATAAAACTTTAAACCATGCATGCCTTATTCTCAACACGTGTTATCATGGGGACTCTTCATTTCCTTCCATCTTGACCATTTGTTTGATGTTTTATTTGTTTATTATTTTCTTTTTAAGTGGGTTTTTCCCTCTCTTCATTAAGGTGGAGTGGATTTCAAAATTTTCCATACTTATTTTGGAGTTATTTAATGTTTGGCTATTTATTTCTCTATATTTTAGGCTGTGCTATTAATTATTTATATTTCCATGTTATATACCGAATTGAAACTTATGATACACGATACATTAAAATTTAATTTCGATACTCGGTCCGCCCCTAAGGGGCAGCCTCGTTGGTAAGGGCTTGGGGTCTCTTGGTCATACTGGCTTTAGAGGTCTCAGGTTCGAGCCCTCGGGTGAGCTTAAAAAATAAAAACCCTTGATGTCTCCTGGGTCCGGGCCTTGGAGCGGGCGCGGGTGCCCTTGGTATAGGGGAGCAAAGCTCCAACTCCTGGTTATCCAAAAAAAAAAAATTCGATACTTGGTCCATTTTAGGAGGGTTAACCTTGCTTATAATAAGTATGTGCTCACATTCTGTCCTTTCGGGGACATCCTATAAAAGTATGTGCTCACATTCTTTGGTCACTTTGTCAATTATCTAAATGAGCTTTGCGAGCTTGGTGTCTTCATAGTGTGATTGGAACTTGTATATATTTGTGCTAAGTTGAAAGTGAAGAAGGTGCTTGGTGTCTTTATAGGGTGTGAATCCATGTGCTGTCCTTGTAGCCACTACATTTGTGGAGATTTGGAAGTGAAAGAATAAGAAAACGATTTCAGTATCAAGTTTTAAATCTATGAAAAAGTTGATTGGAATTATCTTTGACAGAGAAAAGGTTTTGGTTCCAAGTGGAGGAGTAGATGTATTTCTTTTGTAAGTTACTCTTTTTTAATGAATGGTAGTTGATAGACATGACAAAGAAGCTGAACTAGTTTGAATGGTGTTCGGCTGACGTTCTTTGGAGTGTTATGATTGTTTCTGCCCACTCAATCAACCTTCATTCATTGAGGGCATAGCCTTTTTAGTTTATACTCTGTTTGACCAAACTGAAATGTAAATGTAATCTAACTGTTGTGATAGAGTTACTATTTCATTCAATCTGCAAAAGAATTAGCTTTTCTGGCGTGTATTAAATTTCTACTTGTCAGTAAATGAATATGCTCTACTTAGAAGAATCTTGTTGCACATCTAGATTTTTCTTTTTACATTAAACCACATTTATATACCGGTCACAAGCTAAAAAAGTGTTCTTCAATGTAAACCATTATTTTAGGTACAAATATTCAACCATTTCTAGTGATACCTCGGGATCTGACCCTTATAATCAGGCTACTAGTATGTTCTCTTATTGACAATGAGCCATTCAAACTCATGATGTTTTCATGAACAGTATTTTAATCAAAAGTATTTCTTTTAGAAAGAACCTGGTTTGAAAGAAATAAGAGGACATTCCAAGGGGAATAGACCAGCCAAGAGATTTTCTGGGAGCTTGTTAGAGTCTTAGCTAGTTTAGCTGGTATTCTATTTCAAGTGATTTTTGTAATTACTCTTTTGTTCATATCTTTGCCAACTTGGAAGCTTTTTTGTAATCCCCTTGGCTTGGTGGGATCCCTCGTCTCCCCCTTTTTATTATCCTCTCTTTGATAATGAATTTGAGTTTCTTATATAAAAAAGTCAAGATTATTTCAATTATAAGTTCAAAAAGTGCTTCTTTGATTCAATTAAACATGTTTTTCAAATGATTAGTTCACTAAAATGAAAATGGTTAAGATTAACCAAGTGAGTGAAAGTGCATGCATGTATGCATTGGTAGAGATATTAGTAAGAAAAAGGAGTGCAAAGAGAGAAAATAGTGAGAGTGTATATGAAGAGAAAAGTTAGTGAGAGAAAATGTATATGAGAGAGTGATTAGACATGGAGGAAAGGTGGCAGCCTTAAACCTAGGCTAGGGGAGCCTCCTTCCTCTTTTCTATTCTATTTTATGACTGATTCTTCAGTTGGGCAACAGAGGAAGGAGGTGAAACAGAGGGTTTTATAGTTGGAGCTCAACCATATTACATAACGCATCTTCAATGTGCAGATAGCGGGTTTCTGTATTGTTTGTATGTTTGTTTGTTGGTCTGTTTGTTTGTTTGATTTTATTTTTTTATTTTTATAATTCTTATTATTTTAATGACGATGAGGGGAAAGTTTTAAATTAGTGGAAGCTACTTCATATCATTTGGAAGGCCTCGTGTTTGAGCATCTATCTCCTTAAATCATACATAATTTGAGTGGATGTTTTGGACAGAGCGGCAGAGAGAACAGGTATTTTTAGACTGCAGGCAGGAAAAGCTTTCCTTTTCTTATCTAGTATCTTAGTGGAAATTTGAACATTTTCTTTGGGAGCTATTGGAGTGGATGTTTGCTTGACTGACCTATTGGAAGAAAGGTCCCATCGTCTAGGTAGGTTGACCATCGCACCTCCCTAATCTGCCTCCCCACTATTCTCTGTAATGTACCTTATCACTACCTATCTCGCTAAATGTTTTGCCTGGTGAAGCTAAAAGGATTAAGAAAAATCATTAGGCTTCATTTGGGAAGGATTTAATTTTGAGGGTGGCAGTCACCTAAAAATCTAGATACCATTAAAGATTGTATTGTTTCTTTTAACTACGGAGATCAGAGCAAGGCCCTGGCAACACTTTCCTAGGAGGTTCTAGCTTTTTCACTTGAAACATCAGCCCTTCTAGATGTCCTCAAAACAAGTATTGAGGCCGAAAATCGTTTTATAAGGAGAGTGACAACCACCCTTTAGTTGCAAAATCACAATGAACGAATAGGCGATTCATGACTTCTTCATCCTTTCTGCACAGGCGATTAATCTGAGGACTAGAAAGGCAAGGGCCTCTTCTTTGCACTCTATCTTGAGTAGTGAGACTCTTATAGCCTGTGAAGCAAAGATGAAAAAAAGCTTCGAACTTGGAAATTGGAATTTAGCTAAAAGGGATATATAAGATGTTCCAGAACTTTTTTCCAGTGTATCATTAATATTTGGATCCATCTCACATTTTTATTTGTTAAGAAAGACTGGACAAAGAGATTGTACTCATCTAGGTAGATTAGTTTGTCTAACAGCTTTTAGAATCTCCTTTCCAATGTCCTGATTGGAGCTATCCTTTTTTTGAGTCCTTTCTTCTCTTTTATCAAAGTCTGATTTATTCTTCAACTGTTCTCGTGCTGAGATTAATTTTGGAATATCTTATTGTTTTAAAGAACTTGATGTTTTTAGAGCTGTTATTGTGACACTCAAGGTTGAAGAGGGTAGGGAGTGGTTGTGCTGTAAGGAGCAGTTCTTGGTAGGCTTAGAGGTGAAGAGACACATGGATGAGTTGACATCACACCGAGATTAGAGCAATTATGAGATGGGGCAAGTATAGAATGATATGTTAAAGAGAGATGGAAAAGAATTGACAGTTATTACCTATATCAACGAAATGCACCTTTCTAAGCAATTCTGGGTTGAGAGGGCAAAGTATAGAATGATATGTTTAAGAGAGACTTAAAAGAATTAATAGTTACTACCTACATCAACAAGGTGCACATTCTCAAGCAATTCTATATTGGGTGACTTTAGGAAATTTTCTTAGAAATTATGTGAAAGAGTACAAAACATGTTGAAATGATTCATGTTAGTTGTGGAGATACTCTTCTATCTGAATCTCAAAAGCAGCTCAAGACATTACTTGGCATGTGCAAATTATAGGGAATGTTGCAGCCACAAAACTAGGTGCCAAATTCAGATTCTAAATATTGGGCCTAGGGCATTATAGCTGTACGTTGAAAACAATTTTTGGATTTCAACGACCAAATACTTTTTTAGATTTTTTAGATACAGCTTTATTTTTCTTGTTTGTAATGTTTCCATTCGTAGACCACTAACCATATGGGACCACTTTTTCTATTACATACTTCCTAAATATAATATATGATAGTTATATATGCGAGCAGGTAAAAGAATGTGACAGTGGTATTAGAATGTTAACTTGATAGCAGATAAACCTTGTAACCTTTAAAATTATCTCTACCAGTAAGAGAACAAAATACACTATGCATTCTGTTATCTGCAAATATGCAGCAATATGACAGAAAATTTTACATTTTCGACAGGTTGCTTTTGGTAGGAGACTTGGTATTGAAGAGCCCCAACTAATGAAGTTGATGAGAGCCACACTTCACTCTCATAGTGAATGGTTTAAACTTCAGATGTGCAAGGATCGATTTGAAAGTCTTTTGAAGATTGATTCCTTGAAGGAAGTTAATCCGTCTTCGCTTTCTACTTCCGGTGTGCTATTGAAATCAAATTCAGATAGTTGCACCCATGGTTCTTCCCAAGTCACAAAATCTTCGGGTGCAAGAACCTCAGAAGATGGTAGCAGTCCTATGCAAGCGTCATCTAGAGATGCTTGTGATGAAAATGCAATACTTAAAGTCATGGTAAGTAATTTCAACTTGAAAAACAAACTTCTATCATCCCGTGTGGTTTGGATTTATTTCCCTGGGCTCTTTACAAATTATGTTTGGTAGAAAATGCGGTTTTCTATAGTCCTTCTGTTGTAGGCTTTCTCCATATTTATGATGTGAAATTTTTGTGCATGGGTTCAGGAGTTTCTTGCTTTGCCCAGGGCTGATGCAATTCATCTTCTTGCACAGTATAATGGAAATGCAGAGATGGTCATCCAGCAAATATTTGCATAAATCGGCATGTAAAAGTTGTAGCTTTATGATGGGGTTCATTTGTTTATTATTGGTCTAACATTATTTCATTCATTTTGTGTACTTAATACTTGTATACCAACGTTGTATATGCTAGAGCTCCAATGTATAAAACGTCCGTCCAACGATTACAATTCCTTGTGTTCTCTCATTATATTTATGGGTTGGTGGATGTGTAATGTAATCGAGCAGTTTGGGAATATGTAACTAAGGTTTGGATGTGCCTAAGGATGGATGTCAATCACATCAACTGTAAAGGATATGTTATTTATTCAATAACATATTTGATTTGCGAGAATAAGATTTGTACAAGTAATTTTGAAAATTTATTTATTCCATATTTAAACTATACTGATAATTTGTAGAAATAAGTTGTTAGATGTTGGCATAAATTTGCTTGATATAGTAGATATCCATATCTTGAAAATGAAGAAAATAACTGAATTATTTATTCATACAGTAAATTTTTGTTAATAATTTATAATATATATATTTTAGCATTTTCTGTGTAGTTGCAAATATATGAACACGTGAGTTTGTTTTCTTTCTTTTTATTTTTATTTTCTTTTCCTTTTTATATGATTTATATATTTGTATTTATTATGATACATCTAGACACGGTTTTATGATTTATGGATTCTGACATTTTTCGGTTTTTAAGATAAGAAAAAGGAGGATTGCAAGAGGATTTTTGTAGACCGCGTCTTCTTCCCAATCTGTTATTTTGTATCCAACAAAATTTTGAAAATGCCTATAAATACTACTTTCATTTATAAGTTTTCTTGTTTTATTATTTACTTTTTACATATATTTTCAAAAACCAACTCAAGTTTTGAAAACTAAAAAAGTAGTTTTTAAAATCTTATTATTATTATTTTTTAATGAAATTTGGCTAAAAATTCAAATGTTTTTTTTGAGAAATATGAAAGATGTTGTAGAAAATTGTAGAGGTCCCGTTTGATAACTATTTAGTTTTTGGTTTTTGGTTTTTGAAAATTAAACCTATAAATACCACTCCCACCTATAGATTTACTTGTTTTGTTATTTACCTTTTACCTATGTTTTCAAAAACCAAGCCATATTTTGAAAACTAAAAAAAGTAATTTTCAAAAACTTGTTTTTGTTTTTAGAATTTGGTTAAGAATTCAAATGCTTCCTTAAGGGAGATGAAAACTATTGTAGAGAAATTGAGAGAAAACAAACTTAATTTTCAAAAACCAAAAATAAAAAATCAAATGGTTATCAAACGAGGCCAGAGAAATGATGAGCAAACAAACACAATTTTCAAAAACCAAAAACCAAAAATCAAATAGTTATCAAACAAGGGGCTTTTCAATACCAGATTAGTTACAATTGTATATCGAACATCGTCTATGGGTAGGATAATTAATATCAATTCTATATATTTCGCTTCTTATTTAATCTTATGGCAGGATTAGGAGAAAATTAACGAAGCACTTAAATTCCAATTAGATAAAAAGAGAAAAAGGTGATATACAACGCAACAACTAGTGGAGAAAAAATCTAAAAACGATTTTGGTTAGGTACTAATGCTAATAAAGTCAACTAAAAAAATGATGAGAAAAAAAAAATTGGTGAAAGTGTAAGTGTAACTAACTTTTGCATTTATATATTGATTGAAAAGTTCTAACACACGAATTCCTATTGTTGTTTCTCCAGTCTAATTTTATTTCCATCGTAATCGGTTATTATTTGATAAAAGTAGTTAACATTTTATTAAACATAATACAAACAAGGAAAACTTGCACAAACCACCCATAAACTATGATGTTTGTTACAATTACACCTTTAAACTTTGAATTTGATCAATCGACTCCCTAAACTTTGTTAAGTGTTGCAATCAACCCCCTAAACTTAACAAAGTAATAGGGGGCTAATTGCAACACTTAACAAATTACAGAAGGCTGATTGATCAAATTCAAAGGTTAAGGGTGTGATTGCAATACTTAACAAAGTTCAGAAGACTGATTGATCAAATTCAAAGTTCAAGGGCGTGATTGTAACAAATTCCATAGTTTAGGGGTGGTTTATGCAATTTTCCCTATAAAGAAACAAACAAAAATTGAATACTCGGTAAAAAAATTTGGAAAAATCTATGTGTTTATTAATATAATATAAAAACTTATTAAAAATGAGTCAAATCATAACCAAATCTTGTCTTAGGTTTAGAATTTTAATTATTATTTCATTTTGGTCATAAATACTTTAAATGAAATTAGAAAAAGCCTATCTTAGTTCAGAAATTGAATATAACAATTTGTTTTTTCCCTTGCCACTAATAACTTCAATAAAATTGTTGCATATCCTCATTTGAACAATTCACAATTGCAAGTATTTTAAACCATAAAAATTTAAAAATACATGACTTGAGATTTTGACCGATTACACCACAAGAATTTAACAATAAGGTTGAAGACAAATAATTATAGAAGTTCGGAACTACAATAGAATATCTAAATAGTTGAAAGAGTAAATGAAAGTTGGAAAATTTAAATCTCTCATTTAAAATGTAAGTGGTGGGGCAAATTTAGGCAGATGAGGCCCATAGCCATGATTTCAATACAGCAAAAAAGCTAAGAGGGAATAAAACAAAAAGTGTACATACAGAGAAGAAAGGCCACCTTCTAAGATTCTCCAAACACACATTAATTTTTAAATAATTATTGCAATCCATATCCATATGGGACATTTTTATTCAAATGCTGCTCTCTTCCTTCTCTTTTTTGGGAATTTAAAAAAAAATAATAATAATAATAATAATTCAATAGTCAGAAAAAAACAGAAGGCAAATGGGTTTCCTCTTTATTTACATTTGATGAAATCATATCAGCGTGGGATGCACGTTTTCATCTGCCTTCCAATTGTCTTCATTTTAAAGCTTCAATTTCAAGGCACTTCCTCTAACTAACTAATTGACATGCTTACTTCTAACATCTTTCCTTAACTTTTGCTAATAATTTAGCTATATAAACATCTTGGTTTGTTTGAAGAAATCAACTCAAAATTATTTTTAAGAATTGTGATAAGACGGTTTAATAAAAGTCAATGTTGATTGATTGGTATATATATATATATAATTTTAGAGAAAAATGAAATGCTTATTCATGCATTTGACTTGCAAGCAAATATATTAAAGAGTTTACATTTAGAATTAAAAAAATTAATTGAATTGATAAATTGGCCAGAGTTGCATAAAAAAAAAAGAAAAGTTTATGTCACATCTGTTATCATTTTTTTTTTTGATATAGTATATCATAATATCTTTACGTGAAAAAATTCAATTAGATTATTGGTTGTCTTTATTAGGTGATTCATAAATGTTGAACTTTATTTTATGTTATTAAAATAATGTAACAGCGGGATTCAATCGTGAATTTTGTAAGAAAAAACATCATCACGAATTGAAGTAATGATGGAGCAAAATATGGTTCGACATTTAAACGGTAAAGCAAGTCAAATTCTATGGGTTATTATTTATTAAGATGCTTGGAAAAGTGCTTCCAAATTCCAACGGGAAGATGGCCCAAATGAGGGGCCATTTCTTAATAGATAATATCAAGATTAAATTATAGAAAATACTTCTAAACTTTGTACTTTATTTCAAAAATACTTTTGAATTTTCAAAAGTTTCATTAATATTTTTAAACTTTCAAAAAAAAGTTTAAAAATACCATTACCGTTAGTTTTGGATGGAAACCGTTAGTATTTTGTTTCAAAAATACCCATGAATTTTCAAAAGTTTCATTAATAAATTTTCAAAAAAAGTTCAAAAATACCCTTACTGTTAGTATATGAACAGAAATCGTTAGTACATCGTTTTAAAATATTCCTGAACTTTCAAAAGTTGTATTAATACCCTTAAGTTTAAAAAAAAAGTTAAAAAATGTTCTTGCTATTAGTATATGGACGAAAATCGTTTATCTACACTCCATTACCTCACTCCTATATTTTCTCTCTCTTGATTTGCTTCAATCTATGACTTAACACTTCTCTATTTTTCATCTTTTTTTTTCCTTTCTTTTTCAATATCCTCTTACTATCTTCTTCCATTTTTTAATCTCTAAAACTTCCCCCATTTCTCATATCTTCTTAAATATTAGAACTTTAAATAAACATGATGAGCTCTCTCTCATTTCTAAGCATGCCCAAACATAAATATAAGAAATTTCAACACCCAAATCGTCAATGTTTTGAAGTTATATTGAGTTGGAAAGAACCATTTTGAAAACAACTCATATAGATACCCTCATTTTTGAAGTTATATTAATCATTTTTTTCCTCCATTTGTCCAATTCTCAATAATGAGAAACCTTCTTAACTGACCACAATAAATAGACTAATTTGAACTGCAAAAATGATTAATAAAATATTCATCTGCTACAAATTTGATAATGCATATGTTTTCTTTCTTTTTTCCCCACTAGATGTCCTTAAAATGATGACCCAAATTCTCAACATGTCTCTCTTTTTGTGTATTAAACCCAAACGTACTAACTCAAATTACCAACGTACAACCTTGTTAAAGCATTTAAGTCCTAAAGTTCCTTGGTGGTTCCATTATTCTCTTTTTTTCTTGCTATAGTCTATATACCTTGATTGAAGGGGGTAGTTTTAGAGATTGAAAAATGGAAGAATAGAGTAAAGAGAGTATTGAAAAAGAAAGGGAAAAAAAAAGAGAAAAATAGAGAAGTGTTAAGCCATAGATTGAAGCAAATCAAAAGAGAGAAGAAATGGAAAAGGGAGGTAATGGAGTGTAGATAAATATTTTTTACCCATATACTAACGGTAAAGAATTTGTTAACTTTTTTTTTTAAGATTAAGGGTATTAATACAACTTTTAAAATTTTAGGGGTATTTTAAAATGAGGTACTAATGATTTCTGTCCATATAGTAACGGTAAGAGTATTTTTGAACTTTTTTTTTTTGAAAGTTTAAGAGTATTAATGAAACTTTTGAAAGTTCTGGGGTATTTTTGAAACAAAGTACTAACGGTTTCCATCCAAAACTAACGGTAATGATATTTTTTAACTTTTTTTGAAAGTTTAAGGATATTAATGGAACTTTTAAAAGTTCAGGGGTATTTTTGAAACAAAGTATAAAGTTTAGGAATATTTTCTATAATTTAGGCTAATATCAAAACCATTTGCTTTTTTTTTTCTTCCTTCTGTTTCCTAATATGTTTTTTTACAAAGACAATTTAGAATGGCTGGTCTAATCAACCAATCAAAACTAATCATTTGCCATAAGAATTTTAAGGTGACTTAATAATCATTTTGTTTTAAATATTTTATTAAAAAATTGAACTTGTTCGCTTACATAGTTTTTTTTTGAAAAAAAATTCAATTTTTACTCATAAACTTGTATGGTTGTAATTTACCTTAAACTTTCAATTTCATCAAATTGAATTTTAAACTTAGGCAATTATTGTAATTTTTACTCTCAAGTCAATTTCTACCAATTCACCAACTAATTAACAAAAAGCATTGTGAAAACCTTCATAGATTCACTAATTTCAATAAAATCAAATTTTGCACAAAATTAAATTTGATCAATGCACAAATTAACTATTGAATAGTCTTACCAAAATTCACAAATTTCAATAAAAGTTTAACTCTATAGTTTTTCTCTAAAATCTTATCAGTTTTGTACCATATATATGTTTTATGATTCATTAAACACATATGAAAATACTTTTTTTAATGATTTTTCAAATGAAAAATTATTAGAGGGTTTAAATTGCAACACTTTTGAAAGTTTAAGGTTAAAATTGAAATACTTATTTATGTTTGAGAGGTGCAATTTGATGAAATTTGAAAGTTTAGAATAAAAATTGATACAACTTGACAAATGTAGAGGTAAAAATGATTTTTTCTCCTATTTTTTATGCTATACTTTTCATAAAATTACAGGACGTTGTAATTAAAAATATAATAATCACTTAATAGGATCTTGATTTTAAGTATAACATGAAACGAAACTAAATAGTCTTCAAAAAAAAGTTAATGAAGAAAGGAGGTGTTTTGTGAAGCACTCAAAAGCACGGCATGGTCATTAGAAGAATTGCTTGAGAGATAAGGATGTTGTGTTTAGGCACTCATTATTGTGAATGATGGTTGGTGGGCATACATACCATAGGGCCCCATGGTCAACCTTTTTTAGTTACCTACCACTCATATATTAATATTGCTTTCTTTTTTTTTTTTGTTATGAATAACATTTTACTAAATTTATATGATTTTGTTGTTGGAATTGTAGAGTCTAATTATCAATTAAGCTTGATGAAAGTTATTTAATTGAAGTCTAATTAGAACTGATTTGGAGTTCATTAGTGTTGTGATACACAAGTTCTTTTGTCGTTGTACCGTGGGCATAAAAATGTTAATTAATTAGGTGGCAAAATTCTAAATGAGTGAACACAATGATATTTGATAATTATAGTGTTGTGTTGTGATGCAAGTAATCTAATATTGCATTGAAACAAGGATACACGTCTTTTATTGCTCACAAAATACATGCCTAACAACCAACAATACAAAGATCGTAGTGAGACATAATTCTTAGTCTATATAGTATGGTTTCTTGTGTGTACTTGAGGGAAAATTGTGAAGCATGAGCCAACCTTAGAGTTGAAAAAAAATAAAAAATTGAGCCCAAATTAAAATGGATCCATTGGCTAAAAATAAGGTCTTATAGGCATCGTAAGGTAGAGGCTTGGAAAAAAAAAATGTAAGAAAAAATCTAGGACCTCTTCACTCTCTGATAAACTCTAATTTAAAGGAAGTTGGATATGTAATAAAAAAAAAAAATTGTGTCAAGTACATAAGTAACAAAATTTATTACTTGATATATTAACAAATTGTCTAAAAAAATGGAAGAATGAGTACCCTAGCCGAGCTAGTGATTTTAAAGGTAAAATAATCTATTCTCTCACATAGTTAGGCTACTAGGCATACATTCAAACCAAACATAACAACATACTCCACTCCAATAGCCTTTTGAGTAAGAGAAGATGCATTGCTCTTTTGGATAATTCCAATGAGTTCATTCAATGTCTTTGCAAATCCGGGTTACCTCTAAAACTTAAGGAATCTATAATCTTTATCATGAATCATGCATTAGATAAACTTCTAATATGATAAGAAATCTTACTTTACTAAAGATACTTGATATAGCATTATGCCTCCTCATCTTATAAATATGAGTTTCCATCAAAACTCTTTTTTCCCTCTTTTTATGTGCCATTATTTTTAATTTGATTATCAAAGTTGCTTATGTAGATACCATATTATTAGTTGAATACTCCACAATCCCTTGCTATTTTGCAGGCCATTAATTAAAAGCTATCTTGCAGGCCATTAATTAAAAAAGATTTTGCCATATAATAGCAAATTTGAGCTAGATAATAGTTACTTGTCACTTGATTAAATATTTTGCAAAATGACACAAATGTAAAAGCCAATGTATCAATGATATACATATATAAGTGAAAAAGTTTGTGTTAGGTATATTAGTAATGTACTTTATCAATGCTAAAATTTGTTTATCCATATACAAAAATGGTACATGAACAACATATTTTATATTAGGAGTTGAGAATTCCACATCGAAAAGATGAAGAGAGACCTCACAGTTTATAAGATACATGAGCTGCTTCTCTCATTGCCAATTGATTGTTAGATGGAACTCTTTGTTTCTCTAGTACGGTACCAGAGTGACGCGAGCTTGTCAAATTAAATTTATAATATGATCCTAAGCTACTTTGTAGCATTGAGTGGACCGAGTCGATCTTAGGGAATCGAATATCAATTTCTCAAATTAAATTTGCAAAGGAGAAAACAATTAAAAAGGGGGATTTTGTGTTTTTATAAATAAAATAAAACATAAGCAAATAAAAATAAAGATAGATTAATTCTTACCAAAATTCAATTCACAGGTACAGTTTTGTCCAATTGCAAAATAGATCATAGGCATACAAAATGTTTTAATTTAATAATGCAAGCACTCGATCAACTTATTAGGAAACCCCAAAAAGCAACAAATCCTTTAAAATCATCAACTCTAACAAACGTCAAAGTTAATGCTAATTATCTAAACAATTTGGCACGAAACCGTTCCAAATTATTTAGATAAAAGCATTAAGTACTTTGGAAAGACCCAAGAAAAATCGGTTAGATAAAATAACTTCAACCTAACTAAGATGCTCCTTTAATTCCTAGAATTAAACATGCAAGCTATGCAATTATAGAAACCCATAAAACACACACATGTAATAATCCTAACACTACAAGGTTCAATTAACATGACAATTATAGATCATGCATCATGAATAGCAATCAAGCATATAAAGCGATCTCAATCAAAAATACATGCTCATAAAATAAATATAGGAATCAAAGAACACTTGCAATTATAAGAAACTACATTAAAGTTTGAGCCTCACAACATTTCAATTGGCTACACCGACCTATGAATTGGAACACTTACCTTAGCCGCTCATTGTGATGATGTAGCCAAGATTCGTCATTGGTTCGATATAGTGCCAAAAGTAAAGTAAAGGAAAAGGAAAAAAAAACTCTAAAAACTATTGTTTATAGATATTACCTTAGGAGAGCTCCTACAGCTGTCCAAAAGAATGCTTAAATAGTCTTGAAGTAGACAACTTGCACAAGTAAGAAACCCTAAATTCTAGAAAGATATTTTTCCAAAACAATTAGGAAATAATATTTAAAATAAAATAAAATAAAGTAAATAATTTTCTATCTTGCAAAATGCTGGAAAATACATCCAAAATTCGAAATTTCTTTCATAAATTCTCAAAACAAACATAGAAGGTTGCAAATAATGCAAGTTTCTGGATTGCACAATCTTTAGTATTTTGCCAATAACTGAAGGGAATAATCTAATTAAACCCAAGCGGAAGCGTAGGAATCGGTTTGAGTTTATTTAGAATTAAATAATAATATTATGGTTAAGCATAACATACCTTGAAAATATGGAGATTCTTCTGGCGGATCTTTATCTCTTCCACAAAGTCTTCCTGGCTATGACTCGAACACAGGACTAAGGCTTGTGGGAGCCTCTTGAAAGAAAATCCACAAGGGATTGGAGAGGAAGAGGTCTAGAGAGAATTATCTAATTCTCTCTATTGAGGAGATGTGTGTGGTGTAGAATGCCAAATGGCTCACCCCTAGGGTCCTATTTATAGTGGAATAAGGAAAATAATTAAATAATATATTTTAATATCTAATATATTAAAATATATTTATCTAACCAATTTGAATCTTATTCAAACCTTTTAAAATTCTCCTACGACATTTATTTCCTAATTTAGATCCAATTCAAATTTAATAAATATATTTTCTTTAATGTATCTAATATACATTAATTATTTTAATATTTAATGTATAAAATACAATAAATATATTTTCCTCTTTATATTTAATATATCTAATATATTAAATATTAATTTGAACACTTCAAATTAAATATTAATTTGAACATTTCAAATTTTTCTTTCAACTAAATTGATCTTTTAGTGTTACTATGAGCTAGCAAGGGGACCTTATAGACCTACAGATTATAAACTCCAATGATACAAAATTAATTAATTAAACTCTTTAATTAATCAATTTTCATTCATTAACTCTAGGGTCACTCCACTATAGACCTAGAGTTGCACTCTTATGCACTGTAGGACAAGTTGTGTCCATTGATATAATCACTACATGCAAGTCGATCATTCATGAGTTGTTCGTAATTACAGCTAGGTCAAAAGTCCATTTTACCTCTATAATTACATCTTGCACCTTAAGTACCACTGATTCTCTAAAGAACAATCTGTTTATAATCTAATTATAAACTAACTCCCTCTCGGGCCAATGAGAGGGTGGGGCCCCATTATTCAAGTCCCGAAATCAGCACTTAAGGGAACTACTCATCTACTTACCCTACATGGGAATGAGTGAATTCCATCTTGTGAGATTATGTTCCCAGCTCCCTATTTGGTCAAGTCCCCAAAATGGTAGGCATATTGAATCGGCTATAAAAGCTACTCTCACCCATGCAAATCAAAGGATAAGCCCTCACAGGCAGGAGTTCATAATTCACTCAGGATTAAGATCAAGTTGCATATGATCATCCTGATGAAATATTATTCTTCTCAATTAACAGTTTTATAAAGAGAGATTAAATATTTCGTGGTCCAGTCTTATACAAACTCATTGTATAAGATACCCCTACTCACATGTCTCCACATGAACGATTTGGATCAAATCATTTGTCACTATTACAAAGTGGGCCGTATCAATAGTGTTACCAGGATAAAGCACCCAACCTTGTCCATATACTATGACTCTTTAGGTTATTTCTTGAACACGATCCTCCTGTATGTCAACCACATACTGTTCAAGATGACACTAATAACCTTGGATTTTTCATATAATGGATAATATTATATTGCAAATAAAATAATCAAAATTATTATTAATTATTAAATAAATAATTAATTACGAGGTTTTAGGGCATAAATCCCAACAATAACTTGTTCTCCAAAACTTGGATCAACGTGATCTTTATATGGATGGAAAGATCTTTCAGAGAGCTTTAAAATGGTATCTAATTTGGCTATATTCCCAAACGTGATCAGCAAGATAATGGGAATAGAAATTGGCACAAAGCATTCTTGGGTACGACAATTTTCCAACAGGAACAGTAATCACTCAAAATATCATAACTTTCATAATACTTGGTGGAATGCAAGTATTATACCATTGGAAAGATAATTCAATAAGCTTCAACTTGACACCAAATTGGAATATATTTTCATCTCAAAATATCATGATATGATCGGTCAAAATTGGTATAGAAATTCTGTTGCTCGAATCACCTCCGATTTGATCCGAATTAACTCTAAAATGTTGCAAACTCTCCAAAACACGTGAATTGCTCGAATCTCTAAATAATAATAATAAAACACATAAAATCATTCTAACTAACAAAAAATAATTGTAATTAAATAGGATTTTCTAGGTCCTATCACAGAGCTCATAAAACCCAAACGGGTATTCAATCTAAAAACATAGGATATGACTCAAGAATAATGAATCCAAATAGACACTATCTCGAAAGGACATGTTGAATATCTCATATCTGAAAGATAAAGAGAAACCTCAGTTTATAAGATACATGAGTTATTCTATGAAGAGAGACTTCATAGTCTATAAGATACATGAGCTACTTAGAGAAAAAAAATTACAATATTTACAAAATATTTTTTCTTTTAACAAATTTATATATTTATAATTATGATAACAATTTTGTCACGAATTAAAATTCACTAATATGAAAACTAATTTTGTCACAATTTATAGTTCTACTTAGAATTCTTACCATACTTCTAAAAACGGAGATCTTTCATAAATATAAAATTTATTGGAAAAAGAGTAAAGATAGGATGCCACCACGTTCGACACTAAATTGAAGAGAATCGAACTTACATAATAAGGGCCGCATTCTTTCAAAATTTTTGTAGAAAAACAGAAAAAGGAAGAACAGTATTTAGATAATTCGGCATAAAAATATGATCTCTATTCTCCACCGAGGCCCCCGTCTCTCTTTATTGTCCTTTTTTAAAAAAATTTCTTGAAAAAGGGATTCGTTGCATTAATTAAATCACATTCGCAGCATTAAAACCAGGTTATCACTGTTGCAAGAAGAAATTAACACCGAGTCCTTTGATGATTAATTTATCTCTATTTTAAGGAAAAAGGCATTGCAGTCTAGCAAAGGGGTGGTCCTTCTTTTCCCTCCCACATTGCCCCACCTTCATTCTTTGACGCGGCTCTGCAACTTTCTTTAGCGTTTGGTAAATGTCTGCTTTTTTGAGTTGTCAATTGGTTCTATTTCCCATTACGCCGTTTGGGTCTACGACAAAAATTTCGATTAACGATTAGTGGGTTTTTGAGTAACAGACAGCGGAACTTGCACGGAGTATTAACAAATTTTCAATTTTGTTTGGAATTTGAGAACAGACCGGCCCATCAAAATTTACGCGTCAGCTTGTTTCTTCTTGTTTTGTGCGCATCACGTGGCGAAATTGCACTCTTCAGCTTAAACCCGAATGCGTCTCTCTTTGAGTCTCTTTATCGCCTGTTTTTGAAACAAATCGGCAGCTGCTGGGGTTAGTGTACAAACAGGGTCTACGGTTTTGAACTAAAATCTGTACTCTGTTTCTTTTTTTAGCTATTCTTGCGATACCCATGGCGGAAAATATCTGTTTCTTCAACAAGGTACTCCATCGTTCTGTATTTTTCTTCTTTTTCTTCACTTTTCCTTTCAAAATCGGTTTTCTTTTGAGTTATAGTCAAGTTGCTGGTTTTTCTTCATGCAGATTCCGGGTTTCAAAAGATTTTCCTTTCTAGGTTTTTTTGTAGTTTGAATGCTTGGTTGTTTTGAGGTTAAGAAGCTTCTTTTCTTCGTTTCTGGAACAATCTGCCTTAGAAATGTCACCTTTTTTGTTCTTTAATTCATGCAACTTCCATTGTGATTTAAGGGTATTTGACTAACTGTAATGTATTTTTGCAATGTGATGGCTAGTCTTTTGCATGTTTCTGTGTGGGGTTTTGAGGTTCAGCTTCTGGGTTTTGGTGGGTGGGGGTTGCGTTTTCTTTACTGTTCTTTGACCCAGTTGATATTTTCAAGAAATTGTTTTCAAAATTGTTGCTGTAGCCATTATTTTCACATGTAAATGTTTCCACCTAAACTGTAGATGTAGTTGAGTTCCACTGGTATGCGTTATTCATCAATTCAAATCATCATGTTCCTGCATTTTAATCTTCATTTCCTTTAATATTCTTGTGAAAATTTTATCAATTGGATATGCCAGTCATTAAATTATATTGTGACAATAACCTATTCCCTCTTTCATGGTTTGCCAGGATACTCTGATTCTAAAGCCCCCCAAGAAATCTCCTCTGTTGTTGAGAATGGCAGTTTTGATGTTTGCAATGGTCTGTAGTGTTTATATATGCTCAATCTGTGTGAAGCAGTTAAATACTCACACCAAGGCGAGATTTTTGAGGGTTCAAATAGCTGAATGTCCCGAGCTAAGTATTAGACTAAAGAAAGTTCCTCGTGAGCATTATCCAAGACCCAAAACTTTTAGCAGGTATTTGAAATTTGTGCTTCTACTCATGTGTTCGAAACTTCAAGATCACTAAATACTTGCTTTTGTGTTCCATCAGGGCTGAATGCTTTAATAATCCAGTAAGATTCTTTGCGATAGTATCGATGCAGAGGTCAGGAAGTGGATGGTTTGAGAGTCTTTTGAATAGTCATGTTAATGTAAGCTCTAATGGAGAGGTGTTTTCTGTTTTGGATCGGCGAAGAAATATTACCACAATAGTACAGACTCTAGATAGGATTTACAATTTGGATTGGCTCAGTAGTGCTTCTAAGAACCATTGTTCTGCCGCAGTTGGCTTCAAGTGGATGCTTAATCAGGTAAATAAATTCAGTCTGAGGAAGTGAATATCACTTCTGAAGTTTTTCAGCTGTTGGTCATTTGAAAACTTTTGTTTGCCATGATCTTGTTCCTTTTTCATCATGTTATAACCATTAATTGATTGATTTGGAACCATCATACTACTTACATATTTGTTTCATTCAAAAAGGTGGAAATGTTAGCCTTATAAACTTCTAATTGTGGACATATTTTGATCAAAGGACTTTTCATACTTCTTTCGGATAGTGTAAAATGAGCCATGGGAGGTAAAGGGCCACACTTTGTTGAAAATTGTTTTCCAAAAATAAAAAAATAGCTTTGTAGTATTTACTTGAATACGAAGCATACAAAAGACACTCTACACCCTGATATACTCTCTTATTCCTCTCAACCCAAAAAATTTCAAAGAAGTGCAAATAAAGCATTCTTGCCACAATAACATCAAGATTGTTTATTTTGAGAATTCCCAATTCATATCATACTTTGGAATGACCAAGTATGGATTGAAAATTTTAAAGAAAATTTTAAAGGGTATTGGAGCAACTTCTTATTTTTCTTTTGAATCTGTACATATGCCTAGTCTACATATTCTTTGAAGCTTCCTTGTGAGTTTTTTACATTATAGATGCTTGTTTGGTAGTTTCTTTGAGTTTATGTACACTTCCTCCTCTCCACCCTTATATAATGAGGAGATTTAAGGCCATCTATGTTCTTCATACATGTATCTCATTATGTGGAATGTTGTCAACCTGATTCTTATTAAAAATGAAGTAGATGTGTAACATGGTATTATATTCATTCTCTGAAATACTTAGTGTTTTGACTGAGACTCTCACTTGATGGATTAGAAGTGCTAACTCTGTTCATTTTGTTTGAATAGGGATTGATGCAGAATCATGAAGAAATAGCAGACTACTTCAACCATAGAGGTGTTTCTACAATTTTTCTCTTTCGAAGAAACCTACTACGTCGTATTGTTTCAGTTCTCGCAAATTCATATGACCGTTATGCTAAGATGTTGAATGGAACCCACAAATCGCATGTGCATTCTCTAGAAGAGGTTTCTCTCCCTCTCTCTTGCTATCTCTGTCTAGATTTTCTTTCTTTGTTACTCAGGTTTTAAAGAGAGTCGATTGAACTTTCTTTCAGGCCGATGCACTTTCCAAGTACAAACCTGTTTTAAATTCCACATCGTTGATCTCTGATTTGGAGGGAATGGAGGCAACAATTGCAAAGGCCTTAGAGTACTTCGGTAACACAAGGCACCTCATTTTGTACTATGAGGACCTAATCAATAATCGAACGGTAAGGGACAATCTGGAAACTTAGTTATTACCCCTCTCAGAGTAGCTTAGTAAATCTTGATTCTGAGATTCTCACACCCCAAAGGTTTGGATATAGTTAAAAAATCAGTCTGACTAAAAAGAATATTATAGAATGAGTACCTAGCCTTTCATTTCAAATGGGCAAATGAAGTAAGGTTTAGGCAGTTAGCCTAATTCTTTATGGTTGTCGAAGTATTTCCTTTTGTATATTGTCACAAGTTCAGATGGCCACTTTGTATTTGAATTCTTTGATGAGGTCGTTCATTTCTTGGTACTGAAGCATTGCAACTGTCAAATCCTTCATTCTTCTTGCAGAGACTGAAAGATGTACTAGAGTTTCTTAACCTGCCACCAATGGAACTAACAAGCCGCCAAGTTAAGATACACAAAGGAAACTTGTCTGATCACATCAAGAACTGGGAAGATGTTAAGGTGACTCTTAACGGAACCGCTTACGAGCATCTTCTTCGTGCAGATTACTGAGTTATATATAGTTTTTGCTCGACTTTTTAGAGGATTTGAAAAGATGTCTTGCCAGTTTTTCTCTTAACAAAGAAGCTGAACCAGTTTGAATAGTGTTCGGCTGATGTTCTTTGGAGTGTTGTGATTGTTTCTTCCCTCTCAATCAACCTTCATTGATTGAGGGCCAACCCTTTTTGGTTTATACTCTGTTTGACCAAAATGAAATGTAAATGTAAGCTAACTTTTGTGATAGTGTTAACTGTTATTATTTCATTCAATCTGCAAAAGCTTTGCTGGTGTGGCTTAAATTTCTACTTGTAAGTAAATATTTGAATTGGCTGCAATTAGAAAGAATCTTGCTGCACATTCAGATTTTTCTTTATACTTTAGACCACCTTTACATGCTGGTCACAGGCTAAAAGGTAAAAAGTGTTCTTCAATATAAATCATTATTTTAGGTACAAATATTCAACCATTTCTAGTGCTGATACTTCTGGATCTCACTCTTAGAAACAGGTTAGTAGTATGTTCTCTTATTGACAATGGGCCATGCAGACTGAGGATGTTTCATAAACAGTATTTCAATCAAAATTATTTCTATTACAAGTTTAAAAAAGTGTTCTTTGATTCAATTAAACATGTTTTTTTAAATGATTAGTTCATTAAAATGAAAATGATTAAAATCACTTAAGTGAGAGAAAGTAGAAGTGCATTATGTATGTTTTCTTCAAAAAAAAAAAAGAGTGCATTATGTCTGTATTAGTAGAGAGAGATTAGATTAGGAAGAAAAAATGAGTGCAAAGAAAGAAACCAGTGAGAGTACATAAAGAACTAAAGAGAAAAGTTAGTGAGAGAAAATGTGTGTGAAGAGGGTGGTTTATGACTGAAATAGCAAAGTTAGTGAGAGAAAATGTATGTGAAGAGGGTGATTTATGACTGAAATAGCATCTAGGAAAATTAGGAAAAAAAGTATATATAAAGAGAGAAGTTAGTAAGAGCAAATGTATGTAAAGCTCATTGGAGAAAGAAAGTATGTCCTGACAAATTAAAGATTAAGGGCTTGCTTGGATGTCTTTTGAAAAAAGCGTTTTTAATGTAAAATATTTTTTTTTCTACATATACTTTTAGAAGAAAAACTAATTAAATGCTTGATCCAGAAGTACCTTTAAGAATGTTTTATTCATTTTAAAAATTTCTTAAGTTTCTTTTAATTTTCAAGAAATTTTAAAAAGTGTTTTTAATTGGTTAAAAGTACTTAATTTTTTTTTTTTTTACTAAATACTATCAATTTTAAACAAAAACACTTTTAAGGTATGTCAAACGCACTTCTACATCATAACAAACACATAGTATGAGATTATCTTTTGACTATTTTAAAGCGCTTATTTCGTAATTGAAAATATTATCATACATACTCCAAATATATGTGACTTTAGAACTAATACATGGAGCTCAGTATTAGAACTAATACATGGCTTCATCTTGGGTTTAAATATCAATTTGTTGGGGATGGGTATAGCCAACTTAAACTCAATGAGATAATGGAAAGATACAAGGCCCACTGGTGAGCATAGGGTATCATCAAAGTCATGGGCTACATTACTTTGGCATATTTAATTTTGTTGTGGAAACCAATTACTATCTGAATATTGTTCTAACATTAGTCTTGATGCATCCTTGGCCTATCAAAGAGCTTAAAGTCCATATGCTTGAAGCGAGCTTGTTGAGGGCTCGTCAAATTACAATTTATATATTGATCCTAAGCTACTTGTAGCATTGAGTAGATCGAGTCGATCTCAAAGAACCAAATATCAATTTCTCAAATTTAATTTGCAAAAAAAAATAAAAAGAGAGTTTTGTGTTTTTTTTAAATAAAATAAAACATACACAGATAAAAACAAAAATAGATCAAATCTTGCCAATATCCAATCCATAGGTGTGGTTCATTCAATTGCAATATCAATCATAGACTTACACAAATAAATTAATCCTTTTAATCTCATTACTTAGTCAACCTAATTGGAAAAATCAAATTAGATTTTTTTTCCCTAAGTCTATTAATTCCAACAAAGCATTGCAATTAAACTTATTACTTAATTTACTTGGTATGATAGCGTTCCATACAAATCAAACAATAACATTAAGAATGATGGGAAGACTAAAATTGATTAACCAATTGAAATAGCACAAACCAATTAATCAATCTTTCTTGTTTCCTAGGATCTATCATGCAAGCTATGTACTTTAGGAAAAGCCTTAGATACACAAACATGAGTCAATCCTATTGCTACTTTAATTAAGCAATCAATCACAACAATTACGGATTATAATTTTCATGCATAGCAAACTTGTAAATAAACACATGCAATCAAGTCGTCAATTCGATAAATGCATACATACAAGGATAAAAATAGGAAACAAGAATACTTAGAGTAAGAGAATAAAATTCAATACAACTCAAAATCTCACAATATTGCAACCGAACTACATCGGCCTATGAATTGGAAAACTTATCTTAGCTGCTCATCGTGATGATGTAGCCAAGGTTCGTCATTGGTTCAATTTAGTGCTAGAAGAAAAGTAAAGGAAAATAGAGAAAAATTCTCAAAACTATTGTTTAGAAAAATTACACTAGAAGGTCCCCTTTTGCAACTATCCAAAAGAAGGCTTGATAGTCTTGAAGTAGACAACTTGCACGAGTAAGAAACCCTAAATTCTAGAAAGATATTTTTCCAAAACAATAAGGAAATAATATTCAAAATAAAATAAAGTAAATAATTTTCTATCTTGCAAAATGCTGAAAAATATATCCAAAAATCTAAATTTTTTTCCTAAATTCTCAAAACAAATATAGAAGGTTGCAAATAAGGAAAGTTTCTGGATTGCACAGTCTTCAATATTTTTTCAATAACTTATTCTCTAAGACTTTGATCGACGTGATCTTTATATAGTTGGAAAGATCATTCAAAGAGCTTTAAAATGGTATCCAATTTGGCTATATTCCCCAATGTAATCAATAAGATAATGGAAATGGAAATTAGCACAAAGCATTCTGGAGTACAACAATTTTTCAGTAGGAACAATGATCACTCAAAATATCATAACTTTCATAATACTTAGTGGAATACAATGAATCTTATACCGTTGAAAGATAATTCAATAAGCTTCTATTTGACACCAAATTTGAATATATTTGCATCTCAAAAAGTTATAATTATGGTATTAAATTTCCGTTGACATGTCGATATTTCCATCGATATTTCTACTATACTGTACAAAATTGATGAAATATTAAAAAAAATAGTAAGAAAATGTAACTTAATGTAAATATAATATTGTAACTAGTATTCTAACTCATTTAAAAAGTGTAAAATGTTCATTTGTTAATTTAAATATTTTTTTTGAATTTTTTTTAAAATTTTTCCAGAAATATCCATCGACATCAACATTTATCGATATTTCCATCGACATTTCCATAAAATTGAGACTTCAACATTTCCATCGACATCGACATTTAAAACCTTGATTATAATATGATAAGTCAAAATTGGTATAGAAATTCAGTTGCTTGAATCACTTTTGATTTGGTCCTAATTAACTTCGAAATGTTGCAAACTCTCCAAAACATGCGAATTGCTTGAATCCCTAAATAATAATAATAAAACACGTAAAATCCTTCTAACTAACAAGAAATAAGTGTGATTAAATAGGATTTTGTAGATCCTATCAATGCTTTTTCTTTCCCTCATTTTCATAGTGTCATTGGGACACATATCTTCAGTGGCGGATCCAGAACTTAATGTCAGAGGGCTGGATAAATTTTTTTTTGATGCATCGATATAAATTGATATTAGTTTATATATTTTTACATTAAATTAGTTAAATAATAAGTTTCATCCTTAAATTTTCAAGATTGTGTCTAATAGGTCCCTAAATTTAAAAAGTTTATAATAAGTTCTTTAACTTTTAATTCTATGTCTAATAGGTCCTTGAATTTTTAATTTTTAATCAAATAGACTATTGAATTTTAAAAAAAGTCTAATAGGTTAGAAATCTATTAAACATCAAATTGAAAACTCGAAAATCTATTAAATTAAATACAAAATTAAATTTTTTATGGGCAATTAGCACTTTTTTATTAAAAAAAAAAAAAGAAAAGAAAAGAAAAGAAAAAAAATCAGGAGCCTACTAGAAACAACTCTCAAAGTTCATCGACCAAACTTATAATCTAATCAATTAAGTTTGTTCAATAAGAAGTATAAATAACTTTTCTATATGAATATAAAAGAAAACGAATGAAATTGAAATAACATCCTTTCCTAGTAATTATCCATTCATTTTATGCAATTAGTTTGTTAAAAAATAATTTACTTGAACTCAAAAATATTTTTATTCATTTCCATCTCTATCAGTCAAGAAAAGAAAAATTAAATTAAAGATGGATCTAAAACAAAAGTTATAATATTATATATTTATTATTATTTTATATTCATAGATACTTTATGAATCAATTTAAATTATTTTTAAAAATATGCCCTACAATAACTTATAAGATATAAAAGTCTAAATATTATAAAAAATGATATAAAAGTCTAAATTAAAAAATATGACCTGCAATATTTGAAAAGACATAAAAGTCTAAATTATTTAGATTAAACAACAAAATAATGAGTTTATATATTTTAACCGTTTTTTGGTTGAAAGAAAAATTACCTCTGGAAGAAACAAAAGTCTTTTTTTGTTGGTTTTTTTTTTAACGAAAATCATGCTCAGATTTTTTTTAAAAAAACGCTAAAGCTAGAGGAAAAAAAGGCAGGCTAAAATCACGCTCATTTAAACAAAAACAATAATTATGATCATATGAGCGTGAACGGACTCAAACACAAGCATTGGGAACAGCACGGAGGCTTATGCCACTGAGCCTAAGAGATTTTTTTCCATTTTATGATGTCACACATAATGCTAACTAGAAAATATTAATGTGCAAATGTTAACGTGCGCTGCACGTTTGATAATTATATTTTGATTTTTTTTATTTTTGAAAAATAATAACAAAAAATTAAATTAGTTAACAATAATAATATTAAATACATCCAAATTGAATGATTTAATAAAATGTTACTCTAACTATGTTTGAAAGTAAAAATAAAATTTTCTCATTCTAAATGGTAGTATGAATTGTAAAACTTTTAATCTAATCTGAGTTTTAAGGCGGAGAAAAAAAATAAACCAATAAGATTAATTTATCATAAAAGGGAAACATGAATTGTTAGAATGATTTTCTTTATAAGTGCAACAATTTAAAGTAAAATGAAAGTAAGAAAAATTCAAAATATTAGATTGAGAGAGAGCTTAAATCATGATTTTGATACAAAGAAAAAATAATAAACAGAGAAATTTATAAAAGGAAAGCTAGAATAAATTTGGCATGGGTACTATCTTCGTTTTTTTAAGAAAAATACTAAGAACAAATGAAACAAAATTAATACAGAAAATTGTATATCATCACGTGTTAAGGCCAATAAACAGGCAGAGAAAAAAAATTCTCACAACATATCACAAATACAATATCAATGTATCATCTTCGGTTTCCCAACTCCATTTTGGGTGTTGAAACTCCATCACCTCCAAAGTGGGCATCAAGCAGAAAGTTTCCTATGTAACAGATTTGACTTCCATCAAATTTTCAATCTTCATCTGTAGCAGATAGATGACCTCCAAATAATTTGCTTCCACTATTATATGTGGGTGAGCAATTTGGGGAGTTGAATTCATGGTGTCAACAAGGACCTTCATTTCAAGTACCAAGGTATGGCCCAATAACTGATTTGCAGTCCGCTCTCAGAATTTTAACGACATGGTCTTAAATTACCCATCCTAAAGCCCTCTTTGTTCTGTCTTCCGACCATGAACTATTTAAAGTGAATGCATTATGTCTAGAGATGTCCATTTTCCCTACAGAGATGAGGCTCTGTAGGGACCCGCCTCTAACGGGGCGGGAAATCCCCGTTTGGGCGAGGAATGAGAGAGGGAGTGGGGGGGAATTTTCCTCGAGGTAAACGAAAACAGAGATGGAAAATATATTCCCCATCCTCGTTTCCCACTCCCCGTCCCATTTATTTTTTTATTATTTTAATTTATTTTTAATATATATATATATGTGTGTGTGTGAGTGAGTGTGTGTGTATATATATATATATATATATATATATATATATATATATATATATATATATATATATATATATATATTTATATTTATATTTAAAGTTTTATTGTTAATAATTTAGATAATTAGATATGTTTGAATTAAATGATTAAACATTTAAATTATATGTATGGATAATTAGATAATTTGATATGAAATATTATTTTGTTTTTATTAGGAAGTTTAAGAATTTTACACCATAATTTATGTTTTTTTTCATGGAATTTGGTTAGATTAATATTGCATTGCTCTAATTCACTTTAATACCTTATACTGTTTTATTTTATTTTTTTCTTCCATGCTCTCAACCGTTGGTGGGGGCAAGAGAACTCTTCATTATCTCCAATGGATTTACTTAACCCCCAAATTTTTTTTTGAGTTATAAAACCTTATAGGGTAATGTAATTAATTTTATGCTTTATTAGATTAAATTGAATATTAAATATCAAATAAATTGAATATTAAATATCAAATAATAACCGTCCAACCATCCATAATAAATTTATTGTGCAATTGATGGGTTGTGGTCGAAACTCATTTAAATTCTTTGTATGTTTTTTTTTTCTTCAAATTTTGCATTTCTTATTTAATTACTCATGATTTTGTAATAGATTAAATTAAATGTGGAGAAATATGAATTAAGTATAAACTCTTTACATTCTCTTTTACCTCAAAAAAAAAAAAAAAAAAAAAAAAGAACTCTTTACATTCTCCACTCTCACATTATTTGATTACTCCACCCCACTTTAATGATAACAATCAAGTGGTTAGAATAAATTTATTGTAGAGAAATTTGTAAAAATTGTAGACGTAAATAGTTTTATTTACGAATAAAATTTTAATATTTTATTTTGGAGTAGGTTTATGATATTTATTAATCTTTTTATTTCCAAATTTTTCATTATTATTATTATTATTTTGAGAGTGCATTATTATATTATACACTGATGTAAATTTAATTCTAACTTTTTTTAAAAAAAATTAGAGTTTAATTGTTATCTTAAAAAAATACTTTAATTTTAATTATAATTTCCAACTTTAGATTATGTTTTTCTTTATTTGTGTTATTTGTCTTTTTTTAGTTTTTAATTGTTTAACAAATAAATATTAAACAAAATTAATGGAGACTTGTGTTTAATTCTAACTATTTATATATTGAGGCAACAATAAATAATATAAATAATGAATTATAAATAAATGGATGGAAATCGTATATTAGTAATGTTTGTTTAATTTTGTTTATTTATAATTAAATTTAAGTAATTCATCTATTGTTGATAATTAATTGTGAATGACACAATTTGTAAATTATACAGATTAAATAAGGGCAATAAATAATAATCCAAGAATGAATTGAGGGACATATTTGGAATTAGAAAATTAGTATTTGGGCATAATAGTCCAAAAATGATTCTTCCACTAAGGTACTTTTTAAGATAGTACGACATATAATATTTGAAAAGTTTAGGAGGGGCTTGAGCCCCAATCTCAACGTACATTCACCGCTACATACCTTGCAGCCAATCCCTCCTCATGCATTTGTCCAAAAAAAAAAAAAAAGGAAAAGATAAACTTTAAAAGGAAAATAGCTACACCCATCACCATGCAGCCCACTTTTTCTATACAACAAAAAATAAATTATATATATATATATATACACATACACTGATGAATAAAACACATGCAGAAATTTTGATTATCACTTCATTGAATAAAAAGTCCTTTTAACAAATGTTTTACTTGAAGGAATGAACGTTTCACTTCGCAACGGAAGCATTTGATTGTCTTTAGTTTTATTTAAAATTAAACTAAAAAAAAAAAATTAAGCAAACTTACTTGGAGTAAATATGAAGATATTTCTTGCAGGTCTTTATCTTCTATACAAAATCTTCATGGCTATGACTCGAACACATGATCAAGGCTTACAAGAGCCTCTTGAAAGAAAATCCACAAGGGATTTGAGAGGAAGAGGTCTAGAGAGAATTCTCTAATTCTCTATTGATGAGATGTATGTTATGTCTAATGGCTCAACCTAATGATCCTATTTATAGAGACCAAGGGCAAATCTTTGCCAATATTATATTTTAATATCTAATATATTAAAATATATTTTATACTTATTTGAATCTCATTCAAATGTTCTACGATATTTATTTATTTGAATCTTATTAAAATTTTATAAATATATTTTATTTAATGTATCTAATATACATTAATTATTTTAATATTTAATGTATCAAATACAATAAATATATTTTCCTATTTTATATTTAATATATCTAATATATTAAATATTAATTTGAACACTTTAAATTAAATATTAATTTGAACATTTCAAATTTAACTAGATTGATTTTTTAGAGTTACTATGAGCTAGGGGACCTTATGGACTTACAGGTTATAAGTTCCAATGATACAAAATTAATTAATTAAACTCTTTAATTACTCAAATTTTATTCATTAACTCTAGTGTCCATCCACTGTAGACCTAGAGTTGCACTCCTACACACTATAGGACAAGTTGTGTCCATGGATATAATCACTACATGCAAGTCGATCATTCACGAGTTGTTCGTAATTACAGTTGGATCAAAAGTCCGTTTTACCTTTGTAATTACATCTTGCACCTTAAGTACCACTGATCGTCTAATGAACAATTTGTTTATGATCCAACCATAAACTAAGTCCCTCTCGGGCCAGTGAGAGGGTAAGGCCCCATTGTTCAAGTCCCGAAATCAGCACTTAAGGAAACTAGGTCATCTACTATATGGGAATGAGTGAATTTTATCTTGTGAGATTGTGTTCCCAGCTCCATATTTGATCAAGTCCTCAAAATGGTAGGCATATTGAATCGAATACAAAAGCCACTCTCACCCATGCAAATCAAATGACAAACCCTCACAGGATGAGTTCATAACTCACTCAAGATTAAGATCGAGTTGCATATGATCATCCTGATGATATATTAATCTTCTCAATTAACGGATTTATAAAAAGAGATTAAATATTTTGTGGTCCAGTTTTATACAAACTCATTGTATAAGATACCCCTACTCGCATGTCTCCACATGAACGATTTGGATCAAATCATTTGTAACTATTACAAAATTGGTCGTATCAATAGTATTACTAGGATAAGGCACCCAACCTTATCCATATACTATGACTCTTTAGGTTATTTCTTGAACATGATTCTCTCATATGTCAACCACATATTGTTCAAAATTACACTAATAACCTTGGATTTTTCATATAATGGATAATATTATATTAAAAATAAAATAATCAAAATTATTATTAATTATTAAATAAATTATTAATTGCGAGGCTTTAGGGCATAAATCCCAACATTTATTTTTTGTGAGACTAATAATGCATATATGAAGTATCAATCCACCCCTATTTGAAATTTTAGCTTCAATCATAGAGTTGGTTCTTTGTATAGTTCAATGTGTATAGTGGAATTTCGAAACTCTAATCTTTTAGTTGAAGATATAATATCTTAATCAATTGAGTCATACTCAAGTTGACTTCACGTCAAATTTCAATTTACAAGTTGGTATTTTTATTAACATTTTTTTTTTGAGACCATCAACATTTCTTTGAATGAAAAGAGAGTTGTATATTGATTCCAAGGACATAATTGATACTTTTTGAACCACAATATAAATACCAATGAAATATTAAAAATATTGAGAAATATTAGAAATGTGAACTAATATGAAAATATTTAAAAGAATCTCTAATGAAAATTTGAAAACTGAGGCCCCGTTTGATAACCATTTGATTTTTGAAAATTAAGCCTATAAATACTACTCATATCCATATATCTACTTGTTTTGTTATCTATCTTTTACCTATGTTTTCAAAAACCAAACCATGTTTTGAAAACTAAAAAAAGTAGTTTTCAAAAACTTGTTTTTATTTTTAGAATTTGGCTAAGAATTCAAATATTTCCTTAAGAGAGATGAAAATCATTGTACAGAAATTAAGAAAAAACAAGTTTAATTTTCAAAAACTAAAAACCAAAAATTAAATGATTATCAAACGGGGCCTAAGCATCACGTTTATCAAACTCAAAATTTGTAGTCATACACACTAAAATTTCTCATAAGCCTGAAGTTTGGAGGCAGAAAAATTTTGCATTGAAAACGTTGGAGTTTGGTGGGAGTTTCGAGAGTAGGGTTATTCAAATGACAAATCAAATTCCAAACACTACTCCTTAATTCTCAAATGAATCATGGTCTTATTCATTTTCACATACTGTAACCATACTTCACATCACAATTACATTACTCCAAAGTCCAAGCTAAGAGTCAAAACTATTCTTTTTTTCTCTTTTTCTTTTTTTAAAGTTGTCTCTATTAATAATCAGCAGTTAACCACTGCGATTCTCAAATTGCCCTATATTTAAAACTCTTCCCTTTTGTGAGAGATGAAAAGTCAGATCAAAACTTAATTAATTAAACCCCCCATTAACAATTCTAATTACTTTTCTTTTTTGCCAATTGGGAGCCCAAAAAGGGGCTTCCACTGCTTTGGTGGGCTCACAATAAGTCACAGTACCCCTCAACTCTCCTATAAATAACCCTTTAGTTTATGCTTCTTTTGCATATACTCTCTCTGAATCCTTCTAAGATCTCATTAATCAGAGCTTTGGCTTAATTGGCTTTGGTTGAAATTTGTTCAACTGCAGCCTTTTTTCCTCCTCCTCTTCAAATCTATGGCACCAACCAAGCTAAGCTTTGCCTTTCTTTTCATTGCCCTTATAATTTTATGTCATGTAATAGATTCTGCCTTGAGCAGGCCACTGAAAACAGACACAAATGACCAACTCTCCGAGAGGCTTGCAAAAGAGGGTCATTTCCAATTCCATGGTGAAAGAGTGGACGAAGGAAAAGGGTACGCCAATACTCCGAACCGGAAACCGCCCAAAGCAGCGGCAGGTTCGTCTCCAGGCCGGAAGGTGGATGACTTCAGGCCAACCACCCCCGGCCATAGCCCTGGTGTTGGCCATGCCATTGAGAACTAAAGCTGCAATATTATTATTATTATTGGCTATTTCTCATCAAAGAAAAAAAAGAAGAAGATGAAATGGTGTTACATGGGTTATAATATAAGCTCTATATTATTTATGGATGCATGAATTGAATGTGTAGTCGGTATAGATATTATGTTGTATTATTATTGTTATTACCCATTTCTCTGTGAAGCATTTCATGTCGGGCCGGAAAAAGCAAAGTCGGTCTCGTGTGATATTTGTGTTAAGTTTTATAGTTAGCTCTATGAAGTTTATGTAATTACTTGGATTGCTTTCATGAAAAAAAAGGAATGTAAAACCATTTATATATCTTTCAATGGAAATGGAAATTTGTGTCGCTTTATTTTAATGTATTTGCTTTATATATATGGCTATCTAATGAAATGGAAACAAACTCGAGCGAATCATAGATCGTATAGCTGCATAAAGAAGAGAGGGAAAAAAAAAAAACCCTAAAAGACTTTGAAGGGAGAGATAATAATATTTGTGATCAGAAAATGCATTGTTTTTCTTGAAATTGAAATTATTTGCTGAACTTCAAATATTGGCAATTGGAATATAATCAAAAGTTTTCCAATTCCAGTTTTTACCAAGTTCTTCACTTCATTACGTATTTCCATTTTTATTTATTCATTTTTTTTTCGAAGGTGACGATGCAAAGTCAATAAATAGTTCTCTGCTGGCGGCCGTAGGACAGATACATTTTTCATACTACAAAGGTGCTAAGATATTAAATTAATGTTTATATATATTTCCTTTCAAAACCTACTTTCCAAAATAGAAATTAACAAACTACTGGTTCTAATTATTTATAAGAACTATTTGTTAATTATTATATATATATATATATATATAGGTTGGTATCTAAACTACTACTAAGTCATTTGATTTAAGGATGCTAGTTACCCTTTTCTAGATTTATAATGGGAGTCAGTCTAGATGAGACCAAGGAAATAGCGAGCATAATTTATAGAGTGAGTCATAGTTCAGTAAAGGAATTTGAACCGTCAATAGCTACAAATGAGATGTCTAGGGTGATCGTTTGTCCATTTCAAAATATTTTCACTCTTTATTTTCAATGATGTTCTAAAGTTAAAAAATACCTAATTAGCTATAAGTTTGAACGGATACTTTGTTAAGCTATACAGTAAAAAAAAAGGGTCATTTTTTAGTGTTTGACATTGTCACATACCATCCATTTCAGTCATATCAACAGACGGTTTGTACTATATTTTCCTTAATTGACAGCAACTTAGAGAAAAAAAGATACTGCTTAAATACATAAACTTCAATCATTTTTTTTTTTTGTTTTTTTGGAAAAACAATAATTATCTTTCATATAAAGAGAAAAAAAAAAGAGAGTAAATATTAGTGAATGCAAAACCCCGAGATTTTTTTATGACAAATAAGTGAAATTATAGAAAGAACATTTCCACGTATATATCAAGCTTCCATTCTGAAGAATATATCATTTTTTTTTTTTGAAGAGATATAACCATGGTATCTGGTTTGTACCAATATAATAATGCTTACTAATGAATAACCTTAGAGTATATATTAAATACATTGCAACAACCTATCTCTCTGTATCTTTACAATGATATAATATATTGTCTTGCTTTTTAGATTCTATTCAAAATTCTTTTTACCAATAAAAATGTCACTTTACTAATATTATACTCAAGATCCTAACTTCTTGAATTAAATATGGAACTAAATTTGTATCCCTAAACAATTTTCTTTTGGAATAAAGGACAATTAGGCACCTTTACAAATAGTCATCTATCTATGTCACTCTTTACCCTATTGAAAAATTTGCTCTTTGGCTACTAATCCTAACTTTTCTTTTCTAGAGCATACAAATTATTTCATAAAATATAACTATTGACTATATTGTGGGATCATTTACAAACTCCAATCGTTTCTAGCACCATCACAATCTGTTCGATCGATTTTTTTTTTGGAAAGAGATACTTCATTTATAAGAGAGCATGTAAGAAACAAACAAAAAAAGGAAGATTCAGAAGAAAGCTTCCCAATTGAGAGCGATCCAATTGTTGGGATAACCAATGCCATTATTTTTTTTTTGTTTGGCATCCAAGTATTTCATCAAATGACTAAGTTTTTATGACTCGCCACTTTTTTTTTTTTTTTTTTGTTGAACTCTCAAGAATTCCATCCACATGGCTATGTCCTGCCGCCAAACTCATACCTCTTATTAGCATAACAAGCCTTTTCATGTTACAAAAAATTGTATGGTTATTGTCCACTTCAATTCTAAATTTGATAGTTTTATTTAAAAATCTATTTAAAATGTCTCATATTAATGAAGATGTCCTCACTTAAATATCTAAGCTCTTTTGCTTCCAGACTAACATAGGCAAAGTTTCCATTACACAATATATATATATAGACACTCTACTTTTTCATTTAATACTATAAATTAAACAATATATGATAAAATAAAAATCATAAAACTTGGCTGCTGGCTGCTCTTTCCATGAAAGAATGGTTAGAAAAAAAAAAAAAAAAAAATATATATATATATATATATATATATATATATATATATATATATATATATACAGCTGCAACTCCATGTAGTCAAGAATTGTATTTTATGATATTGTATAATTTATAATAAGCAATTAAAAGGACGACATGATTAATGGAATAATGACCCTTTTGACAAAGGAAAAGACCTGAAAAATAAAAATGTTGAACGAACAAAAGGTTGAGATTTAAAAACTTATAATCTTTGAGGGTTGAGAAGAGATCCCTTCCACCAAATCACCGCCCTCTAAGGTATACCCCTCGCATGCAAACCTTTTTCTTTATTCAAATGACCAAAAACCCTATTTGACAACAAATTCTTTTGCCTGTGCTCCACAGCTTGGCACTATATATATATATATATATATATTCAATACAGAATCACAATCTTTCTTTTCTTTTCCTTTTTTAATCTCATTTTTTAATGCAAAAATTAGTGGGAGAGAGGCTTCCATATATTGAGGAACCAACCGAAGTGGGGTCTATTGGGGGAGATTCTCTGATCGATTTTACCTATTTTAATTAATTCACTTTTAATTAGGTTTAAAACTATGGGATGGCTGCTGCAACAGACTTTCAAGTGGACTTGAGGCATGCCACTAACCTTATTAATGTCACTCTTATGATCATCATCATTATTTTTATTTTAAATTTTAAATTGACTATTTGATTTGAAAGTTATTGACACACTTTGTGACAGAATGAAGTGGCGTGGACCCTTTTTTTTCTCTCTCTTATGCCTTTGGCTGCTTGCAATCTGTGGTGGCTTTGACCTGATTTTCCCATTATATTATTTATTCCAACAAATGTAAACCATTAGTTATTTATGACTTAATGTACATACCACATTAGTATTCATACCCCAATATGCATTTGACAAAGTCAGTTCATATCAAGAATCTTTCAGTTCACATTCTCTCATTTTCAATTGCTTTTGTCCAAAAAAAAGCAAATAAGTCAAATTTGTTGCAAGTAAATCAAAGGATGCCATTACTTACATTTAAGATCATTTTAATTTTGACTATATATTTAAAAAGTTCCTTGACAAATAGCGCTGCATAAACTTTTCCAATTATAGCCCGATTCATAAGGAGCTATATAGCTATAGGGACTAAAAAGAAAAAGGGAAGGAAAATAATTAAAAATTAGTAGTATGGTTTTGTTTGGGGTATATTCGATTTAAAATAGACAGACAGAGGTGGGTTGACTTGGAAAAGTGACAGTGTCAAGCAAGACAATATACATGTAAATGTTTTATTAAGGTTGTAATGAGTTTGTAGTGTTGGAGTCAAAAGTGTTGCATTAAAATATGATATTAATGTGAATAAATATTCAAAAGTGCACACGAGTACTTACATTAAGGACTGCTGAAATTCGGTCAAATATACAATTCTTCTGTTTATATGTAAGCCGTCCATTGCTAATAGAAAACCAGCCTCTTTTTTTTTTCCTTCTTTGCACTAGTGGTAGCTGGTTGAAAAAGGCAATTAATATTTGAGAACCTAATAGTTTTCAATATTCAATCATATCTTTGCACTTGGCTTGTACTACCTCTGTCAACCAAAAGCACTCATTTTTTTTTAAAATAATATATTGTAAATATCTGAGAAATATTTTATGGGGAGTACTTTTGCCAAAACGAATAGCTTATTGGTTTGAATCAATGGAATCTCCTTCCATATACTCATTGCAAGAATAAACTATTTCAAACTCACTCAAGTATAGCGCAATGATTTAAATATCAATAGTCAATATGAGCATAGGCTTAACTAGTCGTTGATCAAAAGATCAGAAGTTCAAATCTCCTATCAATAATTTTGAGCGCAATGATTTAAATATCAATAGTCAATATGAGCATAGGCTTAACTAGTCGTTGATCAAAAGATCAGAAGTTCAAATCTCCTATCAATAATTTTCTCAATAAAGCGAAAGTTCAATTAATCCCTACTCCACAATTATAATGTTATAATTGTCGACTTGATAGCATAATTCAACAAAGGTTCGAAGCTCCACCCTTACATGTTTTTTAACTTAAAAAAATTATAATGTTATAATCTAAATAAAAGAAAAATTAAGACAACTCAAAGAGAAAAAGAACAAGGGAGAGGGTTTTATGTTGATGAATGTGTTTTAGAAATATTGGGCATCTGTTATGACTAAAAACAAAGCCTGAAGTGAGCACTTTCCACAAGAGAGGTAGGCCCTAGTTGACCATTGAGCCGTTTGCTTGTGAGCTGGACATCAAATCTCCAAGCTGTCAAATTTGATTTTTCTTTGTTGATTCGACTGAGCTTTCTTTCCAAGTTTTTGTTTAGGGACCAAGTTCTTATACTTATGTAGATCTTTAAGATCTTCATCAAAATTGACAATAAAATTTGAAAAAATGTTTTTTTTTTTCCAATTTCCTTGAATGAAATTAAAAAGGTAAAGGTCTGAATATGTTGTAAATCGTCTGTCCACTTACCAAAATCAGAATGAAAATGATCAATGGAATAAATCTATGTTTGAGAGTGATTTTGAAATGATTAAAATTACTTTTGTCGTATTTAAAATCACTCCGAAACATATTTTTAATTATTCAAAATCAATTTTATGGTATAAAAATAGTCTTTAAAAATGTTAATCATTTGACCCTATTTACAAAAAATTGTTTAAAATCAAAATTAAAAATCCATTGATGTGTTTACTAGCAATGGTTTGAAATTGGAATAAGAATCACATATATAATACCATTTTCATATTTCTAATTAAGAAAAATTAACAAAGGGCATGCTAATAGAATTTTTAATTACAATAATAATAATCAATAATGAATTTTAATTTTTTATTACTGTTATATATATATAGGAGTTTTTTTTATTAATATTGTAGTTTTTTAAAGTTATTATAAAAATATTGTTGTTTTGAAAGTATTTATAAGAATATTGTAGTTTTAAATAGCTGGCGGATGGTCGTCTCTTGAAGAGACGACCAAGTGTACGCGAGAGATGGTCGTCTCTCAAGAGACAACCATCTCCCGCCTTTTCGTTTAAAAAAAAAACGCGTAGATGGTCGTCTCTTCAAGATACGACCATCCCAGAAATATTAATGATTATGCCAGTTGGCATATTGGTCAGCTGATTATTCTAAAACATAAGGGGCCCAGGTTCGAGCATTGTGGAACGCAGTTTTCAACTATTTATTTCTTTTTTTCCTCCGCTTTCTCTCTTTCTTTTTTTCCTTCCATTTTTTTTCTTTCTTTTATTTGTTTTATTTAAATCAAATAAGATATCTTCCGTTTTTTTTAATATTTGAAGTAAATTGAATATTCTATTGCAATTTATTTTTTTTTCTAAGAATTTGAAATTTATTTTAAGTATTAACTATTTAAATATTATATTGCAATCGACTTTGGGAGAAAGAACAACTTCGTTTACGTCATTTTGAGTTGATTTTAAATAAAATGATCACGTTATTCAAAATTATCATGTAATTTTTTCTAAATAAATAAAGAAAAATAAAGAAATACGAGAGAATGAAAAATCACTCATATTAGAAAAGAAAAATATTTAAATAATTAATACTTAAATAAATTTCAAATTCTTAGAAAAAAAAATAAATTGCAATAGAATATTCAATTTACTTCAAATATTAAAAGAAAGGAAAAAAATGGAAGGAAAAAAAGAAAGAGAGAAAGCGGAAGAAAAAAAGAAATAAATAGTTAAAAACTGCGTTTCACAATGCTTGAACTTGGGCCCCTTATGTTTTACAATAGAATAATCAGCTGACCAATATGCCAACTGGCATAATTATTAAAACGAAGAGACGACCATCTACGCATTTTTTTTTAAAACGAAAAGGCGGGAGATGGTCGTCTCTTCTGCCGCGTACGTCGTCTCTTCAAGAGACGACTATCTCAAACGCGTGTACATGGTCGTCTCTTCAAGAGACGACCATCCGCCAGCTATTTAAAACTACAATATTCTTATAAATACTTTCAAAACAACAATATTTTTATAATAACTTTAAAAAACTACAATATTAATAAAAAAAAACTCCATATATATATATATATATATATATATATACACACACACACATACACACACACACACACATATACACACACACATACATACATATATTAATTTATTTATTTTGACCATTTATTTGATAGTAGCAAATAATAACTAATTAAAATAAAATTATATCGACTAAAGAAGATTAATAAAAGTATTATTATAACAAAAAAAATAGTACTATATAACAACAACTATTAATATAAAATATTATTGAATTTATTGGTGATGACATTTAAATAATAATGAATTATATATTAACAATTAATTTAACATTAATAAATCATATATAATTAAAATAAAACTATATCAACCAAGAAGGATTAATATAATTTTCTATTAAAAATAATTATTAATATAAAATATCATTAAATTTGATTGCTATGATATGTAATAATATTAAATATATTTTAATAATTAATTGATACTAATTAATAAAAACTAAGTAAAATTAAATAATTGACAAATTAAATATAAGTTTGTAATATTTTATTATAAAAACATATCAACTAAAAGCTGATATAGTTTTTTTTAGAAAAACAATATTAATGAATAATATATATTAATTTTATTTGTATATGTTTATCTGATAACATTTTTATATGACAACAAATTAAATAATAAATAACGACTAATTAAAATTAAATATAATGTTTTAAATTTTGAAAAAAAAGTCTATAATACCAAAAAAGAAATAGTATGATTTTTTATTAGAAAAAATTATTGGTAAAACAAATGAGAGATAGTAAAATTGTAAAATAATTAATAAAAAGGTTGCGGATCCCACTAATAAATAAGAGGGAAAAAGTAAAAACTTATAAAATAGTTAAGGAAAAGAGAATGGGACCTTATATAGAATAATAAGAAATGAGAATGAGAGCACTCAGATTTTTAGAGAGAAATGAAGTCGTCCTCTTTAGGAAAAAAAATGATTCTCCAATTTGTATGAGTCCTACAAATATAATGGATTCAATTTTAGAATTATAGTAAACACCAGCAGGAAAATATGGAAACTTTCATTTCAATTATCTTGAAATAAATATGGTTTAGCTAACCTGAAAATAACTTAATTGGTTTATATCTTTAATCAAGATGTTAGAGATTGAACTCTCAATAAATAAATAAACATGGCGTACCTAAGTCGTTATTAAATTACATAAAGTTCCATCTCAAAACTAATTGGCAATAAGATGAGTAGTTCATGTATCTTATAAATTGTGAGGTCTCTAAAAAGAATTCAGAAACGTTGGATCATATTTTCATTCACTGCCCTTTTGCAGCTATCCTTTGGGACAATGTTTTGAGTAGCTCAAGTGTCCTCAATTATCAGTCAGACAAGATTGAAGATTATATCATGAATTGTTTTGCTCTTCCTCTTGCTAGTATGCGCAACATTTTATGGTCCAATATTTTTGGTTCGATCCTCTGGAACATCTGGCTTGAACGAAATAACAGGATATTCAATGACAGTTTAAAGCCTTCTTCTCTCCTTTGGGAAGACATCATCATTGCTGCTTCTTGGAGCTCCAAATCCAAGCTCTTTTGTAATTATGATACTTCTACAATTGCTTTAAATTGGAGAGCTTTCCTCTAGTCTCTCCCTTTGTATGTTTCTCACATACCCATCAATGAAGTATCTTTTTCAAAAAAAATAAATAAATTGTGAGGTCTCTCTCTTCATCTTTCCGATGTGAGATCTTCAACAGTTGTCATCCTTGAGCTAGCTCAACTGGTTAAGGCATTTACTTTCGACAAGAGGTTAAAGGTTCAAATTCCTACCTCCCACCGTGTTGGGTTAAACTAAAATAAATAAATAAACATACGTTGCCTTGGTTTATAAAGAATGATAAAAATAGAGTTTTGTTGAACATTTTCATAATTCTACTGAGAGCTTTTATTTAGAACTCGATGATGACTGTAAACTTCTTTAGTAAACATTTGCAAAGGACTAACATAAGCATTTAACTCAAAAGTTATGGTACTGATGACCTTTCTTTCAGGGGGTTCAAAATCCTCGCCCACACAATACTATATTCTTAAAAAATAAAATAAATAAATAACAAAAACAAAACAAAACATTTACTGAATGGTATCAAAGTACAATCAGAAATTAAGTTATGAGCGATTTAGGAGAAAGTTCAAATGTGAAGTTTTTTAGGACATGTTTGGAAGAAGTAATTTTAAAATTACTTTTATTGTATTCAAAGTTATTCTAAAACATGCTTTTAATTATTTAAAATCGCGTTTAAAAGTGTATAATTAAATACTAAGTTGATTTTGAATGATTAAGAGCATGTTTCGGAGTAATTTTAAACATAACAAAAGTAATTTTTGCATTTCAAAATTATTCTCAAACATGCCCTTAGTAGTTAATTAGGAAATCACAAGAGGGCTTAAGAAATTATATACAGCTCCCAATAGAGAATAATGCTCAAGACTGAGAATATTGGACAATCTGTTCATGAGCAAAACAAGTGTGGAAACAGGCATATAGCACCAGAATTCTAAGGAAATTACAAATGATGTTCAAGTTTCAGCGTACATAGCAACCCATCATGCTTAGTAATTAATGACCTTTTTTTTTTGTTTCTGAGCATATGAACAAGACGTTTGATCGTTAATACTCTCAGAGAAATCTAAAAAATAATATTGAAAACTAAGGCTTCTATATTCATCCCACCATCACTTCTAAAGATCCTAAGTTTCACATAAAGTAATCCTTCAAACAAGTGAAAGAAAAAATGTCCAAATATGACAAGATCGATCGTCAATTAAAGGAAATATAGAGGCTATATATAACTACTGATATTTTTAGGGCAAGGTCCAGGCATTACTAAATTGAATTAATTTCAAGTGGTGAAATAATAAACATTTTGGACAACAGAAACACAAGTTTACACAACTTCTCATTCATTTAGATCTTACTGAACAATAATAATGTTGAGAACAAACCTAATCTATTATATAATATAATGTTGTTAATTAGGTTTGTTCACAAACATTCAAATCTTCCATCTACTTTAATCTATTATATTTGAAGATTAATTTGAACGTTTGAGAACAAACCTAATTTACAACATTATTATATGGATTTCTTAACATATCATGCTAGAGCCTCAACTCCAAGATATGATCTCTGAACGAGAGGATGGAAGATTATTCCATTTTGAGCATGAGTTTTGGTAGGCTTTTGCTTTTAGTTTCACCCCATTGAAAAGACTTCATATCAACGGAAAATGTTGTTATTTACTTATATACCCATATTTTTTCTTTTGTCTAACTATCGTTGGACTCTGCTCACATTTTCAACAAGCTACATGCACGTCTTTTACATAAATTTTGATCCAAAGAAGTTTTGTTCTTAGTTAGTAAATCGGTTAGCACAAAGAAGAAAAAATATTTGTAATCAACACAAACCTGACATACCGATAGCTAATTATGTAAAAGTTATTTGTGAGATTTTTTTTAAGTATGGGTTTTGAGAATTTGAACCTCCGACCTCAAAAGAATAAACATAAGTCCAACCGTTGAACTATGCTTACGTCAGCGCTACTTGTGAGATTCTAGTATTGATAAAGAAAAAAGATTAAAAAAATGTAGATTATCATAATTTATATGTGTAAGTGTAACAAGGAGTCCATGTCTAGCTAACATGAGCATAGTTCAACGGTAATTGACATGTATTCTTTCTCTTGAGGTCAGAGGTTTAAATATTCATATCTCACCTTTATTATACTTGTACTAAAAAAAAAAAAAAAAAGAGAGTTACACTACCTACTAATTATGCTCATATTTACTCTTCATTTGAAATGGTAATTTACCATGGGAGGTGCGTTACAACCCTATTTGGAGGTGTAATTAATTATTAAACAGTGCATCATAAATTCATCATGCACAGACCATGGTCTATGAATAGTACAATCACTCAATTTAAAATTTCATAAATGTACACACTATTTTGAAATGTGGTTGTTTTTTTTTTTTTTTGAAAAGCTTTTGAAATGGGTTGAATATCAACGATAAAGTTCATTCCATTAAGTTCAATTTTTTATTGTCAAACATTGAAACAACCTGTAGATGGGGTCATCGCATACAACACATACATATATATAAACATAAATTAAACACACAAATTTTCATTACCAACTACCTAACGCACACATGGTAGTGAGAATGTGTGCGTTGATAAATTATTATTACAAGATCTTTGATTTATTTGGCCCACATGGAAATTGAAAAATAAAAAGCAAAAAGAATGCCGCAAAATGAATAATAAATAATAATGGAAGGCAGTGTGGATCTTCTAGTGTCCTAAGCAGTCGCCTACTCCTAATAAACTTTTTTGCAGCCTTCACTTCCAAAATTAATTGAAATCTCAACCGATCGATCACTCTTTTTTTAACTTTAAAAAAAAAAAGAAAAAAAAAAGCTCTTCAAAAAGACAAAAGGAATCGTTGGTTCAGAAAGGCTGCAGCTTGAACAAAACAGTACTCAACCATCAACCATGTGCTGCTGTTTTTTTCTCTTCTAACTGTTTACTTTTGAGATGCAGATCCTTTGTCCTATACTTACCGAAAGACTAAGAATCTTGTTCCAATGTGGTTCGTATTGTATTAAGTTGGTTCTTGTTTTGTTTTGTTTTGTTTTTCCTTTTTTTTTTCTGGCAATGCGTGGTCGTGGGTTTCTGTGTTTTTTAATAATAGGGCTCTATAGCTTCACTTTGTTCGAGAGAGAACTTTTGGGAGAGGGGAAAAAAGAAAGAATTTTTAGGGTTTTGTGAGTTAGGTTTTGTAAGAACCAACTTGCTCATTTCTTAAATGAGAAAAGAGATACGAAGAGAAAAGTAGGGCAAGGAATTCATTTGCCTTGTACTTTCTCTTCAAAGTTTTATATGGCCTTTCAGCAACTTGAAAGTGTATTGTATTTGCATGGGTTGAATCCCATTGAAGCAAAATAAATAAAAATGAAATGGTAGTGAGAAAGAGAAATATAGCTAATATTTAAGGTATATGGCAGACGAAACCTTCAATCTTAGAACAAGTACAGGTGCACCTTACTTTAATCAAGGATTAAAATATTTGTCGATATATCTGTTCATATATCGATAAATTGGAGGATTCAACATGGATATTAAAAATTAATTGATATCTCCAATTTCTTTTATAAATGTCCATAAATCATAAAAAGATATCATCTATTAACTCCAATATAAATATAAATATTAATAACAAAATCTATAACTTAGTTTTGAATTAAAAAAAAAACTTAATCATTTAATTTAAATATTTTTTTGAAATTTTTTGATTTACAAAAATATTTGTCAATATCGACATCGATATTTTCATCCTTGACCTTAACTAGCAAGTTATGTTAAAGGTTAGTGAGCATTTTCAGCTTGGTTCTTCATATAATGTGTTTTGAGAACATTAGGGCCTGTTTGGTATGCAATCTGAAAACAGATTTTTGAAAACAAGGGATTCAATGAAAACAGAGTTGTATTTCATGTTTTCAGATATGTGTTTGGTAGCAGATTTAGAAATTAGATTCCAATTTAAACAATTGTTCAAAATGTGTTCTATAATATATTTATAGACCATTAACTAGTTGTAGTTGCAAAACTAAATATTAGATTGAATATAATCCATTATTAATTAATTTATGAACATGATTATTATTATAAAATTTGTACAATTATTATTTTACAATATCATATAATTTATAATATATTAAATTATATATTTTTTAATTTAACAAAAATAAATTGAGTTTATAACATCAAAAACTATATTTATTAAAGTTTTGGTATTTTCTAATGTAATTCTGCATTTTAAATTTTCAAATTCAAAATCTGGATACAATGAAAACATAAAAAAGTTGTTTTCAGAATTTTCACTATTTGGATCACAGAATTCGGAAACAGTTTTCGAAAACAAGTCTGCCAAACGCATATTCACTGAACTCAGTGAATCTGAAAACATAAAACAGAATTCGGATTGCATACCAAACAGGCCCTTACTTATTTACTCAATTTGATTATAATTAAAAGTACTGAATTTTAGGAATACTAAATGATGGACAACTTGAATTTAAATAAATTTTAGTTTTTCACTAATGTTACAATCGCATGTTCAACTAATAATATGATCAAAATTCTTTTAAAATTTTACCCATGATATTGAAATTGCAACGTCAGAATGTAAGGGCATAAAATTTAAAGAAAAAGATAGTTTTTTGAAAAAGGGAAAGACAAGTCCGCAACTGCTTTATGGGATGATATTATCTCCAATGCGGCTTCTTGGTGTATCAAATCAAAATTTTTTGTAAATTATGATGTTTCCAACATTGCTCTGAACTGGCGAGCTTTTTTCTAGCTCCCTCCTTTGTATCATTGTATTGTATGTTCCTTACATACTTTCTGTTATTGAATGAATGATTTTGAAGGTGGGGTGTATGATGAGGGTGCTAAAATTGTGCCAACCTAGTTGGGATAATTGGGTGCACCTACTGATTCCTCTTCTTCTTAAGTATTTTCTTCAAAAAATAAATTACATTTCAATAAATATTAAAAATTTCAAACTGTCTTATGTTGTAATTTTTTTAAGGCTAAATTATAATTTTGGTCACTAATTATTTGGGCAAAGTTTCAAGTTGGTTCTTATGATTTTAAAAGTTTCAACAATTTAGTCTCTATAATTTGAGTTTAGCTTCAATTTGGTCCCTATTGATTTTAAAAGTTTCAATTTGATCCCTATAATTTGATTAGCTTAATTTTAAATGGGTTTCTTTGATTTTGTTAAATCTTATAAATCATCTGTAAATTTTATTTTACCCAGTTGAAAAATGCACTTTTTTTTTATTCAACTCTAAATTCTAATATAGTCAATTAACATAATTTTTTTGAAAAGTACAATATAATATAGTCAACCAACAAAATTATTCCAATAGAAAGTTGTTAAATGAAAAAAAAAATTGTCAATATGATAACAATAGAGATATTTGTAAAGTTTGGCTAAATCATAGAGACGGAGTTGGAACTTTTGAAACTATAAGAACTAAATTGAAACTTTTAAAACTAGAGCAACCAAATTTGTAAATTAACCTTTTTTTAATTACTTCAGGTATGGTTAGATTAGATGCTAAATCGCTCTTGAAATTCTCTTAAAAAATATTCTAACTATAGAAATATTTAAATATAAATTGTTTAAAATCCATAATACAGTTCTATTGTGAGTTTTCATTTCATCTAATCTTGGCGACTTGTGTGTATTTCAAGGAGCTCTCGATTTTTTAAAATAAAAGTTGGGATATTTTTCTCAAAAAAACGTTTTCGATCTTTTTTTCGTTTTCAAAATAGAACATTTTTTTTAGTTAAACAATTACGGGTGGAGATTGGCCAAACCTCTAAAATAGTAAATAGTGTCTTACTTGAATTGATAAATAAAACAATTTTCTCGTGTGATAATAGCTTCTTTTGTTTTTGACTATATATGGGATAAGAGATTCGGACCTCTGACTTCTTGATTAAAAATACATGCTTATGTCAATTGAACTATGTTTATGCTAGTTGGGTTGGCAATAGTTTTTTTTTTTTTTTTTTTTTTTTTTTCTTGTTTTAGTTCTGTGTGGCAATAGTTATACATATAGTAAAAGTAAAGAGGTATTACTATTCACAATCAATGAACCTAGAAGAAAAAACGACTTCGATTATTTTTTAAGGCAAAAATAGTAATCTAAAGTCAAAGCATGTCATTTTCATGCATACTTGGAATATGAGCTGTAATAAAATTAATAATAAGAATTAAATACATAAAACAATAACTTATTAGTTGTATCTCAAAAGGAAAAAAAAAAAAATTATTAGTGAGTACATTGTAACTAGACACCACCCAGTCATTCTATGATTAATGGCCTAGTGCTTACCATTTAATTTCATGGCCCAAATCCACATCTCCAATTTTATTATTGTAATGTGGTATTTCTCTCCCTTATTAAAACATGCAATTTTCATATTTCTCCTAATATATATATATACACATAAACTTTTGATATCAAAAGAATGAATGAATGGCTTAATTGCTTAGCAATGTTCATGTTAACTATTATTCTATGAATAAAAGCCTTATTAATTTGATTCCACCGATACTAATCATAATTAAATTACCCTCTAAACAAGAACTTAGAATTCTGAGATGTGTCGAATCTATAAAAATCGATAAAAACGTACGGCTAAACAAAAAACTTGATACATAATACAATACAACAACACAATCGATTGAAACACTAAATCCAAGGGTTGGGACGCTTTGAACAAGCCACTGCCTCTTCTTATTCATAAAAATCGAAAAGGCAAGCTGAGAAAAATATACGAGTTTAGAAGCTAAAGAGAAAAAGGCAAAAAAAAAAAAAAAAAAAAAAAGCAAGCTGAGCAAGTAATGGCGGCCCGTTGGTTTGAAATCTTCAGAAATATATTATTCTTTTTAGCACAGCAAACTCTGTACTTTTTGTCACTCCTTCGAATCTTCCCTAGTGTTTGGGACACTCCATTTTTTTTTCTTTTTTCCTCTTCCATGTTTCATGTCTTTCTTTTTTTTCATTTTTTTTTTTTTTTTTTATAGATTTTGGCTCTTCAAGAGACCTCGAATGAACCCTATAAATACCCAAACAAACTCAAGGGATTGTACGTGCCCTACCAATCTTTCTTCTCTTAAACCACCCTCTTTCCTTCTCTCTCTATTTACATATCAATCTTTTTTTTCCGTTTTTGTTTGAAATGGCCACTCGGTTTTTAACTTACTTCTTTGTACTCATGATTTTGTCTCACCAACTGGTTCTCATTGAAGGAAGGAGACTGAAAGTAAAGAAAAATCAGCTGCGCTGTGGGACTTGCATGAGTCCTGGCAGTGCAAAGACCATAACAAAATCAGAAGCAGATCAAAAAAGCATTAATAATAATGATGCTAAGTACAAGAAGAAGCTGCACCACAGAACTGCCGATGGCTTTGTGGATGCCTTCCGCCCCACCACGCCCGGCCACAGCCCCGGCGTTGGTCACTCCATTCAAAACTGACAACCAATTAATTAATTCAATGTTATGTGTGGCCTATGAGGACTTCCTTTTTATTTCTCCTTCACATTCCTTGTCTTTCGTTTTATCCCATGTTGTAGGCTTAAGTAGTTTTTTGGGCGTAATGTATCGTGTTTTCATGTTCTAGTCTAAGCTTGATTTGTAATGTATTTTCGTTTTCATTTTCTTCGTTTTATATGTATGTATTTCAAATTGTCAATTGTACTATTATTAAATTATTGTAAATTTAATCTCTTTATTTCATATTCTTGGTCGACTATTTTTGTTACTTATAGATTCGAATGCTAAAACTGATACAACATTAAGAGATTTAAACTTTTAACTCCTTATTTTTCCGTTTTAGATTGAGGTACTACCAAACTTAAATAGTTTAAACTATTGAGTTTGGATATAATTTTTATCTCTTTAATTTATATATTCTCGGAAAATGAATAAATAACGTGTCGCATTACAGCTAGATTAATAAGCATCTGAGGGTTGCATGAATATGCATATATGCTGAACTTAATAGCTTCTCCCTCTCTCTCTTTCTTTTTCTGTCTGTCTATCCTAATCTTTGTTAACTATGAATTGATTTGAAAGAATATATTTAAGGGAATATACTGAGCATGTTCCTCGACATGAGGCTCTTTTATATGAAATTATATCTTTACCATGCAAGAGAGAGAGAGAGGGAGAGAGATTGTCTATGCCGACCTGGCCTCGAAAGTATAAGTTTATATCTTTTTAAAAAAATGATACTTTATCGATACGTATGTGAGAAATGTACGAAGAGAGGATTACATGAAAGCTTGTCAATTAAGGACTATGGTGTATAGACTGCATATTTGGCGAAGAGCTTGGATTTAGTCAACCAAAGAGCAAGATATCGTCTCAAAAATGAGGAAGAATACGATCCTTGCTGTTGAAAATATAAGTTTATAATACAACCACTCTTCATTATTTATGCAGATTAACCATTTATTCATTCAATCAACAATATTAACCCATTGTTTATTAACGGTTTCTATCCATTCAAATAAAACTGAGTGAATAAGGAATTTGTTTATTTCTTAAAGTTGAAGGTTTGTTCTCCAACCTTACATATATTGAGTAAATCACTTTTTAGAATAATATGTTTGACCTCTTTCTTAGTTTTATGATCAAATTTAACCTTAAAGTTTCAATCTATTGAATTCAGTCTTAAAGGGGGACACGTGATTCTATAGAAAGCATCACGATCACTTGTGAAAAAAAATTTGTTTGCTGAGATAGAAATGAAGATATCAAAAGATAACCGAAATTTCTAACTAATAAAAACCCTAATAAATACCTTTAAAAAAATGGCCCAGCAGAAATGATTGATTTTTTGAGATTTTAGATAGTAATGAGTATTTTGTGTGTTTAGAGACGATATTACTTTTTGGATATTAACTTATTGATTATATAGCAAAACAATTAGAATTAAAAAGACATCCAAGTTTTCTACACTGCCATTAATCACTTACAGTATTATCATTTCACAGCTTCTCTTTGGCATCAACTTCTGGCAACTTCAAAAGTACAGCAATCTTTTTCGAGAAGGAACGAAGATTATTTCATTCCGGAATACGTTACTCTACCTCTCACAAATACCCTGTAGACAAATGTCTTTGGATCGAGTCTTTGAAATATTTGGCCGGAGAGAAACAATCAAGTTTTCAATGAATTGTATTAAATCTTCGTTGCAGCTTTGGGAGACATTATCATACATGCTTCATTCTGATCCTCCAAATCTTCTCTCTTACTATATTTCCAACATAGCTCTCTATATTAGAGTGTTTTTATGTAGCCTCCTTTTATTTGTATGTTTCTCACATACGTTTTTTTTATCAATGAAGTATCCTTCAAAAAAGAAAAAGAAAAAGAAAAAAAAAAAAAAGACATCCACAATGGTTATCAAGAATCTTAATTTCCACTTCCAATTATACTTAAAAATCAATACACCTAATTAACAAATTCTACATTTATTGAAAAAAGATTAAGTAACTACTACAAAAGTTTAACTTATAACACTATAGTCTATTCCAATGGCCATATCATAGGCCATAACTAACGCCTATTGTAGTCTATTCTAGTTGAAAATCTTAACAAAAACTTCGTCAGTCCCACTAACTCAGTTGTTTTAATACACTTATAAAAATTAAAAGAGAAATCAAATCAAACTCGTGCATTGCACGTGAGAAAGTGCTAAAAAAAGGGAGATCCAATTTTGCTGCCGCTCGAAGACAAAGGCAATTCAATAGAGTCGAGACACATGCAGACCACTTGGAGTTGGAAAGTATTCCAAAATAACATTCAGTGTCAATTTGTACATTTATTGGGCCGCCATTTACTTTGCCTTTTCTTTTCTAATAGAATATTATAATATCATTAAACATCACAAAATACCCTTCTGGGCTTTGTCTTCTGGCAGCCGTGTCAGTCCGTATAAAAATATGGCCAAGTTGAGTCCTAAAAAGACATCCTTTTTTGTCGTTTAATACTAAGAAAGAAGTGGTTTGCTTTGCATCAATAGAATAACAAAAAGAAATGGCACGACAGCAAAACAGCAAGTGACCGACTTTCCCTAAGCCTCGGAACTCCCTCTTTCTCTCCCTTCCACATGACCTTTTAATTTAACCTTAATATTAGGGTAACCGCCAGAGAATCTGCTTTCTTCTCAACTTTTTATTCTTTCTCTGCTAATGATCATTCAGCTCGCAACCACTTTAATTTTGTACTACTAGTTTACTAGCCTGCACCAATATATGTTCAATAATATTGAAGTATCTGAGAATCAAGTTAGGTTTGTGGCTCTTCCCAATACTAAAAAGATTATTCAATCACTTTTCTAATCATTTTTCTTCCTCTCTTTTCAGCATCAGCCAATTGATGAAATGAAATGGGTAGGCATCATTCAGTCATTTAATTGAATGGATGGAAAACCCTTTTCTTCTTTTTGCCAAGTTCATTCTTCTTCAAGATTTCGGACAGTGGGGTTTTGGAGCTCTGATTCAATTTCACTTCAATGAATTGAGGGAAAGTTTCTTAATATACCATTATATAAAAAAAATTAAAATATAACTTTTGTAATACAACATTACACTGTTTGCAAGCTTATGATATATATAGAATAAATTCCACTATCCCAATAATTAAGGATACTTAAAAAAGTCCACAGACCCATTAACAAAGATCCAGAGTAAAACAAGTCCATTCATTAAGGTAGCCTTTAAAATAAAAATAAAAATATTATTAGTATTATTATTATCATGAATATTATCAGATTTTCTCTAGCTTATAGTTTTAAAAAAGCAAAAAGACAATTTACAAACTGAGAGCCTAAAATAGTCCAACCAAATGAACGGCACAAAATTGATGGAGAAGATAGTGGGAATGTTGTTGGGAGTGGAAGAGGGTGCATGTGGAATAGTGGGGAAGGACACTGTAATATATCAAAAATACAAATACAGATTTTTCTTTTTTTTCTTTTTTTAATTTTAATTTTAAAGCCAGAATATAGCCCTAGAGCTATTCGAAAGGTTAAAGATGTACAGAGCAAAGATCTGAAACTGAAGGAGAGGGTCCAAAAGCTTTGGAAATATCTCTGAAGCCCTAAAGCTAGCTACCTACTTAGTACTAGGCTACCCTAAACTTTAGAGGTCGACTAACTTAATATATTTAAAATCATTACATTATTAATTCAAAAAGTGACCCAAAAAAGTTAGGGATATGGGCCACGGGGGAAGGGGGGCAGCCCGAATATCGACAACTAAACATAATAGCTAAAGTGCTGCATATATTTTTTTTTTAAGGGTTGCTCTTAAATACTTGATATAAACCATTCATATAACTATTTCTCTTTCTTATTTATTTATTTCAATAACCCATTATTCTTTATACAACAAATAACAAACCCATATACTTCAATTCCCAATTCACCATATATATAGAACGTTAGGTTCAAAGCTTTTTCAGTACACAAAAATCTCCCTTCAACTTCAAACCAAGCTTCTTTCTTTCTCTCTCCCTCTCTCTCTTTTCTTTTTTCTCTCTATATATATTTAAATGATGAAGACAACTCAGAGGCTTTCCGGGGTTTGTGTTTTGATTCTTTTTTTGGTTTTATGTTTAAGCCATGAGGGTGTTTACGTAGAATGCCGGCATCTCAAGTCCTCAAGATGCAAAAAATGCTCGAAATTGGTCAGTCCGCCGACGGTTAATGTGAGTGGAAAGAAGGCCGCCGCCGGCGATGTGGGTTTCGCCGGAAATCGTCAACAATTTAAAACGAGCAAAGCAGAACAACCTCAAGACTTTCGTCCCACATCGCCTGGGCACAGTCCTGGAGTTGGCCACCATATCAACAACTGAAAAAGCTTCTGATTCTGTGTGCTAAATTTTACATCATGCATTCCATTGTTTTCTCTCTCAGAAAAAGGAAAAAAAAAAGTTAGCATTTTCTTGTAAAGTTATTATGACTTAAAGATCTAGCTTTTCATAAACCACAAGAAATTATTGTGTGCTTAATTAAATGGTATTTATCTTTGTTATTCTTCCTTCGCTTGTAATCTAATTATTCATTATGTGCTAATTTGGAGGTCGCTCTCTTGATTAAGAACCAAAAAAAAAGATAATAAATCTTAAACCATTACGAGAATCAAAAACTTAGTAGGTTTTATGATAAATGTAAGCCGTCCAATATATTCTTTTAACACCGGCCATTCTTTTATGTGTTGACTTAATTTTGATTCATGATGTTTTAGTATGTGAATTATTATTGATGAAATGGTGAGGAAATAAAATGGTAGGTTTTGAACTCAAAAAACATTAATAGATCCAAAAGTGTCCTTTATTTATTATTTCATTTCCGGTCTTTTTTTTTTTTCAAAAATGAAAAGCAAAAAATGTCTTTAATAATTATTTTATCAATGAACATCCTTGTTGGTAGAAAAAAACAAATAAAAGAAGTTTGAAAAGGTTTAGGAGTCTTATGAGTTACTATAATAATGTAATGAATTTTAAAATAAAGTGATTGAATCTTAAAGGATGTAAGGGACAATAAAAAAAAAAATGGAAGTGGAAGAAAATGGTAGCTAGGTGGAGATTGAGAAAAAAATATTAGTTTAAAAGTCGCTTTTTGATTGAATAGTGGTCGTTAAGTTAGTTTAAGTAAGCACACCGCCAAGAAACACTAATCATGCGAGGTCCACCCTCGATTTTTTAGTTCATTAAATTATCGAAAGCCTAAAATAAATAAACATATCTCAAAACCTCTAAAAAGATTTCTTATACACCTCCCCACAACAATTTTCCAATGTCATATTGTGAACTCAATTTGTCCATTTTTCAGATTTCTCCATGCACCCCTGTAGAGAAAAAAAAAATAAAAAGAAAATAAAAAGTAATTATTACATATCAATCGTGAGCTCAACTACTCAACGATCTTAATTAGTTATACGAATTTACTACTAGATTTTTCTTATCCCTATATCTATCCCTAGCTAGTTATCTATCTATAGTGAACTCAAAAAGAAAAAAAATCTATAAATAATAGTTATTTTTATATCCACTGTAAAGACAGAGAGAAATGGGTGAACAACATATCCAAGAGTGAATCTAGAATCTTTTTTTTTTCTTTTCCTTTTTCTCTTAAGATGCTTAATTATTTCATATTTCATCGTACAAGAATGGTTTTGGCCCCACCAAACAAGACAGAGCTCGTGGAGTTTGATCGTAAAACATGCAAGTTGAAGCATGTGCTCTGTTTATTTAGGGTGTATATAAATAAATTTATACATATACACACATTTGATTCCCCTTTAATTTCAATTTGATCTTCGTTATTAAAAAAGAAAATCTTTATAATCCACTTTATACGTTACTTGATTAGTTGTTTATTTGCTACATAATTAACTAACTGTCGTTGTTTTTTTTCTGAAAAAACTCCGATTAGTAGTTTATTAGTTACATAATAAAATAACTGACATTTTTTTTTCTGAAAAAACCAACTATCATTTTAGAGGATCTATTTGGTTAATCAACCTACGGAATATTTAGATAACAAAAAGAGGAATAAATAAAATTTCACTATAGTAATCGAATTGACACGAGTAAGTAGGTAGGTTGGTGTGTACAGAAAAATTTAATAAAATGGTATTTCTATCCTTTCACAAACCACATGAGCGATTGAAACCATTTAAAACGCAATCGTTGGATTTGCAATATAAATTAAATAAAACCACAAGGTTGTGATTTGCAATTATTCCTTTAAATTATATATTGTGTATTATGTCACAGTAGGTTATCTTAAGTTTTAGTAATGTACTTTCTAATACTCAAATAGAGAAATGGAGATCATGCAAAGGGACAACTTTTTCTTTGAAAAATATTGATTTTCTATTGTGTATTGAAAACAAAAATTGATTTTGATTTCAAGAGCTATCATAAAAAAAACTTCTTGTAAAAGTTAATAATATTATTGAATCGTAGGTACTATTTAAAGATTCTTGATTTAGAAGGAATGACTATTTTTTGTTTCGAAAAATTTGACATTTGTGACAACACACTAAAAAGATAACCCAAAAAGAATTTAGAATTTAGAAACCTATTAACACTATTTTTACTGAACTTTTGCTTTTTCTGCTTTTTTTTTCCCCCTCAAAAAACAAAAACTTTTCAAATACCAACCATTTAGAATACAATGAGCGTAGGGTAGGTAGTTTTATTAAACTTTCCCAAATAAAAGCAAAGGGCATGATGAAAATATACACATGTTCAGTTGAGCCAATATCTGACTTAAACTTATCATATATCAAATGATTGGATAGATCATAATGTTGAGATTCTTTGGATTGGAAAAGGAAACAAAGGGAATATAAAAGGCCTCTTGGGACTTTACCTACAAAACACCACTATTTTTGTTCACTGAATATGTAATATTGTCCATCGGTCTAATAAAAGAGTATGATATTCTGTGTTATGGGTATATGGATCCTCAACATTAGATGGCTATTATTCTACAACCAAATTAGATGGGCTAACTTGAGTATAAACTATGCTTCATAAAGTAATGTTGACAAGAAATTTATTTTTCTTTTATAAAAAAAAACGACCAACTAGAAATGATATTCAACGTCAAAACTCCGATCCAACATGAACGTAGCTTAATTGTTCAAGGAATTATTACTTACCTCCTCAATGTCAGAAGTTCAAATCTAATCTCACCCCTTGTTGAACTCTAAATATATTATTCGAGGTCAGAACAATTAGAAAATAGTCTAAAATCCACTCATTAATTCTAATCTATGTCATCATCATTAACATTTCATTAAGTATGTTACAAATTTTTATTTTTATTTTTAGATTACAAATTTGTATAATAAGTATCATGTTTTGTTGACATTTTCACAATTCTTTAGAACTATTGGTCGGGCATTATTATCAATATCGAATCATTTGATTTAGAGAATATGTTGATGAAAAGTGAAACTTCGTAGTCTTGAGCATGAATACTACTTAGCTCGTCTTAAATTGAAAAAATTAGATTAAAAGATTGATATTTTAAAGTCTCTTTCTAATTTGCTTCCCTTAAGTTTTCATAACAGAAAGATTATATATATATATATATTGAAGAGTTAAATTTTGCATCTCCCGTGAAAATCTAAGGCTGCACAAGACATTGAATAATCAAATTTGACATAGGTTAAATGTCTTATTATATTTTTTGGATCAATAATACCTTGACACGGTATTTAGTTGGAGCAGATCTTAAGGTCAATTCTATACCAAAAAAAAAAAAAAAAAAGAATCTCTAGTATTTTAATATTAAGAAACGGTATGTTCTAATTTAATAGTCTACAGTTTGTATGGCAACCATCTTGTTTCTAATTGTTTTTATTTTTTCAAAAAAAATTATGTTAGTTTGCTGATAATTTTGTTTATTTTAATAATCTACCACAAATTTGAGAATGAAAATAATATAAATTGCAAAAATATTTTTAAAAAGTCAAAACCAATAAAAAATTCTTAGCAGACAAGTATGACTTTTAAAAACGAAATTGATTTTAAAAGTTAATACCTATGGGTTGGCTTACAATTAATGGATGGTGGTTCATGAATAGAGAGAATGGGAATATAATCTCATTCCCATCATCTTTTCATTCCAGGTAAAATATAGCAAAGGCTTACGTTCTTTGAGCAAAGCTATGTCTAAAATAATTAAAATAAAATTAAAAGTTACATTCCTTAGGTTTGCCAACATATATCCTACCTGTATATATCCATCTAAACCAAAATGTCATTTTCAATATTAATTGCTAATAAATTTCAATTAATGTTAATTCAATTGATAACGACCATTCAGAATTCGAATCCTAACTTCCACTCTCACTTATATTCTTAAAGAAAAAAAATCATAGTCTGTTTCAAATAAAGGCATCTATTAATATAATTATTAATAGATAAAAATAAAATAGAATAATAGTCTAATTAGCTGATTGTATATTGATAATGATAAAATATTGATTTAGCTAAATTAGTTTTGGATTAGTTAGTTATGCACCAACTCATGCTAAGATCTGTTAGACAAGTTTTTGTTTTTGAAAAAGAAAACTTTTTTTTTTTTTTTTTTTTTTTTTTTGCCTTTTCCTTCTCAAATCCATATGTCTTTGAAAAATAAGGTATTGGGAATACAAATAAGAGTGCCAGTTGCAAAATAATGGCCAGCAAAAAGTCTAATCAGACTAAGTAACAGTGAGATGAGATTCCACCAAAGAGAGCAAATCAAAAGAGTTTTATTATTATTTTTTTAATTTTTTTGAAAACAAATACTTCAATAAATACAACCACCACCAACCACAACAGTTAATACACGGGAATAACAAAATCCCACCAAAACTCTTCCTCAACCTCAAATGACATATTAGGAAGACCTAAACACTCCCCCACTGACAAGCAAGCAGCCGGAACAACGACCGCATGACCCAGCAAATGAGCAGTTGAGTTTCTGGCTCTAGGACAATAGGAGAAGGAAAACGACCCCAAATTGCAGACCAGATCACTAATAGCCTCCACGACAAAGCTGATTTCAGAGAGATCTTCACCACACATGTTCAGAAGCTTTATAACCTCGACAACATCCGATTCAACGATCAACTTGGGGAGAGGTCTCACAATATTTCTACTAAGAAACACTAGTCCTTTGATAGCTTGGGCTTCTAAAACTTTATTCGGCCACCTGGAATTAAGTTGCTTCCAACCAGCACAGATGGGAGATCCATTAGAGTCACAAACAATCCAGTCGATCCCACCTCGACCTTGAGCTTCAGGCCACGATGCGTCGGTGTTGAGCTTCCAGAAATTTGTTAGAGGAGGGATCCAAAGATCATGATTTGGAGGGCTCTCCAAGCTTTGCGAATCCAAATTAGCCTTATCGTGATCAAGCTCTAAATATTGCTCAATCCACATATGGATTTGCTTAGCTTATGATTAGCTTTTTACCTATTGTGAAGAATCTAGTTTCTATACGTCCAAAGGCTCCAGAGGATAATAATTGCTTTTCTTAGATCTTCGGCAGTGGAATGCTCATCTAAATGCTCATCTATCCACTGGTTTTATTTTCTTTCTTTCTTTTTTGGTTGGGTTGGATTTTGATTAATTAGATTGATATGCCATATGCTTTTGATGAGAATCTGAGATGACATTTTTTGGCTGGATAGCTTCCTGGCAAAACTCTTACAACCATGTGAATTTGTGCCATTCCACTGCCTTTTCTCTCTCTATCATTTCATTGCTATTTTTTTCTCAAATAAAAATATTAAATCACTCTAAACCAAATAATTAAATGTATTAGAATTAAGGTTTAAATATAATTCTTCATCATTACAATTTACTCCCAATTCTAATTTAATGCCTAGAGTTTAAAAATTAGAAAGGTAGGTAAACTTTAAAAGCTAAAGCTATATTTTATCATAAATTTAATTTTCTAATATATTCTCAACCGAAGATAAACTTAGTTGGAAGATTTCTATGTTATATTGTTTTTAGTAACAAAAAGTTCAAATGACAAAATTTTTTAAATCTTTGAAAAATACATTAATGAAATTAGGGGCCATCAAACCATATAAGAATTTTTCTTTCTTTTTAAAAGAAAACAAGAATCATTGAAAAAAAAAACATATCTTTATAGATTCCCAATGCAAAATTATGGATGCCCTAGCTTTCTTCAAAGTTCATGTCATAATGGGGAGGAAGGAGGAACAAGCCCATCAATACTAAACAGGCCCAAGCCCAGGATTTCATTGACATGAGACTCAGATAGAGGCCACATTTTCCTTTGGAAGGGTGTCCAACTTTTTATACATACATTAATGTTTCAATTCTAAAATGTAAGGGAGCAAATTATAGAAAATAAATCTAAAATCTTAATTTTATGTATAATTTTTTTAATATTAGGCAACTTAGAGAGGGTGCCCCTTCTTGGCTCCACCTTTGGGAACATAATTTCGTTAATAAAATTTATTTTTCAAAAGGATTGATAAAAATGTTCTAAGAAATACATATTACTTCATGAAATTTATTATATTGTATTAGAAATATATAAGAAAATTATTGGCCATTTGAGTATATTCAAGGAGAATTTTCTTCTTAAATAAATTACCAAAAATGTCTTAGTTTTTAACGAATTTATTAGGCCCCATTTGGTTCGTGATCTAAAAACAGACATTTGAAAAATAAGAGATTCAACGAAAATAGAGTTGTATTTCATATTTTCATATATGTGTTTGGCAGCGGATTTATAAATTGAATTCTAATTTAAACAATTGTTCAAAATATGTTCTATAATATATTTATAGACCATAAAACTAGTTGAAGTCGTAAACTACATATTATGTTGAATATAAACAATTATTAATTAATTTATGAACATGTTTTTTTGTTATAAATTTTGTATAATTATTATTTTACAATATCATATAATTTATAATATAGTATAGTATACATATTTTAATTTAATAAAAATAACTTGCGTTTATAACATTAATACTATATTTTTTATATTTTTTAATATAATTCTATATTTTAAATTTTCAAATTCAAAATCTGAATTCAACAAAAAAATTAAAATGTTGTTTTCAGAATTTCCACTATTTGAATCACATAATCAAAAAATAGTTTTCAAAAACACATTTGCTAAACACTTACTCACTGAACTCAATGAATCTAAAAACAAAAAAAAAGAATTCAGAATACCCATCAAACATGCCCTTACGTAGTAGCGATGTGATCATGCCACTAGTGTTTGTATCAAGTACTTCTTTCAATCTAACTATAAATAAATAAACTTTATTTCCTGGGACAATTCCATTATCATCATTCCTTTTCATTAAGTTGAAATATATATTTATAAACAAGTTAATTAGTCAAACTCAAATTGCACACCTTTCAATTAATAGGCCATAAAAAAGGAGCAATGAAATTTAAAACAGCAATAGTTAATTACCCTAAAGCTTTTATAATTGATTGGCTATCAAGTTTTCTTAATGATGAAGGAATATTTTATAAGATATAGCATGAAAATTGATGTAGGTTGGGAAAGATGATATAATAAAAAGTGGGTTGGAAGTTGACAACAAAGAACATGCCTCTATCCACATCACAACATGTTTTATTGCAAATATATATATATATATAGAATAACTTAACATATGCATACATTTATTCCAAAAATATATTAAGTTTGACAATGAGTAATTTAAATATCTTTTTGCTGACTACACTATATGAATTATATGATGAGGATTATATTTTATACCAAATTTATAAACGAAGACCAAAATAAATTTGAAGATTTATTATTGAAACAAGATGAAATTTTTTTATTTAATTAGACTACTAGTACCAACGCTTAGACTTTTTAATAAACTAGGTATAATGAAGAGTAATAAAAGAGAACATCATTTTAAAAATATAGAATTGTATACATGAACAAATTAAAAAAATGTTGTGCACTTGTAACAATGATGGCATATCTCGACTTTAGTGATTGATACTGAAGTCAAAATATTAGACTAACAAGGAAAAGTATAACTTTTTCAAGAATACCAAAGTTCAGTAATCTTTATTTTACCATTGAAATTCGAATAGAAATATTGAATGCAATTGAAGTTCTCCAATGAAACAAAGTTTCCAAAGAAATGGAATTCCAAAGAGAGAAGTATAATTTAACTTGATTTCGACTTTTTAATTGACAAGGCAGCACTTTCTATCTTTTTATTAGATAAAAATAAACTTATTTTCTTACCTAATCTCATAAATATATATGTGTAAAATGGATCTTATTTTAATCCATGATTTGAATCATGACATTTGCCGAAATATAAGAATATAAAGAGTCCGATTTAAAGATAAAAATGAATATTAAAAAGAATTAGGGACATGAGAGAGGATATATTTCAACTATATATATATATATATATATATATATATATATATATATATATATATATACATACATACATACATACATACATACATACATACATATACATATATACACACACACATAGTTCTAGAAGACCTGAAGGTGTCATGATCACTAGACTACAAACTTGATGTCTTCAAAGAATAGGTTAATGAAGCTCAACCACTTAAGATATCTAAATTATATGCTAGGTATATATTGGAATGTTAAAATGAATTAACAAAGTAATTGTTTTTTTCTTCATCTTTTATTGTATCTTCTTCTTAACTATTAGAACTTGTATTTCTTTTCTATTATTAGTCAATTAGTAAGTTTTATTTTGGACTCTTCTGTACTTGATAGGACCTATAAAGTCTTATTTAATTACACTTATTTCTTGTTAATTAGAAGGATTTTATGTGTTTTATTATTATTTTTTAGGGATTCGAGCAATTCACGTGTTTTGAAGAGTTTGCACAATTTCAGAATTAATTCGGACCAAATTGGAGGTGATTCGAGCAACTGAATTTCTATACCAAATTTGACCGATCATATCATGATATTTCGAGATGAAAATATATTCAAATTTGGTATCAAATCGAAGCTTATTGAATTATCTTTCCAACGGTATAAGGCTCATTGCATTCCAATAAGTATTATGAAAGTTATGGCATTTTGAGTGATTACTACTCCTGCTGGAAAACTGCTGTACCCGAGAATATTTTGTGCCACATTAGATATAATTTTAAAGATCTCGGAATTATCTTTCCAACCATATAAAGATCACATTGATCCAAAGTTTGGAGAAGAAGTTATGGACAAAATAATGACGACTGCGCAATCCAGAAACTTTCATTATTTGCAACATTTTATGTTTGTTTTGAGAATTTAGGGAAGGATTTTCGAGTTTTAGATGTATTTTCCAGCATTTTACAAGAGAGAACATTATTTACTTTATTTTATTTTATTTTAAATATTATTCCTTAATTGTTTTGGAAAAATATCTTTCTAGAATTTAGGGTTTCTTACTTGTTTAAGTTGTCTACTTCAAGGCTATTTAAGCATTCTTATGGACAGCAAAGGAGGATCTTTTTTTTTTGGCCTCTTGGCCTAGACGTTTTTAGAGAGTTTTTAGACTCCTTTTCTCTTTTCTCCTTAGACAATAATGGTATCAAATTTTATCACGATGCTCGGCTAAACTTCGTGTTCCCAGTTCAGAGGTCGGTTGTAATCAATTGCAATATTGTGAGGTTTGAACCTTAACGTAGTTTTCTTTCAATTGCAAGTATTCTTTGATTCCCGTGTTAATTTTATAAGCATGTATTTTGATTGAATTGATGCCTTAATCGCTTTACATGTTTGATTGCTAGTCATGATCATGATCCGTAATTGTCATGTTTAATGAACCGATAGCATTAGGATTATTACATGTGTATGTTTTGTGGGTTTCCATATTACATGGCTTGCATGTTTAATTCTAGGAATTAAAGGAGCATCTTAATTAGATTAAAGTTATTTCATCTAATTAGTTGTCTTGGTCCTTCCAAAGCACGTAATGCCTTTATCTAAATAATTTGGAGCGATTTTGTCAAAATTGTTTAGGTAATTAGCATTAACTTGACGTTTGTTAGAGTTAATGACCTTAGAAAATTTGCTACTTTTTGGGGTTTCCTAATAAGTTGACCAAATGCTTGCATTGTTAAGTTTAAATATTTTCAATGCTTATGATCAATTTTTGCAATTGAGTAGAATCGCACATTTGGATTGGAATTTGGTAAGATTTGATTTATCTTTATTTTATTTGCTTATGTTTTATTTTATTAATAAAAAAAACACAAACCCCCCCCCCCCCCTTTTATTTGTTTTCTCCTTGGCAAATTTAATTTGAGAAATTAATATTCGGTTCCCTGAGATCGACTCGGTCCACTCAATATTGCTACAAGTAGCATAGGATCGGTTTATAAATTGTAATTTGACGAGCCCTCGACAAGCTCGCATCTGTACTCCATGGCTATTTATATGCCATATTATTTCATTAATAAAGTGGCAAAGTATTATTTACTTTCTCAAGCCCTAATATGGTATCAGTTGAAGATTTTCTTTGAGAAAGTTTTTTCGCGCTTCTTGCCCTCATTCGCCATGGCTGAAACTGATCACACGGATCCATCTTCCACCAACTCTACCCTTCCTCCTTCTTCATCATCTCCATCTACATGTCACTCTATTCTTGAACTCTATGCCAATTCTTATTTTCTTCATCATTCTGACAGCACAAGTATTGTTCTCGTCTCGAATCTATTGACCGAAAAAAATTACAATTTGTGGAGTCAAGCGATGACCATTGGATTGACGGTTAAGAACAATTTCAGCTTTGTCGATGGTTCTATTTCTCGTCCAACTGAAGAATTATTGAGTTCTTGGATCATTTGTAACAGCATTGTTACCGCTTGGATCCTTAACTCATTGTCGAAGGAAATTTCTGCTAGTATTAATTTTGATGATTCCACTCGTGAGATTTGGCTTGATCTGCAAGAACAATACCATAGGAAGAATCGACCGCGTGTTTTTCAGTTACGGCGTGAATTGTCCAATCTTCATCAAAATCAAGATTCTGTCACTTCATATTATGCAAGATTGAAGACGCTTTGGAATGAGTTGATCTCTTATCGACCTTCATGTTCTTGCAGAAAGTGTTCTTGTGGAGGAGTAAAGGAGCTCATGACCAATTTTCAGACAGAGCATGTCAAGACTTTCCTTATGGGCCTCAACGACTCCTTCAACCATGTTCGCTCTCAACTCCTATTAATAGAGCCTGAACCTACGATTAATCGTGCTTTCTCTCTAGTTGTACAAGAACTTGAGCAACACACGATTCCTTGTCCTTCATCCGTTGTTGATTCTGTGACTTCGGCTGCTGCCTTACTTGTGAAGAACACGACTTCTGCTGTGTCCAATTCTCGTTCTTCATCGAACAACGCAAAGAAGAAGGAACGACCTATCTGTACTCACTGCGATATCCAAGGTCACATTGTTGACCAGTGTTATAAACTTCATGGATATCCTCCTGGTTATCACAACAATCAGAAGTCTTCTACCAAACCGGATTATTCTACCTTTGTTTCTAGTTCTCCTTTGTCTTTTGATCCTCTTTCCACATTGAGCAGTGTGCAATGTTAAGGCTTATTGACCTTATTTCAAACACATTTAGCTAAAAGCAAAAGTTGATTCTGATTTTGTCTCTGAAACTTCTAGAGCATCACATGTGGCAAGTACATGTTCTCCTTCTGATATATTTTCTTCTCCTGACTGTTGGGTGGTTGATTCAGGTGTTTTTTCCCATATTTGTTCCTCCAAAGAGTATTTTATTTCGATCAAGCATGTCATTGGTGTTACTGTCTCTTTGCCAAATCATGAGCGTGTTTGTGTTGATTATGTTGGAGATGTGCGTCTTAACTTTGATATTTTGCTTTAGAATGTGATGTTTATTCCCACATTTTGGTTCAATTTGCTTTCTATCAATGGTCTAACAGCCTCGTTGCCTTTCATTGTTCGGTTTATTGGTGCCTCGTGTGTCATTCAGGACAAGTCATGTTCAAGGGCGATTGGCAAGGTTGACTTATAGAAAAGGTTGTACTTGTTGCGTGCTAATTCCTCAAAGCAACATATTCAACCTGATTTGTCTCTACAGCACATTGCTTACTCTGCTTTTGGTCCAATTTGGCATGAAAGGTTGGGTCATCCCTCTGTTAAACATCTACAAGCTTTAAAGTCTATCTTGCATCTTGATTATTTGCTAACTATTCTCAGCCCTGTTTAGTGTGTCTTTTAGCTAAACAATGTCACTTATCGTTTCAATTTAGTTCACATATAGCAGATAATATGTTTGATTTAGTCCACTGTGACATTTAGGGTCCTTATCAGTCACCTACTCATATTGGTTATCATTTTTTCCTTACTATTGTTGATGACTTTTCAGTACGGTTCACTTGGGTCTTTCTCATGAGACAAAAATTTGATGCATTGTCCATTGTACCCCATTTTTTCGAGCTTGTAGATACTTAATACAATACTCGTATCAAGTGTTTTCATTCAGATAATGTGAAAGAATTGTCTTTCACTGATATCTTTCTCTCAAACGAACTAGTTCATTAATTTTCTTGCGTTGCTAGGCCTGAACAAAATTCGGTGGTGGAGAAAAAGCATCAACATCTATTGAATGTCGCACGTGCATTAATTTGTCAGTCACATTTGCCTATAAAGTTCTGGGGAGAGTGTGTATTAACTGCTCCTTTTTTAATCAATCAAACACCTTCTCCTATTCTGGGTTGACAATCACCTTATTTCTGGTTGCACAATAAGAATGTTGATTATAATATGTTTCGTATTTTTGGTTGCTTATGTTTTGCATCTACATTGACTTCACAGCGTTCTAAATTTCTGACACGAGTGATTCCTTCAGTGTTTCTTAGGTATCCTCCAGGTATGAAGAGCTGTCATTTGTTTGATATTGAGAATCAAAAGTTCTTTGTTTCTCGTGATGTGGTCTTTCATGAGACTATCTTTCCTTTTCATCAGATAACATTGCCAACTGAAGTTTCTAACCTGTTTCCAGATATAGTCTTGCCTATTGCATTTGATTTTTCTGGCTTATCTGATGATATGTGTGATCCTCATGCTGTTTGTGGGAGTCCTAATACTGGTTTGTTGCCTACTATTGGTAATTCTATTGGTAATCTTATTGTTGGACTGTCTATTACTGATGTGTGTTAGTCATAATGATGCTGCCTCTGTTGGTAATTTTGCCACTACCTCGAGTGAGTCTTCTAGTACTTTAGCTCCTATGAATATTGTTGCTCCTTGATGCTCCTCTAGGCCCAGTAAGCAACCTTCATATTTACAAGACTATCATTGTAGTCTTTTACACTCTACTAATTGCCCATGACAACGTCTAAGTTTCCATGGCATAAGTTTTTGTCTTATGATCAATTGTCATCTTGTTACAAAAAGTTTGCTCTGAGTGTTTCAGCTACTTATGAGCCTTACTTTTATCATCAAGCAGTGTCGTTTGCACATTGGCGTGAGGCCATGAATGAGGAGTTAATTGCCATGGAGACTAACAAAATATGGTCTTTTGTGTCTTTACCTGTGGGGCATCATTCTATTGGATATCAGTGGATTTATAAGGTGAAACATAAGGCAGATGGCTCTATTGAGAGGTACAAGGCGAGGCTTATGGCCAAAGGTTATACACAACAAGAAGGTTTGGACTACATTGAAACATTTTCCCCTGTGACTAAACTAGTAACCGTTAAGGTACGTCTCTCTATTGCTGCTTCTATGAATTAACCTTTGATACAACTAGATGTTAATAATGTATTTTTACATGGCGATCTTTAGGAATAAGTGTATATGGATTTGCCTTTAAGGTACAAACATAATGTGGTTGCTAGTCAGGGGGAACGTTTAGTCTGCAAACTTCATAAGTCCATATATGGTCTTAAGCATGGTTCGAGGCAGTGGTTCGATAACTTTTCTCATGCTTTATTACTTCTTAGTTTCAAGCAGTCTAAATCCGATTACTCTTTGTTTATTAGAGGGACATGATCTAGTTTTATTGCTCTGCTTGTATACGTTGATGACATTATAATAACTGGTGCTTCTATTGTTAATATTGAAGCTTTAAAATACCATCTTAATGCTATTTTTACATTGAAAGATTTGGGTTCACTGCTGTATTTTTTGGGCCTTGAGCTTACTCATTCCTCAAAAGGGATTTTTTTATGTCAGGGTAATTACATTCTTCAGCTTCTTGAAGATACTGGCTTCCTTTCTTGCAAGCCTTCTTTGTTGCCCATGGATCCTCACATTAAACTTTCTCCTTCTGATGGTGTTTTATTAGATGATTCTACTGCTTATCGACGACTCATTGGACGTTTGTTGTATCTTACTATATATAGGCAAGATATAAGCTTTGTTGTGCATAAATTGAGTCAGTACATGGCTACTCCCAGACAACCTCATTTAGCAGCTGTTCATACCTTGTTGAGATGTTTGAAAGGTTCTTTAGGTTTGGGGATTCTTTTGTCTACTTCTTCTTCATTTCAGCTCCGTGCCTTTGTTGATGCTGATTGGGCATCTTGTGTTGATTATCGTAGTTTACATCTGGATTCTGCGTGTTTCTAGGTGATTCATTGGTTTCATGGAAGTCTAAGAAGCAGAGCACTGTATCTCGTTCATTAGCTGAAGTAGAGTATCGAGCTCTTGCTATTGCATTAGTGAGCTCGTATGGTTAAATCAGTTGTTGCGTGATTTTTAGGTTCCAGTTGCTTATCCCTTTTTGGTGTTTTGTGATATTAATGTTGCAACTGTCCACATTGCTTTTAATCCAATGTTTCACTAACGGACAAAACATATAGAAATTGATTGTCACTTCGTTCGTGATAGGATTATTCAAGAGGATGTGAAATTGTTGCCTATACGGACACAGTTCTAGCTTGCGGATCTTTTCACAAAAGCCTTATTTGCTGTTTCTTTTAAATCTCTGTTATTCAAGAAGGGCGTTCTTAATTTCTTGGCTCCATCTTGAGGGGGAGTATTAGAACTTGTGTTTCTTTTATGTTATTAGTCAGATAGTAAGTTCTATTTTGGAGTCTTCTGTACTTCATGACTATTTATATGCCATCTCATTTCATTAATAAAGTGGCAAAGTATTATTTACTTTCTCAAGCCCTAATATTAACCAACCATAAAAGAGAAAAAGAAAGGTTAGGAAAGACATGATTTCAAAAATCATTTGTAAAAGTTTAAACTCATAGCTTGATAAGCATCTTTAATTAATTATAACCAATTTGATGTTTAATTTTAGTTCATTTTATTATTTTATTGTAATTTGAATTCCATTGAAGTAGTTCTACGTGGGTTAGGTGGGCAACTTTTATATCAAGTACAATGAGGTGTGCTATTAATTACATGAAACTTTAATAAAGAAGTCTTTCATTTTGAATCCAAAATGGAATTAAAATCTATAAAATCAATTGTTTTCAATGCATAAAGGATAATTTGACAACTAGAGACCTAGAATATTTTGGCTTCCCTCATACCAAAAAAAAGAAAAAGGGCTCAATGGAACAAATAGTAGGTTAGACAGCGATATCTTACAATTTTAATTTTTCTTCTAAATAATATTAAAAATGATTGTCTTGACTTTATACTTATGAGTTGAGAATGAGGCCAAAATATTGAATCACAAAACTTGACCTTAAGATTCATGTTTCAACTGCCTCCCTTTACATGTTGTAAGTGTTTGATTCATTATACTTGACTTTATTATAAGCATTGAATTATAAATTTTTTAATGATCGTCTGGACTTTTTTATCCCTACCCCCATTGTTGCCTAATTTCATTAGTTAGATTAGACTTTTATGTATATATATGAAGGTCCACTGTAAAACTGACATATGTCAAGATTAGTGTGGTTCGTACAGCATACACTATTATCTTCATTTCTTACTATATTATCCTCAATGAAAAATTATTTGTTTATCTATTTACTTTTAATTTGAATGTTATTGATATGTTTTTTTTATTATTATTTTGTAGAAGTGCCCAACTTGATGGTTTTCATTATTTATCTGCCTTTCTAACACTTTTTTAGTCCACATAAAATAAAGCCTTTATTTTTTATTAAGAGATTAAAATTTTGAATCTTTTATCCTAGTTAATTATTATTTGTTGAGAGTGCAAACAATTTTTCACGTTGGTTAAGAAAAAGAAAATATCATAGGTATATAAGTGAAAGACAATATCTCAATTAGTATGACATTAAAATTAAATGTTAAGTTAGAAGTATAGTTCATGAATTTTTAGGTTCCTAAACTTTCAATTTTGTGTTATCTCTCAACTTTCAATTTCGTATCTAATAATTAGTCATTAACACATTCAACATTTAATAAAATTGAATTATGAGCTTAATAAAGATATAAACTTTCAATTTTATATTTAATAGGTCTGTTAATTTTATAAATATCAAATATATGTTAATGACTTAAGACACAAAATTGAAAGTTCAAGAACCATTATACAGAAAAATAAAAATTTAAAGGTCTATTGGACAATTTTTAAAGTTCAGAAATCAATTAATCTAAACTTAAAAACTAATTTGATAGATTAGAATATATTTAATAATTTATTATTTAATAATTTATAAATAATATGCCAAAGAGAGCATAGCTCAACTGGCATATTGAATGTGTTAACAACCACGAGATCTGTGGTTCAAATCCCCCAACCCTTATTGTACTAAAAAAAAAAAAACATTTGAGGTAGGAAAATTCGAACTTCAAACCTCTTGATCGAAGGTATATGTCAATTACCGTTGAGCTACATTAACTTTGCCAAAACAATTGTGGCATACAAGATGGAAAGAAAGAGGGTTCGATTGCATGTATTCCACCACCTATTTAGCATTAAATTTGGCTATCCAGAAAGAAAGGGAGAGATATTATTTAAATTTGTACTATTTTTTTGAAATTTTTATTTTTTTAGTCTTTTGCACTTTAGACGTCATTCCATTGTAGTCTATATATTTTTAAATGTTTAAATTTAGTCCCTAAACTTTTGATCAATCTTAAAATTGACCCCTACTATTAGTTTGAATTTATTTTTTTATCAAAATTGGTTAAATAATAATAGTAATTTTCATTTAAAAAATAATAATAATGTGAACATATTTCTAAAATTTGTAAAAAGTTAATAGAAACTAATTTGTTTTATAGAAAAAACAATATACTAATAACAGATACCAATTATAAGCTTTATTAAAGGTATATGGACTAAATTTGAGCATTTGAAAGTACATGAATTAAAATAAAATAAAACTCAAAGTATAAATACCAAAATGGTATTCTAAAAAAAAAAAAAAAAAAAAGCATACTATCAACTTTTGAAAATAACTCATTTGTCCCGTAAAAAAACTGAGTCATTTAAATCTTTAAAGTAGTGTTATTCATAAAATAAAAATGACATTAGATTACTATTTTTATTTTTAGTTCAATGTGTGAAAATTCGTTCATACACCACTCCATATACTTTGCCAATTTCAATTTTGTACGGCCCATTATTTTGTGTAACCTAAACCTAGGCCATATAAACATATACTATCTAGTCTTAACTAATCTATACTATATATAAAAGAGATTATGAGGGGAGAATCTTTACATTCCTATTTTGCCCTTAACTATTTTTTATGGAACTCAACTCTTTGAGTTAAGTGCCCGTTGAGAGAACTTTGTACAATGGAGGTGGTTCTTCAAACATGGCTATTCAACTTAATATATATATACGTAAATTGAATTTGTAAGTAAAATTATATAATTAGATCGAATAGTAGCAATTTATATGCTGACAGGACATGACTATTAGAACCATAGCCCCCCACTCGAAACCCACCCTCTCCTCCATTGCAATGGAGTATATCTATCGAGAGGTTTTGCGAAGAAGACAAATAGGCAGAAACTTGCGGACATTTATTGAATGCATTGTACCATCTTTTTCATCTCTTTATCTTCCAATTTCTCTCTTTCGTACAGGGCATTTATTCAATGCATTGTTATGTTTTCCTTCCTTCTTTTTCTCTTCCAGTTATTCTCTTTATCTTTTTCTTATTTAATATAAATTTTCATGAATTTAAACTTGAGGACAAAATGAGTATACATTAAAAAATTTAAGGTGCATTGGAAAGCTAAAGTTTCTCCTCAATAACCACTTTTATATATAGTATAGATTATTCTAATAATTTGCTTTAATTTAGTTATTAATGATCAATTTAAAATAATAATATAATCAATTATTTTATTACTTACATGTTAGAAATACAAATTATGAATAGATTGTTTTATTTTATCACTTCAAGAATTTTTCTTGAAAAAGATGAAAATATGAAAACATCAAAATAAAATTTGTTGCATTATCTATATTAAATTAATTATTAACACAATTTTTCGCTTTGTACTATATAGAAAGTTTTCATGAAAAAGACAATAATGAAAATATTAAAATAAAAATTGTTGTATTGTCTAATTTTTAAAAACTTATGGTGATTAAAACAAAAATTATATAATATTTATTTATTACATACTAAAAAAAAAATTTATTTTATTTTATTTTAAATTAAAACCAAATGATTTCACATGCATTGCACGTGATTCTTGACTAGTATCTTCAAAAGGTGTGAGTAATTAATTTCATTTTTCAAATGTTAACGTACATTACTTCTTAAATTAGCTAAGTATTTTATCTCGCCACCCTAATTGAAAGAGAGAAAAAAATACAGTCTACGACTATATTATACTATTGTATATAATAATTAGAAAAAAAATATATAGTAAAGTGAAACCTTTTGAGTCAATATGAACATAACTCAACTGGTTAAAACATATATATTCAATTGAGAGGTTAAAAGTTTGAATCTCCACTCTACATGTTATTGAGCTCAAAAAAAAAAAAAAAAAACTATGACTCGGTTATTATGATTGTATGATCTTCTTTCTTCAATAAAGATGCATAACAATATTCACATGGATAATTTAATGTGTACCAAAAAAATTTGTCCAACCATGGTTCTTGAAAATTTTTCCCTAAAAATTTTTAAAAAAATATAAGTCAATTTATCAAAAATACCTTATGATCATAGCAATATAGGATTTACTAATCACAATTGCATGGTAATAATCCATGTATCTTATAAAGATTTCGGCAATAAAAAAAAGTAATCCATGTATCTTATGAAGATTGTGAGATCTCTTCTTCTTTTCGATTTGGGATCCTCAACATGTCTATTCTTGGGTCGGATCTTAATATTTGGACTGAATACTCGTTTGGACTTCATGGGCTCTAACATCATATTAGATGAACATGAAGTTCCATTTGAAATTCAATTAATAATGAGATGAGTAATCAATGTATCCTATAAATATTGTGAGGTATTTTCATCTTTCCGATGTAGGATCCTGAACATAGTCATATAGCACATGAGATATTAAAATGTTCATTTGTATTCTATATTATTGATTTTCATTTCAATCTTTTATATCATTTCCATTCCTATTTATATATATAAACAGAGTTTAAAATCATTAGTTGTTATCGTCCTTTCTTTCAATAATCCTTAAAATTAGTCTCCAACATTAATTTATGGTTAAAATTTTGCTAAAAAAAATTAGTTCCCATAAGTATTCATTCTAAAAGTTTAGAAAATATATTTACATGGTGTATTTTCTTGAATAAAAATTATTATCATCATTATTTTATCAAGTTGGATAAAAATAACTCCAAACCAATGATTTGAACTAATTTTAAAATTTATTGAAAATATATAAACTAAATTTGGATATTTAAAATTACAATAATTAAAATATAATTAATTTCAGAGTAGAGAGAGGACAGTGCTATTTTAACCCAAATTTAATTCAGGTAAGAAGCCACGTCTGTATTTGTAGCTTGTGCCAAAATTTTGAATCTATACCATATATTAATTTTTACCAATCATAAATTTATGGAGAAAAATCCATTTTTAAATAATTTAATTTTTTATACAAATTTTAAAGTCGCACGTTGCAGCTTCCATAGTTTACAAAATTTAAAATCGTGTCAGGCTAACTCATCAATATTTAGAATAGTTATTGGTGTTTTATCATTTTTTTACTTCAACAATTTTTGAGGAGGATTCGAACCTATGACCTCTTGATCATAAATTCATACTTTACGCTAGTTAAATTATGCTCTTATTGGCAATTAATTGAGTTTAGTTATTAGTGTCTTATTCATTGAGTTATGCTTGGATTGACCAATTAATTGAAACATTGCAACTTCAATTAGAATGACAAATTTCAAATCTCTACTCTAATATTATTGAACAAAATTTAAAATTGATTGTGAAACATAAGGCTAGAGATGTCCACGGAGTGGGGCGAGACTGAAGATGGCTTCTTCGTCCCCATTTCGCTCTCCATTTCATTACATGTTCTCGCAAAAATTTCTATTTAATTTCACGAAGATTGAGTTCTCCGTGAGAAATTATTTTCCGTTTACGTTTTTTTATTTTTTATTTTAATTTTGATTTAATAAAATATTAAAAATATATTTAAATTGTTAACTCCTAATAAAAAAAAATTATATTTGAAGAGAAATTTTTTTAATTTCTTTAGAAAAAGAAAACAATGTTTTATATTAGTTTAAATTTATGATATATATATATTAAAAAATTAAAAAAATCGAGACGAGGTCGGAATCAGGAACGAGAGCAGATAATACATTCTCCATCCTCATTTCTATTTAGTTAATGAAAAACTTCTCTCTTATTTCGTCTTCCATTCTTCGTCTTAACTAGATATGTCCACGGGGTGGGGTGGGGCTGGGGATGACTTCCCCGTCCCTGTCCCCGCCCCCGTCCTCTATTTCATTTTTCATCCTCGCGAAATTCTCCATTTAATTTCGTAGGGATTGAAGCGAGGATTTTTCGCGGAAAATTATTCTCCGTTTATATTTTTTATTTATTTTTTAAATTTTGATTAAATAATTTTTTTTTAAAAAATTTCTATTTAAATTATTAATTCCTAATGATAAATTTTTATTTAAAGATATATTTTTTAATTTTTTTAAAAAAAATAAAATAATACATCATAAAATATTAAATTTAGTATTTATTATATATATAGATATATATTAAAAAAAGAATAAAACTTTCGTCCCCATTTAACTAACGGGGAAAATTTTCTCACCACTCATTCTCTCATTTTTCGTCTAAACAAGAGATTTTTCATTCTATTAAGGATGGGTCCTCGGGAGATCCCGTACCTGCAGAAAAAATGAACATGTCTATATAAGCATGGGTCACGAGTGATTGAAAGGAGGAAATAAGAATAAAGGGAAAAATAGAAAGTGGTTTTAGGGTAGGAAGTGGGTCTCAGTCCCACAAGTGAAGAGTGGGGGCCACAACAATCAATCTCCGTCGTCCGATACCCTCCTTGTGGGACTCGCCTTGTCCTTGCGAACAATGGAATTAGTTCCTGAAAGAAATCCAACGGTCGTGGGCGCTTCTTACTTTTTGCAGACAAATAACTCAGATTCGGACAACTGGACACACGGAATCTACTAGGGGCTTGTGACACCGCCGCCAACCTGTCCTCCCGTTCTTTAACGTTTTCCGTTCCCTAGATTCCCCCGTTTCCCCGGCCCGTTATTCCCCACCCCTCTGCAACCACCGCTTACGCTTCGCCTTCCCCTTTCTCATCAAAATCACACTCTTCCTTTTTTTCCCCATTACATCTTAATCAAAATAAATTATTTTTAATCATTACAATCCAAATAATGATACATATATTAAATTACTATCCACAAATTTATTCTTTTCTTTTTCTCTTTTAATTAAAACCCTGTTCTTATTTCTGAAATTTTTCAACAGGGAAGTTCGAACATTATTATTTTCTATTTTATATTTAAAAATGGTTTTTCTGAGTTCTGATCTAATTATTTGTAGATGTTAATGTTATTTAACTTTTTTAAAATTAAAAACAAAAATTATTTTTTTTAGAAATAATTTAATTTAAGCATTAAATTGTTATAAAATTGTAAATTAAATTTGGGTAGATGTCGATCAATTATAACTAATTAATTCGATTTAATGAGCATTTACCAACAACTAGGTTTTTTTTAGTGCAATTTACCAATTATTTAATATTGTTAGTTTTTTCATTAAATTATATATATAGTTAGTCAACCAAATAATACATTCTATTCATTTTGATAGATGAAATATTATTATTATTTTTTTATTTTGATTGACATACCGATTGAAAATTTTCCTTGTAGTATTACCATTTAAAAACGAGGTAAAGGTTCTGAACATTAAATAATTATTTATGAAGAAATAGTTCAATTGGTAAAAAAGACGTATGATTTCGATTAAGAAGTCAAAAGTTTAAATCTCTTACTCCACTTTATGTTATAAAAATATTAAATATTTTTTCCAATTCGATTATGTTTACTTCTAAGCTTAATTAATGATATAAAATATCTATTTATTGATTTCTATCATATTAATTTGTATGGTTTTAATTTTTTTTTTATTTCACCACTCTCTCGAAAAAACGTAAAAAAAAGTATTCCACCACTTCCGTAAGGAATTTGCCGTCTTTGTTAAAGCTACTCGTGCTATGCTTAGTATCAATTTAATGCAACTAAAATTAATGAGGAAAGTGGTGGATACGTTTCTTCTTTTTCTTAAAAAAACAAAAAACAAAAACAAAAAATACTTAGCGTGTAAGCTTTGTGTATGGCTTTTTAGTACAACAAACATGGAGAATGGAAATTTGAATTTTCAACCTCAAGAGAGGTAGTACTTGCTAATAACAGTTGAACTATGCTCACTTTGCCAAATCTTGTATATGTTGTATGTATGCTTCCTTATCTCACTTCCAACGACCCATTATTTTACGAATGAATATTATGTAATGTCCATACTATATTAATTATATTAAGGGAAAATTTTGTTAGAACTTGTAAAAAAAAAAAACATTCATATGTAAGAGCTAAGAAAGATTTAAATTTTAATTAATTTAAAACTTGTATACCAAACTTAAATTTAAAATGGACCAATTAAATCAATTTAGTTGATATTATAGGACTTACTTACTCGTTAAGAAAATTATGTTTTTTAGTACAACGAAATAAATAGGGTAAAAGAATTTAAACTTTCGATTTCAAAGAAAGAAGTATATGTCAATTATTGTTGAGTTAAGTTGATTTTGACAAGAAAAATCAATTAATACTATAGTGATAGTGTCGCTGATCTAAATTTTGCATTCTTTTGATAATTCAATATTTTTTTTTTTACAATAATAACATATAATGCTTAAAATGATCTATGATATATTGTTACTAGTTTTCATTTTATTGTTTTTGGAAATCTTATTTAGAACATATTAATGCTTTTTCTTTTTTTCTTTTTTTTTTGAAAAGGCATATTAATGATTTTATGTTGGCATTTGTGAAATTCCAATTTTCCGTAGACACGGAGAGTACACATCAGCAAGGCCGCAGCCGAAGAGGAGTCCCTAATTAGGACCTTTTTCCGCGTGTCGTGTCCACATCAAAGCGAGGTGCGTGTACGTGTCGCAGGAAATTTGAGCTTAATATTTGAGATTCCCGAAACTACCCTTGTTCGTCGCAATGTATTTATTACGGGCCCGTTTGATAACGTTCCTGTTTCCTGTTTCTTGTTCCCGTTTCTCATTTTTCAGAAACAGACATGTTTGATAAACGATCCTGTTTCTTGTTTCTTAGTTTTTTAGAAACGTTTCTAAAAAAATGGCAGATTTTGAGAAACTTCAAAAAGTAGTTTCTCAAATTCTGTTTCTGTTTTTTTTCCAGTTTTCATGCATGTATTCCTATTTCTATTTTTACTCATCTCTCCCCTCTCTCTTCTTTCTCTCTCTTCCATTCTATTTTTTTTCTTTTAATACTTTTTAATCTTTTTTTTTCTTCTTTGATTTATTTCTTTCTATTCGTTCTCTCTCTTTCATCATAATCTTTTTTCTTTTAATAGTTCATTATCTTTTTTTTTTCTTTTTTTTTTTTTTTTACTTTTTTCTTTTCGTTTATGTTTTTCTCTTCTCTCTTATTTTCTTTTTTTCTTTTACTTTACATTAACGAGCTTATAGTTATTATTTTCTATTTAATTCTCTATTATTTTTTCTTTTGGTACAATTTTATTTTTTTATTAAATAAATAAACTAATAATGTATTTCATGTTTACCATTAAATTTAAAATATATATATACATTCTCTCTCTTTTTCTGATTTTACTTGCGTGTATTATTGGCTAATGCATTTTTAAAGAAAAATAAAAATAAAGTTTATTATTAAATTAAAGAAATGTGGGTATGTTCGATTTTCTGACCTTAGACAATTTACAAATTCGTCTAATTGAACTAACTCTTGTAAGTCAAAATCGTTCAAGGTGAATTGATTGAAATAAGAAATAACATTGCAAATCAAATTTGAACAAAATTTGAAGGATAACTTTTATTATTATTATTATTAATTAGGTGTTGGGCCTTAATAAAATATTATAACCTCTTTATAATTGTTTTATTTTTATTTTAATGCATGTTATATGTTTTATTATAGTATATGTACTAAATTTTATTTTTACCAAAAAACAAGAAACAAGAAACAAGAAACAGAAATAGTTATCAAACATGTTTCTGTTTTTAGTTTATAAGAAACAGAAACAAGAAACGAGAAACAGAAACAGGAAACAAGAAACGAGAAACAAGAACGTTATCAAACGGGGCCTACGATGACTGATTCCAAGTTCCTGGAGGGAAAATTTTGAAGACAACAACGAGCCAAATGCGTCTCATTCCCACGTGCTTTGTATAGCTCACAAAAGTCAATTCATAATTAATGTATACAACTATTTCAATATCAATATCAATATATATATATATAAATAAATTATTTAGGAGAAGGGGAAATTGTAAGAATCCTTTCGGGTTGGTGGTTGTTGTATAGTTCCCAAAATTTTAACTCAATCCATTGTATTCTTAATTTTTAATAATTGCGATAAATTTTGAATAGCGACTTTTAGATAAAAAGCTACGATGAAGTTATCAAAGAATATATTTACTTAATTGTTTGTATTTATATTGACGAGGAAAAAATAGCCTTTTGCTCTCAAGCATCACTCGAGAGAGTAATTTTGTCTTGATCATTTTTTTACCGCTTCTAAGGTCAAGACGGATTCCCTCATTATAATTTATATGTGTCCAAAGTTTTGGTTTTTTGTTTTTTTTTTTTCCTTTTTAATGGTCCCTCCAAATTTCAAGCTTTCTCACGCCACCAAAAACTCTCAATTTTTTTAAGGTTAATTTGGCTTCATTTGTTGTATTTTGTATGCATCTTGAATAAGATCCATTATTTCCTTTGTTGTCATTTAAAAGTCTACTTGTCATTGAGTTCTAAAAAGAGCTTTCTTGCTCATCTACCTAGAAAAAGCAATGGCAAGATTTTATAGGACCCCTTTCACACACATGTCAATCAAATTGAGTTAGTTTGGTCAATTCAATTCAAACAATGCATATCAATCAAACTCAATTTTCATAAAATATTGTTATGGGTAAAATTCGACTATAAGGACAAATCATGTTTATAAAAGAAGTGGAAGGGTAAATATACAAAGAAGAGCTCAAAACAAATTAAAAATGATCAAATTGGAACCCCCCCCCCCCCCCCCCCCAAAAAAAAAAAAAAAAAAAAAAAAGAGACCGAGCCTTCAAGAGATAAAGGAGGCAAGAATGTGGGTCCGGAGGCCCAAATTTTTGGTCGGCCTCGGCGTAGGTCGAGGTCGACCACATGGGCTGACCCCACCATGGGGTTCGGCCCACCTCCTTTGGCTCCCTTAACATGGTCCAGTTCGTCTCCGACATGTTCCTTCTCCTAATTCACCACAGATTCATCATTGTGTCTTAGAAAGTTCTATCACAAAAATTAAAGACAAGACATGGTTGAAACCAAGCCGAAATTGAGTCAACACACAAGAAAGGAATGAGGAGCTGACTTGGGCCGAAGCCCAAGTACCTGGTCGCCCTTGGCCTAGGCCGAGGCTGACCTCACTACAAGGCCATCTTTTGGGCCTTGTTTCTTCTCCTCTTGGCTCGGGCCACCTTCGTCCAATCCAATCCGATCCTTTTCCATCATATTCCTACAAGAAATCCTCCAAAAAAACCTAGAAGATGAGTATTTAAGCTATTTTCTCAAAGGGAGAAAGGTAAGTTCTTCCTCATTTTCAAAACTCTAACTTGTCACACTCATTCACTCTATGACTTAAGTATCGAAGCATGTGTGGCAGCACCACACCGGTGTTAAGATCTTTCTTGTCTTGCAGATCACGTTCTTTCTCCCCTCAAATAAATTCATCGTTGCGGTCACGTGGAGGTCATGTGTGTTCTCCTGTCCAAAATTAGGCAACAACAAATATAAAAACCAAAATTTAGTATGTTAATTCGGTTTTTTCAATTTCAATTATATATATATATATATATTGCTTCTATTGGGTTGGTAGCTAATTGTTTATTTATTGTTATAATTGATTCAACTGACTTTTGGCAAATCGACATCCTATCAACCCATGACCGCCCTACTTCATGCACTGATTTAAGGTAAATGTGTTTTCTGCTTGTTGAGACAAGGAATAATCAAATTAACCACACTATCTTCTTTCATTTGTGTAAGTTGGCTGAAGGCTGAACAAGGCAGCCGATTGACTATCTTAAGAGTTAAGAAGGCAATTAGCTCAAAGCATTCCGTTTTGCGGAATAACTGTTTTCCGACTTGATTTTATTGATATTGGCGAGTTTTGAAAGATGTTTATTGAAAAAAAAAATGGGTAGGTGAATTTTGCAAAACATGAACTATGAGTAAAAATTGAAACACTCAGTTAAATATAGACTTCAAATTGATGGATTCAATTGAAGTTTTGGGTGTAACTTGATACATCATACCAAGTCTATTGTATGAAATGAATTTTTTCAAAAAAAAAAAAAAAAAAAAAAAACCACTGTCCTTCAAAGGTGATTTAAATATTATGGTTTGGGTTGCCAATTCAACTAAATACTTGAGTGTTAATAAAACATTAATTTAAGGTATTAAATCGCCACTTAAAGTTTAAGTGAATAGGTTATGATATATTTTATATTCTTAAAAAAACAGAAAATGTGTAAATAGAGGCTAGATATGGTTGATCCTTTCAATTTCTTTAATGATTTGTTTTTGGTCTATGACATATTTGAAAATGAGAATCAACATAAGAGAAGAAAAATTAGAAAGCATTTAAAACAATTTAGTCGAATATATCAGGATCAACTAAACATCATATATAAATGTAACGACGAAAAGAAAGATTATTACCCATTCAAATCGAGATGAGTTCAAATACTAAAATCTAAGCTTTATTAGATCTTCAAAGACGAGTAGGAGATTAAGATTTTGAGAATGGTTGTTTTAGAGGATGGAAGTCTTGTGATTCTTCAACATATGCACAAGAAAGAGATTTGACTAAAGCCAAAAGAATCCTGTGCATAAGAGATAAGAAAGATGCTAACCCACAACATATAATTAGAAGAACAATTTGATTGCCACTAAGATACGATTCACTATTTGAAAGAGATAGAAGAGTTGATCCATTATTTTGATATGATTTTTTTTTCAGTTTTATTAGAAGAGAGAAGAATGTAGCTTCAAGTGAGTTTGTACTTCTATGATTAATGGAAACCAATTACTATAATTAATAATCATTTTTCTAAATTTGGATATATTTTCTATTATTTTCAAAACTATATATTTTTTTATCAAACCTTATTAAATTAAATTATAAATCAGCCAACAAACTTCCCCCTTTGATTTTCAACTAATACTGCATGCTGAAAGGAAAACATTCAATTCAAGTCCTAACAATTTTTAATTTATTTATCTTTTCAAAAAATTTGCTGGGTCAAATATTTGCAAGTCAGAATTTAAAATTTTAATTATCCAAAAATAAAAAATAGATTAAAAATCACTTTTGGTCTCTGAACTTTTATGGAAGTAACAATTTAGTCTCTATGCTTTCAATTTTGTAACAATTTAATCATTGAACTTTAGTATGTAAAAATTCAGTCATTGTACTTTCAAATTTGTAACAATAGAATCTATGCTGTAAAAAATTCCATCAAAGTTAAATGTAGGCTTTATAGCTTATAAACATATTAAGTCTCTAATTAATTTATTGATCTACTTATGTAAAAAATTATATTAAATTGTAACAATAATTTTTTCGATAGGGACTTAATCATTAAAAATTTAAAAGTATATGAATTAAATTGTTACATACTAAAATTTAAAGACTAAATTGTTACAAAATTAAAAGTACTTGGACTAAATCGATACGCATCAAAATTTAGACACTAAATTGTTATTTTCTTGCCTTGGACCAAAAGTGATTTTTAACGATTAAAAATGAATGTCCTGTCCAGAGTCCAAGTCTAAATTTGCTAACCAGACACGACCTTAGACGCAAATTGAATCGGGCAGCGAGCGACGCCGTGATTCTATCATCGGGCGGAGCAATGGGGTGTTTTGGTAATTGCAGTGAAACAAAGGCTATTTTTCACCTTTAGGCCTTTTTTTTTAATTTTTTTTTTGCCCTTTTTCCAGTTTTCCCCGGGAGTCATTCGTTTGGTGTTCTGTTTATCAGGTGTTAGTGTTGGAGGCAGGCAGAAGAAAATAAACCCAACACAAATTTCGAACCAAAACCCTAAAAAGGAAAGTTCCATCCGTCGGAACTCAGATGGTATTTCTCTGTGCTTCTTCATGGAGTTTCCAGCCCTAAATACCAGAGCTCCAACCCAGTTCTCACTCTCTTTTACCCGGTAAACTTTCGCTGTCCATCATCCGTTTGAGCTCACTCTTCTTCTTCTTCTTCTTCTTCTTCTTCTTCTTATTCTTCTTCTTCTTCTTCTTCTTCTTCTTCTTTTATACTACTACTACTTCTTTTTCTTTCTTTCTTGTCATCCACCTACTTTGCTTTCGATGTTTTCAGAAACTGGAAAAAGGGATTGTTCAGTTATCACTTGATTTCATTTCCTTTTCTGGTTATTCCAATTTGTTACTGTTTTTCTTGGAACGTCGTATCCATTTTCTTGCAGCTGTTGTTTTGCGATTGCTTTTTGCTTCTGAATGCTTCTCTGTGGAGTTTAATCGTTTTGTGTACATATTTTTCATTTGAAGTTATTCCGAGCTTTAAGGATGGTTTGGGTGATAAGTTGGCTTGCTGGTTTTAGCTCGGATTGTTTCTGCTGGTATTAATTGCTTTTTTGGGGCTATTAATTTCTTAAAGGGTATGCTAATCTGATTTGAGGTCTAATCTAATCTATTCACGATTCGAATTAGAACCGTCTCCATGATATTCGGAATCAAATCATCCAGTGTTTAATAGCTTTCTGTCGCATTTGGACATTTTTTTTAAATATGCTTTTTATTTGAAGAAGAAAAATCAAGGTGATCAGATTTTTATGTCATTATACCTGCGGTTGGATATTGTTGACCATCATGTTCAGAAGCGGTAATCTTGGACATACATAGACATTTTTCCTTTAACGCTTTTGTATGCTCTCTACATTTGCAAGCAGCTGGTCTACATGGCATCGTCTGACTGGGAGAATATGAAAAAAAAATAGTGAAATGAAAAACCATCTGACTTTAGCTTTTCAATTTATAGTGTCTGATTTTCGTTCTTAACAAACTTTCCTGCACTTCTTGTGTATGTTGGTCTGAGCAAAATTTTGCGAATGACTGGAATGTATCCTTTTGGTTTATTCAGGGGACTCTTTCGTCCAGACTTTGCCAGGGCAATCATTTCTATTCTGGTTCTCTTATGTGCTTTTTTTCACAATGCTACATGTGGACCATGCTGCATTTCTGAGCTGCAATCAGTGTCAAATGAAGACTCTGGATACTACATGAATAATCCTGCCAATGGCATCCGTAGCACCTTTCCTGCAGATATTAGCTCGGGAAGCAATCCAACAACCCGCTTAAGTTTTGAAAGTGTTTGTACTGACAGTCGTTTATTTTGCTTTCCTTCAACGCTACCTGACTTTTCATTTCATGAGAAAGGGATAGATGTAGAAGTGTCTTTGGGTCAGTTTGATGGTACACCACCACCCGTTGGATCAACTCAAGATGACAAATTGGCTGCAAACAAAAGCCAGTCATCAGATTATGGTATGTTTGAATTATTCGAAGGTGGGATGATTTCATGTTCTTTAAACTCAAGACAGGGCGTTAATGAGCTGTCTTCCGTACAAAAATATGATAGCACTAGTAAATTTGATCTTTCTACATGTAGAGGGGATCCCCATTATCAGAAAAGCTCAAGTTCTACACAGAAGAAAAATCTTGATGTTACAAATTCAGATTTTTCAGATAGTTCTATATCTCCCTATGTAGATATTAGTCCTACTGAGTTGGATTGGGAACATAAATTTTTATACTTACCTTCTTTAGCTTCAATAACTGTGACGAATACATGCAACCAAAGTATTCTACATATCTATGAACCATTCAGCACTGACTCACAGTTCTACTCTTGCAATTTTAGTGAGGCTCTTTTAGGACCTGGTGAAGCAGTTTCTATTTACTTTGTTTTCTTCCCAAAATATTTGGGCTTGTCCTCTGCCCATCTGATTTTGCAGACAAGTTTTGGTGGTTTTTTGCTCCCGGCTAAAGGCTTTGCCATTCAGTCACCTTATGGAATCCAGCCTTTGTTAAGCCTAAATATACACTCAAGTGGGAGATGGACGAAGAATTTGTCTTTATTTAATCCCTATGATGATGTTCTCTATGTTGAGGAATTAACAGGATGGATATCAGTTTTTAAAGAGGATAAATGTTACCATACAGAAGCAGTTTGTAGAGTAGATAGATATCAGGTATTTGATGAGCCAAAGCCATCAATTATCAAAGAAGGCTTGGTTGTCCAACATGGTCATATAGGCTCGCCATTGTTGTCTATGAGGCCCTACAAACAGTGGAAGATAGATCCTCACAGCAATGAAACTATTCTAGAAGTGGACTTGTCATTTGAATATGGCGGTACAATCATTGGCACATTTTGGCTGCAGTTATTAAGGCCTTCACAGGATAAGCCTGATGTAATTGCAGTCCCTCTTGAAGCTGAACTTGAGAGGGGGTCAATTCATGACGATCATATAGGGTCTGTATTTGCATCTTTTGAGCCTTTACTCTACAATGGAAATGTTTTTGTTGCCATCGCTCTGAAGAACAGTGCTTCTCACTTGCTTAGTGTTCTTAAGATTATTGAAGTGGCTGAAAGCAAGGTTTTTGAGTTCAAAAGCTTGGAAGGCTTGCTACTTTTCCCTGGAACTGTCACACAAGTTGCTTTGATTACCTGTAATGAGCAACATGCTCACTTCCACAAGGCCTCACCTGAAATTTTCAATATGTATAGTAAATGTAAATTACTTGTGTTGACGAATGAGTCAACTAGTTCTCATATTGAAGTTCCTTGCATGGATATATTCCTTCTATGTTCCGAATATTGGAAGTACTCTTTCATGGAAGATGAAAAGAAAAATGAACACTTCACATCTGGTAATGTAAGAACAGGGTCTTTGGCCAATCATGTGCGGTTACAGTCAGAAATCAAGGTACATATTTTTTAAAACAAATTTATAAATAATATAATCTGTATGACGAGAGTTTGTTGTCACTCATGTAAGGATAAATTTTTTTTCTTACGAGCATGCATTTCTAATGCTTATCTAATAGTATAGTTGCTGCTATGACTGCACTCTTTACTTGTGTATTTTTATTGGCATTCCACATTTAGAATATTTCAGTAGGATATTGAAAAATCAAAAGCAGTCATTTTTAAGCCCATGAAATGTTTTTGCAATTAATTTGAGTTGAAGTTTCTTGCTCTTTCATTTTTTTTATTGGCTGAATATACTTTCTTACAAACACCTATCTTCTCATATTACTTGCTTTCTGATTGATTGTGCACCTCATCAACTTAATGTCCTAGTTTTTGCAGTTTCAAGCTTTTCCCATGTCAGTAATCTGGGTTTTCAATTTTATTTTGTTGTTGTGAGAATGACAGCTTGAGATATTGTCCTGTCCTCCCTCCCCTTCCATCCCTTTTATACGTACATGCATTGATTGTATATACTTGCATAATTAGCACTACATTTGGTGACTTGCAAAATGACCAAAGATGCTTCTTTGAATTGAAGGCTGTGGAGAGAGCAGAAGCAGATGAATTGGTGCTGGAAAATTGGGTTTCTATGGGGACCAGAAGGTCCATGTCTGTGCTTGATGAGCACGAGGTATTATTTCCCATGGTCGAGGTTGGAAGTCATTCTACTAAGTGGATTACTGTGAAAAATCCGAGCAAGTGGCCAGTTGTAATGCAGCTAATCATTAATTCAGGTGAAATTATTGATGAATGCAGAGACCCCGAAGGATTTATCCACCTGCCATCTGGTGGTTTGATTCACAATGACTCTACTATGCCGAAGAAGTATGGGTTTTCACTTGCAGAGGGTGCACTTACGGAGGCTTATGTTCATCCTTATGGGGATGTGCTTTTTGGGCCAATATTTTTTTACCCTGCTGATCGATGTCACTGGAGAAGTTCAGTTTTGATAAGAAATAATCTATCTGGTGTAGAGTGGTTGTCATTGAGAGGATACGGGGGTTCATCTTCTCTGCTTCTTCTTCAGGGTTCAAAGCCTGTTATCAGTATAGAGTTTGAGCTTGAATCCCCAATTTTGCTCAACATCTCCCCCTCAGAAAGGTCAGTCCATATGGAAGAGATTAGCCATGCCTGTACATTGCCATTATCTAAAGAGTTCTATGCCAAGAACACTGGTGAATTGCCATTGGAATTCAAGAAGATTAAAATATCAGGTACAGAATGTGCATTAGATGGTTTCTTAGTACATAATTGTAAAGATTTTTCCCTTGAACCTGGAGAGTCAAAAAAACTTACGATATCATACCAGACTGATCTTTCTGCTGCTGTGGTGTATAGAGATCTTGAACTGGCCTTGGCTACTGGTATACTTGTAATACCCATGAAGGCCAGTCTCCCCTTCTATATGCTCAATAATTGCAGAAAATCAGTGTTGTGGACACGACTGAAGAAATTCTCCTTCGCTGTTCTCCTAATAGCTTCTGTAATGTTCTTGTTCTTCTGTTGGATTTTGCCACACATGATATCTTTGAGCTTTCTGGACTTCTTATGCATATCCAGTTCTACAAGGAGTGTAGAGAAGACTTGTTCTGTGCATCATACTGAGAAAAGCAGTCAATTCTCGGATGCTTGGTCTGTTTTAGGAGGAGCACCACAATCCTCCCTGCAGTCAAAATCTCTAGTAATTGGAAATTCTGATGCCGTGGAAGCATCTCAACCAAATTACCTCTCAGTGAAAACTGGGAAGGAGAGGGGGAGGCGGCGAAAGAAGAAAAAGGGAGGTGGCATGAAATTAGCTAGTCTATTTGAAGTTTCCAGTAGTCAAAGTGGTAACTCTACGCCTTCGTCCCCTTTGTCTCCCACATCTGGCACACCAAAACGTACATGGCCTATGTCTCCTGATGTGAACCAGTCCATTGAGGCGAGTAGTCTCTTTGCTCGGGTGGTTGACGAAACCCAATGTCACAAGGCACAAACATCTGAACCTACTTCTGTTATGAATGCGCCAAAACCTGAAGTTAATGTGAAGAACTGCATTGGCAACTTGGTTTCACCTTCCAAAGAGATTCCCTCGGAGTCAAGAAAGAATTACAGTAAACCAATTTTGCTGCCTTCAGCCACTTTTCCATCTGCTGGCAGGCCTGCCCCAAATGTCATATGCTCTCCTCTTGTTGCTTCAACCTCGAAAATTGCTCCGCATGCTCGAGCGCCTGGCTCAAAACTCTTCAACCAAAAAACTTCTTTAGAAGGTGAAGGTAAGTCTGGGATTCAGGATAAATACAAATATGATATCTGGGGTGATCACTTCTCTGGACTTCATTTGATTAATAAATCAAAGGATGCCCCTTCCATGATCCCCAGTGCCATAGAAAAGGACTCTGATAGCTTTTTTGAAACGAGTCCTCAAACTCTCATTTCAAAGCCCCAGCCAATGTCTGTAAGTTCTTTTTATCAGTATCCTCAAGTTTAATCAATTAATATCTATAAAAAGAAAAAAAAGAAAAAAGTCCAAAATTTCCGTGGCTTTTTAGAATATTTTTCCTGGCAATTTCGTTTCGTTTTTTCCAAACAAAACCCAGGTGTAGATGAGCAGCGTTTCTTCTTTCATTATCATTACAACTTGATCCCATTATCTATTATAGGATGACAAATTTCTCGTAGGGGTGGGTGGAGAGACTTATCCTGATGGGCTAACCTTTTCAATTATATATATATATATATATATATATTAGATATATTAGAAAGTTTTTTTTTAAACTAAATTAATGATCTAAACAAATTAATAATCAACCAGTAAAATTCATGCAGCTAAATGAGCATAGTTTAACGATAATTGACACGTATTTCTCTTGAGGTCGGAGGTTGAAATTTTCATACTCCACATTTGTTAGTACAAAAGGACAAAGGAAAAAAGGTGTAAAATTCATGCTCTTCTTTTTTCCCCTCTTTTTGTTTAAAATGCATTTTTATATGTTTGTATGTTTAATAATTTATTATTTTTTAAATTTTATTTAATTTTTTTGCTTTTGACCTTAGTTTTAATCTACTCTGTAATTTAAAAAGTTTTATTATCACCTCTGATAGAAGTATACTGGACATCTCTAAAATGGTAAGAATTCTAATAATACGTTAAGTCTTTTTAAAATAGATATTTATCATGTAATTTTATTTGATTTACTTAGAGTGTATGAATTGCATTGGTTGAATTTAAGTTTGATTTAAAGGGGTTATTCTTAGTTAAAAGAAATAGAAAAAAAAAGTTTTGGTTTGGAGGTTCATTGAACTATTTTGACTCATCTTCAAGTGTTGTTACTTGTTAATTTTTGACAAACGTCAATCAGAATAGCGATGATAATAAAACTTTTAGAAGTAAAGAGAATATATTGAAATTGGAGTTCATGCCATTTTAACTTTTATTGTTTAGAATCAAGTTAAATAAAGAATCGGTGGGAAAATTTTCTTGTGTGGAACGGATCCTCCGAGAGAATCTTCAAATATATGGAGATGAGGATTAGGTGGAACGAGATTGACGTAATATTTTGTAGGATTAAGAACAAAGAGATATTTCTTGAACAACATTCCTCATCATCATTTCTTACAAGGCTTCGCATTGATAGTAGATTGAAATTTAAGGATCAGGAGACTTAAAATTTCATTATTGTTATGTAGGAATTAGAATATGGCCAAGATTCAAGGATACTTGACATGCTCTAGTTTAATATGTTTTTGGGTTTCATTTCAACTAATAATTAACCGAATGAAGAAATCTTCATCTTTGAACATTTCACTCATAAGTTGTACAAATTACAATGAATCTTAAGAGTCATTTAAAGCCAATCGATAATTACTGATAGCGAACACACAGAGAAATCAATGATATGGTGGTTGCATTCACTTTTTAAGAATAAATGATTATTGTTTATCATTGAATTTGATATTGGTACTGAAACATGTGTTGATAAAACCGATGGTGGTAGAATCTCAATTAGGCAGACCAAACAACTATTCTAGTAATCTAGTACAAATATTTGTTCTCACCCAAATGACAATTTCATTGAATGGAAAGTTTGCCTGGTGATAAAGTAATGATTGATGCTTGAGAATTACATCTTTAGGGCTGAGTAACGTCCTTGACGTAAGTAATTTTTCAAAATTGTAAAAGTAAATTGATAACTAATAATGCTATTCATCAAATACTTTTATTTTTTTTAGTTCAACAATGAGTGGGATTAGTCAAAAGTATATGGTGTTTTAACCAGTTGAGTTATGCATGCTTAGGTTGACATTATTCATCAAATACTTTACTTTGATTTGAATGACTCCTCATCAATATTTATAGTTGTAGGGAGGGTTTAGGAAACAAGTTGATTGGGGTGAAAACTCCATTAACAAAGCGAAAGCGACGAGAGAGAAAAGATGGCCCCCGAAATGGATGTCGAAGAAAGAAGATAAAGTGGATGGCCTTCTTCACTGAATTGCATTTACTGTGAATTTCAATGGGGAAAAAAAGGAAGCTTCGAGGGACCATTTATAATTTAGTTAGCCAGAGAGACCGAAGGAAAGTGACGCTGCCAATGCCAACCCAATCTTCCATTCATAAGTAAGCCCTCCCAATGCTCCCATCCCATTTCTGCTGAATTCTGGAATATCATACAAAGCTTTGTTTGGTTGTTTAGTACAGTGTGGGTTTTGTGGGTGGGCCCATTTAAAAGTGGTCCAGTTGAAAGAAAGGGTATGGCCCATTGGACCACAGGTACAGCCAAGCCCATAGACAGGGCCTGGGCCCATGATGGAACATCCTTTTCCTTGATGAATGGTTATTTTCTATGACAAAAGTACTAACTTCCATTTTCTGTGTATTTCAATTTCTGTTCTTTTGGATCATTCATTTCGTTTCCAAGCATGTCGCGTCTGTCATCAATTACCACCAAACTCTGGATTCTTAATGGTCAATCTGTAAATAAAGGAGTCATGTCTCCATTTTCACTAGTAAATAGCTTTCTCTTGATAATATCATCGTTGGAGCCTGGAGCAATGGCATAATAAATATTTCATAATGTAAAAACAAAAAGTTTAGAAAAACTAAGGTGGGCTTGGTGGTTCTTTATGTATTATCTATCTCAACTAACGTTTATGTCAACCATCTATTATGTAAATTAATGATTACCTCAACGCTCAATCATTTCAACAAACTAACCATGTCATGTATTTGATAGTCTACTAACAACAACTTAACAACACATACTAAAATAACTCTTCTATTAAAGTACAAGGACTAAAAGGACGTTTTAAAATTTTAGAGATCAAAATGAATCAAAACTGAAAGTACAATGATCAAAATAGTATTTAAAACTATAAATTATTAAAAATATTTTGTAGTTCCTCTAATTTTTCTTTAAGAAAATATACTTCGTTGTAGTAGTTTTATATATTACATATTTGCACATAGTTTAAATTATAGTGATCATCTATTAATGAGATATTAAAGTATGGGAGGTTGAGTCTTTAACATTAGCAAATGTAATAAATACTTTATCTACTAAGCTATATATATATATATATATATATATATATATGCTCGAATTGACATTATTTTGAAGTACACTTGAAATGCAAGAAAGAATGAAGCATATTTACGAGGGAAGGAAAGAAAAGAATGGAGGGGATTTTTTTTTTTTTTAAATAAAAATAATTTTGCATGTGAGTTTACTTTTTGCTTTAATTTCTTTTACAATTAGGGCATACACATAAATGCTCTGATAATGTGCTTGCTTTATCTTTTGGCATCACTTCTCACTTTCGTTGCATCCACAACCAAATATTTTCCTTTTGTAATTCTTTTCGATTTTAATTATTATTTTTTATGGATGAATTGGGGACCAGTGACAGATTTTTAATGGAAAAAGGGAAATAGAATCTGAATTCTCTCTCTCTCCCTGATCCAAATTAGTTTTGATCTAACTTGTTCATGATTTGGCTAAATTTTGGCTTACTTTCTATTTTAATTAGTCTCAATTAGTTTCTTTACTTTTCATGTTGTTGCAAGAATTATTAAAATTTTCATTAAACCTAAATTACTAGTTAACTAATCACAAAGTGAATATAAATGGGCAACCTTTTCTTTTACAAGCATTATTGCCCCCTATTAATCTGATCTCTGTTTAATTAACTTTTAATATATTTTAAAAGTGTAATATTTTTTTTTAAAATAGTGTAATATATTTTTTAAGAAAAAGATTAGGAGAAACATATGAAAGAAAGAGGTTTTTTTTTTTTTTTTTTGAATTCAATATGGGAGCAGGGGAAATCAAACCTCTAACATCGAGATTGATAACAAATACTTTATGTCAGTTGAACTATGCTCACTTTGTTGCCTTTTATCATTTATTTGTTTGCGGATAGGATTTATTCCTGATTCCTCTTCTTATTTATTATTTATTTGGCATTATTAAGTTTTACCTTCACCAAAAATGAAGAGAATAGAGTTTTGGTGTATATAAAAAAATAATAATAAAATTCACATGTGAGCATATTCTCCACAAATAAGGAAGAATAATGCAATTGTTCTAAAATGCGTCATTTATAAAAACATAATAGGAGGAAACAAATTTTGTAAAAAAATTAACATACAATTTTGTACTAAGCTTTTGTTGATCCTAAAATATTAAGCTAAGTTTTCTAAATTAGCTCCAAACAGTACTATAACTTTAAGTTTTTGTTTTTCTTCTTCTTCTAAAAAAAAAAACACGTTTTTGATTTTCTCACTTTTCGATTTTTAGCTAATTCTTCAAAAGTAGAAAATAAAACCAAAACAAAAATCGTGAATAAACAGTCCTATTTAAAATTATTAAAATCCAAATTGGTACTAAGGTAGGACCTGAATTATAAATGCATATCAATCTTAAAATTACAAATACCAAAACTATATGTTAAGCTATTTTATGCTCTATTTTCCTTTCCAAACCTCCAATGGCAAGGGAATAGAAAATATTTGTTTACCTTTTCTTTTGGCTACTCCTTTACATCCCAAGAGAAGAAGCTATTATTATTGTGATGTAGAGGAATCGAGAGGTGATAATAAACTTAGGATCACTAGGTTTTTTTGTTTTTTTTTTTTTTTTGTTTTGTTTTTTTAGGGCTAGTTGGCACAAATGAATAAAAGCCCAATTGCGCGCGTGTCTAACCTTTATTCCTATTGCAAACGTAGCAAAACAATTCATCCCAGCATAGTCAGTCTGCGAAATGTCCATAATAACCCTCCTGTGTAATCCCGCGTGTTTGTAATATGACATACCTCAACAGTCTATCAGTGATATACTATTGATAGACCCCTAATATACCTAATATGAAGTATATCAGTGATTTACTACTGATATACTTTATTTAAGTATATCAATGAACTTGAATTCCTAATACTCAGTATAGCAACAGTATATCAAAAATAGCTAATATGAAGTATGTCAAGAGTATAATAGAGATTTATATTCAGTATATCAGATATACTTAATATGAAGTATATTAGCGATATACTACTAATATACTTTACTTAAGTATATCGAAATGAAATGAGATATACGTAATATAAAGTATATCAATGATATAATACGGATATACCTTATTTTAGTTTTTGGCTTTATTAATCGTTTTTTTTCACTACATTTTTGTTAATACACTTGTTTTTAGTCGATACGCTATATCAATAGTGAATGAATGATATAGTATTTATACTTAAAGTGATGATGCATACCATTGAATGAAGTATATCACTGATATACTACTGATCTACTCAGTGTTAGGTATATCAGTGATATACCAAATATGCAAAATATCTTTGATATGTTATTGATATATTTCATATAGAGTATATCATTTAACTGATACACCTAAAAAGAATTGTATCAATAGTATATTAGTAATATACTACTAATATACTTCGTTTTAGGTATATATCAGTTGATTGATATACCAAATAGAAAGTATATCAGATATACTACTTGATACACTAATGAGGGTAAAACTGGAATAATAAAAAAATGGAAATCAATTTTAAAAATTTTAGCTATATTTACAAATCTCCAAAAATCATAGCTAGATTCGCAAATATCATAATATTTTTTGCTACCAATTACAATTCCCTTATATTTTAACCTAAAAAACATAATTAGAATGTTTTGTATGATTAAAGAAAAGTGCCAATATTGATATTCAATTATATATCAAAGTTAAAAAATATCAATAGCTAGCAGATTTTTTAAAAATATTTATAAAACTAGTGTAGTTTTAATTTTAAACTCATGACAAAAATAAGGTGGGTAATCGCGGATACAAAATACTATTTTGTATAAATCGCTTTCAAGTGCTATGATTTAGGTCTACATTGCACAAGAATTAGTATATGATTTAAACTTAAACCACAAACTTATTATATGATTTTACTGTCCAATATGTGATTACGGTGATGATGAATAGATACCGATAGCATGGCTGCTAATGCTACGTTGAAGACCATTCAACATATCTTTTAATACACAGACAGACTATGTAGCAATAATTTTGATTACCTTTTTACCTTTATCTTTTATCTTTATCTTTTTGTTTTCCTTTTCCTCTCTCTAGCTCCCTTCTCCATTTTCTCTCTTCCATCCTCCCTCCCTCCAAATTTGAAAACAAAATAATTTTGTTCCACATCTTGAATGAATCCTCCATCGAGTGGGGGAAGCTAAAATGCTTGTTTGGTAAGCAATCTAAAAATCGAATTTTGAATACAAGGGATTCAATGAAAACAAAGTTATATTTCATGTTTTTAGATATGCGTTTGGTAGCAGATTTACAAATTGGATTCTAATTTAAACAATTGTTCAAAATGTGTTCTATAATATATTTATAGACCATGAAACTAGTTGTAGTTGAAAAACTACTTATTAAGTTGAATATAAAGAATTATTAATTAATGTATGAACATATTTTTTGTTATAAATTTTGTATAATTGTTATTTTACTATATCATACAATTCATAATATATTATATTATACATATTTTAATTCAATAAAAATAAATTGAGTTTATAACATGAAATACCATATTTATTAAAGTTTTTATATTTTTTAATATAATTTTGTGATAGGACCAACATAGTCCTATATTTTTATGCCTAAATCATGTTAGTTTAGAAGTTTTGATATAATTAATTGATCATTTTGTAGGGATTTGAGTATAAGGCACATTCCGAGAGATTCTATGTCGAATCATGATTCCAAAGCATCAAACCGAATGTCATTCAGACACTTGAGCAAAAAGTTAGAGCAAAAATAACCCGTGTTGCGCGCTGGGTAGAGTCTAGACGATGTCCAGAGCATCTACATGCTATCGGCAGTTCCCTGAAGCCTCCCTCGACGCTGCGGCGAGTCCTTGTGATGCTAGGAGTGATTAAACGATGTCCAGAGCGTCTAGACACTCCGTCGATTCCTATAAATAGATTTTTTCTTCCTTTAGGTCATTTGTCTCCAATTTACAGCAGTCATGAGACATTTTTTAAGTTTTTTTCCTCTCTATTTTTCAGCAATTTAGGATAGATTAGGTAGTTTACACCAAATCTCGGTATCGGGCAACTTCAGTTTGATGGATTGTTAGGCTTTCAACGCCGATTCGGGATGTAAACTGGGTAATTATGCATTTTGTTGTGAGATTTTATTATTAATTTTATTTTCCAGCATGTTTTATGGCTTGTAATTCTTGTGATTAATCCTAGCTTGATCTTCTTTAATGGAACTGACAACTCACATTAATTTAGAGTGTTGCTTAGCTATGCTAGATATACTCGTAGGTGTCCTTGGTCTCTAGCTTAATTTGAGTAGTAAATAGGTTGGTTGCCACGTCGGTTAAATTAAGTAGAATTGCTTAGTTACGAGTACCTGGTAGACCTTAGAATTGTTAGCGCGGGCTTAGTTAATATAGATTGATCAGTCTTAATTAATTAACTCGTTTCGGCTTATCCCTTGGGTGTAATGCGTAGGTGAGATCTCGTTCTTTACTGCTTTTTAGTCCTTCTGTCTATCTTAGGTTTTATGATTAACTTCCCCTCAGTTTGTGTCAGTCATTGTCATTAAGAAAATCAATTAATTGAAATCAATTTATTCGGTTCTCTGTGGTTCGACCCGATCCACTATTAATTACTACAAGTAGTTAATTTTAGATCGGTATTATAAATTGTATTTGATTGAGTCTTTGACAAGCTCCTTCATTTTGCATTTCAAAATTTCAAATTCAAAATATGAATACAATGAAAACATAAAAATGTTGTTTTCAGAATTTCCATTATTTGGATCACATAATCTGGAAATAGTTTTCAAAAACACATATGTCAAACGTATATTTACTAAACTCAGTGAATCCAAAAACATAAAACAAAATTCAGATTGCCTACCACATAGGCCCTAAGAGATCCATAAAGGAAGAGACAATTATTCAATTAACATAATTATGGGACATTGGTTATTCAAAATGATATTCCAAAAGCTCTCTTACAACCCTAAAAGAGCATTTCAATAAAATAAACAAATAACTAATTACATCTAAAATACTAATTAAGAACTAATTAACCCAAAATTTAAAATTAATCTAATAATAATTAAACTATACTAATTATCTTGTTGGAATTTATGCCATAAAGCCTTATAAATAATGATTTATTTAATAATTAATAATAATTTTGATTATTTTATTTGCAATATAATATTATTCATTATATGAAAAATCTAAGGTTATTAGTGTAATCTTGAACAGTATGTGGTTGACATACAGGAGAATCATGTTCAAGAAATAACCTAAAGAGTCATAGTATATGGATAAAGTTGGGTGTCTTATCCTAGTAACACTATTGATATGATCCACTTTGTAATAGTTACAAATGATTTGATCTAAATGATTCATGTGGAGATATATGAGTGAAGGTATCTTATACAATGAGTTTGTATAAGACTGGACCTTGAAATATTTAATATCTTTTTATAAATCTGTTAATTGAGAAGATTAATATTTCATTAGGATGATCATCTGCGACTCGATCTTAATCCTGAGTGAGTTATGAACTCCTTGAAGGAATGAACGTTTCACTCTGCAGCGAAAACATTGGATCGTCTTTGATTTTATTTAAAATTAAACTAAAAAATAAGATTAAGCAAACTTACTTGAAGTAAATATGAAGATATTTCTGGCAGGTCTTTATCTGCTCCACAAAATTTTCCTAGCTATGACTCGAACATAGGACCGAGGCTTGTGGGAGCCTCTTAAAAGAAAATCCACAAGGGATTGGAGATGAATAGGTCTAGAGAGAATTCTCTATTTCTCTATTGAAGAGATGTGTATTATGTCTAATGGCTCAACCCAAGGGTCCTATTTATAGAGACTATATGAAAATTTTTGCCATAATTAAAATATTATATTTTAATATCTAATATATTAATATATTTCTTATACTTATTTGAATCTCATTCAAATCTCTTACGATATTTATTTATTTGAATCTTATTCAAATGTCATAGATATCTTTTCTTTAATGTATCTAATATATATTAATTATTTTAATATCTAATGTATCAAATACAATAAATATATTTTCCTATTTTATATGTAATATATATAATATATTAAATATTAATTTGAACATTTCAATTTTTTCTTTCAACTAAATTGATCTTTTAGTATTACCATGAACTAACAAGAGGACCTTATGGGCCTACAGATTATAAGCTCCAATGATACAAAATTAATTAATTAAACTTCTTTAATTAATTAATGTTTAATTAATTAATTTTTATTCATTAACTATAGGTCACTCCACTAAAGTTGCACTCTTATGCATTGTATGACAAGTTGTGTGCATGCATATAACCATTACATGCAAGTCGGTCATTCACAAGTTGTTCGTAACTACAGCTGGATCAAAAGTCCATTTTACCCATATAATTACATCTTGCACCTTAAGTACCACTGAACAAATTATTTATCATCCAGCCATAAACTATGTCCCTCTCGAGCCAGTGAGAGAGTGAGGCCTCATTGTTCAAGTCTCGAAATCAGCACTTAAGGGAACTACTCATCTACTTACCCTATATGGGAATGAGTGAATTCCATCTTATGAGATTATGTTCCCAGCTTCCTATTTGGTCAAGTTCTCAAAATGGTACACATATTAATCGGCTACAAAAGTCACTATCACCCATGCAAATCAAAGGACAAGCCCTCACAGACATGAGTTCATAACTCACTCAAGATTAAGATCGAGTCGCATATGATCATCCTAATGAAATATTAATCTTCTCAATTTAACGGATTTATAAAGAGAAATTAAATATTTTGTTGTCCAGTCTTATACAAACTCATTGTATAAGATACTCTCACTCACATGTTTCCACATGAACGATTTGGATCAAATCATTTGTAATTATTATAAAGTGGGTCATATCAATAGTGTTACTAGGATAATGCACCTAACCTTATCGATATACTATGACCTTTTAGGTTATTTATGGAACATGATCCTCCCGTATGTCAACCACATATTGTTCAAGATTGCACTAATAACCTTAGATTTTTCATATAATGGATAATATTATATTGTAAATAAAATAATCAAAATTATTATTAATTATTAAATAAATCATTAATTACGAGGCTTTATGACATAAATCTCAACACTCCTGCCTGTGAGGTCTTGTTCTTTGATTTGCATGGGTGAGAGTGACTTTTGTAACTGATTCAATATGCTTACCATTTTGGGGACTTGACCAAATAGGGAGCTGGGAACATAATCTCACAAGATGTAATTTACTCATTCCTATATAGGGTAAGTAAATGAGTAGTTCCCTTAACTGCTATTTCGGGACTTGAACAATGGGGTCTCACTCTCTCACTGGCCCGAGAGGGACTTAGTTTATGGTTGGATCGTAAACAAATTATTCATTAAAGGATTAGTGATACTTAAGGTACAAGATGTAATTATAGAGGTAAAACGAACTTTTGACCCAACTGTAATTACGAACAACTCGTGAATGATCAACTTACATGTAATGATTATATCCATGGACACAACTTGTTTTACAGTGCATAAGAGTGCAACTTCAGGTCCATAGTGGAGTGACCTATAGTTAATAAATGAGAATTAATTAATTAAAGAGTTTAATTACTTAATTTTGTATCATTGGAACTTATAATCTGTAGGTTCATAAGGTCCTCTTGCTAGCTCATAGTAACACTAAAAGATCAATTTAGTTGAAAGAAAATTTTGAAGTGTATTTGGTACATTAAATATTAAAATAATTAATGTATATTAGATACATTAAAGAAAAGATATTTATAAAATTTGAATAAGATTCAAATAAATAAATATTGTAGGATATTTGAATGAAATTCAAATAAACATAAGATATATTTTAATATATTAAATATTAAAATATAATAGTTTAATTATGACAAAGATTTGTCATTCGTCTCTATAAATAAAACATTTGGGTTGAACCATTAGACATAACACACATCTCTTCAAAAGGGAATTAGAAAATTACCTCTAGACCTTTTTCTCTCCAATTCCTTGTGGATTTTTTTCCAAAAGGATCCTACAAGTCTTGGTCCTGTGTTCGAGTCATAGTGAAGAAAACTTTGTGGAGGAGATAAAGACCCGCCAGAAATATCTCCACATTTAACTTCTAGTAAGTTTACTTAATCTTATTTTTTTAGTTTAATTTTAAACAAAATCAAAGACGATCCAATGCTTCTGCTGCAGAGTGAAACGTTTATTCCTTCATATCTAACATTTCATACTACGTCAATATGTCCTTACATTTTTTATTTTATGTCTAATAGTATAGGTTTTTAAACTTTAAAAAGATATGTCTCTGAACTTTTAATTTTGTGTTTAATAGGACCTTATCTCATAGGTTGGTGAATTTAAAAGCAAATCTAATAGGTTAGGGACCTATTAGACACAATAATGTTGGAAGTTTAGAGATCTATTAGATACTTTGAAATTTTTAAGGACTTATTAGACAAAATAATTGAAAATTTAAAGATTTATTAGACACTTTTTAATATTTAGGGATTTATTATATACATTTTTTAATGTTCAAGGACTATACGAGCTTCATGGTTTTAAATTTTCGTCGACATTTCCATCGACATTTTCACATATCCCACGGGTTCGACATTAACATGAGGGCTAGACGACATTTCCATTATATCATAGAAAAATTGATGAAATATAACTAAAATATCGAGAAAAAAAATATCAATATTATGGACATAATATTCATAATAAGAAATTTAAATTTATTTAAAATGAGTGAAATGCTTATTTGTTAATTTAAAATTTTTTTATTTGAAATTTTTTTAAAAATATCAATCGACATTAATAAAATATATTTTTATAAATTTGAGAGCTCGACATCTCCGTCGGTGTCAACATTTAAAACTTTGGCTAGCTTATAGTATAAACCATTGTAAAATAATAAAGTATTTTAAAAAATAAAATTATTATTTTTAAAAAAATTGCTTTATTGACCTCTTCGAATTTCGTGTAAGACTAAAGGGAAGTTACGCCGACGAGACAATCCATGTAAGCAAGAAATTGTTCACGTTTTTTGATGTGGCAAAAATTATCCTATTTTCGACATTTGCTTGAAAAAGCACTTTAATATTTATTTTGTTTTATTTAAAGTACCTTTTTAAAAAAGTTTCAAAACAAACAAGCTTTGAAAAAAAATTGAATTCCATTAACATAATTATGGAACGTTGGTTATTCAAATTTGGAAGACATAAAAATGTACTAGGATAAATCTATTGCGTACGGGAATGAGATTTTTTTTTAAATTTTATTTATTTATAAATGTTAGTGATAAATTGAACTTTCAACTTTAAAGGAAAAAAATTAAGTGCCTAGAGTTTATAGAATGGGCTTTAGATACCTTTAAATGCTTAGAAAAAATCATGTCTTTTGCAACTCTGTACATTATACATTCAAATTTTCATAATAAATGTCAATCTCAACTAAATTATACATTAGGAGTCTTATCTTATAAGTCCAAACTTCAAATCACTTTTACCATATTTGTAATGTCATATTCTAAAAGAAAACAAAAGTGTAAATGCTCCTCTAATTTAATCTAGAAAATAAGATATGATGCCATTTGATTATATTTGGGATAGAATTGTTTGGTCCAACATAAGACATTCGTTATCTATTTTAAGGTCAAAAGTTTGATTCTCACTTTTACATCGAACTAAAAAAAAAAGGAAAGGGCAAAAAACTTAGGATTCTAATTTTAGGACGTCCTAATATGCTCACCATATTTGCCAGATAAATGATGGGTCCGCTGGGGCAGTTTCGCAACTTCCATCTAAATATCTAGATTTTCTTTTCCACTTTTAAATAGTAACGATTAATGACATAATTATTCAATGACAATTATATTAATAATAATAATAATATATATACAAAGCGTCAACCTGTATGTAGCTCAACTGATTAAGGTATATATATCTTCAACTAAAAGGTCAGCATATCAAATCTCTACTCCCACGTGTTGTGTTTGTGTTATTAGATAAACATGAGATTCTATCTCAAAATCAATTGGCAAACAAAGGAGTAGCCCATGTATTTTATAAATTATGAGGCTTCTCTTCATCTTTTTGATGTGAGATCCTCAACAAGTGCATATATAAAATTCATATTCAAGATAAATGTATAATGCCTCAATCAATTTGTTTTTATTCTTCTAATTTTAGTACAATCAAAGTAATGAGTACCTTTATCTATTGAACTATGCTCTAATTAGCATGTCTCAGCTAGTTGAGTTAAGCTCAAGTGGACACAACATAAATTCATTTAGGCCCTGTTTGATAATCATTTGATTTTTGGTTTTTGGTTGTTTTTGAAAATTGTGCTTGCTTTCTCAACATTTCTCTACAATAGTTTTCATTTTTCTTGAAAAAACATTTGAATTCTTAGCCAAATTCCAAAAACAAAAAAAAAAAGTTTGTAAGAACTATTCTTTTTATTTTTCAAAACTTAACTTGGTTTATGAGAACATATGTAAAAAGTAGTTAAAAAAACAAAGAAAGTCATAAGTAGAGGTTTATAAGCTTAATTTTCAAAAACTAAAAACCAAAAATCAAGGCCCCGTTTGATAACCATTTAGTTTTTGGTTTTTGGTTTTTGAAAATTAAGCTTGTTTTCCCTCAATTTCTCTACAATGGTTTTCATCTCCCTTAAGGAAGTATTTGAATTCTTAGCCAAATTCTAAAAATAAAAACTACTTTTTGAAAATTACTTTTTTTAGTTTTCAAAACATGGCTTGGTTTTTGAAAACATAGGCAAAAAGTAGATGACAAAACAAGTAAAACTATAAGTAGGAGTAGTAAAACCTAAGAGAGAATGGGTTCAATTCATGCATGGTGGCCACCTACCTAGGATTAAATATCTACGTGTTTCTTTGTCAACCAAATGTAGTAGGGTCAGGCGGTTGTCCGGTGAGATTAGTCGAGGTGCGCGTAAGCTGGCCCGGACACTCACCGATATCAAAAAAAAAAAAAAAAAAAAAGTAGGAGTAGTATTTATAGGCTTAATTTTCAAATATTAAAAACCAAAAACTAAATGGTTATCAAACGGGGCCCAAATGATTATCAAATGGAGCCTTAACATTTCAATTTGAGTTAGGCATTTTTAGTAAATAAGTTAAGAGGTTAAATATATCAAATAGTATATAATGTTTTAGGTAATCTTTAATTTGGTCCTTAATTTTTCAAAATTCTAATTTTTTCTTTTAATGTATGAAACATTCTCCATTAAGTCATTCTATAAAACAAAGTATTAAAATTTATTAATGAAAACCTGAAATGACATTAAATTATTATTTTATTAATATATTTGAACATGAAATATGCCACTCAGACGAAGGTCGTATTTTATTAAGGTTGAATTATACAAAAATACCACTAAACTTTTAGACAAGTTTCAATTTTGCTCTTAGACTTTGAAAAGTTTCATTTTAATCCTTTAACTTTGAAATTGTTCCAAAAAAATACCCTCGAAGAGTTTTCTTTAAAATAAAGGACAAAAATTACCACGGTGGCTAATTGTAAAAATTGGAAAGCATACATAATATCATTTGCAACTCAATTTCAACAATAAGAAATATTAAGATTGTTGTTAGTTACTATTCATTTCAACTCAAAAGATATCATTGACATCATTTACAATATCATTTACAAAATTAATTTTTACACATCAACTGCCACACGTTAATATACATAAATGATGTCGTATGTGCATTCCAATTTTTACCATCAACTACTGTGTCAATCTTCATTCATTATTTTAATGGAAAAATCTTCAAGTGTATTTTTTTTTAGACAATTTCAATATTCAAGGGCTAAAATGAAAAATTTCAAAGTTTAGAGGCATAATTGAAACCTACTCTAAAGTTCAGGTGTATTTTGTATAATATAATCTTTTGCTAATGGACATGTGAAGTTTAATGTGTTAAATAACATTCAAGTAGCATGTTCACATGTCCCAATATGTTAATAAAACAATAATTTAATGATATACATCAACTTTTGTAAACAAATTTTCAAAATTTTTTGAACAAAAAGACGTAATTTAGAATTTTTAATGCAATAAGGTTAAATTTAAAAATTAAAAAAAAAAAGATTAAGAACTGTTTGGTATATTTATCATAAATTTAATTTTAAAACACAAGAAAAATAATCTTTTTTTAATTTGACATAACAAAATAACCTTATCTGGGAGTAATATAAAATGTTTTTTTTAATAGGTTACATGGTTGTGCGTAATTTTGACAATTTAATAACTTGAAGAATTTAAGGCAGCTTGTTGATTACGTACGCAGAAGGTTGTCTCATCTTTGGTTTCTTATTTTAATTATATTTTAGGAAAAAAACTATTTTTATTCCAAAACTTGTAAAGTTGTATCGCTTTTACTTTAAATTTTCAATTTAACTAAATTACATCATAAACTTAGATAAGTATTGCAATTTAGTTAAATTATATAAAATACTTCTAAATTTTTGATTAAGTTTTAATTATGTCTTTAAACTTTGAAAAGTTTTATTTTTACCTTTAAACTTTGAAATTTGTTTCAAAAGATACCATTGGAGAGTTTTTTTTTTTGTTAAAATAAGATGAACATTGATATTATGACTACGTAAAAATTGGAGAGCATACATGACATCATTTGTAATATCATTCGCAACATCATTTATGTAAATTGATGTGGCAGTAAATCGATGTGCAAAAATTGATTATGTAAATGATTTTAACGATATTTTTTGAGTTGAAATAAATAGTAACAATTAATATTATTTATGCCTTCTAATTTTTACACATTAGCTGCCACGTTAATTTTCATCATTTATTTTAACGAAAAAGATATATTTTTTTACCAATTTCAAAGTTCAAGTGTAGTTTCTTGGAACAAATTTCAAAGTTCAAGGGTAAAAATGAAACTTTTCTAAGTTTAGAAACATAATTAAAACTTACCTCAAAGTTCAATGATATAATTGAAACTTACCCCAAAGTTTAATTTAACCTTAAACTTGAACAAGTGTTGCACAGAAGGGAGAGTGGGCTAGGTTTCAAGTCTAGTTGATTTACCCTTAATTTTGATAAGTTTTCATTTGAAAATTTATTTTAAAAAAAGTATTCTCATACGTTTTGAATGCGTTATAAAACATATATATGATACAAAATTGATAAGATTTTAAAGAAAATTACATTAAAGCTAAATTTTTGTAAATTTTTGTGAGTTTTGGCAAAATTATTTAATGATTAATTTGTACATTAATATTAATCAAACTTAAATTTGTGTAGAACTTGATATCATTAAAATTTTACAGAGATTTTTACATTGCTTTTTGTTAAAATTAGTGGATGAATTAGTGATAATTGAATAGATAGTAGAAATTGCAACATTTAACTAAATCTAGAGTCTAATTTAATGAAACTGGAAGTTTATGGTGGAAATTGATACAATACGACCATTTTAGGTACAAATTGAATTTTTTCCCTATATTTTATTATAGCTAATCATCTTTTAATAACCATCATTTTTTTTTGTTAAATTATATTTTTTAAGTACATATCCATTTTATCCATATGTATATTTTTAAAAGTATCAATAGTTCTATTTGTTAGGGATTCAAAAAGTTATTGCATTTTCATTAGTACCTCGATCTATATGAATTGGGTTCTCCTGTAATCGGCGGTTGTAAAGTCGTCTCTCACAAGTGGCCGATCAAAGTTCTTGAAGTAGCAGCTGTGGTGGAGGGTCTGAAAAGCCTCCTTTCTGTACAACGTTCCTACATTCCTCCTGTGGAGATGGAGCTGGATTCTTTGGAGGTGGTGGTCCTTCTGAATCAGTCTGAGATTGATTTGTCGAAAGTTGGTTTGTTTATTGAGGAAGCGTTGTCTGTAGCTTCGGTTGTCAATGTGGTTTCCTTTTGTAAAATTTCGAGAGAGGAAAACAAAGTTGTCCATGAGTTGGCAGCTTTGGCATCCTCTTCTAGGCCTTCTTTGGTTTGGAAAGAAGGTTTTCCAGCTGATGTTGTATCCTCCATTCTTGGGATGGAGTAACGTTTTTGGTTGGTTTTGGTTATCATTCTTCTGATTTCAAAAAAAAAAAAAAAAAAAAAAGTACCTCAATTTACATCAATCTCATGTCACAGTTCTATTGTTTCTATTAAATTGACCATCATTCATTAATATAAATCGTGTTTAAATTTTTAATTGGATCATTTCACTTCATTTTATTATATATATATTTTTTAAATATGGGATTATAATTATAGAGGTAAAAATTCAAACTTTTGACTTACGAAAAGGTTATTGCAGAAATTCAAGCTATACTCAATTTATTTTATTAATTTCATACTTCTTATTGCTAATGAGTATTGAAATTTTTATTGACCTTATGAGTCCTAAGTTAATTGATCTAAACATAATTTAACTAATTAAGACATTACTTATCTCCTTAAAGGTTGGAGGTTTAAATTCATACTCTTGTTTGTTGAACTAAAAAAACATGCCAAAGTTAGCTTAACTCAATGCTAATTGGCATGTACCATGGACCAAGAGGTTAGAGGTTCGAAATCCTCCCACCCACAATTGTTGTTGAATTTTAAAAAAATAATAATAATAAAAACTCTACTTCATTTTTACACTATATTAATATCTAATGAATGTTATTATAATTATAAAATTAAAATAAATTAACCAAACTCAAAATTTTAAAAATATAGAAAAGAATTTGACATAAACATGAACGAGTTGTTTTTCAAGACATTGATATGTTTTATCATTAAAAAAGAGTTGGAAGAAAATCACTATGAGTTGGCTTGTGACAATAAAGCATGTGGGAGAAAAAAACAAAATTCTTTGCTTGAACATATTCAAATCTCATGGTAGCCCCTATAAATTTAGGCGATCATGGCTGTCAATTCCTTTTTTTTTTTTTTTAATTTTGCAATCCAAAATTCAAAGTGGATTGAACTAAAAAAAAAAAAAAAATCAAAGTAGACATTTAACTTTAAAAAAGTTAAGAACAGTACAGCATAGAAAAATTCATGTCTACTGCAAATAATTTTAAATCAAAAGCTAAAATCTAACCTTTTTTTTCTTAACAGGTAATGCAACTCTTGGCCGGCCTTCCAAAAAAGCATTCCGATGAATTAAGAGAGGATAATTAAAAAGTTTAAGAAATTAGAATGATATGTAAACTGAAGTGTGATTTGAGATGTGATGACTGATGAGCAACTAATAATTAAAAAGATGAGAGTAAAAGTGGTTTAACTCCAAAAAAAAAAAGAAAAGCAGAGAGATTAGATTTTGAAATGGGAGCGTAGGAGTTAAATGCAAACAGTGCCTCTCTCTCTCTCCTCTGCTTTGGGACACCAAAAGCGCTTCGGACAATCCCTCCTTTGTAACTCACTGTGCGCCAAAGCACCTTCCGACAATTCCATCTCTCTTTCTCTTTCATTGGCGCACAAAAGCTTATATATTTACAGCTAAAGAAAAAGATGCTCTGCTCAACAACAATTGCTAGGCTCTAGTTTTCTGTAATGCCATCCATAACCAATTCCTCTCTCTCTCTCTCTCTCTGTTTCTCCCTCTTTTTGCTTATCACTTACTTCTGGACTAATATATTCTGAAACCCATGTTGTATTTTACTCTGTTTTTCTTTTTAATAATCTTTTCTTAAGATTTGGGTTTTGCCCATTTGTTTATTGCTATGATTTGTAGTTGGGTTTTGTGTTGTGTTGCGTTGTGTTTCCTCTGTAATCTCTCTTCTTGGAAGGCGCTTTTTCAGCTCGAAACCTCGTCGTTTCGTGTATCTTCTTCTGCCGGGCTTTTACTGCTTTCTCCTTTCACTCTCTTCGAGGTTCATACACCCACCATTGCTTTTTTAAAACGCACACTATATTTTGCTGGTGATTTTCGATTTTTGGGTCCTCTGCTTTTGAGTTTCCCGCTCTATATTTTGTACAAAAACGCTCTCTTTTGGGTTTTATCTGTTTTGTTTTGATCCATTTCGGCTTCTTTTTGGGTTGTGGGAATATTTATTTTTGGTGGAACTCCTTCTCTTTTCCCAGCAAAAGTGAAAGATGAATGCCAGAGTCCGCGGCAGCATTCAAACCGTCAAAACTCATAATCATGACAAGGTGAATTTAGTTTGTTCCTTTTTCTTTTTCTTTCTCTTTTTGCCTTTTCTAGTGAAAGGTCTTATTGTTTCAACTTTAGATTGCTTTCTCCAGAAAATTAGCCTGCGTTTCGATTTATTTGGTTTTAGGCTTTCACTTGATTAAATTTGAAGCTTTTAAAACTACCCATCAAATTTCTTCTGAATACCTCTGTTTGTCCATCCGGAAATGACTGCCGTTGTTGTTCTTTCTAATGCACATTTTGTTCATAAACTTTTGTGATTGTTTTTTCTTTGCTGAATTTGGATAGAAGGTGAAGAAGTTAGAGACTGGGAGGAGCAAGACGATGGGGAATGACAAAACTGGGACTATCATAAATCGGCGCAAATTGAACAGAGAAAGAAAAATAGCATTGCTACAAGATGTAATTATGTCCTTCTCCAACTGCCATTTTAGGGAAAATGCCAGTGTTGAAACTTGTTTGATTGTTCTGTAATTTTGAAATTTGCAGGTTGATAAGCTGAAGAAGAAGCTCAGACATGAAGAGAATGTTCATAAGGCATTGGAAAGAGCTTTTACTAGACCTTTAGGAGCTCTCCCTCGTCTTCCTCCATATCTCCCTCCTTATGTTAGTATAACTTGCAAATTTCATATATTGCATCCTCTCTTTCTCTCTTTTTGATTCTTTTTTCCATTCTTCATTAAAAGAATGGAAAAGGGTTGGACTGCAAGCACTTAGAATTTTGAAATTTCATATATTGCATCCTCTCTTTCTCTCTTTTTGATTCTTTTTTCCATTCTTCATTAAAAGAATGGAAAAGGGTTGGACTGCAAGCACTTAGAATTTTGAAAATTTCTTTTTCCTCCCTTGTTGCAGATACTAGAACTTCTAGCTGAAGTAGCTGTTTTAGAGGAAGAGGTTGTTAGGCTAGAAGAACAGGTTGTGAATTTCAGACAAGGACTCTATCAGGAAGCTGTATATGTATCATCCTCGACGAGGAATTCGGACAATTCCGCAGACACAATGGATCCTATTTCGACCAGAATTTCGAAGCATCGGAGAACGAAATCATATTGCCAAAATGAGTTCAATTCTGCAAACTCAATAGCCAGGCTACAGCCTTCACTGGCCAGGAGTTCTTCAAGTCGAAAGCTATTGTTAAACGACAACTTCTTCGATCGTAATGGGAACTGTTCTAACAGGTTTGCCAATGGGAAACATGTTCCCGGGAAATCAAGTTCCTTTTTGTTTCTTCCAGAAGATGGCCTGGGAAAAGAGAATCAATCATATGCAAATTCTGTGAAATATAAGCCATCTCCTGAAAAGAAAGTTGATAGAATTATAAGCCCATTGAAGAAGTCTCCTTTGAAGCAAGAATTTTTGGAGAAGAACTCAAGTCCTTTGAAGTTTCAGGTTTTTGCTTGTTACCCTGTTGAATTTATCTTCACCTGAATAAATTTCGATACTCATCGACTCCCTTCCAATTTTCCAGCTGGAGTTTAGATTAGAACGAGAAAGAGCAAAGGACAATTCATCCAGTTTGCCTGATGATATAGAGGCTAGTAGCTCACCAAACAAAATTTCTGAGGACATTGTGAAGTGTTTGTCTTCCATTTTCATAAGACTGAGTTCATCAAAGGACAAAGCTATGGACTCGTCAGATACTCATACATCAAATGGACCAGCAGAGTTGCAAGATCCTTATGATGTATGTTCAGATTTCAAATTTAGGAACATTGGTCCCTATAGACATCTATGTGCAATCGAAGCTAGTTCCGTGGATCTCAACCGATCGACTAACGCAGTTTTTCTAATTCATAGGCTAAAGTAAGTTCTCTTGATGTATTTTCTTGCCTGAAAATTTCTGTTGATTTTGTTATCTTAATGAATCAATTTATTGTACTGCACAGAAACTTGTTCCAAAGACTCGCCTCGGTGAACTTGGCAGGTCTTAACCATCAGGAGAAGCTAGCTTTCTGGATCAACACCTACAATTCCTGCATGATGAATGTGAGTTACTATGATCCATTTTATGTAAGGAGAATTACAGTATAAAATCTTTATTTACATGTTTGTTAGAGTCCCAAATCAAGAAACTAACAAAGCTGCATTGTGTGACTTTAGGCATTTTTAGAGCATGGGATACCTGAGACTCATGAAAGAGTTGTAACATTGATGCAAAAGGTAAAATCAGTATGCTACCTTGTTTGCATTATCTGCTTTATCAAATGCAGATTTGAATTCCATAAAGTTTTTCAAGATTCTCAACTCTAACCGTAAGCCTAAGCTCGGTCGGGTTCTTGTTGGTCATTACATTCAAACTGGAAATTTCCCTTCTCATGTCAGGCAACAATTGTTGTTGGAGGACACCTTCTAAATGCAATAACAATTGAGCATTTCATCTTGAGACTTCCTTATCATCTGAAGTTTGTAAGTCCATCCTTTTCAACTCCATTAACACAGATTTCCCAATATTCTTCTGAAGTCTTCAAATTTTGTAAAGTCCAATGCTAAGTTGTCGATGCATTTTGGTTGATAAACTTCAGACCTGCCCGAAAGCAGTAAAGAACGACGAGATGAGAGCACGCAGTGTGTTTGGATTGGAATGTTCCGAACCCTTGATTACGTTTGCACTCTGTTGTGGAGGCTGGTCGTCTCCCGCTGTAAGTATGCCGCATTGTTCTTTGTAGGCATAAACCTAATAGAGATTTTATTTCGAACTCCATCTAAAAGATCTCTTACCAATAGAGATACCATCTTTACTTATTAACCACTATTATCTTTACTTATTATACTAAATTTGATTTGAATCAAATTTCTGAAGTCGGTTTTTACTGATGTATAACTTGTATGAAATGAAGGTGAGAGTGTACACAGGATGTAAAGTTGAAGAGGAGTTAGAAATAGCCAAGAGGGAATATTTACAGGCAGCAGTTGGGATTTCAAAGACAAACAACAAGTTGATGATTCCAAAGGTTTTGGATTGGTATCTACTTGACTTTGCAAAGGATTTGGAGTCACTTTTGGATTGGGTTTGCTTGCAACTTCCAAATGAGCTGAGAATTGAAGCAGTTAAATGTCTTGAGAGGAAAGGAAGAGAGCCTCTCTCACAATTAGTGCAAGTAATGCCATATAATTTCAGCTTCAGAATGCTCTTACACAGATGAAAGAGAAACTTTTTCATCTTTTATTTATTTATTTATTCATTTTATTCTATTTTGTTTGTGTTTCAGTCCTTCTATCCTCAATGTTCTTTGAATCTTGAATGTGCTGCTGAGTATATATACTAAACATAGAAGACATAGTCACAATATAGAATAAAGATACATAGCAAATAACTTGGGGATTTTTGGCAGTTTTTTTTTTTTTTTTGGCTATAATTTTGTATTATGGGATTTGGTTGAATAAAGGTCTAGTTCTGGGGAATAAATTTAAACTCTTTTAAATTTCACTTCTTGGGAGTAGCAAATTTATGACTGATTTTATCTTAAAAATCTTGTTTTTGATAAGTTAGTTGTTTTTTTCTTTTTTGCCAACCTCAACCTAATTCAATTAGTTAAGATATATGTCCTCAAGTAGAAAGTTGGAGGTTCAAATCCTCTCACTCATATTCTTGAACTCAAAAAAAATTCATGTTTTTTGTTTTTGAAATTTAGTTAACATGAGTAATTAGGCATGTATATTTATATTACTAGTCAACTTCGTCAAATGGCCTATGTTTCAAAAGGGCAACCCAAGGTTAACATTTGGGCAAATGGACTTGTCCAATCCATCTATATTAGATTGGAAATGAGACTCTTTTTAGTTCTTATATAACCTAGGCTAACGCTATATATGTGTAGTATAATTTAAATAATTTCATTTACGAAAAAAGCAACAAATTTTTTTAAAAGAAGATTAACATAAAACGATATATAATAAGATAATAAGATAATATAATTTAAGTCAAACGATATTTCTTTTAAAAGAATAATTATTTTAAAGATGAACATCCAATGATTAGTTTAAAAGGTTCGATCCAATGAATCAATTTAAGAATCTGATCGAAGCACATGAGCCTTGTTTTTGGAGGTTGAGTCAATTCCGTACAATTTCGGGAAATTTTCACAATGACCCTATATTGCTCTCCCCATCTAATTTATTTCAATACTACCCTCTAATAAAAAATAAAAATTATATAATATTTAGAATCTTACCATTATAACCTTACACCAAACTGTTTTAAAACCATCTCACACTTGGATGTCCAAATCTTACTTTTTCAACCATAAAAAATCCTAAAGTAATCTATAAAATCTATTAGATTCTCTTAGTTTCATCTTCTTCCTTCAACAAAATTACAGAGAAAATTCAAATTTGAAATTACTAATTAGACTACGAATGTCACAGATTATGCCATAGCCATTCCCGTGACAATTTATTGCTCAATTAAACCAATGCAAAACTTGCAAACAATTGCAGAAAGTAAATGAGGCAGCAATTGGTAACCTAGTTTGGTCTACATTTGCTTCTGGGGGCACAACCCAATGGAAAGAATTTCACTATATTAACATATGCGTACACGAAGTTTTACACAACTCGGCTTCTCCGACGCCCTTTTCCCCCCTTGGTTCCACCATAAAACCTTTTCAGTTGTTTTGTCAAAACAATTCTCTCAATCTCACTTACAAGAAAACTCTACCCTTACAAATTTACACTCATGCTCACACAATCCATACAATTGAAACCCTTGCAGAGAAGAATCACTCCATCTCCAAAAGCAAACTTTGGACATAAAAACACATGCTCACTGCCAGCAGCCTGTGCTGCCAAGGAAGACCTCTGGGTTTCTGTCTCTTTCTTCGTCTTCACACCCCAAAAATCCTAGTTCACAAAAAGAACCTTATATCCAATCTTAATTCAAATCTCAATAAAAAATAAAATCATAAGATATTTTATTTTTCTAAAATACATGTGCTAAAATATAAATATCCAAGCTAATTGATTTGTCAATTTAAGCAAATCGTCAAAGAAAATCCCAGCTTCAAGATGCTCAAAACTGAAACTCCCAGCACATGTGACAGTATCTGGGACCTTTCCTGTGGCCTTTTGTTCCTTTTGTTTTTGACTTTGAAATTTGACAAAAATAATATTGCCTAGAAAATCTGCCAAACCAAAACAACACCAAAAAAATTCAACATTCTCTTGAAATCCTTCTTCCCAATTCATTTTCGGTTCCAATCATATTTTACTTTATACAGAATTTATAACTTCCAATCAGGTAGGAACTTCATAGAGCAAAATATACCCTAAAAGATTAGAAGGTGACTCAATATGGAACATACAAGTACAATTTTTTTTCTTTTAATAAAAAAAGAATGAGAAAGCAAATATGAACATCTATCAATCCTTTAGCAATAATAGGAAGAAAAAATAAAAACACTCTCGTATAAATGTTGATCAATATTCATCATCATTTATCTATCCAATAGAATCAACTTGAATACACATTGTATTTGTATATAAATGATAGATCTCAATATACTTATTACATTTGTGTATTAGTGATAGATTTTAGTATACAAATTAGATAGATCTGAATATGCCATTTGTATATTGGTGATAAATTCTGATAAACAAATCATATATTTTATATAAGTGATAGATTCTAATGTATACATCATATTTTTATATAAGTAATAGATTCTAATGTATACATCATATTTTTATATAAGTGATAGATTATGATATACACATAATATGCATATTTATGTGATAGAGTACCAATTGCATCGATTTCTTATTAGACTAAAACTTCTATAAAATAGGAGCTTTTTCATAGCTTAAAAAATATTAAAAAAAGAAAGAAAAAAAGAAAATTAAGAGTATAGCAACTCTGCACAAGACGTATTATAGGTTAAATCCTTAAAATTAATAACCAATCACTACTCTCAACACAACTCTATCTTCAAATCCTAACAACTACCCTACAAAATGGGTTAAAACTGGTAAAAATAAACTACCTTTGGTTTTAAAAAAAGAGAGAAAAACAAAGAAAGCTAGGTTAGGTTTCAGGTGTTGGGCTTGGGTTTACATATCCACTAGACCAACCCAACCCCAATGATGATATTGCGCTAATGTGCTTGCTTACGATTTCTTCCTTCTTATTATTTTGATAACTTTTTCAAAATTCCCACTATGATGCATGAGATTGAATTTTTTATTTCCAAATTTTCACACCACTAACTATCATGGTTCGATATTTTCTTTCCAATCGTTTGTTTGTTAACTACTTTTCCAAATTTTCATGAATATCCATTTTTATACCATCAGACATTTTTTGGGAACTCGATCACACTTCCCATATAATTTATTCTTTTAATATTACTTCTTCTCTGACTTGTTAGTTGTTCGTTTTCCCAATTTGTAGCCCAATCCCAAAGAAGGCAGTAATAGGCCCAAGAATCACGGTTTGGAAATTGGAACTAACTCACCATGCTGACCAAAATGAATATCCGGGGCGGTGGAATCCATTAACATCAACCTAAGAAAGGAAAAAGAAATAGAAGTCAATTACTTTTTCAACCTCGGCCCGAACTCACAATATTATATTCCATTCCCATATTATCATATCCCATGAATCCTGGCCGTGGCCGTGCACCGCCAAGCGCCGCTGTCTCCTCTGCTCACGGCGGCTGAGGTCGGCCTCATCAACTCCGTGGCGGTGGAGATCCGCCCTCGTGACTACATTTAATTTATTATTATTATTTTTTTTTATATATTGGATTATTAATTTGTCAACTTGGGTGGGACTGGGACTGGGACTAGAGACCCGGTTTTAAACCATCTCTTGTCCTCGTCTAATTCTGTAATAATTGCTCACGATTGCGACCTCTCATTTTCATATATTCAATTACCCTATTATAATTTTTATTTTTCTATATATATTATTATTATTATACGTTGATAGAATTTGTTGAAAATGACTACACGACTCTCCTTGCTGTATATTGTACTCTTCCATCCTATTAAATGTACGTATCGTATCTCAGTCTCAAACATACGCCTCTATCCTTAATTTTCCCTGCTTCTTTCTTTTTCACCCCCTTTTAACTTTTAACTTTCCCCTTTCTTCTTCTTATCTAACCCCAATTGTAAATTAATTAAAACGATAAAAGTTTCTGCCCAACCTCCTCTCAACTAAAACAACTCACTACCAAACACCTTTCAAAAATAAGTTACTACTTCCAATTCCATTATTATGTACAGAAATAGTAGTCTCATACAAATAATGCCAACACATATCCACAAATCTTAAAAACAAAATAGCAATTTAACTAATTTTGAATATTAATTATATTCAAACCAACTTTCAAACTACATAATAAAAAGTGAGATATCTTTAAACTTTGCAAATTCATACGTAAACAAGAAAGAAATGGGAATGAGCCATGAGGAGAAGATAGAAACTTTAAAAAGAAGGGAATAAGAAAAAAGGGTTCATTGAGAAAGAAAAAAAGAAAAGAAAAAGAATCCAATGTTAGTTAATTGAGAGAGGGGGGAGTGGTCAAAATAGGGGTAAAGAAAGGGCATGGTTGCAAAATGCAAATGGTTGAGGGAATTAATTGAAGGTTCTAAAAAGAGTGGGACTTTTTGGGTTGGGGCCGAGCGGTATATGGTCCCCTTCCTTCCTTCCTTCCTTTATTTCTTTCTTTTTCTTTCCATGATTGAAATCAAATCCCATCTTCCACTATCTTTCCTTTCGAATATTAATATATCATTCATTATTCAATTCCCAAAGCACACGGTCTAGCTGGAGTTCTTATCAACTCATTCTTCTCTTTCTTACACTATCTTTTCTATTATTTTGTCCAAACATCTTATTTAATATGATTGGTGTGCTGTATCCCTTTCTTTTGTATCATTTGGATAATATGACAAGCATTCAAAATATTCTAAGCTACTTTTCCATATTGAATAATTTCTCTACATCGCAATGGATGACGTACACAAAAGAATGTTACCGACCTTTTTTTTTTTCTCTCACATGTAAAGTTGTGATTGTAATGTACGTCAGATTTAGTTGTAATCTAATGCCCATCATTGGATAAATATCAATAATTAAAAATGGTAGATTGTAAAATGATGCAAAAATGTTACGTTGATAAGACATGTACGTTTAATGTGACAATATAACTAATCAAAATCATTGCGCGGCATCTAATGAGAATAATCATGAAATATAAAAGAATGGGTGAGGGTCAGCAATGCAATGGCAAGTGGCAACTGCAACTGGAAGGGAACTGGAAATGAGCAGAGAATTGCATTAGAAAGCGTGGGGAGGAGAGAGAGAAGTAAAGTTTGAATGTGTGGTTTGGTTATGGTCTTGGTTCCCAAAAGTTGTTCCTTTGTTCTGTCTATTTTTAGAATCTTTTACACTGTTTTTCTAATTTTATATTCTCTTTCTTCCATTTTTGGAAATCATTTGACCATCTATCCCTTCCCCATTCCCCATTCCCCACCCTTGCCTGCGCCACAATTTCTATATATCTATTTCTGTACCTGTTCCCCATTTCTCATTATTCTATTAATATCTTCTTATATCATTTCAATTTTTAGATATTTAACCTTTTTACTTTATCCAAACTCTTGTAGAAATTATAACATATATGTAAAAATTATAACATTCTATCTTTTTAATGGGTTAGATAAGTAGTTGTTAGCATGGTAACATTTTGTCAACCAGTGAATAATGACCTATTCTATAAGTAGTTGTTAGCATGGTAACATTTTGTCAACCAGTGAATAATGACCCATTCTATGTGTTAATCCAGTTATTACAATTTTGATTACATCAAGTGTGTAAATTTTTGTATTTTTATGGATAGGTGTGTGTCCAACCAAACTACTAAATTTATATACATTAGTAATTCTAATTCAATTAACAAAACTTATTTTAACCTTTCCTCTATTTTAGGTTTTTTTTAGTAACAATGGGTGACAATATTATGTCTATAGACATATATAATAAACAAATACAAAAATACTACATATTCGAGTTTTAGAATTTCTCAATTTTTAACACAAAGTACTTAAATCTAATAAATAATATATTTAATCTTAATTGCTTGATAAATTTTCAACCTAACACTTGAAATCCATTTAAAATTTAAAAAAGAAAAGATATGAAGGTAGAAAAATCATATATTTAGTGTATCACCAAATATCAGTATAAATTTTTGTCCATGGTTATTTAGTAAAAACATTTTTTCAAAAAAGGAAAAAAAAAGGAGTCAAAATAGAGGAAATTTTAGTAGTACCAGAAGTTTTCCGGTGTAGGGAATGAATAAGAGAGGACGGGGGAGGCGCTGGTAAGCATGGAGGGCAGGTTGGAGGTGGAAAGAGTGGCCACGTGGAAGAAGTATTTATCGATCAGAGTCTGCCCTCTTTGTCAGCCACCACTGGATTCAGAAGCCAATAATCATATCATTTAATGACCCTGCCGGAAATTTGTTTTATGAATTATGAGAAAGAGAAAAAAAAATAGTTATAGAATTTTTACCTTTTGAGTATAGCTAATTTTTAAAATATTACATTTTTATCCCTAAATTTTAAGTTTAGTTTTCATTTGATTCTTAAATTTTAAAATGTTACATTTATACTCTTGAGTTTCGAGTTTAGTTTTTCTTTAGTCTTTAAATTTTAAGAGGTTGTTTGAAGCGCTAAATGAGTTATAATAGTTTGGATTATACTAGTTTATGAGTTATAATAATTTGTAGAGTTATATAATATGTGTTTAAAATGTATAATTATTTAGTCTGAATTATAATAGTTTGTATTTGGGGTGCAGAATGCTCCACAGACTATTATAATCCAAACTCCTAAAATTTTGAGTTTTCATTATTAGTGTTCACTTTTGGTTCACTTTACATTAATTAATTTGAAATAATTATGATGTAGGATTTTTTTAATTGATCTTAATAGTAACCTAGGGACCAAATGGAAACTATAGTCAAAACTCAAGAACCAAAAAAGTATTTTTTTTTCATAGAATTTTTGTTTTATACAAAAGAAAGTTATTTTCCAAAAATTGAAAAAAAAGAAAAGAAAAGAAAATTCTATTTCTATCTAACTAAACTTATATTGATTTTGTGGCTAATCTACAACTTTTACTTATAACTCAAAAAGTCTTAAAATGTTATTATTATTGTAAATATGACAAGTAAATGCCCATTCCACATGCTCATTTATATCCATGCCAAGTGGCTTTTTCTCCATAGCCAAAGTGTCCTCCATGTGTCCAACAAAGGCCATAGATTGGTGTCCAAATAGACCACATCATGCTCTCCAAATTGCCTATAAATAGTGGTTCATTTTGGATAAATGAGATATGCATTTTTGGTAAAAAACTCTCCAATCCTCTCTTTTCTCTTCCACTTTCTCTAATTTATTTGTTTATTTAATTTGCCATAAATCTCCATTTTCTTTTATTTATATTATCTATATATAATCCATTTATATTTTAACACTTGTATTATTATTATTATTATTATTATTATTATTATTATTATTATTATATATTATTATTATATATTTTGGTAAAATTTTGGTGCCCGGTTTCGCCTCTCATTTTACAACAATTATTTATATATTATAATTTTTTTAGTTCAATAATAACTTTTTGGTAAAAAATGTATATGCCTCAATCAATTGAACTACTCATATTGGCTATTATACTTCTTCTCTTTTCGTTAGAGTGAGCATCAAATATTATGAGTTTTATATTTGCATAATCAATGAATAATGCTGTTTTTTTTTCCTTTGCGAAAAAAAAAAAAAAGCTATTATTTTCTATATTTTAAGAAAATAAAAATAAGTTTGACAATTGGGCTTTTTTTTTTAAATTAAAAAAATTGTATTCAATAACTATTTTTAGTTTCTCGTAGGCTAAAATCTTAAATTATAAATCTATAGTTTAATTTGAAATTAATTTTTCAATTAAAATATTCAGAATAATTATGTCATTATTATTATTATTTAAAGGAAACTCATATTTATTTCTTAATATTTATTATGCATTTTATGAGTAAAAAATTTAAAAAAAAAATTATTTTTTATAGAAAAGAAAACAAAAGAAACATATCTTTTTATTTCTAAAATTTAATGTGTACCATTGGTAGAACCATTTCTCAAAACAATAAAAAAAAGTACATAGATTGTCCAAAAATTAAAAATAAAAATCAAGAAGATTATGAAATGATCCCTAAAGTTTTCATGTAGGGTTCAAACATATCTATTTTCAATTTCAACCGTGCTTTTGTCTATGTAAAAATAATAATAAAGCTCTAAAGTTATAAAAGAAAATGTAATATAAGAAAACAAAAAGAAAGAGATAGAAGAAACCCAAAGGAATATTAGCTAAAAACTATTGGCAGATATAGTTAAAACAGTTCTTATATTGTTTTATTTAGTTATTAAGTGGTTACTTTCTGTTAATTGAAATCACTTCTCTGATATGTGAGTGGGTTACTATAAATACCCACCTTCTGTAATATAATATGGTGGAATAGAATTACACTTTCTCATTTTCTCATGAGAAAGATTTCATGGTATCAGAGCATACAGACTCACGTCATCTCTAGTTCCACGCGTTTCTTTCTTTTCTTGCCATCAGTCTCTTTTGGTTCTTTACTTTCCTGACATGGCCTCTACCGAGACTGCCTCTCCGATCTTTCTACTCACCAACATTTGCAACCTCATCTCAATTCGACTAGATTCTACGAATTATGTACTATGGCGATTTCAGTTTTCTTCGATGCTGCGTGCACACAAACTTTTTGGATTTATTGATGGTTCAAGTATTGTTCCTCCGAAGCTTCTTCCAGTTTCATCTTCGACAGATCAGTCTTCATCTTCTACTGTTTCTGATAATCCTTTATATGAAGATTGGATGGCAAAGGATCATGCGCTGATGACTTTGATCAATGCTACGCTATCGGCAGAAGCTTTAGCATATGTTGTTGGTTGTACTTCCTCAAAACAGGTATGGGAAACATTGGAGAAGCATTATTCTTCTAATTCGCGTTCCAATATTGTTAACCTAAAAATCGATCTTCAATCCATCATGAAAAAGACTGATGAATCTATCGATTCCTATGTTAAGCGAATCAAAGAGATTAAGGACAGACTTGCGAATGTTTCTACTGTTGTTCATGATGAAGATTTATTGATTTATGCTCTGAATGGTCTTCCGAGTGAGTACAACACATTTCGCACCTCTATGCGCACTAGATCTCAACCTGTTACTTTCGATGAACTCCATGTTTTAATGAAGTCCGAAGAATCTGCCATAGAAAAGCAATCGAAACGTGAAGATATTGCTATTCAGCCTACTGCTATGTATTCTGCTCAGACTAACCAGTCCCGTCCAAATCAATCTCCTAATACTTTCAATTCCTTCCGCGCCAGAGGACGTGGTAGGAATTCAGGACGTGGTCGCTTCAATCCTAATTTTGGCCAAGGGCGTGGACGTTCCAATCTGATGTCTCAGTTTCCTTCTCCGGATACTCGTCCAAGTTGCCAGATTTGTAATCGTCCTGGTCATACGGCCCTTGATTGTTTCAATCGGATGAACTATCACTTTCAAGGGCGACATCCACCTCCACAATTGGCTGCCATGGTTGCTACTCAGAATAATCAGTTTCTTAATGCTCAGAGTTCCTCTTCTTCCACATGGCTCACGGACTCTGGTTGTAATGCTCATATTACTGCTGATTTGGGGAATCTTTCTATTTCAAATGCGTACAACGGAGAAGATAATGTGGCTGTAGGCAATGGACATTCTCTTCCCATAGCTCGTACAGGTTGTGGTACTCTCCCTTATGCACCAACTTCTTCCTTTAATCTTTCCAATCTTCTTTACGTTCCTAACATCTCTACTAACCTTTTATCCGTTTATCAATTGTGTCTCGATAATTAACAGTCATTTTAAAATATGAATAGTATCGAATGTATTGTTTAAAGGAAACATAAAAGTATTCCCTCCCAACACAAACTTAAAATTGTAAAACATTTAGGACCAAATTATTATTATTATTTTAAAAAAGTTTGTTTACTCTTAACTTTTTATGTTATAATCTACTTTTCAGAAACATAATTAAAATACTAACCAAATTTCTAAAAATTAAACAAAAAGGCAGTTTTAAAAAATCAACCTATCCTTTTTCTTTTTGAATATCATTAAGAACTCAAAAACTTTTAAATTAAACGGAAAACAAAACAAAAAAGGTATAAGAAAAAGAATTAAAATAAAAACTAAAATTGTTATCAAGCTCAATTTATTTTACCTAGGCATAAAAAAAATTTAAATTCAGCTGTAATAAATTTTTGGAAAGAAAATGCCTCTCTATTTTTAGATAGGAGGCAGGTACTTTGTTATGGCAGAAGTTAAAGAAGGTTGAGTTTAGAGGCAGGGATTAAAAAATTATAAAAGGTTAGAATTTATGAAAACTACTTTGATGTTTGGGTTTGTAATTTGTAATAATAATAATAATAATAATAATAATTGATATTTTTAGCTTAGTGTAAATAAATCAAGTAAATTTGAATAAAGCTCAAATAGTATAAGTTTATTTGAAATAACTTTTTAAGTACTTACAAATTCCTTTCCATAAGTAGTTAAAAAGTCATTCTAAACCTGTCCTATATCTTCGATAGAAAGATGAAAGATTTGAAATAGTGAGAAAAAAATGGAAAATTATTTATTTATTATTATTATTTATTTTCTAGGTTGTTGACGGTGAGAATTCTCTTGTAGTCTTTGCCCCTAATAAAAAAATAAAAATAAAAAAGTGACAGAAGACAAAATATAGTGCACGTTAAAACAGACTCGTATGAATGTAGTGTTATTCTCTTTCTCTGTTGGTTTTTTTTCTAAGCCATTAATATTTTTGTTGCTATTCGTAAAAGAGATTTAAGATTTGCAACTTTACAAAATTCCAGTAAAATTAATTTGTATTCCGTTGAATCACGTTTCTTCACTATAGACATGTTTTGTATTGAGCACATCACTCTACGTATATCTTGTGTTGGTACAAGATAGCTGTTTGTCTCATTTCAAAGTTATTCCCAGGACCATCTTTCTTTTTTCTCTTCCTTTATCATTTCCTTCAAATCTTGTCATATATATTATAATATCTTTTATATATACATTTGAGAAAAGAAAAATTACAGATCAACATATGCATAGCTCATCTAGTTGAGATATATGTCTTTGACCAAGAGGTCAAAAGTTTGATCTTTCCATATATATTCTATGTTGTTGAACTAAAAAAAACTTCAATCAAAGATTTTTTTTTTTTTTTTTTTTTTTTTTTTTTTTTTTTTTGTTATTCTTACTCCTTTTATAGAACAATCTTTGATTTGGATGGGATTATATATTAAAGTTTTTTCTTTAAGAAAACACAAAGGAAGAATAATTAATGAGACATATTTTGAAAAATATTTTACGTTAAAAAATATTTTTGATCCTTCAACTTTCATGGAAGTAATTAACAATTTAGTCCCTAAACTTTGGTTAGTAACAATTTAATCCCTAAACTTTGGTTAGTAATAATTTAATCTATGTACTTTCAATTTTATAACAATTTAGTCTATGAACTTTAAATTTTATAACAATTTAATCCCTGTCATGAAACATTTTATTAAGATTTAATGAAATTTCTTACATATTTAATCGATAATTTTTTTTAATACAACAAATGTAGAATATGGAGATTTGAACCAATGACTTCAGGAGAGGGAATAGATGTCAAATTACTGTTGAGTTATGCTCATATTTGCATATGTAATCGATAGATTAATTATGGACCAAATGTATTTATAAACTATAAAGATTAAGTCGTTATATAATAAAAATTTGACACTTACTTTTGATAAGATTTCTCATAATAGGGATTAAATTGTTACACATTTGAAATATAGGGATTAAAAATTGCTAAATGCTAAATTTCATGGACTAAATTATTACACATTTAGAAATACAAGACTAAATTTTTACAATAAATTGAGAGATTAAATTATTACTTCCATAAAAGTTTAAAAGCAAAAATTATTTTTTAACTAATATTTTATTTGAAAAAACTAAGAACCCATAAAAGTTTAGAGGCAAAAAAGTGTTTTTTAACTAATATTTTGTTTGAAAAAACTAAGAACTGTTATAAAATTGAGAGGCGAAACCGGGCACCAAAACTTTACCAAAACATATAATAATAATAATAATAATAATAATAATAATAATACAAGTGGAGTATATATATATAATATAAACAAATAATACAAGTGGAGTATATATATATAATATAAACAAATAATAGGGATTTATGGCAAATTAAAAGCAAATAAAATATGGAAAATTAAAAGCAAATAAAATTAGAGAGGTTTATTTTCCAAAAATCTATATCTTTATTTATCCACCAAAAACCACTATTTATAGGCAATTTGGAGAGCATGATGTGGTACATATGGACACAAATCTATGGCCTTTGTTGGACACATAGAAGATACTTTGGCTATGGAGAAAATGCCACTTGGCATGGATATTAAGTGGGCATGTGGAATGGGCATTTACATGTGCCATATTTACAATACTCCCTCTTAAATGCCCATTTATAAAATATGCCTCGTTAAAACCTTACTAGGGAAAAACCCAATGGGAGAAAAAAAACCCTAGTGAAGGAAAAAGAGTACATATTTTATATAGTTTACTATAATATATTCACTCCCCCTCGTGGAGACATCACTTAAAGTCTTTGAGTCTCCGCATTCCAATGCTATATACTAATTTATCGAAGGTTGCAGTTGGTAATGCCTTTGTAAATAAGTCAGCCAGGTTATCTTTTGAACAAATTTGTTGTACAGTGATATCGCCATTTTCTTCAAGATCATGAGTATAGAAGAGCTTTGGTGAGATATGCTTTGTTCTATCTCCTTTGATATATCATCCCTTGATTTGAGCTATACATACTGTGTTGTCTTCGTATAACATCGTTGGAAGAGGTTTACTTGAAGACAAGCCACATGTCTCATGAATGTGTTGTGTCATCGATCTTAGCCATACACATTCTCGACTTGCTTCATGAATAGCGAGAATTTCAGCATGATTTGAAGAAGTGGTCGTTATAGTCTGTTTCACTGATCGCCACGATATAGCAGTTCCTCCACATGTGAATAGATAACCTGTCTGAGATCTAGCTTTGTGTGGATCAGATAGATAACCAGAATCTGCATAACCAACTAGATCATACTTTGATTTGTTAGAATAAAATAAACCCATATCAATTGTCCCTCGAAGATATCGGAGTACATGCTTAACTCCGTTCCAATGTCTTTTTGTAGGACATGAACTATATCTAGCTAATAAATTTACTGAAAATGCAATATCTGGTCTTGTGTTATTAGCCAAATACATAAGTGCACCAATTGCACTAAGATATGGTACTTCAGGATCAAGTAGTTCTTCATTGTCATCTCGAGGTCGAAATATATCTTTCTTTATATCCAGTGAACGAACTTCCATTGGAATGTTCAATGGATGTGCTTTATCCATATAGAATCTTTTTAAGATTTTCTCTGTATAAGTTGATTGATGAACAAATATCCCATCTGCTAAATGTTCAATTTGCAAACCAAGGCAAAATTTTGTTTTTCCAAGATCTTTCATCTCGAATTCTTTCTTAAGATATTCTATTGCCTTGGATAACTCTTCAGGAGTTCCAATTATATTTAAGTCATCAACATATACAGTTATAATAGCAAATCTTGATTGAGATTTCTTTATAAAAACGCACGGACATATTGGATTATTTTGGTATCCTTCTTTCAACAGATATTCACTTAGGCGATTATACCACATTCGTCCTGATTGTTTTAATCCATATAATGATATCTGTAACTTTATTGAATACAATTCCCGAGAACTTGATTCATATGTTTCTGGTATTTTAAATCATTCCGGGATTTTCATATAAATGTCATTATCCAGAGATCCATATAAATACGCCGTGACTACATCCATTAGATGCATATCAAGCTTTTCATATACAGTCAGACCAATCAAATATCTTAGCGTTATTGCATCCACCACAGGAGAATATGTCTCCTCATAATCAATACCAGGCCTTTGCGAGAATCCTTGGGCAACAAGTCTCGCTTTATATCTTGTGACTTCATTCTTTTAATTTCTTTTCCTTACAAATACCCATTTATATCCCACAGGTTTGACGTTTTCCGGTGTTGGGACTACTGGTCCAAAAACCTCACGTTTTGAAAGTGAGTTCAACTCTGATTGGATTGCTTCTTTCCACTTCGGCCAATCCTTTCTACGTTGACATTCTTTGATAGATTTTGGGTCAAAATCGTCACTTTCATGAATAATATCGTGAGCAACATTATAAGAAAAAATGTTGTCAATAATGATATCATTTCGGTTCCATCTCTTTCCTGTTGTAACATAGTTTATAGAAATTTCATTATTATCCTCAAGCGTTTGATTTTCACCAATACTCTTTTGAGTAGTTGTATTCTGGATTTCTTCTGGAACATCCATACCTTTTATTGAATCATTTTGATTCTCAACTACTTTTCTTTTTCGAGGATTTTTATCTTTAGAACCTATTGGTCTACCATGCTTCTGGCGTGCTCCAGACTCATTATTGACAACTTGTTCCTTTGGGATATCAACTTTTGATGGAGCATTTGCAGCTGGTATATATGATTTAGTCACACTTTTAGTATCTGTGAATGCATATGGTAGTTGATTTGCTATATTTTGCAAATGAATTATCTTTTGAACTTCAAGTTCACATTGATTTCTACGAGAATCAAAATGAGATAATAACGATGCATTCCATGTAATTTCTTTTTCCAACTTCTTAATTCCTCCCCTTAATGTTGGAAAATTTGTCTCATTAAAATGACAATCAGCAAATCGTGCAGTAAATACATCACCCGTCAGGGGTTCAAGATATTTAATAATTGATGGAGAATCAAAACCAACATATATTCTTAACCTCCTTTGAGGACCCATCTTAGTACGTTGTGGTGGAGCAATCGGTACATATACTGCACATCCAAAAATTCTTAGATGGGAAATATTTGGCTGTTGGCCATAAGCTAATTGCATTGGGGAGTATTTATTATAAGCTACTGGCCTAATACGTGCCAGTGATGCAGCATGCAAAATAGCATGACCCCATACCGATGTAGGAAGTTTAGCTCTCATAAGCAATGGTCTTGCAATTAGTTGCAGACGTTTTATAAATGATTCTGCTAGACCATTTTGTGTATGAACGTGAGCTACAGGATGTTCAACACTTATCCCAATTGACATACAATAATTATTAAAAGTTTGGGATGTAAATTCACCAGCATTATCAAGTCGAATGGTCTTAATTGTATTATCAGGAAATTGTGCTTTTAACTTAATTATTTGAGCAAGTAATCTTGCAAATGCAAGATTTCGACTTGATAATAAGCATACATGTGACCATCTGCTGGATGCGTCAATTAATACCATAAAATATCTAAATGGACCACTTGGTGGGTTAATAGGTCCACAAATATCACCTTGAATTCGCTCTAAAAATGCAGGTGATTCAATCCCCACTTTAGCTGGTGATGGTCTAATAATTAATTTCCCTTGAGAACAAGCATCACATGACAACTCATTGGATTGAAGAATCTTCTGGCTCTTTAAAGGATGTCCATGTGAATTCTCAATAATTTTTCTCATCATTATTGACCCTGGATGACCCAATCGATCATGCCAAACACTGAATATTTCTGGATTCATGAACTTCGGGTTCATTATTGCATAACTTTCGATTACTCGTATATGAGTATAGTATAATCCAGAAGAAAAAGCAGGCAGTGTTTCTAATATACGTTTTTCATGTGAAACAATAGATGTTATATAGAGACACTCTATATTATTTTTACAATCAGTTTCAACATGATAATTATTTTCACGTATATCTTTAAAACTTAATAAGTTTCTTTTCGATTTGCTAGAGAACAGAGCATTATTAATTGTAAATCTTGTTCCTCTAGGCAAAATAAAGTTTGCATTTCCAAAACCTTCAATCAGATTTGCAGAACCTGATATAGTATTGACTTTTGCTTCCAGCATTGTCAATCTAGTAAAATATTTTCTATTTATGAGTATCGTGTGCGTAGTTGCGCAGTCTGCCAGACATAAATCCTCATTGCTCATTTTCGAGTTACTCAACATATTGAAATTGTTCATATTTCTTCATTGAAAAGAAAAGAAAAACGATTACAAAGAGTCTTAAATATATATACAAACAAAACAACAACAAAAATATACTAAACAGTATTTAATTATATATTTTCATACAAATCATCCTCTACTTGTTTGATTGCATCAATTCTCTCTCCAGGAGATTCAAAATAATCAGCTACATCAAGATGCATCATATTGGAGGGGTCAAACACATCATCTTCTTGAATGGCAAGATTTACCTCCACATTCTTTCCTTTTCCTTTTTCCTTCAGGGAAGCTTGATAGAGATCAACAAGGTGTTTTGACGTACGACAGGTACGTGACCAGTGCCCAGTCATTCCGCACCGGAAACATTTATGTTCATCACCTTTCGAACTTCTATCTTGTGGAACTTTTCCTTTATGATCATCACTTCGTGTGGGTTTCTTAAAATTATAATGCCCACCACGAAAATAGGTATTTCTTCCTCTACCGTGGTCCCGACCTCGACCACGACCACGACCTCGACCACGGTTATTAAAATTCACAGCATTCACTTCAGGGAATGGTGTTGCTCCAGTTGGTCGGGATTCGTGATTTTTCATCAATAACTCGTTATTTTGTTTAGCAACGAGAAGACATGAGATAAGTTCAGAATATTTTGCAAAACCCTTCTCTCGATATTGCTGCTGCAGGAGCATATTCGAGACATGAAAAGTGGAAAATGTCTTTTCTAACATATCAACATCAGTAATCTTTTCTCCGCATAATTTTAATTTTGAACTAATTCTGAAGAGTGCGGAATTATACTCACTTACTGATTTAAAGTCCTGCAACCTCAGGTGCATCCAATCATAACGAGCTTTTGGAAGAATAACTGTTTTTTGATGATCGTACCTTTCTTTCAAACCTTGCCATAGAACGTAGGGATTTTTTTATTGTAAGATACTCCATTTTCAATCCCTCGTGAAGATGATGGCGAAGGAAGATCAGGGCTTTTGCTTTTTCTTGATTTGATGCATCATTTCCTTCTTTAATTGTTTCTCCAAGATTCATAGAATCTAAATGGATCTCAGCGTCAAGGACCCATGACAAGTAGTTATTTCCATTAATATCCAGGGCCGCAAATTCTAGCTTTGTAAAGTTTGTCATAATAACACTATCAAAAATAATAATATATTCATATTAGAAATTTAACATAAACCAAATGCGTAAAAATGGCTTACCTATAAGACTTACCTTTAGCGGGAAAAATGACAGAGTCTCGTGCTGATAACGTGTTATAAAATTGAGAGGCGAAACCGGGCACCAAAACTTTACCAAAACATATAATAATAATAATAATAATACAAGTGGAGTATATATATATAATATAAACAAATAATACAAGTGGAGTATATATATATAATATAAACAAATAATAGGGATTTATGGCAAATTAAAAGCAAATAAAATATGGAAAATTAAAAGCAAATAAAATTAGAGAGGTTTATTTTCCAAAAATCTATATCTTTATTTATCCACCAAAAACCACTATTTATAGGCAATTTAGAGAGCATGATGTGGTACATATGGACACCAATCTATAGCCTTTGTTGGACACATAGAAGACACTTTGGCTATGGAGAAAATGCCACTTGGCATGGATATTAAGTGGGCATGTGGAATGGACATTTATATGTGCCATATTTACAATAACCCATTTTTCTTTTTATTTATAAAAACCAAGTTATTTATCCGTTAGTATTTAGAGAGAAGGGGAGGGGGAAGGGGGAGGGTTAGATGGTGAATGATTATGGAAGGTGAAGCAATGGGAAGAAAGTTTTATAGAAGAAAAGGTGAAACCCAAAGAACCCCATAAACCCCAAATCCCAATCCATCACAATGCCTCTTCAAATTGAGGCAAACCCAATGAACTTAGATAGCGATAGAGAAGATCTTCTATTCTATTGACTCTTGTTTCTTCTTCCTTCTTATATAAACAACTACGTACAAATTCTTTTTCATATATACACACACACACATATATATACATATATATTCTCTTCGATTTTATTGAACACGTAGAAAAGGAATTTCGGTTTTCTTGGTGGGTTTCTTCTCTAATTAACAATACTCGTCTTCTCGATTTTGTTGTCCTGCTCTATTTCCAAGGATGCGCAACATGGGGAGCTCAAGCTCTGCCCGAGGCATCGCCGCCATTGTTGGTGTTGGCCCGAAGCTCGGCCGTTCAATCGCTCGCAAGTTCGCCCACGAGGGCTACACCGTGGCTATTCTCGCCAGAGACTTGGGTATGTACTGAGAATCAATTACCATGTTCGAATGGGGGAAGTGGGGGATTCGAATTCGTTTCTAATTTTGTGCAAATTTTCAGGTAGATTATCGAGATTTGCGGATGAGATTGCGAGAGAAGAGAAGGCTCAAGTGTTTGCGATTCGAATAGATTGCTCGGACTCGAGGAGTGTGAGAGAGGCATTTGAGGGAGTGCTGTCTCTGGGATTTGTAGAGGTTCTGATTTACAATGCGAATCAACAAGTTTCAAGGCAACCCACAAGATTCATCGACGTTCGTATTGAGTCATTTGAGAAATCTCTCGCTGTTTCATCAGTGGGTGCTTTCCATTGCTCCCAACAGGTATACAATACAGGGCTCCCTCTCTCTCTCTCTCTCTTTTATTTTTTTATTTTTTTATTTTTTTATTTTTTTTTATTTCCATTTCCATTTCTTGCATCCGATAAAATCCCTAGACCCATTCTGTTCATTTTCCCAGAAATCAAACAAAACAGCTTTAGAATTTAGTGTAAAAAAGAACAAATTCGTTTGGAAAATTGTAGGTTCTTCCGGGGATGGTGGAAAGACGAAGGGGTACGATTCTCTTTACAGGCTGCTCAGCTTCTCTGAATGGCGTTGCTGGTTTCTCTGACCTTTGTGAGTTGCGCACTCTGCAGATTCTGTGTTTCTATCTGAGATTTACAAAAGCAAACCCAAAATTTAAAAAAAAAAAAAAAAGAAAAGGGGATCGAATTTTTTTTTTTTCTTCTGAAGATCTTTTTACTTGCACACAGGAGAGAATCCGAGAAAAAGTTAGAGATATTTTGGAATTGAACAAACTTGACGTAATTGAGACATCCCATCAAATTTGCAAAACCCTGTGATATATTTGCCCAATAAAAATACTAGTAACGAAGAGAAGGAATTTGAAGTTGATTTTTCTTAGTGTTTTGTGTATGGTGGGGACGTACGATTTGGGACAGGCTGTGGAAAATTCGCATTAAGAGCATTATCTCAGTGCTTGGCCAGAGAGCTCCAACCCCTGGGAATACACGTCGCTCATATCATCATTGATGGTGTCATTGGCCCACCAAGGTTTCTTCTTCCAACTCTCCTTTTCTTCTCTGCTCGAATCCGATTCCTCTTATTTTCTCACCATCTAAACAGAACTCCCAGATTCTCTGAAGAAAAACGCCCGAATTGGAATTGATATTATGATGATAATGTTGAATTTTTATTGTAGGACAAGTCCAACATTCCACAGAGGAGGATCATCCTCGTCATCGTCTTCATCGTCATCATCATCCGTTGGATCGCATTTACAGAGTGGAATTGGAGATGGGACAATGGACCCAGATGCGCTGGCTCAGACTTATTGGCACTTACATGTTCAGGACCGGACTGCTTGGACCCAAGAAATTGATCTGCGACCTTCAAATCCCAGATTGTTCTAGTTCTTGTTGCATCCTTTTTCTTTTCTTTTAGAGAAAAAAACAGCATATCATTAAAAAGAAGTCGTATTCTGTTCTGTGTGCTTGAGCTTGACCCACATATTTTAATATTCTGTCACAAAACGCACACCCAATCATTTTGCTTCACAGACGTGTCTTTCTGAATCCCCCACCTGCCGGTCAAAATCCAAGCTCTATCCTCTCTCTCTCTCTCTCTCTCTCTCTCTCTCTCTCTCGAAGATACTTCCTCCATTGTGAAGCAGGAAAGTTAAGCGATTGATTCTGTGTTGTAATGGATTATCAATTATCATCAACATCATGGCTTTCGATTTGTTTGTTATTTGGGAAGTGACTGCCGGTTTTGATTAGTGGTTTGGTTGTTGTTGTTTGTATGTATAATGTTGAAGATTGGATTGATTCTTGTTATGATTGAATGGGTATTTATGATAATTATGTGATGTGATTAGATGTAGCTGTCGTCCACGGGAGCTCTGCTTATACGACAGGGTGGGGTTCTATGGATCCATATTCGTCTTCTCAAATGGGACACTCCTTTTCCTTGAATTATATTTTTTTCCTTCTCTATTTAATGCTCTGTTTTTTTTTTTTAACAAATAATTCTTTGAATTGAGGTGGTTGATTTTTCTCTGGTTTCGTGGTTAATGAAGATGACACATCGATGGGATGGTGTTTACTATTTGTGCATTGTACGATAGATTTTATAACTTCTTACAAAAGTACTGTCGTGTTAGAAAAAAGAGAGAAGAAAATTTGCCTTAAAAGATTATTTTAATACTGCATTACAAATTTCAAAGTTACGGTGACAGAATAGGTTAAAATATTATTTTACTTTCTATATGTTGAGTTTTGTTTTATTTTCATCTATATATTTTTAAATGTTTAATTTTAATTCTTGTACTTTTAATAAAGCTTAAAATTAAATTTTTTTTAAAAAAAGTTAGTCTCTATTAGATTTTCTTTTATAAATTTTGGAAATATGTTCACACGATGTCTTTTCTTGTATTAAAATTATTATTATTATTTAATCAATTTTGATAAAAATTAACTTTAAATTTGTCATAAGAACCAATTTTAAATTTTATTGAAAGTACAAATACTAAAATTAGACATTTAAAAATATAGAAACTAAAATGAAACAGAACCAAAAAATATAGACCAAAATAATATTTTGACCTAATTCATATCTTTTTAACTTATAAGAATTTTTTTTATTACTAATTACGTAATTGCTTCGTTATATTAATTTCTTGTTTTGAGTTTAACGATAAGTGGGACTGAAGACTAAGTTCTATAAAATTATTAGATTAAAGTCTGACGAACTTGCCATTACTTTTTATAGTTTAGTTTGTTTTGGTTTATTTTGTACTCATATTTTCCTAGTATATTTCGCTATGAACTATGATGGGTATTATTAAATTGAAAATTTTACACGAATAGCATTTTATAAAAATATCTTGAGATATAAAATTTTATATAATAATTGTTCATTGAGATTCTTTAAAAAAATAAAATAAAAAGATAGTTTAAAACGTTTATAGTTACTCATGGGACATAAGAAAAATAATCGTTTAACATCTTTAGACATGTATATTAATTGAGATAATTATGATAAGTATAAATTAATGCACTTTTTCTTTTTGTTAAATTACAAGTTTAGTCTGTAAACTTTCATATTTGTGTTTAATAAGTTGCTAAACTTTGATAAAGTTTTTTTTTTTTAAAACGCTAAACTTTAGGAAAGTTCAGGATTAGGTTCCTAAACTTTCCATTTTATTTATTTAATAAGTTCTTAAAGTTTTAATTTTGTATCTAATAGGTATTTGACATATTTAATATTTTTTTAAAAAAATTCATGAGTTTATTAAATACAAAATTGGAAGTTTCGAGTTCTATTAGACATAATTCAATTTTATACTTTGGTTAATTTTTTAAAATGTTGAATATGTCAGTCAGAGAATTATTGAACACTATGTTGAAATTTCATAAACTTATTACACATTTTCAACGTCAAGGATCTATTAAATGCAGAATTAAAAGTTTAAAGATTTATTACACAAACTTAAGAGTTCACGGACTAAACTTGCCATTTAACTTTTCTTTTTCCTCTTTTTCATTATTTCTTTGGACTACTGTTTCATAGTTGTGTTTGAGTGACTCTAAGTTCTGAGCTTTCAGGCTGTCCAAGTTTTTTTCTACAATAATTTGTCTTAAAACATCAAAGCACTAAGCACCAATAATGGAATCTTCAATTTGGAAATGTCCTAAGAGGATCATACTCCAATTCTAGCATTGTTCAATGGATAAGATACCTATTCATAAGGTTTTGAAGGTTCGATCCTCCTTCCCACCTTCATTGAACTAAAAAAAAAATAATTCTTCAGGGAAGCAAATAGGAATTTTCACCAATCATAATAACATATTAATAGTGTTGTGATCACCTAGTATTAGTTGAAGTAGTCCATAAAAATTGATTTTTTTCTCAGTAGTGGGTATAGGGATTTGAACCTCTGACTTTAAGAAAATGAATAAATATCAATTACCGTTGAGCTATGTTCATGTTGACAAAATTGAAGTAGGTTTGTGACTATTTGTATGCAAGGAATGTGCTTACCTTCTATACCATAAAACGGTAAAAGATGGTTTATCTTATTCAAGCTAATTTTTTTGGTGAGAAAGGTATTTTACTAAGTTAAGGTTTTGGAATAAACAAGGACAAAAATAGTAATATCACTCATTATATTATTAGTAATGATTGGATATGTCAAGAGTCATCTTTACCTCTGTTAGGTTGTGTTTCGATTGAGGAGTTGGTGAAGTTTGGTTAGAGTAGGAGTTAATAACTCCATTGACTCCATGTTTCGTACTTCTATTTCAACTCCAACTCTCCAGTGTGGGCCCCACAATTTATTAACTCCAACTCCCAATTGTGGTCCTCACAACTTTCCTACCTACTCTTTTCTTTCACCTCACCTCACCTCACTTCTACCTCACTCTCTCTTTTCTCCCTCTCTCCTTTTTTAGCATTTTTTTTAATTTCTTAATTTACAAAATTTCTTTTTATTTTTTATATAATTTTTCTCATCATTATTAATAATTACTAATTAAATATAAATAATTATTAACAAAATATTTTTATTTTTATCCTATAATTTTAATAAATTTTTTTTAACAAAAATATTTTCTTTTTATTTTATAATTTTCTTTTTTAAAATATAAATTATATAAAATGTTTTAGATATGATACTATTATTTAAATTGACAGTCTAATGTAAATTAGAGTACTTGATAGTGCACGAAAGTGTGCTATTTATTGAATTTAGATTAATGCTAGTTTATGGTTTTAAAATATGCTATTGATGTTTTTTTTTGTGCATTTTGTATATTTTAAGCTAACAAAGCAAAACTGAGCAAAAAGGAAGGCGTTAGGATGAAAAAGAAAGTAATTTGACTTCAATTGGAGCTAACAAGTGAAGAAGATAAGAGAATTGAGGTGGAGAACCTGAGGCCAGAGTGTCGAGATGCTCTGGAGAGCGTTGCAACACCATATGTGTTACCTCACAAGTTAGAATTTCCACACGCATAGTGTCGAGACACTACTTTATGACGTTGAGACGTTGTAAACATGCGCACCAGGTTTTCCGTCCGTAGCGTTGAGACGTTGTGTGTAGCGTCTAAACGCTACCCCAATTTTCCTTCTTTACTGTGTGAACTAGGGTACAACGTCGAGACGCTGTTCCGATTATTTTAAAAAGATCTTTGGCTGCGAATTAAGGGAGGCCATTTGGAGGGAATTCACCCTAATTTCGATTTTCAGCACGTATTTGGGACTTAGAGAGCCAGGAAGGGATTTGAAGCTTGAAATTGCAGATCATCACCACGGGGACGAGGGTTGACACGCGTCTAAGAGTTTCTCTTTTGTTCTTTTATGATGTGTTGTTGTTTATGAAAATTTTCTTAGAGTTTAAATGTTATTATAGTGAATTTTGAATATTTGAACTCTTGTAGCTTGCAATTGTTGAGGGTTGGTTCTATTTTCTTGAATTATAATACTTTGCAACATTATTCTTGCTTCTAATCTGAGTGTGTGGCTAAAGTTTAAATGCTTTTGAATTTGAGTTTGAGCTTGGAAAAGTAGAACTTAAATCTTAGTGTGGATGCATGACTAATAGTTCATTATTGCGTGGGAATGAATAATTTATTATTAGAAGTCATACAAGAATTACCTTGTTGGCATGCTTAATTGAGGAATTAGATTGGAAGGTTAAGAACTCAATTTGGCATGAATTACTTGGGCTTGGAAAAGCCAACTAACTAACTAAATGATTCTCTTAGCTTATAATTGTTGCATATCTCTATTTCTCTTAATCAAACCAAGTGGTGCTTCATAGCTAAAATGTTGCTCGCATGTTTTTTCTCTAAAATTGTCTCCAGCCTTGTAAATAGTTATTTTTAGATTTTAAATTGACTCTATCTCAAGTTTCAGTTCTCTAGATAAAATTGAGCAGTAGTAAAAATGGTATTTAGTTAAATTAAGAAATTCGGTCCCTGTGATCGATCATGGCCACTATTACTTCAAATTTTAGAGGAAGGTTCATAAGTATATTTGATAGAGAATTTGATAAGCTATTCATCAGTACTATATAACAATTTTTTTAATTGATAGAAATCTCTCTATCTCACTTCCTCCACATATCATTTACAATTTTGTTTAAAGTTTAAACTAAAATTACTTATTGAATAACAATCTTATCTTTTTTAAGCTTATTTTTTTTTATTAATAGCTCAAAAATATATATACTTTTATGATTTGTAGATAAGAAAAAGATATTTTAAACTAACCCGTATTACAATTTAAAAAATTAGTATTTTAAAAGGTTAACGTATTAAAAAAATTGATTTTCAAATTAATCATGTTCAAAGTAAAAAGATAAATGATTTCTCCTTCCAAATTTAATAAAATGAAATTACTACAATAAATAACATAAATATATAATATTTTGAACAAAAGTATATGTATGATATTCATTTTGAATGGTGTTAAAAAATATATATTCATTTTGAACTTAATTATTTTAAAATAGCATAAATATTTGATATTTTATTTTTAACTTAGTTATTTTAAAACTTCAAAGAATATCTATTATTTTCAAATTAATCAAACTTTAGACAATTCATTACTTTGATTAGTTAGAAAAATAAAATCTTAAATTATGCAAAAAAAAAAAAAAATATAACTTGTATTAAGCTTGGAAAATAAATCTTACATTAAAATTTTAAAATTGACGAAAACAAATATTTAACAAAATTGTAAAATATTTATAAAATATTATAATTTAAAATCTTAATTTTAGGATTGAGGGAAACAAATCTATTTTATTTCTAGAATCGAGGGAATAAAAACATAAAAATTTTGAAGCTTATTTGAATCCCTTTAAATTAATGGATTGAAATCTTTCCAAATCATATGTAATATTTTAAAAATTATTGTAAGACTTTCTTTGATTTGAAAACTATCCAATGCAAATGAATAATTAATGTGAGAGATATTGAAAAAAGAATATGGATTATTTTGATCAAAATTCTTTTTTTCTTTAAAGAAATTTGTAAAATATACATAAATTAATAAAAACAAAAAATCTCAATCTTAGAATTCATGAGAATAAATCCATAATAGTGAAAATTTGAAAAATTGTAGAAAAAAACTGAAAAAAAAACAGTTAAAATTAACTCAAACTTCAGAACTCAAAGTTTAAGAAATTTGCACCCCAAACATAGACTTCAGAACTCTAGAGCAAACGGCTCTACACTCCAAACACAGATTTCCTAATTCTTCAGAGTTACTACCTCCTACTATTTGCCCCAAACATCCCTTTAAATTTATAACTCAATAACCCTCTAAGGATTGACTTATGGGTTTAAACCTCTACTTTTGTTTTTGTGATGTAATATTCTAAAAACAAAAGTAATGATTATATATTTGTTTTAAGAAAAGTCATAGTTTCACCTCTATATAATCTTCAAGAATAAAAGATTGAGTAGAAAATGAGTGGAGTTATACGATAATTTATTCGTAAAATATAGAACTTTCAATTCACTCCAACTAATTGAGGAGGTAAAGTTCCAAAATATCCATTATAGAAATTAATCATTTAAATAAGTTTTTTTTTGACAATGATTATAAAGACTTTTATGTATTTGCACATGAAACTCTACAAAATCACATTAACTCAACCTTCCAATATAAAACTAATTCATCCCATATAAATTAATTCAAGTATAACTCAACAAATAATTAGACACTTATTACCATTTCAGATGTTGAGAATTTAATTCTCCATCTTATAATTGTTGAACTAAAAAAAAACTTGTAAGAACTAAAAAAATGCAACCTTAATGTACGGTCTTTTATGTACTTGTACATGAGTTAAAAACATATTTAAAAAAAAAACCTCCACAAAAACACACTGACTCAGCCTTCAATCTATGAATGTACGTAGGAAGTGCCAATTTATTTGGTTAATAGAGAAAATTATATGTTAAATTATACAAAATACCTTCAACTTTGGATTAATTATGAAATTATACAAAATACCCCAACTTTGGGTTAATTATGCCTTTAGACTTTGAAATGTTAACTGAAATTGACATGACACCTAATGCATAAAGAGTGGAAGACGTATAGCATATGTAACTCAATTTCAACTATATAGAAAATTAATATTATTGTTACCATTTATTTCAACTCAAGAGATATAGTTGACATCATTTACAACGTCATTCATAGAATCAATTTTTACACATCAACCACCAAGTCAATTTATATGAATAATGTGGTAAATGATATTATGTATGTCTTTCAATTTTTACATATTAGTTGTCATGTCAATTTTCATTAATTATTTTACAAAAAAAAAAAAAAACTCTCCAAGAGTAATTTTTTGTAATAATTATTAAGTTCAAGAGTTAAAATAAAAAATTTTAATTAACCTAATTATAATTCAATTGGTTAAATGATATATCCTCAAAGTCAAAAGTTTGAATATTCCATTTCACATGTTGGTGAGCGAAAAAAAAAAGTCTAGGGAGATTATTAAAATTTACTCAAAGTTCAAGAGTATTTTAGTAATCAAAATTATATATATTTTCGTATGTACAACCATTTTAACTTTTTCTTTTATTTTCTTTGTATATAGACTAGTAAGAATATATCAAAAGAAACTTTGGAAAGAACTTTTATGAAGAATTAGATTTATGATCCTTTTCACTAGCATTCAAAGGAGGAAGCCATAGTAAAAATAACCGTATAAAGAAGAGAGAATCCAACAAGATCGTTTCTCCAAGAACCGACATTTCGTCAGAAACGCTGTAAGATAATCTTCTAATCATCTGAAACTGAACATATTTTACAACACTCGTACAACAATCCTATAAACGCCTAACCTAACCTTCATCTCCGTTATCATATGAACGTGTAGTAGTTGAGAGATTTGCAGTCTCTGCTGCTTGAAGATGAGCAAATCCCGCCGATCGGCAACGATGGCAGCTCCGATGAAAGATTATGGAATTGGGGGACACCAAATCTTTTAGCCACCTCTCATTCTGCACTTAACCAAGGCAGAGGGTAATCAGTAGTTTTGAGATTTCTACTTCAATACAACCTATTATTGACGTTTAGCAGTCCGGCTTGATGGCCCATGTAATAGTTTCACAAACCCAAGGAAGCTCAGCTTCCCATCGGTGTGTCTGATCCAATCTTGAAGAACAGAATGAACAGGGACCGAAGGGCTCAGACCAAGTTCCTGAAGAGGTAACAACATCAGAAAAAGCAAGTTTCAGCACGTGATGATGGTTAGAAGTTTATCTTTTTATCAATAGAAGTCTAGATTCTCACATTCAAATATTTTACCAAACTGATTATAATTACAAAGCGTAGTAAAGATGTTATTGATTGAACGTACCGAAGCTAGTTCCTCGATCATGATTGCCCGGTTTCCATCCTTCTCAAAAAGTTCATAGGCACTGCGAGCAAGCTGTTCCCAGGGACTAAGGGCCTCCAGTTGACGGACACTGAGTGTAGCTGCGCAAAACTCTTCAAAGTCCATTCTTCTGAATTGCAACGCGTTAAGCTGGGAAAGAAAGGTAATATGATTAAGATTTTATAAAGCTACAAAGACGTTATAACGCCATGCACGCTTCAAGTAACTTACTGATGCTAAAAAGTCGATAATTCGTGATTCCTTCATTGCCTCTGTTCCGTTTTTCATCAGGGTCTGGACAAGGTAAAACAATGTGATCTCAGAAATAATAACTATGGCGGAAAAAGGAAAGAGGAGAGAGATGATACAAACCTCTTTTATGTTTTCCATGCTTATGGTGCCATTTTTGTTTGGTTCCAGGAGTGCGAACTGAATTTTAAAATAGCTGAGTTCATCTTCAGACAATGTCTTTGACAATGCCTGCAAAAAACCATTGGGAAGAAACTATAAAAAAAAAAAAAAAAAAAACTAGTACAAGTTCATGGGGGGCGAAAAAGAGTAATTTATTTCATTGAAATGACCTAGAACAGATACAGACTAATAGAGAACACATAAAGAATGGTCGAAAGTGACTTGAAGTAGCTTTCCCAGAAAGAATGTCTATGGCTCCCAAATTAAGGTTTTATTTTTCATAATTTTACCCTATACGATTAATGTGCTAATCAAGTACACTTAAAGAGTGATTCGCTGAAATTTCCAAGAGTACTTATTACTACTAAAGTAAATAGCCAAAATTTGTTGACTACAAATCACAATTTACAACAACGCAATTTAATTTTCACTAAAATAAGTTATTGAGAAATTCCTTCTTTAAAAACTTCGGTCTACAAATGTTGAAAAGGAGAGTTTGAAAAACCACCATTCTATTTCAAAGTTGGCATTTTATTCTAAGACAATATTGCCGCCTAGAATTTCAACAAATGTTCAAACATTTAGATGGCGAAACAGATACCACTTTGTGCAATACAATTGAAATGGGTATATTTATAATTTACATATGCTCAGAGAACATTTTCTTTAAGTTAATTTCCATGGAGGTTTTAACATTAGATTGCTGAGTTCAGTTTAATCTAGTTTTGCATCATGGCCTCAGAGACATTATGTTCTCAACCTCAAGAAATAGCTACAGGAGGAAGGAAACAAAGAAGAAAAAAGTTTCTAGAATTGAATGGCACAGTACACACCTTTAGAGCAGCTTTTCTGAGAGACGATGAACACATATAAACTCTCATAAGCTTAAGCAAATGTACATCAAGAGGAATTTTTACTTCTTTAGAATCTTTAAACCAAGGATGACCTGCACGTAAATACCTGAGTTAATAAGAAGTAGAAATCAAAAGGAAGAAAGAACTTCAAAGTTTAAAAGTACTCACTTAGAGCTTGAGCAGCAGTCATTCTTTTCTCTGGGTCTTTATTCAAAAGGCGCTGAACAAGATCTTTAGATTCAGGAGATAAAGATGGCCAAGGTGGATCGTCAAAATTTGGATCAGCTTTCAAAACAGCCTTAAAAATGCCGGACTCGGTCCTTGCCCAGAATGGACGGCTCCCACAGAGCAGAATATATGCAATCACACCTATACTCCAGACGTCAGCCTCTGTGCCATAAGATCTACGTAGAACTTCAGGAGCTACATAATAAGCACTGCCAACAATGTCATTGAGCCTTTCATCTGCAAATTAATCACAAGATCACAATTATACAAAAATTTCAAGAGCCGTTAAAAGCAAAATCAGTTTTTTGAGTATTTGGGGAGAACAAACAAACAAACAAACAAACAAACCTGGTTTTACAAAATCTGATAAGCCAAAATCTATGGCCTTCAATTGTGAACTTTCATCCTTAGACGTATATAAAAAGTTCTGAACCAGGAAGCAGCTATATTAGGTAACAATTTGTATAAGAAAATAATAAATATAAACATCATGATAGCTAGGGGAATAGGGAAAGGAAGGGAAGTATAACTAGTTAGTCTTGAGAGGCCGAGAACTAGATATCGATGTAACAGTTTCCATCAACTCCAGCATGGAAAGAGAGAGTTCACAGCTTGTATAGACCGAGTATGAACAATGAAAGTAGCTTTCTGTTTACTCTACACTTTTTTTCCATCTTGGAGAGAAGATACATATTTGGGAAGGAGGGGACGGGGAAAAGATAGATTGACACAACAAATGGGGATAAAAGGAAAGATCATCATGTAAGAAATTTGGATATTTGGGTAGCTATCTTCCAAAATTCCAATGCATGAGTATCCAAACAATGTCATGAGATTAGGAGATTGCAAACAATATAACTCTAGACAGATTCAATGCAAAATTGGTATCTGTTTACCTCAGGCTTAAGATCCCGGTGCACCACCCCTTGGAGGTGGCAAAATGCAGCTACATTAAGGATTTGTATCAAAACTGATCTTGCATCATCCTCTGTATATTTCCCACCTCTGAAATAATGGGAGAAAAAAAATCATCAGCCAGTCAACTTCAAGTCCTATAAAATGCCCAAAATCCATAAAGCAGAACGACTCCTTGGTGATAATGCGGACAAAAAGTGATGGAATTGATACCTGGAGAGTATTCTATCCAAGAGCTCTCCTCCTTCACATAACCTGAAAATTTCATAGAACATAAGTACAGTCTCTCAAAATAAACTTCATAACAAAATAGTCAGAATTAAAAGAGGAGAGAAAGTGATAGGCAGAGCATAATAACAGTCCCACAAATGCATGCATTTATTAAAGAAAAGTTTCTTGCTTACTCCATTACTATATAGACATTGTCATGATCTTCACACGCATCATGGAAATGTACTAAATTTTTGTGTCCACTCAAAGCTTTCAATATCTTCACTTCTCTTCTTACATCCTCAATGGCAATGGCAGTGGTCATCTGTCAACAGTTCATGAAATAGAATCAGTTAATGAGAAACAAGTAACAGGAATCCAATTCAAAAGGATGATACAGACTTTTCATGGATATACAAGATCAAAATATTATTATATCGTGTTCTACTTCAAATAAGATATAAATTGAACATTAATATAGAGTACCTGTCTCTTTTAAATTAAAAAGAAGAAAATCGAAACAAAACTGTTGCTGGTGGAACGCCTATTTTTTGTCCATATATTATTCTCAGCGTAATAAAACTGGTAATAGTTACCAGTGCACAAAAAAGTTTCTGCAATTTCAAGTTCTAGACTTCTAATAGGTTTGGTGGAGTCAACCACCATACTAATGTAGGTTTCAAATTTTGAAAATTCAAATGCATCTCCAAAGTCCATGGTTTGCCAACCAACTGAGACTCACAAGACTGAAAGAATTGATCTATGAAGTCAACTCTTCAAAATACCCAAGCTTTTCATAACATTTGGATCTCTGTGATTAGCTATGGCGACATCACAATAATTTTTCCAGATCTCATCAACATAGCCTCAGAAATATCAAGATCAATGAGTGATGCATCCTTCTTCCAACAATCATAAACTCATAAATGGGCAACATATTTATGCAAAGTAGAAGCAAAATTTAATAAAAACTCGGGAGAGATGCCACACCTTCGCTTTAGGGATGACTTTCACAGCGACTTGCTGCCCCTTAAGTTCCCCTTTCTTGACCGTCGCTCTGCATGTGTGGCCAAAATGCCCCTTCCCAACCTCTTCTCCAAGCTCATACTTGTTCCTAAAATGCTTCGAGAATCCAAAGCTCTTGTCGAGACCAGGCCCTTCAATCTCGTTCCCCTCTGGAATCGATGCCTCATTCGGCTTCACTGAGCCGTGCCGTCTCGCCAGGACAGCCATTATATGTTTTGCAGGGGACGGCGGCGGAAATGGCTTCCTGAAGAACCGCTTGGGCGTCGAGTTGGAGCTCACATTCGCCGGAGATCTCAACGGAGACTTTTTCGAGAAGAGATAGTGAGCGGGACTCGGACTGAAAAGGGGGAAGTAGGGCGACTTCTTAGCAATTTCCAATTCAAAATGAATTTTCTCTCCCTCCCTCTCATTGCTACGATTTTCGCCATCAACAGTGGCCGGAGGTGGCTGCGAGGGCGGCGGACCTTCAATCGCTTGAACTGAGCTCCCCTTCGCCGGAATAGCCACGATCGTCGTCGAGGACGGTTTGGATATACAGACACCCATCGATTTACGCCCTAAAACTCCGTAAATCAAACACTGGAATTCCGACACAGAACGTCAGATAAGATAATGCACATTAAAAAACCAAATTCGAAACTATAATCTTCACTTCCTCAAGAAACAGAAATCTAAATATAGAAATCGAGCTCTTATTTCTCTCTTCTGCTGCCAGAGAGATGGGAGATCCAAATCACAAAGGCCAAACGACGATGCGCTTCACTTTTGGATTTCGACCCCAATTGAATTAAAGGAACAACCCCCCAAAAAGAAAATTTAAAATCAAAATTAAAAGAAAGTCAGATGAAAACATTGAATAACGTGACACTGAATCAATCCATCGACTTATATTTCTGTTAAACTTTCTCCTTGGAAAGACAAGCCGCTATTTGGCTGGCCTAGAAAATGAGAGGTCAAAAACCATACGCCATTTAAATAAAATGTCGACACGTGGCGCAAATCTGGATGGGTTCTGTAATGAAATCTAAATCTAATTTCTTGGGGATTAATTATACATATTTTGGGAAAGTACAATGCATTACAAAATGAGGACGGAGTTGGAAGGTTCCTTAATTTACCAATTTATCTATATTTTCAATATTAGTAATTATTAATAAATAATAATTAGTTTCCAAGAAAGGCTGCCACTTTCTTCGTTTGCTTTCTACACAAGCATACGTTTATTTTTTATTTTACAATCTGACTTTCTAAGATTTTAATTTGAAATAGTTAAGAACTAGAAAAGGATTTTTTTTTTATTTAAAAAAAGTGTATAATAGAGATGAAAGAAAATAGCGTTTTTTTTTTTTTTTTTTTTACGGGAAATAAACGGTAATACCTAACATATACTTGCAATAGGGGAAATTGGGAAAGACCGAGTAGCTTTGACCAAAGTTGAGCATTCAGGTTCCACCTCCTTGTCGGCTCCAGCTCATGTTTTTTTTTTTTGGGAAAAAAGTTGAATTATCGGATTAAATAAAATGAAAAAAATGCGAAGAATGAAAATTGATTAAAAAATAATAGTAAATAATGAAAATTAGAAAAGTCAACCCGACCGACCAGAAGAATAAAAAAGTTTGATCCTCTGGATTGATTCAGTAGCAATGAGCAAATCTAATTTGGTCATGTGGGCCACCATGATTCTTTCCCACCACACTCTTCTAACTTCAATTTTATTTGATATTTTTTTTTTAAAAAAAAATTTTAATTTATTTTCCATTATTATAATGTTTTCCTTTAATGGCCAAAATATTCTCCCTTGTACCCATACTTCATAGAACTAGCTTTACTTTACACGATTTAAATTCCATGTTGGCTATCTAAAAAAAAAAATCTATTTTGGTCCACTTTTTTAGTTTATTTTATTTTGTTTTCTTTTTATTTTTTAAAATATTTATTATAGTTATTTTTTATTTTTTTTAAAATAACTATTTTAATCTCTCAAATTCTAAAAAATTAACTATTTTGGTTTGTGTTATTATATATTCTCACTAATAATCTACTTATTCAATACTTGCCTCAACCAACTTTGTGGCTCCTACACATGCCTCCATCAAACTATGAATACACATATTCAAAGCTATTTTACATGACTTTATATGGTTTATATCAAAATAATTATTTAAAAAAAAATTAAAATAGACATTTTAAAAGTTTATTGACCAAATTAGAATAGATTTAAGAATTTTAAGATTAAAATAAGCATTTTGAAAACTTATGGACCAATAGAATTTAAACCAAATATATTTTATATAGTTTCCTAGTCACAATAAAGATTATTTAAATTTCCATTTTCCAATTCCATCTCTAATATCTTAATGTTTTTTTAAATAGAGAAGACAAAATTTAAAACTTATTAAAATTTGAGATTCTAAAATAATTTTTTGAAAAAAAAAATAGGAATTCAATTTAAACAATATAGTAAACTTTAGGCATCAAAACCATATTTTAATTAAAAAGATATTTAGTTAAAGAAATAAGAAAGTAATTTTTGAAAAATTACTCTTGCAATTTTTTATAATTTAATTACTGTTTGATCTCATAGATGAATGCGTTTTGTAATTTATATAGAAAAAAAAATTACATAAAATTCACCAATTGGATATTTTTCTACAGGCACCATAGCGCTAAATTTAACAAATTGCCTTTTCAAACATATGTGTAGGGATTTTGGCAATATGTTTGAAGAGAAATTGTCCCACATTGGAAATGTACAAGAAAGTTATGGGCTCCAAGCACTATAAAAGGAGTCTATGGCTTTGGTTTCAAATCATCTCAATTCGAAATACTTTAAGCCTGGTATACTAACTCTAGTTAAGTGAGTGATATAAAGCTTTGAGAGAGTGTTTCTTTGTAATTGGGGTCGGAGAGAAAATTCTATGTGATTGTAATAATTTTTCACATAGTAGAGTATTTATTTCTGTCCGTGGTTTTTTCTCCGGTTTTGGAGTTTTCCACGTTAATTCTTGTGTTTCTTATTTTGTTGCTTTCTTTTAATTTCTCAATTATTTTTCTGCTTATTCCTGCGGTAGTAGTGGGAGGTTTTTTCCCAACAAGTGGTATCAGAGCCAGGTTCTTAGTTTCTTGAGTTTCTGAGTATGCTCTGTGGTTGCAGCACTGTCTGAACTTCCACATCAGAAAAGATTTCTTGAAACGAGCTACAGCTGGTATTGTGAATAGTGTGGGTTGTTCATTATTTGCAGATTCGCTAGGAGTGAAAGCAGATATGTCAAGCTTTATGAGTCCAGTGAAGATTGAAGTGGAGAAATTTGATGGAATGATGAACTTTGGCTTGTGGCAAGTGCAAGTCAAAGATGTGCTGATACAATCTGGGTTACACAAGGCTTTGAAGGGAAGACCAAGTGGTGGTGCTTCTGAAAAGTTAAGCGGTGATGGTGGTCCAATGGAGTCCAGTGGCGGTTCCAGCAAAGGTTCTAAGAAGTCCAGCATGAGTGATGAAGAATGGGATGAATTAGATTTGAGAGCTGCAAGTGCAATCAGACTAAATTTGGCTAAGAATATTCTTACAAATGTGCATGAAATTTTGACTGCCAAAGAGCTTTGGGAGAAGCTTGAAGAGATGTATCAAGCAAAGAGCATCTCAAATCGGCTGTATCTAAAGGAGCAGTTTCACACGCTGGGAATGGAGGAAGGTACGAAAATCTCAAATCATCTGAGTGTTCTCAATGGCATCGTCTCTGAGCTGGAGATGATCGAAAAGAAGATAGAGGATGAGGATAAGGCACTCAGGCTTATCTTGTCACTTCCACCTTCTTATGAACACATGAAGCCAATCTTAATGTACGGGAATGAGACTTTAACTTTTGCTGAGGCTACGAGCAAACTTCTATCAGAAGAAAGAAGGCTGAAGAGTAGTGGACATACTTCACCGGAGGATTCAGCACTGGTAGCTAGCAATTGGAAGAAGAAGAAAGACTTCGTGCAAAAGAAAGGTTGCTGGGAATGCAGACAGTCTGGACACATGAAAAAGAATTGTCCTTACAGAGCAAGTTCGTCAAAGGGCTCTGGATCAGATGCTGACATAGTCTCTCTTGTTAAGGGAGATGATGATTTCTTCTGAAGAAAGACAGAATTCATCCTCATGGTATGTCCGCTTTACCATGATAGAGGATGTGATGTTAGCGGTTCCACAAGTTTGCACACGGGCATTGGCTTGGTGGTTTATGCAAGGTGTGTGTGGTGGAAGTTATGTTGATGGCTGAAGAGCTTCCGGGTAAGCCAAGTAGGTGGAAGTTGCACCATAAACTTCAGCAGGGTTTATCGGCATGTGACGAAGAAGAAAAGTCTTGGAATGTGACATTCTAAGCAGTCTACTTTTATGGTGGAGTAGGTTATAATTCTCTGAGTTGAAGATTATGTTTTTCAATGCAGACAATTGGTGAAGTAGAAGCTGTGAATTCTTCAAATATCTTGCCAAGGTGGAATTTGTAGGGATTTTGGCAATATGTTTGAAGAGAAATTGTCCCACATTGGAAATGTACAAGAAAGTTATGGGCTCCAAGCACTATAAAAGGAGTCTATGGCTTTGGTTTCAAATCATCTCAATTCGAAATACTTTAAGCCTGGTATACTAACTCTAGTTAAGTGAGTGGTATAAAGCTTTGAGAGAGTGTTTCTTTGTAATTGGGGTCGGAGAGAGAATTATGTGTGATTGTAATAATTTTTCACATAGTAGAGTATTTCTTTCTGTCCGTGGTTTTTTCTCCGGTTTTGGAGTTTTCCACGTTAATTCTTGTGTTTCTTATTTTGTTGCTTTTTTTTAATTTCTCAATTATTTTTCTGCTTATTCCTGCGGTAGTAGTGGGAGGTTTTTTCCCAACAATATGAAGATTCTAGTATGATAAAGAAAAACTTTTGCCAGTCAATGAAGGTTGAGGAATCAATATATATATAAAAGTAAGTATCATGTTGCAATTAAATTAGCAATTCAGCAACTTCAAGCTATTATTGGCTAACTACTATTCTGTACTAAAAAAAAAGCTATTATTGGCTAATTGCCAATTATTGAGCAACTTGTAAAATAACAAAAATATTTAAGAAGCCAATTAATACAAGTGTGGTATTCTTTCAAGTGGTCAACCCCAAGCTAAGTGGTTAATGAAAGACAAACAAAAAGAAATGGTAGAGTTTCAAGAATGTATATCTCAAATATTTGGCAAAACACCTCTTATTTGTGAAGGAATATAATTGCAATCATGAAAATGGAACTCTTTTTTTAAATAAAAATATTGGTTAAATTAAATTACAAGTTTAGTTTATGTAGTTTCAATATTGTGTCTAATACATCTCTAACTTTCAACTCTATCTAATAAGTCTCTAAAGTTTAAGTGTCTAACTAGTTAGGTACTTTTAATTTTGTATCTAATAGATTTATATCATATTTGACATTTTTGAAAATTTCACAAACCTATTAGACACAATATTAAACTTTGTGTTTCATAAGACTTTGACCTTTTAAATTTATGTTTCATAAATCGTGAATTTTCTAAAATGTCAAATATAACGCATAGACTTATTAAACACAAAATTGAAAGTTTAAAGATTTATTTGACATTTTTTAAGGTTTAGATACCTATTTGATACAATTCTAAAAATTTATGAATTAATTTATAATTTAACAAAAAAAATATTTAATGTAATGATGTCTTAATATTGCTAAGCTATGTTTATATTGGCACTTATTAAAAAAAAATTATTTGAGTGACGAACATGCGTTGAAAAGGTTGTTATATGATCATACAATAGTAAATATACGTTGTTATGTGTCCCAAATTTAAATGAGATAATTACTAAGCTCAAACTCTATAATTAATTAAATAGAGAGTTACATGATTTGGATGCATGCGAGCGAATGCATGCCATAGGCAAAACCTAAGTCTAATTAAGCTGCAAACACTTTAACCAGATTATCATATAACAATAGCCATGTGTTTTCTTAGAAAGATCAGCCCATTTAACTTTAAAAGACGTGTGACACAAATGAGTTAGTATCAGTAGCGGATTCAGAAATTCATGTTAGGGGCACAAATCCGTTACTATGATATTAGTTATTTATTTACTTCTTAGTTTAATATATGTGGGCGTGGAAGAATTTCAACATCTAACCCTTTTGGTCGAAGGTATATATCTAAACCAGTCAATTGAATTATTTATATAAATATGCTACAAATGGAACGTAGTTTTTGAAACATATATATAGTTTTGTAAGATGTTTTTTATGTAATTAATTTTTTTATAAATAAAAAACTATCAAATTTTAAAAAATGAACAAAAAAAAAACTATAATAATGTATATTTGTTGTTATTTTATATTTGTAAGAAGATATATTTGAAATGATTAAAAAAAATATAGTTTGCAATATAAATTTGTTAGGGATAAAAGTATAAAGGAGAAAAAAAAATGTTTACTCCAAAACTTTCAAGTTGTATCAATTTTTATCTTAAACTTTCAATTTCATCAAATTGTACCCCAATTTAAATAAATGTTGCAATCTTAACCTTAAATTTAGAAAAGTTTTGCAATTTTTACTCTCTCATAAATTTTCTTTTGAAAATTTGTTAAAAAATATTCTCATATGAATTATAATACATATGTATGGTACAAATTTGATAAGATTTCAAATAAAACGACATTTGAGATAATTTTTTTGTTAAAATTTGTAAGCTTTAGCAAAGTTATTCAATGGTTAATTTGATATTATTGAGTTTAGTGAATTTACAAAGATTTTTACAATTTTTTTGTGTTTAAAATTAGTGGATGGATTAGTGAAAATTGAGTATAGGATAGAAATTGCAACATTTAACTAAGTTTAAGGTTTAGTTTGATGAATTTTAAAGTTTAGAGTGAAATTTGATATATTTAATTTTGAATTATTTTTTTAAAATGATAAAAGAGAAAAGATTTTTTTTTTTTTTTAATAAAAAGAGAAAAGAGTTTATATATACAGTATACACATATATAAAAATAAATGAAAAATAATTGTATGGGGAAACGAAGAGTTTGTGTAAATGAAAAAAACCACAAAATCAAGCATTTGATTGCTTCGAATTCAAGACCTACAGGTTGGATCCAATGAGCCAGAGGGGGCACACTGTTATATTTGTCGAAAAATAGGTAATACTTTAAAACTATTGGTTTTAATATTGTATATCAAAATAAGAGCAATCGTTAAGTTGACAGGGGCATGTTCCCCCTCGGCCCTTAATAGATTTTCCCATGATTAACATACCTATTACATTTCTATTTCATTTTCTTTGAATGTTCGTTGCATTCATATAATTCCATGACCTTAGCGATTGAATAATGCCATTAAATAATAAATTTGATATTTAAATTTATTGTATCGTATTTTGATATTATACTATGTTTGATTCGTTAAAAATAGATGTGGTGTGATTTGTGGCGCAAGAAATTAGAAGTCAAATCAATAGAAGGCATGATAACATCATGCCTTACAACATAGGCATACATAGTCAAATTTTGTCTAATTGTTAGTTTAATATTGTTATAGCTATTGTTGTCAAATGTGCTTTTAAAAAACATATTTATAATATAAAGTAAACGGTTATTTGTTAAATTTCAAACTTAAACATAAAAAAGTGGGATAAACTAGGAATTTTAAGAGTTAATTTATGATAAGTTTTACCAAACACTTAAAACAGTTAAAATTTTCTTATGATCATTTTTTAAGCTTGCAAAATCAATTCTAAACACAACCTAAAACATATGGGGTGAAACAAAATTATTTTGTGTGTTGTTTTTATGATTGTGTTGGGCATTTATTTTTGTTAGGTTTGGGTGTATTAGGTGATGATCATCATGTCCTAATTGGTTGGTTTATGTTTAAGTTTAAATTTCAATTTCTTTGTAATTGAATTTTAAATGTTTTAGGGATTGGATTTTAAATAACTTATTAGTTGGACTTTACTGAATTCATCATTTTGGACAATTGATTAAGTTCAAATACTAAAACAATATATAACATTGCAAGACAAGCATGTGTTGTTTTACCTATTCAAAAGGAGAGAGAGACAATAAATAAATAAATAAATATATATATATATATATATATATATATATATATATATATATATATATATAAAAGAGTAGGAAACAATCTACTTGGTGTGCAAGTTCATGACTTAGATCCTTTGACATTTTAGGAAATTCAAACTTTCTTGTGAGCCAAATTATGGCAAATCATGCTATTAGGTAGGTCCATTAATTTTTTTCTTTAAAAATCTATTTAAAATATTTATTCAATGAACTCATATAGCTATTAAATCTTTTTAAAAACTTCTCGCCGCTCGATATACCTATCTATAATTCATATAAGTATTCATTTTATTCAAATTGAGATAGCAAACTGACTCAAATTGAAAAAGAAACTTGCAGGACAAAATAGGAAAAAAATTAAGATTGGGTGATGTAGTTTATTCTAATAGTAAAAGAAAATATTTCTTTAAAAATTTAAGTCTAATTAATATTAAAGTGTATTCGAAGAAAGAAAGTGAATTTAATTACAATGAGATAAAAAAAAATATATCTTAAGAAGTGCATTTTAAGGAATGTAAAATAGCTAGGCAACATCAAGGGAAACCATCCAAATATGGGTTGGTAATTTAGACACTACCAAGTTCAAAGAACTATATTAAAAAAAAAAAATTGCCATGTCATATATATTTTCACAAATATTTCGATAAATTAAAAGCTTAAACTAAAAATTTTATTTTGAAATATAATATAATTTATAATTGGTTAAATTACAAGTTTAGTCTCTAAGGCCCTGTTTGATAACTATTTGAATTTTGGTTTTTGGTTTTTAAAAATTAAACTTATAAATACTATTTTCACTCGTGAGTTTTCTTGTTTTATTATCTATTTTTTACATATGTTTTTTTATAAAAAAAAAACTAAAAAAAAAAAAGTAGTTCTCAAAAATTTATCTTTGTTTGGAATTTGACTAAGAATTCAAATGTTTTCTTAAGATGAAAGTCATTGTAGAGAATTATGAAAAAACAAGCACAATTTAAAAAAATCAAAAATAAAAAACCAAATAGTTACCAAATGGGGCCCTAAACTTTTAAGTTTGTGTCTAATAAGCCTCTAAAATTTCAAAAGTGTCTAATAGATTCCCAAACTTTCAATTTTATATTTAATAAATCCTTGAACTTTAAAAGTGTCGAATAGGCTCTTGAACTTCCAATTGTGTTCAATAGGTCTCTAATATATTTGAAAATATTAAAAATTAATTGGTCTATTAGATATAAAATGATTTTTTTTTTGTCTTATAAAACCCTAAATTTTAAATTTTGTGTCTAATAGATCCGTAAATTTTAAAAATATTGAATAGGTCAATGACTTATTAGATATAAAATTGAAAATTCAGGTGTTGGGATTTATGCCCTAAAGCCTCGTAATTAATGATTTATTTAATAATTAATAATAATTTTGATTGTTTTATTAAAATATAATATTATCCATTATATGAAAAATCTAAAGTTATTAGTGTAGTCTTGAACAATATGTGGTTGACATACGAGAGGATCATGTTCAAGAAGTAACCTAAAGAGTTATAGTATATGGATATGGTTGGGTGTCTTATTCTGGTAACACTATTGATATGGTCCACTTTGTAATAGTTACAAATGATTTGATCCAAATCATTCATGTGGAGACATGTGAGTGAGGGTATCTTATACAATGAGTTTGTATAATTATACTAGACCATGAAATATTTAATCTCTCTTTATAAATTCGTTAATTGAGAAGATTAATATTTCATCAGGATGATCATATGCTACTTGTTCCTAATCTTAAGTGAGTTATGAACTCTTGTCTATGAGGGTTTGCCCTTTGATTTGTATGGGTGAGAGTGGCTTTTGTAGTCGATTCAATAAGCTTACCATTTTGAAGACTTGACCAAATAGGGTGCTAGGAACATAATCTCACAAGATGGAATTCACTCATTTTCATATAGGGTAAGTAAATGAGTAGTTTCCCTAAGTGCTGATTTTGGGACTTGAACATGGGACTCCATCCTCTCACTAACTCGAGAGGGACTTAGTTTATGGTTGGATTATAAACAAATTGTTTATTAGAAAATCAGTGGTACTTAAGGCGCAAGATGTAATTACAGGGGGTAAAACGGACTTTTGATCCAACTATAATTACGAATAATTCGTGAAGGATCAACTTGTATGTAGTGATTATATCCATGAATACAATTTGTCCTACAATGTATAAGAGTGCAACTCTAGGTCTATAGTTGAGTGACCCTATAGTTAATGAAAATTGATTAATTAAATAGTTTAATTAATTAATTTTATATTATTGGAGCCTATAATCTCTAGGTCCATGAAGTTCCATTGATGGCTCACAGTAACACTAAAAGATCAATTTAGTTGAAAGAAAATTTTGAAATGTTCAAATTAATATTTAATTTGAAGTGTTCAAATTAATATTTAATTTTAAGTGTTCAAATTAATATTTAATATATTAAATATAAAAGAAGAAAAATATATTTATTATATTTGATACATTAAATATTAAAATGATTAATGTATATTAGATACATTAAAGAAAAATATATATATTTAAAATTTGAATGAGATTCAAATAGGTAAAATAAATATTGTAAGAGATTTGAATGAGATTCAAATAAGTATAATATATATTTTAATATATTAGATATTAAAATATAATATTACAATTATAGCAAAGATTTGCCCTAGGTCTCTATAAATAAAACATTTATTAAATATAAAAGAAGAAAAATATATTTATTGTATTTTGATACATTAAATATTAAAATGATTAATGTATATTAGATACATTAAAGAAAAATATATATATTTAAAATTTGAATGAGATTCAAATAGGTAAAATAAATATTGTACGAGATTTCAATGAGATTCAAATAAGTATAATATATATTTTAATATATTAGATATTAAAATATAATATTACAATTATAGCAAAGATTTGCCCTAGGTCTCTATAAATAGAACATTTGGCTTGAACCATTAGAGAACACATCTCCTCAATAGAGAATTAGAGAATTTTCTTTAAACCGAATTCTCTCTAGACCTCTTCCTCTTCAATCCCTTGTGAATTTTCTTTCAAGAGGCTCCCACAAGCCTTGGTCTTGTGTTCGAGTCATAGTAAGTAGACTTTATGGAATTGAAGTTTCAACCTCGTTGGAGTTGGAGCAAGAAAATTAAAGACCCGTCAGATCAATCTCCATATTAAAAAGGTATATTTTTTGCTTAGCCTAAAAGTCTCTTGTTTAATTCTACAATAAAACCAAAATCGATTCCAACGCTTCCGCTGTGAGTTTAATGTGATTATTCCCTTCAATGATCTATTAGACACAAGATTTAAAGTTTAAGGACTTATCAGACACTTTTAAAAGTTTAAGAACCTATTAGACACTAAATTGGAAGTTGATAGATTTTTACACACATTTTAATATTCATGGACCAAACAAATACAAACTGAAAAATTTAGGGACTAAACTTGTGATTTTACCCTTTATAATCTAGAAGATAACCATTAGATTCATCTTTAGTAATCTAAGAAATTTTTGAAGAAAAAAAAAATCAAAATTTACCTTAACTTGGCATTAGGTGAATCAATTTTCCACTCCAAACTTTTACATTCATCAAATTGAACCCTAGGACTTAGAGAAATGTTGTAATTTTTATCTTTATTTTTTCAATTTTCACTAAGTTTGCCAGCTAATTTTAACAAAAAAAAAAAAAAAAAAAGAGTAAAATATTTTTTTTCTAAACTCACTAATTTCAACAAAAATTGAAGCTTACATAAAATTGAGCTCGATTGAGGCATAAAATCGATTATTCAATAAATCTATTTGAACTCATAATTTAAATTAAAAAAAAAAACTCCTATTTTAATTTCGAAGTTCCATTAATTTTGCATCAAATATATGTTTTATAATTTTATTAAACATACACGAGAATATTTTTTAACAATTTTTTCAACAAAAGCCTATTAGAACAGCAGGTAAAAATTGCAACAACTATTCAAATTAAAAATAATAATTACAACAGTTATACAAGTATATGGTAAATTTTGATACACCTTACTAAGTTGAGAGTCAAAAGTTTTGTTCACACGTGATTTCAATAAAGAAAGAGATGAGACACGTGATTTCAATAAAGAAAGAGATGAGACACGTGTAAATGAATTTAATTATATTGATTTAAATGTAGTGGAGTGCAATCTCTAATTTGTTCTTCTGATTCTTTATCTCTCATATACAAATGCCTCGAGAACTGAAAGCTTGTTCTCGAGCGCGCTTGTTAGTCTTTTCTGATTGGCCTTTGGCTTGTTGATCTTGTTGGGTTGGCCTTTGGTTTGTTGATCTTTAGCTCGGGCTTTGGCTTGTTGATCGTTGGATCAGCCATTGACTTATTGATCATTGGATCGACCCTTGGCTTGTTGATCCTCTTGAAGATACGATCGAAGTCTTGGAGTTTTGTACGTTTCAAATGCCTCTAACTTGTCTTCAAAGATATATTGGTCTTTAAAGTCTTCTAGTCTTCAAAGCGCCTTTGGTCTTCGAAGAGTCTTCAGTTTTCAAGAAATGTTTAGCACCTAAGAACTTGTCCTGGAGGGTCTTTAGTCTTCCAAGAGTGTTTAGCACTTCAATGAGTATTTAACACCTAAGGACTGGTCTTGAAGAGTCTTTGGTCTTCAAAGAGGATTCAACACCTAAAGAGTTGTCTTGAAGCATTCAATACCTAAGGACTTTAGGAAACATTCAGCTCCTAGGACTTTGGCCTTCTTTGTTATCAATTCTCTCTGAGTTATCTAGATAATAAGATTTTTGAACCTCTCAAATAAAAGAGAACTTTTCTATTTATAGAGTTTTCTATGGATATGTGGGCTTGGGCCATAATTGCTTTTTTGGCCCAACCATTAGACTTGGGCTTTGTTGGTTTTGGGCCTAACTATTTGAATTTGAGTTTTGCTTACCTTGACCCAAATTTCATATAACCTAATTTGGCCAAATTAACTTTAATTATTTGGTCAAATGAAAACATGAGGTGACAATTAGAAATTGGTCGAAATTTCTCGATCAACAAGTTTATTTCTCCCTAAATTTTAAAGAATTATCATGATATGTAATTTTCTTATATCATTTATTGACATGATCCAGACATTTTTAAATTTTGAGATATCAACATTATTATTATTATTATTATTTGTAAAGAAAAAAAAAACTGTTTATTGATGACGGAACTGTTTTAGGACAATGACATACGCTCTTACAAGTGCATGAACCAAACAATGAAGCATGATGACGTAATCAGGGGATCAATTAAAAGTGATGGCTTACCTCTTCCTCAAGATGATCTATATATCTCAACTGCTTCCCAAGTTGGAACTTTTCCCTTGTATAACATAGGCTAAATTACAAAAAATAATAAATAATAAAAATAATAAATAAATAAAAATAAAAATAAAAATAAATAAATAAATAAAAATTCTAACTTTGTCTCTTGTTTCAAAAATACCTCTATTTTTTCAAAAATTGTAATATTATTTTTGACTTTTCATAATCGTTTCAAAACTATTATTGGAGTAAAATTCGTTAAAATGTCGGACGAAAAATCAATATAGCGATGACCTGGAATGACATAGCGATCACTAGGACGCTTGCTTGTATTAATTATGAAACAATGACATTTAGACATGTCAACTTCTCGTCCAACAATCTAATGATTTTTTTACTCCAATGATAGTTTTGAAACATTTATGAAAGATTAAGAGTAATATTGTAACTTTTGAAAAAATATGGGTATTTTTGAAACCATGACAAAGTTCAAGGTATTTTTTATAACTTAGCCTATGATATATATGAAAAGATATTGATGTATGAATTAAAATTTAAAATTTGATTCTTATTTTAAAATAATATTTATCCTAAATTATATTATTGATTTGTCTCTTGATTAACTTTCTTGTCTCTTAATCTATTTTAAACAATATAATTACATGTAGTTCATTTTATTTTAGCTTTTTCTACCATTGTTGTATTGAAGCTAATTGAATGATTTTATCTAACAAGATAAATTAAACTAAAAAGAAGAAGAACGTACAATATAAAACTAATTTTAAATATAATTTTCAATAGTTAAATTTACTGTACAGTTTTTTTAAGTGTGACATTTAATCATGATCACTTAAGAGTCAAAATTATTAATTTTACTTACAAACATTAAATTTGAAAGCTCATATTTCTTTTTATCTTAATTCTTTTGGCATATATACCTATGTTTTATGCATACAGAGGTCACAAAAAAAGAGAGACATAATTATACTAATCTAGTTTCCTTCTTGTTTGTCCTATTCGATTGTGGACTAAAATGATATTTAGTTATTTTGTTTTGTACTGGTGGAATTGTTTTACCAATGTGAGGGGTGGAATATAAAAACAAAAGTATGAAATGTGATTTTATACGGAAATGACGAATTTGTGAAAATTAATCTCCTTTGACATTTAGCTTATATTCGATTGTTCTTGAAAATTAATTAAAATATTAACTTAATGCACTCATCTTATTATTTTAAAAGGAAAAAAAAAAAACAATCTAGTTTTGACGTACTCACCATTCAAACAAATATTAATTTGCAAATCTATAAGGCTTATCTACAAGGATAAGATTGTCATTTTCTATATTCCTTAGCATCTCCTTCTGAGATTTCCTTTTATTCTACTTTTTGACTATAACACATTTCCGACTTCAAAATAAAAAACACACTGATTTTGATTTGACTTTCTCGTTCTATCTTTAATCATAATTTCTGGAAAGTTTTGGAAGCAGAGAGCCAAAAATGGAAGAAGCCTGGCCTACTGGTAGGCCCAGAAGAAGCTGAGTTTTTGGGCCAAACACAGGCCCAAATTCAGCTAGAATGACAGTGGATGGGAAAGGAACAGCAAAAGTATCAATAACACTTTCCAACTAACAGGCAATTTATTATCAAAAGAGAGAGTTAAGTTGGTCAAATTTACAAAGGCAGGCATATTATCTTCTAGTTCACCACCCTGCAATTCTTCCTAATCTCCCCATTTTGACCTGTAAGGATCCCAGTATTGGCCAGCTTCACCATTGAAGCTCCAAAGTCCCTGTAGAACAGATATGGGTACTTGCTGTAGCTCACCACCAAAGGAGCAGTTGTATTGTCTTTCATGAGAGCTTGGTCTGACTGCATAAGTCCCAACTTGTTCACCAAGTTCTTGTAATACACATTGTCGAACCTGTTGATCGTGTAGGCGTCCAAGGGGGCCAGTTTGTTGTTGGAGTCATCTTGATTCGGACAGATGCTCTGTAAGTTCTGTCGCAGCCCCACGTCGAGTTCTGGATCGGGATTTCCCGAGCCGTCGAAGTTGAAAAGCCTATGTTTGAACATCATGCACCGAGCAAATCCGAAAGTGTGTGCACCTAAACATCAATTGTGCATGATGGTTAAAATAGATTTTCATAGATCTAAAGCCTAAGAAGCACGGACATTTTCGTTTGGCTAGCGTGTCCGTGTTGGACACTTGGACACTTTAACATTTGTTGACATGTATCGGACACTTGTTAGCACAATAGATAAGTGTTAGATAGTAGTTGTATAAAGTCGATATAAGTCCAATATTTGTTAGACGCATATCAAACATTTGTTAAATATACTAAATTGACACATACTAATATAGGGCAAAAGCAATAGATTTTAAGAGCAAAATACATCAAATTCATTTTTTAAAGCATATAAATGCATAAACTTCTGGCATAAAAATGATGTTTTGAAAAACGTAAATCATAATAAACGCATTGTGTCGTATCCGTATCCATGCTTCTTAGTCTGAAGTCAGCTGGAAGCACAAAGATGGGGTATGAGAAAGGTGACCTGAGAGGGCAACAACATCCTTTACATCAAGACCTTTGGAAGTGAACTTTGCAATGATATTCTCCAATGGCTCGACTGGTGATGGCAGTTGATTGGCTTCACTCTGGCTAGCTGTCGTGCCATCTCGGCGACCAAGTGGAATGGACCAAAATGGTCCTCCAGCCTGAAAAGGGAAGGTTCAGAAAGATACAAAAGCATGATGTTTGAGAGAATTGTGTGAACCAAAAACTTGCTTACAAGGTAAACAGCCTCTCTAGCTGCTAGAGTTACTATATCGGTACATGAGACAACGGATGGGCAGGCTCCATCTAAAACAGCCTTTATATTATCAATGACCTCATAGCCTCGAACTGAGTTCATATTTGGCGATGCATTTTTCTCCCCCTTAAATGTGCTAGTGTCATCAAGCAACAATGATCCATCACAGCCCTACAGCAAAACAAAAAATTTACCAATATATATATTTTCCTTCAAAGGCCCTTTAACTTCATTTCTGTAAAATATATAAACATCAAGTCGAGGCTGTTTAGCAGCTATTTTGAAAAGAAAAATATTGTTTTGTTTACAAAACTGTTTGTCCACTTGTAATCATCATTTAAACGCCCATAATGTTGGATGGAAGAACAACTTTATTTGAAAACAAGGTCCCCGAGGAGGAAAAGAAAAAGACTAAGAAGAGATAAAAAGAGAACATCTTTTCAAAAACAGCGATTGGACATCTGCTCTAAAGAGAAGAAATTTATTTTTAAAAATAACTCCATGGTCATTAATCACCTAGTAACTAAATATTATATAAAGAAAAATTGATTACGTTGACAAAGCAATCATGGAAATGAAGCCGTAAGAGAGAAGCAGCCATCCTAGTATCATTAGAAACTGCCATCCAGACGCCATATCTGACAATCCTTGTTAGGTTGGGACAAGAGGCATCATAGAACCTATAATCAAGTTGTGAGGACACAAGGAGCTGATTCAAGAAAAAGAAGCTTAGAAGCGAGAAAACAACAAGTTTGGAGGAGTTATCCTTCATGTCTTAGAAATAGCTTTGAGAAAGTAGTAGAAACTATAAATGATTGCAAATTTTGTATTACTATCAGTGTTCAATAGCAGCTATTTATATACAAAATAAAAGGAAGCTAGGAGTTTGCAAGAGCGATAAGTTTCAGCACGTCTAATAGGATTAGTGGCTCAGCCACTCAAAACATTGTTTTAATTAGATTGAGTTTGGTACAACCTCACCATTTTGTTAGAGCTAAGCAAGGCCCCATCTCGTTGAAAATCAGAATTGCTAGCTATAGTGGTAAGGTGATGCATATCACACTTTCATGGCACACCATTTCAAGAAAAACAAAAAAAAAAGAATATAACAACTAATGTACAACACTCCCAAGTTTGACTTAATTCCTCGTTCATTTTCAATAATGGGTTGCCACCAAATGCCTTTCCATCAGTAAGCAGTACAATAGTGGAAGATAGGGCAGGTAGGCTTGTTCTGACAGGAATCATGTCAAAAGAAGAGGAATTTTCTATTAATATATCCACTTTAATTAATGGGGAGGCAGAAGAATATGGATGGTTTCATTGAATATGTATATAGAGAGCTAAAAGGAGTTCATGCCATGCAGAGAAAAGCTAAAGAAATAGTCGTCTATGAACCATTACGGCAATTTAAAAACTGGGAATGTGGGAGTAGATAGCTATTTGAGCACCCCACCTGATGGCTTCATTAACAACTTTAGCAGAAAGTTTTTATCCAACTTGGCTACTACCTCTGTTGCTGAATCAGACTCTACCAAGCAAACCATGGGAAATATCTTTGCTCATTCTCCGAGCAATATAGACCACAGAAACCATACAGCCCATTTTTCTGACTTGATGTATGCTTCAATATGAAGATTATTATATAAGTTTCACAAATCTTTATTGATTTAAGTGGAGTATATGGTTAAAGTTTAATCCATACTTGGATGTCTGTGTAGTATATAAGTTTAATCACATAATGTGAAGTTGTAAGCTAAATACTAATGTATGCAGCCAAGTTTAAAATTTACAAGTAAAGAAAATCCCCAAGTTTCAATGAGTTAAAATGTTAAAAAAGAATGTTGTTTCAGATTCAAGAATATTCGTAAGTCTGCTTTTGAGAAATCGAAGTTCCATTTGCGATTTTAAAAGAAGAGGAATGTGAAGAAAGGCTCCTTTTGATCAGTAAAATATAGAGGGCTTGTTGCTTTAGAAGTGGCCTCTTGACCCAATGCAAAATAAATCTTTTTGTAATTACACTCCTAGCAATATTTGTGCTAATGGGAAGGAACTTTTGTAACCCCCATTTGTAAATTTCATCACATTAATGTAAATTATATTTCCCTTTAAAAGAAAAAGGGGGAAAAGAAAAGACACTTCCATTTGCGATATATAGTACTGATTACAAACTTTTCCATTTTCTTCTATTGAATTATTGTTTTAGTAGGTAAACTTCTAGGAGTCGTTTGGTTCTCAGATTTAGGTGATTTGTACAAAAAATAGGTTCGTTAAGTTTGGACTTGTTAAACCAGTGTTTGGATGATGTCAAGTCTGAATTTGTTAAATATGTGTTTGAATTCTAATTTGTTAAACCTAAGTTTATTAAAAGTATATTTGATAGGTACATTTAAAATTTGTATAAATAATAGAAGTTATTTAATTAAAGTAATAAAACTTTATATTAAATTATATATAAAATATAACTTTTATGATGAAATTAGATAGTATTATTTTAATAATAAATAAAATATTTTTAATATATTTGTCCACTCAAATTTTTTCTAATAATTATTTATAGAATAAATGTTTAATTGTGCATGAAAATATTTTCAGACTATTTACTAAAGTGTGAACATAAACAAAATTTTTTATGTAAATATATTCAACATAAAATTAATCATAAAGAAAATGTTATCAATTGTTTATTTAATGATATAACTTACTCTGCTAAGAAAAGTTACTTACTACTTATCATCAAAATTACTATTAAACTTAACTTTCTATATTTAACTAATACATAAGGTTGTAAAGTTAAAGTATTTTAAATAATATTATTTTAAAAGCTATTAACTTCAAGATACACTAACCAAAATAGTTTAATTAATTAATTTTACAAATATTATGTCTTTAATTGACTATGATAACATGATATTTACATTTTCACAAGAAAAGGAGTTTAGAAAAGTTGTGGATTTAGAGAAATGGACTTTTTTTTTTTTTTTATCAAATGGAAATTGACATATTAAATTTAGGTTTATATAACATGTGTGGTTTGGCATTTATAATAAAATAAGTTTTATTATAATTTATATGTTAATAAAAATTTTAAAATATAATAATAAGTTTCTCATAAATTATGAACTATTACTTTGTAAATGAATAATTTATTTTTTAATATTATTGTTAATCTGAACACTTTTTGAATAATTATTTTGTAAAACAAATATTTAGTTAGTTTTATAATTGTTTTTTTTTCTAATATTTGTCAATGTAAGAATAAAATACAAAGAAATTCATTCTTATAAATTTATCATTATAATTGCTCTAAAACATGAAGTATAACAAATCCGACATATCGGTTTATGAATTAATTATTACTATTTGAAATTTGAACTAAATTTATTTATTTATTTACTATAAAGTTATATTAATTAATTATTTTTATTTAACTAATATATTTTTATTAAAAATTTAATGCATTTTAAAAGCATAATTAAAGATAAAATATGTACTGTAGCAAACTTGGAGAGTACGAATAAAGTACTGTAGCAAACCTAGTGAATAAGGTAAAGTACTGTACTGTAACAAATCTGGATTAACAAAACTGCTAACCAAACATGAGTTTGTATAAATAAACTCATACTCTCTACTTTCAAAACAGGGAACCAAACACCCCCCAAAAGTGTAAAGGAAAAATAGACAACTTCTGTTCTTCTAGATTCAAGGAGCATCATGCTTTATTATTGATTTCTAATTCACCAATTCCAAGGGCTCCTTTCTTTCTTTCTAACTTTTTTGCTTTTAGACCGCAGCATTAGGCATTGTCTGAAACCAACTCAGTTGAAAAATTCGCATTTACTTTGAAAAAATAATGATTGGAATAACCTAATCCCAAATGGAATTACTGAGTTTAGTGATTCACCGATGTGAAGTGCAGGAATGCCCTTCGCAATAACCTTATGATCGACGGTCGCCAGAGAGTTCGCAGTGCAGTTGATGAGAGTGGCCCTCTTCTTCAGATCGCCGGTCAGGTCGACGATGTCTTTGACTCGAAAAATTATGCAACGATGGCCTTCAAACTCGGTTGGTGGGTTCATATCCAACCTCTGACCTCGAGGTTGTTGGTACTAGTTTAATAGCTCTTGAGCTATGCTCATTTTGGCAATTACTCTCTAATTATGTGTTTGGTTTCTTCTTTTTTTGCTAAATTATAAAAAATACTTATGAACTTTGAATTTAATTTCAATAATATCATGAACTTTAAAAAGTTTCGTAACCTTTAAAAAACGTTCAAAAATATTCTTGCCGTTAGGAGAAGAGTTGAAAAATATTAAATTGTAATGAAAAACCCGCTAAGAGAGTAATGGAAGGCATTAATACCCTCAACTTCTATTCTCTCTTTGGCTTTCCACACTCCATTCTCATCTTTAGAGCTGATCTACTAGTTTAGTTCAAAGCTCTTCACACTCCAAATTTCCTTCTCATTCTCCTTCTCTATTTTTAAGGCGTCTACATAGTAAAATTAATAAGCATACTTGAAAATTTTTAAAAAAAGAAAAAGAAAAAAGAGTGGGCTTAGCATTTACATTTGCAAATGGTGGCTTTTTTTTTTCAGGTGAACATTAGTTTTTGCTAGATGTACGAAAATTGAAATTTGTGGGAAAGAATTATCTTGGTTACATCTCTAATGTAGGTTTCATTGTACATGATAGAGTCGTTGACTTGTATAGGAGTTTTGTTCCAAATGCTTCAAAGATCCCTCCATACAGCAACTTGGCATTCACTTCTATTGTATGCTAATATATGATTCCACTGCTCCACACATCTTTGAATTTACATGCATCATGCATTCTCAGAAAATTTTACCAGCGGATTTTACATATCTATTTCCTTCGTGATTTTGATGTTTGAAAGTTCAAAATATTTATTTGAGATTGTTTTTAGTTTTAGAGAATGACAGTCCACATGTTTTGAGGATTTAAACAGTTGAATGAGATAATTTCTATTTAATGTATAATGGTGGCATCATGTTTAATCCACCATTTATTTTCTCTATGCCAAAGACATGCATTTACTTGGGTACCTTGTTTATAAAGCGATTGTGTAACTCATTGAAGGGTCCTTTATCAAGCAAAAAATGATGAGCAAATCGCTAACTAAGATGGTACTGTCATTTTTTGTATCATTTTTTGCTCGATGAGCTAATTGCTAATTAAGATGGTGAATTGTTTTTTTATTTTCAAGTGAGCATCATTTTTCACTCAATGGGGATCGATAAAAATGGAGAAGCAGAATGGAAAAATGGATTTGAAAGTAGTGCGAAGAGTATTAGATTACATTGGGTTCCATCTCAAAACCAATTGGCAATGAGAGGAGTAGCCCATGTATGTTATAAATTGTGAGGTCTCTACATTTTTTCCAATGTGGGATCCTCAACATGCCCCTTCAAGATGGTGTCTCTTTGGGTTCACCATTCTTGAGTCAGAGGAGGGGGTGTTGTAAGGTCACTTAGAGAGAATAGGGTGTTGAGGGTATTTTTTAAACATTTTTTAAAGGTCAAAGGTATTAATGTCCTTAGTTAATTTTTTTAGCTAGTTTTTGGTTACAATTTAACATTTCCCATCTTTTCTTCTAACAGTAAGTTATTTTTGAACGTTTTTAAAGTTCAAGGGTATTAATGAAACTTTTTAAAGTTCGAGAGTATTATTGAAATGAAGCTCAAAGTTTAGGGGTATTCTTTATAATATAACCTTTTTTTTTCTATTTTCTGAAAAGTCAAAATTTTCCTTCAAAAAAATAAACAAGAAATGTTCTATCATTTGGAACTAAGAATTAACTACTAATTTATCTAGATATTTGTTGATAAAAATTAAATTCCATAAAATACATATAGAAAATATTTCATAATTTAAAGAATAATTGTTTCAATTAAACTTCATCATTAGTGATTAAGACATCTTTACTTTTTTTGAGAGTTATAGTTCAATTTTCTCACAATTGAAAAAAAAAAAAAAAAAAAAACTAGCTCTTAAGGTGTGTTTATGGTAATTCTTACCATTAAGGAGTGATTTTTGCCCATTTTTCCTCTAGATTTAATTAAAAAAAAAAATTGGTTCAAATACAAATTATACCTCTATTTTTAACTTAGTCCGTAAAGTTTCTTCTAAAAACAAAAACCTATTTGTGTATCAAGTTTTAATAAGCTTTTAATTCAACCATTATTATCAAAGTCTTTTTTAAAAAAAATTAACAAAAAATAAAATTTCCTTTTATTATTGATTAACATTCATGTACAATTAAGAAAAATAATCTGTGACAGAGAAATAACAATATTGATATATTGCAGTCGCTTTTATAATATTTAAGAAAAAAATAAGGATAAAAGATTGTTCAAGAGCAAAGAACAAGGAAATGAGTTAGAAGATTAAATGAAATTTTGTTAGAAAATTGAGCATATCAAAGATTGTAAATGGAATTAGACATACAAAAGAAAGTCAAAGTGTGGTTAAACAATAATTGACATATACTATTTTTCTTGAGGTCAGAAGTTCAAATGTCTATCTACATTTGTTGTACTAAAAAAACATACAAAAGAAAGCTATGTTACTTTAAACGGGCAATGACCTAACTTATTAAAACTTCAAAAAAACTAAAGTTATTGTTTTTAGGAAATAAAGCTGTTAAACTTCAAGCGACTGAGTAAAAAGCGAGAGTAAACTTTAAGAAAGATAACGCTATTCATAAATATTTTAGGTTAAGTTACAATAGTGGCATCTATATTTTAGTCTTTAAATTTTAAGAAGTTTCAGTTATATTTATCCCTAAACTTCAAATTGTAGTTATATATATAATTTCTAAATTTTAAGGGGTCGTTTGGTTTGCGGGTTTGGGTGGTTTGTTAAGTCTAGATTTATTAAGCATGAGATTTTCAGTCTGGGTTTATTAAATCTGTGTTTGGATGGTATAGAAAATAGGTTTGTTAAGTATGGATTTGTTAAACCAGTGTTTGGATGGTATCAAGTCTGGATTTGTTAAGTCTTTGTTTGAATTCTATGTTCAACCTGAGTTTATTAAAAGTGTATTTGGTTGATAAATTTAAAATTTGTAATAAATAATAGAAATTATTTAATTAAAATAATAAAAACTATATATTAAATGTAACTTTTATTATGAAATTAGAGAGTATTATTTTAATAATAAATAAAATATTTTTAATACATTTGTTCACTCAATTTTCTTCTAATAATTATTTTATAGAATAAATATTTAATTGTTCAAGAAAATATTTTCTGACTATTTACCCAAGTGTGAATAAATATAAACAAAATTTTGTATGCAAATATAGCTAACATAAAATTAACCATAAAGAAAATATTATCAATTATTTATTTAATGATTTATAACTTGTTCTGCTAACAAACGTTATTTACTGCTTATTATCAAAATTACTATTGAACTTAACTTTCTATATTTAACTAATACATAAAGTTGTAAAGTTAAAGTATTTTATATAATATTATTTAAAAAGCTATTAACTTCAAGATACACTAACCAAAATAGTTTAATTAATTAATTTTACAAATAGTATGTCTTTAATTGACTAGGATAACATAATTTTTACATTTTCACAAGAAAAAGAGTTTAGAAAAGTTGTGGATTTAGAGAAATTGACATTTTTTTTTATCAAATGGAAATTGCGTATTAAATTTAGGTTTATATAATGTGTGTGGTTTGGCATTTATAATAAAATAATTTTTATTATAATTTACATGTTAATAAAAATTTTAAAATATAATAATAAGTTTCTTTTGAATTAGGAACTATTACTTTTTAAATGAATAATTTATTTTTTAATATTATTGTTAATTTGAACACTTTTTGAATAATTATTTTGTAAAAGAAATATTTAGTTAGTTTTGTAGTTGTTTTTTTCTAATATTTGTCAATGTATGAACAAAATACAAAGAAATTCATTCTTATAAATTTATCATTTACTCTAAAACATCAAGTATAACAAAGATGACATATCAGTTTATGAATTAATTATTACTATTTAAAATTTGAACTAAAATTATTTACTTATTTATTATAAAGTTATCATTAATTAATTGTTTTTATTTAACTAATATATTTTTATTAAAAAATTAATGCATTTTAAAAGCATAATTAAAGACAAAATATGTATTGTAGCAAACTTAGAGAGTATGAATAAAGTACTGTAGCAAACCTAGTGAGTTAGGTAAAACACTGTAGCAAACATGAGGTGTAGAATAATATGTATTATAGCAAACTTGGGTTAACGAAACTGTCAACCAAACATGAGTTTGTTTAAACAAATCTATACTATCTACTTAAAAAACAGGGAACCAAACATGAATAGTGTATTTCAAACAAGACCACCATTTTTGTATGTAGTTTATGTGCATTGCATTCAATGAACAAGTAGATCCCTATAGCCATAGTCAATCAAAGTAAAGCTAAACTAGTTAAGACATATACTCTCAACTAAAATGTTAGAAGTTCGAATCTCTCACCTCACATATTGTAAAAAAAAAAATAGATCCTTGTAGATTTGTAATATTTAAATGAAAATGTTGTTCTTTCAAACACTCAAACTAACAATTATTAGATGATTGTCAACATGAGCATAACTCAATGATAATTGACATCTATTTCTTTTTTTGAAGTCGTATTTTCAAATTCTCATACCTCCCATCTGTCGTACTTAAAAAAAAAAAAAAAAAAAGAGAAGAAATAATTATCAAACGACCCTAAATTGTCGTCTCTCTCCCCCCAAACAAGCTGAAAAAGAAAGGGAAAGGGAAGTAGAGGAATAAAATGAGAGTAGAACAGTAAAGAGCTAAGTGTTTTGTGCGTTAGTAAATTTGTATAACAAAGTATGAAACACAAAAGACATTCCTCCTCTAATTTCCTCTTTCACTACTGCAGCAAATCAAAGTCGATCATCTGCTGGAAAATCCAATTATTTTCCCATCTAACACTCACAGAGATCCAAACAGCACAAGAAACCAAAGCAGCTTTCAGAGCAGTCATAACAGCAAGAACAACTGCTAATTCACAATCAATAATCCCCCCATCAATTCAAAACACACACACACAAAACCCATCAATTCAAAACACAAAAAAAGACAGAAAACTGAAAAGGAAAAAAAAGAAAAAAGAGTGAGAAAGAGAAAAATCACCACTCGTTGATGGCTTTGTCTTGCTCATCTTGATCTATCCCAAGGTTCTTGCTAGAAACCTCTATGGCTTGTGGCGCTGGAGCTTCCATCTCTCTGTTTCTTCTCTCCTTTTCTCTCTCTATGTGTGCAAATTGAAAATTAATGGTGTCAGCAAAATTTGGTTCGAATTCCAATGCCAACTTCTTCACGTGGTACCACCACTGCTTGCCCAATTGAGTTGAAAAATGATATGGCAAAAATTAACAAAAGGCCAAAAAGACACTCTTTTTAAAAAAAAAAACATATTTAGTAGATTGGTCCTTCAACTTAAAGACGGCAACGCAACTTTGCACAAAGTGATTGGTAGAACAATAATGACCAAACCTTTTTAGTCATTGCTCGACTCCCAAGACTTGCCTAATTCTTCAACCAATCAAGAAACCAAAACCATAATAATGTTAACAGTAGGAATTGAATTTGTGTTCTTCACTAATCACTACTAATTAAACTTCTTCGGATTAGTTTGTATTAATAGTAAGTTGAAACAATTTGAGAATCAGCAATAATAATATATATAATTTTCATATATTTAACTTATTTAAAGAGAGTTGCTTTCCTGATCATCTCTTTTAAGAGACAATCTCATTTGCATAACACTTTTTATTTACTTTTTTTTAATTATGTAAATGTCCTAATTTCTTATTTAAATGTCAAGTTTATAGCAGATATTATTAGTGATAATTTTTTTTTTTTGAGAAATCTAGAGGGTAGGGTTCACAATAATTAATACTTTTGAATCTAATCTTGATGTGCCACCATAAGTCATGTTCATCAATGAGAAGACATTTCTACTTTCTTTAAGAGGTTGTGAGTTCGAATTCTCCAACTCCACATATCATGGTAATAATCTCGAAAAAGAAAAAGAAAAAATCTGATATTGATCATTAAACTTTTGTACTTATAGCTTGGTGTTCTTTACACTTATAATTATCTTATTTTCATCTCTAGACTTCTATCGACTATGAATACTCATTCCAGTCCTTGTAAGGAAATTTTTTATTTAACAAGAATCATAAACTTGTATCTGCACCTGTACTAAAAAAAACCAAGAATCACAAGCATGTTATAGAATGCATCAGACAAAAAAAAAAAAAATTGTACGTCCATTGGAATCAAAGAAAATTTCCAAGGAATCGCTGTTGGACCATATGATTCCATTATCAAACCCCTCTAATATCTACAAATTCAGTTTGAAGTTGTACAAGGAAGTGGTGATTTTCCCACCGCAACACCAAGGAATGATTAGTGGATGTCGCCATTACTGAAGCTCTAAAATGGAAAAAACAGCATACAAAATTGTTTCTCAACTCCCACTTCAGGGAAGACTTCCAGACCAGAAGCTTTTTCATTTCAAAAGGAGAAAAAAACCTACTTGTGTAAGCAACAATCTATGCCAGAAACTCACCTACTAGACGCAGCATCTGGATCTGGCTTCTTGTCATGACACTGATTTTTCGCCAATACTGTCTTCAGCCACCCCTGCCAAACGCTCGTCGATTGAAGGTACAAGCAAAGCCAGATGCAGGCCTCGCACAAATACTTTCCTTCCCATCCATAGGCTATATTAGTATATAGTTCTTCTTATTGGTTTGATTTACAAAGCCGAGCGCATTTGCAGGGGATTGCACATTGTGAACTGAGCGTGGAGGAGACAGTATAGGAAGAGCCTCAAGGGTAGAACGGGGGGAATAACGAGACATTACTGTTAAGTCAGAGGTTTCATGATGAGATAGTGGGCCAATCACACTGGGAAAGAAGAAAACAATAATGTATGAAACTAGAGTCATGCAGAGCACTATAATGAATGCATTTAACATTCATGGTCAATTACAAAAGAGAACTGGAGAGCATGGGAAAAAGCAACTCTTGCCTCTCAGCAGCTAACTTTCCCTTTGAATTTTGTGAGCTTGGAAGCATGGAAAACTGATCAAATTTACTTGAATATTGTTCACTTGGGCTATAGCATTTATCCTGGTATCATAAACCACACTGTTACGAAAAATGATAAGTTAAGCAGGGAGGGGGGTACTGCATCTATGTTATGTTTACCGTCAAATTTGATCCAGCAACAGCCTGAGAGCAAGATGGAGTATCTGGATGCTGCAAGTTTTTCATAAACGGATGTTCAAGCAGCATGGCAGCAGTCAGCCTCTCTGCAGGATTTCTCTGAAAGCAGCATTTTAAGAAATCTCTGGCTTCATATGATAATGATTCAGGTATTGTTGGGGTATCTCTCATGACCTTAAACATGGCTGCAGCCTGTATTAACAGATGAACTTGTAACCACCAACCAAGTAGTAAAATCTACCAAACTCATACAAATAACTACCAATTATCAGTTCAATATGCAAATTCAATGTTCTGTTAGGTCATCAATGCCTTTTATACGCTATGGAATGATGATAAGCTGATAACAGTTGCAAGATAGACGTACACTTACTAATGTTACATATATACCTGCTCTAGGTGTGAAAAAGCACAGGAGAAAGGAAGGGGAAAAGCTAATGTATGTCATAATTACCTAATAAATGTTAAAGAGTTTCAAAACTAGTATCAGTATTCAAAGTTCCAAGTCCCATATTGTACTGCAACCAAGCAACCAACATATTTTGGTGCCTTGGTGGTGCAGATATAAGTTCTTCCACCGCTCAACTTTCATCAAATGGCATATAAGTGGGAAAATGAAAATTCTATCTGGGTTGATGCAGCAACAAGCACATGCCAAGTTATCCAACACTTACCCCTTCATACTCGCTCCAGGGTGGCTTGCCAGTGAACATTTCTATAATAGTGCAACCAAGGCTCCAAATATCAACAGCTAGGGCAAGATCAGAGTTGTTATCTTTCTGCATCACAGACAGAAGGAGCTGCAGGAAAAAGACAAATTTCAATCACTTCCCTCATCACTAAATAGCCAATCCAAGTAAATAAAGTCATATAATCAACCTAATATTTCAAGTGATCGTGGTCATTAAGAGAAACCATAAGCCAATAATACGTCTAATGTAGGAACAGAAAGATACCTCAGGAGCCATCCAGTATGGACTTCCCTTTAAAGAGAGATCAGCAACTTGTCCTGTAAGCTGTAGAGATATATATCAGCATCATTCATGTCTAATCCTACAAAGAGAAAAAAATTCTATCTCCAAAAGCAATTCAAATTAACAGCAACAGGAAGTCATATTAATGCTTACAATCATGCAGCAACCAATGTGTAAGTATCATTCAAACAAAGATGACTTTTCTCCAAACTTTAGACTGCTTGACATGATACTAAAGTTGAGAGTGCCTAGACACTAACATTACACAAATTGAAACAAATTGAAGGACCTATTTAACTAAAGTTAAGAGTATACAGGTAGGGTGCACATTAGACCATGTTTGCAGCAATTGACTCAAGCAAACAAATATCATTCTTTTCCTCGACTGTTTTCAACATCAAGATTCAATAATAAAGACAGGAATGAAAAAAAATAAAAAAAAAAGTTGACTATCGAAAGTCAAATATACACCAAATCTATAGAGATCAATGCCGTTAATTTATTAAAATGTATGGATATACTTCGACAAAAAGACAGAAAGAAGAAGGATAAGTAACAGATGCTAAAAGGAGGAAATAGTAGAAGGCACTTGGCACTCAATCTCAGACTTACATGTTTAGCCATTCCAAAGTCAGCAAGCTTGACAACCCCACAAGAGTCTACAAGCAAATTAGCACCTTTAATGTCCCTGTATAAATGAAAAATTAAGTCTCCAAACAGATATAATCATATAGACATAAATTAAGCTTACAGACCATTGTTCGTAATTATTTCTTCCAAGATTAAGAAGATAATTGAAGATAGAATCTAAAATATTCAAGTATTTCTTTCTTGATTTTACATGTCAATCTGAAGACTTTGTATCAAACACATCAAAACAAATATTCCCTACCGGTGTATAGTCTTTGTGCTGTGCAAGTAGGCCAACCCTGAGAGGATGTGACGAGTAAAATTCCGAACAACAGATTCTGTCATGGCTCCACAATGTTCACGGACATATTTATTAATTGAACCAGGATGAACATACTCCAGGTATATATATAATCGATCTTCGACCTACATAGACCCCAGAGTAAGAATTATATTTAGGTATAAGATTATAAAAATGAACAACTTTGAAAAGTCGTGCATGATTACTCACAATATCACTGCCATAGTACTGAACAATATTTGGATGCTTTAGCTGGCTCAGAAGTTTGATCTCCTGTGACAGTTAGAAGAAGAGAGGCAAAACTAAACAAGATCAAATTTCATCCTGCCATCAGAGGACAAATTTGAAGCTATGGCATTTTAAAATAGCAGAAGATTAACTCCATTTGGATGAAGAATGCTGCTGGCAGCATTTAAGGATAACAAGAGCCAATTTAAAGCCTGCCTCAATAAAGAATAAAGCATAAGTCACAGAAAAACTTTTTATCATTTTACATAACAGGTTTTAGCAAGTAGGACGTCAGATAGGCACACCATCAATTTTTCAAAGAGATTCATGATTAGCTTATGCCAAATAACACGGAGAAAAAATTTACAAAACATACACCTAGAACTTATTATCTTCATATCTTTTAATGAGACTAGTCCATAAAGTTTGCAATTAGCAGTAAAATCTCCTAGGATCATTTTCTAAGGCACTACTAGTATGCATAAACAAGGATACAAGTCATAAAACACCAAGTACTATGATACTAGATTCACTCAACTATAAATCACACCACACACGTGTCACTAGCACTGAATAAACAAATTATAACAAAGTTATTGGGAATCTCTGGTTTAATTTCTTATCTTACTTAGGGAATAAAAATTATAAATTAAAAAAAATGGTTCTTTGATGAGAATCAAGATGTTTAGAGCACATGAAACCAAGCACCTGAAAAATTCAGTTTTGAAACTGTACTCTAAAACATATTTACCAGCTTAAACAAGAATTTGTTAGCCAAAAGGCAAAATCTTTGCCATTAATATGAAAACAAATGAAAAGGACATCCTACGATCATATAAGAAAGATCTTCCAGACAAGAAAAAAACGAAAGTTGTGACAAAAAACTAAAAGAGTGTGCAACTGTGCATATTACACAGTTGACCACAGCTCAAATAAATATTGAAATTACCTGTTCTAACTGCTTTATACATTCAGCCGATTTCGGATCATCAGGAAATAATTCAACTTCCTTCATTGCACATAAAGCTCCATTTTCTCTACGGGGAGTAAAAAAAAAACACGGTCAGTTCGCAGAAGCAAATGACAGTAACAGAAGATGCCAACGGAACTCATATTACCTGTTGCTTGCAACATAAACACTTCCAAATGTGCCCCGGCCAATAAGCTTTCCTTTTTGCCATTGATTTTTCATTGAGATTGCCTCAGTTTTAGTGTTAACTTGTGTAATTGGGGTTGATGGTAAAGGCATTGGGGATGGTGAAGGCATTGGGGTTGATGGTAAAGGCATTGAGGTTGATGGTGAAGTCATTGAGGTTGATGGTGAAGGCATTGGTACTCCAGGAGGAAGAGGTAAAGGGTGGACACTGACAGGACCAGCACTTTCACGACGTGCAGCATGTGTTTCAAGGGAAATCTTGGTGTGCAATGGAGATGCAGCTCCCGTAGGACTTCTGGGATCTCGGTGGGGACTTCTACCTCTTGGGCTATGCATTCTTGGACTATGCATGGGAGAACTCTCAGAGCTAAAAGTGGAGCCATCAAAGAATGCAGGAGGAACCCCCCGCATCATTGCTGAGGATGGCAGCTCAGGTGCAGACCAGACGTGATTTCCTACTGGAGTCACATAATGGAAATTTGGCAGCTCAGGTGCAGACCAGCCTTGATTTCCTACTGGAGTCGCCACATAGTGGAAATTTGAAAGGTTACCGGAACTATTCCTTTGGGGACTGAGTGTAGGACTTGTAAAAGGACTAGTAGGAGCACTCCTACTGGGAACATCAATCCAGAAACTGTTCCGAGATCTTTCAGGATATCCTGTTGCATCTTGACTCACCCTCCTAGACGACCTTGTCTCAACCTGATCTTCTTTCTTCTGACTCTCCCGGGAATCAAATATACTGGTTTATTAAATTTAAGAGCAAGTGTTGGTCATAATAACAAAAATAAAGTTATAATGGAAACACAGAACAGAACAAGACCTCACTTACTTATCCCATCCTCTAATTAACATGAATGAGACAATAAGCATATGACCAACACGACACTTGTAACACTCGTACAAAAAAACACAAAGTTTCCCCTAGACTTTTGAAACGCCAAATGCACGAATAAGAACGAGAACACAACACAAACGAGCTAAACAAAATAAACATGGCGGTTAAGATTCTAGCAAAGGGGTTGAAACATCATTGAGTGCTATTCTGTACAAAATTCCAAGCCATATACCCACAGTAGCTTCAAACAGAAACTGTCTTCAATACAAAAACAGAGATGTCAAACTCATGAACCTACGAGCATAACTGGGAAATGGAAAAAACCATGAAATACGGCATTTAACATTAGGAGTACAGAGTAGGAAGAACATTCCAGTTCGGGTACCTTTTAATCGGAGCACTAGTGGAGGCCCCGCCCCCAATCTTATGAGGAGGTGCAGTTCTATCTCTATCTACATCGCGCTCGTCCCCGGCTCGGCCACGCAAACCCTTGGGCGAGGGAAGAGGGCAATCCCCGTCTCCACTTCCAGAATTCGAATTCGAAATCCCTTCACGACGCTGAAACGTCGGGGAAACCTCCGGGAGGGGCAATGGCACGGCATGGTCATCAGAGGTACTCGGCGATCGCGACAAGGAGACCGGAGTATCGGACCATTTAGCCAAAGAAGCAGCGGGGCGTTCACGTCCGCTTAGGTTCCGAAGCTTCCTATGGCGCGAATACTTAGAGGCGCCAAAACGCCAAACAATTCCCCAATAATTATGATCGTCGGAGCCACTGGAGGCAGTCCTTCTGGTGGGAGAATCACCACCGGTGGCGGTGGCGGTACCAGTGCCCGGAATCCTCACGATGGAAGAAGGAGTAAAGGAGATGTTACGCAACCAACGCATGTTGAGCAATGAATCATTGTAATTCTATCATGAAAGGGAATGGCATGGAAGAGGAAGAAGCAGAAACAGAGAAAGAAGAAGAAGATTGAAGGAAAGAGAGAGTGATCCGAAACAAAGAACGCGGTTTGCAACGTCCCTCCACGCCAAACGGGAAGGATGTCGCCATTTGAGAGGTCAATAATTGTCCCTTTCTCTAACAAAAGTCTAAACTTCTAACAGGCTTACACTTAGAGACAGACGAAGAACCAGATAATTCACAAATTTTGTCTGTTTCCCAATTCCTTTTTTTTTTTTTTTTTTTTTCCTTAATTTACATTTTATTTCGTTAGTCTCTCTGTATTTTTTATTTTATTTTGTACCTGTCAATGTCAACGTCCTCCAAGCGAACTTCAATCAGATTATAACAGATTTTCTTTCCTTTCTTTTTCTTTTTTTCACATTTTTAAAAATACGAGCTAGTTTCTTAACAGAAAAAGAAGTAAAGAATATTCATGACAGAGGTTAAATGAGGATAAGACATACTTTTTACTTCATTCAAATGTTCAAATTTGTCTAACTTGTATGATATTCTAGGTTGGTGATAAATCAAACTCATTCTTTTATTCCTTGAGATAGATGTTTGGATCATTTGTTTTAAAATTAGTGAAATAATAATACTTTCAGAATCTACCTAACTGCTTACTACTTTGAATTTAAAATAACATTTCTATGTTATATATATATATATATAGCATTGCGATGTCATAGTGTTAGTCATTTTTATACCAAACTCTCAATTAAACCTCAATATTTAGACACATACTGTAATTTTTAGGTTAAATTATAAAAAATATTCTTATTGTTTCAAAAATTGCAATATTACCTTTGACCTTTCATTAATGTTTCAAAACTACCATTAGAGTATAAATCCATTAGAATTTTGGATGAACGTGCGTAGTGATCTAAAACGATGTGGTAATAAATAAGATGCTTGTTTAAATTAAGTTTGAAAGAGCAATATTCAAACACGTCTACTTTTCATTCAACATTATTCTAACAGTTTTTCTACTCCAATAGTAGTTTTGAAACATTTATTAAAGTTCAAGGTTAATATTGCAACTTTTGAAAGAATATATATATTATTTTAAAACAAGATGCAAAGTTTATGAGTATTTTTTATAATTCAGCCTAATTTTTATCTACTATTAAGCCTCCATTTGAAGAACCATTTTTAACCTACATTCAAGGGTTTACAAAAGGTTTTATATAAATTTGATGGAGCTAATTAAGAAAATTGCAACATTTAGAGCAAGATTTTTGTTCTAATTATAGAATTTTGGAAGATTTATTCGATGATTGATATTCTGCTTTAATTTAATAAGTTGATTTTCTGCATTAATTTGTTAGAGTTTCAGTTGGTTAAAATTAACAGACTTTTGAAAGTTTTTTTTAGGTTACTTTTTGGTAAAATTATTTTTCAAATATTATTAGAATGTAAGCAACACTAATAAATCTTATTTTACCGATTGAATTTTAGTGATTTACTTTATTTTGGTTTTCATACTTCAAATATTTTATTTAAATTTCTTTATAAATGCTCATTTTAGTTATTATCTTAAATTTTTTTTATTAAATTCGATGAATAAGAATTTTCGAAATCATAAATAAAAGGAAAGATATTCAAATGGATTATAACTCGTAAGAGAGACACCGATATGTGACCACTTAAATTAGAGTTTGTAGGTCACGATCAAATATCTTTCAACTACATGAAAGGTGTTTTTTTTCTCTTTTACTAATTAAGAAAATTTAAAGACATACATATATAACCAACTTAATTAATAATATGTTTACTTTAAGCACGCCGGATCAAATAATAAAATGGCATTATATCAAAGCTTTACTTGATAAATAGAATACCTTAATCTAAGGTGAACTAGAAGTAGAACAACAAATTCACTATAAATATATGGAATAAAATTAATTTCGTTGACCCAAAGTTATAGTGGACTTTGCCGGCACATGATGGCTTTGATATCCTATATTAATCAAGTCGTCTTAATTAAGAAACTTTATAATTAAACACACTCGATATATCTTTTTTATTATTCAAATTGTATATAATTTAATTTCCTTTTTGTTTAATAGAATAGGTACATTGAATTCATGTCATCTTTGATATGTTAAGTGAGAAGATTGAAAACAATCTACGATAGAATTCTTGTAACACAAAAAATATATATATAAATATATGGGAAGATTTTGAAAACCCAATACCTTCATTAAAATATTTTATGTTGAGGATCGTTTTGGATTTCTTTTTTATATTTATTTTAATAAGATAATCTTAATCAAGAATATTTTTCAACAATGTATTATAAAAAAATTATATGCAATTATGCATTAGATCATTTTTGTACTAAAATGCTTCTTTTTTTTTTTTTTTTTGTCCCCTTCATCTTCATTCACCTAAGTATGTATGTACTTGCAACGATTCACGACTTCAGGCTTCAACAATAGTAGACTCCAACCGTACAAGGCAACAACAATTGCCACGTCACCCTAACCATCAATTGTTGGGTCTATTATTATTTTATTACGACCAACCATTCACATTATGAAAATAATTTGTTGACTTTTTCTTTATTCATTGACCGATATTTGGTAGAACGCTTGCTCCAACTCCAACTAAATTTCACCCTTCTATTATAATTGGCGCATGAACTAGCACTTCTTCTTTAGAGAGTAACTACCGTAATTTTAAAAATATTATATTGATAAGAAAAAGAAAAAAAAAAAAACTTCAAAATTAACCTCAAATTAACAGCATTTTAAAGCACACTAAAATAGATCTAAATATAATAACTAAAATGATATTTTAACTAAATATTTAATATACGAAATAAAATTACAAACAAAATTGAAAAATAACATACGATTTAAGACAAATTCATAAATTTATTATATATAGTCAAATTTGTTGGAGAGCGTGAGAAATTAGCTAAAGGGACCGGTGGGAGTGGGATCAACGGTCAACTTAAAAGTTAAAAATTACATTATTTTCACTAAAGAATTATGCAAGTGGAGAAACGTGGGCCATTCTCCACGTGGCTACATACTCCGTTCGTGGGTTTTACTTTGTACCTATATAAATTATATATATATAATTTATTTTAATAAACTTATTATTTTAGGCTATCAATTTTTTATTTTTTATTTTTTATTTTTAAAAATTAAACTTATAAATAAGACCCCACCTATGAAGAATTTTCTTGTTTTATTATCTACTCTACACATGTTTTCAAAAAGTAAACCAATTTTATAAAACTAAAAAAAGTAGTTTTTAAAATTTTGTTTTTAGAATTTGATTAAGAATTCAAACGTTTTCTGAAGAAAGATAAAAATTCACCGTAAAGAAATGATCACAATTTTTAAAAACCAAATAGAAGTCAATTGTTTCGAGAAATTATCACAATTTTTAAAAACCAAATAGAAGTCAACTATTTCGAGAAATTATCACAATTTTTAAAAACCAAATAGAAGTCAACTGTTTCGAGACCAGACCGGACACCATGCATCTTGTTTTTTAAAAATTAACCTAACCCTTTCAATTCCTAGGTCTATAATTTAAAACTCTTCAATTTCATCTTTATAACTTAGCTATATCTCTCTGGTTTACCAAATACCAACAGTTTTTTGTGATATTTTTTTTAACGTCAACTAAAAAAAACGTAAACTAAAAAAAATGTCAAGTTAAAAAGGGGTAAACTTGTCGTGATGCAGGGGACATTTTGAAAGATTTAACCAACAATTGTCAAAAACAAAGCACAAACTTAATCTTTAATAAAATAATAAACTTCTGTAATCATAGACTTTTAGGGAGTGTTTGGAGTCTTGTTTCGAAATTAAAATCTTAGAGGGTTTGTTCTAGGGATTTTGAAACTCTGAGAATCAGAAAACAGAATTTTGAGAAAACAGAATTTTGAGGTACAGTGTTCTGAAATCTGAAAATCAAAAAATAGTGTTTAGAGTACACTGTTCAAAACCAGGGAACTATATTTCAAACCCATTAAGTTTTGAACACAGTGATACAAACAATGTTTTGAGTTTAGATTTCAAGACCATCTAAATCCAACACAGTGTTCCAAATGCCCCTTTATTATTTCATAATTAATACGTGGAATTGGTGTTCGGGATGGGTCAGAATCGATCAAAAGGAAATGGGAAAAGTCAAGTCCATTTCCGTCCAATCACATTGACAAATCCTATTCCAAAAAATTAATAGAATTTTTTTTTAAAAAAAAAAAAAAGGAAATTTCAGTCATGATTGATGGCCATTACAAAACTTAGCTTAGTTGTTATGTTTAGGATGTCTCGCCACATAATCCTAAGATTCAGATTTCATGTCATCTTATTTTAAAAAAAAAAAAAAAAAAAAAGGAAAGAAAGAAATATTTCAAGTCATCCAAATCAATTTTTTGTTTGAATAAGTCTAGTCTTTCAGTCTGCAGGCTTTAATTTAATTTTTTTTTTAATTTACATTATATTGATTTATAGGTGAACCTAATTGGTTTACTAATATATCAACTAAAATTCATAAATTTAAAATTCAAAAAAGAGAAAAAAAAAATTACAAAGACAGTTGAATTTTTCTAAAACTTGTGCTTGTTTTTTGAAATTTTGTCAGGATTTTCCATACTATTAATATATATAAATATATAAAAACCAAAATTGGCAAAACAACTCTCACCCAGAATGTGGCATACCAGAAAACATTAAATTTCATGTTCCTGTACACATTTTAAAACATTGCCAGACTAATAATCAACAAACTCAACACACCATTAACTTATAATTTTATTTTTAAAAGACCAAACCTATGAAGCTAACTTTATCTAATTCAAATCTACCATTTTTAATTTAAAAGAAGACAGCTACATGAAAGACTTCCAAATACAACCGTTACCTGTAATTACTCCAACAAAACAGCAGGCAGCTTGACAGTTGACCTTTCTTGCTGTACTACATGAAATCCCTAGCCACAAAATGAGAAGAATCACATAAAAACCATGTTCTAATATTATATGCATTTCATCATCATAACTATAAATCTTTCTACAGCCCCACTTTCACAAGTTTCTACATTTTCAATTTTATAACAGTTATGCATACCTCAATCCGAATCAGACGAAGATTGCATATGAGGATTTAGCGCCAAAACTATTTTCGAAAGTGATTCTCCCATGTCTTCTACTTCCTCTTTTCCGAACCCCCAACTCCTAAGCAATGGGGCTACAGATGATCCATGTACAGTTCCATGTCTAAGAAGATTTGTCAATCTTCTCTCTAAAAATGGCAGTACAGCATTGCTGGAACGTAGCCGAGCTGCCATGGGGATGGAATGCACGTCAAGGGATCCCCTTGATGGAGCACCAGAGATTGGAGTGGCCAACAATTCACCATGTTGGCCAACCAGGTTCCCAAAGATTGAAGGAAAAGGCAATGGTACGGGCAGAGGACATTGAGCAGCTGAAAGATGGCAGAGCATTGGCCTTACTGTTGGACCTTCGTAAGACGCACAAATTCGATCCTTTATTTCGGAGACTGAAGCCCGGTCCCCTTCTAAAAGAAGCAAAATCGAGTTAGAAGGAGAACATGCCAACATTTTAGTTTACCAATAGATTGAGATGTATTACATATTTTCCATATTTTCCTTATAAACAAGATAGCTTGAAGAGACATCTTCAAATGCAGAACCAGTACATCTTCACTAAGCATTATAAGAATCCTGGTGATAATTTAATGTAATACCTGATCCAAACACTCCGTGCACAGTCATGAATTCCAATGCCAGCAAATCTTCGGCATCCTCCGTTACCTCTGGTGTCAACGACTGCAAACTTCCTAACAAAGCTTGGCCCAAATATTTCCCTGTATTACAGATTGCAGAAGCCTCTTGAGCAATGATAAAAAGTTCTTTTCTGCAAGTAAAAAGAAATGGAAGAGTCTATACCAGAGGGAGAGGGTGCTGGCATTGCAACATCCAAAATGGCCACCATATTTTGCCTACCCTGCCCAGCTAACATCCGTACCATGTCATTGATATGAACTGCACCAGAAACATAACATGAATCTGTGGTCGGCCCATGGGCTTCCATTCGAAAAGGAAGACCAATGGAGTGTAAAGCAGCAGCATATACAGCACTACAGTGGTAAGGCTTCTGGTCATCAATGTGTAGATGCGTGGTAGCTTTGCCTTGACAAATGTAAGAATGATTATCAATATTATATCAGAGAATCACAAGGAAAAAAAATACTCGGGTGCAGAAAGTTCAAATATTTAAAAAAAGAAAAGAGAAAGAAAGGAAGATACTTAGGGGAGAGAACCTCCACCAGAACAAATTGCAAAATAAAACTTATATTTATCATCCAAAGGAGAGAGCTATTACTCATGATCAAGATCTTAGCATGTATTTACTTCAAAACAATGAATGAGATAAAGAAATTGTTTTCCAAAGCGATCTTGAAACTCTAAGCAGCTATGAAAAGTCGTATAGAAAAAATAGAGACAGAGAATGATAAGCCAGAAAAATTTCCAGCCACAGTGGCACATACTTCTGCTCAAGCTTGGCAAACCAATTGGCACAAAGAGCTGACAGAAAGATGATAGTCTTGCAAATGAAACTGCATCATGGAGATTTCTAGAAACCATCTGCCTCTTATTTTCACGAAGCATGTTACAAGAACTAGGACTTCGAACGCTATAAAGTAAAACTGGGGTGTTTGAATATTCATCTGCAACACTCTCGAGAAAGTCCCCAGCTATTGCTGAAAACCCCCCCGAGTCATCAACTATGAACTGAAAACCCTATAAGGATCAAGAAAAGATCATTACTATACAAGGAAGAAAAGTACAACCATCTAGCTCAAATTTGGCATTAAACATCCCATCATACTGGGTGTAAACGATCGACTATAATAAAGACCCCTCGGGGGGCAATAGGGATTTTGCAGTTTAGGATTGAAAATAAGTAAAAATGAAGTACCAATGTTTGATATCTGACCATAAAATTAACAAATATGATACAGCAGTGAAATTTGTAAAAGTCTTAAGTTCAATTCTAGGTCATATGAAGAGTAACTGCCACCATGGAAAAAGAAAAAGAAAAATAATAATGATGAAGTTGAAGATAAAAAAGAACACTCATGATTTAGCCGATGGCAATGGCTCCCTCAACTATAATGTCCATTTCTTTCATTTTTTTTTTTAAAAAAAAACACTACAATGTCCATTTCATTGCAAAGAACTATATCACAGGGAAAAGGTAGCTAGAATCATACATTCAAATTCATTCTAAATGGTGCCCCAAAAATTCAGAAATTATCAATGTTCTAGGAGATTCCACACCTTTGATATAACAATCCACTGGGGTGTATAATGTATATACATTGCAGTCACACAGAAAAAAGAAAGGCTCGGATTCACTTGATGTGATAAAAAATTCAAAGCTTTTAACAAAACAAAGAGATGGTGTATATAATGAATGAGAGCAATTGCCCGTGTGGGGGAAAGGAAAGTTTGTGGTGCTGGGGAATCTAAAGAAGAAAATTAAGTGACCTGCAGTACATTTCAATTAAAATTATTCTCATAACACATACTTGGATATGGTCACATTCCTCCACAAAAAAACGAAGCCTCTCATCGATATCTTCACCTTGCGAACTCCAAGAGAAAGATTCTTTGCCAATTCCATAATTGTCGAACTCCTGAACATCCACCCATAACCCATTTAATTGATATAAACTTTGAGGATGGTAGTGAACCTTAGAGAAGTCCGTCCAAAAGGTGACATCTTTTTCTAGACATTCAACTATATCTTTGTCCTCAATTTCTCTTCGACCACTATTTTTGTCATTCATCAAGTTCTCCTGCTCTTCTTCAGATAAACTTTGCAAGAACAAGTTTTTCTTACGTGGTTCAGTATGATGAGTGGAAACATTACCACGCCTGCATAATAGAAAATAACAAATTCGATTTCTTCAAGCAGCATAAATTTATTTCAAGATTACACTCCAAAATTAGGTCATGATAATGAAGCTTTAAATACATGAAGTTTATAGACCAGATAGTGCATTGCCTGATCTAAGAAACAAAATTTAACCTAGACCATTATGCTAGAAAGCTATAAAGAACGAAGTCTTAAGACTAAATATAGGAAATTTTACACAGGTTCTGGAGTTCATTGGTTCATTGGACTGCAATACTGAAAGTAAAAAGAAGTTAACTCACAATGTAAGAATATCCTTAGAAGTCTGAACTCTTGGTCTTATATAAACATATATGCATCTATCTACACGCTGATACCAGCCTAAGAGCAATGTAAAACCATCAATCTAGGAGCTCCCAAAGTTAGCTAGAGAAATCGATTGCAAACAAATATCTCCCACCTATCTTTTAAACAAATACATACATGCAGGCACATTAATGGACTATAGTGATGGGTTTCTTTAAGTGTGAGGGAAGAAATCTTCAATAGTGAAAATCTTACCACGTGGCAATATCAGATGGTGTATATGCATTGTCATTATATAGAGTGCCACGTGCACTTACAGATCCTAAGCCTCCTGCATATTATAACTCAATCAGTTTATGTAAAGAAAAGAGTCCATTTTCAGTCTCTAAAGACAGCAAAACTCAAATTAAAGGAAGCAATAATGATAATAATAAAAGTTTCTTTCTAATTAATATTATATAATTGTAATAAAAGATATTTTCAAGGCCAAAAAATGAAGGTGAAACTACCAATGGAGTACAGATTAAGATGAGAATAATCTGGTTCCTACAGAAGTTTACAGCCAAAAATGAATATTCACCAATCATACCACATCATGAGTGGAAGAATGCATAAGCAAATAATTTACGTAGCAGGGAACCAGGGGGATAGTTAGCAACTCAAAAATTGTATTAACATCATTAGACTTGTCTAATACCTAGAAAAAATCAAATCACAAAAAGTTGCTCCCAAGTATTGATTACAGAAAGATACCTTTAAAGTCAACTGAAACCAGACGTGGAGTATACGTAAGTACACCCTGCAAATCATTCAGGAAAAAAAAAGATGAAACAGATGGACAAAATACATAACATTAGTTCCATTAGTGAAGAAAATTAATCTAGGTAGGAAAAAACCTAGTATATGCTACAACTTTGAGGCATGTGGTTGGTTAGAAAAATACCATCATCTATTGCATAAATAAGAAGCAAGTATGAATGATTATAGACAAAGTAAACTTAGACCTGGATGTACTTTATCTCAAAATGAAGTTCTTAATCGACACATGAAATAATATTCATTTACATTAACTAAAAAGAAGAGGGTTACATACTGTCTGTGTCTGTTGATTAGTAAGTTTACTAGATTGTGAGATGTGAAGTGACAACTCTATAACTTTCTCTATTTACAACATAATCTCAAATATTCCACCTGTTGTGTCTCACCAGAACGGTAGAGTACGTCCATATTAAGATGTTGATTCTTAAACACAGCATCTCCAAGAGGGTCCGCAGCCAGGCCAATCAGTTCATCCTTCCATCAAGATTGACATAAATTTAGCTTGGCATGATTAAAGTTCGGAAAGAATATAAATACACAATTTAAAATCCCAATGGTTGGGAATCATTCAAATCATACAACTTGAAGAAGAAGCTTTGCTCAGTACTTGCAAATTCAAATTAACAGAATCAATTCCACCAACACTGCAATACACATGGTGGAAGAGAATAATTGTAGTACGGGGAGGGCTCTACCTGAAAGTTCCAAAAATGAGAACCAACGAAGTTCGCAAATTCTCCAACTTGAACAGTCACGAGTTCCCTCATAGTTCCTGCCACAAACCCCAGAAACTAAATTAGAGAATTGGGTGAAAAAACCCATATCTTAGGAAGATTGAGCAAAGTTAAAAGTGCGTCCTCGAGTATCTAAGAATGTCGTTTCTTTATAATGGAGTATTCAAGACTGATATAATTATACAACAAGTACAGGAAAAAAGAAACGGAGCCGAAGTTTTCTCATCTGCGAGCTCAGAGTGATTTTAACACCAATTTTTCAAGCTTTGTCGCTACTGTGAGAGCGGGTGAAGGAATAGGAGCATGCGACCGGCGATGGCGGGTACTTGGAAAACCAATTGATCGGTCAAGTTAGAATCTTTTTGAGTTGGAGCGTTTTTTTTTTTTTTTTTTTTTGAACCATCTAGGGGACGACTGATCTACAAATATACAAATGTAAATAAGGTTGAAGTTGTTCGGTCAATCAACCAAGCTATGAATTAAAACAGAATTGGATGGCAGATTCATGTCCAATCAGAACACCCAAACACAAACCACGTCCGAATTTGCCGCAGGGCCGTTTTTTCATTGCTATTCGGCTATTGTTATTAAAATAAAAACAAAAAACAAAGAAAAAAATCAAACAACTCCTCACTCTCATTAGACAAGTTCTAAATAGTGTTTTTCAAGTGAGAAGAAAGACATAGGTGGAGATTGGGAGAATACCAGTAACAACAAGGGAGTAGAAAATCAGTGCAAAACCGAAGACGACGGTGGCGGCGGCAGCAGTGAACGGGAGAGAGGCGGCGGCGACACTGAGCTGCTGAAACGGAGGAGGAGACGGTGTGAAGAAGAAGAAGGAGGAGGAGAAGAAGTGACGTGGAGCACAGATGAAAGAAAAAGGTGGGCTGGGATTTCCTCTTTCTTTTATTCATTTTTATTTCTTTTTATAAAGTGGGCTCAGTTTTGTTTTTCTAAAGCAAAAAGTGGGCTGGGCTTTTTTTAAAAAAAAGAAAGAAAAAAGTGGGCTGATTTATTGGGCTACAGTGAATAGATTTGATTTTTTTTTTCTTTAACCTTTTCTAATTTATATTAATTTTCAACAATATGTTTTAATTTAATTATCTTTAAAAAATTAATTTCATTATAAGAGAGAAGATTTATCCTCCCATTTTTTCCTTATGTCAAAGTTGGATATAAATTTTATATTTTTATTTTGCACTTTAATTTTAGCTGAAATACTATTCTCAATTTGGTTTTTAATCTTTTAAATTTTAATATTTTACCCTTAATTATCCTTATATATTTATACTCTTACATATAACATATTTTATCGTTTTAGGTTTTTTTTCTTTAAAAAACCACAACCTTTTTTTTATTAAAAAAACAATAAGGAGAAACTTTTTGTACCAAGTTTACCATTTTATTGTAAATTGTGTAGCTTTTGTCTTAATTTCTGAAATTACGTTAAGTTGAGTTTTACATTACCAAGGAAAGATAATCCACATTCATAGCAATGATGCACAAATAGCCGAAATATCGGTATTTTAGGGGGGTCTATAAAGATTTTAGGGGATATGATCATTTTTACATGCTTTTCGGAGATATATCGAAAATATCGTCAATATATCGTTTCATGGATTTATCGGTTTGGTTGAGAGGAAATCGTGGAAATATCTTTGGAAATTGTCAATATATCGCCGACATATCTCTGATATTTGGACAAAATATCGACCAAAAATCTGCTAAATATCTCTGAATATCTGCATAATATCCATGTTTTTGTCTCCATGTAATTACAATGAGTTTTTATTTCCAACTTGATATAGTGAGCTTTTGGCATTGTATTTTCACTTCAACATGTTGAAGTGATTCTTGCTTGTTTAACTAGCCAAAACCCTTTCATTTCCAACACTTTTATTTAAAAAAAAAAAACCACAAAAAAATGTATTTTCACTTTCATTTTCAACACTTTTACCTATGGTAAAGCTTTTGGCATTGATGTTAAAGTGATTCTTGCTTGTTTAACTATCCAAAACATTTTCATTTCCAACACTTTTACCTATTGTAATACATGAAAAGGTAATAAGTAGTAGTTCAAATAGCGGTGATGATCATTCGATAGACTCTTTTGAACGAAATATTTGTGTCACACACTACAACTTAACTCATGAAGAAGTAAGACAGTTAGATCAAGGTCAACAAGGTCAAGGTAATGATTATGATGATGATGATGAAGATAATGAAGATGATGGTGACGATGACAGTAATAGGGGTGGTGGAGGAGGTTAAGTTATGGAAAATGTTGGAGGAGGTGAACAACATGAAGGACTTAGCCCCTTCATCGAAGAGTCTCAATTCATGCACACCACACAAGACTCCAATCATGGGCATAGAGCTGGTGGTCCAGGAATTGGAGCAATAGGAAAACCTTTCATCCGTAGAAGATCTACAAATTACGATGCTCAATTTGATAAAGAATCTCTTGTTTCAAGTATAGAGGGAATGAGTTTGGACACCAAGTACCAAGTATAGACATGAACAAAATGACTATAACTAGTAATTATGACTATAGCAGTAGTAGTAACTATGGCTATAGCAATACTAACTATGGCTATAGCAATAACAACTATAGTCATTCAAGTGGTTACAATACTTATTGTTATAATCAAAGATAGAATACGTCGATCTATACCCGAGGTCCACAACTTCCACTTGAAGATGATCCAGACTCAAATTTAGAATCTCCATACTATCTTAATTCTTCAGAGCATCTTTATCTAAATGAGACATAGTTTGATGAAAGTTATCCTCCTATTGGTGTCATTGGAGTTAATCATGATACTCATGTGTGACGTATATCAAATTATGTCAAAATTTTTGAAAATACCTTGAGTTAGGAGCAATATTGATGTTGGTTTAATACCTCTAAGGTCATCAATGATCTTATTACTAAACAATGTACTTGTATGACAAGAATTTCGTATTAATGAAGTATTCAAGTCCATTGATTTTTCGGTCTTCAGTATTATCTATTATCGTATTACTATTCATATTTTTTAAAATGACAATTAATTGGTTCTTATCCTTTCATTTTAAATTGTAGATCAATTGAAAAACCTCATTTTAACATACAAAATTGATATCATTATCGCTACGAAAACTTTATTGTTTTTTTCTTTTTATAATTAAATAATAAAGAAGTATAATATTATATATGTTGCTAATCGGTTCTATTTTTCTAAAGTGAGCATAGTTCAACGATAATTGACATGTATATTCAATCAAGAGATCAGAGATGTGCAAATCTCCCACCCTTAAACGTTGTTGAACAAAAAAAAATCGATTATATTTTATCAAATTAATTAAATATAAACAATTTTATTAATTTATTTTTGTAGACTCCAAAATAAAATATAAATTTTCACGTGCACCACAACACGTACGTGCTGCTGACTAGTAGACTAAATAAGGGTGAAAATGGGTCACAGTTTGGTTTTGCAGAGAAAAAACTAATCCGAGTCGACCACGGGTTGTGGTCTTTTTTATTTTTCGGTCTCTCCATCCCTCAATATTCAACCTTTTATTCTACTAAAATAGGAAACAGAGCAAGTATTTGGGTTTCCAATAACAAGAAAGAAAAGAAAAAAAGCATACAGAGGTAGATCTCAATCTTTGAGGGTTTTGATTTGATGAAGAAGAATCAGATGGGTAGAGGAAATCGAAGGCGTTCGAGAAGAGTAAAAAGCCATTGATTCGATCGAGAAGTTTGGGCTCTACAACTAAAAACCAGTGGGGAAGAAAAGAAAGGGAAAGGGTGGGTTTAATGGCGAAAATGACAAAATTGGGAGTTTTGGCAAAAGAGAGGGCCCTTGCTAGAGTCTCATGAGAAAGAGAGAGGGAAACCCTAAAACCAAATGCACGCCAAACTTACCACTTGAGTCAACGGTGTGAGAGAGAGACGACTGTGACCGACGGCGGCGCTGTAATAGAGAGAAAGAAACCGGCGACGTGCTCCTGATCATGAGTGAATGTGAATGCTGAGAATCCCAGGAACCTTAAGTCAATCAAGGGTTGGTCCGGAGAATCGAAGTGCCTTATCCACTTCACTACGTTTGGATTCATCTCATTCTTTTGAAACTATTTAGCTGAAGTGTCTTGGGACAAAAATTGAATTTTTATTAATGTCATTTCCTTCTATCAGGGTATGAATTAAATGTATCATATATAATTATCTAAATACCTTTTTCATACTTCTAATTTAATTAGTGCATAAAAAATTTAGTTAAAACATGCATTAATTTAAAAAGAAATGCCAGTACCATTTATTTAGAAGATCAATTAATAAGTACTAAAATTTGATTTGTTTTATGGCTATTTAATTTACTAATGAATGTTTTTTATCCTAATAAGTTGTTTTAGCCAATAAAAACGTAGTTCAACTGACATAAAGTATGAGCTTATGACTGATAGGTCATAGATTCGAATTCTCTCCTTTCTAAATGTTATTGATCTAAAAAAATAATAAAAAGTTGTTTTAAATTAATAGATATTAAAATATATATATACAAATTCTTAATATGTTAACAAGTCATCGAATAGCTCATTCACTAAAAAAAGTTAACCATTATTGATTAGTATATATATAATGGACAAATTATTTATAATATCTCATAAGCACATCAACTAAAGAAAGTTAACCATATTCTTTTGTATATATATAGTACGATAAGAATATAGTTGTTCGATCTTATTGTCATGTTCAAAGAGTATAATAGAGGGAATAAAAATATTCTAATAACAATAAATGGATTGAAAGTATAAAAAATTCCTAGAAAAAATAACTTGTAGGTCCATGGAATAAGAAGACAGAATGTAATTAAATAAGTTTCATGAAGGAATGAGATTCTCCATTTTTTTTTTTTACCTGGATTGATTCCAATTTTGAAGCAAGTATTATACTTTCGTTCCTAAATTCAGGCAAAGAATCAGGCTCGTCAAAGTTTTTGTGCCCACGGTTGAGCTAAGGTTGGTGAAGGCATCAACATGGTCACTCTTGACTAAATTTTAATATATTGTGATGCTTATAAAAATCCAAATCACTTAATAGGTAAGGCTTGTTTTATAACCATTTAATTTTTCGTTTCTAGTTTTTGAAAATTAAGCCTATAAATACTACTTTTCCTATGAATTTCTTTGTTTTGTTATCTACTTTTTATATATGTTTTTAAAAACCAAGTTTTGAAAACTTAAAAAAAAAAAAAAAATGTAGTTTTCAAAATTTTGAAATTTGGCTAAGAATTCCAATGTTTTTCATAAGAAAGATGAAATTCATTGTAGAAAAATGATGAGAAAACAAACATAATTTTGAAAAGCCAAAAACCGAAAATCAAATTGTTATCAAACGAGACCTTAGTTACCTTGTTTTGGATTATGACATATTCTTGAAACTTTGTAATTAGATGCACCAAATTGCAACTAGGAGGACTACTCAAAGATTGAGGCATCAAGAGTTTATGGCATCGGCATAGAGATCTCTGCTTGATTGGCATGGTTTAGTTTGTCTATGCTCTAGTTTCAACATTTCTTTAATAAAATCAATTATGCCCTATGCTCTAATTATTGTCATCAACTCATATTTGATGTTCAAACTCGCTCAATTTGATTGTTCATATTATTAAATCTATCAACTAGGTTGAGTTTATGAAGTACACAATATATACATAAAGAAATAGATATGTTTTTTTTTTTTTTTTTTTTTTTTTTTTTTTTTTTTTTTTTTTTTTTTTGCGCTTACAAGAAATAATTGGATGAGCTTGAAATAAAGGTCTGAGCTTCTAGGTTGTGATGACAAATTTTAGCACCTTACTTTTCAAATTGTGAGCATCTTGTCTCCATATCTAAAATAAGATTTGATGATGTAGTAAATAGAAAGTTTGTTCCTTTTCTATATCTCTAATAAAAACTTTACTAACCACCAGTGGTTAGCCTAACCAATAAAATATATTACTAATGCTTAAATAAGATTACTAATTAGCCGAGATAATATACTAGCTAAAAATGAACAATCCATTATTGATTACTAAGATCCCGTTTGATAATGGTTTTTTAAAATTGAGCTTATAAGCACTACTTTTGTCTATTAGTTTCTTTGTTTTGTTGTTTACTTTCTACCACTGTTTTCAAAAACCAAGTCAAGTTTTGAAAAATAAAAAAAATAGTTTTTAAAAATTAATTTTTATTTTTGAAATTTAACTAAAAGTTCAAATGTTTCTTTAGAAAATGTGAAAACTATGATATAGAAATTGTAGAAAAACAAGTATAAATTTGAAAAACTAAACACCAAAAACCAAATGATTTTGAAACGGAGTCTAATTTTCATCCTTATCATTCTATCATTTCAATCAATTTATTTTTGTGGATATTGACATATGGCTCTCTGTAGGAGAAGAGGTACCTAGTGACACGGTTGCACCTTTCTAAGGGTCGCGAAGCGATCGTGCGGCACTTGTTCTCGTCCTTGAACAAGTAAGCCAATTCGAAAAAGGGTCGCCGATGGCCCAAGGGCCGTATTACCGAACCTCCACCCCCATTGTAGAGAAAATGTTTTAGAAAATGGGGTTAGAGAAAGCTTTTGGAAAACGTTTTGGAAAGCGTTTGTGCATATAAATGTTATAGGCTATAAGCGAGAGAAGGGTCAACAACAACTTAGATAGCATATAACTCCGGGTAGGAAGGTGTTGGCTTTTTGGCCCTTAATCTCAAATTAATTAATTTTAATTAATTAATTAATTAATTTTAATTAATTAATTAATTAATGTTTTGATGATAACAAACCTGATTTTGTTTATTAACAATTTTAATGTTTTGAAGTGTCCATTGTGAAGAGCTTAGAATAATGATTCCAACGCATCTTGAATCATTCGAATCGGAGCTCAAACGAAGAAGTTATGGGCAAAACAAAATCAAAGAAAAATCCTAAATGGCATGACACGTGGCATATATGGATGACGTGGCAGATGACGTGGATGGTCAACGGTCAACATGATGACGTGTCAACGACGTGGCATCGACGTGCCGATGACGTGGCATTTCAAACGGTCATATATGGTGACGTGGCGGATGACGTGGACAATGACGTGGCACACGTGGACAAATAGAAACACGACACGTGGCATTTTGTTTTAAATAAAAAGAAAAAGAATTTAATTAAAAAAAAAAAAGGAAATTGGTCCAACGGTCAAATTTTGATTTTAATATTATTTTATTATTATAATATTATAATATTATTTACTTATTAATTTTGAATTATTTTTTTCAGCCAATCAGAAGCTGCCACGTGGCAGCCAACGGCTAGTTTTGGCTCTTCTCCTCTATTTAAGGCTCGAAAAAATTTGGAAAAAATGTGAAAAAATTATGAAAAATACTACTTCTCTTGGAGAGCATTTCCAATATTTTTGAGCAATTTTTGAGCTTCAATTTCTTTAATTTTCATAGCCACTTGAGGGCTTTTACTTGTAAGAAATCATTTCTTACATACTTGCGAGCTTTGATTTGTGTATCTACTCTTTGAGAGAGTTTCTCCATCTTGTTCTTCATCTTCCAATCCATTGTAAGGGTTTCTCTTGATCCCAAAAAAGAGAGGTTGTAACGGTTTGATCCTGATCCGTGGAAAGGATCAGGTTTATTCTTGCGCCCGGAAAAGGAACGTTGTAACGGTTAGACTCTAAGCCGTGGAAATAGTCATTGTTCTAGTGAAATACCCAAGAGGAGCTTGGGGAGTGGAGTAGGCCGGGTTGTGCCGAACCACTATAAATTTACGGTGTCAATTTCTCTATCCCTATCTTATTTCATTTTTACAATTAATTTGTTATTATATTATATTGCATAAAATTAAGTGTTCTTGGATGTCTATCTTGGTTGGTATAATTTTACTTTTACATATTCTTTACCAATCTTGTTTTTAGAAATAAATAGGGTGTTTGAAATTTTTAATGTTAAATTTATTGTTTAATTTGAGGTGAATTTATTTGCATGATTTCTTGTTTAAATTAATTGTTGCAAAAAGTGTGTTAATTTGTTTAATTGGGCCCACATTAGGAAAAAATTTTATAAAGTTTAAATAAACCATATTCACCCCCCCTCTAGGGTTGTCATACCGATCCTACAGAAGGATGGACAACTAGTCATACCCCCCTATAGTACATTCTAGGATTTATGTCTTTGACAGGCTTGAACATGAAAAGTGGCGAGGAGTCATACGGCCACAAAAATACAAGGAAAGCTAACTAGAAAGCAATAAGACATATATACAATGAAAGCATGATAAAAAGGGGTTGGAATGGGCATACGGCCATAGGCAACACGCCTTGGACAAGCATGACCGTGACATTCTCCCCCACTTAAATGGTTGACGTCCCTGTCAACCGACTCTGCTCGAACTCGGCGGTCTCACGAGCGGCCTATCTTCAAATCTTCGAGACGGTCCCAGCGGACCTCTATGTTCTGGCTTCTCTTCCAGTCTTCAAGAAACTTCTTCATATTCTCCCTTTGATTCGCTTCTGGAGGTGCCCTCTCGGCCAATGCCTCAAAAGCATTCTTCAAGGTGATCGACGGAATCGACGCTTCTTGCCTTCTCGTCGAATTATACCATTTCTGTTCGACCCATTCCCTTGTGCTCATTGGTGCTTCCTTTACATACTTCCGAGCAACTTCTAACTTCGGTTTCCACTCCATAGAGGGGTTATCACTGTGGTGATTCTTTCTTCCTCAAGGCTGACCAACGTCATGGACCTTGGCGTTGCAATGTCTATCCTGACCCCTATTCAGTTGGAGGGCTGATAACAATTTCGCCTCATTTGGTTGTCTCAACTTGGCATGTACTACGGTGGGGTTGGACCCCGTGATTACTAAACTCTTTGCCAGCGGCATCGGTATTACCTTGTGTTCGAGTAGAAATTCCATCCCCAACACAATGTCGAAGTTGTCCATCTTGATGACCACAAAGTCTGTTTGACCAGTCCAATCGCCCATCTTTACCCACACTCTTCGTGCGACCCCCATGATGGGTAGGGCTGTCGAATTGACTGCTTTGATCTTCCCTGTATCTCTAACCCAACGCAGGTTCAACCGTCGAGCTTCTGCTTCCGTCATGAAGTTATGGGTTGCTCCTAAGTCGACCATGGTACTTTTCGTGATTTTCTGATTGATCCATGTGTCGACGTACATAAGACCACGTGGAGTGGATTGATTACTTCCTTCCACTCTCTTCTGTAGGGCTGACAGATATTTCAGCACTCCGATGCGAGTGTTGAAGGGGTGAATATTAAGAATGCGGAAGCAATTTTGGATCTTGAGCACTCTAATTTGATCAATTTTATCATACAAAAAACATGCTCAAAACTGGAAAAAACTGGAAAGTATGAACACATACCTTTGTAGCTCAAAATCTCCAAATTCTTTGCAAATCTTGGATCACCAACACTACTTGGACCACCACTAGAGTCTTCCCTACTATTCTCAGCCCTTGGAATGGATTGTGGGATCTTTGATTGAGAGAAATTGGGAGAAGAATGAGTAAAGATCTAAATAAAAAAGCTAGAGAGTTTTCTACAAAAATCTCTTTTTTTTCTAATCTTCTTTCTCCATTGTGTTTCTTCTCTATTTATAGAAAGCCACAAGCTTAGTGAAGAAGCCAATTGAATGAAGATAAACTTCAAACAAGAAGCTTTGTGAAGAAGCCAATTGAAAGAAGATATGCTTCAAACAATAAGCTTGGTGAAGAAGTTATGAACTTGGTCCATATTTCATTTCCAAATGAATTTGAATTCTTTTTTTAATTTTAATTCAAAATTAATATAAAATTAATTTTAAATTAAAATCAATTTTTAATTAATTAAACAATTTAATTAATTTTAAATAAATATTTAATTTAATATCAAATATCAAATTAAATAATTGGACCAATCCTAATTTCTCAAAACGAACGTTCGAACATGAATCCATATTCATGTTTTAAACCGAACGAATATTTAAATCATATTTAAATATTTCCACCTCTTCTTTATCATAGTTTAATTCATAATTAAGCTATGATACGTTAAGTATATCGCATATAATTAACTTTTTCTCCCAAATTCGAATTTGAACAATTCAAATTCTTTTCTCTCAAATTATTCCAAGGCATAGTCTGAGCTAGTAAGGGGACCTAATGGACCTACAGATCATGAGCTCCAACGATACGAGATTAACCGGCCAAACTCTTTAGCCTAGCTAATCAACATTCGTTAACCATCGGGACACTCCACTAAAGCCCAGTGGCTGCACTCTCCTCACTATAGATATATTTCTGTCTACTCGATATAACCATGATTAGTAAGTCGATCATTCACAGGTTGTTCGTAATTACAGCTGGGTCAAATAAACCGTTTTACCCCTGTAATTACTTCTTGTTCCTTAAGTCCCACTGATCCTCTAATGAACAATTTGGTTTGTGGTCCAACCAACAAACCGTATCCCTCTCGGGCCAACGAGAGGGTGGGCCCATTGTTCAAGACCTGGAGTCAGTACTTAAGGGAACAACCTCTCTACTAAACCCTAAAGCGGGTAGGAGTGAATTCCATCTCTCATGACTATGTTCCCAACTATCTATCCGGTCTTATCCCCAAAATGGGAGGCTTATTGAGTCGGCGATCTCGGGTCACTCTCACCCATGCAAATCTAAGGATAATCTCGAATAAACAGGAGTTCATAGCACGCTCAGGATTAAGATCGAGTTACCTAGGTCATCGTATGAATATAGTCAGTTAAAACAGTAAACGGAGTTAAAAAGTCGCAGTCCAGTCTTATGCAAACTCATTGCATAGGACGCCCCCACTCGCATGTCTCCACATGAACGATTTAGGATCACATCGTTAGTACTATACAAAGTGGGCCGCGTCCATAGTGTCCCTAGGATAAGGTACCCAGCCCTATCCCTATACTATAGACCGTTCTGGTTATAACTCGAACTTGATCTACTTTTATGTCATACATAAAGTTCAAGTATACATACTATAGCCAAGGGTACTTAGTTCATTGGATTTGGGTTATTGAATACACAATTCACTTTATTCAATAACACATTTACTGAATAAACCTCAATAACATCTTTATAGTAAAATAAAATAGACATTCAGTTTACAAAACCACGAGTTTTAGGACATAAAACCCAACAAGTGTCGCCTCCATTTTCTTCATAGGTTTCATCCTTGGCCCCTGAAGTACTTGCCAATGAGGCTTGAAAAGCTTTCAGGGTAGCTCTGTTTGGGCATTCATACACTCGATGGGCCCCCTTTACATATGAAGCAGGATTGGGGCCTTGGTCTGTAATTATTTTGATAATGTGGCCCTCGCCACGAATTCCCGTTCTTTTGTTGGAACGATCTATCATCTCTTCCTTCACTTGTAATTTGATCCCTTCCCCCACTATTTGGAGAGTTAGGTCGATAATTTCTATTCTCTTTACTTGGAGAAAATTGGCTTCGCCTCACGTCTCGAGATTGCTCATTACCTGGGTCATTTGTGAGGTCGAATAAACATTCTGCAGCCGCATAAGCTTCCGATAAACTTTGTACTCTTTGTTCGTATAATTTGGACTTGGCCCACGATTGTAATCCCTCAACGAAACAGAAGACTTTGTCTTTCTCCGACATGTCTCTGATGTCTAACATTAGCCCAGCAAACTGCTTGACGTACTCACGAATGGTCCCGGTGTGTCTCAACTCCCGTAATTTTCGTCTCGCTAAAATCTCGACATTCTCAAGAAAGAATTGGGAACGTAGTTCCTGTTTCAACCTTTCCCATGTATCTATGGCACATCGCCCTTCTTGAATGTCCATATACCGGGACCTCCACCATAACTTGGCATCATCCGTCAAGTGCATTGTCGCTAGGGTGACTTTTGATTCTTCCGACATTGTACTTGTGGCCTTGAAGTATTGTTCTAGGTCGAATATAAAATTCTCCAAGGCTTTTGCATCACGAGCCCCACATAAAGGCTTAGGTTTATTAGATTACATGGGGTTCCATCTCAAAACCAATTGGCAATGAGAGGAGTAGCCCATGTATCTTATAAATTGTGAGGTCCCTCTACATTTTTCCAATGTGGGATCCTCAACATGCCCCCTCAAGATGGTGCCACTTTGGGTTCACCATTCTTGGATCGGATCCCAATTTTAATTTTTGGACCGAATACCCGTTTGGGTTTAATGGGCTCTGATACCATAATAGATTACATGAGGTTCCATCTCAAAACCAATTGGCAATGAGAGGGGTAGCCCATGTATCTTATAAATTGTGAGGTCCCTCTACATTTTTCCAATGTGGGATCCTCAACAAGGTTTAGGTACTTTCACCTTATTTAGTTGTACAATGCCCCCAGCTAGGGCTTGATTTCCCACCGCTCTCATAGTGAGATTCACTTGGGCGCTCAGATCCGCCACTTCTGCCCTCACAACATCGATGGCAGCTCTCACATCCTCAGATAGGTCAGACACCATCTGAACTATTGCTTTTTGCGCGCTGTCAAGACTCTCGAAGTTGACGCGCTCCTCTAAATGGGCAACAGAGCCCGACAAGCTATCCCCATGGTCGAAGCCAATAGGTCTTGTGGCTTTGTCTTCCAGGGCCTCAACCTTCACCATCAATTCTCTGACGGGCATCCCGTCTAGGCGGCCAGCTACCGCATCAATCGTGTCGGCCTTCGCGGTAATTTCATCCAGGCGAGATTCCAAGAACCGAACACTATCAGGGACTTCCACTAAGAAGAGTAACTGATCTTCAATCTTGGTCAATCGTTCTTTGTCTGACTTGCCCAGGTGCTTACTTGCAGACATGATTACTGATTATGTTTCAATAAGCCGACTCGGCTCTGATACCAACTGACACGGTCGCACCTTTCTAAGGGTCTCGAAGCGATCGTGCGGCACTTGTTCTCGTCCTTGAACAAGTAAGCCAATTCGAAAAAGGGTCGCCGATGGCCCAAGGGCCGTATTACCGAACCTCCACCCCCGTTGTAGAGAAAATGTTTTAGAAAACGGGGTTAGAGAAAGCTTTTGGAAAACATTTTGGAAAGCGTTTGTGCATATAAATGTTATAGGCTATAAGCGAGAGAATGGTCAACAACAACTTAGATAGCATATAACTCCGGGTAGGAATGATGGATAACTAGTCATACCCCCCTATAGTACATTCTAGGATTTATGCCTTTGACAGGCTTAAACATGAAAAGTGGCGAAGAGTCATACGGCCACAAAAATACAAGGAAAGCTAACTAGAACGCAATAAGACATATATACAATGAAAGCATGATAAAAAAGGGTTGGAATGGGCATACGGCCATAGGCAACACGCCTTCGACAAGCATGACCGTGACACCTAGCACCAAGGTGTTAAAAAACAACGAGCCGATGCCAAGTAGATTTCGCCTCAGTATGGTCGGGAATCCAAAATGATGCTCTTCATAAATGCACGCAATCTTCGCCTAAGATTATGCGGATATTGTGATTTCAATTACTAAATAATCTACTTACTATACATAATAGCGATGACAACTACTAATGAAAGGTACACAATGATTACCTTGTTTAATTTGTTGTAAATTGTGATCACATCAGCACGACACTAACTTAAGCATAAAAAGGTGTTTGACAAAGCGCCACACCTTTGTTAGTCTTTGTTACCTAGGTATTGCAATGAATTCATATTCACGCAACAACAATTTAGAATATGTTGGGATTTATGCCATAAAACCTCGTAATTAATGATTTATTTAATAATTAATAATAATTTTGACTATTTTATTTGCAATATAATATTATTCATTATATGAAAAATCTAAGATTATTAGTGTAATCTTGAACAATATGTGGTTGACATACGAGATGATCATGTTCAAGAAATAACCTAAAGGGTCATAGTATAAGGATAAGGTTGGGTGCCTTATCCTAGTAACACTATTGATACGACCCACTTTGTAATAATTACAAATGATTTAATCCAAAATCGTTCATGTGGAGACATGTGAGTGGGGGTATCTTATACAATGAGTTTGTATAAAACTGGACCATGAAATATTTAATCTCTCTTTATAAATCTGTTAATTGAGAAGATTAATGTTTCATCAAGATGATCATATACGACTCAATCTTAATCCTGAGTAAGCTATGAACTTCTGCCTGTGAGTGCTTGTCTTTTGATTTGCATGGGTGATAATGACTTTTGTAGTCGATTCAATATGCCTACCATTTTGGGAAATTGGCCAAATAAGGAGCCGAGAACATAATCTCACAAGATGGAATTCACTCATTCCCATATAGGGTAAGTAGATGAGTAGTTTCCTTAAGTGCTGATTTCGGGACTCGAACAATGAGGCCCCACCCTCTCACTGGCTCGATAGAGACTTAGTTTATGGTTAGATCATAAACAAATTGTTCATTAGAGGATTAGTGGTACTTAATGTGCAATATGTAATTACAGAGGTAAAACAGACTTTTGACCCAGCTGTAATTACGAACAACTCGTGAATGATCGACTTGCATGTAATGGTTATTGTTTACACGTAATTTCAACAAAGAGAAAGAAATGAGACATGTGTAAATGAACTTAATTTGTATTAATTTCAATTTAGTGGAGTACAATCTCTAACTTGTTCCTCTGATTCTTTCTCTCAAATGTACATTTGTCTCTAGGGCTCTACAGTTTGTTCTCAAATGTAGATTCATCTCGAAGGCTTCACAGCTTGTTCTCAAACGTAGATTTTTCTTGAGGGCTTTGCAGCTTGTTCTCGAACGTAGATTCGTTTTGAGGGTTTTGCAGCTTGTTCTCGAATGTGGATTTGTCTCGAGGGTTTTGCGGCTTGTTCTCGATCTTCAAAGTTTTATAGTCTTCAAGGCTCTAGTTCAGAAAGTGTTTGATCTTCAAGAGTTTATGGAGTCTTCTGGTCTTTGTTTCTGAATTCTCTCTAAGTTCTCTAGAGAATTTCAACTTCTGAACCTCTGAAATGGAGGAGGAAGTTCTCTATTTATAGAGTTCCTGAAGGCCTCTAGGTGGGCTTGGGCTTGTCAGTCGGACTGGACCTGGTTGACTTTGAGCTTAACCTATGGACTGGGTCTGGCTGACTTTAGGCCTAGTCCTTTGGACTTTTGTCTAAAATTAGCCTAAATTTCACATAACTTAATTGTATATTGGGATTTGCCATAATTTAATTTAGGGAACCTTGCCAATTTAATTAATCTTTAATTAAATATAATTTCGTCATCAATGTTGGGTAATGACGTGGCAATTTCTGCTTGGCCAAAATTTCTATTCCAACAGTTATATCCATGGATACAACTTGTCTTACAGTGCATAAGAGTGCAACTCTAGGTCTATAGTGGAATGACCTAAAGTTAATGAATGAAAATTGATTAATTAAATAGTTTAATTAATTAATTTTATATCATTAGAGCTTATAATCTGTAGGTTCATAAGGTCTCATTGCTAGCTCATAGTAACACTAAAAAATCAATTTAGTTGAAAGAAAAATTTGAAATGTTCAAATTAATATTTAGTTTGAAGTGTTCAAATTAATATTTAATATATTAGATATATTGAAGATAAAAGAGGAAAATATATTTATTGTATTTGATACATTAAATATTAAAATAATTAATGTATATTAGATACATTATAGAAAATATATTTATAAAATTTGAATAAGATTCAAATAAATAAATATTGTAGGAGATTTGAATGAGATTCAAATAAGTATAAGATATATTTTAATCTATTATATATTAAAATATAATATTTTATTATGGCAAAGATTTGTCATTGGTCTCTATAAATAAGACCCTTGGGTTGAGTCATTAAACACAACACACATCTTATCAATAGAGAATTAAAGAACTCTCTCTAGACCTCTTGCTCTCCAATTCCTTGTAGATTTTCTTTCAAAAAGCTCCTACAAGCCTTGGTCCTATGTTCAAGTCATAGCTAGGAAGACTTTGTGGATGAGATAAAGATCCGCTAGAAATATCTCCACATTTACTCCAAGTAAGTTTGCTCAATCTTAATTTTGTGTTTAATTCTAAATAAATCAAAGATAATTCAATGCTTCTGCTACGGAGTGAAACATTCATTACTTACAAAATATACTTGTGAAACTTGTAACATACACAATGAGAATACTTAGAATGTATTTTGGTATATGATCACTTCAAAAATGAATATAAATAAAGTCCAAACCATTAATATAACTTCTCTATCCAATACATCCATCCTAAAAATTCTCAAAAAAAACACATTTTTTACATAACATATCATGACAATTTAGAGAGTATAAATCAAAACCAATGTTCAAAACATTAATATAAACAACACCATTGCTCCAAGCTTCCATAGATGCTAAAAAAAGCCAAAAATTTCTCTGTGTTTCTCCATTGCTTTATTTATGCGATGATGCTATATTCCATTAACAATTGGGGGAAGATGCCACCCACGTGCTTGGCAAGTGCTCGTCCACTACAAGGTTAGTTGATAACATGGTGAGAATCCACGTGAGAAGCAGCTTCTCTTATCAATTCATCAATGGAGCAGAGACCCTTCAGATGGTGCCTCTGTCACTGTGTGTGTCAGTTGTCCCACTCCCCTTTATTTCTCTTGTTTTAAATTCCCAATTCTCAAATATTATCTTAATCCAGAAATGTGTAAAAGGAAATGGTAATTACTTTTCACTAGAGTTCAAATCACTCTTTTTTCCAAATGTCCTTTTTGGAGGAAGCCAAGTGTGCCATTATTTAATCAAATGACTTGTTCATTAGTTATTTAGATTAAAACGTTATTACTTTATTTTCTTTTTATGTGCAGCGAGAAGTTTGTGAGGTAGATGTTATGTTATTGAATAGTACCTTTTGATGAGAGATATTAACATGAAGCTTCTAGAAAACGTTACTCCTTGGCTCGAAGTTCGGATCCCCATCCTAATTGTATTGTAATAAAATAGAAGACATCATAAACTTTGTTTAACTACTTTAAAATATTAGTATTTTCAAAAGCATATAAGATTGAAGCATTTATAACTTCTACCTTCGTAAGCTTTATATCATCTATGGCCCAATAAGCTAAGAGGCAAAAAGTTCATTAGTTCAACTCAGTTTCATATTTCAAGTAAAAGAATGATCAAATAGAGAATTGAGAAAATTGGTCTGATTTGAGCTACTCTTTATTTGTCACATCTTTTTTATCATATTCATGTAAATCAAGGGAAGTAAATGAAAATCTTAGTTTAAAGTAAATACTTTATACAAAAGTGATTGAAGTGTAGTCAAGAAGATGGGTTGAACAAGTAATTGAATTTGTAGTTCTTATCTTGGATTCAGTTTAGTTCATGTTAATTAAGAATTTATAGAACATAAAATCAAATTGAATACGGAGACCTCTATGAGAGAATTGCATATGGACAAATTGTGGTTGGAAGAAGAAGAAGAAGCCGATTTGAGACAGAAGATTGTGATGTCCTGTTATTTTCCTACAATACAATGCATTGATCAGAGGCCATTACGCCGATCTCCACCAACATTGAAAAGTTACAAAAACTTCCCCTTCAAAAAGATCAGTTTTCAAAAGTAACATCCTCTTCATCCAAAATACTACTTACTTCTTCACATTAACAAAGAAAAAATAAAAAAAAACTTCGTAACTTACAATTATACCTTATTCTTTTGTTGCCTACAAAATCAGAAATTTCAGATTCCCCATTTTGTATCCATTTCTCTGCAAAACTTGTGGAACTGAAACACCCTTTCTTCTTCAATCTCTCTCTCTCTCACACATCTCCCTGTTTCTGAATCCTTCCCTTCCAACTATGGCCGTCCGATTTCGCATCTTCTTCCGCTTCCATGCTCTCCCCTTCTGTTATGGACAGAGCTTTTCCATTTCCTCCGCCGTGGAGTGGCCCATCTGGAGATCTCGCATGTGTCACACTTGTCTTTGAGTGGTGGTCGCCGCCGTGTTCTTCCAGCATCCACCCCTCGCCTCCTGAACCTTCCGACGGGGCCAATTTACGAACGTGAAGCCTGTATTTCTGTTGAAAACGTTTCTGAGATTAGAAATTGAGGATTTCAAAGGAACCTAGAAATTTGTTTATGATTTTTTTTTTGTTAATCGTACTTGTAAATGGCTTTTCACTTCGTCGTTGGTGAGGCCATCCACTTGCATCAATTCCCTTATCTGTTTTGGTGTCGCCACTGCAAAATCGAAATAGATCAATAATTGATTCTTAGATTTAAAAAGTTCCGGTGGATAAAAGTTGTTAAAGTTCGAAGTTCGAACCTTGAGATCCGCCGAGTCGATGCAGTGCGTCGACGAAACGCCGGTGTAGCTCCGGCGACCAGCATCGTCTCTGTTTCCTTATGCTCTGTTGCTGTTGGGACAATTTCGTCTGTCCCTTCATTTGCGCCGCCGGCGAAGACAACCCAGAAACAGCAGCTCTGCCGCTCCGGCCACCGCCGCCGCCGTTCTTGACGGTCAAATTAACAGGAAAGGGATCGGAAATTGGGGTCATTAGCGTAAGTTTTGGGACTTCTGTAAACGCCACATCCTCTTTTGTTGCTCTTTTTACAAAATTGTTTTGATCTTTGAACAATTCGAATGCTCTTCGTCTTTTTGCACAATCCCAGTGTTCGATTGTGGTCTGTGGCACAGACCGATCGTCTTCATCCCCATTCTGTAATTAAAGCAATTTAAATCTAATCCCGAAAAAACCCACAACTCAGAAAGAGGAATAAATTAATAAATCAATAAATAAATCTCCGTAAAAGTTAATTACCAAGTTCATATTCGATTTCGGATTTGGAATTTCGTTATCAAAATTGAAATTCGCGTTCCATAACTGGGCTGAACTCAACCACTTCTTCTTCTTCGTCCTCTCGCTTTCGCCATCGACTTCATCGGAACTTCCCTTCAATGGGATGAACTCTTCAATCACCGGCTGATCCTTCAACGATTGAAACTGCAACACCTCCTCTTTCAATCTCAAAATTGCTGCAAACCCACGAATCGAAACGTCAAAAAACCCGAAACCCATGTTCTAAAATCCCGAAAACGACAAGAAATCAGAGAATCCAAAGAGACCCACCATCTTGCAAGAGAAGAACACAGAGCGGAAGCTCCCGTTTGAAGGCATCGATCTTTCCCATTTCATCTTCCAATCTTTTGACATAGTCATCAAGCTTCGACTGTTTAGTAAAGGAATCGGAGATGGATGAAAGTTCGAGGAGAATTTCAGGTATGGTTTTGGGTACGAAGTCCAAGGACAAATCTAAGCTGAGTTCCATAATCGATTACTCTTGAAATCAGCTGCTGTGTTTTGGGTATGTGGGGCGTTGAATTCTCTGTATGTTTATCTCTATCATTTGCAAGAGAGAAAACAGCGAATGGACAGAGAAACAGAGAGGGGAGTGTATTTATAAACAGCGCAGATTCAGGAAGCTAAGATTCGATTGGAGGGGTTTTTTCTTTTCTTTGTTTTTGTTTTTTAGACGAAATCGGGTCGTCGCATCCAGAACAATAAATCGGCGACTCGGGGAAATTTAATCGAATCGGCCTGCTCGAGTTGCCGAGTCTGGTGGTGTTGGAATCTTTGGATTCCATAGATCGTAGTCATGCAGCGAATTGTTTACTGTTTTTTTCTTTTTCTTTTTTAATTTTTTTTAAAACAAAAAAAATTACTGTCTTAAATTAATGCGTCTCTTTTTCAGATTTTCAAAAAAAATTTGTACTGGATTCTTCGGTTGGTGGGTGCGCCAGGGCAGGAATCGTGTGCCGAAAGCTACGGTGTCTTTGACCTACACGTAATTTTATCTATCATTTGAGGGCAATTTTGGCATTTGCCGGCTTTGCAATTTACCTTTCTCGTCACTTTTCATTTTACCAAACAAAGTAATTTATTCTCAAATTACATTCAAGTTCTACCTTGTGTCTAATAGATATAAGCTTTAATAGTGGAGCTCAATAACATATTAGACAACAAATTAACAATTCAAATACTTATTGAACATCTTTAAAATTTAGAGTCTTATTAAATACAAAATTAAAAATATATGGAGAGATTTATTAAACATCTTTTAAAGTTTATAAATCTATTAGATACAACTTGAAGGGAGTAAAGTTATAATTTAACATAAATTATTTAAATCTTATTTTGATTGAAAAATTTCTAAAAGTTAATTTGGCCTTTGCGCCTAGGAAAAAAAAATTAACCACTCTTTACACAATATGATGTCAAATCCTATTAATGTAATTTTCTAATACGCCTTATAAATATGACTTAAAAGGTAAAACTTATGGGGCTGTTTGAGGCGTGGATTATAACAGTCTAGGCTATAATAGTCTGTGGACTACTCTGCACTCAAAACACAGACTATTATAACCTAGACTAAATAACTCTACATCCTAAACACATATTATATAACTTCGTAGATTATTATAATTCACAGACTATTATACACTAGATTATTATAACTCACTCAGCACCTCAAACAGCTCCTAAAAATCTATATGATATTAGTATTATATACAAATTATATCTAATGTACTACAAAGCTTTAATGAAAAGTATGAAAGCAGAGTTTTTAGGTTGAGATGAGTATAGTTATCTGGTTAAGATATCACTAACTCTCTAAAGATCAAGATTAAGATTGGAGGTTCAAATATCCTACTTCAAATTGAATTTAAAAAAAAAATGCAAAATTTATAGATGTACTATGGAATATTAATAGATATAATTTAAACTTGAATAAAATATTAATTAAATATATATCAAAATTTTATTTTTGCCCCTTTTGTCTGTGTAAAGAAATGGCTATGCATGATATTGATAGAAGAGATGTACTTTTTACTACTTACATAAACATAATTTAATTAGTAAATATCTATTCGGTCGGTACTGTTATTATCCTCTTTTTTTTTTTTTTTGACAGGTACCGTTATTATCATGTTGTTAATTATTTAAAAGATAAATAACGTGTATTAAAATATTTACATGGGTATGTATTGAAATCACATATGTTAGTTGAGAAAAGTATTAAATGAGAGCCTTTATTTCTGTAACGAAAATTGTCCATATGTAAACAAAATGCCAACTTGACACGTCAAAATTCCTCAAGCAATGGAATTCTAATGGTCTGTTCATCTATGATAGCCCTCTATTCAATTCTCAGTTCCTATACTCCACATTGTTACTTTTTTTCATGCCCTCTCTACATAGGGTCAAATATTTTTTTTTCAATTTTTTTATTCTTATTCTTTAATTTCTTTTTCACTGCATTCCTTAATTAGTCTTAGTCGAGATAAAGTAGAACTAATTTTTTTTAAAAAAAGAAGAATATTATCGGTCCACTTGTTAAATAGTTTACGCCATAGATATGTTGATGCAGGAATTTGGCTTACGCAAATAATCAAACCTAACTACTACTCCGAAGATCCTTTGAGTTAAGAGATAGACGGATTAACATCTACCTACACACAAAAAAAGTCACACCGATATGGTGTTTGTCCAACACACTCCAATACCAAAAATAGATAAGAGGTTGTATACAGTGAGCTAAGCAAAAAATTGAGTTGAGTAACATAGTAGATGTGTGGCCTCTCTTTCATTTATGGAGGGAGCCATGCAGCCACTTGTGATTATGGTCACTCGATGTACCTATCCTATGGTTTTTGCTACATATTTTGCTAACAATCTTGCTGATTGCTCGAGATCATTGGCTACTTAATGACGTGCAATTCTCAAGCCATGTTATCTTTGTAGTTGTAGCTTTCAACATTATTGCAACCTTTAAGGCTGGCTCTACCTTGGCTCGATGAACGAAAGATTCTGTTTCTTCTTGAGGTTGGCTTGGCTAGCTAGGTTGGTTTCGTTCCTTAAGATGATCAAGACGACTATTTAACGAAAAAATTATTCGATGAAGCCACCACAATGCGGCTCACAATTTTGCACCGTTAGATGTGAGAGAGAAGTTGTAAAAGTACTTCACTTTTGTATCCAATGGTTATTAGGAGACAGATATATATTTTTAGATTTATATTCGACGATTATTAAGAGACAACCACATTATAGTGGTCTCATTGAATAATTTATCAGGTTTAACTCTTCCCTTATGGTGGGTTGGGTGTGGATTTTTTTTTTTTTGTAATATTAAATATAAGAATTATAAGATAATTATAATAAATTCTATATATTGAATTAAAATATTAATTTTCTATGAACATGTATAATTTTGCACTACTAAATGGAATAGAGAAAACGTATTGTAGTATATTATATATAAATAGATTAAATTAAATTACCACTATAGTCCTTGGACTTTGAGATTTTTGTCTATATTTAGTCTCCGAACTTTATCAAACGTGTCTAATAAGTCTCTAAACTTTTAATTTTGTGTCTAATAGTCTCCCCGAACTTTCAATTTTGTGTCCTAATAGATTCCTTACTAATTTAAATTTTTTTAAAAAATAATTAATCTATTAGATATAAATATGAACTTTATATCTAATGGAACTTTAAAATTTTAATTTTGTGTCTAGTAGATCCGTGGATTTTAACAAAATTGAAAGTTCAAAGACTAAATTTGTAATTTTGAATATTCATGGACCAAAAAGACACAAGTCTCAAAATTCAGGGACTAAATTTGTAAATTAACAAAAAAAAAAAAATCTAAATTTGAGGTTAGATTGAGGGATAAAGTTAGAATAACGAGCTGAGATTAAGCAAAGTGATTGTATTCGTGCTCTCTATTCAATTTATTTTATTTTTATTTTCTCACGTGACATCCTATCTCATATTGTTAGGACAATGTGATATCCTCCATATATCTCTACAATAGTATAATATTGATCACTTTAGACATAAGTCCTTATAGTTTTACCTTTGATTTTACTCAAAATGTTTCGTATCAATTGAGATATTATTGTCCGCAACTTATATACTCATAATATTAAACTTTTCTAAATAATGTGGGATTTGGTCGCATTCTCAACATGTAATGAGTGAAAGTATTTAGATATATTATGATTTTACATTTGAAAACTACATGTCGTGAATGCTTAATGTTACTGTAGAATGCATTCTCAGTTCATATTACTGTCTTAGTTCTATATTATAGGAGCATCCAATTTCTTCTTCAATTATGCTATAATCTCATATTTCCAAACATAAACAACATCCAAGCATTAAATTAACGTTAATTAAAAATTGTAGGGCGTTAGATTTTCAAGACCTATCATATGAATGATTTTACAATTTGACCCTTCAAGAATCAATTAACGTTAATCTCAGCACTATCGAACAAAACAAAGAACCCCACCACATGAATTAATATTGGATTAAAAGCATATCTTAGTCAAATACAAATCAAATTTATATACAAAAAACAAAGCATAAGGAAACACACAAACAAAACTGAAAAGCAGATGGAAGAAAAAGAAAATGATGAATAGATAATCCATGTAATTTGAAAGGATATGATATAATTAATGTTAGGATTGGTGTTAGATTCTGCAACATTCAAAAAACTGTAATAGCCTGAAAATGAATGGTGGAAAATGGTTTGTTGATTCCAGTGAGTTTGAAAAAAGTATGGCTCAACATTTTGTGCCACAAGACAGAGATAGTCACATCCATTGAGATTTGGGCACGTGGAGAACGGATATTTTTAAACGGTGGGATTGCCAAGTGGTGCTGCTTCAACGAATGCAGGTGTAACGATCCAGTACGATCTGCCTTTTTCTGATTCGTATAAGATTCTTTCTCTCTGATCCTGACACGTGTTCTCACGATAAAATTAAAATCTGATCGTTCTTTTTTTTTTTTTTTTCAAAATTATGAATGAAGAATTGAAGATGAGGTATCTTGGGCATTGATTGGTTGTGGTTCCTGCCGCACAGCAGATGGTAAAAAGATGCTTTTTTTTTTTTTTTCTCTTATCTTTTATACTAAATAATCACAGCCATTCACTCCTCACTCCAACCAATAATTTTTTTTTTTTTTTTGAAATTTTGTTTGATAAACTTTAATTTTGATTCTTCAAATTTCTATTCGATTTCTATTCTCTCATTTTTTAAATCTCACGGATTTTATTTAAATTTCGTATTTAATTCCCATCGTAGAGGCAAGACAATAGTAATATGGACATGACATAAAAATGATTACTTGTCACATTTTAATCAACTAGTGTACTACTACGTGTAAATGCATGTGTATATTTTTTTAATTTTAAAATAACTTAAGTTTAAATGATTTAGGCAAATGTTATTATAGTACTATTATTTAAAAATTAACTAAAATTGATTTATTTTGTGAGTTGAATGTTTTTATATTTATTGATTAAAATTAATTCAATCACTTAAACTATGTCTAAGTTGTTAATATAAGTATAGCTTAGTGGATAAAATACTTCTTATCATTCTTAAAGTTGATGGTTTGATCTCACCCTTGTAATTGTTGAAGTAAAAAGAAAATTTTAGAGGATTTAAAAACTTTTTGAGATCTAAGTTAAAAAAAAACAAAGTAGCTATATTTTAATTATACATATTTGTCGACTTTTTATCGCTAAAGACAAAGATTTATTCAATACAATTTTTTTTAAACTACTCATTCAACACAATCTTGAAAGTTCATAAACATTTTAATTTAATAAATTATTTATTATTATGTCAATAGAAATCTAAAAATCTAAGTTAAATTTAGTGGCGGTTTAAGTGATTTTGATGCAAAGTTCTTGTTTCATTAAAAAAACTTTTAAAAATAAAAAAGAAAGAAAGAAAAACACAACTACATCTAATGGAAAATTTGTAAACCATAACTCATTTGTGGCATCCATATAGATAATAGTTCTTATTTTAATTTTAACCCAAAAAAATTATATTACATTATGCTACTATTCTATGTTTAATATCAATTCCACAATATGCAAGGAAACTAACCGTTCAAATTGACCCTTCCAATTTCCAATAAAATTCAATAGCTTGGTGAAGGATTTTTCATATTCAAGCTTTAAATTGATGGATCAACACTTACCAAACCTAAATAATTGAGATTTAAGTTCTTACAAATTGTAGTAGCAACAACAACAAAACTTATGCCAATTTAATCTAGACACTACCAATAATCAATCTTTAATAGACAAACAACCAATTCATGTCAGATCTCAATGTCACCAAAAAAAGGAGGCGTTTCATTTTATAAATGCTATTTAATATAGAAAATATTTGATAGAATGATCTAGAATTCATTTTAGAATGCAACAACAACAAAGAAGTCATAGAGAAGAACAAAAATTAAAAATAATGATAAAAGTCGAAGAAGTAGAAGAAACACAGCTTAGGGTCTAATGATTTGAAATTGTCGTCGAGGTGGTACCACTTCAAGTATCGGTGGGTGGTGACATAATAATTAACAATGTTAAATACTTTACATTAATTAAAAATATTTTATGTTGTTAATCTCTCATTTTGATCACAATTTTTTCTTATACAGACCTATGAAATCATTAAGGCATTAGTGAATTACTGCTTTCATATGATGATAATTCGATAATCACAAAGTTAAAAGTAAAATCTCTTAAAAAGGAGAATTAAACCTAGTGTTTGTCTTCAGGAAGTGGCAAGCTTTGTTTGCAACGACAACCTGAGGCACTCTCCACCAGCCATTTTCTCCTTTCATGTATGTCGTTCACAATCTTCGTTTAGTCAATCTATTCATATTCTGTCACTCTACAAATATTTGGTTTCTCAAATGGACAATACTACTACAATTTTATATATATACAAAGGAACATACATAAAAATTCAAAATTAAGCAAAAACAAAAAACATCTGGCAAGATGTACAACCACACCTTGGGTCAGGTATCCCCAAACCTCAACTTTCCCATGAATGCATCATATTGACTTTCCCATGAATGCATGCTCAATATAATTTACAGTCGGTCCTTTTGATATGAAGAAAGTCCATCACTTTCCTCACTTGAAGCTTTAGCTATGGCCAAATCTCTTGAATGAAAGAATAATTTCTCTCCATTCTCAAATCCAATTTCCTCTTCTCAAAAAAATATGATTATGCCGAAATTGTCCATTAAAAAAAATGATTCTGCCGAAATCAGTTTGTGAATGGCCTCCTTGTACCTTTGTTGGTAAATGTATATATTTCATATATTAGAATTTTAATAGACAATTGTTTTTTTTTGAAAAAAATTAAATGTGTAACTGTTTGATTATTACAAAAATATTATAACCGTTTGTTAAATGAGCACAAAGGTGATTAATTAGTTCAATTACAATTAAATTAATTTTTTTATTTGTTTAAATTTTAATAGCTAAATAGAATATAAATTTTACGTTTTAGTTAAATGTTTAAATTTCAAACATAAGAATTTAAAAAAATGGGAAGAGATGTTTGTAATTTCTAATACTTACTGAGATTTTAAAGAATATGTTTGTTAAAAATTATTAGTTTTACTACGATTTTAAACAATATGTTTGTTAAAAACTATGAGTTTATTGGATTTATTATTATTTTTATATATATTTCATATTGAGAAATTAATTTTTGAGGAATATTTGAAATGTATGGAGTTGTATATTTAAAATTAATGTAAATGATGTAATCACATATTTGAAATTCAGTAAAAATAAAATTGATAAAATGGTCTAAAAATGTTTTTCAAAGATGCTTGCTTTTTTATATATTATAGATTATAGATTTGAAGGTTAAGAATTAAATACATTAGTATGAGAAGTGGATAAAATTTAAAGACAAAACTCAAATCATCCAAAAGTTTAGACCTTATTTGATAACGATTATGTTTTTTATTTTTTGTTTTTGACATTTATGCTTGTTTTATCACAATTTCTTTATTACGATTTTCACATTTTTCTTAAAAAACATTTGAATTCTTAGTCAAATTTAAAAAACAAAAACAAGATTTAATTTATTTTTTTAAAAAATAGATAACAAAACAAAGACACTTATAGGTGGAAGTAGTATTTATAAGCTTAATTTTCAAAAAATCAAAAATAAAAAATCGAATGATTATCAAACGAGACCTTAGAAATTAACTTTAAAAAGTTTTTTATTTTTAACAATATGTGGAGGTAGGGGATTAAAACCTTTGACTTTTTTTATCGATGGTACATGTTTTATACTAGTTGAGCTATGCTCATGTTTGACAACCTAAAAAAGTGTTTAAAGTTCAAGAACTAAAACTTTAGGTAAATTGAATCCATGTGTATGTATTTTCTAATTTATAAAACTATGCCTATAATAAGTGGTAGATCTATATATAGACTAGGGGGCGATGGTCACTCTAAAATCTTACTATATTAAAAAGTGGCTAAGGGGAAGAATCATTTTTGAACTATTTTACCCCTTAGCCAAATCTTAATTTAAAAAGCATGCCACTAATAATTATAAAATCTATATATTTAATTTAACTCATAAAATAACATTTAGAAGCTATTTAGAGCACTAAGTGGATTATAATAGTCTGTGGAGTTATATAATTTGTGTTTAGGATGCATAATTATTTATTCTGGGTTATAATAGTGTGTATTTGGAGTGCATGATATTCTACAGACTATTATAACCCAGACTATTGTAACACATGCCCCAAATAGTCCTTAAAAAGTTAGAATATGAAAAAAAAAAATATTTTGACAATATTTTTCTTATTTTTAAAGATAATACCTAAATTGTCTTCATTAAATTGTTTTAAAATTAAAAAATGGATTGGTAAAAAAAATTCTACACACCAGCCACCTGTAGCCCATTGGTTGGTACAAATAGTCCGTTCTTTTTTAAAAATTTTATTATGTGTTTTATCCTTTTTTTTTTTAATAAAGAATTAAACTAAAACAATTACAATTTTATATATACATCTTAAATAAAATTTACAACCCATGGAAACCAAAAGTCCATTCAAGGAAATGATTTCAGTCAGTTACATGAACTCAAAAAATGATAATAATAAAGAAAGAAATTAAGTCAGTTACACAAAATATAATTAATGAATCTTTTGAAATTCTAAATAGCATTAATTTGTTGAGTTTTGGAAGGCTATAAAATTCAATTTTCGATACCTGATAGTACTAATTTAGTGCTATATTTATGCTCATTTATTGGCTAATTTTGTATTGAATTAGCAAACTTTGATGTGTATTTCTCTTGATTTTATAGAAACCGAGCTAACAGAGCAAAATCGAGTGTTCGAGATTACTTTAATGGATATTTGAGCCTTTTAGAGCTTTGTTGAAGATTCAAGAAGATAAGAGATAATTAATAAAATGTTGAGCAAAAAAAAATTCATTTTGAAAGTCCAAGTTTGAAGATTTTCAAGTTGAAAGCTAAAAAAAAGCTAAAAAAAAAAAAAATAAATTACGGTGCCCAAACCAGTGCCACGACAGAGAGGGAAGGTAGAGTGACAGCGCCTAGCGCTACTATACTAGCAAGACACATTTTTTTTAAACGCTGCTCGATCCCTACTATAAATATAACATATTCTCTTCAATTTTGGGAGGCTGAACAGAAGGTTTTTGCCCTAAACTCGACTCTATGCTATTTTGAGAGGTTTTGGGAGCATTTTGTGAGTGGTATTGAAGATTTGGAGCTCGAATTCTTGGGATAACACCTCAGAAACGCGAAATCTCCATTTGTTTGCAATTTCTTCCATTTTCCTTTCATCTATAGTTAATTTAGTGGTTGTATAATTAGGGATTTATGGGTTGTTGAACTGAATTTGTATATCTTTGTCCCTAATTACTTGAGTTTGTTGTATTTGATTGTTTGGATGCTTAATTGTTGGAATTGTTCGACCAATTGGTTAGTTTATGAATGTTTATATGACTAGTAGGGTTTGAATCATTTATGCATTTGTTGCTTAATGCCTTTAATCATTATTTCTCTAATTAATTGAGATATTTCTAAGTTGAGCCGAAAGCGGATACTTAATTTAGCTTAATGTGCAATTAATTAACTACTCGAGTGACATCGAGATTAATAGTTAATTAATTGTAGTTGGTGATGAAGGTTAATTAGTTGGGCATTGACTAATTGACTAGTTTTCTAAGTGGAAACTCGACGGAGAGAAGCTTAGACAATAACCCAATTGCATAGCTAGTATTTATTTACTTGTGTGACAGCCGGGGTTAATAAATAGACATTAGAAGTTCGTAATGAAGAGTCTTAATGTCCTGTATGAGTTAGCTAACATTAGGGAGACCTAGGTTAGTTAATTAGTACTTGAGAGTGGAGGAGACCAAGAGGAGATTCCATGCCTTTATAGCTTCTAAACTTATGAGTTCACTGTCCATTGATTTATAATTATATGTTAGCTTAGTCATTGATCCTCTCCCAAGTTATCCCTCATGTTGTGTCTCCTAATTATTTTCCCATTTATTTTATTTTGTTAGTTAGTTTATCTTCTTTTGATTTCGGTTCTCTAAATAAAGTTAAGCAAGAGTATTCGTAGTAATTAATTGAATTAAAAATCAATCTCTGTAGATTTGATACTTGGTAGGAATACCATTTTATATTACTTGACCCGTGCGCTTGTGGAAACGTACGCCCATCACTAATGAAGGAATGAACATTTCACTCTGCAGTGGAAGATTGTCTTTGATTTTATTTAAAATTAAACTAAAAAATAAGATTAAGTAAACTTACTTGGAGTAAATATGAAGATATTTCTAGCATGTCTTTATTTCCTCTACAAAGTTTTCCTTGCTATGACTCGAACACAGGACTAAAGCTTGTGGGAGCCTCTTGAAAGAAAATCCACAAGGGATTGGAGAGGAATAAGTCTAGAGAGAATTCTCTAATTCTCTATTGAGGAGATATGTATTTTTGTCTAATGGATCAACCCAATGGTCCTATTTATAGAGACCAAGGAAATTTTTTTCCATAATTAAAATATTATATTTTAATATATAATATATTAAAATATATCTTATATTTATTTGAATCTCATTCAAATCTCCTACGATATTTATTTATTTGAATCTTATTCAAATTTTATAAATATCTTTTATTTAATGTATCTAATATACATTAATTATTTTAATATTTCATGTATCAAATACAATAAATATATTTTACTCCTATATATTTTATATATCTAATATATTAAATATTAATTTGAATATTTCAATTTTTTCTTTCAACTAAATTGATATTTTAGTGTTACTATGAGCTAGCAAGGGGACCTTATGAACCTACAGATTATAAGCTCAAATGAAACAAAATCAATTAATTAAACTCTTTAATTAATTAATTTTCATTCATTAACTATATGTCACTCCACTATAGACTTAGAGTGTACTCTTATGCATTGTAGGACAAGTTGTGTCCATAGATATAATCATTACATGCAAGTCGATCATTCACGAGTTGTTCGTAATTACAGTTGGGTCAAAAGTCCGTTTTACCCCTATAATTACATCTTATTCTTTAAGTACCACTGATCCTTTATTGAACAATTTATTTATAATCTAATTATAAACTAAGTCCCTCTCGGGCCAATGAGAGGGTGGGGTCCCATTGTTCAAGTCTCGAAATTAGCACTTAAGGGAACTACTCATCTATTTAATCCTATATGGGAAGGAGTGAATTCCATCTTGTGAGATTATATTCTCAGCTCCCTATTTGGTCAAGTCCCCAAAATGGTAGGTGACGACTTGCTAGAGTGATGTGAATTATTATGCGATATTCTGTTGTCTATGCGCAAGTGTACACATATTTTTGTAGCAAGCAGTAAGTAAATTATCGAATCCACAGGGACTATTAATTCTTCTAATTACCCAAAATTAATTCTTAGTAACTCAGTTTGTAACCATTCAAATTCATCAAGGGAAATGAAATAAAAGAAATCACAATTGCTGGAACAAAATTAATGCTAAAGCAGGAAAAACAGAGTAAAAATTTCAGAAAACAGAGAATGACTAACTTGTACTTTTAGTTAAATGGAAGGCTCGGATTAGAGGTAAATCATGCTTTGATTAAGTTACGAATTGAGTACATATTCATTCCATTCGATTCACTACAGATTTCACGGTATTCTCCCGAATCACCGAATATATGTTGTTTCATTTCTATTACTTCAGCACATTAAACCCACTGTATTTTATGTGCGTTAGGTGAGTGATTATCCCTAACCTACCCACTTAGTTAGCTACTAACCCTAACAAGGGGCTAACGTGGTTTTCAAGTTTTCAGCCCCTCCTATTCTTCCCAGAAATCAAAGGAACACTGCTCATACCGACTGGCCAAGCGGATACGAACTAATAAATACAACATCTTAAAAACCAAATCGATGGAAATGAAATATACTCATCTATAACATTAACTAAAAACAATCATCCTCTAATCCTCACCTTATGGTGATTAGTTCATACTACAGGAAAAACAACAACAGAAAAGAAATCGAAATGTAGACATAATAAACAATGCAGAAAACTACTAAATGAAAGCAGAAAACATAGCAGAAGAAATCGAAAAACTGCCCCAAAATATTTGACTCAGCATCGACGTTGATCCCCTGGAGAAACCTTCCGTTTTGGGTAAACTTCCGTTGATGGCCTTCCAATCGGAGCTCTCCGCCTCCTTCTCTATCTCTCTCTATTATTTTCGGGATTTTCAGCTTCTTCTCCCCCAAGAAAACGGCTGCCCACACATATACTCATTCTTTATGAAAACAAGGGCTGATTAGACAGGTCCTGAGACGTGGCGGGCTCTGGATGGTTGAAAACACGCTGACTGGACGGACAGATGCCAACTCATTTAATGAATAACAGCTCCCACGTGCGAAATTCGTATAGGTTTGAATCGCAAAGTTTGCTCCAGCAAACAGTTGTACAACTGCTGCTCTTGGCTTATGGAATTCTCCTTAATCAAACCTGAATTAATCGCATAAAGCACCTTAATTAAGACAATTTTGCTCTAATAATAATATTACTATATCAAAATTAATCATAGAGCAAAATACATCAAAGCTTGGAGTTTTCTAAAATATAATGAGATAAAAATCTACAATTTAGCCCGAAAATACTAGCATATAACTCTTAATTTAAGAGTTATCAGTAGGCATATTGAATCGGCTACAAAAGCCACTTTCACCCATGCAAATCAAAGAACAAGCCCTCACAGGCATGAGATCATAACTCATTCAGGATTAAGATCGAGTTGCATATGATCATCTTGATGAAATACTAATCTTCTCAATTAACAGATTTATAAAGAAAGATTAAATATTTCGTGGTCCAGTTTTACACAAATTCATTGTATAAGATACCCCCACTCACATGTCTCTACATAAACGATTTGGATCAAATCATTTGTAACTATTACAAAGTAGGTTGTATCAATAGTGTTGCCAAGATAAGACATACAACCTTATCCATATACTATGACCCTTTAGATTATTTCTTGAACATGACCCTCTCGTATGTCAGTGACATATTGTCTAAGATTACACTAATAATTTTGGATTTTTCATATAATGGATAATATCATATTGTAAATAAAATAATCAAAATTATTATTAATTATTAAATAAATGATTAATTACGAGGCTTTAGAGCATAAATCCCAACAAATACCTCATTTTCCACCCAATTTGGTTTTTCAGCTATGAGGGACATCTCAATCTTCTTGCATGTTTTCAATATTGGAGTTTAAAGGTAAGAATTATTACCCAATTTGGTTTTTCAGCTATGAGGGACATCTCAACCTTTTTTATTTTTATGTAAGATTTAAGATCCATCTCTTAGTAATCTCCCCACTAGACTATAAAAATTATGTATACATGTGTGTGCTTGCAGTAGAAATACACAATGGCCTTTGGATGGAAGAGCTAACTGAGGAAGTTCCCGCGGGGGTTTAATTTATCCTCATTTGGAGAAGGAATGCCAAGAGGCTTTTCACTTTTGGGTTAGTAGACATGTGGAAGAGATGACTTACATGGCAACAAATGGTCCAAACATTAGGCTTCATTTGATAACTATTTAGTTTTTGAAAATTAAGCTTATAAACACTATTTTCACCTATTGATTTCTTTGTTTTGTTATCTACTTCTTAGGAATGTTTCCAAAATCTAAGCCAGGTTTTGAAAACTAAATTAAATAAAGTAGTTTTTAAAAACCTGTTTTTGTTTTTGGAATTTGGCTAAGAATTCAAATGTTTTCTTAGGAAAGATGAACACCATTGTAATGAAATTGTGAGAAAACAAACACAATTATCAAAAACAAAAAACCAAATGATTATCAAATGAGGGCTTAATCTTTAATTTTTCTATTTGGTTGTTGTACCTTTGGTTTTTTTTTTTTAAATGTTAAATTATACAAAATACCCCTTAATTTTAAGGTAGGTTTCAATTATGTCCCTAGACTTTGAAAAGTTCAATTTTTACCTTTGAACTTTGAAATTTGTTCAAAAAATACCATTGGAGAGTTTTTTCATTACAATAAGATGAAAATTGACGTTATGACTAATATGTAAAAATTGGAAGGCATACGTGGTATCATTTACAACATCATTAACGTAACCTGATGTGGCAGATGTGTAAAAATTGATTATGTAAATGATTTTAATAATATCTTTTGAGATGAAATAAATGATAACAACGATCTTAATCTTCTATATAGTTGTAAATTAGTATCATACATACGCCTTCTCATTTATACACATTATAGCTTTCATGCCAATTTCCATCCTTTATTTTAACAGAAAAAGATAGAACAAATTTCAAAGATCAAAGGTATTTTTTTATGGAACAAATTTCAAAGTACATGTGTAAAAATGAAACTTTCAAAGGCTAAAGACATAATTGAAACCTTACCCAAATTTAGGATATTTTGTATAATTTAACCCAAAAAAAAAAAAAAAAGACAGTGGCTTAATTTGTGAGGCAAATTGAATGTGCCTTACTGAATTTAATTTATGTTTTGTGTAGTGGCTACTCTTACATTTTTATTTCTTTTAAAAAAAATGGTGGAATAGTGAACATAGGCTTAAACAATTAATGTTTGATGGGTGTTTTAATTTTAAAATTTTTAAAAGTTTATTTAATCAAATATTTAATTATATATTAATTCATAAGGATGGTGCTACTTGACATCAATTTACTTCTTTGAAGTTAAATTTTTGTTCATCAAGATGTCTTCTAATTTGATATCAAGGTATGGTCTCTAAAATCATATTGGTGGTGCAAAGTCTTAACCATTTTATGTTGTGTTATTTTTTTCTATTTCATATTAGTGAACAGTGAAGGCAAGCAATGCAATTAATCAAGAAAAATAATTAATAATTAGCAATTAGCAATTAATAATGATGTAAAATGAAATATGAGTTTCTTGTTGATTACATTGAGTGTTTGTGTTAGAAGAACATGTTTAAAGATTTAGTTCAAATTTAGTTATAGATAATTTTTACTTGTTAAATAGGTGTTGAACCCAATTTTAGTTTTTAGTTTTTTTTTTGTATATATAATTAACATTTTGAGTTCTGTGTAATTTTATTTTGAGTATATTGTAACTATTTTCAATTTAATAATAAATTTAGATGGACTTGATGATGATGGTGTTAATATTATTTCAACTTTGTTGTTGGTATACTTACTCATTCACCAATGAATTTAAGGATAAATAAATTTTTTATTATATTTATGAAATATAATTTGGCCCCCAAACCCGTCCCTTGGATCTGCCTCTACATATAATGATATTTTTGAATTCTTTATCTCTAATCTCTAATCTATATCTATACTATATAAATAACGCTTAAGGGAGGAAACTTTTGATTTTATTTTTTTGCCATTTCTTAATTTGAAGACTTCCCATTATGACATTCTTAATTAAAAGATTTTTTATTATGCTCTCAATTTGAATAAAGGTTCTAAAATCTCTACGTATGTAATCTACAATTTGAATAAAGATTTTAAAATTTATGCGATCTCCAATCTTCCAACTATCTAATGCATATTTGAATTATCTGAATAATAAAATGATAAATTAAACATATTTGAATTTTGAATAATAAAATGATAAATTAAACATATTTGAATAATAAAATGATACAATAATACTTATATCCAATCTTCCAACTAACTCATGCATATTTGAATAATTTGAATAATAAAATGATACAACAATATTTATTTATTTATTAATATTAAACAATATTTACTGCATTAATTTTTTTTAAAAAAACTAATTTTAAAGATTTTTTTAATGCATATTTAAAAAGTTAAGAACAAAAATTTTAAAATTTTTTTGAACAATTGTTTTTTGAAAATATGAAATTAAAATAATACTTAAATACTTCTTTTTTTAAAAAATAAAGATAAGATTTTTTTTGAATAAGTATATTAACAGAATATTAGATTATGATCTATTGTGATTAATATACATAAATTAAATGTCATACATCATCAGTTTATATATCAGTTTTTGTATTTTTTCTTATTTATATAATTTATTATATTTAAATATAATTATTGTTAGTTATTAAAAATATAATATCATTGTAATTTTCAATATTATGGTAACAATTAATATTCAGATTCTAAAAGTTATTTTATTTGATAGAAGATTAAGGACTTTTTTTATTTTATTAATATTGCAGTTTTTAAAACTTATTATAAAAATATTGTACTTTTCAAACTATTTATAAAAATATTGTAGGTTTTATTAGGTGGAAGAAGATCGTCTCTTGAAGAGACGACCTACGATACGTGGCTGAGGTAACATATACTCCATTTAAAAAAAAAAAACACGTGTACAGGTCGTCTTTTGAAGAGACAACTTTTAAAAACAAATCTGATGCTACACAAAAATAAACATAATTTTCCTTGTTGGTAAAGTTGGTTGCTAGACGTCATTAGCATGTAGGCAGGCTTTGGTTTGAGTTTAGGATAACAAAAATTTTAAGGGGATATTTGGCCCATGGGTTTGGGTTGGAATGGTATTGGGTTCCAAACCCAAAACCATGTTTGGCACAAGGTGTTTAAAACCCTTGGTTTTGAAACACAACCCCATGGGTTACAACTGTACAACCCCATGGGTTTGTGCCATATTTTCCTCTTCCACTTGTCGTTTTCCATTTCCGACAACCACCAACAACGACATCTCTGGCGACCGCACCGACGACCCGACCACCGCTAACGACTACCTCCAGCGACCACTACGATGAGAACTCTAGAGACCAATCTAACGACCACCCATGCGACCTAACCACCCCAACAACTTGACACCTCGATGACCCAAGCACCCTGACAATCCGACTTGCCCGAACCACCACCAATGACCATCTAACAACCACTTTGACAACCTGACCACCTAGCAACCGTCGCCGACAACCACCTAGTGACCACTCCGATGACCCGACCACCCCAGCAACCCGACCACCCAGATGACTACTTCGACGATTACCCCGACAACCTGACTAACTCAACCACCCAAAACCATCGTTGACGACCACCTGGTGACCACCCTGGCGACCCGACCACCTAGCAACCCGACCACCCTAATGACCACTCCAACAATGACTCCAATGACTCGACCACTAGACAACCACCCAACGACCACTCGGATGACTTAACCAATCATATGACCACTCCAGCGACCCGACCACCCAACAACTACTGTTGACAACCACCCAACGAACACTCCGGCGACCTGACCACTGTGCAACTACCACCGGCGACCACCTCGGCAACCCAACCACCCCATCAACTTGATCACCCCAACAACCATTCCAATGATCACCCCAGCGACTCGACCACGTAGTCAATTTTTAAAATGTTAAAATAAAACTAAAAATGGCTACTAAACAAATTTTTAACCCAACATATTTGAAATATGTTTCAAAATACTGTAAAAAATAGAGTTTCTAATATTTTAATTTCTAAAATAGAATTCGAATTTTATAACTCATTTATCCTTGAAATAGATTTCAAAATACGATGCGAAATTTTGTTTAAATTCCATAATTTCTTAAATAGACGTCCAATATTTTATTTTTTTAAAATAGAGTTCCAAAAATATGTTTATGAATACTTTGTAAATATAGTTTTAAATTCCCTAATTTCTTAGATAGACTTCCAATTTTTTAATTTCTAAAATAAAGTTCCAAAAATATGTTTCGGAATACTTTGTGAAATAGAGTTTTAGATTCCTTAATTTATTAAATAAACTTCTAATTTTTTAATTTCTAAAATAGAGTTCCTAAAATAGTTTTCTGAATACTTTGTGAAATAGAGTTTTAAATTCCCTAATTTTTTAAATAGACTTCCAATTTTTTAAATTTCTAAAATAAAGTTTGATAACTCTTCAATAGAAGAGTTATTCCTGTTTAAAAATCTCTTATTAAACCTGCTTATTTGAGTGCTTTTGGTTGTTAAAGTCCCAAGTTTTGTATGTGTTTACTGTTAAGAGTGAATTTCTTTTAAGATGTGAAAATGATCTACTTTTGGCTAAGACATAAGCTTAATTTATTGAATTTTGCTTAAGGTGAAAAGCTTTGAAAACAATGTTGGGAGATGAATTTGGAGAGATAAGTAAAAATCATTGTTGAAGCATCTCTTTATTAAAAGAACCACATGATTCACACGTGTAAGAAAATTTATTAATTGAGTTGTCTACCTGTATTAGAATTGTCCAACCAACCCTGAATTCAAGGCTTCGAATAAGGTATTTAGATGAGACACTTTGGATGGGGAAAGGAGGCTGGAAAAGGAAGGAAGCTACGAAAATGAAGAAAGAAAAGCTAAGCAGGACTATCTACATTGGGAAAAGGAGCATATCATACTTTCTTATTTGTCCTAGGATTCGTACCCATTCGTTCTTTGCATTCTCCCTATATTGGAAGTATGACTACTGTGTGGAAGTGTAAGAGAGAACACCTGGAACCCGACCTCCTATGGACGACAACTCGATGCCTTCATCACCTTCAGCTACTACTTAGTTTTAATTCAGTTTGTGTTTTGGACAACTATTACTATTTCTTTTCTTCATTCCTTTCAGCTTATGTATTATGATATTATGAACTTTGGACCTTCATTTGCATTCTGGATTTCCTTTACTCCAACAACATCATTCTTCTTTCCCACGTATTAATTATTTAAAATATATGTCATTACTAATGTTATTTAATTTTACATCATCATGAATGGAGTGAATGAGATACTTGTACAAACTACACATTCATAATTAACTATGCTTGAAACAATTGATCCACATAATTGGTTAAAATATTGATATGCAATTCAGTAAACAATTATTAAGAAAAAAAATGGATCTGAAAAAAAAAACCGAAAAAAATTGTTTAAAAAAACAACCTAAACAAACTCAACCCAGCCCAACCCAACCCTGCACCCCAAACACAAGTTTCAGCAAACTAGCCAAACCCAATCCTGTACCCCAAACACAGGTTTCAGCAAACCAGCCAAACCCAATCATGTACCCCAAACACAGTAATCAAGAACCCCAAGGTTTCTGATTTCAACCAAGGATTCCCAGCGTTCCTGATTCCAAACCAGCGCGCCAAACAGCTCTAAGTGTGTTTTTTCCTTTTCTTTTTTCTTCCATTTTTCTTCCTGTTTTTCCTTTCTTTTTTGGTTTTTACGAATCAAATATAACAACTATAGTTTTTTTTTTTTTTTTTTTTTTTTTTTTTTTTTTTTTTTTTTTAATGTTTTAAGCCAATTGCATATTAATTATAATTTATTCCTTTTTTCTCCAAAAAATTGAAATTTAATTAAGTTTTAATTATTTGAAAACTTTTTTCTTTCATTTTTTCCCCTCTCTCTTTTTTACTTTTGTTTTTTTCTTTCTTTTTTACAAATGAGATAAAATAACTGCAGTTTTTTTTAATGGTTTACGCCAATTAAATATTAATTACAATGTATTCTTTTTGTTTAAAGAAATTGAAATTTAGTTAAGTATTAATTATTTAAAAAAAAATCTAATATGAGCTATTTTGAAATTAATATTCAATTGACTTAAAACATTAAAAAAAATTGTAGTTATGTTATTTGATTTTTAAAAAATAAATGAAACAAAGAAAAAATGGAGGGGCAAAATATGTAAGGAAAACACCAAAGAAAAAAAGAAAAAAAATTGTATATAATTAAAACTTAATTAAGTTTAAATTTTTTTGAGAAAAGGGGAATACATTGTAATTAATATGTAATTGGTTTAAAATATTTATATTTATATATATATAAAAGACTAGTTGTTATATTTGATATCTAAAAAACAAAAAAGAAAGAAAACACGGGAAAAATAAAAAGGAAAACGGAAGAAAAAAGAAAGAGAAAAAAAACTTGAGATTTATGTTCCTCTGAACTTGAACCCACGTCTAGCTTAGTAACGTCTGGTCGCCAACTTTACCAACAAAAAGAATTGTGTATTTTTGTGTAGGTCGTCTCGGCCTACATTCAAATTTTTTTTTTTAAAGGTTGTCTCTTCAAGAGACGACTTATACACGTATTTTTTTAATAAAAAAGTGGAGTATATGTCACGTGTTGTAGGTCATCTTTTCAAGAGACGATCTTCATCAATCTAATAAAAACTACAATATTTTTTTAAATAGTTTGAAAAGTACAATATTTTTATAATAAGTTTTAAAAACTACAATATTAATAAAAAATATCCGAAGATTGAATCTTCTATCTTGCAATTTTATGATAAAAAATAAATTCAATGCTTCTTAATTTATTATTATTAAAGTATGAATAAAAAATAATATTTTTGTTTAAATTAATTTATTAATAGGTCTTCTGAATTCATTGAACTTTTGTTAACAAAAATGAATTGACTAATAAATCTCTTCGAAACTTCTTTCATAGATTTGAAGAGTTCTAAAATTGAGAACCACGTATCTAATTAATGATTCTCTTGAATTTGGAAAAATCAGTGCAAAAAATATTTTTTTTGCAATTACTAGATAATTAATACGATTGTAAAAAAGTAATAATAATAATATTTTGTTTTAAATTAAAAATTGAAATTAAGTGGGTAATCAAATGATGCAAATCAAAATAAAAAATAATATTTTTGGTTTAAATTAAAGTTTGAAATTAAACTTTTCTAAACAAAAATAAATTTATTAAGACATCTTCTCAATTTAGTGAACGTTTGTAACAAAAATATATTAACCAATAGATCTTCTCGAAACTTATTTCTTAGATTTAAAGAGTTCTAAAATTGAGAATCACTATCTAATTAATGATTTCCTTGAATTCGAAAAGTTCATTACAAATTTTTTTTTTCAATTACTAGATAATACGAAAATTTAAAAAAATAGGAAAAAAATTATATTTTCTTTTAAATTAAAGTTTAAAAATAAGTGGGTAATCAAATGATGTTAATCAAAATAAAAAATAATATTAAATTGTAATTCTTCATTTTCCATATAGATAAGACTTACATTCAATTTTTACATGTACATTGCATTTTCAACATCATGAAACACGTGCAATGCATGTAGTATCCAACTAGTATATTAAAAAGTGAGGATGCTGAAAAAACTTTTTTGGACACTTTTGTCCCTTCTTTAATTTACTAATTTACAAAATATGTCATTATTGACTAATAAATAAATAAATAAATAAATAATTATTAATTATTAATAATTAATGTATAGAATTTAAAAGGTTGGAATGTAAAAAGTTTTTCCTACCACTTAAATATTTTTTTCCTTTAATTATAATTCGTAATAGAATTTTAAAAGCTCAAGAATTCAAAAAGTTTTGTAACTTTTCATCATCTACTATTATAAATAATGAGTTTTTTCACCATTTTTTCATCAACCTTAGAGTCTCATTATTTTTCTTCTTCTTTTTCTTCTTCTTTTTGGTTATCTCCATCCATTATATTGCTCTCAAATTCTCTTCAATCTCTAAGACTCTTCAATCTTGAAAGCACCTAAATCTGATATGAAGATATTAGTGGTACATTCAAGTTGCAAATGATGCATGTGTTGAATCGATATCTCGGATCCTAGACTTGTAACTTTGCAACTCCACTTAGACAAAATTCAATAATAGTGTTTATTTAGCAATATTGTAATTATTATTATTTTTTATCAAGTAGACAAATCTATTTTAGGGAATGTAGAGGTAGAGTCTTGCATTTTTTATTACTATTTATTCTGTTATTGTTATCTCATAAATAGTGTATTCTTATTTTATTTAAAATGTTTGTTAAAAAAATAAAAGTATAGATTGATTAATAAAAGCTTATATTTCTTTTGTTGAGGAAAAAAAATCATGTAGCCTTATGTCTCACAAAAATTTTAATAAATTATAAATAATAAATTAATTCATTTATTCATGATCAATAATAATTTTTTTTGAGTTCATCAATAATATATAATATTAAAAGGTTGAAATACAAAAAGTTTTATCATTCATTCCCAAATATTAAAAAATATTAATTATAATTAATAACATTAATTATAATTAATAACATTAATTATAATTAATAACATTAATTATAATATGAAATCAAATTAATAAACTAATTTTATCTTCATCCAGTTTAAAAAGTTAATTGTATTGTATTTTAAAAAGTGGTTAATGGGACAGGGAAGAATCATTCTTTTACTATTTTGTCCAAATGTTAATTTTGTAATTCTAATTGCATCCCTTAATTAATTATTATTTTTATATTTATTTTATTCCACTCTCTCCATTTAACTCTTGACATTTTCTCTCTCCCACCCATCTATTCAATAAATAAACTTAATATATATAAATTCAAAAAAAAAAAAAAACTTAGACACATTCACATTATCATGAATTCCACTCTCTCGGTTCAACTCTTAACATTTTCTCTCTTCCTCATCTATTCAATAAATAAACTTAATTTATATAAATAAAAACTTTTAAAATTTAAAAAAAAAAAAATTCACACACTCACACTCACGTTAACATGAACATTAATTATCCAAAAAAACATGTACATTAATAGCATTTTTAGCTATAATAGTAGAAAAAAAAAATTATGAACATTAATAGAACATCATCCTAATTTTTAAAGAAGTTACATAACAACATTGAAAAAAAAAACATAACAATAAAGATAATATATCCTAATTTTTTATTAAAAGAATGCTAATTAAATTTAAAATTCCTTTACACACTCACGTTAATTAACACCTACATTAAGAAGATCTTTAAACTCAAAAAATAAATAAGAAAATTTTCTTTTTTCTTTTTTTTTTTTTGTTTTACGGAAGTTACACTTTTTTTGACATTGCTTTAATACACTTTTAATCATTGATAAATGAAGGGATAATAAAATGGTAGAATATCGACAATTTTACCTTCCATTTATTTATAAAAATTAAATGATACTTCATGGAATTTAAAAAGGTTCAAAATGCTAAAAGTTTTGTAACTCTTCAATTTCCTACTATTATAAAAAGGACTTATTTTCCATTTGATCTCAAACACATAGTTTCATCTTATTTCTTTGCATTTTTTTTCTTTGATGACAATTCGTTTATTTTAGAGTATTTGTTATTGTGAAATGATGTTCTATCTTTCTCACTTGTTGTTATTATTTTTTAGTTATTTTATAATTGATGTTGTTTTTTTTTAAAGAACAAAAGCAATACAATATAAGATTAGCAAGGGAGCCTAAACAACTCATTCTCACGAAGCATAATGGTAACCCAAAGAGGTAGTTTACTCCTCAATTGCAGATCTAGCAAGTGCATTAGCAATTGTATTTCTTTCTCTCTTGATGTGCAGAAACTTGCGAAAATTGTGGAGTTTTGTTGATGAAATCCAACCTCCTTGGAATAAATGAGTATTTCAGAGACATTTTCATCCTCCCTTCGAAGCAACCAAATTGACGATAGACAATCAAACTGCACTATAACACTGTGATGTTATAATTGATGCTGTTGTTGTTTTGGATATATATTTTTTTAAATTTTAATGTTTATTCATGTTTATATATATATATATATATATATATATATATATATATATATGTTACTTTCATTCAAATGTAGCATAGTTTTTAAAATAATAATAATAATAACAACAATGTAAATATACTATTATTTTGCATTTTATACATTTTAAACATATTAATTTCAACAAATTAAATATGACATTTGTGTTACTTTCATTCAAATGTAGCATAGTTTTTTTAAATAATAATAATAATAACAACAATGTAAATATACTATTATTTTGCATTTTATACATTTTAAACATATTAATTTCAACAAATTAAATATGACATTTGTGTGATTTACAAGTCTCATTTCTCTCATTTACTATAATTTTTGCTTCAATTATTTTATAATTAAGGTCATTATAATTTATATTTCAATTGTCTGATTTTTTTTTAGGAAATATTTCAAATGTTTAGTTTGTTTTAAAATTGATTAATTGTCTCTTCAAAAGTTTGTTTTAAAATTGATTAATTGTCTCTTAAAAAATTATTTTTGATTAATTGTATTTTTCCTACATTAATTTTCTTCAATAATCTAATTTAATTTTTTCATTTTCTTTGTTTTTTTTTTCTATAATAATGATAAAAACAAAAATAAATATATTACTTTTTAGATGCAAATAAATAAGACCATTGTTGTTTTATATTTCTATACTTTGTAAACATATTAAATTTAGAAATTAAATATGTCATTTGCAATATGGTCGTCAAACAATAAATCTTTATTTTATATTTTAATATAATTAAATACACCATATTTATTATTATTATTTTTTGAGTAAATCAATCTTTATTAATAATATGTTGATTTGAGTCATTGAGTAATAATAATTTTACAACTTTGAACATTCCCCAAGCCCACCTTTTACTCAAAAAAAAAAAAAAATCCCATATTCCACCTACATATATATGTTTATTTAAGTAATTAAAATTTAATCATCTCCAAACCTCTTAAATTTCTCACACCCAACAATATAAATGTTTGTCTATTGTAGAAACTAACAATATAAATGTTTGTCTTAAGTTTATAATTCTAATTTGATGAAGTTGAATAATGCTATTTTTTGTAGAAATTAACATGCAATTTTCAAGAATGTTATTTTATACTTATTATAGTATTTTTTTTCTTTAATATTTTTTTATTTAAAATGTTTGTACATGCTTTAATTTTTTTTTTGTTCAACAATATGTGAGGTGAGAGTTCGAACCTGTAATTTTTTAATCCAGTATATATGCCTTAACCATTTAAACTATGCTCATGGTATCTTCTTTAATTTAAATTTGATAACTCACAATATCCTAATCTAGATTCAAAATTTATAAGAAATTTAGCATGTTCATTAGATTATTTTATTTTCTTTATTATAATAATTCATATATATTATATGAATTATTTTTTTTAAAAAATAACATATGTAATATTTGAGAATATATTAGATAAAAATTATTTAGCTCAAAATGAAGCATTCAATTTTTTTAATAGTGAGTCCATTAGATTTTCTAACAAACCACTATAAAATTTATTACTTTCAATATAATAGCTTTTATTATAATGAAAATTTAAAGAAATTGTTTTTACCTCTAAAATATAACTTATTATAAAGGTATATAAAAAAATTATAAAATATACATGTGACTTTTAAATAAAATAATAATGGGTATGTTAATATAAAATATTAACTAGTTTATGAATCAAAATTACATAAATTAATTTAAATTATTTATAAGATTATAATTTTTTTAGTATCATAAACTTATAATTGTCTATAAACTTATAATTCTTTTAGTATAATAAACTTATAGATTACTTCATAATATATTAGTAATTAATCTATCCATTGTATTTTATACAAAATTATTTTATTAATTATAAGAAAAATATGCATAATTTGATATATAAACGTGCATTGCACGTGGTAAAAAAACTAATATACATATGTGATGTTGTACTAAAAAAAAAAAGTGAAAATTTTAAGATGTTTTTAGTTATTTTCCCCCAACTAGAATATAATGTCTATGCAAATGCAGAATTTAGGGACAAAATAAATTCATGAGTTCTTTGGGGGGTTTGTACGGATGACTTAAAAAATTGTGTCGATATAATATATGATCCGATTTTTCAAAATAAGTTTTTATAACCTTTTACTAGTGTCAGCAAATATTTTTTTAATAGTTTTTCCCCTCTCCTCTCGCTCTTTATTTTTCCTCTTGCTCTCGCTCTAGCTTCCTATTTTCTCTCTTGCTCTCAATATGGCTCCCCCTTCTCCCTCTCACTCTTGCTCTTGCCCCACTATTTTTCTTCTTCCTGTTTTCCCACTGTCGGTGCCCCTCTCCATCGCCGATGACTCTCCCACCGCCAACAACCCTTCTCACCACCAACAAGGGTACCTTTCAGATTTGAAAATCTTTGCCGACAATCCTCTCCACCGTCGATGAGTGTACCTTCTAGATCTGAAAATTTTCAGATTTGAATTTTTTTTTCAGATCCGAAAAGCACCCTCATCGACAGTGAGAGAGTCGTCGGCGGTGCAAGAGTCACTAATGGTGAGAGGGAGAGGATGAGAATACACCGGAGGAGGGCAAGAGAAAGTGAGAGGGAATGAGAGAAAGATAGAAAAAAAAATTAAAAAAATGTTTGAAAATGGTTAGAAAAACTTATTTTAAAAAACCAAGTTAAAATTTATTTAGGTGCAATTTTTTAGGTTAGTATGTCAAAATACTCGGGTTCTTTGGCCATGCAATGATTAAAACCTGTTGTAACATTTTAATATTTATTATTTATTATGAGTATTTTACTTTTTAAATGAGAAAGTTTTCATATAATAAAGAGAAGAACGTATTTAGTTCTTTATTTGTAGAGAAGTTAAAAGTTTTGGTCTCGTTTGATAACCATTTGGTTTTTGGTTTTTTGTTTTTGAAAATTAAGCCTATAAATACTATTCTCACCTATGGTTTTACTTGTTTTGTCATCTACTTTTTACCTATGTTTTAAAAAACCAAGCCTTGTTTTGAAAATTAAAAAAAAATAGTTTTCAAAAGTAGTTTTTGTTTTTAGAATTTGGCTAAGAATTCAAATGGTTCTTTAATGGAGATGAAAACCATTGTAGAGAAATTGGGAGAAACAAGTTTAATTTTCAAAAACCAAAAACCAAATGATTATCAAACGGGGCCTTTACAATTCAATTACTTATTTATGTATTAAATTCTTAGATCTAAAATTCTAATATAAATACCTCTCTTACCACACTCTCAAACACAACATTTTTCAATATTCTCTTCTCTTTAATTTCTCATATTTTTCTGTATTTTGCTCTTTTAAGAGCAATTGACCAAAAGATGGTTGTTATTTATTGTGGAGCTTTGAGCTCAACCTCATAATGAAAAGTGAGCTACATAATATTTTAGTTTGGTTGTTGTATCTTGAGAGGGCAGACTAAAGAAGAACTGTTGCACCGGTGGTTGATAAATAAATATATACCGCAGAGGGCTTGAATCTCCTTAAAGAGAGTGAGATACCCACGTCTCAATTTAATTGTTTACATGTTTGTTTCTCAATATTTACTCAATTTTTCTCTATTATTTGTAATTCTCCCAACAAAACCTAAAATTTTTAAAAAAATAGATTTCAGGATTTATTCTTTCAAATATTAATCGAAAAAATTTAGCAAATAAAAAAGTATTGGAAAAAGTAGGAAACTGTGGAGCTCGAGAATCTCACAGAGAGCCCCATGATCAGTTGCTGTCTCCTTAGCGAATCTCACATGAAAAATGCGTCTCTCTTTCCACCGTTCCTTTGGTTATCAGTCCTTTATTTTTCATATAAACCCCGAATATTGTATTTTAAATATTCATAATTACACGTATAGTATATTCTTCCATTCTTAAAAACCCTTAATACACAAATTTTAATTTGGATTCTTTTCATTGGTTTTCTGTATTATTGATGGCCAAAAGATTCTCATTAAATTTTTTCATATATAGTGCAACCGGACAACCAAAAAAAAAAAAAAAAAAGAGAGAGAATAATATGAAAAGTTTTTAAAGTTTTTTTTGGGGTTAAGTTTTCAATGTAAAATAGCTCTCTTAGGAATTCAAGGTACAAATTCTTGTATTCACATTTTTTATGTTGTATTCTAAACAATGTTGGTTGTAGTTTTATGTTTTTTAAAACTAATTTAAGACACTGTTTGATAATCATTTTGTTTTTTGTTTTCTGTTTTTGAAAATTATATTTGTTTTCTCACAAATTTTTTAAGTAAGTTTTTCATCTTTCTTAAAAACACATTTGAATTCTAAGCCAAATTTAAAAAACAAAATCAAGTTTTTAATAACTATTTTTTTTTAGTTTTCAAACTTTGACTTGATTTTTTAAAAAGTAGGTAATAAAATAAGATAACTATAGGTGAAATTATTGTTTGTAAGCTTAATTTTTAAAAATAGAAAACTAAAAATAAAATAATTATCAAATGGGTCTTAACTAATTGATGTTTTTTTTTCCTTGTCTTGTAATTAAATTTCTAACATTTGTTTTTTTTTTAAAATGTCTGCAAAACTTTTAAAAACTAAACAAATAACTTGTTTCATAATAATTTTATTTTTTGTTTTATATTTTTAAAAGCTCAATCCTTGTTTCAAAATTTTTATCTTAACACTTTTTGAATTTTTAACTAAATTAAAAAAAAAAAAATGTTATAATAAGCTTTTAATAGGAAGGAATTCACCCAACATGAGCATAGCTCAATTGGCATAAAACATGTAACTTCAGTTTAAAGGTTAGAGGTTTTGAATCTCTCACCCCACATATTGTCAAAATAATAATAATAATAATAATTATTATTATTATAATGTGCAAGAATTCAATCTTCAACTTTAAGAAAAGAGTATAAAAGTCAACCTAAACATAATTTAATTGGTTAAGGGATATATAAGATTTGAATAGATTTCTTGAATTTTAAAAGTGTCTAAGAGCCATTTAATTTGTAATTTTGTATCTTATAGGTCACTTAACCTATTAGATATTTTTTTTAAAAAAAATATCAGAAATCTTCTAGCAACTAATGTTTTTCCTCCAATCTAGTCCTACCATAGTTTTATGGATAAAATATTTATTACAATTTCAAAAATTGATAGTTGGTTCCCCATCTTTCCATTAATGGTTCAAACTAAAAAAAAAAAAAAAGGAAAAAAAAACTAATGCTTCTCTTCCAGTTTTCGTTTTCCCTTTTTAAGGTTGGGGCCCAAAATAAGAATAATACTAATGTATCTAAATTGAAGTAGACTATAATTATTAGCATCAATAAATCATTAAGTACCTCTTAATACTTTTCCATATTATCAATAGATGGTTTGACCATATTATTGATTCACTTTAAAAAGCATAATGCTAATCTGATTAGTTTATTTTGTAAATTGCCTCATACTTTCTTGTCTCATTACTAAAGTTTGTAGGAATTAGCTCATTTAATTATACGAATTCTTTTAACTTAGTCAAACATTAGAGAGTCTATAGATTTTCAATGAAAGTTTTACTTATAATTGAGTGAATATTGGATACCTACTATTAGCATTTGAGAGAGCCTAAAGGAATATTATTCATAGACTAATAGATTTATATGCATCCCCAATGAATATACTAAACAATTGGTGGATATAAGGTTTTAAAGGCTTATTTGAGAAATAATCTATCTATAATTTTGTCACACATTGAAATCAACAATGATTTTGAGACAAAGATCATCTTCATTTGAAATGCAAAACATGCTTTGATTGATTTTTTTTTTTTAACAATCATTTTTAATTTTAGCTAATGGATGAGTTCTAACTTTTGTTATGCCCTAGGATTAAAAGGGTATCTAGTAAATGAGAAATTGTATGAGGAGACTGATATAATGTGGCTGGCAGTCAATCTTATTCCATTGGATGTAAGAGAGAAACAAAAAAAATCATAGTTTTACCACGTATTTAAGAGTTTGAAGGGAGGCAACCACAATGTGGTGGCCACACTAAATGAAAAGGAATCAAACTCCTACAATATTTAGCTAATTTTTCTATACGGTCAAAAAGTCAAGCATAGATCAGGTGTGATGAACATATAACGTAGAAAATGATTGATTTTAGGAATAGAAAATAGAATGGTTGGGTTTATGGAGCATCCAATCTAAAACATTCTTGTTATCTAAATGAGGAGGCGTGAGAGTGAATAGTTTATATATAATGAGCAGAAAATGATTCTGAAGCAATGGCTCTCCTGTTACAACCAAAGCCTTTTTAAGGCCATTATGCTCTGTTTGCCCAAATTTGGGTTTCTCATTGCACATCAAAGTACTCTGTACCATTGATGCTTGCTCTTTTGTTTTTCTTTTCTTTTTTCTTTTTCCAAATCAATGGCTCTTACTGCTCAATGAGTGGACCCCATGCTCCATTGATTTGGATTTTGATGCACTTCAAATCTTTCAACATTTCTTTTTTTAAATTTATGAGAAAGCTCCATATGGGAGAACAAACCCTAGAATCTAATGTGGGGTACTTCTCTCTGCCAATGTCCATTATTTCCCTCATGCAAGTAGTTTTGATTAACACAACTTCATGATCATGTACTTTTTTTTTTTTCTCTTTTTCTTTTTGATACTTTGAAATTAAAGGGGTCTAAAGTGCCAATTTTTCTTGATGAAGATTGATGAGGAATCTTGGTTTTAGATATAAATGGTGTTGGTATAGAACAAACGGTTTTGTTTTCTTCTCCTTAACTTTGGAGATGTATGGATTTTGAAATGACTCAACTAGTTGTTGATGATCCTCAAATTTTGTTGATTTATACGTAAAATTTTCTTATATTTTATATCATTTTTTCAAACTAAAAGTCATATTTATTAATATAATATTTCAACTACTAAAGAATATATTACATTTAATTTTAAATAAATAGCATTTTGTAATCGAGAAAGCTTTCTATTAACACTTCAAAAACTGTTAGATTTCATTTTCAAGAAAATAATAATTTTTTTTGTATGTTAACATTGTAGAAGCCCCCCCACCATATGATATATTCTTCTGTTTTTTTATATATTTAATAAATTTACAAAGCCTACTAATTTTCTTTATCTAATATTAGAAGTAAATTAAATAAGAAAGGGTGGGTAGAAGATCCTACGTACCATGAAACTAACCTTTTCTTTCTAAAAAAAAGATGGCATTAATATATAAGGATAACTAATAGAAAAATGTAGTACTCAAAAAAAGAAACAACTAATAGAAAAATGTGCTAATTTATGACCTTTATCATTCATCTTAAAAGTTGAAAGAAAAGACTTATCTATTTCACTTTTTTAAAAAGGAAAAAAATAAAAAATTATCTACCTTTTGTTCAATATTATGTTGAAACTTCGATATCCTCTCACAAAAATTCACATGTTTATGAAATTAATCATTTAAAATTATCATCTTACAAAACAAATGCAATGTAGTTCGAAAGACAATGTCATTTCCCTTTTTGCATTCACTATTTAAAAAGGAGAGAGTTAAACGATGGGAAGAACATGAAGTGCAGAAACATTATTGAGAACCAATAAAAAAAAGAAACCCAAATAAAATAAAGGAGAGATGGTTTGAGAAAGGACTGCGCTGAAGCAGATCATTCCTTTATTGGATTTAAAAAGGTTGAAGTGGGATGGGGGTTAATATCTTTCAATTGTGCTTTCACATGTCAAAAATTAAGATGAGTGAATTTTTACTATTTGACATTAAAACTTTCAAATTTGTGGAGACAACCTTTTGACCTCATAAAGGTTAGAGAAAAATTCATTGTTTAATCTTATGATTAAGCAAAGTTTGACATTACTTTTAAAAAGTGTTTTAGTCCATTAAGAATATTTTTCAAAATTTTCATAATGTTTGGTTAGGTAAAGGAAAATTTCTAGTACTCCTTTAGTACATATTCTTTCGGTTCACACTATGAGTTTTTTTTTTTTTTTTCATAAATAATTTTTCAAACATTGATAGACTTGACATCATTCTTAAATAATATTGATGTGGCTGACAATGAAGGAAAGTATTATATACTATCATATAGAAATTTTTTCAGGTATAAAAAAAAGTGCTTATAGAAGAAAATTATCATTAAAAAAATTATTTTTTTTAGAATATTACATCATAAATACAAAGAGTTTTTTTTTTTTTTTGAAAGCACAAAGATGAAGATTTAAACCAACAAATTTTTTTTTTTAAAAAGAGATAGAGATGCCACATCAATTATGCTTAGCAAAACTTTTGTGAGTACATATTTTAGTAAATTGTAATGAATATTTGTTTTTCTTAAATTTAGGCATTTTAGTGTTAGATTGGACATTGTCTATTAATTATTTGATTTTGGGGCTGAAATCGATTGTTCTAGTTGTGGGCATTTTTGTAATTGAAGTTTGAATGTCTTGCTTTCTTTAGATTTGGGTGGGATTTGGACAATCTTATAGTTTTATTTGAAGAATATAATAATTAATATATTTTCAAGTTGATAAATTCAAATCACCTAGGACTCAAACACGATTTTTCCTCTTAGAAGCAATTATATTATCACTAAAAAAAAAGAAACTTAATACAATAATCATGAATATATAAAACAAAGAGCAAATAACACCGCGGAGATCTACTCCATTACCTTTAAATTGTGTTAAATTTAGAAAATCGAAGTTGTTTAAAATAATCAGATAAGGACTCGAACTTAAAAGTCCGTGCCCTTATAACATATTAAATAAATTGAATGGGTTACTAAATTAAGATGTAAGAAAGTGTAATTAAAGAGAGTTGGGTGAGAAATATGAGATTGAGATTGGGTTATCTTGGAAAAAGCAAATGGATGAGGATTGTAAGTGGACAACAAAACAAAAACAAGACATGAACGTTTCGCCACATATGGGTGGGGTTCCCACAAAACTTACTCCCCGTTCCCATGTGCCTCGATCACTTCTATTTTTCTTACAAATTTTTAGTGCTCACTGTCTCCCCTTTATTTTATTTTCTTTTTTCCTTTTAGAACAAAAAAAAACAAAAACAAAAATCCATTCTTTTCTTTTTAATAATAATTTAAAAAAATACAACATTTTATTCTCTCCTTTTCTTTTGTGATAAATCTACGTGTTTCCCACTCTGGATTTCTACGGCAAAGAAATAAAAGGGATCTTTTTATTCATTTTTCTCCTCTTCTTTTTCTCGCAACCATTTATCTTTGTTGACTAAGTTCAATTAACTAAATTTAATAATCATTTTGATCTTTTATCTTATTCTTGTCTTCCTGATTTCAAAGCAGCAACACCGACGAAGGATTTTAAATGATTTATTTTGATCAGTTTTTGAATCTTGTATGATGTTTGATCGCTTGTTATAAAAAAAAAAAAAAAAATTAAGTGATCTTGAAAGTGTAAGAAAAGTACCTTTACCTTTAAAAAGATGTTCTTTAACCTTTTGGCAATTGGGAAGATTAATAAACAATGGGTAAACGTCCCACGTTCAAACTTTTAGAGAAAATTATTCCATGGGTGGCATTATGTGATTGTCATTTTTGAGCCGTTAAATATACAAGAGTAAAATTAATTTTTTATCAAGTAACTATAAGAGTAAAAGTTATATTATGGTTGTTATGGGTGAAATTTGGATTTAATCAAATATCTCAAAACAAGATAAAAATCAAGATGATAAGAGCTCACATGAGAATCTAGCCAACAGAACTCTGCAAATCCAGATTAACCTTTTTAAATCAAATTCCTACATAGTAGGAGAAACTCATTTGAATCCTTATCAGAAAAGGAATACAGAAAATCTAAATCAAAGGATTCTATAAATACGTCATTATGATCCAAAGAAAGGGAGTTCAACTTAACCCTCATTCTCTAAACTCTAGTTTGTTATACCAAAATTCTCCTAGCTAACTTAAGCATTGGAGCTAGTGTGACAAACGCTACATCGGTGCTTAGTTTTTTTTTCTTTTACAAGTAATCTCTTTTTTCTAAATTATAAATTTACAGTTGAAGCACGTGAAGTCAAATAATATTTTTTCTAGCCACATTTTGGCATCAACAATGGTCATCATTTCATACTCTTTTCCTTTTATATATTATCATAATTCCAAGATCGAATCATTTCAAATCATATTACAAATATTTGCTGAAATAGTTCTTATTAGCTAACTTAAGCATATATTTTTTTTTGAGCAAACTATCTCTACCTTTGAATATCTACCACAAATAGTGATGTAATATTAAAAGAAAAAATAGTGGTCAGATGGAAGGTGGCACCTAACAAATGAAACCCCACCACTGGCAAACTCCATCCAGTGGCCCAAAATGCAATAACAGTGGGTTGTGCAGGCCCAACTTGGTGTAGAAAGTAAACTATTAGGGGCTGTTTGGGGCACTGAGTTATAATAACATGAGTTATAATAGTCTGTGGGTTATAATAGTCTGTGAAATAATATAATATTATTTAAAATGCAGAGTTGTTTAGTCTAGGATTATAATAGTCTGCGTTTGGGGTGCAGAGTACTCCACAGATTATTATAACACAGGTTATTATAACCCTTATCCCAAACAGGCCATTAGAATGTTGGTTTATTAAGGGCACGTTTGGGGGACATTTTTTTTTTTATTAATATTGTAGTTTTTAAATTTTATTATTAAAATATAGTTAGAAAAGTAAGTATACTAATATATTAGAGGGCATGGGTTCAAGCTTAATGTAATGCATTTTTTTGTTTTTCTTTATCTCTCCGTTTTTCCTCTCTTTTTTTTCCTTTGCTTTTTTGTTTATTTTCTTTTCCTCTCTTTTTTCCATCCGTTTTTTCCTTTTTTTTTCTTTATTTTATTTCTTTTAAAATTATACATAACTACAGTTTTATTTTTGTTGGAATTCATAACTACCGTTTCTTTTAAAATTTTAATTAAGTATTAATTATTTAAATCTTTTTCTATAGTAAAATAAAATTAATATTACACCAAAAAATTATACATAGTTAAGTTTATGGAAAAAAATCAATTTATAACTATTTTCATTTGATTTTTTTTTTTCATACTTTCGTTTGATTTAATTTAAAATCAACTTCAAATCACCTAAATGAAGTTATTATTCTCCTAAAGTCTTATCGAAGCAGTAAGAAAAATTATCACGAAATTCTTTTTAAATCAATCATATTAGAAAATTTTTGTTAGAGAATGATAGTTTTTCTTTGATAAGACTTAAAAAAAAATTCTACATGAAGAAAACTATCATTCTCTAACAATTTTTTTTTAATATGATTGATTTTTCATTCTCTCGTCTCTCGTATTCCTGTATTTTTTTCTATTTACTTAAAAAGAATTATGTGATAATTTTTCTTACTGCTTCTATAAAACTTTGGGATAAGAATAACTTCTTTTAGGTGATTTTAAGTTGATTTTAAATTAAATTAAATGAAAGTACGAAAAAAAATTAAATCAAATGAAAATAGTTATAAATTGATTTTTTTCCCCTTAAACTTATCTATTTATAATTTTTTTGGAGTAATATTTATTTTATTATACTTTAGAAAAAGATTTAAATAATTAATACTTAATTAAAATATTAAAAGAAACGACAGTTATGAATTCCAAAAAAAAAAACCTGTAGTTATATATAATTTTAAAAGAAATAAAATAAAGAAAGGAAAAAACGGAAGGAAAAAAGAGAGAAATATGGAGAGGCAAAGAAAATAAATAAAAAGGCAAAGGAAAAAAAGAGAGAAAAAAGGGAGAGAAGAAGAAGAACAAAAAAAAAAGTGTTACATTAAGCTCAAACCCAAACCCCCTCTACTAACATATTAGTATGCTTACTTCTCCACTAAATTGCCTGGAGCAATTGTTATTATTTGTGTATAGGTCGTTTCTTGAAGAGACGATCTATGCTAATTTTTTTTTAATTTACAACAAATGGCAACATGTCTCTTTGAGAGACGACATGCTACCACGTGGCGAAAGTTGTCCCTTCAGCCACCTAATTAAAACCACAATATATTTTAATAATAAGTTTCAACAACTACAATATTAATAAAAAAAATGTTCCATATATTGGAAGTGGTTTTGAAATGATTAAAATTACTTCGAAATATGCCATTAATCATTCAAAATCAACTTAGTGTTTGATTTTATACTTTTAAATGCGATTTTTATTTCATAAAAATTGATTTTGAATAATTTAAAAATATATTTTGGAATAATTTTGAATGAACAAAAGTGATTTTAACAATTTTAAAATCACTCACAAACATGCCATAATATATTTTATTGTAATTATTGAACTTTTTTTAGTTCGACAATAAGTAAAGTGTGGGATTCGAAATCTCTTGATCGAGGATATATGCCTAAATTAGTTGAGCTATGCTCAAGTTGGAAGGTAGTTATTTAACGACTTAAAAGTGAATGAAAAAATTTGCAATAGATGCAATAGAAACCAAACTAATTTTTTTCTAGTCTAGTGAATCAACTCAATTCTTTTATAGATAAGTTCAAATACTTCAGTGAATAACTAAATTGTAGACCTTTAACATTAACATTCAACAACGAAACAGTCAAGGTTATTGAAGATTTTATCCAAAATTCAACCAACCCAGTTTCTACTTTTGAAATTTGAAAGACTTCCATTTTTTGCTCACAATATTACCTTACAAATTATGGGTGAATTTTCGAACCCACACCCGAGGAGAGACACATATGCTTGACCAGTTGAGTCATACTCATGTTGGCGCGGAAGATCAATAATTATTCTAAACTTTGCACAATCAAATAAACAAACAAATGTATTAAATCAAAGAATGGTTCATAAACCTAGCCAATCCAGGTTGGGGTCTTCCTCTTGCACGTTCACCTGGTTAGCAGGGTGGGGTGCACCCTTTCTCAACCACTCTGCAATCTCTCTATCCCATAAAAGCTTCAACTTTTTCAGATTTCTGATTGACAATGGCAGCTTGCGCAAACTCGAGCAGTGCCTCATGTCAAGCTTTTCTAATTGATGCAATTCACCAATCTTCTCAGGAAGCTTGGCAAGATCAAGACAGTGAGATATATCAAGATGGACTAACTCCCGAAGCTTCGTCATCGACTCTGGCAACTCTTCTAGATATATGCAAGATCTAAGCCTCAGTTTTTTTAGATTAATCAGCTTTCCAAGATCTTCTGGCAAGGAAGTTAGTCCATGGCAATTCGTAATGCTCAGCTTCTGCAAGTTGACAAGGTCACACAGTCCATTGGGGACTGCACTCAAATCCTTGCAGAGGTCTATGGAAATCTCCAGCAAGTTTGGCAACAAATCCGAGACTTGGGTCGAAAAGTTCATGAAAGTTTGACCAAATTTGCACATAACAAAGGATATTTTCTGCAGATTTATCAGCGGTTTCGGGTTTGAATTAGTAAAGAGAGGAACTGAAATCCGCTCGAACCTGATTCGTTCAAGACTTGGTAGACAGTTGAATGGTTGATTATCTTCACTTGTCACCTCATTTAGAAAACACCCAAAATTTGCGATTATCAGAGCTTTCAATTTATTCATTCTCTTGATGAACCCAGGCAAGTTGTAAGTTCTTGACTGAAGATTAAGAATCAGAACCTCCACTTTAGGTGCATCCATGTCAGGCCAACTTGATGAGAATCTCTCATCTGCAACATCCAAAATCCCTTGAGTTTGTTGTGAATGTGCAAAAAAAGAAAATGGAACATCACAGAGAGACAGAAAGTCAGAAAGACCTGTGGTTATGGATATAAGCCGGGCATTGGAGGGATGCTTCTCTTGTTCTACCCACCATTTGGGAAGATCATTTCCATTAATGTCCAAGAACAATCTTTTTCTTTGTTCTATGGTCTCTATATTCATCAAGTAGATAGCCAAATCTCTCAGACTATCATGCTGAGTGAAAAAGTACTCTTCGTAGAAGTCATCATCATATTTTCTGATGAATAACCCCACAAAACGAATCAGTTGCTATTATCTTTACATCAATACAGGCAATAATATCAGCAGTTGGAAAAACGTTTGATATTCGAGTACAAAGTAATTCGATTTTTGAGCAAATATGTGCACAGTATTTACCTTGTCGTGACAGAATTAACTAGACTCCGAGAGGATAGTTCGTCGAGGGTGACCATTGCTTCAATCTCATCTTGTTCATACAAAACTGTGCAAATGTCAATGAAGGTAGAAGCAGGAATTCTCTGGTCTTCAGGAAAAGAACCTAAATCCAGGAAACTCTCCTTAGTTACCATCTTATCATCCAAGACATCCAGACTGCTCTGTAGGCATTCAAGAAGTTCTTTCTCAGAATCAAATATGGAGCCACTTCTAGACAAATTCCTCCCTGTAACTTTCCAAACCGATGTCGGTCTGTGGGAAAGTGACCTTCCGATTACCTTCAGAGCAAGAGGGAGTCTCTTGCATCCCCCAATTACCTGAAATTAAATTTCAAAGAAATTTTCAAATTTGCTTTTTAAAATACACATACATAGACATCTCACATGTGGAAAAAGGAGAGAGTAGACATATACATAGCAGCAAAGTATAGAAATAGAACTATCAGATTAGAGAAATATTGCCTTTTCTACAGTTTCTTCATCAGGGAGCTTAGAACTTCCATTCTCCAATGATGCCGAGCGACAAAAAAGTTTGATTGCATTCTCATTGTTCAAAGGTTCCAAATAATAAGACTCACTAAATCTTGGGAAAGAAAACCTTGAAGTGACCAAGATCTTGCAGCAAGGCAATTGAGAAAACTTATCAAGAAGGTATTCTGATTCTCGTCCATCCCACACATCGTCTAACACAATCAATATAGGTTTTTGACTTGTTTGCTTCAGCCACAGTTCTAAATAGCAGAATGCATGCTCATCACTTTGCAAATCAGGCATTTGAATGCCTCTGAGGCTTTCAATTATGTTTTTCATTGAAAGCTTCAAGTCTGGTTTTCTTGAAACTGCAACAAAGAAGATCTTCCCCTGGAATATATCTATCAAGATGCCAAAATAGAAAGCTCCGTTAAGAGATGCATCAAGTTTCATTATCTCGCCATGAAATTAGCAGCACCCAATAGTTCAATTGAAGTTCATTCCCGGATCTCAATGGCCATTTTTTTTTTCTTTTCAAAAGAATGATTTTGGCGTACCTTTGATTTCTTTATCGTGGCAAAACTTCATAGCCAGTGTGGTTTTTCCACAGCCTCCAGGAGCTGTCACCACCAACATTTGAACCCCATTTTTGAGAAGTTTCACCTTCAATTCCTTAACTGGCTTCTCCAACCCAACAGTTTCTTCTCGCAGTTGAGGAACCAGACATGGAAGTACAACCAAATCCACTGGCTTGCACGACCCACCTCCGTTATCGAGTCTGCAAAGAATCTCCATAATTTGGTTCATCATCTTCAAGCTCTTCTTCTGGTCTCTAGCCATCTGGAACATCAAAACGTCCATGAAGCTTCGAAGTGCAGTATCCAAGTCCCGAAGCTTTTTGGTGAAAAATGGTTTCTTCAGATAATCAAGATTCCCCAATTTCACATCGCCGCACTGGAGAATCAGCCGCTTCCCTTCATCCATTAGATCCCTCAATTTCTGCGTTTCTTCTTTTGGGTAATCGAGGTACTCATTAAGCTCATCAATTTGCTTCACCAAAGGGCTTATAGCATTTAGCTTGAAGCTGATTTCCTTAAGAACAGGACTGAAATCGATGGCCCTTTTGCCCAAATCCAAGATCGCTTGGAGCAGCTCCCCAACTACAGCACCCAAAACAGCTCCACCCACCAATTCCAGCGCCATTTTTTTCGTCAAAAATAGTAACAACTCTGGGGTTTCATCGAAGGAATGTGGTTTAGCAAAGCTGAAAGCTATTTGAATAATTCGAATCTTGTGGCGCTTTCTGGAAGTGGGAATGGGTCGCCGAAATTAGAGAATTTCAAACGTGGTGGAATGGGAATGGGATCGTTCCACCATTTCTTAAAGCTAACTGAGTTGATCAGCAAGCATCTATTTTGTTTATTCTGTTTTTGGGTGTAAATGCGTTCAGTTTGTGAGTGAACATATCGAAGTAGTTGACATTGTATAAAAACAGTATTTTCGTCGTGCCATAAAAATATTGACGAATTAGTTCAAACAGAAAAAGTCAACAAAGTATTATTAATGTCAAATGTAATATTAATTAGGGAAAATTTCAATTTTTTATTCTTAAACTTGCCTACATTATATCAATTTTCACTCTAAACTTTTAATTTCATCAAATTAGACCATTGACTTAGTTAAAGGTTGTAATTTTTACCATCTATTCAATTATGCTAATTCACTCACTAATGTTAACAAAAAGCAAGGTAAAAATGTAACAACCGAAGAAAAATAAATAATTTATTTATTTTATTGGTTTTTTTAAAAATCTTTTTGAATTAGGATTTTATCTTCTTTTTAAATTAGGAGATAAATTTTTATTTATTTATTTTTTTAAAAAGAAGATAATCTTTTAAGGGTTTTGATTAGGATTCTTTTAAAAATGGTCTTTTAAGCCCTAACATTTTTTTATCAAAAGTTTTGACGGAAAAAAGAGAGAAAAGAAGAAGTTAGTTTTGCAGTTTCCTCTCTAAAGAAAAAGCAGTAAGTTTTCTTCCATTCTATTTTAAAGTTTGTTTTCTTTCTTGATTGATTGAATTTTTCTTGAAAAATTTTGGGTTTTTGTTTTCAATTCTTAATTGTTTAGAATGAAAAGATTCTTGAAATCTTTTGTCCTAAAAAGTTTTTAGGTTTTTGGTTTGCTTAATTCTTTATCAAAGTTTTTCATCTTATGAATTTTGGATTAAACTTAAGGTTTGATAAAGGAAAATTTTCCATAAATTTTCAGATTTTATTTTCTTCTAAATTTGGGACTATTTTTAGTGTTTTTGGGTTCTTTTTGTACAAGAAAGTTTACCAAATGATTGTTTCTTTAAAGTGTGATTTATAGTTTTAATTTCTACATGAAAAGAGTATGTTTTAAAGGTTTTTACAGCAGTTTTATCCAGATTTTTCAGATCTGATTTTGGTGTTAAAAAGTGGCAAATCTTGATTCTTTTAATGTTAAAATCTTGAAGAATTTTGTTTTAAGAAACATAAAATTTTCTGGGTTATTTGTCTATAATTTATGATAGTTTTGAAGGTTTTAAAAGTTGTAGGATTGAAAATTCGTTTGGTATTTTATTTCGTATTGAAAAGTATTGATTTTATCGATTGTAATACGTTTTTAATTGGATTTTAAAGTTTTTTTAACCCAGTTTTCAGTATTTTTTTTAGTCCAAGAACCCTATTTTCCCTAACTTTTTATGCAGAAAATTGTTTTGAATGGGAAAAATTGGGTAGATAAGACTGTCTATATTTTAGATAAGCTTTTGGACATTTAATATAGAATCTTGGTTTTTGATCAGTGTAGTATTGGATATGTTTGGACTTCTAGGAAAAGTTGTTGATTGTTCAAGAAAGTGGACAAGATTTGGAATTGAGATTGAGAATTGTAGGATTATCGATCGAGGTAAGTAGTTTCCACATCCCTTCCAAAATAGAAATTTTGGTCAATTATGTTTTGAATATTGTTTATTTGACAAATGTTTGAAAGTATGTTTTCTATGATTTGAAATTGATCAAATTGTTTTGTATGCTTTAAAGTGTTTTTTTTATTTAAAAGTATGTTTGTTTTGGATAATTGGAAATAAATGTGTTTTGATTGATTTTGAATTGAAAGTAAGTTTGTTTTGGTTTTGAGTTTGAATGGTTGATTTGATGAATTTTTATTGAAATTGTTATTTGAAACTGCATGTTTTGTTTCAAATGTTTACAAAAGAAATTTTGATCAATTTGATAAGGGCTATCCTATATGCCAATTTTCTGTTTTGGGAATACTTTGCTTATTTGTGGTAGTAGCCTAAATTGGAATTGATGGAATTGTTATGGCTAATTTGTGAGAAGACACATTTGTGGAAAGACACATTTGTGGTTTGACATTTCTTTGGAATGAAGATTCATGTGTGTGTTATGCACTCACATGGCCTCACACTTAAGTAATTAGATTGATTGTTCTGGTCGATTTTATCGACATCTCTAACTCATTGAAGCTTATTTGTGGGAAGACACAGTTTGTGGTTTGGCATTCCTTTGGAATGAAGATTCATGTGTGTGTTTCACTCACATGGCCTCACACTTAAGTAATTGAATTGAATGTTCTGGTCGATTTTTATCGACAACTCTGATTGAATGTTCTGATTGATGTTACTGACGGGTAATCATCATATATGTTATGAAGGCTACCCAAATAATGCATATTCCCACTCTGATATTTGAAAGTAATGAATGCTTGAAACTACTATTTGAATTAAAAGTTTCGATACTTGAAAGTTTGGTTCAATGAAAGTTTTGTTCAATTGAAAGATTTTTATTTTTCGAAAGTTTTGACCGAACGTTTTTAATAGTTGTATTAAAAGTTTTGCAAGGATATTTGTATTTTTATTATGATTGTTTTAAAAGAAAATAACCGAATGAATTTTTGACTTTTGATTCAACTATTGAAATGATTTGTTAAACTGAATTTCTATGTTTTTGTTTTTCCAAAAATGAATTTCTGAACTTGATGTTGAAATTGCTTATTGAGTATTTCTGTACTCATTTTTGTTTTTCCAAAATGTTTTCAGACGAATGATCAAATGATAGTCTCGAAAGAAGTGAAGTTTAGCACTCTGACACAAAACTTAGAAAGTTGTTGTTATGGATTCAATAGTTTCTTTTAGAAAACCTTTGTAAGAAATTACTTCAGCTGAATTTGTTTAAGTCTATTTTAGTTTTGATTGTTACGCTTCCGCATTATTGTTAGAATGATTGTATTGAAAAATTCGGGTTGTTACAGTTGGTATCAAAGCGGAACCTCTCCCAGTAAGATGTGGTTCGGGGACGAACCAAGACGGAAGCTAGTGGACATGTAACCCCCAAGGTTAGGAGGGGTACATGAATGAACCTAGACCACATCCGAATGAGAGAGAGGCTATGTAAGGCATAGTTAAGAAAGGCTTAAAAGAATTGACAGTTACTGCCTATACCAACAAGGTGCACCTTCCTTTTCGGTGGCTCAATCATAGGAACTCCAAAGTTAAGCGTGCTTGGCTTGGAGCAATACTATGTTGGGTGACCTCCTAGGAATTTTCCTAGGAAGCATGTGAGTGAGGACAAAGCATGCTGACAGGACCCGTGTTGGTTTGTGGGGACAATCTTCACTCTCACAAGTTGCTAAAGATAAGTAGGTAGCGTGGTCAGGCCGTGGGGAATGCAGGGGAATGCTGGGGCAGTTAGGTGCCGAATCCTGATTCCAAATCCTGGGCCTGGGGCGTTACAAAAAATCTCTAGTCCTATTTAATAACAATTTGGATTTTTGTTTTTGGTTTTTGAAAATCAAGCTTATAAACACTACTTTCATTTATGAGTTTCTTTGGTTTGTTATCTATTTTTTACGTATGTTTTCAAAATTCAAGCCAAGTTTTGAAAACTAAAAAAATAGTTTTTAAAAACTTGTTTTTGTTTTTTAAATTTCATTTAAAATTCAAATGTTTTAGTAAGAAAGATGAAAAATATTGTAGAGAAATGGTGAGAAAATAAACACACTTTTCAAAAACAAAAAACCAAATAGTTATCAAACAAGACCTCTGTAAACTCACTAATTTCAATAATATCAAGTTTTGCACAACTTTAAGTTTGATTTGCACAAATTAACCATTGAATAACTTTGCCAAAACTAAAAAATATTAACAAAACTTTAGCTCTAATGTCATTTTTCTTTGAAATCTTATAAATTTTGTACCATACACATATTTTATAATTCATTGAAAGCATACAAGAATATTTTTTTTAATGAATTTTCAAATGAGAATTCATCAGAGGGAAAAATTGTAACACTTTTTCAAGTTTATGTTAAGATTGAAATAAATATCTAAGTTTGGGGTGCAATTTAATGAAATTGAAAGTTTAGAAGGATTATATTGATAGAACTTGACAAGTTTAGAGGTAAAAATTGATTTTTTCCTATTAATTATAAAAAATTTAATTTATTTAAAAAGTGTGAGAATTTACTTATTAATTCAAGAGTAAAATACATTTTTGATCCTTGAGGTTTGGGTTTGGTTGCATTATGGTTTTGAAGGCTTAGAATTGGGTTATCTGATATGGATATTTGTTGTCACCTCGAAAGACTTTAGGAACTAATTAGAGAGTTAACTTGCATGATGGTTAGTAATGTTACACTTAGGAGAAAATTCTTTTCTATTTACTTGCCTAATTGCTTTCATTGTATCACTATTCATTCAAGGAAAACTAAAATAACTTGTTCTGCTAAAAAAAAAAAAAACTAAGGACAAAAAGAGCTACCTTTACTGTGATCAGTTAGGACCACTTGTGAGTTGATAGGTAAGGGTCCTTACAGTAGATGTGTGAAAGCTAGTGTCCACCAAAAAAAAAAAAAATCAAGTTTGGGGGAGGCCTACCCTAGTTTTCAGGCACCTTAGTGGCATATTACTTTATTGAGTGTAGGGAGGCTTAATAATTGAAACTTAAGGCCAAAGTAGGGGGAAAACAAGCTAAGGATTGTATAAAACTGTTCCATAACTATAAAAACTGAGATAGGAAAGGCTAAGTGCGCACACACACGTAAGGGATAAAGTGAATTAAATTTAAATTTCTTGAAGATATGATATGGTTGATTAAATTATGCTATTGTGCATTATTTGTTATTTAAAACATTGAGGCTCAAGTCACTTGCATGCAATTGTTGATTCATAGCGTGGTTTTGTTTTATTTTGATCGAAGACTAGCAAAAGCTTAAGTTTGGGGATATTTGATAGCACACAATATGTGCTATCTTTAGGCCATATTTTATGATAGTTTTAAGGCTTAAATATACGTTTTCACTTTCATAATTGTTTATTTTGTAGAAATCGAGCATTTGGAGTAAAATGAAGATTTTAGAAAAAATATGGTTACAAATGAGTTAATTGGGCAAGAAATTAAGCAACCAATTTTGGGGACAAATTGTGAGAAGAAAAATATTCCTAATTTAATTAGGTTTTGGATTCTTAATTTGATTAGATTATGGATTCCTAATTTGATTAGATTATGGTTTCCTAATTTGATTAGATTTTGGATTCCTAATTTAATTAAATAATGAATTCTTAATTATATTAGGATATGGATTAACCCACTATAAAAACTCACATTCTCTTCACTTCAAGGCATTCAACTTTGGAGAGAGCACGACTCTAAAATTCTACATACAAGAGTGAGAAGAGACTTGATAGAAATATTTAAGACCAAGTTTGTGGAGATCATACAGAGACGAAAGATCGACACACCAACATAGTTTTTCTTCTTTCTTTTTATTTAATATTTAGATGTTGTTTAAGAGTTTAGCTTTTGTGATAGTGAACATGAGTGGCTAAACTCTTTTCTTATTCTAGAGATTGATGTAGCCATTAGACCTTAAGTTTTAATTATTTTAATTCCATGATTGATTGTCATTAATTTCATTCATGCATTTATATTCTTAATGTTTTTAATCTTTTGATCACGGATTAAATGTTATGTTGGTCTAAATTCACGCTTGAGAAATGTAATTTGGATTAGATCCTAATTGCATGACTGAAGGTATTTCTAACTTGATAATGATTATGGCTCCTTTGAAGTTGTTAATGAAGGAATTTAATATTATGCATAATGTTAAAAATCATTAGAGATGTAGGTTTTGCCTTATTGCATAAGAATTGTTTGTCCTTGAGAGAGTCATTCATGATAAAAGACTTCTAGACTTATGAAATATTTGTTTAATCAATCTTGGATGTTTAAGTAACTTAATTATTTTAGTCTAATAGGTGAAATCAACTCTCTAGGATATTCTCTCCTATGATTGTTTCAATTTTTATTACAATTATTTTATTTAAATCTTGCAACCATCATTCAATTTTATTATCTAAATAAAATTGGGTGATAATATTCATGGTACTTAAGTGAATTAGAAAACTAATCTTGAGGACGATACTCGAACACTCTTTCACTATATTAAAACTTGACCCGTATACTTGCGGTATTGCGCAAAAATTATGCAACAAATTTCAAGATTATCCATAGTTTAAAATTTTGAATTTAATTTATATTTTATTTTTTCTAATAGAATTAGAATAAAATATCCAAGATGATCTTTTAATTTGTTTTAAAGGGTTTAAAATGATAGATTTTAAAGATTATCCAGTAAGTGAATTATTTTTTTAATAAGGCTAAAAATAACATTGTTTAAATTCACTTAAGTTCATTAATCTAGTAATTAATAGTTAATTAAAGATTAATGAATTTGAAATAAAAATTGACTATAAGGGAACTCTGTTTATGGAAGGTTATGTTTAGACTGGGGTATTTAAGCTGACTGAAAGGGAATACCTCTAACTGGAAACTGACCTGGGAATTGAATTAGTCAAATTTTATTTAATTTCACTAAGTATGCTCATAATGTGATCATTTTTTAAAAAATAGTTTAATAAAACTTGATAATTCATAATAAAATCAATCAAACCAATGTAAGAGTTATGAATGGTAGATTAGGAACTTAGATAAATGAGATTAGCCTAATTTGTCTAAGTAAGAGAAAACTCTATGTCAAAATAGTAAGTGGGAGAAGGATATGTGAAAACACATCCTACGGTCTCCATCATTAGTTCACAACGTGAGATCCATGTGGGGCCTTCTGATGGCTTTTGGACCGTACCCCTACAAAAGGTGTTTGCATGGATCAATATCAGGGTGAACTTCTTAGAAGGATAGGATTGTAGTTTTGTTTCCAATACTTGACCCACCCTACGATGGCACTTGTTGGGATAAAACTACAGGATCTAAAATGATGGGTCACACTTACAAATGGCTCATTAAGGTTGTTAATGATGTCATTGACCAAACTAATAGTAACTAAATATTATAGGAATAAGAGTTATTCTGGTATAATACTTGGTTGAGATTGTCTCAGTTTAGTGAAAGAACACTTAACCTACCCTACAACGGCACTTGTTCTAACTCACTAAAGTACCATAGCATTAAAAATGATTTATAGGGTTAATTTTTCAAATTATTTTATTTCTATGCTAAAATTGAATGGATAATTGTTTGCATAATGCTAAATTATATATTTCAATATTATGTCAGTTTCTCTCATAATTTTTAAGTTTATTACTAACAAGTCAAAATTGAGAAAATTTTATTACTTGGAAAAAGTAAAATTAATACTACAATGACGGTGTAAAATATTTATTTGTTTTTATTGATAAATGTTCTCAAAACCTGTTGCCAATACTAATCAAACTGTTTAAGAACCACATGATTAATGAATCAAAAGTAAACGAGATAGCTTGTATGTATCTCCTAGTTGACATGTTAGATGTCAAGTTTAGAAGATAAAGAAAATGACAACAACATATGAGATGTTGAAGTCAATAGAAACTAAATTTAGATAATTGTCTAAATGATCTTGAAATTAAGCATTACAAAAATCCAAGAAAAGAAATCAAATGACTGAATCTATATAAAAGGAAATTGTTCCTAAATTAGCCAGAACAGTCATAATGAGAGGAATTTTTTGAAACACCTTTATGGGAAGAACAATGTAAATGAAAGTAAATTTGATTTACTAGATTTTTTGTGGAGAATGAATAACAACACCTGGATAGTTGATACAAGATCTACTATCAAGATTTATTTATTTTTATTACATTTAATATGTAATTCTTAGAAAATACTTAACATGTAGAATAGTTTCTACAAGTTGGCATCAGGAAGCCCATCTCAGTTAGTGTAGTGAGAGACATTAAGATGTCATTAAGTAAAAATTGTTACTTAATGCTGAATATGATGTTTTTAGTAACCATAAGAGAAATTCAATTTCTCGAACTTTTTACTAAAATGTTCATATAGTATGAATTACTTTGAAATATGAAAGTTTATATTTGAAAATACATTCAGCTGCAAATAAGAACAATTTGTATATGTTAAAAATGTTGACATATACTATACTACAAAATACTGAGATATTCAGGATTATAGAATCCATAATAGAAAGACATTGTTTTCTTCTAAAAGATGATACTTGACTTTGGCTATTAAGGTGATTAACATCAACTTGAATAGAATGAAAAGATTAGTAAGAAGTAATTCTCTAAAAAGTTAGCTAATTACTTTACTTGTCTGTAAATTTTACCTTTCATGCAAGATAATAATTAGGTCTTTATTACATAAGGCTACAAGGCTAAAAAATACTTTGAGCTAACACATTCTGACCTAAGTGGTCTGGTGAATGTAAATGCCAAATAAAGTCATGAATATTTTGTCACTCTATTTGATGATTATTCAAGGTACAAGTATCTGTACCTAATATAATATAAGTCTAAATTTTTGAAAAGTTCAAGAAAATTAAGACTAAAGTTAAAAATCGATTAAGTAATTAAATCTATCAAGACATTATGATCAGATCATAATAGAAAGTACAGGAACCTTACGTACTAAAACTAATTGATAGAAAATAGATTTTTATCCCAATTATCTTAATACTAAGTACAATTTTGTGAAATTGTGCTGCAAGAGAAGAAACAAGACCTTGTTAGACATGGTCACATCAATAATGAGTTACACACTATTACCAAACTCCGGTTAAGAAATGCAATAAAGATTACATGGTGAACATGATTCCCTCCAAAAGTGTCTATGAGACAATTTTAAGATTATAGAAGAGTAGTAAAGCTGGTTTACAACACTTCACCATTTGGAAATGTTAGGCTCACATGCTGAAACAAACCTAAAAAACATGTATATGTTCAAAGATAAGACTAAGTGTAGGCCACACCTAAAGAGTACAAAATAGTCTTTATCTAGTCCTAAAACAAATAAGGTATTTATATGACAAATATCATTTTTATAAGGAATGCCAAATAAAAGACTACAAACCTTTAATAAGATGAGATAATATTAATAAATTGATTTCAAGTGAAGCCACTAAATAGTTAACAAAAGTTGTTAACAATTTAATTACATTTGAAAGTCAAATGGATCCTAGTCATGAATTGGATAAGCCTCATCGTAGTGGGAGAGTTATGAGATGACTTAACTTTCACAAAGACTTAACTAAAGCCCAAATTGTCATGTTAGATGACAAAGATGAAAGCTTATTGTTCTCAAATTGAGACTAATGACAAAGAGTTAAACATAATAGGAGAAAGTAGACTGCAAGTAAACTTTCTCACTTGTTGTCATATTGAAGTCTGAAAGCATTTTTTAAATTCATTGTTGCTTATGAGATATGAAAAATGAATGTTTAGAATTCTTTTATGAAAAGAAATCTTAGATAATGTATTTACACAAATTAATCAGAGAGGTTTATTTTCAAAGTTCAAAAGTAAAAGGTTTGCGAAATAGTAAAGATTCATTTATGAAATAAATTTTACCATTAGATCTGTGAATATAAGGTTTGATAAAAGTATCAATACCTATGACTTTGGATAAATATTAATGAAGCTTGTATAGACAAGAAAATCATTAATTTCCTAGTGGATTTTTCCCATGTTTTATGTTGATGATATTTTACTCATTATGAATGATGTAAGATGTCTAACGAACATAAAAATTTGACTAAGTAATCAATTCCAAATGAGTGATTTGGAATGACTCGATATATTTTACATGTCCAAAATGGAGATTTTAAGGACAAAATGATAACTTTGTCTCAAACATCTTATATTGATAAAATTGTTGTCAAATATTTGATATTTATGTCTAAGGAAATGTATCCTAAGACACCTCAAATGTTGAGAGTATATGATATGCATAAATGAGATTGAATATTTAATATACAATTGGTTAGCATATATCAGTTAAGCGAATGGTATAACCATTAAATAGAAAATTAAAAACTTTCTCAAATTATCTATGGATGATGAGAAATTTTTGTGCATGGAGTTAAAGATTTGATTTTTACAAGATACATTGGTTCTTACATAGATTTCCTAAATATTTGAGGGTGGAGTATGATATACAAGTTAATTGTTTTGCTTGTGAAACAACAAAAGGACTTGTATGATTTTAATATATTTCTTGAAGATTTGAAAGGTGTTTCATATATGATTTAGTCTATCCTCTTTATTATGATAATAGTAGTGCAAAGACTAATATTAAGGAAATTAGAAAACACTAATGTATAGGGAATCATATCGAGAGAGAGAAAGCAACATAGTAGTGACCAAGATGGCTTTTAACGACAGTCCTTTAGATCTATATAAAGTGATTCTCCGGGCTAAAGTGTTGGAGGGTCACCTAGAATGTCTAGAATTACGAGACATGTCTCATCTTTGCTAGGGCAAGTGGGAGAACATGTTGGGTATAGAGTATGCCCTAGGATACATGTCTCGCCGACTTTAGTGCAAGTGGGAGATTGTTGGAATTTATGCCCTAAAGACTCGTAATTAATAATTTATTTAATAATTAATAATAATTTTGATTATTTTATTTGCAATATAATATTATCCATTATATGAAACATTCAAAGTTATTAGTGTAATCTCGAACAATATGTGGTTGACATACGAGAAGATCATATTCAAGAAATAACCTAAAGGGTCATAGTATATGGATAAAGTTGAGTGCTTTATCCTAGTAACACTATTGATACGACCCACTTTGTAATAGTTACAAATGATTTGATCCAAATCGTTCATGTGGAGACATGTGAGTGAGAGTATCTTATACAACGAGTTTGTATACTACTGGACCACGAAATATTTAATCTCTCTTTATAAATCTGTTAATTGACAAGATTAATACTTCATTAGGATGATCATATGCGACTCGATCTTAATCCTGATTGAGTTATGAACTCCTGTCTGTGAGGGCTTGTCCTTTGATTTGCATGGTTTGTAGTCGATTCAATAAGCCTGCCACTTTGGGGACTTTACCAAATAGGGAGCTGAGAACATAATTTCACAAGATGGAATTCACTCCTTCCCATATAGGGTAAGTAAATGAGTAGTTCTCTTAAGTGCTGATTTCAGGACTTGAATAATAGGGCCCCACCCTCTCACTGGCCCAAGAGGGACTAACGCGAGCTTGTCGAGGGTTCGTCAAATTACAATTTATAAACTGATCCTAAGCTACATGTAGCATTGAGTGGATCAGGTCGATCTCAGGGAACTGAATATCAATATCTCAAATTAAATTTGCAAAGGAAAAAATAATTAAAAATGGGGGTTTTGTGTTTTTATAAATAAAATAAAACATAAGCAAATAAAAATAAAGGAAGATCAAATCTTACGAAAATCCAATTCACAAGTACGGTTATGTCTAATTGCAAAATCGATCATAGGCATACAAAACGTTTTAACTTGATCATGCAAGCACTTGATCAACTTATTCGGAAACCCCAAAAAGCAACAAATCCCCTAAAATCATCAACTCTAACAAACGTCAAAGTTAATGCAAATTACTTAAACAATTTGGCACGAAACCGTTCCAAATTATTTAGATAAAAACATTAAGTACTTTGGAAAGACCAAGACAAACCGGTTAGATAAAATAACTTCAACCTAACCAAGATGCTCATTTAATTCCTAGAATTAAACATGCAAGTTATGCAATTATGGAAACCCATAAAACACACACATGAAATAATCCTAATGCTACAAGGTTCAATCAACACGACAATTACAGATCATGCATCATGAATAGCAATCAAGCATATAAAGCGATCGAGACGTCAATTTAATAAAAAATACATGTTCATAAAATAAATATAGGAATCAAAGAACACTTGCAATTATAAGAAAACTACATTAAAGTTCAAACCTCACAACATTGCAATTGGCTACACCGACTTATGAATTGGAATACTTACCTTAGCCGCTCATCCTGATGATGTAGCCAAGGTTTCGCCATTGGTTCGATATAGTGCCAAAAGAAAAATAAAGGAAAAGGGAGAAAGGCTCTAAAAACTATTGTCTAGGAATATTACACTCGGAGACCCCTGGAGCTGTCCAAAAGAAGGCTTAAATAGTCTTGAAGTAGACAAGTTGCACAAGTAAGAAACCCTAAATTCTAGAAAGATATTTTCCAAAAACAATTAGGGAATAATATTCAAAATAAAATAAAATAAAGTAAATAATTTTCTATTTTGCAAAATGCTGGAAAATACATCCAAAAATCGAAAATCGTTTCCTAAATTCTCAAAACAATCATAGAAGGTTGCAAATAAGGAAAGTTTCTAGATTGCACAGTCTTCAGTATTTTGCCAATAACTTCTTCAAAACTTGGATCGACGTGATATTTATATGGCTGAAAAGGTATTTCAGAGAGCTTTAAAACGGTATCTAAGTTGGCTATATTACCAAACGTGATCAGCAAGATAATGGGAACGGAAGTTGGCACAAAGCATTCTCGGATACGACAGTTTTCCAGCAGGAGCAGTAATCACTCAAAATATCATAAATTTCATAATACTTGGTAGAATGCAATGAGTCTTATACCATTGGAAAGATAATTCAATAAGATTCGATTTGACACCAAATTTGAATATATTTGCATCTCAAAATATCATGATATGATCGGTCAAAGTGTTGGGATTTATGCCCTAAAGCCTCGTAATTAAATAATTATTTAATAATTAATAATAATTTTGATTATTTTATTTGCAATATAATATTATCCATTATATGAAAAATCCAAGGTTATTAGTATAATCTTGAACAGTATGTGGTTGACATACAGGAGGATCATGTTCAAAAAATAACCTAAAGAGTCATAGTATGTGGATAAGGTTGGGTGCCTTATCCTAGTAACACTATTGATATGGCCCACTTTGTAATAGTTACAAATGATTTGATCCAAATCATTCATGTGGAGACATGTGAGTGGGGATATCTTATACAATGAGTTTGTATAAGACTGGACCACGAAATATTTAATCTCTTTTTATAAATCCGTTAATTGAGAAGATTAATATTTCATCAGGATGATCATATGCGACTCGATCTTAATCTTGAGTGAGTTATGAACTCCTGCCTGTGAAGGCTTGTCCTTTGATTTGCATGGGTGAGAGTGACTTTTATAGTCGATTCAATATGTCTACCATTTTGGGGACTTGACCAAATAGGGAGCTGGGAACATAATCCATAAGATGAAATTCACGCATTCCCATATAGGGTAAGTAGATGAGTAGTTCCCTTAAGTGCTGATTTCGAAACTTGAACAATGGGGCCCCACCCTCTCATTGGCCCGAGAGGGACTTAGTTTATAATTAGATTATAAACATATTGTTCATTAGAGAATCAGTGGTACTTAAGGTGCAAGATGTAATTATAGGGGTAAAACGAACTTTTTGACCCAGCTGTAATTACGAACAACTCGTGAAGGATCGACTTGCATGTAATGATTATATCTATGGACACAACTTGTCCTACAGTGCATAAGAGTGCAACTCTAAATCTATAATGAAGTGACCTAGAGTTAATGAATGAAAATTAATTAATTAAAGAGTTTAATTAATTAATTTTGTATCATTGGAGCTTATAATTTGTAGATCCATAAGGCCCCCTTGCTAGCTCATAGTAACATTAAAAAGATCAATTTAGTTGAAAGAAAAATTTGAAATGTTTAAATTAATATTTAATTTGAAGTGTTCAAATTAATATTTAAAATATTAGATATATTAAATATAAAAGAGGAAAATATATTTATTTTATTTGATACATTAAATATTAAAATTTGAAATGTTCAAATTAATATTTAATTTGAAGTGTTCAAATTAATATTTAATATATCAGATATATTAAATATAAAAGAGAAAAATATATTTATTGTATTTGATACATTAAATATTAAAATAATTAATGTATATTAGATACATTATATAAATGATATTTATTAAATTTGAATTGGATTCAAATTAGGAAATAGATGTCGTAGGAAAATTTTAAACGGTTTGAATAAGATTCAAATTGATTAGATAAATGTATTTTAATTTATTAGATATTAAAATTTATTTCCCTAGACCACTATAAATAGGACCCTAGGGGTGAGCCATTTGTGCATTCTTCACAATACACATCTCCTCAATAAAGAGAATTAGAGAATTCTCTCTAGACCCATTCCTCTCTAATCTCTTGTGGATTTTTTTCAAGAGGCTCCCACAAGCCTTGGTCTTGTGTTCGAGTCATAGCCAGGAAGACTTTGTGGAAGAGATAAAGATTTGCCAGAAGAATCTTCATATTTGGAAGGTATTTATTGCTTAACCCTTGTATTTTAGTTTAATTCTAAATAAATCAAAGACGATTCCTATGCTTTCGCTGTGGGTTTAATTCGATTATTTTCTTCACAAAGTTGGTATAGAAATTTTGTTGCTCGAATCACTTCCGATTTGGTCCGAATTAACTCCGAAATGTTGCAAACTCTCCAAAACACACGAATTGCTTGAATCCCTAAAAAATAGTAATAAAACACATAAAATCCTTCTAACTAACAAGAAATAAGTGTGATTAAATAGGACTTTATAGGTTTTATCAGGGATTTAGTTTATGGTTGAATCATAAACAAATTGTTCATTAGAGGAACAATGGTACCTAAGGTGCAAGATGTAATTATAGCGGTAGAACGGATTTTTGACCCAGCTGTAATTACGAACAACTCGTGAAAGATTGGCTTGTATGTAGTGATTATATCCATGGATACAACTCGTCCTACAGCGCATAAGAGTGCAACTCTAGGTCTATAGTGGAGTGACCCTATAGTTAATGAATGAAAATTAATTAATTAAAGAGTTTAATTAATTAATTTTGTATCATTAGAGATTATAATTTGTAGGTCCATAAGGTCTCTTGCTAACTCATAGTAACACTAAAAGATCAGTTTAGTTGGAAGAAAAATTTAAAATGTTCAAATTAATATTTAATTTAAAGTGTTCAAATTAATATTTAATATATATTAGATATATTAAATATAAAAGAGAAAAATATATTTATTGTATTTGATACATTAAATATTAAAATAATTAATGTACATTAGATACATTAAATAAAAGATATTTATAAAATTTGAATAAGATTCAAATAAATAAATATCGTAGGAAATTTGAATGAGATTCAAATCAATATAAGATATATTTTAATATATTAGATATTAAAATATAATATTTTAATTATGGCAAAGATTTGCTCTTGGTCTCTATAATATAACCCTTGGATTGAGTCATTAGAGATATCACACATCTTCTCAATAGAGAATTAGAGAATTCTCTCTAGACCTCTTACTCCAAGTAGGTTTTCTTAACCTTAATTTTTAGTTTAATTTTAAATAAAATAAAAGATGATCAAATCCTTCCGTTGCGGAGTGAAACGTTAATTCCTTCAGATTGGGGAGGTTGTCCTGACACTAGACGAAGCACCACTGGATTCTGTGTGTTCATCGGCTCTAATTGTACTCGTGGGACTCAAAGAAGCAACCCACAGTCGCTCAATTCATTTCAGAAGCAAAATATAGGGCCATGGCGACTACCACTGCTGAATTGGCCTAGCTCACTTTCCTGTTTAAGGATCTTGGAATACCACTTTGTAAGCCACCTCAATTGTTCTGTGACAACATGAGTGCCTTACACATGACAATTAACCCCGTGTTTCATGCACGAATAAAGCATATCAAGATGGATTACCACTTTGTACGGGATGCGGGAAAAGGTGGCACTCGGAAGCCTCACAACTCATAATGTCCCATCAACCCTCCAACTTGCCGACATCATCACAAAGCCTCTAACTAAATCTATCTTTAAGGATCTCATATGCAAACTTGGCATTCGAGAAGCTCATCCCAGTTTGAGGAAAGATGATAAAGCTCACACACTAGAAACAAGCTGAATATGGTGAAATATTGCTGTCAATTACAACAGTAACGGATATAAATTACTGCTATAAATGATATAAAATACTGTTGTAAATTACAACTATAATTGGTGTAAAATACAACTACAAATGGATTGCTTCGTAAGATTACATACTGTTGTCATTTACACCACATTAACAGCAGAGGAAATTCATGATTGACAGGGAAATTGGCATTATGATTGCTACCATATCAGTCATATACTTGCCTAAAATACCAATGTCAATTTCCCTCAAAATGGATCTCACATGTCACCTCATTGACAGCAGATTATAATGACTATATCTCTCACAATCAACTTTCCGTGGTCTTCTTTTGAAACAAATCACAGCTGCCTTCTGTGTTATTTCCTTAATTGCAAATTTTCTTTTGTGCACCATTACTCTTGTAATATATTTAGCATGATCCTTTGAATAGACGACCAAGGAATGTGATTTGTTTTCTACTCACTCATACAATTTTTGACTAAATTTTTTATGGTATCAAAACCCATAAAACCTAAACGGGTATTCAGTTCAAAAATTAAAATTAAGATCTGATCCAAGAATAGTAAATCCAAAGAGACACCATCTTGAGGGGGCATATTGAGGATCCCACATTGGAAAGATGGGGAGACCTCACATTCTTAATAAGATGCATAGATTACTTCTCTCATTATCAATTGGTTTTGAGATGGAATCCCATGTTTATCTAATGCAAGCTTTTCTGTAGATACATATAAAACACCCTTGAGAGGAGCAGCTGTTGTAGATAAATCAGTGAAATGACAACGGAACCAATTCTTAAGTTTTTCCCCAACCGCTCTTCCAAAAGTCCAATAGAAAATCTTCTCATACCGATCTTCCCCCAATACCTTTATCATCTCCTCAAATCTTCTCCCAACACCTGTTCGTTTTTTTTATCACAAATTATTAGAAAAGCAAAAATGAAAGTGATGAGTTAATTTGAAGTGCTTTATTTTTTACTCGTCCTAGCAAGTCACTTTCTTTTGTGTACTAACTCTAGTTAAATTTTCTTGTGTATTTTCTTGTTTGAGAGTGAGAAAAGGGTGTGAGTAGTACAAAATTGTAGGAGTGTTGTTATTTGTAATTGAGGTCAGAGAGAGAATTATGTGTGACTGTAATAAAATTTTAGTGGAATTTCTTTCTAAGCATCCCAAATCTTTTAATTTGTTTTAAAAGTACCCTCAATTAGCACAAGTCCATTCAAATACTCTATAGATACCATATTTTGACCGGGTAATTTTTATTTATTATCCCATAATTATTTCTTGCAAATGAAAGTTTTTTTAAAAAAAAAAACTAAAATTGTTTGTTAATTTAAATCAAACTTTTAAAAAAAAAAAAAAAAAGTTTGTTAAAAAGAAATTTGTTTATTTATTTTATTTTTTAAAATATCCCTTAACTATTTTTTATTCTTCTCTCTCAAATATCTCTCTGGCCTCTCTTTCATGTATTACCTCTTTAGGGTTTTCTTATATAAATCATCCATTGATTGAAAAGGTTTTAATTTGGGGAGGCTTATGAGGGAAATGAGGTTCTCCTTTGATTCTAAAGAGAAAATAAAAAATGAGAAGAGAAGAATAAAAAGATTTTGAAAAAATCTTGTCACCATCAATACGGCGAACAACTCGAGACAATATCTTCCTCACTTCATTCGTATGTAAGGTGCTAGGTTTATTGTGTGTGTGCTTTTTTTATTTTAATTTGGCATTCTAATTTGTGTGTTTGTTATTTTAATTTGGCCATAATAGGTTTTAGTTTGGTCTCTGTATGAATTTGTGTGTTTGTTATTTTAATTTGGCCAAAATAGGTTTTAATTTGGCGTCTATACATTCTAATTTGTGCATATTTTAATGTTTTAATGACCACCATATATCTGAATTAGGCATTGTGTATTTTGATTCGGCCATTGCATATTTTAATTTGGCAATTAATTTGATCATTGCATTCTTTTAATTTGGCGACTGCAAATGTTTGTTTGCCACTGTATGTTGGTATTTGGCCACTATATATGTTTATTTGGCCACTGCATATGTTTATTTGGCCAATGTATATTTTTAAGTTGACACACATTGATTTAATTGTCAATTTACATAACATGTTTGTTAAGTCTGACAACAATTAAATCATCAATTAGATCATATGATGTTTATTATTTAATTTGACCATAGTATGTAAGTTTTATTTTTATTTTTATTTTTCCTTTTCATAACATGTTGGTTCAAATTTCAGTTTGCCATAACATAATCGTTGGTTTTGAATTTGATCATACAATATTTGTTATCTCAAATTTTTTCATGATTGTCTAATTTTGATTTGAACCATGATTGTAAAATTTAGAATTTCTAGATCAATTTAGGTTCAATATAGAATTTCAAAATCAATTCAATTGGTTTTAATTAGAATTTCCAAGTGGACAATTTGGTTTCAATGTGAATTCCTGAATGAATTTGAAATTAATTTTAATTTAGAATTTCTAATAAAATTTCAATTTGGATTAATTTGAATTTAGCAACAAATTAATTTGGACTTCAATATTTGATTCTTTTTGTGCAAATAATTTTCAAGCTTGTTAATAATTAGCATTCAATATTTGAACTTCTTGTTTGAAATAAAACAATTGACAAAATTATTCCATTTAAAGAGAGTTTATTTTGAGGGCTGAGTAATATGCCTTCGTGAAGTTTGACTCCTGTGTAGGTGTACGAAAATCCTTATTTTCTTTTTATTATTTAAAAAAAAAAATAGAATCATGTAAATCCTATGACGTTGTTGAGATAATAAAATTTCTCAAATTCTTGAGGTGAGAAATTTTCTTTAAATAAAAGGAAATTCTAACATGATAAAAATTGATGGGTATAATCCCACTCACCATATCAACCCTTACATTATTGTTAAAGTTAAGATAAGATCAAGTGAGACATTTGTTTTGTACAAAATTAGTACACTTTTTGTTTCCAAAATAAAAGACCATTTTGTGATAAGATAATTGGATAATATAAAATAAAATGTGGTAACCGTTTTTAACGGGTATTTTAGGGTGGTAATACTTTCCCTACACACAATCGACTACCGAACCTAACTTGCATGGTTTATGCTTATTAATTTTAATATTTTAATTAGGTGTCCAATCACGCCTTTAAAATGATTGGTGAAAACTCCCAAACTCTTTTAATTAAAGAAAACCTTTGAAAGAGGACGTCGGCTGCTCCGCATCGCGATTAAGTGAAATGCAGCGAAAATTAATTTTGCTGCAAGTCATGGGACGCAAGCAATTCATTTGATCGCCTGCGTAATTCCAAGCAATCATTTTGAAAAAAAAATGAAATTTATGGAGCGACCCTTGTGACATTTTTTGAAAACCTTGCGTCGTTTTATGAAAAACGTTGCAATTTTGCGATTCAAAAAAGTTTATGTGACTGACATTTGGCGACGATTTTTTGACATTTTTCTTTTTGTCACAGAAAATTTTCTGTGATGTTTTTGGCCTTTAGCATTTGTTTTTTCGTCGTAAAAGATGTTATATCTTGTACTGAATGTGACTACCTCTTTAAAACCTTCAAATGTAGATTTTAAAATTTATTTGTCCCTAACTGTTGAATACAAAATCGATGTACTTTTACAATTTTTCTCTCACACATTCAAAGGTGCAAAAACTTGCCGCCTCAATGTGGTAGCCTAATCGAAAAATTTAATTTTTAATCTTAAAATCTGCTGCATCAACTATTTTATTAATAAAAATGCCACTTCTTTATGTTAAGTTAGATTAACATAAATCTAATTTGAATGACTAATATTGAGTATTTTCTACATGTTAGGTACAAAAGTGTAAGATTTTGGAACCTAGGGATTGGACTAAACAAAACTATTACCTTTTTCAAAAAAAAAAAAAAAAAAACTATTACCCAAATCTCAAGGACCAAAAGGTTCTTTTTTTTTTTTTTTTTTTTTTTAAAAATTAATTTTGAGGTTGATATGTGATAAGCCTTAGAATTAAGGCTTATTTAATGCTCATAAGCTTAAAATATGCTTGCTTTGCTTTAGAAATTATAGGAGAAATTTGGTAAAATGCTTGAAAAACATCAATAACTTGTAAGAAATGCATGTGAAAGAAAGAATGAGAATAAGAGAAAGATAAACTAAGAAGAGTTTTTTTTGTGTGCAGAAATTGTGGAAATTGTAGAATCGAAATTGCAAGATGAAGTTGCAATTCTAGAGCAGCAAAAAAAAAAATCAAAAAAGGAAAGAATTTTCACATAACCAATAAGGAAAATCTTTATTTATTGCACGATTTGGAGGTTCTTGAGCACGATTTCTGTGCAATATTCAACCCTAATGAAGACCTACAAAAGGAGAAGAAGAGGAGGAGAGAAAGTTGGAGTTTTCATAGGGTGTTTTTTGGGGTTGAAGCCGTGGGTTTTCTTCCCAATTCTCCTATGTTTTTCTTCCAGTTGTCTCCTCTGTTTTTACTGAAATTCTGCTGCAAGTTTGGTTATGTTTTTCTTCGATTTTTTTCAGTTTAATTCAAGCGAAAACTTGGGTTGTTAAGACTCAAACTCTTCCTAGAAATAGTTGAAGGATTGAGTTGATTGGAAATTAAAGGAAGATTTATGAACAAAGGCTTGAATAATGGTTGTTGAAATTGCTATGTTTTTAATTCAGTTTCTGTTTTAGTTCATTTGGTTGTAATTCTCATGTTTTTTTTTGTTCCTTACTTATTGTATTAAGCTTTTGAATTGAGTTTAGATTGGTGAAACAATTGATGGGCATTTTTCTGGAATTTTTTTCTTCATGGGTTTTGTCTCAGATTTTAGCTTGAACATTTATTTTCTCTGAAGTTGTTTATTTCGTGGGTTTGTTCAGGAATAAAGTAATGCATTGTCTAATATTTTGATTGTTTCCATTTTTCAATTCTAAATTGGATAGCAAGTTTTAATTAATTCCTTTAGATTGTGGTTCCAAATAGGCTTTTGATGTAATTCTCTTAAGCATGGATTTTAATTCTAAAATTTGTTGTGGATTTTTTACTTTTAATATGAGCTAAACTTCTTAGGAGGTTTAAGGATGTGAATTTCCTAAGAAATAATTGTAGCCAAAATTCCAACAAAAACCCAAGCCTACATTTCAATTGTTTGCTTTTGTTGAACAAAATTTCGTTGAGATCCTAGATTGATCAACTAGGGTAGCAACTCGAGCTTAAATCTAATGTCGACGGGGTTAGTGATAAGCGGATTTCGCACAAGTGATAGAGACAAGAGCTTAGACATAAGTCAATTCTTTACCCTAGACATAGGGATCAAAGACTCCAAAAACTTGGAAATTATTGAGTCAAAATTACCTAAGATAGAGGGACTATAGACATATAGGTCACTCACTTAGTCTCCTAAAACCTAATTTTAAGGTGAATAGGAGTAGTAATTTTGGTTTAGAATTGAATGTATAATAGGTTGGAATTGCAATTTTGGTTTGCAATTACAACTTAGGACAATGACATTCTTGACCCCCTCATTTCTCTAAGGAATTTCCCTTGCAATTTTCATCAGTTGGTTAACATTATACTAAGGTCAGTTTTTGTTCAAATTACCATTTCTTTTATCAAGTTCGTTTTGTTTTTCTATTCAATCTTGCAATTTTTGATTATGCAAATTCAGTTATGCAATCTTTGTTTTCCTTACTTAACGTTTTTGTCACTTTAACTTGCAAATAGATTCTGCAATTATTTTGTTTTTACCAAACACATCATCCCAACCTTGTTTTTGCAATTTTTGGTTTCCGAGTTGCAATTCTCCTCACATTTTGCTCTGCAATATTTTTGTTACACCGTTCCATGTGGGATCGATACTCAGGAATATTCCTGTTTTATTACGTGCATCGACAGTGTGCACTTGTACTGAGGTTGAACGTATTTATTTATTTTTCTTCACTCAAAGTTCACTCGATCAAATTTTTGACATAAATATATTAAATTATGAATTTGACGTGATATTAATTAATTAAAATACATATTTTTAATTAATTGTAAACTAAAAAAAATATTCCCTTCTTCTTCCTACCTCTTTCATCTTCATCTCCATCTCCATCATCTCCTACTTCTTTTCTTCCTTCTTTCTTCTTCTTCCTTTTCCTCCTTTTCTTCTTTCCTCTTCTTTCTCTTCCTTTTTTTTTTTTTTTTTTTCTCGTTTGCCCTCTCCACCACGTTTCAAATCTAGAACGATGCTTGTGTGTGTTCTAGATCTTAAACAAGCGCATTCCAAATATGGCATCGATCGTTCTATAGGTCCATATTTGAAACCATTTAGGGAAAAGATAGGGGCTAGTTTGAGGTGGTGAAGAGCTCGAAAGGGAGATTCAAGCACATTCCAAATCTAAATGAAATGAACTTGTCTTTAACGTTCTACATTATATTATTCCAGATCTAGAATGAATTGGTTGTGGACTAGTAGGGGAGTGACGTCAAAGTGACCATATCTAAATTGGGAAAGGGACACAAAGAAGAAGAGGAAGAGGAAAAAGAAGAAGGAGAAGGAAGAGGAAGAGGAGGAAGAAGGAGATTATCCCAAATCTTAGAGGTTAAAATGTTGAGTTTGAAAATTTTCCAAATGCATGCAAGTCAAACTTTAGAGACCAAAAGTGTATTTTTTTTCTAAAAAAAATTGATCTAGTTTGAAGGAAAAAGGATTTGATTGAATATGCTAAGGACAATGAACTCTCTCCACAATAATATGATATATTGTAAACATTTAGAGGTGGTTTGGTTTAAGGTTTTATAGATGTCTGGGATAAAATTGCTACGACTAAAAGATTATTGTGTTTGAGTGTGCAAATGAATGTTATAAGGATTTGATGGAAATAAATTATGTTTGTATTTATTTTATGAAATTAATCATGAGAATCTTATATAATTTTATTATATTAATTAATAAAAAAATAAAAAAAAATAATTAGTTAATAACAAAATAATCATTTTAATTGAATAATTAATTATAAGTGATAAACAACTAAATCACACATCAAACCCATGCCACGTTGAAGTAAGCAGCCAATCATGCCACACACAAAGCAGTAGTAAATTCATCGATGCAAAATTACCCAATTGGTCAATGATTCCAAAATTGCTAAACCCACAACCTGCCAAAATTTCCAATTCCTCTTCATAAATCACAATTTCTCTTGGATAATTACATCCTCCACTTTCACAAGTCATTGGATGGTCAAGATTTAGTCTATTATCTTTTATGACTTTCGTACAAGGCAGACCTGCACAAGCATGGTTGACTCCTTTTTTCAAGCAATAGACAACAAGATATATATTATATCTTATACTTCCCTTGCCTTATGATTTGTTACCGTTACAATCTTTGCAATATTTTATATTTATTTTTCTTTCCTTATTTTTTTACTTTCCTTTTTGTACTTACTGAATGTCTATGGGACTCGACCTAGCCTTTCTAGTGCCAATTTAAAATTTTGATGTACAACTTGCTATCTTCATCTCTTGAGATACGAAAGAACAATATTAAGACATGTTTGAAAATGATTTTAGAAATAATGATTTTAGCATAATTGATTTATTAAAAGTGATTTTCATATAATCATTTTAAGGTTTAGTTCTACACTTTTAATAATGATTTTTATACAATCAAAAGTGACTTTCACTAATTAAGGGCATGTTTGAGAGTGATTTAGAATGAGTGTTTTGAGCTAACTGATTCAATTATAATTAATTTTGTAAAAGTTTTATTTATAAATTATTTTAATTTTTGGTTCCACACTTGTAAAGATGATTTAAATTTAATTAAAAGTATTTTTTTTAAATGATTAATGTATGTTTTCAAAGGTGATTTTAGAATCATCGAATTACTAAAAGAATATTACATTTGAGATTAAAAATAATTAGAAGGGTGGTAGACACAAATTATACAAAGAGAACTAAAAATTAAGAGAGAAAAAGATATAAAGCTAGAGAAAACTTTCAAAGAGAAAAAAAATATTAGAGACACAAAGGGATAAAATTTTTAGAGAGAGACAAAAAATTTAGAGAGAGAAAAATTTAATAGAGAGAGCGAAAATTCGAAGATAGAGAAATAAAATTTGAGAGATATACAAAAATTTTGGGGAGAACGAACAAAATTTTAGGGAGAAAAACTTTAAGGAGGATAAAAAAGTGAGTCTGGGATAAAAAGTTCAAGAACAAAAAGTTAGAACAAGAGGTAAAAAATATATTATAGAGGTAACAAAAAATTTAGAAATGAAAAATGTTAGAGAGAGCTAAAACCATTGGAAAGAAAAAAAAGTGAGAAAAATGAATAAAAATTTTAAAAAAAGAATAAAGTAAGAGAGACATTATAAAAACTTTAGATATAAAAAAATTGACATTATGTAAACAATGATGAATGACTTAGATGGTGACGGTTTTGAGAAAACACACTTTTTGATTGAAATTTATAACTTTTATAATAGATGACAGTTTTTAACTGCACAAAAAGTTAATTTTTTTAATATGAAATAATAGTCGTTTTAAAAACAAAATCACTCACAATCACTTGAGAATATCTCCCAAGTGATCGACATGAATCACTTCTTCACCATTACCAAACATCACAATTTTGAAAGAAAAGTAAACATGCCCTTAGTATTTTTCAGATCTAGTTTGAGTAAATTTTCTTTAATAAGTACTATTGAAAAAATGAATACTTATGTAACGCCCGGCTTTTTAGGGGGTTTTAATTTTGAAATTTTGGGAATTTAAATAGATTAATTTTCTTCCTCCTTCTCTCCCTCTCGGTTTCTGTACAGACAGCAGCAAGGGTAGTGTTTTTGGAGCAATTTCCTGCAAGTTCGATATTCGTACAACCGTTTACGACCTCGATTCGTAGTGGGTAAGTGTTTTGAGTTTTGAATTTAATCTTTTAGTGGGTTATGAATGTGATTTGAAGTTTACCCATGAATTTGTTGTTCTAAGTTTGGATTACCCATCGCGTTTAAAGGTCGTTTAGGCGAAATTAAGTTGATTCAAGCTGCTGTCCAGTGGGCTTTGGTCTCGAATTCGGGGACTTTGTTGGCGATTCAAGATTGAGCATTCAAGTTTAGGCTACCTTGAATCTTGAGGTTATTTAGGTAAGTAGTTATTTGGATTTTAAGCCCCTTTAAGTTCGTAAATGTTTTGGATTTATGTTTGATAATTTGTGAATTGTGAAAATATGCTTGGAACCGTGTTTACGAAGCATGTAATGGTTAAAGGATACGTTCGAAGGTATTTTTGAGCTAAAATGGCATAAGTTGTGGTTATAGTTGAAGATAGGGGTTCAAAGTATAGAGATATTGTAGTTAGCACGTGTAGAGCCTTAAGAGTTCACCAAGGTTGGAATTGAATGAGTTTGGCTCATGTTTGTGGTGAGATGAGAATAAACGTGCACTCCAAATGTGAATACGTGGATCATGGTGTGAATGGTTGAACTATCTTGAATTGTCTTTGAATTTAAGTTGCTTAAGTACGTATGAAATGATGTTAGGGGCTTAACTTATCTTGAAATGCTTAGAACTAATGAATTTCAATATGATTTACAAGGGGTCCGGGCTATGCCTTATGATTTATGTATGTGATTTACCTAAGTTTGGATATAGGCCTTGGAATACTTGAATGCCTAAGATAGTGTTTTAACTAAGAGAGTGGAAGTAGTGGAGAATGGATTAAACTGAATGATCATAAATGGTTGCGAAAGACCTTTAGACGATGTTGAGGTGTAAATAGAGTTTAGAGCGTTGGAAACACTTAAGTGGTTGGATGAAGTTTAGTTTTTCTCGAGTTATGGTTGAGTTGACTGAGCGCAGGGTGTTGGAGTGGTTGATTTGGACTGGAGACTGATTTGAAACACCTTAAGGGTTTTCAGTGGGTAGGGTCATGGTTAGTGCTTCGTGTGTTTATAATGAGCAGAGGACTGAACAAATTTAAGATGTTTCAAATATGTCCGAATGTATGTGGAAGGTTTTCGGTTGTCCTGATTTGTAGCGTGCTTAGGGAACTGAACTTCTAAGATTGGTGATTGGAGGGCTATATGCTGCTAGGACATGTATGGGCTATGGCTAAGTAAAGTTCTTGTTTAGGACTACTTTCGAACTAGAGTAAAGTTCATACTTGAGACGCGTGCCCGTGATCTACGATGAGAGGTCACGAAGAGATGATTGTTGTCGTTTGTTGAGATGTGGGCCTGAGTTATATACTTATAAATATGAGGCGTAAAGTATTAAAATTGTATAGAAGGGCTAGATGGTCGTCTTTCCCTCTTTGTTTATGCGGATTAGGGGATGATTCCCTTTGTATACGCTCCTGAACTTCGGTTCAGGTTGTGAATATGGTTTGGAAATGAGGAATGATTTTGGTATGGTGGATGACCCGAGAGGTCTTGAATGCGTTGGGAAAGTGCAAAGGCCCGTTAGTTTGATGCTATCTACCCTAACTCTGTTCTTTCGTGCGAGTTGTAAGCCTAGAACGTATGTGATGTGATGAGCATAGGGGATGCGTTTCCCTAGTGCCTGTGAGCTAGCTTAGGGATGATTCCCCACTGTGTTGAGCATAGGGGATGTGTTTCCCTATTGCCTGTATGCTAGCTAAGGGGATGTGTTCCCTGGTTGCCTGTGTGGCTATCATGATGTGATGAGCATAAGGAATGCGTTCCTTATTGCCGATGAGCTAGCTTAGGGGTGATTCCCCACTGTGTTGAGCATAGAGATGCGTTTCCTATTGCCGTGTGCTAGCTGAGAGATGATTCTCCAGTATGTTGAGCGTAGGGAATGCGTTCCTTAGCGCCTGTGTGCTAGCCTAGGGGTGATTCCCCATTATGTTGAGCGTAGGGAATGCGTTCCCTAGCACCTGTGTGCTAGCCTAGGGGTGATTTATCTATTGAGATGAGTGTGAGGGATTATAGACCTTCACAGGTTTGAGTTCTAGGTTACAGGACTCGCAGGTATGACACGAAGTTAGGTTCAGGTAGTAGTGAATGTTGTGGAAGGTTAAATGGACTCTTAAAATAATTGAAGGAAGTATTTGGAATCTAAGCACGAGTGTGAGTAAGAGCTTGGTATGGTTTCTTTAAACATTGGACCCTTAAGTGGGCTACTTACTGAGTATGTTTATACTCATCCTTGCTACTTTGTTTGTTTTGCAGATTGTGCACATTCTCGGGGTGGATGACGCAGACGACGACTTGACGAGACTATGGAGGCTCCACCAAATTTCTTTTCTATGTTTAGCCTTTAGTTTTGTTTCTTTGTTCCCTGTTGTTTGTCGGTCTGTAAAGTTTAAATATTCTTTAGCTTCGTGTGTCTAGTTAGAAGCTTTTAGATTCGTTTGTCTGTTAATTGAGCTCAGCATCATTTATCGTAGTTTGGTGGATGCTGAGTCTGTGATCTGAAACATAGAAGTGTTTATATCTCTTTCCAGGTCTTTGTAAAATTTTGGTTTCTTGTAGCTAGTTACGCCGTCATGCTGCCAAAATTTCGGGCATGAACGAGGTAACTAGGTCGTGCTTCCGCGTTTAGAAAGTCGTAGGAATCCGGGTCCTTACAACTTATACTAAGTTAATTTAACTCATACTAAAATTAATTAATTAATATTCTTAATAAATATTTTTAATTACATTAATTTAATATATTTTTATCAATAAAAATAAATTAAATAAATATATCATTATTTATTTATGAGTAATTGTGATAAATGAGTCATATAAGAATCATCTTTACAAAAATGTCCACTTCCTATAAAATTTGCATTTTTGGTTTTCTACCATTTTTATAACCATTTAATGTTTTTTTTAGGACCAAAATGCCCATTGGTCGTGTATATGCTTTATCTATCTATCCATCTATCTATCTATCTATCTATCTATCTATCTATCTATCTATCTATCTATCTATCTATCTATCTATATATATATATATATATATATATATATATATATATATATATATATATATATTAAAACTATTATTTCCTTATATACATTTTGACATTCATTAATTTCAATTAATCATAAATGATATATATTTTGTGATTCTCTCATCCATTAGTAAGATTTCATATTTATCAAGTCGCAATTAATGAATAAATTTAATTTCAAATCATCTTCAATTTTCAATTTCCATTTCCGCCGGCAACCTCCTTGCTTTATCCTCTCCATTTTTGTCGGCAACTCCATTTTCTGACATAAACAATTGTAAAGCCATTTTTGCCACCAACTTTTCCATTTCCAACAATTACTATCTCTTAGAATTTCTCTATTTTAGTTCATACACAAAAAGAGAATGACAAAGTTGGTTAGTACATAACATTTGTCGAAATATATACGATGTATTATATCATATGAAACACAATTTTTTGCAAATATATACACTGTCATTCCATTTGTATTTTATGGTAGACAATGTATATATTTCTATATATAACCCATATAGTGTATAATATCAACATCATACAATGTATATATAGGTACTACAATGTATATATTTATGTACTCAACCCTATCTTTCATTCTTCAATGTTTTCTTATAAACCTCAAAATATAGCAGGAATATTAAAAAAAAAAAAAAAGAAAAGGAAAAAGGCCTTCTCTCTATCTTCCCCTATTTCCCCTTATCCAAGACCCTAGCTTCACAGTTGCCATCGTCCTCCAGCAGCAGTTACCTCTAGCTCTTTGTCGATTCACCTTCTCCGACCAGCGAACCACACACCGGCGCCGTTGATCATCTTCTTCGGTGGAAGTGAATCCGTGCACAACAGATCTGCGAGCCCACACATTTTTTGGTGGTTTTTTCCCCAACCAATGCACTGCTTCTTCTTCTTTTCCCTCTTGTTGTCTATGTGTAGCCATCACCGCACCACCCAAACATTGTCGCCCTTCAATTGATGCCCATACTGTTAGATAGCAAAATAAGGGAGAAAGAAAGAGATCCATGGACATAAAAGAACATACCCGATTATTGTATTGTACTATTCATCGTTTATGGAGGAAAAAATACCCTAGTCTTCTGTTCAGGGTTTATGTTCGTCGGTGAGACCAATTGAGAGAGATTTTGCGAGTGGAGGAAAATTTGGGGGCAATTGTGACGTTTTGGTGATTTTTGGAGAATATTTTGCCCATTTTTATGAAAGAATTTCAAATCGTAATAAATACGAATGATTTTTTTTATTTTTGATTATTTTTTTATTTTTTCTTAATTTCCATATAAAGAATGAGCAATATTATAAATGGACTTTAATTACAGCTTTTATCTAATAAAAAGGTGGACATGGATGCAAAATTAGAAACTTTTGGACACTTTTGTAAAAGGGATATAATAAATGGGTCATTTATGTAGTTTTCCCTTTATTTATTATACAAGAATATTTAATTAATTTTAATAATTATAGTTCGGTAGTATTAATTATAAATTTAACTTGAATCAATTAATTTTAATTAAATAATATAAAGATAATGTTAGCTAATTAATTAATTTCAGTAAATAAGCAATTGCTAATTTTATTTAATAAACTTTTATTTGTAAAAATGAATTAAGTAAATATTTTAATAAATTATTATTGATTTATTAAATTAAATAATTAAATATATTAATTTTTATAAAACAATATCAATTTAATTAATTAACTATATTCAAAATAAAATTATATATAAAATGAAAAGCAAAGGAAGAAGGGGTAAAGAGAAAACTCACACGTTTAAAGGATAAAGAAAACCCTTTGTCAAGAGGAAAAGATAATGTATGGGAATAAGTTCTTCTCATGTAAAGTATTGAAAATTGTGTAACAAACATGAGTTAAGCTTGTCCATGACCATTCTCACCTAACAAAACCTCCAACCAAACGATCCCTTAAGCATAAACTTTCATAGTTTTATATTTTTTGTTTCATTCAAAAAGTTTCATATCATAATGAAGATAATTGTCCATGTGTCCCGTTTGATAACTATTTGAATTTTTGTTTTTAGTTTTTGAAAATTAAACTTATAAACACTACTACTACCTATGAGTTTCTTTGTTTTGTTATCTACTTTTTATTAATGTTTTCAAAATTCAAACAAAGTTTTGAAAGCTAAAAAAATTAGTTTTTAAATTCTTCTTTTTTTAAAAAAGAATTTGGTTAAAAAGATTGTTTCTTTAAAGAAGATGAGATTTATTGTAAAAAAATTATGAGAAAATAATAATAATTTTTAAAAACTAAATGGTTATCAAATAGATTCTTAATATAGCTGGAATTTTCTCATTTTCTAATTAATGTGAAACTTTAGTTGTATTTTCAATGGGGTGTAATGATACAAAATTTTCGTTTAGTTACGTCGTTTGTTGGAAAACAAAAGAAATAATAAATGTACTAAATGTAATCAATAGCAGAGAAGTATTATCCGTTCTAACAATTAGAACAAGAAAGGAGAGTCAAAAACGTTATAATAGACACGCAAGAATGTCACCATAGGAGCGAGAAAGACCGCGGCAGCTATCTTTGTCCGGGTAGGTTTCCATATGGTGAGGCGCAGGCCAAAGCTGAGGCCGCCGCGGCTGTGAGCCACCATTATTACCTTTTCACAGCCAGAAATGGTGGCCATCGTCTCCAACAGAAGTTGTCCACCACCGTGAGACGGCGGCCGACGGCCTCCATGAGTGGTTTAATCTTGTACCAGCACCACCAAGGTCCGTGGCAAGCCCCATACGCACGAGCAAGAAATGTTTCTTCTCGCTGTTATGTGCTGAATTTTCAAAATGTCGTGTGTGGTGGTGGATTGATCATGGGCTAATTGTTGCTGCCACTTGACTAATGAGGAAGAGATAAGAGAATTTGAAAATTCATTGCAGAAAACGATATATGGTTATTGCTTTTGCACATTCAACCACCGCCATATATATAAATATCAGAAGTGGGAGTTCAACCAACGTATTAAATATTGTCTTGATATTTCATTGGAGCAATTCTTAAATGTTATATTAACTGTTGTCGTAGACAGAACCCAACAAAATATGTACGTATTGTTATCTCAGCAACATGTCGAGAAATGAGTGGGGAGCCCGAAATAATTCTCACGCTAATTGAAACTTTGGCCCGCGTGGGTATATATATATATATTTTTTCTGTTTCAAGTTCATCGATATTTAGTTGAGGATTTAAAGCTCTAATCTTTTAGTCAAGATTATAAAATGGTTCAAGTTGACAACATTTCTATAAATAATCATAGACTTGATGAAAACTGTAATGTTAACTACCTTTGACATATTTTGGATTTTTGACAAAATTAGATGGGAATTTATAAGGGATTTAATTCTGTCTAGAAAATAATTTTAGAATATGGAAAGTCAAAATAATTACAAACTACCATGTATGTATGTATATATATAACATTTAACTACCCATATACATTCTTTTTTTATTACGAAAATATTATTTACATATTCTGTGTGTTTTTTTTTTATTGACTACGTACAACTTATATAAACAAAAATTAGGAAGAACTCAATCAAATATATACCCCAATATAAATAATATACACATGTATAGTCATAACTAATCCACAAATTCAAAAAAAATTATTATATATATTTTATATTTTTTTATTGACTGCAATTCTTAAATATACACATATAAATAATAGACACATGTGATATAAACAATAAAAGATAATCCATATCTTTATGTACTTTAATATCTTATTTGAATTGGATGCACATTTGATTTAAACAAGATTTGAACAATCATAAATAATTTATCGTGCTCGAAATTGTGAACTCTTAAAAATCTTATTTAATTAAGTCCAAATTTTACCCATAATACATAAATATGGTTATGGGTAAAATTTGGACTTAATTAAATAAGATTTTTAAGAGTTCACAATTTCGAGCACGATAAATTATTTGAGATTTATATAAAATAATGGAAGAAAATTTATAATTTCTAGGAATGACCATATATATGTTTGTTAGGGGCATATTGTGTATTATTTTTGTATATATTATATTGTGCTTATGATATTAAGAATAAGTCCTTGTGTATATATTAATGTTACCTATAATGTTAAGTACAATTGAAAGGTATATATATATCATATTTCCTAGAATGTTAAGTAATTTGGATGTATATATAATACAACATTCTCAAAAAACACAAATAGTACATACTGATGTTTATATAATATATTTATATGTATATATTTATGCGTACAATATACTGCATGGTATATATTGATCATTGTGTACTTTCTAGGATGCTCCATATAAATAATGACATTTGTAAACAATATACTACATAATATATATTTATTATTCGGTAGCTTAACACATATATCATGTATAATATACATAGTTTATAATATATATCTATGTAGGACTATCATCAACAAAAAAAAAAATCTATGTAGGGCTATATATAATAAAAACTATCAATTTAGCAGAAAAAAGAGTGAGATTACACAATCAAAAATCAAAATAAAAATAAAGAGGCAAACAAAATATATACTAAGTAAGATATATACCAAAATGATGGTACATCAATCAACAATATAAAGCAATATATAATTAATCAATAAAAATGAAGAAAAAAAAGTATGTAGTATAAACAACTAAAAAAAAAAAACAATTTGTGCACAAGAAAAATAAACATAGGAAAAATAATTTTAAAAAAAGTCTGTAGAATAAGTAACTAAAAAAATCAATTTGCTTTGGAAAATTTTGTAGTATAATTGAAAAAAAAAATAGAAAAAAAAGAAGGAGAAAGGAACATTACTTATTCATATCAAAACTTGGATATTAGGGTTGACAACAAAATTTTGGTTGACGGCAATGTAATAGCATAACCCCTAATTTATTAACCCTAAATGTTATGAATGGTAAAAAATAATTAACACCTAATTTGGATAATAAAATATTGGAGAATAAAATATTTAGTATTATAAAAAATAACTTTAGACAATTAATGGTAAAATTATTCACCTAAATTGAATGATTTAATTATGGAAGCCCTAAACACAATAATAACATTATTATAGAGAATTGTAGAATTTTCAAGGGTATAAATAGAATAAAATAGTTGCAAACATATGAGCCATGCTATAGCTGATATATATATATATATTTTTAACATGAGTCATTTGTGAAATATATGGTTGAAAACATGCTAGCTCTTTGGCATAATTTTCCAAGATAAAAATGATAAGAGCCCAAAGGAGAAATAGGTCAAGAGAACCCTGCAGACCTAGATTAACCTTTTCAAATCCAATTCCTAGATAGAGCGGGAAAAAACTTTTGAATCCTTATCGAATATAGGTCAAAGACCCTATAAATACGCTACTATGACTCGAAGAAAAGGAGTTCAACTTAACCTTTATCCTCTAAATTCTAGCTTGCTACACTTTTTCCTCTCTGACCTAAGTATCGAAAGTTCGTGTGGCAAGCGCCACACTGGTGCCTAGTTTTTTTTTCTTTTGTAGGTCACCTCTTTCTCTCAAATTACAAATTTATAATTGTTGTCACGTGAATGTTAGATAAGATTTCTTCTGGCCAGATTTTGGCAACTAACGCTATCAATAAATCATAAAATTAGTCTTTGTTATTAGTTTAAAGATAATTTTTTTTATTGAATTTGGTAAAATAATAATAATAATAATTTTAATTGAAGAAAACATACAATGTGAATATCGATCTTTCTAAAATTTATAGAGAGAAGGCTAATAGAAACTGTTTTTTTTTTTTTTTTTTTAAAGTTCGAGACTAATTTTAAGATTGATCTTTGACCCCTTTCATTAATAAAAAAAAAAATCGCTTCTTAAAAAAAAGGTTAAATATATACGTTTAGTCCCTAAAATATAGAAATTGTCTAATAGATCATTAAACTTTCAATTTTGTGTCAAATAGGTCATTAAACTCTAAAAAGTGTCTAATAGGTCTTTAAATTTTCAATTTTGTTGTCAATAGGTCCCTGAATTTTCATATTTGTGTTTAATAGGTCATTGACCTATTTGACAGTTTTAAAAATTCACGAACGTACTGGACACAAGATTGAAAGTTTAGGATCCCATTAGACATAAAATTCAATTTTTTATTTAATAAATCAGTTAATTTTAACAATTTTCAAATATGTTAGGGACCTATTAGACACAAAATAGAAAGTTCGAAGACTTATTAGACATTTTTAAAGTTCAGGCATCTATCAAACACAAAATTAAAAATTCAGGGACCTATAAGACATTTTTAAAGTTTAGGAACCAAATAGTCACAAACCTGAAAGTTCAAAGACTAAACTTATAATTTAACCTTTACAATATTATATAATTTATAATGTATTATATTATTCATATTTTAAGTTTGACAAAAATGAAATGAATTTAGAACACGAAATAATATATTTATCAATGTTTTTATTTTTTTTAATGTAATTCTGCATTTTAAAATTTCAAATTCAAAATTTTGTGTAACGACCGGCACTTTCAGGTATTAGTTAAGACTTTAATTTTGAAATTTAAAATTAATTGTAAGGTCAATTTCATGCTTAAAGTTGTGTTGGAATTTAATTTTAGAATTAGCATATTTGAAATTAGAAAAAAAATTGGAGGGTAGAATGGGAAGAAAGAAGGAAAAATGGGATTTAATTGATGTTTGGGGCATTTTTGTAAATTAAGAGTCACTAAGCCAAGCCCAAGCCCATGTTTTAGCCAAACCCTAATATCCATATCTACTATTTTTATACTGCACGCAGCCCTAGGTCAAGCCAAGCCGTCATCTTCTCCAACATTCTCCTCTTCCTCCATGAAAAACAGCCTCCACCATCAATCTCTCTCTCTTTCACCACCAAAAGACCCATCCATTCGAAAGTTTTTTTTTCTTCTTCAACAAACATCCATCGCGCGATACTGTTCACGGGGGTACTGTTCATCGAGGTACTGTTCACGGCGGCGGTACTGTTCATCGCATACTATTCACCGGGAGCGGTACTGTTCATATCGCGAGCACTGTTCATACCGCGAGCACTGTTCATACCGCAGGTACTGTTCATACAGCGGGTACTGTTCACGACGCCGGACTCCACGAACCGCCGCTCGATCTGCTGCAGTTTGATTTTTGGTACTGTACAGCCTCGTTTCAGCTTTGTTTTCGCGTGGAATACCCATTGTACGTAGAGGTTTGCTCGGCAAAATTGAATCAAATCGTCATCTATTCGGCAAAGTTCGATTCTGTTTTGGGGTTGGAATTGAGGTAAAATTCTCATTCTAAAATCAAGCAAATCCTTGGAAGTTTTGGGTTTTTGGTAGATTAAACTTGAGGGCGATTAAATCATGAGACTTGTGATTTGAATTGAGTTTAATCACCAATTTGAGATTAAGTTAAATGTTAAGGAATTAATTCTAATTTTGGAACTTTAGTTTGGTGGAAGGAACTTTGGGATGAATTATGAATTTTAGGAATTGTTTCTAACCTTAGGATGGTTTGAATTAGGCTCCAAATTGTTTGGCTGAGGTTCAAGGCGAAGGAATTTTTGGTGAGCATTTGGGTGAATTGGATTCTTGAGCTTAGTCAAGGTAAGGGACTTTATGCCGGTATGCTTGAATGCAAGTCAGGAACTGAATTAAAAAAAAAAAAGTATTTGAAATAAAAAGTTTTTATAAATATTTTATTATGGATTTTCACTTGTTTTGCCAAATCTTCTCATGAATGTTATGCATGATTTATGATTTTGATTTATGATAAATGATGTGAGAATGTTGCTTGTGTTGCATCATGAAATGAAAAGTTTAAAATGCTTTGGGACCTCATGCATACATTATGTTTTCATGATAAAATTGATTTCGAAGGCTGTGACAATTACCCTCCTAAATTTATTGATGTACATCTATATGAAAAGGAGCTTTAGCTATATGAAAAGGAACCTGAAAAGGTTAAATGAAAAGGAAAGGTTATGTTGGGTTAATTGTCCACATTAAGCCGAAGAGAAAAAGTTGAAATAGAAACGTTTCCACTATGAAAGGAATTTAGGTCCCACCAAATGAAAGAAAGAAAATGTTTTCGAAAACTCATTATGTATGTGTATGCATATCCTGACCCGGTAGTGAGGTCACTTACTGAGTATTTTAAATACTCATCCTTTTTCAAAATGTTTTTCTTTTCAGGTAAAGGCAAGAACATATTTTAGGCGAGTGGCAAGGTGGTTTGCTAAAAGGGTCATGGGTGTCATGAGGAGTATAGCTTCCGCATCTAGTTTATGTTTTAACTCAAATTATTTTGTTAAGTAAACTTAATTGAAGTGAACTATTTCATTTGATTTAACGTTTTGATTCACATTATGTTTTGCAATGGTTTTTAAAGGGATCCCGAACTAAAAGATTTTGATTGTTTAGTAAAAAAGTTTAATTCTTTTTGTCTTTTACCAAAGATTTCTAAATTCTACTAGCTTGCATGTAGTAACGTCCCTAGAAAGTCTAACAGGAAAAGTCGGGTCGTTACATTTTGATACAATGAAAACATAAAAATGTTGTTTTCAGAATTTCAACTATTTGAGTCAGAGAATCCAAAAATAATTTTAAAAAACAAAATTTCCAAACAAATGTTCACTAAACATGTGAACCTCGCCATGTGTTTTATTGTTGATACCTGCGGCGACCATGTCGCGTAGCCTTACACGGTGGTCGATGGTCTCAAGGAGTGGTTATGATCATTCGATTACCTCTCGAATAATATATCCACTCTCTCTCGGCAAGTATACGTTAAACACTTATGGGTTTGGAAATTTGTAGAATGTCCAAACTATTAAAGTGTTGATATATAATTAAATTTACCATAACCCATTAGTTTAAGCTTTGGGGTTGATTGATGATTTAACATGGTATTAGAGCCCATGAAGCCCAAATAGATATTCGGTCCAAAAATTAAGATCCGACCTAAGAATGGTGAACCCAAAGAGGCAACATCTTGAGGGGGCATGTTGAGGATCCCACATTAGAAAGATGAAGAGATACCTCACAATTTATAAGATACATCAGCTACTTCTCTCATGAGATGGAACCCCATGTTTCTCTAATAGGTTAAATCACTAATCAACATAAAAGCTTAAGCTGATGAGTTATGGTAAATTTAAATATGAAATTTTTACATGGATAATTAATTTTAATATATGTATTTTCAGAAATGTACAAAGATTTGAAAATTGTCTTCTCTAGATTTAATGTGCAATTTCAGACCATTACACCATTTTTTCGTTTCTCTCTCTTTAATTAGAACGTATAGTAATTATTTTATATTTTATTTTCTTCCAAATACCATGATTTTAGCAGATTGTCTCCCTCAATTTACCTTGATTTTAGCGTGTTAAGTACTATCATACCATTTCTCATTGTAAAACCCTTCTTCCCGCTCCCCAGTAATTTTCATTCTTCCCGATGATCGACGTTTTCAATGTACAACAAGCATTTTCTTTCCCACATAATCATCAAGTTCTATTTCACGCAACTTCCCAACAAGCACGTACGTTTTCTTCAATTTCAAAGTTGTTCCGCCGTAACGTTTTCACACAATTTATTTTTTCTTTTGGCAATTTTTATTCAATTTCTCAACTACAAATGAATTTTATATACTTCAATATATATTGCTAGTATATGCCTGTTTACAATCGTTCATATATGAATAAAGTTTATATATTTCAGTATATAGTGTTAGTATATATCTTTTACATTATGTTAAATACGAAGGGCATTTTATATACTTCAATATATATTGTAAGTATATACCTGTTTACATTCATTCATATACAAATAAAGTTTATATACTTTAGTATATAGTGTTAGTATATACATTTTTACATTATATTAAATACAATGAATTTTATATACTTCAGTATATATTGTAAGTATACTTCAGTATATATATAGTATTAGTATATATCTTCATTTTGGACCAAAATCGTGCAAAAATGCTCGTTTACATGATTTTTCCTTTATTGTTTCCTTCAATCAGGCATCAGTTGAATTCTTTTGTTTTCCTTAAATGAATTTTATTTATTTATTTTAAAACTATTCTATTATGGAAAACGGGCATAATAGTAATTGAATCATAACTTTGCTGTAAAATTATTCGGCCCGTTGGCTAACTGTGCAAAAAATGGTAGGTTTGGCCAAAAATGAACTATGGACCTCTTCTATGGCTATCCATGTAGTTATCCCTTTAATTATATATCGACACTTAACACTCCTCATCACTTGTGGGTTTGGAGGTTTGAATATAAGACCTCCTGCTTAATAACACTCATTTAGTGCTGTCTTATTTTTTATATTAATGCTAGTTTTGTTATGAATTCGTGTGCTTTTATGTCTATTTTTGTCTATTTTATAGAAACAGAGCTAACAAAGCAAAACCGAGTGTTTAAGAGTATTTTGATGGATATTTGAGCCTTTTAGACCCTTTTTTAAGATTCAAGAAGAGAAAAGATAACTAATTAAATGTTGAGCAAGAAAGATTTCATTTTGAAAGTCAAAGTTTGAAGATTTTCAAGTTGAAGTCTAAAAAAAAAATTACGACGCCAAGTGCCACAAATAGATAGAGAGAGCAGAGTGATAGCGCCTAGGCGCGATACTGATTTTCACGCTTTTTGGGCAGCGCCTAGGCACTATAACTCTAGCAGCATGCGCGTTTTTAGATGCTGCTCTATCTTTGCTATAAAAACAACATTTTCTCTTTGATTTTAGGAGGCAAAACCGAGGGAAAACGCCCTAAACTCAATTCCATTCTATTTTGAGAGGTTTTGGAGCATTTTGTGAGCGGATTGGAGCGATATTGAAGATTCAGAGCTTAAGGACCGAGGACATCAACTCGGGAATGCGGGATCGACCTTTCGTTTGCATTTTCTTTCTTTTTCTTTCACTTTTAGCTACTGTGTATAAGTTGGAAGATTAGGGATTTATGTGTGTGTTTGGACTGAATTTATATATCATTCTCCCTAATCACTTGGGTTTATTGTATTTAATTGTTTAGATGCTTAATTGTTGGAATTGTTTCCAATTGCACAATTTATGGATTTTTATAACTATTAGCACTTTGAATCATTTGTGCTTTTTTTGCTTAATGCCTTTAATCATTGATTCTCTAATTAATTGAGGTATTCCTAAGTAGAGCTCGACAGAGAATACTTAGTTTAGCTTAATGCGCGATTAATTAGCTACTCGAGTGACAACGAGATTAATAGTTAATTAATTGTAGTTGGTGATGAAGGTTAATTAGTTGGGCATTGGTTAATTGACTAGTTTTCTAAGTGAAAACTCGACGGAGAGAAGCTTAGACAATAACTCAATTGCATAACTAGTGTTTATTTACCTGAGTGACAATTGAGGTTAATAAATAGACATTAGAAGTTTGTAATGATGAGTCTTAACGTCTTGTATGGGTTAGCTAGCACTAGAGAGACCTAGATTAGTTAATTAGTACTTGAGAGTAGAGGAGACCGAGAAGAGATTTCACGTCTTTAGAGCTTCTAGACTTATGAATTCACTGTCCATTGGTTTATAATTATCTGTTAGCTTAGTAATTGATCATTTCTCAAGTTATCCCTCGTATTTGTGTCTCCCATTTATTATTTTTTTTGTTTTTGTTAGTTAGTTTATCTTCTTTTATCTTCTATTATCTAAATAAAGTTAAGTTAGAGTATTCGTGGTAATTAATTGAATTAAAAGCCAATCTCTATGGACTCAATACTCGGTAGGAATACCGTTTTATATTACTTGACCTATGCTCTTGCAGAAACGTAAAAGTACATTCATCACTGCTCTGATACCATATTAGAGAAACATGAAGTTTCATCTTAAAACCAATTGGGCAATGAGAGAAGTAACTTATAAATTGTGAAGTCTCTTTTCATGTTGTGGGATCCTCAACAACAAGTAAAAATCAATATTAATGAGCTAGAGAGAAAATAACATTATAAGGATTTGAACATAATGAGCCATGTAAATCACCGCTAAGCGGTGTTTTTTAAACGAAAGTCCATTGTTTTACAAGAAATATTGCTGGATCACTTTGCTCTTATTGGTCGTCGAAGGTTTAGGTCCCGTTTGATAATCATTTGGTTTTTGATTTTTGGTTTTTGAAAATTAAGCCTATAAATACTACTCTTACCTATGGATCTTGTTTTGTTATCTACTTTTTACCTATGTTTTCAAAAACCATGCCATGTTTTGAAAACAAGAAAAAGTAGTTTTCAAAAACTTGTTTTTTGATTTTAGAATTTGGCTAAGAATTCAAATACTTCCTTAAGGGAGATGAAAAACCATTATAGAGAAATTAAGAGAAAACAAGCTTAATTTTCAAAAACTAAAAACCAAAAACCAAATGGTTATCAAACGGGGCCTTAGTTTTTCATTGTCAATGTTTGTCTTTGACAAATGCTAATTTTTCTAGAGGAGTTTTTTTTATTAAGGAACAAGACTTTTCTTTCGTTTTTTTTTTTGGTTTTGGGTTTTCATTGCGATTGATGAAATACTTATTTATTAATTAATTTACAACTTCGGTCATAACCACCTATTGAGCAAATTTACGGATTTTCTACAAAATTAGGTGGGAATTTAGGAGGGACAATTAATGCCTAGCTTGTGAATATATTTAAAAAAAATATATCAAAATAATTACAAAACAAGTCTAAGGTTTTTTTTTTAAAAAAAGGGTAAGAAATGCAATGGTAATAAAATTAAACAAAAATGACAACTAAAAAAATTGCAAACACAGCAAAAATTAGAGAACACACTTATATAAGTTTTATCATATCAGCACTAGGCAATTTTCATTTTAGTCCCTAATCTTTTAAAATTCTCAATTTTACCTTTAATCTATTGAACATGCTCAATTAGGTCTTAAAACAATTTGTTAGAATTTATAAACGAAAAACGTATGTCTCATAATTAAATTATTATTTTATTACTATACTCGGACACATTGACATGCCACTTGAAAAACAAAATTAATTTTTGTTGATGTGAGGATCAAATTTTGAGGATATTAGATCTCATGTGACAAATAATATTCGAGTGACATATCTATGTGTTCAAAATATGTTAATAAAAGAATAATTTAATGATCAATAGAATTTTTCTTAACAAAATTTAAATATTTTTTAAAAATTAATCACCTAATTGAGAATTTTTAAAATAGTATGAGTAAAATTAAAAATTTTAAAAGATTATAAAGACCAATTTCAGAATAGGGACTATTGTTTGTGTTTTGCCTTATTAATATATAGGTTGGTCTAATATGATTAATCAAAATATATATTAATTAGTGATTACGATTATTACAGTTAACTAATATTTAAGTTAATTGTAGAATCAATCTAATTCTAAGAAGGATGAGTGCCCAATATAGACCAAAGGATTTTCCATTTGAAGAGGTTTGGCTCCAACGAGAAAATTGTGTTGAAGCGATTTTGGATGCTTGAGGTGGGTCGATATCGTTGCCCACTTCTATAGGCTGGATCTACTAGACATATTATTTATCATCAATAGACATAAAAATAAATTATTATTAATAGACATTTATTACTAATAGACGTGATGATAGAATATAAAAATAGTACATAAGTGATCTATGAGAGTAGTAAGGAAATTATGTAAAAATATTTCAATAAGTATGCAAAAAAATTTTAAAAAAGTTGTCATATTTACAAATTATTTTTGTGTGACATTATTTGTAATCGTTATAATTCTTTATTTTTTTTTATTTAATTAGTGGCAACATTTTTCTTCAGTTCAAAATTTATCCTATATTTAATTACCATTTTGGTGTTTAATTTTGTAAATTAATTAAAAAAATCCCACATATTTGTAGTCTATAGCATAAAAGGTACAAGAATGGAGAAACTTTATCAAAATTTTCCTTCCGTTATAAATGGTGTCAAATTCATTTTTCATTCGACAAAATACACTTTTGGTCTAGCAGGGAGGTAGTGTCTATTTGATCTTTAAAGTTTCAAAAATGACACTTTTTAATTCCAATGTTTCAAAAATAGTTTCAAATGGTCCCTAGAGTCAGTTGATCGTCATTACTTGACTAACGAAAAAGTGGTGTGGTCATTTTGGACTATGATTATGTGTTAAAATATATTAATATTATATTTTCTTTTGATTATTGGACTATGACAAGGCAAAATGAGATGAACTTCTTCTCAACTCTCTACTCATACATTAATTGTTGCAATATACAATCTTGTAGCACTTAATCAAAATGTTACAAATTAATTGTTGCAATATACACAATTGCAGAGGATTATAACATTGCTGGAATTGAATCGTATAAACACATGCAATAGTTGTCTGCAAATTTTATTCTTAAGTAATCACATTTTCTTGTGGGGAAGTACTAAAAGATAAAGCGTACGTGTTACAAATATGCTTTGGTTGTTCTAAGATATTCTAACGACCATTTGGGAAGATCATTTCTATCGATGTCCAAGTTCAATCTTTTCCCTTTGTTTTGTGGCTAGAGAGAGCCTCTACAGCGACTGCATTTGGCCGGTGTTACAGGAACTTCTTGCAGGCATTTTTTGGCGTCATTGTAGTTTCGGAAGTTCTTGAACCGAAATTTTTGGTTATCAACAGAGACGACCTGTATGTATTGATCTTCATCACAGGGATTATTCATCCCAACGGCCTTTAGTAGCTGAAATGGCATAACTACCTGTTTAACAACAAACAATACATATTCAACTAACATAAACATATTGAAAATCATAAACATGTTTAACTAATAAGTCAGCATTATATAACATTAAACTGATGTATTTTCAAATGTCCAAATTTACCCTCGTATTTTTAATAAATCTTAAAATTAATTAGTCCCAATTGTTAACTTTTTCCAAAAAAATGTAGCCTTTGTTAACCTTCCATTTACAAATTTTATAAACATATTCACATTGTATCTTTTCTTGAGTGAAAACTATTATTATTTTATCAAGCTTGATATATAAAAATCAACTTAAAACTAAGTATATATCGTTTGGACATTTGAAAGTACAAGGATTAAAATGAAATGAGACCCAAAGTGTAGGGACCAAAATGATATTTTAACCTATAATTTTTCAAGAGTATGTATATATTAGACACCAATGCAACCTGAGCATAACCCAACAGGTTAAAACATTATATTTTCGACTACAATGTTAGAAGTTTGAATCTCCACTTCTACATGTTGCTCTCAAAAGAAAAGAAAAAGAATATGTATAAAGAGTACTAAATAGAAAAAATTTAAAAACCGAACTGACAATTTAGGCCCCGTTTGATAATTATTTGGTTTTTGGTTTTTAGTTTTTAAAAATTAAGCCTATAAATACTACTTTTACCTTTGGGAAACTTTGTCTTGTTATCGACTTTCTACCCATGTTTTTTAAAACCAAGCCAAGTTTTGAAAACTAAAAAAAAAGATTTTTTAAAAATTTGTTTTGTTTTTAGAATTTGACTAAGAATTCAAGTATTTCTTTAAGAAAAGTGAAAATAAATTGTAGGAAAACAAGCATAACTTTCAAAAATCAAAATCCAAAAACTAAGGCCCTGTTTGATAACCATTTGGTTTTTGGTTTTTGGTTTTTGAAAATTAAGCTTATTTTCTCCCAATTTCTCTCCAATGTTTTCATCTCCCTTAAGGAAGTATTTGAATTCTTAGCCAAATTCTAAAAACAAAAACACGTTTTTGAAAACTACTTTTTTTAGTTTTCAAAACATGGCTTGATTTTTAAAAATATAGGCAAAAAGTATATGACAAAACAAGTAAAACTATATGTGGGAGTAGTATTTATAGGCTTAATTTTTAAAAACCAAAAACCAAAAATCAAATGATTATCAAACGGGGCTTAAATGATTATCAAATGGATCTTTAACTATTAATTGGCTAGTCAAAACCCATCTTTTGTAAATAGAGAACTAAAATTCTCCCATCTACTAAAAAGTACATAATTCACAACAGACAATGAAGCCAAGAGATATTTCAAGTTCTATGAATCACAAAAAGTTTTCCATGTTACACATGGCCCTCAGACAGGCGTATTGTGACAAAATCAGACCATATATATAAAAAGCTCAGAAACATCAAAATTAAACAACTAACAGATGAAGAAAGATAATCAGATAAAGAGATCAACATGCAGAGAATTATAATGGTTCAGACACTAGCTTGCATGTGTCCTACATCCACTATGAACAGCCACGAATCAACTTTTATTTTTTCAATCCCCGAGAATTGATATAATCTCATATTGTGTTGGTAGATTTAAAAACAAAAAAAAAAAAGTTTATCAACTTTTAAAAGAAGAAAAAAAAACAAAGACTCCTCCCCTATTGGAATGAGTAGACATTAATATTTTATAAAGCTTGTGTAAAAGATAAAAAGAAATGTGTTACAAATTTTATGGTAATTTAGTAAAAGTACCTTGAAATAGAGCCATTTGGTATTGTCGTGTGGAATATGCTTGTGACTGCAGAATGCGAGCTTTGCTGTAGATACAAATAAAACACCCGCGAGAGGACCATCTTCCGTTAACAATTCACAACGAAACCAATTTTGGAGCTTTTCGCGAGCCACTGTTTCAAATGTCCGATGGAATATCTTCTCATACCGACCTTCCCCCAACTCCTTTATCTTTCGACTTGTTTTCCCTGATTCGACAATGTAACCCCACTATTAATTTTTCTGTATATCCTAATTTTTTTTTTTGATAAGCAATATATCCTAATTAACAATATGGTATTTGTGTTTATAGGCTTATAGCATATATAGCAGATTATAAATGTGTCTTTTGAAAATGGACTGTGTTTGGTTAAAAAATTAAAGTTACAAGCACTTTGAAAACTTTCAATGATCGAAAAAGTAACTTGAAAATTTTTAAAGAAATAAAAACACACTTAGAATTGCTTAGATGAAACATTTCATTTGTTTTTCCCAAAAGAAATGCTTCACTTAAAAATCCTTTTTTTTTTTTCCATTGAGATAGTCCTCAAATAATAAATGTAATTGGTTAAATCATACAAAATGTGGTGATTAATCTATATTGTTGGTGTTGTTTTCAATTTTGTCTGGATCTTTTAATTTGTTTTAAAAGATTAAACTCTATTTGCAACTTCGTTAAAAAATTTAATAAAAATTAATTAAAATGCTGAAGTGAAAGAAAAACATTTTACATGTAATTAGGAAAAATTTTGAAACTAAACACAGTTAAGGCATTTTATATTATTTATTTGGTTTCAATTTTGTCTCTAACCTAATTAGTTATAATTTTGTCAAAAATGCCAAAAGAAGGTTTTGTTTGTAACAAATATTGAAAAAGGCGAGGAAAAAATTGAAAATATTTGGAGGACAAAATTAAAACCAATTACATAGATGATAAATATTTTGTATAATTTAGCGGGAAGGCTTTCGTCAGGCACTGAATCAAAAGTTGGGTAGAAAATTATCTGATACCCACCTTCCTTTGAGTCATCCTTCTCCTTCATGTGCTCTACAACCCTTCCCAGCAGAGCATCCGTAGTAGAATTTGGACCTGTTTTCCCTGGTTCAAGAAAGCATGCCTCTTGTTATAATTCTATGATTAAACGCAATGGAAATAAACTAGATCTAAATTATGACAATAGCAAATGTAAATAGAGTAAGAGAAAAGAAAAGAACACAAAAGAACTTATGTGGTTCAGCCTATGCCTACATCCACAAGCAAAAACGACGTGAATATTTCTACCAAAAGATGGGATTACAAAAGAACATACTTGAGCACTCACCAAACACTCATACACCCAAATATTTAAATTCACCAAAAACTAACTTCTAAATGAATTAGAAATTAATTAATAAATAATTGAACTAAAAATCAGAATTTTAAATCTCACAAAATTCTTGTGTGCATAAAAATAGAGGGGAATGGGTTCTCTTTGTATAGTGACGGAAGCCATCAAAATCTTCTTCTTTCCGATGTGGGATTAACACCACAACAAATCTCCATCTTGACGTCAATTGATCTTAAATGCAAAATAAAAATCTTCAATCGTCTTCTCCAAATGATTAAGTAGTTCAAAAATTACAAACGCCAACCAAACTCAAGCAATGCTTGAATTTGTTCAATGGAAAGAGATTTAGTCATTATATCAACTAGATTATCGTTGGTGCTAATCTTGCTCACAACTATATCACCTAGAGCAATGCTTGAATGTGCTTTGTCTTCGCACAAAACATCCAATCTTTTGTAAAGATGATAACACTCCATGACTGTCACAAAAGACTGTAGTAATCTATAAATCTTCACTAAGCTCATCAAACAGTCCCTTCAACCATATAGCTTCTTTACAAGCCTTTGTAATAACCATACACTCAGCCTCAGTTGTAGACAATGCAATTGTATTTTGTAGAGTAGCTTTCCAACTAATAACAGAGCCATCAACAGTAAACACATATATCCTTGTAAGAGATCTTCTTTTGTCAAGATCTCTAGCATAATCAGAATCTACGTAACCAATGACTCCATCTCTAGTTCTCCCAAAATGCAAACAAACATCGACAGTACCTCGTAAGTATCTTAATATCCACTTAAATGCTTTCCAATGTTCTAATTTACTAGGATTGCTTAAATATCTACTGACTGCACTAATTGCATAGGATAAATCAGGATAAGTACAAAACAATTGCATACATGAGAGATCCAACTACACTGGAATAAGAAACTCGAGACATATAATAAACCTCATCATTTGACTGTGGAGAGAAAGCAGATGAAAGTCTGAAATGTAATGCTAAACGAGTACTAACTTACTTGGCATTATGCATATTAAATTTGCACAGAACTTTTATGATATACCCCTTTTGACTCAAATAGAGATTTCTTGCCTTTTTATCTCTCATAATTTCCATACTCAGTGTTTTCTTTGCTGCTCCTAAATCTTTCATATCAAACTTTTCACTGAGCTCTATTTTGAATTATCTAATTTCTCTTATATCTTTAGCAACTATCAACATATCGTCAACATATAAGAGAAGATACACAAATGACCCATCATGATTCTTCTTAAAGTACACACAACTATTATAACTGCTTCTCATAAAATCATGAGTAGTCATAAAAGAGTCAAATTTCTTGTACTATAGTCTTGATGACTATTTTAGGCCAGAAAGAGACTTTCAACAAACATACACATAGTCTTCTTTTCCTAAAACTATAAAACCCCTTGGCTGATGAATATAAATATCTTCCTCAAGTTCTCTATGTAAAAATGCAGCTTTTACATCTAACTGCTCAAGTTTAAGATCGTGAATAGCTACAATACCAAGTAATGCATGAATTGAGCTATGCTTCACAATTGGAGAAAATACATCAGTATAATCAACACTAGGGAATTGAATGTAGCCCTTAGCAACTAATCTTGCTTTATATCAGACTTTCTCAACTCTTGGAATACCTTCCTTTCTTTTAAAAACTGATTTACAACAAACAACATTTTTACCCTAAGGAAGTTTCACAAGATCCCATGTACCAGTCTTATGTAAAGACTCAATTTCTTCTTACATTGCAATCATCCACTTATCAGAGTTATTACATTTTACAGCCTCTATAAATGTAGACGATGTTGCTCACTAGAATCAATATCTTCTACAATGTTTAAAGCATAAGCAACTAAATTAGTCTCTACATATCTCTATAGAGGTCTAATTTCTTTTCTAAGTCTATCTTTAGCAATAGTATATTTCAATTGTTCTTGTAAAGGTGAAGAAGTATCACCACTTTAAGGAATCTTTCAAGAAACATCAGAAGTAGAAGCATCATATTGATCTGATCTGGAAGATGACTTCAAACCAAATTCCATAGCTTGCACATGCAAACTCTGCTGAATCTTATCTGAAAACTCTTTTTTAGAAGATTACTTACTCAACTTAGAAAATTCATCAAATATAACATCTCTACTAACAATCACCTTTTTAGTTTCAGGACATCATAACTTATACCCCTTAACACTAGGCTTATAATGCTAATAAAGATATATTTTAATGATCTTGATTCAAGTATCCCATTATTCACATGAGCATAAGCAAAACAACCAAATACCTTTAAATCTGAATAATTGACAGGACTACTGAACCACACTTCATGTAGTGTCTTTTTGTGAATATATATAAAAAGGAGAGCGATTGACAAGATGACATACTATAACAATAGGTTTAGCCTAAAAAGATTTAGGTAAGCCTATATTTGATAACTTACAACACACCTTATTAATCAATGTCTGATTCATTCGCTTTGCTACTCTATTTTGCTATGAAGTATGACGAACTATTAAGTGTCTAACAATTCAATCTATCTTGCAAAAGACATTAAACTCATCAGAACAGAATTTCAAACCATTATTTGTACGAAGGTATTTTATCTATCTCCCTGTTTGTTTCTCAATCATGGTCTTCCAATCCTTAAATGTAGAAAACACATCACTCTTCTGCTTTAAGAAAAATACCCAAACTTTTCTGGAAAAGTCATCATTGTTGCTTAACATGTAGAGTGCACCACCTTTAGAAGATATTTTAGTTGGTCTCAAAGGTCAAAGTGTATATAATCAAGTGTTCCCTTTGTATTATGAATACCTTTCGTGAATTTGACTCATTTTTGTTTTCCAAATACATAATGCTCACATAACTCTATCTAACTAATTTTATGTTCATCAATGAGCCTTCTTTTGCTTAACTCGACCATTCCATTTTCACTCATATGCCTAAGACGGATATGCTAAAGTCAAGTAATGTCATCACCAGATAAAGAATGTGTAGGAACTGCTACATCACCCCTTGTAATGCATAAAGATTGGCAGAATTATTGTCCTTTCATAACTGTCAAAGCACCTTTACTAGTCTTCAATGCTCATTCTTCACTAGTGTACTTGTACCTTTTTTAATCAAGAATACTCAAAGAAATTAAATTTCTCTTCAAATCTGGAATGTGTCTCACATTAACACGTGTATTGACAACTATATCAAACATTTTGATTATGACTATTCCAATACCAACTATTTATAGGATGCATTATTTCCCATCAGTACTGGACCTTTAGACACTTATGATATGTTGAAAACCAGTCCTTATTAGAACATATATGAAACGAACATCTTGAATTAAGAATCCAATTCACCAGATGAATTTAAATTATCATCAATGATTTCTCTGATTGTTATTACTTTTCTTCTCTTGTGTTCTCTCTCAAGCTAATAACTCTTCTACCAAACTCTTAGATCCCACTAGTAATATGTTTTATGTAACGACCGATTTATTTAGAAGCATTAATTTTGAAATTTTGGACATCAAGTTGAATTAATTTCTTAAATAAGTATATTGATTTTGGGGTTAATTTGAAATTTCATGGTTTAAAAAAATGGCAAATTTGGAAAGCAATGATTGGTCAAGGGGCATTTTTGGAAATTGGAAAGTTGTTTTAAAAAAAAAATAAAACAAATAAAAGAGAAAAAAAAAAAGAAAAAGCCATCCTTATCCACTGTATTTTTTTTACTATTTTTTTATTTATTTTATTATTTTTATTATTTTATTTTATTATTTTTTTTCTCTTCTTCTTCCTCCCGAGGCTCCCTCCCTCACCGAACACACACACACACACACACACACACTCTCTCTCTCTCTCTTTCTCGTCACCCGAACACCCACCCATCTATTTTGATTTTTCTTCTTCCTCTCCCACCGTGAACACCCATCCACCTTATTTCTTCTTTTTTCCGTCTCCGGCAGGTTCCCCGTCGAGCAGCAGACCCACGCCAGCCGTATGAAGCTCGCAGGAAGCTTCAATCCGCTAGCGACCAGCCACCCTCACCTCTCGCAGCAGGTCGCACCGCCGCAGCCGAACGCCGTCGCACGCCTTGTCGGACGAAGCTGCTACTGCACACTCGCCGGAAGCTCAGTTCGAACATCGGGTCTTCGCCGGAGCCACGAACGAGCCAGATCTGCAAGATCAATTCGCCAAAATTCGTTCAGATCTAACTCGCCTGAACCAGATCTGCTCGAAACTAACAATCACGCGCTGCCACGCGCCTCCACGCGCCGTCGCCAGATCTCCACGCCTCGCCGTGCTCCGGCCACGCGCTGCCATCTCCGATTCCAAGTTTCGAGCTCGAACGGTCCCGGTTACGATCATGTTCTGACTTGGGTAATTTCGTTACTCAATTGTTTTTAATTAAGGACTTTAAATGGGATCGATCGTTAATCAATGGATTTAATTTTCAGGACATTGATTTGAGAATCAAACTACGGAATTGGAGACAAATATATAAATTTCCAGCAAGGTTGAAGGTTCCGCACAGTCAATATTATTGGGTGAGATACTGTGCTAAATTGATTTGGTCTAAGGAAATAAAAAAGGGACTGATTTGCAATTAAAATTACTTTTGGACCCTTTGACTAAATTGTTGGACAACCTTTGCATTTGGATTTAATTATTGGACTTTTTGAGACTACTGGACCATTGAACAAGACTATGGAACTAAGACTCGCTGAAATTAAATTAAAGGACTGGTTCAGTTAAGATTAACCAAAATTGGACTAAATGGAGCTCAATTATGAAATTTCAAGAATCTTGGACCAAGTTTTAATAATCCTTATTTTTATTGGATTATTGAAGGATAAGCAGGAGACCAGAGCTTGGAAGGAATTTTTGCTGCAAGAATAATATTCGTTATTCTATTCGAGGTAAGTAGTTATTTGGATTTTAAGCCCCTTTAAATTTTTAAATGATTTAGATTTATGTTTGATAAATTGCGAATTGTGAAAGCATGCTTGAAAGCGGTGTTATGAGATATGAAATGATTAGTAGATATGTCTAGAAGTAGTCTTGAGCTAAAGCGGCTTTAGTTGAGGTTATAATGGAAATTGGGGCTTAAAGTTGCGATTTTATCATGTTAAAGTATGAAATACCTAAGGAATTGCCCAAGGTTATGTTTGGATGAGTTCAAACACGTTTGTGGAGAATTGTGAACAATCGTGTTTACCTAAATATGAACTTGTGAAAGATGTCGAGGTTGGTTAAATTAATAGGAGAATTATCGTGTTGGGCTTAAGATTGCCTGAACTTGTTGCTAATTTCGTTAAGGGATTCAAAGTTACAAACAAAAGATGAAAATGTGTCTGAGGTTATGAATAAAGTTGATTATGTTTTCCCCCGTAAGCATAAAAGTATAGATAGTGGTACTAAATTAGATGTTGTAAGTGTTTGGGCTTGGTTAAGGGCTGAGGTAGAACACCTTAATCTTATGTGTTTGAATGTGAATGGAAGGGCGTTGGTAGTTTTGAGTCCTAGCATGGTTAGAGGATCTAAATTCTGGACTAATGGATCGAAGGACTTTATGTCAATGACATAGGTATGGGCTAGGGCTACGTGTAGTTCTTGTTTAGAAGTACCATTGAACTAGGGTAGTTCTTACTTGAGATTTGTGTTTGTGGTCTATAGCGAAAGATCACCATGATACGATCGTGGTTGTTTAATGAGAGGTGGACCTGGATCATAGGTCACGAATAACTTCTTTAAAAGAAAGAGAAGTGGGTTGTTTTAGTGTTGACCTAAGAAGTAAGTAGCCTTTCGGATTGGTCCGTTAGAATTTGTGTCTCGTCTATATATACATATGAGGCGTAAGACGTTGTAAATGTTGGAAAGGCTGGAAGGTTGCTTCCTCTCTGTGTTTATGTGAATTAGGGGATGATTTCCTTTGTATGTGCTTTTGAACTTCGGTTCAGATTGTGAATATGGTTTGGAAATGATGAATGATTTTGGTATGGTGGATGACCCGAGAGGTCTTGAATGCGTTGGGAAAGTGCAAAGGCCCGTTAGTTTGATGCTATCTACCCTAACTCTGTTCTTTCGTGCGAGTTGTAAGCCTAGATCGTATGTGATGTGATGAGCATAGGGAATGCGTTTCCCTAGTGCCTGTGAGCTAGCTTAGGGGTGATTCCCCATTATGTTGAGCATAGGGGATGCGTTTCCCTATTGCCTGTATGCTAGCTGAGGGGATGTGTTCCCTAGTTGCCTGTGTGGCTATCATGATGTGATGAGCATAAGGAATGCGTTCCTTATTGCCGATGAGCTAGCTTAGGGGTGATTCCCCACCGTATTGAGCATAGGGATGCGTTTCCTATTGCCTTATGCTAGCTGAGAGATGATTCCCCAGTATGTTGAGCGTAGGGAATGCGTTCCCTAGGGCCTGTGTGCTAGCTTAGGGGTGATTCCCCATTATGTTGAGCGTAGGGAATGCGTTCCCTAGCGCCTGTGTGCTAGCCTAGGGGTGATTTATCCATTGAGATGAGTGTGAGGGTTATAGACCTTCACAAGTTTGGGTTCTAGGATACAGGACTCGCAGGTATGACAAGAAGTTAGGTTCGGGCAGTAGAGAATGTTGTGGAAGGTTAAATGAACTTTTAGAATAACAGAAGGAAGTATTTGAAATCTAAGCACGTGTGAGTAAGAGCTTGGTATGGTTTCTTTAAACATTGGACCCTTAAGTGGGCTACTTACTGAGTATGTTTATACTCATTCTTGCTACTTTGTTTGTTTTGCAGATTGCGCACATTCTTGGGGGTAGATGACGCAGGCGACGACTTGACGAGACTATGGAGACTCCACCAAATTCTTTTCCCTGTTTAGCTTTTAGTTTTGTTTTTTTGTTCCTTGATGTGCGTTTGGTTGTAAATCCTAAATATTCTTTGCTTTCGTGTAATTAGTTGGAAGTTCTTAGGTTTGACTGTCTGTTGGTTGAGCTCAACACTATGTATCGTAGTTTGGAGGGTGCTGAGTCTATTTCCTGAATTATAGAAGTGCTCATATCTCTTTCCAGGTCATTGTAAATTTTGGTTTTCTCCTAGTTACGCCGTCATGCTGCCGAAATTTCGGGCATGAGCGAGGTATCTAGGTCGTGCTTCCTCATTTAGAGAGTCGTAGGAATGGTTCGGGTCGTTACATTTTATTTTCTCCTTAGATAACAAATTATCATATACTTCGTTCAAAGTGAAAGTATCACGCTATATAATATTGTATCTCTTAAGTTTGCAAATGAGGGAGGTTGAGAACACAATAAATCAAAACCAAATCTTCTTCATCATAACTAACTTCCATAGACTCTAAATCAGAGATAATTTCCTTAATTAAAACCAACTAAATGGTCATCTAAAGATGATCCTTGATCCATACGATAAGAAAATAATATTCGTTGCTTCAAATACAATTTAGTAGTTAGAGTTTTCGTCATGCATAACTGCTCTAACCTCAACCATAAACTAGCAACACTTTTCTCTTTCAAAACATCTTCAAAATTTTATTTGATAAATGAAGATGAATTAAAGTAAGAGCCTTTTGATCTTTGCTTTGCCTTTTTTTTTTCTTTTGTGTGTCCAAGACTTAGGCATCTTAGTAATTCCAAATAAAAGCTTTTTCTAAGTCCATTTGGACAAGCACTGCCTGCATTTTAGCTTGCCATAATAAAAATCTAGTATTGCAATCCAAAAGTTGTACATTGTGTTTCACAGAAAAATATCTCAACTAACGAAACACTCTAATAAATCAAGTTCTAATAAACTAGATGCTCTAATACCACTTGTTATAATTCTATGTTAAAATGCAGCGGAAATAAACTAGATCTAAATTATAGCAATAGCAAATGTAAATAGAGAAAGAGAAGAAAAGAACACAGATCTTACGTGGTTTGAACTATGCCTACATCCATGGGCGAAGATGATGAGAATATAATCTCTAATATTTCAAAAGATGAGATTACAAAAGAGCACATTCAAGCACTCACCAAATACCCCATACACCCAAATATTTAAACTCACCAAAAATAATTAACTTATAAATGAATTAGAAATTAATTAATAAATGATTGAACTAAACCTGAGAATTTCAAATCTCACAAAGTTCTCATGTGCATGAAAACAAAGGGATAAGGGGTACTACTTATATACAGTGACCGAAGTTGTCAAAATCTTCTCCTTTTTGATGTGAGATTAACGCCACAACACCTCTAATTAATTTTTAATATAAGCACAGCAGAATTATCGGAATTATTATTATTTTCTTAGTTCAGCAATTAGTGAAGGTGGGATGCAAACATCGTTGGGATTATAAACCAATGTCTTAGCCTGCTAAGCTATGCTTAAATTGACGGGTTAAGATCAGACCATGATTAAAAGTAATACCAAAAGGACACAATCTGGGTATGGGGGAATGGATTTGCATACCTTTGAGTCGCTTGTCGTGGTAAAACTGTAAGGGCAGCTTGGCTTCCGGAGAGGCATGATTTGCGTGAGTGTGGACACTACAACTGCAATTAGTCACCATAACTTTTTGGACAAATATTTTCTTGATCTTGTCTACAAACAATAATAGCAATGTGCGGTTGCCATTATTATTCATCATAGCTAGTTTCTTCACCTGTTCTACATTCAATTGCAACAACAAATGGTTTGACGCCCTTTGAAGTTCAGCATCGAAGTTGCGAAGCTTTCTGGTGTAAAATGCGGCCTTCGGATACTTGAGTAATTTACTCCGTTTGACAGCGTCGCACTTGAGAATCAGTTGCTTCCCTTTGTTTATTAGTTCCCCCAAGTTGTTTGTGTTTTCTGGGAGATCGAGGAAGTTACCAAGCTCATTGAGCTGCTTGATTACAGAGCTTAAAGACTCCAACTGGAACCTGATATCTTTAAGAACAGGATTGAAATGAATGGCCTTTTCGCCCAAACCCACGATGGCTTTCACCAGCTCCGATGTTACAGCACCCAAAAAAGCGCCGCCCACCAAACTCCCGGCCCCCTCCATTGAAGCACAATCAGCCCGATCCTAAAAATGGAAGCTATTGCGTCAAATCTCCCCTAAAACCTAAAACATCTGTTCTCATTAATATTGGTGAAATCATTTTCTGTTCACAGACCAAGAAATTAAATGGAAAAATCGTAGAAAGAGATGTTTCGAGGTGCATAGAAATTACAATGCGAACATATTAACCCAGTGTCTTACTCGTCAAACCTTATTCTCTTTTGGCAAATTATTTAGCGAGGCTGCCACATTCAATAACTAAATCTAAAAATATGTTTGTTCTTAATAACTATGGATACAGATGCGAAATACTTTTACAATTTTTCTCTCACACATCTAACGATGCAAAACTGCCAACCACATTGTGGCGGTTTCATCAAATGATTTCTCCCTTTCTTGTCCATTGAATTGGTGGGTCTAGACTTTTTTCTTTTTTAATTATTTGCCAAATTTCTTTTATATATACCCCTATTATAAATAGGAAAAATTTTGGGTGCACCCCATACAGCCCACTTCAAAAGCACAATTTTTTTTATTAAAAAAAAACTATTTTTTTCGGAAGGGTAGAGACAGGGAAGACTTCTCCGTCCCTGTCCCCTTCAATCCCCATCCCTGCGAAATTCTCCATTTATTTTCGTGGGGATCGAATTCCCTGTGGAAAATTTTTTTCCCTTTTTTTATTTATTTTTTATTTTTTAAAATTTATTCTCAACAATAATAGCAATTGTTTCCAACGACTTCTAAATGAATAATTTTTAATATAATTTATATTTAAAGAAAATGTTATAAAATTTTCTAATAAAAATAATAATACACTTAAGTAAAAATATTATAATGTTGAAACAACTTAATTTCTAAAAATTCAAATTTCAATATTACAACATAGTCTTTAACTTTTTTAATAAAAACAATAATCTTCAACTAATTCCTACTATAGTTTTTTTTTCTTCTAATAATTAATATATAGATAAATGTATATATATATGTATGTATGTGTGTGTGTGTATGTATGTATGTATATGTATATATATATATATATATATATATATATATATATATATATATATATATAAACCAAATCGGGGCTAGGCGGAGAATCGGGGTGGGGTCGGGGTCGGGGACAAGGAATATATTCCCTGTCTCCCTCCCCATTTAGCCGACGGGGAGAAAACTCTTCCCACTCCCTCCCCCATTCCCCGTGTAATCAGGTGCGACGGTCCCCGTAGGGCTCATCTCTATGTCCAAGTGGGCTGCAACCAAATTGTACTCTTATAAATATGGAGTAGTGGTTTCACTTTTTTTTAACAGCTTTTTTTAGAGTTTTTTTTTTTTTTGAATTAAGAGATTCCGACCTAAAAATATTGAGATACGTTTTAGCATATAAATTTATGGTTAAAATATCATTTTAGTCCCTATACTTTAGGTTTTATTTCATTTTGGTCCCTATACTTTCAAATGTTCAATTTTAGTCCCTATACTTTAAATAAAACTTAAAATTGGTCCCTATGATAAGTTTGAAGTTATCTTTTTATTAAAATTGATTAATTAATAATAATAATTTTAATATAATTAAGAAGAGACACAATGTGAACATACTTCTAAAATTTATAGAGGGAAAACTAATAGAGATTCATTTTTTTAAGAAAAATTAACAATAAACAGATAGTATGGACCAATTTTAAGTTTTATTGAAAGTACAATGACTAAAATTGGACATTTGAAAGTACATGAACCAAAATGGAACAAAGTAGAACCTAAATAAAATAAAGTCCAAAATACAGTGACCAAAATAGCATTTTAACCCAAATCTAATTTTGGCTGGGGGGAGGAGGCATAATCAGAGTTGTTGCGGCTTAAAGAACATGAGCATATAATGAGCCACCTAATTCTAGTTGGTTAATTTTAAGAATAATGTATTTTTTAGAAAATAATTGTAATAGGTATATTTTCAGACTAATAACAAAAAATTGGTAGTTGTACCATAAATTATTATTTTTAAATGTAGTTTGTCAGAAAATCAGTTATCCGACTAGACTTCCCATGGGTCAAAATGTGTTAAGATAAATATAATTTTAGCATATATTCAACTAAATTTAGTTAAATTATCAGAGTTTTAGTCCCTTAAATTTTAGAGTTGTATCTAATAAGTTCTTCAACTTTTTTTTTAAAGTTCAATAATATATAGAGCGGGAATTTGTACCTCTAACTTTTTAGTTAAGATTACCTTAATTAGTTAAACTATGTTTATTGGCATGTCCTTAAATAATTTTTAATTTTGTGTCTAATATGCCCATCACTTACTAGGCAATGCTATAGCATAAAAAGGGGTTCAAGACTTCTCAGTCCCCTTGCTCCTCAGCCACCTTGGCTTAACTACGGGTTTTGGACTACTTTTTAATAATTAGGGTATATATTCTGCAATGATTAGCAAAAATTATTATGCAGACTCACAATCTCCTTGATATACAATACTCTTCTTTTTTTCCTTGTATAAGTAGTTTGACTAGGCATGAAGTAAGCAAACTTAATGAGTTTATTCGCTATATTACCAAATGATAGTATAGTCCATAGTAGTCCTAAGAATTAAACCAATTTTAAATTCCATAGTTAACATTCTTCCATTTTAACATAAGAATACTTAAGGATTGCAATAACTTTCTGCATTTCTTCTTTGAGCTTTGACCTACGAACCAGTCAACATATACTAACAAAATGTACTACTTTTCCAAAATTACAACACCTTTCATATATGGATGATAATTGACCTCACAATTAACGTTCTATGTATAGGAAACATTATTAAGAGAAAGCTGAGTCAAAAGTGTTGCTAACTTAGAGAACTCTTGTATAATATCCTCTATAGTGGTTTGCAAAACTTAAAACTATGTATTTTTTATACATTGGTAGGTTTAAGCTAATTTCTCATCGTTTCAATATTTGAAGGGTCTAAAAAAACACCCTTAATGTAGAAAACATGTTCGAGAAAACTTACTTTACTCAACCAAAATTAACACTCCAAGATTTTAGCATGCATAGAGCTTGGTCTTCCTTTAGACATTAAAATCTTCTTTGGAGATATTTCTTATATTGCTCTCTTAAGTTAAAGTAGACCAAAATATCATGTTTATAAAGACTATCACTGATGATTCGTGGTAGTCCTTATTGACACTATTAATTAACTCTATAAATACTATGAAGGCATTTGTTAGTCTAAAAGAACATTACTTGAAATCAATAGTGGTCATATTTGGTCTTCTAGTGCAACTTTAAGGATAATATTTTCATTTCTAATTCTCAACTGATGGTATCTTGATCTCAAATTAAGATTTGAGAAGATACCTTCATTCCATGAAGTTAGTCAAATAGTCATCAATCCAAGGAAGTGGATATTTATTCTTAGTAATCACTTTGTTGAGTTATCATTAGCGAATAAATAGCTTATATGTCCCTCCTTATTTATGACTATAATTGAGAGGCTCCTCAAGTCAAGACACTTTGGTGAATAAAGGTCTTGTAAATAATAGAGAGCCTCCACGTAGTTGAAATCATATGATATGAGGCAATTTAGATATAAAAATTGTTTCCCACCGTTGGTTGATGTGAAAATTGACATTTCTATTAAAAGATAACCTAGGGACGTTATTTATTTGGAAATAAATCTTTGACTACTAAAGTTTTGTCAACCTTGATGGTCTGTAACTAGTATCCATGATGTTGACCAGATAAGGCATGTTCAAGGTAGAGCTTACATTGGGAATACACTTACTGTTGATAGCTTTAAAGTAAGGTTTGGTTTGTAGGTAGTTGTGAACTACACTTCTTTTCTTATTGAAAATAATATTAGCTAGGTTCCTTACCTACAATCCATTCCTAATATCACATCAGTATGCCACATGTCTACCTTTGTTAGCTTAGTATCTTGGAGAGAGGAATTAATCCCATAAGAACTTTATATGTCTTAGCATCTTGTGTTGCAAGCAAATTAAAGTAGCTTCAGAGAAAGGGTAATACTACTAATTCACACATTGAATGACCTTGGCCTAAATTAGGTGGTTAAACTAATTCAAATCTTTTGGATGGTTTAATTTCTGTAAGAAAATTATAGATGTTTAAACTATTTAAAAAGCTTCTATTTTTCACTATTAAATAAGGAGCATCTTATACCTTTCAAGTCATGCAAAGTCAAACAATTAATTACTAGACCTAAAATAATGTCTAATGGATCATCCTACACCTATCTCTAAAAAATGCCTATCTCTAAAAAATTTCAAATACTAATAAACATGGCATATAGTATGTAAATCAACAAAAGATTTTTTAGAAATACCTGGCATTGTCAAGGCCGAAGCATGAGAGACATTCCCTAGCTACTTTATTTCTAATACTATATTTACTTTACCTAAACATCTACATATTTTACAACTTATATGATAAGCAAGTCTACAGGATTTTATTGTTCTATACTGTCACAACCCACCCTAGATTACTCTACCAAACCTAGGATAAGCTGTGACGACAGTAGACCCCATATGTGTGCAATGGAATCTATTGTCAAGTCTTAATCTCTTATCTCATTATATAACTTTATCTATAGATATCTCATAAATAATGTAACCAAGATTTCTCTCTTTACTTACAATAAATGATATGCAATGACTTGAAAAGACTGGCGGCAGATTCTGATTAGCTAACTCTGGTTGAAACTCAAGAGCATCCTGGTGGAAAATTAAAAACAAAAGAATGAGCTAAAAAACCTAATGAGTGGTGATTCATAAGAAAATACATTTTCAAGGAAATTATTCTCTTACTAAACAGAAGTTCATAACTTTGTGAAATAATGCAAATCACGAACAATTTAGAAACTTTTGAGATCATTTTAAGACATTAAAATCTGTAAATAAAAAAACTCTTGAAAATATGAGCAACACACCAAAGGTTACAGCTCTCGAAAGCATAAACATAACTAGTAAAATTCATCACTAAATATGTACCCAAAACTCTGTCATACTATGTATCGAGTAATCTCTAGATACATAGCAGAGCATATCTCTGTCATACGTGCACGTAGAGCAAGCTCTATCATCTATAATGCTTCAGGATCAGGATTTGGACCAGGATTCAGAATCCATATTCGGCACCTAATGGCCTCGGCATTCCCCTGCATTATCCCCTGCGACCTGAGCACTCGAGCATACTATGGAAACACATTCTCATAGCATACCGGGTAATCACCATGGGTACAAAAGATCTAGTGGTTTGAAAACCACTTCCAACATAAACCTCTTAACTTCTCAAACTCTTTCTAAAAATTACATTCTTTCTCTAAAATAACCTTTCATAAAATTACATTCTTTATCTAAAATAGCCTTTCATAAACTTGAGAGATTTCTGAAATAACATTAAACATTTATAATTTCTCAAATAATCATCAAATCTCTCAAATAGTATAAAACATTTCCAAAGTCATATTTTCTCTAAAACCACATGTCATAAATCTCATAATAAACAATTTGTGAAATACAAGTAATTTCCTCCAAATTTTCAAATAACTAAATCATTTGCATTAATATTAATTGCAATTGATTTCAAATCTCACAAAAATCTCAACAATTACTAAAATAATGGAAATACTTTATAAATTAACTACTCATAGAACTGTTATTGTTGGCGCCCCAAATTGTGTATTAATCTAATTTCCATCCAACCTGAAATTCCAATAGTCATATCACTAATAATAATCCAAGCAAGTAATTGTAAACTTTAAACATCAATTAAACCAATTTCTATTCTCCCAACCTCCAATCACATCTCTCTTTTCTCTTTCATCTTATTAATACTCAAGAATGTATATATGTATATGTATATATATATATATATATATATATATATATATATATATTTGTCTTTATTCTAATTAAACAATACTACTCTCTCTTTCCTCACAAATATCTTCTTTTTTTTTTTTAATTAAAGCAATACTTCATTTCCCCAACTTTAAATCTCCACGTGAATAATCTTCCAATACACTCTCTCTCTCCTCATTAAACCCTCTTGTACCAAACATGTCTTTTTCATACCCAATAACAATTAATTATTATTATTACTAATTTTCCATGTACATCATCTTCTTCCTCCCATTCCCTCTACCCTCTCATCTTCCTCCATAGCCAAACTTATGGGTGGTTTCTTTCCTCCATTTCCATTTATTTATTTATTTATTTCCTCTCTTCCTTTTCCTATTTTTCATTCCCACTAACAATTGGGTTTTCTATTCTCTTTTACATCTTTTACTTGAGCAAATTCCAAACAAAGAATACCCACAAAGATCTATGAAATTTCTTGGACCATAGATAGAAACCCATAAGATTTTTGTACTTAATAAAGAAAAGAAACCCATGAAATTATCATCCAAATTTTCATTTTTCCTTGCTATTTTCAGATGAAAAATTACTTACAAGTCAAGTCCTTGTCTAGAAGCTTCTTCAAACCATTTCTGACATTATCCATGGCTTTTTCGTTAAGTTCCATGAGCTCCAAGTCTCTCCCCATACTCTCTCTTTCCTTGTTTCTTTTCTCCTTTTCTCTCTTTGTTTTCTCATTTCTTCTCCATTCTTCCCGAACACTCCTTTCTTTCCCTTTCTCTCTCTCTCTCTTTTTTTTAAAAAAAAATTAAAACCAAAAGCTTCCACTAGAAGTTTTTATTTTTATTTTTATTTATTATATATATATTCTTTTCCAACTTCTTTCCAATATAATACAATACAAACTCCCATTTTTCTTTCTTTTCTAATTTATATATTTATTAAATACAAGTTGTATTCCATTTTCAAAGTTTCAAATTTCTTGTATTTCTATTTTGTCTCAAACTGTAATCTCTTCATCAACAATTTCAAAATTGAATAATCCATATATCCAACTGCTAGAAGACCAAAATTAGGTCTTACATATACCAACTATAGTGACTCTAATATTTATGTGTATTTAATTAACTTAAATTGAGATAATTGCATAATTTCTTTAAAATAAAAACTCACCTATTTCATTAACATATGTCTTAATAAAAGTTAGATGAAATCTAAAACAAGTCTTTAGCAGCGGAAGATGAAATTAATTTTCATAATATCACTAACTAGAAAGAAAGATATGGTATACAAAAGAAATCATAATAAAATCTAGTCGAGCATGTCTCAAGTGGCTCCTCCTCTTCAATGCCTAGATTATCCTCGATGAATTCATCATCATTTACATGACTACCTATAAAACATAAAACTACATGGAGTATTATAAAAATACCCAGTAAGTGATTTTTCCATTATTAAGGCTCTTTCATGCTCAAACATACACATTATGCTTACATACTTGTATATCATATATCCTAGCATTCAGAACATGAAACAACCTAACTAACTTAATGTACTTGTACTTGAGTACATAACCTTATATACATATTGTTATCGGTGAAATTGGACCAACAAGAATGGGGTGGCTAAAGGGCTGTAACGAAGGGCCAAACGATGAAAGAAGCCGAATACGAACTCAAAACGGACCGAAACCGACAAGGGATCGACCCAAAATGAGAGGGAGAAGAAACGAGTTTGGGCTTCAGCCCAAGCCCATGGTCGGCCCTGTCGAGGTGGACCAGTTTGGCAAGACCCATTTTTGGTCCTTGCCTCGGTCCCTCATGCCCCGTGTGCCCTCGGTCTAGCCCAATTCAATCTTTCCTTTCCCCATTCGAAGACGAAAACCTACGAAAAACCCAAGGAAGGAAGCTATTTAAGCTCTCTCTCGAAGGGAGAGCAAAGTAAGTTCATTCCAGCCTACAACACTCTCCTAGAACTCTTAAATTCTCTCAAAACCCTCACTGATTTAAGCATCGAAACCTGTGTGGCCTACACCACATCGGTGTCCAGGTTGTCTTGCAGGCTGCGTTCTTCTCCCAAGAATACAAATTCACCGTCATTGCCATGTGGAGGTCAGGTGAGATTTCTCCTATCCAAAATTTGGCAACAACAGTTGGTACCGTCTGTGGGGAATGACAACGCTTGCTTGGAAAGCCTTGTTTGAGTTCAATTCTCCAGAAAGATGAGCAAAATGCTGAGAAACAAGAACTGGAATGAAAACGGAGATGATTCCAATCAGGATCGTCGACTGCGACGAAAGCAAAAAAAATGAGCCTCCTCGGCCTCACAACGAGGCCGAGGCCGACCCTAAGCAAGCTGAGGCCGACCAAATCGTTCAAACTACATGACAACGTGGACCAGATGGATGATATGAAGAAGCTAGCCTGTGTTTGTTGGTCGAGGCCGACCAGATAGTTCAAGCTACTTTGATTGAAAAACGACTAGATCAACACGACCAACAAGGAAGCAAGGTAAGGCGAACAAATGGAATGAAATTCATCATATACTCGACATAAAAAAGCCAAGGTAAAAGGGGTCAAAACAGAGGCCGAGGCAAGAATAAAACCCTAACCTTGGAGCAATGCGAAGATGAGATGGATTTAAGAAGCATAATCAATGAAAATAAGCGACAGAGAGCCTTGTCCGGAGCCAAGGCGAGCAATCTTCCAAGTACTGAAGCAACGGATTTGAGAAGTGTCATCGAATGGAAAAAACAACAGAGAGCCGAGGCCGAGGCAAAGGCTAATTTTGGAGTTGAGGCTAATTCTGGAGTCGACGCCAAGGCTGAGGCCAATGTTAATACTGACGCCAAGGTCAAAGTCGAAGCAAATTCCAGGCCAAAGATGAAGCGAATAGTCTGCCATGGAGGGCAGAATTATTAAAGATTCAAAGCGAGTTGGACCATATCCAAGGGAATATGCACAAGGTAAAAAGTATAGGGTTGATATTGACACTTTGATAGAACAGGTAGATCCACCTTTCACTGATGAAATCAGGAATGCGAAACTACCTCCTGCATTGAAAGTTCCAAAGATCAAACCCTATAATGGAAACAATGACCCTGTAGTGCATCTAGATGTGTACAGATCATGGATGGAACTTCATGGAGTGGAAGATGCAATCAAATGCAGAGCCTTCTCATTCACTTTATTGGGACCAGCTGCAAGGCATTGGTTTCGCAACATAAAAAAATGATCTATTAGTTCGTTGAAGGAATTGGCTCGAGCATTCGTGACGCAATTCTTGGGAGGAAGAGATCAACGCAAGCTAGCAACTCACCTACTTTCCATCAAACAAGGATCCAAAGAAACCCTACAGGAATATATTGCCTGATTCAATAGTGAAGCTTTACGTGTGGAGGATTGCACTGACGGAGCAGTGTTGATGGCCATAATTAATGGACTCAGAGATCGAAGACTCATACAATCTTTGGGAAAGAGAAAACCCATATCATATGTAAAGCTCATCACTCGAGCCCAAAAGTATGTACGTGCTGAAGAATTGCTTCGTACAAAGAAGAAAACTAATGAGCTTGAAAGAAAATTAGATCAATTAAATGATAGAAAAAGACCAAGTCAGATATTACACCAAGAGGCCAAGAGACAGAAGATGGATGACAAGAAACCACTTCGACTTGGTCACTCATCCAGAAAGTTCGAAAAGTATACTCCAACATCAACTCCCATTGAGTACATTCTAATAGAAGTACGCCATTCAAACTTATTAAAGCGACCTGAAAAGATGAAAACATGATCAAACAAGAGAGATAGACAAAAATATTATCTCTACCATGAAGATCATGGACATATGACCAAAGACTGCTTTTAGGTAAAGGATGACATTGAGGCTCTAATTAGCAATGGCTTCTTGAAGGAATACATCGATGTACGTGCAGGAAAAAGGTCAAGACCGACCTCATAGGAGGCCGAGGCCGACCTCATATTTAGCCAATGTCAACCCTAAATCCTCTTCATACAGAGTTAGTTTAGCTTTTATTTTCTTTGATCAAACTATGTTTGTTGAATTTATATTCATTAAATTCAATTGATAGGTTAGCAAGTCTCATGTAATAGGCTAGGTTTATTATTGCTCATGTTAAGTTGATCAATACAAGTTATGTTTTGAAAACGAATTTGTACTAAAGCAAAAGAGATCTTCCTACAAGTAATATCCTCCTTAAGTGGGGGCTACATAGGGGATATGCCTCCCTAACAAAAGGCACAGAAGCTACATAGGAGATATGTCTCTCTATAAAACAAAAGACAACGAAGCTACTAAAGAGATATGCCTCTCTAATTGAACAAAAGGCAGAAGCTACACCAAACGAGCTAGAAAAGTCAACAACTTCAGAGAAATTGAAGCTGAGGCCGACCTCATAAGGCCGAGGGCGAGCAAGTTGCCAAAATCACTTCAGTTGTAAAATCATCTGACTCTGGGAAGATGAATGGATCTTTCTTAAAAGAAGCATACCGTAGAGGCGTATTTGAAAAACAAAAGCAACAAAATCGTGAGTTCTAGAAAACACACGAAGCAGAAGCATAAATAGAGACTCTGAGTCAGAGTGGCCGAGGCCGACCACCTTGGCCAAGACCAACCTCTTCCCAGCACAATGATTACATGGAAGAATTTAAGGTTAAAATCCAACCTTCTAGAAGAAAGGGTGGAGTAAAACTGATTCTAATTAAAATTCTCTTAACTAACCAAGGAAAGACCATGACAAGCTGACTCCTAGAAAAAATGATGAAGAGGATAGTAAGGCCGAGGAGAACTTGTACATGGTAGAAAGTATCGGCGCGCAAGGAGCTTCAAACACGCACCTAGCAGAAGCGCCAACCTGGCCTCGATAGATGCCAACCAGACCGGCCGAGGTCGACCAGAACGGCCCCAATTCTCACTCCATTGCTTATTTCCTCTTCTCTTCTCACGATATCAGCTTGAAATGAAGCAACAATTGGCAAAAGAATTGCTTTCGAATAAGCAAGAAGCTACAAAAAGTCATCCCCACGAGGTTGGACGAGCTATCCTACCAATGATCCAAGGCTCACCCTGGAACCTTTGGATCTGAGAAAATAGAAAGTCATGCCATATTTTGGATCAGTCTGACAATATAGGCATGGATCAAGAATTAATCGAGACTTGAGATGGACTACATAAAAGAGGAGATTAGGCCAAAATGGCCCAACCTCATCCGTGGCCTCGGCCGAGGCCGAGGAGCCCAATGAAACTCGGGGAGCATATGGTATGTACACTCCCTATAATTGGTGTCATTGGTTCAGCTCGATTCAATCTTCCTCCTGACCAAGGTTTACAAGAAAGAAGAAATGAAGAACCACAAGACCGATCATCAGAATGAGAAAAAAAAGTCTAGGTTTGGATCTAGATATAGTAAATTAAAGCTAAAATCTAAGAGCCTACTCTAAGATACGGCCAATCATGTCATGCAATTAAAGCATGAAACACACAAAACTTTTAAGCACTTAGGTGCAGAGGAAGCGGTCCAAAAGGTTGATTGAACCACAAAAGGGTTTGGTTGGCTGATCTTGGCAACCCAAAAATCTGAGAAAAATCTCACAATGGGTCCCTATTGAGCACGACAAAGCAGGCTTCATAAAGCTAAGCAAAGCGTGATGAATGCAAAACTCCCCTTAGGTGTGGAGGACGCAAGCCCAAAAGATTGATTGGGTCCCTAAAAGGGACTTGATTGGTTAATCTGAGCAGCCTAAAAATCCGAGATGAGTCTCGCGATAGGTTTTTGAAAATAACAAATGAGAAGAATTTGGTTACATAAAACCAAGCACAGAAATTAAAGACAAGACATGACTAAAAGGCCCAATTCATATCACAACGGGCTGAAACTAAACGGAGAAACCTACACTCTAGAAGACTGAATATTCTCATAAGGATGGACGACAATAACTAGAGATAATTCGAGGCAGACCTCGAAATGTCAACAATGACTCCAAAACTTAATAGGCTACTCCCAAGTTAGGTTCCATGCAATTACTCCACACGCTCCTAATCTCGAATCCTAACTAGGGAGTAGGGGCTAATGTTATGGGTGAAATTGGACCAACAAGAATGAGCTGTCTAAAGGGCTGCAACGAAGGGTCAAACAATGAAAGAAACCCAATACGAACTCAAAACGGACCAAAACCGACAAGGGATCGGCCCAAAATGAAAGGGAAAAGAAACCAGCCCAAGCCCGTGGTCAGCTCGGTCGAGGCCAACCAGTTTGGTAAGGCCCAGTTTTGGGCCTTGCCTCGGTCCCTCATGCCCCATGTGCCCTCTATCCAGCCCAATTCAATCTTTCCTTTCCCCATTCGAAGACGGAAACCTACGAAAAATCCTAGGAAGGAAGCTATTTAAGCTCTCTCTCGAGGGGAGAGCAAGGTAAGTTCATTCCAGCCTACAACACTCTCCGAGAACTCCTAAATTCTCTCAAAACCCTCACTGACTTAAGCATCGGAGCCTGTGTGGCCTACACCACACCGGAGTCTAGGTTTTTCTTGTCGTGCAGGCTGCGTTCTTTCCCCAACAATACAAATTTATCGTCGTTGTCACGTGGAGGTCAGGTGAGATTTCTCCTGTCCAAAATTTGGCAACAACACATACTTTTCTTAATTTTGTGTCATACCCAAAAATATCCATACCATAACCGTTAATTTCATATGTAATATGTATAAGGTAATCAGTCCCTATAAATACCATTAATATGAACTAATTTTGTTTCCTAGCATCTAGCTCGTTAGCAAAAGCCATGCATATCATATCATACAGCTAGTTGCATAACATAACCTCTTAAATTGGTATGTACTCATGCATAGCATATTCTACTTGAAATACAATTCTCCTTACATTATATATCATGTCTTACCTAAACGTGTTTTTCTGTTCAGCATACTTAAATAACACATGATAAAACATATAATCATAAAAGATCAACATTAAAATACATGTAATTATTACAACAAAGACCACACAAATAATTCAACAATAATATATTAAAGAAAAATAGAATCACATAACATAAGTTGACACACAATTCGGTAGCTTAGGATAGTATTCTTTTACAATCAACAATGCAATTAAATGATTAAACATATCACAATTAACCAAAACAATCCGTCAATAATTAATTATGATAAAAGCCACCTACAATAAATACTATACAATAAAATAATTTGAACATTATAACTACATAAAACATTATCAGTATCTTATTATAGAAGCCACTCACCTCAAACTTCAAATTTAAATCCTTCAAACTTTTCTAAATAACATATAACATAAGTAAAATTAGGTATTAACAACCTAAATTTAGTTTTCTTTTAAAAAAACCCCATAACTAGCTAATTAAAATACATTAATTGTACTACCTAGTCTAAATTGCATATTAATTAACCTAGGGAAATAAACATAAACCGTTATTCAATAATTTTAGGAACTTTTTTGGGGAATTTTTAATTTTGGTTTTCAAACCTAAAATTAACATAATTTAGCTCTAGTTAACTCATAAAACAACATCCATAATAAACCCTAAAATAATTTAAATAATAAATAAAACTATCTTTACTGTTACCGTGTTTTTCTCTCTACCGAAAAAGATAAACGGAAGTAAAAATTTTCAGCAACTAAGAAGCTTGAAATGAGGCCGGAAGATCTTAGAAAAATGAATATGGATGTGCTTAGATTCTATAAAAATTACTAGGACATGACCCACTATGAAAATAGATTGAAAAGTAATCGTTTCTTACCAAATTGATACAATCGTGTTGAACGATTTTGCAAACTCCAAGAAAAATCACTTGAAGCAAAACTTGAAAAACAAATTCCCCTCCATGAAATATGTGATTTACAACATTAGGATGGGTAGTAGAGAAGAAATTTTTAGATTTCTTTAAGCTATGTTGGAGGATAAATTAAAAGACACAATACACACTTGAAAATGCGTGAGAAGGGAAGGGAAGGTTCTTCGAATATGAAATAAACTCCTTTTCTCTCTCCTCCAAGTCAACCTCACTTTTAGTGAACCTTAATTACTATTGTTGGATTAAACTTAGGGCCAAGTAAAAGTCTTTCCGTTTTCTATTGTCGCATTCTCAACGGGATGTAATTAAACATTTTTGTTTGGTTGTTGGTTGGAAAATAAAATAAATAATAAATTTACTAAACGTAACCAATAGCAGAGAAGTATTATTATTCGTTCTAAAACTGAGAATCAAGAATGTTACCCCTAAGCAGTCAAGAAGAGGGCGGCAGCTATCTTCTCCAGGCGGATCTCCATGGGGAAGGCAAAGCTGAGGCCGCCAAGACTGTGAACCACAACTATGACCTTTTCACAGCCAGAGAAATGGTGGCCATCGTCTCTAACAGAGGTTGTCCAGCACCGTGACACGGCGGCCGGCGGCCTCGATGAGTGGTTTAAGCTAGTATCAGCACCTCCAAGCTCCATATACACCACCAGAATGAAATGTTTCTTCTCAACGTAACCGTGGCCGTTGTTATGTGCTGAATTAGTACAAAACTGTCGTGTGTGGTGGTGGATTGATGAGCTAGTTACTGCCACGTGCTAACGAGGAACAGATAAGAGAATTTGAAATTTCATTGCAGAATAAACGATTTATGGCTATTGTTTTTCCACGTTCAACCACAGCCATACATGATGCTACCTCAATCTCCTTAAACATCAATTATCCAACTAGACGTTCATGTGGCAAAATGTTAAGATAAATATGCTCCCAGCGTATATTCAATTAAAGTTAGTTAATTTATCAGAGTTTAGTGGCTCAAATTTCAAATTTGTGTTTGAAGATTTAATATTTTGAATGAGATTTGTGGTACTTTAACTAATTGAGTTATGCTGAAGTTGGAGATATTTATATTTATTTTCACATTTTAAACTTCAATTTGAACCGATCGTCGGTCGTGGTTTTGGGTTTTTGACAAAACTATGTGGAAATTTACAAGGGATTAAATTTTTTCTAAAAAAATATTTTTCTAACATAAAAAATCAAAATAACTATAAAACTAGTATAAGATTTTTTTAAAGGTAAAAAATGCGTTGGGGTAATTATAATTATTGATGAAGTTTTCCTTTTCTTTTTTTTCTTTTTTTTTTTTTGAGTTCAACAACACGTGGGGTGGGGATATTCAAACTGTTGAAGATCTCACATCGAAAAGATGAAAAAACTTTGCAATCTTTATAAGATACTTGAATTACTTCTCTCATTGCCAATTAGTTTTGAGATGTGGGGTGGGGGTATTTGAATTGTTGAGGTCTCACATCGGAAAGATAAGTAAACTTTACAATCTTTATAACATACATGAGTTACTCCTCTCACTACCAATTAGTATGTTTATTGATAGGACCAAAATAGTTCTATATTTTTATGCCTAGATCGTGTTAGTTTGAAGGTTTTAATGTAATTAATTGATCATTTTGTAGGGATTTGAGCATAAGGCACGTTCCAGGAGATTCTATGTCAAATCACAGTTCCAACGCATCAATCGGAGGTCATTCGAACACCTGAGAGAAAAGTTTGAGCAAAAATGACAAGTGTTGCGAGCTAGGCAGCGTCTAGACACTGTCTAGAGCATCTAGACGCTATCGGCAGTCCCCTAAAGCCTCCCTCGACATTGCGGCGACCCCTATGATGGTGGGAAGCGTCTAGACGCCCCGTCGATTCCTATAAATAGATTTTTTCGTCCTCTAGGTCATTTGTCTTCGATTTTCAGCCGTCATGAGACCATTTTAAGCTTTCTCCTCTCGGCTTTTCAATAGTTTAGGACAAATTAGGAATTTTTCATCAAACCTCGATATCGGGCTACATCGTTTCGATGTCCAGCTAGGCTTTTGACGTCGATTTGGTTGTAAACAATGGAACAACGTAATTTTTGTGAGATTTATGCTTAAATTCTTTATGTTTTATAGTAGCTTGTTGTTTCTTTATCTTAGTTTAATATCTTGCATGCTCGTTGTAAACATAAATCATGCAGTAATTTAGGAATTTAGAAACTTTCCATTCTTGTATTATTCTTAGTGTATTTATTCCCATGTATATGTCATTATACGAAATTGAATATTCAAGAAAATTATTATTCAACAACATGGTATAAGAGCAAGGATATTTCTAGTTTTTCTTTTCTTCATCTCCCGCCGCCAGCCACATCTCATATCTGACCAAGAAAAGCCCACGCCACCACTCATATCTCGATCCGACTCTGATCTACCCATGTCGTGCTTGTCCTCCCTCGCCCAGATCCGACTTAGATCTTTTCGTGCCGAGCCTTGCCTCTGATCCGACTCAAACGGATCCTCACCATGTGATGCGAGCTTGTCGAGGGCTCGTCAAATTAAAATTTATAAACCGATCCTAAGCTACTTGTAGCATTGAGTGGACCGAGTCGATCTCAGGGAACCGAATATTAATTTCTTAAGTTAAATTTGCAAATGAGAAAGCAATTAAAAATGGGGGGTTTTGAAAATTTTCTTACTTAATGAAATAAAAATAACAAAACAAAACAAACACTAAAAGGGAAAAATCAACTCTTACCAAGTTCCAGTTCAGAGGTGCGGTTATATTCAATTGCAAACATTGATCATAGGCATTCAAAATATTTAATCTTAACCATGCAAGTACTTGGTCAACTTATTAGGAAACCCCAAAAAGTAGCAAATTCCCTAAGGTCATTAACTCTAACGAACGCCAAGTTAACGCTAATTACCTAAACAAATCTTTACGAAACCGCTTCAATTTATTTAGGTAAAGGCATTACGAACTTTGGAACGACCAAGACAATCGATCAGGTAAAACAACTTTCACCTAATTAACATGCTTCTTTAATTCCTAGAATTAAACATGCAAGCCATGTATCATGGAAACCCATAAACATACACATGTGATAATTCTAATGCTACCGGTTCATTCAACATGACAATTACGGATCATGATCGTGATTAGCAATAAAGCATGTAAAGAGATTAAGGCGTCAATTTAATCAAAATACATACTTATAAAATTAACACGGGAATTAAAGAACACTTGCAATTGAAAGAAAACTAAGTTAAGGTTCAAGCCTCACAATGTCGCAACTGATTACAACCGACCTCTAAACCGGAATTGCAGAATCTAGTCGAGCATCTCCATAGAAAACTTCGAGTGCAAACAAGCTCGATTCGACACCATGGTTTGATGAAAAACTCCTAATCTATCCTAAACTACTGAAAAAAAAAAAGGAGAAAGCCTAAATTGGTCTCATGACGGCTGAAAATCGGAGACAAATGACCTTGAGGACGAAAAAATCTATATATAGGAATCGACGGAGCGTCTAGACGCTCTGGACAGCGTCTAGAAGCTCCCAGCGTCACAGGGGCTCTCCGCAGTGTCGAGGGAGGCTTCAGGGAACTGCTGATAGCGTCTAGACGCTCTGGAAAGCGTCTAGACGCTACCCAGCGCGCAGCACTGCTTATTTTTGCTCTAACTTTCTGCTCAGGTGTCCGAATGACCTCCAATTTGATGCGTTGGAATCGTGATTCAACGTAGAATCTCTCGGAACATGCCTTATGCTAAAATCCCTACAAAATGATCAATTAATTACATTAAAACCTCCAAACTAACATGATTTAAGTATGAAAATATATAACTATGTTAGTCCTATCACCATGCCTACGAGTCTCAAGCCGACTCTTCCTGCACCCAACTGACTCTACCTGTGAGTCGTAAACTCCTCTAAGAGCTCAGATCTGACTCAGACGGATCCTCACCTCCAAGCGCCCAACTAACTCTTCCTACGAGTAGCGTATTGGAGCTTTTGCGCCTATCTTCCCTCATCACCTCAGTCACTCCATCCTTCACCAGAGTCACTGTGTCGTCGCCAAAATCAGTCTCCTACGCTAGATTCGCTGCTCCAGACCAATCCGCAAACCTCATATCCACACGATCTAAATCGCAGGTCATGCACCTCGGTTCTCCTCGACCCACGCAGACTGGTATGCTTAAACTGGTTTCCTCATACCGATTATCCTAAACTGGTTTTCTCATACCAGTTCTCCTAAACCGATACTCATTTTGTTGAAAACCTTCAGTTCAGTTCAGTTGATTTCACTCACCAGTTTGGTTGAGGCAATGGTTTCTTTATTGTTTCCAAAATGACAAAAGTTGATTCATCATCTATTGTGGCTGTTGTCTCCCCTTCTGTTGACCACTCTCCTCCTAGGATTTCAATTAGTGACCTTAAGAATTTACTGAAACATGTAATATCCTCCAATTTCTTTGCTCTTGCAGTCTCAGGTAATTATGGGCTTTTTTATTTTACTTGTTGCAATCATATGACCTCTAATATCTCGCTTATTGATCGGATTTTTGCTACACGCAAGTGCACATGATCGAAGTAATAAAGAAAACTGGAAGTACTCAAAGTATCGTACCCAAGGGAACGAATTTTAACAAAATCTACTAAGATGACACAAAATTTGTTTGAAAATTGCAATTGCGGTAACCAATGGTGTAAAAATGCTTGAGCGATTGTTTTTGCTAAAGAAAACAACGAAAAGTCAATAATTAAAAAGAATGAGATCCAAGTTGCTTATGCCCCTTTGGAAAGAAATGTTACTTAAAATGCAAATGCAATCATAGTTAATACACGAGAACTAAGTAAACCGAATTCAACTCCTATTCGATTTTGTTTCAAAATCTTTAGGAGACTAAGTGATTAAACCTATATTTCTATGGCTAATCTAACTTAGATAAATTCGAGCACAATTCTAGCGGTTTTGGAGTCTCGCCTATGTCTAGGGTCGATGTTCAGGACTTATTTCTAAGCCTTTTCATCCATTGCTTTTGTAACATTCACTTTCTCTTAGCCCTTTCGGTATTAAGTTCAAGCTCAACAAGCAATCACTAGTTGGCCGACTAGGTTTACTCACGTTAATTCAACAAAAGCAAACAAAGTCTCGATTATTAACTAGATTGAACATGCTTTTAAGTTTCACATCTCTCCTTTAGGGCATTCACTAACTTGAATCTCTAAGGAGAAATTAGCTCATTATGAAAGAAATGAAAACCCAAAATTTACTTGTTGTAAAATTCATAACTAATTATTAAGGAACCTTAATATAAACTTAATATATCAATTAAGAATGCCCACAAAGAAGTTGGTAACAATGCTGAAATTAATAAATTGAAATCAGAATTTCATAAATCATGCTATTGGGAATTTCAACCATTGTAGAGATAAAAATAAAAATCCAGAAGTGAACAAGCTTTTATAAGGGAAGAAGGAATTTGGAATCTAGAATTCAACTATTCATTCAATTACGCAACATATAGGAAAATGGAATTTAACCAAGACTAATTCAATAACTAGAAATTGATCAAAAACTTGAAGCATTAAAACAGAATGGTATTGAACCCAAAACAGAACAACACTACCGAAATTCCTTGTTGTGGTCGAATCAGAATCCTTTTACGAACTCTTGAATCTTTACCTCCTCGAACTTTCGTTGAGGAGGGATCAAACTCAGGAATTAAGGAGTAAAACGAAGCATAAACTGATGGAAGAAAGACAGAGAAATGAAACTGAAACAGCTACTATTCGAAATCTTGGAAAACAGAAAAACCCACAAAACAGAGTGCAAAAACCAAATGTTCTTCATCTTCATTCTTCCTTTCCTTTTATAGATATTCCAAGGTCCTTTTCCTTCATCTTGGGACTCCTTAATTTATGGGTAGACTTTGGGGCGTGAGATTAGGCTGGAAATTCTCCCATAAATCAAGCAAACTTCGTAAATCTTGGTAAATTTTTGTGAATTCCGCTTTGATTTATAAGTCCATAAATGCAATTGCATTTTCCCTCTTGTTCACCACCTGGCCTCTTCAAGGAAATGCAATTGCATTTCATCTGCATTTTCTTCATTTCTTCAATTCTGCACAAAAACAACGATTTTAGCTAACTTTCCTTTATCTTTTCAACTTAATTCTTCTTTTTCCATACTCCGACAAGCTTGCATGAATTTAACTTATAAATGCTATTTTAGCTTACTCGTTATTCCATAAAATATGAAAAAATGGCAAGAACAACTTAGTTTTAGGGTTAAATAATCCTCATAACTGAGAATTATCACTTATGTCTTCTCCAACTCCTACTCCAGCTCTTCCCCCCATTCATACTGATGACGAAAATAGTATGACTATTACTCATATTGGAACTGTTGTCACACCCGCCTTAACACTTCCCAATACCTACCATGTCCCTAATCTGACCTTTAATCTTGTCTCTATTGGGCAATTATGTGATCTTGGTCTAATTGTTTCTTTTTCTTCTCATGGATGTTAGGTCTAGAATTCACAAACAAATCATATAGTTGGTAAAGGACGCAAAGTGAGAAGATTGTTTGAGCTCACATCTCTTCAGCTCCCTATTTCTCCATCAATCTCAGCATCTGCCACTGATTCTACTATGTATCAATGGCATCTTCATCTTAGTCACGCCTCCTCCGACAAACTCCGCAAGTTAGTTGGCAATTTAAATAATGTTTCAAAATTTACTCCCTTTAACTATTTAAATTATAAACTTACAAAACAGCCTGCTCTATCTTTTTCTATTTCCTCATCCTCTTGTGATACTCCTTTTGGGATAATTTACTCTGATATTTGGGGTGTTGGGATTTAAGCCCTAAAGCCTCGTAATTAATAATTTATTTAATAATTAATAATAATTTTGATTATTTATTTGCAATATAATATTATCCATTATATGAAAAATTCAAGGTTATTAGTGTAATCTTGAATAGTATTTGGTTGACATACGGGAGGATCATGTTCAAGAAATAATCTAAAAGGTCATAGTATATGGATAAAGTTGGGTGCCTTATCCTAGCAACACTTACGGCCCACTTTGTAATAATTACAAATGATTTGATCAAAATTGTTCATATAGAGACATGTAAGTGAGGGTATCTTATACAATGAGTTTATATAAGACTGGACCACGAAATATTTAATCTCTCTGTATAAATCTGTTAATTGAGAAGATTAATATTTCATCAGGATGATTATATGTGACTCGATCTTAATCATGAGTGAGTTATGAACTCTTGCCTGTAAGGGGTTTTTCCTTTGATTTGCATCGGTGAGAGTGACTTTTGTCGATTCAATATGTCTACCATTTTGGGGACTTAACCAAATAGGGAGCTGGGAACATAATCTCACAAGATAGAATTCACTAATTCTCATATAGGGTAAGTAGATGAGTAGTTCCCTTAAGTGCTAATTTTGGGACTTGAACAATGGGGTCTCACCCTCTCACTGGCCCGAGAGGGACTTAGTTTATGGTTGGAACATAAACAAATTGTTCATTAGAGGATCAATGGTACTTAAGGTGCGAGATGAAATTATAGGGGTAAAACAGACTTTTGACCCAGCTTTAATTACGAACAACTTGTGAATGATCGACTTTCATGTAGTGATTATATCCATGGACACAATTTGTCCTACAGTGCGTAAGAGTGCAACTCTAGGTCTATAGTGGATGGACCCTAGAGTTAATGAATGAAAATTGATTAATTAAAGAGTTTAATTAATTAATTTTGTATCATTGAAGCTTATAATTTGTAGGTATATAAGGTCTCCTTGCTAGCTCATAGTAACACTAAAAGATCAATCTAGTTGAAAGAAAAAATTGAAATGTTCACATTAATATTTAATTTGAAGTGTTCAAATTAATATTTAATATATTAGATATATTAAATATAAAAGATGAAAATATATTTATTGTATTTGATACATTAAATATTAAAATAATTAATGTAAGGACTTGTTTTCTTTTTACTATTATGATAAGGGAAAAAATGTCTTTATGTTTGGGCTTAATTTGAAAAAAAAAAAAATTGGATTAGTTTTGTGGTGGACACGTGGGTATGAGTGATAAGTGAGGGGAATTGTTGTTAAGAAATTATTGGAAGTTGGGGTTTTTATCTTTTGAGATAAGGAGGTTTGTGAAATTTTTGGGTTAAAATTAATAAAATAAATAAAATAATAGAATGTATTTTTCCTTTTACAATGAAAATCGTGGGTTTTGGAAGATGAAAGGAAACTTGTGGTGAGAAGCTCAATTTGGAGAGTTTTGCTTCAACTACTTGAAAGTTGGAGGTGGAAGAGTTTTACAAATGAAATATTTCAAGTTTGGTAAGTTTCTTTGTGGAATTTATGAAGAAATTTTTATGTTTAGTTGTGGGTTTTTCTGTTTTTCTTTCAATTCATGTTTGGATGTATAAGAAGAGGAAAGAAATTGGGTTTAATTTGGGGTTTGGATTTATGGAATTAGTGTTTTGTTTTACAAAACAAAACAAAAGAAGAAAAGGGAAATTCATAAGAATAAGCAAAAGGGAGAAAGAATGGAAGTTTTCAATATTCTGGAAGAGAGAGAAATTGGGCAAGGAAGAGGAAGAAGATGGTGGGTTGTTGGAGAGAGAAGGTAATAAAATAAATTATTTAATTAAGATTAGGGCATTATAGTCAAATGCAATAAGTTAATGGTGAGAGAGAGAAAAAATGTATTTTTTTTTTTGTCTACATACAATTGAAGGAAGAAAATTGGAAAGTTTGGAAAAAGGAGATTTTTTTTTTAGTAAAAATAGGACATCTAGAATTAATTAAAGAGTGAGAATTAGTGTGTTTGGAGAGCCATAAACGTGGGAGTCAAATTGGAAGGAAAATAATATATCAATTTAGTTAGAAGAAAGATGGGTTATGAGAGGAAAGAAAGAATTGTTGTTTAATTTGAGGAAAAAGACAAAATGGTACTTGTGAAAAGAAAAGAATATATATTGGAATTGAAGAAAGTATATTAAGGTTATGTGATTTGAGTTGGTGAAAAAAATGTTGTATCCTCATATGGTAACTCAATTAATATTTCAGGTCAAACAGAGATTGTAACGATTTACGACCCGAACATATCAACCCCACCATAGTTTGTGAGTGGTTTATTTTACAAAATGTTTTTGTTATTTAATTATTATTATGAGATTTCAAGAAATCTATAATTTCGTAAGACTTTAGAGAAATCGTTATGAGATTTTTGAAAAAATATTCATGAATTTCCAGTAATCTTATGATTTTAGCTAGAATTATCATTCTAGAGATATATTTGAAACATTTTATGATTATTTGAGAAATTAGAAGAGTTGTAATGTTTATTGAGAAAATATGACTTTGGAAATGTTTTATATTATTGAGGGATTTGATTATTATTTGAGAATTTACACATGTTTAGTGTTATTTAAAATCTTTCAAGTCTATGAGATAGTATTTTAGAGAAAGAGTATGGTTATCAGAAAAAGATTGAGAATTAAGAGTTTTATGTTAAAAGTGGTTTTCAAACCCCTAAATCTATGTACCCACGGTGATTACCTGTATGCTATGTGAATGTGTTTCTATAGTATACTAAGAGAGAGAGAGGTCTTTGGGACCCACTCTAGCACACACATAGGCTTTGGGTCGTGTGTTAGAGTGCTTAGCCCTTTGGAGGCAGTTCTACGTGCACGTATGACAGAGATTTACTCTGCTATGTATCCTGAGATTACTCGGTGCATAGTATGACATAGAGTGAGTTGCTGTGCGTATGGAGTTTACTCTACGCCAGTACTATGGAGATTTGGGTACAGGTTTGGTGATGGATTTTGTGAGCTTATGCTTATGTTTTCAAGAGTTGTAACTACACGTTTTCTCTATCTCTCTATTTATATATGTACTGTTATTTGCAAATATTAGGTTTTCAGAGGTATTGTATCTAGAGTTATAATCTCTATTTTCGTTGTTTATGGTTGAAGTGATATTATTACAAATTTTACTGTGTTTTTCGTGATCTTGAGAACTTTAAAATTCTTCCTAGTTTACTTGTGATTTTTATAAAGATTTGAATTTACGTGTATTGCGTAATGGTTTTCGAGAAAGATATTTTCCTATTAACTTACCACTCATTGGGCCTTTTAGCTCATTCTTTCTTTCTGCATTTTCCTACCAGGTAGCGTTTGAGTTTTTGGTGAACCTACTGAAGTTGACTTCTGCCACCAGACTTGCTAGATTGCATATCATTTTTGTATGTACATGTGCTTTAAAAGCATATTTTGTAACTAGAGTGGCTAATACGAGCTTAAGCGCACCACATTTTGGGTTTCACGTTGGCTTATGATTAGTACTTATAAATTATTAACGATACTTTTGACTTTCTAAAGTTACGTTTGAATGGTTGGAATGTTTTTGAGTAGTGTATTTGAAATGGATTTGGAAAAGAGTATCTAAGTTATATATATATGTATGTGTACATTTGTTATTAGGGAGCATAATGTTTCAAAATCCAGGTATATTTCATCCGTTTTTTAGGGGAAACTCTGCTGAAATTTTGAGGATTTTATTTAAAGAAAGTTTTGCTAGCCACCTATTATTTCCAAAACGTATTTTGTTTTGATAAGCTAGACATTGGATTTCGTTTTTTTTTTGTTTCAATTGATTGTGGACATGCCACGTCCTAGGTTGGTTAGAGTGATCTAGGACGGGGTGTGACAATTAATGTATATTAGATACATTAAATAAAAGATATTTATAAAATATGAATAAGGTTCAAATAAACCAAGCCGTTTGATGTTGTAGGTGTGCAGGTTTTGATAAAGCGCAATGCTATGAAAACCACTCACCGCTCCAAGACTCCACAAGCCCAATCGAACATTGCAACTGCATCTTCTTCACAATCCCAGCCCACTGCACCAGTCCAAAAAGATTCATTCCTTAGGGAGCAACTCAGGGTATATTGGGCATATGTGAAGGAAAGGATGAGGCAATTCAGGCCACTCTCTCTGCCCTCTCCAAAGGCAAAGGACCCGTTCTCCCTGACTTTTAGCGATTCTTCTTCCGCACTAAAGACTCCCGAAGCTAGTGATGGAAGCAATGAGACATTCTTCTCCACAGGGGAGTAATTGTTTTAACTCTATCTTTTGATTGCTTTCTTAGTTAATTGTTGTTGGTTTGTTGTTTTTGTTTATTTGCTTCTTAGTTTATTTATTTCTTTTTAAACTCTGAGATAGTTTTGAATATGATGGACTATTTGCATGAATTCTTTGAGTGTTTTTTCTGATTAAATGCCCTTAATGATGATATTAGAGGTTGGTAGGTTCATTAAACTCTAGATCATCACCTAGGTGTTTCCCGAACAAACACCTTCATGATTCCTTGTCTCTAAGAAATACCCAAACCTTAAACTCACCAAAGTTTGTGCACCGAATCACTTAGGAGAGCATAGCTTGAATGTTTTGCAAGATACCCCTTCTTTTCACCCATTTTTGTTATATTTTTGGCCAATGGGGACATTGACCATCTTTAAGTTTTGGGAGGGGGGGGGGGGGGGGGGGGGGGGTTATTATTTTTGAGTTGAATTGTTGTACTACCACTACTATGGTCATGTTGAAAAAAAAATGATACTCCTCCTTCCAGAGTTAGCTAAGTAACCAGGGGCAGTCATGACACCCATGATTTCCTTTGCATGAAAGGTTAACTTAGGAAGTGAGTATGCAAATGACCTTGATGTGAAAAGTGCTCGTAGTTAGATACTTTCACCAAAAAGCGTTAGTAAGCTAAAGCGAAGGCATAAATGACAAAAAGGTTCCCTCTTTAAAAATTAAAAAAAAAAAAAAAAAACAAGTATGTACCTTAGCAGTGAGGAATAAGTTTGGGGGAGATGTTATTAGTTAAAGAAACCATGAAAAAGTTAGCTTGCAAGCAATCAAGTGAAACTTAACTAAAGGTGCTAGGCAGTATGAACCCAAGGTGTAGTTGTAGGATGAAAGTATTTTGTTTAGACAACGGAGGCATAGAAGTTGCATATAGTGGAAGCATTAAATTTTTGTAAGTGTTATGAGCATGAGACCTCCTCTGAAAGGCGTAATTTTATCAGAATCACTCATAGAATATGTTTTGGCTTGTTATGAGTTTATATGTTTGTATATTTGCTATGATATTGCTTGAGGACAAGCAATGGCTTAAGTTTGGGGGTGTGATAATGCAAATATTTTACATATTTTTTAGCCATTTTTACTTAAGCTATTTGCACAAATGCATGCTTTTATGCTTAATATATATAACAAATTAATGAGAAAATAGCCAAAATTAGTTAAGGGATTGTTTTATGCTAAGAAATAGGAAATAAGAGGAAAATAATTGATTTTTGATGAGTTTTGATGATTTTATGCAGAAAAGTGAAAACTGCCAAAATTGCAACTGCAATTTCACCTGGGAGACAGTATTCCAAGAATAAATGAGAAGATCTGGAAATTCGATTTTATGCTGATTTTTGAAGATATTCTCCACGAATCAAGCTCATATAGATTCGATTCTTGCCTTAAACATCCAATGAGCAAACCCTAGCATTTGGAGGCTATAAATATGAAGATTCAAGCAACGAAAAAGGAGTCCACAGTCGGCCACACTCGATTGAAGACCATTAGTTTTCTACACTTTTATTTTTCTGTTTTATCGACTAAAAGGAGAAGAAACGTCTCCGAAACTTCAATCCAACCCAGTCGAAAGTCTAGGGTTGTGAAGATCTTCCTCTCATTGAAAGAGGTTGAGTGTCGATTGATTGAAGAGGTGATAGTTTTCTCCTTGAGGTTCGATTTTTCCTTGTAACAGCAGTTTCTATTTTCTGTTTTAATTCCAGCACTTTAGCTTTCTGTTTTAGGTTAAGTTTCAGCACCTTATTTCAGTATTTTGACATTCAGTTTACTTTTAGTTCTTGTTCGAATTCAGTTCTTTCATTTATAGCAAGATTTCATTAATAAAGTTTTTTATTCAAGTTATCTTTTCCCTCCAAGTTCATCATTTATTTTCCAGTTTTGTTTTCTTTCTCTTTACTTCTTAATTCAGTATGCATTTTCTTTATTTTAATGTTTTGTTATTTATTTTCTCTACCATGAGCTAATTCCATCCTTGGGATTCAGATATGTGGATGCCCTAAGAATTGGAAGATTGGCCTAAGATGTAAAAGTAACTTTGCTTGATTCCATAGCATTGTTTGCTTTTATTGATTATCATTCTTATTGTGAATCTAGCTTGATCACCTAGGTGAACATACAGATATCGAGTTTAATACTGAAAGAGTTAAACGAGATTACGTGTTCATACAAAGCAATAGAGGACAGGAGCTTAGACATAAGCACTTATTTTTTACCCTAGACATAGGGCAAAACCTTTAAGACCAAGGGTTATGTTCTCATTAAACTGATAATTCTCATTCATGAGGATTATTTGGCCTTTAAACTTAGTTATATGTGTGATTTTTATTCATATTATTTGATGAAAAATAAAAAAAAATGTTTGAATTTAATCACATGATTGATGGAAGACCTTTAAATTAAGTAAGTTGAGAAAAGAAAACAAAAGAAGAAAAAAATTCACACTTACTTAATGTTTTGATGCAGAATTTTCGTGGAATGCAACAGCAGTGCAAATGCTATGCAATTGCAATCTGGCAGAATCTGGAATTTAAGTAAAAAACGAGAATTTCGGGATTTTGAAGGAAATTTGACCCACGAATTCAGCAAGGTGATTAGCCATGATTGTCCATCAACCAAGAGGGAAACCCTAGCATGAGATCCCTATAAATATTGAACAAAGAAGCCGAACAAAGGGAGCTCGATTGGAGAAGATTTTAGTTTATGTTTTTTTTTGGGTTTTCTTACTTTCTGCAATTTTTCATTTTTAGTTTTTAGTTGCTGTTTTGTTTTATTTTCTTGTAGATCTTAGTCTGAATCTCTTCCTCAATCCCATCACAATGAGAGTTGGTGTTGGTTATGAACAATCTTTATTCGATTGAGCTCGATTTGGAGAAGATTTTCGTTCACGTTTTTGGGTTTCTTTACTTTCTGCAGCATAATTTTTTTTAAGCTTTTAGTTGCTGTTTTTATTGTATTTTCTTCTACATCTCCATCTCTAAATTCTCTTCAATCCCACAACAACGAAAGTTGGTAGTGGTTAAGGGCAAATTTGTTCGATTGAGCCGAAGAAAGATGGATTTTTAGGATGGTTGAAATTCTTCAATTTCTGCACTTTTGTTCTTGAATTTCTGTATTTGAAGGAGAATAGCCACTGATTTGTCCTTTCAATTTCATCACTTTAATTTCTGTATTTGATTTATGATTACAGTGAGTTAATTTAAGTTTTGGTAATTCTACTTTCTGCTATTTGAACATTTTGGAGCCTACTGGAATTCGGTTTTTGCCTATATATATTTGCAAGTTTCTTCAAATTTTGAGCTACTGGGTCTTATTTCACTTTTCCATGAGTTAATTTGTATTTTGAATTCTTTGAATTGTTTCATAAAACTACTTACTTGCATTGCATTTGCAACTTGATTGCATTATTTACTTTGATTTTTCCAATGAATTCCTACAATTCTAATTTACGGTTTTCAATTTATTCCATCATGAAGAGCTAAATTTCCTTTGGGATTCAAGTTTGTGAATGCCCTAGAGGAAAGATGTAAAGCTCGAAAGTAAAAACAATCTAGCCAATTCTTGAACTCTAGTTTGCTTTTGGTGAGTTAATTGTTGGGCAAACCTAGTTGGCCATCTAGTGTTGCTTGCCAAGCTATAACTTAATACCGAAAGGGTTAAGGGAAGCGGATGTCGCAAAAGTAATGGAGGAAAAGGCTTAGACATAAGTCTGAAACATCGACCCTAGACATAGGGCGAGACTCCAAAACCACTAGAATTGTGCGCAAAAATATCTAAGTTAGATTAGCCATAGAAATATAGGTTTAATCACTTAGTCTCCTAAAGATACTTCATAGAAGGTCGAATAGGAGTTGAATTCGGTTTACTTAGTTCTTGAGTTAGCTACGATTGCAATTGCTTTCTTGTTGCATTTTCTTTCCAAAGGGGCATTAGCAACTTGAATCCCTTTTTCATTTCCATTGATTTTTCAACCAAATTTTCTTTTAGTCAAAACACCCCTCAAATCATTTTTCACCCACTGTTACTTTAAATTGCAATTTGTCAATGATTTGTGCCAACTAAAATTCATTTTATTAAACCTCGTTCCCTTGGGTACGATACTTTGGAATACTTCCAGTTTCTTTATTACTTCGATCACGTGCACTTGCGTGTAGCGAAAAGCACCGATCATAAACTAAGTTCGTATTAGCCATAGACATATGATTTAATCACTTAGGCTTCTAAAGGTTTTTCCATTAAAATCGAATAAAAGTTGAACCCGGTTTACATTGCTTGGTGTTTGAGTAAAGATTGCAATTGCATTTTAGGTCACAATTCTTTTCTATGGGGAAAAAGCATATTCGGATTCCATCTTTTTATTATTTGATTTTTAGTACACTCACAACCTTCCCAATTATTTAATATTGGTTATTACTTTGTGTTAATATCCTTGCCTTCATCTTGAATTTTGTGGTATCCGTTCTCTATGGGATCGATACTTTGAAATATTCTTTTACTGCTTGTTTGACAGTGTGCACTTGCATTAGACTGGAAACTTTTTCTATTCAAAAGATTTCTTCTAAAAGCCCACACGTTTTCAGTTGATCACAATGCTTCTGCTGCGAATGAAACGTTCATTCTTTCATGGGGTCTGGCTCCTACTCCTGCTGTTAGTGGCTATCATTATTTTGTTCTATTTATCGATGACTATTCTCATTTTACTTAGATATATTTTCTATAAAATCGCTTTGTCTTACCTCAAGTTTACGTTGATTTTGCCAATATGGTCAAAACACAATTCTCTCGAACTATTAAAATTCTTCGTATAGACAATGCCATGGGGTATAAGGATTCCAGCCTTCTCTCTTTGCTTACCCAATAGGGCACTCGTATTCAACGCTCCTGTCCACATACCTCTCAACAAAATGGACGAGCAGAACGCAAACATCACCATATTTTAGATTATGTCCGTGCCCAACTTCTTTCTGCATCCTGCCCTGAGAAATTTTGGGGGGAGGCTACTCTCACGTCTGTTTATGTCATCAATCGTCTCTCATCCTCTGTTATTCAAAATATTTCTCCTTTTAAACGTTTATATGGTACTCCTCCTTCTTACTCCCATCTTAAAGTCTTTGGTTGTGCTTGTTTTGTCCTTCTTCAACCTCATGAACATACCAAACTTGAACCACGTGCACGCCTATGCTGCTTTCTTGGCTATGGCACTGAGCAAAAGGGTTTTCATTATTGGGATCTTATCTCCAAAAGGTTATGTATCTCTCGACATGTTAATTTTTTGGGAACATCGTATGTTCTCCAGTCTCTCCTCCTTCCATGCCTCTCTTTCTAATTCCCAACCCCAACCTTGATCCCTCAGCCCCTAACTTTATTTCTCTAGACTCAACATTGACTTCCAATGATATTATCTCATCTCTTGACCCTCCACACATCCACGAGCTCGATCAATCTGCTCATGTTCTTGCTGTCTCAAATCTAACATCTGTCTCCTTTGCGGAACCTGAACCTACACTTGTTACCTCCATTCGCCGTTCCACTCGAGTAAGAGAAATTCTTTATCATCTCCAGGACTATCGCTGCTTTTTCACTATTATGTCTCTAGTTGAACCTTCATCTTATCATGTGACCAACACTAACCCTCTTTGGTAGCAAGTAATGGATGAAGAATTATAGGCTTTATAAAACACTCATACTTGGGACTACGTAGATCTACCTCTTGGCAAAAGACCTATTGGTTGTAAGTGGATTTACAAAATCAAAACACACTCAGATGGATCTATTGAACGATATAAAGCTTGCCTTGTTGCAAAAGGTTATTCTCAGGAATATGGTATTGAATATAAGGAAACTTTTGCTCCAGTTGCTCGAATGCCGTCTGTGCATAGCCTTTTGGCTGTTGCGGCTGCCAAATAGTGGCCCCTTCTTCAGATGGACTTTAAAAATGCATTCCTCAATGACACTCTCTCTGAGGAAGTGTATATGAAACCACCACCTGGTTCTTCTCCTCCACTTCATAAAGTGTGTATTCTCTGTCGAGCTTTATATGGTCTAAAGTAAGCTCCACGCGCCTGGTTTGCCACATTCAGTTCCACCATAATGCAACTTGGATTTACATCTAGTCCCCATGATACAACATTGTTTACACATCATATTCCTCAAGAAATAGTTCTTATCCTTTTATATGTTGATGATATGATTATTACAGGTGATGATTCTCAGACTATCTCTGAATTACAATGCTACCTTAGGAAACACTTTGAGATGAAATATTTGGGATCGCTCAGTTACTTTCTTGGCCTCAAGGTTTCATTTCGCTTTGATGGATACTATTTGTCTCAAGAAAAATATGCTTCTGATCTTTTAGCTCGATCTGGTATTACTGACTCCACCACGTCATCAACACCACTTGATCTGAATGTTCGTCTTACTCTTTTTTATGGTGTTCCTCTTGAAGATGCCACACTATATCGGCAACTTGTTAGTAGCCTTATTTATTTATATGTGACATGCCCAAATATAGCATATGTTGTGCACATTGTCAATCAGTTCAAGGTTGCTCCTCGGACTATACATTTTACTGTTGTACTCCGCATTCTGCGATATGTCAAAGACACTCTTGGTCATGGACTTTAGTTTTCTTCCCAGTCATCAATAGTGTTATCTGGTTTTTCTAATGTTGATTGGGCTGGTGATCCCACTGATTGACGATCCACCACAAGATACTGCTTCTACTTAGGCAATTCTCTCATTTCTTGGCGAAGTAAAAAATAAACTGTGGTTTCACGTTCTAGCGCAGAATTTGAATATCGTGCTCTTGCTAATGCTACTTCAAAGTTATTATGGCTTAGTTGGATCCTTGTCGATATGGATGTTCCTCAATAGTCTGCTACTCTACTTCATTGTGACAATCGCAGTGCTATCCAAATTGCTCACAATGATGTTTTCCATGAACGAACAAAGCATATTGAGAATGATTGTTATTTTGTTCGTCATCATCTTCAGAGCAACATTGTCCTCTTACGTTCCATCTCCACTACAGAACAACCAGCTGACATTTTCACAAAAGCATTGTCACCCGGACGCTTCACTCAGTTGCTTCACAAACTCAAGTTGGTTGCTACTTTACAACCTTTACCACCTTGAGTTTGAGGGAGGGTGTAAACATAAATCATGCAATAATTTAGGAACTTAGAAACTTTCCATTCTTGTATTATTCTTGGTGTATGTATTCCCTTGTATATGTCATTGTACGAAACTAAAGATTCAATAAAATTATTATTCAACAACACTCGTAGTTAGATTGACGCTCTATACGCATCAAGTATGTACGTTAGGCTAGTTTAAAGTAACGGGTAGCTTGAATATTAACTAGCATGTTTATTATCTCTTGATTCTTGCTTTAACGATTATGGTATGAGCATGTTCGTAGATAGCCTAACAACCTATTCACATCAAATGTGCTTGTAATCGCTAATTTAAGGTAGAATAGGACCGGCTCATGTTTGCATAGTGGGGAGCTTTCTCCTCATGTAGTTTGCACGATAGGACCCAATAATCAAGAGAACTAATTAATCATATTAGGAATGCATTCCTAGTTTAATGAATTTTCCCAAATCAATCCCTAGAACTTAAAGCAGCTAGCAACGTTAGTATGGAACGCTATCGTGCCCAGCTAATTAGGGCTAGTTAGGTTGTTAACTCGATGTTAGGTGTTGTTTGATTTAGGGGACCTAAGCTTGCTTAGGGGGTTATAGGCAGCTTTTCCGTCAAGGTCGATTAGGTGATAAATTGTTGATTGGATTTTGGGTTGGTTATCTGTGATCGAAAATTACATCGTTGCCTGATTTTACTCGAATAGATGCCTGAGGTGAGATTATTGTTTTTATCTTTACTACTTTCAGTCCTTCTGTCTCTTTCATGTTTAATTCCCCCTTGTTCATGTTAGTCCGTGTCAATAAGAAATCTAAATAATAGAAATTCAATTTATTCGATTTCATGTGGTTCGACCTAGTCCACTATTAATTATTACAAGTAGTTAATTTTAGATCGATAATTATAAATTGTATTTGATTGAACCTTCGATAAACTTCTAATTTTTTTAAAAAAAAAATAAATAACTGTTAAATTTTTAGTGGTTGGTTAGTAACAAAGATTCCAAGTTGAACAATGGACATCTAAGTTTTACTTTGTTTCCTGGACTCCATATTCATCAAGTGGATTGCCAAATCTACAAGAATATAAGTGAAAATGTATCTTGGTCATAATAAATATATATATATTAATTCCAAGTCTTTTTTTTTTTTTAAAAAAAAGGTCGATCTTTATAACCTACAACTTAATTCCAAATCTACATGCTTATGCAGCTTTGACATTTACATTCATGTTTTCATATATCAATGGTTCCACGTCAGTATAATAAGTTAATCAATATTTTCATTAATTACAACGTACGTTCACAATATCGATGAAGTATTAAAAAAAAAAACATTAATAAATATCACTAAAATAAATTTATTAAAAATAAAAATAAAATATAAATTTGATCATTAAACTTTAAAGATTGTATCTAGCAAGTTTCTTAAATTTAAAAAGTTTTTTATCCTTAAACTTTCAATGTTATGTCTCATAGGTCATTGAAATTTAAAAAAGTGTTTAATAAATTATTGAAATTTTGATTTTCTTTTAAACTAGGTGGAAACTTATCAAGGATCTGATTTCAAGTTTATAAAAACTCAAAAAAAAAAAATCCAAGTTTATAAAAATATTTTTAAAAATCCAAGATATAAAAAAAATTAGAAAACTAGTTTAAGATTGTCTTTTCAACACTTAATTTTAGAGGGTAAGAATTGCATTAGATAACTATAAATCTATCTTAATTAATTAGATAAATATAACAAAAATAGCAACTAAAAATAATTGAAAATTTAGCAGAAAATAGACAAATCACATATAATAGTGATCATGGTTAATCAAAACTCTTAAGTTTCAACACCAGTGGAGTGATCACAAAAAAGGAAAGATATATTTCATTCCTTAATGATCAAAAAGCAATGCCCCATATATAGACACATTGTGAATATATCAAATTAGGGGTGTGCACGGTTCGGTTTGGTCCTGTTTTAGATGAAACCGGTGACCGAACCGAACACATCGGTTTTGAAGCATCTCAAACCGAGAAAACCTAATCTTCCTCGGTTTTTAACAAAAAACCGAACCGAACGATTTCGGTTCCAACCGGTTCGGTTCGGTTTTAACCGATTTTTACTATCGTTTTGCAAGTGGAAGGAACTAAGATATACATATGATAACTCAGAGAAAAAAAAAAGAGGAAAGAGATGAGGCACACAAAGTGTCGATTTCAGTGAGAAAACGAGAGAGGAAGAGTAAAAGATGAGCATTCCAACCGGCGATTTTGAATGGGTGTTTAATCAAGTTTGCATGTTTCGATGGATGACGAGAAGCGACGCGGTGGTATAGTTGGCCGTGAGAGGGTGAACGGCGGTGAAGATAGTGGGCATGAGACGGTGATGTGGCGGCACAGAGAAAGTTGAAACTCGAAAGTGATGAGAGTCGGCGGAAGAGAGAGGAAATTGAAACTAAAAATTGGTAAGGGAGGGAGAGGGAAATCGGAGTGAAAGTGGGTGAGGGAGAGAGAAGAAATCAAAACTAAAAGAGAGAATGAGGAAGGGAGGAGTGAAACTGGGTGAGGGAGGGAGAAGAAATCCAAACTAAAAGATTGGAAGAGGAAGGGAGAAGAAAAGGGAAAGGGGGAGGAAGGAGATGGGAGAAGACGCCTGTTTGGAAAAGAATAAAAACTAGGGTTTAGAATAATTATACAAATCTAGGGTTATGGAATTGAAGATGTGGGTTTGGGCCTTAAGGATTGTGGGCCTCTAAAGTAGTGGGCTAAACTAATGGGTTGGGTTTAAGGATTTTTTAAAGTTCTTTATAAAGTGCGGTTCGGTTCGGTTCTTTTCGGTTTTTTAAATGCAAACCGAGAGCCGAACCAAAAAATTCGGTTTTTTAGAGGGATAAACCGAAAAAACCAAAATATTTATAAAAACCGAACCAAACCAGTCGGTTCGGTTCGGTTCGGATCGGTTCGTCGGTTCGGCTCGGTTTTTGCACACCCCTATATCAAATAGTCACCAGATTACACTGAATAGAATGACTCTTAACATGTACAGTTATAAAAAATAACTAAATAACAATCTTATAACAGTTTAACTATTTCTCTTAACAAAAACAAAGATTAATTGTTGATATTTAATTAATAATATAAATTATTGATGTATGCCGAGGTCTATGTCATTAATAATTTCATAAGTACTCTATTTTTAGAGAATTAAATAATCTCTCATCTCTATATGTTGTTGAACTAAAAAAATAATAATTTGGAGCCAACAAACATTGAAGATCAGAAAAAGGTTCGGTGATGCTTCCATTGGAACCAAACTTCATGTCCAATATGTCTTCTCTATGTGGTTTTTCTCTTAGTGCTTGCATTACAAACCAAAATATATTAATGAGAAGTTGCGAATGATTAACCAATTGGCATTAGTGGAATAATCAATGTATTTTATAAAAATTGTGAGGTCTTCTTATTTTTCCAATGTAGGATCTTCAACATGTCCCCTCAAGATGACGCTTCTTGGGGTTCATTATTAGTGGGATTGTCGAAGCCTACCAAATTTAAACTAGTTTCCTACTCTAGCTTGTAGAAATAGTGGGCCAGGTCGATTTCCCAAAGGAGCCAGAAATTTTATATTCTCAGTATTAAGTTCCAGTAACAAAATGAAACCGGGGGGGTTTTGGAAAATATTTTCTTACCTAATGGAAATAAAAATTGACAAAAATTGAACAATTGCTAAAAAGGATAAAAATCAACTCTTACCAAGTTCCAGTTCAGAGGTGCGGTTATATTCAATTGCAAACATTGATCATAGGCATTCAAAATATTTAATCTTAACCATGCAAGTACTCGGTCAACTTATTAGGAAATCCCAAAAAGTGCATGTTCCCTAAAATCATTAACTCTAACGAACGCCAAGTTAACGCTAATTACCTAAACAAGTCCTTACGGAACCGCTTTAATTTATTTAGGTAAAGGCATTACGAACTTTGGAACGACCAAGACAATTGATCAGGTAAAACAACTTTCACCTAATTAACATGCTTCTTTAATTCCTAGAATTAAACATGCAAGCCATGTATCATGGAAACCCACAAACATACACATGTGATAATTCTAATGCTACCGGTTCATTCAACATGACAATTACGGATCATGATCATGATTAGCAATAAAACATGTAATGGGATTAAGGCGTCAATTTAATCAAAATACATACTTATAAAATCAACACGGGAATTAAAGAACACTTGCAATTAAAAGAAAACTAAGTTTAAGTACAAGCCTCACAATGTCGCAACTGTTTACAACCGACCTCTGAACCGGAATTGCAATATCTAGCCGAGCATCTCCATAGAAAATCTCGAGTTCCAACAAGCTCGATTAGACACCATCAACTCTCTAAAAGTAAAGGGAATGTCTCTCAAAAACTCTCTAAAAATAGTGTGTGCGAGGAGGCAAAAAGTGGCTAACCCTAAAGAGAAAAGTTGATTAAATAAGGCAGAGAAGCGTCTAGATGCCTAGGACAGCGTCTAGACGCTGCACCCGCGAATAAGGAAATAATCTGGCGGAATCAGGGTAGCGTCTCGACGCTACCAGAGTTTTGAGCAGCCCCTCCGCAGCGTCGAGCGAGCCTTGCTTCTTCAAGTTCCCGGCGTCTAGACGCTTGGAATAGCGTCTAGACGCCCTGCACTCGGTTCTCTTGGCTTGTATGGTCTCTCTTCTCCATTCTAATGCTCAAAATAGGTTCGATTGGCTTCCTTTTAACCCCGATTCATCCAAAGTCTTCCGATTGGCTCTGAATTTCTCAATTCCCTACAAAATAGACAAATAAACACGTGAGGGCAACCAAACTAGCATGACATAAGCTAATAAAAGAGCACTATTATTGTGCTATCAATTATTATTGAGTGAGATCCCAATTTTTGGATCGGATACCCGTTTAGACTTCATGGGTTTTGATACCATATTAGATGAACATGGGTTCTCTTTTCTCTCTTTGCATTCTTTTGTCCTACTTCTCAAAAATTCTTTCTGTTCTCTTTTTTTATTAGATAAACTCACCAATTGACATTAAAGAAGTAACTCATGTATCATATTAAAATTGTGAGGTCTCATAAATATATATATTTCTATCGATCCTCATTAAAAATTTGACAACTATTTATTTGTTTAGAAAAAAAAAATCTCAATTCTCTCTCCCATTTTTGTCATCTTCTTTTCTAATTGTCAAAAATATAATGGTAATAAGTAGGCATTGAAGAGGTTAATATTATTTTCTTTAAAAAATATATATCTCTTTTTTCTCCTTCCTTGCATTCCCACTCTCCAAGTTGTCAAAAACATATATAATGACGGTCACTAGGAGATGCTTATTGACCATTAAGTTGGTTAGTATTACCCTTAATAAAATAATAATTTAATTACATATCAACTCGTCTATAATTTTTTTTTACAGAATAACCTAATTCAAAATTAAAAAATAAAATAAAATGAAATCAAGAATGAACTAAAACATTATAAAATAATAGACTTAAAAATACCTTTTAGTCCCTAACGCGGTGGTCGGCAGTCTCGATGTAACGACCAAACTTTTCCTATTAGACTTTCTAGGGACGTTACTACATACATGCTGAAGAAATTTAAAATTTTTTAATAACAGACAAAAAGAATTAAACTTTTTGCTAAACAATCAAACATCTTTATGCTCGGGATCCCTTTAAAAATCATTTCAAAACATAATATGAATTAAAGCGTTCAATCAGCTGAAATAGTTTCACAACACATTGTTTTCTTAACAAAATATTTTTAACTAACACACTATCTAAATGCGGAAGTCATGATCTTCAAAGTCATCCATAACCCTTTCAGCAAACTGCCTTGTCAATAGACTAAGATATGTCTTTGCCTTTACCTGAAAAGAAAAACATTTTTTGAAAAATGGTGAGTATTTAAAATACTCAGTAAGTGACCTCACTACCGAGGTCAGGATATGCATACACATACATAATGAAATTTCGATAACATTTTTCCTTTAGTAGGACAACCTAAAACCTTTTCATAGTGGAACGTTTCCCCTTTTTGACTTTTCTCTTCGGCTTAATGTGGACAATTAACTCAACCTACTATGTCTTTTCATATAGCCTCGTAAGGCTCCTTTTCATATAGATGTACATCAATAATTTTATGAGGGTAATTGCCACAGCCTTCGAAATCATTTCATCATGAAAATACACATGTATGCATGAGGTCCCAAAGCATTTTCATTTCCATTCAGTGATTCAACATAAAGCAACATTCTCACATTCATCATAAATCATGAATCATGCATCACATTCATAAGAGTATTTGGCAATCACACATGTAAGAATCCATTTTCATACATAGCATTTTAAAATTCATCAAAAATCATAAATAAAACATTTTTGAAAAAGTCTTTTCATTTCAAATGTAGTTTTTTTTTTCAATTCAGTTCTCAACTTGCATTTAAGCGTACCGGCATAAAGCCTCTTACCTTGGCTCAAATAGCTTGCTTCCTCTTTTATGGAGATCTTTCACCTCAGTCTATAATGATTTAAAAGAACTTAGGTAAGTTCTTAAGGTAACTTATATGCCTCCCATAATGAACTTAAACCTTTAAGGCCCCCTATTCTGGTATAGCCTTTTACTTAATCCTAAATTTTCCTCAAGACAACCTCAGTAGAAACTTCATAACCATGGCATGCTTCATGACTAAAATTTCATACATACTATCATGATTCATAATTTTTCCAAATACCAACAAAGTCATAAAATAACTTAAAGGGGCTTAATCCAAATAACTACTTACCTTGAACAGAACAATTATTATTATTCTGGCAGTGAACATCTTCTCCCAACTCTGGCCTCCTAATTATCCTTCAATAACCCAAATAAAAATAAGAGTTACAACATTTAGAGTAAATTCCTTGTAATTCCTTAATTGAGCCTCCATTTAATCCAATTTTGGTTAATCTTTACTGAATTAGTACTTTATCTTAATTTTACTGAATCTAGTCCTGTTCAATGGTCCAAGAGGTCTCAAAAGTCCAATAATTGTCTCCCATTGCAAAGGTTAGTAAATGGGTCAAATGGTTCAAGGTTACTTCAATTAGATGAAATTGCCCGTTTGATTTCAAGGATAAATTTTTAATCCAGTTCTGATTACTTGCTGGAATTACATCGATTTAACTCAAATTCGAAAGTTTTCTCCTTAAATCAGATTCAGTTTAGTATCGAAATTACCAAATCAGAACATGATCGTAAGTGGGGCTGTTCAGGCTCGAAAAGCTAGTCGGGAGGCGGCGGCGCGTGGGAGCTCGTGAAGGTGCGTGGGTAGTGCGTATGGCCAGATCTGGGCGCGGCTGTGGTTTGGTCGGTGAGAAGGCTGCAGATCCGGCGAGGTTCGAGCTTAGTACTCACAGATCCGACACCAACGAGGTTGGGCGGACGGCTGTTTGAAGGCTTAAGTTCCGGCGAGCTGATCCGTGGCTATAGATCAGGCGAGAAGCTACTGGTAGCTACTCGAAAACCGGCGATGGGTGTTGGGCTCGAGCGGCTGCAAGGAGAAATCGAGGAAGAAGGTTGACAGCAGTCGGATTTTCCAGCGAGGGGCTCGGGTTACGCCGAATGGAGGCCGGCGTGGAGTTTGAGCTGGCTTGCGGTGGTGCTCCGGCGAAGATGCTCAATCCGGCGGGGCTGTTTGGTGAAGGGAGAAGAAAAGATGAAGAAAATGAGAGCAGATGGGTGGAGGTCTCGGGTAGAAGGAGAGAGAGAGAGAGATTATGGTGGTGGTGGTCTCGGCTGGGAGTAAGAGGGAGAGGCTATTTTTCGTGGAGGAAAGAGGAGAAGGTTGGAGAAGATAAAGCCTAGGGACGCGTGCACACAAAAGATAAATTTAGGGTTTCTAAATTAATTTCATTTTTCTCTTTTCCTTAATAACCTACCATCCATTCTCAATTTCACCCCTCTCCTAATCCTTCATTCTCCTCTTTTCCCAATTTTAACCTCTTAACTAGACTCTATATTGTTTTGTAAAAACTTAAATTAATTCACTTAAGCCCAATTCCTTCAAACTTAAACCTCAAACAACAATTCTATCAAGCCCAACAAAAATAACTTAACCTTAAAATCAATTAAATGAGAAATTAAATCAAAGATCATAAGAGGAATTAAATTATGAATTTAGCAATTAATTAATAAAATCCTTGTCCACAAAGTCAAAATTTTAGTTATTCTGATTTATCTCATTGAAACCTAATTTTCTCAAAGTGGATTCCAAACAACACTTCCAATTAACTCAATCATACTCAAATCAATCTTCAAAAGAATAAAATTACCCTTGTTTGAAATCGTAGGGCGTTACACTCGAGGAGTGGTTTGAGCTTGTACCTATTAGATTACATGGAGTTTCATCTCAAAACCAATTGGCAATAAGTGGAATAACCCATGCATTTTATTAGGAATATGAAGTCTCCCAAATTTTCCAATGTGGGATCTTCAATATGCCCCCTCAAGATGGTGCCTCTTTGGATTCACCATTCTTGGATCGGATCTCAATTTTAATTTTTAGACCGAATACCCATTCGGGTTTTATGGGCTCTGATACCATATTAGATTACATGATGTTTCATCTCAAAACCAATTGGCAATGAGAGGAATAACTCATGCATTTTATTAGGAATATGAAGTCTCTCAATCTTTCTAATGTGGGATCCTCAATAGTACCAGCACCAAACTCCGTGACAGGGCCCCATGCACCAGTACGAAATGTTGTGTTTTTTGTTCTTAGCCATGGCCATTAATACTGTCGTGTGAGGTGATTGATTCACGAGCTAGTTGCTGCCACTTAACCAATGAGAAAGAGATAAGGAAATTCCTTGTTTGATAACTATTTAGTTTTTTAAAATTAAACTTATAAATACTACTTTCATCCATGAATTTCTTTGTATTGTTATTTACTTTTTTAGATGTGTTTTCAAAAACCAAGTCAAGTTTTAAAAACTAAAAAAATTAGTTTTCAAAAACTTGTTTTTGTTTTTAGAATTTGACAAAAAATTCACATGTTTTCTTCTAAAATATGAAACATATTGTAAAGAAATGATGAGAAAACAAGCAGAATTTGTAAAACCAACAACCAAAAACTAAATGGTTATCAAATGAGGCTTATATTTTTGGCTTTTGTTTGTTTTGGTCTATGTACTGTCAAAATATTCATTTTGGTCATTGTACTTTCAATTTTTGTTCATTTTAATCTTTGTATTTTCAAAACATTTGTTTTGGTCCCTATACTTTTTAAAAGTGACTAATTTGGTCCTTGTTTGCAAAATTTAAATATAAATTTTATACACAGTAGAAATCCTTTAATACAATTTTATGGTTACATTTCATGAAATTTAGTAAGTGACAGGCTAAAATTATGATCGAAAGAAACGAGAAAAAATTAATAAAAATGAAAGGACCAAAATGGTCACTTTTTAAAAGTACAAAGACTAAAATAGACGTTTTGAAAGTACAATGAATAAAATTAACTAAAGTCTCACCTAAGAGGGTTAGAGGTTTGAATCTCCTCACCCCACATGTTGTTGAACTAAAAAAAACGTATTAAATGTGCCAAAAATTAATAAACATTACTCAATAGTTAAGATAACTACCCCTTCTTTTGAGGTCAAAAGTTCAAATCCCCACCATGACATTTTTTAATTCTTTTCCAAAAAAAAAAAACACCCACACAAATGTACTAAATATTGTCTTGATATAATTTTCATAGGAACAATTGCATATTGAACAATGATTTAATCAGTTTTAAAGTAGTGTAATTATATATAGATTAAAATATAGTATATTTATAATATGTTTTTGTTTTTTCCAACAATTGCAGCAGAGAATTAACTATGGACACTTGAGATGATATTGGGTCAGTGCCTTAATGTTGTGAGCCTTCTACAGCGACCGCATGTGACTGGTGTTACAGGAGCTTCTTGCAGGCATTTTTTGGCATCGTTGTAGTTCCGGAATTTTATGAACCGAAATTCTTGGCTATCAACAGAGACGACCTGTATGCATTCTTCATCAGAAGGATTCATCCCAACGGCCATTAGTAGCTGAAATGGCATAACTACCTGTTTAACAACAAACAATACATATATATTCAACTACATAAACACACATTAAAAACCGTAAACATGTTTAACTAATAAGTTACTAAGTTAAACATGTTTTAAAACCCTATTAAAAATTAAATCAACCGAGTTAATGACAAGTCACTAAAATTGAAAACTATATACCTATTAAGAAAAATTCGAACAATAGTTACCAAATATATATACACAATCTTAAAATTTTAAAACTCTGGCTATTATTTTTTTTTTTAAGAATATGTATAAAGACACCAACATGAACATAACTCATTTGGTTAAGACGTTATATTTTCAACTAAAAAATTAGATGTTTGAATCTCCACCTTCACATATATTATTGAACTCAAAAGCAAAGAAAAAGAGTATGTATAAAGATTAAATAGACAAAGTTTAAGAATTGAACTGATAATTTAACTGTTAATCGGCTAGTTAGGACCAGTGTTTTAAAAGGCACGCTAGGCGCTCCTAGGCGCAAGGCGCAAGTGAAGCGCTTCACCTCGAAGAGGCAAGGCGCACGTGAAGCGCCTCGCCTCGAAGAGGCGAGGCGCGAGTAAGAAGGCGCGGCCTAGGCGTGCGCCTTCCATGAAGCCCCGAGGCGCACGCCCCAGCGAGACCCCCGTACTTGGTCATTCGAAGCGCTTGATAACAAATTCAAGCATTGCTACATGCGCGCGCGCGCACACACACACACATATTTTATGGCTTTTTATGTATAGTGCGCCTTACACACACACACACATATTTTATGGCTTTTTATGTATAGTACGCCTTACACACACACACACATATTTTATGGCTTTTTATGTATAGTGCGCCTTACACACACACACACACATATTTTATGGCTTTTTATGTATAGTGCGCCTTACACACACACACACATATTTTATGGCTTTTTATGTATAGTACGCCTTACACACACACACATATTTTATGGCTTTTTATGTATAGTGCGCCTTACAAAAAAAAGCCCGCGCCTTTTTTTGCGCCTTGCGCCTAGGCTCCAGAGGGCCATTGCGCCTTAGTGCGCCTTGAGCCTTTAAAAACACTGGTTAGGACTCTCAGAACCCATCATTTGTAAGCAGAGAACTCAAAATCTCTCATCTACTAAAAAGTATATATATAATTCAAAACGCAGACAGTGAAACGAAAGACAGATTTCAAGTTCTATGAATCACATAAAGTTTTCCCCTAGTAAAGAGTACCAAAGCTATGGCTAGGTTCGCCCAAGAGCCTTCAAAACCTCACTTTCACTCTGATCTCATACCCGGGAGGAAAAAAAACACAAAGATACCTCCCTCCTTGGAATATTGAGTAGACTAACATATATTTATAAAGCTTGTGTAAAAGATAAAAAGAAATGTGTTACAAATTTTATGGTAATTTAGTAAAAGTACCTTGAGATAGAGCCATTTGGTATTGTCGTGTGGAATATGCTTGTGACTGCAGAATGCGAGCTTTGCTGTAGATACAAATAAAACACCCGCGAGAGGACCATCTTCCGTTAACAATTCACAACGAAACCAATTTTGGAGCTTTTCGTGAGCCACTGTTTCAAATGTCCGATGGAATATCTTCTCATACCGACCTTCCCCCAACTCCTTTATCCTCTCTTCAATTCTTCCCTCAACGCCTTTATGATCCTTTCCACTTGTTTTCCCTGATTCTACAATGTAACCACACCATTAATTTTTCAATATATCGATCCTAATTATTAACAATATGATATTAATGTTTGCCATTTACTTTTAAAACTAAATCCAATTACATAGATCATATAATATTTGGTATCATTTAGCGGGTAGTTTTTCCTCAGGCACTGAATCAAAAGTTGGGTAGAAAATTATCTGATACCCACCTTCCTTTGAGTCATCCTTCTCCTTCATGTGTTCTACAACCCTTCCCAGCAGAGCATCAGCAAAATTTGGACCTGTTTTCCCTGGTTGAAGAGAGTATGCCTCTAATTAATTTGAACCTCTAAACTTTTAGATAAGGTTATAAAGCATTAACTTATTCAGTTATGCTCTGGTTGATTGGAAGAATAGTGTAAATTGTGAAATAAATTATATAAAATAATAATAATTATTATTATTTTGAAGTTATATATTAAAACAGAGCTCTTTTATGTGTTTGATATATGATATTTCACCGAAAGTGACTGCTTTTTGTTACAAAGTACATCTTTCACCAAAGTCTAACCAAACGTTTTAATTGAGATTTTGTGTTTTCTTTACTTCTATATAGTTCGTCACCATGGCAAAAGATTTTCTTGGGCAAAATATGTTAACGTATGTCAGTATGTATATATAGTTATATATGAATCATTTAGTTATGAACCCAAACTAAATTAAACACTCCAAACACATATTATCTAATTTTACAAACTATTTAACTTTATAGATTGGTTAGGAATCATTTAGTTTCAGTGGGATCCACCAAATAGAAGTTAATTTTTGTTTAATTATATTACATATATATTATTGCTATTTTTTACAATAATTAATTTTTTTATTGTAAATTTTATTTGAGTAATTAATAATTTATACTTAAAAATTTATTGTGAGAAGAAAACAAAACACTAGAAAAATGGGAAAAGACACATTTAAATAGATATCGGATTTACATATTTAATTAGAAAATATTCATAAATAATACCCTAACCATATACATATTTAACTTCTTTTGCCGTGAGACCCACTAAAAGCAAGTAAAGGAATCACAGTAGCTCTTTTGACTTGGTCTTCTCAGTTCTTTCCGAAATAAGTATTCTGAAAGCAAAAAAAAGGTCAAACGAATTCGCTTAAAGACAAAAAAAAGGGCTCTATTTGGCTAAATAACTTATAAACCATTTGTTTTTTTTTTTTTTTTTTATAATTTATTTCAAATTTTACTCTACTCTTTCAATTAACCCAGGCTCTGATTTGCGTACCTTTGAGTTGCTTGTCGTGGTAAAACTGTAAGGGCAGCTTGGTTTCCGGAGAGGCATGATTTGCGCAAGTGTGGACACTACAACTGCAATTAGACCCCATAACTTTTTGGACAACTATTTTCTTGATCTTGTCTACAAACAATAATAGCAATGTGCGGTTGCCATTATTATTCACCATAGCTAGTTTCTTCATCTGTTCTACATTCAATTGCAACAACAAATGGCTTGACGCCCTTTGAAGTTCAGTATCGAAGCTGCGAAGCTTTCTGGTGTAAAATGGGGCCTTCGGATACTTAAGTAATTTACTCCGTTTGACAGCGTCGCACTTGAGAATCAGTTGCTTCCCTTTATTTATTAGTTCCCCAAAGTTGTTTGTGTTTTCTGGGCAATCGAGGAAGTCACTTCTAAGCTCATCGAGCTGCTTGATCACAGAGCTTAAAGACTCCAACTGGAACCTGATGTCTTTAAGAACAGGATTGAAATGAATGACCCTCTCCCCCAACTCCAAGATGGCTTTCAGCAGCTCTCCTAATAAAGCACCCAAAACTGCCCCGCCCACCAAACCCCCGGCCGCCGCCATTGAAAACGCAATCAGCCTGGCCCTGAAAGTTGGAAGCTATGCGTACTCAAATCATCCTTCAAACCTGAAAGAGATTTTCAAAGGCAAACAATGCCATAAACAATAACTACAATACTCGATTCAGCACACTGAAGTTGTATTTGAACTATACCGGCAGACGCGGAATACGAACTTGTCTTCCAAGTCACCCCCTGCCCCTGGCATCTAACCTTAACCTTTCTTCTCCTTTATATCGGTGGCTCTGCACTTTTTTCTTTTTTTCTTTTTTTCTTTTTAATTTAGGTTAAATTACAAGTTTAGTCTCATTTTCCGTGTGTCTAAACTTTAAAAAATATCTAATAGGTTCCAAACTTTAAAAAGTGGCTAACTTCAATTTTTAATTTTGTATTTGATAGGAACTTTAAAAATCATCTAATAAGTCTTCAAGCTTTCAATTTTCTGCCAATTTTCAATTTTGTGTTTAATAGTTTTTTGATTTATTTGACATTTTTCAAAATTCATAGATTTATTAGATACAAAACTTGAAAGTTCAGTGACCTAACTATTAGACATTTTTTAAGTTTAGAGAAATATCAAACATATAGTTCAAGTTTAGAGACCTATTAGATATCTTCGAAAGAGGCCAAATAATTAAATACAAATTCGAAAATTCAGAAACTAAATTTATAATTTACCCAAAAATCAATTATCCAACTAGAGGGCCATGGGCCAAAATGTTAAAAACATAATGAAAGTGTATATTCAATTAAACTAGCAGGTACTCGTATAATATGGATTTTGAAAATGTAATTAAACATTTTTGTTTGGTTGTTCGTTAGAAATAATAAATTTACTAAACATAACCAATAGCAGAGAAGTATTAAACGTTCTAAAAGTAAGAAACCAAGAAACAGAGAAGGAAGAATGCTACCATAGACGCAAGAAGAAAGATATATTGTCCGGGTGGGTTGCCATGGCGAGGGCCAAAGCTGAGGCTGTGAGCCACCATACTATCACCTTTCAACTGCCAGAAATGGTGGCCATCGTCTCTAACAGAGGTTGTCCACCACCGTGACACACGGCCGCTGGCAGCCTTGATGAGTGGTTTAATTAAGCTTGTAGCAGTTTTGTGGCAAGCCCCATATGCACCACCAGTATGAAGTGTTTCTTCTCAACCGTGGCCGCTGTTTTGTGCTGAATTTAATTCCAAACTGTCGTGTGTGGTGGTGGATTGATGAACTAGTTTCTGCCACTTGACTAATGAGAGAGATATATAAGAGAATTTTAAAATTCATTGCAGAAAACGATAAACGGACGTTGGTGCTGCGCCGGAGGTTGCTGCTGTGTAGCACCGCCGGAATTCCCCTGCTCGAGGATTTCCTGCAGTCGGATCACCTTGGATAGTGCTGCTCCGCCGCTGGAGTTGTGGGTCACTGTCAGAGGGAGTGGGTGAGACGCCGCCTGTACTATAGAACGCGGATCTGCTGCTGGAGGGGTCGTGGAGATTGTTGCGCCGCTGTCAGGTTGAGGTCATGGGTCACCACCGTGAGTCACCGCTGGTCGGATCTGTTTGCCGTGAGCCGCCGCAGGTCGCTGCGTCATCCTTGGGAGTCGCTGGTTGCCGGAAGTTTGGTGAAGGTGATAGTGGTTAGAGTTCGAGAAAGAAGAAGATGGTGAAGGTGAGGAAGAAGATGATAGTGACGTGGATAGAAGACAGAGAAAGTGGAGATTTCTGGTCAAAAGAAAACTTTTTTTTTTTGTTACGGTCAGAAGAAAACTTCTATTTTAGAAATTTTCCAATCTCTTTGTTACTCTACTTTTCTCTTCAATTCTTCTCATTTGCTGATTTTGTTTTTTTTTTTTTTTAAATTTCAACTCCCTCTTTTTTTCGAGAAATTGTTGGGAGCAGCTGGACCAAAACAAAATGAAGTTCAAAGTACAAAGATTAAAATAGTATTTTAACCTTTATTAAATTTGATCAATTATTTTTGGTAAATGAAGTATTTTATTCATTCATTAAATTTAGACTTGATCAATAAATTTTAAAAATAAATCAATTTTGAGTAGAACCCCAAAAAAAAAAGTATTGTATATAAAGTTTAAAAAAAAAATGACTGCTTTTCTCTTTCATCTATTATTTGATCACTAAAATTGAAAAAGTACAAGAGATGTTAAATTAATGTTAAGATCCATTTGAAAAAAAAAAACATTAGAACCATTTTTTTTTCTTTTTTTTTTTTTGATAACAGCAGTTCGCAAACCACCAAGCAACATTAAAGACGACACCAGTCCTCATAAAGACACTCAATGAACCACATGGGGAAAGCAGAATTCCAAAAAACTCCTTCACCCTCCTCATCGTTTTCCAACAAGGAAACCAGATTCATCTCAAAATTAAAGGGAAGATCAGCAGCCTTTCTTGCCAGATGATGTGCCACCATATTCTTCGATCTACTACATTTTTGGAAAAACCACTTTGCAAAATCGATGGGCTAAATCTTCAATCTCATCAGCGATAATGCTGCTTTCAAAAAAGTCAATTGAGACCTTGTTAATAACATTTACGACATCAGCAGCATCAGAATCAACCACAACCTGCGGGAAGGGTTGGTCTCCAAATGATATAAGGTGGAGAAGTCCTTCCTGAATCGCCATAGCTTCTAGCATTTTGATAGGCCAATGGTTTTTTATAGTCTTGTAGCCGGCACATATTGGAGATCTATTGGAGTCACGCACTATCCATCCAATTCCCCCTTTGCTCATCGAATCACACGAGGCATTCATGTTCTATTTCCAAGAGTCCGATGGAGGGGGCTCCCAGCTAACCTGACTCAAATGGTTCTCTAATCAGCTCTCCCTCAGGTGAGAGTCTTCAGCCCATATTTTTTTTAGTAAATGATTATCCACTCATCTGATGAAATGAGCAACATCTGTCGCACCAATGCTTGAATTTAGTTTATTTCTATAAGACCAAATACTCCACATCACCAGCATCGATCTTCTAATCTCATAGTCGTTTGCCCTTCCTGTCATCCACTTCCAGTAGTCCATTGGCACCCAGTCTCTCCTATAAAGATCAAACAAAGGGATTAGAAAGGAAGAGTTGTTAATCCAAACCTGCTTTATGAACTTGCACTCCCAGATCACATGGGTTGTTGTCTCCGTCTTCTTTCTGCAAAACAGACATCAATGGTTAGTGTCCATTCCTTTCTTTAATAAGTTTGCCCTGGTTGGTATTATGTCATGGAGGATATTCCACACGCAAATTTTAGCCTTCAGTAGCAGATTCTGACACCAAAGGGTTTTCCATAATCCTCTATTTTGATCCTGACTCGAGCACAATGGCATTTCAGCTCTCCCCAACTGAGACGCAAGGCTATAAGCACTCTTAACTGAGAAAACCCATTTTGAGTTTGTGCCCCAAATGATGGTGTCAGTTGAACCTCTTCTTCCCTTGAGCATATTGAGGATGTCCTCAGCATCCTTGTTGTTAAAGGCCTCCCTAACCTTTTCTGGCTCTCAGTCTCTGTTTTGGTCCTTGAGAGAGTTAACATAATGACCCTTGTAATTATTGCTCACCCAGGTAGGTTTATAAAGCCCTTCTCTTGCTAGCCAAAGGTCCTCATTGATCACTATATGCCTCACATCTCCAATTCTCCATCTATAGCCTTTGACAAAGAGCTTTCTACCCCATACAATACTTCTCCAGACCAAAAAGGGGTTACGCCCAAGCAGAGCCTTCAGAAAGTTGCCATCTTTGAAGTATCGCCCTTTAAGGATCTTAGCCACCAAACTACTTGGATTCTGAATCAATCGCCATCATTGTTTGGCGAGCATGGCTTGATTAAATAAGTTTAGTTCCCTAAACCCGAGCTCTCCCTCCTTTTTCTTCGTACACAATCTAGACCATCTCATCCAATGAGCTTTTCTTTTACTCTCTGAAAAGCCTCACCAGAACCTTGCACATAGCTTGTTAATATTTGCACAAATGCTCTTTGGAAGTCAAAAACAACTCATAGAATAGATGGGAATGGCTTGAGCAATTTCCTTAATCAGGATTTCGTTTCCTCCTGCCGAGAATAGATTGCCCTTCCAACTTTGAAGCACCTTCCACACTTGATCTTTTATCTTTTTGAAGATTTTTCCTTTGTTCCTCCCTGTTTGAGAGGGCATTCCCAAGTAATCCCCTAAAGCTTCAAACATTTTCACTCCGAGGATCCTTCCCAGCTCAGACGTCTCCACCATGTTAATATTTCTGCTAGTCATTAAGACTGACTTCCCATAGTTGATAGTCTAACCCGACGCCCTCTCATAAACATCAATCACCTTCTTTATCGCCTCGCAGTCCTTCCTGTTTGAGCGGAAGATCAAGTTATCAAGTTATCTTTATCCCTGTTTGAAGCCCATTTGATGCATCACCTTCCTTAAGAAGCTCCACTCCACTTTATCCTAGGCCTTGCTCATATCAAGCTTCAGTGCAGCGTAGCCCTCTTTCCCCTGTCTTTTATTGTTTAAAGCGTGTATACATTCGAAGCCCAACATAACATTGTCAGATATTAGCCTACCAGGCACAAATGCAACTTGAGAGGGAGAAATAACTAAGTCAAGCACTCTTTTCAGTAGATTGGCTAATGCTTTTGCTATTATAGATGACATTGCAAAGGCTTATAAGGCAAAATTCAACCATCTCTTTATGATTTTGGACCTTGGGAATGAGAGCTATAAATGTCTTGTTGAAGGGCTTCAAGTCTTCCTTCTCGTTCAGACACCTTAAACAAACTTTGATCATTTTCCCCCCCAATCTCCCACCACCGTTGATAGAACATCGCATGGAGCCAGTCTGGGTCGGGGGCCTTTGTAGGACACATACTTTTCAAGGCTTCCTCAATCTCTTGCTTTGGAAAAGGTTGGGAAAGCATTTTATTTTGTGCTTCTCCTATTTGAGTGGGGATGTTGTTGGACACCTCGTCAACCCACTCCTTACTCGGGTTAAAAGAGCTGAAAAACATACGAAAGTGCTTTGTTACTGTAGCTTCGATGTCTTCCAAACTCTCCACCCAATTGCCCTCTTCAGTGGTTATCCCCTCAATGTTGTTTCTTCTTTTCCTTTGAGATGCTTTAGAGTGGAACCACTTGGTATTTCTGTCTCCTTTTTTAAGCTAGTCTTATCTAGACCTAATTTTCCAATACATTTCTTCTTCCTCCAGGAGGGAATCCAATGCTTTTTCCACCTCCCAAAGATCTTCCCCATTGGTGACCTCACCAACAAACTCCAATCTCTTGAGTTCAGCTTCTATTGTCTTTATTGCACCCCTTAAACATCCCTTCAGCCTATTCTTATTCCATCTCGACAACGCTTCAAGGCAAGCTGTGTTCCAACTCACAAGATCTGTTGCTTCGTCCCTCGAGGTCACCTACCAAATCCTCTTAACCATGTCTTTGCATTCATTGAAATCCAGCCAAGCCTCCTCGAACTTAAACACCTTCCCACTGCGAGCACCCTTTACCTCTGCCAATCTGCAAACAATCTAAGCAACAATGGCTCTGTGGTCAAAACTATGATAATTACCATGCTCCACTTTTACCTCCTGAGAAAGGTGGCGCATCTGCTGATTAATAAGGAATCTGTCAAGCCTTTCTTTGATTGTATTTCTGGACTTTTTGCTTTTCCTCCATGTGTAGGCATTCCCTTTGTACCCCGAGTCCTCTAAACAACAACCATTAATCATTTCTTTAAACTTTTCCATTTGCCTTAGGTTTTTGCTAGTAGTTCCAGTTTTCTACTTCTCGAACATTATCTCGTTGAAATCTCCCCCAATTATCCAAGGGAGAGAGTTTCCCTCATTAAGCTTTTCTATTAACTTCCAAGTATCGGGTCTTTTCGTCAGATCTGGATTTCCATAGATACTAGTGAACTTCCACCACTCCTGATTCCACCTGAACCTAACATCTATGTGACCACTTGAATAAGAGTTAATGACAACATCTGCTGACTCTCGCCACAGAAGTAACAAGGTTCGCTCCTGCCCACACACGAAACACAAAGCAGTTTTCAAAACCAATCTGCCTCTTAATTGCCTCACCCAACCTGTGATCACATGTTGACTCCGAAATGAACACTAAAATGAGGGGTTTTGTGCGCACCTCGTGACGCAATGCTCAGATCGTTCGAGGATTCCCCAGACCTCGAACGTTCCAGCATAAGATATTCATGATGTCCGGCGGGGCTGGTCACCAGCCTCCACCGAGCTCGTAGGGATGCATTTGCTTTCGTCCCCCTTCTGTCTCTTGCTTCGGTCGTCAATCTCCATATCCTCTAATTTTTGTTTTTCCCTAATCATACCATCTGTGGCCCCTTCTATTTTTGTTCCATGTAGACCCTGTCTAGCCCATCTTTTCCAGTGCTTTAACCTTTCTTTCCCAATCTCGAGTGCCTCATCTTTTTTGGTTGTCTCGCTTGCTTCATGATTTTTTTGTTGTTGTGTGCTAACGTCTGTTTTGCATAGATGGCCTATCCCCTAACAGGGGCTCTTAACTTTCTTTCCTTTCCCCTCTTGGGTCAACCCATCTTGATCAGCTAACCCTTTTGGGCCAATGGTTATTTTTTGCCTTTGACATTGACCATTTCCCTTCTTATTTTCATTCACCCCCTTATTGGTTGTCTTACCTTCCTCCTGCTGATTGGCAGCTGTTGTGACAATAGTAGTAGTACTTTCTTGCCTTTCATCCACCTTCCTTCCTTCGTTGACCTTACTACCGTCTGATGTACTTCTGATAGGACGTATAAAGTTTTATTTAATCACACTTAACTCTTGTTAGTTGGATAGTTTTTATGTGTTTTCATGTTTATTTTGTAGGGATTCGACTAAATGACATATTTGGAGACTCTATGTCGAATAACGATTCAAACTAGCCAAACTGGAGGTCATTCAGACACCTGAGCAAAAAGTTAGAGTAAAATTACCAAATCTGTCCAGGGAGCAGCGTCTCAACGCCAGCAGCGTCTCAACGCCATGCTCGACGCTACTCAACGCTAAGCTACTATCTCTGCTCAATGCTTCTCGACTCTACGGTTTGGCTTGCTCAACGCTAGTAGCGTCTCGATGCCGCTCAACGCCACACAAAATAAGCAATTATTCTTTCCTTAATCGCAAGGGCATCGTCTCAACGCTACCCTTGGCATCTCAACGCTGCCCAAGACCTATTTATAGCACTTTTTCACTTTAGGTCAAGGACTTTTGCCTCATTTGCTTAGACTTTTAGAGAGAGCTTTTGAAAGCTTTTCTCCTTCTACTTTTACACTTTTATTGTATCAAATCGAACCATGTTTAACGGGAGATATACTATCACGATGCTTGGCTAAACTTCACGTTTCCAATTCAGAGGTCGGTTGTAATCAATTGCAATGTTGTGAGGCTAGGACCTTAATGTAGTTTTCTTTCAATTGCAAGTATTATTTGATTCCTGTGTTAATTTTATAAGCATGTATTTTTTATTGAATTGACGCCTTGATCGCTTTACATGTTTGATTGCTAATCATGATGCATGGTTCGTAATTGTCATGTTGATTGAACCGGTAGCATTAGGATTATTACATGTGTATGTTTTGTGGGTTTCCATATTACATCGCTTGCATGTTTAATTCTAGGAATTAAATAAGCATCTCAATTAGATTAAAGTTATTTCACCTAATTGGTTGTCTTGGTCCTTCCAAAGAACTTAATGTCTTTATCTAAATAATTTGGAGCGATTTCGTCAAACTTGTTTAGGTAATTAGCATTAACTTGACATTTGATAGAGTTAATGACCTTAGGTAATTTGCTACTTTTTGGGGTTTCCTAATAAGTTGACCAAATATTTGCATTGTTAAGTTTAAATATTTTGAATACCTGTGATAAATTTTTGCAATTGAGTAGAACCGCACCTTTGAATTTGAACTTGGTAAGATTTGATCTATTTTTATTTTTATTTGCTTATGTTTTATTTTAATTATAAAAACAAAAAAAATCCTCTTTTTTAATTGTTTTCTCCTTTGCAAATTTAATTTGAGAAATTAATATTCGGTTCTCTGAGATCGACCAGATCCACTTAATGCTACAAGTAGCTTAGGATCGGTTTATAAATTGTAATTTGACGAGCTCTCGACAAGCTCGCGTCAAATTTCCAGTGGCATCTTGCAAGTTTCGTCCTTGTGGCTCGTTTTTTTCATTCTCCCTCTTCGTTCTGCTCCCACCCGTTCTCCCTTCTCTTCGCCCCTACCTCTTCCCTTGTTATGTGTGGCTCTTCCCTCTTCTATGCCCACTTTGACGATGTGTTTTGTTTTGAGGGGTTTCTTTCATCCAACTACCAAATAGATCCTATTTCTCATGCTCCCCAATTTTGGCTTCACAATCCTTTAACACATGCCCCAGCTTCCCGCACTTGTAACAAAAATCTGGTAGTTTTTCATAAGTTATTAGAACTCTCATGACATCTGCCATTGATCCAATCTTCAGATTTGTATATCTCCGAAGGGGTTTGCTGATATCCATCCTAACTCTCACCCTTAAAGACTTTCCCCAACATCTCCCTACCTTGTTGAGGTCTAGTTGCTCAAACACACCTATTGAGTTGCCCAACACTGTTGCCATTTTCCTAGTGAAGCAGACCATTAGTATTCCATGAAAATGTACCCATAAACAAGCATACCTGAACTCCATCTATGTTATTTTTGTTCTACTAGTTAGATTTGCAAAAAGCAGAAGGCCTTTGTCAAAGCTCCATGGTCCACCGTTAACAATCCTCTTTCTATCTTTGCTGGTTCTGAAGTTGCACACAAACAAATTCTTCCCAACACCTTCGATTTTGACTTTCTCTTCTAGGCTCCAGATGCGCTACATTATTGTTTTGAAATTCTCGCCAATGATTTGTTTCTCTGTTAATATCTTGCACACCACCGCGTTTTGAAGTGCCTTGTCTGCGTCTTCTAGTTCGCATCCACTTCCACCGTTTTAACATCATCATCCTCCACCAGCCTTAGTTGCTCTAGTTGCTTGCTGAACTGCTCTTCCTCCATCTTCTCCAGCCTCCGACGAGACCTAACCTCCAAAGGTCCCTCAAGATCACGTTGTGGATCCCTTGATGTAGTCGTCGAGGACTGCCCTTACGCCCATGATTTTCTATCCGTCAGAGAGAAAATCAGGGCCCATGTGTGGGCAAGTTTTTTCCTTATTTTTATTTTCCTTAACTCACATTAGAACCGATTAAAAAAAAAGAAAAAGATAATAAAAGAAAATCAATTAAAAGCTAGCTTTTCTAAAAATGTGGAAGAGAAGCCTACCAAGAAAACAAATTTTGATGTAGAATTTGAATTTAAATTTTACTCAAATTTTGATTTGGGATTCGAATTTGGAATATGTTTTTGATTTAAGATAAAATTTAGATTCTATCAAAATTTTAACTTTGAATAGAATTAGAATTTTATTTGTATTTTGCATCAAAATTATTTTATGCAATAAGAAATATATATATATATATATATATATATATATATATATATATATATATATATATATATATATATATATATATATATATATATATATATATAAAGTGTGCATCAGCATAACACAGGATAATAGATTAGTTCAATAAGAAAAAAAAAAGGATAATAGACTAGTTTTTTTAAGAGGTAGAAATGACTTAACCATACATTAACACAATATGGAAGGGGTGGCATTTTAAGCCAATTTTTTGGCAATGTGGAGGAGGCATTGGCAAAGTTGTTGTGGCTTAGAGAACATGGGCATATGATCAGCTCCCTCAATCTCCATCACATTTTGAATTCCACTGTTTTGGATCATCCATTCCTGATATTGCTTTCTAATCACCTTGTCTTCACTGCAAATCACGTACACTTTGTTCACCCTTCCAAACTTGTCTTCCGAAAACTTCTGTGCTTTTGACAAATGCTCTTCAAATACAGAGGTCGGTCTCACCAAAGTTTTCGCCAACTCCAGATCCTTAATTTGGTATACAAAATATGTTATCCAAATAAGCCCTTTAGTTTAAATTACATAATTGGAAACACAGAGGAAAAAGAAAATACCTCAATTGGGGATAACTGATAGAGGTAGGACGACAAGAATTTGGGGCCAAAGAGTATTGAAGTCAGAGGCTCCGTGGTGCTTCCATTGGAACAAAACTCCATGTCCATCATGTCTTCTATGGGGTTTTTCTCCCAACGCTTGAATTACAAACCAAAATTTGTTATTATTTTATTCATATATATTTAGTTGTGTACACATGAAACACAAATTATTTCATTCTAGCAAAATATAATCCTTTCAACAACCGAACATAAATCAGGTTTATTTTAACATTTGTTCTATTGGTCTCTAAAAATCTATCACTCCATACCTACTTTGGACAACTTATGTAGCAATATATACCCATGTAGTCATTAATGCACATATCTAAAGCCACGATATCAATGTGTTAACTAACCAACGACTACCAACTTGAGGATAGCTCAACTAGTTAAGTCATATATATGGGTTCAAATCCTCTCACTCCCACTTGTTGTTGAACTCAAAAAAAAAAAAAACAACTAATCGACATCAAAATAACTACGAGAATAAAATAGTTATTTTTAAAACGGCTTTAAGGACTAAAATAAACAATTTAAATATTCATGGACTAAGAGGGAATGAACCTAAAAGTTTAGAGATCAAAATAGATATTTTGAATTATCATGGACTAAAATGAAATAATCCTAAAAGTTAGGGACTAAAAATAGGACTTAAACGGTTAAACTTAATTAATTATCATAAAATAAAATAAAATTATTAAATAAAAAAAAAGAGAGAGAATTTGAAAATTAAAAGAACAGTTAGGGTAAGAATGGATTTAAAAAAAGTCAGAACTAAAAAAAGAGGTGAAAAAACGAGACATTTCACAAGAAGAAAATGATTAAACTTCTTTTTTTTTTTAAATAATTAAAAAAATCAGAATTTGGAGGAGCATAATGTAACTTAGCCCCTTAAAGAATATATATATATATTCTTTTTCTCCCTCGCTTTCTTCATTCTTCTCTTCTAGTTGTCAAAAACATATATATAGTGGTTAGTAATGAGAAAGTAAGTATTACGTTTAGTAAAACAATAATTTAATTACATATCAACTTTCTGTCTACAATTTTTTTTACAAAATAACCTAATTGAAAATTTTAAAAAAAATGAAATCAAGAAAAATAATAGGCTAGAAAACATTTTTACTCCCTGTTATAAAAAATAATGTTAAGATTTAATGAATTTTCTTACATATATAAATTGATCGAACAGGAACTAAATGTGTTTATAAACTAAAAAGTGTAGATAATTTTAATGAAGTTTTTTATAGTAGAGATTATTTTAAACTAAAAAAAAAAGTATTGCATACTAAAATTTAAGGACTAAACTATTTTGAAATTTGAAAGTAGCAACAATTTCGTCTATATACTAATGGTAAGGACATTTTTTAACCTTTTTTTTTAAGTTAAGGGTATTAATATAAAAGTTCAAATGTATTTTTAAAATAAGGTACTAACGATTTTTGTCCATATATTAACGGTAATGGTATTTTTAAACTTTTTTTTTAAAGGTTAAGGGTATTAATGAAGCTTTTGAAAGTTTAGGGATATTTTAAAACAAATTAAAGTACTGAAGGTTTCCATCCAAAATTAACAGTAATGATATTTTTTAACTTTTTTTTGAAAGCTCAAGGGTATTAATGAAATTTTTGAAAGTTCAAGAGCATTTTTAAAACAAAGTACAAAACTCAGGGATATTTTCTATAATTTAGTCTATTTTTTAACCAAAATAATATTAGGTATATTTAGGCTTAAAGGAAAAGAAATTGGATTACTAGCTTTTGATTGTAGATTATTGACGTGAAAATCGTACCAGGTCTAAAACATAGGATGGTGGGTGGGTGGTGTCGGGGACAAAGGCAGTCAAGAACACGGCCACAGCAATCTTATCCGGATAAGTTTCCATGGCGAGGGCCAAGCTGAGGCCGCCGAAGCTGTGACCAACCACTATCACCTTTTCATCACCAGAAATGGCGCCCATCACCTCTAACAATGGTTCTGAGTACTCAGAAAACGTCCGAACTTCTTCCAGTGACTTCCGGTTGATGCCGGCGGCGGCCATGTCGAGCACCGTCACACGGTGGCCGGCGGCCTCGAGGAGTGGTTTGAGTTTGTACCAACACCAAGCTCCGTGGCAGGCCCCATGCACCAGTATGAAATGTTGGTGTTTTTCGTTCGTCTCAGCCATATTGGCCGGCCGCTGTTGTGCTTAACTTTAAGAACTGTCGTGTGTGGTGGTGGATTCACGAGCTAGTTGCTGCCACTTGACTAACGAGGAAGAGATAAGAAAGTTATGGAAATATGTGGCTGAAAACGACGTATGCATCCTGCATGGTTATTGTTTTTAATTTCCACATTTGAATTAACCACAGCCATATATTCAAATACGGAATGCCTGAAGTAGAGTTTAACAAACGCATTAAATATGTCAAAACAAGCTTGGCTAAGCAAACATAACACGTGTAGCTGAGGGAGAAAATAGTCAAAATATTATCATTAACTCTTCTAAACAATCAGTACAAAATCCCTCACTATAAATAGGAAATTTACAAGAATACCAACTAACACCTACCAAAGCTTAACAGAATTATTTACCAACTATTTGTTACAATACTGACAGAAAAACGTACTGTAACTAATACAATAAGTAATACTCCCCCTCAAGTTGGAGTGTGTATATAAGAAACTCCTAACTTGATCATCAAAAAAGTCAAGCCTGAAGAGGATAAAGCTTTGGTAAACATATCTGCTAATTGTAGGTGCGACTGAATGGGAAGAACTTTAAGAAATCCATCAACAATTCGATCCCAAACAAAGTGGCAATCGATCCTGAACAAAGTGGCAATCGATCTCGATGTGTTTGGTACGCTCATGAAACGTTGGGTTGGAAGCAATGGATATAGTTGCCTGATTATCACAATAAACGAGCAAAGGAAGTAAACAATTAACATGGAGATCACAAAGTAACTGATGAATCCATATGAGCTCACTAGTGACTGAAGCAAGAGCCCAATACTCGGCCTCGGCTGATGATCGAGACACTGTGGGCTTCTTTTTGGACTACCAAGATATCAAGGAATCTTCCATAAAAATACAAAACCTCGTAACAGAACGCCTTGTATCAAGGCAAGCTCCCCAATCGGCATCTACAAATGCTTTAAGCTGAAAAACAGAGGATGGCTGTAAAAGAAGTCCTTGGCCTGGCGATCTCTTAAGGTATCTAAGTAAATGATGTACATCATTTAAATGAGTAGTTCTGGGCTGCTGTAAGAATTCATTTAGTCGATGGACTGTAAAAGAGATGCTAGGCCGTGAAATTTGTAAATATAGCAATCTACCAATTAATCTCCGATAACAAGTATAATCATCTATGGACAAAGGAGTGCCAGACTGTTTTGAAAGCTTGAGATTAGGATCCATCGGTAACAAGGCTGGCTTTGCTTCAAGAAATCCACTGTCCTCTAGAATTTGAAGACAATACTTTCTTTGGGATAAGAATAAGCCTTGTGTTGATCGGGATAATTCAAGACCAAGAAAATACTTGGAATAACCAAGTCTTTAAGCATAAAGTGAGAACGAAGGACATTCTTGACTGAAGCAATCTCTTGAGGAGAAGGACCAATGAGCAATATATCATCAACATAGACAAGTAGAGCCACAAATTTATCACCAGTACCACGAGTGAACAAAGAATAATCTGATTTAGATTGTACAAAATCATGTTGCAATAAAGCAGTTAAAAATTTGACAAACCATTGGCGCGAGACTTGTTTTAATTCATATATAGATTTGTTCAACCGACAAACTAAGTTCTCCCCTTTACTAGAGACATTTGATTTATATCCTAAAGGCAATGTCATGTAAACCTCTTCAAATAAATCTCCATTGAGAAATGCATTATTTACATCCATTTGAGTAAGTGGCCATTGGAAAGATGTGGCTAAAGTTAAAAGAACCTTCACTGTAACAATTTTAGCTACAGGAAAAAGTATCAAGAAAGGCAATACCTTCTTGTTGGTTGTATCCTTTTGCAACAAGACGAGCCTTGTACCGATCAACAGTTCCATCAGATTTATACTTGACTCTGTAAACCCATTTGTAGCCAATCGCATGGTGTCCAGCAGGTAAAGGCACCACAGACCAAGTTTTAGTACGCTCCATTGCATCAATTTCATCATCCATAGCTTGACGCCAATGAGGGAATTTTACAGCCTGATGGAAGAAATAAGGCTCATACTCTGTGGACACATTCAAAATAAAAGAGCGATGACAAGGAGAATAAGCATCATATGATATATATTTCCTAATGAAAAAAGGGGCTGAAGAGGTCATAGGAGTCTGCATTAATAAATTGCAGTGAAAATCCTTCAGATAATTAGAAGGACACCGATGTCTCATTGAACGTCGAGATAAAACTTGATCAACTGAAGGTTCATTATCCACTGAAACAATAGGAGAATCCAAAGGTACAACAGGATCATCATGGCTAATAGTTGTATCTAGTCCATCTTGTTCTGGAAGCACAAAATCTGTTGTTGAAATAATAGGAGCAGTAGAACAAGTATTCTGAATACATATATCATGAGATTCCAAAGAGCACTTGGTAAGACAAATTGTGTCAAGAAATCATTTGAAATACTAGAATCAGATTGTGGAAGAGTAGTAAAGGGAAATAAATCTTCAAAGAAAAGAACATCCCTTGATATGAAGAAAGATTTCTTACGAATGTCATATAATCTGTACCCTTTAATGCCAGCTGGATAGCCCACAAAAACACAAGGACGAGCCTGCAGATCAAACTTAGTACGGTGAACTGATAATGTAGAAGCATAGACAAGACATCCAAAGACACGCAAGAATGAATAGTCAACATCTTTAGAGAATAAAACATTATATGGTGTCCTATTTGACAATAAAGGCATAACTGTTCTGTTAATCAAATAGGTGGTTGTAAGAACACATTCTCCCCAAAAAGTAATAGGAACACGAGATTGAAACATAAGGGCACGAGCCACATTGAGAAGATGTTGATGTTTACGCTCAACAACAGAGTTTTGTTAAGGTGTACCGACACATGAATATTGATGTAAAGTGCCAGTGGATGCAAAAAAAATCCTCAAAGCATAGTTCAGGGGCATTGTCAGAACGAAAACACTTAACAACTTTTAAAAATTGAGTCTCAATCATCTTGAAAAAATGAGGTATAGCATGTAATACGTCACTTTTATGTTTCAAAAGATATACCCAAGTATAACGAGAACAATCATCTATCAATGTCAAAAAGTATGAATAACCAGCATGTGTCTGGGTATTAAAAGGACCCCAAATGTTACAATGAATCAAATCAAAAGTACTACCAGTAACATGATTATGAGCAGGAAAAGATAAACGTCGTTGTTTAGCCAATGGACAAATATGACAAACAACATTATGTGAGGAATCAGTAAAATGCAAACAATCTTTCAAAGAGTGCAAACAAGCAGGAGAGGGGTGCCCCAGACGCTGATGCCAAATACCAAATGTAGTTTTACATACCAGAATAGTAGCCTTAACCAGATCATCAGTAGGTCGCAAAACAACAGATATGTAAAGCATATAAAGGCCATCAGTGAGATCAACCTTGCCAATCATCCTCGATTGTAACTTGTCCTGAACTAAACAAGTATTTTCGGAGAAGATAATATGATAACGAGACTCCTTAAGTAGGGCACTGATAGAGAGCAAGTTGTAAGCAAAATGAGGTATAAAGAGAACATCAGTTAGAAGGACATCATCCATCAATTTTATATCACCAATCAATTTAACAGTAAATCGAGACTGATTGGGTAAAATTACTGAGGTATTAACTACTGAACGAAGATTGACAAACAAAGACCGATTGTGACAAATGTGGCTAGATGCGCCAGAATCAATTACCCAAGTCACATAATTTTGAATCCCAGCAGAAGAAAAAGCAGTAGAACAAGTACATGCTACATGATTCACCTCAGTGTTATGTCCTCCATCAGATTTAATTGTGTTGGCCATATAAGACTGCAACATGGTCATAAGCTGAGTATATTGGTCATTGCTAAGACTAGCCAGAAAAGTTGATGAAGTTGTCTTCACACAACTTGCTTCAGCATGCTTCTCATTATTACTAGGCAGAATCAAGGGTTGTGGCTTCGAATTGGCAGCATTATTAGAACCAAATTTGTGTCCAGGTGGATAGACGTGTAATTTATAGCAACAATCGACTACATGGCCCTTAATTCCGCAATGAGAACAAATAGAATGTTGTTCTTCTTTCTTCTTTGATCTATCTGTGTTTCCTCGCTTAGAATTTTCTGAAGCAGCCATCAGACTAAACGACTCAATAGCAATAGAAGAACGACCAATAGATCTTTGATGCTCTTCTTGAATTATGAGAGAAAAAACTTTGTTAATGGAAGGCAGTGGATTCATTAGTAGGATTTGTGCACGAATTGCAGAATAGGACTCATTTAATCCAATAAGAAAAATCATGACGAACTCAAAATCTAGATAGGTGAGAAATGATTTCAAACCTCCACAGGTACACTGATCCAACGGTCGATACTCCATAAGTTCTTGCCAAATCACAATGATTTTGGCATAATACAGTTGTGAAGGGAATAATCGAATTAAACCCACAGCGGAAGCATAGGAATCGTCTTTGATTTATTTAGAATTAAACTAAAATACAAGGGTTAAGCAATAAATACCTTGAAAATATGGAGATTCTTCTGGCGGGTCTTTATCTCCTCCACAAAGTCTTCCTTGCTATGACTCTAACAAAAGATCAAGGCTTGTGGGAGACTCTTGAAAGAAAATCCTCAAGGGATTAAAAAAGAAGAGGTTTAGAGAGAATACTCTAATTCTCTCTTTGAGGAGATGTGTGTTGTTCAGAATGCTTCAACCCAAGGGTTCTATTTATAGAGACCAATGGAAGATCTTTGCCATTATTAAAATATTATATTTTAATATCTAATATATTAAAATATATCTTTTATTTATTTGAATCTCATTCAAATCTCCTACGATATTTATTTATTTGAATCTTATTCAAATTCTATAAATATCTTTTATTTAATATATCAAATATATATTAATTATTTTAATATTTAATGTATCAAATACAATAAATATATTTTCCTCTTTTATATTTAATATATCTAATATATTAAATATTAATTTGAACACTTCAAATTAAATATTAAATTTGAACATTTCAAATTTTAATATTTAATGTATCAAATACAATAAATATATTTTCCTCTTTTATATTTAATATATTTAATATATTAAATATTAATTTGAACACTTCAAATTAAATATTAATTTGAACATTTCAAATTTTTCTTTCAACTAAATTGATCTTTTAGTGTTACTATGAGCTAGCAAGGGGACCTTATGGACCTACAGATTATAAGCTTCAATGATAGAAAATTAATTAATTAAACTCTTTAATTAATTAATTTTCATTCATTAACTATAGGTCACTCCACTATAGACTTAGAGTTTGCACTCTTATGCACTGTAGGACAAGTTGTGTCCATAGGTATAATCATTACATGCAAGTCGATCATTCACGAGTTGTTCGTAATTACAGCTAGGTCAAAAGTCCGTTTTACCCCTATAATTACATCTTGCATCTTAAGTACCACTGAATCTCTAATGAACAATATGTTTATAATCTAATTATAAACTAAGTCCCTCTCGGGCCAATGAGAGGGTGGGGCCCCATTGTTCAAGTCCCGAAATCAGCATTTAAGGGAACTACTCATCTACTTACCCTATATGGGAATGAGTAAATTCCATCTTGTGAGATTATGTTCCCAGCTCCCTATTTGGTCAAGTCCCCAAAATGGTAGGCATATTGAATCGGCTACAAAAGCCACTCTCACCCATGCAAATCAAAGGACAAGCCTTCACAGGCAGGAGTTCATAACTCACTCAGGATTAAGATCGAGTCGCATATGATCATCCTGATGAAATATTAATCTTCTCAATTAACGGATTTATAAAGAGAGATTAAATATTTCGTGGTCCAGTCTTATACAAACTCATTGTATAAGATACCCCCACTCACATGTCTCCACATGAATGATTTGGATCAAATCATTTGTAACTATTACAAAGTGGGCCGTATCAATAGTGTTACCAGGATAAGGCACCCAACCTTATCCATATACTATGACCCTTTAGGTTATTTCTTGAACATAATTCTCTCGTATGTCAACCACATACTGTTCAAGATTACACTAATAACCTTGAATTTTTCATATAATGGATAATATTATATTGAAAATAAAATAATCAAAATTATTATTAATTAGTAAATAAATTATTAATTACGAGGCTTTAGGGCATAAATCCCAACAAGTTCTACGGAAGAAGATCCTTGTGAGGTAGTAATCAGATCCTTCCGTAATTGATAGATGTGAGGTCCATTAGTTTGTCGATAACGACCCTTCAGTTCGTCCCAAATCTCCTTTGCGGATCCCCTGTAGACTAAATTGGCTGCAATTTCTTTTGCAATCGAATTAATAATCCAAGAGGCTATGATGTCGTTGTTGCATTGCCAAGCAGAGAGGAGATTTCCTTCAGGTTTCTTAATCGTTTCAGTGATGAATTCGAGTTTGTTCTTGCCAGATAAAGTAAGAAGCATTGCCTTACTCCAAGAATTGTAATTACTGGTTCCAACCAGTTGGTGAGTGACGAGTGCGGTAGTCGGCGCAATTGAATGGTGCAGAAGGTATGGGTTTAATTGAACCTCAATATCGGATGAATCCAAGGCAGAAATGGCTACCGAAGTTATTCCAGCGTCATTCATGATGACAAATCGAAATCAAAGAAAAATGAATCAAGATGAAGACAGAGAGGGCTTCAATCTGAGATTCAAGAAACAAGAAGATGCAGAGCAAGAATCGCTCAGTAGAAAAAAAATCCTTCAATGCTCTGATACCATAACACGTGTAGCTGAGGGAGAAAAGAGTCAAAATATTATCATTAACTCTTCTAAACAATCAGTACAAAATCCCTCACTATATATAGAAAATTTACAAGAATACCAACTAACACCTACCAAAGCTTAATAGAATTATTTACCAACTATTTGTTACAATACTAACAGAAAAATGTACTGTATAATACAATAAGTAATAAAACACACAAATGTTGGATCAAATTTTCCCTTTTACATTTTGTTGTTCTAAAATGAGAGGGGGAAAAAAACAAACGTATTAACTATTACCGTGCATAACCAAAAAAAACTAAAATAGAATTATTGTCTTGACAGCGTATTGAGAAATTATTAGAGAGGGCTAAAACGATAATGTGGCTAGTAATTTTATATCATAAAATATATGAGAAGAAAAATTATACAATGCATTTCAAAACTATATCCAACAGTAGATTTCTTACTTACCTCCCACAGTAATATTTAAAGAATAATCAAATTGTGTTGGTCATTTTTAATAATCTTTTCCGAGTGTATGTATAATATTCTAACCATTTAAAAAAAATGCAAAAAGTCTTCCTCCTCATATATACCTCCAACAATAATATATTTAAGGAATAACCAAATTGTAGCAGTAATTTTTAATAATTTCTCCCACTATCCCTTCTCCCTCATTAGAGAAATTATTCGATGAGACCGTCATAATGAGGCTGATAATTTTGCATCGTTGAATATTTATTTGCACACAAAAAAGTGTTATTTCTAGGCTTAGATTTAGGTTAGTTATGTGTTATTTTTTGTGGATTTTGATCCTTTTATTATGTGATTGTACAATTCGAGTAATTGGAGCCAAAACAGTGAATTGGAGTGGATTTTAGACAAAATGAGCTTAAAGGAGAGCTTTTGGGCAAAAGAGACAAGGAGAAGAGTTGTAAAAGCCTAGAGACCTGAGAGCATAGCGTTGCGACACCACATGTGTAGCCCTCCAAATCTAGAATTCCGCATGCAAAGTGTTGCAACGCCAGACTCACGATTTTTTTCTTATTTGATCCGATTCGAAGGGACAACATTGCAACGGTGTCTTGCAACGGTGTCTTGACAATATAAATGGGAAGTTTTCATTTGTGCTAAGGGAGCTGTTTTTGAGAGACAAAAACCCTAATTTCGATTGGAGCATAGTTTTGGGACCTAGAGGACACTTTGGAGAGCTAAGGAAGAAACTCAAGACTCAAGATCATCGTGGGACATCACGATGGGAACGAGTGTTGGCACGCGCCGTCCAGTTTTTCTCTTTTTCCTTTACTTTGTTTTCTTCAATTTTAGGATTCTTTGAGCTGAAACTTCTTGTATTAATTTGAGTATTTTAGACTCTTGGATGACTATGTTTGTAGAATAACTTACATTTGATTTTTAGTTGTTGTATATCGTAACGTTATTTATGCATCATTGTGTTTATTCTCTTGACTTGGGGCCAAAGTTAGTTCTTAGAATTTGAGTTTTAGCATGAAAGAGTAAAACTTGAATTGATATGCAGTTGCATAACTATTAATGGAGTATTGCATGAGAATGAATATTTTGTTATTAGATGTTGTTAATAGAATGCTATTAATGTCATGCATTAGTAGTAAAAATAGACCGAAATGGTGATTTATTACTTATGGATGAATTTAAGTGAGCTTGAAAAAATCAATTAGATACATTAGAAATTCTTGGTTTATAGTTGTTGCATATTATAACTCTTCCTAGTCAAATTAAGTTTGTGTTCTTGTTTAATTCAATCTCCAAATTTTCTCTAAATGGACTCCAAAACATGTAATTAATTAGTTTAGTTTACTTTCACTTCTCTCTAAGTTTGGATAAAGTTAAGCATAAGTAACTATGGTACTTAAATTAATCTAAAAAATTCAATCCCCATGGAGATGACAATTAACTCGATAATCAATATCACTATATTAAAATTTGACATCATACACTTGCAGTTATTTGCGAGCACTTAAAATCACACAACAGATATATGAGAGATAAATTGTAAAAGTACCTCGACTTTGTATCTAGAGGTTATTAAGGGACAGACAAATTTTACGATCTATATCCAACGATTTTAAAGAGATAGTTACATTGTGGCGACTTCATTGAATAATTTGTCCCCTCACTGAGATCTATGCTCCTTCTCCCCCAACAATCTTTTATCAATTGGGACTTGGGAGTACTGACATCACATGCTAACTTTTACATTTGTAGGCGTTTTGAGGAAGGAAACCATTTTTTTTAGTTCAACAATTGCAAAGTGAGAATCAGACCAATCTTTAAAATGATAATTAATGTAAGCTATGGTCCTATTGACTCGAGAAAAGAAATATTGCTTTTTTTCTTTTTTTTTTGTTGAGTATCGTTTTTGTCCTTTCTGATATTTAAAACTTTGGTCTTAACTGCTGTTCAGCGTATTTCTGAGCTTGTGACAAATCTAGGTGGGAATATAGGGAGGGCTTTGATTATTTTATTTTTTGTAATTTTTTTGTAATTTTATTTTTAATTTTCAGCCAAATTGACTTGTTTGGTTAAGCCCTTTTCCGCTAACCTCTGATGAAGTGAACCCCGAGAAAAAAGAGAGCCGGCTCTCAGATCGACAAGCCAGTGTTTGGTGAGATTTAATTTCAAGAGCTTGAATCAAAAGAGGTTACATAACCTTTTCATAATTAAAGCACATGACAATTCCAACGAGATTTTCGAACAACGTTGGCAAGATCGAATGTACATTACGAGTGTATGATTATAAAAAGATAGTGAAGACAACATCCAAAGGTATGCTACAAATACGATATTTCTCTACCTTCTAAGTTCCCCCACAAATTTGATTTTAACTTAAATGTCGAAGTGAGGTTGGCTTAGCACCAGACCGATGTTCGTTAGTTCTGTTTTACAGGCACAGTTCGATTCTCAATAATATAAATTCACCGTTGATCCGATGATCCAAATTTCGGTGTCAACAAATAAATTACATCTATTTTAAATATACTATATTTATTATGATATTACGTTTTACAAATATTTCAGAAAATCATGTTACCCATTCTTCTCTTTTCTTCTTCTTCTTACATTTTACAAATATCTCAGACTTTGTGGAGCCTATTTATTACAGAAATTTTTATATTTGACCCTTTTACTCTTTTACTATAACTATTCATAAATATTTTATAATCAAAAAATTTACAGATGTAGTTATTATTAACCACACATTTATTTTCTTTACATTTTGCTATCAAAACAAATCCGATTATGGTTTTTCTAAAAATAAAGGCAAAATTGTTTGTTTTCTTATATAAAGCTAAGAATGATTAAAAAAAAAAAACCTGAGATAGTAGAATCTAGACTAGTTTTGTAATTATTTTTATTATTTATTATTTATAATAAATACTTCCCAAACTATTGCGTATGGCATTGATTTTTGCAGCTATTTAAGGTTAATAAAATTTTCAGATTTTAGTTACACGAAAATTGCAAATCCAAATCCAAATTAAATTTAACAGGATAAAAAGAAAAAATTAAAGATGTTTGAGAGTTGAGTTGAAAACAATTTTTTTACTTAAAAAAAAAAATTGTTAATAAAATACATTTGATCTCTAAACTTCCATAAAAGTCTTTGAATTTTAGTTTGTGACAATTTAATCTTTGTACTTTCAAATATGTAATAATTTAGTCTCTGAATTTTAGTATGTAACAATTTAGTTATAGTACTTTAAAATTTGTAAAAATTTAGTCCCTATATTTTAGAAATTGTAACAATGTAATCTATACTATGAAAAATCTCATTAAAATTAAGTATCAATTTTTATTATGTAACGACTTAGTATTTGTAATTTATAAAAACTTTTGGTTCCTAATCCATTTATCGATCTATATATGTAGGAAATTCGATTAAATCTTACAAATATTTTTAAATTCTTACAAATTCTAAAGTACATAAACTAAATTGTTACATATTAAAGTTTAGGTACTAAACTAATTATAAAACTGAAAATATAGGAACTAGATCGTTACAAACTAAAGTTCAGAGACTAAATTGATAGTTTCATGAAAGTTTTAGAACTAAAAGTGTTTCTTAACCATAAAAAAACGAAGATATTTGAGTAACTATTGTTTTCCTTTATGAACAAGCAATATGAATATAATTAAAAAGAAATGTAATCAAATATGAGGCAAAATAGAAAATACTATGATTAAGGTAAAGGAAGATACATGGTTTGGTTTGAACTTTTTATATAGGATTCTTTGTTAAAAAAAAAAAAAAAAAAAAAAGGTGTGATTTTGGAATCAAATGGGTGAGACCAGATTTAATTATAGTAAGATTCGGTGGCATTGAACGGCGGTGCGTGGTTTGATGGGAGGAGGAAACAAACAGCCAAAGCGGCAAAACCGTGTGGGGAACCATTACTCCACACTGCCTACCAAATTAATATCCATTGCCCACTCCCACATCTCACATGTCTCTCATCTATAAATTTATGTTTCATCTTTCCAAAATTCAATCAACAGTTAAGATTTCTTTAATCATTTTTATTTTTATTTTTATTTTTATTTGGTGGGTTTGTTTCCAAATTCAATATTTGGATTGTGTTTGATTATGTGTGACCTAACACATATTTAAAAACAGTGAAAATATCTAACTAACACAAGGAACTATTTTGGACTTTTTTTTTTAAATTGAAATTTTAAATTGTAACTAAGTAAATATATAACGGTAAAAGCACAACAAAAAATTATTTCCTTAAACAAGGTTGGAGTATGTTAGTGAAAATATGAAGTATAGGCTTATTATCTAATATAGGCATATCCATTTAATGATATGAATAGTTGTCCATGTGAAATATTCAATAAAGAATCTAATCCATATAAAATTCGTCTATTTGAAATAATTAAATGAATAACTCAAACTGTGCGCCAGCATGAGCATAATTTGGTGGTATGGTAATTGGCATTTATTCTTTCCTTCGATATCAAATGTTCAAATTTCTCACTCTTATATTTGTTGTACTAAAAAAAAAGCCCCCTCAAATTGTGCATTTGCCAACTTGACACAAACTAAATTAAGAATCTAATTAGGCTCCATTTGAGTTTTTTGTTTTTAAAAATTATGCCTACTTAATTTCTCTCAATTTCTATAGTATGTTGTTCATCATTCTTACAAACACATTTGAATTCCTAATCAAATTTCAAAAACAAAATACAAGTTTTTTAAAACTATTTTTTTTAGTTTTCAAAACTTAGCTTTGATTTTGAAAATGTTTTTAGAAATGAGAAAACAAAGAAATTCATAGGTGGAAGTAGTGTTTATAAGGTTAATTTTTAAAAACTAAAAACCAAAAACCAAATGGTTATCAAACAGGACATTAGGGACTAAACTTATAATTTAATTTTTTTTCAATTCAACAATATATGATGTAAGAGAATTCAAACTTCCGACCTCTTGATCAATGATATATGTCTTAATTAATTGAGTTATACTTAAGTTATAAATACCAAATTAGATAGGATAGTAGGTATGAACTCGTCTAGTCTAAATGTATGATCTCTTTGAAAATCACTTTGAAAATCAAATTTATACTTTCAAAGATAAAGAATAAAGAATAACTTCTAATATAAAAACTTATCTGGTACTGTGGACTGGTAGTGGTAGAACCGTAGAATATATTATTTAAAGAAAAAAAAAACAGAAAATAAAAGCAGTATTTTGTTGTCAGATATGTCCTTTATAAATTATACTTTCTCAATTAATTTCAGTCATTAATTATTTTTTAAGCACATCTTAATTTTACCCAAATAATACTTACAGGTTAATATATAGACAAATAAGTAATAGTAGAATAACAAAAAAAAAAAAAAAAGGAAAATTAGTTTGCAAAATAACCTTTGTTTTTTGGAGAATGCAATATACTTTTTAAAAAATAGACCTAAACAACACCTAATATTGTACATCAACCATTCTTTTGATTGTCTTTCATTTTCTATCACAACTTTCAATCTTCTCTTTAACAGACGAAGATTCATATATTTTTTTTATTTAAGTACAGTATTACATTACATTTATAAGATCACTCATATGCATAGAAAAAGTTGGAAAGCAAGTCATTTTCCAGACATCTTGCATCACTGTTCATCGTAATCCATTCTTGTGAGAAGAGAATCAAAATCCTGATGAGCAGAGAACGAAAAAGAAACTGAGAGTCAAAAGGAAAAGAAAGGAAGATTAAAGGCATAGCTAACAGCGTAATCAGGGGGAGTTTTTAGTCCAAAAAGAAAAAGGAAAAGAGAAATAATTAATCCAACTTTTGACACTCATTCATTGCTATTGAACTCGCTTCCAATTCAAGCGATTGCCTTCTCAATTATGAGAAAACGCGTCAATAGCACCGAATACTCCATAAAGTTACAACCTTGACAACATATATACCGCCCCCTACTGTACAGTTCAAATTTCAATACATTAGTATTTTTAAAACTCAAATTGGATTAACAATTTAATATTATTACAATTCACAGCCACTGGGAAGCTTCGTTCTCTTCCCGCCCTGTCTCTATTTAAGGCCTTCACCCACTCCAGTTGTATTCAATTAGCTTCTAGCTGTTACCCACTGACCCTTAAAAGGGTTTTCAAATTAGCAACAAATAAGCCTCCTTTCAAGCTCAAACTCCTCGGCATTCTGTTTGTGGTATCTTTTCTTTGAACTCTGTCTTCTTAATTTTGCCCGCATTGTGTTTGTGGGGGTTTCTGATGTAGTGCCATTTTGCAGATTCAATGGAGAAACAGGGCTTGCTTCGATTGGTTTGTGGAGCTTTGGCTTTGCTGAGCGTTTCATTGGTGAATGCTGAAAACCCATATAGGTTTTACACTTGGACAGTTACATATGGGACTATTTCTCCTCTGGGTGTTCCTCAACAGGTTGGTTTGCTGCCGTTCATGTTTCAGATCTAGTTTTTACAGATTATTAATGGTGGTTTTGTTTGTTTAAATGGTTCCTCTGTTTGATTTTGAAGGTAATCCTCATAAATGGCCAGTTTCCTGGCCCCAAATTGGAAGTAGTGACCAATGACAATATCATTCTCAATCTTATCAACAAGCTAGATGAGCCTTTCTTGCTTACATGGTGAGTTCCTTGATTCATAGTTTCATTCAGACCATGTTGCCAAGCCATCTGTTATCTTTTCAAACAATTTAATATCAGCATTTCTTAAGAAAATAGCTTGCTTTGGGGTTTAGTTTTTCCTAGTGTAGATGTGAGTGTTTGGTAGTGCTTTCAAATTTGGTCTTATGTTCTGTAATGTTTGTTCTATCTTAAGGAATGGGATTAAGCAAAGGAAGAACTCATGGCAAGATGGAGTTCTTGGGACCAACTGTGCCATTCCTCCAAGCTCCAATTATACTTATGCCTTCCAAACCAAAGATCAGATTGGATCCTTTGCATACTTCCCTTCAACTCAATTTCACAAAGCTGCTGGTGGCTTTGGAGCCCTGAATGTCTACCAGAGACCGCGAATTCCGATTCCTTATCCTATTCAAGATGGAGATTTTACTCTACTTATTGGTGATTGGTACAAGACCAGTCACAAGGTAATTTAAATTCCTCCATTCTCCGCAAGTTCATGATAATGAAACCATTGAGAAATATAATGTTATTAATGTATTGTCTGTTTATAGATTGGCCTTTAAATCTGCATTGTAGTTTAAGATCGAATGTCTTTAGATTAGATTATAAATTCTAGGATACAAGATCTAAACATGGTTTACTATTAATGACAGAGTTCTTTGTTTAGTCAATGCTTATATTTAGTGATGTTAATGTCGGTTTCTTTACTTTTCAGTCCCTGCAAGAATCTCTAGATACAGGAACATCTCTTCCCTTAGCTGATGGTGTCCTTATAAATGGCCAAACTCATAGTACTTTCACTGGCGATCAAGGTTATTTTCGAAACATATCTATTTCGTTTCATGAAGTTTTACGCTTTCCCTTTTTCATTAAAGTTTGCAAAGCAACCTAACATTGACTCCTGTAAATATTTCAGGTAAAACTTACATGTTCAGGATCTCAAATGTGGGTTTGTCAACATCTCTTAACTTCAGGATTCAGGGACATAAACTGAAGTTGGTAGAGGTTGAAGGATCTCATACTCTCCAGAACTTATATGACTCTCTTGATGTACATGTCGGTCAATCGTTATCGGTTCTAGTCACCTTAGATCAGGTCCCAAAGGACTACTATATCGTTGCATCAACACGCTTTACTAAAATTGTACTCACAGCAACCGCAGTGTTGCACTATTCAAAATCCAACTCACCTGTTTCTGGACCTGTGCCTGCTGGTCCTACCATTGAAGTAGACTGGTCTGTGAAGCAAGCCAGAACTTTTAGGTACATTGAAAAGATGTAACGAAAAGATGTACATTGAAAAGATGTAACGAAACAAGATTTCTTTTTATTGATATCAACAACGAGACTGATCTTTTACCATTGATCTCTTGAAGGTGGAACTTGACAGCAAATGCAGCAAGGCCTAATCCTCAGGGCTCTTTCCATTATGGGAAGATTATCCCAACAAAGACGATCGTTTTGGCAACATCTGCTCCTTTAATCAACGGAAAACAGCGATATGCCATCAACAGGGTCTCATATGTTAATTCTGATACCCCTCTAAAGCTTGCTGATCACTTCAACATCCCTGGTGTTTTCTCTGTAGATTCCCTCCAGAGCCTTCCCTCTGATGGCCCTGCCTTCATTGCTACTTCTGTATTGCAAACAGCTCTCCACGATTTTGTCGAAATTGTTTTCCAGAACAACGAAAATACCGTGCAATCCTTCCACCTTGATGGTTATGATTTCTGGGTGGTTGGGTAAGTCAAATGTGCTGTTTTCTGCTTCTACAATGTTTCATTTGCAAATCTTGACATTTTTTCCTTTCTTTGCAATATGGTAGGTATGGCTATGAACAATGGAGCCAAGCCAGCAGAAACTCCTACAATTTAGTAGATGCTCTTACCAGACACACTGCACAGGTAAACTAACTCTCCCGAGGACGTGGTTTCCATACGAATTAACTCGGTATCGAGTGTTGTTGTTAATACCATTATGCAATGAAAAATCCTCTTAGAAAAAGGATCCATTCTATGACTTCAATTTACATCTGCTTTAACATTTCGAGCTCTGTCGTTCATTTCGATAACTATCCTTAGAATCTACGAAGTACTGTCCTGAGCTTCTTGTGTGGCTTGTTGGTGTTGTAGGTGTATCCTAATTCATGGACAACCATATTGGTTTCATTAGACAATCAAGGGATGTGGAACCTAAGGTCTGCAATCTGGGAAAGACAGTATCTTGGCCAACAGTTCTATCTCAGAGTCTGGACTCAAACTCAGAGTCTTGCCAATGAATACAACATCCCTACAAATGCGTTACTATGCGGTAAGGCCGTGGGACGACATCTATGAATCTCGCATCGGCGATCTACTTTTAGTCATGAGAGTTTGACTACATAGCATCTTGAGAAGATAAAAGATAGGGGGAATAGAGTGAACCAAGCAATGCAAAAATTTAGAATCATTTTACCTTATTCTTTGAATGGCTTGGGAAATTTTACATGTATTGTTCTTTGAAGTGGCACAATCAAGTCATGCTTCTAAATTGTTCGTTTCACTATTGATTCATATACATATAGATTGAGAAAGTAAATGAACTTACAAATGGAAGTTGGAAGTAGAAATTGGCGATAGAGGTGTAGTTAGCTCAAAAGAAATCAGACTTTGGGTAAGAATTGTTGGAGATGCCAAGGCATGAATAATATATAAGTAGAGACATTTTTGTTAATAAGAAATATATTTGGTGAAATTAAAAATAAATTCATGGTGGCTTAGATTTTGAGTGAGGTTCCATGTAAGCAAATTTCAAAATTCCAATATTACTTTTAATCTATGAATCATTTACCCATTACCACAAAATTAAGTTCGACCTTTTTGTGGAAATAAATCAATTTATACCCTAAATTTGGCCTATTGTATTATTCCATTAATTTGAACCTTAAACATTTTAATTTTTACCCAAGTTCATTTTCACTAAATTCATTCATTAAGTTTTTTATTAAAAAAATGCAAGCAAACATCTTTCAACAAAATTGGGTTTGATTAATATTGCACAAGATCGACAATTGAATAAATCTCTCAAAACTCACAAATTTCAACAAAATTCAACTTTAATTTTGCATCGTTTTTCTTTGAAGTCCCATCAATTTCACACTTGATATATATGTAAAATTCATTAAATGCACATAAGAACATTTTTTAGTTTGTACAATTTTTCAAATGCAAGTCCATTAGAAAGTACAAATTGCAATATTTATGCTAACTTGGACAACTCAACTAGTTAACACACTGTATTCTCAATCAAAAAGGTCAAATGTCTAAATTCCCATCCACATTTTTTTTTTTTTTTGAGTTCAACAACAATATTTGAGATGGGGAGATTCGAACCTCTGACCTCCTAGTCAGAGGTACATGTCAATTACCGTTGAGCTGTGCTCACTTCGGCTCATCCACACATTTTGTTGAACTTAAAAAGAAATTGCAATATTTATTCAAGTTTAAGGTAAATACTGCAATACTTATAGTTTAAGGTACAATGTTATGAAACTTATATCGTAGGGTAAAAATGGATACTTGTCCGAGTTTATAGCTAAAAATTAGTTGTTGTGTTTTTTTCCTTTTTTTTAAGTAGAGGAGCAAGGCAAATGTAATGGACCAAAATAAAGACTTTTGTTCAAAATTACAAAAATACCGATACAATACAAGATCGTCCCACCGCTACCATTTATAGTAAACATTAATTCTTAAACCTTATACAATACAAGATCGTCCCACCGCTACAAAATATAATAGTAAGTGCAGTTGAGCTAGCTTGGAGTTTTGAAAGTGAGTAACATGTTGGAAAGAGCAAGTTATGTTTTGAATATTCAGATCCCTTTTTCTGTGAGCTTAGGTTCCAAGTTGGGTTCCATATGCCTAATTTGTTTGGCCCAACCTCATACTTGCATGTGGCCAACTTGTAATTTGTAACCAATAATTTCACTTTTCCAACACAACTTTTTCTATATGTTTACTTTCAATACATATCAAGTGGTTTCTGAAAACTGTGTAAGAATATGATGCTAATGGTGGATCCATAGTCAAAATTAAATATTATAAATACAATAACATAATATATATATATATATAGCAAATAAGTAAAATGCATCCACGAGTGATTACTATGATTATAATCTATCAATATTTAGATAAACAATAACTTTAAAACGTGTCGAATAAATCTTTGAACTTTTAATTTAACTTTAAAAAGTACCTAATAAGTCCTTAGATTCTTGATTTAGTATCTAATTAGTCCTTAAACTTTCAATTTTGTGTCTAATAAGTCCTTGATTTTTCCTCATTTTTTATAATTATCGTAAACCTATTGAAGACAAAATTGAAAGTTTAATATCCTATTAAACATTAATTTGTTAATTTTAAGGAATGTTGAATATGTTAAGAATTTATTAAACACAAAATTAAAATTCGAGGGTCTATTTGATATTTTAAAAGCTCGTGGACCTATTCGATACTTTTTAAAGTTTAGAAACCTAGCTGTTAGACAACTTTGTGATTTAACTTTAGAAATACATTATTAATTATCTTTATCAAAATCAACAAGTGATTGTCAAGTTTTTAAAAAAGATGCTATATTTATGAGTGTCTTTATAGAATAACATGTTTTTCAAATAATCAATGAAAATCAAGCTATCCATTCACATTGTCGATCTTTTTGTTGCCTAATAATTTAGGTCTCGTCTGATAATCATTTGATTTTTGATTTTTGGTTTTTTAAAATTAAGTTTATAAACATTACTTCTACTTACGAGTTTCATTGTAATTTTGTTATCTATCTTCTAAAAATATTTTCAAAATCCAAACCAAGTTTTGAAAACTAAAAAAAATGTAGTTTTTAGGTCCCGTTTGATAACCATTTGGTTTTTGAAAATTAAGCCTATAAATACCATTCTCACCTATGGTTTTACTTGTTTTGTCATCTACTTTTTACCTATGTTTTCAAAAACCAAGCCTTGTTTTGAAAACTAAAAAAAGTAGTTTTCAAAAACTTGTTTTTGTTTTTAGAATTTGGCTAAGAATTCAAATGCTTTTTTAATGGAGATGAAAACCATTATAGAGAAATTGGGAGAAAACAAGTTTAATTTTCAAAAACCAAAAACCAAAAATCAAATGGTTATCAAACGGGGCCTTAATAACTTGTTTTTGTTTTGAAATGTGACTAAAAATTCAAATGTTTCTTTAAGAAAGATAAAAACCATAGCAAAGAAATTATGAAGGAACTAGCGTAATTTTCAAAAACAAAAAATTAAAAATGAATTTTTTATCAAACGGAGCATTAATATTTAAAACTTTAAAATTTCACCTAAAAAAAGACTTTAAAATTTAAATGCTTAAATTGTTTAAACTTTTGAAATTATTTCATCGGTTGCAACTGTTACTAAATTATGAGAAATTGTTGATTATTCTTTTTCTTTTTTTAGTACACAAGTAAGAGTATGAGGATTTGAACTTTCAACCTCAAAAGAAAAAGTACATGTAAATTACCGTTGAAATATGTTCACTTTGACAATTAGATTATTTTGTTTTTTTTTTCTTTTTCTGTTGATGGTTATTCTAAATTTGACAATTTAGATGTTGGTTTGGTATTTAATTTCTAAATTCACAAGTAGTTATTAATTTCGTTTCCATTGTCAATAATTTATTATAAAAGAAAGTAAATTTGAAAACCACTTTATAGATGATTGGTTTTAGACTATAAATACATATATGTAATTTTATCCATACCTGGACTTCAATAAATTATTTAAAGGCACTTAATGACTTGTTAGCATAATAATGGTTGTACAAAAATTGATATTGTCTACTCGATGGGAAAGTTGACAAGACATATTAACTATGCAAGACATAATCATTTGGATGCATTTAGTAATGGTACTTGAGATACTTAAGAGTGTATATGTTTGACAATGAAGTAGTGCACTACATAGTACATATATAAGTTGAGATCCACATGTATGGGAAGGATTGTAGAGTGATGCTGTTAAAATAAAAGGTGGTGCAACTTTATCATAGAAATCTTCAAAATAATAGATAATTGATCTACTTTTGCTTCATTGTTAAGATGACTTAGAGGATGTAACCTTGAAAATACCTAATTACTATGGTTAAAACATTAAACTAATTTACAAACTAGAATCCAATAGTTTTGATTTCTAAACTTTATTCACTTTTTGGTCATTTGTTAAATTTTTGTGGTATATGTAATATGATTTTTACTTGGAAAAAAAGGCACATATGAAGTTGTGGTTTTAAGCATATGGAGTCTAATATCAGATTTTACAGCAAGTTGGTATAAGATCAATCTTAAAAAGCAATAGGCATAATTAAAATGGATTATTTTCTGTAAAAAAAAAAAATTGAAGATCAATAAAACAAAATAAGCAAAGTTTAAGATCCAAAAAGGGGTTATTAAACAAAATATTTATAACACAAGAATTTGAATATAATTATAAAATTAAAAGGAAACCAAAGTGAAAGGGTGTTTAGTGTTTATAGAATAATAATAATGAAGGCATGCATAATCTAGTTAGAACCCTAGATATAGAATAGCATGGGAGCATAATATTTAAAGTAGAAAGTAGATTTGAAAGGCAATGAGACTGAGACATATAATAAAGCAAATCTGAGAGAACAGTAAGAATCAGAGAAGATGTTGTTGAAAGAAAACACACACACAGCCAACACTTTCTTTATTTCCCAAAAGGCTGCTTCTATCTCTTTTCTTTCACTCTCATTCACTTCCTCCTAATATAAAAACTATCAACCAACCAATTTTTTTTTCACTCCATTTCTCTCCATTTACATTTCTATTTTACAACATCTCTTCACCACTACCCCTTTTGTTATTTTATTGTTTTTTTTTTTCCTATTGAACTACACAAAAGAAATCTGTTTTTGAGGAAACCAAGAAAGAGAGATCTGATCTCTCTCTCTCTCTCCCTCTATTTTCATTTTGCAAATCTTGGTTGACAAAATATTTGTATATATATGGAATAGTGGTTTTTCTTTTCTTTTCTTTTCTTTTTTTCTTTTTTGAGTACATATGAAATAGTGGTCTACATATTGAGTTTGATTAATGGTTTATCAATTCTCTATTTGGATTTAATAATGAGAGAGAAAAAAGTATACAATTTACAACATTATATGAGAAAATCAAAGGGATGGAAATTTGAACCTACAACTTTTAAAGAAGTATATATGACTTAACTATGGAACAATAATGTTTAAGTTCGAAGTAAAAAACTTAGACTTATTTTTAATACATATACAAAAAAAAAATGTATCACCTAAAAGAGTAAAAAATTTAGACTTATACATACAAAAAAAAAGTATCACCTAAAAGAAGTAAGAACTTCCTTCTCATAGATAAAATAAAATCTCTAATATAGTCTAATTATCTTGAATTAAAGGTCTACACATTTAAGTTCTGTTTCATGGGGAAAATGTGTGAAAATTTTTCTTTTCTTAAGAGTACAAGTAAAAGTAAGAAGAATTTGAATATTGAATTAATGGAAGAAACTTTAGTGGGTTTGAAATTTAATTCTTTTAAAAAAATAAGCTCTTTGTTTTACAAAAAAAAAAAAAAAAAAAAGGAATTGTACGTACTTGTAAAAAAAAGGGTAGATTCCAAATAAAAAAAAATCTCTTAAATATAATATCATATGCATAAAAAAGATGGTTTATCTTATAAGGAAATCCTAATCCCATGAAGTTAAGAAAATTCCCATCAGGAACTAAAAAAAAAAAAAAAAGAGACAGAAAATTCTCATCAGAATGTCTGAGACTCTGAGTCCTGAATACATTTTCATTAAGTTAATTTAATTTAAACACAAACTGTAATTAATTCCAAAAAAAAAAAAAAAAGAAAAAACACTGATGCTAAATAAGCCATTAATTTCATACACCACAAACCCAAGCAAAAAAAAAAAAAAAAACACAGACAAAAACAAATCCTAATATGGAAAAGAGAAATGGCCAAATTAGGGGAAAACAAAACACAGTCCTTTTTTTTCTTTTTTTTTTCAAGGAAATGCTTCATTAGCACTAGCATGAACATCAGACCATGAAAAAGCTGGGTTCCAGAAACCTGTCGTTTCGCCGCCTCCCACCGGAGCCGTCTCCAAAATCGCCGCCGTCGCCGCAGTACCCACACTCGTCACCCCCACCGATCCCTGGTGACCGTCGGCGAAATAATTGCTCGACGACGACTTAAGCTTCTGATACAGCTCCTGAATCCCACTGCCGCCGCCGGTAACCAGATCGCCGCCGCCGTGGACATACCCATTTTGATGGTGAAGAACTTGGCTCTGATTGTTCCTCCAGTAAGAGCTGCAGAGCCCCAGAGAAGAAATATGGTTCACCGGATCAAAACCCATCGTCCTAGCATGAAACGGCGTCGTTGTGGCAGCCGTCGCCGCAGCCGGCGGGTCGTTGATGACGTGGGATCCAGCGAGATTATTAGGGTTAGGGTTTTGATTTTGGGTGGCGGATCTCAAAATGGCCAAAAGGTGAGAATTCTGCGGCGACCCCCACAGAATTTGCGTGGGCGATATAATTTCGTGATCCAACGCCGACCCATTTCCAAACCCGACCCGGCCCAATATCTCAGACGACACCGTTTTCATCTTCCCAGCCGCCGATTTCCCCACCGCCGCAGCCACCGTCGCCGCCGCGCTCTTGTTCTTCCGACACCCACCGCCGATCGGAACATTCCTGAGGGCCCCACCTTTGGTCCAATAACGGCGACATGTTTTGCAAAAGTGGCGAGGTTGAGTGAGGTTGTAGTTGTTGTAGTAACAGAATTTGGTGTTTGAAGAATCGCATCTGGGGCAACGCAAGTTTTGACCTTCGGAATTTGAGGTGGTTGTTGAGGTGGTTGTGGTGGTGGTGGCGGCGGCAGTGGCGGTGGTTATGGCGGCGGAGGTGGCTGCAGAGAGGGAAGTGGAAGGGGAAGAATCTAGAATTGAACCATTGATGGAGATTTTGGTGTCTCCAGCTGCAGCTAAAAGCCCTGAAACACCAAATAGTTCTTGGATCATTTTTTTTTTTGTTTTTCTTTTGGATTTCACAACAATCCAAAAACAAAAGAAAAGAAAAGCAAAGGGATGGAAGTGTGAGTCTTTTTAGTTAGTGGGAAAAAGATAAAGAAAGTAGGTTTTGTTGGATCAATGTTTTTGATTTGGTGATATGAGAGAGAGAGAGAGAGAGAAAAGAGAGAGAGAGGAAATGAGGGAGTTTGAGTAGAAATGGAGCTTTTGGGAGTGGAAAGAGGAGAAGGGGTATAATATATAGGATATATTGTACAAAGGGAAAAGAAAGCAACTGTTTTTAGGTTTTTCTTTTTAATAGCAAGTCTATATTGTTGGTTTTGTAATTTGGTACCAACTGATTCTTGGAGGAAAAACATATCCCCTTTTTTTTTTCCTCTTCTTCTTTTTCTTTTTTCCACTTCTCTTTTGTTCACTAATATGCCCTTTTTTTTAAAATTTTGATATGCCCATTCTTGATTCTAATGCTTCTTATTGCTGCCTGTCATTTAGTGGTTCTTTATTCTTTTTTTATGACATGTTTTAAATTAAAACGATATGTATATAGCCAAAATATTTGACTATTAAAAATTTTAGGTAACCTATCATAAATAGTATGATGCAAATACTATTGCTATAAATGTAGTTGTCACTCTTATAATGGCTAGCTACATGGTTAAATTAAGAGTATTTCTTGATTCTCTTTCTTACATCTAATGGTTTTAAAAGTTCGATAGTATTATGCGAACTACATTGAGTTATTTTTACAAGATCAGATGATATGGTTGAAACCAAAACACTCAAATGAGCCTAAGTTAATATAAAAAAAATTTAGATGTATGAGAGCAACACTTACTCGACTTGACTATCGGCGATAAGATCACCACTTTAAAAGTCCAATATGAACTCCACAAGTCATTATCTTATAAGTGAAGCCAACAAACAATGCCTCCAAAACACACATTTTTTTGTATTCAACATACCTCAAGTATCATTAATTTGTTCAAATATGACAACATACCTCATAAACCTTTCAACCAACTACCTTATTTGACTCTAATTGAGTAAGCTTGCTTGACCCAAATACTCATACTCTTGGAAAAAAAAAAACACTTCTCCATCTATGGCTTCCTATTCGTACAAGTCAATCTCAAAACTTTTCGTCTCAACTAATTAATTTCATTCTTATCCTAAACTAATTTATTAGATAACTCTCTCACCTAATTAAAACGAGTTATATACTTCATGAAGGGAAAAGGGCAACAACTCAACTTAGGCCTTGACACTAAATAATTAAATAGAGGATCTTTTAAAGTACACAAATGCTTTACCATTTTTTCTCCTGTTTTTACCATTACTACTGTGAAATCGATCATTTGAGTCACTTTAACACCCACCATACCGAAACAAATTGAATATTGTGAAAGTAACAATATAAAAAGGGTGTGAGAGATATTGGAAATATGGGTAAAGGGTTGAGTGTCCCTAGCTACGACCCCACAAATTAAAGGCGTCTCTCCTCCGGGGGGCTTCAAGTTTTTGCTCTCCACACACCTAAACTAAAAGCAACCAGAACCTGCATGCTATGGGCACTCATCGACGTCTGAGCTGAGGCTGAGCTGCACATTGAATCACTTTTTAATAATCCTTTTTTATCAAAATCATTTACACGTGTGTGTTCAACAAATGAATCTCTGCCTGCATTCCACCATTTCCCTTACACATTCTCTCTCTATCTCTCTCTCTCTCCTTTTTTTTTTTAAAAAAAAAAAAAAAAACTTATTTCACTCATCGATGTTTTTCTTAGTTGGGTTGGTTTTTCTTTACAAGATTTATTATTAGGTACTTGTAGTGGGATCAGACTATCTTTGAAGATGTTGATGATTTTTTATTTTTTTTTTTTGGTCAGCTTGATTTCATGATTTTTGTAGTGGGGTTCTAAGCTTTTATATAATTATTAGATTTTAGGTATTTTGTAAGTTGAATTTGAGTGATTGCGTGCATCATATAGTACATGATCATACAAAAAAAATAATTGTTTTTTACTCACTATTAATATTTTTTAAGTTTGGATTGCCATAAATTATAAGGAAAGAGATCCTTGATTATTAGTTTGGTTGTATTTAATTTTGTTCAACATTCAGTAAATTTTTTTTAAAAAATTAAGTTAGTTATGTATACTTGCAACTTTGGTTTTAAAAATATAGATTAGACGTGTGGGATTGAAACATTAATTAATAGAGGGAATCAACCATATGATTTTTCCATTGCAATATGTGCAAAAGATTAGATGTTCTCATTAGATAGACCGAAGTTGACTACTGTTTAATTTCTTTTTTAAAAAAAGACTACTGTTTAATTGGCTGATTTTAGCTCACATAGTGACAGAGAAACATTGAAGAAATTACTTGAAAACAACAATTCAAACACATGCCTCTAGACATTGACACATGAGAAATATTGATTGATGATTTAACTTTTTTTTCCTCTGCATTTCAGACACTGTTTTACCTAATGATATTCAACATAAGACAAATTTTAGACCAAAATTAATATATGCAAGACTTTTCCCACGTAAGCCATGTAGTCATTCTTTATAATCTTTCTATATTTGTAATAAAGCAAACATATAAAAGCATCTAGAATCAATATGAAAGAGATAATTGAACTAGAATGAATAGTTTCATGTTTGTTTGGAAACTACTTATTGAGCATAATATGAAAAAACAATTGAATTTATGTTAATCAACCCAATTTCATCATTTTCTCAGATTCAGCATACACTCTACAGGAACTTGATCGATCATGTGCATTTAAACACGTTAAATTTTGGTTAAGTTATAAATTTAGTCTCTAAATTTTTAGGCTTGTGTATAATAGATCTCTCAACTTTAAAAAGTGCCTATTAAGTCTTTTTAAAATCGTGTATAATAGATCTCTCAACTTTAAAAAGTGTCTATTAGGTCTTTTTAAAATCAACGAATCTATTAGACATAAACTTGAATTTTGTATCTTATAAGATTGTAAACTTTCAATCCAATATCTGGTAGGTCCATGAATTCTCTTTTTAAAAAATCGAATAGGTCAAAGACCTATTAGAAACAAAACTCAAAGTTCAAGGATCTATGATACACAAAATTAAAAGTTTAAAGGCCTATTTATTTTTTTTTTGAAAAGAGATACTTCATTGATAAGAGAGCATGTAAGAAACATACAAAAAAAGGAAGATTCAGAAGAAAGCTTCCCAATTGAGAGCAATCAGTGAAGGATCATAACTAGTAAAATGACAAGATTTTGTGCTCAAAGTTTAAAGGCCTATTAGATATCTTTTATAATTAGGAACTTATTAGACACAAAACTGAAACTCCAATGACCTATTAGATACATTTTAATGTTCAGTGACATATTAGACACAAACTTGAAAGTTTAGAGACGACTAAACTTGTATTTAACATAAAAAATTTTTTGTTAACATTAATAAGTCTTATACAACATTTAGGACATATTTGAGAGTGATTTTATGGTCATTCCAACTTTACTCTCAAACATGCCCTTACACTATCAAAATCACATATTATATTTTTTTAAAAGAAGTTAGGACTTGGTTCGAAATTTTATTTTCAATATTATTTTTAAGAATTGGGCTAGAACATTTTTTATTATAGGCTTGACTTCAATTGAGTGAACTCAAGAAACTTAAAAGATAAATAAGTAAATATATAAAATACAATTATGTCTATATATAAAATATTATATTGGGTTAAAATATCACTTTGGTCTACGTACTTTGAAACTTTCATTTCATTTTAGTCTTTCTATTTTAAAATATTCAAATTTAGTCCTTATGCTTTCAATAAATCTTAAAATTAGGCCTTATTGTTAATTTGAAATTAATTTGTATTGAACTTGGTAAGATAATAATAATAATAATTTTCATTCAAGAAAAGACATGGTGTGAATATAGAAGGAAGACAAATATAATAGAGATTACATTTTTTGAAAAAAGTTAACCATAAACCAACAATAAATTAAGGACTAATTTTAAGATTTATTAAAAGTACATAGACTAATTAAATTATAACAAGTCCCAAAATATATAAACAAAAAATATTACATTAAAAATGTAGAAGTAAAAATTAAACCTACACTCCTTTAAAGAAAGTAGAAAATTTAACAATCAGTTATATGTTTATATTTGTCAATTTGAACATAGTTCAATAGATAACATATATCAATTATCATTCTAAATGTCGATATAGTTCGATCTCTCACTTTTGTAACTATTTTTTTTAAACCTACTCACCTCCACAATCATTGAACTAAAAAAAAAAAAAAAAGTTATATACACAAATTCGCAATCATAAAAAAAAATATATCTTCAAACGGGCAGTTGATATATGTTTATCATTTTTTTTTTTTTTTTTAGAAGGATTTTAGTTATTTGAAGTTCTAGCAATGGTCCAATTTTCACTCATGATATAAAAATATTAAGTACAAATTGCAATAACAGAAAATTTTATAAATTCATGATGGTGGTTGTTGTGTTGTGTTGAAGTTGAAATTGACCACTCATACTTAAGACACACACAGAATGCGACACATCATCAGTTTTTTAGTCTTATCTTACCATTTTTTAATTTATGAAAATCTTTGTTTCTCATTAACTTAATTGTGGTTTAAGAAGACAATGAACTTTTCCATCACAAGGCAACTTTTGAATTCAAAATTTCAAAAATTTTAAATAAAAAAAGATGAAGGGGCCTACATGTCTGAGATTTGTGGGGGTGTTTATGGTCAATTTCTTGGTTCCATATTGTTCATTGAATGATACCAAAGTTCAAATCTTATCGCTTAAGTTACACGACAATTATATTAATTTTGCTTAATTATTGCCTTTCTTGACCCTTCGTGTAATTATCCTTATAAAGTTAATCTGTACTATTAGTCTTCATCTCATATTGACTTTATTTTCCTACCCTTTCTATTTTCCTTCTCAATAATTTTATGTGTTATTCTTTCTCATCTCTCCTTCCATTGTGTTTTTCAATTTTCACTCTAAACATGATTCAAATGATAAAACACTTGTGTTCATTATATATTTGAATGGTTAAAAAATAATTATGGTCCCTCAACTTTATTTTATAACAATTTAGTATCGATACTTTCAAAGTTGTAATAATTTAGTCCTGAAGCTTTAGTACGTAACGTAATAATTTAATTCATGTACTTTTAAATTTTGTAACAATTTAATTCCTATTGTAGAAAATTTTATCAAAATAAAATGTTGATTTTTTTTTATTTAACGATTTAGACTTGCTTATAAACATATTGAGTACCTAATTAGTTTATTGATCTAGCTATCTAAGAAATCTCATTAAATCTTAACAATAATTTTCATGATATGAACTAAATTATTACAAATTTTAAAATACAGAGACTAAATTTTTATATACTAAAGTTTGATCAGTGACTAAATTGTTATAAAATTGAAAGTACATGTATTAAATCATTTCAAACTAAAGTTCATAGACTAAATTGTTACTTCCATGAAAGTTAAGGCCCCGTTTGATAACGTTCTCGTTTCTCGTTTCTTATTTCCTGTTTCTGTTTCTCGTTTCTCGTTTCTGTTTCTTAAAAACTAAAAACAGAAACATATTTGATAACTATTTCTGTTTCTTGTTTCTTGTTTTTTGGTCAAAATAAAATTTAGTGCATATACTATAATAAAACATATAACATGCATTAAAATAAATATAAAACAATTATAAAGAGGTTATAGTATTTTATTAAGGCCTAACACCTAATTATTAATAATAATAATAATAAATTTTATCCTTCAAATGTTGTTCAAATTTGATTTGCAATGTTATTTCTCACTTCAATCAATTCACCTTGAATGATTTTGACTTACAAGAGTTAGTTCAATTAGACGAATTTATAAATTGTCTAAGGTCAGACAATCGAACATACCCACATTTCTTTAATTTAATAATAAACTTTATTTTTATTTTTTCTTTAAAAATGCATTAGCCAATAATACACGCAAGTAAAATCAGAAAAAGAGAGAGAATGTATATATATTTTTTACATTTAATGGTAAACATGAAATACATTATTAGTTTATTTATTTAATAAAAAAATAAAATCGTACCAAAAGGAAAAATAATAGAGAATTAAATAGAAAATAATAACTATAAGCTCGCTAATGTAAAGTAAAAGAAAATAAGAAAATAAGAGAGAAAATAAAAACATAAACGAAAAGAGAAAGTAAAAAGGAAAAAAGAAAAAAATAATAATGAACTATTAAAAGCAAAAAAGATTATGATGAAAGAGAGAGAACGAATAAAAAGAAATAAATCAAAAAATAAAAATAAAAAAGAAGAAAAAAACAAAAAAAATTAAAAAGTATTAAAAGAAAAAAATAGAATGGAAGAGAGAGAAAGAAGCGAGAGAGGAGAGATGGGTAAAAGAGAAATAAGAATACATGAATGAAACCTGGAAAAAAAAATAGAAACAGAATTTGAGAAACTACTTTTTGAAGTTTCTCAAAATCTGCCTTTTTTTTAGAAACGTTTCTAAAAAATTCAGAAACAAGAAACATGATGGTTTATCAAACAGGTCTGTTTCTTGAAAAATGAGAAACAGGAACAAGAAACATGAAACAAGAACGTTATCAAACGAGCCCTAAGATACCAAAAATTATTTTTAATCTATTTGAATCTATTTTCCTCATAGTAATATAATGTTATTCCAACAAGATATATTTCTTTCCCAAGTAATCTCACTTGGCCCTTTTAAAGGTTTTCATAAAAAATACATAGCATCTTCTAAATTTCTTACTCAGTTGTGTCATTGTTGATAGTTTTTCTTAATGATATCTTAGTGTGTTTATACTCTTAATTAATTAATTTAAAATAAATAATAGTCATGTATCATAAAACTTTTATATAATTTTTACCCATTATATCATCGTTGATCGATGAATTTTACACCAGTGTGTATAAGAAATAAAGACCATACGAAGCTTTTTAGCTTAATTGTATTTTCTTTTTCTCCGACTTCACACTTCCCTAATTTAGTTTTTACACATTAAAATATTTTATTTCATTTCTAATCTTTGGATAAATTTTTTTTTTAATTTTTATATTATAAATATATAATATGTTCAGGAAAATCTTGTTTAATTAAGTGTGTGTATATACATGTGAGATTTATGTTCCTAAGTCATAATATCAAATTTTAGAAGGGTTAGATAAAGATATATTCTATTTTCAATATAAAAACTTATTAATAAAAAAAAAAAGTTGACTCTTGAACTTGGCATGGGGTATGGATTTCCACCCTAAATTTTCAATTTCATTAATTAAACTCTAAATTTAAAACAATTGTTCTTTTTTTTTTTTCTATCATTCATTCAATTTCCACTAAATCTACTTACTAATGTTGTTGCCAAAATTTGGCCAGGAGAAATCTCATCTGATCTTCACGTGACAATTGATAGAGGACTTGTCGAAGGCCCTATCAAGATTAAATTTATAAAAATCGGACCTCTAAGTATTTTGCAATAATAGTACCCAGGGCCATCTACAAGGATTGGAGTTCTTAAGTAATTAAGTACCACAGTTAATTATGTCCAATTTATTTAGAGAAATAAAACTTTAGATTGAGGGAAAAGAAAATCTAAAGTACTATGTACATGTTTTGGAGTCCAATTTTGAAAAACATGCATGGTTGATTACCTTAAGCTCAACTTGAATTGATTAATAACTTGATTTTATACTAACAATCTTAAACCAAGAATTACTAAGTTATCAATACCCTCTCTCGAACTCAATTGAACTCATGCCTAGCAATAAATCAACCTCTCCGTCTGTTTCTATTACTAAACAGAGCATTAGGCGATTCTCTTAAAGCTTCTAGAATTAATCTACTCACTCTCGTGCAATAGATTAAACCTAGTCATGCATGTAGTGTTCTACAACTAAACTTATTCTCTCAAGCTAAATTTAGTTAAACATGCAAAACCATGGCCAAAAGTTAAGACAATATAAAGAGATACATAAAAGATGTCAATATATAAATTAAACTAAAAATCAACCAAACGTCCAACAACTACAACCAAGCAAGGGTCTAAACACATAGTTACAACATAAGTACAACTCACAAAAACTCCTAAATCTAAAAGAAAAGTAAAAGAAATAGAGAAGAAACTTAGGTCGCGTGCCAACACTCGTCTCCGACGTGATGTCCACGATCTCGAGATTTGAGTCTCCTTCTCAGCTCTCCAAAGGTCTCCTTTATGTCCTTAGTCAGTGCTTGAATCGAGTTTAGGGTTTTTGGTCTCTCAAAACGGCTCCCCTTGTCGAATAGCAAAACTTCATTTTTATAGAGTCGAGACAGCGTTGCGATGCTAGGGGTAGCGTTGCAACCCTATCCCTTCGAATTTTGTAAAAAGGAAAAAAATCTGTTTGAGTAGCATTGCAACGCTATGTCTGCGGTTCTTCAAGGTTGAAAGGCTTCTCAAATGGCGTTGCAATACTATGCCATCGGGTCGAAATGTCTTGTTCTTCTTCTTCAACACTTGAATTTTTAAATATAGCCTTAAATAGCTCAAATTTGTCCAGTTATCTCACAATTCTCCGATTTTGCTCCAAATGCTCGGTTTATGAGAAATAAACATAAAAACACATGAAAGCACACAAAATCATAGCAAAACTAGCTAAAAACTAAGTCTAAAAATAGCACATTTATGCATGTTATCAACAACGACTGTGAATTTGTAATTTGGAGGAAAGAGGTGACCTGCAAAAGAGAAAAAGCTAGGCACTAATGTGGCATTTGCCACACCAGCTCCGATGCTTAAGTCAGAGAAAAAGAAAAGTGTAGCAAACTAGACTTTAGAGAATGAGGGTTCAGTCGAACTCCCTTTCTTTGAGTCATAATGACGTATTTATAGAACCTTTGTTTTCCATATTTCTTTTTAGATAAGGATATAAAAATTTTCACCTTCTATTTAGGAATTGGATTTGAAAAGGTTAATCTTATTTTGCAAGATTCTCTTATAATTTGGATTTACCTCTTTAGTCTAATTTCACTCATAACATTAGCCCCCACTCCCTAGTTAGGATTCGAGATTAGGAGCGTGTGAAGTAATTGCATGGAGCCTGACTTGGGAGTAGCCTATTAAGTTTTGGAGCATTGTTGACATTTCAAGGTCTACCTCAAATTCTCTCTAGTTATTGTTGTCCATCCTTGTGAGGATATTCAGTCTTCTAGAGTGTCGGTTTCTCCGTTTTTCATAAGAATTTTAGAGTTCCATGACCTTATCTTGCGTTTCTATTTTTCCATTTTCCTATAGGAATTTTAGGGTTTCATGACGCTTATCTTGCGTCTCAGATCATCTCCAGGATTGTCGTCTAACCCCGTAGGTCGGTCTCTTCCTGATGGGTAAGATTTTCCTCTAAATGTGTGTTCGTCCACATTCTGGAGAAAATTTAAGGCTCCAAGGTTCTCATTGGGTCTCCTCAAGATTGTCGTCCAACCCCATAAAGAACATTTCGATCTTTCTTAAGGGCTAAGACTCTCTTCTGGATTCGCGATTTGTGCCATTTTCCTGAAGAGAATATGTTAATTCGAGGGCGTCCTCAAATTTAAGTGGGATTGCCATCAAATTTCGTAGAGACTATTATGGACTTTCCTGACCTCCCGTGGGAGAAAAATTTTGGGTGATCTTGTAGCTTTGTAGCTTCTTGCTTGCATAAGTGTATTTTTGAATAGGTGGAATCTGGAATGTTCCATCAATTATTCTGCATTCAAAATATAATTTTCATGAATATGATATTTTCTCATATCATATGAAGTCACCCTCTAGTTTGAGAGTTAGACAATTCAATGCAGATGAAATACTGATTTAGCTTAATGAAATATATTCAATCACTTATGTAAGGAAAATACGGAATTTTATGAAGTGATCTGTTGTTTGAATAACTTGTTATATCATGCAAGCAATGTTAAGACCTCTATAATTTCATGTAATAAATTTCTCTATTGATACTTCATGACATTTTTAATAACTCATGATGTTCAATTCTTCATTAGAGCACAAAAACTGTCATTTTGATATTATCATGCTAATGACATTTAAATAATTCAAAAATGTAGAGAGCGTGTGTAGAGTGCATGAAGATGCTACAACATAGACAAATGATCATAACAAAATAATTATGACATGCATTATTTGGTTATTGAATTTAAATATTGCACTATAAGGTTTCGAGTTTGAAATAAACTTATTTGTGACTTTGCAACTTTGACATCTTGAGGAGTTCTTGCTTTACAATTCCTCTGTTGATCAATCTTTTTCCATATTGAGTTTTCAATATTAGCCTTCTGAATTGAGTTTTCAATATACCAGACATATATTACACAATTCATTAAACGAAAATAAGAATATATATTCTTAATAAATTTTCAAAGGAATAAAGTCAATTAAAAAGTAAAAATTACTATCATTATTTAAATTTAAGTTAAAAGACTACTACACTGATCAAAATTTATAATCCAATTCAATGAAACAAAGTTTAGTGCGTAAAATAGTTTTTTTTTTTTTTTTAAGAATAAAGGGGAAAAAACAACACGAGGAAGAAAAGTAAAGGAATTGAGGGTTAAAAATGTAAATGGGAAATAGTAACAAGGAAATGAAGGGGTTGAAGTTGAAAGAGAGAATGAGTGATATACCTGAGCGCGCGTGCCGTCCGGAGCGGGAGACTTTAAATCAGAGGGTACCCCCTGCCCGTCTTTACCCTTTCCGGGCAACGCAATTTCTGACTCTGCGATCGGTGTAGGGCAGACCCTCTGGTCAGTTAGGGCAGTCTGTGTGGGCCACCCCCACCCTCCCTCGATCCTCGGGCGCCCTTCCTTCCTTCCTTCAATCACCTCCTCCAGTCTCTTTCAATTTCCAAATTTTTAAGATTCTTTTCCATTCCATTGAACCGAATCTTTCTGAAAATTCTTCCTCAATTATCTACACTGTTTCCCCTTCTATTATTTTCTTTTCAACTCTCATCCCAACCTAATTAGTAACGACTAAGGACCCATTTACATATATATACAAATATCCCACCCTTAAGTCCCTTGTCATTAATGCTCAATGTGATGTGATGCTAATGTACATTAGCGCAACTAAATGTGTTTGATAGCAATAATTATTATCTAATATAATTAATGATGGGATGTTAATGATGTATTTCAAAGAAATAGCATGGTTTACCAAATTTGTTTTAACCTCTTTTAGCGATAGGGATCGTTTGTCTATATTTCCATTAATTTTCACCCCCTTGATTTTAGGTTAAATTAATTATATGTATATTTTTGTCTTTATAATTTGACTTTTGTGATTTCCTTTTCTCATAATACTTTTAAGGTCAAAATATCATTTTGGTTCTTGTAGTTTTGATTTAATTCCATTTTGGTATCTGTATTTTTAAATGTCCAAATTCAGGCATGTACTTTTAATAAAGCTTAAAATTGGTCCCTATGATTAGTTTATTGTTAACTTTTCTATAACAAAAAATTAATCTCTATTAGTTTTTCCTTTATAAATTTTGAAAATATGTTCACATTACATCTTTTCTTACATGAAAATTATTATTATTATTTAATCAATTTCAATAAAAAAATTAACTTCATAACAATAATGATCAATTTTAAGCTTTTATCAAAAGTACATGGACTAAATTTGAACATTTGAAAGTACATGAACCAAAATGGAAAGAAATCTAAAGTACAGGGACCAAAATGGTATACTAACCTATTTTTAAATACTTGGATAGTCCCGATAAGAATGAGTAATGTTAAATGTAACAAAAAAAATTAACATGGCACCAATGTCACTTTAATGTGGAACTAAAAAAAAATGGGACTTTAATGTGACCAAGAATTTTTTAACACACTCATAACAACATAGACCATTCCTATAACGACTTATATCTATCAAACAATTCAAACTTAAATAGGATTATCTTTTGATTTTTTTTTCAAATTTTCTTGCGGCTGTAATTTCATTGAGATTATAAGCAACAAGCTAGATATTGATTGAAACTTTCAAAATAAATATATGGACGGATTTGAAACAGTGCCACACTAATTTAACGTTGATATTATGTACATGAAGTGAAAATAAGATAAAAGACAATAAAAAAATGCAATAAAAAAATGATAGGAAGAAGACAAGGGACCAAAAGTAAACGGACCTGGAATTTAAAAATAGCCAGAGTAAATTAGAAGAACGATTTGAAATTGACTTGGTTTGTCTAGATATGGCAACTTGCCACTTAAAATATTAGGTCTTGGGAAAAGATTTCGTAGAGGTAGTTGTTGAAAATAGCAAAAAAAACAAAGATTTCCCAATAACATTATTAAATGTGCTCTCTCAATAAGAAATTATACATTTTTTTTTTGTTTTGATTTGTACCCACTTTTCTTTTCTTTTTTTCGTTTTGACTATAATTGAAATTTGTAGAAAATTCTTTTTTTCACAAAAAGATAAGAAGAGAGGGGAGATTCTCAAGAGGAATTGTATGATTGGTGCTTACTGAAATCTGTAGTACACTTCATTAAGACCCTCTCTTTCTTTAAGATTTTTATTTCTTAAAATTATATATTTATTTACATCCATTTTCTTTATTCAATTTCATTTTATTTCAAAAAAAAAAAAATCTTTTGAAGTCGTAGTTAAATTTTCAAAACAAAATATAGCTTTTTGAAAGCCACTTTTGGTTTTTAAACTTTTCTAAAATTTTGAAAATATTATTATTAGTAAACTAGCACAAATTGTTTCTTCCGTTCATATTTAAAATATTATTTAATAGGATCATGAATGACTATTGTCTTTAATCATATACATTTTTTTCCTTACAAAATTTTCTTTTGTAGAATAAAAACTCATTTTCACAATAATACAAAGAGAAAGACATACTAAATGAACGTAAATAATGATAAGATAATTGAGATCGAGTAGAATTTTAGCGAAGAGGGAAAAGAAAGAGAAACAGAAATTAGTACAATATCCCAAGAAGTAAATATATTGATGTGAATAGAAACATCAAACTATCAAATCTATGAATATATTTTCATTTTAAAAAAAAAATCTATGAAAATATTTCACAAAAATCAAAATATGTATTTTCCTACATTCTTAATACCCTCCCCCTTCATTTATGGGCTAAAAGATTCCCACCAAACCTAACAAATGGAGTAAATATATTGGTTAAATTACAAACATGTTTGTATTTGTTTGGTTTGTAAACTTTAAAAAGTGTCTAATAAATCTAGGAATTTTCAATTTTGTGTCCAATAGATCCCTAAACTTTAAAAAAAAAAAAATCTAATAGGTCTTTAAACTTTCAATTATGTGTCCAATAGGTTCCTACAATTTTCAATTTTTTGTCTAATAGGTCCTTGATCTATTTGACCATTTTTTAAAATTCACAGACATACTATGCACGAAATTGAAATATTAGGGTTTTATTACACATAAAATTCAATTTTAAATCTAATAAATCAGTTAATTTTTAAAAATTTTGAATATATCAAAGACCTATTAGACACAAACTTGTCAGAGACTTACAAAATTGAAAGTTTGGAGACCTATTACACACTTTTTAAAGTTTAAGAACATTTTTGACATAAACTTAAAAGTTCAGAAAATAAACTTGTAATTTAAGCGCTATATATATATATATATATATAAATAAAGAGAGAGAGAGAGAGAGAGATGACATTCAAAAGATTTGAATTTCATGACAACTTATTTATTCGAAAGAAGCATTTGGGATACACAAGTTCAACGTCTTAAACTGAAGAATTTTAAATATGGAGTTTAGTGAATGATTTAGTTAGGAAGGTTGAATTTAGAAAAGCTGTAATTTGGGCGAAAGTTAAGAAACGTGGACTTGAAAAATTAATTGCTTGACGGAGTCAGTTTGAAATCTATGGATTTGTCGAACAAATCCCAAACTTGAGTACCCAATAGACAATCATGAGTTCACCAGCTTCTTAAGCCAAAACCCTCATCCCAAACACCCCTAAATATTATATTATTAGGTATATAATTATGAGTAAATTCAATAATTAAGAGAATAGATTAAGGAAAAATGAAGGTTAATGAGAGAGAGAGAGAGATTGAAGATGGTTGGTGGGTGTGTGGTGGTGGTATATGAAATGACGTGACAACAATGCATGGGATGTGATAGAATCCCACATTCTATATGGACCCCTTCTCGTGTCTCCCACTCATACAGCAACCACACAGCTTTTTATTTTTAAAACTTTCTCTTTCTCTTTCATTTTTCAATAACTCCACCCATTGGCCATTTCATTTCCTATACCTCTTCATTTGCCCCCCTCTCCTCTCTCCTTCCAATCAATACCCTCAATCATTCTCTCTCTCTCTCCACCTCCTAGCCAGGTCATCCATCATTTTGGATCATTTCTTTACTAGCAACTACTAATTCAAATCATCGACCCGACCCACCTAAACATAGTTCGACTAATTCAGATATATTATATTCATGACTAAAAGGTGAGAGGTTTAAGTGATCTCCACGTCCACATATTGTTGGACTAAAAAAAAAAAACCAATGTTTCCATCTCTCACACCATGCAATTATTGAACTCAAAAAAATAAAAAAATATTCTTCAATTGCATACCCCTATATATTGGGGTTCCTTTAAATCTTACTTTGTGATTTTCATATTTTAGCTTTTTTTTATCTTAATTTGTTTTACTTAGATATAATTTTAGGCTTTTAGTTTGTTGTCTTACGATGATGAAGAAAATAAAATCTTAAGTTCTTATTTTTTTTAGTTCAATAGGAGTAAAAATTTGAACTTCTAACTTTAATTTACGTCGAATATATGATGTTTAAACTAGTTGAGCACTGTTTAGATTGATAAGTTCTTGTTTGTGACCTATATAATTTTGTAACATTGAAAGTGGAAATCTATTTTATTATTTTTTTGAATGTCATAGTGCACTTTACAAAGAATTCATTACATCATAATTCGTTTGGTGTATAGTCCACTTGATTTGAAAGTCTCATCTAAAGTTTGAATTCCTAGAAAAATATGCTTTTGAAAAATATATTCAACATTGTTTCTTCAAGATGTCCATACAATTTTTTTTTGTTCTATGTGGTCATAATTTCTCGGGTTGAGATTTATTGATATATATATATATATATATATAGAATAAAAAAAATTATAAAGATTTCTGCGCCATAATATTTCCAAAATTTATTTGAAGTTTGTCAAAGATACCAAGTAAAGACATATTTGGATCACTTCCAACTATTTTTTAAAAAAATAATGGAAAATAAAAACAAAAACTTGAGGCATTTTAAATTTTTTGAATTTTTTTATTTAACATTTTGTATTTCTTATTTTCAACTTTTCAAAAATGAGCTATTTCTTCTAGTATTCCATGTTTTACATTTCTCATTATTTAAGAATATGTTCAAAGTTATGCATTCAAACAACATTATGGTTAATATCTCTTTTCTACTTTCAATTTTCAAAATCGCTAATAAAATTGGTTTTTTTTCTTTGAGTTCAACAACATTTAAGAGTGACGATTCAAATCTCATACCTTTTAATCAATGTTATAATGCTTTTAACTAGTTGAACTATATTTAGATTAAGAACAAAATTACTAGCTTATTTTGTAGCTAAAAAAACGTACTTTTGTTAATTCTTTGGTAAATTATGCATGTTACACTTCAAATAAGTGAGAGAAAATTCAAACCTACAACTTGAACTATATTTAGAGATCTCGGTTATACTTTTGTTATTTAAAACAAAGAGAACTAAAAACACGAAATGACTACTAAACATGTAGCAGATCAATCGTTACGAGATTGAATTAAAGAAAAAAAAAAAGAGATAAAATAAGTTGGGAATTAATTGGTAAATGGAAGAATCTTGTGAAGTGTGTGTGGGATAGGGAGAGACCCCAGAGATGGTCGAAATCAGTCTTTCAAATACAACAAATATTCGGTGTGTTTGGGAGTGGTTTGAAAAACCAGAGAAACAAACAAACACAACTACAAGTTAAACCCCTTTCAATATTGCACCAAAGCTTTTTAGTCTTTTAGGATTTGTAACCATTCTATCTCTTGGGATTCTCATGTCTCTTTTCCAACGTACCACTTTGATTTGACATTTTTTCTTCTCTTCTTTTCTTTTCTTTCCAATTCCCATTTCAATTATACAATCCCATGACATTTTCTTACATGACAAAAAACAAAACAAAACAAACCCTTTTTTATTATTTTTTCATAATTTTCTTGGTGTTTTTATTTTCCAACATTCCCTTCCTCTTTCAATTTGCCTCCTTTGTCCTTTTGACGATGCGTTTCCATAATGTCAACAACACAAAAACAACCCATTCCCCAAATTCTCATCCCTTTTCTTTCTTTTGTTATTTTTCTAATTTCTTAATTTCATTTTTCTTTCTCTTACACCATGAATTCGTACAAAGTTTTCATTCAAAACAGACCACTTTTACTGCCTTTGTTGCTTTCTTCTTCATTGTGTAAATAAATTCTTCCAAATTAACTAACTTGTAAGTGAAAATGCCTCAAATAACAAACCCCACTCCACTATCATTTTAAACACTAATGTATGCATGGATCGTTTCCATATACCCACTTACTCAATGATTATTTAAAAATTTTAAGTTTGCTTATTAATAATTTCTTAATATTAATTGAACTAAACCTAGCTTAACTAATTAAAGCATTATATCCTTGATAACAAAAGTCAGAGGTTTAAATTCCTACTATGTATGTTATTGAACTAATTAAAAAAAAAGAATCTTTATATTTGTTATTTTAATTTATCTTCTAATTAATTTTTTTTTTTTTTAAATTGTCCCAATTTCGGGAGGAAAAAAGGCTTCTTTAGTTTTTTAAAAATTGGTTGGATATCAAAGATACTTTTTTAGAAAAGATTATTACAACATATAAATAAATAAACTATTGGCAATTAGGTTTTGTAATTAAAGAAGAAACTGAAAAAATAAGGATCATTATCGAACGAACACTTTAAGATTTTAAGTCTAACAATGATTTAACCTGCATAATATCTAAGATATTATATTATCTTAAAAGATTTCTAAATCTAACAAGGGATTTAACACATGCCACTTTTAATTAACTTGAAAATAAAGATGAACCATTTACAAAATCTAAACTAAAACCCAATACATGAAATTTAAAACACAAATTAACACATGCCCTAATGTGATACAGGATTTTCTAATAAACCCATTGTAAGAATTAAATAGCACTAAACAAAACATATATATAAAAGTGCTAAATTAACACTAAATTCAAAAGCTAGCTTAATGTTTTGATACCACATTAAATCATCACCAAAACTCAAGAAATATTAGATGACATGTTAAGGTATAATCAAACCAAAACGGAGCAAGAATCAAAATATGATTTAAAGAGAAAAATCAAAAGAGTAAAAAGATTATATATATATATATATATATATATATATATATATATATATATATATATATATATATAATGGTGGAAATGGGTTAGGGAAAGATTTAGAGGATATATCCAAACGTGACAAAAGCTGGAAGATGGACAGAATCGTCCTTGCAGGACGACCCATAGATCTATCACGTCTTGCCTCTCCACACTAAAGCTTTTGCATGTGCCCTGCTCTTCCTCCTCTCTCTTCTTTCATTTTTATTTTTATAATTTCCAACTAGTTACTTACTATATATATTAATGTTACTCTCTCCAAAAAATATAAAATAAAATAAATATTGAACTGAGTCAGAGAGAATGAGTTTTTCTCTGACACAGAGAATTCTTACTGGCAACCTTAGCAGCCCTACCATTCCCCAACGTGTCCCCCAAAATAATCGAATTCCCTTCTCTCTCCTTTCATTATTCTATATTCCTTTTCTTTTTTCTTCTCTTTATCTTTCTTCCCAAAGTTTTCGCACACTCCTACTATTATTCTAAATCATTCTCCTCGTCATTGTAATCATATATACTAAAATTTTAATAATAGAAAAAAAACACACACACACAACTTATACTATATGCATGGAGCATAACTATGTCAGAAATGCAATCACAGTCCGATGGTGGTAAAAAACAAGACGAGATTATGGTATATATAAGTGAATGACAACATGGTTGTTCGAATGAAGCCTTTCGAATAAAATTAAAAGTAAAACCATGAAAGTTTATAGCTAAAGTGGACAATATCATGTTCATTGTAGAATTGTAGGAGAGGAGAATTTAGCTCATTGTCCCTAATAACAAGAAATAAATATAAGTAAGTGAATGAGGATCGATGTCATCAAACGTCTTACGATTCAAAGATTCAAAATAAAGTAGGATTCGATTGTCTTCTTGTTTATATGTCTCGAATTACACAAAACCAAAGTCTTTGACGTCAAAGACATGCCATTATTACATTTTCAAAAGCAACATATCGTCCAAAATTATCACAAAAAGAGTATACCTAAGACTAAGAATATACTTTGACCATGGTCTATGCATGACATACAATAATTAATAGTGTTTGTGAAGTTTTAAAGACTGGAGTGGTAAATCACCAATGTGAGAGAGCCACACACATTTGAATCAAAATTCTTTTTTTCCTGTTTTGTGTACGTAAAGAACTTTTTTTTTTTCTCTTTTTTGTGTGTGTGTGTACGTAATGAATTGGACATTGAAGAGAGAGAGAGAGAGAGAAGGGGACATAAATACAAATTTATGACATAATAATGAAAAGAAAACATTATCCCAAAATGAAGTGTCAAATATTCAAAACGTAAAGAAGAATTAATAATTTATTTATTTTTATTAAAATAATAAATAGGGCATAGAAGGCAGGCACCCAATCATATCAGCAACAAAAGGAATCCAATTACAGTCCCCACCTTCACATTGTCTTATTAAAACTCACTGTACAAAGAAAGAAAATCCACTGCCCATTCACCTGGCCCCACCTCTTCAACTTCCACACCCCTATTACCACTATTTTTAATTTTTATTATATACATATTATATTCCTTTTTATAATTTCCATTTTTTTTTCAAACCTAAGTAAAGTATTTTATTTCCAATGCAATCATTACAATGTTGTTTCACATTCAAGCTAAATGGTTTACTTTTTCTTTAATGCTGTTATTTTTTGGATAATGACATTCTAACATCCACATATATTTATCACCTCACCACCATGTGCTCATCTTCCTCTTTCTTAAGCTTTTCTCTTTTTTTTTTTCCTCTAATTATTTTTAATTAATCTTGTTTTAGGCTCTTAATTTTTTAAATTACAATTCGAATAATGGATTTAGAATATTTTAGCATAAAAAATCGTTTTAGTTCTCCTTGTTATATTGTCATGTAAATATTTTAGTACCTATGTATAAAATTAAATGTATCATACCTCCTTCTCGATATATACATACATTTTTTTTTGTTAAATATGCTATAGAGATATTTAATAATAAAGATAAAGATGGATTCATATTCATAATTTTAATTCTCGATATTAAAATAAAATATTCAAAAGTATATAAATATCGAAATGAAATAATTATATAATAAAAAGTTGATTTCAACCTCATCTAAATTTTCTTTCCTTTCCACCTAAATTTTAGTGTTCTGAACCTTTTTTGTCTGCCTTGTCATCTAAATGAGATTTATATAATATTGGCTAAGATAACTTATCTTGTATTCTAACAAATTCTAGCAAGTTATAGATCTTACGAATTTCTCATCATTACCACGGGTCCATGGTTAGAGATAAGTGCACAAGTAGTTTAACAAATGAGCATAGCTGAAATTGGTATGTACTCTTCATCAAGAAGTCAAATGTTTGAATCCTCTCACTCCAAATGTTGTTGAACTAAAAAAAAATCATTAATTATGTAAGCTCTGTTGGATAACCATTTGATTTTTTAGTTTTTGATCTTTGAAAATTAAGTCTATAAATACTATTTCCACATATGGATTTTTTTTGTTTTGTTATCTACTTTTTACATATGTTTTCAAAAATCAAGCCAAATTTTAAAAACTAAGAAAAAATAGTTTTCAAAAACTTGTTTTTGTTTTTGAAATTTAGCTAAGAATTAAAATATTTTTTTAATAAAGATGAAACTCATGATAGAGAAATGATAAGAGAACAAGTACAATTTTCAAAAATAAATGCTTATCAAACAAGACCGTAATTAATGGTTTACCACTTTGCTTTTATCCATGTAATTTTGTAATTAATTGATTGATTGATTGAGGTTACGACATCTTAAATGAATATTACAGTTAGTTCTCATCCACACAAGATAAACGCATATACACATTATGACATTATTTTTTGAGTTAAAAAAAAATATGTAGATGTGAGAGATTCGAACCTTTGATTTTTTGGTCGAGAGTTTATGACTGTAACCAGTTAAACTATATGCTTTAATTTGGCAGCTTTTAAAATGGGTGCAACACGAAGACTTTTCAAGTGATCGCCTAATTTAGTACTATTGTCGCCTATGCACGCTTAACTACTTAGTTCTGATAGGATCTTTTCAATGATCAGAATAATGTAAAAACACAACAATTCTCAAGTCAACATGAGAATAGCTCAGCGGTTAAGACATCTACTCTTCCCTTGAAGTTGAAGGTTTGAATCTCCACCTCTTTTGTATTTGTTGCACTAAAAAAAACAATCAAACATTTTCAGATTGAACACTATTAAAGGTTTAATTTACTTTCAATTGGTATAGAATTATGAGGGTGTTAATTGATTAGCAATAATTATCCTCTATTGTTTCTCGTGTCCTAGACCACAAGGCTGAGGGCTCCACGACCCAAAAACAACCGTACAAGGCGCAGGCCCCCCATAACGAACACCCTTGAAACTCCATCACCCCCACAGAACCCTACAGAAACCGTCACACACGCTAACTTCAGAACCCACACTCTCAAAAGAGTGACCATACAGCTTTTAAAAGATAACTTAGAGAGGAGATACAGTTATATGTACTCCATATATACCCTATGCCTATGCCTATAATTTTAATTTATATATGGCACTAAAGAAAGATGACCCATAGTCTCAGTGTTTGAGCGTGGGTGGACTCAAAGTGTGGGAGATACTAGCAATCTGTCGATTAATCGATCTCATCCATCCTATCCAACGACTTTGATTGTGTCCCTATATGAACAAATGCACGGTCCACATCTCTTGACCGATTAGGAGCTCATTAGAATGATTGACATCGGCTCGCGGTCTATCTCCATAACTCTTAACTAGGTTTAAGGGGGTTTAGTGAAAAGTTTATAAATAAGATACAAGGGTTATGGTCTCCAATATGTTAAACATATTCAATTTTCATGCTTTCCATTTGACTGAGAGAATTTAGAGCTATGATGTGTTTAGTTGAGGAAGATCTTCTCTGAATGTATTGAATTGCTGTCAAAATCAATTTGCTAGAACAACGTCTATGGATCTATGTTTATAAATCTCATGTGTTCCTCTATCTCGTTGTTTTATTCTTCTTCTTCGTTGCTCATTTTAGTGAAGAATTTAGGATCCAATAGACCCTTCAAATTCTAAACAATAATGAGATCCTCACCTGAAATAATTATATTTTATCACACAAACATTTACTATTTTAGGTAATTTGAAATATTATTCCAAAACAACATAAACATGACATTTTCTCTCTACATCAACAATTAAATTTCAACTCATTAATTTGCATTAACAGGTGTGAAATAATAAATAAAAAAAGTATTTGCATATATGGCAAAACAAGATCAATTAATTTTTTTCTTTTTGAGTCAACAATATTTAGGTATGAAGATTCAAACCTCTGACTTATTGGTCAAGAGTACATATCAATTATCGTTGAACTATACTCACTTCAGTATAAGATCAATTAATTACAATTGTAGTAACGACATTCTAGATTTGTAAATATAGCAGGAAAAAAAAAAAAGAAGAGGTCAATTCAGCCCCCTCATGAAAAATACTAAAATGGCTTTGAAACTAGCATAGTTTCTTTCTCCCATGATATTCCAACCACACACATATAAGTGATAAATGTCTATTAGTTTTGGTATATATTACCGATAAAAGAGAGTAAAAAGAGAATTACATAAAAATATCTAAATAACTATGTGACTTTTTTTAATTGCCATATTTGCATAATCATAACGTTAGTGTTATATATTTACAAATATGGCAATGTGAATTGCCACCCATTCAATTTTGGTTAAATTATAGTTAGACAATGCCCTTGAACTTTTAAAGTATGTTTCAATTGTGAATGATGGATGACAAATTGATATGATTGCTAGTGTGTAAAAATGGAAATTATTTACAACACCATTTACATAAATTGACAAGATCACAACCGTTAATGTGTAAAAATTGATTATGTGAATGATGTTAATGAAATATTTTGAGTTGAGGTAAATAGTAATAATGATCTTAATCTTTTTTTTAATACCACAAATTGGGGGTATAGAATTTTGAATTTTCGACTTCAAAGGAAGAAGTACATGTCAATTACTATTGAGATATGTTCACTTTAGCAACAAGTGATCTTAATCTACTGTATACTTGAAATTGAGATGTAAATGAGATGTCATGTACATCTTCCAAATTCTACACCCATTGACATGTCAATATTTTAGTCCATCATTTTAACCAAAAAAACTATCTCAAGGAGAAATAAACTCAAAGTTCAATGGTTAAAAGAAAAAATTTTGAAATCTAGAGACATAATTGAAATCTATCTCAAAGTTTAAAAGTATTTTTGTAAAATTTAATTTTAAAATTATTATAAAAAAAAAAAAGTTCCTACGATGCAAATGCACTTAAAAAGTTATATTTTTCTTCTAATAAAAATACAAATGATAATATAAAAAATGAACTAAAAAATGACAATATAAAAAAGGGCAGTTGCAACAATGGCAAAAAAGTTTGGCCCAATTGCAAGCGTGTCTCCTTTTTATCCCTTTTACTATAGCAAAAAAAGTTGGTCCAGCCCAAATGAAATATGCAAAAAGTCCAAAATAACCCTTCATTTAATCCCTTTTTTTAATCCAGTGTTTTTGTAATATGGAGTATATAGAGATGTTCATTTTCCCAGACGGGGACTCGCCTCTAACAGAGCGAGGAATCCCCGTTTAGGCGGGAAATGGGGAAGGATTTTTTCCCCATTAGCTAAATGGGGACAAGGATGGGGAATACATTCTCTATCCCTGTCCCTGACCTCATCCCCGCCCCAATTTTTTCTTTTTTTTTTAAATATATATATATATATATATATATATATATATATATATATATATATAATAAACCATAAATCCAAACTTTTATTCAATATTATTTTGTTTTTCTAAGGAAATCAAATTTTTTTCTCTTAAATAGAAATCTCTTATTAAGAATTAACAATTTAAATAGAAATTTAAAAAAAAATAGATTTTATTTGATCAAATTTTAAAAAATGAAAATTATAAACGAGGAATTATTCCCTGCAGAAAACCTAATCCCCGTGGGAATTCTTCGTCCCGTTCCCCGCAAAATTAAATAAGAAATTTTTCAGGGATGGGGAATGAAATGGGGGGTGGGGGCGGGGACGGGGAAGCCATTCCTCGACCCCCGCCCCACCCCGTGGACATCTCTAAGAGTATATCAACAGTTTATCAATGATGTACTGTTGATATATCTAATATGAAGTATATCAATGATATACTACTAATATACTTTATTTTGGTATATCAATGAAGTGAAATTTCTAATATTCAATATATCAAAAATACCTAATATGAAATATATCAAGAATATAACAGTAATTTACATTCAGTATATCATATATACCTAATATGAAGTATATCGATGATATACTACCGATATACTTTATTTAAGTATATCAATGAAATGACATTCCTAATATAAAATATATCAACAGTATATCAGTAATTCATAATCAGTATATCAGATATACCTATATTAAAGTATATCAAGCGTATATCGGTAAATTCATATATGAGATATACATAATATGAAGTATATCAGTGATATTGATATACTTGATTTTAGTTCTTGACTTTATTAATGGATTTTGGTCACTTCTTTTTTGTTGATGCATTGTTTTTTAGTTGATAAACTTATCTAGTACTGTATCAGTAGTGAATGAATAATATAGTACTAATACACTTCGTTTTAGGTATATTATTTTTCTGATATACCTAATATGAAGTATGAGAATCGTATATTAGTACTACATATTCATTATATTAGATATATTGTTGATAACTCTATTTTAATTTTTGACTTTATCAATAGTTATTCGTCACTTAAAGTGATGAAACATATCACTGAATGAAGTCTATCACTGATATACTCAATGTTAGGTATATCAGTGTTATATCAAATATGCAAAATATCTATAATATGTTGTTGATATACTTCATATAGAGTATATCATTTAACTGATATACCTAAAAAGAAGTGTATCAATAGTATATCAATAATATAGTACTAATATACTTCGTTTTAGGTATATATTAGTTGATTGATATACCAAATGTAAAGTATATCAAATATACTACTGATATACTATTGATATACCAAAAATAAAGTATATCAAATATACTACTGATATACCTACTGATACACCAATGAGGGTAAAAATGGAATAATAAAAAACGGAAATCAAATTTAAATTTTTTTGCTATATTTGTAAATCTCCAAAAGCCATGACTAAATTTTCAAATATCCTAATTTTTTTGCTACTCATTACAATTCTCCTATAAAAAATCTCCATCTACGGGATTTACATAAAAGTAATCTCCACATATGCTTCCAATACGATAGAGTCAACAACTTAATTAAGTTTTACAATAATGGTTTAGATGGTGTGCTTTCTTTTTTTAGTTCAACAATACGTGAGTGGGAGATTCGAACATTTAACTCTTTAGTCAAAGTCAAGGATATATATATGTTTTTAACTAGTTAAACTATATTTAATTAAGTTGACAGTTCATGTTTTAAAAAATTTTATTTTATATATGCATTCTTTCATTTTGAATTTTAAATAGAAATATGTGTTTTAACTGAAAACCAGATAACATAACACAATGGACATTTAAATATGATTTTTAGTTGCAATTTTTTCTCAAGATACAGGTAAATAAACACATTTAAAACTATTTAATATAAGTTGACAATTGCGTAATATTTACTAATAATAGGTCCACTTTTAAAATTTAGGGAAAAAAATTATTTTATTATTTAAATTTGACATGATGTATCAATTTACATCATAAACTTTTAATTTTATCAATTTGAATCAATTTTTGCCCTTTGCTCCATTCTTACTAGATTCACCCTACTAATTTTAATAAAAAGCATGTAAAAACCTTTGCAAAACATAAATAGCAACAAAAATCGAACATTGGATATAATTGAGCTTGATTTTAATGCATAAGACCAAACACTGAACAAATATTCCAAAACTTGCAAATTTAAAAAAAAATTGAACTTATGTGTTATTGTTCCTCTCAAATTTCATTCAATTTTGTAACTAATATATGTTTTATAATTCATTAAATGCACATAAGAATATATTTTTTAACAATTTTGTAACTAATATATGTTTAAAATGCAATTAAATGAGCTAATTCGAACATAGCTCAGTGAATAAAATATCAATTATCATCTCAAAATTCTATGGTTACATTCTCCACCTACAATTGTTGAACTCAACAAAGAAAAAAAAAGTACAATTTAATGAGATTAAACATCTAGGTAAAAGTTATACACTTGGTAAAGTTTAAGAGTAAACATTGATTTTTTTTTTTAAATTTATACCGTCTAGCAGACCTCTTCAAGGGTCCAGTGGGCTTGAACTACAACCCGAACCATGGCTTTAAGGGGCCGTACATTTGCAGTTATTAATTTAAGAAATTTTTGGTTTAAAAAATGTATAAAATAACCAATGGTTGAATTTTTTTTCTCTATTGAAAATGACCCATGGTAGATTGAATAGATCAATTATTACTAATTGATAAGTCACCAGTTTATTCGTCTTAATTGATAAATTATAAATCTTTTTTTTATAATTTTATAAATTATAAATCATTAATTGATTATTTTATTATTAAAAATTATTATATTATATTTTTCTTTTTAAATTTAAAACAAATTCCGTCAAATAGTACATTTAGTTAGTGATTTGAAAATATAAATTCAAAAATAAAGTTGTATTATGTGTTTTAAAAAGGGAGTGGCTGATCTAAAATTTTGATCTCAAATGAAAAAATGGCTCAAAGTGTATAGCAATATATTCATGAACAATAATATAGTAGTAATTACCAACTAAATATTTAGTTAATTTAAATTATTATTAATTAATTTATTAACATATAATGCTATACATGTTTTAATTTTAACAAAAATAAAATGAGTTTTTAACATGAAAATAATATATTTATTATAGTTTTTTTAAGTGTAATTCTACATTTTCAAATTTAAAAACATAAAAATGTTGTTTTCAAACTACAAAGAAGAATGAAATATGTTTATGGGCAGGTAAAGTTTACTCTGACTTGATTAAATTTTATGTGTCAAGTAGCATCCAAGTGATTTTTCAAAGTATCCAATTATGTCATTAAAAAAATTATTTAATGAACTAAAAAAACAATCATTAAATGATGCATAACTTTTTGTTAATAAAATTTTAACTTTTTTCTTTAATTTTTTTATTTTTACGAAAAGATTTAATTGAATGAGGCATTTATATAATTAACATAAATAAATATATATTTTCAAATATAAGAAATAGTTTGAAATTTCACAAAAGTAGCACAATTCAAATCAATGTAATATAAACAAAAAATAATAATAATAATTTACGCATAGTTGACAAAATTAAAAAGTTTAAATATTATTTAAGATAAATATTAAATTTATGTTATTGAGTGAAATTTATCATTTTTTTAATTCAACAATTGTGGGATACCGAACCATCTCTACCTTATTTACTAAGTTATGTTTAGATTGACATCAAGTGAAATTTATTATTCTTGATTAGACTAACTTTACAAATTTTATGGGCTCAAAATGGTTTTTTAGTTATATATAGATGACATCAACAAGATTATTTTTACCCCAACGTGAGCATAACTTTTACTAAAAAAATATGAGCATAACTTAATTGGTTAAGATATATACTCTTGACTAAAATGTCAGAGGTTCGAATCTTTTCACCTCAAGGATTGGGTTAAAAAAAAGGGTAAAATACATTTTTGGTCTTTGAGGTTTGATGAGTCTAAACGAGGAGCCCTAAATTTTGTTTGCTTTTCAATTTCACTTACTAACAATCTGTTCTATTTTAAGTAAAAAAAAGGGAAAATTATAGGGATACGAAGGTTGAAAATATATATTCATCTTTTCAACGTGAGATCCTCAACATGATCTCCAAGATAGTGCATCTTTAGGTTCAACATTCTTGGATCGGATCCCAATTGTTTGGGACAAAATACCTATTTGGACTTCATGGACTCTAATACCATATTAGATGAACATGAGGTTCCATCTCAAAACCAATTGGCAACGAGAAGAGTAGCCCATATGTTTTATAAATTGTGAAATATCTCTTCATCTTTTCGATGTGTGATATTCAACAAATACTAAGCAAACAAGCACTTGTCTGAAAATGAGGAAGAGCAAGAAGAAGGCAAAGGAAGGGAGGAGAGAAAAGGAAAAGGAGAGGAATAATAATAATAATAATCGAAAAGTTATCTAATCCAAGAAAAATAATATAAAATTAGTAAAGATAGCCAAGTCAATTTAACAATTTGCAACTTCAACATGTCATGTTATTTTTACGTTAGTTAACTAATGATCAAATTAACTCAAATACCATTTAGAATTATTTTTCAAACTTAGAAATTAAGGTCCCGTTTGATAACTATTTGGTTTTTGATTTTTAGTTTTTGAAAATTAAGCCTATAAATAGTACTCTCATCCATGGATTTACTTGTTTTGTTATCTACATATTTACTTGTTTTGTTATCTACCTTTTACCTATGTTTTAAAAAACCAAGCCATGTTTTGAAAACTAAAAAAAGTATTTTTCAAAACTTGTTTTTGTTTTTAGAATTTGGCTAAAAATTCAAATGCTTCCTCGATGGAGATGAAAACCATGGTAGAGAATTTGGGAAAAAACAAGCTTAATTTTTAAAAACCAAAAACTAAAAATCAAATGGTTATCAAACGGGGTCTAAAGTGTCTATTTTAAAACCTTAGGAACCAAATAGACACTTACTTCCAACTTAGGACCAAAATTGTATTTTGTCAAATTTTTTTTAATCAAATTCTCCAAAAAAAAAAAAAAAGTCTTATCAAACAAAAATTTGACCTTTTTAGATCAATTTTAAAGAGAAATATATGAGAAAATAAATGAATCTTAGAACAGTCTGGTTTGAAAACCTTCGCCTGGAATTCTGCCCAGAAACGATGACTTTGTAATTCGGAATCCTAGGGCTTTACTTCCGCGATCAGACTGCGACAGGAATCTCACCGCATCCAAGTGCAATGAATTGTGAAGTCTGCCAACTCAAAGAACTGGTATTCTGTTCTTTTCTCCTCGCGTAATTTTGTATATGAATTGAAAGCATGTCATTTTGATCATCGGCGTTGTGTTAATCGATTTTAATTGTGGTTTGTTCGATGTAGGAAGTCGAGCAGTTCGAGATACGGGAAGTTCTGCGCTGTAAGCTACAATTCTTTGCCTTTGGGCTTATTGTCTGAACAAATTATAACTTTTGTAAACTGCGTAATTGGAAGATCTTTATGATATATAACTATGTAGTAGTTCTAGCAGGGAATTAATCGTTCAGCATGGCTATCGTCTTTGTTCTGTATGATCTGATTAAGTTCAGGTTAGACTATTCAAATGAGTGCCATAGTTTTGGGAGAAAAATAAGTATTTATGTACCATCTTGTTAGATCCCGAAAGCGCTACTGTACATTTTCATTTATTATGTTTTTTATGATGTGAGAAAATATGCTTCAATTTGTCAGTCCACTGAGGAAAAGTTTAAATATGCTCAGATGAGAGTGAGGAGAAAACGTTTAGGCTTTAGTTGATCCCATTCCTGCTGAAAGTACAAAGTACTCTCAGCAAAAACTGACATGTGGTTGAGGTCACTTAATACACTAACTAAACCGAGAAACTAGAACTCAAGCAACGTATAAATTCAATTAACAATATATTTGTAAAAACTAAAATCACAACTTCAGGGCAGTGACGCATCCATTTGAGCCTGTTGAAGAAGCTTGATTGGCATCATAGAAGCTACCAACTTGAAGCTAGAAGAAGGTTCCTAATAGGGTTAAATTAGTATGTGGGGTTGGAGGTGATTGTCAGAGTTTGTTAAAATGGTTAGGAAGAGTTTTTACTAGCGAATTGTTATGTTGAAAGGAAAAGAAAAAAGGTGCAAGGTTTCCAAATACTTCCATTATCAATGCTCTCAACAGTCTGGTTAGAGGGGAAATCAAATCTACATCTACAAGAAGGAAAATGGAGGATGATGACATCTTCTTTGGCCTTTCAGATAGCTCTGATGTGAGTTTTAGTAGTGATGATAATTTGAAGAGGAAAGAGGCTGTGGAAGAGACCTTTAGTTTAGACGGGGGGCTTAGTTGCCTTAATCAATTATTCTAGTTTGGGAAAAGAGTACTGCTGCCACAAAATAGAGTTTGTTTTCTGTCTTCAGATTCTTTGGCCAAAGGGGATGTTGAAGCTTGTATGAAGAAGGTGATAGCTTAGATTCCAGTTTAATTCCCATTCAAGGCAAAAGGAAAGTTAAAAAGACAGCTCTAAAGGGTGAGAAAGCAAAGGCTCAAGTGGCAAGATGGAGGTTGTGAGGAAAAGGAAAGGAAAAAAACTGTGTTTTTGGAGGATCTAGCTTGTTTAAAGAGTTGGGTTGGAGCTGTTTATGGTATCCTGGTTCAGTCTGGGTCTCCTTTCATCTTGAAGTATGGGTTAGATTATTAAAGTTTGGGTTTTTTGGTCCCTTCGGGGACATCTGATAAAATTTGGGTTTTTTGGTTTGGTTGGTGTTTTTGATGTTTTTGAAGTTGGTTTCCTTATTTTCAATTGAGCAAGAGTTGTTTAATTTTGAGTTTTGCTCGTTGTGGGGTCAGTGTTGTTCCATATATGTTTTTTTGGATTTTTGGGCTGTTTATTGTATCTCTAAAATGGAGTTTGTACCTTTTCATTTCATCAATGAAGAGTATCATTTAAAAAACTAGCAAATTGTTATGAATAAAGGAAGTAGGCAATGAGAGTTTTGTATTGAGCTTGTCTTAAGGGGAGGGAAGGCTTATAGGTTCCACCAATTACCCTGAGAAATATATTTCTACTTGTTTGTTGGTTCAATTTATTTTAATGATCTTTTAAATAAGACACAAAAAGAATACTTTTAAAACAAGGAAGCTGTAAAAAAACTGCTCCATTTGATATTAATAGGAGGATGGTTATATTTGCGTAAGATATACGAGAGTATGCATCAACAAGATCTAAGCAAGTTATTTTTCTCCCAATGAGTTTCCTAGTCTATCATCTTATCTTGAAAATTTTTATTTTTCCTTTCCAACTACCATTTCCAAAGGGGTGGTCTTCATGGCTGTATACAAAAGAACCTTAGCCTTATCTTTTACAGAGCCACAGAGGAGCTGTTGAAAGCATTGGTAAATATGTTTAGGAAAACACCATGTCACATCATTTAAATAAATGGGGTGGCTATGTATTTTGATGGTTAAGAAATCTAGTTCCTATGATAACAATGTGAGACTACATGCTCAAAGTTTTCTGCACAATTGACAACATGGCCTATTACCATTATGCCAAAACTTCCTAGCAGGCTCTTCTTTCCCTCTGCCGTCAGAACCTTCTGTGGTTGCTTGATCTACCTAAAATGGGTTTTTTATTTTTTATTATTATTATTTTTTAATTATTATTGTTTTGTGGAAAACTCTGAGGGCTAGGAGTTTTTCTGAACTTGTGAAGTAGTTTGTATAGCCAAGTTCACCTCAAACAATGCTTCATATGACTTCTCAATTATGCCTAGACGTAGAAGAAAGGATTCTTTTTCTATAACAGTCTGATCATCCTTTTAAGAACTAACAATGATTCTGTTGTAGTTTCTTGTAAAACCTTTTCAAGTCATGACTGCACATTCAGTTTTAGGGTCACATACATACGCTCAGATGTGGGCATGAAATATCGAATTGAAATTTGAACCCAACTGATACCAGTACCGTGTGTTTTATTTTCTGCATATACTCATTTCTAGTAGGCGTACCTTTTTCTTTGTTCCTTGGAGCTGCAGTTCATGATATTTTAACTTTCATCTGAGAAGAAAAATAGAGTTCTAGGACGCCCCAAACTGGATCCACTTTGTCACAACCTACTATTTTTATAAGTATTGTCTATTGATCCAGACATTATTCCAGTTAAGATACTAACAACTGATCTTGCTAATCCTGGTAGTCTCAATGCATATTTCCTTATACTTAATCTTCTGCAAAAAGGAATGGTGGATGAACCAGGTTTTCTTCTCCAAGAACTTACTTCTGTTATGCATTATCTTTAGTTGTTGTGTTGACCTATTGGCTTCAGATCAAAACATTATTATTATTATCAAACTTCATAGAGATTTATTGTGAAAATTTGACGGGTGCAAAACTTGTAGTTAGAGAGCTCGATTCTTCATAGCTGAAGAACTGGTAGTTCTCGTTATTTTTCCTATGGTGCTCAATGCTTGTCAAGTTTTATCCATTGTGTTATTAAGCTAGACGTCCCCGCTCAGGATTTCACCCAGTGGCTCTGGTGTCATGTCAGTGTGCAGAAGAATAGTATAAAAATGCAGTAGCAGAGTGAGAAAAAACTCTCAACTCTGCTGAAAATGTTAACACAGATTGCAATGCAATGTGATTGATCTCCTGGTCGACTAACTAAATCAGTAGCAAAAACTAAAGACTCAACCAGCTAATGAACTCTGTTAACATTACAATTACATATTTTTATCCTTACACAACTGAACCTATATTGGGTTTCCCTGAGTTTTTAGGGAGAATCTATTTGCTCCACATGTTTAAGTCGGGGTCGAAAAGAGAAGTATTGTTTTTTCATTTCCAGGATTTGCAGATTATTTTGTCTCTGATACTCTTTGGATGTGTGGTGCGCCTATGTTTTTGGGTTACATGATTATATTGCCTCATAGCATAACTTTGTTGTTTGCATTTTGCTATATTTACTGTTGAGTTCGAGAAATCTTTTAATTATTTAATTTCATGTGAAAAACTACTATTGTGTTTGTTTATATATGATAATGCTCGTTCAACACTACTTCAGGCATACTACACACAATTGTATTTCATCGAGCTTTAGGTCTTGTTCGGCCCAAAGATATTGACTTGGAGCTTTTTGATATTACTTATGTAAGTCTCAACCCATCAATTGGTTAGTTCTGTTTGGAAGTATTTTCAATATTTGAGTTTTTATTTTCAGCTTCTGGTGGGTAGTAAGATATGAAAATTGTGTCCACGTTGTGTCTAATATGTACTCTCATACAACCCCGCAGCTTTCTGCTGGATCTGCAGTGTCAGCTTTATTTTTTTGGGATTCTATAATTCTATTTATTACTGTATAGGTGCAATGTGGCGACGTTGAAGTTGAGAAAAAGATAGATGAGAAGATTGAGCAGTTCATTAATTGGGTAGAGAAACACCCGAACAAGAAAAGCCAGGTTTTAAATTGCTGTTGAATTTTGACTGCTGTAATTTTCTTGTAAAGTTTTTGGACATCATGCTGGTTATTTCTTGCTTTTCCTTACTAGTATGAATAATCAATTCCCCATTTTTGTTGCAGATATGTTTATCCTTTTATCAGGAGAAAAATAAACAGGCCTCTTGGTTCACTAACAAAATTGAACGCCTATATTGGGAACAATGGTATATCAATTTACATGTGGCTCAACACACAAAAATACCTTCTGGCAAGACTCATCAACAGAAAATTCTAGTTGACCCAGGAGGTACTATAAACTTTTTCTTTTATTATTATTATTTTTAATAGTACCGGTCTCTGAGGGGTAAGTTGTTTCTACTGAGCTTTCCCTCTCTGTGCAGAGAGTGCATTGGAGGAGAGAAGCATTCGTAGGACAACTCTGGAAGCTTCTCTTCGCGAGGTGTTGTTTCAAGTAATAAAATTTGTGAATGAAAAGAAGGATCACGTTCCTGCTATACCAAATATCGAGTGTTTTGTTACATTCCCCTATGAAATAACAATTCCTAGGTGAGTTGAACTAATGAAATCAATGACATGGCTTTTTTCATGATTTACCCACAGCTTCTGTAATCTATATCATATGCTTTTCCACTCTCCAAGTATTCTCTATTTTGTTGCTCGAGTTTGGTAAACCTTGTTAGACCTTTAGACTGTAAAAGATTGTTACTTGATCTTGGAACACGCCGGGTGCTTTCACGTTTATTTCATGGAAATTATAGTTGTGAGATAAATTGGAAAAGAATATGTATGCTCTGATAGTGAAGTATTTGCTTACGTAAAGGAAATTCTGCTTTTGCTTCTTCTTCATCTTGTTTTTCTAAAGATAACTTGTCAATAGAAATTTGTTTTTCTACTGACACGACGCTTTATGAATAAGTCGATGAGTTTGTATTGATTGAAAATCAGTTAAATTTTTTTTGTGTTGATGGTTTCTTCCTCTTTGGTGGTACCACTTCATTGACGGGCTTATTATTAGATTTCACACACACCTTTTTGTTGTCAAGCATGTGAATGGTTGTAGAGATTTATAGCTTTTGTTACTTTTCAATGGATTTCCAGTACTTTGCAAACCTCGATTTTTTTTTTGAGTTTTGGGTGCTAAAAGAGTGGTTGACTAACCTTCATGTCATGCTTTCGTCTTTACATTCCAATTCACTATCATTTATATTTTGATTAAGAAAGCTCTAAAACTGATGGCTTATAGTGTGCATATTTAATGGAATGTTGCCAATGCTCAGTTCATCAGATTCTGCATTTGGAATGGACATGATCAAGAGGATGCTGCAGACTGGACACCCAACTATGCTGAGCTGATAATCAGAGCTAATCTACCACATCTTGTCTATATTACCATAGAAGGTTCCCTTTCTTTTATATGCTCTCTATGGATTATTCAGAGTCATAAAAAAATGATAAACAAAGTAGTGGAGTCGAGGAAAAGATCTAATTTTCCTAGCATAAGGGAATCAATCCTTCATGCATGCACATCTCCTATCTATTTTAATACTGTCTTCTTCCCTTTCTCTTTCTTTTTAGTTAATCCTATTGTGAATATTGACACCAATCAGTGTATATATACCTATTTGATATTCACGTGGCTAGTTGTCATAAGATGATGGAGCGAGTTAGGGTTCATATTGAGTGTGAATCTTCATCTGTTTAGGGAGATTCAAGTGGAAATACTTCAATAACAACCAGATTAGTTGTGGGCATTGCGACTTCCAATTGACGTCTCATTTTCTTAGGTTCATTTGTAGATTGCTTTTTGATGGGAAACAATACGTTTTATTAAAATAGTGAGAGTTGAGGGCAGAGCCAAAGATATATATCGAAACTCTCATATTGTTTGCCATGTGTTTTTCTACTTTACCATCTTAAAAGATGGTCTGTGCATTGTTCTTGTCTCTTTAGTTTTATATATCCGATTCAATTTTTTAACATTTCACTTTTTTTTCCTTGAAAAGAACATTTACTCCTTTTGTTTCTTTCATAATTCTTTTTTCATTTGAATTCCGTTTTGAATTGTTCAAAACGTGTTGAAACTATCTTTTAAAACTCTATGTCGTGGACACTTTTAAATGCTAAAATTATAATAAAGTTGATTTTTACCATACAAATATTTAGTATGTTAAAACCTACCCAACTTTCACCTTTTATTATAGTTTAATGGGTTAAATTACAAGTTTGGTCAATAATTTTTTAGTGTTTTTTTTTTTTTTTAAGTTCAACAACATTTGGGGTGGGGAGATTTGAACCTCTGACCTTTGGTCGGGAAAACATGTCAATTACTGCTGAATTATGCTTTTTGACAATAAGTTTTTAGTACTTTTCTAGTTAATCCTTATACTTCAAGAAATTTTATTGTAGATCTCTTGACTTAGGTTGGTGCCTATCTAGTTTATGAATTTAAACTTTTTTATTTTGTGTCGGATAGGTCCTATTAATTCAGTCAGTTTAATGGCTTACATGTTATGGACATAATATGATTTAAAGATTATGTGGTGATTGATTTTGAGAAAGTTTAAGCATTATTGATTTTGAGCAAATTTAAGCATTATAGTGGCATAAACGACAGAATAGTGGAGTTCAAGGTGTGTGTGTCTATTAAAGTTTAAAGTCTATTACAATTTTTTAAAAGTATAAGAACTAAATAGACACAATTTTACAATTTTAAAAGTTCAAGACTAAAATAAAATTATAATTTAACTTAATTGTATATTGTAACTGGCGAGGACTATATAGCAAAGTAGATAACCATTGTTTTAATGTTTTTTTGTTCCAAGATAACCATTGTTTTAATAACTTGTATTCATCATTGCCAATAAGCATATTTATAAAGTGAATGATTAAAGTTTACTTTCTTGAGCTAAAAAGCTAAAAAGCTAAAAATATACATCATTGGCTATCTGACTCCCCTTTCTTGGTTATCAAATGCAACCAAGAAGTGGTTTCACTGATGTCAGCCATTCCGGTAATTTGTTCCCTCTTGTTAATAAGGAAACTTTTATTAAAAAAAATTAAAAAAAAAAAAACATTTAGAGAGATTGTCATAAATTAATTGAATTTTTTTAACAATCCAATCAAGAATCCTCGAGTAGGAGGAACAATCCACGACAAGTTCATTAGCTTATAATGAAGAAATTATTATTTCTCCTTTCATTTTTCTCCCTTTTAGTTACTTTTTGTGGGAAACCAAAATTAAATTGACGCTCTGAAATAAGTTTCATTAGAAAATTCACAAAAAAATGAAGTTTATCTTTAAAAAAAAAAATCATAAAACCATTTGTACATATCTATCTCTGTGCAATTTCATCAGAGATTAATTATTTTCAGATTCCCGTAACCATTCACTTACATATATAAATACTCACAGTCACACATAGTCCATCCGTCTCAAACTTAAAAATAAGAGGGAATAACTACACATATAGACTATTTAAAGATCCATATTTCACAAATGTCCAAATTCTATGAAATTTACATTTTTGTCAATAGTCCTTAGTCCATCCGGCAATATCGGTATGATTTTACAAGTTTGCCCACTGAGTTGATTTTTAATAATATAAAAAAAATGAAAATTTTAAAAAAGGAAATAGATCGAGATATATATATATATATATATATATATTTTTATTTCTTCTTCTTTGTCCGGCAAACAGGTTTTGTTTTTTTTTGGGGATAACTACACATATAGACTATTTGAAGACCCATATTTCACAAATGTCCAAATTCTATGAAATTTACATTTTTGTCGATAGTCCATCCGATTGAAGCTCAATATAGGTATGATTTTACAAGTTTGCCCACTGAGTTAATTTTTCATAATATAAAAAAAGGAAATAGATCGAAGATATATATATTTTTTTAAATTTCTTTTCTTTGTCCGGCAAACAGGTTTTGTTTTGTTTTTTTTTTTTTTATTGAGAACCACGGCCGGCATACGAACGACATATGAGGTGCATGATAAGCGATCGCTTCATTTCGCAGCATGAGGTGCGTTCTTCTGTAAAATCTTCGAGCCGATTCCAGAATCTCTGTTTTCGCCACTTGTCTGGAAATTTCTTGCTTTGTTTTGATAGCCCCTCAAGAGATTTCCCACCACTGGATTTTCGCTAATCTTGAATTTTACCCGTCGATGTCACTTAGGCGCTGGTGCAGAGTGCCCATCAGAAGGGTACCCTCGTGCATGCCCCGCAAATGTTTGATGAATTGTCTGACTGAAAATTGAGGTGCTTCTTTTTAAGTTCTTGCTTCTCTTTTTGAATTTGGGTGTTGGGTGGGGAAAATGAGCTATACTCGGGCGTTGGTATTATCCCTGGGAATGTCTCTGTGTATCATGGCTCGAATTTGAAGGTCGAGTTGGTGTTGAGGTTAATTTGTGATATGTGGCCTTGGAGTTCTTGCTGCTGTTCTTGTGGGGGCTGATACTAAAGTTAAAAGATATCTTTGCCATTCGAAAGGGCCAAAACATAAACACAAGCTGACTACAATAATGCATGAGAAAAACGAAAAAAAATGTTGAAGACCACGAAAAAAAATTAAGACAAATCAGCCATTTTAAACAAAAATAAAAGAGGTAAAAAAGAAATGTGAAAAGAAAACCAAGCTACAAAATACAATAATCGGCCATTTGAAGGAAAATATTACCTAAAAAACAAAAACAAAAACATATAAATAATTTAATAACAAAAACCCGCTGAAGCAAATGATTAAATTATGAAGAACAAATCAAAGAAAACTTACTCATTTTGACCGCGAAAGAACTATTTTAAACAACGGCAGATTTAGCTAAAGGATTTAATTTCGAAGAGAAAATAAATTTTCCTGGGTGATTGATTGTGGCTGGAGGATGATTTTAAAATAAAAGAAATATGAAAAGAAAAATAGTTTTGCTTGAAGATGATTGACTTCGGCTGGAGGATGATTGAATGCGAGCAACAAGGTAATTTTGAAAAGAAAAGAAATTCACCTGGAAGATGATTTTGCATAAATATTATAGATTAGGCTGGGATGAAGTAGGAAAGGTAATGGTAAAAATATTGATGTGTAATTAATTGTAAAATTATTTGCTTTTAATGAGCATTGTCATTATGGAAAATATCCTATGCAGTAGCTTCATAAATATAAAAATATGCAGAAAATTTAAGGGTAAAATTGGAAGAAAAATGTTACAGAAAAATGAGCCAAGCTAGAGTGGAGATTTTTTAAAAAAAATTAACATTTGTGAAATATAGGTTTCAAAATAGACTATTCGACATAATTTCTTAAATGAGATACACATTGGCTGTGTAATTGATGGGCTATCCAATTTTCTTTTCACATTGTGTACTGAGAAAAATCTATTGATAAAGACTATTAAAAACAAAAATCTTTTAAAGGTATTGAGAAAAAAAAAAAGAGGAGACTTTGAAAAGTTCAAATCTCTTATCTCTTATTTGTTTTTACATATAAAAAAAGATTGACAAACGAGGACCAGCTTGGTGTGAGATCAACCACTTTCTTAAAGAATTTATAGTGATGGTGTATGTAACAACTCGAAGGAGAATTAAAAATTTTCATAAAGAAGGAAAAAATCTTACCTTCTAATTTTGTTAGATATATTTTTTAATTCTAAAAATTAAAAAGCACAAATCAAAAGAAAAACGTCGTAATTATAATTTTTTAATTTAAGATAAGTTGTCCCCCTCTTTCGATTATAGGGCGGTTCTTGCAAGGTTTAAAATGTCGATGTCGACGGAAATGTCGAAGTCTCAATTTTATGAAAATGTCGATGTCGATGGATATTTCTGGAAAAATCTTAAAAACAAAAAATTCAAAAAAATATTTAAATTAATAAATGAACATTTTACACTTTTTAAATGAGTTAAAATACTTGTTACAATATTATATTCACATAAAGTTACATTTTCTTACTATTTTTTTTAAATATTTCATCAATTTTATACGGTATAGTGGAAATGTCGATTCCCCCTTACATCGATGTCGAACCCATTGACATGTGGAAATATCGATGGAAATGTCGACATGTCGACGGAAATTTAATACCATAATTGCAGCATACCAACAATCATTTAAAAATAGAAAATATAAAATAGAAGGAAAAGTAAACTTTGAGCTTATGAAAGATAAGAAAGGAGACGTATTTTGTATTTAAATCGATTAATTTATATAAAAAAATGCTATTTACAATTGCTAATAAGGGTCTGTTTGGAAAAAATATAGTAGGTGTGTTGAGGATCCCACATTGGAAAAATGTAGAGAGACCTCACAATTTATAAGATATATGGGCTACTCCTCTCATTGCCAATTGGTTTTGAGATGGAACCCCATGTAATCTAATATGGTATAAGAGCCCATTAAAATCTAAACGGGTATTCGGTCCAAAAAATTAAAATTGGGATCCGATCCAAGAATGGTGAACCCAAAGAGGCACCATCTTGAGGGGGCATATTGAGGATCCCACATCTGAAAGATGAAGAGTGACCTCACAATTTATAAGATACATGGGCTACTCATCTTATTGCCAATTAGTTTTGAGATGGAACCCCATGTAATCTAATAAGGTGTATTTTGTGGTCGACGGTGGTGGTGAGAGGGGTAGAGTGAGGGTACTTTGGTCATTTTAATATATCATGAAAATTTGAGAGAAATTCTAAGTTAAATACTTAAAAATCTTTTTTGTTTTATCTAAAATAACTTATTTCTCAAACTCATTTTTTAAAAGGTCATTTTGGGTTGGTGTCAAACAGTATTTCAAATCTGGTTAAAATGACTTTTAATTTTTTTTTTTAAAAAAATAAATACTTGAATTCGTGCCGAATCAATGGATCTAAATTAGTTCTCATTCCTGGTTCCTACATTGAACCTTGGGATATGAGTTTCCCCGACACTCCTAGTTTATCTTTTTGACTTCCGGTATAGAAAAATTATTAAATTTATACAACTTTTCCAAGAAAAATCACACTATCATTTTGGAAAAAAAAAAAAAAAAACACCTTGAATAATTAAAAGGCACATTTTTAGCGTTTATAACTCATATACACCTTATTTTAATAAGCCTAAAGTTTCCTACTTAAGCTTGTATGATTTTAGATTGTATGAAGAAATAAGTTTTAAAAAATCTAGATTTATTTCACTCAAATTTATTTTATTATAAATTTATAAGTTGCATAAGTTTGGTTTAGACCTCAAGAAAACTCTTTTCCATGATTTGTATAGGTTTAATATAGTATCAAAATGAGTTTTTATAGAGTTGAATTACATTAATGGATTAACTAGATTTAGAAATTTTTTTCGCACTTTGTAAAGTTTAAGATGGATGTTGGCCAAGTTTTCAATTTTCAATTATGCCAAAATTAGGAGAGGAAGTGAGAACACAACCGTATGATGGAGAACCAAAAACAAAAATGAGCTCCTTCAATCACTCCCAAAATCCATTTTAACTTTTGTGTGATCATTTTCTTTCTTATTATTATTCCGTTTCAAAGTACTTTTCATTATTCTACGCATATCCACATTTTAAATCTCAATTTTGTTTTCCAAAAATATAAACTCGTCTCTAACTCTCATTTCTAAATTTTTTTAATTAATATTTTTATTAAATGATTGAATTTACAAGTTTTTTTTTAGTTCAACCATATAAGGATAAGACAAATGTAGAGCTAAAACGTGAGATAATAAAAAATTTAATAAGTAAATAAATATTAAATATTTTAAAATAAAATCAATATCATTCTATCTAAGTGTGTGCATATATATTGACTATATTGTAAGTGAAAATTTTTATTATTTATTTTTTCCAAGATGATTAAATAATTAAAAAAAAGAGTCTTTATTTTATTAGAAGTATTTATAATTTCTTTTAAAAAAATTAAAATGTTAGACAGTGAAAATAGAATATTTAGAAATCAAATAACTTAATTACAAATAATATGAATATTATTATGATTAAATTTTTATTTAGAAAGGTAAATTTTGACAGTTTGAATCATATAGCCAAATGAAAAAACTAAATTTATATTTAAAAAAGAGAAATAAATAATGAGATAATTAAAGAGAAAAAAATAACGTCCGTAAACTTGAAAATGTATCAATTTTACTCTAAATTTTCAATTTTATCGAGTGACACCTTAGACTTTAATAAATTTTTCAATCTTTGCCTTAAAATTTAAAAAGTCTGGCAGTTTTTATCTTTTCATATACTTTTGTTTGAAAACTTGTTTTAAAAAAGGTCTCCTGTAGTCCAATTAATTACAAAATATAATATATGGCTAGTACAAGATTGATAGAATTTCAAAGATAAATATGAGTTTGAGAAATTTATTTAATTTTCGATTTTGTGCATTGATGGAACTTAGTTTTATGCCTAGACATGACTATCACTGAAATTGGTGAATTTCGGTATATTTTTCCTTTTTTTGTTTTGGTTAAAATTGGTGGTGAACATAGCGGAATTTGAATAGAAGATAAAAGTTGGAACACTTGTCTAAGTAAAGATTCAATTGGATGAAATTGAAGGTCTATGATGAAAATTAATACACCTTTTGCCAAGTTTAAGGATTAATTAATTAATTATTCTTTATCAAAATTTGGGAGGGCTATGACCCCTAACACTTAAATGCTCTACTCATGTATGTAAGAGTGAACATTCAAGCTTCTAACCTTTTGGTGAGATTATAATGTCTTAGTAATTAATTGAGCTATGTTTAAGTTGACCATTGAACTTATGAGCCTAGGAATAATAATTATAATATACAAAAAAAAATCTAGTTAATTACCTTTTTTTTAGTTCAAATCTAGCTAATTACTTGTAGAGGTTAAAAATCTTAATGGAATTTGTTATGGATAATTTGGACAACTAGATCAAATCCAGGAGAATAGAAGACAAATAAGCCAAACTGGATCAAACTCGAGGCCTAGAGCGATATTGGGCCTGGGAAACTAAGGAAAAAGGCCAAAAGGCCCAAAAGTCTCGCTCAACCCAAACCGGATTGGGCCGAACTGGTCCACGTGTGCGTGACATGCCTCCTCCCCATCCGTAGTCTGAATCATTTTCGAGGGCCCCACTTTCTATCCCTGACCTAATTCTATTTAGAAAAAGGGAAGAGACCCTAGGTCAACCCTCATATAAATACTACATTATAACTCAATGGGAGGTAACTCATTCTTAATCTTCACTTTTTAAAGGCTTGCTACACTTATTTCCTCTCTGACTTAAGAATTAGAGTGGCTATGGCAAGCACCACACATGTGGGCAGATTTTCTTTGTTTTGCAAGCCACCTCGTTTCCCTGAAAATAAAAATTCACTATTGGTTTCACGTACAAATCAAGTGCATTCTCTTTGCCCGAATTTGTGCATCAACATAACCCATTGTTTTTCCATATATGTGTGGAACAAATTTTGGACCGCTATATCTACTCTGTCCATTTACACTGAAATACATAATTAATTAATATATTTTAAGTTAAAATATTATTTTACTCTATTATACTTGGCAACTTATCTTACCTTAGACATTACTTTCAAATTTCTAAATTTAATCTACTTTAAATACATCTTCAAAATAGTAGTTTGGGTTTGTTTTTTTTTTTAAACACATTCTGGTCTTCCCTCTATTTTTTTTTATTTTTTTATTTTTTAGTTTTGGAGAATATTTTTACATTGTGCCATTTTTGAAAGTACAAAGTCTAAATTTAAATATTTAAAAGGATATGAACTAAAATCAAATAAGCCTCAAGAGAAATTGTTGAGGGAGGGTGGAATAATGTGGTTGGCATTTTTTTTTCTTCATGGATAAGACAAAAAGAATTACAACACAAAAGGAGGTTCCATATTTCTACACGTTTCACTATCCTTTATCACCCATCAAAGGCGCTTGCCATAAATGAACAATACTTAGTTGCACTCCGGGTGCAAGTACCATTTAATTGTTGACAATAAGGGGAGAGAAAATATTTTCCACCTTGTGTCAACAATTGAATGGCGGGAGTAGGAAGATTCATACACCCCAAAGTGCTGCCAAGTATCGTTCGCCAGAAATTCCTATAGACAAATCCCTTGTTGTTCCATTCCTACCACCATTTTTGCATGCGTACGGCAACGAGAGAAAGTGACAAAAATATAATTTGAATGATTATTAATAAGCATATATATAGATTCCAAAATTTGGCATCATTTTTTTCAACGCTCAATAACGAGAAATTATTTGAGGAGGTCACCACAATATGGCTAGCGATTTTATACCGTAGAGGTGGAGAAAAAAACTCTGAAAGTACTTCAAATTTTTATCTAAAAATTATTAGGATACACAACTATTATGACAGACTCATTAAATAATTTTTCCTCCCACAACAATTGAGATAGTATTTTAAGCTTATTTTATAGAACCCTCGTTATTCTCAAATGTGAAAACTTCCTTATTTGAACATACAGTAGGCGCCGGCCTTAAATGAAGATGTGGTACAAGTACAATTTAAAATTTCCCTATAGACATACAATTCACACACGGCTGGCAAGTGGCAATAAATAAAGCACAGTCAGAACAAAGAATCCATACGAGACGATCTAAAGCAGATCAAGAGATGGAGAATGCAAAAAATCATCACTTTGTTTTGGTTCATGGGGCCGGCCAGGGCGCTTGGTGCTGGTTCAAGCTCCTCAACCTTCTCCACTCTGCCGGCCACCGAGCCACCGCCATCGACCTCGCCGGCGCTGGCGCCGACCCCACAAAGTTGGAGGATCTGACCTCCATCCACCACCACGCTCAGCCGTTGATGGTCTTCATTGAAGCTCTTCCACGACAAGAAAAAGTGATTCTTGTTGGTCATAGCTATGGCGGCCTTGTAATCTCGTTGGCCATGGAGGCTTTCCCTCATCGGATTCTTGTTGCGGTTTTTGTCACTGCTTATATGCCTCACTTCCTCTCTCCTCCTGCAACTATAGTGCAAAAGGTAAAAAGCAACATTAACTTCATTATTTGATTTTTTTTTTTTGCTTTGATTTTCTTGGAAAATTTCTATTTAATTTATGTGGCTTCTAATTCTTCTTTTGATTCGTACCCAGTTTTTCAAGAGCCTTTCTGTAGAGACTTTGTTGGATTGCCAATTTATATTCGGCGATGACCCAGAAATACCAACTTCTGTTGTTTACGGCCCAAACTTTATGAGACATAAGTTATATAAGAACTGTTCCGAGGAGGTGAGTTCACTAAATTTTCTCCCTCAATTGCTTTTTGGGCCAGAAAAAAGTTCTTTTGATGTTTAGAATGAAAAATTTAATAAAAACATGATTAGTTAACCAACTCTTTGTTTTAAGGTTGTTTCTTTTTTTGAAGTTATTCTGAGTATAATGATGTTAATTATCTTTGGCATTATGCAATCTTTCTCGCACAATTTTTAAGGTTTGATTCTTTTTATGATTATTTAGGATTTGGAGTTGGGGAAATTGTTGGTGAGGCCATTCAAGATGTTTTTTGAGGATTTGACCAAAGAATCCGTTCTAACCGAAGCGAAATTCGGGTCGGTGAATCGGGTTTTCATCATGTGCGAAGGAGATGAAGTTATGGAGAGCAAATTCCAGAAGTTGATGATAGAAGAATTCCCACCGGAAGCTGTGAAATGCATCAATGGAGGAGGCCATATGGTCATGCTTTCAAAACCCACACAAGTTTTCCAGCATTTGATTGAAGTTGCTGAGAGTTTTAATTCACCAAATCAATACGACCATCAAGTCTTCAGTAGCTTTGAGAAATTAGCTGCCCTCGATTAATGGCTCATGAGCATAAAAAAACTTAAAGAAGTCAGATTTCCCAAGCAATTAAGATGATCAGCAAGTTTTAATTTGTCAGAAAAATTTTAACAACTTTGTGTGAGAGGATTTGGCTTTGTTTGCTAAGCATCAATAAATTCAATTGCTTGCAAATATTTATTAAAGTTTTTTTTTACCACAAATATTTATAAAGTTTGTTGTGCAACTATTCATAACCTCAATACAATTTTCAGTTGTTCTAAAGAATAAAACATTGGTAAAAACGCAAACAAAAAAATTTAAAGGGTACTCATGAGAACAACATTTTTTTTAAAAAAAAACAAACAACCAATGATTTTTTTAAAGCAACTTCCTGGGTGGCTCCTTCTGATGTTGCACAAGATTTTATTAGATTAATTATTGAGAATGACATCCTACCTGTGACATTATTAATGATCTGTTTTTGAAAATGGCTATTATTTGATAAGGTACCTGCTAGTTGATAAAAGTGTACAAAACTCACTCAGTCACTCGTACACAACTGCAAATATTACTTACTGCAGTAAACTACACAGCAGAGTACCTGCTGTAAATTTATTGAGTAATTGTCGTGTGATTGATGGAATTGACTGCGCAAATCTTGCCATATTCACCAGCTACAATACTTTCCAAATTTACATGCCAATAGCTCCTTAGATCACTGAAATTCGACAAATTCATTTACTTCTTTCAATAAGGAAAGTCAATTCGCCAATCAACCAACTATCCGTTGGCTACAATCAAGCAGTTTTCAAGAGCATCTTCAGCCTCTTTTCCTTGCTCAATTCTTTACCTTTTGAGCACCATTTTCTTATGTGTTTTTAAGGTTTGTTGTCTATACTGAATAGTAGGGGTGTTCAAAAAACCCGATGACCTGAAAAACCCGATCAACCCAACCCAATTCAATGGTTTGGGTTGGGTTATCAACTTGTTTGGGTTGGGTTGGGTTCAAACAAATGGAAACTTTATGGGTTGGGTTGGTTCGTGGGTTCACCAAAAAGGAGTTTGGGTTAAACCGAACCAACCCGAACTTCTTATTAATTTAAAAAAATAATTTTTTTTACTTATATTACAACTATATGTACATATATTTATTTTAATTTTATAATTATTTTTAGATTATTTATTATTCAACAACTTTTTAAAATAAGTTTTTGAGTCTTTGGAAGGTAAAAATTCATGATATAAATTGAAATTGAATTGCTAATCTTAATTCAATATTTAAAAATAAAATAAATATATATTTTATATATCAATACTTAACTTTTTCTTAAAATAAAATTTTGAGTTTATAACTCGACCAACCCGAACCAACCCAACCCAAATATTTCATGGTTGGGTTGGGTTGAGTTCATTATTTAATAAGGGTTGTTTGGGTTGAAGAAATTTGCAACCCGAATAATTGGGTTGGGTCTAAAACGTACCTCAACCCGACCCAACCCAACCCACGAACACCCCTACTGAATAGTTAAGCAAATGTGATTTGTTTTCTCTTTTTCACATAGCATTTTGAATCAATTCTTAAGGATTCTGTCAAAGCTGAAATTTTGAAACAACTCTCATATGGCCAAGATAGAACGTGAACTTACGGTTCAATTATTTCATCAATGCTCCAACTTGGTGTCGATCTAAGAAACTCACCCACTCCAATTACCTACTTTGGAGATCTCAAACATTACCTCTTGTGCGCAACTTGGGCATGTAACACCACCTACAAGATTATTGCCCACCAGAGGAACAACTCAAAGACATAGAAGGAAAAATGTCCTCAAATCCTTGCTATACCAAATTTCTCAACAATGATGGATTGCTAATTTCATGGCTGTTGGGAGCCATCACTGAGGAAGTTCTTGCAACAATTGAAGGAACGGACAAGGCTCAACGAGTGTGGAACTCCCTTGAGGAACAACTCCTAACATTAATCAAGGAGAATGAAATCCACTTGAATGAGATGTTGGTAAGTATGAAAAAAGGTAATCAAGAACTAGATGAAATTCTACAGAAATTCAAGTCCATTTGTGATAGATTAGCGGCAATGAAAAGGCCCGTGGGTGACACTACAAAGATTTTTCACCTTGCACAAGGTCTTGGAGGTAAGTATAAAGACTTTTGGATAGCTATGCTATCTAAAGCTCCCTACCCAATCTATAATCAGTTTGTTTTGGCTTTAAAAACTCATGAGCAACAACTTCTAACTGATATTGAAGAAGAAAAAGCTGCTTAGTTAGATCACAACCATGCTTTTTATAGTTAATGAGGAAGAGTGAGAGGGAGCGGAAGGCATTTCTCATCAAGAGGACGTGAGTGTCAGCAAGGAAACCTACCTCACTTATCTTCCTCATCTCCACAAACCAGCCGCAACAAGGTCAATTAACTCACACAAATCAAGAGGTAAAACCTATACAACAGCAAGACAACAGCTCCTTTAAGCAGTTCAAAGGCATTGTGTATCAAATCTGTGGTAAGATGAATCACTCTGCCTTAGAGTGTTGGAACCGGTTTGATCATGCTTACCAATTGGAAGATATTCCACAAGCATTAGTTGCCCTCACCTTGGATGAACAAGTTGATCTAAATATGCATGCCGACTCAGGAGCTACCGCCCACATTGTGAACGATCCAGGTAAAGTCTCTTACAAAACTCCTTATTATGGAAATGAAAAAAATCTATGTAGGAAATGACAAAGGTCTTAAAATATCACACATTGGCTCTCATGATATTCACACAAACAACAATACATTAGCACTTAAAAATGTTCCAAGTTGTTTCTAAAATGGAAAAGAATTTGTTATTTATTAGTAAATTAGCTCATGGTAACAATTGTTCTAATTACCTTTAATGCTAACAATTTTTTCATCAAGAACAAACATGGAATGATATTAGGCAAAGGCTATAAGACTGCTGGATTATATGCTTTGGAAGAATATAACCAAGAACCGTTTTTTGCATACGTGACCACCTCTAGCACAAACAAAGCTCCATACTCTATTTGGCATCAACGTATGGGACACTTGAGTGATAAAGCACTAAAGCATCTTCATGAATCTCATTTATTAGATGTTTCTAGTTGGAAGAAAGAATCTATTTGCATTACATGCCAAATGGGCAAAAGTTGCCAACTACATTTTTCATCATCAAATAATATCTCTTTGGTTCCTTTGCATAAAATACATTGTGATCTTTGGGGCCCCCAACCATCTCTTCTTGCCAAAATTATATATACTTTGTTAGCTTTGTTAATGACTACTCTAGGTATACTTGGCTTTATCCCCTTAAAAGGAAATCTAAATCTTTTGATTGCTTTCTTAAGTTTCAAAAACTTGTAGAAAATCAACTTGAGAGAAGAATTAAAATTTTTCAAAGTGATGGAGGAGGAGAGTTTACGTCATTAGCTTTAAAACATCATCTAGAAAATAATGGAATCCACCATCAATTTTCTTGTCCACATACACCTCAACAAAATGGCTTAGTAGAATGAAAACATAGGCACATATAGTTTAAAGTGGATTGACTCTCCTCTATCAATCTCAAAACACCTACAAAATATTGGGTAGATGCCTTCCTAATTGTGGTTTATCTTATTAACAGAATGCCAACCCCAACTCTTGATATGAAATGTCCCTACTCAACTCTTTTGATAAACAACCAACTTACAATTGCCTTAGAACGTTTGGATACTTATGTTTTCCTTATATGAGAATGTGCAATAAGAACAAGTTTGAGAAAAAGACACATCCTTGTGTTTTTATAGGTTATAGTCTAATTCACAAAGGTTTTAGATGTTTAGATCAAAAAACGAATAGAGTCTATACCTCACGACATGTAATCTTTGATGAAGATTTTTTCCTTTTAGCTCTCACAAATTAATGTCTCAAAACGAGAACAAGTTGTTGTCTGTTACTACTTTTACAAATGGGAGATTGATATGGAGGAACACACCAAGGAGAATAGCTTGGCTAACAAAGAAAATGACCATGTAGCAAATCCATCCAAGTAGCAGATTGTGATTGCAGGGTATACCATTTTGAAGATCACGCATCAGCAGCGAACGTAACTGATAAGTTCATTATATATATATGTTTTCTATCTTGTTTATGTTGTTTTTAGTTAGTTTTCATTTAGTTTTTGATTTTTAACTCTTGATTTTATTTTATTTTTATAGGTGATCAATGTTGGTATTTTAAAGGTCATGTTTGAAGACTTTTATAAGGACTTTCAGGTTGAAGTTTTTAAAAAAAAAAAAATAAATAAATAAATTACGGCGCCTAGGCGCCCGAAATAGAGGCAGAACGCTAGGAAGGCAGAGAAGGCAGCGCCTAGGCGCTGTTTTGGGCGCCTAGGCGTTGCGAATACAGCAGATCGCGATTTTCAGATCTGTTTTGCCCTCTGCTATATATACATCTTTTTCTTTTCGATTTTAGGAGGCCAAACCGAGGGTTTATGCCCTAAACACGACTCCATGCTATTTTGAGAGGATTTGGGAGCATTTGTGAGCGGATTGAAGCAATATTGAAGATTTGGAGCTTGGATTCTTGAGATAACACCTCAGAAACTTGAGATCTCCATTTGTTTGCAATCTCTTCTCTTTTCCTTCAAATTTTTAGTTAATTTTATGGCTGTAAAGTAGAGATTTCTGGGCTTTGTTGAATGATTTTGTATGGTTTAATCTCTACTTACTTGGGTTTATTGTTAAACACTGTTTTTATGCTTGATTGATGGAAAATTTGGATTAATTTCTTAAGTAATATATGTTTATTGCTTTTAGGGCTTTGAATCATTATGCAATTATTTCTTAATGCTTTTAACCATTGTTTCTCTAATTAATTGAGGTATTTCTAAGTTGAGCTCGAGAGAGAATACTTAGTTGAGCTTAATGCGCAATTAATTAACTACTCGAGTGACAACGAGATTAATAGCTAATTAATTGTAGTTGGTGATGAAGGTTAATTAGTTGGGCATTGGTTAATCGATTAGTTTTCTAAGTGGAAACTCAAAGGAGAGAAACTTAGACAATAACCCAATTGCATAACTAGTGTTTATTTACCGGAGTGACAGTCGGAATTAATAAATAAACATTAGAAGTTCGTAATGAAGAGTCTTAACGCCTTGTATGAGTTAGCTAGCGCTAGGGAGACCTAGGTTAGTTAATTGGTACATTGAGAGTGGAGGAGACCGAGAGGAGATTCCACATCTTTAGAGCTTCTAGACTTATGAGTTCATTGTCCATGGGGTTATAATTGTTTGTTAACTTAGTAATTAATCCTCTCCCAAGTTATCCCTCTAGTTTGTGCCTCCCATTTATTTTTCTGTTTTTATTTTCTTTTTGTTAGTTAGTTTATCTTCTCTTGATTTCGGATCTCTAAATAAAGTTAAGTGAGAGTATTCGTGGTAATTAATTGAATTAAAAGTCGATCTCTGTGGATTTGATACTCGGTAGGAATACCATTTTATATTACTTGACCCGTGCGCTTGCGGAAACGTATTTGTACGCCCAACAGTAACACTTCAACCAACACAACAGTCACTTGAAGAACCCGCAACAAAATGGCCAACCCGATTGCTCACTTCCCACTTTTGATGCTCTCTGCACGCAAATCACAAGGGACATAAATGTGCAAACCACACAGCACTTCAAAGCAACCTCGCAAAATGCCCACTTTCAAGAAAGAATATAACTCCTCATGTCTATCTGATAGTCAACAAAACATCGACCAAAAGACAAGACAGCAACATGATGATCACATTGAGGAACAACAACATGTTCATCTTGAGGAAAGAAATGTGGATTTAACAGGCAGTAACACCACTAGAACAAACCAACCAAATCAATTAGTTGATCCTTCCATGGATAAAATGAGCTATGAAAAAAGCGAAAAAAAAAGCCTTTGAAGATATATCTTTTTATATCCTTTGAAGATAGCTTTTTATAAAATGAGCTATGAAAAAAGCAAAAAAAAAAGGCGGAAAAGAAGCGCTAAAAAAATTTAGTCGCCCGCTTAAATTATACGGAAAGTTCCGTGAGAATTTTAAGCGCCATCCCCTTCCCTCCATCTCTCTCTTTTATTTTCCCTCTCCCTCCATCTTTCTTTGTTATTTTTCATCTTAGAGCTTTTAGGGTTTTTTACTTCCTCCCATTTCGACGATGATGACTAACAGCTCCCATTTGACGATGACGCAAATCAGCTTATGACAACGACACAAATCCATACACACCAACAATCATCAAACATCTGGAAGAAGAGAAGTCGCTTATCATATTTTCTATGGGCAATGTCCACAGATCTTTGTCTCGTGTGGGTAAGGTGAGAGGCCAGACACCGAAGGTTGCTGAATAGGACAAGAAGAAGAAGCCACGAGGACATGCCCACAAACTGATGCAAAATAACCGCTGATTGTTCAATGTTGTTGTTGGCTTCAGCAATAAGAGAGGAACAAGCTTGATAAAGAGCTTGTCGAATGCTCTATCAAATAAAATTATTAACCAGACCTTTACAATTTGTAGTAATAATGGCCATGGTCGATCTCAGGGATTGGGTTTCTTAGCTTAATTAAGTACTATAATTACTAACGCTCAAATTTTATCTAGAGAACCAACAATAGAAGAAAAGTCAGATTAAAACCTAAAATAATTATTTACATGGTTGGAGACACTTAGAGGGAACCTTCTTGAAACAATGATTTAATGTCATAAAACTAATTTGATCGTATAAAAGAGATAACTTACGTAAATAACAGTTATAAGCCAATAAAATATCCAATTTATTAGTTGACTAAACATCATGATTAGTGATAAATCAACATTCCAGTCTATTTTTATAACTAAACATTCCAGTCTATTTTTATAACTAAAAATTTCATTTCCATGCAAACATTCACTAATAGTTATACATTCAGATCTAAATTCGAGTTCTTCTTTTTCAAGCAAAAACCCAATTTTATCATAATTAAACGTTGGCCAAACGATTAAACAATAATTTCTAGAATGCATAAATAAAATTGCTACAATATAAGTATATCTAAAGTTAAACCAAATCAAGTTCAAGACAAAAATCATTCTCCCGAAATTCAACAATTACATATTAAGATTTAAGCAAACATCTAAAAAACGAAAGCTACAAAATAAATGAGAAAGTAAGGAAAAACTCTCGCGTGCCACACTCGTTCCCGTCGTGAATCGCCGCGATCTCGAACCTTGAATGTCTTCCTCAGCTCTCAAAAGTGCTCCCTTGGTCCCAAATATTATGTAGAAATCAATTCTAGACTGGTCCCTCTCCAAATGGTCTCCCTAAAATCGAAGCCATAATATTGTATTTATATCCTCGGGACAGCGTCTCGACGCTGTACCCTAATCGCATAAAAAACATGGAGAGTCGGGGTAGCGTTGAGACGCTGTAGACAACGTCTCGACGCTACGGACGGAAATTCTCTTACGAGCGCGTTTCTGGCTTCGAGACGCTATAAAGCAGCGTCTCGACGCTACTTCTGCGGAAATTCGAGATTGGAAGGCTTCACTTATAGCGTTGAGACGCTATGGACAGCGTCTCAACGCTGTCCTTTCGGGCTTTCTCACTTGTAACACTTCTTCTACTTATCTTCTTTGCTCCAAAGTGTGTCTTTAAGCTTTAATTATGCTCCAAAAAGCCCGGTTAGCTCAAATTGCTCAAAATCTACAAAATAGATAAAAAAAAATGCATGAAAGCTCACTGTAGACATATAAAACCAACACAAATCTAAGCCTAGAAATAGCACACTTTTGAGTGCTATCAAAGCTCATATGAGAAGTAAGAGACTCAAGAATGCAGTATAGCGACCATTTTTTTCCTGTTATTTGGAGATACTATTTCTCGTAGTTTTGTGTGTTTCTGCTTTAGATTAACAAAATTCGGTTGTGTTCTGCTTCCTAGTTTGGTGTTGGTGTTCTGCTTCTGTAATTAACTCAAACTAAAGTTAGATTAGAACAAGGTTAATTAAGAAATTAAAAGTAATTAATTAAGAGAGATTATTTACATACAAGGCATTAAGAGTGCTGTGAATTTTGAAGTTCTCCTCCAAAATGGTAGATTGTTCGCTAATTTTCCTGAATCAAAACCTAACTATGTGTATTTGTGCATATATATATGTATGTAAAGTTTTAAATCGTTTTTAACTCTTTGTTGCCTTTTGTTCGTGCAATTTAATAGTTCTTGCTTATCATCTATTCTATTTTTTTTTCGTTGCTAGTTCATTGGAAGATGTGTAAAATATAGTGTGTGAACATTGCTTGTGTATTTCTAAGTTTCTTTGATTCCTTCTTGAAGTCTTCTTTTAAAAAGAATGCAATGGGTGTTAGTTCTTGAACAAATGGGGTTAAATAAAGATGAATACACTTTTGTGAAGTGAGATTTGATTGAATGCTGGAATTTGATTTATAAAATTAAATCTCGCAACATTATCACTACATTTGGTTTTCTTCTCTACCTCTCTCGCTTTACCCCTCTTTTTGCCATTGTCTGTTTCAATTTCTTACGTTCAGTTCTCTTTCATCTCTCTTTCTTTTCTACTCACATTTAAAACCCATCCTAGCTCTTTAAAAAATGATACATCGAAGTTCAAGGTTGGGAGGTCACAGAGAAGGAAGAGAATAAGAAGATAAAGGTGAAAAATATGTTTGTCATATTTTGAGCTTCTTTAAATATGTAGCTTGTTATGATTTAGAATTGCAAAATCTTACAAAAGTTATTTCTTACCAAAAAAAATATTATTTGAAAATTTGGAATTTTTTTTATATTATATTGATAACAAAATTAGGGACATGGTGGGTGCAATAGCAAAAACTAAAGATGATGTGTTGTTTGGGTGCTTTAGCCAACATTGAAGATGTTGTAAAAGTTGCACATTTGTTCATGACAACTCAGGTAATTTATGTATCTCTTTACTTTTTGTTGATTTATGGTCTAAGGAATAACTATTATCTTCTCCTTTTTTAATGTTGCTTTAATATTGCTTTTGTATGATCTCTTTCTGCAGTGAATTTCCCATAGCTTATCAGATAGTGGTTATTTAACGTGATGGCACATTAGAAAATTGGGGTTTGAATCACTTCCTCTCCAAAGGAGCAGTTTATGTGTTGTATCGTGAATTAGAGAATGAGATGAACAGATTGAATAGGTTAAGTTTTTTGTCATTTCTTTTCTTATTTGAACCTTCATGGATGCATTTTATTTGCTTGGTTGCATGATTGTACATTTGGTATAATCCTTTGCATATTTCATGTGCTTCCACTGCTTGAGAATTAATGGCTATTCCTGTGGTAAGAATAATGTATCTCAGTAGAATTAATATGTAGTGTTTGTCTTACATTTGAGATGTTTCCATTATCCTTACGTCAATGAATGTTGATTTTTTAACTCCTCTCCTCTTAGCATCACTTTCATCCTTATGTCCTCTCCCCCATAAATTTAGAATATGCAAAGGAAAATTGCCTAGTGTGTGTTTGCTGATACGCTTGTGAAAAATCAGGAAATGGATGGCTGTGAAGTTCTTAGACATCTTTAACTTGACCAATGTGAAGGAGGCCTCTGTTGAGACTAATCTTCAAAGCTTAGAGGTTCTTTTGCTTAAGCTCCTTGTTTATTTTTTAATTCGATTTGTAGATTTAGATATATTATATGGTTCTATCTTGGATTCATTCCCTTCTTTTTGGATAAGCATATTGGATTTTGTGTCTTTGTTATCTCTGTTATGATATTTGTGGTCTTATTCCTTAAATCTCATATGGAGTTGTTTTTTGTTCTTTTTGTTGCTGAGCATTACACTGTTTGGTTGCATGCTAAAGGGAGGTGTACTCAAGTAATTCTTTGTTTGTTTTTCTTTGTTGCTGTGCATTACACTCTTTGATTTTCAAGACTACTGCTGAACATTCTTTAATTCCACACTATTGGTAAAAAATTATTGAACTTTATGAGTTGTAGATGTATCAACCCACTCATTCCAAAATTGGAAGGAACGGCTGAAGTACGTACTGTGATGCATGGGTTGTACCCTCACAAACACATCTTGGAACTAACTCCTTCCGTTTTTATATTTCTGTGAACTTAATAGGTTAGTTATTGGCCATTTATTTTTTTAGTGAGTTAATAGTGATTTTAATTTAAGTTTCACAAACTTTCGTGCATATGGTTTATGTTGTTATGTTATAATATCTTCCTATGATAAGCCAGTATCTTGCATGCCAATAATAATGTCTAATGGGAGCTGATGATAGTAGATAATGAAATTCTCTTGTTGGCAAATTTGGTACTTTTCTTTGCCTTTTCGTTTTCTAGATACTCGCGTCCTTCTTCTGTAGGTTGTTTTTGTCTTGTTTCATTATGTAATAACCAACAATATGTATAGGTGGGGAAACTCTTGACATTGTTGTACTCAAGTGAAATTCTATAATATTTTTTACTTGGAAAAACATGAGTCTACCATTTTTGGTTGGGTTGAGAGTAAGAACTAGAGCAACTTAAGTGAATTTAAAGTATCCTATCAAGCTTTTGAATAACATTTGATTATAATTTGTTTAAGAAGTTGAATGAGTTTTCGCCATGATAGGTTGGAAAGGCAATATTCAAGAATGCTAAAGTGTGGAAGCTTTCATTGTAGCATTGGCGTTGAGGTTTGGATTTTGTGAGTGTTTATCATAAGTCTATTTTTTCTCATTCTATCACGTCTTTTTAGTTTCTAAATGAGAAGTCCTCTCTTTCTTAGGAAAGAAATGGAGTTTAGTTCATTGATATCAAATTGTATTAAGTTTAATTTCTTGGGCTTGTAGAGATCTGTATTTTTACCAACCAAAGAAGAAGAAGAAGATACAGTGAGGAACAACAACACACAAGAATTGAGTGATTTTGCGAGAAGCCTCCATCCACTATAATTGTCCGCTAGGAATTCAATGACCAAAAAAAGAATTATTTCAGGTACATCACAAGAAACTCTCTACTTTCTAATTTTTCTCTTTGCCATTTTCATCGTCATGCCACTTTCATGGCAAGAAGTTTTGACATTTAGTATTGTTTTTCATGGAAAATAATCTTTGTTGTAGTATAGAATCAAAAATAGAATTAAAGGTGAGATAGGAGTTTAAGAAAAGTTTGTTTATAGACATAATTTTTTGTAATTTGTTTTTACAGGTGGATGAAATGAGAGAGGCTTTACAAATGGATGAAGATGAAACAACTCATTTGGCCCTTGGAGTCCATGAAGATGAAACAACTCATTTGACCCTTGAAGTTTGGACTCCATATTATTTTAATTTTGAAAACTTGGTGAATTTTTTATTTAGTCCACTCACTTGTTAGAAATTATTTTGTGAATTTCTTTTAGTGTTGGACACAGTATTTATTAAATATGTTATTTGATGTAATGAATTACAAAATTTCAATTATGAAATGGAAGTTGTGATATTTTATCATTTTACATGTTATTTGATGAATATGAGTGAAATGGTTTATAACACCCCTAGAAGTACCAAAAGATTACCATTATGACAATTTGCGTAATATATGTTAATTGACATGAAAAAGGTATAAAAGCTTTTGATAGTGTAAAGAAAAAGTTATAAAATCTCATAATAGTGTAAAAAAAAAAATTAATAAAGGAACTTATAATAGCGTCAAAAAGGTGTTATTATAAAGTTATGGTAGTGTCCTTTGTTAGCTATAGAAACTTACAATAGCTATAATATTAAAGGCTATAATACATTTTCATAGCAAGGTAAGTAGGCTATATTTTTATAGTTTTTTATAGCTAACAAAAAACGCTATCAAAAGTCTTGGACTTTTAATAACATGGGCTGTCAGGACTTTCGAAAAAAGCTATAAAAAGTCTATTATAGCGTTTTCTGTTAGCTATTATATCCCTTTTTTCTTGTAGTGTCGATCCTCAACCACTCAAAAACGAACAGGTAACATCACTCCCAAACATTAGTGAGAACTTGTACATTGACCTCTATTTTTCCTCTGCAAGTGCAACTAATGAAGGTCCAACAACCAAAAATCAGGACCTGATGTCTCCAGCTACCAACAACAACACGAACACTCATCACATGGTGACTAGACGAAAGTTGCAATTTGATCCCCAACTAGACCTTACTCTTCATCAAGAGATACAATGGAACTAGAGGGAACCATACATTTGTAACTCTCCATCAGCAGACTGAACCCAAAGGCTTCAAGACAACTATGAAAATTCTGCATTGGAAGGACGCTATGGACGAAGAGATAAAAGCACTATCAGATAACCACACGTGGAAGCTTGTCCCAAAACCACCCAATACAAACGTTGTAGGCTCCAAGTGGATCTTTAACACAAAGTTCAAGGAAAATGGCTTTATTGAAAGATTCAAAGCACGCCTAGTGGCCTAAGGCTACTCTCAAGTTGAGGGCATAGATTATGAGGAGACCTTCAGTCCTATGGTAATACCAACCACTATTCGATTACTTTTGGCCCTAGCTTTGACCTTTGGATGGTCCTTCAGACAACTAAATGTGAAAAACACATTCCTTCATGGTTTACTCAAAGAAGAAGTATTCATGGCTCAACCTCCTGGTTTTGAACACACTCAACTACCACATCGCGTGTGCAAACTCAAGAAATCGCTCTATGGGCTTAAACAGGCCCTAAGGGCATGGTTTGAAAGACCATCTTAGTTCTTATTACATATCGACTTCACTTGTTCATGTTTAGATGCCTCTTTATTCATTTTTAAGCAAAACTCTATTTTATTACTAATGTTGGTTTATGTGGGTGACATCATTCTTACAGGAAACGATATTGGACACATGACGCAACTCATTCAAACACTGAGTTCGAAATTTTCACTAAAAGACTTAGGCATTCTTCATTAGTTCCTTGGTGTTGAAGTTCATCAAACCTCCACAGGGATGATGCTCACACAAAGAAAATACACCAAGGACTTGCTCGACAAAGACAAAATGTTAGAGGCTGCATGCGACAGCACCCCACTCTCCACGTTTGTTGTAGCGGCTCCAAATGACAATGATCTAGTTGATGCCACGGAATATTGAAGCCTAGCTGGCTCACTCTAACATCTCACTCTTACAAGACCAGACATTATCCATGCTGTTAACAAAGCATGTTAACACCTTCAACAACCAAAACTCAAAAATCTCAAGGTCGTCAAGCAAATCCTCAAATATTAAAGGGCACAATAGACTATGGTATTGTTAGGGACAAACGACCCTCTACATATATCTACACTGGTATGATATTGTTCACTTTGGGCATAAACCCTCATGACTTTGTTTTTAGTTTCACCTAAAAAGGCCTCATACCAATAGAGATAGTATCCCTCACTTATATACCCATGATCTTCTCCTTATCTAGCCGATGTGGGATTTTAGTCACACTCCCAACAATCATTTCCTCGAACAAAGTATCAATCGAGCCTTCCCTCAAATAGTCATCTATCTGTCTAGCTCTTTATGGCCAACTCCTTTACTAAAACACACTGCCTATCTGAGATAGAGCTCTCTACCACGAATCTCCACCATGACTACTCCTTCGAGGCTAGCCTCTTTTGTTCGACACCGGAGGATTCTACCAACCACGGCTCAGGAGCATGACTCTGATACCACTGTTAAGGATAAACAACCCTCCATATATCTCCACATTGGTATGATATTGTCCACTTTGGGCATAAAACCTTATGACTTTGTTTTTGGTTTCACCCAAAAGGCCTCATACCAATAGAGATAGTGTCTCTCACTTATATACCCATGATCTTTCCCTTATCTAGCCGATATAGGGCTTTGGTCGCACTCCCAACAAGTATGTTCTTCTATAAACATAGCTCACTCAACTTATATGCTTTTTGTGATGCAGATTAGAGGGCTGTTCTGATACTTCGATGGAGAACCACTAGATTTTGTGTTTTTCTTGGCTCCAACTTAATCTCGTGGGCATCTAAGAAGCAACCCACTATTGCACGATCCAGCTTCGAAACTGAATATCGAGCCATGGAAACCACCACCACTGAATTGACATGGCTAACTTTTATGTTCAAAGATATGGGGATACCTTTCTGTAAACCACCTCAATTGTTTTGTGATAACATGAGTGCCCTCCACATGACAATCAATCCAGTGTTTCATGCTTGAACAAAGTACATTGAGATGGATTTGAAAGAAATAATCGAATTAAACCCACAACGGAAGAGTTAGAATCGACTTTGATTTTATTTAGAATTAAACAATAAAAATTAAGTTTAAGCAAAACATACTTAGAAAATAACATGGAGATATTTTACGACGGTTTTTTACTTCTCGTGTTCCAAGACTTCGCCAAAAGTCTTCCTTGCTATGACTCAAACACAGGACCAATGATTGTGGGAGCCTCTTGAATGAAAATCTATAAGGGATTGGAGATGAAGAGGTCTAGAGAGAATTCTCTAATTCTCTATTGAAAAGATGTGTGTTGTATTTAATAGCTCAACCTAAGGGTTCTATTTATAGAGACTAAGGGCAAATTTTTGCCATAATTAAAATATTATATTTTAATATCTAATATATTGAAATATATCTTATACTTATTTGAATCTCATTCAAATCTCCTACGATATTTATTTATTTGAATCTTATTCAAATTTCATAAATATCTTTTCTTTAATGTATCTAATATACATTACTTATTTTAATATCTAATGTATCAAATACAATAAATATATTTTTCTCTTTTATATTTAATATATATAATATATTAAATATTAATTTGAATGTTTCAAACTAAATATTAATTTGAACATTTCAACATTTTCCTTCGACTAAATTGATCTTTTAGTGTTACTATGAGCTAGCAAGGAGACTTTATGGACCTATAGATTATAAGCTCCAATGATACAAAATCAATTAATTAAACTATTTAATTAATTAATTTTCATTCATTAACTATAGGTCATTCTACTATAGACTTAGAGTTGCACTCTTATGCACTGTAAGACAAGTTATGTCCATAGATATAATCACTACATGCAAGTCAATCCTTCACCAGTTGTTCGAAATTACAGCTGGGTCAAAAGTCCGTTTTACCCCTATAATTACATCTTGCACTTTAAGTACTATTGATCCTCTAATGAATAATTTGTTTATGATCCAACCATAAACTAAATCCCTCTCGGGCCAGTGAGAGGGTGAGACCCCATTGTTCAAGTCTCGAAATCAGCACTTAAGGAAACTACTCATCTACTTACCCTATATGGGAATGAGTGAATTCCATCTTGTGAGATTATGTTCCCAGCTCCCTATTTGGTCAAGTCCCCAAAATGGTAGGCATATTGAATTGGCTACAAAAGCCACTCTCACCCATGCAAATCAAAGGACAAGCCCTCATAGGCAGGAGTTCATAACTTACTCAGGATTAAGATCGAATCGCATATGATCATCCTGATGAAATATTAATCTTCTCAATTAACGGATTTACAAAGAGAGATTAAATATTACGTGGTCTAGTCTTTTACAAACTCATTGTATAAGATACCCCCACTCACATGTCTCCACATGAACAATTTGGATCAAATCATTTGTAACTATTACAAAGTAGGATGTATCAATAGTGTTACTAGGATAAAACACCACGAGCTAGCAAGGGGACCTTATGGACCTATAAAATATAAGCTCCAATGATACAAAACCAATTAATTAAACTCTTTAATTAATTAATTTTCATTCATTAACTATAGGTCACTCCACTATAGACCTAGAGTTGCACTCTTATGCACTGTAGGACATTTTGTGTACCATTTTCTTATGTATTTTTAAGCTTTGTTGTATGTATTGAATAGTTAAGCAAATGTGATTTGTTTTTTCTGTTTCACATAGTATTTTAAATCAATTCTTTATTATTTTCTTTATTTAAAAGAATAATTTCTTTTTGAAATGTTTAAAGAATAAAATTTGATTGCATACCAAAGAATAATTTTTACTTTGTTTTTTGATTTGACCTCTCTCTCTCTCTCTCTCTCTCTATATATATATATATATATATATATGAGAAATCTTGGAGGGTTTATTTTTCCATACAAATAATGCTTTTACATTGTACCATGGACATATTTATAAATACCAGAAAAGACAAGAAAAATAAAGAAAATAAAAAAAAAAAGTTACACTTTACCCATCAACTCCAGCACAGTCCTACTGACTCCAATATAATAGTGGAAGTCAACAAAATTCACATCAAGATAAGATAGAAAGCGTAATGGTGGGCATTGACCAATGCCAACCACCCACTAGGGAAAGGTAGAAATAACATATAAAACTATTTATTATTAATTTCTTTGTTTTACATTTTATTTTAAAATTTTTAATTAAAACCCACAAATAAAGAATATTTTTTTTGAAAGTTAATTTCCTTCCATTTCTTACATGAATTTTAAAAATGTTTCAAAAATCTAAATTAGAAAACAACAAATTATTCATATGCTAAGGAAGTGTTAATATAGACATGAATGGATGCATATATACATACATCGTGGTCCAACAATGCACCCACATATGCATGATATTGACGTTCATTCTTATATACCAAGTTGACAAGTGACAAGGCATACATACCAAATGAATATATAGAGAAAAGAATTGAGTAAGAACAAATAACATGTGATAGATATAAACCAACATATGTGCACAATATAAACAGATAAATACATTAACTAATTAAAGTAGATCATAGATTTATGTTTAAGTAATGGAAGTTATAGTAACTAGTTGCAACCATATATATATATGTTGGAAAAATCATATAGAGATTTGATTTTGAAAAGACCACTAGAAGATCCATTGACACAAAGGAAGACCTTAGAGCACTAATTGATACCTACATTGGGAAATTTTGGGTTGGTTGGCTGTAGTTTCGAAGTGGTTTTAGGTAGTTTGGGAAATTCTGGTTTAATTAGCTGTAGTTTGGAAGAAAATTATCTAGTACTATGATGGTTTGAAGTTTTTTTTTTTTCATACTATTTCATTTATTATTTGTCATGTCAACAATATTTAAAAATGATGTAGAGTCTCACAAATAAAATAATATATCACTTGATGATGTGACAAATAAAGGATAGGGATAAGTATTGAAGTACTAGAAATTTTCTTATAATTTGATATAACTATATATGGGCCAATTGGGCACAACCTTAATAGCTTTGGATAGGTCCACTTGGATGCTATCTAGGTGAGCGTAACAATCTCTAGGCAACTTTTGAGGGTTGACTAATCAATAATAATTGCCTACATATGGTTAGTAGGAGTTCATGCTTACATTATTCACTAAAAACTATTTTTTTTGTAGATATATTTATCTATTAAATGACCAATAGAAATACATTGGGCCATAAAATAAGTAGGAGCTAGTTTTTCTATTTGCTGGTGTCTAGGGCAAGTATTGATATCGACTAGGTGTTTTTGTAATTTTCAAAATCAATTTTGATTATCTAGTCAACAAATACTATAAAAACTTTTAAAAAGTACGGGCTAAAAATATTTTTCACCTTTCTAAAAATCACATCAAATTCACTTTAAATGTCATCACACCTTTAGTAATGCAAGATTGGAAAAAAATATTCAATATGACTATCACAACGTAGAGATGCATAGTAAAAATAAAATTATTTCTCAATCATATATTTAATTGTATAAAATTGTCAATCGTACTGTGCTAGCTATATTGAATAATTTATTTGAACAAGTCTAACCAAGAGAAAAAATAAATGGTTGAAGTAGTTTAGACATTATGTCAAAAATCTAAAGTACATTTTTAAGGCCACTTTAGCAATAAAAAGGAAAACCTAGCAGTTGATGAAGGAAGGCACTAAGGTGCGAAACACCTTATAGACTATTTCTAGATTGTTGACAAAGTTCTACCTTATAGACTCAATATTCTCTCTCAAGCAATAACGATATTCATTGAACGGTAAATTGCCTATATCTCTATGACAATTCCAACAATTCGACTATGACGAACGTAGAACTTAAATTGCCACAAAACCCACAATGATATCTCTATCTCAAGTGTAAATTAGGGATCAAAACCATTTAAGTTCATCAATAATTTTTGTCTCTCAACTGCAAATTATTAACACAAAATCAATGTAAAGATTAGCTAATTCTAAACATGCATTAAGCTTAGAAGAGTTTTCACAATCACAATGAAATAGAATCATCAACCATTAACTATGAAAGAGTAGGATTCGAAAACGATTACATCAAGCTGTAGAAAGAGTAAATTAGTTCATACTAAACATCTCAATACAAGTCCTAACTAAAACTATTGAAGTCATTACAACCAATAAAAGAGAAGGGAAAGGGACAAGAAACAAATTCAGACAAATCCACGAGTTTCCAATCGTCGCTCTCGCTTCGTGATTACTCAGATCCTCCAAAATAGTGTCCAACAGTCTTCCTTTCGTTCTACCCCTCCAATCCTCTTAAATTTTACAAAAATATGTATTTATAAGCCAAAAAATCCTAGGCACGAGCCTTAGATTCATGCTTCAAAGTTCGTGGCACCTAGGCGCCGAAAACAACACCTAGGCGGTAGCATTCTGTCATCTTGCACTGTCTGTGGCGCCTAGGCGCTGATTTATAATTTTGTTTTGTTTTGTTTTGTTTTTTTTAGCTTTCAACTTGAAAATCTTTGAACTTTGACCTTCAAAATGAAATCCTTGATCACCTACAAAAATAAAAGAAATGCATGAATTAAAATTCAAAAACTATAGGAAAACTAACCAAAAACAACCTAAACAAGATATAAAAAATAAATATAAAATGCACTTATCAATTAATTAATTTTTTTAAATATGTTAGCCTTTTTAAATACTAATTTCTTAAATTGTAATACATGTTAATTTAAAGTATGTTTTTCTTATCTTCAATTAGTAAAATTATATATATTTTCGTTAATAAGCTTAAAAAAGATAAGATTGTTATGTGTAATAATTAATTTTAGTTTAAACTTTTAAAAAATTGTAGATGACATGTGGAGGAAGTGAGATATGGAGATTTTATCAACTAAAAAATTTGTTCAGTACTACTCTAATGTACATTAGATTTTCAATTTAAATAATAGTATCATATCTATAACATTTTTATATAATTTATATTTAAAAAAAATAAAATTATAGAATAAAAAGAAAAATATTTTTGTTAAAAAATTTATTTAAATTATAGGATAAAAATAATTTTTTTGTTAATAATTACTTATATTTAATTATTAATTCGTAATAATGATGAGAAAATTTATATAAAAAATAAAGAAAAATTTGTAAATTAAGAAATTAAAAAAAATTATGCAAAAAAAAAAGGAGAGAGAGGAGAGAAGAGCGAGGGAGGTAGGAGTGAGATGAGGTGAAAAAAAGAGGAGATAGGGAAGTTATGAGGTCTTGATTGACTTAAAACGTGTGGGCTTTAAAAGAAACTTTTAATAAAAAAATCCTCAGTCTAGTGCAAGTGCACACTGTCAAACAAGTAGTAAATTAGAAGTATTCCAAAGTATCGATCCCACAGAGAAAGGATGTAACAAAATTCAAAAGGTAAGTAAAGATGTTGCTCAAATTTGCAAGTGCACGAATCGTTACAAGTAATATAATAGTATGAGTATTATTATCGTTCTCCACAGAGAATGTGTAACGCCTGGCTTTTTAGGGGGTGTTAATTTTGAAATTTTGGGAATTTAAATAGATTAATTTTCAAATTTAGTATCTTGAATGGCTTCATTGGAATTTGAGAAGTTAAAAAGGGCAATTTTGGAAGGAAAAGGTTGGTCAAAGGGTATTATTGGAATTTTGACTGTTTTCTTTTTAATGAAAATAAAAAATTCCAAACTTATCTTCTTCTTCCCCACCTTCTCCTTCCTCTCCCTCTCTCCCAAAAGCCCCTCTCTCTCTCTCTCTCTCTCTCTCTCTCCCGAAAAATGGCCTCACCGACAGCTCTCTCTCTATTTTTCTTTCTCTCTTTCTCTTCCCTGCCGGCAGCCGTGCATAGTCGCCGCCCAGTTTCGTCAGCCGCACAACCACCCTCGCCGATGTCCAAGCTCGAGCCACGAACTGCTGCCGCACGCCAGCTCGTCCGCCCGTCGCCCTCCAGCAGCTCCGCCGCATGCCCAGTCGCAGAACAAAGCTCCAGCCCGCACGCCGCCCCGCTGTCCGTGAACCCGATCCACGCCGTCGGTCTTCTTCGTCTGCAGCAGTACTTGCCGTCCGCGAGCCCCTGCAGTAGACACGGCACCGTTTCACTCTTCCTCTCGTGCGTGATCTGTACAGACAGCAGAATGGGCGTTGGTTCGGGGTCAAATTCGAACAAGTTCGATATTCGTACAACCGTTTACGACCTCGATTCGTAGTGGGTCGTTTAGGCGAAATTAAGTTGATTCGAGCTGTTCTCCAGTGGGCTTTGGTCTCGAATTCGGGGACTTTGTTGGCGATTCAAGATTGATCATTCGAGTTTAGGCTACCTTGAATCTTGAGGTTATTTAGGTAAGTAGTTATTTGGATTTTAAGCCCCTTTAAGTTCGTAAATGTTTTGGATTTATGTTTGATAATTTGTGAATTGTGAAAATATGCTTGGAACCGTGTTTAGGAAGCATGTAATGGTTAAAGGATACGTTCGAAGGTATTTTTGAGGTAAAATGGCATAAGTTGTGGTTATAGTTGAAGATAGGGGTTCAAAGTATCGAGATATTGTAGTTAGCACGTGTAGAGCCTTAAGAGTTCACCAAGGTTGGAATTGAATGAGTTTGGCTCATGTTTGTGGTGAGATGAGAATAAACGTGCACTCCAAATGTGAATACGTGGATCATGGTGTGAATGGTTGAACTATCTTGAGTTGTCTTTGAATTTAAGTTGCTTAAGTACGTATGAAATGATATCAGGGGCTTAACTTATCTTGAAATGCTTAGAACTAATGAATTCCAATATGATTTACAAGGGGTCCGGGCTGTGCCTTATGATTTATGTATGTGATTTACCTAAGTTTGGATATAGGCCTTGGAATACTTGAATGCCTAAGATAGTGTTTTAACTAAAAGAGTGGAAGTAGTGGAGAATGGATTAAACTGAATGATCATAGATGGTTGCGGAAGATCTTTAGACGATGTTGAGGTGTAAATAGAGTTTAGAGCATTGGAAACACTTAAGTGGTTGGCTAAAGTTTAGTTTTCTTGAAATATGGATGAGTTGATCGTGTGCAGGGCGCCAGATTTGTTGGTTTCAATTAGTGGTGGAATTAGAATACCTAAGGGTATACAATGACCAGTGATTGTCCTAAACTCTAGTGTGTTTAGAGGACTGGATTATGGATTAAATAATTTGGAAAGTAATATGCCTGGCACGTGTAATAGTTATGCAAAGTGCTAATTTAGGGAATGTGGTATCGGGTGAAAGTCCATACTTGAGATTCGAGTTTGGGATCTATGGTGCAAGGTCACAAAGATGCATTTGTGATTGTTTGTGGAAGGTGGGCATGTGTCATATGCTACGAATAACTCCTTAAAGGAATGAGAAGTGGGTCGTTCTAGTGTTGGCCTAAGAAGAGGGTAGCATTTCGGATTGGTCCGTTAGGATTTTTGTCTCGCCTATAAATATGTATGAGGCGTAAGACGTTATAGAAGTTGGAAAGGCTTGAGGGTTTCTTTTCCTCTCTGTTAATGTGAATTAGGGGGTGTTTCCCCCTTAAAAGTGTTTGGAACCTCTGGGCCAACTTGCCTGTGTGATTGGGCATGATGGATGAATGTGGTAAGATGGATGGACTTGAAAGGTTCCAAAACTGTTGTGAACGTAAAAAGGCCCGTTAGATTGGTGCTACCTACCCTAATTCTGTTCTTTCGTGCGAGTTTGTAAGCCTAGAACGTATGTGATGTGATGAGCATAGGGGATGCGTTTCCCTAGTGTCTGTGAGCTAGCTTAGGGGTGATTCCCCACTGTGTTGAGCATAGGGGATGCGTTTCCCTATTGCCTGTATGCTAGCTGAGGGGATGTGTTCCCTGGTTGCCTGTGTGGCTATCATGATGTGATGAGCATAAGGAATGCGTTCCTTATTGCCGATGAGCTAGCTTAGGGGTGATTCTCCACTGTGTTGAGCATAGGGATGCGTTTCCTATTGCCGTGTGCTAGCTGAGAGATGATTCCCCAGTATGTTGAGCGTAGGGAATGCGTTCCCTAGCGCCTATGTGCTAGCTTAGGGGTGATTCCCCATTATGTTGAGCGTAGGGAATGTTTTCCCTAGCGCCTGTGTGCTAGCCTAGGGGTGATTTATCTATTGAGATGAGTGTGAGGGTTATAGACCTTCACAGGTTTGGGTTCTAGGTTACAGGACTCGTAGGTATGACATGAAGTTAGGGTCAGGTAGTAGTGAATGTTGTGAAAGGTTAAATGGACTCTTAAAATAATTGAAGGAAGTATTTGGAATCTAAGCACGAGTGTGAGTAAGAGCTTGGTATAGTTTCTTTAAACATTGGACCCTTAAGTGGGCTACTTACTGAGTATGTTTATACTCATCCTTGCTACTTTGTTTGTTTTGCAGATTGTGCACATTCTCGGGGTGGATGACGCAGGCGACGACTTGACGAGACTATGGAGGCTCCACCAAATTTCTTTTCTATGTTTAGCCTTTAGTTTTGTTTCTTTGTTCCCTGTTGTTTGTCGGTCTGTAAAGTTTAAATATTCTTTAGCTTCGTGTGTCTAGTTAGAAGCTTTTAGATTTGGTTGTCTGTTAATTGAGCTCAACATCATTTATCGTAGTTTGGTGGATGCTGAGTCTGTGATCTGAAACATAGAAGTGTTTATATCTCTTTCCAGGTCTTTGTAAAATTTTGGTTTCTTGTAGTTACGCCGTCATGCTGCCGAAATTTCGGACATGAACGAGGTAACTAGGTCATGCTTCTGCGTTTAGAAAGTCGTAGGAATTCGGGTCGTTACAGAATGAATGTTATTAATTACCAAATTCGTGAACTTCAATTTTGTCTGAGGACCAATTAATTGACGATAAGTGAAATTGAAACTAACATCAAAAGAATGACATAAAGCTCTAAAATTAACAATGTAAGACAAATGATTAAATTTAATTGCAAAAGGTTCTAGAGCTATGACTTCACCGTTATCTCCTTCTACTCTTCATTCATTAATAGAAAAACAATTTCTATTTCTAGATTAAATTCTACCCTATAGACTCGATACTCTCTCTCAAGCAATAACGATATTCATTGAAAAGTAAATTGTTTATATCTCTATGACAATTCCAACAATTCAATTGTGGCAAACGTAGAACCTAAATTGCCACAAAACCCACAAGGATATCTCTATCTCAAGTGTAAATTAGGGAAAACTATTCAAGTTCATTAATAATTCTTGTATTTCAATCTCGAATTACGACACAAAACAATATAAAGATTGACCAATTCTAAACATGCATTAAGCCTAGAATAGTTTTCACAATCAGAATGAAATAGAATCATCAACTATTAACTAGGAAAAAGTAGGATTCGAAAATGATTACATCAAGCTCTAGAAAGAGTAAATTAGTTCATACTAAAAATCTCAATAAAAGTCTTAACTAAAACTATTGATGTCATTATAACCAATAAAAGAGAAGGGAAAGGGAAAAGAAACAAATCCGAGCGATTCCACGAGTTTCCAATCATTGCTCTCACTCCGTTTAGTTGCTTAGATCCTCCAAAATTGTATTCACCCGTCTTCCTCTTGTCTCCCCATCCATTCCACTTCAAATTTCACAAAAAAATGTATTTATAAGCCAAAAAAAATTTGAGTGCGCATCTCAGATTCATGCTTCAAAGTTCGTAGCGCCTAGGAGTTGAAAACAACACCAAGGCGCTAGCATTCTGTCCTCCCACACTGTCTGTGGCGCCTAGGCACTGTTTATTTTTTATATTTTATTTTTTTTTTAAGCTTTCAACTTTAAAATCTTTGAACTTTGGCCTTCAAAATGAAATCCTTGATCACCTACAAAAAGTAAAGAAATGCATGAATTAAAATCCAAAAACTATAGGAAAACTAACCAAAAACAACCTAAACAAGATATAGTAAATAAATATAAAATGAACTTATCAGATGTTCTCAAAATGCAACCTAGGTAACCAATGTAAAATAATATTTGGGATGGTTATTGTGGAAAAGAAGAAAAATGGGCATGACAATGATAAGAAGAAGGGATCCAAACATGATTATGCCCTTTTGAATGAAATTGCGGCTTAATTGCAATTGCAATTGTTGGCTCAACACTTAAGCAATGTAAACCAGATTAAACTTCTATTCAACTTTAATTTTAAGCATCTTTAGAAGGCTAAGCAATTAAACTGATGTTTCTATGGCTAATTCGAACTTAGGTGAAAATGAGCACAATCCTATTGGTTTTGGAAGTTTTGCCTTATTTCTAGGGTCAAAAGTAAGGTCTTATCTCTAAGCTCTTTCCTCAATTGGTTTTATGAAAACTACTTTCATCTAACCCTTTCAGTATTAGAGTAAGTATTATATGCAAAACTAGCTAGATGATCAATCTAGACTCACAATAAACATTTTTTGTCAATAAAAGCAAACAAGATTGCTTTTACACTTAGGCCTCAATTTCTTTCTCTAGGGCATTCACATTCTTGAATCCCAAAGATAGGCTTAACTCATGATTAAAGAAGAAAATAAATAAGCTACAAACAAAAAAAACTTCATAGCTTGAATAGAAAAAAAAAAAAAAGAACTTGCAGCAGTAAAGATAAAATAAAACTCAAACGATGAGGATTCGATGCTAAACTAAAATTAAACTTTATTGAAATAAGCTTGCAGAATTGAAATGTCGCAAAATGAAAATGACGAACCTTAATTAAGAACTAAATAAATGGAGAAACAATACAACAACTTAAAGATAAAATTTTAACAACTAAAACAAAACCAAAATTAATAAAAACTAGAACAAATTTTGGAAATACAAAGAAAACTGTAGAAACTCGACGCCCTCTAACGTCTTCTATTTCAATCGAACTCACTTCAACCTTTTTCAACGTGGAATGAGTCTTAACAATCTAAAGTTTTCACCCAGATTAGATCGAGTATGAGGGAATACAAAAGGTGAAGAGAGATGATTAGCACAATAAAAGAAGAAACGGCAGAATGCGGTGTGAACAATTGACCTCTTTTTGAGTGTGTTAGTCGCCCTTCTATAGTCTCCAAAAGCTAGGGTTTTTGTCAACTTTAGTGTATGGAAAGACCCATGCTATTAATGCCGAGAATCATGGAAAGTATCTCGAGAATATCCTTAAAATTGAGCAAAATCCATGATTCCCATTTTTTTTTTCTGTTTCTGTCCAAAATTGCAATTGCAATCTAGTTGCAATTTTCACAATTCTCAGTTTTTTGCCTTTTATAAACCATGAGCAACTAGGGTTTCTTTCTCCTTCCATATGTGAATTATTACTTGACATTCTTATTGGAAATCAAGATAAGATCTTGTCGGAATCTTCCAAATTGAGTAAAATCTGGATTTTCCCGATTTTTCTACTATTGGCCAAAATTGTAATTGCAATCTGGTTACAATTTTCCATTGCTGCCCATTATTGCACCAAAACATAAAAATCAACATGTTTATGCCACTTTAAGCCTTTTCTTGTTGTCTTAAGATATTCATAGCATATTGAATTGATTTTGTCCATACTTGCTTCATTTTACTAAACTTTATGAACATAAACATGTTAATTTTCAAGAAGAACTTGAATTTAAAAGCTAAATAAATAACTCCCAATAATGAGCATTATCAAGCCAATAATGGAGAGTTCGAGTTGGAGTTAATAAATTGTGGGGCCCACAATGGAAGAGTTGAAGTAAGAGTTAATAAATTTGTAGGGTGTCACAATTGGAATTAAAATATCATTGGCCAAACAAGGAGTTTGGTGGAATTATTAACTCTTACTCCACACAACTCAATCCAAATACCACCTTATGGTTAATATTCTTATTGAGCTTTAATATTAATGTGAAAATTGATTAGACTAACAATAACGGCTTGACACAGTATGAAACAAATGTAGTAGGTCCGCTAAATTATAAAAGGAGGGCGAGGGAAATTGGTGAGAAAGTCAAAAAATTCAATTAAGCAAGCGGGCATAATACATTGTAAACCAATTTTTTTTTGGCTTGTGTCCCTTCTTATTTTATCCTACTTAGGCTACTCCCTTATACCATATTGTTTAAGGAATGTATACTTGGCATGACTTGTAAAGTGTTTATAGAGGACTAAAAGTGGTTTTTTTCAATGGATAGTATTTTGTTAAAATTTTAAAGAGGGTCTTTAACCAATTAAAAATATTTTTAAAAAATTTCGATCTTGAAAAGTAGTTTGAAAATTCTAAAATTAAATAAAATGCACTTAAATACTTTTACATTAAATATTTAATTAGTTTTCTTTTAAAGTACATACAAAATAAACATTTATCTCTCTTCTGGGATAAGCAGTGCCTTGCCTTCCAGTGTGGAAGCCCTTTGTGAGGAAGCTTTAGCTATGATTCCTAGCTCCCATAAAGAGCTTTTGTGATTCAATTTGTTTTCTGCAACTCTTTGGATTATGTGGATGGAGAGGAACAATAGGATCTTCAAATATAAGAACACAGTTTTTCACAAATTTGAGACAATATCTGTATTACTGCTTCTCTTTGGTCGACTAAATCTAAGATTTTTACCAATCATTAGGCCTCTTCCATCGCCCATAATTAGCAAGCTTTCTTGTAAATCCTCTTTACATGTGTGTTTCTCACATACTCAATAAAGTATCTACTTTCTTAAAACATCTCACTTAAAACTATTTTTTAAAAAAAGACATCCCAAACTCTCTCTCTTAATATAAATAACATGTTACATCGACATTTAAAGTAAATAAATAACTCTAAAAATGTCCATGGACAAGGAGAACTAAATAAAACTTTTGAAAGAATATTTGAATTAAATAGACACTATCACATCAAAAAAGTTGAGAAACTAAATCTGAAAGAGCACAACTTGGGTGCAGCCCACATCACAATTATAGAATTTTTTTAAAAAAAAAAATTATGTGGTGTAGAAGTGGGTTGCACAGAACTTGGATGCACTAAAATTTTTTCCAAGAAATATAGTGTTCAAACTTCAAAAAATGCAACCAAAGTTTCATATCGATCGGTTAGAAAAGTAAAAGATCTGTATAATATACAAGTAAGAAACAACGTCTCAATTAATATAAGACATATTAATTGAAATCAAAAGTAAAGTCACGCCAAAATAGATAATATATTATTATTATAGGTTCCGATATCCTAACATGTAAGAATAAATTTAAGAGCACAACTTGGGTGCAGCCTGGGCTGCACCCAAGTCTTGTGCTGCCTTTTTTTTCTATGGTTGTGTGGTTGTAAAGTGGGTAGCAAGAGTTGGGTGAATCTAGTTTTTTCCTAAATTTAAGAAAAAAAACTTACTTGACAGCAGGTAAGTGTTCTGCAGCCCCACTTGATCATCACTCATATTTTATTATAAAAAGAAAGAAAATTAAAATAATTTTTTATTCTTACAATTTCTAAGTGGGCTGCACACCACTTACCTACTGCCTGCTCTAAATTTAATGAATAAACAAAGATGGGCAGCGACAAGCTCATCACACCACTTGAGCACAACACTTTTAAAAATACATCACATATCTCTCTCCATTGTTCTTCCCAACACAAAATACATATATAATATATATACATAAAGAGAAAGATCCATCGAGGCGGAGCCGGCAGCCATGGCGGAGAACAAAAAGAAGCAACATTTCATACTGGTGCATGGGGCTTGTCACGGAGCATGGTGCTGGTACAAACTCAAACCACTCCTTGAGGCCGCCAGCCACCGCGTCACGGTGCTCGACATGGCCGCCTCTGGCATCAACCGGAGGCCGATCGAAGAAGTTCGGACGCTTTCGGAGTACTCAGAACCACTGTTGGAGACGATGGCCGCCGTTTCTGGCGGAGAAAAGGTGATATTGGTGGGTCACAGCATGGGTGGCTTGAGCTTGGCCCTCGCCATGGAGACCCAGCCGGATAAGATAGCAGCCGCCGTGTTCTTGACTGCCTATGTCCCCGACACCGTCCACCCACCGTCCTATGTTTTAGACATGGTACGATTTTTTTCTTTCCCATTCGTAATTAGAGATGTCCACGGGAATGGGAAGTCTCTGCCCCATTTCTTTTTCCATTCCGTGAAATTTTCTATTTAATTTTGTGAGAAACAAGGTGAGGATTCTCTTGAGGAATTAGCAGGGATCAAATTTCTGCAGGGAATAATTATCCGTTTATAATTTTTATTTTTTAAAATTTGATTAAATAATTTTTTTTTTGAAAAATTCCTATTTAAATTGTTAGTTCCTAATAAGATATTTGTATTTTAGAGAATTTTTTTTGAATTCCTTAAAAAAACAAAATAATATTGAATAAAAGTTTGGATTTATGGTTTATTATATATATAACTTATATATATCTATTAAAAAAGAAAAAGAAATCGGGGTGGGGACGGGGAACGGGGACGCCTCCCCCGTTCCCAGCCTAAATGGGGATTCCCCGCCCCGTTAGAGGCAGGTCCCCACAGGAAAAATAGACATCTCTATTCGTAATCAACAATCAAACCAAATCGAATTTTCCTTTCATTTAAGCCTAAATATAATATAAGTTATAACCATGTAGTTTCTAATGCTTTAATTTTAAGTAATTCTTAACTTATTTTTTCATTTAAAAAAAAAATTTTAATTAGGTTATTTTATTAAAAAAATTTGTATGCAAAGAACTCTCTCATTAAATTATAATTTTATTAATATGGTCTCGTTTGATAACCATTTAATTTTGAAAATTAAATTTATAAACACTACTTTTACCTATGAGTTTTTTTATTTTGTTATATACTTTCTACCAATATTTTCAAAAACTAAGCCAAGTTTTGAAAACTAAAAAAAGTAGTTTTCAAAAACTTGTTTTTATTTTTTGAATTTGGCTAGAAACTCAAATGTTTCTTTGAGAAAATAGAAATCATTGTAGAGAATCAAAACCATTGTGGAAAAGTGGTGAGAAAACAAATACAATTTTCAAAAACAAAAAACAAAAAACTAAGGCCCCGTTTGATAACCATTTGGTTTTTGAAAATTAAGCCTATAAATACTACTCACATCCATGGATCTACTTGTTTTATTATCTACCTTTTACCTATGTTTTCAAAAACCAAGCTATGTTTTGAAAACTAAAAAAATTAGTTTTCAAAAACTTGTTTTTGATTTTAGAATTTGGCTAAGAATTCCAATGCTTCCTTATGGGAGATGAAAATTAATTGTACATAAATTAGAAGAAAACAAGCTTAATTTTCAAAAACCAAAAACTAAAAATCAAATGGTTATCAAACGGGACCTTAGTGTGTGGACTTCAAATGTCCAAATACCTTAATAAAACATGCTTTAAAAATACCTTTGATCCTTGAACTTTCATGAAAGTAACAATTTAGTTCATGAACTTTAATTTGTAATAATTTATTCTATGTACTTTTAATTTTATAATAATTTAGTCTTTGAATTTTAATATATAATAATTTAGTATATATAACTTAAAATTTGTAATAATTTAGTCCATATTATAAAAAATATTGTTAAAATTTAATGAAATTTCTTATATATGTTGATCAATAAATTGATTAGGGACCAAATGTGTTTATATAAACTACAAAGACTAAGTCGTTATATAATAAAAATCGACACTTAATTTTTATGAGATTTTATACAATAGAGACTAAATTATTACAATAATTTTAAAATACAACGACTAAATTGTTACAAGTTTCGAAGTACATGAACTAAATTGTTATAAACTAAAGTTTATAGACTACATTATTACTTTCCTAAAAGTATAGGACGAAAAGTGTTTTTTAACCATAAAACAATCATTTAATTATGGAAAACTTTTGGCCAACTATTTCATTACAAAAGTCTGTAACTGAGAATTACATAAAAGCGATTTGTTTCTAATGCAAGCACTCGGAGAAAAACCACATAGAAGACCTGCTAGACGTGCAGTTTTGTTCCAATGGAAACACCACCGAGCCTTTGACTTCAATGCTCTTTGGCCCCAAATTCTTGTCCTCCTACCTCTATCAGTTATCCCCAATCGAGGTCTTTATTTAATTTTTAAATTTCCTATATGTATCAATTTCTTCAAACCCAAAATATATGACGTTTAAAAAGATTGTTTAATTTGTACGCGAAAATTAAGGATCTGGAGCTTGCAAAGACTTTGGTGAGACCAAGTTCGGTGTTTCAGGAAAATCTGTCGAAAGCAAAGAAATTTTCAGAAGACAAGTTTGGAGAAGTGACCAAAGTCTATGTGATTTGCAATGAAGACAAGGTGATTAGAAAGCAATATCAGGAATGGATGATCCAAAACAGTGGAATTCAAAATGTGATGGAGATTGAAGGGGCTGATCATATGGCCATGTTCTCTAGGCCACAACAACTTTGCCAATGCCTCCTTCACATAGCCAAAAAATTTGCTTAATGCCACCCATCTTTTATTCACTACTATATGACAAATGCCTTTATATATATATATATATATATAATAAATTGGTATCTTGGGCTCAAAATGTAAGGACTTAGTTGTCTTTTTACTTTTATGATAAGGGCAAAAATGTCTTTTGATGTTTGGCTTAAAATTAAAAAAAAAAAAAAAAAAAATTTAAAATTGGATTAGTTTGGTGGTGGGCACGTGGGTGTGAGGGATGAGAAGGTAGGTTGTTAAAAAACTATTGGAAGTTGGGGTTTTTATCTTTTGGGATAAGAATGTTTGTAAAGTTTCAATTAAATTAAAAAGAAAAAAAAAAGAAAAAAAAAAAACAGAATGCTTTCTTCCTTTTACAAGGAAAATCGTGGGTTTTGAAGATGAGAGGAGAACTTGTGGTGAGAAGCTTATTTTGGGGAGTTTAACTTCAACTACTTGAAATTTGGAGGTGGAAGAGTCTTACAAAGGAAATATTTCAAGTTTGGTAAGTTTCTTTGAGGAATTTATGGAGCAATTTTTAAGTTTAATTGTGGGTTTTCTATTTTCTTTACAACTCATGTTTGGATGTGTAAGAAGATGGTAGAAATTGGGTTTAATTTGGGGTTTGGATGTATGGAACTAGTGTTTTAAAAAAAAAAAGAAGAAGAAAAAGGGAGTTCATAAGCATAAGCTAAAGGGAGCAAGAATGGAAGGTTTAAGACATTATGAAGGAGAGAGAAATTGGGCAAGGAAGAGGAAGAAGATGGTGGGTTGTTGGAGAGAAAAATTGTTAATAAAAGAAATTGTTTATTTAAGTTTGGGGACATTATAGTCAAATGCAATAAGTTAATGGTGAGAGAGAGAAAGATTGTATTTTTATTATTTTTTGTGTCTACATACAATTGAAGGAAGAAAATTGGGAAGTTGGAAAAAGGAGAATTTTTTTTTAGTAAAAATAGGACATCTAGAATTAATTAAAAAGTGAGAATTAGTGTGTTTGGAGGGCTATACTCATGGGAGTTAAATTGGGAGGAATGGAATATATTATTGTAGTTAGAAGGAAGATGAGTTTTTTTTAGAGGAGAGAAAGAAATTGTTGTTTAATTTGGAAAAAAAAAAAAAAGAAGACAAAATAGTACTTGTGAAAAGAAAGAATATATGTTGGAATTGAAGAAAGTATGTTAAGGTTATGTGATTTGGGTTGGTGATAAAAAAATGTTGTATCCTCATATGGTAACTCAATTAATATTTCAGGTCAAACAGAGATTGGAACGATTTACGACCCGAACATATCAATCCCACCATAGTTTGTGAGTGGTTTATTTTACAAAATGTTTTTGGTTATTTAATTATTATTATGAGATTTCAAGAAATCTATAATTTCGTAAGACTTTAGAGAAATTGTTATGAGATTTTTGGAAAATATTCATGAATTTCCAGTAATCTTATGATTTTAGCTGGAATTATCATTCTAGAGATATATTTGAAACATTTTATGATTATGTGAGAATTAGAAAAGTTGTAATGTTTATTGAGAAAATATGACTTTGGAAATGTTTTATATTATTGAGATATTTGATTATTATTTGAGTATTTACACATGTTTAGTGTTATTTAAAATCTTTCAAGTCTATGAGATAGTGTTTTACAGAAAGAGTTTGGTTTTCAGAAAAAGTTTGAGAATTAAGAGTTTTATGTTAAAAGTGGTTTTCAAACCACTAAATCTATGTACCCACTGTGATTACATGTATGCTATGTGAATGTGTTTCTATAGTATACTAAGAGAGAGAGGTCTTTGGGACCCACTCTAACACACACATAGGCTTTGGGCCGTGTGTTAGAGTGCTTAGCCCTTTGGAGGCAGTTCTACGTGCACGTATGACATAAATTTACTCTGCTATGTATCCTGAGATTACTAGGTGCATAGTATGACAGAGAGTGAGTTGCTGTGCGTATGGAGTTTATTCTACGCCAGTACTATGGAAATTTGGGTATAGGTTTGGTGATGGATTTTGTGAACTTATGATTATGTTTTCAAGAGTTGTAACTACACGTTTTCTCTATCTCTCTATTTACATATGTACTGTTATTTGCAAATATTAGGTTTTCAGAGGTATTGTATCTAGAGTTATAATATCTATTTTCGTTGTTTATGGTTGAAGTGATATTATTACAAATTTTACTGTGTTTTTCGTGATCTTGAGAACTTTAAAATTCTTCCTAGTTTACTTGTGATTTTTATAAAGATTTGAATTTACGTGTATTGCGTAATGGTTTTCGAGAAAGATATTTTTCTATTAACTCACCACTCATTGGGCCTTTTAGCTCATTCTTTCTTTTTGCATTTTCCTACCAGGTAGCATTTGAGTTTCTGGTGAACCTACTGAAGTTGACTTCTGCCACCAGACTTGCAAGATTGCATATCATTTTTGTATGTACATGTGCTTTAAAAGCATATTTTGTACTAGAGTGGCTAATACGAGCTTAAGCGCACCACATTTTGGGTTTCATGTTGGCTTATGATTTGTACTTGTAAATTATTAACGATACTTTTGACTTTCTAAAGTTACGTTTGAATGGTTGGAGTGTTTTTTAGTAGTGTATTTGAAATGGATTTGGAGAAGAGTATCTAAGTTATATATATATATATGTGTGTACATTTGTTATTAGGAAGCATAATGTTTCAAAAATCCAGGTATATTCATCCGTTTTTTAGGGGAAACTCTGCTGAAATTTTGAGGATTTTATTAAAGAAAGTTTTGCTAGCCACCTATTATTTCCAAAACATATTTTGTTTTGATAAGCTGGACATTGGATTTCGTTTTTATTTTGTTTCGATTGATTGTCGACATGCCACGTCCAAGGTTGGTTAGAGTGATATGGGATGGGGTGTGACACAAAATCCATGAAATAATCCAATGATATATGTGGATATCATATTGGTATAAGTAAATTAACATATGGAGATCAAATGAAAAGTTTAATTTAATGGTTAAAGTATATATATTTAGTCTCTCCAACATTATGTCTGTAAATTAACTTTAAAAATTTCCTATAAATTATAATGTCCATCAATTTTGAATTAGGTAGGTTTCTATATAGTAGTCTTATGGAAACTATTAATTTGACACTATTCAACTATCTACTACATAAAAAAAGTTCACCTGAAATTGTCTAATGAGTATGTCACACTATTTAGAAATAGTACTTATTAGATTACATGGGGTTCCATCTCAAAACCAATTGGCTTTGAGATGGAACCCCATGTAATCTAATATGGTATCAGAGCCCATTAAACCCAAACGGGTATTCGGTCCAAAAATTAAAATTGGGATCCGATCCAAGAATGGTGAACCCAAAGAGGCACCATCTTGAGGGGGCATGTTGAGGATCCCACATTGGAAAAATGTAGAGAGACCTCACAATTTATAAGATACATGGGCTACTCCTCTCATTGCCAATTGGTTTTGAGATGGAACCCCATGTAATCTAATAGTACTAGAATCCAAAATTTAGAAATATTGTTAAAACAAAACTTAAGGAACTAAACACGTGGTGTTAAAAAAACAAACATAATGATTTTTTTTTACAACATGTGGTGTGGGAGATTGAACCTTTAGTCTCTTGATCGAGGGTACATACTTTATGCAGTTGAGTGATGTTTATGTTTGCTAGCAATTTGAATTTAAATCAATACTTTAAATTTAATATATATATATATATTAGGTTAAAATATCATTTTGGTCTTTCTACTTTGGACTTTGTTCCATTTTGGTCTCTATACTTTCAAATGTCGAATTTTAGTTCATGTACTTTCAATAAAACTTAAAATTGGTCCCTACTATTATTTTATTGTTAATTTTCTTAAAAAATTTCGTCTCTATTTTCTTTCCCTCTATAACTTTTGGGAATATGTTATATTGTGTCTTTTCTTATATTAAAATTATTATTATTATTTAACCAATTTTGATAAAAATTAACTTCAAACTTATCATAGAGACAAATTTTAAGTTTTATTGAAAATACAAGAACTAAAATTGGACATTTAGAAGTACATGGACCAAAATAAAATAAAACAAAATTAGTTCTTCTTCTTCTGTAAAAGTGTTGCACTTAATCACTTTGTGGCGGAGCCAAAAAAGGAGTGGAGGAATTGCCCTCTAGTTGTATGAAATAAAGACTGAAGTTTTTGTTCAAATTTGCTTCCTAGATTTCTAAAATTGAAAGATAATATATATGGTTAAAAATTTTGCTTCTCATGAAAATTTCTTATTCCTCCCCTATAATTTACTTCCCTGACTCCATCGTTTTTTGTTTTCTTTAGTTTCCAATGTCCATCACCTTTTTTTTTTAAATATTAAGAAAAAAAAAATAATTTTGGCTCTAAACTTGGTGGGTTATACCAATTTTAACCTTAAACTTTTAATTTCATAAATTTAAACCTCAAACTTGACATATTGTATCAATTTTAATCATAAACTTTCAATTTCATCAATTTAAATCTCAAACTTGAATAAGTGTATCAATTTATTCCCTCGGTTAAGTTTTCGTTTCAATCACAGTTAGAAAGGTTTTCACGCATGCTCAAAGCCACGTGTTGCTCTATGATATGTACTTGTTTGTTTTTTTTTTAAATTACCAAAAAAATAATTAAATCATTCTAGATTGGGTTGCCACCATCATGAAAACCACGAATAAAGTCTCGAAAGTAGGACCTACGCGAAAACAAATGAACTCTTGTGTTCCCCTCGCCTTTGGTGTCGATACCAGCAACAACGAATATGAAGAAGATCCAAGTAGTGACATCATTGAAGGCGGCGACGACCATGGCAATTTCGTCGACTTCGGTGGTGAGGAGTTTGAGCTCGACTAAAATGTGAGAGAGAACAAGGAATTTAAAAACATTGCTAAAAAAATATGGATTGAGATATTATGATGTGTTTGGTTAGTTATTTGAAAATAGAAATTTAAAAACAAGCAATTCAATGAAAAATAAGATTGTGTTCTATGTTTTCAATGTTTTTGATTTAACGTGTTTAGTAGCAGATTTAAAAATTAAATCTCAATTTAAAAAGTTGTCCAAAGTATATTTAGTATTATATTCATAAACAATAAAAATAGTGGTCGTAAATTGTGATTACCAATTAAATATTAAGTTGAATACCAAATATTATTATTAATTAATTCACATGTTTGTGTTATAAATTTAGTATAATTCTTATTTTACAATAGATATAATTTAAAATATATTATGTTACACGTGTTTTCATTTTAACAAAATAAAAATGATATAAATTAGTATAATTCTTATTTTACAATATGTTACAAATTTAGTATAATTCTTATTTTACAATATGTTATAAATTTAGTATAATTCTTATTTTACAATAGATATAATTTAAAATATATTATGTTATACATGTTTTCATTTTAACAAAATAAAAATGAAATGCAATAATATATTTATGAAAGTTTATATTTTTCTCATTTTCAATTTTTGAATTTTAAATCTAAGAATACTAGTAATATAAAATATTGTTTTTAAAAGTCATCGACTTGGATTACATCATCTAAAAACAATTTTAAAAAACAAATCCATCAAACACATATTCATATCCATTGAATTCATAAATATCTGAAAACAAGGAACGCCTTAAAAATGATAGGTGCATTATATTCAACTTGACTTGATGGCATATGCACCAACTCGAGATAGCATTAAATGCAATTTTTTGTTTTAATGGGGACTTAAATTAAAATATTTCCTTGTCTTTATTAGAGGAACTAAAAGTGTGGCAAATCCACAATTATTATACGGAAGAGGATCCATAAATCTCTAAAAGAAACACACTTCGTTTATTTATTTATTTTTTGAGTTCAAACACTTGGATTATTTAATTTCGTGAAAGTTGAGAACAACTCATAATCATAAAGAAAAACCATTAATTTCATTGAAATGTGGCATATTTTCAGGAAAATGGATAATTGAACATAAAATAAAAAACGCAATTATTGATTTTAATCCATCGTTAGAATAATAGTGTCAACAGCTTCAAAAGGTCAAAATTATTATTTAACAACTAATAAAATACTTTATTTCAAAAATTAATGATTAGTTTTTTTTTTTAAAAAATTTAATAATTTTTAAAACCCTCTCAAAGATTATGTCAATACATAATACCTTAAAAAACACACGTGATGAATGTGAATGCTAAGCGTAAACTTGATTCGATGAAGTAATTGGGTTTATGAGTATAATTGTAAAAGTCAAGTTATATGAAGTTTTCTAGTCGATTTTTTTTTCCGACAATATGTGAAAGTGAGAATTTGAACTATTGAGGGTATACTTTAATTAATTGAATTATGTTTAGATTAGCAGAAATCCTATCTGTCTCTTTTTTTACACATGTTTTCTCCCCTTCTCCTTGGACTCTCAATTTCTTTACTTACTTTATCATTTATCCAATCTTGGTAAAAGAGCATAAAATGGAATTAAAAACAAAGCAAATTGATTAGAACATTTAAAATATTACAAGATTAAAATAAAGTAGCTATAGATTAGGGAATCTTCCTATATATAGTGTTCTTCGAGGGAACACATCATTATCCAACCTCATGTATTATTAAATTAATTTGTTTTCTTCGTTTTCAATCATGACTATCCATGATCTCAAAGTATAGAAAGTATCATATTTGATGTTTTTTAGTTATAATTTCTATAGGATTATACATTTCGATTGATGATTTCAAAACATATCATATTTGGTGTTTTAAGTTATAATTTCATAACACATACATTTCTACTTAGTGATGATAGTGACGTACTGTTAGGAATAACGATTCTCCACATATCTCTACATTAGTATGATATTGTCCATTTTGGACATAAGTCCTCATGGTTTTATTTTTGCTTTTACCAAAAAGGCCTCATACTAATGGAGATGTTGTCCCTCACTTATAAACTCATGATCTTCCCCCTTATCCAGCTAATGTTAGACTTTGGTAGCACTCCCAACAATCTTCCCCTCGAACAAAATACCACCAAGCCTCCCCTCAAATAGTTATCTATCCATCTAGCTCTTATCCCGGCTAACTCCTCTATTGGAGTAGACCGCCAATTTGATAGAGCTCTCTACCACGGATCTCTACAATGACTACGGCTTCGAGGCTCATCTTTTTTGTTCGGCACCCGAGGATTCTACCGACCATGACTTTTGATACCACTTGTTAGGGACAACGACCTTCCACATATCTCTACATTGATATAATATTGTCCACTTTGGGCATAAGCCCTCATGGCTTTGTTTTTGGTTTTACCCTAAATGTCTCATACCAATGGAGATGTTATCCCTCGCTTATAAACTCATGATATTCCCCCTTATCTAGCCAATGTGGGACTTTGGTTGCACTCCCAACACGTACTTGTTGCTATTGATATTTCGAGATATAGATAATATTTCAATCTCTTTTCTCAAGTCCCCTTTTAATTCAAAAGCCCAAATTAGAAGCCCACAGAGTAGATGAAAGAAGAAAAAATGTTGGCCACTTAAACTAACACTAGATTTTTCCATGGATTTTGAGACAAACATTGAATATCCTTATTTATTTCACATATTTACATTTTTTAAAATTCAAGATATTATTATATTCATGAAACTTTTTTTTCTTTTGAGTTCAACAACACATTTGAAGGTAAGGAATTCAAACCTCTGACCTTTTAGTCGATGATACATGTCAACATAACGGTGCAACTACAAATTACCCAAATTTTTTTATGGCACCTGTTAAGCAAGAATAACATACTTTCAAAACAAGATAACTAGATAACAAACAAACTCCACCCCTCCTGGAACATCATCACAACCCCATACTCTTAGCACAAACAAAATCTCATCAACTTTACATAAATACACCAACAGGAAGAAGAGAAAGTTTCTAAAAACATGTGAAACATTTGCTTCATAAACTAAGTGAAGGAATGAACATTTCACTCCATAGCGGAACCATTGGATCGTCTTTGATTTTATTTAAAATTAAACTAAAAATTAAGGTTAAGCAAATTTACTTGGAGTAAATATGAAGATATTTCTAGCGCATCTTTATCTCCTCCATAAAATCTTCTTGGCTATGACTCGAACACAGGACCAAGGCTTGTGGGAACCTCTTGAAAGAAAATCCATAAGGGATTGAAGAGGAAGAGGTCTAGAGAGAATTTTCTAATTCTTTATTGAGGAGATATGTGTTGTATCTAATGGCTCAACCCAAAGGTCTTATTTATAGAGATCATGGGTAAATCTTTGCTAGAATTAAAATATTATATTTTAATATCTAATATATTAAAATATATCTTATACTTATTTGAATCTCATTCAATTCTCCTACGATATTTATTTATTTGAATCTTATTCAAATTTTATAAATATCTTTGTATAAAATATACATTAATTATTTTAATATTTAATGTATCAAATACAATAAATATATTTTCCTCTTTTATATTTAATATATCTAATATATTAAATATTAATTTGAACACTTCAAATTAAATATTAAATTTGAACATTTCAAATTTTAATATTTAATGTATCAAATACAATCAATATATTTTTCTCTTTTATATTTAATATATCTAATATATTAAATATTAATTTGAACACTTCAAATTAATATTAATTTGAACATTTCAAAAAAAAAAATTCAACTAAATTGATCTTTTAATGTTACTATGAGCTAGTAAGGGGACCTTATGGACCTACATATTATAAGCTCTAATGATACAAAATTAATTAATTAAATTAATTAATTTTAATTCATTAACTATAGGTCACCCACTATAGACCTAGAGTTGCACTCTTATGTACTGTAGAACAAGTTGTGTCCATAGATATAATCATTACATGCAAGTCAATCTTTCACGAGTTGTTCGTAATTACAGTTCGGTCAAAGTCCGTTTTACCCTTATAATTACATCTTGCACCTTAAGTACCACTGATTCTCTAATGAACAATATGTTTATAATCTAATTATAAACTAAGTCTCTCTCGGGCCAATGAAAGGGTGGGGCCCCATCGTTTAAGTCTCGAAATCAGCACTTAAGGGAACTACTCATCTACTTACCCTATATGGGAAGGAGTGAATTCCATCTTGTGAGATTATGTTTCCAGCTCCCTATTTGGTCAAGTCCCCAAAATGGTAAGCATATTGAATCGGCTACAAAAGCCACTCTCACCCATGCAAATCAAAGGACAAGCCCTCACAGGCAGGAGTTCATAACTCACTTAGGATTAAGATTGAGTCGCATATGATCATCCTGATGAAATATTAATCTTCTCAATTAATGGATTTATAAAGAGAGATTAAATATTTCGTGGTCCAGTCTTATACAAACTCATTGTATAAGATACCTCCACTCACATGTCTCCACATGAATGATTTGGATCAAATCATTTGTAACTATTACAAAGTAGGTCGTATCAATAGTGTTGCCAAGATAAGGCACCCAACCTTATCCATATACTATGACCCTTTAGGTTATTTTTTGAACATGACCCTCTCGTATGTCAACCACATACTGTTCAAGATTACACTAATAACCTTGGATTTTTCATATAATGGATAATATTATATTGCAAATAAAATAATCAAAATTATTATTAATTATTAAATAAATTATTAATTACGAGATTTTAGGGCATAAATCCCAACACTAAGTTCTACCAAAAAGGACTTTTCTTCAACTTCGAAGCAAAGAGAGACATACATAATAAAGAATAGAAGGTATAAGCTTTTACACAACATGAATTCAAAGTCAACTAGGGACCTAACTACTATTTTCAATGAAAACTTCTATCAGAAAGCTAAAATCTTGCTAATGGTCTCTTATAACGTCTCTTCCTCACCACCAAGCTCATAAAAACCTTAGTCACCTGCAAAATTGTTGGTTTTTTTTTTGGGGGGGGGGGGGGGGGGGGGGGAGTCAGTACAAAAGTACTCAGTAAAGGAACATCAAACAAACGAACATAATGTTGTTCATACACATCAAAACATGCTTATCAACATTAATAACACAAGTCTCATGCTCAACTTACATAAGCAAGTAAAATAAACATAAAACTCACACAACACATGAATTCTACATCCTGCCATGCACACTCAAGCTCCACGAGTTCACTTAATACTCATAATTTAGTTCTCACAAGGCTTCTTGAGACTGACTCATTCGAGACACGTTGATCCTCGTTCATTTTATCAAGGGCCACCAACATTCCTCGTTGACCCTAATTGATTTTATCCAAAGCCACCGACGCACTCCGTCGGCCCCAACTGATTCCATCAAAGGTCATCGATGTTTTCGAGAATCTTCAATACTTGCCTTTCTAAACTCAGCGCATCGACTCTTCTTAAAACTAGACCATTGATGCTACTCCTACATTCATTGGTAACATACCACTCCTCTACCATTTTTACTCGAGGCACTTGGTATTCACCTAACTTTCCTTTATCACATATAAGGTCCTCTGACCTCACACACAATCTCACTAGAATGCATGTTTCCTAGGCATACTCCTAGACCATGTTTTATGCCATAAACAAAACAACCCATTCACAGCACACATATTATGCACAATCAAACAACTCAAGAATCTAGCATGCTATCATCACATAACCATAGAGCACATCACACATTTAAGCATGCTCAACATATACATAATGGATGATGGAGAAACATCTCTCTCTCTCTCTCTCTCTCTCTCTCTCTCTCTCTCTCTCTCTCTCTCTCTCTATCTATCTATATATATATATATATATATATATAAAATGCATAAAAGAAATCAATAAGAAAACATATAACATGCTTCACGCAGTCAAATAGACCCACCAAGTAGAAACTACTTACCTATAGCGGTCCTAAACGTATCCCAAGAGCTTCCTAAAACATAAAGACAAAGTTTAGAGGTTAGGAGTGAGTTTGAAAACCTTCGTAAAAAAAGAAAGAGTGTTCAAAGGAACTTTCTTACCCAAACTTTCCCTTAAACTCAAACCAAGCACTCCAAAACACAACCACAACTATAAGTAGGAATTCCAAGGGTTAGAACTAAACTTACAACACTTAAAACAAGCTTTAAAAGGCCTAAACAAGGTCTCACCACTTAATCCTTACCCAAAAGGACTTGGGTTCTTGCTGGAATTGTCCAAAAATACTTCGAATTGGCTTGAAATTACAAGTAAAGGGGTACCAAGCATAAGGAGCAAATCAAAGGTACTTTAACTCAGTCCAAACGGGTTTAAGGAATGTTAAACTTATCACATTAGGCCAAATGCCTTGTTGCTTCGAGTTCGAGAGTATTCAATCAACCCAAAACTACAAACCAAAGACTTCAACAAATTAGAACTTTATGTACATAACCTAAAGAATAATCGAAATGGGCTAAAGTGTGCCAAAACTTACTGATCAGCACCAAACGACCCCAAATAGCCATTGTTCGGCGTCTGAAGGAGTTCGATCTTGCCAAAAAGAGCCCAACAACATGTGGGTACTCCAAATTAAGGTCGATTAGAGTGTGGGTCACAAAAAGAGCCCAACTCATAGGTGGAAGTAGTATTTATAGGCTTAACTTTCAAAAATCAAACACAAAAAATCAAATGGTTATCAAACGGTGCCTTAGCTATTTGGTTTCTAAAAACTGAATTAATCATATTAAAAAATCATATTGTAGAAACCTCAATCCCACCTTATTTGTAGATTGCAAACAGTATACCTGACATTTGTTTGGGTTAATATATCTATTAATTACAGGGTATATCTTTAATTTACGTTTATTAATATCTACTAATTACAGGGTATATCTTTAATTTATGTTTACTAATTTTTGATTTTGTAATCTCTACTTTCCACTGGAAAATAAATTAGAATCAGATAAATTAGAATATACATTAGAGGTAAATTCATCCAATTCTAACTAAATACGCATTTAGACATACTTACAATATCTTATACTAGTCATTTTTCAAGTTGGACTATTAAAAATTAGTCATTTCTCTAGTTAGTTCCTTCTAAAAAAATCATATTTTTTTATTAAAAGAAATATATATATATATATATATTTGTTTGTTTAAATTTTCCAACTTCTACTGGGAAAATAGAAAACAAGGAAACTCCTTCTTATACTCTTTATCCTAGCACTCTCACCTCTCACATTTCTTTGATTTTTTTTAATATTTTTCTTTTCTTCTCTTCCTAGTTCATTTCAAGCCATGTGCCATCCATCATTGATCCATTTTCTTTTCTTCATCTCTTTCTCCATTTTTCTTTCTTTCTTGTTTCTCTATTTTCTTCTTTTCTTTTTATATCTAATGTTATTTCCAAGGATCTAATTATTTGATATTTTTTTTCATTTTAGATTTAAATCGGTATGATGTACCTTTTGTTTTCATTTATAAAAGAAAAAAGAGAAGAAAAAAAACTCAATCTAATATAGCCAAATAACTGTCATTATATATTTTAGATTAGATGGTACAAAATACCCTAAATTTTAAGGTAGGTTCAATTATGTCCCTAGATTTTGAAAATATTTATTTTTACGTTTGAACTTTGAAATTTGTTTCAAAGAATATCTTTGAATTGTGAAATTTGTCCAAAAAAATATCTTTTCCATTAAAATAAAATATGAAAATTGACATAGCAGCTGATATGTAAAAATTAAAAGATGTACATAATAATATTTAAAATTATATAGAAGATTAAGATCGTTGTTATCATTGATTTCATTTCAAAAGATATCATTAAAATCATTTATATAATCAATTTTTATGCATAAACTGCCACGTTAATTTAATTACATGAATAATGTTGTAAATAATGTCACATATACCTTCTAATTTCTACACATTAGCTGTTGCGTCAATTTCCATCTTATTTTATCAAAAAATTCTTCAATGGTATTTTTTGGAACAAATTTCAAAGTTTAATAGTAAAAATGAAAATTTTCAAAGTTTATGGACATAATTAAAACCTATCAAAAAAATTTATGGGTATTTTGTATAAGTTAACCTATATCTTATTTTATTTTTTCTATAGGGGTTATAAGCATACGCGCATTCTCCACCGTTGAAATTTTTTTAACTATCGACACCAATGGTTTCAATTTCCAAAAAAAAGAAACACCAATAATTTAGCTTTGTTTCGTCCTCATATGTACATTTTTAAATGCCACACACACACACATAATGGTTGAGTACATTCCATATCTTTCTTCATGTTATTTTATTACATTGTTGATACGTGAATTTGGTTCAACGTTAAACTTGTATGGAATAGAAATCGAACAAATGTCTTGTAAAGAAAGGAAAGAATTATGAATTAGTGTGGTACTAAACAACCTACACTCCGACGCTCAAGTTAATAATCGAATCGACAATAAACTTAGAGAGCAATATGTGAGTGTTTTGATGTATCTTTCCATCTCATTGATTCGTCGTACTTATAGGGTGGTTTAGAAACTGTCGTCATAATTAACGGCTAGAATCTCATCAGGATTTTTGGGACTGTTACTTTGTCAAACTGGTTCTCACGTTGGACTTTAATCTTTTAACTTTTGGCCTAGTCGACACCCACATGAGTCGGCCTCCCTAGCCTTGGCCGACCTACATGGGTGGCTCGTCTCCGCCCTGGCCTACCTACATGCGTTGGCTCCCTTAGCCTTGTGTAAGGACCTAATTGCCCTTAGGGGCTGTTTGTTTTTAGGAAATCAGGATGTCCGACATCTTCAGATGCTTAGAATCTTAGACGTCCAGACTTTTAGATACCTGGCATTTTTAGAGTACCATGTTTGTTTTGCAAGAAAAATTATAAGGATGTCTGGGAATATTTAGATAGCTATGTTTGTTTTGCATGATTTATGTATGAGAATGTCTTAAGATTATGTGTTATACCAATAAAGCCCTTGCTAACCTTTACATAATTTAATTATTAGTTTAATATAATTAAATTGATATCGCATTCACTTTGGTGTTTGTTAATTTAATATTATATTTGTATATTAATTTATTTTATACTAATATTTATGTGTTATTTTGTAGAACAAATTAATTTATATTAGTTTGATGTTTTTATAAAATGTTTAATATTAAATATTAATTCAATTTTAAATCATTTTTATTTTATATGTAAATGTAAAATATAAACATAGCTAACTATATATGATCGTTTATTAGTGCATAAATTCATTAATTTATTTTTAAATAAAAATAAAAATGTAAAATAAAGAAAATTGATAAGAGACAAATATGTCATTAGCAGATGCCCTCAAAATGGGAATCTTATGGCCCGTTTGATAACGTTCTCGTTTCCTGTTTCTTGTTTTTGTTTCTTATTTCATATTTCTTGTTTTTGAAAAACTAAAACAGAAACATGTTTGATAACTATTTCTATTTCTCATTTCTTTAAAAAAAGAAATAGAAACATACATGTGTTTGATAATTGTTTCTTGTTTCTTGTTTTTTTAGTAAAAATAAAATTTAGTACATATAATATAATAAAACATATAACATGTATTAAAATAAATATAAAACAATTATAAAAGTTTATAGTATTTTATTTAGGCTCAACAAAAAATTAATAATAATAATAATAATAATAATAATAAATTTTATCCTTCAAATGTTGTTCAAATTTGATTTGCAATGTCATTTCTCACTCCAATCAATTTACCTTAAACAATTTTGGCTTACACGAGTTAGTTCAATTAGACTAATTTATAAATTATCTAAGGTTAGACAATCGAGCATACCCACATTTCTTTAATTTAATAATAAACTTTATTTTTATTTTTCTTTAAAAATGCATTAGCCAATAATACATGCAAGTAAAATCAGAAAAAAGAGAGAATATATGTATATATTTACATTTAATGGTAAACATGAAATACATTATTAGTTTATTTATTTAATAAAAAATTAAAATCATACCAAAAGGGAAAATAATAGAGATTTAAATAGAAAATAATAATTAAAAGCTCATTAATGGAAAGTAAAAAAAAAATGAGAGAGAAGAGAAAAACATAAACGAAAAGAGAAAATAAAAAAAAATAAGAAAAAAAGATAAGGAACTATTAAAAGAAAAAAGATTATGATGGAAGATAGAGAAAGAGGAGAGAAGAGAAAATAAATGAAAAAATAAAAATGAAAAGATAAAATAATATTAAAAGAAAAAAAATAGAATGGAAGAGAGAGAAAGAAGAGAGAGAGGATAGATGAGTGTAGAAAGGGAAAAGAGAAATAAATATACATGCATGAAACATGAAAAAAAAAAACAAAAACAGAATTTGAGAAACTACTTTTTGTAGTTTCTCAAAATTTGTCACTTTTTTAGAAACGTTTCTAAAAATTTAGAAACAAGAAACAAGATGGTTTATCAAATATGTATGTTTCTTGAAAAATGAGAAACATGAACGTTATTAAACGAGCCCTTAAAAATCTATGTTTCAAAAGGGCATCCAAATTTAATCAAATGCCCTTCGAATGGGCATCTTGATATGCCAAAGTGATAAGCCTTAGAATTAAGGCTTATTTAAGTCCCAAGTGCTCAAAAAACTCTTGTTTGTCCTAAGATTAATTGAAAATGGTGGAAAATTGTTTGAAATTAGGAAAGAATTAAATATGATAGCAATTGGAAAAGAGTTCTAAGTAATGTGGTTCTTTTTGCAGGAATTTCGGAAATTGCCAAACCAAATTGCTAAACAAATTGCTAAACCGTTTTGGCAATCCTGGGCAGAGCAGGAATTTCGAAAATTGCCAAATCAAATTGCTAAATTGATTTGGCAATTGTGTTATGGGCAGAAATTTCTGGGGCGCGAACGAAAAAACCATATATGGGAAGAACAAATTCCTCACGATTCAAGGGAATTAGAGCATGATTTTTGGGCAATCTTCAACCCTAATGAATGCCTACAAATAGGGAAGAAGAAAATGAGCTATTAATTGGATTTTGAGGGAGATTTGAAGGATCAATTTCGTGGGTTTTTGGGTTTTAAAAAAGGAAAAAAATTCTGCATTAAACCCATTTCGAGATTCTTCAATTACAGCCCGATTTGGAGGAATTTAAGCACGAAATTTGGGCATTCTTCAACCCTAATGAAGGCCTATAAATAGGGAAGAAGATGAGGAGCAATGCAAGTCGATTTGGAGGCGAATTTAGAAGCAAATGTTGTGGGTTTTGTAGTTTTTTGGCAGCCTCTGTTTTTCATGTTTTTCTGCTGTTTTGGTCATTTTATTCAAGTTCCATCTCAGTTTTTCTTTAGTTTGTATTACAGGAGGTGGCTTGCACTTTTTCTAATCTCATTTGATGTAATTTTGAGTTTAATTCCAAGTCAAGTTCATGAGTTTTTCTTAATTTTTTTTATGCTCTGTTTTTTTTCTTCTTCACTTTTAGCTTCTGTAAACATTTTTAACTTTAAGTTGGTAGAAAGCCTTGGCAGAAGGGAGGAGACAAAGAAATTACATAATTGCCCTTGTCACCTTGGCTTAATTTCTATTAGTTATCCTTGCTTAAATTCCTAGGAATAGCCAATTTTCATTTTATAAGTTAGTGTTTTATTTAATTAATTCGCACCGTTTTCCTATGAACTCTTTCTTTAAAATTAGTTTTAGGATTTTCATCGAAATTATGAGCTAAAACTTCTTAGGGGGTTCAAGGATGTGAATTCCCTAAGAAGCAAATGTAGCCAAAATTCCAATAAAAACCAAGCCTACATCTCAATTGTTTGCTTGTGTTGATTAAATTTCCGTTGAGATCCTAGGTTGATCAACTAGGGTTTCAACTCAAGCTTAGATCTAATACCGACAGGGTTAGTGATAAGCGGATTTCACACAAGTAATGGAGTAAAAGAGCTTAGACATAAGTCATTCCTTACCCTAGACATAGGAATTAAGGACTCCAAGACCCATAAAATTGTGAGCCAAAAATTATCTAAGACAGAGGGACTATAGACATATAGGTCTCTCACTTAGCCTCCTAAAAAACCCAATTTCGAGGTAAATAGGAGATGCAATTTTGGTTTACAATTGAGTGTGGAGTAGGTTGGAATTGCAATTTTGGTTTGCAATTACGACTTAGGGCAATGACATTCTTGAGCCCCATCCTTTATCATTTCATTCTTTAAGTTCATCCAAATTGTCATTTCATATTGCCAATTTAGATTAGCAATTTAATTCTGAAATTTTTAGTCATTTCGCGCATTGCCAAAGTAGAATCTGCAATTTCAATTTAGCAATTTCTGTTATTTCCAACATTGCCATTCTGGATTAGCAATTGGATTTAGCAATTTCTGTTTTCTCACCAACAACCTATCCCAACTTTATTTTTGCATTTTTACTTTTCACACTTGCAATTTTCCTTACACTTTTGCAAAACAAAATCTTTGTTACTCTGTTCCCTGTGGGATTCGATACTTGGTACTCAGATACCAATTTATATTACTTCGATCGCGTGCGCTTGCGTGACCATCGATCACAAAGTATCTTACATTCCTACAAAATAAACGAAATAATCCAAATGTTCATTCCATGGATGTAAAGACCCGAACCTACTACTACTCTCTCAAAAGCGGAAGCACGACCTAGTTACCTCGCTCATGCCCGAAATTTCGGCAGCATGACGGTGTAACTAGGAGAAACCAAAATTTTACAACAACCTGATAAGAATGAAAAACACTTCTATAACTCAGATAAAACGCTCAGCATCCAACAAACTACATCAAATATGCTGAGCTTCAACATCAAACACAAGAATTCTAAGAACTCTAATCAATACACGAAAACTAAAGAATATTTAGAATTTACAGATCAACACTACAACAAAGAACAAACTACAAAACTAAGAGTAAGCGATCAAGGAAAGGAACACTAGGGGAGTCTCCATAGTCTCGTCAAGTCGTCGCCTGCGTCATCTACCCCAAGCATGTGCACAATCTGCAAACCAAACAAAGTAGCAAGGATGAGTATAAATATACTCAGTAAGTAGCCCACTTAGGGGTCCAATGTTTAAAGAAACCATTTAACCTTCCACAACATTCACTACTAACCAAACCTAACTTCGTGTCATACCTGTGAGTCCTGTAACATAGAACCTAACCCTGTGAAGGTCTATAACCCTCACACTCATCTCAACAGTGGGGAATCACCCATAAGCTAGCTCACAGGCGCTAGGGAACGCATTCCCTACGCTCAACATACTGGGGAATCATCTCTCAGCTAGCACACGGCAATAGGAAACGCATCCCTATGCTCAACACAGTGGGGAATCACCCTTAAGCTAGCTCACAGGCGCTAGGGAACGCATTCCCTACGCTTAACATACTGGGGAATCATCTCTCAGCTAGCACACGGCAATAGGAAACGCATCCCTATGCTCAACACAGTGGGGAATCACCCCTAAGCTAGCTCACAGGCGCTAGGGAACGCATTCCCTACGCTCAACATAAATCTCTGGGGTCCTTGCCCCTATGCTAGCACCCACGGCAATAAGGATCGCAACCCTTACGCTCGTCACAAATCTCTGGGGATAACGCCCCTATGCTAGCCTCATCAACACAAAAGTTGTCTTGGCACGTACATCTACTTCTTAATCTCAACTCATCAACCATCCAACTACCACTCGCACACCCTACCTGAGTCCATCCCGGTATGGCATTGTCTCGAGCACTACCAACGAGCCATGTAACTTAGGTTGACTAAGGCCGTGAAAGCAAATAACTCTCACGCCTACATACAATAGAACATCACCCCTCAATGCTAGCATACAGGCAATAAGGGACGCATCCCTTATGCTCAACATAATTGGGGAATCACCCATAAGCTAGCACCACAGGCCATAAGAATCGCAATCCTTACGCTCAACACAGTGGGGAATCACACATAAGCTAGCACACAGGCCATAAGGATCACAATCCTTACGCTCAACATAATTGGGGAATCACCCCTAAGCTAGCACCACAGTGAAGGAACACAATCCCTCACTCTCATCACATCTAGTCAACCTAGAGTTACAGACTCACCCAGGAGAGACATAAGATCAGGTGGCTCTTATTTTATCAAGCTCCTTGCATTTTCGCACTACTTTTGGAATCTCGAGGGTAATCTACCGTACCAAAATCATTTGTTATATCCGGACCACATTCACAATCTAGCCCATAGTTCACAAGCACATACCTGTGCTAGCGGCACATAGCCCTCCATCCCTTTTAATCCAGAATTCAGTTCCATAACCACTCTAGAAATCAGGACGACCAGTAACCCTCTACTCACATTCGGACCCATCCAAAACTCGTTAAATCAGCCCAAACATAAGGCCATTCTGAACACATAAAATATGGTCCCCGACCCTGAGTATGGCATAACTTTAGGGTGCTCTACTTCAGCCCCTAACTCAACCTGAACCCAAAAGCATTAAACCCAATCAACCAATCAATCTAAAATTCAAGTTTTCTGCACTCCACAGCTAACCAAACATCTCAAAAGTCCAAACGATTACAACTGTTTAGTTTAACACATCTATCCACACATCTATACTTACAAGGGTAAGCTATAATCAAATTCATTTATAACCCCCGACACATTTTCATCCATTCACTTGTAACTTTGAATCCCTTAACTAAAGTAGCAACAAGTTTCAGGCAATCTTAAGCCCAGCACGATAATCCTTATATTGATTTAACCAACTACGACATCGCGCACATACTCATAATTTAGGCAAGAATGACTATTCACAAATCACCACATTCATGTCCAGACTTGTCCAATTACAACCTCGAACAAATTCTTAAAAAGGTTCATTTGCTAACATACTAAACTTGAAACTTTAAGCCACTAATTCCTTTATGACCACAACTTAGGCCGTTTTAGCTCAAGATTACTTCCAAACATAACCACTAACCTTTTCATATCTCATAACCACCGCTTTCAAGCATGCTTTCGAAATTAACAAACTATCAAACATACATTTCAATCAAAAAGGAATTTAAATGGCTTAAATCCAAATGACTACTTACATCGAATAGAATAATTAATATTATTCTAGTAGTGAGAATCTCTTCCAAACTATGGTCTTCCTGCTTAACCTTCAATAATTCAATAAAAATAAGGATTATAAAACTTGGTCCAAGATTCTTGAAATTTCATAATTGAGCTCCATTTAGTCCTTTTTATTTCCTTACACCGATTTTAATTTAGCACAATATCTCACCCAAATAAAAGTGACCGTGCCGAACCTTTAACCTTGCTGGAAATTTATATATTTGTCTCCAATTCCATAGTTTGATTCTCAAATCAATATCCTGAAAATTAAATCCATTGATTAACGATCGATCCCATTTAAAGTCCTTAATTAAAAACAATTGAGTAACGAAATTACCCAAGTCAGAACACGATCGTAACGGGGACTGTTCAGGCTCGAAAATTGGAATCGGAGACGACGGCGCATGGCCGGAGCACGGCGGCGCGTGGAGGTCCCACGACGGCGGCACGTGGGCGGGCGTGACCGACGCATGAGGACTCCAGGTAGCGCGTGGCTCACGGATCTGGACAGATCCGGTCTCAGCGGGTCGGATCTGAGCTCGTGCAGCATTTTTCGGTGAGGTCTGAGCTGCGCAGCTTCGGGTTGGATGGAAACGGCTTCCGGCGAAACGCCACCTGCGAATCCGACACCGGCGAGGCTAACGCAAACGACGTTAACCGACGTTCGTGAGCTTCGGCGAGGCTGAGTGTGACGAGGATGTTGGTCTGAGTTGCCCGGCGAAGAAGCTCACGGCGAGGCTCGAAGGGATGGCTGTAGCTCGGTCGGCCGAAAAAGAAAGAAGAAGAAGAAAGAGCCGGCGGCGAAGTTGCAGCTTCGGCGAGGAAGAAGAAGAAGAAGAAGAAGACCGGCGGAGGATGGGTGTTCTTCGTGAGTTGCAGCGAACGAAGAAGAAGAAGTCGGCGGCGGGGATAGGTGCTCGGCGGTGAGGTTGCAGTCCGGTGAGAGGGAGAGAGAGGAGAGAGAGAGAGAGTTTCGGTGAGGGAGAGGGGCTATCGGGAGGAAGAAGAAGAGAAAGAAAAAATAATAATAATAAAAATAAAATAAAATAATAAATAAATAAAATATAGTGGATAAGGATGGGGGAGATTATTTTATATAAAAAAAAATTCAACTTCGAATTTTGCCCTTATTCTCTTCTCTAAACCTCAATTTAATTCTAAAAAATTAATTTTAAATAATCCAACAATAAGGATTAAAACCTCCCAAACATACCGGCCGTTACAATGGAAATCTTGGATTACCAGGAAACAAACGGCCCCTTAAGGATCTGTTAAAAAAAAAGGAATTGAGATTAGTCATGAAAAAGAAAGAAAAGGATAAAAAGTGAAAAGAGAAATGGAAAATTGGATTAGTTTTGGAGAAAAGGAAGAAAGGAAAAAAAAAAGTAGTAGTCAGAATTTTGGGGAGAGACTTTGGTGGACATGTGTATGTGTGAGGTGGCTGATTTGTGTGTGTTGTCAAAAGAGGCAAAAGGTGGTTTTTTTTAAAAAAATAAGGTGGCTAGTGATTTAGTTTGGAAATAACAAATATATATATATATATATATATATATATATATATATATATTTACAAGGAAACACAAATAAAACAACAAAAGAAAACAAAAAGACGGAAAACTAAAAAAAACTATCCTAATGCACAGATGTAGACTCAAGAAGAACCATCCTCTTAATATACTCAGGGTTGTTTGGAACGTGAGTTATAATAGTTTGAGTTATAATCGCTTGTGGAATACTCTGCACTTTAAGCACAAATTATTATATAATCCAGACTAAATAGTTCTGCATCCTAAACATAGATTATATAACTTTACTAGATTATTATAACTCACTCAGCGTCTCAAACAGCTCCTCATAAAAGAAACGATCCCAAACTTCAACCTTCTCTCATTTGGACGCTTTTACTGCCAGCAAATGAACTAGAACATTTCCTCGTCTTCGAACATGAGAGAAGCACCAATCAGGAAAAGCTTGCGCCAGAGACCAAACTTCTTGTGCAAAAGAAGCCATTTCAGTAATGTCATTTGTCAGCTTATTCAAAAATTTCACTACCTCAATAGAATCAGATTCTACTAGAATGAGTTGATTAGCAAAGCTTGCCACATTATGAATACCTACACTGATAGCCATCATCTCTAGAATCTTCATTGGCCATAAATCCCTAATTCGGTAAAGACCAGCTCGAATTAGAGTTCCCTTAGCGTTTCGAAGGCACCACCCAACACTAGCTTTCAAATCTCTCTCCGTTTCTAAAGCATCCACATTCAGTTTTAACGTCCTGAGGGAGGGGGAGTTCACTTAATTGTGCCAACACTTCTGGAAGAAATAGTTGCCACTAGAGGAGAATTCTTGGGAAAATCTGTATGTAATTTTTCAATTCGAAGAGACGATCCTCAAATGATAACAAGATCCTATTGAAAACAAATTGATATCTATAGTGATAGGGACAACCGACTCTTGACAGATCTCCACATTGGTATGATATTGTTCACTTTGGGCATAAACCCTCATAGCTTTGTTTTTTGTTTTACCAAAATGGCCTCATACCAATGGAGATAGTGTCCCTTACTTATAAACCATGATCTTCCCCTTATCTAGCTAATGTGGGACTTTGGTTGCACTCCCAACAATCCTAACAATCCTCCCCTCAAACAAAGTACCACATCAAGCCTCCTCTCAAATAGTCATCCCTCCAAATTACACTTGAGCAAATTACTAACAACTCCTCACTGGAGTATACTATGGTGTCAACTACTCCCTGGAGTACACCGCGCTGTTAACTCCTCACTGGAGCACACCACATCCGAATGCTCAACCACGAATTCTCTATGACTATGCCTTTGAAGCTTGCCTTCTTTGTTCGACATACAAGGATTCTACCAACATAAGTCAGGGGCCTGGCTCTAATACCAATTGATAAGGACAACGGGCCTCCACATATCTCCACAATGGTATGATATTGTCCACTTTGGACATAAACTCTCATGACTTTGCTTTTGGTTCCCCCAAAAGGTCTCATACCAATGGAGATAATTGTCCTCACTTATATACCCATGATAACTCTCTTCCCTAGCCAATATGGGACATTTGTTTCCACTCCTAACAATCATTCCCTCGAACAAAGTACCACAATTGAGCCTCCCCTCGAACAAATCCGTCTACTCCACAACGGATCACTCACATTGTGGGATATATTTCTTTGATGGCGTCAATCACCAATCGCACCATCCACTTCCTCCCCCTCGAACAAAGAACTACTCATCTACCAGTGGCTCTTGATAGAGCAACTACTTACTTGCCACTCCAAGCACTTTTTGTTCGATTATGGGATTCATCCACAATGTCAACAAAGGCTTCATTACTTTGTTCCACTTTGAGGATTCCTCCGACACACAGCTAGGTTTAGACCATGGCTTCAGTTATATATATATATACACACATATGCACGTACGTACGTACGTATGTATGTATGTATGTATGTATGTATGTATGTATGTATGCATACCCTAGGCCCACATGGGGCCTTTAGATTGTGGGCCTTCCACAAGGTGAAAAAACAAGGCCTAACAAATCTCCCCATTTTCACTGTGTGGTGGAACTTGTCATTCCAACAGCGGAACGACAAAACTCAAGCTTTTCTCTTGGTAGATTCTTAGTCAACATGTCAGATCCATTATTATCAGTATGTATCTTCTCAAGCTCAAATAGACCATCGTTCAATGCATCTCTCATCCAGTGATACCTCACATCTATATGTTTAGTTATGGAATGAAATGTAGAGTTCTTACCAAGATGAATATCACTGGTTATCGCAGAATATCACTGGTTATCGCAGAATATCACATACCGTTGTTGCTTGAAGCCAAGCTTCTGTATAAACCGCTTCATCCACAACATCTTTTTGCACGCCTTTGCTGCTGTAATATATTCTGCTTCAGTCATAGAAAGTGCAAATCTCTTCTATAGTCTTGACTGCCAAGACACTGCACCACCTACAAACGTCATCAAGTAGCCAAAAGTGAACTTTCGATTATCGAAATCTCCTGCCATATATGAATATGTGTAACCGACAAGCACTGGCTTTCCACCTCCAAAACTAATATTCAAACTGGAAGTACCTCGCAAATATCTCATGATGTACTTGACTGCCTCCCAATGTTGTTTTCCTGGATTGGACATAAAACGACTAACAACACCAACAACATAGGCAATATCTGGTCTAGTACATACCATGTCATACATCAAGCTCCCAACTGCTGAAGCATATGAGACTCTTCCTATGTCTTCCTTCTCTTTATCTGTAGAAGGGCTCTATTTGCTACTTGGTTTGAAGTGACTAGATAGAGGAGAACTAACTACTTTAGCTTTACTCATGTTGAATCTTTCAAGCACCTTCTCCAAGTATTGCTCTTGTGACATACAATTTCTTGGATGTTCTGTCTCGTATGATTCGAATCCTAAGAATCTTCTTTGGTGGCCCCAAATCCTTCAACATCTTCATGGAAAAGGATTTGCTCAACTGTTTCTTCAACATCTCAATTCTCGAAACATTCCTGCCAACAATCAAAATGTCATCAACATAAAGCAATAATATAATAAAATCATTGTTAGAGAATTTTTGCATAAAAACACAATGATCAGAAGTTGTCTTCTTATAGCCTTGCTCCCCCAGAACTGACTCAAACTTCTTGTACCACTGCCTTGATGCCTGTTTTAACCCATAAAGACTTTTCTTCAACTTACGCACAAGATCATCTTTGCCTTTCTCCTCAAAACTCTCTGGTTGTTTCATATAAATTTCTTTGTCTAAGTCTCCATGAAGAAATGCCGTTTTAACATCCATCTACTCAACTTCTAAGTCAAGGCTAGCTGCCAAACCCAAAACTACATGTATAGAAGACATCTTAACAACAGGAGCAAAAATTTCATCAAAGTCAACACCTTTCTTCTGACTGAACCCATTGACAACTAGTCTCACTTTATAACGTCGCCTTGAGATGTGTTCTTCTTGTTTCACTCGATAAACCCACTTATTTTTCAGTGCAGTTTTCCCTTTAGGCAATTTGACAAGCTCAAAAGTATGGTTTTCATGTAAAGACTTCATCTCATCTTTCATTGCATCAATCCACTCACTTTTGTGCTCATCTTCTATGGCCTCTTCATAACTCTCAGGTTCTCCCCCGTCAGTCAATAACACATATTCATTAGTAGAATATCTTGTTGATGGACATCGATTCTGATAGATCTCCTGAGTGAAGCATCTGTAGGAATTTCTATCTCTGACAACTGCTCGTGAACATTATCATCTACCTCAACTTGTTCTGGACCCTCTACCTCATCTGTACCATCAAACTGATCATTCTGAATCTCATTCTCAGTCTATGTAGAAGGTTGTTCCAAAGGAACTAAGTCTAAGTCAATAAAATCATCACTATATTCAGACTCTGTTTTATCTGTCTTTTCAATGTCTTGTATGGTTTGGTCTTTTACAAACACAACATCTCGACTTCTAATGAGCTTCTTATGCACTGGATCAAACAACCTGTAACCAAACTCATCTTGACCATAGCCAAGGAACACTCATGATCTTGTCTTTGCATCAAGCTTTGATCTCTCATCTTAAGGAACATGAACAAAAGCTTTACAGCCAAAGACACGCAGATGATTATAAGATATATCATTCTTTGACCAAATCCTGTTTGGAACTTCAAATCCCAACGGAACACATGGTGTGAGATTTAAAACATGTACAACTGCACTTAATGGTTCACCCCAGAACGATTTGGGTAACTGTGACTGTGAAAGAAAACATCTCACTTTCTCAACTAGTATTATGTTCATTCTCTCATCTAACCCATTTAACTGAGGAGTCTTAGGAGGTGTCTTTTGATGTCGAATACCATGATTCCTACAAATACTCATCAAAAGGTCCACAATACTCACCCCCATTATCAGTCCTAATACATTTCAACTTTTCACCAGTTTCTCTTTCAACAAGGGCATGAAACTGTTTAAACATTTGCAACAATTGATCTTTACTCTTCAAGGTATAAACCCGCGTTTTCCTCGAATGATCATCTATAAACGTCACAAAATATGATACGCCTCCAAGTGTTTTTGTTTTCATATGACCACCACACATCATAATTGTGAAGACCTATTTTCCCTTTAGAAGTCATTGGAAAAAAAATAATAGTATTAAAAAAAATAATAAAGGGCTTGTTGGACATGTATTATTTTATTTTATTTCTTTAAACAAAATTGGGTGGCTTTTATGAGAAGCCACACCAAAAGAATTAAAATAATATTATTAATAATAAAAGATGGAAGGTTCTAGCAAAAATGGGAGAAAGAGAGAAGCAAATACAAAGAGAGTGAAAGAGAAAAAGAGAGAGAGGAAGCACAAAAGAGAGAAGGGAGAGCGAGGAAAGGTTGCTCAGAATCGTAGTTATAGAGGAGTTAATGAGGAGGTCCAACATCAATTACTTGGAGCGTCGAGGTATTATGAATTGATTTTGGTCAAGATTTCATATTTGGTAAGTTCTCCTAAGGATTTCCTAAAAGATTTGAAGTAATTTATGTAGATTTTCTTGTTTGTTTACAAAACCATGAAATTGAATGGGGAGATGATTTTTATGGGATTGACACTTCTTGCAAATTTTATTATGCGTGCTTCAATTCATAGGAGTGAAGACTAGAATTTGTTTGCAGGGATAGATAGTTAAATTAAATTTGGAAGAAATGTTATGTGGGTTGAAAGAAGAAATACCAGAGGGACGAAGTTGGTGGATAGTGATTTGTTGTAGTGAGAAAATGGAAGAGAAGAACCCGTATGCTCAAAAGTAACTGTTGGAAAAAGAAGTTAAAATAAAGAAAAGGAAAGGAAGGAAAAGAGAGAGATCATTTTGTGGGTTGAAGGAGATGAAGAAGAGGGCTGAAGAAGATGAAGTAGAAGGAGAAAAAGAATTAAATGTTTAAAATAAAATACAAAATTAAATTAATGATACAAGTACAATTGGAGTTAAATGTGAAAGAGAAACTCCATCACGAGAGGCTTTGGTAACAATCAATAATGGGGAAGAAATGTTATTTTATTATAATAAAAGAGTGATGTAGATGGGTGGATGTGAAAGAGGAAAGAGAAAGGGTATTGAAATTGGAGAAAGAAAAAGAAGAATAAAGAGAGGAAATAAGGTATATAATTATGAATAAAATATGAATAAATAATGGTACGGTACAAATGGTTCAATGAAGAGAGAGAAGGTTCATTTTGGAAGTTTTTCAACTTCATTCACGTGGGGGTTTAAATTGGAGAATGAAAATACTATTCTATTCAAGAAAAGGATAGCTTGTGGAAAAGAGAGAAAGAAATAGTATTTAATTAGAATAAAGACAAATATATATATACTTGATTATTAATAAGATGAAAGAGAAAAGAGAGATGTGATTGGAGGTTGGGAGAATACAACTTGGTTTAATTGATGTTTAAAGTTTACAATTACTTGCTTGAATTATTATTAGTGATATGACTATTGGAATTTCATGTTAGATGGAAATTAGATTAATACACAATTTAGGGCGCCAACGATAATTGTTCTGTGAGTGGTTTATTTTACGAATTATTTTTATTATTTGATTAGTATTATGAATTTTCAAGAATTCTATAATCATGTGTGATTTTAGAGAAATTGCTAAGAGATTTTCAGAGATTTTTTATGAATTTCCAAAAATGGTATTAAAATTTCAATATTTTACGATTCTAGCTGAAATTATTATATGAGAAATATTTGAGATATTTTATGATCATTGAGATGTTTGAAGAATTTTAATGTTTATTGAGAAATGTATGAAATTTTCGAGACGTGGTCTCAGAGAAATTATGACTTTGGAAATGTTTTATATTATTGAGAGATTTGATTATTATTTGAGAATTTATCCATGTTTAGTGTTATTTGAAAATCTCTCAAGCTTATGAGATGTGGCTTAGAGAAAGAGCATGGTTTTCAAAAAGAGTTTGAGAATCAAGAGAATCAAGAGTTTTATGTTAAATGTGGTTTTCAAACCATTAGATCTATGTACCCATGGTGATTACCCGTATACTGTGTGAATGTGTTTCCATAATATACTAGAGATAGAGGTCTTTGGGATCCACTCTAGCACACACATAGGCTTTGGGCCCTGTGTTAGGGTGCTTAGCCCTTTGGAGGCAGTTCTACATGCACGTATGACAGAGATTGGCTCTGTTATGTACCTTGAGATTATTCGGTACATAGTATGACAGATATGTGTTCTGCTATGTATCTGGAGATTACTCGATACATAGTATGACAGAGATTGCTCTGCTGTGCGTATTGAGATTACTCTACGCCAGTATGACAGAGATTTAGGTACAAATTTGGTGATGCATTTTACTAGTTATGTTTATGTTTTTCAGAGCTGTAATTACGGATTTTCCTATCTATGTTTTTACTAACATGTGCTTAAGTTTCAAGAGTTATTGTTTCAAGAGCTGTAATCTTAGTTGGGCTATTCTTGTTTTCAATAGTTGTTTATTTACAGATTTTAATGTATTTAAATAATCCCGAGAGTTTCTAATATGTTCATGATTTACATTATTCCACAGAGTTATGAACTTCTGTTTAGTAAGAGAATAATTTTTCTTCTGAAAATTTATTTTCTTATGGAATCACCACTCACTGGGCTTTTTAGCTCATTCTTTTCTTTTTAATTTTTCCACCAGGTTGCTCATGAGTTTCAACCAGAGTTAGCTAATCAGAATCTGCCGTCAGTCTGGTCAAGTCATTGCATATCATCTATTGTAAGTAGAGAGAGAATTTTTGACTGCGTTGTTTATAGGATATCCAAAGATAAAGTTAGATAATGAGAAAAGAGATAAAGACTTGACAATAGATTCCATTTTCCATTTAGGGTCTATTGTCGTCACAACTCATCCTAGATTTGGTAAAGTAATCTGGGGCGGGGTGTGACAATAATATACTAAGTCAAGTATATTTGGCTTCCTAGAATGCTGAGATGCCTTAAAAGAAACTCTTGTTTGCTTTCCTGCCAAACAATGATCACATCTTTTCAGAGGTGCATTCTTTATACCAGGAAGATGGTTTTTCTTGGCTAGAATCATGAAACATTTCTCACTAATGTGACTGAGTCTCTTATGCCAAAGCTCAACACTCTCTTCATTGTCCATTGTATTTATATCGCAATGATCAGTTATCTTGGCCTGCATCAAATACAGTGATAAACATTTCTCTCCCTTAACTACCACCATAGAGCCTTTAGTAAGCTTCCATTTTCCATCATAGATGGTATTGCAGAAACCTTCATCATCAAGCTTACCTATAAAATAAGGAACTCTTCGGTGGCTACAGCAACTCTGTCTGCGTCATTACCATCATCATTCTTCTTTTCCTTACCTTTATCATTTTTATTTTCCCTATTCAGTTGTCGACAATTTCTTTATATGCCCTTTCATACCACAATGAAAACACTCAACATTTGCAAACTGACCACTTTGGCTTTTGCTTCTGTCTCTACGCTTCGGACCCTTGCTCTTACTCCTCCCCCTTCTTTCAGTAACAAGAACCTTTGATTGTGAAGAAGAGCCTTGAGACTTTCTTCTCATCTCTTCGTTCAAAATACTACTTTTTACTAAGTCCATACTTAGTACTCCATTTGGGGCTGAGTTCGATAAGGAAGTTCTAAATGTCTCCCACGAGTCTGGCAATGAACCAAAAAGCCATAATCCATGTATCTCTTCATCAAACTTCATTCTAGCTAGCTGATTAATGATACCTTGGAATGTGTTCAAGTGATATGACATAGATGTTCCATCTTGGTATTTTAAAACCATCATTTGCTTGATCAGAAACAATTTACTATTACCAGTTTTCGGGGCATATAATGACTCAAGTTTACTATTACCAGTTTTCGGGGCATATTTTCTTCAACCCAAAGTCTAATAATGCCACACACTTTCCTATGACATATTTCCCATTCTGCATCAGTTTTATCTTTAAGTTTCTCAAGTGAAAAAATAGGAAGATACAAATTCTTCACATATAAAATATCTTCCATCTTTCTTTTTCAGACTTGATAATTTGAGCCATTCAGAGTAACCATCTTACCTGTACTAGTTTCCATGTTCAACACAAGATACTTAACTAATCACAACCTCGCTCTGATACCACTTTGATAGGGACAACCGACTCTCGACAAATCTCCACATTGGTATGATATTGTCCACTTTGGGCATAAGCCCTCATAGCTTTGTTCTTGGTTTTACCCAAAAGGCTTCATACCAATGGAGATTAGTGTCCCTCACTTATAAACCACGATCTTCCCCTTATCTAGCCAATGTGAGACTTTGGTTGCACTCCCAACAATCCCAACATATATGACCAATTGTGCCACATAATGACTAGGGCAAGCTTGAACTCATCTGAAGATAAATCCTTGCTCATCCAAAGAAGAGAATCGGCCGGACTCCAATGGTTAATTGCAAGACAGTCAAAATTTGGGAAGAGATGCCGCCACAATTTCCTTGAATCCTTACAGCCCCAAATTACATGGTTAGTGTCCTCCATTTTATTTTTGCAAAGCAAACACCATGGTTTAATCTCTACCTTTTTCATACGAATGTTGACGTTAGTTGGAATTATATTGTGAAAAAATTTCCAAACCAACACTTTTATCTTGGTAGGGATTTTTGTACACCAAAGCTTTTTCCGCCAATCAACATTGATCTCTTCCACATAACTAGAAGCTTGAAATCGGTTTGCAATCCCCAAACCAACTTGGTAAGCACTCTTTCCTGAAAAATTTCCAATCTTACCATGATGCCAAATTAGTTTGTCTGGTAAGAGAATTCTTCCCCTTGGGATATTGAGAATACTTTGAGCATCTTTCGGACTAAAAAGAGAGTTGATAATTGTTTCATTCCAGTGTCCATTACCATCAAGTAGAAAAGCTACACTGTGATTTTGTGTCATATTAGGGATAAAGGATAAATGAAAATTTGGAGTTTCGGGAATCCATGGATCACTGTTTATATCCACTAAACTTCCATTTCCAACTCTCCATCTTACACTCTTGGCCAAGATTTCTCTATCCAAAAGGATACTTCTCCATGTTAGTGAGATATTATGGCCAATTTTAGCTTTTAAAAAATCACAATTATGGAAGTATCGACCTTTTAAGTACTTTGGACAGTAAGTTATCTGGATTATCTATGATTCTCCAACCTTGTTTAGTTAGCAAAGCTTGGTTGAAAATTGATAATTCTTGAAACCCAAACCTCCTTCCATCTTATTTTTGCAAAGCTTCGACCATCTTTACCAATGAATCTTTCTTCCATCACCATTTGAGCCCCACCAGTATTGAGTAAACATCCTTTGGAGATCTTGACATAAGTGAAGAGGAAGTTTAAAACAACTCATAAAATATGTAGGATGAGAGAAGAATGGAGTTTAGCATAGGGTTTAGTTATATGGAAGCATGCGTTTTGAAGAAGAAAAAGGGAATCTATAATTTACCAAACTAAATGGAAGAAGAATAGGGTTGCAGAAACTTTGACATAGAGGGAAAAGAAGAGAAAGAAATGATGTGGGAGGAAGAAGATGATGATGGGTTGTTGGCAAGGTTTCAAATATTGATGTCGACAGAATGTCAAGGTCTCAATTTTATAGAAATATCGATGGAGATATTGATAAAATGCCGATGTCGATGGATAATACTGAAAAAATTATACAAACAAAAAAATTCAAAAAAAAATTAATAAATAAATAAACATTTTATACTTTTTAAATACATTAAAATGCTTATTATTTATTTTATATTCACATTAGTGACATTTTGTTGTTATTTTTTTATGTTTCTTCAATTTTTTTTACGATATAATGGAAATATCGGTTCACTCCCATGTTGATGTCAAACCTATGGCCACATGAAAAATTCGATGAAAATGTTGACAGGTCAATGAAATTTAATACCATGTTGGAGAAAGAAAAGAAAATAAAATATGCTTAAAATGAGGAGGTTAAAGTTTGATACAAGTACAGAAGTATTAACGATGAGAAAGAGGAAGGTTGTGGTGCTTGGAGTGATCAAGTGAAAAGCAAGAGAAGGAAAAGAGAGAAATAGATTGGGGATACAAACAAAATAGTACTTTATTATTAATGGGAAGAGGGAGGGTGTGTAATTACAACTGAGGACTCAATAGACCTATTTCATAAAATTCGATGAGGAACTTGATTGTCCGATTTTGAAACCTAAAGACTCTCAATAGACACATATTATCTCCAAATATGAGGGACTAGAAAGGTAATTTACCCTTTAATTTTTAAGCTCCAAATTAAAGCTTCTATAAAATATCAATTCAATCCAAATAAAGTTGAAGAATATAGCTGGAGTAAAACACAACGTTCTCAAAAAATAAAAATAAAAAACCAAGGAGAAGTTATGAGGCTAGAAAAAAAAATTAAATATGTTGATGCGAAAACTCGAGATTGAGCAAGTATTTGTTGATATGGTTGCCAAGGTGACAAGGCAAGTCAGACTGAAGAGATTACCTGCAAGAGGAAAACTTATACAAGTACAATATTATGCCCAACACTCTTGATGTTTAAGTTGGTATTTAGACTAAGAATGTGCTGAGTTGAGCAAGAATATAATTATATATCTGTATGTGAAGCAGGTTCCACTACTTATAGAATTTTTTGCTTTAATTGATTGGCCAATACTTGAAATTGCTATCGAAATTTTACTGATGACAGACACGCAACTTGGCTCGGCTAACTGTTGAGCTCCATCATATGTTGGAAGCGTGTGATGGACACTCACAAATAAATAATCAAACAAGGAATATTTGAGAAAAATAATTCACTTGTATTGAAAGAACTATTCAATAAGCTACAAACTTGGTTCACACTTTTCTCTCAAATTCACTTTGATTTTCTTCTTCTCCACTTACTTAATGATACAACACATACCAATACATCTTATTTATAGGACTCATGGAAAAATCTAGATCTTATAACTCACATCCTATACTTAATTTCATGAATAACTTACTTACCTTTATGAACATATATAACTCTCATACTAACTCATCCTAAACAACCAATTCAAATACAAAAACGTTCTTAACTCTTATCCAAAAACTTCTAAATACATTAACATACTTAATTAAACTATAACCCATGAATGTGTATAACTTACCATTAAAAATATGTTTAACTTTCAACATCTTCCCTTAAACATGTTTTTCTGAAAACTCCAAGCAAGGTACTCAACTTGTTAAACACATCAACCTTGAGTGGCTTTGTGAAAATATCTGCAATTTGATCTTCTGTCTTCACATATTCAACTCAAATCTCCTTTCTTGAAATGCAATCTCTGATAAAATGAAATCTTGTATCAATGTGCTTACTTCGATTAGGGAACACTGGATTTTTGGCTAGAGCAATTGTTGACTTTTATCCACATGGATCATAGTTGCGTCTTCTTGCAAAATTCCAACCAATTGAAGCAAATTTCTCAACCAAACTGCATGACAAACACATGATGCTGCAGCAACATATTCTGCCTCACAAGTAGATAATGTCACAATAGGTTGCTTCTTAGAACTCCAAGTAAAAGATGTGTTACCAACAAAGAACACATATCCACTTGTACTTTTCCGATCATTAAGATCTCCAGCCCAATCACTATCACAATAACCTTCAAGCTTGAATTCTTTAGACGATGTATAAAATAATCCATAGTCAAGCGTACCTTTGAGATAACGAAGAATTCTCTTTGCCACTTTTAAATGAGTCATTGTAGGAGATTCCATAAACCGACTCACCAATCCAACACTGAAAAGAATATCTGGCCTTGTGCAAGTTAAATATCTCAAACTCCCAATTAAACTTTTGAAATATGAAGGATCTACAACATCTCCATCTTCATATTTAGACAATTTTGTCCCAGTTTCCATCGGAGTTGTGACAGGTTTAGAATTGAACATCTTAAATTTCTCAAGAATTTCTCTAGTATATCATTCTTGAGAGATGAAAATACCTTCCTCCGACTGCTTTAACTCGATGCCAAGATAATATGACATAAGTCCAATATCTGTCATTTCAAATTCTTGGGTCATTGCCTTCTTGAGATCTTCAAACATGCTTGCACAATTTCCTATAAAATTTAAGTCATCAACATATAGGCAAACCAACAAAATATCTCCATGATCATTAATGTTAATATAAAGAGAATGTTCGGGTGCATCTCAAATACTCATGGTCAAGAAAATATTTGTTGATTCTGCTATTCCACATTATTTGCGCTTGTTTCAATCCGTATAATGTCTTCTTTAATTTCAAAACTTTATCTTCTTGACATTTCACAACATAACCAAGAGGTTGTTCCAAGTAGACTTTTTCTTCAAGATATCCATTTGAAAATGTTGATTTGATATCCATCTGAAAGATCTTCCATTTATGTTGAGCAACAAATGCAATTAACAATCATATGGTCTCCAAACAAGCCACAGGAGCAAACACTTCATTGTAATCAATGCCTTTTCTTTGAAAAATAGCCTTTTGCAACTAATCTTGTTTTATATCTATCCACTTCTCCTTTCTCATTTCTTTCTATCTCGAACACCCATTTGACACCTATTGCTTTGTTTCCACTTGGAAGAGTAGAAAGTTCCCATGTATCATTCTTATTTATGATTTTTATCTCTTCATCCATAGCATTCTTCCACTTTTCATCTTGTGAAGCTTCTTCAAAATTTAAAGATTGACTTTTCCTTTCATAGGAATTTTTGTAGCATCACCAAATACATATATCCACCAACAGATTCATCAATTTCAACGAACATTGATTTACTTCCACACATGTGATTGCTTGCACCGCTATCAAGATACCACGAATTGTTTTCACATGTCTCTTCACCTTTGCATGCTTCTGTCATTATTATTTGACCTTCCTTCATATGGCCTTGAATAATTTTGTCTTCCACGACCTCTTCATGAATTAGAGTTTGAATTACTCTCATCAAATTTTCTTTGACCAAAGTTTCCTCGTCCTCGACCTTTGAAATCACCACGTCTATGGCTGTAATTACCACATCCTCGGCCTTAATTACTTTTTTCTTGACTATCTTCTTTATCTCTCAACTACAACTTTGACTAAAAAAGTTACTCAGTTGTCTGTTTATTCTTCTTGAAAAAAATTTCTTCATGAGCTTGCAAAGTACCCACAAGTTGATCAACGAATATTGTACTCAAATCCTTTGATTCTTGCAAAGCTCATCATTTATCATCTTACCATATCTCTTCATTTCATTTACCACAGCTAGCAATCTTGAAGTATAATCTAAAATTGATTCAGACTCCTTCATATGTAATGATTCATAATCAACTCTTAATTTTTGGAGGCAAACCTTCTTGACTCGATCCACTCCTTTATAAGTATTCTCCAAAAATTTTCATGCTTGTCTCGCAGTAATTGCTCCATAAATTTTTTTCAAAATTTGTATCATCAATAGCTTGATGAATAATGGTGAAAGCCTTTTGGTATTTCTTTCTAGTATTTTACAAAGCTTCTCGTTGAGCTTGATTTAAAGCCGCATCATTCTCTGGCTCGTCATAGCCTCTATCAACAAATTTTCATGTATCTTGTGAACCAAGTAGAGCTTTCATACGAATACACCAACTGTTGTAATTTTCTTTTGTAAGTCGAGGCACTTGGAAATGAACCAAATTGTTGCTTGTCATTTGCAAAAATAAATCTCTTTTTTTCAAACTGAAGCTCTGATACCACTTTGTTGGAAGCGTGTGATGGACACTCACAAATAAATAATCAAACAAGGAATATTTGAGAAAAATAATTCACTTGTATTGAAAAAACTATTCAAGAAGCTACAAACTTGGTTCACACTTTCTCTCAAATTCACTTTGATTTTCTTCTTCTCTACTTACTTGATGATACAACACATACCAAGACATCTTATTTATAGGACTCATGGAAAAATCTAGATCTTATAACTCACATCCTATACTTAATTTCATGAATAACTTATTTACCTTTATGAACATATATAACTCTCATATTAACTCATCCTAAACAACCAATTCAAATACAAAAATGTTCTTAACTCTTATCCAAAAACTTCTAAATACATTAACATACTTTATTAAACTATAACCCATGAATGTGTATAACTTACCATTAAAAATATGTTTAATTTTCAACACATCGTTGGGTCTTGAAAGATTACGAGCTCGTCCTGCCGACTTGGAGTCTCCTCAGAGGTGGTACTCTAACCCGTGGCCAAAGGCTCATGTGGGCTGTCACATTCCCTACCCATAACAAAATAGGAAAGTGGTAATCAAATCCAAGAAATAAAAAGAATGTAAACTAGAATTAACCTAGTCGCATTTCCTAATTTTAAAAGTTTAGGAGATAACTCTGAGTTTGTGCCTTTACAAAATAAATGTTATTGTGAGAAGCTTTTGTCACTGTGAGACATGAGTGTAGCATAAGTACTTGAAGTATTATACATCTATTTTAAAGGTTAGATTTTCAAATTCTCAACTCTAAATCGTTGAACTTAAAAAAGGGGAAAAAACAGAGATTCTTTGTCTTTTTAAAACCAATAAGAGAGATATTTGTATTACCTCACACCTAGTTAACTCAAAAAAGTCAAAAACATTATCTAATGTGGGTACCACAAGATGGTTGTGTCTTCCACCTAACAATTTAATGTCTTTTACTAAATCACTTTTCTTTTGTCTCTCTCTTTACCCATAATCAATGAGAAACTATTGTAAGGGACCTCTACAATAAAGGTGACAGTTTTGCATTTTTAGATATATGAGAGAGAAATTGTAAAAGTACATCGATTTTATATCCAACAATTATTAGGGGCCGACAAATTTTAAGATTTACATTTGACAATTTTAAAGAGACAGCCACAACATTGAATAATTTGTCCTAATTAATTCTCTTCTTTTCTTATTAGTCATGCGGCTATCCCACTTCCTTCACACGGAGACTCATACCAAAAAAAGTAAGCTAAATAAATTAAGGAAAAAACTTGGGTGTAGCCTTAGCTACACCCATCTCTATGCATCCTACTTTAATCACACTGAAGAAAAAAAAACTCAATTTTTTTTCTATGTTAAAGTGAGATGGGCTGCACCCAAGTTATGCACATAAATTAATTTAATCTCTTTCAAATCTATACATATTCTACTTTAAATAGAATTAATGCTTTCATATCTCTATCAAAAGGAGAACCCTGCATTTACGTCTCTTCTCATACGATTTGGGCTGCTCCACAAGTTATGATTAGATAGACCAAGACTTGCAGCGACAAAGACTTTGCCAAGTCCTCTTCGGTCAACCCATACATGCTCTCTAATTCTAAAACAACCTTTGTATAGTTGAAAGAAAATTTTGGAAGAACCTCAAATTTCCCAAAATGGAGCAAAAGCATTTTGTATTCGTCCACGGAGCTTGCCATGGAGCTTGGAGCTGGTTCAAGATCAAACCACTGCTCGAGGCCGCTGGCCACCGCGTAACGCTACTGGACATGGCAGCATCGGGCATCGACAGGAAGGTGATCCAAGATGTGCACTCGATTATAGAGTATTCTGAGCCGTTGTTGAAGACCATGGCCTGTCTTCCTCCAAATGAAAAGGTGATATTGGTGGGTCATAGCCTTGGCGGCATGAACTTGGCCGTCGCTATGGAGAGGTATCCGGACAAGATAGCTGCTTCTGTTTTCTTGACGGCCTTTGCCCCTGATACTCACCACAAGCCATCCTATGTTTTAGATCAGGTACATATTACTTTTACAGTCGAATTGCAATAACGATAGTTTATTCTCTCAACTTTAGAAATTTTCTAATCAATTTTCAACTTTCAAGAATTGTGTTATTATCGAGTCTATGTAGTATTAGTTTTTAAACTTTTAATTTTGTGTTTAATAAATATTTGTCGTTAATTAACCCCATAAATTTAACATTTATATGAAAATTGATAATCGGTTAAATTACCAAAAAAAAAAATTGACAATATGTGAAGTGGAAGATTCGAACCTCTAACCTTTTGATCGAGGATACATGTTTTATGCGAATTGAACTATGCTCATGTTGGCAGGTTAAATTACAAATTTGGACTCTATCACTTGAAGAAAATTAGAACTTAATCCTTATAGTTTTAAAAGTTAAAATTTCATTATTTGATAAAACTTCATAAATAATCCTTGTTGTTAGAAGCCACTAACAGATTATATGGAATATATGTAACCTTAGAAATCACTAACAGATTTAGTACATGACAGAATAGCTAACAACCACGTACTCAATCCATTAGTCACTTTTAACAATAGGAACTATTTATGAGATTTTATCCAATTATAGGGATGAAACTCTAATTTTTAAAATTATAGAGATTAAATTCTACTTTTTTTTTTAATTATAGGGATCAAATTTGTAATTTAAGCTTAACAATATTATTTAAGAATTACTTGATAGGTCGTTTTAGACAAATTCCAACCTCTGTTGATCTAAACATAAACTAACAAAATTTAACGATAAGAATCCATTCAAAAGATTAAATGAGTATACAATTTTAAAGTCTAAGAATTTATTCTAAACTTTTTAAAGTAGAGGTTGAATGTTATTCTCTCTCTTTCTTGTTTGGATGACCCAAAAGATAAAATTTTCTGCTTGAATTTTCTGTTGATGCAAGTACAATGAGAAAACCCCCATGGAAGCTTGGCTGGACACTCAGTTTGGTCCCTATGGAAATGGAGCTGAGCCTTTAACATCAATGTTTTTCGGACCCAATTTCATGGCCAAGAAGCTCTACCAACTCTCCCCTCCTGAGGTTTCTCTCTCTCTCTCTCTCTCTGTTTTGTCTGTTTGTAAAATTTTATGTTCGTACATAACATGTCATGTGGGGAAGGATTTTCACATCACATTTCATTTGTCATTAATTATTATCGAAGGATCTAGCGCTGGGACAGACTCTTCTAAGGCCAAGTTCACTGTTCATATCAGACTTGTCAAAGGCAAAGAACTTTTCAAAGGAAAAATATGGATCCGTCACAAAAGTATATGTTATTTGTACTGAAGACAAAGGAATCCCCAAGGAGTTTCAGAAATGGATGATCCACAACGGTGGGATTGAAAATGTGATGGAAATCAACGGCTCTGATCACATGCCCATGTTTTCTAAGCCTCGCCAGCTTCTCAACTGTCTCCTTCAGATTGCTCTCAACTACGCCTAATCCAAATTATTCCAACCCCTCTAAAATAAAAAGGGCTTCTCATTCTCTCTAGTACCTAATACTTGATATATTTTACACTATGGTTTTGATTTAAATGAAACCGAAGGTAATAATAATGTTTTATAATTCTGCACGTCTTCCTAAATTTGGATAAATTATTTGGTGAGGTTGACAGTTTTTCACCATTGAATGTAGATAGAGAAATACTTCTAATTTATATCAAATTGTTATTAGGGGCATGAAAATTATTGAATCCACAACCAACAATGTTGTTGTCTCAATGAATAATTTGACCTAAATTTGGAGTTTGTGATTTTATGATATGGAGAGATTGTGTAATTTGGTCCATTATTGGGTATGATTGTCAATTTGTTTAATGATGTAGATCTTATCATTGCTACAAAAATCTGATAATATATTTTTATTTTATAATAAAGTTGGAACAAAAGAATGGTTTTCAAATTGATGTGTGTTGGAATAGAAATTTCGATCAATCAGAAATTGTCATGTCATTATTTAAAGTTAATGACAAAATTATTTATTTGATTAGGGATCAATTGTAAATTTACAAGAATCTCCAAATTAAATTATGGCAAATCCAAATATGTGTAAGTTGGGTCAAATCTTAGACATAACCCAAATAAGATGCCCTAGTCCAACAAAATCCAAGCTCAAAGGGGTAGGCCCAAGTCCAATAGAGCCCAAGTTCAATGGTTGGGCCCAAAAGCCTGAAAGGCCCAAGTCCACATGCTCATGGAAGCTCTATAAATAGAAGAGTTTTCCTTCATTTGAAGGTTCAGAAATTTATTCTCCAGAGAACTTAGAGAGAATTGCCAGCAAAGAAGGCCAAAGTCCTTAGGTGCTGAATGCTCCCTGAAGTCCTTAGGTACTAAACCCTCCAAGACAAGTCCTTAGTTGCTAAACGTTCCTTGAAGATTGAAGACTCTTCGAAGACCAAAGACGCTTTGAAGACCAGAAGACATGAAGACTTTAAAGACCAAAATATCTTTAAAGATAAGTCGAATGCATTTGAAGCATACAAGACTCCAAGACTTCGATTGTATCTTCAAGAGGATCAATAAGTCAAGGGTCGATGATCCAACGATTAACAAGCCAAAGGCGGATCCAACAAGGTCAACAAGCCAAAGGCCGATCAAAAAAGACCAACAAACGTGCTTGAGAACAAACTTTCAGCCCTCGAGACATTTGTATATGAGAGAGAAAGAATCAAAGGAACAAATTAGATATTGTACCACACCCACAAAATTAATACAAATTCAAGTTCATTACACGTGTCTCACTTCTATTTCTTTGTTGAAATCATGTGTGAACAAATTGGCACGTCCAGTGGAACCATCTCTACCTCTGATCTCTTTTTTTTATCTTAACACACAATTGAAGTAATGTCATCCAAAAAGACTTCTTTGATGACCACTATCATGAGCAACCTGTACACGGGTTCTGTTACCCATAGCTGCTCCAATGAATTGAGACTGCAAGAAGATGAAGTAATGACACTGCTAGGGGCATCTACTAATGATAGGTTTCTGGTTAAGTGTAACCCTTTGTTTGATTTTGATTATGATATAATGCCTGTCATGATGACTTAAACAAGCATTATGGAAGAAAGAATGACAAATATGCAAGAGCAAAGCAACACCTTGATGAAGGCGATCGAAGAAAGAGATTCTCAAATCGCATACTTAAAAAGCCAGATTGAGAGTCAAAATGTAGCTGAATCAAGCCAAACTCCTACCATCAAAGATTGCAACAAAGGAAAGAATGTTGTATAGGAAGATCGACCACAACCCTCCACTTCAATCGCTTCACTATCTGTCCAGCAACTTCAGGACATGATAACGAATTCCATTAGAGCTCAATATGGTGGGGTTCCTCAAAGTTCTCTCTTATATTCTAAACCATATACCAAGAGAATTGATAGTTTGAGAATGCCAACTGGATATCAACCACCAAAGTTCCAACAATTTGATGGAAAAGGTAACACTAAGCAACATGTTGCTCATTTCATCAAGACATGCAAAACGCTGGTACCCGAGGAGATCTACTGGTTAAGCAGTTCGTTTGAACACTAAAAGGAAATACTTTCAACTGGTACACTTATCTAGAGCCTAAGTAAATAGACAGTTGGGAGGAGTTTGAAAAGGAATTCCTCAATCGCTTCTATAGCACAAGACGCATCGTCAGCATGTTCAAGCTCACCAACACTAGACAACGAAAAGGTGAACATCGTTGTCAATTACATAAATCATTGGAAAACCATAAGTCTCGATTGCAAAGATCGTCTCACTGAACTATTTGTTGTCTAGATGTGCATTCAAGGCATACATTAGGGACTTCTATACATCCTCCAAGGTATAAAGCTTCGTATATTTGAAGAACTAGCAACTCGTCCACACGACATGGAGTTAAGTATTGCTAGTCGATGAGGCAAAGACCTTCAACTCTCTAACATGAAGAAAGAAGGAGAGAACATTGAAGCAACTTCTGAAGAATCTATGGTTGTAAATACAACTCCTCTCAAGTTGTCTTCGATAGACAAGATGACTGAAAAGCAACCAGAAAATGAAAGGTGTCACCTAACTTTGAAGGAAATTCATAAAAAAGTCTATCTTTTTCCTAATTCTAACAGTCCTGACATGTTGGAACAACTACTGGAAACACGACTAATCGAACTTCCAAAATGTAAATAGTTGGATGAGATGGAAAAAGTCGATAATCCCAAGTATTGCAAGTATCATCGAGTTATCAGTCATCCAATGGAGAAGTGTTTCGTCCTAACAGAGCTAATTCTAAGATTAGTTAAAGAGGAAAAATTTGAGTTGGACCTCGATGAAATAGCTCAATCAAATTATGTTGCAGTAGCAACAAACACATGCAGTCAAATACACTCTAGTCTGCTTCACAATCAAGGAGTGTGTCTAGTCCAATTTGGAACCTTGGAACCTGTATCTATTTGGTTTCAACATGAGGTACCGAAAAAATAAACTTCAAGATGTGGTCAAACCTATTGATGATGAAGACAAAGGGTTGGCCATTATGACTCGCCAGAAGGAATAATAACAATATCTTGTTCAGACGGAACATCGCCCTTTCAGAATAAATGATAGATGTCAAAGGAAGAAGAATTTAAGGAAACTTAAACCTGAGAGGAAATGAAATAAAAAGTGTTCCTAACCTTGCCAATTGGTGTCCTTAAAGGAATTCTTCTCGAGAGATTTCCTTCCAATGGAAAAAGGGGAAGAAGATTTGGCAAGTTCATATTGCACCAATGTGGAAGAGGTTGATGATTCAAAAGAAGCCGAGCAAAGGACTTCTATCTTTGATCACACCAAGCCTTCAACTACTCGACCTTCAGTCTTCCAAAGAATGAGTATGGCCACGACAAAAGAAGAAAACCAGTGTCCAACTTTTGTCTCAACTCGAACTTCAGTCTTCCAAAGGCTAAGCGTCTCCACATCGAGGAAAAACCAACCTTCAACATCTGTATTTGATCATCTCAAAGTAACAAGCGATCCACATGAAAGGAATATGAATTCCTTGGAGGCAGAACTGTTCGATGAAGTGAACAGTGCCAAAAAGATTCACAGTCTTGTTCCTTCTCATATGAAAATGAAGTTCTCTGTTCTCACAAACACGGATGGTTCCTTGAAGGTGAAGAAAAATGTCATCATCTTAACAAATCCTACAAATGAAGGATCTGATCAAGTCTATGATGAAGACATGAGCATCTAAAATGAAAAGAAAGCTCCTTATCGCAAAAGCATAAATTGCACGATGCTTCTGGCCCACATGAGCTTAAAAGGTGAACGGCTAAAAAAAAATCTTTGAACTACGTTATGACTTGATCCCTTTCACTCAAAGCGTACATAGGCAGCTTATAGAAGAAAAAAAACTTTAAGTTCAGTCTCCAAAAAAAAAAAAAAAAAGTTTTCATCCCCACGAAAACAAGGCATTACAAGTTATGTGCATACGAGAGAACATTAAAATTCGAGCTTCAACCACTTCAAGTTCGGTTCGTTGCTCACTCTCCTAAAGTTCAGGCTTCGTTCACCTCAAGTTTGGTTCATTGTTCACTCTCCTAAAGTTAAAGTTTCATTCGCCTCAAGTTCGGTTCGTCGCTCACTATCCTAAAGTTCAAGCTTCGTTCCCCTCAAGTTCAGTTCGTTGCTCGTTCCCCTAAAGTTTGAGCTTCGTTCCTCTCAAGTTCGATCCGTCGCTCACTCCTCTAAAGTTCGAGCTTCAACCCCCTTAAGTTTGATTCATCGTTCACTTACTCTAAAGTTTGATCTTCATTCCCCTAAAGTTTGGGTTTCTCTCCTCTACCAAGCCAAGAGGGTTCGTTTGTCGACACTTGTTCCTCGCCAAGTAAGGAGGTTCCATCTGTTTATGTTTGATCCTCCGCCAAATCAGGAGGCTCTATCTGTCGACACTCACTCCTCCGCTAAGTTAGGAAGCTTCGTCCATTGTCGTTCGTCCCTCTGTCAAGTCAAAAGGCTTCATTCGTCGATGCTAACTCCTCTGCCAAGTCAAGAGGCTTCGTCCATCAATACTAGCTCCTCCGCCAAGCTAGGAGGCTCCGTCCGTCGACACTTGCTCTTTCGTCAAGCCAGGAAGGTCCATCTGTCAACGTTCGTCCTTCCGCCAAGTCAGGAGGATTCGTCCGTCAACGTTTGCTCCTCTGCCAAGTCTGAGGGCTCCTTCTTTCAACGCCTGCTCCTCTACTAAGCTAGGATTCACCCAAGAACTGTCAGAAATTGCATAAATGATCCCTGCATTTAAAAGTTTCAATACCTCAGCCTTAACAACATCTTTCATTGCAGGATTAAGTCGCCTTTGGGCTTCCACAGATGGATTAAAGGTATCTTCCATTAATATCTTATGCATGACTATGGATGGACTAATACCCTTAATGTCACTGATGGACCACCCTCATGCAAACTTACTCTTTGTCAAGACTGTTATTATTTTTTCTTCTTCCTCTTTATTTAACTCAACATAAATAATGACACGAAAAATTGAAAACTTGCCTAGAAAAACATAACGAAGACGTTCAAGTAACTGTTTAAACTCTAATGCAGGTAATTCTATCATTTCAAATTTATCCTTCTCATCATCCGAAGAAGCATCTAACACTTCATCATGCTTTATACTTAATTCATCTAATGCATTACAAATGAAATTTACTTCCTGGTTTTGGATACCCATGTCTACGTTGTTAGGTTTGTGAGGCATTCTTCTTGCTTCGAGCTCAATCCAAGTGAGCCTAGTAACAAAGACGAGTGAAAAGAAAAAACAAAAAAATAAAGAAACACACATAAAGTTCAAGCAATAATGATACAAAATATTTCACATATAGTACACAAACTTAACAGAACAGCCACAACAAGGAAATACAACATAAGAAAATACAAAAGCATACAACAAGAACCAACCATTACACTAATACACAACATAGACATAATTTACAAAAAGAAGAAAAACTAAAGAAAACTAAATAAATACACAATTATACAAGGAAAAAAAAAGAAGAAAAATTTATACAAATTTACAATATTTACACTCTGAATTAAAATCAAGCACTTTCACCATGATATTAATTAAACTAAAAATTATTCCAATCATCGGCAACGGTGCCAAATTTGATAGACGACTTATCGAAGGTTCTATCAAGATTAAATTTGTAAAAACTAGATCTCTAAGTATTTTGCAATAATAGTGGCCAGGGTCATCCACAGGGAATGGGTGTCTTAGATTCAATTAAGTACCACAGTTAATTATGCATGATTTTATTTAGAGAAAACTAATTTTGATTTGGTTCTTTAGACATAAACATAAAACTTAACCTATTATGTACAAAGTTGGAGTCCAATTTTAGAGAGACATTTGTTAATTGCAATTCATGAAGCACAACTATGAAATTGACTAGAGAATTGTGAAACATGCAACAGTCCTAAGCCAATAATTACTAAAATATCCAATTGACTCTCTCGAGCCCATCTGAACTCATGCAAGAAGTAAATCAACCTCTCTGTCTATTTCTACAACTAGACATGGCATTATGAAATTCTCTTAATAACTTCTATTATTAACCTATTCATTCTCATGCAATAGATTAATCCTAGTTATGCATCTAAGTTCTTAGTTAAATTTACTTTCTCAAGCTAAACTTAACTTAACGTGCAAAGCTATGGCCGAGAGCTTAGAAGATTAATTCAAGATGCATAAAAGACTTTACCAACACATTCAATAAGTCAAACATAGTTTAACTTATAATACTCAAATACATTCAAATACAGTTCACTAAATCCTAAAATTGAAGACACAAAGTAAAAGGGAAAAGAGAAAAACTGGACGACGAGTGCCAATACTCGTTCCCGACGTGATGTCCCACGATCTTGAGCCTTGAGTCTCCTCCTTAGCTCTCCAAGTTACTCTCTAGACCTCCAAACAGTGCTTATATCGAAATTAGGGTTTAGGTCTCTCCAAAACAGCTCCCTTTGCTCGAAATACAAACTTCCATTTTATAATGTCGCAACGCTGTCCCTTCGAATTTTGTAAAAAGGAAAAATATTTATTTGGATGGCATTGCAACGCTATGTCTTCTGGTTTTCAATGTTGAATGGTTGCTGTTATAGCATTGCAAAGCTACATGTGGCGTTACAACGCTATGCTCTCAGGCTCTAAAGCTTTATTCTTCCTCTTCAACACTTGGATACTCAATTATGGCCTTAATTTGCTCTAAATACTTTTCAAAACTCCGGTTTTGCTTCAATTGCTCAGTTTCTGCAAAATATTCAAAAAAAATACATGAAAGTACACACAATCATAGCGAAACTAGCATAAAAATAAGCCTAGAATAGCGCATTTATGCATGTGATTAGGCCTCGTTAGGGTTGAATGTTCCTGAGCTAATTAACCACGAATAGAAGTAGCTGCAAGTACACCCAGAACCGCCAGGGTCCCACCCAAGTGTACCCGCGCTAAAGATGGTGAGTGTCGTAGCTACAAGAGCTAATTAACCCCGAATAGAGGTAGTTGCAGGTACACCCAAAACTGTCAGGGTCCCACCCAAGTGTATCCGCACTAAAGATGGTGAGTGTCATAGCTACAATAGCTAATTAACCGCTAACAGAGGTAGCTGCAAGTACACCCAAAACCGCCAGGGTCCCACAAATATACCCGCGCTAAAGATTGGCATTATGGCTGCACAAAAAAAAAAAAAAAAAAGTCGAATCCCCTTAACTTGAATTTATGCAACAATGAAACTTACAAAATTTGAATGCTGCTTATGAAGATAGGATTTATACTTTGTAGAGAGCTAAAACTAAATTGCGGGCTAACATATTCTTACACTTTCTATATCTCGTGATTCTTTTTTTTTTTTTTTTTCGAAACATAATATCTCGTGATTCTAATACTACTCAACTGATTAGAATTAAGAATTGAAATTTTAACTTTAAAAAATGTGGTTCACACATCTCTCAATAAGCCTCCACAATCTCTCTTCTTGCCCTAGCAATGATTTGTCCTATTCATGAATTTCGCTATCGCCCCTCGTGAACTTTTCCCATTCGAAGCTATATTGAAAAAGCATCCAGTTTCATATGTCCATTTTGTATTTTTGTTCGAAAACATACAATGTGGTGGCCTTGGCCTGCAATTGGCAAGTGGGAAACATCTTGTTGTCAACCTCACACTTTTGTTTCTTTTCTTTAAAAAGTTTTCTTCTTTTCTTTTCTTTTCTTTTCTTTTCTTTTTAAAAGTATTTTTCTTCATCTTTCTCCCAACTTTCTTTGTGTATGCTAGAAAAAACTAGATATGTATATAGGTGGTTGTGTTAGCCTAGAAAAGATTAAGATCTCGTGTATCAAGATTGTACATAATATGTTTTTTTTCTCTTTTGAGAAAGATTGTACACAATATGATTGGTGATTAATTACCTTGCTTCATGTATGGACATTGCTCTATATCATTGGTACAGTAGTTTAATGAGATTTTATATCTTAATATGATGTACATAAGAGAGAATGTGATGACATGTTTGTAATTTAGAGTATAAGATCTGATTTTGGCTTATTAATTTTAAAGTATATTTCATTTTTGTCTTTAAACTTTCAAATGTCTATTTTAACCCCTAAATTTTTAAGTTTACTCCATTTTGGTCTTTAAACTTTCAAAATATCTTTTTTAGTTCTTAAACTTTAAAAAAAAAAAAACAATCGTTTTGGTGATTACTATAATTTTATCATCTAACAATCACTTTCTCAATATTTTTCATAACTAACTTACATAACATGGTACCAATAAATGGACAAATTATTCAATGAGGCCGCTACAATGTGTCTACCTCTTAATAACCGTCGGATATCGATCCAAAAATATGTTTGTTCCCCTAATAATCATTGGATACAAAAGCAAAGTACATTTACAATTTCTCTCTCTCACATTTAACGGTGCAAAACTGTCAGCCACATTGTGGCAGTCTCATCGAATAATTTCTCAAATAAATGTATGTGTTAGCCAATTAATACACCATACTTGAAGTTCTTAAAAAATAAGAATAAAATGGTTTTTTCAAGTTCAATAACTAATGCCCCGTTTGATAACCATTTGGTTTTTGGTTTTTGGTTTTTAAAAATTAAGCCTATAAATACTACTCCCACCTATGGTTTTACTTGTTTTGTCATATACTTTTTGCCTATGTTTTTAAAAACCAAGCCATGTTTTGAAAACTAAAAAAAGTAGTTTTCAAAAACTTGTTTTTGTTTTTAGAATTTGGCTAAGAATTCAAATACTTTCTTAAGGGAGATGGAAACTATTGTAGAGAAATTGGGAGAAAATAAGCTTAATTTTCAAAAACCAAAAACCAAAAACCAAATGGTTATCAAACGGGGCCTAAAATAATTGTTTTGAAAGTTAATTTAGAAATCGAGATGAAACCAACAAGTTCAACGAGAAAAATGAACATTTTGAAAATAAATATAATCACAAGAGTATTCTAGCTATTGAGATTTATTTTAATGTATGTAAAAAGTGTAATTTTGATTCTCTGTTCTAATAATAACCAACATGCTTTTTTAAACAATCATAAAGCATTTCAAGCAAATAAATCATGATACCTCTTGTCAACCTAAAGAAAAATTATTCAAAGAGATTACCACAACGTGACTAATTCTTAATAATTGTCAGATATGGATTCGAAAATCTGCATGCTCTCTAATAACAGGGGATATAAATTCAAAATATTTTTGTAGTTTCTCTCTTATACATCTAACGATGCACAATTGTATCAACTATATTACGGCAGCCTCTCCTTGAATTATTTCTTCAGCCTAACACCAAAAATTTAATTTCGGCCTGGCGTTTGTTCGTAGCCAGTTGACAGTTTAGCTATCATTTGTGATTCAACATGTTAGAACTAACCCCTGTTGATTTTTTACATCTCTTGATCTCTATAACAGAATTATTATAATACTGTTCATAACTCAAAAGTCTCTTAAAATCTCTTTTTCATTATCACTTCAAATTTTTATTTGTATAACCAAAATCTTTTTCACACAAGTTGTCTGAAAGTCTACAAGGGAGATATGCAGAGGACGGTGACATCTTTTTTTTTAACTTTACTTTCAACACCTACGAAACATTATCATTTTTTTTTTATGAAACTGCATTATCATATCATCTTAAAAGGTTTCAAAAAATACAATGAATTTATTATATGTACTTTCTAAATATTACAAATTCACTGTAACAAACTGCAAGAAACTTACCTAGTATACGGAATCTTGCCGCTACACATTTTAAACTTTTTTAGGCTATCTCTGGGACAATCTGTTGTTTTCCAAGTTGCTTTTTTATGGCAATAATAATAATGCGCATGACGTGAAATAGATTGTCAGCAAAGTTTTGTCGTTACAATATCAATTATTTACATATCTCAATGATATTTGACTCTCATTCCCTCTCTCTCTTCATCTAAAAAACACTACGTAACAAACTATTTGCTGAAAGGAAAGTAAGAGACCTGTGATCACATGGAGCAGAAACATTTTGTGCTGGTTCATGGGGCTTGCCATGGAGCATGGACTTGGTACAGGATCCAGCCAATGCTCGAGGCGGCCGGCCACCGCGTAACCGTGCTGGACATGGCGGGGGCCGGAGTCAACAGGAAGGCAATCCAGGAGGTTAAGTCGCTTGTAGAGTATTCAGAACCATTGTTGGAGACCATGGCTTGTATTGGTCCAAATGAAAAGGTGATATTGGTTGGTCATAGCTTTGGTGGCATGAGTTTGGCTGTGGCCATGGAGAAGTTCCCTGAGAAGATAGCAGCTTCTGTTTTCTTGACAGCCATAGCTCCTGATACCCACCACAAGCCATCCTATGTCATAGATCGGGTATGTGTCAGAAATTTTCATTGGATAATCTTTTGATTCTAAAAATTTAAGGGTACAGGGAAGATTTAAGATCTTAATTTTAATTTAATTATAAGATGAACTGGGGTAGTAATCCATTCATGTTTATGATGGTATATATAGTAATCTTAACGTTAAATTACAAACTCAGTCCTTATGATTTGAGAAAAGTTAGAATTTAGTCTCTATAGTTTTAAAAGTTAGAATTTTGTCTCTATAATTTGATAAAACTTTATAAATAATCCCCTACTGTTAGACGAAGTTACTAATAGATTGAGTTATCCTACCACATACTAATAGTAGGAAATATTTATGAAGTTTAATCAAATCATAGAAACAAAATTCTAACTTTTAAAATCATAATGGACTAAATTCTAACTTCCTCTAAACCATAGGAACCAAATTGGTAATTTAACCTAATATTAAATATATACTCTCTTATTGTTATGTATATATGAATAATGTCATACATTGACTAGAAGTTGGAAAATTCATAATATATAAGTAAAATAACAACATTTTTATTACTAAGAGACCCTTTGAGGTGAAACTTAAAGCAAAATCATGCAGATTTAGGCTGGAAATTAACAATATATATCCTACCACTAGGGGAATATAGAGTAATCTTTTGTTTTTTTTTCAACACTTTTGATCTTGTTTGTTTATATATATGCAAGCTCCTCGAGAGCATTCCCAGGGAAATTTGGCTGGATACCCAGTTTTCTTCTTATGCAAAGGCAGTTGATGAACCTATAACTTCGTTTTTTTCGCTTGGCCCCAAGTGTCTGGCCAATAGTCTGTATCAACTCTCTCCTTCTGAGGTTTCCTCTATTTATCTTCCTTTTCTTTTTTTTTTTCTTTTTCTTTTTAAAGGGATTTTTTTTTTTTTTTTTGACTGGCATTAATTAATTTGTTTCACCACAATCAAAATTAGGATCTAGCTTTGGCAAAGGCTCTGGTGAGACAGGGGTCACTATTGACAGAAGAACTGGCAAAAACAGAGAAATTTACGGAGAAAAATTACGGATCAGTAAGGAAAGTGTATGTGATTTGCAATGAAGACAAAATTATGACAAAGGAGATACAGAAGTGGATTATTGAAAACTATGGGATTGAAAATGTGATGGAGATTGATGGAGCTGATCACATGCCAATGTTTTCAAAGCCTCTCCAAGTTTTTCAGTGCCTTCTTCAGGTAGCTCACAACTATACTTAAATGTGAGCTGCCCCTGGGCTGTATTTTAGACACCTTAAAAAGTTAATCTAAATATAGTTCAATGGATAAGATACTTATTGTCTTTTTTAAAGTTAAATGTTTAATCTATCATTTTCACGTATGTGTTAATTTGGTCTGGTGATGTGAGAAGAAGGTAGAGTGTTTAGCATTTCAGCTTTTTTGAAGTGTTTATATGGATCACTAAATGTGCTTTTATAAAGTTTGAAAATGCTTAGAGAAAATGTAACGCCCGACTTTTTCAGAGGCTTTATTTTCGAAATTTTGGAAATGTAAGTTGAATGATTCTTAAGTATTTTGATTTTGTGGTTATTTTGAAACTTTGGAAGTTTAAAGGGGGCAATTTAGGAATGAAAAGTTTGTCAAAGGGCATTTTAGTAATTAAAAAAATTGCATCATCCTTATATTCTTTTCTTCTCCTTCTTCCTCCTATTTTCTTCCTCTCCCGAAACCTCCCTCCCTCATCGATACCCATCCATTTTTTTTCTTCTTCTTCTTCTTCTCTCTCTCTCTCCCTCCTGTTGATATCTCTGTCTCTCTCAACCTAGCCCTCACGCCGTCCAGCTCACCGCCGCACACAACCCAGTCCACACGCCAGCTCGCGTCTCCACCATAGATGACACACGCAGCCACTCGCCGTCGTTCCACCGCTGCATCTCACCTAGTGTCGTCCAGCAATCAAACCGCGTCACCTGAACGCCGCTTGTCCACGATTGCTCCACACGCTAGCCTTCCAGATCTGACGTGAAATTAAACGTCAAGCTGCTGTGTCGCTGTGTCTCTCTCCTCGTTTTGTACAGACAGCAGGATGGGCATTTTGAGGACATTTTCCGTCAAGCCCAACTTTCATACAGCCCTGTTTAGTCCCGATTTGGAGTGAGTAAGTGTTTCAACAACGATTCAAAGTAATTTATGGGTGGTAGAACTGAATTGAAGGGTGGATTGGGTGATTTGAAACTAACCCATTGATTTTAGGATTCAATTACATATCACATAAAGGCCATTTTGGGCGAGTTCTGGTCGATTTGAGCTGCTGTCTAGCAAGCTTTGGAGTCTAATTTGGGTAAGGATTGAGCTCGTAATTTATTTAAGATCAATTGGACCCATAACTTAAAAACTATATTGATTTTTGGAGTTTAAAATGAGTTTTAAGGGTGATTTTGGGATTAGAAAGTTAACTCAAAATATTTTGGAATATTAGTGGGGGTTTTTGAATCATTTATTCAAAATTTGAGTTTGGCTTTAATTGTTGGACCACTTGGAAAATTTTGAGTAATTTTAGTTTCATGCCATGGATTAATCTTGTTGCTTTAAATTGCTAGGTGGTGCTAGTTAAATTCAGGAAGCGTTATTCTTGGTGTTCGTAGCAATTATTTATTCGGCTTAATGTAAGTAGTCATTTGGATTTAAGCCCCTTTAAGTTCTTTATTTTGCATTTCATGAATGATTGAGAACTTGGAAATTGTAAGAACAAGCCTGAAATTTCTGTTAATGAAGCTTATAATGATTTGTGGGTTAGTGTACATGTTGTTAGAGCTAAAATAGCCTAAGTATGATGTTATAATGGAAATAGAGGCTCAAAGATTCAAGTGGAAAATCATACCTGCCTAAATTTTGGTTATGGAAGAATTGCGTGGCTGGCTAAATTAATAAAAGGACTATCGCGATGTGCTTAGGATTGCCTAGAAATTGTTGCTATTCTCATTAAATCATTCAAAGATATAAGCAAATGAATGAGTTTGATTATAGTTTTCCTCGTAAGCATATATGAATGGATGGTTGTTTTTAACTAAATATTTGTAAGCATTTGGGTTTTCTGAGATGATTGGTTAGTTGTGGAATGCAGAATACTTGAACTTTAGATTGAATGGTTGGCCGGGTTCAATGCTTTTGGGTTTGGGCTGGGTTAATGGCTGAAGTAGAGCACCTTAAAGGTATGCAATACTCAGCGTCGAGGACCGTATCTCGTGTGTTCAGAATGGACAGATGATTGGGCATGTTTAACGTGTTTCAGATGGGTCCAAATGTGAGTGAAAGGTTGTTGGTCGACCTGATTACTAGCGTAGTTAGGAAATTGAATTCTAGATTAAAGGGATGAAGGGTTATATGCTGTTAGCACATGTATGTGTTTGTGAACTTCGATTCAGGTTGTGAATGTGGTTCGGAAATTATGAACGATTTTCGTATGATGGATTACCCTAAAGGTTCCACTGCGAAATTACAGGAGCTTGTTAGATTAGTGTCACCTGACCTTGTGTCTCTCCTGGGCGAGTTTGTAACTCTAGGTTGACTAGATGTGATGAGAGTGAGGGATTGTGTTCCTTCACTGTGGTGCTAGCGTAGAGGGTGATTCTCCAGTGTGTTGAGCGTAAGGATTGCAATCCTTATTGCCTGTGTGCTAGCTTAGGGGTGATTCCCCATTATGTTGAGCATAGGGAATGCATTCGTTATTGCATGTGTGCTAGCTTAGGGGTGATTCACCATTGTGTTGAGCATAGGGGATGTGTTCCTTTATTGCCTGTGTGATAGCGTAGGGGGTGATTCCCCATTGTATGTAGGTGTGAGAGTTGCTTTCTTTCACGGCCTTAGTCAACTTAAGTTACATGGCTCGTTGGTAGTGCTCGAGACAATGCCATACCGGGATGAACTCAGGTAGGGTGTGCGAGCGGTAGTTGGATGGACGATGAGTTGAGGTTAAGAAAGTGTAACGACCCGACTTTTCCTATTAGACTTTCTAGGGACGTTACTACATGCATGCCGAAGAAATTTTAAAATCTTTGGTAAAAGACAGAAAGAATGAAACTTTTTGCTAAACAACCAAAAATCTTTATGCTCGGGATCCCTTTAAAAATCATTTCAAAACATAATATGAATTATAATGTTCAATCAGTTGAAATAGTTTCACAACACATTGTTTACTAAAGAAAATATGTTTTAACTAACACACTATCTAAATGCGGAAGTCATGACCTTCAAAGTCACCCATGACCCTCTCAGCAAACTGCCTTGTCAATCGCCTATGATATGTATTTGTATTTGCCTGAAAAGAAAAACATTTTTGAAAAAGGTGAGTATTTTACAATACTCAGTAAGTGACCTCACTACCGGGTCAGGATATGCATACACACACATAATGAGTTTTCGAAAACATTTTCTTTCTTTTCTTTGGTGGGACCTAAATTCCTTTCATAGCAGAAACGTTTCTCTTTCAACTTTTCTCTTTGGCTTAATGTGGACAATTAACCCAACCTCACCTTTCCTTTTCATTTAACCTTTTCAGGTTCATTTTCATTTAACCTTTTCAGGTTCCTTTTCATATAGCCTCGTAAGGCTCCTTTTCATATAGATGTACATCAATAATGTTATGAGGTAATTGCCACAGCCTTCGAAATCATTTTTATCATGAAAACATAATGTATGCATGAGGTCCCAAAGCATTTTCAATTTTTCATTTCATGATGCAACATAAAACAAAGTTCTCATATCATTCATCATATCATAAATCATATAACATGCATCACACTCGTAAGAACATACATGTGAGAATTATTTTTCATACATAGCATTTCAAAATTCATCAACAATCATAACTAAAACATTTATGAAAATCCTTTTATTTCAAAAGTAAATTCTTTTTTTTTTCAATTCAGTTCTCGACTTGCATTTAAGCATACCGGCATAAAGTCCCTTACCTTGGCTAAGCTCAAGAGTCGAATTTACCCAATTGCTCACCAAAAATCCCTTCGCCTTGGACCTCAGTCAACCAATTTGGAGCCTAAATCAAACCAACCCTAAGGTTAGAAACAATTCCTAAAATCCATAATTAAATCCCAAAGTTCCTTCCACCAAACTAAAGTTCCAAAATTAGAGTTAATTCCTTAACGTTTAACTTAATCTCAAATTGGTGGTTAACATTAAATTTAAGTCACAAGATCCATGGGTTATTCTTATGTCAATTTTAATCTACCATACAATCTCAAACTTAAAGACCTTTGTGACTTACCAAAAATTCCACTCCAATGGTCCCAAATACCCACTGGACAGCAACTCAAGGGCGCCACTCTCGTGAATTTGACGCCGAGTTGGAGTGGGTATCCTTGAAACATCAATATTCAAGAATTAAATCTTACCGGCCTAAATCCAAGATCAACTAAGAACCATTGAAGAAGTTGTTTGCTTACCCACAGATGAAACTTGCTGGACTGGAAGAAGATCAAACTGATCGAATACACGAGCTCGCAAGAAGCGGCGGCGTGTGAACAGGGGCGGCACGCCTGATCGATACGGCAGCGGATCTGGCGAGCGGGACGTGCGGCAGTCTGGCGGACGGTGAACTGCAGCGAACAGCGGAGCAGCGGCGGAAGGCCGCGCGAAGCTGCAGCGTGCGTTCGGTCTGCGGCCGAACGGTTTAGAGGCGCGGCGATCTGGGTTCGGGCGAGCAGCGGCCAGCTGTTCTTGCGGCAGGGGCGTGCGACGGCGATTCGTGCGGCGGCGATGGTCGACGGCAGAGTGCGAGTAGCGGCGGCGAGTCTGTGGCGGCGATCGACTATCCGATGGAGAGGGGTGCTGGAAAAATTTTTCTTCTTTTTCTTGCTACAATGGTGGTTATCGAAACACAAAGGGGGAGAAGAAGAAGATGAAGATGATGGTTGGCTTTGGGAGTGGCTTCAAGAGCTTGCCTGACCTAGGGCTGCGTGCCTATTAAAATAAGAGAGAGGGAAATTAGTGGGCTTGGCTTCTCTTGCTTGGCTTGGCTAAAAGTCCTTTAAATAACAAAAATACCCCAAATCAATTAATTCCTTTATTTTCCTTCTTTCTTCCCAATTTACCCTTTAATTACTCCAATCTCAATCATACAAATCTCTAAAATTAAATTCCAACACAACTTGGAGCATGAAATTGACCTTGCTATAAATTTTAAATTTCAAAATTAAAGCCTTAATTAATACCTGAAAGTGTCGGTCGTTACAGAAAGAGATGTGTATGCCAGGACAACTTTTGTGTTGATGATGCTAGCATAGGGGCGATGTCCCCAGAGTAATGAGTTAGGGGGCGATTCCTCCAGAATGTTGACAATGCTAGCATAGGGGCGACGTTCCCAGAGTAATGAGTTAGGGGGAAATTTCCCTAGATGGATGACGATGCTAGCATAGGGGCGATGTTCCCAGAATGATGAATGTAAGAGTTGTCCTCTTTCTTTGTATTAGACTCGCCTAGAATGTATGGCTCACAGGTATAACTAGTGATAATACTGAAGGGAAGTGAGTGTGAGTTAAAGAAAGTAGGCACATAGCTGATTAAAGTGATTGTTTGAGATTGAGCTGGGGTATGAGAGTTAGGGCGATGCCCTCATATGTATGGATTCGAATTTTGGACCCTTAAGTAGGCTACTTACTGAGTATGTTTATACTCATGCTTGCTACTTTGTTTGTTTTGCAAATGGTGCATATCCTCGAGGCAGGAGACGAGGGCGGTGACTTGACGAGGTTATGGAGACTCATTTCCTTGTATTAGCTATTAGTTTTGAAATTTCGTTCTTTGTTGTAATGTTGGTCTGTAAATCCTAAATATTCTTTACTTTCGTATGTTTGGTTAGAAGCTCTTAAGTTTGATTGTCTGTTGGTTGAGTTCAACACTATATATCATAGTTTGGTGAGTGTTGAGTCTATTTCCTGAATTATAGAAGTGTTTATGTCTCATCCTAAGTCTTTGTAAAATTTTGGTTTTCTCCTAGTTACGTTGTCATGCTACCAAAATTTCAAGCATGAGCGAGGTAACTAGGTCGTACTTCCGCATTAGAGAGTCGTATGAGTAAGGGTCGTTACAAAAAAATTGTTGCTTAAAGATATTTTTTTCAAAAGAAAAATCAAACACAGTTTATGAGATTTTCTACCAAACTTGTGTTTGATGGCAGATTGAAAAATTGGATGTATTATTGTCTTTCTTCTAAATGTCCTCTCAGACTATATTTTATCTTATATGTAGGTTGCTATTTGAGGTAGGTTGTAAAGAGGGATCGATGATTGGGTATGCGTACGTCTAAGTCCATGAAACTATATGCGACAAAAAAACAAATTAATCTTTTTCCGTATTTTAACACTAAACTTCTTATTCAATGATCAAATAAGAAGACAACTGTTTTCCAAAAAAAAAAGTTGTGAAATCATTGCACTTTAAAAAAGTTGTGAAATCATTGCACTTTTTAAGATTAAATTGGAAAGTTATCTCAATTATTGTAGCCATTTTTTATAACTATTTAGGTCCCGTTTGAAAATCATTTTAATTTTTGGTTTTTGGTTTTTGAAAATTAAACCTATAACTACTACTTTCATGTATAAATTTTCATGTTTTCTTATCTACTTTTTCTATATGTTTTCAAAATCCAAGCCAAATTTTGAAAATTCAAAAAAGTAGTTTTCAAAAATTTGTCTTTGTTTTTGAAATTTGTCTAAAAATTCAAATGTTTCTTTAAGAAAGATGAAAACCATTGTAGAAAAGATGAAGACTATTATAGACAAATTGTGAGAAAACAAGCACAATTTTCAAAATCAAAAATCAAAAATTAAATGGTTATCAAATGGGGTCTTAATTTTTTGTTTCTGGTTTTTGAAAATTAAGCCTATAAATACTACTTTCACCTATGGGTTTATTGTTTAATTTGTTATCTACTTTTTACATATATTTTTACAAATCAAACCAAGTTTTGAAAACTAAAAAAAAAAAATAGTTTTCAAAAACTTGTTTTTATTTTTGGAAGTTGGCTAAGAATTCAAATATTTTCTTAGAAAAGATGAAATCTATTGTAGAAAAATGATTAAAAAAAAGCACAATTTTTCAAAATTAAAAATCAAATGGTTATCAAACAGTGCATACATTTAATGCAAAATTAAACAAAATTTTCAAAATCAAGCCACAACATATAAATAATAATCAATCATGAAGTATACTAAAGTAATATGATCCAAAATTAAAGCACAATCAACAAGAAAATCGAATCCAACAGAACCAAAAGAACTAGTTCCCACAAACATAGCAGCACAAATCCTTCCAAAATAATAATAATAACAAGAACAAGAACAACTTAATTCATTAAAGCTATTATCAACAATTATTAAGGTTAGAGATCAATTCGATAAAATAAAGCAAGTTAAATTTGACTCTCTTAACTAAATACATGAGTAAAAAGTATTTTTGCTTAAAACTAATTATTGGCTCCGAAGTAAACTATTCACCAGAATAATTAAGTTAAAAATAATATGCAAAAGAAAAATTATTAGAAATCAAGTTACAAAAATAGAGAGTTAAGATTTTAAAATAATTGGCCAAAGAGAGCACAGCTCAGCGGTAATTGGCATGTACTTCTTCACTCTTGAGGTCAAAGATTTAAATCCTCATATTCTCATATTTGTTATGCACTGAAAAAGAAATTAAAATAATTGAGTTAGTATGATAACTATAACCCTTATACTTTAGGTCATATTACAAAATGATTTAACTCTCAAATATACAGTAACAAACAATTTTAACGATAGATTGTCAGCTGCCAACCTGAACATAGTTCAACTAGTTAAAACATATGTTTTAGATCAAGAGGTCAAATGTTTGAATTTGTTGAAGAAAAAAAAATTGTTGTTAGCCTAACAAAAACTTGTCCAACTCGTGAACTTAGCCCATTCAGAGCTATATAGAAAAGCATCCACATTATTATCTGTCCATTTTATATCTAATTTTGTTGTGCTTTGTATTTTTGTTTGAAAACGTTGCATCAACGTGGTGGCCTTGGCCTGCTGTTGGAAATCGAAAACATCTTGTTGTCAATCTCACATTTTTGTTCTTTCTGTTATTATTATCCAAGATCAAAATTCAATATGTTTATTCTTATTATGCAAATTAGAGGCAAATTTAAATGTTTGAACAGAAAATAAAAGTGCTGGACAGTGTTTAAAAAATCATAAAAAGGGAGAGTTTGAACATCAAGATTTATAGTGGTTCAGTCAATTAATAGACGTATTCCACTTGCAAAAGATCTTTAAAAGCCTTTGCTAGACAATCTTATTAGAGAATCGAATTGAAACAAACATACAATATTACAATATTGAAAACATATCAATCTAATGAGATAACCTTCAAGAAAACATATGGAGGTGTTCTGTTACAGCAGTTGTCAAGAGTTGGAAATGTTGAAGACTCTCTTTTAGTGGAACATCAGCGTTTTGTATTCTGTTTTATATTTTTTTTATTATTGTTTTTCTTTAGTTTTTTTTATAAGCAAACGTGGGTAGAGGTAGTTTTTGTAAATCCACGTTCTGCACCTAAGTTAGTGGTTTAGTGGTTTAAAGTAATTGGTGTTTGTAACTATTTTAGGGGTATTTAAGTCCCCATTATTCTTCAATAAAATAAGGAAAATTAGTCGGCCTAAATCTTTCCTAAACATACTGAATTTCTTTGTGAGAGAAATCAAAGAGATATAAAAGAAATCAATACAATCTTTTGTAGATCCATGACTATCCAAGATAAGAAGAAATTATTTACCCAATTGATTTCTTCTCCTTCTCTCATGGACCCACTCCACCGACGGCAACACCTCAAAGACACTGGCAGCTCCTCGAACGGCGGCATAGGGACGGTGGATCCTCTCTCTCACGCAGTCAATACTCACGGCAAAAGGGGAGAACCCCAAATCAATTTCTCTCTCAAACTCCCAAATGGCCAAATGTCCTTTTCTCTCTCTCTCTGTGTGGTTTCTTTTCTCTCTTTTACTTTTTTTTTTTTTTTTTTGAGTTCTCTCTCTTTTACTTTCTTTATCTCAAAAGAACCCTAAAAGTTAATGAATGTATGATGCCTTTTCAAATCCACATCCATCATGGGTATATATAGGTAAATGGGCCATGGTCAATATGTATGGTAAAAGTAACTAAATGGGTAACAAATAGTAATCCGGGTTAAGCTCCTCAATATATATATATATAGAATAAACTGGCTCTACAGACGCCATGTTGCTAGTGTCGGCAGATCCAATCTGTCGAATCTCTGCCGGTGCAGACAATTACTGCATCGGCAAAAAAGGGGCTATGTTGATGCCAATAACTTGCGCATCAACATAGCTTTGGTAAACATGGTATGCTGACACTGTATAATGTCGTCAGCAAAGTCGGTTTCTGTCGATGCATGTTTGATCTGGCGTCGACAAAACCTCTGTGATTACCTTTTTTTTATTTTAGCTATTTAATTTTTGTTTCAATTGAATCATGTTATACAATATACATGTATACAAAATAAAACATATTTTAAATTGCATTCAAAATATAATTTATATTAAATAAACAAACTCAAATATATTCTTACAAATGTCTTATAAAATCATCCTAAATATTTTTTTAAGGTAAAGTTTTGAGATAAAAGCAATATTACATAAACCATTTAAGAAAAAAAAAACTATCATAAATCCATCTAGGAATTTCGCCTGCATACTCTTACTCGACCTTGAAGTACCTACAAAATAAAATTAAACTTATTAAAGCTTAAGCAACATACTCTAACTTACCCAAACATATTAAAGAATTTTAAACTTCAAAATGTCATCAAATGAGCAGTTAGAGACTAAAATAAAACAAAATTTGAAAGTTCATAAACTAAAATAGAATAATAGTCATTGCTTAACTCTCATTATAATTGCATATATGCTCCACAAAAAAGGTTACAACTACAAATTTGGCCTTTATTGACGCGTGACTTTTTTGTATAGTTGACGCTTGTAACAAAAAACACTCAATAAAAGGTTGATTTACAGTTTAAAATAAATTATTAATTAAAAAATACATATATTGACGGCTATTGAATGTCAGAAAAGCTCTATATTTAAGTTGACGCAATAAATTGTCAGCGTTGATAGCTTTATTGACGTTATTTCTATAAAATTCCGTCAAAATTGGACTAGCTCATATTTTTGTGTTAGTTGACTGTTATTAACTGTCAACTATTTAGTGTTTTGTTGATAGCTAATAACTGTCAATAAAAAGGTTATTGTTGATGATAAATAGCCGTCAAGATAAAATACATTTATTGACAGACAATAGCCGTCAAGATAACCTCTTACAAAAAGCACGCGTTTAATGCCTATTTTAAATATATAATAAAAAAATGTAGATATATAATAAATTCAATTCGTAACTTTATCTCGTTGGCTAATGATTTTTTAATGACTTTTTGTCACATTTTAATTTTTCTTTCTAGATATTGAAGGTATCAAAAATATCAAAATCAAGTACCTGCCATTTTGGTATCCTTTGAATTTGGTAGCTAAGAATTGTCACTATTTCGATTGCATCACAAAAGTGGTTTTCTTCAGCTCTCATTACTACTATCTCTTTATTTCTCTTTACTACTATCTCTTCTTCTACTTTGATTTCTTTTCAATTGGTATGTATACCACTCTGATCTTCTATCACTCAGTGCTTTTAATTTCTAGATATGAGCATATGACTGTTACAACAAATTATAGTATCAATACATTAACATTATAAGCTAGCTAATTGAGTCTTTCTTTTCTCACTTTTCAGGTCTAGAAGGACACATTTCCTCAGTCCTCTGTACATTTATGATGTGATTAACTTGTATTACACTAATGGATGATTGAGATTTATGAAATTATCTCAAGTAATTTTTTTAATTGATAAACACAGCCACCGAGCATATGTGCATTGGAGAAACATATGGTCGATGGTTTCCTCGTTGCAATGACATAAAACACAGCAGTTGGGATGCAAACTAAAGTTGGGAAGGCGCCTCTGATGAATCTCTGCCGTATTAAGACCGCGATGCATCAAAGTCCACAGAAAAAACTTACATTTTTTTGGAATTAATAGCCTCCAAATGTTCCTAGTTGCGTGTAGAGGGGAGTTTTGGAGATCTCTAAAGAGAATCTTGGTTGAACCAACCAAAAAAGGGCCATTGCTTCCTCCCTTCCAAACGGGCAAGTCTTTTTATCATGATAAAGCGGTGGGGACCAGCTAGCATGTGAGTTAGACCACAGTTTCTCTTCTCTTTGTAACAGTGGTCTCCTTGAAAATAAGTTCCAAGAACCCACATCAGAATTCCAAGCTTCACGGACAGTCAGAAGTTTGTTGAGAGCCAAGGCAAAAAGGCGAGGGAATGAGCTATGAAGACAACCATCACTAGACCAATTGTGGTACCAAAATAGCACATTGGTACTGCTGCGAATGTCCCAACGAAAATTGTTCAAGAAAAAGGCTTTGCATTTGTTAATATTATGCCAGGGCGATCTAGCACTACTCTGTTTACGGAAATCAAGAAAACAACCCTGGTCTCTTGACTGATATCTGGCTACAATAATCTGTTTCCAAAGGTTGTCTTCCTCCATAATAAAACGCCATAGCCATTTGCAAAGCAGAGCAGCGTTGGTATCCTGTAATCTGCCAATATCGAGGCCTCCCATGTCTTTTGGTAATGTGACCTTTTCCCACCGCACCAAATGAGAGCCACCATTCCGCCCAATGCCCTCCCAAAGAAAGTTTCTCATGAGCTTGTCAATGGATTTGTAAACCGAGCTTTGAGCCTTAAAGACTGAAAACATGTAAGTTGGAAGATTACTAAAAATCGATTAAACCAAAGTGAGTCGACCACCTTTGGACACATAAGCGTATTGCCATTTGTCAAATTTCTTGTGGATCTTCTCCACAACTGGATCCCAAAAAGCGGGGCCAGATGGTTTACCACCAAGAGGCATGCCTAAGTAGTTAAATGGAAAATTTACAATCGAACAGCCCCGTAGTGCAGCAACAAAGTCAAGATCCTCAGTTGAAAGATTGATCCCAGCAACCAAAGACTTACAACTATTAAACTTGAGGTCAGAAACATTCTCAAATGACCGAGTAATGAGGAGGAGGTTCTTCAGCTTACTGTGATCATTGGTGGAAAATAGCAAAATATCATCTGCAAAAAGCAGGTGGGAGATATGTGTGTTCGAAGACGAAAAGGAAAAACCTTGAATTAAATCTTTCTTTCTCGTATCATCAAGGAGGCACGAGAAATAGTCCATAGCAAGGACAAATAAAAAGGGGGATAAAGGGTCTCCTTGGCGAATACCTCTTGTAGCCTTGATTTTGCCCCTCGGTTTACCATTGAGGAAAATGGAGAAGCTAACAGAGGAGATGCAAGCCTTGATCCATCTAATCCAAGTTTCATTGAACCCTTTGAGCTTGAGGACTGAGAGGAGAAAACTCCAATTAAGTTTATCGAAAGCCTTCTCAATGTCAAGCTTGAGCACAACCCCTTTTTGTTTAATGCATTTCCAGTTATCAACCAACTCATTAACCATAAGAATAGCATCGGTGATTTGTCAGTTTTTAACAAAAGCATATTGTTGAACACCAATCGTTTTAGGGAGAACAATTTTTAGCCTCTCCGCCAATACTTTGGCGAGAATTTTGTATACACTAGTGGTCAGACTGATAGGACGGAAATCAGTCACTCTCAACGGTTTAGCCACCTTAGGAATAAGGGCAATGTAGGTCTCCTTAACTGCACGATTGACGATGCCTATCTTTAAAAAATCCTAGAACAAGCTCATGAAAGATTGTCTGAAGGTGTTCCAGCATTTTTTGAAGAGCTCTATAGAGAATCCATTTGGGCTCGGAGACTTATTGCTGCCAAAAGATTTTATACAAGACAAAACTTCTTGCTCAGAAAAAGGTATGGTGAGGACAGTGGCTTGTGAGGTTGTTATAAGACACCAATCAAGATTAATGATAATAACACCATCATCAATAGAGGGACCCTATAGATTTGAGAGAAATAACTGATAAATTCTTCTTCAATTTTTTTGTCTGTCACCTGACTTATACCTATGCCATCAATGATCTCATATATGAAGTTGTGACGGCGGCGAGCACAACAAACCTTGTGAAAGAAAGCCGAGTTTTCATCACCATCTAACAGCCAAGATTTCCTGCATCTTTGTCTATATGTACAAGCTTTCGAGACAATCATCGAACATAGATCAGCCTTAAGCGAAATGCATTTCTCTCTGTCACATTCATCCAATAGTCCAACCTCCTCCTTATCATCGATTATGGAAATCTCCTTTATCATTTCCAAATGTAGTGACCGAGCTTTTGCAAAGACGCCTTTGTTCCACAACTTGCATTTCTGGGCCAGCAATTTAAGCTTCCTCATAACCACATAACCAGGGAATCCTCTGATCTCGGTATCCATCCACCAGGAAGCAAGAAGATTAGGAAAAGACCTATTAGCCAGCCATTGATTTTCGAAGCGGAAAGGACAGAGGCCCCATATGAGAGAAACGGACTCCAAAAGAATGGAAAAGTGATTAGATGTTACCCTTTGAAGATGGTGAACTTAATGGTTGTGGAATTTTCCATACCAAGCATGGGTGAATAAGAAACGATCGAGCCTAGAGAGTGTCGGAGAAGCTCTCAAATTTGACCAAGTATAGACCCCATTAGACTGATAAGGATCAATAAGAGTGCCCTGCTAATAAAACGATTAAATTTCCTCATGCTATTTTTAGGAGGATTATTGGATGAAGTTTCATGACACCATCTAAAGACATTAAAATCTCCACCAAGTAACCAATAAGGAGAACAGAGTCCACATAAATCAAATAATTCAATCCAAAAAAAGGCCTCTTTCGTCTACTCGTTGGGCCATATATACCAGAAATCCACCAAGAAAATCCGTCAGAAAGCTTCAAATGAATCGAAATTGAAAAATGGCCACATGTAACCTCAGTCGCAAAGTGAACAAGATTGTCCCACATAATGAGGATGACACCCGAAGAGCCATCAGAATCGAGAGTCGCCCAGGAAATGCTAATAGAGCTCCAAAGTGATTTAATAACATTTCTAGATAAAGAGATCATCTTAGTTTCGGTAAGAATAACAATGTCCGGACATACCTTGGTTATCTCCCTTTTGATAATGGCACGCTGGGTAGGGGACCCCAAACTGCGCACATTCCAGGCAATAATCCTCATTTACAAAGGTTTGTCCCCTATGGATTGGTGTTCAAGCAACCCAAGGTTTCATTTGCATCTTCACTGTTATCAATGTACTCAATAGCACTTGGGGAATGTCTCAATATGGCAGCCGTTGGAATTATACAAAAGTTGTTATCTTGGAGCCAGGCATTCAACTGCAATTTAAATTGGGTCTTTTCAATCTCAGCCGCTCGTTGGTACATGTCATCATCGCCTTTGAAGAGAGCCTTCAGACTATCATCTATCACAATGGATGGGGAGATTGATGGGCTGTGAAACACATCCTTGTCATTTTGCTTGGTGGATGGTGGGGTCAAATCTGGGCTGGAGATGACTGGGTCCGATAAAGGGGAGAGGCTACCCAAATCCACAACAAGATCACACTCATGCTGGGCTTTTGTAACTTCCATAGAGGAGGTGCGAATAGTGCCGAAGGTGAAATTTGAAGGGCCCTCTTTGTGTAAATCAACAAAGCCCAAAGAATTTCCTTCAACCTGTGAAGGACAGGCCTGCTTCGGCTGTTCTTGTGTAGGAAATGGATCCGTTTTCTGAAGGAAATTTAGTTTTATATCTGGGCCTTTGGAGGCCCTTAATAGCTTAGCAGGAGCCTGGTTCGGGCTGTAGATTAATGTGTGATTTGAGAATTTGGGAATGTGACCTTTCGATGCATTTCTGTTGAGGGTGCTTAATAGTCTGACACTGTGGTTCCCCCATCCTTTCTTCCCCAATTTTTCGTTTCCCTTTTTTGTAAACTAGCTGGAAACCTTCTAAACCTTTCTCTTTGATTCGCGATACCTCTTCCAAATGCAATGTATCAGTAGGAATGTTTTCCTTTTCATTAGTCGGTGTGATCGAGAAAATGGGCTGGGAGCTGTCACTACTTGCATAGGTGAATGATTAAGGGTATGCAATCTGTCCTTTGATGCAGTAAGTCTTGGCTAATGGGTCATGCTCGTTGAAAATGACAGCGACATCTCGGGAAAAGGTGCCGTGCAATTTTGGGTTCCTCGTTACTAGCCACAATCCGTTCGCCGGCGCCACCTTTTGGATAGTGAAGTTGTTACCATCTTCATCATTAATACCTATAGTCGTTGGAACAAAGCCACGGAAGTTTCTTCGTACTTTGATATGTGCCTCTACAAGGTCAAGCTTCCAAATAGTAGAATTTCCTAATTCGAGAAAACCACCACTAGCATTGCCTATGTACTAAAATGTTTTCTGATTCCAGAGATGTAAAGGAATACCTCTGAATCGCAATCAACCTCCGTAGCTTGGAATAATGGTGGGGAAAGCATGTGTTTCAATATCCCAAATTCAAATTTAACATAAAAGGAGCCAATCGTGACCCATCCTTTGTTCATGCAGAGTATTCTAGCTTGGTCAACGTTCCTGATCGCGAAAAGGGCTTTGTCAGCATGAAATGGGTTGAAAGAAGCTATGTAGCTATTTGCCGTTCTAAGTGCATCTAAGATCTTGTTCCAGTCGTCATGAAAAAAACGTCTAGTAAGCACAATCATGTTGTTCCAAGTAAATTTGTCTTCTGCTATCGAGTCGGTGACTCTGTAAACACTTTTGGGGTGTTGTTGGGGTTGCTTATTTAGAACTATTTCAAAATAGGATTAGTTTTGGTCAGATTGTGTGGAACCACTGTAGCTGGCTGCGGGCCAAAATGCCTTAACTTTCTCCTTTGAAAACATGGGATTTTCAGAGTCTATTCCTTGATAATACTTACTATCCACTTTGGCAGCGTCAAAAGAAATAATGCTTAAAAACGATGACCACTCTTTCTTATCAAAACCTTCAGGAACCATTATACAACATTTCCACCCTTTATCATCGAGTCTGTAAATCTCAGAAATATAGCCACATCGGTTGGATGTTTTTTCCACCCATAAAATGTAGTCTTCATTTCTGTGTTCCTGGAAGAAGCAGTTGGTTCTTGGTGATGCCATGAGGATCTTGAAAGCAGATTGTAACCAATCAATGGATTTTGGGGCTAAAAGAAGAGAGAATGACTTATAATTACCCTTCTCTGTAAGAACCACATTTCTTCCTCTTGAACGATCATCTCCATCTAATATGAATTCCTTTTTTTCAATGGTACATGAACGGGGTAAATGTCTAAGATACTCCATTTTCCTCGTTGACAATGCAGCTAAGTTCTTGTTGCTTCAGAGGACTCCATTTTCCTCATCTAACCCTAACTTCGCTTGAAATTTTACAATCCCTCATTTATAACCTTGTTCTCATCACATGTTATAATTTATATCTATTTTTATTGATTGTGTACGAGGGACCATGGGCGAGGATAAAAGGAATCAAAGGACCCAAACAAAACCATGTTATATTACTTTTTCATGTCAAAGTCCAATAACTATTATATTTCGACCTGCTTTGTTCTTTCAAGGTTCCAAACTTTTGGGTGTGTTCTTATATGTTTTAGGCATTTTGAATGATTTGTAGTTTTTTTGTGTGAGTCATTTGATTGACATTTGTTTTGCTTTGTGCTTAAAACTCTCAAAAATTGATTATGTAATTCCATGCAATTAGGCGACTGACTGACTTTCAAGGCAAGTATTATTTATCTCCTTATGCTTACCTAATTTTAACATTTGCATGAGATATTTCTTGTTATTTCTTGTGATGGCATCAAAACATGTGTTACTTAACATTTGTATATTCTCTTGTAAGGTTGAGGAAAATTATCATCAGGTTATTCATGATCGAGATTCAAGAGTAAGTGAAAATGCTCAGGTGGAATAATAACTATTTTGCTTTTAAGACTGGGAAAGGAGATGTATGATTAAAAGCATGTTTAGTGTGTTGTAGGTGACAAAAAATGATGTGATTAGTGTTATGTTCTTTTACATCAACGAGATGGCAAGTTTTGCATTGTCAACCACCTTAATGTGGATCTTTGTTAAACATTCGTGGATTGATAGAATATTATGCGGGCAGCTTAAATGCAATCACTACTGAGATTTTCAAAGAGCTTCTATGTGGGATTGTTGGTGTAAAAGATGTGGAAACTAGGACCTTCCCATATAGTTGCACAGGGCTATAAGAAGCAAAATTTTCTTATGTAATCTTCTTTCAAAACCAATTCTATTAATTATAAAGATGCAAATTACATTAATAGGGCATAACAAATGATATGTGGACAACAACGATTTGGTCAAGAGACTCCATCGAGCATGGCATTATTCGTGACGATGTAAAAAATATAGTTAACACGTAAGTAAATATTTATTTTTGCATATGTATGCTTCTTATTAAAACAATTATTAACTTTTTTTATTCTTATTTATATGTTATTGTATTAGGGCTACAAGAACATTATATGCTCAAAAAATATGTGAAGTCCAATTTCTAATTGGGTCGCTGTTTAGGTAATCACTTCAATTTCTTTTTTGGTATAATTTTGATCATGTATATGAGTTTCCTTATTATATGTGTTGAACTATATATATAGTGTGTTAAGGAACTGGGTACTATGGAATGTGGGTACTACACTATGAAGTTCATATGAGATATAGTAACTCATAAGAACAGAGTGATTACAGACGTACAAATTTATCTTATTTTCATCTTTTTAACTTTTTACCTTTAATGTATTATGTTAACTTATTTGTTTGCAGTTGACGAAACAAACTCAATTTATCAATCAAAATTCGACAAGATAAGAGTTGAGTTGTGTGATTTTGTGACACAATACATGTCATGAATGTTCGTTAACACTACTTGTCTTATGGATTGTTTTTTAAACAACTTGCTAGATATGATATATGATGCTTTTTTGTGGATAAGTTTAGCTTAGCTTATTAGTTAATGGAAATCTACTAGTTCATTTGTGACTCTGTTTTTGGATGAAATTGTGGTTGAATGTATAGTCTTCTATAGATATCTTATTTTGAAATCTGTTTTCGATGAAAATGTGGTTAAAATCATGTAGACTTTTAAGTGATGGTTTATTGTTGCTAGATAGTTCTGTAAATGTTGGTTTGAGTTTACTAGTTAGTTGTGTAAAATGTAGGTCGGTAATTGCTAGCTAGCTTGTTGTAAAAATGCGAATTTGCCAGTTTTGTACATGTAAATGCAGGTTGTGGTCAAAATAAACTAAATTTTTTTTTTCAAATACGTAAAGTTGACGGAAAAAATCCGTCAACAAAACCATAATTATTGACAGCTCAAATCAATCAACAAATATGTCATATTTGACGGCACACAACGTCAACTATATTTGACAGGCAGCAGCGACTCAGCGATTGGATGCGACTGGCTTCAGCGACATTCTGCAGTTCTGCAGAAGCAGTGCAGCGACGGGCCTCAGATTGGACGGCAACGATACTCAGGGTTGGCAAGCAGTCGAGGTTCAACACTACCTTCAAGGTTGAATGATGAGTCCTCCCTCTTTGCGTTATTTACAGGAAAATTTTGGGAAGATTTGTTGTTGGATTTTATGTAAATCTAAACTGAAGTTTGATTCAAAGGAAATCTAAACTAAAATTAAGTTGAATTGAATTTGGGCAATTTCTCAACTAAATTTTGGTTGGAATTTGAAATTCTACTTTAATGCCCAAAATTAGATGAGATTTAAGGCTTTAATGTTAGGATTATTTCACTGTCAATTTTGAGAATGCCCCAATTTTACTTGAACTTCAAGTTATCACAATGAGAACTATCGCTACCATATCGCAACGCGGAGCGGCCGATGTCCATATAAAAGGAGAGTCTTTTAGAAAAGAATTTGAAGTCGCCACCAATCATTATTAGGGTGTGATTAGTCATCGATTTAAAAAGAAAATGTCTACGAAAACAGAGTTTAAGTTCAGGTGTCTTTTGTGCGTAAGGAATGTATTAGCACCCTACAACACCCGTAAAAATGGTTACCAAATCTTGGTTATCTCATGTTATCTTAATTAATTTTAATTAGAAAAAAAAACAAAAATAAATAAAGTCCTTTGACATTAAAAGAAATTTTGTTTTGTTGATTTTATTTTTAAAGTGTCTCAATTAGTCACATCCTAAACTTTAAGAGTGAAGCAAGTATTTGACCAACTTGAGTGGGGTTATTAGCCATCAATTGATGCAATATTGGAATTACAATCAATATGAAAATTCCTCACCTCGAGAGTTTAAGAAATTTTATATTTTTCTCAAATCCATCATAGGATTGCATTTATTTTAATCTTGTTTTTTTTTTTTTTTTTGTAATTTTTAAACTTTTGATTGAAGGATTTTTCATGCACTCTGAGAGTAATTTGAATTTATCTCAAGCACACTACTCAACCCATTTACAAAGGTCAACCCTTTTTGTCATTTTTTTTTTTAGAAAATGAGCAGCTCTTTTTTTTTTATGAAAATAAGCATTTGAAAGGTATTTATTTTAGTTGCTAAAAAATTAAAAAAAAAAAAAAAAAAAAAAAAAAAAAAAAAAAAAAAAAAAAACTCTTGCAAAGTTTGTTAGATAAATTTAGTTGCTTTAAAAAAGTTATTTGGAACTTAAGAATTTCAAATGGTTTTGTAAAAATAGTAATTAATTTAAAAAGATAAATTTTGGGGGGGTTTTATGGATTATAAATTTTTAAAAAAGACTGATTATAAATAATTTAATTTTTACAAAGGAGAAAAATGTTTAAAAAAAATTTATTCAAGAAAGCTTTTGATAGAATTACATGTTCAATTTTTTTTTAATGAAAAAGTGTTTTTTAGAAGAGAAATTAGTTTTATTTTGGTAAAGTGTTATTGAGTAAACATTTTCATTTTTTTTTTACTTAATAAAAACTCAAGGATTTTTTTTCTTAAAAAACCAGTTTTATTCTCAATATAAAATTTCATTTTAACAATTTTTTGGGATCATTTTTCTCATGCTTTAAGCTTTATAAATATTGTACTTTGATGTCTTTTCTTCTAGGTGAAGACTTTCAAGCATTTACGGAGCTCTACTCGATCACATTATGAACAAACAAATTTCAATCGAAGCAGATTAATCTTGACAAAAAAAAAAAAAGAAATTCTCAATCATTCAGCAACTTCAAATATAAAATAGAGCATACAAAGAATGCATTTCAAGTTAGAGTACAATGGCCCAAATAGACCATCAATACATTTAATAAGAATAAAGAAAAAAAATGAGAGAAAAAAAATATTCTACCCGAACTCTTTTCAAAATCTACTACTCATTAATTTTGCAAGACGATGGTGGTCCAGATCAACTATGGTGAAATGCCGCAAGAGAAAAAAAAGTGGAACCAAATGTAGCCCTTTTTGTTGTTGTTCTAACATGAAGGGGAAGAAGATGTGAAGATGGTGCTGTTTGGAAAAAAGAAGAATGGTGGGAGAAGAAAAGATGATCCCTCTCTTTAGAAAAATATGTGGGAGAAAAAAAAGGAGATGAAGTTGTTGGAGGAAAAGAAAGTGGAAGAAGGATAAAAAAAATGGTGGAGATGAAATTGTTAGAGAGGAAAAAAATGGAGAAGAATGATCAAATTGTGGGGGAAAAAATTCAAGATCCTTCTTTTCTTCAAAAAAGAAGAAGTAGAAGATGAGGGTGAGAGGGAAAAACGTGGGAGAGAAGGAAAATGAGAGAGAGAAATTTTTTTTTTGGGAAGAGAGAAAGATTTGTTTTGGGAGGAGAAAAGGTGTTGCATGAGAAAGAAGAGAGAGATTTTTTCCTTGAAAATAGAGAGAGGTTTTCGTGAGAAAGAAGAGAAAGAGATGTTTTGGAGAAAATCTATAACCAGCTTGATATTTGTTGGGAAGATTCTAGATTTTTAAATAAAGAGATGACAATTGTGCTCTAATAAATTTTAATCATAAAATGCACTTAAGGGTTCTACCTTTAGCCCAATTGCATGCATGTTAGTTTTATTCTTAAAGGTCTTAGGTTCCAATCCTCTCCATGCATTTTTTTTTTTTTTTTTTTTTTTGCTAAAGTGCATTTTCGTCTAATTCACTTGTTTTACAAAAAATATTATGAAAAATCAATTCCTGACCAAATATGAGGTCTACAAGAACTTTTTGCTAAATTAAATTTTGGGCACATTCAAATTTCTCCAAATTCAAGCCAAGGTGGGGTAAAATCAAAATTCTCTCAAATTTTGGGCATAACTCAAATTTTTGTCCCAAACCAAATTTTGACCAAATTTCAAGTTAAGTCCCCCAAATTGAAGTTTGGGCATAACAATTTTTGTCCCAATCTAAATTTTGGCCAAATTTCAAATTAAAATTCTCAAATCAACATTTAAGCATAATCTAAATTTTATCCCAAATCCAAATTGGAGCATGCATCAAATTTTATGCCAAATTCAAACAAAAAAGAATTGGATAGAATTTCAAATCCTAATCCAATTTCAAATAAAAATTGGGATAGAATTTTAACCTTGCCCCAAATTTAGATTTTTGAATTAAGGTAGAGCATAAATTCTACTAAATTCAAATCGAAATTTTATGGCAGGGAAGGAAATCAAAATATTGACTCAAATTCATATTTTGATAAATTGGCATAAAAAGTGTGTTGAATCAAAAATCAAAATTATGAATCAAAGTCATATTTGGATTAAATTGACACATTAAACGGAGTCAATTAAGGAACAGACCTCCTAAATTTTTTTATTCCAAACTATCTTTTTCAAGATTCACACACACATACTTGTGTATAAATCTCAAAAAATGGGCATTTGTTGGAATAGAAATTCGACCAACCCAAAATTTTCATGTCATTACCCAACATTGATGACGAAATTATATTTATTTAGCGATTAATTAAATTTGCAATGATCTCTAAATTAAATTATGAAAAATCCAAGTACACTATTGGGTTCTTTGAGATTCAGATTCATTCTAGACAAAAGCCTTAATTGAAGGTCTTAATTAACAAAGTCCAGGCCCAGTCCAAATGGCTAGGCCCAAAGTCAACCGGGCCCAGCCCTTCCAGTCCAAAAGGGCTGGGCCCAAAGGCAACCATGCCCAATCCAAAACAATTGGCTCAAAATCAACCAGGCCTAGTCCAACGGGCCCAAGCTCACTTAGAGGCCCTGATGAACTCTATAAATAAAGAGTTCCCTCCATTTTAGGGGTTCAGAACAAAGGAAGCTCAGAGAAAATTCAAAAACGAAACTGTGAAGTCTCCAAAGCTCCTAAAGATCAAACACTGTCTGAACGAAGAACACATCACGGAGATCAAGAATGCTCCAAGAATCCATTGAAGTTTCAACCTCGAGAACAAACTCTTCAGCCCTCGAGCCAAGCACACAAGCAAGAGAGAGAATCATATGATCAAATACTAAAAATTATACTCACTATACTGAAATTAATACAAATATACGTTCGTTATACATGTTCTTATTTCTTTATTGAAATCTAGTGTGAACAAGCACAAAAAATCTAGAGTGTTTGGCAAGAAAAATAATCACTTTTGAAATAATTAGATTGGTTAATTAATGATTAGTTTCTCAATAATCAATTTAAAGGTGATTATAAAAAAAATGATTCTCAAGTAAGTCTAGAGTGATTCCCGGTCAATCACAAAAAATCTAAAATCCAAATAATACTGCAATTACAAAACTGCCCTCAAGTTTAAAACTTCTCCTCTTCTCCTCTTTTCTTTATGGTAATTTGACATTTGTAAAATAATTTTGTGTAACTAAACAAAGTTGTGATTAAAATCATTTTTATGAAGATGTATGTTAAAATCATTTTAATGAAAAGAGTTTAAAGAAAAAATATACATTCTTTTAAAAAAAGTGTTTAAATTATTAGGAATGTACTCACACTTGAACTAACTCCTTTCCTTTTACATATTTTTTAATCTAATCTAAAATTATTGTAATATTGTTCAATAACTCAAAAGTCTCTTTAAATCATTTTCGCTATCACTAAAAATTTTTATTTGTATACTCAAAATGTCTCCAAAAAAATTTCAGCCTACAAGAGAGATATGCAGAGGACGGTATGACATTTTTTTTAAATTCTACTTTCACACCTATCAAACATTATCATATCATCTTGACAAGTTTCAAAAACTACAATCAATTATTATATGTACAAATGAGCAATGGTTAGGTGCTGCTGGGTATCACGGTCGCAGCTCTTCAACCGTGCGGCACTTGCTCTAACTCGGCGAGCAAGTCAGCCTTGCCCAAAAACGGAAGTTGCGGAATACTTCCGTATAGGGTCTAGCCTCCCCTCGAGTCCCGGGAGAAAATGTTTTAGAAAATCGGGAGAGAGAAAGTGTTTTGAAAGCTTTTGAGAAAACGTTTGTTCATGTAAATGTTATAGGCAATAAGCGAGAGAAGGGTCAACAACAGCTTAGATTGCATATAACTCCGGGTAGGAAGGATGGACAACTAGTCATACCCCCCTATAGTACATTTTGAGATTTATGCCTTTGACAGGCTTGCACATGCAAAGTGGCGAGGAGTCATACAAGCATAAAAATACAATGAAAGCTAACTATCAAGCAAAACTAAATACATAACATGAAAGCATGATAAAAAGGGGTTGAGATGGGCATGCGGCCACGGGCAACACGCCCTGGACAAGCATGACCGTGACATTCTCCCCCACTTAAATGGTTGACGTCCTCGTCAACCGTCCCCGCTCGAACTCAGCTGTCGCTCGAGCATCTTTGGCTTCAGTTCTTCAAACGGTCCCAGCGGACCTCTACCTCTTGGCTTCTCTTCCAGTCTGCCAAGAACTTCTTCATCTTTTCACTTTGGTTTGCTTTTTGAGGCGCCCTCTCGGCCAATGCCTCAAAAGCATTCTTCAGTGTGATCGGCGGAATCGACGCCTCTGGCCTTCTACTTGAATTATAAAATTTCTGTTCGACCCATTGTCTTGTGCTCATTTGTGCTTCCTTTGCATACTTCTGAGCAACTTCTGTCTTTGGCTTCCGCTTCGTGGGAGAATAACTAACTTGATCATCGACGTGGCCCCTGACGTCGCAATGTTTTCCTTGGCCCTTGTTCAGTTGGAGGGCAGATAATAATTTCACCCCATTCGGTTGTCTTAGCTTCGCAGGAACCACGGTGGGGTTAGATCCCGTGATGACTAGACTTTCTGCCAGGGGCATCGGTACAACCTTGTGTTCAAGGAGAAACTCCATCCCCAACACAATATCAAAGTCGTCCATCTTGACGACCACGAAATCTGCTTGTCCAGTCCAAGCATCTAGTTTCACTGGAACTCTTCTTGCAATGCCCAAAACAGGTAGGGCTGCTGAATTTACAGCTTTGATTTTCCCCACATCTCTAACCCAACTTAGGTTCAGTCGGCGTGCTTCTACTTCAGTGATAAAGTTGTGGGTTGCTCCTGAGTCGACCATGGTGCTTTTTGTGGGTCTTTGGTTAACCCATGCATCGACATACATAAGGCCACGTGACGTGGTTTCTTTGCTTACTTCCACCTTTTTCTGTAAGGCGGACAAATATTTCAATGCCCCAATTCGGGTGTCGCCCCCATCTTCTTCAGAGGTTTCGCCCTTGGTTCCTGATGAACTCGCCAATGCGGCTTGGAAAGCATTGAAGGATGCTCGGTTTGGGCATTCATACGCCCGATGGGCCCCTTTACATATGTAGCAATATGGGGGATTTTGGTTGTTGTTATTCTGATAATGTGGCCTTCGCCACGAATTTCCCCCATTCTGTTGGGACGGTCTAATATCTCCTCCCCCACTTGTCATCTGGCCCCCTCCCCCACTCTTTGGAGAGTTAGGCCGAGAATTTCTACGCTGCCTACTTGGGGAAGATTGGCTTTGTCTCACCTCTTGACATTGGTCATGGCTTACTTCAGTGGTGAGATCAAACAAGCGTTCCGCGGCCCCATAAGCTTCTGATAAGCTTTGTACTCTTTGCTCATATAGTTTGGACTTGGCCCCTGATTGCAACCCTTCGACGAAGCAGAAGACCTTGTCTTTCTCTGACATGTCTCGGATGTCTAACATTAACCCCGCGAACTGCTTCACGTACTCTCGAATGCTCCCAGTATGTTTCAACTCGCGCAACTTGCGCCTTGCCAATATTTCAACGTTTTCTGGGAAGAATTGAGAGCGCAACTATTGTTTCAATACGTCCCACGTATCAATGGTACATCGACCCTCTTGGATGTCCATATAACGTGATCTCCACCATAACTTGGCGTCATCGACCAGATGCATTGTCGCCAAGGTAACTTTCGCATCTTCTGATGTAGTACTAGTGGCCTTGAAGTATTGCTCCATGTCGAAGATGAAGTTCTCCAAGGCTTTTGCGTCACGAACCCCACAGAAGGGCTTCGGTTCAGGCACTTTCACCTTATTCAACTGAACTACGCCCCCAGCTGGGGCTTGGTTTCCCACCGCTCTCATGGTGAGATTCACTCGGGCGCTTAGGTCCGCCACTTCTGCCCTCACTACATCGATGGCAGCTTTTACATCCTCAGATAGTTCAGACACCATCTGAAATATTGTTCTCTGCGCGCCGTCTAGATTCTCGATGCGCTCCTCTAACTGGGCAACAGAGCCCGACGAGCTATCCCCACGCTCGAAGCCAACAGGTCTTGTGGCTCTATCTTCTAGGGTCTCAACCCTCACCATCAACTCTCTGACAGGCATCCCGTCTAGGCGGCCAGCTACCGCATCAATCGTGTCGGCCTTCTTGGCAATCTCATCCAGGCGAGATTCCAAGAACCGCACATTATCAGGGACTTCTCTTAGCAAGAGCATTTGCTCTTCAAACGCGGACAGTCGGTCGCCCAACTCTTCGGTCACGGACATGATCGTTGTTTTTTTCGATTCGAGGAGCCAATTAGGCTCTGATACCACTTATCACGGTCGCAGCTCTTCAACCGTGCGGCACTTGCTCTAACTCGGCGAGCAAGTCAGCCTTGCCCAAAAACGGAAGTTGCGGAATACTTCCGTATAGGGTCTAGCCTCCCCTCGAGTCCCGGGAGAAAATGTTTTAGAAAATCGGGAGAGAGAAAGTGTTTTGAAAGCTTTTGAGAAAACGTTTGTTCATGTAAATGTTATAGGCAATAAGCGAGAGAATGGTCAACAACAGCTTAGATTGCATATAACTCCGGGTAGGAAGGATGGACAACTAGTCATACCCCCCTATAGTACATTTTGAGATTTATGCCTTTGACAGGCTTGCACATGCAAAGTGGCGAGGAGTCATACAAGCATAAAAATACAATGAAAGCTAACTATCAAGCAAAACTAAATACATAACATGAAAGCATGATAAAAAGGGGTTGATATGGGCATGCGGCCACGGGCAACACGCCCTGGACAAGCATGACCGAGACACTGGGCAGCACCTAGCTCCTGCAGCCCACCCACGTGGTCCATTCAGCTCCTGCAACCCACCAACGTGGTCCATTTTTATGGTGCCACGTGGCAATTCTTTTGTTTTTTTAATATTTGCAACTTCTCTTTTTTAAGTTGTTTTTTTCACACCTCTTTTTTAAGTTGTTTTTTTCTTTCTTTTCATTCTCTTCTTTTTCATTTTTTTAGAAATTTTCTTTTCATTTAATAACATTTCTTTTTTTTACAAACTCTTTCACAATATCAATTTTATTTTTAAAATTATATTTTTTTTATTTTTAATATCTTTTTTCATCTATACAATACCATTTATTTTCAATTAATCAATAAAAAATTGAGAGTTTATAATAATAATGTGAGAAATACGCTTCATAACTTAAAGTTAACGACAGTTTCATAATCAATTTAATTTTTTTGTTTTATAATTTTTTATTTATCTTCTTATTTTCTTTTCTCATCTCCACAATATCATTTATTTCCTACTAATCAATTGAAAATTTAGAGTTAAAAATAGTAATGAGAAAATATTTTTCATAACCTAAAATAACCTTTGTGGTGTAGGTGATTTCTCTGAAATTGAATCTCAATTGTGATTTTTATTGATTGTTATCATCATCCACCTTTACTAATTCATTTGATTAAGAAGAATGGACAAAATATAAGAAGATAAATAAAAAAATAAAATTGATTATGAGACTATTGTTAGCTTTAGGTTATGAAGCATATTTCTCACATTATTATTGTAAACTCTCAATTTTCAATTGATTAATTGAAAATAAATGATATTCTAGAGATGAAAAAAGAGAATAAAAATAATATATATATATATATATATATATATATAATTTTAAAAATAAATTATTTACATATCTCGATGGTATATTTCACTCTCAATCTCTCTCTCTCTTTATTATAAAACTCACCACTCAACAAGCTGATTTGCTGAAAGGAAATTTAAGAGGCCTGTGATTACATGGAGCAGATCAAGCATTTTGTATTGGTTCACGGGGCTTGCCATGGAGCATGGACTTGGTACAAGATCAAGCCGCTGCTCGAGGCAGCCGGCCACCGAGTAACCGTGCTGGACATGGCGGGGGCCGGGGTCAACAGGAAGGCAATCCAAGAGGTTAAGTCGCTTGTAGAGTATTCAGAGCCATTGTTGAAGACCATGGCTTGTGTTGGTCCAAATGAAAAGGTGATATTGGTTGGTCATAGCTTTGGTGGCATGAGTTTGGCTGTGGCCATGGAGAAGTTCCCTGAGAAGATAGCAGCTTCTGTTTTCTTGACAGCCTTTGCTCCTGATACCCACCACAAGCCTTCTTATGTCTTAGATCAGGTATGTGTATGTATGTATGTAATTAATCCCGAGCGGAGTCAAAAATTTTCATTGGGTGCCGGAACTTTATAAATATAAATCTTTCTATTTTAAAATTTTAGTAATAAATTAGAGAAAAAGCTAAAATCTTTAACTCTTTAGTGTATAATTGAACTGGGACGACTTATTATCATGGTATATCGCACTCTGTTATATGTTTATTTTCAAATCTTTTTATTAAGAATGTGAATAATGTCCCACATCAAATAAAAGAAGAAAATCCATGATATATAAGAAAAAAAAAACTACATCTCTATTAGTACGAAACAAAATCATGTAAGTAATTTAGACTTAAAATGGACAATATCATATCATTCGAGAGATTTATTTTATTTTTTAACAATTATGTTCTTGTTTGTTTATATTGAAGTTCCTGGAGAGCATTTCCAAAGAATTTTGGCTGGACACCCAGTTTTCTTCTTATGAAAACACAACAGCTGATGAATCTTTAACTTCATTTTTGTTTGGCCCCAAATGCATGGCCAAGAACATCTATCAACTCTCCCCTTCTGAGGTTCCCTCTATTATTTCTTTTTTTCTTTTTAAAGGGTTTTTTTTTTTTTTTTTTTTGACTTGGCATTAATTAATTTGCTTCACCACAATCAAAATTAGGATCTAGCTTTGGCAAAGACTCTGGTGAGACCAGCATCACTATTCACAGAAGAACTGGGAAAAGCAGAGAAATTTTCAGAGAAAAATTACGGATCAGTTACAAAAGTGTATGTGATTTGCAGTGAAGACAAAACGATCACAAAGCAGTTTCAGAAATGTATGATAGAGAATTATGGGATTGAAAATGTGATGGAAATTGAAGGAGCTGATCACATGCCTATGTTTTCAAAGCCTCTCCAAGTTTTTCAATGCCTTCTTCAGGTTGCTCAAAAGTACACCTAAATATATATGAGCTGCCCTCCTTTAATTATAATAAAAGCACATGGCTGCATTTCAATCTCTTTTTTAGACCTGTTAAAAGTTTTAATAGTACCTCCTTTAATTACAATAAAAGCACATGGCTGCATTTCAATCTCTTTTTTAGACCTGTTAAAGTTTTAATAGCAATATCTCGGTGCTACTATATTTTGTGTCAATCTTATCTTCTTTAAAGTTAAAAGTTTGATCTATCATTTTCTTACCTTTGTTAAACTAGTGATTTACACGTGCAATGTGTCACAATTATACTATTTCGCAATGGGACAACGATTGTGCAGCACTTGCTCCAATCCGGCGAGCAAGTCAACTGTACGAAAAACGAAAGTTGCCAACAACTTCGGTGTAGGGTCTAGCCTCCACCCACGTTTCAGGAGAAAATAGCTTTATTAAAACGTGAGAGAGAAAGTACATGAAAACATTTGAAAACAAGATTGTTATATACTAGCAAGCAAATAAGGGAAAACCACGCTTAGATAGCATATAACTTCGGGTAGGAAGAATTGACAACTAGTCGCATCCCCCAGTACATTCTATGATTTATGCCCACGACAGGCTTGAATATGAAAATGGTGATGAGTCATACGCCTACAAAATTACAAGGAAACTAAACTAACATACAAATTATACGTACAACATGAACAATATAAAATGAAAGCATGATAAAAAGGGGTTGAAATTGGCATACGTCCAACACATCCTAGACAAGCACGACAATGACACAATGCATGTTTTATTTATTAAAAAAATAGAATAAATTGATTTGAAATGTATTTATATTCAACATTTTTTTTATGAATTTAATGTTTTATTTGGATTATGTATTATTTGTTTAATTATTAAATGTAAATAATAATTAAATTGACTACAATAAAAAGTTAGTGCACTTGTGTGTAGTTGGTTTTTGGTGATGTGTTAGAAGAAATAGTGTTTTTAGCATTTCCTTTAAAATGTATATGGATCACTAAAAGTGCTTTTGTGAAAATTTGAAAAGTGCTGAGGAAAAAGTTTTCGTTTAAGAATATTTTTTCCAAAAGAATTTTAAAACACAGTACTTGATGAGATTTTCTACCCAAAGTGTGTATGTCTAAGTCCATGAAACTGTCCAAAAAAAAAAAAAGGAAATCTTTTTTTCCATGTTGCAACATTTAAAAAAAAAAAAAAATGAGAGAAAAGCAACTCATTAGCTCATTAACTTTGTTACAATCCCTGGAGCATTTCAAAAAAGCAACAGCAACCGCCAATGTCGCTTCTTCTCCAATTTCTTCCACCAGATTTTTAGTTTCAGAAAGATTTTGCCGCCCCTGGTTTAGAATCGCATTCACAATGTATGAAGAATCTGATTCAACGATTAGAGGATGCAGATTACCTTGAATATCTGACGAAGAGAGAGCTTAAACCCAGAATGATTGTCTGACCCTCCACAGCTTTTATTATCCTTTCCGAATACAAAATTAAACTTCTTATTCATCAAATTATTCAACTTTAACTCTAAACTTGAATAAGCGATGAAATCACTACACTTTCAAGATTAAATTAGAAAATTATCTACAAATCAATTATTACATTAATACATAATTCAACCAACAAAATTTTCAAAATCATGAATGTATATTAAAATAACCCAAAATTAAGTAATTAAAAAGCACTTCAAAGCAACAACAAAATCAAATCCAACAGCACCAAAAGAACTAGTTACCACAAACATAGCAGCACAAACCTTCCAAAATAATAACAACTTAAATAATTTAGGCCCCGTTTGATAACCATTTAGTTTTTGGTTTTTGGTTTTTGAAAATTAAGCTTGTTTTCTCCCAATTTCTCTACTATGGTTTCCATCTCCTTTAATGAAATATTTGAATTCTTAGCCAAATTCTAAAAACAAAAACAAGTTTTTGAAAACTACTTTTTTTAGTTTTCAAAACATGGCTTGGTTTTTAAAAATATAGGCAAAAAGTATATGACAAAACAAGTAAAACCATAGGTGGGAGTAGTATTTATAGGCTTAATTTTTAAAAACCAAAAACCAAAAACCATGGTTATCAAACGGTGGCCTTAGGGATCAGTTTTGATGAAATAAAGCTTTGAAGTTAAATTTGACTTTCTTAATTAAATACATGAGTAAAAAGATTTTTTTTTTTTTTTTTTGTCTAAAACTAATTATTGGCACCAAACTAATTATTCATACCAGAATCAGCAAGTTAAAAATATTATGGAAAAAAAAAATATCAAAGATCAAGTTATAAAAATAGAGTTAAGATTTCAAAATAATTGAATTAGTATGATAACTATAAACCTTACACTTTAGGAGTTTAGGTCCTAGTATTTCATAATAGATAATTTTAAAATGTCAAAGATTAAGTGTTTTTTTATAAGTACAACAAATGGAGTATAAAAATTTTAACCTCGAACTTCGGAAAAAAGAGTACATATCAATTATCGTTGAGCTGAGCTTACTTTAGCATGTCAAATATTAAGTTCTTTAAAAATACAATTACTTCATAGAGATTATATGCATTTATAAAAGTTGTCATTAAGGAAAAAGAAAACAAATTGCCACTACCGACAATATAATTTATTGAGAAAATGATCGTTGAAATATGTGGTCTAATTTCCTCGAAGATTTTATCTTAAAAAAAGACTCCTCGAAGATTTTTTTTTTGTTGCTATGTTCTACCATCAACCAATTATGTCCTTTCAAATCATAATAAAGATGAATTCTACATTTAGAAGAATAAAAGAAACCTTGTAATTGTATCAGTTTTCAATCAATTCTCTCCCTCTCTATCTTTGGGCCCAATACAGAAATGAATGAGAAAATGTTGCAACATTTTAATGTCTATTTAATAATTATTGAAGAGTTAAATATTTAATTGAATATATTAACTTTGAGAGTTATTTTGTACTAATAAGTGGGAGAGTATTTGTTATTTTGTACTATTTGAAGTTAAAATTATAAATAATATTTATTTTATTAATCCTATAAATTTAAATTTTTGTAATGAAAATATAAGAAATATTAACATTAATAACTAACATCACATCAACTTTAAAATTCATAAAAAAAAGGTCCAATCTTCTTAGCTAAGCTAACTAAAGTAGCTGACATAAGAACTAAATCCTCAAATTTTCAAAAACTCGATATTAAAAAATTTGAGATTTAACACAATGAATACCACAATATAAAATATTGTTGTTAATGTTTAAATACTAGTATTTTATGTTTTATTATTAAAAATAATAAATCTTTTTTTATTTAAAAAAAAAAAAAAAAAGGTTCCGTGTTATCATCAAAGAATTATCATTCATTTCATAATTTCAAAGTTGAACCAAATAAAAAACTTGTTATTTTTCTGTATTTCAATATCACAATTATACTTAGCAACTTACGATTATACTTACCAACTTTGACATGTCTTGAAAGCAACTTATATAAATTCATTTTAACATCCTAATCAACATCACATAATTACTCTTCTTTTAGATACAACATTATAAATATGGAAGTGAAAATTTAAATCTTCAACTAAAACAAAAGGGTATTCACATCTTAATTACTAAGATGTATTTAATCCAAGTCACATCAATCCCTCCTTAAACAATTAAGTGGAGAAGAAAGAGTTTGATATCTTACGAATCCCAAGTCAGATATTGATTGCAAAAAAAAAATAAAAACAAATTTGTTTCTATCACCAAGAATATATACTTCAAATGTCTATAAAAATTTTATTTATTATAGATGTATTAGGTTGCTATTGAATTTTTACAGAAATAAAATTTCAAATTGAATTAAGAAATTATTTGGTAAAGAAACCATGACAGAGAGATGGAGCTCTAATTTAGAGATGAGAAAACATAACTCTAAAAAATAAAGACATGAGTTGAGAGGTGTTAATATAAATCCCAAATGCAAAACAAATGCAATCTCCCAACAGCCATAAGATTTTATTCTAAGGTATTTGGTCAAACAGTGAGCCGCAATTTGGATGGACAAGATGAGCCAATATAAATCCCAAATCTTCTAGAGAGCAATAGGACATTTAAATGTAATAATTGAAGACCAGAAATTCCCATAAGTGTGACATCAATTAAAGGGATGAACAATCACCAAACATTACACAATTAAATTGCAAAATGCCATTACAGTGGAGACATGACACCAATTTAAAGAAAAAATGTTAAAAAGGGATGGAAAAATCACCAAAAAAAAATCAGTACACAAATTACAAAGTATCATTTCAGTCAAAATCCTTTAGACAATAATGCAGGTGTGAATAATTCAAGTAAACAATTTTAAACATGCTGTAGAGACGATATATATTCAAAGGTAAACTTTGCCAGTCCTGATGGCGGCTGTGAGGCAGCCACTGGTCCAAGAAGAATATCCGATAAACACTCGAGCTTTTGTTTCCTGAAACCGCAAGTCAAATTCTTTGTACAGCAGGTAACAAAAAATGACAAGATTAGTGTGAATGGGAAGATAATCATGTTACTGTTCCCCCTAACTGATCGCATCACAAGAAAAACAAGTTTTGTTCTTTTAAGAAGACATCGTACCTATGTTGTATTCTACAGAGTTACAGAAATCTCACGTCGCCTCACCGCTCCCTTTCAGAAAGCAATGAGCCGTAGCGGGGTGTTTATCTTCCAGAAAACAATGAGCCATAGCAGGGTGGTTTGAGAAAACATTCCAATTTCCTTCAACTTTGCAAGAAAGGTTCAGAAACCTTTAGGCTTTTTACTGATGTATCTGATCTAGAACTGTCGATGACTAAGAAATTGACCTTTCCTCGAAGATATGCCAATGTTTCTCGTAATCCTTGGCTGTTTTTTTTTTCATCAGTTGTTACTTGTAGCTGGTAATAATCTTACATGGTCATTTAGGACTAGTAGCGTCGTGCAGTTCGGGACTTTGGCTTTGACGATTTCTGCAATAAAATAAGATGGGTTATATAGTTTGCATGTACCAAGCAAATATACTTGAGATAAGCATGAGATTTTATATTTTCTACATATATACCCAACCCCATACATTCTCCCCCCCCCCCCCCCCCCCAATAAATCTTTCCTTCGGATTCATAAGCAGAAGTGCCAAAGAGACACCATGAATGTAATAAACCGAAGAACAGAAACCTGATATGAGAAATTTTTAACTTACCGAAGTTGCCCCAAAGCTAGCCCCAGATCCTGTTGCAGCACCTATGAAAACAGTACAAGTCATCGTTACAAACTGATCCAATCTAGCAACCGCTAACTGGGGAACGTACCAATTAACATTAAATAACAGATATATTCCTCCTATGTCAGGTCAATCAAAAACTCAAATCAGACATGTTCTTGGAAACCATGTCAAATCATTTAATCTATTTCCCAACAACCACAAGGGTTTAAGTTAATTTACATGTGTTTAGATTAATTTTATCTACATCCAACTTTCTAATATTTGAAAAAGAAAAGAAAAAATTATATTTGAAAAAGAGTGGTAAATCTAGTTGATGTCCTAATTTTCTACCATCAACCTTTGATCCCATAACCATACAATTTCTCTTATCAAAACTTCTCTCATTGACTGTTGGGCCAAGACATGATGATTGTAAGAATTATATCATATTAACAATTCGTAACAAGCTTGTTCAAATGCAAGGCAACGACCATTGATCCAAAGGGACTCAAGATGAATACAACTCCAACAGACTTATATCAACCACTGCGTAAATAATAATAACAAATTTGCAAGGTGCAAAAATAAGTTAAAAATAAAAACGGCTACTAGGATTAAAAATTCTATTAAAAAAGTCATGAGACAAAATGCTATCATATTATGCTGAATTAGTCTGTCACTAACAAAAAGAATTAATACTGATAATATTACATGGGGGGTATGATACGAGTTAAAATTTATTATAACATGTTGAAATAGTTGAAATATATTGAAAGATAAAAGATAGAAGAATAACTCCAAAGTAATTCAAGGTACTTGGAGCTTAACATCACTTGAACCTAAACCAACTAAACCAATGTCTACCTTCCTCTCCTCCCACTCATCTATTTATAATTAGCACCTAACAACAAACTCCTCTAGTTAATTACTAATATACTCTTGATACCCTAATAATATATCAAACTATCTCTAATGGCATTCCTATCACATGGATCATCATAGTTTGTGGTGTTTGATATTTGTTTTTGTAAGTTTCCCAAAACATCCCAAATACAGGTTTTATAACATTATGGGATAAAGATAGATAACAAGTGATTAACTATTACTAAAAAGCAATTAGTTCAGTACTACGCATAAGAAATACATTGCAAACAAAAAATGTCAAGAAATTACCAGAAGCAAAGGGTGTCGAAAATAATGAACCTCCTGCAGAAGCAGATTGCCCAAAAGATGGAGCAATACTGCCAAAGGGAAGATTAGCAGAACTAAACAATGGTGCAGATGACGAGCCAAAAAGTGTTGTGGGAGCTGTCGCACCAGACGAACTAAACAGAGATGATGTTTGAACAGATGCTGTTGGTGTCATGAACAGAGAAGATGATGTAGTAGATGGTGCAGAGGGTGTACTAAAAAGGGACAATCCACCCGCGGAAGATGCTGGTGTAGCTACTGTAGACAATTGTTGTGCTGTTGATGCACCATGATTACCAGAGCTGGCAAGTAATCCAGCAGCTTGAGTCGATGGTTGTGAATTTGAAGGCAAATGTAAAGTTGGATGTACCCTCTTAGCTGCTGCTTCTTGGCGTGCAGTTTCCCTTCGATCAGCCTCAAGAAATGGATCATTTCCATCCCCTCTGCGACGCTGATCAGCAAGATAAGCTGCCTTCATTGATTCAATGTACTGATGAATATTCTCAACCTGTGAAATAATTTTTAACATGCCGTTAGTTATAAGAATGTGCATATGTAGCATCCTACTGTCTCCTGTGAGATCATGTGCATGTGTATAAGTTGAAGGATTTTCACACTCTGAAAGAATATGAGGAGAAATTTTCCAAACTTAAAAACCAGCACTTTAAACAATTCTAGACTTGGTTTCCAAGCATGCTATACAAATTTAAGTCAAACTCAATACCAAATAGCGACCTCAAATTTACATTACGTTACTTAGAATCACTCTCCCCTAACCAACTTAAAGACCAGCTTATTGCGATCCCTATCAGAAATCAAGATCTCTTAAATAATAAGAAACAGGTATTTTGACATCAGTGACACATATCAGACAACCTAATAGAAGAATATCTGAATCTATACACAAACATTTCAAAGTGGCCCACTACATTATTTCAAATTAATGCCCGTTGACAAGATTTCTCCTACCTTAGCAGCCACGTGAACAAAGAATTCGTGCACATTTGACATGATTTTAGGAAGTGAATGAAACAATGAGGAGCCAGAATTGGAAGCATTCCGATTAGACTCTTGGACAAGGAGTTGCTCTAATTCTTCAATCCACTGGTGGCATTCACCGAGATACTTCTCAAATCTTGAAACAGTTTGCTCCAAAAATGGAGAGGGTTTTCTTGGGAGCCCACTGTAGAAATCAAAAACTGGCCCGATTGAGGTAGATGTTGGTTGACCACTGGAAGCTAATGGTGATGTTGCTCCAGGAACCTGTGATGGTGCAGTGGGATTTGAAGCACCTCCAGCACTGTGATGAAGGAACCTTGGGCGTATCATCATGAAAGAGCGAATAGCAACTTCTGTATTCCAAAGCATCCCTTTTGCAGCAGTCATCAGCTCTTGAAGCAGCACTTTTTGATGTTCTGTAGACGTACTAATTCCCCCAAGTTCCTGATAAGGAATATGTAATTATTTCAGTAACCTCATAATTTTACAATATAAAAATCAATAAGTATGTATCAAACTTGGGACAGTGCAAATAGCATTCTTGTGGTTGATGGATGTGCAATTCAATATTATAATACTCTAAAACAAATAATTTATCCGAGATGCTTTGAAGGTTGAAAATTAAGATACATGTAGTAAACAGGTTTCATGTGAACCTTTCTCCCTTCGGCTACAACCGGAACAAAATCACCTCTTCCAACGGAAAATGAAAGGATAGAGGGATCCCTCCCTCCATTTTTTTTCTCTAGAATAGGATTCCACCTTCCAAATCCATAGAAAAGAAGTGGGGAAGTAAAGATTCTTCGGGTAATCCATATGTGGATAACATCTTTCTTCCAAGTAACATATCAATTATTAATTCATTAGAATAAGGTAAGAGCCAAAGGGGAATGTGTTGAGAACCACTAAATCAATTTTTTTTAAAATTGAGAAATCCAACTTCCAATCTATTTGCTCCTCGGTAACTTTTCACTTCCCATACAGCAAGTATTAAATTAATCTGAGATAAAAGGGAGTAGTAAATATAGATCAACTAAATAATCCCAAATGTAAAAGAAAAGATAAGAAGCAAGCTTTAGGTATACTGTTGAATGTCATATCTAAACCTAATACGCCAAACAAGCCATTCCAACTGCCAATTACTCATACGGAATTGTATTGACATAAATGTGCAAAATAGACCGAAGCTGCATGCATATCTCAGTACCCACAAATATATTATCAGTATGCTCAACTTTCCAATAATTATTCTATGTACAGTCGAAAGGAAATAAAAAGCAATCTGGTAAATGTCAAAAGTAACCTGAACGATTCGACTGGCATCAAGCTCAAACCCATCGTTAGAAACTGAAGAATCGTAGAGGCGACTACACTGATCCAGCCTCTGACTTTCATCCCGATACTCCAAGATTCGTTCCCTGTAGCGACACAGTATCTAAATAGCCATATAATATGGAAAATTATAAAGCGTTCAAACCCTAGTTGTAAACAAGAAGATGAGGACACATAAAAGATAAAGCTTGATACTAAATAAAATGTCCAAGAATTTTTCTTGAGCACAAAGAAACATTTCTTGGCAGAAAACCATCAAAGACTCGAAATATTATTCTTGCCCAAGATCTTTCAGACTTCTGCCGTACAATTAAGCTAAAAACAAGACTATGCAACAAGTTTCAAGGAGAGTAGAAAAGCACATACTCGATCTGAAGGAGAATTTTCTGCGAATCAGGATGGAGATCAGCCCACTTAGTACCATAACTTGCAGGAGCCTTATCGTTAGTAAAAATGAACAACTGCTGTTGCTGTTGCTGTTGCTGCAGCATTAACTGCTGCTGCTGCTGCTGCTGTTGTTGTTGTTGCTGCTGCTGCTGCTGCTGTTGCAGTTGAAACTGCTGCGGCTGCTGGGAGAACAATGGGCTGCTCTGCTGAAAAAGTTGGGGTTGTGATTGTGGTTGCGATTGAAATAACTGCTGCTGCTGCTGCTGTGGTTGCGGAGTTGAGAACAGAGAAAACGCCATTGTGATTCTGAAATTGCTTCGTGGAAGTGGGAATCCACTTCGCCTACTTGAAACTGGTTCAGTTCAGATACTTGGATTTGGGAGTGGGAAATGGTGAACCCTCTTCCAAAACCCTAGAGAGGGAAATGCGAGAGCTCACCTTCGTTTCAAATTTTCTGATGGGCATCCGCCCAAAAATTTTCACTGCCCACCATGCTTCTCTCTTTTAATTGGATCCGGATCGAACTTCCAATGGGCCCAGCCCATATTGAGCCCTTTTTCTTATTTGGCCCAGTACCTTTGATAAGCTTTTTAACTTCAAAAAGAAAATAAAAATATTTAGTCAATAGGCCAATTTTAACTTTAAATTGGAACCAAAAACTCAAACATCATAGTCAATCTAAATATAATTCTATTGGTTAAAGTATTATACAACAGTCTTAAATATGATATATTCAAATCACCACACCACATTATTCTTAGACATAAACTTTTAAAAATATGTCTATTTAGTTAGTACAACATGTCACATAGACGTTAAACTAATCGAGTTGACAATTACGACTTGTCAAATACAAAATTAAAAGTTCAAATACGTATTATAAACATTTTAAAGTACATAAATAGGGTATGTACAATTATAAAGATTTAGAGATTTATTATAAATTTTTTTAAGTGTATAGATTAAATATACCTAAATTAAAAGCTACCTTTCATTGGCTTTTAAAATTTGACTATAATTTTAAATATTTTTCATGAAGTAAATTTGTTATTAAAAAAATAACCAAACATTTTTTTTAATGAAATAAGCCTTTAACTATTTTAGTGACAATATTATATTTTTCTTTTGTACTTGTTTATAAATGCAGCTCGAACATCAACCAAGTTATAAAAACATAACTATATTTCTAACAACTACCTTCTTTTTTTCTAAATTAAATATATATTGATAAGTTATGAAGGGGGTGTTTGGTTCCTTGTTTTGGAAGTGGGGAGTATGGGTTTGTTTAAACAAACCAATGATTGGTTGACAGTTTTGTTAACCCAGGTTTGCTACAGTATATACTATTCTACCCACCAGGTTTGCTACAGTACTTTACTTTACTCACTAGGTTTGCTACAGTACTTTGTTCATACTCTCAAAGTTTGCTACAGTACATATTTTGTCTTTAATTATGCTTTTAAAATGCATTAAATTTTTAATAAAAATATATTAGTTAAATAAAAGTAATTAATTAATGATAACTTTATAATAAATAAATTTAGTTCAAATTTCAAATAGTAATAATTAATTCATAAACCGATATGTCAGCTTTGTTATGCTTCATGTTTTAGAGCAATTATGATGATAAATTTATAAGAAGGAATTTTTTTGTATTTTGTTCCTACATTGACAAATATTAGAAAAAAAAATAATTACAAAACTAACTAAATATTTGTTTTACAAAATAATTATTCAAAAAGTGTTCAGATTAACAATAATATTAAAAAATAAATTATTCATTTACAAAGTAATAGTTCATCATTTATAAGAAACTTATTATTATATTTTAAAATTTTTATTAGCATATAAATTATAATAAAAATTATTTATTATAAATTCCAAACCACGCACGTTATATAAACCTAAATTTAATACGTCAATTTTCATTTGATTAAAAAAAAAGTCCATTTCTCTAAATCCACAACTTTCCCAAACTCCTTTTCTTGTGAAAATGTAAAAATCATGTTATCATAGTCAATTATAGACATAATATTTGTAAAATTAATTAATTAAACTATTTTGGTTTGTGTATCTTGAAGTTAATAGCTTTTAAAATAATATTATTTAAAACACTTTAACTTTATAACCTTATGTATTAGTTAAATATAGAAAGTTAAGTTCAATAGGAATTTTGATGATAAGTAGTAAATAACTTTTTTTAGCACAGCAAATTATAAATCATTAAATAAACAATTGATAACATTTTCTTTATAGTTAATTTTATGTTGGATATATTTGTAAAAAAAAAAAATTGTTTATATTTGTTCACACTTTGGTAAATAATCTGAAAATATTTTCATGAACAATTAAATATTTATTCTATAAAATAATTATTGGAAGAAAATTAAGTGGACAAATGTATTAAAAATATTCTATTTATTATTAAAATAATGCTCTCTAATTTCATCATAAAAATTACATTTTATATATAATTTAATATATAGTTTTTATTACGTTAATTAAATAGTTTCTATTATTTATACAAATTTTAAATGTACCAACCAAATACACTTTTAATAAACTCAGGTTTAATAAATTAGAATTCAAACATAAACTTAACAAACTCATACTTTACACCATCCAAACACTGGTTTAACAAATCCAGACTTAACAAACCTATTTTCTGTATCATCCAAACACAGACTTAACAAATCCATACTTAATAACCTCAAGCTTAATAAACCCAGACTTAACAAATCACTCAAATCTGTGAATCAAACGTCCCCTAAATAAGTTGTTTTTTTTTTTCAAAGCAACGGAGAAAAATATAAAATTAATATTTATTAAATCACATCATTCAAATATCGAATAAAAGTTCACATTGTTGGAAGGCATGCCAAATAAATGGATGATTGACATTACCGGCACTCGGAACAAGAAACACAAATATGTTATTTTTTAGGTAAATTCTCTTGTTGGAAGAAATAATGAAACATAATAAACCTTATGGAATTAAAAGAGGGTATTTAAATATTTGTCCATAAAGTTCAATACAATATCATTGAGCTTCCGGTCGACCAGTCGATCATTCTTGTGTCGACTGTCGACTAGCTGTCAACTGTCGGGAAGAATTTTTCCCAAACAAATTAATTAGTAAATTATGTGCCCCCATTATGGAATTAATTTAACATACCTTTTTTTAAACTTTTTCTGTCTAATTCTAATAATTCATCTCCATTAAATGTCAACATTGAATATGTCGACCTTGGCTATATTTATTTGGTAGCTCATCGTACTAATAACTATAAAGTGTATTATTACTCAATAATAAAACACTTCATTCTCATTTTTCTTTTATTAGTTCAAATACGTGAAAGTAAGAAAATAATTCGAGACATCTGACTTTTAGTCGCAAAATAATTTCATTTCGTCTGCTTCAATCTTAAATTGGTAAAACTAACTGTTTAAAAAAAATGGCAAAACTAAAGTGAACTAATACTAATTGAACAAGATTAAAATTATCAAAATATAAAATTGAGGACGATGATTTTTTGTTTTCGCTTTTTGAAATTTGGGCTTGTTTTTGTAGGATTTTTAGCAATATATTATAAGAGTAGTTGTCCCACATCGAAAATGTGCAAAGAAGTGATGAGCTCCAAGTACTATAAAAGGAGCTTATGTCTTTGGTTTCAAATCATCCCAATTCGAAATGTTTTAAGCTTGGTATATTAACTCTAGTTAAGTGAGTGGTATAAAGCTTTGAAAGATTGTTTCTTTGTAATTGGGGTCGGAGAGAGAATTTTGTGTGATTGTAATAATTTTTCACATAATGAAATATTTCTTTCTGTTCGTGATTTTTTCTCCAGTTTTGGAGTTTTTCCACGTAAATTATTGTGTTTCTTATTTTGTTGCTTTCTTTTAATTTCTCAGTTATTTTTCTGTTTATTCCTGCGATAGTAGTGAGAGGTTTTTTTCCCAACAAGTGGTATCAGAGCTTTAGATTCGTTGTTTCTTGAGTTTCTAAGTATGCTATGTGGTTGCAGCACTGTCTGAACTTTCACATCAGAAATAATTTCTTGAAATGAGTTGCAGCTGGTATTGTGAATAGTGTGGGTTGTTCACTATTTGCAGATTCGCTAGGAGTGAAAGCAGATTTGTCAAGTTTTATGAGTCCAGTGAAGATCGACGTGGAGAAATTTGATGGAAGGATGAACTTTAGCTTGTGGCAAGTGCAAGTCAAAGATGTGTTGATACAATCTGGGTTACACGAGGCTTTGAAGGGAAGACCGAGTGGTGGTGCTTTTAAAAAGTTAAGCAGTGATGGTGGTCCAGTGGAGTCAAGTGGTGGCTCCAACAGAGGTTCTAAGAAGTCCAACATAAGTGATGAAGAATGAGATGAATTGAATTTGAGAGCTGCAAGTGTAATCAGACTAACTTTGGTTAAGAATATTCTTGCAAATGTGCATGGAATTTCGACAGCCAAAAAGCTTTGGGAGAAGCTTAAAGCGAGGCAAAGAGCATCTCAAATCAGTTGTACCTGAAGGAGCAGTTTCACACGCTGCGAATGGAGGAAGGTACGAAAATCTCATATCATCTGAGTGTTCTCAATGGCATCGTCTCTGAGCTGGAGGTGATCGAAGCGAAGATAGAGGATGAGGATAAGGCATTCAAGCTTATCTTGTCACTTCTGCCTTCTTATGAACACATGAAGCCAATCTTGATGTACGAAAAGAAGACTTAAGCTACTAGTAAACTTCTATCAGAGGAAATGAGGTTGAAGAGTGACGGGCATACTTCACATGAGGATTCAACACTGGTAGCTAGCAATTAGAAGAAGAAGAAAGACTTTGTACAAAGGAAAGGTTGTTGGAAATGCAGACAATCTGGACACATGAAAAAGAATTGTCCTAATAGAGCAAGTTCGTCAAATGGCTCTAGATCGGATGCTGACGTGGTCTCTTTCGTCAGGGGAGATGGTGACTTCCTCGGAAGAAAGACAGAATTCATCTTTATGGTATGTCCGCTTTGCCATGATAGAGGATGTGATGTTAGCAGTTCTACAGGTTTGCACATGGGCATTGACTTGGTGGTTATGCAGGGTGTGTGTGGTGGAAGTTATGTTGATGGTTGAAGAACTTCCAAGTGAGCCAAATAGATGGAAGTTGCACCATAAATTTCAGCAGGATTTATCGACATGTGACAAAGAAGAAAAGTCTTGGAAGATGACATTCCAAGTGATCTACTTTTATGGTGGACTAGGTTATAGTTCTTTGAGTTGAGGATTATGATTGTCGGTACAAACAATGATGCAGCAAGAGTTGTGGATTCTTCAAATATCTTGCCAAGGTAGAATTTGTAGGGTTTATGGCAATATATTAAAAGAGTAGTTGTCCCACATCGGAAAGGTGTAAAGAAGTGATGGGCTCCAAGTACTAAAAGGTGCCTATGTCTTTGGTTTCAAATCATTCCAATTCGAAATATTTTAAGCCTGGTATACTAACTCTAGTTAAGTGAGTGGTATAAAGCTTTGAGAGAGTGTTTCTTTGTAATTAAGGTCGGGGAGAGAATTCTGCATGATTGTAATAGTTTTTCACATAGTGAAGTATTTATTTCTATCCATGGTTTTTTCTCTAGTTTTGGAGTTTTTCCACGTAAATTCCTGTGTTTCTTATTTTGTTGCTTTCTTTTAATTTCTCATTTATTTTTTTGCTTATTCTTGCAATAGTAATATGAGGTTTTTGTCCAACAGTTTTCTCATCATTTCTTTACCATATTTTTCATATTTTTTTACGTGCATAATATTGTAAATGATGTCACGTGTGTCTTTTACACATTGGCCATCACATCAATTTTAATGAAAAACTATCCAATAGTATTTTTTACAACAAATTTCAAAATTCAAGGGTAAAAATAAAACTTTCCAAAGTTTATAGCTGTTGGAATGAAATTTTAGTCAATTAGAAATTGTCATGTCATTACCCAACATTGATGGCGAAATTATATTTAATTAGTGATTAATTAAATTGGTTAGGATCCCTAAATTAAATTATGACAAATCTTAATATACAATTGGGTTATGAGAAATTTGGGCTAATTTTAGACGAAAGTCCAAAGGGGTAGGCCTAAAGTCAATCAGGCTCAGTCCAGAGGTTAAGCCCAAAGTAAACCAGACCCAGTCTAAAAATTAGGCCCAAAGTCAACCAAGCTCAGTCCGACTGACAAGCCTAAGCCCACTTGGAGGCCTTTAAGAACTCTATAAATAGAGAGCTCCCTCCTCCATTTCAAAGATTCAGAAGTTGAAAATCTCAAGAGAGAAAACTTAGAGAGAATTCAGAAAACAAAGACCAGAAAACTCTAAACTCTTGAAGATCAAATACTCTTTGAACCAAAGCCTTGAAGACTAGAAGATTTTGAAGATCGAGAACAAGCTGCAAAGTCCTCGAAACAATTCTACATTCGAGAACAAGCTGCAAAAGCCATCGAGACAAATTCACATTCAAGAACAAACTACAAAGCCCTCGAAACAAATTCATATTCAAGAACAAGCTACAAAGTCTTCGAAACAAATTGATAAGCCTTAGTATTAAGGCTTATTTCACTCCCAATTGCTTAAAATATTCTTGTTTTGACTTAAGATCATTTAAAAATAGTGGGAGATTGCTTGAATTTAAGAAAGAAATGAATGTGATGGCATTTGGAATAGAATTCAAAGTAAATTGATCTTGTTTGCAGAAATTGTGGAAATTGCAAATTCGTGATTCTGCAATTGTTTCTGGAGCAGAGAATGTAAAAATTGCAAAATCAAATTGCAAAATCGGATTCTGCAATTCTGGACAGCAGAAAATTCAAGGAAAAACGAAAAATTTCTGCACGAAACCCATTTATGGAAAACCAAATTGCCGCCTGATTTAATGGAATTGGAGCACGATTTTTGGGCAATCTTCAACCCTAATGAAGGCCTATAAATGGGGAAGAAAAGGAGGAGCTAAGAATTCAGATTGGGAGGCGAATTAGAAGCAAATTTTCGTGGGTTTTTCATTTGTCGGAGGCTCTGTTTTTTTTTTTTTTAATTTTTGTTCTTCTTCTGTTTTTCAGCCAAGTATTTCAACTTGAGTTTAGTTTCTTCAGTTTCTACTTGTATTATGGAGAGTTCTTGAAATTCAATCTATGTTCTCCTTTTGATTTCTTCTTGTATTCAATTTAAGTTGTAATTTTAATCTTAGTTGGTGGATTTATTTCAAGAAAATTACTCTGTTTTCTGGATTTTCTTAATTTCTGCACTCTTCCAATTTTCCAATCCAATTCAAATGATGCTTGAACTGTTGAGATTAATCCTCTCCTGAAATTAGTGGTGGTTGAGTCGATTGGATGGAAGAAGTGGTGTTGAACAATTATCGAATCAATTTATGTTACTAGTTGATGTTATTCTTTGTTTTTGTTCAACCCCAGTTTCTATAGGAGCAGTTTCTTTTACTTAAATTTAGTTTATGTGGGAAGGTTGTTTTTATTCAAAGATTAGTTTTTTTTTTGGGAACCTTTAAGCTTATGAGATCCAAGGGCAGAAGGCTAAAATTCATATAGATGCCCTTGATGCTTTTGCTTAATTCCCATTAAGAATCATTTCTTGGTTTTCTTGTAGTTTTGCAGAGAACAACACTTCAAAGTATTGTTACAATTATTTAACTTACACAATTTCTAATATGAATTTTTTCTCAAAAATTAGTTTTAAGATTTTTAATATCTAAAACCTCTTAAGGGGTTCAAGAATGTGAATCCCCTAAGAAGTAATTGTAGCCTAAATTTCAATAAAAACCAAGCCTACATCTCAATTGTTTGCTTGTGTTGAATACATTTCCGTTGAGATCCTAGTTTGATCAACTAGGGTAGCAACTCAAGCTTAGATCTAATACCGACAGGGTTAGTGATAAGCGGATTTCACACAAGTAATGGAGAAAAAAGCTTAGACATAAGCCAATCCTTACCCTAGACATAGGGATTAAGGACTCCAAAACCCATAAAATTGAGAGCCGAATTATCTAAGATAGAGAGACTATAGACATATAGGTTTCTCACTTAGCCTCCTAAAAACCTAAATTCAAGGTGAATAGGAGATGCAATTTTGGTTTACAATTGAGTATGGAGTAGGTTGGAATTGCAATTTTGGCTTGCAATTACAACTTAGGGCAATGACATTCTTGAGCCCCATTTTTATCCAAATTCATTTTGCTATTTCATTTTCTAAGTTTATCTAAATTGCTATCCAAAATTGTCATTTCTAGATTCTGCAATTTTTCTTAATTCGATTATTGTCATTTCTAGATTCTGCAATTAGATTTTGCAATTTTTATTTTTCACCAACACACCAACCCAACTTTGTTTTTGCAATTTTAGTTTTCAAGTTTGCAATTTTCCTTACACTTTTGCTTTACAATATTTTTGTTACTCCGTTCCCTTGGGATTCAGTACTTGGTACTCACATACCATTTTATATTACTTCGATCGTGTGCGCTTGCGTGTAACACCGATCACAAATCCACATTCGAGAACAAGCTGCAAAGCCCTCGAGACAAATTCACATTCCATAACAAGATACAAAGCAAGCCCTCGAGACAAATCCACATTTGAGAACAAGCTACAAAGCCCTCAAGACAAGTGTATATTTGAAATGAAGAATCAGAGAAACAAATTAAAGATTGTACTCCACTACATTCAAATTAATACAAATATAAATTTATTTACACGTGTCTTATTTCTTTTTCTTTATTGAAATCACGTGTGAACAATGGCATAATTGAAATCTAATTTAACCTTCAAATTATTTCCATTCTTTTCTCTTTGATTTTGAAATTGTTACAATTTAGAAGAGAGTTAGTAAAGCACTTTACACTCAAGATTACAAATGAAATGATGCAACAAATTATTTCGTAAAATCATTTATTTTTAAAACAACCATCACAAATCATAATTGACTCAATAAATTCATCTATTTGTCATAATAAATTAATGAAGTTTACAAATTGTCTAAGTTCATCAACACTGCTCGATTGCCTTGGAATACCTTCTAGTTTAATAAAAATGTTATTATAATTTATATCCTACATTTTTTCAAAAGTATTTTAAATAATAAATTTATTTGATTGCATTATATATTCAGAAGCAATTCTATTAACTAGATATTTGTTTTTATTTTTTATTACATATTTAGAACATTTTCGATTAATCACTTTAAAGTCATTTTTTAATAATCTATTTTTCAAATGTTTATTTTAAAAAAAATGTTTTTAAATTAATTCAATTTTTTGAAGTACTTTTTATTTATCAATTTAAAAAAAATCAATTTTGATCACATAAAAACACTCAATAAACTATATTAAACACATTTAAATTATTAAGGGCATGTTTGGTAGGCAATCTAAATTCAAAATTGTGAAAACAAGGGATTGAATGAAAACATAGTTGCATTTCATGTTTTCATATATGTGTTGGTAGCAAATTTAGAAATTGGATTCTAATTTAAACAATTTTTTTAAAATGTGCTCTATAATATATTTATAGGCTTATAGGCCATGGAACCAGTTGTAGTTGTGAAACTAAATATTAGGTTGAATATAAACCATTATTAATTAATTTATGAACATGTATTTATTATAAATTTTGTATAATTATTATTTTACAATATCATATAATTTATAATATATTATATTATATACATTTTAATTTAACAAAAATAAATTGTGTTTATAGCATGAAATACTATATTTATTAAAGTTTTTATATTTTTTAGTATAATTCTGCATTTTAAAATTTCAAATTCAAAATTAAGATACAATGAAAACAGAAAAATGTTGTTTTCAGAATTTTCACTATTTGGATCATAGAATTCGAAAATAGTTTTAGAAAACATATCTGCTAAACGCATATTCACTGAATTCAGTAAATCTAAAAACATAAAATAGAATCTAGATTACCTACCAAAAATATCATAATTTTTTCAAAGTTGCTTATAAAAAAACCACTCATTAATGAAATGGTTAACCACTTTAAGATATCGGAGTTTTTCTAATATATAAATAAAAGATAAATATTACGTTTCTAGAAATATCATTTTGAAAAGTAAAGAGAAACAAGAGTGGCATTACTTTTTGTCTCATTACAAAATTTTCTTTTTGGCTAGAATGTCGTTTCAATAAATAGATGATATCATGTAAAAAAAGCAAAAAAGAGAGATGAAAATCAAAGGGGGGAAATGATTTGGACAAATTCGGAAATAAAAAAATCAAACACTTGTCAAGAACTTTTGTTGCACTAATCTCAATATATATATGGACAAAGGGTTAGATGAAATATTGGAAATTCCTGCACCTCTTGAATCATGAATCTCAAAACAAAATCATAGAGCCAAAAGATCTCTCTAATTTATCCTCCTTAAAAATAAAAATAAAATAAAATAAAACGAACACTTAATCATGGTTAGAGGACCAGAGTCTTTATATAATACACAACCTCAACTTTGATGAGATGAAAACTATTTACTTCAATCAAATGGATAAAAGATTTTGTTGTGTCGTTAATTTTCTAGATATTCTATCGTAACGCAAAATTTGATTTTGATTATACTTTCACCCCTTAAATATTATGTTACTCCATGAAGTAATAAAAAATGTAATATATTTAAAATACATGATTGTTTAGATTTTTTTTTAGTATGTTATAATTTCTATCTTAAAATCGTAACTACTTAAATAAATCTTAAATACTTTTGTATTATTGAGCCTATATATTAATTTTTGTAGCACTTCTAGATTCTAAATTAAATCATAGCAAAGACATTTCTGACACGTGCATAAAACATGTAAAAAGAAAAGGTTAAAATGTTCCTTGTAGGGAGGATTTCTCTTTTTCAACTTGTAATTATGTAAATAATTGTGACAATAATTCAAAATCATAGTTGAGAGAAGTTTAAGATCCAAATTACAAATGCTTGAAAGCATAATAAAATAGTTTGGCATTAAAAGGAATGGGAAAAAACAATGGTGCGCCGTATAGCCAATCCTACCAACCTTCTCCTTAGTTGTTGAAAAAGTGATTAATGTTAATTGAAAAGTCATATAGTTAAAAACAAATATATCAATATTGAGTAAGTAGCATATGTTATAGACCTCCAATGTAATACATCTAACGTTTGATGATAATTATATTTTTAAAAATATGACACAACTAAAAGATGACAGTTTTGTGAAAAGTGTTCATCTTTTAATGGGTAGTTTTAGAAATAAATAGAAAGATGATGATTTGTAGCTAGAATTCACCGAAAAGCAACAAGAAAGAATATGATTATAAAACTATGACTTATTTCTGGTCTATTGTTCTTGAGCGTTACTCCTAGCAACCACAAGTACTCGGAATTTATTATTCTATAATATTATGACCTTTTTTGGGGAAATAAATACCTCAAGTGAATTTTGTTTACTTAACTTCTCATTATTATTGAACACATGAACTCAAAGGAATCTCATGAATATAGTTTATGTTAACTTTTTGGGAAACATAGACATGTCTTCAATATGACACACTACTTTAGAGAACACAAGTGCTTCAAACAAGTGAAGTAGGTCATGACTATTATTTCACCAATAATGATCGTAAAAATATTTATTTATATACGCAAGGTCTTTTTCATAAACATACATATAATGCCACATATTCACATAATTGTTCACAAAATCTCAAATAAGAATACAATCATAAGAAAACCAAAGAGACCAATCAAACTAAATTCTATAAACATGCAAGATTCAAACAAAACGATTACAAAGTGACTAGTCAAGTTCTATAAATATGTGAGATTCAAAACAAAATGTGTATCCTAGTCACACACAATTTTTATTTAATAGCAATTAAAAAAAATCGCAAATTAAGGGTTGTCGGCAGAGTTTTAAATTTCCATCAACATTTTCACATGTCAATAGGTTCGACGTCGACATGGAGGATGAATCGACATTTTCATTATCTCTTTAAAAAAATCGACAAAATATAACTAAAATATCAACAAAATGTAACTAATGTGGATCTAATCTTAATAATAAGAAATTTAATCTAATTTAGAAATGGTAAAAGGCTTATTTATTAATTTAAATATTTTATGAATTTTCTATATTTATAATTTTTTAGAAATATCTATTGATGTCAATATTTTATCGATATTTTCATAAAATTGAGACCTCGACATTTTCATCAATGTCGGCATATAAAACTTTGGTTGTGGGACTTACAAGATGAGGGAAATCTCCAAACAAGAAGGAACAATGATAATATGGCCTAAAAACATTAATATCTAACACTAGCTACCAAAGGTTAGTAATTACTATTCAAGCAAAGAAAATTTAGGATTTAGACACTCTAAACGAGGAGATTAACGAAAGAGAGCATCATTACGTCCTTTGGACTATCTTGAAGAATGTGGTGGATACCCAAGTCTTCAACTTTGAGAGTAAAAATGGAACATTTTAACTTTGAAAATATAAAAAGTGGAGAAGAGATGAGACTATCTAGGTAAATTCATTAGAACTTTTTTTCTTTTTTAAATCTAAGAGTTGTTTTATGCAAAACACACCATAGACTGAAAGGAGAATGTTTTTACCAAAAATATACTTAAAATCTACAATTACATAAATGTTCTTATATAGATTAATCTGACAACTTGTTTCTATGAAGGAAAATAATATATTTTCAATTTTATTAAATTGCACTTCAAACTTAGATAAATGTTGTAATATTAACCTTGAATTTGTAAAAGTTGTGTAATTTTTACCCTCTGATAAGTTTTCATTTGAAAACTCGTTAAAAAAAATCATACTAATATGCTTTCAATAAATTATAGAACATATGTATAGTACAAAATTGATAAGATTTCAAAGAAAAACGACACTAGAGCTAAAGTTTTGTTAAAATTTGTGGTATTGACAACGTTATTCAATTGTTAATTTGTGCACTACTTAACTTAAATTTGTGTACAACTTGATATTATTGAAATCAGTGAGTTTACAAAGACTTTTACATTGTTTTTTTTTTTTTGTTAAAACTAGTGGGTGAATTAATGGAAATTGAATAGATTGTAGAAATTGCAACATTTAACTAAGTCTTGGTCTAATTTGATGAAATTGAAAATTTAAGGTGAAAACTGATACAACATCTTGACAAGTTTAAGGATAAAAGTAGATTAGAAGTTCAAATTCGCTTGCTCTCACGTAAAACTAAAAAGAAAAATCTGAATAAAAAATGAATCGATTGGTATAATATGGGTGACATAAATTAACATTTCTTAATTAACAGTAAATTTGAGGAACTTTAGCATGCAACTAGTTAAAATATTAATGCTATTCCTTTCAAGTCGAGATTTGAATTTCAAATTCCCCCACATTTTGTAACATTAAATATATTCTAAAAATAATTTGAGGAATGCTTACCATTTTATGCCAAAAAAAGCCACGCAAAAAAGATTAAAGATATACATTACATTGATTGGATGTGTAAGTTTTGCAATTTCTTTACTAGGTCTCAACGAATAACTTCTCAATAATTCATGTACAAAAATCCAAAATAGTGTGACACATCTGACAGCCCAATGTTCAAGATTAAATCTGGGAAAAATGGTGTATATTTTTCAGTTGTAGAACTAGAAGTTCATATTTGAGCCAAAAAGAAGAAAAAAGAACTGTAAATTTTCTAATTAAATTACTAGACTGAAGGAGGGAACGTTAGCAGCTAATAAAATTACAGAACATATTTATAATATAACAAAGAAGAAGAAAGTTTCACACAGCACAAAGTTCCGAGACACCAAAAAAAAAAAAGTTGTACTTCTCTTCCTAATTCAAGTTTCTAATTTTACTCCCCCCCATAACCCAGAAAATTAACCTTTTAACCCACATTTTTCACTAACCCAAAAAAAAAAAAAAAAACTAAAAATCTAAGGAAAAAAAATTTATCATTTGAGCCCATTCCCCGGAGTGGAAATTGCCAATTCCGGCCAAGACAAACAGTCAGCAGCCCCCACAAATCCGGCGGCATCTCCATTCTCAAACTGCCACGTGTTCGCCGCTCCGCCGTGGCCGCCGACTCCAGCGCCGCCGTCACCCAGCCCGAGAAACGGCCAAGCCACCCTAGAACTAGCCGCCCCATAGCCCACATCCTCGAACCCAGACCCGAGCCCAAGCCCGAACCCGCCCAAACTCCAAAACCCAGGTGCGTGAGTGTTCAACAACGAAGTAAAGCTCCCACACATATTCCCACCGGCCTTCAAGTCCCCTCCGCCGCCGCCGCCGAACTGCACCCCTCCAGGGTGGCCACCGACGAGCGGCACCAGAACCGGAGTCGCCGGCAACGGATGATGATCCAACCGAGAAACAGAATTAGTCAAGGGCCCAGATGAAGAAGAGACAACCGCCGCCGCGGGAATGCAGGTACGAGAGCGCTTGGCATTCTTCCGGCTGCCACCGCCGACGGGAATGTCTCGGAGAGTCCCACCGTGGGTCCAATAACGGCGACAGGACTTACAGAAATGCCTGGGTTGAGAGAAATTATAGTTATTATAGTAACAGAACTTGGTGTTAGTGGAATCACAGCGTGGGCAAGGGAGGTGCTCTTGCTCCGGCGGAGGGCAAACGCCGCCGGAGCCGAGGGGCTTGGTGGCGGTCTTGCGGTGGTCGCCGGCGTCGGAAGGCATTGGAAACAGAGAAATTGAAAGGGGAAAAAAAAAAGAAGAAACCCCAGAAGGTAAAAATGAAAGAAAAGGGGAAATTGAAGTGGAAATTGAAAGGGGATTTTGGAAATGCAGAGAGAGAGAAGGGGGTGGAATTGGGGATTATAAGGGGAAGAGAGAAGAGCAGAGACTGAGACAAAAATGAGAGGCAGAATAAAAACAGCTTTAAGAGGGGGTTGTTGTGTGGAGGACGACAATATTCAGAGGGCTCGTCGTTGCGGGTCGGCTCCGTAGGCCTAAACCTATTCTTCTTTTAATCTCTGTAGTCTGCAGCGGCAGCCGCAGCTTTCTGATAGTTTTATGCTCCCTCAGTCCCTCCCCTCTCCCTTCTTCTTAATGTTATTGCTCTCTCTCTCTCTCTCTCTCTCTCTCTCTTTCGTACCACTATTTCAAACTGCAAAAATCACAATAATGTACTCTCAGTCTCTCTCTCAAGTCTCAACTTTCAACTCTCCTCATATTTTATACATTATATCCCATTGCCTTTCCTTTCAAACTTGGTCTATTATTCCAATATTTCGACCCATTCTCATCAATTTTTTACTATAAATATTATGTCATTTGCACTTTTATGTTTCTTTTTTTTTTTTTATATTAAAAATATTATATTATAGTCGGGATATGAAATTTTTGTCAACACGTCGATATTTTCATCGATATTTCTTTCATGGATTTGACATCGACATAATAGTTTAATTGACATTTTCTCTATATATATCATTAAAATTTTATGAAATATAAAAAATATCACTAATGTATATATAAATATTAATATTAATAAGTTTTAGGGCCACTTGCATGAATAGCAAGAAAAGATACATAAATTGCAGTCATGTCATCCATTTATTCAATTTGCAAAAATAGCAAACTAAAAAACCCAGCCCAAACGGACATAGCAAAAAGTAAAAAAATACCCATATATTTTCCGCGCGTGTTTTTCAATATGAAGTCTATTAGTAGTTTATCAATGATATATTGCTGATAGACTAACGATATACCTAACAAAGAGTAAATCATTGATATACTACTGATATACTTTATATAAAGTTGATCATGAGTATATCAGTAACTCGCATATATATATATAAAGAGAGAGAGTATATCACTGGTGCACTACTGATATACTTTATTTTCCATCAGCGTTATTCAATATGAAGTTTGTCAGTAGTATATCAGTGATATACTAATGATAAACCAACAATATACCTAACATAGAGTATATCATTAATATACTACTGATATACTTATATGAAGTTGATCAAGAGTATATTGGCAACTTGCATATAATATAAGTTCAGTTAGAGATGTCCACGGGGCGGGACTAGGGATGTCCATTTAACCCGCGAGGCCGGGGCCCCGCGGGGACCCGCCCCGAACGGGGCGAGGAATCCCCGATTACACGGGGAATGGGGGAGGGAGCGGGGAAGTTTTTTTCCCCGTTGGCTAAACGGGGACGGGGACGGGGAATATATTCCCCGCCCCGCCCCGCCCCGATTCCCCGATTAATAATATATATATATTATTACCTATAATTAAATAGAATTTTTTTTTAAAAAAAAAACTATAGTAGGAATTAGTTTAAGACTATTTCGTTATAAAAAAAAATTAAAGTCTATGTTGTAATATTGAAATTTGAATTTTTAGAAATTAAGTTGTTTCGACATTATAGTATTTTTACTTATGGTATATTATTGTTTTTATTAGGAAATTTTATAACATTTACTTTAAATAGAATTATATTGAAAATTATTCATTTAGAAATAATTTTTATTATGGTTTAGAATAAATTAAAAAAATAAAAAAGATAAAAACATAAAAACATAAAAAAAAGAACGGGGAAAAATTCCCCACGGGGAACCCGATCCCCGCGAAATTAAACAGGGAATTTCGCGGGGACGGGGAATGAAATGGGGGGGCGGGGACGGGGAATCCATTCCCCTGCCCCACCCCGCCTCGTGGACATCTCTAGCGGGGACGGGAAAAATTTCCCGTCCCCGTCCCCGCCCCCCATTTCATTCCCTATCCCCACGAAATTCCTCATTTAATTTTGCGGGGATCGGGGAGGGGATTCCCCACGGGGAATTTTTTCCCTTTTTTTTTGTTTTTTGTTTTCTTTTTGTTTTTTATTTTTTATTTTTTTAAATTTATTCTCAACCATAATAAAAATGATTTCTAAATGAATAATTTTCAATATAATTCTATTTAAAAAAAATTATAAAATTTCCTAATAAAAATAATAATATACCATAAGTAAAAATACTATAATGTCGAAACAACTTAATTTCAAAAAATTCAAATTTCAATATTACAACATAGTCTTTAATTTTTTTTATAACGAAATAGTCTTAAACTAATTCTTACTATAGTTTTTTCTTTTATTTTTAAAAAAACTTCTATTTATAGGTAATTATATATATATATATATATATATATATATATATTACTAATCGGGGCGGGGCGGGGAATGTGGGAGGGGTCGGGATTAGGGACTGGGATGGAGAATATATTCCCCATCCCCGTCCCTGTTTAGCCAACGAGGAAAAAAATCCCCCCGCTCCCTCCCCCATTCCCCGTGTAATCGGGGATTCCCCAGCCCCGTTCAAGGCGGGGGCCCGGAACCGCGGGTTAAATGGACATCTCTATGTTCATTTCACTGATATACCAAATGTTAGGTATATCAGTGAAATGAGCATATCTAAAATGAAATATATCAGTGATATACCAAATATACAAAATACCCCTAATATGCTACGAATATATATAGAGTATATCATTTAACTGATATATTTCATTTTAGGTATATCAGTAATATACTACTAATATACTTCGTTTTAGGTATACATCAGTTAACTGATATACAAATATAAAGTATATCAGATATAATATTTATATACTAAATATAAAGTATATCAGATATACTACTGATATACCTACAGATACACCAATGAGAGTAAAATTGGAATAATAAAAAAATGGAAATCAGATTTTAAAATATTTTGCTATATTTGCAAATCTAAAAAATCATGGCTAGATTTACAAATATTCTAATATTTTTTGCTACCCATTACAATCTCCCTAAGTTTTAATTTATTAAAAAAAAAAGTAAAATGCTTATTTCTTTAATCTAAATACTTTTATGAAACTTTTATTTTTCCAAAAATATATAGACTTCAATATTTTTATTGACATTTTTGAAACATGTCTTTAATGATTCAAAATCAACTAGTGTTTGGTTTTACACTTTTAAATGCGATCTTCATTCCATAAAAAATGATTTTGAATAATTAAAATCATGTTTCAAAGTAATTTTGAATACAACAAAAGTGATTTTAACCATTTTTAAATCACTCTCAAACATGCCATAAGAGTGTAAAATATAATAAAGACGAAAATGTCAAAATGTGCATAACTCAGCGGTAATGGACATGTATTCCTTCTCTTGAGGTCGGAGATTCAAATATTCATATCCCACATTTGTTGTGCTCACAAAGAGAGAGAGAAAAAGAATGACTAAAGAACCAAGCTGGTTTGAGCAATGCAAATAGGTCGGTTGGTTTGATTTTAGTCTATGGTCAATTTATTTACTATTATTATTATTTGTTACTTCAACGCAATATACATTAATCAGTTGAGCTATGTTCAAATTGGGATTGATGATTTAAGTCATAAAGGGCATTTTTTTTTACGTTTTTAGCAAGTATTTTATTTTCAATAAAATAACAAAGTTATACAAATGTGATAAACATAATTAATGGTTTGTACCTAAACAATTAGAAATACGAAATAATGGATTAAATCACATGTCATGCACGTGTTTTTATTTTGCAAATGATACCATAATGAGTAGGATGGGGATACTAGCTTAAACCTAATCTCTTTAAGATAAAAAGATTTAGTTAAGCAAAATATGAGTTGATCACAATCAACTAGTCTTATTAAAAACATTGAAACTTAAACTAAATTGCTTCTAACTATATTAAAGCAATTAAATGAATTTTTAGCTAGCAAGGATAGAAGATAAATATAAATGTCGAAATTGATGAAGAAGATCCATAAGTAATTAGTTGCTTCCGTTTGTTTCTATTTTTTTTTTTTTAATGGAATAGGCCAAAATCATCTCAAGATTAATGGAAAAAAAAAAACAATAATAAAGTTAAATTACCACTTGAGCACCATGACTTTTAGAATTGTGTCTAATAGGTCCTTAAATCTAAATTTTCAATTTTGTGTCTAATAGGTTCTTGAACTTTAAAAATATCCGATAGACTTTTGACTTATTCGACGTTTTTAAAATCTGCAATCTTATTAGATACAAAAATAAATTGTGTGTAAAAAGACTTTACCTTTCAATTTTGCATATAATAAATTTGTACATTTTTAAAAATGTTTAATATGTTAAAAACTATTAAACAATTTTTTTAGTTCAACAAATGCAGGAGTAGAGGTCAAACCTTCAACTTTAGTAAACGTAATAGGTGTCTCATCTATTCAGCTTCATTAAAGATAAACCTATTGAATAGTAATAAGAAATATCTTTTTAAGTTGGTTTACATATTTATTTCATTTTTTTTCATCCTAATCTATCACTAACGTAAGAATGAGGTTTAATACCACGTTGTCATATGACGAATCGAACATGTGTTTGTCATGTAGGTTTCAAAAGACTAAAAATATAAAAATAAATGTTGTCAATCCGAGCATAGTTTAATGGATAAAATACTAGTTTACCATCTTAAAGGTCGATGGTTTAATTTCCCACCTGACAATTGTTGAATTAACAAAGCTAAATTTTAGAAGTCTAAATTATTGGGGCATGCAAAAAATCATGCAACCTTCATTTTCTCTTTGATAGCTCGAATTCAATTAACAAAGCCTAATGTATTTGATTCGTACAAGTATGAGATTGAAAAGTCTGCATTATTTGCATAATTTGGATGTGGATTGCACAAGAATTAAAAAAAAGTTATTATAAACTTTGGTCATGTTTAGTATATACATTTACAATTTATAAAAAATACGTTAGTACTAAATATGAGATTATATAATGCGTTTTACAAATATATGAGGTAAACAAGTTCATACTTCAAACAGAACCCATCAATATCTTAATTTCGAGTTTTATATATTTAATTAGTGAGCCAAATATCTCTTTAGAATAAAAATTAATAAGAAATTTTTTTTAAAAAAATGTGGGAATATCTTTGTAGCACTCCTTTTTTTTTTTTTTTGAAAAAATCTTTGTAGCACTCTTATTTCGGTGAAATTGCGGCCATGCATGGATATAATTCAAGTTGAATTTAATCCTTTTCAAACCTTGTTTTTCCTTTTCAATATTAATTCATTTATTATGATCGGTGTGGATTTGATTTTTTTTTTTTTTTTTTTTTGGAGTGTATGGTTATTAAATTAATATCTCAACCGACTACATGGGCTTGGCCGACTCTCATCAAATGTAGCCGTACGCAGCATTTCTTAATTATCTAATAACGATTTATTTAAATAATTATATAATTTATTTAAATAATTTTTTAAAAGGATGGCCTATTTAAATAATTGTAAGGGTAGGAATTGAGCTTGCGATGGCGTACTATTGGAATTTAGTATAATTCTAAAATTATGAATAATAATAGAATTTAATACTATAATTACATAAACACGATATTTTTTTTTCAATAAATATTAAGTGGAGATTCAAGCTTTCAACTTCAATGAAATATATTGGTGTGTAAACTATTTTCATATTAGTATTCTTTTTATAATATAATACTTCATCATTATACCACCATATTCAGTAGAGATTAATATTGATTTTGTAGACTATTTTTATTAGTTTATTATGTTATATTGAATAAATGAACAGAATTTGACTTCTCTTTTTTTTTCTTTTTTTTTTTTTTTATCGAATTGAAATAGCTATATTCGAATATAGATGGATTTTTTTTGGAAGAAAAATTAAGATGGAATTCTTATTGATTGGTACGTGACCAAATTTATTCCTTCAATAAATTATTGAATTTTATTTTAATTATTGTTCCCACTTTATCCCATAGGATATTGAAATAAAAAATAATAATAGAATATGGCATTGAGTATCTTTTTTATAAATGAATTTGGCAAATAATTAGTTCGATTCACTTTTTTTTTTTGTTTTTTTGCGTTCAACAATAAGGGAGTAGATGATTCGAACCCATGACCTCTTGATCGTAAGCACATACTTTATGCCAATTGAACTAGCCTCTTGTTGATTCGATTGTCACTTCTTTAATTCTTTAGAATTGAGAATTATACGGTAATTAAAGTAACACTTATTTTAGTAACACACCAACCTGCGTATAGCACAACTAGTTAAGTCATATTCTCGATTAAGAGATTAGATGTTTGAATATCTCTACTTTTACATGCTATTGAACTAAAGAAAAAAAATATTTTATGTGTATTGATAATAATATATTTTATTAATTATTTTTTTTAAACATTATATATTTTGGTGAAATTTAACACCTTACTATTTTATTTACTATAAATGTATGGTAAAAATTTGAACTTCTAACCTTATAAAAATAATTAAATCTCTTAACATGCTGAGTAATTATACTCACGTTGATCATAAATATCTTACTAATTATTAAAAGCATGTATATATACATATGCACAATCATTTCTAAAGAGCAACTTTCTATTTTGAGTTTTAAAGTATTGTTAAGAATATAACAATTAAAGTGGGTCTCCTCATGAAATTAATTAGAAGATAAAATACCTTCAATTGTGCTAAAAAGATTTACTAATGTCACAACGTAATAAATAAAAAATAATATATACTTTTGAAAATCAATTTTTTTAAACATAATTTCCCTAGTTTTTTTTATTTGAAAAAGAAACACACAAGTTGAAAATGGACCTGGCCCTAACATTTAAAATGGTTAAATCTTTAAGTTCGATAGTCTTTTTTACTCTACAAAACTTTTAACAAGTATCTAAACTTCTATTATTGTGTAGAATTAGTCTTTGTATTTCAAAAAGTTATTTAATAATTAAATTCTCAAACTTCCAATTCTATGTACGACAAGTTTCTACCATCAATTTTATAGTCTAGCATTTACATAGCACGCTGAAAAATATTATTATTACATTCTAGTCACATAATTCTTAAATTACACATTATTAACATGTCAATTAAGTGTTAATCGAATTCACCACAAGAATACATTAGACATAAAATTAAAAATTATTCGACAACTTGTTAAACCTTTTTATTGTACAGAAAATGAACAATGCATTCATTTATTTAAAAAACTGGATGATAAGATAATTAACTAAATAAATACAACTCTAAAACTTCACTTGCCAAAAACCAAAGTCTTTTGGATGCATGCAACCAATAAATCAAAAACAAAAATCTCAAAGTCACCAAAAAAAAAAGGGGAAAAAAAAAAGTGAGTCCCAACACGTGATCTAATTCAGCAATAATCTACATAAATTTAATTAAACTTAATTGAAAGGAAAACACAAAATAAATAAATAAAGAAATAAATAAATAAGAGTGGGAGAAATGAAAATGAAAGAGAGAGAGAAAAGAGACAGAATCATGTAATGTCGGGCAGCGTGGGGAACAATAATTGGGTGTTTCCCCTCTGATTTCGGCCGCGTCATGTCCGCATCAGATTCCTCCTTCCTACTTCGTATTCTCTCTCTCCCTCTCCTGATTTCTCGCCTAAAAAGTTCTAAAATGCATTTCAAACACATTTTTAGTAGTAGTTACTACAAACATACATATTTTAAATCTATAGAAATTCTTCAAGGAAGCTACCGCAATGTGACTTACAGTTTTGCTCACTTGATGTATGAGAGAGAAAAACTATGAAAGTACCTTGAATTTATATCCAGTGGTTATTAGAAAGTAGCTCATCCAACGGTTATTAAGAAGCAACTACATTATACCAACTTTGTTGAATAATTTTTCTAGTCCACGATTCCGAGAAAGTGAAGGAGAAGAAAGATTGGAGAGAGAGTTATGAGGAAAATGGGGTTTGGGAATTATGGCGTTGTGGTTTTGGGGGTATGTGGAAAAAAGGCAAAGAAAAAAAACGAAAGGATTGTCTAAACCAACCAATCAAATGTCGCTTTCAGAAAATATATGCAAAAAAGAAAGGAAGAGTCCAAAGGCAAAAGGATTGATGTTGGTGGTCTCTGTGTATTCGGTGGCTGACTGACATTTCTTCTTATCTTTTTTTCTCTTTCACTTTCGCTTTATCATCGTTTTTGTTTTTGGCATTTTCTGTTCACACATTATTCCTTATTTGGATTTTGTCTTTCTCCATTTTCCCACCTCTTACAAAATATGCTTCGCTAGATCTCCACAATCCACCTGCCCTTTCTTATTAACTTAACTTATAACTTCTATAAATTATATTACTTTTTTTCATTTTCTTCTTCTACTTTCACAAATTAATTAACCATTAGCAAACAATTTCCTCTCTCTCTTTTAATAAGAGCATACTTAAGTAGATAAGACATAAATTACTATTTTAAAAGTTGATAGTTCGATCCTCCACTACACAATTGTTGAACTAAAGAATTTTTTTTTATTTTTTTAGTTCACCAACACGTGAAGGTAGAAAAATTTGAACTTTTGACTTCTTTATCATGTGTTAAGGACGTGCTTCAAATAATTGAGTTATTCTCAAGTATGTGATAATATCCTTTCTCTAGTAATCTATTCTAGAAATTGCTCAAAATATCTTATCTATATTTTTAAAAAATTGTTACTAACGAACTCAACTTTTTGAAGATGATGACCTTTAATATCTAATCAAATTTATTAGGTCTAGTATTATTTTTTTTAAAAAGTAAACGGTGGGTTCTGAATACGTAATTAAGTATGTTCAGAATTTGAAAAGTTTTTTTAATTAAACATTTTGGAAGTTCTCCTCTTTATGTACGGACAAGAGTTATACTGAACTTTTGTCCAATTTGTAAGTTTAAGCTTCAGATAACTTTTTATTAATTACATATTTAATTCCAAGTGATCTAAAATTCCTACAAATATTTTCCCTACACACTTTCCCAGAAATATCATCATATTCCAAGTTCTTTTTATAGCCGTTCCTTTTCTAAGATGAGCAAATGAATTACAAGAAATTTGAGCATATAATCTGGAAAAATGGGGCAATAAAATGGTAGCTTTACTCATGGATCAAAAACAATATTTAGCCACAAATGAAGATGAGGATCTCATTTATGATGATTTCTTCTCATCTACACATGAACACATTTTTTTTCCAGTTTAATGTAAATACCCTTAATGTGTACAGAGTTCAGAATTCCTTTTTGCCTATCTTCTTTCTGAAAGGATGATGGGGGTCTATCATGTAAATTAGTTCGAGAAAGAACCAAGATGTTTGGCTCATAATTTTAATAGATCAAAATTTATAAATCTTGAACTTGAAATTATAACATTTTTGTAATTTAGGCTTAAATTGTACAAAATAGTTGGACAAACGAGTTTGTGTAACTGCATTCAGGTTTCAAGTTTATGATTTGTAAAAGTTATAGTATAAAATGAGTTTCATATGCATAAATTTACATGGTGAGGTTGACAAACCTGTAACTTAAGATAAGCAAACTAACTAAACTTCAGCTCCAAATTTCACAAATATAACCTGAGTCAAACACTCAAAAACCTAAACCTTGCTACCCATACAAGAACTAAGATTATCTACAATTCAAGTACATTGTTTCCTCATACTACAAAAATCATTGCTCCTTCCAGAGGAAGAAAAAAAATCATTGTTATGAAAAGTAGACTTCTCATTGCCATCTCAGTCAAAATGAGAGGTCCTAAAATGTCTTTCCCAAACGGAAGACAATTGTACGACTAAAGCTCCGTTTGATAACCATTTGATTTTTGAAAATTAAGCCTATAGATACTACTTCCACCCATAGATTCTTTGTTTTGCTATCTACTTTTTCCATGTGTTCTAAAAAATCAAGCAAAGTTTTGAAAACTAGAAAAAGTAGTTTTCAAAAACTTGTTTTTGTTTTTGAAATTTGACTAAAAATTCAAATGTTTTCTTCAGAAATATGAAATTCATTGTAAAGAAATAATATGAAAACAAGCCTAATTTTCAAAAACCAAATGGTTATCAAACTGGGTCTAAATTTCTTAGCTCTTAACCATGTAATGCTTAGATGCCATCTCACCAAAACCCAATAGATGTGCTACAAGTTTTCATGGTGAGGTTGGTTTTTGTTTACCCCTATTTTTCCTCTTCCTCTTACAGCCTTACTACACTCTTTAACCTCTAAATCACAAGAAATAATACAAGAAAAAACTACTAAAAGAATTGTGCTAATAAAGTACAAAAAGAGAACACAAAAGAGTAGTCATTTTAATAAGATATTTTCAATGAGGAAAGAAATTAGAACAGAACCAAAAAGAGAGTTAAAATTAGGAAGATGATATTTCCTCCCGCATTCCGAAGGAAAAGACTAAAGAGGTATGAAAAAGCTCTTCAATTGACCGAACAAAATGAGAAATAAAATCTAAGACAGAGAATAAGTCTGAAATTCAAAATTTTGTCGCAATGTTATCATTACACGGCAGAAATTACTTGGTTACTGACCGAAATATCGCCGACTGAAGAAAAGAAAAAAATCAGAGAATGAGTACCAAAGAGGGGGCAAATTTTCTCAGTGCTTGATATGATGTTTTCCTTTTCCATATTTCCATATTGAACGCCGCTTAAGGATATTGGTTTCATACAGAAAACTCACTAACCAACGCGCAGGTTGAGTTACCTGAAATGAAAGAAAATACTGTCAGCAGAAGCAAGGGTGGCTAAGAGTACCATCCACAGCAGCCTACAATGTTCTTAATTTTACACGCAGGATCTAAATTTAATTTGCGAACACGCTGTGGCAAAGAGAACGAAATAATTTGCCATCACATTATTTGGGATTTACAGGAAAGGTATGTTTAATAGCATTTTTTAATTCATACATCCCTAAAATTTATGTAGATATGAACAGGGATTTTCTTTTGACCACAGGAAAATACTACAGCGCACCTACTCTTTCAAAATCTCACTACTTTTTTCTTTTCTTTTCTTTTTTTGCGTAAAATATAAAAATTTACCTTCTTCCACTCACCTGGCTCTCCTTTTTGTCTGTCCCCAGTTGAGATTTGTGTAACTAAAAAAAAGAGACTAAACTTAGATTACTTCAAGATCTAGGCTTCTTTCATTTAGAAATATGTTAACCGTGGATTTTTTCTGTTTTTGTTGGGAGGGAAGTGAGTTGAGAGTTGGGGTGGGGGAGGAGAAATATTTTAAGAAGCTTAGTACAATGTGGCTAGCAGTTTTATACTGTTAGATGTAGGAGAGAATAAAAATGATGATTTTACTAAACATCCGACGATTTAGAGGGTGGCGGCCACATTGAATAATTTTCCATGGAGAGGGAGGTATCGGTGAAACATGAATGGTTTCTTGATATTTGATAAAAGGTGATTTTTATAAATAATTTCAAATACGAAGAACAGCACATCTTAGAAAGAGATAAATGGGTAGTAACAACAGTTCTCATTTGGAAAAACATAACACAATAATTTATAAAAGTTTTGCTGCCACTATCCTTTTTCATTCAAATGGTTATTGATTGTATTTTTCTATTTCTTCTTTAAATGGTAAGATACTAAAAATACAACTGACAGCAAAGTAACAGGATGATATAATTGTATCAGCCCAGCGAAATATAACTGGTGGAAGACAGACATACAGCTAATTGTGCAAAGGCATATTTTGCATTTCATTCGAACTCTTCTTTGATTTGTGCTTTGATTTCTTCTCCCTTTTTTTACTCCTGCCAAATTTGGATGGAATTTATAATTAGCAGCTGGGATTATAAGGGGCCCTAGACTAAGCAAGAGGTATCACAAGATTGTGTAAAATACTCGTCATTGGAGCCCAGTCCCCAGCAAGATTTTAATTTTCTGTTGATGTGCTTTAAATCCTTTTCTGAAGGGAATGCATATCTATTAACCTGTACAAAAAGCACAAAACAATAGCACATTAGAAATGTAGCCAAAAACCACAAGTTCGTAGGAGATACTGATATAAAAGTTCCGGAAGAGGGAATAAGCTAAATTTATGTCTTCCTACAACTACTACTACTACAGTATAAGTTTTAGACTACTGATTCAATCAGTTAAAAGAAACGACAATTTCATACCCATGAGCCAATTGAATTTAAATGCTCATAGAGCTCGGAAATTGTATGTGCAGAATTCTGGCGAGAGAGAATACTGTCCAGGTATCTACACATAAACTGAGAAGAATAAGTGAACCATTGCATATAAGGGATGGAAACAACAGAATGTTGCCAATTAGAGATGGAAAGATATATATTTTTTCATTATTAAACACAATCAGCTTTCAACAAATGAAAGCATAAAATCAAGATCATAGTTTCACTTCCATACAAAAAGACAAGCCCAAAAGATGAGCCAAACTCAAAAAAAGGCTCAATTGTTAAATATTAACAGACACCAATGGATGATTACAAAATAATCCATCATTTCTCAATTTTTTTAATAAATAAACTAGCTTTCATAAAATAAATGAAAGGACATTAAAAGGCCAAAAAAAACTATCGTCAATACAAGAACTTCAGCAGAATTACAATCTCTAACTAAATTTTCTAAAAGCATGCAATAACAAGTCCACCATTGTAATTTTTTATGAAATGGAAATTTTTAAATAACTCAACGAATCTAGATAAGTAGTAAACTTTTCACCTTTCAAAGTCAATAACTCCATGAACTTCATTTGATTTTCGTAATGCAGCCAAGGCTAACTGCATGTGATCAATAAGATTGAATTAGATAGCATGTAATAAAGTTATCAAATTCAGATCAAATTACTGAATAGGAACTTAAGAGGAATATAACCTCTAACAAAATTCTACCTCCCAGAAAGGTCATGTTAAAAGAGATACTACCCCCACACACATAATAGCCTTCCACCCTCCACTTTCCTAAGATGAACCTAATTCCTACACGTTGGTATATCAGGTTCGTCATCAAGCTAATTTATGTATAACCCAGCCATTCCTCCCACCCATCCTCCAGTCTGCTAAAATGAACTGACGGCATGAACCTATTCCTATATTGCTATAATCTGTTCAGTAAATACCATCATACTGATTTATGCATAAGCCAGCCAAGGAATTGCAAGAAAACCCTTGGCAATAACACGTATGACAAGCTTCAAAGAAGGCTGCCCTATATGAGATTATCTCCAAACTGGTGTATCCTTTGCAAAATGGACTCTGAAACAGTCTGATATTTTCATATTTTGCCACTTTGCACAGTTTTTTTGAATGATATGAGGACAGCATTCAATTGGGAGGTTGTCTTCCCAAAGGATCCTTACATTCTCCTAAACCTTGTCTTTATGGGCCACCCATTTAGAAAGAGGAAAGAGGTCCTTTGGAAGAATTTGGTTCGAGCTTTTTTGTGGTTGATTTGGATGGAAAGAAATTATAGGATCTTTGAATCCAAGGAAAAAACCTATATGATCTTTTTTGATAGTGTTCTTTTCTTTGCTTTATCTTGGTGTAAAATTGACTCTCTTTTTTTCCTCCTATAGTTTTTCTTCTCTTTTGTCCAATTGAGGATGTTTATTGTAACTCCTTTGGATTGGGATTCTTCTCCCATTTTTTTGTAAATTTCATTGATGTGAAATTGTTTCTTATTTAAAAAAAAAAAAAAAAGAACAACTTGGCAATAATTGAAGATAAGGAATAATTAGGAAAAGAATTCAAAGTAAACTCCCAAGAAGAAACCAAAAAACACAATAACCTCGAAAAAGAATTGCCCATTCTCTTTTCTCTCTATGAAAAATTCTCCTATTTGAATGACTGTTTAAGATATAAACTCTCATACTTGAAGGGATAAGATGCTGTGTTTGTCAAATAAACTCACTAAGTCCCAACTTAGTTTTGCAACTTCTAAACATTGATAAAATCCAGACATGTCAACTATAAAAAGTAAAAACTGATCTAGCCATGTATTGAACTAAAGAAATGATTAGCCTAGGGTAAATTCAAAAGTTTAAGCTCAATCCTGTAATAATTCAATTATAGCAACAGGACATTTAAAGAGTCAACGTACAAAGTTTCAAGTCCTTGAAGTATAATAGAAAATAAGCACCTGCCCAGGAGGAAAGAGAAGTGGGGCATCTGTTAACATAATTTTATCAACCTCTAATGATGCTGTTTCCTGCAGAATCCACAAACAAAATAAACAAAAAATTAAATTTTTAAATAAAGAGCAAAATTTTATGTAAATTACAATTAGACAATTCTGTTGAAAATGCATGATGTATATAGTAAAAAAAATATATATCAAATAAGGCTTAAAAAAAAAAGAAACAGAAGAAAAACATCGATTTTCCTTGAAGTAACTATGTTACAAGTATGTCAACCAGAGCGAGAATAGCTCAACTAGTCAACAAGGCATTATAAACTCTCCTAAAGGCTAGAGGTTAGAACCCCCACCCCACCCCTTGTTTGAACAAAAAAAAAACTATGCTACAAGAATACAAGAGTGCAACTTTCACGTGTAACAAAAGACTATGAAAAAATTGCTGCCTATAAAAATAAATATGGTAAAAGTGGGTAGATTTATCAAAATATTTTAATGTTTTTACTCAAAAAACACTTCTCATCTCACTCTATTTTCTTCCCACACATTCTTCTGATAATCCCTGATAATCCCCAAGAATACCTGCAGTCCTTACAACAATTGAAGTTGAGAAAGTTGTAAAGCTATTTTTAAGAAAAGAAATAATTACTCTCACTAGGCGCTATTTAGACTCCTAGCTGCCCCTTGTTTTATTTGTCTGATCAATGCATTTTATCAACACATCCAAAGATTTTTTTTTAACACATTGACTGATTGACATAATATAATGTTCAGAAAAAAGCACCAAATAATTTTGACTCACATTGAAATTAGCAGCAAATAGACAACAGGTAATCTGTGTCTCCGTGGAAAGAAATTTCACAAATTTAAAATCAGTACATTGCTAAACAGGTTGACTACAAAAACTAGAAGAGCGGACATACTCATACTACAGTATATCAATTACATTGAACAATGAAGCAATTACCTTCAGCATTTGAAGCATTTCAGCATTCTCATGGAAGAGTTCCTGAAAATATGCACCATGTATCACCAAGTGCAACAACAATGAAAGAGAAGGAAAAATTTTAACCAACTTTATAAGAAGGTAAAGAATGCCCGAGAAAAAATAGATGTATCTTGTTTATGCATTGCTTAGAGAATCCACAAAAAAATTTGACCATAGTTACCTCCATATCATGTACATAGCCTTCAACTGATCGGTAAGGTGCATAAACAATAAGATCAAATTCCAGACTCTAGAAAAGCAGAAAAAGAAATAAGAGAAGAGAGAATATATAAATGGTGAGGAAAATAGAGGGGGGAAAAACAAAGCAAAAATAAATGAAGTAACAAGATAAGAACGAGTTATGTGGCACATCCATGCCTGATAAACTATCATCTCATAATTGAGAATAATTTGATGATCCTGTGAAATCCCCTTACCAAGCTCCTCAGCTGAGACGTGATTTTCTTCTATCTTACAAGCTGCATATATGCAGGTTAACCTGTGTGGGAGACTGTTAGCTACATCCAGAAACTACTCTACGGCTTGTATGATAATAATTAGTGACAATGAGAGGGAAACAATTTGCAGGGAGCAACACTTCCTTAGATGAAGTGTGTTACCAAATGTACATCCCATCCCACGTCCAAGCAATTTCTCTAGCACTAAGCATTTCAACTACATCCATACCTCTAAATAATTTTTTGCAAAGTTAAATTGTTGTAATACAATAAATAAAGGAAAACTTCAACCATATAGGGCAGATGTGCGTCTAAACTCTTACATCACATTTTTGGGATTATGTTGCATCACGGACCATTGTAGGTAGAATCTTTTAAAATATATAAGAGCTGTTGCCTGCAAAGAGTCAACAAAACTAAGGAAAAACATAAAAGGATGATTCATATAAACAAAATTTTCAATATCTGAAACATAAGATTCTTTATGGGAAAAATTATGGGACATTCAATCAGCTTATCTTATCTGAATACCTGGATTTTATGAGGAAAATGAAAATTGTTGCATACTTCTTGAAGTTTGTTTTCATAAAATACTCGCATAAATTGCTCTTCTTCAATACTCAAAGCTTTGGGGCGAGAATGTTTGTCAGCTGACATTAAAAGAAACTATCATACCAAGAGTTGGTATTTAGACATTAAGATTTAATACTAAAGTCAAAGTTTTAAGTTCTTCCAAAAGAGCAGGAGAAGAGCAGTTACCATTATCTTTTGAATTTATCAGAGGGTCTGGATATGACAATGATCCGTCAGCATCTACTTCCATTAGTGTTGCTCCAAACTACACCAAGAGGAGAGTTAGTTGGCAGAGATAGTAATATTAAAACTCATAAAAGCAGACGCCAAATGCTTTTATTGGGGGCAAACACATGAAGTGAAGAAGGGAATTGCCGTCAACAATTTGGAGTTTTGGGAAGAAATGAAGCATGAGAAAACTGATTTTTTAAAAAGTAAAAATCTAGTACAGTAGACGCAGTTGATTGAAGTATCATCTCATTCTATTCATACCTTCTCCAGAGCTTCGATTGCTCTCTGGTTAGCAGCTTTGTACCTGCCAACCTGTAAAACATAGGAAACTAAATGATAGTACTTTCTATCATAACAGTAAGTTGACAGTTTAGATACGCCATTGATCGAGTCCTAAACACCAGTGAAACTCCTCAAAAGCCAACAATCGTCCAGCTAATTTATCAAATAAATTTCTCTGGAGAGTTGTCATCTGGAAGACCACATGCTCCACCAAATTTAAAATCAATTCTCTATTCCACATTTATAATTTGTTATCTCCTCCTTAAGTCATAGAACAGATAACAAAAAAACTAATGCGTCCAACTAAAGCAATCGATAAATATGACTATACATTTCGCACAAGTACCGTAGAAGTAAGAAACTCCAGTTGCTTTATAAAACAATCTAAAGAAACGGACTATCCTCAAATGAGACTATATATCGTGGAAATTGAAAGGGCGCAAATGAGATAAAGGACTACCAGTCTAATTGTAAAGAAATGTCTCAAAGATTCAATTCTAAGATTAATTGAACTTCTTTAGATCAGAAGCCAGCAAGAATATAGCATCAGCAGCACTAGTAACTATCTTTTCCCAAACCGCCAGGAAAAAAGAAGGAAAAGAAAAGTACCAGCTCGTGAGGAGTCAATATCCATTTGGCACGTTGAGTCGAGGTCTGGAAATCGGCCATGGCTACTCAGAAACGTTAGTGCCGCCACCAGTCAGATATGCTGTCAAATCACGTGCAGATTCAATTTCTTGAGGAAGTAAAGAAAGAGCTGGAATCTGCTATTTCAAGTAGCGTCAAACGAAAATGAGCAGTATGAACCATACCTGTGATGCGTCAGGGGCTCGAGGTAAACGAGAGATGCAAGCTTGTGTTCTGCGAAAAATGTGCGCGCGTTGGGCCGGAGGGGGTTCACCAATTTCCTTTCGTACAAGTGCTGTCAATTATAAAATGTTAGATTACACATTTTAGTGTAATAGGTTTTTGCTTTCGTGCGGCTGCAACAGAACAGGGGGCGGCGTGCCGGCACCGTTCAGCAGAGAAGAAATAAAAGAGCTACGCCGATGGAAGCGTGTCAGCAGGCGACTGCGGCGGAGAGGGCGTGCCGGCGTGGGTTGTAGTAGAGAGGGAGATATGGAGAAGAAGGAAAGGGGGGAAAATGGGCTGCGGCAATGTGAGGGAGGAGATTAAATTATACAAAATACTGATAAACTTGGAAAAGTTTCATTCCTAATTCTTTTAACAAAAGATACCTCTTGAGAGTTCTCAAGGCACTTATTTTAAATGTTTTTAAATGAAATAAATAGTAATAATAATCTTAATTTTCTATGTAATTATAAATAATATCACGTACATCTTTTAATTTTAATGCATTAAATGCTATGTTAATTTTCATCATTTATTTAAACAGATAAAAATTGATCAATTTTAAAGTTCAATGGTACTTTTTTGAACAACTTTTAAAGTTTCAGAGTAAAATTAGTTTTGAACTTCTAAATTTGTGTCTATTTAATTAAAACTTACCCTAAAATTTAGAGGTATTTTATATAATTTAACCTAAATAGCATTTATAATTATTTTATATTAAATTATAAAATTAGTTTTGAACTTCTAAATTTGTGTCTATTTAATATTTGAACTTTAAAAAATGTGTAATAGATTCTTGAACTTTCAATTTTGTGTCCAATACAATAGCTCAACCTCATCAATAGGCTCGTGGCCCAAAGGCCGACCCAAACTCTACCCAAACTCAAAGTTTGACTGACCCAACCCAGCCCAGTCATTGAATTGAATATGAGTCACCTTTTTGAAGAGCGGGTTGGCCCATGGACCAGCCGGTTTAGGCCCTATGGACTTATTATTAGGCCAATCCAAATATGTATATGTATATATAATTCTTATATATTTAAAAAAGTAAAATTTTTAATATCTTTTCCTAAAATATATTTTTATAATTTTGATATTGTAGATACTGTATTTGGACTAGGTAATTTTTATTTTTATCCCATAATTATTTATTGTAAATTAAAGTTTAAAAAAATAAAAAAATTATTTGTTAATTTAATCAAACCTTTTTTTAAAAAAAAAAATGTTAAAAAAATATTTGTTTACTTATTTTATTTTATTTTATTTTTTCTTAAAATATCACTTAACTACTTTTTATCCTAAGGTTTTATTCTTCTCTCTAAAATATCTCCCTCTTTTTTTCTCACCATCTCCCACTCTCACGCCATTTTCTCTTTCACTTTCTCCTTTCTGACATCTCCTTTCTCCACTTCCTAGATAATCTGCCCCTCTCTTTCATATATTGTCTCTCTAGGGTTTTCTTTTATAAATCATCCCTTGATTGAAAAGGGGGGGGATTTGAAAGGAGGTTTTATTTTGATTATAGATAGAAAATAAAAAAGGAGAAGAGAATAATAAAAAGATTTTGAGAAAATCTTATCACCGTCAATATGGTGAATGACAATATCTTCCTCACTTTATTTGTAGGTAAGGTGCTAGGTTTATTGTGTGTGTGTTTTTTTTTTAATTTGGCATTCTAATTTGTGTGTTTGTTATTTTAATTTGGCCAAAATAGGTTTTAATTTGGCCTCTGTACGTTCTTATGTTTGTCTATACATTCTAATTTGTGTGTTTGTTATTTTAATTTCTCCAAAATATAATGGCCACTGCATATTTTAATGTTTTAATGGCTACCATATATCTTGATTTGACCACTGTGTATTTTGATTCGGTCATTGCATATCTTGATTTGACAATTAATTTGATCACTGCATTATTTTAATTTGGCCATTGCATATGTTTATTTGACCACTGTATATTTTTAAGTTGACACACATTGATTTAATTGTCAATTTACATAATATGTTTGTTAAATCTGTCAACAATTAGATCATCAATTAGAGCATATGATGTTTATTATTTAATTTGACCATAGTTTGTCGGTCTTATTTTTATTTATTTTTCTTTTCATAAAAATTTGGTTCAATTTTCACTTTTTCATAACATATTTGTTGGTTTTGAATTTGATCGTACCATATTTGTTATATCAATTTTGCCTGTGATAGTCTAATTTTGATTTGAACCATGATTGTAAATTTTAGAATTTCAAGATGAAATTAGGTTCGATTTAAAATTTCAAAATCAAATCAATTGGTTTTAATTAGAATTTCCAAAAGATTATCAATTTGGTTTTGATGTGAATTCCCGAATGAATTTGAAATTAGTTTTAATTTGGAATTTCTAATAAAATTTCAACTTGGATTAATTTGACTATGACAACAAATTAATTTGGATATTCTAAATAATTTTTTTTTCCTTTTAATAGTCTTAATTTGAAATGCTAAGATGAATTTCCAACTTCGTTTTAATTTTTATTTTGCAACAAATTTAATTTAATTTCAAAGTAGAGTTCAAATTTTACTTGATTGGTTTCACATCCACTCACAATTATTTCTAAAATGTGAATTAATAAACATGAGACACTTTCAAATAAACAATTTTTTGTATGCAAATAATTTTCAAGCTTGTTTTATGATTAGATTTCAACAATTGAACTTCTAGTTTTAAAATAAGCTTTTGAAAAATTTATTTAATTAAAAAATGTTTACTTTGAAGGCAGAGTAATATACGTTTGTGGAGTTTAACTCCCGTATAGGTGTACGAAAATCCTCGTTGTTTACAAGAAAAAGATGAAATAAAATCATGTAGATCTCATGACGGAGTTGAGATAATAAAATTTCTAAAATTCTTGAGGTGAGAAATTTTCTTTAAATAAAAGGAAATTCCAACATGATAAATATTGATGGATATAATCTCACTCACCATATCAACCCCTACTTTATTGTTAAAGTTAAGATAAAATCAAGTGAGACATTTATTTTGTACAAAATTAGTATACTTTTTGTGTCCAAAATAAAGGACTATTTTGTGATAAGATAATTGGATAATATAAAATAAAATGTGGTAACCATTTTTAGCGGATGTTGTAGGGTGCTAATATCTTTCACACACACAATCGACTCCTGGACATCACCTGGTTTATGTAGATCAACTTTAATATTTAAATTAGGTGTCCAATCACGCATTCAAAATGGTTGGTGACGACTCTCAAATTCTTTTAATTAAAGAATACCCTTGAAGGAGGACGTCGCAATCATGTTGCGACATATATTATAGTTTTTAGTTAATAAAATTAATATAAGATTTTAAAAGTGTTAAGAATTAATTAAAAAAAATTTGAAATACTAAAAGAAACTTTATAATATCAAAAGTTGTAAAATGAATAAAAAAAACACCAATATTTTAAAATAACATAATATAAAAAATATAATTCTAATAAATTTTCATATCATTTTGTAAAGACACTTTAAAAAGTATTTTTTTAAAAAATAATTAAACAATTAATATTCAATGGGTTAATCTAATGGACCCGCACAAGCTTGGCCCAAACTTTGATCCAATGAATCAAGTCCAAGGGTTGGGCAATGAGCTTGGCTATTGAATGTTGGGCTGGCCCAACCTAAGCCCAAACAGTGTCTTAAGCCCGCTGGACTTAGGTCTGGGCCGAGCTTGGGCCTACACTTTTAGGGTTGAGTCGGGCCAGGGCAACCCAATGATGAGAGTGAATAATAGTTACCTGAACTTTAATAAATGTCTAATAAATCTTTAAATTTTCAATCTTATGTCCAGTAACAAGTATCTGAGTTTTCAATTTTGTGTTTAATAGATTTTTTACTTCAACATTTTTTAACATTTGCGAATTTACTATACACAAAATTGAAAGTTTATGGTTTTATTAGACACATAATTCAATTTTATATCCACTATATCAATTAATTTTTAAAATTTTTGAATATGTCAATGACCTATTAAAATAAAATTGAAAGTTCAATAACCTATTAGATATTTTTAAAATTTAATGACCTATTAGACACAAAATTGAGAGTTCATGACTTATTATACATTTTTTAAAAAAAAATTCAATGATCTTATAAACACAAGCTTAAAAATTCAAGGTTTGTTGGTTTTTTTTTATATTTGTAAATATATAAATGTATAGTTGTAAATTGTTATTTTCTTCTCTTTCTTTTTATTTATTTTTTAAGATTTTTTCCATTTCCTTTTTAGCCTCCAAACAATAAATTGTATTTCTAATGATATGAAATTTATTAAAATTCATTGGGTTCTAAACAAGATTAAGATTTTAAACTCATTTTTTGTTTTTTAAAAGTCTTGAAATTTAAAATAATTTTGTTTCAATTTCGGGTGCCAACACAAAAGCATTAAAAGTGTCCGGTGAATTTTGAACTTTTAATTTTGTATTTAATAAGTCATTAACCTATTAGATATCTTTTAAACATTATGAACCTATTAGATACATGATTGAAAATTTTAATTTTTAAAGATGTTGAATAGGTCATAAACCTATTGACACATAAGTTTGAAACTTCCAACCTATTAACACGAATTTGAAAGTTCATAATCCATGACACCTTTTAAATTTAGGGACTTATTAAACATAAAATTAAAAGCTTAGAGACCTATTAGACACTTTTAAAATTTTAGAGACTTTATTGACACAATTGTGAAAGTTTGATAACGAGACTTATAATTTAACCATTATAAATATATAGGGTAAAAAAAATGCCTAGAAACATTATTATTATTTTTTTTTAGTTAAATAACATTTGAGAGTGGGATGATTCAAACCTCGAACCTCTTGCCAATTATCGTTGAGTTATACTCACTTTGGCATCAAACATTCATTCTTCTTTTTAATAATAATATTTTATGAATATCGATGTCGTATTTATGACTCACACTAATAATTGGCACCATTTTCAGTACAAATGAAAAAAAAAGATAAATTAAATAATAATAGAAAAAAATAGTAAATTAACAATCTTCCATATGAGCATCGAAACTCTCGATCTACAATGAGCGATACAACATCAATCCACTCTTCAATTGAAGATGCATCTTCGCTTGAAGATAGAACGAGTTGTGCAAGAAGGTGTTGTACAATGTCATTCTCTAAAGTCTCAAACATGAATTATATTTGGATTGTCTTTTATTTTGGATGTTTTAAAATTAAAAATATGCAAAAATACATGTTTGAATGTGAAGACTATAGATAGTTATATTTATTTTGTGAGATGTATGTACAAATTTTTGTGTACTATAAATATTGGATAGTTGTATTTTTTTTGTTGCGAAATTGTGAGTATTCTAATAATATTCATATAGTCAAATTGTTAAGTAATTTTATATACAATTAATTAAATCAATGTTCCGTGTATGTAATACTCCATTTATATACTTTTTCATGTCGACTTTATAAATCAATTTACTTTATATTAAATATTTGTATACCTTTTCATGTCGACTTTATAAATCAATTTACTTTAAATTAAATTAAATTTGTTTGAATTAGGATGCTAACTTAATATTTAAATTTATATGCGAACACGATTATTCTAAGTAATGAGAAAGAAAGATCGTGAAACAAAGGGGTAGTGGACAATGATGTAATTATTATCATTAACGGGTAAAATTGAAAAAATAAAAGTCAAATAGAAGCCATGAATATTAAATAAAAAGCTAAATTATAGAAAAATACTTTGAAACTTTGTACCTCATTTCAATAATACCTTTAAACTTATTAATTCCCTTGACCTTTCAAAAATTTTCAAAAATACCCTTACCGTTAAGGTTTAGATGAAAAACTTTAAAAGTTTCATCAACAACCCTGACCTTCCAAAAAATTTCAAAAATACCCTTGATGGAAAACGTTTCTTGTTCTTCTTCATCTCTTTGCAAATTCTTCCTTCATGAAAATTAATGAGAAGTTTTGCTTATTTTCCACGTATTCAAAGACCAGAAGTTTTTATTCTCCTTCATCACAACAATCCCAAGAGTCTGACCAAATTCTTATGTTGAAATTTAAAGATAACTTTTGCTTCATTCTTGAATTTTTTATGTCCTTGATTTGATTTTGTTGATAGCCTTTTCATTACTATTTCCTCACCAGTCATTGCCCATCAGATTTATCTGAATTCATTTTAGGCACAATAAATGAAAACATTGTCATGTAGTAGTTATAACACTTATTAAAAATATATATTTTTTTAAATCATGCATCAAACTTTTGATTAATTAACCTTGTAAACTGAACCAAAACTATCTTCTTCAAGTTTATTAGCCTTTGAAAAGTCGTATGTAGCCATCTTTAGAGTACACAAACTAAAGTAATGCATATATTCATCATTGTCTTGATTTGTTGTATCTAAATGTTCTCTCCTCAAACTAAACTTAAGAGAATATAGAAAACACAATATTCAAAATGAATGATAGAAAGAAAATATGAAAACAATATAACTTATTTAGAAAAGAAGACTAGGAAAGGAAAAGGGGAAAAAAAAGGTCGTCAAACACTATCAAATTGACCAAATAAGTTACAAAACCCACCATAACCCTTTATTATAAGTTTGGAACTCTTCACACACGCGCGCGCGCGCCCACACACACACACAGATAAAAAAATCATATTAATATCATGTTTGTTACTATTGATGCCTCATTCATTCTTTGATGCCTCATTCATTGTAATTGAAAATCATATTAATATCATGTTTATTACTAACAAACACACAAACAGAGAGATAAAAAAATTCTTGACATTTACTAATAAGACTACAGATGCCACAAATTATGCTACATAGCAATTCATTTAAGGGGCACAACCCTGTGGAAATAACTTCACTATGTCAACAGACGCGCACACGTGGTCTTACACAACTCAGTTCCCTTGATTGTCGTCGTTTTCCTATGTTCCTAGTGAACTACTACTCGAAACCCTATCGAGCCTAAGCACCCTTTGGTTCCACCACGAAACCTCTTCAATTATTTTGTCAAAACAAATTTCCCAATTTCACTTATGAGAAAACTTGACCTTTTCAAATTTACGCTCACACTCACAACCCTTACAATTGAAACCCTTGTAGAGGATAATCACTCAAACCCTAAAAACACAAACTTTGGGCGTAAAAACACATGCCAACTGCAAGAAACCCGTGCCACCAAAGAACAACCATTGCAAGTAACTTGTGTTGCCAAAAAAGACCTCTCAAAACCACGTTTCTATCTATGTCTTGGTCTTCACACCCAAAAAACCCTAGTTCATAAAAAAAACCATATATCAAATCCTAATTCAAATCTCAACTGAAAATAAAATCGTGAGATATTTTATTTTCCTAAAATATATGTGCTAAAATATAATGTTTCCATATAAATCCAAGCTAACTGATTTGCTCATTTAAGCACCAAATGAGATCTTAAAAGATATCCTTCAAGAAAATTGCAACTTTCAGTGCATGTGACAATTTCTTGAACCTTTCCTGTGACCTTTTGTCTCTGCCATTGAAATCTGTCAAAAATAACAATGCCTATAAAATCTGCCAAACTAAAACAACACCAACACTTCTGTTTTTTTCTCCCACATATATTCTTTACACTTTTAAAAAGAGAAAGTTTGATTTCAAACTCTTTTTTCATTTGGTTTCTATTGCACGTAGCCTTTATAAGCAAAACATTTTCAGTAAAGGTAATATTGAAATTTTTTGAAAGTTCAAAGGTATTAATGAAACTTTACGTTTTTCATCCAAAACTTAATGGCAATGGTATTTTTGATTTTTTTTTGAAAAGTCAAAGTTATCAATGAAACTTTTTAAAGTTCAAGGGTATTTTCTATAATTTAGCTTAAATAAATTCAAGCATTGAAAGAAAATAAATAAATATATACTAACAATAAATAAATCAATCAATCAACCCAAGCACATTTCAAGTGGTTAAACATATTTGATTCTTAACTTATAAGTTTGAATCCTCTTTTTTTAAGCTTCCTTTATTTTTATGCAATATCATTTAAAAAAAAACTACTCATGTGTTAGTAAAATTATCACACTTTAAATAGATTAATCTAGACCTAAACATAACTTAAAGTGGTCAAGGTCAAGCACTGGTGCCTTTACTGATGGGTTGTAAGTTAAAATTCTTTCTTCTATATTTGTAGTGTGATTGTTTGAATAATAATTGTTGTGGGTGAAATTGGACTAAAGAGGTAAACCCAAATTACAAGGGAATCTTGCAAGATAAGATTAACATTTTGAAATCCAATTCCTAAATAGAAGAGGAAACCTTTTATATCCTTATCTAAAAAGGAATATGGAAAACAAAGGTTCTATAAATATGTCATTATGACTCAAAGAAAGGGAGTTCAACTTAACCCTCATTCTCTAAATTATAGCTTGCTACACTCAAATTCTCCTTGCTAACTTAAGCATCGGAGCTGGTGTGGCAAATGTCACATCAGTGCCTAGCTTTTTCTCTTTTGCAGGTCACATCTTTCTCCTAAATTACAAATTCATCGTGGTTGTCACGTGGAGGTCAGGTGAGATTTCTCCTGTCCAAAATTTGGCAACAACAGTTGGCGTCGTCTGTGGGGAACGAGAGTGCTCTACCTTGCATACCTGAATTGAGAAAATCAAAGTTATGAAGACATGGGGGCTTAATGAGGACTTTTTCATCATATTTACCAACTGAAGGAATTCGCCAGAAGATCCAATGAAATTCACTTTCAATCGAATATTCAAAATAAATGTGCTCTAAATGAAGTTACTTACCAGAAAAGATCGAAATGTTCCCTACGGGGTTGAACGAAAATCTTGAGGATGATATGAGGTATGCCTTGGAAGCCTAAAATTCCTACTGGAAATGGAGAAATCGACACTCTAGGAGACTGAATATCCTCACAAGGATGGACAGCAATAACTAGAGATAATTCGAGGCATACCTCGAAATGTCAACAATGACTCCAAAACTTAATAGGCTACTCTCAAGTCAGGCTCCATGCAATTACTCCACACGCTCCTAATCTCGAATCCTAACTAGGGAGTGGGGGCTAATGTTGTGGGTGAAATTGGACTAAAGAGGTAAACCCAAATTACAAGGGAATCTTGCAAGATAAGATTAACCTTTTGAAATCCAATTCCTAAATAGAAGAGGAAACCTTTTATATCCTTATCTAAAAAGGAATATGGAAAACAAAGGTTCTATAAATATGTCATTATGACTCAAAGAAAGGGAGTTCAACTTAACCCTCATTCTCTAAATTATAGCTTGCTACACTCAAATTCTCCTTGCTAACTTAAGCATCGGAGCTGGTGTGGCAAATGTCACATCAGTGCCTAGCTTTTTCTCTTTTGCATGTCACATCTTTCCCCTCCTGTCCAAAATTTGGCAACAACAGTTGGCGTCGTCTGTGGGGAACGAGAGTGCTCTACCTTGCATACCTGAATTGAGAAAATCAAAGTTATGAAGACATGGGGGCTTAATGAGGACTTTTTCATCATATTTACCAACTGAAGGAATTCGCCAGAAGATCCAATGAAATTCACTTTCAATCGAATATTCAAAATAAATGTGCTCTAAATGAAGTTACTTACCAGAAAAGATCGAAATGTTCCCTACGGGGTTGAACGAAAATCTTGAGGATGATATGAGGTATGCCTTGGAAGCCTAAAATTCCTACTGGAAATGGAGAAATCGACACTCTAGGAGACTGAATATCCTCACAAGGATGGACAGCAATAACTAGAGATAATTCGAGGCATACCTCGAAATGTCAACAATGACTCCAAAACTTAATAGGCTACTCTCAAGTCAGGCTCCATGCAATTACTCCACACGCTCCTAATCTCGAATCCTAACTAGGGAGTGGGGGCTAATGTTGTGGGTGAAATTGGACTAAAGAGGTAAACCCAAATTACAAGGGAATCTTGCAAGATAAGATTAACCTTTTGAAATCCAATTCCTAAATAGAAGAGGAAACCTTTTATATCCTTATCTAAAAAGGAATATGGAAAACAAAGGTTCTATAAATATGTCATTATGACTCAAAGAAAGGGAGTTCAACTTAACCCTCATTCTCTAAATTATAGCTTGCTACACTCAAATTCTCCTTGCTAACTTAAGCATCGGAGCTGGTGTGGCAAATGTCACATCAGTGCCTAGCTTTTTCTCTTTTGCATGTCACATCTTTCCCCTCCTGTCCAAAATTTGGCAACAACAGTTGGCGTCGTCTGTGGGGAACGAGAGTGCTCTACCTTGCATACCTGAATTGAGAAAATCAAAGTTATGAAGACATGGGGGCTTAATGAGGACTTTTTCATCATATTTACCAACTGAAGGAATTCGCCAGAAGATCCAATGAAATTCACTTTCAATCGAATATTCAAAATAAATGTGCTCTAAATGAAGTTACTTACCAGAAAAGATCGAAATGTTCCCTACGGGGTTGAACGAAAATCTTGAGGATGATATGAGGTATGCCTTGGAAGCCTAAAATTCCTACTGAAAATTGAGAAATCGACACTCTAGGAGACTGAATATCCTCACAAGGATGGACAACAATAACTAGAGATAATTCGAGGCATACCTCGAAATGTCAACAATGACTCCAAAACTTAATAGGCTACTCTCAAGTCAGGCTCCATGCAATTACTCCACACGCTCCTAATCTCGAATCCTAACTAGGGAGTGGGGGCTAATGTTGTGGGTGAAATTGGACTAAAGAGGTAAACCCAAATTACAAGGGAATCTTGCAAGATAAGATTAACCTTTTGAAATCCAATTCCTAAATAGAAGAGGAAACCTTTTATATCCTTATCTAAAAAGGAATATGGAAAACAAAGGTTCTATAAATATGTCATTATGACTCAAAGAAAGGGAGTTCAACTTAACCCTCATTCTCTAAATTATAGCTTGCTACACTCAAATTCTCCTTGCTAACTTAAGCATCGGAGCTGGTGTGGCAAATGTCACATCAGTGCCTAGCTTTTTCTCTTTTGCATGTCACATCTTTCCCCTCCTGTCCAAAATTTGGCAACAACAGTTGGCGTCGTCTGTGGGGAACGAGAGTGCTCTACCTTGCATACCTGAATTGAGAAAATCAAAGTTATGAAGACATGGGGGCTTAATGAGGACTTTTTCATCATATTTACCAACTGAAGGAATTCGCCAGAAGATCCAATGAAATTCACTTTCAATCGAATATTCAAAATAAATGTGCTCTAAATGAAGTTACTTACCAGAAAAGATCGAAATGTTCCCTACGGGGTTGAACGAAAATCTTGAGGATGATATGAGGTATGCCTTGGAAGCCTAAAATTCCTACTGAAAATTGAGAAATCGACACTCTAGGAGACTGAATATCCTCACAAGGATGGACAACAATAACTAGAGATAATTCGAGGCATACCTCGAAATGTCAACAATGACTCCAAAACTTAATAGGCTACTCTCAAGTCAGGCTCCATGCAATTACTCCACACGCTCCTAATCTCGAATCCTAACTAGGGAGTGGGGGCTAATGTTGTGGGTGAAATTGGACTAAAGAGGTAAACCCAAATTACAAGGGAATCTTGCAAGATAAGATTAACCTTTTGAAATCCAATTCCTAAATAGAAGAGGAAACCTTTTATATCCTTATCTAAAAAGGAATATGGAAAACAAAGGTTCTATAAATATGTTATTATGACTCAAAGAAAGGGAGTTCAACTTAACCCTCATTCTCTAAATTATAGCTTGCTACACTCAAATTCTCCTTGCTAACTTAAGCATCGGAGCTGGTGTGGCAAATGTCACATCAGTGCCTAGCTTTTTCTCTTTTGCAGGTCACATCTTTCCCCTAAATTACAAATTCATCGTGGTTGTCACGTGGAGGTCAGGTGAGATTTCTCCTGTCCAAAATTTGGCAACAACAATAATAATAATAATAATAATGAAGTAACTAAAAAGCACATAAGACATCTTAGACTACCTCGTATTGAAGAGTCCATAAATTGATAAGAATATTATGATATCTATTAAATTGTCAAAAATTGTTATTAAAAAAAATTGTAGAAAATTGTCCTTAGTGTCACTTATTTTCACTTTATCACTCAAAACCATGCGTGTAAGATCTCTATTTACCTCTTAATTAGAATTCATTTTGATCCAAAAAGAATAGGAAGATAAAATTTTATCGAATTGGGAAAAAATCACCTTATTGATATGCGAAGATGGCCTAATTTATTTTTACGCTCCTCACAATCCAATAAATTAAATTAAATTTATTTCTCTCTATGATCTAAAAGGATCATAATTTTTTTTTTTGTAGTAAAAAAACATTTTGTCTTAAAAATTTAAGATAATCATTAATTAATTAGGGCGTGTTTATAATAGAATATTCCCATTTAAATACTTTTAAAAAATATATTTTCAATAAAAATATTTTTATATCGTACCGTCTTTAAAAAAGTGCTTTAAATTATAAATTTGTTTGGAGGTACTATATAAATTTTTTTTTCTTACCACATCTTTTGAAAATTTTCAGTTAATAACTTTAAAGTCATTTTTGAATAATCTATTTCCCATGGATTTATTCAAAAATGGTTTTTTTTTTAAATAATCCAAATTTTTTGAAGTGTTTTTCATTTATTAGTTTTTTTTTCTAAAAATAAATCACTCGAGAAACTATACTAAAGGCATGTCCGGGAGTGATTTTGAACATGACAAAAATGATTTTGTCTATTACAAAATCAACCATAAACTCACTTGTTAATTTTTTCAAAGGTGCTTTATAGAAAAATTGATCTTATTTGAAAAATGTTTTTTTAAAGTTATTCCAAACATTATATTAATCAAATCAAATGTTCTAATTAGTCATAAAACATTTATAAAACATATCTAGAATAACAAAAAAACCAATTCCTATATGTACTACTAAACTATTTTAATCAACTTTTTTTTATATGATTAAAAATTTGATTGACCTCCATGGAGGAAAAAATATGTTCAAAAATTGGAAGAATTCCAAGTTCAAAAAGCTCATCAAAATCAGTCAAAGCCCCCATGGTTTGAAAGTAGAGAACCTGAAAAGGTGTCGGCTTTGAAACCTTCTTTGGCTGCCCTGCCTGCCTACGACCTAAAAATGGGACAATTTTCAACCTGAAAAGTAAGGATCATATCCTCATTTTAAACCGTGTAAATAAAAAAAATAAAAAAAGAAAAGAAAAAGAAAAGGAAAAAGAAAAAGGGCTCCATTTTATATATAATATTATGATTAATCTTCTCATTCGAAAGGAAAAAAATAAAAATAAAAATAAAAATTAATGTAGACTTCTTTTTAGGCACGCATCAAGGAGGACAAAAACGTCCTTTTGATAATTGGAATGTCAGAGGCAATTGCCTTCCTAAATTTGTTGTAAATTAAAAAAATATATTTAAAATATATCAAACCTCTAATTCCTATCCTTGAATTTTAGAATTAAAATATCAGTAGGCATCATTTCCCCCTCTTTATACCATTTTATTTTTCTAATTCTACCCCTTACAAGATAGTCTCAACTAAGGTGTAAATTTTAGTTAAATGTCTTGCCTTTATGCATTCGGCTGATACAAAATTATAAACCCGTCCACAAATATTTTTTAGTTAACAACATTTGGAGTAGGGATTTAAACTTTTTACCTTTTGCTCGAAGATAACATGTCAATTACCGTTGAGCCAGACTCACTCTAGCACCGTCCACAAATTATAAACATTGGAACATTTACACATCAAGTATAATTTTTATGTGGAATGAGTAGAAACAATATATTTTGTAAGTCTTATATTTAGTATGTTTATTTTATTTATTTTTAATTTATATTTAGTTTTTTTTTAGTACAACAAGTGTGAGGAATGATCATTCGAATCTTATACCTCAAGAGAGATAATACATACTAATTATCGTTGAACTATGCTCACTTTAGCATTATCACGATAAATTTAGCTAGCTCATCTAAAAAAACAGACTAATTGTGCTAGGTGTGAAGTGTATTGGTGCTAGTGATATACAATACCAAATTATATTATAGCGATTTTAATGCTTCAAACTGTGTATAAAAAAGTATTTGTCTTTTTTTAGTATTGGAATGCAGTGCTTATACACTCTCTCCCATCTAATTTACTTGGACGTAAGTTTTTGCAAAGTTTCTAAAAATGTGTTTTTTCCTTTTTTGCAAAGTTAATAGAATCCATATTTGACAATTTTACAACATTTTGAGCATATTAAAATGTAAAGATGCAAGATTCAAAGCTATATTTAAAAAATTATAAAGGTAGACAAAACTTGTTTTACTTTTACAAGACAACTAATTATTTTAATTTAATGTGTGTTCTTTTTAAATTTAAATTAGTTATACATATGTAAATTTTAAATATATTTTAAGCACAACTTAGTTTACCTGTTTTACATTTTTAAATAAAGTTATAAAACAAGTAAATGAAAGCAAAAAGAAAAGAAGAATGTATCCAAATACTTTTAAAAATAAAACAATAATAGAAAATAAATTTAAAATTTAATCTGCAATATATTTTTAAAAAATCACATTAAAAACCATACCCAAACAGCCTCTTAATTTAAAGTCACAATCATATGTGTTTTCATTTGGGTGATAAAAAATTTGATTACTTTTAAAATCTGTTCAATCAAATAAAATTTATATGAATTAAGTTAGGTTACAAATTTATAAGGTTGGTTCAAGTATACAAAATTAGACCAATTCATAATTTTTCTTAAAATTAGTTTCCATCGAACTAAATAAACTCACATTTTTTTTTTTTTTTGAGTATAACTAGTGTGAGAATGAAGATTTGGAGTTCCAATTTCAAAGGAAGAAGTAGATGCCTTAACCACGACTTATATTTATTAATTGAAACATGATCTTTAATTTTATTTAAAAAATAATTCAAATCTCAGTGTCATTTTTCATTAAATAAAATATAAGATTCAAGTTGGATACAACAAATAAAAACAAGTAAAAACGTGATGCAATCTAAGTTCTCTTAATCATTTCAGAAATAACCTTTCATTTGCACATGAATTTTTTTTTTAACACAAAATCATTGAATTCTAATCATGATTAGGCAATATATCGAAATGGGAATCTTCTCTTCCACTTTAAAAGGGGAAAATGAAAAGGCAATAGGCAATAATATGATATCATAAGCATATTTTTAAAAGCTCGAAGCAGAGGAAAATGGGAATATTAAAAAAATGGAAGTTAAGATGGAAGAAGTTAAAATGGAGATATCTAATCAAGAAGTTAGTGGCTGCCTGGTTGGACTTGGGAAACAGCTTAAATATTTTGACTTTTTTCTTTTTGCTGCTCAAAGCCAGAGAGCCAGATTGAAGAAGGGTTTGTGCTTTGTGGGTTTGTGGGTCTCTACCACACCAACACAGCCAAAAGAATAATTGTATAAAATAGCAGAAGTCCTAATAAAAACGAAGATAAAACCAATCAATTATCTCTGTCACTCTATAAAATATTATAAATTTGCATGAAATATAATATCATGAAACCCATTTGGTTTATCAAAGTCAAATTGTCCTTTCTTACTGTTTGCCGAGAGAGAGAGAGAGAGATAGAGGTAGCGTAGAAGATTTAAGAATAAGGTCAGAGAGAGAGAGAGAGAGAGAGAGAGAGAGGGATTATACAGATTGCTATTATTTGGCTTCATTTCGCTTCTTTTGCTCTGAAGGGAGAGTATTTCTGGTGAAGAATCGCTCGTCTTTTTCTGTTTCAATCTGCAACAGAAATCGAAGATTGGCCCAAGAACTTGCTCACTTCTTTGAGACTATTGCTGGTTTCTTGGTGGTTATCTTGTGAATTTCAGTTCTGATTACTGTTGGAGTTTCGTTCAATTAAATGTTTTTTTGTGTATAAATTCAAGGATCTGGATTCTGGGTTTTTAGGTTTTGACCCTTTTGATTTTTTCTTTGTGGGACTCGCCTCGGTATTTCTGGTCTTTGTCTTGACTTTTCTGTAGAGAATGTCAATTTCGAGTTCATTTTCTAACATTCGATGGGAACTGTTTGTGTTCGATGGCTTTAGTTGAATTCGTAAGAGTTGGGGTTTTGCATTCGTAGTCGAATTGTCCTGTAATCCCTTCCATTTCTGGTATTTTTGAAGTGGGGTTTCTCTGATCTGTTTCAAGATCCTTTCTGATTGCCTTTTGGGGGTCTAGGGTTCGAAACTGAATGATTCTTTTTCCAATTCTTTTTCGAGTTTGATGGGCTAGAAACCCCCCCTTTGTTGTTATTCCTGTTCCAATTTTTTGCCTCTTGATCTCTCTGGGTTGCCTTTTGAAAACGAGCTTAAATGCATCTTTCACTATGGAAAAATCTGTCTCATTGCGCTGCTGCTCTATTAATGGACAAGAAGAGCCGAAGAAGAGATGGGTCTGCTACTGGACATGACTCCAAGAAAAACTCATCAATTCTTCGAAAACTGCAAGAGAACAAGCTCAGGGAAGCTCTTGAAGAAGCATCTGAAAATGGGTCTCTCTTCAAATCACAAGATATTGACGAATCCGACTCAATCGGCGACCAGGACGACGGCGGCGGCTTGGGCCGGTCGCGGTCGCTCGCCAGACTCCACGCGCAGCGGGAATTTCTTCGCGCCACCGCGCTCGCCGCAGAGCGCACTTTCGAGTCCGAAGACGCCATTCCTGACCTCCATGAATCTTTCTCCAAGTTCCTCACTATGTACCCGAATTTCCAGTCCTCGGAGAAGATCGATCAGCTGAGGTCCAACGAGTACTCGCATCTTTCTTCAAAGGTATGCCTCGATTACTGTGGCTTCGGACTTTTTTCTTATGTTCAAACACTTCACTATTGGGAGTCCTCCACATTTAGCTTGTCTGAGATCACTGCAAATTTGAGTAACCATGCTCTTTATGGAGGTGCTGAAAAGGGGACTGTTGAACATGATATAAAGGTTAAGATCATGGACTATTTGAACATTCCTGAGCATGAGTATGGGCTTGTGTTTACTGTGAGTAGAGGGTCTGCTTTTAAATTGCTTGCTGATTCATATCCTTTTCATACCAACAAGAAATTGTTGACCATGTTTGATTATGAGAGCCAGTCTGTGAATTGGATGGCTCAGTGTGCTAGAGAGAAAGGTGCAAAAGTGTATAGCGCCTGGTTCAAATGGCCATCCCTGAAACTCTGCTCCACTGATTTGAGAAAACAGATTTCAAATAAGAGGAGGAAGAAGAAGGACTCTGCTACTGGTCTTTTTGTCTTTCCAGTTCAATCTAGAGTGACAGGGGCAAAGTATTCGTATCAATGGATGGCCCTAGCGCAACAGAACAACTGGCATGTGCTGCTTGATGCTGGATCTTTGGGTCCTAAAGACATGGATTCGCTTGGACTGTCCCTTTTCCGGCCAGATTTCATTGTTACATCGTTCTATAGAGTTTTTGGGTTTGATCCAACTGGTTTTGGATGTCTACTAATCAAGAAATCAGTAATGGCGAGTTTACAGAATCATTCTGGGAGTACGGGGTCAGGAATGGTGAAAATAACTCCTGAATATCCTTTGTACCTGAGTGATTCAATTGATGGTATTGATGGATTTGCTGGGATTGAAGATGATGGAGTCTCTGAGAATGTTGATAAAGCCTCTGAAACACGCCAAAAATCTCAGTTGCCTGCTTTCTCGGGTGCGTTCACATCTGCTCAGGTTAGAGACGTATTTGAAACTGAGATGGATCATGAAAGTTCTGAGAGAGATGGTACGAGCACTATATTTGAGGAAACGGAGAGTATCTCTGTTGGAGAGGTGATGAAGAGCCCAGTATTCAGTGAAGATGAGTCATCTGATAACTCATTGTGGATTGATTTAGGCCACAGTCCACTTGGGTCTGATAATGCTGGCTTCAACAAACATGAAATTGCCTCCCCATTGCCCCCATATTGGTTTGCATATCGAAAGAATAGGCGACAATCACCCAAACCAACGTCAAAAATATACAGCAGCCCACTTTATGATGACAAAGAAGTAAATTCAAGGCCAGCTGATGAAAGAAATATGCTGTCATTTGATGCTGCTGTCATGTCAGTTTCTCAAGAGCTCGATCGTTACAAAGAGGTTGGTGGGAGTAAAGATTCAGTAATGAGCCCTGCCTCACAGAGCAGTAAAAAGAGTTTGGAGCATACAGACGTGTTGGAGGTAGACGAAACTAGCAAATCACTTTCAAATGGTATGTCAAGTTGTGATGTCAAGAGACCTCATCTTGGCAATTCAACTTCTATCTCCCAGCACCATAACGTAGAGAATGGCCTGACCTCTGAGATCTGCCCAGAGATTAAGGAGAGTGCAATAAGACGGGAAACTGAAGGTGAATTTAGGCTGTTGGGATGCCGAGGGAATAGATTTGCCGGTGGGAGGTTTTTTGGAGTAGATGAATCTGAACTGCAGAACAAGGGAAGAAGAGTCTCTTTTGGCATTGAAGACAATGGTAAAGAGCACCAGAGCTGTAATTTGGAGCCAGGTGAAACGTCTGTGACTAGCTTTGATGACGATGAAGGTACCAGTGAGGGTGAATATGGTGATGGGCAAGATTGGGACAGGAGAGAACCTGAGATAATATGCCGCCATATTGATCATATCGACTTGTTGGGTCTCAATAAGACTACTCTCAGGCTAAGATTTCTGATCAATTGGCTTGTCACGTCACTACTACAACTTCGGTTACCTGATTCAGATGGAAGTAGCAGAGCAAATCTTGTTCAAATTTATGGTCCTAAAATAAAATACGAAAGGGGTGCTGCCGTAGCATTCAATGTGAGAGACAAAGTTAGGGGGCTAATCAACCCAGAAATTGTACAGAAGCTGGCTGAAAGAGAAGGTATATCTCTAGGAATTGGTTTCCTTAGTCACATACGCATCGTTGACAATCCAAGGCATCAAAAAAGCGGTTTGAACCTAGAAGACACTACCCTTTGCAGACCAATGGAAAATGGAAAGCTTGGTGGAAAGAGCGGGTTCATGCGGGTCGAAGTCGTTACAGCTTCTCTGGGATTTTTGACCAATTTCGAAGATGTATACAGATTATGGGCTTTTGTAGCAAAGTTTATTAATCCAACCTTTATCAAAGAGGGTGCTCTTCCTACTGTTCAAGAAGAATCTGAAGTATAACACCCAAAGCAGCAGCGATTGACAGCGTAGGTACTGCTTCAAGATTATGTCATTTGGACAAGGGAGAAGTACCTGAAGGAGATTACTCAAAGCAATAAACTACAGGGCATCACGAAAACGATGGATGGTGCATTATCTTCCCACGCTTCTCGGATGCTTCGATCTTCACTTACAGCTCTCCAGCACAGGCAGATGAATTTGTTGATTCATACTTATTTTTACTTGGATTGTTCTCTTTTTGAGTTTATTGCTAGATTGGGCTCTGGAGAAATTGTTTGATCTCGAGCAGCCACGGCACGGTGATCTTGCTGGTACATAGCTCCAGAGAAGCTCAAATTCTTGAATCTGTGTAAAACAAGTGTAGCTTAGAATTATGCCTGCTGTATTTAGCTGATGCTCAGCAACATTTCCCATTTTCAATTCCTTTTTTCTTCTTCTGAGTTTGCTGGTATTTTTCCTCTGTCAATGATAGTTAAAGTCCATCTGAGAGTAAGGCAAAGACATGTTTGACTTTGAACAAACCCTTAAAAGAGTGGTTCCTTTCTATCTGTTCTACCTCTTCTTTCTGCTAGAACAGTCAAAGGGGACCTAATATTCAAGGGTGGAAATAACTGATGGGAAAATCTTAGTGATATTCTCCTTTTGGTTGGTGAAGTAAATAGTCTTGAAAAAGTCGTAAACTTTGATTAGTTGTTGGAATATACAGAACAAAGTAGTGATATATTATTATACTTTGGACTTTGTATTAAAATGTGACACGGTGATGCAAATAACCATATCATACCAATCAATGCCTAAAAAGACTTGAAGGTTAAAAGAAAGTGCACTTCTTTCTTTTGGATAATTATCAGCCAATGGGCCACATCCATTGAACTTTGTTTGCCATGGAAACAATGGTAAAAAGCTTGAGCCATGACTCATGGCATGGCTGAAAGAGTTCATTACACAACTTCAAAATCAAGATGATGAACCCAACTTCTTGCAAAAATTATCAGATGGACTAGTTTGGTTTGTTTGTTAGGTTAAATTACAAATTTGGCTCCTATAGTTGGGAGGAAGTTAGAATTTGGTCCATATGGTTTTAAAAGTTAGAATTTTGTCCCTATGGTTTAATAAAATTTTATAAATAGTCTTTAATGGTAAAAGTCACTAGCAAATTGAATACGGTTTAGCTACTACCATATACTCAATTCATCAATGACTTCTAACAATAGAGGTTATTTATGAGATTTTATCAAATTAGAGGAACGAAATTCTAAAATTTAAAACTATAGGGACTAAATTCTAACTTTCTTCAAATCAAAGAGACTAAATTTGTAATTTAACTTTTACGTATAAGTTGGTTTGATTTTTACCTATTTTAGAAGAAAAACATGTATTAGTGATGTTAGATATGGCCGTTCAGTTTTAGTTGACTTTTTGTATGGTTTAGTAACTCCCAGGTCAATATGTCAATTTTGAGTTTTGTAGATTATGTTAGGCATGTCAAGACGTTGACTTTGACCTAATATCCTTACTCCATTAAAAATTTAAAATAGCTACTTGCAAGATGCACGCTTGTTGCATTATTTCTTTTAAGGAGATTTTAATTTTCCTTCTCTATCTTATTTTCCAACTTCAAAAATATTAAAACAGCTTTCGGATAAGATAATGAATGTTAAACATTCTCATAAATAAATAGAACAAAATTTTGATAAAGATTTGAAGATCAAAATTGAGCTGGAGTCAATGCACAAAATGTATTATTAACAAAAGGAAAAAAGAAAAAATGTCTCCACTGAAAAAAAAAAAAACAATTAATGCTCCATTTGAGGTAGGTTGTATGATCTGAAATATTAAATATGATAATATTTAAGAGGAAGAGATGATTTATTAATGATAATGAAAGTGAAATGGGTTTAGAAAGGATTGACATAAAAATTGAATTCATGATAAAGGGCAATAATGAAGTTGACATGTAAAGATAAGAAAAGTGTGATCCCAACATAGAAAGGGACAGAAACCAAATTAAAGGTTTTAATGTTGAAATGCATTCACCAAAAGCTCATTTGGTTTTTGATTCCTTTTGGTGATCACCAAAGTCAATACCCCAATCAACACACACAGATCATCCACAATCTCTATCCTCGACCGACGACAGCTACTATAGGGGAATATTTTTATCACATTCAGGCCCGCTTTATATTATATATAAAATCACACATTTGTTGTTGGACAATTACTTATTATAGACAAAAATTTCTTAATATGCAGATATATGAATTGAACATGTGAGAACTTGGAGATATATGCAAATTATTATCTTGTTTTGCAACCTTGATGAATTGAAATTGGTTGGTTTATCACACTAGACCTAGGAAATCTAAGAATAAGAGATTGGAAAAAAGGGACAACAACAAAGGTAAGAAGAGAGATGTTAGGATTAGGATTAGCATGCCCATCTGGACCCCTTTTATCCCACATGGGTTCAACAGGGTAAGATGTGTAGTAAAGAGTTTTCCTGAGTCAACTCGTAGAGCTTGGAAACAAAGAACTATTCAAACCTACTGAGCTTGGTCTTAATTGAGTTGAGGTGCCTACTGCCACCGACAGAATCTCCGATGCCATGTTACGTATGAATTTGTCAAGAGACGACAACAAACTCTATATATATATTGAACCCATGCCATTTCATTATCAATGGTACGTAATTGATAAGCCTTAGTATTAAGGTTTATTTAACTCTCAAAGGCTTAAGTTATGCATGATTTTCTTTAGAATTATATGACGAAATTAGCAAATTTTTGGAAAACATTAATAATTTTGTGGGAAATACATTTAATAGGAAGATTGAGTAAAAAATAAAAAGATAGGCTAAAAGGGTGTTTTGTTGCAAGACTTTGGAACATTGCAATTTCGAATTGCAAAATCGAAATTGTAATATGATATTGCAATCCAGTAGCAACAAAAAAGGAAAGTCTTCGGCTGAAGCAAATATGAAAAGCACTCGATTCTATGTTGCAAACTCGCAACTCACAATTAATCTTTGCATTAAACACAAAAAATTAATAATTCTTAATCAAAACCTCTATGGTGACCTTCCATTAGCGCCAAGCCGCCAACAAGGTACCCACCGTATTTAAGTCGCTAATGGCTTCTGATCCAAATCTTCACCGTATCAGTTTTTTCACCAAAAAGGTAAAGAAAAATAAAAATTAAAGCAGCCCTTTTTTCTAAAAAAATCTTTGACTAATTTTTTTAGTGTTCAGAAGTTCAAACGATGGCTTCCTCTCCTCAAATTTTCAAAATAATTCTGGAACTACATTTGATCTCGGATAGCTGGTGTAAGTTCTTTTCTCTCCATCTTTCTCCAAATATTAATTTGATTTACAAGACCCAACAAATAAATTTGGGAAAGATGGTACGATTTTAAATATTTAACACATATTTTTATTAGTAATGATTTTTTCCCTCATATTAGTGGTTTAGGGGCATATTCCAAAAAAGATAGTTTGAAAACAATTTTCATTGGTAAAATATCAACTTTTAACCTCAACTTAGCCTAGTATATCAATTTTTGCTTTAAACTTTCAATTTCATCAAATTGCATCTTAAAATTTTCGAAGGGTTGAAACTTTTAAACTTGAATAAATGTTGCAATTTTTGTGATTTTGTAGACTTTCATTTGAAAAATTGTCAATGAAAATGTTCTTATGCACATTTAATAGATAAAAAGCGAAATTAATGAAACTTATTAAAAAACACTATAGCTGAATTTTTGTTGAAATTTGTGTGTTTCTAACGATTTAGGGTCTATTTGGATTACCTACTAATTTAAACACTTTTGAAAAGAAATATTTTCAATAAAAATGTTATTTTATTTTACATTTTTCAAAATTATTTTAAATAACAAATTTGTTTGGTTGCATTATATTCAAAAGTGATTCTATTAATTATAAATTTATTTTTTTAACTACATATTTTGAGGATTTTCAATTAATCACTTTTAAGTCATCTTTGGATAATCCATCTATCAAGTGTTTATTTTAAAAAGGTTTTTAATTTAATCCAAAATTTTTTAAAGACTTTTTATCTATGAAGATGTTTCTAAAAACCAATTTTGATCACGTAAAATTACTAAACACATGTTAAATTATTAATTTTTCTAAAAGTATTTATAAAAAAATTAATTTGGTTCAAAAAGCATTTTTTTCACAAGTTTTCCCTATCCGTCTTATGCATTAATAATCAAACTAGCTTAATTTAATACCATGCTTGATTTTTTGTTGAAATTAGATTTTTACTTTACTTTTTGTTAAAATTAATGGGTGAATTTAGTGGAAATTAAATATAGGGTAAAAATTGCAATAAATATTTAAGTTTAGGGCTTAATTTGATAAAATTGAATGTTTTTTTTTCATGAAAATTTATGTAACTTACCTCAAAGGTAAAAATTGAATTTTCTTTTTCCTTTAATTTATAGTACCTCTCACAGAGGATTCAATTCCAAGAAATTTGGTTAGACAATTAAATATGAGGAAGTTTTATCAAGTCCTATATTTCTAAGGCTTCCAAATAATGATGCACAATGGAAGGTAGAACTAATAACCACTTTGCATGGCTTGGCTTGGATATTTAGTGGCATCAATTTGCAGAATATGTCTCTTTAGAACATGGCTTCCCTTTAGTTTTTTCGATTCGATGGAAGTTTGTGTAACGAAACGATATTTGACAAAATTGGATTAGGAATAGAATATCGATCGATCCTTGCAATGCTTCTCATAATTGTAAGTTTAAATCTAGTAGAAATTTTGAAGATGATGATTCTCTATTGAAATTCTAGATATTTTTTTTTCTAAAAAATGTCAAAATATGAGGAAGCTTAGCGCTTATATCCACCCTACTAAGAAGATAAGAAAGGAAGATTAATCTAGATACAAGAAATTTAAATTAAAGCTTATAGAGAATTTCAAGACGCTGATTCTAACTAAATATTGGATGATTTTCCCCAACAATAGAAAATTTTGGAGAAGCATTAGTTGTGAAGATTAAAACTTTAGATTCACACCATCTCGAGTTGAAACTTTGAAGGTATATTATTGAAAATAAAGTGAAATAATTGAACTTTAGATTGAAATATAGTAGATTCTTTTATTTCTCTTTTAAATATTAAACTCGTTTTATCTTTCTATTGTTTTTTTACCAACCTCTATTGTTTTTTTACCAACCTCCAATCTCAAGAGAAGAAGTACATGTCAATTATCGACATCGTTGAGTTATGCTCACTTTACCTATCTTTCAATTGAATTTCATTTTTTATTTTTTATTTTTAATTTTGTTTGTTTCTTTACAATTTCTTTACCACGGTTCTCATATTTCTTAAAAAATGTTTGAATTCATTGCCAAATTCTAGAAGAAAAACAAAATTTTAAAAACTAATTTTTTATTTTTTTAGTTTTCAAATTTTGGCTTGAATTTTAAAAAATAGATAAGGTAAAAGTAAGGTTTAATTACAAGAAATTCAAAATTTTTAAAAATTAATTAATCTATTAGATATAAATTTTAATTTTATGTTTAATGGAACCTTAAAATTTCAATTTTATGTCTAGGAGATCCAAGAATTTTAAAGAATTCGAAAGTTCAAAGACTAAATTTGTAATTTTGAAAGTTTAGTGACTAAATAGATACAAATCTCAAAGTTTAAGAACTAAATTTATAATTTAACCTAAAAAAAAGTTAATAAATTTAATTTTTAAAAATCAAAAATAAAAATTCAAATAGTTATGAATAGAGAATCTTACCTACTTAAATACAAATAGTCAAAATTAAGAAACTATGCCTACGTTCCATCTGGCTGGAAAAAAGGAACAGAATCGCCATCCTAATAAAGCAACATGGGTTTTCTAATATCTTGTCCAATGATAGTTGGACACGTGTACAGCCATTTTTTTGATTATTTTATTCTGCCGTTCTTTTTGCAGAAACCTTAATTCTATTATAGGGTGTACTATTTTGTATAAATTGGAGCACTGCTCTGCCGCCCAATACACACTGAAAAAAAGCCTGAGATTAATTTTTTTTTGTTTTTGAAGGGAGAACTTTAGTTCTCAAATTTGTATTTGAGTCTTTTTAATTGGACTTTAGAATATTATATATTTTTCAGAATAATGTTGATTACAAATAATTCTCATTGTCCAAGTAATAACTTAAAATTATTTGATTGAAGATTGAAAATAATGTTAAGTGACAATTATTAGGATAATGGAAGAAAATTGAAACAAGTTAGTTTTTTAAAAACAAAATGTCTATATTTTTTTTACAAATAATTTAGTTCCTTCAATGCATTTTTTTTAATTATGGCATAAAAGTTGAAGGAACAGGAGAGAAACAGTACAAAGGAAAATTTTGAGATGTATGTGATTAGGCCATATGCAAAAGTAATTTTGTTGTGATCTGCCAAATAAACTCATCTTTCATAGTTTATGCTTTTTTTAATTTCCATCGATATCACATAAATTTATTTTTTACCTTCTCTTTAGAGATTGAAAATTTACCCGACTCGAGATAGGTTGGTGAAAAGGCTTCATCTTAGAGGGATAGAACCTTCACAGGGAAACAAGAACAATACCTAAAATTTATGAACTCTCATTTTGCTTGAGTTATCTAGACTTTTCATACCTGAAAGCACTATGTATGGTAAAAGAGAGAAGATTTTGTATACTCTCTACTTAAATCTCATCGATTCCTTTGTGTTATACTAATGAATGATTAATCTTCCTAGGATCTAAGTTTGTTTCATTGCCAAGTAATCAGTTTAGAAAATGTTTATGAGATTTTGAAAGTTTAACTTTGATTAGTTAATTAACATTTGAATTGTATGGCCAACTTGAGCATTTGGTCTTTGAACTTTAAAAGGTGTCTAATAGGTCTCTAAACTTTTAATTTCATGTCTAGCTAATATATTCTTGACATATTCAACATTTTTATAGATTAACTGATCTATTAGATATTTGAATTTTATGTCAATGAGATTCTAAACTTTCAATTTTTTGTTCAGTACATCTCTAAATTTTAAGAAATGTTAGATAGGTTAATGACCTATTAAACACAAAATTGAAAATCTCGATGCTATTAGATAGAAAATTGAAAATTTAAATACTTATTAGATATTTAAGTTCAAAGACCATTTGACACAAAATTGAAAGTTCAATGTTTTATTACACCATTTTTAAAGTTAAGAGACTAAATAGACACAAATCAAAAAGTTTAGGTCTCGTTTGATAACTATTTAATTTTTGGTTTTTGAAAAGTGTATTTGTTTTCTCATCAAATCTCTACAATGGATTTCATCTTTTTTAACAAGACATTTGAATTCTTAACTAAATTCCAGATTCCAAAAATAAGGTCTTGAAAATTACTTTTTTTAGTTTTCAAAATTTGACTTTGTTTTTGAAAACATAGGTAAAAAATAGATAACAAAACAAAAAAAATCCATAGGTAGAAGTAATATTTAACAAATGATTATTAAACATGGTCTTAAAGACCAAACTTGTAATTTAACCGAAAATTATTTAGAAAAAGGGATAGTTTGTAAAAAGATCGTGTTTTGGTGACATGGATAAATCATGTATTCACTCTGCAAAATATAATTTCTTAAGTAAGAACTCTTCCAACCAACATGAGTATAGTTCAATTGGTATAAAATATGTACACCTTCGACTAAGAGTGAAAAAAAAAAGAAGTAAGAACTCGTCCAACTTAAACTTTTTTGAAATTAAGAGAATTAGTAACTTTTTTTTAATAGAAAAGATTACCAATTCAATAAAATCATCTGGAAACCCAATGAGCTACATAAGATAGGATTCTCACACGAAAAAAATTGCACGAGCCATAAAGGAAATTAATTAACCCACAAAGTTTGTCTTCCCCTCAACCCTGTTCTTACTAAGCCATCAGCTAATTCATTTTGTTCTTGTTAACATGAGTAAATTTAACTAATTGAAATGCCTCAGAAATGGGACCAATATCTTTATCAATTGTTAGGTCTTCAGACAAAAACTCACATGTACCATTGAACCTGAAATAAGATGAACTCTATATATATATTTTATTTTTTTTTTCCAAGAGAGAGAAAAAAAGAGAAAAGAAAAGAAAAGATGCGTAAATCGTAAACCAAAAGTCTCCATCCAGCAGGAGCAGAATAGTCCTTGAAAATCGTTACGTACGATACGACATGGACAACCAGCACAATATCTGAAAACCCACCGCCATTTTTCACCATTTTCGTCTTCCCCATTTCAACTTTCACTGCCTGCACCAACTTCGTCCACAAAAAACAATGGCTGCTTCTTCCCCTCAGTTTTTCAGAACCGTTTTACAGAGAAATCTCGAAGACCGAAAATTGGTAAAAACAAAACCTTCCTTTTTCTTCCTTCACTTTTCTTTCCTTCTATCTTCTTCATAACTTTCTTGTTTTACAAAGCTCATTCATGGAAAATTTTAGAATCCCATTTTTCAAAACTCATTTTTATGTCATGTTTTTGCCTTTTCATCTTCTCCCCTCCACAGAAAGAAGTTGAGAGTACCCACATTTTAAAGTTTTTCATTTTTATCATTTTCCAAATAACCAAGGAAAAAAAAAAAAGAAGAAGAAACTTTTCAAGTTCCGTACGTCTCAGGAAACGGTTTGCCTGTTTTCCCTTTCCAGATGATTCCGAAGAAATTTGTGAAAGATCATGGGGGAAAATTTTTGTCAAGTTCCGTACGACTCAAGCTTCCAGATGGCATGGAATGGAAGGTCGGTTTGACGACGGCTCCCAACGGCGTCGTTTGGATGCAAAAGGGCTGGCACAAATTTGCAGAGCATTACAGTTTGGAGTTTGGTTCTTTGTTGGTATTTAAATTAGATGGGAGTTCAACTTTTCACACTACCATATTCGACCCAACTGGAGTGGAAACGGAATATTCTTGCAATTTTAACGATTCTAGACGAGAATTTGAAGAGAATGGCGATGATGATTCTGATGTAAGTTTAGAGAGTTTTCCCCGGCGTTCAAGGAAGAGGGAGAAGGCTTCATTTCCAGCTCGTCGTCAATCTCGTAAGAAAATGAGAAATGATGATTCGTTTTCAATCAAAACAGAACCTGAAGAAGGTATGAAAATTCTGAATCTCTAGAGCTGGAGCTGTTCTTTAACTTGTTTATTTGTATGCATTTTTGGAAGTAATTTTGAATGATAATACCTTTTAACCGTGTAGTTGGGAATGTATTTGGGACTGCTTTTGAACTTGAGTGAGGTTTGATGAAGTATTTTGTTTTAGAAAGTGCTTATTTACTAATCACTTGCTTGCTTAGCGATCGCATTAGCCAAAAGCATTCCAAGAGCATTTTCCAGCAAAACACACTTCTAAATTACTTCAATAGGATGAGTTTTTGTGTGAAGTGCTTTAGCCAAAAACTGTTTTTACATCTGTTAAAATCACTCTCGAACATACTTCAAACACCATTGAGAATTTTAAAAAGTGTTTTATTGGACAATCTCTGCAGAAGGATGTGATATTATTAGGGACATGCCAAGTTCTAAGAAGAAAATTCCAAAAGATGAAGTTGGGGGTTCAAGGAGAAGGAAACGATTAGCAAACAAAGCTGAAGCAGCAGTTCAAAGATTCAGCTCAAAATCTGAGAAACCTGGCTTCAAAGTTGTCATGGAACAACCAAACCTAGGAGGAAAATTTGACATGGTAAGCTTCTGCTTTTACAAACTCACAAACGAACACTCCCTCCTTTGATTTTACTGAAAAGATTGAAGCTTTTGTTTCTTGTAGATTATTCCCAAAGAATTTGCAGAAAAATATTTACCTGATGAGTTTGGAATGATTAAACTTCAAACTGCAAATGGTAAAAATTGGCCACTTTTGTACAAATGGAGTCGAAATCGAGGAAATTTTGCATACATTTCAAGTGGGTGGAATCGTTTTGTAGAAGAAAATCCCTTGAAAGTAGGGGATGTTGGATTCTTTCAATTGATTAAGAAAGACACATTTTCATTCACCAAATTACAGGGCATCCCTCCCTCTCCTTCCCCTTCACCAAAGAAGAAAACTTCAACAGCCAGAAACAACCCCGTCTTTGAAGTGGACATTCACTTCAGAAGCTACAGAAATTTAATTCTGGTAACAAAGATAAAAACCTCTTTTTTTTCTTCCAGTAAAAAACATGTTTCCATGGAAGAAATTGAAACCATTTTATGCTGTTGTTCATTGGCAGAACATTCCTATGGTGTTTGCAAAGGAGCATTTTTTACCAGAAATGCACTCTGCAAAGCTTCAAGTTGGGAATAAACAATGGATTGTGGCATTAAAACAATATCATAGTTGTGTGAGATTCTCAGCTGGCTGGTGCACATTTTATGGAGACAATGGCTTGGAAGATGGAGATACATGCTTGTTTGAGATGGTCAACAAAAGAAAATGTGTTTTCAAGGTAACCATTTTCAAGAAAGTTACAAGCTCTGCCTCAATGGACTAGAATGTGATGTCAAAGGTTTGGCTTTTCTTTTGGGCTTTATTGGTTGTGTTTTTTTTTTGGTGTGAAAAGTTGTATTATAAATTTAGAAAGGTAAGTTTGTGCAGGCTTTTCTTTGTTTTAGCTCCGTGTGGGGTGAAGAGGTTCGAATTTATGACTTCTTGTTGGTAACTAATTTGCTCTTTTTATCCACAATGACTGACATTTAGTCATGGATTACCAACTGTCTAACATATTTTGATCTCTCGTGCCTTTTTTTCTTCAATCTATTTATAGTTTGAGTTGGATTTTTTTTCCCTTTTGAATTCTGCATGAAGATTTATTTTTGTTTTGAAGGTATACTTTAATGGAGATTCTATGGTTCTAATGATATATATTTGATGTTATAATTTTTATGAAGTTTATGGCAATGCATGATTAAATGATTTTGCCTATTAAGTGAGACTAGGCATTTAGCAATTTAATTCAAATGAAACTATTTAGATTAGATATTAGAATGGGGTGAACAAAGTTGATCAATGGTGACATGTAGATGTGATGTAATTACATTGATGTTAATCCACCATTCATGAGTTAGATTTTGATAATTGATTGGATTTGACTGCTTTTTAACCCAAATTGGGATATGGTGACTAATTTCATGGAGCAAATGCCTTTTCAAGTTTGTGGTTACAATCCTTTGCTTGTTGGTAAATATATCATATTTAATAGTGTAAAAAAATTAGAAAAGCATTCAATATGTTTATCGAAGTGGTGATGTTGATTTTGGTCGAACATTCAAACAAAAAGAAATTATGAGGAAAGAAGCAAACATAAATAAGTAACCAGAACAGAATAATGTTTTAGTTTTTATTTTTGAATTTTGATTTTATCAATCTTATATGAACCTTTAATATTAAAGCACTATGTATGGAAGAATGTAGCTAATGTAAACCATTTTTTATCAATTTGGTTTATTCAAGTGAATGAATATGTATATACTTGATGTTATTATTTGGTTATTATTGAATTTGTGATTGGGCATGAATTTAATCAAAATTTTGTAAACATAAGGATTTAATGAATTTGGTTATTACTGAATTTCCTCTCGCCAGAAATCTCGTCTGGCCACCGAATCTCACAAATCCATCATTCTTTTTTTTTCTCTTTTTAAATGCAGAGAAGGGAAGAAAACTTGAGAAGAGAGAAGAGAAACTGAGAAAGGGAGAAACCAGAAGAAAAAAAAAGTTGAAAGAATGAGAGAAGAGGAGAGAAAAAAAAATAATTCCCAAATTGTTTTTGAGATTAATTGTAAATATAGAAATTAAAATTGAACATTAGATTAAAATTAAACAATTTCATGAGTAAATGAACGAAAATACATAGATTAAAATTAAACAAATTCTTAAGTAAAGTAAAGGAACGAAAATGCTATTTTAACTAATTAAAAATTTAGAACTTATTGGCTTAAAAAAAAAAAAGAAATCATTACTTATTAATGTGGCTGACACGCATTCAATTGGAGGATATCTGTGCAAAGGTGGATCAAAAGTGACATGGCTTGTCAGTTTATTATTTTTAAGAAAAGGAAAAAAAGAAAAGAAAAGAAAAGAAAAAGAAAATTAGAATCAAGAAAACGAAAGGTCTCATCATTCTAGTTTTAAATCAAAAGCTCTGTAGAATGTAGTTCCAGTTCCAATTTACCCTGATCTCACAACAACAAATTCTCCAACAAAAATGCATTATCCTCTCTCTTCTTACATAGTTTTGCATCCTCCTCACTTTTTCACCGTTGTTTTGCAGTTCAATCTCGATCACAAAAAGCTGGTAAGAAAGAACTAATCATCTTCGTACTTTCTTTTTTCTTTCTGTTTTCCTTTTCATCTTCTTCCACAAGACCCCTGCAAACCCATTTCAAAGTTTCCACTTCTTTTTTCCCCATCCCCATGAAAAAATGGATAACTTTCTCTGCTTGTAATTTCTAGATGGTTCCGGAGAATTTCATTAGAGATTACGGAAAGTTTCTGTCAAGTTCTGTAAGTCTCAAGCTTGCCGATGGCATGGAATGGAAAGTGGGACTGACGAGGGCCACAAACGGCGCCGTTTGGCTGCAAAATGGATGGCATGAATTTGCAGAGTACTACGGTTTGGAGTTTGGTTCGTTCTTGGTTTTTAGATTCGATGGAGATTCTACTTTTCACACGATGATATTCGACATGAATGGATCAGAGATTAAATATTGTTGCAAATTTGAGGATTATTCTGATGGCAGTTTGCATGGTTTAAAACGACAAGCAGAGAAGGAGAAGGCTTCATTTCCCTCTCTGCAATATCGTAAGAAGATGAGAAACGAAGATTCATTTTGGCCCAAAATGGAACCTCGAGAAGAAGGTATGAGAATTTTGAATCACTAGAAATGTTTACATATTATTATTGGTAAGTGCTCTGATAGTGTGATACTGAACTTTTGATTGTGTGTGTTTCAAATGTTTAGTTTAAAGGGTTTATAAAATGACTAAAAATAGTTTTGTACAAATGGAATGGTAGTGTTTGGTTAAATTTTTGGAGAGTGGTGAAAAGTGGTTTTGACCCACATTCAAAATTGGTTTGAGAAATTTTAAAAATAGATTAAATTGCTTTTGGAAATTGGAATTGACAGAATGTCATTTATCTTTAGTATATTTTGGTCTATTTCTCAAGTTTTGCCATTTCCATAGTTTGTCCCATGGATAGTCTACACGTGGTGCACTTTTCTGCTTTATATTTGGGGTGATTGCTTTGTACAGCACACGATATTTTTCTCAATAGAATCAGTACGGATTCCCCTTTTTCTCTCTAGCATTTATTGAGGAAGAGTCGTCTAACTATTTTTTAAAGAAAACTTTTATTCATCTAAAATTACTTAAAGACTACACTAAAAAAAATGGTTTTTTTAAAGAGTTTTTTTTCTCCCTTGTCAAAGCACTTTTAGGTGCATTTTGACTTTTGAGAGTGGAGTGTTTTTTGTCCTAGCAATTCCCAAACATACCCATATAACTAAAAACATTTATCATCCTTCTAAAACTTTTCTCAAACTCATCCTACCTTTGCAAAACACAAAACCAATTGATTAACTGCTGTAATGCAATCTCTGCAGAAGGATGCAATATTTTTAGGGACATACCAAGTTTTAAGAACAAAATGCCAAAACATGAGGATGGGGTTTCAATGAAAATGCAGCCAATAGACAAGAAAGCTGAATTAGCAGCTCAAAAATTCAGCTCAAAATTATCAGGGAAACCTGGCTTCAAAGTTGTCATGGGACAATCAAACGTAGGAGGAAGATTTGACATGGTAAGCTCTTGTTCTACAAATCCACACAAACACTTCCATAATTGTGATAGACCTCCAATTACGAAAGTGTACACACATAAGCAGGAGTGAGGACGGAAATGGGTACGGATTGAGTAATATTTGTGCGAGCCCCAAGAATGTTGTTAGTTATAGGGGCTGTGGTGAGTGAATATATATAGGGAGGATGGTTAGTTCGGGGAGGGTATCTTTTTGGCTATTTTCTGTTTTGGACATTCTCGGAGAGAATTGGGAAAGGTGGGAAGCTCTCTAATCTTCCTTCGGCACTTGTTATATGATGATTATAAATGAATGGTTGGGTAAGGTCTATCAAATTATTTGATTTTGCTGAAAATATTGAAACTTTTTTTTTTGTCTTGTAGATTATTCCTAAAGAATTTGCAGGGAAATATTTATCCGAGGAGTTTGGAATGATCAGACTTCAAACCTCAAACGGTAGAACTTGGTCTCTAGTATACAAATGGAGTCGAAAGCAAGGGAATTTTGCTTATATTTCAAGTGGGTGGAAGCGTTTTGCAGTGGAAAATCACTTGAAAGAAGGGGATATTGGATTCTTTCAATTGATTCAAAAAGACCAATTTTTATTCACCAAATTACAACACTCCTCTTCTTGTCCTTCTCATTCACCAAAGAATAATAAAACTACAGCAGCCAAAAACCCCTTCTTTGAAGTGGATATTGAAATCAAACACTACAACAATCGAGTTCTGGTAAGTAGAAGAAAAAGAAAACCTTATCTTTTTTAGGTCACAACGTCTTCAATTGAACCATTTTATATATGTTGCTCAATTGCAGTCAATTCCTAAGCACTTTGCCAAAGAGCACCTTTCACCAGAAATGCACACTGCAAAGCTTGAAGTTGGGAATAAACAGTGGAAAGTGAAGTTGAAACAGTACGATAATAATTTCAGATTCTCAGCTGGGTGGGCAGCATTTTACAAGGAGAATCGCTTGGAAAATACCTCTTGCTTGTTTGAGATGGTCAACAAAAAAAACTGTGTTTTTAAAGTAACCATTTTCAATCATATTTCTTCAACCTCTGTCTCATAGGCCAAGGACTAGCTTTTCTTTTGAACTCTCTTTTTGTTATGTGTGTGTTTTTTTTTGAAAAAAATTGTATTATATATTTTCAAGAGGGTAAAGTTTGTGCAGCCTTTTTGTTTTCTTCAGTGAAAAGATAATGCCTTTTCGGGGACAAATCTGATCCGTCTCTACAAGTTTAAAGGCATGTGTTTTTCCTTTTTTAGTTTAAGGTTTGAAAACATTGTTGACTTGATTATCGAGTCAGAGAAAAGACAAGTTTCTTTTTCTTGTTTGTAACTCATTTGCCCTCTTTCTCCACAATGACTGACAATTAGTAATTGATTACCAACTGTCTAACATTTTTTTATATTTGATACTTTTTATTTAGTCTGGAATTTTTTTTTTCCTTTTTCTTTTCTGAATTCTCTATAAAAAAAAATTTATTTTTGCTTTGATGGTATATTTTGATGAAGTTTATGGCAATGATTCTATCTAATAAGTGAGACTGTCAAATCTGAATTTAGCTCAATTAATTTAAGCATATACTTTTGATCAAAAGATTAGAAATTTGAATCATCTACTTCCAATATACTGTTGTACTAATAAAATATATTAAGTGAGGTGATGTTAGGTATTTAGTAATTTAGTTCATTAGATTAGCTATTAGAAGGAGGTGAAGCATGTTGACAAATCGTGACACCAAGATTTGATGTAATCACATCGATGCTAGTCTACTATTTACGAGTTAAACTATGATGATTGATTAGATTTGACACTACATTTTCTACCTAAATTGAGATAGATTGATGCAGAAAGGCTTCATCCCAAAGAAATTGGAAGCTTTGGGAGATGGCTACTAATTTCATGGAGTAAACCATTTTCAGAAGTATGCAGGAGAGCAGAATAAATAATTAATTAACCAAAAAGGTTTTTTCAAAAAAAAAAAAAAAAAAAGAAATAATCAAAAAGGTAAAATGTATACGGGCGAGTAGAAGAGAATCATGTGAGGAGGTTACAAATTTGGTATGGAGGATTTGTTCAACGTGGCTTCACTGAGACCTTTCAATTTGTCTTTGTCCTTGATGAAACGGTACGTTTGGGATTTATCCTTGACACAGTCATTGGCCTGTTAGTAAAAATAATAAATATGTCATATTTGATTGTGTAAAAAATTAGAAAGCATTTAATATTTATTTCAAAGTTTAACATGTATGAAGTATCATATTGATTTTGGTTGAACATTAGGAGACTATTTGAAACGATGAATGAGTTATAATAGTCTAACTTATAATAGTTTGTGGATTATAATAATCTGTAGAGTTATATAATATGTGTTTAGAATGTAAAATTATATAGTCTGAGTTATAATAGTTTGTGTTTGGAGTGCAAAGTACTTCATGAATTATTATAATTCAGACTATTATAACTTATGCCTAAATAGTTCCACGGTAAATTTTGATATTTTTCCTAAAGTTATTAACTTTTTATGTTATTAAATAATAAAAACTATTAAATATTTTAATAGAATTAATAAATAATGTAGTAAATTAATGTTCTCTAAATTTTATCAGTCATCATAATCTAATCAATCATCAGGAAAGAAACACACAGAACTGAGTAACCTTCAAATTTTGTTTTTTATTTGAACTAAAAACTGTTTTTTTTCCCTTTTCTAATTTTATCAGTCTTAGGTGGATTTTTAATATTAAAGCACTAAGCATGGAATAATGTAGCTAATGTAATTATTTTCAATCAATTTGGTTTGAATATGTATATACTTGATGTTATTATTTGGTTATTATTGAATTTAATAAAAAAATTTGAAAACATAAGGATTAATTAAAAACTAGCGAGATTTCTCAAACATCAAATAATGTGTATATATATATCAAAAAATATATTTAGTCATTGTAAAATATATAATTTGGTATAAACTCTAGTCAAACCTACTAATCAATCACATGGAGAGTTCTGCAATAATATATAGATTCATTATTATGTTTTCATACTTGAAATGTTCTAATAATATAATGGTCTTGTGGTCATGGATGGAATAAACAAAGACTTTAGAAGACATTATAATCAAAATATCATTTTTGCTTGCTCCTATATACATATTATTGTTTTGAAATTTTATTTTTCATTAGTTCATTGAAAGAAAGCTGTATAAAAAATACAGATTAGTAAAAGTTTACACATCTTTTACATTATAAAATGGCAAGTATTAAAAAATTATAGAAAAAATAAATTGGTATTAGGAAAATAAATTACTAACAGTAAAAATGAGTTGGCTAGGTCACATTTTTTTTTTCTTGGAAATAGAGGACCATTACAATATCTAATATTTTTGGCCATTTTTCTATTTCAGGGTGCAGGTATGGTGGTTCTCACACTAATTTTCCAAATTTTAATTTCTCTCTTTGATTTTGGAGGTTGAGGTAAAGTTCAGATATTTCTAGTGGGAAATTTTTCCACTGCCTTTTTTTTTTTTCCTTTTTAATTAAATATCAAGTAACATATTAAATATACCTTTTTAAAGATAAAATTTAGAGAAAATTAATTTACTACATTATTATTAATTTAATTCGAATATTTAATAGTTTTTATTATTTAATAACATAAAAAAACAACTTTAGAGAAAATATCAAAATTTATCCTGAACTTGGCCATGTGTATAAATTTTTACCATAAATTTTTAATTTAATTAAATTGCATTTTAAATTTAGATAAATTTTGCAATATTCACCTTAAAGTTGAATAATTATTGCAATTTTTACCTTATGATAAGCTTTATTTACTTGAAGAATCATTGAAAAGTATTTTACTTGCATAATGAATTATTAAACATACGTTTAACAAGAAATTGATGGCGCATTAGAGAAAAATGACACTAGAGCTGCTTTTTGTTTAAATTTGTAAGTTCTTAAAGATATTGCTTTGACTTATATATGCTCATGAATTGGAGGAATTTTAAATCACAATAGATTTCAAATGAATTTTGATGTTTGTTATCACAAGAAAGAGAAAGAAAGAGAATGTAATTTCAAATCATGTTTTCATAAAAAAGTTTCCTAACTAAAATGGTCGAATTTTGCATGTTTAACCTTGTCATACTTTAATTTTCTATTAATAAATTAAAATTAGAAGCTTATATTAGTAAATTTATTTTCTCTTCTTTTTCGGTTACCATCTAAACATACATTTTTAAATATATTAATTTTAAAACTTTCTCATTCCAAATGAGATGTTAAAATCATTTCTCGAATTTTAAATTACAGAATTTAAGATCATTTATTGAACTGTCTTTTCTAAATATAGGGTTAAGTTTATGCCAAGCTTGATTTTCATTAAAATTAATTGGTATTTGAGATATTTTACTAAAATTAGTAATTGAATTTGGAACACTTATGTTGGTCTAGGATTTATTTTGACAAGATTGAAACTTTGAGGTGGAAATTGATTCCCTTTGCCAATTCAATGGTAAATTTTGATTTTTAATTTCCCATAATTTTATTAAAAAGGAAATTTTCGCCCTGTCCTGGATTGTATCATTTTTTTTTAATTTTTAAAATTTTTTTTTTTTTCCACATTTGGAAAAAATTGCAATGGGTTATTTGTAATGATAAGACATTTTTTTTAAGCCAAAATGAAATATAATCGGGTATTTCAAAATAACGATAGATAACCTTCTGCTATGTCACATCGAAAGCGAGAGTACGATCAAATTCAACGAGAGCGAGAGTGATGAAAGCGAGAAAAAGGCGTCTGAGGTGGGGTTGAAAATGGATTCCAGATTTGATACCTAAATTTGAGGTGGTTTGCCGCCAGCGTGCATGAAGAGGAAGAAGGTTGAAAATGACGTATGAGAGAAGAAGTTGAAGATGGTCTCTTGCTCTCGTTGGATTTTTCTCGTATTCTCACACTCTCGGTCAAGAAGGTTGAAGATAGCTCTCGCTCTCGTTGGGTTTTATCGTACTCTTGTTCTGGGTATGACGCCAGCAGAAGATTATCCATCATAGTCATATTTCGTTTTGGCTGCAAAAAAAGTTATTCATACAAAAAAAAAAAAAAAAAAAAAAAACCCTATTTCTTCTATGTTTTTAATTCAAGTACCATTATGTCATTTTCTCTTAATGTATTCTCCCTTTTCCAACAATTTCACTCTTCTTCCATGCAATTGTTATCTCTCTCTCTTTTCATTAACTCACTTGTACTTCTCAACCACTTATTATACTTTTACCGAAATATATATTTTTTCCATAATACTCTCTCTCTTAATTTCATCTCCACAAAAATCCAACACTTTTTTTTTTCAGCTCACATATAGGGTTGGACAAATTATTAAATGAGGTACATTTACAATTTCTCTCTCCCATATTTAACAACATAATGCATTATGGAAGGCTCATTGAGAAATTCGTAGGTTTGCCACCCACATCCCAACACAGTTACACAACAGACTCCATTTGTTTCCCATGTGGCCCAAAACTAGTGAGACAAACTATTGCTTAATTAAAAAGGAAAAAACAGAACAATTCAAATAACATGAGGCGTCTTGTTTTGGTCAGAGGAAGAGGAAGATATGGGGAGAAATTAAAAGCGTATCTTTTTAGCGTACAAAAGGTCTGAAAATATGGTTCTTTTTTGTACAAAAAGGGTCTGAAAATATGGTTAAGTTGTGAACTGAAAAAGAGAATAACAGACAAAATGACAAGGCTTTTTGGGCTTTTCTTAAAAAAAGAAAGGAAAGAAAAGAAAAGAAAAGAACATGAAAAAAAAAACACACAGAAGTTGACCGAGACTGCAGCAAAGGGAGCAGATATAGAGCTGCAGCAGAGCCTTCAGTTTATTCCCATCACTCTACTTGTATTTCCTTCTCTCCCTCTTTTGAGTTTCCAATATATACATTTCCTCTGTAATCAGCTTGAAGTGGCGTTCATAAGCCAAGGAGCACTCTACAGACTACAACCAAATTAATTGGTAAGCATCCTTCTTGCTTCAACTAATAATTAACAAGTGTAGGAGTCGTTTAATTAGTTTCGTATTAATTGTTTATTCTGTTATTAATCAAGTTTTAGTTTTAATAAGCTGTTCATTTTAGTTTTAATTACTTACTCTTGGGCTTGCCCAGAAAGAAAATTTATATTGCAAGAAAAAAAAATTGTTAAGAGATTCTTATTTGATGACAAAAAACAACAAAACCCCATGAAAAAAAAAGTGAAAGAGACGACCTTTGAGACTTCTCAAAAAGAAAAAGAAGAGAAACCCTATAAAAAAATGGAAAAAAAGAGCTGCTTTAGCAAGCCATAAATATGGAAGCTGAAGAAATGTGCTTCAAATCTGTAGAATTTCAGCAAAAGGAAGAGAAACCCAAGATTTTGATTCTAAAAAAGAAGAGGAAAAAGATACTTAAAAAAAACCTAGAGTGCTAGATCTGTGTTCATATGGGAAAAAAAATAAAAACTTGAAAGAAAATTAGATACCTCTTGAGAAGATGAAACTAGAAAATAAAGCTGAAAGAGTAAAAGAATCTGCCAGATCTGATGGTTCACTTGAAGAAATTACAGATTAGTTGAGATCCCATTTCTTTGATAGATCTTACAAAATTTGAAATTTGGGTAAACCAAACACGAAGAAAAAAGCAAGAAAAAGGAAATAATAATAATAATAATAAAGAGAGACTGAGGAGGAAAGAAAACTGAAAGAAAGAGAAGGAGATGAAGATAGAGGAGCAGTTCCACAGAGCGCTGCCGCAGGGAATCTAAACCCGAGGAAAACGGAAACCCTAACGACGACGGCGAAGACGGAGAGCAGTTAAATAGGGTTGGAAAATGGACGGCGGTCGACGATAACGGTTTAAACATGTGGCTGTGAGCCACCAGATACAACTCATAGATTCGTCCATGACTTGGCCATCACAATTACCATTCGACTGTTTTCATTTTATTTTTTCTATTGATTAATTCCAATTTATTTTTTTTAATGTAGTTTTTTTCTTTACAATTTTACATTTATTGAAAGGAGTAATACTTACCACTAAAACTGAATTATGCAAAGAGAAAGAAAGAGACTTTTTCTTTCAAAAAATAAATAGATGTCACAATAATTATCTAGTGACTTGTTATTAAGAATCTTCCATTCCAAAGAAAAAAAAGACATACTCTATCTCTTTCTCTCTGTATTCTTCACTCCTAATTGTCAAAAACATAATAATGTTCGATATGAGATTCCTTCTATTGACCAAAGGAGGTAAGTAATATTTCTTTTTCTTTTAATATCACTCTTTTTGTTAAGGATTATTGTACTATTTAAAAAGAAAAAAATAAAAAATTCTACTAATTTATTAGAAATGTGTACGAAAAATTAAAAAAATTCTAACTTTTTTTTTTTTTTTTTTGACTTGATTCTTCATTTAAATTTCTACCAACTTACTAAATTTAATGTCACCTAAGCTTACTTCACTTTTGATATTTTTATGCCTCTCCTTTTTTTTGTTCTTTCTACTTTTATTTTTCTCTCGTGAAGACATTAACAATTAACGATATGAGCGTAAAAATATAAACTCCTTTGAATAGATCATTATTTTTAAAATATAAACTCCTTTGAATAGATCATTACTTTTTCGTACTAAAAAAAGGATAATTTTTAAAATAAAAACAGCCCAAGAATAAGCTGTTCATGAGTGGGTTTGCCTTGTTCTGTAATAATGAAATGAAAAGTAACACTCTTTCACAGTCTAATTTATGTGAAAGAATTCAGGAGGGAATATATATATATACATATGTTTGCTTGAGTTACCACTGCTTCATTTTGGTTGTTTCGTTTCTAGGATAACACAAGTTTATATGGAAATTAAGATTAGTTACTGGATTAATTTTTTTGTGGGTTGTTTCTTTTAATCTCAATAATTTTTTAGGAGTTAAATGCTAAATGAGAATAAGGAGGCTTACTTTCTGATCAAGGAAAAGGAGGTTGTTATTGGCAGAAAAAGAGACGAAATAGGGAAGAGGAAATGAAGGGGAAAAAAAACCAGAGAAGAAGAAGAAGAGGAGGAGGAAGAAGAAGAGAGGGTAATAAAGTAAATTACAAAGGAGAATAATAGGATGGTACAAGTGGAGTTGGTTGAAGAGTGAGAAGTGTTGATGGAAATGGTTATTTGGGGGGAAGAAAGATTATGAGGAGAGAGAAAGAAAATGTTGTTTAATTTGAGGAAATTTCACACATTAGTACTTGGACTAAGAAAAAGAAAATAGTTTTAAGTGTTATGTTATTTAAGTTGGTGATTAAAAGATGTGTATTCTATTTCTCACATGATGATTTAATTAATATTTCAGGTCAAACGGAGATTGGAACGATTTACAATCCGAACGTGTCTCAACGTAGTAGTTGTGAGTGATTTATTTTTATTAAATGTTTCCATCATTAATTACTATTATGGAATTTTTAAGAATTTCTAAAATTATGTACGATTTTAATTAGAGAAACTGTTATGAGATTTCCATATAATTGTTGTGCATTTTCAGTATTTTATGATTTTAGTTGAAGTTATGGTTTTAGAGAAATTTGAGATTTTGTTTTTATGATTATTGAGAATTTAGAAGTTATTAATGTTATTTGAGAAATCTCTTAAATTTATGAAATGTTGTTTTAGAGATAGAATAATATGATTTTTAAAATGATTGGAGAGTTATGAGTTTTATGTTGAAAGTAGTTTTCAAACCACTAAATTATGACCAGAGATAGAGATTTGGGTAGTTATGAGTTTGGTGATGGTTTTTAGCATATGCTTATGTGTTTATGTTTTCAAGAGTTATTGTACAAATTATTTTTCTATGTTTTACTTATCTTGGATTATTAAACGGTTCAGAATTTACGAGCTTTAAATTTTTATTTAATATGAATTTTTTTTTTCTGAAAGTTACTTTCTTAGGAACTTACCAATCACTTGACATTTTAATTAGCTCATTTTTTTATCTTTATTTTTCCATCAGGTTCTCTTGAATTTCAATCAGTTAGTTGTTCAGAATCTGCCACAAAAAATGACTTCTCCTCCTCCTCACACTTTCATTTTGCCTCCTCCTCATTTCTTCAAGGTTATTATGCACAGTACTATTGAAGACAAAAAGCTGGTATGAACAAAAAAAAACTTCCTATTCCATTCACTTCTCTCTAATATGTTTCAGATTCGTTTTACTTGTTCTTAACTTAGTTTTTGCTACTTCATTGGGAAGAAAAAAGCTTACCCATTTTAAAGTTTCCATTTTTGTCTCCTTTTCCATCTCCATGAAAACAAGAAGATCTTTGAAACTCAGAAACTTTATTTATTTATTTATTTTGCTTGTTTCTAGTCGATTCCCAAGAAGTTCGTTGCTGAGTATGGGAAGTTTCTTTCAAGTTCCATTTGTCTCAAGCTTCCCGATGGCTTGGAATGGAATATCGGACTGACAACAGCTACAAACGGCACCGTTTGGCTCGAAAATGGTTGGCACCAATTTTCAGAGCATTATCGTTTGAGGTTGGGTTCTTTTCTTGTTTTTAGATTTGATGGAAGCTCAACTTTCCACACCATTGTTTTGGATATTACTGGATCAGAGATTGCTTATGATAGCAATCACAACGTCAACCATTCTCAAGACGATCTTCAAAATGAGTATGGAAATTTCAATATTGAAACTTTGGAGCCGAATGCTTCAGTCCCTCGACCCCCAAAGAAGATGAAAAAGGAAGGTTTGCTTTCTCCGAAGATAGAACCTGAGGAAGGTAAAAACAAAAAAACAAAAAAAACAGTGTTTGAATATTTTTTGAAATTTTTTCTTCAGAAATATGTTTTTTCTAACCAGCATACGCCTAATATTATTCACTGATTGAATTTGCAGAAGAAAGAGAGCCAAAAGAGAGGGCTGCAAGGAAAAGAACTCGACCATTTTCATCTCCATGCAAGAAAGTTGATGAAGCCGAACGAAAATATAGCAACTTGAAAGAATTTGAAAAAACTGGTTTCAAAGTTGTGATGGGGAAATCATTCGTGGAAGGAAGATATAATATGGTATGTTTTGTTTGATCAAAAGCCTACAAATAATTAAACACTTAAAAGATTGCTTTTTAATTTTTTTTTTTCCTTGTAGACTATTCCCAAAGATTTTGCAAAGAAGTATTTGAAGGAGGAGTTTGGAAGCATAAGAATTCAAAATTCTGAAGGTAGAAGTTGGCCAATGGTATACAAATGGGGCCAAAGCCGTAAAATTGGCTATGCTTACATTTCAAGTGGGTGGAAGTGCTTTGCTCAAGAAAATCACTTGAAAGAAGGACATATTGGGTTCTTTCAAATGATCAAAAAGGACCTTCTTTTATTCACGTTAGCAGGAACCTGTCCTTCTCCTCCCATTCCACCAAAGAGAAATGTGGCAAATCCAACTACCAAAAATCCCTCCTTCAAAGTCAAGATTCGCACCAAAAGTTACAAAAGCGCCGTTCTGGTGAAAAAAAAATCTCCTCTTTTTAGTTCAATATATGATATGGTAATCCTCGTTTAATTTTTGTTAGATTTAATTAAGCTTTTGTTTAATAATGACAGAACATTCCTTTTACCTTTGCTGACAATCATCTTTCACCAACAACGAACACTGCAAAACTTGTAGTGGGGAGCAAGCAATGGAAGGTGAGGATAAAGCAGTACGAAAAGTGCTTTAGATTATCAGCTGGTTGGGGTACTTTTTTTTGGCAAAATTGTTTGGAAGATGGAGATAATTGTTTGTTCGAGTTGGTCGAGAAGAGTGAATTCCAATGTGTTTTTCAAGTTAACATTTTTAAGAAACCCTAAACCATTTGAATTTGTTGTTGAAAAGGTGGTTTGGGTTTTAATTATTTAGAGCACTTTTTTCTTGTTTCTGTAGGGGCATTTTATTTTCTTCAGTGCTACTGTTTTTTTTTTTTTTAATTTCATCCCTGTAAAAATATTGATGATCATTTTAACTTGCTTTTAATGATAATTAAAACTGTCCCTTTTTTTTGGGCAGTTGATTTGTTGTAATTTTGTTTGATACTTTTTTGTTATTTGTATTTATTTTATTTGTGGGTTGAAAAGAAAAGTCTGTTTTTGTTTAATTTTTATTTTGAGGTTTTCTTAGGATGGAATTTGTATTTTAAGATATATGCATCAAATTTAGAATTGGGTTGTTTTAAGAATTATGTTTTTTTTTCAACAGGTTTTAAGAATTATGTTAAATACATTATGAAAAGATTTGAGATCAAAATAAATTTTTGGTAAATCAAGATAGAATACTTCAAATGATTAGTATTCGTACGCACAAAAAAAGGGGAAAAAAAGTTATGTGCCCTAATTAGGGTTTTCAGAGAGGAGAAATAAAGAATAAAATAATAATAATAAAAATTTCAACAAATTTACTAAGGCTGCATTTTCATTGGATGACTCTAGAATATTCACAGTTCGGATGAGATTTGCTGGTTTTTGAAATTTCCTCTTCTTTTTCATTTTCATTGGTAAGGTTTTGAAGTATGTTCCGGTAGCCATGAATTTCACAGCTCTTTCAAATGCTAACAGTTTCTGATTCAAATATTTACCGTTTCAGTTTTTTGCAACAAAAAGGGGGGAAAAAGTTACTTTTTTGGAAGAATCTTTTGGCTGCAGAACAAGGCGTTCAAATGCTTAATCTTAAAAGAAATAAATCCTTCTTTCAAGTCAAGTTCGTAGAAATTTCATGGTTGTTTGGTAATTAAATATGTCGTTCAATTGCTTCTTTAAAAAAAATTTAAAATTTTTTTTGATGTTTTATCCAAATCAACACACTGTAAAAAAACCTTGACGTTGATTTTAGTCAATTATGAAAAATAGAAAAGTTCTGATTTTCATAATTTGTAGGTAAAAAAAAACAAAGAGAAATAAGGCATTTTACAATTTCACTTTGGGAAGACATCATCATCAATGCTGCTTCTTGGAGCTCCAAATAGAAGTCTTTTTTTTGTAATTATGATGCTTTAGCAATCACTTTGAATTGGAGAGCCTTCCTCTAATCCCTCCCTTTGTATGTTTCTCACATACCTTTCAATGAAGTATATTTTTCCAAACAAAAAAGGCATTCTACAATTTCATTTTGAACTCTCATTTTCCAAGTGAAATTTTTAGAATGTTTATGAGATTTGGAAAGCTTAAAGTTGATTAATTTGCGTTTGAATCGTATAACTGAAAAAACTATTATTTAGAAATTTCTTTCTTAAAAAATCAACTCCATTTTTTGTTGTAGAATCCTAACATGTTTAGTAGGTTGGAACTAGGGTTTTTTTTTTATAAAAAAATTTATTAATTTTAAAAAAAATATCGAAAAAGTCAATGACTCATTAGACACAAAATTAAAAATGTAGAGAACTCAAAAAAAGAAAAGAAAAGAAAATTTAGAGACCTATTAAACACAAAATTGAAAGTTTAAAATAGAACACTCTTTAAAGTTAAGAAACCTATTACGCAATTTTCAAACACTTAGGGAGCAAATAGATAAAAACTTAGAAGTTCATAGACTAAACTTGTAATATAACTCATAAGTTTTTTGTTAACAAATTTTAACAAAAAAAAAAAAAAAAATTCGCGAGACCTAAAATGAGAATTTTTAATACATTTGTGTAAAATTGAAAATTTAAAAAAGTTAACTATGGACTAAATTGTCTAAAAGATTAGGATAGCGTTTAAAAAATGTGGTATTGAAATGATGTCTTTAAAATGTGATTTCAAGTAAAGTAAGAACATTTTTCTAGCTTAGACTTAAAAAAGACGGTCTAGCTTCAAAAACACTATATAATTAATAAAATACATTATATAATTAAGAACCACTGAAAATCTGAAAAGGCACCGCCATTTTTCACCAACTTCATCTTTTCCCACTTCAACCTTTCACTATCAGCTCCAGTTTTAAGTACTTTCTTATCCGCAGTTTTTGAAGATCAAATTTCTTGTTTATCCTAAAAAGGTCAGTTTCTGTATGGCCTTTGTCTTCTTCAGAGGAAGCTGTATTCTTGTTTCTGTTTTGGGCACGATTCTCTGCAAGAAAATCAATACTGATATATGATGTTTTTTTACTTTGTTCTGAGGAGTAAAACTTTAGCTGCATGCTGCAGAACAATTCAACATGTTTTTATTATTATTATTACTTTAAAAGAAAATCTCCCTCATCTATCTCTTAGACGGATTTGCCCTCCACTCTTTCTTTCCAATACTTGACCTATTTGATATTTTTAAAAATTCACTGGCATATTAAACAACTTTATGTCTAATAAATGTATTAATTTTAAAAAATGTTGAGCATATGTTAGTAAACACAAAATTAAAAGCGATCTCTGTTGATAACTATTTTTATTTTAGTTTTTTATTTTCCTCTTTTTTTTGTTGTTGGTTTTTTTTTTAATACAAACTATACGTGTTTAACAGTTTTTTGTCATTAAAATTTAAAAAAAAAAAAAAATCAAACGTGTTCATTATATATATATATGAAAATAAGAATCAAATTTTAAATCTAATATGCTGTAATAATTTAGGCTTATGTTTTTATTTTTTAATTTAAAAAAAATAAAACACATAAAAAGAAATTCAAATGCTCAAAATATTCAATGGTAACTAAACAATTAAAGGACACAAATAAAAAAAAATTAGTCTCTATTAGCTTTCTCTCTATAAATTTTGAAATTATGTTCACACTGTGTCTTTTCTTGTATTAAAATTATTATTATTATTTTACCAATTTTGATAAAAATTAACTTTAAATTTATCATAGGGACCAATTTTAAATTTTATTGAAAGTGCATGGACTAAAATTGAACATTTGATCAGGGACCAAAATGGAACAAAACTCAAAATACAGAGACCAAAATGGTATTTTAACCAAAAAAATAAGTATGTCTAAAAAATCTAAGTAACTAATACCATATTACCCCTTCCTTTTATTTTGCTTTTCTTTCACAAAAATTCATCACAATCTTACTTTAGTTACCTTAATTGCAATTTGAGAACAATTTTTGCTATCTTTTTGAATTTTGTTGTATATGTTTCTTGTGGGATCGATGCTTTAGAGTACTTCTAATTTTATTGTATACCATATTATCCATTATATGAAAAATCCAAGGTTATTAGTGTAATCTCGAACAGTATGTGGTTGACATACGAGAGGATCATGTTCAAGAAATAACCTAAAGGGTCATAGTATATGGATAACGTTGAGTGTCTTATCCTAGTAACACTATTGATACAGCCCACTTTGTAATAATTACAAATGATTTGATCCAAATCATTCATGTGGAGACATGTGAGTGGGGGTATCTTATACAATGAGTTTGTATAAGACTGGACCACGAAATATTTAATCTTTCTTTATAAATCAGTTAATTGAGAAGATTAATATTTCATCATGATGATCATATGCGACTCGATCTTAATCTTGAGTGAGTTATGAACTCCTGCCTGTGAGGGCTTGTCCTTTGATTTGCATGGGTGAGAGTGGCTTTTGTAGCCGATTCAATATGCCTACTATTTTGGGGACTTGACCAAATAAGGAGCTGGGAACATAATCTCACAAGATGGAATTCACTCCTTCCCATATAGGGTAAGTAGATGAGTAGTTCCCTTAAGTGTTGATTTCGGGACTTGAACAATGGGGCCCCACCCTCTCACTGACCCGAGAGGGACTTAGTTTATAATTAGATTATAAATAGATTGTTCATTAGAGGATCAGTGGTACTTAAGGTGCAAGATGTAATTGTAGGGGTAAAACGGACTTTTGACCCAGTTGTAATTACGAACAACTCATGAAGGATCGACTTGCATGTAATGATTATATCTATGGACACAACTTGTCTTATAGTGCATAAGAGTGCAACTCTAGATCTATAGTAGAGTGACCTATAGTTAATGAATGAAAATTAATTAATTAAAGAGTTTAATTAATTAATTATGTATCATTGGAGCTTATAATCTGTAGGTCCATAAGGTCTCCTTGCTAGCTCATATCAACACTAAAAGATCAATTTAGTTGAAAGAAAATTTTGAAATGTTCAAATTTAATATTTAATTTGAAGTGTTCAAATTAATATTTAATATATTAGATATATTAAATATAAAAGAGGAAAATATATTTATTGTATTTGATACATTAAATATTAAAATAATTAATGTATATTAGATACATTAAATAAAAGATATTTATTAAATTTGAATTGGATTCAAATTAGAAAATAGATGTCGGAGGAGAATTTTAAACGATTTGAATAAGATTCAAATTGGTTAGATAAATATATTAGATATTAAAATATATTATTTAATTATTTTCCCTAGACCACTATAAATAGGACTCTAGAGGTGAACCATTGTGCATTCTTCACAATACATATCTCCTCAATAGAGAGAATTAGAGAATTCTCTCTAGACTTCTTCCTCTTTAATCCCTTGTGAATTTTTTTTCAAGAGGCTCCCACAAGCCTTGGTCCTGTGTTCGAGTCATAGCCAGGAAGACTTTGTAGAAGAGATAAAGATCCGCCAGAAGAATCTCCATATTTTCAAGGTATGTTATGCTTAACCATAATATTATTATTTAATTCTAAATAAACTCAAACCGATTCCTACCCTTCCGCTTGGGTTTAATTAGATTATTCCCTTCAGTTTGACAGTGTGCACTTTGCACTAGACTGAAGATTTTTTCTTATTAAAAATTTTCTTCTAAACCCCATACGTTTTCAATCGATCAAGAAGATAAGCTACTTGATAGAGTTCTATTGTATGTTGTGGTTTAAGTCTATCCCTGATAGACTTCTATCACTGATACAGTTGGAATCACAATGTTGTTTAAGTTGTTTCAACCATTGTAAGTGAAATTTATCAGTTATAGATTTCAATCACAATTGCAAGTATTACTGTGCTATCACTGATAGACTATGTGATTGAAGATTGAAGTCTATCAGTGATAGGTATCTATCACTGATAGACTTCAATCAAAAGGCATGTAATCTATCAGTGATAGGGGTCTAACTAATAGACTTCATTCACTAGCTATATGTTAATTTCCTTGCTATTTGTTGACTGAGTTTCTACTTTTTTGTAGCTTATCATTGTGTCTTTTATTGACTAAATTTCTTTTATTAGTAATAGAAGTCTATCAACACATGTGTTCTGATTGAAGTCAATCAGTGATAGACTTATGATAAAGCTCAATCACAGTAGACAAGCTACTTGATAGAGTTCTATTGTGTGTTATGATTTAAGTTATTTCAACCATTGTGAGTGAAGTCTATCAGTGATAGACTTCAATCACAATTGCAAGTATTGTTGTGCTCTATCACTGATAGATTTCACTCACAATTGCAAATATTGTTGTGTTATCACTGATAGACTATGTGATTGAAGATTGAAGTCTATCAGTAATAGTTGTCTATCACTGATAGACTTCTATCACTGATATTCTTCAATCAGAAGGCATGTAGTCTATCACTGATAGACTTCATTCATAAGCTATATGTTTATTTCCTTACTAACTATTGACTAAGTTTCTTCCTTTTTTTTTTTTTTTGTAGCTTATCATTGTGTCTTTTTTATTTGCTTAATTTCTTCTATTAGTGATAGACTTAATGATAGAGTTCAATCACAATAGACAAGCTACTTGATAGAGTCTATTGTGTGTTGTGATTTAAGTTATTTCAACCATTGTGAGTGAAATTTATTAGTGATAGACTTAAATCACAATTGCAAGTATTGTTGTGCTATCACTGATATACTATGTGGTTGAAGATATATGTCTATCAATGATAGGTGTCTATCGCCGATAGACTTCAATAAGAAGGCATGTAGTCTATCAGTGATAGCAGTTTGCCACTGATAGACTTCATTCACAAGCTATATGTTTATTTCCTTGCTAACTATTGTTTTAACATATAGACACATGAAAATAATTCGTACATAAAAGAACAAAAAGAAGTCTATAAGTGATTATCACTGATAGAATTCTATTTGTATTGAAGTTTATCAATTCAATATAGATAGAATTCTATTAGCGATAGTCACTGACTTCAATACATATAGAACTCTATCAGTGATAGTCACTGATAGACTTCTATCTATACAGATAATTTAGTTCAAGAGTATCTAATTACATATTAACATGTAATTAAGGTCATTTTCAGGTTGTTGGAGTCGGTGAATCTTTTTGGGATGGTTGTCGATAATCAAGTTTTTGGGATGGTTATTGATAAATACAAAGTTGAATGAGTGTAGATTCTATAACTTTTTTGAATGATAATCATTGTAATACTTTTGTTTATATACTTTTTTTTCTATCAATGATATTAGTGATAATCATAACATCTGGTGCATCTTTCTGGGATGAGATGTGTAAAGCATTTAACTTTGCTGAAAATCAGGTGTTTAGGAAGTATGGTTTCAGGTGCTTAGGAACTTTGCTGAGATTCCTTATTAAGATTTACCCTGCCCTAGATTATTGTTGTGCAGAGGCAAAAAAAATATGAATATTGGGCATGATTTAGAGAAAGTTATTTCTAAAATGCAAGTAAATTAGTGACATTGATATATATATCATTGCATTATTTTTGCAATTGAAGTCTATCAGTGATAAAAGTCTATTATTGATAGTCTTCTATTATAGATAGACTTCAATATAAACCACAAGAAAACACATAGCTCCCCAAATGAACACAGCTCCTAGGAATATCAATCTATCACTGATAGACTTCAGTAACATATTGAAGTTTATTAGTGATAGACATATGGCTTCTAAAAATTTGTCTCTCAATCCAAAAGGCCCAAAAGAACCACAAGAAAAACAACGTGTCATAAGATCAAACACTTTCACAAACAACAGATGCACAATGACCTCATTTACCATAGAACTATGCTCTCTATTTCTAGCCAAACAAACATCAAACATTTGAAAAAAGTAATTCCAGATTGAGGAGCATACTCACATTTCCAAAGGATGGATAAATCAACAAATTATGGACGTCCAATGCAAATCAAACAATCCAAAGCAGATCAATGAGAAATATCCCAGATTAGAAAACCAAACAATCCAATGCACAATGATGGTATTAAAAAAACACAATGATGGTACTAAAAACACACACACATTGATGATTTGTTAGTTACCAAGGATTCGATCTTTCATACACACAAACCATAAAAAACACACACACATGCATGGATGATTTATCAGTTACAAATCATTAGATTTGTTCAATTATTTGTAATTCATGTGAGAAGGATAAGGGGTAAGATTGTCTTAAATATAATTGAGTATATTTAGAATTTACTAAAAGTTAACCGAGTAAAGTGGTCTTAAAATGTTTTTTTTAAAATAAAATTACAATATAATATATTAATAACATTAATAATAATTTGCAAACTTTTAGAGGAGGAAGCGGTCCATGCAATGAAATGACAATTTTGATCAAATCAAAAACTGTATTTGAATTCAAAGAGAGCATAGCTCAATTGACATATTGAATATGTTAACGACCACGAGGTTTGTGGTTCGAATTCCTCCAACCCCTATTGTACTCAAAAAAAAAAAAAAAAAATCAAAAACTGTATTTGAATTTTTTCCCCCAAAATCTATTAATGAATCTAAAACATTCACTTAAAAGTGAGCATAATTCTAGGTTCGAATCTCTTTATCCTCATATGTGGTTGAACTTAAAAAAAATAAATAAAACGTTTTTAAAATTTTAAAAACTAAAAAATGAGTAGGGTTACCAAATAAAATTGTTTTAAAAAAAATGGAAAACTAAAAACCAAAATCAGAAAGACCAATTGATTCCTAAAAATTTAGGGTCCATTGAATAATCATTTGATTTTTTTTTTTATCGTTTATAATTTTTTGTGTTTTAAAGAACAAAAACTATACAAGTTTGATAATTGTTTGGGTTTTCTATTTTTTGGTAACTACTTTAGAAAATCAAAAACATGTTTAGTAACTACTTTTGGTCTTTTGTTCTTTAAAAATAAAAAGAACATTTGATGACTTTTTTAATTTTATATTTTTTGTAAAAATAAAGCCGAACTATTTTTACCATACTTTTCCATCTAATATACATAATTATAAAATTATATTTTTTTAATATTAATTTTTGAAAAATAGCATATTGAAAAAAATATATTATTGTAAAATTATTCAATGATTAATTTTGTGTATTGTTTTTTTTAGTACAATAAATGTTAGGAAGAAATTAAATCTCCAACTTCAAAAGAAAAAGTAGATACCTTATTCGTTAAGTTATGTTCATGTTTACAATTTTGTATATGGATCAAATTTAATTTTGTGCAAATTTTTATCACACTTAAATTTTTTTTTTTTTTTTTTTTTTTTTTTTTTTTTGGAGATTTTGACATTTAAAAAAATTAGTGTGTGAATTTTAAAAATTTTAATGGAAGATAAAAAGTGCAGCACGTAGTTAGGTTTAAGGTTTAATTTGATAAAAATTTGATATAACTCAAATTTAAAGAATAAAAATTGAAGTTTCAAAATAATAATAATAATAATAATTGATTTAAGAATAAAAGTGGCCTCCGAGTGTAGTGTTAATAGGGTGTACAGAAAGGTGGGTCCCACTCCACTTCACATTGAAAACCGCGTATTTTCTGAAATAAAAATAGAAACCGTTTTTAGAAACGTTTTTGGAATTTCTTTATAATTCTAAAAATGTTTTCAAAAACTTAAAACCATTGGTTACCAAATAAATTTGTTTTTTAAAAACAGGAAAACAAAAACCAAAAACCAAAAAATGAATTGGATAGGTCCCGTTTGATAACCATTTGATTTTTAGTTTTTAGTTTTTGAAAATTAAGCCTATAAATACCACTCCCATCCATGAATTTACTTATTTTGTTATCTACCTTTTACCTATGTTTTCAAAAACCGAGCCATGTTTTGAAAACTAAAAAAAAAGTAGTTTCAAAAACTTGTTTTTGTTTTTAGAATTTAGCTAAGAATTCAAATGCTTTCTTAAGGGAGATGAAAACCATTGTAGAGAAATTGAGAGAAAACAAAGCTTAATTTTAAAAATCAAAAACCAAAAATCAAATGGTTATCAAACGGGGCCTTATTAAACGGAGTCTTAAGTATTAAACTATTTTTTTAGCACACCTTAAGTATTAAACTTGTAAAAGTTGTAATTTAACCTAACTTTAATATACCTCACATACATTGAATTCAAACCTTTTTACAAAAGTTTGAATTAAAAGAAATAATCATACAAAATGCCCTCAATTTATATAATTATTTGAATTTGCCTCTTAAAAATTTTGAATTCTACTCTAATCCAATCTAATATTGTTTTTTTTTTATTGAACTTATAATCAAAGAGTTTTACGAGAGAATGTGATAGAAGAAATTGATCACAAAATAATCTTCATTATTTCTCCACTCTAGTGATAAAAAAACAGTAGCCCTATATATAGGCTTACTGTGAATACAAAATAAACAATATTACAACTGAAAAATAACCACAACTGTAACTAATAAAACAAACTTTTAACTAAAAAATACAACTGCTCTAATGAGCTCTCTTAACACCCCCCCTCAAGCCAATGGTTGAAGAAGAAAAAACATTGAGCTTGGACTTTAGTGGTAAAAACCGAGAGGCTGACAAAGGCTTTGTAAACACATCTGCAATCTGTGCTGAAGCTGGAAGATGACACACGAACAACTGCTTTTGCAAGACTAGATCCCGTACAAAATATATATCGATTTCAACATGCTTAGTTCTAGAATGTAAAACAGGATTAGCACTAAGATGAACAGCACTGAGATTATCACACCAAATAGTTGGAGGCCGAGAAAGTTGCACCTTTAAATCACAAAACAGAGATCTCAACCATACTAGTTCAGCAGAAACATGAGCAAGACTACGATACTCAGCTTCAGTACTAGATCTAGATATAATACTCTGCTTTTTAGAAGACCATTGGACTAGATTACCTCCAAAGTAGACACAAAAGCCAGAAGTAGACTTCCTATCATCAGGATCGGAGGCCCAATCAGCATCTGCATACCCATGAAGAACTAATTCTTTTGGTTTACGAAACACCAAACCATGATCCAATGTCCCACTCAGATATCGAAGAATTCGCTTAACAGCTTGCCAATGTAAAATCGTAGGAGAATGCATAAATTGACATACCTTATTCACACTATAAGCAATCTCAGGTCTTGTCAAGGTTGCATATTGCAAAGCCCCTACAGTACTCCGATACAGCCGAGTATCAGAAAATTTATCCCCTTTAAAGGCAGATAAAAGTGAGCCACTAATCATTGGAGTTGATATCGATCTGGCCTCATGCATCTTAGTTTTATATAACAAATCAGAAATATACTTGCTTTGGGAAAGAAACAAGCCACCATCTGGAATTGTAGAGACTTCAACTCCTAGAAAAAAAACTCAAATAACCAAGATCTTTTAGTGCAAATTTCTCATGTAACAGGGTTATCAACTGATCAATGGCAGAAGCAGAATTTCCAGTAATCACAATGTCATCCACATAGACCAAAACATAACATTGGCAACCATTTTGATGACAAATTAACAAAGACGAATCCGCTTTGGAACTAACAAACCCCAAAGAATGAAGAAAAGAGCTTAAACGTTCAAACCAAGCTCGCGGTGCCTGTTTGAGACCATATAATGCCTTTTTTAATCTACAAACTGCTTGAGGATGAGTAGAAGAAAACATATCAGGGGGCTGAGACATATAAACCTCTTCTGTTAGAACACCATGCAAAAAAGCATTGTTGATATCTACTTGACGTAAAGACCAGCCATATGCCAAAGCAAGTGTAAAAAGAACTCTGATTGTAGTTGGCTTAACAACGAGACTAAAAGTCTCAGTGTAATCAAGATTTGCCTCTTGATGAAAACCTTGTGCAACAAGCCTGGCCTTATATCGAGCTATAGAGCCATCTGAATTCCTCTTGATCTTAAACACCCACTTACAGCCTATAATCTTCTTATGAGTAGGAACATCTGTTAAAGACCAAGTATCATTCTTCACTAACACAACATATTCATCCTTCATGGCCTGAACCCAATGATCACATTTAAGAGCCTCCCGAACATTTGGTGGCTCAATTTCAGTATACTCAGTAAGAAGAACTTTGGGCTTGAAAACACCAGCCTTTGCTCGAGTTACCATAGAATGATGGTTGTCAACCTTGGGGCAAGAAGACGTTGATACAGGTAAGGAAGGCAAAACATCAGCTGGAATGGGAGATGACATGGGCTCAATAGAGGAAGGATTATTATCGGGTGAAGTAAAATCAGAAGCTGAAGCAGCCGAAAGCCTACTTAGCTCACGTGAAGAAGAAGGTAAAGAAGAAGAAAACAAAATAGGTTGTTGATAGGACAAGTCATGAGCAGGTTTTGACAAAGAAGGAGTAGTACTTGATGTAGGTAATGGACAAACAATAGGACTGTCAGTAGGAGGACAAAAACCAATCGAATGCAAAGATATAGGGACAGAGGAAGGTACTATGGGAGGAATAGTAGACTTATGAGAAGAAGACAAAAATAAATCTGTAGGAAAAGCAGACTCATCAAAAATCACATGTCTAGAAATAAAAAGTCTCCCAGATGTGTGAAGACATTTATACCCTTTGTGAAGATTACTATAACCAAGAAATAGACAGGGAGTAGAACGTGGTTCAATTTTATGAGTATTATAAGATCTCAAAGATGGGTAACACAAACATCCAAAAAATTTTAGAAATGAATAATTTGGTTTAGTACCAAAAAGCTTTTCCAAAGGCGAAGTAAATTGATGAACTATAGTAGGAAGTCGATTAATCAAATAAGTAGCAGTGGAAAAAGCATCATCCCAGAATTCTAAAGATAGAGACGCATGAGATAAAAGAGTAAGACCCATATCAACGATTTGGCGATGTTTTCGCTCAACTATTCCATTTTGCTGAGAAGTATAGGGACAAGTCAGTCTATGCTCAATACCATTGGTTTTGAGAAAAGGAATGAAAGAACGAAATTCACCCCCACCATCGGTTTGCAAACGAAGAATAGACCGACCAAGAAGTTTTTCCACATGAGTTTTAAAAAGAATAAAGGCAGAGAAGGCTTCAGATTTAGTACGTAAAAAATATATCCAAGTATATCGAGAGTAGACATCGACAAAACTGACATAGAATCTAAAGCCATTCCTAGAAGTTTGAAAAGCAGGACCCCACACATCAGCAACAACTAATTGAAGAGGAGCATCATAAACTGTTGTAGAAGGAGAAAACGGTAAATTGTGGCTTTTACTAACAGCACAAGCATGACAAACAGACTTATTTTTATTTAAGGAATATGGAACATTACAAAATTTCAATACACTTTGCACTGTAGAAATGGCCGGATGGCCCAGACGATTATGCCACAATTCAAGAGAAGAACAAGATTTTTGAGCAGAACCATGATTACATGACATAGAAGCAGAAGTAAAAGAAGTATTAAGTACTTGGGAAGGGATGGCTGAGGAAGAGCAGCCAACAGATATCGAAGACTGGGGATGAGCTTTTTCCAGATTGAAACGGTATAATCCATCAATTAGCTTGCCTTGGAGAAGTATTTGGCCATTGGAGAGATCCTTCACAAAACAGTCAGAGGGGTGAAATTCAAAGAATACATGATTATCATTGGCAAACTGACTGACACTTATAAGGTTCTTTGTAATAAGAGGAACATGTAACAGGTTTTTAAGATGAAAAACTCTAGCTGAAGAAGACTTAAGATAAGAATGACCAATGTTAAGAACATCCAAACCTGCACCATTGCCCACGTGCACCTTGCTATCGCCAAGATATTCAGACCCAAAGGATAGGTTGGCAAAATCATTTGTGACATGATTGGAGGCCCCTGAATCTGGATACCACTGATTTTCCTTATTTAAATCATGTTGCAGAGTAAAAGCAGAAGCTGGTTGCTGAGAAGAAAACTGACCAGGCAGAGTATTCTGATTGAAACCAGAAGAAATTGAACCAGTCTGAGAAGAATTCGGCCCCTGATACCAGCGTTCAAATCGGAAATAACAACGTACAGCCGTGTGTCCAAACCGCCCACACAATTGACACTGTGGCCTATTATTATTCCACCTCCGATTTGATTTAGGTCCCTGATTTCTTCCCTTTCGATCAGAATCAGTCAAAAAAGACGGAGAGAAATTGGAAAAAGACTTCGACTGAGATTGTACAGTAAGATGAACAGAGGGGAGAGAACCATCAGGATTGATGGATGTGTGCCGCAAATTAAGACTCTCCTGAGTCAATAACATCGAATAAACTTTCTGAAGAGAGGGAGTAGTATCATGACTCTATAAAACTGAAACAGTTGAATCAAGTCCGGCCCCAATCCAGCCAAAATGTGCATTACATGATCATCATGAGAAATCTTCCTTCCAGCAGCAGTCAGAGAGTCAACAAGATTCTTAATCTTGGTAAAATATTCTTGAAGTGGAAGATTACCTTTCTTCATCATCTCGAGTTTGGATTTCAATTCCATAACCCTAGCCAAATTCTTTGCCGAAAATCGAGCATTGAGAGTGGACCAAACATCACGAGCAGTTTTGCAATCTAACATCTCAGATAACAGAGTATTCGACATTGATCCTAATAGCCAAGCTGTGATCAGATTATCTTGCCGAATCCATTGCTGATACAGCGGATTGGGTGTGGGCATAGAACTCGTCGATTCATCAGATGCAACGCATTTTGGTGGAGGTTCTCCATTTTCTTCGACAAAATGCTCTAATCCATGACCTCGAAGAGTGATTAACACCTGAAATTTCCACAAAAGGAAATTTTCTTCATCGAGTTGAACAGTAGAAGACTTGTGGGCTGGATTGATGACCGTCAGATATGTAGAAGAGGGAAGAAGATCTGAGGAATCCTTCTCAATCGAAGAGAAATCCATAGCGAAGCGAAAAAAAAATCGGATCGCAACAGTCGCTAGACCTAAAAGTGCTCTGATACCATCAAAGACTTTTACGAGAGAATGTGATAGAAGAAATTGATCACAAAATAATCTTCATTATTTCTCCACTCTAGTGATCAAAAACAGTAGCCCTATATATAGGCTTACTGTGAATACAAAATAAACAATATTACAACTGAAAAATAACCACAGCTGTAACTAATAAAACAAACTTTTAACTAAAAAATACAACTGTTCTAATGAGCTCTCTTAACATATAATACCTAAAATAACCTTAAAATACCTAAATGAACAATCTTATAATTATTTACCTTGTATTTCAAAACAACCTTTGTCAGTGTAGCTTTCATTGAAAGAACTTAAAGAGAAAACTTTCAAATGTCAGGATAGTTTTGAAAGCTTTCGAATGTCCGGAACCATATTCATTTCAATTTTCCCCCAATGTTTGAAAAATTACAATTACAATAGAAATTGTATATACAAAATGAGTTTGTTCAAAAAAAAAAAAAAAAAAAAAAACAGTATATAAGAGGAGCATTTAGTATAAATTTAAAAAAATTAAAAATAAAATTTTCCCAAAACCCTAGAAAGATTCGCCCCCACCCCACTGCAAGCCGGAAGTTGCATGCATGTGGTGTCACGTATCCATGGTTCAACCCTCTGAAATTTGGAGAAACAAATCTTCTTCAATTCCCATTTTTCTTCCTTTCTTCTTCATCGAATGATTATTCTCAAGCTTTCTTCCGCAGATTCCCCTGTTCTTCTTCGCATTGTTTTCTGATTCTTCATTGATACTTCTTTGCGCGAGAATTAATAATGAACCACAGCACCGAAACCGCTTCTAGCCTTGAGTTCTTCAAGGTGTTTCTTCCCGATTCCGGCTCTATGCATATGGTAATTATTATGGTTGCTCCTCTCTGTTTTTCTCTGTTTAATCATCGACATTGTGCCCTAACTTCTAAATTTCTGGTGCTCCTTTTTTTCCCTCTTTATTTTCCTTCCTCCTAATTTTTTACGATTTTGATTTTGGGTTTTGCAAACGCTACGATTTCGAGCCAATTTGAGTTTGATGGAACTGGAGTTCGAGAGATTTCGGTGCCTGTTTTTTTTCCCCCCTTTATTTGGTTGATTTGTGGGATTTGGACAAATGGCTCTGTTTCTTGTTCTAAATTGGGGAAAAGAACACTTGGGATTTCTCTATTTTGAGTCATTGACCATTTTTGGATTCTGCGCTGCACATGCATGGTATATAGTATGAGAATTTACTTAATATTTACTTACCACAAAAACTAGGCCATATTAGAGATGCATTTGATCCTCCTAAGTGATGTTTTTTGTTCATTTAATTCTTTGTGGTCTCTCTGTTCTGACATGCTTGAGTCAATCATTTAATTCTAGTCATGCTGGGTCATCGATGTTTTTCTGATCAAATGCCAAAATTGTGGAGAATTATAGACATTATATTGATAGTGTATAAATGATCTTTGTGGACGAGAAGAAAAACAAAAAAACTCTTATGCTCATATAAATGATTGATTATCCTAAAGTATGACGGCGTTGATTAGTTTTGAAAACAAGCTAATATTAAATAAAAAGACATGTACGATATGTTGTGTGTGTGTGAAGTGATTTGTTTATTCATCTATTTGCACTAATTTCATTCCTCGTCTCTTATTTCCAGAGCATACCACCAGCTTTTCTGAAGCATTTAAATGGAACCTTTCCAGAAAAAGCTACCATCAAAGATCATACAGGAAAATCATGGCGCGTTACATTGGAAAAAGTGGATGAACTTGTGTATTTCAAGAATGGTTGGCAGGCTTTTGTAGATTGCCATTTTCTGAAATATGGAGACTTTTTAGTTTTCCAATATGATGGGTATTGTACGTTTGATGTTAAAATATTTGGTAAAAATGGATGCAAGAAGTCAGTGGTAGCAGAAGCTGCTCATTCTGTTCCAATTGTGGAGGCTATGGTAGCAGAAGTCGATAATTCTGTTCCAATTTTGGATGCTGTGGTAGCAGTAGCTGATATTTCTCTTCCAATTTCGAAGGTCAAAGAAGAGGCTGTGGTTGAGAAAGAAGATGTTAAGCCTTTAACTTCCAGCAAGAGGAAGCGATTACAAGTTGGGTCAGGTGAGTACTTCTTGTCTTACCCTACTCGACTTAGGGTCTGGTTTGTAGTGCTTTGGTTTCTTCTTATTTATATATTTCTGTTTTTCTGTTTTGGGAAAATAGGTGCCTTTGGTCATGTCTTCTTTATCTAGCTTCTCATTTTTTGAAACATGTCACAAAATTGTATCCAAAATTTTCAAAAGACAAAACGAGGGTTTCTTGCTTGTTTCTTGTTGTGTTTCTAAATTTTCAAAACTTCAATGAAACTGTTATTTCTATTGTTTTCAGCTAATAAATTACACATTCAATGCAAGAGGATAAAAAATGGATTCTTTTATCTTTTTAATTTAATGGAACTGTTATTTTTATTCTTTTCCTAAGTTCAAAAGATACAAGAAATGTGATATGGTTGTGAAACAAGTTCTGTTCCTCCTATAAAAGTAAAAAATAAAACACATGAATCAAAATAGGAAGAGGTTTCAAGATGGCCCTTATTTTTTGAATCCCTCCTTTCATATACGATCTCTTGGTCTGATTTAGAATCCTCTCAACTGTGCTTGTAGTGATAGTTCACAAACCAAGAAGGGCGGCAAATCGTGGGAGATCTCATAATGCCTTGAAATCTGTAGAATATGTTTCCCCAAAAGGGCCTTTCTTTGAGCGGACGATGAAACGCTGGTCGAACAGGACAATTGTGAGTATTACTCTCCAAACTTCTTTTCTTGTGAAGAACTTTTGCTTAGAATAATACTGTTATAGTTGAGATTCTTGCTAACTTATAGTAAGCAGATGGATGTTGCAAATGAATGTTCAGGTTCTCATAATTTGATTATGATGTAACCTTTGTATGAGATCAGACTCCCATTTTATTCATGAGGCCCAACATGTCCTATCAATATAGAAATGATGAGAAAATGACACGGCAAGGATTTAACTCAGATCTCCAATTTTGAATATTCCGACGAAAAATCACTACTAAACTCAAAAGTTTAAAGCTGATAAGTTAGATTCTATTTTCAAAACATACTCTACAAATTTCTATCGAAAGGAGATCCGTGTTTCCGTTTGTGCTACTACTATTGAGATTACAGGCAACGGAAGGCTTGTCTGAAAGTTTCAGTGATGTTGGAGAGAATGCCATTTCTGATGACATGGTTTTGAATTGAATTGCAGTATATTTCTGGACGCATGGTGAGGGATCAGAACATCTCATTGAAGCCAAACATAGTTCTTAGAGATGAAGAGGGGAAGTTGTGGCCGGCAACAGTCTGTTCCACCAGCCAGAACCGTCTTTCTGTTACTGCTGGATGGTCTAAATTTTACATGGGCAATAATTTGAGAGTAAATGACAAATGTGAGTTTGAGTTCGTTCTTGAAAGGGGAAACTTATGCAGACAATTGAATGTCAAAATTACACGCCGCTGTACTCTTGCTCTGCGCTGAAGAATGCACATAGCAGAACCAAATGCATTGTACATTAGTTTTTTTTTCTTTTTTCTTTTTTAACTAGGGAAGATTAGATAATTCCCTCTCTCTCTAATGTGAAAAAATAATTTGTTAATCTAAACATTGTGAATTTCGATGGTGATTTAGTATATATATCATGAGATCCTGAGTTTAAATCCTTGCCATCCTTGCAAATTGCAATGTCGTTTTCATCTTCATTTCAAGTTAATAATCCACGTGTTCTGCGCCTCATGAATTAAATTATAGAATTACAAAAGTGTTAGTCATTAGAAATAACTACAACCATAGTCCACTGCATGATTTTAGAGTGTTTACAGAGAAATATAGGAAACTTATGATCAAAATCTAAGTATAGCACTATTTTTCTTGGCCCCAAAATCAAGTTTCCTTTTTTAGGTGCCAATGTTGATATTTTTATCTTATCTAAATAACATATTTCGAAATTCAAAACCATAACAAACAAGATTCTCGAAATTGCATAAGATGGCAAATATTAATATATTTTTTTTAGAATGTGAAGATACGAAGTATATTTTCCATTTGCATTCAGTAACCCACAATAATAATCCAAGGTGGAGCCGCCCTTTTTGCATCATATGGCTTTCTTCAAAATAAAGAACTTCACGATTGAACCATGCAACAAAATTCCAGGTAAATAAGTTTTAGTTTATTGAGTTCTTTTCTTTTGTTATAAACTGATTTTACTCTCAAATTCCATAAACCAACGAAAAGGAGCAACTTTTTGACAATTTTTGGTTATTTATACAGTACTAATCAATCAAGAAGTGGGAAGATACCTTTACCCAGAACATAGCAGCGAGATGATTTGTAGCCAATTTCAATCATTATCTGCAAATCAAGAACCAAAATACATTCAATTTGATCATGAGGTAGAGCATAATTTTTAAATTCTTTCTTGGGATCTTATTGAAATATATTTTGTGGGTAATCTTTTAACCTTTACATTATTCATAGGAAGTTGATAGTCAACGAAATGATCAATATTTCCAAGAAGATGACATTCAAGAGAATAATCAAAGCGAAGGAGTTGATATGGACATGGTAAGAAGTACATCATCATCTACAGTTCATGAATAAATTGGATTTATGACTATTCTTTAACGATTTTAAATGCAACAGACAAATGAAATACCTCTTAGTCAGTCACAAGAAATACTATATTTGGAGTATCAACCACTTCAAACAGATGAAGACAATGGGAAATCAGCTAATATGGATACTACTGAGGTAAATATATGACTTTTATTTTACCATTGTTTATGACTTTGATATACTTCTTACTTGCTGCAAAAATTGAAAACAGCTTGGTGGGAATTCATTTGATGAAGAGAATAATATTGAACAGCAAGAACAATCCCCTGCATCTGTCAAGGCTACCAGAAAGAAGAAAAAGAAAAAATCCAGAGAGACAACGAGCTTTGACGAGGTAGATTTTAATTCCCAAGTTTATAAGCTTTCATATTATTTGTTATTGATGTGTTATTGAACATATATTTGATAGGAAGAACAAACACAAGAGACTTCGGACATTGATACTGATCAAGACTCTAGGAGAGATGTGGGAACAAAGCAAAAGAAGAAGATTTTAGAACAACCTGAGGTAAAAAATTGTTTGTATAATTTTAATGCCTGTTTTCTCTTAGGCTAAATAATGGGATTCTTTTTTCTTTTTCTTTTTCTTTTTTTTTTTTAAAATTTACTTATTTATGTCAAAGCAGGATGAAGATGGTAACAGAACAAAAAGAGCAAGGAAGGGAAAAAAATCAGGAATTTCTAGTACACCTTCTGAACATAATGAAGAGGTGGATGTTTATAAGGTACGCTATTTATATATTTTTTGGTCTGATTAGATACTATATAGTTTTTAATGTTTACTTTTGTTTATGTGATGATGACAGGAGTCTCCGTTATTATTACCGAAGAGTAGCTGGTCGACTACTCAGCGGATAAATTTGTATAGTAAGCTTGATTTTATCTCAATGATAAAGAATACACTGAATGAAAGGCAACTAAATAAGTTCAAGAGAAGCTGCTTTGGAAATTTCTTAGACTTGAAGATTGCTAAGTTCTCGTCCCAACTCTTTTATCATTTGATTAGACGTCAATGTAGTTCTAAAAACCGTAATGAACTATGGTTCAACCTTGAAGGTAGAATACACAAGTTCGGGATTAGAGAGTTTGCCTTGATAACAGGTCTGAATTGTGAAGAACTACCAGCAATTGATATGTCCAAAATTCAAAAAGCTAAGTTTAATAGCAGGTATTTTGGTGGTGAGAAAACTATTAGAAGGACAAAATTACATGAGGTCTTTGTAGAAATGGATAAAGGGAGAAATAAAGATGTTGTCAAAATGGCAAAGCTATACATGCTAGAGATGTTTATACTTGGTAAGCAAATAAGGACAGGAATAAATCATGAACATACTTTATTGATAGATGACAAGGAACAGTTTGAGAGATATCCATGGGGAAGAATCTCTTATGAGATTACAATAGATTTTGTGAAAAAAGCCATAAAAAGCAATGATGCGTCGGCAATTGGGATCGGAGGATTTCCATACGCCTTACTTGTGTGGGCATACGAGACAATCCCCTTGCTCTCAGTAAATACGAGTTTTTTTGCAACAAGGATGTCGTTTGGCATGCCTAGAATGAACAATTGGGCAGCTAATTTTCATCCAGAGTGGAAGGACCTTTCAGAGAAGGTTTTTCAGTCTGATTCTGTGAGTATATAAACATGTATATTCAGTGTACATATAATTGGTGATTGAAAATCCTAACAAATTGATTTGTGGCCATCTGTTGTTTGTTTCTTTGTTAGTTTGAAGTTCAGCCCATTAAAGCAACAAAAACTGAATTGAGTATGCCATTTATGTCACCATTTGGAGGGGTTAAGCCATCAAAAGAAAAGAGCAAGTCACCATTGGATCAAGAACACAACAGTGACGCTAGAACTTCTTACAACAAGGATTACAATAATTTGGAATGTCCACAGTTTGTTTCAAATGATGGGTTCCAGAATATTTTGTTGACTAAGATGGCCAACATAGAGAAAAAGTTGACAAACTTGGCTTATGAAATAGAAATGATAAAGAATCTTCTGTTGATAAATATGGGAAAATGTAAAAGAAGCTGCACAGCAAATGGTGAGAGTGAAGATCCTGAAAAGATGAGGTAAATTATTCTACAAAGAAAATTTTTATATGTATTTCTTTCATGTGTTGTTACTTGTGATATGAACTTTTGAATCAAATAAAAGCAGGATGTAGGGAACCATGATAAAGAAGGTGAGGAAGATGAAGATGGGAACATTTTCGTTGAAAATTACTCGAAAAGATTCAACAATAAGGATGGCGATGGCAATGATATGATGGAGGTTTGCAAGAAAGGAGCTATGAAGCAACGTCCAAGTATTCAATAGTCCATACCAAAGAACAAGGACAATGTAACCAGTCTCCCAAAGCAAAAGGAGTAGCTGTATCATGTTTATTAATAAAACTTGTGTTGAATTTTGACCCTGATTGATGGTGAATATACTAACTGATTAATTGTTTATTTGGTTTTGTGGATCTAAGTGTCAAGAATATTCTTCTTGAGGATCAAATCATTTGTTTGGCTCATAAATTCATAATGATAACATTTATCTATAGCTCCTAGAAACCATTGAGAATATTGAATTACGAGTAAAAGGAAGAGCAAGTAAAATGTGATCCTAAATATAAAGGAGAGATTGTTTATTAAGATTTTTTATTTATAATTTTTTTTTGGGGGGGGGGGGGGGGGGGGGGGGGGGGAATGGAGAGAAAATTCTGTTTATAAACAATCATCAATTAAATTACAAGTTTAGTTTATGAATTTTTATGATTATGTTTATCAAGTTCTTGAATTTTAAAAATGGGCGGGGAGAGGGGGAGTGGAGAGAAAATTCTATTTATAAACAATTGTAAGTTAAATTACAAGTTTAGTTTCTAAATTTTTATAGTTATATTTATGTTCTTGAATTTTAAAAATGTTAAATAGGTTTTTAAACTTTAAATTTTGTGTCTAATAAATTTTCACATCATAGACTTATTGGATACAAAATTAAAATATTTGAAAAAATAAATAAATATGCCAAGAACCTAATAAATTAAAAATTAAAAATTTTAAGACCTACTAAATATTTTTAAAGTTTAGAGACTTGTTAAATTTAAACGCAATAAACTTCATTGACTAAACTTTACCTAACTAGCATAGAAATGTTGAAAAAAAGGGAAGCAGATAAAAAAAAAATTATGAAATGTGACCTAAATCCTTCTCGTTTATCTTTCTAAATTTACCCTCTCTCTCATTTAACCAACAACATATTTTTATTATTATTATTTTTTGAAACAATAATATTAGCAAACTTCTTCTTCAGAAAATAACGGGAACTATAGGCTGGCAAATTTTTAACACGTTACAGCTATCATTTTTTTCCCCCGTTTAGTTTATGTAATTTGCATCTCTTTCTAACTTTTTCCTTTGATATGCAAATCTTAAAGAATCTCTGTTAGATCTTATCAAACACTTGGCTCTAACTATGACGTAAGTGACTCAAGCATATCATCAAAGAAAACTTAAAGATTCTCTTTTAGATCTCTTGTTTTGATTTCGTATTAAATATACTTTGAGTCTTAAGTAGGGTTTTTTTTTTTTCTTTTTCTAATAGTTTCCTTCAAAGGGTCTGTTTATGAAGCTGCATCGAGAAAAAGAGCCAAAATTTTCTCTGCAATTGTCTAACAAAACAGAGAAGTACTTCTTAAGCTGATGCATGAAGACCAGCTGTAAAACCCTTTTCTGGCTTCAACAACTCCGTTTCATTTATTTGGTTAAAATCCCATTTTAGAACTTTTAACTCAAAATTTTGGAATTTAAAGAGAAGTACTTCTACAGTTCTGCTTTTCAAGACAGGGCAAAAAAAACCCTTCTGGGAATGTGGGCTTTGCCTTCTCTTAACAAAAGCAAGCTGACCCACTGACCAAAAGTGTGCTGGTTCTTGCAAGTTCCTGTCTGGGGTTCGGTTCATCAAAACAAAGTTCCTGTCTTTTGATATTTTTGAATTGGGTTTTAAGGGTTTTTCTTTGGGCATGGCCAAAAGTTTAGTGGCAGTGACGGATCCCAGCAGCAGAATCTCTTCCAGTCTTGAGTTCTTCAAGGTTTTTATTCCCACTTCCAGTTCTCGGCGTATGGTATACTCTCTACTCTCTCTTTACTTTTTCAGTTTGTCATGGAGATATTGAAGAATGGTGCTCTGTTTTTGTATGAAAAGCTAATAGAAGAGTGTAGAACAGGAAACTCTTTTCCCTTTTTGTGTAGATTTTAAGAGAAAACAACAGCATTGGGTAATGTTGATAGGTTTTTGATGGTGTGAGTTTCATAATATGAAGTGTGAGTTAAAGATTTGAAGTTCCTGAGAACAGAGAGGATGCTCTAAAGGACTCTTTTTTGTCAAGAGGAAAATTTTGAGTTCATTTTAGTCTTGTTATTTTATCAATACTACTGATTGTCTTTCTCCTTTCTTAAATCCCTTAAATGGTTAAACTTTTTCTCTTGGTTTGTTGCAGTTGAGAGAATTAACAACTTAGACTTTATTCTGAAATCTTCCTTTTCTTTGTCTGCTTTGGCCTCTTTTGTGTATTCTTTTCAAGCTGCTGTCTTAGGATGTGAACCATAATATTCTATAGAGGTGTTCGTTTGCAAAGAAGAAATAAGTGTATTTTTACTGGTGTAGAAGGCCTTGGAAAGAGGTTTGGAGTTTAGAATATTTCAATTACTCCTGATAGACATTATGTGTTTAAATCCTTTTGTAATATTTCTCTGTTTTCTATTCTTGACCATTGGAGCTCCGTCCTATGAGTACTCGACTCTTCCTTACTCCGTAGGTTGTTTTGGCTTATATTTTTATGTGGCGTGGTTTTGATAGGCCACAAATTAAAAAGTGTATACACGAAAGCGAATGAGAAAGGGGAGGGTGCGTGAGAAGAAGGTTTACGTGTGTGGTGGGGCCAAAGTATTTTTGTTCTAGAATAGGGCCATGGAGGTTGGGCTATATAGCTGAATTCCTGTTTTGGGGAGGTTGTCTTTTTGTTGTTTTTTTTTGTGATTATTCTCGGTGAGAATTAGGAGAGGTGGGAAGCTCTCTAATCTTCCCTTGTTACCTTGCTATCTGATTCATAAATAAAATTGGTGGGCAAGGCCTATCGGATTTTTTTGTTCTTTTGTTTTTCTTAATGAATGTGTGCTCTAGTAACATAAGGGAAAAGTTTTGCATTACAAGTTATGTATGGATATATTCATCTTTAATGTACATAAGGTATAATAGTAACCAATTTCTCTAAGTTTTGTTCATGATCTTGAATTGTAGAGTATACCACCTGCTTTTGTGAAGTATTTTAATGGAAGCATACCAAGTGAAGCTGTCCTCAGAGATCAAAGTGGAAAATCGTGGGATGTTACCTTGGAAGAACTGAAGAACAGTGTGTTTTTCAAGAATGGCTGGCAAGAATTTGTTGACAGCCACTGCTTAAAATATGGAGACTTTTTAATTTTCCAATATGATGGAACTCATATGTTTGATGTTAAGATATTTGGCAAAAATGGATGCAAGAAGGTGCTAGTATCAAGAACCGGTAGTCTTATCCCGGAAGTAAAGGTCAAAGACGAGCCCCAATCCGAGCAAGATTATAGTACATCGTTAACTCGTTGCAAAAGGAATGATTCAGAAGTTAGATCCAGTGATAGTTCAGGTGACAAGTATTCATCACACTTTTTTGCTCAACAGACTTCTCTATTCCATGTATAGACATGTATCTAAATGCCCTAAATTTTTTGGGTGCTTTACAGGCACTGCCCCTAAATCAAGGAGAACATCAACAACAAATCTTGAAGAACTTAGCCCCTCTAAGACTGCATATCACATTTCAACGAAATCACCAACCTTCGAGCACATAGTTAAGCATTGGTCACATAATGCCATTGTAAGTATATTAATCTGATAGCTTTATTGTAGCATTTTGAAGTTAACAACGATAGTCTGATGAAAACAATAAAGGGCAATGATTGAAAATGTAGCTTAAACATTGATATCTGTCACATTCAGGGATTCCATGTAAGATGTTTAAAGATGCTTGTTTTTATAATCTTATAATGCCTTCACCCATGGAAATATATCTTTTTTTTTCTCTCATTAGTGGTATAATTTGCAATTTTGTCAAGTATTTCTCTTCTTTGCAAGTTTCACAAATTTGGTCTTTCTAATGAAATGGATTATGATTGCAGCATATTCCTAAACCAGTGATGGTTGCACATAAAATCTTGCTGAAGCCAAATGTGGTTATTATAGACGAAATGGGCAGGTCGTGGCTAGTCACAGCAAAACCAATTAGCCGTTGTCGGTTTGCCTTGACCTCGGGGTGGTCTATTTTCTTCAGGGCGAATCGTTTGAGAGTAGATGACATATGTACATTTGAGTTTGTTCTCGATTCGGATAACCTTTGCGGAGAATTAAACGTGAAAATCACCCGCAACCAGGAAATAGCTCAACATGAAAAATAGGCAAAATTGGTGCAAGAGGGATGATGTCCTGTATCTTGCATCTAGCATCTGAATCTCCCTCTCTTGGTCTCTTCATGTTTGTATAATTTGACTGTAAAATCATTGTGTACCTGTACTGTACATGCTTCAATGTTTGAGTTAGAATGTTTAGGGAATGGTTGGGATCTATTCTGAAGTACTCTTTTTCTTTAGTTTCTAAAATTGCTCTCAAGGATTGTTCACAAAACTCTAGTAGAGGAGTTGACAAGATTGATTTGAGAAGTTGTATGATATACATTGGATGTAAATATTTCAAGTGATGTTCCAATAAGAAAAGTTACAAGAACACAGAAGGAAGTTCTGAAAACCTACTCCAAAATAGGCTAATATAATATTGAAAATTGAACACTAATTCTCTGACACTACTACCAAAATGGTATTTTGCAAACTTACAGCTGCAATTGCTTGTGGAAGGAACAGGCTTATCTTGTTCATTTACAAGGCTAATCATATGTACAATGGCATAAATTTAGTATTGGTATAGCATTTGTACCCACTCTACAAGCCACCCCTGATCTAAAGAGCATTAGTGAGAAAACGAGCTTTCCTCTGTGCTGTAGACCGAGTGTTCACTCAAGCTAAAGTTGGTTCTTTCTTCATCCCACTTCATTATCTCCCTTGCATATTTAAGAGCTGCATCAACACTATAAGGCTCTAAACCTTTCACAGGTGAAACATACAACTTCCGCCCAGTCAATGAGGTGAAGAGCCTTTTGAATTTTACTGCAACGAAGTGGAAACCGAGTTGCCCTAGCGAGGGGCTGCTATTTATATTGTTCTGGCTGTTAGAGCGGTTGCGGCTGATCAACGGATGGAAATCATCAAACCATTCGCACTGAGTTAATGGTACCCGTTCGATCTTCTCTTCAAACACATCGTATTTGTTCAGTAATACAAGGAAGTCCATTTGATCGAAGGTTGGATGAGTAACCAAGCTTTCAAAGAATTTCCTGCTAAGTAACATCTTATTCACAGAATCCCCATTTCCATCAATGGAAAACTGATCGTAGTCGCTCAGAGAGACGCAAAAAATAACGATCCCAATGTCCTCAAACATCTCCAGCCACTTGCAATTTTCACCAATTCCTCTTGCATGGGCTCTAATAAGTTGATACCTGATAAACCAATCAAAATGAGTACGATCAGCGATGATTACCACAGTTGTATAGAGATTATCTCATTTTTCATATTTTTTCAAAGTACCACACGGGAAAATCAGTTTATGAAATATTACTGATATAGATACAAAGAGCCACTTTTTCTTTTAGACGGTACAAAGAGTCACTTAAATAGGGAGACCTATAACTAGTGAATTTTATTATAATGAAGCCAATTGAGAAATTAGAAAAAAAAAAAAAAAGAAATGAAGGAACAGAGCATACCAAAGCGTAAGGCACTCATGCTCGGGAAAGATAAATAAGTAGATAAACCTCTAAGTATTATCACTCACCTAAGCAAAGAGTTGTGCTGATCGGCAGTAGTGTCTATATCATCATTAGCTGCAGATTGTGGAAATGAGAAATCTACAGAAGCAAGCCCATTGGATGAAATAAGACCCTCTGCATATAGGATATCTGAATCGGAAGGTTCATAATCGGTCGTCAATATATCTACAACCTGGAGAAATACAGAAATTAGACCTTCAAATTGTTATTGAGTTGCCAATTTTTGGGTTTATTAGTATAGGGAAGAAAAAACTACAAACCTAAAAGTCAACTGACTTTAACAAGTAAACCAATACGAAAATTAATGGAACATAAAAGATTTTCAAGATTAAACAAAATTAAACAAGGCAAATACTATAAGATCTTACTCTTTCTAGGAAATAATGAGCAACGTTTGGCAGCATTTCCAACTCACTTCCTCGTTTGTAGGTAGCCTGAATAGCAGCATCATTCCACAACTCTTCAACCAATGGTGCATATTCTCGAGTAGCTGCAGGAAAGATGGTCTCCAAAGTTCCTGATACCATAGTCTTGAGAAGCCAATCGGAGAATGCTTTCAATCTTGGCCCAATTGAATACATGCTTTTCTCAGAATCAACACTTGAGCTCCCTGCTTTTAGCCAAAAATCCATTTCAACAAATTAAATACCAATCTGGCATTTTATATAATAATAATAATAATAATAATAATGCTAGCTACAAAGACCAGCAAAGTCTAACAGTCTAGTACATTACCCAGCTAGAACACCTACAGGAGCTAAGCAAACACTACTATGTAAACAATTAACCACTCCACACTCCAGTCTTCAAACAGTTCAGCGTGGTATATGGCAACTAAACAGAGTAAGCCATAAATTGTATGCATATCTAAATCAAGCATCGTCGACTAAAACAACTAAAAGCAATAACATCGATGCGTACACACCATATATATATAGATAGATATATACATAGATTAGCCCAGAGCTTTTGATGGCTTAAGTTGTAAAAAAAATTCATATCCTTGGCTCCAGGCTCAAGACGATCTTTTTTTTTCCTGATAACCCAGTACTCGGGGCCCCACTCCCACTGATTTGGAGGGCATCCACGCCCACCCCAAGGTTTAGACCCAGGAGACATAAGAGTTTTCCTTATTAATCTCACTTGAAGGTTCAAACACACGACCTCTCGATAGGTATTACTCATAAACCCCAAGCCTTTGCCAAGGGGCCACCTCTTGAGATGAGCTGCTGTTATTTAAAAAATAAATAAAATACTCTATACCATCAAAACACTAATTTGCATTAGACAGATACTTGAATGCTAAATCTAAAAAGCCTAAAGTCATATTATCCAAAATTGCTGTTCAAGGTAACTAGCAAGCACCTGAACAGTAACTTTGTCTAATGCCTTAGATAGATGACGAGACAAGAATCAATAATAACTCCTACCAGCAGGGTCAACTTCATCAGACAGTTTTCTCCTTGTTTCAGCCAAACTTTCCTCCTCAAATCGCTCACGACCTTCAAGAATTATACCAAGATATCCATACACATTGCTCTGGATCTTCAACTTAATAATTTCACGTTCATCTTTAGAGAAAGGTACATCCTTATATAGAATTTTGGCCTGCAAAAACATTTAGAAAATGAAATTACCAACTCAATTTGACTACCAAAGATTTGCAATTAAAGTGTGCAATGTGGACAAAATTAAGATGACTAAAGAAATCCACAGAATACACACAGTTACCTCAAAGATACAATAACTGGAACATGCACTCTCATAATATGACCAACCGATGGAACATTGCTAAGAAAATCTAGTGATATTGGCATGTATCTCCTTGAAATTTATTTACCATCATTTCTTCAGACAGTTTTAAGGGAGAAAAAAAGAATCTTTCTTTTAGCAATTATATTATTTGTAATTTTAAAAAAATAAAATAAAATCTAGAAAAGAAACCAGGAGAATCATATCATAAAAAAGTAACCACCTATGAAAAGAAGACATATGATGAACCACATACTCAATTAACCAATTAGAAACTACCTGCTTGAATATAGTACTTGTTCCAGATCCATCATAACCAACTAAAAGGAGCTTTTGAAGAGCAAAGTAGTCAGGAAAAGTTCTGTAAACCAGGCTGCTTTCTGGTTCCCCAGAATAAGCTGAAGATTTCGAAGGAACTGGTAGCGATAACAGAGCACAGACAAGCTTCGTTCCAGCCTAAAATGTAATCAAGAAGTTAAAAACAAGTATATAATCAATTAAAGCTACGAATGTAAGCTAAAATCTAAATTTACTGTCTATTTCCACAAGACAGTACCTTCCCCCATATGTACCCTTTGGTGTTCTTCTGTCCCTCCTCTTGGTACGATCCATCCTCATTGACCCAAAAGTGTGGATTACCAGCACATTGAACTCCAGCCAACTACATTGATCAAATGTTCCCTTTTAATTTTAGAAGTTCTTACCCTAGAAACGAAGGTTACACTTGCAAAACTTACCTGCAGCATCCGGAGCTCTACTTTTGTAATTTCTCGGCCATTTATAAAAATCTGTGTATTTCCATTGCTAGCATCTGCCTTAATAGGGCCACCGACGTTAAGATGAGGAGTAATTATCTTCAAAGGTTTCTGTCCTTCCTGTTGAATAGATTAGAATGTTTAATTGCATAATGAAGAAATACGTTTCAAAAGAAAAGAAAAAAAAAAAAAAAAAAAAAAGAAAAAGAAATTCAAGGTAACTAGATTCACCTTTCCCCAAAGACCAGAAACTTTATCGTACCAATAATTTCCTGGTTTTAGCTTCTTTGGTGGGTTGGGGCAGGTTTGTAGCATTGTAAGCTCCTCGAAAGATAAAGGTTTCCCATTCACACAAATGTACTCTGGTGGCAGCTGATTCGCCTCACAACACTTCTCAGCCTTCATAACCTGTCGAATCTCCAAATCATTCAGCAGTCTCTTAAGCATTCTGGAACATTTTCCCAAATTACCTCGCTTCGACTCATCAATAGGAAAACCTATGCAAGTAACACATTTGCGACCTTCAGGCATTGAACCCATAGCTCTAAGCACGCAGTTACTACAATACTTAGCATCACATACAATGCAGACCTCCTTTTCAGTAAACCGATTCCCCTTGCAGCATCGATAACAAGATCCTCTCTTTCCTTTTCGTAGTGGTTCTCTTTTCATTCGCAAAGTCTCTGGCACATCCTGACTATACTCTTCATTATATGTATCATCAGACTCATGGTCAAGAAATGTTACAGCTGACCGCCTACCATCAGCACCTCCCTCGTTTACAACTTTCATAGATGAAACCCTAGAAGATGGATATTCCGTACTCAATACTGATTCTGTAGAAACCCAGTCAACTTGATTGATATCATTGAAATCTATGCTTTCCTTCCTACAATTTGAAGCTCTCAAAGAACATGAGCTTCTCTGTGATTTATTAAAGCTTCCAGAAAACTCTATCGTGCAAGAGCTCCCAGCGTCGCCTAATAACTCACAAGAATTTCCATGACTAATCGATGAGCAGCCAAATGCCCTGGAGCAGTTGCCCACATCCGACAATTCACCCGAAACAATTTGCCCATTTGAAAACTCCAAAGCACCTGAACTACTCAGGTCACCAGACAATTGACCTCCATGATTGCTCACTGCTCTCTCCTCAAAGGCAATAACAGAAGTTGGTGAAACAGTTCTTTCAGAGCCAGAATCCGATTCTTTTGACAGACGCCTGCGACTATCCTCAGTACTCTGATCAAAGGCGATTACAGATGTAGGCGAAACCACAGACTTCCCACCAACAGGTTCCAACTCTTTAGAAAACTTCTTACTCAGAACATCCTGCGCTAGAATCGGCTGAACAACCGGCAAAGACATTTTATGAGTAAACGGAACCTCGGCTACCACTGCAGCCACCGGAATCCGCTCCACGTTGATGGGAAGAGCCTGAGGAAGATCATAGGGCACCGGTGGGCCTTTGTACTCCTTAGCAAACGAATACTGTAGACCATCAACAGGATCCGAATCCATTGCCTCCACCAGAGGCATTTCTATCCCAAAAATCTAAGGCCCTAACCCTAATTTCAACTCGAACCCTATGACCAAGAAAACCAAATAAAGCGGTAAAGTAAAGAGCATTTAACGAAGCAACAGATTCCTCTCCCACCAAGCAATTCAAAGAGACACTGTGTAGCCTTGAAAATCTCTCAAGGTATATACGAACCGAACCTTTAGCAATCTGTAATCAACCAAAAGGGATAAACAGGAAAGAAAAATGAGCCACAAGCAGCCACACAGCTAAGAGAAAAAAGCGCAGAGAGGTTATGGAAACAAAATTTTGATTCAGAAGCGAAGAGTAAGAAGACAAAAATGAGTAAACAAACAACTCGCAAGAGAAGGATTTGAGAAACAAAGAAATCAGACGAGACAGAGAGAGAGAAGATGAACCTGGAAAATCCAAATTCGGTGGGGATGAGAGAAACGCACTGTTTGGATGAGAGGAAAAAAAAGCCTTTGGAAATGAGAGAGAGAAAGAGAGAAAGAGAGAGAAAGTGACAGGAAAGAATAACAAGCAGCTGGGTGTTGGAAGCGGAATCTTTTGTGTAGTAATAAAAAAAAAAAATAGTTTATATTTTTTTAAACAATTAACTATTGGTTAAATTTTATTTTGATTCTATCCTTCACCTTTTATGTTTTATCCTTTTTTTTTTCTTTCAATCAAAATATCTATTTTGTCCAAATACAATCTCTCATCTATCTTGGTCATTTATATAACATTACATTTATACGAGTCTTTATATTTATATTTTTTAGCATATTGGTTTTTTTTTAATTTCATAACATATATGAGGATGAATATTTGAACTTTCAACTTAAAAATAAATGTGTTAACTGTTGAAGTAAACTTTTTTAATCTCATTTTCTGAATGACAATTTCAGCAAAAGTGCATAACATCTCACTTGTTAAATTTTTCATGTATTAAATTTTTTTTTAGTTCAACATTTATGGAGGTAAGAAATTGAACTATCGACCTTTTGAATGGTAATTGATGTCTTATCCACTAAATTATGTTCGAATTAACTGTGTATTAAAGAGTTTGTTAGATATAGAATTTGTGTAAGAATTTAAGGACTAAAACATTCTTTTTTTCTTTAGAGTACAACGATCAAAATATCTATTTGAAAAGTATAAAGACCAAAATTAACAAAAACGAATACCAAAGTAAACATTTTGAAACTACCAAAATCAAAATTGACCAAAGTTGAAATTTATAAACAAAATATTTTTTTAAAAATAGATGGTTAAAGATACTATTTTGGTCTCTGTACTTTAGGTTTCATTCCATTTTAGTCTCTGCACTTTCAAATATTTAATTTTAGTCCATGTAGTTTCAATAAAGCTTAAAATTGGTCTCTATTGTTAGTTTATTATTAATTTTTCTAAAAAAAAAATTAGTCTCTATGTTATTTTATAAATTTTAGAAATATGTTCACATTGTTTTTTCTTAAATAAAAATTATTATTATTAATTAACCAATTTAGATTAAAAAAATAACTTCAAACTAACGATAAAAATTAATTTTAAACTTTATTAAAAGTATAAAAATAAAATAAATTCAAAGTAGAGATATTAAAATGATATTTTAACCTAAAGTTTAAAATTTTGTTTTTACCCGTATTGGGTTTGGGGTTGGTGGAAGAAAGGCGAAAGAGGAAGAGTGGGCCCAGGATAAAGAGTGGTGGGGCCCAGTTGGTCCAACAGTGCTTTTGTCTTTTACGGTGAGTTGTTGATATCAAATACGAACAGTGACCAATTCTGTCCTTTCACCTCCAAATTGGCCAACGCCTTTTTCTTTGGTCCTCCTGCCTTCTTCACTTTTTTTTTTTTTTTTATCATTTTTCTTCTTTTTTTTAAACTATTATTTTGCTCGCTTGGATTCTCTCTCCACGGGTATGTTGTGATCTTTTTAAATTTAGACCACGCATTTAAAAGGGCACTATGATCATATTTTTCAATTTATAGTAATTTTCCCCAATTCTCAGTTCGATTACATTATTGGGACTTCTTTTTTTCCCCCTATAAATTAGGTTTAGTGGCAAACTTTAAAAATTTTAAAAATGGAAATTGAGTATATATAAAACACATCAATAAAATTTAAATAATGCTTTCATTATTTTATATATAAAAAATACTCACTAGTCACTAAGATATTAAAAGGATTGTTATTAGTTAGGAGAAATATTATGAAAATCATCCACAGTTAATTGCAATTTTAAAATGCACTAAGAAACTCAACTAGATCAATGTTTATCAGATTAGTTAATGACCCATCTTCAGCTAAGTTGTAACCATAAACAGCATTGATAAGAAGAAATAATCCAAACAAAATTAGTTGAATCAAAGAGTAATTTGTTATCTCAATTTCAAAAGTATAACATAATTCAATAGTCAAAAATTGCTCCATTAGTGTTTTGTTAACTAAATTCTAATATAACAAAAAATAAGATAGATGCTAAATAATCTCTTATTACGTGCAAAATTTTAGATGACTGACCATAATCTTCTACATTTATATGCACAAAAAATCGAGAAATTATTCAGTGAGGCCACCACAATGTGGCTAGTAGTTTTTCATCGTTGGATGTGGAGAGAGAAGTATTTCGAATTTATATTCAATGGTTATTAAGGAACATGGAAATTATTGAATCTACATCCAACGGTCATTATAAGGTAGTCACATTGTGACGGCCTCATTGAATAATTTGTCCAAAAAACCATAGAATTATGATCCATTCAACACGATATTTAGGTTCAATACTAGAATAATATACAATAGACTGTATTCTAAAAGGTTGTAATATCAGAATAAAAAAATATATAACATTCATTAACAAATTTCATCACCTAACTAAATTTCACATATAAAAATAGATAATAAGAAAGGTACTAGATTTCAAAAATGATATCATTGCAATAATTAATAAAGACAATTGAGAATAGATTGATTTCAATGGAGATTATAGAAATCCTTGAATTAAGAAAACCCTCCATGCGAATCTAGAGCAACTCAAGAAGATAAAGGCCTTCTCGGACATTTTGCTGTTGTGTACTTATTTTTTCCTTATTTTCTGTTATTCAAACAAATAAATAAACGTATAAGATATGTTAAGGAAAATTTATAGATCTGATACATGGAAGTCATGTATCATCCAACCATATGGCCGACAATCTTATTTTATAAACTCTCAAACCTTATGTCGATTTATAAACAAATTCTAAATGTTTAATTGATTATTGATCATAAGTTTTTGAACAGCCTTAGATGCCCTCCTCCTTTTAGCCTCCAAGTGGACTACGTGCCCAGCAACTCATAAAGCCAATGTGGATTCAACTTTTAGGGCCTTATATTTTGAAATAGAGTCCCACACACTCCTAAATTCAATAATAGCCTGTCAATTTTTATCAAAAAAAAAAAAAAAAAAAAGGTCTATCAATTATTCGAGACATAAATCTAATCTATTTCAAATTGATTTAATTTTAAGGTCAAATTATAAAAGATACCTCTGAATTATGAGGTTGATTTCAATTATATCCTTGAACTTTGAAAATTTTCATTTTAACCCTTGAACTTTGAAGTTTGTTTCAAAACAACCCTTTGAGGCTTTTTTTCGTTAAATTCATAGACGGAAAATGTTGTGTTTACATTTGTATTGTTGCATATGTGAACATATTTGAACATATATGTTGAAAAAAAAATCAAAACATATACAAATATACGTCATATTTCATCCATAAATTTAACAGAAAAAGTATTCAATGGTTATTTTGAATCAAACTATAAAGTTCAAGGGTTAAAATGAAACTTTTCAAAGTTCATTGGTATAATTGAAACCACATAGTTCATGGGTATTTTTGATAATTTAACCTAATTTTTAGCATCCAAATTAAATTTGTCAATATTGAGTTGCTTAAAACAAATTAACAAATTACAAGATGACTTAAACAACTAAATATGAATTTCGACATTCTAAAATTAATCAATTTAGTCTTCTTTTACTGACTTAATTTTGTTATGACTAAAATTTTATGGTTACTCTATCGTAATGTTATAATAAGTTATAAATAATGTAAACATGGTAGGTATGTTGATTATCATTCGAATAATTATTTTCTTGGATATGGTTAACCCTATGATAAATAAGTTAGCCTATTTATAAACTAGATTCCAACTCCACAATCCACCCACTCTTAAAAGAGTGGTACCTTTTCTTATTTTCATAAAAAGAAAGAGTGATGCCTCATAAACCAAACTATCAATAATATGATGCCTAATTGTTCAATTAGTTTATAGATATATATTATGGTGTGACCATGACTACATAGCCTATCAAATATATATAGTGGGTGATTAAGACACAAAATCAAGCTAGATAGTTAGCTTCAACACCAAAATTGACACAAAAAGTGTTGAAGGTTAATTGGTCGAGTTAGAAAGTTTAGTAGACATGAACATAGTTCAATTGACCAAGACAATACTTAGAGAGATAAGTAAACATTGCATATAGTAAGATCAAGAAATGTAAACATTGCATGCATGTTGATTATTTACAAAAGTAACTTGTGGTAACAAAATTAGATCAAATTATTATTTCTATTCGTCTTATTTCTAAGTCTTATTAAACCTATGATGAATCATAGTCTATTTATGAACTGTAGATTTTTTCTAAATATAGTTGAAAGAGTGACGTCTCGTCCTAAATCAAACTATCGATAAAGGTTATGTCTAATTAATTGCTCCATTAGTTTATAGATACTATGACGTGACTTTGACTACGGAATCTATCAAATAATATACCATATATGGGTGATTAAGACGCAAAATCTAGCTAGAAAAGCTTAGCCTCAACACAAAAAATGAGAATAACATTTTTGGGAGCTATCTTGGAGAAATTGAAAGGGATAAATTTTAAGGTTTTACCACCATATATTCAAGAAATATATATATTTTTTAATTAGTTAAAGACATTTGTTACTATTCTAAATGTTAGGTCTATAACATCCTATATTTTCATATTAGACTTTTTTTTATAATTAAATTATTACTTGAATTTAGGGATGTTATGTGGAGGAGATACATCTCCATCTCCGCCTCTCATTTCATTCCTCATAAAATTTTCTAGGGAAGGAGTTTATCACACAAGGAATTATTTCCATTTATGGGGGGTTTCTTGTTTTGTTATCTACTTTCTAAGTATGTCTTCAAAAATAGAGATAAGTTTTGAAAACTAAAAAAAATTAGTTTTCAAAAACTTGTTTTTGTTTTTTAAATTTGGCTAAGAGTTCAAATGTTTTCTTTAAAAAGATGAAATTTGTTGTAGATAAATGATAAGAAAACAAGCATAATTTTCAAAAATAAAAAACTAAAAACTAAATTGTTATTAAAGGAGGAGTTAATTAATTACATTTTTTTAATGAAATTTCTAATTAAATGGTTGCTCGATGCTAATGTTGATTATGGGCATATAGTAGAAAGCATCTTATAGGATTTGGATTATGAGTTTTGGAAATATTTGGGAAGGTTGGGAATGCATGTTTGGTGGTAAAAGATCAGAAACCTTAAGGTCAAGGAAAGTGAGGTAAATAGGGTAAAAATGGTTAAGGGTTGCAATTCTAACCCTCTAATAAGTTTCTTTTTAAAAAATGGCTAAAAAAAATATTCTCATATGCATTCAATGAATTACCGAATAGATGTATATGCTATAAAATTGATAAGGATTTCAAAGAAAAACAATATTAGAGCTAAATTTTTGTTGAAATTTGTTAATTATTTTGGGAATGTTATTCAATGGTTAATTTATACATTGATCAAGCTTATTTTTGTGCAAAACTTGATATTAGTAAGTTTATAGAAAATTTTACATCGCTTTTTGTTAAAATTAGTGAGTGAATTAGCGAAAATTGATTAAAAGGTAAAAATTGCAACAATTGTCTAAGTTTATGATCCAATTTGATGAAATTGAAAGTTTATGATAAAAATTGATACAACTTGACAAGTTTAGGAGTAAAAATTAAAATTTTTCCTTATTATATTCATGTGTAAATGTGAACAAGCATTTTGAATGTGAAGAACCTATGATGTTGCAATAATTCTTGATGTCATGTGACACCTGAGTTGATGAGGGGCACATAAATGTACATGCATGTATCAAATCCTAACAAAAAAATCTCGAAGCTATGCAAACAAAGTTAAGAAATACTTAAAAGAATTGATGGTGACCAAATCATAGAACCTCTTAACTTAAACAAACTTGACTTAAAATAATCCTATAGGGTAACTATTGAATAACTTTCCCAAGCTACTAGGTGCTAGCCACTAGGTGCTGAATCTAGATTCCAAATCCGCTAAATCATGCGCATGAGTCTTACAATCTCAAACTCATTTTTAATGTTGGACAAATTATTTGAACCGAACAATTTGATTCTCTGAGAAAAAAAAATTAAACGAACAATTAAATTCTAAAAACCCAAAGCAAATCATGATTCAATCTAGTTTTTTTTCAAGGACTCTTATAAATTATTCATTTTCATCATATTTACTTCTACAGATGAAGTCTACAGAGTTATTTTTTGGGGGTACAAGTCAACAAAAGTTGAAACAATTATAAATATTTTAAATAATTATAATCCATTAATCTATTAAAACGAAGATTGAATTCTAATCAAAATTAATTTTGAAAAAAATAGTTCGAATTAAATTATAACTCAAAGAATTGTAATTAAATATATTTTAAGTAATTTAATCAAACATTAATTAAAAGACATTCGAACAATTTAAGAAAATCATCAAGTTATTACATATTATATCAATTTCTTCCATTTAATTTTTCATATAAAAAAAAAGTCTTCAGTTTAATTTAGTTTCGTTCAGTTTCACCAATTATTTCCAATTGAACTCAAAATATAAAAATCGAATCAAATTGAATAAATACAAAAATAAAATAAAATATTTTAGTTCGATTCAGTTCAATATAATTATAATTTGGTATGATTTTGTACACCTTAATTTGGATCTAAAATATAATTACGAGAATTAATTATTATCATTTTGATAAGGGCATTTTGCCTAAAGGCCGCACCCTTGTTCTTACTTGAGATTGCGTCTCTCTCATTCTCATTTTCCCCATTTTCTTGCATCAGTTCACTCTGGTGCAGCTGCAATTCCTTGGTCTCTCTCTCTATTAGGGTTCCTTCATTGCTTCAACTCGCTCGTGGTCTCTCGCAGTCTCTTCGTTAAGGTTTTTTTTCCTTTCTTTCTAGTAATGCTTGCTTTGGCCATTTCTGGCTGCTCTTTGCGTCCCATGGGCAAGAGATGGATTTGTGATTTTTGGGCCTTGAGATTATCTGCTGTATGTTTCTAGTTTTCTGTTTTTCTTCTATGTAATGCAATTACGCAGTCTAATTCTCGTTTCATATTTTCATTCGAAATGCTGAAAGTTTCATATGTGAATTCGTAATCAGCAGGGAAATTAAAACTTCTTTCTCTAGTCGGGTTAGTAGGTTCTAGGAATTCCAGCTCTTCATCCCTTTTAGCTCCTACCTATGAATTTATAGGACCGATTTCTACATTTTTATTAAGATTTTAAAGAATCAGATTGTGTTTGCTTGGAAATTATCACATTTTCGTTTTATAAGTATTAGAAGAGTAGACTGAGTTGCATAGGTTTAGATTTTCATCCACCGTTTGTGCAAAACTTCTTTCTCTAGTCGGTTCACTAACTGGCTGTGTGTGTATGTTCGTTTCCCTCATGTTTGGCTCCTGGCACATTATACGATCAGTCGACATAAAAATCAATAACTCAAGAAGCCTAATCCTTGAGTCAAGGAGCAATCATCTAACAGCTAAGCCTACCAATGGGGCAATACTAATGTTCTTTGTATTGTTTCAATTTTATTGGATGTGCCCGAAGGGATACCTAAGTCCACCAATGGATTTGTAATGGTTGCTTTGCAAAGCTTTCATTTGGTGGATCTAGAAAAAACTAGATAGGGTCAAGTATTTGGACGATTTGAAAATAGGTTAGACTAGACAACTACAGTTATCATTTTTAGTAATTAGTTTGCAAATTGCTTGACGAAAAATTAAACAATTAACAGGGTAGTGGGTATTCCTGCTTGCATTAACGAGGTATACAAAATAATTCAACTTTTCTTATCTATTAAGATGTATTTTCTTGTTACCTAATTTCATATGGATGTTAGAATGCAGGAATACCTTTTTTGGGGGGTTCAAGAAAAATTACAATGAAACTTTTTTCTGGACAGTCCAAAACTTTCTCAACCAGTCTGAGTCAATCTAGGATTGAGAAATAAATTGAAGTTGTAGAAAGTGGGGATAAAAGAGAGAATTAGAAGATAGTTATAATACAATTAAGTGTGAAAAATGTAGATTGAGTCGCGAGACATTTTGGTGGAGAAAGAAAGCACATTTTGACATATATTTTAGATATAGGAATTTTACGAAAAAGTTTTATTGAGTGGGCATTTATTCCTAAAACCCTGGAAATTATGTTCAAAATCTGTCACAGAAGGCGATTAACTCACAAACTCACACATTCACACTTATTCTCTCTCTCTCTCTATCTCTCTCTCCCCCTCTGATTCTTTATTCTTTTGTGAAACTTCATTTTAAGATTGTGTGGCATTAATGAGTGAAGATTTATGTGAAAACTACTTGTTATATTTTGTAATTTTACTTGATGGTGAAAAATCAAATGCCACATCGTGGTTTAATATAGGCTAATCTTTTTGCTTTTGCTTTTATTGTATGATAAATCCAGTGTCAGTGATTCCAGAACTGTAAAGTTGATATGAAATCCAAATTTGGGGGTTTTTTCAAGCTCCGCTATTTGCTATCTTCTAGGCAAGCATTTGCTTCCATTTTGGGAAACCAGCCTCTAGAAGCTTGGCAAAAATTAAGGGTGGCCACTTGTTCAACAGTAAGTGCCAACCAAGTTGAAGAGGTGGGAGAAGGGATTTTAGCACATGCCAATGACTCTACCGAAGTTTTCCGAAGATGGGGTTGTACTGACAATGATATTGCACAAATCTTTGCTCGTGGGCCTTCTTTGCGCAGGAGTGACTTGAACCAACTACAAGACAAACTCCATCTGCTACAAGGCCTAGGCATCACATCTCCTGACCTTGTGAAGATCATTAATTGTCGTCCACGGTTCCTCAAATGTCGGATCAACAACAACTTCCATGATCGGATTGAGTTTTTCTTGAAAATGTTTGAGTCCAAGGAAGTTCTTATCAAAGCCATTGTAAGAAACCCCTCACTTTTGACTTATGATTTCCATAATAGAATCAAACCTGTAATTTCGCTGTATGAAGAAATGGGTCTTAGTAAAAAGGATTTGATTCTCATGCTTATATCTCGCCCCACATTGATTCCAAGAACTTCCTTTAATGATGAGAAGATTGAATATATACAAAAAACAGGGCTATCACAGGGTGATAAGATGTACAAATATGTTGTTACAATCATTGGTATCTCACGGCTTGAAACGATCCGTCTAAAAGTAGCCAATTTGGAAAAGTTTGGTTTCACAGAAGATGAGATATTCACTCTTCTTGGACGATCTCCGCTTATCTTGACTCTATCAGTTGATAAAGTGCAAAGGAACATGACTTTCATCTTGTGCACGTTGAAGTTACCTGCTAAAGTTATTCTTAACTATCCCTTTTTATTATATTTTAACCTGGAAGCTGTCTTGAAGCCACGGGTGCTTCTCTCAGGGAAGATGGAGGAAATGGGTCTGCATCTGCAGATCAAAGGCCGTTCAATGCTCAGGGCCCTTAGGATGACAGAGAAGAGGTTCTTGAAGAAATTTGTTAACAGTCAACCAAAAGATGTTGCTGATGAGTTGATGGAGTTCTATCAAAGTGCAAAAGGCATTAAGCGTTTGGCAGAAACCTCTAGGAAGAACTGTAGTAGGGGATTTCCTTTCTGACCTTGTACTCTTTTGACATTTATGAGGTTGATCTAAGAGATATCTGGCGTGGAGATTAGACCAATTTTATGACACAGTAAGTTCTGAATTGTAATTGATTCAATCATTTACAAACTGACAATTTTTGTCATGTAGAGCAATTGGGTTCTTGCATTGTTGTATCATTTGTTAGTAAGAATAAAATTCAAAACCCACTTGCGTAAATACCTACCTATAAGATAGGTTGGAATGTTTCTCAACTTATTCTATTTGTGTTGTAGATTACCTGTTCTATGTAATAGGTCATCCAGCATCCTGCAACACTTCTTGTCTACAATGAATGGAAGCGAAGGCTGTAAATCGTTTGGAGGATGAGCCGAGAACATGTAACACATTGTCTACTTATTGGCATTACTGAACATTGCCTTTTTCATAAGCGCAGGAAGAGTACGGAGGTTAATCTGTGGGATCTTGAACGGTGTTAAGAAGATTGGATTGCAAAACCAGTGAGCATTCTACCTTCTTATCAAATATAAATAAGAAAGCTTGTTTAGGATTTTATTTGTAAATTTTGATTTTGTACAGAAACGGAACAACTGCTTTGGTTCCAACTTGGAATTGCATCAGCACCCTTCTTTAGTACAGAGTAAAGATAATGACTGAAAAGGGCAGCTGGCATTAATGGCCACCACGTAAGTAATTGTTATTACGAGGCTTGCTAATCTAATGATGAGAAGTCATTTACAAGCAAGGATCTCAAAACCAAAGGAGATTGCAGAATTACATGGCATTTAGGAATCAAAAGGCATAATTTCACGGGAAAACGCAGAAAGTTTATTGAACTAATGATGGTTGATATTTCCATGATGTGCACTTTAAAAATCTGTCTTTGTGTTAAACTACATGCTCGACATACAATATATTTACATATTTTTCTTTTATTCTCACTCTATATCAATTATGATATAAATTGGTTTATCTAACATGTACTGCTTACTTTTTGAATGTTCTATCGTTGTAGTTTCTTTATGGTACCTTCAATTTTTCCATGAGTATGGCATCTGGGGTGAGAATGCACTATGCCTTGATTTTGACTGGAGGTCTATAATTCTTTCTGCTGAGAATTGACATTTACTGTATGAATCACTAGCTACTTCAATATCTTTTTTTTTTTTTTTGAAAGAAGCTACTTCAATATCTTGAACTTTATGCACTTGCCATTCTCATTTTCCAGTTACTTTGCGAGAGATAATATTGTAACAAATGAGAGGGAAAGGGAGCAGCTGTCGCATCTTTGTGATGTGACCTTGTTTCTATCCATCAGACTGACAGTGAGGTCTAATTCGGACAACCTTCTGATTCAAAAAGGAGGAAGTGATTTTTGTTTTAATCAATACTTCGTGGTTCTTTTTTGTACATTTAGCAAGTCTTATTTTTAATGATATTTAAGGGGCTGTTTGGGGCACTGAGTGAGTTATAATATCATGGGTTATAATAGTCTGTGGGTTATAATAGTCTGTGAAATAATATAATATTATTTAAAATGCAGAGTTGTTTAGTCTGGGGTTATAATAGTCTGTATTTGGGGTGCAGAATACTCTATAGGTTATTATAACACAGATTTTATAACTCTTACCCCAAACAGTTCCTAAGTTCTTTGTTTCGCCTAAAGTCTAAACATGTTGCCTTTTTCATAATGATAATGGTTAGTCTTATTTAGCCACTCCAAGCTGTTATTCTGTTGTGTAAGATTGTCGTCAATATAAAAATCTGGCATAATTATAAATTTAGCCTCTTCTTTTTCTTTCTTTTTAAGAAGTGAAATTTATATGCATTATTTTCTTCTTTTGACCTATTTCTTACAGGGATGCGTTTGGACTGTTTTCTTGAGTTGAGAGAGCATTAGATTGATCCCTTTTCATTGCCAAGCAGGCCGAGTTTTTTCCTGGGAAAAGCTTCTTATCAGTGTTCAATTTACTCTCCACTAAGAAGAAATATCTCCAATTGGTGGATATTTTTTTAATAAATCTCTACAATACCAATACTCTCTGAAAAAGAGAACACTAGAAAGCTAAAAACTTCATTCTATTTGTATCTTTATAAAATCTCAATGCTTTTTTCTTTTTTCCAATCAAAATTTCTTAGAAATAAAAAAGAATCTTATACACAGGTTGAGCTATCAAGCCCATGAGGAAAGTACGGACAGTCGAGAGAGAAGTGAGAATGGAAGAAGTTTGAAACTAAACCCCTTTTATTTGAGGGCATCTCTAAATGTTATTCTTTTGGCTTATTTTGAGGGTCCTGAATCGATTTACGAAAACCAAAAATAGTTTTAACAACGGCAATTGCTCTACATAAAGACAAGCAAATCTTCAAGAAAACGTAGACAAACATTTACAATCACTAGTCAGTCATGACTTATTCATGACGATAGAAATATTATTCTAAGTAACTTGTTATAAGATCATGTTAAGGTATAGCTCAACTAGTTAATATATTATATTTTGGATGTTTAACTAAAAGATTATCCACTTTTTTTTAAAAAAAATGGTTTGCCATAGGTCTAATATTTCCAAAAGGGGGAAAAATCAATAATTTCTTTTGAAGAAAATTTGAAATGCACAATGTGTGTGTTAGTGTCAAATTTGTTTGCTTGACTAAATTTATTTCTTGATATTTACTTCTTCAATAGTTATTATTTAAAACATTTTCATTGAGAACTCAAAAAATAAAAATAAAAAACATTGAATTTCCATTGTTACTTTTTTTTACGGCAAACGATGGAGGTGGGGATGAGGATTTGAATTTTCAACCTAAAGTCAAAGAGCTCATGCCAAATTGGTGATTTTTTATTATTTAAATTTCAGTTATATCCATATATTCTTTTATATATATGTATATTTGATAATTTGAAGACTGTAAATATTTTGGACAAAAATCAATTTATATCCATAAATTTTGTGGTTGTATCAATTAAAACTTCAAACTAATAGTTATATCAATTTAAACCTTAAACTTTTATGAGTGAATCAATTTAGACTACATTAGTGATTTATAGCTATTTTCACTTGATTCTCTTTAAAATCAACTCAAAACCATCTATATAAATTTATTCCAAAGTCCTACTAAAGTAACAAGAAAAATTATCACTAATTCTTTTTAAATAAGTAGAGAACAATATAGAAAGAAAAAAAATATGAAAGACCACTACTACTTATTTGATTATAACCCTTTTCCCTAATTTATGTTAATCCATGCATTAAAAAAAGTCTTATACACATGTATGAAACTTATGCGTTTCAAAACGAAATTAGGAGGGTCGAAATCAATTTACTTATAAAAGGTTTATTTTAATTGATACAATTATTAATTTAGGATTTTGAGTAATCCAATCTCTCAAATTTAAGTGTATAAATTGATTTTTTTTTTCTAAATATTTATGATGTTTAACATTTTTAAAAATATATTTACCATCATGAGCGGCATTCTCAGTCTCCGTCATTTCTCCGCTCATAAATTTCTCCCATGGAAGCCGGAACCGGAAGTAGCAGCAAAAGCTTCGACTCGGACCCGAAGGAGACGAAGCAGGGAATGCAAATTGAAGGATACCCAATTAAGGGTTTGTCCATTGGAGGCCATGAAACCTGCGTCATTTTCCCAACCCTTAATTTGGCCTTTGATATTGGTCGCTGCCCTCAAAAGGCTATAGGCCAGAACTTCCTCTTCATCTCCCATGGTCATATGGATCACATTGTAAGTCCATTTCCCTCTCACCGCTTCACTTTTCAACTTTCTCTTTGTTGTCTGAGCTTGTTCCAATGGCGGGAGACTCACGGTCGATGCGCTTAGTAGGGCAATTACATGTGCAGAAAGGCCAAAGTGCAATTACATGTCGTTTGGGGTTTAGGGCTTAAATTCGAGTAATTACCTGTGGTTTTGCTTTTGCTTTTGCTGCAGCTATATTCAATTCAAGTGTCTCTTTAAGATTTGAATCTAGTTTTACCTTCCCAAGTTTGTTTGATCGAGTTCTTATAAAATTCAAATTGAACATCGATCGCAGTTCGAATGTAAGCCTTTTCGCGTTTTGTTCTTCTGCAGTTTATCAGTCGCTTTTGTGCTTAATAGGGGGGACTTCCGCTGTACGTTGCTACGCGTGGATTGTACAAAATGGAACCGCCAACAATTGTTGTACCAAAATCTATAAAGAATGATGTAGAAAATCTCCTAGAGGTGCACAGAAGATTGGATCAATCTGAGCTGAGATGTAACTTGATTGGCTTGGAAGTGGGTAGCGTCCCTTATTGAATCTTCTTATTTTGTCCAAGGAATAATTTGGTCACTTTTACTCAATTTTCGTGTTACAGTGTAATACATTCTTCCATTCATATATTTGTTTGCAGGAGAAGAGTTGTCATTGAGAAGAGACCTCAAAGTGAGGACTTTTAAGACATACCATGTCATTGACAGCCAGGTAACCTTATTTATTGCACATATACTTTGATGATTTTGTTCTTCTTTTATGTTCAAAATTTACATCTAACTGCTACACAATAACTATGGCAGGGTTATCTACTTTACTCTGTAAAACAGAAGCTTAAGAAAGAGTACTTGGGACTGTCTGGCAATGAGATCAAGAAACTCCGGTTATCTGGTGTGGAGGTCTGTCTTTTGGCTGTCAGATTCATAGATTTCATGGAACACCATTTTGAAAACTTTTTGTTTAATACTCCGTCATTGAAAAAGCATAATGGTTTCCCTGGCCGAACAATTTATTTAGAAATTTGTGAGTTTTATCACAGGTGGGTGGCCTTCAGAGTTTGAAGTTGAACCCACGATCATTTGGTTTAATTCAGGGCCTTTTCCACTTTATTCAAGCCTTAAATTTCAACCTTTTTAATTCTTGGTTAAAGTTAACAGAGTTTGACATTTTCCTCTTGATTATAATTTTTCCTTTATGCGTTTCCCCATTATTTAAAATTCTCCTCGAGTACATAACTATCTTGGTTATTTTGCTTTGTGACAGGTTACTTACACAATCACTGAACCTGAAGTGGCTTTTACAGGAGATACTACTTCCGACTTTATAGTTGATGAAAATAATGTTGACGTATTGAGGGCAAAGATCCTAGTTATGGAGGTTTGGTTCTTGAAGACTGCGCATTATATCTCAATCTTATTTTCTTCAAACGTTTATTTAATTATTGTTACTTTATTCCTTCCATTATTGGTTAACCTTTTGAATATAAGTAGAGTTTTGCACAGTGAAACCGCACACAGCAGACAGAAACGTAATATATACTTGAATGCATACTAAGAATAGAAAAAAGTTAGCATTTTTGTGGATAAGGGGCTTTTACATATTCATGGATTGATATCAGCCTAATCAGTTCACTTGGTGTAGATTGAGATGGGAAAGAAAAGTTGTTGTTCGTTATGATTTTGGGAGGGTGAGTTCTATTGAGGTTTAACCCTTCATGCTGCATAACAACCATTCTTCTTCTGCAGAGCACATTTCTTGAAAACAGAGTTACAGTGGAGCGTGCAAGAGAATACGGACACACACACCTGTTTGAGGTTCGTTCACTCAACATTGTAACACGTGCTATTGCTATATTCATTCTTATGTGCTTCTTGTGTTGATGATCCTTCTCCAGATAATAAATCATGCCGAGAAGTTTAAGAATAAAGCTATTCTTCTGATTCACTTTTCAGCTCGCTATACTACAGAGGTACTTACTTCAATGCCAATTTATTGACATTGACCTCTCAAGTTCATCATGTTTTTAATTAGTTTTCTGGTGCAATCCTTCTATCTGGTGACATCCTCTTCTTCCCACTTCCATCTTTTAGAGAGGATTGAAGAGACTAACAAGTCCCAAGTTGCTTTTCTGATGTGACTAAAACTAAATATATTTTTGCTTTTTGGTTTATCAGGAAATTCAGCAAGCCATAGCTGCTTTACCTCCACCTTTAGCAGGCCGAGTTTTTGCGCTAACGGAAGGTTTTTGAAATGGGGTGCAATACACTTTTATATTCACAGGTTATTTAGGAGTGTTCTGGAAATCATTTTGCTCATTTTTCTGCATTTTAGAACAATCATTCAGTGAAAATGTCAACTTTTAAGTTGTTTTTATTGTAATTTTTCATTTTTGTAAGGGAAAAAACAAATTCAAGTTCCGCTACATTTGAGGGTATTGATTGAATTAAGAGGGAATTGTACAGATGGCCCAAAAAAATGGGGGATGTGTACTGATGACCTAAAAAATTGTGCCAATATGAGATTTGACTCAGGATTTTCAAAATCAAGTTTTCTAACCACCCTCGCTCTAGCTCGTCTCACTCTCGCTTTCGCTCCTATTTTTTCTCACTCTCGCTCTGGCTTTTTATTTTTCTTCGTGCTCTTTCTTCTCCATCTATAAATGCAGTGGAGTTGTTATCGAAAAGGAAGGGATTAAAAAGATCTGACATTTTCCAAATCTGAGAAATTTTCAATCTGAAAATTTCAGATTGGAAGGTGCTGACGGTGGGAGGGTCGCCGGAGGAAGAAGACCATGGAGAGAGGGTCGTTTGTCGCTGGAGGAAGAAGACAGGGGAGGGGGGTCAAACAATCCATAAACCCATTTGAAAATTGGTGAACGCCAAATTTGGAACTGGAAGCCGCAAAACTGGAATTTAAAGATGCAAAACCCACATCGCAAATATGGAAAAATTTCAATCTGGGTCGGGTCAAAATAAAGCCATTCGGTTTGGGTATGGGCATGGGTTGGGTCGGGATATTCAAGACATTGAATTGAGGTTGTTTTCAGGTCGGGCCGGGTGGGTTATGGGTTTAAAAGACGAGGTTCTTGGCTTCTTGCCCGAGGATTTAGGGTCTCGGGTCGGGTTGGCAGGTTTCGGGTCTGAAAAGAACGCATGATTCACACCGTCTTCGTCCTCCTCTTTGCAACCAACATGATTTTCTTCTTTCCTTGGGGTTCTGTCATTCTCTTCAAACTCTTCATGCAATGAATTTCCCTTTTTGCGTTGGTTCTGCAACTTTGAGTTTGCATTTTCTCCCGTGCTTTCATTTTTGCCAAATTCTTGATTTTCTTGAATTTTTTCCTACATTATCCAACATTCTTTATTTATGGAATTATTGCCATCGTTTTGAAAATTGATCTGAATCATTTCTCCCAAGATACACTGGATGTGGCCACTTCTTATTTCATTTCCTTTAACACTTTAGGATTGATGTAGAAATTGTGTGTTAGCTTGATGATACCATATATTTTGATGATAACAAGCTTTTAATTTACTTATGATTTTAGTGTTTCAAAGTGTACATAAATTAGATTTTGGAAAGACGATTCAAATGCATCTTAAATCATTCGAATCGAAATTCAAACAAGCAAGATATGGGCAAAAGAAGATTATAAGCAAAATTCAACATGATGTTGACATGTGGAACTTTGCTGATGTGGTGCTCAATGTTTCCATAATGTAGAACTTGAAAAGACGATTTTAACGCATTTTGAATTGTTCAAATCGAACATCAGACATAATAAGATTGAAATGAAAAATGCTATGTAGTGACGACGTAGATGCATAGAATTGTGACACGTGGCCCAAAAATCCAACCATTGTAGCCATTTTTAAAATTGATTCTTTATTATTCTTTTACCATTTTTCTTCCAAATTTTCTCCACTTTTGGATCTTTTTACCTAAATCTAATAGCGGGTTTTTGTATAGATAACCTAAAAAATAGTAGGAAAATGAAATTTAACTTGGTTTCTCAAATAAAGTTATATAACCATTTGCTGGCATCATCAAACTTTTTTTTTTAATTATTTTTTTCTTTTGGCTCTCGGCTCTATCTCCTCTCACTCTCTCTAACTCCCAATTTTTCTTCTCCCTCTCGCTTCCACTTCCTTTCACTTATGCTTCGATTTATTTTCCCTCTTGGCTCTCACGTCCACTTCCTTTCCCTCTCGCTCTAGCTCTGTATTTTCTCTATCACTCTTTTGCTTCCACTTCCTTTCCCTCTTGCTTCGATTTCATTTCCCTCTCGGCTCTCGCTTCCACTTCCTTTCCCTCTCGCTTCCATTTCCTTTCCCCTTGCTCTAGCTCCATATTTTCTCTCTCGCTCTCACTATGTCTTCCCATTTTCTCCCTTGTTCTGGAATCATGGATGATCAGATCTGAAAATTAAAGAAAGAGAAGAGAAAGGTAGGAGAGAGAAAGAGGAAAAGTGAGAGAGCGAGGGAAACGAGAGGGTGAGAAAAATGAGAGATGAAAGGAAAAAGTAATATTAAAAAAATATTTGCTGACATCAACAAAAAAGTTTATATAAAATATTTGCTGACATCAACAAAAGGTTATATAATTTTATTTTTAAAAACTGGGTTAAAATTTATTTTCCCACTATTTTTTAGGTCATTTGTACCAAAAACCCAAAATTACCCTAATTTTGAACTCTATTTAAACCTCATTTTCCCTCTCTTTTCACCAACTCTCCTCCCCTAAAATTGTTGAAATTTTCTCTCCAACATCCTCCATTGTTGATCATTCTTCAAAACCTCATCTTATTCCAAATTTCTGGTAAGAGAAAAGCTTATGTGAGAGATTAGATTGTTTATTGAGTACAAAATTTGTAAATCTACTTTTGTGAGAGTTTTATTTGTGGGACTTTAAATTCTTTTCTATTACTGAGTTTTGTATTAATGTGCGGGTGCACTTGGGATTTGAGTGAGTGGTTTGATCCTGAACTCGATTAAAAGGATCATAGTGGTTTGATCCTGAACCCTCTAAAAGGATCGATTTAGATTGGATCCTGAACCTGCAAAAGAATTGGTTGGGAGTTGACTCTTGAACCCGTAAAAAGAGTGGTCAATCGGTTTGGTTCTCACCCATAAGAGGACCATCGCAATAAAATACCAAAGAAAAAGTCTTGGGGAGTGGAGTAGGAATTTTCGAACCATTATAAAATTCTCGGTGTTTATTCTTCATCTCTGTACTTTTAATTTCTGTTGTTTAATTATTTATATGAGTAGATTGTATGCTTTAGAAAATTGTCAAATATTTTTTAGCATATTTTAGGGTGTTGTTTCAATTAGTTTGGATTAAATTATTTTGTTTAATTTAGCGAAAAAAATTTAAAAATTATATTAAGCAACCCTATTCACCCCATCTAGTGTTGCTATAGGATCCTACAGTGTGTTCTTGAATAGGCTTCCGCCTTTCTTGGTCGTTTTCTACAACCAAGATAATATTTTTTTTTCCCATAGACGTATTGTAAAATCCCATTCTTTGATAGTTTTTGAAACTTTTCTTCCCTAAAGGATCCCCCCTTGTAATTAGGTGTGGGTTGTTTGGCAACGAGCACAACTCACAAAGCTCCCTCTTGTGATTTGTATCAACAAAAGTTTCTCGATCTAACACCAGTGACAAGTCAACGTTGGCCCAGGCAATCGTTCTGATACCAATTTGATGTAGCGTAAGTGACTATAGGAGAGATGTTCTCCAAGAATCAATCAAAGAGTCTTTATTAAGAATGAAAGAGTAAATAATACATGACAGAAATTCTCTATTTATAGAGAATTTTATAAACTAAAATTCAAAAGAAAACTAAAAGGATTAACCAAGAATAATATGAAGGGCACAACTTGGATGCAGCCTAGGCTGCACCCAAGTATGATGCTGCCCACTTTACAACCATAGAAAAAATTTGGTTTTTTTTTTTTAGTTTTTTTATTAATTTTATGTAGTTATAAATTGGGTGCAACCTGAGTTTTTTCCTAATATAAATTAGCCCCCAATCCTTATCACACCAACTTCTTTATTATACCATCTTAAACGTCGTCGATCCTCCACACAGCAATTGTTTACCTAAAAAATATTTAGGGAAAAAAGCATTTTTGACCCTAAACTTTGCATGTTGTATCAATTTTAACCATGAACTTTCAATTTCATCAATTTAAACCTCAAACTTTGCAAATTGTATCAATTTTAACCTCAAACTTTGTAAATTGTATCAATTTTAACCCTAAACTTTTAATTTCACCAATTTAAACTTCAAACTTGAATAAGTGTATCAATTTACACATTCGTTTAAGTTTTCGTTTCCATCACCATTAGAAATATTTTCCACATGTCTAAAGCCACATTTTGCTCTATGATAGGTACTTATTTGTTATTTTAAAAAAAATAAATTTACTAAAAGAATAATTAAACAATTCCAAATCGAATCACCACCATCAACCACGAACTCGACTTTCGAAAGTAGAACTCACACAAAATGAACACTTGTGTGTCTCCCCCGTCATTGGTGTTGATACCAATGACGACAAGTATAAAGAAGATTAAGCTCAGCTAAAATGAGGGAGAGAACAAGAAAGGCAATGGCAAACAAAATGACGCCCATGAACACAATAAACTGGTCTAGCCAACCTTATCGGCCCCGTCGACAATCTTACAGGGGATTAAAGTGACATCGATGCCAGAGAGAAAAAAGACAAAAATTATAACGAGGGTGATGATTCTGAAAGTCCCACATCCATTGCAGTGGAAAGAGGAAAAATCAAGCTAAAGGCCGATGAGAAATTAAAAAAAAAATATTGGCAAACGATTCAAAAGGAGAGTACTCCATTGAGAAAAAATATGATGCAAATAAGCTTTGTTTCTACTAAAAGTCGGTGGATTGAGTAGAATCATGTCTTACAATTGAAATACCCTCAATTAATTAAATGAAAAAAAAAAAGCAGCAGAATCAAATAAGATAAGAAGTAAAAAAAAAAGTGAAAAAAAAACCATGCTCTAAATTGAAAGACATTATGGAGAGTCTACTCCAATTTTCTTCAGCAATTTTAATTTTTTTTTTTAAATAACAAATACATACCTATTATAGAGCAACACGTGATTTTGGACATGTGTGGAAAACTTTTTTAATAAGGATTGAAATGGAAACTTAACCGATGGTGTAAATTGATACACTTATACAAGTTTGAGGTTTAAATTGATGAAATTAAAAGTTTAGGGTTAAAATTGATACAGTTTGTAAAGTTTGAGGTTTAAATTGATGAAATTGATAGTTTAAGGTTAAAATTGATACAACATGCAAAGTTTAGGGGTCAAAAATGCTTTTTTCCCAAATATTTAGATAGATTGATAGATTGAGGGGGCCACCCCCACAAATTCCAAAAGGAAAGAAATAGGCCAAGGATTTGAAAGGTGGCCATTGGGCCATGATGACTAGCCCACAGAAAGCCCAAATAGACAAATCCCATATCCATCAAATCTCATAGGAAAAAAAAAAGGGCATATTAATTAATCAAGTCTTCCAATTACATTTACATACAATATAACAAGAAATTAAAAGGGGCCAGACATCCTTGAACGTGATGGATCCTTCCAATTTTATCTGCCCTTTCATTCTATCTAGAGATGTCCACGGGGCGGGGCGGGGATTCCCCGCGGGGAATTCGCGGGGATCGGGTTCCCCACGGGGAATTTTTCCCCGTTCTTGTTTTTTTTTTTTTTTTTATCTTTTTTATTTTTTAAATGTATTCTCAACCATAATAAAAATTATTTCTAAATGAATAATTTTCAATATAATTCTATTTAAAGTAAATGTTATAAAATTTCCTAATAAAAACAATAATATACCATAAGTAAAAATACTATAATGTCGAAACAACTTAATTTCTAAAAATTCAAATTTCAATATTACAACATAGACTTTATTTTTTTTTTAATAACGAAATAGTCTTAAACTAATTCTTACTATAGTTTTTTTTTAAAAAAAAATCTATTTATAGGTAATAATATATATATATATATATATATATATATATTATTAATCGGGGAATCGGGGCGGGGCGGGGCGGGGAATATATTCCCCGTCCCCGTCCCCGTTTAGCCAACGGGGAAAAAAGCTTCCCCGCTCCCTCCCCCATTCCCCGTGTAATCGGGGATTCCCCGCCCCGTTCGGGGCGGGTCCCCGCGGGTTAAATGGACATCCCTACATTCTATCCTCTCGTTTTTCTTCTTTTTTTTTTTTTTTTAGTAAATCTTTCCGTTACTTCCAAAGTTTAGATGTTGACAGAAATGTTGATGCCTTAGAAATGTCAATAAAAATATTGATAAAATGTCGATATCAATAGTTATTTCTTGGAAAGTCTTAAAAACAAAAATGCAAAAAATATATTTAAATTAACAAATAAATATTTTGTACTATTTAAATGAGTTAAAATACTTACTATCAACATTATATTCATAATGGTTACATTTTGTTTCTATTTTTGTTCATATTTAATTGATTTTTTTACGGTATAATGAAAATTTCGATTCACCCCTTATGCTGATGTCAAATCTACGGACATGTGAAAATGTCGATAAACGTGTCGACATGTCAATGAAAACTTAATATCTTAGGCCATGTTTGATAACCAATTAACTTTTAATTTTTAGTTTTTGAAAATTAAGCTTATAAATATTACTTCCACCTATGGGTTTCCATGTTTTCTTAGATACATTTTACATATGTTTTCAAAAACCAAGCCAAAAATTGAAAACTAAAAAAAGTAGTTTTCAAAAACTTGTTTTTGGAATTTGGAATTTGGCTAGAAACTCAAATGTTTCCTTAAGAAAATTGGAAACTATTGTAGAGAAGATGAGAGCTATTGTAGAGAAATTGTGAGAAAACAAGCACAATTTTCAAAAATAAAAAACAAAAAATATTTGGTTATCAAAGGGGCCTAAGTTATTTCTCAACTTTCAATTTGCATTTTGTTTTTAAAAAACAAAAGGTCACTTTCTCCCCTATCGCTAGTTTATTCACTAATAAATATATGGAGGGCGACTAATATAAACTAATCTTTTTTGGAAAAGTTAACAATAAACTAATAATAGGGACTAATTTTAAGATTTGTTGAAAGTACAAAACTAAAATTAAACATTTAAAAATAAATGAACCAAAATAGAATAAAATCTAAAGTACATGACTAAAATAATATTTTAAGCATTTTTGTTCCTTCAACTTATTTTATCTATGATTTTTATTAGGTAATACAAGCACCTCTAATCCATTAAATATTCTTCCTTTAAAAAATCCACTAATTTTAAACTTATTTATCCATCATTAATTGCTCTAAAAATAGTTGATTATCTAGGCTCATTATTAAAATAGATTAAAGACAGATATTAGTTAAAATAAAATACTTTCTTGAATATAAGAAATTTATGAATGCTGATGTAGGCTAAGTTATTACAAAAACTGAATCCAGTATCTTGGTAAATAAATTTGTTCTACTAGTTCCATTATAATTCACCTAATTCAAAATTGTAAATGCTTCGTTTTTTTTTTTAATTATTATTATTATTTTATAATATGTGATGTGAAAATATTCAAACATCTAACATATTGATTGATGGTACATACTTTACATCAGTTGAGCATTCACAGTAGAAATAATATTACTACGTCACCTCGTTCATTTAGTTCTAAACCTACATGATTTTTGGAAATTTTATAATTGAGTTTTTTTTTCATTCTTTTTGACGAAACAATTGAGTATCTTATATTAATAGAGATGTTCTCTCTATTATTACTATACCTAAAATATCCTCTACTCAGTTTTTTCACTAATGTAAGCAGAAGTATATGTAAGACTCACTAATGTAAGCAGAAGTATGTGTATGTCTTACATAGACAATTCCATGATTAATTGAGTAGAGACCGTGTCCTTAATTTATTTCGTTTACTTCAGTAAATTGCTACATTAGTGCTACCATTGGTTGTCAATGTAATTGTTAGCATGAATTATTGTAATTTAGGCTATTAACATGAGTTGCTGTAATTTAGGCTAATTGTAGGACTTTCCTTTCTTGCATTATTTGTGTATATATATTTTATTGTATTACTCATTGTAGAACACACAAATTATTCAATCAATAATATTGAAATCAACATGGTATTAGAGCCTACCAACTTTAGGGTTTCATATTATTTTTTCTAGCCGTCGCTACTGCAGATCTGTCGCCTTAGATCTCTCGCTTAGCCTTCTGTTTAGAACGTCGTTCATCGCTTTGTTCCACCTTATTCCAGATTTGAGATTGCTCAGGCCTCCGTTCAGATTACTCTTCGCTCGATTTTCGTTCAGTTCCGCTCGCCTTAGACCTTTAGCTCCAATCTCCAATCAATAGCTTCGGTTTCATTTGGTCTTGTTCAGTTTGGTTTAGTTCCTCAGATCTCGAATCTCCAGCCGCTGTTTAAAGCTGTTTGCTTCAGCCACTGTTCCGATCAGTTTCACTCGCCTCATATCTCCAGACGACTCGCCTTGCAATTCGAGCATTCCAGAGAACTCGCATGAAGAAGAATATAAAAGAGACCGGTTCACTCCGATCGGTTCAACTTAAATCAAATTGATTCGATTCAATCAGACCCGTTCAGTTCGATTTGTTTCAACTGATTTGGTTCAACTATTTATTCGATCATGTTGTTCCTTCATTGTTGTTAATGGTGAAAGCTTACAGGTTTCTTGTCTGCACAAATTGTAAACTACATGATCATAAAATTGCTAATTGTACTACAATTGAGTGCAAGTATTGCCACAAACATGGTCACATTTTGAAAACTTGTCCTACTCGACCACATCGTCCTCCAAGTCCAAGTAGATCCACCAAACCAAGGAACTTATCTAACGTCGGTTCCTCTTCATCTATTGTTGCTGCTTCTTCCTCTGATGATCCTCCTCACCGTAAGTTCCCAACCAGTGATCTTCAGAATTTACTAAAACATGTAATCTCCTCCAATTCTTCAGCCCTTGCGGTCACATCAGGTAACCCTTGGCTTCTTGACTTCGCTTGTTGCTACCATTGACCTCTGACATTTCGCTTTTGTCTTCCCCAACTCCTAATCCTTCACTTCTCCCTATTCATGTTGCTAATGGAAATTGTATGTCTATTTCACGTATTGGTACCGTTGTGACATCATCTTTAACTCTTCTCAATACCTACCATGTCCCTAATTTGAATTTTAATCTTGCCTCAGTTGGTCAACTATGCAACCTTGGCCTAACTATCTATTTTTCTCCTAATGGTTGTCAGGTTCAAGATCCACAAACAGGACTGATAGTTGGCATAGGACGCAAAGTTAGATGATTGTTTGAGCTCACATCTCTTCAGCTCCCTGTTTTTCCATCGATCTCTACCTCTGCCACTGATTCTACCATGTATCAATGACATCTTCGCCTAGGTCATGTCTCATCTAACAAACTTCGCAAGTTAGTTGACAATTTAAATAATGTCTCAAAATTTGCTCTATTTGACTGTTTAAATTGTAAGCTTGCAAAACAATTTGCTCTATCTTTTCCTATTTCATCATCTTCATGTGATACTCATTTTGGGTTTGTTCAGTTTGATATTTGGGGTCCTGCTCCTACTCCTACTGTTAGTGGCTATCGTTATTTTGTTCTCTTTATTGATGATTATTCTCGCTTTAATTGGATATATTTTCTAAAAAATCATTATGTCTTATCTCATGTTTATATTGCTTCTGCCAATATGGTCCAAACGCAATTTTCTCGAACCATTAAAATTCTTCGCACATATAATATCATGGAGTATAAGGATTCAAGCATTCTCTCATTTCTTACCAATAAGACACCCTTATTCAACGCTCATGCCCGCACCCCTTCCAACAAAAGTTGGTTTTTTAGAACCAGCTAAAGAACTTATTGGAATTTTGCTTTTTTGCGTGTGTTTTACCCTAGTAGAAATGATAGTCTAAATTTAGAAATTTAAAAGTATATGGATCAAAATAAAATGAGTTCCAAAGTATATCCTCGAGTCAATAAATGAGCTAGTGCTCTATTTGAATTAGTTCTGGACGAGCAGAACGCAAACATCGCCATATTTTGGATTCTGTTCCTGCCCAACTTCTCTCTGCATCCTGTCCTGAGAAGTTTTGGGAGGAGGCTGCTCTCACCTCTGTTCATGTCATCAATCGTCTTCCATTCTCCATTCTTCATAATATCTCTCCCTTTGAACGCTTATATGGTACCCCTCCTTCTTACACTCATCTTAAAGTCTTTGATTGTGCATGTTTTGTCATCCTTCAACTTCATGAACATACCAAACTTGAACCACGTGCTCGCTTATGTTGGTTTTTTGGCTACGAGACTGAATACAAGGATTTTCATTGTTGGGATCCTATCTCCAAAAGGTTATGTATATCTTGACATGTTACCTTTTGGAAACATAATATGTTCTCCAGTCTCTCTTCCTTCCATGTCTCTCTCTAATCCCCAACTATTTTTCACTGATCTCTCTAGTGATCTTTTTCCCTTGTCTGATCCTCCATGTGCCTTCAACCTTGATCACCTAGCTCCTAACTCTGCTCCTCTGGATCCGACATTGGCTTCCAATGATCTAGTTCCATCTCTTGATCCTCCAGATTGAGCTTGATAAATCTGTTTCTGCCTCTGGTGTCTCAGATCCGACATCTGTCTCCTTTGCAAAACCTAAACAAGCACCTGTCACCACAGTTCATCGCTCCACTCAGATAAGAGAAACTCCTCATCATCTCCAAAACTATCACTGCTTTTCCACTATTATGTCTCTAGTTGAACCTTCATCTTATCATGAGACTAGTACTAACCCTCTTTTGCAACAAGCAATGGATGAGAAATTACATGCTTTAGAAAAGATTCATACCTGGGACTATGTAGATCTACCTCATAGCAAACGACCTATTGGCTGCAAGTGGATTTACAAGATCAAAACACACGCTGATGGATCTATTAAATCGTATAAAGCTCGTCTTGTCGCAAAAGGTTGCTCTTAGAATACGTTATTGATTATGAAGAGACATTTGCACTAGTAGCTAGAATGTCATCTGTTCGTAGTCCTTTGGTTGTCGCAGCTGTTAAACAGTGGCCCCTTCTTCAGATGCAAGTTTAAAATGCATTTCTCAATGACACTCTCTCTAAAGAAGTGTATATGAAACCACTACCAGGAACTTATATTCCACCTCAGAAAGTGTCTCCGTCGAGCCTTATATGGTCTGAAGCAAGCTCCACGAGCCTAGTTTGCCACATTTAGTTCCACCATAACCCAACTTGGGTTTACACCCAGTCTCCGTGATACCGCACTTTTTACACGTCAGACTCTTCGGGGTATGGTTCTTCTCCTTCTTTATGTTGATGATATGATTATTAAGGTGATGATCATCAGACTATCTCTGATTTTCAATGTTACCTTGGAAAGCACTTTGAGATGAAAGATTTGAGACCACTCAATTACTTCCTTGGTTTAGAGGTCTCCTCCCATTCTGATGGGTTATTTATCTCAAGCAAATATGCTTATGATCTCTTGGCTTGATATGGTCTTATCGACTCAGCCACGTCATCAACACCTCTGGATCCAAATGTTATCTTGACCCCTTTCGATGGAGTTCCTCTAGAAGATGCCACTTTGTATCAACAACTTGTTGGTAGTCTTATATACCTGACTGTGACTCGCCTTGATAGTGCATATGTTGTTCCCATTGTTACTCAGTTCATGGCTGCTCCTCTGACTATACATTTTACTGCTGTCCTCTGCATTTTACGTTATGTCAAAGACACTCTTGGTTATAGAATTCAATTATCTTCTCGGTCATCCTTGGTGTTATCTGGCTATTTTGATGTTGATTGGGCTGAGGATCCCACTGATCGACGTTCTACCACAAGTTATTGTTTCTACTTAGGCGATTCTCTCATTTCTTGGCGAAGTAAGAAGCAAACTGTTGTTTCACGTTCCAGCACAGAATCAGAATATCGTGCACTGGCTGATGCAACTGTTGAGTTACTATGGCTTCGCTGGCTTCTTGCTGATATGGATGCTTTTCAACAGTCTGCTACTATACTTCATTGTGACAATCGCAGTGCTACCAAATTGCCCATAATGATGTATTCAATGAATGCATCAAGCACATTAAGAATGACTATCACTACGTTCCATCTCCACTACAGAACAACCAGCTGACTTCGTCACAAAAGCATTGTCACTAGGTCGCTTCACTCAGTTGCTTCACAAACTCAAATTGGTCGCTACTCTACCAGCTTGAGTTTGAGGGAGGGTGTTAACATGAATTACTGTAATTTAGGCTATTAACATGAATTGCTGTAATTTTGGCTAATTTTAGGACTTTCCTTTGTTGCATTATTTTTGTATATATATTTCATTGTATTACTCATTGTAGAACACACAGATTATTCAATCAATAATATTGAAATCAACAGTAATGATCTATCTGATTATGTTGGGTTTTGTGGAGTCCAAATACTCAATAAAATTTGTTGGAAGGTTGTTTCGATGCTCATATCTGGAAATGGAAAAATGGAGCAAAGAAACATTGCAACAAAAGATAGCACCCTAAGTGCTAGACTTGGGCGCCCAAGCGCCACCTACAACATCACAACGATACTTTAAACCTTTGTGGCACTAGTCCATGAAGTAATGTTTCAGAAAATGAAATTGCAATGTCTGACTTAAAAAAGGTTTAATCACGATTCCAAAAGCACTTGCAGGTCAAATAGAGCTGTAGCGCGTAAGCACTCTTCGACAAGGGCAATGTCCATTCCCGCATAGGTGCATGCCTTTTTTGCACCCACAAGAGACAGTTGCCGGAGGCTCAACAAGTATTGGAGCTAACGGATGACCTAGATAATTGTGGTAGTCCTTGCACCAATAACCAACATGAGTGCACCTCTTACCTGCTGGAGGTGGTGCAGCTGTATAACACTTAGGGTTTAGCTGTATAACACTTACAAAATCATGGCGGTGCAGCTAGAGCAGCTGGAACAGCTGGAGGAGCTGCCTGATAAAAAATCAAAGAACAAACAAAGGAAAACTAAGGGCCAACAGTTTTCCTATGAAATCTCTCAAAGATTGAACGTATTTTCTTATTCGATATCACGGACGAAACATTCTGGAGAAAGAAACCAGGGACTATGAAAAGGAAAAGAAACTGGAACACTAAACTCCATCGATTTTTCAGAGTGCACTATCAATAAACATAATCGGCACACCTAATTAGACCAATGCATATTAAAAATATGAAATGTACCATTTCCATTGTTTGAATTTCAGTAATCTGTAATATGAACAATCAAAATCAAACTTCAATTGTGAGCATTAATGGTAGATATTAGGGGAGAGACCAAAACTTACAGTTTTGGTTATTTGGAGGAAAATAAAAGTGAAAGCAATTCAAAGGAGAAGCCACGTCATGACTATTCTAGAATAGTCTCGTAACAGTATTGGTGGTCTAAAATTTCAGATTGTTCTTTACTGCTGCTATCTGTTTTTCATTTATTTTTTCTAGTATTTTTTATTTATGTAAAACCCTATTTTCAAGTGGGTTTCATTTTATATATAAAGCGAGCTACAGTGCTCCTTGATTGAATATAGAAAAGATCCTTTCCTCCAAGCTACGTTGTCTCTATTTTCTAATTTGGTATCAGAGCAAAATGGCAAATGCCTTTTGAAGCTCGTTGTCTTCATCTTCCTCCTCTGCAAATTCACCTTCAGGAGACCTCATTTAAATCAATTGCTTAATCAAGTCACAACTATTAAGCTTGACCGAAGCAACTTTCTATTGTGGAAAATTCTTGCCTGCCGATTTTGCACAGCTATAAACTACAAGGACACCTTACTGATGAAATATCCTTTCCACCGACGTTCTTAATTGAAACTATTGGAGCTCCAAGTGAATCGGTTGGTTCGACTGCTGCTGAAGGCTTTGGAGCATCAAGTTCCTCTGCCACATAGATTGTTAATTCTGAGTTTGAGTCTTGGGTAGCTGTTGATCAACTTCTCCTTGGGTGACTGTATAACTCAATGACCTTTGAGGTTGTTTGATAACTCTTAAATTAAGAGTTATGTGCTAGCATTTTAGGACTAAATTGTTGAATTTTATCTGATTATATTGTGAAAAACTCCTAACTTTGAGTTATTTTGCTCTATGATTGGTTTTGATGTAGTAACATTATTATTAGAGCAAGATTATAGTAATTAATGAGCTTTATGTGATTAATTTAGGGTTTTATTAAGGAGGACTCCCGAAGCTAAGGACAGCAGTTTTATAATGGTTTGCTGGAGCAATTTGGGTAATTCAAATTTCGCATGTGAGAGTTGCTGTCCATTTAATGAGCTAGCATATGTCAGTACAACCAGCGTGTTTCAGCCAACAGAAGCTCGCCACGTCATTGGGACCTGTCTAATCAGCCCTGATTTGCATAAAGAATGGAATATAATTGTTGGGCAGCCATTTTTAAGGAAAGAAGAGGAGAAATATGGGGGATCCCGAAAAAAAACAGAGAGAGATGAAGAGGGAACTGTCTAGAGAAGGGAGCTGCTGGAAAATTTCCAAAAGGAGGAAGGGTCTTCCGCTGGAGCTGGTGTCAAATGTTGCTTCAACATATTTGGGGCAACATTTCGTCTATTTCCTCTTCTTTTTTCTAGTTTATCAGCACTGTTTCGCATTATGACTGTATTTCGAATTATTTTATGTTTTTCTTGCATTATGAACTAATCACCCTTAAGGTGAGGATTAGGGGTTGGATGTTTTGATTTATTTTACCGCTTAGTACATATCATTTAGCTCAATTTGGTTTTTAAGTGTTTTTATCTCTTTAGCACAATTCCATTTGGCCAACCGTTTTGTTGCAGCGTTTCTATGATTTCTGGGAAGAATAGGTGGAGTTGATAGCTTAAGAATCACATTAGCCCCGTATTAGTGCTAGCAGCTAGCTAAGTGAGGAGGTTATGGATAATCACTCACCTAATGCACACACATTACAGTGTGTTAATTTTCCCTGGAGTAATGGGAATGAAACAACCTATTTCAGGTGATTCAGGAGAATGTCGTGTAAGCTGTAGTGGATTGAGAGAAATGAATATGTGTTTAAGTTGTAGAATCGATTAAAGCAGGAAACTGCCCCTAATCCGAGCCTTTTGATTAATTCAAAGTACAGGTTAATCAATTTCTGTTTAATTACGATTCCTCTGTTTCGCTTTGGTTTAACAAATATTTTGTTTCAACAATTGTTATTTTATTTTAAGTCAGTTCCTTAATGAATTTTTTGGGTTACAAATTGAGTTACTAAGAGTTAATTGTAGTAAATAGAAGAATGAATAGTCTCTGTGGATACGATAATTTACTTAGCACTTGCTACAAAAGTATGTGTACACTTGCGCATAGACATCATAATATTTCCGAGTTATTCACATTACTTTAGCAAGGTATCAAGTTTTTGGCGCCGTTGCCGGAGACTAGTTAATTTTTCATTTACTTAAATTAATTTTTGGTAACTGGAGCTTATTGAATTCTGATATTGCTGTTTGTTTGGTCTTAATTCAGGTGGTTTGAGTTAGTACATGAAAAAATTTCCTCATTCTCTACACTACGATCAGGAGATTGAAAGAACATTTCACGGTGTAGAAGGGAACAACGAGGGAGAAAACATACAATGGAACGTGTTAATATTTTAGTGAGACCTGCAAATCAAGAGGACTTACCAGAGCATCAACCATAACATCTTGGAAATCCACCTAGAGCGGGACTATATGAAGTGGCTAGTCGACAGAATGATGCTCATAATCCTATCTTTGGGGCGGATGATAGGGTGATAGTTATTCGCGCCTATGCTATGCCTACTTTTGATGCGCCAGGAATTGTTGGACCTGATTTAGAAGCAGCATAGTTTGAATTGAAATCTGTCATGTTCCAGATGTTGCAATCTATTGGACAGTTTCATGGACTTCCTTTAGAGGACCCTCACTTACATTTAAGAAACTTCTTAAGTGTGAGCAATTCTTTCAAGAAGCAAGGTGTGTCGAAGGATGCTAGAAGATTAATTTTATTCTCGTATTCTTTGCGAGATCAAGCAAAATCATGGCTGAATTCCTTTGGACCTGGAACTATAACTTCGTGGAATGATTTGGCGAAAAAGTTTTTGATGAAGTATTTTCCACCAACCAAAAATGAAAAACTTAGAGGAGAGATAGTCGCTTACAAACAGTTTGACGACGAGACTTTCAGTGAGACATGGGAAAAATTCAAGGAGTTACTCAGAAAGTGTCCTCATCATGGTCTACCCCACTGCATCCAGATGGAAACGTTTTATAACGGCTTGAATTTAGAAACGCAGAATATGGTAAATGCATTAGCAAATGGAGCCCTCCTAGCTAAAACTTTTAATGAAGCATATGAGATTTTAGAAAGGATCTCTGCAAATAGTTCCCAATGGTCGGATGTTAGGAACAATCCAGGGAAAAAGAATAGGGGAGTGCTTGAAGTCGATGCATTAACTTCTCTCAGTGCTAAAATGGCATAAATGGAAAATCTTCTGAAAAACTTGCAGTTGGGAAATACCAATTAGAATGCGGTAGCAATTAATCAGGTAACAGCAGAATCTTGTGTTTACTGTGGAGAAGAGCATACATTTGAGTCTTGTCCAGCCAATCCTGCATCAGTCTATTACGTGGGACATCAGAATATGCAGAAGAACAATCCATTTTCTAATACAAACAACCCAGGGTGGAGGAACCATCCAAATTTTTCATGGAGTGGTCAATGGAATGTTGCACAAGGCAATCAAGGGCAAAACAGACTGAATTTTCAACCTGGTTTTGGGCAGAATCAACAAAATATGTCACAGCATAACCAATGAACCAGCATATATCAGGAACGTCGTTAGAAAGTTTGATAAAAGAATATATGATCAAGAATGACGCAGTGATACAAAGTCAGCAAGCATATCTGAGGAATTTGGAAATACAAGTGGGGCAGCTAGCCAATGAGCTGAAGACTAGACCTCAGGGTAAGCTACCTTTAGATACAGAGCTTCCAAAGAGAGAAGGTAAGGAACAGGTTCAAGCTATTGAATTATGAAGTGAAAAACCTCTTGTTCCAACAGAAAAATTGAGCAAGCAAAAACAAAAGTTTATAGAGTCTGCGGTGCAAACAGAGGACAGAACGATCACGAAGTAGTTACAAAAATGGATGATTGAAAATGTAATGGAAATTGGTGGAACTGATCACATGCCAATGTTTTCCAACGCCTTCTTTAGGTAGCTGATCGAACTGAAACGTGGGGCTTAAAGAAAATATTTGTAAATTAAAACACGCTTCAGTCTAGTGCAAGTGCACACTGTCGATGCAAGTAATATAAAACTGGAAGTATTCCAGAGTATCGATCCCACAGGGAACGGATACAACAAAATTCAAGAGAATAAGCAAAGATGTTTTCAAATTGCAATTGTGGGTAACCGATGTAAAATAATAAGTGGGATGGTTTTTGTTGTTTTTGAAAAGAAGAAATAAATATGCTAAAAGAGGGATTCAAATATGCTTTTGCTCTATTGAAAGAAATTGCGGCCTAATTGCAATTGCAATCCTTTGACTCAACACTTAAGCTTTGTAAACCGAATTCAACACCTATTCGACCTTCTATGAAGTATCTTTAGGAGGCTAAGCGATTAAACCTATATTTCTATGGCTAATACGAACTTAGTTAATTTTCAAACACAATTCTTTTGGTTTTAAAGGTTTTGCCCTATGTCTAGGGTCAAAAACAAATTCCTATGTCTAGGCTATTTTCCTTTATTGTTTTTATGAAATCCCAATTTTTATCTAACATTTTCAGAATTAGACTCCAATTGTTGTATACTAATCTAGGTGATCAATCTAAACTAGTAATGAAAATTTCAATCAATAAAAGCAAACAATGCTATAAGATTAAGCAAAGTTGCTCTTACATATTAGGCCTTTATTCCTTTCTCTAGGGCATTCACATGTTTGAATCCCAAAGAAAGACTTAACTCATAATTAAAAGAACGAAAAACAATGAATGAAAAGAGTTAAAGTTCATAACTAAAATAGAAGCAATATGTGATAAAAATTTCAGAGTTAATAAATAATTGAATAACAACTTAATAATAAGGAAAGAACAACTAAAATTCCATTAATCGAAATAAATTCAAAAACTATTTAGTCTTGTAAACAAAAGGAAAGAACAAAACAGTAGCTAAAAGCTTGAAATTACAGCAACAATTAAATTCCTAAAACTGAAGCAAATAAACAGAAAATAAACTCTAAGAACGGGAAGAACACAGCCCCTTTTCCGCTTCTTATTCAATCGACTCAACTCCACTTTTTTCAAAGGGAATTGAGCCTTCACTTCCTTCAATTTTCATTCAGGAATGATTGAATTTCGAAGTTGAAAGGGGCTGGAAAACAGAAGAAAAACAGCAGCAAACAGAAATAAAAACAGCGGAAAATTGACAGCTGAAATTTTGACATCAAAAATTTGACAGCTGAAAATCGTGGACAGCAGCAACTGTGGCCGAAAATGGCAGAAAAACTGATTCCCCTCTTGAGGCTTCTTCTCCAATATTTATAGATGAATGGGGCTAGGGTTTCCTTCTTGAATGAGGCACAATTATGGCTAAAATCTCAGCTAAAATCGTGGAGCCAATATCTCACAAAATTCCTAGATTTTAGGAGATTTGCAGATTTCCCTTTCATTTTCAGATCTATCAAAATTGCAATTGCAATGCAATTGCATTTCTATTGCATTCTTCAAATTCCTGCACAAAAACATCAAGTAAGTGTGTTTTCATTTTCTTTTGCTTTATTTTCTCCATTTACTTAATTTAAAAGGCTTCCAACAATAATTCCATTTAAACCAACTATTTGCTAGCCTTTTTATCTAATAACACATATAAAATAACAAGAATAACTAAGTATAAAGGCCAAATAATTCTCATAAATGAGAATTATCAGTAGCTCACAATATTATTATTTTTACTGGTATGGTAATGTTAAAATAGAAATCATTAATAGAATTATTTTTCATTATATAGTTTCAACACGTTTGTGTCAACATGAGCATGACTCAACTGGCATAAAAGTGTATACTACATTTACTCTCAATCAAGAGATCAAATGTTCAAATCACTACGTTTGGTTTGTCATTTTCCTTTATTGCATTATCATGATTATACTTAGCAACATCTTGTTCAAATTGTTGGCTTTTTGGCCCTTCATCTCAAATTAATTAATTTTAATTAATTAATGTTTTGATGATAACAAACCTGATTTTATTTATTAATAATTTTAGTGTTTTGAAGTGTCCATAGCATAGATCTTGAAAAGACGATTCCAATGCATCTTGAATCGTTCGAATCGGAGCTCAAACGAAGAAGTTATGGGAAAAATAAAATTGAAGGGAAAATCCTACATGACGTGACACGTGGCATATATGGATGACGTGGCAGATGACATGGAAGGTCAACGGTCAACATTGATGATGTGGCAGTGACATGGCGCCGATGTGGCAATGACGTGGCATTTTCATTCGATCGAAAATGATGACGTGGTGGATGACGTGGCAAAACGTGGACAAATAATATTTTGACACGTGGCATATTGATTATTTTAATAATTAAAAAGTCCAACGGTCAAAATTCAAAATATTTATTATTATTTTATTCCTACCAATAAAAAGGCGACACGTGGCATTCTTAATTAAAATAATATATATATATATATAAAATGGGTCAAATGGTCAAATGTTTAATATTATAATATTATTTTTATCATTATTATTATATTATAATATAATTTTATTATTATAATATTATTAATTTTGAATTATTTTTTTGCAACCAATCAGAAGCTGACACGAGGCAGAAACGGCTAGGTTTTGTTTTCTCTCTATTTAAGGCTCGAAAAAAATGGGAAAAAATTCTGAAAAATTCTACTTCTTTTGGAGAACATTTCCAAAATTTTTGAGCAATTTTTGAGCTTCTATTTTTATTCTCTTTAGCCATTTGAGGGCTTTAGTTTGTAAGAATTATCTCTTACAAAAGATTGTGAGCTAAACTTTGTATATCTACTCTTTGAGAGAGTCTTTCCATCTCGTTCTTCACTTTTTCAATCCATTGTAAGAGTTTCTCTTGATCCCAAAAAAGAGAGGTTGTAACGGTTTGAGCCTGAACCGTGGAAAGGATCTGGATTGTTCTTGCTCCAGCAAAAGGAACGTGTAACGGTTGGACTCTGAGTCGTGGAAAGGGTCGTTCGTTTTTCTAGTGAAATACCCAAGAGGAGCTTGGGGAGTGGAGTAGGCCGGGTTGTGCCGAACCATTATAAAATTTCCGGTGTCAATTTCTCTATCCCTATCTTATTTCATTTTTGCAATTAATTTGTTGTTATATCATATTACATAAAATCAATTGTTCTTGTATGTCTATTTTTGTTGGTATAATTTTATCTTTACATATTATTTATCAATCTTGTTTTTAGAATTAAATAGGGTGTTCAAAATTGTTGGTTTTAATTTCTTGTTTATTTTGGAGTAAACTTATTTGCATGATTTATTGTTTAAATTAATTATTGCAAAAAGTGTTAATTTGTTTAATTGGGCCCACATTAAATTTTTTTTTTCTAAAGTTTAAATAAACCCTATTCACCCCCCTCTAGGATTGTCATACCGATCCTACACAAATCACTACGTTTGGTTTGTCATTTTCCTTTATTGCATTATCATGATTATACTTAGCAACATCTTCACAGCAACTTATATAAATTTACTCTAGTCTCTACTCTCTTCATCAAAGTCACAACAATTACTCTTTTTTTGAGATACAATACAATACTATAGATGAGTGGGTGGAAATTCATATCTTAGAGGAAAGGGTATTAATATCATAATATATTGAAATTTGTCACATCAATCCCTCTTCTTGACTAGGTATTTTTTTTTTCTTTTTTAGTAAAAAAGACAAACTATCATTAACAGAAAAAGCCTCGTGCTACAACCGTATTCACAGTGGAATCCATTAATCTTAAGATCCAAGATGATATTTTAAAGGATAATGGATGTTTGTAAATGTTAAAATTTTTTGTCCATTGCCCAATAATAAATGTATGAATTCAACTGACATGATGAAGAAGCTCAAGTAAGATTTTTTTTTTTTTTTTTTTTTTTTTTTTTTTTTTTTTTTTTTTTTTTTTTTTTTTTTTAAGTTAGAGATGTATTAGGATGCTATTGAATTTCTACACAACTAAAAAATCAAATTGAATGAAGAAAATATTTGGAAAAGAAATCATGACAGAGGGATGAAGTTTTAATTCTGAGATAAGAGAAAAACTGTTAAAAATGGACGAGTTGAAAGGGTTAATTGTATGGCAACTAAAGTCTTGAGCTAAAAAGAAGGTTTTTTTTTTTTTAATACAACAAATGAGAATAGAGAGATTTGAACTTATGACCTCAAAAGAAGTAATACATGTCAATTATCACTGAGCTATGTTAACTTTGGTGCCAAAAAGACGATTTTAGTGGAGCTAGTGAGTCAAAGACAAGCCACCATATTTGAGCCTTCAAATGGTCAGTTAGTGGAGCCATACCAAACAAATGCAATCCCAACAGACGCACGGTATTATCCAAGGTACTTGGCCAAACAGTGAGCTACAATTTGGATGGACAAGATGAGCCCCATATAAATCCCAAATCTTCTAGAGAGAAAAAAGAGATTTAAATGAAATGATTGAATGCCAGTAATTCTCATGAATGTGACATCAATTAAATAAGAGGTCAAAACAAAGGGATGGAAAAATCACGAGCATACATTACACAATTAAATTACAAAATGCCATTTCAGTGAAGACATGACATCATTTTTTTAAAAAAATTCCAAAGGATGAAAAATCACCAAAAATTCAGTACACAAATTACACACGTGAACAATTTGCTACCAACATTTCAAAATATTTCAGACAGTAAATGTGAATAATTAAAGTAGAAAATTGTAAACATGCTGTAGAGACGTTGATATATTTATACCAATTAAAAGGTAAACTTGCCAATACCTGATGGTGGCTGTGAGGCAGCCACATGGCTAAGAAGAATATCTGATAAACACTCGAGCTTTAGAATATACAGGCTCCCACTTGAGCATAGTCTTGTTTTCCTGAAACCGCAAGTCAAATGTTTTGCACAGCAGTTCACTAAAAATGACAAGATTAGTTTGACCTTTAGGCCTTAAATGTTTTTAACATTAGTAGTTGAACGAGAGTTAATACGTTTGGGTTTTAACACACATAATAATAAGAGAGATATGTTGAGAATTGGGATCATAATTTTGAGGACAAACAGTAAGAGGGGAAAGAAAAACATGAGCATTACCAAACTTGTAGAGATGAAGATTTTGTTGATCTTTTTTGTATTTCAAATTAGTCTATTTTTGTTGAGGTCAGTTTAGAAGGTTTCTCAATGATCAAAGATGATATTCCTTTGTCAGCCTTTTTTGTATATGGTGATTCATCGTTTTGCTGAGTTTTGAGGGGAGATTTTGATTTTGGGACTTTGTGGGATTTTGTGGGATTTGATACTTTAAGTTTTGGGTCCTGTTTGGTTGTTGAGAAAATTAATGTAAGAATTGGACAAATGGAGAAAAATGAAGGCATGTATATGACTTGTTTCAAATGTTTTTTAAAACTCAAGATAACTCCGAGGGAATTGACGGTTTAGGTGTTGAATTTCTTATATCAAGCTTGGGCAACATTATAACACATGCTATTGTTGTATTCATTCAGGAACTTATATCTCATAATTTTATGTCCTTATGTGCTTCTTATGTTGACGATCCTCCTCCAGATAATAAATCATGCCGAAAAGTTTAAGAACAAAGCTATTCTTCTGATTCACTTTTCAGCTCGCTAAACTACAGAGGTACTCTGATGCCAATTTGTTGACCTCTTAAGTTCATGTTTTTAATAAGTTTTCTGGTACAATCATTGTGCCTAGTGATATTCTCATCCTTGTCTTTGAGATAGGATTTGGGAAGGACTAAATACATTTTGTGCTTTATGGTTAATCAGGAAATTCAGCAAGCCGTAGCTGCTTTACCTCCACCTTTAGCAGGCCGAGTTTCTGCACTAACGGAAGGTTTTGAGGTGTGGTGCAATACACTTTTATATTCACAGGTTGTTTAGGAGTGTTATGGAAATCGTTTTGCTAATTTTTATGCTTTTTAGCTCAATCATTCAGCGAAAATGTCAACTTTTTTTTAAGTTGTTTAATTGTATTTTTTTTTTTCATAATTTGTTTTCATGAATGATTTACTTTTATTGTGAAGATGGTGTGCTTTCAATTGGGTGGTCTATATTTTTTGCAAGGGAAAATGCAAAATCAAAATAGACATTTGAAGATATTGATTGAATTAATTCGTGCAGTTTTAAAACTGACAATTTGACTTATACGCTTTGCTTCAAGTTTTTTAAATTGGTGCTCTTATTATTCGAGTGCATTATTTACCATTTCATACCTCTCGAATATATCTCCTTTGTATAAAGGAAAAGTTTTGTAATAAACGCCATCACCCGAGAGCACTAGGAGATTGAGGTAACTTAGTTTATTTTAACAACTAGAAGCACAATTTGAATTCAAAGCCAAAATATAGAAATATGGACGTGTCACTAAAATCGCGAGTTAATGTTATACTTGAAAACAATCCATCAAAATATAAGTTCAACTAAACCATATTAAGAACACAGAACATAAGAATTCGTTCCATAACTTACTATTCAACGGTCCATAATTTTAAAAGAAATAACCACTTCAATTATTTTAAATTACAAGTCGTCCGTACCACCCAAGAGAATAAGTAAAGAGAAAACCAGAAAAAGAAAAAAAAAAAACTTGAAAATAGTTAACTGAAAGTGTTTTCACACATTTTTTGTCTTCCTTTTTTCCTCTCTAAGAAAAAGCAGTTTACAAAAATGACCTCCAAATAGGCTTTCAAAGTTGCTATATCCTTGAGCTAAAAAAATCCATAAACAGCGTGGTGTAATAAGACAATCAATTTTGAAGCACCTTACACTTCAGTTCTCAAATTTTCTGCTACATTAGCAACATAACAGCAGAGTTTCGATTCCATGGCTAAAGAACTAACCAAACCCTCCATGGATTTCAGCTCCTCGTGAAAATCTGGATGCAATACCAATGAAGAAAAGTTCTCGTCCAGCACTAGTCCAAGATATCTGACCACATCATCAAGTTTGGGAACCCAATCACAAGCCTTCAAACCCAACACAGAAGATGCTTTTGGACAAGAAACTGCTTGAGAAAATCTCTCATATTTCTTTAACCATTTTCCCAGATACCGAATCAAACGAATCATCTCTTCACGATTCAACTTACTGAGAGCAGACGAAAGAATTACTTCATCAAGATTAGGTGATGCCAACAGATAATGCAAACACAGTTCCTGAGCTGAGAATCCATCATGTGCTATCATGAGCAGAATTGCAGCCTCCTTTGCCAGATTGGACTTCTTGCCTTTGAGACTTTTATCACTCGCCTTCTCAATGGCTAGAAATGTTTGGCCCTCCCACTCCTTCCTTACATTAGCCATACTTGCATGAGCATCTTTGGAAGGGCAAAGAAAGTACTTCAAAATGCAATGTAAATCAGCAGGGCCAAAATCTGATGCTTGCTTGATACAAAGACAAAGTAAATCCGACCTCTTCTTTGCCACGAGCTTCAGAATCAAGTTCGAATAAGATGAGTGTTTAACAAGCCTATTGACAACAAAAGTCTCCACCAATTCCCAGTCCTCGAAAGCAATACATGTTTCCAAAACCAAGTCTCCAACGTCTTTGCTCATCAGGAACCCGAATTTCTCAACCAGAACCGTAGTGTAACAATTGTCGGATGAACTAACACCAACTGCAATTCCAACCCTTTCCCTCATTTTCTCAAGAAACACATTTAAAATGTTTATAAACTCAGGCTTTGAGAAGTTTCGGATTTTGAGCTTCTGCTTGAGATTTTCATGGAACTTTTTGCCCAACTCAATCACCTTGGAATCGGTTTCTGAAATTTGCCATCCAATAATGGGATTGACGAGAGAAAAGGGATCTGGTTCATCAACTTTGGATTTCAAATTGGTTAGAATATCGTCTGGATTGAGGAGAATGGGGTAGTCAGACTGGGATACAAGCGGTTCGGAGACGGCAGAGGCTTGCTTGATGATTTCAAGTAAAGTCATGGCAAAATTTCAAAGCAAAACAAGTTGTAATCAATCTGCAGCAGAAAAATAAGTTAGAAGTTACAAAGCCAAAATTCTCCGTAATATCAATATCACCCAGAAAAGTTCCAAACGTGCGGAAACACGATGCTTCATCCTCATTCCTAAATTCTTCGACAATAATAAAGCCCATTCAATTCTTAAGAATAAAAGACTTAAGCGTACTTAACCTCTGTTTTGTTTGAATTAAAAAAATTGATCCAAAAAGTTGTCCGTCCAAAATAAGTTGGATTTTGCAGGATTTCAAATTAAAATCGACCTAAATCGAAATTTACACTATTTCGAAGTTGGTTTAATCGAAGAAAACAAAGAAAAGGAAAGAGAACATATATATTCGGACAGACCTGAAGGACGAGCGACCGAGAGATGAAGGGGCTGCGGCAGTGGCAATGGAAGCGAGGGGTTGCAGCAGGGAGGGAGATAGGGAGAGAAGAAGGAAAGTGGCAATGGAAGCGAGCCGGCGAGCGGATGCGGCGGCGACAGATAAAGGAGAGAAGAAAGAGAGGGAGTTGGGGGTTGCGGCTGCAGCAAAAAATGGGAGAGAGAGAAATCAGAGGAAAGAAAATGGGTTGGGACTTGGGGGAAGAAGGGACGCAGGGTTTAGGGCTTTCTTTTTAAAAATTAAATTTATTTTAAATATATAATAAATATATGGAAAAAAAAAAAGAAAAAAGGGGGAGTAGGGTTTAAGTTTATTTTATTTTGATGAAAAATATCAATTTTACTATAAATTTAGACCAATTAATTTTATCCTAAACTTTCAATTATATCAATTTGTCTCTTAAACTTTGATAAGTGTTGTAATCTTTACCTTAAATGATAGATAAGTGTTGCAACTTTTACTCTCAGATAAACTTTCATTTAGTAAATCATTAATGAAAAAAATTTCCATATGCATTTTTTTTAGCTCGATAATATATGGGGTGAAAATTTGAATATTTTACATTTGAGTGAATGATATATGCTACTAGTTAAATACGCGAACTAAAAAAAAAACTAGTTAAATATGCTCAGATTGGCCTATGTGCATTTATTGAATATAAAAGCATATGTTTGGTACGAAATTAATCACAAAAACAACATCAGGGCTAAATTTTTATTGAAATTTGTAAGTTTTGAAAAATTTATTCAATCATTGATCTTGTACATTAATCGAACTCAATTTTGTACAATGCTTTGTTCAGTTGAAATCAATAAGTTTAAAAAGATTTGTAGACTTTTTGTGAGAATTAGTAGGTGAGTTAGCATTGGGAAAAATTTACAACACATGTTTAAGTTTAATTTGATGAAATTGAAAGTTTATGATGAAAATTGATGCACTTGCCGAGCTAAAACTTGACTTTTTTTAAAGATATAAGAAAAATATGGGGAAAAAATTAAAAATGATGGGTAGAATTGTTAGTGTTATATATATATATATACACACACACACACAATAAAAGGTTATAATCGTAAAATATTTATTTTCTTTTCCTTTATTTGGACATCCAAACTAGAAATTTTATTTCTTAATAATCTGAAATCCATTAAAATTTATTTGCCCCAAACCAAATTACTAATTTCAACAAATCATTTCCATAATCTAAAATCCTAGAATAAAAATACGGAAACTGGGAGACCAGCTAAGAACAAATAAACCCAAAATCAAAAACCAAAAAAGAACACAGAATTTGACAAACCTCAAAAACTGCTGCAACAACGGATTCGGAAACAGGAGCCCTAATTTTGCAGAAAGAAGAGCTGACCTTGGCGCTCAACCGAAGGAGCTTCTCATGTTAAAAATGGGCTGGGCCTTAGGCCCATGATTAATTACCTGCACCAGGCCCATAAGAAAAAAAAAACCAAAAAGGAACCAAGAAAAGAAAAAACACAAAAGAAGAAAAGAATATCGGCAGCCTACTATCGCTCACCATCTTTTCCTTTTGTGTGGATTCAAAGTCAAAATTTTCTCTAGCGGTTCTCCATTCTCTCTTGGCCGGATCTCCACCGAGTTTCTGACTGGTATTATTCTGCACTTCCTTCAGGTTTTGTAGTTCTTAACAGAGGAAGCTCAATTTTCTTAGATCAAGAGGTTATTGTTTCTTTTCCCGGAAATATACACATCTTTTCTGCCAGGTTTTCCCCCTGGATTGGGGGAATCGCAATGATAATACGGAGCTCCGTTGAAAAATTAAATGTGTAGATTCGAAAATTTGGATGTTTAATGTATTTGGAAGTTTCATTGAAATACGCACACACACCATAACGCTCGTCTGTTCTCTGATGATATCTGTGAATGATTTTATAGATTTTTATTTATTTATTGAGATTTTAAGTGGCACGGGCCTGATAGTTGAGAAGAAATGAGCGGGCGTCAGAAAACTCGTTTGGTTAGCTGAGTTTGATTTTAGGAAAACACTACTTCAATTAAGATGCTCTGCTGGCTCTCTGTTTCTGCTATATTTCTGCATTTCACTATAGAGGGGTCCTAGACGAGATCGTCACGGACGAACAAAATCAAAGCAGACACGCATTTTGAACTTCTGCAGGAATGTTGTTTAGGTTTAATTCTGATATATTCATATATGAAGGCAAAGATACGTGGGAGATCATGTGTCATTTCGTTGAATTTGCCATTTTTATCACGGTGGTACTTGATGAAAATTTAAGTTTGGGATTTGGGTTTTTGGATTTACTTAATTTGAGACCACGAGAATGGTTTTTATTTCTTAAATTCACTAGCTTAGTTGCATCTGGCGTTCTATTCTTATTTTTTAAATCTTGATGGTTCTTTTGTCCTAATCTCTTCTCTCTCTCTCTCTCTCTCAAATAGAGAAGGGTTATAAACTTAGCCCATGGTATTGGCATATTCGTGTAATTTGTAATCTAGGCGGATTCTTGCCGTTACATGGGAGTATGAGATGATTTCAAGTAGTAGGAAATTTCCGAAATTATGAGTCGGTTTCTTTTTTTTACACCCTTGTACATTCTTCCAGTTATCTCAAGCTCGATTTCTTACTAAAGAAAATATCTTTAGATGAGTACTTTTACATTTTATAAGATCGCGAGACTATTTTAGTGATAGAAATTATAGTTCATAAAATCTCCCTTCCAGGTGGAGTTTGTGCCTGAAGTCTTTGTTTTTGGGTTTGCGATGGGGGTTTTCCAAATTGAAGTAGCATGACATTTTGGTTGGAATAGTTTTACACGATTACTGCTCGTATGCCTTAATATCTAGTGGGTGCTGGTTAACGCTTTTGTTATTAACAAAAAAAAAAAAAAAAAACAAAACAGAAAAGTGTATTTTTTGACTTGTCTAGTTATTTTTTTTAACCCTCATCCGAAGTAGATGGTTTATATGAACTATGAAGTATATGATTTTAGTCATCTTTAGATGTCAGAACTCGTAAATGTGTTTTTTCACCATTATTCTTGTAACACCATTGCATGATGTTTCATTAATTTTGAATTTTATGGTCTGTTCTAATTTATTTTGTAGAAATCAGAGAATGGCTTCATTCCGAGCATTCTTGAACAGTCCTGTTGGTCCAAAAACTACTCATTTTTGGGGACCTATCGCCAACTGGGGATTTGTTGCTGCTGTATGTTTGACTTCAATTTAAGTATCAGTTCTACCATGCTTGCTATGTTGCCTATCACCTGATTGGTTTTCTTAGTTTCTTTTTGCCATTGTCTTGATCATGCTGGTTGATTCAAACAGGGGTTAGCAGACATGAACAAGCCACCAGAAATGATTTCTGGCAACATGACAGGAGGTTGAACCTAGCTATGTTGGAACTCATTTTTCTATCATGCTGTTAGTTTGGTCCAAGTTGTAATATCTGCTCGTCACTGCAGCGATGTGCGTCTATTCAGGACTGTTCATGAGATTTGCATGGATGGTGCAACCCCGCAATTACCTACTTCTTGCTTGTCATGCATCGAATGAGACTGTACAGTTGTATCAATTCTCACGTTGGGCAAAGGCTCAAGGGTAAGTAACCAACTAAGCAACTTAATTGAACTTTATGATTGTTTCCTCTACATGTTTGTTATTTTTTATAACTCCACTAATGTCTCCCTAGCTGGGAAGGTCTTTGGCTAAAAAAGGAAAAAGAAAAAAAAAGAATGAAAGCTTCAAAATTTGCAGGAAAGAAATATGATATAACTTGAGAATCAATAACTGAAGTAGCTTTTTGAAAATGAGGTGTATTGTGATATTCATCGTCGGTACCTTTAAGTTATCATCTGGCATTGGTTGTTGGAACCTTGTTGTATAGATGACATAAAGGGAAGTGGTAAAGAGGCAAAAACTTATCTTGGCTTGTATTTTTAATATGTTTTCCCACAAAAAAAAAAAAAAAATTGTTTTATGCCACATTCAAAGTTCATTTATTTTGACACTATCAAAACTATTAAGTATTAGCATGTACATTAACTTGTTACATTCCAGCTTAACTTTGTGAGTACCATATAAATTGTGGGTGTGGGAGTTTTGCGTTTCTGTTGGGCAAGGTAATAAGCCTTTTCTTGACATAAGCTACATTTTAATAGGTACTTGTCAGAGAAGAAAGACGAAGCTGCACCTCAGTAGCTTGATGATATATTCCTCATCCTTTTTTGTACGTTTCATGATTTTCTACGTGGTGTGATTGACTCATCGATAATCGTTGTGTATGTTATTTGAAAATATGTCAAGGAAACTACTTCAATAACACCAAAATGGAATTGGGAATTTTTCTCCCGAGAAGCAATAAATATTTCAGATTTGCTCATTCTAAGAAAACAAATGCAAGAATGCAGTACATGAGTACCTTATAATCCTCAGTAAGACTGATTAGCCAACATACAAGGCATCTGGGTGAATGTTAGATATTAGGGTTCAATTAGTTAGTAAATCGGATAGGCGGAGTTTGTCAATGGAGGCGGTTTTGAGACAGTTTTATATTTAGGATGACTGGAGAGGAGGGTTCTAGTCCCTTGAATTGGGTAGATCTCTTTCTTTTCTTCTTTTTTTTGTCAATTAATATACTTTGTTGAGTATCTGGCTACTGTTGGTGAAGCATGGATGAGGATTCCAAACTGGGTGAGATTCCTTCAGGTTCTACCGTTCTAGTTTTTCTAGTGAGAGACAACTATGGGTATACTCACCAGTTTATTTGCACATAAATGAATCTCAATCATTTGATCCTACAATGTTCAATATTGAAAATTTCATTTTAGGTAGGTGGTTATTCTGGTTTGTGCTTGTGATCTCAAGACAAAAAGAGGAGTTTGGTTGTCTTGGAGCATGTTTGGAAATGATTTTGAAATGGTTAAAATGACTTTTCTCGTATATAAAAGCACTAAAAAACATGCTTTTAATTATTCAAAATCGATTATTATGGGTGGAATGAAAATTGCGATTAAAAGTGTAAAATCAAATACTAAGTTGATTTTGAATGATTAAAAACATGTTTTGAAATAATTTTGAATATGATAAAAGTGATTTTGACCATTTCAAAATCACTCAAACATGCCCGTACTACTATTGGAAGCGATCTCCTATGTAAAGGATCCCTCATTGTCGACCTCTGCTCTTTTTAGAATAGTTGGGTGTTCAGAGTTTAGTTGCAAGCGAGTTCTGCTTTTGTTTCTGCGGCGGATCTTGTGGTTGATAGACAATTACAACTACTAGATAAATATTTACTTATTATGGAAAACATTTCTGCTCTTTTAGAAACGCTTGGTGTTTTGTGAGAGCAACCATTTCTCTTTGGTTTTGGCTTAAAAAATTGTGCTATTAGGCAATTGACCTTCTGGATTCTTTATCCTATCAGGAATTTATAATCCCAATTGTTATTTGTTTTCTTATGTCAACACTCAACCATGTCGGTTATAAATGAAAGATTTAGTAATTGAATGGAATAAGAAAAGTTATTGATTGAGAACTTATGCGTAGTCCAAGTAGTTGCTTTTCTTTATCAGATGTGGCTCTAGATTTTATTCCTTTCTTCCTTTTTGTAAAGAAATAATGAATATAATTTTGGATAGATGAATTGTACTATTGGATGCGCTTTGTATGCTTTTTATATTAAAAGTAAAAAAATAGAAAAAAGTAACCCTCGTGCCAATATGTTCTCCATCAAACTCTTCCAATTTGCATTGAGTGATCTTCTTATTGACAAACTTCATGTAGAATTTTTAAAATGTTCTTGATCATCTGGAAAAATAGGATTAAATTGTTTTATGATCTGTACTAAACATTGAATGTGTTTTTTTTATTTAAATATTGAAATGTATTTGATCATGCAGTTTCATGCTTAAAGTTTTAATTTTATTAAAGATGATATGTTATTTAACTTATAATATTCTTTAATAAATAAATCCTTCTTCCTTAACCTTTACCATACATTAGCTTTTCGTTCCAAGCTCGAGAACTTCGTTCTAACAATTTTGAGTGCAACATTATTTATCATCAAGTTTTTGAAATTTGTTGATGATATACAGCTTAAAGTTTATGTTCATCTATACACAGAGTAAACACTTGAGAAAGTTTAAGTTTTTTTTTTGTTTTCATCTTGAACTTAATAATCATTTCATCTTAGTCTATGAACTTTCAAAATATATATTTTAGTTGTCAAACTTCTAAAAAATCATTATTTTGGGTCTGTTTGATAAATATTAGGTTTTTGAAAAATTGTGTTAGTTTTCTCATTTTTTAGTGTCAAGTTTTTTAAGAAAATATTTGCATTCTTGGCCAACTTTTAAAAACAAAAACAAGTTTTTGAAAACTACTTGCTTTAGTCTTCAAAACTATGTTTGATTTGTGAAAACAAATGTAAAAGCTAAATAACAAAACAAAGAAACTCATAGGTGGAAGTTCACTTAATTTTCAAAAATCAAACCCAAATGATTATCAAATGGGACCTTGATTATTGTTGCAATCTTGCTATTAGTTTTTTTAAGATAAGAATGACGAGACTTTGAGTATGAGTATTAACTTGATGTATGCCCCTAAGCCCTAAATAGGTTTGCTAAGAATGGGTATTGGTGGTTATTTTTAAAGTTATACAGTAATAGCAAATACTCAAATAATTATTTTATAGAAGGTCTTGGGTATTTTTTAAAAAATTAAAATAGGCACTTTAGAAGTTTGGGAACTAAAATAAAATAACACTTGGAGTGAAAATTCGAGATTTTGACATTTTAGTTGAAAGTATAATGTTGGAGTATATTCAGATTAGCTCAAAATCATCTTCATTATAGATTAATTATCAAAATTTAACGTCTTCACCGATTAAACTATGCTCTAAACCTTTTGATATGTGTTAGAGTTTTGGATAAAATTGGCAGGGGACACGTGTGTGCAAAAGGACGTGCAGATGACAATCACGTGAGGCTCGTCTCGGGTCCTCTGTATCTGTCTAGTTAAGTCTGTTTGACATTACCCGCCGTTGCGTCCTGCAACTTCACGTCTTCTTCGACAAGCTCACTCTTCTTAACATTCCTATTCTCCCAATCCCCACTTTACGATTTCGCGCTTCTTTTTTCGGAAAGGAATTATTGCTTAAATGGAAGAATCGCGATTACGCATCATCATCACGCTGTTCCAGTAGCATTAGCTATGGGTTTGTACAATTTGATTTTGCGGAAGCTGGTGTCTCTGCTGCAGCCATGGCTGCCCGAAGACTCCGACCTTCGGCTGAATGTAGGGCTTACTCGTTCCTCCATCGTTGCCCACAAACTCCATTTGAACGTTTCGGCTCTCAATCAGCTAATTGAGGAGACCGCCACAAGCATGTCATTCAAAGAGGTCACCGTCGACCAGTTGAGCATTGTGGTCACATACTGGCCCTTCCCGGCCTTCGAGATCAAAGTACATGGTGTCCATGTAACGCTGTCTATCAGGTTAGTCAATTGCTACCGTTGTTTCTGTGATCATCTAAATTGTAGATGTTGTTAAATCCATGGTTTCTGTCGAGTGTGGATGGTTACTTGGTATTTACTTTGTAGGGAATTTAATATGGACGAGCTTTCGAGAGGAAAACGGGAATCCAATATCGCATTTTCTGAAACTCTGAAGAAGAATCTATCTGCTATTGATCCGGAGGTGATGGCATTTTCTTTTTCCATTTTCTGGACAAATTTAGACATTGGATTGTGCTGGAGATTGTGTTATATGTAGTGTGGATATTGGCATCGTTTAGCTCCTTACATGCTTAGTATTATCAGATCATTGATCTTAGTCTTCACTTTATATAAAACATGTTAATGGTGAGGAGTATTCTTCGCTTCACTTCTCTTGGTTGCTTATTTATTATGAGTTTCTATGCGACTTAAGAAGTTTGAATTTCGTGTCATTCAATTGCTATCAACTTGGGAATAACTTTAGAAGAAATATTGGTGCAAGGACAGGTGAGTTGCTAAAAGAATCCAATATTTACAAATTGAATATTTAGGCTGTCTGATATCCAATATATTTCATTTGTATGTTTTTGGGGAGCAAAGGATACTATGAATACTCTGACTTTTTTTTTATTGACTTGTTTCCTAAAATGATTTAAAAAAAAACAGTAATCTATGTACGAAAAATCTGAAACTATCCTTTTAATGTAATATTTCTGTACAAATTCAATATTTCAATGTTACGAAAACATGGATTGAGGTTTTCTGAAAATTTGAACTCTACATTTTTTTCCATGAACTATTATATTCTCTTTCTTTATCTCACTATATCATTTTTCAAAATTTGGATTCTGCCAAACGCAAATGCTATTTTCATACTTTTCAAAATTGCCGCTGAGTAAAGTTTTCTTAGTTCCTCAATTCAAGAAAGGTTTCAAATGGTGATATCAAACACATTTTTAAATTAAAGAAATACAAGGAATATGATCCTGTTTTCTGTTGTATCCCTTGTTCTCGATTATTATTTTTTGAATCACGATCCATTACCTTAAATTTCAAATCTTTTGCTCTTTGATTACTTTTATTGAACAGAAAAAGCTGTTTACTGCTTGAGCCTTGTGCCTCATCCTAACTACCAACTCTGAGGTTTATTGAATGGGTTTCAGGGTGTTACTTTGCATGATATCATGAAGAGTTTTCTGGACCCGCTGCCAAGATACGGGTTGAAAACAGCCTCTAGAAATCTATTACTCAAACGTGGTTGCCTACAGATGTATAATATTAACTTAGTACTGGAGTTCCCAATCTTTGACAATGTCTTTGAATGTTCGTTGAGCATAAAGCATCTAAGTGCCAAATCTGAAAATCGAAATCATGGATGTCTTCATGAGCTCATAAATGCAATCTTTAAACCGTTAGCACATAGCTGCCTTATTATCACTGGCAATGATCTCGAGATTGCATTGAAGAGGGAAGTGCAGATTACTAGAATCTTGAATTTAAAAGTTTTATTCAGTTGCTGCAAATTGTATGATCTTCAGCTAGTTGACGTGAATCTTACAATTCCAGAAATAAGCGTTTCAATATCTCCAGTTGAGGTTTCTATATATTCAGTATTAAATGGAATGTCATCTAAAGAATACAAGTTTGCTAGAAGTGGTAGACAACTATGGAAACTAGCTGCTCGAAGAATTAGTCACATTACTTCATTGCCAGGAGTGTCATGGCATCATCTTGTCGCTATTGTCATGCTGTGGATACAGTATGTCAATGCCTATGAACTTTTACTACTACTAACAGGATATCCTGTGGACAATTTGATGAAGAAATTCACTTATAAGATTTCTTGGGATAGAAAACTCTTCAATTCTTTCAAGCAACATTTGATGACAATATTGGATATTGAGAAGAAGTTACCTATCGAATCCATCGCACAGGCACGGCGTATAGCACGATATAGAGCTATCAAGAATGTTAAATGTGCAGAAGACAAAAAGGAGGCATTTAGCATCGTCCATTTAAAATTCTTTTATCAGATCTTTTCAACGCTTTTATGCCTTTGGAAAACGGTATGCAATATATTTTGTTTCGTAGAGGGATACATAGTTAAAACCTTGACTCACCCACAGAAAATTGATGGATGTTTAGAAATTGTACCTCAAGATTCCAATTCACAGTTTTGCTTTATGTTGAATATTGGAAAACTCTTTGTGTCTATTTATTCCACACATGAAATTCAACCTCCTACAATTGAAAACCTTAAATCAAAGTTTGGGATCCCGTCCTCCTTCTTTCTTTCATTCTATTTTTCCTTTGATGCACTCTTAGTCATGTACGTGGTAGACCTTTGTGAACAGTCTTTACTCATATCCTGTGATCAATTCAATGTTACTTCCTTACCTTCTGTGGAGGCTTCCATTAATAGAGTCCGTTCCAGTGATCTGCTAGGGACTCTAAAAGAGTACGACTTGGAAAGACCAAATAATCTGAAATCTATTATTAGGAGTGAACCTGCACGGAGCTTTCTTCCTTCTGATGGTAATGAAACAGATATTGCTGACTTTGGTAAAGTTGGTTGCAATCCATTCCTAGTTAAATATTTGGAGGGGATGTGGTTGAGGTGGAAATCTATATGCATGAATGTTGAAGAAAATGGGATCAAGTATTCAGATCATCCTTGGTTTCTTTGTGAAGTCAATAGCTCTTTGTCAAAATCAGTGCTCGAGAACTCAAATACTTCATTGTGGAAATGCAATATGGCTCTAGGTAAGCTAAATTTAGCTCTGGGATATTCATCTATATTATCGGCATCTTTGCTCCTTCAATTGATGCAACGTCATGCTTATTCTTGGACTGAGGATGAGCAAAGTTCTGAAGTTTCTTTGCATTCACCAACAGTTACTATAGATGATAGAGAAGTCTTTGTGAATAGTAAGTATGAGGGCCGTGCTAGTCAAATGATGACACCATTGCTTAAGAAGCTACCACTAAAACACATTCAAGTTGCAATGCACATAGCTGGTTCTCACATTCAAATGGCGCTTGAAAAGGACTTCAATGATGGCTACGTAACCTCAAGTGAGATAGTTCATAAGGGTGACCCACTCATTGCATTTGATATACATGACATTGAAATTGCTGTTTGCCCAACTTCCAGTTCTGATCTGGCATTTCTAATGGAGGAGTCCTCTGAAGCTGATGATAAAGAAGTGGAATGTCTCTGTTTGAAAGAACCTCATATTTCAGCAATGGGTAGTGAAAAGTATACATCTCAAGGACTAGTTTCACTCTGGTTCTACCTACAAGTTAAAGGGTTAAATGCTCATATAGCAGACTTGGATGGGAAACAACCGAACCAAATATTCATTTTTAATCCAATGGCGATCTTATCATCAATTGTCAGGTATGATTATTTTCTTAATTTTTTTCTCTATAAAATTGGGGGGATTCTCTCACAAAAGTTGAGAGCTCTGTTTAAATTCTGGCTCTAATGAACTCAATAAAGAATATCTATTTAAAAAGGCTTCTTAATGAAAAGTGTTCTGTTTCTCATCAAAAAAATAATAATAAAGAATATCTATTTGCTTTCTTGAATATATGTACTTAAAACTCACACACACACACATATGCAAACTTACATTTGTGCGAGTGTTTGTTTATGCTTAGATGTATATTGCGTACACCCTGACACATACTCTGCTTCAACCTAATTAAGATATATCACCCCCCTTAGATTTTGTGAGGATATAAAAGGTCTTTTCCTTTCTTGAGCATGATTTCTTGTTGATTTTCTTCAAGCCATCATTTTCTACTCATTACAAGATACTTAATTATGTTGATGAGCAATGAAAATGGGTGGAAACTTTTCACACGATTTTTTTGAACAAGGAACAAAACTTTTCATTGAGGATAGAAAACCTTAGAGAGGACATTTGTGTTTTTTTTTCTCCCAATGATGGCCACTTTTTACACGATTAGAAAAGAAAACCAAATGTCCTACTCTTAGTTTAGAAATTGCGATAATTAATTTACTGTTTTCACATAACCAAGAAAGAAACTAAAATATCCTACAGATATTTTAGAAATTATGATAATTGATTTGCTTCATGTTAGGAGTTTCTTACCATGGCTAGATAATTTGTGGAGTTTTCTGTGAGTTTGAGGTTTGCTGGGGATACTCTGTGTTCAATGTGAGATAAGTGGAATTACTTGACATGTGTTTAGATAGCAACATTAAGTATCAATATGCAAGCATATTATCTAGACGTATTTTCTTTTAGAAGAATGCAAGCAAGGCCTGGTGTATTCATCACTACATATATACCATTGAAATGCAATGCAGTTAGGGATGCAAGGTTAACATCTAACTTTAATATGAAAGTTTCAAAACAATTGTTTTCCTGTTTTATGCTCTATTCTTTTTTTTTTTTATACTTTAATTTTTAATGCCCGCATTCTTTTCCCATTTCATTAAAAATATTTGTTAAATTTTTTTATATGAGCAGGTGCCATCTTTTTTTCTTTCTTCTTTTTATAATTTTTTTAAAGTTTATTGTGAATGGAATATTGGTGCAGGAAATATGTTCACTCATTTAGTGAGAATGTCAATGCTTTCTCGGTAGCTTTTGACTGTACAACCAAAGGTTTCACTGCTTTATCATATATGGAGGATTTATATCTTCTCATTCAGGTAATTGTATCTTTTCAACCTCAATGTCCCTAATTATGTTTTCTTTTAATAAGATACAAAACTTTTCGTTGAAAAGATGAAAAGAGACTAATACTCAAAAGGAAAGAAAGTAATATGAAAGCAATAAAAATAATAGAACTGAAAAGTAAAGATAAAGGCAGTCCAATTAAGAAAAATATCCTCTATGAGAACCCATCAAAAGACTTTGAAAGAGAAATCTATGAAGAAGCCTTCAAATGAGCTGAATCAAAGTGGTCAAGCCAAAAGAGATGCTCGTTTTGAAGATCCTTTGATTGGAGTGTTTCTGGTATCATGGGATTCCAATTCTAGTTCAGTACATGGCAAGCATGTAATTTTGGCTGAAACATCTATTGATGTAAACTGGCACCTCTGTTTTGGAGAGATGATCCATATAATTGGAAATGTAGGGAGCCTCCATGGCTTTTGGCGTTACCTTAGTGTTTGATAAAATGTTATATGGATGACTTGCTTCGGTTATTGTGTAGTTTAGAGCTCAAAAATAAGTCAAACTATTATGGGTTATTGCCATTAAAGCTATTATTTGGGAGATCTGGTATGAAAGAGATCAAAGAACCTTTGGAGGGAAGTCTTTGCAAGGGAGTGAGAGCATGGATATTACTGAAATTCCATGCTTCTTTTTGGTGTGCATTATCTATAACATTTTGTAGTTATTTTCATAATGTAATTAGCTATAGTATTTTTCTCTAGCTTCTATATTTTTCGTGTGTAATTCCTATTATTCAAGACATATGATTAATGCAATTAGGTAGTATTTTTCTCAACTTTGATATTTTTCTTGTGTAATTCATATTATCCTTATCTTTTTCTTTTCTTTTTTTTAAAAAATATTATGCTTTGGTTGCTTTAAAGTTACTGAACAAAGTTTAACTATTGTCAAATTTATTTTCTTCCTGAGTTTACATGCTGATTAAAATTCTGCCAACAAATTGTTTGAAATTATGTGAAGCAGAATCTGGCAATTCATGTTAATTGGATTTTGTGTCTTTTAATCTTTTTTGTTCTTATCTGAATTATTGATTCTGTCAGGTTATAGGACATTTGTCCTCTGCAATTTCGCATCTAGGCTCTGCCAGTTGGGGTCCCCAGGAATTTATGAAACAAAATATCATGCTCACAAAGCCCATGCCAAAGTTTGTATATGTGAAAGAATCCTCGATAAGTTGTTGTACTAGTTCTATGATTCAGGGGTCCTATAAAATTAAGCGGATGGATGTTATTCTTCATAATTCCCGGATGAGTGACACTTTCAACAGTTGTAAGGTCTTTTCAAATAGCCAGAAAATGGCAGAGATCAATTCCCCTGATTGTGGAATTTGGATTTCTGTTGATCAAGGAAGAGTCAAGGTAACTTGTGAAGAGGATAAAGTTGATATTCTTACTGATATCTGTAATATCAATTCAATTATATTTAGGTATCGGAAAAGTGACATAGATGAATCTGTATTCAAATCTCTGGGGACGCAATTACTTAATTGCTATCTTTACTTCTATCATCAGATTTCTTTTTCTAATTTCATGTTTACCTTATCTTTGAGTCCATGTAATGCCTCGTCTTCAGAAGGGTCGAGGAATATTCTCCACAGTTCTATTTCTAGAAATAATGAATTGAACGTGGAGAATTCTGACATGACAGTTAATTCTGAAGGGCAGGGTGGACAATCTATCTTTGTTCAGGCTCCGGACTTTGTTTCCATTTCACCATTTTCAAATTTTTGGTTGCATGTAAATGTTGCAATTAGTAGGATTCTCATAACGAGGTGCTCAGTGTATGATATCTTAGTTGGAGCCCATCAACTGAGTCAAATTTCGTCATCTCTCTCTGTCGGGGGAGACTTTCAGACCATCTCTTGGAAGATTCAGGTGATTTTTCTGTGGAGCATAAAGAATCTTGCCCTTTCTTTTAGTTGCATCTTCGAGTTTTCAAATTCATGCAGTTTTTTTTGTAATTTCCAGTCGTATTTACTCAATTGTGGTTTGTTTTGCTAAAAGAAACTCATCCCTCTTATGGTAATAACGTTTGTAGATGATGAGAGGCACATTGTCTTATAAAAAAAAAGGATAGGCACTCTGTCTATTGAGACTCTAATAAAATAAGGAAGATACTGTTTCTGATAATACAAATGTTTGTTCTCTTTCCAAACTTTTTTTCTGGCTTTTCTTTGCATGATATTTGTATGAATTGGGAGGAGGCCTTTATACCACTCCCTTCTAGTTGATTTTCTTTTTTTTTTTGTTTTTTTTTGTTTTTTGAACAAGAGGCAAAAACTTTTCATTGAAGAAATGAAAAAAGATTGATGCTTAAAGATACAAACTCCAACAAAGGAGTGGAAGTGTAATAAAAAAGAAATACAACAAATACCAAACTAAAGGACAAAAGTACAATACAGAAAACCACAAAAGAAACTATAAATGATATAAAAAAGCATTCCAGTTGAGACAAATATCTTGAAGAGAAAATCCAGCAAAAGACTTTGAGAGAGAACACTAAGAAGAGGCCTTTAGATGGGCTGCTTCAAATCTTTCAAACCAAGGAAGTTGCTTGCTGTGAAAAATTCTTTGATTTCTTTCCATCCATAACTCAAAAAGAATAACCTTCACCACATTTACCCATAGGAGATTAGCCTTGGAATTCAAAGAAAGACCAGTAATTAGTCACAAAGCTTTGTTCCTGAGAGTAAAATGAAAGACCCACCGACTATTGAACACTGAAAACAGCTTGTTCCAACAACATTTGGAATAGGAGCAATCAAAGAACACATGATTGAGGGAGTCACCATTCGAGAAACATAAAGAGCAAACCGATGGCAAGATGCATTTGGAAGGCATTTGTAAGGTATCCACACTCAAGTAACCTGTAAAGACAAGCAGAAAACACACAACACAGAGTATATGGATAAAATAACACTGTTGGATTGATTGTTCTTCAATCAACAGTGTGTTATTAGCTGATATATTGCTTTCCAACCGTCTAAAACAGCCACAAGAACACCACATCTTAGCTATTTTGAGAGAGCTGAGAACCTCTCCATTCTATTGTCAAAATGACCACAATTCTCATACCCAAAAACACTCCCAGCACAAACCCTACATAAACCTCATTACTCCCCCTCACAGAACCGTACAACAACCCATGATCCCCTAAAGACCCCACAACCTTAGGCCTAATTGCCCATTCTACCCTCCTTTGATAGGTTTTAGTAATTGGGGGGTCTTACAATACCCCCGGGGGTCAAAGACACCTTGTCCTCGAGGTGAAAACTCGGAAAGAGCTGCTTGATGTAGCTGATGGTCTCCCACGTGGCCACACAGTCTTGCTCCCCCTGCCACTGCACCAACCATTCCTCCTCACTGTGCTCAGTATTCCACCTCAATCCGAGAACCTCCTCGGGTTCAGCTTTCCACTCAAGCAATCTGATAAATTTGGTACCTGAGCTTGGATTTCTTCGGGAGTTCCTACCCTTTTCTTCAATTGGGATATGTGAAACAAGTCATGGTTCGTTGTTTCTAGAGGTAATTCCAGTCGGTAAGCAACCTCTCCCACGCGTTCAACAATTCTGAAAGGCCCATAGTATTTTGGTGATAATTTTTCACAACGTCTTTTCGCCAATGATTTCTGCCTATACGGTCGAATTTTCAAGTAAACTCAGTCACCCACCTCTAATTCCACTTCTCTCATCTTTTGATCTGCATATTTCTTCATTCGGTCTTGAACAATTCGAAGATGTTCTTTCAAGGCGACGAGGGACAAATCCTGTTCCTTCAGCTGTTGTTCCAACGTATTATTAGCAGTTTTTCTGTCCCCATATGAAATCAATGGTGGTGGTTGTCTCCCATACACAATATTAAAGGGAGTGGTGTTTATCGACATGTGGTATGTAGTATTATATCAATATTCAGCCTAAGGGACCCATTGTGCCCATTTCTTTAGGTGCTCTCCACAAAAACAATGTAAGTATGTTTCCAAACACCTGTTTACCCTCTCGGACTGCCCATCTGTCTGTGGGTGGAATGTTGTACTTTTCTTCAGCTGAGTGCCCTGTAGTTTAAATAATTCATTCCAGAAATGACTCACAAAGATCTTGTCCCTATGTTGATCGGGGAAAACCATGTAACCGCACAATTTCCTTGATAAACAAGGCTGCAACTTCCTTGGATGAGTAAGGGTGCTTAAGTGTAAGGAAATGGCAATACTTACTCAATCGATCCACCACGACTAGAATGGTATCTTAACCGGTCGACTTAGGTAATCCTTCAACGAAGTCCATGGTGATGTCTTCCCAAACACGGTTTGGGGCTGCCAATGGTTGCAACAATGCTGCAAGAGACACCGAATCAACCTTGTTGCGCTGGCCGATTGAGCATTTTTCAACATACTGCTTTACATCCGCTTTCATGTTCTTCCAATACAATTCCCTCGTGAGTCGCTTATACGTTCTCAAAAAACCCGAATGTCCACCTAACATCGAGTAATGGTAAGTGTGTAGGACTGTAGGAATGAGAGTGGCCTTACTGGATAACACCAATCTGTTTTTGTAGAACAATCGCCCTTGCTGCCAATCAAATTTCGGATGCTATTAGAATCCACTTGAATTTCCTCAATGACTTTCTTCAATTCAGGGTCCCTTCTACTTCTTTTTGTATGACTTCCACATCCAAAATATTAGGAACCGAAATCATACACATTTTCCCTTCATACACCACCCGAGAGAGCGCATTCGCCGACTTATTGCGCTGACTTGGATGATATTTAATCACAAAATCATAACCCAACAACTTTGTGAGCCATTTTTGATACTCGGGCTGCACCTCACGTTGTTCCAAGAGACTGGCCAAAGCCCTTTGATCAATCATAACAGTGAACTTCTGCCCCAACAAATAATGCCTCCATTTCTGAATAGATAAGACGATGGCCATGAGCTCCCTTTCGTACACTAACTTCATTCTGGCCCTTATCGACAATGCTTGGCGGTAGAAAGCAATGGGTCTCTGCTTTTGAGATAAAACTGCTCCAACCTCGATACCTGATGCGTCGGTTTTGATCACAAATGGCACACTAAAATCAATGAGGGCTAGCACTGGAAGGGTAATCATAGTGTGCTTGAGAGTTTCGAAGGCTGCGGTAGCTTCCTTAGACCACTGGAAGGAATCCTTCCGAAGCAATTAATTCAATGGAGTGGCCAACATACCATAGTTCTGGACGAATCTGCGGTAATAGCCCGTCAAGCCTAGAAACCCCCTCAGCTCTTTGATATTTCTAGGAATCGCCCACTGAATCATAGCCTTGACTTTCTCCCCATCCGCTTCCACCCCTTTTGTTGAGACTCAATGTCTCAGATAGGCCACCTTTTCTTGAGCAGATACGCATTTACTCCGATTAGCATACAACTTGTGGCACTTTAAAACTTCAAGGACTATCTCCAAGTGGATTATGTGAGTTAAATCAGGGCTATACACTAAAATGTCATAAAAAAGTACCAGTATGAACCCTATCAGATAAGGCCGAAAGACTTGATTCATCAATGATTGAAACGTGGCTGGAGCATTGGTCAGGCCGAAAGGCATGACGAGGAACTCATAGTGCCCCTCATGCGTTCGAAAAGCCGTCTTTGGCACATCACTCTCAAGCATCCTGATCTGGTGGTACCCTGATTTTAGATCTAGCTTGGAGAAGACTGATGATCCGTGGAGCTCATCCAACAATTCTTCTATTATGGGTATCGGAAATTTGTCAGGAATGGTTACCTGATTCAGGGCCCTATAGTCGACGCAGAACCTCCAACCTCCATCTTTCTTTTTGATCAAGAGGTTCGGGCTGGAATATGGGCTATTGCTTGGCCGAATAATGCCTGAAGCCAACATATCGCTAATCAATCATTCAATTTCTAACTTCTGGGCATGAGCGTACTTATATGGCCTCACATTGACCGGTTGTTGCCCTTCTTTCAACACAATTCGATGATCCACAGCTCTTGACGGCGGCAACCCCTCCGGCAAATCAAACACTGATTCGAAAGTTGCAAGCAAATCTTGTACTTGCTGAGGGCTCTCACTATTCTCTTCCTCACTCTCTGAAAACTCTTCCTCTCAAATATCTTCAATTTTCAGCCCCCTAAGTTCCATAAGGAACCCTTGGTCTTGTTCTGTCCATGATTTGGCTGGCATTTTCAAGGAAATTTCTGCCCTTGTCAGAGTTGGATCACCCTTGATGGTAACTCACGTGCCCCCCGAGTCCAAGATCAAGGTAAGTGTCGACCAGTCCACGCTCATAGACCCCATGGTACGCGGCCACTGCATACCTAATATGACGTCTACACTGCCCAGCTCGAGTGGTAGGAAATCTTCACATATTGACAACTCTGGTAGCGTTAATACCACTGATTTACAGACCCCCTTGCCCCTTGTGGCCAGCCCATTACCCATCACGATTCCGTAATTGGTGGTTTCCGTCCTCGGTAACTCTAACTCCTCGACTAATTTTTGCGAAATGAAATTGTGGGTGGCTCCACAATCTATCAGGACAACCACCTCACGGTCACCCACCACTCCCCTAAGCTTCAGATCTAACTTAAGCAATTCACCTACCTCGTTGATCTAAAGCTCGGTTTCTTCATGCAGCCTCTCACCTTGGTGCAACTCGATTTCTTCTAGCCCGTTCACTAGGAGGATTCGCAGCTCACAAACATCACGATTTTTACACTGGTGATTCACTAAATACTTTTCATCGCACCTGAAACAGAGCCCCTTCTCCCTTTTTGCTTGAAATTTCGCGTTTGACAGGCGTCGAGTTGGGGGTTCCCTACGATTAACTCCTCCCTTGTCAGGCAAAGTAATTGTTCGTGTGGGCACTGATTCATTGGGCCTAGGGTTAGTCTTTGCTACCGAGTTTGGGCCCGAATTAGGAGAGTTAGTTTTCCCCCCTTCTGGGCCGAGCCCACTCCCCGTGGTTTCCCTGGCCAATTTCATTGCTGCATCCCTATCTTCAATTAATTGGGCCTGCTTCATTATCTCCTCTAGCCTAACTGGTTGACGGCTGCCCTAATCGCTGGTTCTAAACCATTAAGGAAAGTGTTTTCTAGTACGTCTTCCGGCAAGCCTGGTAACGGCGCTGAATAAATCTCAAACTGTTTTCTGAAATCAGCCACTGTCCCTTCTTGCTTCATGCCAAGAAACGAGCGCAAAGGTTGCCTTCCTGAGATGGACGAAACCTTTCAAACAATCGAGTTTTCAGATAGTTCCATGTTCGAATCTCCTTTCTATTGTGTGCCCATCGATACCACTTGACCACGTATGGTTCAAAATTGATAATGGAGACTGTGATCTTTTCCTTATCCGTCAACTGATGAATGTCAAAATAATTCTCAGCCCTGAAGAGCCACGGATTAGGGTTTTCTCCACTAAAAATGGGCATCTCGAGCCTTTTCAACTTGCTGCGTTCGCCTCCCCATGAGTCCTTGCTCTGAGATGATTTCCCTTCCTCCGTTTCTCCCTTCATCAATGGTACTTCCAAATTCTCTTCATCTTTTTTTTTTGAGCCGAAGCTTCAGTAACAAGCGAGGCAGTCTTCCCTTTGTTGAGGGTCGTATCTGCTATCATCAACGTCAACTTCTCCAGAGTATTCTCGATCCCTTGAACTGCGAGCTTCACCCCGCCGATATCTTTTTGTCACTGCAACCCGTTCTACAATCTCCTTCTGAGCCATTTTGCGTGTTCTCCCCAGGATTACACTCTCTGATACCAATTTGTAAGCTATCCACACTCAAGTAACCTGTAAAGACAAGCAGAAAATACACAAGACAGAGTATATGGATAAAATAACACTGTTGGATTGATTGTTCTTCAATCAATAGTGTGTTATTAGCCGATATATTGCTTTCCAACAGTCTAAAACAGCCACAAGAACACCACACCTCAGCTATTTTGAGAGAGCTGAGAACCTCTCCATTCTATTGTCAAAATGACCACAATTCTCATACCCAAAAACACTCCCAACACAAACCCTACATAAACCTCACTACTAGGGGTGTGCAAAAACCGACCCAAACCGACGAACCGAACCGAACCGACTGGTTCGGTCCGGTTTCTATAAAATTTTTAATTTTTTCGGTTTAAATTTTTAAAAAACCGAAATTTTCGGTTCGGTCTTCGGTTCATCCTTTTAAAAAACTTGAAAAAACCAAACCGAACCAAACTTTTTAATTAACTTAAAAATCCTTTAGTCCAACCCACCATCCAATAGTTAATATCCAAAGCCCAAAGTCCAAGATGTCACTTTCAAATATTAATTACACTCTTCCTTTCAATCAACCATCAATCACCCTCATTTTTTTCCCTCTCTTCTCTTTCCCATATACGAAACTCTTCCCTTTTTCACTTTCTCATCCTCTTCTTTTTCTATCATTTTTTTCTCATACAACTTAATCTCTTCTTCTTCTTCTTTTCCTATTATTTTTTCTCTCTTACAACTTAATCTCTTCTTCTTCTTCTTTTCCTATCATTTTTTTTTCTCTTACAACTTAATCTCTTCTTCTTCTTCTCCTTTCATTTTTTTTCTCTTCTTCTTCTTCTTTTCCTATTATTTTTTTCTCTTACAACTTAATCTCTTCTTCTTCTTCATTTTCTATCATTTTTTTCTCTTACAACTTAATCTCTTATTCTTCTTCTCCTTTCATTTTTTTTTCTCTCCAACTAATCTCATCTTCTTCTTTTTCTTTCATTTTCTTCTCTCCAACTTAATCTCATCTTCTGTTTTTTCCTCTCCATCTTTGCCCCTACCACCGCCAACGTCTCACTCCCGCAACCACCTACAACCACCGGCTATGCTACTTATTTTCTTTGTTTCTCACCGTCGTTAACTTCATCTTTCCCTTGCCCTCATCTCTCGTCGGACGTGTAAGCAAAAATCGGTTAAAAACCGAACCGAACTGGTTGAAACCGAAACCGATTGGTTCGGTTTTTAACCGAAACCGAGGATAACATCGGTTTCCTCGGTTTATGATATCTCAGAACCGATACGTTCGGTTCGGCCATCGGTCCAGGTCAAAACCGGACCAAACCGAACCGTGCACACCCCTACTCACTACTCCCCCTCACAGGACCGTACAGCAACCCACGATCCCCTAAAGACCCACAACCTTAGGCCTAATGCCCATTCTACCCTTCATTTGATAGGTTTTAGTAATTGGGGTCTTACAGCATTTTCCTTTGCAAAACTTCTGAGGTATTAAGGCTACCATTACATAATCCACAAAAGAATGTTAATTCTTTTGATTTGGACCTTTTGGACTTCCAGAGGGCTGTAAAAAGCTCTTTTTCCAAAGGAATCGAGGAGACCAAATGTCGAGATAAAGATTTAACTGAAAAAGAACCCGAGGAATCAAGAGACCAACTTCTAAAATTTTCAATATAACCAATTTTAAGAGAAAAAAGTCTGCCCAACAGTAACTGTAGTTCAACAAATTCCTCCTTAATAGTCTTTGAAAAGTAATGTTCCAAGAGCGAATTTGATGGTCTTTCTTGGTTCTTTTTCTTTTGCTCCCACTGGGCTTTGTCTCTTTTGTTTTTTTTTTTTTTTTCCTTTTTTTCCCCTCTCCAATTAATTCACTGAAAATTTTGTTTCTTGTCAAAAAATGGAAGGATGCTTTGATATAGTACAAGTCTAGGTTTCCAAACTGTCAAGTAATTTATCAATACAGCAACAAATAAGTACTACTGTGCTGTTGCATCTTGCAAATTACGAAGTTCAAACAATTGCCTTCTAAGTAGATTGAAACATGGTGCTAATTGACAGGGTGGTCTTCTTTTCCTCGAAACAATGGCTTTGGCGTTCTTTATCAGTTGTTTTGATAAATACTGTCAGGCCATAGGGAGTCTTTTGTCTATGTTGCAATTTTCTGATCAACAAGATAAGAAGGCTCAAGAAATGATGGAAATTACTAGATTGGAGGATAGTGCTACTGACAATGTCGTTGACGAGACTACTGACTCTTTTTTAAGAGTCAAAGGGAAACCTCTGGAAGTTTTTATGCTCAATGTCTCTAAAATTTTTCTTGTTCTCGTCGTCAAAAATGAATCTGGTAAATCATTTTTTCTTTGGTTCTATTTTAATAATATCTGTACCCCTACTTGAATATTGGTCCTTTTCTGCAGGTGTAATTTGGGAATTTGTGATTGAAGTTGATGCCGATTTAAAATTTCAATTGGCTGATAATAGGAAAAAACTTGTAGTTAATCTTTATCACTTGTCAATTCTCTCCCAACAAATTGAGGAGACCTTACGAAACAACATTCAAATTCCTCATTTTTCTTCAAATTTGCCATCCCATGTTGTAGCTGGAGAATTTTCTTCAGGTTCTCAACATACGAAGGGAGTTCAGACAGATAATAATGCAAGTAGTTCGAAACATCCGGTTTCTCATGAAAATTTTTCTAGAAATAGTCATGTCACTGCACCTTTCTGCAAGCATTGTTTATTGGAGAACTTAGTCGCTTCCTTGTCAATTGAGAAGACCTGTAGTGATCATATAGGTTTATCAAGTAAAGCTTGGGCTGGCAGAGGCTCTATGTCAGGGTTGGATCTCACATTGTCTCATTCTGAAATACGGGTGGGTCCTACATTTCTTAAATAAGCTTTACCAACACATTTTCTCTTTACTGCTAAGACCACCAATTTTTAGTGTTGGGTATCTACTTGGGATCCATTTTCTATTTCTCTTTTCATTATATAACTATGTATATTTTTTTGATTGCCTCAGATGATTTTGTTAACTATTTCATCATTTTCTGGACCGAACAACAAGAAAAAGAAAAATGAATTGGCTAAAAGGAAATGGTCCAGTAGCCAGGAAGTTGATGCTAATACCACAGAGACATTTTCTACTGATGTGGAAACCCTTGTTCCTGATGGTATTTATCATTTGAAGGTTTCTAAATAACAATTTTCCAATTGTTTGTTATCTTGAGCTAATTATTTCCATGAACTATAAAGGAGCGATTGTAGCAATCCAAGACATCCATCAGCACATGTACTTCAGTGTAGAAGGTGGTGACAGGTACAATTTGGTTGGTGTAATGCACTGTTCTCTTGTGGGAGACCGGGCTTTATTCAGGGTAATTCTGTGAATCTATTTGCTTCATTCAATGCAGGCATACTTTTTTTTTTTTTTTTTACTACTTTGCTATTACGATTCCAGCTATAGCTCCTTTGCTTAACCTTCTCTTTCACTTGACGCTAGTTATTGCATATAGTTTTCATCAAGCCATGTCCTTATATTATGTTGGTAAGATATTCTAGTCTATGGGATGAGAGCTCTTGGGAATTAATGGCTAGCTATTAGCTAACATGGACACTTTTGAAATAGTTGGACCACCTTTTTTGGAAAGGTAGAATTTTCTTTCTCGTGAAAAATATGCTGCTTACATTAGTCCCAACTTTATTTCCTCTTTATTTCTTTCAATAACTCAACTTCTTTCACCAATTAAGTAGCAGTGATAAGAAATTGTTTCATCGAAGTGGATGAAATATGTAAGAAATGTTAATGTGAGACCTGTAACTCAAGATTGAGAGAATACTCTATGTATTTAGTACACTACAGTCACATATATGTGGGTACATCATAGCACTAAGTTAAAAAAATGTAAAATTACAATAAAGGACAAATGTGGATGTTTTTGGAGAAATTATTTTTCTTATTCAACAAAGGACCCAATAATGGGTAAATATAATACCAAATAAATTTCAACTAAGGAAACTAATTATAAAAGGAAATGATATTAAATATTAATTAAAAGATAAAAATAATAATATTTAATTTAAACATAATCATACTATATACAAATCTATACTCCCCCAAAGTTGGCTTGTATATAGAATACAAGCCAAGCTTGGAGTTGAATTCATCAAGCTTGTCTTGGTAATGCTTTGGTGAGAATGTCATCGAGATGGAACATAGTTTAGTTCCACTCTGCTACTGTTGAGAATATGGTTTGAGAGTAGGGATGGCAACGGGGCGGGGGGAACCCCATCCCTGCCCCCGGATGAAGATCTAATCCCCATCCCCATCCCCACCATTTGGAGTCGGGAACGGGGACGGGGATTCCCCGTTCGGGGATCCGTCCCCGCTTTCTAGGGGATTCCCCATTTATTTTTCAATAACAATTTATTTTCTAATTTTATTTTATATATATTTTTAATAACAGTCTTTCATTTTATATATTCACATTTCTTTCTTTTTTTGCATAATATTATAAGAGACACAAACGAACACAATTTAAAACAAATAAATTACAACAAATATTCATGTTGCATAATATAAACTCAATATTCATGTTCATAAAGTTACAACAAAATAAAATACAAATGTAAAATGCTTGAACAACTCATAACAACTCAATTCATTTTCTTGTCTCTCTTTTCTTGATCAACGACCGTCATCAAATATGGTAAAAAAAATGTCCTCCGATACCATGTTAAATCACAAATCAACCCAAAAGCTTAAGTTGATGGGTTATGGTAAATTTAATTATATCAACACTCTAACACTCTCTCTCACTTGTGAGCTTGGAAATTTGTAAGAGGCCTAACACGTAGAAATCAATAGCTGATGGGTCATGGTAAATTTAATTATATCAACACTCTAACACTCCCTCTCACTTGTGAGCTTGAAAATTTGTAAGAGGCCTAACAAGTGGAAATCAATATTAATTGGGGGAGGAAATGATATTTCAGGGGTTCGAACTTAGGACCTCCTGCTCTGATACCATGTTAAATCACCAATCAACCTAAAAGTTTAAGCTGGTGGGTTATGATTTTAATTATATCAACACTCTAACAGTTTGATATCATTTTCACCAAAAAGATTAATTGAAAATTAAAAGAACAAAGTTGTTTAAAAAAAATAGTTTAAAGAACAACTACAAGGCTGTTTTTTTTTTTTTTTTTTAACAAAAACTTTCTGATTGTTTGATATCTTTTTCACCCAAAAGATTTAAATTAGTAAACATAAGCAAAAACATAAAGTTCATAACAAAAAATTAAAAGAACAATGTTGGTTTAAAAAAAAAAAAACAGCTTTAAAATGGAACTACTCACCTACACTGTGCAACAACGGCGGGTTGCCAGCTGAACGGTGGCAGCGACATGGCGATCTTGTCAGCGGTGGCACTAAGGCAGTTGCTGTTTGCGTCTGCGTCTGCCGAAGCTAGGGATGACAAAGGTTAGACAGACTGAGAAAGTTGAGAGATGAGATGAGAATCTGAGATAGATCTAGGTTTAATCAATGTATTGTGCTTGGGCTTGGGCAGTTGGGTTAGAGTGTAAAAATAGGATGAATATAATATATGTAGAATTGGGCCTTAAACATATGGGTTATTGCCTATTGGGTTGGACAATTATATCATAATACTATATTATAAATTTTATTATAATAAATAATTAAAAAATTAAATAGGGCGGGGTCGGGGATGGGGCAGGGATGGTCGGGGTGGGGATACCATTCCCATCCCCGATCGGGGACTTGATCAATGTCCCCGGTTCCGTCCCCGATCAAACTGGGGATTCCCTAACTCGATCGAGTCGGATCCCTGCGGGGTTTTTTGCCATCCCTATTTGAGAGGAACAAAAGGGATATCCCATCTCCCCTCTTTTTTTTATGAGCTTTTGTGTGAATGATATATGAGCTTAGTGAATAGAATAACATTTGAGAATTCTCTCATAATTTTCTGTTATTTATAGGCTTAAACTGTGAGGGAGAAGAGTACAATATTCTGACATAAATGATAAATCAACCAAGGACTCATTTTTTATTTATTTCTGTATTTGTGTTTTATGATTTTCCTCTTCACTTGAGAGACCACAACAACATTTATTCCCTTGACTTGGCATACACTATCGATGTGCAGGTTAAATACAAAAAACAGAGATGGTCCTCACCAGTGTCGTGGTTCTCCTTGATATCATTGTGTGCAAAGAATGCTACAGGCGAACAATTGAGATTGAACTGTTGTCCAGGATCTGGAGTTGTTAACATATCTGGCATTGATGATAGGGATACGACACTATGGGGAGCATTTTCTTGGACGCCTGGAGGTCAAAAAGGTGATACAGACTGGGAACCATACAACCAGTTTGCTAAAAGAACTTTTTATCTAGTGAACAAGAACAACGACTGTGGTATTGCATTTGTTGATGGGGTTCCAGAGTTTGTCAGAAAACCTGGAAATCCTTTTAAGTTTAAAATCATCCATGACTTTCCTACAGTTCATGGTGTTGCTAATACGAACCATTATCTTACTGGGACTCCTGGAACCAGTGGTGAACAAAATTCTCACATGGATGAGAGAATATCTGGAACTGATGGGATGTTGCCAAGCATTGATATTTCAATTTATATTTCTCTCACCATCGTTCATGAAATATCTGATACGGATGACAAATCGCCTCTCATTCGTGGTTGCCTTAGTAATATGAAACTGACCCTACAAATTTCATCAAATAAAACCAGGGTCCTTTGCACATCTAATGCTGAATTACATTATTTTGACGTTCAAAGAAATTTATGGTGAGTATTTGTGCTGAATGGAAGTATGCAGCTACCTTTGATGCCCATCCATTTGAAGATTTATCTTTGCCCTTCCCCTTAATTTAGTTTCGATTCCTTTTCATAAATTTTTCTCAAATTTGTAATGCAGGCAAGGGATTCTCAGCCCAGTTGACTTTTGCCTTTACTACCGTTTCAGTGCTAAAAGCAATAGCACAGAAACAATTTTGCATGGGGTTCCTGTGCATATGTATTGTAGAATGGAGGAGGTATTATCATTTTCTCATAGGAAACAGAGTATATCATTTAATTTAGACAGTTTCTTGACCCTGCAGTTAGCCCATTGTTTTCTCATTACACATCTCAATGATATATTTTTGTGGTATATTGGTAGTTGGACATATCCTTAAATGAGACCTCGCTGGATGTAGTTCTCTTTGTCATTGGGAAATTAGACTTGGCTGGTCCGTATGCAGTGAGAAGCTCTGTCGTTCGTCCGAATTGTTGCAAGGTTTGCTTTTCAAGATGTTATTTGTTATTGGTCTGTATGAATCACTTACTGCATGCCGGCATGATTCCATTTACTTAGGTGCTGGTATTATAGAATCCTAAGTTCCAACTTTTTCCAATTTAGAAGCAAACTATTCTAGGCCATGTTCAAAGTTTCAAACAATAGTTTTACTTTTGTCCATTCTACGATTTGATTGTAATGGCTCCTGATTTTAGCTTATAGGTCTTCGATCTTTTTTTTTCTCAGGTATTTCCATGTGCTCGATTTTTTTATATGTATTTCTAATCCAATCTAGAAATGCTTCCTTATTTAAGTGACCACCAAATATTTGAAGGTTAACTCTCATACGTGAGTCTAGCTGGTTTTGATTTCTTGGTTGCAATCTTGCTTGCATAATATTCTTACTTGATGCCCAACATATGGTGGTTCTGTGGACTAATCTTGATTATCATCTCTTCCATTATTCTTTGTGCTCAAGGCCACCTTTTTTTCAAGGTGTCTTTGGAATTATCTCATATTTTTTTTTATTCATAATTTCAAAATAAAGATTGCAACAACTTAAATACAAAAGAAGAAGTTCAAACAAGGTAAATTAATCTAATCAATCCCTAAACTTTAGGAAGAAAAATATGTCATAATTGTTATTGTGAGACCAAATATGAGAGCATTCTTATTCATTCTATACAATAGAGCCAAATATATATAGGCATACATGGAAACCCTAAACTAGTAAAAGTAAAATTACAATAAAGGACAAAGGATTAATAAGCTCCTAAATCTACATATATACTATAACACCCCCCCTTAAGCTGGAGCATATATGTTAATCATGCCCAGCTTGTTACAAAGATAATCTATTCGAACTCCATTTAAAGCTTTCGTGAAAATATCTCCTAATTGTTCTTCAGTCTTCACATATCCAGTAGACACTAAACCTTGTTGTATTTTCTGACGAACAAACGATATGTTTAGTTCGCTCATGAAATATTGGGTTGGATGAAATATGAAGGGCAGCTTGGTTGTCACACCACAACTTGGTCGGAACTGTAGTATTGAAGTCTAACTCGATCAATAGTTGATGTACCCACATTATTTCACATACTAATTGTGCCATAGCTCTGTATTCTGATTCAGCACTCAAACGAGAGACTACATTTTGTTTCTTACTTTTCCATGAGACCAAATTGCCTCCAACAAAAAACACAATAGCCAAAAGTCAATCTTCTATCTTCTCTTGATCCTGCCCAATCGGCGTCTGAAAAACACTTAATCTTCATATGACCATGATCTTTATCAAAGATCTCACGTCCAGGTGCAACTTTCAAATAACATAGAATTTGTTGTACTGCGGCCCAATGATCCACTGTCGGTGAAGACATAAACTGACTCACAATGCTTACCGAATAAGCTATGTCTGGTCGTGTCACTGTAAGATAATTCAACTTTCCAACCAATCTTCTATATCTCTCAGGATCTTTAAATGGTTCTCCATCTTTTGTAAGTTGCAAATTAGACATCATTGGAGTACTACATGGCTTGGCTCCCAATTTTCCTATCTTAGATAGCAAATCAAGCACATATTTCCTTTGTGACATAAAGATACCTTTCTTACTTCTCATTATTTCAATACCCAAGAAGTACTTTAACGTTCCCAAGTCTTTAGTATGAAACTGACTTTGGAGGAAAGTTTTGAGAGATAAAATGTCTGATGTATCATTTTCGGTGATAACAATATCTTCAACGTATAGAACGAGTAGAATGATACCACTCTTTGTTCGTCGGTAGAAGACAAAGTGATTCGACTTGCTTTTCTTCATTCCAAATTGCTCAAGTGCTTGACTAAATTTTCCAAACCATGCTCGTGGACTTTGTTTCAACCCATACAAAGATTTGCGAAGGCGACAAACTTTATCATTCTCCCCATGAGCAACAAACCCTGGTGGTTGCTCCATATAAACTTTCTCCTGAAGATCACCATGGAGAAATGCATTTTTAATGTCAAGCTGATGCAAAGGCCAACATTGAGAAGCAGCTATGGAAATGAATAGCCTGACAAAAGTTAGTTTAGTGAGAGGAGAAAATGTATCAAAGTAATCAAGCCCATGGGTCTGAGCATAGCCTTTGGCAACAAGGCGAACTTTTAATCGAGCAACTGAACCATCAGGATTGACCTTAACGACAAACACCCATTTACATCCAATATCTTTATTTCCTACAGGATGAGATACTAAATCCCAGGTACCATTATCATCTAAGGCATTCATCTCTTCTATCATTGCATTGCGCCAACCAGGATGAGACAAGGCTTCATGAACAGTTTTAGGGACCGAGATAGATTCAAGAGATGCAATAAAAGAACATGTAGAAGATGACAAGTGGTCATAAGAGACAAAAGAGAAAATAGGAAAAGTACAAGAACGTTTACCTTTACGAAGAGCAATAGGAAGCTCGTCACTTGGTCTTGGATCTGATGACGAAGAATCTTCTGGTACAAGACATTCGCTTGGAGGTTGTTGCCATATAGAGTATACTTGAGTAATAGGTGGGCGAGTAGGGACAAATGTTAAAGTAGATGGATCGGGAGAGGGTGTAGGAGACACACGTGTGTAGATAAAAAGATCGTCATCCTCCCCCTGACTTGTACTAGGCAAAGATGAACCGAAAGGTTTGTCCTCAAAGAAGGTAACATCGCGAGATACAAGATACCTATTCGAACTAGGACAAAAGCAACTATATCCTTTTTGAACACGAGAATAGCCTAGAAAGATGCACTTCAAAGATTTGGGGTCTAATTTTGTCAGATTAGGATGAACATCTAGAACAAAACAAGTACAACCAAATATTTTCGGCTCAAGAGGCAACAAAGGTTTTGTTGGGAATAAAACATGATAGGGAATCTGACCTTTAAGAACAGATGAAGGCATATGATTAATCAAGAAGCAGGTTGTGGAAATTGCATTAACCCAAAAATGCTTTAAAACATGCATTTGAAATGATAATGCTTTTGCAGTTTCAAGAAGATGCCTATTCTTTTGTTCAACAACTCCATTTTGTGATGGAGTATCAACACAAGATGAATGATGAAGAATTCCATGCTTACATAGGTATGCACTAAGGGGTTGTTTGGGGCAAGGGTTATAATAACCTGTGTTATAATAACCCATGGAATACTCTGCACCCCAAACACAGACTATTATAACCCCAGACTAAACAACTCTGCATTTTAAACAATATTATATTATTTCACATACTATTATAACCCACAGACTATTATAACCCATGTTATTATAACCCACTCAGTGCCCCAAACAACCCCTAAGTGCTTTAGAAAAGTACTCACCAGCATTGTCGCTTCTCAAGATTTTAAGGGAAACACCAAATTGAGTTCGAATTTCAGCATGAAAGTTACAAGAATGAGAAAGTAACTCAGAACGACTCTTCATACAATATAACCAAGTCATGCGAGAGTAATCATCAACAAAGGTAACGAAATTTCGAAATCCAGATTTTGACACAACTGGACAAGGACCCCAAATATCAGAATGAACTAATTCGAAAGGTGCACTTGCTCGGTTATTGATTCTAGGGTTTGAACTAAAATGATGAAGTTTGGCAAATTGACATGAGTCACAATTTAATGAAGACAAGTTATGAAATTGAGGACAAAGCTTTCTTAGTCCTGAAAGAGATGGATGACCTAAACGACAATGGGCATCAAAAGGAGAAACGACTCCAGAACATGCAACTTTTGGTACTTGATGATCAAAAGTGTAAAGTCCTCCAGATTCATGTCCTTTACCAATAATCTTCTTTGTCACAAGTTCCTGAAACCAGCAATAGCCAGGATAGAATAAGACACAACAATTAAGGTCACGAGTGAGTTTACTAATAGAGATCAAATTAAAGGAAAGTTGAGGTAAATGTAGAACAGAGGATAAAGAAAGAGATGGGGTTAGATTGACTGTGCCGATCCAAGGACCGACGATTTTGATCCATCTGCCAAAGTAACATTAGCAAGGGATGTAGATGAAGAAAGAGTGGAAAACAAATTGGAATTACCTGTCATATGATCGGTAGCACTAGAATCTATGACCCATTTGGTAGAAGAAGAGAGAAGACAATTATTCATGTTACCTGACTTAGCAATGGTTGTAATAGGGGTAAGCGCAAATGATGAAGAACATGCTTTCGATGATTTCTAGTATGGTTGAAATTTAGCAAACTCGGCTATAGAATTAACAAATGGCTTCTTATATGAATCATGGGTGGATTGATGCTGCGATTGAACCACATTAGACATCACTGCCAGTTCTTGTTCCGCCATAGGTCAATGACAAATGTAAAACCGCAAAATCAAATCTAAAACCACGAAATCAGACTCAAATGACTGCAAAACTTTTGAAAAATTGCTGAAAAACTGATCTGAAAGGAGTTCCTAATCAAAAATCTCTAATTCTTTCCAAACCAACTTCTAACACGAGCTAATTATGACCAAAATAACCACATAAATAGGTCGGGAGTTGGACAAAACAGCAAGCCACGAAATCAGAGCAAATTCCGGTGACTCACGTGCTCACATGCGCTGACGCGTGGGAATGACGCCAGAATCTTCAAGCGGCTAGTGAGGTCCATGTGCATAGAGTTTTCCGGCCGGATTTCACGTACCAACTGATTGGAAAGTGGGCTTTCGTTTGGTCTGGGCAGTGACAAAAAAATACTCTGGCAACAGGCGGCGGCGGCGGAGGTTCCGATTACAGTGGCGACAGCGGACCTTGGCAGCGGTGGTGAAACACAAAACCTAAGGTAGAAGACCAAACCCTCCAAAAGGTGTTCCAAACCTCAAACCCTAATTGTTCACAAATCCCTAAAACTCATAAAACCCTAATTGTCCTAGGAAAGACCCAGTGCTCTGATACCATGTTATTGTGAGACCAAATATGAGAGCATTCTTATTCATTCTATACAATAGAGCCAAATATATATAGGCATACATGGAAGCCCTAAACTAGTAAAAGTAAAATTACAATAAATGACAAAGGATTAATAAGCTCCTAAATCTACATATATACTATAACAATAATAATGAAAGAATATGCAGAATATCAAGCTGTATAAAGCTATAAAATATTAGATATTATTTATTTCCTTGGATGTTAATTTGTAGAGTTGTAATTGTTTGGTTAAATTACAAGTTTAGTTCTTAAACTTTCAAATGTTTGTGTCTAATAAGTCCTTGAACTTTAAAAATGTCAAATTGGTTCCAAAACTTTCAATTTTGTATCTAATAGGTCCATGACACATTCAACCTTTGTTAAAATTTATGAATCTATTAGACCTAAAATTGAATTTTGTATCCAATAGGACATTAAACTTTCGATGTGAATTTTAAAGAATGTCGAATAGGTATAGTATCTATTAGACACAAAATTGTAAGCTTAAGAACTTATTAGACACAAAATCAAAAGTTTTGGGACTTATTAGACATTTTTTTAAACTTTAGGGATCTATTAGACATAAAATTGAAAGTTTCAGAACCTATTAGATGCTTTTTAAAGTTCAAGGACCTATTTGACGCAAACTTGAAGGTTCAGGGACTTTAATGTTACTCATTGATCCCATAGAAACTGTGGAAGGGAATTGAGTGTGAAGAAATTTAATAAGGTGATTGATGGGAGTGGAACTTGCATAAATTCCCAGTCTAATGGGGAATTTACTAGACCAAATTAGAGGGAAGAATGGATATACTCATTGATAGACAAAAATTAAGTGCAAGTCTACACGATTTGGGAAGCAAATTAAGTTATTCAAAGAATAGCCTGGCCTATATTTTCTTCTTTGACCAATGAATGGTAAGTTTTCTCGTATGTCCTGATCTGCATTTACATGACAGGTGGAGAACCGGTTTGGTGTCAACCTTCTCTGTCAATTCCACAACAGGCAGAGTCTGACGATAGGAAGATTTCAGTCTGCTTTCATCTCTCTTAGGTACTATAATCTGTATATATTTACTTCTTAGCTCTTAATATCCTTGCACTTGAAATTTTTTTTCTAACTATTTATTTAAAATTTTGGATCTAACTGTGATTTAACATGGCGTCAGAACATAAATCCATGAATTCAAATTGTTGTTTCCTCTCGTTTTCATGGTAATAGTTCAAGTATCAAGTCTTGTGTTATATTTGAGTCCAAACATGGGGGAAGTGTTGGAAAATATCGAAAGATTGAATTTGCCATAAGTTATAAGTTCAAGTTTCAGATTTAATGGTGATTTCAAAATCTTAATGCCTGTGGAAAGGAAAAGGATGTTGGAAAGAAATTTGTTAATCAATTCACAAAATAACAAGCAACCCAAGGCTCTTAAAAAGCCTTTGGTAGCAATGGCAATAACCAAATAGTAACAACAGCGTTCCTTGTGTGTTAATATCAAACAACTGCAGTCACCATGTTGAAAACAATTAACTACCTCCAAAATTTGTAATAAGAAAAAACAAGAAAATCAAATAATTACATTACATGATGTGCATATGTTGCTGGAGCTAGTATGTATTTGACTTGTAACGGTTCAATATATGGTTGAAGTTGTCACCTATCAGTCTCTTGAGGAATCTTTTTTCCTTGCAATAATTCATATAGATAAATAAATGCTTTTGTTTGTTCATTGTTGTTTGAGATTAAATTATCTCGGGGGTATTTCATGTCTATAAGGCACCCAGGATCACCAGACCAACCTCTTGAGAGTGGATCAGTTATTTCAATTCAACTTAGTGAAACTGAAAATTTTACAACTCCTATCCATATTGGCGAGTTACAACCCCAAACATTTGCTTGGAGAACACGTATAAAATCTGTGAAAGGTATCCTCAATATTCTTCTTTTCTATTACTGGTCATTGACTTGTTTGCTTATTATACTGTTTCCAGAGAAATAAAATACTCTGTATATTTCAAGAATATACAACCTAGGTCTTCTTATACAAGAGAAAAACTTTTTACAAATAAAAGAAAGAATAGATAGAGACAAAGATAACATAATTATAAAATATTGACAACTCTCGGATTGCATAGGATGAAAGACGAAAAACAAAGCTCTCCTAGCCAAATGGGTTTTGGCGATACTATGAAGAGAGAGGCTTTATGGAGAAAGGTTATAGATGCAAAGTATGGCTCCTCCTCTCATAATAACAAACCTGGTATGGCCTCTTTTTCTACTGCCCATGGGCCTTGGAAATCCATTTTGAAGCAGCAAACCTTTATTCATGACCATATTGTTTGCAAGGTTGGCAATGGTGCCTCCACATCTTTCTGGTTTGATAGCTGGTTATTGAATGAGCCTTTGTTATTTTTTTTCCCCACATTTTTACCATATCCATCTTTAAACAAGCATCAGTAAAGAATAATAGGAAGATAGAACCAGGCTTCTGGGACTTGAGAATGGGACGCAATCTGAAGGATAAAGAGGTTGATGAATTGGCTGAATGCACTGCCTATCTACCATCCACTTGTCTTCATTAGATGTTTGGATTTGAAAACCAGAGTGCAAGATTCTCTATAAAATCCCTTTCACTGGACTTGGCAAGAAAAGGAGATTCCTCTAATTTTCTCCTTAATGAATCAATCTGAGACCACTACCCAAAGAAAATTAAGTTCTTCTCTGAGAGCTTAGTCGCCGAGCCAACAATACCCAAGGCAAGCATCCCTTACATAGCCCTATCTCCTCGTTGGTGCTCTCTTTGCAAGAATAGTGCTGAGCCACAAAGCCATATTTTCTCTCTTGTAACTACACAAAAGCATTCTTGGAGGACATATTAGCAGCTCTATCTCCTAATTGGTCAACGGCTCTTCCAAATGATTCTAAGAGTATTCTATTACTCACTCTTGTGGGTCACTCTTTCAAAAAGGAAAAGAGGACCCTTTGGATGCATTTCATTGCAAAAAGGAAAATAAGACCCTTTGGATGCATTTCATCAAGGCATTTTTCTAGACTACCTAGAACAAAAGAAACCATAGAAATTTTCAAGACATAACAATCTTATGATAGGTTTTTTGGTCATCGCATGGTGTAAATTGTCTCCTCTTTTTTAACGATAAAGTTTTTCCAACGGGAGGTTTTATGTAACTCCTTTGGATTGGAGTTTTCTCCCCCTATAATTTCATACCATCAATGAAATTGTTTCTTATAAAAAAAAATGTTAACAAGTAATATTTACAGCTAATATTCTTATCATAAATACCAATACTTTCCTTTGAGCTGGTTTAAAAATGTCTTCCATACGAACTTGTCAATTACTTTGTCAAATTGCTTCTTTGATAGTCTCTTAGTATATTAGTTTGTCAAATTGCCTCTTTGATAGTCCATTAGTACATTAGCAAGGTCCAACTTACAAGAACAATATGAAAAGCCAATGAGCCAAATCAACAAAAACCACTCCCACTAGTGTACCTTCACTCATTGTATTACAAGGAGAAGTAATCCTCTCCTTGCAACCAAGACCCAGAAAACTCCTCTGTTGACGTGCATCTTTCTTTCCAAGCACAAGCTCTATTGACATGCCAAGACCCGAAAAAAACCCTCCAGATGCAGGCCACTTATAAGATGAAAGATACATTATTAAAATTGATAGGCTATAAATTAGGCTGAACTGGAAATGGCACCATTTACTTCACAAAACAGATGAAAAAGAATGAAAGAAATATATGATTTTATAGATACTGTTGGATTATTGATTTTCCTTTCTCAATTTGTTGCTTATTGAGGCAAATCTTTCGGGAATGCCACTAAGGATATTCACGTACACTTCTCATTTCTTCCATAGGTTCAAGAACTTATCCAGGACCACTTATTGTGGTTGACATTTCTCAGCATCCCGAGGTAATTTGTATCGCTTTGTGAACAAATTGTTTTAATAGAATTCACAATTGTTAAAGATGATTGCACTAATTTAACCTTTTTTTCCCTCTTCTTTGCAGGATGGTTTGTCAATTGTGGTTTCCCCTGTAACGAGAATACATAATGAAAGTGGACTAACCATGGAACTTCGATTTCGACGAAACCAGCCGAAAGAAGATGAATGTGCTTCTGTGTTGCTAAAACCTGGAGATGTGATTGATGATTCAATGGCAATGTTTGATTCTTTAAATTCTTCCGGTGGATCGAGGAAGGCATTAATGTCTCTAAGTGTTGGTATGTGGTATGCCTAATCTAAATGCGGTCAGTTTTTTCTTTGTGAAATAAAGGAAGTGAAATTTTATGCTGGCAATTACCTCAAAATATTTTAAGATCTTCAAGTTCACAAAGTTTTGATTGCTCCTTGATTTTCTTTCATTGTATTACAAGATAGTTTTTCATCATTATGCTCTCTCATTTGTTACCTCTCCCTTCTTTGTCCATGGAAAAAAAAAAAACTATAATTAAATTCATGATGATTTCAAGTGCACAAAATGGAAAGCTGTTTTCCACATTAGGTGGGCTGGAGAGTGGTTGAAATGAATTTGGGTGTGCATTTCTAGGATGGAATTGTTAGGTTAATTGGATTTTGAAATTCCAGAAGTCAGTGATACAAGAGAATTTACATTTAGTGTAGTTCTAAAGCTAAATAGTTAATTACGTGCTTCATGAGTGATTGCTTCTGTTTTTTTTTCCATGTCTATTGTGGAACTTTTTGGTAGAAGGAGAAAAGTATACTCATATTCTTAATTGATTAAAGAAACATTAGAGCATCTACGTATGTAAGGGACTGCTATAACTAGCTAAGTTCCTGACGTAATTCCATATGTCCATCCGTTCATCATGCTTACTGGCTCAGATGATTCCTTGCCTACAGTTCTCAACTGTGGACTCCAAAATAGAATTAGGAAAATTGAAACCCTGGCTCCTAAGCTCAGAGTTTTGTAATGTTTATTTAGGTAGGGTATTTCTCAATTTCTAATAACCATCTTAAACATTAATGAGGTGATTCGAGATACTTGTCCAGATGTGTTGATGCTCTTCTTTACGGTTATGTAGACTTCATACACTAGGAGTCTCGTACAATTGAAATACAGCAGTCATTATTGTCTAATATATTATGGTTAAAAAAATGCTTACAACAAATTTTCACTCCCCATAAGGTGCATGCTTAAAGATATCCATCATGCGTAGGTTACTACTGATCTTCTCAAATAACTATCTAAGAAGATCCTTATGTAGCTGTTAAAATATTTATAAAATGTTTTCACTCTACTTAAACTGTGCTTAATGATATCCATCATCGCAGGCTACCAGTTATCTTCTCAAATGACTGTGTAGAAAGATGTTTTTGTTGAAATGTCAGTTACTTATTGTTCTATAGAGATGTCCATCATAATTCTAATCATCGTGATAATATTTAAGCATGTTAGAGTCAACTGTCTTTCACTTTCTCAATGAAAACTAGAGGAAGGAGTGATCTTCATGTCTTACATCTCTATAGAACAATAGTTAACTGACATTTTAACTGAAAATCTTCCTAGACAATCATTTGGAAAATTATTAATGTTGGTAACCTGTGATAATGGACATCTTTAAGCATACTTTAAGGTGAATCATGACATTTCGTAAATATTTCTTAACAGCTACCAAGGATCTTCCTGGACAGTTATATGAGAAGAGTAGTGGTCATCTGCACATGATGGGCGTATTTTTATTTTTATTATTTTAATTATTGTTATTATTTATTATTATTTATTATTTTTATGAAAACAAATACAAACTATTGATGTAAAGATAAACTATCCTGACTAATGACATTTGAAAGTTCCCAAGGAAATTCTCAAGCCAAGTGCGATCCCATTTCTTCTCCAAAGCAAACTGGGCAAGTTGGTGTGCCATGTTGTTCCCCTCCCTATGTGTAGAATTGTAGGAAATATGGGAGGAGGGAGAGAGTTGATGCTTTAGGTTCAAAATGAGAGCCCTGATCTTTGAAAGATCATCGTTCTCAAATTGCAGTAGCTGAAAAATGCATGCTGAATCCGTCTCTAGCTGAAGAGGCTGGAAGCCCATTTCCAAACCAAGTCATACACCCTCCATCACTGCGGTACCTACAACCATGTAAATGGTAGACATATACCTAAATGGTCTTGCTACTGAGAGGAGATCATTACCCCAATATCTCGAATAATAACACCAATAACTGCATTCAAAGAAACTTGGTCAAAAGCTGCATCCACATTCATTTCATAACAATCCTCATCAGGCACTGTCCACATGACAGTGGCATGGTTTGTCTGAGTTTCTTCACCACCACCATGTCGAGCATTTGCCTCTCTATACACTTGGATGCGTTGCGCCCACCAAAGGCCAATATCCTTTATGGGTTGGCTTCCGTGTAATCATAATTTGTTCCAAACATGCCATAGTTCCTAAAGGAACTCTTAATTTTGAGAGCATAAATATGTATTGCATGTCTAATATGTGCAATTTAGGTCCTCTTGTATAGGAGAAAGACCTATTACAAATATGAAAATGAATGAATGCAATAAGAACTAAATATTTTACCATTAATATTTACACACAAACATTCCTAAATAGTAGAAATTCCAACACTCCCCCTCAAGATGGTTTAAAGATGTCTTCCATAGCCAGCTTGTCAATCAACCTATCGAATTGCTTCTTTGGAAGTCCTTTAGTTAGTATATCAGCAATTTGCTTTGATGTAGGAAGGGAAATACATATTGTACTCACATAGATACTCAACAGATTGAACTGTTAGCATCCTCCTTTGGTTGTCGGTACGAATGTTGGCCTGCCACATATTTAGGTCTTCCATTGAATGGTAACCCTCGATCTATATCCTTTTGGTCTCCAATCATTGAAAAAGTGGATAAAAGACTTCATAATTGGGGGGCATCAAATATCTCCAAAGGGGGAAGGCACACACTTATCCAAGCTACACTATCTAACCTTCCTCTTTACTACCTATCCATTTTTTTGGCTCCAACAAGGGTCACTAAAACTGTGGAGAAGTTGTATAGGCGCTTTCTGTGGAGAGGCGGACTGAGAAACAAAGGAAGTCATCTTATTAAATGGTCTATTCTTCAATGCCCTCTTGAAGAAGGAGGTTTGGGGCTTTTCGACATTCACAAACGAAACATCTCTCTTTTAGCAAAATGGAATTGGAGGTTTTACAACGAAAAGGAAGCCCTTTGGCGTAGAATTATCGCATCAAAGTATGGTACTGACCTGTTTAACCATAAGCCCGGCAATGTGTCCTTAAAATCAGCAAAGGGTCCTTGGAAATCAATACAAAATATGCGCCAATTGGTTTACAATCACATTGTTATCAGAGTGGGTAGAGGTGACAAAACTCTATTTTGGAAAGATATTTGGTTGGGAGATAAATCTTTACAATCTCAGTATCCCTCTCTATATCATCTATCTCTCAGAAAAGAAGCAAGTATCGACGAGTTATGGAACCAAAGACTTAGTTCCTGGAATCTTTTTTTAAGAAGAAATTTAAAAGACGACGAAATCCATGATTGGGCCTCCTTATCTCACCTATTAGCCTCTTTTACCACTGTTGATCATGAGGATAAGTGGGCTTGGACTTTAGAAAAGGAGGGGGTTTTCTCTACACGTTCACTTACTCGACAGCTTGCATCCTCTGGACATGTGAACATTTTACCACTTTACCAGCAATTATGGAAGGGACACTCTCCTAAAAATGTTAAATTCTTTGTATGGGAGCTTAGCCACGCAAGTATCAACACTTTCGATAAATTACAGCATAGATCTCCATGGTTAACTATATCTCCAAGTTGTTGTCATCTTTGCTTCTCAGCTGAAGAAACGCAGATTCACCTTTTTAGCAATTGTGCCTTCGCCTCTGCTTTTTGGTCGTTCATTCAACAAGCTTTTGGATGGTTTATCACTCGGCCTGGGGATATCCTCTCCTTGCTCAACGTATCCCTCATTGGTCACCCGTTTCGGAAGGAAAAGAAGATTCTATGGCTAAACTTCATCTATGCTTTTTTATGGAATCTCTGGCTTGAACGAAATGCGAGGATCTTTAAAGACAAACAGCAGAATATTCACTCCTTCTTAGAGTCTACCTCCTATTTTGCTTTAACTTGGAGCCACTTATCTCCGCCTTTCTGTAATTACGGCTTATCGACCCTTTTATCTCAATGGAGATCCTTCTTGTAATTTCTCGGATAGGACCCACTTTTGTATCTATTTCAATCATCAATGAAATGGTTTTTGTTTCCTATCAAAAAAAAAATCTTCTCCTTAATAAAATCAACCTCGATATGTTTTGTTCTATCATGTAGAACTGGATTATGAGCTATAGAGATGACAACTTTATTGTCACAATAAACCCGTAAAGGAGTCTTCAGAGGAACTATCAATTCTTCAAGTATCCTTTTGATCCATATACCCTCACAAATTTCTTGGGCTAAAGCTTTAAACTCTGCTTCAGCACTACTCCTGGCCACCGCATTATGTTTTTTACTTCTCCAAGTAACCAGGTTCCCCCAACAAAGGAACAATAACCAGACGTAGATCTTATATCTGTAGCACTTCTTACCCAATCTGCATTAGTATAAACTTCTATTTGGAAGTGATTATGTTTTTTGAATAAAATACCTTTTCCAGGAGTCCTTTTTAGATACCTCAAAATTCTATATTCAAAATGAGTCACAATGAGTCGGTCCAGGCGCATGCATAAACTAACTTACCATGCTTACGGCATATGAAATATCAGGACGCGTATGAGATAGATAAATTAATCTTCCAACAAGTCTATGGTATCGTTCTCTATCCTTTATTTCTTCTGCTTTTGCTACATGTAACTTTAGATTAGGTTCAATAGGAGTTTCTGCAACCTTGCAACCAAGTAACTCGGTTTCTTCAAGTAAGTCGAGGACATACTTTCTATGATTAACAAAGATACCCTTCTTCGATCTTGCAAATTCCATCCCTAGAAAATATTTCAACGGTCCCAAGTCCTTGATTTGAAGATCAACTGTCAACTTCATCATCACCTGTGAGAATAATATCATCTACATAGACAATCAAAATTGAGATTTTATTATTCTCAGAGTGTTTATAAAATATAGTATGATCTGCTTGACTCTGAAGAAATCCATAGCTAGACACAACTTTTCCAAAATGCTCAAACCAAGCTCTCGGAGACTGTTTAAGACCATAAAGGGATTTCTTTAGTCTGCATATTTTACTACATTCGAGTTCCTTTTCAAAACCTGGTGGTAAGCTGATAAAAACCTCATCCTCAAGATCGCCATTTAGAAAGGCATTTTTCACGTCAAGTTGGTTAAACGGCCAATTAGAATTGACTGCAAGTGACAAAAGAACTCTAACAGAGTTAATTTTAGCAATAGGGGCAAAAGTTTCCTGATAATCAATCTCATATGTTTGAGTGAAACCTTTAAGTACCAGTCTGGCCTTATATCTCTCAATACTACCATATGCATTACATTTTATGGTGAACACCCATTTACAACCCACTGGTTCCTTATCTTTTGGCAACTTTGCTATTTCCCAAGTCCCATTTTGTTTTAGAGCATTCATCTCCTCCATAATTGCTACTTTCCAATTTGGATCTTCTAAGGCCTCATGTATATTCCTCGGAACAAACAAATCATTTATCCTAGATGTGAAATCTTTATGACTATTTGACAAATTTTGATAAGACATGTAGTTTTCAATAGGATATTTGATACAACTTCGAGTACCTTTTCTAATGGTATAGGAACATCAAGGTCAGACACAACTGGCAAAGTATTTTGAATAGTTGAAAAAGTAGAAATGGAGGAAGGATTACCAAGTTTTTCAGTTTCATTCGTCGAAGTCTCAGATTGGCTCTGTGAAGGATCAACTATCTGGTCTTGGTTCCTCTGATTGAATTTTCTTCTAGTATAAAACTTAAACTCGAGAACTTGATCAGTAGGATCATTCTATAGTATTTCTCCCCCTGATTGAGACGTTTCTACACTTGGCATCAAAGGACTAGTAACATCAGGACAAATAAAGCTAGGAAGAGGAGTAGAAACATCCCAAAAATGATCTTCCAAATTTGGTTTCTCCCCCTAAAGAGAACTTTGGGTAAAAAACCCCATAAATATTTTGGAACATGCGTGGAAAACATTATAGCACGAGCTACTTCAAGTAAATGCCTATTTTTTCTTTCAGCAATCTCATTATGTTGAGGAGTATCTTGACAAGTAGACTGATGAACAATACCTTTATCTTTCAAAAAATCACCAAAAAATTCATTAAAATACTCAATTCCATTATCAGAGTGTAAAATGCAAATTTTGGTTTGAAATTGGGTTTCAATCATATTGTAAAATTTTTTAAAAATGTCTTTCACCTCAGATTTTTTTTTTCCATTAAATAAACCCAAGATAGACAAGTGTGGTCGTCAATAAAAGTAACAAACTATCTTTTCCGACTGAGTCCTAATTTTAGAAGCACCCCAAACATCACCATGAATTAAATAAAAAGGTTTAGAAGCTTTGTAAGGTTTTGGTAACTAAGTGGAATGATGATTTTTTGCTAAAATGCAACTTTCACAATCAAAAGAAGAACAGTCCATTTCTTTAAACAAATTTGGAAATAAATACTTGAGATGATGAAAACTTGGATGTCCTAGCCTAACATGACAAAGCATTATTTGTTCTTTAACAGAAAGAGAACTAATACTACTGAGACCCTGTTATTTTATTGCTAAAAGAACCTTCATCAAAGTAATAGAGGTCATCAAGCATCGTAGCACTTCCAATCATCTTCTCCGATTCCTGATCCTAAAAAATACAGTGAGATTCAAAGAATATAATAGAACAATTAGAATCTCTAGAAAGTTTGCTGACAGATAAAAGGTTACAGACTAATTTTGGAACATGAAGGACATACTGTAAAGAGATATTTTCAGTCAATTTAATTGTTCCTTTTCTTGCAACGGAAGAAAAACTACCATATGCAATTCGAATCTTTTCATTAGAATACAAAGGAGTGTATGAGTTAAAGAAATAAGGAGAACTAGTCATATGATCAGAAGCTCCGGAATCAATAATCCACGGAGATAGGTTACCACAAGAGAAAGCTTTAGGATAAGTACCTATTTGTGCCAAGGATATACATGAATTATTAGAAGAAAAAGTGGTTGGTAGCAATTTCAAAAGTTGATTAATTTGCTCTGTACAAAATAGCCGCAAGTTATCAAACTTGACATTGAGATTGCTCTTACTTGCTGCCATTGAATTTCTAGCCATTCCAATAAATAACTCACAAATTTAAGAAATTTTGGACAAACCAAAGTTTACCTACTATCCACGCTGGTGGAGATTGACCAGCAATAAAACACCCAGAAGCTTAAGCTTTTACTGCCCACTTGTTAAGGCCCAACTAAGAAGCCCACAACCAAAAAAAGAAACCCACATATGTGTTGAGTACCAAAGGCACGATGCCAACAAACCCACGAACAAATGGGCAATCGTACACGAATAGATATGCTAAGGAACCCATGGATTGATTAACCACGACTGAACGATGACGTGTGAATCGACTGATGGGCAACTGAGAGACAAGAACGAACGTTGGCGACTATCAACAATGAAATCCACGATCGTTGGCAACCAGAAACAATGAAACCCACAAATGCAAACGATACGAATCACCAAGGTGCAAAGCGAACTCACACTCAGAGTCGTTGACAACATGTTGGAAGTAGTGTGTGCCGTTTAATACGGCTACTAGGGTTCTAACAGCGGTGACGGTTATCGGCGGCTAGGGTTTAACAAGGACTAAAATTAGGATTTTTTATTATTCTGCTATGATACCACCTTAATTTTGAGAGCATAAATATGTATTGCATGTCTAATATGTGCAATTTAGGTCCTCTTATGTAGGAGAAAGACCTATAACAAATATGAAAATGAATGAATGCAATAAGAACTAAATATTTTACCATTAATATTTACACACAAACATTCCTAAATAGTAGAAATTCCAACAGGAACATTGATAACTCCTCAAAATCTCCCCACGACGAGGCATCCTTAAGGTCACGGATCAGAAGTGTTAATGCTAAAAGTTTGAGAGAATCAGTCTAACTATTCCATTCATTCAAGAGATATATATACAAGTGTACAAGGTTAACCTAAGTAGGAAAGGTAAAAAGGCACTAAAAGACAACACAATTAATATATTTAAAAAAATACAATTATACTAATATAATAACTCTAACGAGAAGAAACACATGGGGTATGGGGTATGTTATTCCTATGGAGAAAATGAAGGAATTTGAAACGCACCCAATTCATTTTTGCAAACTTACAATGTTAGAAAACATGAAGGCTTTTGTTTCTTGTCAAAAAAAAAAAAAAAAAAAAAGAAAACATGAAGGCTATTTTCACCCAATCGTTCACAGAAGTGACACACATGTAACACATCCATACCTCAGTGATTTAGATTAGACGTGGTAGGGAGACGATCCAAACATAATTGCCAAAGAAAAATCTTAATTTTACTTGGAACTTGCATCTTCCAACAACCCTTCCTGCATAAGGGACAGATCTGCATTCGAGGATGAAGGTTGGAGCTGTAAAACCCCTTGCTAACCCACTCGGTAACCACTTTTTACAGTGTACTTTCCAGTTTTCTCAAAATGCCAAATCAGTCTATCCTGGATGTACAATCGGTTAACTGGAAGTGATAAAATAAGATGGCCTCGTCCGTTACAAAGTGCCACCGAATTTTTGGTTCATCCTAAGGCTCAATTGGCATTAACAGCTCACAAACCTGGGCATCATGCAGTAAAGAGATTGGAGATTGAACACATTGGGATATGTTTTGAGGAAGCCACTTGGTTTTGTAGATGGGGATAGACTGCCCATTACCCATTGCACGATCTTAGACCCTCCTGTAAGACCTTTCGTCCCCAGTAAGCTTCACCATATGAAGGAAGGTTAGGACCCAATCGGCGCATTTGATAGATCGCAATCTGGAAAGTAGAGCCCATTTAACACTCGTATCCAATGGACGTCTTTAAGCAAGATCCTTAGTGGGAGCGAACATTTTGAAAACATTTTCTTACTTCGATACTATTGTGATAGCGAACTGAGAAAGATAATAATTCTCTGTTATGTATTATTATGAGAAGAAAGGGGTTCTTAAATAAGAGAAACACCCATTTACAAGTAAGGAAATAAATTTCCAGCAATATAATACAATAAATACAAATATATTGATTAACCATACAAGGAACATAACCAAAAATAACCAACACTCCCCCTCAAGCTGGTTCAAAGATGTCTTCCATTGCCAGCTTGTTAATCATCTTGTCAAATTTTAACTTTGGGAGCCCTTTAGTTAACACATCAGCAATTTGCTCTGTCGTAGGAAGATAGGGAATGCATATTACTCCTGCATCAATCTTCTCTTTTATGAAGTGTTTATCAACTTCGATATGTTTTGTCTTATCATGAAGGACTGGATTATGGGCAATGGAAATTGCTGCTTTATTGTCACAATAAATTCGCAAAGGTATCTTCTGAGAAAATTTCAATTCTTCCAATAGTCTCTTTATCCATATACCCTCACAAATACCATGGGCTAAGGCCCTAAACTCAGCTTCAGCACTACTTCTAGCCACTACACTTTGTTTTTTGCTCCGCCAGGTAACTAGATTTCCTCCAACAAAGGAACAGTAGCCAGAAGTAGATCTCCTATCTGTGGTGCTACCTGCCCAATCAGCATCAGTATAGACTTCAACATTCAGATGACCATGCTTCTTAAACAATATACCTTTTCCAGGAGTACCTTTCAAGTATCTTAGAATTCTATAAATAGATTCAAAGTGAGTTGATCCTGGTGCATGCATAAATTGACTTACCATACTAACTGCAAATGCAATGTCAAGACGTGTGTGAGACAAATAAATGAGTCTTCCCACAAGTCTCTGATATTTTTCTTTGTCTTTTACCTCACTTTCTGTTGCAGCTTGTAATTTTAAATTGGGTTCAACGGGAGTTTCTGCTGGTCTACAACCAAGTAGTCCTGTTTCTTCAAGTAAGTCAATGATATATTTTCTTTGATTAACAAGGATACCACCTTTTGACCTAACAAATTCCATTCCTAAAAAATACTTCAAGACACCCAGGTCTTTAATTTGGAATTCATTTGCTAACCTTTCTTTCAAGATAGTCAAGCCTGCTTCGTCATTCCCTGTAAGAATAATGTCATCAACATACACTATTAAGATAACAATTTTGTCATTTCCAGTATGTTTATAAAACATAGTATGATCTGCTTGACTTTGGATAAATCCATAGTTCGTGACTGCTTTTCCAAAACATTCAAACTGTATTCAGTATAGAGAGAAGAATACGCCTCGTATTATTCATAAGAAAGACTAACATATATATAGGTACACAAGGAAACCCTAACTAAAGAATGTACAATTACTATAAAGGACATATATACAAAATAATATATATATCATAACACTCCCCCTCAAGCTGGAGCAAATATGTCAAACATGCCCAGCTTGTTGCAGAGATAATTTATTCTTGCTCCATTTAAAGCTTTAGTAAAGATATCTCCCAGTTGTTCTCCAGTCTTTACATATCTCGTGGACACCAACCCTTGTTGAATTTTCTCACGAATGAAATGACAATCTACTTCAATGTGTTTAGTCCTCTCATGAAACACTGGATTAGATGCAATGTGAAGTGCAGCTTGATTATCACACAACAATTTAGCTGGCATAGTAATATTGAAACCCATCTCAGTCAAAAATTGATGTATCCACACTATCTCACACACAGATTGTGCCATAGCTCTGTACTCTGACTCAGCACTTGAACGTGAAACCACATTCTGCTTCTTACTCTTCCATGACACCAAATTGCCTCCTACAAAGACACAATATCCAGACGTTGATCTTCTATCTTCTTTAGATCCTGCCCAATCAGCATCTGAAAAACATTCAACTTTTGTATGACCATGATCTTTATATAAGATTCCACGCCCAGGTGCAGCTTTTAGGTAGCATAAAATTTGTTCTACTGCAGTCCAATGATCCACGGTAGGTGAAGACATATATTGACTTACAACACTTACTGAATAAGCAATGTCTGGTCGTGTCACTGTCAGATAATTCAACTTCCCAACCAATCTTCTGTATCTCTCAGGATCTTTAAATGCTTCTCCATCTTTAGTGAGTTGCAAATTAGGTATCATCGGAGTACTACATGGTTTAACTCCTAGTTTTCCTGTCTCAGATAACAAATCGAGTACATATTTCCGTTGCGACAAAAAGATACCTTTCTTGCTTCTCATCACTTCAATACCTAGAAAATATTTCAGTGCTCCCAGATCCTTAGTGTGGAATTGACCCTGAAGGAAAGTTTTCAAAGAAGATATACCTGATGTATCATTCCCAGTGATAACGATATCATCGACGTACACAACCAGTAGAGTTATACCCTTCTCAGATCGTCGATAGAAGACAGAATGATCAGATGTACTTTTCTTCATGCCAAATTGCTCAAGTGCTTGACTAAACTTACCAAACCATGCTCGTGGGCTCTGTTTCAATCCATACAACGATTTTCGAAGACGACAAACTTTATCACTCTCCCCCTGAGCAACAAACCCAGGTGGTTGCTCCATATATACTTCCTCTTGAAGATCACCATGGAGAAAAGCATTCTTAATGTCAAGTTGATGCAAATGCCAGCCTTCAGTAGCAGCCATGGAAATAAGTAAGCGAATAGAAGTGAATTTAGCAACTGGAGAAAACGTGTCAGAATAATCTATCCCATAAGTCTGAGCATAGCCTTTAGCAACAAGACGTGCTTTCAAACGAGCAACTGATCCGTCAGGGTTAACCTTAATTGTAAACACCCATTTAAACCCAATGGCCTTCTTTCCTGCAGGACGAGATACTAAATCCCAAGTACCATTACCATCTAGAGCATTCATCTCTTCGATCATTGCATTACGCCAACCAGAATGGGATAAAGCTTCAGAAACAGAGTTAGGGATAGAGGTAGAATCAAGTGATGTAAGAAAAGAATATGTTGGTTGTGACAACTGGTGATAAGAAACAAATGAGGCAATAGGATAAGTACAAGAGCGTTTACCTTTACGAAGGGCAATGGGAAGCTCATCACGTGTTCCTGGATCAGATGTCGAAGAATCTTCTGGTACAGGACATGTGTCTGAAGGTAAGGGTGATGGCCGTCTGGAGTAAACCTGAGTAATGGGTGGACGATGAGGAATAGATACTGAAGGAGATGGAGTAGGAAGGGAAGATGGAGAGACGATCTCATAGATAAGTAGGTCATCCTCCCCCTGACACGGACTTGACATGGATGGGCTAAAGGGCATATCTTCAAAAAACGTAACATCTGGAGAGACAAGATACTTGTTAAGACTAGGGCAATAACAACGATATCCCTTTTGAACTCGAGAATAACCAAGAAAGATGCATTTTAAGGATTTTGGATCTAACTTAGTACGATGAGGGCTGACATCCCGAGCAAAACAAGTGCAACCAAATATCTTTGGTGTAATAGGAAACAAGGCTTTTGTTGGACAAAGAACACGATAAGGGATTTCACCATTAAGAACAGAGGAAGGCATTCTATTAATCAAAAAACAAGCTGTGGAAACTGCATCGGCCCAAAAATGTTTCGGAACCTGCATTTGAAAGGATAATGCTCGAGCAGTTTCAAGTAAATGCCGGTTTTTTCGTTCAGCGACCCCATTTTGGGATGGAGTGTCAGCACAAGAAGATTGATGAATAATCCCATTTTTACACAAGTAAGATCCAAGCATATGAGAAAAATATTCACCAGCATTATCAGTTCGAAGAGTTTTAAGAGAGGCATTAAACTGATTTTGAATTTCAGCATGAAAGGTACAAAAATGAGTAAGTAACTCAGAACGATTTTTCATTAAATATAACCAAGTCAGACGAGAATAATCGTCAACAAAAGTAACAAAGTATCGAAATCCAGTTTTGGACACTACAGGACATGGACCCCAAACATCAGAATGAACTAATTCAAACGGAGCACTAGCTCGTTTATGGACTCTAGGACTCGAACTAAGACGATGAAATTTGGCAAACTGACAAGACTCACAATTCAACGAAGACAAAGAGTGAAATTCTGGATGAATTTTCTTTAACACTGACAAAGACGGATGACCTAAACGACAATGGACTTCAAACGGAGATGCAACACCAGAACAGGCCATAGTTTTTGGTATCTGCTGATCAAAAGTGTAAAGGCCTTCAGACTCATATCCTTTACCAATAATCTTCTTCGTCATACGATCCTGAAACAAGCAATAGCCAGGAAAAAATGAGACAAAACAATTAAGGTCACGAATAAGTTTACTAACAGAAATCAAGTTAAACGAAAGTCGAGGCAAATGCAAAACAGAAGACAAAGGGAGAGACGGGGTGAGATTAATGGTGCCTGATCCAAGAACAGAGGATGTGGATCCATCAGCCAAAGTGACAGTGGGAAAAGGTGCAGGTGACAAAGAGGTAGAAAATAAGCTAGAATTACCTGTCATATGAGCTGTGGCACCAGAGTCTATGACCCATTTAGTGGAGGATGTAAGGAGACAATGATTCGTATTACCTGATTCAGCAAGAGTGGCAATAGGATTCGAAGAAGAAGATGCTTGCAATGATTCCTGATACATCTGAAATTTAGCAAACTCGTCTGCAGAAATAGTAACCGACCTCTCAGATGTATCATTGGTGGAGGCAAGCTGAGCAACTTGAGGCCATCGACCTTTATTCAACAATTTTCGACAGTCACGTTTCATGTGACCCGGCTTACGACAATAGTGACATATTATATCCTGTGAATCTTGTCGTCGATTATCAGAACCCGGTCTTTGAGTGATGATGTTCATCCCTTTAGTGACCTTAGAATCATTCCGACTAAAGAGAGCACTATGAGACTGAGGAACAGATGGACCAGATGAAAGATTTTCTGTACGGAGGACTCTACTAAAGGCTTCGTCTAGAGAAGGGATCTCGGATCCAGATAGAACTTGTGATTTAGCCATCTCAAATTCTGGCGAAAGTCCATTCAGAAAGCTCATGACACCCATCTTCTCTCGCTGAGCTTGTTGAACCTTTATATCCGTACTAAATGGAAGTAATGTATTAAGTTCTGCACACGCTTTCTTAACTTGCATAAAATAGTTCGTAACAGACTGTTCTTTCTGTTCTGCATGAAAGAAGGCTGTGCAAACTTCGTACATTCTATTAACTTGCTCTTTTCCTGAGTATAAGAACTCTAAAAACTGGAGCAGTTCCTTCACAGAATCACAATGATTCACCAAGCCAACAACCTACGTCTCGATCGAATTCTTGATTTGAATATACAATCTAGCATCATCTCGAAGCCAAGCCTTCCTTGTGTCATCCTCTGGTGCATCCTGATCAATATGATCATCCATCTCTGTACTTCGCAGATAAAACCGAATTGTTCGACTCCAATCATAGTAATTAGAGCCATTTAATTTGTGTTCCGTGATTTTGGACGAAAGAGGGACCATATTAGAGACCACCACAGGTTTCATCTCAGCCATTAGTTACCAAATAGAGGCAGCAGATAAGCCCAATAGACAAAAAAACAGATCTGGACAGCAAGAAACAGTACCTAATCCCACAAAAATCGTCAAACCCGAGACCAAAACAGTGTGTATCGTCAAAACAAACTACACAGATCGGCCGGAAATAGCAACCCGAACAAAACCCAAGCGGCGGAAGATGGAACGGCGGTGTCACGCGCCTTCATGCGCCGGCGCGTGGTGGCGAAGTTAGTAGCTTCCGGCGGCGCGTGGGGCTCACGCGCGGACTTTTCCGGCGAACGGCGACGGCGCTTCGACTCTCCTGACGGCAGCGCTCCTCCTGAGGTAGGTGGTGTTGACAAACGGCCACTCTAACGTGATGACCCAAACTTCAAACCCTAACCTCAAAGAGAAAACCCTAATCGCCAAAAACCTTCTAAAACCCTAGGGGTGCTCTGATACCATGTATTCAGTATAGAGAGAAGAATACGCCTCGTATTATTCATAAGAAAGACTAACATATATATAGGTACACAAGGAAACCCTAACTAAAGAATGTACAATTACTATAAAGGACATATATACAAAATAATATATATATCATAACACAAACCACACTCTAGGAGACTGTTTAAGGCCGTATAATGATTTCTTTAACCTGCAAACTCTATTAATCCCAAGATTTTCCTCAAAACCAGGTGGTAAGTCCATAAATACCTCTTTTTCAAGTTCCCCATTGAGAAATGCATTCTTCACATCAAGTTGATAAAGTGGCCAATCTGCATTAACAGCAACAGATAATAGAACTCTAATGGAGTTAATTTTAGCAACGGGGGCAAACGTTTCTTGATAATCAATTCTATAGGTCTGAGTGAAGCCTTTAGCCACAAGTCTGGCTTTGTATCTTTCAACACTACCATCGGATTTGCACTTTATAGTAAACACCCACTTGCAACCTACTGTCTTCTTATCATTTGGTAATTCCACTATGTCCCATGTGTGATTTTGTTTAAGAGCGTTCATCTCTTCCATAACTGCTAACTTCCAATTCGAATCATTTAGAGCTTCCTGTATATTCCTTGGAACAAACAAGTTATTTATCCTGGAGGTAAACACTCTATGACTATCAGACAATTTATGGTAAGACAGATAGTTTGCAATAGGATATTTGGTGCAATTTCGGATACCTTACCTATGGGCTATTGGAATATCAAGATCAAGTATATCATATGAACTACTATGAATAGATGAAGAAGTAGGAATAGAGGATCTGTTACCTGGATCTTCAGGATCATTCATCGGAGTATTAGATTGGTTTTGTGATAAGTCTACTGTCTGGTCCTGATTCTTTTGATTCACCGCCCTTCTAGTATAAACCTGAAGTTCAGGATTTCGATCAGTTAGATCTCTTTGTAGTGTTTCTCCCCCTGACGAAGAATTTTCCATACTTGGCATTGAAGAACTAGAACTAGTAACCTCAGGACTAATGATGGTAGGAAGGGGAGAAATATCCCAGAAATTATCTTCGTAGTTAGGTATTATCTCCCCCTGAAGAGAATTTTGGTGAAAAAAAGAGTGATTTTCGAAAAAGGTGACATCCATACTTTCAAAATATTTTCTGTTCACAGGATCAAAACATTTATAAGCTTTCTTATGGGATACATAACCCAAAAAAATGCATTTAACAGCCCGAGGATCGAGTTTAGACCGAGAAAAGCTAGGAATGTGAACATAAGCTGTACATGCAAAAACTTTGATCGGTAAATCAGAAAAGAGGCGGACAATGGGAAAAAAACTTTTAAAGTGATCCAGAGGGGTTTTGAAATCCAAAATTTTTGTAGGCATTCGATTAATAAGGTATGCAGCTGTGAGAACTGCTTCACCCCACAAATAAGATGGGATATGCATAGAAAACATAAGGGCACGAGCAACATCGAGTAAATGTCGATTCTTTCTTTCAGCAATACAATTTTGTTGGGGAGTGTCTCGACACGTAGATTGGTGGACAATGCCTTTTATTTGTAAGAAATCAGTTAAGTATTCATTGAAATATTCAGTGCCATTGTCAGAGTGCAGAATGTTAATTTTAGTTTGAAATTGAGTTTTGATCATGTTATAAAACCGAATAAAAACATCTTTCACCTCTGACTTTTTTGTTAACAAATAGATCCAAGTTAAACGGGTGTGATCATCAATGAACGTGACAAACCACCGTTTTCCAGTATGTGTCAAAACTTTAGATGGACCCCAAACATCACTATGAATTAAGTAAAAAGGTGTGGAAGACTTATAGGGTTTGGGCAAATAAGTAGATCGATGATTTTTTGCAAAGATACAACTTTTGCAATGAAAAGTAGAGCAATCAATTTCTTTAAATAAATCAGGGAACAAATACTTTAAGTAGAAAAAACTGGGATGTCCTAGTCTACGATGCCAAAGCATTATAGTTTCTTTAACAGAGGAAGAACTAATACTACTCAAGCCTTGAACTTTTTTATGACTAGATGAAGATTCATCAAAGTAGTAGAGACCATCGAGCATCCTAGCACGTCCAATCATCTCCCTCGAGTCCTGATCCTGAAAGATGCAATGGGAGTCAAAAAAGGTAACACGACAATTAGCATCCTTAGAGATTTTACTAACAAATAACAAATTACAGGTTAATTTAGGAACATGGAGGACAGAGTGTAAATGAATGAGTGAGGTCAATTTAATAGTTCATTTTCCTGCAATAGAAGAGAAACTACCATCGGCAATTCGAATTTTTTCATGACCGTACACAGGGGAGTATGATGCAAATAGTTTGGAGGAACTAGTCATATGGTCAGAAGCTCCGGAATCTATAATCCACGGAGATGAATTGAGACAAGAGAAGGCTTGAGGATAATTACCCTGTTTGTGCCAAGGAAACACTAGGATTACCAGATGATGAAGTGGCCTTTAGCAGTTTCAGGATTTGATCAACTTGCTCCTTGTTGAAAGAATTGGAATCAGCAACATTAGCACTGGATGGATGTTGGATGGTGCTTTTCTCTCCGTGCTTACTCTTCCAATTCGCAGGTTTTCCTTGGATTTTCCAACACGTATCACGAGTATGCCGAGGTTTGTTACAGTAATCACACCAGACACGAGGCTTTTCATAGGTCCTGTTTGATTGATCAGAGGCCTTGTGTGCAGTAGCTTCAACCACCAAAGCAGAACTTTCAACTGAATCATTAGGCTTCTTCCCAATCATAACATTCCTGCGGCTCTCTTCCCTGCGTACTTCAGAGAAAACATCATTAATAGTAGGGAGGTTTGTTTTACCAAGTATTCTGCCTCTAACCTCATCAAACTCAACATTGAGTCCAACCAGGAATTTGTAGATACGACCATCCTCAACTATTTTCCTGTAATGTGTTTGATCCTCTGTAGACTTCCATTCATATGCATCAAAGAGATCAAGGTCTTGCCAAATCCTTTTTAGGGAGTGAAAATATTGTGTAATGGAGTTACCTCCTTGTCGTATGTCGTCGAGTTTGAGATTCAGCTCAAATATTTGTGACTGATTTCCCAAATCTGAATACATCTGAGTTACGCTCTCCCATAATTCCTTTGCAGTAGAGTAACACATATAGTTACAACTAATGTCTTCTATCATGGAATTAACCAGCCAAGTCATAACCATGGAGTTTTCAGCATCCCACACAGCAAATGATGAATCATCTTTGGCGGGTGGTATTGTATCTCCAGTAAGATACCCAATCTTTCCTTGTCCACGGATATACATTCGAACACTTTGGGACCAACGAAGAAAGTTGTCTCCATTAAGTCGAATGGTTGTAATTTGGACAGTAGGACTGTTGGGATGAATTCGGTTATCTAAGACTTTGGGAATCGAAGACTTATTTTCTGCCATAGTTCTGAAAAACAGAGAGAAGTCAAACCCAAAAAAAAAAACAACCAGTAGCCTAACAAAGTGACAGACAGCCAAAAAACAGGGCAAAAAAAAAATTGAAGGGTTCGGAGGTCAGAGGCGCGATGGTAGGCGTCAAGGGCAGCGGCGATTGGCGTCTAGGGCAGCGGCGGTTGACGTCGATAGCAGCAGCGGCGCAGGAGCAGTGCAGCGCCGGTCGACGTTGCACGCACGCGAGGCTTGTCTGATGCAGATCCGTCTGTGGTCTGTGTAGCACGAAATCGTCTGTGGTCGGCTTCGTCTGTGACGCAGATCCGGGTAGCACGAAATCGTAAAGCCCAAAGGGAGGCGGCTTCGTCTGTGGTCGACACTGGGTGAGGAATGTCCGGCAACGGCGGCGGCGGCTGTAGTAGACGGCGGCGGAGGCGGTAGCTAGGTCAAATAAAAAATTAGGGTTTCTAAAATTTTTTAGGGTTGCTCTGATACCATGAGAAAGATAATAATTCTCTGTTATGTATTATTATGAGAAGAAAGGGGTTCTTAAATAAGAGAAACACCCATTTACAAGTAAGGAAATAAATTTCCAGCAATATAATACAATAAATACAAATATATTGATTAACCATACAAGGAACATAACCAAAAATAACCAACAATGGCTGCTGTATTTCAATGGCATGCAACCTAGTACTTGACTAATAAGGATGAAAAAACCACTAGAAACCACCTGTGTCGCATGTCAATCAAAGCTATTCTTTCTAGGGTATAACCGGTTAATTACAAACTTCCTAGATTACTAGATGATTAACAAAAGAGTCCTCCATCATACAATCCCCTTAAACAACTCATGTTATTATATGTCCTCCAAATTTGCATGGCTGGGATAAAAACCAGCGAATAAGGGACTCCATATTACTTTTTTAGCTAGTGATATTTTTTGGGTTTAGAAAACCAGGCTCAGCCTTTGAATCTGAAGCATAATTTTAACAGTTCTAAACAGGAAATCTCCTTGTTGGATTTGTTCTATTCCCTCCTGATCACTGCATGAGAGATGATGAACTAGAGTCCTTATAGCCTTAATATTCGTATGTATATATTTTGTATTTGCTAATTGTAAGTTCTTAATAACATGAATAAAAGAGTATTCTTCTCTTGTTTTACCCATTTGAATAGAAGATAAAAACATCCATGATGGACCAGACGTCTAGCCTTATGTATGTGAAGCCTGTACTCGTTGCTAGAAACTATCCAATTTTACATGGGTTTTAGTTAACAGTATTAAACTGCATTACATTTTGATTTTCCCTTTCATGGTATCTTGTTCTGAAATTTCAGGAAACTTCCTTCTTTCTTTTAGACCAATGTTGGTTGATGACTCAATGAATTTTAAGAATTCCAAGTCAGTTGAGTGGTCAGATGATTTTAAAGGTGAGAAGGCAGTGCATTTATCTGGAATTTTTGACAAGTTAAGCTACAAAGTCAGAAGGGCTTTAATGGTTGGATTGGAGAAGTACTCCTTTAGCACAGCAAGTTGTCAGCTGTTAGGTGATGGTGGACATGAAAAGTACTTGCACTTCCTGATTCAGTGCGTTGGTAAGGATGTGCATATTATGCGGCCTGATGAATCTGGGCATAGGTTTGATAATAGCCATTCATCTGATGTGCTACAAGTGCAAAAACAGATTTTTCTTCTTCCTACCGTACGAGTGTCCAATTCATTGTATTCGGAGATACATGTGCTTTTAAGTGAGACAGGTAAAGTTGAAATTGGTTTTCCATTTGGATAGTTTTAAATGATTTAACTTGTCATTTTATTTTATTACAGATACTAGTACCATAAATGAGGATTCACATGTTGGAACCAGGGCAACTATATCATCTGAATCAACAGCTGATTTTTATGTGAACCCCGCCATAATTTTTTTTACTGTTACATTAACTGTGTTAAATTCAACTTGCAAATCAGTGAGTAGTGGTGATTTTGTCAAGAAGTTACTGAAGCAGAAAAGTAAAGCCCAATCGGTCGACATTGATCTTGATTTTGGTGGCGGAAAGTACTTTGCTTCCTTAAGATTGGCTCGTGGCTATAGAGGCACATTAGAGGTTATGTTTCATCATATTTTAATTTGTCTTGAAAGAATAAAATACACGTTTCACTACTAGTTATTTGTTTACCATGGTAATAGGCTCAAATTTTGCAACAGGCTCCAACTAAGAAACTTTTAACATTATTATTCCTTATAGGGAACCTAATGTATTTTGATCTGCAGGTAACCATTTTTACACCGTATGCCCTGAAGAATGACACAAATTTTATGCTGCATTTTCTTGCTTCAAATAAGAAGACCCTTTACAGGTGGGGGCATCTTATGGTTCATGAATGCTTACATGTATTGTTTTATGGCCTTTGCATTTCTTTGGCATATTCTATAATAAATGAAAGCCATGGATATATGCAGGGATGTAGAAGAGAATGGTTTCTGTCCTCCAAATTTAGGAATAAGTTTGGCTCCACGCTCGAGCTGTTCATGGTTCTTTAAGTAAGATAAATCAACACTAGGAAGTAAAATGGAATTTTTCTAATTCTTTTCTTTTTTATTTCCTTGTCTCACATCAACTACATTTAATCTTCTAAATTCCCAATTCATTTAACGACATCAACGTAATATCTTACAGGTCCAAAAAGGTGTTTGTACAGGTGTCAGAAAATTATACATCTGAGACACTACTTGACTTGGATGCTCTATCTGGCTTCACAGAATTAAGCCTGCAAACTCAAGAAGATGGCATAGTATTCAGTATCAAACTTGGTGTTTCTTTGGGATCATTGTTGAGAAATATGGTTTTGCCGTCCCAACTAGTTACCGTAGTCCCACGATATGTTGTGATTAATGAATCAAAAGAAAATATTACTGTCCGTCAGTGTTATTTACAGGTTTATAATTCTTTCTTCAATTCTGAGCTACCTTTTCTTTAGCACTTTGTTCACTGTTATTTTTTATGTATTTAAACTTTTTCTTCTCCTTTGTTGCTCTTTTTACTCCTATATGAAGAATGATGTAGGAAGCACAATCCAAGTCAACAGTAAACAGAAAGCAACACTAAAACTGCAGGAGGGAATCCAGAAGCCTAGAGAATCCAGTCTAATTCAAAATTTTGTGAAGAAGCATTCAAAGTCTATCGATGATTCATTAAAATTTATTCAGTTCTACGTTACTGACTCTGATTTGAGTTGGTCTGGCCCGATATGCATTGCTTCGTTGGGACGATTTTACCTGAAATTCAAAAAGCAGCCAGACCAAGGGGCTTTGAAAGGCACAAGTATAATTGAATTTGCTGCAGTTCATGTGGTGGAAGAAGGTTCAACATTAAGTTTACACTTCCATAAACCACCAAATGCCAACCTTCCATACAGGATTGAGAACTGTTTACACGATTTTTCTATTACATACTATCAGAAGGTTGTGCAGTTCTTCCATTTTCCTCGCTCATCAATTAGTGGATGGATGTGAACTACGATATATATGTTAGTATTCTTTTCTATTAATGATACAATAATTTTACAGGATGTTGTGGAGCCCGAGGTTCTAGGATCTCTTTGTAGCATTGATTATGTCTGGGATGACCTGACTCTTGCACATGAGCTAGTAGTCCAAATTAACGGTACTTGAAAATTATTTTTTCTAGGTCTATATCTTCTCCATACTTTTACCTTGGTAATACTGCCTTGGTTGCTGATTGCCTATGTAGGAAAGAATAAGAGTTCTTTTTGGAGAAATTCCCTATTTCCTGTGTATTTACAATGACTTGCTAGTTAGGTTAAATCAGAATCAGAAAACGAACCTCTTCGAAGCATTTAAATCTTTAATTTTATTTGAACTTTGTATTCTTGTTTAGAATAAAGATATATTTGAGAGCCCTATGGTTTATCAGTATCATAGTTGGAAACATGTACGAAAGCAATGCATCCAAATATTTTATGTTAAGGTTTTGAAGTATGACTTGAGTTTGGGAATTTTATTTGATAAATGTTTGATAGGAAAATTATATATTACAACCTCTGATGAACGAAGGAGTTGCTCTGTTAGCTAGATGGCCCTAGATTGATCTTCCTTTTCTTTAATTTTTTTATGAAACCTAGATTGATATCTTGTTACTTCGGATTTGGTACTGAACTTTCATTATCACTGATCACTTATTTGACCTCCACTTTTTCCTTTCGTGGCTCCCTTGTTAAATATCACGTCTCTGTTTGGGTCTCTGTTTGTAAAGATTTTTGTAATTATCCTTTAAGCCTTATTTTGTTTGACTGGAGTCCCTTGTTAGGTTAGTTGGGCTCTTCTTGGGTATTCTCTGTGTATTCTTTCATTTTATCTCAAGGAAAGCTTGGCTCTTTTTCTTAACCAAAAAAAAAAAAAAAAATCAGATCATAATTTGCCTCTCATCTCTCATTTTTCATTTTTATCTTATTACTTGGTGACGCTGCATTAAGTTTGCCCATCATCAAATTTAGACTTCTGTGCTTGTGTCTTTTTCACCAACCTTGGATTTTCCCATTGTCATTGTAATTTGACTTTCTGCTTTTTGTACAATTTCAAAGAAACTATCTTAATTATCTGGAACTTGACTAATTCCAATATTAAGGCTTAACACATGGAAGGAACTCTGTTTGAAAATTTTCGATTTTGACTTTGGGTGGTACATGGTCTCAATTTCAGAATTCAGATTATTCTCTATAAGGAATATTTTGCCACAGAAGTTTTTTAGATTGACTTTGTGCTGTTCAAATTACTGATAGAGAGCCGTCGTGAAATTAACTTGGATAAGTTGCGCACATGGAAGCCTTTATATAAGTCTAGGAGACAAGGAGGCCTGGCACATCAAACAATATCTGGCCGGGAGATTGTGAAGGTTGGCTATGAAATATACGCGGATGGTCCTACCAGGGTTTGGCGAATTTGTGAGAAATCTGATTGTCATAAAGGAGATTCAGTGATTCAATCATCTGAAAAAATTCGACTCAGAATTTCTAATGTCAGAGTTCACTTACTTGAATGTTGGAGGCAGGTCAGCTTGTTCTCTCTCTAACCCATCCCTTCTCAAGTTTTCATTTGCCCAGTTCAAGTATGTTAAAACTCGAATCTTGGTAAGTGGTCGGTATTGTGCCTTGATTTTATAGAATAATATCTAATTTGGCCTATTCATTTTTTTCTTCTTTGTGCATTTTTGTCTAATTAAAACTATACTCTGAATTTTGAACTTGAAACTTCTCTCTCTCTCTCTCTCTCTCTCTCTGTGAGAAAGGAAACTTCTTGCTATATTATATGTATGGAAGGAGCCATGGAAAAGAATCTCTCTTCCCATTTTGTCCATCTTTCTACGTTGAATTCATTTATTGTAATTGTGTTTTAGTGTTTTGGCACCATGAGTTTAGCTCAATATAATTGGCATGTAATCCTTCCCTTGAAGTCGGAGGTTCGTATCCCCATATCCCACATTTGTTGTACTCAAGAAAAAAAAGGAGAAATTTTTCAAAAAAGAAAATTGTGTTTTAGTATTTTTCCATTTCTTTCTTTTTTTTTTTGGTTAAAAAAAAAGTTTCGGTCTTTGTACTTTCATTGAAGTAACAATTTAGTCCCTAAATTTTAATATCTAATGTTAGAGTCCTTATATTAGTATAATTGTATTTGTGTAAATATATTAATTAAGTTGTCCTTTATTGTCTTTTCACTTTCTCCTACTTAGGTTAACCTTGTACACTTGTATATATATCTCTTAAGTGAATGGAATAGATGATTCTGATTCTCTCAAACCTTTAGCATTAACATGGTATCAGAGATTTAGGTCAATTAGGGTTTTTTGTTTGGTTAACCTAGGTTTTTTTTGAGAACCTTTGGTGTTGAGGTTAGAACCCATCTGTTCTTTGGGGTTTTGTGGTTTTGTGAGTCTTGTTTTTCGATCAGCATCAAACTCCGCCGCTGCTGCCCAACCACCGCCGCCGCTAGTGACTGCCGCGGCCGCCGCCAATTTGGTCATTTTTTTTCGTCATTCTGTCTCACCGCCGGCACCAGTAGAAAGCCCATCCTCCGGTTAGCATATCCCCAAAATTTGGTCCCGATCGGAGCTGCGCGTGACTCTTACGCGCCGTCGTCATACTCTGCCCTGTTCTTCACGCGCCGGCGCGTGTAGGCGCGTGAACCGCCGTCGTCTGCTCGGTTTTTGTGGGTTCGTTCGGAATTACCTTCTCCCTCTAGTGGTGTACTTGTTTCGGTCCGGCGCGTGTAGGCGCGTGAACCGCCGTCGTCTGCTCGGTTTTTGTGGGTTCGTTCGGAATTACCTTCTCCCTCTAGTGGTGTACTTGTTTCGGTCATATATTGCTCGGTTTAGGGTCGGTTGAAGAAAAGCCTCTTTGGCATCTTAGGGTTTCTGTGGTACAGTTTTTTTTTTGGATTTAAATCTGTTCTTTTTCATTTGTTTCTTTGAGGTTATGGCTGAAAAGAAAGCTCTAGTGATGTCAGAGATAATTTCAATGGTGTCAAAGATTACAGAACACAAGTTTAATGGATCTAACTTTTATGCTTGGCGAACGAACATTCGTCATTATCTTCGGAGCCTTGATATGGATGATCACGTGACCTCAAAATCACCACCGACAGATGATACTAAAAAGAATTGGCTACGCGATGATTCTAGGCTTATTTTACAGATAAAGAACTCCATTGAAAGCAAGATAGTTGGGCTAGTTAACCATTGTGAATCTGTCAAAGAGCTCTTGGAATATTTGGAATTCCTTTACTCTGGGAAAAGAAACATTAGTCGAGTGTTCGATGCGTGTAAGACTCTCTTTCAACCTGATCAAGGTGAGAAATCTCTAACGAGTTATTTTATGGAGTGCAAAACAACGTACGCAGAATTTAATGCTTTGTTGCCAGTTAGTACTGATGTGAAAGTTCAAACAGCCCAGCGTGAGCAGTTATTCATTATGAGTTTTTTGGTTGGTCTTGCCTCTAAATATGATATGGCCAAAGATGAAATTTTGTCTAGCTTATACTCGAATACTTCGTACTGAGAAGTCGCACGCGATCTTGCCACCTGAGTCTAATAGTGCCTTGGTTGGACAGACAGGTGAGTATAAAGGTAATAAAGGGGTTGGACCCAACACGTTTAGAGGACATTTGAACACTCAAAGAGCAAATTCGGGAGATATTGTTTGCCACTATTGTCGTAAGCCTGGACATATGAAACGTGACTGCAGAAAATTGCTAAATAAGGGCCCGAGGTTTCTGTCTGCGCATGTTGCCTCTACTCCTGATAACCCTGACAAGTCTATTTCGATTTCAGCTGAGGAGTTTGCTAAATTTCGACGGTACCAAGAGTCATTAAAGGCGTCATCTTCTACTCCCATTACTGCCATTGCCGACACAGGTAACACATCTACATGTCTTCTTTCCTCCTCTTCAAAATGGGTCATAGACTCTGGTGCTTCTGATCACATGACAGGTAATCCCAGTTTATTCTCTAACATTCGTCCGTCTAAATCTTCACCTAATGTTACTATAGCCGATGGTACCACCTCTCATGTTTTAGGATCAGGCACTGTCAATCTTACCAACTCAATTTCATTGTCTTCTGTTTTAAGTTTACCACAGTTCTCCTTTAACTTGATTTCGGTTAGTAAACTCACTCGCGATCTCAATTGTTGTGTCTCATTCTTTCCTGGTTATTGTTTATTTCAGGATCTTTTGACGAAGAGGACTATTGGTAAAGGGCGTGAATCTGGAGGTCTCTACATTTTTGAACCACAAGTATCAACAACCGTTACATGCTCTAAAGTGTCTTCTCCCTTTGAGGAACATTGTCGTTTGGATCATCCATCTATTTCCGTCTTGAAGAGTCTTCGTCCTCAGTTTAATCATTTGTCTTCTTTAGATTGTGAGTCATGTCAGTTTGCTAAATTTCATCGTCTGAGTCTGTATCCTCGAGTCAATAAACGAGCTAGTGCTCCATTTGAATTAGTTCATTCTGATGTTTGGGGTCCGTGTCCTGTTGAGTCCAAGAGAGGGTTTCGATATTTTGTTACCTTTGTCGACGATTTTTCTCGTGTAACTTGGTTATATTTAATGAAAAATCGTTCTGAGTTGCTTTCTCATTTTCGTAACTTTCATGCTGAAATTCGAACTCAATTTAGCGCTTCTCTTAAAGTTCTATGGAGTGATAATGCTAAAGAATACTTCTCTCATGCCCTTAGTTCCTATTTCAGTGAACATGGAATTCTCCATCAATCCTCGTGTGTTTATACTCCATCTCAAAATGGGGTTGCAGAACGCAAGAATCGACATCTGCTTGAAACAGCGAGAGCCTTAATGTTTCAGATGCATGTCCCAAAATATTTTTGGGCTAATGCTGTATCGACGGCTTGTTTCTTAATAAATCGCATGCCTTCTTCGGTTCTTAAGGGTGAGATACCTTATCATACTTTGTGCCCCAACCTCCCTTCATTTTCTCTTCCACCAAAAATCTTTGGTTGTACTTGCTTCGTTCGGGACGTTCGCCCTCACCTCACCAAACTAGATCCAAAGTCCTTAAAATGCATATTCCTTGGTTATTCTCGCGTCCAAAAAGGGTATCGGTGCTATTGTCCTAGTCTCGATCGTTACTTTGTCTCTCCTGATGTCACATTCTTTGAAGATTCTTCTTTCTTTTCTTCATCTTCGAGTCCGAGTAAGGGGGAGCTTAAAGAGGACGAGGATGATTTTCTTGTTCACACAATTCTCTCCTCTTGTGAGCCCTCTAGAGATTCCTCTCCTTTTGTTCCTGTTTCTACTCACCCACCCATCACTCAGGTTTATTCTCGACGGCCACCCTCTTCAGTTTCATGCCTGTACCCGAGGTTTCTTCGTCATTGGATCTAGGAATAAGCGATGATCTTCCTATTGCTCTTTGTAAAGGTAAACGCCAATGCACATATCCTATTTCCTCTTTTATTTCATATAACCATTTGTCATCTTCTACCTATTCCTTCATTGCATCCCTACAGTCTATATCTGTTCCTAAAACTGTTCATGAAGCTTTGTCTCATCCTGGTTGGCGTGCTGCAATGGTAGAGGAGATGGCTGCCTTAGATGACAATTGTACTTGGGATTTAGTTTCTCTTCCTGCAGGAAAGAAGCCTATTGGTTGTAATTGGGTCTTTGCGGTTAAAGTCAATCCAGATGGGTCTGTAGCTCGGTTGAAAGCTCGCCTTGTTGCTAAGGGCTATGCACAAACTTATGGGGTTGACTATTCTGAGACTTTTTCTCCTGTTGCTAAAATGGCTTCTGTCAGGTTATTCATTTCGTTAGCATCCATTCATCACTGGCCGTTGCATCAGCTTGATATTAAAAACGCCTTTCTTCATGGTGATCTTGGGGATGAGGTGTATATGGAGCAACCTCCAGGGTTTGTTGCTCAGGGGGAGAATGGAAAGGTATGTCACCTTCGAAAATTGTTGTATGGACTAAAGCAGAGTCCACGAGCATGGTTTGGAAAATTCACTCAGGTGATTGAAAGCTTTGGAATGAGAAAGAGCAACTTTGATCATTCTGTCTTTTATAAGCGGTCTGAGAGTGGTGTCATCTTGTTGGTTGTGTATGTTGATGATATTGTTATTACAGGCGACGACACATTGGGCATCCAATCACTCAAGACCTTTCTCCATAGTCAATTCCACACAAAAGATTTGGGAATGTTGAAATATTTTCTAGGAATTGAGGTAATGAGAAGCAAGAAGGGAATCATGTTATCACAGAGAAAATATGTAATTGACTTGTTGACTGAAACGGGGAAGTTAGGGGCTAAGCCATGTAGTACCCCGATGGTTCCTAATTTACAGCTCACAAAAGAGGGAGAATTATTGAAAGATCCAGAACGATATAGGAGGTTAGTGGGAAAACTCAATTATCTTACAGTAACTCGACCAGACATAGCTTATTCAGTGAGTATTGTGAGCCAGTATATGTCTTCTCCTACTATTGATCATTGGGCTGCAGTGGAACAGATTTTGTGTTATTTGAAGGCATCTCCTGGGCGTGGCTTATTATATAAGAATTATAGGTATATTAACATTGAATGTTTCTCAGATGCTGATTGGGCAGGGTCTAAGGAAGATAGAATATCAACTTCAGGATATTGTGTATTTGTGGGTGGTAATTTGGTTTCTTGGAAGAGTAAGAAACAAAATGTGGTGTCACGATCGAGTGCTGAGTCAGAATATAGAGCAATGGCACAATCTGTATGTGAATTAGTCTGGATACGTCAGCTTCTTATTGAATTGGGATTTGATATCACAACACCGACCAAATTATGTTGTGATAATCAAGCAGCTCTGCATATAGCGTCTAATCCAGTATTTCATGAGCGAACTAAACACATTGAGGTTGATTGTCATTTTGTACGTGAGAAGATACAACAAGGTTTGGTATCGACAGGATATGTGAAGACTGGAAAGCAATTAGGAGATATCTTCACCAAGGCATTGAATGGAGCACGAATAGATTACCTCTCTAACAAGTTGGGCATGGTGAATATATATGCTCCAACTTGAGGGGGAGTGTTAGAGTCCTTATATTAGTATAATTGTATTTGTGTAAATATATTAATTAAGTTGTCCTTTATTGTCTTTTCACTTTCTCCTACTTAGGTTAACCTTGTACACTTGTATATAGATCTCTTAAGTGAATGGAATAGATGATTCTGATTCTCTCAAACCTTTAGCATTAACATCTAACAATCTAGTTTCTATATTTTCTAATTTGTAATAATTTAGTTGATGAAGTTAATATGCAACAAGTTAGTCCTATGATTTAAAATCTGTAATGATTTAGTCCCTAACGTTAAAAATCTCATCAAGGTGAAGTAAGGATTTTTATTATGTAATGATTTACTTCTTATAGTTTATAAACACATTTGGTCTCTAAGCGGTTTCTAGATCTACATGGTAGGTGGTGTAATACCAATAAAGAAATGATTTTATAAAAAAAGTTGTCTTTGAATTACAAAATGCTGGTATTTATACCAGCAAAGAACCGTTTAACCAATGGCCAGTTCAAGAAGGCTGTTCATAACTAACCTAACCAACTTAACCAACTCCCGATAACAACCATACTTTAGTAAAAGCCACTTTCGGCCAAACCTTCACAGAAGCAGAGGACACTAACAAGTAGGCTACATCAAATCCCCCCCCCCCCCCAAAAAAAAAAAAAAAAAAAAAAAAAAAAAACCTTGTCCTTGAGCCGACAAGGAAGATTAATTTATAAACCTCAACAACCCAATTAATCCATAAACATCACTGTCAAAGATTATTTTAAAACATTAAAAAAAACAAGCACAAGTTATGCCCCCCCCCCCCCCCCCCCCCAAAAAAAAAAAAAAAAAAACCTTGTCCTTGAGCCGACAAGGAGGATTAATTTATAAGCCTCAACAACCCAATTAATCCATAAACATCACTGTCAAAGATTATTTTAAAACATTAAAAAACCAAGCACAAGTTATGTTAGTGCTAACTAATATGCTAAAATGTCTTTAAAAAAGTAAACAATTTAAAAAAACTAGTATGCTTAAATGATATCATAATTAGATATCACCTTTTGTTTCTCTTAGCTATAAATATCAGAATCATGCTCTTTGGAAGGTGGGTTGTTGAGTAAGGGTTTGGGAATTGAAATGTCGTTGTCTTCCTTCTCGGTAGAAGAATACTGTAACCGCCCGTGTTACTATTTACCTATGCTCTTAGATGTGAGAAATAACATTGAAGTAAATGTTTTCCTTTTATGAGATTTTTCCATCTAAATGATATTTATTAAAACGGTAGATTTGTGTCATTTAAATACTATTATTTTGTTTAGATTAGATATTAATCTTTTTTATTTTTTAATAATTAGATAATATTTTTTCTTTCCTAATTAGTTTCCTTAGTTGTAATGTGTATTGTACTATATTTACCGGGTCTTTTGAGGAATAAGAATTTATTTTCTTCTAAAACCGACAAAAATCATTTCTATAGAATGGTAAAAAAAAAAATTATGAACATATTTGCTGGCTGTCAATGTTTTTTTTTCCCTTGAAATTTTGTTGGCTGTCAATGTTAAAAGTTTATGGTGTTAAAAAATTTTATGTGAAAAATAATTGTTGTTACATATTGGTAATGGTTATAAAAAAAAATGTGAAATTATGCTAGTTATATCATATGGAACACCTAAATGAATTAGGTTAAATTATCATTTTAGTCCCCGAACTTTGACGCTCTATTTTAGTCCTTAACTTTTAAAAGTTTTAGTTACTTCTTTGAACTATCAATTTTGATTTAGAGAGAGAGAGAGAGAGAGGGAGGGAGAGAGAGAGAGAGAAAGAGAGAATATCAACCTTCCTATCCGACTAAGTATTTTGAATATCACAGTTCATCCATGTGATCGTAGTAATGGGTACTTGTGTCTCAGAATTTGGTTTGCTTTGTTTTCCTAGTCATTCATTATGTACGAAACTGAGTATATAAATATTCAACACAACTTCCTGTGCCTTTACGGGTCATTTTCTGGTAGGAGAATGGTTGCAGAAAATTGATTCATTGATTTATTAAATCGACCAACAAATTTAAATGGATTGTATTGTTATTAGAAACTTAATGTCTTCGACCTTTTAACTTGACTATAATTATAATTTAAGGATGGATATGGGGGTGAGCCATCAGATTATAAGCCACTTGTGGCTGCTAGACTCGGGGACATTAATTTGGACTCTGTGTTCACAGAGCAGCAGAAATATAACCAGATTACCATTCAGGTACTGTTTTCCATTAATCTGATGTTTTTCTGGTAGTTACTAAGTCATTACGATAACTATCCATTTATTATTTCTAACAACTTTGTAACAATCAAGTGCTAATTCATTTGTTATTGCTGCAGTCATTGAAATTGGAGGAGAAGAGAGTAGGAGCTACTTTTGCTGCAATGCTCCGTAGGCATCAACTTGATTACAGTGACTCAAATGATTGTGTTCTCAAAATTGTCTGCGTCCTGAGCTCAACCAGCTTTCATGTCAAGCAAGTGAAATACTTTTCTGTTGTTCTGCAGGTAATATCAAGCATTATAACATTGGCCATACACCCCACAGGCCTTTTGTAGACCTCATATACTTAACTATTCTTTGCTTCAGGGAATTGAGAATTATCAATAATGTCAAAGGAAAAAAAAAAAAGAAAGAAGAAGAAGAAATGGTGTCTATAAGTGTCATTTACAACCACATCAGAGTCTCAACTATTGCATTGACGCTCATACTTAACTCATAACAGTCTTGTTTCATAAACCATTAGGTTCTAAACATAGACTCCACAACCACTTGTTTACGAGAGTAAGATTCTTCCAAGATAGCGTTCTAATCTCCAAACTGTCCTCCTCTCTACTTAAGCAATCAACTCCTACTTAACCAAATGAGAACCACTTCCTTCCCCAACCCTTCCTGCAAAAAGTTCTGTGATTTTCTAGAACATGGTATTAATAAAAAGAACTTTGAGAAGGGATAGGAAATACAGTAGAATCCTACTTAGAACAGTTAGAATCAAGGTAAGACCCCGAAAAGGAGAACACTTCAAGACTGTGATCCAAAGAGAGGCTTAGGAGGACTGCCAAGACAAGAACCTTGCACCACTATTAGTCATGACAACCTACGAGATTCTTCAACTCTCTAACCTCCTTTTTTTCTAGTGGTCCTATGCTTATTAAATGACCTCAATCTTCTATATTTATGTTAGCACAACAATTCACCAGACCTATGAATGATCACATTTTAGCTGAGAACACTCTAAGACTAGACCAATCCTCTATCAAATTCTCAGAGAACCACACACCCATGGGAACCTCTAACATGCTAGAACCTAGGGCATTACAGTTCTTTGACATTGAGGCATGAGAACTCGCCTAAAGGGCCCAACCCAATGATCGTAGAATCATGAGCAATTGATGAACTAACTACTAAAAAATAATGTATTACAACCAGTGACACGGCACATCCAAGGCTCAAAACTGAACAAAGGAGGGAGGGACACACACCCAACACACTAACAGGAATACCCTATCCTAAGGAAAAAAGAACAAGAGGAAGGATATTGTCAAGGGAGGAGAAGACACGAAGCAAAAAGAGCAAGGTGAATATTGACCATAGGCTTATTCCATATTAGAGCTAAAAATACACAAGCCAGGTCATCACTATCGAGTCTTCAGATTAGGAGTTTGGTAAACCACTCCCTCCATTGTTGTAGGCATCTGATAGGTAAAGCAAGCCATAGAAGATAGTTTAGGCCATCAGTGAGATGCCACCATGCCAGTGATATAACCAAACTTTGTTCTAGCATCTTTCATGGTTTTAGACCATTGGAGACAGTTTAGGCCATTGAGTTCAAGTTGTTATGTGGAGAGAGACCCTTTTGGATATGTAGAGCAAGGAAAGTGTTATAGTATTTGTTGGTTATTTCCTTTTTTTGTTAATAAGTATTTTCTGTAGTTTGTATTAATTGTATTATATGTGCTGGAAGATTATTTACCTTTCCTGTAATTGGGTGTTTCTTCTATTTAAGAAATCCTTTCTTCTCATTGTAAAGAATAAGAAATTGATTCTCCTCTTGATATTTTATACATGGTATCAGAGCAGAAACCCTAAAAATAAATCTAACCCTAGCCGCCGTTACTGTTGCTGTCACCACAGTCCACTAATCGCTGGCCGTTCGTATCTCTCCGGCGCATCTATCTGTCTGTGCCTTCAACTTCGGCACACAACCCTCGACGAGGAAAAGCTCGTCTTCATCCCATGATAGGAGACTCGAAGAAGTACTGCACCTGCGACCTATGACTCGCGAATCGCGAACACATCCATCGCAACCCAAGACCCGCGACGTCGCTTGCTGAGTCGTCGACCGCCGGTGACCTCATCTCCATCGATCTCTGTGCCATTGCCGCCGGCCACCAGTGACCCTATCTCTGGCTTGTCTGTCCGTCATACACGTGAAGACAGTCACATTTTTCTTCATTGGTTGTTGGCTGCTGCATATTTATTTTTAGTGTTTTTTTTTTGCTTCTATTTTGTGGATTTGTTTTTTGGTTGATCTTCAGCAATAATGTCAGAAAATAAGTCTCTGCCCATTGTTAAAGTCTCAGATGGTCAGATTCAGTCCAACAGCCCTATTGTCCAAATTACTACCATTCGACTAAATGAGGATAACTTTCTTCGTTGGTCCCAAAGCGTTCAAGTGTATATTCGTGGACAAGGGAAGATTGGCTACCTTATCGGAGATAATCCCATGCCTGCCAAAGACGATCCTTCGTTTGCTGGGTGGGATGCTGAAAACTCCATGGTTATGACCTGGCTAGTAAATTCCATGGTAGAAGATATCAGTTGTAACTATATGTGTTACTCTACTGCTAAGGAATTATGGGATAGTGTGGCTCAGATGTACTCAGATTTAGGAAATCAGTCACAAGTGTTTTAGCTAAATCTTAAATTGGGTGACATACGACATGGAAGTAATTCAGTTACACAATACTTTCATTCTCTAAAAAGGATTTGACAAGACCTCGATCTATTTGATACGTATGAATGGAAGTCAACAGAGGATCAAAAACACTACAGAAAAATAATGGAAGATGGTCGTATCTATAAATTCCTCGCTGGACTCAATGTTGAATTTGATGAGGTTAGAGGCAGAATACTGGGTAAGACTACTCTTCCAACTATTAACAAAGTTTTTTCTGAAGTTCGTACGGAAGAGAGCCGTCGAAATGTTATGATTGGTAAGAAACCTACTGATTCAGTTGAAAGTTCTGCTCTAGTGGTTGAAGCTATAGCACACAAGGCCTCTAATCAATCAACCAAGACTCCTGATAAGCCTCGGGTCTGGTGTGATTACTGCAACAAACCTTGGCACACTCGTGAAACGTGTTGGAAACTTCATGGGAAACCTGCTAATTGAAAGAGTACTAGACACGGTGAGAAGAGTACGAATCAACACTCATCTAGTGCTAATGTTGTTGACTTCAACCCATTCAACAAAGAACAAGTTGATCAAATCCTGAAACTGTTAAAAGCCACTTCATCATCTGGTAATTCTAGTGCTTCCTTGGCACAAACAGGTACTTATCCTCGAGCTCTTTCTTGTCTTAACTCATCTCCGTGGATCATAGATTCTGGAGCATCTGATCATATGACTAGTTCCTCCCAAATATTTGAATCGTATTCCCAAATATTATGAATTAAAAGTTCTTGAATATAAGAGAACATAGAGAATTGGGAAACAAACTAATCATATTCCTAATTATCCAAAGAATTAAACAAACTAATCCTAATCCTAATTAACCAAGGAATTGACCAAAATATCTAATTAACCACTAATCCTACTACATCATATTCTATCCCTCTCAAAAGAAACTCGTCTGCGAGTTTTAAAAAGGTAATGAAGTAATCAAACCGCTTCTTTCGATGGTTTGAAAAGATCCCCACTGAAAAAGTTTGCTTTTTCGCCATTTTTGGAGCATGCCCATGAACATTTAATCAACAATCCCATGAAAAAATCTCTTTATGGGCTCGATCGAAAAAACCCCATGCAAATCTTGAAAATATTCATATTAGGTGGGTCGTGCAAATTATTGAGCAGAAGATACAACTCGTGGGTTGAACTGCTTAAAGAATGATGAGTATGGTTTTGGGTCAAGATTCGCGGGTCTTTGGACATAAAGGACAAAACTCGCTTGACGGGTACTAATGAGTCGGGTCGTGCATGCGTCGAATCGGACACATCTTCTTCCTTCTCTTCACCTTTGCTTGATTGGTCTTTGTCTTTGTGTGGGTTCCATGGTTCCTCTTCGTCCCCTTTGCTCAACTTGACTTCTTCTTCGTGTGGGTTCTATGAGTTCGTATCCATGCCTTCTTTCGGGTCTTCAGTTTTACAATTATGTTCATCCTCTTTGCGCGACAATCTTTTCTTTTCGCATACAAATTTTGCATTTTCACCTTCACCCAAGATCTTGTCATTCTTATCAATTTCATTCACCTTTCTTATGCATTTCCCTTCAATTTCGCTCACGATTTTGCTTGGTATTTTAAAATAGTTGTATGTCGACTTTGCTCAGGCGAGCTCTCTCTCGTATTGAACTTTTCGATTAAATTGATCCAAAGTGCTAGACATATTATTCAAAAGTTGTTGAACTTTGACCACCCCTTTCATGATTTCCTCAAAGGCTTCACGATCGATGTACGGATTTAAGTGTGTTCTTAAATAATTTTTCGCCTCCATTGGTCGTGATCCAAATCCAAAAGTGAATTTTATGGCTTTGAATTCCCTTTTTGTGTTGTAAAATTCCATTCTTGAAGTTTTTCCCTTGTTTTTTGAAAAGGGAATAATCTAAAAGGTATCCTTTTGTAAATGAATTTGGGCTATTGAACAACGAGCACAGCTCACGAAGCTCCCTCTTGCAATCAACATCAATAAGAGTTTCTCGGCCTTCCACCTGCAGCAGCAAACGTTGGCCCTAGGGATGTGCACAGTTCGGTTTGGTCTGATTTTGGACGAAATCAAGGACCGAACCGCACCCCTCGATTAATGAAATAGCTAAACCAAGTAAACCGAAGTACTCGTCGGTTTTGGTTCAAAACCGAACCAGTTCACTTTCGGTTTACTCGGTTTGATTTCAATTTTTACTCGATTTTTTGAATGAATATCAAGGGTGACGGCCAGCAAGAGATCAAACGGCACTGCTTAAAAGGAAGGTTTCTGGCGAGAGAACAACAATTGTATGGCCAACGACAAAAGAAAGTGGAAGATAGCAAGATGAGAAAAAGAAGAGACTATCGTGGGTTACAACACCACTGTGGATTGTGTCGTTGCTGCTGTCGTCGTTGCTACCGCCATGAGTTGTGTCGTTGCCTCTACCGCCGCCATGAGTTGTGTGAGAGGAGAGCAATAAGGATGAGAGAAAGAGTAATAGATGAAAAGGGAGGAGAGAACAAGATAACAAAACATGAGGAAAAAAAAAAAAAAAGAGAAAATTTAAGTTAGGGTTAGTCTAGCTTGCACAAGAAAAGAGGAAAGAGAGGAAAAGGTGTATTGAAAAAGAAAAATAAATTGGATTACGTGAGTACTTTGAGTGATTTGAGACTTGGGAGAGAAAAATAAGAAAATATAAAATTGTTTTTCTTTGTGGGCTAGGCTTTTTTGGTTGGGTTTAGGGTTTCTTTAATTTTTTATAATAATCTTCGGTTCAGTTCGGTTTTTCAAGTTTTGAAAAAACTCAAACCGTGAACCGAACCAAATTCTATGGTTTTTTAAAGTTATAAACCGAGAAACCTATTTTTTTTTAAAACAACCGAACCAAACCAGTCGTTTGGTTCCTCGGTTTTCTCATTTTGTTGCACACCCCTAGTTGGCCCAGACGATTGCTCTGATACCAATTTGGTGTAGCCTAAGGATAAAAGGAGAATTCTCTCCAAAAATCAATCACATATTTATTATGAATTAAAAGTTATTGAATATAAGAGAACAATTTTCTATTTATACAAAATTGGAAAACAAACTAATCTTATTCCTAATTAAATAAGGAATTAAACAAACTAATCCTATTCCTAATTAACCAAGGAATTAACCAAGATATCTAATTAATCACTAATCCTACTACATCATTTCTCCCCCAGTCATGCACGTGCTCTTATATCATGTAGAATATAGATGGAGAATTGGAAAATTGCATGCTTAAATGTTGTTCAAATTAAAACATTTTGAAAGTAATGGAAGAGTCATAGTGTTGGTTATTTTTGGTTATGTTCCTTTTATGGTTAATCAGTATATTTGTATTTATTGTATTATATTGCTGGAAATTTATTTCCTTACTTGTAAATGGTGTCTCTTATTTAAGAAACCCTTTCTTCTCATAATAATACATAACAGAGAATTATTATTATCTTCATGGTATCAGAGCTACCCTAAAAAAATTCAGAAACCCTAATTTTCTAAACCCTAATTTTCGACCTAGCCGCTGCCGCCGCCGCCACCTACCACCGCGCCGCCGCCGCTACCATTGTCGATCTTACCCACCCAGCTCAGATTACAGACAAAGCCGACTCCACTTGGGCATTTCAAACTCTTGCTAATCGACGCACGCAGACCCGCGATTTCGCGTTCGACAGCCTCTGCGACCTTCGACGCCGACCGCTGCTGCTGTTTCTGCGCCGCCGCTGTCCTCAACGTCGACCGTCGCTCCTTTCTGCACCGAACGCCGACCATCGTGCCTCCGACCACCGCGTCACCGCGCCCGTTGTCACCTTCAAGGCCAAACACTCCTTTCTGCCCTGTTTTTTGTGGCTGGTATTCTGGTTGTATTCTGTTTTTTTTTTTGTGAGGGTTTGACTTCTCTCTGTTTTCAGAATAATGGCAGAAAATAAGTCTTCGATTACCAAAGTCTCAGATAATCGCATTCATCCCAACAGTCATACTGTCCAAATTACAACCATTCGACTTAATGGCGACAATTTTCTTCGTTGGTCCCAAAGTGTTCGAATGTATATCCGTGGACAAGGAAAGATTGGGTATCTTACTGGAGATACAATACCACCCGCCAAAGATGATCCTTCATTTGCTGTGTGGGATGCTGAAAACTCCATGGTTATGACTTGGTTAGTCAATTCCATGATAGAAGACATCAGTTGTAACTATATGTGTTACTCTACTGCAAAGGAACTCTGGGAAAGTGTGACTCAGATGTATTCAGATTTGGGAAATCAGTCACAAATATTTGAGCTGAATCTCAAACTAGGTGACATACGACAAGGAGGTAACTCAGTTACACAATATTTTCATTCCCTAAAAAGGATCTGGCAAGACCTTGATCTCTTTGATACATATGAATGGAAGTCTACAGAGGATCAAACACACTACAGGAAGATAGTTGAGGATGGTCGTATCTACAAATTCTTGTCTGGCCTCAATGTTGAATTTGATGAGGTTAGAGGTAGAATACTTGGTAAAACTAATCTCCCAATTATTAATGAAGTTTTCTCTGAAGTGCGCAGGGAAGAAAGCCGTCGGAATGTTATGATTGGAAAGAAGTCCAATGATTCAGTTGAAAGTTCTGCTTTGGTGGTTGAAGCTACTGCACACAAGGCTTCTGATCAATCAAACAGGACCCATGAAAAGCCTCGTGTCTGGTGTGATTACTGTAACAAACCTCGACATACTCGTGATACGTGTTGGAAAATTCATGGAAAGCCTGCAAATTGGAAGAGTAAGCAAAGTGAGAAGGGCACCACCCAACATCCATCCAGTGCTAATGTTGCTGATTCCAATCCATTCAACAAAGAGCAAGTTGATCAAATCCTGAAACTGCTAAAGGCCACTTCATCATCTGGTAATCCTAGTGTTTCCTTGGCACAAACAGGTAATTATCCTCAAGCCTTCTCTTGTCTCAATTCATCTCCGTGGATTATAGATTCCGGAGCCTCTGACCATATGACTAGTTCCTCAAAATTATTTGCATCATACTCCCCTGTGTACGATCATGAAAAAATTCGAATTGCCGATGGTAGTTTCTCTTCTATTGCAGGAAAAGGAACTATTAAATTGACCTCACTCATCCATTTAAACTCTGTCCTCCATGTTCCTAAATTAGCCTGTAATTTGTTATCTGTTAGTAAAATTTCTAAGGATGCTAATTGTCGTGTTACCTTTTTTGACTCCCATTGCATTTTTCAGGATCAGGACTCGGGGGAGATGATTGGTCGTGCTAGGATGCTCGATGGTCTCTACTACTTTGATGAATCTTCATCTAGTTATAAAAAAGTTCAAGGCTTGAGTAGTGTTAGTTCTTCCTCTGTTAAAGACAATATAATGCTTTGGCATCGTAGACTAGGACATCCCAGTTTTTTCTACTTAAAGTATTTGTTCCCTAATTTATTTAAAGGAATTGATTGTTCCCTTTTTAATTGCGAAAGTTGTATCTTTGCAAAAAATTATCGATCCACTTATTTGCCCACACCCTATAAGTCTTCGACACCTTTTTACTTAATTCATAGTGATGTTTGGGGTCCATCTAAAGTTTTGACACATACTGGAAAACGGTGGTTTGTCACGTTCATTGATGATCACACCCGTTTAACTTGGGTCTATTTGTTAACAAAAAAGTCAGAGGTGAAAGATGTTTTTATTCGGTTTTATAACATGATCAAAACTCAGTTTCAAACTAAAATTAACATTCTGCACTCTGACAATGGCACTGAATATTTCAATGAATACTTAACTGATTTCTTACAAATAAAAGGCATTGTCCACCAATCTACGTGTCGGGACACTCCCCAACAAAATGGTATTGCTGAAAGAAAGAATCGACATTTACTCGATGTTACTCGTGCCCTTATGTTTTCTATGCATGTCCCATCTTATTTGTGGGGTGAAGCAGTTCTCACAGCTGCATACCTTATTAATCGAATGCCTACAAAAATTTTGGATTTCAAAACCCCTCTGGATCACTTTAAAAGTTTTTTTCCCACTGTCCGCCTCTTTTCTGATTTACCGATCAAAGTTTTTGGATGTACAGCTTATGTTCACATTCCTAGCTTTTCTCGGTCTAAATTTGATCCTCGGGCTGTTAAATGCATTTTTTTGGGTTATGTATCCCATAAGAAAGCTTATAAATGTTTTGATCCTGTGAATAGAAAATATTTTGAAAGTATGGATGTCACCTTTTTCGAAAATCACTCTTTTTTGTCCCAAAATTCTCTTCAGGGGGAGATAATACCTAACTTCGAAGATAATTTCTGAGATATTTCTCCCCTTCCTACCATCATTAGTCCTGAGGTTACTAGTTCTAGTTCTTCAATGCCAAGTATGGAAAATTCTGCGTCAGGGGGAGAAACACTACAAAGAGATCTAACTGATCGAAATCCTGAACTTCAGGTTTATACTAGAAGGGCGGTGAATCAAAAGAATCAGGACCAGACAGTAGACTTATCACAAAACCAATCTAATACTCCGATGAATGATCCTGAAGATCCAGGTAACAGATCCTCTATTCCTACTTCTTCATCTATTCATAATAGTTCATCTGATATACTTGATCTTGATATTCCAATAGCCCATAGGAAAGGTATCCGAAATTGCACCAAATATCCTATTGCAAACTATCTGTCTTACCATAAATTGTCCGATAGTCATAGAGTGTTTACCTCCAGGATAAATAATTTGTTTGTTCCAAGGAATATACAGGAAGCTCTAAATGATTCGAATTGGAAGTTAGCAGTTATGGAAGAGATGAACGCTCTTAAACAAAATCACACATGGGACATAGTGGAATTACCAAATGATAAGAAGACAGTAGGTTGCAAGTGGGTGTTTACTATAAAGTGCAAATCCGATGGTAGTGTTGAAAGATACAAAGCCAGACTTGTGGCTAAAGGCTTCACTTAGACCTATGGAATTGATTATCAAGAAACGTTTGCCCCCGTTGCTAAAATTAACTCCATTAGAGTTCTATTATCTATTGTTGTTAATGCAGATTGGCCCCTTTATCAACTTGATGTGAAGAATGCATTTCTCAATGGGGACCTTGAAGAAGAGGTATTTATGGACTTACCACCTGGTTTTGAGAAAAATCTTGGGATTAACAGAGTTTGCAGGTTAAAGAAATCATTATATGGCCTTAAACAGTCTCCTAGAGCGTGGTTTGAACGTTTTGGAAAAGCAGTCACGAACTATGGATTTATCCAAAGTCAAGCAGATCATACTATGTTTTATAAACATACTGGAAATGACAAAATTGTTATCTTAATAGTGTATGTTGATGACATTATTCTTACAGGGAATGACGAAGTAGGCTTGACTATCTTGAAAGAAAAGTTAGCAAATGAATTCCAAATTAAAGACCTGGGTGTCTTGAAGTATTTTCTAGGAATGGAATTTGCTAGGTCAAAAGGTGGTATCCTTGTTAATCAAAGAAAATATATCATTGACTTACTTGAAGAAACAGGATTACTTGGTTGTAGACCAGCAGAAACTCCCGTTGAACCCAATTTAAAATTACAAGCTGCAACAGAAAGTGAGGTAAAAGACAAAGAAAAATATCAGAGACTTGTGGGAAGACTCATTTATTTGTCTCACACACGTCCTGACATTGCATTTGCAGTTAGTATGGTAAGTCAATTTATGCATGCACCAGGATCAACTCACTTTGAATCTGTTTATAGAATTCTAAGATACTTGAAAGGTACCCCTGGAAAAGGTATATTGTTTAAGAAGCATGGTCATCTGAATGTTGAAGTTTATACTGATGCTGATTGGGCAGGTAGCACCACAGATAGGAGATCTACTTCTGGCTACTGTTCCTTTGTTGGAGGAAATCTAGTTACCTGGCGGAGCAAAAAACAAAGTGTAGTGGCTAGAAGTAGTGCTGAAGCTGAGTTTAGGGCCTTAGCCCATGGTATTTGTGAGGGTATATGGATAAAGAGACTATTGGAAGAATTGAAATTTTCTTAGAAGATACCTATGCGAATTTATTGTGACAATAAAGCAGCAATTTCCATTGCCCATAATCCAGTCCTTCATGATAGGACAAAACATATCGAAGTTGATAAACACTTCATAAAAGAGAAGATTGATGCAGGAGTAATATGTATTCCCTATCTTCCTACGACAGAGCAAATTGCTGATGTGTTAACTAAAGGACTACCAAAGTTAAAATTTGACAAGATGATTAACAAGCTGGCGATGGAAGACATCTTCGAACCAGCTTGAGGGGGAGTGTTGGTTATTTTTGGTTATGTTCCTTTTATGGTTAATCAGTATATTTGTATTTATTGTATTATATTGCTGGAAATTTATTTCCTTACTTGTAAATGGTGTTTCTCTTATTTAAGAAACCCTTTCTTCTCATAATAATACATAACAGAGAATTATTATTATCTTCACATAGCAATTGGCAAAGAGAAATGGAAACAAAAAAAAACTACCAAATATGCAAACGGTAGAAATGCCTTGAATCTGTTGTCTGGAGATTAGTTTATTTTTTCGTAATTTTCGGCCTTTTGGGCCTATTCTATATTAGGGTTTAGGATGGCTGCCATATATAAGCCCCCTAAACCCTTATCTGAAATACTCTTCTTTGTATTCATCTTCTCGTTCAAGATAATAAAACTCTCTCTCCCTCTGCCCGTGGATGCATGTAGCTAACACATCATTAGTGAACCACGTAAATCTATGTGTTTTTCTTTCTATATTCTTTGTTTGTCATTTGATTTCTGTTTTAACATAAACATCAACATCTACAAAAGGATATGCACAAGGAAAGCCCAGGGAAAATATTTATGTTAAATATTTTGTTTGATAATGCCTCTGATATTGTAAGTCCTTTTCCTTGTATTGATTTTTTTTTTTTGGAACAAAAACGAAACTTTTCATTGAAATAATGAAAAGAGACTAATGCCTTTTCCTTGTATTGAATCCATTATCATTTCATGGAGTTTAAATGTAACTCCTCTGGGCATCCATATGTTATTTTACGTCAAAATTTCTTATAAGTGAAAATTACTAGTAATAACAAATAAATAAATATATAGGAAAATGATGAATTAAAATTCTAATGGATTCGAAATAAAGGATGAAATTGAAGTATTAATTAACTTGGAGGCTAACGGAGAGTAATTGATAAGACAGAATTTAAAATGTCATGTAATTCATTCATATCAAAATAACTACTAGCCCGAAAATTTTAAGCTACTTATGTATATTTATTTATTTTGGACACAATCCTCACCGGTCTCATAAATATTAGTAATTATTGGAGTCCAACACATGAATTAAAGTAGAGGAAGACATAGAATTACAAGAATTTGAATTTAAAACCATATACTCTAATATCATGTTTCATTTGCCACAAATTTAAAAATTTTAAATTATCGTATTAAGATTAACTTAATTATTTAACTTAGTCTTAACATAGTTTTTTTTTTCGCATTACTTAACTACTCCACTTAGATTTTTTTAGTGCTTACTTTCACAGCCAATTGATTTGAACCTTGATGAGGAGACCTTAATGAGGATTGCTCCATTTTGGAGAACATCTCTTAACGACTCAAAAACTGGGAGCCAGCAGTACTATTTTGAGCATTTTGAGATCCACCCGATAAAGGTTTGGCTTTATGTTCTCTCTAGCTTGCCTAATCTTGATATTTAACTGAAGGCTGATTATAATTGGATTTATTTATTTTTATAGATTTTTTCAAATTTCCTTCCTGAGGAATCATATTCAAGTTATAGTTCAACGCAGGAGACTCTGAGGACATTACTACATAGTGTAGTAAAGGTGTGTGACTTGAACAGTCTTGTGCACTTGATTTCTCTTGCTCACTCTAACATCTGCAGCATTTTCTACTTTTACATGCATGCCTTCTTTGATTTTTGCCTGTCTTTATACTTTGTAGATCCCTCCAATGAAGAATGTGGTTGTTGAGCTCAACGGTGTTCTAGTTACTCATGCTTTGATCACAATGCGTGAATTATTTCTTAGATGTGCTCAACATTATTCATGGTAAGCAGACCTTATGTTCATTTTGTTATATTTTATGTTTTACATGCTGGATAAATTAAAGTCACATTTTAATGATCCAGGTATGCCATGAGGGCTATCTATATTGCAAAAGGAAGTTCATTGCTCCCTCCAGATTTTATTTCCATCTTTGATGATTTATCTTCATCTTCATTAGATGTCTTCTTCGATCCCTCACGTGGGTTTGTGGGTTTTCCAGGTGCCCTTTTACTCAATTTCTTTCTTTAGTCATTTTCCTGGAGTTTTCTTACCAATAAAACGTCTTGAGATTGAATAAAGCACATAATTAATTTTCGAATTCAAATGAACCTACTTTTTTTTTTAATCTTTCCAATTGTTAGTTGCATTCATGATCAAAGATGATTCTATCAATTGTTTAAAAGTCTATGTTTTGTTAATGTTCAATTGCTGCTTGGCTATTGAGAGCAGGGACTTTTAAGCTTATCAAGAAATGTATTGATGTGAAAAGGGGGTCAGGTACCAAACGCTATTTTGGAGATTTAGGGAAAACTGTAAGTCTGATAGACTTTGCATACATGTTGATGTCATTGTGATGGTAAAGTCTAATCGGTTTAAAACTAATTTACAGTTGAGGACAGCAGGGTCGAATGTTATGTTTGCTGCTATAACTGAGATTTCAGACTCTGTTCTCAAGGGAGCAGAAGCAAGTGGTTTTAATGGAATGGTAGATAACCTCACTATTCTAGTACATGTGTTATGCATTTTTTTTCCTGGCTATTTGCCTCCTAACCTGAAATGAAGTATCAGAAATTAAAACTTTGATTGTCCCTGCAATTTCAAAGGTGAGTGGATTTCACCAAGGAATACTAAAGATAGCCATGGAGCCATCTTTACTTGGGAGTGTTTTGATGCAAGGTGGCCCAGATAGAAAGATCAAACTTGATCGAAGCCCAGGGGTTGATGAGGTAATGTATGTGGTGGACTGGTAAATGTTGTATTCCTTGCTCGTGATCAATATAGACAACTTCTAGTTGAATATGCAAGTAATATCTCATGCAATTTCAGAGCTTTGATACAGTTCGTTGTACTATTTTTTTATATTAAAGAAAATATTTCAAAAGATGTTATTGGATTATTTTCCTCTTTAATTGCATAATCTGTATCGTACAGTACCCACTGCTATACGTGTCTTTTTTTATTTTCATTGTGCACATATGATATATAGTTCTCTGTTAAATCATTGGTTAAATTACACTTTTAAACCCTGGATATTTATTTTGTGTCTATTTTAATCTAGAAGTTTTCAAAAGTACCTGCAAAAGACAGTGTGCAAAGATTGCTCAGTAGACGAGAAGAAGTTCACAATGGATCTAACAGATACGATGTCATCTTTCTCTTGAAGCCAATAAATATGTTCTTGTATGGCAGTGAGGTTATTTCTCTGTAGGAGAGCGGTGAAGGAGCTCACTGCATCCCTTCTCTGTCCCACTGATCACATGTTCTGCTGTTTTGCTGACTTGATAAGGCAAAAGGTCTTGGAAATTTTAGCTTAAAGTATCCTGATCCTGACTAGTCGTCGTGCCAAAAGAGAGAGCTAGTACCATCCCCTGTTTTGATGGTTGTGAGGCTAGAAAAAAATGTTCTTGATCTTGACAGTGCTGAACCTAGGGCCTTTAGAATCACGTTGGTTAGCCTCATAGCCCACTCCATTCTGTCTCCTTCAATCACAACTCTATCACACTGATCATTCTTCCTCCATTTTGGCTCCCGGGGTATGTTAGGCTTAATTTTCCATTACCAACATTGGGTTCAGAGTTCAAAGAGCCACTGTTCTATTGTTTCTTCAACGCACAATATGTCATAGAGATGCCAGAGATTTTTACAATCCTAAAGAATGAGGTAAGGTAAAAGTATAAAACCTAAACCCATCAGAGAGAAACTTTACTGAAGGCACTTGGTGCGTTCCTAACAACCAGACGAAAGTGGAGAAGCACAAAAGGGGTTTTTTATTTTTTATAAAAGAAAAAAGAAAAAGGCTGTCTATTGGTGAGCTACACAAAAGGGTTGAGCTATCTTGGCTATTTGCTTTGGCATATACACTGCTAAACTCAATATTAGTGATAAAAATATATTAATACGTGAATTATTCAAAATGGAATAACTTGATTTGTACCATTAGTTATACGGATTACTTTTCTTTTTTTTTAGTCTTCAAATCCTTTTAGTTGAGGATATAATGTCTTAACCAACTAAGCTATGCTCAAGTGTCATTTATACATATTACTAAAGTTTTGTTTACGGATGAAAATACCATTACATATTATTGGCTAAATTTGTTCATGTTTTTAATTACTTGTAATTATTGACATCTACAAAAATTCTTATGAAGTATAATTTTACTAAAAAACAAAAAGAACGGAATACCACATGTAACACATGTAGTAGTAAACTAGTCTAATTAAAATATTACATTACACTAACATCATTGCAGTGTAATGTTGGGAGAAGCATGAAGATAACTTGTGGATTTCTTTTTAGTATATCAGCATTCTTCAAGCATTCTATAGATGCACATGCATAACGATCTCTCTTTTGGATTGCTGCAGTTATATATTGAAGGCTACCTCCAAGCTATGCTGGATACAATGTACAGACAAGAATATCTTAGAGTTAGAGTCATTGACAATGAGGTACGTCTTAGAGTTATACAAGAAGCTGATCAAGAACATCTTTCATTATATATTTTATGACTAAGGAAACATTCCTAGAGAACTTCTGCCCACGACTATTAAGTTCTTTTGATGCATGATTATCTTGATTGTACATAAATTGCCTAGATACTATATTACAAAACCATGCCAAACAGAGATATCTTATGACCTGATTACCATCTTGGTTTTCCAGACTGTACATGCTTTTGATTCGACTACTCTCATAATTAAGCTTCAGATCTCAAATGATATTATGTTTGCATTCAGGTTATCCTTAAAAATCTTCCACCAAACACACCTCTGATAAATGAGATCGTGGAACATGTGAAAGGGTTTCTTGTTAGCAAAGCATTGTTAAAGGGAGATTCAGCAACGGGTACTCGCCCTTTTCACCATCTTCGACGTGAAAGTGTAAGCTTATCACTCTGTCCACTTTCTTGTTTATTACATTTTCTAACTTTGTTTTTCTGTTCTGAAAACGATAACTGTGTGTTCAAACCTATGACTGATCCTGAATTTTTTTTAATCGATTCATTCTGTTCAATTTTATATGATTTTTCTTATCCATACATAGTATTTTAGAAGTCTTAATTTCCGTGCAGACTGCTGTAGTTATGCATAAATATTTAAGAGGTTACATCTCAGTACAAATAATGATTATTAAAAATTGAATCCCGCATGGATTTAGATCTCTAAAATCAGTGGGGAGACCGTAATAACCAGTAACAGCCCTGGTTCATATTTATTACCTTCTGAATCTTGGATCTATTTTGAGTTCTGCATATCTTAGAAGGCAAGCTTATTTAACTTTGTTTATTAAGCACTCAAAATAAAATCATTTTACCTTTGTAAACATCACTTAAGTGAGGCGGAAAATGAAGAACTAAAACAACTGAAGAGTTCAAGAATTCCTTAGCTCGAATTTGAAACTAATGACCTTGGCCTACTGAGGTATGATGTAGGAATATAATGGCGGTAACTTGGTTTGTCAAGGGTGTTGTGCTCTCGTGCCAGATTGATCGAGTGACAAGTTGGAGCTTTCCAAAAAAAAGTAAAGCTATTAACAGGGAGCGTTATAAGAGATTGGTTAGGAAATTAACTCATTTACCTCATACAATACAAGAAATTGCTTCTTGAGTAAGTATTGCAAGTCAGTTGATTCATTTTCTTAGAGATCTTATGAAAACATTTTATAAGATCCAGTGTTTGAAAGAAGTACGAAGTTTATTGTACAAGGCCTTACTTACTAATTCAGACCTATCACTAATAGAAGATCAACCTTAACACATTTGATAGAAGAAATATCGTGGCTTGGAGAATCAATAGATAGCCAATAGTAATCATTATTGGTTCAATGATCAAAGTGGGTAAGCTCAAATCAAAGATATTATTGAGTCCAGCTATGATAGTCACCTATTTAGGATGCTCAATATCCTTTTTCCGACATCAAATGCGGTAGGGTCGTCCCTTCAGGGACATCCGATAAAATTGGAACGATACAAAGAATATGGTAGGGTCACACCATTATTCCATGGGATTTAATCATGGTGCACGTAAATGGGCCCAAACACCCGGTAGTTATTAAAAGAAAATGAAAATAGGATGGTCATATGAAATTAAAGTTACGTACTCTCCATTTAGTATTCTTTGGCAGAACAGCATACCAAAGCAATAGATGTCATCTCTTTCCTCTCATCACATACATTTTGGTCATGTTTCTTAATTTCAGGTATATGTTAAAAGTTGAAATCGTAGTTGCAGTTACAATGCTATTTCTTTTCTTTCACTATCTGTATCATTTGGAACTGCTGGCATATGGAGTTCAGACTGTGCACAACCCAGTTACTGACCAATGTTTTCTGTACCTTTCATTCAGGAATGGAAAATCGGGCCTACAGTGCGAACGCTCTGTGAACACCTCTTTGTAAGTTTTGCAATCCGTATGCTGAGAAAAGGTGTCACACAGGTCATGGCCAGGATTCCTCGGAACAAAGAATCAGAATCTGATAGTCAAGAAACCAATCTTGCGTTAGTTCCGACTGGCAAGGAACAAAAAGGTAAGTTCATCTGGACTATGGGAATTGGCAAGTTTATGTTGTCTGGTATCTTGGCATATATTGATGGTCGGCTGTGCCGTAATATCCCTCATCCTATTGCAAGGCGGATTGTAAGTGGCTTTCTCTTGACTCTCCTTGACAATAATGACAAGGAATAATTTTGTTGTCTGTTCTATATCTGTGCATTGTATATCTTTACATATTTTTCCAATGGAAACAAATTTTATTCATTTATTAAAAATAATATTGTCTAATATATTGACTATCCACATTGTTTATTAAAATTATGGAATACTAAATACTAAATTATCCAAACTTAATTAGTGCATAATGAAACGTGAGTTTAAGTTAATTAAATTGTGAATATTAAATAAATAATTAAATAATCAAGATTAATATTACTTAGAAGTAGTAATTAAGATTATGTTAAAATACCATTTTGGTCCATGTACTTTCAAATGTCTAAATTTAGTTCCTATACTTTCAATAAAACTTAAAATTGGTCTCCATTGGTAATTTATTGTTACCTTTTCTAAAAAAAATTAGACTTCATTAGCCTTCTTTCTATAAATTTTGAAAATATGTTCCTTTTGTATTTTTTCTTGCATCAAAATTATTATTATTATTTAACCAATTTTAATAAAAACTAACTTCAAACTAACGGTAGAAATTAATTTTAAGCTTTATTAAAAATATAAGAACTAAATTTGGACATTTGGACATTTGAAAGTATAGGGACTAAAATAGAATAAAACTCAAAGTACAAGAATCAAAATGGTATTTTAACCTTAAGATTATTAAGATTAAATCATTGCTAACCTGAGCATAACTAAACTAGTTTAGCTATTATATCTTCAACCAAAAGGTAAAAGATTCGAATCTCTACCCTCATATGTCCATGCATAGGAGAATTTTATTTATAACTCATGCATAAGAGACGTTCCTTGTATTTGGCTTGCTTCTTAAAGTATTTATTTAGGAGTAAAAGTGTATTTTTCTAAAAAATTGACAGTGTTTGATTAAAATCTTAAATAGTGTTTTTAAAAGAACAACTTAAAATTTTTCAGAAATTAAAAATAGCTTGAGAAATGTATCCCCAACTTATTAATCCTATTATGTTGCACTAGGACTTGTACCTTAGATCGAGTAATTTCTACAGCCAAAATGTTAACTTCCCATTATCAATGTAGGATCTCCTTTAGATAAAGAAGATTATTGTTTTTCAGATCAACAAAATATATATATATATATATATATATATATATACATGTATGTATGTATGTATGTATTGCTAATTTCCGCACTAAAGTTCGATTACACTTCAAGTATTTTGAGATGCTGGTAGGGTAGAACAAGGAACGAAAAGGGGGCGATTTCCCCTCTTAATTCGTCTTTTAGATTAAGAAAATATACTTTTTGAAATTTGGAATGCTAAACATTTTTTCTCTAATTTGTCCTAAAAAGGATTATGAACTTCAATTTCAACTAATGAAATGTTGGCCACATTCCTAAATTTGATGAATAAACAAACCTATGGATCAAATGAAACATCTCGGACGTACTTTTCAATCGATTTATCATCCAAGTTCAAATGTGCTTGTAAACGTCATTTTCTATTTTTAATTAAAAGAAATCGAAGTCGAATAAAATTTCATCTCTTTGAAGATTAGATAACCATGAAGAATATATAATTTTAATATTTCAAATATATAATTTAAAGGATAAGTTATCGATCTGATCCTTTCTATTTCCATTTCCATTGTCGTATCAGCAAATTAGATAATCCCATTGTCAGCAAACTAAAATCCAGAAAATTTCAGTATTATCAATATTCCTTTCCACTAAAATAAATAAAAATTTAGACTCAATATATTAAAATAATTTAGGTTTGAATCTTATTTTGATTCATGGACTTTCAATTTTTGTTTATTTTGGTCCATGTATATCAAAACATTGATCAAAATTTCGAAGCACCCATTTTGTTCAATGAACTTTGAATTTTGTTTTATTTTAACTTCTAAACTTTCAAAATACTCCTATAAGACCTGAAGAGACACAAAAATGTAACTATAAATGGGATCTAATCCCTTATATTTTCTGCCCTAAAAAACCACACCCATATTCGAATCTACGTGGCACATTATTCAAGTACCACAAATACTAACATTTAATTTTATTTAGAGAAAGAAACGTGATAAGATTGAAATTAAACTAATAAAAGCTAGAGTAATGAGAAAAATCAATGAAAAACGAGTCTTAGGGAGTTGGCCTCACCAATTGGATTCATGATTTAATTAAACTGGATGCAACAACGACAAACACGTAATATTCCATAAGTCAAGGAGACAAAGATAAAACTGACTTTTTCAAGTACAATTAATTGTCTTTGCTAAATTATAAAACCAATATCTCTATTTAGTTTTTAATAACAAGCAAATGCTTTAAGTCTAATTCTTTTAACAACTTATAAAGCAATCCTAGATCTCTTGATTTTAAATTCACTTTGGTTATGTAATTAAGGTCCACTCTAAATCACCTCTCCATAGCATAAGATTTAGAGGCAATAACATTCAATCTATGGCCAGTAGATCAAAAGCATTAAGCAAGTACTTACATGAATGAAAAATAACCATTAATACACATTCAACTAATTAAATCATAAAAATTCAATGATTACATGAATCCCTACGACAGAGTTTAGCTATACATAATCAAAGAATAACCACATAATCCCATGCTAAAATTCATGACAAAACTACAAAAGTAAGGATAGAAGACCAAATCAAGAACGGTGTGGCAAGCTCCTGTCCTCAGTGCGATCTCCACTATTTTGAGCCTTGAAAATCCCTTTCCTAAACTCCAATATCATCTCCTAAACCTCATAATTCGTAATCTTGCTTTTAGGTCAAATTTCTCAAAAAGATTCCTCCCATAAACGGCCCCAAAACGATATATTTATAGAAAAACTTAAGGTAGCGTTGAGATGCTTGGGATAGCATCTCAACACTACCCTAAAAAACACTTGATGTTGAAAATCTGTAGCGTCTCGATGCTCTCGACTAGTGTCTAGACGCTTTCAACTATAATCAAGTTTGATTAATGCAAAAAATTGATGATTAGATTACCCTACTAAACCTTACCAATTTCAAAAAAAAAAAAATCAACCATTTTTCAAACAAAAATCTATCAAAAAGGTGGAAAATGCAACACTTTTTAAGGTTAAAAGTGTAGATTGTAATGGCCATCCAAATTTAAAGTGCAATGAAAATGAAAGTTTAGGTTAAAAGTGAATACACGTGGACAAATTGAATGTAAAAATGAATATTTTATTTGTAATTGTCACACTACCATGGTAAAAAGTAATGGTGAAAGATGTAACACCTGAGGGACGGAGGTGTAACTTGTAAGAAGTAGAAAGAAAAGAGTTAGGTAGCTTTGTTAAGTAACCAAAAACAAAAACCCACTGAATTTCTAAAACCCGGGACAGGAAAACCAAAACAAAACAAAACAAAAGCCATTAAAATCCCCACGTTCTGATCTTCATTCTATATCCAATTTCTTAAGCTCTCTCTTCTTCCACATCATCAAAAATGGCTTCCATGGTTTCCAAAGCTCCACCATGTAATTTCTCAGAGTCTCAGAATCTCAACAACAGCAACGGCGATGTTTCCAGCCACCTCCTCTTGAAATCGACCGGCAAAATGGACAGAGACGTGGTTTTGCGCCGCATTCGTTCCTATAAGCGATTCAACAAATTGAAAAGGACTTTCCAAGGTCTTGTCGGCGCCGGCGGTGGCTCTGAGGCTGCAAATACGGCGGCCGATGAGGCTGTGTGGCTGGACCAGCACGATGTTTTTTCCTCTCCTTAGATTTCAAGGGGATGAGATTCTGGCCTCTTTTCCACTTGAGAGAAAATTTTATTTTATTTTTTGTTTTAAAGTGATGGAATAAAGAACAAATTTCGCGTCTTGATTTTTGGATCAAACGTTGAATACTCACTTCTCCTCCAATTTGGGTGTAAAAATATAGTAGGTTTGCTTATGCATTAAAAATATATGTAGTCACTTCTTTTTCTTTTTTAACCACTCTCACTCAGTTGTTTGTTTTTTAAAATTCACTGCACTCAATAGTAAATGGTAATTGGTTGTATGTATAATAGTTACAAAAGAAATTTACCAAAAGTATATTTTTTAAGCCTTGAAGTAGTAATTGGCTGCTGAATATACAATAGTAAAAAACAAAAATTGGGCTTGAGCAAAAATGCCACCAAACCAAATGCCAAGCATTTTACTAAAATTAAATTTTTTGTATCCTAATATATATTATTTTAAAGTTGAAGGGCGCTCGAGCCCTTGGCCTATGCTCAATCCGCCCTTGATCAAAGTTGAAATTTGATCTTTTTTCATTATATTTTTTTTTATAATACACTTTTGATAGTTTTTGAATTATCCTTTGTAGAAAAAATTATCCTGATAATTTCCTTTATTATTTATTAGATTCAACAATATATGTGGAAAAGTGGGTTCAAACCCCTTACCTTTACCTTACAGAGGAGCATTCATTGAGTTAGGTAGAAGGATTTTTTTACTAAATTAGGTTTGTATTGACTTTAAAAAAAAATACATAAATGAGTTTATTATTATAATTTTTTTGGGTTAAACGATTAACCTAATTCAAATGGATTGTGAGTCATTTATTCAAAAATTTATACAAGTTTATTATGATCTGATATTAAGGAAGTTGAAAAGTAGCAGGAGAAACCCATAGAGTTTTTATTATTCTCACACCTTGAAAAATACATGAAAAAGCCCTATTTATAGGTAGGGAAGAAAACTCCTGCACATATACTCAGACTATTATAAACCGAAAATTATAACAGAATAACAAATAATCTTAACAACTCAACTAATTGACAAAACAAACTTAACAATTAATAAAGCAAAGAGAAATGACGTCACTTAATGAGCAGTCTTCACACCCCCCTGCAAGCCAATGGAGGACGGATCCCTGACATTGAGCTTGAACTTCAACTTAAGAAATGAAACAGCAGACAATGGTTTTGTTAAAATATCAGCAAGTTGAGCTGTGGCAGGTAAATGCTGAACCGAAATCTTTTTGTGTAAAACAAGATCACGAACAAAATAAATATCTAGCTCCACATGTTTTGTCTTAGAGTGAAGGATGGGATTTGCACTAAGATGGACAGCACTGAGATTGTCACACCAAAGAATTGGACGTGTCGTTAAGGAGATATTCAAATCACAAAATAGAGAGTGTAACCAAACCAGTTCAGCAGCAGCTGTGGCCAAGCAACGATACGCTGCTTCTGTACTTGATCGTGAGATGATGGACTGCTTTTTGGACCCCCACGTGATTAGATTACCACCAAAAAATATACAAAATCCAGATGTTGACTTCCTATCATCGGGGTCAGAAGCCCAATCGGCATCCGCATAACCACTTAACAAGAAATTCGTTGGTTTTGATAAAAGAAGTCCATGAGTAAGTGTACCTTTCAAGTATCGAAGAATACGTTTTACCAATTGCCAATGAACCAATTTCGGTGAATGCATAAACTGACAAGCCTTGTTAACACTGAAGGAAATCTCTGGTCGAGTAAGTGTCGCGTACTGAAGAGCGCCCACCACACTGCGATATAAACACACGTTAGAAAATAGTTCTCCTTGCCGAGCAGAAACTACAGGACCGCTGACCATCGGAGTGGAAATACTATTTGCACCAGCCATCTTAGTTCTTTCCAACAAGTCACTGATATATTTGGACTGTGAAAGGAAGATACCGCCCAGTGATGGATATGAAACCTCAATGCCAAGGAAATAACTTAATTGGCCAAGATCCTTCAAAGAAAATTTGTTATGAAGAGCAATAATAAGACTGGACACAATAGTCGGAGAGCTACCGGTGATCACAATATCATCCACATATACCAAAATATAACAGCAAGCACCATTAGAATTGCGAAACAACAACGATGGATCAGCACGAGAAGTAGCAAAGCCCAAAGAATGCAAATAAGTACTAAGACGCTCAAACCAAGCTCGAGGAGCTTGCTTGAGTCCATATAGAGCTTTGTGAAGCTTGCATACAAGAGGACCTTTACCTTGTAATTCAAACCCAGCTGGTTGCTCCATATAAACAGTCTCATGTAGCATGCCATGAAGAAAGGCGTTATTAATATCAACTTGACGGAGAGGCCACCCACGAGCAAGAGCTAAGGTAAGAAGGATGCGGATGGTGACAGGTTTGACAACAGAACTAAAAGTTTCTGTGTAGTCAATATCTGCAGTTTGATGGAACCCTTTGGCCACGAGTCGTGCTTTATAGCGAGCAATAGATCCATCAGAGTTCCTTTTGGTTTTAAAAATCCACTTGCATCCAACAATTTTTTGATTTTGTGGCAGGGGAACAATTTCCCAAGTATTATTGCGAATCAAGGCATCATATTCTTCTTTCATGGCATTTTTCCAATGAGGAAGCAAAAGGGCTTGTTAGACTGAGGTGGGTTCAGACTGTAACGACCCTATAGGCTCAACACGCTACCTAAGAGTCATTACTAAGTCACGTCGCTATATTACCGAAAATTTTGGCAGCATAACGACGTAACTACGCAAAAACCAAAAATTTACCTTTGCCTGATAAGACATAGAAAAACACACTTCTAAGATTTTCAAACAACCTCCTAGCATCCAACAAACTTCTCAATATGATGCTAGGGTTCAAACAGCAAAGACCAAGTGAATTCAAACATAGAAAGCCAAATACACGTGCACGATTTACAAAGAAAGGTTAAAAGACTTTGAAACCTTCTCCTAAACATTTAAAAACTTGACATGAGTTCTATGTACATCCAGAAACATAAAAGAAGCGGAATAGCGATCGCTCGGCTCCCATGACTGGAGTAGCTGATCTCCGGTCACGCGCTAGGGCCGATCTTAGCCTTACCTGAAAACATTTTTAAAAGGAAAAGGGTGAGTATTAACGAATAATACTCAGTAAGTAACTCATAGTTTCAAATAAGAGTTTCAATCGCATGCAACATGTCATTTTAAATCATAAAACCATCGTAAACCATCGCTTTAGTAGGGGACCTAAAATTCATTTTATAAACCATGTACTTTTCCTCGCGGCTCTCGTGAACGATTAAATTCTCCCGAGGGCCTCGTGAATAGTCCGAAGACATAATTTTTCCATCGAATAGAGTCCTCCCCTAACTCTGAGAGTTGAGCTCGAAAGCTAACATACATCGTGGAGTCCGAAGACTCAGCCCGAAGGCTACCATCGTGGAGTCCGAAGACTCAAGCCCATCGGCTACCATCGTGAGGGCACTCTCGAACCCCGGGAGCATAGAGAGTCCGAAGACTCGGGTTCCCTCATAACCCACATAAAACTTTTGGGAGAATTATCGTCACGGCCTTACATAAAGCTTTTCATGAGCACACAACACATGCATGAGGTCCCACTCGTTTTAGATCATACTCATGAATGCATAAGTCAAAGCAATCGCATTTCAAAAACATACATATCATTTCCATTCTTTTTAACATGAAAACTCAAATAGAACTCATGGAACTAGCGTATAAAGGAATATACATATAAAACACTTTCTTTCTTAAATACTTACACGAAAAACATAAACTTTCAAAGTAAATATAGAGCTAGCTCAAGGTTTTGAAAACTTCTTTCGTTGTGAGATCCCTTACCTTAAATCTTTACTTACTAAAATACCCTTTCTTCACTAGTAATGAGCTTCTCGAGTTCCCACTCCAAGTACAATCCAAGGTCCTCGACAAATCACCTAAAAAGTTTCCTAAACGTGTCTTAAACCATCCGAATTACGCTAAAACACATTCTAACATTAATAACTCGACGAAACGGACCAAATGGCAAATTTTACCCAACTCCGGCGAACGGCGGCGCTTGACCGGAGCACGGCGGCGCGTGCAACGGCGGACGGCGGCGCGTGGGGCTTCCAAACGGCACGTGAGAGCGCGTGCTGGGCAGAATCGCTCTCGGTGAGTCAGTTCCGAGCGAAAACCAGCGAGTTCTTCAGACTTGCAGCGCGAGGGTGAGCTTCAACGGATCTGGGTTTCGAATTTACAGCAACCGGCGAACAGAACGAGCCTCCGGCGAGCTACTCGCGGCTGCTGCTCGACGAAGACGAGGAAGAAGGAAGAAAAGGCCCAGCGGCGAGGATCGACTCCAGTGAGGCTAACGCGGACGACGTCGACCGGTGTTCGAGAAGCTGATCGGAGGAAAACGCAGCTGGAGCTCTCGGTCGTCGGCGATCGGGTTTGCGCGAAAAAAGAACCGTCCGGTGGAGAAGCTCACGGCGAGGTTGGGTGTTCGGCGGAGAAGCTCCCGGCGAGGAAGAAGAAAAAGAAGAAGAAGAAGGCGGTGGAGGATGGGTGCTCGACGAGGAAGAGAGAGAGAGAGAGAGAGAGAGAGAGAGAGAGGGCTGCGTGAGAGAGAGAGTATCGGGGGAAGAAGATAAGTTTAAAAAAAATTATTTTTTTTTTTTTTATTATTATTATTTTTTTTTTTTTACAGAATGTTACACAGACTCTTCACTTTTGACTAATAGCACTTTAGGTTTGAAGATCCCATGTTTACTTCTAGTCACCATAGGATGCATATTGCCCATGGAGGATACTTGAGGAATCACTGGAGTAGGAGTAGTATCAACAGGTCTCTCAGAGGCATTATCTGATGTGGTGTGTTCATTGATATCCGGAGGCAATACAAGTGAAGTTGATGATGATGTAGAATTAGCTACAGATGGATGGTTTGGTGTAGGCAAGAGGGAGGAAGTTGGGATGATTATTGTGGGCTCAGAAGAAGCTTCAGACATGGGGCTGGTAGGAAAATATTGAGTGACAGAAGTAGATGTAGGTGGGGTTTTGGATGATGAAAAAGTAAAGAAAGGGAATGTAAGCTCATCAAATTGAACATGTCTGGAAACAAAGACTCGACCATCGGAGGAAAGACACTTGTAACCTTTATGCATATTACTGTAACCAATAAATGTGCAAGGTTTGAACCGAAAACTGAGTTTATGAGAGTTATATGGGCGAAGACATGGATAGCAGCAACAACCAAAGGTTTTCAAGAAATTATAATCTGGTTGCTTACGAAAAAGTTTAAACATCGGACACACACCATTTAGAGCTGTAGAAGGCAACCTGTTACTAATGTAAACCGCCGTAGAGAATGCATCATCCCAAAAACCAAGTGGCATAGAAGCTTGAGATAAGAGAGTAAGGCCAATATCAACAATCTGGCGATGTTTTCGTTCAACAATGCCATTTTGTTGAGAGGTGTATGGGCATGAAAAACGATGGTCAATGCCATGTTGTTTTAAGAAGGGTGTAAAAGTTTGAAATTCACCTCCCCCATCAGATTGAAAGCACACAATAGACAGCCCAAGAAGTTTTTCCACAGAGTTTTTAAAAGTGAGAAACGCTTTAAATGCATCCGATTTCGATTTTAAGAAGTAAATCCAAGTAAAGCGAGAGAAAACATCCACAAAACTTATGTAATATCGAAAACCATTGCGAGACGTTGTATACGACGGACCCCATAGATCAGATACAACCAATTGAAGGGGGGCAGTATAGGTAGTAGATGTGGGAGAAAATGGGAGAGCATGAGATTTTCCTACAGCACAAGCATGACAAAAATTTAAATTCATAGAAGAAGAAATATGAGGTTTGCAAAGTTTAGCAATATTCCTAACAATCGCAAGGCTAGGATGCCCAAGTCTTCTATGTAGAGTGTCTAATGCAGTAGGAATTACAATATTATGAAAAACTGAAGCACTAAGAACCGAAGGAGAAACACTAGACCAAATATTATTCAAAGAAGCATGAGATTGGGAGCCACTGGACAATGAATGATGCGATGAGAGGTTGAACCTATACAGCCCATTATGGAGTGTTCCTCTGAGGAGAATTTTTCCAGTAGTTTGGTCCTTCACACAACAAAAATCAGGATGAAATTCCAAAAACACAGCATTATCCTTGGTAAACTGGCTGACACTGATTAAGTTTTTGGTAATTTGAGGTACATGTAAGAGATTATTGAGGTGAAATAAATTATTTGAGGATGATTTAAAAGTAGAGTAACCAAGATGAGATATAGCCAAACCTGCACCATTTCCAACTTGCACTTGATTGCCTCCATGATATTCAGTGCCTACATCCAAATTGCTGAAGTTATTAGTGAGGTGATTAGTAGCACCAGAATCAGGATACCAATTGTTATCTTGATTTATGTCAGGAGCCGCAAACATTGTTGACATTTGAGGATTATTATTGAAGGCCCCAGCACCAAATTGAGGTTGGAACCCACCTGTACTGTTGACTTGCTGATTCAGAGGCCTAGGTGGATCATATCGTGAGTAGCACTTAATTGCTGTGTGACCAAACTTACCACACAATTGACACTGAGGCTTGTTACGATTGTTCCAAGATCTACCACCTCGATTGAATCGTCCTCTACCTCTGGAGTTACCCCCTTGATTGCCTTGAAATTGATTGTTCTTCTGATTCTCTATTTCAACTATATTGTTCTGAGTTAACAGATTAGCTGAAGGAGGTGTGCCATCAGAGTTTATTACTTTCAACTTACTCTCAATTCGATTTTCATGTGTTAGGAGAAATGCCATCACTTCTTGAAGATCTGGAGAACCTGTCTTAGCAGATATGACAGATATCATAGACTCAAACTCAGATCCTAAACCTGCTAAAATATACAAACTATGATCCTCAGTTGAAACTTCTTTTCCTACCGCAGCTAAAGCATCCACACATTTCTTAATTTGCAAAAAATACTCATTCAACGATAGGTTTCCTTTCTGTATATTTTGAAGTTTTGTTTTAATTCTCATGACATGTGCAAGATTGCGAGAATTGAATAATTGAAGCAAGCATTTCCAAATTTCTTTAGATGTGCTACAGTGTAACACCTGTTCTAAAATTCCTTCTGTCATTGAACCAAAAATCCAAGATGCAATGAGTTTATCTTGTCTTTTCCATTTGGCAAATGCATGATTGATTTTAGTAGAAATGGAAGATCCTTCACTAACCTGTACAGTCTTTGGAGGAGGTTCTGCATCTTCACTAATGTGAGATTCTAATCCATGGCCCTCAAGAGCAGTCTCAACCTGGACTTTCCACATAAAGAAATTATCATTGCTGAGTTTCACGGTAGAAATTTTGTTATCAGGATTAATGACTTGATTGACTAGATTTCCATTTTCTTCTGCTAAATTGACATCAAGGAGTGTTGATGAATCCATGAGATTTACGAGTCACGGATGAACTAGTCGCTAGACTTAGGCTCTGATACCATGATCTGATATTAAGGAAGTTGAAAAGTAGCAGGAGAAACCCATAGAGTTTTTATTATTCTCACACCTTGAAAAATACATGAAAAAGCCCTATTTATAGGTAGGGAAGAAAACTCCTGCACATATACTCAGACTATTATAAACCGAAAATTATAACAGAATAACAAATAATCTTAACAACTCAACTAATTGACAAAACAAACTTAACAATTAATAAAGCAAATAGAAATGACGTCACTTAATGAGCAGTCTTCACATATTAGACGTCAATTGACAATGAGAGGAGTAGACTCATATATCTTATAAAGAATGCGATGTTTCTTCCTCTTTTTGATGTGGGATATTCAATAAAGTTAGAAAATTGCATACTACTACACCTAAATGTCATAATTCATTTTGGGTAAAATTCAAGCTTAGTATTAATTTAACTTCTATTTTATTTAAAAAAATTATATTCCATGAACTTAAATAATTATTTTCTAATTTGTTAAAAGAACGAATTATTTGCTAAGAATTCTTTAAGAGTTCATAAATGAAATTGAAATACGTATGTGAATAAAACACCTCATTATTGGAGAAATTATTCGATAAGACCGCTACAATGTGGCTAGCAGTTTTACACCATTAAATTTGTGAGAAATAAATTGTAAAAGTAATTAGTTTTTGTATCCAATGATTATTGGGGAGCATATATATTTTTTTATCTATATCTATTATTAAAAGACAGTCACACATTGTGTGGCTTCATTGAATTATAATTTGTTCTATTATTGGGTTAGGCCTAGTCGATTTTGAGCACAAACCCATAGGTCTAAAGCAATATTTCTTGTAGACCACATTTAGATCCTATTTGGATTCAGCCTTTAAATTGGATCTTTCATTAAATATATATCAATGCTACAAAGATGATGAACGAATTGTTCTGGTATATATTTTTTCAAAAAAAAAAAAAAGAAAAAAAGAAAGAAAATTTGTTACGAGCCTATTAATTTCTAAAGTAAGTTAAATGTTTTCATTTGACACCTGTACTTATTTTTTATATCCAAAAAAAAAAGACATCGTACTTTTTTTTATCCAAAAAAAAAAAAAAGACACTTGTATTTATAGATTAACATTCATGTAGCAAGACATCAACTCACTAAAATGTATGTTTCTTTTATTTATTTTAAACAAATATAAATAAATTAATGTCATTCTAAATTTTACTTTAAAAACTTAGAATTCAAATATTTATGTTGTTGAATGAACTTTTTATTTCTACCAATCCATTAAAAACTATGAGATATTAGAACATAGAACAAAACGAAATCCGTTATAGTAGTACTAGTACCAAAGTGACATATTGTTGAAAAAAAAAACCAAGTGATATAAATTGATTAAACATGTAACTTAAGTTTTCCACTATCCTCTACTTTTTGGAACTATGTTTCTAAAAAAGACCACACTATCCAAAATATATATTAAATGGCCACCACACAAATTCTAAAGAGAGAGAAATTGGCCATGGATTGGAATTAAAATGTGGCCATTGGGCCACGACGCCAGCCCACAGAAAGCCCAAATAGACAATCCTATATATATCCATCAAATTTCATAGGGAAAAAGAAAAAAAGAAAAGAAAGACATTAATTTTTATTTTATTTTACTTATATATTTTCAAGTTAAAAGAAAAACATAGTACTTAATTAAGTTTTCGTGGATGTGAGCATATTCAATTAACTGATTGAAATATATCCTTGATTAAAAGGTCGAAGATTTGAATTCTTCCATCTTACATGTTGTTGAACTCAAAATAACAATATAATAAGACTAAATTATAAATTTAGTTCCTCTAGTTCCAAGAAAATTAGAATTTAGTCTTTATATTTTAAGAGTTAGAATACATCTTTATGATTTGATAAAACCCTCATACATATGGAGTATTTATGAGGTATTATTAAATTCTAAGAACGAAATTCTAACTTTTAAAATTAGAGAGACTAAATTCTAATTTTCTCCAAACCACCGAGACCAACTTCGTAATTTTACCTAATAATAATAATAATAATAATTAATTAGGTCTTCCAATTACATTTACAATATAAAAAGAAATTAAAAGGGGCAGACATCCGTGAACGTGACGGATCTTTCCAAGTTCATGTGCCTTTTCGTTCTGTCTTTTTTTTTTTTTTTTTTTTTTCGGGAAGTCTTTATGTTATTTCTCAACTTTCAGTTCAGACTAATAAAAGATAATAATGAATAATAAATAAAAAGTCACTTTCTCCTCCATCGCTGATTTCTTCACTAATAAATACATGGAGGGTCTATCATTTATAATACAAATTGATAAATTAATTCAACATCGTTTTTTTTATTTGTCGAAAATGAAATCAAATAGAGTCTAATTGAACTGTTAACATCCTTATTCCTTAGTCAACCTGGCACGGCTTGGACACAAAACGTTGCCTTGAAAGTGGGTACCAATTTAATGTCTTATGTGGACAGAAATTCATCACCTCATTTAATAAGGTTGAATTTTTTGTTCCCTTTTAACTTATTTTATCTATGATTTTTATTAGGTTAACCAAGCACCTCTAATCCATTAATTCTTCCTTAAAAAAATTCATTAACTTTAAGTTTTAGTTCGTCCATAATTAATTGTTCTAAAAGAGTTTGATTACGTATGCTCGTTATTTAAAATAGATTAAAGACAGATATTGGTCAAAATAAAATAATTTCGTGGATATAAGAAATTTATGAATGCTGATGTAGTGTAGGTAGTGTAGGCTAAGTTACAAAAACTAAATCCAGTATCTTGGTAAAGCAATTCGTTGTACTAGTTCCATTATACTTCACCTAATTCAGAGATTTTAATGCTTCGGTTTATCTTAATACCCTACTTAATAAAAATAAGAGCATGAAGTTTGAAAAAAAAAATGGAAACTACAAAATAGAAAGATGATCATAATTGAATAATCTCACTTCTTTCAAAAGCCTTAAGATGAGATTCACATTTACTAGACCTATGTGTATGTCTCCTACATATAGACATTTCCATGATTGATTGAGTAGAGACATATCTTTAATTTATTTCATTTACTTTAGTGAAATGCTATGTAAGTGCTACAATGGTTGTCATGCAATGATCTGGTTAAGTGCATAAGGTTTTGTGGAGTCCAAATCATCAAGAAGAGACTTGCTAGAAGACTATTTTGAAACCTAAACCGAGGAAATGGAGAAAATGAGCAAAAAAGTGTTGCAATAGAAGACAACGCCTAGACACCAGTCTTGGGCACCTAAGTGCCACCCACACAGCATCACAATACTACTCTAAAGTTTCGTGGTGATTGTCCATGAAGCAGTGTTACTTCTCGAAGCACCATGGTGCTATCCTACAAAGCCATAGCGCTACAAATTGAAGAGCCATAGCACTAACATGAATTTTCTTTTGTAAACTCTAGCTGCCAAATTATTTCATGGGTTTGGGCTTTAGGCCATTAAAAGAGAAGAAGTGATGTAGTACTTAGAGAGAGCTTTGAAGAGTGATTTGTGAGTATTTTCATTGTAATGAAAATAGTAAGAATTATTTTGGAATGTATCTGAGTCACATTACAATATTTTAGCAGAGTTATAAAAAATTGGACATAGTCTCAAGTTTAAGCGAATCAATATAAATCTATCTCTTATACCAAATGTTTATCCTTATCTTGTCCCGTTTGTTTGTTTAACTTTAATCTGTTTTATCCTATGGAAGGAAATTTTTTTAGGTCTTGAATGAATTATCCAACCAAATTCTCAACAAAGTAATGTGATAATTGTCTCTATCACAAATAAAGAAGAGTGGTCGATGGGCAGAAATGATCTCAAGAATGAGCAAAATTTTACCTTCTAACTTTATATATATATATATATATATATATATATATTTGATTTAATGCAAATCAAACGGGAAATTACCCTTCCATGTCATTTTGGCTCCACTCCCAGATAGAAATAGAATAATGTCATCTCATACAAATTGCAATTTTTTCAAATATGGATGTCAGATTATTAAAATTCCTCTGAACAAAAAAAGAATATATATTAATATTATATTTAATTAAGTTGAAAAATGGCAACTTTGGTTTGATTTCTAGGTTATATGCATGTGGATTGAAATGGTGCGTTCAAACATTCTTATCCTTTCCTTCATGCAAAGTCAAATTTTGAGTAGAAGTCCGGTCAATAATTTTGGCTCTGGGGGCAGTTTTGTCCAATCACAATTTCCGCTTCCTAGATACGGCTGAAGACTTCTGCAGCTGTTATCTTATCCGCGCCGTGTTTTGCAATTTGCATGAGAACGACTCTCTTTCAACTTTCACTTTCATGCTAATTTACACCCATACCCTTAACTTAACCATGTCCAATATTACTTTTACAATCATTTAATTATTTTTCTTTTTCTTTCTAGGAGAAATTATTATATGAGCCTCGGATAATGATTACTTGGTTTTGATAACTTTACCACTAATCATTTTAGTGTGGCTAATTATAGGACATTTAAGTCATTTTTAATTTGATCATTTTTTTTAATTCAATAATATATGATAATAGAAGATTTAAACCTTTGACTTTTTGATCGAAAATATATGTCAATTACTTATGAGCTAAGCTCAATTTGGTATTTTGATCTTTATTCTTCTAAATTTTTTTAATTTACTATCTAATGTATTAAAAAATTTTCAATTATGTGTTTCAGATTCGGTAAAAAAAATATGTAAAATTTCTTTAAAAAGCTTATGTGTCATTAAATTATTATTTTTTTTAATTTTTTAGTTCATAAATTATTGTTTAATTAATATACTTGTACGTGTGAGCATGCTGCTTGAAAGAAATAAATTTGAATGATATGGCGTGAATTTTGTTGATAGACAGAATGGTTTTCGTGTGTCAAATAACATTGGAGTGGCATTCATACATGTCCAAATATATTAATAAAATAAAAATTTAAGAGTAAAATATATTTTTAGTTCTTAGAATTTGAACTGAGTTTCTATTTAATCCATTGATTTTCAAAATTAATATTTTTTGTCCTTGAGATTTTAATTTAATTTCAATATGGTTCTTGAAGTTTCAAAAGTGACATGTTTAATTCTCAAAAATTGAATTTGATTTCTAATTAGCCCCTAACAAATTTGAGTATTTGGTTTATAAGATCTTAGATTATTTAGATTTATGATTCAACTTAAAGAAAATGAAAGCGAGTTATATATATATATATATATATATATATATATATAGTCAAACCTCCAACCTTTAAAAAGATAAACAATACTTTAACTGTTGGGATTTAGGCCCTAAAACCTTATAATTAATATTTTATTATTTAATAATTATTTTATTATTTTTATGTGCAATTTATATTATTCATTACATAAAAATCCAAAGTTCTTAGTATAATCTTGAACAATATGTGGTTAACATACAGAATGATGAGTTCAAGAAATAACGTAAAGGGTCTACAGTATATGGATAAGATTGGACGTCTTATTCTGGTAATACTATTAATACGACCCATAATAGTTACAAATGGATAAGGTTGGAGACATGTGGGTAAGGGTGTTAATTAAGCCTTAGTATTAAGGCTTATTTAACTCTCAAATGTTTAAGTTATGCTTGATTTTCTTTAGAATTATATGAAGAAGTTGGTAAATTCTTGGAAAATATAAAATAATTTTGTGGAAAATGCACTTGATAGGAAGATTGAATAAAAAAGAAAAATATAGACTAAAAGTGGTGTTTGGTTGCAGGATGTTAGAACATTGCAATTTCAAATTGCAAAATCGAAATTGCAATTTGATATTGCAATCCAGCAGCAGCAGAAAAGGAAAGTTCTCGGTGGAGGCAAATGTGGAAAGCACCTAATCCCTGTGCGATGTTCATGAGAGTTTGAATGAAAACAGAGAGACCAAAAAATCCTAGTTCAAAGAGCATAAAAGGAGGAAAAAGTTGCGGCAAGGGGTATCGTTTTTTCCTCAAACAAAATAACGAGTTTCTGGGTTTTTCTTCCTGGTGCATTCAGTCCAGCCATGGGGTTACATTCGAGAAGATCATTTGTTCTTCCTTAATTCCAAGATTCGTTATCTCTTGATGAAGAATAGGATTAAATCGATTGGATTCTAAGGAAAAAATGTGGGTCAATTGAATGTATACCTTCTGTGTTCTTAGTTGTTTTTTGAGTTGAACTCTGTTTTAATTCAGATTTGGTTGTAGTACTTTGATTTTCTGCTTCTTTACTTTCTGTATATAAACATTAGGTGTGAGTTTTAGATTAAAGAAGCACTTGGAGTTTAATTTTTGGAAATTTTTTGGTTATGGGTTTACTGTCCAACAAGTATATTTTCAAATTAATGAAGTTTTGATCATTTCTTTCTTCAACTTGGCTTTTGATAAGCCTTAGAATTAAGGCTTATTTAAATCCTCAAATGCTCGAAAAACTCTTGTTTGTCCTAAGATTAATCGAAAATGGTGGAAAATTGTTTGAAATTAGGAAAAAAATGAAATGTGATAGCAATTGGAAAAGAGTTCTAAGTAATGTGGTTCTTTTTGCAGAAATTTCGAAAATTGCCAAACCAAATTGCCAAACCAAATTGCTAAACCAGTTTGGCAATCCTAGGCAGAGCAGGAATTTCGAAAATTGCCAAATCAAATTGCTAAACTGATTTGGCAATTGTGTTATGGGCAGAAATTTCTGGGGCGCGAACGAAAAAACCATATATGGGAAGAACAAATTCCGCACGATTCAAGGGAATTGGAGCATGATTTTTGGGCAATTTTCAACCCTAATGAATGCCTACAAATAGGGAAGAAGAAAATGAGCTATTAATTGGATTTAAAGGGCGATTTGAAGGATCAATTTCGTGGGTTTTTGGGTTTTAAAAAAGGAAAAAAAATTCTGCATTAAACCCATTTCGAGATTCTTCAATTCAACCCGATTTGGAGGAATTTAAGCACGAAATTTGGGCATTCTTCAACCCTAATGAAGGCCTATAAATAGGGAAGAAGATGAGGAGCAAGGAAAGTCGATTTGGAGGCGAATTTAGAAGCAAATGTTGTGGGTTTTCTAGTTTTTTCGCAGCCTCTGTTTTTCATGTTTTTCTGCTGTTTTGGTCATTTTATTCAAGTTTCATCTCAGTTTTTCTTTAGTTTGTATTACAGGAGGTGGCTTGCACTTTTTCTAATCTCATTTGATGTAATTTTGAGTTTTATTCCAAGTCAAGTTCATGGGTTTTTCTATATTTTTTTTTATGCTCTGTTTTTTTTCTTCTTCACTTTTAGCTTCTGTAAACATTTTTAACTTTAAGTTGGTAGAAAGCCTTGGCAGAAGGGAGGAGACAAAGAAATTACATAGTTGCCCTTGTCACATTGGCTTAATTTCTATTAGTTATCCTTGCTTAAATTCCTAGGAATAGCCAATTTTCATTTTATAAGTTAGTGTTTTATTTAATTAATTCGCACCGTTTTCCTATGAACTCTTTCTTTAAAATTAGTTTTAGGATTTTCATCGAAATTATGAGCTAAAACTTCTTAGGGGGTTCAAGGATGTGAATTCCCTAAGAAGTAAATGTAGCCAAAATTCCAATAAAAACCAAGCCTACATCTCAATTGTTTGCTTGTGTTGATTAAATTTCCGTTGAGATCCTAGGTTGATCAACTAGGGTTTCAACTCAAGCTTAGATCTAATACCGACAGGGTTAGTGATAAGCGGATTTCACACAAGTAATGGAGTAAAAGAGCTTAGACATAAGTCATTCCTTACCCTAGACATAGGGATTAAGGACTCCAAGACCCATAAAATTGTGAGCCAAAAATTATCTAAGACATAGGGACTATAGACATATAGGTCTCTCACTTAGCCTCCTAAAAAATCCAATTTCGAGGTAAATAGGAGATGCAATTTTGGTTTATAATTTAGTGTGGAGTAGGTTGGAATTGCAATTTTGGTTTGCAATTACGACTTAGGGCAATGACATTCTTGAGCCCCATCCTTTATCATTTCATTCTTTAAGTTCATCCAAATTGCTATTTCATATTGCCAATTTAGATTTAGCAATTTAGTTCTGCAATTTTTAGTCATTTCGCGCATTGCCAAGGTAGAATCTGCAATTTCAATTTAGCAATTTCTGTTATTTCCAACATTGTCATTCTGGATTAGCAATTGGATTTAGCAATTTCGATTTTTCACCAACAACCTATACCAACTTTATTTTTGTATTTTTACTTTTCAAACTTGCAATTTTCCTTACACTTTTGCAAAACAAAATCTTTGTTACTCCGTTTCCTGTGGGACTCAGATACCAATTTATATTACTTCGATCGCGTGCGCTTGCGTGACCACCGACCAGCTTTCAATCTTTACTCTTTTATGCTACAGCAAGCACTTGTCATCCTTTAAGTTTTGTCTTAGACTAAATGCAGAAGTTACTCTTTTCATCATGAAAATTATTTCCAATTTTTACTTAGAAGCTTTTTAGTTAGTTATGAGCTAAAAATTCTTAGGGAGTTCAATGATGTGAATTCTCTAAAGGGTAAGTAGAGCTTAAATTGCAAAGAACAACCAAGCCTATATTTCAATTGTTTGTTTGTGTTGAATTAAACGTCTTTGTGATCCTAGATTAATCAACTAGGGTAGCAAACTAAGCTTGAAACTAATACCGACATGATTAGTGAACATCGGATTTCGTACAAGCAATGGAGATAAGAGCTTAGACATAAGTCAATCTTTACCCTAGACATAGGGCAAAAAACTCCAAAACCAAGTAAAATTGTATGGGCCAATTGATCTAAGTTATAGGGACTATAGACGTATAAGTCACTCACTTAGTCTTCTAAGAACCTAATTACAAGATGAATAGGAGTAGCAATTTTGGTTTACAATTGCGTGTAGGGTAGGGTTGATATTGCAATTTTGGTTTGGCAATTTATCACTAAGGGCAATGAACATTCTTGAGCCCCTTCCCTTTTTCATTAAGTTATCATCGAGCCTCTTTCATTTCTTTTCTATTTCGCACATATCGCAATTTGGTTCTGCAATTTAATCACTATTTCACATTTCTTGCAATTTTGATTTTGCAATTTTGATTATGCAATCTGTTTTTGCAATCTATTTTTGCATTTTGACTTTTAAATATGATTTTGCCCTTGCAATATTTTTGTTACATTGTTTCCTTGGGAGGCGATATCTAGAGATATTCTATTTACTACTTGTATTGGCAGTGTGCACTTACACTGGAGACTGAATGTATTTCTTAACTTCTTGACTCAAAGTTCCACCCGATCAAGGTGTCATATACAATGAGTTTGTATAAGATTGGACCACAAAATATTTAATCTTTCTTTATAAATCCGTTAATTAAGAAGATCAATATTTCAACATGATGATTATATGTGACTTGATCTTAATCCTGAGTGAGTTATGAACTCTTGCCAGTGAGGGCTTGTTCTTTGATTTGCATGAGTGAAAATGGCTTTTGTAGCCTATTCAATAAACCTACCATTTTGGGGACTTGACCAAATAAGGAGATGAGAATATAAGTTTCACAAGATGAAATTCACTTCTTTCCATATAGGGAAAGTAAATGAGTAGTTCCCTTAAGTGCTGATTTTGAGATTTGAACAATGGGGCCCCACCCTCTTACTAGCATGAGAGGGACTTAGTTTATAATTTAATTATAAATAAATTGTTCATTAGAGGATCAATGGTATTTAAGGTATAATATGTAATTACAGGGATAAAATGGACTTTTGACCAAGTTGTAATTATGAACAACTAGTGAAAGATCGGCTTGCATGTAATGGTAATATCCATGGACACAACTTGTCATACAGTGCATAAGAGTGCAATTCTAGGCCTATAGTTGAGTGACTTAGAGTTAATGAATGAAAATTAATTAATTAAAGAGTTTAATTAATTAATTTTGTATCATTAGAGCTTTTAATCTGTAGGTCAATGAGGTCTCCATGCTAGTTCATAGTAACGCGATCAATTTAGTTGAAAAAAAAATTGAAATATTCAAATTAATATTTAATATATTGGATATATTGAATGAGAAAAATATATGTTTATTGTGTTTAATACATTAAATATTATTAAGAATAATATATTATATTATAGTAAACAATATATATTAAATTTGAATGAGATTCAAATAAGTAAATATATGTTGTAGGAAATTTTAAGAGATTTGAATGAGATTCAAATATGTTAAATATATATATTATAATATATTATTTGATACAATATATATAAATTTGAAGTGATTCAAATAGGTAAATATATATTGTAGGAGATTTGAATGAGACTCAAATATGTTAAATATATATTTTTTAATATAATGATATTAAAATATATTATTTAATTTTATGGTAAAGATTCTACTCTAAGTCTCTATAAATAGGACTTTTGGGTTGAGCAAAGAGAGATGAGTTCTCTATGAATTTTCAGTCGTGGTCCTATGTTCGAGTCATAGCAGACTTTGTGAAAATCTTGTGGAGGTTTGAAATTCGCTAGAACACGTGGAGATTTGTTGGAATACAAAGAAGTAAAGACCCGCTAGAAAATTTCTCCATATTTACTTCAATATTATAAGTTTGCTTAACCTTTAGATATTTTTAGTTTAATTCTAAAACAAAGTCAATCCCATATTGGTTTTTAAATTGTTTAGAAATCATAGTTTTCTACTGTAGGATGAAGTGTTTATTCCTACCATTAACGAGTTGAACTATGTTCATATCAACAATGCAAGTTAACTATAATTAACTTCTGTAGTATATAGGTGAAAATCAAACCATATTTTTCTAGTTTTAAATTTGATTATAGGGTTTTTACAATAATAATTTATCTGGTCTAAATAATAGTAAATATGTCACATGATAAAATATTTTACAATAATAGCACAAACGTAAGAACCTATATATATATATAATGTACTTTATATTAGGTATATCAACAATATACACATTATTGATTATACAAAAATGATATATCCATTTTATAGGTTATATTAGGTTATCAACTATATACTTTTTCATTAGTACAAAAATGATATATAATGATATTCTTTATATTAGATATTATTAATGAATATACTATATCAATAATAGAAAATAGTATGACAATGATATACAATAGAAATTTTTGGTATATCTGCACATCATTTTTTCATGTAATAAATTTGCAAAAAATGACAACCAATTTTTCCACTCATAATAATTTTTCTTTGATTTACTTTTAAATTCTATGTTTAGTATTAATTAATTATTCATAGCTTAATTATTATTTCAATGGTTCAATTTTCATTTTACTCCATGCATTTTGAAGTTCATTTTATTTTGGAAAACAGTAGAAACAAAATGCCTTTTTAGAGGAGGAAAAAGAAAAATTACAGGCCATTTTGGAAAGCAATTTTAAAAGAGTTTATATATATATATATATATATATAAGTATACTTTTTTTTTTTGAAGCAATATATAAGTATACTTTGGATTGCTTGTTAGTGTAAAGTTAATGAAACGACTTTTATCTTTGGACCCTAACTTTGATATTTTTGTTTATTTAGTAAAAAAAAAACTTTAAGTCTCAATTATGTCCCTAAAATTTCAAATTAATTTGATTCTATTAAATCTTCGTTGTAACTTGTTAGTACAATTATTGAAATATTAAAGTGATGCATTGATTGAACTAGCTAGTGATAATTTGACATTATGTAATAATAGATGGCACAAAGGATAAGGTAATACGATAAAATAACGGTAACGAGCCAAAAGATTCAATTTGAATTATATTCAACCACTTGTCTTATTAGATTTTTTGGCCCACTAACCATTATTTTATATGGTTAACATACTCTCCAATACGAGACACATTGTCATTTTTTCGTCTGATCAACATGTCACATCAATATTTACATAACAATAATGCAAATGATATAAAAACATCCTATGAACTTTCTTGGCAACCAAACATAGTAGGGTCTATCAATTGTCCCATGAGATTAGCTAAAATATGAATAAACTAGTCCGAACACTCACAAATATAAAAACAATAATATATATATATATTAGTGTTGACAACATGAAAATATTAGAATAAAAGATGACTATGTAAAAAAAAAACTTTTTAAAGTTTAGAGAATTGAATGAACACAATTATAAAAATAAAAAAAAAATTAGAGATTAAATCGTGTAGTTTAAAAGAAGATTTAGGCTATAAAAAATACCCTTGAACTTTACTCTTTATTTAAAAAATACTCATATTCTTTTAAAAGTTGCAATATTACCCTTGACATTTCATAAACGTTTCAAAACAATCTTTTTGAGTAGAAATTCGTTAGAATGTTGGACCAAAAATCGACTTGGCAATGACTCGAAATGACATGCCGATGACTAGGATACTTGTTTGAATTAAGTTTGAAAGAGCGACATTCACATATGTCGACTTTTTGTTCAATATTCTAACGATTTTTCTAGTCCAATAGTAGTTTTGAAACATTTATGAAAAGTCAAAAATAATATTGCAACTTCTCAAAGAATATAGATACTTTTTGAAATTAGGAATAAAATTGAAGGGTATTTTTTTATAATTTAGCTGAAGATTTAAAGTGAAGATAATAAAGAATAAATTAAAAAGAAAAAGAAAAAGAAAAAAAATTATTTCAAAAAAAAAGAAAAAGAAAAAAAATTATTTTAAAAAAAGAAAAAGAAAAGGGAAAAACACGGTGATTCGCACAAAGAAGGATCATGGATGAATGCCAAAGGTGGTGGGGGCAAGATGCTGTCCACAAAAGTAATTTGCTGCCTTTTCTGGTCATTTTCTTTATAATTTTCTCGTTGACTTTATCTATTTCATTTCCGTGTCCACCGGGGCATTTTCGTCCACTTCACTTTCTCACTCCATGCAATTTGCAATTCCCACCCAAAATCTCCTCCTCTTTTGCCGCGGCTTTAAATTTCGTGGGCAGACTTTTTTGTTTTCTGAAAAAATATCTTTTAAGGCATTTTTGTTTCATTGATTTTGAGATGAGTTTTGACATTGGTATAAAAAATTAATGTTTATTTAATTAATTTTTACTTTTTAAAACTCATGTAATTATTATCCATAGATAAAAATAATTCATGAATTAGTCTTTTTTACTTTTGACTTTTTTCTTTGAAAAATGGATAAGAGAGAAGAGAGAGAAATGTAATAATTATACTCCAAAATATTAATTATCATCTATATCCAAACACATCATGAGTTATTTTTATCCATGGGTAATAATTACTTAGATTTTTAACTCCTAGATTTTTAACTCACATATATTTTATATTTGCAATCCAAACGGGCCCTAAGAGCTCGGATTTGGGATGATTTCAAATGAGTTATGATTTGAAATCATTTCACACGTTTGGATGCCAAAAAAAAGTGAGGGAATGATTTCAAATTTGTTTTTTTGAAAAAAAAATGCGTTCCAAATAGGTCGAATTTGGTAGAATTTTAAGTTTCAAAAAATATGTTTTCAATTTTACTCCAACACATACGATAGTTTCTTCACTATAGTTTTTTTCTATTCAACTTGATACTATCGATATTTCTTCTATATTCATACTCAACGCCATTAAAGCAAACTCAATGTTAGGATTCTATTTTGTTCCTCCATTGTATTTTGCTATTTTTTAAAAATTAATAACAATAATTTCAATCTTTTCAATGCAGCTTTTACATTTTCAACAAGTTTTTTTTATAACCATAAGCGAGTTTTTTGTTTTTTTTTTTGCTTTGTTCATCTTCTTAAACATTTATTTGATAAGAATAATATGTTTTTTTCCCCTTTTTATATATATTGATTCAATCGATTTTTTCTTGTATATTTTTTTTAGTTTTATGTTTTCATACATTGGGTTGAAGAAGAAATCAACAAAAAAAAAAATGATTCTTTTGAATTTTTTTTTTCCACATAACTGGATAAAATAAATCAAGTCTATTTTGATGGATTTTGTTTAGATTCAACTGAGTTTAATCTCTTTTTTTTAATTTATTTAAATTAAGATATTTGTAATTTTTTTATTTTCATTTTTAACAATAATGATAACATTTGTAAATTTTAATTTCATAAGTTGATTTGTTTTGATTATTGGTATGTTTTCATGATGATATGTATTTGATAATGTTATTTGATATTAAAATATTTTGTTATTAATTAAAATAATCTCCTACAAAATTCATAAGGGCATAACAGTAAAATGTTATACGTACTTTCTTTTCATTTCTCATGAGCATCCAAACAAGAAATTTTAATTTCGGTGATTTCAAATCAATTTAGTTCCAAACACAAATAAGAATTTGAAATCATTTCCATCTTTTAAAATATTAAGATTTGAAATCATTTCTTACCAAATCCATCTATCAAACAAAGCATTAAGTTTTAAATTTTCGTCTAACATGTCAATATTTTCATGTGTTTATGTTAAATATTGATACAAAAAGTCAATCCTTTTTTTTAGTACGTTTAACAATATTTGGGAGTGAAGGGTTCGAACCCTAACTTCTTGGTCGAGAGTACCTGTTAATTACCACTGAGCTAAGTTCACTTTGACAATCAAAATTTTCATTATAACATATAAAAATAAATGAAATATAATAAAAATATCAACGAAATATAATAAAAATATCAACAAAATATTACTAATAATGTACATAAAATATTAATAGCAAGAAATTTGTACTTATTAAAAAAAGTGAAATACTTATTTGTTAATTTATATATTCTTATGAATTTTTTTAGTTTATAATTTTTCTAAAAATATGCATCGACATCAACATTTTCATAAAATGGAGACTTCAACATTTCCATCTCTATCGACGTTCTTTTTAGCATATCAACATTTAAAACCTTCTTTTGATTGTTAATTTAGTTTGTAAATATTAAAATTAAGTTTGAATCTCATTTGAAGTGGAGATTCGAACATCTATTTATAAAGTTTTTATTTCTTTATTATTGAAACCCAAAAATCTATAATTATTTCCGTTCATGATTTTTTAAAATATTTATTTTTGTTTTAAAATTATTAGAATTATTATATTTTGATTTCTAAATCTTTAAAATATTTATTTTTGTCTTTTAAGCTTTAAAAATAATTATTTTGGTTCTCACTGTTATTTTGTTGCTAAACATTAAATAAATGGATAAAGTAGGCTTTCAATATTATATTATTAATGTGGTGATGTGGGCATGTATTGAGACACATACCTTGATTAAAGTTGGTATTAGATGAGATAGAACAATTAACAAAACAATTAGTTTTTAAAGTTCAAGAACTTAGACATTTTAAAATTTTTAAAAAAACAGAATAATTATCTTTTAAAATTCAAAAACTAAAACCGACATTTATATATTTTAAAAAACTAAGATTTGTTTTTTAAGTTCAACAATTAAAATAGATCTTTTGACTCAAGAAAGAAAGATTATAACTAAAATAAAATTTAAACTTGAAAATTACTTTGTTCTTAATTTTTAATTTTTACAAGAAGAAGAATTGTTTTGTTAAAAAAAGTTATTCATAAAAACTAACTAAAAGGAAGAAAAAAAAAATCAATTTATGAAAAAACAAGTATCCGGCTGGACATTGCTTTTATGAATTATTGTTCTTAAAAAAAAAAAGAAAAACACCAGCCAGCTACTACTTTGGCCACCTGAAATATATATATACGAACTATTCTCTCACAAAACGGAAGAATTTTGCCGCTTTACTTAAAAAAAAAAAAAAAAAGCTGTCTAATCAGCAGATAAAGTTTTCCATTACTTAGACATTTATTTATAATGTAGAGAATAATGTTTTTTTTCTCCTTTTTTGTGTTTTCTTTTTGGATCAGTAGAGATAAATCTTTCTTGGTAAAGGGGCCGCACTCTCCCTAGGAGAAAGATGTCCCTTCTTTGTAAGATTTATTAGGGTTCGTTTGATAACATTCATATTTTCTATTTTTTGTTCATGTTTCTTATTTTTTAAGAAACAGACTTGTTTGATAAACCATCTTGTTTCCTGTTTTTAAATTTTTTAGAAACGTTTCTAAAAAAAAGACAGATTTTGAGAAACTTAAAAAAGTAGTTTCTCAAATTCTGTTTCTGTTTTTTTTTCTTCAGATTTCATGCATGTATTCTTATTTCTCTTTTTATTCATCTCTCCTCTCTATCTTGTTTCTCTCTCTTCCATTCTATTTTTTTTCTTTTAATACTTTTTAATCTTTTTGTTTTTTTAATCTTTTTGTTTTTTTCTTCTTTTTTATATTTATTTCTTTCTATTCGTTCTCATTCTTTCATCATAATCTTTTTTCTTTTAATAGTTCATTATTTTTTTTCTTTTTTTTTTTTTGCTTTTCTCTTTTCGTTTATGTTTTTATTTTATCTTATTATCTTATTTTCTTTTACTTTACATTAACGAGCTTATAGTTATTATTTTCTATTTAATTCTCTATTATTTTTCCTTTTGGTACGATTTTATTTTTTTATTAAATAAATAAACTAATAATGTATTTCATGTTTACCATTAAATCTAAAAAAATATATACATTCTCTTTCTTTTTCTGATTTTACTTGCATGTATTATTGGCTAATGCATTTTTAAAGAAAAAATTAAATTAAAGTTTATTATTAAATTAAAGAAATGTGGGTATGTTCGATTGTCTGACCTTAGACAATTTACAAATTCGTCTAATAATTTAACTAACTCTTGTAAGTCAAAATCGTTCAAGGTGAATTGATTGAAATAAGAAATAACATTGCAAATCAAATTTGAACAACATTTGAAGGGATAAATTTTATTATTTTTATTATTATTATTATTATTATTATTATTATTATTTAGGTGTTAGGCCTTAATAAAATACTATAACATCTTTATAATTGTTTTATATTTATTTTAATGCATGTTATATGTTTTATTATAATATATATACTAAATTTTATTTTTACCAAAAAACAAGAAACAAGAAACAGAAATAGTTATCAAACATGTTTCTGTTTTTAGTTTTTAAGAAACAGAAACAAGAAACAAGAAACGAGAAACGAGAACGTTATCAAACGGGGCCTTAATTTTCAATTTCACCATCTACACGATTAAAATTTTGTATGTAGAGTTCAAAACAACTCATTTTTTCTTTTCAAAAAAAGAAAAAAAAAACAACTCCTTTTTTAAAATAGACATTTTTAAAGTACTTGAACTAAAATAAATCAAAGTTGAAAATACAAAGATTAAAATGAACATTTTGAAGAAAAAAGACTAAAATAAATCAAAACTGAAAATAAAGGAACTAAAATAGTATTTAAAACATAAATATTTCAGAATTTGTTAACTTCTAACAAACATTCAATTAGTGTTGTTTTTTCTCTCCAATTCTACTTCTATTTTGCAATTCATTGAATACACAAAGAATGATTTTTTTTAATAATTTTTCAAACAAAAGCCTAACCTGTGGTAAAAGTTGCAGCATTATCCAAATCTAAAGTTTAATATGATAAAGTAAAATTTAAAATATCTATGGTAAAAATTGAGAAACATGAAAACCAATCTAAAGAAATTGTGAGAAAGCTAATATAATTTTCAAAAGTCAAATATATAGTTATGAAATGGAGGCTTACCATTTGAAATTGTTGGTCATTTGTGAAGTAGCTAGGGTTTATTCTAAATTTTTCCTAAATTAATTTTACCAATCCGATTTCTTTTTGTGAATGAATTTTTTACTATTTGAAATGGTTAGTCTTTTGACCAAGTTCTTTTTTTTTTTTTTTGAGTTCGACAGCATTTGGAGGTGAAAAATTCGAACCTACGATCTCTTGATCGAGAGTAAATACCAATTATTATTGATTTATAAGAATGCATATTAAAAGTATCTTTTGATGGGAAAGAAGGGCTGATCACTTTAATTTGTTTCCTTTTTAAAATCACAAGCATCAAAATCTCCGTGTGGATAACACTGAAATGATTTTTTTTTTTTTTTTTTTTTCAGAAGGGCGTCATAGATTCGTAACTTAGTTGTACCATATTCTCTCTCTCATTTCCTCCCAATTTCGTTACTTTCAAGCATTGTGATCCTCGTTCGAGATTTATTTTAGCATTGACATTTAGCTTTAAATAATATTAATACTATAGTTTTTCAATACAATAGAGATTTTCTAAAATATAGTAAGTTGGATATGTTTTTTTTTTTTTTTTTTGTCTCTCTCTCTCTCTCTCTTCAAAAAAGGTAGTTTATAATTGATTCTTGAGGACTATATAAAAATTAGCCCTGAATTAGAGGTAGTGTTATAATCTCATAGTTTTAGACTTCCCATTTGAGTAAATTGTAAATTAGATTACATGATAATCGATCGCAATAACTTTGATTTGATTTAAGAAATCATAATCATCGCAAGATTCCATGCTTGTTTTGATTTCTAGAATACGTTTTAATAATTTTTTTTTTATGAACTTCTTTCTTCTAGGTTCGACCAATTGATCCGATCCATTAAGGAAAAACCAAGCATGCATAGTTATTTACAGCGAAAACATGAATTCATACATTAAAACATCAATTGAAAATTACATGTTCTCAACCTGGCTCTGATACCACATGTAAATTAGATTACATGATTTTACAATAAAATCCTAACACTCAATTCAATAAAAGCCAAGATCTTTGAACTAGATGATTTTCACAATACCATTTGATGGAGAGAAACTTCTATTTTATTAGGAAGAGAGAGGACCAATCCCTAGGATTTTAATCTTTATATATACACCTTCCAGGTTTTAAATTGGGAAATTACCTTTTAATTAACTGGCCCATTGATCGGTGGTCACGCAAACGCACGCGATCGAAGTAATATAAAATGGTATCTGAGTACCAAGTATCGAATCCCACAGGGAACGGAGTAACAAAAATATTGTAAAGCAAAAGTGTAAGGAAAATTGCAAATGGAAAACTAAATTGCAAAAATAATGTTGGGATGATGTGTTGATAAAAAGAAAAATTGCAGAATCTAATTGCAGAATCAAGAAATTGCAATAATGGAAATAAAGAAAAATTGCAGAATTGAATTGCAGAATCTAGAAATGACAATAATCGAAATAACAAAAATTGCAGAATTGAGAAATAGCAATATTGGAATGACAAACTAGATAAACTTAGAAAATGAAATTGCAAAGGGAATTTTAGATAAAGATGGGGCTCAAGAATGTCATTGCCCTAAGTTGTAATTGCAAGCCAAAATTGCAATTCCAACCTACTCCACACTCAATTGTAAACCAAAATTGCATCTCCTATTTACCGTAAATTTAGGTTTTTAGGAGGCTAAGTGAGAGACCTATATGTCTATAGTCCCTCTATCTTAGATAATTTGGCTCACAATTTTATGGGCTTTGGAGTCCTTAATCCCTATGTCTAGGGTAAGGATTGGCTTATGTCTAAGCTCCTTTCTCCATTACTTGTGTGAAATCTACTTATCACTAACCCTGTCGGTATTAGATCTAAGTTTGAGTTGATACCCTAGTTGATCAATCTAGGATCTTAACGGAAATTTAATCAACACAAGCAAACAATTGAGATGTAGGCTTGGGTTTTATTGAAATTTTTGGCTACAATTACTTCTTAGGGAATTCACATCCTTGAACCCCCTAAGAAGTTTTAGCTCATATTAACGATAAAAATATTAAAACTAATTCTTGAGAAAAAATTCATACTAAAAGATTGTGTAAATTGAATACTTAAACAACAATTTGTAATGGTATTTTTCGGCAACTACAGGAATTCAAGCAAGGATGTTTAATGGAAATTAAGCCGAAACATCAAGGGCAACTGAGTAAATTTTTAACTCCTTCCTTCTGCCATAAAAGCTTGTCATTCCCACAGCCTTAATTTGAACAAAAACACACTTCCACAAAAATTTAATTAAAGAAAAACAGGGGCTGGAGTAAAAAAAAAATCCAATTCAATGACTAACACACTCCTTCCTATCCAATCGATTCAATCTCCTCCACCTTTAGAGAACAATTGATCTTAACGATTCAAGAAACTCTTGAATCGGACTGGAGAACCCGAAGAAAAGTGTAGAAATTAAATGGGACAATCTTGCATCAATATAACGATGAAATCAAGAACAAATTCTGAAGAAATTTGCGAACGAAACTGGATTACCCCAGAAATTAAATCACACTTGAATTCGGCTGAAAGCCAAGGGGAAATTCCACATCTATTTGACATTTCAAGAAGGAAAATAAACAAAAAACAGTACCCATTGATGATACAAAAGAACTAAAAAAAATTGCAGAAAAAAAACAGAGCACCCTTTTTGAAATAAACCCACCAACTTGAATGGAAATTTAACTCAAACTTAATTCAAACTACATCAAAATGAAGACTAGAGATTGTTTAAGCAACCCTTCGTAATACGAAACTAAAGAAAATTGAAGACAAAACAACAAGCAACACACAAAAAGTTTCTGGAAAAAAAAACAGAGTTTAGAAAAAACTAAAACCCACGAAAAATTGATCCTGAATTTGCCTCCAAATCCCGATTGTTTTGCTCCTCCTCTTCTTCCCCATTTATAGGCCTTCATTAGGGTTGAAGAATGCCCAAATTTGGTGCTTAAATTCCTCCAAATCGAGCTGTAATTGAAGATTTTCGGAATGGGTTTAATGCAAATTTTTTTCCTTTTTTAAAACCCAAAAACCCACGAAATTGATCCTTCAAATTGCCCTCAAAATCCCATTAATAGCTCCTCTTCTTCTTCCCCATTTATAGGCCTTCATTAGGGTTGAAGATTGCCCAAAAATTATGCTCCAATTCCACCAAATCATGCTGCAATGTGGTTTTCCATAATGGGTTTTTTCGTTCGCGCCGGTATTTCCATAAATTCTCTGCCCAGAAACAATTGCAAAATCAGATTTGGCAATCTGGTTTTAGCAATTTTCACATTCCCTGCTTCAGAAACAATTGCAAAATCAGATTTGGCAATCTGATTTAGCAATTTCCATAATTTCTGCAAAAAGAATCAATTTATTTAGAATTTTATTCTAAATGCTATCACATTAAATTTTTCCTTAAATTCGAGCAATCTTCCACTATTTTCAATTAATCTTAGGACAAACAAAAATATTTTAAGCAATTGGGACTTAAATAAGCCTTAATTCTAAGGCTTATCACCCATTAATGTAGTGGGCCTAAAATATTAAGATAGAGATAATTGTATATGAGCCACATTAATGATAATATTAAATTAAAAAAATCTAACATAAATATCTCTCGAACTTATAAAATCGTTGTAATCAAAACATTATAACTTTGTTAGTTGCAATGACTCTAGAACTATACACAGTTGTTAGGATTAAACACGGTTATAGTCTCACATTTATGAAATTGTTGAAATTTATACTTAATCACCTAGTTCATTAACGAAGTTATAATGCAAGGTTAATTGCAACAATCTTGAGGGTACTTACTTTCATTAATTTTTTTTTAGCTCAACAACATGTGGAGGTTAGGATTTGAATCTCTGATCTCTTAGTCAATAATATGATATCTTAACAATTTGAACTATGTTTAGATTGACATTTCAATTGAAAGTTTAGACCTTATTTGATAACCATTTGGTTTTTGGTTTTTCATTTTTAAAAATTAAGTTTATAAACACTTCTTTTCCCTATGAGTTTCTTTGTTTTGTTATATTCTTTAAATCAATGTTTTCAAAAATCAAGCCAAATTTTGAAAACTATAGGCCCCGTTTGATAACCATTTAGTTTTTGGTTTTTAGTTTTTGAAAATTAAGTCTATAAATAGTACTCTCATCTATGAATTTACTTGTTTTGTTATCAATATTTTACCTATGTTTTCAAAACCAAGCCATATTTTGAAAACTAAAAAAAATAGTTTTTAAAAACTTGTTTTTGTTTTTAGAATTTGGCTAAGAATTCAAATGTTACTTAAAAGAGATGAAAACCATTGTAGAGAAATTGAGAGAAAACAAGCTTAATTTTTGAAAATCAAAAACCAAAAACCAAATAGTTATCAAACGGGGTCATAGTTTTTAAAATTTTTGTTTTTGGAATTTGACTAAGAATTCATATATTTCTTTAAGAGATGTGAAAACCATGATAACAAAATTGTAGAAAAATAAGCATAAATTTCAAAAACTAAAATCCAAAAACTTATCAAACATGGGAATTTCTCCTCAATTTTTTGGGTTTCAACATTCAAGAATCCTCATCTAACTTTCTGAAACTTTTTTGCATTTAAATGATTCTGGTAGCCGATTTAACTGCCAAAAAAAATTGATGACATCTCTCTCTCCAAAAGAAAAAATATATATATATATTGACGTAATAGTAAAATAAATTAATAATAATAAGGAATACATAAAAGAATGTCCAAAATATCAAGGCTATTTTCGTAATTCTCTTTCAGTTGTGTGAGTGGGGAGAGTACTAAAATGGTAAAGGGTACGTTGGTCATATTATAAAAAAAAAAAAAAAAAAAAAAAGCCATCGTCAAGGCGTTCAAAAGAAGAAGAAGCTCTGTCTGAATTTCACGGTTCGTTCTCTCTTCTCCTCAGCTTTCCCTTTCCGTTTTCCATCAAAATCAACAAGCCTTGCGATTCGGGTCGTTCTTGAGAACGATTTTGGGGATCAAATTTTTTCTTCGATTTCATTTAAACCCAATCTATAAATTTGCCTCTGAAATCGACTTCAATGATCGTGTCGACCTCTTTTCTCACCAGCTTCCAAGTGTGATCAACAGAGCATTTACTGCCATTGAAGAGCAAGGTCAGAGGTAGAGTTTTCAATTCATTAATATTATGACCATAGAAACTGTTCGTTCTTTTTCGTCGTTGATATTTGCTTCCATCTGAGAGCATTTATTAGGATAGATGGCCTCCCAACGGCATCGCAGTCCTGCTTTAAATTCTTCATTTAATTTCGCAGTTTTGAAATTTCTAGGTTATTTACGAACTCGTCGAGAGAAATCGATTTGAATTTTGAGGAGACGGTTCTTTGCTTCTTTTCACATTTGAAAAGCTTTCTGAATTTGTATAGTTTCTGTTCGAATTCTGCTGATTGCGAGACTGCTTAGTTTTGAAGATAAATCTTCTTTTGCAGGGAGGGGATGATTCTGTTTGTTTCTCGTTCAGTTGGAGTAAGTTGCAGTCAACTATGACTTTGCACCGAAGCTTTTTGATCGTTATAATCGCTATTTTCTCGGCTTCAATAACAATCGCCGAGAAATTAACGTCCTGCGAAACCAGGAATTCGGCTGAATTTGTACGCCACCCGTTTGGATTCTCAAACTCGAGCCCAATCAAATTGAATTGCAGCAAAAATGGGGAGACTCAAATCGGCAGATTCCAGGTCCAGAACATTACTGAAAGGAGCATCCTCATCAAACTTCCTGCTGAGTGCAATATCTCTATCAATTCAATTTCAGAACTGTTCGGCAAAAGCTACAGGCCCACTCTCCGCAACAGTCTCCTTTTGAATTGTTCCGAACAACCTATTCGATGCGGAATAATGACCAATTTCAGCCAGAATCAGCCGAAGAACTGCGACTTTAAGAGCAATAATTTCAGCTGCTTCACCGAGACCCAGCAAGATGGATTTCTACCCTTTCTAGATAAGTGCCAGTCCCTTTTGTCCTCTGTATTCGTTAATGCTACATCAGAATCGACCTCCGAGCTCGAATTCGGGGTCATTGAGTTAGAGTGGTGGGTTTCACCCTTGGCTTCCGTACGATGCTCAAAAAATGCCAATCGCATGGACATTACCAACTCGACGGGCCTCCTAGGATTTCGTTGCCAGTGCATAGAAGGGTTTGAAGGAAATGCTTACGACGTCGGCAACGGCTGCCGGAAAGGTAAGTCGCTGAGTCAACTCGGTGGATACATACAATTTTATTTTATTAAAGTAGACATTAAATATGAGTTATTTGAATATTCAACGCATTGGGTTCCTGTTTATTTCTAATTTTTTAGTGGGCAGCCTAATATACCTATCGCCAGGGATAAACTGGGAAAATAAACGACAAAAAACGGCATATGTTAACCAATTAGAGGTCGACACCCAATCCTTTCTACTCAATCTGCCCCTTCTTCCCGTCTAGATTTGATTTCTCCGACGGTGGCAAAAATGGTGGTTGAATTCTGTGGCACCTTTCTAGAATTAGAAATAGGATTTTTATTTTATTTTTCCGAAAATTAAATAGCTCCAAATGGTGGGTAGAAGGAATAATCAAAGGCTGCTTATTCGGCTTTTCCCGTTTTTCGTTTTGTTTAATTATATATTTCAAAATTACAATATTTCCCCTTGAATTTAGATTTTTTTTTTTCATTCCCCTTAATATATATATATATATATTCTTTTGTGACGCCTTTAAAATATTGTTAGTTAATGGGAAAGTCAATTCTGTACATTTCTGAAAGTTTGGCTATGTGCCATATTGGTGGCTCGAGATGAATATGATTTTAGTGTCAAAGTCAGAAAATTCATGTAGGTGTGAAAGCAGAATGCCATGTGCCCATAATAATATTAAAGGGAGGGAGGGAGAATTGTGATGCCAATAATGTTTTATTTTTACAAATTGTCTGAATGATAAGCAGAATTGGTCAAAGGGATAATGCATCGTCAATGGATATTTATGTGGGTTGTTTACAACTATAACTCATAATATCCGCCATAAATGTTGCCAATTTAGAGTTTAAAAATGAGGTTCCTAGTCTCTAGGCTTCTGATGATATACGAGTCAAAGAGAGATAGATACCATGGAACATTGTTTGAGTAAAATTAAAAGGTCATGGAGGTGGTAAGACTTCGTGAGAGAGAGAGCTTTGAGTCATTTCCTACCTCAAGAGCAGAATAGTTAGGAGTGAAAGATTATTATTTTATTTTTTTGGGGACTTTTCTCCTGTTGTCATAACATACCAAGGCCTCAGTTTCATTACAGATTTATCAATTTGTTGTTCTTGTTCTAATTAATTTGCCTAGAGAGTCGAATTTTTTAATTGCGAGTGAGAGAAGCATTAAGCATTTGTCACTTTTTTTTTGTTCAATTTATTATTTGTCAAGCTGGATATGTTTGCTTATTTTATTCATTTGTTTTGCTGGATGCATTGGCATTTGTTACAGTTTCTCACCAGTGCAATCCTTCAACATACATTACTGGCCAATGTGGAGTAGGCAAAGTCACTGCTCTAATTGCAGGTAAACTATACCCTACTTCATTTAAATGTAAATAATATGGCTTATCCATCAGATGGTATATCCCATTTCATTAAGAAAAACACACCAATAGGATATCTGTGGTTCTAACACAGTTAAAATCTCAGGGGTTTTTGTTGGAGCTTTTCTAATGGCCGTCCTGACCCTTATCTGTTATTGCATCCGACGCCGCTCAATGTGTCTGAAAGGTCAGATGAGCGCAAAGCGGCTTCTAAGTGAGGCCGCTGGAAATTCCAGTGTTACTTTATATCCCTTCAAAGAAATAGAAAGAGCCACTAATGGCTTCTCTGAGAAACAAAGGCTGGGAACAGGAGCCTTTGGTACAGTCTATGCAGGAAGGCTTCATGAGGATGAGTGGGTTGCTGTAAAAAGGATCAAATATAGAGACCATAATAGCATTGACCAGGTCATGAATGAGATAAAACTACTCTCCTCAGTGAGCCACCCGAATCTAGTCCGCTTGCTCGGCTGCTGCATTGAAGAAGGCCAACAGATCCTTGTCTATGAGTTTATGCCCAATGGAACTCTCTCTCAACATCTTCAGAGAGAACGTGGAAATGGCCTGCCATGGACGACAAGGCTCACCATTGCAGCCGAAACTTCTCGTGCGATAGCATACCTCCATTCTGCTGTGCATCCACCAATATATCACAGAGACATCAAGTCGAGCAATATACTTCTGGATCATGGCTTCAAATCAAAAGTTGCAGATTTTGGTCTTTCTAGACTTGGTATGACAGAAATATCACACGTCTCAACAGCTCCACAGGGAACCCCAGGCTATGTTGACCCACAATACCATCAAAATTTCTATCTTTCAGATAAAAGTGACGTTTATAGTTTTGGAGTAGTCCTGGTAGAGATAATAACAGCATTGAAAGTGGTTGATTTCACTCGTCCCCAGAGTGAAGTAAACTTAGCAGCACTTGCCATTGATAGGATTGGGAGAGATTCTGTGGATGAACTAATTGATCCTTTCCTCGAGCCTCATAGAGATGCTTGGACCCTCTACTCTATTCACAAGGTGGCTGAGCTTGCATTCAGATGCCTTGCTTATCATAGCGACATGAGGCCTTCAATGACAGAAGTAGCAGAGGAACTGGAATGCATCAGACGCAGCGGGTGGACATCAATGGAGGAGCATTTTTGTGCAGCATCATCAGCAGGATCGGCTTGCTCATCTCCTCGTAGTGTAAGTGAGAGATCCATAAGTAGCATTACAATTAAGAAGGCCGGGCTGCTTGCAGGACTGGGGAGCCAGAGATTGACAATCCCACCGGAGAACAATCATCATAAGGACTATCTGCCTCCTGTAGAGGAGGTTATGGATAGTTCCCCAGTTTCCATACAGGATCCTTGGTTAAGTGAACAAAGCTCACCTTCAACAAATAGTTTATTGGGTAATGTAGCACGGTGAAAATAGAAGAAAAAGAAGAAGAGGAAGCCCTTTTGTAGGACATTTAACCTTTTACACTTTTACCATTATTTGTGTATCCAATGGAAAACCTTTAAATTGTGTATTGTTTGTTCTTAACCTCCCTACTTATCGATAGAATTGTAGATGTCATTTTCCAGAAATGTGAAGCATTCTTCTCATCTTTAGGAAATGCCACATGCCAAGCATAGGACATTTCCTTCACATGAAGTTCAGATCCAACCAGTGGGCTTGGCTGATCTGTTCGATTACAGTTCTTGTATAACTTATTTCATTTTTCAAACATGTACACCAAAGTAAAAAAGTAATGAGATTATCATAATGGAGTACAGATAGATAGCAGATTCGCAGGCCACAAATAAGAAGGATTCAAACCCCTTGGTGCTTTTTTTTTTTTTTTTATCATTAAACCCACCAGTAGTTGGCAAAAAAGCAGATGGGGAATAAAGAAATACTTATTTACTATCAAGAGGAGATATAAAAATGTTCATAATACAACAAACAATTGGATATATGGTATAAGATGAACTAGCTATATATGGAATATCTATCAGAGAGTATTTGAATTGACAACTTCACCTAATGTTTCTGAGAAAGAAGGAGAATCTACCCATGACTTCTTGGATCAGCCATTTGGTGCACTTTCCTTGCTTCAGCACTCGAAAACTGTCCCACAACACGGGCATGGGGTATCGATGCTTCCCCACGAGCAAGAGCGTCCACATTCTCAAGCAGATATTGTCTTGGAAGTCGGCCAACCACATTGCCCTCTTCATTCCCTTGTTTGTCCAAAAAAGCAAAGTGTGGAATACCCTCAACACCAAACTCATCAAGCTCCTGCTCCCACTTTGTATTATCGACATTGAGCATAACAAAATTCACACGATCCCTGAAAGACCAAAGTTGTATTTAGGCTCCTCAGATTTAGAGAATGTCTGACGTTTGTTGAGCCTTTTTAGTGATTTTTGGCAGGACAAAAGTGAGTTTGGTCATTCCAAAATCACTCTAAAAAATGCCCTATTAACAATTAAGGACAAACAGTTCTGATGAGTCATAGATTTCCCAAAAAGTCTAATAATCTATCATGGACACGTCGAGTAAATGTGGAATAACATTTCCATATTTTCAAAAACAAGTAGTGAAGAACAAGATCATTACTTGAACTGTTGCTCAACTTTGTATACATCTGGAGCCAATTCCCTACAAACTTCACACCAATCTGCGTAGAACTCCACAACAGTGGGCTTCCCATTTGACAGAGCCTGAATCATTAGTCACCAAGGATGAAACATGAACAATTATCAGATTGAACAACGCATTATGAATCTTCTTTTCGCCTGAGCAATGATTACTTTAATTTGAGATCACTATCAGGTTAAACAAAGAGATTGCTAGAACTATGAAACACTTTTGGATTCCAAACCTCTTCATAGGGCAAAGCCGCCGCAGCTAAGTCCTTCAAAGAAACTCCAAAATCCAATCGACTTGACAAGAAAAGTGCCAGCGCTGAAATGGTAGAAATGATTGCAATTCGTCTGTTGATATCTTTATTGGGAAATTCTGGAAAACCCTGATTACTGGAAGAACTTGCGGCTTGGCCAGTGCTGTCATCGACTGATTCGGGACCGTCCGACGATTTTTCCTGGAGAAGAAGGCGTCGCATCAGAACAATGAACGATAACCAGAAAGCAACGGTAACGGTGCTGAAATTTTTTATCAACTTATTGATATTGATGAACTGTTTTGCATATTATTCGACGAAATTCGAGAAAGTTCACTGAAATTTAATATTGGGGGAAGCGACATTATATCGAAAATTGTACTCAAATATTCTCATTTCTCAACAGCATATCAAAATAATTAATCAAGAAAAATTGATGATTCTCTATACAATAACAATTGGTTTTGATTTCAGTCAATTAAGCCTAATTTCGTTGATTCAATTATTTAAGCTACTGATATCTTGCCAAAAATACCCACTAACATGAACAGAACACATGACCTAATCCTTGCAAAAGCTTCAGTATATTCTCAGTTCGATCTCTTTTCTCCCTTCGAGAGAGAGAGAGAACAATTAAAGGAAAATCGAGGAGGGAGTTGAGCCAAAAGAGAAAGAAATGAAGGAGGAGATGAAGAAGAAATTGTAGCGTACCGCGGCGGAGGAGGTGTCGGCGGGATTAGGAAGTGTTTGGCAGGCCACGGGTGAAAATCTCCGGCGGCAAGTTCGAATTCCGGCGGTGGAGGGTTTAAGGAGAGGCTGAGGGATCCGAAAGCAGAGTGGGATTCTGTGGAGAGTGATGGAATCTGAAGCCAGGCGAGCCATTGGAGATTTCCAACTCTGCGTGAAAGTGAATGCCATTTGGGAATTCATATCGAAACCTGAATAATTTGGCAATGACCAGATAAGTACTCACAAAAATCTTTTCATTTGACTTTTTGACTTACCTTCATTGAAAGAAACCAAGTGTTGGCACTAGGAGTATGGTGAGCTTAGATTTAGCAGTTCTTTGTAATTCCTTGACAGAAAGTTGACTTGAAATGAAAGAAATTCATAATTAAACATTAATGTCATGTCACACAACTAAACATTAAAAAAAAAAAAATACAGCTAGTGAAGTTGACCATAGTTTAATTAATTGAGATATAATTTGTAACTGTCGATTGTTGGAGGTAGGGGTGTTATCAAAGTGGGAGGAAGGGCTGGCCTCTCCGAGCATGTTCCTACCCCTATTTGATTTTCCATTCCCACAAAATTCTCAATAAATTTCGTAAGATTTTTTTTTTAGGAAATTCGCGGGATAGTAAAAGAATTATTTATTGTTTAGTATTTTTTTATCTCAATTAAATGGTTAATTTTTCACAGTGGAAAATGGGGTGGGACAGGGAGTGGACCACATTCTCCATCTGCATCCCTGTTGAGCTAACGAGGAAAAGTTTTTCCCCACTCACATAACCATTTCCTAGAGACCTTGCATAAAAAGGTAACATCCCTAATCAAAGGTCCCTCGTCACTAGAGTGCACCGCACTGTCCCACTGGAACACATCGCATCCAGAAGCTCAACCACATATGCAATACCACTTGATATAGACAATGACCCTCGATAGATCTCCACAATGGTATGAAATCGTCTACTTTGGGCATAAGTCCTCATGACTTTGCTTTTGGATCTCTAAAAAATGTCTTATTCTAATGGAGATAGTGTCCCTCACTTATAAACTCATGATCTTCTCCTTGTCTAGCTAATGTGGGACTTTGGTTGTACTCCCAACAATCCTAACACAGTATTACATCAATAATCTTTTATTCACAAATAATACTAGTGTTTTTCTCTTGATTATCTTTCAAACATTGCTTCAAATTTTCACAAACATTCCATCTCCACACTTTTTCTTACATTTAAGAGCATCATCGCTTCTACATTTTTAAGTTGTAGAGAACTTGGTCATTTTCTGCTCTTTTCTATTTCTTTACAGAGGACAACCAAAGACTTAATTACCTGATCAGTATACTTTTTCCATCCAAGTTTATATAGATGCCTATCCCCATGAACCTCAACCATTGAAAAGGTACACCATATGGACTTCTCTTCTAAATAAGCTCATCATTCATGTGACAAATTTATTACCATGAGTATGATGATGATTGCACTAGTTACAGTCACAATAACTGTACCAAACTTTCATTACTATACCTCAATTATTGAAGGTCCTTCAAAAAAAATCCTCTAAATGGTCAGATGAGACTTGCATGTGTACTTTTGTTTGTTGTCAAGGTACTTTTATATAGTCCCTCTAACTCAATTGATTATTAAACACTATTATATATGTTGAGTATAGACCTTGTCGATCCTATAGGCATCATGATGCCCAAAGGTTATTGATCCATAAACAAAACAAGTCATTTTACTCAGAGGACCATTGTAATGTGACCACCACATTGTAATGATTCCATGATTTTTTCTCTCTCTCCTACCTCTAACGTTATAAAACCATTAGCCACACTGGCTTTCTTGAAAAAATTCTCCCGTCCAACAAACAAAACAAGTCCTTTCCTATTCTTCCATGGCTCTCAATGGATATGATTGGTCTACCTCAGCAAGCCCACACTTTAAGCTGCACTCACAATGCACAAAAAAGAAAAGTGTCGTATGAATCTAAAGGCAAATCAAAAGTTGAAAAAGCCCACAAGATCACGTATGACAAAATGCCTTCACTACTATAGTATAACCTGGTAGAATGTGAAAAAATGAGATGGGTTTCAAGGCACAAACCAGAAAATATCATATCTCACTTCCTTTTGTGATGAACCCTTTTATTGTATAGCCCTAGTTTGTAAAGGACCCACTTGAATGGAAATAATGTGGTTCTGTTGTGGATTGCAAGCAAAGCAGCAAGAATTGTGGAGAACACAGGTTCTTGGGGAGCCATGTGGTAAAGCAGCAACCACCAAGGCTTAGATGTGTGGCAACAGCCAACATCTATAAGTGAGGAGCATTGGCATTGCCCTGTGGCCCTCCTGGCCTTGACTTTTTATGACCCCATCTATGAAAGACAAACTCTAGTGGATGCAAAGTTTTGCCTCATACATACTCTTTGGCATTATTTAAGGTCTATTATATTCCTACAAACTAGCAAAATGCAGGTTTCAATTGTACTTAATCCTTTTTATCTACTTTTTCATAATCTTGTCATATCTAAATCTTAATTTTGTCAAAAGATACAAGAGAGAGTAGTACTTGAAACTTCGTTAAAGCCTTTGAAGCTAAAATACACTTTTGGCACATGGGATTTGAACTTAATTTCTATTTGGTTTCTAAGTTTTCAAAACTAATACTTTTGGTCTTTTGATATTTGAATTTAGTTTTTTTTAGTCTTTGAAATTCAAAACTGACATGTTTGGTCTTCGAAGTGTAAATTTGATTTTTAATTTGTCCTTGAAGTTTGAAATTAGTTTTAAATGGTCTCTAAGTAGAGTTGACCAATAGTTGTTATAACGAACATAACAAACATAAACTAAAATCTAAATCTCAAGACCAGAAGTATATCTTACCTTATCTCTAACTTGATTATCGAACATAAACAAGACTTTTTTTTTAAGTCATTCAATATATCAAAGAGGGGTAAATAAAAATAGGAGTCATGAAAATCTCTCTAGAATGTGAAACGGTTGCATAGTTTATGTGTTCAAAAATCAAATAGACAACTGAGACAAACTTATGCCAAATAAACATTAATCAACGCATGTTTCTCATCAAAGCTAAGGGGGGGCACGCATTGGAGACAAGCTTATCCCAAAAATATGTGCTTTGATTCAAAGCATTTTCAGTGGAAAATGCTTTCTCTGAAAGTGCTTCAAAGATATATATATATATATATATATATATATATATATATATATGTTGACCTACGTGCTTCCTTGCCATGAGATAATGCCTGTGGATATAAATAAACAAACTAATCAAAGAATCTCTATGCTCAGTTTTTGTGCATTGTGCCCCCACAACGTAACTGCATTTTCTGGGCTTTTGTGCCCATTTGGACGCTTTCCCCCGTCTTCATTTGAAGTGCTTTCCCCCACTTCAAATATTTTAATTACCACTATTTTTTACACTAGGTTATGTTATGTGATCTCTAGTTTTAAAATTATAGTCAATTATTTTAATTAATAATACTATGTAATAATTAATCATAAAAGGAAAAAAAAAAGTGACAAAAATATCTCCAAAATTATTTCAAATAAAAAGAATTCCACATACTTGTAGGAAAATAAAAAACCACACTTTGTAAAGTTAATTTATTTTCTCCAGAGTTTTTTTTTTTAAAAAAAAACCCACATAACAAGAACATGGATATATAAAAATGTTCTAGATAATTACAAATTTCACTCTATCACATTCTTATTTTTCTAAAGATTGCATTTTGAAGTTCATACTATTAAATTACATTATTATTTTTAAAATGAAATTAGAAAATTGACATACGTGAGATGAACTATACATAATAATCTTGTTCTTGTTATAACAAAAGAGTGATATAAAAGAAAAAAAAGAATCGCGAATCACAAAAATGTAATTTATAATTATCTATCTAATATCTTGTAAATGAATTTTAAATATTATCGTTAAGCCTAGTGAGAGATACATGGTAAGATGTAATTATGTTAAATAACTAAAGAAAAACATTTATAATTTGATAATATTGGTTGCTTAATTCCCTTAAAAAATATGACTGGATTGAAGAGAACATGTGGGTGATGGACAGACCTAGAAAGACCTACTAGATTAGTGTGTAACCAAAAATCAATAATGTCTTATGAGAAACAGAATTTTGGCATTACATTGTCTTCCTTCCCTTCTTAGAGACCAATAGTTTTTCCTATCCAAACCAAAAAACATGTGATTTCAATAATTACTGGATTCCCTTATTACCAATCTGCAATCTTCTTTATGCATTTTTAATTCAATCAAGATTTTCCACTCCCTAAAAAAAAAAGAAAATAATTAATGAGAAGATTCACTTTTTGAAGTAAGTGGGGTTTGTCTGTCAACCAAATAATCTCCTTTGAATTATATTAAAGTTGAAATCATTGTATAATTATGTATTTCATATGATTTCTACTATTTATGATTAATACATTTGCTTAATCAACAGAGTAATTAATGGCCCATGCCTTTATTGTCATCTCACTAAGATGGCCATCATTGCACATACCAACAGAGGTCCAATGCATATATGTTTTAGTGCTGAAAGTTTGAGTATTTTTTTTAATTTAGTCCCTATTTAAATATTTTTAATTTAGTCTCTTGTGTCTTTATATTTTTTAATTTAGTCTCTCATTGTTAGTAAATGTTAAAATTGGTTCATGATAAGCTTTTATAACATAATACTTAACATTAACAAATGGATGAAAACTTAGAAATTTGAAAGAGTAATTAGAAACTTTCTTTCTCTTAAATGACATTTTTTTCTCTTCTAAATTTCCTCTAATTCACTTAGCATTATGTCATGCAAGTTTATTATTAGCCAATTTTAACATTCACTCATGGTGAAGCCCAAAATTGAAAAAGGTTAATTAAAGCATAAGAGACTAAATTGAAACTCTTTTAAACAATAAGAACTAAATTGAAAAAACACTCAAACATCATGAACTAAAACATACCTTTATCATTTAATTTATGTTATAAATGACCTTTACAGACCAAATTGTGATAATTAAGAACTGTTCGAATTATTTGACTCAATTAACAACCAACAGTGTTAATTTTTCAAAATTAAAGTTCTTAACCAATAATCTATCTGCCTTTCAATTCTTAAAAAACAGACTTTCAAATAACTTAACAATAAAGTTTAAGCTCGTGACCTCTAAATCCATGAGTTTAGAATAGTTACCATCTCAAACTCAATATAGCTTTAAGCTCTTATGATGTTATTATGAAAGACAAAAAAAGAGAAAAGGAAATAAAATTTTTGAGTAGAAAAAGTTTAGAGACAAAAATTCAAATCCAAAATATTTGGACTCCTTTTTTTTCTGAGTTCACACATTTCATATGACCCCACTTCCCATACATTGGTGAACTGGTGTGAATTGGGAAATATAGTCTCATTTTGGGCAGGCTACCATTATGAGTTCCCTCCTGCTGAGGTCACACTGACACTTAGGGACATTCATAACTCATAGGAGCTGTCCCAAAGATTCTAATGGATTTTTCTTATAGTTTATTTACTATTTCTAAAATCAATTTTAAAAAGTAATATAATTTTCAAATTATAGATCAAAATAAAAGAGCTCATTCACCTAAAACCCCACCTCCATGTATTATTTTAGAGATAAATCTTCTTTTTAATAGATAATTTATTTATAGGTTAAATTACCATTTTTGTCTTATATTTTAGACTTTATTCCATTTTAGTCTCTGTACTTTCAAATGTCCAAATTTAAACATTGTACTTTCAATTAATTTTAGAAATAGCCCATACGATAGTTTATTGTTATTTTTTTCTTTAAAAAATTTAGTCTCTATTAGCTTCCTCCTTATAAAATTTTGAAACATATTCACATTATATCTTTTCTTGCATAGAAATTATTATTATTATTTAATCAATTTTGAAAAAAAGTTTAACCTCCACACTAACAAGAAAGACTAATTTAAGATTTATTAAAAATACAAGAACTAAATTTGAACATTTAAAAGTATATGAACTAAAATAGAATGAGAACCATAGTAAGAAACCAAAATGGTATTCTAACATCTATTTATAATTATTATTTTACTTAAATTTAGCCAACATGAGCATTACTTAACAAGTTAAGGCATATACTCTCGACTAGCCAACCTAAGCATAGTTCTCAATTGATTAAAATATATACCTTCGATTAAGATGTCAGAGGTTTAAATTCCCTCACCAATATACCCTCGAATAAGAGTTCAAAAACTCGAATCTCCCACTCCCCTTGTTGTTGAACTTTCACAAAAATTGTACTTAAATTTAAAAATAATCCACAACAAACCCTTTCATTCCTTTTTTCCCCCTAAAACCACTATATCCATAAAATAAATAAATAAGCCCAAATTATAAATAGCCCACTCATTTTCCTCTCAGTCGTGAGAATTCATTTGAAAAGGAAAACTCTCCATCTTTAAAAAAAAAAAAAAAAAACAAGGAGAGAGAGAGAGAGCTTACAAGAATATGAGCATCACTTTTTGAAGATGGGCAGAGTCGGTGGGCAACGTTGAATTTTCTCTGTAGACGGATTTGTGGGGCCTGGTTTCTGCTGCATGAAACAATTATAGATGCAAGAGGATGATCCATTACTATACAGATACACTACCACGCCCCCATATATTAAAATCAGGAAACGAAATATATACTAAAATATTAAATCACTTACCTAAAACCCCAAGTTGGCAAACGTAGCTGTTTCTTATGCAAAGAAAGTGGGACCACATTAATGGGGCTCCCTAAAGAATAATGGTTACAAAATGGATGGACTTGCAAATTAGTTTTCTTTCATTTTCATATTTTCTTATAAAGATTGATTTGCCTCTTTCATCTTCTTCCCATCCGCTATTTAGTAGAGAATATTGATTTGAAAATTTAAGGCGAAAGGGAATGGATGTAGTCATATCATAATATAATCAACAACCAAAGAAACTATTTTGGACATTCTTAATATTTTCATAAATATTGTCAATTTATATACAAGAAATGTAATTTAAAATTAACTAGTAATGTCTCAATCAATAATGCATTTCATTTTTTATATCATACTATAAAATTTATCTTTACCAAAATATATAAAGAGAGATAATGTAATGAAATAGGCATGAACCTCAAAAAAAAAAAAAACAAAAAACAAAAACTCAAAATCCAAGCATAAATTTTTTCTCCCAGTGAATCCATCTTCTAACATGGAAGAATGAACTCTTTTTAATAATTATAATGAAATTTTGGGTAACAAACTTTTCAATAACATTTAATCACTATAAAAGTTAATGACAATTTTGTATTAAGAATAACAAAATTATAGTGTTTGAAAAAGGAAACATACAATTTTTTTGAATCTTTTATCTATTTGATTTTGTAGTTGAATTTAGATGTTTATATGGTTGAATTCGCATCCAATTTTCTAACTAGATTCTGGGTAATTTAGTATTAAAAGGACCTTTAAAAAAAAAAAAAAGTGCTCTCTTTTAAAAAAATACAATTTATGATCTCATAAATTTGCGGGTAAAAATATGCAACAAAAGCTTTTGTGAAAGAAAATAGAAAAGGAAAAAAATAATAAAAATAAAGCTGCCATAAATTTTTTTAAAACAGAAGGTAACCGACCATCTCGAAATTAGTCTCTAGCAAAGAAAGAAACTCTTCATTAGGATGAAAAGAAGAAGAAAAATATCCAATTATGAGGCTACGTTTTCGTTTCTATGACGATGAAGAAAGGAAATGAATCAATCAATTAAATTGATGAAAGTCTAAATTGGAGTGGGTGAGATTCTGACCTGATTCGTAGACCAACAGCAACGGAGAAAAAGAAATTTTGTTGAAACCCCATTTGTCCGATCTGAGCTTTTTTTTAAATTCCCATTTGGCATTCGCCTTTTGATGCTACTTGTCAGATTTATTCTTCTGAAGAAAAGAAATCGCAACGAGCTAAAGCGCAACCAAACAATTTTCTCCCCATCACTGATTGTTTTCTTTTTTATCTGTTCCTCCTTCCCAGGTGAAGTCCATTTCTCCCAAACAAAAATTGTCCTGAAAAGATCTCACTTCTTTCCCTTTGTTTGTTTGTTTGTCTTCGTCTCCTAAAACCCACCCCCCCACAGATTTCTGTGCCTTCGAACTTCTCTGGTTTGTGCAAGAAATGGATCTGGTTTCCTAGTTTCAGGGTTTGATTCTCGGAGGTTGTGTACAGAAATTTTCCTGAGAAAATGGCGACAGAAACACAAGCAGTTGCAGAGAAGCCCAGCTCTAAAAGACAAGCATGGTGAGTTCTTATGTTCTTCCCATTTTTATTATAGACCTTCGGCTGAAACTCCCATGGCAATAGTGCTGATTGGACAGACGTTTTTGGGTTTTGTTTTACAGGTTCTGCACCACTGGCCTACCGAGCGACATTGTCATCGAAGTGGACGATATGGCTTTCCATCTCCATAAGGTTGCCTCCTAAATCTCCTTGCGAAATTTGCTTGATTAGTCGTTTTTTCCTTTTTTTTCTTGGTCGATTTGGTTGTTTCGGACTGTTCCTCTTCTGTTCTGGCCTTACGGATTTGTAAATTTTCAGTTTCCTTTAATGTCGAAGAGCCGGAAACTTCACAATTTGATAACTGAGCAAGAAGAAAACTGCGCTACTCCTACCAGAGAGAATCAAAATGAAACTGCCGAAGCAGAGCAACAGGAAGAAGATGAAGTTGAGGAAGAACACTGCCACATAGTGCTCTCTGATTTCCCCGGCGGCTCTGAGATCTTCGAGATGGCATCGAAGTTTTGCTACGGTGTGAAGATCGACCTCAACTCTTCCAATGTCGCTCCTCTCCGCTGCGCCGGAGAGTTTCTGGAAATGACGGAAGAGTACAGCGAAGAAAACCTAATTTCAAAAACTGAGAGATTCCTTTCTCAGACTGTACTCAAAAGCATCAGAGAGTCGATTAAAACGCTGAAATCTTGTGAGCCTGTAATGCCTCTAGCCGAGACCTTAGGCATTACGCAGAGATGTATCGATTTGATCGCTTCCAAAGCGCCTTCATCCGATCCTGCTTTGTTCGGATGGCCAGTCAGTGACGGAGCCAATGGCGCTCAAGATCATTCGAAGCAGATGCTGTGGAATGGAATCGAAACCGGAGGGCGAAAGAAGAGCGGTGGGAGGGGAAGCAATGGAGTCTCCTGGTTTGAGGATCTCGCGCAGCTGAGTCTGCCTCTGTTTAAGCGGTTGATTTTCTCCATGAGAGATCAAGATGTGAGCTCGGAGATTATCGAGAGCTGTTTGATGAACTACGCCAAGAAATATATTCCAGGTATATCCAGGTCGAACCGGAAGCCATCGTTGCCTTCCTCCTCTTCGTCTAGTATGCCTTCGGAGACTGAACAGAAGGAGTTGTTAGAGACCATAATCAGTAATCTTCCACTGGAGAAGAGCTCCAAAACTTCAACCGCAACAAGGTTCCTCTTCGGATTACTGAGAACGGCTAATATATTGAACGCTTCGGAAGCTTGCAAAGCTGCTTTAGAGAAGAAAATAGGATCGCAACTCGAACAAGCAACTCTGGATGATCTTCTGATTCCAAGCTATTCGTATCTGAACGAGACTTTGTATGACGTCGATTGTATAGAGAGGATCTTATCCTACTTCTTAGACGGACTCGACGAGAGATATGCAGAGGTATCTGAAGCTAATCAAGCCGAGGATGACGGTCTCAGATCCCCGGCGTTAATGCTCGTCGGCAAATTGATAGATGGATATCTCGCCGAGATCGCCTCCGACGCGAATCTGAAGCCGGAAAAATTCTACAACCTGGCCATTTCTCTCCCCGAACAGGCTAGACTCTTCGACGACGGTGTTTATCGGGCCGTCGATGTGTACCTCAAGGTTCGCAAGAAGCAATTTCCTAATCCTAATTCTAACTTAGCAATTGATCTCGAAATCCTCTATCAGCATTAGCTAATTAATTCTGTAACTCTTTTTGACAGGCGCATCCATGGATCTCGGAAGCAGAACGCGAGAAGATCTGCGGAGTAATGGACTGCCAAAAGCTGACATTAGAGGCATGCACCCACGCCGCACAGAACGACCGCCTTCCACTGCGAGCAGTAGTACAGGTCCTTTTCTTCGAACAGCTGCAGCTCCGTCACGCCATCGCCGGAACACTCATGGCTGCTGAGTCAGTACCGGCGGATACCGGAAGATTCTCAGCCGTGTCCCGTCGCGAAACGGAGGAAGTGCAGCAGAGAGGGGAAATGGAGGAGGAAGTTCCGACCCCAATAGTGCACGAGAGCGGCACGTGGAGAGAGACTGTGAGGGAGAACCAGATGCTTCGCTTGGACATGGATAGCATGAGGACGCGGGTGCATCAGCTTGAAAGAGAGTGCTCGACGATGAAGAAAGTGATCGAAAAGATCGATAAGGCGGCGGGGCCACAAGACGGCGGAGGGCGATGGCGAGGGTCGTTGATCAGACGGTTTGGATGTAAGTTCAAAACTCAGGTTTGTGATTCGCATGAATCGGCGGTTCTGGATGGCCGGAGAGGACGAAACCACCATCATCAGCAATAGAACCTGTTGCAGGTGATTGTTCTCCCTTCTCTTGGGTCCCACATATTCATTGTACGGAAATCTGTTATGCATGCCACGCAGGCTCACTTTTTTTTTTTCTTTTGTTTTTTTGGTTAAATTGGGGAGTTGTAATTTTACAAATTTTGAAATGGGTAATCGAATCGGTTGCTTCCACGCACCGTTTTGATTGTGGCACCGGCTTTTGAGCGGATGGGTGTATATTAAATTAATTATCATCTCATGACACGTGTGCCTCTCCTTCTGCTGAATCAATTGGGTCTTAAATAATTGCATCATTTATGCCCCTAATTTTGAACATCAGTCCTTAAATGGAAGTCTAAGGTAGAAATGGTAGTATCTATTAAAGTTCAAGGTTTTATTTGGTAATATTAAAAGTTTTGAATTTTTTTTTCAAGAGATGATAAAAGTTTGATGGAATACAAATTAAATATAATTTAAATTACAGGTTTAATTCTTGATTTTTCATGTTTGTGTCTAATAGATTCTTGAACTTTAAAAAGTATCTAAACTTTCAATTGTGTCTAATAGGTCATTTAATTTTAAAATGTCAAATAGGTCTTTAAAGTTTTAATTTTTTGCCTAATAAGTCACTGATATATCTAACAATTTTAAAAAATAAATCTATTAGACATAAAATTAAATTTCGTGTGTAATAGGCTATTAAACTTTAAATTTTAGATACAAAATTGAAAGTTTAGAGACTTATTAGACATCTTTTAAATTTTAGAGACTGAATTTATAATTTAACCATAATATATTAAAATCTATCAGCTTAATTTTTGAATTTAGAAGTCAAAGTGAACTTAGTTCAACGATAATTGGCATGTACTCCTTGTCGGAGGTTCGAATTTCCAAAACTTTTGACTCTAGAGGTAATTTAACGCGACATATTAGTAAGTACTATACTTAGTTTTTATACTAATTTTCAAACCCACAAATAAGAGGTTTAATTCTTTCCAAATTTTGAGCTTAATAGTGGTTTAATATTTGCAACAAAGTTTGTATAAACTATTTTAATTTATTATTGATTAATTTGCTCAGAAAGATCATTACAACTATTTCAATATTTTTTAAAGTACAATTAAAGAAAGGTCTTTTTTTTTCTTTTTTTGTTTTTTTTGTTGAGACAGAAGGTCCTAGACTCCTAGTTCATTAGTAACAGTTATTGCCCTTGTGATTATGAATTGACTTTTAAACTTGGGTAAAGCTTGATAAACCATCAATCATCATCCATTGACCTCTAATCTAATTTATTTTTTCTCCCACCAAATTCCCTCATTTTTCTGGTAACCAAACACGAACGTTAACACAAATTCATCATGAAGAGTTGGTAGTAATTAGTAAAGCGAAAGTGAAAGGTCTTTATAGCCGGCGCGACTTTTGAAAACCTTTTTTTTTTTTAGGTGTAAAAGCAACCAAAAAATAGAGGCTCTAATAATTGCATGGAGTTATTTTTGTACGGACGATATTTTCAGATGAAAATAAAATAGGATCGATTTTTAAAATTAATGATGGATAACTTTTTGATGCCGTCAGCATCTCGATAAATTTAGCGTGTAGCGTGAAAGTAAATATGTGTAATTTTTGGTTTTTACAAATGTTGAGATTTTGCCGCTTTTTATTCTTTTTATTTTTATTTCATTTAATTCACAACTTAGAGAGAGCTCTCGATGAGAGTTGTCAGGTCTCATGACTCCCTTTCGAAATCTCTCTGAATTTTAGCCTTTATTTTTAACTTTTGATTTATTTTTTGTTCTCATAATTGTTCTTGTCAATTGCACGTATTGAGGTGACTTTCGAATTTAAGAGACCAAATCTTAAGACAATTAAGAGCACAATCACATTAACTTGCATCTAACCACCCACCAACCTTTTAAATCTATTTATGTCTATATAATAAAGAGTTATTTAAGTGTTTAAAGAAATCTATGAAAGTGCAAAAGTTGGTCTAAACAATTTTCTACACATTGAACCATTGAAAGGTTAGGTGACTTTTTTTAAGAAGACAAATCTAAACTGACAATTAAAAGGACAATCAAATTAACTTTCATCCAACCACACATCAACCTATCAAATCTATTTATGTCTATACACATAAAGAGTTATTTAAGTGCTTGAAGCAAAGATATGAATGTGCAAAAGTTGTTCTAAACAAGTTTCTACATACTACTAACGATTGAGATCTTAGTTTCATCACGTCAACTTTGAAACGCTAGTTTACGTATTGGAATCAAGTGGTAAACATCATCAAATTGACATTCAAAACCAAGTACGTGCAGAAGTATTATTCTTGTGTGGTCACATTTTGATTCAAATGTGTTTTGTCGCTGAATATCAAACGTGTTTTGAAGTTGGTTTTGAAATGGAGTAAGAGAGTTTGATTGCATTTCTATTCAAATGTGTTTGTCATTGAATATCAAAAGTGTGATCACATTGTCGAAATGGTAGAGTTTTAATGCAAAAACGAGTGAGAGAGCAAAAAATTATTAATTAGCTGAGAGCGAGTCTACCACAGGATCGATGAGAGTTCAACTCTTCCAGTTGTTTAGGAAGACGAAATCGAAATGGCAATTGAATTGCTCGTGCAGCTCTGATACTTGGAAAAAGACAATATTTTTACTCCAACATTCAAAACCCATAAACATTGAGAGAGGGAGATTAATCAATGAAAAGAAGAAGGAATGGAGGGGGCCGTTGGACTGGGAATTTAAACGAAAGTAAAAAAATAAAATAATAAAAACTAAAATCCATAGATACCGATAGGGAATCACAAGAGCAAACATAGAGAGAGCAAAAAGAATCGATGAAAAGAAGAAGGAATGAAGGGGTAGTTGAATTGGAAATTTAAACGAAAATCGAAATTAAATCAAAAGTCAAAAATATAATAATAAAAGCTAAAATTCAAAGAGAGATTGAGAGGGAATTACAAGAGCAAACAACTTTCATTGGGTGCTCTCTCTAGATTAGGAATTAAATGAAATAAATAAATAAAAGAACAAAAAGTGGCAAATTCTCAAAATCAGTAAAAGTAAAAAATTACACACGTGTGCGCAATACCAAGAGATGTGTTGGCCTCGCAAACGACGCTAGTAGTTCCATACGCTTACTTCCCCGCCGCACGTTAAATTCACCGAAATACTGATAACAAGTAAAATGTTAACCATCATTAATTTTGAAAAGTCGATCATATTTCATTTTCACCTAAAAATTTAGGTCATCGGTCCAAAAACCCAATTGCATGTTGTTTGTATTCATTCATTCCTCTGCCAAAAAAGATGTTTTTATTTTATTGTTTGGTTCATGATTAAGCATTTTCAGTCAAACAAAGCCTGTCTACTTTCTACTATCCTTGTTTCTTCTTCCTCTCCTTCGTGATTGTGTTTTTTTTTTCCTCTTTTGACTTTTTGTTTCTAGTTCGTTTTAGAGAGATTTTATTCGATACTTGGCTTCATTTTGTCAAATATTCATAAATAATATACCGTTTTTTTACAGACATAAATAATATATCTTGTTATAAAAGCAATCATAAATATAATATTCCTTTTTAAATGTGATTGGTAATATATTACATTTTCTTTAATTGATTTGGTTGATAATTCAACTAGATATTGATTGAAGTATATCATAGTAGGAAAGATAGTCTGAATTGTGCATGAAAGGAGTCAACACTTCTTTAAAAACTCTAATCCTTAAAACTCATCTATTTTTTCGCAATGAGTTTCTTCTTCATAAAAAAATTAATTTGATTTTTTTTTATATCTGACCTAACTCAAGCTGTTATACAATCAGCCTAATATAATCAACAAATTTAATTTTTTTTATCTATCTATATCTTATACTCAATGTCAAATTTTCACTTTTTTTGTCACGTCTAGAAAAACGTCACATTAGAAAATTGTTAAAATTAGTAGTTGTTATGGGTGAAATTGGACCAACAAGAATGAGGTGGCTAAAGGGCTACAACGGAGGGCCAAACGAAGAAAGAAACCCAATACGAACTCAAAACAGACCGAAACCGACAGGGGATCAGCCCAAAATGAGAGGGAGAAGCCCAAGCCCTTGGTCTGCCTGGCCGAGGCCGACCAGTTTGGCAAGGCCCAATTTTGGGCCTTGCCTCAGTCCCTCATGGCCCATGTGTCCTCGGTCCAGCCCAATTTGATATTTCCTTTCCCCATTTGAAGATGGAAATCCACAAAAAGAAGGAAGCTATTTAAGTTTTCTCTTGAGGGGAGAGTAAGGTAAGTTCATCCCAGTCTCCAAATTTACTCCTCATTCTCAAAACCCTAACTTGTCACATCATTCACTCTCTAACTTAAGCATTGGAGCCTGTGTGGCAAGCACCACACCGGTGTTCAGATCTTTCTTGTCTTACAAGGCACGTTCTTCCCTGAACTAAAAATTCACCATGGTTGTCACGTGGAGGTCATGTGAGATTCTCCTGTCCAAAATTTGGCAACAACAGTTGGCGCGGTATGTGGGGAAGAAAATCAAGTTTGCTTGAAAGAATCTGCATACCGTGTGCATTACAGAATGAGCAAAATTATGAGAAAACATAATTGGAATCAAGACGAAATCGATTCGAATGGAAGAACATGCCTCGAAGATCAAATCGAAATTGTCAAGAATTTGTTGGCCGAGGCCTAGGCCGACCAGTCTCTGTTTGTCGAGGCTGACCAGATCGTTCAAGTTACTCCGATTGAAAAGCAACTAGATGAACACGACCAACAAGGAAGCAAGGTAAGCCGAACAAACGGAACGAAATCCGTCAAATACTGGACATCAAAAAGCCAAGGTAAAAGGGGTCGAAATCGAGGCTGAGGCCGAGGCAAGAATAAAACTCTAACCTTGGAGCAATGAGAAGAAAATATGGATTTAAGAAGCATAATCGAGGAAAAGAAGCGACAGAGAGCCTTGGACGAGGCCGAGGCGAGCAATCTTCCAGGTACTGAAGCAACGGATCTGAGACGTGTCATCGAATGAAAAAAACAACAGAAAGTTAAGGTCGAGGCCAATTTTGGAGCCGAAGCTGAGGCTGAGGCTAATTTCAATACTGACACCGAGGCCAAAGCCGAAGCAAATTCCAGGGCCAAAGATGAAGTGAACAGTCTGCCATAGAGGGCAGAATTATTGAAGATTCAAAGCGAGCTGGATCATATCCAAGGAAGTATGCACAAAGTAAAAAATGTAGGGTTTGATATTGATACTTTGATAGAACATGTAGATCCACCTTTTACTGATGAAATCATGAATGTGAAACTACCTCCCACATTCAAAGTTCCAAAGATCAAACCTTATGATGGAAACAAGGACCCTGTAATACATTTAGATGTGTACAGATCATGGATGGAACTTCATGGAGTAGAAGATGCAATCAGATGCAGAGCTTTCTCATTTACTTTAGTGGGACCAGCAAGACATTGGTTTCGCAACATAAAAAAATGATCTATTGGTTCGTTCAAGGAATTGGCTCGAGCATTCGTGACGCAATTCTTGGGAGGAAGAGATCAGCGCAAGCCAGCAACTCACCTACTTTCCATCAAACAAGGATCCAAAGAAACCCTACAGGAATATATTGCTCGATTCAATATTGAAGCTTTACGTGTTGAGGATTACATTGACGGAGCAGCGTTGATGGCCATAATTAATGGACTCAAAGATCGAAGACTCATACGATCTTTGGGAAAGAGAAAACCCACATCGTATGTAGAGCTCATCACTCGAGCTCAAAAGTATGTACGTGCAGAAGAATTGCTTCGTACGAAGAAGAAAACTGATGAGCTTGAAAAAAGATCAGATCAATTAAATGATAGAAAAAGACCAAGTGAGATATTACACCAAGAGGCCAAGAGACAGAAGATGGATGACCATAAACCATTTTGACTTGGCCACCCATCCAGAAAGTTCAAAAAGTACACTCCAACATCAGTTCCCATTGAGCAGATTCTAATGGAGGTACGTCATTCGAACTTATTAAAGCGACCTGAAAACATGAAAACATGATCAAACAAGAGAGATAGACAAAAATATTGTCTCTACCATGAAGATCATGGACATATGACCAATATTGTCTCTACCATGAAGATCATGGACATATGACCAGAGACTGCTTCTAGCTAAAGGATGACATTGAGGCTCTAATTCGAAACAACTTTTTCAAGGAATACATCGATGTACGTGCAAGAAAAAGGTCAAGACCGACCTCATAATTGGCCTAGGCGACCTCATGTTTAGCCGAGGCCCCTAAATCCTCTTCATGTAGAGTTAGTTTAGCTTCTATTTTCTTTGATCAAACTATGTTTGTTGAGTTTAGATTCATTAAATTCAATTGATAGGTTAGCAAGTCTCATGTAATAGGCTAGGTTTGTTATTGCTCATTTTAAGTTAATCAATACAAGTTATGTTTTGAAAACGAATTTGTATTCAAGCAAAAGAGATCTTCCTACAAGTAATATTCTCTTTGAGTGGGGGCTAATGTTATGGGTAAAATTCGACCATAAGGACAAATCATGTTTATAAAGGAAGTGGAAGAGCAAGTATGCAAAGAGGAGCTCAAAACTAGTTAAATCGGATTAGATTGGACCAAAAGGAAAAAGAGATCGAGCCTCCAAGAGATAAAAGAAGCAGAGGCCCAAATTCTTGGTCTGCCTCAACTGACCACATGGGCCGACCCCACCATGGGGTCGGGCCCACCTTCTTTGGCTCTCTTGACATGGTCCGACCCGTCTTCAACATGATCCTTCTCCTAATTCGCCACAAATCCATCATTGTGTCCTAGAAAAGTCCTATCACAGAAATTAAAGACAAGACAGGGCTAAAAGACCCGATACAAATCAAAACGGAGAAACCGACACTCTAGGAGACTAAATATCCTCACAAGAATGGACAACAATAACTAGAGATAATTCGAGACAGACCTCGAAATGTCAACAATGACTCTAAAACTTAATAGGCTACTCCCAAGTCAGGCTCCATGCAATTACTCCACACGCTCTTAATCTCGAATCTTAACTAGGGAGTGAGGGCTAATGTGTATGGGTGAAATTGGACCAACAAGAATGGGCTGGCTAAAGGCCAAACGAAGGACCAAACGAAAAAAGAAGTCCAATACAAACTCAAAACAGATCGAAACTGACAAGAGATTGACCTAAAATGAGATGGAGAATAAACGGGCTTGGGCCGAGGCCAACCAGGTCGACCGAGGCTGACCAGTTTGGCAAGGCCCAATATTGGGCCTTGCCTCGGTCCCTCATGGCCCGTGTGCCTCGGTCCAGCCCAATTCAATCTTTCTTTTCCCCATTCAAAGACAGAAACCCACGAAAAACCCTAGGAATGAAGCTATTTAAGCTCTCTCTTGAGGGGAGAGCAATGTGAGTTCATCCCAATCTCCAAAGTTACTCCTCAGTCTTAAAACCCTAACTTGTCACATCATTCACTCTCTGACTTAAGTATCCAAGCTGTGTGGCAAGTGTCACACCGGTGTTAAGATCTTTCTTGTCTTACAGGCCATGTTCTTCCCTGAACTACAAATTCACCGTGGTTGTCACGTGGAGATCAGGTGAGATTCTCCTATCCAAAATTTGGCAACAACAGTAGTGACGATGATATTTTAGAATATTTAACAATAAAGAACCAATAGAACCAACATAAGCATAGCTTAAGTTAAAACACCACTTCCATCTCTTAAGGTTAGAGGTTCAAATCCATGCTTTTATAGAATAAAAAAAAAACCAATAAAATATGAGTTTACATCTTTAGGCTAAAATATTCTCCAAAAAAAAAAATAACTTGGGCTAAAATGGTGCCTTGACCTTATTTTTACTATATTAATAACCGAGTCTAAAAATGTAATTTAGCTATGGAAAATAAACATAATTATTCATTTTTAGTGAAACATCTATTAAATATTTTTTTTGCTAAATTATTAAAAAAATACTATTAAACTTTGTCATTTATTTTAAAAATGTCTCTATTCTTTCAAAAGTTTCAATATTATTCTTAACTTTTCATAAACGTTTCAAAACTACATTTGGATTAGAAAAACCATCAGAATGTTGGACGAATAATCAATGTGTCTTAATGTTATTCTTTCAGATTTAATCCAAGCAAGCTTTCTAGTCATCACTTTGTCATTCCAAGTCACCGTCAAGCCGATTTTTCGTCCAACATTCAAATAAATTTCTACTCTAAGTATAATTTTGAAATCCTTAGAAATATTTATGAAATGTCAAAGGTAATATTGTAACTTTTGAAAAAATATGTTTTGTTTTTATTTTTATTTAAATTAAAAATTTAGTCCCTAAACTTTGAGATTTGTATATATTTAGTCTCCAAACTTTCAAAATTACAAATTTGATTCCTGAGCTTTCAAATTTTTTAAAATTTATGGATCTACTAGACATAAAATTAAAATTTTAGGGTTCCATTAGACATGAAATTCAAATTTATATCTAATAGATCAATTAATTTTAAAAAATTTTGAACTTGTTAATGACCTATTATATGCAAAATTAAAAGTTCAGAGACCTATTAGATATAAAATTGAAAATTTAGGGATCTATTAGACACTTTTAAAAGTTCGTAGATCAAATAGATACAAACCTCAAAATTTATGGACTAAACTTATGATTTAACCTTTTTTATTTTAGTTCAGCAACATTTAGGTGTGGGTGATTCAAACTTCTTAACTTTTGATCGAGAGTACATGCCAATTATGTCCAACTATTTTCACTTGATCAAAATATTCGTATTTTTTAAACTTGGGCCAAAGTTGAATTTTTTTTTTATATATATATAATTGGACAATTCTTAGGTGCTCGCTGGGCTGCACCCATCTCTTGTGCAGCCCAGCTTACAACCACAAGTTAAAAATAAAAAAATAAAAAAATAAAAAAAAATCCAAAATTTTGTTTGGGCTGACTACGCAAATGGCCATTTTTTATTTCAAGTTTTGAAAAATGGCCGAGCCATTTTAATTTTTTTAAAATAGCCAAATCATTATGCATAATTTTAATTAGTAATTATTAAATGACCAGACTACCCCTAACCACTTCCATGACTAAGATTCCCTAATTATCGGGTAATTAAATTTAATTTAAAATTAAAATTAAAATTTGAATAGATAAATTTGGTAATCTAAACAACAAAAGTTGTTAGGATTCATAAACCAAACAAAAATTCAAAATTCAAAAAGATTATCTACAATTCAAACAAAAATACACAGCAATTAAAAATTGATTGCATAACAAAAAGATTAAAAAAGTAGTTAAAATAATAGATTAACAAACCAACAAAATAACATGCAATATGAAATACTAAACTAAAAAATAAAAGTAACTCAAAAACAACGAAGATTAACGTATTTACGCATTTTTTAAAATATAATCTGATATTTTGAGAAGATACAAGGTACAAATATAATAAAATATAAATAGATTCGGTTTCTTTATTCTAGAGTTTAAATTAGATAGTTTGTTATACGTAAACCTACTATTGTCATCTATCTCTTGAGCTGTGTATGTGCCTGAAAAAAATATAGAGTAAAAATCAACTGAACAAAATACCTAATTCAAATAGATTATCTACAATTCAAACAAAAATACATAGCAATTAAAAATTGATTGCATAACAAAAAGATTAAAAAATTAGTTAAAACAATAGATTAACAAACCAATAAAATGACATGCAATCTGAAATACTAAAAATAAAAGTAACCCAAAAATAACGAAGATTAATGTATTTACACATTTTTTTTAAATATAATCCGATATTTTGAGAAGATACAAGGTACAAATATAATAAAATATAAATAGATTTAGTTTCTTTATTCTAGAGTTTAAATTAGGTAGTTTGTTATACCTAACCTACCATTGTTATTTATCTCTTGAGTTGTGTATGTGTCTGAAATAAATATAGAGTAAAAATCAACGGAACAAAAGACCTACAGAGAAATACACCGTACATTAAAAAAAATAAAAAGTTCGAACACTACCACGACCTCATCTACCCCTTGAGCTATGTATGTGTCTTAAATAAATATAGAGTAAAAATCAACGGAACAAAATACCTACAGAGAAATACACCGTACATAAAAAAACAAAAAGTTCAAACACTACCACGAACTCATCTACCTCTTGAGCTGTAGGTGGACCATGAATAAAATCCAAGGCAAGTTCGCGACCCCTCTATGTCTTCCCCATCAATGGAACCAACAATCACCTTGTCCCCTACTAACACTTTGCTCTTCATCTTCTTCAGCATTGCCTTCACCACGCATAGCAACTCAACTTCAAGCCTCGAAGATTCCTACGAATCACCTTCTAAGCTTCCAAAAAGCTCTGAATCGTTGTTCGAACTGTCAGAAAGTTGAGAAGTAAGCGACTGAACAATTACTGAAATTGGATTGTCCAGTAGCGACGGTGCTGATGGCTTGAGATTTGAGATTCGGAGAGAGGAGGATTGTCTTGGAGAGAGAAAATCGAAAAAATACTGATGGCTTAAGATTTAGAGAGAGGAGAGAGGAGCATTGTCTTAGGGAGAGAGAATTTCGGAGAATGGAGAAGGAAGCAACTGAACAATTACGCGCATGAAATTAACTTCTGCAGCAGCGATGGTTACCGAAAAAATACCAATGGCTTAAGATTCGAAGAGAGGAGGATTGTCTTGGGGAGAGAGAATCGAAAAAATAAGTATAAAGATACTAACTGCAATGTAAATCTTTCAAAATACAAATTAGATATAGTTTAAATAAAATAGGATAGAGATATTTAGATTTGAAGAGAAAATGATTGTCTGGGGGAGAGAGAATTTCGGAGAGAAGAAGATTTTCTTGGAGAGAGAGAATCGGAAAAATAAATATAAAGATAATAACTGCAATGTAAATATTTCAAAATACAGATTAAATACAGTTTAAATAAAATAAGAGAGAGATTTAGTGTACGAGGATAAAATGGGGATTTGAAAAAAGAAACGCCACGCGTGCACCTCACGTGTGGCCATAATTAAAAAGAAAAATCGGATGGCCATTAACCAAAACAACCAATTCTTTTTAGCCATTCTTAAAATTTTCCCTTTTTTTTCTTGTGGCTGTAAGCTAGGCTGCGCAAGAGATGGGTGCAGTCCAGCCAGCACCTAAGTATTTTCCTATATAATTTAGCCTTTTTTTTCATGCGCAGACACTTCATTTTCATGGCGAAACAGGCGCGAGAATAACTTGGCCAAAAAAAGAAAAATTGAAGTGAGGATATGAATTTAGATGTGACCAAGTAAGCCGAGAATTTGGCTGACACACTCGGCGATGCCTCTCAGTCAAAGCCGAAAACCAATCTGATCCGAAACTTCGTACCGTTTTGCATTCTCTAACTCTGCTGAAAACAAGGAGCCTGACCCCGTTACATTTTCCTATTACCAATTCCTTTCAAACTATAAATATGCATCCAAGGTGTTTGTATAAATGCCGCACTGACTCTGCCACTTCGAATACTCTTCTTCTGCTTAGTCCATTTCAAAAGTTTTGCATTTTGCATTTCCCTATAACATTTTCTTGGACCCCAGCATCTCAAGCGAAATGGGGAGGATGGCATATTTGGCTCTGAATAGTGATCCGCTGATGGAGGAGATTTTAAGTTCTGATTTCAATGAGCTTAAAATTGCAGCCACCAGGTTTATTGAACATGCCACCAAGCTCGGTGGAAAGGGACTTGGGACTTCTTTTTTCAAATGGCTTGCCTCCTTTGCTGCCATGTGAGTGCTTTCTAATGCAAGGGAGGAAAATTAAAACTGGGCTTCTCTGATTTTGCCAAATTTGTTTGTTATAATGTTTGAAACTTGGATTGTCGTTGGAGTTTGCCTGTTCTTGGTTGGTTCATTACTTTTCTGCTGTAGACAAAGTTGTGTGGTTCTAAATCCCATGTTTTTGACATCATTATGCAGTTACTTGTTGATTTTGGATCGCACAAACTGGAGAACAAACATGCTTACTTCGCTTCTTGTCCCTTACATTTTCTTCAGTCTTCCTCAAGGACTTTTCGACTTATTGAGGTGACAGTCACTCTCATTTCCTTTTTAGTCTTTTTCGCCTTAGCCGATGGTTTTCGAATGTTAACGATTTCGTTTTCTTCTTGATTTTGTTAAGAGGGGATGCTGGGAAATGGATTGCCTTCGTTGCAGTGGTATTGAGGCTCTTCTTCCCACGACATTTCCCAGGTAAGCAGCATAGTCCTTTGTTTAGTTTTCCACCTCCACTTCTTATTGATCAGTAACCTGTTGTTGTGTGATAAAGGGTTGTTTTGGATGCTTATTCTTTTATGATGCATTTGAATCATTAACTACAAAAAGGCATTTGTCATCACTATTAACTTCAAATTTGTATTTGTTGAAGTGAACACAATGTAATTATTTCAACTCAACATAACGAGTGCTTGATTGAGAATGTGGCTTTGCTCCATGACATGCTAATGCTAGAAAAAATTTTAGGTTTAAACATGATTTTTCCTCCTTAAACTTTTACGCATTTTCCATTTTGATATCCAAAATCTCAGACCCATTTTTCTCTTTTGACTTCTAATCTCCCCCTATTTTGATCCTTAACTTATAAAACTTTAATGCTAGTCATTCAACCTTCATCAATCTTCACATTGAGTCCCCTAGATCCCAAGTTTTAAATCCCCCAAATAAATTTGATACAACTCAAGGAAGAACCACCTTCTTGACCATTTTGACCTCAGCCCTTGAATAGGGTAGTAGGATTCATATCGTGTTAATTTGGAAATCATATATAGGTAAAATGAACGATCGTTACATCACATTTTTCCCAAAACTCAAAACGAGATTCTCACAACATGGACTTCACATAAAATTCAATAATAGATCCAATTATGTATTTAATTTGAAAACACAAATCGTTTTTGAAAACCACAAGAACCAAAATCATGAGAAGGATTATTATTTTGGATTTCTATGGTACAAAATCAAGGTGTCATTTCTAATCTTAAAATTTGTTATTTAGTTAATTATTCCTAATAATCTCATTACTGGCCTTACAAAAAAAAAAAACTTCCTCAAAATTCTCAAATTTTCATATTTCTTCCGTGATCCAATCTTTTTATTACTTATTACTACGACCTGTTATCATCTTCAACAAAAGCTTCATTTACACACAGAAGAATACTGCCATTCTAGCATAGTTTATTGGTAAAGTGCGATTGGTTCTATTAGTCCCTTAGAGATCCATCAGTTTTATTAATACTCTGAACTCGAGGCTAAAAGTACTGAAACTGAGATTCTAAAAGATCAAAACAGAAAACTGGATTGAAATCAAAAAGTTGAATTCATGTTGTTGTGCAGATTGGCTGGAGATTCCAGGGTCGTTGATTCTGCTTCTGGTGGCAGCACCAGGGTTCTTTGCACACACATTGAGAGACCACTGGGCTGGCGTTCTGATATGTTTGATCATTGGATGTTACCTTCTGCAAGAGCACATTCGAGCATCAGGTGGCTTCAGAAACTCTTTTACTCAAAGCCATGGAATTTCGAACACTCTTGGCATCATCCTCCTCCTTGTCTTCCCTGTTTGGGCCATGGTTGCTCGCTTCTTCTAGCTCCAATCCCCTGCAACTGAAGCAAAAAAATTTCAACTTCTTTGTTTTTTTGGTTCTTTAATTTTCTTTTTACCCTCTTTATATATCTATATGAGAGATTGATTTTGTTGCACTTATCACTTGCTATATTTTGTTTTTCCTTTTAATTCTTTTGCCAAATAGTAAGTCGATTTGTACTTCGAGAACATATTTTGTAAGAATGCAGAGTCTGATAAAGTTCTACTGAGAAGAGTATGTGTTACAATTTTGGATAATTGGTTGAGATGTCATTTTATTTCTTCAAATAAGCAGCGGTTGAACAAGCGTCTGTAGAAGTGTCCATTGAAGAAGGCTGCAATGGATATATCAGGGATTAGAGCTAGATTTTTAAAAATATAAAAAGTAAAAAGAAGCTAGTGAACTACATTGATTCACTCTTCGTCTCAAATACTTGCAACAAATCTTTGAACCTTCGATCTTAGGAAAGGCTTTTGATTGAGCTTAGGTTGGTGTTAAATAAAAAAAGTGGCTTTACATGGTTTCTTTAATACAACCTAAGTGTGGCTTTACATTTCTGAAATGTGAAAACTACAATTAAATCTAAAAATACTAGTTAAAAAAATTAGTTAAAACAGTTTACTTAAAAATATTCGTCTAATCAAAATAATTTAGGCTCCATTTGATTTTTGAAAATTAAGCTTATAAATAATACTTTTACCTATGAGATTCTTTGTTTTGGTATTTACCTTCTACCTATATTTTCAAAAATCAAGCCAAGTTTTCAAAACTAAAAAAAGTAATTTTTATTTTTGGAATTTGATTAAGAATTCAAATGTTTCTTTAAGAAATGTGAAAACTATGATAAAGAAATGGTAGAAAACAAGCATAAATTTTAAAAATCAAATAGTTATTAAATAGAGTCTTAATAACTCAAACTAAACTAATAGACCAATCATGTAATTGTTTACTTCAAACACTAGTCTCTACAACTTTAGAGAAAGACTCGTCTCTAAGTCACTCATTATCACAAAATAAACATCTCATCATTAGAAAGAATTCTGTTGTTTTTTTTTTTGTTTTTTGTTTTTTTTTTTCTGAGTTACAAATGATAACTAATTGATGAGAAATTATTCAGTGAGGCCGCCACAATGTCAATGTGATTGGCAATTTTTTACTGTTGGATGTAGAGAGAGAAATGTCTCAAATTTATATCCAGTGATTATTAGGAGACATGAAAATTATTGAATCCACTTCTAACGTTTATTATGAGGCAGCTACATTGTAGCGACCTCATCGAATAATTTGTCTTATTTGACTCATAAGGAGTTTGTGCATGGTAGAAATCATGCCAACGGTTTGTGTCTAATTAATAAGTTTTTAAACTTTAGATTAAATTACCAATATGGCCCCTAAACCTTTATATTCGTGTTTAATAAGTTAAGGCCCCATTTGATAACTATTTAGTCTTTACAAATTGTGCTTGTTTTCTCATCATTTCTCTACAATAAATTTCATCTTTCTTAAAAGAATATTTGAATTCTTAGCCAAATTCCAAAAACAAAAACAAGTTTTTGAAAACTATTTTTTTTTAGTTTTCAAAACTTGACTTGGTTTTTGAAAACATACATAAAAAGTAGATAACAAAACAAGGGAACCCATGGGTGGAAATAATATATATAGACTTAATTTTCAAAAACTAAAAATCAAATGGTTATTAAATGGGGCCTAAATTTTTTATTTTGTGTCTAATAAATATTTAAACTTTAAGAATCTGTTTGAGGAGTTAAGTGAGTTAGAATAGTCTGTAGAGTTAAATAACTCTGCACCTCCACAAACTATTATAACCCAACTAAACAACTATGCATCTTAAATATATATTATATAACTCCACATACTATCATAACTCATTCAGTATTCCAAATAGCCCCTAAAAGTATCTAATAGATCATTTGCTTTTAATTTTACATTTAATATGTCTTTCACATATTCAAGGTTCTTTTTTTAAATTATTAGGACATAGTCCAAAGACCATCTTGTCATCCAACATTATCCTAGAACAACCCTAATAAAACTCTAAACTTTCAATTTTGTGTCTAATAAGTATATATTTTTTTTAAATATTGAATATGTCAAATACCTACTAGATACAAAATTGAAAGTTTAGAGACCTATTTAATATTTTTTAAGATTTTGAGATCTTTAAGACACAAAATTTAAAGTTACGAGCCTAGTACTCACTTTTTAAGTTCAAAGACCTGTAGACATAAACTTAGAAGTTTATAAAGCAAATTTGTAATTTAATCTTAAAAAAAAAAACTTTCATGACCCAAAATTGAATTAAAATCAATTAAAATTTTATGATTCAAATACAAATTCCAAAATGTTATTTATGAATTCAAAACAAAACAAAACAAACCAAAATAAATAAATATAATTTTTTTAAAAAGAAAAAATCAAGACGCTGTAGGTATATCCTAGTATGCCACGTGGAAAAACTAAAACCAATGGTTGAGCATGCAATCACCCAATGAGATTCTTCTTATCCAATACATTATCCTTCTCTAACCAAAGCCACAAAATTATTTGTCCTCTCATTCCCAAAATGTCCCTACTGGTCGTTATAGTTTCAGTTTCAGTCGCCGGAGCACATTTCATTTCTGCACTCAGAAAACTGAGAGAGAACAATGGCGGCCTCAGTACACGCGGCGGCTACGCTTATGCAACCCTCCAAGTTGGCCGTCTCGGCAAGGACCGCATCCTCCCAACTCAGATCTTCTCAGACCCTTTCTAAAGCTTTTGGCGTTGAATCTGCCGGAGCTAGACTCACCTGCTCTCTCCACTCCGATCTCAAAGACGTTGCTCGCAAGTTCTCCGATGCCGCCAAGATCGCTGGCTTTGCTCTTGCCACTTCTGCTCTTGTCGTTTCGGTATGCCGTTTCTTTGTTTATGGAGAGTTTGTTTGTTTTCAGTCTCGTTTGTTTTGAACTTGCGTGTTGCTGTGAAATTTAGGATCGTTTCGATCCAGACTAGTACGTTAATTTGCCTGCTGAATTTAGCCGCTTATATTGATAATTTCTTTCAGCTATTGTATGTTGGGAGTTCCTTCAATTTTATCTTGCACAATATTGACGTTAAATGGACACAAGTTGATTATATTATGGAAGGATTATATTGAAAATTACCCAGCTCATAATCCTCAAAGAATACTTCATGTGTTATGTAGATCTAAGTGAATTAACAAGATATATTAGATACAAAGTTTACTGCTTATAAACTCCGAAATTAATATTTAAATGGACATAAGTTGAAAGAATTTCAAGGACTTATTCAAAACATTTTAAATGTAGAGGAATGGAGTAAATACAACCTCGAAGGGTTAGTGAATTGAAAATAAGAGAACTTCAAGCATTATGTATCAAGAATGACCTGACTGACCTTGATATATGCAAGTGTAATCCTACACTTGGTAATCATCTGAACTATTTGATGCATTTTCCTGTATTTCCAGGGAGCAGGTGCTGAAGGAGTACCAAAGAGACTCACCTTTGATGAAATCCAGAGCAAGACATACCTGGAAGTTAAGGGAACTGGAACAGCAAACCAGTGCCCAACCATTGATGGAGGAGTTGAGTCATTTGCCTTCAAGGCTGGCAAATACCAAGCCAAGAAGCTCTGTCTGGAGCCCACTTCTTTCACTGTGAAGGCTGAGGGAGTGAACAAGAACTCCCCACCAGAATTCCAAAACACCAAGCTCATGACTCGACTAACTTACACTCTAGACGAGATTGAAGGACCCTTTGAAGTTGGTGCTGATGGTTCCATCAAGTTTGAGGAGAAGGATGGAATTGACTATGCTGCTGTCACTGTTCAGCTGCCCGGAGGCGAGCGCGTCCCTTTCCTCTTCACCATCAAACAGCTGGTGGCCTCTGGAAAACCAGAGAGCTTTGGAGGAGACTTCTTGGTGCCATCTTACCGTGGCTCGTCTTTCTTGGACCCAAAGGGAAGAGGAGGTTCGACTGGTTATGACAATGCTGTTGCATTGCCTGCTGGAGGAAGGGGTGATGAAGAAGAACTTGCAAAAGAAAACATCAAGAATACTTCATCTTCAACAGGGAAAATCACTTTGAGTGTGACCAAGAGCAAGCCTGAGACTGGTGAAGTTATTGGTGTGTTTGAGAGCCTTCAGCCATCTGATACTGATTTGGGAGCAAAAGCTCCAAAGGATGTGAAGATCCAGGGTATCTGGTATGCTCAGCTTGAGTCTTAGGCCACCTTTCTTTCTTTTATGATTTGCATATAGTGTCCTTGTAAGTTAAAAAAGAGAGTTGCTAAACTTTCTTGGAGAGAAACACTAGAAGGGGGTTCTATTTTAATCCAGTTTGCATATAAATTCTTGTGCCTTTCATTCACTCTTCTTAAACATGATTTGCTTTTAACAACTCCCATGGAAACTTCAAAACTTTACAAATCAAGAATAGATCTGGTAAATGACAGGCTTGACAGGCAGCAGTCAAGTCTCATTCTTGGGGAATCCAATCATAATCTACGAGCATTTCATGGCCATGAATGGATGAGAGTTTCTTTTCTGCTCTCTATTGGATAAAGATGAAGTGGAAAGATTTGAATTCTGAACGAGTTATTGCTATATTCTTTTTTTCTCGCTTTTTTAGTTTAACCATATGCGGGTAAAAGATTCAAATCTTTCACCTTTTGGATGAGGTTATAATATCTTAATTAGTTCAGTTATTCAACTCTTTTTCTCTTGGTTAGACTTTAAAATTGGTCGATGAAAAAATTATGATTTAACATGAACATGATCAAGCTATTTATTTAGCACATAACTTGTGAATTTTCATTATTTTTTGGCAGTGTTTTTTATTTATGTCCCTTTCTCTCGCTAAATTACAACCTCGTAGAGTGTTTTTAGATGGCTATAAGAAAACCACATATTTCAGTTGGGCAATAACAAAATATATATTATGTTTGTATCATAGCCACAAAAAATGGAACCTTGGTATTTATGTGGAGAAGATTGCGAATCCTTGTTGTCTGGTCGATACCTCAAGTTATGGAGAACTTTCGGTGAACATGTTATTTTGTCTCTCAAGTGCCAGCTATTGATTATAAATTCTCCGGTTAAATTAATTTTGATTGGATTTGGCAAAATAAACAAACAAAAATTATTGTTAAAAAAAAGAAAAAATTGCGCAAACCACCCTTGAACTATGGAGTTTATAACAATTACCCCTAAACTTTTAATTTGATCAATTGCCCCTCTAAAGTTTTATAAGTGTTGGAATCAACCGCTTGGATTAAATTGCAAGGATTCTCAAGTGTGTAGGGGAAGGGCAAATTTGTCATATAGAAAAGAAAAAAAAGGCTTGGCCTTTTAAAAAAGAAGCTTGTAGAGGAAGTTTTTCCTCGTAGATGAAGAGACCAAAGAACAAGGTGATGGAGAAATTATCAGCCTCACTTGCATGTCATAGAAGTAAAATTGTTGATTGTGATTGCAAACTGAGAGAAAAAGAGTGTTAAAGAAGGTGATTTGAGGGAGAAAGAGTTGAAGAAAAAACCCACGCACTTCATCTCCTAACTTCTTTCAAATGCGACAAACCTAGAGAAATTTTTTGAATTACAATGGAAAAATGTAGGGCTAAAGAGATTGATGATATATTTCATCTTCAGAACATACCTCGATTTTGATTGAGGAGAAAGAAAGGGAATAAGGGATGTGTGGCTTAGACTAAGAACAAAATATCCATTACAAAGGAGAAATGAAAGAAAAGGCGTGAAATGTTGGTGAAATGTAGGTATTTTTCACTACTAAAAGAATATTCCATAGACTCCAATGTGAACAAGTATGAGAGAATTTTTCTTCAAAGCTCAATAAAAAGGTATTTTCCTTCACATAGAAGTCTTAATTTTCTCATTAAAAACTTCTAATTGTAGTGAGATTTTATCAACGAAATATTTCTTATAAAAAAAAGTTTAATGAGAGAGAATCTTGTTAGAGAGAGATTGTGTACCTTTTGAATAACTCACAAAGGTTCTTTAGTTGTCCACAATATCAGTTAATAAAAATGATGTTTTATATTGATTTTTTTCAAATATTAGGATCAACGACTTCTCGTGTATGACTAATTTTGTGTTTTTATCATATGTGTTATGTAGGAAGGAAATCAAGGTAGAACTCGTGGGTGTAGAGGGAGATTTTGAAGAATCAAATATGGAAGAAAGATCTTTGCTTCTTAGAACTATGCCTCCCTCCTAACCAATTGGAAAGGCCATCACCATGGATTTAATATTCCTTTTATAAAGTTCATACATTAGTGAAATTGTTTCATATCAATATATATATATATGAAAGAAAGAAGTTGAAATCTTGATCAATAATTTACACATGTAGTTTTTTAGAACAACTTGAAAGTTAAATGTGGAAAAAAATTGTTATTTAGTAGTTTTTTTTTTTTTTTGTTATTATTGATGTGTTTCCAAACTTCGTAAGCTTTTGTTGTTTACAATGGATCCTAACTTCGAACTTAATAATCTATTTTTTTTGTTCTTAGCTGGAGCACATCTTTCTTTCTGTCCCGATTTGGTCTTAGAAGTCATTCTGAATATTACACCTTTCAATAGTCAAAGAAAACCACTACGAAAATAACATCTTTCAATTAATGTACTCAAAATATATCAATTTGGGATCTTTCACAATATTACACACAAAATAGATTACTTTTCTAGATGCTTGCAAGTTACAACCATGTACATCTTACCAACAAACACAAAACCCACCAAAAGAATCCATACTTGCAAAACATTTAAAAAACAAGCATATGAAACATTTTCAGAAAAAGAAACTGTCATATGTTTACATATGCAAGTAATCCAAGCTCCTAAATTTGTTTCTCCCATGAATCTCAAAGATGTGGATCTTCTCCTAACTTGTTTCTTCATGAATCCCATAGATGTGGATCTTCTCCTAACCTGCAGTATAAACAAGAAAAATAGTAAATGGAGAGCAAAATAGTAACATGCTAAAAGTAAAAATCATAATACACATTACCAGTAACTTGGGTATAAAGCCTCTTCCCTTTCCTTTCACCTGTCCTTTACAAAAACGTATATTGTGGCTGTCTATTCCACACTTGCTACATCGAATTAGACCTGATCTTTTACTAATTTTAGAAGAATTCGACGGCTCATTAGCATCTATTTTTCGTAATCTCTTTGGTCTCCCATGTGGTCTCTTAATAAAAGGGGGAAGTATGGGTTCTGTATCAATTCTAGGCCATAAATTTACACCATTTATTGGTTGGAGGTAATGTGAATAAGTGGTCTCAAAGGTACGAATGTGGTAGAACATATGCACGTAATCTTCGGGACGTTTCCTCATGAACCAGATGCATTGTATAGAATGGGGGCAAGGTATTTCAGTCAAATCCAATTCATAACAAGTACAAGTACGCCTATTTAAGTCCACTGTGTATTGCTCTCTCCCATTCTCAACCTCAAATTTCTCAGCTTTAGATAATCTAGCTGACCAATTTCTAGACATTTGTTTTTCTTTTTCCAACTTTACTTGTATTCTTGGACAAATTTTCTCCACACACTTCTTTACAAACTCATTCTTCTCAACCACCCTAGACATTAATTTCTTCCGATCATTTCAAACATTGAAAGTATGGGTTTTCTCATAGCTTCCAAAATATAAGCGTTAAATGACTCACTAATATTGTTAAGCAGCATATCACACTTGGAATGTGCACTAAATGCATGCCTTGCCCAATATTTTGTTTGTATTGCAATTAACCAATCATGGGTTGCTTTGTCTAATTGAGCTAGTCTCTTCAATTCTTTTTCAAAATCAAACTTAGTTGTGGCTTTTGCTGAATTCCACAATGCATCCTTATAAACTTTACCTACATTTATAAGCGTTAAATTAAAAAAAAAACATGAACACTAATAAAGATAAGCTATTAACCTCATTTCCAGCATATTCAATTCATATTAATTAGTACAAAATAGTAGTTACATAGCTTTGAAACATTTCTTGAAATTGCCATATAAATGTCGTACACAAAAACAATATTAAGCTTCATGTGCTATTTGTTCTATAGTTGGAACTAAACCCTAACAAAAAAAAACTAATTAAAGTAAGGGAACATGTTTTTATCTTAATGGCACCTAACCTTTTGTTGATCAGTAATAAACACCCATTTGCCCCTATTTGCATTCCCGGTATCATTTAGCAAGTTCTCCAAAAACCACATATGTTGTGCAAAAACTCACTACACAAGCATATACAATCGTAGGTACTAATTGGTAGATAAGGTTGATCCCACAAGGACTAAATAATGCAAATTTTGTAGACTTGAGTACCACTAATGCTAATTATAAAGCAATTAAGCGACATAAAATTAACAAAAAGCAAACTCGACACAAGAGAATTAAACTCTAGCAATTTAAAGGAAATAAGCAACCAAAAATTATAATAAACAAGTCAAGAATCAAATGAGTAAGGAGCTAGAATTTATGAAATCACTAATTATTTTTAGTTCCTTGATGTTGTGTGAATTTATGAAATCACTAATTATTTTTCATTACTGCACTGTGTAGTAACGAAAATCTTGAGAATAAATTCCGAAAATTAATTCTAATCCTCGAATTGCAGTTCTAAAGCAAAGTTTAACATATGTCTATGAAAACCTAGCTTTCAAACACATGGATAGCCCACTTTCCCTAAGTTTACAAGCCAAAAGTATATGTCTATACCCTTGAATTAACCCCTAATTCGAGACATGAACCTACTTGCATTACCTATACTATTTCCATTTATTTTAACCTTTTCAAAATTAAAACAAACTTTTATTCTTTCCTAAGTTAATCATTATCAAGAAGAACAATAAGAAATAAAAGACCCATAAGCAAACTACACTTCTATAGCATTCCATAGAAAAAAGGCTCCAAAGATAGAGCTATGACTCCATAAATTCCAACCTAAAGAAAATTAGCCCATGACTTTTACATTGAAAATAACCATAAACAAACTACTATTCATAAACATGTTAGGTTCACGTGAAGATTCACAAAATACCAACACCAGGAACAACTTAGTCTACCAAACTTCAAGAAACCTAAAGAGCAAGATACATAAACTTAAGAATAAGAAGAAGATAAATAGAATGGGTAGCTGAAGAAAGAAATTCTGAAGAAGCTTCTTCCTCTTTCCTGCTGCTGCGTTTTTTTCCTTCTTCTTCTCATCCTCTGGTTTTTGCAATAGCTCCCTTCCCCTTTCCCCCCCCCCCCCCCCCCCTTTTTTTATACCCCTAAATTAGGGTTTTCTTTCTTCCAATAATTGCTTTGGGCTTTTTTTTTTTCTTTCCATTTTCAGCCCATTAGAATGGGTTTAAAGACCAAAAGCTACTATTACGACATCAAAAATGGGCCCACATTTTCGTTTTCTGCCAGACTGCCAATGCTGCAAGATGCTGAGCAATGCTGCAGCATCAGTACCTCAACGAGCATTTTTTCACTTCTTAGACTGCAAAACAAAAGGAAAACAAAGCACACTAAACCAACTACAACAAAAGACTAAAAAGAGTAAAAGAAATAAGAAAAAGGAAAACTAAACAAAAACCCGACTCTTAATTAAAATTAACAAGAAACTTACTAAAAACAAGACAAAAGTGTGCTTTCCACTCAATTTTGACCAAGAATAAGCAAGAGAGGATGCTAAACTAATCCCATTTCATGGGATTATCAACATCCAAGAATCCTTTGATTCAACATCCACTACAACCATACTAATTGGAAAAATCCCATCATTTGCATCTATACCAACAGCAGCCAAAAGTTCCCTTGATAATGAGTTTTCAAATGGCAACCATCAAGACCTATTATAGGTCTACATCCTTCATGAAAACCTTCTTTACAGCCTTGAAAACAGACATACATTCTTCTAAACATGGGTTGCAATAACTGAGGTCTAAGAACACTTATCAAGCAAATGGATCTTGGATTAGATCTTCTTATCTCCTCACAATAGTCCCAAAGTTTGGCATATTGCATCTTGTTGTTTCCTTCAATAATTTGCAAAGTCATATTCCTTGCTCTATAAGCTTGATGCCTTGAAATGTTAATATTGAAGTCTTTCCTCACATTGTCAACAATAGACTTCCAATTCCACTTCGGATGTGACTTAAACATATTGATATAGTGATCAGCAATCCTTTTAGATGCATGTAACCGCCAAGTACAATCCTCTTGGCATCTTACCGTCACTCTTGCAGACTCATTTTTAACATATATCAACTCAAGACCATTCTTTATTGAATATTCTGTTAAAGCAACTCTCAAGTCACCTAATGTACCAAAGGTCATCCCTAAAGATAAATTAATCTCTTTTTTTAAGATAGAAATGTTAAATTCAAGATATTTTTTCGACTGTCCATCTTCATCATCAGATTGAATTGGTGAGCTCAAGTGACTAAAAGACCCACAATTAGACTCACCCAATGCTTTATCAATAAGGTTTAACTCCTCATTAATAAACTCCTCCACATTTTGGGGCTCACAATCTTCCTCATTAATGTCACTATCCTTTAAGGCTTCAATATAATCCACATTTTCTTCAAACAAGGTATCAAACTCTACACCCTCATAGTCACTGTCCACAAACTTCTCTAAGGCTACAATTGTATCACTAATATCACTCCCAATGTCATTACCATGTGTATCCTCATACACTGGATGTTTTTACCTTATTTAATGTCGCTTCCAAGTGCTTTACATAGATATGAATTAAGACCTTGACATCTCTAGGATGTCTTTATCATCCCACCAAAGTCTTAACCCATCTTAAAAGTTCATCCCTAGAACTAGATAATGAATCTTTATCCATTCTAATATGCCTACCTCCCTCAATATGTCCTCAATTTTAGATATATACATCATATCAAAACTGCAATTATCATATGGTGTTCTACCATTACCATGTAAGACAAATTGACCCCCATGATTTATACACAAGGTGAAAAGGTACTCCATATCTGTAAAATGCACAAAACATACAAGTAAAAAAAATCATAGTGAAAATATAAGAAACTCAGTATTCATTCATAGTGAAAATATCAACAATCATGTTCGAGCACAAAAATATATTCACTCTTCAATGTTCATATGATTTCATACCAACAGTAACCAATATTCTTTGTCAATACTCACAATGACTATATAATGGTTAAAAAAACTAGATTTTACAACTACTCGAGAAAAAACAATGTACAGAGATAAAATATATTAGAGTTTGAAGAAAAATAGAAACCTTTGTAAGGCTAGACAATCAAAAATCTCAAAGAAACTTGGAGATGAAACCTTTGTGAGTTTTTTTCTTCTTAAAGAAGAACTTTTTCATACGAACACCTCAGTTTGCAATCATAGAAGTTGGGATATGAAACATTGTGGGTTTTTTTCTTCAAAAACTTCGTCAGTTTTTTCTTCAACTCTCTCCCTCAAATCAACTTCTTTAGCACTCTTTTTCTCTTAGTTTGCAAATCACACAGTCAGCAATTCTTACTTCCATTGCTTGCAGGTCAGGTCGATAATTTCTCCATCATGTTCGTTCTTTGAAACGTTCTTTGGTCTCTTCATCTACTAGAGGAAAAACTTCCTATACAAGCTTCTTTTTTAAAAGGCCAAACCCTTTCTTTTTCTTTTCTATATGACAAATTTGCCCTTCCCTTACACACATGAGAATCCTTCCAATTTTATCCAAGGGGTTGATTGCAACACTTATCAAACTTTGGGGAGGCAATTGATCAAATTAAAACTTCAAGGGGATAATTGTTACAAACCTCATAGTTCAAGGGTGGTCTGTACAATTTTTCCTTAAAAAAAATAAAAAATAACCGAACAAACATACTATCAAATAAATGTCATTGTCAATTCGAGCATAACTTAGTGAATAAGACACCGATTTATCATTCTAAAGTTCGTCGATCTCCCACTTTACAATTGTTGAACTAAAAAAATAAACATGTCATTGATACTTTCGGTGGTTTTACCAAAAGAGACTAAATAGAACCAAAATTTAAAATTTAGAGACCTTTAATTTATCCGTTTTAATGTTGAAAAACTAAATAGGTGTAATGTCAAAAGTTTAGAAACTATATTTATAATAAGCTTGAAAATATTTTAAAAACCTTAACCAATTTAAAAATTATATTAAAAAATGTAGTATAGACTTTTTGAAATATGTTTTATTTGACTTTTATACTATGGGAAATTTCTTTTATACCCCTGACTTAAACCTAACAAAAATGCAAGCTTTTTCATCTCTCCTCTCTCATATCCATATTCTAATTGGAAAATTTGCACAGTAGACTCATTTTCACGTGGCTTGATGCCATTTGACCCGTGTTCTGAAATTAATGACATATGGCCCTTTTCATACTCTGCATCTCCTCCAAATTACCGTGAGGACATTATACTCTCACTCTTGCTCTAACTCTAGCTCTTTATTTCTCGATCTAGCTCTTTCACTCTCGCTCTAGCTCTTGCTCATGATAGTAATGAGTGGTCGAAAATCTAGAGAAAAGAAAGAGACAAGGAAAATCGCTCTCTAGTTCTCGCTCTCGCTCTTGCTCATGATAGTAATGAGTGGTCAAAATTCTAGAGAAAATAAAGAGACAAGGAAAATCGCTATCTAATTCTCACTCTCGCTCTAACTCTAACTCTACTGCTCTAACTCTTCTCTAACTTAATTTTTTCTTGTCTCTTTTTTTTTCCTCAAGATTTTCGACCACTCATTTGAACGAGAGCGAAGGCTAGAGCGATAACGTTTATGCGTACAAGAGCGTGAACAAGCAAGACCGCCTCATACTGCCCTCATGGGTAATTTTGTGCTCATTGCCACGTCAAAATGTGTCATATTTCATTATTTTCAGAACGCAAGTCATCAGTCATTAAAGCGTTGGGAAACATGTTGTCCGTACAAAAACCCCATTCCAATTAGTCTCTCATCTCTTTCTTCTTCTCTCCTCTATGTTCTTTTTCTTCTCCCTCTCATCTCTCATCTGGATCCCACCATGGCTTAAGCACCAATGACTCATCTTAAACGCCCTTGTCGTCATTTATCTAGAATTAGTTACGGGCAGTTTTTAGTGGAATGGTCAAACAAGCTACTTTCTAGTATGTAGATCTTGAAAAGTTAACACTAAATTTTTTTTTTTTAAAAAATCATCTAATTTAGTCAACTGAGCTGAAAATTATGACCCTTCAAAGTTTAAATTATATTATTTCTACTTTTGAATGCATTAAAAGTCAAGATCCTTCCAAATTTTGCTCAATTTATAAGCATAATTATAAAGAACATGAAAAATGTTTAAAAATGAGTGGTCATTTAGCTCAAATGAATGTGTATAGAGAAAGATAAGACCAAAAAATGAATAATTAGTACAAGATTGCGTAGTACAAATACAAGATCGTGTAGTATAAGATCACGTAATACAAGTACAAGATCACATAGTACAATTCGTTTGTTGTTCATATCTTCCTCGATACAAATTCGTTTGAACTAAATGACTGCTTGTTTATATACATTTTTTCATGTTCTTTACGACCATGCATAAACTGCGTAAAATTTGGAAAGATCTTAACTTTTAATGCCTCCAAAAGTTGAAATAATCTAATTTAAATTTTGAAGGGTCATAACTTTGAGCACAATTGACTAGATTGGATTTTTTTTTTTAATTTCGCGTAACTTTTCGAGATCTACGTGCTGGAAGGTAGCTTGTTCAACCTTTCCACCCAAAAATTTTCGTAACTAATTCTAGATGAACAACGAAGAGGGTGTTAAAGATGGATCATCGGTGCTCAAGCCATAGTGGGATGAGAAATGAGAGGAAGAAGAAAAAGAACACATAGGAGAGAGAAGAATAAGAAAGAGACGAGAAGAGAGAGATAAATTTTGGGTGTTTGATGTTTATTTTAACTCAAGGGTATATACGAAATTTCATACAGTAAAAAAGTTTTTAAAAAAAAAAAGTTTCAAAAACTCAAGGCATTTTTGAAAAAAAAAAATTGTTTTAGGTTAGTTTCAGTAATTTCCATTTGAAATCTACTTTTGATAAAATTTGATCAGAACTTCAAAAAAAAAAAGTTTTGAAAACAACAAGACAGATAAAATTGTTGGCATAAAAATAAAATTATTATGAAATAGACTTGAAATAAAATTTGATCAAATAATTTTCAGAGTGTATTTCTAGATTTAGGCTGCACACATCTGATTTGACGGGTTTTTTTTTTTTTTTTTTTTTGTATTTTCCTTTCCATCGTTCCCCAAATAAATAAATGAAGACGTTTCAACAAACTCGTCTTTAATGAGCAAATATTCCAACATTTGATTCACTTAATTTCGAATTATAAAATTAAGAGACAAATTACAAATTTTCCAATTAAGATTACATGCCCAAAATCAGCTGAATTTTCTGCAGAAATCAGAAAGCCGGCCAATTTGGTTGAACAAGATCGCGGTGCAGCAGCGTAGCCATTACATACCCTTTCGGATCTTTCATTTTCCGAGAATCCATTTTCTTTCCATCCAAACAAATTCAAACAATCAAACAAACAAACAAACCCAACAAAACCAATTCCATTTTCGAGTCCCTCCATTTCTGAGCAATGAATTTACGATCAAGGCGAGGGGCTTCAGCATAGAAAAGTTGCAGAGAAAAAATGGAAGAGCTGCCGGGGGCATTGGGCACAAGCGCAAGCTTGGCCCTCCGTTTGGGGCAGGCGATTTTTGCCTCGGCTTCCCTCTTCTTCATGTGTCTCGAAATTGAGTTCTACAGCTACACGGCTTTCTGGTAATCTAATTTCTTTTCAGTCCTGTTTCTTCAGTTCCTAATTTCCCTTATTGGGTTGTTTTTTGGTCTGGTTTTCTGATCATGATTGGATTAAGATAATCCTTAATGACTTCATGTTTTTGTAAGTAGCCACTTGTGTTAGTTTCGTGGCCTACGTGCAATTTCGATGTATGCATTTTGTAAATTAGTATATCAAATGTTTGATTACTGCCTGTAGGAATTGATTAATGGATTGTAGACAACCATTATTTTTTACGACTATGTTGTAAATTTAGATACTTTTGAAGTCAAAGTGACCACCTATTTAAGGGATAACCGAGGGGCTTCTTCCTCTCAAATGAGTTGTCTAATGAGATTAGTCAAAGGGTGTGTAAAAATTTATCTATTCACGTCATCCTAGGCATAGCTCAACTAGTTAAGTCAAATATCCTTGACGAAAAAGAGGTTCGAGGTTCAAATCTCCCACCTCCACACGTTGAACTAAAAAAAATAGCTTGTTCACCCATTTTTATTAAAGAAAATGGAAGTTAGAGATTGAATTTTGTTTAAAGTTAAGGTTCATGAACTGTCCACTAATCGAAATACTTATTAACTTGAAGTTGAAGGTGATTTTTACTAAAAATCAGTCTTCAAAGTTTTGGAGCATTTCTTTTTATTTTTTCTGACTTCTACTATTGCAAGATGGGGATCAAACCACCAACCTTTAGGATGGTAAAAAGTGTTTTATCCACTGAACTATGTTCAGATTGACAAGTTTCTTTCTATTGTTTTTTTTAACAGGGTAAATAGTATTTAAACAAAAATTAGTCAATCCAGGTTGTGCTATAGTATAGTGGAATCATTTTGAACTAGAGTACAATTTACAGAATGGAAGCCCCAAAACGAGTATGTGTCTTAGGAAGTCAGATGTTTGGTAATGCACTCTGAATTGGAAAGAATAGCTCTAGATGTCTAGTTTCGAAACTGTTAATATGATGGACTTTCTTTTTTCTAAACAAAAAATAATTTTCCATCAGAAATCCATGGACTGCAATGGAGCACATTCCTTCTGATCATACCAAGTTTTCTAGTACAGATAGATTAACATTGTCCAGTATCCTTGTAATCAGTTGTTAGTTTACATTTTCGAACTTTAAGGAGAAAAATTCTAACCAAAATGTAAGGGCACCATTGGAAGAACATACAGCCACCGAAAGAACTAGAAGGATACTTGTTTCATTTTTTTCTCATAAACGTTGAGCCATAGATTTTTGTTGGCATTCTTATGTTCTGGTTGCAGCTATTTTGACGTTAGGATAACAACATCGAGTTTAATATGTTTGGAGTTAGAATGATGTTAACCATGACGATTTCTGTTATTCGGATAAATTTGCATCTTAGGAGGACTTCTGAAAGATGTTCTTCCAGGAAGAGCATATATGATGAAAACTTGAGCTAATTTTCTGTTATTTTTCCCTGATCATACACCTGCAAAATATATGAAGATCCAAAATCTCAAGAAAACTTTGTCATTGCTCATGTTGATTCCCCCAGCTATCTGGTGACAGTCATGGGCTTGATGATTCCATGGAGTTTGACATTGGCAGTGGTAGACGGATATTCTGTTTTTGTTAGGCATTTACCTCCTCAAACGAGAGTAACGTCGATCATCGTCACCGGAGATTGGGTATGGGAGATATCCTCTAGGAAATGAAACATAACATCTTTGTTCTTTCTACTCCTGGTTGAGAAAATGAATGAAAAAAACTTTACATTTGCTCTGTCATAGGTTTTATCATTTCTCTCCTTGGGCGCTGCTTGCTCGGCAGCCAGTGTCGCTGATATCTTGCTCGAAGCGGGGATGTCGTATTGTTCAGCAAAGCTTTGCAGTAGATATCGCCTTTCTGCAGCAATGGCGTTCTTGTCGTGGTTTCTTTCTCTGGTTTCTTCCCTCTTCAATCTCTGGCTTCTTCCTTCTTTGTAAAGTTGATCTTGTTAATGTCATTTTTGGAGAACTGTATATGCAAAAAAAAACTGTGAAATAAAATATCAAACTTTGTTTATAGGACCTGATCTTGTTTAATGACACTGTTGCATAAATTTGTCCAATCCTTGAGGGTTGGATTGCATAATTGTAAAAAGAATTGATTCAATAATCAAAAGTGTTATGCCAGTATTCAAGATTAATTATTTATGCTTGTTTTCAATTATCACAATCTGTTGTTTTCTTTTTGTTATTATTATTTTTTTAATTTTTAGGCATGTTTACTAGTTCTTAGCCAAATTTCAAAACTTTAAAATATGTCGTAGATTTTTTTTTTCAGTTCAGTCGACTTTTTTTTTTTTTTTTTTTTTGTAATTGAAAAAATTTATCAAACATTTTAAAGACATTTTTTAAGTATCTTACAAGAAAAGTTACTGGCAAAATTTTAAATATATTAATATCCTGCATTATCAATTTAGTCCCTTGCTAGAAAAAATAAATCTTATTATCATCTCAGAACAGATTGTTCAATCTCAATTATTGAGACATTTTTTTTTTATTAATATTGTAGTTTTTGAAACTTATTATTAAAATATAGTGTTTTTCAAACTATTTATAAAAACTAGTGTATTACCGCGTGTAGATGCACGTATAATTTTTTCATTTTAAATTAAGCTTTTTTAGTATAATCTAAATTAACTTTTAATAATTATTTTATTTGTTGTCACTTTCTCATTGTGCAAACCCATGAAATGACATTTTGACTTAAGGTTTTGAATTACTTCTCTGCATATTTGAAGAAAAATGAAACCAAAACCAGTTTATAGAAAAAAAATATATTTACTAAGATAATGGCCACGTCTTCTATATTTTAACTTTAGATAATATAGGTCTCTTTCTCTTTGCTTGTGCGTCTAAACCTCTCTCATATACTCAACCTCTCTATTGTTATCACTCTACAATACTTAGTTTCTCAATTCATACTACTACATTTATATATTTTATTTGTTGATGGATGGTTGAAATTTTAATAGTGAAACATTTTTTTTTAGAGAATTTAATAGTTAATTGTTTTATTTCATTGATGATGACAATAAAACTTAAATATGTAACCATGCATCATACTTTGCAATACCATTGAAAAGGTAATTAATTACATTGAATAAAAATAATTTAAGTATTATTTTATTATTTAAAAAATAATTAAATAGAGTACAAATTTTATGGTGGTTACACTCCTATGAATAAAATATTTAAAATTCAAACAACAAATCAAATTAAATGGAACATTTTTTTAATTTTTTTTAAATAGTTTTTTTTTGTACTATGTTATATTAGAGTTAAATATTTGAAATTAACATAAATTATGTCTACTGTTGATGATAAAAAAAATTAAAAGGTTTTCAAAGATTTTTTTAATATATTATAAATTATATATATAGATAAATTAAACAAATTATCAAAGTTTTTTTTAATTCTAAATTATCAAGTTAATTTTTATTATTTTCAACATCTCAATTATAAATGAATGAAAAACTTTTCATATTCTACCTCTCTACATTCCCTTTATTTATTAACAACGATGAGCGCATTTAAATCTTCATTCATTTTTTCTAAAAAAGTATTCACTCATGTAACCTAATATTTAATAAATTGTCAATTTATTTATATTATTTTCAACATCTTTATTTCTTTTTGTTTTAAATAGGTATTCTCATATATTCATTTGTTAAAAAATGATTTAACTAATTTAAATATTGTGTTATGATTTTTTAAGATAAATATTGATGTAAGTTATGTATATTTTTAAGCATCACGTTTGTGTAAAATATAATTAATGAATAATAAGAATTTATGTATTTAAAAAAATAATAATAATAATTTATTAAAAAATTAATGTTACAAAATAGAATATTATATTGTATGAAAATAACATTATATCATACCATTTTTTTTAGTTCAATTTAATAAAAATTGTAACCAATTAGAATAACTTACTCAAACTACAATTTTTAAGTAGAATATTTGGTTTTATATGTTAAATAAAACATTATATTATTACAAAATAAGAACATTGTTTTTCTTTTGTAATTTTTTATTTTTAGTTTAATATTTATATTTAATACTTTGAGTGTGTGAAGTTTTTAAATTTTTTTTTTATATATTAAGTTTATTTATTTAATAGATATTGGGAGAGAGAATGCCAAGAGTTAAATTGGAAGAGTGGAATAAAATAAATATACATATAATAATTAATTAAGGGATACAATCGAAATTACAAAATTAACATTTGGACAAAATAGTCAAGAAAAATGATTCTTTCCATTAGCCACAATTTAAGATACAATACAATGTTATCTAAAAAAAGTTACAATACAATGAACTTTCCAAACTCAACAAAGATGAAATTAGTTTACTAATTTGATTTCATATTATAATTAAGCTATTAATTATAATTAAGATTTTTTTTAAAATCCTTGGGAATGAATGACAATTTTTTTTGTATTTCAACCTTTGAATATTTTATTTATTATTGATAATGAATGAATTAATTAATTTACTATTTATAATTGTTCAAAATTTCTGTGAGACATAAAGTTATACGATTTTTTTTCTTCAATAAAAGAAACATAAGCATGTAATTGATCAATATATATATATATATTTATTTTTTTTAACAAACTATTGACTGAGAAATTTCGGTCAATTCTCAATTGCCACATCATTATTCTAAATTAATGACGAAGCTACAAATAATTAAGTTTGGGACTAATTATAAATTGACATATGTCCCAAACTTAATTTGAAGACAAAAATTGGCACATTCTAAAATTAAAATGCCACATTTCTTCATTTTGACTAAATAATAAAATTTAATTTGGTCAAATTGGATTATAATTAAGGTGACAAGTATAACATTAAACATAAATAAAGTTAGAATTATAACATTAAACATAAAATAAAGATAATAAGATAACAATTATAATATTACACATAAATAAAGTGAGAATAGGATGACAATTATAATATTACACATATGATAAAATTTATATTAAATATAAATAAAGTGAAATTACAAAATTACACATATAAGAATGATAATCTTATAGTTGAACATATAATTAATAAGGTGAAAAATAACACTAAACATAAAATAGAGATAATAAAATGAAATTTGTAACATTAAACATAAATAAGGTGAAAAATATAACATTAAACATAAAATAGAGATAATAAGGTGAATTTTATAACATTAAACATAAATAAGTTGAAAAATATAGCATTTAAAAAAAAGTTAGAAAGAAAGAGCTCCACAACTAAGTGTTGGAAATGGAGAGCGACTCTCACTTGAGAGCTAGCAAATGTTGGAAATGGAGAATGGTGTGGGAGAAGAGTGGTGTGGTAGGGGTATTTATATAGGTAAATTAGGTATATTTTGTGGTTTTTTTTCTTTAAATAAAAGTGTTGAAAATGAAAGTTTTGGCTAGTCAAACAAGTAAGACTCGCTTCAACAAGTAAAAGTGTTGGAAATAAAAGTGAAAATACATTTTTTGTGGTTTTTCTTAAAATAAAAGTGTTGAAAATGAAAGTGTTTTGGCTAGTCAAACAAGCAATAATCGCTTCAACATTGATGTTGAAGTAAAAATACAATGCCAAAAACTCACCATATCAAGTTGAAAATGAAAACTCACCATAATTACATGAAGACAAAAATGTAGATATTGTGCATATATTTTGAGATATTTAGTAGATATTTAGCCGATATTTTGTCTAAATTTTGGAGATATTTTGATGATATATTGACAGTTTCTAGAGATATTTCTACGATTTCCTCTCAAGCCAATAAATCCATGAAACGATGTATCGCTGATATATTTATGATATATTCCAAAAACTATGTAAAAACGATCATATCCTCCAAAATCTCTATAAACTTCCTAAAATATCAATATTTTAATGGTTTTCGACGATTTTTGCATCATCGATTGTAGGTCACCGGCTCAGCTTTGGTGATTGATCTACTTCATTAAAAAAAATAGAGAGAGAGAGAGAGAAAGAAAATTAAAAAGGAAAAAAAAAAGTAATCATTTATAGAGAGAAAAAGGAAGACAATCATACTGATTTGGCTTTCATTTGGTGAACTTCAACTCCAAATCATCCTTTTAGATCAAATGCTTAAATAACACGTGTAAAATATGAGAGAGAATTTTTTGTGACCGAAAATGATGATACCTGTTTTTTTTTTTTTTTTTAAAAAAAAGAAAAGAAAAGAAAAGAAAAAGAAAATGATTACGAATTTATGATAGTGCTTTTCAGTTTTCTTTTATCTCCATGATAGAATAGTTTTCAGAGCTTTTATTTACAATAAAATAGGGTGGCTTGATTATAAATAGAATATTTTTTTTGTTTGGTCTCTATTTTTTTTTTCTTTCAAAAAAATTGATTACATTTTTTACGACATTCTCATTAAATAGATTATTTGTTTAGTTGGCTTCACATATAACAACGTTCTAAATCTAATTTGTTTATCAATTGAAGCTTCTTTAATATATATTTTATACTGATGTTTATGACAAAAAACAATTGTCGATAAGTTTTTCTTTATGGTACTTAGAATTATATATATATATATATATTTGTAATTTCTTAAGTACAGGTGCTTTTTTTTTTTTTTTTTTGAGTTCAAGTACAGGTTCTATTTTTTCCTTTGTGAAGACCTACATTCTCGTAATACATGTTTAAAATATAAATAAGACTAAGATTCAACATCTGTAATAATAATTAAAAAAAATTATGGAAGCAAAATAAAAGAAATATGAATTTAAAAAACAATAATAAGCACTCAAGACCCCTGGTGTCACAAAGAATTTATATTAAATACATTATAAAAATTAAATGGTAACAATAATCAAAGTAGATTTTTATATAGAATTCAGAGATCAAGACATAACATTTTAAAAATCTAAAAATTGAAACTGAGTAAATTTTTGAATTAAAAAGACAAACTTGTTCATCACTTATTACTTTTTAGGAGACAAAAATCTTATAAAAAAATTAATTCTAAGTGCCACAATTTAAAACCCAATGGAAAAAAAACATAATAATTATCAAATACTAAAAAAAAGCTTATTAATAGAAGGGAAAGCATGTGAAAAAAAAATTAAATGATTGATTAAATTAGATTAGATTGAAAAAAAAAAGGACAAAAAACTCAGAAAAATGGGACAGTCCTGTCCTTAAGGTCGTTCATTGAACTCCATAACGTCTGGGGAATGTCTTTATTATTTGGTACTTTGCATCGTCTCTGACGGTGGAACTGCCCTTTTGTAGGACACCCCCCTCTATATTAATAGAAAATAATTTAATCAAATAAAGTGAATCTATTAATTTATAGTTTTGTTTTTATAAAACGGTATTCTATTCTAAATTTCTAGCCCACCACAAAAAAGAGAAAGAAATAAATTATTTAGAAAATAAAAGGCAATCCATGCATGAAACCAACTTTATAATTGCTCATTAAAAAAATATGTACCTATGGATAGTTCATGGATTTTATAGTATTAGAATTTCATTTTGATGTAGATTGCTATTTATTATTTAATAATTCACACTTTTTAACTAATAAACTTTTTATTAAAAAAACCACATATATGTATATATATATATTTTTTAAGAAAAATGAATATTTGAGTCTAACTTGTCCATAACCTGATTACTTAAACATTTGATAATCATTTGATCTTTTGTTTTTGGTTTTTTATAAGTAAGCTTATAAATACTACTTCAACCTATAAGTTTATTTGTTTTATTATCTACTTTCTACCAACTTTTTCAAAAACTAAATCAAGTTTTGAAAACTAAAAAAAATAGTTTTTAAAAACTTGTTTTTGTTTTTTGGAATATGACTAAGAATTCAAATGTTTCTTAAAAAAAAAGGTGAAAACCATAGAAATAAAATTGTGAGAAAAAACATAAATTTAAAAAATAGAAAACTAAAAACGAAATCGTTACCAAACAAGCCTTAATTATGTGATAAAATTTTAAAAATCAAGAATTCAACAATCTTTTTAAACATCCCAACAAACAAGAGGTTAGACTAGTTTAGCAACTAAACAAAGATCCTACAATGTAATGTGATTATAAATCGTTATAATATTTATAAATTTAAAACCAGACACAAAGTTTTGATTTATTATTCTAGCATATCACGTGAGTATAAATATAAAAACCGCTGTTTTGTAAATTGGATTTGACTTTGAAGCCCCCACATGAGTAATATTGTAAAGTTAGTGTGCCTGGTTGGTGAGGTATAGCATTTGTTGTGCCAGCAAATTTCTGCCTTCATTTATCCATTATTCATAAAGGGAAAGAAAAATCTATACCATGTGAAGGGCTTAAAATCCTTCAACATTCACAACCATATAATAATTGACATTTAAATTTTAAACAAAACCTATGCTTCAAAATGAAGCCTTTTTTTTTTTTCTTTTTTTTTTGGTTTGAGAACCCAAGTGGGAAGAAACTGACAAACAATTTTTGGAGACCCAAAAACAAAAGGTAGCATTGCTTTTTTTCTTTTTCTTTTTCTTTTTTCACTTTTTTCGTGGGGTCACTAATTTGGTACCAAAAACGAAAAAGAAGTAATAATTTTGCAATGTATAAGGGTGGGTTTGATGTATCTCATTATTGGGTGGGATCTAGGGTTTTGGTGAGGGGCAGATTTTGAGAGAAGCTTCTAGGAAGGGCTTTGCTGATCATTATTTATTTTTCATTTTAGCAAATGAGTTAATGTTTGAAAGGGAGAGAATTGCAACTTGGAAAATCCAATTTTTTTTTTCATTTTATTATTTAAACTGTGATTTTGGATCGATTCATGAATTATTTTTTTTAATATATATTTATTTTCTAATAATTAGTTAATGAATAAAAAGGGAATTGATAAAATTTTCAAAGATATTGTGTATACTAAATAATTGAGATTTAAGCTCAAGGGAAGGAACCCATTCGTATGAATATAGAAATTTAATCAGGTCAAATAGCGATAAAGTTCTTATATCAACCTACTATTTATGACGTATGAAAAAACAAAAATCCTCTATTAACTAAGAATAATTATCATATCATTTTTAATAATATTTTATAAATGGTTAAATTTTTAAGTGGAAAGATCTATATATTAAAAAAATGATTAAAAAGTTAACTAACACTTAAATGGTATTTGTCCAAATACTTCAATGTTAAAGGCCAATTTCAATAGCTTCACTAGTTAATATATATATATATATATATATATATATATATATATATATATATATATATATATATATATATATATCTTTAATTAATAGGTCAAAGGTTTGAATCTTAATCCTACGTGTCGTTGAATAAAAATAATTGAAAGAGTAACACCTTTTTTAAAAAAAAAAACTAATTGAAAGAGTAATATTATATTAAGTGACAAGAAAAACTGCATCATATTTGACTTCGAATGCAGGTTTGGTATTTTACCCGGGTATGGTGGTCATTGGTCAATGTCAATTTTGGAAGGTGATGCAAGATGTTTTCCAATCACTTGAAAAGGTTCTCTCCTTTTTCCCCCCTCTTTATTGAATTTTAATATAATTTTTCAACAATATAAAAAGTGATTTATTTATAATATGATGAACAAGCCTTTAGGATTTTTTTTATAAAAATCTTAGGTTAAATTTTGAAAAAGTTAGAATTTAATATATATATATATATATATAGTACATAATTTAAAATTTATGATTTTAAAAATTAAAAAGAATGTAGTCACTATTTATGAGAATTTTATCAAATTATAAAGACGAATTCTAATTTTAAAACTATAGGAACAAAATTCTAATTTTCTCCAAATCAGGACTAAATTTACAATTTAACCAGAATCTTATTTTCATCTCTAAAATTTCATAATACATTTTGATTCAAGAACTGAAATCTTAGTCTTGATTTTTTCTTGTTTGTTCTTATACCACACATCTATGAAACTTTCCATTATTATGGAACAAATTTTTTTTTATTAAATATATTACAAAAATTTATTAATAATACTTAAAAGTTTGAGGAACAAAATTAAGTAAAATAACTAAAATAGAATCTTAAAAAAATAATAATAATAAAGAAATGAAATGGGGCCGGCGGGCTGAGCAAGTTGGCGTTCGGCCCAGCAAAATCAGATAAGGTTACGCCATCCCCTGTCGGATTGTTGGAGCCGGTTTGTTTTTGTAGATTCCGAGGTCATTTCTTTCACGTGTTTTTTCTTTTTCCCTTTTTTTTTAAGAAAAAAAATTGTTATGCTGCCACTGAATTGATTACGCTCTAAATCTTCTGCTTCAGTGACGTACGCTAATCATTTTCTTAATCTGAGTTTTTATTCAACCAATTAACATCACTTTTAATTAATTAGAGATTCTTTTTGTGCCTTCGCTTCTATTGTTTATAAATATATCTTACCAATTCAAATATGGTATGTAGTTATTTGAACTAATTGAATTGTATCAAGCTGACCAGTGCTATTTTTATATTATAATTCAATATGCTCATTTATTTATTTCAAGTATTTACTTTAATTTTATTTTTCTTGTAGAAGAATGATAATTACTTTCATTATTTATTTATTAAAATAATAGAAGAATGAGCAATGATTTTTAATTTGTGTGTCTTGTGTCAAAATAAAAATAATTTTTGTGAAAAAGATATGGAATGACATTCATGCTTATCTATATCTTTGTAGGCTATGTCGCCTTTTTTTTTTTTTTTTTCTCTCTTTACTTCCTTTCGTTGGTCTCACATCAATTTAAACTCAATTTTATCTTCAAATATTATTGTGATACTTCTCTACATTACAATTTCAAATTATTTTCTTGCAATTCTCATTTTTGTTGAGTAAGGACTTTTAATCCTATCAGTCATTTACAATAATATAAAATAAGAGTATAGAAATTTAATGAAATTTATTGTTAATTAGAATAAAAAAATTCCGTAGTTGAGTAAATAGGATTTTTAATCCTCTCGATCATTTACAATAATATAAAATAGAGTATAGAAATTTAATGAAATTTATTGTTAATTAGAATAAAAAAATTTAGTAGTCTATAATATTACACCATTTAATAAAACTAATGTGAAATCATTTTTAAATAATGGTAAATTTCTAAATCCAGTTATAAGTATAATATATCCATTTCTTTTTACTCCATATCACCATTCAAAATGGAAGTAAGTCTCAGCCTCTTTTGGAAATTCACATGTGAAAATCAATTCAATTTTGTTTGTTTAATTAAAATAAGCTATTGCAAAAAAAAAAAAAAAAAGTATGCTTCCTATTATAGCCAAACAATCTACCATTCTAAGTTTAATTTTCGAGTTAAGAAAGATACTTTTATCTTCCTTCATTGTATTTATTACATCTATTCTAATTTTCAAGTGATAATGTGTTTCATTTTAATTTAAAACCAAATAATGGATATGCTTCTTTTATTATAAACAAACCGAATAAAAATATGAAAGACTTATTGAGTGTTCGTCGATTGATTTTTAGGACAACTGAAATAGTGATTAAAAGAGTGATGGAAAAAAAAATGAACACAAGACATTTTCAACTTAGCTCATATATAGACTTGTCATATTGTAACATGGCTTAATTGGTTATAATATTAGTAACATCTCTTCGAAGATGTATGTTCAACTTTTGATTTGTAATACTAAAAAAAAGAAAAAGAAAAAACTTACCTCCATTGAAATTTCTAATCCATGGAGGTATAAATAAAATAACAAGCACAAAACAAAAGTCACAAAACACTAGTCGACTAATGTATGTATCCTTCTCCATTAAATATCCTTTATTAGATTTTTTTTTCCTGATTTGTGGTTGCACATTTTTTTTGTTCTAACATCAATTGAAAATTTGACCTTTTGGTTGCGATTGTTTGTAGCGAGATCATATTATGGTTGAACAATGTTATTTTAGTGGATGATGTTGTGCGTGAAATTATCGATAAGTCCAAAATTCAGAAGAGGCTTAAAGTTCAAAGATGAGATCTAAATCAGTCTTGTCAAGCTTAGGCTACCGACTAGGCCAAATCAGTCTCGCCAGATTTAGGCGTCTGACTAGAAAAAATCAATCTTACCAATCTTAAGTTAGACTGACTAGGTCAAATCAATCTTGCCAAGCTTAGGCTAATCTAGATTGACTAGGTAAAATTAGTCTCACCAAGCTTATGCAGACTGTCTAGGGTAAATTAACATTGCCAAGCTAGACTAGTCTTGACTAGGTCAAATCAGTCTCGCCAAATTAAGGTTAAGTTTAGGCTAGACTGATTAGGCAAAACCAATCTCTTCAAGCTAATTAAGGCCAAGCTGAGGCTAGACTAGTTGGAAAAAATCAGTCTTGTTAAGCTAAGGTCAGGCTTAGGCTAGACTGACTAGGCCTAATCAGTCTCGTCAAGCTTAGGTTAGACTGACTAGGCTCAATCAGTCTCGCCAAACTAAGGTCAAGCTTATATTAGATTGACTGGGCTAAGTTAATTAGGTCGAGCTGCCTAAGCCAAGGTCAAGTCGCTTTGAATCATATTGAGGATGGCCCCCAAGCACACGAGGATGACCCCCATAGGGGTCGACTAATACCGTTTGGGATCTGTTTCCTTTGATTGAAGCATCTCATAAATCCTAACGAGATTTTCAGCCCAATTAAATAAATATTTCTCATTGCACTAAACCTCCTTATAAATAGAGAGATAGAGAGGTGGAGAGGTACGCAACCAATACTTGCTTTCTACGGTCTAAGTTTTCTTACAAACTCAATTTCTAGTTCTAACTTGAGCGTTAGAGTTTAAGTGGCTTAACACTACACTTGCGTTAGTTTCTTTGATTTGCAGACACATTCCTTTCTTGATAATACAAATTTACCATTGATCCACCCATCCAAATTTCGTTAAATAGATGCTTATTTTTATATTTGTGTTGCATCTTTTTCCATTAAATTTGAGCATTTTCATAGCTTCTAGGGTTTTGTGGCAACATTTAGATTATTAAGGCCCTATTTGATAACCATTTGGTTTTTGGTTTTTGAAAATTAAGTCTATAAATACTACTTCTACCTATGGCTTTCTATGTTTTCTTATCTACTTTTTACATGTGTTTTCAAAAACCAAGCCAAGTTTTGAAAACTAAAGAAGTAGTTTTCAAAAACTTGTTTTTGTTTTGGAATATGGCTAAGAATTCAAGTGTTTTCTTAAGAAAGAAGTCATTGTAGAGAAATGGTGGGAAAACAAGCACACTTTTCAAAAACCAAAAACCAAAAACCAAATGGTTATCAAACGGGACCTAATCAATTGAGTTTTAGAAAAAATGTGTTCTAATTTTGCCTTTTATATAAATTAAAATGGATTTCAATTTTTTTTTAGTTTAATAATTATAAGGTGATAATTGATGTCTTATTCATGGTAATTGAACATTTGGCTTGATCTAATAAACCATTGACCTTAGCCAACAATATATTCCTTCTTGATTTTTAAACTTTTAGGCTTTGTTTCATGTTGGTCTTAAAGTTTAAAAATATCGATTTTAATCTATAATATTTTAAAAAACAAGTATTTTGGTTCTTATTATTACTTTGTCACCTACTATTATTTACTTTAAACCAACTTATATAGCTTCAATACATGCTCACATTAGCATGTTTGTTATACACATAACACAATTCATTTGATGAAAGCAAGATAAAAGGAAAGATCAAAATGGTTTGTACCCTTAATATGAGTTAGAAATTCAAATCTTTCATTCCATATATTGTAAAAAAAAAAAAAAGGGGATCAAAATGCGTGTTTTTATTTTTTTAAGTTTAAATATTATAATATACGTTTAAGACTATAGAATGAAATAGAATAAATCTAAAAGAAATTTAAGTATGAAAATAGATATTTTTTTATATTTTGAAAATTCAAAACCAAAATAAAATATTTTTTAAAATTTCCAGGCTAAAAATAGAATTTAAACCGTTACCTTTTAACCAAACGTCGATATTTTACCTCGAAAAAAATGAATAATTGACATCGGTAGGTAATAAATATGATGGCTAGGGTCATAATTGAAAGTACACAACGCAAATCCTTCCAACCTGTCACGACCGACTCCCAGCCTGGCAGTCCCCACTCTTATTTAAAAACAAAAAGCTCGGGCCCACATCACTATTTGACAAATCCTACGTGGCACACGCTGTTTCAAAACTGTGAAACTCCTTCCCTCTGGGCCCCACTTTCCCGATATATAAATTACAACCAAACGCGTTCCCAAATCCCTAACGCCTCCAAATCTCCCGGCTGTCGCACTCTCCTCCATCCGCCGCGCCTTGCCGCCCTTAATGGGTATTTGCAGTTCATCGGAATCCGCAGCCGTCGCCACCGCCAAATTGATCCTCAACGACGGAAGCCTGCAGGAATTTTCGTATCCTGTCAAGGTTTCCTACGTTCTTCAAAAGAATCCGTCGTGTTTTATCTGCAACTCCGACGAGATGGATTTCGACGACGCCTTGTCGGCCATTAGCGACGACGAGGAGCTTCAACTCGGACAGCTCTATTTTGCGCTGCCGTTGAGTAGGCTGAAGCAGCCACTTCAGGCCGAAGAAATGGCTGCATTGGCCGTCAAGGCCAACTCTGCACTCATGAAATGTGGCGCCCGGGACAAATGTGGCCACCGCCGGAGATCGGTGTCTCCGGCGATTTTCACTGTTGAGGAACTCAAAACTCGCAAGCGAGTGTCCGCCGGGCGTGGCGGCGCCGGTGGAAGAAAAAAGTTCGCGGCGAATTTGACGGCGATTCCTGAGTAGGGTCATTTTTGGAAAATGGGATGGGTTTGTTGTGTAAATAACGGAAAGATAGGGGCTGGTTGTTTTAGTTCTTTTGATTTTTTTTTTAAACAAATTGGACATTTGGATCTTCTTTTATTTTTTTAATAGTAGCACTAGCATGGGGCATTCCAAAAGTGAAAAAGAAAAATGTAGATTAGCCCATTCTCATTTATCTTTAATGAGAGTTTACATTTTGATGACACCTTTTGGAGGTTATCTTACAATTTTACCCCCATTGCTTAGAAAATATATATATATATGGAGATTCTACCTTCAAAGGACTGTTTAAGAAATATTTAAAAATGTGTTTATATGCTTTAAAAAAAATACAAAAAAAAAAAAAAAAAACTCTCATATAATTCATTTTAATTTAAAATTGATCCGGAGGTTAAAGATTTACACTAACAAAAATACTATGTAAAATGTCAATTTGAGCATATATAGTTTAGTAGATAATACATAATTAATTTTTTAAAATGTTGATAGTTCGATTTCTCATCCTGTCAAATAATTTTAAGTAGATAATTACGTAAAAAAATCTACAAAATAATTTTCCAAAAAATGCTCTAAGCCTCTAGAAGTTTACTATGCCTTCCTTTACAGCAACCCCCCCCCCCCCCCCCCCCCCCCCCCCAAAAAAAAATAAAATATTGAATTGACATCAAAATACTATTGGCGACATAAAAAAAATTGACCAATTGAAAAGGTAGAAATAAGAATTCTTCTTTGTCCTCGACAAAAATAACTAAAGATGGGAAGACTCAAACTCCAAATGAGTTTTTTTGTATCATCAACTAGGTATGAATTGTCCTTTTATATAACAGTTGAATGGAGCTCTCATTTATTAAAGGTTTAATTACAAATTTGATCCCTATAATTTTGAGAAATTTAGAATTTAGATCTTGTAGTTTTAAATATTAGAATTAACCCTTATATGTTTTGATAAAATCCTCATAAATAGTTATAGAAACTATTTATGAGGTTTTATCAAATCATAAAGGCGAAATTCTAACTTTTAAAACCATAGAAACTAAATTTTAATTTTCTTCAAACTATAGAGACCAAATTTGTAATTTAACCTTAATTAACCATGCAACCAAATTCCTTTCATATTTTTTATTGGCTATATATATGAAATTTTATAGTGTGTATATATATATATATAGTAACTATAGTTTGTGCATATATATATATTTTTATTTATTCTTTGTAAATTGAACAATTCTTCAAGACTTGTACATAGTGTCTTAAAAAGTGTTCACATAAATGAAAGGGGGTAGATGGATGTTGATATTCACGTCGATTTGTTTTTGAGGTACAAATTGGCAATAAATACCAGCTTGGCACCGACTATTCAATATTCATTAGTTTACAAGATACTTACCATTTATTCAAAAATATATATTTTTTATTTAAAAACAATAATTTTGAACCCGTTTAATAAGTGTTTTAACTTTTAATTTAATTTTCTTTATTATAAATTATTTTGATAATAACAACCAAATGAAAATGATTAATTATTTCACTTTCAAATTTAAATTGAATTAATATATCAACATGAACATAAATTAAGAGTCGAGGCATCTTTACTTTTGCTAGCAAGTCGTAGGTTTAAATTTTCTCATCTTCACGTATGATGTAATATTGTCAAAATAAATTTGAATTAATATATTCCTTTGAGTTATCAAAATATTTCAAACACTCCCATTAATATTAAAACCCAATTAATTAAGTCAAACAAAGCAAAATGCATGTAAATAAATAAGGGGTTTATTTCACTTTCCAGATACAAAAGATGTCCACATTTGACAATGAAATTAAATATTATATATAATCTGGTTAATCAAAGCTAAAAAATTAATTAATGTTATCCTGTTTTAATTCCTAGAATACCCACAAAATGGAGACAGGAGCAATTTTGTAATTTTTCCAATTGTCACCTCGGAGAAACTTCCTTCTCTTTTCAGATAGAAATTTTGGCGAATAAAAAAGTAATTATTCTAATGGTCGTTTGAAAAATACTCTTCTTCAGAAATTAGAAATACAAAAGCATTTTTTTTTTTCTTTTCCAGACGGTTTAGGGGTAATCCTTATTTATTAAAGGGTAAAAAGAGCATATCTGTTTGACAGATCCATCTGATTTGATTTTGATAGCTAAAGAAAGAAAAATAGATACTATTCGAATAGATTATTGAAATACATATACATCATATACTATTATTGGATAAATAAATATAATATTACTATAATCAGTATAAAATAATTTAGATCTCATGCTAAGGAATTATTGAAGACCGTTTTTGGTGATATAATATTACTATAATCCGTATCATATACTTTTCTTTTCTTTTTTCCTTTTTAATTTTAAATATTTGAGAATAAAAAATGCATTTGGAAAAATGTTCCTTCTTTTGTTTTTTCTTTCCTGATTTTTTAGATACAATTGTAAAACTGTATCCCTGTCTTATTTCTCAATACTGATTTACATTAAAAAGGTTAATGAAAATTTTGTTTTAATTTAATTTATTTTTTATAACCCATCAATGGCATATACAATGTCATAAATTAAACACAATAAAAAATAACAGATTAAACATATCATAACATATTATTTTAAGATTCTAAGTCCCGTAGTGATTATTAACATGGTAATACTAATACAAAGTAACAGTTCAATAATCTTGTGTTCAAATTCGATGGCCTAGTTTATAAACTTAAACACAAAAAAATTATAGATAAACAAGTCTGTTTTTTTTTTTCCAGCTAAAAATAGTAAACCAAAAGGTCTAAAGAAATCATTTACATCAAGTTCATTTTGAATCCATAATCAACATCATCCAAAAAAAAAAAAAAAAACAATTATTTGATTAATGTTTGACAGGAGAAACAAAGTTGGAGTGGATAAAGAAGAGGGAATGGGCAATGGAGAATATGGGATGTGAATATATATTATTGGAAGAAGTGAGAAGATGAGGAAAGTGAAAGGACATAATTGATTCATTAATATTAAGAAAGGAGTTGGCATATTATATTATCTTTGCATAGTTGGCTTTGTTGGGGTTTGAGAATTGGGTCCATTTCCTTGCTGTTCTTTTTGTAATTTTTTGTAATTTAGGGTTTTAAGGTCATGCCTTCTGATAAATGACCTTCAACTTTGGACACAAATGCTTTATAATCTAGTGGGAAGAACAGGTAGCTGTGGACCAGTCATGGAACCAATTTCATATTTATATTTATATTCACACCATTCTCATTCAATTTTGATTTTTACAGATATGAAAAGTAATTATTAAGCATAACATATAGATAATAAAATGTATCATGTCATTTATTCATCATAATTCAAATAAATAATTGTGGACTAGCATAGCTCAACTAAAGACATTATATTATTCACAAAAAGTTAGATATTCAAATCATCGCCTCCACATGGTGTTCAACTAAAAGAATCAACCAAACTGAGTATAGCTCAATTGTCATAAAGTATGTGTCATCAATCAAGAGGTCAAGAGTTCAAATCCCCCAACTCACTTGATGAACTCAAAAAAAAAAAAAAAAAAGGAATCAAATAAAGGATTTATATTTTTTTTGACAAAAACAAACAAAGGATTGATTGTCGCTCACTGATCATAATTCAAACGTTAATTCATCGAAAATTTCTAAGCATTATAGTGTTTATTAAAATGATTTTAGTTGTAATTTTAGTACGTGAGCAAGATGATTTTCCAGAGGACATTCTTTCCCTCATTTTCGAGAGGGATCCAGATTTGTAGTTGTTGTTTGTGTGGTTTATTTATTTCATTTTTTTTTAAAAAGGAACTCCTTTTTCTCTTTTTGAATATCAATTCACCTTAATTAAAAAGTATTATAATTGATTGTATGAATGAAGTAGAAGTAAATTTTATCTCAAAAAAAAAAAAAAAAAAAGAGAGAGAGTACAAGTTAATTAATACCTTGGGCAGATTAGGCAGAATTGATGGATTAGTCAGAATTAACCAGCTGTATATTGAAGTGGAACCCAATATTGTGGTCTAATATATGAGGGCAAAGTAGTAATTGCATATATGACAATATCCTTTGGAGTATTATTAAATATTATTTATTATATAGGTAGGCATATATTCAACAAAAATCCCTCCTAATTTTATTATTTAAAAACAAATATGTGGCGACTCCAAGACTTTTAAAACTCAAAAGGCCAAAAAAAAAAAAAAAAAAAAAAGAGAGAAAAGAAAAGACTCCAGGACTTTTAAGTAAAATTCTACTAAATTCAAAAAAAAAAAAAAAAAAGAGAAAAGAAAAGACTCCAGGACTTTTAAGTAAAATTCTACTAAATCTGAATTTTCGTACTCCTAATTTTACTGATTAAAACAGTGTTCACACATTCACCCAGAAGAATTTAAAAGAACTATAATTGTGAAAGCTGCTTTTTGCAATGACTATTATATTCATAATATTCTACCCAAAAAAAAAAAAAAACTACAATTTCTTTTCATAAAATTTGATCATCTTGAGAGACAATTTTTTTGGGAAGAGATTTTTTACTATATAATGGAAATATCGATTCATCATCTATGTTAAATTCATAGACATGTAAAAATATCGACGAAAATGTTGACATGTCGATAAAAATTTAATTCTATGGTTGATTTTACCATAAACTTGTAAAATAGTTGGGTGGGTCATTCGGAAAAGAAAAAAAAAAGCTGAAAAAACATGAATAGATTTCTGCACCAAATTTTTTAATAAATAAAGTACTTCTAGAGAAAATTTTTAAATAAACACTCATTAATATTTTGTTTAAAAGCATTTTAAGTATGGTTAAATTGTTTTAAATTATTTTTTATTATCTAAACAAACACTATAAACATTTAAAAAAAATTCAACTAGCTATAAGCAACTTCTTTACCGTTTCAAAATTCATAACAAACTAATTTTAAAACAAAATTTGACTATAACTATAAGTTGAAATACTTATTAGTTTTGTATAAAAACAAATAACATTCATAGATAAATTGTAAAATTCACTAAATTTAAATAAAACAAAACAAAATAAAAAGAATAATTGAAGGAACCAACACAAGAAGGACGAATCTTAACTATTTATTTTACTATTTAGTTAAAATGTCATTTAATAATTATTTCCTAGGATTCTCTTTATCTGAGACCAATACATGTATATATATATATAACAACAATAATAATAATTAGGAAAGGGTGAATATGAATATAGGGGTCAAACTTGGCATTGACTTGACTAACATTAATTGTGTGCAAGTTGGTGATCCTTGTCTCCTAGGCATATCCACGTGCTTTATTGTCAATAAATTTATTAATTCCTTTTATATATATTAAAAAAATCCACTCTAATTATTAACATTTGTTGGCCATTGATCTTGCCAATATGATAAAAAGGTATTTTTTGTTATTTCAACTTCATTTATAACTATGTAGTCATCCATCATTTTTTCAAAATAATTTATGTATGTAATATAATTTTCGTAAAAAAAAAAGTGTTATAACTATGTAAAAGTTAAACAATAAGCTTTATTTTCATTTTATTTGAGTTGAGTTGATTTTAAGACCGTTTAAAAAAAAGAATGCTAATATTTAAAATAAAAAATAAAAACATTATCAAATATTATACAAGATGAATATTTGGAAATTTGAAAATAATAATTTTATGGGTGGAAATGTAATTTCGGGAGAAAGAAACGACAGCCACTGAAATTGAAAAAAGAGTACAATGATTCAGAGTGGGCTATGGGTTGGTGGTGTAGCAGTGCAGTATTTGTTTGTTTTGGGGTGCCTTGGCATTGCATGAGGAATAAAGTAAATTTTATTATATTCTTTAATTTGTAAATATCTTGTTTTGATTTTTATAGCTTCAATTTTTTTGTCTTTGAATTAAAAAAAAAAATTTATTGCTTGCCATTAATTTTCTATACTGCATTTTACATTTTATGTTATTAAGTTTTAAATTTGATACTAGACTATTTATATATATTGATTAAAATATAAATTCATAAGTTGCTGCATAAAATTTCTATTAAATGCACTAAATATATTTTAATGAAATGAACTAAAATAGAATTTGGTACAAAAGGTTGACATTAAAATATATTAAAACTCGTCAATATGAGCATAGATGAATTGGAGGTTAGAGATTCCAATGTCTCTAAATATTAAAGCTCAAACCCATAAGATTCAAACATAAAAGTTTATTTTTAAAAGAAATTTGAAAAATGTAATAGTTAGAGGAGTTATTAAAAAATATGGAAAAATGTAATGATATTATTTCCACGAAGCCTCACTAAAAACATATTTTTCTATATTTAAAAATACATATTTATATTATGCTATTTTTGTAAATACCTCAAATTTCCCAGATAATTATTTGTGGATGGCAGTGCTCAGATTGGATGGAAAGATATTCCACCACCCAATTAGAATTTTTGGATATATATATTTTCAAAATCAATAATAATAATATTATTATACCACTTGTACTGTAATGCATCCATCTGGGTGTTTTGCAATTCAATGGCTCTTGTACCACTCTTTGGAGTTTTCTGAAAAAAAGAAAAAAGAACAAGAGTTTATAAAATAATACTAGAGATTGAAGAAAAAGAACGCAATCCAATCCAGCTAGATAGATTGGCAATTTTAGGAATTTTTCTTTTTCCTTCAATAGTAATTGTGTACCACTGATACTGATAACAGTTCAATTGGATCTATCTAACAAAATCATTCTTATACATTTTCTTTCATAATTTTAAATTCTCACATCAATTCAAATTGGCAATATTAGTACTGGCTTTTCCCATTTTCATTTTATTTTCACAATAATTTTTAGTTAGTATTAAATTATATATAAGAAGTTTATGTTGTGCTTCTTTCCAAGTTAGATTTGTGTGTTGAAAATTGTACCTTCAATTTTAAAGTAAGTAATAAGTGTGTCTTATCTATTGAATTATACTCGAATTTATAATAATAATTTTTTTATTTTAGTTATTGTTCTAAAAGTTTCCACCTAATAACTTATAGTCTAAGTTATAGAAAATACTCCTAAACTTTGTACTTTGTTTCAAAAATACTTATGAACTTTCAAAAGTTTCATTAATACTTTTAAACTTTCAAAAAAAGTTCAAAAATACCCTTACCATTAGTTTTGGATGGAAACCGTTAGTACTTTATTTCAAAAATACCCCTAAACTTTCAAAATTTTCATTAATACTCTTAAACTTTCAAAAAAAAGTTCAAAAATACCTTAATCGTTAATATATGGACAAAAATCGTTAGTATCCCATTTTAAACCCAAACGTACTAACTCAATTTACTAACGTACAACCTTGTTAAAACATTTAAGTACTAAGGTATCTTGGTGGTTTCATTATTCTACTTTCTTCTTGCTATAGTCTATATACCTTGATTGAATGAGGTAGGGTGTAGATAAAATAGAGAAGTGTTAGGTCATAGATTGAAGCAAATAAAGAGAGAGAAGAAATGGAAGAGAGAGGTATAATAGGGTGTAGATAAATATTTTTCATCCATATACTAACAGTAAATGCATTTTTTAATCTTTTTTTTTCAAGGTTAAGGGTATTAATACAACTTTTGAAAGTTCAAGAGTATGCAAAAATGATGTACTAACGATTTTTATCAATATACTAACGGTAAGAGTATTTTTTAACTTTTTTTTAATGAAACTTTTGAAAGTTCATGGGTATTTTTGAAACAAAGTACTAACGGTTTCCATCCAAAACTAACGGTAAGGGTATTTTTGAATTTTTTTTTAAAAGTGTAAGGGTATTAATGAAACTTTTGAAAGTTCAGGTGTAGTATTTTTTATAATTTAGCCTAAATTATAATTGGGGCCATAGAATGGATTGTGTTTGATTAGTGAAATCAAGTGTCATGTGACCAATTCAACAAATTTGGATTATGCTATTTTAATCCGCACAGTTTTATTTTAGAAGGAAGGAAAATGAGAGATATGAGTTATAGTTTGTTCTAAATTAATTTTGATTTTTTTTTAATACAAACAAAAGATGGGATAGAGATTCAAATCTTTGACCTTTGAAAGAAGTTTATAATACTTTAATAAATTAAACTAAATTCAGATCGATAACTTTTACAAATTAAAAACTTACAATTCAAACATAAGTTAGATAAAATACATCATTTTAAAATTTTATTAATCATCAGCAATATCTTAATACATATTACAAAAATGTGAGCTTCATAACTCATGACCTCAAAAAAAAAAAAAATCATGGCTTATACAAATACATGTTTCCAAACTCATGAACCAAAAGTTTCTCCCATTTATTTAATCTCCAACAATCTTTTTAAATAAGCTATTAACATTTTTTTAGTATTAATTGTTTTAAATATAATAATATTAAACTATTTGTTTTAGTTCAACAAGCTAAGGGATGAAAAAATATAAACTTTTGGTAAATGATGTTTTATCAATTAGATTATGTCAACATAATATATAAGTCGACGTAATATTAAACTACTAGTTTCATTCAATTCAGAAGAATGATGAATAGATCCTTAAAACACAATAATTTCAACTTTTTTATTTTTACAAATCTTTTAAATAAATAACAAGTTAGCCGAAATACTACTATGATTAAGTTGAATCAATGATAAGAAAATTTGTCATATAAATATAGTCATCTGAAATAAACAAATTTACAATTTACAACAATTATTAACTTAATGTGACTCAACCAAACCTATAAACATCCTTATCAACAACAAATGTGACTCTCATTAATACTAAACCAAAACAAGTAGTTCTTCCAACTCTACTAGGATACAAAATTTCGTCTCCCACTTGCAAATATTGACCATTTTTTTTTCTGGCTGGGGGCTGAGCTTTCCTTGCTGTCCTCCATTCATATTAATTTCTCCCAATTATTCATAGGAACCAACGTTTTCCTCCTGCTGTCCTACTTGCCTATAATTTCCTTCCATTCAAAGACAAAAAAGAAAAAGAAAACCCTAATCTTCTAATTTTACTATATTGAATAGCGTCAAGTTAACAAATCGCTCGAACTTAAGTTACATAGACACCCAAATTCAACCATAAAAAAAATCAAAACTTCAGCCACAAAATCAAGCAGGTAAAATAATACTCTAACTCGACAGGAAAATGTCACGCTGGCTACAAATCATATCAAAAAATGATAAGTATATGTAAAATAGTCTCTTTCAATAATAAAAAGAGTCATAGCTAACAACAAATCTTTAAAAACTAAGTATAAATAAAAACTCAATTGAATTGAAAATATAAACATCACTATTTGCAAATGTAAGGTTCAAGGGGAAAAAAAAACAAAAAAGTTTCATGCCGGATGGGACATGGTTTGAAAATCAATCCAAGTTTTGTATTATTAATGATATGACATGCATGAATTCCCTTTGGTGTGTTTTCTTGGAATCTGCCTTTCTAATCTTCCTTTATATTTTCCAAATTATCATTCCATCTTAAAGAAAGATTGTAAAAAGATTTATTCTTATTCCTTCGTTATAAATCAATTGATCTTGCTCATCTTCTAAATTGTTATACTATTTTCTTTAAAAAATAGTTGCTTGTAAAATAAAACTTGGGTTGTCTCTTCACCTCTACCCTTCTTTATTGTTGAATCAATCATTTAAAAATTCTAATAAATTAGTAGTTTAGATTGTTTTTTCCCAACAACATAACTTGGAAGTCAAACTCTTTACTTTAATAACAAGTTTCATTTATTATTTGAAGGTTTAGATTTGATGGTAATGGTTATCTCATTCCTCAAGGAAGGGATGAATATCCTTATCCAATGGGAATCTTATGTTATCATTGAAGCCCAACAAGAATATGTATTCAGATGCCATTGTGTCCTTTTATTTTTCTCCCTATCACTCTCTATGATGGCTGACATTTATGTCCTTTTTTTTTTTTTTTTTATCCACTTACTTTTATTAGTTTTATCTGTCTGTGTTGGATGCTTTCATGACTTTTGAGTACTTAGAAAATAAAGATCAATAATTAAAAAAAGAAAGGATAAATTATAGTTTTAGACTCCCAACTTTTAAAGATTTGTCTAATAGGTTTATGAATTTTAAAAAGTGTCTAATGATTTAATGAGTTTCTAAACTTTCAATTTCGTATTTAATAAGTTCTTGAAGTTTAAAAATGTCTAATAAGTTAGTGAATTTTCAATTGTGTCTAATAGGTCTTTGACCAGTTGAACTTTTTTTTAAAGTTCATAGACTTATTAGACACAAAATTGAAAGGTTTGAGAATTTTTTAAAAATGTCAAATAGGTCGGAGATTTATTAAGCACAAAATTGAAAGTTCATGAACCTATTAGACACATTTAAACTTCATAGACATATTAGACACAAAATTAATAATAATAATAATTTAAAAATGATAACAATTGGCGTTGTGGGGCCTCTGTGAATTCATTGGCAAATCAGAGGGTTTTTGTTTTTGTTTTTTTTTTTAGGTTAACAAATGTGGAGGTAGAGATACGACCTTTGACCTCAAAAGAAAGGTATCGGTGCCTTAACTACTAAGTTATATTCATGTTGGTAAATTAGAGACTTTAGCACAAAGGGAGCACTAAGCGGCTGGTAGGACATAAGTTACTAAATTTACGTCATTTTAATATTAATTAATCTTTTATTGATTGAGCTATAACAAAAGAATTCAAATTTTCAAATCTTGTAGCAGTCATACAAAAATCTCATTTTGTGTCAATATCATAGTTTATAATAAGAAATGAGACAGTTGCAATTGTAGGTTTAGCCATTCAAGTAGTGAATATTAAGAAAATAGCTAAAAATTAGAATGATAGCAATTATAGTCAAACAATGTATCTAAATTCCATAAATCAATTATTGATAATGGCAAGTGGATTTAGGAAATCATATTTTTACACTATAACGTATTTGACTGATTAATTTTTATTCTATTGGTAAACCTTGAAATATTAAATCACTATTTGATATTATGAAATTTAAAATCTGCTAATGTTATAAACATTGGAAATAATTGACACTTCCTAACAACACAGTATGAAAATGGCAACCACTTGCAAATTCATAGAGAATCTGCACCAAAAGGTGTAGAAAATGCACACAACTGATAATGGGCCCCCAAACTTAGATGTTTTCAAGGCCCATTACTGACTTAAAATGGGTTTCACGTCGACCATAGGCCCAATATAGAGAGAAATTGGGCTTTGATTTCCAAATATAGAGAGGAGTTGGGTTCACGTGGACAGTTGGTCCAATAATGAAGGAATTACATCCATTTCACATTCAACCCTATTCATAAGTAAAAAACTATTTAAAATTTTCAATACAATATATATACAAAACTCAATATATTTACCATACTTTGACGTAATTCATTACTACTAAACTTATCAATCAGAGCATAGCTCAGCTTACGAATTCTCACCCTCATGTTGAACTCAATAAAAAAAGAAAAATACTAAACTTGATTAAACACGCCAATCCCAATATCTATGCTAAAGTAAAAAATAGAAGTAGACTAAACGAGTATACCAAATATTTGGAAGCAAAATTTCAATGCGATAGACTCGAGCATTGTAATGAAATAGATTGATATGGTTGGTTCATTTTCAGCCTCATACTTGATTCCTTGACCTAGTTCTTTGGAGTCCTTGTGACTGTTGAGATTTCTTTTGGTATCTGGTGGGATAGAACAAGTACACTAATGAACTGATCTATACTGATGGGACTATACTGAAGATTTTTTCACAACTGAACTGATCTTCAAAGACAAATTTATTTACAACAAAAAATTTGAAATCCTAGATGGTAACAACATACACAACATTGAGAAGATTACAAAATTCAAATTGTAGAATATTGTAGAATGCCTCAGATGCTACCGTTTGCTGCTCTCCGCCTGGCCCGGTTTAGGGAACTGCTATGTACAGAAGGAAGATAATATGTAACCCTTCTATTATCTCTAAACCATTCAAGGATTTCAGATCATGATGAGCAGAAAGTAAGCAGCAGCTCTGTTGGTCAAGAGATCACTTCATTTCTCTAGATATCAGATACCGAAAACTGAAGTTGTGCGGTATCCATTCGATGTTCTTGCGCGATTTTCCGTTTTGACATTTCGTAACACTCTTCCTAAGAGATTCAGGCAAAGACTTTTGGATCATTTCCATCATACCGGTTGTGCACAATCTTGATTCTTTTGCAAATGACTCAATGATCTTCGGTAAAACGACTTTTTTGTCCTTGCGTATGCCGAATGTGGCTCGAATGTATTCTTCTTTTGCTGTCTCTAGCTCCTGCAGAACTCTTTTGGGAGTGTATACACGAACCTGGAAGATGGGAAAGTTTGAATCTTAGAACACAACATAAAGTCTCAAACTTTTTGGACAAGAACACATATACTTTCACCGATGTAAGAACTAAAACAGGAAACTATGAAATTATGTTTTAAGTACCGCAGGATCAGAATGGCAGCCTGTGCAAAGTGCAAAATGTAAAAGGGGTTCCGACCGGTGGATTTTGTAGGCTTGCCGTTTATCTCCGTTTTTGAATTTTGACTTCGAGGGAATAAGAAGAGAGAGCCACTGCAAACAGAAGAAACTTATCTCTTTATGTTGATCATAAAAACTAAGAAACTATCTACACCTTGTGAGTGACACTGCTTATATTTTTCCCCTATGGCATACCTGTCCAGGCCGAGGCACTCGGCATCCAAGTATTGAACTTTGTATGGTGTCGACACTAATTGTTTGACCTCCTATGTTATATGCAGCCTGAATGGAGGAAGAAAGTAAGAACGTGATAATCATACAGAATTTACGAATCATAACGGATCAGCAGGACTCATGTTTTACCTTCAAGAGAACAAAGACCTTCTTCACATTGTTTTGGGGTATACCATAAGCCAAGTATGCCTTCAGAAAACAAAATAGATATTATAGTCTGTCTGTCTCTGAAGAACTAAAACGACAGAAAGTTCAAGTTATGAAAGATCATTACATGCATCATCAGAGAATTGTGTACGTTTATCCAGAATGCTAGCTTTTCCTCATGATTCAACTTCCTCGGATCAACTTCCTCTAACTTGGATATAAGCGACCTGACAACATATTAATCTAACCGATAAATATAAGATGAATAAGCAATCACATTCCTTACAAACAAAATCTTCTAGTAATATGACACATGAACATCCACATGTTGCTTACCTGAAATCTTGTAACAAGTGCTCGACTTCGATCAATTTCTGACTATCCCTATAAATCCATGGCACTTCAACCATTGTGCTGTATGGGCCGCTAAACTCTTTAAGACCTTCCACGTGAAAAGGATTATCCAACAGCATATCAAAAGATGGATTATTTCTGAACCCAGGACTCAACATGTCAAACTGATCTTGTGGAGAGAATGCGCTGATTGGCGATGATGATGAAACCGGGGAGGAAAGACCATGATGTGATAAAGGAGGATCTGAAAGTTTGCAATATATGGCAGATATGCACTTGATCATATCTTCAGAAAGATGATTGGCGCTCTCGGGAATATGGTCCAGTATTTGAGTACCAAGGTACTCTGCTAGACTGGTTAAATTGGATGAAGCATTCTGAGCAAACTGCAGAAAAGGAACCATAAATCATGAAAAAATGAGAAAAGCTCCAAGCTTCACATCAAGCTAAGAGAGCAAGTTCTCATCTTTGATATTATATTATTATCTCTAGTGAAATTCCATGTGATAAGAAGTTACAGCAGAACAAGTTTGAGATGAAACAGAAGTGAAGTTGAATTGGACAGTTACCTCCATCATGGACATTGGTTGGGATAGACAAGGCCTAACAGCTTGACCCAAAGAATCTTCAGGAAGAGAAGTTCTCTTTGAGCAAACTGAATAATGTGATAGTGATGATTGACAACGGCGAACGGTGGAGTCCAACAGATTGTCTTCACAAATTCCACTGTATTCCTTTACTGGATTTCCAAAAGAATCATAACCAGACTGAACAGCTTTATCTTCCTTTTTCGATGTTATGTCAGGTATGCAATTCACCATATACTTGGTGTTTGGGGAGTTCATAGGTGATTTTAGCTTTTCATCGTTGGTGGATGGAGATGTCGAGGATATTTGTCCATCAAATGCTTTTCGATACAAAGAGAGAAGATATTGTTCTAAATGTGAAACTTCCAGCTCCAATACCGCGATCTCTTTGATCAATTCAGTGGCTGGCTGTAGTCATTAAAGCAGCTTTTAATATGTAGCCATAATGTAGATTGTAACAGGCCGGCAGTAGATTGGATTCTGACATTTTCCTAAACCAAAAACGTTGAGTTACCTTGGGTACTTCAATGTCGTTGCTCATGTTGTCTTGAGAAGAAGACTTATATCCTAATGCTTTTTCTAGTGCTGTGCGAACCTTGAACTGGTCTTGCAATCTCTTCTCAAGCTGAAGAATCTACATTGCATAGTTTAAAAGAAGGATGGTTATCATTTAAGGTATTAGACTGCAGAACTCGGCCTTGTTGAGACTTGGAAGATCAATGACCAGCTATATTCTAAAAAAAGAATATTAACAAAAGAAAGTTAAAAGACCATACAGTTTATTTTTGTACCTCTTGTTTAAGAGAAGAGTGTATGTTTGTTTTTGGGAAGTTTTTCTTCTTTGTCTTCATGGATTCCTCTAAGTAGCTCGTGTCCTAGGATCATATCAAACCCGAAAAACAAACTTCAAATATGATAAATTAATTGTCTCTATAATAAGCATACGCTCAGCAACAAGCTAGTCTTATGAGATACTAAACTCTCTTTTGGCCAAAATAATAATTGTAATTTATTTTTAAGTAGAAGGATTATAGAAGTTATTGTTAAATCACCAATCAACCCAAAAACTTAAGCTGATGGGTTATGGTAAATTTAATTATATATCAACACTTTAACACTCTCCCTCACTTGTGGGCTTGGAAATGACTTTACAGGGGTTCGACCTTAGCAGTTATCTTACCAACTTCATACGGTTTGAAGCTTCAAAGGAGTTATCCAACTGTTCTTCCTCAATAGTATCCTTGACCATGTCTAGAAAGCTGCCATTGCAAAAACAGCAAAGAAGAATTAAAATGCATAAATGGAGAAGACAAGCACTTGGTCTTTTAATTCCATTTGTTAAAACTTCATATAAAAATATGTAATTATATTATGTTCCTTTAAGTTCTCAAAATACAAAAGAAAAGCCAATATTCCCTTATTCTGCAGCCAATCATTATATTTATCGACAAGAAAACAGTGGTGCAACAGAGATCTATATTAGAAAGATCCAGAATAATAGGTGTGGAGATCCCTAACCAAGCCAAGATTCGATAATTTGCACCGAGCAACGGCTACAGAAACCGCATTATCCCAAAATCCATCTGTGGTGATCTATTTCTTTTGAGCCATAAAAAGGAAAGGAAGGCCCTTAACTTCCCTTCTACATTCTCTAGCTAGCTCATAATTCCCCAAAATCCAAAAGTGAAGCAGTTATCCAATACTCCCATGTTCTTCTATTCTCTCACAATAACAGAAAAGGTAGAGAGACTGAAACAGTATAAAGATTACAAATCTGAAGAAGCATAAGAAAAGGAGGAAGGTAACAGGTGAGCTAATTGTCAAAAGTTTCCAAAACCCACCTCAGAGAAGCTTTTCAACTCCCCCAACCAATACCAATCTCAGAAAAATGGTGTTTGAAGAACAATAAGGAAGAAGGAAAGATACAGCTCTTGAAGCAGAGAACCAAGAGCTCTTTTTTTAGACCTCTAATTTCAAAGTTTGGTAAGTCAACAGAACCAACTTGTCAGACTTCTTCACTATTCAACCAACTAAGAAGTCTTTCCAGTCCAAGCCCACATCAAGTGTTCAGAAGAGAAGGGACAATCATTGCTAAATAACAAAAGCAATCAATGAAACACAGACCAAAAGAAAACAAAAACGCAGCAGCATCAGAAGCTAACCTCTTGGAACGCTTGTGTAGTGGCATCTCTCTGTTTTGCAGCATTTTTGCACCGCCTTCAGTCTCTTGAAACAGCATATCTGAGGCAGTAAATCAGAAGTTAAGGGAAAAAACCAAGCAGCAAAGGAAGAAGGAGGCCTGTAAAGGACATTACCATAAACAAACAAGTTGATCACAGGAGGCCAGGTTCAGAGTTGGGAAGTTGAAGAAGAAATGATATCAGGAAAACAGTCGAACACCAAATGGGCATTAAGAAATCACAAACTAAACTCCAAATCTTCCTTCATTCTCCACATTTAAGCAGAAACAGAGCTTTTGCAAGTGACCAGAAAGCGATGATGATACGGCACTTCACGACACGAGCGTCTGAAGAAAGCAAGTAAAGTAAGAGAGCTGAAATGGGGTTGCATAAAACCCACAAATGCAGCTATAAAAACGAAGCTTTTTGACCAATGAGCTTCACAAAGAAGATGATTCACTCTCTGAAAAATCTCGTATGGCTTTTGGTAAAACGGGGGCTTTTGCATTAAAAGGGAAGAAAGCAAGCTGTGAGGAGGAGAGCTTTAGTTGAAGGAGAAAAAGAAAGTTAACAAAAACATTCATGCTCAGTAGACCCCTTAAATGTCAAAGTGTTGTGAAAGTGGACAACTTTTCAAGACCCGCAAACCGAAGGTGCAGTTACTAAGCTATGTCATGTTTAGAGGCAAAATAAAATACAATAAACAGACAAACAAATAACAATAATTCCAAGTTTTTCCATTGTTAGGATCCCCCATTAGACCCCAAATTCCACATTCTCTTCTCTTGTTGGCAAGTCAGTGGGAGTTGGTGACCGCTCTCTCCTTCCTTGTCTCTTTGCTGACTTTATATAGTAATTTGTTTCATTTACATTTGTCTCTTTTGGCCTATTTTTTTACAATTTTATTCATTCTTTAACTTGCAAAACTTAATTATCTGTCCTTCTGATACCAACTCTTTCAATAATTCATTATTGGTTTTCTCTTCAAAACAAAGCTAAACAAAAACCAAAACATGTTACTGGTCACATGGGTGGATATCATTTTCAGAATTCAGAATACACCATTGGTGAAATTTTGAGATCCATTATTGGAACAGATGCTGGAATTTGCACACACCCTTTTGGATCTACAAAAACAAAAACAAAACAAAAAAAAAAAAACTTCCTTTTGTTGTCATTTCTCAAGAAAATGAGATTTGAGATCAAACCCAATAACAATAAAAGTTGTGGGTGATTTGGAATGTGAAAGCTAGCAAACAAACAGAAGGTTGGGTAAAAGAAAAGTAGGGGTGACCTCAAAAGGAATGAAAGGGGGATAAAGGAGACATTGGATGCTTAGAAAGGGGAAGGGGGATTTGTGGGGTTTCTCTTTGTCTAAATGCCCTTTAATTTTAGAAAAATTTGGAGATACCCACATTGTCTTTCAGCATCCAAGAAACTAACTTTTGTCACAGAATCCTCAAGTATTAATTAAAGAAGAAAGAGAAAGATTTCTTCTTTTTTGTTAAAAAAAAATGTGATTTCTGGGAATTGACCTTCTCCAATATCGATACAGAAAAGAAAAAGAAGGCCTTGTGCGTGTATTAAGCTGGTAAGGTCTCTCTTTTTGTCGTCATATGCACTTGCTTAGCTAAAAGGAAGACTTTTTTTTTTCCTTTAATTTTTCTTTTGCTTCTTTGAGAGAGAGTGTGTATGAACGCGCAAGAAATAGCCATGGGAAGTAAGAATCAGATCTGCATTATTGTTTTTAATGTTGAGATCAAAGTCAAAATCTGGGGAATTGGGTAGTGACCTCAATTGGGTATTAATCTGATTGGTTAATTGTTCATAATTTATATTAAAATCTGACAAAATAATTAGTTTTGTATAGTTATTACTCCAAGTCCACATGATGAACTTCTTCCACACCACATAAAAGGCTAATTTACTCTTCCAATTCATAGATACTTTTGTCACGTACCCATTTCTTTTTTCTTTACATTTCTTTTGTTTGTTTAAGTCTTTCCTTATCAACCAATCAATGAAGTACGTACAAAGTACATTATTGGTGTAAATTCAAGGCAAAATCGATTCATTTATAATATTGAGCTGCAAACATAGTCTCGAGTTAGAAGGACAGTGTTATTTATTGGTGTTAAAGCAAAAATTTGGTCACAAGTCCACATAAGCTCTTGGTCAAGATGGCAAGTCGAGGTATCTGGGTTGACTTGCAAGAAAGACACTCACACCAATGTAGTGTTATGCCCAACACACTCTATTGTTTAAGTTAGTGATTAGACTGAAGTGGCGTCAAATTGAGCTAGTGTAGTATTTTTGTTCTTTGGTAGTGGGATGAGCCTCAATATTTATAAAGTCCTCCATGATAAATTCGTACCTAACATGGCAATGGAGATTCTACCAGTGGTGGTAGACGCCTTAGCTCTGTTAGGACTGCTCATGTTATCCTTTGGGCTCTAAAATGCGTTCTCTAATGTAGGATTGACGTGGCTTATGGGTGCCTACGTGCTCGGTTGCTAGTCCTACCTCAAACCATTAACTAAAATTTTAATTTAGCCTAAATAAAAGGGGGAAAAAAGTGAAAGTGATGAAGATGAAGTAATGAATGGGAAAAAGAGGGCAAAAGTATTGGTGAGGCATGTGGTGTGAGCCAATGTGGAAAAAGATGCAAAGGGGTATTGATTGAGGGTAGAAAAAAGGTAGGTCTAGAGTCCCAACATATATGATATAATATTAAAGAAAAGTTGAAAACTTTCCAAATGCATTTGGACAATCAAGTCAATGCCAATCATATCCAGCAAAAGGCGTCTCTTTCTTTCTCTCTCTCTCACTAAAAACTGGATACAAGTTTAATACCTCCAACAGCATATGTTATTGTCAGAAAATGACCATATAATAGGACATGTTCTAGTATCCTTTGTTCCATTTATCTTTACAAGATGTTAGATTTTTGTTATTGATTTAAATATGATTTTTGGTAAGTTAACACTCATAATATGTTTTGTATATTAACCCTTAAAATTTTTAAAATCAATCTCAATCTTAACTTTTTTTTTTTTTTTTTGTCTTTTCTTATTTTAATCCTTTTTTTTTTTGAAGTTTAGTCTTAGTATTCAACTCTCATTACGTTCCATGTTTAGCCTTTACCATAAAAATTTAGGTTAATTATATGAAATACTTAGTTGGTTTCAATTTTTGCATTTAACATTTTAAAATTTTCAATTTTACCGTCAATTTTTAAATTATTAGAAGAAAAATATTGTTAGCAAAATCTGCTGGAAATGTCAAATAGAATATACAAAATTGAAACCAACCATATTAGTTAGGAAGAAAATTGAAACCATATAAATTATACAAAAATATCTTGCCTCAATTTCTAATGGAGAATTGGAACCCATCTTGATTTCTTACTGAGAAAAAAAGGGTTGAATTATAAATTTGGGATTTGGACAAAGTTTTAATTTGGTCCCTATAGTTTTAAAAGTTTTAATTTAGTCTTTGTGGTTTGACTTAATTTCAGTTTAATCCTTATCATTTAATCAAACATCATAAATTGCCCCTACCGTTATCATATCGACAGTCTTTTTCACTTAGCAATTTTTTAAGTAACTGTATTAGTTAACTGTGTTAGGTTTTAGGTTAAGTAAAAAATAAAGGAAAATAAACAATTTAAGGATGACTTAGGAAATTTAAACCAACCATAGAGATCAAATTGAAACTAAAATCAAATCATACAGATCACAATTGAAACTATTAAAATTATAAAGACCAAATTGAAGTTAAGTCCAAATCATAAATACTAAATTAAATCTTTTAAAATCATAAAGATTAAATTGAAACTTTATTAAGATAATGACAAAGGTTAAAATTGTCTAATCCCGTCCGTCCCACTCTGTTGGCATCTCTATCTAGAGAATTGGACATTGGGAGGTGGGGTGAAAAGAGAGAAGTAAAGATTTGTAAAATGGCCAAAACAAGAAAGAAGGAGCCACTGCCACAGTGGTTGAATCTTGTGGCAAATTCAATTATGTCAAAAAGTGTGTGCCTTTATTGAAGTTTGGCAAATGAACTTGCTTTTATTTTTCTTTTTCTTTTTCTTTTTCTCCTCTTAAAAAGTCATCACAGAGAAGACAGATAATTAGTACATTTCTTTCATCCTTTATTTTCCTCCATCATTTTCCTGTTTATAACAATCTATAGATATGGACTAAAGTTTGAAACAATTAACGAGTTTCTGAAATTTCACACTTTGATTTCATAAAGAATTCTAATGTCTAAGGAAGTCTATGATAAGCACTGTTTTGCCCAAAATCATAGTGACATTTGTAAAGGGCTGCCTTGTTTGATTACATTTTTTTTTTTTTTTGTTTTCTGTTGATAAATATTAAGTAATTGTGTTTGTTTTATAGATTTTAACTGTTTTAAGGTTATTTATCAAAGTATTGAGGTACGAAATGTAAGTGTAAATTTTATAATATTATATTATAAATAAGAAAAGATACTTTGAGGAGGCAGCTACAACGTAACTTTGAGGAGGTAAATGTGTTTCACTGCTTGAGCTATATTAGGTCAACAATATAAATGTGAATTACTTTTATTTATAGGTGTGCTTTAAGACGAATTCAAAAACTATGGGTTTAAATACGGAAAAATTAACAGGAAAGAGACTACACAATTAATTATTTATTTAGCACTAATTAATATTTTGACCAATTGAAACTAATGTATTCTTTTTAGTTAACAAAATTTAATTATGTACTAGTACTCCTATTAATAAATATCTTAATTTTTTTTTAGTTCAACAATGTTTGGAGTTGGGGGATTTGAACCTCTAACCTCTTAGTCGATGAGTTATGCATATTCTGGCGGGCGAATGACAAGCTATATAGAGACAATGATAATAAGTAGATGACTACATATGTGCAATATTCTTAGCTCTTGGTGAGATAATACTATTTATAGGCGAGAGATGATGGTAACTGTAGACTGAAAGTGTTGCAAGCATAGATCATTAGCCACCCTCCTCCTAGATTTGCTCTACCATGTGGCATAAACTAACTTAGATCGAGTTATAGATCGACAACTCTCTGTTGAAGTATTGATATAATTAAATTTACTGCAACCCATCAACTTAAGCTTTTAAGTTGATTGGTGATTTAACATAGTATCAGAGCAAAAGGTCTTGTGTTCGAACCCTTGTAGTAATGTCATTTCCTCTCCATTTAATATTGATTTTCACTTGTTGGGTCTTTTACAAATTTTCAAGTCCACAAGCGAGGGGAAGTATATTGAAGTATTAATATAAGTAAATTTATCGCAACCCATTAGCTTAAGCTTTTGAGTTAATTGATGATTTAACACTCTCAAAGTGATGATGTAGAGGAGCATTTTATATGTGTAGTTGAGCAAAGCTCGTAACTGAGTCGAGGAGAGTGAAAGTTTTAATGTCCTTTAGATACGTTTCTTTACTATGACAAGTTAGATTGACTTGTCTTAGAAGTTGGAACATAGCAAAACAAAAGAGTGCCTTGAGCCATGTTGTTTGAGTAATATATTAACTTAGTAATACGTGATGATGAATGTGATCTTAACAATAATCGTGTTAACTAAGGATAGTCATGCCAAGCAAATGAAAAGGTCAAGCTCATACAATTTACCCTTACTTTTAATTTACACACTCAATTGGAGAGGCTATACATGGAAGTCAGTGTGTTTTTGGTAGCCTCTCCAGAAATTATGCAATTTTGACATATTTGCATGAATGGTGATTGATTTTTCTTGGTGAATAATCCAATGTCAATGATGATTGACATGGGTGACCCTAGGTGTCTTTTATTTCTAGACTACTATGAAAACCTAGGTTTCTTTTATATATTTCTAGACTAATGTACCAACAACAACAATATGTGGTATACATAAAATATTATTTATAGTTTCAAATGGTCACACCTGACATGTTACAAGGACACTTGAACTTCCAAACATTAAATGATTGGATAAGAACAATTTACGCTTTTATAAAGGCCGGCATCCTTTGGTTCTCTTCTCCACACTCTATTTCTAGACTAATGTACCAACAACAACGATATGTGGTATAAATAAAATATTATTTATAGTTTCAAATGGTCACACCTGACATGTTACAAGAACACTTGAACTTCCAAACATTAAATAATTGGATAAGAACAATTTACGCTTTTATTAAGGCCAACATCCTTTGGTTCTCTTCTCCACACTCTATTTCTTCATTTTCTTCTATCTTCATAAATTTGTTGAGATATAAAAGCTTCCTTTGATTGATATTTCTTAGATACATTCTATTTAAATTAGATGAAGACTTTGCAAGTGTTCTAAACCCTTTTGTCATTTTCAGGATATTTGTGCATTTGAGCGGGCAAATTTGTATTTTTTAAATAATAACAAATCAATGAAATAATTTATAAGATAGAAAACAAAACCTCCAATTTATAAAAAAGGAGAATAAAAAAAACCCACTTTTCTCTTCATAAAGGTACATATATTGCCACTCTTGAGACTTTTGCTCGGTACTTTTTTTTGCTAGTAAAAGTTAGGTTGAATCATGCATCTTTTTGCATTCATCTAAATAATGCATATTCTTATGCAACAACTTCATGACTGTATATTCTTGAGAATTGCCTCTTTCCCACCATTATTATATGCATATCATTGAGGATTTGTGTTAGGTTGAATTTGACAAAACCAATTCCTACTTTTTCTCTCCAATTTGACTTTGAAATTGTTGCCAACCCATCCTTTTTCCATTCACATTGGCAAGCTAAAACATGGCTTCATTGAAATTTTATACAATATGCAATAGATTGGAGTGATTTGATTTTATTCCAATCATTGGCTTAAAAGCAATTTGCATGACTATTTCCATTGCTTGAAAATAAAATAATGCTTAGGGCCCGTTTGGATTACAAATATAAAATATCTGAGAGTTAAAAACTTAGGATTTAAATATCTGAATAATAAATGTATGTGTTTGGATATAGATGATAATTAATATTTGGGAGTTTAATTATATTACTTTTTTCTCTCTTTTCTCTTCTCCATTTTCCAAGAGAAAAAGTCTCAAGTAAAAAAACTAATCTCCTACATGATAATAAAATCTCATGGTTCATGAGTTAGTTTTATCCATGAGTAATAATTACTTGAGTTTTAAAAAGTAAAAATCAATGAAACAAATATTGATTTTTTATACCATTGTCAAACAAACGAGGCGTTGTAGTATACTAGTTCATGGATATTTTTTTTAGTTTGGGCTTTTCCATGACTGGTGAACTTTTTTTCAGGCCTACTGCATATTGAATATGTGGATGTCCAATTACCGCAAGAAAAACAATGAGTCACTCTCACGACTGTTTTGTTAATGTTGGGAGTTCAATTGGTATCTTTCACGATATAAATAGAGTTTATGTAGGAAAGATTTAATTAAAAGAAAAGTCAATTAACAACTACACTACAACATAATTCGAATGAGAGTTATTTTATTTGATTTTTTACTCTTTAAAAACTGAGTTGGCTCACAACTCCACAATTTTATTTTGAGGATTCAAAAGTTTGTAGATTTGGTATTTGCCATTAATTTTTTTTTATTATCTCAATACTAATAGAGAGTTTTCTATTTTTTTCTTTCAATTTCATGAATTTCTTGAGCAAACGTGACAATAATTTATGAATTTCAAGAATGAAACCTTAGTATTTTTTTGAAATAAAAGAAAAAAGGAAAACATATATATATTTTGACATGCACAAGCGAAATATTAAAATCTCTAAGTATGAGTCAAAATAAGCATAACTTAACGGTAATTGACAAGTAATGTTGTTGAACTAAAAAAAAAAACAAAAGAAAAGTAAAATTTAAATAAAAGTGAACGAAATGATTAACCATGAATACTATTTATCAGAGATAGGTAAAATTAGAAATGACTATTTAAAAGAGGGAAAAAAAGGGTAAAAGAGGAAATTGGAAATTACAGACATCATGGTGACTGTTGAGCAAATTGCCTTGTCAAATTGAGTTGTATTTTGGGAGCAATGAGCAAAAAGGACTAAAGATAATGGTAATTACAATTACAAGTTTAAGTTACGATTATGGAAGTGGTTCCTTTGTCGGATGTTCAGCATGTTGAAGACGATTCTGATTCTGCAAAGATTTCTAGAACTGCTTTGTTCTATGACGGACAATCAAACAACTGCATCGATCGTCAACAACAACAAGCGCCGATGGCAAATGGTGGACTCAATGACTTATCGGTGAATGTTGAGGCCGCACAAATTAACAGCAAATGTGATTTTCAAGGGGCCCCTCAATATTTGCCTGCTTCCGGCCACTGTAGTTCGGATTCGTATTCTAACTATCAGATGGATGCCCAAAAAGCATCTTCTGGTTCCCTGGAGTCTGAATTTGATGATGCCAATACCGATAATTACTCCACGGAATCCTGTTTAGCATCTGAAAACTCTCGTATAGTTGTGGATACCATTGAGGATGAATTGCCTAGCAGCAGCAAAGCTGAGGAGTTGTCTGTTTCGGGGCCAGAGCCAATGTGGTTGAAAGGGGATGAATCTGTGGCGCTTTGGGTGAAGGTATCTGCCTACCCTAATGTCAAAGTTCTCAATTTCTTCCTTTACTACTAATCTCTTTTTGTTTGTTTGTATTTTTTTGGGGGGGTTGAGGTGTTTATCCAGTATGCATGTATGTTTAATCTCAATTTTTTTTTTTTGATTTTTGGGATGTTAATTTAACCAACTTATAATGTTCCTGCAGTTGTGCTCTGTGCTCTGCTGTCCAAATCGTTTAGTTATTATAATGCTGTACTCTAATTACTTCAGTTTGTTAAATTTAATTAAAACTACATGCTTACATAATGATGATTGTTAGGCATAGGCTTCTTTTGAAGTTTAAGAAAGAGCTAGTTTCTGACTGCCGTTCGACTTTTGAGTATCTTGGATTAGTACGGGTGTGGAATAAGAGGGACCACCTTCCTGTTTGTGGTCTATATGTTCAATTGTCCTCTAGGGTCCAGAAATTTTAGCAGCTACAGATTTTTAAGTCCTCCTGTCCTGCTTACACTTTGTGTTTTGATGCATTATCACGTACGCTCTTTATAAATCTTTAGGACTGTAGGCCTTGATCGGTCATCTTATTCGATTTTTTTTTTAATGCTCATTCAAATGATTTCCAGGAGGGCTCCTATATTATTTTTTAGAAAGGAATTCATGGAAACAAGTAACTACAACTGGTTATGACGAGCCTAGAGATGCATGAGATACATCGTTGGAGTTGGTGGAATTCCTGAATGAGTTAGGTTAAGTCATGTTGTTATTGGACTTAGAGGAACCCATCTTTGATTTAATAATACTAATGGCTTGTCACATTTTTTTCATCAATGAAAAGGACATAGTACTGAAGTAGAGAGGTGAGGGAAATGATCTATACTCTAAATCACATTTTACAACCATGATTTTGGGAGGGAGGACAACGTCAGTTGTTTAAAAAATAGGTCATTAGCTTTTACAAACTAAATTGAAACCAGAAAACAACTTTTAAAGAATAGTTACTCTAACATGTTCACTAATTTTTTGCTCTAAAAAGATAACTGACTTTTTTTTCAAAATAACTTCCAAGCAGCCTATTTTCTTCCTGAACAACACCCAACCATTCCAGAGATTCCCCCACCTTATAGATTATCTCGTTGGTTTTGATCCTTCATTCCTGTGCACTGTGGGTTAATATTGCCGATATAATTATATTGAAAATATCAGTACTTCGTCTGTTTTGTTATGTTCATTAAAATGCCTTCTGTTGTATTGTATCAACTAATGTATTATGGTTTGATTTTATTTTTATTTTGAAAATTTTCTCCAAGTATAGTGGAGAGGGAAGTGGCAGGCAGGGATTAGATGTGCAAGGGCTGACTGGCCATTATCTACTTTAAAAGCCAAACCTAGACATGACAGGAAGAAGTATTTTGTGGTCTTTTTTCCACACACAAGGAACTATTCTTGGGCAGATGCATTGCTTGTTCGTTCTATTGAGGAATTTCCTCAGCCTATTGCATACAAAAGTCACAAAGCTGGTTTAAAATTGGTTGAAGATGTAAAAGTTGCAAGGAGATTTATAATGAAAAAACTTGCTGTTGGCATGCTGAATATCATAGACCAATTTCACCTCGAGGTTTGTATATGATCCACACTTCTGTATTCCGTTTATCATAGTAATGAGCTGTGAAGTTACTTGAGTTGTTATTTTCCTGCTTGTTCATTTTTGGGCCGTGTTCAATTTGATTGATGCAGGCTCTGATAGAGAGTGCACGTGATGTAATGACTTGGAAGGAGTTTGCCATGGAAGCTTCACGCTGTAATGGTTATTCTGATCTTGGTAGAATGCTCCTGAAGCTGCAGAATGTAAACTTCTATTTTTCTTGATGGTATATGAGATTGAAATAACAAAATTTTTATTTTGATTTCATGATTCTTATTTCCTGTTACCAAGTGCTCTTTCAATTGAATCTGATTTAGATGCACCACTATATTTCTGGCCTTTAAATACTTTTTGTTGTGGCATCCATTTGTTATGATATAAATACTAAAGGCTGGCATAGATTATTCACAGGAAAGATCGAGGAGACTAGGAGAGCCATATGTTTCCATCTAATAACTTGAGTTCAAATATGATGTGGCTGGCAAGTGTTAGCAATGGCATGGCAAAATAATTAGGGTGCATACAGTTCTCTTCGATTTGGGTTTCTTTAGACCGAAAATCAAACTGTGCTATTCAATTTGCCATATGTGCAAACTGATTTTTTTTTTCTTTTTGTACAAACTGGTTTAAACTGAATTGGTTTGGTTTCCAGTTTTTGGCCTAATTCACATATATGGCTTGAATCTGAAAATGACTGTTTCTAATTTTGGACAACATATATGATTCAGGCATACATGACCTGTGCAATGCATGTTGGACATTTAGGTCCCATTTTGTTCATGATTTATAACAAATTTTTATAGTATCTATATATTTTTGAAAGATACAATAGGAAAAAAAAACTTTTATTTATTGTGTTTCTTGAATTTGAAAATGCATTTAGTAGCATAAATTGAAAACTGATTTTTGAATTTAAAAATTGGAAAATTGTGTTGGTGTTGAATTTTGGAAACATAAAAAATATTTTTGTTTGGTAGAATCCAATGTTTTAAAATTATAAAATTGATTTTTTCCTATTACCAAAATAAATAGAAAGGTTTATGTTTATTCTAGGTTTTGTCAATGTTTTAAACATGAAGCTTCATTTTTCAGAAAACCTCACTTTGTGTTTTCATAATTTTGAAATATTGAATCTGAAAACATTAGAAGAATGTTTTTTAAAATTGACACAACTGGATTACTATTTCTGAAATAATTCTCAAACGTGAACTCAATATATTTATAATATGGGTTAATATATGTATAACATCCCTTGTATTAAAAACATGAAATTGAAAATCGATTAGATCCAGAAAGGCTCCTTACATTTTGAATTACGATTCTAGGCGTTTTTTCTGGCTCAATTCCACAATTTTCTCTCTATCATCTTTAGTTGGTTGAAAGGATCATGTTTATTCTAGGGTTTGTCTCAACTATGCTCAAAAACGTTTCTCTTTTTAAGATCTTCTTTCCACAATGTTTGGACTCTATGCTTCAACTTCTCCTCGTAGCTCTCTTATTATTCCTGTGAACGATTTCTCTTTTGGATAGTGATTAACTGATGTTTGTCCCTTTGTAGATGATTGTGCAGTGCTTCATAAATTCAGATTGGCTTCAAAATTCTTTGCATTCTTGGGTACAGCGATGCCAAAATGTTCAAACTGCAGAAATTATTGAAATGCTCAAGGAGGTAATGCCTTACCTGAGAACCTGGTTCTTTTGTCCCCATATTTCTGCTTGTCTCAAACATGTTGTTTTGATGGAGAATGAGGGGGGAAATGCAGTGGTAGAAAGGGGGGAAAATTGCAGGGATGAACCTGTCCTTTTTTATTTTGATGGGAAAATGCAACGATGAGCATGTCCTCTTTTCCTTCCTGTTCTTTTCTCCCTTGAGGGAAAGGAAGAACATCCCGTTTTTCTTTCACTTGGTGAAAGAGAAAATAATGAAATAGTGTAATCTAAGTGAGATGGAGGTAGGATAAATATGATGAAGAAGGAGGTCACCCTGTGCATTCTTGCTTTATCTGTACAAGACACTTTACAGGAACCTTTTACATCCTATTTAAAAACTAACAAAGGAACAAGCCTCGTTGTAGACTTTTGGAAAAAGTTTTTTCTCTTTAGTGCTCACCTTCCTTTTCCTTGCCTACAAAATGGTCTGGATATCTTTAGATAGAAACTCCACCCTTAGACTAGTTTAAAGAATCTAAACTACCTTAAACTTTGTAAGTTATTAAGATCAAGAGACTCTCGGATAACAACTCTGTCCATTTAGGTTTTGGAATTTAAATCAAACTTCCTTAATTTAAATTCCCTATCTCTTGGCTTTGGCCTTCAAGAGTCCATGTTATTGGGTATTCTTCATGATTTAGCTGATCCTTGATTCTTTACAACCGCATGCTTATCCAATTTTCCTAGATTCATTGGGAGTTCATTACAAAGGAATCTTTTTGTTGGCACCTTCCTTGATCCACACCTTGGATAAGATATCATTAGATTTGACTTCAAAGATTTCCCTCACTTGTCTCATCCATTTACACGATACTAAGATTCAACTTAAATTTCCAATCTCAGTTCATTTGCCCATCACATGCTTGCTACTTGCTGCTCGCCAATGTGTTCAACATAATCTTGCTTGCATGTTACCTTGTGCTTCATAGTTTGAGCTGCACCTTTGCATATGTGCATCTCCATGCGCACTGCCATGCACATGGTGCTGTGCCTACACTGCAAGCACGGTGCTCGCAGCTTAGTGCATGGAGCCTCAATTCTTACATCTTGCACACCTATGCCATGACAATCAATCTCACGCCCAGTCTCATGCTTGCCCACAAGCTCCATGCTAGTCACGACTTGTTGGACATCCCTAGAATAGTTACTTGGTCAAGTACCTCACCTCGATCTTCTTGTAACGCGAGGAGTGTAGTGACATAGGTGCTCTTCTCTTTCCTCTTCATTTACCAACTAATTTGAGGGCTGCCAGGCTCCTACCCTCCTTCATTGGTTGCTACTTGCTAATAGGTGTCTAATAGGAAGTGGTTGGAAACAGTGTTTTCTCATCATCAATGAGCATTTTTCTCCACTATTGAAGCGAGGACACCTTTACCTTCATGAAAAGTCGATGTTTAAAATCAAATCAAAATGAGATTGCACACTCCTTCCCAAGCTCCTATTCTGAGATTAGTATTGGCCATCTCTTGACTTGGCTGAACCACTGAATTGACATCTTTGACGTTTGAAGTTGTCTGGCCTACCTCATAACTTCTAACTGTCCGTCATCCTCAAAGGAATACAGTTGTTGGTTTCCATGATATCCAACATTGCTTTTATGTTCCTGCCAAACAAACAGTGAGTTGCCTTTGCTTCAAGTTTTGGGAAAAGGAAAATGACAACTTGTTTGCAACCCAAATGCATAGGTTGTAGATTCAGGGCTAAATTTATATAGCCCATGGTCCCGCCTCATTCCTGAGCCCCAATAAAGCTGCTTTTAGATTATTGCAACTTTTTTTTTTTATTAGGAAACGAAACTTTAGATTATTGTAACTTGTAAGCATGTTTTGTATACTACTTTATTTTGCCATTGCCCCCATTGCCTCAAATCAGCAACAAATAGATTAGGAAAAAGAGAAATTTCAAACTTTGACAACTGTTACCAACTCCAAATGGGTATGAATTGTAGGTTCAGGATAAATTTTTTGTATCCCACACATTCTTGAACCCTAACAAATTTTCTTTTAAAGGGTCAAAAACATGCATATAGCACTCATATTTGGCTACAAGTTAGAAGCACGTTTAAAAAAAAGAATTATGAAGTTCTCTCCAAGAAAACAATTGATGAATGCTTTATTAAATGTTTTATCCTCAATTTATCACACTTGAATCACATATTCTTTGCTAACAATTTTTTGTTAAATATTCGTGAGTGTCTTGGACTAGCTTATGTGCATTTTAACAAACTTCCCAACCTTATAACATTTGTTTTGGTAGTTGAGAAACTTGTAAAATTTTGATATTCTAGGTAGGTGGCCACGATTCTCAATCATGAGAGTTTTCAACTTCTCTACATTAAAAAAAATCCTTTGTGTAGTGATTTCCATTGCAGTTTCCCTTGTGTGTTAAATTTTGCTGTTTGGACTTCTTAGAGTTACTTTCCAGTCTTTCGGTCCAAAATTTCCCCGAGAAATGAGAAAGTTTCATCCATACCCTCATTAGTTACCACGGTAATCATTACTCCTACCATCTAACTTCCTTCAGAAATACCCTACACATAAAGCAATAAGATATAAACTATAATATTTTACCCATTTAACCTTTAGATTACACAACCAACCTTAAAACTCAAGATCTAAAAGTTGAAATTCCCCAAATCACACACAACCACTCTTCAAATTCAAACTTGATTTTCAAATCTGAACTTACAATCGGACAATTGAAATTCACCTAATCACGCAATTCAATCTCCAAAAAAAACTTCCACTGCATTCTCTGTAATTTCTATCACTGGTTGAACAACATTGATATTGATCCTCACTTGCCACTCAATTAATTAGGTACATCATAAATATTCATATTGATTATACATTCATCTATCAATTATCAATAACTAAATTACATATGTCATTGATATTCATATTACTAATGCATTCATATTTTTCTATCAATTAATTATACATTAATTATCAGCATTTTACCCTCAAAATGTATATCAACAATATTCATATACTACTAATATCAGCAAATCCAGAAAAATTACGAAACATCCACAAAATGTTCCCCCTTTGAAGCAATCAATATTCAACACTACCATTTGATATTTTTTTCCCATCATTTAAAGAAATACAAGATAAAATGTATCTACCAAGATCATATCTTGTTAAAGAAAGAACTAGCAATATCAATTTTTTAAGCTAAACTTCCACAAGTTTATATTCTACATGTTTAGCACACCATACAAATAATCGCAGGAATTATTTCTATCACCCAAAAAAAGAAAGAAATTTAAGACTTGCCTCGTAGCAGAGCCAAAAATTAGAAAGAAAAAACTTCAACTAACAGCCCAAAGTTTACCCCCTTTGTAGCAGCTCAAATAGCTCGTTGGAACCTCCCCTTCTTCTTCTTCTTTTAATTTTTCTTCTTTAATAATTCTTTTATGGTAACTTTCTGGTCATTTCTCTTGAAGTGCAGTGTAATTTTGTAGAGACAGCATCAACTGCCTAACTTTTTTTTTCTTAATTAGGAAATAGAGAAATGTGGTATTGAGAAATAAGCTTTTATTATTCAGTACTGATGGCCAAAAGCTCATGCTATATCAAAGGTTCAGTGATCTAGTTTCTCTTTCCTTTTATAGGAATTGGCTGATGCTATTTTGTGGGACAAAGTGAACTCTCACGGTGATGCACCAGTGCAGCCTACTTTTAGTTCTGTGTGGAAAACCTGGAAGCATGAAGTTACAAAATGGTTTTCAATATCTCCCACCCTTCCCATTACCAGAGGCAAAGAGCAGCAGACTGTTGAAGCTTTCTTAGCTACAGCTCTCCAAGTCAGCAGGAAGAGGCCCAAGCTTGAAATTCGTCGTGCAGAGGCACATGCTTCACTGATGGAATCAAAGTGCTCAGATGAAGCTATGGCTCTTGATATTGATTCTGGTTTTTTCAATAACCGAAATAGTTTAAATGCTAAATTAGCATCCGAATCTCACAAAGTAGAGGCAAGGGAGATTGTTACATCAGCAGGCTCTCTCAGTACTGTACATGGTAGGTTGGCTGGGATTGTAGTTCAAACTGGAAATTCGGATCAAGCCTCTTGCAAGGATATGGAACTGAGACCTCGTACTGAAGTAGCTGCCGAAAAACTCTTAAATTATGGTAATAAGAACCGACAATGCATAGCTTTTATTGAATCCAAGGGAAGGCAGTGTGTTAGGTGGGCCAATGAGGGTGATGTTTACTGTTGTGTGCATTTATCCTCTCGTTTCACAGGCAACTCTGATAAGAAAGAACAGACTCGTTCTGTTGAATCACCAATGTGCCAAGGTACTACTGTTCTTGGAAGTAGGTGCAAGCATCGATCTCTATTTGGCTCCTCATTCTGTAAGAAGCACAGACCAAGGAGTGAAACAAAAACGGAGTCAACTTCCCTCGAAAATAAGCATATTGAGAAGCAACAGGACATTTATAGTGTAGAAGACACCAGTAATAAAGAAATAAAGTTTGATAGAGATGTTGGAAATCCCCTTGGAGTGGACGAGGGTGATGTGACCAATAATGGAAATAGCTCATCTGATAAGCTTGAGCATCATGGAAAAGATTCTATTGCCTCAGAGGTTCGACACTGTATTGGCTCTTGCGAACATATTGACAGCAATCCATGTTTAGAAAGCCCGAAACGCCATTCTCTATATTGTGAAAAACACCTACCTAGCTGGCTTAAACGTGCGAGAAATGGTAAGAGTAGAGTAATATCGAAGGAAGTATTCATGGATCTTTTAAGCGACTGTAACTCACAAGAGCGAAAGATACATTTGCATCAAGCCTGTGAGCTATTTTACAGGCTTTTTAAAAGTATTTTATCACTGAGGAATCCAGTTCCTATGGAGGTTCAATTTCAGTGGGCACTTTCGGAAGCTTCTAAAAATTTTGGAGTTGGGGAACAGTTTATGAAATTGGTTTGTCGTGAAAAGGAAAGATTACAAAGGACATGGGGATTCGATGCTGAAGAAGCACAACTTTCCTCACCTTCGATGGAAGTGCCAACTTCAGGGCCATTATTAACTTCAGGTAATTGCAATGATGATTCGAGTATCAGATGCAAAATTTGCTCCGAAGAATTTGTTGATGACCAAGCACTCAGTACTCACTTCATGGATGGTCATAAAAAGGAAGCACAGTGGCTGTTCAGAGGTTATGCTTGTGCCATCTGCCTCGATTCGTTTACCAATAAGAAAGTTTTAGAAACTCATGTGCAGGAGAGACACCATGCACCATTTGTTGAGCAATGCATGCTTCTGCAGTGTATTCCTTGTGGCAGCCATTTTGGGAATGCTGAACAATTATGGTTACATGTAGTTTCTATTCATTCTGTTGATTTTAGATTGTCAAATTCTACTAGGCAGCATAATTCTTCGTCTGGTGAGGATTTCCCAGTCAAACCCAAGCAGCGTAATGTAGTTTCTAAGGCGAATGACAACAAGAATGTAGGTGGTTTACGAAAGTTTAATTGTAGGTTCTGTGGTTTGAAGTTTGATTTACTGCCTGATCTTGGTCGCCACCATCAAGCTGCACACATGGGGCCAGGTTTAGCTAACTCTCGACCTGCAAAGAGGGGATTTCATTATTATGCTTATAAATTAAAATCTGGGAAGCTTGGTCATCCTAGATTTAAGAAGACTCTAGCAGGTGCGTCAAATAGGATCAGAAACAGAACAAAAGCTGGGATGAAAAACCATATTCAAGCTTCGAAGTTACTAAGCACTGGAAGCATAAACCTTCAACCTCATGTGTCCCAGTTAGCAAGTTCTCGTAAATTGACCCAAGGTTGTTCAACTGTTGCAAAGGCATTGGTTTCTGAGATTCAGAAAAGAAAATTATCACCTACCAATATTGACATTTTGTCTATTGCTCACTCTGCCTGTTGCAAGGTCAATTTTAAAGTCCTTCTGGAACAGAAGTTTGGAGTATTACCTGAATATTTTTATCTTAAGGCAGCTGAATTATGCAGGGAAAAAGGCGAAGTTAACTGGTATATCAAGGGATTTGTTTGTCCTAAAGGATGTGAGACACTTGAGGATCCTCTTTTGCTTCCCCATTTGATGCCTCATCCAAATGGTTTTGGAGGCCACAAGAATGCACGCACTCCTGATCCTGTGAGTAGCAAATGGAAAGCTCATGGATGCAGTTATGTCATCGGTTCTCATCTTTCAAGCCAGCAGCTTAAGGAAAAGGCCGTCATTTTGTGTGAAGATATAAGCTTTGGCCAGGAATTAGTTCCTGTGGTCTGCGTAGCTGATGAAGGTCAAAGGAAGTCACCTCACATATCTCTAGCTAACTCTGATGGTCAAAATGTTGAATACTCCATGCCTTGGGAGAGTTTTACCTATATTAAGAAACCATTGCTTGATACATCCCTCGCCATTCATACGGAGGTAGTTTTATATGAATAACTTTTTGTCTCAAGACTAATGTTAAACTGATATAAATTCTTGATTTCAACGCACTTTCTTTTTCTTCAATATGAAAATTATGTAAATTAAATGTGAGTTCTCTTATTTATGTTATTGTTCGTGACACATATCTGTACTTATTTCTAGTGTTTTTCATAGAGGTCCTTATGATTTAACTACCAAATGGGTTGGTATAGATTTCCTTTTACAACCTGCATATGCATCCTTAGTTGAGAGGCAGACATGTGTTTTATTCGTTTGTACCATCCAGGATAATGCCTATTGTTCTGGCTTTGGTGGGCATTAAAATGCTTTTCATTTATAACTTCTGAGCATTGTTTCTGTGTAAACCTAATTATGATTGTATATTTTCAACATACACAATGTAAAGTCACTTTTATATTTGACATTGTGCCCAGAGTTTGCAGTTCGGATGTGCCTGCTCTCGTTCACTCTGTTCTTCTGAAACATGTGATCATGTATACCTCTTTGATAGTGATTATGAAGACCCAAAGGACATTTATGGGAATCCCATGCGTCGCAGGTTCCCATATGATGAGAATGGTCGTATTATTCTGGAGGTATGTGACATTATTTTCCAGCCAACACAGTCCCGTTTCTTGAAGTAACAATCGTTTTTGATCTACTGCCGTACTCTTTATATATTGTTTATTAATTATTCCCACCTTCTCTCTCTTTGGTTTTATCTACTTGCTAGTTTTGTTAAGTTTAACTTGATAATTCGATTTACTCATACCTATTTGTTGCTTGACAACGACAAATTTGTTCTTTTCTTCTTTATATGAAACATAAATGTGTCTTAAGTGTGCTTTGTTGACATTAAATAAACTTGCAATCTCTTTTGATTTTTATTCATTCATCTGCTGTTGCATCATCTTCTCTGGACCATTACGAAGCTATTGGGCCTGGTTCTTAAAAGTCTTTAAATTTTAAAACCTTAATCCTTTTTGTTCCGACCTTTAATGTATGATTTTTCTTAGATTGAATTTTTTCCTTCTGCAGGAAGGTTACCTTGTCTATGAGTGTAATGAAAGTTGCAGCTGTAGTAGAACCTGTCCAAATAGAGTGTTGCAAAATGGAGTTCAAGTGAAACTTGAAGTCTTCATGACAGAGACAAAGGCAATTTCTTCTTTATGTGCCTTTTGTTTTTTTTTTTTCCTGCTTAACTTGTATATAACCTTTAGTTTCCTAGCTGGTGTTTTCGGTAGTTTCTTATATGAATTTGTAAAAACAACACAGGGATGGGCAGTGAGGGCTGGTGAAGCCATACTGCGTGGCACATTTATTTGTGAATACATTGGGGAGGTGTTGGAGGAGCAGGAAGCAAACAGGAGACGTGACAGGTTTGTATGATTTTTTGAAGTTCTCTTTAAAATCAGTTTTTTCTCTATATATGATCCAATATATCTTTCATTAGGTATAACAGTGAAGGCAACTGCTATTTCTTGGATGTGGATGCTCATATTAATGACATTAGCAGATTAGTTGAAGGATCAGCTAGATATATTATTGATGCCACAAATTATGGAAATGTTTCCAGATTCATAAATCACAGGTGAGCAAAGATTTATGTTCCACGTGTTCTTTCCACTCGCTCAGACAATTGTAATTTTACCTTGTATTTCCGAATCTTTTATGACCATTTTAAGACCAACCAATTTGCGAGCAACAAATTTATTCTATGCTCGGGATAATTTCTTCTGAATTTCCGGAAAGCTGCTAATCAGTTCCTTTAGAACTATTTTTACCACATATTATATGCAAAATACACGATTAATGGAATAGGCTACTGGTGTTCTATGCTAAGATTCTTTATTTATCTAATAGCATTTAACTGATTATATTGCTAACAATTATATTAATCACTAACAATTATATTAATCACATATTGTTTTGTGTTATTATTCAATGTGAAGTTTTGGGAGTCAGTTAATGCTGTATTGTGCATTTTCAAGAGACGTAGATCTCTACTTTATTACAATTGAAAATCTTCCTTGGTTGCAGTTGCTCACCAAATCTTGTAACTTACCAAGTCCTTGTCGAAAGCATGGAATATCAACGCTCACATATTGGATTGTATGCAAACCGGGATGTAAGTGCTCGCTTTAATAATATGATGGATTCCAGAGCATATTTCAGTTTCTAATTATTGTGCAACTGGTGAACCTTAATTATTTCAGTTTCAGAGCGTATTCCAACCAAGTTTAGGACCTTTTATTGATATTCTACTGGTGCTCTTACTTGAGATCTATGTTAGGAATCTTATTTCAGAAACATTCTGTATAAGCAAAGACAATCTTCATATAAAGATTCGTATACATGTATTTGTGCAGATACCTACTGGTGAAGAGCTGACATTCAATTATCGACGCGAGCTGTCGCCTGGAGGAAATGGCTGTGAATCTTCAAGTTGCTGAGGCCACCTTATGTTAAAAGCATTTGAAGAATATGTACACCTATCATTTGAGGGAAAAAGATCTGGAGCTTTAAATTTTGGAACACGAGCAAGAGAGGTTCTGAGAGCACACGCCTTGCACGTTTTGAGTATTATTTAAGGTCTTATTCCCTCATCTAGCCAAGCAACTCCCTCAGCCTGGAAACTGTATTGTTGGAATCAGAGGAAAATGGTAAAATGAATTTTCTGTATGTAGGAACTTGTTACCAGTTGAAAAAATGTCGATGCCCTTCCAACCTTCTCTAGTTTGTAGTTTCGGATTTATCTTATTTCACTGCTGGACCAACTTAGTTTAGCAAATTGTAAATGCTTTTTTTTTGTTCTCCAAAGTTTAATGAAGTTTTAGGAATAAATATTTCCTTTTTTTCATTTTGGCTGTTGTGATGGGTTGTTTTGAAGTGTATCATAATTCATAACTGTGGCAGATCATTCAATTGTTCATCAGAATAGATCAATTTTATCAAGATTTTGCGTTATAAATTGGAAAACATATGGAACTAAAGCAATCAACATTGAACTGAAAAACATTCTCCCTTCTTTTGAAGTTTCTATAGTAAGATTTGTCCAACATGATTCAGAATTTCATTCTGCCCTCTTGCACCCAGAAGAAGAAAAAGGGAAGTCCATAACTAAATGCCACCAACGATGCCATTCCTGCAACCACATTTCCATACTCAAAATCAGACGTAGATTCAAATTGAAAACGTTGTTTAGGCAGAAAAAGTACATGGACTAAAATGAAATCTAAACTACAGAACTCCGTCTTGAAAAAAAGAGGAGAGATTGAGCTAGCCTTACCATATGAGATATATCTTGGAATCACTCTTTTACTTTTACTTGTTCTGTGAATTTTTGAGAATGATGATGCTGCTGCTATCAGGTGTAAAATCATGGAAGACACAACCAACCCACTTCCTGTTTTCTCCCTCACCACTCTCTCACTTAAATCTAGAGAGAGAAACCCTGAAATTCCATTCACATAATCCTCTGCTACCACCTTCACCCACAAACATATTCCAAGTCCCAGTGTTGCCTTAGCAACACAACTCATGGCTTCTATGGAGGCATCCCAGTTGAGAAGATTCACAGCACAGGCACATCCATAGAGTGGAATCCACAAATACCAATCTGTCAAAGTCGAGATCAGAACTTAGAAAAATTATTGGATGTGACCACCACAACATGACTACTCCCTAATAATTCTAATAACTATTTAGAGCATGTTTGAAATCTATATACTCCGAATAACTTGATTCAACTGTGTAAAACTACAAATGATGCCATAACTGCTTGTTTTCCAAACAATTTCAACCAGTTCCCAAATCGAGATCCAGTTTATGAAGATAGTCTAGTTTTTATTAAACTTTTTTTGTTTTCAGATCACCATCAACAGGAAGCAGCCTAAGATTTTGAAAAGTTTGGATCTTTCATTTGCCAGTCTGTTAATTGAAGGGTAAGAAGAAAAGGGTTTGGAGTACCAGGATCGTTAAACTGAACAGCTGTGGAATAAGCAAACAGAAACGCCATTGACAGAGAGCAGCTGCTGTATAACTTGGAGGGTGTTGCCATTTTCTCTCTTTTTTTTCCAGAGCTTATCCGATCGAACAGCAACCCTTTCTATATGGTCAACGCTAAACCATTTTGAATCTGGTTTTAATATGATTAAGAAAACTATAACTTTTAGTTGTATCAGACATGGCTTAAAGTTTCCTTTGTCGGTTGAAAATTTAATATTACTCACATGGGTTTGGTGGAAAGTTGATAACTAATCATCTATGAGGTTTTGTCAATCAAAGTTTAATGGAAAATTGATGCAGATTTTGAGAAAAAAAGGGTTGTGAGTCAACTTAAAACAAGTTTGTAATCTAAGGCAGCCCAATTAAACTAGATAGATTAGATTTCTCCCATTTCCCATCATAAAATTTCTTGAGTTCTCAAATAATTATGAGTTGTTTTTAAATTGAGGAGTGAGAATAATAGCATATGATGATGAGTGAGAAAGGAATATGGAAGAGAAGGTGCAAGAATAATAATGGGCATGCAATGCCTTATGATTTGGCAGCAAAAGCATTATTCTTTTTGCATGGTCCTTTCCCTGTTTTGTTTGAGGTAAAAGATTCTCTGTGTTTTGTCATATGTTTTGTAACATTTTTGATTAAAAATGACAGATGAATGAAACAACAGAAAAGTTCAACTTGTATCAATTGGAGTAAAAAAAAAAGGCAGTTGAAGTTGCAGTAAATGTAGCAGTTATACCAAACCAAAAGCTTTCTATGGTATGCTGTAAGATGTAACAAAAAGATAAAAACAAGAAAAGAAAAAAAGAAAGAGAATTTGTGTATATTGATTCATTCTCCAAAAGTGAATGTTATTATCTTCCTTTACATGTAGAAAAAAACTAGAATTTTTCGACCTTACTTTTCACTATAATGGTAAGGTTGATGATGTAGATAGTGATATGATTATTTGTGACAAACTAGCCACATGTATGGCTTTAATCCAAGCGTACAATTGTGAATACCTCTATTAAATGAAACTTGTGTTATTATTTATTGAACGAAGTCCATATTATCTTAACTGATAATGATATTTAAAAATGGTTTGTATGATCTAGAAAGTAAGATAATGCATATATACAATGAACACAATCCTAACAAAGTAGTTATTAATATCATCGAATAGGGTGGAGGAGAAAGGCCATTATTTTTGGAGTGACACCCTCCACAACCTTTCTTTCCCCCATAATGTGTGCCCCTTCTACCCATGTAGTCTTTTATAATGAGAAGAATAAGTGGAGGCAACATACTAATGTTATCTAGGAGACAACACTTCTTAAATAAAGATACACTCTAATGAGCACACATGAATGTAATAGGTCTCCAAAATTGAATGGCCAGAAGAAGTTGAAAATGGCTTATCATGTATGAGCCAACCTAGATAGAAGGCTCTTGAAAGTGATTGATGTTGTTGTTAGCGTGATGACTCCTATGTATTTAATAAAACTAAGAGCAAGGAGGAAATTTTTTGACAAAAATAGACTATGGCTTAGAAGATAGGCAATTCAAGAAATTTGTTTAAGCTTATTACAAATATGTCATTACACTTTTAAAAAGTTATCCTAAAATTATATTAAGTTTTCAATCTCATACATATCAATACCTAACATTTTCTACATATATTGTAATACTTATTCAATAAACCATCTTTAAATTAGATCGTTGATAACATCATCTATCATGGCGTTAGAATAAGAAATGTTATTAATAGAGATTTCGTGCTAAACTCGAAACTCACAAATGAAAATGAAAATGTGGAAGAGGGTTAGTGAGTTTTGCATTAAAAGTGAAAGGGGGGGTTTTTGGAGGTGGGAAAGGCTAAGTTTTGTAGGTTAGAAATTAAATAAGAGTATGTTGAAAGGAAAGGTTTTGCCAACGAGGCCACGACCTTTGTTACATTTGGAGTAGTCGCCATTGGCCCATTTTCATTGCTCATCCATCTCTCTCAATTATTTTCCCCTCCTACCCCATTTATTAATATTAATCACAATACCCTCTTACATATTTTATTTTCTTTCTTTTTTAGTGAAATATAATATGAACCACTTTTGAGAGTTGATATAATTACTTCAAATTTTCAATTTTAAACTTATGCAATTAAACCTTACCAATTACCAACTCATATCTAGTAGATTGAATTGCTTCTTGTTATGTCAATACCGCTAAACTTTTAGTTGGCTTTTTGTTGCTTGACATAGAAAGAAGAGAATTGAGAAAGTCTACAATTTCATTCAATCACAACTCCAAATCAATACATACGCTAAAAATAGCAACAACTAAATTTAGTAAACTCTAACTCTTGGTATTCTTTAGCACAAGACTCTCCTTTAATATTTTTAGTCCACTTTCTTTGATTGTTAACTAATACTTTTCAGAAGTTAAGACCATAATAGTTTAATGGTAAAAGTTCACTTGTTTACTCTAAACTTAAGTCAATTTTAACCTTGAACTAAAATAAGTTGTGAGATAATCAACATCCTCAACTAGTTAAGTTTCTATTATTATTATTTTTTTCTTTTGAAAAATTTGCTCTTGTGACTAGACAATGCTATTTTTGTGGGATTTTTTTTTGTTGGATATTTCTTAGTTGGATTTTGACATTTTATTGTGGAATTTTAGCATTTTATTTATCTGCCTCTTTTCATGGCTAGGTTCTAAGTATTTTTTGTGATTGATAATTTGGATATTTCTGTGACATTTTGAATATTTTGTTTGTTGATTTTTGTGTGATACATTGGATGGTTCATGAGCAATTTTTTTAACTTAATTTGAAGAGGTATTAATTGAATCACTTATTCAAGTTAAGATTCATTTTTATGAAAATGAAAATTAAAGATTAAAATGGGTTGAAAATAATGGGTATCAAAATCATAGCATGTGATAATTATATTCATTTAAAGCTATTTCTTACTTCCATTAAAACAGAAATAATACCACACTCAATAATTGCACTCAAGTCCCATTATAATTCATCAACCACAAAACCTAGAAATCAAAACCGGAAATTAAAAAAAAAAAGAAAAAAGAAAAAAGAAAAAAGAACCAAGTCAAAAAGCTTTCCCAAGACAATGTTTCATATTTTGTCATCTGATCTGGCTGCATGATGGTGATGTTGTCTACTCTCTCTCTCTAAACCAAATACTGCAAAATTAAAAACAAGTGGAAAAATGAAAAAGAAAGGGGAAGAACAAAACAAGATAACAAATATCTTCAAGAAGCTTTGAATTTTAATTATTACTTAAAATATGGGCCCCAACATGGAATTTTCACAAGAGATTAAAGATGTCCACGGGGCGGAGTGGGATCAGAGATGGCTTCCTTGTCCCCGTTCCCACCTCCCATTTCATTCTCCATCCTCGCAAAATTTTCCATTTAATTCTGTAGGGATCAAGGCGGGGATTTCTTGCGGGAAATTTGCGGATATCGGGTTCCCGAGAAATCATTCCTCATTTATATTATTTATTTATTTTTTAAATTTTGATTAATAAAATATTTTTTGGAAAATTTCTATTTAAATTATTAATTCATAATGATAAATTTCTATTTAAAGAGGATTTTTTTTAAAATTTTCTTTAGAAAAATAAAATAATACATCATAAAATATTAAATTTAGTATTTATTATATATATAAATATACATATTAAAAAAAATAAAGTAATCAGAGAGGGGGCGGAGACGAGGTCGAGAACGGAAAATACATTCTCCATCCTTATCCCCGTTTAGCTAATGGAAAAAAAATTTTCCCCACTCCATTCCCATTTAAACGAAAATTTCCTTCCTCCTCAGGGGCGGGTCCCTGCGGGCCCGTCTCCACAGGAAAAATGGGACCCGCCCCCCAAACAATAAACATCTCTGCAAGAGATGTACTAAAGAAAGCAAATTTTGATTGGAGGAGAGCATTATGAAATTTGAGCTTTGACAAATGAGGTTGCTTTGGGGAAGATGAGGTTGTTCCCAATTATTTAAAATCCAAGTTGAATTTGCTTTGACTAAGATTGTGTATTTCTCAAAAAACCCATTAAATTCTTTTAATCCAAATCTCAGTTCCATAATTCAATTAGGCCCACCAACACAACACCAACATCATTTAGATTGCTTTTGTTTGTTCTTAGTAATTTATGACATCAGCCCTCTTATCTCTTAATCCAAGTGTTTTTAACTTGATTTTCAAGTTTAACAATCTTGAAATGAGAGTTAGCAAACCAAACATGTAAGAACAAGGGGCATTCAGTGAAGCTCAAAAGAAGACATGTGCATGTTGTTAGGATTTTTGGACCCTCCCCATCATTTTCAATTATCATCAATCCCCCTCTATGAATATCCAAACCACTAATCAGTAGCTTTCACTGAGAAAAATCAAAGAAAAGAAAAATTGTTCTGTTTCTGGAGATGCCCTTTTCCTCCATTATTGCTCCCACTTTGAGCTCTCTCTCAACTGAGCAATATCGAGAAGGGCAGTTCTGTCACTATACTGAGAAAGCGAAGGGGCTTCTCATTTTGGGGCATGCCTAGAATAATATCCACAGATGCAACAAACCCAATAAATTTTTTAAAGTAGAATTGGAAATGATGAGGAGGGGAGGGGCGTGCCTGTTTGATTATTGAGAAAGCTTCGTTGGTGCGTAACAGAGAGAGATTGCAGAGCAAAAAAGTTGGGCAAATAAATTCTGAGAGACCCACATGGAGATACAATCATCAAAAGTGAGATGAAGGCAAATCGGTAAGTGATAAAGTAGCCATACCCACCTCTTCTTTTCGCCTTTTTTTTTTGCTTTTTTCTTTTGTGGGTCTTCTGGTTTTTTCTTTAATTCACAAAGTAAAAGCCTCTCTTCACTAATTATTCCACTTACAAGGCTTTGTTCGTTGGTTCCCTTGATGCTTGACATCGGAGCTCCCTTTTCAATCATATTACTCTGTCGTGGTTTCGAATAAGAGGTGGGTTTTCTCAGGCTTCTCAGGTTTTCACTTTGGCGGTGATGGTATCGCATTAGAGAACTGATGGTGATGAGTTTTGGGTTTTTGGAAAGCTTTCAGAATCTCTACTCTGTAAGTGAATGATGAAATTCAGTACGCGGGTGTTCGAGTTTTTTTAGGTTTTCTTCAGAAAGAAATGTACGAGGCTGCGAATCTCTTGATGGTGCTTTAATGCTTTCGATTCTGAAGCTAATTAGGGAAGAAGGGGCAATAAGAATACGAAGTGCTTTTGGATGAGAATACAGTTCTTCCATTTCATCTTTCTGCTGAATTTAGTTCTCTGTCGTCTGATCTGATCTCTTCTTATATCAGAAAATTATGAATTGCGTACTTCAATTTTAGTTAGAGTTGCAATTTGTGCATGTGGTTGTCCAGTTCAAAGCTTGGAGTCTTTGATTCAGAAAGTAGGAGGCTGTAAGTTTCCGTTATCTTGCTTTTCTCTTTTATCTTCGAGTACAATATTTTTCTTGTGTAGAATGCTTTTGCGGCTGTCCTGAGGTGCACTGGATCTTTTGTTCTTAATGATCCATTTTCCCATTGTTAAACAAGCTGCAATAAATCAATAAGAATGGCTGAAATAAGGTTAACTAGATTAGAACAAGGCCAAACCAAGATTAAAAATGTGCCAATTGCTGTAACCCCAGAAGGTTTTTGGTGTTGCCCTTCTCCTGTTGTTTTCCAAAAGACCCTCAAAAATCAAAATCCTCTAAACAAGCCCAAACCTGCTTCCCCGCCCCCTAAGATCCCTGTTGAGAAGAAACCGACCCTGGTGACTGATAGAAAGCCATCGCTTACGAGATCACGGTCGGCTGCTGTTTCTGATAATGACCGAAAAGGCAATGCTGATACTTCTGGCTTGAGTGCCCCAGAGGTTGTACACAGGGTATCACGGCCTAAGGTTGAAAATATGCCGAGGAAAATAGCAATTGAGTTTGGTGAACCAGGGACAAGTAATATAAAGGTTGTTTTACTCGGGAAGCAAGGATTTTCGGTGAAGTTGAGTGTTCATAAGAACGTATTGATGGATAATAGTACTTTTTTTGCCAATAAACTTTCTGATCAAGAAGGCTCCTCCATGGAAATTGGTGATTGCGAGGATGTTGAAATATATGTTGAAACTGTGGGATTGATGTATTGCAAGGAAATGAAGCAATGGCTGATGAAGCAAAATGTTTCTCGTGTTCTGCGAATCCTCAAGGTAAGAAGCGTCTTCTTATAGTCATGGAATGTCATATTCATAAATTTCGAGGATATTGTTTTTTCTTCTGTGGGAATGTTCTTATGACGTTTTCGATATTTCATTTGATTGTTTGTGCTGCTTCCTGATTAAAGATTATAAATCACATAATGACGAATAGGATCTTGTTCACTAGGAAGATATGAGATGCTTATTACCTGTTGCAATCCTAGTTATTCAATAACAGAAATTCATTAAAAAGTACTTGATAGATTTTGGTGGGTGTGTCGTGATACAAGCATCGAAGTACTAACCGTTAAAAATAAAAACAGTGACAAGTGCAAGGTTTAGGTGGGGGACTTGCTTCTTCTTGGAAGCGTACTACACTTTTTACTCGTTAAACTTAGACCCGTGTATGACATAGTTGGGCACTCTTGTAACTTAGCTAAGTAGTATTAAGACCTTCCGAGTACTAGAATTATGATTCTTTTTCTCTTGAATGCTGTTTAGCTCAATTTTTAATACTTCATTCTTTTTTAGTATTGGAACAATAAACAAAAATAAAGTGGCCAGATGATGTTGAGTGGCTATAGTTGAAAGAATATCATTACTCTGGCTAGTGAAATGATGAAGTATTATCATTTTTTTTCCTGATATGTATCTTAAGATGCTTGGAGAAGCTATGTGGTCTCAGGTGTGTATATGAGGATGAGATGATGAAGACCTAAAAGACCCTTAGATAAATCTACTTTAATTACCAGAGGGTTAATATGTTCTTATTTCCTACTCCGCTCTACTTGATAGTTGCATTTATCGTCGTAAAGTTGAGGTAATATTTGATGACTGTATTTAGGTATTCAAGTGAGGTTGGATAAATCAAATCAGAAAATCAGTTCTAATTGTCAAGCATATATACTGAAAGTTTGGGCACTACATGAGTTACAGGAAAAGTCTTGGGGTAGAATTAATGGGCTAGTTTTAATTTTTGAATCAAATTTAAGGATATTTACAAATGTTATTTTTTTGTAGTGTTATCTTTTATTGCCAAGGCAATACTGTGGCATACGTCATTGCTTGTACATCTATCTCGCCATTTTGAAGAGATCCTGTTATTGTTTGTTACCATGAATTTTTCAAGTATGTGTAATGGACATAAAACTTACCTCAAAAGCTTATGCTTGTTTTGCAGGTTGCTGAATTTCTTGGTTTTAAGTCATGCATGCAGTCATGTCTAGAATATTTGGAAGCAGTCCCTTGGGTTGGTGACGAAGAAGAAGAAAAGGTTGTCACATCCATCCTACGACTTCAAAGTGAGGGCATTGGGGTGAGCCCGGTATTGAAACGAGTGTCTGCAGATGTGTCTAAGCCCCATAAAGATACTCTTTCCCATATCATTGAACTTGTTCTTAAAAGCAACGATGAGAGAGGCCGACGTGAAATGAAACTGGTGGTACTGAGGCTTCTTAGGGAGAACCAGAGTGTCCCAAGCCATGCGAATTCAGCTGACATTTGCAATGAAATTATTTACTCTTCTTGCAGAAGCTGTTTGACATCACTATTGTTCCTGTTCCAGCAGGCTGCTGAAACAGATTTTACTGACAGATCAATGGACAGGAAAGAACCAGTTTTGAAGCAAATTACTCTAGAGGCCGATAATCTTGCGTGGTTGCTTGAAATTTTAGCTGACAGGCAAGCGGCTGATGAGTTTGCAGTAATGTGGTCAAAGCATCAGGAACTAGCAGCCCTCCATGTGAAGTTGCCGATTGTATCTCGCTACCATGTTAGCTGCATAACAGCAAGGTTATTTGTTGGCATTGGCAAAGGAGAGTTATTACCTGCAAAGGATACCCGTAAGTTGTTGTTACATACATGGTTGGAGCCATTGATCAATGATTATAGCTGGTTAAAACACGGTTGTGGATCGTTTGATCGAAAGGTCGTGGAGGAAGGAATTGGTCGGACGATCCTCACTCTCCCTCTAGAGGATCAGCAAAACATTTTACTGACTTGGTTGGGCAGTTTTCTGAAGGTTGGGGATAGTTGCCCAAATCTCCAAAGAGCGTTTGAGGTTTGGTGGCGTCGGACCTTTGTTCGACCTTACATTGAGACACAAGGAAGCATTCACCAGCAAGATTGCTCAATCACACCCCAGTTTGAGCCTTGAAGATATGTCACTGCCACCATACTTAATATAATGGAATGTAAGTAAAGATATGTAATGTTCAAGCATTTCTCTCTGAGCAAAAGATGAACAAAACTGACCATTGGTTGGGCAATGTAGCTGCTGAGTGTATTGCTTATGGTTTATGTTGAATGAATTTCGAGCTTCGTCGAGAACGCTCTCGACAAAGTGAATTGCTCCGTTGTGAGTTAAATTTACAATGTAGTAGTATAAGCTGGATGTGCATTTATACTCTGAATGCACCTCAGTTTCATTACTCATCCTTGTAGAAGTGAAAATCAAAGTGTTGGCTGCTTTTTTTTGCCTTTGTTTCTTTAAGGGAGGTTATGCTATTGAAATTTACTATATTTTTTTTTAGTTTTCAAAACTTGGGCTTGGATTTTTAAAACATAGGTAAAAAAGTAGGTAACAAAATAAGGAAACTTGTAGGTAGAAGTAGTATTTATAGGCTTAATTTTTAAAAACAAAAAACAAGATAGTTATTAAACGAGCTTTAACTATTGAATTGTGATTAAGTTGGACTTGTAATATATATATTCCTTTTTTGTTTAGTACGATAAATGTGGAGGTGTGAAGGATTTGAACTTCCAACTTCAAGAAAATGAGTTGGAAAATGAGTAATGTCAATTATTGCTGGTCGAGCATAGACTTTTATATAACTCGAGGACTCAAGATTCTGAACTGGGTTGGGTTTAAAGTTTGGGGAATTTTTCTCCATCTTTGAAATTAATATAGGAAAAAAAAATTCTTTGCCTCTTTCCCCATTTGAAATAGGGACTACTTTCCCAACAGTAAAATTTAACACCAACAATTAGTGAAATATAACTATAGGAATTGCGAGATACAAAATCAAATCCAAAAGAAGAATAAATAAAAGAATGAAAACCAACGTGAGTATAGTTTAATTGGTTAAGGTATATGTCTTTGATTGGTTAAAATCTCTTCATCCCCACTTGTTGAACTCAAGAAAAAGAAAAAAAAGTGGAGAAATAATTTTGTAAAATCAACAATAAAGAGTATATATATATATATATATATATATATATATATATATATATATATATTTATTTATTTATTTATTAAAAATTCACTTTTGGTCCTTGTATTTTTATTGAAATAATGATTTAGTCTCTCAAATTTAATTTGTAACAATTTAGTCCTTTAACTTTAATTTATAATGATTTTGTCCTTGAACTTTAGTATGTAACAATTTAGTTCTTATAGATTAGAATTTATAACAATTTAATTTCTATTGTGAAAAAATCTCATCAAAATTAAGTGTTGATTTTTATTATGTAACAATTTAGTTTTTACCATTTATAAATACATTTAGTCCCTAATCGGTTTATATATATACAAGAAACTTCATTAAATTTTTACAACATTTTTAATAATAAAAACTAAATCATTACAAATTTTAAATTACAAAAATTAAATTGTTACATACTAAAGTTGTGAGATTAAATTGTTACCAATTTGAAAGTACATGGACTAAATCATTGTAAACTAAAGTTTAGGCGTTAAATATTCATTACTTCAATGAAATACAGAGACCAAAAACATTTTTTAACCATTTTAATTTCTTTTTTATCGATAAACATTTCTGAAATGGACTAATCACTCTGGAAAAAAATCAAATACTTTTAAAAAATAAAAGCGTATGTAGAGAGATTAGTGAGTGAAATATATATCTATATAGAAACTAGCGAGAAGAAATTATTGGAGGAAGCTATCACAATGTAATTAATTGTTTTAAGAGTTTTGTACTCATCGGCGGATCTACGTTGGGCGGCCTAGGGGGGCTCGCCTCCCTGAAGTTTCCAAATTTTATAAATTAGTATATTATGTTGCAACGTAATCTTAATGTTGTCTAATGGCTTAGTGGACCAAGCTCCCTTTCACAATTTCCAGCACCTGAGTTTGAGCTTTATTGTGTGCAAATTCAGTCCAATTTTTATTAATTTTTTTCCTCCCGTGTTCCAGCCTTTCTATGAATTCAGCATGTTTTTACCTTTTTTTTTTTAAATTTAATTTGAGATTGATTTTAACTTGGGTGTATTTTATTCTTTTTTTTTTTAATTGAGCGACCTTTTTTTTTTGGTTAAAAAATATCATTTTGGTCAATATATTTTGAATTTCATTCCATTTTTTGTCATCTCTACTTTCAAATGAACAAATTTAGTCTCTTTTCAATAAAGCTTAAAATTGGTCCCTACTTTAAATTTATTGTTAACTTTTCTAAAAAAAGTTAGTCTCTATTAATCTTTTCTCTATAAATTTTGAAAATATGTTTACATTGTGTCTTTTCTTGCATGAAAATTATTCTTATTATTTAACCAATTTTGATCAAAACTAACTTCAAACTAACAGTCAAGACCAATTTTAAGCTTTATTGAAAGTATAGGAACTAAATTTAGACATTTGAAAGTACATGGACCAAAATGGAATGAAACTCAAAGTACATTAACCAAAATGGTATTTTTACTTTTTTGTTTTTCTTTAAATTGAGATTGATTATGAGTTTCTTTTACTTTTTTTTTTTAACTTCCAATTTTGTATCTAATAAATTTTCAAATGTTCAATTTGATGTCTAATGGATCCCTAACCTATTAGACTCTTTAAAGTTCAAGGATCTACTGAATGTAAATTTGAAAAATTCAGGGACTAATTAGACATAAAATTGAAAGTTAATGAATTTATTATAATCTTTTTAAAATCAAAGAGCTATTAGATACAATCTTAAAAATTTAAGAACCAAACATATTATTTAACAAATTTAATATTAAAATATATAAACTAATACCAATATGCGTTAAAAATTTAGCCCCCTCGACATTAAGTTCTGGATCCGCCATTGTTTGCACTACTAGATGAGTGACCGGAAAACTATAAATGTATTTTGAATCTGTATCTTATCTATAATCTATAATATATTAAAAAACTACAATCTTGAAAAAATATTTTTAGACCATTATGTCCCTTTATCAATTTATGAATTTACTAAGTATGCCATTTAAAATTTTAAATTATCTTAATTAATTATTAAAATGTGAAAAGTTAGGAATAGAAATGGTTTGAATATGAAAAGTTATACTTATTTATTTCTAATCATTTATGATTTTATATTTAATTGAAATTAATAGTAGAATTTCAAAAGTTTTATAACCTATCAATCTCTATGTGTATATATATGGAGTTCTCCCACTTTTTTATACAACAATTATGCTCGATCATCTTAAATATGGTTGGAAGACTGGTTGGAAAATACCACATCAATTGACGATTGGGGTTGGATTGAGCTTCAAATTGGGAATGATATACCATGGAATTGGAGGAAGAAACAGGTGTTTCAACTTTCAACTGACGTAAGGAAAGATTGATCAACAACATGATTGAGCTTCAAATTGTGAATGATACACCATGGAATTGGAGGAAGAAACAGACGTTTAAACTTTCAACTGATATAAGGAAAGATTGGTCAACAACAACATGCACAATTTGAACAAGGAGATCCAAGGGAGCACAGAAATGAGAATCCAATTTTACATGAGGTTTTGAGAGTCTCTATTAATGAAAATGAGAAAAGTGTTAGGGTGAGCACTAATCAGAAAGTGGAAATCTTCTTCTTCTTTTTTTTTTTTTCTTCTTCTACTCTTTTGAAGCATTTTCTCTATTAATATATATATATAGCTCTCTTTGTTAGTTTGTTTCTTTTCATATCTAGATTTGTTCTTCTTAAATTTTTGAGATTTAGTAGTATCATGTAACACAATGATAATTATCATTATTATTGGAGAATAAAAGCAATCATATTTGAACAAAAAATTTAGACCATTACCTTGCAAAAAAAAAAAAAAAGACTATCTTATCTTTCTTATTTTTCATCAATTACAAATATACAAGTTATTTTAAGACCATATTTTCCCTTGGGAGTCCATCATGAATTATAAATACAAACATTTTCAACTTTTTTTTTTTTTTTTTTTGCAACCATACTACCTCTTTTATTCCTAAATAATAATTAGTTGATTAATAAATTTCACATATAATTTACATTAATTCAAAACATAACAACTCCATACACATTATCACAAGCATTAAAATTAATTATTCAACATACAGTATTTATCAAAATGATAATAACTAATCCAATAAAATAATAACTTTTTAGCAAATACATTCTTTACCATCGTTAAAAAAAAAAAAAAAAAATTTTTGTTTTAATTTGAAAACTTTTTTTAAAATATATTACAAACTACGAATTTGTTTTAAATATTCAATTTTATTTTCTTTTTTACGTTTACATTTTAAATATTTTAATGGTTATAAAATTTTATTAAAATTGTAAAAATTTTGTTCAATTGAATTATTTAAATTTAAAACAAATAAAAGAAAACTCTACTTAGCTGCATTGGGACTAATTTATTACTTTTGTAAGTTTCAAATTCAATACTGGTTAATTATTAGGAAATGGTTACAAATTTAGTATTTAAAATTTATTACTTTTGTACGTTTCAACTTGGTAATTATTAGCAAAGGGTTACAAATTTAATTTTAAAAATCAATCATCAATAAAAAAAACAATCACCTTTTAAATTTCCAACTGATGAAATATATAAATGAAGTGGAGGTAAGATTCTTTGTACATGAGGCAATCTCTATAATTGAGCTTTGGTGTAAGTTGTAGTTAATTATGTCATGTCAAAAAATTAAAGAATAGCACATGAGTTGGCTAATGAAACTACTAAAAGGGAGACGAGGAAACGAGGGATGTCAATTTCCACCATGGTTCTTGCACTAGAGAAAGAAGATGGAGTAGAAAGTTTTTTCTTATTTAATTTATGTTCAAGTTTATTTTTTTAAACAATGTAGAATATTTAACATTTTAATCACTACCTACATCACTAACCAACCAAAGCAATACCACTTTGATGCCAGTTTCACATGTGTAATTAGACCTCAACCCATGGCTCTACGACTCCTTGGACTTCTCTCCTTTTTCTTAATTTTTTTTAAAATTTAATTCTTCTCCAAAGATTTTTCATTGTTGTTGGACTATGAATAAAACTATAATTCCTCCAATCAAATATTTTCTTTATGAAAAAATATTTTATTATGAAATAAAACCCCCTATATTGAGGTGTTGTCGAACATGGAAGTAAGTGATCTAATTGCTTTTTCTTAGATCAAATTAGTATATTTTTTGTTGTTGCTACTACAATTCATTATAATTTAAATTTTAGTTATTTAGGCTTGGTAAATGATCTATTTAATTAACTTGAATTTAAGAAGAACTAAACAATGACATCAATATAAATTAAAAGTGAAAATTTTAATGAATTTCACACCCATTTGACTAAAGTTATTTATAGAATAATCTTAAATTTCAAAACTCATTTTTTAGTTTTACTTTTTTAAATATGATGATTATTTATTAATACATTTTGTTTAACTTATGAAACCTAACCAAAGTTTGTTTTTTCATCGTGTTTCCTTAAAAAAAAAAAACAAACAAATTTTGTTTTTAAAATATAAAAATGTAGTTCTTTATTTTGTCAAAATCAAACTTAACCATTGATTAAGTAATCAAATTAATTTTAACTAGAATATAAAAATATTCAAAGAATAAAGTAAAAGAAATTATATAATAACATATTAAAATTAATTTTGATATAATAATAATTAATAACAATATTTTGTCCAAATCATTTGAAAATTAAGTTATTTCAGGATAAAAAATATATATATACACGTGCATTATATTTGCACGTGGTAATACACTAGTATATTAAAAAGTGAAGATGTTGGAAAAAAAATTTGGACACTTTTGTCCCTTCTTTAATTTATTAACTTACAAAACATGTCAGTATTGATTAATTATAAATAGTAAATTAATTAATTACTAATTAATTATCAATGATAAATGTATAGAATTTAAAATTTGTAATGTTAAAAGTTTTTCCTACCACTTAAATATTTTCTTTCTTTAATTATAACAATTTAGAATTTAAAAAGTTGCATAACTTCTCATCATTTACTACTATAAATAATGAGATTTTTCTCCATTTTTTCACCAACCTTAGAGTCCCATTCTTTCTTTATTTTTGTTATCTCCATCCATTGATCTCAAATTATTTTCAATCTCTAAGACTCTTCAATCTTGAAAGCATCTAAAGTTGATATGAAGTCGTTGGTGGTACAGTCAAGTTGCAAATGATGCATGTGTCGAGTCGATATCTCGAATCCTAAGCTTGCAACATTGCAACTTCACTTAGATGAAGTTGAATAATAGTGTTTGTTTAGCAATTATCAAGAAGGCAAATGTATTTTAGGGAATAAGTGTATATAGGTAGAGTCTTGGATTTTTTATTACTATTTATTTTGTTATATATTTTTTTAAATAATTTATTTTTTTTATTGTTCTCTTATAAATAGTGTATTCTTATTTTATTTAAAATGTTTGTTAAAAAAATAAATATATATATTGACCAATTACAAGCTTATGTTTCTTTTGTTGAAGAAAAAAATCATGTAACCTTATGTCTCACAAAAATTTGAACAATTATAAATAGTAAATTAATTAATTAATTCATTATCAATAATAAATAAAATATTAAAAGGTTGAAGTACAAAAAAAAAATTGTCATTCATCCCAAAGATTTTAAAAAAATTATGGATTATATATAATAATTAACATTAATTATAATATGAAATCAAATTAGTAAACTAATTTTATCTTTGTTGAGTTTGAAAAGTTCATTATATTGTATCTTTTTTGTTTTAGGGAACATTCCATTGTATCTTAAAATTGTGGCTAATGGAGAGTTTTTTTTTTTTTTTTTTACTATTTTGTCCAAATGTTAATTTCGTAATATTTCAATTGTACTCCTTAATTAATTATTATCTGTATATTTAGTATGTTCCACTCTCCCAATTTAAATTTTGACATTCTCTCCCACCATCTATTCAATAAATAAACTTAATATATATATATATATATATATATATATATATATATATATATATATATATATATATATATATATATATATATATAACTTCTCACACTCAAAGTATTAAATATAAATATTAAACTAAAAACAAAAAATAACAAAAATAAGTTGTTATTTTGTAATAATATAATTTTTTATTTAATATATAAAACCAAATATTCTACTTAAATTATAGTTTGAGTAACTTATTCTAATTGGTTATAATTTTTATTAAATTGAGCTAAAAAAATAGTATGATATAATTTTATTTTCATACAATATAATATTCTATTTTGTGACATTAACATTGTAGTAAATTATTATTATTCTTTTTTTTTAAAATATGTAAATTCTTAATATTCATTAATTATATTTTACACAAATGTGATGTTTAAAAATATACCTAACATGTAGTACAATATTTATCTTAAAAAACCATGACACAATATTTAAATTAGTTAAATCATTTTTTAACAAATGAATATATGAGAATACCTATTTTTTAAAAAAAAAGAAATAAATATGTTGAAAATAATAAAAATAAATTAAATATTTATTAAATATTAGGTTAGATGAATGAATACTTTAAAAAAAAATGAATAGAAATTTAAATGCGCTCATAATTGTTAATAAAAGAATGGAATGTAGAGAGGTAGAATATGAAAAGTTTTTCATTCATTTATAATTAAGATGTTAAAAATAATAAAAATTAACTTGATAATTTATAATTAAATTTTTTTTGATAATTTCTTTATTTTATCTATATATATAATTTATAATATATTAAAAAAATCTTTGAAATTTTTTTTATCATCAACAATAGATATAATTTATGTTAATTTTAAATATTTAACTCTAATATAACACAGTACAAAAAAACTATTTAAAAAAAATTAAAAAAATGTTCCATTTAATTTAATTTGTTGTTTGAATTTTAAATATTTTATTCATAGGGTTGTAACGATCGTAAAATTTGTACTCTATTTATATACTTTTTAAACAATAAAATAATACTTAAATTATTTTTATTCAATGTAATTAATTACCTTTTCAATGGTATTGCAAACCATGATGCACGGTTACATATTTAAATTTTATTGTAATCATCAATGAGATAAAATTATTAACTATTAAATTCTCTATAAAAAAATGTTTCACTATTAAAATTTCAACCATCCATCAACAAATGAAATATATAAATGTAGTAGTATGAATTGAGAAACTAAGTATTGTAGAGTGATAACAATAGAGAGGTTGATTGTAAGAGGGAGGTTTAGACACACAAGCAAAGAGAAAGAAACCCATATATATTATCTAAAGTTTCAACAGAATATAGAAGATGAGACTATTATTTCGGTAAAAAAAAAAATTCTTCTTTAAACTGATTTTAGCTTTTGTTATGGGTGAAATTGGACCAACAAGAATGGGCTGGATAAAAGGGCTGCAACGAAGGGCCAGACAAGGAAAAAAGCCCAATACGAAGTCAAAACAGACCGAAACCGACAGAGGATTGGCCTAGGATGAGACGAAGAAGAAATGGGCTTGGGCTTCAACCTAAGCCCATGGTCGGCTAGGCCGAGGCCGACCAGTTTGGCAAGGCTCAATTTTAGGCCTTGCCTCGGTCCCTCATGGCCCGTGTGCCCTCGGTTCAGCCCAATTCGATCTTTCCTTTCCCCATTTGAAGACGGAAACCCCGAAAAACCTTAGGAATGAAGCTATTAAGCTCTTCCTCAGGGGAGAGCAATGTAAGTTCATTTCAACCTACATCACTCTCATAGAATTACTAAATTCTCTCAAAACTCTATCTGACTTAAGCATCGGAGCTTGTGTGGCCTACACCACATCGGTGTCTAGATTTTTCTTGTCTTGAAGGCTGCGTTCTTCCCCCAAGAATACAAATTCACCGTCGTTGTCACGTGGAGGTTAGGTGAGATTTCTCCTGTCTAAAATTTGGCAACAACTGTTGGCGTCGTCTGTGGGGAAAGGCAACGCTTGCTTGAAAAACCTTGTTTGAGTTCAATTCTCCAAAAAGATTAGCAGAATGCTGGGAAACAAGAACTGGAATGAAGATTGAGACAATTTCGGTCAGGACTGTCGCCTACGACGAACACAAAAGAATAGGTCTGTTTGGCCTCACATTGAGGTCGAGGCCGACCAGTCCCTGTTGGTCGAGGCCGACCATGAGGAGGCTGAGGCCGACCAGATCGTTCAAGCTACTCTGATTAAAAAGTGACTAGATTAACACGACCAACAAGGAAGCAAGGTAAGCCGAACAAACGGAACAAAATCTGTCATATACTCGATGAAGCGATCTTGTCGAGGGCTCTTCAAATTACAATTTATAAACCGATCCTAAGCTACTTGTAGCATTGAGTGGACTGGGTCGATCTCAGGGAACCGAATATTAATTTCTCAAATTAAATTTGCCAAGGAGAAAATAAATAAAAAAGGGGGTTTTGTGTTTTTTTTATTAATAAAATAAAACATAAGCAAATAAAAGAAAGATAAATCAAATCTTACCAAATTCCAATCCAAAGGTGCGGTTCTACTCAATTGCAAAAATTGATCATAGACACTCAAAATATTTAAACTTAACAATGCAAGCACTTTGTCAACTTATTAGGAAACCCCAAAAAGTAGCAACTTCCCTAAAGTCATTAACTCTAACAAACGTCAAGTTAACGCTAATTACCTAAACAATTTTTGACGAAACCGCTCCAAATTATTTAGATAAAGGCATTACGTGCTTTGGAAGGACCAAGACAACTAATTAGATGAAATAACTTTAATCTAATTAAGATGCTCCTTTAATTCCTAGAATTAAACATGCAAGCCATGTCATATGGAAACCCACAAAACATACACATGTGATAATCCTAATGCTACCGGTTCATTCAACATGACAATTACGGATCATGATCATGATTAGCAATAAAACATGTAAAGCGATTAAGGCGTCAATTCAATCAAAATACATGCTTATAAAATTAACACGGGAATCAAAGAATACTTGCAATTGAAAGAAAACTACGTTAAGGTTCAAACCTCACAATATTGCAATTGATTACAACCGACCTCTGAACTGGGAACGCGAATCTAGCCGAGCATCTCCATAGAAAATTTCGAATTCAAACGAGCTCAATTCGACACCATAAACTCTCCAAAAGTAAAGGGAAAAGGTCTAAAAACGCTCTAAAAACGTCTAGGCGAAGAGGCCAAAAAAAGATCTCCCTTGCTGTCCATAAGAAGGCTTAAATAGCCTTCAAGTAGACAACTTACACAAGTAAGAAACCCTAAATTCTAGAAAGATATTTTCCCAAAACAATTAGGGAATAATATTTAAAATAAAATAAAATAAAGTAAATAATGTTCTCTCTTGTAAAATGCTGGAAAATGCATCTAAAACTCGAAAATCCTTCCCTAAATTCTTAAAACAAACATAGAATGTTGCAAATAAGGAAAGTTTCTGGATTGTGCAGTCTTCATTATTTTGCCCATAACTTCTTCTCCAAACCTTGGGTCAATGTGATCTTTATATGGTTGGAAAGATAATTCCGATATCTTTAAAATGATATCTAATTTGGCTATATTCCAAAACGTGAGCAGCAAGATAATGGGAACGGAAGTTGGCACAAAATATTCTCGGGTACATCAGTTTTCCAACAGGAACAGTAATCACTCAAAATGCAATAACTTTCATAATACTTATTGGAATGCAATGAGTCTTATACCGTTGGAAAGATAATTCAATAAGCTTCGATTTGATATAAAATTTGAATATATTTTCATCTCAAAATATCATGATATGATCTGTCAAATTTGGTATAGAAATTCAGTTGCTCGAATCACCTCCAATTTGGTCCGAATTAATTCCGAAATGGTGCAAACTCTTCAAAACATGTGAATTGCTTGAATCCCTAAAAAATAATAATAAAACACATAAAATCCTTCTAATTAACAAGAAATAAGTGTAATTAAATAGGACTTTATAGGTCCTATCACTCGACATCAAAAAGCCAAGGTAAAAGGGGTCGAAATCGAGGCCGAGGCCGAGGCAAGAATAAAACCCTAACCTTGGAGCAATGCGAAGATGAGACAGGTTTTAGAAGCATAATCGAGGAAAAGAAGCGACAAAGAGCCTTGTCCAAAGCCGAGGCGAGCAATCTTCCAGGTATTGAAGCGACGGATCTGAGAAGTGTCATCGAATGGAAAAAACAATAGAGAGCCAAGGCCGATTTTGGAGCCGAGGCCAATTTTGGAGTCGAGGCTGAGGCCAAGTAAAATTCTGAAGTCGAGGCCGAGGCTGGGGCCAATTTTGATACTGACACCGAGGTCGAAGCCGAAGCAAATTTCAGGGCGAAAGATGAAGCGAATAGTATGCCATGGAGGGCAGAATTATTTAAGATTCAAAGCGAGTTGGACCATATACAAGGGAATATGCACAAGGTAAAAAATATAGGGTTTGATATTGACACTTTGATAGAACAGGTAGATCCACCTTTCACTGATGAAATCATGAATGTGAAACTATCTCCAACATTCAAAGTTCCAAAGATCAAACCCTATAATGGAAACAAGGACCCTGTAGTGCATCTAGATATGTACAGATCATGGATGGAACTTCATGGAGTGGAAGATGCAATCAGATGCAGAGTCTTCTCATTCACTTTAGTGGGACTAGCAAGACATTGTTTTCGCAACATAAAAAGAGGATCTATTGGTTCATTCAAGGAATTGGCCCGAGCATTCTTGTCGCAATTCTTGGGAGGAAGAGATCAGCGCAAGCCAACAACTCACCTACTTTCCATCAAACAAGGATCCAAAGAAACCCTACAGGAATATATTGCTCGATTCAATAGTGAAGCTTTACGTGTTGAGGATTACACTAATGGAGCAGCATTGATGGCCATAATTAATGGACTCAGAGATCGAAGACTCATACGATCTTTGGGAAAGAGAAAACCCACATCGTATGTAGAGCTCATCACTCGAACTCAAAAGTATGTACGTGCAGAAGAATTGCTTCGTACGAAGAAGAATTGCTTCATACGAAGAAGAAAACTGATGAGCTTGAAAGAAGATCAGATCAATTAAATGATAGAAAAAGACCAAGTGAGATATTACACCGAGAGGCCAAGAGACAGAAGATGGACAACCAGAAACCACTTCGACTTGGCCACCCATCCAGAAAGTTCGAAAAGTACACTCCAACATCAGCTCCCATTGAGTAGATTCTATGGAGGTACGCCATTCAAACTTATTAAAGCGGCCTGAAAAGATGAAAACAGGATCAAACAAGAGAGATACAAAAATATTGCCTCTACCATGAAGATTATGGACATATGACCATAGACTGCTTCTAGCTAAAGGATGGCCTCGAGGCTCTAATTCAAAACGGCTTCTTGAAGGAATACATCGATGTACATGTAGGTAAAAAGGTCAAGGCCAACCTCATAGAAGGCCGAGGCCGACCTTATATTTAGCCAAGGCCGACCCTAAATCCTCTTCATACATAGTTAGTTTAGCTTCTATTTTCTTTAATCAAACCATGTTTATTGAATTTAGATTCATTAAATTCAATTGATAGGTTAGCAAGTCTCATGTAAATAGACTAGGTTTATTATTACTCATTTTAAGTTGATCAATAAAAGTTATGTTTTGAAAACGAATTTGTAATCAAGCAAAAGAGATCTTCTTACAAGTAATATCCTCCTTAAGTGGGGGCTACGTAGGGGATATGCCTCCCTATTGAACAAAAGGCACAGAAGCTACATAGGAGATATGTCTCTCTATGAAACAAAAGGCAACGAAGCTATTAAAGAGATATGTCTCTCTAATTTAACAAAAGGCAGAAGCTACACCAAACGAGCTAGAAAAGTCAACAACTTCAGCGAAACTGAGGCCGAGTCCGACATCATAATCTAATGCCGAGCAAGTTGCCAAAATCACTTCAGTTACAAAATCATCTGACTATGGGAAGATGAATGGATATTTCTTAAAAGAAGTAGACCGTGAAAGCGTATTTGAAAAACATAAGCAACAAAAATCGTGCGTTATAGAAAACACACGAAGTAGAAGCATAAACAGAGACGCTGTGACAGAGTGGCGAGGCCGACCAGAGTGGCTGAGGCCGACCAGGATGGCCAAAACCAACCTCTTCCCATCACAATAATTATAAGGAAGAATTTGTGGTTAAAATCCAACTTTCTAGAAGAATGGCTGGAGTAAAACCAATTCTAATTAAATGCTCTTGACTAACGAAGCAAAAAACCAGGACAAGTTGACTCCCAATAAAAATGACGAAGGGGATAGTAAAGGCCGAGGAGAGCTTATACACGGCAGAAAGTACCAGCGCGCAAAGAGCTGCAAACACGCTCCTAGCAGAAACACTAAGCAGGCCTCGGCCAAGGCCGACCAGACCGGCCGAAGCTGACCAGATCGACCTTGCCCTCGATCCTCACTCCATTGCTTATTTTCTCTTATCCTCTCACGATATCAGCTTGAAATGAAGCTACAATTGGCAAAAGAATTTCTTTCGAATAAGCAAGAAGCTAAAAAAAGTCATCCCCACAAGGTTGGACGAGCTATCCTACCAATGATCCAAGGCTCACCCTGGAACCTTTGGACCTGAGAAAATCCAAAGTCATGCCATATTTTGGATTAGTCTGACAACAGAGGAATGAATCAAGAATTAATCGAGGTTTAAGGTAGATTACATAAAAGAGGAAATTGGGCCAAAATGGCCCAACCTCATCCTCGGGCTGGGCGTAGGCCGAGGCCGAGGAGCCCAATGAAGTTCAGGGTGCGTGTAGCATATACACTCCCAGTCCTTGGTGTCATTGGTTCAACTGAATTCAATCTTCCTCCTGACCAAGGTTTACAAGAAAGAATAAATGAAGAACCACAAGACTGATCATCAGAATGAGAAGAAAAAGTCTAAGTCTGAATCTAGATATAGTAAATTAAAGCCAAAATCTAAGAGCCTACTCTAAGATACGGCCAATCATGTCATACAATTAAAGCAGGAAACACGCAAAACTTTTAAGCATTTAGGTGCAGAGGAAGCGACCTAGAAGGTTGATTGAACCACAAAAGGGTTTGGTTGACTAATCTTGGCAACCCAAAAATCTGAGAAAAAACGCAAGATGTGTCCCTATTGAGCACGAAAAAGCAGGTTTCATAAAGCCAAGCAGAGCGTGATGAATGCAAAACTCCGCTTAGGTGTGGAGGACGCAAGCCTAGAAGATTGATTGGGTCCCTAAAAGGGACTTGATTGGTTAATCTGAGCAGCCTAAAAATCCGAGATGAGTCTCGCGATAGGTTTTTGAAAATAACAAATGAGAAGAATTTGGGTACATAAAACAAAGCTGATCGAAATGTTTTTGCTACAACACGCAAGTGCACGTGATCGAAGTAATAAAAACTGGAGTATTCCAGAGTATCGTACCCAAGGGAATGAGTTTTAACAAAATCTACTTAGACGACACAAAATTTGTTTGCAAATTGCAATTGCGGTAACCAATGGTGTGGAAAGTGATTGAGTGGTTGTTTTTGCTAAAGAAAATAAATAAAAATGATAAAAGAGGGATTCAAACGTGTTTTTGCTCCATGGAAAGAAATTGCGGCCTAATTGCAATTGCATTCCTTTGACTTCAACACTTAAGCTTTGTAAATCGAATTCAACACCTATTCGACCTTCTATGAAGTATCTTTAGGAGGATAAGCAATTAAACCGATATTTCTATGGCTAATACGAACTTAGTTAATTTTGCAACACAATTCTTTTGGTTTTAAAGGTTTTGCCCTATGTCTAAGGTCAAAAACAAATTCCTATGTCTAGGCTATTTTCCTTTATTGCTTTTATGAAAACCAAATTTTCATCTAACCTGTCCAGAATTAGACTCAATTTTTATATCCTAATCTAGGTGATCAATCTAGACTAATAATAAGCATTAAAATCAATAAAAGCAAACAAGCTATAGAGGAAGCAAAGTTGCTCTCACAATTAGGCCTTTATTCCTATCTTTAGGGCATCCACATGCTTGAATCCCAAAGAAGAAATTAGCTCATTATGAAAGAAATGAAACTCAATAATTTAATTGTTATAAAATTCATAATTTCACAATGACTAAAAAGAGAAAATAAATTTAAAAACTAAACAACCCACTGATTTTTTTTAAAGAAATACTTGAATAAAAGTAATCCAACAACTTCAACTAAACTCACAAAAATTCAAGGACAGAAATAATGCTTAACAACAATTCAAAAACTTGTAGGAATATAATCCCTATGAACAAACTGAGATTCTGAAAATGAAGGAAACAAAACAGTAGCAAATTAAATGAAAAAACAACATCAGAAAAATAAGATAAAAGAAAGTGCAGAAAAACCCATAAAAAAAAAAAGAAGAACGAAGGAGAACAAAACCCAAAATCTATTAATTGATTCAACTTCTAAAACGTACAACAAAACGAGTAAACATAGACCAACTAAATGAGTAAAAGCGAGCAGAAAAATAGAGGGAAACACTACAAAAACAGAGTAACAAAACCCATGAACATTCCTTGCTTTGATCGAACCAAAATTCCTTCACAGGCAATTGGATCTTTACCTCCACGAACCTTCGTTGAGGAGGGACCAAAGTCGGAAATTACAGAGTAAAAATGAAGAGGAAACTGTTGTAAAATGACAGAAAAACGTGAATTACAAACTGTGGGCGAGTAGCAGAAAACCCAGCCACGTTTTGGATCGTTTTCCTCATTTTTATAGGCATTGAGGGCTAGGGTTTCCATATTTGTGCTCCTTCAATCATGGGTCAATGTGTGGGCATGAGATTAGGCTGAAAATTCTCCAAAAATCGAGCAAATCTCGTGGATTTTGGTGTTTTCCAGAAATTTTCGCAACTTCCAAAAATTCCAGAAATGCAATTGCATTTCAATTGCATTTCTGTTGCATTATTTTTCAGCTCTACCAAAATTTTCCAGAAATGCAATTGCATTTTCATCAGCATTTTTGGGCTGAAAAGTCTCCTAGAATCGAGCCAAACATCGTGGGTTTTGGAGCATTTTCGTGATTTCCACAATAAATTTATATATCTAGAAAATGCAATAAATGCAATTGCATTGCAATTGCATTTTCCCTCTTCTTCATCACTTTGCTTTCTCAAGGAAATGCAATTGCATTTTATTTGCATTTTCTTCATTTCTTCAAATCTGCACAAAACAACAATTTTAGCCAACTTTCTTGTATCTTTTCAACTTAATTCTTCTTTTTCCATACTCCGACAAGCTTGCATGAATATATCTTATAAATGCTATTTTTAGCTTGCTCGGTAATCAATAAAGCATACAAAAATGACAAAAATAACTTAGTTTAAGGTTAAATAATCCTCATAAATAAGAATTATCAAAAGTGCAGAAATTAAAGACAAGATAGGACCAAAAGGCCCAATACATATCACAACGAGCTAAAACAAAATGGAGAAACCGACACTCTAGGAGACTGAAAATTCTCACAATGATGGACAACAATAACTAGAGATAATTCGAGGCAGAGCTCGAAATGTCAACAATGACTCCAAAGCTTAATAAGCTACTCCCAAGTCAGGCTCCATGCAATTACTCCACACGCTTCTAATCTCGAATCCTAACTAGGGAGTGGGGGCTAATGTTATGGGTGAAATCGGACCAAAAAGAATGGGTTGGATAAATGGCTGCAACGAAGGGCCAGACGAGGAAAGAAGCACAATACGAAGTCAAAACGGACCGAAACCGACAAAGGATTGGCCTAGGATGAGACGAAGAAGAAACAGGCTTGGGCTTCTGCCCAAGCCAGTGGTCGGCCTGGCCGAGGCAGACCAGACAGGCCGAGGCCGACCAGTTTGGCAAGGCCTAATTTTGGGCCTTGCCTTGGTCCTTCATGGCCCGTGTGCCCTCGGTTCAGCTCAATTCGATCTTTCCTTTCCCCATTCGAAGATGGAAACCCACGAAAAACCCTAAAAATGAAGCTATTTAAGCTCTCCCTCATGGGAGAGCAAGGTAAGTTTATTTCAGCCTACATCACTCTCCTAGAATTCCTAAATTATCTTAAAACTCTCTCTGACTTAAGTATCGGAGTCTGTGTGGTCTACACCACACCGGTGTCTAGGTTTTTCTTGTATTGCAGGCCGCATTCTTCCTCCAAAAATACAAATTCACTATCGTTGTCACGTGGAGGTCATGTGAGATTTCTCCTGTCCAAACTTTGGCAACAACAACTTCGTTTCTTCTAATATGCGGAGAATCAATTCAAAGCCTTAAATCAAAATATCATTTTATGGGTTTGCACAATGAATAAGTGGTAACAAAAAACATAATTATTAAAAGTTAATTTAGATTATACTAAAAGAGCTTAATTTAAAATGAAAAAAATTACACGTGCATCTACACGTGATAATACACTAATAGCTATAAAGGACATACAGATTTCGAAACTCTATCCAACGGTTCATTCAATAATTTTAACAAATCAACCAAATTTTAGAGGCCACACTCATGCGCAAATTCTCGTTCCATTTCCATCGATATGACACAAAAACTACTGAAAACTCAAAATCCCTTTTCAAGAAAAATCTTATCTCTACAGAAAAATGTACATAGAGCCCTAATTAAGTTTGGGCCCATAAGAAGAAAACGTCAGAGATGGGCCCGGCCCAGGTCACCCAGCCCATGTAGGGCCCAAAACGTTATGACAACATAATTATTATAATTTGAGGAAATTGATGTTGGTATGGTTGGTTTGGCTGGCTTATAATCTCGTGCCATGTGCGTGCCTGCAATTTCAAACAAGACAAACAAACCATTCTGCAGATTCAGGCACTCACACACACACACACCAATTTCCTTCACTTGCACCCTTGGTAATAAGAAAAAATCATTTACTATTTCTCCCTCATCTTTTAAATTATTTAATATTTACTTCTCTCTATCTCTCTTCCAAAACAATATTTATTTCACATTCAATGAAAAGCAAAATTTCTGACCAACCCACATTTCCAAAAAGAAATAAGAAAAAAAAAAAAGAGTGGGCTACTGACATTTGCATTAATTGAAAAAATAAATTATTTCCGAAAAAGAAAAGAAGAATCGATGCATTTTGTGGAAAAAAATTGAATTCACTGTGTGATAGTAGAATCAAAATTTGAAAAATGAAATATTGGAACAAAGAGATGAAATGTACGAAAGAAAAAAAAAAAACTGTATTGAGAATTAAAGACAAACAATAAAAACACAAACAGAAAGAGACCCACTAAATTTGGTGGTTTGTGTGTTGTGTCTGAGAAGGGCTGAATGGTTTTATCCACTGTGTCTGTCTCTGTGATGTTAAAGACTTGAATTTGGAGCAAGAAAGTGAGAGAAATGCCCATTATATTATATGAAAGGATTACCCATTTTTTCAGTCAATGGTAAATGTTTTTTTTTTTTTTTGCCTTTTTCTTTTGTGAAAATCAATGTAGCTAGGGCTGTTCTTCTGTACAGTATCTCTGATCTTCGTTTTCAATTGGTATTGTTATCAGACCAAACTAAACCCTTTGACATGAAAAACATGGTAATAAATACCATGATGATGACAATATACAACAAGGGTTTCAGAAGCTTGCAGCCCACAAAAAACTATCCACAATTAATGAATGGAAACTACTTCATTTGAATATTTTTTTAAAAAAAAAAGAAAAAAAGAAGTTTATTGATTTTGTGATATGAAATATTTAAAATTTGGTCTTTTTTGTTTGTATTTGAATTTGATTGAGATTTCAAATTCTCCTTCTATAACCATGGGTCTACAAATGTGTTGTCTTGTGAAGCCTACATTCTTAATTTTGTAATTTTGATTATCCCGACGTTTTTCGTATGTAAATAGATAAGAGGGATACATTTCCTACTTTTGATTGGTTCTTCCTGAGAACTCCCAATTCTTAGAGCATTTTTAAAGGACGGATAAAGAAATTGAGAGTGAGCGAACAAAATTTAATTATTTTTTAAAAATAGAAATAGCTATATCCAAAATATTTTCCAAATGAACTATAACCTAAGCATTTAACATTAGGCTACACAATTTAATTAAATATGGTAACAAACCAAGCCTAAACTACTTTTATCTTTTGAATATATAATATGAAAATACACCATTTATTTAAACGAATATTTAACCCAAATACATCAACTGATTACAAACATACCCTTAACTTAGCAGCTCAAACTTTTATTATTAATGATAATTAACTTCTATAAACATCCATCCTACCAAATAAAGATAGGGGGGGGGGGGGGGGGGGGGGTTGCTTAGTGATTAGGTAGTAACTATAAAAAAAATAATAATTAACTTTTGTGCAATAAAAAACAAAAGTAAGTGGCAATACAAAGACATATTAGGTAACAAGTTGTTGTTGCTTTGCAAATGATTGTTTTGTGATTTAAGGAAACATATAAATGGTGGGTTTGGTGGAAAATTAAATTGTAAAATATATAATATAAAATACCAATCACAACACACACCCACACATAAATGGCAGTCAAAACTCAATATCTCTATATAGTTTGGTTTTTATGTGTGGATGCAAATGGAATATAGTGCCCTAAAACATAACAAATGTAGCTTTCATGGAAAAGAACTATAAAATTGGAAAACCCCTTGCAAATGGAATATGGAGTATGTTGATATTTCTTTATATGTGTTTGTCTTGTGAGTGTGACAACTATCTAGTTTCTTATATATTTATGGTTATATTATGATTCATGTACTTGTATTTTGTCAATTTTAATGTTGTGGTTTCTATCTTTTAATTTAGATTAAATTGCAAGAGAATAGAGACCAAAAGTGTAACTTTTTTTTCATTTTAAGTTTATCTTGTTTTGAATGACATATGAAGTTGTATCAACATTCTATATTGTACTCTATTAACTTTTTATCATCATAAGTTAACTAACCCTAAAGCCTAAATAGCTAGATACATTTTTTAATTTAGAGCATAGGGAACTATATAATTAATATAGATAGATCATATAGTATGATGTTCATTTACCTATTCGCTAAATTAAAAAGTAAAGTATTCTATTTTATTCATCCCATAAAAAAAGATTCACCTGAACAAGAAAAATTAATATAATTTCGTTCATAGACACAAAAAGATAGTCTAATACCACACACCACATAATAATCTCTTTTACTCCTTTATTACTTGGCAATATGATTTTTAAATAACTATATTCCACAAAATTACTCATGTTTTACCAACCCTAGAAAGAGAAAGAGAGAGAGAGAGAGAGAGAGAGAGAGAATGAGGGAAAGAAATATAAGAAAAACCTACTATACAATTAACAATAATTTAATCAACCCCACAAAGCAAAGCCCTAATTACACAAATGCAGCTACGTACGTACATTGAGATTCGACCATCATATATTAATTAATTTTCTATAAAAGAGGCCAAAAAAAAACAAAAAAACAAAAATTAAAAGGGGTGTTTTAATTTGTTGATCATTCATTATCCATATAATGGGCGGGGAAGTTTTAATTTCTAAGAGTGACCAAAGTCTCTGAGCGAGAAAGAAGGGTTATCGGCGGCGGCGGCGGAGGTGTTTCCGGCGTGGCGGAGACCTAAAGTGAGTGAGACGTCACCGGTGGGTGTAGCAGTGGTCCCAAACCTTATAAGTGTTGGGCCATTATTATTATTTATGTCAGCCGCTGTAACATCCTCAGACATGGTCCCATAATGTTCTCCACTTCCATGTCGCCACACATCATGCAGCTCCGAGTACTGATCATGCGCCGCCGTGAACCCCGCCGCGGCATCCTCTGCAGTGGTGGCGGACGGCTGTGGAACAGAGGAAGGGGTGGGTGTTGGATTTTGTGCACTGTTTTGGATCTTATTGTCTGTGGTGTCGTCGTCTTCTGATGCTTGATGATGATCTGTTGGGACTTTGCCTTCAAGTTGGTACATTTCTTCTACCATTGGTTTCCACAACCGAACTCTTGCATTAATGAACCAATTTGAGACCTGTAAAAAAATATATTAAAATTAAAAAGCAAACAAACAAGACACGTACAATTATGTCAATTTTTTTGTAATGATTTTTTTTCATGTTTTTATTATAAAAAATAAATTAATTAATAAAGGTGAGAGTGAGGAAAAGGCAGAGGAGATTCGGAATTTGGCTTTTCATGCATTGCAAAAAATGAAGGGACGACGTCTTAGGCGGGGAAAATAAGTAATAATAAAGGATGGGAAACGAAAACGAAAGCCAATGAGACAAGATATTCAATACATAATGAATAAATACTACTCCCCACCCTAAGAATTCAACCCAAAATTATTCAAGATGCAGGTAAAATATGGTTAGAGAGAGACCAAAAAAAAAGTGTAGTTTTACTATGTATTTTAAGGTTTAGATTGTGACGGTCACATTAAATAATTTTTTTTAAAAATTTCTTTTTTTTAGTTAAAAAATATGGGATAGAAAGATTTGAACTCGAACATAGAGAAGGAAAATATGTCTATTATCGATGAGCTATAACATTTTTTTTCAATTAAGCGAGAAATGACGGAAATTGAATCATAAGAGAAAATTTTTCTATTTTCCTGAAAAAAATAAAAAATAGTCAAGATTTAAACAGAGATTGATAGGAAGATTCCTCGGCAGGTAAGTACATATTAAAAAAAAAATACTTGGGTGCAGCCCGAGCTGCACCCAAATCCATGCAGTCCACTTGAAATACACAACAGAAAAAAAAAATTGCTGTCTACAAAAGGTGGGCTGTATGAAGATGGGTACACCCAAGTATTTCCCAAAAAAAAGAGAGAGAGAAGAAGAATTATGATATATATATATATATATATATATAAAGAAGAGCAGAAAAACGTAAAACAAGAAAGGACAATTCATCTGGGGATTTTATTGTCCTCCAAACTTTCACCATTTTCACACACAACACAATGATGTCCATGTCATAAAAGACTAATATCTTCTAGAGAGAGAGAGAGGGAGGGAAAAAGCAAAGTTTGAATTATTTATGGATTTGGATTGACATAATTTTATTAGTAAGAAACTTGTTTGTTTGTGTTGTTTCATTATTATTGTGTAAACAAGTTTAAGGCTTTAGCTTTGAACTTGAGCGTGTACGTGTGTGTGATGATTTTGGTGTGTAATCGTGTGCAGTGGAAATGCAGGTTAAAAAATAAGTAGGGAAAGAGAAAGGAAAAGGGCATAGAAACCTGATTTCTGGACAAACCAGTCTGTCGAGCTAACAGAAGCTTGTCTGCGTCGCTGGGGTACCTGAACGCAAAAACACAATCAGAGTCCTTACTTGTTTCTTTTGCCCTTTCCTTTTTCTTTTTCTCTGATCATCACAATTCTATATATGTATATATCCATCCCCTCAAAACCCTATTTCTATTTCTCTCTCTTTTTTTCTAAGATGTGATTTAACCACTCTACATTTATGTACCCTCTCTTCTCTTTCAATTCACCACCTATTCAATTAGCTTACATACATAGCTCCTACCCCTAGCTTTTACCATACAATGCACGGACACTGCATCACTGTCACTCGTCTAAATTTTTTTTAATACTACGAGAGTATCATACTCTCTTTTTTTTTTCCTTTATAAATAGTTTATTTTAAGAACAATTCTTTGCTACACATGTATCTTCCTCCTATACACCACCATTAAGATTTTGACAACTAAGAAAGAGAAAAGTTAAAAAGTTTTCATTTCTCATGTTTTACCTTTCTCTTTCTTATCTGTCAAAATTTTAATGATGGTGTGTAGGAATACTAACTCATTGGTGTATGGTCAAGTATGGTTCTTTTTTTAATGTTGGTGGACTCACGTCATTTTTTTAAAAGATAGCCGACAATAAATGAAATGAGATCACTCACTCATTTCGGATACATGGATATTCAATTCAAAGTTAACTAATTTCACACACCCATAATCCAAAAAAAGAAACTTGGCTACACCCACAAATCTGAAATCATCAGAAACCCATAATTAACCGCTAAAGAACCTACTTTTTGGTGTAATCAATGATGAAGATGGAAACTTTGAACAATAATTTCGAAATCATGAAAAGGGGTAGATCCAAAAAGTGAATACGTACGGGTGAAGAAAATGCTCGAAGAGCCAAGCTCTCAAAATGTTGACAGATCGTTCAGGGAGACCACGCTGTGGCCGCCAAGCTTCTTGTTCCATCATTCCCATTTGATGGAAAGCCCTTTGCTGGCGAAGGCTCTGCTCTAGAAGCTTCAGCCTTGGCGTCTCTCCTTTGGTTATTCCTGAGCCTCCATTTCCTCCTTTCTCCCCCAATGCCTCGTAGCTCTGCTTTAACTGCTCGGTTATGGCGTCTTTTAGGCATCGGAAGTGCCTCGACATCGCCTTCTGCGTTAGCGTCGTGTATGGCGCTGCGGCCCCGAACCCCATCACCAGGTCGAACGAGTTCACCACCATTTGCATTTGCTCGCGGTACAGGTTGTATCTGCGTTCGACCTGGATGGATGGATGGTTATTAATTAATAATATGAATAAAAGATTAAATTTAATGAGTTTGTATTTAATGTTGTTGTGTTGTCCCTTTCCTGAATATTTCCACCAGAAAAATTGGAGGGGATTTTCAAGTTTGAATTGGTACAGTGAAGGGGAAGAGAAGATTTGACTGTGGTTTAGTTTTTAATTATTTTATGTTTGTTAGAAAGTATTGAACTCTTTAAGAAATTACTACAAAATGAAACCAATGGTGATATTTAAAATTTTTTGAATAATTTATATAAGGAGTGATGAAATGGGATAACATAATTATCCTTAGTGTTTCTCGCCATTGTTTCTTCTCCAAATACAGCCAAATTGACAGGCTTTTTGTTTGAATTTCCTTAACAAAAAAATCCAAAAAAAAGAATAAATGAATTAATGAAATCAATTGCTTCTCTAGCTAGCTATATTTGGGTCAACTATATAAATGTATTTAATTTTATAACCAAAATATTTATATACTATTTGATGTTGTTGGTTCGTAAGCCAAAAATTATAGGTTGCAACTGCATATATATCTTTACAAAGTGGGTACCAATTAAATCTTGTAGAAGAAAAAAAAAAGGTATTAAATCTTGTGAAATCTAACCCTACCAACCTGGTCGCTGTGTTAGCTTATTATTTTCTGTGGAAAATCATTGATGATCAGCCGGCTTTTCAAGTGATTAAAATTTAAATCATTAACTAATCAAATTAACAAACGCCCAGAAAGAAATTTTTATGTGTAGTTATTGACTCTTGAGATAAAGAAAGAGGTAAAATTGAGAAAAAAAAAAATAGAGAGAGAGATTCTTGCCTCATCAAGCATGGATAATAGTTTGACCTTCCTCCGCTGATGCTCAATTCTATCAGCAGCCGACAAGGGAGGTTGATCCTTTGACGACGATGAAGAGCCACCGACGCCACCGGCGGTTTCAGGATTGGGGTTTTGCTTAATATTGAACTTGTTTTTCTTCAATTGAACCCTCCCAACACTACAAAATTCCTCGAGTAATTCTTGTGCGGCTTTGACATATTTTGAATTCCTCAACACATTTACAACTCCCAAAGATGACCCAAATCCGACTTGAACTTGATGGTTAGGATTCATTTGTGAAGCTTGAAAGCTATGAGGAGAATTGATCTCTGAATTATTTCTAAAAGAATATTGCAAAATTGAGGATGTTGATCCACTTCCTCCGCCCCCATGGACTTGGTTGTTGTTGTTGTAATTATACAAAATCCCACCATCCCTAATTTGCAATTCATTGGCTTTCGCAGCCGCGGCAGCAGCGGTGGCAGCGTCCTCCAATTGTTGTAGGGAGGACGAGTGAAGTGAGAGCGAAAGCCCTTGACTTTCGACGACGGCGAATTGGCCGAAAGCGGCCTGATCTCCGACGTCACCTCCTTCAAAACCCTGAAGAGAACCCGACGGTGGGTTTGGGAGGAGCATGTGGAGAGTGGAGGAGGTAGAGGGTGGCGAGGGCGATCTCGGTGGCGGTGGAGGAGGAGGGTTCATCAAAAAAAGCTGCATGGCCGCTGCCGAGTTGGGTGGTCGTAAAGTTCGGAAATTGTCGGAGAATTCGGCTGGGGCGGCGGCGGAGTGAGCTGGAGGGAAATTGAACATGTCTGATAACATGGTCCCCCCACTAGGTGAGGCGGCATAGACATGATGAAGGTGTTGTTGGTGATGGTGGTGGTGTTCATGGATTCCGGCCACCGTAGGTGGCGGAAGTGGATCGTCGGAGAAGGAGTCGAGACGGAGCTTATCACGGCGGATCTGGTGGGGGAGGGAATTGGATTTGTCCAAGGCATTAGAGAAGGTGAAGATTCCTTGATGAGGATGATAATCGTGGGACATAGAAGAATTGGCACAATTCGTTGGCTTATTGGACAAAATTAATGGACCTTTTGCGATTCCCATATCACATAATAATAATAACAATTCTTCTTCTTATGATTGTTCCTCCTCTTCATCGGATCCAAAACTCCACATAATATAAATCCCACCTAAAGAACCAACAAAAACAAAAATTAATCTACAACACAAAAAAAAAACACACAATTCGGATTTCAATTCAACTAAAGAAAAAAAAACCATAAGTACCTGGATTTGTGTGTTGAGTGAAGTAGACGAGTTGCACTTGGGAAAAGAAAAGAGATGGTTTTTCTTTTTCTTTTTTGTTTTGAGTATAGAAAGGGAAGAATTTGGAGTGTTCGAGAGTTTCTTGTTTTGGATTTTGGGTATTGAGAAGAAAAAAAAGAGAGTATATGATTTGAAGAAGAAGGGAAGTGAGTGAAATCTCTCTCTAAGAACAAAACAAAAACAAAGATGGAATCAAACAGGAGAGAGAGAGAGAGAGAGAAAAGAGGGTTCTGTTCTTCTTCCTGGCCTTCCTCTTTTCTCTTTAATTTTACCAAGGCATCATCGTCACTTTTCATATTTATTTATTTATTTTCCTGCTCCATTTGTCTCTTTTGAATTTTTGTTCATTTATTTATTTTATTTTGCGGAAAGACGAAAGAGAGAAATAGACATAGATAGAGAGAGGTAATAAAAATTTGTAACATTTTAACATTCCTTTTTTTTTTTTTTTTTTTTTTGAGTGTATGTGCTTGAGCACACTTTCCAATGTATTTTTCTATTTAATGACATCAATAATTATTTGTTTCATTTATTTCTTTGTCTTATTAATTTTTTTCTTCTTGATTTATTTTTTTTTAAATAACACCGTATTTATTTATTAGGGAAGAAATTTTGATAGTAGCTCGCTTTGTTTAATTTGGTTATTATATTTTCGTTTCAATTGTTTTCTCTTTTCTACTAATTCGAGTATAGCTCAAAAGTGTAAGTTGTACTAATTTTTTTTTCTTTTCCCTAATATCATTAAAAATAAAATTATTATAATTTAGATTAATTATTGATTATTGATATTCTATTATCAAAAAGATATTGCATCTTAAGATAAAATTAAAGCCTTATTTGACAACCATTTGAATTTTAGTTTTTAAAAATTAAGTTTATAAATACTATTTTTTTTAGTACAATAGGAGTTAGGGGGATTCGAATCATAGATCTCGTGATCGTTAACATATTCAATATACCAGTTGACTATGCTCTCTTTTTCTTATAAACACTATTTCTACCCATAAGCTTCTTTGTTTTGTTATTCATTCCTTATAAAATATTTTCAAAATTCAAGCCAAAATTTGAAAACTAAAAAGAGTAGTTTTAAATTTTTTTTTTTTTAATTTAGCTAAAAATTCAAATGTTTCTTTAGAAGATATGAAAATTATTATAAAGAAATTATGATAACACAATTTTCAAAAACTCATAACCAAAAACAAAAACTAAAAACGTTATCCAACAGCATCTAAATGTTTTAAATCTATAACTCACGAAGAGTAACACTAAAGTGTTAAAAAAAAATAGCACTAATGTTTTACTATTGGAATTATCTCAAATTGGAAAATATTATATTAGAATATACACGAAAGTTCTTTTATAGGATGAGCTTGTAATAAAGGTTTACTATTAAATGTATATATGTCGCTTTGTGGTATTCTAATCTATTATTTGTATTTAGAAATATATTATTTTTCATTTAAATTTTTATATGAATGTACATTTGAGTCTTTGTTACGAGATATTTACATTGTGTATTTAATAGAAATTTATATGAGATAGTATGAACTTATGTTTGAAGTGATATGTAACGAAATTAGCATCAATCAATTTATAAATACCAATTTTCAAGTTTCATTTTCTTAATCGTAAGAATCAAAACAAACATTAATAAAGATTTTAGGACTAAAATGAGTTAATTTAGGTTGTTTAGAGAGGGAGAGTTAAGACATCATCTGATTGACCCCATTAATACTTTTATGTAATTTTCCTATATTGTCCTTTGTTGAAAAATGAAAAGATTTTGGGACCAAAATTTAAAAGTATAGGTCCAATTTGATAACTATATAGTTTTTAAAAATTGTGTTTGTTTCCTCACAATTTCTCTACAATGTTTTCTATCTTCTCTACAATGATTTTCATTTTTCTTAAGGAAACAATATTTGAGTTTCTAGCCAAATTTCAAAAACAAAAATAAGTTTTTGAAAACTACATTTTTTAGTTTTTAAAACTTGATTTGGCTTTTGAAAACGTATGTAAAAAGTAGATAAGAAAATATGAAAACTCAAAGGTGATAGTAGTATTTATAGGCTAATTAATTTTTAAAAATAAAAAACTAAATTGGTTATCAAGCGGGCCATAATGATTGAAATAAAAAGAAACTTATGTGGGAAAATAAGATTTAAATTTAAAATTTCTTTTTTTTTTTTGAGGAATATATTTTTATTTCATTTTGATACTTATTTAAAATTACCGAATACCACTTGGAAATTGGACCCGTGATGGTCATTTTAGCAAACACCCTTTTGGGAACCGAATGCGGAATATAATAAAAGATGGGGACAGAACAGAGTCATCTCAGCGCCTTACCTCCAATTACAATTAGCTCCTCCAAAATGAGATGACCATAATGCCCTAATCTAAGCCTTCATTTCATCCGCACAACACAAATTATAGTTGGTAAGGCCAGTTTGGTCATTTTGTAAACAGTGTTACATATTAACTAATAGTTTTTTAGGAGGCCTAGTAAAATATAAGCCAATGAAATCGTAGGTAGAAAGATAAGTGAACTAAACTGACAAGTATCAGCTCACCAAAAAAATAAAAATAATAAAAAATTAGAAAAAGTAAGCTCCTACCTGATTTGAACAATAATATTTATTAAGTTAAAATATCATTTTGGTATATGTACTTTAGATTTTGTTCTATTTAGTTCCTATATTTTTAAATGTTCAATTTTAGTCATTGTACTTTCAATAAAGCTTAAAATTGATCCCTATAACAAATTTGAAGTTAATTTTTTATCAAAATTGGTTAAATAATAATAATAATAATTTTAATACAAAAAAAGACACCATGTGGACATGTTTTCAAAATTTATAGAGCAAAAGCTAATAGAGACTAACTTATTTTAAGAAAAATTAACCATAAACTAATAGTATTGACCAATTTTAAGTTTTATTGAAAGTACAAGGACTAAAATTGGACATTTGAAAGTATAGGGACCAAAATAGAACAAAGCTCAAAATATAGAGACCAAAATGGTATTTTAACCTATTTATTATACTTGGAAATAGTTGAAAAAATAGGAAGAAGAAGAATGATTCTATTTAAATGACAGAACCAAACCATTTTACTTTTATTTTGTTTTCCATATTTATTTTGGTGGATTTGATAAGAGTACATTTCCTCTTTATTCTTCCTGGTTCATCACAAATAAGAAAAAGGGAATTAGAATAGTGTACATGTTGTGTTGCAGCCCAATTACCAATAATGTTTGACTATTTCAGCTTTGTTTAGGTTAGCGTTAAATATATAATTATTAAATATGTATATGGTTATAAGAAAAGTGTCCAATATAAGATGAGACTATCACTTAAATAGGCATATAATCAAAATGTATTTCACACGATTAAACACTTTTATCGATGGATTAATTTACATAATATCATGTGATCTACATAATTGATTAATTTCACAGGATTCAAATTAATAAAATTTTCTATAAAGAAATAATATACAACATTGCAAATATAGTGCAAGTTTTGAGTTTTTTTCTTTTAATTAAAAACTACCAATGCTTTAAAGCAGCTTTGATTTCTTTTATATATAGAAAATATCTAAGATAATTGAACTATGTTTAGGTTAGTGATCATTTTTATTGATATTTGGAATGGTAAAATAATATCTAAAATAATTGAGAATTATTAACACGTGGCATATACATGTATGTGTGGTCCAAAAGCCACATATAAATTATAACCACTTTTTTTTAGTGATTTGAATGCCCTTACCCTTTTTCAGTGTGGTGTATCCTTTGTTTACATTTATTTCTTCTTACACTTGCTTCTAACATCAAAAGGCGTATTATAACAAAAGCATATCTCAACTGACATGAAGTATATATTATAACAAAAGCATATCTCAACTGACATGAAGTATATATGTGCTTATGACTAAGAGGTCATGTATTTGAATCCTCCCACCCTCAAATGTTTTTGAATTCAAAGGAAAAAAAAAAAGAGAACGTGCTATAATAAATTTCAATTATTTTATATATCACCATTAATTGATTAATAATGTATAATCTTAACATATTGAGTCATCCGTCGTCTCAAATTAAGTCATTGAAATCAGAGATATAGTATCATTGGGGCACAGGAAATGGACTTCAAATTTCTGGAGGTTTGCATGGATTAAGCTAGAATTCAATGGAAAGGGGTGATGAATCAGAGTTGGGTCATTTAGCAAAGGAAATGCGAGATTTAATTATGTCTCCAATTGGATGAATGTTCTTTTTATTTGTAATGTCGTCACGCACAAGGTGGCACTATTGACAATTCAATGTGATCGAGAAGAATGTTGAATGGAAAATATACCAGACGATGTTTGAAAATTGTATATGAATCGTTAGCGTTTAATGACTCAGTCCATTTATTCACAAGGATTACTTCTATCTATTTTTATGCTCTTTGTATTTTATTTAAGAACCCCACTCAATCCCAAAGATTAAGGTCATGAGCTTGAGTAAATTTAGTTATTGAAATTTTTTACCAAGTAGTCTTGTTGAATAATAATTTGTAAATATGTTTTTTTTTTCAGTTTATTTATAATAATTTAATATCTTAATCATTTGAGAAGGGTAGGTAGGGGTTTTTGTACAAAAAAAATTAATTATTTTATGAAATGTTAATTTCTCAAACTTAACATTAGTTGCTAATATGAGAATAGCTCAAACAATAAGACACAAATTACTATCTCAAAAATCGATAGTTTAATTCTCACTTTGCAATTTTTGAACTAAAAAAAATGAAACTTACGTTTCGTTTGATAACTATTTGGTTTTTGGTATCTACAATGGATTGAATTTTTCTTAAGAAAACATTTGAATTTTTAGCCAAATTCCAAAAACAAAAGCAAGTTTTTGAAGATTACTTTGTAATTTTTAAAACTTAGCTTGGTTTTTGAAAACATAAAAGTAGATAACAAAACAAGAAACCCATAAGTGAAAGTATTATTTATAAGTTTAATTTTCAGAAATCAAAAATCAAAAACCAAAAACTAAGGCTCCGTTTGATAACCATTTGGTTTTTTGTTTTTAGTTTTTGAAAATTAAGCTTGTTTTCTCCCAATTTATCTACAATAGTTTTCATTTCCATTAAGGAAACATTTGAATTCTTAGCTAAATTTTAAAAACAAAAACAAGTTTTTGAAAACTACTTTTTTTAGTTTTCAAAACATGGCTTGGTTTTTGAAAACATGGGTAAAAAGTAGATGACAAAACAAGTAAAACTATAGGTGGAAGTAGTATTTATAGGTTTAATTTTCAAAAATTAAAAACTAAATGGTTATCAAACAGGGCATAAATAATTATAGGCCTTAATTATAATTTCTTTATTTTTAATATTTTATTTTAATTCATCATTTTTCTTACCTTGGGTTTATATATATATATATATATATATATATATATATATATATATATATATATATATATATATATATAGCAAAAATCAATTTATACAACTTTGGGGCTGTAGCAATTAAAACCCTAAACTTTCATAAGTGTATTAATTTGCATCATCTATTAAATTTTGTTTGAAAAATGCTAATTTAAACGTATGTAGACTTATAATTGTAGCAATGAAACTCCTAAACTTTCACAAGTAAATGAAAGTTTAGAAGTTTAATTTATATAATTATAAGTCTCAACATGTGTGAAAACTAACGTTTTTCAAACATATGATATAAATTGATTTATTTATGAAAGTTAAAATTTTTAATTGATACAATTATTAGTCTAGAGTTTTAATTCATACAACTCCAAAAGTTTAAGGGTATAAATTAATTTTTACTTTTTATTTTTGTGAGTTGGGTTTTTATACTTTAAAATGTGAAAGGAAATGGTCTAAGATTTTTACAAAATGCTTATACTAAAATGTTTAAAGACGAGATTTTTTTTTTTCGAAAAAGAAAATTTAGAACCAACTGCAAGAAACCGAATTGATGATTGACAGCCTAACCTTTGGAATCTCACGTGTGAACTTTTGGGGGTGGGTTCTTCACGTGAATCCCACCCTCCCTTCACACGCTTGAAAGCCACCTCATCATTTGCCAATACCTAATTTCATTATTATTAATTAAAACAAAAAAGGAAAAATTTTCCATCCTCCATGTCACGTGCAAAGTCGGTTACGCACGTGTGCATGTCATTTATTGCGTATCTCTAACTTTGGTTGGCTGCTTACAGTTTTTCTTTTTTCTTTTTCCTTTTTCATCTCCCTTTATTATTATTATTATTATTTATTACCTAAAAGATTATATTAATTGGAAAACTGGAGTTGGATTGGATGTGAAACAACAAACAGCTCTTTATATATGGGTCGTTGTAGTTGTTGTTGGAGGTTGGATTAAAAAATTATAGCCCTTTTTGCTTCATTGGCCTCCCATTTTTCTTTTTCAAACAACATTTCTTTTTCTTTTTTTTTTCTTTTTTTTTTTTACTTTAACTTAAAAAAAGATCTAAATAGTATATACCCTCTCTCAATTTCGTCTACAACATTTTTATAGTTTCTAGTTTACCTTCAAAGTATAATTTTTTTTTTCTTCTAAGAGTTCTAAATTGACTAGCATAATGGTGATTTGATGTTTAACAAATTGGGTATTCGTTTAATATTAAATATGCCACCCTTGTATGATTTTCAAATAAAAGAAAAAAAATTGTTGTAGTGTCTATTTTAAAGAGTTATCAATTTTTAGAACATTAAAAATAATAAAATAAATAGATGGTTATGAGAGAAAAAAGAAAATAATTAATTGTCTAGTCGAATAAATGAGTGTTGCATGATTAGAGAGTGGGAGGTGCGCATTTTAATTGAATTTTTTAAAATGTAAACATACGGGTAGTTGAAATTTTTATTTGAACTTAAAACCAATTGTAAGCTAAAATTTAAGAAATGTAATGATATATTTGGCATAAAAAAACGTTGTGATTTAACACTTTCAATCATGTAATCACAGTCATTATCAAAAATCCATTTCAAAATATCAAAATATCAAAATTGTCGTTTTATGCAAAGCTTTCCTTTAAACATATATATAATTTGAATGATAGGGTCGTTTTGATAACGAAATAATTTTAAATCTTTAGTTTTCATTACTAAAAAATTTGTTTGATATAAAAAAAATTATTTATTAATTATAGTTTATATATGTTAAAGTGTTGACATGATTAAATTTACCATAACTCATCAACTTAAACTTTTAAGTTAATTGGTGATTTAACATAGTATCAGAACAGAAGATCCTATGTTTAAACACTTGTAATGTAATTTCCTCTCCAATTAATATTGGTTTTCACTTTGGGTCTTTTACAAATTTTCAAGTCCACAAGTGAGGGAGAATGTTAAAGTGTTGACATAATTAAATTTATTATAATCCATCACCTCAAGCTTTTGGGCTAATTGGTGATTTAACAATATATATTGTAATTTACATTTTAAATATATATTTTTAAAATTATAATCATCTCCTCAAAACTACACCAAGAAACATTAAAAAAAATATATTCTTTGTTCTTGAAATTTAACTAAGATTTTACCTTAGAAAGGAAAAGGAAAGAAGCATAGTAACTATAAGTAAATAATTAAATTTGATTTTTCAAAAACATAAAATGAGACTATATAAAGTAGGTATATAGAAAAAGATTGAAATGTAAGGAATATCAACTCAAATAAATTTTGTTAGTTGAGAGATGGGTACAAAAATTAAAAAATGAAATGAAAGGCAATAAATTAAGCTTTAATTATATAATGACATTTGTGTGGGGGGAAATTGCTGACAAGTGGGAAGAATTTGTGTAATAAAATGTTTGGCTACAAAGAAATTAAACAAGATTCAATTTTCAGAGAGAGAGAAAGAATAGAAGAAGAAGAAGAACATGATTGGGAAGATTCAGGTGTGGAAGAAGTTATATAGAAAATTATTTAATTGAGGTACGAGGAAGCATTCGACAACACAAATGAACAAATTATGTCTTTGTAACCTAATACTATGAAATAATCTAACAATAATATTTTCCACTATTTTAAAAATCATATTCAAAAGCAAACTCAATTATATGTCAATGTGGGCAAATATATATGATAGGATGATAATAGGTTAGTCATTAGATTTAAAAAATAATTCTAAATTTTTGTTTAATAATAATTAATTAAAAGATCAACCATCATGACCAAAATATGCTTTAATGTAAACACATCATTTTAGTCCTTAAACTTTTACATTTATTCAATTGTGTGATCTTTGAATTATTGAAATTTCATCTATATTTAAGTCCTTGAACTTTCAAATGATTACCATTTTGGTCCTTACTATTTCTATGCCACTTAATATCTACCCACCAAATAATCGCTTCACCAATTCATGTGACTTCATTATATGCCCAAGTTGGCACATTTTTTATATACAAATTTGAACCAATGTTATCCATTTTATACTAATATCAAGATCCAAAATGTTTAATTCTATTAAAGTTCAAAGATGAAAATAAATATTTTGAAAGTATATAGGCTAAAATATAATAAACTTAAAAAATCTAAGAACTAAGACATTTTGAAAGTTCAAGAACTAAAGTGGAATAATCTTAGAACCCGTAAAATCAAAATAGAACCCAATTCTATAAAAAAAAACTTTCTATGTAAATTAGTTTATAGACATTTAAAAATTCTACCTAGTTAAATTATTATCTTTTTTAGATTTAGTTGATTAGTTGATAGGGCTAATTAGTGGCGAAATTAAATCGATTATTGAGGCAAATGCATGGATAGAAACTTTGGCCAAATTGCATTTACTCGGACCTTCAAGTTGTATGCGACAAACCGGCGAACAACGCGTCTAGAAGCAATTCATTTATGTCCAATTGATGAGCATAATTTAACGGTAAATGACATGTACTCTTTTTATGAAGTAAGGATGAAAATATCGATGCTGACATCAATATTGAGATTTTAATTTTGCAGATATATCAATAAAATATCGATATCGACAGATATTTCTGTAGATCAAAGAAAATTTAAAAAATTATTTAAATTAATAATTAAGTTATTTTTACTTCCAAATCAAGTTATAGGTATTGTTATTACTATTTATATTTATATTGAATTTAATAGATGATATATTTTTATATTTTATGGGTATTTCTAAAAGATATTTGAGATGTCGATTAATCCTCAATATCTATGTCGAATCCTCCGATTTACAGATATATTTATGGATATATCGACATATCGACAGATATTTTTGTTATGACAAATATAAATGACAAACAAAAAATCGACACATAAATTTATGTGATTCATTAACGATGTGTTAGCTATGTCCACGAGCAAAGAGAGAAACAATTTTATTATCTTGAGTAGCTACAAAATACAGAGAGATATATGCATATAAGAGTTAAAGGGTTTATATATAATACCCCTCTTAAACTCTAAACAGAGTAGACCCAAAAAAAGTTCTAGAATGAAAATTGAAATATAATCTCCATATAATTTAACTTAACTTGATACAATTATAAGCCTCCCCTGTGCTTGGTCATTCGGAGCGTCAGATAACAGATTCAATGCATTTTTACAATTTTTATCCTTGTCTTCAAGATCGAAAGTTCAAATTTCTATATCTCACCTTTGTTTTACTTAAAAAAAGGAAAGCAGTCCATTTATTTGGTTGTCTGATTTTCCTTCTTGGCCTGTGGGCATGTAGTTGCAAAGAAAAGTCCTCAATTTACATGTAGCTTAAAGTGATAGTTCTGTTTATTAAATGAAAGTGTCGTTTACTAAAAAAATTTATTAAAAAAAAAAAGGAAAAAGAAAAAAAGAAAGATTTTAGGGTGGGACCAAGCTTATTTTGTGATTTTATTTATTAAAAAAAAAACTCAGATGAAAAATATCTGCATTATTTGGAAAAATTATTTGATGGTAGCCCACTCACTGGTCACCACCACATTTAAATCTCCAAGTGTTGAATGATAAGTTAAACGTCAAAAAACTACTTGGAGTTTATTTCAAACATATTGCATTTTTATTTTCTAACAAAATTAAAAGATCAAATAACAGATTTTATAAATTCATTCGCATTGGAATTGATAGTTTTTTAAAACAGCTACTTCAAATAAATATGACTCTACATATAGGGGTTTTGAATTTCCAAAAATATAGAAAAATATTTTTTTTTACAAAAATATAACTTTTTCAAAACAATTATTGAAGATAGTTTTGAGAAAGTACATCCAAATTCCAAACACCCTTTTTCCTAGTGTGAAATAAATTTATAATTCTCTCACTCTCTCTCTCATAATTTTGTTTTATTAAAATTAGAACAAATAATCAAATTGATTATTTTGTTTATCTGGGAATTCATAACTTCGATTAAACATATATTAAAACATAGATTCTTTACCAGGTGCTTGTAATGCTCTGGTTATATATATTTGAAAAGTCTTTTTATAATTATTTTTTTTAGTCTACAATTGTGAGGTGGGAGATTAACCATAGACCTCTAAGATAATAGTTGGTGCCTTATTCATTAAGTTGTATTCGGATTGATATATATATAGTAAATCAACAAGTGATAGATATAAGGTACTCTACCAGATTTAGATATTATTTTCTTTGTTTTTTTTCTTTTTTGAAAAGGATATTATTTTCTTTGGTTGACAACTCAATAAGCACAAGTTTTTTTTTTTTAAAAAAAAAAATCAATAAATAGAAGTTTATTTTAAACATGGAAATGTTCCTATCCAACTTATACTTATTCATAATTTTTTTTTTAAACTTTATTCATAAAAAAAGTCTATGCCGATTAGATTCAGTTCTATTATGTTAAATTTATTTGTCATCATCCTAGTTTTAAGGGGAAAAAAAATTCCCTTTTTACCTTTGTTGTTAGATGTCAGCCCAAATTTAATATCAGATGGAACTATAAAAAAAACTTCCGAGTGATAATATTAATTCTTTCTAATTTCGATCAATTTGCAGCTTGTTGTAGGCATTTTTTTAGTTGCATTAGCACACTTTATGTAAATACTATTTTTCAAATTGTGTTAATAAATTCTTTTTTTAAATCGCTTGGAATATTTTAGTGTTGAATTTAAGTATTTTTTACCTGCTTAATTTTATGGCTAAGTTTAGATATCTTGTGAATAAATTTGAGCTAACTTGATTTTGAATTTTTTTGGAGTTAAATTATATTTAGAGTGATTTGCCGTTTGATTCATGAACAATATTCTAATTTAGTTTTGAGAATGTATTAATTTTTTTTAGTTCAACAATATGTTGAGGTGGAAATTCAAACTTCTGATCTTTTGGTCAAATTTATAATGCTTAAACTAATTGAAGTGACGGTGAAATGTATTAATTTTGCCACTTGAAAGTTTGTGTTTAATTTGATAAATTAAGTTGTAAGTTGTAAGGTTAAAATCAACTTAAGCAAAATGGTATAAATAAATTTTCCAAGAAGGAGAGAGAGATTGAGATTGTGGTGGATTGTGATTTGTGCTTTGAAAAGATTATGTTGGTTTGCTAGGTAGACATGATAAAGTACTACAAATGAGGAAACAAAAAAAAAAAGCAAACAAACAAAAAAGATTTGTTTTATATCTTAGTCAAATAGATTAAAATAGAATATTATGTGTGTTAATCAAGTGATTATTAACATATTAAATCATGCCACATGTCACTAAAATATAAGCCAATGTAATGGGATATATTATAAAGTTTGGAAAAGTAGATGATCCATTGAGTTAAATTATGTTAGTTAGAATTAATTAAATATATCCAAATGATGGTATTCAAGTTTGAAATCATGATATTATATTATTAATTTCAATTAATGAACCAAAAAGAAAAACAAATTCCAATTGCTTGTTTGCATATCAAATGAACAAAACAACCAAATGTTTATCTTTTTGGGGAAAAAAAACAGTGAGGCTTACCTAATGATGTTATGCTATAACTACCACTTTATACCTTTTAAATAAGCTAACCATATGGATACTCTCTTAAGCAACCTCCTCACAATGCTTCAAATTTAACTTTCTCTCTCCTCTCTCTCTCTTTGATTTTTCCATTATATTATGCTTCTCTCACCTTAAAATCAACTACTAATTTTTATTAATCTATAACAATTAGGGACTGAAATAAAATCAAATGTTTAATAGAGGTGGTTTGGGTGCGTGTTTTCTGTAAATAATTTTTTTAGAGCACAAACACAGCTTAGCAATTAAATATCTACTTTTTCTTTCGAGGTTGGAGAGGCTAAAATCTCCTTACCCTCACATATTTATTGTACTAGAAGCTTATAAAAATATAATCATAAAAAATAAATTAAAAAAAAGTAACAAATACAGAATATGAAACAAGCTATACCATAACATCTCACATAACAAAAGTTTATAGAACTGCCCAATTTTGTTGTTTTCAAAAAAAAAAATGTAAAAGTGTTCAACATTGATATAATTGTTTTTCTTTTTCTTTTCCTTCTTTTTTGTTTGCTTTTTATTTATATCAATTTAAAAAGAGGATGCATTTAAATCAATTCATATTTAAAAATAGTATTATAAACAAATAGTTTATTCAGTTACTCTAGAAAACAAAAATGAATAAATTAGAATAGTAAAATATTGTTATGTCTCCTTCTACAATTTTTTTCTATTATACAATCCTTTTCCAAAATCGTTTTGCCATACATATTTTTCCAAAAAAAAAAAAAAAAAAGAAGAAACTTTTAAACATGACATCCTCTCCTCTCACTCTCTCTATATAAATACACATAAATACATATATATGTTGGAAAATTAGAACTAGCCAATGCAAGTGTGAATATATGTAATACTTTAAAAAGGTGTATCCAAGGTCAAGAAAATAAAAAGTATATCAAATGATTTGGCTCCACAACCAAGAGAAATTTTTTTTCATTATTTATCCCTTTAATTTCTACCATGTGGTCCAAAAATGCTTATGACAATTCATATATTTATATATACAATCATAAGAAGAAATCAATTAAAATAAAATACGTGATAAATCAAAGTTTTGAATTCGTGTGGCACACCCATTACTTTATAAAGCATTTAAATAACATTTGACCATAAATTTATAGTTTGTATAAATTAGGAAGTCGAATTTACTTTTGATATATATTACAAGTTTTTCTTATTTGAAAGTACGTTGAATATATTTACTAATTCCATCTTCTACTATATAAATTCAAGTTTAATTTTTTTATATATATAAATTCAAATACAATTTATAAAAATTTAAGTTTTAAAACTCTAGTATATACAAATATAAATTTTGATAATTTGTTAGTGTAACGTTTTCTTGTGTCTTATCTTATCTAGATATAAATAATTAAATGAAGGGTTTGAGTGTCAATTTAGAGAAAGAAAAGTATGCACAAAATAAGATTAAGAAAATGCATTTTGATGTCACCATCTTGAGTCCTAAAAGCTGAAGTTTCTAGACTAATAAAAAAATATGACATTACATTTCGTATACTAATAAAAGTATAGTCAACTCAAATATGGATTACTTGATTGAAGACTTGGTAAAAAGAGTTGCATTATTAATAAATATATAAGAAGTATCTTATATATTTGTGGATGTGAGCATCATGAATATTCCTTACTCTTTTCATAAATTATTACCTCGAAATAAATATTATAAAAACAATACATCGTTATTGTTATTGTTATTGGTGAAATCTCCAACTCAATATTAAAATTAATCTCAAATAAAATAGATTCTTTATCCTAATATATGCAAAATATTAAGGTTCACTAAGTATATCTCTAACAAATTTTGAAAGAACTTGAATGAACTTCTTTCATAGAAAAATTATATATATTTTTTCGTCTCAATCCAATATTAACAAAATTTATTAAAATGTAGGATTTAAAATATAATCTAGCACATTGAATAGATGTTAGACATAAATTGGAAAGAATAATGTGTCCCATGGAATCATAGAAGCCTAAGATTTTGTTAATAATTGGACAATTGGAGCAAAGAAATTGGAAGAATGTGAATTGATGGGGAATTGTTTTCTTGGAATTTGTGAGCCAACAGCCCTCCATGTCCTTCTCAGCTGAGTCACTTTCTTCGTACTATTGCATTAACAGGGGGACCAAAATTCTCGGACATGTTTTTTAAAAAAAAAATTAAAAAAACAATTGAATTCATTAGGAAAATGAAGTTGTTTTAAAATATATTGAGAATTTATGGAATTTTTTGAAAAATAAAAATATATATTAGACCGAGTTCCATCAAGTGTAACTAAAAAAAAAAGTATTTTCTAAAGAATTTCAAAATCTACTATATTTTTTTTTTTTTAAACCTTTTACTATCACTTTTGAAAAAAATTTAATAAAGTATTGATATGAAATATCAAAAAAAAGAAAAATGGAAATTTAATTTGAAAAGAAAAGGTGAAAAGGGGGAAAAAGGAAAGAGGGGAAGGGCAGTGGTACAATATTCGAAGGGAGTGAAAGTTGGGCCTGCTGGCCTTGTAAATATGGGCCCACGTGGAAAACGACGACTACTTATTTCCTTGAGATGAGGTGGTCCTCAACATATACATGTTCCACGTGGCATTGCCGGCACCATGTGGGCCATGAGCCACGTGGGAACCGTGGTCCAAATAGATTGGCAATTGTTTTCTTCGTGCCACGTGTTTCAAACATGGAGGTGACAGCCTGTCCTAGCCAAGCCAACGCCTTTTTTTTTTTTCATTCGCAACCCCCAAAATAAAAAACTTTTCAATTTGTCTTTATGAAATGCACTCGAATAAACGTTTCAGAAATGACGTTTTAGATAGAAACAAGATTTTTTTTTTTTAAATTTTCATTTTTTTAATAATGAACTTTATTCAAAAAAAAAGAAAAAAAGAACAACTGAATTTTCTCCAATTTTATTCGGTAGGATTAATTGAACTTCATCGCTACGCTGGAATTGTGTGAAGAAATTATTCGAGGAGACTGTAGGCGTACAACAAGATAGCTGAGTTTTGTACCATTTGATGTATGAGAGTGAAATTGTATCCAATAGTTATTAGGAGACATGCAAATTTTCAAATCTATATCTAATAGTTATTAAAAAGTAGTCACATAACAATGTGGCGACTTGATTGAATAATTTTTTGTGGTTTTGATTCCTACGGGCTTAAGCCAACATTAGTTTTTTCAATTGGGCTATATGGCCTAACTTTGGTAGTGTAATTGGGCTTTTGTTGAACTCGAAGACCAATTGGGCTTTTTGTTTGTCCCAACAAACTTGGGCTTTGACCGCCCAACCCATAAAACATTGTGTAATTTTCACAAGTGCCCTTTTCCATAACCAACTATCAAATTTGCCCATCTATGAAAAGTGAAAACGACAACGATTTTAAACGTACTCTCTTACTGACGTCATTATAAAATTAAAATTATAGTAAATTACGGTTAGACCCTACATAATCTCTACTATCCATCACAATCTAACACGATTATTTTTTTTAATTTAAATTTATTAACCATGGAAGTATAGTCATCCTGTACATTATCCAAATTTCTTATATCTCTACAAAAGGATGGTGTCTATGTTAGACGACCTAAACTTGCCTAGTTTTATATTTAAGTTCCATCCATAATGTTTTAAGCTAATGAATATGTTATTTTTATTTATGTACCTATTATTATTTCTTTTTCTAACCAATAAAAGAGTATGTTTGCATCAAAGTAAGCATAGTTCAGCGGTAGTTAACATATGCTACCTCCCTTAAGGTTGGAGATTTGAATCTCTATTCCCCAAAAATTTGTTGTATTAAAAAAAAGTATGTTTGCATCCCAACACATGATTATATTCTCCAATGCAACTAGGGGTGTTAAAATTCTACGAGCCCGAGGTAGGAATGGAAAAGTCCTTGTTCCAAAGTAATCTAATGGGATTTTTTTTTGCAAGAACATAGATTAATTTGAGGAGGAACAATACTTGGCTTCATACCGGTGTGTAAGATCTTCTTACACACTGCCATTAACTTTTTGACAACAATGAGAGATAACATTTTTCACCTTTATCCCTCCTAGTTATGCTTTCTCTTGCCTTGTTGTCAAAAAGTTAACGGTGGTGTGTAGGAAGATTCTTACACACTGGTATGTTGTCAAGTATTGTTCTTTGGGGAGTGAAGATAGGGATACAAAGTATTTCCATCCCAACCTTACCTTATTGAGACTCATAAATGCAATACACGACGTAGGATAGGGACACCAACCAAACATTTGATCAAAGACCTTTTTTTTTCTTCACCTTTATCTCATTAGCAAATCTAGGCCATAAAAGAAACATAACATTAGTACTTAGTTGGAGTTGTTACTGAAGTTCTAATTCTCATGTTTACATTGCAAATTCCATCACCTTCATCACACTTTGGTTGAAGAGAATTATTAACCTACTATGTGTTAGTTGAATTAAGTTGGTAAACAATTAGTTAAGTCTGTTAAAATAGACTGTTAAGTATAAACTGTATAGGTTAAGTCTTTATTTAAAGATGAGGGATATCAACATATTGTAAGAGAATTGTTCTTGATTAGTAAAACTCTTTTTCCCTCCTTATATGTGTTATGGCATCAGAGCTGAGAGATATTTTTTTTCTCCTTACGCGAGTCTGTTCGTGTTTCATTAAGGGCTTTTCTATAGAGTTTTTTTTTCTCTGTTCTTTCTTCTTCTTCAATTGATTCGTTCTTGATCATGGCCGAAGCCGGTAATTTGTCTGCATCTGCAGCTAACTCAACCCTAGATTCGTCAGACATCGAAGTGCAGTTGAATCAGTATCTTTTGCATCATTCGATTACACCAACTTCAATCCTTGTTACTCAACCATTAATCGGCGTAAGTAATTACTCCTCCTGGAGCAAAGCCATGCTCTTTACATTATCCGGCAAGAACAAGCTTGGATTCATCAAAGGGATGATTTTGAAACTTGAAGTTGGAAATCTTTTGTCAGCCTGGCAGTGTAACAATGACATCATCGCCTCATGGATTATCAATTCAATTTTGAAAGAAATTGTAGCCAGTTTGGTGTATACAGGCATCGTTAAGGAGATTTGGGATGAACTCAAGGATCGTTATCGACAAACCAATGGACCACACATTTACCAGCTACAGAAGGATTTAATCACCATCTCACAAAGGTACTTCATCTGTTGAACTATACTATGCGAAGGTTACTACAATTTGACAAGACCTTATGGAGTATCGCCTTGAAGACAAGTGTTTTTGTGGTGGATTGAAGACCTTTCTCGACTATTTGAATATTGAGTTTGTCATGATCTTTCTAATGAGGCTTAACGAATCCTATGCGGCGATTTGTGCACAAATTCTATTAATGGATTCGTTGTCTGCTATCAAGAAGATATTTTCTCTTATAATTCAAGAAGAACATCAGCGACCGATTGGTCGTCCTTCACCATCTGTGGAATCCATGAGCCTTTTGGCTGTAGTAGATCAAATTAAACGAGCAAATTCTGATCGCTCTAAGCGAAATGACACTCAACGCCTCATATGTTCTCACTGTGGAATCAAAGGGCATACAGTAGATCGATGCTACAAGATACATGATTATTGATAAGCCTTAAAATTAAGGCTTATTTAATTCCCAATTGCTTAAAATATTTTTGTTTGTCCTAAGATTAATTGAAAATAGTGGAAGATTGCTTGAATTTAAGGAAGAATTGAATGTGATAGCATTTGGAATAGATTTATAAATAAATTGATTCTTTTTGCAGAAATTATGGAAATTGCTAAATCTGATTGCAAAATCTGATTTTGCAATTGTTTATGGGCAGAGAATTTATGGAAATACCGGCACGAACGAAAAAACCCATTATGGAAAACCAAATTGCAGCATGATTTGGTGGAATTGGAGCACGAAATTTGGGCAATCTTCAACCTTAATGGAGGCCTATAAATGGGGAAGAAGAATTGGAGCCAAGCATCAGATTTTTGGGAGCAATTTTAGAGATCAATTTCGTGGGTTTTTGCAACAACAAAGAGACCCATTTATGGAAAATTCAATTTCCGCACAAATTGAGGGATTGGAGCGCGATTTTTGGAAAATTTCAACCCTAGGAAGATCTATAAAAGAGGGAGGAAGAAGCTAGAAGAATCAATTTTTGATGGGGAGGCGAATTTAGAAGCAAATTTTCGTGGGTTTTTCGCACCTCTGTTTTTTCGTTTTTCTTCTGTTTTTGGCCAAGAACTCAATTTTAATCTTAGTTTTCTTCAGTTCTGTATTACAGAGAGTTGCTCGAGCTTCTTTGTTCTTCAATTGATGCACTTTTGATTTACGTTGGAGTTTAATTTCAAGGTTTAGTTGGTGGGTTTATTTTTTAGTTTGTCCTCTGTTTTTTCTGTTTTTCTGCACTTTTAATGTTAAAGATTTCTAAGGGACATGAGGAAGAAGACCATGATTTTACTTAATTGCCCTTGAAATTCTCTTTAATTCCCATTAAGCATCATTTTCTTGAATTCCTAATAGTTGTCAAAAAAAATATAATCTTACAATTTATTGTTTAATTATTTAATTTACACAATTTCTATTTTGAACTTTTTCTCAAAAATTAGTTTTAAGATTTTTATTTTTATTATGAGCTAAGCTTCTTAGGGGGTTCAAGGATGTGAATTCCCTAAGAAGTAAATGCAGCCAAAATTTCAATGAAAACCAAGCCTACATTTCAATTGTTTGCTTGTGTTGATTAAATTTCCGTTGAGATCCTAGATTGATCAACTAGGGTATCAACTCAAGCTTAGATCTAATACCGACGGGATTAGGGATAAGCGGATTTCACACAAGTAATGGAGAAAAAGAGCTTAGACATAAGCCAATTCCTTACCCTAGACATAGGGATTAAGGACTCCAAGACCCATAACATTGTGAGCCAAATTATCTAAGATAGAGGGACTATAGACATATAGGTCTCTCACTTAGCCTCCTAAAAACCTAAATTCAAGGTAAATAGGAGATGCAATTTTGGTTTACAATTGAATGTGGAGTAAGTTGGAATTGCAATTTTGGCTTGCAATTACGACTTAGGGCAATGACATTCTTGAGCCCCATCTTCATCTAGAATTCCCTTTGCAATTTCATTTTCTAAGTTTTTTTTTTAGTTGTTATTCCAATATTGCCAATTTTAGATTCTGCAATTTCATTCTGCAATTTTCAGTTATTTCGCTGATTGCCATTTTAGATTATGCAATTCAATTCTGCAATTTCTGTTTTTCAACAACACACCAACCCAACATCATTTTTTCATTTTAGTTTTCTAGTTGCAATTTTCCTTACACTTTTGCTTTACAATAATTTTTGTTACTCCGTTCCCTGTGGGATTCGATACTTGGTACTCAGAGACCATTTTATATTACTTCGATCGCGTGCGTTTGCGTGTTACAGCCGATCAGTTATCCACCAGAGTATAAATTTGGTTCAAATAATTCAGCCAAATCACAAACCCCAATCAATCCTCCAGGCCAAGACAAGACTGTTGATAACAATGGATTGAAAAACACTTCCTCTGCCTTCCTTGCAAGCCATAGCAATGATCAATACTCACAGCTCATGGCTATGTTGTAGTCTCACATGACATTCAAAATCATGTAGCATGTACATGCTCAGATGTTTTATCATCTCATAATGGCATTCAAAATCATATGACTTGGGTAATTGATTTAGGTGCATCTAGTCACATTTGTTATAATCTGTCCATGTTTGCTAATCTTCGTCCAGTGGTCAATACCTCAGTTGTTCTTCCAAATCAGTCACGCTTTCCTATTGAGCTAATTGGTGATATTAAACTGATGGATGATTTGGTCCTAACTGATGTCCTTTTTGTTCCAAAGTTCACTTACAATTTGATATCCATCAGTGCATTGCTTAAGGAATCTCGATATCATATTAATTTCTTTGGAACTGATTGCTTAATCCAGGACAAGTTACTATCGAGGATGATTGGCAAGGTTGACCTCATCGATGGACTGTACTTGCTTTACACACCTGTATGTTTGAAATCTTATGTTGACTCTGTTAAGGCTGTTGCTCTGGTATGTAGAACTTCATTTCATACATGGCATCAGCGTTTGGGACACCCATCTCCTGCTATATTTCAATTCTTGAAGAATTTTTTGCCTTTGTTTGACTCTTCACATTCTACTTGTCATATTTGTCCATTGGCTAAACAAAGAAATTTGTCATTTCCTGCTAATAATCACGTTGCAGATAATGTCTTTGATTTGATCCATTGAGACATTCGGGGTCCTTTTAATACCCAAACACATGCTGATTTCTCTTATTTTTTAACTATTGTGGATGATTTCTCCATATACACATGAGTTTATCTTTTAAAGCATAAGTTTGATGCATTGCATGTTATTCCTCATTTCTTTAAAATGGTAGAGACTCAGTTTTCAAAGGTGGTTAAAACCTTTCGGTCTGACAATGCCCCTGAATTGAAGTTTAAGGAATTTTTTGCCTCTACTGGCACCTTACACCAATTCTCATGCATACATACCCCTGAACAAAACCTAGTTGTTGAATGCAAGCACCAACACCTTCTCAATGTAGCTTGTGCCCTTATGTTCCAATCTTATGTACCACTTGCCTTTTGGGGAGAATGCATCCTTACAGCCACATATCTAATCAACAAGACTCCTATGGCTTTGTTATCAAATAAGACCCCTTTCGGTGTTATGTTCAATAAAGAGGTCGACTATTCCTTCTTAAGAGTATTCGGTTGCTTTGCTTATGCATCCACATTGTCGATACATCGTACCAAATTTGATCCAAGGGCTCATCCTTATGTTTTCATGGGATATCCAGTCAATATAAAAGGGTACAGATTATATGACATTGCTAAGAAGAGGTTTTTTATGTCCCAGGATGTATTCTTCTTCGAGGATTTGTTTCCCTTCAGCAACATTCAGCAACATGATCCTATTCTTACTCATGAGTTCCTAACACAGATTGTATTGCCTTGTGCTCTTTTGGACTCCACTACTATAAATACTTTAGAACCCATCTCATACAAATCGTCCATCAGTCTGAGTTTTTTACAGATGCCATGACCTTAGTTCCTAAGCATGTGCATTTAGAAGGACATGCCACTGACTGTGGTTTAGATATTGAAGGAATGAACGTTCATTCTACAGTGGAAGCATTTGATCATCTTTGATTTTATTTAAAATTAAACTAAAAAATAAAATTAAGTAAACTTACTTGGAGTAAATATAGAGATATTTCTGGCATGTCTTTATCTCCTCCACAAAGTCTTCCTGGATATGACTCGAACACAGGACCAAGGCTTGTGGGAGCCTCTTGAAAGAAAATCCACAAGGGATTGGAGAGGAAGAGGTCTAAAGAGAATTCTCTAATTCTTTATTGAGGAGATATATGTTGTATCTAATAGCTCAACCCAAGGGTCCTATTTATAGAGACCAATGGTAAATCTTTGCCATAATTAAAATATTATATTTTAATATCTAATATATTAAAATATATCTTATACTTATTTGAATCTCATTCAAATCTCCTACGATATTTATTTATTTGAATCTTATTCAAATTTTATAAATACCTTTTATTTAATGTATCTAATATACTTTAATTATTTTAATATTTAATGTATCAAATACAATAAATATATTTTCCTCTTTTATATTTAATATATCTAATATATATTAAATATTAATTTGAACACTTCAAATTAATATTAATTTGATGATTTCAAATTTTAATATTTAATGCATCAAATACAATAAATATATTTTCTTATTTTATATTTAATATATCTAATATATTAAATATTAATTTGAATACTTCAAATTAAATATTAATTTGAACATTTCAAAATTTTCTTTCAACTAAATTGATCTTTTTGTATTACTATGAGCTAGCAAGGAGACCTTATGGACCTACAAATTATAAACTCCAATGATACAAAATCAATTAATTAATTTTCATTCATTAATTATAGGTCACTCCGCTATAGACCTAGAGTTGCATTCTTATGCACTGTAGGACAAGTTGTGTCCATAGATATAATCATTACATGCAAGTCGATCATTCACGAGTTGTTCGTAATTACAGCTAGGTCAAAAGTCCGCTTTACCCCTATAATTACATCTTGCACCTTAAGTACCATTGATCCTCTAATGAACAATCGATTTATAATCTAATTATAAACTAAGTCCCTCTCGGGCCAGTGAGAGAGTGGGCCCCATTATTCAAGTCTCAAAATCAGCACTTAAGGGAATTACTCATCTACTTATCCTATATGGGAATGAGTGAATTCAATCTTGTGAAATTATGTTTCAAGCTTCCTATTTGGTCAAGTCCCCAAAATGGTAGACATATTGAATCGGCTACAAAAGTCACTTTCACCCATGCAAATCAAAGGACAAGCCTTCACAGGTAGGAGTTCATAACTCACTCAGGATTAAGATCGAGTCACATACGATTATACTGATGAAATATTAATCTTCTCAATTAACGGATTTATAAAGAGAGATTAAATATTTCGTAGTCCAGTCTTACACAAACTCATTGTATAAGATACCCCCACTCATATGTCTCCACATGAACGATTTGGATCAAATTATTTGTAACTATTACAAAGTGGGTCGTATCAATAGTGTTACCAGGATAAGGCACCCAACCTTATCCATATACTATGACCCTTTAGGTTATTTCTTGAGCATGATTCTCTTGTATGTCAATCACATACTATTTAAGATTACACTAATAACCTTAGATTTTTCATATAATGGATAATATTAAATTACAAATAAAATAATTAAAATAATTATTAATTATTAAATAAATTATTAATTACGGGCTTTAGGGCATAAATCCCAACAGATACATCCTCTAATGCCATTTGCACCAGAAAATCGACTAAGCAAAGGTGTCCACCAGCATATCTCCAGGATTTTCATTGCAATCTATTGAATCAGGAACCAATAACTTCCTTAGCACCCTTTTTCTTTGGAAAATATATTTCCTATAATGCCTATACTTCTTCACAACGCCATTTTTGACTAAATGTATCCACAAAGTATGAGCCTTCATTTTTCCACCAAGAAGCTAAGTATTCTCATTGGCGTAAGGCCATGGATGAAGAAATTGTTGCAATGGAACGTACCAAACCATGGTCCATAGTCCCTCTACCAGTTGGCCATCATGTTATTGGATGCAAATGGGCATACCGAGTGAAATACAAGTCTGATGGCTTAGTTGATAGATACAAAGCCTAACTTGTTGCTAAAGGGTATAACCAACAAGAGGGAATAGATTTTCTCGATACCTTCTCACCGGTGGCCAAAATAGTTACTGTTAAGATTTTGTTGACATTAACAACGACCTTAATTGGCTACTTGCTCAGATGAATGTGAACAACACATTCCTTAATGCGTGATTTATTCGAAGAAGTCTACATGTCCTTACCTTTTGGATACAAATCTAAGTCATCAATAAGGGGGAGAATTTAGTTTGTCGGTTACACAAGTCTATCTACAGGTTAAACCAAGCCTCTCGACAGTGGTTTGTCAAATTTTCCACTGCTCTTTTGAAACATGGCTTTCCTCAGTCTAAGTCTGACTACCCTTTATTCACCTGTGGTAATGGTTCCACTTTTGTTGCTCTACTTGTATATGTAGATGACATTCTCCTTACTGGACCATCCCCTCAATAGATTGCAAATGTAAATGTCACAAACTGCCCCAGATTACTCTACCAAACCTAGGATGAGTTGTGAACACAGTAAACCTCAAATGTGTGCAATGAAAACTATTTCCAAGTCTTTATCTCTTAACTCATTTGTCTAATTTTATTTATAGATATCCCATAAATATCGCAGTTGATAGGACCAACATAGTTCTATATTTTCATACTTAAATCATGTTAGTTTGGAGGTTTTAATGTAATTAATTGATCATTTTGTAGGGATTTGAGCATAAGGAATGTTCTGAGAGATTCTACGTTGAATCATGATTCCAACGCATTAAACCGGAGGTCATTCAGACACCTAAGCGAAAAGTTAGAGCAAAAATAAGCAGTGATGCGCGCTGGGTAGCGTCTAGACGCTGTCCAGAGCGTCTAGATGCTATCGGCAGTTCCCTGAAGCCTCCCTCGACGCTGCGGAGAGCCCCTGTGACGCTGGGAGCGTCTAGACGTTGTCCAGAGCGTCTAGACGTTCCGTCGATTCCTATATATAGATTTTTTCGTCCTCTAGGTCATTTGTCTCCGATTTTCAGCCGTCATGAGACCATTTAAGTTTTCTCCTCTCTGTTTTTCAGTACTTTAGGATAAATTAGGAGTTTTTCATCAAAATTTGGTGTTGGGCTACATTGTTTCGATGTTCGGCTAGACTTTCGACGCTGTTTTGGGGTTGTAAATACGGTATTGTGCATTTTATTGTGAGATTTGGTTGTTAATTGAATTTTCCAACACTGTTTTATGGCTTGCAAATTCTTGTGCTTATTCCTAGTTATTTCTACTTTGATTGAATTGAAAAATCAATTAATTTAGAGATTTCTTAGCTATGCTAGATGTATTCGTAGGTGTCTTCGGTCTCTAGCTTAATTTGAGTAGTAAATAGGCTGGTTGCCACGTCGGTTAAATTAAGTAGAATTACTTAATTACGAGTACATGGTAGGCCTTAGAATTGTTAGCGCGGACTTAGTTAATTTAGATCGACCATTCTTAATTAATTAACTCGTTTCGGCTTATCCCTTGGGTGTAATGCATTTAATTAATTCTTTTGGTATTGGTCTTGCCAAATTAATTAATTAAATTAGAACCAATTAGGCGTTTGTAAATTGGTTTAATTAGGGGAGGCTCCTACGGTGTCCCGAGGAGTTCAGTCGGTCTTAAAACATAGGAAATTGTCTGTTAGGTTAGTTTCAATGATCGATAATTTGCATAACTACCTGTTTACCCCTGATTCGGTGCCCAAGGTGAGATTTTTATTTTTACTACTCTTTGTTTAGTCCTTCTGTCTCTATTTTATGCCTAACTCCCCCCCAGTTCGTGTCAGTCCGTGTCATTAAGAAAACCAATTAATTGAAACCAATTTATTCGGTTCCCTGCGGTTCGATCCGGTCCACTATTAATTACTACAAGTAGTTAATTTTAGATCGGTATTATAAATTGTATTTGATTGAGCCCTCGACAAGCTCGCTTCAGCAGTCAATATTTCTCACTTTACTTACAATAGCTGATATACAATGATTTGACAAGACTAGTGGCAGATTCTGATTAGCTAACTTTAGTCGAAACTCAAGAGCAACCTGGTAGAAAATTAAGAATAAAAGAATGAGCTAAAAAGCTCAGTGAGTGGTGATTCCATAAGAAAATAAATTTTCAAGAAAAATAATTATCTTACTAAACAGAAGTTCATAACTCTATGAAATAATGTAAATCACGAACAATTTAGAAACTTTCAAGACCATTTAAAGACATTAAAATCTGTAAATAAAACAACTTTTGAAAACAAGAATAACCCAACTAAGATTACAGCTCTTGAAATAATAACTCTTGAAACTTAAGCACATTTTAGTAAAACACATAGATAAGAAAATTCATAATTACAGCTCTGGAAAGCATAAACATAATTAGTAAAATTCATCAGCAAATCTATATCCAATCTCTGTCATACTGGCGTAGAGTATTCTCAATACGCACAGCAGAGCAATCTCTGTCATACTATGTATCGAGTAATCTTTAGATACATAGTAGAACATATCTCTGTCAAACGTGCACGCAAAGAAAACTCTATCATCTGTAATGCTTTAGGACCATGATTTGGACCAGGATTCGGAATTCGGATTCGGCACCTAATGGTCCCATCATTCCCCTGCATCCCCTGCGATCTAAGCACGTGGGCATACTATGGAAACGCATTCTCATAGCATATAGGTAATCACCATGGGTACAAAAATCTAGTGGTTTAAAAATCTACTTTTAACATAAAATTCTTAATTGTCAAACTCTTTCTTAAAATTGTGTTCTCTTGCTCTAAATAACTTTTCATAAACTTGAGAGATTTCTAAAATAACATCAAACACTTATAATTTCTCAAATGATCATCAAATCTCTCAGAACATTTTCAAAATCATTCTTTCTGTAAAACCACATTTTATAAACCTCATATATTCCTTAATAAACATTAAAACTCTTTTAATTTCTCAAATAATCGTGAAATATCTCTAATACATCTCTAAAACGATAATTGGAGCTAAAATCATAAGATTACTGAAAATTCATAGAAAGTTTCTGAATATCTCATAACAATTAATCTAAAATCATATCAAATTATTGAATACTTGAAATTCCATAATAATAATAATTCAATAATGAAAACATTTTGTATAAATAAATCACTCACATAACTCTTGTTGATAGTGCTTTGGGTCATAAGCTATTCCAATCTTTGTTCAACCTAGTTGAAATTTCTGTCTATAAACTCCTTTTCTCCATTTTCGATGTTACCATGGCCTTCTCGACGACTACCCATCTTCTTCTTCTCTCTCTTTCTCTCTCTTCTTCATTTCATTTTTTTTCCTTTCCCTCTTATCTCTCCTATTTTTGTGAACCTCCTCTTCTTTTTCTTCTTTTTTTTTTTATTCTTTTTTAAAACAATAAGCTTCCCACGGAAGCTTCTTTGTTTACCTGTACTTTCTCTCTCTCTCTCTCTTTTTAATAATAAAACCAACTTGTGTGTGGCTTCTAAGAAGCCACACAATTACTTTCATTTTAAAAAAAAAAAACTTTTCCAAACGTAAACAAAATTAAAATCTCTTTCACTACTTTTCCAAATTGCTTCTTTTCTAAAATAATACAAACTTTCTCTTTTTAATTTCTCAAAATAATACAAGTTGTATTCCATTTTCAATTTTCTAAATTCCTTGTTCTATTTTTGTTCTAGACACTCTTCTCCTTCAAAATATTCAAAATCAAATAACTCATATATCAAATGCATATATCCAATTGCTAGAAGACGCAAATTGGGTCTTACAAATTATTACCACCTTTTGAGAATTTCGTCCTTGAAATTCAATTAGAAAGTGCATTCGAACTTCATTTTTCCATGTTTGCCTTTTTACTGCAAGATTTCTTTTTCCAAGTGCTTAAGGATAGAAGAGAGTGTTACAAAATATTATCTACTTTTAAGGATTTCGTCCTCGAATTTCAATCGTGCAAATCAAAATAATAGTTGAGGATTCTAAACATGCAAGGTTTCTTTTTCCAATGCATAATTTGTTTTTCCATGAAACTGACTAACAAAATAATCTTATTGCAAAACATTTTTTTTCCAAACTATCCTAATTCGTACCTCGTATGGAACCTTAACTTAACTTTATACCACCATCTATGATCTTATAAGCTCATCAAATATCATCTACTACGACAAGTTTCCAATCGAAATTGTTATCTCTAATTTATTAGATAATAGCTTCAAAATCTTGCAAATGTCCAATAAAAAATTGTAAGAAAGATGTAGAATATACAAAGTGAAGATTCATCTAAATCATGAGCATTCTTGTCAATAACCAATCCAAATTAACATATGGTATCTATTGAACTTCTTGTCGATGCAACCACTTTTCGTTAAGTTTAACTCAAACTTGTGTAATGAATTTGGTACAACTTGCACAACATAGAAACATGATTATATTCATGAATGTAAAAGAGCCATCCGTAAGGTGAAACAATAATTATTAATCCAATACGCTTAAGATTTTTCAATGATCTACACATCCATATCTCAATTTATCTTTCCTATCAAATATCAACATGGTTAATTAATGATAATTCTGAGATACCTCGTTTTACCCATTTCAACTTTATGCTCCTTTAATATTTATTTACCTAACTCCCTTTGTCAATCCCACATAGAGTTCAACTTTTTGCTAATCAATATTCACTCTCCTACCAATGATTTGATCACTACTTTATTATAACAAGTGATTTCACACTTTCTATGCCAAGCTTTAACTAGCATTGTCTCTATGCTTGAATACCGACCATTATTATAAGCAAACTTCACCATAGACTAACAAGTGTCCCATCTTCCCTTAAACAACAAATAGGCTCATAACATATCTTCCAAGTCTAGATAGTTCTTTTCAAACATCCATCTATTTGATGTAAATTTTTTTACTAAAATGTAGCTTAGTTACCAACATTTTCTATGCACTAAGCTATAATTGAAAAATAATCTCAAAACTCTGTCCAATGCTTTTTAACTCTAAAATTCCATATAAATTGAATATCTCACCACATGCAACTTTAGCCAATTTATCTAAGGAACTCGTAATCTTGATCGACAATGACTTAGTAACCTTGACCAACATAATAACCATCAACCAATATAATTTCAATCATAACCACTTTGAATACTAAGAACACCAAATACAATAAGTCTGTTTTGACATGCTTCCATTTCCATTAAAGACGTGGTAAGGAAATCAAAAAGCCTTGGCGACAACTAAAGCATTTAGAAACATATTTGTTATTTCTCTTTCCATACCTCGCTACCAATATTGTTTCCTCAACCTTTGGCGCATTGTATGCCTCTTATATGTATAGAATAAGCCGAATTGCAAGCCTCCTCAAATATCTCATTCCTTAGACTTGGTGTTTAGGTACACATACCCAAATAAACTTCAATCAAATCCTTATCATTCATAATTCTATCAATCAAGGCATGTCTTACTCATCAATTTGCAAATAGGACTTCTAATTCATACCCTAACAATTTCTGCATTCAATTGATAATTGACATCACCCAATTAAGGAAAATCTAAATGCATTAAATAAAGCTCTTGAACTGTTTGTCCCCTCATTTAAGGGAACTACAACCATATTACCCTTTCTTGAAAAATAACCAATAGTACAATCTCAATATTTTTCCAATTTTAAGTAATGTTCCCTTACACAAATTTTATTCTTTCTAGCTAAAGACATACTTTAGGTCTTTGTGATCTGTCCATATGTAAAACCTTTCTTCATAAGATAATGTCATCAATCTTTAAGTATCTCAAATTCTTAGGACTAATACCACTGTATTTAGTCCTCAAACATGAGTTGGTTAATTATGTTCAAGCTTATATAATCACTTTGAGGTGTAAATTATTAACTTTCAATTTGCATCGAAGCACACCCAAACCTTGATGAAAATGTCAATATGGATAACCAATTCTTCATTATGCCTTGGAAGTGTAAATATCTCAGTGGCAACTAACCTTTCCTTCTTGTTCCAAGGACTGTGTATGCGCTTATTGATCCATACAAATCTTAAATTCTCTCTCTCTCTCTCTCTCTCTCTTTATTTATTACACTAGTCGATGGAAGTGCCAACTTGGAGAATCTTCCAACAAAACTCATAGCAACTAATCTCATGAAGCTACAAAGCTTTATAGCAAATGCATACTACCCTCATTTAACTAATGCATCAATCTTTTGGAGTTCAACAAATATGCTCTGGGCATAATCATGTGGCCCAAAACACAAATTGGTCAACCCAAAACTTAAACTTGCTAAAACTTAACACATAACCCTTACATTTTGCAATATCTTTAACCTTATTCTGAAATATTTCTTGTGTTCTTTCGTACTCTTAGAATATACCAACTTGTCTTTAGTAAATACAGTTGCAATTGTACAAATAAGAATTGAATGCTTTGTTTCCAAGATCCATAACTTTCTTGGGTCATTAGCTTTTGACTTTGTATGGTGCAATAAAAACTCATTGCACATAGATCGAGTCCTAAAAGCAATCTCTGGGTACATCTATTCCTTAATTGCTTATCGCCTTGAAATATTGATTGGGTCCTTTAAATATCAAATTCTCTCTTTTCTAATATACTACTCTCAAACCTCATAGTTGCTTCAACCAATTTTCCATTTCTCTCTATTTTGAAACTATAACATAAATTCAAATTCTTTTTCACAGACCATCATCAAGTCCCTTACACTTTTCAATTTCATCTTCAATTATTGTGGTTGTATTTTTGAAGAGCTCAATATACTTTCTCTAGTATTTGCCATGATATAATCGACCCTTGCTCCAAACTCAAAAAAAAATCTTTCGCTTCCCATCTTTGTAAAATAATCGTGGACAATATTCTTCATACAAAACTTTCTTGGATTAATTCCAACTAATCTATTGAGAATTTGACCACCACTTCCTCTAAAAGGAGTGTAGCAATCATTTCTTTTTAATTTTTAGGCACCCATTTCCTCTAAATACATTTCCAATATCTATCTAACATTATGTATCATCTAGGATTGTTGTCCCAATAAATGGTCTTACTCTCAACTCTATCAATCATTTAATTCTATAGTTTTTTTTTCACAGAATCCTTCTTGATCGACCTCATCCCCTCTACTACACCATAAGAAATTTTGGTCCTTAACTGCCATTCTCTATCATCCAAATCTTTTAAACTACACCAAGAACATTTTCTTTCCTTTTTTTTTTTCCAACTATCTTTCTTTATCAATTACGTTACCTTGTTGCTCATCTTCTGAATGACTAATCTCTCCAACCAATTCTTCATTCAATATACTTTGCCTACCAATAGCTCATTGAGTTTCAATTTCTTGTAACTTACACGATCTACCACCATGACTCATGATTACTTACAATGCATTGCATATCACACATTATATCCACTAATATGCACTTACTACGCATGTCATGCATAATCTTATTGCTCTGATACCGAAATGTCACAACCCGCCCCAAATTATTTTGCCAAACCTAGGATGAGCTGTGACGACAATAGACCCCAAATGTGTGCAATGAAATATATTGCCAAGTTTTTATCTCTTAACTCATTTGTCTAACGTTATCTGTAGATATCCCATAAACAATGTAGTCAATATTTCTCACTTTACTTATAATAGATGATATGCAATGACTTAACAAGACTGGTGGGAGATTCTGATTAGCTAACTCTAATTGAAACTCAAGAGCAACCTAGTGGAAAATTAAGAATAAAAGAATGAGCTAAAAAGCCTAGTGAGTGGTGATTCCATAAGAAAATAAATTTTCTAGAAAAATAATTCTCTTACTAAACAGAAGTTCATAACTCTGTGAAATAATGTAAATCACGAATAATTTAGAAACTTTCAAGACCATTTAAAGACATTAAAATCTATAAATAAAACAACTCTTGAAAACAAGAATAACTCAACTAAGATTACAGCTCTTGAAACAATAACTCTTGAAACTTAAGCACATTTTAGTAAAAACATGGATAGGAAAATTCGTAATTATAGCTCTGGAATGCATAAACATAACTAGTAAAATTCATCATCAAATCTGTACCCAAATCTCTTCATACTGACATAAAGTAATCTCAATACGCACAGCAAAGCAATCTATGTTATACTATGTATCGAGTAATCTTCAGATACATAGCAGAGCATATCTCTGTTATACGTGCACGCAAAGCAAACTCTATCATCTGTAATGCTTTAGGACCAGGATTTGAACCAGGATTCGGAATTTAGATTCGGCACCTAATGGCCACAACATTCCCTTGCATCCCCTGCGACCTGAACACGTGGGCATACTATGGAAACACATTCTCATAGCATATGAGTAAGCACCATGGGTACAAAAATCTAGTGGTTTAAAAATCTACTTTTAACATAAAATTCTTAATTGTCAAACTCTTTCTTAAAATTGTGTTATCTTGCTCTAAACAACTTTTCATAAACTTGAGAGATTTCTAAAATAACATTAAACATTTATAATTTCTCAAATGATCATCAAATCTCTCAGAACATTTTCAAAATCATTCTTTCTGTAAAACCATATATTCCTCAATAAACATTAAAACTCTTATAATTTCTCAAATAATCATGAAATATCTCAAATACATCTCTAAAACGATAATTGGAGCTAAAATCATAAGATTACTGAAAATTCATAGAAAGTTTATGAATATCTCATAACAATTAATCTAAAATCATATCAAATTATTGAATACTTGAAATTCCATAATAATAATTCATTAATAAAAATATTTCGTAGAAATAAACCACTCACAGAACTCTTGTTGATAGTGCTTTGGGTCATAAGCTATTCCAATTTTTGTTCAACTTGGTTGAAATTTCTGTCTATAAACTCCTTTTCTCCATTTTCGATGTTACCATGGCCTTCCCAACGACTACCCATCTTCTTCTTCTCCCTCTTTCTCTCTCTTCTTCATTTCATTTTTTTTCCTTTCCCTCTTCTCTCTCATGTTTTCGTGAACCTCCCCTTCTTTTTCTTCTTTTTTAAAACAACAAGCTTCCCACATAAGCTTTTTTGTTTACCTATACTTTCTCTCCTTTTTTTTTTTTAATAATAAAACCAACTTGTGTGTGACTTCCAAGAAGCCACACCATTACTTCCATTTTAAAAAAAAAATACTTTTTCCAAACATAAACAAAATTAAAATCTCTTTCACTACTTTTTCAAATTGCTTATTTTCTAAAATAATGCAAACTTTCTCTTTTTAATTTCTCAAAATAATACAAGTTGTATTCCATTTTCAATTTTCCAAATTCCTTGAATTTTTATTTTTGTTCTAGACACTATTCTCCTTCAAAATATTCAAAATCAAATAACTCATGTATCAAATGCATATATCCAATTGCTAGAAGACGCAAATTGGGTCTTACAGTAAAGGAGTTGCTCCATTCATACTTTTTACTAAAAGACTTGGGTACTGTCAAGTATTTTCTTGGGCTTAAGTTATCTAGATCCAAACAAGGATTTTTTTTTTTATTTTTTATTTATGTCTTAGAGGAAGTATTGGCTTCAAATTGTTGAAGATACAGAGTTTTTAAACGCAAAACCAACTCTTCTGTCGATGGATCCAAATATCAAACTTTCTAGAGAAACGGGCACTCCTTTATCTGCAGAAAACTCTACTTGCTATCGTCGGTTGATTGGTCGACTTCTTTATTTACAAATCTCCCGCCTGGATATATCATTTACAGTACATCGGCTAAGTCTCTACTCATTTAAATGTTGCACACCATTTGTTGAGATACCTTAAACGGACACCAGGGCAGGGAGTTATCATTCAACCGTCCTCAAACTTTCAGCTTAAAGCATTTGTAGATGCTGATTGGGGGGCTTGCCTCGACACATGACGGTCAGTAACTGGGTTATGTATTTTCCTCGGAGACTCATTGATATCTTGGAAAACAAAGAAGCAACCCACAATGTCCCGCTCATCGACTGAAGATGAATATAGAGCCCTTGCCTCTATTACCAGTGAATTAATTTGGATCAAGCAACTACTTTGTGATTTACATGTACAATGTTTGGAACCCTCTGCTGTATATTGTGACAATCAAACTGCCATTTCAATTGCATCCAATCCTACATTTCATCAGAGAACCAAGCACATTGAGATAAATTGTCACTTTGTCAGAGATAAGATCGTTGACGGCTCTCTTAAAGTTCTTCCTATACGTTCATACTTGAGCTTGTAGATATGTTTACCAAGGTGCTACCATCCCAATACTCACTTCCTTAATGTCCAAGTTGGGCGTTTATGACATTCACCTTCCAACTTGAGGGGGAGTATTAACCTACTATGTGTTAGTTGAATTAATATGGTAAACAATTAGTTAAGTCTGTTAAAATAGGTTGTTAAGTATAATCTGTATAGGTTAAGTCTTTATTTAAAGATGAGGGATATCGACATATTGTAAGAGAATTCTTTTTGATTAATAAAACTATTCTTCCCTCCTTACACGCGTTAAGAATTTACGTCCACTAAGAAAAAAAAAAGACACCAAATTGCACCCACAACAAATGAAGTTGTTGAAAAGAACAAAAAATCATATATCCTTAGGAATCATCCAGGAACCGACATTAAAAGAAGTGACTGTCCACCAAACCCCATTGAAAACTCAACTTTGGGAATCTCATAATTGGGGAGATCTTTTTATGAACAACTTTCCCCTTTCTTTCTTTTTGAAAAAGAAGAAGGAAAAAATGAAAAAGGAGATACAAAGAAACAAATTCCAAGTAGTTTTCATACCCCCACCAGCTTTTCAAAATGCTACTTCTCCATTGAACACAGTCCCTCTCCCAGGAAAATGGACATTATTACTCTCTCTTTTTCACTCTCTGCCTCAGTTTTATAATTTCCTCTTTGATTAATGACTGACTCATTGGACTGACCTGCATGTTTTATACTACTTCACTTCCTTGATGAAACTATTTTGCTCAAAACTTATCCAATCTGTACCTTTGAAATTCCTCAGTTATTTTTCCCTCTTTCTCTCTCTATACTCTCTCATTTTTCCCCTTCCCTTCCTCCTCCATTTCTGACTGAAAATTGAAAACACCCGTTTTTTAACAGGATCGATCTTCGTTTCAGCAAATAAGGTATGGCTTTCTTGATGCTTATAAAGGTCTATCTTTTAAGATGAATTTCAAGTTGGAAGTTATCTGGGCTGGTACAAAATGAGCAAAAGCATCACCTCTTGAAGTGAAAAGAAACAAATTGGGGTAATATGCTATATATGCAATTTTGATCAAGTTAGGGCATGTTTGGGAGTGATTTGTGAATGACCAAAATCCCTTTCGTCATGTCCAAAATCACTAAAAAGGGCATGACTTTTGTCATTCCAAAATCACTCTGGAATGTGCCCTTTGAAACTTTTACAGTAGCTTGAAGAGAAAATTGTAAAAAGAAAATCGGGGGCTGTTCTTTTTTGTGGTGAATCAACTTCTAATTAATGATCAATTTTGTTATTTCTAATTTATGAGATATTGAGGTATTGGGAGAGGGTTAAGAGAGAAATTAGGCCAAAAAACATAATAGATTGTGAATTGATTTGTGTTTAAATATGTTTGATTTATCAATTTCCTAAGTTATTATGATTCTTAACTTTGAAGGCCATTATTTTGTACTTTTAAAAAAACAGGAAACAGAAAATAGATGAAACCTGTTTAACTACTCAAAATGTAATTAGATCCTTAATTTGGTGATTTGACTTCAAAATTTTTATAAACATGAATAAAATAGTGAATTGTTGCAGGTTGATTTCATTTTTACACTATGGAGTGGACAACCATTATTGGTAGGACCTCAGGAAGTAATCATGGCAGAAATGGACATGACAACATCTCACTTCTGCCCCTGCTTCTCCATTCAACTGTAAAACTAAACAACACTTCTGATATACTTTTTTTTTCTATCATATCTTCTGAATTCAAAACAAAATGATTCTCTGAAGACATTGCTTAGAAAGTAACTTCTAAAATCATCTTTCTAAGACACAAGAGATATAATCGTCCATTTTGAGGGACAACTTTCTGTAATCCCTCTCTTTTTGTGGTAAAGAAAACAACTCGAAATATTGTGTTTTCAAGAGATGATTTATCGTAATTGTCTTGATTTAAAAAGTCAGTTTTAGTCACGATTTTTGTTCACATTCCTCATTCACATCAATGCAACCAAGCAAAAACAACCAACTTTTGTCAATACTTTGGTGTTGGACAGGGTGGTTTGTTTTGTAATGTGTGATGAATTAAACTGCAGGGTGGCATGGCAGAATATGATCAAGGGGAAGTAGATTATGCTAAGGCATTATCACTCTCACAAATGGAATTGGAAAAGCAACAAAATATGATCATTGGTAAGTGTTGATGTTAAGGATTCAAGTTTTGTTGCATATATTAGATTTGAGTTTGTTCAAGTTTTTGATGAATAATGTTATCACTGTAGAGAGAGAGAAGATGGAAACCATGAAAGCCCAAGTTGAAGATGATGAGCAGCTTGCCAATGCACTGCAACTGAGCTCAGTCATGGAGTATTCTCTTACAAATGACATTGCACATGCTTCTTCTTCTAAAGCTGTTTCTTCTCAGCTTGAGGCCTCTTCATCCAAGTAAATCTTTCCACTTGCCATATTTAACTTTTCTTTATTCCGGAACATCAGTTTCTCTAGTTCAAACTTCTGCAAACTCTGTTCTCTCTATCTTCATTTCATATTAATGGTTCGCATGTTTAGACCTCATTTTAATTAATTCCTGAATGCACACGCATCTTTAACTCAACCACTTAACCATGGTTCTTTTTTAACACATTAACATGTTTATGTAGGATTATCTGTGCTGGATGCAACACTGAGATAAGCAGACGTGAACGTTGTTTGGATGGGAATGGTATTGTTTGGCATGTAAAATGCCTCCTATGCCATGCTTGCAAACAACTAATCAAAGATGACAAGGTAACTTTACAGGAAGGTGGAAAATTTTGGACTTTGTTAAATTTGTGGAATCCTAAGTATTATATATCCTTAAATTTGATGAATGTATGTCTGATGATTTATGACAGTTCTACATGGTTGAAAATCGACCTTACCACACATCTTGCCCTAGGAATAAGAGTCATTTCAAATGCTATGTATGCAACAACTTTGTAAGTAATTTCAAATCTTGAATGCTTGTTATTTTTTTTTTAACATTGTGTTGTACCATATCGGCTAAAGTTAGTTGGTCTTAGATGTATAGGTAAGAACAACTCCATTAGTACGAAACATTTTGAGCATAGTGCTCCAAAAACAGAATTATACTAGCTTAAGCCCGAAGTCAATTATATCATAGCGGGAATGTTCCTAATATTGATATTTTTCTTACCATCTTCACCTGCTTTTTGTTTTTCCCTTTTGTTGCTGTTGCTGTAAGATCCTATATATTGATAAGGTGGTTGAATTTGGAGAGCATCCTTTTTGGGCACAAAAGTACTGCCCTTCCCATGAAAATGATGGAACTTCCAAATGTGTTAGCTGTGAAAGATTACAGGTAATCCTCTCTCTCTCTTTCTCTCTCACATTCACAAATGTGAACTTTCTCCTTCGTGCAGCCAAAAGGGTGGGAGTACATTTTACTCAAAGATGGCAGAAGATTGTGTCCAGAGTGTTCCAGATTCATGATCATGGACACTGACGAGTGTCAACCTCTTTTCCTTGAGATACAAGAATTCTTTGTGCGTATACACATGGAACTGAACCAAAAAATTCCGTTGTTGTTGGTGGAAAGGGAAGCATTGAACGGCGCCATGGAAGGGGAAAAGAATGTGAGGACAGGACACTGAGGTTGTCTTTTTGGTTCTTCATTGAATGTTATCTTTGTCTTACCATTTTGGGATTTGTTTGTTTGGATCGTATAGGGACACCACCATTTATCCGAAACTCGAGGGCTCTGTGTGTCAGAAGAGCAAACCATTCCCATTGTAAGAATTTCAATCTCTTTGTCTCAATTCAACTTCAACAATATATATGGGTGGGTGTTTTATGGTTTTTGAATTTGACTGAATTGAATTAATTTGAAAATTGGTAATAGATTCATAAGAGAGAACATATTGGGAGACATTCAATCCTGGACATGCTGACACAGCAACGCAAACTTGTTCGTACTTGTGAAGTTACTGCTATACTCATTCTATATGGCCTTCCCAGGTTGGTACCATATTTGTTCAAAACATAGACTGGAAAGATTGAAAACGTTTGTTCTGTCTTTCATATTAATTAATAATGCACTTATTAGAACTTGTTAGTTACGTTTAAGTTTTCGGAAGTCTACCTTTCCTATATCTTCATAATAGTACGATATTGTTTACTTTTGGATGTAAGCATGTGTGATTTGGCATTTCATTTCCACTCAAAAGAGCTCGTACCAATAGAAAAGTTTTTTCTTACCTGTACCTAGAATTTTCTCCACTTCTAATTCACGTGGGACTATGTTTGCATTTCCAACAGTCTTCCCATCAAACAAATGACCATTTAGCCTTCTTTGATGTAGCCATTCATTTGTTCATTTTCAGACATATCATGAGCTTGCTCTTATTTAGATCAAACTTCTCTTTTTCAAAGTACATATCATGTGTTTTGTAGAACTCATTACTCAACCACGGGACATAGCTACTAAACCATTCTTTATTGACATTTTTAATGATCCTTTCCTTAAACAAAGATCCATCGAGTCTCCTTCAACCATCCAAATATCACATAACTAAGTCTCCAAGGCTTGCTACTTATTGTTCAGTAGCCAAGAATTTCATCTGTACACTAGTTAAGTATAGGGCACAACTTTGATACTACTTGTTAGGACAAAAAAAACTTTACATATCTACACAATGGTACAATATATCGTCCATTTTGAACTTAAGTGCACGTGATTAGTTTGTGACTTAGTTTTTCACATGTATTTACGCATTTTCTTTTAAACAGGTTGTTGACAGGATCCATTCTAGCACATGAGATGATGCATGCATGGCTAAGGCTTCAAGGCTATCCCAATTTAAAACCCGAAGTCGAAGAAGGTATCTGCCAAGTCCTAGCTCACATGTGGCTGAAATCCAAAATCAATGTGGGATCTGAAGCTGCCATGGCTGCTAGTTCATCTTCTTCCCTGCAACCTCCATGTTCAAACCAGCGCAAGCAGCTGAGTAAAATAGAGAAGAAACTTGGGGAATGTTTCATACGCCAAATCGAACTGGATGCTTCAGTAGCTTATGGAGATGGGTTCAGGGTGGGAGAGCAGGCTGTTTCCCAGTATGGTTTAAAGGAAACTCTTGATCACATCAAACTCACTCGAACCTTTCCAGTTTAAATGTTGGATATCATAGGAACACACAAAGATTGATTATACAACGTTGGTAAAAAAAAGTGAAACATGTAATAAAATGAAATGAACAATCATGTTTAATTAATAATCTTTCTATTTGACAAGTTTTTAATGTTAAGCCTCTGAAGATGAAGATGTGAAAATGAATTGTGGGCAACACGTTTTTCCAAATGATACTTTAACCTTTTCTTTGATGCATACTTTTCTCCAATTATTGTAATTTCTAATTACTACCAAACTTTGACTTTTTTTCCTTCATGAAGATGGCTATTTGAAAAGTTTACAACTTGTTATTTATTGGTCGTGTGCTTAGAAAATAGCAACTCATTATGAAGTATTTTTCTTTTATCTATATGACTTTTCATATGTGATATGATTTTGATCTATAAAATGAATATGACACGTTGTAAATGTTTTATTTCGTTTAGTGACCACCTTTTTCTAACCATCTATCCATTATATTATGACAGTACAAAATTCAGAGACAATTATTAAAAAGCTTAGAAACTAAATATATATAACATTGGGGGAAAATATTGTCAAAGTTTTTGGCCTATTGGTAGTGTGTGTGATGAGTGAGTATATGCTACACAAAGAAAAGCGGGAGAGAGGAATCTCCACAGACAGATAAAGACAAAAAAAATCCTAAAAGTCTAAAGCTCTCATTATACATAAATCACTCAGAGCAAGAACTCAGATGAAAGATGCACAAATCTTCTAGCAACCTCTGCTCTCTATCTCAATCTCAAGAGTCAAGCCTCTAGTTGAGAAGTTGCAGATCCAGCCATTGATATCATTGTGAAGCACAAGGATTCTTCAGTCAACCTCTCGTACTGTTTGTTTCCCTGTTTACTCTCTCTTGAAGCTAATTATTCAGTTGACTAGTAACAAAAATCTAACACGACGATGTGAAAGTCGGTGAGACGAGTCGATAAGTTGTGTGGTTCGTTATATGTAGACAGATTGAAGAGAAGTGATTGTTTTTCCTTGAAAGAGCTTCAATATATGCAAGAAATGTGATGTATATAGATATGAACATTAGTGCAGTTTTGCATACAAAAATGAGGTAGAAGAATCAGACAAAATTTACAATGTGGAAACTGTAAGATCCTGTGCTTAAAATGAACAGCTCTAATCAGACATGAACAGAATTTCTGATCAGCTCTGTAGTGAATTTGCCTTTGTCACACAGAAGTGTTCGACATTTCCCATGATAAAGAACTGCTCAAAATTCTACAGAGGGACTGAACAATCTCATCCATTGATGGGCGTTGAGACGGATCCTTGTTCATGCACCGATCGGCGATACTCATCATGAGAACAGCAAGTTCAATGGGAAAGTTACCTTCTAATGAAGGATCCATCAGGTCGCTTAAATACTCCTTGCCATCTTTCTCATCAAGCACCTTCTTAAGAAGTTCAGGCAGCTGCAAATTCTCCTTTTGGTGCAACTCTGAAACCTCCTTCCCGGTGAGCATTTCGATTATCAGAATCCCAAATGTATAAACATCAAGCTTTGTGGAGACCAAACCATTTTCGAGATACTCGGGAGCCATGTAACCTCTTGTTCCAACAATGTGCATTGTCAATGTAAACTCACCTTCTTCATATCCCGCTGATCTTGCTAGACTGAAGTTTGAGATCTTGCCCCTGAAATCACTATCAAGAAGTATGTTATCCATCTTCAAATCCTTGTGAACATGAGGCGGATTCGTGAAGCTATGGAGATAATTAAGCCCCATCGCGACATCCACCGCAATCTGTATCCTCTGCGTCCAACTCAAAAACTTGTCATTGCTGTTATTACTTGGATCAATCCAGTCACTCAAGGGACCTTTGGCAGCATACTCAAAAACAAGATACAAATGCCCTTCATCGAAACAGACTCCCGAAAGGCGAATCAGATTCGAATGGTTCGTCTTGTTCAGTAAATTGATCTGTTTCGACACATCTCCATTCATCTTCTTAATAGCTGCAGAGTCCCCATTGATTGTGCCATGATAAACAGACCCTTTGATCAGATGCGTTGAACTGAAATTATCAGTTGCAGCCTGCAGCTCTTTGAAACTGTAAACTTTGACAGATTGAGCAACGCTAGATATACTCTCCAAGGTGATAGAAGAAGATTCTCCATCCAACTTTTTCTCTGATGGCTTCTCATATGATTCAAAGCTATCAATTTCAGTAGTTGAATGCTCAGTTTTCTTCTTTCTTTTCCTCACACACACAAAGTAAACTACAGCCCCAATTGCAGCTGCTAAAGCAACACCTCCTAGAACGGCGACGAGGGCATAAACCCATGTTTTTTTAGAGCTCGGAGGAGGCGGGGTGGCCGGAGATGGCGGCGGCGGGGGCGGCGGCGACGACGAAGGCTCTTTCATTCCAGTGCTCGACGGCTCAGTTTTAAGGGGAATTAAAAGAGTCGTAAAAGGGTTGATGGTGGATTCTCCTTGAAGCTCGTTGGCTGCAAGAATAATCCCATTATCCGCACCAAATGATTCAAATCTTTCAGTGATTGTCAAAACAGTATCACCGAATAGAACTAAGTAACTCAAAAGGTAATTGAAACCCATATCAGTTTGATTCTTGGTGGGACATGCACATCTAAGAGGAACAAGAATCCTTTCCCCACCAATGATACTCGTGACACTAATATTGGGGTTCTGAGATATAAGAGATTGGCAAGTCGAGAGACCTTGCAGGGTTTCATTTGCAATTGCAAAGTAAGTATCGCCATGTCGGGTAGTAAAAGAAACATTAGCCTGAAGAAACTGACCTGAACAGGAACAATCGATTGGAACAAGCACCAATTTCTCCGCCGGGAAAGTGGCTGACGCGTTGACGGAATTGATCCGAGAGAGCTCCGACGGGTTGGAACCCAACAGAGCAGAAATGGAAGAAACAGAGTTAAACGGAGAGCGCGATCTGAAGGTGAGGAACGATTGGCAACTCCGATTGGGGGTGTTGCAAAAATAACCCAAATTACCAGTTGAATTGTGGGCGTTGAGGCAATCGGCGGTGGTCGATCCCACGTAGGGCTGCTGAGAAGCAATCAAAGAGAAGAAGCAAAACAGAGAGGCGATGAAGAAATGGAATTGGAACGAACCCATTGAGAAATTGGAGAAATTTTGGAGATGGGGTTCCTTAAAAAACAGTGATTATATACTGGAGCGGGTCAAAATTGGCTGTAGAAGACGAAGAAGTCTCTTGTGTCTTAAATTTGCAATGAAGGAAGCTGCGTGTTGAATGGGAGGATTGATCTCGCAGTGCTGTCATTGTTTCTGCAATGGCGACGAACTGTTGATTTGGAAGAAACGATTAGGCTAACCATTAAGGATGAAGTTGACATTTTCAATGTGTCGGGAAGGGAATAGTCGAAAAGTGACGAGGTTGTTTTATTGTCTTGACGTCCTCTTTAGAATAAATTGGTATTAATTAAACTAAAAGATTGTAAATTTCGATCTTCTTTCTGGTCATTCACTTTCTTTTTTGTGAAGAAATGGTGAGTGGGATTAATGGAGAATAACTCTCAATTGGCGGCTCCCAATTGCCCAAGTGAAATTTTCTTCATGGAAGCAAGAAAAAAAAATGAGTTGAAACTTGAGAGAGAGGAGAGCCAACATCTTAGGACTCATTTTGATCGATGTTTTGGTTCTTTGTGGATTGTGAGATTTACAGGTATGGTTTTCTTGGTTCTTTATTTTCCTTCTATTTCCATATTTATTTGTGATTAATTAAATTATTGTTTTTTATTTATTGACAATCAATTGTCAATGTTGCATAAGGTTAATTGGCATTATTTAGATCCTTCCATATATGTTCTTCCAAAAATATCCTAAAACCTTCGTGATAATTTCAGCATTATTGAACTTGAAGTAAATTCAAGCAAAAACATCAAGGTTCTTTCTCTTCTTATTCTCTCGCATTGGCAACAATGCAGGGTTTTTTTTTTTGTTTTTTTTTATTTTTATTTTTTATTTTTTTTTAATTCTATTTTTTTCGTGTATTTGACCATCATCATTTTTCTCTTCTTATTCTTATTTATGCTTTTCTTTTGGTCTCCCACGAAACTACCTTGCACCTTCCTTTCCTTCCATCACGCCCATGCCACTCACTCACACAACCTATAGCACATTCCAAGTGCTTCTACAAAACATCTTTTCAAAATAAACACCTTTTTAAATTTTTGGATCATAAGTAGTGAAACAAACACTAATACTCTACCTCCTCAACATTGTAAAATTTCTAGTACTATTATAATACCAATGTTCCTCATCAGTTAATAGGGATCTACTAAAAAAGAGGAGAATGAGAGAGATTTTTCTTTTCTTTTTCTATTTTTAAATAAGCAACCATCAAAGTTAAATATTTAACAGCTTTTAGGGTTTGAGGATTTTGCGAAGGCAATGAAAAAGGAAGAAGGAGAGGCGGAGGAAGAGAAGGAGGATTTGAAGAAGGCGTTTGAGATGGAGAAAGGAGAAAGGTTCATAACCACCATGAGATTACAGAGAATGATGGTTTGACTCAGCGATCCGAAGACGTTGGAAGAATGTGTGAGTATGATTGGCGTGTTTGATGTTGATGGAAATGGGGTTGTGGATTTTCGAGAGTTTTACACTATGATGCTTCCTAGCTAATAATATTATTCTTTGATTTTGATTTTTTTTTTTGGTTCAACAATCATTGGGGGATTGAATCATCGACTTTTGATATAGTAATTAGTGTCAGTCAATGAATATAGCTCAATGGATAATGCACTAATTACCATCTCAAAGATGGACGGTACAATCTCTTACTTCATAATTGTTGAACTAAAAAAAAAAAAAAGATTAAAAAGAAAATTATAGATTAGAAATAAAGAGCAAGAGGGGTGGTTTTTATGCCAAGTTTGTAAGCTAAACTGGACTAAATTTATATCATTCTCCCACCAATGTGAAATAGTAGTGTGGAAGTATAGAACTCATAAAAAAAAAAAAAAAAAAAAAAAAACACTATATTACTTAGTAACATGTTAAATTGTAAATGGAATAAGTATCTTTTCTGTGTGGTACAAGAAAGTTTTCTCACAAATAAAGACTAAAGTAACTTCTTAAGTTTGAAAGTTTTAGAGTGATATTATTGGTGTCATTCTCACCTAGCATTTCTAAAAAAAACTTTATTAGCATGATATAATAATTAATAAAATGGGTCATCTTTTACCACTTTCATCTCGAATAACCTGTGATTTGAAAAAAAAATTAACTCAATCAAAATAGAGAAAAGATAAATTTGTCCCATTTCCAACTAAGACCACTTGACCAATCTCATCCACTTGAAAATTTGCGTTGAGTACAAAAAAAAAAAAAAAAAAAAAAAAAAAAAAAAAAAAAAAAAAACTTATCTTACATGTACTAAGAAAAACTTCTAATTACTTTCTAATGCAATTTATATTTAGTCTCAATAATGTCTACCACTTATTTATTTATATATATATATATATATATAAGCGAAGTATTGTTCTTGTTAAGAACTTAAAGAGAAGGGAAGAATGTGGGCTACAGAGAAGTGTATGTGTGAGATAAAAGAGACTTCAATACACCAAACAATTGCCAAAATTTCCTTTTTGATTGTTGAATAATTTTTCTGAATACTATTCCACACTTCTGAGTGAAAACGTACTATTGATTCCTTCTTATCGAGACACTGTTTAAGGATACCTCCATATCCAATGTCTGATGCATCGGTCTCAACGATAAGATCTGCTTTTTCGTCGATAAGACTTAAGCAGGGAATGTTTTTTACTAAAGATTTGATTTTTTGAACAGTGTGCATTTGCTCATCTGTCCAAAGAATAGTTTCTTTCTTCAACATTTGGAAAAGTGGTTTGCAAATAGGTCGAAGATCTTTGATAAAATCATATACATAATTTAGACACCCTAAAAATCTCTGTAATTGGGTTTTGTCTAAAATTTCATCTGAAAAATTTTGAGTAAATTCTAGAGATCTCTGTATTGGCCTGATTAATCCTACATGGATATCAAACCTTAGAAATCTTATTTGAGTTTGAAAGAGTTTGAGCTTTGCAGCTGAAACAACTAAACCATTATATTTAATTGTTTGAATAAAACTCTTTAAATGGAAAAATGTTGATCTATATTTGATGAAAAGATTAAAACATCATCAATATAGATAATTGCAAATTTTTGAATAGGTTCCAAAATATCATTCATGATATTCTGGAAGTCGGATGGAGCGTTCTTTAAGCCAAAAGGCATGACGTTCCATTCGTATTGACCAAAAGGTACATTAAATGTTGTTTTACCTATCTTGTTCGACAATCTGGATTTGCCAAAATCCTGATTTCATATCGAACTTTGAAAATAATTTTGCATTTGAAATACGTTTGAGTAAATCATTTTTATTAGGAATTGGATATCTAATCCATTCCAAAACCTTGTTTAAGGGTTTGTAGTTTATTACCAGTCTTGGAACTCCTCGTTCCTTTTCGACCTGGTTGTTGACGTAAAATGTTGCACAGGACCAAGAGCTCTTAGATGGTTTGATCAGCTTTCTTTTGAGTAGTTCATCAACTTCCTTTCGACAATGGCTTAATAATTCAGAGTTCATCTGAATTTGTCTTGCCTTAGTCAGAATGTCTGATTCCTTGAAGTCTTTCTCATATGGTAAGGTAACCATATGTTTCTTCCTTGTCCATAAAGCATCTGGATGAGTGGAGCAGATTTGTTCTTCAATCTGCTTTTGGATAATTTGGATTCTTCTTTGAAGTCCAGGTTCTTTGAGCTGGTTTTCAACCTTCTTGAAGCTAACTTCTTCCTTCAGGAAATCAATATGCTTTTCTTTGAGGCTGATTCTTTTAATCACATTAAGATCATCTATATATATATATATATATATATATATATATATATGATAAAAGAGACTTCAATACACCAACTACCCTTCCTTAACACCCTCATTTATAATAGGGGCTCAAGGAGGAGAAAAACCAGAAGATCGACGGACCTTATCTTCCCCCAGAGAGGACGAAACAGAATGACCCAAAAACATGCAAAATCAGTACTCTCATCATCATAAACACTCCTAGCAATATTGTGAGCGGCGAAATTGCAAGCGCGGGGCAATTGGAGAACAAAACCAAACTCACAGAGTGTGCCACGAAATCCACCTCAACCGTAAGGTTATAAATTTTTGTATAATAGAAGGAAATTTTGTTCAACAAATCTATGACCTCTTTGGAATCAGATTCAGCGATGATCCTAGGGAGAGGTCCAAATACGTGGGTACGTAAGCATTTCAGCCCTTCTAACACAATCATCATTATATTGTAATGCTCCATTTTCGTTTAATGTGCTGAACTCCCGTGCAGATCAAAGAACCTCCAGAGTCACGAACGATCCACTCAACCTCTCCTTTGTTCTCCTGCTCGTTCCAAGTAGCATCACAATTCAGTTTCCACTAGTTCGGCGGAGGGGGGCCCATCTAGCTTTACTCGAAAGGTTCTCCAACCTTAAGGTATTGGAATTTCTTAACTCCTCAAAAGTCACCTTAGGACTATATAGATCAATCTGCCTGTATAACCAGTGCCTATCAACCAATTCTGCTTGATTAAGAACTCTGTTACGAAAGTTCCAAATACTCCATAGGATCACAACCACTAGATTAAGCTCTGATTCAAACAGATGATCTACTGCCAATCCCAAGAAGAACTTGGCCTCCACTCCTCCCTGGAAATATCAAACAAAATGAGTAAACTAGGGAAATAATGTAGTCACACATCTCTTAAGAATTTGCATCCGCACATCACATGGGAGGTAGATTCAGCCTTCTTCCTGCAAAATCGTAACGAAATTAATGGGATCCTCAATGAAAATAATGAGTGGGTGGAGACCGAGGGCAAGATAGGTGATGTGGCAACTAGATACTTCAAAGGCTTATTTACGTCCTCTTTCCCTAAACTAGAGGACCTTCAAAGAGTGCTACATTGTATTCTCCTAAAGTCTCTGCGGCCCAAAATTGGGAGTTGAATAGGCCTTTTAGCATAGAAGATTTTGAAAGAGTTCTAAAGGAGTTGAATCCCACTAAAGCTCTAGGTCCTGATGGGGCCCATGCTGGATTTTTCCAAACGTATTGAGATATCCTAGGTGAGGATACCTTTAGAGTTTGTCTCTTAGTTCTCAACGAAGGGGTGGATTTGAGCTCGCTCAACAAAACCCATGTCGTTTTGATTCCTAAAGTTGCTAAAGTTAGAAGAATGTCTGACTTCAGACCCATTAGCCTCTACAGTGTGGTGTATAAGAATGTCGCGAAAGCGTTGGCTAATAGGCTAAAAAAGGTCTTAAACTCCATTATCTCTCCCTCCTAATCGGCTTTCGTCCCAGGTAGGCTAATAACGGACAATGTGTTGCTTGGGTTTGAATGCCTGCATGCTATAAACAATAGGAGGAAAGGGAAAGAGGGTTATATTGCGATGAAGTTAGACATGAGCAAAGCCTACGATAGAGTTGAATGGGCTTTTCTTAAGGAAGTTATGCTAAAGTTGGGATTTGGGCCATATTGGATTTCAAAAGTTATGAATTGTGTTGAATCTGTGAGTTTTGCAGTGCTTGTCAATGGAGTGCCTCAGACTATCTTTAAGCCGGAAAGAGAGTTGCGGCAGGGAGATCCTATTTCCCCATACCTTTTCCTTTTGTGTGCTGAGGGGCTTTCAGCCTTACTTAATAGGGAGGAATTTGTCTCTAATCTTTTTGGTTTTCGTATTAATAAGTTTTGTCATTCTCTAACTCACATTTTTTTCGCAGATAACAGCATGTTATTCTTTAAAGCTTTAAAGAGAGATTATGAGTCTATCAAAGGAGTCTTGGGCTCCTATGAAGCCGCGTCGGGTCAAACGATAAACCTTGATAAATCCATGATGGTGGTGAGTAAGAATATTTTAGGGATCAAAGCGACAGAGTTCAGCTCCTTGCTTGGAGTGAAAGTTACTAAGTCTCTCGGAGAGTACTTGGGGATGCCTTCCCAATTGGCCAGGAATAAGAGTAAAATCTTTTGGAAAGTTAAAGACAAAGTTTGGAAAGTCTTAAATTGGAAGGAAAAGTTCTTTTCATTAGGAGGTAAAGAAGTTCTTATCAAGGTTGTGGCTCAAGCAATCCTTACCTATACCATGAGTTGTTTCAAGCTGCCCAAAAAGATCTGCGACGAGATTAATGGATTGTGTGCTCGTTTCTGGTGGGGTTCATGTTCTTATGGAAAAAGGCGCACTAGATGAGCTGGGAGAGACTTTGTCGGTGCAAAAGAGAAGGAGGCCTTGGGTTTCAAGAGCTCGCTGACTTTAACCAAGCCTTATTGGCTAAAATAAGTTGGCGTATTATTCGGAATCCTAATAGCCTTCTTGTTCAACATCTGAGGGGTACATATTTTAAAGATGTTGACTAATTTCCTAATGCCCTTCTGGGAAACAATCCCTCTTTTATGTGGTGGAGTATTCTCTGGGGCCAAGAGTTATTTTAAAAAGGTTATAGGTGGAAGGTAGGGAATGGGAGCAACATTCGAATATCCGAGGATCAGTGGCTTGACTGACAAGGGAGCAACATTCCTTTGGGAGTCAAAGACTCTATTAAACAAGACATAGTGAAGATTCTTATAGATTATAGGGGTTTATGGAAGGAGGGGGTTATTAGAGATAATTTCTCTTCTGCAAATGCTGAGACTATCCTAAAAATCCCTATTGGAAGTAGGATTTTGACATATGAAATTATTTGGAACCATGACTCTAAGGGCATGTTCACTGTTAAAAGCGCTTTCCGTCTTGCTTCTAGATTAGCACCAAGTATCTAAGCTTCTTCTTCTAATGGGAATGTTATTAAAGATAGTTGGAAGGCCTTGTGGAAGCTCAATTCGATGCCTAAAGCTAAGCTGTGTGTCTGGAAAATAATACAAGACATTCTACCTACTCGATTAAATATTTACAAAAGAAGAATTGACATTAATATTTTATGCTTATTTTGCAGGACATATTATATATTATCTTTAGATTTTTTTAAAAAAATTATATGTATGTCAATTTGCTATTGTACCACATTTTAGTTTGCATGAACTTGTCGTCTAGACATTAGGTAGTATTACTTTTCTTAGATGTGATCTAAGTTGAGTTATAAAATCATATTTATTTTATATAGAATATTGTTATTTAGCTTAAATTACAAAAATTGATTCTTAAGACCACATTTAATAAACATTTGGTTTTTGAAAATTAAACCTATCAATACTACCTCCACTTATAAGTTTCTTTGTTTTGTTATCTACCTTCTAATTTTTTTTTTCAAAATTCAAGTCAAGTTTTCAAAACTAAAAAAAGTAGTTAATTTTTTTTTTTAATTTGGCTAAGAATTCAAATATTTCTTTAAGGGAGATTAAAACTATAATATAGAAATGGTGAGGAAACAAGCATAATTTTAAAAAACAGAAAACAAGAACGGAATCATTATCAATTGTGGCCTAAATATTCATGATTAATTCTATTTAGTGGATGTACTTTAAAAAGTTTTTAATGAGGTTAATAAAAATTTAAAGGTGCATTTAAACTCTAAACTTTCAAGGTTATTATGTCTAATAAATATTCAAACTTTAAAAAGTCTCCGGTAGATTTTTGAACTTTCAATTTTGTATTTAATAGGTCAATGAAATTCTACTAAAAAAAAAGATGTCAATGAAGTTTAAAAATGTCTAATAGCCTAGGTCCATGCGATTTTAATTTTGTATTTAATAGGTTCTTATCTTGTTTCACATTTTTAAATTCACAGACTTAACTTTTGAGACACAAGACTATGGTCTTTAAATTTCAAAGTCTAATAGGTTAAAAAAAAATTGAATATAAGTGGAACCTAAGGCATAAAATTAAAAGTTTAGAGATTTATTAAATACTTTTAAATTTTAGGAACCTATTAAATATTCATATTAGATACAAAATTAAAAGTTTAGAAATCTATTAGACATTTTCCTAAGAAAAGAAAAGAAAAGTCCATTGGACATTTGAAATTCTATGACCTATTAAATACAATTCTAAAAATTTTGTCTAAATTATAAAAAAAAATACACTTGAACTTTGCCATTTGTTTTAAAAATCTCTCTATTCTTTTAAAAGTTGTAATATTATCCTTGACCTTTCATAAAGGTTTCAAAACTAACTTGAGATAGAAAATCTGTTAGAATATTGGATGAAAAGTCGATGTGGCGAAACACCATTCTTTTAGAGGCAAGCGTCACAAGTCACTGCCATGTCGACTTTCCGGCCAATATTCTAATCGATTTCTACTTCATGGGTAGTTTTGAAACTATTATAAAAGGTCTGGGATAAATTGCAACTTTAAAATAATAGTGGTATATTTGAAGCAAAAGGCAAAGTTCAAAAGTATTTTTTTATAATTTAGCCTAAAATTTAAGACTAAATTTGTAATCTCTTAAAAAAAAGGACTAAATTTGCAAATTTAAAGTTAAAATACCATTTTAGTCCCTATAATTTGTGTTTTGTTGCATTTTGGTCCCAATACTTTCAAATGTCAAATTTTAGTCCACGTACTTTCAATAAATCTTAAAATTGGTCTCATTGTTAACTTTTCTATATAAAAAAAAAAGTTTCTATTAGCTTTCTATCTATAAATTTTGAAAATATATTTATGTTGTGTATTTTTTATATTAAAATTATTATTATTATTTAACCAATTTTAATAAATAAATAAAAAAAAAACCTCAAACTTATTATAAGAATCAATTTTAAGTTTTGTTGAAAATATATAGACTAAAATTATATATTCGAAACTAGATGCAATGAAATACAACAAAATCCAAACTACAAATCAAATTGTTATTTTAACCTAAATTCAGCCTTTTGCATCCGACTTGTCGCTCTCAACCTCAGACTGCTCGCTTCCCCTTCTCTTCTCTCGCACATAATTTAGGTCATTATTTTACCTTCCTCTCTTTAAGTTTATCTTTCTCCTATCTCTGCCCCTCAATCTTAATCTCTCTTTCGAATCTCTGCTCTTCTTTTTTTCAAGTATTCTTATGCAATCTCTCACCCTTTCTCTCGACTCTCCAACCCACTTTCTTTTAACCATTCTTCGCCAGTCAACATCCGCAGAACTTCAAATTTGGTAAGTGGCATCGACCCCTTCTCCTTTTCTCCTTCAAATATGCGATTCAATTAGTTGAAAGGCTTGTACTCAAAAGAAAAAAGAAACAGTTTCAAACCCACGAGGAGTAGAGATTAGCAGAACCTTAAGCAATTGCTACTGATAATGAAAATGAAACTTGCACTAAGAATTAGCCAAGAAGACTTAAATATTTAAACACCCAAAATCAAAGCATCTTTTGTTGCTAGCAACGAAATTATGAAAATTAAATTTGGTCGAGGTAGTTTCTTACTTTTGCTATACTGGGTTTATTTTTTTTGGCTTTTCTGGGAGAGTTTTGTTAATGCATTTTCTTTCTTTTTTGTTCATAGCTCTGCGGCTGATAACATAGTGACAGATTACCATATCCAACTCTGTGGAGGGACCAATTTTAGGATCTTCCTTCGGTTCCATTCCATTCAATTTTAGTCACTCAATAAGGGGAACTAGCTATTTGCGCCAAAGCTTAAAGATGAGAGCTGTCAGTGCTATACGTTTCGCCCATATCTTCTTCATGCCAAATGGTAGTCTCATCACTACTCAAAGGTACCCTTGTGGTTGTGATTTAGTATTTTTCAGCCTGAATATCCTCACTTATCTAACAAAGTTGCATGTTTTTCTTTTTCCTGATGGTTGTTGTAAGATATATTTAGTGAATAATGTTGTTAAGCTAGAACAGTTGCATGAGTTGTCCTTTCTTTGATTCTCTGTGCACATTTTTGTTTATCTATCACTTCTCTCCACTTGAGAATGGATCATTCAGAAGTTCTGTTTTATACAGGGTTCAGCTTTCATTCCCAAGGAAACTCTTTTCTTGCCGAGCAAAATTTGGTTAGTGCTTCAGTTTGAGACTCCATTGATGTTGTCATTGACTTGTAGTAATTTCAATCTCTTGATAAAGTCTTGTGGTCTCTTAACCATGCTAAGTACTATGTTTTGATGATCTAATATAGCAGATTCTGAGGTAGATGGATCAGTCAACTTAAAGGTTGTATCCCCAGCCCTTCTAACAGCAGAAAAAGAAGAGGCCAAGGCAGTTTTAACCTTGTTTTTAAAGAAACAAGGTATGAGCAATGCAATTGCTGCAAGAACAATAAACAAGTCTGATCTTTTCATCGACCATCTTGTCTTGAGGCTTCATTTGATTCATAAATCTCGGTATCTAGTAGGTTCGACTTCAATGTACTTGTTATCAACTATCACAGTGAATTTGATTTAGTTGGATATAGAATGGCATCTCTAGAAATTATAATCTAGTTCATATGGGCTATGCAGGACGAGAGTTGACAACACTTGAGATTAGAGATGCTCTGAATCCTTATCTTGAGTCCCTTCTTGAAGAGCATGGGACTCTTCTTGTGCATGCTGTGGAAAATTTTCCAAACCCTCCTATTAAAGAAAAGACCGCGACAACAGTTTCTGTCTCAAATTCAACAATTGACACAAAGAAGCTGAAAGCCATCTCTCGAGTTAGTGAAATAGGTCCTACTGGAACGCTCCGACCTCAGATTCTCTACCTGATCGAGCATGGTTTAAATCTTGAGCAAATTAAAGAAATTACTCGCAGATTCCCAGCTTTTGCTTACTACAGCTTGGAGGGGAAAATAAAGCCTGTGATCGAGTTTCTTCTTGATCTTGGGGTGCCAAAATCTGATATCCCTGTTATCCTCAACAAGAGGCCTCAGTTATGTGGGATTAGTCTGACTGAAAATCTAAAACCAACAATGATATTCTTAGAAAATTTGGGTGTAGACAAGAAACAATGGGCAAAAGTGATATACCGTTTTCCAGCACTTCTCACCTACAGCAAACAGAAGGTTGAGACAACTATTGATTTCCTCTACGAAATGGGACTCTCGGAGGAGAGTGTTGGTAAGATATTGACCCGTTGTCCAAACATCATAAGTTACAGCGTCGAGGAAAAACTAAGGCCCACTGCCAAATATTTTCTTTCATTAGGAGTCGATGTTGCTGTTCTTCTCTATCGATCGCCACAGACATTTGGTCTTAGTATTGAGGCTAATTTGAAACCAGTGACACAATTTTTCTTGGAGAGGGGTTACAGCATTGAGGATGTTGGGACCATGATCTCAAGATATGGAGCCTTGTATACTTTCAGCTTGGTTGAGAATTTAGTGCCGAAATGGGATTTCTTTCTAACCATGGAGTATTCAAAATCAGAGCTAATCAAATTCCCCCAATATTTTGGTTACAGCTTGGAGGGGAGGATTAAACCAAGGTATGCAATTATGAAGGAGAGCCAGGTGATGTTGTTACTAAACCAGTTGTTAACATTATCGGAAAGCAACTTCGTGAAGGCGGTAAAAAAGAAAATGAACAAGTTACTTCCCAACAACTGACTGGCTTTCTGTAAGAACGAGAGTAATATACTGGAAGCTTTTATGACTTATGAGATGGTCTGGCCGGCATTCTAAGTAATTCTCTTGCAGTGCCTTGTCTGAAATAAGAGATATCGAGTCTCGGGATGATCGGAATTCTGGCAGTTGGTCTGCTTAAAACAAGAGATTAATGGTAGCTTGTGGTACATTTGCCAAATCTACAACTTTCATCTTACTGTGAACTTCCATGGATTTTGAAGTGTGGATATGTAAGAGAGAATGTCTCCTGCAAATCTTATGAACTTGGCCTGGAGTTGACTTCTTGATTGATACATCTCTTTGGCCTTGATTTATTCTTGTGGTCATCATTTTCGACCAATGTAATAAATGTAGTATGTAGTCCATATAAAATTTCAAATAAATGAAATTATGGGGAAAATGTGAATTCTATATTTCTTTATAAAAGAAATAATCTTTTGATTCTCTCAATTTCAGGCCAGCCAAGATGGTTGAAGGCATGTTTGAGAGTGATTTTGAAATAGTTAAAATCTCTTTTGTTGTATTCAAAATAACTTTGAAACATGCTTTTAATTATTCAAAATCAAATTTTATGAAATGAAAAAAAAAATTGTATTTAATAGTGTAAAATCAAACACTAAGTTGATTTTGAATGATTTAAAAGCATGTTTTAGAGTAATTTTGAACATGACAAAATTGAACTCTCAAACATGTCCTGAATTTTGTTCAATGCCTTTGTTATTCTCATTGCTTGAACTGGCATGAACATTTTGGATAGTTAGGACGAGGTGTTGCATACAACTCAAAGCCCTAAACCTTAAGTTGTCAGGATTGGTACAGAAAATAGGTTCTTTAAGTTTGAGTTTGAATTCTAATTTGTTAAACAAGTTTATTAAAAATGTATTTGGTTGGTAAATTTGAAATTTGTAATAAATAATAGATCATTTATATATTATAATTATTAAATTAAAGTAATAAAAATTAGATATTAAATTATATTTAAAATGTAACTTTTATTATGAAATTAGAGAGAATTATTTTAATAATAAAAAATATTTTTAATACATTTATCCACTCAATTTCTTTCAATATATTGTTAGAATAAATATTTAAGGTAAAATATTGTAGCAAATCGAGAGGGTAGAATAGTATGTATTGTAGCAAACTTGAATTTACAAAACTGCCAACCAAAATATGTGTTTAGTTAGGTATCCCATACTCCCTACCATCAAAACAGAGAACTAAACGCCCGGTAAGAAACACATAGAAAAAGAGTTGGATTAACCTGCCTACTGCAAATCAAGCAAAAATAGCTCCCACTAAAAGTACATAATTAAAACGGATCAAGTCTACTTTTATCTCTGAAGAAATCAACGGGAGAGAAATTTTAGTACTACCCTAATATGAAAAGTTTCTCATATTACCTCAATTCATTGTTCTCCATAATAGTAACATTTAAGAATAATGCAAGAAGATTAAATAAATTATATATAGAGAGAGTGGTTAATTGAATTTCTTTTGAGATCAGTTAATTTATTTTTTTTTTAGTACAGGAGTTAATTGATTTTCTATTGGACTTATTTAGTGGGAATTTAATTGCAAGTTTTTGGTATATTAAGACAAGATTTGAAAATAATGAGTGTTTTAATGACTGAAAAAACATATTAAACCCAAACGCTCAAGAAAATATTGGTAATTTCTTTTTTTGTGATAAAATGATATGGGAATTTTTACTTTTCAATAAGAAAATCATGTATAAAAGAAACTCCATAAAATCAACTTTTAAATTTTTTTTCTTATACATCTGATAGACAAAAAATGACCATATTTTTCAAATTATTTAATTTTTGCTGTATTGTAAACTCCAGCTTAGTAGTTGGAACTCGAAGTTGCTTGGAACTAAATGAATTTTAATAGAATTCAAATCCTTATAAAATGAAAATTATGGTTTGAATGTTTGGAAGAAAGAAAAAGAACTAACTTATTCATTAAAATTAAGGTCTTGCAAAGGGAAAAAAAAAAAAAAAGAAAAAAAAAAGAAAAAAGAAAAGACCTAAACCCTACGAATCCAACGTTCTCTTTCTGTCCATCGTTCTTTCCCTTCTGCTTTCTTCTCCCCCTTCCATGGTTACCGCAGCCGAACCTCCGATTCCCACCAGCAGCTCAGGTTTTTTTTTCTCTTCTCTCTTATCTCCCTTGCTCTTCAAACGGCAGCCACACACCAACCCCCATCTTTGATTTTTCATTTTTCTTCTCTCTTTTCTTCCTCTCTGTGTTGCCATCGCCACTTTTCTTTCTCCTCTTCTTATCTCACTCTATGCTGCAACCTCAACCCCGTCTTCTTCTGTAGCCATCCATCAATCGAAATCTGCCTTGATCAATGACCCAGAAGCTCATCGCCTCTCTCTCGAAACCCCTCGAAAACCTCGTTTACGTGTTAAGCTAAAGAAACGAAGCATGTGGATTATTTTGTTGTCAATTGTTAAGAATTGAGTGAACTGACTAGTATCTTCATGTGATGTGGAACAGTGAAAAGCTAGGAAATTGGGAAATGGCAAGCCAAGCAGCTAGTTCTTTCAATGGCAACATGAAGGCAATGCTCCTTTACTTTTACACTAATGCATATTAATAATCATCCGAAATGGTTGTGTAATGCAAATTGTAATTCATTATGGATTAGAAATTGGCTTCTTGTTTACTGCATGCCAAGTGTATGTGGAATTTATTTGTGGATTTTCGTTTCTGTTGCAATCTATTGATGAGTTTGTGAAGTTTGACTGTTAATTTTGTCTTTTGGAGTGCCATTAAGTTGTGCGTGTTATCGTCTAGTTGATTTTGAAGATGATACAGTGTCTATCAGCTCTTGTTACATAATCTCATGTCACAGTTAGAGGAAATGTTTACTTGGAAACTCAGTTGCACCAATTTGTCAAGTTTAATTGATAAGAGACTTTGAATTAATAAAGAAGAAACAAAATTTTCATGCTAGGTTTTGATTAGGGTTTAAATTCTGGACATTTACAAATCATGCAGGCAATACATTGTAATTACGTTCATTCAGGAAAATAGCATGGCCTTACAGAACAGGGTAGTGAGATTTCCTTATTTTTAGATCATTCTTAGTGATATGATGAACATGTCTTCTCACGGTGTTTTATCTTAGCCATTAAATGATCTTTTCACCATTTATCGTTTGAAACTTAAATTTTCTTATCAATGCCAATTTTCTATATATTTAGTTTTTGTTCTTTCTTATGGATAGGACCTGCAAATTTCTTTAACTTTGGACAAGGGGGATTTTGGCATAGGCAATATTAAAAAAAAAGAACAAAGGAGTAGGACTTCTCTCCAAGTGGGTGGAGATTATATAGTGAAGGACTATAGATATATATATATATTTTGGATAGTTGGGAGTCGGAGCTTTGCTCCCCTATACCTAGGGGCACCTGTGCCCGTCCCAAGGCCCGAACCCGAGAGACATCAAGTGTTTTTATTTATTAAGCTCACTCGAGGGCTCGAACTTGAGATCTCTAAGCCGGTATGACCAAGAGACCCCAAGCCCTTACCAAGAGGTAGTGAAAGACTATTTTGCATTCCATTATTAAAGAAAAATACGGGTCTTGGATTTGGATGATTCATGAAGAAAAGTGTATATAGTAGCTGAAGAAGCCTTGGTTTTGATTACTTAACTTACTTACCTGATTGACTCTGATTAAGTCTTCGAGTGGTGGAAGAAAATTAAAGATCCTTGGTCGGGCTTGATACCTTTCTACTCCAAGGATTATAGAGCTTGTGTGCTCTCATCAATGATAAGCAGCAACATACTTCTAATTGCTGGATTTTTCTTTTTTGAAGGAATTACCCACAGAGAGAAATTTAAGATTGTTCTCATATGAGTAGAGATTTGAATTCCGCAAGACCTATTGTTAGCGAAAGGGAGAGTAAGACAATTTTGCCTCTTTTCCCCCTTTTTACAAGAATCTCAGTATACTTTTGTAAATATAAATTTCCCCATTTTGTTAGGTGAGCAAAGCAATTTAATGTGTAAGCTTATTTGGAAAAAGAACTACTAAGCGAAGTTCATTTTATGATTGTCATTCATGATCGTAGAAACATAGCAAACAATTTTGACCGGATTCCCCTTGTTTATTTGAGTTGTTGCTATATGCATACATTGTGTAGGACTTTCCGATGATAAAGGAAGTTGTTTTGGGCCCATTGTTCTTAGATATGGGCTGTTTATTTTGGCACGTTGGTTTCTCTGCTGTTATGTGGAATATATGATTGGAAAGAAAGGAAATTATTTTGGGTATTGATAGATCGACAATGGAGCTTTGGGGTCAAACATGTTTCAATGCCTCTCATTGGGTTCATTCTTCTTATTTTTTTTCCTTTTATTTTATTACCAAAAATTGGGCTGCTTTCTTGTAATTTTTTTCTTTCTTCTTGTTTTTTTGTACATGTTGGTTGTTTTGTCTCCTTTTTTACTTTCACTTGGTTTCTTCCTTTAGAAAAAAATTTGTTCATTGATTCTATACTTGGAAGTGTTGTTCTTTTTTCTTTTTCTTTCTTTTCTTTTCCTTCTTCTTTTATGGATAGCTTTGTCATCGTTTTTATTCGTTTAGAGTTCTTTTTAGACTTTCTTCTTCAAATCCTAGGGAGGATTTGGTTGAAAGTTATCACCCAGGAACTATGATAAGAATGAAATAGGAAGACTTTTGTAGCGGAGGATTGGGTTTCTCTTATTTTTGGGGTTTTCTAAACATACTTCTATTTATAATAGCCTCTACTTGGTGTTCTTTGGATTAATACTTTTGTTATACGAACACAAACATTAATATAGTTATGCATTAACAACATTCCAGAAAGCACTTGCTGGCTTGAGACGCATCAATTTGGAAGGTCTGAGATGGAGAGTGTTTGATGCCAAGGGCCAGGTTAGAATGCAATATTGACTCTTCACTTCACATTTGGTTTTGCAGATTATGAGATTGCATGTCCAACGGTAGTGATATTTGTCATTAACAAAAACAGCCGTTCTAATTCTTTCTACCAGGTTCTTGGAAGATTGGCATCTCAAATATCTACCGTGGTTCAAGGCAAGGATAAGCCAACATATACACCAAATCGAGATGATGGGGACATGTGCATTGTGCTTAATGCTAAGGATATCTGTGTCACAGGAAGAAAACTCACTAATAAAGTTTATCACTGGCATACTGGGTAAGTACTATATCTTTTTGTAGTTTTACTCAAATTATTGGCCATTGGCACGTAATCTGAAGTTTGTTAAAACTTTTCTTAAAGATTAGAACGACATTTTGTTTTGGTGAAATTGAAGCTGCTGGTTGAATCAAAATGGCTCAGTTTCTAGCCGCAGAAAAGTAGAGGAAGGAGATCACTTTAGTGTTGCTTTGGTTATAATTTGTTGTGCACTGTGTTTTCGTGTTTTGCTTTCAACTATGCGTGGCTTGTAGGTATGTTGGCAACCTCAAGGAAAGAAGTTTGAAGGACCAGATGGCCAAAGACCCTACAGAAGTCATACGTAAAGCTGTATTGCGTATGCTTCCAAGAAATAAACTGCGTGATGTTAGTTCTTAAATTCATTTGGTGTTTGACATTTTCTGTTACCTAATGGATTAGCTTCAGTTGTTGATAAAATCTCCATTCCTTTTCCTTGGGCATTGTACAGGTATTTCATATTAGAAGTTTTATTTGATCTATTAACATGGATGCAGGATAGAGATCGAAAACTGAGAATTTTTGCTGGAGATGAACACCCTTTTGGTGACCGCCCACTTGAGCCCTATATCATGCCACCTCGTAATGTAAGAGAGATGCGTCCTCGTGCAAGACGAGCCATGATTCGAGCACAAAAAAAGGCCGAACAACAACAAAATGGTGACAATGATGCAAGGAAAAGTAGAAAGAAAGAAGAGAAGGTAGAAGTGATTGCATAAACAAGGCATGATTTCTTCTGTCTGAAGTAGTTTGTGTGGATCATCATCGACCATGGCAGATCTGAAGTAGTTTGAATTGGAACTCATTTAATTGCATCAGGGTTGCCTTTAATTTTTGATGGGAGGTACCAATAGGTTAATAGTACCAAGTAAGCTTGGATTTCATATCATTTGTAAAGATATGATGTCATGTTCTATTCAATGCTTGAATTTCCATGGGAACTCGTTTAATTTTTGTTGGGATTAACCAATCCTTTGTTGAGATTTGTAGCTTTTGCTTTCATGCAATTGATCAGTTATATATTTTCATTAAAATCACTTCAAATTAGGTTTTCTCATATATGAGTTATACGTGCATCACAGAATAATACATTTTAACCCTTTGGCTTTTATAGATGAATACAGCATGGTGAGGGTGTCCAAAACAAAAAGTAACAAAAGATTTAATATTTACCAAAACCATAGTTCAAAAAGCAATTGTAAATGTGCAAAAAGTGGAATACACATTGATTGAAAACCGTATCTAGATTAATCAATTATGATGTTAAAAGATGAAAAATACTAGTTAAATTAAAATCAAAATACTTTTTGGATGATTTCTTTCGCTTTGATTTTTTTCATATATAATTTATAGTTTTACAATTGTGAGATGAGAATTCAAACCTTTAACTTATAGCAAAAAGTATTGTTGGGTTAACTATTAAATTATGTTCATACTATGTTCGATAATTTTTTAGTTGATTTGGATTAGGTTGTTTTTCTTTCCCCATCACATTTTTATCTTATGGAGGACACAAATTGCAGGTTATAGTGAATAGACTCAAATGTTTTGGCAAGGAAGGATAACGGGCCGTGTCGATTGGGTCCCAATATAGCTCAGTGGAGTTGCCCTGACTGAACCATCATTTTTTTTCTCCCTAAATTTGTATTATTAAAAAGAAATCATATGCTTTTTTGTTTTAAATTTTAATATGTATTATTTAAAAATTATAATGATATGTTGTGTGAAAGGCTAATATTTTTTTAGTTTGGTTTGGTTTTATTTTGCTTAAAAAACACTCTAACCATGCACTTTTTTTTATTTTTGAGTTCATCTAACTACACTTTCATTTGTGACAAATGTAAAACAAAGAATTTTAAAATTGGTTCAAATAAAAGATATGGGAAGATTATAAAATTTTAGAACGATAATTTTTTTGTCCATTTCCATGAAGATTTTTGACTCTACATGTCCGTAACTAGTGGCGGAAAGATGGGGTATCACTAGTGAGTCATGACATTACATGACCACTAATTCACAATTTGATGGTCACTAATGCTATGCATTGCAAGGTGACCAATGACAGAAAAACGAGATAGAAAACTTTTCCTACTATATATTCTTAATATATTCGAGTTTAGAGTTTTTATTCAATGGACTCCTATAAAAGAATGTACTTGTTTTAATGAGTAACCCATCAAAAAATTTTCTGTTTTTAGTTTTCTTTAAGGGTATAATGTACAAGATAATCTACATAATCTCAAAATCTCTTATGATTCTATTAATTATATACAGTAATTTCATCAATATATAGTGGCATGCACAATCTAACAATTCAAATTGGAAGGAATTATTGGAAAATGTGGTTCTAAGTCTAGATCTAGTTTCTTTCACACTCGAAAGAGATGGGCAACCATTTTGGTCATGCCTTGGTAACAAAAACATCCATAAATTATTGAATGGCTGTTCCACAACTTGGAAAGAGAACTTCTTTTAATTGAGCGACTTGAGGAAACTTTGCTTGAAGGGATTTGTTCTTCTACCCTTTTCCCATTTTTGCTTTTGTTATTCAAAGTTTACATATTTCTCGGAATGCAAACATTAAAGTTAATGGTTCTGTCTGATAACAAATTCGTTTTTAGCTTTTCGTTTTTGATATTTTATGTTTGCTTTCTCAAATTTTTTTTTTATTATATATGGTTTTCACATTTCTTAAAGAAAAATTTTAATTCTTAGTCAAATTATAAGAACAAAAACAAAGATTTTAAAAATTACTCTTTTTAATTTTTAAAACTTAGTTGGGAGCTGGGAGTTTGAAAACATTTTAAAAAGTAGATAACAAAACAAAGAAACTCACGAGTGGAAGTAGTGTTAATTAACTTAATTTTCAAAAATAAAAAACAAAAAACCAAATAGTTATCAAACGGGACTTAAATTATTAATTTAGATATACTATAGGTTGAATTATCAATTTAAAATCTAGACTTTGAGAGTTGTGTCTAATAGAGGTTCATGAAGTGTAAAAAGTGCACAATAGTTCTTAAACTTTTAATGTTATATTTAATAAATCTCTAAATTTTAAAAAATGTCAATAAGTTTTTGAACTTTCAATTGGTCATGAACTTTTAATTTTGTGTTAATAGATCTAAACATTTTTCAAAATTCAAAAAGCTATTAAACACAGTTGAAAGTTTAGAAATTTATTATATTTTTTTTTTGTTTAAGAATTTATTAGATACCATTTTAAAAATGAGGAACTTATAGATTTCTCTTAAAGTTAAAAAGACTAATTCAATACAATCAATAAAGTTAAGAGACCAAATTTATAATAATTTAACGTAAATTTTAACGAAACTATTATTGTGTATTAAATTGAATATACCCTTGAAGTTTCTTACGAATTAAGGGAAAAAAGAAAAGGTGAATTGGAATTTGGAATCCACCGACAGAATTGTTTTTTGAAAAAGAAAAATAAGAATAAAAAATATTTGACGAGAGAGACCAGACCAGATCTACTTTTCTAAAAAATCAATTCAAAACCAAAAAGTCAAAAGTCAATTTAATAAAAGTGAGCAACAAACCGCGTTCTTCATTTTTATCAAAGATTCCCTTTATCTTCTCATTGCCTCCCTTTTTCTTTTTTCTAATTTTTTTTAACTTTTATTTATTAGTTATAATTGTAATTCAATATTATATCAAATTAAATTATTTAATTCTCTCTCTTTTTAAATATCTAAAATTCATTCATGTAGAATTGTACACAATACACACGTCTTTTATTTCTAACAATTTTATTTTTTTCATTTTGATGTTGAAAAATCAAAAGTTATGAGTATAAATTTGTCTATTTTTCTAGCAATAGTTATTTATATTCTTAATCATCAACACTTTCATTATTACTTTGTAATTTATCATATCTTTTATGTAAAAGTTAAAAGAAAAGAAGTTTAAATTTTGTGCGATTAGTACACCATTAGAATAGAGTAATTCTAACTTTCCCTTTGTTATGCTTTACTAATATAAGAATTATACCGTTGCAAAGTTAATTTACATATTAAAAAATCCAAATTTTGTTTTTTTTAATAAATAAATATGGCTTTTTTTTTTTTAAACCATAGACAGTTACATCGTAAAAGAAACAACATCAAAGTTTTAAACCTTGTGACAATAATAATATTGTAAAGAAACATCAACCTCGAAAAATAATAATTAGATAAAAGCAACTAACACTTTTATAAGTCTAAATGCTTTGAATAAAATGTCCCGAATGAAATTCGTATAATTTTTTAAATACAAATTAACTAGAAGAAAACAAGTGGCATTATTAAACAAATCAAATATTAATTAAACTGCATACTCTACCAAAATATTGAGCTACATTTGAATTTTTCTATTCTGGATATATTTTTTTAAAAAAATAATAATCAAAACTAATCCTTTTGATCTTTGACATTTGAAATTAATTAATTTCTATTTGGTCTTTAGGTTTATAAAACCAACACTTTTAGTCTTTGAGATTTAAATTTAGTTTCTATGGTCATTGAGATTTCAAAAGTGACATATTTGGTCTTCAAAGTTTAAATTTGATTTCTTATTCATCCCTGAAGTTTGAAATTGGTTTGTAATTGATTTTTGAGAATACAAAAATAAAATATATATTAAAAATTTTCCTACTCATTTAAAAAAAATACATATCATCAAAATCTTGTATACATATGTTAACTACCACATCATCATTCTATGAGGTCAACTAACATAAACTCTACTAGAAACCATTGAGAAACCACTTTCAAACTTCAAGAACTAATTAGAAATCAAATTTAAACTTTGAAGTTCCTACATGTCACTTTTGAAACTTCAAGAACTAAATAGAAACTAAATTCAAATTCAAAAACCAAAAGTGTTAGTTTTGAAAATTCAAAAACCAAATAGAAACTAAGTTCAAGTTTGAAGAACTAAAAGTGTATTTTATCGAATAATTTTTTTTAAAAAATATCCTACAATTTGATAATGACCTATAAAGTAGTCTTGGTTTGGGCCAGACACATGAATGAGAAAGAGAAAGAGAGTAGGTTATTTCAAAATTGCCAAAATCTATGTTCACATTGCCACTACTCATAGCCACATGAAGAGATATTTTTTTAACGAAAAGAAAAGATTTGCTAATTTAGTCTTCAAAATGATGATATTAAGAAAAACAATTTTACTTTTTTTTTTTTTAAAAAAAAAAGTTAGAACTAAAGTAGAAAATTTAACCAATTGAATCATCATTGTTGAATAAGAAAATACTTGATTTAGCATTAAATAATTGTTCGGTAATTTTTTTAAGACACAAAAATCTACAAGAATCATGATTTTAAAAAAGAATAATAGCTCATAAAAAATTAATGTATAAGATTTAAACGGTAAACAAATAGTAAGTGATACTCTGTTGGGAAAAAAATATATATATTTAATTTATCTCGATTTTCGAAATTTAAAATACGTAAATCAAATTTGAAAGTCAATGTAACTTTTATAAAAAGAAAAGTTAATGATCCAATTAGATCAGAAATAGAGCGCCTAGTTTAAGACAAGTTATTAATGTCCCAAGAAAATATTGCCTTATTGAAATCAAACCCCATCATTCAGATTCAAATTGAATCCAATGTTAAACTCAATTCCCTAAAACTAAGCTAAAAAGTCTTATAAAAAATTGATGTTCTCACTATTTATATGGGGTAAATTATAATTTCACCCTTATATTATATATACATTTTCAATTCTAACCTCAACTTTTTTAAACTTAAAAAATATCATTTAACTTTTCTATTATTCCAAAATCACTATACTACCATTTAAAAGTTAATTTGAAAAAATTATAATGAAGTGACATCATAGGTATGTTTTAATTTTGTTATAAAATTGAAGTTTCAGTTTTGTCTTTAACCTATATACGAAGTTACAATCTTTTCCTTTAACTGTATATGAGTTTTCAGTCGGATTCTCGAAGTGTATATATCTATGTTTAATTCAAGAATTAATTAGTGTGAAAGATCTAGAGATGTTCATTTTTTCCGTGGGGACTTGTCTTAATGGGGCGGAGAATCTCCGTTTAGGCAGAAAACGGAGAATCCCCGTTCCCTATTCCTTGCCCCGTTTAAATTTTTTATTTTTTATTATATATATGACATTTAAAGTTTTGTTGTTCATGATTTAGATAATTTGATATGTTTGAATTGTATGTATGGATTAATTAGATAAATTCGATATGAAATATTGTTTTGTTTTTATTAGAAATTTTAAGAAGTTTATCTTTAAATAGAGATTTTTTAAATAAAAAATTAACTATTTAAATGAATATATATATATATATATATATATATATATATATATATATATATATATATATATATATATATATATATATATATATTGTGTGAATAATTAACAATCTAATTGAAAAACAATGGATATTTCCCATGAAAAGTTAACTATTTGAAAATTTATCAAAAGAATTATTTTATTCAATTAAGATTAAAAAAAGGAAAGAAAAACTAAACGGAGAATAATTCTGCGGGGAACTCGTTCCCAGCAGAGAATCCCCGCCCCGATCCTCGCAAAATTTAACGGGGATGGGGATTAAATTGGGGGACGGGGAAGCCATCTTCATCCCCACCCCACTCCGTGGACATCTCTAAAATGATCCATCTTGAAAAAGAAAATAATAAAGGGGGTATATTTCAAACTTTCCAAATTTTGAGGATAAGATTGAAAAATAATTATAGTTTAGTGGCAAAAACTATTATTTGCCCTCTCATTTTCAAATCAGGTAAGAATTGCAAATATTCGGGAGGGTTTTGAGATTTTACAAACAATTATTGTGTATTACATAAGCATAACTATAATAATTCCATTTGCTAAAATTTTGTCCTTTAGTTTAGTTTGGAGATGCATGAAAACTTTAAATTGATAGCAATTGTGTGATGTGTTATATTCTTATATTGACTTGGAAAATTTGCACCAATTGATTAAAGGTTTCTTGTAGAGATATTAACTTGTATATTTATTGATTTAAATATTTAAGTTGCAAGATGAATTTCAACTACATTCCAAGAATATTCCAATTTGTAATGACTTCATAAGAAAAGGGTATAAATCATATACTATATATCATGCCATCCATTTCGGTCAAGTAATTTTATTAGAAGTGGCAACCAATATTATTGATCTTTTATTTCATGATTTAAAAATATATATATATATATATATATATATTTTACAACAGAAGTTAAAAATTCTCGTTGCTCTCATTACATAGTTCAAGTAGTCATATATTGATGTTCCATTAATAAGTTATAAGTTTAAATCATTTCTCCTTTATTTGTAATGCAATCTTCTAAAAAAAAAATCAAGATTTTGAGTAAAATAATGTATATTTTCAAATTTATGAAAAAAAAATGAATATTTGAAAAAAAATAAACGAAAAAAAAAAGAATTTTTTACCTTAAAAATATAGGAAAAGACTAATTAGTCATCTATCATGAAGTGAGGCAACATAATCTTTACATAAATGCAACGATAATTAGTCATCTATCATCTTCCATTTTGATAAGCTCGTGAAACGATATGGGAGAATTTCTATGATTTGAGATCAATAAGGATATGTAGTTCTAATGCGAAGCATAAACATAGAAATATAGGCATTTCAAGTCAATCATATCACTCAAAGAAACATACCACATTCCTCTTTCTAGAAACATATCACAATCCTCTTTCTAATCGTAGATTTATTTTTTAACTTAAACACTTTGCCGTCTAATCTTTGAATCTCTTCCATCGCTTTAGCCCTTACATCATCTTTCATTGAACTTCATTACCTTAATTTAATCAAAACTAGCCACCAAAAACATCCAGCCGTCTCAAATAACCCCTCATTAAACTAACTAAGCAAATCGTTGCTTTCAAAACCTTTTTGGTTGAATTATTCCAACATTGTGATGCAACGATCTTACCTGCTCAAAATATTAATTATTAACCCCAAATAAAAAATTCGGTTCTGTGAATGGCAGTAGCACCGAAAAGAAACTGCATTTTCTTTCAGATTCTCAGAGCTTCAAGCAACCAAAGCAATGGCAGTAGCAACTTTTTTGGGTTTGCTTCTTGTTTGCTTTTTGGCCATTCATGGCGGAGCCGACAGTACAGGCTTCTCATGTTCTGTCGATTCTCCACGTTCTTGTAGTACTTTTGTCTCGTACTTTGCAAAATCTTCAGAGTTGTTGGATCTTGTGAGCATATCGAATTTGTTTGGAGTCAGTGCTTTTGAGATTGCGAAAGCCAGTAACTTGGGATCTGAGAGAGCTCCATTGTTTGATGGGCAGCTTCTGTTGGTGCCTGTGGACTGTAACTGCACTGGAAATGGCTTCTTTCACAACATCACCTACAAAGTCAAGAAGGATGACACCTTTTATGGCGTCTGTACATCTTCGTTTGAGAATCTCTGCGATTGGCACATGGTCGTCAAAATAAACCCAACTCTAAATCCAAACAAATTGCAGGTGGGCGTTGAGGTGGTTTTTCCTCTGTTTTGTAAGTGTCCTTCTGAGAAAAACTTGGAACAGGGGACTAAACATCTTATTACTTATGTATGGCAACCCAACGATGAGGTTTCTGGTGTGAGTGCCATTTTTAATGTCTCAAAAGATGCAATTTGGGGAGAAATGAAAGACCAAAACTTGACGGATTATGAAGTTGGAAAGCCCATATTTGTTCCTGTTTCGAAACTTCCTCTGCTTTCTCCGTCTTGGCCTCAGAGGAAAAAGATCAAACACCTTGTGGTCATAATCGTTGCTGTGGCTTTGGGGCTTAGTTTCCTGTTGGGAGCTTCGTTGGTGGTTTATATTTGCTATATATACAGGAAAAAGACGTTAACCATCAGGGAAAGTTCCATTTTTGAGATCTCTAATCTCACCAAAATGAAGCAGCTTCCTCCTCCTGTGGTTTCAGACTACTTGGGAAGGCCAATTTTGTTCGACTACAAAGTGATAACAGACGCAACAATGAACTTCAACGAGGGGTTTAAGATTGGGAAATCAGTATACAGAGCCACAATCAATGGACAAATCTCAGTGATAAAGGAAGCCAAACGAGATTCAAAGGAGGAGCTAATGATTTTGCAGAAAGTCAATCATATAAACTTAGTGAAATTGGTGGGCTTCTCATCAGATGATATTGAGAATTGTTACTTGGTTTATGAATTTGCTGAAAATGGGTCGTTGGATAAATGGCTTCATTCGCCATCTGCAGCTTCTTCAGGCTCTGTGAACTTCCACACATGGAGCCAAAGGCTAAACATAGCATTGGATGTGGCTAATGGGTTGCAATATATGCACGATCACACTCAACCAAGCATAGTTCATAGAGATATCAGAACCAGTTGCATCCTTCTAGACTTGAGATTTAGAGCAAAGATTTCAAATCTCGCCAAGGCCAGGCCTGCCACTGGCTCTCTGTCCACAAAAGTCGATGTTTTTGCTTTTGGGGTTGTGATTTTGGAGCTGCTTTCAGGGAAAAAAGCCATGGGGAGTAAAGAAAATAGTGAAAATGAAGAAGAAGAAGTTGTGAAGTTGTGTAAGGAGATAAGGGAAGTTTTATATAATGAAGACAGAAGAGAAGAGAAGTTGAGAGATTGGATGGATCCAAGATTACAGAGCTTTTACCCAATTGAAGGAGCTTTGAGCTTGGCAGTAATGGCGAGGGCTTGTACACAAGATGAACCTCTGTCAAGGCCAGGCATGGCGGAAATCGTCTTCAATCTCTGTGTTCTTGCTGAATCTCCCATTGAAGGTGCAGAAAAATCATGGGTTTCTCTTTTGGAGGTTGATGAAATCGGCCATAGCCATAGCCCCATTAGAGCTCGTTGAGAGTTTAAAACTGTAAATATCATTACACAATAATCTCACTAAATTAATGTTGTACATTGCAATAACTTAAGTGCGATCTGATATCTTTTTTTATTTATTACTAGTATTAAATCATTGGAACAACTTTACAGCCAAATCCCACTTCATTTTATCTGTTACATTACAGAGTATAAATGCAAACATAATCAATGATCGACCCATTTTCAAATTTACGTTTAAACTCCCACTAATGCGATCATCAGCTTCTTCTTCTCCGAGTAACTGCAATTCTCAATATCCACAAAAGAAAGGGAAACACATAAAAATGTAATAATGAAAGCCCTTGTTAATAGGCTTTCTCTGTATTTAACGATCAACAAACATATGGAAAATCTCTCTTTATGGACAAGATTGAGGGATACCGATCCTTAAATCTCCTCTAATCTATGTTCTTCTTACATTTTACAGATTAAACCACCGGGAACCGAAATCAACACCAAAAATGTCTAACAAAACATATGAACAAAGAAGTAATGTAATTCCCCTGTTTTTTTGCTTAAATTTCTGGGAATAATCTCCGGTTCTGTAAATTGGTTTTTGAAAACTAAGATTCAAGAGCAAAGGGTGTGTGTAAAAGATCATAAGGAGCCCAAAGAACGTCAAGTGGACAAGGCCGGTTCGAGTCGAGCCGAACCCACGGTTTCCCTTTTCCACTCCAATGCAAGAGACTCACCGGACCCGGGTGCAAATTCCGGCAAAGTCCCCGGAAATTATCGCCGCCGAGGCCGTGTTGGTTCCACCGGTGGTCTACCGGCGCTATGAAGCCGGCAAAAACGAGGAGAAACGGCGGGAGAGAGCCGAGCTCGTAGATCCGAATTCGCTTCTGGAGCTCCATCCACTCGACGATCTTGGAGGTGTAGTCGCCGGCACGCCACCGTTGGAGGTCTATGACCATAACCCCAGTGTTGAAGTAACAGGCATTTCTTCCGGCGAAGGTAAGGGACAGGGAAGGGTTGGACCAGAAAGTGAGGGTGAAATAGGAGGTCAAATTGGCGTTGCAATACTCCGGCGCGGCGAGGACGGCGGTTTCCCCAAGTGGGGTGGCGGCGAGTTTGGCAATGTCGTCGACGAGGATCAAATCGGAGTCCAAATAGACGACGCGTTGGACGCAGTGGGGAATCAGTGAGGCCAAGTAGTTGCGAGCGTAATTGAGAGGGGAATCGAGGGCGGAGCGGATTGAAGTGGAGATTAAACCGGCGACGGCGTCGGCGTCGAATGGGTAGACTTGAAATTTGAGGTAAGGGAAAGAAGTGGCAATCGTCAATCGGAGGGCTTTGGTGTCGGTGGAGGCAGAGGAGAGGAAATGGAAGATGATGTTCTGTGGGCAAGAGGAATGTTGAAGAACGGAGAGAATCGCCGCCATTGATCCCCGGAGATAGGCGGCGTCGAGGGTCATAGCGACATGGACGGCCTGATCGGAGCAGAGGACGTCATCGGAGTGAGGATCAATGGAGGTGCAGGTGGGGGAGTTGTAGAATTCGGGAGCTTCTTTGAACTTCAAGGCGGCGGCGGCAGAGAGAGCATAGAGGAGGAGGAGGAAGGTGCGGCGGTGATATTTTGACGGTGGCGGAGGTCGAGGCATGTCGCCGGAGAAGAACAGAGAGAAATGGAAGAAGGTGTGAAGCTATTTGTGTGTTTTTTATTGAAATGTTTTTAAGAAAGCGAAAGAGGGAAAAAGAGATATAAATGAATGCGAAAGAGAGGACACTGCCGCGGTTTCTGCGTGGCTTTGAAGTTGAATTGAACACACACCCACGTTGGCTCTCGACGGACCTTTTTTTAATTAATAAATAAATATACATGTATGTGTGTGTTTGTTTAATTTTGGTTAAAACTATCCATTTGCCCCTACCATTCCCATCCAATTTTAATTTCCATCTTATGATTTTAAAAGTGTAAATTCAATTGTCAATCTAAACATAACTCTATTAGTTAATATATATGCTCTCGACTAAAAAATTAGAGATTCAAAATTTTCATGCTATATATATTGTTGAACTAAAATAAAGAATTTCAATTTAATTTCTTGTGATTTAGATTTAATTTCAATTTGGTTCTTATGATTTTAAATGTTTCAATTTTATCAATATAATTTAGTCAAACGTTACAAGTTGTCCCTATAATTCTATTCACAATTTTGTTTGTTTTTTTTTTTTTTTTCATGTATTAGTTTCTTATTTAGGTAACTCTATTAGTTAACTATATTAGGATTTAAGACTGAGCAAAAAAATAAATGAGTTTTTAAGATGAGTATAAATATAATTTAGCGACAACTTGTGAGATTATTTAATCAAGACCTAATAACTATTTGATTTTTTGTTTTTATCTACTCCTGATTCACCATTTGGTGTTAATCTGTGTTCTAAGGGCTTGGAGGTGCCTGTTAATTTTCGAGTGTGTTGTGACGATCTAGAGACTACTACTGACAATGCTTTATTCAAGTGCCTAAGGGCAAGGAAAATATGGAAACTTTATTGTCGAGTAAACATTTAGGAATAGAGGGTTTTGATAGCATCAGGGACCGTTGGATGCACTCATTCAATACTTTGAACTCCAACCAGTTTGACATTTTGTCTGTAGGCGCTTGGACTGTTTGGAATGACCGTAATAGTATGTGTTTTAATAATCCAGTACAATCTACCTTAGATAGATGTGATTGGATTATGAGATATCTACAGAATTTTTATAAATTCAACTGTGTTACTCGCAAGGATAATCTTACTATGAACGATCACACCATTCAACAAGAGGTTGATGATTGGGTCAATGTGTTTGTCGATGCAGCTTGCAACGAACAGGATAGTGTAACTGGTTTGGGTGTTGCAATAAGATACTCAGACGGCAGCCTGGTGGCAGCTTTGGAGAATTGCAGCAACATTTATGTCCCTCCCATATGTTTTGAGGCATGTGATGTGTTAGAAGGTTTACGCCTATCACAAAGGTTGGGTTTTCCATGCATTAAAGTTCACTTAGATTCATTATCTATTGTTTCAATGTTGAATGGTTGGTGGAATACGACTATTGAGGTTCAAAATGTCATTCATGATGTTAAGATGATTCATAAGGATTTTCTTCAGGTCAAGTTTTTGCACGTTCATCGAGAGTTCAATTAATTGACTGACAATTTAGCTTAATCAGAATTAACTGACCATCTGATGTTGTGGACAAAAGATTATTCGGATTGGATTGCAAATTTACTTTCTCATGTTTTTTCTACTGTTGTAACCCATAAAATCCATTTTGTTTAATAATATTGCATTCGCTTGCTTTTAAATTTTCTTTTTTTTTTTAAGAAGATAAAAAAACACACACACAGAATTTACAAAAACCAAAAACTAAATAGTTATCAAACAAAGTACAAATGATAGGAATCTAATAGAAACTAAACTCAAACTATAGAGACTAAATTGAAGCTAAATCAAACTATAGAAGCTAAACTAAAACTCATAAAAATATAAGAACCAAATTAAAACTTTCTCCAAACCATAAAGATTAAATTTATAATTTAAACTTTAAAATTTTTGAATGGGATTTTCAATAGTATAATTTATATGTGCAAATAAAATAAATCTGGATCTTTTTTTTTAAAGAAAAAACAAATTTGGAGTTTTGTGTTTTATAAAATTTTATTTTCAATCATTGGGTTCTCTCTTCTCTGTAAAGTGGGGATTGAAAGCGTTGAAATGAATAAATCTCAATTAAATTAAAAGAAAAAGATAGCATAATTGAGGACAGCTGGTGACATTTTGACATCAAATTTCAAGGTTAAGATGGTATAGATAAAGGGAAGTAATCAAATAAAAATAGACCTTACTTTGTAATTCTCATGGGTTTAATTTGGTTGGTTAATGCATTGAGGGCTGCTTTAAAAAAAAAAAAAAAAAAGTAATTCTCATGTACTGATATATACTAAAACATTTATAGTAATTTATATTCCTAAAGAAAAATTAGAACTAGATCATAAAATCTTGTCCATAATACTAAAGAATTATATTCTAATTTTAAATTTGTCCAATATAAATCGCTTTAGTGACAAATATAAATAATTTTAATTAAATAATATTGAAGAAATGATTTTAATGAAAAATATAAATGACTTTATTTAAGTAATGTATTATTATTTTTTAATTATTATATATTCAACTAAATGATTTAGTTGAGCTCTCTCTCTGGTTGAGCCATCCACGTAGAAGAAGTTCAAGTTCTTTCTTAAAAAAATAAATAAATAATAATAATAATAATAAAATAGATTTACATGTATAGATTTACATGTAAAAACAATAAATAAATAAAATAATAATAATAAAATAGATTTACATGTATAGATTTACATGTATATGTTTTTATAGATATCGTATATAATAAAATAATAGCAAATTATAATTTGTTTTTAAATATTTCCCGATATAGTCTAAGACTCTAAATCCACTTCACACAAGACAATCTCAATTTTATACATTCCGTACATTATATTTGTAAATGCTTTTTTTTGTATAATATATCGGAGATAATATAGCTACATCAAATTTTGTTTAACTTAATATAGCTATATCAATTGACCTTTTGTTCTTGTTTTTATTAATTTCAAGTCGTATTGTTTTAAAAAAATAGAAAATATTTTACAAATTGGATCCACAAACGAAAATCTACTAATTGTGTTAGGGGTAGGATTGGAGGTCTAGGTGCTCATTGTCCACATGTACCATCCCTTGATGCCGCATAGGCCAACCGTACAAAGAACCCCGACAAGACTTTTGAAAAGGAATGCATTGAGGAAGTTCTCAAATGGTAGCTAGCAACCTACCAAGCTCACACCAATTAAGCCAAGGTGACATACTTTCCTCCCTTGCTATTAGGTATGATCCTAACAATAAGACAATGAGAAAATGTATAAATAGAAGAGATTCGTCCCACTTATAAGAGGATATGCAATACTGCTCAGCTAAACTTGACACTACTTTGATTCTAAGCACTGACTTAAAGATCAAAGCGTATTGTGCATAGCACCACACCGGTGTGAGTTTCTTTCTTACAAGTCAAGTCAATTGGGATAGATCAGCTCGGTCATTTGACCTACCACCTCAGCTTGGACAAGTCAGCTTTTCATGTGACCCCATCACCTCAATTTGGACAAGTCAGCTCAATCATGTGATCCCACCATCTTAGTTTGGATAGGTTACTTTGCCATATGACTCACCACCTCGATTTTGAACTATAGATTTGTGGTTAGATTTTTGCATCAACAATACATGCATTTTAAAGAATATGAAACCTAGGTACCTTTTTCTACAAATTTGAGTTAACCTTAACTTACATTTCGTTATTATAATTTTTTTTAGAATACCATTATTTTAATTGTTAGTGTTAATAACACTTGCAGATATATATAATATTTTTAAAAAAAAAAAATGTTGTTAGTTTCGTATTGAATAATAACTTCAACTATTTTTTCCTTTTGTGAGCATGTATAATTTCTTTCTTTCGTTTTTTCTTTTGTTTCCTAATGCATTAGATGCCAAAATCAAAATAGTAAGAACTCAATCATTATATTCTGAAAAATACTTAAACTGAATAGCTATATGAGTAACCATACAGATTTTATACATATAGCCTTTACAATTTCACTCTATTCTATCTCTCTTTCTTTTTTCTTTTTTCTTTTTTTTTTCTTTTTTTTTTTTTTTTGAGATTCCCTACCCCTAGCTGTCTGCTTCAATAAAAAAAATCCTCATTTTCCTTTTTTGTGCAATACTATTTGATAGATAAAAATTCATTGGGTACCATTCTCATTAGTCATATTTAACTTTCAATTTCTTTGTATTTCATCCATTTTTTCTACTTTAGATCTCGTTTGATAACTACTTGGTTTTTAAAAATTGTACTTATTTTTTCATCATTTCTCTACAATGAGTTTCATCTTTCTAAAAAAACATTTGAATTCTTAGCCAAATTCCAAAAACAAAAACAAGTTTTTGAAAACTATAGCCCCATTTGATAACCATTTAGGCCCCGTTTGATAACCATTTGGTTTTTTGTTTTTAGTTTTTGAAAATTAAGCCTATAAATACTACTCCCACCCTTGGATTTACTATTTTGTTATCTATCTTTTACCTATGTTTTCAAAAACCAAGCCATATTTTGAAAACTAAAAAAAGTAGTTTTCAAAAAGTAGTTTTTTTTTTTAGAATTTAGCTAAGAATTCAAATGCTTCCTTAAGGGAGATGAAAACCATTGTAGAGAAATTAAGAGAAAACAAGCTTAATTTTCAAAAACCAAAAACTAAAAACCAAAATGGTTATCAAACAGAGCCTTAGTTTTTTGTTTTTAAAAATTGTGTCTACAAATACTACTTCTACCTATAATCGTCATAGTTTTATTATCTATTTTTTACCTATGTTTTCAAAAATCAAGCCAAGTTTTGAAAACTAAAAAAAAAATAGTTTTCAAAAACGTGTTTTTGTTTTTGAAATTTGGTTAAGAATTGAAATATTTTGTTAAGAAAGATAAAACTCATTGTAGAGAATTTATGAGAAAAACAAGCATAATTTTCAAAAATAAAAAACTAAATGGTTATCAAACATGACCTACTTTTTTTAGTTTTCAAATTTTGGCTTGGTTTTTTAAAACATATGTAAAAAGTAAATAACAAAACAAGAAAACCCACAAGTGGAAATAGTATTTATAAGTTTAATTTTCAAAAATAAAAAACTGAATGGTTATCAAACAGGATCTTAATTAACAATTAGATATAAGATATAGAACTATTAACTTTTGAGATATCAATAAGTGTCTTGTCCACTCAGTATGCACAAATTAGCTTTTTTCATCAAATTGAACACTTAAATAAATGGTGAAATTAATGTTTTCAATTTTTTTTTATTATGTAACAAATATGGAGGTATATAGATTTGAACCTCTACCTACAAAGGAAGCAGTATATGCCAATTACCCCTAAGATACTCTCAATTTGACTATGTTTTCAATTAGTTAAACTACTTTTTTAAGAGATTTGCATAAATGGTGAAATTAATGTTTTCTATTAGTTAAATGACTTTTTAAGAGATCAATTGTGAAATTAATGTTTTCAATTAACTAAATGACTTTTGTAGAGATTTGTGTCTATAATTAAGTATTCTAGTGATTGAGTGAGATTTTCTTTAGTAAGTACTAGTTTTAATGGCTAGGTTGGCTATTTATTTTGAGGTGGCAATTTGAACCCCTAATTTTAGAGAAAAAAAATAAAACTAAACGCTTTAACTGTTAAACTATGCTCATGTTGACAATTTAATTTTTGGTTATAGGTTTGAACATTTTTCATTTTGCTACTTTGTTTATGTGATTTATTGGTTTATTTCTAAACCATTTTCAAACTTAATTTTGGAAAGAATACTCGTTGATCATTCAAAGTTTATGATCAAATCCAATAGGATAGAAATTAAAATTTCACAAGGTGCTTTGTTTACAAATTTTGAATTTGGTTTTTGTGGGAGAAAGAGGGGTGGATTTATGGTATGTAAAAATTTAAGCGTTCACTTGCAGAAAAAAAAAAGTGTGTTGATCTGGCATGACATTCATAAACTCAATTTTAGTTAGCTTAGAATCAAAGTTTAAAATGTCAATGTCTCAATTATATCAAAATGTCGATAGAAACATCGATAAAATGTTGATATCGATGAATATTTTTAAAATATCTTAAAAACAAAAAGAAAATTAAAAAAAATATTTAAATTAATAAATAAACACTTTACACTTTTTAATGAATCAAAATATCTGTTATTAATATTATATTCACATTATTTACCTATGTCGATTCATTTTGTATGTCGTTGAATTTATAGATATGTGAAAATGTCGACATATCAACGAAAATTTAATATCATACCACTTAACTATACAGTCCGTAGGATTGGTGAACCTTTTTTTTTTTTTTTGTTTGGTTAAAAAGAACAAAACTCAAAAAGTAAAATATATATATAAAGAAATTGTAGAAAATAGGAAAAAAATTGGCGTGTTCTTTCTATTTGTTCCGGATATTTAGGGTGGCATTGAATGGCAGTCAAGTCCTACCATATTGTTAGGAGAGCATTGAGTTTGGGGACAGATGGGTAATTTTGAATGGTCTTTTTATTTTCCTTTGACAAAAACGACCCCACATCCAATATTTTGGGGCCCGCTTCTCTCTTTCACCACTTATTACCCAATGCCAACTCTTTACCTCTATTTGACACGTGGCTTTTCTCGTGGGATCCACATGCCTGGCTGGGCCTCGATTTATTTAATGGGCCTTGAAAAACTTGCCTCATGGCAGTATTCCACAAAATTTAAAAGTTTTTTTTTTTTTGAGTTTAGCAATATTTGGAGTGAGAGAATTCAAACATCTGATTTTTTAGTCAATAATATACGTCAATTACTGCTAAACTATGCTCACTTTGGTGATAAAATTTTTAAATTGATATCTCTTGTTAAAATATATACATTACATACAGAAAAATTCAAATTTTTTAACCTATTAGAAGAGGACCTAAATTTGATTAGAATGTTTTAACTTTATTTAAAGTAAATTTTGAACCTAAATAAATAGTAGAATTAATACCTATCATTCTCTTGACTTTTTTTCCTTAGATTTTTAATTAATTACATACATTTTAATAGTTTTTTTTTTTTTGATTAACATACATTTTAATAGTTAGATGAACCTAATCCTAGCATTAGCATTTATAATCATGTATTTTTAATATTTATTGTTCAAGTGTTATTTTCTTCATTTTCATGGTTTGATTTATTAATTTTATTAGACATTTAAATTTTGATTCTTTGAATTCTCAAAGAAAGAAATAAGTGAGAATTTGAAACTCTCATTATGTCAATAGATTAAAGTTAATTGATTGCGTATAAAATAATTATAATAATAAATAATGGAAAGTGACTGTGAAACAAAGAGATGGCAAAAAGGGGAGGTTCAATAGCGATTGTTTTCCTTGTCCTACTTGTGATTCATTCAACAACTTCAATTTATTACCAACAAACATGACTTTACGAAGCTACTTTTGGTAATGGCAGCAAATAAAAGTTTATTATTATCCTAAAATTTGTGCATTATTTTACTCCATCCATTTGGGTCCTTCTGTCTTTCTTTACCAATTTAAAGTTTTTTTTTTTTCCAAATTGCTTGAATATGTTTTTAATTGTTAATAAATTTTCTGTTTTCCGCGAACAGTTTTTTTCTTGTTAATTACTGGATATGAAAGACATGTGTCAATAATTATGTATTAGAAAAACAACAAAATGATTTAGGAATATAGTAAAAAAATACATATTTTATATATTTCATCACCTTAACAAATGTGAGACGAGATTCAAACCTACAACTTCAATGAAAGAAAAGTATGCCTTAATTGTTGAGCTACGCTTATATTCTTGTTTCAAATTTGATAATTGGCTTTATACTGCGAGCTTGTAAAACTCATACTTATATATTAGTGTTGGGCATGTAATCTAAGTAATGTGAGACAACAACGATTTATTATGTATATACATGTCACCTAATGTATTTTGAAGACTTATTTCAAACAACTCAAACACAACTTCTTGCTAATATATTGATCGAGCTATTAATCTTAGGGTGTGTTTGACATACATTCTAATTTAAACACTCCTTAAAATGTTTTCAATAAAAATGTGTCTATATCTTACCTTTTTAAAAAAGTAATTTAAATAACAAATTTGTTTGCTTTTACTATATTCAAAAGTGATTTTAATTACAAATATGTTTTTTACTGCATATTTAGAAGATTTTCAATCAATCACTTTAAAGTCATTTTTGAATAATTCATATCTCAAGCGTTTTCAAGAAAAGTTTTTAAATTAATCCAAAATTTTTAAAATACATTTTATTCATTCAAATTTATTAAGAAAAACATTTTTGATAATCTATAATCACTCAAGAAGCTTTACTTAATACACTTTAAATTAAATTAGTAATTTTTCAAAAGTAGTAGAAAAAGTGATTTTATTTAAAAAGAGTTTGTTTTTCATAAGCTATTCAGTAGTATTTTTACTAATTACTTATATATTATGAATAAGGAACTCACAAGGAAGTATATGTTTTCCCAACAACAAAAAAAACATTTTAAAATTTAAATAAGTATATGATAAAATTTAAAACAAAAAAAATAATAATAAACACATGAATACTAAATCAACTATTATACTCAAATCTTTTTGTCAATCAAACTAGTTTTGATATATTAGTACCCAAAAAAGAAAACATATAATTCCTTTTTTTCTTTAGGAAAAAAAAAGGAATCAACATAATAAATTGATTGAAGCAAAATTGTAATAAAATGCAATGCATGTGGGATTGAAGACTGAAGAGATGATTAGAAAGGGGTTGTTTGGGTTTTAAGACAAAGTGTGGGGTGTAACCAAACACTTCCGATCCCCCCATTATTTGGAGGCTTTCATTAAACAAAACCATGTGCCTCACATGCCAAAACTCCCCATTCACCCATTTTTCCTATTATTATTTTCTAATTCCTTTTCTCTTTTCATTAATTGTAAATTATTGCACCCAATTATTTACTCAACTAATAAAGCAATTAGTGCTATGATTTGTCAAATGATTGTAAAATATGTTGGATTCTATTTCATGAAACTCTCTATTTGTAAAATGAATGAAGCATTAAACTAGAATAAGATGATAGTTTTCAGTAAATATGTCCTTCAAAAAAAATTCCTTTTTGTCCAAAAAAAATGACTGTAGATTAAAGTGAGGAAATTTAATTCCATGTCAATAAATAAATATATATATATTAAAACATGCCAACTTGAACATATAACTCAATTAGTTAAAACATATTCTTTAGTCAAAGGTTTGAACCCTCCATCCCACATGGAAAAAAAATTAAAACATGTATATATAATTCAAAACCAAGGATTTATCAAAGAAAATAAAAAAATAAATTTATTAATTTTACAAAAATAGTTTTTTTTCTTGAATGGAAATTTTACAAAAATAGTTAAGTTGTCTAGGAATGCATTTTTTTTCTTCAACTTCATATTTTCACTATAGTGTACCATAGTATTCACTATAAGCCTAAGTTTAGATAGATTTTACCAATGAATTTGTTAAAGGAATTTTCCTATATTCAAGGGATAATCTTCCTTACTTCTAGTTGATAATGAACCGTGCATGTTGTATTCTTGCAACATTACTAAACTCACTTTTTTTTTTTTAGTTCAACAAACAAGTAAGGGTGGGAGATTCGAACCTCTGACCTCTTAATTGATGGCATATGTCTTAACTAGATGAGCTATGTTCATGTTAGCAACCCATAAATTTTTTTAGTTCAAGAAAGTGGGGGTAAGAATTGGAACGTATATCTAACATTTAGGATATATGTATAATGCAATGTTGAGTTATATCCAAGTAAACCCACAATTTTAAATTTGGCTACATTAACAAAAAAAAAGTATTTCTATAAAAACATTTAAAAAATTACTTACATGACAAGTATGTTAATATTTATTATACTATTAAACACGAAAAGAAAACTCGACAAAACAAGGTAAAATTTTAGGTACAATGAGAGTGTGGATACTCCTTCAATTTATTGTTCGTCGTGCCAGCATCTTTTTAAAATTAAAATGATGTTAGATCAAAATTTAAATGTCTAAGTTTGAAGCATGGGTAAAACATGAAGGAAAAAAATAGAGGAAGAAAAGAAGGGACAGATGGAGTTCATTTATAAGAGTTGATTATTCCACATTCACACAGTATGTTCTGCTTCTGCCTCTCCATTACCATTTCTTCCAAATAATTACGGGTCCCACCCTCCATATTCATCTCATTCACATTTTTTCTGATTTTTTTTTTCTTTCTTATCATTTAATTCAATTTAACCACCATCCAAAAAAAAAAAAAAAAACGTCGGTTCACTCATCATTTAAATTCAAGACGTTTCGTTTTCACGTCTTTGACTCATTTATTACAATGGTTTGAAAACTATGTATAAAACTTCTGAAACTTTAATGTTTTTCTTTATATTGGAATTACTCTTTTCAAATTGTTCATGTGTTAGCTCAAAGAGCTTTATCATAAGAGAGCTCGTGTACTTGGGGTCATTGTGTTCTAAAATAAGGAAATGACTTTGATATAAATTGTTAATTTTTTTCCCTAAATTTTTTTCTTCAAAAGAAAAAAAAAAGATTAGTTTTATTTGTCCTAAAAATAGTTATTTTGTGAAAAAAAAAAATAGTTATCCAATTTTTTTTTACTAAACTTCTATCTTAAAAAGTTGAATAAATGAGGTGCATAAAGGAGGAGAGCCAAAAAAAAAAAAAAAAAAGGACACATTAAATGGGAGGTAGAATTGTACTTGAAATTGTATGGAATAAAGCAATGTCTTTGAATTTTCCCTCTTGTGGTCTTGCTTTTTAGTGCTTTCACATTTGTACCCAAAAAGACCATGCTCCCTCCTGTTTATCAACATTTTTTGGGAATAGGACAATGCATCTTTTTTTTCTCCTATACATATGCATGAAAATATCTTTTTATCAATTATCATTTACTTCATTTAAATCTGTTAAATTTGAAATTGTTATACATCTAAATATATTATCAAGTAATGAGAGCGAATGAATACTCAATTAAACAGGACCGAGCCAATGATTATCTTAGAGATGGGCAAAGTTTAACAATTTAACTTTTCATATATAGAATCTTTTGATTTTAAAATTTTGAGGAATGGGAGGAGGGAGGAGAGAATGAGAGAAGAGCTTTAAAAATATGAGAGGGGTAACTTCTTGACTCCACCCTATGCTCAAAAGCACTCCATTAAAATTATTATGTTTGGGACTAACATAAAAGTGGAATAAAAAAACCACTTATACTTGTAGAGTACTTTTAGTCCAAGTGCTCTAGTAGATCAAAAGAATTTTTAAAAGTATAAAACCAAACATCAAAATGATATATCGTTAAAACAATTTTTATCAGAGTGTTTATAATTAAAGTGCTTTTGTTGAGATGCTCCCAAAAACACTCTTATTTTTTTGTGGTCTTTGGCTAAGGTCATTCTTTTGAATTCAAATATGCTGAAATGTGGAGGTTGAGAATATCAAAAGCCTAAAAATTGAAAATCACATGTATGTAATTTGAAGAGGAAATAACATGAATAGAAAATCAAATGTCTTTAAGTTTGAAATGAATGAACTAATGTCAAAAGCCTAGAAATATCACTTAATCTGTTCAACAAATCAATTTGATAATAAATTAAAAATGAATAGAATATATTGGATATAATCTATTCATTCACATACTTGTGCATTCGTTATCTGAATTTCAATTACATAATTTACTAGCTTATAAGTTAACTTTATAAATTATAAAGGAAGCAAGCCCATAAACAAAGCCCACGGCCCAGGGAACAGTTTCTCAGTCGAATATGTGAGTACGTGGAATGATTTTAATGTTTTTTTAATATGAATTTTTTTAAAAAATAAAATTGATTGAAATTATTTGTTTAAATATTTACTAATTGAAGTCATTGACTAGGAAAAAACAAGTATTAAAGGGCATTATCCTAAGTAAGTTTTGATTGTGACATTTTATAATTATTTAACAAGTGGAGGATAGACAAGTACATACACAAAACTGCTGTATTATTTTTCGCCATTCTTGTAGTTGACATCAATAATAAATGTATTGAATCAGAAATTACGAATGACTTATAATTGTGCATCTATAGATTTCTCAATACATTTCATTTTCATTGGATTGAACTTTACGTTAAGAGTTGTTTGTTTTTAGAGAATTAGAAGATGTTCGAAATTTTAAATGTTGGATATTTTTAGATTACCATGTTTGTTTTGCAAGAAATTTATAAGGATGTCTGAGAATATTTAGATAGTCATACTTGTTTTGCTGGATTTTTGTACGAAAATGATGTATTGTTCTAAAAATACCTTAGATAATTTATATATTAATTTAATATAACTTGAGTTTATATAACATTTTTGTTATCTTTTATTTTTATCCATTCAGTTTATACTCATTTTATATATTATTTGGTAAAATAAGTTAATTTATATTGATTTTAGACTTTCATAAAAAAAATAATAATAAAATATTAATTTGATTTTAACTTGAAACACTTGTTTTGAGAACAGAACTATATAGTTAATAGTGTTTTTTTAGTGAATTATATATATACATTATAAAAATAGAGAAAATTTTGAAAGAAATAATATCAATTTGTGGGGGAAAAAAACAATATTTGATGATCATCATTGGAAAAGTAAAATAAATAAAAAATTTCACTTCATATTTCAATTGAAAATAAATTAAACTATATATATTATACAATTTAAATAAAGTCTATTTTATAAATGAAACATATGAATATAGTTAATTTCATAGAGTTGTTTATTAGTGAACAAATTTACAAATTTATTTTAATTATAAAATTAAAAAAAATGATAAATAAAGAAATTATACGTAAAAGAAAAATGAAAGGAAAAAAGGTCAATAGGTGATCTTCTCAAATGCCTTATGTATGAGCATCTCAAGATACCTTAATATTTTATATTATAGCAAGACAAACGGAGTAATACTAATGCCCCGCCGGCCCCTAAAAGCTGGTGAAATTCTTGTTTTTTTTTCCTTTATTATTATTACAAAGAAAGGTGTTGCTCAATATTATTTTTTTTTTTCAAAAAAACCTTTAGAAAAAGACTCGAATAAAGTCAATTAGTTTGGTTCGTATTGTACTCGTCGAGTTGAAAAATAAATGGTCAATTAGATTCCATTGTAGCTGATTTCAATTGGTTGTGCAAGTTTTCTTGAACCAATCTCTGTCCGGCGTCTGTATTTGGACAAGTCCATGAGCAAAGCGAAGAAGGAAGAAGGAGAGCAATGACCCCTCCACTTAATTCGTCTTTGATGGAAAATTTATATAAGTTCAAATTTAAGGTCCTAAATTTTCAAAATGGACAATTTTTTTCCCTTGCTGTGAAAATTTCTAGCTCCAGTGATCTCTGTGCCCTAAAAACTGATGGTAACTATGTTCGATTGATTTCCTTCATTTCCAATTCTGATGTCAGATTTCAACTGCAACTCAATTTCAAATGCAAAGTCCATTGTAATTCTAGGACAGCAAACCAAGCAAGTTCAGAACTAAAAGCCAGTGTAAACACAAGAAAGATCAAACCTAACGAAAGAAAAGACAATCAGGAACTAAGCAATTAAGTAACACTTCAAAAAATGAACAGCACTCTGAACTTTCATGGCAACAAACCATCAAGTGGTCTAGCAAACTTTACAGTATATTAATGTCACCAGGCAGCCAAATGAACTTGAAGTAAAGAAGTTTCTTTTCAAATATCAGTAATTTCAGTAAGCTAAATTTCCCAAAGCCTATACGAAAGAAAGAAAAAAAAAAAGTAGTTTTGATGTTGAGATGCATTGCACAATCATATATGAAGATATAGAAATTTGATGGGAAAGGTCAGTAATCACCGGATTATACATAGGAAATCTTAGCTGAAATAAATTACAGCTGAACTTTATTACTGTTGAGGTAAAGAAGTTTCCGGTGGCAGGATGTGAATATGGGCTGGTCTGTAAGAAAGAAAGAAACATCCAGAAGTTCTTTGGGATATCGATAACAAGAATTAATGGTAACCTCACAGGAGGTATTATCAAGCATACATATATATGATCGCAGTATTATCTATCCTACTTCATAGGCACTAAATGAAATCTCTACACTTGTGCTATTTCCACTGAAATGAAAGATCATTTTACCACCAAAGCAAGGCAAGAATTACAAAGACGCCAACGAGTAAAAGGATATTTTTCAGTACATTATCAGCATGCTGACCTCGACTCGTCGGTTGCGGAAAATGGTGGCCATGACCCCCATGGAACGTGTTGAATGCATAAGGGTAACCAGAAGTAGTTCCATAAACTGTAGCATCAGGAAATCCATGAAACTGGATGTTGAATAAAGATGGGATCAGACCACCAAAAGCAGTTGCCAAAGTGAAGTTGCCAATCCTTGCTGTTGCCATTGGCATAAAGCCACCAGTGAATCCAAACCCGTAGTTTGCAAAGTCATTAGCAACAGGGGGAGGTGCTGTTTGAGGCCTTTGCCCAGTAGGGCGACTTGGAACATCGATACCAGGATATCTAGTTAATCTCGGGTCAGATGGTACCTTACCCCTACCATAAAGAGGAACCAACTTCTCCTCCTGAACAAGAGCCTTACAAACAGGACATTCTTGACATTGCGAGTGATGATGCAGCCATCTATACAGACAGGGCCAGCAAAAGAGGTGGCCACAAAGAGTGATAATTGGGTCTTGAGCTAACTCGAAGCAGATATTGCATTCGAAATCGCCAGTATCATTGTTAGCGCTGTCATTGTTACTGGACCAAGAGGGGCTTTGATGTGGCACGCTTGTTGATTCTCCAAACTCGCTCGCCATTCTAATTTACCGCCCAAATATCAGCAACTATAATCACCATTAATCCCAAAACGAAACAAAATCAGAATAGGAATCAACAACTTCAGATCATATCATCAAGATCAAAAGCATCAAAACGAACCATCTAAGCAGAAACCCCCCAAGAAAAAGTTGAAACCTAACCGAGATCCCAAACCAGATGCTTACCAAGACGGATTCTCCAATCCAGTATGAATATTATTGTAAGCAAATAACCCCCCCACCAAAAACAAAAAAACAAATCAGGTGATCCAAACCACGCAAAAGAACAGACAAAAAGAAATCCCCAATTTTCGAATCTGAAGCCAACACGCAAAGTGTAGACCGAATTGATACGAACAATACACCGATGCAAAAGGGGAAAACAAGAAAAACAAAGAGATTGAAGAAAAAGAACTGAAATTCAACGCTAAAAGAGAGAGAAAGAGAGCGTACACTACAGACCTTCAGAAAAACGAAATCAGAAATTGTGAAAAGAAGACGCCTAAAGCAACGAGGAAGAAAATCGTTGTTCTTGTTGCTGATTGAGAGAATCTTCTGAAATCAGGAGCTACCGACCTAGAAATTAAAGAAAGGCGAAGAATCGGAGGAAGAAGAAAAATGAAGATATGAAGGGCTTTATTTTTGTGATTTATTTATTACTATTATTTTAAATAAGGAATTTGAGTGGAAGCTTGCAAACAAAACAAATTAAGGTGACTTTTTTTGTTTTATTCTTTTTTTTTTTTTGGTACATTTGTTTTTGAATTATTATTTTAATTCATTAGTCGACGGACAACAACGTGTAAGTTAGGTCGTCCTATCCTAAGGAGTATGGACCACTTGTACTCCGTCTCCACCATCATATCTTATGATTTACGACAAAACGCTGCGTTTTGGTGATTCCCAATCCGACGGCTCCTATTAATTTCATCTTTTAATATCCCTTCCTTCTTCATAAGTTTCTTTATTTAATTATTAAGTATGATGAAAATTGTTTTAGTATTTAATTATTTACCTATAAATACAAGAAGGAACTCTTATTGGTTACTCAACAAGTAACCTAGTTTCTCTATATTGATTATTGAGAATAAGTCTTCGCCCCTAAGCTTACTTAATTTGTAATGATTTTTTTAAAATTAAAATTGACGTTGAACTGACACATCATAATTTTAAAAATGGAATATCAACATTGAAATTATTTTTTTTCTAAATCAAACCAATTGAAGCCAAAAAAATCTATTCATATTGATTAGTGAACTTGTTGGTTACTTTTTTTTTTGTTCAATATTACTTTAGAAAATTGATGTGGTAGATAATTATAATTCAAATCGACTAGATCGATTTAATTCATTCAATTTCATTGCTTTTGCATCACTAAATCTATAAGACAATTGAGTTCTTTAGCACCTAGCTCCAAATTGACTAGACAGCTTTGCTTGACACTTCATCAAACTTCTTATTAAGACCAACAATTTTGTTTACAAAGCAATTGAGTTAGCTTAACTGTTTAACCAAACAAACATAGTTAGCAAAGCCATCTAACCTCTAGGTTAACTAAATCACTTGAGAAGCAACATGAAGGGTGAGTGTTCATCTAGAAGCATAATCAAGAGTGAGTTGATCTACAACGTCCCATATCTAAAATTTAAAATAAGATTTGAGATTCATATTTGATACCTAGGCATTACAAATAGTACTATCATAGTAAAACTTTTACCAATACAACACAATTTGGGGATAAACAAAGCAAAAGTTAGTAGATATATGATGTTTGACTGTCGAGACACACAAATGAACCAACACTACATTAGAATGAAAGAGATTTCAATATTGTACAAGCATGGTTAAGAAAGGCATAAGGAAATTGATGGTAAGAATCTATACCAATAAGGTGCAATTTGTTTTTTGGTGGCCACTCACTACAAACATTATAATTAAACGTGTTCGACAATGAATAATTCTTTAATTAAAGGTGTTTTAAGTTCAAAGATATCTCAAACTCTAAGAAGATTATTAACATCCCAATCTTTTAAAACATCCACTAGACAATAGATCCAAAACAGCATGACCCCAATGATGAGCTAGGCTAGCTGATTGTAGACCACAAGGTCCCAAATTGGCTACATATAATTAAGAAGATGAAAATGGTGACATCAATTATAATAAAGCACCAACCCCAGCCACAGGTGCAATGCAAAATCAAATTCACCCATCAAATCATTCTTGTTGATGCCATCTTACCCCCCCCCCCCCCCCCCCAACCAAAACATACAAATCCAACTTCTTGATGTGTGATTCCATACCAAGGTGTGTGAACGTTGATATCATATTTGAAGTGGCTTTCAAATCAGCTGAGGTATCAACCTATAAATTGGATCTCGCAATGGTGTGGTGTTTGGACACTTACACTCTGAAGCTTAAGTTTGGACGTAGTTCAAATTGGAGCCAAGTCAAATAGTTTAGGATTGCGTACCTTTGAAAATGGATGGTCTCTACCTTTTATACATGAGTAAAGGGTAGACGTTACCCTGCCATTTTTGACGGTCTGTATCGTGGTTAACGGATCATACATCGAGAGCTCATACACTTTGGTCAGTCATCTGGTCGAGCTTATGTGATCAGCAAGTGTTTCCTAGCAAAGTGTAGCTCATACAACTTAAATGCATTCCACACAAAGGTTGTACAAGTGTACACAGTCAAACAGCAAGTGATAAGTATTTTTATCGTTCTTCACAGGGATTAATGCTAGAAACTTTACTAAGTGAAACTTAATTTCCGGTGAATTCAAATGGGTAATCGAATAAAATTTGGTTGTAAACTAATCCAAACATGCTTAACAAAAATAAAAGCGGTAGCAAGATAATAAAACACATAAAATACTCAAATAAGCGATGCAAAAGAGACTTGTAACGAGGTAAATAAAATAGGCTCGGATTAGAAATTGTTATGTTTTTCTAACTATAGAATGTTGAGGAAATACTTTGCTCCTTCAACCCACACAACAATAAACACGGAATCCTCTTAGATTTTCAAGATTGATAGATTAATTTTCATTAACTCATACCCATTTTAAGTTGTTGTAAGTGTGTATTAGGTGGGTTGATATCCCTAACTTCCCCACTTAGCTAGCCTACTAACTCAAACAATGAGCTAATGTGGTTTTAAGAGTAATCAGTTACCTTTTATTTTTTCTAAAATAAAAGAAAATAATGCTTGGAGTGTGTTGGTCAGAAAAACTCAAACTTAAATAGAAATAGAAATACTCACCTAAATGTGATTAGTTCATGTTACAAGCAGAAAATAAAGAAAAGCAGCAAGAAAATGAAATACAAGAGACTAAAGTTCGGAAAAAAGAAAGAAGAAAAGAGGGGTAAAAGTTGCTGAAAATGGAAAGTTGCCCCCTTCTCCAGCTAATAGGATTCCTCTCCTACATTACTCCTCCAGATCTGTACTCCTTTGTCTAAAGAACGGCTTCCTTGACAGCAAGTACCATGATGTTGCTCTAGCCTTCACCTCAGTGATTTGGCCATGTTGTAGGTCCTAATCAGATTTGTCCCATAACACAACTTTATAGTTGTTATGTGTCTAACTTCTCCTATAAATCGCAAGAAGTGGGACTCTCCAAAGGAAAAAAGATTCACCATTACCCTAAAAAAACTGTGTTACAGAGAGAGCAAAAGTGCTGGATACTAGTATTCTTATAGATGCTTCGCCCACCACTGGTTGCATTTGTCGTCTTGACTCATATGCACTCAACCCAATCAATGTAGTTCATTTTTTTGGACCAAAGATTATATCGAGCAAAAAAGACAAGACTACATATGTTGGTGAAGATGAGTTTAGACACTTTAGTTCTCACCCCTTGGAATCATGTAATCAATAGGAGGAGGTGAATACATCCAAAAGAAAAAAAAAAAGGACTTCTTGTAACCACTTCCAATTCAAATCCTTGCAAAAACAAACAAACATGTGTGGGCAAACTTTTGTAAGCAATCTTGGACTAAAGTTTTGGTTAAATTATGTAAAATGACGGTAAACTTTATGGTAGGTTTCAAATATATTTCTATCATTCTAATAGTTTTACTTTTACTTTTAACTCTTAAAATTGGTTTCAAAACAACAATTTAGTCAAATTTTGTTAAAATAGAGATAGAAAATATGGCATGATAATGAGTTGTTAAAAATGGTATGCATAGGCACAAGTGTGACAAGTTTAAATAATACATAAACTTTCAGGCAAGTTTCAATTATGTCCATGTAGTTTCAAACTTTAATTTTAATATTTATAACATTTAAAATTATTTTTCAATTCAACTTTCTTCGTTTAAATGAATACCAAAATTTGATGTGAGAGTAAGTTAGAAAAATAAAAATTACAAATGGAAACACGTGGTACAGTGTGAACTGTAAAAAAAACATCAAAATGTTTTAGATCACATTTGAAATGACATAGATTAGAGATAAAAGTTGATTTGTGGGGGAAGAGGGGGATTTAGAGTTTTAATCAAAATGGTATCATTTAGAGGAGGAAGTCACATATTGTGAAAACAGTTATACGTAAAAATAAACATCCTTATTAACTATGAAAAGCCACACACATTTGAAAAAATCAAGTGAGCATAGGGTCCAAAGAAAAAGTTTTACAACAAAAGCATGTTCTTGAGAGAAAATTTGTGGAAGAGTAAGATTGTGCAAAACATTGGTCCACCAAAACTAAGAGAACAATAAAGAAAACAATTAACTAAGGAAGAAAGACAATTTTCAGCCTCAAAGTTAAGAAATTTATGGAGCAATGGTGGTATATCTAGATTTAGTTGTCTTGAGTTCTTTTTTCTTTTTTTCTTTTTTTCTTTTTTTTTTTTTTTTTTTTCGTCTCTTCTCTCATCTTTGCTTACATTGCCCCTATCTCTAATTTCTGTCAATTAATCCTGAGAGAAATACCCCAAAATTTGTTTAATCACATGTGATTTGCTTGCCTCCACAAAAGTTTTATTTCTCCCATTTATTTTAATAGTGATAGGAGGAGGAACAATATTTTATCCTAACTTCTAAATTTGTTTCTCCTTCTAATCATATCATTTCAAATGTGACTATGACCTTTTGATTTATTTAACATTTATCTTTTAAAAAAAAAGTGATTTTTAATGAAGATATATTTTTTTAAGTTTGGGTGAAAAATTAAACTTCTTACTTTAAAACATTTATATCATCAACCAATCGAATTATGTTTAGGATACTTAAGAAATAAACTATTAAATGTGACATAAATTTTGAAAAATATAATGTTGAATAACTGGAGGTTAGGTTTGGAGATAGAGATAGGGAATGTCCATTCTTCCATAGACATTTAAAGAAATAAATTTATTTCTGAATGGACTAAGTATTTTCTTTGCTGTACTGTACTAGGAACTTTGACAAAATCCCTCTCTCGTGGCAGTATTAAATCATATTATTTTAAATCCCACAATATGTACTCAAAAAAAAAATCCCTCGATATTAAATATTCTACTATACATTCTGGAGAGGTCAATTTGGGTTTGAAAATGGAGGCCCATTTAAGTCTAAATTGATGTCCATTACATATTGAATATCAAATCTCAAGGCTAATACTACATTAATATGGAATAATCGTACATCTAAACTAACTGAAATAGAATATTATATAAAGAAAAGTAACTAGAAACTATAATCATAAATAATAATACTAATAATAATAAAATATGTAAATTAAAAGAAAATGTATTGATTATCATTACCAAAATCAATTTTGTGATTATAGCTGCTAATAAGCATAGAAGTTAATTATTAGCTTTTGTGATTATACTCAAACAAAATTCAAGCCAATATTGTTAGATCAATTGTGAGTCTTTGACTACATAAAATTAAAAGAAAATGTATTGATTATCATTACTAAAATCAACTAGTGATGGTAGATTTTTTTTTAAAAGAAAATATACTATATTATATAAAGAATACATATTAACATTAAAAAAAAAAAAAAAAAAACGTAATACATGCAAAAAGATTAATTTTCTTTTAAATTCGATTATAGAATTAAAATTTTAAAAAATTAGTATAATTAAAATTTTAAAATTAAGTAAAAGTTATAATCTCGATGAAACATTGACCCCTACGTTATATATATATATAAAGACCCTATTTTGATTGTTTTTTTTTTTTTTTTAAAAATTGATTTCTTGAAGAAAAAAAGTACTATATTTATAATTTATTATATTAATAATACATATTTACAGAGGGAAAAAAACTTAATACATGTAAAAAGATTAATTTTCTTTTACATTTTATTATAGAAGTAAAATTTAAATTTAAATGAAAATTATAAAATGTATGAAAATTGACCACTACGTTTTTCTTTTCTTTTCTTTTTTTGTTTGCTTTTTATGGAGACCTTATTTTATTTATAAAAATAAAATTAAATTAAATTAAAATTTAAAAAAAAATTTAAAAAAAAAAACTGGTTTCTATTTTCCGTTACCACAATGAAATGTAAAATTAAGAAAATAAACATAAACAAATTCTGAATTGTGGTGTACAAATCTTTTCTAAATCATTATCCTTTTTCTTTTTTTTTTCACAAACAAGTCTCTAACTCATTATCCTATTTGTGAGTACAAATAAAGCTTATACAAATTGTCATCTGGAAAACTGTAGGGTAATTTTGGTGCATTTTATAAAAATCAGTGTTTTTAAAGTTTATTTTACATAAAATGTTTTTCTATAAATCATCTTAGCATAGTCAATTGGTTAATATATATATATAAATCATCTTAGCATAGTCAATTGGTTAATATATATATATATATATATATATATATATATGTATGTATGTATGTATGTATGTATGTATGTATGTATAATTTACAAAGTTAAACTATGGACATTGGAAATAAATAAATGGGGAATTAAAGGCAGCTTTGAAACACAGAATTTAATATTACTGGACACGTTTCAGAGAAGCTTACTGGCATTTGCTTTACCCATAAATGATTGGAAAAACTTGTAAAATGGTTAAATTACAAGTTTAATCTCAGAACTTTTAGGTTTGTGTCTATTTAGTTCTTGAACTTTAAAAAATGTCTAATAGATCCCTAAATTTTCTTTTTGTGTCCAATAAGTCATTGAACTATAATAAGAGTTTAATAAATCTTTAAACTTTTAATTTTGTGTCCAATAGGTCTCTAAGTCTATTAGACAGTTTTTAATGTTCAAGAACCTTTTAGACATAAACTTGAAAATTCATAAACTAGATTTGTAATTTAACCAAATTTAATTCACTACTTATCAATAAAATCTAATTTACTCATCACTAAAATTGAGTTCACCTGAATGGCACTCTATGTTAATAAACCAATAAATTAATAATATATCAACTTTCTATTGACAAATTTTAAAGAACCTAATTACAAAATTTTAGGTTAAAATATTATTTTGGTCCCTGCACTTTGATTTTCATACCATTTTGATTCATGTATTTTCAATAAATCTTAAAATTAATCTTTTAGATTTAATTTTTAACGAAATTGGTTAAATAATAATAATAATTTTCATACCATAAAAGACTATGTGAGTATGTTTTTAGAATTTATAAATGAAAAATTAATAGAGATTAAATACTTTTTTAAAATTTTAACAATAAATTTACTCTAGGAATTAATTTTATGATTTATTGAAAGTACATGAATTAAAATTAGACATTTGAAAGTATAAGAAATTAAAATGGAATGAAACTCAAAATATAGAGACTAAAATGATATTTTAACCAAAATTTTAATACATACAGGTAAAATTAAAAGTTTTAAAAGATTAAACATAGAATTAAAAAATTACTTATTAAAAAAAAGAAATGAAAATTACCTAAAGGCATTAAAAATATATGGAAAAAAATCAATTTTGACCCTAAACTTGGCATGTTGTATCAATTTTAACCATGAACTTTCAATTTTATCAATTTAAACTTCAAACTTGGAAAATTGTATCAATTTTAATTCTAAACTTTTAATCTCATCAATTTAAACCTCAAACTTGAATACATATATCAATTTATACCCTCGGTTAAGTTTCCGTTTCAATCACCATTAGAAAAGTTTCCCACGCATGCCTAAAGCCACGTGTTGCTCTATGATATGTACTTGTTAGTTATTTTTTTTAAAAAAATTACTAAAAAAACAATTAAACCATTCCAAATCAGGTCGCCACTATCATGAAAACCACAAATTCGACTCTCGAAAGTAGGACCCACACGAAAACAAATGGACTCATGTGTTCCCTTAGCCTTTGGTGTCGATACCATCGACGACGAGTATGAAAAAAATCTAGATGGTGACGTCATTGAAGGCGACGACGACCATGGCAGTTTCATCAACTTTGGTGGTGAGGAATTTGAACTCGACTAAAATGCAATAGAGAACATGGAAGACAATGGTGGACAGAGAGACGCCCATGAACACAATGAACTGGTCGTAGCCGACCTTGTCAGCCCCGTTGAAAATCTTACGGAGGATTAAAGTGTCACACCCCGCCCCAGATTAACTCTACCAAACCTAGGATGAGCTATGACGGCAGTAGACCCCATATGTGTGCAATGGAATCTATTGCCAAGTCTTTATCTCTTATCTCATTTGTCTAACTTCATCTATAGATATCTCATAAATAATGTGTTGGACTTTCTCTCTTTACTTACAACAAATGATATGCAATGATTTGACAAGACTGGTGGCAGACTCTGATTAGCTAACTCTGGTTGAAACTCAAGAGCAACCTGGTGAAAAATTAAAAACAAAAGAATGAGCTAAAAAGCCTAGTGAGTGGTGATTCTTAAGAAAATACATTTTCAAGAAAATTATTCTCTTACTAAACAGAAGTTCATAACTCTGTGAAATAATGTAAATCACGATCAGTTTAAAAACCTCCGAGATCATTTTAAGACATTAAAGTCTGTAAAAAAAACTTCTCGTGAAACAATAACTCTTAATTCAACAATTCTTGAAAACATAAGCACGAGTTCGTAAAAATATAGATAGGGAAATCCGTAATTATAACTCTGGAAAGCATAAATATAACTAGTGAAATTCATCACCAAATATGTACCCAAATCTCTATCATACTATGTACCGAGTAATCTCCAGATACATAGCATAACATATCTCTGTCATACGTGCACGTAGAGTAAACTCTAACATCTGTAATGCTTCAGGTCCAGGATTTGGACCAGGATTTGGAATCCGGATTCGGCACCTAATGGCCCCGGCATTCCCCTGCATCCCCTGCGGCCTGAGCATGAGAGCATACTATGGAAACACATTCTCATAGCATATCGGGTAATCACCAAGGGTACAAAGATCTAGTGGTTTGAAAACCACTTCCAGCATAAAACTCTTAAATCACAAATCACTTTAAATCATAAAAATTCTTAACTTTCAAGATCTCAAACTCTTTCTGAAAACCATGCTTTCTCTTTAAACATCTCATAAACTTGAGAGATTTTCAAATAACACTAAACATGTATAAATTCTCAAATAATAATCAAATCTCTCAATAATATAAAACATTTCTAAAATCATATTTTCTCTTAAACTACATCTCATAAAATTCATACATTTCTCAACAAACATTTAAACTCTTCAAACATCTCAATAATCATAAAATATCTCAAATATTTCTCAAATAATAATTTATGCTAAAAGCATAAAATATTGGAATTTCAATACCATTTTTAGAAATTCATAACAATTCTCTAAAAATCTCTTTACAATTTCTCTAAATTCACACATAATTATAGAATTCTTAAAAATCTATAATAATAATCAAATAATAAAAACAATTCTTAAAATAAATCACTCACCGCTACCATGGATCGATATGTTCAGGTCTTAAATTTTTCCAATCTCTACTTGACCTGGAACATTAATTAAAAAAATACCAAGTGAGACTACACTCACTTAATTATCAACTTAAATAACATAATGCTTTCAACCTTAATCAAGTTTGACCATGCTCCTTCTTAATTCCAAATACAATTTTGTCCTTTTCCCTTTATTTATATACATCTTTCTCCATAAAACCACCCTTACTCAAAACCATTATCTTTCCACTTGAGTACACTTGTATCATGTCAATTTATTTCTTTTTAATTTTCAATTCCCAAAATTCTTCACTTTACTCTTCCCACTTGAATAACCATATTTCAAGTACATACCTCTCCTTGATGTGACTTCCATAAATGCAATATCTCTTTTCTTTTCTTTTTTTTTTCTTTTTCTCTCTTTTGTTTTATTAGAACACACACTTTCTCTCCTATTCCCCAACTTCTTCTTCTTCTTCTTCTATCTCTGTTTTGTTTTCCAACTTCTCTGTTTTTCTTCTTTTTTTGTTTTTTTTTTCCATGACTTCCCATTAATAGAAATCCAATAAGGTAAATCATTTCTCTTAGTCTCCTTTTGATTATTTCAACCATGACTACACCTTAATCTTCATCAAAGTCTAAAACCCATGAATTTTCATAACTAAATCTTTAATTTCTTCATTCCGACCTTCTAATTTTCCAAGATATTCAACATACCAAAACTTATATTTACTTCTAATTGGTTTCTCAATCCATTCAAATACTTGAAGATTTAAAAGAAAACTCCTGAAAACTCTCTATTATGAATTCAATAACCAAATTTCTCCTAAAAAGATCAACTTACCAAGACAAGATCTTCACTTAACTATAATAAAGCTTCTGATCATAGTCCTAACCTATCAACCTTCTCATTCCAAGTAATCTTTATGCAAGAAATGCAACTATTAAAATTCATTGAAACTTTTTAGCAACAAGACACAAAACCCACATTAAAATGTCCAAAACTTAAACATATTTTCCTAATCTTCCAAATCTTGAAGAGGAAAAACCTACCGAGCTTGAAATCAAGCTTGTAAGCCTTTCAATCCATTTTCGGTGACTTCCGGCATGACCATGACTAATCCGATGAGTTCCAACAAGCTATGAACCCCTTTTTGCTACCACCATCTCACCTTCTTTCTCTTTCCTTTCCTTTCCTCTCCTTTCCTCTTTCTTTCCTTTTACTCCCCGAAAGCCCCACTTTTCTTTTTCTTTTTTATTATTTTTTTTTTAACAAAAGAAAAATATGTGGCTTATGTTACATCACATATTAATCCTTTTATTTTTATTCTTTTTATTTTTCTTCAAAAGCACCAAACGAATACCAAATTTCCTTTTCCTCCCTCCTTTTTATTTTATTTTTTTATTTTTTTTTTTTTTTAAAAACTCTTCCAATATATATATATATATCAAAACCAATTCTCTTTTACTTTTCTATTTTATTTTAAACTTTCTTTTCTTTCCAAATAATCCAAAATCAAATAATCACTATGACATATATATAACCAAAAGTTAGAAGACCAAATGTGGGTCTTACATAAAGTGACATTGATGCTGAAGAGGAAGGGGACAAAGATTTCGACGAGGGCGATTTCGAAAGCCTTATGTCCGTTCAGGCAAATGGAGGACAAATCAAGCTCGAGGCCGACGATAAATTAAAAAAAAAAAAATCAATATTGGCAACTGATTCAAGAATGAGACTACTCCATTAAGGAAAAATATGGTGCAAATAAGCTTTGTTTCTACTAAAAGCTGATGGATCGAGTAGAATTCTGCCTTAAAATTAAAAAACCCTCAATTAATGAAATGAAAAAAGTAGAATCAGAGAATATGACAAATGGAAAAAAAAATGCACTGAAATTGAAAAAGATTATGGCGAGACTATTCTAATTTTCTTCAACAATTTTATTTTTTTTTAAATAAAAAATACGTATCAATAGGTGGCTTTGGAGGACATGTGTGGGAAACCTTTCTAATGGGGATTGAAACAAAAACTTAATCGATGGTGTAAATTGATATATTTATTCAAGTTTGAGATTTAAATTGATGAAATTGAAAATTTATGGTCTAAATTGATACAATCTACTAAATTTAAAGTTTAAATAGATGAATTTGAAAATTCAGGATTAAAATTGATATAACTATTATGAATATGGCATATGTAAATGCCCATTCCACATGCCCATTTATTATCCATGCCAAGTGGCATTTGATGGAGTTACTATTAAGAAAGCAGAAGCAATTTCGGATCTCGAGCACTCAAAGTACATCAATTTAACCAAACAAAAAACATGCTCAAAACTGGAAAAAACCAGAAAGTATGAACACATACCTTTGTAGCTCAAATTCTCCAAATTCTTTGCAAATCTTGGATCACCAACAATACTTGGACCACCACTAGAGTCTTCCCTACTATTCTCAGCCCTTGGAATGGATTGTGGGATCTTTGATTGAGAGAAATTGGGAGAAGAATGAGTAAAGATCAAAAAAACTAGAGAGTTTTCTACAAAAATCTCTTGTTTTTATCATCTCTAATCTCCATTGTGTTTCTTCTCTATTTATAGAAACTAATGAAACCTCATTAGGCTTCCTATGGAAGACAACATTTGTCTTCCTATGGAAGACAACACTTGTCTTCTTTTGGAAGACAACACTTGGTTGGAATTAGTCAAGTTTAAATCAAAATTAATAAAAAAAAAACTTGATTAATTAATTAAACCATTTAATTAATTTATTTAATTATTTAATTTAATATCAAATATTAATTAAATAATTAGACCAATCCCTCTCTTTTATGACCAATCATTTGTACATGAATCCCTATTCACGTATTAAACCGAACAAATATTTAAATCACATTTAAATATGTTCCTCTCTCTTCCTTGTGATTTTAATTCATAATTAAATTATAGTACGTTAAGTATATCGCATATAATTAACGTTTACTCCCAAAACCGAATTTGAACAATTCAAATTCTTTTCTCTCAAATTATTCCAAGGCTTAGTCTGAGCTAGTAAGGGGACCTAATGGACCTACAGATCATGAGCTCCAACGATACGAGATTAACCGGCCAAACTCTTTAGCCTAGCTAATCAACATTCGTTAACCACCGGGACACTCCACTAAAGCCTAGTGGTTGCACTCTCCTCACTGTAGATATATTTCTGTCCACTCGATATAACCATGATTAGTAAGTCGATCCTTCACAGGTCGTTCGTAATTACAGCTGGGTCAAATAAACCGTTTTACCCATGTAATTACTTCTTGTTCCTTAAGTCCCACTGATCCTCTAATGAACAATTGATTTGTGGTCCAACCAACAAACCGAATCCCTCTCAGGCCAATGAGAGGGTGGGCCCATTGTTCAAGACCCGGAGTCAGTACTTAAGGGAACAACCTCTCTACTAAACCCTAAAGCGGGTAGAAGTGAATTCCATCTCGCATGATTATGTTCCCAACTATCTATCCGGTCTTATCCCCAAAATGGGAGGCTTATTGAGTCGGCGATCTCGGGCCACTCTCACCCATGCAAATCTAAGGATAATTCCGAATAAACAGGAGTTCATAGCACGCTCAGGATTAAGATCGAGTTACCTAGGTCATCGTATGAATATAGTCAGTTAAAACAGTAAACGGAGTTATGAAGTTTAAGTGACTATTTCGCGGTCCGGTCTTATGCAAACTCATTGCATAGGATGCCCCCACTCGCATGTCTCCACATGAACGATTCAGGATCACATCGTTAGTACTGTACTAAGTGGGTCGCGTCCATAGTGTCCCCAGAATAAGGTACCCAGCCCTATCTCTATACTATAGACCATTCTGGCTATTACTCAAACTTGATCCACTTTTATGTCACACATAAAGTTCAAGTATACATAATATAGCCAAGGGTTCTTAGTTCATTGGATTTGGGTTATAGAATACACAATTCACTTTATTCAATAACACATTTACTGAATAAACCTCAATAACATCTTTATAGTAAAATAGAATATACATTCAGTTTACAAAACCACGAGTTTTAGGACACAAAACCCAACAGCATTTTCTCCATAGCCAAAGTGTCTTCTAAAGGCCATAGATTGGTGTCCAAATGTACCACATCATCCTCTCTTAAATTGCCTATAAATAGAGAGATTTTTGGAAAAGAAAACATACCAATTTTTCTCCCATTTTCTCTAATTTTTGTGTTTCTAATTTTCCATAAATCTCCACTTTCTTTTGTTTATACTATATATATATATTCTTTTATATTTCATCTTTTGTATTATTATTATTATTATTATTATTATTATTATTATTATTATTATTATTATATGATTTGGTAAAGTTTTGGTGCCCGGTTTCGCCTCTCAATTTTACAACACGTTATCAGCACGAATCTCTGTCATTCTTCCCGCTAAAGGTAAGTCTTATAGGTAAGCCATTTTTACGCATTTGTATTATGTTAAATTTCTAATATAAATATATATTATTATTTTGATATTGTTATTATGGCAAACCTTACAAAGCTAGAATTTGCGGCCCTGGATATTAATGGAAATAACTACTTGTCATGGATCCTTGACGCTGAGGTCCATTTAGATTCTATGAATCTTGGAGAAACAATTAAAGAATGAAATGATGCATCAAATCAAGAAAAAGCAAAAGCCCTGATCTTCCTTCGCCATCATCTTCACGAGGGATTGAAAATGGAGTATCTTACAATAAAAAATCCCTACGTTCTATGGCAAGGTTTGAAAGAAAGGTACAATTATCAAAAAACAGTTATTCTTCCAAAAGCTCGTTATGATTGGATGCATCTAAGGTTGCAGGACTTTAAATCAGTAAGTGAGTATAATTCCGCACTCTTCAGAATTAGTTCCAAATTAAAATTATGCGGAGAAAAGATTACTGATGTTGATATGTTAGAGAAGACATTTTCCACTTTTCATGTCTCGAATATGCTCCTGCAGCAGCAATATCGAGATAAGGGTTTTGCAAAATATTCTGAACTTATCTCATGTCTTCTCGTTGCTGAACAAAATAACGAGTTATTGATGAAAAATCACGAATCCCGACCAACTAGAGCAACACCATTCCCTGAAGTGAATGTTGTGAATTTTAATAACCGTGGTCGAGGTCGTGGTCGTGGTCGAGGTCGGGACCACGGTAGAGGAAGAAATACCTATTTTCGTGGTGGGCATTATAATTTTAAGAAACCCACACGAAGTGATGATCATAAAGGAAATGCTCCACAAGATAGAAGTTCGAAAGGTGATGAACATAAATGTTTCCGGTGCGGAATGACTGGGCACTGGTCACGTACCTGTCATACGTCAAAACACCTTGTTGATCTCTATCAAGCTTCCCTGAAGGAAAAAGGAAAAGGAAAGAATGTGGAGGTAAATCTTGCCATTCAAGAAGATGATGTGTTTGACCCCTCCAATATGATGCATCTTGATGTAGCTGATTATTTTGAATCTCCTGGAGAGAGAATTGATGCAATCAAACAAGTAGAGGATGATTTGTATGAAAATATATAATTAAGTACTGTTTAGTATTTTTTTTGTTGTTATTTTGTTTGTATATATATTTAAGACTCTTTGTAATTGTTTTTCTTTTCTTTTCAATGAAGAAATATGAACAATTTCAATATGTTGAGTAACTCGAAAATGAGCACTGAGGATTTATGTCTGGCAGACTGCACAACAACGCACACGATACTCATAAATAGAAAATATTTTACTAGATTGACAATGCTGGAAGCAAAAGTCAATACTATATCAGGTTCTGCAAATCTGATTGAATGTTTTGGAAAAGCAAACTTTATTTTGCCTAGAGGAACAAAATTTACAATTAATAATGCTCTGTTCTCTAGCAAATCGAAAAGAAACTTATTAAGTTTTAAAGATATACGTGAAAATAATTATCATGTTGAAACTGATTGTAAAAATAAAATAGAGTGTCTCTATATAACATCTATTGTTTCACATGAAAAACGTATATTAGAAACACTGCCTGCTTTTTCTTCTGGAGTATACTATACTCATATACGAGTAATCGAAAGTTATGCAATAATGAACCCGAAGTTCATGAATCCAGAAATATTCAGTGTTTGGCATGATCGATTGGGTCATCCATGGTCAATAATGATGAGAAAAATTATTGAGAATTCACATGGACATCCTTTAAAGAGCCAGAAGATTCTTCAATCCAATGAGTTGTCATGTGATGCTTGTTCTCAAGGGAAATTAATTATTAGACCATCACCAGCTAAAGTGGGGATTGAATCACCTGCATTTTTAGAGCAAATTCAAGGTGATATTTGTGGACCTATTAACCCACCAAGTGGTCCATTTAGATATTTTATGGTATTAATTGACGCATCCAGCAGATGGTCACATGTATGCTTATTATCAAGTCGAAATCTTGCATTTGTAAGATTACTTGCTCAAATAATTAAGTTAAAAGCACAATTTCCTGATAATACAATTAAGACCATTCGACTTGATAATGCTGGTGAATTTACATCCCAAACTTTTAATAATTATTGTATGTCAATTGGGATAAGTGTTGAACATCCTGTAGCTCACGTTCATACACAAAATGGTCTAGCAGAATCATTTATAAAACGTCTGCAACTAATTGCAAGACCATTGCTTATGAGAGCTAAACTTCCTACATCGGTATGGGGTCATGCTATTTTGCATGCTGCATCACTGGCACGTATTAGGCCAGTAGCTTATAATAAATACTCCCCAATGCAATTAGCTTATGGCCAGCAGCCAAATATTTTCCATCTAAGAATTTTTGGATGTGCAGTATATGTACCGATTGCTCCACCACAACGTACTAAGATGGGTCATCAAAGGAGGTTAGGAATATATGTTGGTTTTGATTCCCCATCAATTATTAAATATCTTGAACCCCTGACGGGTGATGTATTTACTGCACGATTTGCTGATTGTCATTTTAATGAGACAAATTTTCCAACATTAGGGGGAGGAATTAAGAAGTTGGAAAAATAAATTACATGGAATGCATCGTTATTATCTCATTTAGATTCGCGTAGAAATCAATGTGAACTTGAAGTTCAAAAGATAATTCATTTGCAAAATATAACAAATCAACTACCAGATGCATTCACAGATACTAAAAGTGTGACTAAATCATATATACCAGCTGCAAATGCTCCATCAAAAGTTGATATCCCAAAGGAACAAGTTGTCAATAATGAGTCTGGAGCACGCCAGAAGCGTGGTAGACCAATAGGTTCTAAAGATAAAAATCCTCGAAAAAGAAAAGTAGTTGAGAATCAAAATGATTCAATAAAAGGTATGGATGTTCCAGAAGAAATCCAGAATACAACTACTCAAAAGAGTATTGGTGAAAATCAAACGCTTGAGGATAATAATGAAATTTCTATAAACTATGTTACAACAGGAAAGAGATGGAACCGAAATGATATCATTATTGACAACATTTTTTCTTATAATGTTGCTCACGATATTATTCATGAAAGTGACGATTTTGACCCAAAATCTATTAAAGAATGTCAACGTAGAAAGGATTGGCCGAAGTGGAAAGAAGCAATCCAAGCAGAGTTGAACTCACTTTCAAAACGTGAGGTTTTTGGACCAGTAGTCCCAACACCGGAAAACGTCAAACCTGTGGGATATAAATGGGTATTTGTAAAGAAAAGAAATGAAAAGAATGAAGTCACAAGATATAAAGCGAGACTTGTTGCACAAGGATTCTCGCAAAGGCCTGGTATTGATTATGAAGAGACATATTCTCCTGTGGTGGATGCAATAACGCTAAGATATTTGATTGGTCTGACTGTATATGAAAAGCTTGATATGCATCTAATGGATGTAGTCACGGCGTATTTATATGGATCTCTGGATAATGACATTTATATGAAAATCCCGGAAGGATTTAAAATACCAGAAACATATGAATCAAATTCTCGGGAATTGTATTCAATAAAGTTACAGAGATCATTATATGGATTAAAACAATCAGGACGAATGTGGTATAATCGCCTGAGTGAATATCTGTTGAAAGAAGGATACCAAAATAATCCAATATGTCCGTGCGTTTTTATAAAGAAATCTCAGTCAAGATTTGCTATTATAACTGTATATGTTGATGACTTAAATATAATTGGAACTCCTGAAGAGTTATCCAAGGCAATAGAATATCTTAAAAAAGAATTCGAGATGAAAGATCTTGGAAAAACAAAATTTTGCCTTTGTTTGCAAATTGAACATTTAGCAGATGGGATATTTGTTCATCAATCAATTTATACAGAGAAAATCTTAAAAAGATTCTATATGGATAAAGCACATCCATTAAACATTCCAATGGAAGTTCGTTCACTAGATGTAAAGAAAGATATATTTCGACCTCGAGATGACAGTGAAGAACTACTTGGTCCTGAAGTACCATATCTTAGTGCAATTGGTGCACTTATGTATTTGGCTAATAACACAAGACCAGATATTGCATTTTCAGTAAATTTATTAGCTAGATATAGTTCATATCCTACAAAAAGACATTGGAACGGAGTTAAGCATGTACTCCGATATCTTCGAGGGACAATTGATATGGGTTTATTTTATTCTAACAAATCAAAGTATGATCTAGTTGGTTATGCAGATTCTGGTTATCTATCTGACCCACACAAAGCTAGATCTCAGACAGGTTATCTATTCACATGTGGAGGAACTGCTATATCGTGGCGATCAGTGAAACAGACTATAACGGCCACTTCTTCAAATCATGCTGAAATCCTCGCTATTCATGAAGCAAGTCGAGAATGTGTATGGCTAAGATCGATGACACAACACATTCATCAGACATGTGGCTTGTCTTCAAGTAAACCTCTTCCAACGATGTTATACGAAGACAACACAGCATGTATAGCTCAAATCAATGGAGGATATATCAAAGGAGATAGAACAAAGCATATCTCACCAAAGCTCTTCTATACTCATGATCTTGAAGAAAATGGCGATATCATTGTACAACAAATTTGTTCAAAAGATAACATGGCTGACTTATTTACAAAGGCATTACCAACTGCAACCTTCGATAAATTAGTATATAGCATTGGAATGCGGCGACTCAAAGACTTTAAGTGATGTCTCCATGAGGGGGAGTGAATGTATTATAGTAAACTATATAAAATATGTACTCTTTTTCCTTCACTAGGGTTTTTCTTCCCATTGGGTTTTTCACTAGTAAGGTTTTAACGAGGCATATTTTATATAAATGGGCATTTAAGGGGGAGTATTATGAATATGGCATATGTAAATGCCCATTCCACATGCCCATTTATTATCCATGCCAAGTGGCATTTTCTCCATAGCCAAAGTGTCTTCTAAAGGCCATAGATTGGTGTCCAAATGTACCACATCATCCTTTCTTAAATTGCCTATAAATAGAGAGATTTTTGGAAAAGAAAACACACCAATTTTTCTCCCATTTTCTCTAATTTTTGTGTTTTTAATTTTCCATAAATCTCCACTTTCTTTTGTTTATACTATATATATATATATTCTTTTATATATCATCTTTTGTATTATTATTATTATTATTATTATTATTATATGATTTGGTAAAGTTTTAGTGCCCGATTTCGCCTCTCAATTTTACAACAATAACATATTAATTTTAGGTCAAAATGATTTTTTTTTCAAAATATATTTAACTTAAATTATTAAATAGAAAGGGCGCGAAGTTCTGAGGTCCCTACTGTGCAAGCTATTTTATTTCTTGGGGTTATGTATTCATTAAATTATCTGTGCTTGGTGATTGGTGTCATATATTATTATTTGTATTTATTACGACAGTTCCACGTTTCAAAATTTAATAATAAATTATGAAGGCTCGAGCTTCGTCTGGTTTCTAAAATAATAGAGTTGCTAAATTATTTGCACCATCCATCAAATCAACGTAGCTCAAGTATTTTATGTTTTTTCCCCCTCTAATTATAATTGGACTGTAAATTGGTTTGACTTTTGCACCTACTCTATTTCTTTCTTTCTTTTTTTTAGAATAAAGATTTTGCTCTTGATTGCCATTTCTTCCTTTAGAATCAGGAAGACTCCAAAATTATTACATTAATTTAAGTTCCTTTTCATAATCATTTAATTTTTTATTTTTAATTTTTAGAAATTATTTTTATTATCTCTCTACAATAAATTTCATATTTCTTACGAAAATATTTGAACTCTTAGCTAAATTCTAAAAACAAAAACTTTTTTTTTAAAACTTTTTTTTTGTTTTCAAAATTTAGCTTGATTTTTAAAAACATATGTAAAAAATAGATAGCAAAATAAGAAAATTCCTAGAAGAAAGTAGTATTTATAGATTTAATTTTCAAAAACCAAATGTGATATTTGAAATACTAGGAATGATTTTGAATCATTTATCTTGTTGGAAATGAGAACATTTAAAATGAATGTAATTAAATTATTTTATTTAGATTTTCCTTGATGAGGAAAATAAAATAACAATTTAACTAAGATAATATTTCAAATCTTAATCATAATTTATAAAGAAACATTAGAATTTGACGAATTGATAAGGACAACGACCCTTTCACTTATATACCATGGATATATTTCTTTCTCATTCCATGTGGGACTTTGTTAGCATTTCTAACAATCCTCTCCTCGAACAAAGTACCACACTTGAGCCACTCCTCAAACAAATCCGTCCACTCCCAACTGAGAGCTTGCTCTTCATCTCGAGGCACAACCGGTTCATCTCGAGGCAACATCCAAATAAAGCATAAATACGTATCACACTTGCTCTCCAAGCGAGTAGTAGAACACCCAGATAGAGCACGACCGAGGCTCACTAATCTTTGTTCCAATTTGAGGATTTCTCTAGCACACAACTAGGTTTTTACCATAGCTCTGATACCAATTGATAAAGACAATAACCCTCAACATATCATCTCCACAATTGTATGATATTGTCCACTTTGAGCATAAACTCTCATAACTTTACTTTTGATTTCTCCCAAAAGGACTCATACCAATAGAGATAATTGTCCTCACTTATATACTATAGATCTCTTCCTTCCTTAGTCAATGTGAGACTTTGTTATCATTCATAACAATCAATGGCGTTTAATTTGAAATCTTGCAAAATTCTTCAAAGTAATCTAAAATAAAATAAAATAAAAACATTTGAGGTTTTAAAGGAATATAAATAAGAAAAATCATTTGAAAATCTATTAAGATTTCACTCAAAATCCCATGAAAAGTTATTACAAACAAAATACTCTCACATATAGAAAAATGCACTTGATTTTTTAAAAAATATCACAAAAGACCTAGAATTATATTTTAATTTGAAAATTTGTGCATACTTTGTTGTAAAGAAAATGGGAATGTCATTTACATTTGTAAATAATTTTATAATTTTATATATAATAAAAGTTGACATAAATAAAAAAAAATATTATCGATTGATTCAATTTTAGTTCGATGCTTAACATAATACTTGTCAAAACTGCTGTCCAAATTGAGAGTGGCTAGTTCAATTGAAACGATTGATCATAATTAAATCGAACTTATTTAATTAGGTTCAATTTAGTTTATAGGGTGGTTCCATTCTTTACACTCTTTGTTTCATTTTAATGGTACTCAAGTAGAAGTAGTATTATGATCATTCTCTTGTGCTACATCTAAACTTTATATTCTTAAATAGATATATAAAACTTTTAATAAATTTAACAAAAAAAACCATTCAATAAATTTATTGATAAAAGTGGTATATATTACAATAATACTTAATATCATAATATAGCATTTTAGATAGAAATTTAAATCTTGAACCTAACCTATAGAAAATGTTATTAATGTCTAAAATTGTAGTCACCAACATGTGAGGATGAATATTCAAACTTTTGATGTTTTGGTTAATGATATAATATCTTAACCAGTTGAGTTATACTTAAGTTGACAATCATGTAATTTTTTATTTTTTAAAATTATTAATTGATGACATTATTTTATAATCCAACCCCACCCTTCATCTAGAGTCTCAATAATTTAAAAACTAATAAATAAATAAATATTTTGCCACCACGACACTTTATTTATTTTTGCATATTTCGTTGAAATTTCCCTTCCATTCACCCAATCTGCCTCTCTATTGACTACCCTACGCAGGGTAAATTTCTCATTTTTTTTCTTTTGTAGAAGCCCATAGAAATATAACTGGAAAAATAAAAACTCTATTACTTAAAATGAGTTTTTGTTTTTAATTCTAAAATAGTAGTTTAAACTTTCGGAAAAAGATATTTCATATTTATAGATATTACGTCAAATTTTGGGTAAAAATTTCATATTTTGAAGTTATTTAACTTGCAAGTCTCTTGCAATACGGATGAATGTGACAGTGGCTGGACCTTTATGACATCATATTTTCATCTCTTTGCACTTCTTTTGATTACAAATTTTAGGATGCATAATTTTCAGACGAAATTTTAAAAGAGAAATGTGACACGTGTAAATGAATTTGAATTTATATTTATTTGAATGTAGTAGAGTACAATCTTTAATATTTATCCTATGATTATTTCTCTCTCATGTACAAATGTTTCGAAGTCTTTGCAGTTTGTTCTCAAACGTTAATTTATCTCGAGGGTTTTGCAACTTTTGTTTTGGATGTGAATTTATCTCAAGGGCTTTGTAGTTTGTTCTTGAATGTGGATTTGTCTCGAGGGCTTCACAACTTTGTCCTAAAATGTGAATTTATCTCGAGGGTTTTGCAGCTTGTTCTTGAATGTGGATTTGTCTCGAAGGCTTTGTAGCTTGTTTTTTTAGTGTAGATTTGTCTCGAGGGCTTTGTAACTTGTTCTCGAGGTTGAATCTTTAATCAATTTTTAGAGTCTTCAAAGTCTTGAAGGGCTTTGGGGAGTGTTCAACACATAAGGACTTTAGGGAGTCCTTTTACATTTTTTTCTCTGAATTCTCTCTATGTTCTCTGGAGGTAAATTTCTGAACCCTTCAAATAGAGAAGAGCTTTTTATTTATAGAGTTTTTCATGGATATGTGGGTTTGAGCTTTAATAGTCTTTAGGCCTAACCATTGAACTTGAACTTTATTGGCTTTAGGCCTAACCATTTGGACTTAGATTGTGTTTAACTTTGACCCAAATTCCATATAACCCAATTTGACAAAATTAAAGTTTAATTATTTAGTCAAATAGTTATAATGAAGACATGTGACCTTTTAATTTTAGAATTTGCCAACTTTTGTCTTCAGATTAAATTTAGAACACATCAATTTATAATTGGTCCCAAATTTATTTACTTGTAGTTTCATCATTAATTTAGAATAATGATGTGACAATTGGAGATTGGTTGAAATTTCTCAGTCAACACATATTGTGTAAGCACCTTAGGTATTAAATTTATATCAACATTTTCATTGACATTTTTAAACATCTATAAGTTTGATATCGACATCATAAATGAATCGACATTTTTAATATACAGTTAAAAAATCGATGAAATATATTAAAAAAAAAACAAAATGTAACTATGAATATAGTATCAATAATAAGTATTTAAATTTCTAAAAAAAATAAGTATTTTAATTTATTTAAAAAGTGTAAAATGTTTATTTATTAATTTAAATTTTTTTTTTTGTTTTTTTTTTTTAGATTTTTTCAAAAATATTCATCAACATCAATATTTTATCAATATTTTCATCAACATTTCCATAAAATTGAGTTCAACTAATTAATGTATTTAATTTAATTCCATATTTTATCAATTTCAATATGTATTATAATCACTTTGTGCTTTATATCTTTTAATATCTTATTAATGTTATTCTAAATGTTTTACAAGTTTGAGGATTTTTTACGAATATTTTTATTTATCAAGGAGTTTTATTTTTATGAAGCTTCAAATTTTCTTTCTACCATAAATTAATGTTTTTCGTCAATTTGAACATAGCTCAATTGATATAAAATATGCATCCTTAATCAAGAGGTTAGAGGTTCAAATTTCTCACCCCACATATTCTTGAACTAAAAAAATTTAATTTCTCTCCCCCAAACCAATTTTCTTTTGAAATTGCAAAATCTCATTCTTGTAGTGAAGTTTCCATTTATATTCCTCCAACCACCAAATCCTACCTTTGAATCACCCACGCCCATTTCAAATCTAATTCTATTTTTTTAAATCAAATAATGTTGTCAATAATGTATTGGTAAATAGTATTTCTTTCACGTACTAATTAATTATCTTCAATCTAAGAATGTCCCTCCCATTTAAATATAAAATCCGCTAACCAAATTAAGAATAATTAAAAAGTACCGAATGAAATACCCTTTGATCGACGACGTCTATGAAATATTGAAAAATAAAGTTCAAATAACTAAGATTAAAAAATGTGACTTCAAAAGTAAAAAAAAAAGAAAATAAAGTTTAAAATTGAGTTTTTTTTTTTTTTTTTAAAGCTAACAAAATCTAATTGTTTAAAAGTTTTTAAAAGTTTAACTTAAAGAAAGAAATGAGTATTTTATAGAATTATAAGTTTGATTTCTTACCCATCAAAATTGTATATATTTAATCTATGTACATAAAAAATATATACATATTTTTTAGTTCAACATAATCTTTGAAGTGGGAGGATTGGAACTTTTGACCTCTGATCAATGTCATATATCTTGACCAGTTAAGTTATGTTCTGATTGGCTATAACATGTCTTTAAATTTTCAAAGTTGTATCTATTTAGTCTCATTACTTTACAACGATTCTAATAGACCCTTTAACTTTTTTAATTGTGTTTAATAAGTTCATGTCATTAACTTTATTTATTTAACTTTTACACCATCAAATGCTTGCAATGGCTTGAAAATCAGTTTGCATTACTGTAATTCTTAAATAATTTAGTCAACAATAAGTTCATCTTGTTAATTTTCGATTTAATTTTCTTGAAATAGCCTTAAAATCAGCTTGCTACGTAACTCTTAAATTGATAGATTTAACAATAAAGACGTATGAGATACAAAAACGTGGAATGACGTATCAAAATTTTTTAAGTACAAAGATAAAATAGTAACACAACTTTATAAGCTTAGGCCTCGTTTGATAACCATTTGGTTTTTGAAAATTAAGCTTACAAACGATGCTTCCATTTATGAGTTTCTTTGCTCTATTATCTACTTTTTACCTATGTTTTTAAAATCCAAACTAAGTTTTGAAGATAAAAAAATAGTTTTTAAAAATTTGTTTTTCTTTTTAGAATTTGGCTAAGAATTAAAATGTTTTCTTAAGAAATATGAAAATTATTGTAGAGAAATGGTGAGAAAACAAGCATAATTTTCAAAAATCAAATAATTATCAAACAAAGCTTTAGAAATCGATTTAAAATTTGTTGAATTATAAAGAATAAATAAACAAACTCCTAAAAAATGGAGGATTGAACCTATAATTTAATGGTTAAATTATGAATTTGGTTTATATGATTTTAAAAGATTCAATTTGATACTTATATAGTTTAGTTATGCTTAAAAAAATTGTTCATATCATTTCCATGTTGAAATATATGACACGTTATTTTATTTTATTTTGCAATGAACTAATCTTTTCTATATTTTCAAACGCGTTATTTGATTTTTTTTTTTAAAAAAAAACAAGTGGATAAAAAATGAGTTATGAATGGTTTAATTGAATATTTTGAAAATATAAGGACGAAGATGAATTTAAGCTAAACATACAAGACCAAATTGCTAACTTAACTTTAGGATTTTCATTAAACTAAAAATAAAAATAATGAAAAAAAATCAATTTATACCTCTAAAATTTGAGAATCGTACCAACTAAAACTCATAGTGATAATTATGTAAATTTCACTTTAAAATTTCATTATTTAATCAATTTAGACCTTCTATTAGTGATTTATATCTATTCTAACTTAATTTCATTTAAAATTAACTCAAAAACACCTAAATAAAATTATTATTCTCCTAAAATTTTATCAAAGTACAAGAAAAATCATCACGTAATTCTTCTTAAATAAGTAGAAAAACATAGAAGAATACGAAAACATAAAAAAAATCACTCATATTAGTGAAAAGTTGATACTATCCATTTGATTCAAACATTTCTGTCTAATATTACATTAATCTATACATTAATAGTGTTAAACAAAATCAAATGTGTAAATTGATTCACTCGTGAAAATTTAGGATTTTAATCAATATAATTTAGTATTTTGAGGTTTTAAATGATACAATCCCGACGTTTGGGTAGTGTAATTGTATAAATTGATTTTTTTCCCTAAAAAAAAATGGATGATTATTATCAATCCTCAAGACACGAGCTTCACGTGTGAAATTGATGAGAGGGATATCCGTCTCAAATTCCATATCCACGTAGTGTGTAATTTGGTAATATAATTAAATGCAGGGGCGTAAAGGTAAATAAAAGGGGAGATAAGGCAGCACGTGTGAGAGAGGGACACACGTGTAAAAGGTGAAAACGTATTTCCATTTACACCCACACATTTCCGCTAAAAAACGGCCCAAATTTTCTACATCCCACGAACAGGACAGACTCCCTTTCCCCTTTTTCCTAAAAATTTTCTCCGATTTCACCATTTTCATGGCTTCCCCATGACTTTGACGTGAATCCCACGCTCCGCCGTCTGATCGTTCCCTCACGACGTCGACGGCGATGCCGGCCGGAATCATGCCGATCACCGATTTCACCTACTACTGGCTCTCCGAGCACCCCTCGATCGTCGGATTCCGGTGGAGTCACACCCATTCATGGGGTTCCACTTGGTCCTTCCTCTTCTCCTCCATCGCCTTTTACCTCGCCTTCTCCGCCGCCGTCCATCTCTTCCTCAGCCTCCTCCTCCGACCCGGCCGCCCCGTCCCTCTCGGCCCCATTCCGGCCATTCATTGCCTCTCCATGGCCCTCATCTCCGCCCTCATCTCCGCCGGCATCCTCCTCTCCTCCGCCGCGGAGATCCGCGACACCCGGTGGTTCTGGCGGCGCTCCAAAACCCCGTTCCAGTGGCTTCTCTGTTTCCCCTTAGGCACTCGCCCTTCCGGCCGCGTCTTCTTCTGGTCCTACATCTACTACTTGTCCCGATTCTTCCACATGTTCCGCACCATTTTCACCATTCTTCGCCGTCGGCGGCTCTCCTTCTTCCAGCTGTTCAACCACTCGATTTCGACGTTTATGTCATTCCTCTGGCTCGAATTTTCGCAGTCGTTTCAGGTTCTGGCGATTCTCTCGACTTCGCTCTTGTACGCGGTGGTTTACGGATACAGATTCTGGACGGCGATTGGATTGCGAAGGGCTTGTTTCCCTTTTGTGGTGAACTGTCAATTCGTTCTGTTGGGTTGCAATTTGGCCTGCCATGTGGGCGTTTTGATGCTGCATTTTATGAAAGGTGGGTGCAATGGAATCGGGGCTTGGGGTTTCAATTCTGTGCTCAACGGAGCCATTTTGCTGCTTTTCTTGAACTTCTATCTCAAAATTCATCTGGGGAAGACGCAGGATTCCGTGAATATCATCAAGCACCAGTCATGTTCTGCCAATTTGGAGAATCATCAATCTGTGGGGCTGATTGAAGCTCAGAATTCGAAAGAGAAGAATCATTGATGGATTCTGTTTTGGGGGAATGGGAATGGAATTGAATTGATGGATTCTGTTTTGGTGTTTGGAAGCTGAGAAAATGGAAAGAAAATTGTGATTTTTTTTTTTTTTTTTTGGTTTTGTAAAGAGGTAAATATATGTATGTATGTATATTAAATACATTTGACATATATGTGTTACTGTAGAGGTTTATGGCTGAGGAAAAGTGTAATGTTTAGGAGACACCTCAGGATTAGGGTTTGAAATTTGCATGATGGAGGAACAATTAAATCATTATATCTCTAAATAATCTTTTTAGTTTGATCTTTGCAGTTCCTTTATGTGAAAAACAGACAAACATGGCACTGACTGATATGCACCCAAAAGGGGGGAAATTATTATGAAATGAGCTTCCTACTTGGTTTTCTTTTTCTTTAGTATACTTTTAATTTGTGTGTGAATTTGGACTTAGGATTGAAAAGTTGTCTGTCTCCCCACTTCTCATTAGTCTTCTCAAAACTTTTTCCTTTTCAGTTTTTTTTTAGTTCAACTTGCGAAGATAGTAATTCAAACTTCTAACATAGAACCCTTTATATTATGGTCTCTTAACAACGGTAGGATATAGATTCGAAAATCACCATCCTCCTAATAAGTCACTGGATAGGAAATCGCTTACATCCAACGATGCAAAACTATCGACTACAATGTTGTAGCAGCCTCTTAGATAATTTCTCCTATTTGGGACCCTTTAAAAGGGATTAAAAGCGATTTTAAAAAGATTTTAACTTTTTAGGGTGCTTGGTAAATCACATAGATAGCATATTTTGAAATCAAATTTTCTAAAAATATGTTGTCTCACGTTTGTTTCCTCATGCATCTTTCTAATATTGAGTTGTAACAAAATCATGATCTAAATCATATAAATTTTTAAATAATTATCTTATAACAAATTGAAATATGCCAAAATGAACATAGCTCAACTTTAATTGTCATGTACCTTCAACAAGAGGTTAGAGGTTTGAATCCTCCATCTCCAAATGTTGTTGAACTAATAAAAAAATTGAAATATTAAATATCAATATAAAAATAGCTAAAATAAAATGTCTAATTTAGTCATTATAGCTAAATCACAATAATTTAGTATTAATTTACCAAAACTGTAACTTAAAATTTTTAAGTTAAAAAAAAAATTGAAAAACACTAATTTATTTTATATTACGGTTGATCTTTCTTAAAACACAGTTGCCAACAATGATGTCCAACAATCTTTGCAATTCTTTGAAATGGAATCCGTGTAATAATGAAACTTAACATAATTTTATGATTGTTTGATTTTACAAGTGGTAGGAATATTTGACGGCATTTTAAAGATTCGATTATTATTTCTTTTTGGCAACTTTAATTTCTAGCAAAAGAGCTTTATTTTGTAAGTATTGTAGTTGTAGAATAGAATCTTTTGCCCGAATATATTGAATAAGAATGGCAAAATTTCCCACCAAAATGGTCCCTCTTAAAAAGGGTGGGGGAGTTTTCAATTAAAAAAAGGTGTCGAAAATTTTTCTCCCACTTTTTTTAGTGATGGGGACTGCGATGCGATGGGGGGAGGGAACAAATTTTAGTATAATAAATATGGGATGATAATTTAAACCTCAAACAAGTAGATCAACTTTCGAGATTACATTTTGGACTTTAAATTTATAAAATGTCTATTTAAATATTTGAATTTTCAACTTTATTTTTTTGTTTAGTCTCCAATTTTTCAATATGTCTATCTTTTTTTTAGTTCAACAATATGTAGAGTTGGGAATTCAAACTTTTTTGTCAAGATATAATGTCTTTATCAGTTATGTTATGCTAATGTTGGCTTCAATATGTCTATCTTAGTTCATGAACTTTAAAAAAGAACAACTATTTAAAATTTTTCCATTATTTTATTTTTAACAAATGGATACTGTGGTTTCAAGCATATATATCAACAAGCTTTAAGTCGAAATATATTTTAGCCACATTAGTGGGTTGAGGTGAATATTAGGCGAGCAAATACTTGATAGACAAATAATTGATTGTTTTTTAAAGCTGAAAGATTAAAATAAATATTTTGATAGTTCATAATAAAATTTGAGATTTTAAGTTTAAAAATGAGATTTAAATCAAATTCTTTTTATTAATTATTAAATATTTTTTAATACATTATTTTTCAAAGTATTAAATTTTACCAATATTAATTTTATAATTTTAATATATATATTGTTAATTTAATTGTTTTTATTAAAAATCAATAAAAGTCTAGATCTTTTTTATAAGGTTCATGGAATTCAGCCTCGATACTCTAAAAAGACGAGGACGAATAATACATCTCCAATTATTGAAAAAAGTTAATGTAGCTTACTAATACCCACTAGTCAAACCAAAAAAAAAAAAAAAAAAAAACCACTAGTCACTAGCTGTCAAAATTTAGATAACCTTGGGCCAATTTAGTACTATTTTCATTTCTTTTTTATGAAAAAAAAAACTGTACTTTTTGTTACGTGGTATTTGAATCAAGTTTCTTTCAGCTAATCTTGAATTTTATTTTAATTTTTATATGGAAAAGGTGGTAAGAATAGTAACATTTTAACAATTTAATTTCTTTTTTTAAAAAAGAAGAAGTTATGTTCATAGGTTTTTTAATCATAAAATAAGAGATATCTCTTTCTTTTTCTTTCTTTCTTTTTTTTTTTTAAAGAATAAGAGATACCTCTTAATAAATATATTTAATTTCTTTTGATTCAATTAAAATTAATTTTGAAAAAAAACATATCACATACTACATTTAAGCATTCTATTTAAACCCAAAAATCGACTAAAATTATAATTTAGTTTAAGCCACGTAACGTATTTTTACATTTTCATTCTCCTCTAAATCTTTTAGTTCTTATTTGGAATATATATACATACATACATTGGAGTTATCCTTATCCTGACATCACTTTTTGTTTTTTCCTTATGAAACAAGGCTTTTTAATCTGTTGTTGACATGTTGTCCCTATTGGAGAAGTATTTTAAGATTAATTGTCTTTTAATTTTTTCTAAAACATCATAGTCAAATATTGTCATTTTTTCAACTTAAGTTGCAGCTTTCCTAATATTAAATTCTAGACTACCATTAATTGTTTATTAATATCATTGTTGTTTTGTTCAAGATTTTATATTGAAAAAATCTTATCAATATTTTTATTAAAGAACACTCTCCCACCCAAACAGAGATTTCCCTTAAATTAAAATCCCCAAAGTTATTAAAGCAAATAGACTAAGAAGCTTTCAAAAATAAATAAAACAACTTCAAAGAAATAATAAAATATTTCTTCTTAAGAGTAAAGATAAAAAAAACAATAATTTTTTTTAGTTCAACAACTTGTGGGGTGGAGAGAGATTTATCATATCTTGATTAAAAGTATATGTCTTAACCACTTAAACTTTGAGTTATGTTTAGGCTGGTAAATAAATAAATAAATTATTGGAATAAAAATGAAATTAATTAAAAATGGAGTATTTATTTGTCATTGGTGACGATGAGGAAACTTGGATGGGCCTTTCACTCTTACAATGAAAACATAATTTTAACACTCTTTTTGGACGTGTTTACAAAAGCTAGAAAGTGAACCCTAAAAAAAACAAAACACTTACCTAATCTTCATTACATTATAGCTAAGGATGCAAAAAAAAAAAAAAAAAAAAAAAATCACAGGGTAGGGTCCCCAAGGCTAGAAATCTTTATTTTAAGTTTTTAACGAAGTTTAGGGTCAATCTTGAGATAAAAATTATACCTCTGTTAGGGATGAGGAATGACCTCCTTGTCCCTCTTAGTCCAGATAACCCTATATACATTCTCCATCATTGTCTCTCCTAGTACAACATAACCATATATATATATATAACCTAACTTAGTTTTTGACACATTTTTTTTTATTATTGATATGAAACCCTAGCTAACACAATATATAATTGGTTTCAAAAAGAAAAGAAAAAAAAAACAATATATAATTCAGCCCTACGTTTAGTTTTTAGCATACATTTTTTTTAGCTAGAAGTCTCTTCCTCCTTATTCTTTTCATATTTTATTTCTACCGCAGGCCACAACTGCCTTCTTACTTCTAGCCTCTAGCCTTTTTGTTTGTTATTTGCTTGGATTTGAGGAGCATTACTACCCCTTGTTGTAGACGACTCGACAAACACTATCTTTGCTAAATGTCGCTTGTTGTTGTCGAGTGTGTCAATCGTCACTACTTTCTACTATCAACACTAAGCTCTCTTACTTTCAATTACATAACTCCAATTCTCCACTGTCATTAAATTGGGGACAAATTCTCCGTGGAGATTCTGTCGTTGAAAGAAGATCTCAAATCCTTGCCTCAATCTAAAATTTAAGAGGTTATAGAGAGGTCATCCCAATTCCACCTACCCTATTGTCATCCTTAATTACTTGACTACTCATAGAAACTCTAGAAGAACAGACGTAGGACACTTTTTTTTTTTCATTTAAATAATATAGTCAATAAATTGAGTGGATGAGATTTTTCTTGCTTAATAATTCCATTATGTTACATGGAAGCTCATATCTAAACTAACTTATACCTTAAATTAAAAATCTTAAAGGAAAAAAAAAAACTTACACCTTAAGTTATCAAAGCAAACCAAACCTAATGGCCTAATTTAGTCTGGTTGATCAATCATAAAAGCTTGCTTTTTAGATGGGAGACAAAAGAGGATTTATGACCAACTAGCTCTTTTCCAAGGACTATCCAATATGAGTTGTTTGGTTTGTGTTCTTAAAAATGAAAAAGAAAAAGCAGAAGAAAAAAAAAAGCAATTGTTGTTCATGTGGGGCCATGTTTAGTTGGCCACTCTCTCAATTACTTTGTTGGGCCAATTAGATTTGGTCCTTCCCAAGCTCTAATTTATCCTAGCCCATACCCTTCACTATACACCAAGCTTGACAAGGGGTGTTTTTAAAAAGCCCAATAATATTTTATAGACTTAAAATCGCCAGCACTATATACCCTTATATATATATATATATATATATATATCTAAATCAAATTATTGTTTTACCACTCTAACTATCTTAACCATTTTGAACATAGTTCAATAGATAAACTATCAATTACTATTCTAGAGGTCGATAGTTCAATCTCTCACTCTATAATTGTTGAATCACTATATTTTTTTTTAATGAATCATTAATTTATGGTCGAATAACAAACACAATTAATTCCTCCCCAACCAATAAAAAGATGGGACTCTGTTAAATGTATAAGTAATTGGAGGATCCTCACATATTTTCCACAAACTTACAAAAACAAATAGCATTTTTATCAGTTAAACCAAAGTTATGTTTCTATGTTTGCCATATAAATATAATGGAGTTTGTTTTTTAGCTAAATGTTTCGATGGGCAAATAATAGAACCTACCCATTCTTATCACGTTAAACCAAAGGACACAGCTGTGCCGACATGAGTTTAAGTTCAATACTCACTGTGAAATAATAATTCATAATTTTAACGTATATAAGATAAGTTATAAATTTAGTCCCTCAACTTTTATGTTTGTGTTGAATTCAAAAAAAAAAAAAAATTATGTTTGTGCTAATATATCCCTAAACTTTCAGTTTTGTGTTTAACAAGTCTATATTTTTTTAATTATCGGATATGTTATAGACATAATATTGATTTCAATGTCTAATATGACCCTAAACTTTCAATTTTTATCTAATAGGTCCGTGAATTTTTTTTTTTAAATGTTGAAAAAAAAAAAAAAAAAAAAACAAACTTAGTTGACACAAAATTGAAAGTTCAATGACGGTCTATTAAACAAAATAGAAAATTTAGAGACCAATAAGACACTTTTTAAAGTTCATATTCTATTAGACACAAAATTAAAAACTTGTGAATATATTTGAGACTTTTAAATAGAGTTTAGGGGCCAAAAAAGTTGTGGAGCCTACGAAATAAGGAATGTGAGTATGGAATTGATGAAAGTTTTAGAGATAGAATAAGGAATGAGAATGAACTTCGTGAAAGGTTTAGAGATAGAATAAGGAATGAGAATAAAATTCATGAAAATTTTAGAGGCAGAATAAGAAATGAGAATGAAATTGATGAAAATTTTAGAGACGGAATCAGAAATAAGAATAGGATTGATGAAAGTTTTTGAGATAAATTTTCAAATGAGTGGGGTCCCATCACTTCATTTTAGTAAACACCATCAATTTTCATTCCCATTCCCGTCTAAGCTTGTTATTTAACTATGAGTGAATTACACAAGAGATGAATTCTATAAAAAAAAAAAAAAAAAAAATGTCATCGTCATCAACCCAACTTCATAATCATAACTAATCCTAAATCAAAAAGGTAAAACTGATCAGTTAAATTCTTTTGGTACAATAGTGCCAATATATTATAAGCACAGAAGTATATGATGTTTTACATTGAAGAATTTGTGAAACTCAGACTCGTTTCTTCAAGTGTACAGATTCTCGCAAAAAGTATACACACAATGAAAGAAGATTTTCAAAACTCCAAGGCCCAAAAAATAAAGTATACAATTACTAAAATTCTCTAAACTTAGACATACTGATGATTTGAAGAAGCCAATTCATTGAAATCTCTTCGGAGGCGATTGTATCTATCGACATCAAAATTGTGAAGCTTCATGAGCTGCTTCTGCTTGGCCATGAAGCGGCTATGATAGAGCCCTTCAAAAGAAGGCTCTTTGGAGGTGGTGAGGAAGAAGGCGTAGCCACCCATGAAATATGTGGACGTAATGAAGTAGCAAATTGGCTCCATTACGTCCCATGTGAGCTCCCAAAATGTCAGCCTCATTAGCGCCGCCGTTTGAGCCACCAGAAACCCTAGGCCAAGCCATAGCTCGCGCCGGACTCGGTCGTTCGCCTCGCCGTCGATTATGGCCTTTTGTTTTTCCATCTCTTCCAGCTCCTTGCTTGCTCTTGGGTCTTCGCTGTTCTTCATTCCTAGCGTGGCAATCAAGCAACCTATTTTTTTGGCCATCTGAAAATTAAAGTGAAAAAGGGACGTTAGTTTGAAGTAGAAACGTTTTTTGGGTTTTAGGAATATTATAACTAACTAAGCTAAATTTACAAAATTGTTCTCAATTTTCGTATCTTCAAAGTTCTTAATTTTATCCTTCCGACCTTACCTTATCCTCTGTTTGGAATAAAAAAAACTTCTCTCCGGTGTATTTTAATCTAAAACTATATTTTATGGCACAGGATTAAAAAAAAGGCGGAAAAATAAGGAGGAAAAAAAAAAAAAAAAAAAACCTGTTCGGGATCGAGAAAGACGAAGTTTCCCAAAACGATAACAGCTCCGGAATCATCAAGCCTCTTCGCCAATTCAATACCATAATCCTCATTTCCATCTACACAATCTTCTTCACAAATCCGAACAAATTCCTGATACGTAATCCAGCTCCTCGGAATCTCCTTCAGCTTCCTCTTCAGTCTCACCACCTCCGTCAATCTCACCAACTTCCTCGTCTCCTCCACCGTAAGTCCCTCCAATTTCTCCGGAGCCGGCGGCGTCAATCCGTCTAGCTGAATCCTGTCGCGGGAAACGGCGAGTTGGTCCATCACATTCCCGAGTCCGACCGGCAATAGCGGAATCAGCGATCGTGTGAATGTCGACGGAGGGGGAAAATTAAGGAATCGCCGGAAAATTCCACGATCTCCAGGATCCAGTGCGAGGTTATTGGTTGTATTGGTGCGGAAAACGGCGGAATTGTTGCAGAGTACTCGATTGGATGCGTTGAAGAGACGGTGAAATATGGCTTTTTTGGACGCCATTTGCAATCGAAAAGGCGACGGAATTAACTTGAGGGACTTTGAAGTTCCGCATTTTCAATTTATATATATAGCTGTCCCGCATCAGCACGCCGCATATGCGTAACAAAATTCCTTTTTTTTTTTTGGCAAAGCGCTACGCAACGAAATTAATAACTTAAAAAAGTTTTTTTTTTCTTTAAAAAAGAAAGATAAACGACGGGAAACAACTTTTTTTTTTGTTTTTTTGCCGTTTTTGGAGAATTATTTTCTTTCGGTTGGATTAAACGTGAGATTTTGAGTTTTCACTTTTCAAAGATTTACCAAAATCACAAACCAAAGTCACGACGCGGCAGTCGGTAGACGTACCTGCAACCGACTGTTATTTTTTTTAAATCATTTTAATAGCAAATAAATAAATATATAACTTTTTTTCTCATGATAGTTATGGAATTTATACTCTATTCAAAAAAGTTGAATGTTCAAACTTCTATCCCCATGTCACGCCACGGCGACGAGTTTCCTCACCCACGTCATCATCTTATCAAGTTTCACTTATTTTACAGGTCACATTCTTTTTCTTTTTGTCACGTGAAGGTCAACTGTGTTACCACGTTTGAATTTTGACAAGAACATCAACAAATAAATTAAATCAAATATAAAAAGAACAAAATATTAGATAAAAAATAAAATAGGTGAATAAAAATAAAATTTATCTTTCCTTTCAAATTTTATTTTTAGCGTCAAGTTAAAGATTTGAATCTTTTAACTTTAAAAAAAGAAAAAGAAATATGTTATCTATTAAATTATGCTTGATTATCAAATTTTTTAGCCGGTAGATTTGAAGATAAAGATAAGGATGAATTAATATTCGCATAAACCAAATGCAACTCATTTGCGTAGCTCCTTCAAGAAGAACGAAAGGAAAATAAAGGATGAATGTAGGCCGTCAGACGGAGGGTCGTTGAAGTTGTGTTCAGGTGTGATTCAGCAGGGTGAAGCACAGTGGTCGCTTCGTTCGTAATTGGACGCGCTTCACACGTGTAATCTAATCGCCCTAGATGCGTCGTTATCCCAATCCTAATTGGCCGCTGCACACTGCCCGCACCGGCTGACTCACAAAAGAAATTAAATTAATATTATCTATTTCCCTTATTCTCTTTGACTTTTTCTTTTTTTTTTTTTTTAAAAAACAATCCCACTTTGTCCTTCATTATATACTGTTCTATTTTTAAAAACCAACGTTAATCGAGATTCTTCTGCAACTACATGTATAAACACCAAAATCCCAACACGTTTCTCTTATTTTCCTGAGATAATATTATTTAATCTAATTAAATTTATTTCCAAGATGTTTGGTATACCCCCCAAAAATAAGAGGGATTTCACAGCCGGACACTAAAATATAATTAGAAAACTAGAGATAGGCTTTTAAAATAGTCAATGAAAAGCACTACAATACAACCTATAAGATAAAGTATATTAAGAATATAAAAGAAACAAAGCTCACACAATTCGAGCAAAGCAAAACAAATGTAAAAAATGAGGCCTAAGGGCTAAATTTTAAGACATCAAAGCTATAAAACAAAATTATAATACTGAGAGAAACCAAAATTGAATAATCGTTCAAAATACAGTACACAAATCATTAATTTAACTTAGATTTTGAAAATATAAGTAAAAAATAGATAGCAAACGAAAATGTGTTTATAAGTTTAATTTTTAAAAATTAAATAATTATCAAATATGCTAAATGAATTAATTAATTAAAGAGTTGTAGATGATTTATAAACGTTAGGTAAGATGAAAATTGTGGATAAGATAAAGATAACTGTAATTATTTTATGGTTTGTAGAGGTAGTTAAAAAAGGATTTGGGGGTGAAATATATGTAAAAAGAAAATCGAAAGAGAATAAAGGATGAAAAAAGAAGAAAGAGAATAAGGGAGTTGAATGGAATCATGTGTTTAACGCAGGACGACAGATATGTTTGGATTCACGCAAACGTGTCGCCACATACGTACCGGCTCTCTTCAACATTTCTAACTTTTTGATGGGACTGCCGGTGCCGATCGCCTCTAAAAATGTCAAACTTCTTATCTTTTTCCCCATTTTTTTATACAAAATTAGAAGGTGGTGTTGTTGTTGTTTTTTTTGAAAGAAGAAGGTGTTGTTTTTAATTTATTAACAATCCAATTACAAATTTAATGCAGGACTTTAGTGGAAATACAACAAGTTAACAACCTAATAAACATAATCCTCCATGTTAGGGCAAAAATTTTATTATAATATTGGTTCCAATCCTATTTTGATCTTCAATAATGCCCGGTTTAATAATCATTTTTAAAAAAAATTAAACGTATAAACATTACTTCCACATATGGATTGTTTTGTGTTGGAATTTGGATATCTACTTTTTATAAATCTTTTCAAAATTTACTACGAATTCAAATATATCCTTAAAAAGGATGAAAACTATTGTGAATAAGTTATGTGAAAACAAGCACACAATTTGAAAAACCAAAGAGTTGTCAAACGAGTCCAAACATTTAGATTTGTTCCATTTTGGCTCTAAACTTTCAAAGTCTATCATGGTTCTTGAACTTTCACATTTGTTACACTTTTGGTGCGTGAACTATCCGTTTGAGTCCATAAACTTTTAAAAAATAATCATTTTGGTCTTTTTTTTAACAATTTAATATCGTAGTTTCAAGTATGTATATTAGCATGTTAATATGAGTGTGATTTCAAGCCACATAGGTTAGAGATGAACGTTGGACAAGTGAAAATTAGTTAGAAATATAATATAGAAAAAAACTAAAGTGATCGTTTTTAAAAAATTTAGAGACTAAAATAGATCAAATTTAAGAAAATTTAGGCAACCAAATGAAATTTAAATTTATAATTTTTATTAATAATATCACGAATAATTTTATATTAAAAAATTACATCAAAATTTCAAAGCAAGCCACAAATACAATAGCGTCAGAATCCATTCATGGAAGGAGTGAAGGACAAGGCAATTTACCATATACCACGTGTTTTTTGCTTCTCAAATGCCTGACAAAAATGTTTAAATAGTGTCATGTGTTGTCAAAAGTAGATTAAAATATTTGTTTTGACTTCAAAATTATAAGGGGTAAAATCTTGAATTATAATGTATTTTTAATATTTTTATTATTTAGTCAACATTTTTTATTTTAAAAAAAAAAACTTATATTTTTTAACTCTGAATTATAGTTATTTTTATTTTATACCGTTTATACTAGTAGTTAACAAAATGTTGATACTACCTTTTCAAAAAAAGAAAAACAAAAAAAAAACAAAATGTTGATACTACACTCCAACATATAAAATTCACGTAAAAGGACATGATAGTCTGTTTAAAAATCTTAATAAATTGGGACAACGTAATAATTACTCTTTAGTGTTCATTTAACTGGTTTGATTTAATTGTTGATCTCAAATCTAATTTAACCTAATTACATCTAACTTCTCATGTAATTTGTCCAATTACAAATGTATCATGATATTTAACTCAAAATTTATTTAGTGAATTGTCATGTAACATTTTATCAATTAGTAGTGAGACATAAATTAATGTCTAAAAATATAATTGAAACTTTTTTTTAAAAATTCAAACGCTTGTATTTGTATAGGTGAGATGTTTATAGATAGGAACAAAATTTAATAATCCAAAATTAAAACAATTTTTTCTTGCCACGTGAGTTTCAACAACTTTTCCTTTTGGGTGTCAAAATAAAAAATCGAGAAAAAAAAAAAACAACCATAAAAGAAAGTTATTTATAAATTCGTCCTGGAGAACAATTGTAAAAGGAATTAACCAAAGTAGGATAAAGCTTTTGACCCGTTCAATGCTGTTCAATTTGCCATATCATCAAACTTGAGAATTATCATTAACATAATCTTGCAGTCAAAGTAGGCCAGAACAGTGCCAATTCAATAGTACTTTGGGTTGGTCAAAATAAATTAAAAAATAATAATAAGTTTCATCTATTTTACTTTGTAATATTTGTCAGTTTTGTTATAAACTAATAATTATAATTATAATAACAATAACACATCTAAATTTTTTCGATTGTACTTATCTTTAATTCCTACTATTGATACTTTTATTATCGAAATGGTAATGTAACGCTTCACTAGATAAACTTTGTTTGATATAGCATAATAGTTAGTTGGATAAATTTTTAATTTTAAAGACTGAACTCAATCCAACAGTTATATTACACTTTAGTTTTAATTTAGTCATCTTCGAATCTGATTACCTATTAGTCTAAATCTAATTATAGTCTTAATTATGACGAATAATTCGTTTGTAAGCTTTCTGACTATGATAGATCATATTATTCCATCCAAAATTAATCTAATCAATCCCCACATCTATATCCTATTTATCAATATTAACAATAATGGTTAAAGATAAACATTTTCAAACCAAAAGAAAAACACCAAAAATCAACCTAATTTAAAGTCTAAAAGTATAATTTAAATCTGTAGAGTTTGGAGACATATATTTTTTATAATAAAACCGAATTTATAATTTAATGTAAAATAAAAACAAGGCTAAATAATAAAAAAAAATACCCTTGAACTTTGTACTTTGTTTCAAAAATACTCCTAAACTTTCAAAAGTTTCATTAATACCCTTAAACTTTCAAAAAAAAAAATCAAAAATACATTTACCCTTATTTTTAGATGGAAACCATTAGTACTTTGTTTCAAAAATACCCCTAAACTTTCAAAAGTTTCATTAATACCCTTAAACTTTCAAAAAAAGTTCAAAAATACCTTTACCGTTAGTTTTAGATAGAAACCGTTAGTACTTTGTTTCAAAAATACTCCTGAACTTTCAAAAGTTTCATTAATACCCTTAAACTTTAAAAAAAAGTTAAAAAAATACCCTTAAACTTTTTTAAAAAGTTCAAAAATACTCTTACTGTTAGTATATTGACAGAAATTGTTAGTGTCTTGTTTTAAAATACCCATGAACTTTCAAAAGTTGTATTAATACTCTTAACCTTAAAAAAAATTAAAAAATGCCCTTACCGTTAGTATATGGACGAAAAACATTTGTCTATACTTCGTTACCTCCCTCTTCCATTTCTTCTCTCTCTTAATTTGCTTCAATCTATGGCCTAGCACTTCTCTATTTTTCCTTTTTTTTTCCTTTCTTTTTCAATAACCTATTTCCTCTTTTCTTCCATTTTCCAATCTCTAAAACTACCACTTTCAATCAAGGCATATAAACTATAGTAAGAAGAAATGAGAATAATGGACCCACCAAGGAACTATAGGACTTAAATGTTTTAACAAGGTTGTACATTAGTAATTTGAGTTAATATGTTTAGGTTTAATACAAAAAAAGAGAGACATATTGAGAATTTGGGTCATAATTTTGAGGACATCTAGTGGGAGTGAAAAGAAAGAAAACATATGCATTACCAAATTTGTATCGGATGAAGTTTTTATTAATCTTTTTTGCAATTTAAATTAGTCTATTTGTTGTGGTCAGTTAAGAGGGTTCCTCATGATTGAGAATTGGACAAATTGAGAAAAAATGAGAGTTTCTATATGGAAAAAAAAACGAGGTTATCTATATGAATTGTTTTCAAATTGGTGTTGAATTTCGTATATTTATGTTTGGACATGCTTAGAAATGAGAGAGAGATCTTCCTGTTTATTTAAAGTTTTAATATTTAAGAATATAGGAGGAATGATGGAAGTTTTAGAGATTGAAAATAGAAGAAAAGAGTAAGAGGGTATTGAAAAAGAAAGAGAAAAAAAGAAGAAAAATAGATAAGTGTTAGGTCATAGATTAAAGCAAATCATGAGAAATAAGAAATAGAAGAGGAAGGTAATCAGGTATAGATAAACGATTTTCGTCCATATACTAATGGTAAGGGCATTTTTTAACCTTTTTTTTTTTTAATGTTAAGGGTATTAATGTGAAAGTTCAAATATATTTTTAAAATGAGGTACTAACGATTTATTTCCATATATTAATAGTAAGGGTATTTGTAAGGGTATTTTTGAACTTTTTTTAAAGTTTAAGAGTATTAATGAAACTTTTGAAAGTTTAGAGGTATTTTTGAAACAAAGTACAAAGTTTAGGTGTATTTTTGAAACAAAGTACTAATGGTTTCCATCCAAAATTAACTGTACGGATATTTTTTAACTTTTTTTGAAAGTTTAAGGATATTAATGAAACTTTTGAAAGTTTAGAGGTATTTTTGAAACAAAGTACAAAGTTTAAAGGTATTTTCTATAATTTAGCCTAAAAACAAATTTATGTTTATTGTTTTTTAGTATACTTTTCATTATTTTTTCTTGGAAAAATTACATAAACCACTCTTAAACTATGAGGTTTGTTACAATCACACCCTTAAACTTTGAATTTAATCAATCAGCCCCTTGAACTTTGAATTTGATCAATCAGCTCTCTGTACTTTGTTAAGTGTTGTAATCAGCCCTATGTACTTTATTAAATGTTGCAATCAGCCTTCTATTACTTTGTTAAGTTTAGGGGGTTGATTGCAACACTTAACAAAGTTTAGGAGGTTGATTGATCAAATTGGGTTTGATTGCAACACTTAACAAAGTTTAGGAAGTTGATTGATCAAATTGGGTTTGATTGCAACACTTAACAAAGTTTAGGAGCTTGATTGATCAAATTAGGTTTGATTGCAACACTAAACAAAGTTCATGAAGTTGATTGATCAAATTCAAAGTTTAAAAGTGTGATTGTAACAAATTCTATAGTTTATGGGTGGTTTGTGTAATTTTCTCTTTTTCTTCTTCGATATAATTGTACTTAAACAACTTAAAATCCATATAAGCAGACGTGATTTAAGCAACACGAGTTTTTTTTTTCTTTTCCTTTTGTAAATATATATCAACTAAAAGATCTTGGAAGAAAAAACAGCATCATCCTAGAGAAAGTTTTAAAAATATAATATATTAATATTAGATAGAGATTTTGACTCGTTCAATTTTGTTCAAGCTGAACTATCATCAACTAAAATATTATCAATATCATTTATTATTTTCAAGATTTGATTGTAATAATTGATTTTGAATAAGAAACACGAGGCATGTTAGTACAACAAAAATATATTATTGCATTACTGATATCTTTTAGAGATGCGAGATATTTCTCTCTCCTTCTCTATTTTTTTTTTTTAATAATTAGAGATGTGAGATAATTTTCAAGAAAATTTCATTTCACATATTTTATTAACAAAATTAAGTTTTATAACTATTCCACTGCCCTGAGGATAGCTAAACTGGCATAAAACATATAGATCAAAAAGTTAGAAGTTCGAATCTCTTAAAAAATAAAAAATAAAAAAAAAACTCTTACACTTACGTTTTATTTAGTCATTATATTTGGTTGATCTCATATTTTGATAGGATATATGTTCTATTTATTAGTATTTTTGTTTACGGGTCACAGTTTTTATCGAATTTTGATTTTTCATATATATCTTACTGTTATTTTTTTCTCCAAACTTTTCTGTTACTTTTCAGCAACGAATCAAATTAACTCAATAAATCGACACTATTTCATATTGCCAATTTAGATTCAGCAATTTAGTTTTGCAATTTTTAGTCATTTTGCTCATTGCCAAAATAGAATCTGCAATTCAATTCTGCAATTTCTGTTATTTCCAACATTGCCATTTCTAGATTTAGCGATTGGATTTAGCAATTTCTGTTTTTCACCAACAACCTATCCCAACTTTATTTTTGCATTTTTACTTTTCAAACTTGCAATTTTCCTTACACTTTTGCAAAACAAAACCGTTGTTACTCCGTTCCCTGTGGGATTCGATACTTGGTACTCAGATACCAATATATATTACTTCGATCCGTGCGCTTGCGTGACCACCGATCAATCGGTATATAAAACCATGGGAATAACCCATTCCCATGACCAAACCTCCAAACCTTGTACCAAACAAGGGTATCCAAAGCCATTGCCCATTCTCATCCTCAAAATTCTTGTACCAAATGGCCCTTTATGGTTTTTTAATACTCCATTACCTTTCAAAAGTACTATTAAATACACTAAATTCTTGTTACAATATTAAAAATATGTAAGGTTGGTTTGATAACCATTTTGTATTTGGTTTCCTATTTCTGAAAATGAAACCTATACACACTACTTCCACCTACCATTTTCCTGTTTTATTACCCACTTTGGAAAACTGAAAAATGTAGTGTTTAGGCCCCGTTTGATAACCATTTGGTTTTTGGTTTTTGGTTTTTGAAAATTAAGTTTGTTTTCTCCCAATTTCTCTACAATGGTTTTCATCTCCCTTAAGGAAGAATTTGAATTCTTAGCCAAAAACTAAAAACAAAAACAAGTTTTTGAAAACTACTTTTTTTAGTTTTCAAAACATGGCTTGGTTTTTTAAAACATAGGTAAAAAGTAGATAACAAAACAAGTATATACATAGGTGAAAGTAGCATTTATAGGCTTAATTTTCAAAAACCAAAAACCAAAAACCAAATGGTTATCAAACGGGACCTTAAAAACTTGATTTTGTTTTTGAAATTCGACTTCGAATTCAAATGTATTTTTAAGGAAAGTAAACAACCTACCCAAAAAAAAAAGAGTGAGGAAACAAGTATAATTTTTAAAAAACAAAATGGTCAAAGAACAAGGTCTAAATTTTTTGTTTTTGGTTTTTGATTTTTGAAAATTAAACAGATAAATATTACTTTCACTTATAAGTTTTCTTATTTTGTTATCTACTTTTAAAAGCGTTTTCAAAATCCAAGCCAAAATTTAAAAACTTACAAACAAACAAACAAAAAAAAAAAGGTATGTGACTATTTTAAAAATACTTGACTTTTTAAGTTTAAATGGATTTGAAAACTGCAAAATTCACGAGGAGTTAGTTAGATAAATGTGTATAACGAGGCATTTGAAAACATGAGTACGAAAACATGAGGACAAGTTGATTGATATTGAATATTGATAATGGATTGATTCAGTGAAACGCACAGCAGCCATGACTGAATTTCATTTTCCATGCTTTTATAACCTTGACTTTTCATTATGACCTCATGCTTCCATGACCATAATATAAAATGAAAAAAAACTTGCCTGCTACTTGGGCAGCAAGCATCAATGGTACTGCCCACTTGGGCACCATTGATTCTGTTTTTTTTTTTTAATAAAAAAACAACTTTTTTTAATTCAATGGTGCTTAAGTGAGCAGTATGTTTGGCTACCTGCTGCCCAGGCAGCAGGTAAGCCTTGCCCATATAAAATTACTTAAAAATAGACATAATATCAAAATAAATAAAGTAAAAGATATATCGAAAAGTCATACTGATTCGTCTTAAATTTAAAATTACGTGTGGTCTTCTACAATTGTAGAGTCCATTAATTACATGAGGATTCACACAATTTTCCAAGAGTAAATTAACTTCTAAAATATTAGTTGCAAGCTCTTGAATTTTCTCTTTTTCTACGATACTAGATCCACTCGACACAATTGACAATAAGAAGAAAAGGGGGCAATTAACTAGCCCCATAAGTGCTCCAAACTTTATCACTAAATAAGGACATCAATTGAAATAGAAAATGTAATTCAAACTATTTTAAATTTAGCAAGTAAATAGACACGATGTTGAACCTATACTTACTAAACTTATAATTTAATCCTTCTTGAAAATGAATGGAAATTGTTTAAGTTGATGCATTTTGGAAGGAAAAAAAATAAAATGTACACCATTAGTCCCCCAAGTCTTCACTTATGTGTTTATTTATTTATTATTATTATTTTAATAAACATTTATGTGTTTATTTAGTCCTTAAATTTTCAAAAGTTGCAATTTAACTTCTAAAGTTGTTTTGAATTTTGTTTCTAAAAATTGGCGCTTCTTACAAGTTTGTGTCTCATCCAAGAAGGTATGTTTTAGAATTGTCGTTTGTTTCTGCCAATAATTTTGTTGTTCTCCTTCCCCTTGTTCTTCTTATTTTTCCTTTTGAGTTCGTTATCTAGAAGAGCGATTGAATTGAGAGTGAACATTATTGTTTTAGAAAGAATGATCCAATTTTTACATTTTGATAAGTTATAGGGTTTAATTTTTACATTTTAAAAGTTAAGGAGTCCAATTTTTTTCACTTATGAAAGTTTGAGGGTATGATTTTTACAATTAAAAGTTTAGGAGATGAAATTGCATCAAACTCCATAGTTTAAGAGTGATTTGTGCAATTTGTCCAATTTAAAAAATGGGATAGAGATTGGTTGAGATTGAGAAGGCAATGGGAATGTTTGGCTTACATAAATGACAATGAAAAATCCTACGTGGAGCTACAACCAAAAGTGTCCAAAAGGAGATGCCAATTTAGGCAATTAGTTTATAAAATCCAAAATGCTACGCTTTGGCATCTCTTCCTTCGGCACCGCAATTGATGCTCTTCTCAATTTCCTTTTTCCTTTTTTATCCTATTCATTATTTATAATTACGTGTTTCTTTTTTTCTTTTTCTTTTTTCTAGAACTTGATTTCCTTTGTAACTATACCAATTGTCTCAAAGAAAACTGGAAACAAACTATATAATCAAACAATTTTGTTTTTACCTTCTTAAAAAAAAATGTTATAAATAAGTAGAATTATAAGTTTATCCCATTATTTTATTATTGTGTAGGGTAACTTACTCAATTTTAAAAGTGTTTTATAGTTCAACTTTCAATTTTGTATCTAACATATCTCTAAAGACAGTTTTACAGCTTTGTTACCTTCTTAAAAAAAAACCTAATGTTATATATATAGGTTTTTATAAATTTATCCCATTATTTTAGAATTGTGTAGTGTAAGTTCCTCAATTTTAAAAGTGTTTTATAGTTCAACTTTCAATTTTGTATCTAACATGTACAGTTTTCAAAGTTTAAAAGTCTATTAGACATAACTCTCTAAAAGTTCATGTGACTAGGACCTCATTTGATAATCATTTATTTTTTGGTTTTTTATTTTTAAAAATTAAACTTATAAACATTACTTATACCTATGATTTTCATTTTTTTTTGCTATCTACTTTTTACAAATGTTTTCAAAATCCAAGCTAAGTTTTGATAACAAAAAAAAAAGTAGTCTTAAAAAACTTATTTCGATTTTTGGAATTTAGCTAGAAACTTAAAAGTTGTCTTAAGAAAAATGAAAATCGTTACAAAAAAAAATTGTAAAAAGTCAAAAAATCAAATGATTATTAAACTTTTAATTTTTATCTCATAAATATTCTTTGAAATCTTGACCTAGTTTGAACTCGTTGTTGTACTTTTCAATATAAAATTGCGCAAATTGGAACAGGAACGTTTTGGACTCAATTCCACTTGTACGAGATCTTTTTTTTTTTTTTTTGAAAAGTTGTACGAGATCATTTTAAGAAAATGTAAAAAAAATTATGATTTTTAATCTAATCACCATCATTAATTCTAAACATTATTGAGTAAGATCAAGTTTAAAAAGATATATGTATAAATAACTCTATCATAAATATCTTATTTGATAAATTTTCGATTGATTTCGGGCATGTTTAGGAGTGATTTTGAATGACCAAAATCACTTTTCTTTTAAAATTGTGATGTTTGATAATGGTGAGGAAGTGATTCTCGGTCAAGCACTTGAGAGGTGATTTCCAAGTGATTTTTGTCAAGTGATTGTGGGTGATTTTATTTTTAAAATGACTATTATTTCATATTAAAAAAATAATGTTTTGTGATAGTTACAAACTGTCATCTATTATAAAATTCATAAATTTCAATCAAAAAGCGTGTTTTCTCAAAAGCGTCACTATTGAGGTCATTCGTCATTGTTTACATAATGTCAATTTTTCTCTCTCTAAGGTTTTTATAATGTCTCTCTTACTTTATACTCTTTTTAAAAAATTTATGCATTTTTCTAACTCTTTTTTTTCTCTCCAATGGTTTTAGCTCTCTCTAACTTTTTTTATCTCTAAATTTTTTTTGTTCCTCTTTCTATAATTTATTTTTTACCTCTTGCTCTAACTTTTTGTTCCCGACTCTTAACTTTTTTCTCTTCATTGAAGGTTTTTCCGCTAAAATTTTGATAATTCTCTCCAAAATTTATGTATACCTCTCAAATTTTTAGCTTTATATCTTTTTCTCTCTTAATTTTTAGTTTTCTTTGTATAATTTTTGTCCACCGCTTTCTAATTATTTTTAAGCTAAGATGTAATACTCTTTTTAGAATTATCATTTGATAATTCTAAAATCACTTTTGAAAGCAAACATTAATCATTTTTTTAAAATACTTTTAATTAAATTTAAATTCCTTTTACAAGTATGGAATCGAATATACAAATGATTTCTTTTATATATATATATATATATATATATATATATATATATATATATATATAGTTTCTTACTATCTTTTCATAAAAAATATTATAAATTTATATTTATTCCAATAATTGTTTCTATTTCTCTCTTCTTCTTTTTTTTTTTTACTATTTTTTTTTTGTGTTCGAAATGGTATTTTTGTTATCCCCATATTCCCTTTTATTTTCCATTTATAAAATCTATAAAACTTTGTTCTCATCTTCAATTTCAAAAAGAGATATATTAAGGTTAAACTATAATTTTAATCCTAAAACTTTCATGACAGAAATCGATAATATGTTCATAAACTTTAAAAAGTGTCTAATAAATTTTTGAAATTTTAATTTTGTGTCTTAGGCATTTGAAATTTAAAGTGTCTAATAAATTCTTGAAAAAATATTGATATTTCAATTTTATTTTTAATGGGTCTTTTAATTTTTAAAAATGTTAAATTTGACAAAGATATATTAGACATAAATTTTTAAATTTAAAATTTTATTAAACACTTTTTTTTTCAATAATCTACTGACACAAAAAAATGTTTGTGCTTTTCCTTTTCTACCAAACACTTTTTTTTTTATAGTTTAACCATCTATCAAACATGCCTTCTAACTTTCAAAAAACGCTTGTGCTTTTCCTTTCTACCAAACACTTTATTTCATACATACTATTTTTGTATATATAAAATTTCAAATGTTATATTTTAATTCTTAAAACTTTAAATATATTTTTTCCAAAAAATTAAAAAGAAAAAAATTTAAATATCTTATATTAGATTTTTTTTTTTTTTTGAGTTCTTCTTATATTAGGTTTTGTAATTTATAAAACAAAAACATCTACCCATAAAAACATATAAAATCCGTACGCGTTGTCAAATTATACCTAAAATATATATGAAAGATCTATAGCAAAAAAATTAAATTAAATTACCAAGTTTAGTCCCACAAAGTTTGTATCTATTTGGTAACTTTAAAAGGTATCTAATAGGTCTTTAAAATTTTAATTTGGTGTTTAATAGGTCTCTAAATTTTAAAAATGTTTAATAGATCCATGAACTTTCAATTTTGTGTCTAATAAGACCCTTGGATATTCGAACTTTGTAAAAATTAACTGATATATTAGATATAAAATTAGATTTTTATGTCTAATAGGACTTTGAATTTTAAATTTTGTGTCTAGTAGGTTGTCAATTTTAAAAAAACACTAGATTAAAAATCTATTAGATACAAAATTGAATGTTTATGATACTTTTTAAAGTTCAAAGATCAAATAGGCACATATGAAGGTTCAAGAGCTTATTACACACTTTTTTAGGAACTAAATATACACAGATCTAAAAGTTCAGTCAGTAAATTTGTAACTTAGCAAAAAAAATAAGATGTCTTTTTTAACACAAAAAATAGAACGGTTACAAATTTAGGAATAAAAATAAAATAAACAACCAGAGCGAGCATAGTTCGACGGTAATAGTTTGAGGTTGGAATTACCATTCCCCTAAATTTGTTATAGTAGAAAACTAATAATAAAATAAACGGAGATCTTTAAAATACAATGAAGAAAAAAGAAAAACATGGTTCGGAATATGATATCTCAATTTTTGCAGATTCCCTATATAAAGTGAAGTCCCTTTGCCTTCACTGATTCACAAACTCTCTCTACAGAACAAAAAAAAGTTCTAAAGAAGAAGGAGAGAGATCAAAAGGATAAAGATGAGCTCTGTCAGTTACACGAATCCATTGATTCAGAGCTGCTTTGTTTTCAACAATTCTCAGAAATTCAAATCCAAATCCTTTTATTTTCTTCATCCATTGAACTCCCCGTCTTCTCTTTCCTCCAAATCCATTAAAAAACCTTCCTCTCGCCGCCGCTTATCGGCGGTGCTAACCAGAGAAGAAACAGATCTCCGGCCGGTTCTTGAGGAAAATGACCAAAAAGCCCCCTTCCGTTTCAGAGACTACATGGTGCAGAAGGCTAATTTGGTAAATCAAGCTCTGAACGAGGCCGTTTCGCTGCGGGACCCACTGAAGATTCACGAGGCCATGCGTTACTCTCTTCTCGCCGGAGGGAAGCGTGTCCGGCCGGTGCTCTGTCTCGCCGCCTGCGATCTCGTCGGTGGTTCCGAGTCCGCCGCCATGCCGGCCGCCTGCGCCATCGAAATGATCCACACCATGTCGTTAATCCACGACGACCTCCCATGCATGGACAACGACGACCTCCGGCGAGGAAAACCGACGAACCACCGCGTGTTCGGCGAGGACGTGGCCGTTCTCGCCGGCGACGCGCTTTTATCCTTCGCATTCGAGCACATCGCAGCGGCAAAGGAGGGGGACGTGCCGCCGGCGAGAGTGGTCCGAGCAATCGGAGAATTGGCAAAGGCCACCGGAACCGGAGGGCTGGTCGCCGGGCAAGTGGTGGACATAGACTCGGAAGGCGCAAACGACGTCGGATTGGAACTCCTCGAGTTCATCCACGTGCACAAGACGGCGGCGCTTCTGGAAGCAGCGGCCGTCATCGGAGCAATCGTCGGCGGTGGAAGCGACAGCGAGGTGGAGATGCTGAGAAAATTCGCCCGACACATCGGATTACTCTTCCAAGTGGTGGACGACATTCTGGACGTGACGAAGTCGTCGGAGGAATTGGGGAAGACGGCCGGAAAAGATGAGGCGGCGGACAAAGCGACGTATCCGAAATTAATGGGAATCGAAAAGTCGAAGGAATTTGCAGAGAAACTGAACAGAGAAGCTGGAGAGGCGTTGGCAGGATTTGATCCGGCGAAGGCGGAGCCGTTAATTGCGTTGTCGAATTACATAGCTTATAGGCAAAATTGAGGGATTATAATTAAAATTTGTTAGCACAGAGACAGAATGTTGCAATAACGAGGGGGATTTGTCGTAGTGTGTGTCGTTTTTTAGAGATGAAAAAAATTGTGAATCCATGTATGTTTTCATGTGCACAGGTTTATTGTTTTCTTTTCATGAATGTCAATGTCAGAACTTTCTGTTTCTCCCCTCAACCATAGTGCTTTTTTTAAAAAAAAAAAAAAATAAATAAATAAAAATTAATTTTTAAAATTTAAAATTTTATCATTATTTATTTTAATGAGCACGACTTGGTTGTAGTTAGTATTTGTGCAGTCCAATTGAACGCACATAAATTTTTAAAAATATATATATATGTGGTAACTGAAATGAGCTACACAATATTTAAGTAAAGCCCAGACAACACAATTTTTAAAAGTATCCGGTGGTTATTAAGGATTATAAAGATTTTCAAATCTATATCCTACCGTTAATTAGAAACAGACACACTGAATAATTTTTTCGCGTATCATACTTCCTCTACTATTTCTCTTTTCTTTTATCAATAAAGTTTTAATTTGTCCATCTGTGAGGGGAATCAATTTTTACATAAAGTTTTTTATTTTATTGAACTAAATGAGCGCTGCAGTTTTTAGAATTGGGTTTGTTAATGTGTATGAGTGAGAGAATTTATATATAAATAAATAATCTGATGTGAAATTGATGAGACTTTGATTTAAAAAAAAATGTTAGAATTTGAGAATAGTTACATGGATAAGATACTAATTATCACCTTAAAGTCAATGATTTGATTATCCATCTCATGGAGCTAAAAAAAAGTGTTAAAATTAGATAATGGTTGAAATATGTGAGTTTAGAGGGATTTATTGAATGGTCAAGTTTATGCTTTGATTTGTTTAACTTTATTTTGTGCTTTAATTTGTGGGGAGTTGGATTTTTTATTTTTTAAATTAGTTAGTTTTGAAAGTTTTTTAAGTTTGCTTTTATAGTTGAACTTAATTAGTAGGTAAATGTAGTGCCACTTGAAGAAAAAGAATAAATTGTATTACTATCAAACTCTCACGTTTAATTTGATCAACCATGTAAAATTTAAAGATAATATGTATATGTATATTTGAATTATTGTGCCTTTAAATATTTTATTTTCCTTTGGTTCTCATGACTTTGCTAACTCTCATTTTGCCTATTGACATTAATAATCCCAAGCTACTAATTTTAAATTTTGAGACAATAGTCCATAGATGTGACTTGTTAGAATATAAATTCACATTAGTGTTTTAATATACTTTTTTATAACATTAAAAAAACATAATTTTTTTTTATTGGTTTTGTTACTACAATTATTTTCCGAACTGCTTGATGAGATTTGATTAATATTTTGAGGCCTCACTTTACCCCCGAACAAAATTTAATTTTAAAAATAAAAAATTGATTTGCTTCAAATGACAAATTAAATTAAATGAAAACTCATAAATGCTTGGTGTTTTCAGAAAGTGTGGTGTGCCTGAGTTGTATTACTGTGGTAATTAAATAGTGCCAGTCTCAATTTCCATTTCCATGAGATCCATTAATTAGAAATTTTAACATTCAAGGAAAATGCTTCAACAAAAAAAGTTGTGTTTCCTCTGTACAGTCATTCGATAAAATTACAGCCTTAATACCTCTGCATTTGAATTTGATTAAGTGCTACCAACCATCAAATTACAGATTTTTTAAAAAGTACTTCTGTCAATTAATAAAGAAAAATAGATAACGAAGAATACTTTTGCACTAATGAATATAATATAATATTTATAAATGTGAAGGTGCAATAAGACTTGACAAGGCCATGGTCTCATGGTACTTTTATTTATTTTTTCTTTTTTTTAGAAGTAGGTCTCATGGAACCTTTTTAGGAAATTGGGTACTTTTCTTTTGGAGGAAGTTATTAATGCCTCACCAAATTGAAATTATACTCTTTTTTTTTTTCTTTGGGATAATTAGTTAAAATATACTTAAATTGATTGTTAATTGATTTCTTTATTCTTTTATTAAAAAGAATAGACTAAATATATCCATTAGTTCCTATTCTTTGAACTAATTCTCAATTTAGTTTTTGATATTTTAAAATTCTCAAAATTTTCACTTAATTATTGACAATTATCAACTAATTCCTTCTATTGTAACATTTGTTAAAATTTGTTAACAAAAGCCGATGTGTTGTGAAATTTTTGTCTTGATATATTTATATATGTAGATATGTCATTGATAACATTGGAGTGCTACGTCTATATGTTATAATATATTAACCAAATAATAATTTAATTATACGTTAACTTTTTTAAACAAAATTTCTATGCAAGTATCTAATTGACCAGTTTTTAATACAATAGGAATAAAATTAAGAACTCTAAGGGACTGTTTGGGTTATAATAGTCTTTGAATTATTTTTTTACCCTAAACATAGACTACATAACTCTACATCTTGAATACATATTATGTAACTCTACATATTATTATAACTCACTTAGCATATTAAATAGACTCTAAAAGATTTAGGACTAAATGAAAAATTACTCAAAAGAACATGCATCATATGGTATATATATTTAAAAGAAAAAAAAAAAACAAAGTAGGAAAATATATCTATCAATGTAATTTGAAGGTATTATTAATTAATAGTAATCAAGCAAGCCACACAAAAAGTTGTTAAACCATTCGTTCAAAAAAACAAAAAAAAAAAAAGTTGTTAAACCGATTTGTAGCCTTATGGCAGCCATCTGACAAAATTGCCACATTAATAACATTCAGTGCAACTGTAAGAACTATTGACTGTTCAAAACTGCCCTTTTCCAATTGCCTTCTCAACAAGACAAAAAGAAAAAACTTTATTGTGTATGGCCAACTTTTTTACTGTAACGGATAAGGATAACTGCAACGTCATTCCATTAACTTATCAAAAAAAAAAAAAAAAAGTTTACATAAATATAACTATAATTCAAACCAGAAGTGCTGATTCCAATTTACGAATTTTAAATAAAATTATGAATGTATTAATTTGACTTCTCAATATAACCATCAGGTCGATGATATCTTGTTATTAATTGAAAAGAGACTGGTGGTCTTGTTTTTTTTTAAACCCACTATCTATACGTATATATATATATTTTTTGAAAATTACTATACGTGTAACTTTATGTGTTAAATTAAATGTAGTTTTTAAATATAATGTTTTATTACATGATTTGATTTTAGAATGTTTACGAAAATATAATTTAAAAAATAAATGTGATTTTATAATTAATATGAGTTAATAATTTCTTAAAATTTTAATGACTATTCAATTAATAATTGTAAAATTGTTAATTTATATCCTTTCAGTCATATGTTGTTTGGAATGTTTTTTTTTTTTTTTACATATATATAATACAATAAATGTGGGGTATGAGGACTTTGAACCTCTAACAATAAAAACATGTCAATTACTGCTAAACTATGTCAATGTGTAATGTTGTATTTGGAATGTAGTTGAATGAGTTTGCTTTAAAAAAAATTGTAGTAATGGTTAAAATATTAACATGTTCAAATATCCCTAGTAGATACGTCCACAGGGCAGGATGAGATTGTGGGGATGGCTTCCCCGTCCTCGTCTCCACCCCCATTTTAATTTATGTTCCAAAAAAATTCTTCATTTAATTTTGCGGGGATCGGGGTGGGGATTCTTCGCGGGGATTGGATTTCCCACAATAAATTATTCTCTATTTATGATTTTTATTTTTTTAATTTTGATTAAATAATATATTTGTTTTAGAAGATTTTTATTTAAATTGTTAATTATTAATGATAAATTTCTATTTGAAGAGATTTTTTTTAAAAATAATCTTTAGAAAAGTAAAATAATATATCATAAAGTTTAATTAGATACATATATTAAAATAATAACGTAATAGAGATGGGGGCGGGGACGGGGTCGAGACAAGATGAAGAATACGTCTCCGTTTAGTTAATGGAGAAAAATTCACCCCACTCTCTCTCCATTCATTGCCTAAATAGAGATTTTCCGCTCCGTTAGGAGCATGGAAAAAAATGAACATCTCTCTAGGAGGGAAAAATGAAGAATACGTCTCCGTTTAGCTAATGAACATCTCTTATTTGAAGGACAATATTTTAAAAGTGTATATATCACAAAAAATTTTCTTTTTTAAGTCGACGAGTGTCTCAAGCTTTGGTGGTCCATAGGCCCAATATCAGTGTTCGTTAAAAGGATGGAAAAAAAGAGGTGCCCAAATCAATGCATCTGTTGTACACCTCTCACGTGGCTTATGCTGCATAAATATATCCAGATAATAAAAGTATACTTCATTTTCCCATTTACCATGCAAAGTCAAACTTTTCTTTTTGTTTGAGGTGGAGCATCTTTTCATTTTGGTCCCTAATCTTTTAAAAATTTAACTTCATCTTTGATAAATTAAAAAAAAAAAATTCAATTAATTCCTTATTGCATGAAACATTATAATCAATTAACAAAATATCAAATTACTTTTTGTGAGGTGAAGGAGTTTGATTCTCTACACTTATAGTTAAGATTATAATGTCTTAACCAAATTGAGCTATAATTAAGTTGGCGTCAAAATACATTTTATTAATAAAGTTAAAAGTACACTATATTTTAATTTGATGGAATATGCATAATACTCACTCATAAAATTTAAAGCTTACTGATTTCACGTGGCTTAGTAGGCATTAACGTACTTGATTTGAGATTACTTATTGTTATAGAAAATTGACTTATTAAATTTTGATATATTAATTATTGAAAAACTATAAATAATGACTGTTTTTAAATTTATAAAGTCGTTCTTTTTCTTTTAGAAGAATTCGTCATGCTTTTAATATTTAGTGATAACAAGTAGTTAATTAATTGAAAATAATTCAATACATGAGAGATGGAATTAAAACTTTTAAAAGATCAAGAACCAATTTGAAAATGCACTCCAATATTAAGGATTAAAACATATATTTAAAGAAAATGAAGGACAATGAGATACCTATATGAATTTATTAAAAGAGACCCTATTAGAATCTTCTTAATTGCAATATATTTTTTAGGATCACTGGCTTGTTGATTAATTTAACCGGTATATAGCAATTAGCAATCAATGTGATTTAATATAATTTTAAATTTAAAAAATTGTAATGTTAAAATGAAAGTAGTGCAGAGTTTGGAATCAATTAGTATTTTTAAGTCAAAGAGAACATAGATCAACTGACATATTAAATGTATTAATGACCACGAGGTATGTGGTTCAAATCTCCTAACTCTTATTCTATTAAAAAAAAATAGTATTTTTTAAAAATATATAGAAATCCAGAGACAACAGCCATGTTCCTATTTTTAACCTTTACCCTAAAAGAGGGTGGGACAACTTTTTCAACTACCAGATTTTTGTTTTTGAAAAGAAACTACAAGATTTAATACCAATGTTTGATATATTTTCCTAATTTTCAAAACTGCTAAAAACAACTATGACCAATTCTATTAAAACAATTAAGATTAGTTTATACACTGTACTTGAAACTACCGTTCACAAACCATTTTTTTTTTACAAAATAAATCATTTACAATAATAACAAATATAAAAAACAATTACACAAATATGCTTTTAGTGTTTTCGAATTTGTGTTTGATATCAAATTTAGAAACTGAATCGCAATTTAACAATTGTTTCAAAATCTGTTTGATAATATACTTACTATAAAAATAGTTATACTAGTTACCAATTAAATATTAGGAATCTCAACTATTATTAATTAATTTATAAACATGTTTATGTTATAAATTGTGTTTAATTATTATTTTACAGTATCATATAATTTATAATATATTATATAGATATTTTAATTAAAAAAATGAAATGATTTTATAACATAAAATACTATATTTATCAATTTTCTTTTACATTTTTAAATGTAATTCTACATTTTAAATTTTCAAATTCAAAATCTGATACACTCAAAACATGGAAAATGTTATTTTCAAAATTTTCACTAATTTTTTTTTAGTTCAATAACATTTGAAGTGAGAGATTCGAACCTCTAACTTTTTGATCGAGGGTATATGTCAATTACCGTTGAACTATGTTTTTTTTTTTTTTTTTTTTTGTAGAATTTTCACTAATTTGGATGACATGATTAAAAACACTTTTCAAAACAAACCTGCCAAATGCATAGGAATTAATGAATTTGAAAACATGAAACCAAATCTAGATTGGATATCAAACAAACCCTTATAGATTTTTATTTTTTATTTTTGAAGTTTAAGATTATAATATTGTGAAAGTTTAATGATTAAAATGGAATAATTACAATTGGGTTAGACACGAAAATAGGATATAAATTATATAATTATAAACGATGAGTATAATATTGAAAAACTGAAACGCAGCGTAACAAAAAAGCTAAAGAAAAATTCGCGAATTCTTTGCGACAGTCCAATCGAAGGCAACATTTATTTGTTTGTTGACCGTAGGGCTCAGCCACGCTCGCCCTGAGACTCTCCCTCTCCTCTCCTCTCCTCTCCTCTCCTTCTTCTTTCACGCGTCTGCAACTCAGACCTAAATTCCTTCTCCTCTATATTGCTACGCCTTACAGGTTTGCTTCTTAAGAACCCTTTTTCCCTCTCGATTTCGGGTTTATTGTAATTTCTTTATTCCTTTTACTTCTTCCTCCTCAGGTTCCTTCTTGCGCTCTTTTTCGCATTATTTGTTTATTCAATTCCGTGTTGTCTGTTGGGTTTTTGCAACCTAGGCTGTGGATTGCTCGACAGTGATTAGAAACGTAATTCAAACTTGATTACTCGCGAAATCACATTGGAATTGTTGTGGCTTTGGTTTGAACCTCTTTTGTTTTTCGTTTTCTAAATCAGGATTTGGATATGCTTATTTGTTTGGGACGATCTTTAGCGTTGCGACTGTGCATTATATAATCAGTTTCCATGTGATGAATTCTGGTAGCCTCAATTCTATGTGGTGTTCTTTGTAGAGAGGAATTGGAGGATCAGAACCTCATCATTTGCCTTTTTTGTTTGCCATGGAGATGTAGTTTGGGTTTTTGTAGTTAATTGGGAATTGGGATTGTGTTGGATCTCAGTCACGAGTCCACGCTAATGCTATATGCTTGAAGAGATTTTGTTGCATCCACTCTTTTGAGGGAGATGTAGATTGCCCTCACAGGCTGTTCTCTTTATTGTGTTATGAAATTTTTTATTGGAGAGGATCGGAAGGGTTTTTCAAGATGTGGAGGGGTTTTTGATGGAGGTTTGGAGTGCGACTTATTTTTGTGTCTCTGATTGGATATCTTATAATATGTTGTTAGTAAATTCTCTCTCTCTCTCTCATAACATACGACTGGGGCTCCTTTTTCTAGGTGCCGCTATGGTATTGGTAGCCTATTCTTGGGTGGTTTGACCTTGTTTTTTCGTGGCATCTTTTTGTTGTTTCATTCTTGTTAATGAACGTTGGTTTCTTATCCTTGAAGGGAGGAAATTTTTTGAAAGAACGCAACATATTCATGGGGTGTAATTGCATATTCTGGTGCAGGAGATATGATTAAGCTATTTAAAGTCAAGGAGAAGCAGAGAGAACTTGCTGAAAATGCTAATAATGGGGTACCCACAAAGAAGCAAAGTGCTGGAGAATTACGTCTTCACAAAGGTATGGCTATTAAAAGAGTTTATCTGGTTCTTTATATTCAATTGAGAAGCAATGAGGTGAAAATTTTGGTCCCGTTAGAGATGATGATTTTGTTTGAAACTATATCAATTTGGTTCCGGTTACATCAATAATAGATTTTGAGTTGTAACTTTGAATCTTCTTTTCTGTGAATTGGGCGTTGTCATGCCAGTTAAATGGTGTAAATATTGCAAACTTTAGCATTTTTTTTTTTGAAAACCTAATTTTTGATTAAGTGGCTTGAGGTTTCATGTACAAACAAGAAGTCATCTTATATTCAAATACCATATTTCCCAATACGTGTCCTATACACTTATGATAGTATGTGATTATTTGAGGTTGTTCTAAGATGCATGAATGTCCTGAGTTTATATAAAGACGGATAGGGGTGTGTATTTTGCAACCTTTTTGTAATTTGCTTGGCACTTCGGCCTAGCCATTAACTGGTATGTTTGAGTGCATGAGGATTTCCATGTATTATGCTCCTACTGCTGACTTCCAATGATTATTACTTTCCATTTTGTTGTGTAGACAAAAGAATTTCATAGGTAGTTTTCAGGGAGATAATGATGGAAGATATCTTGTTATTCACTAGGGAATTGAGTGTTTGTCATTTTGGTTGCTCATTGTCGCATTTTTGTCACTTTCTGCTAGACTGCACTTTTATGGGATCCTGGAAAAGGACAATCATGTGGATGCCTGGGAGGCTGGAAGTTATGGTGAACCTGCTAGGGTTCTTTACACTCAGTACATTGGGAGAAAATTAAGTGAGAGGATTTCCTTGTGGGGAATTATTCATGAAAACTTTTGAAATACATGGTGCATGAGAATGCCAAGAATTAATACCTTTGCTTGATGTCTGATGATATGAGGAGTGAAAACCCAAAACGATCTTTTCAGTAAATTAAAGTTGGTGGTAGCATTAGAAGTGAATTTTGATTTCTTCCACTAATTAATCATTAATGAAACTTTCAAACAGTCACAATTCAATTGAGTAGCTGTTATTAAACTGGTTGACTTAAGTGGGACTGTAAATTTTGCTTATGTTGTGAAAAAAAAAAGTGTTCCATCCTAAGATGTTATCTGTTTCTTAGATGTTAATGAAGATTATGATCATGTATGATGTTGTCTTATCGCATTCAGAACAATGGGGGCGTTAGTGCCCGCCCAAAAGAACCTTGATAGTTAAAAAAACATGCATTAGAAGCCCTGGAGTGACTTATTTTGTATTTTTCTTTTTCTTTTTAACATTTATTATATATGATTTGACCTATTAGTTGAGAGGGAGGTCCAAATTCCATGGCCTTTGTGTCATTTACTCATGGGTTCTTTGTTTAGATGATTTCTCGAATTGCATTTGAGATAAGTCACACTCCAGCATATGGGACTGGAAGTGAAGTTTTTCAACTATTTTCTTTATGTGTATGCTTATTTGAGAGAGATATACGTTGTCAGTTAGTTATTGTTGGTGCCTAATCTGTTGCAGATATCAGTGAGCTGAATCTACCAAAATCATGTAACATAACCTTTCCCAATGGCAAGGATGACCTCATGAACTTTGAGGTGTCAATACGACCAGATGAGGGATATTATTTGTAAGAATTTTCTTTTCTCCGAGATTCATGCTCGATCAATCTGCAATCTTTAGCTTAAACTGTTACCTGCTAGATGAGGATATTTTCCTCTTTTTGTTAATTTCTTTCACAGTCTAGATGTTTAACTCCAAACCAGAAATTTAAATGGAAACTAAGACAAAATACTCTTGATATCATATATAGAAAGAAAGTCGTAAGTTTCCAAAGCACTTCAGGAGCCTTGTACTCTCCCACAAACTAATTCTAGAAAACTGCTCATCCCAAATTCTCTTACTCCATCTATTTATGCTTTCCACTAACTAACTCCAAATATGACTTCCTAATATCTTAATAGTATTCTTAATATTTACCTACTAATATTCCTAACTGCTTGCTTTTTCTCTCAATTACAGAGGAGGCACATTTTTGTTCTCCTTTACAGTTTCCCCCATCTATCCGCATGAAGCACCTAAAGTTAAGTGCAAGACAAAGGTAAACCTGGATGGCTCCTTACCCATAGCATTTGTTTCCCTTCAGAATATAAAGGAAATGTTCTCTGTATGTAATAATTTATACTTTATGCAGGTCTACCATCCAAACATTGACTTGGAAGGAAATGTCTGTCTTAACATCTTACGGGAAGATTGGAAACCTGTTCTCAATATTAACACTGTTATTTATGGACTCTACCATCTGTTCACGGTATAAATAAGCCTCATTAGTAAAAGGCTTCAGTTTTGTGAACTTATAACATCATAAGTTGTTTTCTTACCACCCTGTTTTTTAATTTCCTACCAGGAACCAAACGATGAGGATCCACTGAATCATGATGCTGCTGCAGTTTTAAGAGACAATCCCAGGTTGTTTGAATCTAATGTGAGAAGGGCTATGGCTGGGGGCTACGTGGGGCCAACCTTTTTCCCACGCTGTATGTAACTTACTCTTAATCCTTCCTGTCATCTTTTCCTTGCGCTGTATGTAGCTAGCATCTGTCTCTCGGTACATTAAGTGCTCATTTAGAGATATCACCTACGCTTGTGTTAGCCCAATGAACTTAGTGATGATAATGTGTAACACTTCTAAATTGTCAATTAACATGGTTACATTTTCTCCCATCTTATCTTAATATTTTGGATGGAAGCCATGTCGAGGGGCAGGCAAGTCTTTCAAGACTGATTTTGCAGAAACTTCCAAATTTGTTTCTTCGCTATGATTTGGCCTACTTCTCTGGCCTTTTGCTTGTGTTTCAAAAAGGAACATGCCAAGTGGGGAATTCTTAGGTAATGATGTTCCTTGTGTCCTTAATATGCTCTGGAATCTGGATCGCCATCCACCAATCTTTAGTTAGATTAATCTCTCTGTTAGGAAAGATGATAGAAAATTGAATTAGTGAAAAGAACCTTCTATTATTTCTCAGAAAGTCAGATAAGAATTCCGATAATACCACAGCCGAATCTATGTTTAAATCTTATTTTGATTCTCAAAATGTCTGTTTTAGTCTTCACATTCAAGTAAATAATCATTCTTAGTGCTTATCCATAGTTTGCTTTTGATAAATTTATAATATAGCTATGTGCTAACATAAGCATGCACGAGAGTCAGCTCCTTTTTTTTTTTTTTTTCTTTTAATGAAACTTTGACATTTTGGTTGAGAATATAAGGTCTTAATCAATATGTGGAGATGGAATTTCGAAGCTTTGACCTTTCAGTTGAGAATATAATGTCTTAACCATTATGTGGAGATGAAGTTTCAAATCTTTGACATATGGGTTGATAATATAATATCTTGTCTAGTTGAACCAAACTCAAATCTAGGTTGCAAAATAATAGCAAAGTCAAAAAGGATATTTGATTTAAACCTAGTATTAGAAAGAATTTGGTATTTATTTTGTGGTGATTGAAAAGCAAGAGATGGGCAGCAGTTGGAGCCAGCCAACCATCCATATGTTCGTCCTTGATTTCTTATGATGGATAGACACACTTTCCATTTCAGAATTAAATTGAAATTCATGATGTTGATATGGACAAACACAGCACATGGACAGCATGCACCAACAGATTCCAAAATTAATATTCCTAAAGTGATTTTCCATTCAGGACAACCGTAGAAAGATAAGACCTGCCCTAAATTTGATTTTGAAAACCCAAACTGCTGCCTCGAAGAAACAACTACACATTAAATGATTAGATTAAATTAAATTAAAACAAAACAAAAAAAATGTTTTCTTTTTTTCAGAATTTGTGAGAATATTTGTTTTCTAACCAAGGTTTGAAATGTCGATGTCGATGGAAATGTCGAGGTCCAAAATTTATGGAAATGTCGATGGAAATTTCGGTTGAAATTTACGGAAATCGTGGAAATTGATGGAAATTGTTTGAATTATCCAATGAAACTTAGATTTTGACTTAATTAGACTATAATGGACTATTTTTAAGCATCACATCTAAAAATTAAGATAATATTTAGATATAAATGTCAATTGAAAATTTGAAATGTCAATGCGAGTAGGAATTTTAAAAAAAATATGGAAATTGATTTAAATTATTAAAATTATTTCATGAAACCTTAATTGTGAGTCGTGACTCAATTATAGTATAATTGATTACTCTTAAGTCTTAACGTCATATATCTAAATATATGTAATATTTATATTCAATTAGATAACTATGAAGGAAATTGGAGAGAATTGAAATGAATTTAAGAGAATTTGAAGGAATTTGAGAGAATTTGAGGGAAATTAAGATAATTGGAATTGGAGTGTAGAAATGCTTTGAACCTATTATCTAGCGCTTCGAATGACCAAGTACGGGAGTCCGAAACCTAAGTGATATGTAAATCAGTTTATTTATACACCATTTAAACTCTTATCTAATTGCTCTTTGTATTTTGTACTCAATTTCTCTCAAGATAATAAAATTCTCTCTCCCTCTACCTGTGGACGTAGGCTATTACTTATTACTTATTAACAAAGAAAATATTAAATTCGAATATATATATATAATATAATATAAAAACTCTGCACGTGCCTTAAAGTTTCTCGTGTTTGTAATAATAAAAAAAAAAAACTCGAAATATGGACGACATGTCGTCGAAATGGGGGAGGAAATGACATCCCCCCACTGACGACATGTCGACCGAAATTTTCCACCGTGCTTCTAACATCTCACTTTCAACATGCATTTCAATTAATAGTTGACGAACCATCGTGCGTGGCCATATTTAAAAATTTTACAAGATTTTAATTTAAGGGCATTTGTTAAAAAAAAAAAAAGGGTTGACAGTTGACTTACTTTTTTGAAAAGGGAACAAAACTTAAAAAAAAAAACAAAAAATCGAAAATACGCATGCTCACAAGAGGTCACGTTGGACCCCAAAATTGATGGTTCTGAATGTTCGGTACACGTGGCGCGCAATCTCCCGTCTTCTCCTCCCGCCACTCTGGCGTTGCATGCCACAAATTCTTCCCCCTTCTTACCTACTGCACATGCTTCCATAGATTAAAAATAAGTGTTAAACTGCAATTTTTGTCCTAATACTTTGGGATTTAACTCAATATTTTTAATAAATAGTCTCTACAATTAGTTTATTGTTAATTTTTATTTAAAAAAATTGTCTCTATTAACCTTCTATCTATCAATTTTAGAAAACATATTCATATTATGTCTTTTATTGCATGAAAATTATTATTATTATTATTTTTTAAGTAATTTTGATAACAATTAACTTCAAATTAACAATAAGGATTAAAGTGAAAGTATCCAAACTAACATAAAAAGAGACCCACAATATAGGACCATAATGATATTTTAACCATTACAAAATTATATAAGAAAAAAAAAAGTTAAGATTCATATACTGTTTTCTAAAGTTTCAAATTTGAAATGTGATAAATAAGAACTTATTTCATATAATATCCTACTGAAAAGGGCATTCTTTCAAAACTATAAAAAAAATAAAAAGAAAGAAAGAAAAGAAAAGGGCAATCTTTCAAAAATTCAACTTTAAGATGAGACAAACTGAAATTTAAAAAAGCCAACAAATCCACAAAAACTGTATTCTTTCTAATGCAACTAAAAAAAGTCAATGCTTGGAATATATTTTTTTTTATCTCTTAACTCGGTAGAATTGTTGCTTGGAACTTTCAATTTTTCATTAAATTTCACTTTAAATTTAAAATTGTTGCTTCGAATATATATCCCATTGTTATTAGAAAATGTACAAAATTTGAACCCACGTCCAAGTTCGAACCATTATTAATAACACAGCTGCATTGTAGTTGTAGCCGTTCATTTGAATAACGTTTCGAGTCCGAAGCACCCAGGTTCGGACTTAGGTAGGGAGCGATTTTAACGGAAGCTCAGTCTCGGAAGGGACAGTCAGCAATGGCGCCCGTGAGTGAATTGGCGCGTGATTTTGCTGTAGTAACGGCCACGTCATCTAGGGGCATATTTAGACACGTGTCACCCTTTCCATATTAGGGTTCCAAGTCGGCGTTCTCTGGTTCGAGGCAGCTCCTTCGCTTTTGTGGTTCCCTCTCTTCCCCGACTTTTTGGCACAATTTTGCAAAATCTCTCACTCGGTCCAATCAAATTTCCACTTCAAACTACTTTGCCCCTTCTGCCATGTCGACGCCGCCTCCACTGTTGCCCACCACTATCTCATAATCTGTAAGCTTCCTTCTCTTCTTTAGTTTTTCCCCCAACTTCCTGCTTGTTTTGATTTTGTTTGTTGGAGATGTAATATATTGCTGCTTGTTTCGTTTTTTGAAATTTGTGTGGTATCGAAATGTTTTTTTTTGCAATTTCATTTCGGTTTGCAGACAGGAGGGCGACGAATTCTGCCAATCATGCTTCCGGTTGCGGCGAAATGGGCACTTTTTAAAAGCTTCTAAAGTAGTCTTTTCGAGTTTGTGTTGTTGCTTTTAGTTCTTGTTATTTTGATGTCGTCCTAATTGTGGATGAATAATGAGATTTTATGCTGAATTGCATTTTGCGTGCCCGTATTTGTGATATTCATGTGTAAACTGTAGCTTCGTTGGTGCTAATTTCAGTGATCACTAGTTCAATTTGACATTTGGCTTTTGAAGAATCGAGATATGCTGCTTTCTACCCTTGATGCTTGGTGTTGAAATTGTATTTTTTATTTTTTCTTTTAAATTGAATACTTCAGGATCAGGGTGATGCTTGTCTTCCAGGATTTTGGGTTGGTTTGAATGGGTTAATATATTTGGAGGCCTACTAGGCTGCTCAGGAACGATATCTGGATCTGTGAATATTTCATCCATCATTTTCTGTGTCTGCCTGGATTGGAATACATAGCTTATTTTCGGGCATATGGCAGAGGACAGTCCAAGGATTGGTGGGCTTTCTTCTGGATTGGCTGTTATTTTAAATGATAATGATAACAGAGGGAGTTCATCGAAAGGCCGGTGTTTTTCATATTGTGATGAATTCAATCATCAATCTGTGGAGCGGACACTTGAATATGTATTTGGTCTCCCCAACAAATCCATCGATCCTGTGACCAGTCCAATTGATACGGGTCTTATTCGCTCTATCATAAAGAATAGGTTCTCAGAACTTGCTCATCCAATTGCTCCCTATGGTGAGGGAGATGGCATATGTATTGTTGATAATGGCTTGGGATCTAATGTAGTCTGTATTGAGAAAGTCAGCATCTGTGGTGATATTAGGATAGCTAAGCCACCTTTACTTGTGGAAAGTTTTTCGATGTTCAGCAGTGCTAGGGCTAATGCTTGTGTCTGGAGTGGAAAATGGATGTACGAAGTTATTTTAGAAACTTCGGGTATACAACAGCTTGGATGGGCAACTCTTGCTTGCCCTTTCACTGACCACGAGGGTGTTGGTGATGCAGATGATTCCTATGCTTTTGATGGGAGAAGAGTTCGAAAATGGAATAAGGAAGCTGAGAGGTATGGCCAGTCTTGGGTTGTTGGTGATGCCATTGGATGTTGTATTGATTTGGATAGAAATGAAATCTCGTTCTATAGGAATGGCATCTCACTTGGGGTGGCATTTTCGGGGATCCGCAAAATGGGTTCTGGTATTGGATATTATCCAGCAATTTCTCTATCTCAAGGTGAGAGATGTGAATTAAATTTTGGTTCTCACCCCTTTAAATACCCTATTGATGGCTACCTACCCCTTCAAGAACCCCCATCAATAAACAATTTTGCTTCCCATATGCTGAAATGCTTATTGAGGATTTTGGAAGAGAAACGTATAGAATGCCTTGAGATTAACTCTATTGAGAAATTGAGGAGACTGAAAAGGTTTGTTTCAGTTGAAGAACTATTTCATCCTGTCTCTCTTGGGATTTGTGAGGAATTCTTCTCTGCACTTGAAACTGATGCAAATGGTATTGAGTATATTGGATGGGGTCCTTTTTTGTCATTTATGATGCAAGTGTTTGGACTCCAGCCACCGCACAATCACTCAAGCTTAGATAGAATTATTGATGTCCTCCTAAGATGTCAAGGCTCCCTAGCATTATTTGAGCATTTAATAAACGCCCTTTCATGTAGCTGTAAAACATCACCACTAGTTTTAACTGAGTGCCCATATTCAGGATCCTATTCTTATCTTGCATTGGCTTGTCACATCTTCAGACGAGAAGAATTAATGGTGCTTTGGTGGAAGTCAGTTGATTTTGAATTTCTCTTTGAAGGTTTTTTATCACGGAAGAATCCAAATAAGCAGGATCTTGAGTATATGATGCCTTCGGTTTGGTGGCCAGGTTCGCGTGAGGACGTGTCATATGAAAGTAGCATGGATTTAACTACAACAGCTCTATCTGAAGCAATCAATGAGGTACTTCTTCAATTCCACTTTTTTTGGGGGCCTTAAGAATATATATGTTTGTATTCATTGGCCATCATTGAGTTGATGTCTCCTGTGTAAATGTTATTGCTGTTCAAGGGAAAAAAAGTCAACTAGAGTATGCATGTTGTGCTCATACCCGAGTACCAAAACTTTGAATTACTACTAAGGAAAGATGGACATCCTTTTTAAGGTATAATACAAAGATTTTTGAGAAACTCTTTCTGAAGTATTAATTAATAATATGAACTATTTGATAATTGACTTATAGCTAAACTCATTGGTGGAAGGAGAAAGCGGGCGTGGTTATCTGTTCTCCTTCCCTTTGGCTTTCTCTTTTGTGCTAAAGCTCACGTTCTCAATAATTCATCCACCTTCCCCTCCTCCCATCTGCTTCAAGCATTGTAGTATACGTGGTTGGATCTACTTCTTTTTTAGTACATTAGGAAGCTATTTATGCTGTTCGCTATTAGGAATTTTTTCCTGGAAAGTATATCTTCCCCTTTCTTTTCTTCTTAAAAATGTATCATGTCATGTAGAACTCTTATGCAAATATTATTGATTAGCAATAATACTCCTTTTCTTTTTCTTAATCTCATTGCCTTTAAATTTTTGAGATGCAAAGAAGTACATAATTTTGCAGCACCTCTTCATGGTCTAAATTTAGCTTAGATTTCAATTTTGAATGAAATCTCCCATCTGGGTGACAGGGAAGAAGTTGGAGGCAAGGATTTTAAGAAACCTGTTAAATTGAGTTCTTGCTTTCTTATTTGGTTGCTCTATTATACTTTTATATTTGTTGCTGATGTTGATGAATATCGACTTAAGTTGGGTGAACGTGACTCATTCATCAGACTTGCAACATATTCATATTCAAACATGTTAAACATTTTGCTTTCAAATTAATTTTTATTACCTGTCACTTTTATTTATCATTGAAATGGATGTGTTTGGCATTATCATTTCATGTGTTCAATATAACCTGCCTACCTCATTACTCACTGCAGAAATATTCCTTTTGACGGCCTATCTTTGAGCAATATGATATAAACTGAGTCAGATGCTCAGCTTTGGATATTTATTTAGTCTACAATTTTTCTTTTTTATTTGCAGATTGAGGAGAAGCACAGAGATCTTTGCCGCCTAGTCATTCAGTTCATACCACCCACAACATCTCCCCAGTTGCCAGGTTCAGTATTTAGAACATTTTTGCAGAACCTATTATTGAAGAACAGAGGAGCTGATCGTAATGCATCCCCTTCTGGAGTTCTAAGCAATTCTATTGTTGTTTCTCTATATGCTGTGCTACTTCATTTTTTGTCTGAAGGGTTTGGAATGGGCAATGTTTGTGACTGGTTGAGAAGTAGTGAAACTGATGGTCCTGATATTGGTTTTCTTCATAGAGGTGGGCAGCGCAGTTTCCCTGTATATTTGTTCTTTAAAGATGAGTCCCATCAAACTGTCACATCTAGGCTTGGAGGTTCATACAATCATATATCAAAATTACATCCTCCTTGTGATCAAGAAGTTGAAGTAATTCATTGGGAGGAAGGTTGCATGGATGACCATGAGACCAGAGTAACTCATTCTACCAGGCAAAAGCCATGTTGCTGTTCAAGTTCCGATGCTGAATGCATGAGAAGTTCAAAGGATCCTATTAAATATGCTATCAGAAATTCTCGTGGAATTCCTATGCACGACAGATCTGCTCATGTTGCTAGTGAGTGTAGTGCTGGAAATTTGAATGATGAAATAACTGACAAACCGAGCTCCAGCGAACAATCTGATGCACAGTTTGGATATTGCTCAATGCAGCACATGAGGATTGTACCAAGGGAGACTAACACATCTTCAGCTACATTAAGAGAAGAAGAACTTTTAGACTTCTTGCTTCTCTTTTATCACATGGGACTTGCACCAGATTTTAAGCAGGTGATTAGACTGATGGATAATCTTCTTCTTTATAAAATTGTTATGGATGATCTCTTCTTCTTTTTCTTTTTCTTCTTTTTCCCTCATACAACTTTCTGATTAGAAATGTGATGTATTTTTTCCTCTCTGAGCTTCCTTGGGTTAGCCAATCTATTTGCCTCTCTCCCTTCTTTAAATACTTGACAAAATGATGCATTCTCCTCCTTGTTGATTATTTCAAGATTGTTTTCCTTTCCCTTAGTCTTTCCAGCTCCCTTCTCCCTTACACTTCATTCCCCCTTACAATATAACGAGTGTTGGAACTAAGATACACCTCTTCACTTTATCATTTGATAATATTATAATATATGTAAACCATCCATCCTGATTTGAATCCTCCACCACCCAGTAAGTTCATCCTCAGATCTAATCTTTTTGAAATACTTGTGAATGAGGATTTTGGAGAATATCCAGCAGCATGGTCTAACCACCTTAATTGCTTACGTTGCAACCTAATGTGAAAGGATGATGATCTTTTTGTCTCATCTAAAGGGAACCCCCAGCCAAAGAACTACAAGAGAAGCACCCCCCGTATCCAAGTTTTTTCAAAATCCATTTTAATGCCTTCTAAAATGGAAATGTATACATTTTAATTGGAGTATTTTTTCTTTCTAAGTTTGAGTTGCAAGGGACTGTGAAGAGGAGCCTAGGGAGTTTAGAAGTTATGAATTTAAACTAATTGATTTGATCATTCTGCATCTAGAGCAGAGTGGTTGCATAAAGTTTTCTATTTGTCTCGTGGGAGGAAGTTGTGGCATAAGGACTTCAGAAATGACTCTGAATATCACCTTGGGGGAAGGGTGGAGTTTGTAGTGTAGAGCCTACTGAATTCATTCTCCTTGATCTCTCACTTTCTATCTATATATCTATCTACAAATTTGGAGGCCCCTCTCCCAATAAGTTATGGCTAGTAGACTTGTATAGATTTAAAGTGGTGGTGATTTGTGTAAAATGGTTATATTACTATTATTGGTGTCATTTTTTTTAAAAAAATTTGAGTTCCAACATATGGGGGGGTGAGGGATCAAATCTTGACTTCAAGGAAGGTAATAGGTGCCTTTACTACTAAGCTCAGATTATTACCAACTGTTTTCCTTTGAAGCCTAGGTTCAGAATTTTTTTTTTGTTGCTATGGTCCTCTTCCTACTGCATTTTCAATTATACCATTTCTGATTCCTAACATTGACCCATTTTGTGTTTCTTTTGATTGATAAATTCCATGAACTTGTGTGTGCACACTCACATATGCACATTATAAGAACGGTTTAATTTTCATGTGTAAACGGGCCTTTAAGTTCTATTTTTTTTAAAATGTTTTAAAATTGACCGAAATCGTCGTTTTGTTTCTAGGCATCACATTACATGTCACATCAATCTCAATTAATAGCTCTTCTTGAAGAAACTGATAAACAGATAAGAGAACGAGCTTGTAGGGAGCAAATAAAGCGTCTAAAAGAAGCTCGTAGCACTTATAGAGATGAAGTGATCGATTGTGTAAGACATTGTGCATGGTAAGATCATCTTGATGAATCTTCAAGTGATATTGGGAATATTGGAATGTCTATTACCATCCGTTTTGTTGTTGTTGTTGTTGTGTGTTTTTTTTTAACCCTGTCCAATTTCTAGTTGAAACAAGAGCAACTATCTAGGTACCGGCAATGTTAACATTAGAGGAGCTTTGCTCTTCCTTATCTATTGATTCTGATTGGGTACTTCTGCAACTTGTGGTATTGTTTATTTATGTAGATTAAGGTTGCCAGTAAAAGAGATTTTCTTATTCTCCCCCTTCTCAAACGAAACGTTATATGGACATTATTTTAAGTTGAGAAGATTGAAACTAAATCCCGAGTAGATAAATATGATTTTCAATTTAAAATTTAATCTCATGGATTATACTAAATACAATATGCTTCAAAAATGGATAAAACCAATTAGGAATCTGGTTTCTTTAAGATAATGCCAGGAGATGTGCGGCATTTAGGTTATGTTCATAGACAAACTTTCACCCAAAGAACACATGAATCAGTTAATTATTTTTTTCTCTCTTGTGATTTCGATCTTAGTTAATCATTTTTTCTCTCATGTGATTTCGATCTTATGTTATGGTACAAGCTTTTTTTCAGTTCAATTTTTGTTGTCTTTCCAAGAGAATTTCATTTATTTTGTGGAGATATTATTGGAGGAGATTGGTAGTAGGGGGATTTTTTTCCTTCCAATTTTTGGGAATTTGCAGTCCATTAGGTTATTGCAGACGAAGTAGAGAATTGGGAAGTGGTTGGAACGAAATTGTATGTCTTTTTGTTGGTCTACAAATGTGAAGACTGAAGACTTGGAATCATTAGATTTTGGTATTATTTTTACCTCATGAATTGGCAATCTGTCCACCAGCCTTTAATCGAGGGAGGATTAGGGATGTTTGACTTAAGGATCAAAAACTGATGTCTCCTTACAAAATGGATTCAGAGATTTTACTCCAAAAAATATGCTCTTTGGAGGAGAATCATAGCTGCCAAATATGGCTCCACCTACTTTGATATGCATCCTAACCACAAAAAACTTAATTATCATTGGGGCCCTTGGAAATACATTATGGAACAAAGATTCTTGATCTATGAAAACACTGTGAATGTTATTGGCAACGGAAAATCCACTGCTTTTTGGATGGATTGATGGATAGGAACTTCTCCTCTTTATTTGACTTATCCAAGGTTTTATGCTCTTTCCCTCCGAAAGCATGAATCAATTTTTGATATGTGGAACTCTGACGGATCTACATGGGACTTTGGTTTTTGCCGAAACTTGACCGAGGATGAATTTTTAGAGTGGATTGACCTTTCTTGCATTTTCCTCCCTCCTCGAACAATTGCCACTGAGGATTCCTGGAAATGGAGGTTGGATGCAAATGGCAGCTTTTCTGTCAATTCTCTCACTCACAAGATTGGGTTCAGGGGCCAACACCCTCACAAAGACCTCTACAGAACATTTGGAAGGGCCCAATTCCAAAGAAAATTCGATTTTTTTTTATGGGAACTAAGCCATGAAAGCATCAATACAGCTGATACTTTGGATCGTCTCCCACCAAATTGGTGTACCCTTTGCTGGAATAATGTCGAATCTATTCAACATCTCTTTATTTCATGCCATTATGCTCAAGATTTTTGGGAAAGAGTTTTCAAAGCTTTTCAGCTTCATTTCACTTTGCCTGGCAATATGATTAGCATGCTTGAGTCCCTGATCTTGGGTCACCCATTCAAAAAGGGGAAGGCTGTCATGTGGGTTTATCTTATCAAAGCTTTTCTTTGGTCCATTTGGCTCAAACGTAATCGTCGCATCTTTGAAGACAAGGAATGTGATTTCAATTCCTTCTTTGACCACTTGATTTATTTAGCTCTCTTGGTGTAAATTCTCTCCATACTTTTGTGATTATAGTCTTACATCCCTCACTACTAATTGGGAAAGTCTTTTGTAATTTGACATTCCCTTTTGTTCATTTCATCACATCAATGAAATGCTGATAACTGTTTCTCAAAAAAAAAAAAAAAAGTATTATTTTTACCTCCTTGTACTCTAGACGGTCAAATTTCTGTTCACCCCTTGCCCTGGAAGGTTTGTCATGATCTTATCCTAATGTATATCTCGCTTTGAGTTTCATTTTCCCAGTTTGTCTTCTGTAACATTCATTGGTTTATTTTACTCACGTTCTAAACGCCTTGCTGCTGTCTGTTCTTCATTATAGGAATCGCATCTCTTTGTTTTCCCGATGGAAGCAAAGAGGAATGTATGCAATGTGCATGTGGACTGTTCAGTTGCTTCTTGTTCTTAGCAAAATGGATTCGATGTTTATTTATGTCCCTGAGTTCTATGTGGAAGCACTGGTAAATCACCTAATCCATTATGTTTTGAAATAACAAGGAATATGCCTGTTCCTACCTTTGGTATATCTAATTTACCAGTATGCTATGTCAAATTTTATTGCTAATATTAAGATTTATGTTTTTTTCTATAAGATGCACATTTTAGCAACTATCAAGTTGGTTTACCTTGAGTTTTTTTGTTTCTGAGATGTTTCCTAATGTGTTTGAGAGTGTTTTTAATCCTCAAGTTACTTTAAATTGCCAAGACATTTTAGTTTTGGTTAAATTATAAATTTAGTTCCTGAACTTTGAGGTTTGTGTCTATTTAGTTCCCGAACTTTCAAATTTTTTAAAATTCACAATACTAGACACAAAATTAAAATTTTAGGGTTCCATTAGACATAAAATTCAGATTTATATCTAACCGATCAATTAATTTTTTAAAAATTCGAATTTGTTAGGGACCTAGTAGAAATTAAAAGTTCAGAAATTTATTAAACACAAAATTGAAAGTTTAGGGATCAAATAGACACAAACTTCAAAGTTCAGAGACTAAACTTATAATTTAACCTTTAATTTTTCATGATAACTAGAGATTTAAAGGATTTGAGAACACTTCAATATATTGTAAAATGCACATGATAGATATGTTTTTTTAGGAACTGCTAGTAGAGGAAATTATTTAAAGTACTACCGATTGAAGTGTTCCTAGACTAGCTCTTACCACTTTTTATTCTGTGATTTGTTCTGTCTCTTTACAGGTTGACTGTTTTCACGTGTTACGTAAGGGAGATCCTTCATTTGTGCCTTCTACCATATTTCTCAAGCAAGGGCTTGCTTCATTCGTATGTATTCTTTTTCCCATTTTCATATTTTTTCTTCAATCCCAAATGGGTACTTTTCTTCATGTGCATACAGCTTATAAAATAAAATGTTACATCTGTACTATACAGTATTTCCTAGATGAATTGAGTAATTGATTATTTTTTTTTCATTGAATGTGAACTAGTCTCTTTCTCTAATTCAATAAGATGCCTGATGCCCTTGTAGTTCAATTAATTGATTTTTGTTTCAAATAGCAGGTAGGTATAAAAAAAACGTTGAAGGTTGATACCTTCAACACTATCGTAGTTCTATTTTTCTTCAAAATAAATGTTGTAGGCTTGTAGTTGTAGCATATCTGGCTAGACTGGCTTATTAATTTGTTCCAGTTGTAATCTGTGAAGCACTGGTAAGCGGAACTTTGTGTTTTGCTGGTGTTCTGGCTCTTTTTGAGACCTAATTTTCTCAGGGTTTTAAGTCAGTTGGATAGTCTTCATTCTTCTATCTTTTGTAGTCAGTCTCCTTACAATTTTGTCGATTAAAATTTAAACTTGAAGTTAAATGGATTTCAAAATTGTTATTGAAGATTACATGAAACGTATTTATCTTATTCGGCAACAAAATGGATATTATGTCTCATGTCATCATCATTATTATTCTTTTGACATGTTTCATTTTTCACCTTCCTCCCTCCAGGTTTCCAGCAAGTTACTTCAAGTGTCTATTTCTGCCGGTCAACAATTTTCTACCCTTTTTTCTGTCTATTATTTGATCTTTCACTTTCTTCATTCGCTCTACTTGGTTCTCTGTCAATTTCTTTCTCGTTAATCTTAAATTTGCAATTAGTGTTCAAATCAAGGATAGATAGCTTTGTCATTATACAACCAATCTAATTTAATGAAACTTTCAAGCTCATATACCTCTGGTGCCGATTGTCACGGTCATGCTTGTCCAGGGCGTGTTGCCCGTGGCCGCATGCCCATCTCAACCCCTTTTAGCCATACTTTCATCTTATGTCTTTAGTTTAGCTTTGTTCTTTACTTGTAAATTTGTTAGTGTATGACTCCTCGCCCACTTTCATGTTCAAGCCTGTCAAAGGCATAAATCCTAGAATGTACTATAGGGGGGGTATGACTAGTTGTCCAACCTTCCTACCCGGAGTTATATGCTATTAAGTCATTGTTGGCCCTTTCTTTCTTTCTAGTGTATAACAATATTCTTTCTAAATCTTTTCATGTAATTTCTTTCAAATGCTTTATAAAACATTTTCTCTCGAGACCCGAGGGGAGGCGAGACCATATACGGAAGTAGTCCGCAACTTTCGTTTTTCGTACGACTGACTTGCTCGCCAGGTTAGAGCAAGTGCCGCACAATCGTTGTCCCGTTGCAAAAGAGTGCGATTGTGACAAGTGGTATCAGAGCCTAGTTGGCTCCTCGGATTGAAAAGTAGCGATCATGTCCGTGATGGAAGAGTTGGGCAAGGCCCGTGTAGACTGATTGTCTGAGATTGAAGAGCAAATGCTCTTCCTAATAGATGTCCCTGATAATGTTCGGTTCTTGAAATCTCGCCTGGATGAGATTGCCGCCAAGGCCAACAAGATTGACGCGGTAGTTTTCCGCCTAGACGGGATGCCCGTCAGAGAATTGATGGTGAGGGTTGAGGCCCTGAAGGATAAAGCCACACGACCAGTTGGGTTTGAGCGTGGGGATAGCTTGGTGGGCTCTGCTGCCCATATAGAGGAACGCGTCGATAGTCTAGACAACGCGCAGAAGGCGATAGCTCAGATGGTGTCTGACCTGTCTGAGGACGTAAGAGCTGCCATCGATGTTGTGAGGGCAGAAGTGGCGCATTTAAGCGCCCGAGTAAATCTCACCATGAGAGCGGTGGGAAGTCAAGCCCTAACTGGGGGTGTAGTCCAGTTGAATAAGGTGAAAGTGCCTGAACCGGAGCCCTTCTGTGGGGCTCGTGAATCAAAAGCCTTGGAGAACTTTATATTCGACATGGAGCAATACTTCAAGGCCACAAGTACAGCATCCGAAGATGCCAAAGTTACCTTGGCGACAATGCATCTGGTCGATGACGCCAAGTTATGGTGGAGATCACGTTATATGGACATCCAAGATGGTCGATGTACCATTGATACGTGGGAAATACTGAAACAAGAATTGCGCTCTCAATTCTTCCCATAAAATGTCGAGATACTAGCAAGACGCAAGTTGCGTGAGCTGAAATACACTGGGACCATTAGAGAGTATGTGAAGCAATTTGCCGGATTGATGTTGGACATCCGAGACATGTCGGAGAAGGATAAAGTCTTTTGTTTTGTGGAAAGGTTGCAGTCGTGGGCCAAGTCCAAACTTTATGAATAGAGAGTACAATGCTTGTCAGAAGCCTATGCGGCTGCAGAACGCTTGTTCGATCTCACCACCGAAGTAAGCCACGAACAATGTCAAGATGTGAGACGAAGCCAATCTTTCCCAAGTAGAGAGAATAGAAATTCTCGGCCTAACTCTCCAAAGAGTGGGGGAGGGGACCAAATCACAAGTGAGGGAAGAGATAATAGATCGTTCCAACAGAGGAATGGAAATTCGTGGCGAGGGCCACATTATCAGAATCACTACAAACCAAGGCCCCTATCTTGCTTCATATGCAAAGAGGTCCATCGAGTGTCCGAATGCCCAAATCGAGCAGCCCTCTATGCTTTCCAAGCCTCGTTGGTGAGTACATCAGGAACCAAGGGCGAAACCTCTGAAGAAGATGGGGGCGACACCTGAATCGGAGCCTTGAAATATTTATCGACCTTGCAGAAGAAGATGGAGGGAAGTAAAGGATCCACTCCACGTGGTCTCATGTACGTCGACGCATGGATAAATCATAAACCAGCGAAGAATACCATGGTCGACTCGGGAGCAACCCACAACTTTATAACAGAAGTGGAAGCACGTCGATTGAACTACGTTGGGTTAGAGATGTGGGAAAAATCAAAGTTGTAAATTCAGCAGCCTTACCCGTTTTGGGTGTTGCACGAAGAGTGCCAGTGAAGTTAGATGCTTGGAGTGGTCAAGCAGACTTTGTGGTCGTCAAGATGGACGACTTCGACATCGTGTTGGGGATGGAATTTCTCCTCGAACACAAGGTAATACCGATGCCGCTGGCAAAGAGTTTAGTGATCACGGGGTCCAAACCCACCGTGGTCCACGCCGAGTTGAGGCAGCCAAATGAGGCGAAATTGTTATCAGCCCTCCAACTGAATGGGGGCCAAGATAGACATTGCAACGCCAAGGTCCTTGATGTTGACCAGCCTTGGGGAAGGAAGAATCACCACAGTTATTACTCCTCCATGGAGTGGAAACAGAAGCCAGAAGTTGCTCGGAAGTATGTGAAGGAAGCACCAATGAGTACAAGGAATGGGTCGAACAGAAATGGTATAATTCGACGAGAAGGCAAGAAGCGTCGATTCCACCAATCACCCTGAAGAATGCTTTTGAGGCGCTGGCTGAGAGAACGCCTCAAGTCAATCAAAGTGAGAGTATGAAAAAGTTCTTGGAAGACTGGAAGAGAAGCCAAGAGTCAGAGGTCCGCTGGGACCGCTTGAAAACCTGAAGACAAGATGCTCGTGCGACTGCTGAGTTCGAGCAGAGTCGGTTGACGAGGACGTCAACCATTTAAGTGGGGGAGAATGTCACGGTCATGCTTGTCCAGGGCGTGTTGCCCGTGGCCGCATGCCCATCTCAACCCCTTTTAGCCATACTTTCATCTTATGTCTTTAGTTTAGCTTTGTTCTTTACTTTACTTGTAAATTTGTTAGTGTATGACTCCTCGTCCACTTTCATGTTCAAGCCTGTCAAAGGCATAAATCCTAGAATGTACTATAGGGGGGTATGACTAGTTGTCCAACCTTCCTACCCGGAGTTATATGCTATTAAGCCGTTGTTGTCCCTTTCTTGCTTTCTAGTGTATAACAATATTCTTTCTAAATCTTTTCATGTAATTTCTTTCAAACGCTTTATAAAACATTTTCTCTCGAGACCCGAGGGGAGGCTAGACCATATACGGAAGTAGTCCGTAACTTCCATTTTTCGTACGGCTGACTTGCTCGCCAGGTCAGAGCAAGTGCCGCACAATCGTTGTCCCGTTGCGAAAGAGTGTGATTGTGACACCGATCACCCCGCCCTGTTATGATTTGCGATTCTGGTTCAATTGGATTTCACTTGTGGTTCACATAAACTACCTTTGTAGTTTACTATCTGTGAAATATTTCATAATTTGCTTTCTGGAGGATACTTTATTTTGCTCAAAATGTTAATTTCCTCGGTAACATTTGTTTTTGGATTTCCCTTGCCTTCTTTTTGAGAATTTTAGTCTCAAAATTGGTTTTGGTTTTTTAGTTAGTCAGATGATTGCAAATCTAATTCTGATTTAGCTTGCTTGTTTTAAAGTTGTTTCAGTTCTTACCTAAGCCTTTAAATGCCATACCGGTCATGTCACTGTTTAAGGTCTCTAAATATATTATATAATATTTACGAGACTAGCTCTTGCAGTAGACTGTGCAACTGCTCTTTTTCATTCTCTTTTCATGTTTAATTTGATGGTCGAAGTTTTAGTTAAGGAATTATTGTTTTCATTAAGGATCAGTAGTAACTATAACTTGTATATTTTTTGTTTGTCTTTCTTTGTTATTATTTGTCTTTTATTTGTTATTATTTGTCTTTTTTAAAAAAAAAAAAAAAAAAATTAATTAAAAAAGAAGTATACTTTTTATTTGTCATCTGAACTCTATGATGTCTTGCTTCCTTTCCAAGTTTGAGTGAAGCTTTTTGCTAGTGTTGTCCTTTCTAAATCTGTGAGGAATTGTTTCTCCCAATACGCACAGTAGTTTATGCTGTTTCTATTTGCTAGTTTTTCCTTGTTGTAATTGATCGATCCATCCATGTACTATATGACACGGTCCCCAGTTCAATCCTCGGCAGCAACATAATGATCCTTAATGTACTAAATGTACTATATGACACTTACGACCTTACTTGTACAGGACCTGTTCTATTGGTTGTACTACTGTATCTTTGAGTTTTAAAAATGTACCATATGACACTTAGTTTATTAACAAACTTCTGAATTTCCTCGGTACCCCTCCTCATGTGGTAAATGCCATACCAGGCTTTGATCAAAATAAGGTCAATCCTCAAACTTGAGCATGGAAAGCATTGGTTATAAAGTCAGAAAACATGGTCAAGCTTTAACTTATAGTATGACTTGCTCAAAATATATATGTTGAACCTGAATTGCTAGGTGCCATTCAGGTGGATGGATGGTTGATGGAAACTAGGAATTGGAGAAACCTGGAAGTCTATATATTTGTTGGTAAATGGAATAAGGTAGCTTTGTCTTCATTAGTTGCAAAAGGAGAATTGCTTAAATTAAATTGACAAACAAGCGACAAGAATGGAAAAGGAGAACCTTCTGCATGTGACTATATTTAGAATTTATGATGTGCATATGACTCTCCTTGGGCACCCCTTCAAGAACGAAAAGAAGACACTTTGGCTTAATTTCATCTGGGGTTTCTTATGGTCATTATGGTTGGATAGGAATTCACGCATATTCTCCGATACTAACCAAGATTTTGAGTCTTTTACTTCATCTATTACTTTCTTAGCTCTCACTTTGGTGTAAATTGGTTTCACCTTTTGTAATTATGGCTTAAATTCACTTTCATTGGAAAAGTTTTTTGTAATCCACTAGATCGGTTTCTCATTTTGCAATGAATGAAATTTTTGTTTCTTATAAAAGGGAAAAAAAAATTAGGATGTGCATAGATCTTGTCACTCCAATGTATGTATGTATGTATATATATTTTTCTGATATAACTTATCAACACTCCGTAGTAAATTGTTTATGGTCTCCTATTAATCAGGTGACATTTGTAGTTACTCACTTCAATGATCCAAGGATATCAAGTGCGGATCTAAAAGATCTGCTTCTTCAGTCCATATCAGTTCTTGTTCAGTACAAAGAATATTTGGTCACTTTTGAGAGTAATGAAGCAGCTACACAAAAGTTGCCAAAGTCATTGCTATTAGCATTTGATAACAGATCCTGGATTCCTGTAACAAACATTCTTCTACGACTATGCAAAGGTTCTGGCTTTGGTTCTTCAAAACATGGAGAATCGTCGTCGTCGTCGTCTATCATATTTCAGGTAAAATGAACCTTCTTTTCCTTTTTTCTTTGAGTCCTATTTTTAATAGTTCCTCTCACCATCAGTTTGTTTCTTCATCCTGTCCTCTATCTTTATGAATTCATCCTGCCTTCTTGCTTTATGTAGACACTACTACGAGAGGCATGTGTTACGGATGAAGGCCTGTTCTCACCCTTTCTTAATCGTTTATTCAATACTCTTAGCTGGACTATGACTGAATTCTCAGTTTCAATCCGAGAACTGCAGGAAAAATACCAGGTATGAATATCTTTGCTACGACATTGTAATAACCCTATTCCCTTTTTCTGCCAATAAACGTATTTGTGTTAAAAAATTCGCATCCCATATATCAATTGCTTGGAATGCAAAGCTGATTACTCGTGTGGGAAAGAGGACCTGCAATTATCCCTTAAGTGTGCTATATTACCTCTTTTTCATTATTTAATCACATAGCTGCTAAAGAGGACTATGCCTTTCAAGTAGATAAACTTTTTGTTTATTAGTTAGTTAGGACATCATATTGCATATTAGCATCATTGTAATTGTCATAGAACCTCTTTTGCAGGTATTGGATTCTCAACAAAGAAAATGCAATGTCATATTTGATCTTTCATGCAATCTTGCAAGGGTTTTGGAATTCTTTACACGCGAAATCCCTCAAGCATTCCTGTTGGGATCTGATACAAACCTCAGAAGGTTGACTGAGTTGGTACTTTTTATACTGAACCATGTAACTTCAGCAGCAGATGCGGAATTCTTTGACTTGTAAGTTTTGGATTAGTCGGAGCAAATTTAGTTTTTTCCTTTCATTATTGAGGAATATTTAAATGATTACATAGCTACAATTAAAGTCATTAGGGCCATGCATATAAACTTTCAATGATATTTGCAGGTCACTTAGACGCAATGGACAATCTTTAGAGAAAGTAAACAGAGGCATGATTTTGGCTCCTCTTGTCGGTATCATTTTGAATCTGTGGGATGCTAGTGCAAAGCTGAAGTACAAAGAGTATAATGACGTTGTTGGTATTTTTGCAAGCATGGAATGTCTTGATACTGTAAACTGTGGTTTTCGGCTTCTGTTGGATTACAACTGGGTTAGTTCTTTCTCTCTCTCTCTCTCTATATATATTTTTAATCTTTCTGCGCATGTGTGTTTCTGTTTTGTGCAGCCATCTCCTTGAATGAGATAATTTTTTTCTACTAAATGAACTTCTAACTCTTATCAGTGATTTCTACAGCCTGGTTCCTTTAGCGGTGATGGTTATGTTGCAAAACTTGAACGACTGGAGAACTTTCTAAGTCTTCTTCTTTATCGGATGGAGTCTTTAGCTCTTGATAACTCAGCATTCAGTGACCAAACAGATGCTAATGATAGCATATGTTGCATCTGTTATGCAAGTGAAGCTGATGCATGTTTTAAGCCTTGCTCTCACCAGTCGTGCTATGGTTGTATTTCCAGACATCTTTTGAACTGTCAGAGGTGTTTCTTTTGCAACGCAGCAGTGGAGGATGTTATCAGGGCTGGTTCTAATTAGATATTTTAGTAACTACTTATGTTCCACACTACCGAAAAAAATAAGGCAGCACCAATTTTGGTGGTGCAGACTTACCAACAAATGAACTTTCACGTCATAATAGGCGCAGCCATTGCACTGGTACAAATGAGGTCCTATCAGAGGAGGCAATTATTTAATTAATTATTACTACTTTTTGGTCCTTTTTTTTTGTGGGGGGTGGGAGGGGGGGTGCAGGATTGTTTGAATCAAATTTGAACATGGTTCACGGTAAAAGTAGCAATATAGTTGTATAGGTGTACAATATGGTTATAGGTTAGCATACTCGGTTAGGGAAAATATGTTATAGCATGGAGCATGGTTAGGGATTTTTGTAGTAAGTTTGAGGGGGAATATTCTGTATATATGAGATGTAAATACAAAGGAAAATACTTGTTGACTCCCCTTTTTCTCTCTATCACCTTCTCTGACTTAGTGACTCATTGTAATTTTGTTTAATCATAGCATAACTATCCATAGAGATCCATTGCTCGAATGGAGCTTCTCACTTGGTGTCCCTCAAAGGATTTTGACTATAGAGTCCTGCTGCATTCCTCTGATAGTCAAGGAATTTTAATGAGTACGAGGAAAAGGAAGAAGGCCAGCTACCATCACAATCTGACCTGCCGTCTGGTTCGAGAGCTAAAAAGGCAGAAGTATGGAGCAGAAAGTGGCATGCGAACAAACTATATATACAAAGGGAAGGTGTGGCGGAAGACCGCTCTTAATGGCAGCAGCAGTCGGGTCCTCTTCCGCTGCTCTGATGAGGGTGGTGGTGCTCGTGCTCTTCTTTCAGGTAAATATTATCGACTTCAAGATGGAGATGGAAGTTATGAAGTTATAATGTCTCCAGGAGAAAGAAAGATCCGATTTTGGACATTTATCCTGAAAAAGAGCAATGTAGTGGGTGGGCTGAGAAACTAGGCAAGTGTGCCTCTTGAAGAGTTCGCTATAATATTACTACTAGCGAATTAAGAGCGTAGGTTACAAGTGAGTTTTCTTTCAGATCTCTGTGTAAATATGTTTCCTCAGTAAAAGCTTTCTGCCGTGCACCAGTGTAGTGAGTGCATATTCCTTCATTTTCAATCCGGCTGTCTCCCCTTATAAATAGGGGACTCATGTTTTTATGATTATTCAAGTAAATTTAGAGATATATGCCGATTATTTAAGTCTCGTTTGATAACTATTTGATTTTTGAAAATTAAGTCTATAAATACTACTTCCACCTATGAATTTCTATGTTTTCTTATCTAACTACTTTTACATATGTTTTTAAAATCAAGGCAAGTTTTGAAAACTAAAAAGTAGTTTTCAAAAACTTGTTTTTGTTTTTGAAATTTGGCTAGAAATTCAAATGTTTCTTTAAGAAAGATGGATATCATTGTAGAGAAGATGAAAATTATTATTGAGAAATTGTAAGAAAACAAGTATAATTTTCAAAATCAAATAGTTATCAAACGGGCCTTAGATTCTGCATTTTGGAGTAACCAATGACCATTTGATCTCATACATGGAGATGGAATATTTATTTTCATTCCTAATGGAAAATGACTGCGGTTTCCTCTTTAACAAGTGAAATTTTGTTTTTCTTACCCCACTTATGGATTACTATCAATTGTGTAAGATGTATAAACTATAATTTACGTTTATGAATAAGAATACAAGGATGTCATCTTGACTGTTTTTTTCCCTTCAAGTTTAACATGCAAAGGAGGGAGAATTCGAACTTCTGACTTCTTAGTTGAAAATATATGTCTTAACTAGTTGAACTATACTTAATTTGACGTGTCTAGATTGTTTAATAGTATTAAGTTTTAAACATAACAACAAAAATAATAATGAAGAGGGAGACCTCTCAGAATTTGGTTTTGTGCTTGTTGATATCATGGCATTTAGTCTTTTTGGAAATTATTATTAATATTACATTTATAGATTTTTTGTATGGAACTTTATAGAATAGTATGTTAATGAAAGATGTGATATAAAGTTGTGATTTGAGTAGCACATGCAACTAAGCATATTTCTTTTAAGCCGAGAAGATTGCAAATTAGTAGAGCTTAAATTCCTTGTTAGATAGGTCTTTGGTGCGTTGGTTGATATGTGGAGTTCATCAAAGTCACTTTATCTTGGGTGTCGATGTGTAGATGGATGCCTTAGTTTGAGATCTTAATCTTTGATCAATGTATAATGGCTTGTTTGTTGATGTCATACGTATGGTCTTCCCCAAGATCATTGTTTCAATTTTAGATATATGAGTGATAAAATAAGGCTATACAATAGTAAATGAACAATGTGTTACAAATCATTAATATAAGCTAATATGTGTGAGTTGGAATATAATTTTTTATGTTTGAAGACTAGTTAAGGAATATCTATCTTTCTAAGAGTCGAAAGTTTAAATCTCCCCCTTCTTAAGTTTGATATTCGTAACATGAATGGTAAATAATGCTTATATTTATGACTAAATATATGTTGCAGTATCTAATATTATTTTTTTTTTCTCAATTTAGTACTAATTGTTTAAAAAGTTTTTATTTAATCTCTCACTATTGGTGAAGGTTAAAATTAGCTAATGATAAATTCGACATAATACTTAATGAATTGGTAAAAAAATTATATAAGAGAGAAAATATTCTATTTTCTTGCTTTTAAGTCTCTAAGAAATGGATAGAAATTTTGAGTGTTATGAAAATTTTGGCCAATTTTTTTTATTTATTTCGGATGCTGTAAAAATAGACATCCACACTAATTTTCTATTTTTATTTAGAGATATTTTTGGTTGTGGGCCTTTTCACACACTGGACTGCAAGCAGCAGGTCTCTTGGCAGGCCCGCCCAGAATCTTCCCATCCTCTCGGTCTCGGCTGTGCCGCAGCTTCCGAGCAGAGCAACAACAGCAGAAGAAATGTTCAGAGCTTTGGAACTACCGCCACCGTGTCCGGCGGCGAAGCATAACCCCATTGACGCACTGCCAAGCGACGTTAAACTCTGCCGACTACCGTGCAATCTCAGGCTGCCGAATCGACGACTTCCTTTGCTTTCGCTACGAGCACAATTGCTATCGTCATCGCCGTCTGATCCGTCGACTTCATCGCGTTATACGGAGACTATTGCGCATTCTTCTCCTGCATTTCTTCAATTCTCTCAGTGGACGCTAACTCAACGCCACATCCTCGTTCTTAATGTCGTTGCCTGTGCGGTAATCCACCTCTTTTAATTGGTTTCACTGAGAATCTGAGTTCGAAATGACTTTGATTTTTTTTTTTTTTTCAATTAAGAGTTCGAAATGACTTTGTGGATGCATTTAATTCAGATAGATTGAGTTTCATGTGTTCAATATCTTTGAAAAGCAAAAGCAATGTGTCTTTTCTAGCTCCGAAACCTACACCTTCCCCCGACCCTCCAACTCCAAATTTTTCGATTGCTTTCCCTTTTGACACTTGACAAAATTTGGGATATATTGTGCTATTGATACACTTGAAAATTTGTACTAACGTATTTTCGGGGCAAATAGTTGAAAATATGCGAGCAATCACGTTCTTTTGTTGGTAATTTGCTCTACTTACAATGCTTGTGATATTAGGGCCTTTGAATTCAAATGAGGCCGGGAAATTCTACTAAAATTCATAGTTATTGCTGAGAGCCTGATTAGCTTGTGCAGTAATTTGACGTTTAAACTTCTTTATAAAGCTGTGAAAATCTTATTTTGCTTGTTCTTTTCTTGGTAATTGGGAAGTGTATCAATATGGTTGGGCTGATAACTATGCATTTTTCCATCTTCCTTGCAGACGGCTATTTCTGCAACCTGGCTCTTTTGTTCTGCAATCCCCACTCTTCTGGTTTGTATTCTTCAACTTTGATTACGACAAATGTTTTCAATTCGACGTGATGTGTCATATGGTCATGGCTGTGTGTCCTGTGTCTTACTATCCTTATACTATTCTTCAATGGTTCAAACTGATAAGGTGTTGTCCCCAATGTTTTCATGTCAAAGGCATTCAAGAGAGCAGCTGAATCATTAGAGAAGCTCATGGATGTCACAAGGGAGGAACTTCCAGGCACTATGGCAGCCATTCGGTTATCTGGCATGGAAATTAGTGATCTGACCATGGAGCTCAGTGATCTTGGGTTTGACATCAGATTCTGAATTCTTCTGTTTATCCAGTAATTATTGATGTGTTACAAGACACAAGGCTGATTTGGTATCTTTTGCAGCCAGGGAATCACCCAAGGTGTGAGAAGTTCAACTAGAGCTGTTCGAGTAGCCGAAGAGAGATTGCGTCGCTTGACAAACATGACTTCAACAGGTTCTCTATGATTTTAATTCTTCTTGTTTCTACAAAGGAATTATTGAATCTTGAGCAATGAATTCGTTTTTACTTTGATTCACCTCAGTGCAGGAAATGACAGTAACCAATCTGGAAGTGGAGGCAGCTGAGCCAGTTCTGGCTAGAAGGGCAAGGGACATTAAGGAGGGGATTGTGAAAGGCCGTTCCATCTTCCAGTTATTTCTCTCTTTTACAAAGTTCTCTCGGCTGGCCTGGAATTATTTTAGTAAACGAGGTAAGAACTAGAGTAGAAAATTCAAGATATCAAGTGGGAGCAAAATTAAAATTTTGACTGCTGTAAGTAATTTCCTATCTTTTTGAGCTGACAAGTTCATGATTTTCCTTTAGAATTGTTGTCAAGGTTTTACCTTGTGATGCATCGAGTGTCTTAAAATTGACTGACCAGCTTCAAAGGGAGGGAAGTTACTTTCCATTTTTCTTTCTTTCTTTTTTGCTGCCATTAGATGATGGTCCATTACATGGTTGGTTTCTGTTCTTCCTAGCATGGGACTTTCTTCCCTCTTCACCTCTGGCCCACAGGCATGAGAATTTTAAGTTGTAATTACCAAAATATTATGTTTCGTTTGATAATCATTTGGTTTTTGAAAATTGTGCTTCTTTTCTCATCTTTTCTCTACCATGAGTTTCATATTTCTTAACAAAACATTTGAATTCTTAGTCAATTTCCAAAAAGAAAAGCAAGTTTTTGAAAACTACTTTTTTTTTTTTTAGTTTTAAAAAAATTGGCTTGGTTTTTTAAAACATAAGTTAGATAACAAAGCTAGGAAACTCGTGGGTTGAAGTAATATTTATAGGCTTATATTTTCAAAAATCAAATGGTTATCAAACGGGCCTATATTATTGAGAAAATCATGGAGTTTCCTAATTATTGATTTTGAATTTAGAGCAAGGAAAAAAGAAGTCAAGCCATATATAAACTCCTTGGTCATAGAAATCTGAACGGGGAGGCATTGGATAGTGTATTCCAAATAATCCAAACCATTGGAAGAAAGGTTTCCATCCAATCCTCATCTCAAAGGCACAAGAAGTCTCCAAAAAAGGCTATCCCAAACTGAAGTTGTAGAATGAATGATAATGCCTATAAATAAATGTACGGTCCAGATCTTCATAAACATATCACTAAAGCTCTGGCAACTTAAGGGCTCGTTTGATAACGTTTCTGTTTCCTGTTTCTTGTTCCTGTTTCTCATTTTCAAGAAACAGACATGTTTGATAAACGATCTTGTTTCTTGTTTTTAAATTTTTTAGAAACGTTTCTAAAAAAATGGCAGATTTTGAGAAACTTCAAAAAGTAGTTTCTCAAATTCTGTTTCTGTTTCTTTTTTTAGGTTTTATGCATGTATTCATATTTCTCTTTTTACCCGTCTCTCCCCTCTCCCTTATTTCTCTCATTTCCATTCTATTTTTTTTCTTTTAATACTTTTTAATCTTTTTATTTTTTTTTATTTTTTGATTTATTTCTTTCTATTCGTTCTCTCTCTTTCATCATAATCTTTTTTTTATAGTTCATTATCTTTTTTTTTCTTTTTTTCTTTTTTCTTTTTACTTTTCTCTTTTCGTTTATGTTTTTTTCTTCTCTCGTATTTTCTTATTTTCTTTTACTTTACATTAACGAGCTTATAGTTATTATTTTCTATTTAATTCTCTATTATTTTTTTGGTACGATTTTATTTTTTATTAAATAAATAAACTAATAATGTATTTCATTCTCTCTTTTTCTGATTTTACTTGCTTGTATTATTCGCTAATGCATTTTTAAAGAAAAAATAAAAATAAAATTTATTATTAAATTAAAGAAATGTGAGTATGTTCGATTGTCTGACCTTAGACAATTTATAAATTCGTCTAATTGAACTAACTCTTATAAGTCAAAATCGTTCAAAGTGAATTGATTGAAGTGAGAAATAACATTGAAAATCAACTTTGAACAACATTTGAAGGATAAAATTTATTATTATTATTATTATTAATTAGGTGTTGGGTCTTAATAAAATACTATAACCTCTTTATAATTGTTTTATATTTATTTTAATGTATGTTATATATTTTATTTTTACCAAAAAACAAGAAACAGAAATAGTTATCAAACATGTTTCTGTTTTTAGTTTTTAAGAAACAGAAACGAGAAACGAGAAACAGAAACAAGAAACGAGAAACAAGAACGTTATCAAACGTGGCCTTAGAAAACGTCCTCTAATCTTAATTCTCGAGTGAAGTAATTATAGAATTTGATCTTTCAAAAGAAGTGGGGAAAACTTTTGATGAGAAACACAGAAAAAAAAAACCAGGGTTTCAGTAAACAAAGGAACAAATCAATACTTTAAAAAAAAAAAAAAAAATTGTGTGGGTAGAATCAATCAATGCATGTTCTAAAAAAGTTCAAATTATAGGTTGAATTTTTGTATTTTGTGTGAGGTTTGTTTAGTTTCTAAATTTTAAAAAGTTTCAGTTATGTTTTTAAAAAAATTATTTTCATTTTAATAAGTTTTTGGCTACCATTAATTCTTAAATATTAATGTGACAAGTTGATTTAAGGATAATTTAAGATGAAATAAGTAAGGTTATGCAAGCCAAAAGATCTGATTTGATGGTGCAGACATGTAAAATTAGATTTTAAACTCATTTAAACTTTTTTTTCTTCAGTACAAGAATGCAAAACCAACCGAAACAAAAACTAAGAGAGGGAGCCATATGTATGAGTGCACCAAAAATCCAAGAAGGGTAGCTTCATTCCAGCAGTGGCGACTAGCATGAGAGGCAAGATTGTTAACTGTGGTATTCCCCGAACTTGGTGTGAATATAAAGCTGCAAATGAGGCCTTGTCACATTGTAAAGAACCTCATTTACTAGTTAAAGTAAGCATAGCTTAGTGATAATTGACATGTATTCTTATCCTTAAGGTTGGAAGTTTAGATCTCCATACTCCCAATGTTATACTAAAAAAAAAAACTCATTTACAAAAGGTTAGACCTTGTTTGCAAAGTCGTCTTGTCCTAAGATTAGCTTCCATATGATCAAAGAGTCCACTTACTTTATTATATTTTGTCCAACAAAAGTATTGGTATCTAAAATATCAATATCGGTAGATATTTCTATAAATAAAAAAATTATATAATTATTTAAATTAATAATTAAGCTCTTTTCATTTTCTAAATAAGTTAAAGATCTTATTATTAGTGGCTTTTTTTTTTTTGTACAACAAATGTAAAGGTGTGGTGATTTGAACCTTTGACCTCAAGGGAATGAGACATGTCAATTACCGGTAAGTTATACTCACTTTTACTTATTATTATTGTTTATAATCATATTTGTGACTAATTAATGATTTTTTTTTTAAATTTTATGGGTATTCATCTGAGTATGAAAAATATTGATTAATTCTTAATATCAACATTGAATCTTCCAATTTAAGAATATATGGATGTATACATATCAACGGATATTTTAGTTCTTGATTTTGTTATACTAGACATAAAATTACTTGGTAGGCTTAAAATTGAGAGTGATACGTAATTGATTTTTTTTTTTTTTTTTTAAAAAGATCATTCGGTGGGAAAAAAACTTAATAATTTAACCCAGAAAAACACACAAACCAATAAGTCAGGAAGGAAAAATTATTCAATTGTAAAGCCCGAGTTCAGGAGGGGTACATGAATTAATCGAGACCACATCCGAATGAGAGGGATCCTAAGGCTATGCAAGGCATGGTTAAGAAAGGCTTAAAAGAATTGATAGGTACTATCTATATCAACAAAGTGCACCTTCCTTTTCGATGGCTCAATCGTAGGAACTCCAAAGTTTAAGCGTGCTTGGCTTGGAGCAATCTTATGTTGGGTGACCTCCTGGAAATTTTCCTAGGAAGCATGTGAGTGAGGACAAAGCATGCTGAAAGGACTCGTGTTAGTTTGTGGGGACAATCTTCACTCTCGCAAGCAACTCAAGACAAGTAGGTAGCTTGACCAGGTCGCAGGAGATGCAGGGGAATGTCAGGGTCATGCGTGCTTGGCTTGGAGCAATCTTATGTTGAGTGACCTCCTGGAAATTTTCTTAGGAAGCATGTGAGTGAGAACAAAGCATGTTGAAAAGACCTGTGTTAGTTTGTGGGGACAGTTTTTACTCTCGCAAGCAACTCAAGACAAGTAGGTAATGTGGTCAGGTCGCAGGGGATGCAGGGGAATGCTAGAGCCGTCAGGTGCCGAATCCGGATTCTGAATCATGGTTCGAATCCAGGGCATGGGGCGTTACATCAATAAGGTTACTACTATCTTCTAATAGCGATTAGATGTAGATTCAAAAATATGTATGATCTAATAAGCACCGATAAAAAAAGTTAGAGGTTCAAATCCCTCACCTCTAAGTATTGTTGAACTCAAAAAAAAAAATCTAATTCTAATAAAGATTTAAAGTAATTTTGCAATAGATTTAAGAGTGTTGAATAATATTATGAGATTATTTGTATGGATGGCCCTTTTTTTTTCAGCCAAAACGAAATATAACCGAGTCTTTCAAAATAACGATGGATAATTTTCTGCTGACGTCACACTGAGAGCGAGAGTACGATAAAATTCAACGAGAGCTAGAGTGACGAAAGTGAGAAAAACAACATTAACTACCATCGGCATCCCATCACCATCTTAATCTTTTCATGCGTGAAAGAGAAGAAAAATGTGGTTGAAAATAGATTCTAGATTTGATACTCACACAAATGGGATACCTACGAGATTTGCGTGGTTTGAGGTAGGTTAAAAATGGATTTCATATTTGATATCCAAATTTGAGGTAGGTTGTCGCCAGCGTCCATGAAGGAGAAGAATAAGGTTAAAAATGGTGTCCACAGGAAGAAGGTTGAAGATGGATTAAAGATGGCATCTCGCCTTCGTTAATTTTTTTATCGTATTCTCGCTCTCGATCAAAAAGGTTGAAGATGGCATCTCGCTCTTGTTGAATTTTATCATAACTCTCTATGTCACGTTAGTGGAAGATTATTTATAGTTATTTTAAAAGATTCAATCATATTTTGTTTGGACTGAAAAAGAAAAAAAAAATGGTCATCCATATAAAAAAATCCAATAATTAAGAGGATAGGCGGCGTGTCTGCGAAAGTGGGAAAAGAGCGTTAGCGAACAAAAAAGCCGCCACGTAACGTCCTCACATCACCTCTCTAACGTGTACTCAAAACTCACCATTCTAATCTCACCATCTTCTCCAATTCCCCCACTACTCTTTCCAATCTCTCCCATGCCCATGGCGGCGCCGCCACGTTCCCTTCGATGCCACTTGCGATCCTCCTTGCCTGACCTCTCCCCGAGGTCACCTCCGGCTTCCGTTTCCGTTCCCAAACTTAAGTCTGCTGATCCGGCCGACAGCCCTAACATCGTTCTACAGCCTCGTTTATGCACTCTCAGATCCTTCGGATCGGATCCGATCGTTCCTATCAAGGCTAAGAGAGTAGCCGCCGACGATGATGCAAACGACGACGTTTCTCCGTTCTTCGCGACTCTGTCCGAATACATAGAGAGTTCCAAGGATAGCCATGAATTCGAGATCATCTCCGGTCGCCTCGCCATGGTGAGCTTTAGGTTCCATATCGTAATCAAAATTCGTTTTCGTATACTTCAATAGCCAAATAGGTCCTGTTTTAAGATGAATTAATTTTTTGAACTCAAATAACTTCTCGGTGGTTCCCGCTGTGGAATAGTTTTCTCGATCGAATTAATCAAATAAGATATCTGAAATTATTGCTGCGAGGGAGGCAATCTCAGAGTCCAATTGTTTGCAGATTGTGTTTGCGGCGACCGTAACGATGGAGGTGGTGACGGGAAATTCAGTATTCAGAAAGATGGATTTGGAGGGGATCGAGGAAGCGGCAGGAGTCTGTTTGGGCGCTGTCACTCTGGCAGCCATTTTCGCTTTCTCCTCCAACGCTCGAAACAGAGTAGGTCGAATCTTCAGCATCAGCTGCAACACCTTCATTGATTCGCTCATCGACCAGATCGTCGACGGTCTTTTCTACGAAAACGACCCCGGCGACTGGTCCGACGAAATTTGAAAGCTCCGGCGGAATCATCAGAGATATGAAGTATGTGTATATAAATACAAGTGAAACCCATTAATTAAATTCAACAGAATATATAACTTGTTTGAAGAATTTTCTCTGATCAAGTGACAAGAGTCCGATATAGTTTCATGGTTGGTATTGTTATTGAATTGTCACTTGATTAGATGAAATTTAAAATTTCTTAATACAAATATTTTGTAATGAGACATTACTATTTAGGTAAACGTCTTGAGCAAATGCATAAAGATATATGAGGAATTATGCATTTTGTTGTCTTTTGGTTGTTGGGTTTGGGACATGAGATGTCTCTCCTGAAATGAATGGGAAATATAGCGCATATATTATATTATATGATTGTTGTGTGGAGATTCAAACATCCAACGTGTTTATGAGTACAATGGAAATGAAAATGGAATATTTGGAAATAATATTACAATATAATACAATTAGGGATTATTATATGTAGTAATTCAATAAATTATTATAAATTAATTTTAATGCATGTAATCTTATTGACTATAAACCATGTAAACTAATTTTAATTAATTAAGTAAGTAAATAAAATAAATAAACATATCTATAAGAAAGCAATATATTAAAAAATAATAATAAAAAGAAGAGGTAGAAGAAAAGAGGGAAATAATGGAACGTAGAGAAAATTCACACTTTTTCAAGAGTATAAAATACTTCTAATCATAGGAATAAGGGATGATACAAAAGAGGGGACCTCATGGTTTTCCAACTAGTTTACTTTATTATCTTTTTCCTCTTTATTTTTTCCTTGTTACATATGTATTTGCTAGAAAAAATAAATATGAGATGCATGGAAATAGCTTATTGGTTAAATAACAAATTTGGTCTCCATGGTTTTGAAAAAGTTAGAATTTAGTCCCTATAATTTTAAATGTTAGAATTAGTCTCTATAGTTGGATAAAACTCTCATAAATAGTCCCTACCATATGGACTATTTGTGAGGTTTTATCAAATCATAAGGACAAAATTCTAAGAACTATTTGTGAGATTTTATCAAATCATAATGACGAAATTCTAACTTTTAAAACCATAGGAAGTAAATTCTAACTTTCTCCAAACTACAAAGACCAAAATTTTAATTTAACCTAATTTATTTCACGTCTAAATTTGCAAAATTTATTTCAAACATGGAAATTTCTAACCCTTATCCATTCCCACCTTTGTTCTCATCTCTTTCCTCTCAATCCAAACGATTTCAAAAAGATCATTTCAAACTCTAGACTACGAAATAAAAAGGGCCCTAGCCCATCTTGTTATTGTGAATTGCAAGCACTTTAAATACCATATTTGAGATGATAGGTTTCGTTTGCCTTCAAGATGTATTTGTAATATTTTTTAGTTTACATTCTCTATTTTGGTTGATATAAAAAGAAATTTTCATTTTAATCTCTAATTTTAAAAAAAAAATATTTCTCAAAACTTTAAAAATTAATCATTTTAATCATTATTATTATTTTGTCACTTACTTTTTACTCACCTATACTCGTTTTATCCAATCTACAAAGCTCCAATACACATTTGCAATAACGTGTTCATACACATGCTCAGACTAAAGTTACATTATTAATTTCTTTAAAGAAAAGTAAAGATAAAGATTAAAATAATTATTCTTCAAGAATTCAAGGATAATAAAATAGACATTCTAAAAGTTTTAAAAACAAGTTTAGAATTAAAATAGTCATTTTAAAAGTTGACCTAAAGTAAATTATGTTTTAAAAGTGTACACCAAATGAGATTTAAACCTACTTATTATAATAATACCCTCCACTTCTAAACTAACAATAATAATATCTATTATTGTCAAAAAAAAAAAACAATAATAATATCTATTGACATTTCACATGAAAATAGATTTCCACCTAACACCAATTTAGGAGTCCAAAGAAAAATCTTTAAAAACAATTGAATTTATTAAATTGTTCCTTTATAACAAAAGGAGAACGAGAAAATTTGATAAACATATCGATTTCAATTAAGATTTCTTATTTTCAATTCCTATAGACTGCATTCAAATTATTTCGACATTGTTTAATAAATTTTTGCCAATATGGTAATCGAACTACATAAATGAAAATTCATAAATTTGGTTTTTATTTCAAATGCAATGAACTAAAAATACATGAATACAAAAATAAAATGGTAATCAAACAATGATATATAAATTCAAACTTGTAAATTCGCTTTTTATTCCAAATGCAATGGACCATACATACATATATATATATACACACACACACGAGTTTTATTTGTCTCAAAATTTTGCATAGATACACTTCTAACATTGGCATTCCAAGTGTTATTTCACACAGATCATCAAATTCAAAGAAGCACTTACCATCCGGTTGTTATACAATTGGCAAGAATAGATTCCATGCTTCTTTAAAAAGAGAGGCTTAAAACACTGGATATTGAAAATCTGCTGCAGTCTTAACTTGTACAATAAGTCAACAACCATCTTCCTGCTCCAGAAAGTGCTGAATTTGTACAAGCGCCTGGAAAGAAAAACACTTAAAATTTAAGCAGTTGCATAAAATAAATTTCAAAATAATCAAAATTTACATGGTTCTCTCTTTATTGGGAGGTAAGATTTTTTAATCAAACATAGTAAGAACAAAGATAGATGAGGCAGAGACAGAGGGACCTCTATAGCAATATCTGCAGGTGTCAGATTACATACATCTGGCAAATCCAGTTTGGCTGCAAGACCTGCAAAGTTAAGAAAAACTTGCTTAAACAGAAGATACAGAAAAAATAATAATAATAAAGGCTAAATTATTAAAAAAAAAAAATACTTCTGAATTTTGCCATTTGTTTAAAAAATACCCCTATTATTTCAAAGTTGATTAGCTTTGATCTTTCATAAAGGTTTCAAAACTACTCTTGAAGTAGAAAAACCATTAGAATATTAGACGAAAAGTCGAAATGTTTGAATAACGTTCTTTCAGACTTAATCCAAACAAGCAGTCACCGCTATGTTGTTCCACGTCACCACCACGTCGATTTTCTGTCCAACATTCTAAAGGATTTCTACTCCAAGGATAGTTTTGAAACGTTTATGAAAGGTGAAGGGTAATATTGTGACTTTTCAAAGAATAGGGGTATTTTTTAAACAAAATATAAAGTTGAAAGGTATTTTTTATAATTTAGCCAAAAATAAACATACATTGGAACTCAAGGGGTTCCAGCGTGAAAAAAAGTGAATGGAAAAGATCATGTTATAAACTTTCTACTTCTCTTTTTCCAGACAGACAAAGGAATATGAAGATATTCTTATTTCATACTTCCTAAACAAACTTTGGCATTGGCGTTGGTATATGCATCACCCCTCTCCTCCAGAAGAATTGACAATCGCCTGAAAGCCTGAGTGAGAAACAGCAGATTAAAAGATGTACTAGGATCAAGCATCACAACTAAATTCCTCCTAAATAAAAGAAAAGTGAATAGTTTATGGATACATGTTTCCTCATGGAGAACGATTCACCACCTTTGTGTAGTCATTGCCTGACTCGTGATGCAAGAGGGGGCGAGAGTCGGTACCTACTGCAGCAATTCTTTTTGCCAAGGCTTCCAGTGGCACGTCTAGCCAGATGCTAATCCCGTTCTGCATATATTTCCTATAATCGAATAGGACGACTTTCACTTAATAATAACAGACAACCATATAGCAATTAGAAAGTGTTAGTGTCCAAACAAATTACCAGTTAATAGGCCGAACAACAATACCTCCACCAGTGGAAATAACAAACCCGTGCATCAATGATAGTTTTCTCAATACCTCAGTCTAACAGGAAAATCACTGTCACTAACTTTGATCTGCTATAACAGCTCAGAGTTGCAAAACATTTTACTTAGCTGCTTGAAACCATAGCAGCTAGACGAGGGGAAAAAGACATAGCAGTAGTTACTAGGGGATGGTAGCAAGAATGGCTAAGAACCATCATATTTGAAAAAGGGCATAATTTTCAAATACTTGTTAAAATATCAATCTATCGATGATTAATAGTTCCACGACTAATTACAGTAAATCAACAATCAAACTTTAAATTAATCAATGAATATGCCAATCTATTAATAATTATAAAAATAGTAAGGATCAACAATAGGGAGAGGTGTTAGTGGAGTGTGTTGAGGAGCTTAATTCAAAGACATTTCGTACCCGATACAAAAGCTCAGGTAACAAAATTTGTCCAGCCTAAATAACCTTGAATTAAGTAATGGACCAAACTCAACCCAACCTAAACATATGATATGGGTGGAGTCGTTCAAATCATTAATCATACTATGAAAAAAAATTAAGATCTAGTACTCTATTTTCACACATTAAATAGTAAATAGTCATTCACTGTAGTATTTTATTTTACCTTATGAAAAATAATATTTCAAAGACTTCAACAAATTAGTTTCTAAAAGTTATTGGGAACTTCAAAAATCTAGAGAAGTTCAACAAGTGAAATGATTTTTTTTTTTAAAAAAAACATATGCCTAAGTATTATACAAGTAAAAGAGAGATTTTTTTCAATGGATAAACTTGGATACATTTGGTTCATTCCAAACTAAGTTTAGTACTCATGAACTAACCTAATCTATGGGTCCACACAAGTTTGTAACTCAATCTAACTGAAAAAATCATCAGGCTTTTTGGACATCCCTAAACCAGATTCCTTCCAATTCCTATAAAAGAGGAAGAAGGAAAATCACATGCTGACATTTGCCCCTTCTAACATCTTTAGAATTAAAAAAAATATTCACTTCAATGAAAATGATCTACGAAGCACTGTACTTCCCACATTACATTCGATTCATAAAAACATCAAATACAGTAGAGAGTAATAAAAACCTACTTCACAGATGGGAAGGATAGTCAAATGGCATCCTTCATCACTAACCTCCTTATCTCTGAAAAAGCCCTCGCCATAAAGCTTGAAAATTTCAGCCACTGAAGTTCCACCAACTTCTTGCTCCACCAATGTATCGCTGTAGCATCCAGATATGTAATGCATAATCAATATGAAAGCAAATCACTCACAAGAAGCTTGCATTAACATATTTGTGCTCAAGATGGATACAAATTATGAATGCCATAATTTTCTATCAGAAAGCATAGTAAAAATTCATATATTGCATGTTCATGCAAATACAATTTATTGCATCAGGAGCTGCAACTCTCCACTAGATTCATTCAACTCCAACAGGCCTCATTATCACTTCAATCTGTTCTTCCAGCCCAGTTCAGCTTCGTAATTGACCTTGGATGCTGGAATAATGATGTGACGATGAGGAAATTGGGCAATATTTTTTCTTCCAATATATTCTTTATTTCCTTGCTCATTAAAATTCAAACCAGAGTACAAATCCTTTGCTAGCTAGCAATTAAATAACAAACCTGTCAGAAAATGCGTAACTCAATTCTTTTGCTAAAATCTTGCCTATGGTTGTCTTGCCAGAGCCCATCATTCCTACAAATGAGCATTTTGATAGATTTAGTATCCAAGCTGAAGAATTGCCAATTATAAAGTGTAAAAAGAAGACACTAACCGACTAGATATATGCATCGTCCATTTAGATGGGGCCGGACCTCTTCTGACTTATTCTGCAATTTTTCCAAATTCTAGTTAGATAAACTTTCAAAGTTGTGCATCGAAGTTCTGTTCAAATTTCATCAATATATCAGAAAGAAAAGCACATATCCCACGTCACCACAACTCTACTTAAGATTTAAGTAAACATATAACAAGAATTCTGCTTGACCTTTAAAAGTAGATCTTTGTCAATAGGATGAAAATTTTCAGTTTCCAATGTCAAACCTACAAAAGGAATATTGGAAAGCAATAAGTCAAAGATCAATCCGTTACTTGCAAGCTGTAGACAAGAAAGAGGAAGACAATATGAGACAGATTATTCATCATGCATGACAAGAACAATATAATAAAACAAATAGCATGTTTTAATCTGGGGCAATTAGTCTTTGTAATGGCAACCTACAAAATAATGTGAAAAAATGTGGATCTGCTCTGCATAGCACTTCTCCTTCGAAGATTTGAAGGCTTCAGATGCTCAAAAGTCCAACAGATGAACATCTAAATGCAGTACTTACGCATTGAGAGACTGGTTAAATAAAAAATATAACTACAAGGAGGATCGATTGCTGAGATGCAATTTTTCAAGGATTTTAGACACCAAGTTTGAGACCATTTTATACATTATCCATGTCAAGCACCTAAAATATCACTCTGGCAACATTCATTTATTTGAAATGATTGTTGTTTTCTTTTATTCCTGTTCCTTTTGTTTACTTTGGAATTTAGAATAAAAGGTAATTCTTAATTCATTGGCCAAAACCAAGAGTTACACACATTGGTCGATTCCACTTAGGAAGTGGACAATGTAACTTTTTCTCTCTCTCTCTCTCTGTCTATGCTTTTCTAAGTCCTACACCAGTTCAATATTGATCTCCATCCCAAGATTAGTAAACAATATCAATGATATTTCTCTCTACTCAATAATTGTATTTAACACCATGATAGAAATCTTATTTTCATTCTCAAATTTTGATCTAATTGGTTTTAGTTGGAGCCTTCTCTAAATCCATCCCTATTTAATGTGGGGGGCCTAATTGTATTGAGAAAGAAGCCATTCAAAGTTTTCTGAGCGTGATATCGAACTTCATTTTTTGGAGATTGAATAGAATAGAACTCATTTCCATTCTGTTACTATTAAACGTGATTATAGTGCAATAAGACTTGAGAGATGTTGATGTTTTTAGAATGTAAAAGGTGATGTTGAAATTTTCAGAAAAAAATTCTATATATCATAACGCGGTAGATGTAGCATAAGACTACTTCAGAGAAATTACTCAATTAAACTGTGTAGTTCATGCTTTCCTAATATTTTTTTTCTTTACAGAAATGGAAATTAAATTAGGACAGAAAATGGATGCAAAGGAATTTACCAAAAACTCTTTCTAGAATCCAAATAACAGTACCTTCTCAAAGAAACAAAAAACAAAATCCAAATATCAGATCTGAAGTTCTGACTACAAATCAAGCTCTAGCCATGAAAAACAATAGAGGCTATATATTGTAGCTAAGCATAATTGCTTAATTGCTTGATCATGTCAGATGCTGTTCCAATCACCATGTGAAGATTCGTAAATGAGAACGCAACTCAGAACATATTCAAACGAATGAAATGACCACGAAGGAAAGAAAAGGGGGGAAAGGACAAAAGAAAAATACGCATTTTCTAATGACACTGGAAGTTCAATATCTCGTGTTACCTGAAATATTCTCACGATAGCAGGAGGCCACAACAGAGATCGTCCTGCATCGATTTGGAAGTCTCAAAGGTTGCTGAAAAGCAGAAACCAGCGCTGGAAGGTTCTGGTGATCAGAAGTTGGCTGAAGAAATCGGACCGAACCACTCGGTTTCCCCACGAACATTCCGGAATGAATCCGGATTGATAAGTGCTGCAAATGTCCTACGTTGGCCTCCATAGTCCCTGCCAGAGCACCTGATCAGTTTCTCAGCTAACTGGATTAATCTTTACCAACCACACACGACCTAAAGGTTATATTGAATATTGATCACGCGGAGATATAGATGAAAAGGAGAGATAGTGGATAAAAAATTCAAAATAATCATCGGAAACAAAATGCAAGAATTCAAATCAACGCCAAATTACATAACAGAAACATCGAAAGGTAAGAAAGCGCGAAACTGACCAGGAAAAGGAAAACAGTTGTCGCTCTTTCAGAAGGAACGAAACTCGTAAAGAGAGCAGAGCTTCAACGATCGAATCGCAAGAAATGTACAGTTCCTGGAGTAAAAAAGATCGGTCCATCCCTTGAGGTTAGAGAGCCCAAACCCAATCAACGTCGCGTAGAACACCACAATCACAAAGAGGCAGGCGAAACAGGATGAAGAACGTAAGAAGGAAACCAAAAGAAGAGCGATGACAAATACCTCGAATCAGAAGCAAAAGCGAGCGATGGGACACCGAACCTGACAAAGGGGATGAACATTGCAATTTCATCCATTTATATCTCTCTGTATCTCTCTCAGAAGTTTCAATGTCACTGATAGCATGATCCATTTTCGTTGGCGCTATAATTACTTCTTCTTCAATTTTCTTTTTACTTTTGCAAATTTTCGAATCTCATCTTTTTTTTGTTTTTTTTTTTTCGAAAAGATTTCGCATCTCACCTTTTAATATATACTATTTTTTTTAATTTATCAAAGTCGAGATTCGACCTTCTGAATAATATAAGTCAATTATGGTAGAATTGACGAAGCTCACTCTTTAGTTGAGAATATATATAATTAATAGTTGAACTATATTATGTTGATATTTAATATATTTTTTTTTTTTTAATTAGCTAAGGTGCCATGAAATTAAATTTCCATCTATGGATAATATTTATGTCACAAATATTCTACACAAAGTATAGTTTTATCTATTACCTTTTTAAAAGTTCATGATTTAATTTTCCACCTCCATCCAACACACATGTTCTTCTTTTTTTCGTTCAACAACATGTGTATATGAGGAAATTTGAACTTCTAATCTTATGATCGATATTATGTCTTAACTAGTTGAACTATACTTAGGTTGACATCTAAAACATTTTTAATTGTTTGATTCAACCTTCAATAATAGATTAAATTTATGATATTGCAATACTCATTCTCTAGAAAAATTCAAATTTTTTTTATTCATTATTTTTTTAAGCAATTTTCATTAATTATTAACTATGTCGCTATATTATATTGCCAACCAAATCATGACTCAATTGGTCAAGGAATATATCATTGACCAAAAAGTTAGATATTCAAATTATTCCACCTAATATGTTATTTAACTTTAAAAAGAAAAACTATGTCCACTATACTTAAAAATGATGTAAACCCATCAAATAAAATAATACATCATTCCGTAATTAATTATATATTTAAGTCTTTTAAGGAAAAAATATGTGCTAGCAAAATAATAAAATTCCTCCCGTGAGTCTAATCTCCATCTAGTAAATATTTTTAAATTGACGACTGTATAAAAATATATTTAAGCATTTTAAAAAATATAAATATATTTAAGAAAATATTCGCTGATTTTTTAAAAAATATATTTACTTTTTTGTTTTTTGGACGAAAAAGATATTTTACTGTTAATGATGTAACAGTTTAATGGTACGTCAGAATTAATGGGTGGGGTTGGTAGGTCGGGGCAGTTGGCTTCTCGGGGGTAGTTTCTGTACTTTATGAAAATCTAGCTTCTAATGCATGCCACGTGTCGGAAAACTAAAATTTTGAATTTTTATTTAATAAATGTTTAATTTTTTTCCCATGTACTCAAAATCTACCCAATAAATTTGTGTTTGCTATGTCTTTTAAAAAATTATTTTTAAGCAAAATACTTGTAAACACTTTTTGAAAAATAATAATAATAAATGTTTGTTAAAATATCATTTTAGTACTTTTAAATGTCTAAAATTTGTCCTTATACTATCGATAAAGCTTAAAATTAATCTCTATTATTAGTTTGTTGTTAAAATTTTCTAAAAAAAGTTAGTACCTATTACCCTTCCTTTTATAAATTTTAGAAATATATTCACATTGTGTCTTTTTTTGCATGAAAATTATTATTATTATTTAACCAATTTTGATAAAAATTGACTTCAAACTAATGGTAGGAACTAATTTTAAGATTTATTGAAAGTACAAGAACTGAAAGTTAAAAATACATAGATTAAAATTGAATGAAACCAAAATATAGGGACCAAAATGGTATTTTAACCCAAAATGTTTTCTCAACAATCACTTTAAGTTTTTTTTTTTTTTTTTTTTTGTTAAAATCTATTTATAGGGTATCTCAAACCATTTTAATTATCTAGAATTTGTAAATGTGTCTTTAATTGGTCAAAAGTGTATTTTACCATTCTTTAAAATTTAACCAAATATTAAAATTTTAAAAAAAATACGTTTAGTTATTCATAAGCAGTTTAAATGACATGTCAAAAGACGCTAAACTTCGCAGTTTTTAAAATAAATTTTGTATGTATTAATTAACATTTCCAAACAAAAAGAAAGTAATGACAAAATCACAAGACAGAATTATGATATATTTTTCAATGTTCAATAAGATTAAAATTTTAAGGAAATATAACACATTAGAAATGTGGGGGTTAACATTTTAGCCTTCAATCTATAGAGAAAGTTATTGTATCTTAATCATCGAATTAAGTTGGATATTAAATTTATCCTATGATTTTGTGAAATCTTCCAAAACGTTCTTATCGCTACCCAATGTTTGTTGTTTTCTTATGTGACATATTTTCTTTAAATGTAGCAAAGAGAAGAGATGCGGTGATATTTAGCGTATAGTATTAGTGAAAGCCAAATTGAAGACTATTAAAGTTTGTGTTGAGTAAAAACCAGAAGAAAATGAATGAATTCTCAAATAAAGATGATACAAGTTGCGTAAAAAAAAGAGCTTTGGAGGTTAGATATGCAATAAGAACCTGTTTAGGGCTTGTTTGGTGGCAATCTGGATTATGTTTTATGTTTTTGGATTCACTGAGTTCGATGAATATGTGTGTTTGCATATGTGTTTTTTGAAAACTGTTTTCAAATTATGTGATCCAAATAGTGAAAATTCTAAAAACAAATTTTTTATGTTTTCATAGTATTCAGATTTTGAATTTGAAATTTTAAAATGCAAAATTATATTAGAAAAAGACTAAAACTTTAATAAATATAGTATTTCATATTATAAACTCAATTTATTTTTGTTAAATTAAAATATGTATAATATAATATATTATAAATTATATGATATTGTAAAATAATAATTATATAAAATTTATAACAAAAACCATGTTCATAAATTAATTAATAATAGATTATATTCAATATAATATATAGTTTTGCAACTAAACTAGTTAATGGTCTATAAATATATTATATAACACATTTTGAACAACTAGTTTAACATCACGTGCATTGCACGTGTTATTCAAAGTTTTTAAATATTTATTAATGATATTTTTTATAAAGTATTTAATCAAATATCAAAGAATGACCAAATGAGTTAGTTATAAATAAATTAAAATAATGAGAAAAATAATAGGTAAAATAATAACATTCAACCAACTAAACTTTAAATTTCCTAGAAAAAACTAAACCCTAAATAAATAAAAAAACACACATATGAATAATTAAATTTGTGACTTTAAAATGATAAGAAAAAGAAAAAACTGGAGCTAACGAAACTTCTAAAAAAAATAAATAAATATTTATATATGAGAATATATTTTGAATATGAAAAAAAAAATCCAACATTGTGGAATTAATTATCGAAATCGAGTGGTATCAATAAGATGCTTTAAAAAAAAACTAAGATGCTTAAGTGAACAAAAAAAGTAAAAGAAAAAAAACTAAGAGTTGTGTAAGTTACAAAAATATCATTCAATATAGTTGTGGTTTTTTTTCTTTTCTTTATGAAATATGTGAAATATGTTTTTTAAGAAAGCAAGAAACTTGTATTAAAATTAATGAATGACCTCTTAAAATTAAATTTATTTATATAGTATCTTTTAAAGCACGATTCTTATTTTGTAACTTTTTTTTTTAAATATACATTTCAAAACGTTTTAAAATTATAGATAAAATTTTACAATCAAAAGTAATATTTTAAAAATCAAATACAAAACTTGATTAAGTGATTAAATTATTTTATCACAAGCACTAAATAAAACAATTTTATAAAATATAAAAAATAATAAATAGTCAATAAATACCACATAAAAATAATTAATAAATACTTTTTTGAGTTTATAAATAAATAAAATGAATCAAGAATAAGTAATTAAATACTAATTAATTTTAAGTTTAAATTCTTTTAACGTTACAAATGTGGGACTGCTTATATAGGACAATGTCAAATGTACATACAGATTAAAATTAGTTAGAAAATAAAAACTCAAAATAAAAATTTAGTTATAAATAAATAAAAATGATGGGAAAAAGAATATGTAAAATAATAACATTCAACCATCTAAATCCTAAATTTCCTAAAAAAAAGTAAACCCTAAATAAATAAATAAAACATATATGAATCTATTAAATTTGTGACTTTAAGATTATGAGAAAAAGAAAAAACGTGGGCTAACAAAATTTATAAAAAAAACAAAGAGGGAATACCTAAAGAAATGACTATTTTAGATCTAGAAAAAAAAAACACCAACCACAAAACAGCATTGTGGAATTAATTATTGAAATTGAATGATATCAACTAAGGTGCAGGTGTAAAAATTAACGTAAAAGGAAAAAAAAAAAAGGCGGATTAACAAAGTTTTCAAAAAAAAATGAAAAAAAAAAAAAAAAACCCTAAAGAGATGACTATTTTATATCTGAAAAAAAAAAAAAAAAGAAATGTCAACACCAACACAATATTGTGGAATTAATTATTAAAATTGAGTGGTATCAACTAACATGATTTGGTGTAAAAAAACGTGGAAAAAAAAAAAGCACCTATGAAAAATTGGAGATGGCAATCTGGAAAAAAAAACTATAGAAATAATTTAGATTGAAACTCTAATTTGATTTGATTTTGAATCGAATTAGATATCTTACCAAATTAAGAATAATAATTAATTCAAATTGTTTTTTAATTAAATTATTATGTTATCGTTGTTTGGATTTGAAATCAAATCGGATTATGATGATTTGACTTAATTTGGATTTGAAATTAAATCAAATTATGACGATTTGATTGATAAGAATTAATTCAAATTATTTTTTAATCAAATTATCTTGTTATTTGTGGATTTGAAATTAAATCGGACTAGAATGATTTGACTAATGTAATTAACTAAAATTTAAAATAGTATTTTGATCTAAAATGTTTTTCAGAAACTCTTGCTTTTTAATATATAATATATAATATATAATATGTAATTAACTAAAATTTAAAAGGGTATTTTTGTCTAAAAATGTTTTGTAGAAATTCTTGATTTTTAATATATAATATAATATAATATATTATAGATATTATATTAGATATACATATTAATAATATATATTACCGATTATATATTTAAAATTAAATTAGATTATGATGATTTTATCGATAAGAATGAACTCAAATTATTTTTTAATCAAATTATCTAGTTATTATTGTGGATTTGAAATTAAATCGGATTAGGATGATTTGATTGATGTAATTTGGATTTAAAAGTAAATCAGAGTATGATGATTTGATTGATAAGAATTAATTCAAATTATTTTTTAATCAAATTATCTTGTTTTCGTTGTGAATTTGAAGTTAAATCAAATTAAGATGATTTGATTGATATAATTAACTAAAATTTAAAGGGGTATTTTGGTCTAAAAATGTTTTTAAAAAACTTTGATTTTTTAATATATTATAGATATAGATTGACTTATTAATATATTATAGATTGTTTAAATTAGAATCCAATTTTTAAATCTGCTACCAAACACATATTTGAAAACATGAAATACAACTTTGTATTCATTTAATCTCTTGTTTTTAAAATTATGTTTTCAGATTGCCTAGCAAACAGACCCTTATTTTCTATCCCAACCATTATTTTTTCCTTACCCAAAAGCTTACTCAATCTTCTCCATTTTTTATCCCAATTGAAACCTCAATAAAGTTAACATAAATGCCAGCTCATTAACTCCCCCTATTATGTCCAAAGAATATATGCCAAATAAAAAAATTAACATACAGTAAAGTTATCGATACTACGAGAGATTTAACCAAACCAAAGAGACTATAATTAAAATTTTAAAACCATGCATACTCAATTGATCAAACTAAGCTCATGCTGTAACTACTAAAATAATATTTTGACCTAAATTCAACTGCACTGATGTTAAACTGACATGAACACAAAAGAATATAGAGGAAAGGTATAACTTAACTAGATTTTTGGTATATTAGGTTAAGAAATTTATCTTTTCTAAAAAAACAAAATATTAGATTAGAAAATAAGATAGAAATATATGGCATACTTGGTAGGCAATCTAAAAACATAATTTTGAAAATAAGTGTGATTCAATAAAAACAAAGTTTATTTCATTTGTTTCATATATGTGTTTGATAACAGATTTAGAAATTAGATTCCAATTTAAACAATTGTTCAAAATATTCTATAATATATTTATAGACCATGAAACTAGTTGTAGTTGCAAAACTAAATATTAGGTTGAATATAAACCATTATTAATTAATTTATAAACATATTTTTTGTTATAAATTTTGTATAATTATTATTTTACAATATCATATAATTTATAATATATTATATTATACATATTTTAATTTAATAAAAAATAAATTGAGTTTATAACATAAAATACTATATTTATTAAAGACTTTATCTTTTTTAATATAATTATGCATTTTAAATTTTCAAATTCAAAATCTGAATACAATGGAAACGTAAAAAGAAATGTTGTTTTCAGAATATCCACTATTTAGAGATCACATAATTCAAAACAGTTTTCGAAAACATATCTGTTAAACGTATATTTAGTAAATCTGAAAACATAAAACAAAATCTAAGGCCCTGTTTGATAACCATTTGGTTTTTGGTTTTTGGTTTTTAAAAATTAAGCCTATAAATACTACTCTCACCTATGGTTTTACTTGTTTTGTCATATACTTTTTGCCTATGTTTTCAAAAACCAAGTCATGTTTTGAAAACTAAAAAAAGTAGTTTTCAAAAACTTATTTTTGTTTTTAGAATTTGGCTAAGAGTTCAAATACTAAACGGGGCCTAAATTATCTACCTAGCATGCCAATAGTGATCCATGACATAGTTTGGTAGCTTCAATGTTTTGACCAAGCCTATTTGTTTGGCTCCTTCCTCAATCATAGTTACAGATAAAGTCATTTTACCTACTCCATTCCAATCACACCTACCACCACCGGGCCCCAAGCTTTTAACCTTTTTCCACTCGAGACCAACAAAGCAACTGCCAAAAAAAAATAATAATTAGCAATGTAATTTTTGTTTCTTCCTTCTTTTATTTTTTGCCCTTTTCTTCTTTTTTCCCTCGCTTCTTTATAGTCTCGACGTCTTGTCCTTCCTTTTATTTATTCATCATACCAAACTATTGTGTATACATCAAATAATTATTAATTCGTGAAATATATCAATGTGTGGACTTAATTAAGTCTATTATATGTATCATTTATATTTAATTCATTTTTAAAAAATAAACTAAGAGAAAAAATTATCATTGTACTTTGAGATGCAAGTTCACCAAAGCATATTAAGCGTGGAGTTTAAGTGAAAGTTGAATTGGAATAAAAATTGAAACCTAGAAGTTTTGTCCACAGTACTATTAAAATCTATGAGTTTGTCCAGCAGTACCATGCTTAACAAATCCGAACAAACATGAGTTTAACACCTTAAGCCAAATTTACCCAAATCTAAATCCTCGCCACAAATATCTCTTCCGTGTTAGAGATAGAAGTGAGAAATTGAGGCACATATAGATAGTCAGGTGGTTTATACTTTATATATATATTCCTATTATATTTCAATAGAACTCAAGATTCAAATATTACGAATGGAATATAATGTAGACATTGTCTTTTTTTTTTTTTTTTTTTCGGATAAGGTATTGTCCTTCTAACCGCGGACAAAAATATCAAATCTAGAAAAAGAGAACTGGTCTAATATCGTCAAAAGTCTTGGTTTTTTTTTTCCTTCCTCCTTAGGCTATTAACCAAGGGAAAGGCTCCCATTGTTTTAGCTGTTTGAACATTTCTCCTGTAATTGCTATTCAAATAGAAAGTCGTCCATTAAATACGAAACAAATTTAAGATATCTCTTGTGATTCGTAGTTTTGAACTTCACATGAAATTTATAATTAACTACCATGACAAGAAACTTGTCAATCATGCAAATATTAAATAAAAATGATATTTTTAAAAAGGGTAATTGCAAATAAAATGCATACCAGTGAGTCCCCCCAAACTTTAGAGTAGTTTGTTTTTTTTATTTTATTATTATTATTTTTCCTCTTTTAATTCGGCGAGACAAATCACCTAAACCCAATGCATTTATTTACATTGCCTCGTAGTTTTTTCAATTAATCTGCAACTGATTGATTCAAGGCAGGATTAATGAAACGGCAGCTGGTACAGGCAAGAACAAAGCCATCGTACAAAATCCAAAAATATAATACAATTGTTCAGTTCTAATCAGCAAGACAAATAAAGGACAACAATAGAGGTATTCGTACCAAAGCAATTAATACAATGACCTTTCAACTTACAAGTGGGCCTGCTCCAGAGGTCTTCAAGACTATTTCAGGCTTTCACGCAGCAGTTGAAGCAGCTTAGAATGCTCTTTCTTGTCTGGCCAAAAAACCAAAACCAAAAATATTCATGTAAGAATTATCCAAAAATACACTTTTCCATACTTTTTCAAAAAGAATGAGGTTCCAGTCCCATTGTCTTGTACAAATTTTGATAAGATTTTATATCTAAATAAAACATAAAAAGATAGTACACTAGTTCAGACAAGTTTGAACCCACATATTCAGATTTTGCTAAGAACCCAAATCTCTTGAGCCAGAGGTCTGTCTCCCCATATTTTTGGGCTGGAGGTTCAGTTTACAACTTTATACAAGTTCAACACTACTGAACTAGCCCATAGTTTTTCATCTAAATACAGGGAGACAGAAGATTTGGAAACTGTACCTCCATCCTCCCCATATTAGCATATCCCCCCTCTCTCTCTCTCTCTCTCTCTCTCTGCAGTTCTTCTTTCCCCGTTTCACACAATTTTTTAATCCTCCAGGATGGGATGAGCATGATAGTTCATACTACTTTTGGGAGGCATTCAATTTGGATAGTAAATTATAAAAGTATTTTCTTCACTACTCAATAATGTCACCCATTGATTTATTAAGTAAAATGTAATGAAATTTTTAGTCAATTTTAGTTTAAGTTCTAATTTTTTACCTGCCAAATAATTAATAAATAAATTTTCAAATTAACTTACACCACTTCCAACTTAACAAACTCATTTCTTTGCACAATCCGAACATAGATTACATAGACCTAGAATTAACAAACTCATCCTTTTCAATAGTCCAAACACAAACAACACAAACTGAAGTTTTAAAACCCCAGAATTAATAAACTCAGACAAGCAAGCACCCTCCCCTCCAAATCATTAACACCGAAGAGCTCAACCATCTAAAATCCTGTGTTTTTTTCTCTTTTCTTTTTTTTTTTTTCACCTCTTGTTTTAATAATTTCATGGTTTCATTACAATAATATGAGAAACAACCCACTACCCAAAACCAAAGAAGCGGCTAAACTATGAAACACATTACAATATGAACTGAGTTAGTCGCTAGTTTGACTAAATTTGAATACAAATAAAATTAAAATAAAAGCATATTTCTAAGTTCTAACCAGGTAAAATATCTAAATCCCCAAACCAATTAAAATCTAAAACCTAATTATAATTGATATAATAAAATAAAATAGGTTCGTAAAAATTTTTATTTATTTTTCATTCTGTCTGACAAGGCAAGCCAACCAGCATCTTATCTATTTGAATTTAGAAGTTGCTTTGTCCAAAGTAATTAATGCGGTACACTGGACAACTGTTCTTGTTTAATGCAGAAAAACATTCGGTGATACGGATAATGAAAGACACATCAACGAAACATAAACCAAGAGTGGTGAGAAATTATCAGCGTTAGATGTCATATTGTGGCTGACCATCAAAAATATGATCACCGTCCCCTTCAATTGAAACCAAGAAATTATGTCTAAAACTAAACATCTATGGTCACGGGAGGTCGGTCAGCCACAATAAACCAACACACCCAATAATTTCTCAACCACCCTTTATTTAGCTTTAATTGAAATGAAAGAAAATAGAATAAAAATCATTAGACATTGACATAAATTAGAATCTGTCCTTGGTAGGGAAAATGTGCTTCTCTTCACCTTCCCCGTACAAGAAAAGAAAACCTGTTCGGCCGTTCCTTAGTATGAAATAGGATTAAATTTACTACCTTAATATCAATCTATGAGAGATATGGCAGCAAACACCAGATGAATGCCCACCACTTATGCTTTCTAGTGGGCTAGGTGCGAAGGGGACCCAGCCCCCGACTTGTTCCACAAACCTAACTTTAAGTCAATATCTCTCTCATTCTAATTGAAACAGTACACACTACCCGCATAAAATCTAAACGATGTACAAGAATCATGGTGACTGGTTCTTTAAGTAGGCTAATGAATAATCTAAAATTCCGCCTTCAACTGAACTGATATGATGACAAAACGCTTTCAGCTTCTTAAACAATTTATTTTAATCCTTTTCCAATCACCAATTGGTTCTATTGCTCTTGTTTAAATTTTATGCCTGAAACAAGGCATAGGATGTATCATTACAGACGTGATTAACATTAACAAAGAGTAAATGAGAATTCTCTTCTCAAAAACTGAAACATGTTTAAGCTTGTTTATAAGCAAGCATGAAGCATGTTTCACTTCGCCAATATAATAGCTAACCTTCTAATAATCCAAACAGTAAAACCAATGGGTTGCTCTAGCAGTTAAACAAAGAACCAATTTGACTAAATTTCAAGAGCCACGATGAGTTATGCTCATTAAACAAGATATCAAATAGCAAATATGGGAAGTCAACGAGATCTTTTTTTCTATATATCTACACGTAACTATAGGTGTCCGGAACAATTACCTCATCCTAAAACATTTAGGGGGAGATCTGATATCCAAGGAATTAAAACTTTCATTAGCTTATTCATCATAAAATTAGATGACACTTCAGGAAAAGTGTTTCTTTTGACCTTGAGACTTTTAGGTTTATATTGATATTGATTTTTCCACAATCAATAGCTGTACTCACAAGTTAATGGATAATAGCAGACAGCATGGACCCACAAGTTTGATAAAGAACCTTCCAGGCACATACAACACATTGATGTAACCCAACCCAACCCAACCAATTCTTGAGTTGTCCAAACGGTATGTGCTTAGAAGAACATGCAAATCCCTATCAGACAATCAAAAAGTTCCTAATATCAAATCTTAGGGAGGAGCAAGAATCTTACTGGTGGGGGATGGTGACTCTGATGATAGGGGTGATGGTTTTCAGTGGGGAAAGAGTCTGTTGTGGCTGGGGGAGCTCCTACGGCAATGAGCTCCTCTTCATTTCCAAGACTCGCCCGAGACACATCTCTCTTGTTTTGTTTCCTATTTTCCCTAATTTTTGAGAAATCAAGAGAGTAGTCAGGCACCTGTCCCTTCTGGTCCCAATCTCCAAACTGTGGCACTGAAAGCCAGGGAGCAGTTTTCTGCAGAAAACAAAAGTAACGCATCGCTAAGTTGAAGCCAAGAATGTCAGTTACATCTTAGATTTTTTTTTTTTAAACACCAATTAAAAAACTCTATCTATAGCTTTTCTATTTTAAAGCACTAACATATTTATTGCCACCAAAAGCACACACCACATCAGAGATTTGCACAGTAATCTCTCATTGTCTAATTCATTACTTGCCTCTCATTAGTATTCGAGATATAACAAGCGCAGAGTATCGGAAACTGACCATCATAGGTTTCTCTTTTATCTGTTTCCAATTTACTATCTTATTAGATCCAACAAAATTCCTTCTTCTATTTTCTTTTATAAATTAAATTAAAGTTCGATTCGTCATCTGTGTGAGTGTAATAATTGGATAAGTTTTTCCAATTTCAAAGTCAGTGACAGCAACTTTTCTAAAATCTTATTTTTCAGTCTTCAAAAACATGCTAAAATATAAATACAAAAGTCAATGGTTGAAATAGAAGAGCAGCTAATAAGCTAAACCGTTGAAATTTTGGAACAGGAAAATAATTGCCAAGAGGATGGAAGAAAAAGTTGACAGGTTTGAGGTTTGACTGCTTCCCAGCTTAGAAAAAGTAACTTGATCGCCTCCGTGAATTAATCATAAACGGTTAAAAAGCAAAAGCATATCGCCAATTTGTCCCGTGACAAAACACAGACGTCCAAATCCAACCAAGGTAGCGAACTAATCAAATTACGTTTCTGAATTTTAAAAGCAATGTGAGAAAAAGAAAAATTAAATCTCAGATTTCAAACAGGAAAATAAAAATACATATGCATGTGCAAGATGAAACGCCACAAAAACAGCGATGATTACGCTCAAAAGAAACAAATAACAGAGCAACATTTCAAACTCAATTCACAGTTTGACCAGACAAAAAAAAAACAAAAAAAACAAAAAAAAAAAACTAATAATTACGACATTCTAATGCTTCGACGATCATTTTCATTAGGCGAGGTTAAGCACCAAAGAAGCAACAATCTAACCTCTTCAAGAGTCGCGCCTAACTATTCAACTCAGATCAAGAAACTTATGCATTTCCTCTCTTTTACAAGCAAAGAACGCAAAGACCAAAACGAAACCCTAGGTTTTCTCTAAGGAAACAAACATCAACAAAAACAGAGCAAGGAACAAGAAAAAGAAAAATCACAGAAGACAGAGAGAAAAACGACCTCCTTCCGATCATCCATGGTATAGACTGCAAGACCTTAGTTCACAACAGAACGAAGAACACCGGAGAAGAAGACGCCTCAGGAAGCAAGAGAAGAGTTCGAGTTCTTTCCTCTGCGAAGAGGATTGAGAGTGAAAGCGTGGAGCAAAAGCAAAGGAGGAGCACCGGGAAATAACACTGGAGTTCTTATGTTCTTCTTCTTCTGATTAAAAAACAAAAGGAAAATATAAATGGAAGGCTCTGTTGAGTTGAGTCTATACAGGTCTCTGAATAGACGATAATGGGGCTCTGCGTGTTGCAATATTACGATCATGCCACTCCAGCACTGGTCTTGGCTGTTTCGGTGCGGCCTTCGCTGGTTCTCAGGCTTTTACAGTTGTATGTTTAGCCTTACCAGGAATTTTAAAAATATATTCTATATCATGGCGCTTACGCGGATTGGAGTCATTGGACTGTACCCAACGACGACGTTTTCTTCCCTCATAAATTAAGATTTTTTTTTTTTTTGAAAGATAAGATTGGGAAATTTTTATCGTGGCAATGGTGTGATTCATCAAATAAACTAAGGACATGTTTGGAAATGATTTTAGAAATAGTGATTTTAGCACAATTGATTTATTTATAATTGATTATATGAAAAGTGATTTTCATACAATCATTTTAATGTTTGATTCTACACTTTTAATAGTGATTTTCATGCAATTAAAAGTGACTTTCAATGATTAAGGGCATTTTTGAGAGTGACTTTAAAATAAGTATTTTAAGCTAAGTGATTTAATTATAATTAATTTTGTAAAAGTTTTAGTTATAAATCATTTTAATATTTGGTTCCACTCTTGTAAAAGTGATTTAAATTTAATTAAAAATATTTTTTAAAACGATTAATGTTTATTTTCAAATGTGATTTTAGAACCATCAAATTACTAAAAAGAGTATTACATTTGAAATTAAAAAAAAAAAAATTAGAAGGTGGTAGAAAAAAGTTATACTAAGAGAATTAAAAAATTAAGAGAGAAAAAAAAATAAAGCTAGAGAAAATTAAAGTTTCAAAGAGAAAAACATGTTAAAGACATGGAAGGATAGAAATTTTAGAGAGATGGACAAAAAAAATTAGAGAGAAAAATTTAATAGAGAACAAAAAAATCGAAAGATAGAGAAATAAATTTAGACAGATATACAAAAAAATTTGAAGAGAATGATAAAAAATTTAGGGAGAAAAACTTTAATGAGAATAAAAAAAGTTCAAGTCAGAGACAAAAAATCTCAAGAGCAAAAAGTTATACCAAGAGGTCAAAGATAAGAAAAAAAAAAGTTAAAAAGATACAAAAATTATAGAGAGATGAACGAAAAAATTTAGAGATAAAAAAAGTTAGAGAGAGTTAAAATCATTGGCGAGAAAAAAAAAGTGAGAAAATGAATAAAAATGTTAAAAAGAGAATAAAGTAAGAGATAGACATTATAAAAACTTTAAAGAAAGAAAAATTGACATCTTTTAAATAATGATGGATGACCTCAATGGTGACGGTTTTGAGAATACATGTTTTTTGATGGAAATTAATGAATTTTTATAAAAGATGACGGTTTTTACCCATCACAAAAAAGTAAGCTTGTTTTAAAATATAAAATAATAGTCATTTTAAAGACAAAATCACTTGGGAATCACCTCCCAAGTGATTGACCGGAAATCACTTAAAGTGATTTTGGATGTTTCCAAAATCACTTTCTTATCATTGTCAAACATCACAATTTCGAAGGAAAATTGATTTTTGGCATGTCAAAAGTGATTTTAGACATTCCAAAATCACTCCCAAACATGCCCTAATACATCTGTCAACTTTTTAATAAAAATTGCAAACACTCTCTTACTACTGTAAAAATTCTTTATAAGATTAAGGGTTTGATTGAATTACCTTTTAATTTAAGTATTTTTTTTAAAAATGCACGTTTTTAAGTTTTTTTTTATAAAAACTGTTTATAATTAAAACATTCAAATGTTTGGTTATATTTTTTAAAAAATGTTTTTATACACAAGTTTGTTTGGTTTGCTCTACACTCAAAATGCTTCTACTAAGGTCAAGTTACTATAAATGACAACTATTAAGTACTATGAACTAGTAAGTTCAAATTTGTATTTAAAATACTATGAACGCCCATCGACCACCGCTGGAGTGGTTGCCCACGATGATCGCCGACGGTGGGGTGGCGGTGGGCGACAGTGGGCATGGTGGAAGTGAAGGCGGGGAGGAGAGAGAAAGATGAGAGAGATTTGGATGGGGTAGCATGAGGTATTTTGGTGATTCCAAGTTAAACACCTAGAAATCTTTTTTCTAAAATTTGGTTTCAAAGTCTTTCACTCAAAATGACTTATTTCTCAAACTCATTTTTTAAAAAGTCATTTTGAGTGGTTGCTAAACACTACACTTCTTAATGAGTTGGTTTTTTAAAACAAAATTAAACACTTGAAAAGGTAATCCAAACATGCCCTAAGAATTTGAGATAAAAATATATTAAATGGTTTATAATTTTTCAAGTAAATCTCAATTTGGTATCTAACCTTTTAAAATTCTCAATAAGATATCATCGTAAAAATTTTGCTAAAATTTGTTAACATAAAGTTAATTTATGCTTAAATTATTTTTTATAAACATATTTGACATATAAATATGTTAATCGGATGATACTTGACAGACACAATATAACCAATCCATTAGTAAAATTTGACTTGAATATAAACAACATTTTTTTAATATGTTAACAAAACAATAATTTTATGGCATATCAGTTATATATTAATATTTCTTTTTATAAAGTGACTTAAGTGATATTTTTAATATACTAGTTAAAAGATATGTGTGATGCACGTGAAATTTCATTGTTTTAATTGAAAGTAAAAAAAAAAAAAAATAGTGCCTAAAAGTATATATTTTTTGTTTCAAGTTAATTTAGAATGAATATGAAATGAAAAATTATATATATCCTGTCTTTTATTTTGTTTGTTTTATTAATAATTGATTTTATTTTAACAATATAAACTTTATTTTAATTTGGTTATTTTGTCTGAAAAAAAATCATTTGTAAATGACACAAAGTTTCCAACTATAAATATCATTTTGGTCAAGTCTTATTCCAATCCTATCTCATATACTTTCAATAAATCTTAAAATTAGTCCCTATTAATATTTCCAAAAAAAAAAAAAAAAAAAAATAATCTCTATTAGCCATCTCTCTATAAATTTTAGAAACATATTCATTTTTTTCATTGAAATTATTATTATTATTATCAAACCAATATTGATAAAAACTAACTTTAAACAAACCATAAAAGTTTCTCCCTCGTAGCTCATTTTGTATAAAGTTATTTTTTTTAATGTTTTTGTGTTTCTTCGGTTGGTTAAAATTTCAAAAAAACTTTTAAAACAACCTAAAATAACATATGCTAAAATAAACGTTTATTTACTCTTATTTTATCAAGTTGACCAAACAATTATATTGAAATATATGTTAAATCATTCTTGTCAATTTATACATTCTCTCCGATCAATATACCACCTTAACATCTATATAACAATGTTCATAACATAAATTTATTATAATCAACATTGTTGAATATAAAAAGAAAAAAATGAAACTTCTTTAAAAACTAACACAATCATCAAAATTTTAAACTCAACAAATCTAATTAATTTATCCATGAGAAATAGACTTAAATATTTTGTGATATACAAAATAATTGAATATTTTGGGAGAATTATCCATTCAGATTTTAATATATGAATATCCAAGAGAGAATCACTCGTTGAGATTTTCATTATGTGATCTATTATTTACTAACAAACTTTGAGATTCAATTTCACACACATATATATATTACACGAATGTTTAAATAATATATAAAATTGAATTAAACACCACACATTTTATTTAATTCAATATTCAAAACGAAGGGAAAAAATTGTTGACACACATACCATTCCATGAAATTTCAATTATAATAATGTAATATTGTACAAATATATTTTATGTTTTTTTCAAGTTAAAAAATGTATTTTGTGAACAAATCCATATTATTTGATTATAAAATTTCCATATAAAGAGGTGAAAAAAGTAAATTGCATCTTATTAAGCGATTTTTTTTAATTACTAAAAATTTATCGTGAAAAACCAATCCATTAGGTTTTCTTGTCGTCAATTGCCATGTGCAAAAACTAAAGCTCCCATGATGAATTCCAATATATCACATGATTGTTGATAATTAGTTTTTATCATATAGTTAAATATAATTTCAATTTGGCACGAGTGAACAGTGGCAATCTAACCTATTAGTATATGAATTATGCACAAATGCAGAAAAATCTGAAGACAATTGAATTGTGAACCTTAATGACAAAGCTAGAAAACCTCACCTCTTGCATATTTTTTTGATGATTGAATGATCAAAAAACAATCAATATAATAATCTAAGAAGATCAATATAATAATCTAAGAAGAGTGATAGGTAGTAGAAAAAAATTACATATACATATTAGACAAACTGAAAAAACGAAGTTAAAACAAAATTCTTAAAAAAAAAAGAAAAAACAATAATAATAACATAAAATAAAAGAAACTCCTCTTCCTCAAAAAAAAAAAAAAAAAAAAAAAAGAGCGATAGATAGCAAATCAATCCACGAATATGAATTTAGGAGATGTTGATGGAAATAACTTTGTACGAAAAAATTCAGTTGTGGGATGATACACTATATATATTTAATCACAATAGATTAGAATCTATTACTTTGTACAAAAAAATTCAGTTGGGGATGATACACTATATATATTTAATTACAATAGACCATAATCTATTATTTTGTTTAAACTTATTCAAATATGTATTAAATAGATATTTAAAAATAATAAATTCTATTTGAATGATTTATTTGATATCAATAAATAATAATTGACTAAAAAAAACTATGTCAACTAAAAAAATATTAAAATAAAATTGTATCAGAAAAATATTATTAAATTTTATTTGTATATGCTATCTAATAAAAGTATTTTATTTTAAAAATTAAATAATAAATAATTACTGATTAATTTTAAATATTTAACGAACTAAATCGAATTTTTCAATTTAGGCAAAAATAAATTTATACTCCCAAACTTTGAGAGTTATATCAATAAAAACTCCAAACTAATAATTGTATCAATTTAAAACCAGAACTTTCGTAACTGTATCAATTTACACATTATGTTAAATTTCATTTGAAAAACGTTAGTTTACACGTGTGCAAATAAGTGAATCAATTTAGGCCATTAATTTGAAAATCGTTCATGCATCAATTCTCACACGTTTGTAGACTTCTTAAAAAATCTAGACCCTCCATTTGAAAATCGTCAATTATCTTAAACGAATAGTCTAAATTGATTCACTTATGAAAACTCATAAGTTTAATTGATGTAATTATAAGTTTGCACATGTGTAAACTAACATTTTTGAAACAAAATCTTACAGAGGGTGTAAATTGATACGCTAATAGAAGTTCAGGATTTGAATTGATACAGTTATTAGTTTAGAGTTTTTATTGATGCAATCCCAGAGTTTATAGGTATAAATTGATTTTTGTCATTTCAATTTTATAACAAAAATTACATGTGTAATAAAATAATAAATTAATCTGATTTTTTTATTAGAACAATAATGATAGGTAATGTAAATAAGAGCTAGTAAAAGTTAATAAAAATGTTGAGGTTTCGTTCAAATAATTTAAGGCGAGTTTACAAAAATAATAATAACAATAATTTTAGGCGAGTGTGTGTGTGTTTTTTTAAATATATTATTTTGGGGGAGAGATGAAAAATGACTAAAATAGTTTAAGCTAGATGGGCAGTTAGAGAAAATTAAGTGGAGAAAAGGTGGGAAAACTTTAGGAGATTTAATAGAAATTGTTTCAATTGTATTTGGCAGGGTATAAAAAACTCATGTTTGTTTCTAAAACTTATTTAATTATTATTCAAGGATAAAAACATCCTCTGCAATCTAAAATTTTATTTAGGCTAATTGCGTGCTTCGAAATATATAGCAAGTGGTTTTTTTTTTTTTATCAAATTGATGGTTAAACAATATATTCAAATATTAATTAGAATTTATCAAATAACTAAAATACCCCTAGCAACCCAACTGATGAAAATCCTAAAAATAAATTTCAAATTCAAATCAAAACAATCCAATAAAACAACAAATATTTAATCTTTCAAACTAACAAAATTAAAATCAAAATAAAAAATCAAAAGCAATTGAAAATCAAAAACACCGTGGACAACAAAAAAAAAAAAAATCAAAATTATAGAAGAATTAAAAGTCTTCCTAATTAATTAATGAGAATAAAACAACGATTATTTGAAACACTCAAATCATGTATTTAATATACACAACTACAAAATATTAGAAAGAAAATCCCTAACATTTACAATCATAGAGTAAATAAATCATGTCAAAATTTCGCCTACAAACATCAAATCCAAGCCTACACCTCTCCCCTAGTGTGGTCTATTAATATCGCTAACATTTCCAATCATAGAGTAAACAAATCATGTCAAAATTTCGCCTACAAACATCAAATCCAAGCCTACACCTCTCACCTAGTGTGGTCTATTAATATTGTTACCTTGTCGGTGTATTTGAACCATCTAGACTATCGACCTCACAGTGTCTATTACAATGCAGACGTCATTGGCACATGCTAGTGGAAAAAACAAATTTAATACGTATCTTTGCAAGACCTAATTATAGTAGATTTATTCGACCCATCCCAAAGTTAGAGTAACAATATGATTAGGGCCAAGGTGAATTTTACTCCCAATGAAATCCGTGAGGTGTTGTATGCTGGAATCTAACGGAATCAATGCAGCAACCATATTGAAGTCATGATAATACTTGTTTTCGTCCCATTTTCCATCGTACCATATTTCGGGATAGGTAGAAACTCAAAAAATAGACTGTAAATCTCTGAAGAAAAACAGAAACTTGAAGTGGTTCAACAATGAAAGTCAACGCTAAACTGAAAAACATAAACTCTATATTGTAAATCTCTAAAGGAAAACATAAATTAAGGTTATGCCAAACATAAAATACCACATTTGGTATTAGAATTGAAAGGAAATAAAAAAAGAGATACCCGTAGAATCAAATAAAAATATAACAGATTTAAAAATATAATCTAGATTTTGTAAGTGAAAAATACGATTAGGGTAGGAATTTGCAATTTGAAAATATAAATTTTAGGGGAGGCTGAAATCCACGTTATAGTTTTTGTTAATCATGGCCTCTCTTCTCGTCGACAATTTTAAAGAGGTAGTCACATTGTGACGACTTCATCAAATAATTTGTCATCTTTGTCAGCATAGTTGCATGGGTAAAAAGGAAAGGAAAAAACGATCCATGGCTATTTTTCATTAAAAAGGATCTTTGATCATTTTTCAGAACGAGGCTGTAATTGTGGCCATTTAGTACAATTTTCCATTTTATTATCTTTTACTTGGGACTTTTTTCTTTGGCAAATGAAGAAAGAGAGAGGAGAGAGAGGTCTAAAATTACTCATGAATTACTTTACAGTAGATCTGTAAATTAATTTTAATTGTTTTAAATTATGATTTGTTTATTAATTAATGATCTAATATAAATATTTTAATTAAATCTAATAATTAATTTTTTTTCACAAGCAAAACCTATAAAACAAAACACATATTTAACTGTCTAGAGATTAATTATATTGCATATCCAAACATAGACATTTAAATCTAAGGTTTTTAACTTTCAAATATTTAATATCAATATCCATAATATAATTTATGCGATCCAAACAAGCCTTAAGATTTGACAAGAGACATCTCTCGATTTTTTGTTGTTTGAAAAATCAAATTTTTGAATACCCAAAGCTGTTTGACGATGAAATTTTCGAATATGAAAGTTCTTAAAGGTAGGGAGTCTATAACGCCTCGCATTTTCAAGTTAGCATTATTTTTCCATGTTTATTTATTATTTTGGATTTTCCTCCCCTTGTTGTGATTAATCTTAGATTAATTGGTCATGTTGAAATGTAGTTTGTTTTTTGAGTTAATTTTTACCTTAGAAAGTTAGTAAATTGGCTTTAAGGTCCTAGCAAATGAGACCAAGACCCTAAGAAATCAAAAACTTTCCTTAGTGAAAGAGCTATAGAGTAGTAACAACCGACCACTTGTGAAAGAGTGGCTTGAGAAAGAAAAAGATGGAACCAAGGCAAAGTATTTGAAGTTCTTAGACCTAACAACTTTCGAGGACAAAAGTTTTTATAGGTAGGGAGTTTGTAATGCACTGTACAATAAAATTAGGCTATTTTTAGAGTTAATTCATGCCTTGAATGTCTTTTGGTTCGCTAATTATGGATTAGTTGGACTTGGTTGTTTTTTGGGTTTTAATTTGGAAAATTAAAAATTATAGTTTTAATCCATTATATTGGAAAATTTATTATTATTATTGTTTTTTTTTTTTTATAAATTTTGGAATTTTTATAAATTTCGAGATTTAATTTTAAATCCTCATCGTCAAGTTCAAAGATGAATCAAAATCTTTTTTCATTTAGGATTTTCCAAATCTTTTGAGTTTAAATTTTAGATTATAAAAAAGACCCTTAAACTTTGTAATTTGTTTAAAAAATACCTATATTCTTTAAAAAGTTGCAATATTACTCTCGACCTTTTATAAATGTTTCAAACTACCATTGGAGTAGAAATCCTGTTGGATGAAAAATTGACGTGGCTGTAACTTAGAACGATGTGACAGTGATTAGGATGTTTGTCTGGATTAAGTATGAGAGAACAACATTTAAATACATTGACTTTTTGTCTAACATTTTAACGAATTTTCTACTCCAAGGACAGTTTTGAAATACTATTAAAAAATCAAGGGTATTTTATAAACAAATTACGAAGTTGAGGGTCATTTTTTAAAATTATTTTGCCTATTTATTTATTTATTATTTCTTTAATTAAGGAAGATTAAAGAAAAAGAGGTAAAAAAAAAGAGGAAAGAAACTCACCTTCACCCACACGCTCCGGCGTTCTCCACTCGCGACAACGGCCTTCCAATTAACGGCGTTTAAGCAGCGACGCGCGCGACCCAACCACGTTTCCGTCGATACTCGCGCTCTGCCAGCGAGCCTTCAGCATTTCGGACCTGCAGCTTCTCTCCCGCGCAATTCCGGCGAAAAATCAGGTTGATTTCACGAGTTCCAGCAAGGCCCACTCGATTTCGGACCTCGAAATCGCTTCAGATTGTGACCTACGCTTCGATTGACCTTGGATCTGAATACCCATAGCCCGACGGCCTCAGATCTGCGTTTTCGGACCCTTTCGAACACCAACCAGCATTAGTTCGAGCTTGTTTGGAGTAGTTCAGTAAGATTCAGCATACTTGACCCTTTCGAATTCGTTTAAAGTGTTCTAAAGTATGTTAGATCGGTCTCTAACTCTTGGAAACTCTTTGTTTAACACTTCTCAGCAAGTAATCAAATTCGTTTCGGTGAATTTTAGGTATTAAGACTCTCTTTAGACCCTTTCGAACTCAGTTAAAATAGTTTGGATCGATCTCTAACCTTGAATGCTCTTTGTTTTAGGCTCTGAATCAGTTTCGGAGTGTTCGAACTCAGTTGAAGGGTGTTTTTTGGTAAGGACACCTCTTTGGAATCCTCTTTCAGTTTCTATTCAAGTCTTCGAACTGATTTCTAACCTTTAGGTGCTATCTTTTTTGCTTAGGAGCTTTTCGAATTAATTTAGGAAGCGGGCTAGGACTTTTGTAAGTGGTTCCTCTTCTCTTGTGTCTGTTTGCTTGTGTGCTAGCATGCTGGGTGTCTTCATTGCATATATTTATAGTATATATGAATTTTTATAAATATTCATATGAAAATCCCTGGCCATTGGAAGTACTGGTGCAAATAAGAGAGTACATGAGAACTTCCATTTGTATTCTTCAACTTCTAATCCTCTAATGAAAGCTCAGTTTTCCAGAAGTTGAAGTAGGGGATTATGGCATTATGATTTTGGAAGCCTTCAACAAGGAGTTACAACCCCAGTCAAGATTTGGCCCTTCATGGAGTTCTAATCCACTTTGCTATGTTAAGTCTAGTGCTGGATTTAATACACATTTCAAGAACACAACCCTCTGGATCTTTAGTCCTTAAAATAGAAAACCTCCGATTCTATGAAATATAATTTTGATCAAGCAGCTATTGTTACTATCCAATATCTGTTTGAAGCCAATAATCAAGTTTACAGTTACATTGGTAAGAAAAAATCTTTAAAATTTGGAGTAGACGAAAAGTAATATGCAGAAATGAATCGGTACCACTATTACTATCACTGACAACAATGGTAATCTTTGGCATTTTGATAAGATGCTCCCAAGTAAAAACTACTTTTGGCAACAAAAATACAATTATTCATTGAAAGCAAATCAAGCAAATCAACTAAAGACAAAACAAAGAGTACAACTTGCTGAAAAAGAAGAATATAGTCCTAAAGTAACAGGTCCACAAGGTGCTGGCTAAGATTATGCTCTCCTTTATGATTGAATCATGCAATAGACCCAAGTGAGTAATCTACGGCCATCTCCAAACAACATATCTACTTGAAACATCATCCAACATGAACAAGAGGAAGGGATTAGAAGACTCTCGCACATTTACAACCTAGAGGTTCTAAATTTATGTCAAGGCTTTAATCACGACCAAGAGGTTGAGTTCTCTTTTTTTTCTCTTGTTAATTCCAGTACCCACATTGTCTAAGCCTTGATTTTTCATTTCATTTAAGTATTATCGAAAATTGAAGATATTTCATTAGTACTTCAAATCCCCCTTATGACATTTTTATCTTGGTATAGCCATTAAGTATAGGGTCTTTTTCTTTGATTGATTTCTCATTTGATCCTGCCTTATAATATACTTTTTCCAATGAAATTTCTTATGGACACTTAGCCCTTACCCTCCAAAGACATTCAAAACCACACTTTTTCGAATCTATCTATAAGGGAACAAGATGGTTTGGGGAGGCATGACGAGGAGAGGCCATAACTAGTTTTTATTATTTTTAGTAGTTTTTGTTGGGTTTAGGCTAGTTGATTCTTTTAGTTGTGGCTGAGTTTATGCCATGTAGTTGACTTTTTTTAGTTCATTTGTTGTTAGTTATGTTTTTGTTTTGATCTTGGAGTTATGTACAGGTTCTTGTGGAACTTAGCTCTGTGATAAATGGTTTATTTATTTATTGGGATTTGTTTTTATCTCAATGGTTAAATAAAGTTATGTTTTTTTTTTTTGAGTTTGGAATTGTTTCCTTATATACTTAGAATCTGGAGGTTAGTTTATTTTCTATCAAGTGTTAAGTAATTGGTTAGTTTCTTAGCATGCCCCATGATGTTGTCGAAATTTTGGGGGGCGTTACCGTTGATATCAGAGCTAGATCTTTATTGAACTACGCCAAAGGTGGTGACCTCACAGTCTCACCACCTTTGGCATAATTCAATAATTAATTCATTATCTTCTTCCCTTAAAGTTGGAAGTTCAAATCTTCACTCTCATATTTGTTGAACTAAAAAACTTGTTGAACCAAATGTCGGTTTGATTCCCACCAAGAGCTTGGATGCGGTCTGGTTTTCATCTGGTTTTGTGTTGGTTTGGCTTTGGTTTGGTCGGAAAAGGGGAAGCATTAAATTCAGATTGCAGGCAATTGGCTCCTAATCTGGCTCGTTCATCGAGATAGCTTTCTGGTACGTACCTCTGGATCCTATTCAATTGCCTTATGTAAACTCAATTTCTTTCTTCTCTGTCTCGTTGTCAATTGCCGCTCGCTGGAAATTTTTCTTTCTTCTCTTTCGATCTCCCTCTTGGCTGCAACCTCATGTCGACACATCGATTTCTGTGCATTTAGAGTGGTTAGTTTTAAGTCCTACTTGTTATGTCCTCTTAATTTGATTTGTTTGAAATATCAAAACCAATTGCTGCTGCACTTGTTGCTCGACATGGTAATGAACAACAGGAAACAATATTTGAAATGGGTCTCAATTTAACTTCAAATTTCGCCCTCTCATTCCTGTGTGATTATTTCTTCTTTGCCTTTATCCTATGACGTTTACTGGGTTCATTGTTTTAGATTTAAAGCCTATCTAGCAGGCAATTGGGAGCGTGTAATGTTGAATTTCTTGAACAAGAATTAGTTTTCTTGCGGAGCTCCTTTGAGATTTGACTAAGATAAGAATTGATGATGGATAGTAACAAATGAAAAGAAAAGGCCTTGATTATTCACTTTGCACTCCCAAATTCTGTGCTTCACTGTGTTGATGATTCATAGAAGCATATTGTAATTGCAATTCCTTACGGTGTTGTGATCCAATATTACCGGCTTTTGTGTGTGTGTGCATGTTTTATTTTTTTGCCTGACTTGATGTGGTGGTTGAATAAATTGCAATGTTACTTCTCTTTTGGTTTTGTAGGATTCATTTCCTCTTTTCTAAATGGGTTTAAGTAAAACTGAAATCAACTTGAAGCGGCTGCTGGCAACTGCCCCTCATCAGAAGGATCAAGCTAAACTTATACATGTATGTCGAGATGATTGAGTGAAATTTCTTATTGGTTTGATTCTCATTCATGTAAAAATGATCTAACGATCATTACTCATTTTGAGCCAACTATTTTTACTATTTTATCAATTATATTTTTACAAGAAGTATTATATTAATTAGTTTTTGGATTTTGTCTTTTGAGTTTTGGTAACATATTATTGGTGCGCTTCTTGCAGTATGTGACTACTCTAAGAGAACAGTTGGAACAACTTGCTGAAGAGAAAACACCGGAAGGCTTATCAAGGTTGGTATGCTACATCCCCCACTTTCCCATTGCTTCTAGCGCCAGTCCACCATGGATATACATTGGACAGTTTTTAATTTCTTTTGTACTCTCAATTTGCATGAGGTTAGATTTAACCTCATTGAACATAAACTGATGTTTGGTAAATGTCTTTTTTTGGACATTCTAATATTGTCCCCCGGACTACATCAACATGCTGTTAGTTTCTTTGTGCAGAGTTTCAAAGGCTTTACTTGGCGATTATTCAGAGAAGATAGAGGCCATTGCATCAAAATTAGCAGTTCCTTTGGTACATTTACATGGGTTTGGTTGCTTTAAAGTTGTTCTCTGTTGGCTTTTAAGATTATGGAACTTCTTGCCATCAAAATTGTCAGTTTTTTTAAAAAAATGTAGATCAACTAAATTTCTTTATTTCCCATATAAATTTCTTGTATCTTGCTGCTTTGTGAGATAAATTAATTTATACAAGCTATTGACCTTTTAAGATGGGTGGAAGCTTTTTGGTTTATTCTTCTCTCTCTCTCTTTTCTTGGCATTTTAAAGCATCTTTCACGTCATAAATATTGCAGAAAATGGTCTCAATTCTATAATACTTGTTTAAAACTTACCATATAACATGTCTGACTTCACATTATTTCAATCGTCTGGTGTTTGTGTAGCAATATTACTCATCTAGATCTAGCTTTTGCTTGAATTTTTTGTGTATATACAAGGATAATATTAAGTGCTCCCTTCATCTTTGATGGTTTGTGTTGGATGTGAGTTGCCGCATATTTTCTTTCAAATCAAATTTAGATGCTACCATCCCTGGAGCTTCATTTCTTGTGCTTGCTTGTGGTGCAGTTTTGTCTCTTTTACTTAATGTTTTGGTAAACTTGCAGCCGGATGTGGAAGAGTCTTCTGAGCCCTCTACTAGTATTTCTGTTAGAGAATTTTCTTCTGTAGCAGAAGGAGAAAAAAGCACCCTTTCACCTCCGGGACTAAGGAGGAGATTTCAGTGCGTGATTCTTGTTAGGATTTATGTGACACTGAGTCGTTGTTCAAGTTTTTATCAACCAATGCTATTATATTATTGGGCAGGCCTTCCTCTGTTATGGATGATAGATCTCATGGCACCATCAAAGAAGACTCATCAGCACCTGTCAAGTTGGATGCTGCTGCAATATCCCACATCGAGAAACACAGGTATCAACCCTGATAGTTTTAAGTATTTCTGATAAATCTTGCACTTTTTCCCCTTATAGTTTGCAATGTTATGTGGTGAATTTTATGTAAGGGTATTAAATTAAAGACAATAGACTCTATGAAAAGAACGTAGTACCCACTTGCTCATTATTGTTACTTATTGTTTGGAGAATACATGAACTATTTAAAGCTGTTTTTTTAGGGATTATCTGTTGTCATATTGCATTTTTTTTCTAGAACAATACTCTGTCGTAGCTTATGTAAAGGTTGAAGCTCGGTTATATGAAGAAAACTGTTTCTGTTTCAGAAGTTCGTTAGAAAAATATGTTGGGGACCATCTTGTTCCCTTATAGATAGATTCGAAAAGGTGTGGTTTTGAATTTCTTTGGAGGGCAGGTGCTAAGTGTTTAAGTGATTTCATTGGGAAAAATAGATTACAAGGCATGATCCGATAAGAAACCAATTAAAGAAAAAGACCCTATACTTAATGGCTATACCAAGATAAAAATTTCACAAGGGGGATTTGAAGTATTGATGAAATATCTTCAATTTTTGATAATACTTAAATGAAATGGAAAATCAAGGCTAGACAATGTGAGTACTGGAATTAACAAGAGAAAAAGGGAGAAAAATTAGAAAATGAAAAAAAAAGGGCTTCAGCTGCTTGCTCATTCCCATCTAATTAGTTTGTTGTCATTACTTTCCTTTTTCTTATAGTCTGTCATGAAAACCATTATTTATTCACTGTGATAGGAAGCTTCAAGAGGACTTGACGGATGAAATGGTTGGGTTAGCGAAGCAACTGAAAGAGAGCAGTCTGATAATGAGCAAATCTTTGGAGAGCACTGAAAAGGTATATTTTCTGTACTAATCATTCCTTGTTGATGTAGGAAAAAGTGGAGGATTTTCTGCCTCTGGTTTCTTTAAAATACACACGCACACTACAAAATGAAAACAAAAAATTCTACACCTTTTCTCCATCCTCAAAGCGTGCTTTGTGGAATTCTCACTTTTCAATGGGTTAGTTGCATGAGCAAAAATATATTTCATTGAATCGGAGGTTTTTTATTTTAGGGACTAAAGATCCAGAGGGTTGTGTTCTTGAAATGTGTATTAAATCTAGCACTAGATTTAACATTACAAAGTGGATTAGAACTCAATGAAGGGCCAAATCTTGATTAGGGTTGTAGCTTCTTGTTGAAGGCGTTCTTCCAACCATAATCCCCTACTTCAACTTTAGGGAAACTGAGCTTTCATCAGAGGATTAGAAGTTGAAGAATACAAATGGAAGTTCTCATGTACTCTCTTATTTGCACTAGTACTTCCAATGCCTGGGGATTTTAAGATCTTGAGTTGAACTCTTGAATCTTAATAGGTCGTGACTAAAGCCTTGACATAAATTTAGGACCTCTAGGTCGTCGTAAATGTGAGAGATAGTCTTCTAATCCCTTCATCTTGTTCATATTGTTCATATTGCATGATGTTTCAAGTAGATATGCTGTTTGGAGATGGCTGTAGATTACTGAGTTGGGTCTATTGAATGATTCAATCATAAGGAGAGCATAATCTTAGCCACAGCACCTTGTGGACCTGTTACTTTAGCACTGTAGTCTTCTTTTTTAGCAAGTTGTACTCTCAGTTTTGTCTTTAGTTGATTGCTTTCAATGAATAATTGTATTTTTGTTGCCAAAAGTAGTTTTTACTTGGGAGCATCTTTTCAAAGTGCCAAAGATTACCATTGCTGTTAGCAATAGTAACAGTGGCACTAATTCATTCCTGCATATTACTTTTCGTCTACTCCAAATTTTAAGATTTTTTTCTTACCGATGGAATAGTAAACTTCATTGGCTTCAAACAGATATTGGATTCCACAGAGAAGGCTGTTGAGGATAGCTTGGCAACCACCGGTCGGGTCAATAAACGTGCCGTTGAGATTTACTCGGAAAGCTCGAAAACTTCATGCTTCACTTGGTTGGCGATCTTTGTAATGACCTGTGTTTTCATAATGGTTGTGCTTCTCATTCGAGTTACCTGAAATACCAAGAACCAATCCACATTCTAAGGAAAGGTTCAAGCATTCTTGAATTTTGTGTACAAACTTTCAAGGAAAAAGAAAGCTAGAATAGATATTGAGAATTCATATCAAAGCTTTTTATTTTTTTATACTGTCACCAAGTTACCAGTGGTTTCAAAATTTGCAGTTTGACATATGTACAGATTAAATTGTTATAATTGTAATTTGAGAAATTGTTAGAAATAGCCTCTGATTTATATGTACAGATTTGTCAATTTTACAGAATTCAAAAATTGTCTTTGCAAATTTATTGTATTGTTCAGTAGAAGTATCTTGATGTAGATTTGGTGGTGTTTAAGTTTTAACTTTTTCTCCAAACTTTTAGATTTTTCATCTTATAGATTTGATTTTAATTTTAATTTTTAAGTGTATTCTTTTTCGAATTTTCGGCTGTACCATTTCTTCACAATTCAATCTCTATCCATCCACAAGGGGTAATTCAGACTTTTCCTGTTTAGTTATTCATTGATTTGGCCTCACATATAGAAAGTTTTGCCCCAATTTTCAGTTTAATAATATTTTTAAAAGTAGGGCATACATTCAATAATTTTTTCTCAGAATAAGGTATGTATGTTTGTTGATGAAACTGGTGGGGTTGGTCTTGTCTTTTAGTAAAATTATCTGTCCCCAAGAAAAAATTAAATGGAGTTGATTTCAAATGATTATATGATATTTTTGTATAAAATTTTGAAAAATTAGGTAATTCTTGTTGATTTGTTAATCGTTGTCTTTCACTTCAATTGTCTATTTATTATTTTTTTTTCTCAAAATGAAACACAATAAAAAGGTGGGTTCAAATGGGTGCATAAAAAAACAATGATAATAACTCAAAAACCATTTCTGAAATGATAATTTCAATGTTGTAGCTATTTCTTTTCTGTTATAATTGAAATAATTTGTTAGACAAATAACTTCATTAAAAGAATAGGCTAATTTTCTATATTTCTATTTTTTTCTAGGCCTTGTTATTTTAGTTCTATTAATCTAATTTTCTACATTTTTATTTTAATAAGACACCCATAAACTCCCAAAAACCCAGCTTCTGACATTAAATTATATCGAGTATATTAAAGAGATTATGTATATTTTCTAAAAAAAAAAAGATTATGTATATACTTATTTTAACCATCTTAAGATTCTTAACTATATATTATTGTACTACCCTTTATCTTTTATAAATTCATTTTTTAAAGAGCCAACGTTCAATTCTCTCATTTTATATTTTAACATAAAAATATGGTTAAATTACAATTTAGTCTCTATAATTTGGAAAAAGTTAGAATTTTGTTCCTATAATTTTAAAAGTTAGAATGTTATCCTTATGGTTTGATAAAATCACATAAATAGTCCTTATAGTTTGATGAAACCTTTATAAATAGTCCTCTATTTATTAAAGTTTTATCAAATCATAGGAATTAATTCTAATATTTAAAACTATAGAGACTAAATTCTAACTTTCTTCAAATCATAAGGACCAAATTTATAATTTATCAAACCATCGTGTGTGGCTTCACATGATGGCCACTTGGAAGATTGTCAGCTTTCACTCGAGATTTGTGCTGAAATCTTATTGCAGAGACCGAGTGTTTCGCATAAGGCTCGCCATGCAAGTAAACGAGGTTGTTGAGCTCTTCAATGGTGAATATTTTTGGTTGTTTTTGAGATTCTTCGCTTTGTGGGATTGTTGTGCTGTTGAGTTCTTCTTGCATATGTTCTACCACGGGGTTTTCGGAGAGTATGAAGAACAACCATGAGAGAGTTAGGTTGTAAGTGTCTCGACTTGCGATCGTGAAGTTTAAGACGGTGTCTCTCAAGAACTTGTCGTTGCATTTCAGCTCGTTGTGTTTGTTAACCAAGTACTTGTGAAGAATATATATAAAAGATTAAATATACTAAAAACATATCAACTTATGTACTTTTAGATTCAGACGTCCAGTAATAATTTAACATAATATTAGAACAAAGTATTTAATCGAATTAAAGTTTTGGTTTGGATGGTAATTCAAAATAGTATTAGAGCATGATGTGTGTGTTTGACATGTGTTCTAAAAATAGTATTTTTTTGGTTAAAATACTATTTTGGTCCCTGTACTTTAGGCTTTGTTCCATTTTGATCTTTGTACTTTCAAATGTCCAATTTTAGTCTTTATATTTTTAATAAGGCTTAAAATTGGTCCCTACTATTAATTTATTGTTAATTTTTCTTTAAAAAATTATTCTCTATTAACTTTCTCTCTATAAATTTTGGAAGTATGTTCACATGAAGTATTTTCTTGTATTAAAATTATTATTATTATTTAACAAATTTTGATAAAAAAAACTTCAAACTTATCATAGGGACCAATTTTAAGTTTTATTGAAAGTACATGGATTAAAATTGGACATTTAAAAGTACATAGACCAAAATAGAATAAAACTTAAAGTACATGGACCAAAATGATATTTTAACCAAAATTTTTTAGTGGATATACTTATATTATATATGTACTTTTCAAAGAAAATTAGTGAACAATTTGAAAGCATTTAAGTGCTTTTTAGTTATTTTTTTAAACTTTTTAATGCTGCTTTTTTTTTTTTAATTTGTTTTTAGAATTTTTAAAAACGGTTTTGGTTATCTTAAATTTTTTTTAAAAACAATTAATTAATAGGTCAAAAGCACTTAAAATCAAACACAATAGTTTTTTAAAAGCACTTCTAATCATCCATAAGCACATTAAAAACATGTCAAACACATACTAATAAATCTTATGGTATCATTAAGCCTTCTAATCTTCAAAGTTTTAAGGTCTTGAAATTTTATGATCTTCAAAGCTTCTTTAGTTTTCAAACAGTCTTCAATTTTCAAGAATTTTAGAGTCTTTAGTTTTCAAGACAATTTTTCTAAATTCTCTCAATTCTGAATTTTTTTGAACTTTTGAAATGAAGGATATTTCCATTATTTATAAAGCTTTCTATGGATAAATTATGAGTTTAAGCTTTGATGGCTTTTAGACCCAATCACTTGAACTTAGGCGTTGTTGGGATTTGAGCCTAATCCTTTGGGCCTGCACTATGTTAACTTTGGGCCAAATTGTTCTTGGGCTCATTTGATTTTTGGGTCCAATTGCAATATGACCCAATTTGACCGAATTAGACTTACTTGATCAAATGACCATAATTAAAGACATGTGATATTATTTAGAATTTTTCATTTTTTTGTCTTCAAATTTCATTTTGAACACATGTTATTTTATAATTAGTCCCAAATTTAATTTTATCATTAATTTATAATTAATAACATGATAATTTGTGATTTGTCGAAATTTTTCATTCAACGGACACATTAACTAAAATTGAATTTTTAGCTCAAGGTTAAGATAAAAACAGATTAAAATAATAATAAAACCAAAATTCTATCATTAAATTTTATTTGAATGCATGTGTGAATTATACACATAGGAAAATGACTAATTAAAGGGAAAAACCAAAAAAAAATCAAGCCGCCTGCAAATCTAGATACGTGGATAGCAGAAATCCACGAATAATGTAACACGTGGCAGAGCCTCACTGGGTGTGATGGGCCACGGGAAAGCTTCCCAGCGCAACGGGCACCACAAAACTCATATTTCAAGAATTGGGCTTTATCTCTCCCTCGCGCCACAAAAATGCAATCTTCACTTTCCTATTTTTCATCTCAATTAAAAAACATACTTATTATTATTATTATTATTATTGGCAAACTGATATTTTAATCCCTAAAAATAATCTCAATAATGTTTCAACTCAAAACTTCAATAGATATAATTGTGTTTAGAATATGTTTCAACATGGAGTAATGTTTTAATCATTGAATTACATTCATTTAGACGAATAAATATCGCCATTTATTTGATCAATTCACTTGATAGAAAATATTAAAATGTATAAAAAAATATGTAGCATAAAATTGGTATATTTTATCTAATTTAGTTACGTGAGTGTTCAATACGAATTTCTTTTATAATAATGAAACTATATGTAATGAAGGTATTCTTATCATATCTAATTAGTATTGAGAAAGATATTTTACTAAAATAGGGGGCATAATTAATAAGAGATGATTTTTTTTTTCTGTATAGATTTCTAATTTTCGTTTACAGTTTAGGACATTCTTATAGAGCAAAAAATGTATCCATTGTTGTAATAAATATGAATTTTCTTATTTAAAAAATTAAAATGATTAAAAAAGCTTTACGAAAAAACATTAAAATGAGACAAATCCAATATCTGATGAGTGATGAACCTTGCGCTGAGCTGAGCACTGCTCTCACAGTTTGTCATTGAAGGAGCTCGCACTTCCTTGCCGTCTCGCAATCTCTCCATTGATTTGCGAGTTCCTTCCATTCACGAACAACGATTTCTTCTGTTTCATCTCTTTTTCTTGCTGTTACTTCGATTTCTCAGTCATGGACTTGACTATCAAGCTTCATCATCTTCACCTCCGCTCGAGCTTTCTCACCGGTTCACCTCTGTTGGATTCTCGGAAGACTGTATTTGGATCTTGTCAGCATCAGGTTTCGAATCGAACGGCCGCTCAATCCATTGGAGGTAACTTCAAGAGTATTAGAGCTAGTAGTTTGCCCAACCCCAGAAGGGCGAATTCGAGAATTGAAGCAGTGGCCGTAGAAGCTTCGGTTGCGGAAACTTCGACCAAAGATGACATTGAATCTTTGTTTTCCTCCGATTCTGTGGATGAATTTGAAAGTAAACGTGTATATAAACAGTCAAATGCTGGCGATTCTCGAATTTCGTCAGGTGTGAAGCTTGAAAATGTGAGTAAGAGCTATAAGGGCGCGACGGTATTGAAGAACGTGAGTTGGGAGGTTAAAAAGGGTGAAAAAGTTGGTTTGGTTGGTGTAAATGGTGCAGGGAAAACGACGCAGATGAGGATTATTGCCGGTCTCGAAGAGCCTGATTCAGGGAATCTGATAAAGGCAAAGGCAAATATGAAAATTGCATTTCTGAGCCAAGAATTTGAGGTTTCATTGAGCAGGACAGTGAAGGAGGAGTTTCTGAGCGCATTCAAAGAGGAAATGGAGATATCAGCGAGGTTGGAGAAGGTTCAGAAGGCATTAGAAAGTGCAGTGGAGGATTTGCAGTTGATGGGAAGGCTACTGGATGAGTTTGATTTGCTTCAGCGGCGAGCACAAGCAGTAGACTTAGACGAAGTGGATGTTAAGGTCAGTAAGCTGATGCCGGAACTTGGCTTTTCTGAGGAGGACTCAGACAGATTGGTGGCATCTTTTAGTGGGGGATGGCAGATGAGAATGTCGCTTGGGAAGATCTTACTTCAGGTATATAAGTATATTCACGTGTTAGATCATAATCTGGCATTAGAAGTCTAATTCTTGCTTACCATTAACCGTCTGTTTAAAATTTTCAACTGACAAAGTGGTTTCTTTAATGCACTATATTTTACCTGCCGTTGGTTATTAGATGTCCAAGTTTGGCAATACACCTAGAAAATTATGGTATTTTGCCCCTCTCTGCAGGAGCCAGATTTGTTACTATTGGATGAGCCTACGAATCATCTTGATCTTGACACAATAGAGTGGCTTGAGGGTTATCTCAACAAGCAGGATGTGCCAATGGTTATCATTTCACATGACAGAGCTTTTCTGGACCAGCTGTGTACAAAAATAGTTGAAACTGATATGGGTGTATCGAGAACATATGAGGGAAATTATTCACAATATGTTATTTCAAAGGCTGAATGGATTGAAACTCAAAATGCAGCATGGGAAAAGCAGCAAAAGGAAATTGAACAGACAAAAGATTTGATAAGTAGGCTAGGTGCTGGCGCAAATTCTGGGCGTGCTTCCTCAGCTGAAAAGGTACCTAAAAATCTTCCATATTTAGGTATAAATGGAAACCTTAAGAAGCTATGCCACTGGGTTATGTGTATCATGTGAAAATTATGTTCTTGGTAACTTGTACATCATAGTAGTATATTTGAAGTATCTGTCCTCAAAATATTCTTGCAAAACCAAATCTATGGTAGGCAAACCTACAACCTATAAATTTCCTCAGTTAATTTCTTCTTTCCTATAAGAGTTCTGCAAGTCTTCTTTTACTCAAAAACATAAGCTGTGATATACTTGAACTGTGCCAATTAATTGATTAATTGACATGTCATTGAAAATCACATGCCATGTTCATTTTACTTCCTGAAATGTATGTTTCACTGCCATGAGCTTATTACTTGTTCAAATGAACCTGTGTGCTGCGTGCTGCTTGCTTCTTTCTTCTTCTTCTTCTTCTTCTTCTTCAAGATACCACTAAAAAGAGTTCATTTGCCTCAAATTTGCATCTTCTGCTTGGTACAGTGTGGGAGTTTTTATATCTATGTTGGGTGGGCCAAATTCTATTCCCAACAACTTCAGCTTTTCTCCTAACAACACTCTTCTGTTCTCTCTCTCTCTCTCTCACTCATAACAACAGAAGTTGGAGAGGCTTCAAGAAGAGGATCTAGTAGAGAAGCCATTTCAAAGGAAACAAATGAAGATTAGGTTCCCTGAGCGTGGACAGAGTGGGAGATCTGTTGTAGCAATAAAAAATTTGGAATTTGGCTTTGAGAATAAGGTGAGTTAAAGAAACTCTATAAATAACAGAGAGACTTCAGGGTGATTGATTGTGTTTGAATTTAATAATCTTCATATTCATATGGGTTTTTTGGTTTTGGTGTGGCAGCAGTTGTTCAATAAAGCAAATCTCATCATTGAAAGGGGTGAGAAGATTGCCATTATTGGCCCAAATGGATGTGGAAAAAGTACACTACTAAAATTAATAATGGGTTTAGAAAAGCCGAAAGGAGGTGAAGTTCTGCCTGGGGAGCACAACGTGTTGCCCAACTATTTTGAACAAAATCAGGTATGCTGCATTAGTCGTACATCACATCTATTGATCAATAATAATTGTTTCTCATTTTCAATATTTACATTTAATATTTTATGCAGACAATCTTATGCCATGGGCCTAATCTATGTTTTGAAAATGTATTGCCGATGAAATTGTTTGTACTTTTGTTCAGGCTGAGGCACTGGATTTGGATAAGACAGTGCTCGAGACAGTAGAAGAAGTTGCAGAGGACTGGAGAATTGATGATATAAAAGGTCTCCTTGGGCGCTGTAATTTTAAAACTGAGATGCTCGATAGGAAGGTTTCATTATTGAGTGGTGGGGAGAAGGTAATCTTAAATTACCTTCTATCTTTGAGATTGTGTTTATTTTCTCAGCACCTTGTGAAGTCTCGTAGGTTTTATATTCTATGATTGGTATCGCACTTTCTTTCCCTGTTTCTACTCATGATGTCTAAAATATAATTTTTGGGCAACCGACTTTTACATGTTACAAACTGTATGTTTACCTCAACACTTAGCTTAAGCTCTTAAGAGTTAGTGACAATGTGTTAATATCCTGGGGATTGTTGTAGGATCCAGTTAATAAAGATCTTAAATTTCTTATCATAGATGATTTACCAGAAAACAGGACCCCTTTTAATTGTGTAACTTCCACTTCCAGAACCAGACTTTTAAACTTGGCTTAAATCCTGAGTACTGACTGATCCTCATGTCAACTTTGCGTAACCATAAGTTATAATTATCATTTGTTGTACTATTAAAATTGATTGGTCTTTTAGTGCAATGCAGTACCAACTCATCCATTATCCAAAATGTGTGATTGTAAAGAATTTTTAAGATAAGCTTTTGTAGATGAAGCACCGAAATTTGAGCTTGCATAACATATCCATCTAAAAATTTTAAGATAGCTTGCATAACTTAAAATTTTAAGTTGGTTTTCTATGAAAAAAAGAAGTATTGCATATCTTTATCCGACATACAGCAAATAATTGACAGTTTGAAACTTGTGAACACTTGAACCAGATTGTTAGACACTTTACAATTCCTTTTTTCAGTTGCAAAAACAATGAAAACAATGTTTGGACTTATGGACTCGACAGAACATACTAGTGAAAAATAGTGCAATTATTATTGTGTTTAGATGAGAAACATTGGACTAGTTTTTTAATTACATACGCAGACATTTGATTTTAAATTTTCATTTCTTAAAGATATCAAGTTATTAAAACAATATGTTAGTTTTGTTTTAACCCGCATTGTAAACCTCTGTTGGAAGTTGTTGCATTGTTGGAAATGTTTAGTTGATCGTTTTATTTTCATGCCTTAATTATTCTCTCATCTTTTGTATAGTATTTTAATATAAATATTAATTTGAACTGCAAAATTTTTGAGCGTGGTTTTCATGAAAACATTTTAGAACATGCAAATATAGTTTAAAATTATATATCTACTGTGTCCATGTTATGTCCAAGAACTTTTTTGAGAAAATCAAGTCTCACAAAGATTTTGCCAGGCTTGTGCTGGCTTTTATTTTTGTGTCTGTGCTTGTACTTCTTAGCTTTATTTTCTATGTGGACGCAAGGTGGAATTTTTTTTTTTTTTTTAACCTGAAGAAAAAAGGAAATTGCAATGAAGCTTCAGCGTAAGTATCATTAATTGCATTCTACAAAGTTCATTTGTTTGAACATATTTATTTGATTCTTTGTTATGGAATAAGGAGTTATCATTACATAGGATATTGATTATTTCCTTCACTATTATGATTTACTTTGGCTTCTACAAATAGAACCTCAGTCCTACGTACATGTCATACTTGGTTAATCTAGGTTCCTTCATCTCCCCTCCCCCTCCCCCTCCCTTTCCTCTTTCTCACACACTTCTTTCCCCTGCCTTACATCAGCTTTGAATTATAGAGAGATCCTTTTCTCTCTAGGTTTTTTTTTTGTCTTACTGTTCACTTCATCCATCCTAGTCAATTAGTTCATCAGTTCTTAGAAGCAAGGGCACACATGTTATTAAGTGCACACCTTCATTCCCAAAATAGCTGGGACATCTTTCACCTTTATTATCTGGAAAGTCTTCTACTCCTACTTAATTGCCCCTAAAGCTCAAGTTCACCATAAAAGCCACTGCCTTGCCTAATGTCACCAACCAACTTCCAGCTCCAGGCATTGGACCTTCAAGGAAATGATCCAGTTAAATCAGTAATGATCAAGACCTAGAAGTTGATTACATACAAAGGAAAAAAAAAGACTCAAATATCATAGTTGAAGCTTATGTCCTTTTGTGGGGTGGGGGGGGACTAGAAGTTGTGAGCATGAGCTGCTGACCTACGATGAATCGTGAAGTAATGGTCAGAAAATATAAAAAGTGGAGATTGGGCACAAATAATTTTTTCCCGTACGGTTGATGGGAATTCGGGAGGTTTAAGTTCTTTGCCCAAGTTTTGATTTTTGAGCATAAAATTATGGGTGTTATTCTTTCTTCATTCCCTCTTTGGGCATCTAATAGATGTTGTTATTAAGAGTTTGCTGGTGAATCCTTATTCTTGACTCAGTATATTTGTTCATCAAGATTGATGAATGAATGTGGACTAATACTTTGTTATGATGATTTTTCCACAATACTAAACTTCGAACCCATTGGATTTGTGTTTCTCAAAGTCTGGAAGAAAAAATATTATCATCAATTAGGCTTAATTTTTTTGAACATCTAAAATATTATTATATTCTTATTTTAGATACCATCCCTTGTCATTTTCTGTTTGGTATATTGTCTTATTCTTTTGGCTTGTGTACCTGTATCGTTTCAGTTAGGCGTGGTACGAGATTTAAAATATGTACTCTGTTTTTACAGGCACGCCTTGCATTTTGTAAGTTCATGGTAAAACCATCAACGTTGCTGGTATTGGATGAACCCACAAATCACTTGGATATACCTTCAAAAGAGATGCTTGAGGTTCAATTTCGTTTTTTAATTGAATATTAGTACCTCTGATATGACATTACACTTGAAATACCATAATCACTGCTATCTCTGGATATCTTATCAGGAGGCAATAACCGAGTACAGTGGCACTGTCATCACTGTTTCTCATGATCGATACTTTATCAAACAAATTGTAAATAGAGTCATTGAAGTTAAAGACGGCAATTTACAGGATTACGTGGGTGACTACAATGTAAGTGCCGCTTCGACTCCATTTATTTATCATTTAGTGCTCCCGGTCTTGGCTCTTGGGGTTCACATTGCCCTGTATCTCATGTGTGTAACCATTGCCTCCTGAGATTAAAGGAAAATTTTTATCAAAGCCCCGTAGTGAAATCAATATTTCTTGAGACTTCAATCGATGTCAAAGTTCATGGACGAAAGTTCATCCAAAAAATTGCATTCATTGGGATTGATATGGATGATTTCATCCAAAACCTCTTCTGCCAACGTATCTCCTCTACTATTTCCCTAATCATGGTAGATTTAGCTTCAAAATCATGAATTTCTCTACCAATTACTTCATTAAGTCAAGAAATTGTTTATAATACTAGATCTTTATTAGGAATTTTGTGGTAGTGTTGCTGATGGTACAGTTGTGAATTATGTGTGTGGGTTCTTACTTGATGCTCTTTGTGGTTTACGACAGTATTATCTGGAAAAGAATCTGGATGCCAGGGAAAGAGAGCTAGAACGTGAGGCAGAGCTTGAGGAAAAAGCTCCTAAGCTTAAAGCCAAATCCAAGATGTCTAAGGTACGGTAATGTTTTTTTTTTTTTTTTAAAGATCAACCACACGTAGGAGTAGAAATTTGAACTTCTGATCTCTTGGTTGAGAGTATCTGCTTAGCTCAGGTTGGCTAAAGCACAAATGCACAATAACGTTTAAAATAAATTGAGATTCTCTTGATATTCATTTATTTTGTATCGGTTAGTTTTAATGGAATTAGTACATAGCACATAGCACATCCGTACCAATTTTGTCGGAACTTTGCTGATCACTCTGACATGAAGAAGGAAGGCCACACTTAAGCTGCCTCCGAAAAAAGTTAACAGTAGCAAAGGAGTATGATATTTAGGTTCTGTTTAATAACAATTTAGTTTTTGAAAATTGTGCTTGTTTTCTTATAATTTCTTAACAATGATTTTCATCTTTCTTAAGAAAACATTTGAATTCTTAGCCAAATTCTAAAAAAGAAAAAAGTTTTTAAGAACTATTTTTTTAAAATTTCAAAACTTAGTTTGTATTTTGAAAACATTTGTATTACGTAGATAACAAAACAAAAAACCTCATCGGTAGAAGTAGTGTTTATAAGCTTAATTTTCAAAAACAAAAAACAAAAAACAAGATGGTTGTCAAACAGAGAGCCTTAGATTTTGGAAATCCTAGAGCCATTTGAAATCATTTTTAGAACACCTGGATATGATAATGGTGGTTTCAGTTTCACAGTGAATGATAAGGTTAATTTACCTGTACAGGCCGAGAAGGAAGCACGGAAGAAACAGAAGATGCAGGCATTTCAGCAAGCGAAAGCAAAATCAAAAGGACTAAAGAATGCTAAGAGATGGAAATGAATGAGACCTTTTTTAACTCTCATTGAACGTTATTTGTTGAAATTTTAATGTTACTGATAGAAATTAGAAAGCCTAGGAGGTGTAGCCCCACTGTGAGCCAGATTCCTCACCTTGTCTATAATGTATAAACAGAATCATAAGCTCTTTATTTAGAATGCTGTAATGGAAAATCTTATCCTGTAAATTCATGGCGTTACATGCATACTGTTCTCATTTATTTTCTTCCCCTTCCAATGGTATAAGAAGATTTAAATTCAATTCCGGGTTTGACATAATTTTGGAAACAATGAAAATATTTTTATTGTTCAAAGTGTATTCATGATGTTTCGTTTGATAGTTAAAATTGTGCTTTTGAAAAATCTAAAAATACTCCAGCGATGTCAACTATAAATGAACATTGTTATATATATATATATATATATATTGATAGGTATTTTAAATCAAAATTTGGAAAAACCACCTATAGTGTTTACTTATTGACCACCTTTAAAAATTTGACCACCATTTATTTTTTGAAAAAAGAGAAAATCTCTCTTACTATAAGCTAGAAGTAAGTATTATTAAAGAATCATTCATGAAATATAGTAGTTATTATAATCATATCCTTGAACTTTTAATTTGATCAATCACTCTCAAATTTGTAAAATTATTGCAAAATTCACAAATCATTCCTAAACTATAAACATTGTTTAGATCAAACTCTCGAACTATTGAATTGTTACTATAAATCTAAAATTCTCTACCTGACCTTTTTTTCTTCATAAATGGAGATGACAACTCAACATCAATTTGAGAATAATTTTTTTTAATAGTTAATACTGTAGTTTTCAAATTTTGTAGAATAAAAAAAATTGAGTTAAATTGTAACAATTCTATAGTATAAAAGTTTGATTGTAACAATCCTTATAGTTCAATGGTGATTTGTGCATTTTACAATATTTAAGGGCTTAATTGTGAAATTTTGTAAGTTTAGAAGAGTGATCGATCAAATTGAAAATTAAAGAGTGTGACTATAACAACCTTTAAATGATTTTTGAGATATTCCCTATATCCAACATCAAATACCCGCGGACTTGGGTAATTGTGACACAAAGTTTGATTAGTTTATGAAGTGAACAAAAAATATTGCATTTCATAAATAAGATCACGAAACTACCAAATGAGTTATTGGGTTGAGAAAATGTACAAAACCACAAAAGAAGATTGTGACTTGTGAGCTCAATTGATTTAACAAAACTAAAGAGAAGATACTTGTTTAGGGACAGGACAGTCTGCGTTTGATGGAAACTTAGGAAGTTTTTGACAAATCGAAAACGATGGTCTCTTTTGGAATGCGTGGCCCTGTGTCCTAATTAGGGATGTCCACGGGAAAGCCATCTCCATTCTTCCCATTTTAATCCTCATTTCGACAAAATTTCTTATTAAATTTTGTGGAGATCGGAGTGAGGATTCCTAGCTGAAAATTAGTAGGAATCGAGTTCTATGCAGAAAGTTATTTCCCGTTTAGTTTTTTTAATCTCAATTGAATCAAATAATTATTTCGATAAATTTTCAAATAGTTAACTTTTCATGTGAAATATCAATTAATTTTCAATTAGATAATTAATTATTCACGAGAAATCTTCATTTAAATTTCTTACATAATAAAAAAATATATTTAAAAATAAAATTCTTAAACCTCGTGATAGAAACAAAATAATATTTCATATCAAATTTTCAAATTATCCATACATATAATTCAAATGTTTAACCATATAATTCAAACATATCTAATGATCTAAATTATTAACAATAAAACTTTAAACATGCATGCATGCATGCATACATACATACATACATACATACATACATACATACATACATACATACATACATACATACATACATACATACATACATATATATATATATATATATATATATATATATATATATATATATATATATTAAAAATAAAATAAAATAATAGAAAAATAAATGGGGCGGGGAATGGGGAACGGGGATGGAGAATACATTCTCCGTCCCTGTCTCCATTTAGCTTGTGGGAAAATTTTTTCCTCACTCTCCCTCCCCCATTCCTCGTCTAAACGGAGATTTCTCGCTCCATTAGGGGGGTCCCGCCCTGTCCATGTGGAAAAATGGACATCTCTCATCCTAATTATGACAAGCAAAAGCACTTTAGGGGCCATTTGGATTGAGGGCATGAGGATAGAAGTAAGGATGTGAATCAACAAGGGATACATAATTTCAGGTGCAGGAATCTCCTTGTCCCCACCATTCAATTGTTGACAACAAGGGATACATAATATTTTCCACTTTCTTTCTCCTAAGTGCTTTCTATCTTCTTGTTGTCAACAATTGAATGGTAGGGGCAAGAAGATTCTTGCACCTCGGGAACAACCAAATATTGTTCTTCGTTGTTTGGTACAAAGTTTGGAGGATTGATCATGAGAATGAGTTATTTCCATGAGTTTTATATACCCATGAGTAAGGGTATTTGATACCCTTGCAAAAACATGAGTTTTCTTCATGCCCTTTTCTTTCTCTCTCTTATTTTTTTTAATATCCATCTTGCCTTTAAATACATTTATTTATTCTATTAAAATTAATTAATTTAAATTAACAATATTATTTAAATTAATTTTTATAGTCAATCAAATTATATAAAAATAATTTTATAATAATGTATTGAATTAACCTAATTAATTATTCAATTGCAATAAATTAATCATAACTAATTGATTAATTAAAAATATACCCTACGAATTTTCATTTATAAAAAAGAAAAAAAATCAATTTTTACCCATAAGTTTGTCAAGTTGTGTCAATTTCTACCCTAAACGTTTAATTTCATCAAATTGTATCCCAAACTTAGATATAAGTATTGCAATTTTAACCTTAAACTTAAAAAAATGTTGCAATTTCTATCCTCCAATAAGTTTTCTTTTGAAAATTCATTAAAAAAAAGTATTCTCATATGCTTTCAATGAATTATAAAACATATGTATGGTACAAAAATTGATAAGATTTCAAAAAAAAAAAAAAAACGTTAGAGCTACATTTAGTTAAAGTTTGTGAGTTTTGGTAAAGTTATTCATTAGTTAATTTGTGGATTAATCAAACTTAAAATTTTGAAAATGTTGATATATTATTGAAATTAGTGAGTTTATGGAGATTGTTACATTGCTATTTGTTAAAATTAGTGAAAATTGAATAGATGATAGAAATTGCAACATTTAACTAAGTCTAGGGTCTAATTTGATGAAATCAAAAGTTTAGAGTGAAAAATGGGGTTTTTTTGGATCATAATTGCATTTAAAAAAAAAACAATTAAGAAAAACGAACTCATTTAAAATAATTTAGGAAAATCGAGGGAATTTTTTGTCATTATTGGAATGTGTTCCTTGGAGAGACGCATTCGAAACATTTCTTTTATAATAGGTTAAATTACACGTTTAGTCTCTGAACTACGAGGTTTGTATCTATTTAGTCCATGAACTTTCAAAATTACAAATTTTGTCCTTGGACTTTCGAATTTTTAAAAATTCACGAGTCTAATAGACACAAAATTGAAATTTTAGAGTTTCCTTAGACATAAATTTCATATTTATATATATTAGATCAATTAATTTTTTAAAATTTTGAATTTGATAGGGACCTATTAGATGTAAAATTGAAAGTTCAGGAACCTATTAGACACAAAATTGAAAGTATAGGAACCTATTAGAAACTTTTAAAAGTTTAGGGATCAAATAAACCCAAATCTCAAAGTTCAGGGACTAAACTTGTAATTCAAGTTTATAATATTATGAGTACATGCGCCAAATTTTTGCCTAAAATGCAACAATCCCATTGTTAGTATCATTAGATCATCCCAGATCGTGTTTTTGTGTAAAAATTCTGATAATAAACCAAAAACCCTCTTCGTAATTTCATTCCCCTTGATCTAAATTATAATTTCTAATCCCTAATTTTGTTTTAAAGTTTTTTTAAACCTTGAGATGAACCACTCCCACCGCTTTCCGGTGCTTCCGCCTCCCTCCGCCTTTCTCATCTCCCCCGGAATCGACAGAGCCGTCCCTGCAGCCTCCTCCCTCGACTTGTCTCCATCGCCATCGCCACCGCATCCGATTCCGAAACTCTCCACCGAGATGCAGCACAGAGGGTGCATTTGCTTCACCTTCATTTTTTCTGGTTTTCTTCTTTTCTTTTTTAAATCCCTTTTCCCCTCATCAATTCTCAAATCGCCCCTTAAATTCGAACAACAAGAATGAAGATATTGGAAATGGAATAACCCATAACCCAAAAACATGAGAAGTAATTTGTTTTTAACAACAATAGTGACAGTCTCTCCATTGACGGGGGCTGTTAGAGGAGAGAGAAAAAGAGAGAGAAGAGGATTTAACTTGGAATAAATGGAAAGAACAAATGCACGCGTCTGTTCCAGTGACGCATTCGATAACGACAAACAAATGGCTCGTTTTTCCTAAATTGTTTTAAATGAGCTAGTTTTTCCATTTTTTTATAATTGCAATAATGATAAAAAAAAACCCATGAAAAATGATACTAGGTGGCATGTTTACATATAAAAATTGAATTTTTTTTCCTTTATAAAAATTTATTGAAACTATTAATAATTTAGTAATCTATTAAATATATTTAATTAATTGAAATAATTTAGTACATAAAATTTGACTTTTTATAATTATATATTCAATTAAAATTATACATCTATTATGATCAATTAATTTACATCTATTTGTTGAAGAGTTCATTAATTAATGCATCATAATGATATAAAGTTTATAAAATTAAAAAAGAAAAAATATTATTTATAATTATAAACAGTAGCATTCCTAAGTGTACAACTAAACACAACAATTAATGATTTCTAGAAATCTTACTCCCAAGAATCTTATTCCCAAGCATATAAAAAATCTTGAACTAAATTGATGAGTTGAAGTGAATCATTTTCAATGAATTTCTAATTGATGATTTTTTTTTTAACAAAAATAGTGTTTGGATTATATTTTGAATTTTTTAACTCAAAAGTGAAAATTTTGAGAATAACATTCACATATTTTCAATGTCTACAAATTTCAAATTGACCTCCAAATACATATTCAAAAACAGTGAGAATATATATATATATATATATATATATATATCATGTTTTCAAACTCTGTACTTATTTTATTTTGATATTTTTCTCTTTGATCAATTCTATTCTTGTCTCTATACTTTCGTACCTACTTATTTGAATTTTTTAACACTCAAATATTTTGTCTTGATCTCTCAACTCAATATAAAAAGTTATTTGTCTTTGCTATTAATTTTTTGAATCGATAATTTATATAAAAACTTGAATGCCATTAAGAACATTGACACTTGATCTACTATAGGTAGGTAATGTAGCTTTATATATTCATCCATGTAGATGCTTACTTATTAAACAAATAGAGAACATATATTTGTGTATGCAAAATTTAAAAGTTAAAGGATAAATACTAAAGCTCTGTTTTTTTTTTCCTTTAATAAAATTAGGAATTAAAACATAATGTTTGAAAGTTAAAACTTAAAGCTACAGATGAAAGTTCAACAGATTTAAACTTAAATATATTTTATATTTAAGAAAACACTTTGGCTAAAAATAATTTTTTAAAGAATAAATAGAAAGCAAAAACAAAATAGTTATCGATTGGACTCTAAATTGTCTTATGAATAGCAAAAACAAAATAGCAAAAACAATATGTTTTGTAAAGTGACCTCAAAAAAAAAAAAAAAAAACCCATAATAAGATCAAACAAAACACAATATCATTATATATTATAGTGAAAGTAACAAAGTGTCATATTAATAAGGTGGAAACAATGAGATGCCCACATAAATATTGTCAGAAAGCAATGTTTTAATTGTTGGATATAGTAGAACAACAATTATTCACGTATGATTTTTTTTTTATATAGTCAATGGGTATATCATAGAGAAGTCAACCAATTTATCTAGATTTGTAAGAGACAGAACTCCCTCACATAATAAATTAAGTAGAGAGTGTAATATTAACAACGAAGAAGACAAGATATTTAATATTTTAAATGATTTGTGAGGCTGATAGTAGAAGAGGATGTGGAAGAAGTAGAAGAGATCCATCTATATATTGTTTAAAATTACACACACATAATTGATAATATAAAACTAATAAACTTAAAGTAAAATTTTATAATATAACACTTAACAAAAATGAGTCAAAGTGAGCTTAGCTTAGCAGTAATTGACATATACCGTCAACTAAAAGGTTAGATGTTCGAATCTTTCACCCCAAATGTTGTTAAACTAAATAAAAAAAAGTTGACAAAAATGAGAGGTATCAAATATTTAGCTTATTTCCTTAGAAAATTTTGAATTTAAGTTATTATATAAATTTTAATTTATTAGCAATATGTTAATAATAAATTCCATTAAAGAGTATGAAAAAGTTACTGAGGATTTAAGATTTCAGAACTATTGTATTTGATTTAAAAATCGATAACGACTTCTTGATAGATAAAAAGAACATTTTTCGTAATAAATCTTTTAGTTTATGTTTCTATGTATTTATTATAGTTGATAATTAACTATTTATTTATAAATAATATTTAATTAATTAAATTACTGTTTATAATTAATTGAGAATAATATATTTTGTAAATATATAAATTAAAGAAGGGACATACTTATCCAAAAATATTTTTCAAAGATTAAAACTTTTTAATATACTATATATATATATATATATATATATATATATATATATATATATATATATATATATATATATATATCTTTGAAGATTAAAATAATTTAAGTCAACATTATAGATAAATTATAATTATTTTAAAATTAATTATTAGTTGTATATTTATTAATTGTTGAATATTATTATTTTATATTTTTATTGTAATTATTTTATAATTAATTAGCTTTAAGAAATGATTTTTCCTATTTCTATTATGTTTAGTATTTTTAATGTCATTAATTTAATATAATCAATTTTTCTATTATAATATAAGTTTTTTTTATATAATATAATATAATTTAAATATAACATAATTCTCTGTTTTTTAAAAGTTTTATTTTATTTTATTTTTATTTCTATTATATATATATATATATATATATATATATATATATTATGATAGTTTTTTTTTTAATTTTTTGAAGTTTTTGTCTAAGTACATTTTACTTAAAAATGTAAAAATGGTTGGTAGTGAGGTCTTCATCAGTTTCTTTTATATGGAAGAATATTGGAATTATAATTTTATATAAAATAATTTGAATGGAATCTTGTAGTATTTCTAGGAATGATTACAATTTAGCACAATTAAAAGATTTCTAAAATAAATTAATATGTAAATTCGTTGCTCCCTTTACAATAAGCTTATGTGGTTCCCCTCGACTCAGTAAGATTAAGAACCTTGTTCACTTTAATTTGCCACGAACAACACCAGTGAGAATTTGTTATGTGAACAAATTAATTCACTACAAAAGACAGAAAAAAAAAAAGAAGAAAAGAATTCAGCTCAACCTAAATGGTCTAAGTAACCAAAAAAAAAAGTTATTATTTATCTTTGTTTCTTGTACAAAAGGTAAAAAAAAAAGAGAAAAATATGGGGCTAACGAAATTAAAAGAAAAAAAAAAAGAAAGAGGAGATACGTGAAACAAATAGATGAAAAATTGGAGGAGTCCTATTTCCCGAGGATAAAAAAATTGGAGGAGTAGAGATAATTTAGATTTAAATCATAATTTGATTTGATTTTGAATTAAATCAAACATTCAATTCAATTGTTATCAAATTAGGAATTTTGATTCAAATTCATTTGAAAAAAATTATCTAAATTTCATTTCGAATCAAAGTATCTCATTATCGTTGTTTGAGTTCAAAATTAAATTGGCTTATGATCAAGTATGGGAGAATTTAAAGGGGTATTTTTGTCTAAAAAAGTTTTTAAGAAATCATTGCCTTTTAATATAGTATAGATATGAACATAGATCTTGATAGATATAGATAGACTTGAAAAAGAATAGTTATTATTTTTCTTTATTTCTGGTATAAAATCCAGAAAAAGAGAGAAAAAGAATGTGGGGCTAACATAATTAAAAATAAAAAAATAAAAAAGAAAAAGAGATACCTAATGAAAAATTGGAAGAGATAGGTTTTTGACTTGGAAAACAATGAGAGTAGATGTGCAATTTATAGAGGAATGTATATTCGAATTCGAATTTGATTTGATTTTAAATCAAATTATTTATCAAATTAAGAATCTTGAATCAAATTATCTTCTTATTTGAAATTGAAATTAAGTCAAATATTCATTTTGAGTCAAATTATCAAATCGGATTATGATGATTTAATTGATATAATTAACTAAAATTTAAATGAATATTTTGGTCTAAAAATGTTTTTTTAGAAATCTTTGTTTTTTAATATTTTAATATTAATATAGTATAGATATAGATTTAGATAAGGTTATTTTTAAAATAAATGAAAAATTTTAGGAGTAACTTTTATAATTTAGCAAAAAAAAAAAAAAAAAAAAGAGAGGAGATTTGTTAGATAAATAAATGTAACTAGGGCAAACTCAAACAGGCCTGTTTGACTAATTCATGAAGTAAAATGGTACCGTTGCATTTAATTACAAATAGTTTTATAACGGACAAAGTGATTTATTATCTTCAACAAAAAGTACAAAAAAAGAAAAAGACGTCATTTAATTTGATGGAGGATCCAGCTTCCTTCCAGCTCACAATTCGTACGTTTCTCCCCTTTTTTTTTTTTTTTTTTTAACTGTCATAATAAAGAAACAAGAGACAAGCTACACCACCCGACCTCCCTCGCAAATGAGGGACCAAATGTCCTCTGAAAAATCATCTTTCCAGATCAAAGAGTACCTAGAGGAAGAAGCCAAAGCAGCCAAAGCATGAGGCTGCTTTATTTTTCTCTCTAGAGATATTACAAAAAGAAACAGAGTTCACACCCTTAGCAAGAAGGATGATATCCTCAACACAAAAAGAAACTTCAGACAGATCGGTGGAAGATCCATTCAAAAGGTTAATCACTTCCCTCGAATCCGACTCCACTATCACTGGCGGCATTGTTTCCTTCACCCAAGCCATAAACTCCTTAAGACCTTCAAGGATGGCTAACGCTTCGAGAAACTTAACAGACCAGGAATGTTAGTATTTTCTTAGAGAAAATAAGGGATATTTGACAAAAAGAAGAAAAAACGAATTTAAAGATAAAGATATTTAGAAGTTAGAACTGCACAGAATTAAATTATTTATCAACATATTTTTATATATCCCAAAATTCAACATTGACCTATATTTCTTTAATAAATATCAATGAAATATGAAGTATTTTTAAATTACCACTATTGTGAACATAAATAAATGATAATAATAATTTTTAACTTAATAAAATGCTAATTTATTATTATTATTTTTTGACAATATGTGAGGTGAGAAATTCGAATCTTTAACTTTTTGATCGAGAGTACATGCATTATGTCAGTTGAACTATGCTCATGTTGGCAGTAAAATGTTAATATATATATATATATATAACTATTTGATTTTTTATTTTTGAAAATTGTGTTTGTTTTCTCACAATTTCTCTACAATTGTTTTCATCTTCTCTACAATAGTTTTCATTTTTCTTATGGAAACATTTGAGTTTCTAGCCAAATTCCAAAAACAAAAACAAGTTTTTGAAATATTCCTTTTTTAGTTTTCAAAATGTGGCTTGGTTTTTGAAAACATACTTAAAAAGTAGATAAGAAAACATGGAAATCTATAGGTGGAAGTAGTCTTTATAGGCTTAATTTTTAAAAACCAAAAACAAAAAACTAAAGTCTCGTTTGATAATCATTTATGCCCCGTTTGATAATCATTTGGTTTTTGGTTTTTGAAAATTAAGCCTATAAATACTACTCCCACCTATGGTTTTATTTGTTTTGCCATCTACTTTTTACCTATGTTTTAAAAAATCAAGCCATGTTTTGAAAATTAAAAAAAGTAGTTTTCAAAAACTTTTTTTTTTGTTTTTAGAAATTGGCTAATAATTCAAATGATTCCTTAAGGGAGATGAAAACCATTGTAGAGAAATTGAGAGAAAGCAAGCTTAATTTTCAAAAACCAAAAACCAAATAGTTATCAAATGGAACCTTAGTTTTTGGTTTTTGAAAACTGTGCTTGTTTTCTTATCATTTCTCTACAATGACTTTCATCTTCTCTACTTTTCAAAAACCAAATGGTTATCAAACGGGGCTTTAGTTTTTGGCTTTTGGTTTTTGAAAAACTTTTTTTTTTTTTTTTTTTAGTTTTCGGCTTGGTTTTTGAAAAACATATCTAAAAAGTAGATAAGAAAACATGAAAATGTGAAAGTAGTATATTTATAGGCTAATTTTCAAAAACCAAAAACAAAAAACTAAATGATTATCAAACGAGCATAAATCTATACTATCTAAATAGCCCTTGAGGGGAGAAACTTTCATTAATTTATAGACTTCTCATTTTGCCTTTCTCAATTTAAAGATTTTCTCTTCTGTTGGCTTCAATTTGAATAAAGATTCTAAAATCTCTATGCATGTGATCTCTAATTTAAATAAAGGTTCTAAAATCTTTACGATCTCTAATCTTCCAACTAACTAATGCATATTTGAATAATAAAATGATAAATTAAACACATTTGAATAATAAAATGATAAAAATATAATATTAAACAAATATTAAACATATTTGAATAATAAAATGATAAAATAATACTTATATCCAATCTTCCAACTAATTAATACACATTTGAATAATTTGAATAATAAAATGATACAACAATACTTATTTATTTGTTATATATTAGATAATATTTCCTCCATATTTAAAAAGATTTTTTTTTAAAAAATAAAGTAGTATTTAAAGATTTTTTAACGAGTATATAAAAAATTAATAATAAAAAATAAAATAATAATTTTAAATCTATGTGTTTTCGAGAATATGAAATTATTATGAAAGATTTTATTTTTAAAATAAACTAATATTTAAATTTTGTTTAATGCATATTTAAAAAGTTAATAACAAAAACTTGAAATTTTTTTGAACAATTGTTTTTAGAGAATATGAAATTAAAATAATACTGAAATACTTTTTAAAAAAATAAAGATAAGATTTTTTGAATAAATATATTAACAAAATATTAGATTCTAATATATTGTGATTAATATACATAAATTATGTCATAAACCATGTAGGAGAGAAATTTTGATTTCTCCCATTTTAGTTTGATGGTTATAGCTATATAAGTCTAACCTTTCTTTTCAATAAACCAGATCATTCGTATCCAATTTTTCAATTTATTATTGAAGAGATTTCGTTATGGTGATGTTAGAAGTCAACAAGTGAATGGGCTCCCTTTCCATTTTTTTTTTTTTTTTTGCAAATGATAGATAAAGGGAGGGAGTGATTTAATGTAATTAAGTGTTTTTTTTCCGTGTTTCTATAGTTTTTTTTTGTTGCTACAAATGGCAGAGAAAAAAGGTAATTTAATATAATTTTCGACTTACATGCTTTTGTAGTTTTTTTTTCTTTGGTGAATGACAATGAGAGTGATTTAATGTAATTTACTATTTTTTTAGTTTTCTTTTTCTCTTTTCAAATTTGTAAATACACACCAATTCATCTACTAATCCTTGGCATATTGAAGTCGGAGAAGAAAACGATTGCAACTCTGGTGCCTTAAGGCAGAAGGAGAAGCAGAAAATGGAAGACAATGTGATTTAATTAATGTATTATTTTCTTCTAATTTCTTTTTATTTCTTTTTGTTTCTTTTTGTTTCTTTTTTCTCTTTTTTGTTTTGGATAAATTGGAGTTTACTAGGCTAGGATTTAAGGAGGTCTGATCACAATTTTGCATTTTTTCTTATTTATGTAATTTATTATATTTAAATATAACTACTAATAGTTATTAAAAATATAATGTCATTCAAATTTCTAATATTATGGTAAAAGTTATTTTATTCGATGGAAGATTGAATTCTCTATCTTACAATTTTATGATAAAAAATAAACTCAATACTTTTTAATTTATTATTATTAAAGTTTGAAATAAAAATAATATTTTTGTTTAAATTAATTTATTAATAAATCTTCTCGATTCATTGAACTTTTGTACACAAAAATAAATTGACCAATAGATCTTCTCGAAACTTCTTTCATAGATTAGAAGAGTTTTAAAATTGAGAACCACGTATCTAATTAATGATTCCTTTGCATTCTAAAGATTATTGCATTTTTTTTTTCAATTACTAGATAATTAATACGATTAAAAAAAAAAAGAAAATAATAATATTTTGGTTTAAAGTTAAGTTTGAAATTAAGTCTGTAATCAAATGATGCAAATCAAACAAAAAAAAAAAAATATTTTGGTTTAAATTAAAGTTTGAAATTAAACTTTTGTAAACAAAAATAAATTTATTAACAGATCTTCTCGATTTAGTGAACTTTTAGAAGTAAAGATAAATTAATCAATAGATCTCTTAAAACTTCTTTCATAGATTCAAAAAGTTCTAAAATTGAGAACCACTATCTAATTAATGATTCTCTTGAATTCCAAAAATTCATTGCAAAAAGGATTTTTTCAATTACTAGATAATAAGAAATTTGAAAAGAATATAAAAGAAATAATATTTTGGTTTAAATTAAAGTTTCAAATGGAGTGGGTAATCAAATGATGTAAATCAAAAAAAAAAAAAAATATCTTGGTTTAAATTAAAATCTTAAAATAAGTGGGTGATTACCCACTTATTTTGATGCTACTCAAAATAAAGAAATAATATTAGAGTGTAATTCTTCATTTTCATTTTTCATATGTATATGACCCTACATTCAATTTTTATGTGTACATTTGCATTTTCAACATTATGAAATATGTGCAACACACCAAGTATCTAACTAGTGGTTATCAAACATAGCCTTAATATATATTTATTTATTTATTTATTGTGGTGCCCAATTGAAAACTTTTGACAGCGGACGCTCTTTCATATTTTTAGTGACTTTCCTTAATTTTCACATGCTTCCTTTTTTTTAGTGGGGACGGAGAAACAATTCTCCAGGCGTGATTTTTTTTCTTTTTTTAGGTTCTTTCTAACTTTAATTTTATCCTTCGAGTTTATTTTTTTAATTACCTACAAATTTTAATAAATTTTAAATTCAACTTCACTATTCAAATATTGAATTAGGAACTAATGTGATTTATTTTTTTAATACGTAGTTCCCATCTCGGTAGTAATTTATACATATTATATATCACTAAAATCTTCTCATTATGAAAATCAAAGCAATAACACTAGACAAATGGTAAGATTTGGAAGAAATAAGAGAAAAAAGATACTAGGACAACGAACTTCTACATATTTGTACAATTGTATGATATTATTTGTTTGCGATATATTACTTTGTTTTTAGTTTCACTCATATGACGTTATGCCAATAGAGATGTTGTCTTTTACTTATATAATCATGATCTTCCTCTCATCTAATCGATATAACAATTTGATTGCATTCTAAATAGACAACAAGAGTAAAATGAATTTTGTTCACCTCCAACCTTGAAAACAAGGGCAACTGATGAGCTTGCCTCTCATACAAATTGAAGAACCTTTGTTTGGATGGAGGAATTGCCTAAGATGGGTGGATGATGTTACTCGAGAGGATATGCTTCCTATAGATAATTTTCTTTTTCGTTGTTTAGGCTCCGTTAGATAACTATTTTGTTTTTTAAAATTGTGCTTGTTTTCTAATAATTTCTCTATAATGAGTTTCATCTTTCTTAAGAAAACATGTTTGAATTCTTAGCTAAATTCTAAAAACATAAACAAGTTTTTTAAAACTACTTTTTTTAGTTTTCAAAATTTGGCTTAGTTTTGAAAACATAGGTAAAAAGTAGATAACAAAACAAAGAAACCTATAGGTGGAAGTAGTATTTATAGACTTAATTTTCAAAAATCAAAAATAAAAAACCAAATAGTTATCAAACGGAGCGTTAGATTGTTGTTTCTAGTGTATTCCCAAAAGCAATAAAAAGCACCAATTAATGATTTTGACATCTATATGATATAAAACAAAGCAAGAGCAATATGTCTCAATCAAAAAGCATATTTTTTTATTATCACGACACATTGTTTTTTTGTTTTTGTTTTTGTTTTTTTCTGTTTTTTCTTTTTAATTTCAAAATATTACATTTCAAACCAAGAGTACAAACTTGAACTTTCACCTTTGAAGAAAATTAATTTACTAATACTTTTTTTTTTTGAAACATTAATACCTCAACCAGTTAAACTATGTTAAAATCAACAAGATAACATTAAATCATGTTGCAAAAAAAAGATATTATCACAACATTACAATATGTTTACATTTGCTTTTATTCTTGACCATGTAATTATGAGTTATTACCTAAACAAAGTAGAAACTTGCTTCTTACCCTTTTAACTTCAAGTCCATCTCTTTGTAATCCTGACCTTGAATCCATGCTTCATGTGAAGAATAATGGAAGCATTTGGAACAACCTCATGGCCTATTTGTTGAGTAACATTGTAGTTATGAACAATGGCAGCTGCAACTATTTTCAACTGAGTAAAAGCCACTTGTTTTCCCAAACAAGTCCTTGGGCCGGCATTGAAGGCCAAGAATTTGTAAGATGGCACATGTTTGATAGTTCCCTTTTCTGAAATCCATCTCTCTGGCTTGAACTCCATGCAATCCTTTCCCCACACATCACTCATTCTTCCCAATGCATATAATGAAAACAAAATCTTTGTTTTAGGATTAATGTGATGACCACTTGGGAGATCATCATGTTGTACGGACACCTTGTGCTGAAGTGGAACTGGAGGATAAAGTCTAAGTGCCTCACATAAAGCTCCATGAAAGTAAACTAATTTTTGTACCTCTTCAATGGAAAATATCCTCCATTGATCATGATCTTGAGCTAATTTTTCGTTCGTTAGGATGGTTGCAGCTTCCAGCTCTTCTCTTATCTTTGCTTCGACAATTGGATTGTTTGAAAGACAAAAGAAAAACCAAGAGAGAGCTGAGCTGAGAGTGTCCCGACCAGCAATCATGAAATTCAAAACAGTGTCTCTCAAGAACTTGTCCTCGTTGCAGCTTTCAAAATATTTGTGATCATCTAATTTGTTTGTAATATATGATGTGATCAAATCAACTCCTCCTTCAGCTGGCTCTTCTTTCAGGTTTTTCAAGCTTTCTCTTTTTGAGGCTAGCAATTTTGCGATGGTTTGATCTATGATTTCGCAAGCTCGTTTCAGCCTCTTGGCTTGGCCGATTTGGAATTTCTTTTGCAACTCCCACAGCCTTTTAGGAAAAATATGGCGAAGGAAAATCACTTCCTCCACGTCATCCATGGCCTTTGAGAATGGAACTTGAGGGAATTCGAGAGACAAGCTATGGAGGTCGAAGCCAGTGACCAACATACAAGTTGAATCAAACGAAAATCTCTGAAACAAATCTTGCAAATCCAACACCGATCCATTTTCACAAACACTTTCAAGCACCGGAATCAACCCTTCCTTCACTTTTTTCATTGTAATTTTCCCCAAGAATTGAAGAAAACTCTCATGGCGGACCAACGAATGAGCGGTTTTTCGTTGATTCTTCCATACATCTGAATCCGAGTTGAAAATCCCATCTCCTAAAACGTCAAAAATGTACTTGAAATCAGGCCCTTTTGGATATCGTTCGAAGTTGGCACTCAAAATGTGGTGTATGTTTGAAGGGTCAACTGTAAAGAAGAAGTCAAGACCTGAAAACCAAACGCCTTTGAAGAAGAAAGTGGAGCCAGCTTCGTGTAAGACTTCAGTTATACGATCATGAGCTCGGTGTATATGGCCAACAACAGTGGGAGTCATCCCGACGATGGGCCAGTTCCAAGGAACGACCCCATTAAAGTTCCACCTCCAAATTCGAGAGAAGAAAATGATGAAAAAAAAGGGTATGAAGGCTAAAAGGATGGCTGAAAAGTCGATGGAAGCCATTGAAGCTCTGCAACTGAAGCTTGTGAAGTGTGGATATATAGTGGAACGAGCACGCCTTGGTCTTCTATGATGGGATAATAACAAGATCTCTAATCTCCACCATTCGTGAATAATATTATTAATTTAATAATGGAACGAACTATATATATTTTTTCTCTTTAAATTCATTGAGTTAAATAGACAAAAGATTATTATTGGAAACCACCGACATGTGGTGGGGAAATAATTGGGGAGACATGAAGTTGATAGTTTTGAATCGTTAAATATATGAGAGAGAAATTATAAAAGTATATTGCTTTTATATTTAGTGATTATTAGGAACAAATAAATTTTAAAATTTAAATCCGACGATTTTAAAGAGACAGTTACATTGTGGCGACATTATTGAATAATTTGTCTATAAGGTGGTCATCGAGAAATTATTCAATGAGGCAATCATTGCACCGTTGGACGTGAGAGAGAGAAATTGTAAAAGTGTTTCACTTTTGTATTCAATAGTTATTAGAAACATATATATTTTTGGATCTATATCTGACGGTTATTAAGTAATAGTCAGACGATCTCATTAAATAATTTATCTTCTTATCCTTGATAATAATTTGATATAAATTTGATTTTTTTTTTCAAGAAAAATCTTTATTCCTTCTAATAATTGTTTCAAATAGATATGGTAGTTTCTCTTTCATCTGTGTAAAATTATTGAAATTTCTTTCAATAATTTCTTTGCTAAGTAGTTGACACATGTTCCAATGGAATTTGGACAGTTATCCATCCTTTACTACTTTTTTTTTTTTTGAAATTTTATTATTTGAGGTTAGTTATATATATTATAATATCCTAAATCTCATCGAATTCTCTAAAATTTATCACTAGAAATAACTAGTTTTCTCTCTTTTTTTTTTCCTCTAAAAAAAATAGTCGACTACCTAAACAATTTTTTAAATATTTATTTATCATTCCAATTTCCTATTCTCGTCTTTTTCATGATGCAAATTATTAGAAGGAATGTCGATGTCGATGTCGACGGAAATGTAGAAGTCGACAGAAATATTCACTTTCCAAAGTTTTAAATATCGATGGAAATATTTCCATCGATATTTCCAATTTTGCAATACAACATTACCTATTTTCAATATACCTATTTGATCCGAGTCATTTTTATTTTTATTTCATAATTATCATTTGTTATAAGGTACACAACAAATGAGAATAATAATAATAATAATAAAAATTTGAAAATTGAAATTTAAGAAAGTGAAATTATTTTTATTTATTTATTATTATTTAAAAAATATCTCCTCACTTTCCTCTCCATATCTCCATATCTCCTTCTTTCCTCTTTTCTCTCATTCTCTCTTCCCACTCTATGTAACTTTCTCCCTCACTCCATCTCTCTCTTTCCCTCCCCCGCGTTCATCCTTCCATTTTTTTTTTCCTCTAAGATTCTTGTTGCCTATATAAACAAATTGAGTTTTCTTTTTGAGAGGGGGAACTAACGGAAGCAAGAAAAGAAGCATATAGATTCTCCACATTTTTCAACTCTCTCCAATTTCTTTTCTATCAAAATAAAGTTCCCACATTTTTTTTCATCTTCAAGAAATACTAAGTAATTCGTGATCTTTGTTAAATTACCAATCAATCCAAAAATTTAAGCTGATGGGTTATGGTAAATTTAATTATATATAAACACTTTAATACTTTTTAGTCCAATGTAAAGGTTTGATTATTTTTTACTTTATTTTTCTTCCCTCCTTGCAAATTTTCAAATTGTTTCTCATGAATTAATGTTGAATAGGGGCTATTAGTTTTATCTTGTGCTGTAGAGGGTAAGGAATTTTACATTTACATTGAGTTCCAATGAGATTTTGTTACTGTGTTGCTACTGTGATATGTGGTGGGAACTCTATGTGATTTTGTGCCATATTTTATTGACTACAATGTTGATTTTCTTATTTTTCTTATTTTATTAAATTTGATTGATTTGATTTGATTTGATTTGGTTAATTTTACTAATTTATTCTCTATTGATACTGAACGTAGGTTTACTGCAACTTTCATTTCTTAGGAAACATGCCGGAATTAATTTGTTTCCAAATTAATCTTTTTAGGATCCCAACCAAGGTTTTATTTAATTCTAATTTGTGTATATATTTTTGTACTCTTTAAATGCAACTTAATCTTATGTGTCCAAAATTTAGAATTTCAAAAATTGAAAATAAATGATTCACTACAAATCTTTTTTAAACTAAAAATTTGAGTAAACAAATATTTTGGTTTCCAAGGTGGTTGAGTAGTGTTCTCTTTATGTGTTTTTTTAAAATTTCATAAATACATGAAATTCCTAACCCAAATTAATTTCATAATTACCTTTTTACAAAAAACTAAAAAAGATCAAATTCGAGAATTAGTAGTATTTTCTTTGAATTTTCTAATTCATAAATACATGAAAATTCTCAGGTAAATAAAAAACATAATTTTGAGAAAAAGTAGTGTTCTCTTTATGAATATTCTAAATTAATCCATAAATACACAAATTTTCTCACTAAAATAAAATTTCAAAATTCTAAACAATTTTCATAAATTATTTAAAACTAAGTTTCGATCATCCATAACAAATTTTAATCAAAATGAGATTGAGTAGTGTTCTCTTTTTGGAATTTATTATATTCCTTAAATACATGAAATTTCTCAAAAAGATCCAACGATGGAGATTAGAAAAACCAATCAAGGGTTTGGTTTTTCTAATATTCTTGAGGTGAGAATTTTTTTTTTTTTTGAGAATGCAAAATAAATTTTCACATTTTTAATGACTTTTACGCCACTCATGATCATCAATTCATGTTTTATTTTAAAAATGTGAATATAAATAGAAGACATTAAAACTAAAGTAAAAATAAAATTTGGTGGACCTTATTAATTAGTTTTTTCAATTGGATAATAAAAGATAAAATTTTGCAACCATTTTAAGAGGTGTTGTAGGTAACACCTTCCTTTCACAGAAATGACTCTGGAACTCAAATTTAACTTACGTAGACCAAAAATTTCTTTTCTTTAAATTTGGTGACCAATAACACCTTTAATATGATTGGTGGCGCCTCCAAAACCCTCAATAGAAGACGTGGACCGCTTCGTATCACGATCACATTGGGACAATATTAATTAATGACAAGCGAACTCTATGTTAATTAAATTCTAATAGATTTTTCTTTATTGAAGAACTTAATTGAGATTCTTTAACTCGTATCTTAATCCAAAAGTTCGAAAATTTTAACAAATTATTTTTTTTGAGAATTTTAAAATATTGAGAATGAAATTTAAAATTACCTAAAATATTTTTTTGAGTTCAACAATTGTGAGGTGGAGGATCAAACCATTAACTTTTGAGATGATAATGAGTGTCTCATCTACTAAGTTATATTTGAATTGAGAAAATTACCTAAAAAATTAAATACTATTATATTTTTTGCTAAATTATAGAAAATACTCCTATACTATGAGTTTTGTTTTTAAAAATACCCCTAAAGTTTAAAAAATTTAAAAAATTCTCATGATCTTTCAAATATGTTAAAAAATACCCTTATCGTTAAATTTTGGATGGAAACCGTTAAAGTTTTGTTTCAATAATACCCCTGAATTTTTAAGAGTTTCAAAAATGCTCTCGACATTTCAAAAACGTTCAAAAACACCCTTACTGTTAAGTTTTGGATGGAAAACATTACAATTTCATTAATACCCTCTTGAAATATAATTGTGCTCATAAGAGAGTTTTTTTCTTTGTTTCCCTAACTTATGGATTATTTGCATGTCAATCTTGGTTGTTTAATTAATTGAATCATTGGTCTAATTGATGAAATTAACTCCTTAAGATATATCTCTCTCTTGATTGTTCTCTATATTTTATTTTATGTTTTTATTTTGTTTTGATCTTATTCATCTTTCTATTTCTTTCTCTAAATAAAATTGGGCGATTGTATTAGTGGTAATTAAGTGAACTAGAACACACCAATCTTGTGGACGATACTCTAACATTCTTACACTATATTAAAACTTGAGTAGTACACTTGCAGTATTGCATTGAATAATTTTACACAACACCTACACAGAGAAAGCCATTGCGCGTTAGTCTAGCTAGTTAGCATTTTTGAGCTAGCTGCTCTGTTGGTTGTAATGCGCCTTAAATTTTCAAGTTTAATGTTATCTTAGTGATTGCTAAAAGGAAACTTAGAAGTTTAAAGCAAACACAGAGTCACAAGTAAACTTCAAATTCAAGTGTTAATCTTGATGAAACGAAAAACAACAAACCTGAAAATGAAAGTGATGGATGGGTCATCGAGAATTTATCTTTCGTCCCCACAATTTGACGTCAAATTCAAGCATAATGGGTAGCTAAAATTTAAACGAATTTAAGCTAGAAATTGACCCCACAAAGCAAGACGACGAGAAACTATCCTTCAACTTCGAAGAATTGAACAAATCCTACTTGAATTCGCTCATTTAGGTTTCTAAATCTATCCCAACAACAATTTAGCTTCTTTTGTTTGTTTGTTTGTTTTTGTTTTGTTTTGTTTTTTTTTTTTTTTGTCTTTGGGGAGTTACGAGAGAGAGTTATAGTTATCGATTTTGAGTTTTTGGAGCTTATTTTGTCAAATTGCTACCGTGACATTTTCAAACGCCAATAATATGTTAATTCTCATTAATTTTCATGGAGGAAAAGCTGGAAAGAGAGGAAGAAGAAGAAACATTTTCCAGTAAGAGTATTATTGAAACGAGACTTTAAAGTTTTACATCCAAAACTTAACGGTAAGGGTATTTTGAATGTTTTTGAAAGGTCATGGGTATTTTTGAAACTCTTGAAAGTTCAGGGGTATTATTTAAACGAAACTTTAACGGTTTCCATCCAAAACTTAACAGTAATGGTATTTTTGAACATATTTAAAAGATTAGGGGTATTTTTGAAACTTTATAAAGTTTAGAGGTATTTTTAAAGCAAGACCCATAGTTTTGGAGTATTTTCTATAATTTAGCCTAGATATTTTTAATGAAATAGTTTTACAAACAACCGAAATCTTCTCTTTTGTATATACTAGTTTATTACCACGTGCATTGCACATGTGTGTGTATATATATTTATTTTGTTTAAGATTAAAATAATTTGAGTTAAACGAACTAAAAAAAAAATAATTTGAACTAAAAAAAAAAAAATTTCAGTTAAACATTATGAATTGCAATTATTTCACCATTAATTAAGATTAGTTTTATATTTTTTCTTGATAAGATTAGTTTTTCAAATTATTTTAAAATTAATTATTAGTTGTTGAATATTATTATTTTATATTTCTATTATGATTCTTTTATAATTAATTAGCTTCAAGAATTATTTTTTACTATTTCTATTATGATTTAGTGATTTTCATCTCACTAATTTTAATATAATAAATTTTCTTTCTATTATAATATAATTATTTTTATATAATATAACCTAATTTAAATATAATATAATTTTCTAATATTTTTTTTTGAAGTTTTTTAAAATTTTATTTATTATTATTATATATATATATATATATATATATATATATATATATATATATATATATATTTATTTATTTATTTATATTAAAAATATTTTGTTTAATTGATCCAATATTTATTAATGCAATTTTAAAACAACTATTTTTTTTTTAAAGTTTGGCATACAACTATTGTTAGAGAAGTAATTGATAATATATATATATATATATATATATATATCATAACAAATATACTAACAATAAATATCCTAAATAATACAAAAATACATGTTAGACAAATTGGTTTACAAAGTCATGACAAATCGTTTGAGCAAGGTACACCTAAATAAAAAAAAAAAAAAATTACCTAATGTGTACTTGACTATTAAAGCAACAAAATGTTAGGAGTACGAACAAATTTGGTATACCTCAAAAGTCTACCTCTTTTGAAGAAAAAAAGTGATACCTGAAACAAATGGAAAATATTCTAGAGCTGCAAAAAATACTAAACATGGGAGCAGGTGCTGTTAACGAAATTAAAAAAAAAAGATATCATATGGAAAATATGGAAACTTGGAGGAGATGCAAGTGAAAAAAAATGGAAATGTAATTTAGCCAATTTATAGAGGAGATTTATATTCAAATCCAAATTTGATTTGATTTTGAATGAAATCACATCTTCAATTGAATCCTTATTAAATTAGGAATTTTAATTCAAATTCATTTGAAAAAAAATTATCTGAATTTCATTTTGAATCAAATTATCTCAATATCGTTGTTTGAATTTAAAATTAAATCTGAATTTTATTTTGAATCAAATTATCTCAATATAGTTGTTCGAGTTCGAAATTAAATTGGACTTACGATCAAGTATGAGATTTGATTGATGTAATTAACTGAAATTGAAAGGGGTATTTTGGTCAGAAATCCTTGTCTTTTAATATATTATATATAGAGAGAGATACATATAGATATAGATAAAAATATTTTTCAAAAATCCTTGCTTTTTAATAGAGTATAAATTATCAAATTAGGAATCTTGATTGAAATTCATTTGAATTTTTTTTTATCTGAATTGCATTTTGAATCAAATTATATAAATATTGTAGTTTGAATTCAAAATTAAATTTGAATTCCACTTTGAATCAAATTATCTCAATATAGTTGTTTGAATTTGAAATTAACTCAGATTATAATCAAGTATGAGATTTGATTGATGTAATTAACTGATATTTTAAGGGGTATTTTGGTCTAAACATGTTTTTAAGAAATGTTTACTTTTTAATATAGTATAGATATAATATATAGGAAAAAAAATCATTTTGACCTAAACTTGGTAGGTTGTATCAATTCTAACCCTGAACTTTCAGTTTCATCAATTTAAACCTCAAACTTAGCAGGCAATATCAATTTTAACCCTAAACTTTCAATTTCATCAATTTAAACCTCAAATTTGAATGTGTATCAATTTACACTCTCGGTTAAGTTTTTGTTTCAATCCTAGTTAGAAAAGTTTCCTACACATGTTCCAAAGCCACATGTTGCTCTATAACAAATACGTATTTGTTATTTTTTTAAAAAAATAAAATTGCTGAAGAAAATTAGAGTAAACTAGCCATAATGTTTTTCAATTTCAGAGTATGAATTTTTTTCACTTCTTATCGTATCTGATTCTGCTGTTTTTTTCATTTCATTAATTAAGGGTTTTTTATTTTTAAAGCAGGATTCTATTCGATCCATTGACTTTTAGTAGAAACAAAGCTTATTTGCACCATATTTTTCTTCAATCGATCAGTACTCCCATTTTTGAAAACATCACCAATATTGATTTTTTTAAAATTTATTGTCGGCCTTGAGCTCAATTTGTCCTCCATTCACCACAACGGACGTAGGGTTTTTAGAATTGCCTTCTTCTGAATCTTTGTCCCCTTCCTCTCTAGCATCGATGTCACTTTAATCCACCGTAAGACCGTCGATGAGGCAGACAAGATCGGCTATAACTAGTTCATTGTGTTCATGGGCGTCATTCTGTTCACCATCGCCTTCCCTGTTCTCTCTTGCTTTGTAGTCGAGCTCAAACTCCTCACCATCGAGGTTGACGAAACTGCCATGGTCGCCGCTGCCTGCAATGATGTCACCGCCTGAATCTTCTTCACACTTGTTGCTGGTATTGACACCAAAGGAGAGAGAAACACAAGAGTCCATTTGTTTTCATGTGGGTCCTACTTTCGAGAGTTGAGTTCGTGGTTTTCATGATGGTGGCGATTCGATCTTGAATGATTTAATTATTTTTTGATAATTTTTTAAAAAAATTAACAAACAATTACATATCATAGAGCAACACGTAGCTTTGGGTATGTGTGGAAAACCTTTCTAACGGTGATTAAAACAGAAACTTAACCAAGAGTGTAAATTGATACACTTATTCAAGTTTGAGGTTTAAATGGATGAAATTGAAAGTTTAGGATTAAAATTAATACAATCTATCAAGTTTGAGGTTTAAATGGATGAAATTGAAAATTTGGAGTTAAAATTGATACAACGTGCCAAATTTAAGGTCAAAATTGATTTTTTCCCTAATATATAATACCAATGATGAGTGACAGTTACCAAAGTTCATTAAAATACAATAAATAGCCGTTCTCTATAATCTATATATGATACGCACAAGCCCAAGATCCTATCACAGGCAAAATTTCATAGAGGTCCCCAATTTTTTATTTTATTTTTTTTGAAAGTCTAGAGGTTCCCCTGTATAAGTTGAAATGTGATGGAATTTAATGTTGAATTATGATCATGAAAAGAAAAAAGAGTCCAAATAGTCAAATTCATTTTGGATAGTTTCAAATTTTGATTCCTTCCATTCTTTCCTTTTTCCCCTACAACGCCTTCAATTCTATCTTAAATGGTTGCAATGTTATCTACTTATCTATATCATTGAAGTCATTGAATTATTTATTTTTATTATTTTTTTGAGTTCACATTAATTTTTTTTGTGCCTTAAAAGGAAAAAAATATACACATATTAGTTAAAAAAAAAAAGAGATATATATATACACATAAGATTCATACCTGTCCGATATGAATTTTTTAACAGAAACATTACTAATTAATTATGAACAGTAAGTAGGTGTAATTTAGTAATTAACGGAGGTTTAATCTTATTTTTATCCTTAATTTTTAATAACTTAGTTTGTTTTGATCCCTACAAAGTACAAACAAATTTATTGCAGCCCTTTAATTTTTTTTGCACAGTAAAATTAAATTTAAGATTTAAATTTTATGGTTTAGTTCCTAAATATTATATATATATATATATATAATACTAGTTTAGTTAATTTTTTTTAGTTCAACAACATTTGGGGTTGGGGATTCGAACATTTGACCTCTTAGTCGATGGTACATGCCAATTACCGCTGAGTTATGCTTATTTTAGCAGTTTAGTTAATTTTTCATTAGTTTAATAGTTATTTGAATTTATTTTAGAACCTAGTTGATTTTTAACCCCACAACATGTAATTTTAAATACTTGCCTTTTTTTTTTTTGAGTTCAACAACATTTGAGGGGAGATTCAAAACTTTGACCTCTTGATCAATGCTACATGTCAATTACCATTGAACCAAACTCACTTTGGCAAATACTTACTAGTCAGCGTAGAAGCTAACTAATTAAGAATAAATGATCAAAGATATGTTAACCTTTTTTTTAACTAATTAAGAATAAATGACCAAAGATATGTTAACATTTTTTTTAGGTCAATAATTATAGGGGTGAGAGATCGAATTATCAACCTTTAGGATGGTAATTTGGTGTCTTATTCAATTAGCTACACTCGGATTGATACATGTTAACACAAAAAAAAAATGTTAACATATGTGTACCTAAGTGATTTATGAAAAATAAATACCAAAGACAAATAATAATTTAAGGAAAATTTAGATGTGAAAATATAATAAATATGAAAGTTTTGGATAAGAACTAAAATTTAACCTTTAATATAGAAATTAATTAATTATATCAAAGTTTGCACAGGGTCATTCCTTGATTAAGAATAATTAAATAGATTGAGCATTTGGGAGTACAAGAAAACACAAAATAAAAGAAATAGGGAGAGAGGAAAAATAACAAAAATATTTTAAGTTGGGTAGGTAGTTGGAGAAATTTGGGGGGGGGGGGGGGGGGGAGGTGAGAAAACTTTAGGAGATTTAATAGAAAATATATATAAAATTTAACCGGGGATATCTCTGGTTTCTTTATTTTTTAAAAGGAAAAAAAATCAATTTTTCAAACTGAAAATATAAATGTCAATAAATTTAACAAAAAAAAAAAGAGTTCATTAATTTTTAATGTTTAAAGAATTCATCAAATTAAAAGTTTGGGTGCTACATATATTAACTACTTAACCCGCTTCAAAAAAAAAAAAAAAAACTACTTAATCCGCGGGGGAATAAATTTTGCAATTCAGCTTCAAAAAGCCTATTACAATATTTAGAATGTTTTTGTGGACCACCATACCCAACTATTCAATCGAGCAATTACTAGAAAAAATAAAGAGAAAAAGAAAGAGTTAGTTTTTCTTTTTTCTTTTTTCTTTTTTGTTTTCATTTTTTGAAAGAAAGAGTTAGCTACTTTTCTTTTTGGTTTTTTTTTCTTTTTCAATTTTTGAGAAATATATGTATTTGATACCTGTTATATCCCTATTTCTTGTTTTTAGAAGATATTACTAAAATTACATACAAATTTCAGAAAGAAAAAAGGTGATCTCTCTTGTTTCATATAGGTTAAATAATATTCCGGCCAGTAAATAAATTCAGAAAATAAAAAAAAATGAACGTTTGTTAAAAAAAAAATAGAGAAATTAATCAATTGGCCGTAGAACCCTTAAGAAAACTATCGATTTTGGCTCAAAACTGATGTTGACGATAAATTATTCAATGAAGCCGCCACAATGAAACTGATAATTTTGCACCTTGAATGTAGATCTTAAAATTTATCTACCCCTAATAATCGTTGTATACAAAATCGAGGTACGTTTATAATTTCTCTCTCATACATCCAATGGTGTAAATTTGCCAACTTCATTGTGACGGTTTCATCGAATAATTTCTCAATGTCGATCGACTGATTATCTTTTCCAAATTCTTAAAAACATAAATAAAATACTATAATTTTAATTTTCTATTTATGCTTAGTGAATAACATTCTTTTTTGTTGTTTAGTGAAATTAATAGATGATTTTATTAAAAAACAAGTAACTAAACAAATTTAGGAGTCAAAATGGATTCTTTTAAAAATATCATAGAAAATCTGTATAAAGAAAATCCCGATGCATTGAACAAACTCTTCATTCTAAGAAATCAATTAATTAACATTGTATTGTCATTATCTATTAAATTTTCTCGACCGTGACAAGTGCACTGCATAAAACCACATGACTTTTGTCTACGATGAAACCACTCCGACGTATCCTCTAGTAGAGACGAATTTATTGCTTCTACTTCTACTTTTATTTTGGGGGAAAACGACACATGGTTAAATTTTAAGGTGGTGGGGTTGGGTTACCCTAACTCAACCCATATTTAGCTCATGGTCATGTAAATTCTAGTTATCGAGAGATTATTAGAGCAACTTGCTACATTAATGTAGTGGATAGTTTTACATCTTTGGATGTTTGAAAGAGAAACTATTAAAGTATTTTGAATCAAACGTTTAAATCTCCATGTATCAGTTGTTGTTGTCTTATTCAACTATTTTTCTTAGTTATTTGATTTGTTAAACTCGATTTTTTAAAAATTCAATTCATAAGTCTAGGTAAAGTCTCAAAGTTCACTATCATGCATCTTATTCCTACTTTTGATGCTTGCTACGATGCATTATATATTTTCTTTACTCTCTAGGTTTGTTATAGTTTATGGTATCTTCTCTTTACTCTCTAGGTTTGTTATAGTTTATGGTCGTCCCTCTTTTTTTTATCATGATAGCACATTTAACTTTTTAAACAAACATATTGGTTAAATAAGAAAAAATATATCTTATGGGTAATTTTGACAGTTGATAGGTTAATAAATTTAGTTAATTAGAATCACCAATAATAAATAATTGGCTTAAATCTTATTTTGATCACCAGATCTTTATTGTTATCTTATTCTGATTGTAAAATTTCAAACGTTATGTTTTTAGTCTCCAACTTTCAATCGTTTTAAATCTCTAAGCTTTGCATAAAAAAATTACTTTAATCTTTATCTTTAATTTTCTATTAATATAACTTAATAAGAAATTAAGTCTATTGAGAAATTTGAGATACAAGATATTATTACTTTAAATATTTGTCCATGTAAACATTCACTAATCGATAAATGAGAATAAAAGACATGTCAACGTCAATTTTTGTTAAAAAATTTATTTAAAAATTGAAGACAATGACAAAAATGATTTTTCATTTGAAATGAATGGACAAAAAAAAAATATGTTAAAAAGTTTCTAGGAACCATAAATAAAATAATGATGAAATTTTATAGACAAATTTGAAATTTGAACATAAATAATTAAATACATAATAACAACATTTTCTTACTTGTATGATATGAAAATTGGAAACTTTCAAGTAAATTACATGCAAACCCTTTTTCTGGTCTGGTAGGAATTGAGTTGGCTCCACAAAATGGTAGTAATTGACCTAAAAAGGACAGTATTTACATGCAAACCCTTTTGTATTATGTATTATGTATTTTTTTTTTTTTTTGAAGTAGTCGGTTATTTATTAGAGTATTGATAGGTTTCTTTCATTGGGTAGGCCGGTAGGGTGTGGGCTAGATAATTAATATTAAACTAACTCATAAAAACTAATAATTCTTATGTGCGAATCATATTTCTTTTCAATTTAATTATTAAGCCGAGACGTGTTGGAAAATTTAAAAGATAAAACACAAAAAGTACAAGATAATGTAAAATTCAAAGATGAAAGGATAACTTTTGACTTTCGAGGAAAGAGAGAGAGAAAAAACAAAATACAACAATAAGAGAAAAAAATGCAAAATATATTAAGAGATGAAATGATATATATTTATACTAGGTAATGGAGAAAAGGGAAAACACACAAAAGGGGAAAAATAATGTAAAAATTTGAAAACAAAATAATGACATATTTAGACGGTGATCATTAACATAAAATCAAACGTAGGAGATCTCAAAAAAAAAAAAAAAAAAAAAAAAAAAAAATACAAACTTAGGATCTTGAATTTTTCAGTCCGACTTTTATACAAAAAATCCATTCTCAAATTTTCCAACGTGAACCAAACTTAATTAATAAGACATTAATAATCCTTCTTTATCCCACGGCTAAAAAGAACTGATCTTCAAATCTCAATTATTCAGCTAAAAAGGTATTATTATGAATGATAACAATGTTTTTTTTTAAAAAATTTGAGTGTTTGAAAAAAAAATCACTCGAAATAAGTAGATTGGTTAATAATCATTTTCTTACTAATCAGTTTCAAGGTGATTATAAAAAAAAAAAGTGATTTTAAAGTGATTCTCGATCAATAACTTTCAAAATCACTTAAAAAAATTTTATATTAAAAAATTCTAAAATTCACGTGAAAAATCCAAAGAATAGTGAAATTACAAAATTACTCTCAAAATTAAAGCTTCTATTCTTCTCTTCTGTTTAAGGTAATTTTACATTTGTAGAATCATTTTGGAGCCAAATAAAATTGTGATTAAAATCAATTTTATGAAAATATAACAAAACACACTAGTCTTTAAATGAATTAAAATGACTTTAAGGAAAAGAGTTTTTACAAAGAAACTTTTTAAAAAATTGTTTAAATTAAACTAGCAGTCATGTTCAAACTCATTCTTAAGAAAAAATATTAAATGAGATTGCTACAATGTATATCTTAATAAATAATTGTTGGATGTTAAATTCGAAAATCTGCATGCTACTAATAACTACTATACACAAATTCGAAATACTTTTATAATTTCTTCATCCTTAACCATCTAAAATAAAATATCAATGTCGTTATCCAATAGTGAAAAAAAAAAAAAAAAAGAAGAAAGAAAGAAAAAGGAAGAAACTTTAGCTTTTGGCGTCATATACGCACGCATCACTCGATAGACATAAAGACCTAAAAAGGTCAGTATTTGTTCCCATCCAAAAATATATCATCAATTTCCAAACCAACTGAATTATATATGGATGGTTATCATCATTCATCACTACTAAAACTAAGCAAAATTACTTTATTTACAGACCTCCAATGGCGTCCATTGCCATTCTCTCCATCCTTCTCCCTTCCATACCCTTCATTATTTTCATTATTTTCTCTCTTTTTCTCAAAGGGAACCCTTATGGGATTCCTTGGAATTGGCCTCTTTTGGGAATGATCCCTACAATTGCCTTCCATATCCATCGAATTCATGACCGTGTAACTGAAATCTTAAACCAAGCTGGTTCCACTTTCTTCTTCAATGGCGTTTGGTTTGCTGATATTGACTTCTTGCTCACAGCCGACCCTTCAAATATACACCATATATTGACTGCAAATTTTGAACGATATCCAAAAGGTCCTGATTTCAAGTATATTTTTGACGTTTTGGGAGATGGGATTTTCAACTCCGACTCTGATTCATGGAAGAGCCAACGCAGAACCGCTCATGCTTTGGTTCGTCATGAGAGTTTCCTTCAATTCTTGGAGAAAATTACGATGAGGAAAGTGAAGGAAGGGTTGATTCCAGTGCTTGAAAGTGTTTGTGAAAATGGGTCGGTGTTGGATTTGCAAGATTTGTTTCAGAGATTTTCGTTTGATTCCACTTGTATGTTGGTCACTGGCTTCGACCTCCATAGTTTATCTCTCGAATTCCCTCAAGTTCCGTTTTCCAAAGCCATGGATGATGTCGAGGAAGTGATTTTTCTTCGACACTTTTTTCCTAAAAAAATTTGGGAATTACAAAAGAAACTCCAATTTGGACAAGCCAAGAGGCTGAAACAAGCATGTAAAATCATAGATGAAACCATCGCAAAATTGATAGCCTCAAAAATAGAAAGCTTGAGGCTGAAAGAAGAGCCACCTGAAGGAGGAGGTGATTTGATCACATCATATATTACAAACAAAGATGACAATTTTGAGAGCAACAATGATAAGTTCTTGAGAGACACCGTTTTGAATTTCATGATTGCTGGTCGGGACACCCTCAGCTCAGCTCTCTCTTGGTTTTTCTTTTGTCTTTCAAACAATCCAATTGTTGAAGCAAAGATAAGAGAAGAGCTCAAAACAATCATCCCAACAAACGAAGCTCAGGATCAATGGAGAATATTTTCAATTCAAGAGCTGAAGAAGCTAGTTTACTTTCATGGGGCTTTATGTGAAACACTTAGGCTTTATCCTCCAGTTCCATTTCAACACAAAGTCCCTTCGCAACCTGACATTCTTCCATCAGGTCATCGTGTCAATCCCAAAACAAAGATTTTGTTTTCGTTATATGCATTAGGAAGAACGAGTGATGTTTGGAGAAAAGATTGCATGGAGTTCAAGCCAGAGAGATGGATTTCAGAAAAAGGAACAATCAAGCATGTGCCATCTCACAAATTCTTGGCCTTTAACGCAGGGCCAAGGACTTGTTTGGGAAAACAAGTGGCTTTTGTTGAGATGAAAATAGTTGCGGCTGCCATTATTCACAACTACAACGTTCAACACATTATTGGGCATAAGGTTGTTCCAAGTGCTTCTATTATTCTTCACATGAAGCATGGATTCGAAGTCAAGATTACTAGAAGATGGTCTTGAAAGTGAAATATGTACACTAAGTTTAGCTCATAAACCTGGAGGATTATGTTTGTTTAGGTCTCGTTTGACAAGTTGTTGTTTCATTTTTGTTTCTTGTGTTTTTCATTCTTAAGGAATGTTTTAAAATTGTGTAGAAATTCTGAAAACAACAAAATTAAGGTCATCTTTAATAACCATTTAGTTTTTGGTATTTGGCTTTTGAAAATTAAACTTATAAACACTACTTCTACCAATAATTTTTTTTTGTTTTTTTCTCTAACTTTCTACTAATATTTTAAAAAACAAGCCAAGTTTTGAAAACTAAAAAAATAGTTTTCAAAAACTTATTTTTATTTTTGAAATATGACTAAGAATTCAAATGTTTACTTAAAAAAAGATGAAAACCATTCTAGAGAAATAATGAGAAAACAAGCTTAATTTTCAAAAACCAAATGACTATCCAATGAGGCCTAAGTTTCTTGTTTCTTGTTTACAATTTTTTCCATAACATAAATAAAAATTTATTTTATCATTTTTTTACTTCTAAAATGCTTGATAAATATTCAAAAATAAACATAACATAATTTTTTCCCCATATTTAATTTTAAAAACTTATTTTGATATAAAAGTTTTACATTTTTAATTTAAAATTCCAAAGAACAAGAAACAAGAAATGATTATTAAACATGTTTAAGTTTTTTTTCTTAATATAAAAGAAAGAACAAGAAACAAGAAATAATTACCAAATGCAGTTTCATTTTTTTTAATTATAAAAAGAAAACAAGAAACAAGAATGTTATCAAACGGGCCTTTAGTTTCTTAATTTTAAAACATTTTAATTATGTTTTTTTAGGTTTGATAACAATTTTATTTTTAGTTTTTATTTTTAAAAATTATGTTTTTTTTGGCACAACTTTTTTTATATGATTTTCAAACTTTCTTAAAAACGCATTTGAATTCTTAGACAAACTTCAAAAATAAAAAAAAAAGTTTATTTTTTTTATTAGTTTTCAAATTCTTTATTAGATTTTGAGAACGTTTTCAAAAAAGTAGATAACAAAACAAAGAAACAAACATGTAAAAGTAACATCGTTACTTAAATATGGTAAAATTGAGTTATGCTTGGGTTTACAGTAACATTGTTACTTAAATATGGTCGTTGATGTTAATTATACAAACTACATATGATAGTTTGGTATAACGTGACACAAGAGAATAAGTCACTTGATAAAATTGTTGGGAAAAAACCTCTCACTTCTACGACAATAATAAACAGAAAAAATAACTGAGAAATTAAAAAGAAAACAACAAAATAAGAAACACAATAATTAACATGGAAAACTCCAAAATTGAAGAAAAAACCACGGATAGAAAGAAATACTCTATTATGTTAAAATTTATTACAATTACACAAAATTTTCTTCCTGACCCAAATTACAAAGAAACACACTCTCAAAATTTTATACCACTCCATTAACTACCAAACTTAAAGTATTTCAGATTGGGATGATTTGAAACTAAAGCTATAAGTTTCTTTTATAGTACTTGAAATCTATCACTTTCTTGCATCTTTTCGATGTTGAAATGATACTCTTATAATATATTTTCAAAAATTCTATAAAAATAAATATAGATCAACGTGCCAAGAAATTTGACAAGACAAATAAATATAATACATTTTAAATCCAATTTTTACACTCACATATTATGTCCATACCTTTCATCTCATGTATGGTCGACATTTTAGTCACAAGTCAAATCAATGGGTCACATAACTATTTAAGTAAAAAAGACAAAACAAGAAAGGGACACATGCGGAACATTAAGAAGTATGGAGACTAAATATCTACTGCCATTAAAGTTTAAATTCAGTGAATAAATTACCAACTTCAGTATAATTTAACTGGCATAAAACATATATTATCGATTAAGAGGTTAGAGATTCGAATCTCTCATCTCTCACATATCATAAAAAAAAATCAATGATTAAATTTATTTATAATTTAATAATAGTAAAAAAAAAAAAAAAAAAAGAAGAAAAGAAAATGCTATAAATGGGATAAGTGTGACACCTGAGTTTAGGAGGGGTACATGAATGAACCACCACATCGAAATGAGAGGGATCCTGAGGCTATGCAAGACATGGTTAATAAAGGCTTAAAAGAATTGATAGCTACTACCTATACCAACAAGGTATACTTTCTTTTTCGGTGGCTCAATCATAAGAACTTCAAAGTTAAACGTGCTTGGTTTGGAGCAATTCTATATTTGGTGACCTCCTAAGAATTTTCTTAGGAAGTATGTGAGGACAAAGCATGCTGAAAAGACCCGTGTTAGTTTGTGGGGACAGTCTTCACTCTTGCAAGTAACTCAAGACAAATAGGTAGCTTGACTAGGTCGCAGGGATGCAGGAGAATGTTTGGACCATTAGGGCTCATTTGATAACGTTCCTGTTTCATGTTTCTTGTTCCCGTTTCTCATTTTTCAAGAAACAGACATGTTTGATAAACCATCATATTTCTTGTTTCTAAATTTTTTAGAAACGTTTATAAAGAAATGACAGATTTTGAGAAATTTCAAAAAGTAGTTTCTCAAATTCTGTTTCTGTTTTTTTTAGGTTTTATGCATGTATTTCTATTTCTCTTTTTACCAATCTCTCCCCTCTCTCTTCTTTCTCTCTCTTCCATTCTATTTTTTTTTCTTTTAATATTTTTTTCTTCTTCTTTTTTCTTTTTATTTTTTTGATTTATTTATTTCTATTTATTCTATCTCTTTCATCCTAATCTTTTTTCTTTTAATAGTTCATTATTATTTTTTCTTTTCTTCTTTTACTTTTCTCTTTTCGTATATGTTTTTCTCTTCTCTCTTAATTTCTTAATTTCTTTTACTTTACATTAACGAGCTTATAGTTATTATTTTCTATTTAATTCTCTATTATTTTTCCTTTTGGTACGATTTTATTTTCTTATTAAATAAATAAACTAATAATGTATTTCATGTTTACCATTAAATGTAAAAAAATATATACATTCTTTTTTTTTTTTTATTTTACTTGCGTGTATTATTGGCTAATGCATTTTTAAAGAAAAAATAAAAATAAATTTTATTATTAAATTAAAGAAATGTGGGTATGTTTGATTGTCTGACCTTAGACAATTTATAAATTCATCTAATTGAATTGATTGAAGTGAGAAATAACATTGCAAATCAAATTTGAACAATATTTGAAGGATAAAATTTATTATTATTATTATTATTATTATTATTATTATTACAGTCGTTGCATGTAACCATTTTTGCAGGGCGACCACTTGTTGATATTTGGTATTTTGCATTGATTGGACTGTCAGCGGATATCTGTCACCAATGGCTGAAAGTTGGAAGTTTGTGTGCGTCTCTGTTTAACTCCAGAAAGGCATGGACCTTTTTATATCCATCTCTATTCACATTATTGGCCTAAATTATGGAAGCTCTCAATTCACATGTCGTTGGCTTCCATTTTGTCTTGATGTTTAAAAGGTTATAATTTTACCCTAATATATTAATTTGTTTCCAAAGAACTATATGTATTTGCAAAATTTGATAATATACCTAAGTATTCAAATGCTAGAGTCAAAATTGAAATAAATCATGTTTGTTTTTATAGATTTTTGTATAATTTATTTATTTATTTTAATTTTACTCTGTTCTAGCCTACTTTGTTTCATAAAGTTGTTACTTTAAGAAAAATGGTTTCTTTTGCGGTAAAATTTAAGCTTTTTTTAACATTAGTGCATAGCAATATTGAAAACAACAATTATATAGATTTAGGGACATTTTTGTATAGCTAAACTCTACCTATTATTTAAACCTATTTATCATTATATAATTAAATATGTAAGTACCTATCAATAATTATTGCCTTTTTTCGAGTTTTCTATTTTTCTTTATCACCATTCTTCAGAGTTTCGACTAAAAGATTCATGTAGCTTATCATGTTTCTCTTTTAACTTTTTATTTTATCATTTTTTTGCTCATCGTTTATAACTTTTTTTTTTAATTACATTAGCTTCTTGTTAATTTTAATTGTAGTGATAGAGATACTTCTAAAATAAATCTTTGTTAATTTTAATGAATGATGATTTGGTCGATAATGAATTTTATTCCAATAATGTTTCTATGGCTTTCTTCCATCTAGTTTTAAATTATTCATCTTGTTTATGTGCAATGTTGGTTTGAAGATATGTGTTGACGGGTTTTCTTCAAGTAAAAGTGAGAAGTTTAATTAAGAAATGTGTTGTGTTATCATGGATTTTGAATCTTTGATGAACTAATTATTTGCCATAATTAAATTGAGATAGGTTTTACAATAGCAATTGTGTTGATTGTCAATGAAATTAGATAGAGAAAACTTTTTGATGTATCTAGAAAACTTTTTTTTTTTTTGAAAGACTTTGAGATCCAACAATCAATATATTGTTGTTGGTTGCATTATAATCATCATCAATCATTTTGTAATAAATGGTAAGTTCATGTTTAGTTTATAAAATGTTGACATTTTATGAATGATCAACTTGATGTGAATGATTTTTATTTTTGGTCCAACCTTGTGGGACAATATTTATCTTTTTTTCTTTCTAGATAGGCCCTAGTGTAGGGTGAATGAATTACTTTAGAGGTGCTAAAAAGTTGGTTTGTCCTAGCCCACACTTATAAATTATTGTCTTTTGGTTTCCATGCTCGAGATTTTTAGTAGATTATCGGGAAATTGTCAAAAATAGGACAAATTTAGGGGTATTAAAGAGATTTAGGATGAGTTTTAAGGTTGAAGACAAATAGGACTTTTGGGGGTATGAAATTACAAATTTGCCCTTTTTAAAAAAAGTCCTAATTTTACCTTGTGCCCTAATTTCTTTCACCTTTCTTCACCTCTCAATCTCTCCTCACGCACGCACGAAATCGACCAGCGAAGGCACGCACGAAATCGACCAACGAAGGAACGCACGAAATCGACACCGGAGTACCCATCCTCGGCCATCTCTCTGGTCAAAACAGCGTTTAGCTCGAAAAAAAAAACTTCATCGGTAGAAAACGAAATCAAAAAACACTTCATCGGCAGCGAAGGCTTCGATTGTGACTGAGGGCGACGACGACAGCTCCTGTTGCGACTAACTGCTACAACTGGAGTTGCGATTGACGGCGACGACTACGGCTTCAGCAACGCCTCCAGCTTCGGCACTTCTTCACGTTGGGATTGACGGTGAATGTTCTTTTTTTTTTTTTTTTTTAATTTTTCTGATAACCGGTGGCATAGGGGGCAACTCATACTCGGTTGAATTTTTTTAACATTTGGTAGCCATTTCTTCACAATCGACCGAAATTACGAAATTATTGATATTCTCGGGTACCCACATTTCGAAGGATAAAAGTTTGCTTTCGCGAAGGTACTTTCTCGTGTACTCTTTTTTTTTTAGATTTCGCGAAGGTACTTTCCCGTATAATTTGCGTATGGATTACTTGGTTAAATTTTCCAGAAATTTGTTAAAGGGATTGTTTACTTGATGAATCTGATTGTTAAATTTTCCAGAAATTTGTTAAAGTATTGTTCATTGTTCAATATACTTTGCGTATTGAATTTCTTTAAAATAGTTGCTTGCTTTAAAAATTAAAATTGCATCCTTTTTATGTGGTTGGTGCCATTGTGCTGAAGGGCCATAGAAGTCTGCTCTTCATCTTGAACAGCTGCATTGGAGCCTTTCTACTGGTATGATATGATATTAAAATTTTAAACCAATGTTCATTTTTCTACCAAAAACAACTAGATTGAATTCTCGAATGTTGGTTTTCTTGATGGACAGAGAAGGATTTCAACCAACTTTTTGTGAAGTTCACTCAGGTAATTGAACTTGTTAACCATGACTGATGAATCTGATTGTTTGCCTCTCATTTTGAGCTTGAAGTAATCTAAGAATTAAAGATGTTTGGGTCTGAGATAGCTTTTCTAGGTTGTTTATCCTTGTTTAGTGCATTCTTTTCTAGGTGCGAGAACCATGCGAGAAAAAAAACAGAATGCAACATGCCTTCTTTTTTGATTTCTTTCACTTGTGCTATGGCCATTAAGTAGTTTCTGAACATGTTTGGGTGCTGGATAGCTTTTCTAGGTTGTTTATCCTTGTTTAGTGCATTCTTTTCTAGGTGCGAGAACCATGCGAGAAAAAAAAAAACATAATGCAACATGCCTTCTTTTTTGATTTCTTTCACTTGTGCTTTGGACATTAAGTAGTTTCTGAATATGGTTGTCTAGGTTGTTTATCATTGTTTAGTGCATTGTGTTCTAGGTGCGAGAACCGTGCGAGAAAAAAAACAGAATGTTGAATGCCTTCTTTTTTGAATTCTTTCACTTGTGACATGCCCATTAAGTAGTTTTTGAATATGTTTGGGTGCTGGATAGCTTTTCTAGGTTGTTTATGATTGTTTAGTGCATTCTATCCTAGGTGCGAGAAGGGTGCGAGAAAAAAAACAGAATGTTGAATGCCTTATTTTTTGAGTTCTTTCACTTGTGACATGCCCATTAAGTACTTTCTGAATATGTTTGGGTGCTGGATAGCTTTTCTAGGTTGTTTATGATAGTTTAGTGCATTCTATTATAGGTGCGAGAAAAAAAACAGAATGCTTAATGCCTTACTTTTTTTGAATTCTTTCACTTGTGACATGCCCATTAAGTACTTTCTGAATATGTTTGGGTGCTAGATAGCTGGTCTAGGTTGTTTATGATTGTTTAGTGCATTCTATTCTAGGTGCGAGAAGGGTGCGAGAAAAAAAAATAGAATGTTGAATGCCTTTTTTTTTGAATGCTTTCACTTGTGACATGACCATTAAGTACTTTCTGAATATATTTGGGTGCTAATAGATGGTTTAGGTTGTTTATAATTGTTTAGTTCTTAATATTCTAGGTGCGAGAACCGTGCGAGAAAAAAAACAGAATGCTTAATGCATTCTTTTTTGAACTCTTTCACTTGTGACATGCCCATTAAGTAGTTTCTGAATATGTTTGGGTGCTGGATAGCTTTTCTAGGTTGTTTATGATTGTTTAGTGCATTCTATCCTAGGTGCGAGAAGGGTGCGAGAAAAAAAACAGAATGTTGAATGCCTTATTTTTTGAGTTCTTTCACTTGTGACATGCCCATTAAGTACTTTCTGAGTATGTTTGGGTGCTGGATAGCTTTTCGAGGTTGTTTATGATTGTTTAGTGCACTCTATCCTAGGTGCGAGAAGGGTGCGAGAAAAAAAACATAATGTTGAATGCCTTATTTTTTGAGTTCTTTCACTTGTGACATGCCCATTAAGTACTTTCTGAGTATGTTTGGGTGCTGGATAGCTTTTCTAGGTTGTTTATGATTGTTTAGTGCATTCTATCCTAGGTGCGAGAAAAAAAAAGAATGTTGAATGCCTTATTTTTTGAGTTCTTTCACTTGTGACATGCCCATTAAGTAGTTTCTGAATATGTTTGGGTGCTGGATAGCTTTTCTAGGTTGTTTATGATGGTTTAGTTCATTCTATCCTAGGTGCGAGAAGGGTGCGAGAAAAAAAAACAAATGTTGAATGCCTTCTTTTTTGAATTCTTTCACTTGTGACATGCCCATTAAGTACTTTCTGAATATGTCTTGGTGGTCCATATATTAACAATAGCTTTCTTGTTGACTTTTAGATTTTGGATACCCATGGCGTTGAGCAACCCACCCAAGTACTTGATTAAGCCATCTGGTCACTTTCGGTCTCAAGTTAGCAGTCGATCCCACATTGGGAAGACACTTGAGAACATTAAGTCCAAGCTCACCTCTGATCAACAAGAAATGTTTAGATCTACTCGCTTTGGTCAATTTCTTGATTTAGATGTCACATTTAACGGGCAACTCATCCACTACCTATTATTGAGAGAAGTGGAGGAGGATAGGGATAGTTGCATAAGTTTCATGATATGAGGAGAGGTTTGTACATTTGGACGATCAGAGTTTGATATAGTAACTGGCTTGTGGTGCAGTCCTAGCAATTCTACTTTTCAACCTAATGTAAATCGTAGATTGAGGAAAAAGTTTTTTCAAGATAAGGCTACTGTTTACGCAAGTGAATTGGAGAATGTTTTTTTGAAATACGAAGGCGATGACGAGGACGGTGTAAAACTGGCCCTACTATACTTACTGGAATTGGGTTTGTTGGGTAAAGAGAAAAAACTCAAAGTCGACACAACGTTATGGGGTATCGTTGATGATTGGCCCACATTCAATAGTTATGGCTCTCTCATTTTTGAACGTACACTCTGGGGGCTGAAAAAGGCCTTGATCATGGCGAAGGAAAAACGGAAAGGCACCATGGACCGATATACTATCGTTGGATTTCCCCATGCGTTACAGGTACAAACATTATTTTACATAAATTTTACATGCTTAGCTTTTATAAATAATTATTTTTTCTTATGTATCATAGGTATGAGCATATGAAATAATATCAACCATAGATGGTTGTGTTGCAAAGAAAATAAGTGACGATGCTATACCCCGTATATTACGGTGGTCTTGCTCACAGTCTCCATCCACCGATATTCTACAAGGTCAAGTGTTTGACTTACAAAAGGTATATCACATATACATAATAAATTTCTTACATTTCTTATATTACATAGTTATGTTGTTTGCATTTACTTTTATCTTTCTCAAATTTATAGATGAAAATAAAAGTGTTCCTTGAGCCAACAGAAGAGGAACGAGTATTCGTTGATGTGGTTAGGGGCGAACAAGCGTCACACCCCTGCAACTTGGGTATCAATGACTCATTGTGTTGGGTTTTATGTCCTAAAACTCGTGGTTTTGTAAACTGAATGTATATTCTATTTTACTATAAAGATGTTATTGAGGTTTATTCAGTAAATGTGTTATTGAATAAAGTGAATTGTGTATTCTATAACCCAAATCCAATGAACAAAGTACCCTTGGCTATAGTATGTATACTTGAACTTTATGTATGACATAAAAGTGGATCAAGTTCGAGTTATAGCCAGAATGGTCTATAGTATAGGGATAGGGCTGGGTACCTTATCCTGGAGACACTATGGACGCGGCCCACTTTGTATAGTACTAACGATGTGATCCTGAATCGTTCATGTGGAGACATGCAAGTGGGGGCGTCCTATGCAATGAGTTTGCATAAGACCGGACTGCGAAATAGTCACTTAGACTTTATAACTCCGTTTACTGTTTTAACTGACTATATTCATACGATGACCTAGGTAACTCGATCTTAATCCTGAGCGTGCTATGAACTCCTGTTTATTCAGGATTATCCTTAGATTTGCATGGGTGAGAGTGGCCTGAGATCGCCGACTCAATAAGCCTCCCATTTTGGGGATAAGACCGAATAGATAGTTGGGAACATAGTCATGCGATATGGAATTCACTCCTACCTGCTTTAAGGATTAGTATAGAGGTTGTTCCCTTAAGTGCTGACTCCGGGTCTTGAACAATGGGCCCACCCTCTCATTGGCCCGAGAGGGATTCGGTTTGTTGGTTGGACCACAAACCAATTGTTCATTAGAGGATCAGTGGGACTTAAGGAACAAGAAGTAATTACAGGGGTAAAACGGTTTATTTGACCCAGCTGTAATTACGAACGACCTGTGAAGGATCGACTTACTAATCATGGTTATATCGAGTGGACAGAAATATATCTACAGTGAGGAGAGTGCAGCCACTGGGCTTTAGTGGAGTGTCCCGGTGGTTAACGAATGTTGATTAGCTAGGCTAAAGAGTTTGGCTGGTTAATCTCGTATCGTTGGAGCTCATGATCTGTAGGTCCATTAGGTCTCCTTACTAGCTCAGACTAAGCCTTGGAATAATTTGAGAGAAAAGAATTTGAATTGTTCAAATTCGGTTTTGGGAGTAAACGTTAATTATATGCGATATACTTAACGTATTATAATTTAATTATGAATTAAACTATGATAAAGAAGTGGAAATATTTAAATATGATTTAAATATTCGTTCGATTTAAAACATGAATAGGGATTCATGTTCGAACGTTCGTTTTGAGAAATTAGGATTGGTCAAATTATTTAATTTGATATTTGATATTAAATTAAATATTTATTTAAAATTAATTAAATTGTTTAATTAATTAAAAATTGATTTTAATTTAAAATTAATTTTATATTAATTTTGAATTAAAATTAAAAGATAATTCAAATTCATTTGGAAATGAAATATGGACCAAGTTCATAACTTCTTCACCAAGCTTATTGTTTGAAGCATATCTTCTTTCAATTGGCTTCTTCACAAAGCTTCTTGTTTGAAGTTTATCTTCATTCAATTGGCTTCTTCACTAAGCTTGTGGCTTTCTATAAATCGAGAAGAAACACAATAGGTGAAGAGATGAGAAAAACAAGAGATTTTTGTAGAAAACTCTCTAGCTTTTTTATTTAGATATTTACTCATTCTTCTCCCAATTTCTCTCAATCAAAGATCCCACAATCCATTCCAAGGGCTGAGAATAGTAGGGAAGACTCTAGTGGTGGTCCAAGTAGTGTTGGTGATCCAAGATTTGCAAAGGATTAAGAGAATTTTGAGCTACAAAGGTTTGTGTTCTTATTCTCTGTTTTTCCAGTTTTGAGCATGTTTTTTGTTTGATAAAATTGATCAAATTAGAGTGCTTAAGATCCCAAATTGCTTCCGCTTTCTTAATATTCACCCCTTCAATTGGGCCAAACATCAAATATTCCCATTGAGGATAAAGTGCCAGCAAAACTATCAAAGAAGAAAAAAAGTGGCTCGAAGAGGAAACATAAGTCCAAATCCATGACTTCGAACGAGTACATGGACTTAAAGGAGCGAGTCACGAACTTGGAGAATGGCATGGAGCGGATGACATCTAGTATGGAGCGGATGACATCCAGTATTGCAAAGCTCAAGGTGATGTTATCAAGGGTCTTAAAAGGCCTTGGCCTTTCGGAACAGGTATGCAATTTTATTATACATTTAAAGAGGTTTGTGTTCAACAATATATGGATGTTTTTTCAAACTTTATTTTTTAAATATAGGACGGTGAAGAAAAAGTTGAAGAAAATGAAAAAACAAAGGTGGATGAGGTTGTGGGCACACCGATAATACAAACGATGGAAGAAGATTTGCCCAAAATTGAAATGCCAAGCACACCGTCCTGGTTGAAAATGCCAAGGGATGACTACGAGGCGGATGAACATGAAGTACAAGATGTAAGCAAACACGATGTATCGGTCGTGGTGAGTGCCCCTGTTAATGAGATCCCGACCCAAAATACTTCAACCAGGGATCGTGAGGAGTCGGATGTTACGGAGATATCACCATTCAAAGTCATACGTCCATATGTTCGCGTTGCACGTAAGAAGCGTGCAAGCGTTCATATTTCTACTCCCTTTACGACCCTAAGTAAACGGCCTAAGGTTTCCAACACTGTTCAACCATTAATGGATGATGCAAATGTGTAGGCAATGGATCACCAACAAGAAAACGAACAGTGATTTGTGGGACACAATCACTGGGAAAAAAACAAAGACATTTTTAAAGACTTGTTCATGTGTCGACATTGGCTGAGTGATGAGGTAAATTAGTATTTTCGTACCATTAGTAGGTTATTTAATTTTGGTATTAAATATGGTGCATTTTTTTTATACAGCACCTAGACACGATCTTCTTATTTATTCGATTGAAGCTGAAGGCCAATGAAAAATTATGTTCACAGAACTTTACAACTACAGACACAGTGTTCATGGTATGTGCATCTGATTAAACCATTTTTAAATGTATATATGTTTATCATATTCACTAATATATGTGTCAGCGCCATTTACAAGCAAAGTGGCCCCTATATCAACAGTGCATCGAGGAGAAGCGTGCATTCGATTGGCAAGCTGAGTACCGATTGGTTGATTATGTCATCGGAAGTAACCCTGACTTCAAGGATGCATGGGTCGACGTTAATACTGTGTATGCACCGTTCAACGTAAAGGGAAGCCATTGGGTGCTGATTTGGTTTGATCTAATACAGTGTGAGATCAAAGTATGGGATTCCCTCCCATCATACACCACGATCGAGGAGATGACAACGATGTTGGAGCCAGTGCGAACTTTGGTACCATTAATATTGCAATGTACCAATTTTTTCACAAAGCGAGGTGGAGCGTCTAGACATACAGAACCTTGGCCCATTGTAATGGTAGAGTCGGCTCCAGTTCAGAATAATTGTTGTGATTGTGGTGTATTCACCGTTAAAGTTTTTGAATACGTTGTAACTGGTTCTGATTTTGTAACTTTATGTCAGGCAAACATGTCATATTTTAGAAAACAGTTGGCTTTCCAACTATGGACAAATACTCCGATGTATTAAGTGACCAATACTTCAATATATATTATAATGAGAATTTCAGTATATTGAGTACATTGTTTGAATGTCAAGAAGCTTATTCCTTATTAATTGTCATGTTTTCTAGGTGCGAGAAAACTGCGAGAAAACAAACATAACGCAAAGTACCAACTTTGATATATTGGAGTGTTTTTTAGGTACGATGAACTACGAGAAAAAAAAGTTTTTTTAAAAGTACCCATTTTTTTTTTTGCTTTGTAGGTGCATGAAACTGCAAGAAAAAAAAACAGAATGCAAAGAAAACTAGAATGCAAAAGTAATCAATTGTACACTAAGATAAAATAGAATAATTAATATAACAAATGTGTTCAATACTACAGCATGTTAATATAACTAAAGCGTTCAACATAACATCTCACATTTTACTTTTCGGCATATGCAATAGGATTACGACATGTCAATCTATTATGGCCCCGTTTGTCGCATCTGCCACATTTATGCAATATGGGAGTTTCACCACTTGATGGGATTCTGTTTCTTTGGCGCCGACCAACCCTAGCCACTACTTTGGGGGGTAAGACCTCCATTTCCACATAGTCTATAGGTGTCTTCCACTCCGAGGCATTACCGATTGGATAAATAGGCTCTGCATATGCAGCCAACAAACATTCATTAGTATAATAGTGATGACATAAACTATATACACTTATACTCCGAGCTCTTTCTGCAGCAATTGCATGGGCACATGGTAATTGCTCTAGTTGAAACTCCTTACAACTACACTCCCGAGTATTAAGGTCAATAGTCTCATCGTCATCCATATCTTTCACTTGTAGTTGATAACAATCAATTGAATCAACCTTCATTGTTAAAGAATGCTCTTGAATTTTCTGTACAATTCCTTCTGCCCATTTCGTCAAGACGGATGTAACTTTTGAAGCTTCATCTCGACGCTCTCAAAACCACCTTTGTAGTAAAGCTCTCAAATGTTCAACAAATGCGGCAATTGGTAATTCTCTGGGTTCTTTCAAAAGAGCATTCATGCTCTCTGCTATATTAGTAGTCATCATATTGTAACGCCTCCTTGGACAATGCATACGTGCCCAACGTGAAAGGCCAACATCTTCCAAATACTTTCCTACACCATTATCAAATGCTAGAATGCGGCCCCATAATTCTTGAAATGTTGACTCACGATATGCTCTTGAAGCATTACAAAACAAATGCTCTATTGTTTCATTCTTGAATTTCTTATTCAAATTTTCTCTCAAATGTTGCACACAAAGACCGTGAAATGCATTGGGAAATACCGAAGCAATGGACTTTGCTATGCTTTTATTTCGATCTGATACAAAAACCAAATCATTAACTTCACCTATGACACCTTTTAACTTTTCCAAGAACCATTTTACCGAATCATCACCTTCTCTATCTACAATTCCGAATGCCAGGGGAAAAATCTGATTATTACCATCTAAGCAAGTGGCAATTATCAAAGAACCCCTATATTTACACTTCAAAAAAGTTCCATCCATAACAATAACATGTCGCATGCAATTTAAAAATCCTCGAACACATGGACCTAATGCCATAAAAAGATATTTGAAGAAACGCCCATCTTCAAGTTCAATGTCATAAAATGTACCTAGATTTGCCAGTTTAAGTGCTTCACCATACCTACGCAATAGGTTATATGACTCTTTCGGTGATCCACGTACTCGCATATATGCATTTTCTCTAGCACGCCACGCTTTTTCATAACTCATATTTATACCATAATCTTGTCTCATGTCTTCTATGATGTCTCGTGGTTTGTATTGACCACCAATTCTCTTGAATTTTGATTTTATTAATTCCCCAACTACCCAAGATTTTGCTTGTCTATGGTCACGGTTCAAAATATCAAGTGAACATGAATGAACATTTACATACTTTGAAATCTTGAATATGTCTGAACCCTTCAATTTGACTGCCCGTAGTCTCCATTTACATTTGTCATCAACACATTTAACATAAAGAATCTCCTTAGTAGACTTCTTTACCCTAAATTCAAAGTTCTTTTTCATTACCATCACGCTTAATTTCATGTATAAGTCCTTCTTGCCAAAAAATATTTGTTCGACCTCCAACTCGTCATTTGTAGAGCTTCCTTCCGACCAAATATTCGTATTCATGCATGTCCTTTGGCTACTTGATTGACATTCAACAACACGTTTTCTTTTACAATATTTTGAAGTACTTCTTTCTTGTGGGATGTCATAGGATTGATAAGTAAAGTTCTTGGCCTCATCAAACTCCATTGCAAAGTTATCTTCTTTTGAATCATGTGTTTCCCATATGGAGCTCTCATTTATGGAATCACCTAAGCCAACTTGAACTACATTATCATCTAATGTTGCATGCACTGGAATCGAAACAGTTGTGTTCTTAACTTGATTGCTCCCAGCAATAGATATATTACCTTCAACATGTAAATCTTTGGCTGAGGTAAAACCTTTGTTCCTAGGTTCAAATGAGATGTACATGGGGACTTCAAACAAATTTTCACCCATAAGATAAAATTTCAAATCACGGTCATTACTAATCTCAAATGGAGGAGTTTGATTTTCAGATTTTATCTCATATATGCATCTCATTTTGATATTAAACTCTTTAGGGTCAACTTCGGTGAGAGCATATATTTCAACCACTAAATCGTTGTGCGTGATTTCTTTACTGACGACAACACCTTTCAACAAACTCCCTTCATATTTTCTTCCTTTGTCATCCCACACTCCACCATAACGAACTAACACACGAACATGGGTCATTCTTGAATTATAACAAAGTCTTTAATTCCTACAACAACAAAAAAACGAAATGAGGCAAGATAGAGGAAGAAAGACCATAATCAAAGCTTCAATTAACAATTTATGGCTAAACATTCCACAACAACTACTATTTGCATTATTTTTTTTTCCTCATAATTTATCGTACTCACAAAACAATGCAACAAAATAAGGATGAAGCCCATAATTAAAGTACCAAGCAAGCAACTATTTATTGCTAAACACTCAAAATAACAATAGTAAAAATTCAATATAAATATAAAAAAAAATTGATCATAGTTAAAAGCTTTTGCATTCTTCTTTTTTTTTTTTTTTCATTCTTAGGATTTCATACTTATAAATCAAAGCAAGAAAAAGCACAAACCAAAATAACAACTAAATATTCATACTCAACTACCTTATACCAACAAAAAAAAAAAAAAACAAATAAACTACACACCTTTTGTTCCTCATTCAACAAAGTAAATATAAGCAAATTTTTGTATCAACAAAAAATATAAAAGTGTGAAGAAAGTTTCTCAAGCCTACCCAAAGAGATATTTCAAGAAATGGAGCTTTTTTTTTTCAACAAATTTTTCTGCTGCCGCCGCCGCCTCCGATGCTGTCGCCGCCACCTGTGCTGTTCGCCGCCGCCGATGCTGTTCACTGCCGCCTGCTGTTCAAATGCTTGGATGAAGGAAGAAGAAGGAATATGAGGGAAGAATGAGAAGTTTTCGTGAGATGCAGCAACTAAAAAGTGAAGTTTGGTATTTTTTTAAGAAGGGCAAATTTGTAATTTCATTGCCTCAAAAGTCCTATTTGTCTTCAAAATTAAAACTGATCCCAAATCTCTTTAATACCCCTAAATTTGTCCGATTTTTGACAATTTCCCTAGATTATCTTGTCATTTTTTAAATTCGAAAATATGTGGTTGTTGCAATATTATTTGTTTCGAAGTTTAAGATAAATGATAATTAGATAAAAGTAGGTGATGGATGGCAGAAGTTATTAAAAGTGGAACTAGGGGAACCTAATCTGCACATTTTAGTATCTACAAGTATTAGATTATTTATCAACAAGGGAAGATTTACAAAATAAAATTAATGAGACTTTATTAACTTTCAAGGTGAAGAGATATTTTTAGAAAGAGCTTTGTGACATACTGACTAGAGATGATTTGTTTAGAAAGAGAAAAAGGGAAGTTGGGAGAAACAACTTCAAGATTACAAATTTAGGAGTAATTTTAATTCAAATCTCTTGATCTACCAGAACAAAACAAACTATTCTTTTTTAACATCAACGAACTCAACCTAACAACAAAGTGACACATTAAAGCAAAAAAAAGAAAAAGAAAAAGAAAAAGCCAACGTGAACCTAACTGATCACAACTTGTTTAAGTATATATCTTCGACCAAGAAGTTAGAAGTTGAAATCTTTCATTCTAAAAACTCTCTCGAAGCTTTGATTGCCGTTCCATGAGCTATCTAGTTCCTTATCAAATGTGGCGAGGAAAGAACATTTAAGATGGTAAGAATCATTTTTATATTAAAAGGTTGAACATTATTAGAGAATATTTTTTTAATTGTTTTACCCATATTTTCAATTAATAATATTAATAATGTCATTAATGTGATTTTAGTAATTAAAAGTTGAAGGTTGGAGAACTTCCCCCCCCCCCCCCCCCCCCCAAACTTTTCTATTAATGTCATTAAGTGTAATTTTAGTAATTAAAAGTTGAAGGTTAGCAAACTCCACCACCCCCCCCCCCCCCCCCCCCCCCCCCCCCCCAACTTTTCGATTAATAATTCACAAATAATATTAATAATGCCATTAATGTAATTTTCTAAAATTTTGGTTATATAATCTAATTTATTTATATTTTTACTATATTAAAAGGTTGGATAGGTGAGAGTTATTTTTAGGCTTATTTATTCTTTAAACCTCAAACTTATACCTAATAAATAATAGTTTATATTTAACTATTCTATTATTTTTATTCAATTAATATAACGTTTATGCTAAAAATTAAAACAAATTATATCAAGCCAACATGAACATAATTTAATTGACATAAAATGTATATTTTTAACCAAAAAATCAGAAATTTGAATTTTCCATTTCTTATGTTGTAAAAAAATAATAATAATAAAAATAAATCATATCAACTTTAAACTTCTCTTGAAATTTTAACAAATGATTAGACATCAATAATTAATTTAGCGAGTTATTTAAGCAATTAATTTAGCCGGTTTGAAAAGACAAAAATATAGGTATTAATAATTAATTTAAAATAATAAGTAAATTTTATTTACATTATCACTAAACGTTAATTGTAATTCTTGGAAATCTACTTAGAAATTAAAAAAAAAGGGGACAACTTACAAAATAATTTAAAAGTGCGTAATAGTTTTCATAGATATTAGATAGGGAAAATTTGATTTGAAATAAAAAGTAAAATTTTTGAGTAATTTCATATATAGAATTGAATAGTTATATATACATCTAAAAAAATGAAGATATAAAAAGGCGCGGAATAATAATTTCATTTTAGTCCATGTACTTTGAGTCACACTCTATTTTAGTCTCTGTACTTTTTAAATGTCCATAATTAGTCCATGTATGATCGGGTGAACTTTGGGTGAAGAAAAGTAAGTAAATACGTTCAACACCAGTGCAAATGCACACTGTCGATGCAAGTAATAAAACAAGAATATTCTTGCCCATAGGGAACAATGTAACAAAAATATTGCAGACCAAAATGTAAGGAGAATTGCAACTTAGAAACTAAAAATTGCAAAAATAAGGTTGGGTTTGGTGTGTTTGTTAAAAACAAAATAATTGCAGAACCTAATTGCAAGTTAAAGTGACAAAGATTGCAGAATCGAATTGCAAGTTAAAGTGACAAAAATTGCAGAATTGAATTGCATAATCGAATTGCAAGTTAAAGTGACAAAGATTGCAGAATCGAAAATTGCAAGTTTGAATAGCAACTAAATAGACTTGATAAAGAAATGAAAATTGCAAAAGAAATTTTTTAGAGAAATGAGGGGCTCAAGAATGTCATTGCTTTTAGTTGTAATTGCAAACCAAAATTACAATTCCAACCTATTCTACATTCAATTGTAAACCGAAATTACTACACCTATTCACCTTGAAATTATGGTTTATGAGACAAGTGGGTGACCTGTATGTCTATAGTCTCTCTACTATAGGTAATTTTGGCTCAATAATTTCTTAGGTTTTGGAGTCTTTGATCCCTATGTCTAGGGTAAAAAATTGGCTTATGTCTAAGCTCTTGCCTCTATCACATGTGCGAAATCCGTTTATCACTAACCCCGTCGGTATTGGATCTAAGGTTGAGTTGCTACCCTAGTTGATCAATCTTGGATCTCAATGGAATTTTATTCAACACAAGTAAACAATTAAGAAGTAGGCTTAGTATTTGTTGGAATTTTGGCTGCAATTACTTTTTAGGCAATTCACATCCTTGAACCCCCTAAGAAGTTTAGCTCATATTTAATTCACAAAATTCAAAACAACTTCTAGAAACAAAATTCATATTGGAAAAGAAATTACTTAAGGCTAAGTCTTATTGCAACTAAGATCAATGGAAATTGAAAGGACTTGCTGTCTAATTGGAATTTAGTTTTAAAAATAAGTACTGTAATAGACAATGAAAATTTTCATCCCATCATACCCACGAGCAACGGAAGAGAAGTTTCAAAGAGATAAAGATCAAATTAACTTTTGGACAAAAACCCTGAATATGAAACCATTAATTGAGATGAAATTTCACTATTCTTCTTTTTCAAATTGAATCCAATCGAATTACAAACTACATGGAAAGTAACAATTGAAATTTTACAACCAAAACAGAAAATGAATTAAAAATAGAGAAATTACAAAAATTTGGACTCAATGTTCGTAAGCTCTTCCTCACTCTCCAATCGATTCCATTCTCCCATTTGTTCTTAGGAAAAGATTGATTGAATCATTACAACCAAAGTGTTGCTTGAATCAGACTGAAAAAATTAAAGAAAAACAAAACAACTTGCAGTAACCTTACAGTGAAAACAGATGAAGAATTAAAAGAAAAACAGAGGAAAAAGTTGGAAGAAAACCCACAAAATAAAACTCCAAAAAACGCCTCTCAAAAAAGTACTTCGAGCTCCTCCTCTTCTTCCCCCCTTTGTAGGCCTTCATTAGGGTTGAATAATGTCTAGAATTTGTGCTCAAAATCCCCCAATTCGTGCAGCAATTGAAGATTCCATATATGGGTCAAATGTGATTTTTTTTTTCTTTTTTGAATTTTTTTGCTGCTCGAGAATTGCAACTTCATTTTGCAATTTTAGCTCTGCAATTTTCACAATTTAGAATTTTTTTTTCGCTGCTCCAGAATTGCAACTTCCTATTGCAATTTCGGTTATGCAATTTCCACAATTCCTGCACACAAGTTTAGTTTTTAAGATTCTCACCCTAATTGCCTTCATTTTGTTTTCCTTATATTTAAGAATCTTTCAGTTATTTCCTAGTGATTTCAAGACAAATCAATAATATTTTAAGCAATTGGGAGTTAAACAAGAATATTTCAATGTAGGATCGTATAGTAACACTAGGGAGGGTGAATAGGGTTGCTTATAAAATTTAAAACTTTTTCAAGAAATTTAAAATAAAATAATACAATCCAAACTAATGAAATTATAAGCACCCTAAAAAATTTCTAGAAATATATAGCAAATTTCCTAAACATGCATTCTACTCAAATAAATAATTAAATAACAAGAATTAAAAGGAGTAAAGAGAAAGAATAACACCAAAGATTTTGATAGTGGTTCGAAAATTTTTACTCTACTCCTAAAGACTTTTTCTTGAGTATTTTAACCACCAATCGATCCTTTTGTAGGTTCATAATCCAACCTTTATCAATCCTTTTAACGGGTTCAATTATATCAAACCACTACGATCTTTTTACCGGATTCAAGATCAAACCACTACAAATCCTTTTTCAGGTTTAGGATTAAACCACTCACTCAATCCCAAAGTGCACCCATACCTTATTACAAATTCTCAATTGAATGATGAAATAAAGTTCTCAAAAAAAAATTACAAGTTCTCACAAAGAACGGATACACAAGATTTGACACAAAAATAAATTTGAACCTCTCACATTATAATTTTCTCTCACAACAAAAATAGATCGAAAATGGAGCTTAAGAGATTTAGCTATGGAGCCTTTTTGTGAGAAGAGATCAAGAAAATAAATGGTTAATTTGAAATAGGAGAGCTGTCAAAAAGAGATGGAAAAATGAGGTTTAAATAGAGTTGTATGGGATAAGTTTAAACCATTGGATCTAGGTTAAGAAAGATGAAAGGTGGAGATTAGAAGAACAAAAATAGTGAAAAGAGAAATAATAATAATAATAATAATATATTTAAAAAAATTCCCAACAGTTTAATTCATAAAAGCGTACTGATTTTCAAATTTTCTTCCTTTTTTATAAATATAATAATAATAATAATAAAGATAATAGTAAAGAAGGAAAGTTGGATATGTCAATAATCTATATCTATATATCTATATTATATTAAAAAGCAAGAGTTTCTAAAAAATATTTTTAGACTAAAATATTTTTTAAAATTTTAGTTTAATTACATTAATCAAATCATCCTAATCCAATTTGATAATTTGAATCAAAATGAATATCTGATTTAATTTCAAATGGATGAATTTAAATCAATAGTCTTAATTTGATAAGCAATTTGATTCAAAATCAAATCAAATTTGTTTCTGTAAATTATATCCAATTATCATACACAATTCTCATATGTAATTCTTCAACTACGTTTTTTTCATTTAGTTCCTATAGTTTTTTTTAAATATTTTGAACTGGAGTTCTACTTCAGGTATGTTTTCTTCATTTATTTCTTTTTTTTTTTTTTTGATTTTTTGAAACTGGAGTTTTTCTTCATGTACATTCTTTTCATTTAGTTCTTATAGTTTTTTTTTTTTTTTTTTAAAACTGAAGTTCTTATATATATTTTTTTGAAACTGGACTTCTTCGGGTACGTTTTTTTTTTCGTTTGGTTTTTATAGTTCTTCATTTTTTTTTAAACTAAAGTTCTTATATATATATATATATATATATATATATATATATTTGAAACTGGAATTCTTATAGTTCTTATTAGTTCTTATAGTTTTTTTTTCTTTTGAAACTGCAGTTCTTATAGTTCTTATTTAGTTCTTATAGTTTTTTTTTTTTTGAAACTGAAGTTCTTATATTTCTTTCTTTTTTAGTAAATTACATTAATCAAATCATCTTAATTTGATTTGATAATTTGAATCAAGATGAATATCTGATTTAATTTCAAATTGATGAATTTAAATCAATAGTCTTAATTTGATAAGCAATTTGGTTCAAAATCAAATCAAATTTGCTTCTGTAATTGTATCCAATTACCATACACAATTCTCATACCCAATTCTTCAGCTACGTTTTTTTTTTCCATTTAGTTCTTATAGTTCTTTTTTTTTTTTTTTGATTTTTTGAACTGGAGTTCTTCTTTAGGCATGTTTTCTTCATTCACTTCTTTTTTTTTTTTTTTTAAATTTTCTGAAACTAAAGTTCTTCTTCATGTACGTTTTTTTAATTAAGTTCTTATAGTTCTTTTTTTTTTTTTTGAAATTGAAGTTCTTAGGCATCGTTTGATAACCATTTAGTTTTTTGTTTTTGGTTTTTGAAAATTAAGCTTGTTTTCTCCCAATTTCTCTACCATAGTTTTCATCTCCCTTAAAAAAGCATTTGAATTCTTAGCTAAATTCTAAAAACAAAAACAAGTTTTTGAAAACTATTTTTTTTTAGTTTTCAAAACATGGCTTGGTTTTTGAAAACATAGGTAAAAGGTAGATAATAAAACAAGTAAATCTATGGGTGGGAGTAGTATTTATAGGCTTAATTTTCAAAAACGAAAAACTAAAAACCAAATGGTTATCAAACGGGGCCTTATGTTTTTGTCTTGTTTTTTTGAAAAGGGACTTCTTCTTCAAGTACATTTTTTTTGTTTGGTTCTTATAGTTCTTTTTTTTTTTTATTATTTTTTGAAACTGAAGTTCTTATATTTATTTTTTTATTTGAAATTGGAGTTCTTATAGTTCTTTTTTTTTTAAAAAAAAAAAACTGAAGTGATTATAATTTTTGTTTTTGTTTTTTGAAACTGGAGTTCTTATAGTTATTATTAGTTCTTATATATGCACAATTATAATTCTTATGCTATTGAGTTGCAATAGTCCAAAAATCTGAACCGATTGGCTGGATGTGCTAATTCTGTTTCCTTTTTTTTTTTGTTACAATTACATATTTGTATATATATACACAATTCTTCATGTATTCAAATTATTCTAAGTTCTTTAGCATCCAATTATCTTTTTCTTTTTATATGAGGTTTTGATTTTTAGTAATAACTATATTTTTCAGGTCTAAAAGTAGTCATCCTATATTTTTGATCAAGATCATCTCGAATTTTTTATCATATCACATATCTTTCCTTTTTTCTTTTATTCGATTTTTTTTTCTTCAGATCTCTGTCTCTTTTTCAAATCAAGTTTTTGGCATGATATTTGGACATCATATTGCTACATTTTTTCTCCTTATTTTTTTCCAACCTTTTCCTTTTTTTTTTTTTAGAATTCTGTCTCTTTTTCAAATTAAGTTTTTGGCTTAAAAAAAATTCAGGTACCTCCAATTAATTGCATCTTTGTGTATCCAATTATTTTAGTTTAAAAATTAAAAAAATATATCTATAATATAATAATAATAATATTATTATTCGTAATATCTATAATCTATAATTCTATAATCTATTAAAAAGCAAGGTTTTCTGAAAAAACATTATTAGATCACAATACCCTTTTAAATTTTTGTTAATTAGTTAATTACATTAATCAAATCATCCAAATCCGATTTGATAATTTGATTCAAAATGAATATATGATTTAATTTTAAATCAAATTACTTTAATAAAATCATCCTAATCCGATTTGATAATTTGATTCAAAATGAATATTTGATTTAATTTCAAATTGATGAATTTGAATCAATAGTCTTAATTTCATATGCAATTTGATTCAAAATCAAATCAAATTTTCTTCTATAAATTGTATCCAATTATCATACACAATTCTCAATTCTTCAGCTACATTTTTTATGTTAGTTCTTATAGTTCTTTTTTTTTTTTTTAATTATTTTTTGAAACTTGAGTGCTACTTCAGGTACGTTTTCTTCATTTAGTTTTTATAGTTTTTTTTTTAAAATTTTTTGAAAGTGGAGTGTTCATCAGGTACGTTTTTTTTTCATTTAGTTCTTATACTTCTTTTTTTTTTGAAACTGAAGTTCTTATATATATTTTTTGAAATTAGACTTCTTCTTTAGGTACGTTTTTTAATTTTCATTTAGTTCTTATAGTTCTTTTTTCATTTTTTATAATATTTTTTCTAAACCAGCCCCATAACTTTCTCAGCTCTTGAAGAACGTTACATTATTGGGATTTTATAGGGCAAAGACAAACGTTGATTCATAATTCCAACCAAAAATGCATTCTGGCACGCAAATACGAACTTGAGATTTATATTCTTTGAGTAAAAATTCAATTGTACACTTTGTTGTTGCCAAAATCTGGTCAGGAGAAATCTCACATGACCTTCACGTGACAGCAACCGTAAATTTTATATTCTTGGAGGAAAGAGGTGACCTGCAAAAGAGAAAAAGTTAAAGACTGATGTGGCATTTGTCATTCCAGCTCCGATGCTTAAGTTAGCTAGGAGAATTTGAGTGTAGCAAGCTATAATTTAGAGAATGAGGGTTAAGTTCAACTCTCTTTCTTTGAGTATGACGTATTTATAGGACCTTTGTTTTCCATATTCTTTTTTAGATAAAGATATAAAAGGTTTCCCTTTCTGTTTAAGAATTGGATTTGAAAAGATTAATCTTATCTTGCAAGATTTTCTTATAATTCGAGTTTACCTCTTTAGTCCAATTTTACCCACAACATTAGCCCCACTTCCTAGTTAGAATTCGTGATTAGGAGCGTGTAGACTAATTGTATGGAGCCTGACTTGGGAGTAGCCTATTAAGTTTTGGAGTCATTATTGACATTTCGAGGTCTTCTGATCGACGTTTGCTACACGCAAGTGCACGTGATCGAAGTAATAAAGAAACTGAAAGTACTCCAAAGTATCGTACCCAAGGGAACGATATTTAACAAAATTTATTAAATGGCACACAATCGTTTACCAACTGCAACTTAAGTAACCGTGGATGTAAAAATATAAGAGGTTGGCTTGTTAACAAAGAATGGGTGAAAAATCAATGAGTAAGAATAAGGGATTTCAAGTGGTTCAAGCACCTTTGGAAAAATGTTATTCAAAATGCAATTGCAATCTTGACTAAACATGTGAAAACTAAGTAAATCGAGTTCAACTCCTATTCAATTTTGATTCAAAATCTTTAGGAGACTAAGTGATTAAACCTATATGTCTATGGCTAATCTAACTTAGATATTTTCGCACACAACTCTAGTGGTTTTGGAGTCTCGCCCAATGTCTAGGGTCGATGTTCAAAACTTATTTCTAAGCCTTTTCCTCCATTGCTTTTGTGACATCGGCTTTCCCTTAACTCTTTCGATATTAAGTTCAAGCTTGACAAGCAATCACTAGTTGGCCGACTAGATTTACCCAGATCTAAATTCAACAAAAGCAAACAAAGTTTACATGCTAGCTAGATTGGTTATGCTTTAGAGCTTTTACATTTTTCCTTAGAGCTTTCACCAACTTGAACCCCTAAAGAAAATTTAGCTCATTATGGAAGAAATGAAAACCCAAAATTTACTTTGTGTAAAATTCATAATTAATACAATGAAATAAAGAAATTAGCCCTAAGTCAACCAACGGTAATTATTAATTACGAATGCCCATAAGAAATAACAATACTGGAGCTACTAAATTGAAATCAGAATTACATACACATAATACTGGAAATTTCGATCTTTCTAAACAAAAAAAAAAAAATGAATAGGCTTTTATATGGAGAGAAAGAATTTGGAATATGAATTCAACTACTCATTTCAATCTTGCCACATACAGGAAAATGGACTTAAGCAAGACTAATTCAATACTAAAATTAAGCAAAAACTTTAAGTCAAATATTAACATAGAACAGTTTTGAACCCAAAACAGAACATTACTGCCGAATTCCTTACCATGGTCAAATTAGAATCCTTTTACGAATTCTTAAATCTTCACATTCTCTAGAGAAGTTGAGAAGGGACCAAACCAAGGAATTTAGGAGCAAAACAAGTAAAGATTAATGGACGAAAAATAGAGGAAGGAGACCGAAAAGCTGATGTTCGAAACTTGGGAAACAGAAAAACCCACAAGAACAAAGTGCAGAAAAACTGATCTTTGTTAAAGATAGATCAAATTCAGAACTTAATCGAGCAAAACTACAAGAATGAAATACTGAAAACAATAGAAATCGTCAAATTGCTGGATGCTGTCAGAAAGAAATTAAACAGAAAAATAAACCCAGAAAATAGAGTTCTCCAAAAACAACGCCCCCTTTCTTCTTCGTTCCTCTTCCCATTTTAAAGATATTCCAAGGCCTTTTTTCTTTCCATCTTGGGCTCCTTAATTCTTCGGTAGACTTGGGTGTGAGATTTAGGCTGGAATTTCTCCCATAAATCAAGCAAATCCCGTTGAATTTTTGATGAATTTTCTAAAATTCTGTGCTGCTTGATAAGTCTATAAAATGCAATTGCATTGCAATTGCATTGTCCTTTTTGTTCACCATCTTGTCTTCTCAAGGAAATGCAATTGCATTGCAATTGCATTTTCCTTTTTGTTCACCATCTTGTCTTCTCAAGGAAATGCAATTGCATTTCATTTGCATTTTCTTTATTTCTCAAATTTGCACAAAAACAACGATTTTAGCTAACTTTCTTGTAACTTTTCAACTTGATTCTTCTTTTTCCATATTCGACAAGCTTGCATGAATTTATTTTATAAATGCTAATTTTAGCTTGCTCGTTATTTGATAAAATGTGCAAAAATGGCAAGAACAACTTAGTTTTAGGGTTACATAATCCTCATAAATGAGAATTATCATCTTCCTCGAATTCTCTCTATATTGTTGTCCATCCTTGTGAGGATATTCAGTCTCCTAGAGTGTCAGTTTCTCCGTTTTCCAGTAGGAATTTTAGGCTTCTAAGGCATATCTCAGATCATCCTCAAGATTGTCGTTCAACCCCGTAGGGAACATTTTGGTCTTTTTTGGTAAGTAGCTTCATTTGGAGTACATTTATTGTGAATATTCGATTGAAAGCGAATTTCATTGGATCTTTTGGTGAATTCCTTCAGTTGGTAAATATGATGAAAAAGCCTTCTCATTAAGCCCCCATGTCTTAATAACTTTGATTTTCTCAATTTAGGTATGCAAGGTAGAACACTCTCGTTCCCCATAGACGACGCCAACTATTGGTGCCAAAATTTGGCCAGGAGAAATCTCATTTGACTTTCACGTGACAGCAATTGTAAATATATATTCTTGGGGGAAAGATGTGACTTGCAAAGGAAAAATCTCATTTGACTTTCACGTGACAGGACCGATGTGACATTTGCCACACCAGCTCCGATGCTTAATTTAGCTAAGAGAATTTGAGTGTAACAAGCTATAATTTAGAGAATGAGGGTTAAGTTCAACTCCCTTTCTTTGAGTATGACGTATTTATAGGACCTTTGTTTTTCATATTCCTTTTTAGATAAGGATATAAAAGGTTTCCCCTTCTATTTAGGAATTGGATTTGAAAATGTTAATCTTATCTTGAAAGGTTCCTTTATAATTCGAGTTTACATATTTAGTCCAATTTCACCCACAACACACTTAAATTTTAGGGCTATATTACTTGAAACTCCAAACTAATAATTGTGTACAATTAAAGCCTTAAACAAGCTTTCATAAGTAAATAAATTTAGACCTTCTGCCAAAATTTCATTTTAAAACCGCTAATGCATGACTTTCATATGGGTATAAGACTTCTTTTAATATAGGAATTAACATAAATTAGATAGAAATGATGAAATCAAATATATAATACTAGTTTTTCATTAATATGAACAAATTTTCAGTTAATTTTAAATGGAGTCAAGTGAAAATAACTATGCTAACACTACAAGAATATTTGGATTTCCCGACGCTATTTTTCCCAACTCAAGAGAATGTGTCGAGAGAGCTTGCTTTTCCCGACGCTATGGCAGCGTTGGGATATATCCAAATTATCCCGACGAATTATATGTCGGGATAGATTCATATAACCAACGGGACACACATTTTGGGGGGATTTTGTACGGATGACCCATTTTCCAATGTTTTAATGACTGATGACCTGCGTTCTAAAAATAATGAAATATGACCCATTCTGACATGTCATAGCGCACAAAATTACACATGAGGGTAGTATGAGACGGTTTTTCTTGTTCACTCTCTCGTAGGCAGAAACGCTCTCGCTCTAGCTCTCTCGCTCTCGCTCAAATGAATGGTTGAAAATCTTGAGGAAAAAAAGACAAGAAAAAATTACGTTAGAGAAGAGCTAGAGCAGCAGAGCTAGAACGAGAGCAAGAACGAGCTAGAGTGAGAGCGAGAACAAGCTAGAACAAGAGAGAAAAAGAGCTAGAGCGAGAACGAGAACGAGCGAGAGCGAGAACGAGCTAGAACGAGAGTGAGAACAAGCTAAAGCAAGAGAGAAAACGAGCTAGAGCGAGAGTGGTCGCTGTGCTTTTGCTACAACACGCAAGTGCACGTGATCGAAGTAATAAAAACTGGAGTATTCCAGAGTATCGTACCCAAGAGAACGGGTTTTAACAAAATCTACTGAGATGACACAAAATTTGTTCGCAAAATGCAATTGCGGTAACCGAAGATGTAAAAATATAAGAGGTTGGTTTGTTAATGAAAAATAAGTGAAAAATCAATGAGTTAAAATAGGGATTCAAGTGATTCAAGCACCTTTGAAAGAATGCTATTCAATTGCAATTGCAATCTTGACTAAACATGTGAAGACTAAGTAAACCGAGTTCAACTCCTATTCAATTTTGATTCAAAATCTTTAGGAGACTAAGTGATTAAACCTATATGTTTATGGTTAATCTAACTTAGATACTTTCGCACACAACTCTAGTGGTTTTGGAGTCTCGCCCTATGTCTTGGGTTGATGTTCAGAACTTATTTCTAAGCCTTTTCCTCCATTGCTTTTGTGACATCGGCTTTCCCTTAATTCTTTCGATATTAAGTTCAAGCTTGACAAGCAATCCCTAGTTGGCCGACTAGATTTACCCAGATCTAAATTCAACAAAAGCAAACAAAGTTCACATGCTAGCTAGATTGGTTATGCTTTAGAGCTTTTACATTTTTCCTTAGGTCTTTCACCAACTTGAATCCCTAAGAAAATTTAGCTCATCATAGAAAAATTGAAAAACAAAGTTTTAAAGTAATAAAAACACATAATTGAATTTAAAAGGAAGAAGGGAAAAAATTAGAATGTAATAATGAAAATAAATTAACCCAAACTTAAGAACTTAAACTAGAATGAACTTGGGTAAAAAGAAAAGAATAGAATAAACTGGAAATTTTATTAAGCTAAATAAACTCAATGCTGAAACTTAAATGGACTTTAACAACTCGTTCGAATCACGAAATTACAACTGAAAAATCAAAATTACAGCAGCAACGAAATCCCTAAAACTGAATCAAATAAACTTAGATAATGTCGAAAATAAACTCTAAGAAAAACGACAAATAAACGCATTTCTTACTTCTCTTTCAATCGACTAAATCCCACTTTTCTCAAAGGGAATCGAGTATTTACTTCCTTCAACTTTCGTTGAGGAAGGATCGAATTTTGAAGCTCAGTCGGCTGGAAAAAAAAAATAGCAGCAACTAATCTTAAAAACAGCGGAAAATACAGCTAAAAACAGCAGCAAATACAGCAGAAAACAACAGAAAATCGTGAAAACAGCAACTCTTGAGGCTGAAAACGGCAGTAAACGGATTCCCTTCTTGTGGCTTCTCCTCCCATATTTATAGAAGATTTGGGCTAGGGTTTCTTTCTTGAATGATGCACAATGATGGCCAAAATCACAGCTAAAATCGTGGAGCCAATATCTCACAAAATTCCTAGATTTTAGGAGATTTGCAGATTTTCCTTTAATTTCTAGATCTATCAAAATTGCAATTGCAATGCAATTGTATTTCTGTTGCATTCTTCAAATTCCTGCACAAAAACATCAAGTAAGCGTGGTTTTCATTTTCTTTTACTATCTTTTTTCCATTTACTTAATTTAAAAGGCTTCCAACAATAATTCAATTTAAACCAACTATTTGCTAGCATTTTTATCTAATAACACACATAAAATAACAAGAATAACTAAGTATAAAGGCCAAATAATTCTCATAAATGAGAATTATCAGAGAGCTAGAACAAGCTAGAGCAAGAGAGAAAACGATATAGAGCGAGAGCGAGAACAAGCTAGAGCAAGAGAGAAAATGAACTAGAGCGAGAGCGAGAAAGAGCTAGAGCGAGAGCGAGAACTAGAGAGCTAGAGTTAGAACAAGAATGAGAGTACGATGCCCTCACCGTAATTTGGACTGGATCCAGAGTACGGAAAGGGTCATATGTCATTAATTTCAAAACACGGGTCAAATGATATCGATGCACGTGAAAATGAGTCTTCTGTGCAAATTTCCCACATTTTGGGCTATTAAGATGCACTTTCCTAGATATGCCGACGCAGGTTGCATCGGGATAATAATCTTTTTTTAAAAAAAAAATTACAATAAAAGCCCATTTTGACAGCCTCTTTTCTTCCCAAAGCCCTAGCCCCAAACTGGATTTCCACTTCCTCGTATTTTAGCCCCAAAGTGTAAACCCCAATCTCTCAGCTCTCTCACGCTCACCAAAATCTATTTCCCTAAAGCCCTAGCCTGAAACTCGAGTTCCCATTCTTCTCTATTGTGGTGAGAATTTCTTCTTCTCTATTGCTTTCGTTTTCCCTTTTTCCAGTTTATGATTTTTTTGTTTTTCGTTTATCCAGCTCTCTCAGTTGTTCGAAGTCGTCGACTATTTGAATCGCTCCTTGCTTGGCTTCACTCTGAGCACTGATTACTGGCACCGATCAAGTACACTTCATTTTCTGTTAATCTCTTTCTGCCTTATTTCCATCCACTATATTTAAGTTTGCGATTGAATGCTTTTAATTTCTTTGTGGATCACGTACTTGTTTTGCCGGCGGCTTGTTTTGACTGAGATTAGGTCTTGCAATCTGTTTCTATTTTGAGCCAATGCTGGACTATATACCCTGCTCGAAAGGATTAGGGATTTATTCTATCTTATTAAATCACTTGTCCCTTAGTTATAGGACTGATACCAGAAATTTGAGTAGTTTCTTTCATTTTGAAATTTGCCCTCTATTATGCTATGTTTTCGCATATCGTATACTCTGTTATGCTGGTGAGAATCTCAGGTGCTTGTTTGTTGAATTATGAACTACAATGGATGATGGTTTAAGCTTTTATCCCAATATATCGAGCTAGAAGTCAATTCTATAATCAACTGTTTTTAGCTTGAAATTGTATTGCGCTTCTAAACTGTGGTTGAGCGTAGTTGATGACTTGCTAGAGTGATGTGAATAATTATGCAATATTATGTTGTCTATGCGCAAGTGTACACATACTTTGTAGCAAGCGATAAGTAAATTATCGAATCCACAGGGACTATTAATTCTTCTATTTACTAAATTAATTCTTAGTAACTCAGTTTGTAACCAATCAAATTCATCAAGGGAAACGAAATAAAAGAAATCATAATTGCTTGAACAAAATTAATGCTAAAGCGGGAAAAACAGAGTAAAAATTTCAGAAAATAGAGAGTGACTAACTTGTATTTTTAGTTAAATGGAAGGCTCGGATTAGAGGTAAATCATGCTTTAATTAAGTTACGAATTGAGTACATATTCATTCCATTCGATTCACTACAGATTTCACGGTATTCTCCCGAATCACCGAATATATGCTGTTTCATTTCTATTACTTCAGCACATTAAACCCACTGTATTTTATGTGCGTTAGGTGAGTGATTATCCCTAACCTACCCACTTAGTTAGCTACTAACCCTAACAAGGGGCTAACGTGGTTTTCAAGTTTTCAGCCCCTCCTATTCTTCCAAGAAATCAAAGGAACACTGCTCATACCGGCTGGCCAAGCGGATACAAACTAATAAATACAACCTCTTATAAACCAAATCAATGGAGATGAAATATACTAATCTATAACATTAACTAAAAACAATTATCCTCTAATCCTCACCTTATGGTGATTAGTTCATACTACAGGAAAAACAATAGCAGAAAAGAAATCGAAATGAAGACATAATAAACAAAGCAGAAAACTACTAAATGAAAGCAGAAAACATAGCAGAAGAAATCGGAAAGCTGCCCCAAAATATTTGACTCAGCATCGGCGTTGATCCCCTGGAGAAACCTTCCGTTTTGGGTAAACTTCCGTTGATGGCCTTCCAATCGGAGCTCTCCGCCTCCTTCTCTCTCTCTCTCTCTGTTATTTTCGAGATTTTCAGCTTCCTCTTCCCCAAGAAAACGGCTGCCCACATATATATATTCATTCTTTATGAAAACAATGGCTGATTAGACAGGTCCTGAGACGTGGCGGGCTCTGGATGGTTGAAAACACGCTGACTGGACTGACAGATGCCAACTCATTTAATGAATAACAGCTCCCACGTGCGAAATTCGTATAGGTCTGAATCGCAAAGTTTGCTCCAGCAAACAGTTGTAAAACTGCTGCTCTTGGCTTCTGGAATTCTCCTTAATCAAACCTGAATTAATCGCATAAAGCACCTTAATTAAGACAATTTTGCTCTAATAATAATATTACTATATCAAAATTAATCATAGAGCAAAATACATCAAAGCTTGGAGTTTTCTAAAATATAATGAGATAAAAATCTACAATTTAGCCCCAAAATACTAGCATATAACTCTTAATTTAAGAGTTATCAGTAGTCCGTTTTCTTCTGCTTTCCTTTCGAGGCTTAATATTATTTTTGTCCTGATTCAATTAAATTACGTTATGGTTATGAGGATTTGTTGGTTACTACTGGTAGTTGGGGGATGAGGTAGTGGTGATTTTAGACTATGGTTTAGCTGTTTGGTGCTGCTTATTTTGAAATTAAACTCTGAAGGGTGTCTATATGTTAAAGTTATCTAGAAGCATACAGTTTTTTAGATATTTTAGTTATGAAAGCTTTTAGGGGTCGTTTGGTTCGCAGGTTTGGGTGGTTTGTTAAACCTGGGTTGTTAAGTCTGGGTTTGTTAAGTCTGTGTTTGGATGGTACACAAAATAGGTTTGTTAAGTCTGGGTTTGTTAAACCAGTGTTTGGATGGTGCAAGTTTGGGTTTGTTAAGTCTGTGTTTGAATTTTAATTTGTTAAACCTGAGTTTATTAAAAGTGTATTTGGTTGGTACATTTAAAATTTGTATAAATAATAGAAATTATTTAATTAAAGTAATAAAAACTATATATTAAATTATATATAAAATGTAACTTTTATGATGAAATTAGAGAGTATTATTTTAATAATAAATAAAATATTTTTAATACATTTGTCCACTCAATTTTCTTCCAATAATTATTTTATAGAATAAATATTTAATTGTTCATGAAAATATTTCAGACTATTTACCAAAGTGTGAACAAATATAAACAAAATTTTTTATGCAAATATATCTAACATAAAATTAACCATAAGAAAATGTTATCAATTGTTTATTTAATGATTTATAACTTGTTGTGCTAAGAAAAATTATTTACTACTTATCATCAAAATTACTATTGAACTTAACTTTCTATATTAACTAACACATAAGGTTATAAAGTTAAAGTATTTTAAAAGCTATTAACTTCAATATACACTAACCAAAATAGTTTAATTAATTAATTTTACAAATATTATGTCTTTAATTGACTATGATAACATGATTTTTACATTTTCACAAGAAAATGGGTTTAGGAAAGTTGTGGATTTAGAGAAATTAACTTTTTTTTTTATCAAATGGAAATTGACGTATTAAATTTAGATTTATATAACGTGTCTGATTTGGAATTTATAATAAAATAATTTTTATTATAATTTATATGTTAATAAAAATTTTAAAATATAACAATAAGTTTCTTATAAATTATGATCACTTTTTAATTTATTTTTTTAATATTATTGCTAATTTGAACACTTTTTGAATAATTATTTTGTAAAACAAATATTTAGTTAGTTTTGTAATTGTTTTTTTCTATCAATGTAGGAACAAAATACAAAGAAATTCCTTCTTATAAATTTATCATTATAATTGCTTTAAAAAATGAAGTATAACAAAGCCGACATATCGGTTTATGAATTAACTATTACTATTTTAAATTTGAACTAAATTTATTTATTATAAAGTTATCATTAATTAATTATTTTTATTTAACTAATATATTTTTATTAAAAATCTAATGCCTTTTAAAAGCATAATTAAAGACAAAATATGTATTGTAGCAAACTTGGGGAGTATGAATAAAGTACTGTAGCAAACTTGGGGAGTATGAATCAAGTAAAAATCATTCAACAATAATAATTTGCACAAGATAGCAATTTAAATAGAAACAGGGTAGTTCAATTTATCTCAAACCATCAATATTTTAAAAATACTCATTCAAGAGTAATATGACACAAAACAAATAAATTTCAAGAGAGCAATTTTAATACTCATGAATATGTACTAAAATTTCCATATCTATAAAAGATACATTAAGCAAAATAATCTCAAGGCTATCAACTTATCAAATTCAAGTAAAATTCAACACATGAGATACCAAAATATCAAATGTTATAAAATAAACACCAATTGATGAAAAAAAATATTGATACCAAATAATAGCAAAATGTCATTATGACCAAATATAAGCATGATAGCAACACAAACAAGATTTATACCAATTTTGAATAAAATACTAAAAGGAATTCAAGAAAATAAATCAATTCCATAAATATACTCCCCCTATGAAATAGAATTCAACGAATCTTCTCAAGCATTAAATAAGCACATTCTTTTCAAGATAGAATAAACAATATGCTCAAAATAATAACAAATCCTTTTTTAAAAAATAAAATCAAACAAATATCAAATATTTTTCTTCAAGACATCAAAATCTAAAGAAGGCAAAACAAACATTCTCAAGCATAAATTAAGCATATTCTTTTCAAAAGAACAACAAATATACTCAAAATAATTCTCATTGAACAACATACTTCATATAAAGATTTATATTAAAGAGAAACAAATAGTCAACCAAATATTAAATATTTTTCTTCAAAATATCAAATTTTAAATAAGGCAAAAATTATCATCAAAACATAAATTTTATCTTCAAGAAGGATACATAACTCATGATTAAAAAAAATCATCTAATTCCAAGAGACCAAGCAATATATAGAATATTTCAAACTTCAATAACATTTCCACCAAATCAAATATCCATAACATATCAAGTAATTCAAGTATTGGGCATTTTGGATAAATCTCAAAATCATAGTCTCAATATTCAAAATCAAACATTCAAAATATTAAGAAATCATGAATAAATTAAATTTCAATAATGAGTAATATTGATAGATGCCAAAATATAGATATTCAAGATTTTCTCAAGACATGCATCTATAACTCAAATAACAAGCAAAATGAATTATGGATAAATTTATAAATGAACAATCTCAATCTTCTCAAGAGCATATAATCCAATAATCCACAAAAGCAATTGTGTTCATAAAAGGAAAAAGTTATCAATAAGTGAAACATGTCAATAATCAATACAAACAAAATAAATTTTATTTAAGGACAAAATTTCACAACCAATAGGATTTAAGAAAAGATAAGTAAATTAAGGCACTTTCCCTATTAAAAGAGATTTGACAACTCTTTTCCATTTCTCATAATATCATTAAATAAATAATCAAACCATAATGCTTTAATCAAGGAATAGACATTCAAGTTCATAAAGCATTTAAACCCTATTTTTAAACTAACAAAACTTAATATCAATTGTAAGAGTGGAACTCAAACAACAAAGTATCAAAGTGAGATAGTTTAAAAAGAATATTTTCAAACAACTTCTTTGATAAATTAATAACAAGAATTAATTATAAACAAACAATAAAGGAATCCACAAACGTTTTCAAAAATAATTTAAATCATCAAAGATTCAATTTTGAAAACCAACATGTAAACTATAAAAAATATTCAAATACTCAAAATTTCAATTATATTAAAAAAAATTAACACATAATAAGCCAAAATAGATTTAAAAACAATTCCATGACATGTAATTCTATAAAAACAAAGCAATTGGAATTATATATAAATTTGAAATTAATCAATCTCAAATTTCTCAAAAGCACATAATCATGTAGTCTATAAATAGAAAAACAATGAAGATAAATGTCAAACAAATTATTCATAAATATCTCATGGACAATTAATCTAATAATCACTAAAAATTTGGGAAATCAAATTCAAACATTTAAGCCATTCAAGAGATACAATTTCCATAATAAATGTCAATTGAATATTTATCTCAATAATTCAAATATATATAGAATATAGAAAATGTGCTCCCTAAAATAAGCAAGCATGTTCCCTAAATGTGCAACACACACATATATGCATTAACATTCAAATTCAAACATTTAGGCCAACAAGAGATACATTCTCTATAAGAAATACAAAAATACTTATCTCAATCATTCAAAAATATAAAGTTACCAAATATGCAATTTTTTTTGTTGGATTCAAGAAAGTCATAATAGTTGCTTCATTTGAATTAATTTCTCATTTGAAGTCCAAGCAACCAATTGCTTCTTGAAATCACACCTACAAAGAAGGCTTAATCAAAGGATTTTGGTACCCATTTATTGGGTCCTTCATTGTTAGGAAACAAAGATTTTGGAATCCATTTCAAATTAGTTTCACCATTAATAGCATTCATTCTTGGCAAATAACAAGTATGATATTTATGACCAATTTTGCCACATGAATAACAAGTAACATTAGGCAAGAATTTCTTTTTAACAAATTGATTTTTCACAATATTTTTCTCAAAGAAATTCTTTCTTGGAGCATTTTTCAATTTGAAACAATTTGGTCTAATATGACCTTTAACTCCACAATAATGACATGTAGGCACAAATTTTGATTTCATATGCATATTTCTAGCATTTCCATGATTATGAACAAATTTAGCACTATACATGCATTTGGATGAAGCATGATCATATTTAGACACAAGTTTTGATTTTTCATACAAATCTCTAGCATTTTCATGTCTATGCTCAAATTTCACATTATGAACCAATTTTGATCTGGCATGATATTGTCTAGGTACAAAATTTGAATTTCATCCATATAGCCTAATCCCCTTTTATCATTAAAAGGTTTACCCATGTCAATAATTTTATCTAATTTTTGTGTACCAATAGTCAATTTCTTAATAGACTCTTTTGCAATTTCAAGCTCTTTATTAGCAAACAATTCATTTTCTTTAAGCACATGCAAAAGATCATTTTTCTCTTGACTATCACATTCAAGAAATTTAATCTTGTCAACAAAAGAACATTTCTCTTTTTCTAAAGAAGTATTGCTAGTTTCCAAATCAATAATTTTATCTTTCAAGCTAGCAATTTCATCTTTTAATTTCAAAGAAAAAGATTCAATTTCCTCATTTTTACTTCTCAAATCACTCAATTCAATTTTTAATTCACACAATAAAGATTTGAGCTCATCATTCTCAATTTCAAGAAATTTAATTTTATCATTTAATGCATTTTCTCAACACAATAATCATCAATTTTATTGTGCAACAATACATTATTAGCTCTACTTTTCAAACATGCATTTTCATCTATCAAAGATTTATTCTCAATACATAAGATCTTATACTTCTTTGATAGTTTGACATATTTAGAACCAAGTTTTTCCAAATCATGTTGTATGCTTTCAAATGCATCAAATAATTCATCATAAGAAGGGGATTGATGATTTACCTCATCTTTATCACTTTCATCAATGGATTTGTTATCCAAATGACCCATCAAGCATAGGGAGGCTCCATTGCATTTTTCCTTTCCCACTTCATGAAACTTTTCTTGATTTTGAGAATTAGAATTCTCCTTCACATCCAATAAATCATTAATAGTACAAGAAGAATTTTCTACACTATACACATTATCAAGAAAATTTAAAATATCATATGCATATGTAAAATGTAAAATTTTATCACATATTTTTCTATCTAATGCACAATATATGATATTTATGGCTTTGGCATTAAAAGAGAGTAATTTATCATCTAATTTCAATTTTGATAAGTTATGTTCACAAACATACCAAATATTGAAATCACTAGCAAGCAAAAAAGTTTTTATTCTCTTTCTCCAAACATAATAATTTCTACCATCAAAGCAAGGAGGTTTATCAATACAATAACCTTCAAGAAAATCTAAAGTTGCCATAGCTCTTAGCAATTAAGCTTTTGAAATAAATTTTCAAAATATTAATAAGATACTTTAAGAATCAAAATAATATTTGAAAATTATTTTATCAAAAGAGCAACCACTCTAATACCAATTGTTGAAGTGAAAACTCAAACAATGGATATTGGATGGAATATCTTTTAAAAAATATATTTGATTAAAAACAAGAGCAACCTCGCTCTGATACCAATTGTAGGATCGGTATGGCAACCCTAGAGGGGGGGTGAATAGGGTTTCTTCAAACTTTATAAAACTTTTTACTAATGTGGGCCCAATTAAACAAATTTACACACTTTTTGCAACAATTAATTTAAACAAGAAATCATGCAAATAAATTCACCTCAAATTAAACAATAAATTTAACATTAACAATTTCAAACACCCTATTTAATTCTAAAAACAAGATTGGTAAAGAATATGTAAAAGTAAAATTATACCAACCAAGATAGACATCCAAGAACACTTAATTTTATGCAATATAATATAATAACAAATTAATTGCAAAAATGAAATAAGATAGGGATAGAGAAATTGACACCGTAAATTTATAGTGGTTCAGCACAACCCGGCCTACTCCACTCCCCAAGCTCCTCTTGGGTATTTCACTAGAACAATGACTCTTTCCACGGCTTAAAGCCTAACCGTTACAACGTTCCTTTTCCGGGAGCAAGAACAAACCCGATCCTTTCCGCGGTTTAGGATCAAACCATTACAACCTCTCTTTTTCGGGATCAAGAGAAACCCTTACAATGGATTGGAAGATGAAGAACAAGATGGAGAAACTCTCTCAAAGAGTAGATACACAAATCAAAGCTCACAAGTATGTAAGAAAGGATTTCTTACAAGTAAAAGCCCTCAAGTGGCGATGAAAATTAAAGAAATTGAAGCTCAAAAATATTGGAAATGCTCTCCAAGAGAAGTAGTATTTTTCAGAATTTTTTCCACATTTTTTCCGAATTTCTTCGAGCCTTAAATAGAGGAGAAGAGCCAAAACTAGCCGTTGGCTGCCACGTGGCAGCTTCTGATTGGCTGAATTAAAATAATTCAAAATTAATAATAAAATAATATTATAATATTATAAATATAATAATAATATAATATTAAAATAATAATATTTGGAAAATTTGACCGTTGAGAGTTTTCCTTTTTTTTTTTATTTTTAATATTAATTTCTTTTTATTTTTCTTTTTTTTTTAAAACTAAAATATGCCACGTGTCGTATTTCTATTGGTCCACGTGTTGCCACATCATCGTCCACGTCATCTGCCATGTCAGCATTTATGACCGTTTGAAATGACACGCCATCGGCCACGTCGGCGCCACGTCATCAATGTTGACCGTTGACCTTCCACGTCATCTGCCACGTCATCAATGTATGCCACGTGTCACGCCATATAGGATTTTTCCTTTGATTTTGTTTTGCTCATAACTTCTTCGTTTGAGCTCCGATTCGAATGATTCAAGATGCGTTAGAATCTTTATTCTGAGCTCTACGCTATGGACACTTCAAAACACTAAAATTGTTAATAAACAAAATCAAGTTTGTCATCATCAAAACATTAATTAATTAATTAATTAAAATTAATTAATTTGAGATTAAGGGCAAAAAAGCCAACATAGAATATTTATTTCCTCCCATAATTAAAATTTCTTCAAATTCAAATTTTCTCTATAAATTAAATCTAATAATTTAGGCCTCTTTATTAGTAACCATCTCATTTTTAGTTTTCTGTTTTTAAAAATTGTGTTTGTTTCTTCACAAATTTTTTTACAATGGTTTTCACATCTCTTAAAGAAACATTTGAATTATTAGTCAAATTCTAAAAGCAAAAATAAAATTTTAAAAACTGCTTTTTTTTTTTTAGTTTAGCAAAATTTGGCTTAAATTCTAAAAACATGTTTAGAAAGTAGATAACAAAACAAAAAAAAATTCAATAGGAGAAAGTAGTGTTTATAAGCTGAATTTTGAAAAACTAAATTGTTACCAAATTGCACAATCCTTTTCCAAACTGAGCTTTTATCCAAGACCACTCATAATTTCAACATAATATATAAATATCTATATATCTATACTATATAAATGACACTTGAGGGGAGAAACTTTTGATTTTCTTTTTTGCCCCTTCTTAATTTGAAGACTTCCCATTATGATTTTCTTAATTGAAAGATTTTTCCTTCCGCCCCCAATTTGAATAAAAGTTCTAAAATCTCTACGCATGTAATCTCTAATTTGAATAAACATTTTAAAATCTCTACGATCGCCAATCTTCCAACTAACTAAATGCATATTTGAATAATTTGAATAATGAAATAATCAATTAAACATATTTGAATGATAAAATGAATAAAGGTTCTAAAATCTCTACACATGTGATATCTAATTTAAATAAAGATTCTAAAATCTCTACGATCTCCAATCTTCCAACTACCTAATGCATATTTGAATAATAAAATGATAAAATGAATAAGAATTTTAAAATCTCTACACATGTGATCTTAAAGATTTTTTAATGAGCATTTAAAAAGTTAATAACAGAAACTAAAATAACATTTTTGAACCTTTGTGTTTTTCGAGGAATATGAAATTATTATGAAAGATTTTTTTGATGCATATGTAAAAAATTAAAAACAAAAACTTGAAAAAAATTTGAACAATTATTTTTCAAGGATACAAAATTAAAATAATATTGAAGTACTTTTTAAAAATATAATATTGAAGTACTTTTTTAAAAAAAAATAAAGATAAGAGTTTTTTGAATAAGTATGTTAACAAAATATTAGATTCTGATCTATTATGATTAATATACATAAATTAAATGTCATACATCATTCTATATATAGTTCATCCCACAATTGAATTCTTCCTATTATTCCAAAAGCCATGTAGGGAAGAAATTTTGATTTCTCCCCTAAGCCTAATCTTCTTAAGCAATTTATTATTGAAGAGACTTCGTTATAGTGATGTTAGAGGCCGGCAAGTGAATGAGTTTCCCCTCTAATTGTTTTTGCAAATGGAAAATAAAGAGAGAGAGTGATTTAATGTAATTTACTTCTTTTTACGTGTTTTTATAGTTCTTTTATTTTTTATTTTTTGCAAATGGTAGATAAAGAGGGTGATTTAATGTAATTTATGGCCTGCTTTTGTAGTTTTTTCTTTTTCTTTTTTTGTGAAATGGCAAGGAGGGTGATTTAATGTAATTTACTACTTTTGTAGTTTTCTTTTTCTCTTTTCAAATTTATAAATACACACTAGTTCATCTACTGATCCTTGTGGTCGGGTTGTCGAAGCCCTCCAAAATATTTACTGATTCTCTAGATCTAACTTGTAGAAATAGTAGACCAGGTTGAATTCCAAGGGAACCAATCGAATTAATTTCTCAAAGTAAAAGAAAATAATAAAAATAAAGGTGGGGTTTGAATTGTTGAACAAAAATTGCAATTAATTAAATAATTAATTAAAAAATTAAAAAAATTAATTTTATGAAACTTCCAATTCAAGGGTATAAATATCATCCAATTGTAATTTTGATCATAGGCTTTATAAAAAAAAAATCAATTTCATTTTCTCAAATTCAAGAACTTAGTCTACTTATTTGGAAAAGCCATAACAAGTTTAAATTCTCCTATTTTAACTGACTCTGACCAAGCATCAAAATCAAACATTATCATTTAATCAATTGGGCACGATAGCGTTCCATATCGATTAAATGATAACATTAAAAACAATGAGAAGGACTAAACCAAAACTAACTAATTGAGATAGCTACAAATTAATTAATTTTTGTTTCTTTGTTTCCCTAGAGTCTATTATGCAAGCTATGTAAACTGGAAAAGCCATAATTACACACACATAAGCCAACTATCTGCTACATATTTTAATCAATTGTGACAATTACGGATCACAAATCATAAATAGCAATAAATCAATTGCTACTAAATTAAGGCGTCAAATTAATTTAATAACAATCCATCATAAAAATAAGAACAAGAAACAAAGAATTCATGAATTAAAGATAAAATCTCAATGTGTCAAAGCCTTACAAAATTACAATTGGAAATTAAATCACCCTTGAATCAGAAATTAAAACTTAGCCACACATGGTGGAAAAGCAATAAAAACTGTAGAGAGGAAGCAACATAAAGAAAATAGAAACAAAACTCAAAGAAGAAAACTCACTGCACTACACTTTCCTACACTCCAAAGAAGAACTGAACTATCAAATACTCATCGCATCCAACACCTTTTTATACTTGAAGGGGAGGAAAATATTTTCTAAAAATAGAATTTTCCACTCCTTAAATTTTGAAGGCATGAAAAGTCTTCTCCAAAAATGGTGGCCAATTTTTTGCTTACGTTGAAGACTTTGAAGAAGCTTATGTTGAAGAAGTCCTCACATGCCACCTACAAGAAACAAACAAACAACTCAAAGTTTGTTGTATTTATTTATTTCTTTCTTATTTTTATATTTCTTTCTGTTTTATTTTTATATTTTCATTTCTATCATTTTAATTTTCTTTAATTCTTTTTTTTTTCTTTCAATTCAAACTCTCTCTCTCTTTTTTTTTTTTTAATTATTATTCTCTTTTTATTTTCAATTTGTAAAAATAAACTAAAACGTGCTTTTTGCTTGAATTTCACCAAATCTTTGGTAATTCTCCCCTAAATAAAATTAAATACAATTTCCACAATTAGGTGCAATATTCAATCAAAATAGAAGGAAATTAGACATAATAAATGTGATTAATTAAGACTTATCAAATTCCCCCACACCTAATCCATGCTTGTCCTCAAGCGTACCTTAACTCAACATATCAATTCTCCCCTCTACTTGATAGGAATGAACTCTTCATCCCGCAGCGGAAGCATTGGATCTTCTTTGATTTTATTTAGAATTAAACAATAAATCAAGGTTAAGCAATAAATACCTTAAAAATAATATTATGGAGAATATTCTGGCGGATCTTTATCTTTTCCACAAAGTCTTCCTGGCTATGACTCGAACACAGGACCAAGGCTTGTGGGAGCCTCTTGAAAGAAAATACCCAAGGGATTGGAGAGGAAGAGGTCTAGAGAGAATTCTCTAATTCTCTATTGAGGAGATGTGTGTTGTGTAGAATGGCTCAACCCAAGGGTCCTATTTATAGTGACCAAGGGAAAATCTTTGCCATAATTAAAATATTATATTTTAATATCTAATATATTAAAATATATCTTATATTTATTTGAATCTCATTCAAATCTCCTACGATATTTATTTATTTGAATCTTATTCAAATTCTATAAATATCTTTTATTAATATATCAAATATACATTAATTATTTTAATATTTAATGTATCAAATACAATAAATATATTTTCCTCTTTTATATTTAATATATCTAATATATTAAATATTAATTTGAACACTTCAAATTAAATATTAAATTTGAACATTTCAACTTTTAATATTTAATGTATCAAATACAATAAATATATTTTCCTCTTTTATATTAAATATTAATTTGAACACTTCAAATTAATATTAATTTGAACATTTCAAAATTTTCTTTCAACTAAATTGATCTTTTAGTGTTACTATGAGCTAGCAAGGGGACCTTATGGACCTACAGATTATAAGCTCCAATGATACAAAATTAATTAATTAAACTCTTTAATTAATGAATTTTCATTCATTAACTATAGGTCACTTCACTATAGACCTAGAGTTGCACTCTTATGCACTGTAGGACAAGTTGTGTCCATAGATATAATCATTACATGCAAGTCGATCCTTCACGAGTTGTTCGTAATTACAGCTGGGTCAAAAGTCCGTTTTACCCCTATAATTACATCTTGCACCTTAAGTACCACTGATCCTCTAATGAACAATATGTTTATAATCTAATTATAAACTAAGTCCCTCTCGGGCCAATAAGAGGGTGGGGCCCCATTGTTCAAGTCTCGAAATCAGCACTTAAGGGAACTACTCATCTACTTACCCTATATGGGAAGGAGTGAATTCCATCATGTGAGATTATGTTCCCAGCTCCCTATTTGGTCAAGTCCCCAAAATGGTAGACATATTGAATCGGCTACAAAAGCCATTCTCACCCATGCAAATCAAAGGACAAGCCCTCACAGGCAGGAGTTCATAACTCACTCAAGATTAAGATCGAGTCACATATGATCATCCTGATGAAATATTAATCTTCTCAATTAACGGATTTATAAAGAGAGATTAAATATTTCGTGGTCCAGTCTTATACAAACTCATTGTATAAGATACCCCCACTCACATGTCTCCACATGAATGATTTGGATCAAATCATTTGTAACTATTACAAAGTGGGCCGTATCAATAGTGTTACCAGGATAAGGCACCCAACCTTATCCATATACTATGACCCTTTAGGTTATTTATGAAGGGAATAATCGAATTAAACCCACAACGGAAGCATAGGAATCATCTTTGATTTATTTAGAATTAAACTAAAATACAAAGGTTAAGCAATAAATACCTTAAAAATAATATTATGGAGAATATTATGGCGGATCTTTATCTTTTCCACAAAGTCTTCCTGGCTATGACTCGAACACAGGACCAAGGCTTGTGGGAGCCTCTTGAAAGAAAATTCACAAAGGATTGGAGAGGAAGATGTCTAGAGAGAATTCTCTAATTCTCTCTATTGAGGAGATGTGTGTTTTGAATAATGGCTCAACCCAAGGGTCCTATTTATAGTGACCAAGGGAAAATCTTTGCCATAATTAAAATATTATATTTTAATATTTAATATATTAAAATATATCTTGTATTTATTTGAATCTCATTCAAATCTCTTACGATATTTATTTATTTGAATCTTATTCAAATGCTATAAATATCTTTTATTGATATATCAAATATACATTAATTATTTTAATATTTAACGTATCAAATACAATAAATATATTTTCCTCTTTTATGTTTAATATATCTAATATATTAAATATTAATTTGAACACTTCAAATTAAATATTAAATTTGAACATTTCAACTTTTAATATTTAATGTATCAAATACAATAAATATATTTTCCTCTTTTATATTAAATATTAATTTGAACACTTCAAATTAATATTAATTTGAACATTTCAAAATTTTCTTTCAACTAAATTGATCTTTTAGGGTTACTATGAGCTAGCAAGGGGACCTTATGGACCTACAGATTATAAGCTCCAATGATACAAAATTAATTAATTAAACTCTTTAATTAATTAATTTTCATTCATTAACTATAGGTCACTTCACTATAGACCTAGAGTTGCACTCTTATGCACTGTAGGACAAGTTGTGTCCATAGATATAATCATTACATGCAAGTCGATCATTCACGAGTTGTTCGTAATTACAGCTAGGTCAAAAGTCCGTTTTACCCCTATAATTACATCTTGCATCTTAAGTACCATTGATCCTCTAATGAACAATATGTTTATAATCTAATTATAAACTAAGTCCCTCTCGGGCCAATAAGAGGGTGGGGCCCCATTGTTCAAGTCCCGAAATCAGCACTTAAGGGAACTACTCATCTACTTACCCTATATGGGAAGGAGTGAATTCCATCTTGTGAGATTATGTTCCCAACTCCCTATTTGGTCAAGTCCCCAAAATGGTAGGCATATTGAATCGGCTACAAAAGCCACTCTCACCCATGCAAATCAAAGGACAAGCCCTCAGAGGCAGGAGTTCATAACTCACTCAAGATTAAGATCGAGTCACATATGATCATTCTGATGAAATATTAATCTTCTCAATTAACGGATTTATAAAGAGAGATTAAATATTTCGTGGTCCAGTCTTATACAAACTCATTGTATAAGATACCCCCATTCACATGTCTCCACATGAATGATTTGGATCAAATCATTTGTAACTATTACAAAGTGGGCCGTATCAATAGTGTTACCAAGATAAGGCACCCAACCTTATCCATATACTATGACCCTTTAGGTTATTTCTTGAACATGATCTTCTTGTATGTCACCACATACTGTTCAAAATTACACTAATAACCTTGGATTTTTCATATAATGGATAATATTATATTGCAAATAAAATAATCAAAATTATTATTAATTATTAAATAAATTATTAATTACGAGGCTTTAGGGCATAAATCCCAACAATTTATTGAACATGATCCTCTTGTATGTCACCACATACTGTTCAAGATTACACTAATAACCTTGGATTTTTCATATAATGGATAATATTATGTTGCAAATAAAATAATCAAAATTATTATTAATTATTAATTACGAGGCTTTAGGGCATAAATCCCAACACTACTCCCTTTTCATCTTTCTCAATAATTCAAGAATACCAATAAAGCCAATTACACATCAATGTTGAATTGTAGTGACAATTAAGAGAATGAGCACTCATAGGATACCTTTTATACAAAAACTCAAGCATCTTATCAATTCACCAAAATCAAATGCAACAAGCCTTAACACCCTCACATGGTTTCACCCAATACTCTCAAAGTATTTAGGGTGCTTTTACTCTCAAAATCAAAACATAGCATGTTATTACCATAGGCTTGCAAATGAATCAAATCTCCACCACTATAAATGAATTGAATGCAAAAATCAAAGGGACTTAACAAGGGTTGTAATGGGGCTTAGGTAAGGGTATGGTAGGAGGAAAATTTAAGGTGTTTTCACAATCAAGACAAAGAGTTATTTACTTGCATGATATCAATGTCACATAACAATCACAAAACACACTACCCAAGACTTCAATTTTATTTCCATATCTCATTCAAGCACTAAGAACTTTGGATAAGTAACATTTAATAATTCAAATATTCTTGGCAAAATTTCCTCCAAAATTTTTCTTTTCTTTTTTTTCTTTTTTTGTTGAAAGGGAACGAACTTCACCTTTTTTTTTCTTTTTCTAATATTAAGTCACTTTTTTTTTTACCTTACATTTTTTTTTTCACACTTTTTCTCTTTTCAACCCAATTTTTTTCTCAAACATGCAACACTTTCCCTCTTGTCTTGACAAAGGTACAAATGTTGAGGCTAACAAACAAAATGGTCTTAGGCTGAACATAATGTGTTTGAAGCAAGAAAAAAAAATGGGAAATAGGCTCAAAGTGGCTAACTAAAGGGAAAAACATAAAGGCAGGTATTTTATTAGGATTCAAAAAATTGGTTAATCCTAATTTGCCCTTATCATATTAAAGCATCAATCTAAAAAATGTGGTCTCAAAATGCATTCACAAGCAAGTTCTAGAATAAGCACACTAAGTTTGACAACACTCATCATGAAATAAATGGAGCAAAATATAATGAGTTGCTCATAGGCTCAAAAACTCACTGGGATGTGTAATTTGCATCAAGTCTTGTGCATTTTTCAATCAATAAATCAATGAGACACCGTCATATAATTTTTTTTTAAAAAAAACACTAATCATGCTCATCTCTCTGATGCATTAAAATTCAAACCAAAGATACATCCTTAACTTACAAGGCATTCAAGGATATCAATAAAGACTCAAGGTTTCAAAGGAAAAATCAACATGTACGAATTAAAACATGCTAAATTCAAAGCAATTTTTTTTTTTAGAATATTGCACCTAATTGTGGAAATTGTATTTAATTTTATTTAGGGGAGAATTACCAAAGATTTGGTGAAGCATGAATTTCACCAAATCTTTGATAATTCTCCCCTAAATAAAATTAAATACAATTTCCACAATTAGGTGCAATATTCAATCAAAATAGAAGGAAATTAGACATAATAAATGTGATTAATTAAGACTTATCACCTTGACATATTGAGGAGGGTGGAGAAGAAAACGATTGCTACTCTGATTCCTTAAGGTAGAAGAAGAAGCAAACGGCAAACAATGTGATGTAATTGTTTTATTTTCTTCTTTATTTTTATTTATATATTCATTTTCCTTTTCATTTGATTTTTGAATAAATTGGAGTTCACTAGGCTAGTATTTAGGAAGGTCTAATTACAGTTTTGCACTTTTTTCTATTTATGTAATTGTATTATATTTAAATATAATTACTAATAGTTATTAAAAATATAATTTCATTGCAATTTCCAATATTATGGTAACAATTAATTTTCAAATTCTAAAAGTTATTTTATTTGATGGGAGATTGAATTCTCTATCTTTCAATTTTATAATAAAAATTAAACTCAATACTTCTTAATTTATTATTATTAAAGTTTGAAATAAAAAATAATATTTGTTGAAATTAATTCATTAATAGATCTTCTCGATTCAGTGAACTTTTGAAAAAAAATAAATAAATTGACCAATAGATCTCCTCGAAATTTCTTTCATAGATTCGAAGAGTTCTAAAATGAGGATCACGTATCTAATTAATATTTCCCTTGAATTTGAAAAGATTATTGCAAAAAAGACTTTTCCAATTACTAGATAATTAATAAGAATTTTTTTAAGACAAAAATAATATTTTGGTTTAAATTAAAGTTTGATATTAAACTTTTGTAAACAAAAATAAATTTATTAATAGATCTTCTCGATTTAATGAATTTTTGTAAACAAAAATAAATTAACCAATAGATCTCCTCGAAACTTTTTTCATAGATTCAAAGAGTTCTAAAATTGAGAACCACTATCTAATTAATGATTTCCTTGAATTTGAAAAATTCATTGCAAAAAAAAAATTCAATTACTAGATAATACGAAATTTAAAAAAAAATAGAAAAATAATTTTTTTGTTTAAATTAAAGTTTGAAATTAAGTGGATAATCAAATTATGCAAATCAAAATAAAAAATAATATTTGGGTTTGTATTAAAGTTTGAAACTAGGTAGGTAATCAAATGATGCTAACCAAAATAAAAAATAATATTAAAGTGTAATTCTTCATTTTCCATATCTATAAGACCCTACATTCAACTTTTATATGTATATTGCATTTTCAACATTATGAAACACGTGTACCGCACATAGTGTCCAACTAGTGTATCATAAATGAGCATGGTAAAAATTTAAAGAAGAGAAACATAACTAATAAAAAGAATTAATAGATATGTTATTAATATATTCAATATTCAACTTGCATGTACCATCACTGCCATCACATTTCCCTATCTAAAATCTACTTGCAGATCAATAAATTAAGTAGACTACTAGACATTAATTTTCTTTTTCAGGAAAGGATGTGTCTAAGATCCTTATCAAAGGTGAATTTCAAACTCAATCTTGCTAAGAATTTGGTAGTGTTGCAGGTAAATTAGGACAACCAGAACAAACCCAAGAGAATAGAAAACAAACAAGTTAAATCGGGTCAAACCCAAAGCCCAGGGTGATATTAGACTTAGAAAAATGAGAAAAAAGGGCCAAAAAGTCCAAAAGTCCAATTCAGGCCGAACTAGACCGAACCGGATCGAGTCGAGCTGAGCCGAGCCGGTCCACGCATGCGTGACGTGCGCTCTCCTCGTCAATAGTCCGAATCATCTCGGAGGGCCTCACTTTCTATCCCTAAACTAAACCTATTCCGGAAAGGAAAGAGACCCTAGGTCAATCCTCATATAAATATTGCATTATAACTCCATTGGGTAACTCATTTTCAGTCTTCACTCTAAAATTATAGCTTGATACACTTCTTTACTCTATGACTTAAGCATCAAAGTGGTTATGGCAAGCACCACACCGATGTGCAAGTTTTCTTTATTTTGCAGGTCACTTCGGTCTCCTAAAATTACAAATTCGTTGTTGACTTCACGTATTGGATTTGTGCATCAACAAGTAGTATAAAGTCACTAATATAATAAATTTAGGTTCCTTGAAAGAAGAAACAACATATATGATTATTAACAATAGAATCAGTACTTCATCTTTCAAATATAATAAACAACAAAAAACCGACCTCCTCATTAAAAAATACAAATAAAAAAAAAAGATATCTCAAAATATTCAACTATGTTCAATAAAATATTAATCTCTTAACTATTCATCAAATATCAAAATTTTGTAACAACAATAATTTGTCTACGATAAGAATTAAATTATGAATAACACACCACCAACATAAGCATAGTTCAATTGTTAGGATATTTATTTCTCCAAGTTGAAGGTTCAAATCTTCACTCTCACATTTGTTGTACTAAAACAAATTAGGGTGAAATACATTGTTCCTTAAATTTGAACCTAATTTCTATTTGGCCTTTGAGTTTGCAAAACCAACATTTTTGGTCTTTGAGATTTAAATTTAGTTTCTAATTTGATCCTTGAGATTTCAAAAGTAACATGTTTGGTTCCAAAGTTTTAATTTGATTTTTAATTGGTTCCCAACGTTTTAAATTAGTTTTTAATTGGTCTCTGAGTATTAAAAAGAATTTTTAAAAAAATTAATTCATTTAAAAAAAAATACATATCAATAAAGTCTAGTTGACATATGTTAATTTTTATATCATCATGTTGTTAGGTAAATTAACGGTCAACTCAACCATTTAAAAACCAACTTCAAATTTTATGAACCAAAATTTAGAAATCAAATTCAAACTTTGAGAGCAAACACGCCACTTTTAAAATCTTAAGAATCCAATAAAAACTAAGTTCAAATCTCAAAGACTTAAAAGTGTATTATACTTGAAAAAAAACACAAAAAGGAAAAACAATGTTTATTTTTAGCTTCTGGCTTTAAAAAAATAACCATTTTGATTTCGGAGCTTTCAAGGACCAAAAATTCTAAACCCTAAAATTGGAGGACTAAAGTATAATTTAAACCGAATTGTTTGAAGTTGTGGATGGATGTCTTAGACTTTTGGGTCAATGCCTACGTAAGGATATAAGGAAGGGGTCTCAAATTGAATGAAAAGGTCCCAAGGGTAAAAAGATAGTATGACGAAGTGGTGTTACGGCCTGCAGTGACGGTGACTGGTTCCTTGGATACAAAACCATCTTCGCTGGCCATCCTAACTCTCTGACATCCACTTGAATTTTTTCCATATTTGTACCATCTTCTTTCCCGCGCCAGCTCCTTCCATTAATTTGGCCTCGCCCCCTTGGCCAACCACCACTTCATTTCCTTTTTTGTCTGTTGTTGTTTACAAAGTTTTGTTAGACATACTACATCCCAATGTCGATATTCCATCGATATTTCTACATATTTATAGATTTGACATCAATATAAAATGTGAATCGATACTTTTATTATATCGTACAAAATTGATAAAATATTAAAAAAAATAGCAACAAAATGTAACCTAATGTGATTATAATACTATAATGTTGGAAGTGTGACCAAAGTCCCACATCGCCTAAATACGAGATAAATTATGGGTTTATAAGTGAGGATATTATCTCCATTGATATGAGGTATTTTGAATGAAACCAAAAGCAAAGTCATGAGAGTTTATACCCAAAATAGACAATATCATACAATGTAGAGATGTGTAAAGGGTCGTTATCCCTAACATATAACAATTATTTTAACTCATTTAAAAAATGTCGACATTCGCCCTCTTGGCCTCAACCATCACTTTATTTCCTTTTTTTTTCTCTAAATATTATGTTTACAAAAGTTTTGTTAGATGGTCTTTTATCTTATCTTCAAAAACATATCTATATAAATTTTAAAGATAACAAGACAAAATGTGGAAGAAAGATGGAAAGAATGGCAAGGGAGAAGTAGAAGGGGAATGGGCGAAGGAAGGAGATAATATTGCCAACTACCACCACCCCCACTAAATTTATTTTTGGTTAAATTAAGGATAGAGTTTTTGAATAGTATCCTAATAAGTTTATCGATTTTAAAAAGTATCTAATAAATATTTTAATTTTTAATTTTATGTCTAATAGGTTTTTAAAATTTAAAAATATCTAATAAATTCATAAGGCTCTATTTGATAACCATTTGATTTTTTGTTTTTATTTTTTTGAAAATTAGGCTTATAAACATTACTTCATTATCAGTTTTTTTGTTTTCTTATCTACAAAGTTGTTTTCAAAAAATCAAGCTAAATTTTGAAAACTAAGGTCTCGTTTGATAATCATTTGATTTTTTGTTTTTGATTTTTTGTTTTTGATTTTTGAAAATTAAGCCTATAAATACTACTTCCACTTATGGATTTCCTTGTTTTGTTATCTTCTTTTTATATATGTTTCAAAATCAAGCCAAGTTTTGAAAACTAATAAAAGTAGCTTTCAAAAACTTGTTTTTAGTTTTTGAATTTTGCTAAGAATTCAAATATTTTCGTAAGAAATATGGAATTCGTGGTAGAAAAATGATGAGAAAACAAACACAATTTTTAAAAACCAAATGGTTATCAAACGGGGCCTGAAAAATGTACTTTCTAAAAACTTGTTTTTGTTTTTAGAATTTGGCTAAGATTCAACTCTTTCTTTAAGAAAGGTGAAATGCATATTAAAGAAATGGTAAGGAATCAATGACAACTTGCAAAACAGAAAACAAAATCATTATCAAACAGAATCTAAACTTTTAATTTTGTGTATAACATATTCGACATTTTAAAAAAAAATTGACATACCCAATGGACACAAATTTAATTTTAAACTCTAAGCTTTCAATTTTAAGTCAAATAGGTATGTGAATTTTTTTTAAAAAAAAAATTGAATAAGATGATCCTATCGGATACAGAATTGAACGTTCTGACATATATTTGGGACAAATTTTCAAAGTTCAAAACAAACCTGGTAAATTAACCTTTTTAATTGAACATTTGTTATATAACATCTTTGTGTACAATTATAGTCCTTGAAAAAGGAGTAAATGAATGGACCGTCTGAAAATTACAATTATTGTACTAGTTGGAAAAGAAATAAATGTAACACCTCAGGTTAAGGATTTGAAATCTTGATTCAGCATTCAGTGGTCTCGACATTTCTCGACATCTCCTGCAACCTGGCCTCGTCACCTACTTATCTTGAGCTGCTTGTGAGAGTGAAGACCATTCCTATAGACCAACACGGATCTTTTCAGTATTCTTTGTCCACACGACATGCTTCTTAGAATAATTTTTAAGGGATAATCCAATATAAGATTGCTCCAAGCCAAGCATGCATAATTTTGGAGTCCCGTATGTTTGGGTAATTGAAAAGAAATGTGCACCTTGTTGGTATAGGTAATAACTATAAGTTCAATAGTACAAAAAATGTGATTGAATTCCCTTTAAGAAGTACCAATAATTATGAACTGAAGAAATTAATAAAAATTAGGAAAATTATCGATTTTTACTCTAAACTTAGTAATGATGTATCTTTACTCTAAGTTTTTATTTTCATCAAATTGCACTTTAAGCTTTGATAAGTGTTGCAATATTTACTTTAAACTTCAATAAGTACCGTAGTTTTTACCCTCTAATAGACTTTCTTTTGAAATATTGTCACCAAAAATATTATCATATCCATAGAATATAAAATATATCTAGTACGAAGCTAATAAAACTTTAAAGAAAAATGACAATAGAGTTGATTTTTTTTTTTTGGTTCAAATTTGTGAGTTTCAAAAGATGTATTGAATAGTTGATTTTATACATTAATTTACTAATGCTTGAATTTGGTCAAAATTAGTGAGTTTTGAGAGATTTTTACTTTACTAGTTAAAATCAGTCATTGAATTTAGTGAAAATTAAACATAAGGTAAAAATTATCACACATGTTTAAGTTGTGGTTTTTCCCCCTAAAAATGATTCATTATTATTATTTATGCTGACATAATACGAAACAGGACATTATTTACCAAGAAGTAGAATAAACTCTTAACGTTGTTTACTATGAGTTGTGGTTTACCAAGAATGAAAATGTTATTCCTTTAACGTTGTTTACTATGAGTTGTTTGAAATCAAAATAAAAAATTCATGCATGCGCGTTAACTAAAAACTATCGAAAATCGAAATATGAATCAAACATATCATAATTATTAATTAAAAAAATCTCTTTTCATATTTTTTAACTAATTAAAATGCATGGAAGGATATGCTAATATAATTTTTATTTAAAATAACAATAAGCAATAATAAATTTTAGTTTATTTTAATAATATTGTATTTGATAGAAATGTTTTTATGTTAACAATTTATTTAATTCAATATTAAAGATAATAAATATTTAAAATAAAATTAGATAAACTAAGCAACGATCATTCATATAAAAGATTATTAAATTTTATAATTATAATATGAAATAATATTGAATTCTATTTTAATATTTTATTTAATATTAACGAATAATAACTAACTAAAAAAAATTATTAAAAAAAAAGATTAAAATAGTTTTAATTGAAAGAATATAGATATTTTTATTTGTATATGTTATCTGATACCGATATTCTATTTTAACAAATTACATATTTATTATTTAATATTTAACTAATTAAATAGAAATTTTATTTATTTTTTTAGTTCAACAACATTTGAAGATGGGAAATTTGAACCTTTGACCTTTTGGTTGAAGATGCATGTCCATTACTGGTTATATTCATTTTGACATGAAAAAAGTGTTATAAAAGAATAATTTAGTATGATTTTTAATTAGAAAAAATATCAACACTTGTTATGGGTGAAATTGGACTATAAGGACAAGCACATAATACAAGGAAAATTTAAGGCCAAATAGGACAAAAGAGCCCAACACAGACCAAAACAGAACAAAGCATGAAAGGAATTGGGCCATCAAACAAAAGGAAGAAGGAAAACTTGGGCCGAAGCCCAAGTTCTCTGGCCAGACTCATAGGGGACAAGGTGCCCAGCATGCCCCCAGTCCATGTGATCTGGTCCAATTCGATCCTTTTTTGACCTAATTCGAAAAGGAGTCAAGGAAAATCCTAAAAGGGTCATATAAATACCTTTCTTCAACTTGAAGAACGGAAAGTTCTTCCACATTCTCTAAACTTTTGCTACACTAAATTCCTCCTAATTAACTTAAGCATCGAAGCCTGTGTGGCAAGCACCACACTGGTATGCAGGTTTTTTCTTGTTTTGCAGGTTATGTTATTTTAAATTTCACCGTTATTGTCACGTAAAGATTAGGTGTGTTTTCCTGCTCAAATTGGCAACAAAAATACTATAAAAAAAAAAGTAAAAGTAGTAATTAATATATTTTTAAAAAAAGTTGTAGGTCTTATCAACAAATAAAAGAGAGGAGGATAATTGGTGAAAATGCATAAGTTAAATTTATTATTTTATTTTATTTTATTTTATTTTTGAAACTAGAGTAAAATAAATAATGTTTTGGGTCTAGGGAAATATATTGATGAGGTAATTGGTAGGACCTACTAATTCATTTCCGCATAGAAATTTTATTCCCAAATGAGGCCTTCATTCCGTAGCCAACATTGATGGGCTGAAAGAAAACTAATATACAAGCCCAACCAAAATGTTGTGGGCTGATGAGGTAATTGGTGAAAATGTTGTGGGCGCATAAGTAAAATAATTAAGGGTAAATTACACTTTTGGTCATAAAATTCTAAGAGCAACACTTTAGGCCCCGTTTGATAACGTTCTCGTTTCTCATTTCTTGTTTCTGTTTCTCATTTCTCGTTTCTGTTTCTTAAAAACTAAAAACAGAAACATGTTTGATAACTATTTCTGTTTCTTGTTTCTTGTTTTTTGGTAAAAATAAAATTTAGTACATATATTATAATAAAACATATAACATGCATTATAATAATTATAAAACAATTATAAAAAGGTTATTGTATTTTATTAAGGCCCAACACCTAATTAATAATAATAATAATAAATTGTATCCTTCAAATGTTGTTCAAATTTGATTTGCAATGTAATTTCTCACTTCAATCAATTTACCTTGAACGATTTCGACTTACAAAAGTTAGTTCAATTAGACGAATTTGTAAATTGTCTAAGGTTAGACAATCGAACATACCCACATTTCTGTAATTTAATAATAAACTTTATTTTTATTTTTTTTTAAAATTCATTAGCCAATAATACACGCAAGTAAAATCAGAAAAAGAGAGAGAATGTATATATTTTTTTACATTTAATGATAAACATGAAATACATTATTAGTTTATTTATTTAATAAAAAAATAAAATCGTACCAAAAGGAAAAATAATAGAGAATTAAATAGAAAATAATAATTATAAGCTCGTTAATGTAAAGTAAAAGAAATAAGAAAATAAGAGAGAAGAGAAAAACATAAACGAAAAGAGAAAAGGAAAAAGGAAAAAAGATTAAAAAAAATAATGAACTATTAAAAGAAAAAAGACTATGATGAAAGAGAGAGAACGAATAGAAAGAAATAAATCAAAAAATAAAAAACAAGAAAAAACAAAAAGATTAAAAAGTATTAAAAGAAAAAAATAGAATGGAAGAGAGAGATGAGAGATGGGTATAAAGAGAAATAGGAATACATGCATGAAACCTGAAAAAAAAAACAGAAACAGAATTTGAGAAACTATTTTTTGAAGTTTCTCAAAATCTGTCATTTTTTTTAGAAACATTTCTAAAAAAATTTAGAAACAAGAAACATGATGGTTTATCAAACATGTCTGCTTTTTGAAAAATGAGAAACATGAATAAGAAATATGAAATAGGAACGTTATCAAACAAACCCTTAGTTCTCGAGGTTTGAAAAATAGTTCTAAATGATCTAGACCTAATGAAAAGATCGCATGGCAGTTAATTAGTGATGAGACTCTCTAGAACGGACATTTTTAGGAAAATTTTCTAGTACTACTGTAGTAGTGTAATCTCTTTGTTCACATCATGTTTTTTAGTTTATAAATAGCTTTTCAATATCGGTGGACTCTACATAATTTTTGATGAACCCAACACCATTTTTAAAAGGATGTTGACTGTGGTCAATAATAAATAAAGAATAGTATAGAAACTTTCAAAAATTTTCTGGCATTTTTAAATGAGTTGACAAAGAAATATAAATTTTATATTTATTTATTTTGATTATGTGGCACTTTTCTCTTTCTCGCCGTCCTCCTTCTTGCGTCTCCCTCGACTATCCTCTCTGCAACTTCGTTCAAGAGGAATTCAAGACCGTTCTAGATCTGGCTAAAGCGATGACGACATAATAAAAATTAAAGTGTTCGAGCTGAATTAAGGTGAAGGAGTTCAAAAATGGAAGGTTGGCAAGGGTCCTTTGGAGAACTTGGCTGACCCATCAACAACAATGCTTGGCCCAATGCTACAAACTTTTCTCTTTCTTGCAGTTTGGTTAAACCATTGATGGTGGTGTAAATTTCGGGTTTGAAGAATTGAGTGCTTGATTTGAATGGATTTCATTATGATTTTTCAATAATAACAATTAGCGAGGACGGCTATCATGGCAACAGTGGCAGCGGCAAAGTGTAATTTACCCCATAATTAATGTTGTGTCTAGGGAAATAAATTGTTAAGGTACCATAATTAAATTAATGTTGCGAATCTAGGGAAATAAATTGTTTAAGGTAATTGGTGGGATCTATTGATTCAATTCCCGCAAAAAAAATGCCATATTATTATGAATGAAATTTTTCATTCCCCAATTTAAAGGCCCAGCGAACACAACACAAGGCCCAAAGAAGAAAATTCTAACTGTGATTTGGAGGGGCGCGCCAGGCCTGGGCTGTAGTGCAACGCCAAGGCGACGCTCAAGGGCCCCAGCAGCAAGCTGCTGTGGTGGGCCCTCTCCCTTGAAAAATTAATTTAATATCATGTGGGCCAATGGCCCACGTATCAGATATTAAACTGATAAGAACAGATACTACACTTGATCTTAGCCAAAAGGCCGAGAAAGGTATGAATTGCTTTGACGTAGTTTCTCCTTATTTATAGCGTCTTTCTCACTCCTTCATTATGGATATGGGCGATGTGGGACAAAATGAAGTTGTTCCTCTTGTCGCCGAACTCCCTAAGTCCAACTGAAATGACATATTAATTTGAAAACACACAATCAACTCTAACCTTTTCAAAACAAAACTAAATTTTTAGTTTATTTTTTACCTTAAAAGTATATATATATATATTTATTTCATAATTAATTCTTAATGTTTTAAGAGTTCCTTTAAATGTATTAAAAGTTTTTAATTAAATACTTATTTAGATATTGTTGAAAATAGTCAATTTGAGCATAGGACAACAGATAAAGCACCAATTACAATTTTAAAAATCGATAGTTCAATCTTCCACCCCTACAATTGTTGTACTAAAAAAATTGTTGAAAATGAATAATGAAGTCAGCAAAATGACATGACATATAGGATTTGAATCACAAACCTCGTAGTCGTTAATACATTTGATCTTTTTTAAATATTATTTTTTAAGAGCTTATATTTTTAAAATATTTAGATATTTAACTTACCCTATCGGGTTTAGTAAGATCCAATTTGGATTTTTAAGTTGGGCAATCTTGGTTCGATTATTTAAATGAGTAGAACAATATGAATATTTAACATTCAAAATATCTTATGTTGTTATTTCTTTATTTTATTGGTGTTATTGAGAGAAGAGACCTGATTAATCAACCTCAATTTAAATATACTTCAACTAGTTAAAGGGTTTGTAATCTCTTCTACAAGTTAGAAGTTTTAAAATTAGAAAAATTGTCCATAACCTTTTATACTTTAAAAGTGTAATTGAAACTTTTGAAACATAAGTGACATATTTGAAAATTGATATAAACTTCAACGACTAAATGATATATATAGTAAAAAAAGTTAATAGTTTAGAAAATTATATTTTTTACCCATAAAAATGGACTTTCCTATACACACTAATAGAAAAGTTAATGTGACATTGTAAATAATTAAGGTTAAATTACAAGTTTACTCCTTGAACTTTCAAGTTTGTGTCAAAAAGATCCATGAATTCTAAAAAGTATCTAATAGGTTTCCAACATTTCAATTTTAATGTCTAATAGGTCTCTAAATTTGTGTCTAATAGGTTTCTAAGATATTTCAAAATTTTAAAAATTAACTAAACAATTAGATTTAAAATAAAATTTTGTGTAATATAACCTTAAACTTTCAATTTTATGTCTAATAGGTCTGTGAATTTTAAAAATTGTAGTATAGGTCAAAGACTTATTAGGCACAAAATTAAAAATTCAATGACCTATTGAACACAATTAAAAGTTTTAAAGGTCAAGCTCCTATTAAATACTTTTTGAAGTTCAATGACCTATTAAAGACAAATTTGAAAGTTTATGGACCAATTAGATTCTTTTTAAAGTTCAGCGATTAATTAGATTCTTTTAAAGTTTCGGGATTAAATAGACACAAATCTAAAAGTCCAGGGACTAAACTTATAATTTAACCCAAAAAAATAAAGATAAATTGCAAAAAAGAAAAAAATAAAAGTGTTGATTCACATCAAACCCTAGGAGAAAATTTCTAATACTGCAGTTTATACTACCTCCATTCATTGTTTGTCATGAAAAAAAAAAACATTTAAGAAATGTGTGAGGCCAATGAAATAAAATAATATATCATTAAATGACATATCAAATGCTAAATGGAAGGATTATGCAATCCCGTAGTACTAGAAATTTTCTCAAACCCAGTCTAAAAAGTAAAACATATAATTTTCCAAACAACAATATGAATGTATTGTGGACTAGTTAGGATAGGATTTGCTAACATTTTTCTAAATTTGAAAAAGAAGAGTCTTTTGTAAAATTTCAAACCACAAGAAGATTTGAAATGTTCAAAAGCATAGCCTAAACTCAAGGAAGTGAAGGCCACGTTAGTAAAGATAGAAATGGAAAACTAAACCAATTACTCAACTGACAACTAAACTACAAAGACCTTATTGAGTTTGAACGAGATCCCTTTTGGAAAAGGCCATGGAAATTTGCAATGCAAAAACTCGAAGCAGATTGCTTCTTCTTATGTTCTTGATTTTGATGCTTCATGTTGCTTCATGTTTTGCAGAGGAACCCAATAAGGCTCCCGAAAGGCCCTCTTTTGGGGGTTTCATTCAGCAAACTGTTGCTATTTTGAAGAAATCTCATCCCACTCATTGGGACAAGATGAAAAGTCTCATGCGCCAAATGCAGTTGCAGTTTTTTCCTCCTAATTTAGAGTAACTTTCCTCCACATTCCTCTTTGATTCCTGCAATTTGATCTTTCTTTTTTTTTTTTTTCTCGTTAAATTTTTGTCCTTGATCTCCACGTATTGATGATTATTCTATTTTGGTTCTTAAATTTTGGACAGATTTCCAAGTGAAAGAGATGGTTTGAAGTTACATCCAATGATTAAAATACCTATCAAATGTCAATATATCAACTTATATATATATTGACATTTGATAGGTATTTTAATATATATTTAAGAAGTGAAAATATATATAAAAAAAAACTTAATTATTAATTGAAATAATTTTTATAATTTTTTTTTGGTTTACAGAAATACTCATCGATGTCGATGTTGATATCAACATAGATATTTTAGTCCATGGTTACATCTAATAGGTCAGGTATTAGATTTTGAAACATAAATGAATATTCTACTTAATGATTAATGAAAAATTAACTAGAGAAACTAAATTGACTTTTTATAGAAAGTTTAAGGACCAAAATTGAAGGATGAAAATAAAATGCATAATCATTTGGTTTTTAGTTTTTGAAAATTGTGTTTGTTTTCTCACCATTTATTTATAATGGTTTTGAAAACATTTGAATTCTTAGCCAAATTCTAAAAACAAAAATAAATTTTTAAAAACTACTTTTTTTGTAACAAAGAAACTCATAGGTAAATATAGTATATATAAACTTAAGTTTGTGGGTGAAGTTGAAAAGGTGATTTGTGTTTTGCAGTTTTAGGAGTAGAGATGAAGCAAAAGGTGAGCAGGGTGTGGTTGATGAAATGAAAGAAGCAGTAGAGAGGAGCTTTGGGGCAAGCAAAGATGCAGTTGAGGAATCTGCTAAATCTGCAGCAAAAGTCATGGAGGAAGCAGTTGACAAGGTCAAAGACAACCTCGTCGACAAGGACAAGAACCAACATTCTCATAGTCATGATGAGCTTTGATCGGAAGGAGATTTTTCTATCTTTTTTTCTTCTTTTTCTTTTAGGAATTTGCATTGATTGGATTCATTTACATCAAACTTATATGAGTCACCACCATTAAATTGATCCAAGACAAAATCAGATTGCAAAATACAATTACAATCTTTTAGTCAAAACAAAAGAGAGGAGAAAGGCATGAGGACCAACATGTTTTAACTTTCACAACCATGTTTTTACCAACAGCTTTCTCTTTGTAGCTGTCTAAATTACGTTGTCGATCATTCATTCTTAATACCAACATTTCTTAAGACCAAGTGGGTCGTAAAGAGAAAAACTCTCCATTCCTTGCTCGAAAAATCCTCGGATGTTGGTATTTAGGAGCAATAAGAAAAAGGGCTTGTCACTACCTTTTAGGAATAGATATTACTATATTTATTTTTTAAAAAAATAATAATAATATTGAGTATTAGCAACGAAACCTTTGAGGAGTATTTAGAAAAGTATTTAATATATCTTGTTTATCTTTGTTTGAAGAAATGAAGGACATTAAAATAATGAATGCGAGAATGCACTAGTTCAGAGAGAAGGGAGACTTGATTCAGTATTTATTGTGTAATCAGACAGCATGATGCTGGAAATGGGGTGGGGGAGGGAAAATTATTCAATTGGGACTGCCACAATCTATTTGCTTCCTAATAACTGTAGCATGCGAATTCAAAAATCTATATGTCCTTAACAATCACTCGATACATATTCGAAGTACTTTTGCAATTTCTATCTCAAATATCCAACTATTTAAAATTGTCATCAATGTGGCCTTCTCAAATAATTTCACGAGGGGAGGGGAAAATATGTACAAGCAACTTGAATCTGAAAGAAGCAACATCATCTAACAAGAGAACCTTGAGTAAATCGAGAAGAACACGTCAATCATCTCCAGAAAGCCACAAATTCCAGACCAATGTTCACAACCCAAAATGCAATACAATGGAAAAACTGCATCATTTACGCATCATATCATGTCACTAAGATGAATGTGAAGCAGAAAGCTTAAGACATTCACTCTGACACCTCCTAAGACAAACGTCATTCCAGTTTGGTACTTGATGCTGGTTCACACAAACAGTGCGAGCACACGCATCCGTGCAGGCATCAAGCTCAGATACACCACAGACAGTCACACAAGTATCAGGAATCGGATCTTTCGAGAAAGAGCCTACCTTTTTCAACATTCTCTTTGATGTGCAGACCCTCTCACAGACAAAAATGTCGTCTGAATTCTTCTCCCTTCCCCTAGCAGTCTTTATCTTCTGCTCCTCAGAATGCCTTCTCCTCATTCTGTATGCTTGCCCTGCAACCACTGCTGGGATAGCTGCCCCCAATAGCGACCACCATACTTCCACCATCAACTCTATTCTCCCTTGATGCTGCACCAACAGAAAAAGAAAAGGGGGAAATTGAGTATTGGTCGATCATTCATTCAACCAACGATTGGATATTGAAAACCATAAAAAGTTCTGGTTCCCTAGAATATTGAAAATTTGATAGTTCAAAGTATTGGATCAGCAAATGTATTCAGTCATTTAGCAAACCAAGACAACAAGGGGAATGCAGTGTCCTAAGAATATTGAAAATATGATAGTTCTCTAGTTCTCAGATCAAATTTAAGACAGAACGCATAAGATATCCTGACAATAAGCTAAAATGCAGATGCTAAATCGAGAGAGACAACTGCTAGCCTGAACGCGACCCCAGGACAGTAAGTTATAAAGAGAAACGAGAATGTCATTCTTGCTGTTACATACGAGTATTGGAACAGAAAATGTATTCAGTCATTTAGCAATCAAACAACAATTTAAAGAAGAAAGCTTCACTCGCTCGAAAGCATCCAGTCATTTAGTGATCAAACAACAATTGGAACAAGAAAACTTGACATTTCCCTTGCATGGACAAGAGAAGAATTAAAACATTAGGAAACAAGAAAGTGTCAAATTCAGAAACAAGACGGGATAATAGAAATAAAACAAGAAAGAAAAAACCAGTCAACATATACACACAATTGCAAAAATCGTGGCAGAATCTTTACTAAACTAAACCAAACCCTAGAATTCGAAATTCAGGGTGAAGATCGAACTTACTAGAACTGATTCGGTTCATTGTATACTTTTTATTCGAACAATATGTGAGAAAAACCAATTAATTAGATACGAAGAGGAGGGAGAGATAGAGAGAGAGAGAGAGAAAGAGAAATCACCTGCAACTGTAGTTGAAGAAGAAAGGGCAAAATGGTGTGTGAAGGGTGGCGCGCGCTTGTTAGATGAAAAGAGCGGCAAATATTTGGGCTTTTTTTTTAAGTGTACTGTTCAGAAATAGCGAAGCCCCAAGAGCGACGTTTCTCAAAGGACGGGTTTGAATTACAATTTTTTTTTTTAAAAAAATATAAGTTTATCTATATCAACTAGTTTAAAAATAATTTACTTTTTTGCTTTTCAATAGAGATGAGTTCTACCCAAACTTTAAATTTCCGTCTACAAGTGGACATTTTTATCTACATTTTCACACGTCTTTGAGTTCGACATCGAGACGAGGGGTGAATCGACGTTTCTATTATATCATAGAAAATTTGATAAAATATAATTAAGATATCAACAAAATATCATTATTGTGACATAATATTAATAATAAGAAATTTAAACTTTTTAAAAAGTGAGAAATGCTTATTTGTTAATTTAAATATTTTTTATAATTTTTTTTATATTTATAAATTTTACAAAAATATTCATCAACGTCGATATTTTCATCGACATTTTCATAAAATTGAGACCTCGACATTTAAAATCTTACCCACTACTTTAAAATGGAGATTGAGTGCTGCATGTTGTTGGAATGAGTCTACTTGCATTTGGTTGGTGATGGAAAAAAATGTTAAAATAAAGGAATTAATGAGAGAAAAATGGGTTGGTTGCATATATAGCAAAATTGCCTAAATTAATAGCAAAAGTAGCCAGACATATAGCTATTTGCAAATCTAGCAAAATCTAAGCTTAGTCCACGTTAAAAGACTAAAAACTCCTAAGCTCAAATCATTTCAACCCAACTCAGAAAAAAAGCACATTAGGATGATTGAAGTCTATCAGTGATAGATTTCTATCACTGATAGACTATCATAGTTAAAAGTCTATTGGTGATAGAAGTCTATCACTGATAGACTTATATTGTTGATATAATTATATTTGTATTGAAGTCTATTAGCGTTTGTCAGCGATAGACTTCAATCATATATAGTTTAGTTCAATCATAGACTTGTATTGTTGATAGAATCATATATTTATTGAAGTCTATCAGTATCTATCACTGATAGACTTGTATTGTTGATAGAATTATATATGTATTGAAGTCTATTCGTGACTATCACCGATAGACTTCTATTATTGATAGAATTCTATTTGTATTCTATTATCACTGATAGACTTCAATACACATAGAATTTCATAAGTGATAAAAGTCTATCAATGACTATCACTAATATACTTCTATTATTGATAAAATTCTATCGAATTCTATCAATGACTATATTGAAGTCTATCAGTGACTTCAATATAGAACTATTTGTATTGAAGTCTATCAATCACTAATAGACTTATATTATTGATAGAATTCCATCTGTATTGAAGTCTATCAGTGACTATCACGTCAACATCTTTAATCTATTACTGTCCTATGATTGTGATGAACATGATGACAATGACTACATTTCGTGTGACTTCTCTCTTCACTAATTGATAGTATCCTTTGTCTTTATCTCCATGAATTTTAACCATATTTTGAATCTCATTCATACCAAAATGCAATAAAATTGAAAGTTGTATAAAAGAAATAAATACATCCAATCGAACTTTCTTTAATATTAAGTCAACTAAATTCTCAAAAACCATCATTTCATCGACCAAAACTCCATTAGTCTAGTAGTTCACATAGCAATATTTTATCATTCTATCGTTCACTATGAAAAACAACTATTGAAAACTTAACTATAATTTTAAATTACAGCCAAAAAAAAAAAAAAACATTTTAACATTATATAAAGCAATGATATTGATATTAGTCTATCAATAACCAAAAAGTATAAAGTTTCGTCCAATCTATCAATGTCCAAAAAAAATCAGTCAATCAATATTTATACTTAATATAATACTAATATTCGAGAGAAATATTAGTCTATATATGACTAAAGTCTGTCAGTGATAGGCTTCAATATTAGTCTATCAATATCTAAACTAATACAACATTGATATTAGAGAGGAATATAAGTCTATCAGTAATAGATTTCAATTCAGTTTTATCAATATCTATACTAATACAACATGATATTAAAGAGGAATATCAGTCTATTAGAGATAGACTTTAATATGTGACTAAAATCTATTAGAGATAGACTTTAATATGTGACTAAATTTAATCAGTGATAGACTTCAATATTTGTGTGAACAATCGATATCAGTACTGAAATTAGTTTGTACGGCCTAAAACCATATAAGTTGGGTAAATAATAGAAAATGAAAACCCTTTTAATTTCCTAAAACTTGTTTAAGAGAAGGGAAAGAATCAATTCAAAAGATACCATAATTTTAAGATAAGATCTGAAAAGAAAAATAGTCTTTCACAGCTTCTTTTTCTTCCTTTTTTTTTTATATGGAAGGAAAAGGAAAACTAGAATTCTACACAATGACATGACCAAGAGAAAACAAGATCCCAAATTTACAAAATGGAGGATTCGTTGTGAGTCTTTCAACACCAAGTTTTATTATTACAATAACTACAACCTTTCATAGCCTTGTTACTCGTATAAGTCTTCTCAAAGGTACTGGACTCAAGGTGACACTCTTCGTAGCGTCCCATCGGCGATGACTGTAGAAAAGCCAAACTCCCCAAACAATAATCTCATATTCTTCTTCGTCTGTTGCCATTCAGCCTTCACCAGAGGCCCAAAATGTGTCGTCGTCTGTGGAGGTGGAAACTGTATTGAAGTCAATTAGTGACTATCACTGATAGACTTCTATTATTGATAGAATTCTATTAATATAATAGAAGTCTCTCAGTGATAGACACATGACTTCTAACTTTGATACAAATAGACATCGATCATCAAGCACGGTATAGTTGATCAAGATACAAGGTTCAAAGCCTTTGAAAGGTTGTCACAAGATAGCATAACAATAACAATTATTTCGACAACATCACTAATAGACTTCTATTATTAATAAAATTCTATTTGTATCAAAGTCTATTAGTGACTATCACTGATAGACTTCGATACTCACTGATAGACTTCAATACAGATAAAAGTCTATATGTGATAGACATATAACTTCTAAATATCTGTCTCAATCCAAAAGGCATCAAAGAAATACGAGAAAGCCAACATGCCACAAAAAGTCTATCATTGATAGATTGATATTACTCTCTAATACAGTGAAGAATATCTTTTGTAAGAAAAATCTATAATTTCTCTAGAACCACATGAAATCTTTTAATATCTTTATGTAGACACTTACAACTTCAGTTCACCAATTTAGGTAAATAAGCATAACGATGCACAAAATGCCAAAAACCAAAAGGATGGTCCATGAAGATAATAAGGTTGGAAGAATATGAAGAAATATATAACTCCCCTAAAAACTCAAATTGGTGGTCAGGATTCATGGAGAGTTTGGCGTGGACGAAGAGAAGAATTGCTTGCTTAATGGAGTCCATTATGGTGATGGGTCGTCCATTAGAGCTGGTGGTTTTGATCTTGATGGAAGATTCAATCAAATGGCAGATTTGATCATGCAAATAACCTACTCAATCACAGTGAAAAAAGGAAAAAAATAACGCAATCAAAAGAGCAAAACCAGCTAAATCGAAGAAGAAGGAGAACGCGATCAAAGAAGGAGTAAAACACTGAAACAAGAACAAGAATGCGAGCAAACAATTTCTCCATTAAAATAAGGGCAAAAAAAGAATAATGAAATATTATTTTGAAGTTTTTCCATATTTGCAAATTCTTTTATAATTTGCTATATTTGCAGATACCAACATATAATTGGCTACCCATTACAATTACTCAGGAAAAAATGTATTTCATGTTTTAATTGTGTCTTTAATGTGTGATTGGTAGCTGGTTTAAAATCTTTATATATATATATCAATTAGACTCCTTTAAAATAATTTCATTTTTATTTTCTCTTTTTAAAAATTATGTTTCCTTTTTCATAATTGTAAGTTTTCACATCCCATAAAACACATTTGAGTTCTACATTTTAAGTCAAATTTCAAATAAATAAATGTTTGTTTTAGTTTTCAAATCCCATAAAAACACATTTGAGTTCTAAAATACAATTCAAATATTGTTTTAAAAGTAAATCTTACCTAGGGTTTTTGTACGGATGACCCGTTTCCTAGCGCTTTAATGACTGATGACCTGCGTTTTGAAAATAATAAAATATGACTCATTCTGACGTGACAATACGGCCAAAATTACCCATAAGGGTAATATGAGGCGGTCTTGCTTATTCACACTCTCGTATGAGGTAACTCTCTCACTCTAGCTCTCTCTCGCTCTAGCTCAAATGAGTGGTCGAAAATCTGGAGAAAAGAGAGAGACAAGGAAAAATTAAGTCAGAGAAGAGCTTGAGCAGGAGAGCTAAACCAAGAGCAAGAACAAGAAAGCTAGAGCGAGAACTAGAGAGCGATTTTCCTTGTCTCTTTCTTTTCTCTAGATTTTCAACCACTCATTACTATCATGAGCAAGAGCAAGAGAGCTAGATCGAGAACTAGAGAGCTAGATCGAGAGTGAGAGTATGATGCCCTCACGGTAATTTGGACGGGATGTAGAGTACGAAAATAGTCATATGTCATTAATTTTAAAACACAGGTCAAATGGCATCAAGGCGCGTGAAAATGGGTCTTCCGTACAAGTTCTCCATCTTACCTAATAGAAATTAATTGAATTCTAATGAGATAACAAACAAGCTCTCAACTTGCCAATCAATATGAGTCTTCATCTTAGCTAACCTTTTTAAGATAACTTTAAAAATAAATTATAAAATCAAAACATTAGTGTTCCTTTTATTTTTAAAATTTAACTAAGGTTTCAGAAAGTAAAAGGTGAATGAAGTTTAAAAAAAGAGATTTGTACGGATGACCCAATTTCACGTGCTTTAATGTCATTTGACATGTTTTCTGAAATTAATGATATATGACTCATTCTGAATGGCAATGTGTGCAAAAGTACCCAGGAGAACAGTATGAGGCGGTCTCGCTCGCTCACGCTCTCATAATCTCGCTCATAATCGCAAGGGACAAAGAGTGAGATTGAAGAAGAAAAGATCGAAAAGAAAGAAAGAATATAAAATTAAGTTAGAAAAGAGCGAGAGTGAAATTGAAGAAGAAAAGATCGAAAAGAAAGAAAGAAGATAAAATTAAGTCAGAGAAGAACGAGAGCAAGATTGAAAAGAAAATATCGAAAATAAAGAAAGAAAATAAAATTAAGTCAGAGAAGAATGAGAGTACGAGAACGAGATTGATAAAATTAAGTCAGAGAAGAGCAAGAGTGCGAGAGCGAGATTGAAGAAGAAAAGATCGAAAAGAAAGAAATAAGATAAAATTAAGTCAGAGAAGAGCGAGAACGAGAGTGATGAGCAAGAGTATGTTGCCTTCACGATAATTTGGACGAATTGCAGAGTACGGAAAATGCCATACGTCATTAATTTTAGAAACCGAGGTAAATGTCATTGGGGCGAGCGAAAATAGGTCATCCGTACAAATTCCCTTTTAAAAAAGGAAAACAAAATATTGTTTCGTTTTTTAATATATAGGTTAAGGTAAACCTTCTTTGTTTCCAATAAGAAAAATACTAACCGAAAAGGGTTCACACTTTCCATATAAGTATAATAGGGAAAGAAAGCAACAAAGAGAACCAAAACTTTGTTATTCACACTGTAATCTGTTTCACGATAAATGTATGTATACAAAATGAATTTTTGTATGGAACAATCTTGTCAACCAATCAAATTTAATTCAGAGAAAAAAAAGATTAAAAAATGAACTGAATTTTGACTTTTGTGGTCAAATATTTGGCTATAACATTGATCCATGTACTTTTACTTCTTTGTATTTACATGTGCTATGGACAGATTTTTATTTCAACTCACTGCATTCTTGGCCTGCTAAAAACTCTGGCTCCTGCAGCTATGGCTAAATTTCTTTCCTTTTCCTTCATTTATTTGTCACCAAAAGCTTGCCCTCATCTGTCTCATTATTTAGCCGAGTTATTCATGTTGTTTTTTCAAGTAGTCTTTTAACTTCAGACGACGAGTTTTTTTTGCAGTGGTATTTGCATTACTTGATGTACAAACATAGTCTATGTCACGGAGAGCAAAACTTAGACTCGGTTTGCTCATGAACTTTGGAAAAATGTCATCAACATCCTGATCGTTTAACTCTTTTGAACTGTGGAAATTTATGAAATCATCGACACGTGTCTCCCCTTTTAATAGCTTCAATATCTGGATTAAGATAGCACAAATACATGCATAATCAGCTCAACTCAGTTGATCTAATCAAGCAACAACATGATAATGAAAGTAATAATTTGTGGAACCTCAAAGAGTTGTAAGAAATTATTCAACCGTTTATAAGCTTTAAGAAGCTTGATTGAATTTGTTTAAGTTTAGATAAGCCGGGTGATTTATGAATTCATTTATAATGAGTTAGTTTAGGCAACACCAGGCCTACCTAAATTTCTTAATTAAAAAAAATCTCTTCTACTTTTCAGTTTTCATAAACGGATAACCTTTTAGCCAACATGAGCCTAGCTCAACTGGCTTAAAGCTTGAACCCTCGAACAAGAGGTTAGAAGTTCAAATCCCCTACCCCACTTATTGTATACCAAAAAAAAAAAAAAAACTAATAACCTTCTTCTTCTTCTTCTTCTTTTAACTCAATAAGTGGAAATGAGGATTCAAACCTCTAACCTTTTGGTCAATAATGTATTTTTTGACCAATTGAGCTATTCCAATGTTGGCACAAATCACGAAAAACTAATCTAGAGTTCAAGCGATAATTTCATGAAATAAAATAAGATACTAAACGACTATTCTTCCATGTGTAAAAATATGTCAGTAGATCCTTTACTATGTTACTACACAATTTTTAGAATAAATGACTCAAATAATTTGAAATAACTCAACCCGAATTCATGTGGTTGGATTTGACTTGATTCATCATGGTCACTTATTGTGGATAAATTTTCAACCTATGACACATTTTGAGTTGGGTCCAAAATTTATTTTGATCCAACCAAACCCAACCCACAAATTGAGGGTAGGGGAGACTTCTTGGCCTCACACTAGCAGATAAACACCAAAGTTTTCTAAGCAAAGTTAATAACTTCTTGTAAATGATAACAAATGGAAAAACAGCAGGATAGGAACATATATGAAGTAATTTTGTTTCACATAAAAGAATCTGAACAATAAAAATAATGGATAGCTCCAATTTTATTACCTCGCTCATATTTGGACGTAACCTAGCTGACGAATCAATGCAAAGGGTGGCTGCCATAACCACTCTTTGAACCTGATCATCCTTGAAGTCTATATCCAAGTTTGGATCCATCAACGCCTTAGGATCCCCACTGTTTAACACTTCCTTAGCCTGTGAGTAGCATTTTTTATGGTTATGAACTTGAAAGTAGTCGCAGACAGAAAACACTTCGAAGAAAAGTAAGCATGATAACAATTAAATAGGGGACATATAGAGAAAGAACCACGTTCTTACCCACAGGACTAAGCTTCCTTGTCCTTTAGCAACACCGAAATCAATGGAACGTCTGCCTGACAAAAGTTCGAGAAGGACGATGCCAAAGGCATAAACGTCGATTTTGTCACTGACCCTACCATGCATGAGATATTCTGGAGCAATATATCCAAATGTCCCTACCACATCAGTGTTAATTACATATGACGAATCTGTTGGTCCCCACATAGCAAGCCCAAAATCAGATATCTGCAACAAAGAAAACTACTATAGTTAGACTTTTTCAGTAACTTTCCACATCACTTTAAAGAAATATAATGCCATTCAAATGGCCCGGAGATCTATTTGTCGAGATGATGCATAAACTTGGTACGATATGTTCGAAGTATCACCTGGGACTGGAACTTCTCAGAAAGAAGAATGTTGGAAGATTTAACATCTCTATGAATAACAGGCAAAGAACATTCATTGTGAAGGTAGTTTAATGCCTCAGCAACAGCAATAGCTACTTTGAATCTCATTTCCCATTGAGATTTACCTCTTCCACTTTGACCTGCCTCACAGAACCATCCACACAATTACAATTAGTACAATGCAATTTCAAAGATGCAGAAAAAACCATGGAAGTCATAGAAACTCACCATGCAAATTTTCCTCCAAACTCCCTTCAGGAAAGTAGTCATATACTGAAATAAGACGCTCATTTTCCATGCATACACCAATAAGAGGTGTAATGTGTTTGTGTTTGATTGAGGAAACGATGTTTAATTCCAACAAGAAGTTGTCCCGAGCTTCCTTGTATGACTTCAAAACTTTTACCACAACAGAAGTGCCATCGAGAAGACATCCTTTGTATACAGCGCTATATCCTCCCTCTCCTATGAGATTTTCTGTTTAATTATTAAATACAATGTTCAGGAACAGAAATTTACCACATAAATCAGAATAGTAATTTGGTGATTAAAATAAAGCCCTTGTATCATATGAAATATATTCCTCCAAGATCAAACTGACCAACCTGCCGAGAAATCGGAAGTTGCCATCTTTAGCTCTGCATAGCTGAAGCACTTGCAAACTGATCGATTCATCTTGATGGGAAGCTCCATCTGCTTGGATACAATTTCGAGAGTGTTATTCTCAATACTCATTTCTTTGGAATGAATTGAGATCACCCTTTCTTCTCGCTCTTTTGAATTATTGGAAACATAACCAATCTGGGACTCCAAATTTGTGTCAGTTGTTTGGTTAGACATGCTCGTCTCTGACTCCATTTCCTGTATGTCTGTTTCCTCAGATTCTTGCAATGAATCCGACCTTTCCAAAAGAGCTACAGGTCTAAGAGGCCAACCAGGTGTCTCTTGTTGCAATTCTTCCACCATAAAAGAGACTGAAAGGGCCATTTTTGCCTTGCGCTTAACTTCATTACCAAGTTCACCACCTTTTGGATTTTCATTACCATCTCCAGCCTCATCTCCAAAGTTCTGAAGCACCAGATGCCTGGTTTCTTCAATCCCCTCAGATTCATTTTTGAAAGAAATTTCTGGTCTTTCCAAAGCCATATCATTCTGGTCTTTTGGTAACGCTGCACCAGATCTATTAGGCAGGCTCATAACCCATTGAACCACAGACACATTTCTAGCTCCTTTTCTTATAACCTCTTGACCTCCGTGAGAATTTTTCCGTCGTAGGGGCCAACCAAGATTTGATTCTGGAAGCTGTCTTCGGACAACGGAAATCGAACTCAGAAGAGCTTTCTTATCCTGACTGTTCACATTGCCATTTCTCGAGTTTGTTTCAGCATCCCAACCATCTTCAGAGGCAACAACTGCAAGGAGCTCATCACTATCTTCATTTGCTGCCTTCGCATTTCTGGTGGTAGTAATAACTTCACTGAAATAGAACTCAGGCCTCAAGTCTAATTGAAAACCTGAAATTTTATGTACATCAGAAAACATTCAAGCAGTTTCAAAGTGGACAATTTTTAAGATGCAATTCAAACCTCTAAACTGATCAACTGACTGCCTTTTAAAGATGGCCTTTCCCTTGTGAACAGCAAGCACAATACTAGTTCCAGGTAGTTGATTAGAATAGCATTTGGCAAGTGAGACCCAATTCCTGGATGACAATTTCCAAAGTAAAGTTAGACAAAATCCAAACCAACTTGCTAAAATGGTGATGTTCATAGCTTAACACCTACCCGATTGGACCGGTCGGGTCAAATTCTAACATCACAGACATAGCTCTCTGCTTAGCTAGCTTCCTAATCACTTTCATAGCAAAAGTTTCCCCTGAATTTGAACCCTTAAGTTCATTCTGATACACATAACACTCAATAAATCAACTGCTCATAAGAAAGCACCAACATGATTCTACTGTGTTTCCTGTAAACAAACAAACGACTTACAGCTTGATTGGAGGCTGTACTTTTAACTCACCATTTTCATTATAGGAATGCTTTTGCTGAACTTTGGACCATCTTCTGAAGAAGATAATAGAAATCAGAAAATCAGAACACCCAGTATTATTATTCATTCAGAAGCTTGATCGTGGACATTAAGTCGAACAGTTGCTCTGCATGCAGCAGTAGAAAACAAAACAATACCTGAATCTTCACATACATGGATGGAAACCAGCTGGCGTCTCCATTTGTCAGACTCTACATCGCCGCCATCGAGCCACCGTGCACCGTCGCCATCGACTACAATCCCAGAGAACGCCGGCCGCCGCTTCTTGTCCAATCTCCTTCCTTCTTTAATCATGCTTGTCTCTTCTTCAATCCCTCTCTCGCGATTTCCATACCCAGTCCTTCCCTGATGGTTTAAAAGTAAATTCCACGGTCCAAAGCGGGCACCCACCATTTTCGAAGCTCAGATTCCTCTGAATTGTCTTGGGATTTGAAAAAAAAATACCCAGATAGAAAATTTACTACGAGAAGCCGATGAATTCGCGAATATTAATCAAAGTTATCGAACCCCATGAAATTTCTTAGCCCCTTCTTTTCCTTATAGAAAAATCAGCTGAAGGGGTTGATTTTAAACGAGCTGAATAGTGAGATTGTATAATCATAGAGAAGATTCAATTATAAAGAAAGATGAGGCGGCACGGGATCAAATTGCTTATGAGAAACTTCATTTTTGCTATCTTTTCTTTTTCGATAAATTGTTGTTTACTAATCTGGGATAGAGACAACAAGGTGCCCATTGATCTAGGAATGGAAATTGCTGCTTTAATCAAAATTAATTAAGAGAAAATATAGAATTGGTACGCCTAATTAGACTTGTTGAAGTCAACATATATTCTTGTTTTTGACCCGCAGCTGCAGCAAATTATTCTTTTTGGTTGCCTCTCACATCACCCACCAAATTTTGGTTTTTTAATATTTGATCTTTATGTTGTTTTTCTTGAGGATTCGTTATGCTTTTGAATTGTCGAGCGACGCCGTTTCTCTGTCTATGGGTTTTTTTTTTCGATAGATGAGATTAGTGGCGGATCTAAAACTTTATGTCGGAAACTTATATATTTTGATATTAGTTTGTTTGATGGAAAAATATGACTGATATTTTTTAGGTTAAAATATCATTCAATATCTATACTTTAGACCTCATTTTATTTTAGTCTCTGTATTTTCAATAAATCTTAAATTAATCTTTATCGTTAGTTTGAACTTGAAGTTAATTTTATTGAACTCGGTAAAATAGTAATAATAGTTTTTATTTAAGAAAATACACAATGTGAACATGTTTAAAATTTGTAGAGGGAAGTTTAGTAGAGACTTTTTTTTTTTGAAAATATTAATAATAAACTAACAATAATGACTAAATAAAACAACTCTTAAGGGGCTGTTTGGCCCACGGGTAAGAGTTGGATGGAGTTGGGGATGAAAGAAATCCTCGTTTGGCCCACAGTTTTGTTTTTAAAAAAACACGTACTTCAACAATGTTTACTATTAAAGTCTGCACATACTTCAACCTCACCTACACACTTTCTCATTTTTGCTTATCTCCTTCGCTCTTCATGATGCTCTCTCTTCTCTCTCTCCCTCCGATTCGTCACACCAAGACCTCCGTTCATCTTTTTCCCCTATTCTGCGATTGTTCTTCCGTTTAGGTTGACAGTCGTCGTGAGTCACCGATCTTCTTCTTTGATTTGTCTTTTGTTAGCTTTCTTTTCTATTTCACAATCAAAACCTTAGCTCCAAATGAGATATGTGACCCACGGTAGATCTGAAACCCTAAACACACTCCCCTCGCTGATTATGCACCCCTGCATGTTCTTTTTTCCCATATTCGGACATCAAATGTTGGTTGTTGACATCAGTTTTTTTTTCTAGATCTAAAACCCTAACCCAGACCCCTCGCCACTTCAGCCCAAATAGTCCTTATCGCCCTCTTTGTTATCCCCTCATCCACAACAGCCTCCTCTTTGGGGTTTGTAGGCTGCATGTTCCATCTGAGCCAAAAGGGGGAGGAAGTGCTTAGTAGGGGTTGTTGACGTCTTGGAGCCTGGTGGGAGGAGGGGGTGGAGGGCTTCTCCAATAATTTGTTCTCTCTCCAATTATTATTATTTTTTTTACATGTTTTCTTATCTATCCATTTGCTTTGGGGCTGTTTTTGTTAGTTTGTTAAATTTTTTTCTGATCTTTGTTTTGCTTAGTGTTGTTTTTTTGTTAATTTGTTCATCGTTTACATGCTCAAGATTTGTTAATTTGATTATTCTTCTCTGCTTTCACACTCAACTCCTATTTCACTTTGCCTTTTTTTTTTCACTGTGTTTTCCTTAGTTTGTTTGGTTCAAATTTCATACCATGTTATGTAGACCATTTTATCTCGTTTGGAATTTTATTCTAATGGATAAAAAAATGTGTATCTTTGAGGCCAATTTTAATATAGTCTCCTTTTGGTTTCTTACTTTTTATTCTGAATTTCAATTGTGCTTGATGAATTTTGATTCTGACTTTTTATTCTGATTAATGAATTTTGATTCTAAGATTTCATTAAATGGATGAAACATGTGTATCTTGTTTTTGCTTTAACATGTTATTCGGTTCCTATGAATTTTAATTTGAATTTTGATTCGTATTTTTACATTTTACCTTCTGGGTGTTGGTATGGAGTATTATTTAGGTTGGTATGTTGTTTAATGCTATGGATATTATATTTTAGCTTGTGTGTGTTGTCCCCAAGGCCATATCTTTTGCTTTAAATGTCCTATTTTGTATTATATTGTATTGTAAGGGACTAAATTTAAAATTTTTAAACAATAGGAATTAAATTGAAAAAAAATCAAAATATTGTGGACTAAAACATATATTTAACCTTTTTTTAGTACAAAAAATTTAAAAGGTAAGAATTTAAGCCTTCAACCTCTAGAAAATGAGTAGATGTCTATATCCACGAGTTATGCTAGATTAGCAAAAGATCATATCATCATATTTGTTTTTTTGGCATTAGTAATTGAGTAAATGCATAAATTAATAGTCCTTTCATTGTACATTAATAATTCATTTATGGAGTGTTTGGAGCGCTGAGTGAGTTATAATAGTCTGTGGGTTATAATAATCTGTGAAGTTATATAATTTGTATTTAGGATGAAGAATTATTTAGTCTGAGTTATAATAGTCTGTGTTTGAGATGTAGAGTACTCCACAGACTATTATAATTCATCCACGTCTCAAACAATCCCTTATAAAGTATAATAACCAAAGTGAATCCATAAAATATATATGTATATATATATATATAGTTTTTTTCAAATTATTTTTTAATGAAAATTATTTATTCAGATAACATACCTAAAAAGCTCATGTTTTAAATTCTTAGTCAACAATAATTGTTTGAAAAAAAAAATATCATCACTTTATTACTTATCTTTTTTTTTTTTTTTAAGAAATCTATTTTATTACTTATCGATTAATTATACAACAAACTTGGGACATTAAGAAATTGTTCAAAGCAAATTTTTAAAAAGTTAAAAGACGTTTCCTCTTTTAATTTATTTTAATTACCCTAAAAATAGAAAGTAATTTTTATAATTGGCTCCCTAATAAATTCTAAAAAGAAAATTTTGAGTAATCAATAATTATACGTAGGAATCGAGTAAAGTGGCCAACTTGAGTTTAGCTCAATTGGTTTAGGCATGTACCCTCGCTCGACAACCATGAGGTCAAAAGTTTGAATTCTCCCACCCCCATATGTTGTTAAACTAAAAAAAAATCAATATAAACTTTGACTTTCATAAGTGTATCAACTTAGACTCTCAATTTGAAAATTGTTCATGCATCAATCTTCACACGTGTATGGACTTCTTAAAGAATTTAGATCATCTATTTGAAAATCATCCATGCATTTGAGATTGATGGTCTAAATAGATTCATTTATGAAAGGTTAATTAGGAGTTTAATTGATACAATTATAAGTTTGCACAAACTTAACATTTTCAAACCTAATCTAATGGAGGGTATAAATTGATACGCTTATGAAAGTTAGGGTTTCATTCAATTACTATTATTAGTTTAGGGTTTTAATTGATACAACCCTCAATGTTTATGGGTATAAATTGATTTTTTCCATTATAAATTACAACCATTAGGAATGTTTTAGTACTTGAAATTTTCTAATATATAAACCCTCACCCACCCTAATAATTATGCTTAATTAATGGTTAAGTCATTATTCCTTCTTTTAAAAAGTAATAAGTTTGAATCTAAATTTTATGGATCAACATAAATATATAACTCAATTAGTTAAAGTATATATGTTTTTGACCAAGAGGTCAGAGGTTTGAATCTCTCAACCTCACATGTTGTTCAACTCCAAAAAAAAAAAAAAATCTAAATCTTGTATTTAGGGTGCAATATTAAATTTTTTAGAACTACTACGTTAAAATTAAAGAATAAGAGAAACATGCTTGATGAAAAATTGAACACAACCATAAATGGGCCTCTGCGTAATGAATATGGTTTGCATTTCTTTAATATAAACTTTTTATTTTTTTGAATCTATTCTTTAAATTCTTATCATGCCAAATTTTCAAAAATAAAAGATAGATTTTTTGTTGAGATAAAAAAATAGATTTTTGAAAGCTTTTTTTTTTTTTTTTTTAAATTTCTAAAACTTAATTGGATTTTTATAAGTATTTCTTAAAGTAAATTATGTATTGTTATTAGATCGCTAAAATACTCTTCATTTCTAAAAACAAAAATAAAAATTCTCTAATTATCGGATTTGGCTTTCCTTTTAAAAAAAATAATAAAATTTTTTAGGAAGAAAAAAATATATATAATAAAATTGAAGTAAAAAAAAAAAGACAAAATAAATCTCTTTTACTTATCATAGAACTAATCACTTATGTTTACTATAAAAAAGTTAATTACTTATGGATTTAGAAGGAAAAAAGAAGCAAAAAAGCAAAAAAGCAAAAACTAAAAATTAAAAAGGAAAGTCTCTTCCTTATCAACTTGGTCTAATAGTCAAATTGAGGATAACTAAGCAGTAATTAGCATGTATTCTCGACTAAGAGGTCAGAAGTTTTAATTCCTCACCTCAAATGTTATTGTTGAACTCAAAAAAAAAAAAACTTGGCCTAATACTGCCAGCCCAAAATTACCATATAACTATATGAGTAAATAAAAACTTTAGTGATTTCCCTTTTAAATACTCTTTCTAAAAACAAACTCTTACCCTTTTCATTGGTCTTTTCAGTTTTCAGACCTTTTTATTTTCTTTATCTCTATACACAGCTCCAAAACCCTAATTTTTCTTGCGGGCGGCCCTTTTTGTCTGGTCAGCCAAGAACAAATTACAGGTCAGTTATAATAAAAAAAAAAAAATAGGGTTTTGTATACATTGGTTTTTTTTCAAGTTGAATTGCATTTTTTATATTCTTATTTGTGAACGAACAAACTTATACATTAAAAATAAAACTGATAGTTCAATAGAGTTTTTTTTAGTTCAACGATATGTGTAGAATGGAGGATTCAAATATCTAAAAGTCTTAAACAAGCTGAGCTAGACTCGAATTAACAATCTAGTAGAGTTGATGAAGAGTTTTACTGTTACCACAAATGGTGTTGGTTAATTAATTAAGCAAAGAAAAATATGTATGTGTGTTTTTGTAACTAGAAATCGATTGGTGTTTGTCTTGACATCATATGTCTAAATAGTTTGTCTTTTTTTTTTATTATTATTTTCTTCGAATTATAAATGTGCAAATTAGAAGTCCAGTCAATAAGATGAGGTGGGGTTGAGAGTTGGCTATTAGAGGTGCCATGTCAAAGTCTTTCATTGTGAGAAGAAAAAAAAAATCATAGTTTCAAGTGGATGAGAGTAGGGCCCAAGAATTAATTTTAATGATGTTCTTTTTTTTTTTTTTTGTCTTGATTATAAAGACTAGAATAAAAAAAATATTTTTTTATTTATCATTGTTGACTCTAATCCTAATCCTAATCTTTGAGATTATGTTATTATATAATTTATATTTTATAATTATGGTGTGATTATTCTATTTTTGTTTACATAGTAATTAAAGAATTTGAATTTTTTGTGCTTTTTTATAGTTAAGAATTGTACCTGTATCAAATAGCATGAAATATTTGTAAGTTCAAAATTTTGACAATGAAAAATTCTCATACCCGAATTCCTACCACCATCCTGGATTATTTTAACACGAGCTCAAGTAAGATAAGGATTGATTTTAGAGCAGAAAGCTTACCTCATTTGAGACCTCTAATTAATTATCATTCATGTCTCTATCTTTCAATACATTTTCTATTTCTATTTAAATATCTATATATAAAATCGAGACGAAGATCATATGACTTTTAAATTCTAACCCTTTTTTTTTTTATGAGTTTTGATTGGCAGCATAAAGGAAAATATGGAGAAGAAATATTACAGAGTGGTGAATAACAAGAATCATGCAAGTAAGAGATCAGAAAAGAGCAACAACAATTGCAATTCAACATGGTCACCAATTTCAGATCTCAAATTACCATCGGTAATTGGAGATCAAGAAGTTCACTCACAAATTGACAATGTCCTCCATGGCCGTAAGACGACAAGTCGTTTGTTGGTATTCAAACAAATATGCCCCGATGAAAATTGAAGAATTATATATATATATATATATATATATATATCTTTGCACAAAATATATAGTTTTACACTACAACTTCAGCTTTACAAAAACAGGCAAATACATATTCATGGTTTTTTTTTTTTTGGTTAATATTGGGGTGAGGGAATTGAACAAAATGGATGTTATATATCTTATATATATTGGATAAAAAAAAACTTATATATATATAGTACTTAGGGTGTTATGCGACTATCATATAGCGTGTGATTTTCTGTTTTTTTATTTGCTGATCAATATTAGTATATCAATATGGTGAAATCCTACTGTCCAACAAATTTATATGTTGCCATCAACAACGAATTGAACAGTAGCTATCAAATTTCCATATATTCATTTGAAAATTGAATTTTCCCCTTTTCTATATTGAAGTTCTTTTACTTTCTTTTTCAAAATATATTTTTAACTTTGGACGATCTCATTGGTTTGGTTTCTTTAATCATGTTACCTTTTTTTTCTTTTTCTTTTTTTTTTTGAAAAAAAAAACAATATGTGGTATGAGCTATATCTCACTGTGTATCATCATAGGAAACTCTTCACACACCTCAATTGTAGAGAGACACATGTTTTTCTCTTATTGAAATTTTCCACTTAGGGAGGTTTATTGGAAACTAGTCTTTATTATTGGACATCTCTCCTTATAAATTTTTGCCTTCTAAAAAGGTTGCGTTCCTGCATAATTAAAAAGAGCAAAAGATATTGTCAACCTAAACATAGTTAATTGGTTGAGACATATGTCATCAGTCAAAAAGCTAGAGTTAGTGAATCTCTCCACTCTATATTGTTGAACTAAAAAAAAAGGTATTTATGAGGTATTAAAGGGTAATAAGATTTTTCATATTTAAGAAAATAATCCCCAATTTTGAGGTAAGTCTCCTAATTGATTTCATTTCTTAGTTTTAGTAAACAATGAGGATGAAATTTTCATTACGATCTAACACACATTCATTTTTAACTTCAAGTCAAAACTCAAAAGCTGATTAAACATGGCTGTTGCTGCTAATTGTCACAAATGATAATATTTTAAACCAATAAAAATATAAAATTATACAAAGAGAGATTGTTATAATTAATTACATAAGTAAAAGAAAAACAACAAAAAGTTGTAAATATAGAACCACCCCCCCAAAATCATTATTCAAACTAGTGGAATATTGTATATTTTCTCCCCTCCAAGAAAAAAAAGGAGAAGATATAACTAATTGAAGAGAAGAAAAGAAGAAGCACTTGAGAAAATGAGAGAGAGATGTGTGAAGAGGGAAAAGGCTAAGATATATAGGAAAGAAAAGAGGAATTGAGAAAGTAAAAGGTCAAAGGGTAGTAGTAGAAGAATAGGGAGGAGAAGAGTGGTGGAAATTAGTGGAATTAGGCCAAGTGGCATGAGGATGAAATATTGGATCATTGCTATACACCAAAAAAGGGCTCTCATGGTTGTGAACTCCTTCATATGTTGTTATAACATAGCTTGAATCTTCTCTGTCTCTCTCTACTCTCTTCTTCACTCCACACCCTCCACTTGAGCATTTGTAGTAATTCCTAAACAAATTACACATCAACATTGTAAATTACAAATATACATATACACACAAAGAGTTTTAACTCTATGTACATAAAAGTTAAAACTATTTGTCAATCCGAACATAGTTAAGTGGACAAGACATTTACTACCACTCAAAAAAGATGGATGGAATTAGTCCTACTCAACTGCAATATTGAACTCAAATGCTTTGTACCTCATGTTATAGATTCTTTTTTAGTTCAACACAACACATAGAGTGGAGAGATTCAAACTTTTGACCTCTTGGTTGAAGATATATGCCTTAACTAATTGAACTATGCTCAAATTGGTGACTCATGTTATTCGTTAAATCTTAGAAAATGTGAAAGAATATCTCTATACATGTTGTACAATGCAACTTTCATCCAACAGATCAAATTTCACACAGAATACTATATGTACTTATATAATTTCAAGTAGTTTTCAAGTTTGTGCACACTTAATTTATTTATGGAAGAATTTAAATCATAATTGGACTTTTTTTTCGTAGTTATCAATAACATATAAAAGTAGGGATTCAAACAATATATGTGTTACCTATATTACCTAGTTGAACTATGCACAAGTTAGCAATTATAATTGAATCTTAAATCTTTGAATTGTTATACTAAAATGAATTTAACATACTCTCTGAAAAGACAAACTCCATACAAAAAAAAAAATAACAAACTATAGGAAAGTATTAGTTTGGGGTTAATTTCTCACATTGCCCTTATCCAAATTATGATTAATTTCAAAAGGTGAAGTATATATTGTTTTGATTAAAAAAAATGATGTATATTGTTTTGAATTTGCATCTTATCAGATGTCATTAAACACATCAAAAGCAATGGCCTTATTCATCATGGTTTGGATAAGGACCCAACACATTCCTCTTTCTATATTGTCGCCATACGAGATAGAGAGAGAGAAATATAATATGTGATGTTTAATTCCCAATTTGGTGTGCTAAAGCCTAATGGGCAAGTGAAGTGATAAAAAATAAGGTTATTAATGGAATATTGTGTATAAATATTGGAGTTTCCACTTCTCCTCTAATCATAAGCTTCATGACATTCAACTTTTTTCCCACCACAATAAAGCTTTATCACGTTCTTAATTCAATATTCTAGCCGCCTCTCACTCCTCTTTCTTTAATATATATTCATTGAGAGATTTAAAACCCTTTACAAGACTACTTTTTTTAGTTAAAAATATGTGGAGATCTGACCTTTTAATTGATGATATATATAAGTTGAATTATGTTTATATTGGCTAAATAAAACAACTAGAAGACTATATAAACAGACGCAGAACAAAAAAAAAAGGTTATAACAATTTATGACCATAATCTTATCGTTCAAAAAAATTAGGAGGATAAATTACATTTTTTAAGAAAATTTTAACATTTTCATATAATTTGAAGTAAAGGATAATAAATATATGAATATTTACCTTGGATAAGGGCTATTCTTGACAGATTTTTTCCCATACTTTCTCCATTTAAAGCCATCATCCAAGACATCCAACTCCGACTTTGTTCTAAATGCAACACTATTGCACCTATCTTCTCTCTCTTTTTTTCTCTTCACACCCTTTGTCTCATACCACCCATCTCTGCAAAAACACACACACACGTATTAATTATTTTATCAAACGCCAATTTTAACATATAAAAATTAATGAATCAATATATGTACATATGCATGGTTTTAATTGATTAGCTATATATAATAAGCTCTTTCACTTGCATGGTATTATCGTCTATGGACGTTGCTTCCATGGATCTGCTCTGGCCGCCGATTCTCACCTCTGGCAACGCCGTGGACTCGGGTTCGAGGCTGAAATCGAGTAGCGGGTAACCCGAGAAATCGAGGAGATCCATGAATGAGGAAGATGAGTCTTGAAACTGATGGTGGTTGAAGAAGCTAGGGTTTTGAGGGGAGTTCATGGCCATGAAAGTAAATGCTTAGAAGAAGAGGAAAATGGGGAGCAAGTGCAAGAGAGTTCCTTGTTGGATTTGTTTTGCTTTAATTAAACATTATATAAAGTTTTTTTTTTTAGAATTAATTAATTAATATCTTTTTTTTTCCCTTTCTAGATCAGCTGGCTGTTTCCTACTCACCTTCCTTTTCGATTCGAGCTGCCTGCCAGGAAAGTTCTCCTACCTTGATACACGTGGCATTATTTTAGGGTGTTGTGACGTCATAATTGTGATGTCACTGTGTTTCTGAGGTGGGATCCGCCTCCTGTTTTTTTCTTCAACCTTTTTTTTTGGGGGGGGGGGAGGGGGGATTTTTTTTCTCAAGAAAAATTATTTTAAAAAAAAAGTGAAAAGACGTTTGAGTAGAATTACGATTATTTAGCTTAGCTCCCTTTCATAACTATTTTTGGTTTTATACTTTTAAAATTAAGCTCAAAACTTGATTTTGCATATTTAGATTGGAACTCTCTTGAGAAAACGTTTAAGCAAAAACATGTTTTCTTTTTAGTTCCACAATACGTGGAGGTGATGATTCAAATTTTTAACATTTTAATTGAATGTATAATGTTTTAACCAGTTTAATTATTTTTATGTTGACAAAAAAAGACGTATTATTTACATATTTTTACTAGCAATCCATCAATAGTACTTTCACATATAGTTTTCTTGTTTTATCATCTACTTTTGAAAATGTAAAAATCAAGTCAAATTTTGAAAAGTAAAACAAAAAAATTTTAAAATTTGATTATGTTTTTTAAATTTGGCTTAGAATTTAAATGTGCTTTTAAGGAAAGTAAAAAACTTAACAAAAAAAAAAGTACGAGGAAACAAAAATAATTTTTTTAAAACAAAATGGTTATGAAACGGGCCTTAATCTTCAAATTTTAAAAAAACTATTAAAGAAGGTGAATCACATCTCCAAACAAATTTGAGTAAGATTGTGACTATTTAATCTTCAAATTTGAAAAAATTTCATCATAAACTATTCAATATTGTGTATAGTTAGTTGACCTCTATAATACTTTAACAAGTTTTTAATACATCAATAAATTTTCAATTTTATATGTAATAGGTCTATATCGTTAATTAACTTTGTTAGTTTAATGTTGACGTGATATAATCAACCTAAACATATCTCAATTGATTAAGACATATATAATTAACTAAAAAGTCAGAAGTCCAAATCTTCTCACTCTACATGTTGAACTAAAAAAATGTTAACGTGACATACTATTGAATTATTTAAATGTGTTATGTAACGAGTTTGTTTCGAGCAAGTTCTAGTATTCAATATAGTATTAAAATAATAAAGATCTATATTAAACACAAATTGAAGGTTTAAGATCCTATTAGATTTTTTTTTTAAATTATAGAGACTAAATAAATATAATTTTTTTTAGTACAACAAATGTGGAGTATGAAGATTTGAACCTAATCTCTAACCTCCAAACAAGTTGTATATATCAATTATCGATGAACTATGCTCACTTTGACAGATAGATATAATTCTAAATCTTCACAATTCTATTAAACGTTTTAAAAAATGTGTATGAACTAACCAAAAGTTATAATTTTCTAACCAAAGAAAAGTGTTCACACATTAATGGGTGTGTAGGGACTAGGAAGGCGACTCCACAACTTGTCCATCGGCCAGAAGTTTAAAAAATGAGAATAAATTCCTTTCAGAAAACTATGTGTCTGTTAAAATGAATCAAAACTAAAAATTGGAATGAAATTATTAAATATTTTTGATAATGTTTACTAATCGTCAGGATATGAATCAAATTCAAATTGATATGAAATATAAAAGCTATAGAGAGTACAAAATTAGATAAAAGAAAGGGTGGTGGGAGCCCACCATTGAATGAGAATTTTTCGTTTCTATCCTAAGGAATTAAATTTATAAGTTGATTTTCTTTTTCATTTTTAACAAATTTAGTAAACAATAAGAATCACGATGGGAGAAAATTATTCTCATTCCTGCATTCGTATTCTTATTGCGTAATATATTTAATTTTGAGAAATTAGGTTTTCTTTTCTGTTTTTTTTTTCTTTTTTTTTGCTTGTTGAAAAAAAAAACTAGCCTTACAGCCACGTTTTTTTTCAGTTCCTTATTTCCACATGCTTTAATATTTGATAGTCTTTTCTCAACATAAATTTAACTAAATAATTAAAGCTCTCATCATCATTTCGTTTTTTTTAAAATTAAGTTTATAAACATTACTTGTTTACCTATAAATTTCTTTATTTTATTATTTTTTTTCTAAAAATGTTTTCAAAATCAAACCAAATTTTGAAACTAAAAAAAAATATATATATATATATATATATATTTTTAAAAAATTATTTTTGTTTGTGAAAACTGACTAAAAATTTAAATGCTTCTTTACAAAGAAAAAAAAAAGTGAAAACCATAATTAAAAAATTGTAAAAAAGCAAATATAAATTTTAAAAGCATAAAATTAAAAATGAAATTGTTATCAAATGGACCTTAAGATATCAATAATATTCTTTATTAAGTTGAAAGTTATAATATTTTTCCCTCTACTTATCATACTATTTTCTAAAAATATGTATATAGATAGTATTTTTAATTTTATTCAAATCTACAGTTTTATAGGAATTTAAATATTGTAATTTTTTTGACGGAAAAATATTGTAATTATTTAATGTTTAGCTAACCAAAAGTTCTAATTAATAATTGTAGAATACTAAAAAATAAAAACATTATATCATCATATATTTACCAATCTTATTAATTTAAATACGTTGTGGAGTGGAGATATAATACTTTTCTTACTGATATTTTGCAATTTGTTTATGATGGGTATTTTTTTTAATAACACTAATGTTATTCTTTTCATTCCTCATTTCCCTGAAGTAAGTCCCGGGATCGCACCCTCAGAGGTTTATCGCCATTCTCTTGAGATATTTAGAAGAAAAAATACTAATCATAAAGCAATCAGTCCAGGCCATTCAGGAGAAACACTGGGTGACATCATCACCTCAGCAAAAGAAGATGAAGACGGACGGCGATGAAGTGCAGACATATGTTATCAGCTTTAATCATTTCAGCTTTTGTAATTTTGTCTTTTATTTACTTTTCAAAAGCAGCTTTAATAAAGTTGTTTTTACTGTTGTAAAGTTTTTTGTTTTATTGAGAATTTGAGATTCCAAAGAGATAAGGCAAAACAGGGAAATGTCCTGTCGGCCACTCTTGGATTTCCTGTACAATTGTTGAAAGTTTTGGGTTCTATAAAATCCCATGCGTTCAACTCTCAAATGGTATCAGAGCCATGAGCTCAAACATTCTCTCTCTACTTTCTCTCTCTATGGAGTAAACATCTCAAGAGCTTAAGATAAGTAATAACTTCCTTCTATAACTCTTTCTTTGGTTCTTATCAATGTTCTTAATTACTTCTTCTAATTTATTAGTCAGTTGTCTCTCTAATTTAGAAGTTGTAAAGGAAGAAATCATTCTTTTCAAGATTACTTGATAAAGGCGTGGTTAACCTTCAAGTTTGAACAAGAATTATTTTAACCTTATAAACTTTTTAACTTAGATCGATTGATATAAACTAATAAATACTATGAGTAATTAAGCCAAAGCTAAGAATCAATTAAAGTTTATAGATTATTGTTGTTATGCATCTTAAGTTCGTTTTCTCCACCTCTTTTCTCTATGCTTTCTAAGTTAAAGAAAAAACTGCTCTACGCCCCCGTCGTAGTAGACACTACTACGTCTTCAAATGATCCTGCAAAGGATATTGAAAAGGCTTTGGCGAAATTAACGCATACAGAGAATCAAATAGGCCAAATTGAAGAAAGACTTCATAATTGGTCCGTACCAAAACTCGAAGTTGGAACTATACACCGAGTTCCAATATTCAGATACAAAGAACGAGATGTTATACACATTTCGGAATCAAATATTTCAATAGAGAACGATTTTTCCGAATTTCGTCTCTTTGAAAATGAAGAACTGGACACATACCGACAGTATTTTAAATACTTACACATCGGCTGTGTTCAAGTTGCGATCAAACCTCTCTATAGGACAGACTTAGATTCTCCAATCTATGTCGCCTTAAGAGACAAACGATTCTTGAACTTCACAGATTCTATTCTGGGAATAGTTCAATCAAATCTTGAGAACGGTCCAGTTTACTTTTCTTGTAAACCAGGATTTAACGTCTCTCTTCAAGATCGTAACATCCTAGATGTACTCAGTCTGGATGTTAGAGGTCAAGGATTACGCATGAAAGATGGTTCATACCCGTATGCAATCATCTTCAGGCTGTATTATAAGGTGATGGAAACCAATCTATCACCGAGGGCTTTGGCAGTTTCTCCTAGAAACTACACCATGCTTATGGAAGTCAACCTAGAGAAATCCTCTATGACTGTCCCTAAGCGCCTCAACTGGCGCCAACTGACGTCTAATCCAATATGGAGAATAGAAAATGCCACTATTCCCCAGGATAGACAAAGTTCTGATGCTCAAATATCTGAATTTGCTGATGGTCATGTGGAAGTCCAATTCGGTTCTCCGGACAACCCTAAACCACCGCTAATTCAAGAATACTTAAGTAGCCGGCCTAGTACCAGTTCAACTGGACGCCCCGCTACTAATCAAAGGTCTGTTGAAAGATCTAGATCCCTTAGAGTGGATTATGACTTTCCAGTTCCAGACATTCAACAAGAAAAGTCTGAAGGATCTTTATCTCCTACTCAGACTGAAATGGAAAGAAAATCTGGACATATTTATGACCAGATCAATACTCTCACTACCGAGAGAAGATCAATTGACGAAAGATATGATGATTACCTCACCATGGCTTTCGAAGATCTCAAAAGGGGTAGGAGGACTGACTTTTTAGGTCTTCTTACTAAACAAAAATTCGTTGACTTGATTAATCGTCAGGTTAATGTTATTAAAAGGCCAACCATTTGGCTAACAACTACTGGAAAAGAAATAACTTCTGACTATCCTCCGGAAGAAGAAGCTAATTTCTCTCATCCTTTAGTTCCCTCCTCAAAAATAATCTCTTCTCCTTACAAATCGATTGATGAAGAGAAAACAAAAGCTGTTGGTGTTAGAGAAATCAAGAACATCCAACAACAACTCAACTACTCTAATAAAGTCCTTACGACTCTATCAAAGTCAGTTGAAGAAATAAAAACCTCTGACCAAACGGTTAAGATGGTTTCAAAGGAGCATGTCGGTTTTTCAAAAATCGACCCTCTCCGACCAACGGTTCAACCAAACCCTAGGCAACCTGCCTTAAAGTTTGGCGAAACCGGTATTGAAGAACTTCTTGAAAAAATCAATAAGAAGTTATCAAATGAAGAACCTACTGCAAGTGATAAAGCAGAAAGTTCTAAAAAGAAGATTCAGGCTTTCGGACTTTCCAAGAACGAAAACTTGAATATGATCAAAATGATTGATCCTCCTAAGATTCTTCCTATCAGAAATGTTACTGAGTTGAAGAATCATTGCAAAAGGCCATCTCCTCCCGATCTCGGATGGGATGACTTCAAACCAGAATCTCGTAATTATGACGGGAATTCTTTAGTCACTTGGAACATTGACGGTTGCTCTGAAGGGCAAATGTTCACAATATTCCAAGAAATGTTCGTGGCTAGTACAACTTATTCCCGAAGACTTACTCAGCCCGAAATTCTAAGCTGCCTACTTTACGGATTAACAGGTAATCTAAGAAGTTGGTGGTACAATCAATTAACTGAGGATATCAGGAAATCAATCAAAGATTCTGTCTTAGAAACCACTAAGACTAGAACCAATGCCGATGGTCTAGAAGAAAGGTACGTAGACACGGCTCCCAATTGTGTAGACACTTTTGTTTACACTTGTATAAAACACTTTATAGGACGTACAGACCTATACAGTGATCAATCAATGGAAGCTCTCTTGGGGATGAAATGCCACAAGATGAGTGATTTCAAATGGTATAAAGACACCTATATGGCACGTCTTTATAATCTTACTACATGTGGGGATGATGTTTGGAAACGAAAGTTTGTTTCCGGATTACCCAAATATGTAAGTCAAAAATTCTATTCTACCATGACAACAAAACATGGAGGGGTAGAAATCAATTGGGCATCCCTAACTTATGGGGATATCAATAGCGCTATCCAGGCAGTTTGCTTAGAACTCTGCCAAGAACAGCAGCACAACAAAAGAGTTGCAACAGACGCAGATTACCGAAAGGAACTGGGGTCTTTTTGCAAGCAATACGGGGTTGAAAATAAACCTCCTTCAAAAAAGAGATCGAATAAAAAGCTTTTTTCCAAAAGTAAACGATCTTCAAATGAGTATATTCCTCGAAAAAGGAAATACTACAACAAACGGAAGGCTAAGAAAAAACAAGCCGCCGTTGACAGGAGCACTGTTAAGTGCTACAATTGTCAAAAAACTGGGCATTATGCTAGTAGATGTCCAGATCTCAAAAAAAAGATAAATAAGCTAGAGATCGATGACGATGTCAAACAATCTCTACTTAGCATCTTTGAAAATCTATCTATCAAGGGAGATTCTTCTTCAGAATCCTCTGATAATGATATGATTAATCAAATAGAAGAAGGTACTGATTACTTTGACCCTTCTTCTTCAAGTGAAACAGACGATGATGTCATTCCTTGCGGAGGATGCATCAACGTACTTACAAAAATTCAGGAAACCCTCTTCGAATCTATCGAAGCTATACCTGATCAAAATCTTCAAAAACAGATGCTCATTAAGCTCAAAGAAGAACTTAAGGGGACATCTGCTGAGGAAGAAAGAAAGCCTATTTACTTCAATTTTCAGGAAGTAATAGATAGGCTAAAAAGGGAAGAAAACCCAATGCCAGTCAAAATTCAAGACTTGCAATTGGAAATCAAGACCCTCAAAAGGGAAGTTGCTGAAACAAAGCAACGTCTTACTTCTCTTGAAAACAGAATGCTTGTTATTCAAGAAAGATCAAATCTGATGATCCCTGTAGAAACAGGAACATCTTCTCAAATATTTGTTAATGATAATATTAATTACATTAACAAAGTTTTCAATCAAAAGTGGTATTCAAAAATCACTTTAAAAATCCGTGATTATAAAATTACGGTGATAGCCCTCATAGATTCGGGAGCTGATCAAAATGTCCTAAATGAAGGAATTATTCCTTCTAGGTATTTTGAAATATCTTACCAGACTCTAAGAGGAGCGAACAATCAGGAACTGATAGTTAACTACAAACTATCAGGAGTCCATATATGCAACAAAGATGTGTGTTTCTTAAACACATTTCTTTGTATGAAAGATTTGAATGAGGAAGTGATTCTCGGAACTCCATTCCTCACTCAACTCTATCCATTCGAAGTTTCTGAAGAAGGCATTACTTCTCATAAACTGGGAAAAACAATTATTTTCGAGTTCTGCGACAGCATTACTCCTAAATATATTTCAAATATTGAGGAATGCCTCAATAAAATCTCTAGGAAGGAAAAACAAATAGAATTCCTTCAAGACGATGTCAAATGCAGAAGGATTTCTGAAGAAATCACAAAACCCTCTGTTCAAAATAATATTCAGCTAATTCTGGAAAGAATTCAGACTGAAATATGTTCAAATATCCCAAATGCCTTTTGGGACAGAAAACATCACATAGTGAATCTTCCCTATGTAGATCAATTTGATGAGGCCCAAATCCCTACTAGGGCAAGGCCCATTCAAATGTCAAAAGAGCTCGTCAAAACTTGTAAAAACGAGATTGACGATCTTCTCAAAAAGGGTTTAATAAGCCCATCAAAAAGCCCATGGTCATGTGCGGCTTTCTACGTTAATAATCAAGCTGAAAAGGAACGTGGCATTCCTAGATTGGTTATTAACTACAAACCTTTAAACAAGGTTCTCAAATGGATTAGGTATCCAATACCTAATCGCCAAGATTTGCTTAAGCGAATAGCTTCTGCAAAAGTCTTTTCAAAATTTGATATGAAATCTGGCTTCTGGCAGATTCAAATCAATGTCAAAGATCGGTATAAAACCGCTTTCAATGTACCATTCGGGCAATACGAATGGAATGTAATGCCATTTGGCCTAAAGAATGCTCCTTCGGAGTTTCAAAAGGTCATGAATGACATTTTCAATCAATATCAAGACTTCACAATAGTTTATATTGATGACGTCCTTGTATATTCTCAAACGATAGAAGAACATTTTAAACACTTAAAATGTTTTATCTATGTAATCAAGAAAAATGGTATTGTGGTATCTCTACCCAAGATAACATTATTTCAAACAAAGATTCGTTTCTTAGGTTACGAAATCAATCAAGGAATCATCAAACCTATCCAACGGTCATTAGACTTCGTGGATAAGTTTCCCGATGTTATTCAAGATAAGACTCAGCTACAGAGATTTCTTGGCTGTGTCAATTATATCGGAGACTTTATTAAAAATCTCCGTATCATTTGTCTGCCATTATACGACAGACTAAAGAAAAATCCAAAGCCATGGAAAGACGAGCACACCAGTGCTATCAAATCCATCAAGGCTTTATCAAAAGCCATCCCATGCTTATCGCTAGTGGATGAGTCAGCAAAGATTATTGTCGAAACCGATGCCTCAGATCTCGGTTACTGCGGTATCCTCAAACAGGAAGTTAACGGAAAAGAAGTACTTATCCGTTACCATTCTGGAATATGGAATAGTGCCCAAAAGAACTATTCCACTGTCAAAAAGGAAGTACTAGCAATAGTACTTTGTGTTCAAAAGTTCCAAGGAGATCTTATCAACAAGGATTTTCTTGTCAGAACTGATTCAAAAGCAAGTAAATATATCTTTGAAGAAGATATAAAAAATCTTGTCTCAAAGCAAATCTTTGCAAGATGGCAGGCAATCCTATCTTGCTTTGATTTCTCAATCGTGCCTATAAAAGGCAGTGAGAATAGCTTAGCAGATTACCTCTCGAGAGAACATCTCTCTCAAGAAATCTCTAAAGCTCTCTCTCCTCAATGCAACACGGTCGTCCGAGACCACCCTCCACTGGAAGGCCCCCAGGGCCGACCTCCTCAAATAACTCCAACCAAGGAGTAACCCAATCAATTGCTAGTTCTTCTGGAACTAGTTCTCAAAGGGGAAAACGCCCCATTTCTCAAACTGCTGCACTCAACCCCATGAATGCAGACAACTACGCGATGGATCTTGAATACACAACGATATCCAGGCGACGTCAAGGTTCCTCACAAAGGAATTTATCAATTAGAGAAGGAGAAAGACCTGTTCAGGCTCCCTCTTCTCTAAATTCAATCAGGCCAGCATCAGGACCGATTTCGCGAAATCAATCCTATGCTAGGACTCTACGACCTGCTGTCTTTCAGGCAAGACCTCAGATAACAGGTTATCATACAAAAACTTCATTAGAAGAAATCATCATCGAGCCGGAATTCGATGGTCCTTCTCCTAACGAAGTATGTGCTCAAATATATCCTTCTGGCTTTCTCTTTATGCCTGAGGATACTTCAAAAACAAGATTATTCTATGAATTTATTTTAGTTGATACTAAATCAATTGAAATAATTCATGTGCCGGACAGAAATGATCCGTCACGAATAATTTTCTCAAAGTTGAGAATTCTTAGGGTTCTTACACCATCTCACTGGTCTCAGGGGATGCCGGTTCCCAAACGATTCTCAAGAAGTTTCAGACCACAAACATATTGTTACCATGACTACATCATGGCTTGGTACAATATATTTTGGTATGAACCATATAACCATTCATGGTTTGTTACTTTTTGTAAGAAATCTTACAAATTTAACTTTCCTAATTGGTTTCAAAGATGGTGGTTTAATTTTGGTATTTCACAAGAAATATTTCCTGTAGAAATACAAAAATCATTCCATCTATTTTCAACTAGTGTCCATTCGTCACCGCTCGCGATGACGTTTAGATTCTCTTTGAATTTTCAATTACCTTGGATCTTCTGCTGGAACTACCAGCTAGCTCCAAAGGGAAAATTTAAAACCCTTAATAAGGTTTTAAAAATCAAATGGTGGGAAAAATTTGATATTTCTCATCTTACAGAAGAAAGGATAAGCCGATTCTTAAAGGCTAATCCTCATCATTCTCGTGTAGAAGAAGAACAATTCCTTCTACAGAGAAGTTCAACAATAGCATCTTTAGCTGGAGCATCTTCTGCTTCAGAACTAAAGACTGTAATCCAAGATGCTTCTCAGGAACCCACTGAGAACATCCAAATTCAAAAGGAAGATGCTGATATTGACGACCTCATATCACAATCTTCTGTCAATGATATCAATTTTGAATACGATCCGTATTTAAATTTTGATATTTTAGATCCATACCTGGATTCTCAACCGAGTTGAAGGGTATGATTAATATGTAAATTAATAATAATAATTTGTAAATTAAGTATTTTACAACCAGTCTGTACAAACAAAATCATCGTCAACTATGCTAGTCTCCGATTGAAAGGGGAGGATGATGGAGATAGTGACACTCCGAAAGTGAGAATAACCAACTCACAGGCCGCGCAGAGAGCGAAGGACAAATCCTTGAACGGGATAAGATTGCTATGATAAATTTATTCAACTAAATATCAAGAGAAGATGGTAAGGTGCTTAGGGCAGCAATGGCAGGGAAGCCGAAGTAAGTCCCGGGATCGCACCCTCAGAGGTTTATCGCCATTCTCTTGAGATATTTAGAAGAAAAAATACTAATCATAAAGCAATCAGTCCAGGCCATTCAGGAGAAACATTGGGTGACATCATCACCTCAGCAAAAGAAGATGAAGACGGACGGCGATGAAGTGCAGACATATTTTTAAAAAATTATTTTTGTTTGTGAAAACTGCTAAAAATTTAAATGCTTCTTTACAAAGAAAAAAAAAAGTGAAAACCATAATTAAAAAATTGTAAAAAAGCAAATATAAATTTTAAAAGCATAAAATTAAAAATGAAATTGTTATCAAATGGACCTTAAGATATCAATAATATTCTTTATTAAGTTGAAAGTTATAATATTTTTCCCTCTACTTATCATACTATTTTCTAAAAATATGTATATAGATAGTATTTTTAATTTTATTCAAATCTACAGTTTTATAGGAATTTAAATATTGTAATTTTTTTGACGGAAAAATATTGTAATTATTTAATGTTTAGCTAACCAAAAGTTTTAATTAATAATTGTAGAATACTAAAAAATAAAAACATTATATCATCATATATTTACCAATCTTATTAATTTAAATACGTTGTGGAGTGGAGATATAATACTTTTCTTACTGATATTTTGCAATTTGTTTATGATGGGTATTTTTTTTAATAACACTAATGTTATTCTTTTCATTCCTCATAAAAATAATTATAATTTAATAAGATTCTTAAGAGATCCTATACAGTCATTGTGAAGCTTCTTTCATTAATCTTGGTTGAAAGGCTTTTATATATAACATACTAATCAATAAAATGTACCTCTTTTCAAACAAAAGAAAATTTATGCAATGTAAATATTTATAATTCTTATTTGCGACAATAGATATATATTCACATCCAATATAAAATTAAACTATATATATACTCCATAGACAATCTCTATGCTCCACACTTTCTAGAAACCTATAATTAATCATTCTTAGATTATGACTCTTCTTCCTATATACAAAAAAGAGATCCTTCTTTTCTTTTTCTTTTTCTTTTTTCTTTTTCTTTTTCTTTTTTCTTTTTTCTCTTCTTTTTAAAAGGAAATAGATTACTTCTTAATAGATAAAGATAAAAGACAAAGAAAACATTGATTGGAGAGTAAATTACTCCTTAATAGATGTAACAACACTCTATAATCCAATGCAATTTGACAAATCACTATCCATGTAGAAAATTATGTGTTAGTATCAACATCAACATTTTAATTTTGAGTGGACATTTTTTAGTTTCGGAAGTGCTTTTAAAAAGAAACACTTTTATCTTATTTAAAGTAGTTTATCCTTGTTTTGTAAGCTGTGTTTGTCCCATGAGGCAAAGCAATGCTTTTATAAAAAAATACTTCCATTATATATTTCTTTTTAAGAAAAAATGCTTATTATCTCTTTCTTTTATCGAACTTTGATGATTGTTAGAATGTTTGATAGTTACTTAGGACTTGTTTGAAAACGATTAGTTTTTAGTTTTTGGTTTTTAAAAATTAAGCTTGTATATAAACACTACTTTTATCTATGAGATTCTTTGTTTTGTTATCTACTTTCTACCCATGTTTTTAAAAATTAAGTCAATTTTTTAAAACTAAAAAAAAAATAGCTTTTAAAAACTTGTTTTTGTTTTTAGACTTTGACTAATTTAAATGTTTATTTAAGAATAGTGAAAATCATGATATAGAAATTGTAGGAAAACAAGCATAAGTTTCAAAAATCAAAAATAAAAAATTAAATTGTTATCAAATGTGGTCTTAATAATTCCTAATTATCAACGAATTACTGATACAAAAATAATTAAAATTACATAATAACGAAATAAATATGGTAGGAGAAACTTTAGTGAAAGAAAGTATGGGTTGAAAAATAAGGGCGAAAAAGTATGTTGAAAAAGGATGTTTTAAAAGAAATACCAAATAAAACAAAATGATATATGTAAATAGAAGCAAGTGAGAGATACAGAATGATGTGTGTGCAATGAGAAGTTACTAACAGAAATATGTTTGAAAAAGAAAAAAGAAAAAAATATAATTAGCTAGTAAAAGAAAATGTGTGGCAAGAAATTAATGAGAGAGAAAGTATCAATAGATTAATAGTGATAATATTAAAAAGAAAGTGCCAACATAAACATAGCTTTTCAGTAATTGACATATATTTATTCATCTTGAGATTAGTTTAATAACATAGGTAGAGATTTGACTCTATTGATAGATAATACAATGTTATAATTTAGTTGTCTATTATTTATTACTTTATTTAAAAGTAGATTATTTTAGTTTTTTTAATGCCTTCGCATTTGTAGTACATCAAACACAAAATCTTTTTGAAGATGTTTTTAACAATTTAAAAATATTTTTCAGTTAAAAACAACTCTAAAAAATGTCATAAATTCGTGAACACCACTTTTGGTAATAAACTAGTTTTTTTACCACATGCATTGCACGTATATTCAAAATAGTATGAATTAAATTTAAATATTACAATGAATTTAACTAATCAATTTTTTTTTATGCATTCTTATATTAGTTTTGTTTTTTCTATTTCTATTATGATTTTATATTTTTTTTAATGTGGCTAATTTGAATATAATATAATATTTATATTATATGATATTATATTATTATAAAAAAATTATATTGTTTCTATTATAATATAATTTTTCATATAATATAATATAAATTTTTTTTATTAAGTTTTTTTAATTTTTATTTCTATTATTATTATTATTATTATTATTTATGATAATATATATATATTTTTTGTAATAATATATTTTGTTTAATTTATAAAATACTTGTTAATGCAATTTTATAACGATTATTTTTTATTTAAATTTATCATACAATTATTAACAGAGAATTAATTAAAAAATACACACACATATCGTATCATAGCACCTGTAGTAACAATAATTATGCTAAATAATACAAAAATATATTTTAAACAAATTAATTTACAAAGTCAAAACTTCTTTATAGACAATGTTTTTTGTCAAATTTTCATCTTGCACTACTTCAAGTGAGGATCAATGAGCTATGTAAATTAAAAAAATATATCATTCAATATAAATGTGGTTTTTTTTTTCTTTTTGAAATATTTTTTTAAGAAAGCAAGAAACTTTTTAAAATTAATAAACATCCACTTAAAATTAAAAGAGTGTCTTCTAAAATTAAAGTGTTTACATTGTTGCTAAAATTTTAAAATCAAAAGTATTATTTCAAAAATCAAACACAAAAATAAACTAACCCTTAATTCAAAACTCAAAATAATAATTTAGTTATAAATAAATTAAAACGATGAGTAAAAGAATATGTAAAAGAAAAAACGCGAGCTAATGAAATTTAAATTAAAAAAGAGAAAGAAAGAAAGAGATACCTTATTAAAAATTGGATAAGATCAATATTTTAGATATGGAAAAAAGAAGCATCACAATACAACATGAGTGGTATCAACTAACATAATTTTGTGTAAAAAAAAACATGAAAGAAAACGAAAAAAACATGGACTAATTTAAATTTATAAAAAAAAAAAAAAGATACCTAATGAGAGTGTGAGAGATACCTCATCAAAATTTGGATGAGATGAATATTTTAGATATTTAGAAAAAAGAACATCAACAACACAACATGAGTTGTATCAACTAACATAATTTGGTGTAAAAATGTAAAAGAAAAAGAAAAAACTAATATATTAATTTGCACGACATCAAGTGAGGACCAATGAGCTATGTAAATTTAAAAAATGTCATTCAATATAATTGGAGTTTTTTTTTCTTTTCTTTTTGAAATATTTTTTTAAGAAAGCAAGAAACTTTTTAAAGTTAATAAACATCCTCTTAAAATTAAAAGAGTATCTAATTCTAAAATGTCATTCAATATAGTTGTGATTTTTTTCTTTTCTTTTGAAATATGTTTTTAAGAAAGCAAGAAACCTTTTAAAATTAATAAACATCATCTATAAATTAAAAGAGTATCTTCTAAAATTAAAGTGTTTACATTATTGCTAAAATTTAAAAATCAAAAAGTAATAATGTAAAAATCAAACACAAAAATAAACTAACCCTAAATCAAAACTCAAAATAATAATTTAGTTATAAATAAATTAAAACAATGAGTAAAATAAATATATAAAAGAAAAAACGTGGACTAATGAAATTTAAATTAAAAAAAAAAAAAAAGAGATACCTTATTAAAAATTGGAGGAGATTGATATTTTAAATCTGGAAAAAAAAAAAGCATCAACAACACAACATGAGTGATATCAACTAACATAATTTTGTGGAAAAGAAACATGAAAGAAAACAAAAAAAAACATGGGCTAATTTAAATTTATAAAAAAAAAAAGATATCTAATGAGAATATGAGAGATAACTGATCAAAAATTGGAGGAGATAGATCTTAGATCTGGAAAAAAGAACATCAACAACATAACATGATGAAAAATTGGAGATGACTATTTTAGATATGGAAAAAAATTTGGAGGACATGTGAAATTTATAGAAAAAATGTAGATTCAAATTCTAATTTGATTTGATTTTAAATCAAATTAGATATCTTATCAAATTAATAATAAAAATTAATTCAAATTATTTTCAAATTTTGAATAAAAAAAACATGAAAGAAAAAGGAGTTAATTTAATTAAATTAGATATCTCATTAAAATAGTAAGATAGGAATTGATTCAAATTATTTTTTAATAAAAATATGTGAAAGAAAAATAAATAATTCAATCCAATTAGATATCCTATCTAATGAGTAGGAATTGATTCAAATTATTTTTTAATAAAAAAATGTGAAAAAAATAACTAATTCAATCCAATTAGATATGCTATCAACTATCAAATTAAGAATAACAATTAATTCAAATTATTTTTGAATTTTGAATAAAAAATGTGAAAGAAAAAAATTAATTCAAATTCTGATTAGATATCCGTTCAAATGAGTAAGAATTGATTCAAATTATTTTTTAATAAAAAAACATGAAAGAAAAAATAACTAATTCAATCCAATTAGATATGCTATCAAATATCAAATTAAGAATAACAATTAATTCAAATTATTTTTGAATTTTGAATAAAAAAGCATGAAAGAAAAAAATTCAAAATATGTTTTAATCAAATTTGAAATTAAATCGGATTATGATGATTTGATTGATGTAATTAAGTAAAATTTAAAGAAATATTTTGGTCTAAAAATGTTTTTCAGAAACTCTTGTTTTTTAATATATTATAAATTATAAATTATAGATATACATTATAGATATTGAATCAAATTATCAAATCAGATTAGGATGTTTGAATCGGATCAAGATGATTTGATTAAAGTAATCCGATTTGAAATCAAATTAGATATTCATTTTGAATCAAATTATCAAATCGGATTTGGATGATTTGATTAATGTAATTAACTAATTTTGAGTCAAATTATCAAATTGGATTAGGATGATTTGATTAATGTAACTAACTAATTAACTAAAATTTAAAGGGGTATTGTGATCTAAAAATGTTTTTCAGAAACCCTTGCTTTTTAATATATTATAGAATTATAGATTATAGATATTACTAATAATATTACAGATATATTTAAAAAATTTTAAACTAAAATAATTGGATACACAAAGATGTAATTAATTGGAGGTACCTAATTTTTTTTAAGCCAAAAATTTAATTTGAAAAAGAGATAGAATTCTAGGGAAAAAAATCGAAAAAAGGTTGGAAAAAAATAAAGAGAAAAAATGTAGCAATATGATGTCCAAAAGTCATGCCAAAAACTTAATTTGAAAAAGAGACAGAGTTCTGAAAAAAAATCAAATAAAAAAAAGAGGAAAAATATGTGATCCGATGAAAAATTGGAGATGACTCTAATGCAAAATTGGAGATGACTACTTTTAGACCTGAAAAAAATAGTTATTACTAAATATTAAAACGTCATATGAAAAAAAAAGATAATTGGATGCAAAAGAAGTTAGAATAATTTGAATACGTGAAGAATTGTGTGTATATATATATATATAAAGACGTAATTGTAACAAACAAAAAAAGAAACAAAATTAGCATTCAGCCAGCCGATTCATATTTTTGGGCTATTGCAACTCAATAGCATAAGAATTATAATTTTGCGTATATAAGAACTAATAAGAACTATAAGAACTCCAATTTCAAAAAACAATATATATATATATATATATATATATATATATATATATATATATATATATATATATATATATATATATATATATATATTTATAAGAACTTCAGTTTCAAAAAATAAATTAAAAAAATAACTATAAGAACTAAATGAAAAAAAAACGTACCTGAAGAAGATGTCTAGTTTAAAAAATATATATATATATAAGAAATTCAATTTCAAACAAATAAAATAAAATAAAGAACTATAAGAATTAAATGGAAAAACGTACCCAAAGAAGAACTCCAGTTTCAGAAAAAAAAAAAAAAAGAACTATAAGAACTAAATGAAAAAAACGTAGCTAAAGAATTGTGTATTAAATTGGATACAATTTATAGAAGCAAATTTGATTTGATTTTGAATCAAATTGCATATCAAATTAAGACTATTGATTCAAATTCATCAATTTGAAATTAAATCAGATATTCATTTTGATTCAAAATATCAAATCGGATTAAGATAATTTGATTAATGTAATTAACTAAAATTTAAAAGGGTATTTTAGTCTAAAAATGTTTTTCATAAACTATTGCTTTTTAATATATTATAGATTATAGATAATTGAGAAAATAAATTTATGCTCCTAGACTTTAGTCGGATAAATCAATTTTCACATATTTTTATTAAAATCTGACTTTTTTTTAGTTGAACAATATATGGGGTAGAGATTTGAACATTTAACCTTTTGATTGATGATATATGTCTAACTAGTTGAATTATGCTCAAGTTGACACTAAAATCTAACTTTCGTATTGCTCTTATTTGAAGTTTCATCAATTTCATACTAGAAATGTTTTATAAGTCATTAAACACACATAATAATATTTGATACAAATTGCAACACTTATTCAAGTTTAAGGTAAAGATTGTAAGGCTTCTCAAAGCCTAAAATTTAATTGGATGAAATTGACCTTACCAAGTTTAAGAGAAAATATTTAGACTTTTTTTCTCTAAATAATTAAGTCTTATATTGCATAATTTGTTAAGGAGATGGTCAAAAGGTCAATTGATGAGGGTGTGTGGTGATGGGATTGATGTGGCTAGAGATGTCCTTTTTTCACACAGTGACGAGGCCTCGCGAGGACCCACCCTTAACGGGACAGAGAATCTTCGTTTAGGCGAAGAATGGGTGTGTGTGTTAAACATTTGAATTATATGTATGGATTAATTAGATAATTTGATATGAAATATTGTTTTATTTCTATTAGGAGGTTTGAGAATTTTATCTTTAAATATAGATTTTTTTATTATAGAAAATTAACTATTTAAATGAAGATTTTTCGTGAATAATTAACAATGTAATTGAAAATTAATGGATATTTCCCATGGAAGCTAACTATTTGAAATTTTATCAAAAGAATTATTTGATTCTTAAAAAAAGAAAAAAAAAACTAAATGTGAAATAATTCTCCGCGGGGAATTCGATCCCTACGAATTTCCCGCGGGAAATCCCCGTCCCGATCCCTGCAAAATTTAACGGAGATTTTTGTGGGAATAGAGATTCAAATGGGGGGCAGAGATGGGGATGGGGACGGGGAAGCCATCCCCATCCCCACCTCGCCTTGTGGACATTTCTAGATGTGGTAAATAATATGGAAATCTTGGCTGGAAAGATCTGGAACTCTTTTTGTTATTTTCTTGTTATTCTTTGGCCAACACATGTACAATTTGTTAGGCTAAAAATGATTTTGTTATTCTATTATTATTTTCCTCTGCACTTAAATTGATAATTCCCATTCATGAGGATCATTTGACCTTTAAACTTAGTTATGCTTATGATTTTTATTCATATTATTGGATGAAAAATAGAAAAAGTGTTGAATTTAATTACATTAGTGTTGGAAGACACTTATATTAAGTATGTTGAGAAAAGAGAATGAAAGAATTAAAAAAAAACCCACACTTACTAATTGTTTTGATGCATGTTTTTGCAAAATGCAACAACAATACAATTGCATGGCAATTGCATTTTCGGCAGATTTGGAGATTAAGGAAAAAACGCAAATCAAGGGATTTCGGGAAGGAAAATGCCCACGAATTCAGCTAGATTCTGAGCTATAATTGTCCATTAACCAAGAAGGAAACCTTCGTATGAAGTCCCTAAATATTTTGGAGAAGAAAGCCATAAAGGAGAGTTGGATTTTTAAGAAGAATTTTGTTCTGTGTTTTTCTTTTGGGCTTTATTACTGTCTGCAGTTTTCATTTTCAATTTTTAGTTGCTACTCTATTGTAATTTCTTCTACATCTCAGCCCCTAAACTTTATCTCAATCCCAGCACAACGGATTAAGAACAAATTTCTTGTTCGATGGAGCCGAGATGAATGAGTTTTTAGTGTAGTTGAGTTCCTATTCAATTTCTGCAAGCATTGGACTTTTGTTTCTGTTATTTGATTTGAAGTTAGCTATTAGTTTGTATTTTCTCTTTAGCATTTTAATAAAGTTAAAGATTCTTCTAATTTTGAATCCATAGCATCCTTTTGGCAAAGTATTTTTTTTTCTTATACAATTTTGATTGTAAGAGTTCTTGGGTTATTTTCAATTCTCTTTTATATCAATGAATTTTATCAATTCAAGCTTACTTTTTTTTGTTAGTTTTATTATGATGAGCTAAATTTCCTTAGGGATTCAAGTTGTGAATGCCCTAGAGGAAAGATGTAAGGCTCGATAGCAAAAACAATCTAACTAACACTTGAACTATTGTTTGATTTTGGTGAGTTCAATATTAGGTAAACTCTAGTTGGCCATCTAGTGTTGTTTTCCAAGCTATAACTTAATACCAAAAGAGTCAAGGGAAACAGATGTTGCAAAAGCAATGGAGGAAAATGCTTAAACATAAGTCCTAAAACATCGACCCTAGACATAGGACGACACTCCAAAACCACTAGAGTTGTGCGCAGATATATCTAAGTTAGATTAGCCATAGAAATATAGGTTTAATCACTTAGCCTCCTAAATATACTTCATAGAAGGTCGAATAGGAGTTGAATTCTGTTTACTTAGTTTCTTGAGTTAGCTACGATTGCAATTGCCTTCTTGTTGCATTTTCTTTCCAAATGGGCATTAGCATTCTTGAATCTCTTCCTCATTTCCATTGTTTTTTAAACAATTTTTCTTTTAGCCAAAACATCTCACAAAACTTTTTATACCAACAGTTACTTTAAGTTGCAATTTGTCAACAATTTTGTGCCATCTTAATACATTTTATTAAAACTCGTTCCCTTGGGTACGATACTCTAGAGTACTTCCAGTTTCTTATTACTTCGATCACGTGCACTTGCGTGTAGCACAAATTCAATGCGCCTGCTATAAAACATTTTGTGTGAAAAATCACAGAGAAAAAATACAAACCGACTGAGAGTTTTTCTCATCCAACTTTCTTGTTTTATTTAAGTCTTAAGTTGGTATCAGAGCACCTTATGGAAAACGCCAGCAACCCTCTCATCGATGAAGAAAATCAATATGCGTTACTCGTTTCTGCAAATGCTGCCGTTGGAAAATTCACTGGACCTCCCTTCAATCAGCTTCTCAACCAAATCACCTCTATCAAGTTAGATAGGAGCAATTTTCTTCTTTGGCAGAATCTAGCATGGCCGATACTTCGAAACATAGGTTGGAAATGAAAGAGTTAATATTAAGAATGCGGAAGCAATTTTGGATCTTAAGCACTCTAATTTGATCAATTTTATCAAACAAAAAACATGCTCATAACTGGAAAAACAGAGAATAAGAACACAAACCTTTGTAGCTCAATATTCTCTTAATCCGTGGGCTTTCTTTGAACACAAACGAGTTGTGGACCTCCTCTAGAGTCTTCCCTACTATCCTCAGGCCTTGGAACAGATTGTGGGATCTTTGATTGAGAGAATTTGGGAGAAGAATAAGTAAAGGTCTAAAACCAAGGGGTAGAGAATTTTACTTCAAAAATCTACTTACCCATTGTGTTTCTTCTCTATATATAGCAAACCACAAGCTTCTTTAAGCTTATTGAAGAAGCCAACACATGAGTAATTGAAAGAGGAGTTGGCCACAAGTTTCTTTAAGCTTAAAAAAGAAGCCAACACATGAGTGATTGCCAAGCTTCTTTAAGATTCAAGAAGAAGCCAACAAATGAGATTGATATCTTTTTAATTCAAAATTAATATAAAATCAATTTTAAATTAAAATCAATTTTTAATTAATTAAACAATTTAATTAATTTTAAAATTATTTAATTTAATATCAAATATCAAATTAAATAATTGGACCAATCACGATTTCTTAAATCAAACGTTCGAACATGAATCCCTATTCATGTTTTAAACCGAACCAATATTTAAATCATATTTAAATATTTCCACCTCTTCCTTATTATAGTTTAATTCATAATTAAGCTATGAAACGTTAAGTATATCGCATATAATTAACTTTTTCTCCCAAAATTCGAATTTGAACAATTCAAATTCTTTTCTCTCAAATTGTTACAAGGCTTAAGTCCGAGCTAGTAAGGGGAACCTAATGGACCTACAGATCATGAGCTCCAACGATACGAGATTTAACCGGCCAAACTCTTTAGCCTAGCTAATCAACATTCGTTAACCACCGGGACACTCCACTAAAGCCCAGTGGCTGCACTCTCCTCACTATAGATATATTTCTGTCCACTCGATATAACCATGATTAGTAAGTCGATCCTTCACAGGTCGTTCGTAATTACAGCTGGGTCAAATAAATCGTTTTACCCCTGTAATTACTTCTTGTTCCTTAAGTCCCACTGATCCTCTAATGAACAATTGATTTGTGGTCCAACCAACAAACCGAATCCCTCTCGGGCCAATGAGAGGGTGGGCCCATTGTTCAAGACCTGGAGTTAGCACTTAAGGGAACAACCTCTCTACTAATCCTTAAAGCAGGTAGGAGTGAATTCCATCTCGCATGACTATGTTCCCAACTATCTATCCTGTCTTATCCCCAAAATGGGAGGCTTATTGAGTCGGCGATCTCGGGCCACTCTCACCCATGCAAATCTAAGGATAATCCCGAATAAACAGGAGTTCATAGCACGCTCAGGATTAAGATCGAGTTACCTAGGTCATCGTATGAATATAGTCAGTTAAAACAGTAAACGGAGTTATAAAGTCTAAGTGACTATTTCGCGGTCCGGTCTTATGCAAACTCATTGCATAGGACGCCCCCACTCGCATGTCTCCACATGAACGATTCAGGATCACATCGTTAGTACTATACAAAGTGGGCTGCGTCTATAGTGTCCCCATAATAAGGTACCCAGCCTTATCCTTATACTATAGACCATTTTGGCTATTACTCGAACTTGATCCACTTTTATGTCATACATAAAGTTCAAGTATACTATAGCCAAGGGTTCTTTGTTCATTGTATTTGGGTTATAGAATACACAATTCACTTTATTCAATAACACATTTACTGAATAAACCTCAATAATATCTTTATAGTAAAATAGAATATACATTCAGTTTACAAAACCAGGAGTTTTAGGACACAAAACCCAACAGGAAAGGTATATGACCGGCGTGAAAACATGTCATGCTAAGTTTTTAGATCAAGCTGCAGAAGGAACCAGAACAGAATATGCCTCAAGTACTCAACGCACACCGAATCCTGCATATGAGTCGTGGGTAGTGATTGATCAACTACTTCTAGGTTGGTTGTATAACTCGATGTCTCATGAAATAGCAACTCAAGTAATGGGTTTTTCTACTTCTTAAGAATTGTGGACTGTTGTACAAAAACTCTATGTAGTTCAATCTAGGGCTGAAATCGATTATTTAAAACGAATTTGTCAACAAACTTGCAAGGTGGGTTCTTTATTTATGACTGATTATTTAGGTACCATGGAAAGATATTCTAAAAGCCTAGCTCTTGCTGGTAGTCCCATTTTGGCTCGAGATCTAGATTCACAAGTGTTGCTGGCCTAGACGATGAGTATAATCCGGTGGCTGTAGCCTTTTAAAATTGTCCAAGTTTAAAGTGGGCATAAATACAATTTCAGCTTGTGTCTTATGAGAAAAGGCTTGAATGTCAACTCCCTCTCAAAAGTGGTGTTCCAATGAACATTTCAACTCCACCCAATGTTAATGTGGCTCAAAGCAAACCAAAACATTCTGGACAAAATAAGAGGAATCAATTTGATGGTCAGCGTGGTGGTCATAATCGAGGAAGATGCTGCTGGAACAACAATTTTATTAATTGACCTACAAGTCAGGTATGTGGTAAGTTTAGCTACACAGCAACTATTTGTTATTTTCGATTTAACAAAGAGGTCACAATCCTAATCAATCTCGAGAACAATCATCAAGTGGCAATGGAAATTGATCCTCTATTCTTTCCAATGTTATGGTTGCTCATAATATGGTGGCTTTCCCTAAGACTGTTATCGATCCGAATTGGTACGCTAATAGCGAGGCATCAAACCACGTCACTTCAAATCCCAATTTCTTGAATTCTAAAACTAAGTACTCAGGTAATGAGTTAGTTTTAGTTGGCAATGGTTCTCAGTTGAACCTTTCACACACTGGTTGCTTATCTATTTCTTCTAAGGGAAGATCTCTCAAATTGGAAAATATTTTATGTGTGCCCCAAATTGCAAAAAATTTAACTAGCATCTCTAAATTAGCTCGAGATAATCATATATTTGTGGAACTTCATGCTGATTTTTGTGTGATAAAGGACAAAAAGTCGGGGCTGGATTTGCTGAAGGGAACACTTGAAGACGTACTGACACGCTTGCTAGAGTAATATGAATAATTTGGCAATATTAAGATGTCAATGCGCAAGTGTACACATTCATTTGTAGCAAGTGGTAAGTAAATTATCGTATCCACAGAGACTAGTAATTCACTAATTACCACAACTTGATTCTCAATAAACTCAATTGGTAACCATTTAAATTTTATCAAGGAAATGAAATAAAATAATTCGGAATTTGCTGGAACAAAATAAATGCTAAAACAAAGATGGCAGAGTAAAAATTGTAGAAAATAGAGAATGGCTAAACTGGTACTTTGAATTGAATGGAAGGCTCGGATTAGGGGTGATTGTCCGTTTTAATCTATTCTACAGCTTAGATACATGATCATATACCTCAATCCACTACAGCTCACATGGTATTCTCCCAAATAACCAGAATTTTGCTGTTTCATTTCCATTACTCCAGCATTAACTATCCTGTTGTATTTATGTGCATTAGGCAAGTGATTATCCCTAATCCCCTTACTTAGCTAGCTACTAACCCTAACAATGGGGCTAATGTGGTTCTTAAGCAATCAGCTCCTTCTATTCTTCCCAGAAATCGAAGGAACACTACACAAAATGGTTGGCCAAACGAAATTGTGATGAAAGAAATAAAAACACTTAACAACCATATTGAGTTAAAAACAATGTATTAAGCTGCAAGAATGATCAGAACATCCAACCCCTAATCGTCACCTTGTAGGTGATCAGTTCATAATGTGAAAAACACAGAAAATATTTCGGAAATAAAGCATCATCCTAACAATGTAGCTAAACTAAAGAGAAGAAGAAGAGAAAGAAGATGAAATGTTGTCACAGAAGGATTGAACCAGCATTCAACAATGGCTTCAGCGGCGGTTCCTTCCTCTTTTGGTAAGATTTCGGCAGCCTCCTTCTTCTTCGGACTGATTGCTCCCTTTCCTCTGTTTTCTCTTGAGAACCAGCCTCCTCCTTTTTTCTCCATCTCTCTAAAAACGGTTACCAACACAAACTTAAATACCACAGGTATTTTGCGCAAAACGAGGGCTGACTAGACAGAGCTGATGACGTGGTAAGCTCCCATTGATTATAACAGGCTGAGTCATCTGACATTTGCCAACTCATTTAATGAATTGATCTTCTCTCATGCGAAAATGGTATTGGCCCGAATTGCCAGGTTTTCTCCAGCAAATTGCTATAAAACTGTTGTTTAAAATCTCCAAAAGTCCCTCTTGAATTAGTCCCTAAATTAATCACATAAACTCGTTAATTAAGATAATAATGCTCTAATAAGAATTTTACTGCTTCAAAATTAATCATAGACAAAAATGACTCAAAGCTAGGGAATTTCTAAGATATAGTTAGATAAAATATGAAAATTCAATCCTAAAATGATACTCTATAACTCTTATTTTAAGAGTTATCACGTACTTTATCAGACTGACTCTCTTGAGTTAGTAGGAAATAAAGGCCACATCCAGTTGAGATTTTGATCGCCCCTTCTGATGGTTCTTTGAGTTCTCATAGTGTCTCTAATTTGACTAGAGTCTCTGATGATGTCAATATAATTCTGACCAAGTCTCTTTTACATTGTCGACTTGGTCACCTGTCGTTGAAAGTTTTAGATTAAATTGTCAAAAGTTGTAACCAGAAATTTTCTTTGAATGAGAAGTTAAATTTTTGTGAAGCCTACCAATTTCAAAAGATGCATGCTCAACCTTTTCCACATTCTATCTCTTATGCTAAGAACAAATCTGATTTAGTGCATACTGATCTTTGGGGGCCAGCGCCAGTTAATTCTGATCTTGGTTATCGTTATTATGTGCATTTCATTCATGATTTTAGTAGAATTACGTGGATCTATCCTTTATGTCTGAAAAGTGACACTTTTGTTGCCTTCAAAGATTTTATGGCATTGATTCAAAATCAGCTTCGGGCTTCTTTAAAAATTACCCAAATAGATGGGGGTGGAGAATATAAACCAATTCAGCAAGTCTGCTATCACTTGGGTATTGAGGTATGGGTGTCTTGTCCTTACACTTCAGCTTAAAATTGTCGAGCTGAGCGAAAACATCAACATATTGTTGAGACTGGGCTCACGTTGCTTGCTCAAGCTTTTATGCCTCCTCGGTAGTGGTGGTTCTCTTTTCAAACGACTACCTTTTTTATTAACGGTTTTCCTTCTTCTGTTCTTTAGGGACGTTTGCTTATAGAAGTTTTGACTGGTCGAAAGCTTAATATTGGAGATTTATGCATCATTGGTTATGCATGTTACCCAAATTTGAGGCCATATCAAACACACAACCTGAAATTTCAATTGAGAAGTGTGTTTATGTTAGTCCTAGCCCACTGCATAAAGGTTTTCACTGCTTAAATTCCTTGGGTCGGATCTTTATTTCTCGCCATGTTCGGTTCAATGAACAAGACTTTCCCTTATCCTCTGGCTTTGGCACTCAATCATCAACAACACCATCGTCTGAACCTACTCCCTCCATTTTGCATTGGTTTGAACACTTGCCTCCTTTGACTGATAGCTCACAACCATCCAATTTTGTCTTATCTCCCATCTCTCAGCAAAATATAGGCCTCTCTCCATCTATTATCTCTTCCCCCACGCCACCTACACAACTTCTGTCTTCTACCACACCCGTATCGCCATCATCTTTCAATAGCCATGCACCAGCCATAAATCCCACTCCCATAAACCAACCCGTAGGCGTTACCTCAAGCCTTTCACTAGAGACCTCGTCGGCGCCTACTCCCGTCCCTAAATCTGATTCCTTGTTGCCATTAAACTTTCCTTAGCCAACACCATTAAACCAACCCGTACCCATGCCCAACCAACCTGTAACCATGCCTAGCCACCCAATGGTTACCCGAGCAAAAGCCGACGTATTTAAACTGCAGGCTTGGGTTGCAGCTTCCACAAGTCATGATTGGCCTCTCACTGAGCCCACTACATTTCGTGATGCCTATACATCTCCACAGTGGCGTTCTTCCATGGATGTCGAATATGGATCTCTCTTTAAAATGGGAACTTGGCTTCTTGTACCTGCTCAAGCTCATTACAACGTAGTGGGGTGCAAGTGGATTTATCAGATTAAGCAAAACATGGATGGGAAACGTGGATGGGTCTATTTAGAGATATAAAGCTCGCTTGGTAACGAAAGGGTTCCATCAAACCCCAAGTATCAATTATTTCAAAACCTTTAGTTCGTTTGTCAAATCCTCCACTATTCGTATCATCTTGTCTTTGGCTGTGTCGAATCGCTAGTTTCTACAACAACTTGATTTCAATAATGCCTTATTGAATTGAACCTTGAAGGAAAATGTTTATATGACTCAGCCACCAAGATATGAAGATCCATCTTGACCAAATTATGTTTGCTAGCTTTGGAAAGCTATATATGGCCTCAAACAGGCTCTTCGCACGTGGAATGACGAGTTAAATTCCAGTCTTTTAAAATGGGGTTTCTGTCTATCAAAGTCTAATGCATCCTTATACTATTATTGCCAAAGTGGTATTACTATTCTTCTCTTGCTTTAGGTTGATGACGTTGTAATAATAGGAAATAATGTATCCTTTATTGACAGTCATATTGCTCATCTTGATTCCAAGTTTGCGTTAAAAGATCTTGGTCGATTAAGTTATTTTCTAGGTATTCAAATTACATATTTACCTTCTGGAATTCATTTGAATCAATCCAAGTATATTGTTGGCTTGCTAGAAAGGGTAAACATGCAAAATGTGAAGCATGTGCCTACCCCCTCAGTTGTTGGCAAAGGACTTTCTTTATATGATGGTGAACAACTTGTGGATCCTTTGGTCTATAGAAGCACTATCGAAGCTCTCCAATATTTGACCAATACTCGACCAGATATTGCTTTCATTGTCAACAAACTCAGCCAATTTCTTAAAGCTCCTACTGATGTTCACTGGCAAGCGATAAAACGTGTTATTCACTACTTACAAGGTACACCCAATGTTGGTCTTTTAATTCAGCTGTGTTATGATGGTTTAGTTACTGCCTTTTTGGATGTCGATTAGGCAGCAGATGTGTGATAAAGAGCTTGTCGAAGGCTCTATCAAATAAAATTATTAACCAGACATTTACAATTTGTAGTAGTAATGGTGATCGCTATGCTTTTGCTACAACACGCAAGTGCACGTGATCGAAGTAATAAAAATTGGAGTATTCCAGAGTATCGTACCCAAGGGAATGAGTTTTAACAAAATCTATTGAGACGACACAAAATTTGTTTGCAAATTGCAATTGAGGTAACCAATAGTGTAAAAATGCTTGAATGGTTGTTTTTGCTAAATAAAATAAGTGAAAAGTCAATAATTAAAAAGAATGGGTTCCAAGTTGCTTATGCCCCATTTGGAAAGAAATGCTACTTAAAATGCAATTGCAATCTTAGTTAATACACAAGAACTAAGTAAACCGAATTCAACTCCTATTCGATTTTGCTCCCAAAATCTTTAGGAGACTAAGTGATTAAACCAATATTTCTATGGCTAATCTAACTTAGATAAATCCGCGCACAATTCTAGCGGTTTTGGAGTCTCGCCCTATGTCTAGGGTCGATGTTCAGCACTTATTTCTAAGCCTTTTCCTCCATTGCTTTTGTGACATCCGCTTTCCCTTAACCCTTTTGGTATTAAGTTCAAGCTCAACAAGCAATCACTAGTTGGCCGACTAGGTTTACTCACGTTAATTCAACAAAAGCAAACAAAATCTCGATTATTAACTAGATTGAACATGCTTTTGAGCTTCACATCTCTCCTCTAGGGCATTCACTAACTTGAATCCCTAAGGAGAAATTAGCTCATTATGGAAGAAATGAAAATCAACAAGTTAGAATATTGAAAATCCATAACAAAGTTGGTAAAGGGAAGAGAATAATAACTAAAATTAAAATAAAGATTTGAATGAAAGAACCTTTTATTGAATCAATTTAATACTCAATTACATTCAACAACTTTAAGCAACAAATTTTAACAATAAAATTTGCAGTAACTAAACTTAAGAAAAACAGAAACTTCAACCAAAGACTTGAAAACAAAAATACCCAAACTCTAAACCTTTTTTTGGTTCATGTCTCAATCGAACTCAATTCCTTCTTTTTCAAGAGGTTTTGGCTCATAACAACCTTCCTTTTCGTGAGGAATGATTGAGATTTTGAACGTTGAAGGTTCTAAAAATGAAGAAGAAGAAAACAGTAGCAAAGTAAAAAAAAAATAGCAGAAAATGAGATAAAAACAGTGCAGAAAAACCCATAAAAAAAGGAAGAACGAAATTCAAAGATTCAATGTTTAACGAAAATTTAACAACTTACAACATTTAGATCAAAACATAAACTAACTATAGACTAAACAATGAACAAAGACAGAAGAGAAAACTGCTGTAAATGACAGAAAAAACGTGAGTACAGACTGTGGGCGAGTAGCAGAAAAACCCAGCCACGTTTTGGATCATTTTCCTCATTTTTATAGGCATTGAGGGCTAGGGTTTCCATATTTGTGCCCCTTCAATCATGGGTCAATGTTTGGGCATGAGATTAGGTTGAAAATTCTCCAAAAATCGAGCAAATCCCGTGGATTTTGGTGTTTTCCCGAAATTCCTGCAACTTCCAGAAATTCCAGAAATGCAATTACATTTCAAATGCGCTTCTGTTGCATTATTTTTCAGCTCTACCAATATTTTCCAGAAATGCAATTGCATTTTCATCAGCATTTTTGGGCTGAAAAGTCTCCTAGAATCGAGCCAAACGCCGTGGGTTTTGGAGCATTTTCGTGATTTCCACAATAAATTGATATGTCTAGAAAATGCAATTGCATTGCAATTGCATTTTTCCTCTTGTTCACCACCTTGCTTTCTCAAGGAAATGCAATTGCATTTCATTTGCATTTTCTTCATTTCTTCAAATATGCACAAAACAACAATTTTAGCCAACTTTCTTGTATCTTTTCAACTTAATTCTTCTTTTTCCATACTCCGACAAGCTTGCATGAATATATCTTATAAATGCTATTTTTAGCTTGCTCGCTAATCAATAAAGCATACAAAAATGACAAAAATAACTTAGTTTAGGGTTAAATAATCCTCATAAATAAGAATTATCAAATGGCCAGGGTCGATCTCAAAGATTGAATTTCTTAGCTTAATTAAGTACTACAATTACCAATGCTCAATTTTATATAGAGAACCTAACTTTAGATTGGAACAAGATTAAACTAAATTAACTATTTACAAAGGTTGGAGACCATTTAGAGGGACTAGTGAAGATTGCTTTACATGAAGTGCAACTATGAATTTGATTAAAGAATTGTAGAATATGCAACAACCTTAAGCCAAGAATTACTAAAATATGCAATTGACTCTCTCAAGCCCAATTGAACTCATGTAAAGTAGTAAATCATCCTCTCGGTCTATTTCTACACCTAAACATGGCATTATGAAATTCTTTTAATGGCTTCTAATATTAACTTATTCATTCTCATGCAATAGATTAATTCTAGTCATGCATCTAAGTTCTTTAGTTAAATTTACTTTCTCAAGCTAAATTTAACCTAACATGCGAAGCTATGGCCAAAAGCTTAGAAAATTGATTCGAGATGCATAAAAGGCATTACGATATAATACAATTCAAAAAAAAAACCAAACAAAGTTTAAAAGTACAATCATCCAAGAGTCTAAGATACTCAAAATTACATTCAATATTCAGTCCAATAAATCCTAAAATTCAAGAAACAAAGTAAAGGGAAAAGAGAAAAAAACTGGACGTCGCGTGCCAACACTCGTTCCCGTCGTGATGTCCCACGATCTCGAGCTTTGAGTCTCCTCCTTAGCTCTCCAAAGTGCTCTCTAGGTCCCAAAACAATGCTTTTTGTCGAAATTAGGGTTCTAGGCTCTCAAAAACGGCCCCCTAAAATCGAAGCAAAAATGTTATTTTTTATAATTGTCGGGGTAGCGTCGAGACGCTAGGGACAATTTCTCAACGTTGTACCCTAATTCGCAAAGTAAAGAAGGAAAAATGGGGTAGCGTTGAGACGCTGTACACAGCGTCTCAACGCTACGGATGGAAATCTTCGAGGGAGTGCGTTTCTGGCGTCGAGACGCTATAAAGTAGCATCTCGACACTGCTTCTGCGGGAAACTGGATTTGAATGGCTGCAATTATAGCGTTGAGTCGCTATGGACAGCGTTTTAACGCTATGGACAGCGTCTCAACGCTATCCTCTCGGGGCATGAAGCTTTATCTTGTTCTCTTTTCACTTCCAAGCTTCTAAATCATGCCTTTAAGCTCCAAAAACGCTCGTATCATCCTCATCAGCTCTATTTCGCCATGTTAGCTCAAATCCTATAAAATAAATAAATAAATGCATGAAAGCTCACTCTAATCATGCAAAATTAACACAAATCTAAGCCTATAAATAGCACACATTTGAGTGCTATCAATGTGGATGATAGAAAATCTGTGGCTGCATATTGTGTTTTTCTTGGGACTACTTTGATTTCTTGGTCTTCAAAGAAGCAAATGGCTATAGTTCATTCCAATACTGAGTCTGAGTATCATGCCCTTGCTCATGTGTCGGCTGAAATAACATGGATTCAACAATTGCTTCAAGAATTGGTTTTTGCTCTCCCTTTTTACCAATCCTATGGTGTGACAACATGGGTTCAGGTGCCTTGGCCGCTAATCCGGTCTTTTATGCTTGAACCAAACACATTGAAATTGATGTGCATTATGTTCAGGATCAAGTTCTTCAAAAGAAGCTGGAAGTTCATTATGTGCATTTCTCAGAACAACTTGCAGATTATCTAACAAAGCCCCTTACACACACTCAGTTTATGTATCTTCGTTCCAAATTCGGTCTAGTAGAACTACCCTCTCGTTTGAGGGGGGATGTTAAGGAGATGGTCAAACGGTCAATTGATGAGGTGTGTGGTGATGGGGACTGATGTGAAAAATGGTAGCACTCATTTGGTGCTATCTTATTCCTTATATTAATGCTAGTTTTGTTATGAATTCGTGAGCTTTTATGCTTATTTTTGTCTATTTTGTAGAAACCGAGCTTGAGGAGCAAAATCGAATGTTCGAGAGTATTTTGATTGATATTGGAGCCTTGTTAAAGATTCAAGAAAAGAAGAGATGAATAATAAAGTTTGAAGATTTTCAAGTTCAAATCTCAAAAAAAAAAAAAAAAAAAAAATTACAGTGCTTAGGCCCCACAGACAGTGCAAGAAGGCAGAATAATAGCGCCTAGGCGAAACGATACCAGAAGAATGAAGGAATTAACATTTCACTCTACAGTAGAAGCATTTGATTATCTTTGATTTTATTTAAAATTAAACTAAAAAAATACGATTAAACAAATTTACTTGGAGTAAATATGAAGATATTTCTGGCGGGGCTTTATCTCATCCACAAAGTTTTTCTGGCTATGACTTGAACACAGGACCAAGGCTTGTGGGAGCTAAGGATGCAAAAATTGATATCGGTACCAATATCGGTAACTCAAATTTACGGATATATCGACGGATATTCTGAAAAAAAAACCACGGATATATATCACAAAAACTTATAAAAATATTGTGAATTTTTTTATGAAACTTTAGAATAAACTTATTTAAATAATAAACTACTATTTTAGGCATATATATCACTAATTATAAGCCAAATATGAATATTAATACAATAGTAGGTAACATTAAAGACCAAAAAATAAATTAACTTGAATACTTCATTGATATAAAATTCTTGTCATACAAGTACAAGGTTGATTTGATAGTGACCTTGGATGATGACCTTGGATGTACCAAACCATCATTAATATAGTTGATTTGATAGTGACAGTATGCTCCCAACTCAACTTATTTTCAAAATTTCTAACATAATTTGATATATGCCACACATGGGTATCATGCTCAACTCCAATGACACCAATAGAAGAATATCTTTAAGTTTTGGCTAATCAAACAAGCAAAAGTCACATATCAAAAGTATAATAAGATGACAATTATGACATTAAAAAGGTGAAAATATAACATTAAACATAGAATAAAGATAATAAGGTGAAATTTATAACATTAAGCATTTAATTAGAGAAAAACATTATAACATCAAACATATAGTTAGAAAGAAAGAGCTCTACAACTATAAATGTTGGAAATGGAGAGAATGGAAATGGAGAGTGATTTTTGCTTGAGAACTAACAAATTGTTGGAAATGGAGAAGGGTGTGGAAGAAGAGTGGTGTGGTGAGGGTATTTATATTGGTAAATTAGGTATTTTTTTGTGGTTTTTTTTTTTAAATAAAAGTGTTGGAAATGTAAGTTTTGGCTAATCAAACAAGCAAAAGTCTCTTCAACATTGATGTTGAAGTGAAAATACAATGTAAAAACTTGCAATATCATGTTGGAAATTAAAAGTATTTATAAAAGTGTTGGAAATGTAAGTATTGGCTTCAACATTGATGTTGAGGTGAAAATACAATGCAAAAAGCTTACAATACTATGTTGAAAATGAGAAGTATTCATAAAAATGTTGGAAATGTAAGTTTTAACTAGTCAAACAAGCAAAAATCACTTCAACATGGATGTTGAAGTGAAAATAAAATGCAAAAGCTTGCAATATCATGTTGGAAATGAGAAAAACTCATAAAAGTGAATGTAAGTGTTAGCTTAACATTGATGTTGAGGTGAAAATACAATACAAAAAGCTACAATACCATATTGGAAATGACAAGTAATCATAAAAATGTTGAAAATGTAAGTTTTAACTAGTAGTACAACAAGCAAAAATCACTTCCACATTGACGTTGAACTAAAAATACAATGCAAAAAACTTGCACTATCATGTTAAAGGTTATAAAATGAAACTTAACATGTTGGAAATGAGAAGAACTCATAAAAGCTTCATGTTGGAAATGAAAACTCTCATAATAACATGAGACAAAAATGTGGATATTCTGTAGATATTTTTAGATATTTCCACGATATTTGGCCGATATTTCCACAATATCGGAAGATAAATCCACGATTTTTTTTGGAATGCAAAGATATATCCATAAAACGATATATCAGCGATATATCGCCAAAAACAAGGTAAAAACGACTATATCCTCCCATATCTTTGTCGACCCCCCTAAAATACCAATATATTGTCGAAATTTCGACAGATATCGGCGATTTTTGCATCCTTGATGGGAGCCTCTTGAAAGAAAATCCACAAAAATTGGAGAGGAAGAGGTCTAGAGAGAATTCTCTAATTCTCTATTGAGGATATGTGTGTTATGTCTAATGGCCCAATCCAAGGGTCATATTTATAGAGATCAAGGGCAAATATTTGCCATAATTAAAATATTATATATTAATATCTAATATATTAAAATATATCTTATACTTATTTGAATCTCATTCCAATCTTCTACGATATTTATTTATTTGAATCTTATTCAAATTTTATAAATATCTTTTATTTAATGTATCTAATATACATTAATTGTTTTAATATTTAATGTATCAAATACAATAAATATATTTTCTTCTTTTATATTTAATATATATAATATATTAAATATTAATTTGAACACTTCAAATTAAATATTAATTTGAACATTTCAAATCTTAATATTTAATGCATCAAATACAATAAATATATTTTCCTCTTTTATATTTAATATATCTAATATATTAAATATTAATTTGAACATTTCAAATTTTTCTTTCTACTAAATTAATCTTTTAGTGTTACTATGAGCTAGCAAGGGGACCTTATGGACGTACATATTACAAAGCTCCAATGATATATAATTAATTAATTAAACTCTTTAATTAATCAATTTCCATTCATTATCTTTAGGTCACTCCACTATAGACCTATAGTTGCGCTCTTATGCACTGTAGGACAAGTTATGTCCATGGATATAACCATTACATGCAAGTCGATCATTCACGAGTTGTTTGTAATTACAGTTAGGTCAAAAGTCCGTTTTATCCCTGTAATTACATCTTGCACCTTAAATACCACTGATCCTCTAATGAACAATTTTTTTATGATCCAACCATAAACTAAGTCTCTCTTTGGACAGTGAGAGGGTGGGGCCCCATTTTTCAAGTCTCGAAATTAGCACTTAAGGGAACTACTCATCTACTTACCTTATATGAGAATGAGTGAATTCCATCTTGTGAGATTATGTTCCCAGCTCCTTATTTGGTCAAGTCCCCGAAATGGTAAGCATATTGAATCGGCTACAAAAGCCACTCTCACCCATGCAAATCAAAGGACAAGCCCTCACAGGCAGAAGTTCATAACTCACCCAAGATTAAGATTGAGTTGCATATGATCATCCTGGTGAAATATTAATCTTCTCAATTAATAGATTTATAAAGAGAGATTAAATATTTTGTGGTCAAGTCTTATACAAACTTATTGTATAAGATACTCCAACTCACTTGTCTGCACATGAACGATTTTGATCAAATCATTTGTAACTATTACAAAGTGTGTCGTATCAATAGTGTTGTCAGGATAAGACACTTAACCTTATCCATGTACTATGACCATTTAGGTTATTTTGAACATGATCCTCCCATATGTCAACCACATATTGTTCAAGATTACACTAATAATCGTGGATTTTTCATATAATAGATAATATTATATTGCAAATAAAATAATCAAAATTATTATTAATTATTAAATAAATTATTAATTACGAGGCTTTAGGGCATAAATCCCAACACAGAACATGTTTTCTTTTAAACGCTAGCTGCTCAATCCCTATTATAAAAATAACATCTTCTCTTCGATTTTGGGAGGCTAAGTCGAGAGAAAACGCCCTAAACTTGATTCCATGCTATTTTGAGAGGTTTTGGGATCATTTTGTGAGCAGATTGGAGCGGTATTGAAAATTCAGAGCTCGAGGACCGAGGAGATCAACTCGGGAACGCGGGATCAACCTTCTGTTTGCATTTTCTTCCTTTTTCTTTCACTTTTAGCTACTGTATAGGCTGGAAGATTAGGGATTTATGTGTTGTTTGGACTAAATGTATAGATCATTGTCCCTAATCACATGGGTTTATTGTACTTAATTGTTTAGATGTTTAATTGTTGGACCAATTGCACAGTTTATGAATGTTTATAGCTATTAGCGCTTTGAATCTTTTATGCTTTTGTTGCTTAATGCCTTTAATCATTGATTCTCTAATTAATTGAGGTATTCCTAAGTAGAGTTCAACAAAGAATACTTAGTTTAGCTTAATGTGCGATTAATTAGCTACTCGAGTGACAACGAGATTAATAGTTAATTAATTGTAGTTGGTGATGAAGGTTAATTAGTTGGACATTGGTTAATTGACTAGTTTTCTGAGTGAAAACTCGATGGAGAGAAGCTTAGACAATAACCCAATTGCATAACTAGTATTTATTTACCTGAGTGACAGCCGAAGTTAATAAATAGACATTAGAAGTTCATAATGAATAGTCCTAACTGAAGGGAATAATCTAAGTTTAAGGCACAATTTGATGAGTTTAAGGTTAAGATTGCAATACTTATAATAATTTCCTTGATAATACTTATCTAAGTTTAAGTTTAAGGTTAAGATTGCAATACTTATCTAAGTTTAAGGCACAATTTGATGAAATTAAAAGTTTAGAGTAAAAATTGATAAGTTTAGGAATAAAATTGATTTTCCCCTAAAAATTATAATAATTTTCTTGATAATTTCAATGTTTTTTAAAAAATAATAAATATGAAACTCTTGGCCAAATTGATAAGTTTAGGGGGAAATTTTCCTAAAAATTATAATAATTTTCTTGATAATTTCAATGTTTTTTTAAAAAATAATATAAATGAAACTCTTGGCCAATAAAATTTTATAAGAAATTTCCTTAAAGACAAAATGTTGAATGAAAAAATACAAAAAGTTAAGAGCACAAGTGGATGAATACAATTAACTGGCTAACTATTTGAATGGGAGACTGACAGAAGACTTGAAAAAGTGGACGGGTGAAATGAACTTGAAAACTTTCTGTCCTTTTAATCATCCTCATTTGTTGGGTGCTCTAATGAGCCCATGATGTGAAGTTCGAAATTTTGTTCACTGAATTTAGAAATAAGAACAAATTGAAGTTTAAAAAAAATAAAATAAATATTTCCTTGATAATGTCATCATGAGTAATGGATGTTCGCACCTTTAAAAACACGTCTTTAAAGAGTTGGGCATACATTAGAGTTGAGTATAATTTTCTTAGATCGAACCAAAAGATTTAAGGCATGTTTGAGAGTAATTTTGAAAAGGTTAAAATCACTTTTGTGGTATTTAAAATCACTTCGAAACATGCTTTTAATGATTCAAAATCATTTTATTGGTGAAAACTACTTTAAAAGTGTAAAATCAAACATTAAGTTGATTTTGAATGATTAAAGACATGTTTTGAGAGAATTTTGAACATGACAAAAGTTATTTTAATCATTCCCAAACAAATCCTTAGAATGTGTGTGAAAACTGGTATTTTTCCATTTTTATGAATGAGAATTTTTGTTTCAAGGTCACTATGGGGACGCAGAAGTCAAACAAGTCATACTTCTATCTCTATCGTTGTATGTATATATTTTTTTTCATTTGTAAAAGGCCTCTTAGGCTTGTTGAAAAGAACCAAGCATATATGCTATAATTTAGGTATAATTTGAAAATCTTAGGCTTAGATTTTCTTCACTTTTCTAATGTTAACTTATATATGCTATAATTTAGGCTCAAATTAAGGGCAATATTACATACTTTCCTTTTATGTTATGTTTGTATTATGTATAAGTACATGGTGTATTCTTTTGTAAGATATACGATTCAATTCAATAAAATTACATGGTATCAGAGCCCTCTGTCTTCTTCTTCTCCAACAAGGCCCACCGGCGGTGAGACCTGCCTAGTAAACTCCGGTGAAACCCACTCCGGTCTAGATTTGTACAACCCACTCCGGCCCAAATTCGCGATCCTCATCTCCAATCTGCCTCTTGATCCGTGCGCCTCGCCTCCATGCTCCGTCTCCGTTCAGATCCGCATTCGCTCAGCTCTTCACCTTTCGCGTCAGATCTGCAGGCACCAGATCTGCTCGAACCTCGTCGGTTCGTCAGAACAACCTCCCGCCGCCGCACAGCACACCAGACCAAGCATCTCCCGCCGCCGCAAATTCGCGAACGCCCAGCCCAGATACGCTACAGATCCAGTCTCACCTCCAATCCAGACGGATCCTTGCCAGTTCGTGAACACCCAGATCCGCCTCCGTTCACACGCGAACACCCAGATCTGCCTCAGTTCCACCGTCGTTTGTCTAACCGGTTCAGTTCGTGAAGAAGACAAAAATCATATCTAACCGGTTCACTAAAACCAGACCGATTCAAGCAGACCAAATATGTTCACTAAAACCAGACCGGTTCAATCAGACCAAATCGGTTCAAGCAGACCAAACCGGTTCAGTTCAAGTTCAGTTAAATCAGACCAAACCGGTTCAATTCAATTCAGTGTTTTTCTTTATGGCGAAAGTTTATGGCTCTCTCTTCTGCACGAATTGTAAATTATATGGTCATAAATTTTCTGATTGTTCTACAATTGAGTGCAGATATTGTCATAAACATGGTCACATTTTGGACAATTGTCCTACTCGACCACCTTGCCCTTCAGGTAGATCCATCAAACCAAAGAATTTATCTAAAACTGATTTCTCATCTATTGATGCTTCTGCCTCCTCTCTAGATCCCCCTCCTCTTAAATTTCCAATCAGTGGTCTAAAAGAGTTACTGAAACATGTACTCTCTTCCAATTCTTCTGCCCTTGCAGTCCCAGGTAACTCTTGGCTTCTTGATTCTTCTTGTTGCAATCATATTGGCTTCAAATGATCCAGGTATAAATCTTGACCCTTCGCATACCCCCGAGCTTCATCAATCTGCTCCTGTCTCTGCTGTCCCAGATCAAACATCTGTTGTCTTAGCGGAATCTGAATATGCACCTGTCACTTCTGTTCGTCGCTCCACTCGGGTAAGAGAAACTCCTCATTACCTCCAGGATTATCATTGTTTTTCTACTATCATGTCTCTAGTTGAACCTTCATCTTATCATGAGGCCAGTACTAACCCTCTTTGGCAACAAGCAATGAATGAGGAATTGCAGGCTTTAGAAAAGACTCATACTTGGGATTACGTGGATCTACCCGCTGGCAAACGACCTATTGGTTGTAAGTGGATTTACAAAATCAAAACCCACTCTGATGGTTCTATTGAACAGTACAAATCTCGTCTAGTTGCAAAAGGTTATTCTCAAGAGTACGGTATTGACTATGAAGAAACATGTGCCCCAGTTGCTCGAATGTCATTTGTTCGTAGCTTGTTAGCTGTTGCAGTTGCCAAACAGTGGCCCCTTCTTCAAATGGATGTTAAAAATGCGTTCCTCAATGGTACTCTCTCTGAGGAGGTGTATATGAAACCCCCACCTGGTACTTCTCCTCCACCTCAGAAAGTTTGTCTTCTTCGCCGAGCTTTGTATGGTCTGAAGCAAGCTCCACGAGCTTGGTTTGCCACATTCAGTTCTACCATAACTCAACTTGGGTTTACTTCTAGTCCCCACGATACAGCACTGTTTACACGTCAGACTCCTCAGGGTATGGTTCTCCTTTTTATTTATGTTGATGACATGATTATTACAGGTGATGATCCTCAGGCTATCTCTGATTTGAAATGCTACCTTGGAAAACACTTTGAGATGAAAGACTTAGGATCGCTCAGCTACTTCCTTGGTCTCGAGGTGTCATCTCACTCCGATGGGTATTATCTATCTCAAGCAAAATATGCTTCAGATCTTCTGGCTCGATCCGGTATTACTGACTCTATTAAGTCATCAACACCACTAGATTCGAATGTTCGCCTAACCCCTTTCGATGGTGTTCCTCTTGAAGATGCTACTTTGTATCGACAACTTGTTGGCAGTCTTATTTATCTGACTGTGACCCGCCCAGATATTGCATATGATGTACACATTGTTAGTCAGTTTATGGTTGCTCCCCGGACCATACATTTCACTGTTGTACTCCGCATTCTACAATATGTCAAAGGCACTCTTGGTCATGGACTTCAATTTTCTTCTCAGTCATCCTTAGTGTTATCTAGTTATTCTGATGTTGATTGGGCTGGTGATCCCACTGATCGACGTTCCACCACAGGTTACTACTTCTATCTCGGTGACTCTCTTATTTCTTGGCGAAGCAAGAAACAATATGTTGTCTCACATTCCAGTACAGAATCTAAATATCGTGCCTTGCTGATGCTACTTCTGAGTTACTATGGCTTCGCTAGCTTCTTACTGATATGGGCGTTCCTCAACCGTCTGCTACGCTACTTCATTGTGACAATCGCAGTACCATCCAGATTGCTCACAATGATGTATTCCATGAACGCACCAAACACATTGAGAATGACTGTCACTTTGTTCGTCATCATCTCCAGAGCAACGCTGTTCTTTTACAATTCATCTCCACTACAGATCAACCAGCTGACATATTCACCAAAGCATTGCCACCTAGCCGTTTCACTCAGTTACTTCACAAACTCAAGTTGGTTGCTACTCTACCACCTTGAGTTTGAGGGAGGGTGTTAACTTATATATGCTATAATTTAGGCTCAAATTAAGGGCAATATTACATACTTTCCTTTTATGTTATGTTTGTATTATGTATAAGTACATGGTGTATTCTTTTGTAAGATATACGATTCAATTCAATAAAATTACACTTCTATCTCTATCGTTGTATGTATATATATTTTTTTTCATTTGTAGAAGGCCTCTTAGGCTTGTTGAAAAGAACCAAGCATATTCAAATTACAAGTTTGCAAATTGTAAGAGAAGTCACACTATTATTCAATTGAGATTTTCTTCACTTTTCTAATGGTTAAATTATATAATATATCTCTGAACTTTGGGGCATGTTTCAATTATGCTACTTAACTTTGAAAATTTTCATTTTAATCATTGAATTTTGAAATTGTTCAAAAAACAACTCTTATTTTCACTAAAATGATAAACAAAATTTTTAATTGAGTAGTTAATGATGTTATATGCTTCATAATTTTTACCCATTAATTGTCATACTTTTTTATTTCGTTTGTCGTTAGAAAAATTCTCAAAGGGTTTCTTTAGAACAATTTCAAAGTTCAAAGGTTAAAATAGTAGCATAATTGAAACCTCTTGAAAGTTCAATGTTATTCTTTATAAAGGTTAAAATATATATCGTTTTTGGTCCATGTTCTTTGAATTTCGTTCCATTTTAGTCCCTATATTTTCAAATGTCCAATTTTAGTCTATGTACTTTCAATAAATCTTAAAATTAGTCCCTAGCCTATAGAAGTGTTCATCGGTCGGTCGGGGTCGGTTTTGGGCAAAAACTGCCCTCTAAAAGGAAACTGACATTTTCTTCCGCATGGGTAGAAACCGACCGACGGTAGGTCGGTTCGGTCGGTCGGTTTCGTCGGTTTGTTTTTTAGTTGTAGTTTTATAAAAAAAGCCAAAAACTATATATTAAGGGAGAAAAGAGAAGAAATAGAGAAAAAAAATAACAATAAATGAATAAGAGATGGAGAAGAAGGAGAAGAATGAGAAGAAATCTTGAAAAAATAATAATAAGAAGGAAGAAGGAAGAAGGAAGAAAAATGACTCTTTTTATAGATTGTTGTTTTGTGGATGTGCATAAATATGGAGATCACAAGTTTGAAGTGTTGTTGGTGAGAGAGAAGAAGAAAGAAGAAAGAAGAAGAAATGAAGAAAAGGTTGAAGAGAGAAGAGAGAAGAAGGGAAGGGAGTATGGTGGAAAAATAGAGAAATCCAGAAAGGAGAGAGAGAAAAAAAATAAAAATATATTTTTTATAATAAATAATAATTACCTCCTCGGGAAGAGGAAGAGTGGAAGACCATTAAATTGGTCTTCCTCTTCCCAAGGGAGGAAAGTTGGGCTTTTAAAAAAAAAAGAGAGAAAAGTTGGTAGTATTATATATATATATTTTTTTTTTTAAATTGTACAAATCGGTCGGTCCGTCGTTTTGGGTTCTTATTGAGCTCTCCGACCGACCGACAATCGGTTTTATCAATGGGCAAAACCGACTCCGACTGACTATGTATGAAAACCTACCGACCGACTTCGGTTCGGTCGATTTCGGTCAGTCGGATTGGTTTTCGGTTTCACAATGAACACCCCTACTAGCCTACATTAAGTTTATTGGTAAATTTTTCAAAAAAAAAAATAGTCTCTATTAGTTTTCCTTTTATAAATTTTGAAAACATATTTACATGGTGTCTTTTATTATATGAAAATTATTATTATTATTTAACCAACTTTATTAAAAAATAGCTTTGAAAGACTACTTTTAAGATTTATTAAAAGTACATGGACTAAAATTGGACATTTGAAAGTATTGAGACCAAAATAGAATGAAGCCCAAAGTACAGGGGATTTCTGTACGGATGACCCAATATATTGAGCTCATTGTCTATTGATCGGGTGAATCTTATGAGTTAAAAAGTTTAAAAAATGTTCAGCACAGTGCAAGCACACACCGTCGATGCAAGTAATAAAAGGGAATACTCCTAAGTATCGTCTCCCAAGGGAACAGTGTAACAAAAAGGTGAAATAGAAAAATGTGTTAAAAATTGCAACTTTGGTGACTCCATTGTAAAAACAGTTTGTGGTTGAGTGAGAAACAGTAAAAGACAAAAACTAAAGGATAAATTTATGAGAGTGAGATGGGGCTCAAGAATGCTCATTGCCCTTAAGTTGTGAATTGCTATTTTAAATTTCAATTGCAATTCGTACCTACGCAAACAATTGTAAACTGAATTGCCACTCCAATTCACCTTACAAATTAGCCCTTAGGAGACTAAGTGGGTAACTTATATTTCTATAGCCACTCGAACTTAGATCAACTAGTCCACGTAATTCTTATGGTTTTGGAGTCTTTTGCCCTATGTCTAGGGTAAAGAATAGCTTATGTCTAAGCTCTTGTCTCCATTGTTTGTGCAAAATCTACTCTTCACTAACTCTTTGGGTATTAGCTCCAAGCTTAGTATGCAACCCTAGTTGATCAATCTAGAATTCTAAATTCAATCTACTCAACACAAGCAAACAATTAAAGTGTAGGCTTGGTTGTTTTTGCAATTTAAGCTCAATTCACTTCTTAGGGAATTTATATCCTTGAACCCATAAAAAGGATTTAGCTCATAATTAACTTAAGAGAACATAGGCAATACTTGTGAGTAATCTATGCTAACAAAGGTAAATCAAACATTAGCTTAAAACAGAATTCTAAGGGTTTAAATTAAGTGCTGCCTACGAAGAAATACTAAGAGTAAGGGATCGAAAATGTGGAGCACTGTTAATAACTCAATCGAATAAACATTCCAATTGGAAAAAAAAACCCACGAACAATCTTGCTGGAAAAATAAAATTCAACTTTCATAAAGTAGTTCTTCAATAAAATAGCCTCGGGTGCTTCCAATAACAATAAAATTGAACAAAGTACTATGATCTGTGTACACGCAAGCGCACACGATCAAAGTAATATAAAATGGTATGTGAGTACCAAGTATCGAATCCCAATGGAACGGAGTAACAAAAATATTGTAAGCAAAGTGTAAGGGAAATTGCAACTTGAAAATTAAAATGCAAAAATAAGGTTGGATTGGTGTGTTAAGAAAAATTGCAGAATGTAATTGCAGAATCGAAACATGGCAATAATAGAAATAACCAGAAATTGCAGCATTTAGAAATGGCAATATTTGATAGCAAATTAGATAGACTTAGTGAATAAAAATTCAAAAGGAATTTGGATAAAGATGGGGCTCAAGAATGACATTGTCCTAAGTTGTAATTGCAATTACAATTCCAACCTACTCCACACTCAATTGTAAACCAAAATTGCTTCTCCTATTCACCTTGAATTTAGGGTTTTAGGAGGCTAAGTGAGTGACTTATATGTCTATAATCCCTCTATCTTAGATCATTTGGCTCAACAATTTTATGGGTTTTGGAGTCCTTAATCCTTATGTCTAGGGTAAGGATTGGCTTATGTCTAAGCTCTTTTCTCCATTACTTGCGAAATCCGCTTATCACTAACCCCGTCGGTATTAGATCTAAGCTTGAGTTGCTACCCTAGTTGATCAATCTAGGATCTCAACGAAAATTTATTCAACACAAGCAAACAATTGAGATGTAGGCTTGATTTTTATTGAAATTTAGGCTATAACTACTTCTTAAGGAATTCACATCCTTGAACCCCCTAAAATGTTTTATCTCATATTAAGAATAAAAATATTACAACTAATTTTTGAGAAAAAATTCATATTGGAGTTGTGTAAATTGGATAATTAAGACAATAAATTGTAATGCTATTCTCGGCAAAATTACAAGGAATTCAAGAAGAGATTCTCAATGGGAATTAAAGCAAAGAATCATTAAATTATGGAAATTCATTCAATAATTGTTCAATACCACTCACTCCATTCCAATCGACTCAACCTCCACCAATTTTAGGAAATGATTGGTCTTAACGATTCAAGATCCACTTGAATCATATTGGACAAACAGAAAAAAATGCAGAAAAATTTCAACTTATGACAGAACAATAGCAGCCCATTGAACTTCATGAAAAACAGAATTTTAATTGAGCAAAAATGTAACACAAATGAAGAAATCGAAACAACATCGACTTGGTACTGCTAACACTGTCAGTATTACAAGAAAAAACTCGAAGAAATTTGAAAACAACAGTTGCAACTCCTCGGCAAAACAAGATTTCCAGCAAAGTCCGAAAACATAGTGTAAAAGAAAAATCGAACCACCAGCTGAATTCTCTAAAAAAATCCAATCTACTCCGTCTCTTATTTCCTCCATCTTTTGTAGATATTCCTAGGGTTGAAATTGGCCAAAAATCGCGCTCCAATTCCACCAATTCAGGTGGTAATTTAGTCCTTCCGTAAATGGGTTTTTGAGCCATAATTTTTTTATTTCTTTCTCAAATTCTTCTGCTGTCCAGAATTGCAGAATCACGATTTTGCAATTTCCATGTTTCCTACAAACAAGATTAATTTATTTAGAATTCTATCCCAAATACCGTCATACTTATTTCTTTCTTAAATTGAAGCAATCTTTCACTATTTTCAAATGGTCTTAAATCAAAACAAAATTATTTTAAGCAATTGAGAGTTAAATAAGCCTTAATTCTAAGCCTTACCATACTACATCCAAATCTTAAACAATATAGAAACATAATTGAAAACTAAAGGCTAAAGAACAGAACTGGACTTATGAATAAAAGCTCATTGCTTTTCCTCTAGTCTTCAATTGATTAACTCTTTTTTTTCAAGAGAAAGTTATCTTCACAACCCATACCTTCGTTTGGATCGGATTGAGAGCTAAGGATGAGCAGCTTGCTCTCTGAAATCAACGAACAGTAGCTAGAAGAACTTGAAAAAAAAACTAAAAATGCTTAAGTGCCCAAGGAAATTAACGTGCTCCACCGAAGGTCTTCTTCCATTTTTATGCTCTTTGAAACTAGGGTTATGGTCTTCTTTAATTTGTCCCAAAATTTATGGAGATCGTGCATAAATCAAGGTCATTGATTTCCTTCCTTAAATGCATCAGCCATGGACTTTAGTTCTTTCCATATCTGTTGTTGTTCGATTGCCAAATCTTATTGCAATTGCAATAAAAAATTGCAATTCTCCAATGTCCAACATCCAAACATAACTTTTAGTATTTCTTTCATTCTTTTTACTCCACTTTCTTACCAAGTTCATTTTTCACAGAACTACTGATTTTTCCATGATTTCCTAACTTCTTCACACAACTTCTATGGATTTCCAAGTATAACTTAAGTCTATTAGAGCTAAATAAGCCTCAATACTGAGGCTTATCATCTATCTAACTCACGCATTCAAAATAAGGTTATTTAACCTTTTGCCGATGTCAGCATTTAAAGCGAAATGTTCGATTTGCCTCATAAAGAGCTTGTGATGGTAATGTCGCTCTTGTGAAGGCTCACGCGCATGATCTCATGTGGACAAAACGCGAACGAAAGCGAGAGTCACATTTTTCTTGATTTTTCTATATGGGTTGTCAACTTGTATCGATCTTGTCCTCATCCACACTTAAGCTCTCATTTTATCACAATGCGCGTGAGCGCGAGCAATTTATATATATATATATATATATATATATATATATTATGTACACAAATTAATATCCTTACAATTAATAGCATAATCAGATAAAGTGACTTGCGATAGTTTAAAGGAATTTTTGAACTAGAAATTAAGAGCACAATCAAATTAATTTAATTAAAACCACCACCACCAACCTTTCAAATCAATTTAAATTTGTTGATATAAAGAGTGATTTAAGCCAATTCAAAGATTTTAGGGTTAAATTAAAAAGCCCACTGTTATGGGGGTGTTTGGCGAGCAGAGTTGAGTTGAGTTAGGCATTGTTGAGTTGAGTTGGAAAGAGTTAATGAGCAACACTTTGTAAAATGGAAACTACGTGAAATTATTCAAAATGGTGGAGAGTTAATTACTCAAAATAGTTGGGTTGAATTATTTTGTGGGGAGTTGATTTGTTGATGGACCAAACAGGGGAGTTGGGTTTTAAACCCAACTCAAGTCAGTGGGCCAAACACCTCCTAAAAGCGTAATTGGGGTTTGAGCTATGAGATTTGTTGGGCCATGAGCTTTGAATGATAGGGTAGTAGTAATTGGGTTGGAAACAATGTTTAACTTATTTTCGATTTAGTTTGGTTTATTTGATTTTCTTAGATGTCAAATCGTGAATCAAACAGAAAATTTTCTTCTTAATAAAATTAAACGAAGAAATCAATTTTTTTTTTTTAAAAAGAATATGAATATTTTTTAAATAAAGAGCAAAGTTTAGGAATTTTTTTTTTTATAATTTAACCTAATTTTTTAAATCTAAAGTTGAGCTTAAGATTTAAAATAATCGATACGTACTATACATACAAGGTGCTAGTTTATGAAAGATATTGGATTTTCAATCATGAATCATGATGAACATATTATTTAGTCCATAAAAATTATATTTTGAAGTTGGTTAAAATGTCATTTTAGTCCCTATACTTTAGGTTTCATTCCATTTTGGTCATTGTACTTTCAAATGTCCAATTTTAGTTCCTGTACTTTTAATAAATTTTAAAATTAATCCTTTGAAGTTAATTTTTAACTAAATTGGTTAAATAATAATAATAATTTTAAGACACCATATGAATATGTTTCTAAAATTTATAAAGGAAAAACTAATAGAGATTAAATATTTTTTGAAAAATTTAACAATAAATTTACTATAGGGATTAATTTTAAAATTTATTGAAAGTATAGAGACCAAAATTAAACATTTAAAATACAAGAAAATTTCTAATTATATATGTGTGTGTATACGTGTATATACATGTCATTTAAAGTTTTATTGTTAATGATTTAGATAATTGGATATGTTTGAATTATATAGTTAAATATTTGAATTATATGTATGGATTAATTAGATAATTTGATATGAAATATTGTTTTGTTTCTATTACGAAGTTTAAGAATTTTATCTTTAAATAGAAAATTAACTACTTAAATGAAGATTTTTCATGAATAAATAACAATCTAAGTGAAAAATAATAGATATTTCTCATGGAATGTTAACTATTTGAAAATTTATCAAAAAGATTATTTGATTCAATTGAAATTGAAAAAAAAAAAGAAAAACAACTAAACGGGAAATAATTCCCCAGGGAGAATCTCCGCCCTAATCCCGCAAAATTTAACGGGAAATTTCACAGGGATACGGATTAAAATGGGGGGCAGAGACGGGGATGGAAAAGGTATTGTGGACATCTTTAACAAGAATCTAAAGTACAAGACCAAAATAATATTTAAACCTTTATGAGTTGTTTGGGACGTAGATTATAATAAAATGTGTTTAATAACCTGTGAAATATTATGCATCTCAAACATAGACTATTATAACTTTAGACTAAACAACTCTGTATTTTAAACAATATTATATAATTCCACAGATTATTATAATTTAGATACTATTATAACTCATGTTATTATAACTCACTCAGTACTTCAAAGAGCTTCTTAAAATTTCGTTTGAATATTGAGTTTGATTACAAATAGAAGTTTCTTATAAAAAAAAGAGAGAGAGAGAGAGATTACAATAATAAGTCTTCTAAAAATAATAAAGTATAAAATAAATATAAACAGAACTGAAAAAATTAAAAGAAATTTACACCTCATGAAAAATATTTTGGAGAGGAGAAAAGAAAAATACAAAAAGAGATGAATAAAATATCTGTATCTCTCGATCTGAAAATAATATATTGACCGCACGATCACAATACACATATATTTCCGACTGGTCAAAGGTGGTGATACGCATATTCACCGGTCGCCGTTCACCGTTCGCCGGAAGAATCGCGGCAGCACAACGGGCTTTCTCCGATGGCGTTCTCTTTGGTTACCATGCAATGCCCCTCTGTTCTTCACCTTCGAGCCCTTCCTAAAAGTTTTGCAAATCAAAGTTCAATTTCCTTTCGATATTTACCTACGAAATTCAGCCATAGGAAATCCTTATCAATTCGATCGGTTTCAGTCCCAGGTATGCCTCTTTTTCGATTTTCCCCTCTGTTTTCCTCCTTGATTTTTGGATATTATACTTGACTGTAATACCGTAGTTCATCGATGTATGGTTTGGGTAAAAATTAGTCAGGGATTTTCTCTTTTTGGATTGGATTCGAAGTATGAATTTCTGAAGAACCTGAAATTCGAGTTATTTTTTTGATTAATTAGACATAGGATTCAGGTATTGATTGCTTGGAATTGAAATTGTTGGCTGGTGTAAGCTTTATATTGAAATTAAGTAACAGAATTTTGGGGATTTCTTATTTTGTTACATGGAAAATAAATTTCCGTTACTTGGACTGTCGACTTGTTTGTGAGTTTTAATTTGAGTTCCTGTTGGTGATATACAAATCATGAATTTACGTCTTTGTTTTGTTCTAATGCCTGAATGTAGGATGGATTGATCTTCATGTGGGGGCAAAGATGTTCATTATTTCTCGTGTTTGGTAGCATTGATCGTTTATTCTCTTTAGACATCTTCAGATGCAATATTATTTGTGGTTTTCTTTATGGCACTTACCCTTTGCGGCTTACTACAGATCAAAAGATAAAACCTATTGAATCTTTCATTACAGTTTTTGCATATGAAATATGATGAGTATATTATGTTTATGATCAAAGTTTAGCTTTTAATCTTATTTTCTTAACATGTAAATTTTGATTAAACAGCTGCTCCAGCATCTGAGGGTATAGCACCAGCTATCTCATTAACAGACAATGCATTGAAACACTTGAATAAAATGAGATCTGAACGTAATGAAGATCTGTGCTTAAGAATTGGTGTCAGGCAGGGTGGATGCTCTGGTATGTCCTACGCGATGGAGTTTGAGAACAGGGCAAATGCTAGACCTGATGACTCAATCATAGAATATAACGGTTTTGTGATTGGTAAGAGTTATAGCTTCATTGTTTTCACTCTGAAATCTGAATTTCTAGTGAGGTTTTAAATAATAGTGTAACTGTTTGAAGAAATCCTTTTTGAATGCATTATATCTGTAGATGATCATTGTATTTGTGAATTCAGCAATGCTCTTAGCTCTTAAAGAAAACGGTGGAATATCTAAATTCAGTTTTGCATATTTTTGGATTGATACTTTCTTTCCCGGGAATGGTAGAGGGGAAGTTTGCAATTTTTCTTAGGATGAAAGAAGCTTACTCTTTTATGCATTCAGATATCGATCGGTATTTCTTGATCCATATGTCATAAATTTGAAGAACTAGTACAAGAATAAGTTTACCCTATAGTTCATGATTTATCTCTTGGACACTGCAATGACTTGAATTATTAGATATCAGTAATTTCTTATGCTACTGAGATGCATGTTGTGCAACTTTTGTCAAATATATTGTTCTTTTATGCATACTGTTTGACATAAACTTGTATGTTGTTTCATTCCTTTATAATTGCTCGCTACTCTATTGATGAAGGAACTTAAGCATCTTTTAGTGAACTATGAAAGTATCTTTTTGTCTACTTCATTTTCCACTGTGCCCTTTACGATGTAGCCTCCACGACGAATTTGAGTTCACTTTTATTGTTTCCTCTATAGCTTGAGCTTCTGATACAAACTTCCCTCTCTCCTTGTCCTGCAGTATGCGATCCCAAGAGCCTACTTTTCTTGTTTGGAATGCAATTGGACTACAGCGATGCACTTATTGGTGGGGGCTTCTCTTTCAAGAACCCAAATGCTACACAAACTTGTGGTTGTGGAAAATCATTTGCCGCAGAAATGTAGGATCATCATTTGTATATTTGAATGGTTCAACAAAAACTTGATAGTTTTATGTTAAAGAAAACTTAGAATGTGTAAAAACTCTTAGTTTGCTTGACCATTGATCCTAATAGTATACCTTCTATTACAAGTATTTTGTTGGTGATATTTCTGCTTTAACCCTTCTCGAAAAGGAAATTAGCTCTTCCTGCTTAGTTTCTTTTACATTCTGTATTTGTTGGATAAAAAATTATAGAACTTAGTATTTATTAATCAAACCATTTAGTTTTTGAAAATTATACTTGTTTTCTCATAAATTCTTTCCACTTGTTTTTATCTTTTTTAAGGAAACATTTGAATTCTTAGTCAAATTCCAAAGGCAAAAACAAGTTTTTTAAAAATTACTTTTTTTTTTTAGTTTTCAAAATGTGGCGTAGATTTTAAAAACATTTGTAGATTACAAAACAAAACACAAAGGTGAAAGTAGGGTTTATATGCCTAAGTTTCAAAAACCCAAAACTAAAAATCAAATGGTCATCAAACGGTCCATAGAAACTAAGGGGCTGTTTGGGGCAATAACAAGGGTTATAATAGTCTGTGGGTTATAATAGTCTGTGAAATAATATAATATTGTTTAAAATGCATAGTTGTTTAGTCTTAGGTTATAATAGTTTGTGTTTGAGGTGCAGAGTATTCCATGGGTTATTATAACACAGGTTATTATAACTCTTGCCCCAAACAGCCCCTAAGAATTTATTTGAACCAGGAAAATGTTCGTTTGTGTTGGTATAATATCAACTCTCATGTAAAAAGACACCATTCTTTTGAATTACACAAATTACAACTTTACCAAGCAATAATATCAAAATCATATAAATTATACACTATTTTTGTCACCATAATTCACTTATATTTATGTTTTGTTGATTGATACGACTATTTTAGATGACATGCTTTATATTGTCATTTTTTTTTTAATTTTTATCTCTAATTTAATAATTATGTTTTATTCATTGAGTTATGCTTGAATGATATTTTACATTATCAATCTTATATAAAAAAAAATAGATAAGATTTACTTATTTTAGATTTAAGTTCTATTTTAATTCTTAAATTATTAAGATGTTTTTAAAATTGCAGCACTTGTTCAAACTAAATTTGACCCACATACCCCGATCTATTGTGAATATGGCATATGTAAATGCCCATTCCACATGCCCATTTGTTATCCATGCCAAGTGGCATTTTCTCCATAGCTAAAGTGTCTTCTAAAGGCCATAGATTGGTGTCCAAATGTACCACATCATCCTCTCTTAAATTGCCTATAAATAGAGAGATTTTTGGAAAAGAAAATATACCAATTTTTCCTCCCATTTTCTTTAATTTTTGTGTTTTTAATTTGCCAATCTCCACTTTCTTTATACTATATATATATATATTCTTTTTATATTTCATCTTTTGTATTATTATTATTATTATTATTATTATTATTATTATTATTATTATTATATGTTTTGGTAAAGTTTTGGTGCCCGGTTTCGCCTCTCAATTTTACAACACGTTATCAGCACGAATCTCTGTCATTTTTCCCGCTAAAGGTAAGTCTTATAGGTAAGCCATTTTTACGCATTTGGTTTATGTTAAATTTCTAATATAAATATATATTATTATTTTGATAGTGTTATTATGGCAAACCTTACAAAGCTAGAATTTGCGGCCCTGGATATTAATGGAAATAACTACTTGTCATGGATCATTGACGCTGAGGTCCATTTAGATTCTATGAATCTTGGAGAAACAATTAAAGAAGGAAATGATGCATCAAATCAAGAAAAAGCAAAAGCCCTGATCTTCCTTCGCCATCATCTTCACGAGGGATTGAAAATGGAGTATCTTACAATAAAAAATCCCTACGTTCTATGGCAAGGTTTGAAAGAAAGGTACGATCATCAAAAAACAGTTATTCTTCCAAAAGCTCGTTATGATTGGATGCATCTAAGGTTGCAGGACTTTAAATCAGTAAGTGAGTATAATTCCGCACTCTTCAGAATTAGTTCAAAATTAAAATTATGCGGAGAAAAGATTACTGATGTTGATATGTTAGAGAAGACATTTTCCACTTTTCATGTCTCGAATATGCTCCTGCAGCAGCAATATCGAGAGAAGGGTTTTGCAAAATATTCTGAACTTATCTCATGTCTTCTCGTTGCTGAACAAAATAACGAGTTATTGATGAAAAATCACGAATCCCGACCAACTGGAGCAACACCATTCCCTGAAGTGAATGTTGTGAATTTTAATAACCGTGGTCGAGGTCGTGGTCGTGGTCGAGGTCGGGACCGCAGTAGAGGAAGAAATACCTATTTTCGTGGTGGGCATTATAATTTTAAGAAACCCACACGAAGTGATGATCATAAAGGAAAGGCTCCACAAGATAGAAGTTCAAAAGGTGATGAACATAAATGTTTCCGGTGCGGAATGACTGGGCACTGGTCACGTACCTATCGTACGTCAAAACACCTTGTTGATCTCTATCAAGATTCCCTGAAGGAAAAAGGAAAAGGAAAGAATGTGGAGGTAAATCTTGCCATTCAAGAAGATGATGTGTTTGACCCCTCCAATATGATGCATCTTGATGTAGCTGATTATTTTGAATCTCCTGGAGAGAGAATTGATGCAATCAAACAAGTAGAGGATGATTTGTATGAAAATATATAATTAAATACTGTTTAGTATATTTTTGTTGTTGTTTTGTTTGTATATATATTTAAGACTCTTTGTAATCGTTTTTCTTTTCTTTTCAATGAAGAAATATGAACAATTTCAATATGTTGAGTAATTCGAAAATGAGCAATGAGAATTTATGTCTGGCAGACTGCGCAACTATGCACACGATACTCATAAATATAAAATATTTTACTAGATTGACAATGCTGGAAGCAAAAGTCAATACTATATCAGGTTCTGCAAATCTGATTGAAGGTTTTGGAAATGCAAACTTTATTTTGCCTAGAGGAACAAGATTTACAATTAATAATGCTCTGTTCTCTAGCAAATCGAAAAGAAACTTATTAAGTTTTAAAGATATACGTGAAAATAATTATCATGTTGAAACTGATTGTAAAAATAATATAGAGTGTCTCTATATAACATCTATTGTTTCACATGAAAAACGTATATTAGAAACACTGCCTGCTTTTTCTTCTGGATTATACTATACTCATATACGAGTAATCGAAAGTTATGCAATAATGAACCCAAAGTTCATGAATCCAGAAATATTCAGTGTTTGGCATGATCGATTGGGTCATCCAGGGTCAATAATGATGAGAAAAATTATTGAGAATTCACATGAACATCCTTTAAAGAGCCAGAAGATTCTTCAATCCAATGAGTTGTCATGTGATGCTTGTTCTCAAGGGAAATTAATTATTAAACCATCACCAGCTAAAGTGGGGATTGAATCACCTGCATTTTTAGAGCGAATTCAAGGTGATATTTGTGGACCTATTAACCCACCAAGTGGTCCATTTAGATATTTTATGGTATTAATTGACGCATCCAGCAGATGGTCACATGTATGCTTATTATCAAGTCGAAATCTTGCATTTGTAAGATTACTTGCTCAAATAATTAAGTTAAAAGCACAATTTCCTGATAATACAATTAAGACCATTCGACTTGATAATGCTGGTGAATTTACATCCCAAACTTTTAATAATTATTGTATGTCAATTGGGATAAGTGTTGAACATCCTGTAGCTCACGTTCATACACAAAATGGTCTAGCAGAATCATTTATAAAACGTCTGCAACTAATTGCAAGACCATTGCTTATGAGAGCTAAACTTCCTACATCGGTATGGGGTCATGCTATTTTGCATGCTGCATCACTGGCACGTATTAGGCCAGTAGCTTATAATAAATACTCCCCAATGCAATTAGCTTATGGCCAGCAGCCAAATATTTCCCATCTAAGAATTTTTGGATGTGCAGTATATGTACCGATTGCTCCACCACAACGTACTAAGATGGGTCCTCAAAGGAGGTTAGGAATATATGTTGGTTTTGATTCCCCATCAATTATTAAATATCTTGAACCCCTGACGGGTGATGTATTTACTGCACAATTTGCTGATTGTCATTTTAATGAGACAAATTTTCCAACATTAGGGGGAGGAATTAAGAAGTTGGAAAAAGAAATTACATGGAATGCATCGTTATTATCTCATTTAGATTCTCGTAGAAATCAATGTGAACTTGAAGTTCAAAAGATAATTCATTTGCAAAATATAGCAAATCAACTACCATATGCATTCACAGATACTAAAAGTGTGACTAAATCATATATACCAGCTGCAAATGCTCCATCAAAAGTTGATATCCCAAAGGAACAAGTTGTCAATAATGAGTCTGGAGCACGCCAGAAGCGTGGTAGACCAATAGGTTCTAAAGATAAAAATCCTCGAAAAAGAAAAGTAGTTGAGAATCAAAATGATTCGATAAAATGTATGGATGTTCCAGAAGAAATCCAGAATACAACTACTCAAAAGAGTATTGGTGAAAATCAAACGCTTGAGGATAATAATGAAATTTCTATAAACTATGTTACAACAGGAAAGAGATGGAACCGAAATGATATCATTATTGACAACATTTTTTTCTTATAATGTTGCTCACGATATTATTCATGAAAGTGACGATTTTGACCCAAAATCTATCGTAGAATGTCAACGTAGAAAGGATTGGCTGAAGTGGAAAGAAACAATCCAAGCAGAGTTGAACTCACTTTCAAAACGTGAGGTTTTTTGACCAGTAGTCCCAACACCGGAAAACGTCAAACCTGTGGGATATAAATGGGTATTTGTAAGGAAAAGAAATAAAAAGAATGAAGTCACAAGATATAAAGCGAGACTTGTTGCACAAGGATTCTCGCAAAGGCCTGGTATTGATTATGAGGAGACATATTCTCCTGTGGTGGATGCAATAACGCTAAGATATTTGATTGGTCTGACTGTATATGAAAAGCTTGATATGCATCTAATGGATGTAGTCACGGCGTATTTATATGGATCTCTGGATAATGACATTTATATGAAAATCCTGGAAGGATTTAAAATACCAGAAACGTATGAACCAAGTTCTCGGGAATTGTATTCAATAAAGTTACAGAGATCATTATATGGATTAAAACAATCAGGACGAATGTGGTATAATCGCCTGAGTGAATATCTGTTGAAAGAAGGATACCAAAATAATCCAATATGTCCGTGCGTTTTTATAAAGAAATCTCAGTCAAGATTTGCTATTATAACTGTATATGTTGATGACTTAAATATAATTGGAACTCCTGAAGAGTTATCCAAGGCAATAGAATATCTTAAGAAAGAATTCGAGATGAAAGATCTTGGAAAAACAAAATTTTGCCTTGGTTTGCAAATTGAACATTTAGCAGATGGGATATTTGTTCATCAATCAACTTATACAGAGAAAATCTTAAAAAGATTCTATATGGATAAAGCACATCCATTGAACATTCCAATGGAAGTTCGTTCACTGGATATAAAGAAAGATATATTTCGACCTCGAGATGACAATGAATAACTACTTGGTCCTGAAGTACCATATCTTAGTGCAATTGGTGCACTTATGTATTTGGCTAATAACACAAGAACAGATATTGCATTTTCAATAAATTTATTAGCTAGATATAGTTCATGTCCTACAAAAAGACATTGGAACGGAGTTAAGCATGTACTCCGATATCTTCGAGGGACAGTTGATATGGGTTTATTTTATTCTAACAAATCAAAGTATGATCTAGTTGGTTATGCAGATTCTGGTTATCTATCTGACCCACACAAAGCTAGATCTCAGACATGTTATCTATTCACATGTGGAGGAACTGCTATATCGTGGCGATCAGTGAAACAGACTATAACGGCCACTTCTTCAAATCATGCTGAAATCCTCGCTATTCATGAAGCAAGTCGATAATGTGTATGGCTAAGATCGATGACACAACACATTCATCAGACATGTGGCTTGTCTTCAAGTAAACCTCTTCCAACGATGTTATACGAAGACAACACAGCATGTATAGCTCAAATCAAGGGAGGATATATCAAAGGAGATATAACAAAGCATATCTCACCAAAGCTCTTCTATACTCATGATCTTGAAGAAAATGGCGATATCACTGTACAACAAATTTGTTCAAAAGATAACCTGGCTGACTTATTTACAAAGGCATTACCAACTGCAACCTTCGATAAATTAGTATATAGCATTGGAATGCGGCGACTCAAAGACTTTAAGTGATGTCTCCATGAGGGGGAGTGAATGTATTATAGTAAACTATATAAAATATGTACTCTTTTTCCTTCATTAGGGTTTTTCTTCCCATTGGGTTTTTCCCTAGTAAGGTTTTAACGAGGCATATTTTATATAAATGGGCATTTAAGGGGGAGTATTGTGAATATGACATATGTAAATGCCCATTCCACATGCCCATTTGTTATCCATGCCAAGTGGCATTTTCTCCATAGCCAAAGTGTCTTCTAAAGGCCATAGATTGGTGTCTAAATGTACCACATCATCCTCTCTTAAATTGCCTATAAATAGAGAGATTTTTGGAAAAGAAAATATACCAATTTTTCCTCCCATTTTCTCTAATTTTTGTGTTTTTAATTTGCCATAAATCTCCACTTTCTTTATACTATATATATATATATTCTTTTTATATTTCATCTTTTGTATTATTATTATTATTATTATTATTATATGTTTTGGTAAAGTTTTGGTGCCCGATTTCGCCTCTCAATTTTACAACACGATCGAACTTTTCTTTCAAAAAAAATTAAAGGGCAGGTGCAGGTTGATTGTGTGTGCACTAGTTTTCACTAGATCATATCCATCCACTTAGAAAATTAATGTAAAACAATCCAACGGTGGTGATTCGAAGTAGACCGACTAATGAGGAGCAGGCTCCACCGAACCATTTCTCTTCTAGCAGAGTTCCAAAGACGATCCTCCTGAAACGAGGGCTCACTCCTAATATATCCGACTTCCAATCCTCAAAACGATTCAACGAAGCACCAGAAGAAAGGGTGTAATCTGAGCTCCCACCATGGCTTTCTCTTCTCGTCTCTTGTCCAAATCGAAGCAGGTCTGCTCTTTTCCGTCCTGGATCGCCCCCGTTTACCCTACTTTTCGTTCTCCCCGATTCTTCTGCTTTAAATCATCTTTTAGGGATTGATATGTATGGGTGCTTTGTATGTCATTTCGTATTGGTGTTTTGATCTTCGCTTTTTCGTTTTTTTATTCGGAAATGGAACTTATTATTAGCAAATACTCCTATGGATCCTGAAAATGGTCAAATGTTCATCAATTTCTCCCTCCCCCCAATTCGATTTTTTCTTCTTGGCTCTTGTAATTTGCTACGTTCTGAAGGTGTCGGATTTTTTAACCGTTTATTTAGGATCTGGGATTTTAGGGTTTCTTTGGATGATGTAATGTATGCAGGTTGCCGTGGATTTTTCTAACGTTAAAATGTTGGCCGTATTGTTTGGACATTGTAATTCTGATCTTATAGGGCAAATGTTTTTTTTTAGTATATCTTGCTTAGAGGCGTAATGATCATTGAATCAGCTGCTCAACGTGTGTTTTTTGTGCCCTTTTATTGTTACAGGTGCTTGGCAGTCAAAGTATCTTACATCAGGGGCATGCTATTCCTGTTCGTCACTTCGCGAAAGAGGCTGCTCGGCCTGCTCTGAAGGGAGATGGTGAGGCAAATATGCTCAATTAGTGAGAAATAGGGAGGGAGAGAGAGAGCTATGAAGTTTGGTTTATGTCTATCACACAGTTGTAGTTAAGTCGTTAAGGAATCATACATTAATGATAAATTATATAGAGAGTTGCGTTAGAATGTATATAAAGGCTGTGAAGCTACATGAGTGGTGCATCAAATTCTCTATAAGAAAATTGATCTTAAATTTTCTGTGATTTAATTAATAATGTTTTTTTTAATGTGGGTGTCAAAGAAATGCTGAAGAACATATTTTTGGAAGTGAAAAAGAAATTTGAGACAGCAATTGATGTCTTCCGAAAAGAGAAGATCACAATTGATCCAGATGATCCTGCTGCTGTAGCTCAATACGCAAAGGTCATGAAAATGGCAAGAGAGAAGTGAGTGTTTTTGCATGATTGCCACATTTTCTAGTTAAATCCTCTACGGCTACTTGTGGGTTGACTCCCTATATCATTCTTTGTGCAATTAACTGGTGCAGGGAGGTAGCTGGGTCATTTTATATTTTGAGTATAGTATAGTAATCAAATACCCCTGCCTCAATTTCTACTGACTAGCTCAAAAACAATAAGCTACTGAAGGATGAAGATTATGGGCTGTTGAATTCGACGCATCTAAAATCATATCTAGATATCTTTCACCATATATTTACATATTAGCGTTGGCTATTTTCTGTTGTTAGTTCCTTCTTTTGATGGTCCTTGTCCTCCTGTCCACTTTGCTTAATGAAATTCTGACTCTGCATTCTGTGCAATTTTTTGGACACAATTTTGTTCTAGATGAATTAAAGGAGCATTTGGAGAGTAATGGTGTGATAATCATAAATATTCTTTTAAAGACTCACATTTTGGTGATAATGTTTTTTCTGTGCCATATAAACTGGAAACGGAGTTAAAATTAATCGGTAATAGAAAATAAGTATTTCATGGCTTCAACTATTAAGGGGGAATCACTAATGTCATTTTTTGTTCCACTTACATTATACCTCTTTCTAGGAAAATAGCTACAAAAAATGATACATATAGAATTCTCATTTATTTTTGTGTCCCATGCTGCATTTTTTGAGGCAGCCTTGTTATCTTCATCCTTCTTCATGAAAGTTTAATTTTTATCACATAATGTGTACTTATTAGTACAAGCATAATGGTGAATTTATATTACAAAAATATGTGCAAATGAATGCTGTGTGAGTTACAATTTTAATCCTCTTTTTTCTTCCTTATAGGGCAGATTTATTCTCAGAATCACAGCGAATCAAATACACCATTCAGACACGAACCCAAGACATCCCTGATGCTAGAACATACTTGCTGACGTTGAAGGATATCCGGATTAAGTATGCTCCTCTTTCATGGACTTTGATTTCTTGTCAACATGAGCAATGCATGTCTACATTTCTCTCCTTAGCATGTTAACAGTTGTGATGATATGAATATTTGGGTTTCAAGGGGTTCCAAGATGGACAAGACTTGGAGACTTGGACCAGTATCAATCAATAAAGGCTTGAAAACCTCACCTAAAGGAAATAAAAAAAAGAGTCCAGGCATCCAATACATCTACATGTTGTATAAAAGCTAAAATTTACTAAACACAATCTCGAATTCATCAAATATTAAGCTAAGTTGGTACAAGGATGGATTAGCAGACTTGGTTAATTTTTTACTGAATATGAACATGCATCAGTATCTGACTCAAGCCATAGTTTGAGCCTTAGATTTTTTGGCATGTCAACTTTTTTCAGATTTTTTGGCCTTTTCACTAAATGTTTTCTTCAACCAACCTCCAAAAATCTGTTGTATGGTTCTGGTATGGATTTGTGATAGTATGGAATTATATTTTGGGGTATTTATTGCCCATGCGTTCATTCTTATGCGTAAAACGTGTGACGTCGATCTGATGCCTATTGCCAAGTGCACGAGTTCATTGTTACTGTATACTTTGTTTCTTGATCTTATTCCCATGTATTTTATCAGGAGAGGTCTCAGTGATGAGCTTGGTGCTGAAGCTTTGATGTTTGATGCACTGGAAAAGGTTGAGAAAGAATTGAAGAAACCTCTCTTGAGGAATGACAAGAAAGGAATGTCTCTTCTTATGGCTGAGTTTGACAAAATCAATCAAAAGTATAATTCTAATTTCTTATATTTTCTGTTTATTTTGGCCCCATTCCAAAAAGTTAGAGTGGTTTATAAACAAATGGTTATTATATAGTGATGGATAATATATATATGTATAAAAGATTGCCATCTACAACGAAACGTTTTGTCAGAAAATAGAAGCCTTCATGCTCCCATTGTGGATAAATGACATGTTCATCATCCTTCTATTTTTGTTTTCGTGGAAACTACGTTACAGATGTGAACAAAACATTATGGAAAATTACCATAAGATAGAGCAGTGGATTAAATACTAATTGATGAATTAAAAAGAACGTAGTAAATATAGTTATACAAAGTTTTAGTGTAGAATGATATTCATTTTTATTATTTGTGCACTTGTGTGTCTATTTGGTGTCAGAGCTGGTTGCACCTGGTAGTGAAGCAAAAAGATACCCACCTATTAGATTTATTTTCTAATTTGACTTGGACACTAGCTTTTAGCTATCCTACTACATACATACGGTTAAACAATCTTTCCTTGGGGATATGATATACAGTATTGAAGACATCGTTCTAATGTTTTTTTGGATCAGGCTTGGGATCCGGAGGGAAGATCTGCCCAAGTATGAGGAGCAGTTGGAACTTAAAATTTCAAAGGCGCAGTTGGAAGAGCTGAAGAAAGATGCTGTTGAGGCAATGGACACTCAAAAGAAGCGGTATGTAGTTTGTGGTTTGTGATAATTAATATGCTGCAAAAAACTTTGAGTCTTAGCTGATAGTTTAGTTTCCAGCAGACAATTCTGTGCTGCCTTCTATTTATAGTTTGAATGAGTGACTGTTTTCACTTTTCACAGTCGCATTCATTAGCCAGATAGATTTTATATAGATAGGGCCGAAAAAAAGTGTTCTCTAGAAGTATAATCTGGCTTGTATTTGGTTGGCATTATTGTAGATTTTGTTGGCTCTTATCGAATATTTTCTTTGTTTTCAGTGAGGAGTTTAAAGACGAGGAAATGGTGGATACGAAGTCGTTAGACGTGAGAAACTTCCTGTAGATTTCCAAATCGTTTTCCATTTGTTTTCTGGTTGAGAAAAAGCTGTCAACTGAAACCGATTCGGCTGTTTTTGAACACCGGGATAGCTTTAATAAGAAAAGCACCTCTGATATTGGGAGTGCATCATTTGGCTGATGTGTGTTCCCAACTTTTTTTTTTTTTTTTTGTAATTCAACCTTACTATGTTACATTGTCAGGTGATAACTGGATGGATATTGTCCAGAAATTTGCATTCAATCCCGTTTCCAAATCACAACTAAGTTTCTTAATTTTTTTTGTCTGAAGTGTTTTTAGTGTTTGGTGTAGCTCATGTGCGCTAGACAATTCTTTGATCTTATAATCTTTAGTTGTCATGAAATTCATAAGATTTTGAATATTATAATATTTACAATATTTAGTTGTCATGAAATTCTTAAGATTTTAATATTTAGAGCATGTAGCTACGGCCTCGTTTGATAACGTTCATGTTTTCTGTTTTTTGTTCCTAGTTCTCATTTTTCAAGAAACATACATGTTTGATAAACCATCATGTTTTTTGTTTCTAAATTTTTTAGAAACGTTTTTTAAAAAATGGCAGATTTTGAAAAACTTCAAAAAGTAGTTTCTCAAATTCTGTTTCTGTTTTTTTTTTCAAGTTTCATGCATGTATTTCTATTTCTCTTTTTACTCATCTCTCTCTTCTTTCTCTCTTCCATTCTATTTTTTTTTCTTTTAATAATTTTTAATCTTTTTGTTTTTTGATCTATTTCTTTCTATTCGTTCTTTCTTTCATCATAATTTTTTTCTTTTAATAGTTCATTATTTTTATTTTTTATTTTTTCCTTTTTACTTTTCTCTTTTCGTTTATGTTTTTCTCCTCTCTTATTTTCTTATTATCTTTTACTTTACATTAACAAACTTATAGTTATTGTTTTCTATTTAATTCTCTATTATTTTTCTTTTTGGTACAATTTGATTTTTTTATTAAATAAATAAACTAATAAAGTATTTCATGTTTACTATTAAATGTAAAAAATATATATACATTCTCTCTCTTTTTTTATTTTACTTGCGTGTATTATTGGCTAATGCATTTTTAAAAAAAAAATAAAAATAAAGTTTATTATTAAATTAAAGAAATGTGGGTATGTTCGATTGTCTAACTTTAGACAATTTACAAATTCGTCTAATTGAACTAACTCTTGTAAGTCAAAATCGTTCAAGGTGAATCGATTGAAGTGAGAAATAACATTGCAAATCAAATTTGAACAACATTTGAAGGATAAAATTTATTATTATTATTATTATTATTATTATTATTATTATTATTATTAATTAGGTGTTGGGCCTTAATAAAATACTATAACCTCTTTATAATTGTTTTATATTTATTTTAATGCATGTTATATGTTTTATTATAGTATATGTACTAAATTTTATTTTTACCAAAAAACAAGAAACATAAATAGTTATCAAACATGTTTCTGTTTTTAGTTTTTAAGAAACAGAAACAGGTAACGAGAAACAGAAACAGGAAACAAGAAACGAGAAACGATAACGTTATCAAACGGGGCCTACGTTTCTTGATTTCAAATGAGTATACTGTTCTCGTGGCTCTATAGATCAAGTGCTTCATTATTGATTAGATTTTTTCTTTTATTGTACCACCAATATGGGAATGAGAATTTGAACATCTACCTTCTTGAGAGAGAGGAGATACTTTAATGGAAGTTTGTTCATGTTGTGGTATTAGAGCAGTTTGTGTATCAAGTTTTTAAGAAGAAATAGTTTTTCCTGTTTTTGTATTGTAATTTATACCGTGACAATTTTAAGTTCATAGGAATATAATACCACCTTTGAATAAAAGTCATTGGATTGAGAGTCCCAAACTGGTTTAAAGTTGTGAAGTTAAATTTGAGAGTTATGTAGAAATGGTGTTTTGAAATAAATGTTGACAACAAATGTTGACTTATACAATAATAAAACAAGTTTGTTAATTGTGTCACAATCTTTAGTTGATCTTTCTTTCAAGTGAATGAGTCACCCAAACTCCTCGTGTTTGAAATCTAAAAAGATTCCCTTTCACATGTGAGCAGTCAAAAAAGTCTATCAATTAATTCTTTCAAATAAATTAACCATGAGCCTCAACTGGTTCCATGTTGAAAAAGGAAAAAAAAAAAAAAAGCACTCATTATCTTCTTAAAATGCAAATGAATAATAATTGGGGAAAAAACCCTATGAATTACATTTAATGATGGAATAGTCTACATAAAATAAGGGTCAACATCCTAAAGGGAAAAAGGAATACATGTGTAAGAATTGTATTTTCAACCTAAACAATCAAGGAACAAAATCTAAGGCTAATTAGCCATTACTTAATAGCCTTTTCTCGTCTTTTTCTGTCGTTTTTAACCCAATTCTGTGAAGGTTATTGGTTAAACCTTCTTCTTTTTATTTGATTTGTAACCATCATCTTTACTTCGCTTTTTACTGCTCTGATCTTTTTCTTTCCTCTTCCCTGGCTTCTCTGCTTTCGTTTTATTGGATTTTACACTTACAACTCCGCCTGAGGGAATCTTTCCACCACCACCACTTTGCAAAGCACCAGCAAAATCAACTTCTCCGTCCACAATGGCATACTGTTGCAGCATCCCAACATCTAACAATCCCTCATTATTCATTTTCATTTTCTCCTGCGTTTCAGTTCCAGCAAAGAGTTGGTTTAAAAGATGAGGGAGGATGTGTGTGTGTGTGCAGCTGCATCAGAAAAAGAAACATGAATCATACCTCAACTTGTTTTGCGGCTTCATGTAGATCATCATCCACAGTGATCTCATGAGGTTCCAGTGGAATCTGCACGCAAAGTTATGTATTGTATCAATAAATATATCAGTATTCTACTTAAAAACTTGTAACTAGGGGTGAGCATCGGTCGGTCGGGGTCGGTTTTCCACCCCAACCGCCGCCGAACCGACCATATGTCGGTTCGGTCAAGCGATAAATTTTTTTTTTTTGCATACAGCTTAAACCGACTGAACTGACTTCGGTTCGGTCGGTCGGTCTGGGCTGAAAACCGCATCTTTTTTTTTTTTTAATATATTTATTTATTTTAACTTATATATATATATATATATATATATATATATATATATATATATATATATATATATATTATATTTTTTATTTATTAATTTTATTTTATTATTATTCATAATATATCATATATCAAATTTTACCATTTTTGTATTTTATTATTATTATTATATAAATTCGGTCAGTCGGTCGGTCAGTTTTGCATTTTGCAAAACCAACCTTCGACCGATGCCCTCTTTAAACCACCTGACCGATGTCGGTTTGGTCGGTTTCAGTCGGTCGTGTCGGTTTTCGGACTTCCTTTGCTCACCCCTACTTGTAACTTTGTAGTACAATTATTCAATAGTTTCAAATTGCATATAACGTTTCTTTCCATAAGAAGGCACAGCAAGAATGAATTCCCAAAGATACTAAATTTTTACCTCTCTCATACGTGGCATGGTCGATTCTATCTCCTTGGATGCAATTCCATAAAGATACTTATGAAACTTTTTCATGACTTTGATAAAAAGTGACAGTATCTGTTGCCTCTCCAACTTCATTTGTCCCTGTACAAGTAATACAACTTCCAAGAATTGATACGTAACATTTAACAATTAGAATGCCCCCCTCCCCACCACCACGACACACGAAGGAAAACGGGATAACTATACAATGGTCGTAACACTAAAAAATCTGAGAGGATGGCACATCGGATTTGAAAGGGTGTTATTTTATAGAAATTGACAGGATTGTCACGTTCTAAAGACAATCCTCAACATCAAAGTTATCTTTATAGGCTGCAAACTAATTAGATAAAGCAATAAACTACTCACTTTATAGGCTGCAAACTTACCTAGTAACTATAAGCCAATTAACTACAAACGAATTAGTTAAAACAACAAACTACTCAACTAGTTCACTAAACAGTAGACACAACGGCAACTAGTACAAAGAGTAATCAACAGTGGACTAAATTCACAGAGATTGATGAAGTTTATGGTAAAAAAAAAATAGATTTGAAACAATCCTAAAAAGACAAAATGAAATTGAACCTCAATATAAGTAATATTCCGTAACTGCAGTCCGGTACAGAGCAACACAGATGCCTGTGCGTACGACAAAGTAACTGGAAGTTTCTCCATGAAATACAGTTGTGCAAGTAATGGAACAAGATCTAGTATCTGTAAATCAACAGAAAAAAAAAAATAATTTAATGCGATATATCATGCTTTGTATTGTTATGGTTTGGTATGCATAAATTAGATTGCACATAAAAAACTCTCAATGAACTTTCCACGATATGATAAAGTTTAATAGGTAGATTGAGGAACTTCCATTCGTAGGGCGTGAAGAGAATATGAAAATTTTTTATTTTCAAATATGTATGTCCATTGTCCATTAGATTAAAGCAGCCATAAAATTCATTTAAATTTTAGAAGTATGCACATCTTCAATGCATAACTCCTGATATTGAACCCTTTCTGATAACATATGTTTGGAGGTATGAAATCTGTTAGTATTTTGGAACCCATACATACATAAACAAGAGAGAGATGGGGGATGGCAATCTTACCAAGTGGAAATCAACAAGATTGTCTGCATAGGCTTCCAATCGCTTCATATCATGTGCTGACATAAGATATCTGATTGCATTTAAAAATTCTTCTATAGTATCCTCGGAAGCATCTAGTTCCATAAAGTTGATTTTTGGATCCAAGACACTGGGGGATTTTAAGTCAAATTATCAATTGAAGAATAAAAATGCATATGTAGTAGGTAATAATTAAATATACTGACCTCATTGCTAGCTTATATTCCATTCCATGAAAACTAAAACCCAAGAGTCTAATAAACCTTAACCTGAAATCTGCGTGGATCATAAACGTAGAATCAAATACCAAAGATAGCACAGGGGAATAACATTTCTAAATGTAAAAACCTCACCTTGGTAAAATGGACCAAAAAAGCCCATCTGTGCAGTTTCATTAGCTTCAATTTCATCATTGTTCAAAGGCTTTAAGACCATGCATGTATGCTCACCCGTCACAGTACTCTTAATCCATGAAAAGAAAAGGGAAATTATTAGATAGTAAAAAACATTCTTTACCTTCCCTTTTCATGTGAAATCAGCAAATGAAACTGTTCACAATTATCCAACAGTGTAAAATCTAGAATCCAACTCAACTGGAATCTGGCCAATGTAGAATGGGGCAAATTTATGTCTCCTCCAAAAGCGAAAAAGATTCAAAGTGAGTCCAAAGGAAACACCAATGTAGTGAAGCTTCTCAGGTCGTCGTTCACGAAGAGATACCAGCAGGGGAGGAAGATTAGTTCTAGGCTTTATGCTTTCTTCCAATAATGAAATCTGCATGCACGATATCAGAGGTAAGGATAAAACTGACAAAGTCTAGATAAAAATAAAAACAGACAAATACTATTGTTAAAAAGAACTGCTGGCTTTCACAACGCCCATATTGCGATTAACTGGTGAAAGTACTATTTTAGCAATTCTTATTAAAATAAATAAGGTAAAAGTCAACAATGACAGTCACAATGCATCTTGCAAAATTTTTGGTGCCAAGATGAACAAGAATGGAGAAAGATTTTTATTCTTCTGTTGTTAAAATGAGAAATCATTCCAAATGACATTTTTTGTAATAGCATTTTTTCTGGATAAGAAACAGAACATTCATTACCAGAAAGAAAGACACAATAGGGTAACGGGAGAGAAGGCATCAACCCCACACAAAGGGCAAGGAGTTTATGAAAGTAATTATGAAATTTATTATCAGCATTAATTGGATTATCGTGTATAATCCTTCATCTCTCGTAAGGGTCAGTGCTTTCTCTTCCAATACCCCCTCCCCCTTTTTATTCCCTTTTGAGTTTGATAAATATTCCATTCTTATTAAGATAATAATAAAAATGAAGGTACATTGAGAAACTTCAATTCTAGGACATCCAAAATGAAGTCGAGAAATAGACCATTAATTATACAATAGTCCTTTTTCCAACTTGGCTCTCAAAATCCTAATGTTTACCTAAAAAATTTACCACATAATAGCTACAAACAAAAGCATACTAAAAAATAGCTTGCTTCCTCTCGTTCCAACAAAAATAGAACATTATGAAAAATGTGAACCCATGTTAATCCAAAAGCGAAAAAATAAAAATAGTGCAAGAAAGAAGAAACTTATATGCTCCACATTAGAGTCACATAAACAACAATCTGGAGAAAAAAAATAGTAACTCGTTTATGAGTAGTACTCCAAGTCTACTTGAAAACTTTTAGGAAATTTAGCCTATCAAATCATCTAAACTAGAAGCAATGGGACCCCAGTCATGATAGATGAATCCAAATGGTAGTGTATGAGAAATTCTTGAAGAGTCAAAACTCTAATCTCTAAGTAAAATCTTGGTTTTTGGTAGGCAGGATTTTACACAATAGTTATTCTTAAATCATCTAGTGGGAATTACAATAATGCTACAATACGAGATCTCAGTTATAAGGTAATGATACAAGAACTGCCTTCTGAAGAGAGAATTTATAGTTTCAATATCACCTAGTATCTTACAAGAAATTTGTTCATACTGCAACATGTGTTTCTAAATCTACGGTGACGTCATAACAACAATCTTTTATGCAGAGCAATGTTAGCACCTAATTTTTTTTAAAATGCAAAAGATCATATCCTTTAAAATGTATGTGACCTTATGATTTTCATGTAGAAAATTTTGCCAATTATTTCTCGTGGCCATTGATTTTGTTCTTTTTTTTTTAAACAAGAAACGAAGCTTTTCATTGAAAAAATGAAAAGAGACTAATGCTCAAAAGAAACCATTGATTTTGTTCTTGTTATTCATTTCCATAATCAAAGGACTTATTCCTTCCCTAGTTCTAATCTATTTTAAAGTTGTGAACTATCTAGATTGCCATTGCAAGATCTCTGTTGCTATCCACAGAGAATTTCTTGATTGACATCTTTTTTGTTAGCTTTCCAGTTGGGCCTTGGTAGGTGCTCATGTATAACCCAATAAATATGCTTGAAATGAACTTTCATTGAGAATAAATGAAAGAATCAAGGGCATACAAGAATAAAGCCCACAAATAAAGGAGCCAAACTACAGAAAGGGATCCAATCAAGTAAAATAAGACCTAAAGGGTAATCACATAATAACATTGAAACCGAAGCCCAAAAAAAAACATGGAATCTAACAAGGGATCAAAAGTCACCATCACCCGAATAATTTGCAATCACTTACGAGCCAATTTCTTTCAGTGTGGGTACCAGTTAGCCTAGGTATCATTGTTATTGTCAAGATCAGGGTATAATGCCAGAATAAGCAAGTTATCTTCCCGAGTGCACAAATCTAGAGCATCAAAGAGAGATCAAGTGCGAAGGAACATATAACAATGAGGGCTCCCTGAAGAATTTTAATAAAGAATATATAACTCATTGCAGCAATTGCCATGAGAAAACTTGCTCTATATTAATACTTGGTGTTTGCATGACTATCTCTATTAAATTGCTTAATCCAAAGAACTTGCTCTGAATTAGCCATGGCCTTGTGGAGTAGGTTAATACTAAACCACGTTAAAAACTCTGCACTCTTCCCTTTGGTTATTTTTCATGTAATTATACGGTATAATGTATACCTCTAGGTTTTATTGTTACCTTGACAAATTAGAAGCTCTTATGTCTAATTAAATATATAAAGAATGCATAAAATTAAATGGTGGTCAACACAAAAAGAAAACATCTCTTAACTTTTAATTTTAATTAATATGCTTGAAAAAGAGAGTATTTATAATTATGCGACCTTTTCTGCAGCTTCAGTAACTCTAACATGAGCCTGAACGTCCTCATCTGATATTTCAACTTCAGTAATAGGAGCAAACTGACCTTCAAAGTACCTGGTACACAGTGCAGAGAAAAGTTTTAGTAATGGAAAAGAGAAAAAATGAAGTACGGACCTCTTACAAATGAGTGATGCCTTCTTAATATAATGAACTATGAGGTAGTTTGGTAGTTTCCTTAAAGTTCACTGTTTCATTCGTAATTGGATTTTAGTTAATTGATTACTCTATGAATTGAAGCATTAAGCTCCTGAAGGAATTGGGGACTTTGGAACAACTTTATCGAATAGAGATTTCTTGAGGATTCTTGAATAGAAGCTGATAGGTTGCATTATTTTCCTAGTGTTGCTATATTTTATGGGAGATTTATAAGGAACTTTAGTTCTATTGTTTCTTCTTTTTCTTTTTTTATTTTTTAAAAAAAAGAACCAGATTTTATGCAGATAAATGATAGTATTAAAGCAGGAGCAGAAAAAAGAGCATAAAAAACACACAAAACAGAACAAAATTTACAGTAAGAGACTTCAATTGTTCGACATGATTCAAATCAAGTATCAAATAAGTGAAGCAAAATGTCCTCTTAATAATCACGCTTTAAATACTTTTTTTAAGATAAAAAACAAACTTTTCATGAAGAAGTGAAAACTATGATTGTCCTTCCAAGCATCAAGTCAAAAACTATGATTGTCCTTCCAAGCATCAAATCAAGTGACATGACTAAGAGAAGCAGTGTTTTTAAAGGCTCAAGGCGCAAAAAAAGGCACGGGCTTTTTTTTGGTAAGGTGCACTATATATATAAAAAAAAAAAACAAAAAAAAAAAAAATATATATATATATATATATATATATACACACACACATGTAGCGATGCCTTGAATTTGAATTTGTTATATGGGGATTAGTTTAGACTTGGAAAATTATTTATTTCGTAATTTTGGACTTTTTGGGCCTATTTTGTATGAGGGTTTAAGGGAGAGCCATATATAAGCCTCCTAAACTCTTATATGAGGCATCTCTAATAAAAAATAAGTAAGAATCTAAACAATACAATAGAAGCCCTTGTGTTTAGAGTGTTTACAATTTTTTTTAAAAAATAATAACTAACCTAAATGCAAATCTGGACTTAAAAAAAATGAAATTCAATAATCCCTAGAGGCTCGTGGAGCGCGCGCCTCACGGGCTTCATGGAAGGCGCGTGCCTAGGCCGCGCCTTCTTACCAGCGCCTCGCTTCTTTGAGGCGAGGCGCTTCACATGTGCCTTGCGCCTAGGCGCGCGCTTGGGTGCACCTTTTAAAACACTGCAGAGAAGATAGATGGATAGAGAAGTTTAGGATTGGATGGTCTTTGAACAGCAGGCTGAATATTATCCGTATTTCCCTTTCTAGTGGAGCATCACTTCATTGGGGTCTTTTTCAATCAGCTTCCTTTTTCAGTTGCTTGTCTTTAAAGAGATTCGGACACTGCAGGCCTTGTCATTGTGTAAGATGATTTCTAGATCTAAGCTTCTTACAGAGTATTGGGTTTTCCTAGTATACTCTACTTGGGGAATCAAGATTAGTGACATGATTTTTTTGAAACAAGAAACGAGACTTTTCATTGATGTAATGAAAAGAGACTAAATCTAGATAAGTGACATGATTCAAAGAAAAAATCTCCCTAGTCCAACAAGTGTGTTCTTTGTTAAAATTTACTTGATGCTTAAGGGGAAGGCCTAATCTTTATGGTTTCAGCTTTGTTTGGTCCAATAACTTGAAACATTTTTTTTAATGAGAAACTGAGCTTTCATTGAGAAAAAATGAAAGAATACAAAAATGGCATACAACAATAGCTGGAAACATTTCATCTTCTAATTACTATGCGATCAACAGTTCTAAGACAAGGTGTTCATTATATGAGGTTGGAGCAAAACAAATGAATTCTCAACGGTTTAGATTTTCTTGGAAAGAAGTTCGACACCTGGTCACTTCTGTGGGTTCTTTATCAGCTTCTCTCTCAAATCAGATTTATGACTATCTCAAGATTTTTATTGTTCTTTTAGATTGGAGTCATTTTTTGTATTTGTGGTCGGACTCTTGTTTTTTGTATACACTTGTGTTCTTTCATTTTTCTCAATAAAAGCTCAATTTTGGGCTACTTTAGTTGGAACACAGATCGTCCAAACAGCACCAGAAACTTGCCGTCTTTGTTTTCTGATTGCCCATTTACAAAGGAAAAGGAAAACTCTTTAGCTAAATCTGGTCAGGCCTTTCACTTGGGGAATTTGGCTGGAAAGAAATTAGAGTCTTCAACAAGAAGCTCAAATTCATTTAGAATTTTTTGACAACTATCTTTTTAAATAATGTCTCTTGGCGATGGCATAAATGTTATACCTAGTTTATCTTTTCTTTGCGCCACTTAGAAGACCTTCTCGTAACTTCTTTGGCTTGAGTTTTTTTTTAATATCTTTTCTCCTTTTTGTAATTTCATACCATCGAACTTATTCAAGATAAATCGCCAAGGATTCTGGATCTTTATATTTTCATTGTTTTTCCTGCTCATGAACAAATTCTAGAATCAAGAAAAAGAAATATTCAAGATTGTCCACAACTTCTGATCTGTAGAGGGATCAAGATTGTAAAATCAAACTTTGCTCAAAAGTACTAGCATACCTGGTCAAAAGTTCTACTGCTTGCGATCCATATCCAAGCTACAACAATGAAGTTGCACGATTACAAAAGCTTACACAACTTGATGAGCACACTTGTAAATATAGACAGTGCATTACCCTCATGGCACTTGGATGGGTTGCAATCCGTACTATTCGAGCACCAGAAAGACTGGGAAAATTTGCTTCCCGAAACTGTTCACAAAATTTCCATGGTATTTGGTCCCCAAACGGTTGATGACCAGCACTCAAGCTTTTCATTGCAGATTTACGTGAGATTTGTCCTTCAAGGCAAACCTAAATGAAGGAAAGTTGAAATAATTATGAAATTACAAACATAGGAACAATGTCAAGATTTTAGATATCTGATATAAGGCGTGCATATATCTCAGACTATCAAAATCCATTTAGGGGAAGAACAACTAACATCAAGTACGAGACAAAGAGAAGTGAACCTATTACATCTACAACAATTTCTCAAATTCTAGCTTGATTCCATTTATAAAGAGTTGGGATTTCCACAGTGGTGCTTGCATGATGCAGCAAAATAAGAGATATTTCTACTTTCAGCAATAGTTAGTGAAGACTACGAAATTTTACAGCTTTTCTAACTCGGCCGTTTTGATTTGGGCAAGTCCTAGTCTTCTAGACCAAAGCCACGGGAATCCCAACTCTAGAATGACTCTATCTAGACTTTTGCAACATAAGTAACAAAAATTTAGATTTAATTCAAAATTCGTTAACAAAAAGAACAATTTGTGATGCCATACTGCAGACGGTATTCTCTCCCACTTGCTATCTTCCAAGAGGCGGAATGGAAATTAAAATAAATAACCGAGAATGAATTGGGGTTGCACTTATCCAGTGGCTCCCCCCCCCCCCCCCCCCCCCCCCCCCCCAAAAAAAAAAAAAAGATCAGGTAGGTATCAACCTGAATGACGCACAAAATATCTGGGAGTTGATTACTGGTCTCATCAACAGGGCCTGTATTTCCACTGTCAGTAAAAACCAGCTGGTCACAAGAAGGTCAATACACGAAAATGCAATACATACCAAGCAATACAAACAAATGGTGTGCTGGGGCATCTGCCATTAGTTGTAAGTCGTTGGGAGAGTTTTTGTAGTGAGAAGCAACATAAAGAGCCATCATTCGCTGCAAATATCAGAGTACCAGAAAATATAAAGGCACACATGACACAATAACCCAAGTTTCCAACTAACATATCCAACCATGAAATATCTATTCAACATCAAATTACCTGCAAAAACAGCTCACTATCTCTGTGATAGGAAAAGAGTGTGTCTCGATTTACATAGTAGAGGTCACACTCACTTGGTGGAGGCAATCTATTCACCAAAAAACGAGGCAACATATAATTATATTTCTACCATCTAAAGGAAATGGAGGTAAAAAATTTAACCTGATTTTATTTATTTATTATTATTTTTAATAAGAAACCTATTTTATTTTTCATTTTTCTTCTATTCTCCCATTATACAAGTACATTTGAAAGACAACCTAACCTGTTAATAGGCGGGATTGAACTGGTCACATCCAAACAAAGCAACCCATGAAGCCATAGCTCAATGGGATCCCCAGAAGCGTATCTAATAGCTTCACTCAGTTCTATCTTTTTGAATAAACGACCTACATTCATATTTGCGTGAGACATTAGCAAATAAGCCAAAATTGGAATAAAGGATTGTCTAGCAGACACAAAAAAATATGTAAAAATAAATTTTTTTTTTTTTAAATCCTAGTTAAAGCAAAAAGAACATATTTTTCTTCAAGAAATTCATTCTCTATAAAATACTAATTGACCAGGAAAATCACGAAAGTCATTTCTACAGCCTACATGCTCAAGTGAAGATAGAAACCATTATAAATTTTCATCAACTCCAAGGTTAGCAAGATTTTATCTGATCATGACTCGTGAGATCTAAGCAACAGAAATCACAACTATAATACTAACTATTTTCTATTGGAAACAGTTCAACTGGATCAAATTGAAATTTACGGGTCCGTTTGATAACGTTCTCGTTTCTCGTTTCATGTTTCCTATTTCCGTTTCTTGTTTCCTATTTCTTGTTTTTAAAAAACTAAAAACAGAAACATGTTTGATAACTATTTTTGTTTTTTGTTTCTTTAAAAAAAGAAACAGAAACAAACATGTGTTTGATAACTGTTTCTTGTTTCTTGTTTTTTAGTAAAAATAAAATTTAGTACATATAATATAATAAAACATATAACATGCATTAAAATAAATATAAAATAATTATAAAGAGTTTATAGTATTTTATTCAGGCCAAACACAAAATTAATAATAATAATAATAATAATAATAATAAATTTTATCCTTCAAATGTTGTTCAAATTTGATTTGCAATGTCATTTCTCACTCCAATCAATTCACCTTAAATGATTTTGGCTTACACGAGTTAGTTCAATTAGACTAATTTGTAAATTGTCTAAGGTTAGTCAATCAAGCATACCCACATTTCTTTAATTTAATAATAAAATTTATTTTTATTCTTTCTTTAAAAATGTATTGGCCAATAATACACGTAAGTAAAATCAAAAAAAGTGAGAGAGAGAATATATATATATACATTTAATGGTAAACATGAAATACATTATTAGTTTATTTATTTAATAAAAAAAATTAAAATCGTACCAAAAAGGAAAATAATAGAGATTTAAATAGAAAATAATAACTAAAAGCTCGTTAATGGAAAGTAAAAAAAAAAACAAAAAAAGAAAATGAGAGAGGAGAAAAACATAAACGAAAAGAGAAAACAAAAAAGAAAACAAAAAGGAACAATTAAAAGAAAAAAGATTACGATGGAAGAGAGAGAAGAGAGAAGAGAAAGAAATAAATGAAAAAATAAAAATAAAAAAAGAAGACAAAAAAATGAAAGAAAAAAAAGTATTAAAAGAAAAAAAATAGAATGGAAGAGAGAGAAAGAAGAGAGAGGGGAGAGATGGGTGTAGAAAGGGAAAAGATAAATAGTCTTAAATTATTGAACACCAAGGAAATAAATTACCAAATTGTTAGTAGCCACAATGTGAATTGTAAAATCAAGAAATCATGCAAATACTTCGAACCATGTTTCAATCACATGAAGGGGGAAGTACTTTTATAGTCAACAAAATAGAACCGTAAGTTGCATGCTACCACAGAATCCATCAAGTTGGCATGTAGAACTACAAGTCTAGTTCTAAATTACCAGAGAGAGAGCCTTCCACACTCTTATTAGACACCTGGCTTTGCTCCTCCAACTGCTGCAAAAGCTTTAATGACAATGATCGACCAGTACCCTCATACCTTTAGGTGCAGCCAAAGAAAGAAGAAATGTATTACTGATCACTTGAGGATCAGAGGAAACTAGAGAAATCAGGCATTCAAAATGCCTTCAGAGGATTCTTTCTAACATAATACACTACAAGAAACTAAATTATAAATGAGTTAATTAAAAAGAAACAAAGTAATACCCATTCACAGTAGATGAAAGGAAGACCAGGTAAGGACCAAGTAAAGATTTAACAACTGGCAATGGTATGGCTGCAGCTTCATCAACAACCAACAGCTCAACCTGAGAAAGCTTTTCATGCTCCTGTGGTTGTATATACTGCACAACAAATAGAATACAAAAAGGAAAGTGATATATATTTTCCCAAATAGAAATCTAGCATCAAAGCCTATGATGTTATCTCAATAAGAAACAAGCTATATAATTTTTTATCTCGTCACCTAAATTCAAAACTTGCCTCAACAATGGGATAAACGTGTTCTGTACGCAAAAGGACAAAAGAAAAGGTCAGAGAATCTATCAACCTGAATTGTTTGTCTGTGTTGTTTGTAGATATTAATGCGCACTGTTGCTTTCTTGAATTCAGGGTTGGTACTCTTCACCACGTCAAAGTCTATATGTTCCTGTAAACATGTGTAATCTCCACAAGCTAAAATACTAGTAACACAGGTCCAATATGGGTCATTGATGAAAGAGATGAAAGCCACAATGGCCTTTCCCAGAGTATACCCTCAAACACCACAGGAATCAGAAATATCAATTACTAAATAAGATCTTAACGGAAAGAGAATGTGATGATACCACAACTTCTATATAATTGCCAATAGCCCAAGAAAAATGACAGCCTAATGCGAATGAGCGAGAACTCAACAAAGATAAGAAATGTTGTAAAAAAGAGAGTCTGCAGTATTGAAGTTTTATGGCAAGAAACATCATAGCAATACATCATAATGGTTGTGTACTTTAAAAATAGGAAAACATTGACATACTGTCTCAAGATAGACCGTGTCTGACCAACTAAGATTTCAAGCATGAAAGATGATAGGGAAAATTTAGATTTGATACATAACATGACAAGGGCAGTATTTCAGATAACTACAAGGAAAATCGCTTTCCACAAGCAACCAACTTGAAAATGGTATAATTCTAAAACATAAACCCATGAAGTTAGAAAGAAGGAAAAAAAATTAGCTTCATATATATTCAATTGAAACCCCTGAAAAATAATTTTGTGTAATAAGATTTTTCATCAAATTCCTAAGTGATATTAAAGGCATGCCATACAAACGAAACAGAAAACAATCTTACCTTATATTCAAGTGCATTGAGCCCCTTGCAAACAAAATCGAACAATGTTTTCAGATTCTCAGGACTGGGTGCAGTAACAAAAATATTGGAGTACCTTCAAAATAATTACTCTTGTCAAAATACAAAATAGTTTTTACATTTAAAAGTGTATTCGGGTAAATAGATTTTTAAAAAAAATGCTACCCAGCAGCAACAGCCCCAGCAACTGCTAATCCTAAAGCAGCTGATTTGCCCCGACCACGACCAGCAAGCAATGCAACCGTACTTTGAAGTGTCTTGTCCAAAATTGCGTCCAAAAATGTAACAACAGCCCTTCCCTATCAAACATTAAACAAGGACATTCACAATCTAGTCGTGAGTGAAAAATACAGGCAGATAATTATAGAACTAAATTGTAGCAGAGATAATCTAAACCTGGTCCAACGTACAGCACTTCTTTATAAGAGGACCAACAGGGAACTCGTCACTTAGCTGTTCTTTCAAATTCTTAAGGTCCCATTCTCCTTCAGAAAGCCCCTCTGAGTCCTTTGTAATAGAGGGTAAACATTGTTAGATAAATAAGAATTACAAAGAAGAAAAGGTCAATAGAGCTTCAGAGGGGCAAAAAAACAAGAGCAACCTTACTAAATACAACCTTACTTAATATGGGATGTGTAAGAAGTTGGGAGGGAATAACAAGAGATGTAGCAAAAAGAACCAAATCCTGATGAATCATACACGTCCAAGAAAACAAAGGTGAGAACTCTTCCCATAATTTCCATTTCAATAGTGCCTTATCTGATATTTAGAAGGATAGCTCTTCTCAAAATTTCCATTTCATGCATTTGTCCTCTTCATGCATTATTGGATACGTATATGTTATTTAATTGCATGTTTTAAATAATCATCATAGGTCAAGGCTATTTTGGGATGCATTTTTCAAATTACATAAAAATGATTTTTTGGGGGGTCACTTTGCAGTAGCACCTTCAGCAAGATGGGTACCTCATCATTCGCACCTATCACCCTCATTTTTATAATAATTGAATAAGCAGTCTTGTTTTCAAAAACTTAACTAAGTTATTGTTTTTTGTTACACAAAATCATTTCGATACATGCACAATTTTTATCATTTTTACAGGTTCACACATTAACATTATAATTCTGAAATTTTATAACATATACATATTTTTGAAAAATAAACTTTTTCAAGCTACTCTTAGAAAATGAGCTTATCTTAATTCCCCAATGGCAATAAGCAAATCAATTAAGAAACTCTAGCCCTAGCTTTATAACGTTATTTTCAACAATCATACACGTCTCATCTTTTCCATTCAGAATTCATGCAGCTTCTGGTTTCAATTTTAGCCAAGCTCTCTCTCTCATTGTCCACTTCAGTTTCCCTCTATTGCCACAATTCTGAGCCTCCCGATTATTAAGCTCCTTTAAATATTAAGTATGAAGGCATTCAAGAGGATGAAAAATGCATAGAAGCAATCGCCAAATATGAATCTATGTATAACCAAGTAGATACCTACTGGCCCTCCACTAGCATTTCTAACTCATTAGGACATCTATTATAATTGAACAATTAACACCATATCCAGGAAATTCCATTTTTGGCAAAAAATTTCATCAGATGATCTCAAATTTTTTTCACACTGCTTTGAAATTTACAGATGTTGAAATATACCTCTTTCACTGGAACAGGAGTAATTGACCTTATATGGGAAGAAATTGGTAGTATATTCATCTCGTCATCCATTAAAACACATGCTTTGCATGATGCAAGTGATAATAAAAAGCGTTCATTAAAGCGACCAGCTGCCTCCAAATGGGATTCAGTTCGATACCTTCCATGAACATCCTGGCATCAACCATCTGTGAGCTCTTTTTCAAAGAATAAAGAAGCACAATGCAGGGTACAATGACAACTATCATTGTCTGGCAACCAACGAATTGCCAACATTTATATCATAAAATAATAATTAAAAATCTACTCAAAGAGTAAGATCAAACTTCAGACACAGAAAAAACATGCAATATCAGAAGCAAAGGGAACACAAAATTTTCACTGTTTTTTTCTGAAAATGGCACACAAAATCTTAAAGATGTATAATTGCTGAATGTACATAATTCTCTACAAAAAACTGAGCAATCTACAGGGTTTCAAAAAGAAACCACCGTGTCCAAGGCAGGAAAGCTATTACCCATGAAGCACAAACACTTCAGTATCCTTAACAAGACCAAGTACTGTACATGCCAGAAACTCTAACTCCTGTTGGACAATTAAATTAGAGAGTTAAATTTTTCATAATTCTATTTCATTATAATCTTTTTAGCACATGGACGTAAAACAATATGTAAAAGAAAAACTGTAAAAATGTTTGCAAGGTCCTTGGTTTTTTAAGAATGAAAGGAATAGACGTATGTTTGAAGGCTTAGAGAGGGCTTAGAAATTTGCTTGTTCTTATCATTTTGGTTGCTTCAAATGGAGTTTAATAGATAGGAATTTTTGTTATTTTTCCCCTTTTCATATTAACAACGGTTCCAGAGGACCTTTTGGCAACTACTTTGGACAATGATTTCGAAAATTCCCCATCCTCCTTTGAATATCTATACACTACTTCCACTCACAGTCGGAGCTTCTTAGAATGTCCATGAATTCATTGAAACATGAGAAAAATTCAGGTTGACAAAGAATATAGTCCATCAGTTCCCTTAACTGAAACTACGTTGCTATTTATTTTCATTGGAGTGGTTAAGACTCTTTTAACTTGGAAATACAAGAGTTGGTTCGGCTTGATCACATCATTAGCATATTTCTACATAATACTTACACAAAAAAATTGTCTTAAGGCTTTTGGCATTTTTTGTTCTATAAAACCATCTAATTATAAACCCATCAGAACTAGAAGAATAAAATAAAATAGAATCTTTCCTCAAATTACCGTTTGGCCCATTTGTACATCTCACCAATGAATATTCTTTCTGTTTTGTTCTTTTAATTCAGAAATTCAATAATATAGAATAGTAGAAGTGTAGTGATCTAAATAAGAATTCCTCTGGAATCCATTTACATTGTAGTGATTAAAATATACAATTGTTCCTATTTTAGTTGATTTCATTCCATTTCCAATCAACAAATAGAAGTATTAATAATATAAATATACAGGAACTTACATCAACCAAATATTGATACTCCTACGCAAGGATAAAGACTATTATGACTTCACCCATTTAGACGGATTGCCTCTATATAGGATAATGCTAAAAATAAAAGAAATTGTTACAAAAAAACAAGAAAAAGGACCGGTTAGGGTATAGTGGAGTCAACCAGACACATTGATTCAATTTTATAAAGAATGTTTGTTGCTAGATTTCCTATAGATCCTTCAATGTAATTTATAACCTTATATAAAATATATTGCTCCAAATGAGTGCATATGCTTCCGCTGAAAAAAATATTTTAAAAAAAATAGAAACCGCATACCATGACCATGGTGTAAAGACTGGTCAATGAGGATAGGGAACGAAGCAGCAAGATTATTAATCCACCACCTTCCACTGTTTCTATGGTTCTTGCAAGAAGATTCGGTGTCAAAGCTTCAAAATCCTAATACCAGCAAATGATGATTATAAAAAGATAGAGAGGATTTTTAAACGGCCAATAACTAACCATGAGAAAAGCTACATGAAAAAAAATTAAAAAACAAACATTTATGGAGTATGTGATTATCTACCTGAAGTATGCACATGCCAAAGGTATTACCAAGAATCCTTTCTGAATCTTTGTACAAACAATACGTTATTCCTCCAGTTTCAAGAAAAAGAGAAAAAGGATCAACCTTCTCAGGATCCAAAAGCCCCCTCTGCATCAACTTTTTTACTTGCTTTGCACGTTTTTTTCTATGACTGTCCCAAATAATAGACCCACTCAAATATTAAACATATGTTTATCTGAAAATTTCAAGCTAATAATGATTACAAGAAAAAAGTATAACTCTCAGCGTCACAACCTATATCAGTGTCAAAAGAAGTATTGATGTTAATTTGAACAATTTAAAAAACCTAAAACGATTAGTTAATTTTTTAAAGAATCAATATAAGGTCCTTAAACTCCTGGCAAGATGATCATAACACCTTGGGCATGAGTATATATACAACATAACCGACTTTGAGTGCCTTCATATATGTTGCCAATTATTAAAATGTCATTCCAAGTTCATCTAATATTTAAAAATTAATAATAATAAATCCTCAATGTAAACAAGCAAAAAATAAAATGTGCATTATACAGATATACTGTACAGGTATTGGTTACCTAAATGGATCTCTTTAGAACCAAGGAACACTTTTCATGGATATGATGGAAAATTACATAGGTAATATCCAAAGAACAATAACCCAAATAATGTCTACAAAACACAGCCCCTGGCCATTGGAATTCACTAGAACCCACCCACCCCATGTATTACTGCACTGTGTATAAAAACCCAAAAAGGATCAAGAAACTTTGCTAGCTCAAACAGTAGTTCAAATGCTTTGTCTTATCAATTATCATTAATGAAGGTAATCTTTTAAATGAAGAAATAGTATACAGCCAACATGAGCCTATCTCAATGGCTAAATCACCACTTCCTTCCCCTTGAGGTTGGAGCCGGAGGTTCGAATCCCCACCCTTGCCCTAAAAAATTTTGATGAAATAGTATACACACAAAAGAACCACACTTACTTGTTTAATTAAGTTTCAACATTGAAACCTAGCAATTTTCAACACTTATTTATTTGTTCACTTTGAAAGCCAAAAAGTTTGAAAGTTCTACCATTCGAGAACTAACCTGCTGAGTTCAAGTTTATCTCTATAGCACCAAAGCACATTTGGCCTGGATTTTATCGTCGCCTTACTTAACATGTAGTGGAGATTTACTATCTGTAAAAGTCGACAGAAAGCAATCAATCTATGTCATCATTTCACTTATATGAAAGTTCAGGACTCAAATATATAAGCCATTAGCATTCCTACATATTCTCTCGAGTGGAATTCAATACCAAAAATCTACTGGACTAAGTCCAAGTAACCCGCCCAACATCATCAAGGAGAAATACCCAACAATTATAACTCTGAAACAAATAAAAGCGTAAGAAAAAACACCATCTCCCCCAAAAAAAACGTCAGTCTTTCACCGGACTAAGGAATTGCAACAGGAAAATAGAGGTAGGAAGAAGCGTACCTGATCGCGGGACTTGTCACCGATGATGACAAACATGGAGCGGTGCCTCGATTTGACACCATTTTCAATGAGAGTCCTGATACGTTCGTCTACTTTCTTCCTCATTCTTTGATTTCTCTAGCTTCGTAGTATTGTTGCGAAGGTTGTTGTCGAGTTTTCTGTACTTTCTGGTGAAGCTTAAACAGCAGTACTTAGGCTTCCTGAACTTATCTGCGTTCCGAAGGGTTTTTCCATGGTTTAAGTTCGAATTTATAAATATTGACTGGGATTTGAGAGATGGCGTGCCGCGCGCGTGCAGTTTTTTTAGGTTTTTGTAGGATGTTTTTTTTTTTTTTTTTTTTTTTAAATCAAAATAGAGTTAGGAACTTAGGAATCAAACCTCTTTTTTTTTAGTTCAGTAACAAAATAAAACTGAAACAAACTTTAGAGTGTGTTTGAGACGGCAAGCGTGATGTACGAGCTCATGTTAGAAATCAAACTTTCAATTTAAAGCACCGTTGAGTAAATGCTCAATTTGACGGTAAGAGTTTTTAACCTGACAAAATTCAATTGGTCAATGCATTATTTAGACCGAAAGTTTAAATATCATAATAATAATAATAACTCACTATAATGACACTAGTCTTTTATTGGAGACCATTTACTAGTTCATTAATACATAAAAATGAATTTATTGTACTAACAAAAAGGATAATTATGCGCATATTTTCATTTATACTATTACTTGTAGTTGTGTGGGATAAATAATTGTGATGGTAGAAAATCGAACAATCGACATTTGGGATGATAATTGTTGTATTAATTACTAAGCTATGCTCAAATTAGTTGTTCTAGTTGCATGTAAGTTAAGTATTGTTCTACTTTATAATTAGTACGTGTTTGAAGTTTGAATGAGTTCATAATTTACTCATTAAAAATTGATGTGATTTAATAGTTTAGAAACAAATTTCATAAACTTGTTTTATGCTTAATACATATCATAGTCCTAGCTCATATATGGAGATTGAATATGTTATAAAGTCATATAAATTAATTATTTTAAGTTGGTCATGATAGAAGCTAATCTAGACTATAGAGTAATATACATTCTGTTTCAAGTGGTGGATTCTACACACGGAAATTTCATACGATATAATTGCAAAAAGATGGCTTCAACATTGTCATGCCATCAATGTATACCTTCATGGATAAGACACCTATTATAATTTCAAAGGTTGATGATTCAATCTTCTATCTATGCAAGTGTTACAATATTGAAAAAAAAAATCATATTGTTAATTTGTGTTGTAGAGGTTTTTTTTTTTTTTTTTTTAATTAATATTATTATTTTAGTTCAACAACATATGGGGGTATGAATTCAAACATATGACCTTTTGGTTGATCATATAATATCTTAACTTAATGAGCTATGCTCAAGTTGTCCATTGTTGAAAGTTTTAAAAAATCAATAACTTAAATGGATACCATTTTTAACGTCTAAATATAATTAGTTAATCAGATGTTTAGTCCTTGAATTTTTAAGTATGTGTCTATTTGGTCAATTAATTTTTAAATTTGTTTAATAGGTCCTGAACTTTTAGTTTTGTGTCTAATAGGTCTCTAAACTTTAAAACAATGTTTAATAGGTTCTTAAACTTTCAACTGTATGTTTATTTGGTCATTAAATTTTCAATTGTGTCTAATAAGTCATTTGCCTATTTGACATTTTTAAAATTTATGAATTTATTAAACACAAAATTGAAAGTTTAGAGTCTAATTAAACTCAAAATTCAATTTATAATCAATTTTATGTTTAAAAGATCGGTTAATTTTAAAAACTTAAAATACGTCAAAAGTTTACTAGACATAAAATTCAAAATTTTAGAACTTATTTCACATTTTTTATCTTCAGACTTATTAGATACAAAATTAAAAGTTTATAAATTTATTAGATACTTTTTAAAATTGTCAATCCGAACCTAATTCATAGATAAAATATTAATTATCATTTCAAATAATAATGGATTTGGAAGCAACTAAATTTGTAATTGAATTTAACTCATATAATTTAGACAAACGGGTCACCTTTTTGACAAAATCCCCCCATAGGTTCATCCATCGGTCTGCAGCAATGGGTTCAACTTCAACTTCAGCCTTCTCAGTCTGCTCTCAAATTGAGCTTCCCGGACCCAAATTCTCAAGCTACAATGTCCGGCCATCGCCTAGCTATCGATTTACCATTCTTCGGAAGAATTACAACCCAACCTCCAAAAGCTTGTTTCATTCAGTTACGAAAAATTTCCATTCCCCCACTCACAATCCTCCCTTCTCAAACCTCTCTGAATCCGATTCACGTCGTTCTTCCGCACCCCAGAGAAACTTTCCCAAATATGTCGTTGAAAAATTTGTGGGCTTTCTTGTTGGGTCATTTATCTTCATGGGTTGTTTCAATGTAAGATATGCCATTGCATTGCCTGCCCAGACAAGTAGCAAAAGCCCAACAATGGATGAAAAAGCTCATGGTCTAGAGGAGGATAGTGAAGAGGAAATGAGAGAGAGGATCTTGGAGCACGAGCCTAGGAATATTGATACTCTGAAAGCTGTTTTGTGTGGGAAAATGAGGAGTGGAAAGACAGAGGAGGCCATTAAGTATGTTCAGAGGTTGGTTGATCTTGAGCCTGACGAGGTTGATTGGAGGCTTTTGTTGGCTCTATGTTATGAGACAATGGGGCAGCTGGACACGGCTAAAGGATTGTTCATGGAAATTTTGGAGAAGAAGCCACTTTTGGTTAGAGCTCTGCATGTAAGGTTTTTGCTTGACCGCGTGATAGGAAAGTAGATTTCTGTTTCTTTAGATTGGTAGTTTTCGTTTTTATATTATTTGATGTGAGTTAAAGCTGGAAATTTTAGTGTACTTGCTTAAATTAAGATGTTATCGGTATACAGAAACAATATGATGTTTTTCCTTAGAGATTTTACTGGCAAATTTGAACCCTGAACTGACTGAGGGTGGTTGACTGAATTCTTATTATCCGTATACAAAAATAATGTGATGTTTGCATGTAATGCTGACTGTTGAGACACAAGTTTTTGAGCAAGAACTGCTAGAAAATGACTTCTATGAAAACAATTAAGATAGTTTTGCCCTTATTGTTTTATTTTAACTTAAATTACATCAAGCTCACGAAATTTTTTGGATATGTTGTAGTTGTGAAGACCATTTTATATTCTTTAGTCCCATGTATAACATTCAGACATGATTTGATATAAGATAGTGCCTTATAAGCTTTTTTACTCCTCATGGGAAGATACTAATTGATATGTTGGTACGCAATAAAAATTTTAATATTGTGATTTCGTCTGTGAGAATAGTGCCTTCCTAGCTTTTCTAGCTGCAACTTTTTATAGCTTTTCATAATTTCTTGGAGAAGTAAGTTATGTCAATGCATAATTTGTATTCTTTGAACTTGCACTTTCTTCAGGGTCTGGCATTAGTGATGCATAAGAACAACGAAGGTCAATCTGTCTTTGAGATGCTCAATAAGGCTCTAGATATTGCTCGTGATGAGAAAAAAGTTACTGAGCAGAGGAGCATCGGAATACTAATTGCTCAAATGCATGTTGTGAAGGTCACTTGCTACTTATATTTATATGTTCTATGTTTGAAGTTCTATGTTTGAACCAATAACTTTTTGGTTGAATCCATGTTTTTCTTTCTCACTATGTTTAACCTGTGGGGTTTTCCTGCTGCTTAAACTGAATCCATCCACTTAGAATGGTGCAAATGTTTGGATGTTTGGAAACTTATCCGTCTGAGTCACTGACTGGTTATATGCTTTTGAATTGCTCCAAAAAATTGTTAAAAACTGAAATTATGAAAGAGTGGATTGTACATTGACAATCACAGGATAAAATATTTCATCATGTATTCCTATTTTTTGGGTTTAGGTGGTATAACCCTCAAAGTATACTAGAGTTTCTTTCATAAATACTAATCAGTACTGTTTCATGGGTAAAGCTAAAATTTTTCGGGTCAACACAGATTGCTTGGGATTATGGCTAGAGAGAAATCACATAACTTGAATGGAAATGTGGAGATGGCAATGGCAATTTAGATATGGCTTGTTATGTAGACTCTAGAAAGAGTTTCTTTTCTCTCTCTTTAAAATTACTTCTTTATTTATTTATTTTTATTTTTTTATCAATATTGATTGTAGAGCTTTTCTGTAATTATTTTGGGTCTCCAAGTATTGGAGAATGTCTAATCTTCGCCCCTTGATTCTCTGGACTCTTGTCCAACAAAGTAGTTATGTCTTTCAGGGGGAACTGGAGGAGGGCTTGAAGAAGTTTCAATATCTTGTCGATGAAAACCCACGGGATTTTCGGCCCTATCTTTGCCAGGTTCTGACATATTTTGCCGACTTACCTCTTTTACCATAATTTTGGATTAAGGCTTCTCCACTCTACATGTTTAATGCCCCAGCTTACTAGGCTACTTATTTTGTCACATAAATATGGAGGAAACTCTACTTTTACTTGTCAAGAACTAGTGAGTATATTTTGAGACTATTGGCAATCATTTCAATCAATAGAAGGATCTGCACCTAAGATATGGCTGTTTGTACTTGGCATACAAAATAATATAAACAGAGAATTGATGAATGGGAACAATAAAGGGAAAAGAAAAGAAGTATATCTCAGGAGAGGTTTGGACCATTATTTAAAATTTAGCCAAGCATCAAAATCTAATCACTAGCTTTTGGAAGAGGATAATAGTCTTTGAAAAGAGTGCTTGAATGTTAAACTAGGAAGACATGATTGGGTGAAAGGACGAAATACTGAAATGAAGGATATCTAACCATATGCAGTTCTTGCAGGGAATTATATACAGTCTACTGGACAAAAAAAAGGAAGCTGCAGAGCAGTTTGAGACGTATCGGGCCCTTGTGCCTGATGAATTTCCTCAAAGGGAATTTATCAATGATGTCGTGTTGTCAGCTACAACTGCATCACAGGAACAGTTCCAGAAGGAATTTGATGTTGAATTTTCATACAAGAAGTGAAGCAAAGAACAAAGGGGCTCTATGGTTATTAGTTAGAGAGTGTTTTGAATGTGATCATACCAACACCAATGCACCCAATCCTATTAGAACTCTACAGTTAAGTGTGCTTGGGCCATCTCGGGTGGACACTTCGATAGTATTTATTCTGTACCACCTTAAAACTTGTTGAGGGAGTTTATTGGTAGTGAAATCACACTGTAATGGCAAAAATACATACTGAAAATGGAGATGGTATTGCCTGTTTGATGAGAATTAAGAAAAAAAGACACAGCACAGTGGAGCGGTTGCTTTGAATCTAGTTTCTTCATTCAAAATTTAGTTCAGCAATATCAGAGAGGAAACAGACTTGAAATTGAGATGATATTGAGCTGTTTGATGACAATGAACAAGGAAGATAGAGCTCAGTGGAGGGTTGCTTCAACATAGTTATTTATTTTGAATTTTATGTAATTCAGCAATATCATATCAGAGTAAACAAACTGGATTTTATGCTTTACTCTCTCTCTCTCTCTCTCACTGTTTTTTTTCTTTCCTGAAAGTTATGAATATCTGTCTGGGACTTTCATATTCAGTTGATAGAATCTGACACCAGCTTTCTTGGAACAGAGATCTCTATGATTTATGTTTACTATTAATTCTTATCATTGCATTGTTCTTCAGTAGCAGATCTCAATAGAAAAGTTGGGGGTAAGAGGGCGTTTTGATGCACTTAAGAGGTGGCACACTGTTTAATTTATATATGAACTTCGGTTGGAATTTGTCTCTATTGTCAATAGAGATGCAATGATATAAAATAAAGAGAGAATATTCACGGAGTGTTCTGCTAACAGGTTAGATTTATGCAGCTCGAGGTTAAGAAGTCGAGCTTATATTTAGTATGTAAGTTTGCTTGTTTTAGATAACAAATTTGTCAACATGAGTATAGTTCAATTGGTTATGACATATACCATCGACCAAGAGATCTATGGTTCGAATCTTTCCGTCTCACATATTGTTGAACTAAAAAATAAAAAATAAGTGTTATACAAATTTAGATTCCAACGGCCTAACTCTTTTATATAATCCAAATATAGATTTCATAAATTTAGGTTCCGTTTAGTAACCATTTCGTTTTTAGTTTTCTGTTTTTAAAAATTGTGCTTGTTTCTCACAAATTCTTTAGTATGATTTTCATCTTTCTTAAAGAAGTATTTGAATTCTTAGCCAAATTTCAAATTCCAAAAATAAGTTTCTAAAAATTACTTTTATTAGTTTTTAAAACTTGGCTTGGATTTTAAAAACATTAGTAAAAAGTAGATAACTGATAATCCTATGAAATAGGATTATTTTAGCAATTTTCATAACTTTTTATGGAACAAAGTAGGAGTGATTTGCATTAGTTTTATGTATTTTGTGTGGTTTTATTCGGTGCTATCTTAAAAGTTAAGTTAAGATTGTTTTAGTTTTATTTGTCCTTATTTTTCTAGTTTTTGCCCCTATTCTAGTGTTTCTCAAGAAGGGTTCTCTTATACTTTGTTTTGCTTTTGAAGGTGGAAAATAGAATGTTGAGAATAGCATTTTGCTATGGGATTGTTGTAGCAGAGCTGTAGCATTGTGGAAAACAGAATGTTGATGATAGCATTTTGCTATGGGATTGCTGTAGCAAAGTTGTAGCATTGTGAGCTGGAAAAAGTTGCGTAAATTTGGCATACGACTCAGCGCCACCTAATTTAAAATGGACAAATCAACTCTTAAGGGGCCGTTTGGCCCACGGAGTTGCAAAGCCCGAAGTTGGGTAGACCAAAATTATCCTCGTTTGGCCCATAGAGTTGCAAAACCCGAACTTGGAAGAAGATAAATGCGGACTTCAACAGTGTTTACTGTTGAAGTCCGCACAGTAATAATTATTTTTCTCTTTTCCCTCTACATGCACAGTAACCATCAATTATATCTTATTCCTTCTACACGCATGTTCTCGTCTCTCTCTCCCAGTCCTCGAGGTTCGTCTTCTCCCTTTCTTCTTCCGTTTAGGGTTTTTTGTCTGTCTATCTTCTCCGATGCTTCTTCCGTTCATTTCTCCGATTCTTTTTTCCTTTCACTCCGATTCTTCTTCCGTTCATCGTTTCTCACTCTTCTCTTGTGGTATCGACCTCTGTTTTGCTCTGTTATGACCTCATCTTCGCCGATTCTTGTAGATCTCCTATTTCTCTTCTTCTGTTCTTTTGTTTACTTGCATTTCATTCTTGTAGATCTCTTATTTCTCTTCTTCAAGTTCTTAACAGCCGAAAGCCTAGCCTCAAAATTGTGGTATATTTGAAACCCTAATCACCTATCCACTTCTCCACCCCTTCATGTCCTTTTCTTCTACATCTGAACCCTAATCGGTGGTTATTGACATATGTATTTTTTTTTTCAGATCTAAACCCAAAATCATAACCCCTCGCCGCTTCACCCGTAACATCTGCCATTATCGCCCTTGTTGGTATTCTTTCATTCACAGCAGTTTCCTCTCATTCGGTGCTTTTTCTTTGGGTTTGTGAGGCTGCATGTTAGCGAAAATGGCCGATATGGTGCTTGGCAGGGGTTGTTACGGATTTTGGAGCCTGGTGGGGGGGGGGGGGTTGTGTTGGAGGCTTCTCAACGAGGTTTGTTTTCTTTCTCAAAGGCCGATGATGAGCACCTTTTTTCATGTACTTTTATATTCTGATCTCTTTGAATTTATTGGGATTTTTTCAGTTATTTCAATCCTATGTTCAACTTCTGTTGTATACGTGATATTTTTTTATTTATTTTATTTCTCTGTTACCAATACCTCTTCTCTGTTTTTCAACCTCAAGTCATAATTTCATTGCTCTCTGTTTTATTCATTGTGTTTTGATTCATCTGTTGGTTCAAATTATAGTATGTGTAGTTTATTCCTTTGGAATTTCATTTTCCTGGATGCAACACATGTACTCCTGAGGCCAATTCCAATATATTCTTACGTTAAGATTTTTTATAATTATTATTTCTTTGCTGCAATATGTTATCCGAATGTCATTAAAATAATTGGTGTTGTCTCTGAGGCCATACATTTTTCATAATTGGGGTTGTTTGATACAATCTGTGGTTGGTATGGTTTATTAAATGACCTGCTCTGTATTGATATAATGCCTGCTTTGACATTTCGCTCTATTAAATATGCTGTCATGTATTGAATGGTATTATGTCATCCCAACCAACTTTTTTTTCAAACATATGTTATAAGTTTGCTTCCTCCCTCCCCCTCCCTCTTTAATTATTGTTGTTAGGTGCACTTATGACAATAAGTGCAACCAACTACCATGTTACCAACCATTATTAATCCTCTATATATACACACTCACAAATGAGGATCATTTGAGCACACCTCCAAGGCTAGAAAACCATCCACTTAGTCCGTGAGTACCTTTATTTGTTCTTTCTTTTTTTACTTCATCACTATGCTATGATATGAAAGTCTCTTTGTTAAATTATTCTTTCTAATTTTACAGTTCATCTCATTCGATTTCCAGCCACATCTACATCTACGACCTCAACTTTCTAACTAAGGTGATCGTTCCTTACTCATTTCTTTCATATTCTTATGCTTTAAGTTGACTTTGCCATACTAATATAGTTTTCTTTTTTATCACTTGCAGGGTAGGACACTCTATCTACATCATAGACCTTAGTTTGAGGTTCGAAATATTTTTGTTTGATATGTGTATTGTATGAAATGTTATGCAACCCTCTTTAATTCTGTATAATATTCACACTTTGGACATTATTTTTTTACACATTGTTCTTGTTTATGTACGATATTAACTCTTCGACATGTCTTTTGACACTCTCTTGAGTAATGCAATGTTAGTTGTTTTTTATACATTGATCTTGTTATTCTGAAATTTATTTTTTGACATAAATATAGGCATAATACAACATGGAACAATGTAATGTTACAAATGTTAGAAAATGTTGTGTTTAGAAAAAAAATAAGGAATGATTAACCAAAGGTTTTTATTCAATTGACTTCAAATTGAAGCTAACAGGTTTTTTTAACGTTAGAAATGTTAAAAAATGTTGTGTTTAGACAAATGTAATGCTAGGAAAAAAAAATAAGGAACTTTTCGAATTGGAGCTGAAAAAAATGAAATCGTGAATTTGACTTCGAAAGGTTTTTTTACCTATTGACCAAATGTTTTTATTAAATTTGACTTCGATTTGGAGCTGAAAGTTTTTTTTTTTTAACGTTGTAAATGTTAAAAAATGTAGTGTATAAACAAAATGTAGTGTTAGGAAACAAAATAAGGAACTTGTATTAAAAAAAGTTTTTTTTTTTTTTTAACGTTATAAGGAACTTGTGTTTTAAAACAAAGGTCTTTCCAATTTACTATTTTATTTTCTTAAAACATTCAATTGGAAGGTTAGATATGTATAACAAGAAAATGGTGCTTAAATAATGTATTTGAAAACGCTAGCACTATCAAAATATTATATTTTGTTAACTAACCAACTTGGAAAAAAATGCAACTCCACTTGGAAAGAAGAAACGCACATCCTACCACTCTGACAATGCTAGATGTCGTACGTACGACGATGGACATGCAAAATACACAGTTGGAGCGTATTCATCGTGGCCTGTATCGAACTATGCTCTTGAGGATACCCGACGCAAACAAGTCTCAGACATCCTATCTAACTTGACACCCGCGTTGTCCAGACAGGACAAAATTACACTGATGGACATCTTATTTACGGATGTACTTAAGACCGCTAGTTTCTTGTCAGTACCGATGGATGATAAATGGGCTTATTGCATGTACCTTCTTGGAAGGAGGGAATGACCCATCTTGCTTCAACTCAGTTTGTGCTCTGAAGAAGATGGACCAATATATCTCTTATCACTTGTTTTTTTTGTTTGTAAGTAACGACGCATATCATCCGTAACAACTACACATGTATGGCTTTTATGTTGTAACCATTATCATAGCCATTCTTGTGTATTCACTATTTTTTGTTATAACTACTACAGATGTTTGACCTTTTGTTTGAACAATGAAATAGGCTCTTCTTGAGCATTTACTATTTTTTGTTATTGTTGTCATTTTAAATTAAAAAGTCTTATGTAAATTTTTTTACTTAATAAAAATCTCCCTATCTCTCTATCTCACTTCCTCTTCATGTAATATTAAAAAATGTATTGTAAAACTTTCTTTTATTTGAAAAATGTCCAAGACAAATCAATAATTAATGCCAGAGATATTGAAAAAGAGAGTGTGGGGGTATTTTGTTCATATTTTTTTAAAAAGAAAATTGTAATATATACATAAATTAATACAAATAAAAAAAAATCTCAATCTTAGAATTCATGGGAATAAATTGTTAATAATGAAATTTTGACAAATTGTATGAAAAAAAATTGTACAGAAAAAAGCTAGAATCAATTCAGACTTCAGAACTCCAGGTATAAAAAATCTGCACCCCAAACACAGATTTTAGAACTCCTACTCCCTGCAACTCCTTGCCCCAAACACAGACTTCAGAACTCCAGACTAAACAACTCTGCACCTCAAACACAGACTTCCTAACTCCCCAGACTTACTAACTCCCCAGACTTTCTAACTCCTACTCTCTGCAACTCCTACTCCTTGCCCCAAACGCCCCCTAAATGTGCCACCTAGCCCTCCATATAAATAGAAAATAGAAAAAGAGAATGGAGAAGAGAGGAGCAGTAATCGATTTCTGGAGGAATGAGAAGAAAGCTTGCATAGGAGTTCATGAGAAAAAGAAGCTCAAAGTGGAACAACTTTGCTGCAACATTTCCTACCTCAAAACTTTATTCCTTCTATTTTTAGTTCTATATCTTCTTAGATTTCACTCTAGATTGTAGTTTTTGAGAGATTTGTTTGTTCTAGTTGTTCTATGGATTATTGTAGCTTTGATTTTCTGTATCTAAGGTTTAATTTCAAAATGAATTAATCTCTTTATAGTTGGGATTTATGGAACCCTAACATTTTGTGGAAGCCCTTTTGTTATAGCTATTGCAAGTGTTGATCATTTCATTTGTGGATGTTTATTTATCTCTCTTTCTTGCTTAAGATTGATCACCTTAGGTATGATTCTAGCTAGTCTTTGATACTGGAAGGGTTGAAAACTAGTGGAAAGACACAAATAATGTAAGTTCATTCGTTATTATTTTGATAATGAATTTAAGAGTATAGAAATATATTCTTAGCTTGTAAAACAAGTGAAATAGGGACTTAATTGTGTTTATATGGCTAGGTTTTCATAAAAGTATGCTAAACTTAGTTTATAAATCATGGTTTGTGATTTTGGAAAAAGTTTCGAGCACAAATAAGTCATTTTTCGTTTACTGCTTGAACTTTGTTATAGCAAACTGGACAAAAACAAAATTTAAGTTACGAGTTCATAAATCCCGACTCGCTTCTTTTTATCATTCTTAGTTTTGTTTAACTTGCCGTTTGGAGTCCTTAATTCTAGCTTTAAGTTGTTATTATTGCTTACTTTACTTTGAGTCGTTTGTTACCTAATCTTTCCTTGAGTTTCTTTACCTCTTTTTCTTTAGCATTAGTTTTTAGTGAGTCTCAATTTTATAAAATTTGCCTACTTTAATCTTCGTGGGATCAACTTGTCCACCAATTACTACCTACGATTGCCTATGTTTGCGTAGTGAGTTTTTGCTCTACAATAACCAAACAAAGAAACCATTGGTGGAAGTTGTACTTATAAGGTTAATTTTCAAAAACCAAACATGAAAAGTCAAATGGTTATCAATCAAGGTCTTAGGGTTTTCAATACTGATGGTAACAAACTCATACTAATTAAAACAATGAGCCAAACATCTCATTTTATAACAAGAGAAGTAGATCATTATTTTTTAGAGGTAGACTCAAGTGAAGTAAGCGGAAAATGACATTCATAGGGTTCAATGAATGAAAAGGCAAACAATACCAAATTAAAAGGGAACAAAAAAAAAAAAAAAACAATACAAAAAGAAAAGAAAAGAAAGAAAAACTTACCAATAAGCCCAAGTATACACAGCTAACTTAATTAATTCAGTCCTAAACTTTATATCTTCTCTCTGTTGGGCATTGGAATATTAACAAAAATATAATGTGCAGAAAGAATGGGACCTTTGTCTTTTATTATAGGTGACCAATAACAAAATTTAAATAATAAGAATCAATTCCATACATTGAACTTCCACCTTGATAGGTACCACTAAATTTGTTTAGTTCCTTTAGAGACATTCAAATCTTCCAATTAAAAATAGGATTCTTATTCCATCATGCTTGAAATTAAATTAGTAGACCTTCTAGAAATTGACTTGAAAAAGTTCCCATACCATACCCATCAGCCTGAGAAATCAATAGTTTTAGTATTTCAATTTTAAAATGATAACAATAAATAATTTCATATAGATAGAAATCTTACCAAATTATTGGTAGGGATAAGTTATTGTCATTTTAATCACACTTGAGTATTAATAAACATTATTATTCACTTGAGCTATAGCAATAAAGTGAATAAATCCTCTACTGTGACGTTGATTATTAGAAAGATCAACTTCTCACACACATACTTGCATTTAAAAATTTTAAAACTTATTAGTAATGGTAAAGAAAAAGAAATACTAATATATATATTTTTAGTACAACAAAAATGGAAGTGAGGATTTGAATCTTCAATCTTAAGAGAAATAGTGCCTTAACTGCTTAGCTACCTTCATGTTGAATATATATATATATATATATATATATATATATTATTTTGATAAATTGTTCTTCGTACGTATATCCTAAGTTTGTCAATTTTCTCTTTGATTAAGGACGAATAAAACAACATGTAATAAACTCATGTGATTTTATATTCACATAAAAAAGTACAAAATGTTGTAAAATTGAGAGGCGAAACCGGGCACCAAGACTTTACCAAAACATATAATAATAATAATAATAATAATAATAATACTTTACCAAAACATATAATAATAATAATAATAATAATAATAATACAAGTGTTAGAATATAAAAGGGAGTATATATATATATATTATAAACAAAAGAAAGTGGAGATTTATGGCAAATTAAAAACAAATGAAATTAGAGAAAATGGGAGAGAAAAAAGAAGATTGGAGAGATTTCTTTACCAATTGTCTCTCTTTATTTATCCATCAAGAACCACATATATAGGCAATTAGGAGAGCATGATGTGGTCCATTTGGACACCAATCTATGGTCTTTGTTGGACACATGGAAGACACTTTGGCTATGGATAAAATGCCACTTGGTATGGATATCAAATGGGCATGTGGAATGGGCATTTATATTTACAATACTCCCCCTTAAATGCCCATTTATAAAATATACCTCGTTAAAAACCTTACTAGGAAAAAAAAACCCAATGGGAAGAAAAAAAAACCCTAGTGAAGGAAAAGAGTACATATTTTATATAGTTTACTATAATACATTCACTCCCCCTCATGAAGACATCACTTAAAGTCTTTGAGTCGCCGCATTCCAATGCTATATACTAATTTATCGAAGGTTGCAGTTGGTAATGCCTTAGTAAATAAGTCAGCCAGGTTATCTTTCGAACAAATTTGTTGTACAGTGATATCGCCATTTTCTTCAAGATCATGAGTATAGAAGAGCTTTGGTGAGATATGCTTTGTTCTATCTCCTTTGATATATCCTCCCTTGATTTGAGCTATACATGCTGTGTTGTCTTCGTATAACATCGTTGGAAGAGGTTTACTTGAAGACAAGCCACATGTCTGATGAATGTGTTGTGTCATCGATCTTAGCCATACACATTCTCGACTTGCTTCATGAATAGCGAGGATTTCAGCATGATTTGAAGAAGTGGCCGTTGTAGTCTGTTTCACTGATCGCCACGATATAGCAGTTCCTCCACATGTGAATAGATAACCTGTCTGAGATCTAGCTTTGTGTGGATCAGATAGATAACCAGAATCTGCATAACCAACTAGATCATACTTTGATTTGTTAGAATAAAATAAACTCATATCAATTGTCCCTCGAAGATATCGGAGTACATGCTTAACTCCGTTCCAATGTCTTTTTGTAGGACATGAACTATATCTAGCTAATAAATTTACTGAAAATGCAATATCTGGTCTTGTGTTATTAGCCAAATACATAAGTGCACCAATTGCACTAAGATATGGTACTTCAGGACCAAGTAGTTCTTCACTGTCATCTCGAGGTCGAAATATATCTTTCTTTACATCCAGTGAACGAACTTCCATTGGAATGTTCAATGGATGTGCTTTATCCATATGGAATCTTTTTAAGATTTTCTCTGTATAAGTTGATTGATGAACAAATATCCCATATGCTAAATGTTCAATTTGCAAACCAAGGCAAAATTTTGTTTTTCCAAGATCTTTCATCTCGAATTCTTTTTTAAGATATTCTATTGCCTTGAATAACTCTTCAGGAGTTTCAATTATATTTAAGTCATCAACATATACAGTTATAATAGCAAATCTTGACTGAGATTTCTTTATAAAAACGCACGGACATATTGGATTATTTTGGTATTCTTCTTTCAACAGATATTCACTCAGGCGATTATACCACATTCGTCCTGATTGTTTTAATCCATATAATGATCTCTGTAACTTTATTGAATACAATTCCCGAGAACTTGATTCATATGTTTATGGTATTTTAAATCCTTCCGGGATTTTCATATAAATGTCATTATCCAGAGATCCATATAAATACGCCGTGACTACATCCATTAGATGCATATCAAGCTTTTCATATACAGTCAGACCAATCAAATATCTTAGCGTTATTGCATCCACCACAGGAGAATATGTCTCCTCATAATCAATACCAGGCCTTTGCGAGAATCCTTGTGCAACAAGTCTCGCTTTATATCTTGTGACTTCATTCTTTTCATTTCTTTTCCTTACAAATACCCATTTATATCCTACAGGTTTGACGTTTTCCGGTGTTGGGACTACTGGTCCAAAAACCTCACGTTTTGAAAGTGAGTTCAACTCTGCTTGGATTGCTTCTTTCCACTTCGGCCAATCCTTTCTACGTTGACATTCTACGATAGATTTTGGGTCAAAATCGTCACTTTCATGAATAATATCGTGAGCAACATTATAAGAAAAAATGTTGTCAATAATGATATTATTTCGGTTCCATCTCTTTCCTGTTGTAACATAGTTTATAGAAATTTCATTATTATCCTCAAGCGTTTGATTTTCACCAGTACTCTTTTGAGTAGTTGTATTCTGGATTTCTTCTGGAACATCCATACCTTTTATTGAATCATTTTGATTCTCAACTACTTTTCTTTTTCGAGGATTTTTATCTTTAGAACCTATTGGTCTACCACGCTTCTGGCGTGCTCCAGACTCATTATTGACAACTTGTTCCTTTGGGATATCAACTTTTGATGGAGCATTTGCAGCTGGTATATATGATTTAGTCACACTTTTAGTATCTGTGAATGCATCTGGTAGTTGATTTGCTATATTTTACAAATGAATTATCTTTTGAACTTCAAGTTCACATTGATTTCTACGAGAATCTAAATGAGATAATAACGATGCATTCCATGTAATTTCTTTTTCCAACTTCTTAATTCCTCCCCCTAATGTTGGAAAATTTGTCTCATTAAAATGACAATCAGCAAATCGTGCAGTAAATACATCACCCGTCAGGGGTTCAAGATATTTAATAATTGATGGGGAATCAAAACCAACATATATTCCTAACCTCCTTTGAGGACCCATCTTAATACGTTGTGGTGGAGCAATCGGTACATATACTGCACATCCAAAAATTCTTAGATGGGAAATATTTGGCTGCTGGCCATAAGCTAATTGCATTGGGGAGTATTTATTATAAGCTACTGGCCTAATACGTGCCAGTGATGCAGCATGCAAAATAGCATGACCCCATACCGATGTAGGAAGTTTAGCTCTCATAAGCAATGGTCTTGCAATTAGTTGCAGACGTTTAATAAATGATTATGCTAGACCATTTTGTGTATGAACGTGAGCTACAGGATGTTCAACACTTATCCCAATTGACATACAATAGTTATTAAAAGTTTGGAATGTAAATTCACCAGCATTATCAAGTCGAATGGTCTTAATTGTATTATCAGGAAATTGTGCTTTTAACTTAATTATTTGAGCAAGTAATCTTGCAAATGCAAGATTTCGACTTGATAATAAGCATACATGTGACCATCTGCTGGATGCGTCAATTAATACCATAAAATATCTAAATGGACCACTTGGTGGGTTAATAGGTCCACAAATATCACCTTGAATTCGCTCTAAAAATGCAGGTGATTCAATCCCTACTTTAGCTGGTGATGGTCTAATAATTAATTTCCCTTGAGAACAAGCATCACATGACAACTCATTAGATTGAAGAATCTTCTGGCTCTTTAAAGGATGTCCATGTGAATTCTCAATAATTTTTCTCATCATTATTGACCCTGGATGACCCAATCGATCATGCCAAACACTGAATATTTCTGGATTCATGAACTTCGGGTTCATTATTGCATAACTTTCGATTACTCGTATATGAGTATAGTATAATCCAGAAGAAAAAGCAGGCAGTGTTTCTAATATACGTTTTTCATGTGAAACAATAGATGTTATATAGAGACACTCTATATTATTTTTACAATCAGTTTCAACATGATAATTATTTTCACGTATATCTTTAAAACTTAATAAGTTTCTTTTCGATTTGCTAGAGAACAGAGCATTATTAATTGTAAATCTTGTTCCTCTAGGCAAAATAAAGTTTGTTTTTCCAAAACCTTCAATCAGATTTGCAGAACCTGATATAGTATTGACTTTTGCTTCCAGCATTGTCAATCTAGAAAAATATTTTCTATTTATGAGTATCGTGTGCGTAGTTGCGCAGTCTGCCAGACATAAATCCTCATTGCTCATTTTCGAGTTACTCAACATATTGAAATTGTTCATATTTCTTCATTGAAAAGAAAAGAAAAACGATTACAAAGAGTCTTAAATATATATACAAACAAAACAACAACAAAAACATACTAAACAGTACTTAATTATATATTTTCATACAAATCATCCTCTACTTGTTTGATTGCATCAATTCTCTCTCCAGGAGATTCAAAATAATCAGCTACATCAAGATGCATCATATTGGAGGGGTCAAACACATCATCTTCTTGAATGGCAAGATTTACCTCCACATTCTTTCCTTTTCCTTTTTCCTTCAGGGAAGCTTGATAGAGATCAACAAGGTGTTTTGACGTACGACAGGTACGTGACCAGTGCCCAGTCATTCCGCACCGGAAACATTTATGTTCATCACCTTTCGAACTTCTATCTTGTGGAGCCTTTCCTTTATGATCATCACTTCGTGTGGGTTTCTTAAAATTATAATGCCCACCACGAAAATAGGTATTTCTTCCTCTACCGCGGTCCCGACCTCGACCACGACCACGACCTCGACCACGGTTATTAAAATTCACAGCATTCACTTCAGGGAATGGTGTTGCTCCAGTTGGTCGGGATTCGTGATTTTTCATCAATAACTCGTTATTTTGTTCAGCAACGAGAAGACATGAGATAAGTTCAGAATATTTTGCAAAACCCTTCTCTTGATATTGCTGCTGCAGGAGCATATTCGAGACATGAAAAGTGGAAAATGTCTTCTCTAACATATCAACATCAGTAATCTTTTCTCCGCATAATTTTAATTTTGAACTAATTCTGAAGAGTGCGGAATTATATTCACTTACTGATTTAAAGTCCTGCAACCTCAGGTGCATCCAATCATAACGAGCTTTAGGAAGAATAACTGTTTTTTGATGATCGTACCTTTCTTTCAAACCTTGCCATAGAACGTAGGGATTTTTTATTGTAAGATACTCCATTTTCAATCCCTCGTGAAGATGATGGCGAAGGAAGATCAGGGCTTTTGCTTTTTCTTGATTTGATGCATCATTTCCTTCTTTAATTGTTTCTCCAAGATTCATAGAATCTAAATGGATCTCAGCGTCAAGGATCCATGACAAGTAGTTATTTCCATTAATATCCAGGGCCGCAAATTCTAGCTTTGTAAGGTTTGCCATAATAACACTATAAAAAATAATAATATATTCATATTAGAAATTTAACATAAACCAAATGCGTAAAAATGGCTTACCTATAAGACTTACCTTTAGCGGGAAAAATGACAGAGTCTCGTGCTGATAACGTGTTGTAAAATTGAGAGGCGAAACCGGGCACCAAGACTTTACCAAAACATATAATAATAATAATAATAATAATAATAATAATACTTTACCAAAACATATAATAATAATAATAATAATAATAATAATAATAATACAAGTGTTAGAATATAAAAGGGAGTATATATATATATATTATAAACAAAAGAAAGTGGAGATCTATGGCAAATTAAAAACAAATGAAATTAGAGAAAATGGGAGAGAAAAAAGAAGATTGGAGAGATTTCTTTACCAATTGTCTCTCTTTATTTATCCATCAAGAACCACTATATATAGGCAATTAGGAGAGCATGATGTGGTCCATTTGGACACCAATCTATGGTCTTTATTGGACACATGGAAGACACTTTGGCTATGGATAAAATGCCACTTGGTATGGATATCAAATGGGCATGTGGAATGGGCATTTATATTTACAATACAAAAGAAATTATTGATCTCAAAATGGGTATTAGTTATTACTTTTATTTTTGTTATTATTTTCATTTCAAAGATTGGAAAATGATCAACATAAATGATTAAAGAGAGCGTTCACATCACTACAAGTGATTTGGTGGATAAGAGTATGTTTAATAACTATTTTTTTTTAATTAAACAAAGTATTTCTCCTACCTATTTCTTTGTTTCACAGTTTGTCTTTAATGATCTTACGATCTAAACAAAAATTTAAAATCTAAAACCAAACGATTACAAATGAATTATAATATATGAGATGTCCCTTTTTTTTTTGTGGGGATCCAATTCTAATGAGGTGGAGAATCTCCTTTTAGCCTAAACGGGGAAGGGAGTGGGTAAAAAAAAATTTTCAATTGGCTAATGGGAATACATTCCCCATCCCGTCCTTGGCCCGATATTTTTTTTAATATATATAATAAACGTTAAATTTAAACTTTTATAAAGTATTATTTTATTTTTCTATAGTAATTTCTAATTAGGAATTAACCATTTAAATAAAAAATTTCTGTAAAAAAATTGTTTTATTTAATCAAAATTTAAAAAATAAAAATCATAAACGGTGAATAATTCTCCATGGAGAATCGATCCCTACACTAGTTTTTTGTTTGAGCTGAGTCGCATGTAACTTATTTGTAGCAATGCATACCAAGAACTTGCCCTGACTTTAAAAAAAAAATCAGTCCTATCAATCAAGTCCATTGGCATAAACCTTTGATTTGACATAAGACCTTGAGACACCTATAAATAGGGAGGAGTTTTTCAATGCTTTTGAATATGCGAGTCTTGTGAGAGAACTAACATTGAAGGAGTAGACATGGCGTGATATTAGTTCGGTTCATATTTATTATCGTTTTGCATGAAAGTCGAATTTTTTGGTGGAAGAGACAAGAACGAGCCGGACCAATATCACTCTTGTATGCTTCTTTCATGACCTTAATATTGCTTCTTTCATGACCTTTATATTCTCGAGTGAGGTAATTAGGTAGCTATGTGTTTATACATGCTCAAGCATTATGTACTTCTTAGGTTATGCTCATTTTTTCTCTTCCTCTATTTTCTTTGTTTTTGCTCTTTCTTTGGGGTGGATTCAAAGAAATTAGTTAAAAGTTAAGCTAAAAATTGACCAACTTTCTTGTATCTTAACTAGAGACATTAGTAAAGCTTATTGCAAATTGAGCTTATTAGAATATATATATCCTTTAAGTTCTCTTCTTTTGAGATCATTAGGAAGTTAAATTGTCAGAACCAAGTACTTCATTTTTTTAAAAATTGCATCAAAACTTTGTTTGTTTGTTTTTTTGATTTTTTTTTTAGTTTAGTTTTTTTTTTTTTTTTGAGAAAAAAAATTAAGATAGGAACAAAGAAGCATTAACATTCTACTACTTTAGCATTTTCATTTCTAATCTGTTCTCTCTTGAGAGACGAGATTCGTAAAAGTAGCGTTCTATTTTGATCAACAAGAAATCTCAATTTAAATATGGTTCAAGACAAAAGGAATTTTTTTTTTTTTAATTATTATGGAGAACAAAGTATAATTTTTCGTCTCATTCTATCCCTTGCATTTTAAAAATGAAAGTCTTGTTGTCCTCTCTTGAAGTGCAATAAGCTATAAAATATAGGTTAAATTATCAAAAATAACTCTGAACTGTGGAGTTGGTTTCAATTATACCCCAAAACTTTAAAAAGTTTCATTTTAATTATTGAACTTTGATATTTGTTTTAAAAATACCCTTGAAGGCTTTTTTTCATTAAATTCATGGTCGAAAAATGATGTTTTTGCATTTGTATTGTTGCTTATGTGAACATATTTAAACATATATGTTGAAAAAAAAATCAAAATATATGCAAATACGTCATTTTTCGTCCATAAATTTAACTGAAAAATATTCAAGTGTTGTTTTGAAACAAACTTCAAAGTTCAAGGGTTAAAATGAAACTTTTCAAAGTTTAGGAATATAATTGAAACCAACCCCATAATTCAGGGATATTTTTGATAATTTAACCTAAAATGTAAGATTTACTCACTTTATCCTTACATTTGTGCAGGAACCATTACCCAAATTTTATATTGATTATTTAAAAAGTTATAATTAATTAAATGTTTTATACTGTATGTTATATTTACTACTATAAACTTACATAACAAATGAAAAAAAGGTTATCAATGTAAAAGTTGGTGGTCGGTGTAGTTTCGAATGGCAACGAGCTTTTGATCAATGGTAGTCGATATGTGACAACCAACCTTGTCAGAGAAGATTGAGAAGGGAAGAGGTAGAGGAATGTAAAGATGTGGGGAAGGACAAAAAATCACCTAATAGAAAATATAATATAAAATTAATAAAACTTGTCACCAATTAAACATTACCACTTCACCAATATCATGTCATTTTTTTTTGTTAGTCAACTACCAATCATCTCAATCCAAAATACCATTTAGAATTATTTTGAGGACTTTGAGAACCAAAATGTCAATTTGAAACCTAACCAAGTCCAAACCTGAAGGACCCAATTTGTAATTTGCCCTAAATAAGAAATGAAATCAAAATTTCTATACATTCCCTACAAATAGACTCTTCCTTAAATAAGCAATGCTTCTTAGTCAATTAGTATCCATGGATGATCTTCCCAAAAACTTGGCTCAATTATATTAGAATGCACAACAACAATTTTTCTCTTAGAAATTTCCAAAGCATCTGGATTTTCGTCCACAGCCGTGACATCTTCCTGCGCAACACAAATAACCTTGCTTGGAAATATATAAAAATGATTATAAACTAAATATGGAAAAAACAAACAAACCTTGTCCCAGAATGCAGAAGAACCTTGGCGAAACATGAGTGGTAACTCATTATAAGAAATATTGAATTGCAAGTTAAGCAAGCGATCCTTCTCCTGTGCTTGAGTACCCTATTATAAGGTAAAATTTTAAAGACAATCATGTCAAAAGCTCTTCAGAAAGCTGATAAATATCCATCGGCTAATGAAGGGAGTGGAGCTACTCTTAACTAGTTAGGGAACATTATATTGCAGAATCCGTACAATAATGCATGTAGACCAGAGACTGAAAGAGAAACCAGCCAATACCCCTTCTAAAATTTACAACTTCAGCATCGTTTTTATTAATATTGCTAAAGGAAGCATACAAAATGATAAGCAAGTTACTCTAGAACCCTCGATGGAGAAAAAACAAATCGTATAAAAACTGAAGCTTGAAGTGGCGATCCATTACATGTAGCAGATAATGTAATCAAACATTTTTGTTTGAATGAACTTATCCCTTTCATGTTTTGGCTCATGGCATTGATGAGCAAATTGGTACACCGATTCAAAATGATAACAAATTTCTTCTTTTCTATGTTCAAGATTCAAATCACGATACTGAAGGTCCAAATTAAGAACATATTTAGGCATACCAAATGAAATGAAAAGTATATAGAGCACTTGCATGCTCCATATTCTGTATTAACTAAGTCAGATGTTGCTTCATAATTGGGATTGAACTTCTATATCAATATTGCATTATGGTTAGGATTCGAGAAATTATATAAATGCGTATAAACAAGCTAGTATCACAAAATCACATGATATTCCAAGTGGGCACTACAGTTCATAACTAGTCACAACATGCAGTGCCATGACATCCATATAACAAACAAAAAAGGGCGTTACATCATAGAACAGAAGATATCAAGAAACAAATTATCACCTTGAGATAGGCTTGAGCTTCACTTTTACTTTTTCCAGACTTAACAAGCTCCCAGAAACATGTATTATACTGATTATTTATGTGACCTGTAAATCAAAGGGACAACCAGCGTATTGGTATCTAGTAGATTAGAAGCTCTATAGAGTCAGGTTGAATTTTCATCATAGCACTGAGAATCAGACAATAACGTATAATAAATATCGTTGCAAAGTAAAGAACTCCCTGAAAATCCACGATTAGGTTAATACTTAATATCGATAATGTAGTACTTACAATCAACTTGTCTCCATGCTAGATAGTCCTGAAGGATCTCACGTGATGGATAGCAAACAGCACGCCCATCAAAAGAAGGAGGGTACTTCAACTCTTTATGTGGGAAGAATTCTCTCCATTTCATTACATAAAGGGAAGAAAATAATGATACGATGATGGACACTATTTCACTGCAAGGATGATTGTTCAAGTGCGGCATTAATAAATGACACACATTTATCTGACTAAAATGCTTCTCATATAAATTATATAAATGCAAGAAAACATATATTATAAAAACAACCCAGACCTATACATCCTAAATCCCAACCTTTACTTCTAAGTTCTATCATTAGAAACTCTTGTTTACTTCGGACCAAAACTAGGTCATAGTATAATAAAACAAAAACAAGGTAAACTACGAGTTTAAAGTTGTAATAGAATCTTCCGTTCTGGCAAAGCTAAGTATGGGAGAAAATTCTTCCCACAGAGTTGAGATTCTTTCTACCAAAAACAGATCTCAATATTTTCGATCGAGACATAATTTTATCCTATTCTTTTTGCTAGATACGTTATTTCAATCAAATTATGAGTGCATATTTCCTATTATAGACCACTTTCTATTTTTTAGGAAACTATAAATTTTAACAAATAACCAACAAGATGAATGGCCATAATCCTTGGCAGACCTTCCATATGCAAACATTCTCATACAGTAATGATAATCCATCATAAAGCGTCGAGGTAAAAAAATTTCTTATAATCGGCCATCTGAGACTTCAAATTTTTACCTAATGGATAAAAAAGCAGCATAAAAAGGCAGAAGAAATATAATAGAAAACAAGGCAAACCTAGCTCGGCGTCCATAAATTTGAGAATCCTTCTTCAAAACAAAGCTGCAAATCATAAACGTATAACATCACTACAGATGTGGCAAATGAAATTTGAAACAAAAGTCAAAATAGACAAATACCTGTACTCATCACTAACGCCATAGGAGAAGACCAAGTCAGGAAGTTTTTCCATTACAGCCACTGCACATGAATTCATAAGGTTCAAAGCGTGCTCATCATTTGGCTTTTCAAACACGTGAACTTCGGAAAATCTACCAAAACCACATAGGCCAAGCCACTTAAGTATCATATTTAAATTTCCAATAAACAAGCTCTCAAAAAAAAAAGTGTATCATGTACCCAATACTACATGTTCTCATTTATCATTATTCATAAAGTGAAAAATGATTACCGCGCACTATTATTAAAACTTTTTTCTGCCAAAGCTCAAAACACCTTGATAAAGAAGATTAAGATTTTTCTTTGGGAGCTTAGTTTGGGAGCTGTTAATACTACTGACCGGCTACAAAGAAGAATGCCTTATATGACTCTTTCTCCTTCTTGCTATTTCATGTGTAATTTGGATTCGGCCATTTGTTTGTGCATTGCCGTTTTGCTATGCGGTTTTGGTGGTGTGTTTTGGATGGTCAATGCCTCTTTCTTACAATATTTTCGACTTTGGATGGTCAATGCCTCTTTCTTATAATATTTTCAACTTTCTTTCTTCCGTTCTGGTGGATCACCCTTTCAAAGGTGTGAGGAAGTTCCTTTAGCTTGCCCTTGTTCATGCTTTCCTTTGGAATCTTTGGATTGAGAGAAATGGTCGACACTTCAGGGATGTTTCCTCTACTTTTGATTGTTTTATGGTTAATGTTCTTTCTAATGCCTTTTTGTGGTGCAAAAATGTACAACCTTTCGGTCTTTTTAGCTTTTTTTTTTCATTTCTAATTGGAGATCTTTCTTGTAATTCACCTTTTGGTGCTCGGAGTTTTCTCCATTTCATTTATCAATGAAATTGTTTCTTCTATAAAAAAAAGTATAACCCCAACAATTACAAAACTAACTGTGTATTCTTCCAAATTGTACCTCAAGTACCTGGAGACTGGAATAAAGGAACCCTAACAAGAATAAGTTATAAGGTTACATGTCAAATGAAGGTGAATGACACCATTCATTTAACTCTGTAGGACATTCAATATGTTCTTTCAACTAGATAAAGCATAGTTGAGAACTGTTTTCTGCAAGCTAAAATATTAAAGCTAGAAACAGTATGAAATAACTACATTTCCTATAATTATAGTGGAAGTTTGTGTTAACTCCAAAATGAATTCCAAAAAAATCATACTGTATAATTTGATGTCAATGCAAATATTTAGTATGGAAAACAATCCTCAACGGCTTTAAATTTATTAATTTGTAAGAAAATATTCTAGTCTACAAAGAGGTCAGATTGTTGAGGAAATTCAATTAGAAGAATGATGATAGGAATGCCTGTCATTAGAATATTAAGGGTATATTAGTAATTAGATAAGGAAGTTGTCAATGAGGTTTGTTGTAAATAGAGTGAGTGGAAAAGGATGGAGATTTGCAATTGTTTAGTTGGTTTAGGCTTGAGTGTGAATACTCAAGAGGGGAGGTTTCAAGTACCTCAAATACTTGGGATTATATTATATGACGTTTTTTTATATTTCAATATTTTTTTGAACATGAAATGAAATGTTTCATTAATAAAATGAAAAGAGACTAATGCTCAAAGGATACAACCTCCACGAGGGAGGAAGAAGAAAACAACCAAAACAAGAAAATTACAATGGAAAAATAAACACATTCCAAATAAGACAAAAAACCTAAATAGAATAAGCAACAAAAAACTTAGAAAGAGAACACCATGAAGAAGCCTCGAGACAAGTTGAGACAAAACGATCTATTCAAGAAAGCTGCTTGTTATGAAATATCCATTGATTTCTTTCAATTATTCTGGTTATATTTGAGTTCTATCAAATGACTTTACTAGAAGTCTAGAATCATATAGGCTTCAACTTCAACCATGGAACAACCATAAGGAATTTGTGTTTTAAAGGGGAAAAGTGAACATTGGGCGCATCTGATGAACTTACCTGTGAAAATGACAGCCATCTATTCTTATCACTATCCATGTAGATGGCATTAGTTTGTTCTCAACTTGGAAGGACCTAACATAATCTGGATTTATTTTGTCAATGTCATTTGAGAAAGCGCCAAGCTCCTTTAAAAGAATGGAATGTTCGTTCCAATATCTTCGTCCAGCAATATTTGGTGAATGAATTACTGTCGCCTTTCTCCGTAATCTCTTAACAGGAGTGCCATCTTCATGGTACTTCACAATATCTTCAACCTGAATAAAGTAGAACTTCTTAGATAATATCGTTAGGAGAACTCTGTAACATAACAATCAGATAAAGAAAAGTCTCTTCATAGAATCATAGGTCATCACACAACTCTCTAGCTAAAAATAACTTGGAAGAAGTACCTTCAGTTGTCAGTTTAAAATTTTAAAATGATAAAGAATGTTAAAATCATAAATAAAAAGAGTAATATATGAACTTGCAACTCTATTAATTGTGTCCATATTGTTCGGGTAATCCCATAATATTAGATTAACAGAGGTTTATGTTATTATTTGTTGCTTCTTGTCTTAGATTTGATTCTGAAATCTTTATTACCAAAGATAATGCCAGCTCAATCCATATTTGACTCATTTATGATCCTAGTTCTAGTAAAGCAGTACACACCACGAGGGTGATTGCAGATTCTCTGAAAAAATATATATATACATATACCAAAACACAAATGCCCAGTGACCCTCTCGATGACTCATTTATGATCTTAGTTCTAGAAAAACGGTATGTACCATGAGAGTGGATGCAGATTCTCTTGGAAGAGAAAACCAAAACACAATTGCATATTCAATGATTTTCTCAATTACTTGGATACAACTAACCAGATACTTTAGTTTAATGTTTATTGTTGTCTCCAAGAACTTTCAGTTTCCAATATGGTAAAATCTAGATGCAAGTAAAACAAAAATCAAGTTAATAATCAATCAACATTCTAATTCTTCTAAAGAGCAGAACCTTTGTATTCAAAACGCAGGATCCTTGACGAAAAATTACATTAAGATTTGCATAGTTAATGTTGAATCTTTGAAAAAGCAGCTCATGCTTCTCTTTCTTCTCTGTAACCTGCAAAATTTGCAACTACACATTAAAAAGTTAACAAGTTCACAAAAATACAAAAAAACTACATTTTAGTACCTTCAGAAAATCATGGGCTTCCCTGTCTGTCTTCCCACATTCGACCAACTTCCAAAAGCATGTATTGTCCAAGTTCCTGATATGACCTGAAAAAGGTGAATTCGAAAGGTTTAAATAAGGACCTTCTGCCTGCCAAGCTGACAAAAGAAGGTATTTGAAGATCATACAAAACGTACAACTTCATTGTAGGTCCTGCAAGATCTAGGAATATTATGTATTTTCAAACCAAAAAGCAATCACTTACAGAATTGTTGTCTCCATGCAAGATATGCTTGAAGAACTTCTATAGAAGCACAACATACTACACGTGCACGAAATGACGGTGGGTAGCTCAAGTTCTTTTGAGGAAAGAATTCTTGCCATTTTGTTATATATACAGATGTAAAGACAGATACAACGAGCGAGTATAATTTGCTGCATAAGGCCAATTTGTAAGCACATCAACATAAATTTCAACGAAAGAAGAAAACTAATAAATGAAAAGGAACGTTGTTTTTATAACAGAAATTATAATGATAAGAAACGTCTATCATTCAACTCATAAAAAATTTCTTCATTATATTTATAAATCTCAAATCCCTAAAGCTTAATTAGACACAAATCTAATTCTCAAATCTTAGAAAAATCAAAATTATTGGCTCAGACCCAAAAGAGAGAAAAGAAAAAAGCACCTATTAGCATATCATGCCAAAAACAACCCTTGTGCATAATGCCCAGCAATAAAGAATAAATCTACATCACATGTACATTGAATTCCAGGGGAACAATGTCATAAAAACATCAAAACAGAGGATCATAAATCACTGAAAAAACCTGGCACGCCTTTGGTAGAACTTGGATGTCTTCTTAAATATAAAACTGTTACACAAAGAATACATCAATAATTGATATAATGTGAGAGACAACAAACTTGTAATAAATAGCTAAAAGGGTGGAGATGACATAATAATTGACTAACTGAACACCTGTACTCATCGTTAAATCCATATGAAAATACTACATCTGAAAACATTTCCATTGTGGCCATTGCACAACAATTCATCAACTTTAAAGCATTTTCATCATTTGGCTTCACAAACCCATGAATTTCAGAGAATCTGCCAAAGAAGGGAAAAAGATTCTGAGCAATATTGCAATGAACTATACACAAAAGGGCACTTATCATATATATATATATATATATGTATGTATGTTACACAGACATCCCTTAAGCTTATGACAGTCCCTTGGAATGTTTACAAGGCAGTTTATCCCCAATCAAAGCTATATACTCAATCAATATATTCATTTTTCATTTCCGATTAGTTGAAATACATGACACGTCAAAGTGATTTTATCATTGGCCTAGCTTGGGCACCTTGATTATTCTCACGAGACAGTTATCTAACCTTACTATATTTAATTACTGGGGAAACTCAAAGTAAATTAAATCCTAGGTAGGTCGCCACCAGATTTTGAATCCTTTCCCACTAAGTCCTTCATTATTTACATAGACCCTTATTGAGCACAGGGTCAACCATGGTAGTTTATCAAATATCAACTTATTCATGCCCGATCATATATTTCATCTTGTGTAATCATGTAATCCTATTTACAATTTAAAACATATAATTTTCTTTTATCATGCATTATGTGCCTCACCTGACTTAGTTGATGTATTTTATATACCTCTCACATCCAAGCAAGAAGCTTATCGTCTTAGTGTACACCTTATGCTTTGAAAATATTGATATAAACCCATAGAAAGTGCATCAAGAATGACTAAGAGGAGTTTAGGAAAGGCCACAGAAATTCAATGTTCTCATACTTAGCACAATCATGAGCACAATATCTTGAAAGTTCAATACTGCCAAAATTGAATTACTAAATGAGAAAACCTTCGAAAATCAAGACCATCAACTCGAACGACGATCAGATTGGGCAGCATCACCTCATCATCAACTTCAAACAGCTTCACATACTCATACTTACTATTTGCCATTTGAACACCACCAGAACCAGAGTTGGAAACAGAATGAATATTTTTTTTTCTCACCAAACAATAAAAAATGTGATTGTTGGCGGACAGGTTTCGGACAAACTAGCCTGGATAAAAAGAAGAAGACGAAATGAGGGAAATAGACTTTCAAAAACCTCAGCACAGCGAACTTTCAAAGACCATCAATGAAAGAGAGCGAGAAACGTACCAATATCCACAAGAATTTTACTCCGCAGAATCGAGGAGGTTGTAAATTTAGTTCTTTCCGCAAATTCGAACGGGAGCAAAATTCTCTTCATATAAATTTACCAAGAGAGAGTCACCATGAACTGAGAGAAGATGTTTTGTTGCGGGAATAGAGGTTGTGAGAAACATACAGGGAATTATCGACCATTTGCAGATTTGAAAGAGAGAATTAGAAAGATGAGAGATTTGCGCGGTACTCTACTTACAGGCGGCTGATTTCACAAATGGCAGCGGGCAGCTAGAGGTGTAAATCGGTTCGGTCCGATTCGAATCAACCAAACCGATCCGTTCTTTCGGCTCGGTTGTGGTTGATTCAATCAGACACTGCTAGGGGTGATAGTCGGTTCGGTTCCGGTGAAGACGTGTTGCTGCTGTAAAAATCGACGGTGAGGTTGGCTGTTGTGCAAACCGACGGCGAGTCTGGGGCGGCTGCTACGACGGCTCTGAGACGAGGACGACCGGCGGCACTGCTGCGACGCGACGACAGACGAGATGCGGTGCAAGGCGGAGACGAGAGAGAAGGGAGAAGCGGAGGGGTCTGCCGACCATGTGTAAAGTGAACCAGTGTAAATAACTAACTTAATGTTGCATTGCATTTTAATTTTTAATTTAGTTACGTAAATGTACTTTTTTCTCGCACATTGGCGAGAAATCTCCGTTTAGATGGAAAATGAGAAAGGGAGTGGAAGGAATTTTTCTCCATTAGATAAATAGGAATGGGGAACTGTCCCCGCCCCGCCCGATTACTTTATATTTTTTTATTATGTATATTTATATATATAATAAATACTAAATTTAATATTTTAGGTGTATTATTTTATTTTTTTTAAAAAAGTTTTAAAAAATTCTCTTCAAATAGAAATTTTCTAAAAAAAATATTTTATTTAATCAATTTTTTTTAAAAAATAAAAATATAAACATAAAATAATTTCCAACCGAAAACCTGATCCTCGCGAATTCCCTACGGGGAATCCACGCCCCGATCTTTGCGAAATTAAATGAGGAATTTCGCGGGGACGGGGAATGAAATGGGGGGCGGGAACGGGGACGAAAAAGCCATCCCAATCCTGTCCTGCCCCGTGGACATCTCTAAAAAAAAGTAATTGTCCATACCTTAGGAATAGATTTTGGGTCTTCCTTTTTTTTTTCTTTGTAGTTCCATAATTGCAAGTTGAAGATCAAATCATTCATTATTGAGATGTCACTACCTATTTTGTTCAATAATCTATACTTAAATTAGTTAAATACCATTTTTAGGGCACCCTTTTATTTTCATACTAAAATTACACTTTCCTTTTTTTTTCTTTTTTAAAAAGAACCCTATCCGAATTCTAAAAAGATTTGTGGTTTTTTTAAAAAAATTGAATTCAACATGTGGCTGTGGGAATGGAGATGTTCACCTTTTGGTCGAAGATATAATGTCTTAATTAGTTGAAGTATGCACAGGTTGACTTGGTGGGCTCTATCTATTATCGTTGAAAGTAAACATTCTTATCAATTTATTTATTTTTTTAATATAATATATAACAAGCTATTATATGATTTAAAAATGAATAAAAATTTTCAAACAAAAAATGAAGAATAAAATGTTGCAAAATAAGTTTCCTCATCTCAAACAAGAAATGATTGTCCTTTAAGACTTGAGAAATTATTTTAAGGACATTCTCAAATTATGAAGAATGACAAACTTTCATGTTCTTAGAAATAGCTTTCCAAACTAGCAAAGACAACCATTTCCATTCCTTGCACTATTGAGTTTAGTTAATATAATTTATCCTTAATTTTACCGCGGTGGTACCTATTTTAAAAGTTTCTATTTAGATTCATAATCTTATGTGTGTTGTTCATAGTTTAACAAATGTGAGTGAAAATGAAACCATTGTCATCTAAAATGATAACAACATGTCTTATCCTTTTTTTAGTTCAATAATTGTTGAGTGGGAACTAACCATCTTTAAAATGGTAATTAGTATCTTCACTGTGCTTGCTTGGATTGGGTGTCTTTATCTATTGAAGAATTAGTTTAAAAACCTTTACTTTCCTTATTGTTGTGTACTCAATCTTTTTCTCTCCTCTAAGTTTCTAACCAAAAGAATAAACTCAAACCTACAAAAGTTACCCCCAACCAACCAAAAAAAAAAAGAACAATTAAAAAAAAAATCAAAAGAAAAGCAAATGCATCCCTCAAAATTGCCCTACCAAATCTCAAATAGGAACTTCTACCAAAAAGAAAAAACTGTAAAAAAACTTCCTTCACAGTTCACAGACCTACCGCAAGTAAGCTCAACACAAGCCCAACCATGGCCGCCGCCGCCGTCTTCAACCTCTCTCCGGCGCTGACAATCTGGATCGGAAACAAGCAGCTCCCAATCGACGCATTTTTCGTCACAATCTCGGCCGTTCCACCAAAAACACAGGCCTCCACACTCTGTTCCTGCATCTGATAATACATATTAAACGCATACGAAATATTCCCTCGCCGATCCAAATCGTTGCACGAAGATCCATATCCCAAGCTCGTACAGTCCGAATTAGAACAAGCGTAATCCACTTCCTTAGCAGTTTCATCCAAATCCTTCAAATTCTCCTTCACAATGCACCATTTTTGCTCCAAATATTGCACCCCCTTCGCCGCCACCAGCATTCTGTCGTCCCCTTTCCCCGACAAATCCATTGGAAATTTAGGTTTTCCATCGTACTGGAAAATCCCCCAGTGCCGCTCGAAAAACCCTGGCAGAATGCTTTTCATGTCCTCATCCAGAAGCCCGAACAGATACACCTCGAATTTCTCCTTCGGCCTCATCGGAGTTCCTTCGTCGGAGGCCAATTTCTTGAACAGGCCGTCGTAGAATCGTTTCGCCATTTTTAGATTCGCGTATGTGTTGGCGTCCGTCGGCCATCCGACCTCTCCGACGATGATTTTCATGTCGGAGACGCCGATTTTCTTCAAGGACCAAATTAGCGTGTCGTAATTGGCCTCGAAGACGTTGGTGTAGGTTTTTCCCTTGTCGTTGGTGGACCTGCCGCCTCCGTCGAAGAAGGCGTAATCGAGGGGGAAATTAGGGTTCTGGTAGAGACTGAGGAAAGGGTAAATGTTGACCATGAAAGGGGCTTTGTTGCGGTCGAGGAAGTGGACTATATCCTTCATGAGACTGTAAATGTCTGGCCGGAATTGGCCGTCGGAAGGTTGGTCGGAGTGGGATTCGTAGACATCGGCGTTGAGGGCCGTTGTGACCTTGACTTTGTCGCCATGGCCGGCGGCGTTGAGAGCTTTCTGTATATTTTGCATGGCTGGAAATGTGACCTTCACAAAGGATCCATTGTAAGCCGTCAAGAAAGCTTCATTTCCCACAGACACGTACCTGTAGTTGTACGACAAATGCTTAGATTTTTTTTTAATACAATAATGTATCAAAATGCCTTATCCACAAGCAATACTTTGGTTTAATATCTAATTTATATATAGGTTAAAATATCATTTTGGTCTTGGACTTTGAGCTTTATTTCATTTTAGTCATTATACTTTTAAATGTCCAATTTTAGTTCTCGTATTTTTAATAAAGTTTAAAATTGGTTCCTACTATTAGTTTATGGTTAATTTTTCTTCAAAAAAGTTAGTCTCTATTAATTTTGTCTCTATAAATTTTGGAAGTATGTTTACATGATGTATTTTCTTGTATTAAAATTATTATTATTATTTAACTAATTTTGATAAAAATTAACTTCAAACTAGAGATGTCCACGGGGCGGGGCGGGGCCGAGGAATGGATTCCCCGTCCCCGTCCCTGCCCCCCATTTCATTCCCCGTCCTCGCGAAATTCCCCATTTAATTTCGCGGGGATCGGGGCGGGGATTCCCTGCTGGAAGTTCGCGGGGATCGAGTTCCCCGTGGGAAATTTTTCCTCGTTCTTTTTAAAAAAAAAATTTTTATTATCTTTTTTATTTTTTTAAATTTATTCTCAACCATAATAAAAATTATTTCTAAATGAATAATTTTCAATATAATTCTATTTAAAGTAAATGTTATAAAATTTCCTAATAAAAACAATAATATATCATAAGTAAAAATACTATAATGTTGAAACAACTTAATTTCTAAAAATTCAAATTTCAATATTACAACATAGACTTTAATTTTTTTTTTTTTATAACGAAATAGTCTTAAACTAATTCCTACTATAGTTTTTTTTTTTTTTTAAAATATTCTATTTAAAGGTAATAATATATATATTATTAATGGGGCGGGACAGGGAATATATTCCCCGTCCCCGTCCCCGTTTAGCCAACGGGAAAAAAAACCTCCCCGCTCCCTCCCCCATTCTCCTTGTAATCGGGGATTTTCCGCCCCGTTCGGGGTGGGGCCCCGCGGGTTAAATGGACATCCCTACTTCAAACTTGTCATAGAGGCCAATTTTAAGCTTTATTGAAAGTACATGGACTAAAATTAGACATTTAAAAGTACATGGACCAAAATAGAATAAAGCCGGATCAAAATGATATTTTAACCTTATAAATATATCAATATCTGTATAATTGACATGTACTATTTTCTTTAAGATTAAGGTAGAATAATTGGCATGCTATTTTATAAGCGAATAAAAATATATTTTTTAAAAATTAACAGTGTTTTTTACCCATTAATAGTGCACGGTTTGAAAATTTTTAAAATTTAATAATTGAAAAGTTGATCGTGGTCCTCTTTTTGTCGCTGTATTCTCAAAATATATGTTTTAATTTTGACTTTTTTGATACCTTTAATATTTTTATTCATAGTTTTATATTAAAGAGTTTTTGTTTATAATAAAGTTTGAAAATTAAAAGGATGTCATTTTTTTTTTCACAAGAGCCGCATCCCACAAATTTGGAATTGTCGCTACTAAATTTGACAAGAAATTTCATGGCCATATTAACACTTCTAATTCAAAAGACTAAAATGAACCAAATAATAATAATAATAATAATAAAAGTGTACTGACCCATTACCCAATTACATTTTGAACGGGAAAGAAATTAACTTAAGTTGCCGTTTGTTTTTAGGGAATTAGGATATCCAACATCTTCATATGCCCAAAATCTTAGATGTCTAGAATTTTAGATGTCTAGCATCTTTAGATTACCATATTTGTTTTGTATAAAAATTTATAAGGATGTCTATGAATATTTAGATAGTCATGTTTATTTTGCATGATTTATGTATGAGAATGTCTTAAGATCATGTGTTATACCAATAATGAATTTGCTAACCTTTACCTAATTTACTTATTAGTTTAATATAATTAAATTGACGTTTGTTAATTTAATATTATCTTTGTATATCAATTTATTTTATACTAATATTTATGTATTATTTTGTAGAATAAATTAATTTATATTAGTTTGATATTTTTATAAAATATTTAATATTTAATATTAATTCAATTGTAAACCAGCTTTATTTTATAAATAAATGTAAAATATAAATAACTACATATGATCGTTTATTAGTGCATAAATACATTAATTTATTTTTAAATAAAAATAAAAATGTAAAATAAAGAAAATTGATAAGGGACAAAAATATCATTAGTGGATAGCCTCAACATGAGAATCTTAAAAATCCATGTTTCAAAAGGCATCCAAATTTAATCAAATGCTCTCGAATGGGCATCCTAAGATATCCAGACATCTTGATATGTTAAGGCATCTTACATTCCTACAAAACAAACGATGTAATCATGCCTATTCCATGAGAATTTTGGATTACTAAAAAAAAAAAGGCTCCTAAAATAGTATTTTAACCAAACAATTTTTTTTTCTTAAACAAAGGCATACCATCTTGATGTTTTTTTTCTCTTTTAACACATACAATCTCCTTAAGTTACAATAAAAAGAGGCAAAACCGAGCAAAGCTGAAACATACGTTCTCGATTAAAAAGAAAGATTTCAATTCTGATCGTTTATTTAAATTAAAAGAACAAAAAATGGTAGAATAAAAAGAGGGAACCTGAACCTGATATCGACGCCGCCATCAAACAAGTGAGCGGTAACATTTTCTTTAACCCAATCTTCAGCATCGTCGTAGCTCTCTGCAAATTTCTTAAGCTGATCGTTAGGAATGCCGATAATGGTTTCAATTTTAGAACCAGCCAGCGAACCCACAGTCCAAGAGTCCGAATCGAATAGCTTCACTTTTTTTATCCCATTATCCTTCAGCATGTTCACCACAATGCTCGGTTTCAAAGGGTGCGACGCCATTGTTCCCCAATTCACGCCGATTCCGCCCTCTGCAACGCCGGCCGCGATGGCAATCACGGCGCCCCACACGATCGCGGCTCCGGCCATAGGGTCTCTCTCTCTTGATTCTTCAGGACAAAATGTGACGGCTGAGAATGATAGTGGATGGTTATTGAGCGAAACAGAGATTTGGGTTATGATTAATTTGGTGATTGATTATATATAGGGAAAGCTTTTAATTTTAGTTCTCATGGTTTTCAGGTTTCTATTGGAAGTTGAAAGGGTCAAAATATGAACACAGTTCCTCTTCTTTAGGGTGGGAAACAAGAACTTGAACTTGAACTTGGTTCTTGTTTAATCAATGAATTAATTAAACCATCTCTCTCTCTCACACCATGAAAAAGATCTTTTATTTTTCCCAAAAAAAAAAAAAAAAAAAAACTATAACCAGGTAGATGGGCTGTCTGTTTCTACTATATTTTGTCTTCTCTTCTAACTCCAACTGCCATGGGAGTTCTTATTTTAGGAATCTTAAGGATAGTGAATACTTAATTTTCATGCGGAAGGATGAAACAAAACTGTTTTTAGACACGCCAATTCGAACATAGTTTAATGGATAAAACATCAATTAACATTATAGAGGTTGATGGATCGATTTTCTACTCTATAATTGTTGAACTAAAAAAAAAACTACTTTTAGATAAATGCCTATTTATTTTATTTATTATTTTTATAAAGATATATTTACAATATCTCATTAAAATCTCTCCATCTGCAATTATTTCTGTTAAAATCATCCTCTTCTTCCCCTTTTCATCTCTTGTCCTCTCTCTCGCCGTTAGCACCCAAAATTTGGTGGTTGAGTGGCGCCTCTGCTACGCCAAAGACTGACTCAAAGAAAGCTATTGAGGAGATTCAATGCCAAAAGTGGAAAGTATCTACTTGTAGATCTCATCTCACTAGCAATCGGATTTACGCTTTGTTCATATTCAGTATTCAAATCAAACTCAAACTTAGAGCAACTTTTTCAGGAAGATAGCTGGAGAATTAGTAGCTTATTTAGATTTCTTAGTTGTATATTTTCTCTTGGCAATAGAATATATGTCACCAACTTGAGCCTAGTTCAATTGATTTAGACATATATCCTCAACCAAAAAACTAGAGATTCGAATCTCCTACTCCATATGTTGTTGAAATCACAAAGAAAACAAAAGGAATAGATTTCGTCCACGACCCAAATGGTGACGGAAGTTTGGGAGCAATAGTAGACTATGGAGGTTCTTTACATGGTTAGGAAATATTTAGAGAATTGAAAAACAGATTTTCTTTGGGTGTTGCACTCTCTGCAGAGATGGAGGGTGGAGATTTACAAATTTGGAGAGATTGCAATCTAGCATATACCTCTTTATGAAAAAAATAAAAAAATAAAAAAATAAATGGACAAGTGTTCAATCATGATTGGGAAATCCCTACTGCCAAGGGATTAGGTAAGTTTTATTCTTTTTGAAAGATACCAATAAGCATTTATTCTTGTACACTTTCAAATATTTATGCAACAAAGACAATTACATTCCCATTAAAATGATCAATTTGCAACTGTATATAAATATTATACAAATCAAGGTGATGTGAAAACAATAACAGTGAAAAAAAAATCAATAAATAACCATAATGGAAAAGAGATCCCACAAAACTGATATACAAAAGGCTTCTCTAGCATCCAATCCTGCACCTAATATGATTGTTGGCTTCAATAGACCTGCCTTGTGAAGCAAAGCTACAAAAAGGAAACAGGAATCTTGAAATAAATAAACTGGTCTGCAGATTTTTACTACTCTACACATTCTCCTTGTGCCATCTCTTTCCCCTCTCCCATCAACAAATAAACCAGGGCAGGGTAGTAAAGTTCCATGGCCAATTATTCACAAGGATCGAACAATACGATGTTATCAACATTGTCATTGTCACCCTTATTGACCTTTCCAGGCATCGACAAAAATGAACATGATGTTTGCAACGATCTTTCGATTCACATTAGTGGAAGATACGTACCACCATGCCCTTTCCTAAGAACAAGAGGCCCGGCATTCTCAGGTACCTTATCGAGCGCTTTTGTGCAAGCATCGATAACATCCATAAAACCAGTGGCAAGTTGAGCTAGTTGCAAACGGAGCCTCAAATCCCGAGTCCTTTTCAACAAGCATCTAAATGATCTTCCCAAATACTTTGCCCACTCTGCAGGCAATCCTCCCCCAGTTAGCCAGACGGAGAACTGGGATTGGTCCCCACGGGCAGCGACTTCGGACCGATAAAATCTTGCAATGTCAGCTAACATTGAAGGATGGAGTGGAAGCACAGTGACAAATTCAGCCACAAATTCTTCTAAAATCTCTGGCTTAAGCATCTGATTCCAAATGACTAAAGCCCACTCACTCGGCTGGTCAAGATCATAAGCTTCAGCAACAATTAATGCCTCTTGGAATCTTGATTGCTCGACGAGAGCTCTTCTGGCATTGGTTTCCGTCTGGAAGAGCCACTTAAAGTCAGGCATCCTAATCTGAAGGGACACTAGAGAGGCCTGAGCACAGGATCTGCGAGTTTTGTTGCCAGCATCAATGGAAGAATAAACTTCAGCAGCTTTAATGTAGTAATGCATGGCATCTAAAAGGTCTTCGTTCTGGTCTTTGTCGTAGCGGCGGAACCACATCTCACAAGACTGCTCTGCCTGTGACTCCAAAAGAGCAGCTGTTTCATGTTTCATGTCAAAATGGCTGTAGACCTGCATACAGGAAGTAAAATGCAAATTACCAAATTAAACACTAGAGACATTTCACTGAGGTTAAGTTGCATCTAAGTATACATCAGAACAAGTACTTCAGAAATTATCCGCAGCCTAACATTTACTGAGAATAAAATTAATATAGTAGTCTATCAGATCGTGCATATCTTAGAAGAAGATAATGGAGGATATAAAGAGAAACGGGGAACACATAGTTTACGAGAATAATTTCAATAGTAAATCTTGGGTTAGACATAATAAAAGCAAGTCTTTGATCATTTAATCTCAGATCTTAATCAATAATACTCCATCAAAATGCCAATATTTCTGATAACCATCCAAATAATATAAATAAAAAATAACTTCATCCAGAAGAAGGGAAATAAAACAAAAATATAGCATACGGAGTTGACAAAAGTAATTTCAGGACCATAAAAAAGGCTAAATGTTGATGAAATAAATGAAGCGAACATAACGAAGGCTATGTTGGCCTAGTAAGATGAAAAAAATGATAAAACAGCCAACTATTCAAAACCATAACATCTTAGCATAGCATCAACCTAAATGTTGATGTCCTTGATAAGTTGATAAGTTGCAAATGTGTGCTACACATGCGATATAACTGAAACTACCAAGCCAACAAAAGATCTAATTAAATATGACATCTTATGAATTGTCGGGAACATGACATCTTGGACATTGTGAACATGTCTACGAACCTTAGCAAATGCATCAAGATCATTGGGGTTAAAATGCTTGAGGGATGTAAGAACAGCAATGCGAAAGCCCCTGACAGCCTCAGCACTCCCTGCACTTGTATTTGCAGCAGCCGAAAACTTTTGAAGAAGAAGTTCTAGTTGACCGTTCTCGATAAGAATGCCAAGAATAAAACTAAGGGCATAGAAGTTTCCAACTCCAGTTATCAGCCGAGCTAAACATGGAAAATCACCCTCAGCTACATAAGCCTCAACTCTTGTGGCAGCAAGAGCCACGAGAACATCAACCCCATCAAGGCAAGCCGATGATTTGTAGAAGTGGTGAGACAAAATTAAAAGTTCAACCTAAAATAAAACATTTTTTAAAAAGTTAGAAAAGTTGAGTCAAAATTTTTAAGAATAAAAATTAACTTATTAAATGGAACAATATCAATTCTGAAACTATCTTGATAAACATAGAAACGTCTAGAAATTTGATGGAATGAGAAAGAACATTTCCATATCACACTTAACTGACTAAACCTTGCATAATTTCTACTGTGTTTAAGAATGAAAATGAAAGCAAATAATATTCCAGTTTCCATCACTTCCTAGAGGTTTATTTCTTCAACAATATTACCACAAGCTAAGAAGCATGGATACTGATACGAGACACTGAGACGACACAACACGGACACGGACACGTCATTTTTTAAAGTCTAGGACATGGATATATTTATTAAAATATACATTTTTTAAAAATATATATCATTTTTATACAAAAAGGAAATTTAAAGTCAATAAGTTTATGCACTTATATGCTTAAAAAGATGAGTTTGATGTAGTTCACTCTCAAAGTTTAGTATTAATTTATTCTTGTCCTATATTATTAAGTATCTATTTAGTATACTTAACAAGTGTTCGAGACGTGTCTAACAAATGTTGGACCTATATTGACTTTGTATAACCAGTGTTTAACACACATCTACTGTATTAACAAGTGTCTGATGCGTGTCCAACAAGTGTCGGAGTGTCCAAGTGTCCAACACATGTCAAATGCAGACACGCTAGCCAAACTAAAGTGTCCGCGCTTCTTAACCACAAGGAATCAACACTAAGAAGGCAATCTTTTATCCCCAACAGCAGTCTATAATAGAATAATATAAAAATGATTATAATTTACTGTCTATCCACATATTACTAATAATTAACAATACCATAACTCCAAAAAGAAATTTCCATATTTTCTTCTCATTTTTTCTATTTGCACTCTAGACCTATTCTCTTCCATAATCTACAACCTTGGCGACATAATAGCAAAATATATATCATAGTCACAGTAGTACCTCACAGGCATGTGGTATCTCTTGTCCAGTAATAACTAAACGCATCAAGGCATGCCCGATCTCTGGTTCAGAAGGACAAAGTTCTGACCACTTCAAGAAGTCAGAGAATCTCCATAGTAGAGGAGCAGGTCCTTCATCTTTCTGGGAGTCCATATAACCTCCACGATGTGCAGCCAACAAGCCCTGGTTTTTTAAAAAATAATAGTTCAGTTTAGATTAAGCACTGATACTTATCCCGTAGATTCATTCAAACTAAGGAAAATTATCCAGATTCATACAAAATATCTTTAAATTCAAGCGATCAAACAGAGACTGAAACCAAAGCAAGTTCAATATTAAGCTTTGGAGATAGTTTAACTGAATCTAGATTCATAATTCTGGAGATCTACTAGGCACTCGATAGGAAAAAAAGAAAACCTTGAGAAAGGATTCTGCAAGAATTTGAGCAATACTAGCAGCAGGCATAGAGTGAGTCTGCACAAGGAAATTTGCCTCCTCAAATGACTCTTGTGCCTTGAGAGAGAGCAGTTGTAATAGTTCAATTGGCTGTTTGTTATATGCCTCTGAAAATGAAAGTCCCAAGACATTTGCTGCTTTTACAACCGCAATTACTCTTCTACAAAGCCCACGTCCACCACCTTCAGCAAAAATTGTTGCTAAAATCTCCAAAACCTATACAGATGAACATGCAGATCATGCACATCCAGCAAAATAAAAACATGAGTTACCATTGGATGGAAACAAATTCAGAAAACTGAAAGAGCCTAGTAAGAAGGGAGTGATATTTTCCATTCTACAATTGCTATTGCTACTAGGCTTAACATAAAGAAGAGTGGGAGAGAGAGGATTGACAGAAACCTGCAATGGGTTGAGATACTGATCAACTTGAATACCATATGAAAGAATCACAGAACATAAATCCCCATCAAGCATGGACATTGAAACTTCACGATTGGGGGTTGATATAGATGCGAGCTTAAAAGAAGCATCCACAAGAAGGAATTCTGAAGGTACTTGCCCAGGAGACAGCTTTTGTTGAAGCTGCTTGGCAGCCGTAATTTGTCCAAACTCTAGCAACGAAAGAACGGCTCTATCCACCTCTGCAGGTCCAACCCTTTCTTCCCACCCTGAAAATGATGTATCCATTTTTAAGTTCTCATCTTGCAAGTGCAAGTCATTTTTAAAATTGGAAGAAATATATCCATCTTCAGGGTTAGTGGTCATGTCTGTAGAGTCCACTAATGGCCGTCGTAGTAGCATGGAACCTTTGGTCCTCCTTTTTGCCTTTGTATTCCCCCCGCCTGCAGTTGAAAGACCAGCATCTAACACTTGACTTTTATGATGAGTCTGGCTGTTTTCTCTCACTTCATGTTTATCCATATTTTTATTCTTCATTGTACTTATATGTTTATCCATTTTTGATATCATACTTGCAGTCGAGTCGATAATACTTGAGCTATTCCTAGACATACATTCCCGGCTGGAGCCACTAATGTTCAGGTCCCGTTCATTTTTCAGTTCAGCTTCTGACTCTACAGCCAGCAGCCAAACCTTGGTCTCAATTTCTCGTAGAAGATGCAATGGATAAACCCTAATAGATTGGATCACACAAGTCAGTGACAATGATTTTAAATGTAAAATAATAAGCATAAGTTAAAATTTAAGATAAATTTCTTACGGATAGGACATGGTAAACATCCCACTTAACCATTGCAAGGAAAGTAATAATAGTTCATGAAGCTCCTTGGCTGGAAGATCTTTCTCCACAGCTTCTGCATGTTTGAGGAAAAACAATCCAGCCTACGAACATAAGATAGCAATTATGAGTAGATTATTCACAAGTAAACATTTTTCATCCGAAGATTAAGCAGATAATACATTTTCAGTTCCACACCAAAAATCATTGTAATTTACCTGTAAAGCAGGAAAGGAATATCTGATGAAGAGTGCCTGGCAGTGGCCCCACAATGCAACTCTTTCTTCTTGAACATCCCATAAGAATTCCTTCCATTCTGCTACCATAGATTCGGCCTGAACAAGGAGACAACCATTAACCCAACAGTATTAGTAACAGAATACGTCAAGATCTTTCTTTTCTTTTTCCTTTTCCTTTTTACACGCCCCCACCCCCTCCCTCCCTCCTTCCCTCCCTCTAGGATAACATGAAGACAAAAAATATTTTAAGTCTTCCAAACATTAAAAGGTTAGTTTCATGAAGAAAACATCAAAAACAGTTCAGCATGTCCCACTTCTTCAAGTTCATTACGCCAGTAATTACAGGCTATATTTTTACCTTGAGTTTTCCTTCACAGCAGAAATATAATAGACTCGAGGAAATTGTACAAGTGACCATGAATTTGGAAGGTTAAAAAAGGAATACCACATGATGTGAGATAGATACAACACAAACTTAAACATAATGGGGAACTTCATTTAAAACTACAATCCTCACAGTATCTTACAGGAAGTGAGTAGAAAGAAGAAAACAGTTCTTTTCAAGTTTTTCACTGCGAAGTATACATCTAATACAATCAATCATAGCATAGAAAGCTTACAGTGCCAAAGGAACTTCTAGGCATTGAAGCAGCCAAGCCAAATAAGGTTTCTTTCTCGTCTTAGCAAAAAAATATCCTGTCTATTACAAGTCTTAGCAATGCTTAAACAAATGATACCCCAATTCAAACCAAAAACTATTGGCTGATTATGAATATTTAGTGTTGCAATCAAAATATATAGAAATTAGAAATATTCTATTTATTTAAACTACCAAGAAGAAGAATAATTTGCAGCTTGGTCAAAAAGTCAACCAGGAACTTTATGCTAAAATACCTGAGTTTCCGTGACATGATGACTAACTGATTTCCAAGAACCCCCACTAGCTTCCAGTTGCTTTGCCCAATTGCGTGCTTGCTCCCAGTGTCCATTATTTTCTAGCGCTGTTAAAAGTGATGCATCATCTAGAGCCTCATTTCCAAGGTGCAGGCCATCATCTATACGTAATGAAGGCTCAGCTAAATTGATTTTATAATGAAGCCGTCGATAATATGTGGCAGCAAATCCTCCATCACCAAAATCAGTTGCAGCTAGAAGTTTCAGTAGGCATCTTCTTTCATATGGAGATGGACAAACAGACAGTACAGCATTGGCAGCCTTGACAGCAGTGGATCCAATCCATGATGTCCCGGTATTTTCTTCTCCCTCAACATTTGCATGAGAATAGCTTGCTTCATCCTTAACTCGTACAGAAAAAGAGCCTAAATGCGCTGAAGCTTCAGCTAAACGCATTTGTGAAAATGCCTAATGAACAATTAACTTTACATCAGTAGATGATTCGGTTAAAGTAAATTCAAAGAAATTTTACCAAGGAAAGCAGTGGGGATCATATGGGACGAAAAGGTTGGATTTGGATTAAGCTCATAAACCTGAAGTGCACGGATGAATGGTAGCAGGGAACATGAAGGAAGGAACATCTCAAAAGCCCTCAACAGAGGCAAGAATAGTTGCTGTTCACAAAGCACAGAAACCATCTTGGATAGAGATGATGGCGCTTCATCTGAATCATATGAAACAGAAATCTGTTGGCGTTCCTGAACTATCTTTCCCTCTTCCTTGACAATACAGTCACCAGGAACACTAGTTGATGCACCTGTTGAAGCACTCAAATTATCAGACATCACTCCGACTGATTGATCTTCAGAAATGGAATCCATGGTTCGCCTTCGTTTGGGATTTTTCCGGCAGTAATGAAATGCAGGTGATCTACACCCAGCTGGCAAGGTATTGGTAGCTTCTACTGCTGCCCCAACATTTTCTGCAATCTGGGAAGCAATATCATTTACCTTAATGGACGTAGTTTCCCTGTATATAACGCATAATCAGAAAAGATCTTTGGTTTGGTATTTGTAAATATCCTACTTTGTATGGATAAAATCAATAACGTGAGAAGGATACTAAAAACTGAATATATATAAATATAAAACTTGCATAAAATCAATGAAATAACAACTTAAAATTAATAGTCTACTTCCAAGCAAGAGAATAACTATCTATATAATTCATTTCCAAATGGAATAATTGATTGTCACCTTGCTGCAGTAATTTCTAGCCAAACAGTAAGACAGGATAATGGAGACACATCTGGGAAGCAAGAAGCAATCATTGCCAAAATAGACCAGGACAACTCCTTTGCCTTCATCAAGAGAGCTTTTCCAGGGTTTTTCTTCTTCTCACATTCAGCTAAAATGGTAAAGAGCTCAACAGGAATATACATACTTCCATCTAAGAAGGTGGTTTGACCTTTTTTCTCTTCAGTGTCAGAGTATGATGAAGGGCCAGGGCTTTTCCTTGACTGTACAGCCTTCAATACGGTTAATATATGGATTTTGAGATGTGGATCACTGAACTCTTTTGATGCCTAAAGTAACAAATAAAATGGAAGAAAATATGTAACATAAGGATAAGAGATTTAGGTAAGTGACTACTCAAATTAATCAATGTACAGGACTCACTACTTGGATAACTGTGTCAAAAGGGTACCCGCCAACGTGAGCCTCAGTTAAAAATCCAACCTTTCAAATACAAGAGACATAAAATCAGAATGTGAATCATCACAGTTGAAAAAATTAGTTCAGTAATAACATAGACCGAAGGAGAATACCCAGTCATTGTCTCTTGCTAACAAAGCAAGATACTTCGAACTTAGAGGAAGCCTATGCATCCGACAAAATACTGTAACCAAATTCCAGTGATGGCTTGCTGCTTTTTGTTGATTTCTTAGCTCAGTCCCATCACCTTTACCACTTAAAAGCCATGATCCACATGAATTTACATCGACCACTTGAGGAAGACTAACCTCTTCCAAATGCTGTAGGACGAACAAAAGCACCTGTGGACAATGTTTTGGAGGCGCTGAAGCAGAAATGCCCTTTGGCTTATCAACACTTGAACTTTCCTGGTGCAGATACTCATCAGCTAGGGCTCGAGCAAGAGTCTCTATTTTATCAGATTCTAAGGGTACTGGATGAAAAGCAGAACCCTTAGGTGAAAGTTGCCTGAAATTCTCAAAGGATTGCCCAGACTTGTAAAATGTCGATATTCGTCTTAAAGCTGCTACATCTACACGGAGCATACAGGCAGACAAACCACCTAGCTCCAGGAGAAAAGCACATGAAGCAACTAACACGGAGTTCTCAAAATGCGTAATGGCAAGTGGAATAATCTGAAAATCAAGTATGGAGAAATTTTTACATGCTCAAGTAAGACAGTTAAACTTTACATAATTAATTGAGTTAACTATTTGTCAAGCAAAAGAATTAACAGTGTAATTAAAAGAATTTATGTCAGAGGTGGGTAAGCTGGATGGCAATTTTGGCAACCGTCAATGTCCAGAAATGGATAGATCTAGTGTTACCCCCAAGAAGAATACCCAATAATTTATAGATCAATTTCCCAAGGAGATTGAAAATCTGCTGTTTAAATCCTTCTTCACTCCTAGGAACATAATTAATCAAACCAGCATAGATTTTGATTGGTTATCTACAGTCCTAAAGCAAGCTTGAAAACTTCTATGGACATTGAATAAATTATTGGTCTTTCCTTTATCCCGAGAAGAATGGATCCTTGATTTTAGAATAATTCTCAATGATAAGGGAACTCTTGGGAGGGCAACAAAAGAACAAAAGAATAAGGAAAAGAAATCATGGATGCAGTCAGTTGTCAGAAAGCAAAAAAGAAATGAGTGAAAGACAAGTAAATAGATTGAGAAAGATGGTTTTGTCAGAAAATGAAGAAAAATGGTATTGGATCATTATTAAAAAAATAATTGTGGACCTCAGTGAGTCATTTGTGCATGAGTAGAGAATCGGAGAACTATTTTGTTTCCTTTTAACGACTTTCACAAGTTGCAGTTTGAATTATCATTCCAGTGTCTAACATCTTATAAAGATTTTATTGATCGTTAAGTTGGAATGCTTTTCTTGGAAGGATGCCTAGAAATAGAAGAACTTTCTGGAAATGTGTAATTTTCATAATCGTTAGGTTATTTATTAATTGAAAAGGAATATGAGAATATTTGAGGAAAAAGTTGACGATGCTGAAGTCACTTAGAAAAGAATTAAATATTTCACTTATTTGTTGATCCAACAATTTTATATCTTTAGATTTTGACATCCCTTTTGCTTCTTTCTGTCCTCCATGATGTTCTTTTTTGTGGTTTTGACATTTATCTTATCCTCTTAGTGTTTCATTACTGTGTTAATTGCCTATTATAAAAGAAAAGAAAAGAAATGAATAAATCCTTACAGAAGAAAGAAGAGAATGTTCCCTTGGTGCCAAAGGAGCAAAAAGTGTCTGTAGATCCAACTGTATATTTGATTGTCCAGTTGCTGAACCTGACTGAATCTCTGATTTCAATTTCTGAACTCTAGCAGCAAGAAAATGGTTAAAAGCTGATAATGCACGTCCACGATGCAAATTGTGCTCAAGCCCAAGTCCAGTTTCCTAAAGGCAATAGATATGCTGAGCTGAGTGTATGGCTTAACGGAAGCACACATGTTTCAACCAATAATGTCAGAGATATAATATAGTGACAGACTCCACGTGAAAAAATGTGCCAACGTATGTTAGCCGAGATAGTAAACCGTAAAAAATAAAAATAAAAATAAACAAGACTGGCGAGACTGAGGATCTGTCAAGATAACCAAGACATTTAATATGATTTTGATGGATGAGCTAGGCAGTTTATTTCTTTGGATAATGTAAAAGCATCATGACACCTGCAATATATAGTCTATCAAGGGATTTGCACGCATAAACATCATCAATTGCGTTTTAATAATTAATAATCATGCACAAATTTAAAGATTGAGAGTATATCTGAGAGACAAAATGCTTCATGTAAACAGAAAAGAAATAGAAAATCAAGCATCAAAATCTGTTTCACCATTTATGGATAATGGCTAGATGTTAGGAAAATTTTAGGAAGATGTTTTATCCTCGGGACTCTCTTGAGCTTTTTACAATCACTAGTAACATTTTTGGATAAAAACATGTAAGACATTTAACAGATAAAATTTCCAACTGCCAGATAACACAACATATATGGTATCATTATATAAACAGCCAATGATAATCATCTATTCTAAATAATTAGCAGGAAACAATACCACATGAAAGTGTTCCCTTATCTCCCCTGGCATATGATAAATTTTGAAATATATTGTAAAGCAAGAAGATTTGCCCGACTGTAATATGCAGTGCAGTTGAGAATTAGGAATCTACTTTACAATATTTTTCAAAATTTATCCTATAGCCAGGGGAGATAAGGGAACACTTCCATATGGAATAAATGCTTCGATCACTAAAAAACTTCTTTCTACTTCGCATGATAAGAAAGAGATAACAATTGAGGAATTCAGAGAATAAGAACCATATAAGGTTAAACAAATCTTGTAAAGGTTCAGAGAATAGCTATAGCTGGATCCATTAAAAAGGGGCAAATAAAAGCCATTTACTGAAGTAGATGCTGAGAGAATTCAAAAAGTATACATATATCCTAAAGTTGGACATACCTTGAGAGATGAATCATATAGCTCATCTTCAATGTGCTTCTGTATGGTTGCTTCCCAAGAGATTGGACTGATTTCAGAATGTTCATCATCATTCATAAAAAAATAAACATCTCTCTCCCATAATGTCTGCCCCGTTGGCAAAGCTGAGAGTGATTGCCATCCAAGAGGACCCTGTAACAGAATTTGCACAAACATAAAGCACATATAAAAATATGAGCACTTTAACTTTCGAAAGTAACATCCCTAAAACTTAGGGTAATTCTGAAGTGGGATGATAGCCGAACTGTAACAATTAGGTTTTAACTGTAACATAGAACCTAATTGTTATGACCACATCGTTAGTTGTTAGTTCAGTTGAATAGCTATGCAAATAAGCTGTTTGTTAACTCAAACGAGTGGCTAATCCTGCGTATAAAACAGGAGCTAGCCCTATGACAAATGGATAATGATTGATTTTGAATAAAAGAAGATTCTATGGTTCACTTGGGTGAAGAGTGCTAACAGAAAGGAATAGCGTGGATAGGAAAGTATATTCAATCAACATAAGAAGATTCTATGGTTCAAAGCTTGTCCGACCCTTTTGCGGATAGTGTGGATAGCTAGCAGACTTGCACATTTTATTTTGGATAATGTGGAGTACAAGAAAGATCTTCAACCGGTTAAATGTCCATAGAAAGTAGTGTGTACAAGCATTCAAACCCCATCAATGAAATGGGTCCTACACAACGTCCATCCATTCCAACTCTCCAAACAAAGTGGATACATTTTTAATCTACTGTCGGTTAATTTAATGAATCATTTAATTCAGAATGATGACAAAATGCATGGGTTGTTAAAAGGATAGAACATGAAACCTGGACATAGAGCTGAAGCAATCTCCTAACTGCCTTGGGAAACCAGCATGGTAGCATATGTAAAAGTGAAGTATCACGTCCAGCCGAAAAAAAGATGCTGCCTCGCCAATGTAGATATTCTGATAATGCTGAAATGCAGAAACAATGAATTGTGAACTGATTAAACGCTCAAATGCAGAAACATTGTGAGAGAGAGAGATTCCAAAAATTATAATAAAGCTTCAGCAAAAGAAAGTTCAAAAGTGAGGAGGAGGAGCTAACCATTCTTCAATTTTGGACCCAAAAAATTGCAAGTTGTATCTTGCTGGAAAGCCGATGTAACTAGGGCACGGCACAATGTAGGGAATCGTTGCAGGACTGGCCTGAGGTTTTCAAGAGTACATTGGGCTGATGAGCTACTATGTCTGTTTACCCCACTGCTATTCAAACAATCTTGGATTGGGGAAGGAGCATACATTAGAGTTGCTAGGGCTGCCATTTCTCCCCCTCCTTCAGCAATGTCAGCAACAGTGGAAATAATCTCTTCAATATTCCGAACACTGAGGTTAGAATCATGAACTAAATTCAGTGACATTATTGAGCGAGCATTAGAAAATGATGCATCATATTCACAGCCCCTGATCCTCGACAGAAGTAGCCATCTTGCCCATTGGCAGTCTCCCTACATCAGCACACCATAGGAATAGAGGGCAAAGGTGAGCAAATAAATTAATTTTCAAAGAGTATGAATAGGCAATATCAAAGGGATACTCAAAGGAATGTTTGATAATTAAGGTCATGAGGAAAATTGTAATAAGTTTGCCTCTGTGAGTGAGGCACATTGTCTCAGAAGCAACCTAACATGACTCACCATAACTAACAACAAATGTAAAATAAATTTAATGCAAAGACAAATTTTTTGAAATTTATGTAAGGTGTAGAAGTTGCACATGAATATAAGGAAACTGATGGTCCCACCAAAATGGTTCAAATGCCAGCATTCCAGCTTGATGTAAGCAGAAGTTGAACTCCTATCACATCTTGGCAAGGCTAAGCACTATGCTAAAATGAAGGGAAATTTGAGTGGGTTGCTTAGTTATCTAAAATATTTTCAAATACGTACTTCATTTAAAATAGCGACAAATATAGCCTTTTAAAATAATTACCTATTTGTGATACCAACAGAAGGTTATTTTTCGTTTTTTTTTTTAATAAAAAAAGGTTGTAAGTTTATTCTATACTTTATTTTCAGCTACTTTTGTCAATTACCCAGACTCCATGTTCTACTGTCAAAAAGATCTCAAAACAGAAACATCTAAAGCAAAAAGAGTAGCTTGTAGGGTAAATATAAAATGAAGCAAATGAAAAATACAATATATTGGGCTTGGCTAGCTCGAGCCAAGATCAATATAAATTCCACGAAAATTTCCCTCGTTTGTCTTTTGACTCTCCACTTATAATTGCAAACGCAAACCCCCTTCAACCCCACAGCTAAGTTGCTCCTAACTCATCCCTTAAACTGACAAACTCACTCGCTCATAAAAGCTACTTAAAATATACAAGAAGCGACAGAAGAAAGATGAATGATGACTATTAAATAAAATCAGGTAATATAGAAATAATAAGCTCTGACAGAATGTGTTGGTACTTACTGCAGCTTCCAGTAGTGAACGAACTGAATTATTATCAATAACCAGTTTATGATGGTCCAGATAAAGGTCGAGAAGAAAGGGCAAGTTATACTGTGAACAGTGATGTATGAAAACTTTATACAATGCTTGCACAGAATCAACAGAAAATGCTCCACCCTTGTTTGAGGATTTTTTATCAACTGAACTGCTGACGTGGTCATCCACAGAAGCAATCTCATCAAGTCTGTGTATAATGAAGCCAGAACGGGCAAGAAGAGGTACCAGCTCCATTGTGCCTTCCCAATATTCCTTCAGAAATATAAAATGCCTTGCAAGCTTCACCTCCAAGAGCATACCAAACCATTTGGAGCACATAATATTAGCTGAGAATCTGAAAATTTTGGCGTTGGGAATATACAAGCAAACAGCATCTAACTCTTCTAGAGGGTATAAGTAATTGCTGTAAAAAGAAGTCTCTCTGTTGCACCCAACTGCTGAAGCTGACCGTAGACCATCTAAGCTTACTTGGAGGCTCCCATCCAACAAATTAGCAGCAGGAATCATATCGAGAAGTCTTGATACTCCATCCCAGTTATTATGACATATATGATAATCAAGTTGAGATTCCCACGTCACATGGGTACCAATACCCAAAGATCGATCCAGTAATATCTGTACAAATAAGAATGTCATATTGACCAATTAATATCCCACAACAAAAACGAAGTGGATCAATCTGACCATATTTCGGTGTGGGTGTGTGCATGTGTGTGTGTGTTCCAGGGGGGATAAAGAAAGGAGAGAAACAAAGGACATGCATTATATAGTTTTTTATCAAAGATATAAATGGACCTAGATAATACAGTTTAAACCATATGCCACATACCACAGCCTTCATCATGTCAGAATTAGATCTCATGAATTAACGCTACCTAAGCTTTACTTTGGAAGATCTGGTTGGAGAAAATAGTACATTTAGGCTTGTTTCTTGAACATAACTTTTCACTCATCAATGAAAAGTTTGTTTCTTGAAAAGAAAAAATAGTACCTTTAGGTTGTTAATAGAAACATAATTGATTTATCATGAGTAGCTTGTTTTCCTGCTATTTATACAATAACTGATAGCAGTTAGTTGTATATTGTTAGTTGTTAAACTAACAAATTGGGCTTAGAAATTCTACTGTTATTTCTAACTATTGTAACTGTCCAGCAGCCATTTTTTTCTTTTTTGAACAAGATACAAGCTGCCAAATCACAACTCTTTTTTTTTATTAGCTTAAACATTTTCATAACCGAAGGTAATGAATAACTTGATATTACATCAAATTGGTATCATGATGTTTTTGCTCCAGGACCATGGGACCAAAAGAATGGCGTACTCTTTGACAACTGGTAAGGGAGTTCTATACTCACTAATTGCTCCTCTTTTACTTAGATATTTAATTATCCTTTGAGAATTTTATAATCTTTTTTTTTATAAGAAACAGAGATGTATTAAACACAAAAGAGGCCACAGCCTAAGGGCAGAGGGGTAAGGAACCCCTTCTCACCAAACAACTATACAAGCATTGCCTCCCAACAAAAAATTATCTAAGCTAGGCTGTAATTACAAAAAAAAATCCGTGTCTAAGACTCCACAAAGAAGAAGTAATTTGTACATTACTACAAAAAGACTCAAAAGAAGAACACTTATCTTCGAAGATTTGCCTATTCTTTCTCTCCGTAATTCCCACACAAGCGCTGTAGTGGCACACTTCCAACAAAATGTTCGCTTTACCTCTAAGGCCCCAACCATTCAACGCTTCCAACAACCAATCCAACACCTCCTTTGGAAAGCAACAACTTAACCCAAAAGCCTTCAGAATTTTCTCCCACCCTTTAATAGCATACGTGCATCTCAGAAAAAGATGATCCTAGCTTTTCGCACCATCAAAGCATAAAACACAGACAGAAGGAGAGAGACTAATATTACTAAACTTTCATTGTAATCTATCTTGAGTATTTAAACTCTTGTGGGCCAAACTCCATAAGAAAACTTTGATCTTCTTAAGAATATTAAACTTCCAAATCACCTTAATCAAAGGAATTCTTATCTTAGGGGTAGTTTCAACAAGCTTAACGAAAGCTGAACGAGTAGAGAAGCCCCTAGAATTTTCAAGAGACCAATAAGCGTTATCAATACCATCCCCCAGCCTTATTGGGTCAATCAAAGAGATAAGCCCAAGCCAACTATCAAAAATACCTCTTCAAAAACCAAGATCCCAATCATTTTGATCTCTGTTCCAACAATCAGCCCCAATAGCCTCCCTCTTTTGAGAAATCAAGAATAAAGAAATATCATTTATTTTTGTAGGTTGTTAAATCACCAATCAACCCAAAAGCTTAAACTGAGAGGTTATGGTAAATTTAATATTATATCAACACTCTAACACTCCCCTTCACTTGTGGGCTTGGAAATTTGTAAGAAGATCAACAAGTGGAAATCAATATTAATTGGGGAGAAAACGACTTCACAGGGGTTCAAACTCAAGACCTCCTGCTCTGATACCATGTTAAATCACCAATCAACCCAAAAGCTTAAGCTGAGAGGTTATGGTAAATTTCATATTATATCAACACTCTAACATAGGTCAATAAAGAAATATCATTTTGAAGGTCAAAATTGTGGCGTTGCAGTTGAAGAAGTGAAAATTAAAAAGAAGACTAGACCCAGGGGCTGGCAATAGAGCCTGGGCTATGACAAGAACTCTAATTTCTACAAGTTTCATCACATAGTCGCTCCACTATCAACATTAGGCACTGAAACGAAGCTCTAGGTGCACTTAAAGGTTCATTTACATAACTTTGGATCTTAGGATAAAGGGGGATGCAAGGGAGTCTTTATGGACAAGTTCTTGAGTGAAAAATCTTTAACTTTCTATTGTTTTGTTAGTTTCTCCTTCTTTTGCTATCTTTTGATGTCTTCGCTTATCAGTGTTAGATTGTAACTCGGCTATCAGTTAAACCAACAATTGTAAAAGTTTATTCTGGGAGGGGTAAAAAGAAGACTGCAACTCATGTAACTTCCACAAGCCAGTTATTCAGGACTGTAACCTCCATGGGTGGCTATGCAGAGTGTGAGACTTATAACTAGACAAGACCAGGTTGTTCTAGACTGGGGTAGTATAAGTAGCAAAAGATTCTGAGAGAGAAGCGACCCTCTCAAATTGGCCAGAAGATCTTTTGTATTACCTTATGTAATGAAATCTCCCACTGGGAGTGAAATCTAAATAAATACCCATCACATACTTTGCCAATGTTAGGAGAGATTTTGTAATCTAGTCGGCTGTAGATTAGAGTGGACATATTATCTTCCCTTCCTTTTTTTAAATTGAGTTTCCTATCCTAAAAAAAGTAACTTTATTTAGAGTTAAATTTTAGAATTAAAGCTTCTAATTTAAATAACCCCTTCGGGAGTTTGTATCCTCGAACATTTTTTTATCTTTTCATCTAAAAGTTTGTTTCTTGTTATTAAATTTGTTTTCTTGAAAAAAAAAAAAAAAAACCTTAAAATGAACCACATGAAATATATTCGAAAGCAACTGTGTAATCCGTTGATTGATACGTTTGATACATGAAATCATACGAAGCTCGCACAAAGCATATCTGAGACTAATTAAGTTCCCAGAATTATTCACCCAATAACTAAAAGCTGAATCATGTGCAACTAATTTTGTTGGGCAGTATCCACAGGAAAGAAAGACAGACACCAATATACCCGATCAGCATATCCATTAATTCTTGCAAACAGCTTTCCAAGCAAGGAAATATTAATGCAGATTCATTGTTTCAAAGGAATCGGGTTCACATTAAACAGGAGCTTAGACCAGAGAAGTTAAACATAACTTACACGATCAGTGGTTCGTTGATCCCACGTGTTTGTCCAAATGGCAGCGGCAGCCCAATACCCCATATGAGCATTATCTTCAGTGGTCTCCAGGACAGAAGAGTTCTCATTGGCATTGGGCCACGAACCTAAAACAACACCATCAACCTCACCACAATCAATGATAGTATTGTTGATTAAATGGAAACGTAATGTCCTCAAATCATTTTCTCCTGGGCTGTTAGAACTTGATAGGAATCCCATATTTGCTTTCTGCCTGCTCAGAAATGTTTTCCAGAAATTACTGCTTGGGTAGAGCCTCTAATCCATTCCCCCATTTATAAAGAAGTGCAGAAAAGAGCAAATTTTAGTTCCAAATGGATAAAAAAAAAAATGTAATTTTAACTTGAATAGACTCAAAATGGATGCAACTAAAGTGATTGATACCTCAATATGTAATATTCTATCCATCATCCTCTGGTCAAATGGCCCCAGGTAACCATATTTTTTCATCTCCGCAGCAATTTCCACTCGAAAAGATCTGTTAATTGTACCATACAACAATTGTTTGAGGCTAACTTCAATGTCATCTCCAAGCCTCTGCAGCGTAGCAATAGCAAGGCCAGTCTCACCCTGTACAACACACAAACATGCTGTTCAGAAGACATGGATACACGATCAGCAGAAAAAATTACTGACCTGTTACCTTTAAGAAGAGATCATAAGCAATAGCTCTTCCAATGTCACGAATTTCAGAAAACGTATCATGAGGTTCGTTCTCTTCAATTAATTCTCTCAAATGATTAATGTGTAGTTGAAGAACAGCCAAAGGAAGACGGCCAGAGAGAAGAGCATCTTTAACTACATTTTTAAGTGACAACTTATCTGACTTCCAACGTGCAATCATCTGCTTGGGATTCTCCAACGGGACAACTTTCTTTTCCAAGACTCCTTGTGGTACAACAGCTGAGTCTCCATCTAAATCATCTGAATCCAATTGGGATTCAGAAATCATGGGCATCATAACAAGACCATCTACAACGTTAGAGTTCAAGTCATTTAAAGGAAATGAAAGTTCATATTGACTTGTACTCCCCAATGGTATTATATCTGAAGAAACAAGCTGAGGTTCATCCAGCAATAGACTGGTTTGGTCAGATGCCTCCCCTGCTACCTATAAAATCCAATGTTCAAATAAACTATTACTACTTCAATGAATAAATTCACATAATATCAATATAAACATACCAATTCCTGACTTGGCCTCTTAAATTTTGAACTAAGATGGCAATGCAGATTTCTTATTATCTCCAAAAAGTGAGACATCTCATGAAGTTTTCTTGAATGCTCCAATTCGTTTTGCTTTCGAAAAGGAAAATGCGGTAGAATAGAAATTTCTTGGCTGCTACTAAAGTCATTAAACGTAGTAGCATTTCTCTTGAACTCAGCCATCCCATATCGATGAATCATTCTGGTCGCAAAGTGTGTCCCAAGTGCAAGAAGCCTACAAATGAAATTCATTTCAAGTAAGTTCAGAAGTAAGATTTTAATTTTTCTTTATTTCTTAAAAGGAACAGAGGGTTTTTCTTTTAACAAGAAACAATAAAAAGAACAGAGGTTTTAAAACTTAAAAGTTTGTAGTATGATGACTACAGAAACATAAATTAAAATGTTCATGTAGTTATTTTTTTTTAGAAGAGAAACAATTTCATTGATGAATGAAATAAAACGGAGTGTAACCTCCAAACACCTAAAGGAAAATTACAAAAAGGATGTCCAATTCGAAATTAAAGAAGATAAACTATAATTAGAAAAAGGGTGTTTACATTTACACCAATACATAGCATGTAAAAGGGTTAAATCCATAAAATTATCAAAGGTAGAGAAAGAATCCTTGAATAATCGTCCATTCCTCTCACCCCAAAGAAACTGGAAGAAAACGCTGTTTAAAGCAAGCCACAAAACCTTCTTTACTCCATGGAAAGGATGACCCACAAAAATGGAAGAAAGCAAGTCAAAATTGTTATTAGGCAGTGTTAATGAATAATCAAAAGCTTTCAAGATCACATTCCAATAACGAAAAGCATAGGAGCAATGTCCAAAAAGATGTCCAGGGTGTTCGGCGCTCGAAGAACACATAACACACCAAGATGGAGATATATAGAGGTGAGGCATACGTCATTATAACCTATCTGCTGTATTGATTACACTAAGGCTAAGCTCTCAGAGAAAAATTTTAATCTTTTTTGGATAAACATCTTTCCAAATCACATCATTAATGGTATTCTTATTTGGATTAGGATCCACAAGATCACTCACAAGAGATTTAACTGTAAATGATCGAGAAGGATCAAGCGGCCAAATCCAAACATTATTAAAATTTTGGAGCCTGATTAGGCATAGTAAATGAGAAATATTAGCCCATTCAGCAACCTCTAGATCATTTAAATTACGGCGAAGGTGCAAATTCCAAGCTTCCTAAGAGTCAATACAAGCTTCAGCAACCAAACAATGAGGATGTGCAGTTAAACAATAAAGTCTAGGAAAAGTCGTAGCAATAACTCCACAACTCAGCCAAGAATCATGCTAGGAAGAAGTAGAAAGACCATTGCCCAGACTTCGTTGAATGTGATTAAAAACAAGATCAATGGTAGAACAAATAAAATGCCAAGGTGAGTGAACAAAACCTCTTTGAATGTTTCTTGGCCAAAAACAGTTAACTTATGTTATAATTTGTGGCAGCGGGGGCCTACGCTCCAAAAAAAAGCTAGGACACGGAATACCAGATGTACAGTGGTAATTGCTGGCCACTCCAACCAATTGATAAGCAGCTTTTCTTATATGTTTTATAACGAGAAAAGGACCATAAAATTGTGGAGCAAGCCTTCTATTTTTTCTATCAACCAACGACCACTACTTAAAGGATTGTACTTTTTAAAAATACCAAATCCCCAATTTGAAATTCCATATCTAATTGATGCTTATAAGCATTATGTTTCATCATCGCTTGGGATCTAGTCTTCAGTATTAGAAGTTTCAATTCAGATTACGAAAGGAATTTTGATTGCCTCTCTGAAGATCCAAGTGGAATAAGTTTTTCTTATGTTTCTTCAAAAGGAAATTCCTCTTTATACCATGATGAGCACAACATTTTGGAAGCTTCCTCGGGCTTTTTTGATATTAGAGGACCTTTCCAACTTTATAGATATTATTGAGACCTATCTAACATTTTTAAACTCGCGGCAGGTTCCTTGTCTAACTAGAGTTTTGTTTTCAAATATTTTATCGTCCTTTTGAGAGTTGGAGTAGCCTCCATAGCTGAATTGGTTATGGTTCTCTTTTCTAGCTTTCATCCTAACAGATGCGAATTATGCATTTCATTGGTCTAGCTTCACTGGCTCTTCAGTAATATGGAATTTCTTCTAGGATTATTATGACTCTTTTCTTTTAACAAGAAACGGAACTTTTCATTGATAAAATGAAAAGAGACTAATGCTCAAAAGATACAAACCCCACAAGGAAGTGAAATAAAGGGAAGAAAAACCCAAAATAAAATAAATCCTGAACAAAGAACCCAACAAAAAAAAAACTTTGAAAAAGAACCTTTGAAGCCAAACCATTTGTAAAACCAATATCAAAAACCTCTCTAGCAATAATGAAGAGGCTGCCAAAAGCCAAGATAATTATCTCACTGAAAGAAATTCCTCTGATGCAATAAAATGCTCGAGAAATAAATTTTCCAAAGAAAACAATGTTATGAATATCAAACTCTGAAAAGGGGCTCCAAAAAACCTTTGCACCAAAAAGACAGAAGCTTTAACCAAAGCTGAAAACCCCAAACAAGCAACCAAACAAAGCTGAAACACTTGAAAGAAGAAACAAAACACCAAAACCCTTAGAGAAGGCAAACTGGCAAAACTAAATACTGACACAACTTTCTTCATGAACTAGTGGAGGAATTTCACGAAACTCAAGTCCACAGGCTTCAATAAGTGAAACAAATTTGGCCGACATGGAGAGTGGAAGAGAATGAGGAGATTTCTTGTCACAATCCCGAAATAATAAGTCAAAAGCTTAGAGTAAGAATCTTCAAGAGCACCATCCTCCTTATTGAAAACCACAGGCTGAATGAAAGAATCCACATTGCTCAAGCTTACCTCGGAGAAAGCATCAAAGGCATCACCATGTGAAGGAGAAGAAAGATGAAAAGGGTTAGGGTCCCTTGTTGAGATAATGTTAATCCTAAATCTGGATCAAACGGAGAGAAGACAAACTGGCTGTTGGGGGCAAGAGAAAGTGAAGGGTCATCAATGGATGAAGAGGCAACTTATTGATTAGAGGGCACTAAAAGCCTTGAACAACATTCTTCAATAAAATCCGAATTCAAAGAATTTTCCTCAAGACATGGTTGGTAAGAAGAATAGGCCCCATCTTTACGGATATGAGACGAAGGATAGGCCGGAATAAAACCCTTTTTGTGATCCATGAGGTGGGAGAGAGGGAGGAAAAAAAAACCTTCTCAGCAATAGATTTCCATAGGTTTCTAGAGGTGTTTATCAAACTCCAACCAAAGGACCACTCAAAAGGATGGAGACGATTCTTACTCATAATAACCTTGTGCCAGTCAAGCTCCCAGGGAAAATGCCATAACCATTTGGCCAACAAGGCCTAATTTTTTTTTGAAATGAAACATCAAGCTTTCATTGATAAACAAAAGAATACAAAGGGCATAAAAAAAACCAACTCACAAACATAGCCAAACTAAAAACAAAAAGGGGCTCCAATCGAACATGATGAGACCTAAAGAGTAATTACAAAAAAACCTTTGGACCCTGGGGCACCCAAAGAGAAACATGAAATCTAAAAAGGACCAAACCTCCTCCCAAGAACTCTTTTACCCTCTAAAAATCATGTTGTTTATTTCCACCCAAAGACCCCACAAAACCAAAAAAAAACAACACACCATAATAAAGCTCCTTCTTCCTGAACAGAGAATGGAGAAGGACCTCCCCAACATCTAACTGCAATCTCTAGGTCGAGCCACCGACGAAAGTCTCAAAGAAATGGCTCCAAACTAAAGAAGCGAAACAACAACTCTTCAAATTAGCAAATACCTAGATCCAAGGGTTTAGTAACCACATCCCACTAAACAGCATGGGAATCCATCCCAGTTTATGCATTCCTTCTCAATAAATGTCAGTCAAATTTATTTTATAGATCTTAATATCACTCCACCAAATTGGAATCATAAGCTCGAAACATGGTAGCGATAAATGGAGATTTCTACTGTACGATCAACTTCCCTTTTTAATTTCTCCTCCCACATACAGTGTGGGCAGTGATCTTCTCCCTCTAGCAACCACCCCACTTAATTGTGATAGAAATGGTTCTTCCTCCACTTGTTGGATAGTCTCCAAATAATCCTCATCAAGAACCAAAATAAGAGGGTCACGTTGGAGAGAAGGCAAGACAAGTAATTAGTTGCTTTTTTCTCCAAATTAGGGCACTACTGAATCCCAACAACTTAGTTAGCCACCTTTAAATGCTCCAGGCCAACCAACTTTTGTCCCAAAAAGAATTTTAGGCTTTTCAAGTTGATACAGATTAGGAAATTAATACCCCAAGAGATGGAACCTCCATTTCAACACTACAGGAGAATCACCATTAATTCTTTTTCATTGTCTTATTATAATTCATGATACTATATTCTTTTCATATATATAAAAAAAATGTCCTCGCTTTCTTTTTTTGTTCTTCAGTACTCTTCCCGCTTTAAAAACACTGGTTGCACCACCTAATTTCAGTCATCCATAAGTTAGGCCACTTCCATAATGTCTTCCATCCCAACAAGCTTCAGCATCTGAACCTCAGTCCTTGTTTTTGGTTTCAACTTTCAACCTAACCTCCCATCCCGTCTTTCCCTTCTAATACTACTTCTCTCTCTCTCTCCCTCTCTCTCTCTCTAAGTAGTATGAGCAGAATGCATAAGTTTCACATTTCAGGCAGAAGATATGCCGATTTCAGATTGGCATTTTCTCTTTAGATGTTGTGATTTAATGTACAAATTGCTCGGAAAATAATAAATTGGCCACAGTGCTTAGGAGGATGACAGAGAAAAGCAAATGTATACAGATTTCTACCTTGAAGCGGCTGAAATATCATTATCATTACCAGCTTTTTGAAACATCAGATGTACGGCAGCAAAGAGTAATCTCAAAATTCCTTCTTCCTCCAAATCAACATCCACAAGCATTTCTAGAGATCTGTCCATCATAAAATTGAAAGGCAAACTATAATGACTTCTATGACAAATCTTCAGCAAATCATAAACATGTGTCAGATGTATGTACAAAATATCTTTTTTTTTATAAAGGAAACAATTTCATTGATGAATGAAATAAAGGAGATAAAACTCCAATCACCCATTGGTGAATTACGTGAATACTCTCCAATTGGAAATTAAGTATGATAAGCTATAATGACAGAAAGGCTGTAAATGTCTACACCAAGAAAAAGCTATAGAAAAAACATTATCAATAAAACGTTCAAAAGGAGAAGAAGAATCCCTGAAGTTTCGACCATTTCTCTCTAGCCAAAGATTCCACAGAAAAGCCCGAACAAACGCAAGCCATTAAACCTTCTTTGTTCTTGTGAAAGGGTGACCCACCAAGACCACAAAGAGAAAATAAAAAATGTTGTTTGTAAAAAGCAAAGACAACCTGAAAGCTTCCAATAAGTGACTCCAAAAACGATAAGCATAAGTGCAGTGAACAAATAGATGCCCCAGTAGTTTCTGCCTTCCTTCTACACATAAAACAACAATCTAGAGAAAGAGCCATATAAGGCATTCGTCTTTGTAAACGATCATTTGTATTGACTGCTCCCAAACTAAGCTCCCAAAGAAAGATTTTAATCTTCTTTGGATAGCTATCCTTTCAAATCACATAATAAAGGTCTTTCAAGCAAGGATTAGCAATACCCACCAAGCTCTCTGTGAGGGATCTAACAGAAAAAAACCCAGATGGCTCAAGAGGCCAATACCAAAAATCTGATGAATTATGAAGCCTGATCAGAGTCAAAATATTAGAAAGATGAGCCCAGTCGAAAATTTCCTGATCGTTCAAATTATGCCAAAGGTGTAAATCTCAAGCTAAATTAGAATCATTCCAAACTTCAGACACCATACAAGACCAATTCGAAGAAGGCCTGTAAAGACGAGGAAAGGCAGAAGTAATTGGACCACAGCTCAACCAAAAATCTGTCCAAAAGAAAGAAGAAGATCCATTTCCAAGTCGACGATGAGCTCTAGAAGCAATTAACTCCTAAATATTGCTAATAGATTTCCAAGGTGATTTATGATAAGCAAATCTGATGGGTTGGGGCCAGCCAACGCTATGCACAGAATCATAATATTTATCAGCAATAAGCCGCCTCCATAAGGAGTCTGTTTCATGAACATAACGCCAAATCCATTTGGCCAATAAAGCTGTATTACGTTGTTGAAAATTGCCTATTCCAAGACCACCCTTTAGCTTAGGACATTGCGTTGTTTTCCAATTCACATTATGTACACCTCCATCACCTCGAGAGCCTTCCCAAAAAAAATCTCTAATGATCTTGTCTAAAACCAGCACCACTTTAGAAGGAATTTCAAACAGAGACATATAGTAAATTGGCATGCTAGAGAGAGTAGCTTGGATTAAGGTATGTCTACCACCTTTAGAGATGAAAGCATATTTCCAATTGTGTAATCTTTGCTTTATTCGCCCAATAACAAGCTGCCAAAAAGATGAAGACTTTGGATTCCCACCCAAAGGCAAACCAAGATAAGTGTTAGGCCAATTACCTTGTTAACAACCAAAAAAAGCCAACATCCAATCCATTTCAGAAGAATCAATGTGAATCCCCATAAGTTCATTCTTGTTCAAGTTAATCCTCAAACCAGAAGCACATTCGAAAATTTTAACCACTTGATAAAGTGTATCAGTGCAGCCCAATCAGAAATAGAGAAAATATGAGTGTCATCAGCAAATTGCAAATGATTTATGGACAGGGACTGTGAACCAACAGGATGAGTAGATATATGACCCAAACTTGCACTGTGAGCCAAAAGTCAACTTAGGCAATCCGATACTAAAATAAAGAGAAAGGGCGAAAGAGGATCACTTTGTCGAATGCCACGAGACGATAAAATTTTCCCTCAAGGTTTAACATTAATAATGATAGAGTAATTAACACTACTAACACACCCTCGGATCCATTTCCACTAAAGAAGACCAAAGCCTTTAGCTTCCAAAACGGCATCTAGAAAATCCCAGTCGACAATATCAAAAGCTTTTTCAATGTCTAGCTTTAAAACCACACCTTTCTTCTTCTTAATGTTCCAATCATCAATAATCTCATTAGCCATTGACGAAGCATCAAGAATTTGTCTATTTGCAACAAAGGCTAATTGGTTTTCTGAAATGGTAGAGGATAAAAACCAGCTTCAACCTATTAGATAAAATTTTAGCAACAATCTTATAAATACATGGAATGAGACTAATAGGACGAAATTCAGAAATTGATTTGGAGGCAAGCTTCTTAGGGATTAAGCAAATATAAGTTTCATTCATCAAAGAATTAATAATCCCCCAATGGAGACAAACTTGGACTTTAGAACTCTCTCTACCGTGACCCACCCTTCTCTCTCTCGACAATCTCCGGCCACCCAACCTCATCGCAAACCATGAACACACCCACACTCCCGATCAACCATGGCGACTAACCCCCCGTTGAAGAAGAGATCCGTAACCATTGAAAAGAAAAGGTATTCCATTGAACTAGATAGTAGGTATCGGGGAAACAGAGTTAAGATCTCCGAGTATAGTAGAGATAAAGCTTTTTTCATAGCTCTCCAGTGGGATCCTTTGAAATGGCTAGTAGTCACCATCCATACTCTACTTTCTGCCCCCTTAAACCAGAAGTTCTTCAAAGAGCAGCGTTTTCCTGAACAAACCATCTGGGTCGAAAAAACAACAAACAAGAAGGGGACAGTCATAGAGGTAGCTCTTCTCCATAGCAATGGAGGGTTGAATAAAATCTTCATTCCAGTCGGTTTTGAGAGAAAAGGATGGGATGCTTTTTATAAGCTCATAGCCAACTACCCCCCTACCCCACCATTAAAGACAAGCATTCAATCAAAACCCCACACCCCATTGATCACAACGACCACCATTAACCATCAATCAAAATCCACCTACCTACCCAAAAATCCTCCCTTGCAGTCCTTATTACACCCTATCCCACCATCGGCCCTCACCAAACCTGTTGTCTCCTACAAAACAGCCCTGATTGCTAAAGACAACCGTACTGTGAACACATCCGACACCGATCTCATACCCGAAGATTTGGAAAGTATTGTGATCATAACTAGGAAGAATTTTCATGATGATTGGTATAAAATTACCCGTTGTCTTCAATCGATTATCAATGGTTTCTGCCATTTAAATCCCTTTCGTGCCGACAAGGCCATTCTTCGTTGTGATCAATCCACATCCACACTTGACCTCGTCATTTCTGCAGATTGGAAACTTTACGGAGCCTTTCATCTTAAAATCCAAAGATGGAGTTTAGAAGCACAAACGAGAAATCCGACAACCCCATCGTACGGTGGGTGGATTAAAATATTAAACCTCCCTTTCGATCGTTGGGACTTGGATACTCTGAAATTTGTGGGGGATGCCTGTGGAGGGTTTATTGAAATAGCTCGGAAGACATCTACTCGTATAGACCTCATGGAAGCAAGCATACGAATCAAGGAAAATGCTGTCGGGTTCATCCCCGCCGAAGTGGCCCTTCCTTCGACATCATCGGCGCCGATAATTGTCCAGATTGACCCCTTCTTCACCGCCGACCAATTACTGGGTTACAATGAAGCCATACACGATACCAAAGCTACCGCCGTGATAAACCAGACGAAGGCTATGACTACCGGAAGACCATCGGAAAGCAACTGGGGATCGTCCCCTCGAGACAGGTGCCCCCTATCACCTCATCCTTTGATTGACACGGCATTAATTACCTGTCCATCTATCATCTCATCTCAAGCCCCTCCACAGTCCCACTCCACTGGGCCAATTTGCCCTTCTTCACCCATTAAGCCCAACTTCACACCACACTCAAAAAACCCACCACCCCCATTAAGCCCAAAATTCTCTCCCAAGCCCTCCATCGTTAAAAACCCAACCCCCACTATTAGACCTACACCTATTACACTCAAGCCCAACATCGCCTTATCTCTCCATCAGCCAAAACCCACACCCTCGGATTTATCCATCCTACCCGACCCATCGACCGTGGCTGCATCATCTAAAAAGCTAAACATTTCTGTCAACCACCAAACTACCTTCTTTGTCCCTAGCCAAAAATCCACAACCTCTCCCCCAATATTGGACTCCGATGATGATTACGCCTCCAGCCCCCTTCCATTATCCACTGCCCCACCCTCCCCTTTAGCCACTCAGGTTCTTTCTCCCAAAACTATCGACCTCTCTTGCACAGAGATTGGCACCATTCTTTCAGAGGATATTGCCGAACCTTCCAACTGCGAAATTATGCCAGTTTCTCAGGCTTGCTTTGCTCCCTCACCAGAAGCAGCTCTTCGTAGTTTGTTTCCTTGGCTGGCGGAAAACCGTATGTGTATTATGGCCATTTCGACAGCACACAAGAAGAACAAAACGGCCCAAAAACAGAATAAATTGGTACGAGAATTAGCAGGTCTCTGTTCCAGCATCAATTACAACAAGGACTCATCAAAAACCACTATGGAGGGGCATTATGCCTTATGATTATCATCTCCTGGAATGTGAGAGGCATAGGAGATTGGCAGAAGAGAGCGCTCATTAAAACCTATCTCCTTAAATTCAATCCTACGATGGTAATCCTCCAAGAGACAAAATTGGCCATTGTCGATCGTTATATTATAAAATCTCTTTGGAGTGGTAGAAATATTAGCTAGACTGCTTTGGAAGCATCGGGCTCATCGGGAGGCATTATCATTATGTGGAACGACCCTTCCATAGTTACCTCTGACATCACAAAAGGTTTATACACGCTCTCCCTTCTTCTCACTCTGGCTGATGGTTATCAGTTTTGGCTCACGGGCGTCTATGGCCCACCCGGTACAGAGAGAGACCGCCTTTTTGGCAGGAGGTTTACGACCTCTCTTGTTTGTGCACAAACCATTGGCTGGTTGCTGGGGATTTCAATGTTACCCGATGGTCCTATGAGAAAACCAATGGCATAGTCACTCGCAGCATAAGGATTTTCAACCATTTTATCAGTGATTCTGATTTAACTGACCTACCTCTTCTCAATGGGAGATATACATGGACAGATAACCGTTTCCCCCCCACGATGACTCTCATCGATAGATTTCTGGCTTCGGAAGGGGTTATCGCTAAGTTTGCTAATGCAGAGGTCAGGAAACTCGATCGGCCAACATCCGACCACTTCCCCCTCATTCTCTCAATGGGTTGTTTTAAATGGGGTCCATACCCTTTCAGATTTGAAAATATGTGGTTACAGCATCGTACTTTCTTGCCTATGATTGAATATTGGTGGAAAAATACTCCTTTGAGAGGATGGCCGGGTCATGGATTTATCATGAAGTTGAAAGAATTGAAAGAGAGGCTTCGAACCTGGAACAAGGAAATTTTTGGTTGTATAGGGACAAAGAGAAACCAACTTTTGACTGAAATTGCTATCATTGACACCATAGAAGAATCCGACTTCATTACCTCAGTACAGCACACGCATCGTAAATTAATGAAGGCTGAAATTTTATCCTTGGCAGCATATGAGGAACAAAGATGGAACCAAAAATGCAAGAAACAGTGGATTAAAGAGGGAAATTCCAATTCTAGCTTCTTTCATCGTATTATGGCCACGAAGAAGAGGAAGAATACTATCATGGAAATCCTATCGTTAAATGGTAGTAGCCTTCTTAGCGAAGATGAGATTGTCTCGGAATTCATCGATTTTTACAAAGCTTTGTACACGGGAAAAAATGGACAGGCAACATTCCCACAGGATATCGATTGGAGTCCTATCCAAAATCACTTAGCCACCGATTTAGAAGGGACTTTTACAGAGACTGGAGTATGGAATGCGATCCAGCTATTGGGAACAGAAAAATCACCGGGCCTTGACGGTTACACTTCAGAATTCTTCAAAAAATGTTGGAACATTCTCAAAGATGATATCATGAGGGTGTTCCAAGATTTTTTCCAGAATGGTATCATAAATGCTAGTCTCAACGAGATGTATATTTGTTTGATTCCCAAGAAACTGGATGCTCGTACTGTGGCAGACTATCGGCCTATCAGCCTCACCACTTGCCTCTACAAAATCATTGCCCGTGTTTTATCTGAAAGGTTTAAAAAGGTTCTCCCCCATACTATTACTGATTACCAAACTGCTTTCGTAGAGGGACGACAAATTCTCGATGCATCTCTAATGGCCAATGAGCTCATTGATGAATGGATGCGTAAGAAGAAAAAAGGTGTCGTCATAAAGCTTGATATTGAAAAAGCCTTTGATAAAGTGGATTGGAATTACCTTGATCATATCCTTCTAGTCAAGGGCTTTGGTTCAAAATGGAGAGCATGGATCAGAGGTTGTATCTCCACAGCTAACTTCTCGATCCTCATCAACGGCCGCCCTCGAGGTAAGATAATAGCTTCCAGGGGCCTTAGACAGGGTGACCCATTATCGCCCTTCCTATTCATATTGATCATGGATAGTTTTAGCCGCCTCCTTTCCAAAGCAGAAATAGATGGGCACATCAAAGGTTTTCGGTTCGACCATGGAAATATTAGCATCAATCATATACAATTCGCAGATGACACCATACTTTTCTCTGAGTTTGAAGATGAATCATCAGCACGGTATATGTTTCATACGGTGGAAACATTTGAACAATCATCAGGACAAAACATCAATCTTCACAAATATGAGATTCTTGGCATCAATGTGGACCAACATGATATGGAGAATTTTGCTCAGAAATATGGTTGTAGATTGGGAGGATGGCCGAATTCATATTTGGGTTTACCACTCAACGGTACCCACAAAACTCGTGGTTTTTGGGCTCCCATTATTGAAAAGATAGAAAGAAGACTCTCATTATGGGGCTCATCCTTTTCATCCAAGGGGGGAAGACTCACCCTTCTCCAGGCTACATTATCTAATCTACCTACCTACTATTTATCTTTATTTCAACTACCAAACAAGGTTGGACAAGAGATGGAGAGACTCTTCAGAAATTTCCTATGGAAAGGGGGAAAGAACAGTAGTGGTCTACACCTTGTCAGATGGAGTAATATTCTCCATCCAATTGAGAAGGGAGGTCTTGGCATAAGCTCTATGATTGATAAAAACAAAGCTCTCTTGGCAAAATGGATATGGCAATACAATCATGAAAAAAATGCCTTGTGGAGAAAGTTGATACAAGCTAAATATGGATCCCCCACTCACTCGAATTGTACGGCTCTTGCTAAATCAAAAGGCCCTTGGAAAAACATTGTCAAGCAACAAAATCTCATCCATAGCCGCATTTGTCACCAAATTGGGAACGGAGGTAATACAATTTTCTGGATTGATAAATGGATCAATAACACCCCATTGGCCACCCGTTTCCCACTTTTGTATCGTCTCTCACATTGCAAAAAGGCCACAATTAATGAAATATGGAGTGATGATCATTGTTTCTGGGATCTTCGACTGGGGAGGAATTTGAAAGACAATGAGGCCGTTGAATGGGCGGACCTTAGTATTGTCCTTGAGCCTGTTACTCTTTCACAGAGCGAGGACACTTGGCATTGGCCCCTCAGTCCCAATGGTGTATTTACAACAAAATCCCTTTTATCTGACATGGGAGATAGCACTTGTCTCATTGAACCATCTTTGGCTAAAGCTATATGGAAGGACAATTACCCAAAGAATATTAAATTTTTCCTATGGGAACTCGCCCACAGAGCCATCAACACCAAAGATGTTTTACAAAGACGCATGCCATACATGGCCCTATCCCCTGGGTGGTGCTCCCTTTGCAAAACAGATGATGAAACACAAAATCATATCTTTATGTACTGTTCTTTTGCTCGGAGATTCTGGACCAAGATCTTTAAATCCTTTCGTTGGTATTTTATTTGTCCTGGTAATGTGAAGGATCTTCTCCCGATTGTTTTATTGGGACATCCTTTCAAGACTGTCAAAGCCTTCTTATGGAAGAATATCATTAGAGCTTTCTTTTGGATGATTTGGAAAGAAAGAAACCACAGAGTTTTCCAGGAAAGAGAGCTATCCTTTGAGGCTTTCTTTGATCTCGTTATTTATTATGCTATATCTTGGTGTAAACTCTCATCTATCTTTGCTACTTACTCATATGCTTCCCTATTAGTCAGTTGGGAAAGCCTTTTGTAACCATCATGGATCTTGGATCCTTTTTGTAAATTTCACACATCAATGAAATTGTTTCTTATCAAAAAAAAAAAATAATCCCCCAATGAATAAAAATCATTAACCATATGCAAAATATCATACTTAAGGGTTCCCCAAAAGGATTTGAAAAACTCAGCAGTAAAACCATCAGAACCTGGAGATTTGCTATTACCTAAAGAAGAAACAGCCTAGAACACCTCATTCTTTGTAAAAACACCCTCAATACCTGATGCTTGTTCAAAACTGATAGGACTCCAGTCAACATTTAGTGGTAGAAAACGTTGTTGGCTATCTTTGGTATACAACTTTGTATAAAAATCAATACATTCATATTCAATATCAGATGCTGTCAATAAGCTATTACCTTCTCATGATAGAATTTCAGTAACTGTGTTTATCCTCCGTTTGGCAGCCAAAATTCTATGGAAGAATTTGGTGTTCTCATCCCCCTCTTTAAGCCATTGTAATTTACATTGTTGTCTCCAATAAATGTGATCTTGTGCCGTCAAATCTTCAATTTGCTCTCGAAGCAATCTACGAGAGTCAGATTGGGATCGAGTTAGAGCAACTATATCCTCTAAGGTGTCTAACTGTTTTAATTGGGAGACAAGAGAAAGGAGTTTTGTGGCTTCAAAACGATGATCTTTACTCCATTCCTTAAGAATAGCCTTTAGACCCTTAAGCTTCATAATCAAACCACAGCCAGGCCAACCTACAACAGGGTTCTAAATCCACCAATCCTCCACCACATTCTTAATGGATTTATTCTGCAACCATGAATTTTCAAATCTGAAAGGACAAGGTCCCCACATAACATCCCCAAAATTGAGAAGCAAAGGAAAATGATCTGAAGTAGTTCTGTCTAAACGCCTCAGATTGACTAAACCAAGTTTGTTAGAGCAATCTTCTGTAATCAAAAACATGTCCAACAAAGATAAGTATTGAGTTGTCCCAAAACTTGACCAAGTATATTGGCCATTCTGCATTGGGATGTCAATCAGGTGATAACAAGAGATCCATTGATTGAAGGTATTCATACTTCTGCTGACTGAATGATCATGAGATTTCTCCCATGCCCAGCTTGTGACATTAAAATCACCACCTATAATCCATCTATCGCCTCCAAGACCAACCAAGTCATCTAATTCCTTCCAATAATCTTCACAGAAATCATTTCCAAAAGGCCCATACACTGCCGTAACCCAAAAGGAAAAACCATCAATTAAAAAAACATGAATAGATAACGTAAACAAACCCTGAATGACCTCCTTGATTGTGTGGCTTGGCTCACTCCAAAGAATTAGAATACCACCCGATGAGTTAACAACATCAAAGGTTGTCCAACCAATATGCGTAGAACTCCAAATTGATTTAATCAATTGGTGATCAGTGTGAGCCAATTTAGTTTCCTGAAGAAGAACAATTCCTGGGTTGTGTTGCTGAATGGATTTTTTAATTGTAGCTTGTTTCCGCCAAGAACCAAGGCCCCTTACATTCCAGGTCATAATTTTCATGGGTCAAATGTTTTTCCCTCCACAATAGTTAAGGTAGCAGATTTATCATAATGAACGGTTGACTGTAAATTCTTTAATTCTCGTTGCAATCTGTTTTTCTTCCCATTGGTAGGTAAGGGGTTTTTTGGTTTAAGCGAACTGGGATGGGGTGGTATGGCCATGATGCGAAGTCCATGTTCAATTAGGTATGAAGCAATTTCACGAAGGCCAAAAGTGTGGAAAGTGGATAAAGATGGTTGATTAAACAGGTTAATTGGAAGAGAAGCCAATGGTGAATGAGAGCTACTTTCGGCATGTGGTTTGTTTGAAAGGTCAATTGGTAGTGGCTCAAATCTGTAAGGATAGGTGGGTGAATTTCTATGGGTTGGCCCAATTCAATCAAGGGTTCATCTCCAAATATAGCTAGGTCATGGGTCGAATGGATTGAATTTGGGATTGATAAATAAGCTTCTGTATCATATGCTTGAAAAGGAAGGCTCGATTTTGAGGAGGTTGTCGAATGAATGGTTCCGGTTTTAAGGGTAGGTATTAATGGGTCAACTATTGGGTCTTCATTAAAGGAAATAGCCGAGAAGGTTGGCTATATAAGGGCAGGCGAGAATTCGTGGGGCCAGCTAACGGCTTGGAGAGAGAAGGGGAGGGTTTATTTAATGTTAAATCACCAATCAACCCAAAAGCTTAAGCTGATAGGTTATGGTAAATTTAATTATATCAACACTCCCCCTCGCTAGTGGGCTTGGAAATTTGTAAGAGACCCAACAAGTGGAAATCAATATTAATTGAAGAGGAAACGACTTTACAGGGGTTTGAACACAGGACCTCCTGCTCTGATACCATGTTAAATCACCAATCAACCCAAAAGCTTAAGCTGATAGGTTATGGTAAATTTAATTATATCAACATTTAAATAGGCCAAAGGAGGGAGTTGGGTCAGGATATTCAATTTAGGAATGGGAGGAAAATCAGCTTGCGTAGAATCAAGAATTAATGGCTGCTTACCTTTTTTGGTTGTCAACTCTTGGGAGGAAAAAACGATTCCATTGTCTATTGCTAAAGCTCCCAAAATATTCTCTTTCCGTTGAAGATTAATATTTAATTCCTCAATTGGCGGAAATTCCAAAATCCAAATGATTATCTTCGCATTTAATGTTGTCGACCTTAACACCATCGGTTATGCCCTTGATTTGAACGGTTATGGCCACTCCGGCGAGGGATTCTGGCAAGTTTACAGTGGCAGGGATGAAGCCAGTATTATTCATTCTGATTTTCAATCGAGCAGCATATAGATTAAGCCATCTATCGGTGTGATTCGAGACTTGTAGGAAGCCACCACATTGATCACCTATGAACTTGAAGATAGGTGGTGTCCAAAGGTTAGGGGGGAGATCAAGGATATCAATCCATCCTCCATAGGAAGAAACCATTCTGTCCTGAAGGTAAGACCTTATGTTACAGAACGTAAACTTTATGAACAGATCTTCAACCATGACCAAATCAGTGTTGGTGCAGAGCTCCTTAACCTTATTTGGATCATAGACATGAAGCAAAGCTTTGGAGTCTTGAACAGGCTTAATTGAACATCGTCTGGAGTAGAACTTCGGTAAAGTATCTCGGATTCGTGACCAAGAATCTTTCTGAAATTTATGCTGGACAAGAAGAAATTCTACACAATCATCCAATGGTGTGGTTTGTGTGGAGGAGCTTGCGAGTACAGCCACCTTAAATGGCTTTTTGATAGCTTCTTTGTATGAACAGCGTTTTGAGGTGGTTTCTTTATGTGCCTCACCAGGATAATCTGAGATAAGAGAGAAGAAGGAGAACCAACCTTGTTTCTTATCTTCCGAGGGGATGATAAGCTTGTGTCCCTCACCTGTATATGTGAGTTGTGTGAGTTCCACAAAATAACCAAACTTGTTACTAAGTTTCTCCAGCCAAAACTTGTCATTGGCGTTAAGTTTCCTAAAGAATTTGTAAGAGCCCAAGCCATAAATAAATGATCAGCCAGACAAAGTTCAATCAACGACTGGTAAAACATTGAAGGCAGTACAGATTCCAGGATCCCTGTATCGTCAATCTTGAATGCTTTTTAATTACATCGCAGCCCCTGTTACCGAGTAATATTTCCTTCTTTGGCAATAAATAAATTAGGGATTTTCAAAATTGATTCTTTAATCCAATCAAGTACCTCTGAAGAATCTACCAGACGTAATAACAGTGCACAAGCACTGTTTCGATCATTAATTCAACAAAGACATTGAAACATGAAATTTTGGATCTTACCGCTCTAGTTCATCAAATCTCAGATAATGCAATGTCATTTGAAAGCGCCGCATCCTCACAACTTTCAAGTCCCACCCTGAAATAAAAATATATAAACATTGAAACCAATATTTCCCATGTCTAAACACTGCTATTAAAAACTAAATAAAGCATTTATTACGTAATAAATTTTTAAAAGAAAATACAAAAAATTACTGTTGTTATATTTGTAATTGTATTCTCTATATAACTGCTTGTAGAATACGCGGTCTTCACAACAAAATCCACAGACAGCAAATTAAATTCTGAGAACAGTTTGAAAATGGAACAACCAAAAAGAAACTTGCAGGTACTATGATTTTGGTTTATAGGGCAGGACTAGAACTTCATACCAGCAGCAAAAGCGACCAGAGGTACTGAGTATTACAAGGACTTAAGTTCTCACTTGAATAGTATAACAAGTTATACTTCACTAAAGCTAATTTAACTTCCTAAACCTTAGAATGTAACCCAGAAGGACCAACAACATGCTTGTGCACATCAACCCACATACACTGAAATAATAGGGTGCCAACCTCCTCCATATATTTTTTTAAAGAGAAAATAAAATTTTTCATTGATATTTAAGTTACACAGAAAACTTCATAAGGACTCCCTTTAGAAGAATGAAAAACAAAAGCCCGTTATGGAGGCTACATTAAGTAGGAGAACAAAACCAACGAACAATCTAAAATAAAAAATTACTCCAACATGAATAAATATCGCAAGAATAACAATTGCGAAAATCTTTGGAAAAAGCACACCAAGAAGCTGCAACGTGTTTCACTAGGTCAAATCTTTACTCCTGAAGAACTCCAATCCGAAAGCTGCAAGGTGTTTGATCAGGTTTCTTTTGCCAGCCTCATTCATATGATAAGTATAATAAGTTGATTAATGGCCACTCTTCTGGATCTCCGTCTCAACAATACCCAATACACTTGGTCCAACCTAAGGGAATGCCATCCAAATTTGGTGTTCCAAGTTTGCCAATGCCAGTGTTTCTATGCTAGAGAGAACTATTATTTCTAGGGCTGGAGGTAAATGGCAGCTTTTTGAAGATGTTGGAGGCTACAAAGAATGACTCTCAGTAGTAAGATTGGCAGCTTGACCACGGTTTTTTGAAAAGCTTAAACTTACAGATCCTCCCTCAAGGATTTGGAACCAAGGTTAGAACCAATCTCAGTAGTAAGATTGGCATTGCCTTAGTAGAAGAGGATTCAAGGTTAGTCTTAACTCTCAAACCTTTGATTTCACAAGATCATTACCAAAGTTCTTTCTGTGAGGCTTTAGAAGGTTCTTCTAGACATGATTGCTTTAATAAAGAGAAGATAAACCATTAACTCCTACTATCTTGCCAATGAATTGATTGATGATTGAAGAAGAAAAGGAATGAACAGTAGGGTCATTAAACCAGACCTTGAAAAAACTTTGGATAAATTTAATTGGAATTTCTCAGATGCTATTATTGAAACAAAAGATTTTGGCCCTAGGTGGAAAGACTCGTTTGAGGCCTTTCTGCCATGCCACCTATTCTAACATTATTAATGAAAAAACAGCAGGGGGAGATCATTGCTTCTGAAAAAAATTGCATCCTTATAAGCATGAGGCACATGAAAGTACAATAGTCCTGTAAAACTTAAGAACAAAGTGCCAAAAAAAAAAAAAAAAAAACTGGGCCACACGATAAAAAAATGCAAACAATTTTGTCCCAAGGGTGACCCCATTGGTAAGAGCTTGTGGTCTCTTGGTCATACTGGTTTAGAGGTCTCAGGTTTGAGCCCTTGGGTGAGCTTAATAAATAAAAACCCTTGATGTCTCGCGAGTCTAGACCTTAGGGCGGGTGCAGGTACCACCGAGTATAGGGGAGCAAAGCTCTGACACCTGGTTATCTAAAAAATGCAAACAATTTTCTAATACATGGAAAAAAACATAAAATATAATGAAAATTTTAAGAAATTAGAGCTTTTGTTTAAAGATAAATTATGGTTTTTGGAGGATATTTCTTAATTCTTTAAATAAATTTATTCATTTAAAATTTAGAAAGCGCACCTTTCAAAACAATCGACATAATGAAACATGAAGAATTGGCTCAAGCCTTACTTGGTTCTTTCTATCAACATTAATCTCTTGATTTTAGACTCCTAACAGTATGGAAAGGATTCAATGTAAACATTAGACATGAAAGACTTCAGTTCTTCCTAAAGGAAGGAGATCATCTCTCGTTCAAACATCTCTCCCCAACCTCCCACCATATTTTTGTTTTTCTTTTAGTACAACAAATGTGGGGTATGGGGATTTAAACCTCGGACCTAAAGGGGAGGAGAGTAGGTGCCAATTACCATTGAGCTATGCTCATGTTGGCACCTCCCACCATATTATATATCTACTTTTCTCATACCTAATAAAGTAGCATCTATTGTTGAGAATGATATGACTAGATGGAGAAAAGGAGGAGCTCACATTTAGCTAACTGGAGAAAAAAAATTTGATCAAGGATAAATCATTGATATGAATAAAATTACAAAGGAAACGCCACATGAGTTAAAAAAAAACTCTCCAATAAGGAAGTTAAGGAGTAATTAAAGAATTATATCTGATTTGATGCACCAAGCAGAAGCTAAGAGCATGACGGAGTCCCAAATTCTTCTATTACGTTCCAGCCAAACATGCCAAAAAATAGCTCCACAATGTTTATCCAAAGAGCTCCTTTCTGTCCGCCGGACTTGTGAACAGTGAAGAACTCAACTATTGCGGACTGATTGACCTAGAGACTTATAGCTGAAATTGGAAGATGACCAAAATTTGAGTCCAAAGCCTAAACTTGAACGGGTGGAAGTGGAAGAAACCAGCTGTCCCCAAATCCCTTCTACTAAGGCAACGCCAAATTGAATTAAGCTCTGATTTTTTTTTCTTTTTGTTCTCAATCTTATCATTTGAATTCAGACACCAAGACTTAGAAACCAAAGGGAGAATTCACACTTTTTGGGGAGAGTTGAATTCCAAAGGGTTTTTTTTTTAACAAGAAAAAAAAATTCATTGATGTAATGTGTTAAATCACCAATCAACCCAAAAGCTTAAGCTGATGAGTTATGGTAAATTTAATTATATCAACACTCTAGCACTCCCCCTCACTTGTGGGCTTGAAAATTTGTAAGAGGCCCAACAAGTGGAAATCAATATTAATTGGGAAGGAAATGACATTACTGGGGTTCGAACTCATAACCTCCTGCTCTGATACCATGTTAAATTACCAATCAACCCAAAAGCTTAAGCTGGAGAGTTATGGTAAATTTAATTATAGCAATACTCTAACATAATGAAAAGAGACTAATGTTCAAAGGATACAACCTCCATAAGGGAGTGAAAAAAAAAACAGTAAATGAAAGCAATAAATAAAGAAAATTATAACGGAAAGATAAAAGCATTCCAATTAAGACATATATCCTGAAAAGAAAAATCAACAAAAGACTTAAAAAAGAGAACATCATGAAGAAGCCTTGAGACGAGCAGATTCAAAACGATCTAAACAAGGGAGGTTCTTGTTATGGAAGATCCTTAGATTTTTTTCAAACCATAAACTCAGAAAGAAGAGTTTTAACTGCATTAGACCACAAAATTTTTTATTTTGGAGCCAAAGATGGACCGATAAGCAATTGAAGAGCATTTTCCTTGAAAGTGCAGAAAAGCACCCACTGAAGGTTGAAAACCGAGAACAACTTGAGCCAACATAGCCCAGAATAAGGACAATCAAAGAAAATATGTTGAAGGGCATCTGCATCTGATAAACAAAACGAGCAAAGTTTCTTAAAAGAAGAGGATGAAGGATTGCTAGGTTGAAAGTAGCTTATACTTGGAAGGTTTAAAGTTGTTGATGTTTAGAGTCTAAGATGGGTAAGAGTTCTTTCAGTCAAGGAGGCCATAACTTCAAGTTTTTGGCATGGTTCGAAGGTCTAAGAGTTGTTCAAAAGCCCTGTCGCTCTGGAGGTTTTGTTGTACTGATTTTACTTTTTAATTTTGGGGGTATTAATTATACTCATTAAGGTAGTTGGTTTTGCAATTTTCTTTGTAACTTTTCTTATGTCAATGAAAAGTTTTGTTTCCTTATACATATATATAAGTTATCGGTAAAACACAAATGAAAAGATCACTGGTCATAATTAAAATATATGTTTTGCACCTTGCTTCCCCTTTCTGATCACCACCGCATAGAATAACACACCTACTCATCCACATGTACATCTCATTCATCCGACTCACAATCATGCATCCAAATGCTAAAACTAAAACCATTAGTTTCAATTTTGGTGGTATATTTCAGACGGGCACATTGATAACAGGATATCAGTTTGATTTGAGATTTTAAGCTATGTCATTTAGTCATATTCTACTTTACATAAGGGCAATTTGCCCCAATACCCGAAGAACTTAAGGTTTCCTGTACTTCAAGCTTTACATTTCTAACTCGGGTGGAAAACATTCTGAGCATGATACAGTATCTTATAATCATTTTCTTAAATATTGTTAGATTCATAACTATTAGAGTAATGCGAATGGATGTCAATATGATGGCATTTTAGCAAAATAAAGACAGCTCCATCAGGTAGAATTGAGTGTAAAGAAAATCAAGAAGATCATTCTCATTAAATAAACTGAAATATTGCTAAAATGTACAGAATGTATTGTTCGTTATTCTCACCATTCTCAGAACATAAGCGATCTGCCTCATCTATGCTTTCATATAGGAGAACCCTATCCAAAACTTCAACTTGCCAGGGTGACCACGGACACTTAGATTCTTTGAGCTCCAAATCTTTTACTTGATTAGCAGTGCCAAGAAGAATACCAGGTTGCAACCTGGCAACAGACTCAGAAGGTAGAGAATTTGATGAAACGGTAACAGAAGGCAAAACCACGGAAAGACCATTATTTGTCACCAAATAAAGAGATCCTTGTGAAGTGCAACCAACTGCTTCTCCAACAAGATCTTTTTTACTTCCTTCAACAAAAATCATTTGGGATTTCAAGCAGCTATCATCATGGACTTCAGACTTCAGATGCAGATCAAAATGGACAACTTGAGAGAAATTTTGGCCACTCATATTGCATCTTTTAATGTATTGAGTAAGTCCCATAGGAGAGAAGCAAAAGCAATCATCTTCATTAGTTTTCCAAGTGGAAAGAAACATCTTTCGCATGGTGCAAGACTGTAATTCACCACCCTGGAACTTCTGATCTTGTAAAAGCGAAGCAGAAGCAGTTAAACAAGAGCACTTATATCTTCTCCCCCTATAAACCTTTGAGTCCTGAATATTTTGAAGCACATTAGATTTAGTATTACCCCAAAGTGAAGCACCTTCAATTTGCTTGGAAAAATCCCTACATGAATGAGACCCCAATGACTCTGAATAGTTTCTCTGGCAGCCTATGTCATAACCACCAACCTCCCAACTAACTGGAGTCCTCCCAAGTTCGAAATTGTGAGAATGTGGAAATAGATTTTCACATCCATTGCAACGCTCTAACATATGTTCAACAGCAGAAACAACATACATTACACCAAATGCATCAATCACAGCAAAATGTGAGGAATGAGAATCAGATAACAACCTTCTAAACTTTCTTCTTTCATAAAAACTACGTCTATAGGATACATCATCCTGGACTTGATCTACTTGTTTCATTTGCAAATCTTGTTTCTCATGTAAGTACTTAGGATTGAGTCCACAAGCCTGTAAAACATCTATACATGTAACATGTTTGCCAGACAAAGCAGAGTGTACAAAGATAAAACCAGAGTCACTTAAACAAAAGATAAAATCATTTGAAAAGCAGAAATCTGCCCACTCCATCATCGGTGAAATATATAGGCTTTTCTCAAATTTTACAGAAGACACCCACTTAACTCCCAAATTGCCGACTCTAGCAACAAGAATTAAAGTACCATTTCTGCTTTCAGTTTCAGCACCTTCTTCAGCAGGTACTAAATCCAATATCTTCAAAACGAATCCAATTAAAAAATGCGAGTTGCTAGAAAATATTCTGGTACATTTGTATGATTTATTCATGCCAATGCCAAATACATTGGATAAAATGTCAGATAGAAAATGTGTGTCAGATGAAGTTGGACTCATATTACTGGGTGTGCCAAGGATTATTTCATGCCAGCTCTGTTCACTAACGGAAGAATCATCAACAGAATTTGGTGGCGGTAGGTTGTAATTAAATATATTAAATGAAACCACCTTTGTAAAGAAAGGAACTGATGTTTTTTCCGGGTACATTGTCCAAATGTCATCTTCATATTCAATAGTCTTAACTTTCGCAAGAAATGATTGTAAATATCTCTTAGATGTGCTATTTCCTGACAATAATGCATCATTGTCACACTCAGAGCAAGAACTACGTAACATTTCCCCATTCTGATTTGTCCCATTTTCGTCAACATTTCCAGAGGTTTCACAAGAACCATAATGTTCTTGGACCTCCAAATTTTGAGCTAATGTTGGATAAGGTCCCCATTCCACCCACCTTCCTTTCCAAAACTCAGACTGCACCATATTTTTAGCCTCTGCACCAATTTTCCTCGGTTGGCAAAAAGCATGAGCAGTGACGCCATGATTTCCAGACACAAATAAAATTTCCTTAAAAGAAGAATCTTCGTGCTTCACATAGGTATCTCCACAAAGCCCCCAGGCAAGTGAACTTACATCACCAAGGAAGTTGTCACAATTAGACCTTGAAGATTTGTTTCCGGTAGGAGAATCCTTATCAATATCAACAACTGGTATATTAGAGCATTGTACATCACCTTCTGCATCTTCTGGCCTAGATGTTGTTGATACTTCTTCTGAGAAAGCTAATGATCCCAAATCTTTTAAGTTGATATCATATTCGTTCGGGAAGTCATCACTACACCTAATGTCCCCTGCAGACCCAATCAAAATGATAATAAAATACAATTAAACAACTTGGGGGGTTGGGGAGCTAAATATGTGAAGAAGTGTTGAACCTCATGTAATTCAATAGAATTAAAATTGTAGCATCTTCAAGAGCATTATATTGAAGGATACAAAGCCTCCTAAATCTTTGTAAGGACGTGACATAATGTTTGAATTTTATTTAATACCTATGGGTGTCTAGACCATTTTGCATGCCCTAACCCTATTGGATATCTGTGTAACTCAATAATATTTGGTTTAGAGAAATTCATAAGATAATACTTTTAAGATGTAAACTTCTGACCTTGTACCTTTTTATTGTGCATGTATAATTAAACGTCAAAACAAGTGAGGAAATCTAAGGAGAGGAGGAAAGACAACTTACCCGTATTTAGAGGAAGAAGCAACGCTTCATGTTTGTATGAATGCAATAACAAAATTTGCCTCGTAGGAGAAATAAAAGCTTCACGATACTCTGAGAGGTTAAGTTGAGGCTGTGAAGGATTCCACTTCTGCAGCTGCAGAATGGCAGGACCCTCACAACCTGAAACCGAGTCCATCCTGTTGCCCAAAGCAGAGAACAGGGCACAGTCAAATGTTAGAAAGTGAAAGAACCCAATGCTGACTATGAGATAGAGAGAGGAGAGAGAGAGTGAAAGGAAGAGAACAACAGTACAATGGTGGTGAGAGCGTGAGATGAGATTCAACCTCTCCCCATTCAATAAACAGTTGGCAAACAATAACTCACATCATAGTGGGATCTCCAAACATTGTTGGAAGAATAATTTTGGTTCAAGAACCACCCAATTTCATGAAGTTTTCACTGTCTTAAGTAATTGACATCCTGATATTAGGACACCTCCAAAACATTAAATCTTAGACATTCAGAAACAAAGGTTAGGAAGACCAGCTCAAACCAAATAATTGAATCCTTCAGTTCCCAGAAAGGATACGCAAGTTTTATAACAGAATTAGCACAAATTTCAGCTGAAGAAAACCTTGTTTTCAAATCAGCATACCGAAGTTCAAGAAGGAAAAAAATGGCAACCGAAACAAAAACAACAAACAGAAAAGTCAGTACTCACCACTCAAATAGTTACCAACCAAGTCCTATCAAACGGAATCGTTAGAAAAAAAAATGAAATATACACACACAACATGGCAAACGAATTAAAACTAGACCCGCAACAATTGTATTCCAAAAAGAATGGAGAAGTAATTCAATAACAGGCAAGATCAGGAGCAAAGAAAATCAAACGAAGACTGTCCAGAAGAGAAACCTGGAACTCGAACGGATAACCTAGTCGACGAAGGAAGCCATTTTCACAATCGTAATTCTCTCTCTCTCTCTGAATCTGTTAAGCTGTGTTATCGGAATTGTGCAATCGATAGCAACGGAGAAGACAACAGGATTTCGCAAGGGAAGCGTTACAGTCTTACCGACCAAAATTGCGGATAGTATGGGCTTTTTGGTCAATTGACATTCATATTCTTCCGGTCGTTGTCCGGTCCCGTGCAGCTCCCTATACTGGAATTTCTTCGGGTTCTTTTCACTCAATACTCATACGAGGTAATTTGATAAATTCTATTTTAGATCATTCTTATTGCTTGGTTTAAATTACAAATTCAGTCTCTAACTTCCAATCTCTTTAAGGTCTATAAACTTTAAGAAATTTTTAATATCACTCTAAATTTTTAATTTTATATTTAATAGTTTCTTAAATTTTATAAATATCTAATAGACTTGAACTTTTAATTTTGTATTTAATAAATTTCTGACATATTTAAAATTTTTAAAAATTAATTTCTCTATTAGAAATAAAATTAAATTTTATATTTAGTAGAATTCTAAACTTTCAAATTTGTATTAGTAGATATGTGAATTTAAAAAACATGTTGTATAAGTCAACGATCAATTAGACACAAAATATAAAGTTTAAGAATCTATAAAATACATATTAAAAAATATATAACGATTAAAGTTCAAGAATCAATTGGACACAAAATTAAAATTTCAAGGACCTATTAGACATTTTTTAAAATTCAAAGGCCAAAGTGTTGGGTAAAAAACCACTCACTACTACCGTAGGAATAAGTAAAAAAATAATTGAGAAATTAATATAAATCAACAAAATAAGAACACACAATAATTTACGTGAAAAAACTCCAAAACTGGAGAAAAAAACACAAACAGAAAGAAACTCCACTATGTGAAAAATTATTACAATCACATAGAATTTTGTCCCCAACCCCAATTATAAAGAAACACTCTCTCAAATTTTTATACCATTCACTTAACTAGAGTTAGTATATCATACTTAAATATTTCGAATATGAATGATTTGAAGCCAAAGTCATAGACTAAAGTACTTTGAGCCCATGACTTCTTTGTACATTTCTAATGTGGAACAATTGCTCTTCTAATATATTGCCAAAAACCCTATAAAAAATACATAAAATTGAAAGAATATGAACTAAACTTATAATTTAACCAACTTCGTTTAAAGAATATATACTTTATTTATGTTTTTCTTTCAAAAGTATGTCATTATAATGGTAAGAGTTATAAGTCCAACGTTTGACCTATGAAAAATGATATCAATATGTTAAGTTACAGTTTGTTTGGTTGTTTTTATTTGTTATAATATTTTTTAAGAGATTTCTCTAAAATATGGTATAGTAAATATTATTCAATGAGTCAAGGCATTTACCTTCTTAAACGTCGGAGTTTCAATTTTCGATTCCCTAACCCTTATTTAAGGAAAAAAAAAAGATAGTAAATGTTCGATATTATAAATATAGCCGTTAAAAACAATTAAAAATATGATCATGCATAGAATGCTTTGAGTTTGTGATGGGTCATTGTTGCACATAATTAATAAATAAATAAATATTAGAACCAAAATCAACCAATGACTTTAGATATTAATGATGAATTGATGATTAAATACATGATCCAACATGGTAATTTATTACACAAGGTACAATAAAAGGTCAAGTTTCAAACAACAATTTTATCATATAAACTCTAATTGGACAAAATATTTTCACTTATTAGTCAATACTTTAAAAAAAAATAATAGTTTTTACAAAATAGCATCGAGATATCATTTAATTATCTACGAAGTACCTGATGTCCTTTCTCTCAATTAGATACTACAAGTGTGTTCCTCTGCATGGTCTCTTACCTCCTTTTATCCCTTCAAGAAGATTATGATGAATTATACAAAGCACTTTGTGAATCTCTAAGTTGAAAATGTTTATATATGCTCAAGTTCTCTTATGAAATTCACACATAGATGCTACGTTATTTAATAAGAACACAATGTACCTTTTCTTAAATTATTAATTATATTGTATACCTTCCAAGATTAAAATTATTTAGGATACTTAGTTTTTCTTTTTTTCTTTTTTTCTTTTTTTCTTTGTTGGTAGTAAAGTTATGGTGCATGAATGTTAGATTGGAATGGGTATGTTAATGTGGGTTGATTCTATTAATTTCAGTGATAAGTAGTTGATTGATGCACCTCGTATAGAGTTTTGCTTACATTTATTGATTAAAATGAATGATATATTTTTGTTAGTCACTCGTATTTCAAATAAATGGTATTTATCGAACCCATGCATAAATAGTCAATATTCATTGTTTTGTTTAACAAGGCATGAGCATGGAAGATGTAATATTTTGGGCCCCGTTTGATAACCATTTGGTTTTTTGTTTTTGATTTTTGAAAATTAAGCTTGTTTTCTTTAAATTTTTCTCTAATGGTTTCCATATACCTTAAGGAAGCATTTGAATTCTTAGCCAAATTCTAAAAACAAAAACTACTTTTTGAAAACTACTTTTTTTTTTTGTTTTCAAAACATGGCTTGGTTTTTGATAACATAGGTAAAAAGTAGATAACAAAATAAGTATATCTATTGGTAAGAGTAGTATTTATATGCTTAATTTTCAAAAACTAAATGATTATCAAACGAGGCCTTGATATTTTGTTTTTTTTAGTACAATGTAATATTTTGAACTGAGGAGTAAATAGATGTATCAATCCATTGTAGTTTGTAGTAGCTATTAAATCAATATAATCTTTATTGGTATATACAGCTTTAGTGACATTGAAGAAATTTGTTGGGCTTTAATTTTTCATGTTTTAATTTGATGGAACGTGGATTTTGATAAGCATATCCTTAATTCAGCCAAGAAAAAGAATAGTTTTCAATTTGTTCCAGGATCAAGTAAACTTTCAAATCTTCAAAAAAAAAAAAAAGTCAACTTTCAATTTTATTTTGGGCATCTGATTAGGGTATAAATTTTTGCCAAATTAACATTAACTAAAAGGAGAGCTTTTTCTCTCTTCCTCTTTTTTTTTTTTTAAAAAAAAACCTCATTTTCATCTCCTTCTTTGGAGGAGTGTCTTGATTTCTCATGAATAGATATGAGATTAAGAGGTCATTCCAACCATAGTTCATCGGACAAAACATCTATTTAAAAAATATATAAATAATACAAAATTAAGAAACTTCAAAGGAAATAAGTTCAATAAAGAAAACAAAAACTCAGAGATAGGTGACAACAATCTCTAGCATCCTTTTTGCTGGCACTTTTCTTGAAGTTGAAAGTTTGGTTTTCTACCCCACATTTATTGGGCTAAAAAGAGAGAGAGATTAAGAGATTTTAGACCTAATTTTTTTAGAGCATAAAAAAAACTTTAGAATAAACTTGCAAGAGTTTCTTGATTTATAATTATTAATAAGTATTTTGTATGCATCAATCATATAAGTTTTTATGTAATTTATTGAGATTTTTTTTAGTGGGAGCATCAAAAGGAATATGCAACATAACAATAAAGGATGGAAACTTTAGTGCACAAGTTATTCTTCACCAAAAATATATTTTGTGTAAACTCTAAGAACAAAAAATATATATTTCATATTGAATGGATCGCATCTAAATAATTATCATATAAGGGTTTAGAACTTAATTCTAGTATAATTTAATTGTATTCCAATGTGATTGAGGTATTAATATCTCTCTTATAAATTAAATGTTTGAATCCTCGATGAAGATAAACAAAACATGTATCCTATTGTTAATAAAATAAAAAAATAAAACATTTAAGTAGACAAATAAACTGTATCCTATTCCTAGTGACCTCGTCCATTAAGCCCAGGTCCATTTTTGGAAGTCTATGGGCCTTGTTTAATTAACACTTATTTGAGCCCAATAAAATAAACAAAAACAACACGTTTTTATCCAAGTAGTTTGTTTTTTTTTTTTAATATATATAGTTTATTAAATAAATATTTGTAACTATTTGTATGCAGTGATTAAATTGTTTAATATAAATTGCTCCAAATATATTATATATGAAAATTAATAATAATAAAATTTTCAACAAAATAAGGAAAAAAAATATCTCGTTATATAATTTTTTTTTGAAATAATTTTTAAAAATTACACTCAAACAACTTAAATTCAAATCTTCCAACTAAACTAAACCAAGCATAATTCAACGGTGCTACTTGGTGTATCTCTATCTCCCATACGAATAGTATATTCAAATTTTCACATTCATATTATGAATTTGTGATGTGAATATGCAATATTTAAGAAAAAAAACCAAGATCTTCCACACTTTTCATAACTTTTACTCTCTATTTTAGTGTCATATAACTCGCACTTTTTCTTCTTATTTAAAAAAATGCACTTTTTTATTTGGTAATAGTATAGGAAGGAAAACAAATATGGTATATAAGAATAGATTATAGTTTAGCCCATAAATCTTATATGTCCCTAAACTTCTAAATATTTTATTACAGTCTTGAATCTTCTATTTTAATGTCTATATTTTACATAATGAGCTATTAGAGTCTTTATGGGTTTATTTTTCACCAACTACTTGGTAAAGATTTTAATTGATTTCACCTTACCCACTTTAAGTAGCTTTAATTAAATATTTGTAAGTGCAAACATCTAATAATCAATTAAATAAACAAAAGAATACGTCACATTGCATTCTATAAAATGATTTACAAATAAGAACTAAAATAGAGCGTTTTAAATTTTAGAAACTAAAATAAATTACTTATGTTAAGATCAACAATTGATAATAATAATAATTTTTTAATTTCAACAATTGCGGGACGATTGATCAAATCATCAACACTTGAGATAGTAATATATACCTTATGATCTACTAAACTACGATCCAATTAACACAATGATAATAATAATAACTGCGATGTAACATTGTTTCATCCAATATTGTAACATTTTTTCTAATACAACAAATGTGGAGTATGAGAATTTAAATTTTTAACCTTAATGAAAAAATATATGACAATTACGTACTGCTGAGTTATGCTCATTTTAGCCAACATTTAGATGATAGAAAGCATCCAAAAATAGGAACAACTAAAAAGGGATGGCAACTTTGTCACAGAAAAACAAGGTCTAGCAAATTTGTCCCCATGCCCTGACAGATCATTATATTTAATTATAATGATTACCTTGTTAGAAAAGTTTAAACTGAATAATTATAACTTATAATGGCAGACATTAGTAATAATGACAGAGACTTTAAACTTCATATTATGTGGGCATTTTTATGCACATATAAACAAATCTACATCTCACTATTTTCACATAGCTCTTTTAATTCTGATTGGTTCCTAAAAAGCCAAAAAAATTTCTAATTCTACAAAGTCAACACTTCAGATCAAAACCTTAATCTAAAATTAAAAAAGAAAAAAATAAATATTTACATCAAATAACCGACAAGTTTCAACCACCCTGAATTAATCTGATTGTAAAATAAAAGGTCATGTAAATAATAAAAAACTTAAAGAAAATAATTGTTTAAGCCACAGTGGCAATTACCTTAAGATTTAATATTCTACATATATGGGTCAAACAGTGTCTCGTAAAAATAGTCGAGTTGTGCTCAAAATAGCTCGATATATATATATAGCCTACAACTTTCTTTTATGAATAATACTTCAAATCCTCTTCATTATTTATTGTAGTATAATATTCTTAAAATAACACTTTAGATATCAAATTTTAACTTATTATATATATATATATATATATATATATATATATATATATAGAGAGAGAGAGAGAGAGAGAGAGAGAGAGAGAGAGAGAGAGTTGTTATTAAAGTAGAAACAATAACTTAAATATTGGAAATTTAAATATTTTTTCCTTTTGAGTTCAACAATGGTAGAGTGGGGAATTGAACCATCAATGAATAATAAATTGATATTTTATCCACTGAACTAGGCTAAAATTGGCATTTGAATATTGAATCTAGTTATTCAAGCTTCCTAAGAAATGGACATCTAGAATACTCTGTTCGTTTTGCAGTAATATAAAATGGTCATGCATCTTGAGATGGATAGGCATCCTAGGATACTCATACAGGAGGCATCCGAGAAGATTTTGATGCCCTCCGAATACATGGTTTTCTAAGATTTCCATGTTGAGAGAATCACTTATTGAAGTTTTTGCCATTTATTTTTCTTTTATGTATATTTTCTTTCATCAATTTTTTTTATTTATCAATTTTTAATTTTATAATTAAAATAAATTTGTGAATTCGTTCACTAATAAACAATTATGTGAAATTAATTATATTTATATGCTTCATTCACATATAAAATAAAACTCCATTTAAATTGTATAATATATAGCTCAACTTATTTTCAATTAAAATATGAAGTGAAATTTTGTATTTATTTTACATTTCCAACGATAATCATCGAATATATATATATATCACAAATTAATATTATTTCTCTCAAAAAAATTTCTATTTTGATAATGTATAAATATAATTCACTAAAAAAACACTATTAACTATATAATTATTTTAAGTATTTCAAGTTAAAATCGAAATTAATATTTCATTCTAATTTTTTTTATAAAACTCTTAAATCAATATAAATTAACTTGTTTTACAAAATACAATATAAAATTAATATAAATTGAATGGATAAAAATAAAAGATTAAATAATTTAAGACAAAAATGTTATATACACTCAAGTTATATTAAATTAATATTTAAATTATCTAAAAATAGGCAAGAGTTTTTTTGGAACAATACATCATTTTAAAAATTTCCATACAAAAATCCTCCAAAACAAACGTGGTTGTCTAAATATGTTCAAACATTCTTATAAATTTTCCCGCAAAACAAACATATAATAATCTAAAGATGTCAGACATCTAAAATTTTGAGCATCTTAAATTTTGGACATCTGAAGATGTCGGACATCTTGATCCTCTAAAAATAAATGACCCATAATTGGATTTTAATATACTGTTTTTTCTTACATTTATTTATTTATTATTATATTTTTTTTAGATGATAACTATGCGATAACAAGTAATTGGTGTCCTTTGTAACCACCAAATTATTATGCTCTGTAAACGGTTCAAGATTTTTTTTTTCAATTATCCTATAAGATGTGGTATCATAAGTGTAAAACCATGCTTTTTTCAACATCAACTTTATGGTAATTAACAAAATACTAATAATCTAACAATATTATACTTAAATCAATACAATCTCTATGGGGGTATTTGGTTCATTTTTTAGAAGTGGGGAGTATGGATTTGTTTAAACAAACCCATGTTTGCTACAGTACATACTATTCTACCTCACAGGTTTGCTACAGTATTTTACTTTACTCATCAGGTTTGCTACAGTACTTTATTCATACTCCCCAAGTTTAGTACAGTACATATTTTGTCTTTAATTATGCTTTTAAAATGCATTAGATTTTTAATAAAAATATATTAGTTAAATAAAAATAATTAATTAATGAGAACTTTATAATAAATAAATAAATAAATTTAGTTCAAATTTCAAATAGTAATAGTTAATTCATAAATCGATATTTCGGCTTTGTTATACTTCATGTTTTAGAGCAATTATAATGATAAATTTATAAGAAGGAATTTCTTTATATTTTGTTCCTACATTGATAGAAAAAAACAATTACAAAACTAACTAAATATTTGTTTTACAAAATAATTATTCAAAAAGTGTTCATATTAGCAATAATATTAAAAAATAAATTAAAAAGTGTTCATAATTTATAAGAAACTTATTTTTATATTTTAAAATTTTTATTAACATAAAAATTATTTTATTATAAATTCCAAACCATACACGTTATATAAACCTAAATTTAATACGTCAATTTCCATTTGATAAAAAAAAAAGTTCATTTCTTGTGAAAATGTAAAAGTCATGTTATCATAGTCAATTAAAGACATAATATTTGTAAAATTAATTAATTAAACTATTTTAGTTAGTGTATCTTGAAGTTAATAGCTTTTAAAATACTTTAACTTTATAATCTTATGTATTAGTTAATATAGAAAGTTAAGTTCAATAGTAATTTTGATGATAAGTAGTAAATTATTTTTTTTAGCACAACAAGTTATAAATCATTAAATAAACAATTGATAACATTTTTGTATGGTTAATTTTATGTTGGATATATTTGCATAAAAATTTTTGTTTATATTTGTTCACACTTTGGTAAATAGTCTAAAATATTTTCATGAACAATTAAATATTTATTCTATAAAATAATTATTGGAAGAAAATTGAGTGGACAAATGTATTAAAAATATTTTATTTATTATTAAGATAATACTCTCTAATTTCATCATAAAAGTTACATTTTATATATAATTTAATATATAGTTTTTATTACTTTAATTAAATAATTTCTATTATTTATACAAATTTTAAATGTACCAACCAAATATATTTTTAATAAACTCAGGTTTAACAAATTAGAATTCAAACACAGACTTAACAAACCCAAACTTGCACCATCCAAACACTGGTTTAACAAACCCAGACTTAACAAACCTATTTTCTGTACCATCCAAACACAGACTTAACAAACTCAGACTTAACAACCTCAGACTTAATAAATCCAGGCTTAACAAACCACCCAAACCTGTGAATCAAACGACCCCTATAGTGTTGTTGATGTCAAAATCTACAAATTATTTACCAAATTTAGAAAGAGGTCGATATAGATAAACAATGTTTTTTTAAATGAAGATAAACATGTTTATATAGCAAAACATATAAACGAAAAGTAATCAGTAAAGTTTTATATTATTAATTAGGTATAATTAAACCTTGGGCATGTGAACTAATAATTAGGTAATGAAAATTTGTGACTGAGAAATTTTATCTTTTACAAAGTTACTAATCTACTATGATGGCGATTTGACCCATGGCCATTCACCAAAAATTGAGGTTATTTCCACGTATATAAGGTTTTTTTTTTTTTTTAATACATATAAAGATGATCTCAGACAAAATATTATTTAGAGACACGAATTACCTATTTTTTCTTGATAAATTGTATTTTTAAGAATAAGAGACGACTATTATTATTATATATATTTTTAAAAGTTATCTTGATATTGAGTAAAAATATCCCTTTTTAATCTAACACCAGCTTTTTTTTAAAATAATTATTGGAAAGTGTCGGTGATATGAAAGTCTTAGTTAATTGAAATTAGAAATCTTTTAATTATGTGAATTCCTAATTCACGAATATACCAAAACTCTCATATTGATATAATTTCAATTGTAAGATCATTTAAGTTCTTAAGATCAAAATATTTGAGATTGAAAACAAAATTTTTGGACAAAGAGTCAACACTCCACGATATATGTTAGAACATAAGTACCTTACGGTGTCGTTTTTAGACAAATATTCTAGAATCGTGTTAGAACATAAGTACCTTACGGTGTCGTTTTTAGACAAATATTCTAGAATCATCTCTTATTGTATCTTTTATTGTATATTACTATTAAGGTATTGCTCTCTCATTTGTTGAACTGTATGTGTGCTATCAAGGCATTGTATAACTCATTAAATAGCATTTTTTCTCTAATGAAAAAAATGTGTGCATAATCATTTTTGACCTAGAATTTCTTCCTTCTGCCGCTTGTTTTCTTCTCTGTCATTTTCCTCTTCTTTTCAAAGTCTTCTTTTCAAAGTTTTCTCTTGGTATCAGAGTCTAAAATGGCTAACGCCATGTCTGATACAAACGTAAGCAACACCACAATGCAAACTCAAAGCATTATAACACCTGTTAGTCCGATCAACACTGCTATTAACAACTCTTTTGGGCATCCCTTGAGCACGGTTCTTACCGTCAAGCTCGATGATAAAAACTTTGGGCTATGGAGAGGCATGGTCCTAGCCGTTCTCCGAGGCCAAAAGGTCGATGGATATGTGCTTGGCACCAAAACACAACCAGCACAATTCTTAAACTCCAGTGGTGAAGCAGGTTCCTTTAACTCAAAGGCTAACCCAGCATTTGATGAATGGACAGCAGTAGATCAAGCCCTTCTTGGTTGGTTATTCAGCTCGATGTCTCCCTCTATAGCATTAGAAGTCGTGAATCTAACAACCTCAAGAGAAGTATGGTTAGCTCTGGAGGAGCTCTATGGTTCGAAAAGTAGGGCTCGAATAAATCAATTAAGATCGATTCTTCAAAATACGAGGAAAGGAACAATGGGGATGGCTGAATATCTATCATTGATGAAACAAATTTTAGAAAATATGAAGCTAGCTGGGTCACCAATTTCAAATGATGATTTAATTTCATATGTTGTAGCAGGTCTAGATGCTGAATACATACCGATTGTATGCCAAATTGAAGGTAAGCTCTCTCCAACTTGGCAAGATGTCTATTCAACCTTAGTTACATTTGAGGGAAAATTACTTCGTCTGAATGTTGTGAATGCTAATGGAGATTTTGGGGATGCTAGTGCAAATTATGTCTATAGTAGACATGTGAACAATAACAGATCTAGGCAACAACAACATTTCTCCTCAAATGGACAAAATTTTCGAAACCAGAATAATAATTTTGAGATGAGGGGCAATCATTCTCAAAGTAGGGGAAACAGTGAGAACAATGGCAACTCTCAAGGTCGAAGAGGTAGAGGCAGACTTGGAAATTTCAGAGGAAACAACTCCAAACCCACTTGTCAGCTATGTGGAAAGTTTGGCCATGGGGCTGCTGTTTGCTATCACAGGTTTGAAGAGGAGTTTAACAAACCAAGAGGCAATAATAACCAAGTTAATGCAAGTCCTTCAGCTTTTATTGCTACTCCAGAAATCTTAACTGATCCAAATTGGCTAGCAGATAGTGGGGCAACAAATCATATCACCAATGATGCTGGTAATCTTAATTATAAAGCTAAATATTGTGGTTCTGGCTCTTTAACTGTTGGTGATGGAACACAATTATCTATATCTCATGTTGGTGATACTGTTGTTTCCTCAAATCCAATGCCTATTAGATTGAAATATGTTTTCCATGTACCTCACATCAAGAGAAATTTACTAAGTGTTGCTAAGTTGACTGTTGATAATAATGTTGTTGTTGAGTTTCACCCTAATTGTTGTTTTGTGAAGGACAAGGAAACCAGAAAGGTGGTACTGCAAGGAATACTTAAAAATGGGCTCTACCAACTTTCTCTTTCCCTTTAGTTGTCAACCAAAGAAAAGTCCCAAGCTCCCTTCAGTCCCAACCCCTCCAGCAAGTCCTTGATTTCTACGGGTAGTGTCAAACAGAAAGTTTTGTTGTGTCTTCCAATTTATCCTCCCAGAGTTCTAATAAATGCATGCATCCGATCGAGTCTTATCTTCTGTTATGAAAAGCTGTAATGTTCTTTTGCCTTTTAATAAAAGAAAATCTACTTTCTGCAATGCTTACCAATATGAAAAATCTCATAGCCTACCTTTTCCTGTTTCAAATTCTCGTACTAGTTAACCACTTGAGCTTGTGCAATGTGATCTTTGGGGACCCTCCCCTGTGAGTTCCACAACAGGATTTCATTTTTATATTAGCTTTGTAGACAATTACACTCGTTTCACTCATATTTATCCCCTCAAACACAAAAGTGAAGCCCTTTCTGCTTTTGTCCAATACAAAAACCTTGTTGAGAATAGGTTTGAAAAGAAAATTAAAATCTTACAAAGTGATTGGGGAGGGGAATTTCGCTTTTTTTCATCCTTTTTAAAGGACAAAGGCATAGAATTTCGAAACTCTTGTCCACACACAAGCCAACAAAATGGAATAGTTGAATGCAAACACATACACATAGTTGAAATGGGACTTACACTCCTAGCTCAAGCCTCTATGCCCTTACGTTTTTGGTGGGATGCTTTTGTTTCCGCTGTCTACATCGTTAATCGTTTACTTACACTGATTCTTGATCTCTCCTTGGGAAAAAGTCTTCCATAAAAAACCTGATTATTTTTTCCTAAAAACATTTGGTTGTGCATGTTTTCCTTGTCTCCAGGGGTGTACATGGGTTGGGTTGGGTTGGGTTGAAGGGTTTTTTGGGACCATTTGGGTTGGTCCGGTTAGCTACCCGAATGACCTGATCAAGGGTTGCAACCCAACCCAACCCTATATTTTCGGGTTGGGTTGGGTTGGGTGGCCAGGTTGAGTTTTTTTATTTTTTTAAATAATTTTCTTAATTATTTAAAATACTTTTTGCTTGAATTAATAACTAAAATCACATAAAATTCAAATATCAAACTTCAAAGTTCATAACATCTTAATCTTCGTTACAATCCTAGATGAAAAACATTAAAAGTTCACAAATAATTCATTTATAAGTATATATATTAAAAAAAAACATAAAATTTAGGTTGGGTTGGGTTGGGTCGGGTCAACCCGTCATAAATAAAAAGGCCAACCCGAGAACCAACCTGAAAATTCGGTTCTCCAAAATTTTAACCCAACCCAAACCGAAAAAAAACCTAACCCAACCCAACCTTTACGGTTTGGGTTGGGTAGTCCGAGTTGCTCAGGTTACTGGGTTGTTTGTACACCCCTACTTGTCTCCGTCCCTACCAAACACGTAAATTTCAATACCATAGCACTTTATGTGTCTTTCTTGGCTATAGTGAAATTCACAAAGGTTACAAATGCCTAAGCTCAAGTGGTCGATTGTACATCTCCCGTAGCGTTAAGTTTAATGAAACAACTTGTCCATTCAAAACTGGTTTTCTTACCTCTTCCATTCCACAACAACAAGGCCTTGAAACCATAGTTTCTTATCCCAATTCCTCGTTGCATTCTAATGCCCCTTGCACCTTTCCATTTCCATCCACCTCTCTCGAATTGTCTCATACTGCTACCACATGTCCTTTCCCACCAGCTGCACTTGCCGAAAACCATCCTCAAATCTCTTGTGAACTTGCAGTACCACCTCTATCTTTTCCATATTGTTCTCAAACATCAAATCAACATGTGGCCCAAGGTCCAGTAGCTATAACTTGTGATCAAGCCCAAGTGCCATCTTCTGACAATATGTCAATTGTATCTAATGAACCATCCCATCCTACGGCTACAATTGAACCCATGCTTGCTCCACTTGCTGACACAAATTGACTTTGGCCATGAATCTACTGTACATTGTCCAGATTATGTGGGAAATGGCTTTGACCTCTCTCAATCCTCACACCCTATGCTCACACGGTCAAAAAAATGGTGTTGTTAAGCCTAATCCTAAATACGCATATCTTGTATCTGCTAAAAGTGCCTCTCTTCTTGACATGGAACCAAGATCAGTATCTCAAGCATTTACCTCTGATCACTGCCGTGGGGCTATGAACGTGGAGATGGATGCCTTGTCCAAAAACCACACTTGGTCTTTAGTTCCCCCTTCCGATGACTACAATCTTATTGGCAATAAATGGGTGTTCAAGATCAAGCTTCATCCTGATGGAAGTGTTCAAAAATACAAGGCACGTTTAGTTGGTAAGGGATTTCATCAACATCCGGGTATTGATTTCAATGAAACATTTAGTCTGGTAATTAAGGCATCTACTATTCGTGTGATCCTGGCTCTTGCAGTGACAAAACAATGAGACATTAGACAACTCGATATTAATAATGTCTTTCTTAATGGCTATCTTGAAGAAAATGTGTTTATGAAGCAACCGGAAGGCTTTATAGATTCTAACTGACCAGACTATGTTTGCAAGTTAAATTGAGCATTGTATGGTTTAAAACAGGCTCCACGAGCTTAGTTTGATAAACTTCGTTCGACACTCTCTCAATGGGATTTTCAAAATTCCAGAGCCTCTAACTCGTTGTTCTTCTTCTCTACAGCTACTAACATTATTTTGGTACTGATTTAAGTTGATGATATCCTTGTGACAGGCACGAGCACGATTTTGATTAACAAGTTTGTTGTTGAGCTGAACAAAGCATTTTCACTGAAAGACATGGGTGACTTACATTATTATCTTGGTTGAGGTTCACCGAACAGAACGAAGTCTACATCTTACACAAACAAAGTATATTCTTGATCTTCTTGATCGTGTTGATCTTGCTCACATAAAACCATGTCCCACACTGGCTATTCTTGATAAGCAATTATCGTTGTATGATGGTGATTTAATGGAAAATCCAACTTTATATCGAAGTGTCTTGGGTGTACTTCAGTACCTTACCCATACACGACCAGATATTGTATTCATTGTGAATAAACTTAGTCAGTTTGTTCAAAATCCCACTACAATTCATTGGCAGGCTGTTAAATGGGTACTCCGATACCTTAAGGGAACTTTACACTATGGTATGTTTCTATAAAAATCAGACAATTTATCTCTTATTGCCTACACATATGCAGATTGGGCATGTAGTATTGATGATCGCAAATCCATAGCTGCGCATGGCATTTTTCTTGGCTCTTCTCTTGTCTCATGGGCCTCTAAGAAACAACATGTAGTTGCTTGTTCAAGCACTGAATCTGAATACAGATCCCTTGCCCACACTACTGTTGGCTACAATCCCTTTTATGTGAAATTGGTTTTAATTCCTCCAAGGTACCCATAATTTGGTGTGATAATGTTAGTGCTCTTTCTCTCGTTGCTAATCCCGTTTTCCATTCTCTAAGTAAGCATGTGGAATTGGATATTCATTTTGTTCGCGATAAAGTTATTGCTAAGCAGCTTGATGTTCGCTATGTGCCTTCACTCCATCAACTTGTCGATGGCCTAACAAAGCCTTTGTCGAAGTCTCGGTTTTGTGTGCTTCGGTCCAAACTCGATGTGATTCCATCACCCTCTCGTTTGAGGGGAGATGTTAGAACATAAGTACCTTACGGTGTCGTTTTTAGACAAATATTTTAGAATCATCTTTTATTGTATATTACTATTAAGGTATTGCTCTCTCATTTGTACAACTGTATGTGTGTTGTCAAGGCATTGTATAACTCATTAAATAGCATTTTTTCTCTAATGAAAAAAATGTGTGCATAATCATTTTTGACCTAGAATTTCTTGCTTCTGCCACTTGTTTTCTTTTCTATCATTTTCCACTTCTTTTCAAAGTTTTCTCTATATATAATGATCAACAATCCTACGAGATTATATTTGGCACGCAACTCAATACATGAATTGCAGATGAATTTAACAAGCCTTTTCAAAAGACTAAAATTTATTCATAATCTAGTCTCTAAAACAACCTGATGGTAATTAAGGATTCATATTAGCTTCTCAACTAAATCATAAATACCACATGCTTAACATTTTCTCACTTACTATACTCAAGAAAACAAACATAAAAATGGGAAAAAAATTACACAAAACTCTTAAATAAAATGCGAATTATTCATTTGAAGTCATTGATTATACATATTAGGCAGTCTTATAAGAATCAACATTTAAACTTAGAAAAAAAAATGTATAAAGTACATATCATGTTAAAAGTTTATTAAAATTCAATGAATTTAAGAAATAAATACTGAGATTATCTTTAAAAAAAAACAATAGTAAAGTTAAAAGGCAAATATAATATAAACTATTTCAAACAAATGCATAACTAAATTTGAATATTATTCACGAATTCAAAAGAAGAAAAACTAAATAGATTTAAATTTGAAATTGTTATAGGTAAAAACCAAAAATTTAAAACGTTGGCGAAATTGCTTAATTAAATCTCACATAGAGATTGGCTGGAAAGACCTGCACAGTACATTTTATTTTACAAAATATTAAAACAACTTAAAAATAATAAAACAATGGATCAATTTGAATATGTTTTATTTGTTTTCAATTTATTGGATATGATTTTTAGTCAATAAAGATTATCATATATATATATAAAAGTTTTCTTCGTTGAAAAAATGTGAAGATTTTTCTCATTCGAGCTTAGCATTGATTTATTTTTCACAATACAATTGTTGAACTAAAAATAATAATAAAAGAAATATACTAGATATCCTATTCATATATATATGGTAATGTATAATATAGTTCTATCGAATATTTTTATGTACAATAATGTAATAGGGATTTTATTCATAGGAGATTATTTCATATATATTCCTTCGTGAAGAGAGAGAGAGAGAGGAGTGGCTGTGACGGTGACTGTTGACTGTGAGCGTAATGATAGAATGTCTTCCATTGGAAGTGACTGATTCCCTGCAAGCGCAAGCCCATCTAATCAGTAATCACCCCTTCACATTTTTTAAATTCCCACCGTTATATCATATATATTCATAGCATCTCAATACCCCTCTTTGGCTCTTTCTCCTCGTTCTTCGTTGGAAATTGAAACTTACTTTTTTCTTTTCTTCTTTTTTTTTTCCTCTCAATTTTCTTTAGTGGTTTAAACTTTGCAACCACCTGTTCTACTAATTTCCACGTTTAGTCGTAAAGTTTGAAATTACTTCTTCCCCTTTAACATTCATGATTGTGGGTACTGATTTAAAATTTACATGCACTTTGATTAATTTTGTTGATGCGTGTGATTTTAAACAACGTGAGATTGCTGACATGTTGTTTGAGGTGAGATCCAAGTAGCTGAGGTGTCAACTTGCAAGTGAAATCTCACACTAGTGTAGTGCACGACCTCATACACTATGAAGCTCAAGTTAGTATCAGGTATATGAATTGGTGTCGAGGCAAGTCTAGGGTAGTTTTGAGAAAGAATGGTCTCCTTGTTTTATAAGAGAGGAGTTGTGACTATTCATCCCTAGTGGATAACGGCTTATCCGCTGATGTTATTACTATGTAAATGGATGTTATACTATAACTCAACTGGTTAAGACATATATCGTTGATCAATAAGTCAAAGGTACAAATCTTCACCCTCCTATATTGAACTTTAAAAAAAAATTCGATGTGAAAAATGAAAAATTGGAAAATGAAAGTGGAAGGTGATATTTTAAACCTCCAAAAAGAAGTCAAATTTCAATTATTTTTATAATAGAATATAATTATTTCAAATTTTGTTTGTGAAAATTTTCAATTTTATTTTTATATATTTTTAAAGGATACAATTTTATTTTTTGTAATATTCTTTTTGAAACTTCCTCAAATTTTAATAATTATAAATTTATTTTTAAAAATTTAACTAAAATTTTAAGAAATAAATAAAATTATTTAAAAAAAAAAACTATTTGTTATTGAATGACTTTTCATTTATGTTATATTATAATCTTAATTAGTTGAGCTATATTTAAATTAATAATTAAATTAAAATTAAAATTGATATTATATTTTACTTTTATTAAAGAAATAGAAAAGAAAAGAGAATACAACAAATTTTTAGAGGGATTATAGAGTACATTTTAAAATTACTAGGATTTTAAAACAAAACTATTGAAAAAAAAAGTTTAGATTACAGAATAAAGAGATTATTTAATCAGTAAATAAATTTAAAATTTACAAAAATTATCATCAAAACAAGTTCTTAAAATTTAAGAAAATATATTAAAAGAGAAATAATTCAAATAACACAACATTAAAAGTACAATACAAAAGGGATGAAATTAAAAAAAAAAACCCTAAAAAATAAATAAATAAAACATTTCAAATAAATAAAACGGAAAGAAAATTGAAAAGAAAATATAGAAAAATAGAGGTGGGCATAATGGCAATTGGCAACCCTATAGTCAGAGACAAAAAGAAATGATGTGTGTTTGCCACCCCCACCCCCCCATGCCCTAGCTATCTCCTTCTCAGGATCCTGGCCCACTAGACCATGGCCCCCAAGAAACAAACAGAGAGTCAATTATTTATTTATTTATTTAAAAGTTAAAATATAAATTTGAAAAATTAGATCATAAAACTTAAAAGTGGGTTTTTTAATTATGACGTTATATATACGTCAGCATGACGTAAGCAATAATTAGCTACAGAAACCCTAATTCGTAATAATTAGGGTTTCGTGTTTGATCTTCTTCAATAAAATCGTATCTTAAAAAGTGCAAAAGGCAAAGAATGCGAGGAAAATGAGTGAACAAGTTGGAAAAGTTGGCTGCCTTCTGGTAAATAAAGCCTTCGTATCCAATCTAGGCAATTATGATTTTTAAAGGTTTAATTTCATGTGATTTGATATGGAATTTGATGAATTTGTAGTAAAGTGTTTGAAATTTAATACTGAACTCCATCCGAAAAATCAATACTATTACAAATAATTTTGTCTAACAACAAAAATATCAAGAATGTCAATTCGAACATAACTTTAATCGATAAGACATCATATCATCAAAAAAAGATTAATGATTCGATCTCTACTTCTGTAATTATTTGACTAAAAAAAATCATGAATAACCACTTTTCTTAAAAAATAAATAAAAACTTAACTGAGTACAATAGTAAAAATAATAACTTTTTTCCCTTAAAAATTAAACCAGCATAAAAAAGACTCAAATACAATAAAAAACATATAAATTAATATTCACAAAAGTAATCTTGTCACGACTCATTGACTTGGTGGATTAAGTGTATAAAGATTTTGAGGAACTAAAGTCTTTATGAACAGAGCAAAGGATATTCTAATCTCTTCAAATATTTAGTTTCACACATTGCAAATTTACTATTTCAGATCCAATTTTTTAAAATAAAAAATAAATAAAATTTGCATTATTATATTTCTCTCTTTTATCTTCTAATCATTACCTTTTTCTTTTTTTTCTTTTCTACCCACCATCAACGTCTTCTTTCTTGTTGGACAAACTATATCTATATTTGCCACCATTCCTCAAATTGAAAAAAGAAAAGAGAAAAAAAAAGCCAAGATATTAAATAAAATTATATTAAAATCATTCATTTCAGTTACTATTAGTAGTTCCTGATATCATGACCATCAATGAATGAAAAAAAGGATTAAGAAAATTTTCAACATTTTCAAGATGAGATAAATTAACTATTTATTAATTAAAAAAATGATTTATCTAATTTTTCTTGGAACGTATTTAAATTTAATATTAGGGGAAAAATAGATTTTCATAAAAATTACTTTCCACACACTTTAACCTAGAGTTGAATTTTATTATTGTTGGACTGTGGCCCCAAACATCAACTATAATCTGCCCCCATTGACTTTTTTCCATATCTTTATTGATTTTTGTAAAAAAAAAAATTAAAGAAATTATTGTTATTATTTGTTTGGCCTCGGATATAATTTTATGCATATGTTTTGAATAAGCTTTGTTACTAATTTCTCAATGATTTAAATTTATCATATGGTTTCCCTACCATCAATTAATTAATTACACTCTTTTTAAATTGATGTTTAACCAACATTATATGATCATCCATGAGTGCCATATGAGGTATGGGTGATGAAATGTGAATATTATACTCAATTCATATAAATCATGCTCTAATTAAGCCTTAGATGAATTAATTATTACCCAAATGAATGAAAGTATAATTACCATATAATTAATATAAACTTATATATAATTTTCAAATATGTTGTCTTGTAAGTCATAGAATTACTTCCAAAATATGGAAGAAAAGGTTGAACTTCTCTATGAAGGGGTGACTATACAGGAACAAAGAATTTTCTTCCCTTTGTTATTTTATATTTTATCATCACTTATTTTTAATTTTCTTTAAATAAATAAATATTTATTGAATTGAATCACTGAACTTTAGAATTGGAAAGAACATGATTTATTGTAACAATTTCATTATTATCTTGTTTTATATGTTTTTGAAAATTTATTGTTAATTTTTATGTAATTTATACCTTTTAAGATAGCCATCAAAGTTCAATAACCTAAGATTTATAGATTCATTACATAGGATAGTTTATTGAATTCTTCCCCTTACCATACATATTATATATATATATCTCTGTAGTTACCCTCACTACCATATTTGTGTATTTTCTCATAAAATGCTTTTTTTGTTGAAGCAATATACTTTTTAGTAGATACCCTCTTCTCAATTCACATTTCTACTTCCTAAAAGGTTCAAATTTATTATTTTAATACCCTCACTGCTTTCTCTAATCAAGACATGATAATTTATAAAAATGAATTTTAAGGATTAAAGGGTTTTCTTTATTCAAAAGTTTAGACCTTTTTTTACTCTAAATAAAAAGTTTGCATTTAACAATTTTTTTTTTAAAAGACTAAAACCATCATGATACTCAAAATAAAGAGAGATGAATATATGATGGCAAAATAATAAGTTGGGAGTTTGGAAAATTTTGAATCACATTGAGAAGTTGGGTGGTTAGGTGTGGGGTTGGTTGGAGCATACAATAGCAAATCATCAAAACCAATTTCCAAAAAAAAAAAAAAAAAAGTTTACACACTTTTCACTTTTAAGTTTTTATAAATATCATTAATATTTTATTTTCACCCTTTTTCTTCTTCTTATCCTCTTTCTTTCTTCTTGTTTTTTAATAAAAAATTACCGATAAACTTATCAAACTATATTAATTTTCACCATAATTTTTTAATTTCATAAAATTACATCTCAAATTTAAATAAATATTACAATTTTTTACTATATGATAAATTTTCATTCAAAAAATCATTAAAACAACATTCAATGAATTCTAAAACAAACGTGTGTGGTACAAAATTGATAAGATTTTAGAAATAAACGACATTAAAGTTAGATTTTTGTTGAAATTTATAAATTTTGATAAAATTTAATGGATAATATGTACATCAATCAAACTTAATTTTATAACTCGATTATATTGACATTAGTGAGTTTATGAAACCTGTGTTTCATTTAAATTAGTGGTTGAATTAGAAGGGGAAATTAACACAGAAGTTAAAAATTGAAACACTTGCCTAACTTTATGATCCAATTTGAGAAAATTAAAAGTTGACAGTGAAAATTGATACTAATTAAGGGGTAAAATCGTAAAAGTTGCTTTTTTTTTTGGAAGAAAAAAAAAGGAAAAAATTGCAAATATTCCTCTCTGGCAAAAGGTCAAATAGAGTGGTTTTTTCTGTATGAATCACAATCATTTTTCTTCACCGCCGATACAGAGTGAGAAGACATATTTGCACATAAGATATTCATCCATCATTGCCTTCTGATCTCTTTTTAATTCTTTTTCTTTTTTTTCTCTCTTTCTCCTAACAAACAATACAATGTATCTCACATACCCCATACCATCTTTTTCATATTTTTTTTGTACAAACACATTTTTCACTTTATTTATTTATTAATTATTATTGTGTACTCATAGTTTCATTTTTTTGGCTTAAAAGCTCCTTTTCTTTTCTTCCTTTTACCAGAGAGGGTTTGGTTCACTATTTTAGTAAATTTGATCTCATGAAAATTAGGATTTTGAAGGTTGAGTTTGTGTAAGCTGGTAGAAGTTAATATATTAAAAATTACTTTTGGTCCATGAAATTTTATGAAAGTAATAATTGAGTCCGTATATTTTTAATTTTGTAATAATTTAGTCACTGAACTTTAATAGATAACAATTTAATACATGTACTTTAATATTTGTAACTATTTTTAATTTAGTGTAAAAATTATTGTTAAGATCTAGTGGGATTTCTTATTTAGGTAGACCAATAAACTAATTAGGACTCCGATATATATGTTTTATAAGCTACAAAGTCTAAATTGTTAAATAATAAAAATCGACATTTAATTTTGATCACATTTTTACAATAGAGATTAAATTATTACAAATTTGAAAGTATAGGAATTAAATCTTTACAAATCTGAAAGTATAAAAACTAAGATTAAATTGTTACATACTAAAATTCAGGATTAAATTGTTAAAATTTTGAAAGTAGAGAGACTAAATTGATAAAATAAAGTTCAAGGACTAAATTGTTACTTTCATAAAAATTTGGGGACCAAAAGTTATTTATCAACCAAGTTAATAGGTAGTGTAAAACGTGTATGAAAGCAATCATTTGGGATGTGTGGTTTTATTTGTGAGTTTTATGATTTGTAAAAATTAGTATACAGTATTAAAGACAATATATATAAATTTGGAGTTTTAAAAAAATATAGGCTCAACTAGAGTTTTTTTTTAGTACAACCTAATACCGAATTATACAATTTTAACATGTGAGCCAAATTCTGGCCGGATAAGTTTATCTTTGTAGCATCTTATATATGTTAGCTTTTTATGGGAAGACAATGAAATAAATGAAAGGTATATGGCCAAGCGTATAATACTATAATTAAATTAGGTTTCTTTAAGGGTTTTTTTTTTTTTTTTTTTTTTTTTGGGGGGGGGGGGGGGGGGGGGGAGTTATAGACTTCTTTAAGTTATGAACAAGTTTTTGACGTGTTTTTATATATATAAAAAAAGTTATGAACATGTAAATAAATATAGACTATCGTATCGTAATATAATATTACGAGTTAAATAAATAAATTATTTGATATACATTACTAGTACGAGAATCAAATTTGGAAATAAACAGAAATTTTTGAAAATTAATTATAAAAAATGGAAAAATTCAAAATTCAAATTGTCAATAACAATTTAAACAAGAAGTAATGAACTTGATTGAAAAGTCTAAAACTAGCTATTAGAATCTATACAAGTAAAATAGAAAAGAAACGAAAAACAATAAATAAATAAAATAACGGGGTAAAAGCTAATTAAAAAGGTCTAAAAACAAGGGAAAGTAAAATTGGCTGAGATTTTGTTATGATTATATGATGATATTTTGATTTTCTAAAGATATGGTGATATTGTAGATAAAAAGTTGCTATATACTTTAATTTTATTATATTTTTCTCAGTTTATTCGTTGAATCATAAATTAAAATTAAGTTAAGGTTGCAATGTAGGAGAAGTGTATAAAACAATTTTCATTGTTTTGATTGGGTAACTATTTTTTAAAAATAGATTGAAGGTATCTTATCCGTAGTGATTCAAGTTGATAATAATTTTTATTTCTACGAATTTAAATGCAAACAAAAAGTTTTTTTTTTAAAAAAATTAATATTTTTAACTTTCAAAACAATTGCACATAACACTCTCAAACTGAACCAAGAAAATAAAATTTTTGCTACATCTATCTTCCTTAATTAACAAGACATATTAGTAAGAAAAATTATGTAAAGATTTGCGGTTGTAAATAAAATAAATAGGCTAAATTATATAAAAAAAAAAAAAAACTCTAAAACTTTGTCATTTATTTAAAAAATATTTTTATTCTTTCAAAAGTTACGATATTATCTATAAACGTTTCAAAACTAAGTCGATATATCTAAATGTCATTATTTTAAGCTTAATTTAGGCAAACGTCTCAGTTACCGTCACGTCGTTCCAAGTCATGGCCATGTCAATTTTTCATTCAACATTCTAACGAATTTCTTCTCTAATGGTTGTTTTGAAATGTTTATGAATGGTCAAAGATAATATTGTAGCTTTTGAAAGAATATAAATATTTTTGACACAAAAGACAAAGTTTAAGAGTATTTTTTATAATTTAGCCAAATAAATATAATAAAATCTTATTTTCTTGGAGTACAAAACCATTATCCTTTTGTCCTCTGTTTTTGTCTTTCTCAGCTATAGTTTTTTCTCGTGCATCGTTTTTAGGCCAAAATTCCACCAAAACGAGAAACATGGATTTTCAATCATTTTCTAAAAAATGATTGAATTGAAGAACTGGGGAGGGAAGAGAAATAGACATGATCTTTAGAAAACTGGAAATATTGAATGCATCTCTAATCTTGTTGCCATTTCTACTATTGTTACTAGATTTTGAACAAGTTGTGAGTTGGCAATGTTAGAGGCGATGATAAAGTGTGGAGTCTTGGTTACATTCAAGAAAAAGCATGATGTTTATCTACTAATTTTACTTGGTAAATCGATCACATAAACTATTAATTTCAATAATTTGTAAACTCTTCTTTTGAGTTCAACAACATTTATGGGAGGGAATTCAAATCTTTGATCTCTTGGTTGAAGATAATGTCAATTACCGTTAAGCTATACTCAGTAATTTAACAATAATTTCTGAACTTATATGATTAGTATTTATGTTAATATATGTTTAATGGATATAGTAAAAATTGTAGATAAATCCCTTTGTATCAATGCTCAAAATTTTCATTTTTTGAGGAAAAAAAAAATCTAAAACAATTATACAAAACATCATTTATTAAGTAATAAAGTTTTTGTTTTGGGGAAAATTATTAAGTAATAAAGTTACTCACTATATATATATATATATATATATATATATATATATATATATAAAGAACATGAAATACCCATACGGTTTTTTTTTTAAATTATTTAATTCTTCTTTCATTTTAGATGAAAAAAGAAACATATATACATATTATTAAAAAAATGCTAAATTATAAAAAATACCCTAAACTAACCCCTTGTTTAAAAAATATATCTAAAATACCCTAAACTATATTATTTCAAAAGTTACAATGTTACCTTCACTTTTCATAATTGTTTCAAATTTACGATTTGAATAGAAAAAACTTTAAAACGTTGAACAAATAGTTGACGTGTTTGAATGTCGTTTTTTTAAACTTAATCCAGACAAGCATTCTAGTCAATGTCATGTTGTTTCAAGTCATCGTTACATCGATTTTTCGCCCAATATTTTAATGGCTTTAATGATAGTTTTGAAATGTTTACGAAACGTTAAAGGTAATATTGCAATTTTTAAAAGATTAAAGTTGAGGAGTATTTTTTTTATACTTTAATTAAAAAAAAAGAAAAGAAATGGAGGGCAAAAGTGCAAGAAAGTCGAACTCCAAAAAAAAAAAAAAAAAAAAAGAAAAAAAGAAAAAAAAAGGGTGGTTCAGTTAATTTGTTATATATAAATATATAGATAGATTAGGTCAATTTTTGAAATTGCACAAAAATCTCTCTCTCTAACCGCTCAACAAAGTTCAAAGCTAAAGAGAGAGAGAGAGAAAAGCAGCAGTCAAAATCATTTTGGAATGAAGTTTCTTCTTCCCCTGTGAGAATTAAAGAGAAGAAAAAAAAAAAAGGAAAAATCGTTTTAGAGAGAAAGAAATGGGATCATCGGCATCGGAGGAGATCATAATGGCGAACCAGTTGGCGAGTTTATTGGAAGCGGAACACGCCGCCGCTATTACCACCACCGATTTCTTTCCTTTCCCTCAAAACAACAACACTTGCTTTCCTGTAATTCAACAATCCCAGCTAATTAAACCCTTCTTCTCCACCGATATTCCTCCTAATCATTATTATTTTTCCCAACATCAAAATCAAAATCAAAACCAACAATCCCTTCTCTTCTCTCTCAAGCCCTCTTCTGATCATCTTCTTCACTTCCCTTCTTCCTTCCCCTCAACCACCGCCGCCGCCACCCATCTCCTTTCTTCTCTTCACAGATCACCTGCTTCTAATCTCTGGTACTACTCTTAAAACCACATCGTCTTCCTCTTCCCTTCTTCTTTTTCTCTTTCCTCCATGCATAGATTATGTATCTGATCAGTTGGGTTTCTAGTTCTTTTGTTTCTATCCCAAATACTCAATCCCATAGCTAGGTTACTGTTCATATTCAATTCTTTAGGTTCATAACCATTTGGCTTTTGTTTTTTAAAATTGTGCTTTTGTCAGGCAATTTCTTTACAATTATTTTTATATTGGCTAAAGAAACACTTGAATTGAATTACAAGCCAGGTTACAAAAACAGAAACTATTCTCTTTTAGTTTTCGAAATTTGAGATTTTTTTGTGAACTTGGCCATTGTTGAACTAGCTAAGGTATTATATATACATTCTCACCTCCAAATATAATTATATCGAGTAATTTATTATTTATAGAGTTTTTGTTTTTTGAGTTCGGACAATATTTATAGTGGTAGACTAAAATACTTTTGATCAAGGTTACCCGTCAATAACTACAGAACTATGCGCACTTTGACTTTAATTATAGGGTTAATGTTGTCTTTCTATTCTTGAAAATCAGTGCTAAGATTTAGAATGAGAATAATTAATCAAGCATACATGGCATGCTTAATTTTATTTTGGACAGGGATGTGGGGGAGGGCTTTGTGAGGGGGAGAAATGGGGGCGGAGATGGCGGCGGCGGCAACGACGACGACGAAGACCATAAGCCGCCACGGTTGAGGGTATCGACGACGACGATGAAGAGGATAAAAGGGAGGAAGAAGGTGAGAGAGCCAAGATTCTGCTTCAAAACTATGAGCGATGTAGATGTTCTTGACGATGGTTATAAATGGCGAAAGTACGGCCAAAAAGTTGTTAAGAACACCCTCCATCCCAGGTTTCTTTCACATTCCAAAATCTTTTTTTTTCCTTATTTTCACCCCAATTCCCCATTTCTTTTTTCTCGTTTTCTCTTTCTTTTTCCTTTTTTTTTTCCATGGCTGTTATGATGATGATTTTAATTTGGCCTTTTTAGTTTTGGACTTTGGTATGGCAATATATATGCATGGGTTGTTATTTTTATTTCAATAAGTACTTTTTGAGTGTGTTGTGGGTGTATCAGTATTATTATTATTATTATTATTCTGAAATAATTGTCAAAAAGAACTTCATTATTAGATTTTAATTCGTTGATTGGATTGTAAAGAGGGAAGGGCAGTGGATTTTGAAAAATGTGAAATAATCATAATGTCATGTTATATGGGAATAAGGGAGATTTTGTTATCTTGTCAAAGATTTTATATATATATATATATATATATATATATATATATATATGTAGAGGAGAGTACATTATTGCCATTTATATTCTTTGCTCCTAATTATTTCTAATAAATCCTAGGCAAAGGTTTTATTTTATGTAAATGTATAATTTATTTGATCATAATTGAGCTAATTAATAAATTGTTTTAAAAATTGCTTAGGGTTAAAAGGATTTAAACTTTGTAGGGTTGGACCCCTCTCCTGTACTTGTGATATTATATTCTAAAAATTCACTATTCAAATGTTTTTGTAATTTGCGTATTGTTGAGATCTAGACCTATTGTAGGAGGTCATTTCCTCTTAAAGGACTCAAAAACAATAGCGTTTTCTAGGAAAATTAGGACACACAATTTGGTTATTTACTAGAAAATGGAGAATTATATTTCTCTTGGTTTTCTATTATTAATAAATTAGCAGGTCCCATAAAAAAGTAAATAAAAGTTGCTACTGGTTAGTGTGGAATTAAGCTTCTTTCGTTCTATTAGCAGTAAGATTCTACATACATTAACTAGTAATTATGGTATTCTTTCCACACAAAGAAAAAAAGTTAAGGTATTTTAGACGCTAACAAATGCAAACATGTATAGGAGTTACTATCGTTGCACGCAAGACAATTGTAGGGTGAAGAAGCGAGTAGAAAGATTAGCGGAAGATCCAAGAATGGTGATAACAACGTACGAAGGAAGACACGCTCATTCACCATCGCCTGATAATTTAGAAGAGACGATGGGTCAGTTACCCTCGAGCCACCTGAACAATTTCTTCTGGTAGAAATGCTTGTTCATATAGTTCAATAATATATATGTTTGAAGTTTATAATTAATTTACCTTGTAAAGCTTTTAAATGAAGGTCATTAGGTTAGGAAACAGAATAATATTAAGGGCTGTTTGTATGAATGAGTTGCTTTGAAATTGCATGCCCATTCTTTGTTAGGGCCTCTGCATGTTTCTTTTTTTTTCTTTTTCATTTTTTTTATAATCAAGTTAGAACTGAAAATTTTAAGATAGGATTATATTGAAGATGAATGGACTATGTGTTAAAACTATTTTGTTTTGAAAGTTTAGTCTCAATTCTATGGAAATTTTGGTGAATAATGTTGTAACCTTTTGAAGTTCATTACTTTCTAAAACATCACATTTCTTTAGAAAGAAAAACAAAAAACAAAAAGCAAAAAACAGTAGTTTTAGCCTTTTAGGGTATAGTACTTCTATCTTCTTTGTTGGGAATGATTATGGTTGGATTGATGTTATTACAATGTAGTGAGCCTATTTGTGGCATGTAAAAGCATGAATATTGTATTATTATTTTTTAAGTTCAACGATTGAGAGGCGGAGGGATTGAGCTATTGACTTTTGTAATAGTAATTGACATCTTATCCAAATGAGTTAGGCTCTGACTGGTTGAATATTGTAAATTGAGAGAACAAGACAATATTCCATTACAATTCAATAATTAGACTAGTTAATAAAAGTGACCCTACGAAACTCGTCCAAAATGGGGCAGTATTATAGGCTCCGTTTGATAACGTTCTCGTTGCCTGTTTCTGTTTCTTGTTTCTTGTTTCTATTTCTTAAAAACTAAAAACAAACACATGTTTGAAAATTATTTATGTTTCTTGTTTCTTGTTTTTTGGTAAAAATAAAATTTAGTACATATACTATAATAAAATATATAACATACATTAAAATAAATATAAAACAATTATAAAGAGGTTATAGTATTTTATTAAAGTCTAACACCTAATTAATAATAATAATAATAAATTTTATCTTTCAAATGTTGTTCAAATTTGATTTGCAATGTTATTTCTCACTTCAATTAATTTACCTTGAACGATTTTGACTTACAAGAGTTAGTTCAATTAGACGAATTTGTAAATTGTCTAAGGTCAGACAATCGAACATATCCATATTTCTTTAATTTAATAATAAATTTTATTTTTATTTTTTCTTTAAAAATGCATTAGCCAATAATACACGCAAGTTAAATCAGAAAAAGAGAGAGAATGTATCTATATTTTTTACATTTAATGGTAAACATGAAATACATTATTAGTTTATTTATTTAATAAAAAAATAAAATCGTACCAAAAGAAAAAATAATAGAGAATTAAATAGAAAATAATAACTATAAGCTCGTTAATGTAAAGTAAAAGAAAATAAGAGAGAAGAGAAAACATAAACGAAAAGAGAAAAGTAAAAAGGAAAAAAGAAAAAAAAAATAATGAACTATTAAAAGAAAAAAGATTATGATGAAAGAGAGAAAACAAATAGAAATAAATAAATCAAAAAATAAAAATAAAAAAGAAGAAAATAATAAAAAGATTAAAAAGTATTAAAAGAAAAAAAAAGAATGGAAGAGAAAGAAAGAAGAGAGAGAGGAGAGATGAGTAAAAAGAGAAATAGGAATACATACATGAAACATGAAAAAAAAAACATAAACAGAATATGAGAAACTACTTTTTGAAGTTTCTTAAGCCCCGTTTGATAACGTTCTCGTTTCTCGTTTCTTGTTTCTGTTTCTTAAAAACTAAAAACAGAAACATGTTTGATAACTATTTCTGTTTCTTGTTTCTTGTTTTTTTGGTAAAAATAAAATTTATTACATATACTATAATAAAACATATAACATGCATTAAAATAAATATAAAACAATTATAAAAAGGTTATAGTATTTTATTAAGGCCCAACACCTAATTAATAATAATAATAATAATAATAATAATAATAATAATAAATTTTATCCTTCAAATGTTGTTCAAATTTGATTTGCAATGTTATTTCTCACTTCAATCAATTCACCTTGAACGATTTTGACTTACAAGAGTTAGTTCAATTAGACGAATTTGTAAATTATCTAAGGTCAGACAATCGAACATACCCACATTTCTTTAATTTAATAATAAACTTTATTTTTATTTTTTCTAAAAATACATTTGCCAATAATACATGCAAGTAAAATCAGAAAAAGAGAGAGAATGTATATATTTTTTTACATTTAATGGTAAACATGAAATACATTATTAGTTTATTTATTTAATGAAAACATAAAATCGTACAAAAAGGAAAAATAATAGAGAATTAAATAGAAAATAATAACTATAAGCTCGTTAATGTAAAGTAAAAGAAAATAAGAAAATAAGAGAGAAGAGAAAAACATAAACGAAAAGAGAAAAGTAAAAAGAAAAAAAAAAAGATAATGAACTATTAAAAGAAAAAAGATTATGATGAAAGAGAGAGAATGAATAGAAAGAAATAAATCAAAAAATTAAAAAAAAAAAAAAGAAAAAAACAAAAAGATTAAAAAGTATTAAAAGAAAAAAAAATAGAATGGAAGAGAGAGAAAGAAGAGAGAGAGGAGAGATGGATAAAAAGAGAAATAGGAATACATGCATGAAACCTGAAAAAAAAAACAGAAATAGAATTTGAGAAACTACTTTTTGAGGAAATTTCTCAAAATCTGCCAATTTTTTAGAAACGTTTCTAAAAAATTTATAAACAAGTAATATGATGGTTTATCAAACATGTCTGTTTCTTGAAAAATGAAAAATAGGAACAAGAAACAGGAAACAAAAATGTTATCAAACGAGCACTTAAAATCTGCCATTTTTTTAGAAACGTTTCTAAAAAATTTAGAAACAAGAAACATGATGGTTTATCAAACATGTCTGTTTCTTGAAAAATGAGAAACGGGAATAAGAAACAGGAAACATGAACGTTATCAAACGAGCCCATAGTATATTAATCCGAGAGGTGAATGAAAGAGAATAAAGAAAAAATAATAGGATTTTTTTAATTAAAAAATGTGTTAAAATAAAAATTGTTTGATTGCTTTTAAATATTTTCTTTGCCACAATCAATAAGTAAACTATTTTCTAAAGCTTAGAGGTTAAACTGTCCAATTTTGAAACTCTAGAACTATAGAATTCTAACTCAAATCTCATTGTCAATTCGAACATAGCTTAATGGATAATGCTCCAATTACCATATCTAAAGGTAGATGATTCGATTTCTATCTTAAACTAAAAAAAAAATGCTAAATTATAGAAAATACCTCTGAACTTTGTACAATAATACCCAACTTTAAAAAAAGTTGTATTAATACTACCTTTGACCTTTCAAAGAAGTTAAAAAATGCCCTTACTGTTAGTATATGGACGAAAATTGTTTATCTACACCCCATCACCTCCTTCCATTTCCTCTCTCTCATCTACTTCCATCTATGACCTAACACTTCTATATTTTTCATTTTTTTCTTTAATACCCCTCTTTAACTCCCATTCTTCCATTCCCTAATCTCTAAATCTAACCACATTTCCCCTCTTTTTCCCTCTCTTTGAATTTTCTCTCTTCTTCAATATTAAAACTTCAAATAAACATAATGAGCTCTCATTTATGAGCATGCCCAAACATAGATATAAGAATTTCCAACACTCGAACAGTCAATCTCTTTGAAGTTAACTTGAGTTGGAAAGGAACTAATTTGAAATAACTCCAATGGATACTCTCATTTTTTTTCCAATTTGTCCAATTCTTACACCAATTTTATCAACAACCAAACAGGACCCAAAACTTCAAGTTAAAGTATCATATCCCACAAAATCCAACAAAGCCCCAAAATCAAAATCTCCACTCAAAAGTACTCAGAATATTAGAAGTTTAGTTAAATAGATCAATTATTTTGTTATTTAGTTTGTTATTTCCATAACAGTCTATCTTCATTACACGTGTATATAAAGGTGTAAAGTCACAGATTCTAATAGACGAAGAGATCTTTTTCTCTATTCTAATACAGAAAAATGACCAAATGAGCTAAAAAATCCACATGAGATCTAAAAATAAACTATACCTCTAAACACCCTTTGCAGATCTATAGATAAAAATGCTTACAGAGCTAGTCAACACAACAGAAGTGTTTTCTTGAGCCCAAATAGTGTAGTTGAGATTGGTCGTCCATCCCATGTGAATGGAAGAAGGGGATTAAGAGGACATTGATTGAAGGGGTAGTTTTAGAAATTGGGGAATGGAAGAAGAAGATTGATCGGTGCTTTTCGCTACACGCAAGTGCACGTGATCGAAGTAATAAAGAAAGTGGAAGTATTCCAGAGTATCGTACCCAAGGGAACGGGGTTTAACAAAATTTACTTAGAATGACACAAAATTGCTTGCAAAACACAATTGGGGTAACCGAAATTTCAAAATATAAGAGTTTGGTTTTTTTAACAAGAGTGAATGAAAATTCAATGAGTTAAAAATAGGGATTCAAGTGATTCAAGCACCTTTGGAAAAATGCGATTCAATTTGCAATTGCAATCATAGTTAACATGTGAGAACTAAGTAAACCGAGTTCAACTCCTATTCAATTTTGATTCAAAATCTTTAGGAGACTAAGTGATTAAACCTATATGTCTATGGCTAATCTAACTTAGATACTTTCGCACACAACTCTAGTGGTTTTGGAGTCTCGCCCTATGTCTAGGGTCGATGTTCAGGACTTATTTCTAAGCCTTTTCCTCCATTGCTTTTGTGACATCGACTTTCCCTTAACTCTTTCGATATTAAGTTCAAGCTTGATGAGCAATCACTAGTTGGCCGGCTAGGTTTACCCAAATCTAAATTCAACAAAAGCAAATAAAGTTTACATGTTAACTAGATTGCTTATGCTTTAGAGCTTTACATTTTTCCTTAGAGCATTCACCAACTTGAACCCCTAAAGAAAATTTAGCTCATTGTGGAGAAAATGAAAATCCAAAATTTACTTTGTGTAAAATTCATAATTAATACAATAAAATAAAGAAATTAATCTTAAGGCAACCAATGGTAATTACTAATTTCGAAAACCTACAAGGAAATAATGATACTAAAGTTTCTAAATTTAAACCAAAATTACAGTAAACATGCGCTAAACATTCCAATCACTAAAAACCCATAAATAGACAAGCTTGAATACTGAAGAACAAAACAAAAATACATGGAAATGAGAGATAACGTTTAAAGACACACAGCTTGAATATTGAAGAGTAATAAACTTGCTGCCACTGCTCGAGATAACGAAAAAAAAAATTAGAAGAAAGAAACCCAAAAAAGAACAGAACATAAAACCCATAAAAAAAACATCCAAAAGCAAATGAATAACAACTGAAAATTACAGAGCAAACATCCGAAAAACAGTCTGAAAAACTGGTCTAAATACCCATCCAAAAGCAAATGAATCTTAACCTCCTCGAACTTTCGTTGAGGAGGGACCAAAGTCAAAAATTACAGAGCAAAAGATGAAGAGAAAACTGCTGTAAATGACAGAAAAACGTGAGTACAGACTGTGGGCGAGTAGCAGAAAAACCCAGCCGAGTTTTGGATCGTTTTCTCCCTTTTTTATAGGCATTGAAGGCTAGGGTTTCCATATAAATCATCCTCAATCCATAGGCTAACTTCTAGGAATCAAATCAGGATGAGAATCTTCCAAAATCGTGCAGAAAATCCATCATTTGCGTGATTTCCGTCATTTTCGCACTTGATTTGTAAGTCCAGAGAATGCAATTTGTATTGCAATTGCCTTCTTTTGATGGAGTTAATATTAAGAATGCGGAAGCAATTTTGGATCTTAAGCACTCTAATTTGATCAATTTTATCAAACAAAAAACATGCTCCAAAACTGGAAAAACAGATAATAAGAACACAAACCTTTGTAGCTCAATATTCTCTTAATCCGTGGGCTTTCTTTGAACACAAACGAGTTGTGGACCTCCTCTAGAGTATTCCCTACTATCCTCAAGCCTTGGAACAGATTGTGGGATCTTTGATTGAGAGAATTTGGGAGAAGAATGAGTAAAGGTCTTAAACAAATAGCTAGAGAATTTTCTTCAAAAATCTATTTTTTACTAATCCTCTCTTTCCCATTGTGTTTCTTCTCTATTTATAGAAAAACACAAGCTTAGTGAAGAAGCCAATTGAAAGAAGATAAGCTTCAAACAAGAAGCTTAGTCATGATGTTATGAATTTGGTCCATATTTCATTTCCAAATGAATTTGAATTATCTTTTAATTTTAATTCAAAATTAATATAAAATTAATTTTAAATTAAAATCAATTAATTAAACAATTTAATTAATTTTAAATAAATATTTAATTTAATATCAAATATCAAATTAAATAATTGGACCAATCCCAATTTCTCAAAACAAACGTTCGAACATGAATCCCTATTCATGTTTTAAACCGAACCAATATTTAAATCATATTTATATATTTCCAACACTTCTTTATCATAGTTTAATTCATAATTAAGCTATGATACGTTAAGTATATCGCATATAATTAACTTTTTCTCCCAAATTCGAATTTGAACAATTCAAATTCTTTTCTCTCAAATTGTTACAAGGCATAGTCCGAGCTAGTAAGGAGAACCTAATGGACCTACAGATCATGAGCTCCAACGATACGAGATTAACCGGCCAAACTCTTTAGCCTAACTAATCAACATTCGTTAACCACCGGGACACTCCACTAAAGCCCAGTGGTTGCACTCTCCTCACTGTAGATATATTTATGTCCACTCGATATAACCATGATTAGTAAGTCGATCCTTCACAGGTCGTTCGTAATTACAGCAGGGTCAAATAAACCGTTTTACCCCTGTAATTACTTCTTGTTCCTTAAGTCCCACTGATCCTCTAATGAACAATTTGGTTTGTGGTCCAACCAACAAACCATATCCCTCTCGGGCCAACGAGAGGGTGGGCCCATTGTTCAAGACCCGGAGTCAGCACTTAAGGGAATAACCTCTCTACTATACCCTAAAGCGGGTAGGAGTGAATTCCATCTCGCATGACTATGTTCCCAACTATCTACCTGGTCTTATCCCCAAAATGGGAGGCTTATTGAGTCGGCAATCTTGGGCCACTCTCACCCATGCAAATCTAAGGATAATCCCGAATAAACAGGAGTTCATAGCACGCTCAGGATTAAGATCGAGTTACCTAGGTCATCGTATGAATATAGTCAGTTAAGACAGTAAACGGAGTTATAAAGTCTAAGTGACTATTTCGCGGTCCAGTCTTATGCAAACTCATTGCATAGGACGCCCCCACTTTCATGTCTCCACATGAACGATTCAGGATCACATCGTTAGTACTATACAAAGTGGGCCGCGTCCATAGTGTCTCCAGGACAAGGTACCCAGTCCTATCCCTATACTATAGACCGTTATGGCTATAACTCGAACTTAATCTACTTTTATGTCATACATAAAGTTCAAGTATACATACTATAGCCAAGGGTACTTAGTTCATTGGATTTGGGTTATAGAATACACAATTCACTTTATTCAATAACACATTTACTGAATAAACCTCAATAACATCTTTATAGTAAAATAGAATATACATTCAGTTTACAAAACCACGAGTTTTAGGACATAAAACCCAACATCTTCTTCCTTGTTCTTCACCTTACATTGCAAATGGGAATGCAATTGCATTCCCTTTTGCAAAGTCTTCACTTCTTCAAATCTGCACAAAAACTCAACTTAAGCCAACTTTCTTGCATCTTTTCACTTAATTCCTTCTTTTATCATATTCCAACAAGCTTGCATGAATTTATTTAAAAATGTTATTTTTAGCTTGCTCGGTAATCAATAAAGCATGCAAAAATGGCAAGAACAACTTAGTTTTAGAGTTAAATAATCCTCATAAATGAGAATTATCAAAGATTAAGAGGCTATTGAAGAAGAGAGAGAGAAAAGAGGAGAAATAACGAAGTCTTGGGCCATAGATTAAACACATAGGAGAGAGAGATGAAATGTAAGAGTGATCAATGGTACACGCAAGCACACGCGATCGAAGTAATATAAAATGGTATGTGAGTACCAAGTATCGATCGCACAAAGAACAGTGTAACAAAAATATTGTAAAGCAAAGTGTAAGGAAATTGCAACTTGAAAACTAAAATTGCAAAAACAAAGTTGGATTGTGTGTTGGAAAAAAATTGTAAAATCTAATTGCACAATCTAGAAATGGCAATAATTGAAATAACAAAAATTGCATAATGAATTGCAAAATCTAGAATTGGCAATATTGGATAGCAAACTAGATAAGTTTAGTAAATGAAATTGCAAAGGAAATTTAGAATAAGATGGGGCTCAAGAATGTCATTTCCCTAAGTTGTAATTACAAGCCAAAATTGCAATTCCAACCTACTCCACACTTAATTGTAAACGTAAATTACTTCTCCTATTTACCTTGAATTTAGGCTTTATGAGGCTAAGTGAGTGATTTATATGTCTATAGTCCCTCTATCTTAGATCATTCGGCTCAACAATTTTATGGATTTTGGAGTCCTTAATCCCTATGTCTAGGGTAAGGATTGGCTTATGTCTAAGCTCTTTCTCCATTACTTGTGTGAAATCCGCTTATCTCTAACTCCGTCGGTATTAGATCTAAGCTCGAGTTGCTACCCTAGTTAATCAATCTAGGATCTCAACGGAAATTTATTCAACACATGTAAACAATTGAGATGTAAGCTTGGTTTTGATTGAAATTTAGGCTACAATTACTTCTTAGGGAATTCACATCCTTGAACTCCCTAAGAAGTTTTAGCTCATACTAAAAGTAAAATTCCTACAACTAATTTTTGAAGAAAAGATCATATTAGAAAATTAAGGAAATTGCTAATTAACACAAAAATATATTCTGAATAGTTTGTTTAAAGGAATAATTGTGACAGTAAACCTAGGCAAATCTGGCCATTCAACCTCAAGATGACTAAAATTTTCAAATTAAATTAAATTTAAAAACAGAAATCAGAGGCATCAATGGTCAATTCAATCTTCTTCCTTCTTCTTCTGAATTTAATGGTTTATAAACTTTTCAACAAAAACAGAAAATTGAATAAAAATAGAAGACACAATGCTGAAAGCCTCAACAAAACCAGAATGAACCACAAAAAAAAATATGCAGAAAACAAAGTATTAATGTTGAATAAAACCCACGGGCAGAGACTGAATTAAAGCTTAAACTTAATACAAGAAGAAATTGAATGGAGAATAGAGATTGGACTCTCCATAATATAAGTAGAATTTGAAGAAAAATAAGACAGAATTTAAATTCTCGGCTAAAAACAGAGTAAAAACAAATATGCAGAAAATAGAGTTTTTAGTTGACGGAAATCCACGAAATAAGCTCCAAAAACGTCTCCAAAACGAATTTTCTAGCTCATCATCCTCTTCCCTCTTTATAGGCCTTCATTAGGGTTGAAGAATGCCCAAATTTCGTGCTCAAATTCCCTTAATTCATGTGGTAATTAAGCTTTCCATATATGGGTTTTGCGCAGGAATTTTCGTTCTTCCTTGAATTCTTTTGTTGTCCAGAATTGCAGAATCATGATTTTGCAATTTCCATATTTCTTGCAAACAAGATTAATTTAATTAAAATTCTATCCTGAATGCCATCATTCTTATTTCCCTCTTATTTTGAAGCAATATTTCAACTATTTTAAATTGGACTTAAGTCAAAACAATAATATTTTAATCAATTGAGAGTTAAATAAGCCTTAATTCTAAGGCTTATCAAAGAGGGAGATGGTGGGGTATAGATAAACAATTTCTGTCCATATATACTAACGATAAGAACATTTTAAAAATTTTTTTTTAAATGTCAAAGGTATTAATGCAACTTTTTAAAGTTCGAGAGTATTATTGAAACGATGTACAAAGTTCACAAGTATTTTCTTTAATTTAGCAAAAAAAAAAAAAAACTCAAATCCTATGAACCAAACAAGAAATTTGTCCTTCCATTTTTAGATTTTTGTTGGAAATAATAATTCGATGTGTATAAGAACTGAGCAACATTAACAAATTTGATTACAACTTAACTGGCAACAAACAATTACAGTTTACACAATAGTACAGATACTGTATGTAACAACAATTTCAAAACTCAAGAATAAAAGATAATAAGTAGTCGAGGCATGCTTACAAAGCGTTGTCCTGAAGACAGTTATTTGCTCTACACGAGTTGCAAGCAGGCTACAACGATCGTCTCAGCATGATACAACGACTAACTCTGATAGAACAGCAACCTTGAACTACTCGAATCTGGTAAAACTCTTCAATTGGAATGAGATACTCCAAAATGAAATGAGATACTTTAAATGAAGAAACAAGTTGCTATTTATAGTTAACAATTTAGTAACTCTCCAAAAATAAAATTAATATAAACAATATGAAACATACATAAAAAGTAACTCAATTGTGTAGTTACTTGTAAAAATTCAAACATAACGCACAAATTTAACTTTTAAGTTAAATTTGTAAAAGAAGCAGCAACACATTTTGATGTAATTTCAAACCATTTTGAAACTTTTGAATTTCAAGTCAAGTAACAACAATATAAATGAAACATCAATTCATTTTTGATGTTTTAAGCCAACACTTTCTTTCACAAAATTTTTCTATAAAATCCAACAATTTTAGGTCTATAATTACAAATTTTATTTTATTTTTCCTTTAAATATAATGCTTTATTGAATATGCTTTAGGATTTTAAAATTTTTATGACAGTTTCATCCTCTACAACTTGAAAATGAGTTCTTTTTCACATCAAGCTTGTTGAGTTCTCTAATCATCCATTGGTTTCCACCATTTCTTTTTTTGTTGTTATAGAGATTTTTAAGTTCATTACTCGATCTTTATTATTTTTCTAGCAATTAATTTGTAGGTTTAACGATAAAAATTTTCAGTATTATTTTCAAATAGTTTTACAAAGTTCTAGAGTTGAAATATTAGAGGATGAAAATCAGATAAATACTTCCTACAAAATAAAACATTTTAAAAGGTAATTTGCTATTTCTCTCTCTTTCATTTGGTTATCGGGGCGGGTGGAAACAGAGACGATTTCGGATCGTTGAAAATTTTTCGTTAAATTTGGTGGAGATTCTTTTGTTAGGAATTTGCGATGATGGTTTACTCAAGTGGGTTTATTTTTCATTTAGTTTTTTAAAAACAAAAATCTCAATTAATCGACTTATTTTAAGAAATTTTCAAGTAAATGGTCAATTCTTAAATTGCCATGGAGAAATCTCAATTTAAAAAGAAAATTCTTAAACCTCCCAACTGAGTCCAAATAAACTAAAGTGCATAAGTCATGTCAAATTATTCATACAATAATAAATTCTTAATTAATTAATTATAGGTTTAAATACTATTTTGGTTTATGTACTTTTGGTTTGGTTCATTTTGGTCCATATACTTTTAAAATGTTCATTTCGGTCATGTACTTTTAGCTTTGGTTCATTTTGGTCATTATACTTTCAAAATGTTCATTTTGGTCAATATACTTTTAAAAAGTAACCAATTTGGTCCTTTCATTTTTATTTTTTCTCATGTTTTTTCGATCATAATTTTAGCATGATACTTCACTTACTAAAATTCTTGAAATGTAGTCATAAATTTGTATTAAAAGGTTTCTATTGTGTATAAATTTATGCTTAAATTTTGCAAACAATGACTAAATTGGTCACTTTTTAAAAGTATAGGGACCTAAATGAATATTTTGAAAGTACAAGGACCAAAATGAATCAAAACCAAAAGTACAGAGACCAAAATGAACCAAAGCCAAAAATACATGGACCAAAATAGTACTTAAACCTTAATTATATATATTAAAGAAACAAATGGGGAACGAGGCCTCATTCCCAGTTTTCATCCCTGTTTTCGTCATGGAGATTTTTTTTCCCCTCAACTCATTCTCCCATTCTATGTTTAATTAGAGATTTCACCTATCAGGGCAAGTAACATCTCTAAGCAGAATAACTCTATACTATTTCTATGGGGAAATTATGTTGGGAGAAAAATAATAATATAATAATGATGAAATTACTACAATACTAAATCTTCGCTTCCACAATAATAATTTAAAGAGATAGGGAAAAGAGAACGAGACCGAAGTTTATACTGGTTCGCCCCAAACTTTGGATTACGTCCAGTTCTGCAATTGCAGATTCTACTAAATGGGAGATTACAAGAAGCCTTCAAAATCACGCTACAAACCAACACTCAATAGTCCAACAATAGCTATTGACTTCCAAGTATCACAACTTGATAGCTTTGGATAAACAACAAAGAAAAAGCCCTCAAACCTATAAGAGAAAAACACTTTTTTTTCTCTCTAAGCACACTGCCACTGAACACACAAATCTCACTTGTACACACTGTATAAGCTTTATCAAAAATAAAAAAAGCCACACTCGATTCTGTATGCTCAAAAAAAATTGCCGCAAGCTAACATATATATATATGTATATATATATATATATGTTCACAAATTTGACCTAACCCATATATGGGCCTTGGCCCATTTGCCTTCACATCATTCTGCACGGGTGCCGGATGATGGTGGTAGGTTTGGCTCCACAAAAACCCAACAAATTATGATAGGTAGCTACAAAAAAAATAGCTAACATGAAAAATGCCTAAAAAGTTGCGGTATTCAGCATTATGGCTACCGATTTATTAGGAGAAGAGTGTGAATAATCTTTCTTTCTATTTATACCCAAGTATATACAAACATTTATAGTTAGCCTCCACGAGGGAAAATGATATATACAGGTCCTATAAGCCGTCACTTTCAAAATTATCGACATTCAAAAAAGATCCTTAAAAAGGGGGATTGACTTTTAGAATCTAAAATACTTATTTAAAAATGTAAATCATAATTTAAAATCTAATATCAATGAAAAAAGGAAGTCGTGTTTAGTCTACCCAATCCCTAACTCGTCGATAAACAACACACGCTTAACAGGGAGCACAACACAGGGAGATGTTCATACCTTTGAAATACGCTCTGAGTGTGGGACGTTTGGTGGTTGTTGAAGAACCTTAAGACCCTTCAAGATTGACAGCCTCGAAGATGAAGCAAACCCCGACGAACACTCTGTTTGGTCAAATGAAAGTAAAGAAAAGTGTAGAGAGCAAGTGGTAAGATGTAAAGAAACACAAGAGGGAGATTATAATTTCCTTCTATTTTTTATTCATACAAATGGAACCTTTATATATACAAGTGAGTGATGCAAAGGCTGATATAAGAGAAAAATATTATGGTAAAATACAGCAATTAATATTGACAATTTTGAGGCACAAATCGTGGCAAGAATGATTGGAGGAATATACTTTAACATGCCTCCTCAAACTGGAGACTGGAGTGAAGTCAGAAGTTTGTCCCGGAATGAAAAAAATATATGTGATGATAATGGTTATGTAAGTAACTCTGCCAGTTGATCTTTAGTAGATATAAAGCATACAGAAATATCCTTGCGAACAACTTTCTCACGAACGAAGCGGTAATCAATCTCAATGTGTTTTGTACGGGCATGAAAAACTGGATTGTTGGCAAGTGAAATGGCAGAAACATTATCACACCAAAATGTGGGAGGATAAATTAAGGTAATATGAAGATCGCGAAGAAGCTATCGTAACCAATAAAGATTTGTCGTTGTAGTAGCTTGATAAGCCTTAGAATTAAGGCTTATTTAATTCCCAATTGCTTAAAATATTTTTGCTTGTCCTAAGATTAATTGAAAATAGTGGAAGATTGCTTGAATTTAAGGAAGAATTGAATGTGATAGCATTTGGAATAGAATTCTAAATAAATTGATTCTTTTTGCAGAAATTATGGAAATTGCTAAATCAGATTTTGCAATTGTTTCTGGAGCAGGGAATGTGAAAATTGCTAAATCAGATTGAAAAATCCGATTTTGCAATCCTGGGCAGAGAATTTATGGAAACTTTCTATTCGCGTGGACGAAAAAACCCATATATGGGAAGATCAATTTTCGCCTGATTTGGTGGAATTGGAGCACGAAATTTGGGCAATCTTCAGCCCTAATTGAGGCCTATAAATGGGGAAGAAGAATTGGAGCTAAGCATCGGATTTTTGGCAGCAATTTTAGACATCAATTTCGTGGGTTTTGTGCGAAGAAACCCATATATGGGAAAATCCATTTCCGCACGAATTGAGGGATTGGAGCGCGATTTTTGAAAAATTTCAACCCTAGAAAGATCTATAAAAGAGGAGGGAAGAAGCAAGAAGAATCAATTCAGATTTCCTCGGTCGATTTCAAGGATTATTGTTCGTGGTTTCTTTGAAGTTCGTCGACCCTATGTTTTTCGATTTTCTGCTGTTTTTGGCTAAAACATTCAAGTTCCATCTCGGTTTTTCTTTAGTTTGTATTACAGAAGTGTTGCTTGAACTTTTTCTATTCTCATTTGATGTATTTTGAATAAATTTTGAGTTTAATTCCAAGTCAAGTTGGTGGGTTTTGAAGTTTTCCGAATGCTCTGTTTTTCATGCTTTGTCTGTTTTTCAGCCAAGTATTCCTCATTTTACATAATTGCCCTTAAATTTCTCCTTAATTCCCATTAAGAATTCTTCCTTGAATTCCTTGTAGTTTTGCCAAGAATAACATTTCAAGTTATTATTCAATTATCTAATTTACACAATTTCTAATATGAACTTTTTCTAAAAAATTAGTTTTAGGATTTTTATTTTTAATATGAGCTAAAGCTTCTTAGGGGGTTCAAGGATGTGAATTTCCTAAGAAGTAAATGTAGCCAAAATTTCAATAAAAATCAAGCCTATATCTCAATTGTTGCTTGTGTTGATTAAAATTCCGTTGTGATCCTAGATTGATCAACTAGGGTATCAACTCAAGCTTAGATCTAATACCGACGGGGTTAGTGACAAGCGGATTTCACATAAGTGATGGAGAAAAAGAGCTTAGACATAAGCCAATTCCGTACCCTAGACATAGGGATTAAGGACTCCAAAACCCATAAAATTGTGAGCCAAATTATCTAAGATAGAGGGACTATAGACATATAGGTCTCTCACTTAGCCTCCTAAAACCTAATTTCAAGGTGAATAGGAGATGCAATTTTGGTTTACAATTGAGTGTGGAGTAGGTTGGAATTGCAATTTTGGTTTGCAATTATGACTTAGGGCAATGACATTCTTGAGCCTCATCTTCATCTAGAATTCCCTTTGCAATTTCATTTTCTAAGTCTTTTTAGTTGTTATTCCAATATTGCCAATTTTAGATTATGCAATTTAATTCTGCAATTTTTAGTTATTTCGCTGATTGCCATTTTAGATTATGCAATTAGATTCTGCAATTTTTATTTTTCACCAAAACACCAACCCAACTTTATTTTTGCAATTTTAGTTTTCCATTTGCAATTTTCCTTACACTTTTGCTTTACAATATTTTTGTTACTCCGTTCCCTGTGGGATTCGATACTTGGTACTCATAGACCATTTTATATTACTTCGATCGCGTGCGCTTGCGTGTTACAACCGATCAAGTTTTTGGCGTCGTTGTTGGGGAACGACAGTTTTTAACAAAAATTTTGTTTTTAGCAAAAATTGTAAGACAAAAGTTGCAATTTCTCTTTCTATTGCCGGAGGGCAGAATTTCACTTGCAACATTGCAGAGTAGATCCAGTGTATGCGAAAAGAGCCTCATCTCTTTGAGCTAGGTCCTGGGATAGAGGGAACCTTCCACCAGCGCCGTAGGCAGCAAAGGAGGAAGAAACAGGAACAACGCGAGTTGAGCACCCGGGAGAAATCTGTGGAAACTTGTTTGCAGGAACCACTCATGGATCGACCGGAAGATGGACCTTGAGTTAATCCGCTTGGCAATGAGGGCCAAAACAATGGAATGAACAACAATGCTCAGCAGCAAGCAAATCTTATGCAAAATCCCATATTTATTGCAGAAGAAAGGAACAGAGCTATCAGGGATTATGCAGCTGCTACATTCCAAAATCTGAACACCGGGATTGCAGAACCAATCATAGAAGCAAATCATTTTGAACTGAAGCCCGTGATATTCCAGATGTTGAATACTATAGGACAATTTGCTGGATTGCCGAATGAAGATCCACACAAGCACATAAAGACTTTTCTAAGAATCTGCAATTCATTTAAATTGACAGGAGTTTCTAATGACACCTTGAGGCTAAAATTGTTCCCTTTTTCTTTACAGGGAAATGCAGAGGCATGGCTTAACTCATTTCCCCCAGACTCGATCACAACCTGGGACGAACTTGCAGAAAAGTTCCTTCTGAAGTATTTCCCACCGACAAAGAATGCACAAATTAGAGGGGAAATCATAACTTTCAGGCAAGGAATAAATGAAAGAGTAGATGCTGCATGGGAGCGTTTTAAAAAGCTGGTGAGAAAATGTCCACACCACGGATTGCCAGCTTGTTTGTTGATCGAACACTTCTACAATGGGCTGACACAAGCTTCGAAGACTCTAGTCAATGCATCTGCCAACGGATCTCTACTCAAGAAAACAGTGAACCAGGCAAATGAAATCTTGGATGCCATGGTGTCCAACAATAGCCAATGGGGAGAAGAAGAGCCAAGCAACACCCGAAATGTTGCAGGAATGCACGAAGTAGATGCAATTGCAGCTTTGAGTGCACAAATTTCGGCGATGAACAACACCTTAAAATCCTTAACTTTGGGGAACCAGGCCCCAATAGCTTCCATTAATCAAATTGCTACTCTACCTTGTATTTATTGCAATGATAATCATATTGCTGAAAATTGCCCTTACAATCCGACTTCTGTCTGTCATGTAGGACAACCCAGGGCAAACCCTTATTCCAATACATACAACCCTGGATGGAGGCAGCATCCCAATTTCTCATGGGGAGGGCAAGGTGCAAGCACATCTAATGCCAATTCATATGGAAAGCCAGGAGGACCGCCAGGATTTAGCAATTCACAGCAGCAAACTTATGTACCAAAGAATGTAGCACGACATCAAGCTCAACCTGCAATACACAATTCATCATTAGAAGCCTTGATGAGAGAATATATGGCCAAAAATGAAGCAAATATGGCTAAGAATGCTGCCATTATCCAGAGTCAGGCAGCTTCACTACGAAGTTTAGAAATGCAGGTGGGGCAGTTGGCGAATGAGTTGAAACACCGACCTCAAGGGACCTTTCCAAGCACCACTGAGAACCCTCAAAGAGAAGGGAAAGAACACTGCAAGGCAATTACTTTACGCAGTGGGCTTAACTATGAAGGACCAAAGATGCCACAAGAAGTGGAAGAAGTAATTCCCAGTAACATTGCAGAAGATGAGAAGGAAATTGCAGAGAAAGAGAAAAGAAAGGCCAAAGACAATGTGGAAGAAGGAAAAACGAACACCAATGAGGTAGAAGCTAACAACAAGACCTTTAAAGCAAATGACCATGTACCAATCTATAGACCACCACCATCGTTTCCTCAAAGACTCAAAAAGAAAAACCAAGATACCCACTTTAACAAATTTTTGGATATTCTCAAGCAACTTCACATTAACATTCCGTTAGTGGAGGCACTTGAGCAAATGCCAAATTATGTTAAATTTCTCAAGGACATCTTGACAAAGAAAAGGAGACTATGAGAGTTTGAAACAGTGGCGTTGACAGAGAATTGTAGTGCATTACTGAAAAGCAAGGTACCACCCAAGTTGAAGGACCCTGGGAGTTTCACAATACCATGCATGATCGGAGAGATAAACGTCGAGCAAGCCTTATGTGATTTAGGGTCCAGCATCAATTTGATGCCTTTATCAATTTTCAGGAGATTAGGGATAGGCGAGGCTCGTCCCACCACAGTAACCCTACAATTGGCAGACAGGTCAATTGCACACCCCATTGGAAAAATAGAAGATGTGCTGGTAAGGGTCGACAAGTTTGTATTCCCAGCCGATTTCATAATCTTTGATTGTGAAGCAGATCGAGACGTCCGATAATCCTAGGGCGACCATTTTTAGCAACCGGCAGAACTCTGATTGATGTCGAAAAAGGAGAACTCACGATGCGAGTAAATGACCAGGAAATCAAGTTCAATGTACTCAATGCATTAAGATACCCAGGGGAAATAGAAGAATGTTCAAGGGTCGAGATCGAAGAATATTCGCAATTGTATGAGTTTCAAGAGCAACCAAAAAAGGAAGAAGACTGCAAAAGAGAAGATGAATTGACACTATCAGGGAATCTGAAACTTGATGGAAGTACAACCAGCGCTATTGTTCAACTACCAATGGAAGCTCTTCAATACAAAACTGAAGTAGAAGTGGTCAGGACCTGTGATGATTCGACATGGAGTTGTGGATTTACAAGATGGACAAGGCAGCAATGTCAAGGCCAATGGTTAAAAAGTCAAGCTTTATTAGGGAGAAAACCGAAGGAGGAACGAAGGATCGATCTCCCTGATCAATTTTGAGTTATAAAAAAAAAACAAAACAAAAAAAAAACAAAAATTTAAGAGAAACTTTCAACTTTTGAAATTCCAATATGAATGAAGAAGTTAATTCAGAAAAGCTCTGTCTAAAGAAAATCCTGTCTAGGCTGAGGTACTTAAGTTGACCGCTAAGGAAACACCTCTACCTGGGGATTTACCTGGGAGTTTGATGAATCAACTTTGAGTTCAAAAATTGAAATTTCCAAAAAGTAACTTTACATTGAGAAAAACTGTGTGAACTTTCCGATGCTCTACTCTTGAGTTTTAGGAAAATATAAGAAGAAATAGCGGGAGGAAGAAATTGTAATCGTAATTGCGAAAGCAAATTGCAATTGCAGTTTCAGGAGAATTCTTTGTCAAAGACTCCAACAACCCCGAGGACAGTAATGCAACAACAACACATTTTTCTCTGCATAGGGGAGTCTCTCTTTAACATATCTTTCCAGCTTTGTTAATTGTTATATTTTTTGGTTTGGGGTTTAGTTAAGTTCTTGTATGCTTATTTAGTTTATTTGCTTTCATGAATTCTGAAAAATAAAAAAAAAAAAAAATCTATTCCTCGCACAAGATGCCAAAAAATCATGTTTCAAAAATAAGTTTTCAAACTGTTTTCTTTGGTGTTTTGTTATACCTAGAGTTTTCTTAACTTTCAAGTGCTTTCACACATAGCTTTGAGCTTCAAAATCATAAAACTTGATAAATTCTTTTTCTCCATAAAACATTCAAATCCAAACTTCCCTTGTGTTTATCCCGTCTAATGGACTTAGGAGAGTTTAGCTTCGATGCTTAGCATGTTAAGTAAGTGAGCGATACTCAGCCTCTGTGGATGAACGAGAAACAATATGTTGCTTTTTGGCTGACCAGTATATTGGACTAGAGCCAAGAAAAGCAATAAAGTCTGAGGTAGATCGACGATCAGATGTATCACCAGCCCAATCATCATCACAAAAAGCAGTAAGAGACATACTTCCTCGTCTAAACAGAACCCCAAGTTGCTTTGACCCAGAAAGATACCGCAAGATGCATTTGACAACAGAGAAATAAACAACCTAGGACAATGCATGAATTGACTTACTCTATTTATTGCAAAGGCAATATCAGGTCGAGTAAAAATAAGATATTGAAATGATCCAACCATCTGACGATATAGTGTTGCATCGTTGAATAAAAGTGCAGAGGCATAAAGATCAACAGATGTAGACATAGGAGTTAAGCATGAATGACTTAGCAGAAGACATTCTTGAAGTTTGAAGTAGATCAATAAGATACTTAGCTTGATTAACAAAAATACCATCAGAAGAACTGTGAATTTTCAAGCCAAGAAAGTATTTTAATGCACCGAGATCCGATATTTGAAATTCAGTGGCCAACTGCTTCTTTAAGATAGAGAGGTAAGTAGAGTCAGGTCCTGTAATAATGATGTCATCCACATAAAGCAACAAGTATGACAATGAGGATCCAACAGATCGTACGAACAATGATGAATCAGCAGAGGAAGCAACAAACCCCAAAGTTAATAAGTAGGAGGTAAAATGATCAAACCATGCGCAAGGAGCCTGCTTAAGACCATAAAGACTTTTATGAAGCAAGCAAACATGAGTTGGGGAAGATTTATCCAGAAAACAAGGAGCTTGAGACATATAGACTTCCTCCTTTAAGTGCCCATGGAGAAATGCATTTTTGACATCCAGTTGAGTTAAAAAGCACTGATACTGAGTAGCAAGAGAAAAAATAACACGAATTGTTGGCTTTTTAACAACTGGACTAAAAGTTTCAGCAAAATCAAATCCTTCAACCTGATGATAACCCTTGGCAACTAATCGAGTCTTATATCGAGCAATGGAACCATCAATGTTATATTTAGTTTTAAACACCCATTTGCAACCTACAACATTCATTGAAGGTGAACGAGGTACTAGAGACCACGTACCTTGTTCTTGAAGGGCATTAAATTCCTCACTCATGGCAGATCTCCATTCTGGAGACTTTGAAGCTTCAGTATATGATGTGGGGTCAGTTGGAACCACTACAAGAATTTTGGTTTCTCTCGACGTTTTTTTTTCCGAAGCAGCAAATGTCGTCAGGAGAAACGGCTTTTCCCGACGCCACCTAAACTGCGTCGAAAAAAGCACCTTTGCCGACGCCATGTTAAAGTGCGTCGGGAAAGGGACGTCGCTTTCAATGGCGTCGGGAAAAGGACCCTTTCCCAACGCCATTTTAAACGGCGTCGGCAAAGGGTGCCATTTTCCTTACATCATATGAACTGCGTCCACAAATTGGAAAAAGGTCACCCTTTTTCCGATGCCGTTTTAAACGACGTCGGCAAATGGTCACCCCTTTCCCGATGCCTCTAACATGGCGTCGGGAAAGGGTACTTTTCCCGACTCCATTTAAAGCGGCGTCGGGAAAAGTTTCACTTAGAAAACCCTAACCCCCTTTCTTTTTCTTCCCTCTTTCTTTCTCCCTGTTCGATTTTTCTTCTCCTCTGCTGCAGCCACCATTGCTTGCACAGCCACCCCCTCCAACGTCGTCGCCGCCCGCCACCACTGTCTCGCCGCCGCCCGCCGCCGCCACCCATTTTTCCGTCAAGTTTCCTTTTTTTTTTTTTTTTTTTTCCCCTTTTTCTCCCTCAACATTTGAATTAGAACAAACTCTTATTTTTTTGGCTATCTAAAATCTTGATAGAAGTTTGAGTGCTTTGAGTTTTTGTTTATTTGCTTTTGTATTTATTGATGGCAATTTTGTAATGGTTTATGCTTTTGTGTTTATTGATTTTTTGGTTTTGGCTATCTAAAATCTTGATAGAAGTTTGAGTGCTTTGATTTGTTGTTTATTTTCTTTTGTGTTTATTGATGGTAATTTTTTAATGGTTTATGGTTTATGGTTTTTTTGTTTGTTTGTGTGTTTTTAGTTTTAAATTGGAGAATGGATTTCTTGGTGAAATATTGTTTAATGGATTTCTTGGTGAAATATTGTTTGGCAAATGATTTGATTGTGGTTCGATTGAGCATTTTGGGGGCGTGTTGTTTATTGTTGTTTGAATTGGCATTGATTATGCATTGGTTATTGTAATGGGAGGTTTGTTTCTTTCTTGAATTTTTGTTTAGGAAATCTTTTGTTTTTTAGCCTAAAAGCTTTGGTGACAAATAAAGAAATTAAATCAATGAGTCAGTGAGATTCGAAGTGAGATTTGATAAGTTAGACACATTTTTTTAAAGGTTAGTTTGAGTGAGTTTGTGGGGTATGAAATGTGTAATAGGTGGTGAAGTGCTAAGAGATTGTTTTGGTTGTAATGCTCCTAAGTTTAAGTTTAGTTTTGAGATTATGTTCATAAGTTTAGATAAGTTAGTTAAGTCTAGTGGTTTTGATTGTTTTGATCCATTTAAATGGATGATGTGTGCTAAGAGATTGTTTTTATAAGTTTAGTTGTTTTTTTTAATTAAATGATGTTAGTATTCATTTTAATGTTAAGTTTGTTAAGGTATATTGTTTGTTTTAATTTGATGAGTTAGTATTCATTTTCATGATAAGTTAGTTAATTTTTGATGTTATGTTCATAAGTTTGACATGTTAGTTGTTTGTTTTAATTTGACTAGTTTATTTGTTATGTTAATTGATAAGTTAGTATATTGATCTTGTAGTGATCATATAATTAATATTAGGTTTTGTTTTTCATAGATACTTCGAGGTCGATGTTATTCTCAAAGGCTCGGGACAATGGTTCCAACGAGATGCCTAGAGGTTTGTCTCTCCTTTTTTCTCATGAACTTTTTACTTTTTGAGGCAAACCCATATGCATATATATTAGCATCTTTTTCCTTGATTTTATACTTAGCTTTGTCAATTACTTTGTCTCACATAATTCTTGTTTGAATCAATTGGTTCTGCTTTGATTTGTCGTTGAAATATTGGGACGAACTGACATTTTGTTTTTTTGTAGGTGCTTCGGGGTTGATGTGCATGCGAGTAAGATTATGGACGAGATTTAGGATGCATTTACGAGAAATTTTGTTTTTCCTAAGTGTTTTATGTAATTTTAGTTTTGTTTCTAATTTTATATAAACAGAAATTGTATGAACAAATTTTGTTGTTTGGTTGATATAAAATATGACATAAATTTTGTTATTATATTTGAATGAAATATGGAATATTTTGTTTTATATACATTTATTATCAGGTAAAAAAAATGCATTACAATAATATTCGAAAAAAAATGAGATTTTAAAAAAATAATATTAAAAATCAATACCAGACTTTTGCCGACGCTGGAATAGGTGGCGTCGGCAGAAGTGACTTTTGCCGACGCTAATTTTTGCTCGTCGGCAAAAGTGACTTCTGCCGACGCCCTTAGTTAGCGTTAGTAGAAGTGGGTTCTGCCGACGTCACCTATTTTGGCGTCGGCTAAACCGTCTCCCCACGAATCAATTCCGACGCCCATTGTCGCGTAGGAAAAGCCTTTCCCGACGCGTTTTGTGACTTTTTTCGACGCTTTCGTGGGTCGAAAAAAGTCCAAATTCTTGTAGTGAACTGAAGTGGATATGGTGGATAGAAAATCCTTTGGCTTGAAAATCCTAGACTTAGAACGTGTTTGCATGGAATGAGTATTAAGAGTGCTTCTAGAAGGACCAGTAGAAGCATCATGAAGCACTGAACTCACATTAATCTGGCCATTCTCTGTATTCGTATCATGAGAGGGCAAATCTACAATAACATAAGTTGAAGTATGCAAAGTCTCACATGGAGAATTAGTGCAAGTAATGTCAACCGTGGGTAATTGGGTATTGGTGATTGAAGCATAGGGTTAGGGTGAGAGGCCATGGATTGAGGGATGACTAAAAGAGTGAGTAAAGGGTCTGCGTCAGTAGGAGAAGGTGAAGAGGAAGTGAGAGGAGGAATAAATTGGGCAAAAGGAAAGGTGGTTTCATGGAACATAACATGGAGAGAAACAATGGATTTTTTTTTTTTTTTATAGAAGGGTTATAGCATATGTATCCTTTAAAATCTAGAGGATAGCCAAGGAAAATATATTAAGAGGTTTTAGGTTCAAGTTTGTGTTTGGTGTAAGGTTTTAACAAATGATAACATGCACACCCAAAAATTTTTAAATGATGCAAATCAGGAGTGTAATTGAAAAGTTTCTCAAAAGGTGATGACATATTGAAAGAAGGAGAAGGCATTCAATTCATTAGAAAAACTGCAGTAGAAAAGGCATATGACCAAAATTCTAGAGGAACAGAAGAATGAAAAAACAAAGACATTGCAGTTTCTACAATGTGACAATGTTTACGCTCAGCTACCCCATTTTGTTCAGGTGTGTAGGGACATGACTTTTGATGCAAAACCCCTTTGGAATCAAAAAATGAGAGAATCAGATCGAAATTTTTTAATTTTTTGGAGAGAAGATTTTCAACAAAAGGCACAAATTTTTGTAGAATAGTATCCACATCAGATTTGTAAGTAAGAGGAAAAAACCAAGTGAATTTGCTATAGTCATCAATAAAACTAACATAACAACGATATCCATTGAGAGAAGTAATAGGAGAGGGTCCCCATACATCGCTGTGAACAAGTTTAAGTGGTGTAACAGAAGTAGAAAGAGACATAGGAAAAGAAAGCTTAGACATTTTAGCTTTGAAGCAACTAATATATTCACAAGTAGAAATAGAATTGGACAAAGAAAACCAAGATGAGATAAACTAGAGCATAAAATTTTAGGAGCAGGATGTCCAAACCGATGATGCCATAGAGAACACTCTTGTTTTGCAAGAAAATTATAATTTTTGGGGTGCAAACTCGAACGAGATAAGGTGGATGAGCTTGGAATTGGATAGAGGCCATTGATACTTTCACATGTGTATAAGATTTTGCTAGAGACTTTATCTTGAATATGGAAGCAGTCAGTGTCAAAGATAAAAATACAGTTATTATCAAGGAAAAATTTGTGTATGAATAAAAGATTGGCAGCAAGATCAAGAGAGTGAAGAATTTTGGAAAGATTAAGGGTATGAGATGAGGTAGAAAGAGTACCACTGCCTGTGTGCTAGATATTTAAAGGTTGGCCATTATCGACCGTGAAAGATTCCTCACTATTATAGCTGTTCGATAGGTTGAGATTTTCCAGATCATTCATCATATGAACAGTACAGCCACTGTCGGATAGCCAAAAAGTATTAGAATTATCAAAAGAGGGTTGAAAATTCATAGAATTTACCGCTATAGTAGCCAATTGAGCCGGTGGATGACGACCCTGATAAGAGAAATTCATTCTATTATAGCATTCAAGTGCGCCATGTCCGGGTTTTGAGAAAATTTGTCCAGCATATCCAAAACCTGAATTGAATCCATTACCAGACCTGAAATTGTTATTTGGGCCTCCAGACTCGAAGTTGGAGTTGGGTCCAACAGATCCGTGAGTACCTAAAATGCCGCGTGAAGAGTTGAAGTTTGTAGTCCCAATTCTTGACCCAAAATCATGGAAATTTTGGCTGCGTGCGTTGTCAGGCGAGAATTGTGGAGCTTGTGGGCCAACATTTGTGTTGGATCGATGAGGATTAAAAGGTCCACCTCTGCCTCTTGGATTAAAAGAACGACGACCCCGTTGATTTGAGCCTCCACGATAATTAGGATTCTGAGATGTATTTCTATAAGCAGCCATGGCAGTAGGAATTGGTTCAACAGCCGTAGATATCTTCTGGGTTGTCTTTTCTTCAGCATCAAGTAAGGCATGAAGTTGTTCCAGAGATAGGGAACCACTGCATGTTAGTATAGATGTGCGAAAAGCATTGAATTCAGCAGGTAACCCATTTAATGAATGAACTAGTATTTCTTCATCATCAATAGAAATAGATGCTGCAGCAAGCTTATCAACGATTTTTTTAATCTACAAGAATACTTTTCAATCGATTTGGATGATAGTTTCTTAATAGTATATAAAGCAGATCGTAAGTCAAGAATATTGGATCTTATATTTGAAGAATATCGGTTTTCTAGAGAAGTCCAGAGATCCTTTGAGGAAACAGAGCCAACAACATATGCTAGAGCAGATGGTGATAAGGTTGCATTAATCAATGTAATTAGAGCTTGATCACGAGAGACCCATTGAAGGTAATCAACACTGACCTCTGTTGTTGCTGTGCCGGTTGATGATAATTGAACAAATTGTTCAGGCTTAGGGAGAGAGTCGTCAATATGCCCAAAAAGAGAGTGAGCCTTCAAAATTGACGAGACTTGAAATTTCCACAATACATAATTTGATGAATCCAAGCGAACGGGCACAAGGTTGCAAGTGTTTGACAAAAGAAATAGAGGAGAATTAGTTATAGAGGCATTGACTGAGGAAGATACAGCAACTGTAGCATTGGTTGAGGAAGATGCAGCAGATGTATTAGCCATGGTAACGTAAGAGAATGAGAGGAAAAATATTGGAATTAGGTCAATATTGTCTCTGATACCATAAAGAAACACAAGAGAGAGATTATAATTTTCTTCTATTTTTTATTCATACAAATGGAACCTTTATATATACAAGTGAGTGATGTAAAGGCTGATATAAAAGGAAAATATTATGGTAAAATAGAACAATTAATATTGACAATTTTGAGGCACAAATCGTGGCAAGAATGATTGGAGGAATATACTCTAATAGGATGAAGAAATCGAATGCAATAGAGGTTCGAATGCACAAACCACGGTAGGGCTATGTACCTACCTCACTAACGTGGTAGAAGCAGAGACAGAGTAGACGGAGACGAAGGTTGAAGTGATTGGCGAAATTCGATTGTTCACCAACTTAAAAGGTTGAGGCATGATAGGGTATATAGATACATATACTTCATATGTTATAATTGGCTATATGTAGTTATAGGTATACAAATATATACAAACACTATAAAATATCCAAGACACAATTTTTATCAATTTGTTTATTTGAAAAATACCACTCTCGATCCCAGAGGTTGTTTTTCACAAGCCTCTATGCACATTTTAGCCGTTAACCTATGATTAGGCTGAAAAATTAAACGAAATAAGTCTTTAGGGTATATAGACACGTATACTTCATATATTATAATACGTAGTTATAGGTGTAACTACGAATATATACGAACACTAGAAGTTGTCTAGGGCACAATTTTTATCCATTTGTTTATTTGAAACTACCATTCTTGATCCTAGAGAATGTTTTTCATAAGCCTCTATGTACATTTTAGTTGTCGATACCTATGATTAGGCTAAAAAACTTAAACGAGTTAACGCTTTAGGGTATATAGGCACATATATTCCATATGTTATTACCTATATGTAGTTATAGGTGTAACTATGAATATATACGAAGATTAGAAGTTATCTACGACACTATTTTTATCAGTTTGTTCATTTGAAAACTATTACTTTCGATTCTAAACACTATTTTTTACAAGCGTTTGATAATTCTAATTTATGAGGATTATTTGACCATAAACTAGGTTTTTCTTATCATTTTGTGTGTTTTGTTGTATAACAATCAAGCTAAAAATAGTGTTTATCAGATAATATCATAAAAGCATGTTAGAGTAATGAAAAAGAGGAAAGAAGTTGAAAAGATATTGAAAATTATACTAATTTGTTGTTTTTGTGTAGGTTTGGAGCAAGTATAAAAAATGCAATTGCATTCCATTTTGGAAATGCAATTGCATTCCTTCGGATAACAAGTCTGGAAAACAAGCAAAAAAAATGCAATTGCATTCAAGAATGGAAATGCAATTGCATTTCTGGAAAATTTTGATAGATCTGAAAAATAATGCATCAGAAATGCAATTGAAATGCAATTGCTTTTTCTGAAAAATCTGGAAAACGCGAGATTGACTGAAATCACGAGATTCATGGAGATTTTTGCTAGATTTGGGAGATTTTTCAGCCCGATTTCATGCCTACACGTTGACCCAAGGTTGTAGAAAAACAAATATGGAAACCCTAGCCTTCGATGCCTATAAAAACGAGCAGAACAAAGCAAAAACTTGGCTGGGTTTTTCTGCTCTCCCACAGTTCGCAGTTCAGCGTTTTTCTGTCATTTTTATAGCAGTTTGCTCTGAAAATTCCAAGTTTGATCCCTCCTCAACGAAAGTTCGAGGAGGTGAAGATCCAATTGCCTTTGAAAGTGTATATGGTTCGATCAAAGCAAGGAAACATTCGTTAGCGTTGTACTCTGTTCAGTTTTATTCGATTTTAATACCTCCGTTTTCTGCTCTATTTTTATTCATTTTTATAGCTAGGTTCCGTTTTGTAAGTTGTTGTTAGCCATTGAGTCTTTTGATTTTTGTTCTTCTTAGTTAAGAAAGGTTTTCTGAGTAATTAGGATTGCATTCCCCCAAGATGTTGAATTTTTCAGTAATGTTATTCTTGAAATTCTGGCTTTAAGAAAGTATTACCATTGAATTTCATATCCGTTTTTGACTTCCTTTGTGAATGTTTTAAATTGTTGGGTTAATTTTACAACAAGGTTTTCTTAGTATATTTCAGATTAGGTAGCTTTATTATTTTGGAACTTATTTCCATTATTTCGAATCATCAAGTATGAGTTTCATAGCAATTAAATTGTTGTTATTCAATTTTTCCACAATGAGCTAAAATTCTGCTTAGGGATTCAAGTTAGTGAATGCCCTAGATAAATGAATAAAGGCCTAATATATAAGAGCAACCTTGTTTAATCTTATAACATTATTTGCTTTTATTGATTATAACTTTCATTACTAGTTTAGATTGATCACTTAGATTAGTATACAACAATTGGAGTCTAATTCTGAAAATGTTAGATAAAATTGGGTTTTCATAAAAGCAATAAAAGAAAATAGTCTAGACATAGAAATTTGTTTTTACCCTAGACATAGGGCAGAACCTTTAAAACCAAAAGAATTGTGTTTCAAAATTAACTAAGTTCATATGAGCCATAAAAATATTGGTTTAATCACTTAGCGTCCTAAAGATACTTCATAGAAGGTCGAATAGGTGTTGAATTCGGTTTACAAAGCTTAAGTGTTAGAGTCAAAGGATTGCAAGTGCAATTAGGCTGCAATTTCTTTCAATGGGGTAAAAACACGTTTGAATCCTTCTTTTATCATTTTTATTTATTCTTTTCAAAAACAACAAAAATCATCCCACTTATTGTTTTACATTGGTTACTCATAATTGCAATTTGAAAATGTATTTGCTTATTCTCTTGAATTTTGTTATATCTGTTTCCTGTGGCTTGCATCGACAGTGTGCACTTGCACTGAACTTGAGCTTTGTTTTTAAACTAAAAATATTTTCTTAAAGGCCCCACATTTCAGCTCGATCATCGTCTATGCAAATTTTAGCCATAGATACCCATGATTATGTTAGTATATTAATTTGAATTAATGTTATATTACGATTTAGTATTGTTTGTTATGTTTGTTTTTTGCAGTTTCACCTCTCTCCCCCTGTATATGCTCCATGTTGAGTTGAAAGTGGAAGGTTTACACCAAGGGTATTTTCACATATTTATATTGTTTGAATCCTTTGAAAAAATCACTTCAGATATATTTTCAATATATACTCTTAAATAAATGAAAGTACATAGATAGTTTATCATTTTGATCACTCCGTGTATCGATTTGTGTAATTTACGCATTTTTGTAGTCTTTCGTTATGCAGTATTAAGTATTTAGTTTTTTTTTAAGCCATTTTAATTTAAGGATTTAGATTTTATTTTGTTACATTTTATTGTAACAAATTGGGTATCTCTCCTCTTTATAATGTTGTTTTTTTTCGGCTTTGCTTTAGTTGTTTAAAAACTAGAAAATGTAGGCTAAGGGTATTTACGTCCAAATCTAATTATAAAAACTTATTAGGTTTAGACATTTCTAGAAAATCTAGTTGTTTTTCAAGTTTGCCTATTAATATTTAGCAATTTATCTTATTGCCCCATTTCCGCCCGGTTATTAGGCCCAACTTTTAACACAATCCAAGTACTCTCGGTCTGAATTACACGTTAATGTTGCTGGGCTTTTTGTTTTTTTTTTTCCCCGTACTAGTAAAGGACCCAGTTTCCTTTATCAGGCTGGGCTATGGTTTTAATTGAGAGTGATTGGGCCTCCACTGTAGTTTCTAACTTGGGCGATTTTACATATTTTTCTTTTTATTATTTTCAACGCAAATATTTAGAATATTATAAATTATTATTCTTTTTAAAATTTTAAACGCAATATTTGTCTCTAATTTGAAGTAACACAATATATCAAAATTTTCATTAAATCCAATATTATTGATTCTATTTAAATTAATCAATTCGATATCAATCAATAAAACGTTAGGAGAATTTTCTCATTTAAACATCGTATTAGTTTTACAACATACTCAAGCTTAACATTAAACTTGATAAAAGTTAAAATGGACTAAATCCGCATAGTTAAAATAAACAATATTTAAAAAAATGAAATGAAAAAAAAAACAAACAAAAGAGGAGTGGTTTTATCATTTATGGGGTGGGGGTCCAAATGTAGAGGTTGAAGACAAGGGTTGTGAAAAGAGCTGGCCTTACAAATCAATGGAAAATCAGTTTGTTTCAAAGCAGACAAATGAGAAGGGAAGGTGGTAATAAATCAATGTGGGGCTCCCTCCCCTTCCCTCCCAATTCCAACCCTAAATGGGAGAATTTTTCAAACTTCTATAATGAGCCCCCATTAATTTAAATTCTTCCCAACTTCTTTCATGTATCCAATAATTTTGTGCTAGTTCTAAGTGATCATCTATGACCAATAATTGAGAAGATTCATCGACTTTATCGATATGAGTATAGCTCAACTGGTCAAACATTATTTTTCTTCCTCAAGGTTGGAGGCTCGATTCCTCTACTTCTTTTGAACTCGGAAAAGAAAAATTCATCAATTTCTCTTGCAGGTACCATGTGCTAATCTATCAATGTTGTACGAGAGTTTAAAGAAGAGTCTATAAATTGAATGCAAAATTAACACAATATAAACTCTTGCTTTCCATCTTTTGATTCATTAGCCGTTATTCATTTTATTTTAAAAGGCATCATCCTTAAGCTATTGGATATAAGTCCACTCATTCATGGTCCCTAGCGAACTATTTTAATAAACATAGTTTTGATCATTAAAGAGATCTAGATTTTATTTTTATCTAAAATTGAAGATCAAACTTTCTTTGAGACTATCTGTATGAGGTTTTTTTTTTTTTTTTGTTTAACTTATTTTAGTACAACAAATGTGGAATTTGAAAACTTTTGACATCAAAGAAAAGAGTAGATGACAATTACGGTGAGCTAAGCTAAAAAATAAATATGTATGTGTTATGAAAATGTATTAATTGATTTTCTTTTTATTAATATTGAAATTTTGGAAGTCCAAGTGGAACATCAACCTCATGGTGAATTGAATTTTGGTTTAAATGCTTTCACCCAATTTTGGTACCAAAAGGACGTACCTTTGTGATCCCCAACCATGTTCCCCACAACCAAAATATATGTATTTACACACATAAGTTAGCACTTAATAAAGTTATTTTTGTTGAAATAATTTTAATATTATAAAGAATTTACAATTCAATTCACAAAAATCTAGTTTAGGACTCGTTTGAAAAACGACACATAATTACGTTTGATGATTAGTAACTTTTCTTATTTTTTGCTTCCTAATTTTTTTAAGTTTTAAAATTAAATTTTACTTCAAAAACAGTTTTTTTTTAAAAAAATAAAATATTTTAAAAAATCATGCCATTGTTTTTTTTTTTTTTTTGTCTCGTCTTTCTTCTTCATTTAAAAAAAAAAAGAGACAATACTTATTTGATAAAAAAAAAATAAAGAGAATAATTATGTTTGGTAATTGGTATCATTTCTAATCTCTTGTTCTGTCTATTTTTTAAAGTTTTAAAATGAAAATTTACTTCAAAAACAGTTTTTTTTTAAATAAATTAAAAACAATCATGGCATGCTATCGTTATTTTTAAATTTTTATTATGCCAAGAATGGTAATTGTATTTGAAAAACTGAAAACACAAATAATAAAATAAAATTTTTTCGTTCCCAAATTTATTAAGGGCCTGTTTGGTATGCAATCCGGATTCTGTTTTATGTTTTCAGATTCACTGAGTTCAGTGAATATGCGTTTGGCAGACTTGTTTTCGAAAACTGTTTCCGGATTCTGTGATCCAAATAGTGAAAATTCTGAAAACAACTTTTTTATGTTTTCATTGTATCCAGATTTTGAATTTGAAAATTTAAAATGCAGAATTACATTAGAAAATACCAAAACTTTAATAAATATAGTTTTTGATGTTATAAACTCAATTTATTTTTGTTAAATTAAAATATGTATAATTTAATATATTATAAATTATATGATATTGTAAAATAATAATTGTACAAATTTTATAATAAAAATCATGTTCATAAATTAATTAATAATGGATTATATTCAATCTAATATTTAGTTTTGCAACTACAACTAGTTAATGGTCTATAAATATATTATAGAACACATTTTGAACAATTGTTTAAATTGGAATCCAATTTCTAAATCTGCTACCAAACACATATCTGAAAACATGAAATACAACTCTGTTTTCATTGAATCCCTTGTTTTCAAAATTCTGTTTTCAGATTGCATACCAAAGAGGCCCTAAACAACCCTTTAATTATGTTCACCAAAGAAGACCGGGCTCAGGGATGATCGTACGTGTAAAGTAAATAACACGATTAAAATAATTACCCATGATAATAATTATTTAGTTTTTCAAAAAAAAAAAAAACAAGAGAAAAAGAAATAACATTAAAAGGAAACAAAACACCCACCAAAAAAGAAAGAAAGTTATGCACGTGAGGTCTACTAATTTCAACGTCGATGAAGCTTATCTTCTGGAATTATTTAAGCATTTTTCGTCACATAATTCCAAAAAATAAATAAAATAATCGAGCAACTTAATATTATTTTATTTTTAGTAATATGTAAATAATATTCATTAAGTTTAATGCACGTAAAAAGTCGGGTCTGCCTCGTAAACCAACCAAAAAAAAAAAAGAAAAAAAACCCGTGGTGGGGTCCACCGGCACTTTGGGGACTACCACGTGGTACCTCGTGACCCGCACGTTCAAAACCCTAATTTCAAGGTCCTTCAACGCCAAAAACTTCTTCTTATCATATAAATATATTTTTCTTTTTTGGGCCTTGAAATTCTACCCTGTGTCTCACTCACACCAATACCCTGCCAACTCTAACGCCCTTTTCTAAATTTTTTTTTTGGATATTCTATATTTTTATTTTTCTTAATTAAGAAATTTTTGGAGGTTAGGGTTGAATGTTGATGGTTTACGCTCTTGGTTTTTGTTATCCTTCATGTATTTTCTTGAATTGATTTTGTCCAACATGATAAGAAAATTAAATTATTTAAAGTACTTTTCTTTTTTATTAACCTAACTGAATATTTTACTCTATTGTACATTTTAAAACTATAGAGTTGTCTTCTTGTTTCTTAGTTCGGATAATGGCAATTAACTCTCTTATAATAGTTTGTTTTTATAGGTCAATAGGTAATTTGGTTTGGATCTAGCAATAAATGTCAAATTCGTACTTCTAGATCTTTATTCTATAGTTTATCCAAAATAACTATGACTCTAAGGCTCCGATAATAAATATAGTTATTTTAATTAAGCTAAAAATAAGTTTATTAGATTACAATTCAAGGTAATACAATATATTTAATGAAATATTTACATCTTGTTATTAAATAAAAACATTAAAACTTGGGTAAAATTGATTTACGTCTTGTTATATACTTTTATTATTTAATTTTAAAGATAAAAAGTGGAATAGGAATTGAAGATGGAGGGACTTCAATCTTGTTTATAAAATGAAATCTAATTTACAAGAAATTTGACAATTCAAACTCACATTCTAAAAAATCATCCTTTAAAAAGAAATAGTTAAAACTTAATATTTCTTAATTTAGGGAGGGATCAAAATGTATATTCACAAAAAAAAAAATCAAAATCAAAATCAAAATCAACTATAAAGAGAAAAAAGAAAAGAAAAATAGAGGGTTTGATAACGCATAGATTAAAATGGGCGGCACCAAAATTTCGGAGACGGTCAAAAGACAAGAGAAACAAGGAGACAAAAATCGCTCATACCGAAAACTTGTTGTCTCGTGCCCGTACACTATCTTCGTCCCTTCAATTGATAACTCTATGCGCGTCGTTCTAACTCTCTCTCGGTACTATCAAACATAATCCTTGCTTTCAATTTTCATAATAAACAATAAAACCTTATACTTGTTCTCAATTATTATGTCAAATTACAAGTTTCATTGTTATACTTTAATTTTCATTTCTTTTAGTATTATTAATATAATTTAAATAGAGAAGTGAGGGCCAACTTGAATATAGCTGAGAACAAATCCATGGAGAGGCCAAAACCTAGGGACACGTGATCTCTTCAAATTATCATTTTTTTCCCTTTTCTTTTTAATTCATAGAGTAAGTGAAATATTGTAGTTATATTTACTTTATTTTTCATTCATGTTATGGAATTTTTTTTCTTGGTTTATTGGCATTAGGCTCACGACGTCCCCGTATCTTTCTAAGTTTGAGACCTTGTTTTCATATACATATATGCTAACTTCATTGTACATAAAGAAATTTAATTATTGTATTTTTTTTATTAAAAAAAAACTTCGCTAAACTTTCCAAATTTGATTCTTTGTCTCTTATATTTATGTAAATAATTTTGTCTTTTTTATTTTTATTGTTAATTTTTACAAACTACTATCAAATTCTGTGTATATAAACTGACATTTTTTTATACGAAACAAAGTATACGTACGTACAGTGGCGGATCCATAATTTTTTGTAGGGGCACAACTACATGTAAAGTTAAATTTCGAGTTTAGTCTCTAAATTTTCGGGTTGTATAGGTCCCTGAAATTTAAAAAATGTCTAATAAATCTCTACACTTTGAATTTTGTGTCTAATAGATCCTTAAACATTAAAAAAAAATTATAATAGGTCCTTCAATTTTCACTTTTTTTTCAAAATTTTTGAAAGTTTAAGGTTCAATTAGACACGAAATTAAAATTTATATCTAATAGAATAGCTAAGTTTTTAAATTTTCAAATATGTCGAGATCTAATGGATACACAATTGAAATAAAGTTGAGACTTATTATACATTTTGACAATTCAAAAATTTATTAGACACAAATAAAAAATTTAAAGACATATTAGACACTTTTTAAAGCTTAAGAATCTATTAAAAATGAAGTTGAGATAAAACTTTAATTTAAACTTTGTATGAATATAATTTTATATAGATTGATATATAATATTTAGATTAAATATGATTAGTTAAGAAATTATAATAAACCATTACATAATTATCTACATGAATATATAAACAAAAGAGTGAAACTTGAAATATTTACCAAATATTTTGTTAAATAGAATTAAGTTTAAAAATTCAATTAATTTTTTAAAAATAATTTACTAACAATTAAAAAAGATTCGTATTTTATTAGATGAAAAATAAAAATATTTGTGTGTATATACTAACAAAAATAAGAATTAAATATAAACAGCTCCAAGTATTTTATATTGTCATGTATTGCAAAATTAAAAATGGAAAATTAAGAACCCCAAGTATAAATAGATTCTGAGTTTTTTTTTTTCCTTTATTTTTTTTTTATTGTTATGTATAGGCATCTTAAGAGATAGATTACAAGCGTGCTCCCTTGACAACCATACAAGAGCCCTTTTTTAGTAAAAATAGTACGCCAAATATATATCTAAATAGTACGCCAAATATATATATATATATATATATATATATATATATATATATATATATGATAATTTGAGGGTGCCCCTCCTGGCCCCTACATGGATCCACCCCTGCATACGTATGTGGAGTGAACGATAGGAAAAATCAATAAAAATTGTTTAGACCTTATTTTAGTTAACCTGTTCTAATTCTTTTAAAAGTTCAGTCATTATTATAATACAATTAATACTCACAAAATAATCTCTCTTTTTTTTTTCTTGATCAAGAGTACATGCCAAAAGCATTAAATGACATATTTTATTGTTGTTCATAAACTTTAATAAAATGATAGAGATGTTAATGAACAATTTTAGAAATATGTACACCACTTAATTGAAATTAAGATTTACCTGATAATTTTTAAATTTTGGACAATTTACATTAAAAGAAGAAATAATTCTAACTTTTCTTTTTGGGACATATACACATTGAAAGTAAAGGAGGGGTGTTAAAAAAATATAGAAATAAAGGAAAGAAGATTTGGACCTAGACCTAAGAGAGAAAGGTACAAGTACCTCATCGTTCGAGCTATGTTCTAATTAATAAAATATAATCTATTACCATGCTAATATTTTGTAAAAAAAAAAAAAAAATCAACATTTGATGAAAATAAAATTAATTGAAAGCAATCTAATTAAAATGATAACAATATAAAACTCTAGAAGTTAAAAAAGTGATACAAACATAAAAGATTCAAAATTATACGCATGTAATGAACTTGTAACAGTATCAATAGCTGTCAAACTTAAAAGTGTATATATTATGTTATGCAAATATATTTTTAAATGTGTAAGATTTGGCTAATATTAGAAAAAGAAATCTGTAAAAAAAAAAAAGGAGAACAATATACATACATATATATATATATATACACACACACACACTAAACAAGATACCTTTTATAAGCAAAAAAGCAAAAGCAGATGAAATATTTGATAATCTTAATAATAATAACAACATATTTTTTTAAAAACAAAATAACTATACGATTAAAAATAAATTTAAGTAATTTTTATGTATTTATGAAAAAAAAAAGGAAAAAAATTTATACAACTTATCAAGTTTAGGGTAAATAATGACATTTTTTCAAATTTTTATTATTTTAATTAATTTGTCAATTTTACCAAAAAAATAAAAAAATTGTCAATTTTATGGAGATAGATCATAGTGGTGCAGTCCGTTCCGTTTACAGTTAGAATCTTCGCTCCTTTTTTGAATAAACGTCCCAGTCAACGGAATTTGCAGATATACGGGATTCTGTTTTGTTTTCCTTTGCGTATTGTGTTTTTTTTTTTTAAATTTTAAAAATTAGATTTCTTCTTCCTTTAAATTCCGGGCCCACCACCGCTGCTCTAATCAGTCGCCATCATACGGTTATTTACAATTGCTGACGCATTGTGCATAAATTTCTACGAAATCAACGGCTCCCATTGCATCAACCTTTGAATTCCCTTTTTTTTCTTTTTATTAGGGACTGTAAATTAAATTATCATGAGACAGGGTGGGCCCCGCCCTAGTTCCATCACACGCGTGACTTGATTGACTTGGTTTTCGTACACCAATCACTATTATAACCCTCAATTATACAGATGGAAGTGCTTGATCATTTAACATCACCACATTTAATTTGTTCTTTTTTTTTTTTTTAATTTATTCATTTTATTCTCTTTTTTATTCATACATCTTCTCTTTTTTTAAAATAATAATAATAATAGTCAAGTTGACTCAATTTTAATATTAAACTTTTCATTTTATCAAATTGATATCTCAAACTTAGATAAGTGTTACAATCTTAATCTTAAACTTTAAAAAGTATTACAATTTTTAACTTTCTAATAAATTTTCGCTCCAAATATCGTAGAAGTTTTCTTTTATGCATTCAATAAATTATAAAACATATGTATGATATAAATTGATAAAATTTTAGGAAAAAAAACGATATTAGAGCTAAATTTTTTTGTTAAAAATTATGAATTTTGGCAAAGTTATATATTTAAAGGTTAATTTATGCATTGGTCAAACTTATTTTTGTACAAAAATTAATTTTTTTTTTGAAATTAATGAATTTATGAAGATTTTTACATTGTTTTTTTTGTTAGAATTAATGGGTGAATTGGCGGAAGTTGAATCGAAGGTAAAATTTGCAACAGTATTTAAGCCTAGAGTTTAATCTAATGAAATTGAAAGTTTATATTCAAATTGATGCAGCCTCACCAATTTCAGATTTTATTTTTTTTTCCTTGCTTTTTTCTTCCAATGTTGTGGGCTCAAGGTCAAGGGTTTGATAATTTATGGGCTTATAAAGTCTTAGAATCTGAAAGATCAAATCTATGCAACTTTAAAATTAATGAGCTTTATGAAGATATGATGTTATGTAACATAGATTTGGTTGATATGAGATTTCTCCCAAAAAAAAAATAAATTATTGAGATTCTTATTTATAAAAGTTAATTTATTAGCCACTGAACATAGCTCAACTGATTAGTATATATTCTCAACTAAAAAAATTAGAAATACAAATTTTTCCACCTCCCAAGTACTTGTTTAGCTCAATGAAGAAACTTACTAAAAACAAACCATTTATCGTTGTATCAAATAATAATATCATGTCATGTTAAAAAATAAATAAATAAGAAAATAACAATATCATGTATTAACTTCGAGCAAAACTTAATAGTTAAAGTACAATAATAGCATAATACTCTTTTGTTTCAACATAAACATAGATATTAATAATATTTCGTTTTAAGAAGTAATAGGTTTAAATTCTTTCTCCTTATTTAAACTTTAAAAATAATAATAATTTGAACTCAAATAATAATAATAATAATTTCATGTTTTCAATATTTCTTAACAAGCATTTGAAACCATTTTTTATTTAATATTATAGAAGTGCATCCAAAGTATTAAAAAGATATAGTCTATGATCTATGCAGAAGACAATATGAATATCTAGCATCAAATGTCTAGATTCTTTTAATAGAAATTTTATAACTAAAATAAAACATTTCAAAACATAAATAACGGGATTGGTGATAAAATTTAGCATCTAAATGAGATTAAAGATTATGTTATTAACAACCCCACGTTAAAAAAATAAAGAAAATAAGAGTTTGCTCTTTCAAATATGGGATTGAAGTTGTTAAATAGTAGTGGTAGTACATTTATCCTTAATTACAAGGGAACAATTAGGAGTAGTTAAATAGTTCTTAGCCTATTTGTCTACCAACATGCTTTATCCAAATAATGCTCAATCGTACAATATTGTATCAAATATATATATTTTTTGAAAATAACATTGTAACAAATATAAATGAATAATAAGTTGTACTAATATATATATTTACTTACATTTTTTTTTATTCCTTAATATGGTTGTTTATTTATTTGAAAATTTTGCTATATATAAAACTTTCTTGTAATTGTGTTTTTAACTTATATATTTCTTGTTTTTTTTATTAAGACATTAAAAGTATTACTTTTTTTAAGTAATATATTTGATAATTAATCATTCTTTTACCACAAAAAAAAAAAAAAGAAAAGAAAAGAAAAGAAAAAAGAGTGAATTGTTTATTGAACTGTTCTTACTAAATTAAATTATTAAAAAAAAACGCTAAAATTGATTAATAAGGGCAAGATAACAAAATCAACTAAAAAAAACCAATCAAACTAATCGAAATTGACTTAACCTAAGCTATGGCTACATTTTTTTTTTTTTAATTTAAGGTAAGATAAAATTGTATATGCTAAGGGCATGTTTGGAAGTTCATGGAAAGTAATTTTGAACGGGTTAAAATCACTTTTGTCATATTCAAAATTACTCATAAACATGTCTTTAACCATTCAAAATCAAATTTGATTGTATGAAAATCGCATTTAAAAGTGTAAAACTACGCATCAAAATGAATATATGAAAATTACTTTGAATAAATCACTTATAAATAAATTATTTTTACTAAAATTACTCACAAACATGTCCCAATGCTCATTGACCCTTCAATCCAATTTGAACAATCAACTATTCAATTTTCCAGCTTGCACCCTTAGACTAAAAATAAAATACAATACAATATTTGTATATGAACTTGTGTACTTTTAATTACCCCTAAAATTTTAAGTGTTATGTTCTTATTCTTATATCATGAAAGTTTGCACAAAATTTTATTTATGATCCTTGTTGATTTACTTGATAAATAGACGACTACTCCCATAAGCATGTGAAGTTATAGTTATTATGTTTTTTTTTTGACAATATGTGGAGTGAGGGATTCGAACCTCTGATCACGTCTTGGTCGAAGGTATATGTTTTATGTCAATTGAGTTATGCTTATGTTGGCTCGTAGTATGTTAAATATATACTGGCTCTAAATGAATTTAAATTTTATACTAAAATTATGAACGAAAAGTTAATGATAAAAACTAAAATAATTTTAAAATAATGAAAAAGTTTTTTTTTTTTAATGAAAAAGTTAAAAAGACAAGATTTTGAACTATTATATATATATATATATATAAATTGTGTTGAAAGCTCATGAATTTTATAAAATATTTAATAAATTCTCATAGACTCTCAATTTTGTATACAATAGGTCGCCAAACCATAAAAGTGTTTAATATATCATTGAACTTTTCAATTTTATTTTTAATAGGCTAGTTTAATAAATCATTAAACTTTTCAATTTTGTTTTTAATAGGTTCTTAGCCTAGGTCCATAAATTTTAAAAAGTATTAAATAAATTAGACATCTATTACACACACAAAATTGAAAGTTTAAAAATTAACTATTAGACTTTTTTTTTAGTTCAACAACAAATGAAGTGAGAGATCGAACCATCAACTTTTGAAATGGTAATTGGTTTCATTGAACCATCAACCTTTGAAATGGTAATTGGTTTCTCAAATTTTTTTTTTTTTTTTGAGTTCAACAACATTTGGGAGTGAGGAAATTCGAACTTATGACTTCTTGGTCGATGATACATGTCAATTACCGTTGTGCTATACTCATTTTGATCACTGAATTAAAATTTTAAAGACCTATATTATACACTTTTTAAGTATATAGACATATTAAACACAATTTTAAAAGTTAAACTATAATCTAATTTAAATATAATTCGTAGATAAGATACAAATTATCATTTCAACGGTCAATAGTTGGATCCTAACTGAAAAAAAGGCGCTACAAAACTAATAATCAACCTATTTTGGAGAAAAGGAAGAAGAAAAGGTGAAGTTATAGTTGAAACGTGAAAAAGGGCAAAAAGAGAGTGGGGGAGAGAAGAAAGGGCAAAGGGTTGTAGTACTATGGAGACGCACGCGCGGATGTAGTCGTGATCGCGTATGGTCGAATGTAGAGTAGTGAGTTTAGGTGGGGCCCAAGGGTTTGAGAATCAGAGGGTGGAGAATGGAGATATAGAAAGAGTACAAAAAAAACGACAGCACCGCCATGGGAAGACGACGTTGTAGGGTAATAGGTCCGACATGTCGAACTGGGACATTGGCCCACGTGTCGTCCACCCAACGCGTGTTTGTTTTCTGATGCTACTCCTTCCCCCTCTCTCCACCACATGATTCTTCTCTTCCCTTGTCCCACCCCTCTCTCTCATTTTTTATATTCATTTTTTTATACTCATCACATTTGGATTATGGGCCTTTTTTTTTAATTAATTTTTATTTCTCATTAGTTAAAGAAATATTATCAAATTTTTGTATTCAAATATATGAACCAACCCTAACTCAACTTCCAATGATATATATTGCAACGTGTAAAGTTTGGAGATTAATCTCTGACTTATTGATTGAGAGTATTATTTTAATCAGTTGAGCTATGTTTATATTATAATTTTTTATAGGTTAAATTCCAATACTAAAAAACCTATGTTATTAATATTTTTTTCCTCTAATTTTTACTTATGAATGGCACATTAAATGTCATAAAAAATAAAAATCTTGGTAATTCAACAAATAGGGATGAGGGATTCGAACCTCTATGCATAGGTTAGCAAAAGAATTATTTACTTACTAATTTCATATTGAACTATAAATTTTCGTAATAAAGACCAAAATTCTACATTCTAACTTTTTCATATCTACACTATTTTAATTACAATCATTATAGGAAGTTAGATAAATTACTCTGTATCATGAACTATTGTTTAAAACTATAAAATTGAGCTAGAATTTTAAAAATATTTAAAATATATCAATTATGACGTAAAGAAATTTGTTTTATTAACAAGTGGTTTTTTTTTTTATTTTAAAAAAAATGTTAAAAGAAAAAGGGTGAAGAAATTCAAATTTGATCATAAACTTGGCAAGGCATGTCAAATGTGATTATCAAACTGAAGTCTAATTTTTTTTTTTTTAAATGTTGCATTTTTACCAACTAACATAAGAAATTTTAAAAAAATAAAATAAAAGAAAAAGAAAAAGGGAATATTAAATGAGGTGCATGCGAGAAGAGAAGAATCAGAGTTGCATGAATAAATAAATGTAATTGACAGGTGGAATATTAAATTCAAAAGATCGGTGGGATTAAAATCCGAATCTGTACGATATGCTGTAACCCTAGCACCCCAGCAAACTTCAATTAATTTAATCAATCCCCTTCCCCAACTATTTATTTTCACCATTTTCTTTTTCTTTTTTCTCACAGCTGTTTTCTAATTTATGGGGTTTTTTTTCCCTTTCTTTTTTATAATTATAATGAAAGATAGATGGATTTGCTAAGCCACCAATTATTCTTTTTTTTTTTTCTATATAACTTATATTTTTTCTTTGTAATTTAAAAATAGTTTGAAATTTAATATTCCAACCTAACCCAATCTTGGGATCTGAGATTGGAGATCAAGAGGATTGGATAATGAAGCATCTCATTCACTTGCTTATACTTAAATTTATGTCCACTTGTTCAATATTTTTACAAATTAATATCTCATTTTTCAAAAAAAGGGAGAAAAAAAAAAGAATAAATTGGTGGGAGTTTGACTTTTTATTCACTATTTCGAGTTTTTTTTTTTTTAGATAATGATTTGCTTTCTTATTTCCCCTTTCAGTTTTTTTTAATAATAAAAAATGGTTTTTTTTTTTATCAATTTGTTATTTTTGTAAATTTGAAAACCAGCTCATATATATGTTTAAGACTATATTATTTGGCTTTTTTGTATTCCCTTTTTTGCAGTCTTACTAAAAAGACTAGTTGATGGTACACAGAATTTAGATGTTAATTATTTTTCTATCATAATATAAAAGGGATGAGGAAGAAAATTATTAATAAATTCATGAAAAAGTGAAGGAAAATAATTAATAGGGTTACAGAAAGTTTTTATTTTTTTATAAATTATATTAAAAAAAATTAATTTTTGGATAATATTGTGGCCCCACATTAGGGAGAAAAAAAAACTTTATTCTAAAGTAGGCCTTAATATACAAGGAAATCAAACACCTTTCTTGTTGAAGCAATAATTAAAAGAAACATTAAAAAAAAAGGAAGGAGAAGAAAATGACATGCATATAAAATCAGTTTTTTTTTTTTTTAATTTGCATGGATGAGAAAGTTTGGTCTTTTTAAGGATAAATGACCCTCATTTTTTTATTTTTTATTTTTAATGGAATGGGAATCTCCATCCCTCTAAATTACCTAATCATCAAGTTATGATTTTGCCCTTCTTCCTTTTCAATTTTCCCTCCAAGTCTCTCATCATGGTGTTTAAACTCTCAACCAATTATGTGTTCTCTTTTATGCTAAATTATAACTTTAGATTCTAAGTTATGATTTCTTTTCAATTTTACTTTTAGGACTTAAAAAGTTTTTCAATTCGTTCAAAAATTAATTGTTTGCTAATTTTCATTATGTAGCTCAAACACCAAACTAAAAAGAGCTATTATATAGTTGAAGGGTAAATTTGTAATCTAGGTAAGATCTTATCTATAGTATAAGGAAAAAAGAAATTGGATATTTATCTATAGTTCAATAACAAATTTACAATTAGCTATCCATTTATGCAATTATGCTCACAACAACATGAAACATTAACCTTAGCTAACAGTCCAAGTGATCTTAAATTTGATGTTAATGATTTATCTACTTGTCCAATCTCCTTGAACAATTCCAACAATGCCCAAGCAAATTAGTGTATAGAATGTACTTGTCTCAACCCATTTCAAGATAAAGGTGTTTTGGTAATTTAGAGCGAAATTTTTTACATTTAAGCTCTATTTGAAAAATACATGATTAAGTTTAGAAAGTGATTGGTAGATTATAAGAAGTTGTACATGGTTGTTATTTTCTATCCAATGAGTAAAAGGGTTTCTTTATCTTCTCACACACTTTTCAATATATACAACATTTTTTTAGTAAGGCCCTCTTTCAATCAATTTATGTGACCTAATAGGTACTAGTCACTCTTATTCCAACAGCTAGTATTGGTTATTTGAAAGTAGAATGACTTTCTAAGTAAGTGTCCTCAAACTGTTTTCATTACCGAATATTATGATTCATGGTTGAGCTTTACAAAAAGATAGTATGCTAGAAGCTAAATTGGATGATATCAAATTTTCAATGTTATAGAGGATCATATGAACATAGATGGATGATTGTTTGAAAAAGCTCAATGATGTATAAAGTCTAATAGTAGCTAAGTTTTACTTTCCTATCTCGTTCTTTCTACAATATCAAAAAGTATTCTTCAAGAAAAAAAAAATATATCACTAAAATGCGTTTATTTGTGTTTTAACATTTTGGTTTGAACCATTTCAAAATATATTTTTGGGTATCAAATGCTACTTCATAATATGCATATAATATAGGCTTTTGTGAAAATTTTGGCAAAAAGCAAGAAACTTTACGAGGAAGAATACCTATAACATTCAAGAAAACAAAGACTTTTTATTACCCAAAGAAAAAAGGCTAAATCAAACAAAAATAATAAAGTTCAGTAATATAAAGTTCAATAAACTAAAGCAAGGCTTTCAAAATTATTTAAATGGCCAATTAAATATTTCCTTCAATTTTTAATATTTGGAATACTCTCTCAAAAAGTCAAAAATGTCACCCAGCTGGTTCACTTGAATCCAATCCAATTGGAAAACGAAATGACATGAATAACTATCTTAAATAATTTTAAAATATATTCTAAACGAACTGGTTTATTGTTTTTTCTTTTTAAGAATAATTGGAGTTTTTTTAATCAACAATTACAAATATAGGAGATCAAATCATCGACTTTTGAAATGGTAATTAGTGACTTATCTAATGAATTATGCTCAGATTGGCTAATTAGAGTAATTATTCATTTTAAAAACGTTTAAAATTTGTTTTGGCACTTAAATCTTCCCGTTTTGTTTATATACTTGAGCTCTCTAAACTTTCAAATATTTTATTTTAGTACTTCAATTACCTAAAAATTACTTTGCTTTATATGGTTAGTTTTTCTAATAATTATTTAGTCTAAATTTTAATAAATGTTAAAATCTAATACACTGCTAGTTTTAAATTGTTATTTACATAAATATCTAATCATCATGTGAATGTACAAAACATATATAGTATATGTTAGGTTTTTATTAAATCATTTAAAAAGAAGAAAGAAAAATAATGACAACCACCAAATTTTTCTATTGAAAGTTAGAAACCTCACAAAACAACACATTTAAAAGTTTGAAAAATAGAATAGAAAAATAAAAATGAAAGTTGAGATCAAAATAAGATTTAAGTAATAATTGGTTAAATAATAAACATGAAGTTACTCTTTTTCAAACTATGAGTGTGTAGATAATATAATGACACAGTAATATTAATCTTTAGAAGTCATTTGATCATAATTTTTTTTTAAAAAAAAATCAAATAAGTTTGGAAAACCATTGGATTTTTTTTTTTTTTGAAAAAAGAAAACCATTGGATTTAAATCAAATGGTCATAATCTTTTTTAATAAAATAAGATCTTTTTTTTTTTTAAATGTTGAATATAAAATGAGGGGACACATTTTCCAAGATAGAAAGGGAGGATTATAATATTCTGCTTTATGGGTCACGAGCATGTGTGATGCACACTGTCCATGGAAAAAGAGACAAAACTAAATAGTTTATCCACATTATTATTATTCTCATATTAAAAAAATAAAAATAAATAAATAAGAAGAGAGAGAAGGAGAGTTTAGAGAGAGAAACTTTTGAGGATATAAGGTAATAGACTAATAGTTGTGGGGGTAGGAGTTTGCAATTATGACAATTTTATCTATTTACGAGTGGTTCAAAAATGTATGTTAAATTGGCTTCAAATGCTACAAATTAATGAGAAAAACTTTTAGAATGATTTATACAATTATAATTGAATGACTCATAAAGATTTAAAATGGGCAAGAAGAGAATAACTCAACTGACAATCTCCCCACTACCAAATGTTGTTGAACTCAAAAAAATATATATTTAAATTTAGTATTGAAATCGTGAAAGATACAAGTCATGCACAAACAACGATTGAAAATAGTTATTTACCTTTTATTTTAGAAAAGAAAAAGTAGCTTCCAAACTATACTTCCATTGAGCCATTAAAATTGACTTAAAACGATTGTCTAAACTAAACCCTATTGAAATTTTAGCCAAACTTTTACAATTGTTCTTTCTTTTGTTCTTATATCTCTTTTATCCTCAAGCTTGCCAAAAAAATAAAAAAAATCTTTTCTTGTTCTGATTGTTACTTTGTTTTTGTTTGTCATAAGCTTACCATAAACACATTCATATGAAACAATAAAAACAAAATTTTAAGGAAGGTTGAAGACGAAACAAAAGAACACTCAGTTAAAGTTGAGAGACATTAAAAGTTTAGGAGCGTAATTGAGATCGAAAAGAAAAAGTTGCAAAGGATTTGAGAGGGAAACAAATAGAGGGTGAAGAAAGGGCCAAAAGAAACCTCTACTTAGTCCCCATCAAGTGAGGTCACAAAAATGGAGCAGCTCTTTTTCACATGAATAATCATCCATTGGTCTCTCATATATAAACAACCAAAAAGAAAGCATAACAACTGAAAGAAACTGTTTATATACACATTTTTATGAAAAAGTTTTAAACAACTTTTATGTATAAAATAACAAAGATTACATACATTCAATTGGTAGAGATACACTAGCAGCAGCTGCATTCCATCTCAAAGTGGTAAACAAGAAAATTTTTAAAATTTGGAGCTGCAAATCTATTCATCATCTCCACCTTCCTTTCTTCTTCTTTTTGAACCTTTTTCCCCCCCAAAAGAATTCTCTTGAGTTCTTCTCCTTCTCTATTACTTCCCTTCTGGTACTTCCTTTAAGCTCATGTCTACCATGTCGACGCTGAATCCTCCGTTGTCGGTTCCGATCGTAGATTGCGAATCCATCCCTGACCCAGCTTGGATTTCCTTGAACATTGTCATCACTTGGATCATTGTTGGACGCCGCCATGACCTATCATCTAAGCAAGCAACAGCTACCTTCAAGTGTTCTAAAAGCTCTATCTTGAGGCTTGGATCCTCCTTCAAGAGCTCGGGATCGAAGACGTCGGTTAGGTCCAACTTGGCGTGTTGTTTAACCCATCCGACGAGATTGTTATCCCCAAAATCAGCAGAATCTGTGGGTCGCTTTCCTGTTAAGAGCTCGAGCATAACGACACCATAACTGTAAACGTCGCCTTTTGTTGAACATCGGAAGCTCTGGTAATATTCGGGAGGGACGTAGCCGGGCGTTCCGGCTAATGTGCTGACACTCAAATGGGTGTCCATGGCACTCATCAGTCTTGCCATTCCAAAATCTGAGACTCTGGCTTCCAAGTTCTCATCCAATAAGACATTGCTTGATTTCATGTCCCTGTGAATAATGTGAGGGATGCAATTGTGGTGAAGGAAAGCCAGTCCCCTTGCAGCTCCAATGGCAATCTTCCTTCTTGCAGCCCAATTCAGTTTGATCCCGCCCTTCTTCTGGTCGTGCAAAACATCTTCCAAGCTTCCGTATTTCATGTACTCGTACACGAGAAGCCGTTCTTCTCTGACTTTGCAGTAGCCGAGAAGAGGTACCAGGTTTCGATGTTTGATTTTGCCAATGGTTTCCATTTCTGCAGTGAACTCCCGATCACCCTGTCCACTGACATGAATCAGCTTCTTGATTGCTACAATGCTTCCATCCTTCAATTGAGCCTTATATACATCGCCGAAACCCCCCGAACCAATCAGGCTATCGTTGTGGAAGCCATTCGTCGCGTCGAGAAGATCTGCAAATGTAAGCTTCCGAAGTGGCTTCTCGAATGTTGCAAGATTGATGCTCAATGCTTCACGGACACAGGTGTTCTTCCAGTTAACGGTGGTCGTCGTGCCTGATTGGGAATGACTCTCAATATAAGAATCAAGAGTAGAATCCTTCTTTTTCCTTCTCTTCCTCATCTCGATAACGACTATAATCAGACCAAATATACAGAAGAGGGAGAAGAGTAGTCCCATTGCGACACTTCCTGCTAGCGATGCCTGTTTTCTATGAGATCTTTGATGCTGAGCATTTGCATTTGCTGCTGAATCAACCCCACATTGAGGGAGAGGGTAACCACATAGGCCAGAATTATTCGCAAAACCAGATGCTGGGAAAGTTTCGAACTGAGCTGATTCGGGTATTGAACCATTGAGATGATTGTTTGACAGATCAATCTCCATGAGGGAAGAAAGCCCAGTCAAGGATAATGGAATTGATCCTTCAAGCTCATTGCTTGAGAGATCAAGAATGTTAAGTTTCGTCAAGTCGCCGAGCTCCTGCGGAATGGCTCCCGAGAGCCTGTTATGGCCCAAATCCAAGATGTAGAGATACTTTGTAGAACCAATCTCCTTGGGAATACTACCAGACAACATATTATGCGAAAGATCGAGAAAGATCATCGACCCGTTATGGTTAAACGTCGGCTGAGTCATTCCTTTATAAACCCTGGTGAAATTGCAGGGACTCTTACTTGAAATCCTGTTCACTTGTTCTTGCCTTATCCCAGCAAACTCAAGCAAATTTCCAGCTCCATGGCACTGCTTGCTACCATCATTCTTAATGTAAGCATACGACTTCCCGGTGATAAAGTTAACAGCGATGTTACCCGATTGACGAAACAGCTCCGGAGGGATGGTTCCATTTAAGAGATTGGTATTGAGGTCAAGCCAGATCAAGCTCCGACAATCGCCCAGCTCCAGAGGAATCCTACCGTAGAACGAGTTGTTGCTGAGCTTAAGGATGGCAAGGCTCGGCAGGCGCCCAATCCAGGCAGGAATCTCTCCACTCAACCGGTTGTTCGACAACGAAATCCAATTCAAGTTGGTGCAATTGCTTAAACCAGAAGGAATCGTCCCGGTGAGCTCATTGAAATCCAAGATTAGATTCTCAAGCCCCTGAAAGTTCTTAAAATCCGATGGAATCTCCCCCTCCAGCTGATTCAACCACATAATCAAGTTCTTAAGCTTAGAAAGCGATCCCAAGCTGGAAGGGATCGTCCCACTCAGAAAGTTGAAGCTCAAATCAAGAGAAACCAGCTGAGAACAATTACTAATAGTTGCAGGGATTCGACCGGTCAGCCAATTGTTCTGAAGAAACAATTCTTTCAAGCTGTTATTAGGGTCTTTACAGAGCCCCGCCGGAATCGACCCAGAAAAGTTATTGGAACTCAGATCCAAAGAGTTCAAAGTGGTGAGTTGAGACAAAGAATCCGACAAAACCCCAAAAAACTTATTATCCGAGACAGAGAGTCTCTGGAGACTACTCATTTTGGCAAAAACAGCAATGGGGAGCTCACCAGAGAGGTTATTTTTCGAAATGTCCAAAGCTTCCAACAAAGAACAAGACCCCAAAGCAGAAGGCACAGCCCCAATCAAACTATTAGAAGAAAGATCCAGCTCAACCAAATTAGAACACAAATCTGCAATACTTACAGGAATCTCCCCTTGGAAATCGTTGTTAGCAAGCGAAAGAAACCACAAATTCGACGATGCAAATGAAGGGATTGAACCTTGAAACTGGTTGCTCGAGAGATTCAGAAAGCTGAGTTGCAGACAAGACGACAGAGCATGTCCGACGTCGCCGGTGAACTTATTGCCGGAGATATCAAGATGCTGCAAAACAGAGCAATCGCCTAACGAAGGAATAGCCACAGAGAAATTGTTGCCGGAAATATCCAAATGCTCGAGTTTATTACAGGAGGAGAGATTAATCTCGCCGCTGATTTTGTTGCCCTTCAATGCCAAGTACTGCAAATTACCACACCCAGCAGAGAAAATCCACGGAACTAATTTCGACCCAACAATCCGGTTGGAAGAAAGATCGAGAACCTGCAAATCGAGCTTCAATCCGGGGGCGGAGTCCTTTGGGGGGAAATCAAAAGAGTTAAAGGACAGATTAAGCGACTTGACATTGGAGCAAAACCCCAAGTTAGAGACATCAGAAACAGAACCAAACAAGCCATTGAGGGACAGATCTACAGAAGAAAGCAGAGGGCTACACTTGAATCCAGCGAGCAGAGAAATGGAGCCAGTGAGGTTCGTGGATTTCAGAGAAAGCAATTCCAAATGGTCGAGACCCGCAAGCAAAGGGAACACATGGCTGAAATTAGAGCTCAAAGACACGAAGCTCAAGTCTATGGCGGAAACTCTGGTTTCCTTGCAAGTAATGCCGGAGAACGAACATGGGTCGCCATTGGAAAGCCAGTCTTGAAGGAGGTTTGGATTGGTAAGTGAAGATTTCAAGGAAATCAGTTGCTGGGCGTCTCTGAGAGAAGAAGTAGGAGTTACAGAGAAAGCAGAGAGGGAGAGAAGAGTGAAAGAGATAAGGAACAAAAAGAACCTCAGAAGGGTTTTTGAAGAAGATGGGAAAAAGGGTATCATTGTTTTGGGCAAATAAGCAAAAAGGAAGCAGAAAAATGGTTTAGGGTTCGAAGTCCGCCATTAGAGAGAGAGAAGAAGAGCTCAGAAGGTCTGGTTTTTCACAGAGAAAGAAAGTGGGTTTTGGTTTTGGTTTTGGTGGTTAGAGAGAGAGAGAGAGAAACTGAGAAAAGAAAAATGGGATCAAAGAGAAGGGTCAAAAGTCTGAGTAAGGAAGGTAAGAAGGGTATTTATCAAGTTGAGAGAGTGGACACAGCTGTTGCTCACATGCCATGTGAGTCTGTAACCAAAAAAAAAAAACCTAAATTGAATTTGATTAATGGGTTTCTCTCACTAAAAAGCTTGATTTAGCTCATCTAAGATTAAGAATGCATTCAATTAAGTTTCAAAGTTTGAAAATTTTTCAAAACCAAAAGAAAACAGAGTGTTATCTCTACTAAATTTGTGGCTCCAAAACAGGTTCTTTGTCTCTCTAGGAGGGAGATGAGTACGTGATATCTGGTAAAGTATCCATTTAAATTAAATTAATGTTTAATTATTAATTAACTTTTTTTATTTATATTTGTTGGGGTTTGTTTCTTTCTCTCTCTAAAATGATGAGCTTGCTAGAGAGACAAGCTCAACATTAATTTAATTTAATGTTTAATTATTAATTAACTTTTTTTATTTATATTTGTTGGGGTTTGTTTCTTTCTCTCTCTAAAATGATGAGCTTGTCTCTCTAGCTTTATGTTTACATACGTGTGATCAACGATTGATCCATCGCCATCAATTTAATTGAACATCTGTTTTCTTTTTCTTAACTAATAAATAAATAAATAATCCCTCTCTCTCTCTTTTTTTTAATGCAAATTCATTAGAGGGCTCTAAAACCATTGGAAGTTGCAATTACATTGCATGTCTTCCTTTCCCTTTCTCTTCATTAAATAGTGATCTCTTTCAATTGCCATGCATGTGGTCAAGTTTTAAAATTTTTCAAGAACAAAAAAAAAACACCCCCCCTTCCCTTTTGATCATCAAAATTATTTGGGTTTCTTTGATTGACTTGTTTAATTATTCATTCTTCAATCAATTTTACTTGTGTTTGTTTACATGATTGATTGTATACTATTATGGAATAATTTCAATGTGATATAGTGATTTTTTTTTTCTTAAGATGGATGGAACGAGAGGGAGAGCAAAGATGTAAATTAGTGTCACTTACTTAAACTGTGATTATTTTTGGCATTTTATAGCAAAATATCTCTAAACGAACTTGTGTTAAGCATTGCGATGGAATTATAATTTGACCCCACCACATCACGTGAAGCTTACCATATTGAGAGAGGTTCGTGATATTGATATGATTATATTAAGGAGCGTTTCCCTGGAAATCCTGATCGCAATTTTTTATTTTTCTTTGAGTGGAAATAAAAATTTAATTCTGATCAACTATCAACTCATCCATCACTATGTTGAGAAATGTAATTTTGTACAAATAAAATCCATTTTACTATTTTTTTTTCAACAAATATATGAGGTGAGATTCAAACATCTAACCTTCTAGTCAATATTTATGAGCAAAATCCACATTTACTGGATTAGTCATGAAATTAATCATAACCCAAATGTAAAAATGTTGTAATTAATTTTCATGTTAAACATTCACCAAATGACAAAATGATGTGTAAATCGAGCATAGTTTAATCGATCAAACATTAATTACCATCATAAAGGTCAACGTTGATCTCCCAACTTTACAATTGTTGAACTTAAAAAAAAAAAAAAACAAAATGAAGTAAATAGCCTTAATCATCTGTTATTTTAGGATAGTCCGCTAGAAGAAAAAAAAAATTCAGGTGCCTTTATAGTCCTTACGTGGGGAATTTTGTTTTTCCGCCGGAGGGGTATCTGATAATTGAGATTGTTCCTTTTGAGTGAAGGACAATTGTGAAATTTCTGGGGCAATGAAGGGTATATTTGTCATTGCATATATTTTGTCGGATATAGTTCGGATAATTGGAGGATGAACTGTCTTTTTAGATCAGTTTTTTCACTCAAACTTTCACTTCTTCCTAGATTATCTTTTCAGATGTGAAAATTGGACCTTTAATTTGGGCTCAAGAGGCCCAAAACACACTAATTTGGCCCAAAATTTTGCTACAAGTGGTTGAATTAAGATAATAATGATAATTAAGTTGACAAGTTTTTGGATAAAAGTAGTAGGAAAATAGGTAGAAGATGAGACAAATTGAGGAAATTATTTTTATTATTATTTTTGGAGTAGAAATAAAGATAGAGTCAACTTTTAAATGTAGAATAGGCCAACATAAATCCCTAATTTTAGGAAATTGGTTTCCTTGCATTACAAGTTTAATCACATTTTTCATGAATTTTCTTCAAAATAGGGGGAAATAATAATAATTTTTAAAAAAAATCATTTGTGTTTGTTTGATCCATTTTCATTGTAATATGCTACGTAATTTTGGTGTCAAAATTCTATTTTTAAATAAAAAGTGGACATACGCTCACACGTCGTGTCAACTTTCAAAAGTAAGTATGTTAGTAATAATTCATTTAAATATAGCTTTAATTATTTTTTAAACAAATGAGAATTCGGCATAGATTTCTAAATATTTTCAAACATATCAAAATTTTTAGCAGCATAATTTATGTTCATAATTATTTAGTCTTGCTTCATTTGAGATGACAAATTGAGGCGAATTGAAATGGGTGATGCACTTCTTGTTCTGGCCCCATTTTCCTGTTTGAAAAAATTAGAATAGGAATAAATTAATTTTAATTTGAAAATTGAAATTTTTGCAAGAAAAATGTGTGTTCTTATATTTCATTTGTAATGAATTTTAATATATATAATTTTATTATTTATGTTTTAGATGTGGTTTGGTCATTAAAATTTTTTTTCCAAACTTATTTAGGTTTGACTTTGGTGTTTGCATTTTTATCAAACTTATACTCTGGTCATTGGCCATTTTGATTCTTAATTTTAGTCTTATAACTTTTTATTGATAAGGTAATGGTAAATTTTAATAAGTAAATGTATTAATAATGAAAAATAATTAGTCTTTAATATAACTTCTACAAAGTTTATTTCTCTCCAACCCAATTCCAAATGAGGATACTAACCTTACAAGATCCTACTAGCTCATGTAGGAACTTTTTCCATCTATATGCTTCACTATTTAATTTGTATTCATCTTCTTTATAGATGTACAATTTCTTTATGGTTTTGAGTATATTGATATAACTTTACAGGACTTTTATATTCATATAGACTACGATCCTATAAATTATATGTTCAAATTTTTATTTGTTTTGAACTCTCATATCTCAATCTTGATGATCCCTATGCTTTCTATTAACTTCTAGAGTCAATATATGCTAAAAAAAATGTATTTATAAGTTAATGAAAGTGTGTGATGTAACACCTTTATATGATCTATATATCATCCAATTATCTCTTCTATTTGTAGAATTAATGTATGTAATTTAGTTAACATACCAAAAGTTAGTAAAAATGGAAGAAAAATATATAAAATTTCAAGACCATAATACAAATTTTTAAAATTTGAAGGATTAAGAGACCAAAAATATATTCAACCCTAAAATATATTGCAATGGTGGTACATTAACACATGTAATAATTAAGGATTTATTTGGGAGTTCAATTTATGTTTTATTTTTCTAACAAAAGTTCAATATTTTGTATAATAAAAATATATTTGAATAATGGTTATTTAAGACCTTATATTCCCTTACATGATTTTCTAAGATAGGCTAATCCGTCCGCAACAATATAATGTCTATGCGGACTTTTAAATCAATTTTAAAGAAAACATCATTAACATATATATATATATTTAAAAAAAAAACAAAAAACTAGGTAGAAGTAGAACAATTGTTTCAATAACTATTTTGCACGAAACCGAACAAAACAGCCTATAAAATTTTTAATTATGCAATAAAATGATTTTAAAAAATGATAAATGGCAAATTAGTCAAAACAAGATAAGAAAAATTGGGCTTTACTTGTCTAAAAGGTCAAACAAACGTTAACCCCACAAGTAACAAACCATCACATTTGTCCACTTTGCCTTCCAACTTTCAAATTCCTTTCTCTTTTGAATTGTAAGAATAATGAAAATAATCCCTTTTTTTTTTTTTTTTCCTTTTTTGAATGTTGATATTTACAAAACAAAACAAAATTTTAAATAAGCTAATTCTTAAAAGCGACTTCATTGAAAAGCTTGATTCTCTCACTCCTCTTTTCTGATTGCTTTTTTAACAGTTTAAATGGAAACACTTTTACTTTCATGCATTTGTTTGTTTCGTAAGAAAAAAGAAAAGGAATAAATTTTTTTTTTCAAAGGTGAACCAAACACTGCCTAAAACATAAGGGAAACAAATTTTTCCAATTTTGGAATCTGGTCAAATGGCACCAATTTATATATAGGCTAACCCTCCCCCCCTTTTTGACTTTTAATATCATAACCATTTTTTGTTATGGTTATATTAAAAAAAACAAAAAAACAAAAAACCCATAACATAAAACCATGGGGACAATTTGGGCCATCTAGAGTAATATGTTTTTTATAAAACTATAATTATTTTATATAATTTTAGAACAGTTTGGAACGATTTTTCTACATTTTTGTTGACATTTTATTAATATTAGCTTAAAAAACATATTAAATTTTAATTAGTGCTTATTTTATTACAGAAATACGACAATGGACAATTGGAGAAGTGTTTAACTATCTTGTGGCAAAAAATATGTTTTGAATATATGACCAACATAGTTTTTCTTAATTATGAATGGATGGATAAATATACAAAATATATAAAATTAAATAAATTAAGTAGGTATTTTGTTTCACTCAATATTTAATATTTGGTCATATATCCTATCCACCCTATTTTTCTCATTTTCTCCACCCTTAAGATTTTTTTTTTTAAAAAAGGAAGTGGTGGAAGCAAAAAATAGAGAGTGGAAATAGTAATTTTGCAAAGCCTGGTGGTCGTATCAGTTTTTACAGTTACCTTTGCATCATTTATCAGTCAGTCTTTTTTTTCCCTAGGAAAAAATACTAGGAAGGAAAAAGAAAAAGAAAATGCGGATATTTGATTACGACGAGCGAATTTAGGCTAAAAAAAGATTGCCTCACGCGAAAAGGCAGAGGGTTTGGTCAAAAATAAGAAGAAGAAGAAAAAAAAAAAAAAGAAAAAAGGAGCGCGTACACGACCACGAAAACTCGCTCGCGTGAACTGACACGTGTGCATAAAGAATCTCGCTTTCGCCCTCATCACGTTTTCTCTCGCTGTCTCGTACATGTACTGAACTTTATACGTCCAATTAGATTTAACGTTTAGGTCATGCTTCATTTTTAGTTTTAATCATATATATTTTTTTGTTATATTAGAAGTTTAGTACCTAAATTTGAATATTCAAATTCTCATAACTCCACATTTATTGTACTAAAAAAAAGGCAACAAAATGTCCAATAAGTGTATTAAGCTCTCAATACGTGTCTAATACATTATTGATTTATTGGACATTTTTCAAAATTTATTGACCTGTTTTATATAAAATTGTAAATTGAGGATCTTAATTTTTGTGAATAACAAGCCTGTGAATCAAAAAAAAAAAAAAATCTAATAGGTCCAGACTTTCAAGCTTAAGAACGTGTTAGACATGTCAATCTAAACATCACTCAACTGGTTAAAACGTTATATCCCAAATCTCACCCCACACGTTGTTGAACTTAAAAAAACAAATAGCATATTAGACATCAAAATTAAAAATATAAGAATATATTGATACTATTTAAAGTTTAGGATAACTAGAAATAATTGTGAAAGTTTAAGGGTTAAATTTATAATTTAACATTTATTTTTATTTCGACTTTAAATTCTGTATAAAAAATTATTATGATATTTGTTGTCAATCATTTCAACCTAAGTTTATATAAATATAAACTTGAAATATAGTATATTACCTATAGCTACAAATATTAGACAGGTAAATATCTATTCTCAGTGAGTAATTAAAATATAAGATTCCATTTAATATTCTAAATATTTATCATGTTCTTCTTTCCTTATTTTCTAACTATTATACAATTAAGCTTTATGAATCCTATGTTTCTCCAGATTCTATATTGGTGTTGTGTAAAATATATTATGTTGTCATTTCCTTGTCCAATTGATTTCACGTAGATTTGACAAGGAGAGCACAGTCAACATAAAATGAATCACTTTTTAAATTCATAATCCATGTTTCATTCTGAATGATTCGACCGAAAACTTGTTAAAACTTGAAAGTAATTAAAATAGATTTTCTAAAGATAACTATTTGATTTTTAACTTTTAAAATTTAAGTTTATAAATATTACTTTTATCTATAGATTTTTTTTTGTTTTGTTATCTATTTTTTATTTATATTTTCAAAAATCAAGCAAAATTTTGAAAACTAAAAAATTTAGGTCCCATTTGATAACCATTTGGTTTTTGATTTTTGGTTTTTGAAAATTAAGCATATAAATGTTTACTCCCACCTATGGATTTACTTGTTTATTTTCTCTTTTTTACCTTGTTTTCAAAAACCAAACCATGTTTTGAAAACTAAAAAAAATAGTTTCCAAAAACTTGTTTTTGTTTTTAAAATTTGGCTAAGAATTCAAATATGTCCTTAAGGGAAATGAAAACCATTGTAGAGAAATTGGGAAAAAACAAGCTTAATTTTCAAAAACTAAAAACCAAAAATCAAATGGTTATCAAACGGGACCTTAGTTTTCAAAAACTTGTTTTGTTTTTGGTATTTAGCTAAAAATTTAAATATTTTGTTAAGAAAGATGAAACTCGTTGTAGAGAATTGATAAGAAAACAAACACAGTTTCTAAAAATTAAAAGCAAAAAATTAAGGCCCTGTTTGATAACCATTTTACTTTTTATTTTTTGTTTTTGAAAAGTGTGCTTGCTTTCTCACTATTTCTCTACAATAGTTGTCATATTGTCTATAATGATTTTCATCTTTCTTAAGGAATCATTTGAATTTTTAGTCAAAATCCAAAAACAAAAACAAGTTTTTGAAACCTACTTTTTTTTTTTTTTTTTAGTTTTCAAAACTTGAAGTAGTTTAATGTAAAAAAATAGACAACAAAACAAGAAAATCCATAAATAGAAGTAGTATTTATAGGCTTAATTTTAAAAAACTAAATAGTTATCAAACGGTGCCTAAATGATTATCAAATGGAGTCTAAACTCTTAATACCAAAACTAGGAATGGGGACAAATTTTAAAGACTAAAACCACAACTTAAAAAGAAGAGACAATTATCAATAAAAATAGGTTAGATTATACAAAATACATTTGAACTTTGAGACATATTTCAATTATGACTTTAGACTTTGAAAATTTTTATTTGTACCCTTCAACTTTGAAATTGTTCTAAAATATATAATATCTATAAAAATAAAGGATGAAAATTGACGTTGCAGTTGATGCGTAAAAATGAAAATGTGTATGTGATATTATTTACAATTATATATATAGAACAATATTTATACATCAGTTGTCACATCAATTTACGTGAATGATTTTGTAAATGATATCATATATACCTTCTAATTTTTACCCATGGCCGTCACATCAATTTCCATCTAGTTTTAACAAAAAAAAAAAAGAAAACTTTATAATGATATTTATTGTTTCAAATTTTAAAGTTTAAAGATAAAAATGAAACTTTTCAAAATATAGGGATATAATTAAAACCTACCATAAAGTTAAGAAGTATTGTATAATTTAACATAAACAAAAATATAGCAATAGATAGAAGTCAATAATATAAAGAAAAAAATGACCATTGAACTCAAGCATAGTTAACTTTACGATTAAGACATCAATGACGATGCTATTTATAGAGACGTATAAAAAGATTCTATTCATGTCATAAAGTTGAAAGTTCAAATTTTTACGGCCACGTTTGCAACATTCATAGAGAAGAAAATAAAAAAGAAAAGGAAAGAAAGAAAGGATGAGGATGATGATAGTTTAAAAGAAAGAAAGGAAATGAAGAGGGCAATGGAATGAATCCAAATACTAGAGAAGAAAGAATCTCTCTTTGGCTATGATACACCAATGGATTACAACACAATCACTTTACATAAATTTATTTGAGTCATAAGTTTGATGAGACCGTCAGTCTAAACTCTCTCTCTCTCTCTAAATTTCTGTCCTTCTCTAGGTACCATTGGGTCCCACAAGTGCTATTATTTCCCCCAAATGGGCCCTACTTTCATCCTTTTTTTTAAATTAATTTATTTAATTTCTCTCTCAAAATTTTAAGAGAGAGAGAGATAAATTATGGGTTTTGGCATGGGCATAGGGTGGAGGGTGGGGGTTTTGTATTTCTAATATTTTTTAGAGAGAGAGAAAAAAAATTATTTATATTTTATTCATTTATTTTGAGGAAGGGAAAAACAAATTTGATGGTGATGATGATGTTGTGGGAAGGGGGACCCACAAGCTGCCATCGACACGTGCCCATGTCCAATGTGATGACGTGGCTGAATTTGACACGTAGGGTGTGTATTACCATCGCTTAGTTTTGACTGCTGGGTCACCGACAGCTTGGCCAGCCTGTCACTCTTACTGTAGCTTCCAAATGAATGTATATATTTTTTTATCTTTGAAATTATGGAAGGAAGAAAAAAAAACAGGAAAATGAAAATGGGAAGTATAGATATTATTTACAGGGAAATAGTGTTAATTACTATTTAAGCAATGCAAAGCAATAATAATAATAGTAATAAGATAAAGAAAGTGGAAAAGGAAAAAAAAAATTGCAAGTTAGGGCCTGATTGAAAAAAGTTTGAAAAAGGGGGCATTAAACGCGATACATTGAAAAAGGAAAAATTGGAAAATGAGAGAGAGAACACCACACGTGCACAACACAGATACATACAATTATTGGGGGTTTTCTGGGACCCACCACATATAGTGTAGGCCCCACTCCCCTCAACAATTTCCTAAGCCCATTTCTTCTCTTTTATCATTAATTTGTAATGCATATATAAATACATACACACACCTTCAAATACGTATATGCGAATTGAAGCATAACATCATTGGATAAAATATTAATTATCGTTTTAAAGATAGTTAAATTATAAATTTGGTCCCTACAATTTAAAAAAAAAAAAAAATTAGTTCTTATAATTTTAAAAGTAGAATTTTATTTCTATGATTTTGGATACAGTACTAATTATCATTTTAAAGATGGTTAAGTTATAAATTTGGTCCTTACAATTTAAAGAAATTTAAAATTCAGTCCCTATAATTTTAAAAGTAGAATTTTATTTCTATGATTTGATAAAACCTCATAAATAGTCTTATATGATTTGATAAAATATTCATAAATGGTCTCTAAGCCCATTTTTTCTCTTTTTATCATTAATTAGTTTGGCATTACTATTTCAATTATTTTTCATTTTATTTTATGTTTTGAACCTTTTAAAAAAAAAAAAATTGATTTTAGTTATGTGAGATTTCTGTCTAGTTTCTATAATTTCTTTTTTAACTAATCTTAATTTTAGTCTTTTAACTTTTTAACCTCCACATTTAGTCTCTGTCAATTTTATTATAAGTTATTAAAAGTGTGATGTAATACCTAAACTATGAATTTTGATTCAATAATATCCCTAAACTTTTAAAGTTTAAAAAAATACTCTTGATCTTTCAATGACGTTCAAAAATACCCTTACCGTTAAGTTTTGAATGGAAAACGTTAAAGTTTCGTTTCAATAATACTCATGAACTTTCAAAAGTTTCAAATATATTTCCGACCTTTAAAAAATGTAAAAAAAAAATACCCTTACTATTAGGTTTTGGATGAAAAACATTAAAATTTCGTTTAAATAATACCCTTGACATTTCAAAAATTTTAAAAATACTCTTACTGGAAAATGTGTCTTCTTCTTCCTCTCTCTGCAAATTATGGGCATTTGAAAGGTTATAGTAATAATTTGACCAAATAAGACCCAAAAAAAAAAAAAAAAAGCCAAATTGTTGTTGGGATGAATTTGGAAACCTAAATGGACAGATTCAAGTAGAGATTTGTTCAATTATTTGAAGTTGAAAGATAATTTGTCGTCCTCTTGCTTTGTGGGATCGATTTTTAGGTTCTAGCTTGAATTCATTTAAAATTCAGCTACCTAGATGCTTGAATTTGACATCAAATTGTGAGGATAAAAATAAATTCTTGATGATCTACCTACGGTTTCCATTTCCAAGTTTGTTGTTTTTCATTGCAACAAGATTAATACTTGAATTTGAAGTTCATTTGTGACTTTATGTTTGCTTTAAATATTTGGGTTTTCCTTTAGCAATCGTTAATGTAGCATTACACTTGGAAATTAAGGTGTGCTACAACTAACAGATCAGCCAATTGAAAAACGCTAGCTAGCTAGGCTAGCGTGCAATGGCTTTATCTGCGTTGGTGTTGCGTAAAATTATTCAATGCAATACCGCAAGTGTATGAGTCAAGTTTTAATATATCGTATAAGAATGTCAAAGTATTGTTCACAGGATTGGTGTTCTATTTCACTTAATTGCGACAAATACAATCACCCAACTTTATATAGAGAAATAAATAAAAATATGAATAAGATCAAAACAAAATAAAAACATAAAATAAAAGATGGAGAACAATCAGGAGAGAGATATCATAGGAAGTTGATTTCATCAATCAAACTAACGATTTAATTAATTAAACAATCAAGATTGACATGCGAATAATCCATAAGCCAGGAAGACAAAGGTAAAAATTGCTTCTTAAGGGTATTAATGAAACTTTAACGTTTTCCATCCAAAACTTAACGATAAAGGTACTTTTTATCATTTTTTAAAGGTTGTGAGTATTTTTTAAACTTTTTAAAGTTCAGGAATATTATTGAAACGAAACTTTAACGTTTTCCATCCAAAACTTAACGTTAAGGGCATTTTTGAACGTTTTTTTAAATAGAAGAGGTATTTTTGAAATATTTTAAAGTTTAGGGGTATTATTGAAACAAAACCTATAGTTTATGGACATTTTCTATAATTTAACCTCTGTGTGTGTGAAAGTTTAGCTTTATATCGTAGAGTATTTTTCTTTAGAACCTAACATTAGAAACACGGTGTGAATGACTCAAAGAACAAAAAAAAAAAAAAAAACACATATCTTACCCATTTCATCTATGTTTGTGGGACACATCGTGGTCTTTACTATAAAGCATATATAGTTGTTACGTAACCTAAGATGAAATTTACCATTAGAAGTATATATAGTTGTTACGTAAACAAATTTACCATTAGAAGCTAGTAATCGGATGTGAACTTTTACGTTCAAATGATATTGAATTAATTAATTAAGATCGGATTAAGACAATTGGGTTTGGTTTAGATTAGGTTGAATGAAGAAAAAATGGAAAAGAGGTGTGGGTGTGGGTCTGAGTTTCTTTTTGGTGTTTTTTTCTTTGTGTGAAAGTACTAATGAATAGTTGAAGAATAATAATGAAATAAAATCAATTAGCCACACGAGACCCATCGCTTTTGGGACTTTATTGACCCACCATTATTATTTTAGGATGAATGTATTCCATTTCTAAAGAGAGAGGAAAAAAAAAAAAAAAAAACCTACTTCTTAACTCATCATTTTATTAACTCTAGCTTAAGATTCGTTAATTTAATTATATTCTATTCATTGCCGTGCTATGATGGAAGAAGTAACTACTTTTGGACAAGGCTATTTCAAGATTTAAAAAAAAAAAAAAAAAGGAAACAATTATTTATTTTAAGTTAAATTATAAGTTTAGTAACTTTTAGATTTGTGTCTATTTGATATTTGATCTTTAAAAGTATCTACTAGGTCATTGAAATTTCAATTTTATGTCTAATAAGTCTCTGAATTTTAAAAATGTATAATAGATATTTGAACTTTTAATTTCATAGGTCCTTGACATATTTGAAATTTTAAAAAATTAACTTATCTATTAGATATTAATTAATTGAATTTTATGTCTAATAGGACTCAATTTTTAATTTTGTGCCTAGTAGGTTTGTGAATTTTTATAAATGTCGAAATTGGCCAATGACATATTAGACACAAAATTGAAAATTAAGAAACCTATTGGATACAAAATTAAAAGTTTAAAGACTTATTAGACATTTTTTTAAAATTTAAATATCCATTGGACACAAAATTGATATAAACCTAAAAGTTCATAGACTACACTTATAATTTAACTTTTATTTTATTTTACATCTTTTTGAAAAACTTGGTTGGAGAAAAATGAAAGTTAGGTTTGGAGGTTTGACACTCTTTCAATCCCTTCATTTGAATATTTTCAACCACACTTTTTTGTAATTATTCTTTGCTTATCATTTTAACCATCGAACTCGAAACTTTAGTTGTTTGGTATGTGTTTGTGATTTTCATACTCTCATTCATTTTAATGAAAAAGTTGTTTAACGTAAAAAGTGAATGAAAAATTCGTTGATACAAAAAAACCAATTGAATTCTAGATTTAAATGGTTTATTTGAATTGGGTTATGAACTTGTTTGAATCGGTGTAAAATACATATTACTTCTTAATCAGACTTTTTTTTTTAACGAAAAAACCTAACTCAATTTGATGGTTGAGATAATAGGCAATCTAACCCTAGTTAGCCTAAAGATCACATTGAAAGGGATGGGATATGTCCAAAGCTGGCTTCCAATTGCTTCGTTAATTCTACATCTCTGCCCAAAAAAGAAGGAAATTCAACAGTTGAAAATTATTTCTATTTTTTTTTTTAGAAAAAAGAAACTTGACAATTTATAACTATTTCAGATTTGAAGAATATGTAACATAATTAATAAATCTCAATTTGTTTGAGAATGGTTTTCATTCTTAAAGTTTAACCCCATTTTGTATGGTTAACAGTATGGATTGAATTTAGGACTAAAATATGATTTTAGATTGGAAAAGGAAAATAATTGTTACCCAATTTTTAAAAAAATATTTAACAGTAAGGATTAAATCAAAACAGACTTTTTCATTAGGAACCCAAATTAGAAATAGGGAAAAACTGTAGGGTTTTTTTTTTTAGTTAAATAGGGTATAGAAGGCTAGAGCTATAATTTTATCCTTTTTTTAATGACATTAACAGAGTAATTAATGAGTTAATTCTAAAAACCTCCTGAAGCATTTATTTGTTTTGAGAAATTTATTGAGGAACTTTCGATGACATTAACTATATATTACTTAATATTTTTTATGTTCTATTCAATCATTGTGCGTTTTTTTTTTTTTTTTTGAGTTCAATAATTGTGGGTTTCCATTATATAGTAAATTTCATCAATTTATTACAAAAAAGAGGAGCACATCACTATTGATTATATGAAGTACAAATTATACACTTCAAGAATGTATTAATTTCTATATATATATATATATATATATCAATAATAAAAATCAAACAAATATTTTTTAAATTTGAATGTGTTGATCTAGCATATTGAATGTGTTAATGACCACGAGGTTTATGGTTCGAATCCCCCCAACCCCTATTGTACTAAAAAAACAAATAGATATGCAATTTCTAAAATTGGATTTAATAGTTTTATTTTTTTGGATGAATATCTCCAATCTCATTTTTTACATCAATTAATTAAAAAAAATTATTTTTTTACTTATGGGTACAAAATTGGTTGTGCTTTATGTTAATCTCAACTTTTTAAAAAAACTACTAAAGTAATTCGCATGTCAACTTGATCAAGATGTCAGAGGTTCCAATCCCCCCACCTCCATATGTTGTTGAACTTTTAAAAAAATATTTAAAAAAAAAAAAACTTGATAGAAATAATGAGAAACAATATCAATTTGCAACAAATTAATAGTACCCTACAAATAAGTTTAGTATATCAACACATTAATCGACCTTCTTCCAATAAGTATCATGTTAATTTTGTGGAAGATTTATATATATATATATATATATATATACACACATACACGCTAACTTCCAATTTCTTAATTAGCTTGATGTTAGTAATACATTTCATAAATTTTTTCCCTATACTAAATATTTGTCTTTTTTTTTTTTTTAGTTTAACAAATTGTAGGGTAGAGGAGCAAACAATCGACTTTGAGAATGGTAATTAGTGTCTTATCCACTAAGCTAAGCTCGAACTTTACTCAAAATTTGTTGGCAATAAGTTTAATTTGTAATCTATGTACTTTTTTTTTTAAAAATCTCTTATTTTTTGATGTGTTAATTGTCTGCAAGTAATCTAATGTTCCATGCTTGCACATAAGCATAATCGGCTACCATTTTATTTTGGGAAAAGTCATTCATAAGGATCTTGAGGTAAATTTTGTTTCTTTTAGGGACCAACTTAGAAATGTGATGCAATTTCCTTTCGTTTATTAGAAACTATTAATAATTTTGGATGCTTTTAATTAAAATAAAAGTGACTAATGAAGATTGAAAATAATCTTCTATCCATATCAGGTCCAAGTCTCTCAATAACTAGTCCATTGTGGCCCATGAAGCCCTAAAAGTTCGCTCCAAGTGGTTTTTGAAGACCTTGAACCGACCGGTAAAGTTTAATTCATAGTATTAAATAAATATATATAATAATTAACATAAAGAATTACATTTTAATTTCTGAAAATTTTCAATGAATAAAACACATAATTTAAACTAAAACTTAAAAGCCAAATCCAAAAGGCCAATACCAACCAAATTGTCTATAATATATTATATAATAAAGTTTGGCTGGGTTAATTTCTAGCATTCAAAAATGAAATCTTGATCAAATTTGATGATCGTTCATTGATCATTACAGTTTTCCTTTTTAAAAACATAAGCTTTTTTATTTATCATTTTATCCTATGTTTTCAAACTATTAAAAACTTTACTAACATTTCAAGAAGTAAAAACCAACAAAAGAAAAATGTATTATTGAATAAACCCATTGTTTTACTCGACAACCTCTCACGTATATATTTCGAAATTTGACTAAAATATAAAAAAAAAAACATGACAATTAGATTGTTTTTAAGTTCTAAAAACTACAAATAAAGAACAAGATAATTATCAAACTGAGTTCTAAACTCTCGGATTATTTGCTTTTCCAGTGACAGATCGCTTTCATTATTTGATATTAAAACAACGTATGGTAAAATCAATTATTGTTTGATTCAAAAAAAAATGTTAGGTTTTCCTCTTTCTCTCTCTCATAATTTTGCTTAAAAGGTAGTTGAACAGTAACATACTGTTCACAACTCAAAAGCTACATTCAGCTTTGAAAACAAGAGGATAATTGTGAAAGCAAAGGAGATGAATGAATAATGATGTTGAAGGAATATCAATGTAGATAATGTCCAATTTTTTTTGTACCCAAATCTTAGGCAGCCATGGCCATTCTTGAGGCACAAAGGGACATATTCTTGGACCCAGATGCAGCTGTATATGAAATTGAATGAACCTAGCTTTTCTCTCTCTAAAACTTTTTATTAAATTCATGAACCCTTTCTCTTGTTTTTTTCTCTATGACTGAAAGAATCACTCAGCCAGAAAGGAGGAAGGCTAAGAACCACAGGGCAACACAACCAACCTAAAACATTAGGTTGTCTCCAAAATATAAAAGTAAAAACAACAGAAGTGAAATTGAAAAGAAGTGTAAAAGAGGGGGCTTGGTTCCTATAAATCATCAGCACAGCAAATCCAGGATTTTTATGGGAGTGAAAAAGATTTTTTGAATTTTTCCTTGGCTATAATAGGAAATAAGGCATCTTCTTGTAAATAACATGTTAGAGAGCGAGAGATAGAAAGAGAGAGAACATTTTCCAATCTGCAAATGACAAGTCCTAGAGAGTTGCAGCTGCTGTCTAAGCCCTGCAGATGCAGAGACAATAAATTCCACAAGTGTCAAATTAGGCCTAAAATTTACTATTCTAATGAAAGCATTCATTCTCCAGAGAACTGTCACAGTGAAGCTTATTTATAGGTATTGTTTTCTCAATTACCTGTCTCAAATGGGTTTGTGTCAAAAAATTGGAAGATCAAACTGAAAGGGACCACAGTGATTGAACCCACAGGAGGTTCCTATTGCTTATAGTCCTCCCAATAATTCAATGATCCTTCTTCCACTTTAAAACCCACCTAACACATAACAAGGTATGTTTCTCACGTGCGTAAATTTTCTGGTTGAATCTGAAGAAATCAGATTGTAACTAATGGTCCACTAATGTTTGGCTATCGAAAAGGGGTAATCAGATATAGTAAAAAAAATTCAATCAGCAGAGCATAAAATACGAATCCGATAATTCGATTGTCAACTGATGAACTAAAATGTTGGAACAGCGACAAGACATGGAGATTGAAGTAGGGAAATATCTATACTATTGATAATTGTGGTCTCTGTAACATTGAAAACTTTTTGTTGGGGAACCTTTGGGTTGCATCCCTTCAAAAGATGGAATAACTTTTTCATGTGAATAAAAAGAAAGGGAAAAAAAAAAAGCTATAATGAACCAAAATCAGTGAGGGACCTGTCAATTACGTGTCAAGAATCTCCTGGAATCTACTGAAGTCAAATATCCAGGGTTTCTTTTTCTCTCCAGTCTCCATATCATTTCCCTTTTATTTTTTCTTCAATGGACATTATTGCGGGGAAAAATAAACGCTAAAAATTCTACTCAACTCTAGACCTTCTCATCAGGGTCGGAAGATTCTGATCCAGTGTGCTTTAATGCTTTGCTGCTTGTTGAGGAAAAACTACGACGCTCCTTCCCTCCTGGCTTAGATGAGGCATTTCCATACCAGATCATTCCAAGAATTGCAATGGCCATACCTATAATTACTTGTAAGTTGAGGCCCTCTTTCCCAAAGAAAATGAATCCTAACGTCAAGACTAAAATGGTCTTCATATGGCCGAGCACTTGGAATGTCACAGCAGTGAACCTACCAATGCATATGAACTGGCTGAGATTGGTCCCTACCGCAATGGTACATGAAAGGATCAAGAACGTCTGCAAACAAACACACATTGGTAAGAATCAGTTGCCTAGCAAACAACTAGCTTCAAGAAAGTTGTTTGTGTACTTTTGCGGATGAAGTGACACAAAGGAAGTTATCAAATATTTCCATTTTGCGTTATTAAATTAGTATCACCCTGAAAGAAATACCAACACATCATTTGAGATCAAAATTTTTATTAGCAAGATCCATGTAACAGGAATAAGGTTTTCTTGTTTTGAACAGGTGATTCAAGCATACATGTACACATCACAGATTCACAACCAAGGTGAGCTTTGATAATGCAATCCCATACCTCCAACAAGATCCAAACAAACCACTGGATTGTTCATTATACGAGACTTTGTCGATCACAAATGTCTACAAAGATTCAATCTTTCCTTTCCTTTAGAATTGCGGGTTCTTTACACTCTTTTCCAAAGTGAAGACTAAGGAGGAAAATGGGTTTCTTTGCATGCAAAAAATCATCAAAAGAGAGGAAGTTTTGCAGAAAAAATTAAAAGGAAGTTTAATATCATCACTCCTTGGAGTGAAAACCAAAAAGGCTGGAAAGACTTGGTGGGCCTCATTAACAGATTATTTGAAAACTTCAATGGGCCTCCCTATCAGATAAAAGTGAAAGAAATGGCTTGACTTGTACTGTAGTCAGTCATCCAGAGCGATAAGGTGAAAAGCAGAAATAAGTTCTCTCTTGTCTTTTGCTATGATGTTACCCTCAAGAAAGCTTGAACAGGAAGGTCGGTCTGCTAGAAAAGAGATAATAGTGATTGCCAGAAGGCACTTTTCACAGTAATTGGAGGTGAATTTAGATTCATTCGAGTTTCATCTATAAAAAAATTTCATTATCGACCCAGACAAAGCTCAATTAAATGTCCAAACAAAGACAGTGCGTTAAAACCCACGGCAGAATTGATGCTATCCCAAGCCTATGGCAGGTGGACAAAGTTAAGGAACGTTACTCTCTAAGTCTATGAAGTTTGGAAAAACAGTAGAAATTTAAAGCACTAAATGCCCTGATAAACTTCAGGTTTGGTAAAAAGTTTGAAAGCTGTTATTGAAGTTAGGATAAGGAAGATGGAATTTCATTTGTGGCTCAATAATCCCCTTCAAATCATTGGAAACCTCTATCTGTGACTGTGAGGAACATCAGTGCTCACAACGGCATTTCTAAAGAAACAGCAAGAATTTTTCATGGAGCTGAAGGATGAACAGACGGGTATTGTGTGGACCAAAAGAAGGGGGGGGGGGGGGGGGGGGGGGGGGGGCTGGGGCAGACTTTTCTGAAAAAAAAGTTCATTTCAACCAAGCTTAACCAGAAAAATACCTTATATTTCACAGACTCTTCCTCCTGCTCAAGTAGATTTTCAAGATCAATGCAAAAACGTGGAGGAGGATCTATCTTTAGTCAGAGAAGGTTAGAATGAAGACCTTCGAATTTATTTTCTGAAGATAATCTAGACTTGTCATATGACTGATGTTGTAGGGGCGACCCCTATCCAAGAAGATACAAGTCATAAGAACTCTAAAGAGAAAGAGGCTAGGTCTTTTTATTTTTTAGAAAAATGAGGCAAGGGTAGAGATTTGAACCTTTCCTCTGTAACCCATTGAGCAATGAGCGGTTGGATGGGAATTTAAACCTTTGGCCTTTAAAGAGGCTCAGTCTTTTCTTTTCAATCTTTTTTTATAGATGCTCAAACTTCTCTTTGAGAAAGAGGGACAGAGCTTTCAAAGAGGGCTTTCCTCTGTCCAATGAGACTATGAAAACTCCAAGAGACTTGACTCCTCCCCATGATCACAACCTTGCCAATCTGATTGGGAAGAAATTTCTTTAAAAAAAAAAGGTCAACTACTTTGCTTCAATTATCAATCTAGATTCATGTTTGTTTGATCCTTCTCTTTAGGCAAAGGAAATTTCTCATCTCGTTGGCCATTAGGTCATTTTGGTTCTTTTTGTCTCTTATCCAAATATAGAAGTAGCAAGGAGATGATGGCGCCACAATGAAAACAAGTAATGTAGGGAAGCACCCATGGCATGAGATGATCCGTAGGAAATTATGCATCAATACATGCAAATCCACGCTATAAAGTCCTTGGTTGGAAAGAAATAATAGGCATTCAATGATTCTGCAAAAGGATTGTGTAGATGTGTTTGAAATAGCAAAATATCATTGTTCTGGTTGGGTGTCTTTGGACAGAGGTTTTTTCAATGATCATTTCTTGAATCACTAATAATTGGGGTGGTTTTTGATAAATTCCATCGGAATGTTATAACTCAATAATATTGGCTTTGGGTGTGTGCTTTTAGAAGGTTTGCGCTTTAGTAGGATGTCCGTTATAGGATTTCTTTGTAAATTTCTCCATCGCAATCAAGGCATATACACAATTATAAGCAATAACCATTTGCAAGTAGCCACCTTAGAAAAAATGGCAGTTCTTAATTTAACATGCATATAATGAATTTCATATTGAGACTCGGAGTTCATTAGTGGTTTATAGTGGTTAGGATTAAAATCTATCCTATTAATAATAAAGCAACTAAACTGTTGGCTTTTTTAGAAATATTTCAATAATCAATATTTCATTTTTTTAAGGAGTGTCATATCAACTATGGTAGATAGAAAAATAACCATTTTTTAAAACAATAGAAAAGGTTATACAAAAAAAATGAAAAATAACCATTTTTTAAAATAACAATAATAATTTATTTATTTTTTAAAAAAGCCTCTGAAGCTTACCACAGCTCTTCTCAAGTATATCAATAGATATAAGAACTTACCAAGGACATAAAAGTGTATCCGTAGGCATCAACTCTCTTTCCAGTCAACCAGTAGTCCGAAAAAGGCCCAACTAACAGCAAAGAAGCAGCCTGCACTGGAGCGGTATGACCCAATAAGTTGAAGGATCCAAGAGAATATTTTCGCTGGAGGTGATGTACATACTGCACACAAAGAAGAAAGGCCAAGACTCTCTTAGAAGAATAATATTTGGTCCCAGAATGAACCCAAACAATCCCAAATTATCAGTTGCCTTAATTTCACCATGAGACAAAGTGGTAAAAACTAATTCTGTCAAAAATTCAATCATACACCACTACTGTAATCTCAAGATAACCAGAAAATAAATTCAAAACTTTCGATAATTTTATGCAGCAGCACCAATTTAAGATTAATGATGCAGTTACTTACATACTGCTGCAAGGCAGTGCTCCATACTGCCACTATGGCAGCCACAAAACCTTTCATGTTGACACTAACATCAGTGACAGTACAAACTCCAACACCAAGTAGAACTAACAGTATGCTAAGTTTTGTGTCCCTTGAGTATTGCACCTTATCGAAAACAACTTCTAGAAAACAAGATACTGGGATCATACTCAGCTTCGCAATCTGATAATGAGAGAAGAATTACAACCCCATGTCTTAATTCTAAAAATTGAAGGAAGAGCGAACATTTAACAATTAACAAAAAAAATAATACCTGATAGAACCCAACAGAATTCCACATTAAGCTCACATTCATTCCCACGATGGAGAAGTTTGCAAATATAACAAATTTAAGAATGTCAAGGAATGGTAAGTGAGAATCTTGAATATAACCAAGTTGCTTAAGAATAAAAGTCAGCAAGGAGGTTGTGGCAAAATGTAGGCCAGTTAAAGTTGTAGCTGCAACATGAAGTTAAACAAATTAATTAATTTAAAAAAAATATATAAAAAAAGGGTCCAAGTTTGGAACAAAATAAAACTTGTATGAATAATGTTCAGCAAAAAAAGATCACTTCATCCATAACATGAAAACTATGAGACGTGAAACATCCCACGGTTAGAAATGTAAAAGAAAGAATGCTATTTGAATATATTATGAAATTATCATGCGCACCAAAACTGAATCCATATGTGGCCATCAATGCTTTATTGACGATGATTATCCCAACAGATGTGACAACATTGAACATCCATGAGGCAGCATCAAGAGTGGCCTTGTGATCAATCTTGCCCGGTGAAGACATTATAATCTATAGAGTTGTTTTTAATCAGCACTTCAAGTCCTCAATCTTCATTCAAAAGAAAGAAACAGAAGAGCTTGATCTTGATGCTCAACAGTATTATCTGTAGTACAAAATTTACTATCAGCAAAGTACCAATGACTAAAATAAATAAATAAAAGGACAAAGAAGAACCAAGAAAATGCTGTAATATGTAATCAAGATAAGGTTTAACTTATACATATAAAACGACCAGTAGGTGCAGAGGGAAAACAACCTAAATTGGAAGTCAAAATGACAAGTGAAGAAAAATAACTCCTCAGAGTCGACAAAGGAAAACCTCAAATTTTTACAAGAACGTTTCAAATTTATTTACATACAAGAAAACTCAGTAGCTAGACAATCTTGAAAATACAAAACAACAACCAAAAACGAAAACTCCATGTAAGTAATGCACAGGCCAAATTAAGGTGCATATCCTTCTACTAAAGCGCTTTCATTAGCATAGTATTTAAAATTAGGGGATTCAGATGAAATCGTTACGTTTAGGCCATAATTAACTCTTAGACGAATGTATAAGCATAATATATAAATATTAAAAAGTAAGAAAAAATGTCCACAAAAGAGTCCAAAACCATCCCAACAGAAATTCAAGCTAAAACAACAGAATCTTTCAACAAGAAGCCGGATTGGATTTATTTAAAAAATAAATTAAAAGTGGAAAAAATATTCAAGAGCCGAAGAACAAAATCAACGGGTAAGGAAACCGAATTTCATGCAGAGATTGAACAAATCGATCAGTAGATCCTCACTTTCCACTGAATACAAAAAAAGCAAACCAACAAACATACAATCAACAACAACAACGACATCAAAATTAAAGCAAAACGCACGTTAAATTAGATCCCCTTCTCCGAGACTCCGCAAGAATCAGGAAGAATAGGTTAATGGAATTTTGAATCGAAGGACAGACTCCGGAAGAACAAAATTCAACAAATAAAGAAGAATCAAAGACGTTTCGTTGTGATTCGCTGGAAAAGGACTTTTCCCCGTAAACAAACAAAAAGCAGGCGAGAAAGAAAGAACGGGTCAAAACTGTGAAAGGTCGAGGTAACTACGAACCTTTGAAATGAAGAGGAGGAAGAAGACGAGAAATAAAAAGGAGTTGAAAAGCAGAAGAAACGCCCCAAGATTGCCGCCATTAAATGCTGGAAAATGGCAGAGAATGTTTAACGATTGAATTGGAAGAGACATTGTCCAATTCTATTAAATTCTTCTTCCTTCTTCTCTCCACTAACGACAACCAGCAGACTCCCATTGATAACAGACACTGCTTTTCATTTTACTCTTTTTCTTTTTCTTTTTTAATTCTATTTAATTTCATTTATGCAAATATACAAATATAAAGTAACTCCCGAAACGATTATATTAAAGAGTTTTTTTTTTTAACAGTTGTTTTCATAATAATTATATCATTTACGATTTACCACAATTATTTATTTACTAATATATAATAATTTAGCCATCAACTGTTTTGGGCATGAGTTTGAATCTTCAAAAAAAATAAAAAATAAAAAATGATTCAGAAAAATAAATTTTAATCTTTTAAAAAAATCTCATTCTTTGTAATTGATCTAAACTCTAAGCCCGAATTTGATAACATTTGGGCCATGTTTGATAATTTTATGACTAATTTAATAATTATTTGATTTTTAGTTTTTAGTTTTTAAAATTAAGCTTATAAATATTTCTACCTATGAATTTTTATGTGTTGCTTAATTACTTTTTACATATTTTTTCAAAAACCAAACCAAATTAAAAAAGAAAAAAAAATTGGCCCCGTTTGATAACCATTTGGTTTTTAGTTTTTGGTTTTTGAAAATTAAGCTTGTTTTCTCTCAATTTCTCTACAATGGTTTTCATCTCCCTTAAGAAAGCATTTGAATTTTTAGCTAAATTCTAAAAACAAAAACAAATTTTTGAAAACTACTTTTTTTAGTTTTCAAAACATGCCTTGGTTTTTGAAAACATAGGTAAAATGTAGATAACAAAACAAGTAAATCCAAGGGTGGGAGTAGTATTTATAGGCTTAATTTTCAAAAACCAAAAACCAAATGGTTATCAAATGGAGCCTTAAAAACTTGTTTTTGTTTTTGAAATTTAGCTAGAAACTCAAATGTTTCCTTAAGAAATATGGAAACAATTATATAGAAAATGAAAACCATTGTAGATAAATTGTGAAAAAATAAACACAATTTTCAAAAACCAAATAGTTATCAGGCAGAATCTTAAGCCCCGTTTGATAACCATTTGGTTTTTGGTTTTTAAAAATTAAGCCTATAAATACTACTCCCACCTATGGTTTTACTTGTTTTGTCATATACTTTTTGCCTATGTTTTCAAAAATCAAGCCATGTTTTGAAAACTAAAAAAAGTAGTTTTCAAAATCTTGTTTTTATTTTTAGAATATGGCTAAGAATTCAAATACTTCCTTAAGGGAGATGAAAACCATTGTAAAGAAATTAGGAGAAAACAAACTTAATTTTCAAAAACCAAAAACCAGTTATCAAACGTGGCCTTAGTTTTTGGTTTTTGAAAATTGTGCTTGTTTTCTAATAATTTATTTTTAATGGATTTCATCATTCTTAAGAAAGGCTTGGTTTTTTAATAGTATTTATAGCCTTACCTTTTAAAAATAAAAAATCAAATGGTTATTAAACGGGACCTTAGTTTTTTGTTTTTTAAAGTCTAAAATTTACCTTTTACATAAACGAAAATATTAAAACCTAAATCTTAAACTCTAAACTAAACAAAACCAAAGGTATCTCATGCCTAGCAAAACTAATGCAGTTATCATACATTAAAAAAATATATTTTATTGTGATGAAGAAAAAGACTTTTAAAGTTATATGTTAGTTGAGCTGTCGAGAAAAAAAAACATATTAGTATCTAAATACATAGCTTGAAGAATTAATGGAAGGGGAAGAGAAAAAGAAAAAAAAAACGAACCTTTGGTTGAAAAGCAAGAAGAAAGTGAGAATTGGGATGCAACAAACCCATGTAAATGTAGAGAGATGAAAAACCCTAAATCAAATCAAGTAAATATATAAAAAGATGAAAAACCCATAACCAAACCAAGTACATATAGTAAATATGGAATCATAATGCAAAGCAAATAAATATATTAGATCTAATAGATTTTAAATTAAAAAATTAAAAAAAAAAAAGACTGTCAAGAAAATAATTTAAAATATATCAAAATGGAAAAAATAAAATCAAATCAAATGAAATCACCCCATGCCTCGATCAATTTTTTTTAGGGCGCTTCGATTAATTTTAAATACTTACTTATTTGTAAATAAAAATAAATAAGGCCTTATAAGTGAAATTAAAAACAAAAAAACAAAACAAATTTTTTTTTTTTTGGTTTATGAATTTTGGTTTGGAGTTTGAAAATGTTTTTTTAAAAAAGTAGATGATGAAATAAGAAAATAGATATGAAAGTAGTGTTTATAAACTTAATTTTTTAAAACATAAAATAATAAATAAATTTAAAAAATTTTACCTTTGACCATATAAATTTTAGGAGGTCAATCAAAGCTTATTTTAAAGATTCAATTTCATCAAATTGAATATAAAGTTTAAAATTATATTAGATTCTTGTTGCATTTACATATCGATTTTAACAAACCTTTTTTTCCCTCGAAATAATCTACTTTTAAAGACAATCAAACCTTAGTAAATCAATATACGAAATCAATATCAAAAAAACCTAATACACAATATCGACTAAATATATCTTCCATACTCACCAGTTTCTACGAAATTTAAGCTTCAAAGTTGAATTTTTATAACGTCACATCAATTTCGTACTATGAAGCTATTTGTAATTCATGAAATGCATGTCAATATATTTTTTGAACGATTATTCACACACAATCTTAATAAAAGGTACAAATGAAACACGGGCTGGGGGTTTGCAGTGGGGAGAAATAAACAAAAATTAGGTATTTTTAGGTAAATACAAAATTAGGTTGAGCTGACTGTTTCGCAACAAGGTAACAGGGATTACTTTTATTTTATTTTATTAGCAATGAGATTACTTTTATTATAAAAAAAAAAAAGAAGAAAGTGGGGTTATTTTAAATAAATAATGCCCATAAGTTGGTAGTTCAACACTAGAAATTCAAATTTTAATTCTATAAATAAATATCCATTTTAGGAGATTGAAAAACTCATGGCGGTTGGAGATATGTGACATCAATTTGAGATATTTCTTTAAATCAAATGGTATTCAAGTGCAAGTAGAGATGTCCACGGAGTGGGAATGGAAATGGCTTTTTCGTCTCCATTTTATTTTCTATTCTTACGAAATTCCCCATTTAATTTTGTGGGTATTGAGATGAGGATTCTTGCAGTAAATTATTATATGTTTAATTTTTTTAAAAAAATTAATTAAATAATTTTTAAAGAAAATTTTCATATAAATAATTAATTGTCCACTATGAATTCTCATTTAAATGGTTAATTTCTCATGAAAAATTCTTAAACTTCTTAAATGAAACAAACTAATATTTCATATTAAGTTGTTAATGGTTCATACAATATCTCATATGTTACTAAACAATTAATAAAACCTTAAATTTTAAGATTACAATTCATAATCAAAAGCAATTCAAACATATACATGTGTTTGTATGTATGTGTGTGTGTGTATATATATATATATATATATATATATATATATATATATATATATATATATATATATATATATATATATATATATATATATATATATATATATATTAAAAACTAATAATAAAACCCCATCTCTTGTCCCCGTCTCCATCCTTGTTTAGCTCGCGGGGATTTTTCCCCCCACTCTCTGTCTCCCTCCTCCATTCCTCACATAAACGGAAATTCTCCAGGGACCTGCCCTCGTGAGAAAAATGGACATCTCTAAGAGTAAGGATGAAAAAAAACAAAAAATCAATCGATCAAATCCTATCATTGTATTTTTTCTTAGATTCATATTTTTTATCCACTTATAATTCAAGCCATAATATATTTTTAGTTAAATTACAAGTTTAGTCTTTGAACTTTCATATTTGTGTATACTTGGTCCTAAACTTTAAAAAGTGTCTAATAGGTCCCCGATATTTCAATTTTATGTTAAATATATCTTTGAACTTTAAAAAGTGTCGAATATATCCTTAAATTTTAAATGTTGTGTCCAATAAGTCTTTGAAATTTCAATTTTGTGTCTTAATAGGTCTTTGACCTATTTGACATTTTTTAATTTTCCTGAACTTACCAGACACAAAATTAAAAGTTTAATATCCTATTGACATAAAATTCAATTTTATATCTAATAAATTAGCTAATTAAAAAAATTGAATATTTTAGGGATTTATTGACACAAAATTGAAAGTTCGGGACCTATTAGACATTTTAAAAGTTTCGGGACCAAATAGACATAAACCTGAAAGTTCATGACCTATTAGACATTTCTAAAGTTTAGGGCTAAATAGACACCGATCTAAAAGTTCAGAGACTAAATTTGTAATTTAACTTATATTTTTCAATTTACAATCTACTTATATATATATTAAAAATAAATAAATACTCATAATTTTTTTGGTAAATAAAATAATATTTGAGATATTAAATGCTCTAGTATTGATACTTAAACTCTCATGTTTATTTGATACTTAAACTTTTGTCTTAGAGGGGGAATGAGTTCAATCTATGGTTACCACCTACCTAAGATTTAATATCCTACATGTTTCTTGGCAACCAAATGTAGTAGGTTTAGATTGATGTCCCGTGAAATTGGTCGATGTGTGTGTAAGTTGGCCCAGACACTCACGAATAAAAATATATATGATAAGCCTTAAAATTAAGGCTTATTTAAGTCCCAAATGCTCGAAAAATTCTTGTTTGTCCTAAGATTAATTGAAAATAGTGGAAGATTGTTTGAAATTAAGGAAGAATTGATTGTGATAGCAATTGGAAGAAAATTCTAAGTAATTTGATTCTTTTTGCAGAAATTCGGGAAATTGCTAAATCAGATTGCTAAACCCGATTTGGCAATCCTGGGCAGAGAATATATGAAAATTTCATACCCGCGTGAATGACGAAACCCATATATGGGAAGATCAATTTCCTCCTGATTTGATGGAATTGGAGCACGAAATTTGGACAATCTTCAACCTTAATGGAGGCATATAAATGGGGAAGAAGAATTGGAGCTAAGCATCGGGATTGGGGAGCAATTTTAGACATCAAGTTCGTGGGTTTTGTGCGAAGAAACCCATATATGGGAAGAACAATTTTCGCACGAATCAAGGGATTGGAGCGTGATTTTTGGCAGATTTGAACCCTAAGAAGATCTACAAAAGAGGGGGGAAGAAGCTCGAAGAAGAAGTTCGGATTTCCTGGGTCGATTTCAAGATTAAGTTCGTGGGTTTTTCAGTTTTTTTACACCCTCTGTTTTTCGAATTCCTGCTGTTTTTGACCAAATTGATTCAAGTTCTGTCACGATTTTCCTTCAAGCTTGTATTACAGAACATTGTTGAACTATTTCTATTCTCATTTTGAAGTATTTTGGATTTAAGTTCAAGTTTAATTCAAGTTGTTTTGTGGGTATTTGTTCTAAAACCATACTCTGGTTTTTTTTTTTTTTTCGTTCTTCTTCACCGAGGGCTGTTTTGCAGTGTTATCGAAATTTCTTGCTTATGTGATGAATGTTTGTAGGGATTATCTCTTTATTCTAAGTGGAATTCAAGTATGAACTAAGTTGAGGGGAAATCCATTTTCATTATCAAGTTCTTTAAACTTTCTTCTTGATTCTATTTTTGGATTGATTGTTCAATTTAATTTCTGCATCTTTCTTCAATTTATCCAGTCCGATTTGAGAGTTTCTTGAATCGTTAAGATCAATTGTTCCCTAAAAGTGGAGGAGACTTAATCGATTGGATAGGAAGGAGTGCGTTAGTCATTGAATTGAAATTCTGTTTCCAGCCTCTGTTTTTCTTCTTCAATTTAACTTCTGTGAAAAGGGTGCTGTTATTCAACTTATGCTTGTGGGAAGAATATGGCAGAAGGAAGGAGATAAAAAAATTACTTAGTTGCCCTTGAAGTTTTGGCTTAATTTCCATTAATTATCCTTGCTTGAATTTCTAGTAATAGCCAAAATTCATTTTACAAATTACTGTTTTAATTATTTAATTTACACACTTTTACCATGAACTTTTTCTCAATAATTAGTTTTAGGATTTTTATTTTTAATATGAGCTAAAACTTTTTAGGGGGTTCAAAAATGTGAATTCCCTAAGAAGTAAATGTAGCCAAAATTCCAATGAAAACCAAGCCTACATCTCAATTGTTTGCTTGTGTTGATTAAAATTCCGTTGAGATCCTAGATTGATCAACTAGGGTATCAACTCAAGCTTAGATCTAATACCGACGGGGTTAGTGAAAAGCGGATTTCACACACGTGATGGAGAAAAAGAGCTTAGACATAAGCCAATTCCTTACCCTAGACATAGGGATTAAGGACTCCAAAACCCATAAAATTGTGAGCCAAATTATCTAAGATAGAGGGACTATAGACATATAGGTCTTTCACTTAGCCTCCTAAAAACCTAAATTCAAGGAAAATAGGAGATGCAATTTTGGTTTACAATTGAGTGTGGAGTAGGTTGGAATTGCAATTTTGGATTGCAATTACAACTTAGGGCAATGACATTCACAAGAACATAATTGTTTCCCTCCCCCAAACTTAAACTGGTCGATGTCCTCATTGACACTTGAATTATTGGGATATGCAGAGGACTTAGAAGAACTTAGTGTTTCTATCTGAAGTATGTATTAATTTAAGCCTAACTGGATGTGATCAAAAGTGTTAACTGAATGCAAAATTAGTACTAACCTAGTCGAACAGGTTGGTGGGAGATATTTAATGAAAATGGGTGTTCCCACCTCATCATCGAAGTTTAGTTTTTTTTTTTTTTTTTTTTTTTTTTGAAATTCCTAGCAGCTGTTACAACAACATACTATTACAATAACATAATACTACAATGACATACTGTTACAACAAAATAATATTACAACAACATACTAGTACAAAGACATAATATTACAACGGTAGTATTACAAAACTCACCCCCCCAAACTTAAGTGAGTCAATGTCCCCATTGATTAAGAACTAGAAGTACAGGGGTTGGGGTACATAGTTGGGTCACTTAACATGCTAAGCATCGAAGCTAAACTCTCCTAAGTTCATTAGATGGGATAAACACAAGGAAAGTTTGGGTTCGAATGTTTTATGGAGAAAAAGAATTTATCAAGTTTTATGATTTTGAAGCTCAAAGCTATGTGTGAAAGCATTTGAAAGTTGAGAAAACTCTAGGTATCATCATTAAGAGCTTTTTAACAAAACGCCAAAGAAAACAGTTTGCAAACTTGTTTTGAAACATTATTTTTATGGCATGCTTGTGCGAGGAATAGATTTTTTTTTTATTTATAATTTTTCAGAATTCATGAAAGCAATTAAACTAAATAAGCATAAAAGAACTTAACTAAACCTTAAACAAAAAACATAACAATTAACAAAGCTAGAAAGATAGGTTAAAGAGAGACTCCCCTATGCAGAGAAAAATGTGTTGTTGCCATTACTGTCCTCGGGGTTGTTGGATTTTTTTGACAAAGAATTCTCCTGAAATTGCAATTGCAATTTTGCTTTCGCAATTGCAACTACAACTTATTCCTCCCGCTCTTTCTTCTTATATTTTCCTGAAACTCAAGAGTAGAGCATCAGAAAGTTCACACAGTTTTTCTCAATGCAAAGTTACTTTTTGGAAATTCTAATTTTTGAACTCAAAGTTGATTCATCAAACTCCCAGGTAAATCCCCAGGTAGAGGTGTTGATCGGTGTTCACGCAAGCGCACGCGATCGAAGTAATATAAAATGGTATCTGAGTACCAAGTATCGAATCCCACAGGGAACGGAGTAACAAAGACTTTGTTTTGCAAAAGTGTAAGGCAAATTGCAAGTTTGAAAAGTAAAAATGCAAAAATCAAGTTGTTGGTGGAAAATTGAAATTGCTAATTCAATTGCTATTCCAGAATGACAATGTTGGAAATAACAGAAATTGCTACTCCAATTGCTAATCCAGAATGGCAATGTGCGAAAGACTAAAATTGCAGAATTAAATTGCTAATCTAAATTGGCAATGTGAAATGGCAATATAAATGAACTTAAGAATGAAATGATAAAGGATGGGGCTCAAGAATGTCATTGCCCTAAGTCGTAATTGCAAACCAAAATTGCAATTCCAACCTACTCCACACTCAATTGTAAACCAAAATTGCATCTCCTATTACCTCAAAATTGGGTTTTTTAGGAGGCTAAGTGGGGGCTCTATATGTCTATAGTCCCTCCATCATAGATGATTTTGGCTCACAATTTTATGGGTCTTGGAGTCCTTAATCCCTATGTCTAGGGTAAGGAATGGCTTATGTCTAAGCTCTTTTACTCCATTACTTGTGTGAAATCCGCTTGTCACTAACCCTGTCGGTATTAGATCTAAGCTTGAGTTGAAACCCTAGTTGATCAATCTAGGATCTCAACGAAAATTAAATCAACACAAGCAAACAATTGAGATGTAGGCTTGGTTTTTCTTGGAATTTTGGCTACATTTACTTCTTAGGGAATTCACATCCTTGAACCCCTTAAGAAGTTTAGCTCATATTTTTAATGAAAAACATGAAACTAATTTTAAAGGAAGATTTCATAATGAAAATTAATTAAAAGAAAGCAACTTATGAATGGTAAATTGGGTTTTCCTAGAATTTCAAACAAAAATGCATAATTGAAATGAAATTAAAATGGCAAGGGTAATTAAGTAAATTTCCTTTCTTCTCCTTCCTTGCCTTGACTTTCTACCAACTTAAAATAAAACATGCTTACAGTAGCTAAAAATGAAGAAGAAAAAAAAAAAAAAAAAGCAGAAAAAAGAAAAACAGAGGAAGGAAACTATATTAAAAAAAACCATGAAATTAATTCAAGAAAATGCCTAAAAAAACTGAATTAAAACTTTAACTTCTTCACTTGAATTGGATGGGATAAATTGAAGGAAAACACAACTACATTGCAGCAATAACAACACAAAAACAGAAACGAAAAAGTGCATAAAGTGCAGAAAACAGAACGAAAACGGGCTCCAAAACGTCCTCCAATTCGCCTCCAAATTTACTCTTTTTCACTTGAATTGGACTAGAAGGATTGAAGGACAATTGGAGCTACATTGCATCAGAATTTTGGTAAAAAAAATAGCAGAAAAATGCAGAAAACAGAGGCCAAAACTGTGACGAAAACCCACGAGCAAAACTCCCAAAAATGCCTCCGAAATTGACTTCTTTTGCTCCTCCTCTTCTTCCCTATTTATAGGACTTCATTAGGGTTGAAGAGTGCCCAAAAATCGTGCTTAATTTCCTCTAAATCGGGCTTTAATTGAAGAATCTCAAAATGGGTTTAATGCAAAATTCTTTCCTTTTTTAAAACTCAAAAACCCACGAAAATTGGTCCTTCAAATCGCCCTCAAAATCCAATTAATGGCTCCTCTTCTTCTTCCTTATTTGTAGGCATTCATTAGGGTTGAAGATTGCCCAAAAATCGTGCTTCAATTCCCTTGATTCGTGCAAAATCTTTGCTTCGTTCGCGCTTAACATTTCTGCCCAGAAAACAGATTGCCAGTCAGATTGCTAAACCGGCGAATTGGCAATTGGTTTGGCAATTCCATTAACATTTCTGCCCAGAAAACAGATTGCCAGTCAGATTGCTAAACCGGCGAATTGGCAATTAGTTTGGCAATTCCTGCAAAATAATCACAATTTTTAGAAATCTTTTCCAATTGCTACCATATTTCATTATTTCTTTCTTTCAACAATTTTTCACCATTTTTCCATTAATATTAGGACAAACAAGCGTTCTTTCGAGCAATTTAGGATTTAAATAAGCCTTAATTTCACGGCTTATCAGGTGTTCCCTTAGCGGTCAACTTAAGTACCTCAGCCTAGACAGGATTTTCCTTAGACAGAGCTTTTCTAAATCAAACTTCTTCATTCATATTGGAATTTCAAAAATTGAAAGTTTCTCTCTCTCTTTTTTTTTTTTTTTTTACTCAAAATTGATCAGGGAGATCGATCCTTCATTCCTCCTTCGGTTTTCTCCCTAATAAAGCTTGACTTTTTAACCATTGGCCTTGACATTGTTGCCTTGTCCATCTTGTAAATCCACAACTCCATGTCGAATCATCACAGGTCCTGACCACTTCTACTTCAGTTTTGTATTGAAGAGCTTCCATTGGTAGTTGAACAATAGCGCTGGTTGTACTTCCATCAAGTTTCAGATTCCCTGATGGTGCCAATTCATCTTCTCTTTTGAAGTCTTTTTCCTCTTTTGATTGCTCTTGAAACTCATACAATTGCGAATATTCTTCGATCTCGACCCTTGAACATTCTTCTATTTCCCCTGGGTATCTTAATGCATTGAGTACATTGAACTTGATTTCCTGGTCATTTACTCGCATCGTGAGTTCTCCTTTTTCGACATCAATCAGAGTTCTGCCGGTTGCTAAAAATGGTCGCCCTAGGATTATCGGGACGTCTCGATCTGCTTCACAATCCAAGATTATGAAATCGGCTGGGAATACAAACTTGTTGACCCTTACCAGCACATCTTCTATTTTTCCAATGGGGTGTGCAATTGACCTGTCTGCCAATTGTAGGGTTACTGTGGTGGGACGAGCCTCGCCTATCCCTAATCTCCTGAAAACTGATAAAGGCATCAAGTTGATGCTGGACCCTAAATCACATAAGGCTTGCCCGACGTTTATCTCTCCGATCATGCATGGTATTGTGAAACTCCCAGGGTTCTTCAACTTGGGTGGTACCTTGCTTTTCAGTAATGCACTACAATTCTTTGTCAACACCACTGTTTCAAACTCTCCTAGTCTCATTTTCTTTGTCAAGATGTCCTTGAGAAATTTAACATAATTTGGCATTTGCTCAAGTGCCTCCACTAACGGAATGTTAATGTGGAGTTGCTTGAGAATGTCCAAAAATTTGTTAAAGTGGGTATCTTGATTTTTCTTTTTGAGTCTTTGAGGAAACGGTGGTGGTGGTCTATAGATTGGTACATGGTCCTTTGCTTTAAAGGTCTTGTTGTTGGCTTCTACCTCATTGGTGTTCGTTTTTTCTTCTTCCGCATTGTCTTTGGCCTTCCTTTTCTCTTTCTCTGCAATTTCCTTTCCTCTTCTGCAGTGTTACTGGGGATTACTTCTTCCACTTCTTGTGGCATCTTTGGTCCTTCATAGTTGAGCCCGCTGCGTAAAGTGATTGCCTTGCAGTGTTCTTTCCCTTCTCTTTGAGGATTCTCTGTTGTGCTCGGTAATGTCCCTTGAGGTCGGTATTTCAACTCATTCGCCAACTGCCCCACATGCATTTCTAAACTTCGTAGTAAAGCTGCCTGACTTTGGATAATGGCATCATTCTTAGCCATGTTTGCTTCATTTTTGGCCATATATTCTCTCATCAAGGCTTCTAATGATGAATTGTGTATTGCAGGTTGAGCTTGTGGTTGTGCCACATTCTTTTGCACATAAGATTGCTGTTGGGAATTGCTAAATCCTGGCGGTCCTCCTGGCTTTCCATATGAATTGGCATTAGATGTGCTTGCACCCTGCCCTCCCCATGAGAAATTGGGATGCTGCCTCCATCCAGGGTTGTATGTATTGGAATAAGGGTTTGCCCTGAGTTGTCCTACATGACAGACATAAGTCGGATTGTAAGGGCAATTTTCAGCAATATGATTATCATTGCAATAAATACAAGGTGGAGTAGAAATTTGATTAATGGAAGCTATTGGGGCCTGGTTCCCCAAAGTTAAGGATTTTAAGGTGTTGTTCATCGCTGAAATTTGTGCACTCAAAGCTGCAATTGCATGCACTTCGTGCATTCCTGCAACATTCCGAGTGTTGCTTGGCTCTTCTTCTCCCCATTGGCTATTGTTGGACACCATGGCATCCAAGATTTCATTTGCCTCGTTCACTGTTTTCTTGAGTAGAGATCCGTTGGCAGATGCATTGACTAGAGTCTTCGAAGCTTGTGTCAGACCATTGTAGAAGTGCTCGATCAACAGGCATGCTGGCAATCCGTGGTGTGGACATTTCCTCACTAGCTTCTTAAAACGCTCCCATGCAACATCTACTCCTTCATTTATTCCTTGCCTGAAGGTGATGATTTCCCCTCTAATTTGTGCATTCTTTGTCGGTGGGAAATACTTCAGAAGGAACTTTTCTGCAAGTTCGTCCTAGGTTGTGATCGAGTCTGGGGGAAATGAGTCAAGCCATGCCTCTGCATTTCCCTGTAAAGAAAAAGGGAACAATTTCAGCCTCAATGTGTCATTAGAAACTCCCGTCAATTTGAATGAATTGCAGATTCTCAGAAAAGTCTTTATGTGCTTGTGTGGATTTTCATTCGGCAATCCAGCAAATTGTCCTATCGTATTCAACATCTGGAACATCACGGGCTTTAGTTCAAAATGATTTGCTTCTATGATTGGTTCTGCAATCCCGGTGTTCAGATTTTGGAATGTAGCAGCTGCATAATCCCTGATAGCTCTGTTCCTTTCTTCTGCAATAAATATGGGATTTTGCATAAGATTTGCTTGCTGCTGAGCATTGTTGTTCATTCCATTGTTTTGGCCCTGATTGCCAAGTGGATTAACTCGAGGTCCATCTTCCGGTCGATCCATGAGTGGTTCATGCAAACAAGTCTCCACAGATTTCTCTCGGGTGTTCAACTCGCGTTGTTCCTGTTTCTTCCTCCTTTGCTGCCTACGGCGCCGGTGGAATGTTCTCTCTATCTCAGGATCTAGCTCAAAGAAATGAGGCTCTTTTCGCATACACTGGATCTACCCTGCAATGTTGCAAGTGAAATTCTGCCCTCCTGCAATAGAAAGAGAAATTGCAACTTTGTCTTACAATTTTTGCTAAAAACAAAATTTTTGTTAAAAACTCTGTTCCCCGGCAACGGCTCCAAAAACATAATTGATCGGTGGTCACGCAAGCGCACGCGATCGAAGTAATATAAAATGGTATCTGAGTACCAAGTATCGAATCCCACAGGAAACGGAGTAACAAAATTATTGTAAAGCAAAAGTGTAAGGAAAATTGCAACTAGAAAACTAAAATGCAAAAATGATGTTGGGTTGGTGTGTTGGTGAAAAACAAAAATTGCAGAATCTAATTGCAGAATCTAAAATGACAATAATTGAAAGAACAGAAATTGCCGAATTGAATTGCAGAATCTAAATTGGCAATAAGCGAAATGACCAAAAATTGCAGAATTAAATTGCAGAATCTAAATTGGCAAGATTGGATAGCAAATTAGATAAACTTAGAAAATGAAATGATAAAGGATGGGGCTCAAGAATGTCATTGCCCTAAGTCGTAATTGCAAACCAAAATTACAATTCCAACCTACTCCACACTCAATTGTAAACCAAAATTGCATCTCCTATTTACCTTGAATTTAGGTTTTTAGGAGGCTAAGTGAGAGACCTATATGTCTATAGTCCCTCTATCTTAGATCAATTGGCTCCACAATTTTATGGGTCTTGGAGTCCTTAATCCCTATGTCTAGGGTAAGGAATGGCTTATGTCTAAGCTCTTTTTCTCCATTACTTGTGTGAAATCCACTTATCCCTAACCCTGTCGGTATTAGATCTAAGCTTGAGTTAATACCCTAGTTGATCAATCTAGGATCTTAACGGAAATATATTCAACACAAGCAAACAATTGAGATGTAAGCTTGGTTTTTATTGAACTTTTGACTACAATTACTTCTTAGGGAATTCACATCCTTGAACCCCCTAAGAAGCTTTAGCTCATATTAAAAATAAAAATCCTAAAACTAATTATTGAGAAAAAGTTCATGGTAAAAGTGTGTAAATTAAATAATTAAAACAGTAATTTGTAAAATGAATTTTTGGCTATTACTAGGAATTCAAGCAAGGATAATTAATGGAAATTAAGCCAAGACATCAAGGGCAACTAAGTAAAATTTTTTAATCTCCTTCATTCTGCCATATCCTTCCCACAAGCATAAGTTGAATAACAGCACCCTTTTCACAGAAGTTAAATTGAAGAAGAAAAACAGAGGCTGGAAACATAATTTCAATTCAATGACTAACGCACTCCTTCCTATCCAATCGATTAAATCTCCTCCACTTTTAGGGAACAATTGATCTTAACGATTCAAGAAACTCTCGAATCGGACTGGATAAATTGAAGAAAGATGCAGAAATTAAATTGAATAATCAATCCAAAGATAGAATCAAGAAGAAAGTTTAAAGAACTTGATAATGAAAATGTATTTTCCCTCAACTTAGTTCATACTTGAATTCCACTTAGAATAAAGAGATAATCCCTACAAACATTCATCACATAAGCAAGAAATTTCGATAACACTGCAAAACAGCCCTCGGTGAAGAAGAACGAAAAAAAAAAAGTATGGGTTTTAGAACAAATACCCACAAAACAACTTGAATTAAACTTGAACTTAAATCCAAAATACTTCAAACTGAGAATAAAAATAGCTCAACAACATTTCTGTAATACAAACTTGAAGAAAAACCGAATAGAACTTGAATAAATTGGCCCAAAACAGCAGGAATTTGAAAAACAGAGAGTGCGAAAAAAAATAAAAACCCACGAACTTAATCCTTGAAATCGACCGAGGAATTCCGAACGAACCCTTCGAGCTTCTTCCCCCCTATTTTGTAGATCTTCTTAGGGTTCAAATCAGCCAAAAATCGCGCTCCAATCCCATGATTCGTGCGGAAATCGCTCTTCCCATATATGGGTTTCGTCATTCACGCTGATAATAAGTTTCCATATATTCTCTGCCCAGGATTGCCAAATCGGTTTTAGCAATCTGATTTAGCAATTTCCAGAATTTCTGCAAAAAGAATCAAGTTACTTAGAATTCTCTTCCAATTGCTATCACATTCAATTCTTCCTTAATTTCAAACAATCTTCCACTATTTTCAATTAATCCTAGGACAAACACTAATATTTTGAGCACTTGGGACTTAAATAAGCCTTAATTCTAAGGCTTATCAATATACATATCCCCTCCCTTCCCCCCAAAATTTATAATCATGAACCATTGTCACTAGTCTATCATTGACCTTAACATATCTTTTGTATTGCTTACTTTATAAGTATATGTACATAACATATGTCCCAACCAGAATATAGTTTAATTAGTCAAATATCAGTGGCAGTTTGAGCATAGCTCAACTGGTCAAAACATAATTCATCAACCAAAGGGTCAAAGGTATTAATTCTCTTACCTGAGTTACCTTCATATATTGTTGAACTAAAAAAAAAAAGGTTAAATGTTAATAACTTCTTTCAACTCTGACTACTAGAACTCTAAAGGCGAAACATACTTTTGAAGGATTTTGTCAACACCTCACTCCCTGACTGCTCAAACTCTAAAGGCAAAATATTATCTTGATGCAACTTTCTCAATACAAATGCAGGGAGAAGATAACCATATGTGTAGAGAAGTATTATTTGGGGTAGAGAGCTAGCCATAAAAGGAGGACGTTCGAGAATATGAGATAGGAGTTTGATAGATATCTATTACGATAAATGAATTCCACGTGAGAACTTTCAGGGTTAGTTCTATCATTCTATGCCCATACCTCTCACAAATTACAAGGTTTGCAACTTGCTAAATAGCTAGTGAGACAATGTAGGAGAGGGATTGTTCATAATATCTTTTTTACAAAAGATGCAACCATAATTTTTTAGCATTGTGGCCTTCTTAATTAAAACGACATTGAAGAAAGGTTCTTATGGCACTATGACAATAGGAGAACCTACTTAGTGAAAAGTGGTGACTCTAGTGGGTGTGGCAATAAAAATAGTGAAAAAAAATCGCGAATCTTCGATGTCATCTAGTACTTGCATAGTTAGTGGCGGGTCAATAACTTTATGTCGAGAGACTTGATATATTTTGATATTAGTTTGTTCAATAGAAAATATGACTGATATTTTTATTAGGTTAAAATACTATTTTGATTCCTTCACTTTGAGTCTTGTTCCATTTTAGTTAAGGTACTTTTAAATGTCCAAATTTAGTGTCTGTTTAGCATAGACTAATGCCCCAAGAAAGGTATAATCTTATTCTTGGCAATAGAAATTGGATAGACCTTTATGGGCTAAAATTAACTATAAAGTAATTTGGCAATCGATTAAAGGAGAGGAAGTTTATGAAAATGAATTTCAATTCATAATAGGTGAAATCAGGAATTTGTGGAGCAAGAAATCGATCGAGAGAGAGTTCTCCTTAGTCCTTACTAGTCGTGGCCGAAACAAAGTAGCCAACGGTCTTATCACTCAAAGACAAAAACACAAAAACTTAGGCTCGAAGTTAGAATCTTCGCCCTCTGTGTAATATAAAATAGGAACTCAACTAACAAAAGTGCTTAACTTCACTACTCGTTAAAAGTCGTGGTAAATTACAAATATGACCCTTAAAATCTTAAAAGTTTTAATTTGATTTTTTTTGAATTCAACGACATTTGAAGTGGAGGGATTCAAACATTTAACTACTTGGTCGAAGATATATGCCAATTACTGCTACACTATGCTCACTTTAGCGACTTGATTCTTACACTTTAGTCAAACTTTACACATTGTTCTCGTTGTTACTATAATGATACATATTTTTTCTTTATTGTAGTAATTAATTGATGTTTTCAATTTGGTTAATTGTGCTAGTTGACTCTATTCAAATTTCGGATTGAGTAAAAAATATAAGGAAATATGTGAGTTTTTTAGGAGTCGGTAAAATATAGTTTAGAAATGATTTGTGAAATTTAACTAAAATCGTATAACCAAATTGAAACTATTTAAAAATTATAAAGTTAAATTGTACAATGCTTATTTATTTTGAAGTAGAGTTTCAATTATGACCTTAGACTTTGAAAAGTTTTATTTCAAAGTTCAAACATTGAACTTTTAAATTGATTAAAAAAAAATATTAGAGAGTTTCCAGTTAAAATGACATGTGAAGTTCAATAAGGCAAACGACGTAAATCAACTATGCATTTTGGAAATTACAATTTTCATTCACCATTTTAATGAAAAACTCTCTTTTTATTAGTCATTTTCAGAGTTCAAAGGTTTTAGTTAATTTTTTTGAAAATTTGAAGGGATAATTGAAATCTATGTCAAAGTTCATATCCATATCCACTTTTTACCGCTGCCCTCGCCCCCCTCCAAAAGAAAAGAAGCAGCTTCTCTGGTAAATTGGTAATGGTAAATTGACACGAGGGTAAAATTGTCATTTTGTATTGGTTGAACAGTGAATATATAAAGCCGGAGAGAGCGAAAATCTTTGGCGGAACAGCAACCGACTCATCTGAAAATTTGCCATTTCCCGCGTTATCATTTTCACGTCTAAATTCAAATCTTTCTCAAACTGAACCTCTCTGCTGCCAAAGATTTTGAACTCTCTGGATGTTTTCCGTCATCTGCCGATTTCTTGTTCGAAAATTCGATCCATCTTGATTGCTACATCCTTGGGTTGGACTCACTTTCTTCTCTTTCCGCTCTATCTCTCTGAAACTCAAGAAATTCAAGTTTTATGCCTTTTTTTTTTTTTTTTTTTTTGCTCAATACGTTTGTGTTGCTCTATTTCGTTTCTGATTAGCAGCTGTTAATGCGATTTCGGTTTTGTTGCTTCGAATCTCTGGTTCGCGTTATGTGGCATTTTAGTAGTATGTGTTTGAATGTTGTTTTTTTGATGTTGAACTGCAATTTTATGACCTGCGACGCAATAACGCTGAAGTATGCCTTATTAACATTATATCTTAGTATCTTGATCATGATGTACAGGTCTGGTTTGGGTTGATATTAAATTTCAATCACTGAAGTACTAATTGCGGCTTTTGAGTGCGTGGTTTATATTCGATTTTGTGTATAGAGTTCTCCTTAAGGACGCTTGGAAATTTGCTGATCTTTGTGGTAGGTGCGTTGCCAAGTAAGTATAGGGATCTCTACATTATCATCGTTATTATGGGGAAGGGGGGATTTAAGACCACGAGGAAGATCTGTAAATTAGTTTAGGAATTAGGTTTTCGGGATGGTGTTATATCACCCTTTTAAAAAAGAAGAAAAAAATCGAACTGCAGCCATGCACGAGCAATTTGGTTATTTCCTCTGTAGCATCTCTCACGATAGCATGGAACACACACTGTTTATATGATGGTGAAGTTGCTGATTGTTAGCCGTCTCAGGTTCTGCCATCTTAATTTTCCTTTTTGGATAAATAGCTCAAGTGATTCTCCTCACACCTTATTCAGTACTGGAAAGTTGAAAAATTATGAAAACAGCCAGACAGCCAGATAGAAGGGCAAAAAAATTGAGGAAGAGGTGCCGGGATTCTGCTGACACCACTGGCGTTCAGAAGTCTAGAAAGATAACTTCTCAGGAGATAAAAGCTCTCAACAATTCACACATTGAAGGTTTGACAACCAATTTCTTTTGTTTTAATTTTTGTATTCTATACAAACCAATTTCCCCAAATTTCATGCCTCTTTTTGGGAAAATTTTTCTGTTTTAAACTGATGTTCTAGTGTCTTTGCACTTGCACGAATTATTATGTGTGCTGTTCAAGTGCGAAAAAAGAACTACTTTCTTTGTTTACATTACAGTTATTTTCTGTATTTATTTTACAAGACTGATGTTTACAAACTACAAACCTTTTTGATCTAGTGCAGATGACTTGAAGAATATACAGAGTTTGGTTGATCGAACCAATGCAACAGAAATGATAGAGAGGTCACCTCTTCTTGATCTTTATCCCGCACAGATGCCCCATTCTCGCACAATGATCAAGCTTCAACTTTTTCCAATAAATGAAAAGACCCGCATGGCATTGGAAAAGGTATCATCATGAGCACAAAACATTGAGGATTAAGCACAGACAAGTATGTCATCTGTATTTCAGTTCATATTTGAGGTGTGACAAAACCATGCCTTTTATTCTTGTAGGATGGATATCATCCACATTTGGAACTGACTTTAAGGGCCCGAAAGAAAATTTCTTCGGTATTAAATCATCTTATTAGCAAGTGGGGATGTTCTGATGTAGCACGAGGGGAACTCACTCTTTTTCCATACAGCAAGTCATCTAGTCTTGCCGGAGGTCTAAAATGGACTTTGAAAGATTGTGACATAAGTGCTGGGGATGTCTATGCAGCTGTTGGAGGTTCTTCAATTTTCCGCTTAAGGTGCACAATTTTATCATTTGCCTTGCTAATGATATATTCAGTCATTTAAGTTAAATGTTTTAATTGAAATTATTCTCCTTTTTAAGGTATGGGTGGGTCTCCACATCCATTCCTTTCAAACTTCATTCATTCTCGAAAGGCTTGGAGAAAGGTTGCAGTAGTACCGTGCAAATCATGCATGGGGAAGGCAAACAATCTGAGGAAATGATGGACGAGATCAAATCGAGTAATGTGAATGGTGTGAATAACACTGCTGCACCAGAGAGGATTGTGGATTGTCCAACTAATCCAATGGTATTATATTAATATATTCAACTTCCAAAATTTTTGTTAAAATTTTAAATGAACACTATTACAAGAGAGAACATATTAATACTAGCATTAAATTTACATTATCCTTTTTCCTAATTCACAATTCACGTTGCTATGAAGTCTATGCAACGAACCATTACCATGTGCTTATTGAAAAAAGTATGACGCATTAATGATGTGAAAACAAGCAGATACACAAGATAGATACACTAGAACTGACGTTAGCAACAAATGATTAATATTATTATTTTTTTTGACAAGCCAATCGATTTTATTTAATCTTCCATTGTAGCTTACGGTAAATGTTATGATCTTCCGAAATTTGATAACACTGTTTGAATAGGATAATGATCCACCGTTAGACTCTGATCATCAGCTGTCATCAAAATGTGGAATACTGCAATTAGATAGTATCTCAAACATAAGCATTGGAGGCCTCCTGTCTGAAGCTTCCTTAATGGGAAAATTCAGTAGCTGGGATTCAAAGATAACAGGGGGCAATACAGGCGTGCAGCCAGCTGAAGTAATAACAGATTCCCTTGATGCATGCATTGCTGCTGCCCAGATGAGATTTTCTGAAGTATCAAAGCAGCCCCATAATGATCAACATTCGTCTATTTTGGATGCCGAGCAGACTTGTGATGCATTTGCTATGAAAAGGCTCTCTTCATCGAGCAAAGCTACTCTTTCTATAGATGCTAGTGCTGGGGGCACCTTCCAAGATGCCGGTTCCAAGTTATTCAGATTTCCTAAAACACCTCAGGTTTCTCTTTTTTTGCACAACTTTGTCTGTTTTAGAGATGAAGTCGTTAATGACATCATATGCAATGCATAGCTCCCTGGTTGAGTAATCAGATAGTTCCAATTTGACTGATGTTTGCTTACCATAAACTGTGAATTACGAATTTTTGGAACTGGTAAAAACTCGAACTTAAATATTATTTGAAATCAACTCAAGATATCCATAATACTACCATTTATGAACATGGATAGAAAATTTGATTGATGAAGTCTAGAATTAATTTAAGGGGAAAGAGATTAATGAGTTGAATGTACAAATACTTTACTTGATTCAGTGCCAACAATTACATGAAATTGAGCGAAGTCCACGGTGGCGTGTAATTGTTCTTTGTTTTCTGTTTTTTTATCTTTCTTGCGAAGATGTCGTGTGTAATTGTTAATCACTAGACTAAAAATTTTATCAAGTAGATATGCATTCTAAACACTCCATGCGTGAGTTAAATTTAAGATTTTTTTCTCTGATATCATGTTAAGTTAACTGTGAATCTAAAAACTTGAGCTAGTAGATTATGATATATTTAATCTTTTATATGTATTCTAAACAGTAATCTAGACATTTTTTTTTACCATCGCCATCTTTTTACAGGCTCATAGTCGATCTGAGCTTTCTCAAGATCCTGCTGGTAAAGAATCCAAGACTGATCTGATGTTCTGTTCGCGGGTTTATCATGATGAAAGCAGCCTAGGGCTGTCAGGAATCAATTGGGTACGCCTCATTGCAATTTGCATACTTTTTTTTCCTCCCTTTTCTTTTTCTTGCAAGTACCTTTTTTGATCCCTTTAATGTTCTATACAGAGCGATTCATTAGGACCCTTTGATCTTGGCTTGCCTGTTTCCCGGAAGGTCTCCTCCAGTGGCGATGGTCTTAGCATGAGTGGATTTGTCAGATAGCAATAAGAATATAGAAGCAACTCCATCCTACAAAGACATTGCATAGTAAAGAACTTGGCTAACAGTTACATTATGCTCATTTGCAAATATTTTGGCATGTTACTTGCAACTGTATAGATTTCTTCACTATAATCCATGTATTGTGATTACAGAAGCTGTTGCATCGATCTGCGTGCTGACTTTAGACATTGCATCGCTTGCATAGAGATGGTATATACTAAAAGTCAAATCTTTGAGGAAAATATAGTTGCCAAATGATTGTGGTTTTGTTCAGCAGTCTGCAGTTGGAACTATTTTTGGTTTGACCTAATTTAGGTGAAACTATCTATTTAGTTTGGTTTTGTGCATAGAATGTTTTTATTGGGGCATGAGAAAAATACATTCGAAGCATATGGAATTGAATGGTTGCTATGGAATAATGTGCTTAATGATATTTTGTACATAGAATGTATGCTTAACTTGTCAAATGAGCTTTGTCAAGAGAAAAAAGAAAGCTTGTCCATCGTGCAAAAGATTGTTCTAGATGAAAAGAAAAAAACTTTTCAAATGAATCAAATATCTTTTCATATGCCATTTTGTGGAACGACAAGTAGCAAAATTCGAACTTTTGACCTTTCGATTTTTTTTATTCCTTTTTGTGATTAATTTATTTTGCAATTGATTGTATATATATATATTTTTTTTGAGTTGAACACATTTTGGAGATTTGAATATTTTGACCTTTTGTTTGATAATATAATGCTTTAATAAGTTAAACTATGCTTTAACCAATTAATTGCAAAGTTAAATGTAAAATTGCATGGGAAGATATATTTTGGTATCAATTTTTTAGTATTTAAAAAATAATCATCATTTGAAAGTTGGCATACTTGATAGTCAATAAAAACAATAGTTTTTCAAGGTTCGCTTCAAATTATTAATTATTTGATCAAATCAATTATTATTACTTTTTTAAATATAAAATCACACCAATTGTCCTTTATTGATATAAAAGGAAAATTAAAGTTAAAATGAGTATTAGATGGATGAATGTCGGACCATGAAATAATAACTGACAAAAATATTTATGTATTAAGTTCAATAACATGTAGAGAGTGCAAGATGTAGAGAGTGCAAGATTTAAACGGTTGATGTCTGGTCGAGGTATGTTTTAATCAGTTGAGGTAACCAACACTTAGCTTGTCAATATTTTATTTATTTTTTAAGTTTAGAAATTAAAATGAGATTTAAATTTAAAATTTGAACAAGTTGCAAGCAGCGGAATGTTTCCAACTGTCACCCGCCAAATTTGTACGATTCATTCTGCTCTCTCTCTCCACCAACACTGCTTCGGATCGGACATCTCAATACCTCCAATTCAGTCCAGACAAAAACCATTCGATCATCTTCTCTTTCGGCATAATTCCAAATCCTGCCGGCTTCCGGACGATGGTATCATCACAATTTGTTTTACAGATTCATGAATTAATTGAAATATCTCCATTATACATTCTTCTATGTCCCCATTATTTCATCACTATGCTGCCTAGCTTTCACCGAAACTTTGATTCGCATCAGACGGTGGGGGATTTTGCAATTGACGACGGATGGGCTGTGTTCAGTCAAGATCCTTCGACTACTCGCCAAATAGTGGCCGCGTTCGGAATCGGAAGTTCAATGCGGAACGCGATTACGTCGCCGGAGACAATCGGAGGAATTCCGTCGATCGGAGTCGGTCCGGCAAGGTTGGGAGAAGCTCGGCTGTTGTGAATGATGGTGGAGTTAGGAAAGTCGTTTATATCGAAACGAAGAAGGAGAAGAGTGGTGATCTTGGGAATGTCTCGAAGAGGATCAGCGTGTCTGAAAATGTTGGAGGAGAAGAGCTTGTGGATGGTTGGCCGAAGTGGCTGGTTGAAAATATTCCTAGAGAAGCATTGGCTGGTTTGGTTCCGAAGGGTGCCGATTCATACGATAAATTGGCTAAGGTTATTGTTATTTTCACTTTAGTTCTCTTTCGCTCATGCTTCGTTGTTTGAATATGATTTAACGTTGCAGAGTTTGCTTAGTCTTTTGACATATTTTCATTTGAGTTTGTTTTTCGTTACATTGAGTTCCTTATTTTAAGGTTGAAAAGGACTTCTTGAACTCTTGAGAAAGTGAGAGGAATGAAACTCTGCAACAGGAAAAACTTGTGCACTCCTTATTCGTCAATCATTTTAATGGTTTATTTCATCGGTTCCCTTCGTTGCTCTACCTGTGGTTACAAAAGAAAAATCAAGGATGGTGAGGAAGAAGCTATCATTTAAATTCGTTTTAATTTGATGTCTGGGGTTTATAGGTAGGTCGAGGGACATACAGCAATGTGTATAAAGCTCGAGACAGGGACACAGGAAAGATTGTTGCTTTGAAAAAGGTTCGATTTGATACGTCGGATTCTGATAGTATCAAATTTATGGCAAGAGAAATCATGGCGTTGCAGAAGCTGGACCATCCCAATGTCATCAAGCTTGAAGGAATAGTCACATCAAGAATGCCGTACAGCCTTTATCTAGTCTTTGATTTTATGCAGTCTGACTTGACTGGAATAATCTCTCGTTTCAGTAGGAAGCTCAGCGAAGCTCAGGTATAGATTTACCTGTTTCTGGCTGTTCTAGAGCAATTGGTCAATAACTATTAACTTATAATTTCTAGATTTGTTTGCTTCAGAAAGTTGTTGTTTATAAATTGATCTGGGAAGTATATGAATAAGATGTATCAAGCTAAGTGGTAATCAATCGAGTTGAGGTAGAAATTATTATAGTATTGAAAAAGACAAGAAGTGACATTCTACTTTTAATATGAGGACTACGCATTATTATACAATTATGTATTTAACATGAACGCAACTTTTGTAGTTTTGCACAACAAAACTTTTTTCTGGGTAAAGGTTCTTATCCTTTCTGGTATTCTATGAATGTGTCTTGAAATTGCATTCATTTTTCCAGGTCAAGGCCTATATGCAGCAACTACTATCTGGTCTTCAGCATTGCCATGAAAGGGGAGTTTTACACCGAGATATTAAGCCTTCCAACTTGCTGATTGATAAAAATGGGATGCTAAAAATTGCAGATTTTGGGCTAGCCAATTTTTTCATTCCTAAAAGAAGACGTCCTTTCACAAACCGAGTTGTTACACTATGGTATAGAGCTCCAGAGTTGCTGTTAGGTTCTACAGATTATGGAGTTGGTATTGATCTGTGGAGTGCAGGTTGCCTTCTAGCTGAGATGTTTCTTGGAAAGCCAATTTTGCCTGGGAGGACAGAGGTAGAAACTTTCTAAACACAACCTGTGGAACTTAGATGTTTAGGTACTAAACACTTTTAAGAGAGTTTTACTTTTTCTTGTTATTCTCTCTTATGTTTCATTTATAGCCACTATTTTCTTCTTTTAATATCTACTTGTGTAAATTTAGATTTTTTTGGACTATAGGAAGTGCCAAGATAATTTCATTTCCTTCTTCCTGTCAAGAAAGATTTAGGTGCTAACTTGAATCCCCATACCATTTTGGACTTCTTGGATTACTTCTCATCTCAGTTTATTTTTTATGTGCGTTTTGCCACTTTCTGTTGCAACGCTTCCTGTTAAAATATTTTAGATTGGTTTCTTTCTCTGAAGGATTTTCGTCTATGATATTTACTGGAAATTGATTCATATATTTTCATCCCTATTCAGGTTGAACAACTTCATAAAATCTGGAAGCTTTGTGGTTCACCCCCCAAGGATTATTGGGACAAAATGAAGCTACCTTCAAGCTTCTGTCCACCACAAAATTATCAACCTGGTTTTCCAGAGGCTTTCTCAGGTTTTTCTACACCTTCGTTTCGTCTCTTAACTACACTTCTCTCATTAGATCCAGCACGTCGTGGCACTGCTTCATCTGCTCTTCAAAGTGAGGTAAGTATAAATTTCAAATCTTTTGTAATTGTTAATGTGGTAAATATTTATTTAGCTCATTTAATGGAAACAAAAGAGCTATATGTTTTTGCTTCAAACTTGTTGCTTTTAGGTTTCATTGATGTCTAGGTGGACTTAACTTCTGACAATATTTTAAAATCTTATATCTTAGTAAGGTTGAGTGGAGAAAATAAGGTAACTTTTACCAATAACATTCATCAATAAACAATTTGTAATCATACAGAAAAAAAGCAATCAGGTGAGGTCACTATTGTCTTGAACTTTATGTCCCTAAACCCTGAACTCTTTTCATGGGTCGATCTGCCATGAAATCTCATTAACTTTTAATCTTGGTTTGAACATATTGTCTCGTGGATTGATGAAAGGCAATAATAAAAAGTTAATACCTAGGCTGCCTTAACTCAAAGATTGTAGAACTTATATTACCTGGAAAATCATAATAAGACATTAGGTAGAAAGTTTGTTAACCGTTCCACTTCTTTCCTGTTATACATGATAAAGTGCTTTAATATGTTATTCTCATAGTTATCTTTTGCTTTCAGTTCTTTAGTTCATATCCACCGGCATGTGAACTCTCAGATCTACCTGTGATTTACCACAAGGAGGATGAGCCAGCTAAAACCAGAAATAGGAAGAAGTATGCTTCTTGGTTCTGAAAGTGATGCTCCCTTTATTATGTGAATGAGCGAGCCTGTTCTTTCTTATCATCCATTTCAATTTTTAGTTGGTCAGCTTGTACTTGCAGGAAGAATAAAACATCAACCAATTCTTCAATCGGTCTATTCATTTAAATTTTCTGTCACAGTGCTCGTGTCTTCCCAAAAGTTCCTTAAGCAGCACATGTACATTTTTTCCCCCTACTTACTCCAAAGGTGGAAATGAAACTGCTTGATGTGTTAAGAAGCAAGTATTATTCTCTTGAATGGAGACATCGCAAATATGAAATTCTGCATCTAGTTTTTTATAGGATTATGCAGAATAGCATTTAACATTTCTGTAGTCTAAAACAATGGTAGTATATAATTCAGAGCAGTAGAAACTCATTACTAATGTGCTAGAACTTGTATATCTCCATTTTCTAGGCAAAGGAGCTCAAGAAAGATGCACTCATCTCATTCTCAAACACATCTTGGATCTCAGCAAGTAGCTAATGCAACAAAAGCAAAAGATTCCGAATCTTTGAAAGAGGTAGCGTTCTCCATTTTATTTTACTTTCAAGTAATAATATCACTAAGTAAGATTAACTGCTATGTCGATTTTTCTTCAAATCTCTGCTTGAATAGCCATTCATTTTCATTATGTCAGATTCTACTATGACATAAATTTGGAGACGACCGGATAAAATTTTCTATGCATTAATTAGGTCTGGACGAATGGAAGTAGATTTAAAACATTCAATTTTACCTACTAAACAGATGATATATGATATAAAAGTTGCCAATGGACCATCGTTTGTTTTCATTCAAAATTCCTTTAGATCGATACACCCTAGCCACATGCACACTCATGTAGGTATATTTGTTAGTTTACAGTGAATTATACTCATGAAGGGGTTTTTCCTTTTTTTTTTTGTTTGTTTGTTTTAATTTGCTTCAACTCAGTTGCTCTTTTCAAAATAAACACTTGACTTAAATGATTCTTTGACTTCTAAAAACTTACTAATGCATTGCTCACCTGACCATCTGGTGGGAAGCTATCTTCTCTTTCTTGGCTAAGCTCAGACCAAACAAAATGGATCATTTGAAGATATTTTTTTTCGTTTAACATGTACATCTACTTATACCTAGGTTGGAACTAAAAGAGAAAAAAACCAACTCTTTTGAAAATTTCAGGAGAGTAGTACACAGCCGAGCACTTATGGCCGAGGGACGGGGAGCAGCTCAAGCAGTGTTTCCTCAAGTATTAAATCATTTAAGCATGTAAAGAACATGCAGATGTCGCTTTCTCCAATTCTTCAATCACATGGAAAAAGATCCCCCAAAACCGAAGGTCATCCTAATGCTGTTAAGAACATAAAAAACCCGAACCTCTTGCAGGCTTCTACCCTCTTGCAGGCCTCCATCACAGACATCATCAATCCCAAAGAAGGCAGTGCGCTGACTTACTATCAAAGGTCTATTTCTACACTGGACCTTCGCAGCCTTTATCTTGATAAGCAATCAATGCACCGTCAAACAGATAGAGAATAGTATATTGAAAATGGACTTTAAGTAAGCCAAATTTGTTATTTCATGCTCATTTGCCTAATAAACTGGTTTCTTTCCCTTCCTAGGGAGTGAGGGAGAGTTGTGATATAAAGAAATCCATGCATGTTGTGGACTATTTTATTTGTCACTCATTATACAAAATCATAATAATCAGTTTTTTACCCCAAAAGTCATAGGGTGTATATTGTTTTGCTCTGTCCCCCTTCAGACACTGTTTGATTAAAATGATGCCTTCATTTATTTATTTTAATTTCTGCCATCCTATTGTAAGATGGAGGAAGAACTCTAGTTCGGATTCCTTGAAGAGTAAAAATGCACTTGTTTATTTATTTCTGTTTGGCTTTTGATGAAATTTTTGAAATCCAATGATACAGATGTATAAAGACTTGCATCTATATCAGTACTTGATAGTGTAGAAGACAGTAAACTTTTTATTGATTATCCGTTCTATCCAAATCTGAACCTCTGTTATGGCTGCTGGAGATGTTATGGGAAGACTGTGAAAGCTCTCTATTTTTCTGGTCTCTAAAGCATAACATCGTTTAAAATTTGATGATGTTATATTTATATCTTTTAACTCATGAGCTTATGCCAAGCTTGCTACATCCATGTTAGGTAATATATGTAATATAACATATTGTTTTACTACATTTATGCTAGATGTTCATTCTGACTGTTTATTGCATTCATGGTGGCCACCTACCTAAAATTTAATATCTTACGAGTTTCCTTGACAACCAAATGTTAGACTTTTCTGTTGTATGCTTGGGGATCAATGTGGAGATAGCCATAGAATTGAAGTTATTACACATAATTTAGAAGTGTCCATAAGCTTGTGGTCTCAATCAACTTGAAACACTCCTCTTCATTGAGTATGAGGAGATGAACAAATATAAACAGAAACAAAAATAGTTTACAAAAGGAAAAGTTGCAACTCAATCATCATAAAAGCTATGGGAAAACTTGTTCTTGATCCACTTGAAGCTGTTTCTCAAGGACTTCTTCAGCTTACCTTCCATTGAATACATATTGTAAGTAGCTACTCTTTGCCTCCTCTTGAGCTCTGGATTACCCTCTTCTTCCTTGTTGATTGTCCCATTGAAGCTGTATGATTTGGGTCTGTCCTCAAATCCAAGCCTCACATCGCCATAGGCTTTTGAGTAAGACCCACAAAATGATTTGCTTCTCTCCATCATTAGAAGCTTTGGATATGTTTCATAAGTATGTCTTCTCTCTTATATATGCTACTAGAACAACCTTTATGTGGGTGTAAATCATATAAAAGGGTAAAATAGGAACTATTCTTGTGTTCTTTATAAGAAGATATTATTTGCTTTCTTTCATATTAGTCTTACATTTTACCATTTCAATAGTGAGAACCATTAAAGAACACCTATTGTTTTTGTAGCATAGCAAGAAATGATTGTTTTATGTCACATCATCACGAATTGTGACTAAAAGAGTAATTATTTATTATATAAGCACTGTGCTATTGAATGGATGTTTAAAGAAATTAAACAGCTGGTGATGAGAAGATGGAAAAGGAGCGAAAAAAACAATGCCTCTATCTTGTTCCAAAAACAAATCACTCTTTCCATACTTTTTTTTAAAAAAATAAAAATTCATTGATTATTAAATTTTTTACAGCCTTACTTTGAAGGAGAAACTTCTACATACTTTCTTATATGATTACTTTTTATCAATTTTTTACAATTACATTTAATAGATAAATAGATTTTACTAGTAATTTTTTTATCCAATCATGAAAAAGTGAGTCTTGCACTAGCTTTCTATTTACCGATGTGAAATTTTATTTCCTATATTCTTATATCTAGAGCTCCCCTATGAAAGATGCAACAATTACCTCATCCAAGACAATATAAAAACATAATTAACTAATGATGATTCAGCTGACAAATCAATTGGTTCTAGATTTTCGTTAGTATTCAAAATTTTCCAATCCCACTTCTACCTCTATCCAAAAAAAAAATAAAAAATAAAAAAATCATGAACTTAAAAAGAGATCAATTGTACATTTAGGTAAGATTTCTTAAGAATCATTCAAAAAACACAAGTGGTGCTGGTGACAGCACCAATTAGTGGATGTTTTGTGTGGTGGAGACCTTTTAAAGGCTGGAATTAGTATGATGGTGAATTGGATTAGAGTCATGGCCAACCATAATTTAATTGGATTTGGGTCACAATCATCAAAATGTTGGCCTCTGTTGGGAATTATACAAACCCTACAAAGTGAGCATTCCATTGTATGAATGCAATGCTTCAGATGAAATCATCACCCTTTCTTTTGAATTTCAAACCACAACTTTTAAGAAACCACCTTAGGAGAGATTTTGATGGGATTACAATAAAATTGGAATATTAGGAAGCTGGGTGGGTGTGAGAAAAATAATATCACCAAATTATTGTTATTACTGACATCATCATTGTCTTTTCTTTTCGAGTATTTTTGCATATTCTCGCTACTTTGATTCTTGTTTATTTGTTGAAAACTTTGTACCAAAATAACTTGGCATATGAAAACTTCAATTTTCTACTTTTAAAAAAAAAAGATTGTTATAGTACTGGAGTAACAAAAAAGGCTACAAGGGTTTGATTCTTGTCTTGGAAAAAAAATCCAATTCATGATTTTGAACCAATAGAAAGATTAGATAGTTTTGGTAAAATTCTCAAACAAGATGCATAACTGCAAAAGAATTTTGTCCATGTCTTCTCTGTAATATAGAGGGCGAGGATATGGTCTGTATCGCTCTACACAACTACAAACTTTAGAGGGGCTGAACTTCCCATCAATGCATCCTTCAAGATCTAAACCTTGCTGAAACCATGTAATTTTCATAAAATTTCACAATGATAAGCCAGCCAAACCCATATCATTATTGCTGCCAAACCAAACCTCCCACCAAAATTGCCAAACTTGAAGAACCATGCTTGTTTGATCTCCAAACAATAAAGTAGCAATCAGCCTTTAGAGTTCTGATATCATATCAAAATATGTTCACTTTATACAGAAATCTTTATATAGATGATCAATTCACTTCTAACTACAGTAACGAATAACCGAAAGTTAAAATAACAAGTAACGACAGTTAGGAACAAGAATAGCTCTTACATAGTTCCAAGTATAGGCATGTGAATGCAACCACAACTGCAATTCGATGTAAATAAGAGAAGTCAATATGTTTGGACACTATAACATTACATTGTAATGCACTTCTCAGACGTACATTTACAGAAAAATATATATAAAAATTTGGTAGAAATTCTGAGGAGCACAAGGAAAGAGGCATATATATGTTCCACACTACGTCAATGAACATCCAAATTCAAGGTGAAATGCTAGTTTCCCACTTAGTTGAAATTGCTCTACTATAAAGCAAGAAAAAATAGTTATACACGAGAGCCAAGAAGTTCATTTTGTACAGTTGTTTCTACCCTGTTTACTGGAGAATTCAGGTTTCCTTCATCATCCAAGAAATAGTTATTGAACAACAAAAATAGAATTATTTACCCTTCGCTCCACGAGTCGCTAGACAATCGCCTCACAGACCTCCAAGTGACATTTGTGATAAAGAAATGAAGGCACTCTAGTCCTTCAACCTGTCTGTGATGGTGAAAACTCGCAATAAGCTATTGCATTAAATTAATGGCGTGCTAATTAGATATGATAAGTAATTAAGACAATTGGGATCTGAACAAGTCAGCACCCTCCTCAACGTCATCAGTTCTCATGCTTCCACTTTGAGCCATAAGTATCCTATACACTCTTTTTGAACAAATCTCTCCTAATCTTCTATCATCGCCGAGTAAACCTTCTATCGTCAAGTCTTTCAGCAGAAATTCCTTTTCATGCAGCTGTTAATACATGAGTGGACCAAGAAGAAATGTTATCTGCCATGACTGCTAGCTTATGCAATCGAGGATAAGGTGAATAGTTCTGTTCATACTCACAGATTTACATGGATCCATGTACACACTCAAAAGAGATTTCATGGTCGGATATTTCTTCCATATTGCTACGGCAAACCGTGGTTGTACCTTTGGAATTGCTACCAAGGCTTTTAACCTGAAGCAGTATAATATATATTTTTTTAAAGGATATTACATCAATTTTAGTGGGACAAGGGGATTCGAACCTATAACCTCTTAGAGAAAGTAGAGATGTCTTAATTGTTAAGCTAAATTGATGGTATAACATCATTTTAGTGGTCGTTAACATGATTTTATTATTAGAAGTCTATTAGAGTTATCTATCAAAAAAAGTAAGCAACAAGGGTGATTGAGTACAAAAAAACAAAGAAGGAAATACCTTTGATATTAATTTCATATGGTTTAGAATATTGTTCAAACATAAAAGAGACAGATGCAGAGATCAAATACATGACAACTGCTCTGTTTAGCTTTTAACCCGGCAGTTTGGTGACAGACAAGAGTTATTCTTCGACAGTAACTCAATTACAGCCATAAATTCATTAATATATATCAAGCAAATGCCAGAATAGTTAAGAAACTATATGTTGATAAAATTTGAAATTAATTAGTAAAAGATGATAAAAGCTCACCACAAGCTCTTCTTTATCACATTCCTGTCAGTACAATCTTTGGGTATAATGGATCCATTTGCATTGACGGATAGATGCGTCAGCTTTTTCCTGAATTTTACAAGACAAGCAAAGGTAAATCATTCTGAATAAGGATTTAAATATGTGAAAGAGTGTGGATATGGGTGGTGTGATAGCCTAAGTCCATATGTGCCAACATACCATGTCAAAAGAACAATGGAACCAATGCAACATCTAAAGATGTACTAAACAGGAATCTCTTGATTTAGGCTTCTTTTCATACAATGTTTAGCCTGTGGGATCAATGGACAGTATACGAAATATCCTTTCTACTTGACCAAACTTCACAATACAAATTTATGCTTTACATTTGCAATTGAAGCCAAGTTATTATAAAAATAACTTTTCACACTTCAAGAAGTTATGCTAGACTGAAATCTGAGAACAGTATTCAGCACCTGAATTGACAGGATGCTAGACTGGATGTCAAACCAACAATATGGTCAGCTACCTCAGCTTCATCTACACACTGCCTAGAACGTACCTTGACAAAGTGAGTAGTCAATTTTGCCAATTCCTAGATGAAACATGTGAGATGCATGAGAGAGTTTATACTGCAACATTGAAGCATAAAACTTGGATTTGGAAAGTAAGGTAAATGTGTTTCCTAATCCTCCTTTGGATTCATGATTATTATTCAAACCTCCTCCACAGGTGGACGTATCCAACCATTACTGCTTGCTGAGTTCTTGTACTTCTCCTGTTCCCTACAAAGTTCAAAAATTACAATTTTCAGAATCTCGAGCTTACACTTCAAATTATTAAGCAACAATAATGAAGAAAACACGGACAAAGATTCTGAAATTGCAAAGAGCATGCAATATATATATTTTCATTGAAATAGGACATGATTCTGAAATTACTTAGGGCGTGTAATCTTACACTGCACCATTTTATTAGCCGTGCATCACAAACTTTTCATTACAGTAAGATTGCAGTAAATATCCTGATTTAAAACAAGCTAATGAACAATGGAAAGCGAGCCAAGAAGTGACTTCAAATATGCAAATGCCTGTGCAAATGATGAGAAAACTGACAAACAAAACCTTTACAAGTGTAATTATGTGATACAACAACCAAGTGACAAAAGACACTGTTAGTTGTAATCAGCATCATGTTCAGTCCCGTTTGGTAATTAAAAACAGATCCAAAGAGATTTTAGTTTTGTATTAACTCCAGTATTTCAATCATTTTGATACAACATACAAGTTGTCAAGTTTGTGAAACTTTTAAAAATTTAGGGGATGACAAAACTCTAAAAGTGAACCAACATGAAAAATATTTCATGATACGATGTAATATATACAATTTATAGGATCTCAAACATGTTTCCAAATCAAGGTTCTTTTATTAAGAAACATCATATCGAATAGAATTGTACAAATCCTCACCTTTTATTGATAAATGCCATTAACCTATTGGTGAGGTAACAGATAGTGTAAGATGGGTACTGGCTTTGAACTCTGGCAACATGATCCATAAATGACTCCTTGCTAAGAAGCTCACAAAAATTTTCAGCCTCATACACCAGTAATACATATGAAATCTCCAGTCCCTTGGAAGACTAAAGGAAAATATTAAAACATTGCAAAAAATAAACAACAGCAATTATACACAAAATTTATAATTGAATGCAAATGAAATCTATATGCGGATAACAAATCATTGGCAGAGAACTTAAATTTTCCAAAATGTGTCGAACGACCTTTTTACTAAAAGAAAAGGGAAAAAAGCACTCAACATATTTTTGATATGTGACCAAGACCTCCCCCCCCCCCCCCCCCCCCCCCCAAAAAAAAAAAACACCCAATCGCTTCCTTCATCCTTCATTTTCTAACAGAAAAGTTAATTGTCCATCTTGATTCTGTAAAAAAAATTAAGAAATCAGGTCATTTTCAACAAAACAAAAAAACACAAAGAAGGTCCTCCATCCACGTTGGGAGAGCTTATGATCCAAGATGGAGGAACTGGTTTCAGGATGTCTTGTTTCTTCCAGTTTTTCAATCTTGATAAATGGATGACCAGGAGGCTCTTGGTAAGCATTTAGAGGTCCAAAACGTTACGTTATGTCATCACAGCTTACAATGTTGATAAATGCTACGTTTGTCAAACTTTATAAATCAAAACTGAAAACACAGCTAACAACAACTAATAAATGAGAAAAAATGATTTATCAAACCAGAACGTCCAGACTATCATATGAAAACCAAATGATTTAGCATTAAATAATCATTAAAAAAAAGCAGAATAAAGTATAAATTCCCTGACATGTTCCTTTTCTTTCTTTCTTTCTTTTTTGGGTTGCAGGGAGGTTGTCAAGAAACTTGACTTAGATTAAAATTTATTGTAGACTTTTATCATACTGATGACACTAAAATAAATGATATATGAATATATACTCATAGAGAAAAATGATATATGTATGTAAACATATATTAGGAGAAAGCATTTATTACCTCTGAAATATGCTCTGGAACTTTCATAGTCCACAAAATTGACCTTTCAATTGGATTAGACTTGATACGGAATGTAATCCCTTTTTCAGCAAACCTTGTTAGCAGATGACCTATGGTAAGACAAGGATTTGTTTTCGGGTGGTGTTGAACTTTTAATAAATGACAGGTGAATAGAGATTAGAGGCCTCACCACCAACTGATCCCAATTCCACTACTTTAGCATCAATTTCTGCTACAATAGACTTCAATGCAAGTTTCCCCTTTTCCCACTTTTGCTTCTCTTTCTGCATTTTCTTCATCTCTGCAGCTTCAGCCTTTTGACCTGCTTTTTGCAACTTCTCTAGCTACATCGGAGATCATCACCAACAAATTAGCTCAAAAGATTTACCAGTTTGTTTTTAAATTCAGGGCAGACAATCAGAACCTACTTCCTTCTTTTTCTTCTTCTCTTCCATTAAGCGAATTTTTTCATCTTTAGTTGCCTTCTTCTTCATCACTTCATCAATATTTTTGTTCTTCTCAGCATTGGCTTTCCTTCCAGTTGCTTTTATAGTGTTATCACTCTGCTCCATTCCAACATTTTCCTTTTCCGGATAATCATGAACCTGATCAAACATCCAACTTATTTGTGCAGAACAACTCATGATTGGTAAAAGGACGAAAAGAGGAGCAGAAATTCTAGAAACATGGTTGTTAGGTACTCTTTATTTTCATTTTCATAAAAGAAACGAGGCTCTTGAGGCCATTGAATATTGATGAATAACTTAAGAATTGACATCTCAGGATTAATGTTCCCCAAATAATTCCAGCCCTAAATTATAAGTTTATATAACACCATTTAAGATTCCATAAAGACAGGACAAGGAAGGACAGGGGAAATATATGACCATAATAATAGTTTCCAAAATTGCTGGCTAGAAGCTAATGTGATCACTTAACAAATAATAATAATAATGGAGCTTCATTAAGTAACTTCTGCCACAGAAAATTTGACAGCAGTGGTAACTAGATTGAACAAAATATGAAAAGTATATTCTTGATGATACAAATTAAACTCAGCAGAATTTATCTTATGAAGGTATCAAAAATCAAAAGGCCAATGGAAAAAGTAAATCAAAGGACACAAACACAATGTGACAACTTAAGGCAAAGTATGATGGTCTCGCATAATTTGTTACCATGGTCCATAATTCAAATAGCATAAGCAACATTGAACTTTAAAATGAGCACTGCTAAGAACCCTTGTTCGTCCTCAAGCTCGAACTCATAATAGTTTACGGGAAACACGGTCGATCATGTAGTTAACCAGTATTTACAGCAATTTCACCTTTCGGATGTAAATAACCCTAATCCTCAATGGTATACTCCTCCTCCCTATCCTGTTAGAGTTTTGCAGGCTTTTGGCTTCTATATCGGTTTTTCACTCTTATTTATGCAATTTTTTATTGGATTAGTAAAAATGGAACCCGAATTCAGTTAATATTTTTCCCCCAAATCCTCATCCTCAACTGCGGAACCCCAACCATACTTTGGTCGAAACCTAACCAGATGGATAGACAGATTACTTAACCGAAACCTGATCGGGAGAAAAAAATGAACGACTATCTTGTTCCATCGGTTTCTCCTTAAGAGCAATCGGCTCCTGGTGAGAACTGAAATCCTGGCCTTGCCGCCAGTCGCTAGCAGAAGCTAAGCACTTGAAAAGCGCGCTAAGAAACGTTGCTTTTGTCGGCCTTTCTGTGCAACAGTCCACCAGTAGCGTAGGAGAGGGTTACCGTACATACAAGAGTCTTCCCGTTTTTACGTAAGCTTTTTATTACCAGTCAAGTAGTACAACAGCAGTATCTCATCTTATAGCCCGGCGCGGCGGGTCGCCTTTTGAATTCAGTAGATAGAAGAAACTATTATCGAGATAAAAACGAGAGAGTTGGAGTAGGTGAGTGAGTCCTCACTGACCTGAGCGATTTCGATCACCTAGCAGGCCTTTTATTTGGTAGGTAACATCGCCAAAGCGTATCATCAGATTTGACTACGAAGGAAGGCACTCGAAGTGAGACGGCACCATCTTGTGCAACGCAACGATAATTGGCCCTCTATCATCTTCGAGACGGTAGACTTGGTAAAAGGGCCCCGACGGATTTCCAGAATTCGAGTTCGATCGCTGCAGCCCTTTTTTGGGGGATCAAGTTCCCGGCCCGAGACGCGTTCGTTGACAAAACTGCCGTAGGAATGGAGACCTTTCCCTCGAGCGGAGGCGAACTGATCAACGAGAAAGAGGCCCTACTCACTACAAACAAATACACCACAAGATTGAACTGCACTCATGCCTCTCTCGCATCAAGTTGACCGACCCCCCCTACGTAGTGATTCTATCAATCATGTACGTAGGGGGGCCCTCCATTTTGATTGGTATATCATGAAAAAAGAAAGCCATTTGCACCAGGCGCACTGCGCTTTCCCTTGCCCAGATGTTCGCCTTTCTCAGTCTTGGAAAGGTGACCCGCCGAAGACGGGAGCCCTTTAACATGTTTACGAAGACCTCCGACTTATTAGAGAAAGGGGGTTCGATCAGTAGAGGGGACGACTTTGCCTCCCCGAAAGAAAAAGAGCCCCGCTCGAGGGACGACTGATCCCGTTGATCATATAACTGGGAGGGAACGTGTCACATTAGAGGTGAACGATCAAAGATGTCCTCTAATTACCACGATGAGGCTGGTCCCCCTTTGATTTTAGTAGACTAAGCTATGAATATGAATGAAGAAATGAATGTCGGGCTCTTTCTTTCACTGCTAACCCCAAGAAGTTTCAACATGCTAATACTTTCCGTTTCGTCGAGCCCCGAGCTTGTGGTCCTCCTTTTAGTGTGGGTTCAATTGGATGAATCTGTCAAGTCAAGGTCAACGTACGTAGCAGCAAGGATGGTGCATCGCCTATTTCTCGTTCTCGCTCGGGAGCCAAAACGAAAACGCCTGCTACCTACTGTACTGGACCTTCGACCAGGTATTCGACCCTTGTCGAATCGGAACCAACCACCCCACTCTAATAATAGGAGAAAGGAAAACGCTCGAACAGTTGAGCGGCCGCCGGCCAGCAACTTCCGTACACAGATATAGATTCATTCTTCGTACCTGGTCCAACTTCACAACCCTTCGCGGGTTGGTCAAAAGTCAGTCTTGTTTGGTAAGACGGAATTTGACAAAGAAAAGAGAGTGCTCGACCGGAACAACGGCCAACAAAGACCGTAATTACATAGATAACAGCTCCTCCCCTTCCCTTCCCTTCTTTAAGGCTTTAAGGCGGAACCGTATGGCGGCTGGAAAGAAAGACGACCTCACCTTATCGTAGATGGTGTCAGTGAGAGCCACTTTAGTATCCCCCGTTGACCTTCTTTTGTAGATAGAATCTTCAATGAGTAGAAAGAAGCAACCTTACTAATAAAGGTGCTTGTTGAGTAAGGCCGGCTTTCGAGCCCAAGCCCCTTGTATAGGTTGGGTGCTTGAGCGCATCTTTCTCATATCGAGAAAGGCTTTCCTTGAGTTTTCAATAAGGGGCGCGTTAGCGAGGCCGTTTTCTTGCAGGAGTGCTAACGCGCACCCTTACGTTTTCTTCGCTTGCTCTGCAGTACGAGCCTCATACAGAGCCGCGCCCCTTTAATATGATGAGAAGAAGAGGGGCCGCCCTCTTTTCTTTTCTGCATCAATCCTCCCACCTATTTGACTTTTTTTGGGTGTATAGCTCAGTTGGTAGAGCATTGGGCTTTTAACCTAATGGTCGCAGGTTCAAGTCATGCTATACCCAAACCTACCTTACACGAGACTCTTCTTAAGGATGCGTAGTAGCGTTCAAAGATCACTCTTTGGCCTTTAGATTCACTTCTCTATTTGGGCGAGATCTTTGCAGATGAATAGTTGTTAGAGAGGCATCCTTCTGGATGGATAGAAAAAAGAAAATGTTCATCCTATCTCTTTTCTTCGTCCTCAAGCTCGAACTCATAATAGTTTACGGGAAACACGGTCGATAATGTAGTTAACCAGTATTTACAGCAATTTCACCTTTCGGATGTAAATAACCCTAATCCTCAATGGTATACTCCTCCTCCCTATCCTGTTAGAGTTTTGCAGGCTTTTGGCTTCTATATCGGTTTTTCACTCTTATTTATGCAATTTTTTATTGGATTAGTAAAAATGGAACCCGAATTCAGTTAATATTTTTCCCCCAAATCCTCATCCTCAACTGCGGAACCCCAACCATACTATGGTCGAAACCTAACCAGATGGATAGACAGATTACTTAACCGAAACCTGATCGGGAGAGAAAAATGAACGACTATCTTGTTCCATCGGTTTCTCCTTAAGAGCAATCGGCTCCTGGTGAGAACTGAAATCCTGGTTGGTGCAAACTGAGATCTTGAAGCTAAGGCTAAGGCCCTTCCTAAAGCCGATGGGGACGTAGTTTCTTATTCAAATCCAAAGTCTTCAGTCTCCTCCCGGGCTAAGGCTGTAGTTCCAAATCCAGAATCTTAAACAATTCCGCTTAATATAGCATAGCTATAAATCTTATTCAGCTTAAAAGAAGAAAGGGACATCTTTCGCTTGACTTTTGTGTTGCGAGTGCATGTGTCCACCACGGTCAGGGCTTTCACAGGTACAAGGACATGGAAACAGGAATGCTAAAAAGAAATTAGGCACGCACATGAGAAGGATGTGTGCAATAAGAAAATTATACAGACACACACTGTGCAGAAAGTTAGGAAATTACATAAAATTTTTATTCAAATATTTAATTTATGAAAACTGAAAATTGAAAGAAAGTTCAAAAATATAATTATGAAAATACATGTTTCTAAATAATACAATTCTTTGTAAAAGAAACCCAAAACCAAATCAACATATTTCTGCATAATTCAATGTCCTGTAATAGAAGGTATGTAAAGAAAACTAAAATCCATCATGACAACATTAATATGCTTTAAAAAATTCAATGTTTCTAACTCAAATTTTGATTATGTTTCTAATTTTTCAAGTGTGTCCTCGAGAACAATATCAAGTTGCAAAGAATTAAAAAACAACCATCTCTCTAAATTTGAGAGGGCAACAAGTGTTGGACCAGTACCAATTCAGATCTTACCATACAAGCAGTACTCAATCTAATATCTATGCTTCATAATGCACCACGCTACATTAATAACAACCTAGAAGGCATTATTAATTCCTATTCATATTCAATCTCCAGAAAGAAATAGATATTATGATCGTGGAGAGGATCCACCTGATATATATCATCATCTCGCTCAAAAGTTGAATGCTTTGTGTCCCCAGAAATTTCCTGCAGATCATCATTCCCTGACAAAAAACTTCCATTAATATTGATAGTTCTCAAGGATGGCGGAGTCCAGAAAATGAACACACTTCTGTTTGTTCCACGCAGTAAGAATTGCAGGAATTGACAAAAAATAGGAAAGGAAACCAAGGATAATATGAACCTACCAAGAGAAGGTCCCGATCCTGCCCAGTCAAATTTAGAAGTTGATCCTAAGTTCTTCACCTCATCACGATCAGAACCAATCCAATCACTCTGCCCACACTTATTCTTCTGAGAATCATTTTCAGACTCGTTATCGGACTCCAAGCATATCAATCTACTGATTCCTGAGGGTTCAATTCAAACAAACGGTGCCAATGTATTTCAGACTATTCTTATCCAGCATCACCAAAGTTGCTAAGATAAAAAATACTGCGCGGGAAAATTATTTAAGTGAACCATCACGAGATGCGAACCGAAACAATAACAAACTACATAATATTAACCACCGAGATAATAAAATCCACTAACCAGAAAACTTCTGGTCCGAATTCAAATCCCTACCATGCAAGTCCAATGCCGCCTTCGTACATTTAACAATTGCGACGTCAGAACTCGGAGGCGGAGAGAGAGGCGTCTCCTGCACAAACGAGGCCGTAGAGTTGCGACCGGATTTTTGTGGAGTCGGATCATCATCAAGCACAAGAACAGTGGAGTTTATGCTCGGAAAGGCATCCGATTCAGTCCGACGTTTCTTGAAGTGGATCGAGAGGGGTGTAGAGTACCGGTCCTCCTCGTCGGAGAGGACGATCGGCTGGGACATCGGAACGCGGCGGAGCAACCGTGTCGGAACAATTGAAGAGGGGCAGCGGCAACGGCAGCGCCCTAACGTTTATGAGTTCAGTTCCATTTCGGAGGAGGCTAGCTAGTTTGTCTTCCAAAGGATCGCGAGATGAGGGAAATGACGAAGCGGTTTGTTTGGCTGCAGGTAAAAATGGGGGTTTCGGTAATTCTTTTGGGAATGTAAGAGCCTAATTGGTGTTACATGAATCTATCTCACGTAAATTTAATGGGTAAAGTTCACCTTTTTTTTTTCGAAAATAAATTATAAAAGTGAACTTTTACCCACCAATTTGGTTAATATTGACTAAGAAGTCATAAGTTTGAATCTCTTCGATCTTCACCCCAAACATGTTGTTGAATTAAGAAAGAACACAAACATTTATGGTCACATATGTAAAATCAATTATTGAAAAAATAATTTGATTTTGAAACCGCTTTAAAATGTTTTTTTTGGTAAGTTTTATTGTTTAGTTGCATTTATGTTTGGAAAGATTAGAATAAGACTCTAAAATAAGTAAGATTTCTTTTTAGTTCAATAATTGCAGGTAAGGGATCGAACTATCAATATTTAGGATGGTAACTGATATTTTATCTACTAAGCTATGCTCGAATTGATATAAGTAAAATATAAACATTCATGGAGGTAGAGGTGGAGGTGGATGTAGTTATTACTTTAAATGCACGCTCTTATTTATTATATTGTTAAAAGTTTTGAAGGTTCATCTCATTGTATGAAAAAGTGTCAAACTTGACCATTCTAATCACAAGTGTGTGGGGGCCTAGCATAGAATTAGAGTCTATAACTTTTCAAAATCAACCCATTTCAAATTTCCTTTTCAAGGTCAGTAGCTAGATTTTATGTATTTAGGCTTGCTTGAATGTTTATTTATATTTTAGTTATTTTCATTACAAATTTGGAGAGTAACTTAAGTCTATAAACTTAACTAAATCAGATTTCATAACAAATGAATGATTGTAGACAGGGGAAAAAAAAAGGAAAGAAAGAAAGAATGAATGATAAACTTTGATTGTTTAGTTTTAAATGTTATTTCACATCCATAAAATTATATAAAATACTTTTGAACTTTAGGGTATGATTCAATTATGCTTTTAAACTTTGAAAAAAAATTATTTTAACCCTTGAACTTTGAAATTTATTTCAAAAAATACCTTTAAACTTTGAAGTTATTATAAAAAATATCTTTTCTATTAAAATAAAGGACATGGTAGTTAATGTGTAAAAATTATAACGCATACATAATATTATTTACAACTATATAGAAAATTAAGATCATTGTTACCATTTATTTTATCTCAATAGATATTGTTAAAATCATTTACATAATCAACTTTTACACATCAGTTGTCACGTCAATTTATGTAAATGATATTGTAAATGATGTCACATATGTCTTCCAATTTTTAAACATTAGTCGTTGCTTCAATTGTATCTTATTAAAAAAAAAAAAAAAAAACTCTCCCAAAGGTATTTTTTGAAACAAAATTCAAAGTTTAAGAGTAAAAATGAAAATTTTCAAGGGAGCATAATTGAAACCTACCAAAGTTACGGGGTATTTTGTAGAATTTAACCTTTCAAAATTATATGTTCATTTCATTTAATGGAAAGTCAGTGAAATGATTGTTTTGAAATAATTTAAAGAATCAAATGGTTAAAATGAAACTTTTGAAATAATAGGGGTATATTTGAAACTTATATTAAATTTCTAGAGCATAATTGGAACCACATACATTCACATGCACCTTTGTTTTTACACCTCATCATTTCTATTTTCTTTTGAACAAAAAAGTTTACGATAAATGGTTAATTTTAAAGGTTGAGAATAGAAATGAAACTCACCCTAAAGTTTGAGAACATTTTGTATAATTTAACTAAAAAGATATTATTGCAATTAAAAGATGAAACTTCACGATCTAAGAAGATTATATTTAAGATTGCAAATTTTTATTTTATATATTTATATATTGTGTGTGTGGATCTTTTAGGATTGTGAATGAACATTGATGACACCATTCCAATAAAATTTATTGGATTATTAAGGCTCCATTTGATAATCATTTGATTTTTGAAAATTAAGTCTATAAATACTACTTCCACCTATGAGTTTTCATATTTTTTTATCTACTTTTTACCTATGTTTTCAAAAACCAAGCCAAGTTTGGAAAGTTTTCAAAAACTTTTTTATGTTTTTGAAATTTGGGTAGAAACTTAAATATTTTCGTAAGAAAGATAGAAACCATTGTTGAGAAGATGAAAACTATTATAGAGAAATTTTAAGAAATTCATCACAATTTTTAAAAATTAAAAACTAAAAATTAAATGGTTATCAAACGGTTTTTTTTTTTTTTTTTGAGTTATATTAAGTTCTATTTTTTTTATTTTTTTATTTTCCGTTCTGTTGGGTGATTTTCTCGCTTATTCATCCACATACTTATTCCAAATCTCATGATCCACCCAACGGAATATATTGTTTTTTTTTTATTTTTTATTTTTAACCAACGGAATATTTTGTTAACTTTCAAGGCAGATATTATAATTATAATTTTAGATTTCAAAACTTGATGATTGTTATAGTTTGCAAACTATATAGTATTTGCTAGTAAATAAGAAGTCATCAAGCCAAAGTGAGCATAGTTCAGTGATAATTGACATGTACCATCGACAAAGAGGTTAGAGATTGAAATCTCCCTTTCAAATATTGTTGAACTCAAAAAAAAAAAAAGTCACCATTTTTTCGTCCCTTGTTTATGGAATAGAAAATAAGTTTAAGAAATACACAATTATGATTTTAAATATTTTATTGATTTAGTTCTTGGACTTGTTTGTCTTTTTAAATTACATTTTAAGTCTTTGAATTATGTTTATTCATACATGTAGTCTTCATCCTAAACACTAGACAATATGTTGTCACATAACACTTCCATTAAATTAAATTTGGTGATCTAGCACACATTCATTTTAATTAAAGAAGCATAGACCAATGACAACTTGAACATAGCTCAATTTTCCATCCCACATGTTATTGAACTTAAACAAAAAGTGTAAACCAACCGCTATATGTGAGTTCTAATTTTAACTTGTGTTCCGACCTAAACTATCAAACTTCTAAAGTGAAGTAAGATACTTCTTTTGGTTTGTAAAGGAGATCATTATTATTATTATTATTATTTTGATGAAGCAATCACTACTTTAATCTTAGTTTAGTTGAAGCGCACAAATCCAACACTTACAACACAACCCATGTCGATAAAAAATGCAAAAGTTTCACAACTTGAACAATCACCCATCCTTGCATTAGAAGTTGATCATCTCACTTTATATGGTCGACATTCCATTATGTTCAATGGTAAGTAATACTATATATAGTTTCAAATCTAATACAAATTCTAATTATACCCTAACAATTTATCTATAATTCGTGAAATAAACTATTAGATCACGTTATCTTGTCGAAGTTTTATCGAGAATATTCTATCAAAATTATCTTTGATTTGGCTTTTGATATCATGTTTAGTGGTATGCTACATATGATTTCTTTGACTACTCCATTAGGGTTAGCCCCTCTTGACCATGCAATTGCAAGGCAAAATGGGTTGGTTGGAGCCAAATGGCGCAGGATATTAGTGAAGGCATTTGTGGCCCTCTCTCTCACCAGCTTTGTAAATGGGGGAAGTTATGATTTGCAGCTCTCCTTTTTTCTTGCCTTTCAACATCAATGTAATGCAATCTTCAATTTGATTTTAAGCCATTTCAATTCATGTTTGATAAGATATGTGTTCATTTCTTACAGGAAAAACCTAATTAATGGTTGAAAAGTTTTTCCCATTTTGTAATTTGTCTTTTGAAATTTCAACATTTGGTCTTTGATGTGTACATGTATTTCGTGTCACTCGTGTTTCACAGCATTATTTTGGATATGCAATAGAATAAGTGTTTTGTGTGGAATACTTTTCACTAATTATTGTCTCTAATTATAATAAGACGTCATTTTCTTTTTTCTGTTCCTTTTGAAAGTTCAACGAACTTTGGAGATGAGAGATTAAACATTTTACTTTAGAAAAGGTATAGGTATCTTAACTACTAAATTATGGTCAAGTTTGCTAAAAAAACATATATTTAATATATGTAATAAAACTTTCAGCTTTAAATTCTATTTTGGTCTACAAACTTTCATGTTTTTTTGTTGTGTTTTTCTATAATATTTTTTTATTAAAAGTTTTTTTTCCTTCAAAATTAGATGAAAGAGAACAAAAGTAGTTCTTAAAAAAAATCCTAAAATTTGTTCATTATTTAAGAAACATTTTTTTAAAGAGAAATCTTTCATTAAAAATATTCTTCAGTAACCAAATTCAAGCATAGTTTATTAGATAAAAGACCTATTACCATCGGTTTGATGATTTGATCCCCAATTCAAACATAGTTTATTAGATAAAAGACCTATTACCATCGGTTTGATGATTTGATCCCCACGCTGCAATTGTTGAAAACTAGGAAAAAAAAAACAAAGAATACATTGTTTTAGTGGCTCATCACACAAATATTTCAAGCAATGTTTATACATGCTTTTCTCGATTAATATATTTTAAAGCTCAAATAAGAAATTTGTATTTGAGTCCAACTTCAATTTCCTCCCAATAATTTTAGAAGTTTTAATTTAGTCTCTATGATTTTGTTAAATCTTACAAATCATCTTCGAACTATTTTTTACTCACTCAAAAGCCTTACTCATTTTTCCATTTTTTACTATGTCCTTAAACTCTAATATATATAATCTATTTCCTCCCCAAACACAATCCATCGAATGGAAAACATCAACTCATTGCCAAGAAAACATAAATGTGTTTATGTATTCAATATAGTAATAATAAGAACGATTGGTAGGGTTTAACTAAATTATAGTGAGCAAATTGAAATTGACTCCAAATAAAAAATGACTGTATTGTATCCCTGGCGCAAACCTTATTTTGTTTGGTTCTTATATTTTCATAAATTTTTTACTATTTCTCACCGAACACCTAACATATATTGTTTAAAACAACAATCTGATGTAGCGATTATGCTTCAAGATTTTTATCAATGCATTATAGAAATACGAGCAGTAAAAGATCAAAATGAACATTTAAAAGTATAAAAAGTACAAAAGTTCAACGACATCCTAATATTTAAATATCTTTTTCAATGCCCTTTTCCTAAAAATTTGATGCAAAATTTGAGCATTTTGGAGACACCACATAGGAGATGGCTGGGAAAGGTAAGATCAGCCACATTCCCACTTTCATACATATAGAATCAGTAATCATAACACATTCAATTTGTATTATAGGAAAATTGATGGAACTTAGCCTAATTCATGGTTTCAATAATATATGTTTATCTTTCTCCACAGTCCTCAACCATATGGTATAACATCATAATTAAAATACAATAATATATGTTTATCTTTCTCCACAGTTCTCAACCATATAATTGAAATAGACATGTTGGGCTAATTACAGTAGCCTCATTTTTTTTTTTTCAAATGTCTGGCTTTATTGATAAAAACATTGGATTACTTATAATTCATGTCGGATTTTTTTCCTTGTAAAAATTAATATTGTAATTAATAGTCGATGGGACTATATTTAATTAATTTTAGCTAATTACAAATATGATATGAGGTAATCTTGAATTAATTTGTCAAAGTGAGCATGACTCAATGGTAATTGGTAGGTATAATCTCCCACTTTTAAATGTTGTTGAACTAAAAAAAAAACTTGAATTAATTTAATTTATTTCTAATCTAAATATTTGATAATATTAAAGAGCCAACTCCAAAAAACTTGAGAAAAACAGGATCAACGTTTTCTTTTCTTTTCTTTTCTTCTTGTTCTTATTATTTTTTTTCAAATAAGTTATTTTAGTTTCAGTACTTTGTTTGTTTAAAATTTTCAAATAATTATTATATATTGTAAAACTACATCTTTTAAAATTTGTGCTAACATGTCAAATATGTTTTTTTAACTATAAATTAACAATCTGGAAGGTTAAGATGTGAGTTTTTTTTTTTTTTTTTAAAGAAAACTATAAATTTATAGTTTTTAAAAATCAAATAAGGCCAAAATTAATCGTTTACCAGAAAAGGTTGTGTCAACAAACCATATTTTTGTTTTGAGTCTCATATAAATTGTAAATTAATTTTTATTTTGAATAATAGCAGGCGATATCCATAAAAATTCTCCCCTTTAATTTGAATTCCAGAATAGTTTTAATAAACTGCAATACCATAAACAATTTTCATATTTTCATATAAAATTTATATTAATTGATTTTATATACGTAGATGATCGTCTAAAAATGAATTCAGATGGTAGTTTAGAATTGCAAGCTATGTCATTCCCATGCATTTAAATAGATGAAAATTATGGTAAATAGAAAATTTAATGCCCTATAATAATATATTTATCACAAATAATATATGTTTGAATAATGATTGAAAAATGATATTAAAAGCTATTTTTAAATTTTGATCATTACAAAAATTCGCACACCTATAGTCAACCTATTTTGTAAAACCCATTTAAAAATTTTACAGTTGTTATTTATGTTTAAATCCTATTTTAATCGAACTCAAATAAAATAAAATAAATCATATTTTTAATCTTCTACCTTTAATTTTTGTCATACTTTTAAAACATTTATTTTGGTTCATGTACTTTTAGTTTTTGTTCATTTTAATCTCTTTTGTTTATTATGGTATTTATATTTTCAAAACATCTATTTTAGTCCACATACTTTTAATTATTGTTCATTTTAATCATGTACTTTCAAGATGTTTGTTTTGGTCATTTATTTTTTTTTAAAATTATTTGATCCCTATTTACAAAATTCTAACCCAAACTTATAAGCAACAGAACCTCTTTTTTACAAAATAATGACAATATTTCAAAAATTCATCGAGCCCAGTATTGCACTAAAATTTTGATATAAAAAATGTCATAAAAAAGAAAACAAACAGATTAAATGGTCACTTTTTAAAAGTACAAATACTAAAACAAACGCCTTAAAAGACTTTTTTTTTTTTGTGGCAAAATTGATACACATAGACTAATTCAATCTTACCCATATTTTTTAAAATTATCGGATTAACAAACCAAAACAAACGCCTTAAAAGACTTTTTTTTTTTTTTGGCAAAATTGATACACATAGACTAATTCAATCTTACCCATATTTTTTAAAATTATCGGATTAACAAACCAAATAATATTTTATATATATATATATATATATATATATATATAATAGTTTTTAGAATAGTGTAAAGTAGGCAAGCAATATCTATAAAAAGCTGCAACTTTGATGAGAAAAGAACGGCGAGAGATTAGGCATGGCAGCTAAAATCACATGCAAGCGCTTTCTCCTTGTTTTGTTGTTTCTTTTGTGCTTCGTTCCCCTTGCAGCCCAAGGTAATTACAAAAATCTTATTACATACAAACATTTAAATAGTTCTTTTTCCCTTTTGGGAAGGGGTTTCCTTTTCAAGTTTTATCTATTCGTTTTTAATGGTAATTGAAATTAGAATTAGAGTCATGATCGACTCAATATCATTTTCGTTAATTAAATTGAATATTGGTTTATGTTTCATGCTTCTTAACCAATCTCACATCAACACATGTAGGAAATGACCTATTTATACAAAAGTTGAAGCTGAAGTTGAAAATTTCTAAATTATTTAAACAAAAAAGGAAAAAGAGTTTTGGTATTTAGACGAGTTAATAATATTCTACGTCAATCTTAATTTGACGTTCGAAGATATTTAGTTATTGACTTACATATATAATTATTTTATTCTAAAATTGAAAGTCGTTAGTTTGGTGCACTCCAGTTAAGATGATCTGAATTTTTTTTTATCAATTATTGTGATGGTTGTTTGTATTTGTCTTGTAATTAATTTCTAACCTAACATGTTGATAAATTTTTAATCCCTCAAGATTAAGGAGACCAATGATATGATTTTCAAGAGATTGGATTCTAGGGCTTTTTCAAAATTCTCATTTTAAATAACGTTAAGGTTGGGGGGCTTCGTTCTTTACCTCGATCCCAAGTTCTTTAATTTGTTATTATTATATATACTCATTTACTTTTTCATTGATTCATTCATTGGAATACTAAAAAAATTACAAAACTAATTATTTATGCTAATTAATAACAAAATATTAATTTCTCTATTTTTTACCTGTTTGTAGTAACTTTTTATAATATAGTAAAAAAAGCAATTATAAAAGAACAATTTTCCTCATGGGGAACTTACCCTAGAAAAAAATTACAGGCTCACTCCAAACTTGTGAAGTAAATGTGTCTCGAACTATAATTTACTTCGATGTCATCTTTATTATAATTCAATTAAGCCTAAACCGATAATTTAGGCCTTCAAATTTCTAATGGATTTTTTTCCTGAATCTATTTTGCAGCTCGAAATCTTCATAAATCTTATTATACATTTGAAAGTGAAGTGAAAGATGAAGAGTTAAGTCCTACGAACGATGATTCAGTATATCATATTGACTACACTCCACCGAAAAAGAATCGTCCAGTCCATAATTAAAATGATATTGACTGACCAATCAACTCCTTGCCTATATATATAGAGAGAGATATGTATGTTATTTTGTAGCCTTTACTTGAATTGGAGTGTTTCTGTATTAATCTCAAAATGAATAAATGATTTTTTTTTTCTGTAACTTAATTAACGGTATATAAAAGGATTGTTTTTTATCTAAAAAAATCATAATAATAAATAATAAATAATAAAAGGAGCGTCATTTTTCAACGTATACATGAATTGATTGTTTATTTAGCTTTTCTTAAATTAAATTTAGTTGCGAGTCTTGTGACAATAGTATAATTTATATTGACATTTTTTTAAAGAATTAATTACAATTTAAATAAGAGAAAATATTCAATTTACAATATTACTAATATCTTGATTAGTTGAATTACGTTTAGGTTGAATATATCAATACGTTTTTTTTTTTGTTTAATTTTGGGTTGACAATTTATTTTGTTCAAAATTAAAAAAAAAGGTTTATTTTCAAAATTATTAGCTTAGTTTTATATGAATTTTTCGATAATTTTTTTTCTCAATTATATCACCTTGCATGTTTTTTTATTTTTTAGAGAAAAAAAAAAACAAATTTACCTTGAATTTGATAAAGTATCTGAACTTTCAATTTCATTATCTTCAATAAGTGTTACAAATTTTCCTTTCCAATATTTGCCAAATTCACTTACTAATAAAAAAAAAAATCTCTCTCTCTTCTACTGGATCGTCCTCACCGCACTCCATCTTCTCTCTCTTTTCTTTTATTGTTTTTGCCACATCACCTATTGAAGTATTATAACAAGAAATATTTTTACCACATAAGTATATAAATAATATAAATTAATACTAAATAGACATGTCAACAATCTAGTTAGCATTCCATTAAGGTTACAAACAATTTTATTACATCAGATTTTTTTTTAGTTCAACAACATTTGGTGTGGGGGATTTGAATTTCTGATCTCTTGATTGATAGTACATGTCAATTACGGCTGAGTTATGCTTAATTTGGCAATATGTCAGAAATTAAAAGTGAGCAAAAGTGAAAACTCATGAGTAAAAGTGTAACATTTAGAAACCTAAGAACCAAATAGAAAACTAAACATAAAGGTGTAAGGGGTCGTTTGTTTCATGGTAATCTAAGATTCTCATGGGATGAGCATTTAGATTACCTCGTTTGTTTTGTAGGAATATAGGATACTTTGACATTTGAAGATGCCCGAGCATCTTAGGATGCCCATGCGGTGGCATCTAACCAATTTTTGAAGCCCTTTTAAATCATGAATTTTTAAGATTCCCATGTTGGGTATCTTCTAATGACATTTTTGCCTTTTATCATTTTTCTTTATTTCACATTTTTATTTTTTATTTAAAAATAAATTATTGTATTTATACACTAATAAACGATCATATGTAATTAGTTATATTTATATTTTACATTTAGATATAAAATAAACTTTAGTTAAATTGAATAATATCTTGATTCATTTTCAATTAAATTTTAAATTGCAATATTCATTTTATTTTATTTTTTTCTAGTGCGTTTTCTCTCTAGTACATCTATTGAAATGGTTTCTTTTAGTTATTTATTTGTAATTTATTAAGACTATTACTAATTATACATTTCAAAACACACACACAAATCCATTACAAATAAATATTATATCTCTAAAGAATTCTAATTTGACAATGTGATCAATATAATCCACTAACAACATCATCAATTATATTAATGGTCTTATTTTGGAGGACAAAATAGTTAAAATTGAATTAATATTTAATATTAAATATTTTATAAAAATCTCAAACTAATATAAATTAAGTTGTTCCATAAAATAACACATAAAAGTTAGTATAAACTAAATTGATATACAAATATAACAATAAATTAATAAAGACTATAATGCATGTGATATAAATTTAAATTATATTACACGAATATGTAAATTACCTAAAGATTAGTAAAGTCATTATTGGTATAACACATAATCTTAAGACATTCTTGTACACAAATCTTATAAAATAAACATAATTATCTAAATATTTTTAGACGTTCATATAAATTATTCTTTAAAACAACACGACTATCTAAAAGTTTCTAAAATAAAAAATACGACTATTTAAAATATCGGACATCTATATTTCTGGGTATTTATTATTCTTGGCATTTGAAGATTCTGATTATCTAGATTCCTAAAAAACAAACGGCCCCTAAAAGTGTAACATTTTTGAACGTAAGAACCAAATGAAGCTAAACTCAAAACTCATGAACCAAAATGATTTTTTTTCCTTCTTTCTTTTTCTCATTTATCTTTCTCAATAACATTTTTTTAAAAGTAAATTTCTCAATAACATTTTCCTCTATAAATTAATTGTTTCTTTCTATATAAATTTTCTCTCTTTTTTTTTTTTTTATAGGATATGTGTGGTGGGAGAATCGAACCTCTAACCTCAAGGTCGATAGTACAAGCTTAACGTCAGTTGAGCTATGCTCATTTTGGCAAATTTTTTCTCTCTAACTATATATATATTTTCCTCCAACAATATATCTCTTGCTTTCTACACACTCTCTCAATTTCCTCTCTATTTTTTCTATTTATTTCTCAAATTTTCACTCTCTAACATTTCTCTCTTACCTATCTCTTACTCTCTAACTTTTTTCTTTCGATTTCTGTATCTCAATTTTTTTTTTAATCTCTATCTAACATATTTATCTCTTTCTTTTTTCTTTTTTTTGACAATATGTGGATTGGAGAATTTGAACATGATCTCTTAGTTGAGGGTACATACTTATGCTCACGTTGACACGTATTTATCTCTCTTATTTAAGAAAAAAAAAACAAAATTAGTAATGATTTTCTTTTCTAAAAACATAAAAAATAAAAAACCAAAAACTAAAATCATGATCAAACAAGTCTAAATTAAATGTTTCGTCATCATATTTTAAGTTTGTTTTTAATACAATACTTTAAGGTTTTTTTTCTCTCTTTTTTTTTAATGGTTGCAATACTTTAAGTTTAAACTATCTATTTAGTTTCCACACTTAAAAATCCTTGGCGTTAATGCTAAATAATATGAGACATTTAAGATAGAATTCAATCCAATTAAACGAGTGGGCCTTAAATAACTCTTTTATGCTTTTGCGGGAGAAAAAACACGTGGGATGTTTGTTAGAAGAGTTCAATATCATACTCAATAGTTGAGATCACCAATGGCCCAATAATATTATGGAAACGTAAAAAGCCAAGACCACCACTAGTCCACACCCTATATTGTTGATAGGGTAAACGGCTTGAAATATGGCCAAATAATAAATGACAAAGCAATATATCCAAATATTAATTAACATTTATTAAAAGACTAAAATGTCCCCTAACAAAATAGGGGACCGAAATTCTAGAATTATAGAATAATTAAAACAAATTGAAAATTTAAATCAAAACAACTCAAATATCATGAATCAGAGATCATTGGACAACAAAAACATAAAAATCAAAATTTTAGGTAATTCAAAACAGATTAAAAAAAAACACAAATCTAAAACAACCAATCTACTTCACACAAATAAATAAATAAAAAGATTTCCTGAAATGATGAGATAATTAAAACTCATTTAAAATTGAGGTATATTTAAAACTTGAAAAAGAAAAAAAATAAAACTATTTAAAAAAATTTCAAAATTGAACTATCAAATAATAGGAATAATAGGAATACTTATTCGAATTTATAAAATTTTTGAATTTCATGCACGCAGATATCCGATATTTCATAAGCATTTAAATAGCATTAAACAAGAGGGTATCGATTTTATTGATACTTTTTCTCCCGTTGTCAAGATAGTTACTATTAAAGTCTGTCTTACTTTTTTTGGATGGCCATTGGCTCAAATGGATGGTGATTTGTTTGAGGATGTTTTTATGACTCTTCCTTTGGGATATAAACATGTTTTTACTTGCTGGATTAAGGAGAGCCTTTGGTTTGCAAGTTAAATAAATCAATTCATGGCTTGAAGCAAGCATCACGCCAATGGTTAACTAAGTTCTCTAGAGTTTTACTTTTTCATGGTTTTAAACAATCTAAGGTTGATTACTCCTTATTCACATGAGGCTTCCAATGTGGGATTTTCAACACGGGTTCTTCTTTCATTGCTCTTTTTGTTTACATGGATGATTGTTAGAATATAAATTTTGGCCAATCAAAAGTTGTCATGTCATTACTTTAAAATTAGTGACAAATTTATTTATTTAATTTATAATTAATTAAATTTGCAAGTATCCTTAAATTAAATTAAAGCAAATCTCAATATGCAATTGAGTTATATGAAATTTGGGTCAATTTTAGACTAAGCCCAAATGGGAGGTCATAATCCAACAAAGTTTAGGCCCAAGGTCAATAAGGCTCAGTCTAGAGGAATGTAAGCCCAAAGTCAACCAGGCTCAGTCTAAAAGCTAAGACCAAAGTCAACTATGCACAGCCATTATCTTTGCCCACATGACAATAAAGCTGCAATTTCTATTGCTTCCAATCCCATTTTTACGAGCGCATGCACGAAGCACATATAGAGATTGATTGTAATTTCGTTCGGAATAAAGTTTTGGATGACTCTCTTAAGCTCTTTCCTATTCGTTCAAGTCTTCAACTAGCAGACATGTTTACCAAAGGTGCTTGTTTCCCCTGTGTTTGCATTCTGCATATTATCCAAGATGGGCATCTTTGACCTTCATGCTCCATCTTGAGGGGAGTATATATTATGATTGATTGTATTAACTAACTTTTATCTTGAGTTGTTCGTTAGTTAGAATAGTATTTTTTTGCATGCCTATTCCCTTCGTTCTATTTAAGGGAGAGAGTTTACTCTGTAAAATATGAGATTCTTAGAGAAATAATACATCAAATTTAATACGTGTTGATGTTTGGCAACCTAGGATCGACATAAGTCAGTTTCGTTATCTACCTCTTCAGATCGTTGGATCTTTGGGCTTCAAACATTCAATCAAATCATCTGACATCTGCTTTCTGAGCACAATCAACAATGGCTGACCACCAACCCCCTGACGCCTTTACCTACCTCCTCATTACCTTCTTCTAATTTGTTTATGTTGAGCTCTCAATCTCATTCTCAAGTTTCCGACGCTCTCGCCAAAGAAAAATGGAGTTTGGGGTAAATTTCTCAACTCAATCTCCCATACCCACCCATGTTCTATTTTCATGTTCTCCCATGAGTTTTAGGCATAGCCATTTAGCCAATGCATTTGGTTGGAAAAAACTTGGGTGCTGCTTGGGCAGCACCCAAGTCATGTGCAGCCCACTTCATTGCCATTGATTTGTGATTTTTGGTTTTTTTTTAAAGAAAAATGTGTGGCTTAGATGTGAGCTGCACATGATTTGGGTGCTGCTCAGGCAGCACCCAAGTCTTGCCCCATTTGGTTTTTGAAAATTGTTTCATCTTTGTTAAGAAAATATTTGAATTATTAGCTAAATTCTAAAAACAAAAACAATTTTTGGAGACTACATATGTAAGGTAAGAAGTAGATAACAAAATAAAGGAACTGGAGAGTAGAATTAGTATTTATAAACTTAATTTTCAAAAACTAAATGGTTGTCAAACAGGCTTTTGTTTTTAGTTTTTGAAATTCAGCTTATAAACACTACTTCCCACCTATGAGTTTCTTTGGTTTGTTATCTACCTTTTTACAAGTGCTTTCAAAATCCAACCCAAGTTTTAAAACTAAAAAAAAAATAGTTTTTTAAAACTTGTTTTTGTTTTTTGGAATTTGGCTAGTAATTTAAATGTTTCTTTAGGTGAATGCATGGTAAAGAAATTATGAAAAACAAAATACAATTTTCAACAAAAAAAACCAAATGGCTATGAAACAAGACGTAAGACATGTTTGAAAGTGGTTTTGAAATGAACTACTTTGTTGTACTCAAAATCAATTTTTCTGGTACAAAAATCGCGTTTGAAAGTATAAAATCAAACATTAAGTTGATTTTGAATGACTAAAGACATGTTTCAGAATAATTTTGAATATAACAAAAGTGATTTTAACCATTTCATAATCACTCCCAAACATACCCTTAGTTTTCTTGTTGGATTATTTAGACTTAGGCTGCCCACTGAATATGGATGATCGTAAAATGCAGGCTGCTTGAGATAAAATTTTGAATTAATTTTGTGTGAATTATGTGGCATTGGTATTTAAATTCATGCAATCTTACTATTACGACATCCGATCTCAAGGGAACAAATAGATTCATGTTGGCATATTGATATGGTTTGTTTGTTTGTTTGTTTGTTTTCTCTTACAACTTGAACGTTGTTTTTTCTCCTTTTCTACTATGGTTTGCAATATTTCAGTCAGCATCTTCTGGATTAGGCATGAGAATTTGTAAGAATGTCTAGAATATTTTGATAGTTATGTTTGTTTTTGCAGGATTTCTGTGTGTAAATGTGTTAAAATGATGTATTATTTCAACACTACCACCCTTACCTATCTTTAGATAGTTATTATATTAATTTAATATAAATTGATTTTATATTACATTTTTGTCTTTAATATTTTATTGTTATCAATTCAATTTATATTAATTTTTGTAAAACAAGTTAATTTATATTGATTTGAAATTTTTATAAAAGACTTGATATTAAATATTAATTTCTATTTTAACTTGAAATACTTGAACTTATTTTAAATGAAGATAATTATATTGTTGATAGTATTTTTAAGTGGATTATTATTACTTTTTGAACAACAAACGAAACTTTTCATTGAAGAAATAAAAAGAGACTAATGCTAAAAAATACATACATTTTTTAAGTGGATTATATTTATACATTATCAAAATAGAGAAAATTTTGAGAGAAATGATATCGATTTGTGATAGATTTTTTATTTTTAAATATTGGATTATAACTGTTGGAAAAGTAAAATAAATAAAAAATTTCACTTTAGACTTCAATTGAAAATAAATTGAGCTGTATATTATACCACTCAAATAGAGTTTATTTTATTTGTTATTTTTTTTAAGAAACCAAACTTTCATTGAACAAATAAAAGAATATAGGGGCATACGAAAACCAAGCCCGAAAGAAATGGGAGCCCAAACACTAACTATAAAAAGGGGCTCTAATCCAAAAGAACAAGACCAAGACCATAATTACAAAAAGGTCGAGTGTCTTTGAACGCAATCCAAAGTGTTAAAACCTTTCCAAGTAAAACTTGCCACGTAAAAAACCTCACCTTCTTAGGAATATTAACCTTATAGAGAGATGCAAAAACAGAAGCCTTAGGAGCTAATGAGACAGGAAATAGAGACAGAAAGAAAGTAGGAGTGGTAGGAAAACCCCCTCGAAAGATTGGGGGTCCAAACCCTAGCATCTCCTCCCGAGAGTAATAAACTGATCTTGAAGGATAAACATAAAAGACCTGCCACATCAATAACCTCCCTATCAATTGATATGTTGATTTATTAGTGAATTGATATGTTGATTTATTTTAAATATAAAATGAAAATAAAGAAAATTGATGAAAGAATATATATACACAAGAACAAGGAAGGGTAAAAAAGTAAAAAGAAGATGCCCTCAACATGGAAATCTTAGAAACTCATGGTTCAGGTAAATGCCTTCCGTATGGGCATCTTGAGACATCTGGATATCCTATATTCCTGCAAAATAAACAGGTCAATCCAGATGTTCATCCCATAAAAATCTTGGATTCCCACCAAACAAACGGCCTTTAAGAGTATGAGGAAACTAGGTCAATTTTTCATTGTGATTTCATGTTGGTCAATACTCATTTTCCCTCATTTTCTTTCAAATCCTAGCACCATATGCAACTCGAATGTTCATTGACATTTGCCTTTATGACCTTCGTATTAATGGTTCATGGATATGCATTTGATTGATAAACTTTGAATTGTCTTTCCATGTGGTTGATGTTAAAATCTCTCCTTCTCTTTTGAAACATGGCATTACTACAATGCATCCTTAATGTAATTATCTGACATTTGCCTTTACTTCCTTATTCTAACGAAGGGCGTTGAATAACTATATATGTTTAATCAATTAATAATAAGGCAATGCAAATAATTTCATTTTGAACTATGTTACTGTGTGATTTTATATAAGATGACCTTAATTACTACGTATTCTATTTAGGGGTGTACAAATAACCCAGTAACCCGAGCAACCCGAACTATCCAACCCAAATTGTAAGGGTTGGGTTGGGTTGGGTTTCTTTTCGGTTTGGGTTGGGTTAAAATTTTGGAGAACCGAATTTTCGGGTCGGTTCTCGGGTTGGGCATTTTGGGCTCGGGTTGACCCGACCCAACCCAACCCAACCCAAATTTTGATTTTTTTTTTTTTATATATACTTATAGATGAATTGTTTGTGAACTTTTAATGTTTTTCATCTAAGATTGCAATGAATATTAAGATGTTATGAACTTTGAAGTTTGATATTTGAATTTTATGTGATTTTAGTTATTAATTCAAGCAAAATTTATTTCAAATAATTAAGAAAATTATAAAAAAAAATAGAAAAAGTCAACCCGGTGACCCAACCCAACCCAACCCGAAAATATTGGGTTGGGTTGGGTTGGGTTACTCTCCTGCATAGGGTTAGTTGGGTTGAAGGATTGACCAACCCGAATTTTCGGGTTGGTCCAAAAAACTCCCCTAACCCGACCCAACCCAACCCATGTACACCCCTAATTCTATTAATCTCCCAGACCAAAATGGGAGGGTGGTCAGTATGATGGCGACGAAACCAACGACGGGATGTTCTTCGATTAGCCATGAAGTTGGGAGCAGACTATATTGATGTTGAGCTTCAGGTAGTTTCATTGTGTATATATTACAGAAGAACAGTTGCAAATTGCAATATTAACATTGTGTCGTATTTGGAATGACTTTCTAAGTACTTAAAAATACTTTTTTTTTGCACCTAAAAGCAATTTTTTAAGCACTTAAAAAGTCATTCCACAGAGGACCTAAGTCACAAGAAAAGATAAATCAATACGTTGGCTAAAAAGCACATCATAAATCAGTTTTCAATTGCAAGCTACACATTTATTGTAGAATTGTCTTACTGCATTGTCATAATTTATTAACTACTATTAGCCAGTTTGATAATCGTCTTACATGCCAAAAGCAATGTTCTACAGTTTCTTTTGGGGCCCTCTTTGCTATTGCACTCTCATTTGCTTTGGTCACTGCAGTAAAAGTTTTGATTTCAGAACTATAGTTGGAAAGAAATCCGAAGCTTCTTCATTCATGGTGTTCTTTATCCAAGTCTTTTGATGGTTTTCTTCGTTAGATATTAATTTTAGTTGGGATGATTTTATGTTTTCTTTGTTATGAGTTTTATTTTCTTATGTTCCGTACCTTGTGGAGTTTGTATCTTTGAGCATTAGCCTCTTTTCATTTCATCAATGAAAAGCTTCATTTCTTGTTCAAATTCAAGTTTACATAGGTCTTTGACTACTAATAAGTCACCTCAACTTTGAATTGGATTTCATTCACAAAATTTTGATTATTGTTCCACTACCTCTTTTTTGAAGGTGGCTCAGGAGCTCATTGACTCTATACGTCAAGAGAAGCCAGACAATTTCAAAGTCATCGTTTCTTCCCACAATTATAAAAATTCCCCATATTTAGAGGATTTAGGGTCTTGTAGCAGAAATTCAAGCCAGTGGAGCTGACATTGTGAAGATTGCAACAACTGCACTGGATATCATACTGATGTTTCTTATGTGTTTCAAATACTTGTCTATTCACAAGTAAGTAGCACAATTGAATTGTAAACCTGATTCTGCTATGTTAAGGATCCCACATCGAAAAAATGAAGAGACCTAACAATCTTTATAAGATACATGTGTTACTCCTCTCATTGTCAATTGATTTTGCAATGGAACCCTATGTTCATCTAATATGCAAAAGGACTAGCTGAATCATATTGCATATACATACAAAATGAAGATCAAGATGAATTCAACTAAGTTAAACTTTATAATAATCAGTTTTATGTTTTATTTCAGATCTTGAAGATTAAAGTTGTTATGTTTTTTTATCTTCTGATTTAGCATCATTAACTTTGGTGTCATAGGTGGGATTTTGAGTTTTAAAGTTTTTCCATTTCTTTAAATTAGTTTTAATCTTTCTTATTAAACTCTTCAGGTTCCAATAATTGGACTGGTTATGAATGATAGAGGATTCATTTCTAGGGTACTTTGCCCAAAATTTGGTGGTTATCTTACATTTGGTACTCTTGAGAAGGGAATAGTTTCAGTTCCTGGTCAACCAACTATCAAAGATCTATTAAATCTATACAACTTCAGACAGATAGGGCCTGATACTAAGGTACTTGGCATCATTGGAAACCCTGTAGGCCACAGCAAATCACCTTTATTGTACAATGAGCTTTTCAAATTGGTTGGTTTCGACGCCATTTATGTTCCTTTCATCTACTGATATTGCTGGATTCAGGTTTTATCTTCAACTAACTTTTGAGTACTTGTCTACTTCTGAAATACATATTATTGACACTTTTGACATATTCTAAATCACAGCGTTACAATTCCACACAAGGAAGCAGTATTCAAATATTGCGACGAGGTCGCTCCAGTTGGGAAGGTAAATTATTGACTATTGGTTTTTTTTCATCTTCAGTTGAGTGGTTGATATTCTGGCTTTTGCAGGCGATTGGAGCTGTTAATCATGTTATTAGAAGACAAAAACTGATGGAAAATTATGTGGCTATAACACAGATTGTTATGGTGCTATTTCAGCCATTGAAGATGGATTACTCAGTTTGTGTTACTTCTCTAGATGCACATTTTCCTTTTGTTTTTTGTTTTTTTGTTTTCATAAGTACAATTGTCCGTCTGTCAACTCTTTTATTGCAGACTTGCATAATGATAGCTGTACAGTTGGTTCACCCTTATCTGGTAAGCCCTTTGTTCTCATTGGTGCTGGTGGAGCTGGCAAGTCTCTTGCTTATGGTGCAAAACAGAAGGGAGCCAGGGTTGTAATTGCTAATCGCACATATGGTAACAATTTCATGTTTTCTTTGACTAAAAGGCTTCTCTATCTTTTGTGTGTGCGTGTGCGTGTGCGCTCGTGTTTTGCTAAATTGGTGTTTGGAGCATGGGAATCTAATTTCTTCCCCAACCTGGTACTGCTGTCACTGTATGCCTATTAGATACAAATTTATGTTAGCTGTTACTAAGTATATTGAATAACCTTTGTTCCTGTTCTGTGTCTCTAATCATTATCTACAAGAAAATAGAATTGTCAACCATCAAAAAACATAAAAGTTGGCATGAGAGTACTCCCTTTTATCAGTATATTTTTCAAACACTCATTTTTAATGTATCGCTTCGCCTCCCTGCCATCTTCTTATAACTGTTGAAGTTTTCAGCTCATCCTCTATTGAGTCGAGTGATTCTTTCCTTAATCATAACAGTTTCGCTTTTGCCTTTTGGTGAAACAATAACATATTAATTGGATGCACCTTTTTCTTTCTTTTTCCCCCCTTGACTTTTGGTTATTAACTCTACATCAAATGTTTGAGTAGGATATGACACTTTTCTTTGATTTGCATGAAGATCGGGCTAGAGAACTTGCAGACCGTGTTGGGGGACAGGCTATGTCTCTTGCTGACTTAGAAAATTTTCACCCTGAGGATGGCATGATTCTTGCCAGCACAACATCAATTGGAATGCAGCCCAAAGTTGATGAAACTCCCATTCCAAAGGTTTATCTTTATTTTAGTTCTGGTTGTATTGAAGCAACCTGCTATATTTAAGCAATGTGTAGAAATCATAAACTTGAACATGGAGATTGGTTTGAAAACAATTAAGTACAACTAAGCCACCTGATTAGATCTGGCTCATTGAGATAAGTTGAACTAAATATCATAAGAACCATCAAATACTCTTATCAATTTACACATTCTTGTACTTCAATAGTTGTCATAAGACTTGTCTGTGTTTTGCAGCCTGCTCTAAAATACTATTCGTTGGTTTTCGACGCCGTTTACACGCCAAAGATGACCAGACTCTTGAGGGAAGCTGAAGAGTCTGGAGCAGCTATTGTACCTGGATTGGAGATGTTCATCAGGCAAGCATATGAACAATATGAAGGGTTCACTGGACTGCTTGGTAAGAAAGTCAATAAACCTATTAGTTTGAATATATCTAAATCAAGTTAACGTCTTCCTTTCAAGTATTTTTTTCAATTGACTTTTTTGTGATGTTGTTAATTGCAGCACCCAAGGAACGTATTAGGAAAATTTTGGCAGATAATTAATGAAGTGGCTTGTCTTAATTGTTTTCAATGGGCAGTTTTCCTCTCAGCATTCAGGTAGATTTTTTAGATGTCTTTGTCATGGTCAAGAACTAGATTTGAGAAAACAAGTGGAGAATCTTTTAGAATTGTGTTTATAGATAAATTTGAATAAGGGGTAGCATTTGAGGCAAAGATAATGAGAGGAGGATTATTGTGTAGTCATTTTCTCAGGACTATTTGTTCTAAAATAAGATGGAATAATACTGGTTCTCTATTGTTAAATAAGATGGAATTATCCCGATTCTCTGTTATATCACTGAGTATTCAAGTGAGACAAGTGAGTTAAAAAGGTTGGGAACATCCTATGATGTTTCATAGTTTGAACTTTTAGTATCTTGGTTGGTGGCTTGTCAACTAAAACAAAATGTTGCAATAATGTTGAATTGACCAGTGCTTGTAATTTAGTACAATAAATTGCCTCTCTGCCCTTTGGACCATCATCTACTTGCCCTGAGAACTACTGATACATTCATACATTCAAAGGCCCTATTTAGATTACTAATCCTTTTGCTGTTATAGAGCAAGTTCATTTCATCTAAGCTTTAGTCTTTATTATTCCTCATACTTCCTACTTCGAGTTACTTGTGGAAGGCATGACAGATGTCATGGTGACAAATAAGAATTGTCTGTTACATTATGTTTTCAATGTTTATTTCTTAATAAGAATTGTAGATGACGGATGTCATGGCAATAAATAAGCTTACTTTAAATTTTGAGTTTCTTGAGGTCATAGAAAAATTAATCTTCATTTTACATTATATCAAAGGTTATATGTTCTACTTAAACTATACTTTTGGTTTTGGATGATAACTTCTTTTGAAATTTCAGAAAAGAAAATTTAAAGTTCTGATCCCTCAATTTCATCAAAATATCTAGTATGATTGGGTGCAATATCAAATATATTATCTCATAATTTTTTTTAGTTCAACAACATTTAGTGTTGAGAGAATTCAAACCTCGAACCTCTTGGTCGAAGGTGCATGCTAACTATTGTTGAGTTATGCTCACTTTGGCACATTATCTCATAACGTTATAACTACATGATTGAGTGACATGATGAATTTAAGTAAATTCGAGTGATTTGAGGGCCAAAAGAAGCCCACTCTAAAGATGATGTGCATCTCATCCACAATCCACATGAGCTTCTTACAGAATTCAAGCAAAGTTGGTTGGATGTTTCTCTGACAATGATTGTAGACCTAACTCTGTTGGATTTTCTCACCATTTATCTTTTCACTGTCGGTATTTTTTCCCTGAAAATTGATATACCAAAAATCTGACATAGAACAAACATCTACAATCAAAATAAGAAAACCGTTGGAGTCCAATAATTGAAGAGGCAAACTACAAACTTAGGTCCCGTTTGATAATCATTTGATTTTTTGTTTTTGATTTTTGAAAATTAAACTTGTTTTCTCCCAATTTCTCTACAATGGTTTTCGCCTCCATTAAAGAACCATTTGAATTCTTAGCCAAATTCTAAAAATAAAAACAAGTTTTTGAAAACTACTTTTTTTAGTTCAAAAATCAAAAACCAAAAACCAAATGGTTATCAAACGGGGCCTTAGATATCTTTAAGATGCAATTGATTCACAAAATTTAGATATATAATCATCAGACATATGTGAGTTTGTTTACCTCAAACTAATGATTTACAATAAGAAGGATAGAATTAAACTGATTTTTGAAATTTATCTCCTAGACTATATCACTAACTCCAACATATCTTAAACCCATAAACTTGACAGTTATTACACAAATTCACACCTCAAAAACTCATTAATTTACACAATCAAAACGCAAGAAACACAAGTTTAGGTTTCTCAATCTCCAGGTTTCATAACATCAAGCTTTCAAAACACATGAACTTGACACCCTCTCAACTCAAATATGTTATATGTCTAAACTTTCCTACCAAGTATATTACATGTCATGTGGGTTTTCCCAGATCAAATATTATAGAACGAAGCAATTGTCCTAAGAGATTAGAATACTTGCAGACAAGTGAAAATTAGAATTCATCGTCTAAGATCAACTTCAACGGCCCTGACAGATTCTATAGAAATCAAGAAAAAGAAACTGAGATAATTGAGAGAACAAAAGAGATAACCTCTCATAACTTTAATTGCAGAGCCTTGTCTTGAAGCAAGGGGCCATCTTTTTCATCCCAGACAGCAAAGAGAGCATTGATAAGGACTCAACAAATTAATATCTCTTTGAGTAGTAATTACACTATTTTACATCACAGTCCATTGCTCCACCTGTTTACAAAGCTTCAAGCTTCCACGGCATTGCCTAAATAAATCCATATAAAAGGCACTCAAATTATGTGCAATTTGCTCATTGTGTAAGAAACAGAGACCTACAAAAATAGCTGAGTTAGGATATGGCTTTTCATTGCAGATTTCTTGTGTTTATGGCTTTGCTTCTGCTTTATTTTGGCTCAACCACAGTTACAGGTAAGGTAACATCATCTCACCAATTTCTTGGGGTTGTTTTGGACAAAAACAAAGCAATTTCAATAGCAATTTTCAAACTCTCGAACACAAATAGTGATGATTTGATTGATGCATCTCTTTTTACACTTTCCAAAACCCAAAAGAGAGGATAAAAATTGCCTTGAAAAGGATTGTGCTAATGTAAGAGGCTTTGTTGTTATGATTTGCAGGGAGAAGCATGAAAGTTGTGTATATGAAGGAAAGAGAAGAAAAGCCAAAAGATCTTTTAGTGCATAAAAAAAAAGAGAAGATGAAAGGCAGTGATGAGTTGGTGACAATGGATTACACACCTGCATCAAAGAGGCCTCCAATCCACAACTAAACATAGTATTATTTAAGGAAACAATACCAGAAATCAAAACAAAAAAGCTTCTCATATAACATCTCTATTGCATGGATCTCTTGCACAAATGGAATATGTCAAGCCCCATCATCTTACATGAGGTTCTTGACTCTACATTAAACACTGTCCATTCTTTCTCACAAGAACGCTTCTAAAAATTGTGTTTTTATTGTAATTTGCAGTCCATCATACCAACTTCTTCCTCGTATGTTTTCATATAGGGTCTCTTTATCTCTCCACTGTCCAGAATGTTTTTTCAATAGGCTTTACTACAATTTTCTTTTCTCCGCTGAATATCAACCCAATTCAAAGAAACTGAGTTATTAAGGAACACATGCTTCCAAGCTGTAAAGCCTACCATGTGAGAAGAAAACAAACAGAATTGAATGCTATAACTATAATCCCTTCAGAAACGTTTAGATGTGATGCCAAGCAATTACTCATACAAGGAAAAAAACAGCCAAGAAACCAAAAGGAACACTCAAGAAAAAATAAGGAAAACAATTAAAGAAGATGAATTCTTTTGGCTTACCATATCACAGGTGAAAAGAAAATTTTTGGTTGAAAAACAACAGATCCACCCCCAACTTGCATTACAAACAAAATAATAAATCATTCTCCAATAAATGAAGGGGGCTAACAGGGCAGGTGAGATATGGTTGTATAAGTAATGGTCTCATACATCCAACGATTACATTCAAAACAAAATAATAAATCATTCTCCAATAAATGAAAGGGGCTAACAGGGCAGGGGAGATATGGTTGTATAAGTAATGGTCTCATACATCCAAGGATTACATTCCAAACAAAATAATAAATCATTCTCCAATAAATGAAAGGGGCTAACAGAGCAGGGGAGATATGGTTGTATACGTAATGGTCTCAGACATCCAAGGAAGGATATAGCAGCACTAGCTCTCAAGCCTGGCGATGGCGAAAGCTCTTAGGCGGCCACTGCGAATGTTTTGAGAAACAAGCCTTTGGAATTGTCATCATCAACACATTAAATTGAGCAAAAAAGTAAATTTCCTACTAACAACAAACATGATGGAAAATTATATTCCTAGATGCACAAAAAAACAAAGATGGGAATTTAGTTGATCAAAATAATAAAAGTAACATGCATAGAGTATTTAGAAAGTGTTAAAAGAGACTCAGACATCCAAGGAAGGATAAAGCAGCACTAGCTCTCAAACCCGGCTAAGGCGAAAGCTCTTAGGCGGCCACTGCGAATGTTGTGAGAAACAAGCCTTAAAGATATCATCATTGTCTAACACAATTTCAAATGAATGACACAAACATCAAGCATATAGCAGTTTAAAAAAGGAAAAACAAACAAAGCATATGGGGTTAATAATTCATAAGTTCAGAAGTGACTCAGACATCCAAGGAAGGATAAAAGCAGCATTAGCTCTCAAGCCTGGCGAAGACGAAAGCTCTCAGGCGGCCACTGCGAATGTTTTGAGAAACAAGCCTTAAAGATATCATCATTGTCAACACAATTTCAAATGGTGAATGACACAAACATCAGGCATATAGCAGTTTAAAAGAAGGAAAAACAAACAATGCATATGCGGTTAATTCATAAGTTCAGAAGAGACTCAGACATCCAAGGAAGGATAAAGCAGCACTAGCTCTCAAACCCGGCTAAGGCGAAAGCTCTTAGGCGGCCACTGCGAATGTTGTGAGAAACAAGCCTTAAAGATATCATCATGGTCAACACAATTTCAAATGGTGAATGACACAAACATCAGCCAATAGCAGTTTTAAAAAAAAAAAAAAAGAAAAACAAACAATGCATATGGGGTTAATTCATAGTTCAGAAGAGACTCAGACATCCAAGGAAGGATAAAGGCAGCATTAGCTCTCAAGCCTGGCGAAGACGAAAGCTCTCAGGCGGCCACTGCGAATGTTTTGAGAAACAAGCCTTAAGGATATCATCATTGTGAAGAGATTTTCAAATAGTAAACCATATAGATTAAGCACGAACGAGTTATGTAAAATTGATGATGAAAGTGAAGATCTTCAATCCTACAATGAGCAGCATGACATGAAAGACAAAGTTGACAAAGTGAAAAGTCCCCATTTAGTCGCTTTCTGGGAAAATTTTGAAAACCAAACAATGTTATCAGTTAAAGATACAAAATTATTAGAGAATGAAAGCTTCAAATGGCTATAATTTAGATTAAAAGAGGCAAAAATATGAACATAGATTCTTTATTAGAGTCTCAGACACCCAAGGAAGGATAAAAACAACAGAAGCTCTCAAGCCCGGCGAAGGCTCAAGCTCTCAGGCCGCCTTATCGATTTTACAGGGAAGTACGAGCTAATCTTTAAAATAAAAAATAATAATAATAATAATAAAATTCCAGAGTACATCACATAAAAAAACATAAACTTTCTACAACACAGAAAAAATCAAGAACAATCGAAGTTTTCGGAAGAGGAAAAGTTCGCAAACCAAAGGAGAATATTAAAAAGACGAACAGATCCGAGATAACAGAATACGAATACGATTGCAAATCGATGGTGAAAGATTCCATGAAAATAACAGGATAGAGGGTTTCAACATCACCCTAAGGTGAGAGGCGAGAGCAGAAATCGCAGCTACAAGTGAAACGAGCGAGGTTTTATAGAGCAAATTAGGGTTTGGAGTCTAATTAGGGTTTCCATAAATGGCGTACAAAACATTTGAGATCCATATGACAGTATCGAACAATGAGATATGAGATATCATATCACCAATATCTTTTTTTCTTTTTGAAGGCATATCACCAAATTTAATTTTTATTTTATCTCTAAATTTCAAAAATCAATAATTTAGAATTTGCAGCATTAAGAAAATGCTAAGGAACTATTTGGGACGTGATTATAATAGTTTGTGATTATTCTGCACTCAAACACAAACTATGATAATCAGACTAAATAACTCTACATCTTAAACACTAATTATATACCTCTATAGACGAGTATAACACATACTATGATAACTAGGGATGGAAAAAATTCCCGTGGGGTCGGATCCCCGCGGGTCCCCGTCCCAAACGGGGCGGGGAATCCCTGGTTTGACCTGGTATGGGCCTATGGGGGTCAAATCGGGAATTTTTTCAGGTCCCCGATCAGGGACGGGGAGGGTATCCCCGTCCCCGAACCCGCCCCGAATATTTTTTTAAATATTAATTTTTAAAAATATATTATAATTATTTATAATAATATTATTAATAACATTATATATATATATATAGTAAAAAATACCTTACTGCACTGTTTTTATATTTTATTTTCTGATTTAATTTCATTAGTATATGTATTTATTATATTTAATTTCATAATATAATAACTTTTATATTAAATTTATAATAAAAGTGTTATATACTTTTAAAAATTAATTATTTACATAAATATAGCAATAATAATACTAATTTAACATAAAAGTTATAATTTTAATATATTTATACATGTTTAATAAGTTATTAGTTAAAAAAATAATTATAAATAAAAATAAAAAACGAGGATTTTTCCCGTGGGGACCCGATCCCCGAACGGGGATTCCCCGACCCTAACCCCGACTCCCCGAAACGGGGAATGGGGCGGGGACAGGGATGAAAATTCCTAACGGGGACGGGGATGGGGAGTGCATCTCCGGCCCCGCCCCGCCCCGTTGCCATCCCTAATGATAACCTACTAAGTGTCCCAAACAACCCTTAATATTTTACATCGTCTCAAAAATAAAATGCTAATATATTTTTTTAACTAAAAAAAAAGCTAATAATTTTCAATGTCTTTCTAGTCCATTTTAAAATAATAAGAAGAAGAAAAAATAAAATTTTATGTCAAGAAGAAAAAATAAATTTAATGTCAAAATTTACAAGCTAAAAAAAAATAAAGTTTATTTCTATTTTAATTAATGTTTCTAAATTATTGTTACAAAGTAAAAAAAACTAAATAAATGAAGGATATGTATAATTTTCATGAGTTTAACTAGTTTGAAATTTTGTTCAACTTTTGTCCCTTGTGTTAGTATGTTTGCTAATGTAGTTTTCTTCAAAAGAATATTATATTATAAATTTGATGGGAATGGTTTGAAAATCAATATATGACCCATGAGAGGAGATATTGATTTTTTTTTTTTTGTTTGAAACAAATGTTGATATTTAATAGCTTGAAATTTGTCTAATTAGATGTCAAAGTGAAATTATTTTCAAGCAAAAAAAAAGATGCCAAAGTTTATAGGTGAATACTTACTTGCCAAATTGAGCTTAGCTTAGCAATAATTGACACGTACATTCAATTAAGAGGGCAGAGGTTCAAATTCTCTACCTAGAGATGTCCACGGGGCGGGTCGGGAACTGGGGAATGGTTTCTCGTCCCTGTTCCCGCCTCCATTTCATTCTCCATCACTGCGAAGTTCTCTATTTAATTTTGCGGGAAACGCTGCAGAGATTCCCTGCTGGAAATTTGCGGGGATCGGGTTTCCCACGGGAAATTATTCCCCTTCTATAATTTTCATTTTTTTATTTTGATTAAATATTTTTTTTTGAAAATTTATATTTAAATTATTAATTATTAATAAGAAATTTATATTTTAAGATATATTTTTTAATTTCCTTAGAAAAACAAAATAATATTTCATAAAAGTTTGAATTTATAGTTTATTATATATAGATAAATATATATATTAAAAATTTTAAAGAAATTGGGGCGGGGATGGGGAACGGGGCGGGGGATTCCTCATCCCCGTCCTCATTTAGCTAACGGAGAAAAATCTCTCCCCACTCCCTCCCCTATTCCCCACCTAAACGTCCCACCCTGCAGGAAAAATGAACATCTCTACACCACCCTAAAAAACCATTGTAGTGTTTATAAGCTTGCTAAGAATTCAAATATTTTCTTAAGAAAGATGAAACACATTCTAGAAAGAAATGATAAGAAAATAAAAACAATTTTCAAAAGCCAAAATGGCTATCAAACGGGACCTTCATTTTTAGTCTTCTATTTTTTAAATGTATGTTTGTTTACTCACAAATTTTTTACTATAGTTTTCACTTTTGTTAAAGAACTATTTGAATTCTTAGTCAAATCATTAAAAAAAAAATTAAAAACTACGGCATGTTTGATAACCATTTGGTTTTTGAAAATTAAGCTTATAAATACTACTTCCACTTATGGATTTCCATGTTTTGTTATCTACTTTTTACATATGTTTTCAAAAACCAAGCCAAGTTTTGAAAACTAAAAAAAAAAATAGTATTCAAAAACTTATTTTTGGAATTTGGAATTTGGCTCAAAACTAAAATGTTTCTTTAAGAGAGATGGAAATCATTGTAGGGAAGATGAAAATCATTGTACATAAATTGCAAGAAAATAAGCACAATTTTCAAACACCAAATGGTTATCAAACGAGACCTAATTTTTTAGTTTTCAAAACTTGGCTTGGATTTTGAAAACACTTTTAAAAAGTAGATAGCAGTACAAATAAACTTATAGGTGGAAATAGTGTTTATAAGTTTATTTTTCAAAACCACAAATAAAAAACCAAATGGTTATCAAACAAGGTCTATATTATCCACTTTGACCCTGAATCTACATAAATATACACTTTTGAGTACATTTACATCAATCAATCTAGCTTAGTAGATAAGATATCAATTACCATCATAGAGGTTGATGGTTCTATCCCTCCACCCCGCAATTATTGAACTAAAAAAATAAAAGTTCATATCTATAACAATATTCCCTTAAGAATCTCACATAGTTTTCCATTTGTTTATTGTTGAGAAATTTGAGAATTTACTCTTATCTAGGTTAGCTTATATTCTCTTAATCATATTTTATATCCATGAGATACATATCGACTATAGACTACATTGTAAGATACTCATTAACTAACATCGACTATTAGACACAAAATTAAAAGTTTAAGACCCATTATACACAAAATTGAAATTTCATAAACTTATTAGACATTTTTTAATATTTAGAAACCTTTTAGACACAAAACTTAAAAGTTAATACACGGAACTTGTAATTTAACCTATAGTTTATCTTCTCTAAACCAAAAGTTACCTATAAGTTTGTAAAAGTTTAAGAAAACGTCTAATTAGAGGAAAGATAATACGTGGCTGCATACCGATATGCATGAATCTTTATGCCCCCATTATTCAATTGTTGACAATAAAGAGAGAGAAAATATTTTCCACTTTTCTTTCTCCTAGTTGTGTATTTTCTCTTCTTGTTATCAACAATTGAATGATGGGAGACAGGAAGATTCCTGCCTATCGTTAGAGATGTCCATGGGGCGGGGCAGGCTTCCCCGTCCCCATCCTCGCCACCTATTTCAATCCCCATCCCCGCGAAATTTCTCATTTATTTTTGTGGGGATTGAGTTCTGGTGGGAAATTTTTTTTCGTTCTTTTTTTTTTTTTTCTGTTTTTTTTATAAAAAAATTTATTCTCAACCACAATAGTGATTCTTTCCAACAACTTCTAAATGAATAATTTCCAATATAATTTATATTTAAAGAAAATGTTATAAAAATTTCTAATATAAACAATAATATACCATAAGTAAAAATGTTATAATATTGAAATAACTTAATTTCTAAAAATTCAAATTTCAATATTACAATATAGTTTTTAACTTTTATTTGTAATATAAAAAATAGTCTTCAAGTAATTCCTACTATAGTTTTTTTTTAAAATTTTCTATTTATACTAATAATATATATATATATATATATAATAGGGGTGGGTCGGGGACTGGAAATATATTTTATGTCTCTGTCCTCGTCCACGTTTAACCAACAGAGAGAAAACTCTCTCCACTCCCTCTTCTATTATCCTTGTAATCGAAGATTCTTCGTTCCGTTCGGAGCGGGTCCCGTCTTTACTTATCATATGCAGCCAAGTATTATCATTAGAAGAGAATGCACATAAGCTTCATTATAATTAAGTCAAACCACACCATTAAATTTTTTGAAAAGATGAACAAATGTTTTAACGTATGAAGCTGCCTTCAATGTTTTTTTTTTTTGAAAAGAAGCTGCTTTCAATGTTGCTCATAATATTTAAAAGGTTTTAATTATACTTCAATCTCTTAATTTGGAAATAACCTTTTGTGAGCAGCTTCTATTAAAATATGTAACAAAAATGAAAAAATATATATTTTTAAGAATAAAGTTGAAACATTTTCAAACCTTAAAAAACAAAATGAAACCAACTACACATAAAAAAAAGTGTTTTGTACAATTATTTTGATTTCAATTTCGTAGCTACTTGGTTTAAAATTTTATCCATAACACTTTAAAACTTACAACTATAAAGAAAATTAATAATGGAAGTTTATTTTCTCTTGTAACAAAATAAAACATGAAAGGGGTAAAATTCAAACTTTCAAAACATTAATAGAATGTTAAATTACAAGTTTAGTCTCTAAATTTTTAGGGTTATGTGTAAATCTAAACTTTAAAAAGTGTTAATAGGTCTCTAAATTTTCAATTTTGTGTCTAATAGTAATAGGTCCTTGACGTATTCGACATTTTTTAAAATTTACGGGCCTACTAAACACAAAATTGAAACTTTAGGATTATATTACACATAAAATTCAATTTTAAATTTAATAGATTAGTTCATTCTTAAAAATTTTGAATATGTCAATGACCTATTAGATACAAAACTAAAACTTCAGGGACTTATTAGACATTTTTAAAGTTCATAAACCTATTAGATACAAAATTAAAATTGCATGGACCTATTAGACATTTTTTGACATTTTTGTGACAAACTTAATAGTTCAATGACTATAGTTGTAATTTAATCTTAATGTAAATTTTAGGTTAAAAATCAATTTATACCCTTAAACTTTGAGAGTTGTATCAATAAAAACCATAAACTAATAATTGTATCAATTAAAATCCTAAACTTTCATAAGTGTATCAATTTACACCCTCCATTAAATTTCGTTTGAAAAACATTAGTTTAAAACTTCAAACATGTAAAAATCTATCAATTAAACCCCTAAACTATGATTCAATCTCAATTTAAAAATTGTTCATGCATCAATTTTCATTACTGTGTGTAGATTTCTTCAAAAATCTAGATCTTCCATTTGAAAATCGTTCATTATTTGAAATGAAAGGGTCTAAATTGACCTACATATGATAGTTGAAGAGTTTGATTGATATAATTATAAGTTTGCACACGTGTAAACTAGCATTTTTTCAAATTGAATCTAATAGATGATGTAAATTGATGCATTTATAAAAGTTATTTAAATAGATACAATTGTTAGTTTAAGTTTTTTATTAATACAACTCCCAAAATATAAATTGATTTTTGTCATAAAATTTACCATTTGTCAAACCATATCATGAAATTTTTGGGAAAAAAAAAGGGGACAAAACACGTGGACTTTGGTAAATGTATGAATTTAAAGGACGGAACTGCAAAATTTTCATGCAAGACCTTTCGTGCAGGAGAGGACGGAACTGCAAAATTTTCATGCAAGACCTTTCGTGCAGGAGGGGACAGCTTCGATACTCTTTACGAGATATGGCTTCAACAAGCACAGAATCGGAGCTCCAAATACTTCGCCATCTTTAACTTATCTCTCTACGGAATTCAGTTTTCGAGCTCTGGTTTAGACTGAATCAAATTTTCAATTTTCGGAATGGTAATTTTTGTTGTGCCAGTTTCATAATGTTGTTCTGATTTCACATTTCGGAACTCGAATTTGCTCGTGCTTTGTTTCTGAAGCGAATGCATTGATTTTTCTTTCCCTTTTCGTTTTCGGAACTTCAGGAAGCTAAGCAGAGTTTGGAGGCGGCTATAGAGGAGCTACTAAACATTGAGAAGCAGATGAGAATCGCCGGAGACGTCGCCGGCACTAAGAAGGCCGCAATCGACATTCTAAAGCTCTGTTTTGAAGCGCGGGCATGCAGTACGCTCAACGATCAAATTGTGCTCCTCGTGAAACGCCGCGGTCAGCTTAAGCAGGTTTGTCGATTGATCTTTTGGTGATCAACCTTGGCAATCGGTTGTTTCAGTTTTTGCATTCTGGAAATTAATTTCTTGAGGTTTGATATTGGGTTATTTCCACTGTAAGTGGGTTTGGTGATTTTATTTGTGCAATCTTTGGAAATTGCATCGAATTGCCTCATTGAAAATTTTGGTTTCTGTGTTGCTGGAGCTGTATTAAGCCTGGTAGATAATTTCGGTCTTAACTTACATGATGTTGAAAATTGATATAACTCTACTGTGTTAAAATTAAGTGATAAGCTTTTTTTTTTTTTTTAATATGGGGAATCTATTTGTTCCTAGGCTGTAACTGCAATTGTCCAGCAAGGAATGCAATATGTTGATGCGACACCAGACCTTGAAACTTGTATAGAGCTTATCAAGACACTAAATAATGTTTCTGCAGGAAAGGTAAATTAATACAAATAAGTAATCTCATTTGATTAGCATTTTTTTTTCTCAAAAAATTGATTTTGCTGTCTGTAGATATATGTGGAAATTGAGAGAGCTCGGTTGATAAGGAAACTAGCCAAGATTAAAGAAGAGCAGGGTCTCATAGCTGAAGCTGCAGATTTGATGCAAGAAATTGCGGTCAGTATTTGTTATATTTAGTGGCAATTTCAAGATGTTTGTGTTTTGTTATATGAACTTAGCTTGTCTAATCTTTGTGATTTTTTTATTCTCCAGGTGGAGACTTTTGGTGCCATGGCAAAAACCGAGAAAATTGCATTCATTCTTGAACAAGTAAACACATTTGTTATTTTTCATTACAGCATTTTAAAGAATTGTATCTTATATGTTGTATTTGAAGTCCGGTCATATAATGGTGGTATTTGATCTAATTTTGCAGGTTCGCTTGTGCTTAGACCTTCAGGATTACATTCGTGCTCAAATTCTTTCAAGGAAAATTAGTCCTAGAGTTTTTTATGTAAATGATTCAAAAGAGAAGAAAAAACCCAAGGAAGGTGACAATGTGGTTGAGGACGCACCTGCTGATATACCATCACTGTTGGAATTGAAGCGAATTTACTATGAACTAATGATAAGGTAAATGGTGCTATTACTTTTTATGTGCATTTCCGACCTTTAAGTAATTTTATTGTTTGCTATTGATTGTATGTGTTGGAAGAATGGATTTACATGGTACCTGCTACAATGATAATCTAATTTTAAATTGATCTTCTTTTAATTCTGTTTTAGAACTTTATGAAAAACCACCATGTTTGCTCATTTGTATTTTTTATGCAGTAGCTGCTAGCAGCCTTAAGAGCAAGCTCATTGCTAATTTGTCTATGCATCATGGTCTTGTAATTTTGTTTATGAGAATGGGGAGGGTAACTGTACTCTAGCTTGTAAAACTTGGAACTATGTTCTCCCTTGATTCTGATGCCTCGTTCCTTTTGTTTCCCATCTCCCTTCGTCATGCTTTATTTGTTAACTCCACTCGTTATAAAGTTTCCTGAAAGTGAAGATCTGATTGCAACCATCTCGATATTAAACTTCAATGGAGCTAATCATAAATCCTCTTGAATTTACTTCATAGCACTAGCCTTGGGTTTCTTGAGTACTCATGAATCTTCTTTTGAAATGAAACTTATCTTTTTGTACTGGTTTTCATAATTTCTGTAGGTACCACTCTCATCATAATGAATATTTCGAGATTTGCCGTAGCTATAAGGCCATATATGAGATTCCTTCTGTCAAAGATAATCCAGCGGAATGCATACCGGTAAAGGTTCTTTTTATTCCGTGTTTTCTTTTATATTGAACTTCTCTCATAGTTTACTACTTGGTTTACTTGCAGATCCTAAGAAAAATCTGTTGGTATCTAGTTTTATCACCACATGGTCCAATGCAGTCTAGTCTCCTCAACTCCACCTTGGAAGATAAAAATCTTTATGAGATTCCAAATTTTAGGTGGGTTTCTCATGGAATCAGAATTTTTTTTTGCTACTTTCATTTAGAAACTCTATATCCATTAGTTGATGGGGGGGAAAATCTTTATGAGATTCCAGACCTTAGTTTTTTTTTTTTTTCTTTTTGATGAGATTAACATTATGTTCATTTGTTTGATGGTTTTTATTCCAACACTTCTATTGTAGATTGCTGTTAAAACAGCTAGTCACAATGGAAGTTATTCAGTGGACATCTCAATGGAATACCTTCAAAAACGAGTTCGAGAACGAGAAGAATTTCCTTGGTGGCACTTTGGGCGAAAAAGCTGCTGATGATCTAAGACAGAGAATAATCGAACATGTAAGTAATCTGTGGACTAACTCTGGTTCAATCCTTATAAACTGATTATCTGAAAGTGAATCTTGTTTAGTGGACCTTATTATCACGAGAACCCTGATTTGTTTCCTGATGCTATTCAGAACATAATAGTCGTTTCGAAGTATTATGCAAGGATTACATTAAGCAGATTTGCAGAGTTGTTGTGTCTTAGTCTTCAGGTTTGTTCGTCACAATAACATCTTTTTATTGTTTTAAATAACAACGAAACACCACATTTTCCTATTGAGAAGAACAGAATGCATTTTGGTTTATTTCCAGAGTGAGTGAGAATGCTAGAGAAGATAATTTATCTTTATTCCCTCTTCTACCTAATCCAGGAAACTGAGAAACATCTCTCTGACATGGTTGTATCCAAAGCTCTGGCTGCCAAGATAGACAGGCCAACAGGAAGTGTCTGTTTCGGAGCAACGAAGGATAGCAACGACATTCTTAATTCTTGGTCGATGAACTTGGAGAAACTACTTGATCTCGTTGAGAAGAGTTGCCAGCAAGTTCACAAAGAAACCATGGTACATAAAGTTGCTTTGGAAGCTTGATTAGAAGAATAGCCATAATATTATTAGCTTACCATTTCTTGCTGTTTGGATGGGCATTGATGATCTGATTATTGTAGCATTTGGTTAAAATTATAGAACTCTCTCTGGTATGCTTCTTGTAACTGTTATGTAAAGATACAGTCTAAATTAACCCCAACTACACAGCACCTAAAGAGGCTTCCTTTTACAGCTGTGGAAGCAACTGTAGTGCTTAAATTTTAAACACTCTTTGGGCTTGTTTTGTCTGATTTGGCATAAGTTTAAGGTGTATGAATTTGCCTGCATCTTGATTAATAATGGCAAAAATTCTAAGTCCCTTCACTTTCAATTCAATTTAGGAGAATTGGGATCAGTCATATTTGTTCAACTTCTCAATTTAGGAAACCTGTGACGAGTTTGGAATAACTTGAAAAAGAAAATATTTTTTGAACAAAATCGATTTTTCTAGAAGCACATTTAGAAAAATTAATAATTTAAGGTATGTTTAGTATAGCTTATTGAGTGATTTTACATGATCAAAAGTGATTTTTTTAAAAAAACTTAATAAATAGAAAGTGCTTAAAAAAAGTTGGGGATTAATTTAAAAACCTTTTTTGAATAAACCCTTGATAGATGAATTATCCAAAAATTACTTTAAAAGTGATTAATTGAAAATTCTTAAAACATGTAATAAAAAAAAATATAAATAAATTTGTAATTAATAGAATCATTTTTAAATATAGTGGAATTAAATAATTTTGTTATTTGAAAAAAAAAAAAGGTATAATAACATTTTTATTGAAAATATTTTTCTTTTCAAAAAGTGTTTAAACCTGAACCAACAGACTCCAATTTAACTGACGAAAATCTATACGGCGGCATTTGTGTTTTGTGTGGTGAGCCATGCAAGACATGTTCCTTTCAGTTCAATTAAAGCAATTAAGTTTCATTTTTTGGAATTATTTCTATACATATTTTCAATTAAAGCAATTAAGTTTCATTCTTTGGAATTATATCGATACATATTATGGAACATTTCCTTATCAGTTTATATTTGTTTTTTCCCAAGTTTTCATTACGTGTGAAACACAAGAAAATTAAATTTTGCTTCTTGCACAAGTATTATTCTCAAATGCTAGAAATGAAAATGACATTACACAGCCCACTAAACCAATCCAAACAAAAATGACATTTTCCATACATTGGCAATTGTAACACTCTTTTTGAAACCATAAGTTTTGACCATATTATTAAAATGGTCGGTTTGCAGTCAACCAAATTATTAGACTGCAATAAAGTGAACCTTTTTAGAGTATAATCGGGGGCGGACCTAGATAATATACTTTGGAGGGTTAAATTTTGAGAAATTTTGAAATGTTTTGGGAGCCCAACTCATCGTTCTATTGTATCAACTAACAACAACTCTACTTTGGAGACCTTTTAGAAACCATTTTCAAACTTCACGGACCAATTAAAAATTCAATTTGAACTTCAAAGGCCAAACACATCACTTTTGGAAGTTCAAAGATTAAATAGTGTTGGGAACGCGATCAAAGTCCCACATTGGTTAGATAAGGGGAAGATCATGATTTATGAATATATAAGTAAGAGACAATATCTCTATTAGTATGAGGTCTTTTAGGTGAAACAAAAGCAAAGTCATGAGAGCTTATGCCCAAAGTGAATAATATCGTACTATTGTAAAGATATGTCGAGGTCGGTTGTCCCTAACAAGTGGTATCGAAGTCATTCCCTAACTTAGTGGTGTCGATAGAATCTTCAAGTGTTGAACAAAGAAAAGTTGTGAGGCTCGAAGACGTAGGCATGGTGAAGATTTGTGGTTGAGCTCTTTCAGATTGACGATGTGCTCCAAATAAAAGGAGTTGACCTAGATAAGTGCTAGACAGATAGATGACTATTATGATACTTTGTTCGAGGGGAGGATTGTTGGCAGGACAATATCTCGAAAAAATTTCTAGTACTACAAGAGTACCATACTCCCTTTGTTCACACTATGTTATTGGGTTTAGAAATGGTTTTTAAATGCTTGTGGACTCCATATAATTTTTAGTGGACCCCACATAATTTTCAAAAGGATGTTGACATGACAAGTAATCAATGGAGGTAGTATGAAAAATTTTTAATACTAGAAAATTTCCCCAATATCTCCATTGATATGATGCATTTTGAGTGAAACCAAAAGCAAAACCATCGAGACTTATGTCCAAAGTAGACAATATCATACAAAAAACTGTTAAGTTAACAATAAACTAATAGTAAAGATCAATTTTAAGCTTTATTGAAAGTACAGTGATTAAATTTGAACATTTGAAAGTATAGAGATTAAAATAGAATGAAACCTAAAACACAAGACCAAAATGGTATCTTAACCTTATTAATATTACTAATTTACTCTGCTGTTTTTTTGTTATCTCATATTAACAACAGTTTCTACGGCTAAACTTTCATAAAAAGGCCGTGACAAAGATTAAAAATTTTCAAAAGCATAAAGATGAAGTTAAGTACAGGGATTACAAATATAATTGGATCAATTTAGTATAATTTTTTCTTATGATTCAATAATCTATTAGAAAAATTGTAATTCTTATATTGTTGTTGGTTATATTTGTAAAATAAGAATAAAAAATGTCATTATTTTTGTAATTGACAATATTAAATTTTTCCTAAGTTGTACCCAAACTTATTTCCTTAATATAGATTGATTTGATTCATATATTTTCTTCTTTTCCAAATGAAAAAATAAATCGAAAAGTTGTGACATTGAAATCAATCATTTATTATTTCAACTCAATAAACTTCAAAACTTCCATCTCCTTTAAATAATTTCATACTACTTTTGAATTTAGAGCATATAAATTAAGACAATATCTTCACATGGTTGTTGTAAACAACTCCCAACTTGTTCATTTGTCCAACCAAAATGTGTTATTCTCACAAGCAAATTCTTCCATTGATTTATTTGCAATCTAGAAAACACAATTTTCTACTAGTTTCAGATTAATCTATGAAATTTTTTATGAGCAAGAATCGTAATAAAAATATGTATATCTTGATACCAATAAAACCAAAAATAATTACAAAATAATAATAATAATAATAATCCATTAACATGACATTACATTTATCAAAATTAGGCCGTTCTATTTAGATGCAGATATGATAATATGACATAATGGAATCAAGAATATATGTCTTCTCTAGCTATCTAAACATCTTACAAATTTTTTATCTTATTTTCAATCCAAATCCTCAATTCAGGAGAACTGGGATGAGTTTGTAAAATCCCCTAATAAGTATTTGGGATTTCTGCTGAAAATTGTCTTTATTTTATTTTGTATTTTCAATTATTTTATAAACACTAAATTAATTCGGTATTAATAATCATACTTAAAAGTATATGGTTAATGTTTCCATGAAAAAATAGAAAATATGTACATATTTTTTTTATATTATATATTACGGTAAATAATAGATTTTAATTAAATAATGGTTACAATATCATATTGGTCCATGTACTTTGGGTTCCATTTCATTTTAGTCCTTGTACATTCAAATGTTCAATTTTAGTCCATGTATTTTCAATACATTTTAAAATTAGTCTTTTGAAGTTCATTTTTTTTTAATCAAAATTAGTTAAATAATAATAATAATTTCTATGACATAAAAGACACCACGTGAATATGTTTCCAAAATTTATAGAGAAAAAATTAATAGGGACTAAAATTTAGCAATAAACTAGCTAGAGGAATTAATTTTAAGATTGGTTGGGATTACATTGACTAAAATTAGACATTTAAAAGTACATGGACTAAAATGAAATGAAACTCAAAGTATAAAGACCAAAATAGAATTTTAACCTTAAATAATTAATATAATATATAACAATTGCTATGACTTATGGGTAAATTTATGGCTAGCAACTTGGACCAAACACCAGAGGACACATGTTTGGGCTCAAGCTCAAACAACGCCGAGGTTGTTCCTGACCTGACACGAAGTTCGGCTAGACAACCTACGAAAAGGAGGGGGACATACTAGTGGAAGACTCGTCGTTCACCAGGTACAGAGTGTCAGACATGTCAAAGAGATTGATGCGTATTCTCCTATAAAAGGCAAAGATATTTCCTTCAAGGAGGCTTTTTGAGAAAAAGATACGCATCTAACCCTAGCTTGACTCTACATCAGTTCAAACTTAATCCTAACTTAAACTTCAAAGTATATGGGACCGAGCACCACACCAGTGTGAGATTGTATCAACAACACACCTCGTCTGAAATTGTGCATCAACAACAATAATGATAAGTAAATTAAGGTGAAGATGAAAAATGTATTCTAGGTTTCTATTTTCCAAATTTTAAATCAAATAGAAGAAAATCTATCTTCCAACTTTTAGTCTCATGTCGGCTAAAATTTTCTAGAAAGAACTTTCGTTCTGTCTTTATATTGAGTGGTGACCCGTGAAAGACGTTGTTCCTTTCAGTTTAATTGAAGCAATTAATTACGCTTATGAACATATCATATAGCTTTTCCATATCTATCAACATTTTGAAAAATAAAATTAATATCATATTCGTGTGAAAACCAAGTAAAGTTTGCTTCTTGCATAAGTATTGTTCTCAAATTCCATAAATGGAATTCATACAACACAGCTCCACTTGACGAATCCATAGAAAAATGGCATTTTCATACATTAATGACAATTGTACAATTTTTTTTTTTTTTTTTTGGGTTGAATCCTATGTTTTGATTTTTGGGTTTTAGGTGTAGTTTTAATTGTGTTTGACCAAATTATTGAAAAGGTCGGTTTGAATTCCACTAAATTTTAGGTGTAGTTTTAGTTGAATCTCGATTAAACACTTAACTCTAGCCACATCATCTATAGATAATTTTTAATTTCTACCCTATTTTGGAGTATAGAGTTCAATAGACAGCTAACTGAAATCAAATTATTGTAAGCAAACATCTCGAAGAAGTAGATCATTAGTTATCCACACATCACCAACAAAATCGACTTTGACTCGAAAAGAAATGGGGAGAACAATACTAATATCATGGACACGACACCAATTCTCAATTACAAGGAAATCTTGCAAGATAAGATTAACTTTTTTAAATCCAATTCCTAGGAAAAACATTTTATATCTTTATCTAAAAATGAATATGAAAGTCAAAGATCCTATAAATACGCAATTATGACTCAAAGAAATGGAGTTCAACTTGACCCTCATTCTCTAAATTCTAACTTGCTACACTTTTCTTCCTCTCTGACTTAAGCATCGGATTAGTGCTTACTTTTTTCTTTTTTGCAGGTCACCTCTTTCTTCCAAATTACAAATTTACAGTTGCTGTCACATGAAGGTTAGGTGAGATTTCTTTTGGCTAGATTTTGGCAACAACAGTAGAGTTCATCCCACATTGTTTTTATAGATCCAATATACACAATACTTGTCGATATTTCTTTGATACAGAATTTAAAATCCACGAAGCAATTATGTCATTGTTGTAATTCCACACCAATAAAAGTTTACCTTCATTCGGCTTCTTGATCATTTTGTCTATAAATCCAACCTTGTTCTTACCAGATAAAGCCATTTTCATCGCTCGACTCCATGATCTATAATTAGAAGCACCTACGAGAGGTTGATTGACCAAAACACAAGTCAGAGCAAAAGAATGATGAGGAGAATAGGGATTTAATTGAACGTCTAAAGTCATCAAGGAATCATCGTTGGTAGTCTCCTTATCCGCCATGAATCGAAGCTAGAAGGAGAGACAGAATACAATGAAGAAATTAAATTCGATAATCGACGCAAGAAAACGCATTGAAGCTTACTATTCTGATACCATATCGCAATTAAGAAAGAAATAATCTCAACTTGTAGTAATCAAGAGTTCTCTCTCTGATATTTATACAGAATATGCTGTAAGAAGCTTTAACCAACCAACACTTAACTGCTATACTTACAACTGTAACAAAATAAAACTAACAGCTGTACATAATAAAAGTTATAATGAGTTTAATTAACTGCATTAACTAAGGTAAATATATTTCATAATGATCTTAGATTTTTTTTAGACTATTATCCTTTGGGAATGAAGAATGGAACTTGAAAAGTTACCAAATGCTTTAACTAGATAACTAAACTCATGTATTAGATTTGTATTATTTATGTACTCATAGTTAACTTATAATTGAGTTGTGTTTTCGTTATTTCTTCTCAGCGGTAGTGATGTCTAGTAGGTTTTAATAATAATAAAAATGTTCAGTTACAAGTTTAGGTCCCGTTTGATAATCATTTGGTTTTTGATTTTTGGTTTTTGAAAATTAAGCTTATTTTCTCTCAATTTCTCTACCATGGTTTTCATCTCCCTTAAGGAAGCATTTGAATTCTTAGCTAAATTCTAAAAACAAAAACAAGTTTTTGAAAACTATTTTGTTTAGTTTTCAAAATATGGCTTGGTTTTTGAAAATATAGGTAAAAGGTAGATAACAAAACAAGTAAATTCATGGATTGTAGTAGTATTTATAGGCTTAATTTTCAAAAACCAAAAACCAAAAACTAAATGGTTATCAAATGAGACCTTAGTAATTGAAGTCCCGTTTAATAACTATTTGATTTTTGAAAATTATGTTTATTTTTTTACAATTCTCTACAATATTTTCATTTTTCTTAAAGAAACATTTAAGTTTCTAGCCAAATTTCAAAAGCAAAAATAAAATTTTGAAAACTACATTTTTTAGTTTTCAAAACTTGGCTTGGTTTTTGAAAATAACATGGAAACCCATAGGTAGAAGTAGTATTTATATGCTTAATTTTCAAAAAAAAAAAAAAATGGTTATCAAACGAAGCCTGAACTTTTAAGTTTGTGTTTTTTTGGTCCATAAATTTTAAAAAGTATTTAATAGGTCCTTAAACTTTGCCAACAAGAGTATAGCTCAATTGGCATAAAGTATGTATTTATGACCATGAGGTCACATGTTCGAATCCTTCACCCCAAATGTTATTGAACTCAAAAAAAAAAGGGGGTCCTTAAACTTTTAATGTTGTGTCAATAAGTTTCTAAACTTTAAAAAGTGTTTAATATATGAGAAATTATTCGAGAAGGATGTCACAATGAGACTGACAATTTTGCACCGTTAAATGTATGAAAGAGAAATTGTAAAAATACCTCGAATTTGTATCCGACAATTGTTAGCGGACAGACAAATTTTAAGATATACATCCAAGGATTTTTCAAAAATGTCTAATATGTCTTTAAAATTTCAATTTTGTGTCTATTAAGTCCATAAACTTTTAATTTTGTGTCTAATAGGTTTATGACAAATTCAAAATTTTAAAAAATTAATTGATCTATTGGATATAAATTTGAATTTTATGTCTAATGAAAATCTAAAATTTCAATTTTGTGTCTAGTAGATCCATGAATTTAAAATTTCAAAAATTCAAGGACTAAGTTTGTAATTTTAAACATTCAAGGACCAAATAGACACAAAATTCAAAATTCAGGGACTAAATTTGTCATTTAATGTTTTATAAAAATGATAAAATGCAACACTCTTATCAACTTTGGTTACCTTAATTGCAATTTGAGAATAATTATTGCTATCTTTTTAAATTTAGTTGTATTTGTTTCCTATGGGATCGATACTTTGGAGTATTTTCAATTTTATACTACTTATTTAACAGTGTGCACTTACACTAGATTGAGAACTTTTTCATTTAAAAAGCTTTCTACTAAAGCATACACGTTTTCAGTCGATCATAGTACATATTTCTTCCATTCATACTTTGATATATCGTTAAATAATATATTATTTTGTTTCATGGATCCACATTTCTTAAATGACATTGTTATGACAATTAATGAATTGAGGTAGTATGGAAAAAATTCCATATTAATATTAGAATGTTTCTTGGAACTACACCACTCTCACTCTTTTTCTTTAAGGGAACTTGTCATTCTTACAAATAAACTATTCATTCTGGTAACTATTTCTCTATTGAGAAGTTAACTTATCAACAATCTAAAAAAAATATAGGTCAAAATATACTTTTGGTTCTTCAATTAGTGTTTAGTGTCTATTTGGTCTCTGAGGTTTCAAAAGTAAACTTTTTAGTCTCAGAGGTTCATAAAATCTATAGTATATATAAATGGTGCTATGATGGTAGAATTTTAGCATTCCCTCTTTGCCCTTAAACCTTTCAAAAACTCCTATTTTGTCTTCATATCTCTTCATAAATTCTCTATCTGCTCTTAAAACTTTCAAAACTTCTTATTTTGTCCTCATTTCCCTTCATTGTGTTTTGCACCCTCTTCATGTCTCATTTTTCTCCCTTTTCTCTATGAAATTCTACATTCCCTTTTTGCCCATAAATTTCTCAACAATTTTTATTTTGTCATCATATCTCTTCACAATGTTTTGTACCTCTTCATTTTTGTTTTTGTTTTTTTTGTTTTTCTTTCAATAAGACACATCTCTTCACATATAACATTTTTTCTTTCACCTCTTCGATTTTTTTTTTCTTTCAATAAGACACATCCCTTCACAATAACGTTTTTTTTTTCACACATCCTTTCACCAAATAAATAGAAATGTAAAAAAGTTTTCCTTTATCCCAAACTTCATTCTTCAAAATGTCAAATGATAGAAAGAGTTTTTTCTTTCATAAGAGACCTCAGAGCCTTCCAAAAAGAATGGAAATTAAAAGTCTTTGTTCTTTGTAAGGAAAACATTGAATTATGTCGGAATGAAAGCTTGAAGATTCAAAAATTTATTTTAAGAAGTACTATTATCTATTTGTTTTTCTTATGCCATCAATTGTTAGATTTTATGAACTTTCAACTTTTTTGTCAACAGAAAAATATTATGTGTCTAAACAATTCTATTGCGTTTTTTTTTAAGAAGATATGATTATTTTCTGATAAATTATTTTAAAAGACATGTAAATATAATTTTAAAAAAATAATTGATGTTTTCTCTCCAAAATTATAGGTTAGTAGATACTTTATTAACGTATGTGATAACGTAGATTTTATGAACATTCATTTTTAAAAAAAAAAAATATAAACAATATTCTATATCTAACAATTTTCTTTTGTTTTATTTTTTTTCTTTCAGAGTAGGCAAAATTTTATTTAAATATAATTTAAAAAATGATGTAAATTAATTCAAACACCTTGATTTGTATCCAAAATTTTTAGAATTTATTAGTTATAACAAAAAATTTAAAAAGCATGTAGATATAATTTTTTTTTAAATATTTGAAGTTCTTCCTTCCAAAATTATAGCGTTTTTAACGTAAATGGAGACACACAATTGCTATGTAACCAACTACTTTTTATTTTTTGATTTAAAAAGAAAGGAAAGAATAATGTTACCTAACTAACTATTCATCTTTATTATAATTTAAATTCAAATATATTTTAACAAAAAATTTGCCATTAGTCACATCTTTCCAAATAATACATTGATTCTTCTCCTTCCAACTGCATTTCAGTTATACTTATCTGGCATCCATTCCCACAATTTTGAATGACATTGAAGAAGAGTAAAAGAGTTCACTTTCTTGCTTAAATTGTTCTCAATTTGTTTCATTCAATCATTTACCTACATATTGAACATCTTCAATTTGTTGATGTCGATTTTTTCCAACAACAAAGAACTGGTTAGTAATGATTGGTATTTAAATGTGCTTTTATGCATGTCCTTGAATTGCACTACCTTTTTTTTTTTTTTTTGGCACTTTGATTACAAAGCATCCCACCGTTGGATCCTTTCTTCTCCCTCTATTTTTTGTTTTTTGTTTTACTTTGAGTCTTTGCCAACACTGGCCATTTAATTTTAGATCATGACCTAAAGCTTCTAATTTATTCTTGATTTGATTGGTTTGAATGATTATTTTATTTCCATTTGTTCTCATAGCATAAATTAAATAGAGGATAATGAGATAAACTTTACCATTTTTTGACAATAAATGGTACACTATACGTTAATGAACCATTTTGAACTTTCTTTTAAGTTAATTACTAAAATTTATGGCATCAAGATCTCATTTATGTGTGGTCCTTCCCTTTTTCTAAGGGAAGAATAACCTTATGTGTGAAAAATATGGAAGTAAAAGGTAGATATTTTGAAGATGAATTTTGTCACACTATAATTCTAGATTTTTAGCAGTGTTTAAGGAAACTTTAGTACAATCTATCTTCATTAATGATCTCATAGGTCATAGAAAGTGGAGATTTAGTGACATTTTTTAACGTTACTAACAATTTTTGTAGACTAATTAACCTCAAAGAAGTAGGAACTGTAGAAGGAACTATACAAGCTTAATGTTGCAACTTTAGTTTATTCTTTGTTCATAGTCGTCAAAAGGGTCAGCTAATCTTAACATTTTTTCCAATTCTTGGAAGATTGAAAATAATACCAGAGATTCATTAGAAGTTAAAATCTTTTTAAAGAAATCTAAAATTTAAACAACATTCGAATATTCTCACATTTAAAATTATATATAAAATATCTACTTCACAATTTTAAAATACAACACAATATTTTTTTTATGCAAAATAAGATCTACATAGAAAAATATATAATAATAACTAGATTTAAAAAATAAAAATAAAAATTACAAAAATTTTAAATATAGATTCCACTAAATCTTTGAAGCCCTAATTTGTTAGAGTAATTGTTAGGATTTGATTTAAAAATTTTGAGAAGTGTACATTTTTTTGTGGCTAATCAACAAACTTGATTATATAAACCACTCTTAAAATATATCAGTAATTGCAATTAAGGGTAGATCCATAATCAATGACATGCAGGGCCAGAAAATGTTTTATTATTGGAAAATAAATACTTACAATAAAAAGAAGTACAATAATTCATTAAAATTATCCTTTTTAGAATTAAAATGTGTTTTTAATAATTAAATTACAATTTAATTTTAAATAAAATAAATGGTTAAATAATTTATAAATAACCTTTTGATTTACTAGTAAGTATATAAATCTTTGATAAATTTAAGGTTAAATTATAAGTTTGGTCATGTAAATTTGGTGGTGCTTAATAAGTCCGTGGATTTTAAAAAATTTAATACATCCTGAACTTTTAATGTTATGTCAATTTGTTCCATATATTTTTTTAAAAAATTAATATATTTCCAAACTTTACCTAGATGTATTTCCAAATTAATATGTTATGTCAAACTTTAATTTACCTGGCAAGTTGATTTCAGACAAGTTTAAGCATTTGGTGTTGTAGATGTAGACCTATTAGATACAAAATTAAAGATTCAAAAAACTATGATTTTTTTTAAAAAATACAATAATTAAACTTCAATTCTAAAAATAAACTTATATCATTATACTAAGACTTAAAATTAAATTAGAAAATATAACAAAATAAGATAAATAGAAAGTCAATATAACTACTACTAATTAATTTATATAATAATAATAATAAAAGTAAAAAATATTAATAAGTATGCTACAAAAATTATTATCAATTTTATATTTATTTTTGGAGAGGAAAATTTGGGGAGAGGGCACTCTACACTATGGTTCACCTTTGATTTAACCACATGAATTGCACGTGTTATATATAAAAGCTGTTATTGAGGAGGATCTTTAGCTTCTCATTTTACTCTCAATTTTTTAATATATGCCTATCTTGCCCTTGAGGTTTTAATTCATGAAAATTTATATTAAATTACTTGGGAGGAGACAAAGAGAGCAACGATCTCTTTTTGTTTTTTTCTTTTCTCTTTTCTCCTTCCTTTCCATATGTGTTTACAAAAAAAAATACACATGTGAAAAAATAGGGTGGGAGGATAGAGTTTTTTTTTTTTTTTTTTTTTTTTTTTTTTTTTTTTTTTTTTTTTTAATGGAAGAAGAATGTTTTACAAGGTACAATTGTTCATATAAAAGATACATATTTCTAAAATGATTATTTTAATTTTATTTCTAAACTTACAAATGAGATTTTTTTTTTATATTGATTTGAAGTCCATTAAAATTCAATAAGTTGCAACTTGAAAATCTTCAACAAATAAATACATTCAGAGTAAGTAATTGTGTGTGATTTCTAATACGCTACCAATTTATTACAATTTTATCAATTTTCATATGCATTCTAAATTAATCACACAATACATATATAATTGCTATTTTCAAAAATCTATTATATTTAAAAATTATTTTTCTCATAAATTGTTTTTGTATCTACATTCATACTAAGTAGTGTTAAACTCTTTACTTTTCACCACCAACTTTTAAATATTAAGGTCATTAAAATGAAGTTTGAATAATATTTGACTTTTCCATAAATAACTTTTAAAAAATAAATAACTAATTTGATGATTTTACTTTAAACTAAACCTTTGAGATTTCACGTGTATTGCACATGTTATTTTACTAGTGGTTCAAAATGGTCTCTAAGGTGATTTGACCATTTTTGACCCATAAAATATTGACTTTGCTGTAAACATGCTAAGTGGCCGTGGCTCTGATGACGCGACAATCTAAACTTAAGTAGCAAAAACATATTATATATACACACACAAATTTTGCTTAATAGAATGATGACGTGGACTCTTTTTATCACTATTTTCTACCTTCTCTTTTCTTCTCCTGCCACAGTCACTGGCATTGTTGCCTTTCAATATCAGAACTATTCACTGTTACGTTGTCGCCCCCACTATTCACTGTGTCGTTCATTTTCGTCCCAGATCTAAAAATGGAACCATTCCTCATTCAGATATGGGATGAGAAAAGTTGTTCCTCGTTCAAACGAGAGGAACAAATTAAACTTCCTTATCTGTCTGGACGAGGAACGAACTTCCTCGTTCAAACTTGGACGAGGATGAACCCACACCGTTGGTGATGGTGAGAGCTCTCAGTGACAAGCGAAGCACAAACTTCCGACATTGAACGATGGCGAGCAACAGTGGCCAGAGAAGAAATGAGATGGAATAAACGAGGGAGAAGGGGTTCACATCATCAATCTATTAAGAATATATATATATATATATATATATATATATATATATATATATATATATATATATATATATATATATATTTGCATTTTTTGCTATTAAGTTAAGATTGTCATGCCATTATGATTAGAGCCACTTAATATGTTTATCGTAACGTCAACATTTTGTTAGGTTAAGTAACGACAAATGACGTTAAAGACCATTTAGAACCATTTTACAAATTTCAGGGATTAAAAGTGCTATTTAGAAATCATAGGAACCAAACAGAACCAAATCCAAACTTTAGGGATCAAAAGTATATTTTGTTCAAAAATATAATTATGTGTGAAATTTTGTTATGAGCAAGAATCATTTTAAAAAAAAAAGGATTTTGATACAAATAAAATTAGAATGAACAACAAAAGTAACTGTATAAAAAATTGTAAAATACTACTTAAGTAGAGTCTTGTTTCAATAATACCCATAAACTTTAAAAAGTTTCAAAAAATACCTCTAACTTTTAAAAAACATTCAAAATTGTAGCTTAAGGTTTTGGAGTTGTTTCAAAAATACCCCTGCTAAAAAATGGTTGTTTAAAAAATACCTTAACTAAAACAAAACCTAACATTAGCAAGTTAGAATTTGGGATAACAAAACACAACATTCCTCGTTAGGGATACAAAGGAGTAGATAAAATTGTTCACCACTTCAGCAACGTAGTCGTTCACTCACCACATGTTTAAGGGAACAAAAGTCTAATGTTCTCCCAACCTTTTTGGCATATCTTTGTAGTGAGATGAAAAAAATAAATGAATTCTATGAATAGCCTATTTTCTTTAATATTAGGGAGGCTCTTATCAAATTTTAGAAATTCAAAGAGAATAATTTGATTATTTTGAAATCATATAATTTGTTTGGTTTCTGATTTTGGCTATAAAGATTGTTTCAAAAGATTTATAGGAAAAGAGAAGAAACACCTTTTTTTTTTTTAGTTCAACAATATGTGGGATAGAGGTTTAAACCTATTACCTCTTAGTAGAGATTACAAATTTTATGCCAATTGAGCTTTGCATGTTAGTCATGATCAAATTTATAATTAAGACAAATCAAATATTTTTACTCAGTGATATTTAAAAGTACAATTTTTATAGAATCTTTCTTTATTACAAAAGCTTCCTACGAATTTAAGCACATTATGTCCTCACCCCATTCTTAAAAAAAAAAAAGGGTCAAATTTCGACTCTCCACACCAAAAAAAAAAAAAAAAGTCTCAAGGACCTCAACTCTACTAATTCAATTACCTAACTCCACCGGAAACCCACAAACAAATAAAATAATCATCCTGACGAAGAAGCATGGTTGAAAAATTCAGTCCAATCTGAATAATGTTCATCGTCGCCGGCACTTCTCCGGAGATCGGAAAAGGAGTGAGGCGGGAAAGAAAGAGAAACCACAGGGGAAGAAGAGGACGACGACGATAACTGAGAATTCGACAGTCCTACGGAAGAAGAATGAAAAGGGGCAGCCATTGATGATGAAGAAGAGAAGTTCATTTCGCTGTACATGTAGACCGGCGGCTGCAATTGACCGTCGGAGAAATTGAGGAAGTTCACCGGCGATGCATCGGAAGAACTCTGCAAGCTAAGAATTGGCTGAGAATGGACAATCGGTTCGGAATTGGTCGGAATTGCCAAAAGGGTGTTCGTAGAATTGGAATTGCTGAAATGGGTCGCCGGAGATTCGGTGGTCGGAAGCTGCCGCAGCCGGACATTTTCCGGGAAGTTGAGCTTGGCTTTATTGCCTCGGAATCGGAGGGCGGCTTCATCGTAAGCCCGAGCGGCGGATTCCGCCGTGTCGAAGGTACCTAACCAAACTCTCGCCGCCTTGAACGGGTCTCGAATCTCGGCGGCCCATTTCCCCCATGGCCTCTGTCTTACGCCCCTGTATTTTCTTCTCGCCGGTGGTTGCTCCGCCGCGGTTGGGATCTCTCCGCCGTATTCGTAGACGGAATTAGCCATCGCCGCCGACCCTGTATGTGGCCTTATGATCACCGCATTGCTTGAATCTCCTGCAAAACAATGGCAATTTGTTCATTAACAAACGAATTCAATGACTTTCTAAAGTCAAAATTCAAATCTCTACTTAACAAAATTTTAAAAAAAAATAGTTACTGACCTAAGTAGTAAAGTTTCATTTTTCAATTTTTTAATCAAATTTTACTCCCAAAAAATAATAATAAATTCATTTCCAAATTTTCGAATCAGCATTTTCAAAGCAGAATCCAAAATTTTACCTGAAATTACAGAGGATGGCGACCCGCCATGAGAGAAGCCACCAGAGCCTCTAAGAAACATTGAAACAGAGCCACCGTCTTCCACCGCCAGTTCTCGGCCTCTCTTAAATCCGCCGCCGCCGTACGCAGAGCCGTAAGGGGCGGAAGCAGCAGCAGAAGCAGAAACAGAGGAGGAGGAGCTCCAGCCGGAATCATAATGAGCATCTGTCTCCGGCACATCTCCGGCGACGACATGGGTAAGAGCAGAAACCATAGCCGACATCTCCATCTCTCTACTGAAACCCAAAAACAACATCTCTGAAGCTTTCACGTCCTCTGGATCCGCCATGTAACAATTTTAAATAAAAAGCTCGGACCTTCTTTTTGTAGAAATTTAAATTGGGAGATATTTTTCTTTTTTAATGGGATATATTTTTCTTTTTTCTTTTTTTCTTTTTTTTTCTTTTTTTTGTTGGGAGAGGAAGATTATATATATATGAAGAATTATAAAGGTGGAAGTGGAAGGTTTTAACTTTTAATTTCGGATATATGTTATTTTTAGAGGCGTTTCCATTCGAAGCTTTGAACGCCGCCATTCGGCGGAAGTCGGTTGTTTCTATTTCAACTTGAGTTAGAGAATTCTTCTTGTTGAAGTATTCATTTGGATTTGAAAAACAAACTATAAATGAATTTAATGCTAAAACTAGAAAAGTATTAATTCTCTTCGTCTTCTCCCTTCTTAAATCAAAATTTCCACAATATTTTATTTTTTACTACTACAATAGTGTTTGCTTTTTTACCTTCACAATTTAGCCTATCATTAAGCTCTATACTATTTAAATAAATATTGTTAATATAAATATTTTTCATACTATAGCAAAGGTACAAAATTTTTCAAAAACAAGACATGTCTCCCCTATAAAATTTCCAACTGACCTTCTAATTTAGCTATCGATAACTAACATGTACTCATTCTCTTGATATTAGATATTCAAATCCTCAAACCTCTATATTTATTGTACTAAAAAAAAACTTTATAATTTAACTTATTTTGAGTAGTTTGTTTCTCCTATAATAATAGATAAATAAATCTTATTGATATCTTTTAATCATTGAAAATATGCTAAGTTAAAAAGTTAGTAGGAGCGGTTAATCTCCACCTCTCCATGTTGTTACACTAAAAACAAGTGTAGGCAAATATTTTTAATTAATTATTTCTTTTAATTTCTCGTTTTCAATTAACAAAATTGTAATAAATAGAGATCGGTTAGTAGCATCTAATTTTCAGGACTTATTCTATTAAAGTAATTTAGCGCTGACAAAACAATAGGTTAAGTTTAGTCCACGTGCTAGAAAACTATGAGGAGGGTTAATGGGTTAGACCAAGTCAAAGTAATGGATTTATGGGAAACACAAGTGTGAACAACTTTGATTGTGGATATTATGGTTCCCCACGGTCGACACACTCACAATGCCGACTTGGCTGCTGCTTCTTCTTCTTCTTCTTCTTTTAATTATTATTATTTCTTCTCATATTTTTTTATAAAAAATTTGTTTTAAGATTAAATTATAAGTTTGATTCTCCCACTTTTAAAATTGTGTTTGTTTAATCTATGAAGTTTGAAAAGTTTTCAATAAATCTCTATGATTAACTTTGACTTTAACGTTTATGTTATGTGTTGTGTAACTTGTGTTGTTTGTGTTAATTTAATATTATATGGTGGATTGGTTTCAAGAAATTCAATTGTTTGGTGGCATAAACGTTAAATAAGTAAAATTAACAGTAGAGACATATTAGATACAAAATTGAAAGTTCAACTGTTCAATGATATTTTTTTTTTTCAATTACAACAACTAAATAGATGCAATATTAAAAATTTTGAAACCAAATGTATAATTAATTAAGAAAATCAAGATTAAACTCTATACATTCACACAAATCTATTTTCATTCGATATTCAAGTCGAGTTGGCCTCACTTTAATTAGTTACTCTCTTTTAGAGCCTATGGGAGAAGGCCCACCTCACGATTAAAAAAAAAAAGGTTAAATTATAAAAAATATTACTAAACTTTGTCATTTGTTTCAAAAATATATCTATTCTTTCAAAAGTTACAATATTACTCTTGACTTTTCATAAATGTTTCAAAACTACCCTTGGAGTAGAAAACGGTTAGAATATTATTGGACGAAAAGTCGACGTACCTAAATGTCGTTCTTTCATACTTAATCAAAGCAGGCGTCCTAGTTACCGTCATGTTGTTCTAGATCATCGCTATGTCAATTTTTTGTTTAACATTCTAATGGATTTCTACTCCAATAGTAGTTTAGAAATATTTATAAAAAGTCAAGGGTAATATTGCAACTTTTGAAATAATATGAGCATTTTTTAAACAAACGGTAAAGTTTAGGGTATTTTTTATAATTTAGCCAAAAAAAAATCTCACCAATAATTTAATTTTCTTCTATTTTTATATTCTTTTAAAAAGTAATGCCTCTTGCTAAATAATATGGAGATTTCAAGACCCATTCTAGACTGTTTCCAAAATAGTTCTTTTATTTAACAAAAATTAAAAATATTAACTTTTGCTTGAATTGCAATATGACACCCAAAAATACTTTTATATTATCAGTACATAAATTCTTCTTTTGGAAGTTGTCTCTCCCAATTTTTTATAAAAGAAAAATAAATGAATAGTCAACTTTTCAAAATCTTTTCAAAAAGAAACTTCATGTTCAAAATTTATTAAATTTCATTTAAAATGTCAACTTAATACCAATTCTAAATACGTACGTACAAAAACTAAATTATAAATAAATTGCGGGATAAAATCAGTCAAACTATATTAAATTAAACTAAAATAAAGTTTGAAGTTCCAAATTCCATTGAATAAAATTTTATAGGAAAAAAGAGGGGGAATTGAGAGAAAAACAAAACGAGCGCACCGGCCACGAGAGAAAACTGTTGAACTTCAAACGACAATATAGTCAATTGATGTTAGACTGTCAGTCAAACACGTCACGTTTTCTTTCTTATCTGAGTTTTTATCCCCACTTTTTAAAATAAACGATATAAATTAATTTCACATTTTATTTTGATAATGATTTTTTACCTTTGAAGATTAAAATTTATGTTAAATTACAAATTTAGTATTTAAACTTTTAGGTTCGTGTATTTGGCCCCTAAATTTTTATATTTGTGTCTATGCATGTTTAGTTCATGATTTATTAAATATTTTTTTGAAAAATTAAAAATGAACTGTAAATTATTAGTATAAATTTAGTATTTTATTATTGAGAGTCTTACATCGGAAAAATGAAAAGATCTCACAATTTTATAAGATACATGAGTTATTCATTTCATTGTCAATTAGTTTTAAAATAAAAACTCATGTCTCTTTAATATGGTATCAGAGCCTATGAAGCTCAAATTGATTTTCGATTCAAAAAATGGTGAACTCAAAGAGATACCATCTCTAATATTTATATTGTCAAAAAATTTGTCAAACTTTTGACATTATAGTAATAATATTTGATAAAAAAAAAAAGTCGTGGGGCAATAATTTGAATGTATCAAGCCATTTTTTGTTATCATTAATCAACATATTTCATTCAAATACGGCAGGTTTTTTTTAAAAAAAAAATTAAAGAAATCTTTCTAAATGATTAAATTACAAACCTCGAATCAATCTTAGCATGGGAAAATGAGCATAATTTCAACGGTAATTGGCATGTACCCTCGACTTAGAGGTCAGAGATTCGAATCCTCCCAAATGTTGTTGAACTAAAAAAAAAAAATTCAATCATAGCCTATTTTAAAGATGAAATGTAATATTTCCAAGTAAAATTTTATAATTTATGCCTAATTATATTAAATAGGCTAAATTATTAATTTAAATTTTAAAAAAAAAAAAACCTGAATTTTACCATTTGTGTAAAAAATGCTCATAAACTGTAAAAGTTACAATATTACTCTTGACATTTCATAAATGTTTCAAAACTACTCTTGAAGTAGACATTCGTTAAAATTTTGGACGAAAAATCGACATGATGGTAATCTAGAACAACGTGACAGTGACTGAAACACTGATATTGATTAAGTCTAGAAAAAATTATGTTTGATTTGTAAATAAAAAATTAAGTATAATAAAATTATGGTTTTACTATCATATTTGGACACGTGGTGACTTGCCCCTTGGAATAAATGGATTGTTGATGGGTGGGTCAGATTTTATCCATGGAGGGGTGTATGTCATATGTCATTTTTTTTTAAAACAAGAGTTTCATGTGTGTAATTAGGATTCAAATGATATTGTTAAGTGTACAAAATATGTGTCCATCTTGGGCATAGCTCAACTTGTTAAGAAATATATCCATCGACTAAGATGTTAGAAGTTTGATCTCCTCACTCCTACATGTTGTTGAACTAAAAAATGTACAAATATGTTTAAAAAACAAGAATTTAATGATACATTGACTTTTCATTAACAAGTTTTTGGAAGAGTATCTAATTGAGAATTTGATATGAACCAGGATGCTCTTATTTTACCTCCAGGACCAATCACATGCTCAAGGGCCAAACAACTGCAATTGGCTTTCGATTCCCACATATAAACAGTGGTAAATTCATTTAATGAAGGTCAATGCAGAAAAAATGAATAAAAGCTCTATACACTCTGCCAGATGATGCTACAAAAAGAAAATAGAGTTTTATGTTAGGAAATTTACTATTGTAATTTTGGTAGGAAAATTTATTATTATTTTTTTTAGGTACTTATATGCTCGGCTTAAGTTATGACTTTAGTTAGGGTTTTATTTTATTATTTATTTTAATTATTTGGGAAATCATGTTGAGGGGCAGTTTGGTATTTTAGCTAATTAGCCAAATGGCTAGGTTAAAAATTTGAAGGCAGACTATACGAAAACTTAGTTTTTGGAATGAAGTTTTCTGTGTTTGATGTCTGAGCCACATCATCATCTTTTGCAATTCTTAAATCCAGAGTTGCAAGCCAGGAACATTCAGGTAGGTCTGATTAGCTTGCTTGTGGAGTGTTCAAACCTTGAGTGAGGAACTAGTTTTCTTGTCTCTTGGTCTTAGATCAAAAGGTAATCCACATCTAGTCCTTTTCCTTGGGGATTGAAATCATATTGATTTTGAGAGTTTTAGAATTTTATAATTAGGGGTTTATATAACCAAAGAGATCCTAATTTTCAAAACTCTAGGGTTTTCACATCATTTGTGAGGTCCACTTTTTTTTCTCTTGTTTTTCTTTTGCAGCAATGTCAAATCTAGGGGATCAACCTAACAATCCCAAAGGGGATCAACAACAAGAACGACTCTTTGAGTAGGTCATGCGAAATGTGGAAACTATAATTAATGAGAGGTTGGATATGATAGAACAAAAGTTCCAAGCCAGGGATAGATCTCAAGTAATGAGGCAAGTTGAGAAGTTCCCAAAGGACGAAGAAGGTCCAAAGCAAGATGAATATGAAAATGACCTTGTTATAGACGAACCTAGAAGATGAGAACGCCAAGGCGTGAGGGGAAGAGGAGGTTTTCACAATAGAAGGCCACCTGATAGAAGAGAAAACTACCATGGAGATCGAGGCTTTGGTAACATTAAGGTTAAATTCCAAAAGTTTCATGGTACATCTATCCCTGAAGACTACTTCTAATGGGAACATGACATTGGGCATATTTTCAATACCAACAATCTCACTGAAGAGAAAAAGGTAACCATCTCTATGACACATTTTAAGGGTTATGCACAAACTTAGTGCGATAAGTTGTGTTCGAAGCGAATGAGACACCAAGAGGGACTAATGGAAACATGGGTTGAATTGAAAGAACTCATGAGGAGGCGATTCATACCGAAACATTACCTTAGAGATTGTGCACAGAAGCTTCGAGCTCTTCGTCAAGGGGGAAAAAATGTTGATGATTACTACAAAGAGATGGAGATGTTGATGGAGAGATTGAAAATATATGAGGGTGAGGAGAACACCATGGCAAGGTTTCTCCATGGATTAAACATTGACGTGATTAAACGTGTTGAGTTGCAAACTTATGAGGATATGGAGGAGTTGGTGCACCTTGTATTGAAAATTGAAAAACAAATTCAAAGGCGTAAATCAAGGTACGCTTCTAATAAAACTTTTTCCAACTCATCTTCTTCCTAGAAACAAGATGACAAACCCACAGATCTTAAGCTTAAGGCCAAAGCAGTAAATGATAAAACTAGAGATAAGGGAAAGACCTTATCTAAAACAAAGCCAAAGACTGAAGCACCCACAAGTAGAAATAAAGACCTTAAGTGTTGGAAATGCCAAGGGGTGGGACATATAAGCAGAGAGTGCCATAATCTGAGTACAATGATAATTAAGGAATGAGAAATAATCACATATGTGAGTGAAGGAGATGAACAAACTAGTGACCATGAGGGGGATGAAGAAGTGGAGGATACTATCCACTTATCCTTAGTCACCAGGAGAGCCTTGAGTACATACATGAAGGATGATGACTTGGAGAATCAAAAAGAGAATTTTTTTCATACAGATTGCCTTGTACAAACCTTACCTTGTAGCGTAGTGGTTGATAATGGAAGATGTACAATCATCCACGACCCTAGTTTGGCCTAGAATCAAAAAGAGCTCTAGTTTGGTCTCACAATTGAGTTTAGATACTACATCTCATCCACGACCCTACAAACTACAATGGCATAATGATTGTGGAGAACTCAAAGTGACTAAGCAGGTGAAGGTTCCTTTTGTCATAGGTAGGTATAAAGATGAAGTGTTATGTGATGTAGTACCAATGCATGCAGATGATATACTTCTTGGTAGACCTTGGCAGTTTGATCGAAAAATTCTTTATGATGGTTTTCTTAACCTTTACACCTTCACATATAATGGTAAGAAAACTATAGTTGTGCCCCTATCCCCTAAAGAAGTACTTATTGATCAAGAAAAACTAGAAAAAAGAAAAGAAGAGGTTGCAGTAAAAGCAAAAAGAGAAAGCAAGAAAGAAAATGAGAGTTTGAGAGAAAAAAAAGAGAGTAGCTCTAGAGAGATGTGAAACGTTCATTCCTTCATGACATATATAAGGAGTGTGAGAGATGTATTGCATGTAAGGAGGCTAAGTCTAGGTCAAAAGCACATGGACTTTATTTGCCTTTGCCAGCTCCTAGCGGACCGTGGCTAGATATTTCAATGGATTTTGTGTTTGGTTTGCCTCGAACAAAAAAATGGAGGGATAGCATTTTTATGGTAGTTGATAGGTTTAGCAAAATGGCACATTTCATTGCATGTAATAAAACTAATGATGCTAAACATGTGGCTGACTTGTTCTTCAAGGATGTTAAATTGCATGACATTTCTAGGAGTATTGTTAGTGATAGAGATTAGAAATTCCTAAGTCATTTTTGGAGAGTGCTTTGGGGAAAACTTGGTACTAAATTAGTTTACTCTACTACATGTCATTCCCAAACTGATGGATAACCAAAGTAGTTAATAGGACAATGGTGACTATGCTTAGGGCTATAATAGACAGAAACACCAAAACATAGGAGAACTATCTACCATTCATCGAATTTGCATATAATAGGGATGTCCATAGTATCACTAAATGTACTCCATTTGAGATTGTTTATGGGTTTAATCCTTTATCACCTATTGATTTGTTGCCTTTGCCTTCTAATGAGGTTGTGAATCTTCAAGTTGACATAAAGGTGATTTCCATTCAGGAACTACATAAAGAGGTTAAAGAAAGAATTGAGAAGCAAAATACCAAGGTAGTTTCAAAAGTTAACCAACACCGAATACCTATGATCTTTAAGGAGGGAGATTGGGTTTGGGTCCACATTCGAAAGGAAAGATTTATGCATCAACAGAAACACCAAAACATAGGAGGACTATCTACCATTCATCGAATTTGCATATAATAGGGTTGTCCATAGTATCACTAAATGTACTCCATTTGAGATTGTTTATGGGCTTAATCCTTTATCACCTATTGATTTGTTGCCTTTGCCTTCTAACGAGGTTGTGAATCTTCAAGCTGACATAAAGGTGATTTCCATTCAGGAGCTACATAAAGAGGTTAAAGAAAGAATTGAGAAGCAAAATTCCAAGGTAGTTTCGAAAGTCAACCAACACCGAATACCTATGATCTTTAAAAAGGGAGATTGAGTTTGGGTCCACCTTCGAAAGGAAAGATTTCTGCATCAACAAGATTCCAAACTAAAACCAAGGGGAAATGACCCTTTCCAAGTGTTGAAGAAAGTCAATCACAATGCCTATCAAATTGACCTAGAAGGTAAGTATGGTGTGAGTGCTACTTCTAATGTTTCTGACTTGACTCCTTTTGATGCAGGTGAAGAATTTGATTCGAGAACGAATCCTTCAAAAGGGGGAGAAGATGATATGAACCAGGATGATCTTACTTTACCTCCAGGACCAATCGCACGCTCAATGGCCAAACAACTGCAATTGGCTTTCGATTCCTACATACAAACAGTGGTAAATTCATTTAATGAAGGTCAAGGCAGGAAAAATGAACAAAAGCTCTATACACTCTGCTAGATGATGCTACATGAAGAAAAATAGAGCTTTATATTAGGAAATTTACTATTTTAGTAGGAAGATTTATTATTATTATTATTATTATTATTAGGTGCTTATATGCTTGGCTTAAGTTGTGACTTCAGTTAGGGTTTTATTTCAATTGGTTGGGAAATCATGTTGAGGGGCAATTTGGTATTTTAGCTAATTAGCCAAATGGCTAGGTTAAAAATTTGAAGGCAGACTGTACGAAAACTCAGTTTTTGGAATGAAGTTTTCTGTGTTTGATGTATGAGCCACATCATCATCTTTTGCAATTCTTAAATCCATAGTTGCAAGCCAAGAACAATCAGGTAGGTCTGATTAGCTTGCTTGTGGAGTGTTCAAACCTTGAGTGAGGAACTAGTTTTCTTGTCTCTTGGTCTTAGATCAAAAGGTAATCCACATCTAGTCCTTTTCCTTAGGGATTGAAATCAAGTTGATTTTGAGAGTTTTAGAATTTTATAATCAGGGGTTCATATATCCAAAGGGTTTCTAATTTTCAAAACTCTAAAGTTATTGAATGAATGAACGTTTCACTCTGCAGCGGAAGTCTTTGATTTTACTAAAAATTAAACTAAAAATTAAGATTAAGCAAATTTACTTTGAGTAAATATGAAGATATTTCTGGCGGATCTTTATCTCCTCCATAAAATCTTCCTGGCTATGACTCAAACATAGGACCAAGGCTTGTGGGAGCCTCTTGAAAGAAAATCCACAAGGGATTGGAGAGGAATAGATCTAGAAAGAATTCTCTAATTCTCTATTGAGGATATATATGTTATGTCTAATGGTTCAACTCAAGGGTCCTATTTATAAAGACGAAGGGAAAATCTTTGTCATAATTAAAATATTATATTTTAATATCTAATATATTAAAATATATCTTATATTTATTTGAATCTCATTCAAATCTCCTACGATATTTATTTATTTGAATCTTATTCAAATTCTATAAATATTTTTTATTTAATGTATCTAATATACATTAATTATTTTAATATTTAATGTATCAAATACAATAAATATATTTTCCTCTTTTATATTTAATATATCTAATATATTAAATATTAATTTGAATATTTCAAATTTTTCTATAAACTAAATTGATCTTTTAGTATTACTATGAGATAGCAAGAGGACCTTATGGACCTACAAATTATAAGCTCCAATGATACAAAATTAATTAATTAAGCTCTTTAATTAATTAATTTGCATTCATTAACTATAGGTCACTCCACTATAGACCTAGAGTTGCACTTTTATGCACTATAGGACAAGTTGTGTCCATGGATATAATCACTAGAGTTGCACTCATATAATCCTTCACGAGTTATCGTAATTACAGCTTGGTCAAAAGTCTATTTTACCCCTATAATTACATCTTGCACCTTAAGTACCATTGATTCTCTAATGAACAATTTGTTTATAATCTAATTATAAACTAAGTCCTTCTCGAGCCAATGAGAGGGTGGGGCCCCATTGTTCAAGTCCTGAAATCAACACTTAAGGGAACTACTCATCTACTCACCCTATATGGGAATAAGTGAATTCCATCTTGTGAGATTATGTTCCCAGCTCCCTATTTGGTTAAGTCCCCAAAATGGTAGGTATATTGAATCAGCTATAAAAACTAATCTCACTCATGCAAATCAAAGGATAAGCCCTCACATGCAGGAGTTCATAACTCACTCAGGATTAAGATCAAGTCACATATGATCATCCTAATGAAATATTAATCTTCTAAATTAACGGATTTATAAAGAGAGATTAAATATTTCGTGGTCCAACCTTATACAAACTCATTGTATAAAATACCCCCAATCACGTCTCCACATGAATAATTTGGATCAAATTATTTGTAACTATTACAAAGTGGGTCGTCTCAATAGTGTTACTAGGATAAGTGATCGGACTAAAACGTGGGGGCTTTTAAGAAAAGATTTTAATTCAAAACAAGCTCCAATCTAGTGCAAGTTCACACTGTCGATGCAAGTAATATAAAACTGAAAGTATTCCAGAGTATCGATCCCATAGGGAACGGATACAACAAAATTCAAATGATAGCAAAAATTGTTTTCAAATTGCAAGTTTGGTAACTGATGCAAGTTATATAAAACTGGAAGTATTCCAGGTTAGTTTGTTAACGAAAAATGGGTGAAAATTCAATGAATGAAAATAAGGGATTTTAAGTGGTTCAAGCACCTTTTAGAAAAATGATATAAAAAATGCAATTGCAATCGTAGCTAACATGTGAAAACTAAGTAAACCGAATTCGCCTTCTATTCAATTTTGATTCAAAATCTATAGGAGGCTAAGTGATTAAACCTATATGTCTATGGCTAATCTAACTTAGATATTTTCGCACACAACTCTAGTGGTTTTGTAGTCTCGCCCTATGTCTAGGGTTGATGTTTCAAAACTTATTTCTAAGTCTTTTCTTCCATTGCTTTTGTGACATCCGTCTTTCCTTAACCCTTACAATATTAAGTTCAAGCTTGACAAGCAACACTAGTTGGTCAACTAGGTTTACCCAAATCTAAACTCAACAAAAACAAAATAAGTTCACATGCTAGCTAGATTGGTTATGCTTTAGAGCTTTTACATTTTTCCTTAGGGCTTTCACCAACTTGAGCCCCTAAACAAAATTTAGCTCATTATGATGGGGATGAAAAACAACAAATGAATGGGTACAAAACTCATAATTAACAATTAATTGAAAAGAAGAGAAAAATTCAAAAACTAAAGAGCCCACTAATTTTTAGTAAGAAAATACTTGAGTAAGTTTAATCTATCAATGTCAAGAATACTCACAAAAATTCAAGGGCAGAAACAACATTTAATAGAAATTCAAAATTTTGTAGAAATATATATCTCAAGAACAATCTGTCTTTAGGAAGGAATAGAATGAAAATCAAAGGACTAAAGAGCTAACTCAATTTTCAACAAACTTACAAGATTGAAGATTAAAGCAGTGACTAACTAGAAAATAAAAATGCACATAAACATAAAAACAACAATAAACCAGTGTTCTCCTTGCTTTAATTGAACCGAATACACCTTCAAAGGCGATTGGATCATCACCTCCTCGAACTTTCGTTAAGGAGGGATCAAACTCGAAAATTAATGAGCACCACGAAGCACAAACTGCTGGAAAAATGACAGAAAAATGAAGAACTAAGAATTGTGGGCGAGCAGAAAAACCCAACCGCGGTTTTTTCTTTATTCATCTAGTTTTTATAAGCATCGAGGGGTAGAGTTTCCATATTTTCTCTTCTACAACCTTTGGTCAACGTGTAGGCATGAAATCGAGCTGAAGAATCTCCCACATCTGGCAAAAATCTCCATGAATCTCGTGATTTCCGTCAATCTCGCGTTTTCCAGATTTTCCAAAAAATGCAATTGCATTTCTGTTGCATTATTTTTCAGATCTGCCAAAATTTTCCAAAAATGCAATATTGCATTTCCATTCTAGAATGTAATTGCATTTTGTGCTTGTTTTCTAGACTTGTTTCCCGAAGGAATGCAATTGCATTTCCAAAATGGAATGCAATTGCATTTTTTGTACTTGCTCCAAACCAACACAAAAATAACAAATTAGTGTAATTTTCAATCTCTTTTCAACTTCTTTCTTTTTTTCCATTACTCCAACGAGCTTTTATGAATTTAACTAATAAACATCATTTTTAGCTTGCTCGTCATACAACAAAACACACAAAAATGACAAGAATAACCTAGTTTATGGTCAAATAATCCTCATAAATGAGAATTATCAATAAGGCACCCAACATTATCTATATACTATGACCCTTTAGGTTATTTCTTGAACATTATCCTCTCGTATGCCAACCACTTACTGTTCAAGATTACACTAATAACTTTGGATTTTTCATATAATGGATAATATTATATTGTAAATAAAATAATCAAAATTATTATTAATTATTAAATAATTAATTAATTACGAGACTTATGGCACAAGTGCCAACAGTTTTCACATCATAATTTTTAATACATTAAGGTTGAAAATAAGAATTTTAAAAGATTAAACATCAAATTGAGATTTGTTTAAAAGGTTAGAGACTATTAGATATATTTAGCCTATTTTAAAATAGGTTAAATTATCAAAAAAAAAACCCTGAACTATGGGGTTGGTTTCAATTTTACCCCCAAACCTTGAAAAGTTTCATTTTAATCCTTGAACTTTGATATTTGTTTCAAAAATACCCTTAAAGGCTTTTTTTCATTAAATTCATGGTCAAAAAATGATATTTTTGCATTTGTATTGTTGCTTATGTGAACATATTTGAACATATACGTTGAAAAAAAATCAAAACATATGCAAATACGTCATTTATCGTCCATAAATTTAACAGAAAAAACCTTCAATGGTTGTTTTGAAACAAACTTCAAAGTTCAAGGGTTAAAATGAAACTTTTCAAAGTTTAGGAGTATAATTGAAACTAACCCCATAGTTTATGGGTATTTTTTATAATTTAACCTTTAAAATATGAACATTTTATTTATTTATTTTTAAATTAGCTTTATTTATGGTCAAATTGTACTTTCAGTTTACGAGCTTTTACCTTTTGAATTTTGTATCTATTTGGCTTGAGTTTACAACAGTTCCAATATAAATCTCGAGCTTTCAAAATAGTTCTAAAAAGACTTACTTTGTCAAGCTTTTATTTATTTATTTGATAATATTAGATCTGATGTGACATTATAAGTTTTAATTTTTGTATCAGACTCGGTAAGTATATTGATATGGAAAAAATAGAACTTATTGGTTAAATGTAATTCTCTCTCTTTGACTCGACCTCTCTTTGTTGACTACTAAATCAAACTATATAACTCTAAACAATGATAAATTATTCAACGAATTCGTCACAATGTGGCTGCTTCTTTAAAATGATCGGATGGAAATCTTAAAATCTGTCTGCCTCTGAATAACCATTAGATACAAAATCGAAGTACTTTTACAATTTCTTTCTCATACTTCAAACGACGCAAAACTGTCAGCCACATTGTAGCAACCTCCTCAAATAATCTCTCCTAAACAAACAAAAACTCAAAAAATCCTTAGTACAATCCTCACCCAAAAAAAAAAAAGCTACAAAAATCTTCAATCCAATTAAAAAGAAAGACAATGCAACAAACAAGTAGCTCCGCCCATAAGGTTGCTAGCTTAGATTGTGAGCAACACCAAGGAAAATATTGATGAAAAAAAAACAGACACAACAAGTTTTTTAATATCACAAAAGGTAGAATCTACTTCAATCATATTAATATACTATCCTAGAAGAAAATCCTTACCATTAAACAATAAGTGGAAAAGTGGAGAGAATCAACGCTTTAAAACTCAACTTTAACATGAAGATGAACATCAGGTTGTAAGACACGTGAGAGGTCCTCGCAACAATACCACGGTTGATGTGAGAATCCGGTCACAAGTCTATATGGGCAGATTACTGAGGTGATGAGGTACAATGATTCGAGTTGACTTAGGACAAGAAAACTCACACCAGTGTGGTGTTGTGCTCGACGCACTCTATTACTTAAGTTAGTGCTTAGATTATTGAGGCGATCTTAAATAGAGTTAGAGTGGAATTATATGCCTTGGTAGAGAATGAGTTTCACTGCTTATAGAGTCCTTCGCCGTCATTTGGCTGATTCGTACATAACATGGCAGCAGAGATTATGTGCCAGTAAAAGATTGGTGTCTTGATTAGCTCGAAAAGTCACTTCACCACATATTTTGGCACGTGGCGCTAACACATGTACCAAAGGGAATGCTCCTACCCATAACCATAACAATTCCTACGGGAAAAACTCTAGTACTACCGTAGTATGGAAAATTTTCCATATTACCTCCATTGATTGTTTGCCACGTCAGCATCTATTTGAAAATTATGTGGGGACCACCAGCATTTAAAAATCATTTTTGAACCCAAAAACACAGTGTGAACAAAGGGAGTATGGTACTCCCATAGTACTAGAAATTTTCCCATCAATCCCTACCATCTTTGTCCAAAGCAGTCAAACAAGAACTCCATTCGTCAAATCAATACTCACGTGTTGTTGGGGGAAAGAAAAGGATGGCCTTAATTGAAAAGGTGGAAAGTGATTTATTTGTATTTTGTCGTAAAGCAAAAAATGGAGATGAGATTATGAAGAGCAGAAATTAAATTGTAATGAATGTGATTGGTAGAAGAAAGAGTTAAGAAGGGCACACAATTTAGTATCTCTTTTTTATTTTTCTCCATTCAATTCCGGAGACGCCCATTCAACCTCTACTTCTTGTGTAATTAAAGCCGCAACTGCATAGGGTTTTTTTTTTTTTTTTTTTTTTTTTTTAGTTCTACATCATAGAGTTATATATGATTTTTTTTTTTTTTTAAAAAAAACAAACAAACAAACCCATTTGTAATTTATTTTAATGTGCGAAATTCTATAGATAATAACTGCTTTTGAAATCTACTTTTTCTTAAAATCCACCACCTCTTCTACTGATGTTTTTCCAAAAAATTGATTGCATTCTTTATATCTTTCTTGTATTACTTTTTTATAATTAAATTAGAATGAATTATGTGATCGAAATTTTTTTATGACAAATTTTTTTTCCTAATTCTTAATCAAATAATATAGAGTAAATAAAATAAATTTTAATTTAAATGATTATTTTATAACAAATTTGCATTTTTGGGAAAACAAAGACCTTCTCTCCTTAATTTCTTGTAAAACGGTTCTTATAAGACGGCCTTTTTTAGTGCAATAAATATAGGGTAAGAATTTTAACCTCTAACCTTGAGGAAAAGATTAAGGATGTGTTTGAGATTGATTTTGTGATTACCGAAAAATTTTAACTGCTTTTTGTGTTTGGTAAGACTAATTGTGAATGATTCTAGTTAAAATCTCTTTTTAAAACACATTCATTCACAAAATATGTTCCCTACCAACTTTTAAAGGTAGATTCCCAAAAATCAGAAGACTTTTTAATTCTTACAAATTTTCAATTGTCAATTTTATATTCTTCAAAAATTAAGATTGGTTTTATATATCTAATATCTATCTTTCTCACACAACTAAGTTCTATCTCTTAATTTTTCAAATTAATAAGTTAAACGCAACTATTTTTTTAATAAAAATTAATACCATAATGTTTTTTTTTTTTAAATTACAGTTGTTTCTCTTAATACTTAACAAACAATATAGAACCAACAAAATTGAAATTAAAAATTGACAGCATATAACATTTTAAAAAATTAATTTAAAAATAGATCTAAATTATCAACAACAAAAAAAAATGCAAATTTTGATAGTATGACTATTTTAGTCATTATACCTAAATCACAACAATGTAGTATTAGTTTACCGAACACTGAACTTTCTTTTTCGAGTTTAAAGCTGAAATTGACCAAAACACTAATTTACTTTATATTACAATTTACAACTTACTTTTCTAAAAAGCACAGTTGTCATCAATTATCTAGATACCTTAACTATTAAATTATGCACACAGGGGACAATTTCTCATAAGTTGGCTTAGGTAAAGATTGAACAAGTCATTTGTTGAAAATCCATTTTGTTTTGTAACAAACACATTATTTTATTAGGGAGCAAATTAAATAAAATCTCTTTATCTCTAAAAAAATATTGGAGAGGATTAAAGGAACAGATTGTAGTTCTAGAAATGGAAAGAGGAGTAAGAAGAAATCAACGTTGGAAGGCCGCACACTGACACACGATGACAAAAGTCACCAAAAATGCCCAATTTTTCTTTTTTGGGATACACCAATTGGGAGCAAACTGTCAACTTTTAGTCATATCATATCCACGCCAACTCAAAAAAACACCTCCTTGCTTCTAATATCTCAATACTCATCCGTTCAATTTGCCAACTATGTCTCAAATTTTTAACACAAACTTTCAATTTTATACCTTAAACTTAAATACGTATTGCAATCTTAATCTTGGACTTAATTTATTTTTTTTCTCTTTTTTTGAGTTCAACAACATGTGAAAGTGAAGATTCAAACTTTCGACCTTTTGGTTAAATATATTATGCCTTTAACCAGTTGAGTTATACTTAAGTTAGTAATCTTAAACTTGAATAAGTGTTGCAATTAAAAAACTATTTGCCATGTACATTTATGAATTAAAAATTTGATGAAATGTCTAAGAAAATAACACTTTTTTGTTGAAATTTGTGAGCTTAAGAGTTTTATTCATTGGTCAATTTTGTACATTAACCAAACTTTACCTTATACAAAACTTAATTTTTATTGAGATTGTTGAGTTTTAAGAGATTTTTAGCCAACGTTACTAAAAGGTAAAAATTGCAACACTTGTTAAGTCGAGAGTTCTATTTGATAAAATTGATACACTTCGTCATGTTTGAGATAAAGACTGAATTTTTTTTTCCTTTCCCATGTATTTATAGAAGCCATTCATATTAGGGATCAAACATCCCAAACCAAACGAAGAAGAAGATTCTGCATCCTCAACCTAGTGGCATTTTTTAGATTACACTAGTCTACAAGTCTCGGTTTTGATCAGTCAATGTGGTATTGTGATTTGTAATTGATGTAATTTATATTTATTCTTTATAGCCTTCGTACTTTGACCTTGAAGATACTTTAAACTTGACTTGAAATGTATGCATTGATGTGCTTGCATCTTCGGCTACCTTGTTTTAAAATTTATTGAGATTTATTGAAAATTCAATAGGACCTTTCAAATCAAAGGACCAACAGAGTTGATTCCTCCTAACCAAATCCAAACCAGTCCAATTCCTTACATTCCTTTTTTTTTTTTCAACAACATGTGGGGTGGAGAATTAGAATCTCTGACCTCTAGATTGAAGATATATACTTTGTTCAGGTTGGCCTAATTCCTTACTTGCACTCAATTTGGTTCAATCCCAAAAAATATAGGACCAGATCAACCAGTTTAGCTCAGATCCGATGTAAAAACGGCCAAACCAAGCCAATTTATACAGAAAATTTACATCATACAATGGTTAGTAATGTAATGTAAAAATTCTCCAACCACCTAGAGAGAATTGTGGTCTTAAAAAATGGAGGTAATGCCTCGTCATTGGGATTCATTCCTCTTAATTACTGAAAACCTGAAGCGTTGATCTAACTAACTACCATTCGAGTGAAACAGTGTTTACCTCAATGAAGAAGTTTGATCATCTTGATTCAGTTGATTTGGTTAAGACGACTTTATTATAGGAAACGCTTGCAGAATACCCGACTTCAATTGGGGAAATCGAGTGCATAGACCATTGATTTGGGAGCCATTTTGCTAATCCAAAATCTGAAATCTGTGAAATTTATAAAGAAAAAGGAAACGTCTGTGAACATTAGATTGAAATATAGAACATTTGCATATTGGTTGAATTGAAAAACAATTTCTGAGGTCCTACCAGAGGTTCTAAATCTGCAGCCAAAAGAATATTTGAAGACTTAAACGAATCATAGCGACAAAAAGCTGAATCTTAGTGGGTCATATCTGCAAGGCCACTTTGTCACTTACAAATGAAGACATTAATTCCTTCTCCTATCAGTCCTATGGCAGCCTTGTGTAATTAATGGAAGCAAGTTATCATCTGCCATAAGATTTTCCTGTCCAAAACTGTTTGACAGGATCCAATTTTTCATTTAACGAAATCCCATCTTCGATCCATTTCAGAAAAAGCTGAACATATATCCAATCTGTTTTCAGAAATGTGGTACAAACAAGCTTCTCGGGAGGAAATCTGAGACGATTCTTCGAAAGTATGCCCATGGCTCTACCCACATATGTGCTATTTGTTGACATCAAGAAGCCTGAGAGCCATTAGAAGCAGCCAACCATGGAAGTAGAGAATCAAGAAGATGGTATTTTTACTAGCAGTTACCAAAAATCTCCACATGAGCAGACACCACCATCGAAATGATGGAAGCGATGAGCATCCCTCACTATAATCGATCGGTTCGAAATCTTTGATACATATTTAATCCAATTATGGCAATCATTACAGACTCGGAGATTCTTCATTACTCGTATGGGAATATTATTACCCAAGTTTAGTAGTCCAAAAGCAATTGCTAATTTCTCACTGTGAACATACATTGTTGGATCCTTCTGACCTTGCTCTGACTCATTCAAAAGGCTAAAGCTATCTTGCACATAACCAATTTCAGATGTTCGTCTATTTAAATGTCCTATATACTCATATATCTGATTCGTAAGCGGATGGAGCTTATCCCCAGCATAGAATGCATGAACTGCATTCTTAACTTCAATCCAACTACGACCAGGCTGTTTCTTTACCCCCCTGTCTTTCATCAATTTCCTTGACCAATCCCTGTGAACCCATTTTCTAGACACTGCATATATATTTGATAGCAGCACATAAGTTGCTGAATCTTCAGGTTCCAATTCTAGGAGATGATGTGCAGCATGCTCTCCTATTTCCATATTCTTGTGGATAACACAAGCACTTAAAAGCGTTCTCCATATCATTGCGTCTGCAGGGATAGGCATCTCTTCTATGAATTCCATTGCACGGTTCAAACGACCGGCCCGACCAAGGAGATCCACTACACACACATAATGTTCAGATTTAGGATCTAAACCATGCACTTTAGACATGGATTCGAAGTAATCAAGACCTTCTTTCACAAGACCAACATGGCTACATGCCGACAAAACTCCCACAAAAGTAACATGGTTTGGCATGATCCCACACTTCTTCATCTCTTCAAAAAGACTAAGTGCTTCCATACTGCAACCATGCTGGGAATAGCCAGTAATCATGGCATTCCAAGAAATCACATTTTTTTCTGACATGTCATTGAATTCACTCCAGGCATCATGTATGCTGCCACATTTTGCATACAATGTTATTAAAGAATTAGAAGCTTCCATTTCAGTATCGTATCCCGTTTTCAAAATCATGGCATGGATTTGTTGCCCTTGTTTTATGTTCGCAAGACTGGCTGCAGCACTAATTGCAGATCCATATGTAAACAAATTAACTTCTGCTTCAGTCCTTAACATTTGAACAAATACCTGCAAAGCTTCTTCAAAATATCCACTCTGTGCAAATCCTGAAACCAATGAATTCCAAGAGATATTATTTTTATCATCAATTTTCTCAAATCCTAAGTATGCTTCCTGAATTCTACCGCATCTGGCATATAGACTAATTAGAGCATTGTTGATTGAAAGATCATCACCAAATCCAGACATATACGACTGAGCATGAATTTGTTGGCCTTGACGGAGTGCCCGGATACCTGCACATGCACTAATAGCACTGGAAAATCCAATATTGTCAGATAGAATTCCTCGATATTCCATTTCTTCAAAAAGTTGAAGTGCTTCAGAAAACATATCATGTTGCACATAACCAGCAATCATAGCTGTCCAGGAGACAACATCGTCCTCTGGCAGCCGTCTTAGGATCCTAAGGGCAAGGTCTAAATTTCCATGTTTAGCATACATATCTATGAGCACACTACAAACATAGACATTCAACTGAAACCCAGTCTTTATAACATGAGTATGAATTTGCTCTCCTAAATACAGGGCTCCCAAAGAAGTACAGGTTCTCAAAATACTTGGGTAGGTGAACTGATTGGGTATCATGCCCTCAATCTGCATTTGTCTAAATATTTCAAATGAATCGCTAAGATTATCCAATTGCCCATAAGCAACTAGCATCACATTAAACAACACTATATTTTTTGTCTCTGTAGTAAGGAAAAATTTAAGTGCAGTCTCTACATCAGCACACTTTGAATAAAGATCAAGTAGAGAACCTTCAAGAATAATATCTGCAGACATTCCAGCTTTTATTGCATATGAGTGTAGTTGCATTCCCTTGTGAAGAGCCCCAACTGATGCGCAAGCACTCAACAGACTAGCAACCGTAATACAGTCCAGTTTCAAGCAATCTCGTTGCATTTTGTTAAACAACTCCAGGGCCCAGTCACTAAATCCTTGCTGAACTAGGCCAGATATTAGAGAATTATATGAAACACCATCCCTAAATTGCATTGTGCTAAAAATCCGCTCAGCAGATATCAATTTCCCAGAACGGGAGTACAATGCCACAAGAGCATTGCACACATATGTTTCAGAATGAAATCCCCACTTAATAATTAGACAGTGAAGCTGCTCTCCCAATTCAAATAATTGTTTCTTGGTAGAAGCACTTAACACACTCGACAATACATAAGGAGTAGGAAAGATTTCTGATGCATGCATATCACAGAAAAGGAGAATGGCCTCTTCTTCAAGTCCATTTTGAGATAAACCTGAGATCATAGCTACCCAAGTAACAATATCCTTCATATATATGTTATTGAAAACTTTTTTAGCTGATTCTATGTCCCCGTTCTTTGAATACAAATCAATCAAACGATTAGCAACAAGTGGACTACTATCAAAACCATAATAGATTATCCTAGAATGTACCTGTTCTACATAGTTGAACGCGATGTCACAACCAACACAAGCCTTTAAAATCCCAGCAAAAGTATATTCATTGGGAGTAATTTGTTCAGCTAACATTCGCCGGAAGAGACCAAACACCTGGGAATTCAACTTCTGTGCAACAAAGCCATGAATCATTTTATTCCAAGAAAATACATTTCTGTTGGGATTATCATCAAATACCTTCTCTGCACCAATTAGATCCCCATGTCGAAGATAATTATCAAGAAGACTATCGATTAGTAAAGGTTCAACATCAAAACCCGACTTCAAAATCCTGCAGTGTAGCCTCATAGTTTCAAGCAAGGACCCAAAAGTCAAGCACCCTTCTAACAGCCAAAGATAGGTCTGATAGTTGGCACGAATTCCACGTTCTTCCATGAAATTCATCAACTGAATGCTCTTAGATTTACCTTGTTCCATATGGAGCGAAGACTCATCAAATGCATGAGAATTTGTGACACCAACACCATTGACTCGAACTAAATTATAGCTTTTACCAACCCAATCCATGCACTGCGCCCAGAGAGCCAAATGTTATAAGTGAAACAGAATCAAATCAACTGCATGTCTTGTTTGTTATAGGAAAAAAGCATCACCAAGAGGCAGAAACAGAGAGAACTTACTTTTGATGTTGTGAAGGAGGGTCGAAAATTGGAGGTGGGTCGCATCCAAACTCTTGCTGCCGCCATGACTGTAGCTATTATAGAAGAAAGGGATTGATGGGTACCATCTGGTTAGACAGAGAGAGGGATAGGGAGGGAGGAAGAGGAACTAAACCCGTCTGTGGATAACATATTTCATGAGAAAGGCGCTGAGGGAGAAATGGCGGGGAGTGATGGCCAATGGCCGACTGGCGTGGCTGTGGCTGTGGGATTTTGTTTTCCCACTACCTAATCCATCAATTGTGAATTTCACAAAATAACCCTTTTTTTTTAAGGGGAAAAAGAAGACGACAACATTTTTTTTTTTTTTTTTTTTGAACGAACAAACGAGTACAATTAAAGGGCCTCAATAAACCAAGGAGGCCCAACCACCACATTAAAGTCAGCCCACATAACCCCATCATCTTCTCGAGAAACAACCAGAAGGTTGTTCAAAATACACATCTCCATCGTCAACTCCATTTTAGAGGAGCTGGTCGCTGAGCGCGCCAAAGTATGAGCTGCCTGATTTTGAGCTCTGGGGCACTTGACGAAAGCAACATTGCCCAGCTCAAGAGATAATTGACCGATTGCTTCCACTATGCTTTGGATTTCGGTAATATCAACGCCCTCCCCTGTCAAAATATTTAACACTTCCAGAGAGTCGGATTCGATGAGAATTGGAGGAAGCGGTCGGGGAGCATGCAAGGTGATAATCTTTAAACCTTCCCAAATTGCTTTTGCTTCAAGAGCTTTAATTGGCCAACACTTCTTCATTTTCCTTCTTCCAGCGTAGATAGTAGACCCGTCGGAGTCACGAATGAGCCAGCCTAATCCTCCCGCCCCTTTTGAGCTACACCACGAAGCATCTGCATTAAGCTTCCAGCATGGATTCGGTGGCGGACTCCAGCTTCCCTGACTCAGATGGCTCTCCGATCTTTGCTGGTCCCTGCAAACATTTCCTCTCAAGCTCTGTTCCAGGTACTTATTAATCCACCTACAGAGGTAGGATTTGTCTGCCCTGATATTTAGCTCCTTGTACTGTTGAATTTGTTTCTGAATTTGGTTCCTGTAAGACCATATACTCCATAGAACCACGATAGCTTTTTCAAGATCCTCCTTTGATAGGTAGTCAGCCATCCAGTCCCAATATGTGAGAACCTTCCACCCTGACCTGCACAGATCAAACAGACCGGATAAATTAGGAATGAACTCTCTCCACAAACCTCTTGCAAATTTGCACTCCCAGAATAAATGTTCCGTCGTCTCTCCATTTTTCCTAAATAGAATACAAAGGTTGTTAGTATCAATATCTTTTTTCTGGATGTTTGTCTTAGTTGGAATGATATCTTTTAGAATTCGCCATGCACAAATTTTCATCTTTGGAAGTCCTTTTATTTTCCAAAAACCCTTCCAGTGGCTTTGTTGAATCTGAGCATTAGAGGTAGTTGCTTCCCCTTTCCGTAACCACTCAGTGGCAAGATGATAGGCACTCTTTACCGAAAAGAACCCTTTATCCTCTAAGCTCCAAATAATTTCATCCTTCGTACCAGGACCCCCAATGATTTGGTTCATAATTGTACTAGCATCCTGAGGATCAAAAGCATGAATCACCAGATCTTCTTTCCACAAACCATCTTCGTTTATCAAAGAGGAGACGTACTGTCCTGATAGTTCTTTATCAAGGAGAATAGGCTTATAATTTCCCTCTCTATTCAACCAAGGGTCCTCTTACAGCTTTATGTGGCGCCCATTTCCAACTTTCCACCTATACCCCTTCTCGAAAAGGTCCCTCCCCCACACTATGCTTCTCCAGGAGAGAGATGGATTTGAACCCAGGCCCGCAGTTAAAAAATCTTTGCCCCTAAAATACCTTCCACGTAGAGTTTTTGCGAGCAAGCTCTCAGGATTTCTAATAATTCTCCAGCTCTGTTTTGCAATGAGAGCTTGATTGAACGCTTTTAGTTCTCTGAACCCCAATCCCCCTATAAACTTGCTATAGCACATCTTCTTCCAGCTCAGCCAGTGTGCTTTCCTAGTTTTGTCTGTGGAACCCCACCAGAAACGAGCACAAACCCGATTAATCTCATCACAGACCTTATTGGGCAATCTAAAACAACTCATTGTATAGTTGGGGATAGCTTGGGCAATCGACTTTATCAGAATTTCTTTTCCTCCTTGTGAGAACATATGGCTTTTCCAGTTTTGGAGGACTTTCCACACCCGATCCTTGACCTTACTGAAAACTTTACATTTATTTCGATCAGAGTGAGACGGCATGCCCAGATACTGTCCAAGGGACTCTGTGTGCTTGACTCCAAGAATACGGCTATATCCTTCTATCTCCTCCCTCGTAACATTTTTGCTAGCCATGAAAGAAGACTTCACAAGATTGATGGTTTGGCCTGAAGCTTCCTCGTACACTCTCAGCAGCCTCCTCACAGTCTCACAGCTCTGCCTCTTTGCCTTGAACAAAATTAGACTGTCATCTGCAAAAAAGAGATGAGTGAGGGTCGGACAATAAGCATTAATACGAAAACCTTCCAGTCTTCCACTAGCCTCTTCCTTCTCTAGTAAATTGGAAAGACCTTCAGCACAAATAAGAAAGAGATAAGGTGAAAGGGGATCTCCCTGTCGGAGCCCTCTAGAGGGCCTGAAATTTGCTTGAGGAATCCCGTTGATGAGGACTGAGTAACTCACTGACTCCACACACCGCATTATCTTTTCAATCCACGCGTCCTCAAAGCCCAACCTGACCATCGACTTTCTAAGGAAAGACCATTCCACTCTATCATAAGCCTTGCTCATATCGAGCTTCATCGCAACATGCCCTTCACGCCCCTTTCGTGAAATTGAAACTCAATTTCAAGCTAGCCTCCTTAGTTTGGAGAGGTTAGGTGATCTAGTTTATGTGGTTTGTATTTAGACCCTAGACTTTAAAAATAGGTTAAATTATACCAAATATTTCTAAACTTCAACATAAATTTCAATTATGTCCTTAAACTTTGAAAAAATTTATTCAAAATGTCTTCCAATTTTTAAATATTGGTTGTCAAGTTAATTTTCGTCAAAAAATACTTCTTCAATTATACATTTTGAAATAATTTCAAAGTTTAAAAGTTAAAATGAAGCTTTTCAAAAATTAGAGGCATAATTGAAACTTACCGTTCGAAGGTATTTTATATAATTTAACCTTAAAACTTAACTTTTCAATTTTATGTCTATTATTAACTTTGTTTGTTTACATTTGTGGCATCAAACACAAACGACTGAAATCTATCTACCATAATCCTTAAATAATATAACATTTTTTTAGTACCCTTTTAAGAAATATAGTCACTATGTCACATAAACGCTAAATTGATAAAATTAATAATATGGGCATATTAGACATATAATTGAAAGTTCATAAATCTATTAGAAACTTTTTAAAATACAAGACCAAAAACACACAAAAAAGTGAAGTTGAACCTATTAAAAACTTATATATATATTTGTGAGTGTCCGAACCAACTTACACGTACCACAAGAAAATACATAAAATATTAAATCTTAGGGAGATGACCACCATGGATTTAACACATTTCTTCTAATACTCTTATTATCCCATGGCCCCTATTGACTTGGTGAACTCATGATGGTTCTATCAAAAGCTTTTCACAGTACAGTATATTGATTAAATAAAGGAACCCTAAAAATTCAAAAACCAAACCCGTTGTCAAAATGTCAACAATTACAACCGACGTCATCTCTCTACCTGGGTGATGTTCTGATCTTTTGAAGAGGCAATATCATCCAATTAAATCATAAAAACCAATTGAGTGAATCGATTTCTTTAAGAAAACCTAATGTTTACTACGTTAGATTCACTGTTCTCTGTCAAGTGCGAAGAAAAAGAACTTTCCATGACCAAAAACTGTGCTTGTGTAAACTTAAGAGATTTTATTTGATCGCCTTCCATACTTCACAAGCAGCAGCTAGTTCAGGACTTCATTTACTAGCCTCATGGATAATTTCATTACCCTCACGAGCAAGATCACGTCCCTCATTACGAGCTTGTACACATGCTTCTAGAGCTACTCGGTTAGCTACGGCACCAGGTGCATTACCCCAAGGTGCCCCAAATTTGTGACATTATTTATGAGGCTTTACAAATATTTGTGTTTTGTTGCAACAATATTTACAGTTGTGTACTGTATACATTAACATTGTGTTCTGAATATGCCAACGAAGTAAATATAGCATCATTTATCTCAATTCCTAACAATAATACACCACATTTTCTCTGAGAAATTAGTATTCGAATACTACTCAACATGGCTTTTGAAGTACTTCCGAAAGCTTTCCTCTTCACTGCAATATTGGCTTATAACTCTGAATACTTCAGTCAGGAGCCTCGGAAACCGACTAGCAAAGTAGTTATCAAATCCCTCAGGAACGGATCCTATGAGCTCCTGAAAATATACAGCAAACACATCAAAATGACAAAAATCACCCATCTGTAGGAACCATAGAAATATATTGGTAATAAAGAAACATGCAGAAAGACAACAACCAAGTAATTTGAGGTACTTGGAACCTCTCATCTCTTGAGATGTCACCCAAGCTTAAATCAACTAAACAATCGTTACCTTTTATCATCCCACCACCCACTCTATTTTTTTTGAGTTCAACAACACTTGGAGATGGAAGATTGGAACCTCTAACCTCTTGGTCGAAAGTACATGTCAATTACCACTGAGCTAAGCTCACTTTGGTACCACCCACTCTATTTATAACCAATCACCCTAACAACTTCTCTAATTAATCACTAATTTACTCTTAATACTCAAATAATCTCTGATTATGTCTTAATAGCACTCCTATCACAATCTTCACAAACAAAAAAAAAAAAAAAAAAAGATGGTCTTTGGCAGTGATACGTTCTCTCTAAGTAAATTGCACGCCGAAGAACATGGACTGGTTAATTCTCTGATAGCATTTATGAGCTTACTGCAAGCCTGCAATCACCATGAAACTGTTGTCCTGTTACTACAATAGTACACTTCCAATTAATAAGGTAGATTTCCTCACTTTGAAAGCAAAACTTAGATTTGGGGATATTGGAAGGTGGACCAACTACCACTTTTCTATAAGATAAGGTTGCTCTTCTTTCTTGCTGGTTCATCTTTGACATTTCCACAACGAAGCCAGGCTTGCTTTAGTTTTTGGAGCACAAGGAAACCATGACTTGTTCGGATTTTTCTGAAGAAATTGATGGTTGAGGGGAGGGGGGTGACGAGCAAAGTCATCTAGGAAAGGATACTATCAAGGATCCAGCAGAAAGCTCCAGGAAATTTTCATTGCAGAGTTGTTTCTCTCTGCAAGTTTGATTATGTTGCAGCCTCTAGCAAAATCCATAGTTAAGGCCCCATTTGATAACTATTTGATTTTTAGTTTTTGATTTTTGAAAATTAAGCTTTGTTTTCTCCCAATTTCTGTACCGTAGTTTTCATCTCTCTTAAGAAACATCTGAATTCTTAATCAGATTCTAAAAACAAAACAAGTTTTTGATAACTACTTTTTTTAGTTTTCAAAATTTTGCTTGGTTTTTGAAGACATGTAAAAAGTATATAACAAAACATAGAAAACCATAGGTGAAAGTAGTATTTATAGGCTTAATTTTCAAAAACCAAAAACTAAAATGGTTATCAAACGGGACCTAAGTATTCCTGTTCAATATCACATTTACCATTCTAAGAGGGTCGGCAAGATGGTGTGGCCAAGGGGGCAAGGAAGAAGGAGAAGGGACGATTACCAGCTAGGGGAGGGAGAGATGGTTCCATTGGCAAGAAGTGCAAGGCAGGCGAGGTGGGTTGAGAAATGATGGAGAAGATTTAGGAAGAACATGGTAAGTGGGTTTTTCCTTTAGATAGGAGAGACAGCCATATAATTTATGACAACCATATACTTTTCTATAAGATGATTAGATTTTTTTTTTTCTTCCAAGCTAATTGTAGCTATTGAAAATTTGTTTTCCAGTTCTGGACAACTGTTGAGCCTCCAAGTGGAAAGTTGAAATAAGGTAAGATAAATTCCAATTCAGGATAGTATATCCTTAAAGCTGAAACTAAAATTTGTAATATTTAAGCCAAACACAACTATATAGTTTTACCAACAGACCCAATCTCTCTCACACACCAAAAAAGAGAAAGGAAAGGAGCAGCATGTAAATAGAAAAAAACCTGAATTTCTTTGGGAAGTTCTCTGTAATGATTCAACTTGTTGCGCATGACTCGCAACAAGTCTCGAACACTATCATACTTGTAACGTCTATACTGACCAATATTTGTGATGAAAGCTGGATCCAACTTTTCATCCCATTTACCACCTAAAGCTAATGGTGCAGTACTCTCTAATGCTTTCAAGAGATCAGACTGACTCTCTCTATCTTCCAATTCCACTCGGTCACTAGTATCACGTAGAAAAGAAAGTCGAGCTTCAGAACTCCAAAACAAAGGATGTTGCAATACCTCCGATGCTCTTGGCCTGACAACAGTCAATAGCAAATAATCAAAAAAAAAATACAATTACTAATATAATAGATAAATCTTCTACAACATAAAAATAACACATCTTGATCCAAAAAACAATTACTTGTTCAAAAATACAAAAATAACACATATTATCAGTCAAAAAAAATGTATAAATGAACTACAAGACATTTTATATTGTTGGGCTTTGGTATATGTGAATGAAAACTAATGTTTAAGGGTATTTTTTTAGTGTTCTAGAACCGTCATTTCTTTACCTCAAATCAGGATTAGGATTTAACAATCGAGAAATAAGATCCACAGCTTCTGGGATGCACTCCACCAAGAACAGATCCATCTTATTCTTCACGATATTGACATCACGCTCAAAACGATCACCAAATGGATGTCTACCACCAGTGAGGCAGAAAAATAGAACACAGCCTAAGCTAAACAAATCAATTGCACGTGTTTGTCGACCATGAAGAAGCTGTTCAGGTGATTGCCAACCAGAACTTCCACAACCTGCAGTAAGGTTCTCTAGTTTTCAATCATATTCATTCCTCATGCACATTGTTGGTTGAATTTGAAACATAAATTCATGCTATACATAATAATATTATTCAATCCATTTAAATTATTAAAATTAAGTTAAAAAATTAGAACATATTACTTATTATATATAATTTCACATTAAAAGGTTGTTTGCACTTAAAAATGTAAACGAAAAAGCCTAAATGATAGCCTTTTGATGATTATTAACAATTGGAAGGCTCTCCTTAGCTAGCTTTTGGGTGGGGTAATCTCAACTCCTTGCCCTTAGGTTGTTCTTTGGTTCTTTTGTTGAATATAAAAGAACCATAAATAAAAGAAAAAACAAAAAAGCCTAAATAATAATAAAGATCCACATTCAATACTAGTTTTTTAAACTATAGAATCAAGATTCTAATGGTAAAAATTTTGAACTTATAAGATATAATAATGTGTTGATAAATCAGTAGCACAAGTTTATAGTAATTTAAGAATACCTACCCGTAGCATGATGTCCCAAGGAAGACATATCTTTTAGAAGGCGCTTGCTAATACCCATGTCAGAGAGCTTCGCACACATGAATTTTTGCTTAGTTATCAACACATTTTGTGGCTTTAAGTCCCTGTGAATTATCCCCAACTCATGCAAATGCTCAAGCCCGGAAACCATATCCCTACATTATACAAAGTATAAAATAAGAAAAACTAACATGAAACTTATCCAATCAAATGAAAATTCATGTATTATGGTTAAATATCTAAATTTGTAGAAAGGTAGGTGAAGTTCAAGAGATTTGTGCTTGAATATATATTTTTATACATAAATATGTGAAAGAACAACAGAGTGATTATTATTTGATATCAAAACTCCATTATGTAGTTACAAAAAGATAACAAATGCTCTTAGATAGATCGACCGAATATGAAACTTCCACACTTGGATGAATGAGACTCGATGTCAACATAAAAAGGATATAGCCCTATCAAAAGCATGAATTAAATTTACTCGATTACAAAAAAAATATTATATGCAAGTTAATAAGGAAACAATACAGTGCAGAAATTGCCACGAGGATTAATTTCATAAAACAAGAGAACTTTAATTTATTATAAAGACTTGTGACTGATTAAGTATATACCTCATAAGGCTTAGAAGAAGTGGTGATGGATGGCTATTTTCTTTCCACAGATTAAGATCTGATATTACATTCTTGAGAGACTCCAAACGCAATTTATAATCAATCATAGGTCCTGCATCTTCATCCAGGCTACGCAAAGAGTTCAGAGCTGGATCAGAGCAAATCTGAATCAAATCATCTAGACTGCAGGTACATCGTTCTAGTGAAAGATATACAAAGTCTTGATCTTGCTCCACGCCATACCATCGAACAATATTTTGGTGACGATCAGAAGCAATTAAATTTTGAACTTCTTTAACGGCAACATCGTGGTGCGTCTTAACAAGACGCTTCACAGCAACTAGTCGACCTTCATAGACCCCCTCAAGAACAATGGTGCCATTGCTACCCTTAGCTATCTCTGTATTGGTTACCATTAATTTACCAATCTGACGTCCACTACCAGTTGTATTAGTAAGATTATTGGGGTGAAACCAGTTGTTAAACTCACCCTCACTTCGTACCATATCTTCATTTTCAGATGAAACAGATGCATCCTTTTTCTCAAAATTTCCATTTCTTCCAGACTTCCGAGCTTTCTTTTTCTTGGAAGATACAATTTTTGAATTAACAGTACAGGGTGGCTTCTCCTTCAAGCACAACTGTTTTACCTTCGCAACCAGTGCCCCACCATGGTTAATCAATCCCAAAAACATGGTTATAAAAAATACAATAAATAATCCTACTGGTCCATTAAGAACCATGCCAATGAAGTCAACATTATGCATTCCTATTTTGTGTCCCTGAACTGTACTTGAATCATTAATCTCCATCAGAGGCAACGGAACTATTGCCTTACCATCATTGTTTAGGTGACTAATTGCAATAGGTTCCAGAAGGGAGGTGATGTTTTCTGCAGGTCCAGGAAGCATCAATCTTTCAGGCTGAATATTTGAATGCTTAACATTTGGCTGTGAAGGAAGCATTAGACTTGACGAAAGCACCAAGAGCATATTATCAGTATTATGAGAATCTGATAGTTTACGCCCAGATGATTCTATCAAAACATGGTTCCGTTCACGAAAGACGAGTACTTCTGATTGGCAAGACAATGGCGTAGTAAAACCAAAGTCAAACTCAAAATTACCATTATTTTGAAGATTCGATGCAGCACTATTTGTTGGATTCTCAACATCTGGACAGACTAAAGTAGCCCCAATGTCAGCAACACTCAAACTCCAGGATACTTCTCCTGAACCTGAGGAAGATGATTTCAGGAAATAATCTGTTCTTGTTATGTACAGTCGTTGCTCAATGGGATTCATCAAACCAGATTGTATCAGATCTTTATTGTCCAGATTCTTCTTGGAATTATTACCATTTAAAACACTATGCTCTTCATTGCTTAGCCCAGATGATGAGAGATCAGACGTGTGATTACGAATCAATTTTCCAGTAACAGGATTAATCTCAAACACAGTAGTTTTCCTAGAACCAGTCATCACTGAACCATCTTCGAATATGTATGGTGTACTTCTAACAACTTCATCAATGGTGCGGGGTAGTTTCTGCAGTGTCAAAAATGACCAAAGAAAAATCAGTGTTGGAATTGATTTTTCATACTTCATGTATAGGGGGGAAAATACAAGTTTAAGGAAATGGACAACTCAGAAATCTTTAACAACTAGGCTAGAAAGATCCACAAAATAATAGAATCAAAAAACTTTTTCTTCAAAGCATTAATATATTATGGAATGGACGTAATTAATTCACTAAATTATACCGTTCTTCCATGCTCTGTGTGCATGTACAGCTCCCAGTCATCTCCACAGTCAAAAAAGAAGGGGCTGCGGCTTGAACCAGAAGCATTTTCTTTATTGTAACCATGTTTAGCAGGAGCCTGAGCCTGATATGACGAGTAGATTGGTGTCCCGGAAGTAAATGACCAAATGATCTTCTTAGAATTACTATCTACCAAATAGATTTCCCCACCCGAAGAAGCAACAAGAGCAGTATTACCTTTACTTTTTCTGCAACAACAGGAAAAGAAAATTAAATTGCAAATAGTGTACTTATGCAAAACCCCAAGCCAGCATCTAAGTAAGTCCTAAAATCTAATGAATTTCAATGCATATTAATAAGAAAATGAACAATACTACATAATGAAAGCAACTTACAGAGAAAGGGGCAGATGGGATTTGGCGCGAATTTGAGCTAATTCTTCAGAATTCTCCCCCAATTGGGAGAGTCTCAAATTCTCACATGCTCTTGATTCGCCAGTCAAGCTCGGAAATCTTGATATTAACAGTAGAAAAACCCAAAGACGGCGAAAAAAACGGCATCTCATCTCGGAGCCAGGAGAAGTGGCTTGATGGAAATGAAAACAAATCGGAGCTGATTTGAAGCGAGATTTTCGAAAAGAAAAAAGAAGAATTAGAAGAACGTGTACAGGTAGGAAGCTGAAGGAATCTGAGCTTCTTTGATGTCCCTGCAATCTTAGAATCTCGCTACTAAATCGCGTTCGATCGAGCCAGGTGCGATCGATCCAAACGTATCTGTGTTTCTTTTTCTTTTTTTTTTTTTTAAATAATTTATTTAATCGTCCAATGGGCTAGGCTTCAATATCCGAAATGGAGAAACTCCATTACCCTGGCCGTAATCAACGACGAAAATAAAATTTAAAATTTTATTTAAATTAATAATTAAGTTCTTTTTACTTTAGTTATAATTATAAGGCATAAATCTCATCATTAGTATTTATATTTATATGAGGTTAATAGATGGTATGTTTTAATATTTTATGAATATTTATAAAAGATATTAGATATATTGATTAATCTTCAATATCAATGTCGAACCCTCCTATTTACGGATATATTAAACAAATATTTTCATCCTTCCAATTAGAAATTACCTAGTTAATTTGGTTTGATGTTTTTTTTAATAAAAAATTATAAATTTAGTCCATAAATTTGTAAGTTTCTATTAAATAGATCCCTAAACTTTAAAAATAAATTAATAGGTCCCTAAACTTTTGATTTTGTGTCCAAAAGATTCTTGAAATCTAATAAGTCCTTAAACTTTTGATTTTGTATTTAATAAGTTTTTGGACTTTCAATTTTGTATTTAATAGTTCATTGATCTATTTGACATTTTTTTTAAATTCACAAATTGATGAAACACAAAATTGAAAGTTTGATATTCTATTAGACACAAAATTAAATTTATATCTAATAGATTCGTTAATTTTAGAAAATTTAAAATATGTTAGGAATTTACTAGACATCAAATGGAAGGTAGAAAATATCTATTTGAAAGGTTTTAAGTTCAAAGACTTAGATACAAAATTGAAAGTTTAAAGACTAAATTTGTAATTTAACTTTTTTTTTTCTATTTTCTCTATGCCTTCTTTTAACTAGCAAGAAAATGTTTGATTCAAATTTGCTATGATCCATCTACCCTCTTGTCAAGGGTATATGTCAATTGTCGCTGAGCTATACTCACTTTGGTATTACATATCTTTTTTTAGATTACATTTCAATCACTTTTTTCTAATTCAACAATTATATGTTGGAGAATCACTGAAATTAAGGATGATTGATTATAAATATCCCACATTTTTTTTTCAATATCTCTCATATTAATTATTCATTTGGATAGTTTTCAAATAAAAGAAAGTCTTACAATAGTTTTTTTTAATATTATATGTGATTTGGAAATATTTCAATCCATTAATTTAAATAGATTCAAACAAACTTCAAGATTTTGACGTTTTTATTCTCTCAATTCTAGAAATAATATAGATTTTTTTCCGTCAATCCTAAAATTGAGATTTTAAATTATACTATTTTATGAATATTTTACAATTTTATTAGATACTTGTTTTCGTCAATTTTAAATTTTTAATTTAAGATTTGTTTTTCAAACTTAATAAAATCATTTTTTTGAATAATTTAATATTTTATTTTTCTAACTAATCAATGTAATGAACTATCTAAAGTTTGATTAATTTGAAAATAATATATTCTTTGAAGTTTTAAAATAACTAAATTAAAAATAAAATATCAAATATTTATGCTATTTTAAAATAATTAAGTTCAAAATGAATATATATATATATATATATATATATATATATTTTTAACACAATTCAAAATGAATATCATACATAATTTTGTTCAAAAATACTATATAGTTATGTTATTTATTGTAATGATTTTATTTTATTAAGTTTGGAATGAAAAATCATTTATCTTTTTACTTTGAATATGATTAGTTTGAAAATCAAAATTTTTTAATATGTTAATCTTTTTAAATACTAATTTTCTAAAATGTAATACGAGTTAGTTTAAAATATGTTTTTCTTATATTCAAATCATATAATTATATATATTTTTGAGCTATTAATAAAAAATAAAAATAAAAAGCTTAAAAGATAAAATTGTAATTTGTTGTAAGTAATTTTAGTTGAAACTTAAAAAAAAAAATTGTAGATGACATGTGGAGGAAGTGAGATAGGTAAATTTTTCCCAATTAAAAAAAATTGTTATGTAGTGCTCTAATTTATAGTAAAATTTCAATTTAAATAATAGTATCATATCTAAAACATTCTTATATAATTTACATTTAAAAAATAAAACTATAGAATAAAAAGAAAAATATTTTTGTTAAAAAAATTATTAAAATTATAGGATAAAACAAATTATTATTTATTTTTAATTAGTAATTAGTAATAATGATGAGAAATTTTATATAAAAAATAAATAAATAAATTTAAATTAAGAAATTAAAAAAAATAATGTGAAAAAAAATAGAGAGAGAATTAGAAAGGATATGAGAGAAAAGAGAGAGATGAGAGTGAGGTAAGGTGAAGAAAAAGGAAGATATGAAAATTGTAGAGCTCACGATGAAAAATTGGAAAATGAGTTAATAAGTTTATAAAGCTCACAATAAAAAATTTAAAAAAATTAATAAATTTGTAAAATCCACAATAAGAGTTAAATTATCTTTGAACCAAACAAGAATTAAAAAAAAGTTATTAACTCTTCCCGACTCCACTTCCTCCAATTCTTCAATCCAAACATCCCTTAATTAAGTTTATAACCAATTTTTAATTTTTTTCATAATGAATAAACTATTTACTCAAATTCTAAATTTAATTTAATAAAATTAAAAATTAAATTAATAGCTTATAGAAGTAAAAGAATAGACTCTTTCCTCTAATACAATACAATCTAAAAAATAGAGAATTAATATATAGGTTCCTACCCAAAATAGTAATAATGAATTATCAATCAGTGGCAAGCAAAGTTGTTTAACATATCCATTTCCACCATCCAACTCACAGGGTAGTACATGAATTACAAACAAAATACAAGGATGTCTTAGCATCAACAAACCCAGTAAAATACCCAACAAATAATAATTTAAAATTAAAAAAATAATAATAAAAAAGAGAAAAAAGCAGAAGAAGAAGAAGAAGAAAACTGTACAGAAATTTTACATTATACTATAGCTAGCCAGACACTTCACTAGGGTGTAAAAAAGTTCAATCATCCCTTTTGGAGCAAGAGCTTTTTTTCAAGAACAGAGAAATGTAGAGAGAAAGCATCATCAGTATTTCAAATCCATGTCTAACTTCCACAGGCCATGCACTCCTCACGATTTGTTAGAGAACAAACCATCTGTGCCATTTTTGTACTATCATCTTCCTCAGCTTTTTCCTGCAAAAAAACCAGCAATGGAATTTGATTATACAATGTAGCTAAGGCCGTGGCAGTGTGTGAAGCAAACAGTTTTCATTATACAATACCTCCTTTAGCATTGATGTATCAACTGTAAATTTGATGGCATCAGCCGCAGCTCGTGTTCGTAGATAATACATTCCTGTTTTTAATCCCTTCATATTGCAAAAAGAAAAAACAAAAAATGAATCTACATTGCAGTGCCAAATGCAGGATAATGTTAAGATGAATGTAACTATGACAAAGAATTTCAGTTTGATGATTTACAACAGTGGAAAAAGATCAAATATCACCGAGTACTTTGACAATAATATACCTTTGTCCAAGCATAGAAGTGCAAGGAAGTGAGTTTAGCAAAATTTGGTTGGTCTATGTGAATGTTGAGGCTCTGACTCTGGTCGATGTAACATCCTCGATCGACAGCCATGTCAACTAATGTCTTTTGCTTGATCTCCCAAACAGTTCTGAGTTCAATACATTAAGAACAAGTCAGAAGGACAAATCAACATTAAGGGCAAGGAAAGGGAAATGCAAGGAAGATCAATCATACTTGTATATAGCTCTTAGATCATCAGGGATTTCTTGAATCTTTTGAACAGAACCACTCTCATAGATAATCTTATTCTTCAGTGCAGGAGACCACAAACCCATCTCTGTTAAGTCATGCAGTAGATGCTTGTTCACAACAACAAATTCACCACTGGAGGATGGAATGGAAAGAAAGATTTTAGAATACAAGTAGAGAGAGTATATATTATTTCAAAAAGGATCTAGAAGCTCAAACTGGAAACCAGACCTTAAAACTCTGCGGCTGTAGATGTTAGAAGTGTATGGCTCAAAGCACTCGTTGTTTCCAAGAATCTGGCTGGTAGAAGCAGTTGGCATTGGAGCCACAAGAAGTGAATTTCTAACCCCATTTTCAGCAATCTGTTCTCTGAGACCATCCCAATCCCATCGTTTTGAAGGAGTTACCCCCCACATGTCAGGCTGAAGAACTCCCTGAACACATATTGGCCATATAAGAAAATACGTAAATCAGCATAGCATTTGTTAGATTAAATTAAATCCAAGACTTGCTATGTGCACATTTATATAAATTGTTAAGTTCTATCATTGGTATCATAAATAGATGTTATGTCTTATATGACATAATTCAGAAGACCAGAAGCCTGTGGAAATGACATAACTTAATTGTAATGTAGATCTTATATTTCTAAAAGAAGTCTCTTTTTCATTTTTATTTTTTTTAAGGAAAAGAATCTTTTCACGTTACATACCTTACTAATAGGACTGCCAGCATACGTTTCATAGGAGCCCTCCACTGCAGCAATCTCACAAGAAGCTTTAAGAGCATTGTAGTATATGGCCTCAAATATATCTTTGTTCAATTGTTGAGCCTGACATTTGTTACAATTTGGACAAGTTTAGTTGAATGTAAGAGGCTAAGAGCAGAAGGTAGAGCTAAAAGCCTGAATTACCTCAGGTGAATCAAACGGCATGCCCAGTAAAATGAAAGTATCCGCAAGACCTTGAACCCCAATACCAATAGGTCTGTGTCTAAGATTTGACCTTCTCGCAGTCTCAACGGGATAGTAATTGACATCTATTATCTTGTTCAGATTTGTTGTCACTAGAGCAGTTATCTAATCAGACAAAGAATTAATAACCAAGTCATTAGATTAAGAAAAAAGAGTACACATCTTTATAATGATAAGTAAAAACTGTAATCGTGAATAAGAAATGATACCTCAGCTAATTTATCAAAATCAAAGTATCGATTCTTGAAACCTCTGCTACCAACAAGCTTAGATGGGTGAGATTCCATTGGAACACCCTGCAGTTTAAGAATAGTATGAAGCAAATTAAGGAAATGAAGCCCGATAACAAAAGGAAAAGTTATACTGCACAAAACAACAGGTGTTTGGTATAGCCCACCTTCTCTCTGACAAAACGAGGTAGAGCAATTGAGGAAAGATTACACACAGCTGTCTCTGTTGGGCTTGTATATTCAATAATCTCTGTACATAAATTAGAGGATTTGATGGTTCCAAGATTCTGCTGGTTGCTTTTCCTGTTACAAGTATCCTAGAGAATGCAAAAAAGAAAACAAAATAAGTTACACAGCATAGGATCAAAATTATTAACAAGCCATGGTGGTTTGATACCTTAAATAGCATGTAAGGGGTTCCAGTCTCAATCTGGGATTTTAAGATTTCAAACCAAAGATTCTGTGCCTTGACAACCTTCTTGGCCTTTCCCTACAAATTACAAAAAATCAAAATCAATACAAGAGCAGACCAAAATTACATACCATGACAATTAAATTGTATTTACCTGCTGTTCATACCCAACGTATAGCTTCTCAAACTCCTCACCCCAGCAATCAGCCAAACCTGGGGCCTCATTCGGACAAAATAATGACCATTCTCCGTTATGTTGGACTCTTTCCATGAACAGATCAGGTACCCAAAGCGCATAAAAAAGATCTCGAGCCCGCTGCTCCTCCTATATAACAAAACAGTTGCAATATATTAAGACGATCAACACTTACATATTAAAACTGTATACCTAACATTTGAAGACTCATTTTAGAATCAACTGAATAAAATGTTGCATTAATTCCACTAAATAAATCAGCAAAACGTAATTACTTTTCCATGGTTCTTTCTGAGATCCAAAAACTCAAATACATCAGCATGCCATGGCTCCAAGTATACAGCAAAAGCACCTGCAAGTGGCTTATAATGTGAGAACACGAATGAATATTAATCATATAAAACTTAATGGGATACAATCAGCACTATACCTTTCCTCTTGCCTCCTCCTTGATCAACATATCGAGCAGTATCATTGAAAACCCGCAGCATAGGCACAATCCCATTAGACGTCCCATTTGTTCCACGAATATAACTGCCCATGGCACGAATATTGTGGATGGAAACACCAATACCACCAGCAGATTTGCTAATAACAGCACACTCTTTTAAGGTATCATATATACCTTCTATACTATCGTCCTTCATGCATATGAGGAAACAGCTGCTGAGCTGTCATGTCAACAAGCAAACACATGAAAATCATGATCAAAAGATCAAGTTTTCTAATAACAAGAATATCAACCATGGCATACTTGGGGCCTTGGGGTTCCTGAGTTAAAAAGGGTGGGAGAAGCATGAGTAAACCAACGTTGAGACATAGTGTGGTATGTTTTGATAGCAGACTCAATATCATCCTTGTGAATGCCAACAGCAACCCTCATTAACATGTGCTGGGGCCTCTCTACAACCTTCCCCTGAACCTTCAATAGGTATGACCTTTCCAGAGTTTTGAAACCAAAGAAATCATAATCAAAGTCACGGTCATATATGATCTCACTATCCAAACGAGCAGCATTCTGGAAAAGAACAACAAAAGGAGGATAATTCCATTAAATAAGCAGTAGGTGGCAGATTAAGCACTCGTCTGACAGTAAGCCCAAAGCTCTTCAAAATCTTTAAATGCACTCATTAGCAACTGAAATTTTGATCAAAGAAAATTCACCAGCAACATCCAAGACAAGATAGTACAAACTCGAACATGTGGGCTTCCAACCATTCAAGAAGCCCCTCAAAGCATTTCCTTAATTTTTACAAAAGCCAAACCACTTACAGGCATCTAAATTCTAATTAACCAAATACGATGAAATAAATAAAAGGCCATGACCAATCAATAAATCCCCATACGAATTCCATTCTAAAGATACTAATCATCAAAGGCACACAATATTCAAGAAAAAATAAAAAGATTACCTTCATGATTACTTCATAAACATCATCAGCTATGAGTGAAGCCTTCTGTCCTGATCTTTCACTGACATGGTTGTACATGTCTCTGATACTGAAAACCATAACAGGTCAAAAATTAGTCTCGAGTTAATCATATAATAATAAACTACTTTAATTCTCTGCTGTTAAGCACTCATTAGGAGTAGTAGGAGCATATGCCAAACTTACGTCTCCGAGAATAACTTTTTCGTGTTCTTGTGCAGATTTGAAACAGCAATCCTTGCAGCCAACTGGGTTAAACGAACGAGCAAAAAAAATAGCACATCAAAACGTACTCCTTTGCCAACAACCACCAGATATATATGACCATCAATAAACTACTATCCCACAAAAGAAGGGCAGATGTGCAATATTTACATATCCACAACCAAAGATCATCTGACCAGATGTAATACAAACCCCTAAACAACATCATAAACAACTTGAGAAAGTGAAAGTGACTCGAAAAGACAAAATCCCAGATGGGAATAAAAAAAATAAGAGAAGAAACCGAAAGGTCAGTTAGAAAAACTAAGATCGACAACAACAATCATAACGAAATTCAAAATTGCAAAATAGACAACCCTAGATTGCGAAATAGATGGAGACAATAGTGAGAACTCACAGAGGCATAGTCAGGATGATTGGCGGTCATAGCAGCAGCGGTTTCGGCGGCCAATTCATCGAGCTGGCTAGTGGTAACGCCCTTGTAAACGCCGGCACAGACTTTCTGGGACACCAGAACTGGATCACAGTGGTCGCTGCTAAGGCCATAACTAAGCTTCTTCAAACGGGCAGTGATCTTGTCAAAATGCACTGCCTCCTGACGCCCATCTCTCTTCACCACATACATCGTTAGAAAAAGAAACTAAACAAGGAATTTCGTCGAACAGGTCCTGTGCAGAGACAAGGGTGAGAGAACAACTGGGTTATATAGGAATTGGGATTAGTAGAGGGAGAAACAAAAAGAAATTTACGAATTTTGGAGGTGGGAATTTCAGAAAGTTCGAAATTTTCCCGCGCAAAACAGTGGATTTTTTTAGTGGGGGAAAATCGGTAGGAGCCTTTTCTTGATGTGTTTTTTTTTTTTTTTTTTTTTTGTTTTGGTTCTTTTGGAATGAGCGTGGTGGCACGCAGAAAGGGCTGTGAAGATGGTTATATATTTTCGGTGGGTCCCACGTATTTAATACAATTTTAAGGAAACGTTGGGCACGCAGAGATGTGTTAAGTTTAGCAAAGTGAGTTTGTCACTTAAGTTTGTGTTTAGGGTGCAGAATTAGGTTGAGTTGAGTCAGAAAGTCTATATTTGAAGTGCTGAATTAAGTTGAGTTGTCAAATATATCTGATGCATTTTTTTGAAACTCGAAGTATACTGATTTTTAGCTAACTGTTTTTTTTTTCTTTATTTTTATTTTTTCCAATTATTCATCTAAAAATATATTTTCTCAACTTTCCAACACTGAAGTCAGATGTTCACTTCAAAAAAACAATATATTTCAACATTAATTTTTTTTTTTTAAAAAAACATAATTCTTTATCTTTATTTTTTTAAAAAAAAATTGACTTCTTCCAAATATAGGCAATATAGTCTTGTTTTCTCTTTCTGTTACACGTTAAACTTATTTCAATTTATATAAATCAAATATTTGCATTACGCATTGAACTTATTTCAATTTATATAAATCAAATATTTGCATTATGCATTGAACTTATTTCAATTTATAGAAATCAAATATTGCATTCTTTACAATAGCAATTGATGAATGGAAAAAATTCAATGTACTTGTATTTTTTTTTCTTTAAGCACAAATTGAACTTCTATCAAATATAGAAATCTAATGTTTCATTTTCTAAACACACATTGAATTTCTTTGAAACTTACAAATGATGTCTTTTTTATGACATTTTTCAATTATTAATAGGGTCTTCATTATGAGATATTTTTTTTTTAAACAAATTGACCATTATTTATTCTTTTTTTTTTTTATTTGGCAAAGGAACATTGTCTGATTACATTTGTTTAAACACATATACTAAATTGAACATCTTTGGAAAAAAGAGTGTCAGTATTTTACTTTTTCAACATGACAATAAAACGACAATATATTTCAATACTAGTATCGTGTAAGAGTGAAATATTCATAAAATATTAATAGGTCGTCAAGGGCCTATTTACATGATTCACAAAATATATTTATGGTTCACAAAATATAAGTAATGGCCAACAATGAGTCGAGTTCGTAAGTCCGAATAAAGATTGTTGGAGCAGAGAGTCATACCAACTAAGTACATGTGCATTTCATATTATCTTGAACCATGAGAGTGTCGTCACTCGATGGAAATTGTTACTGGTGATAGTCGCTGGAGACAGTACCACAGGTTGTCGGATATGGTGGCCAACGATTGTCGTCGATCGTCGGATAAGGTAGTCGGCAGTGGCCATAAGTTGCAACATATGGTCGTCGGTCGTCGGTCGTCGGTGATGGTTGTCAGTCGCTGGAAGTAGTTGTCGTTGGCCGGAGAAGGTCGTTGAAGGTGACCGTCGATCGTTGGATAAGCATTGATAAAATAATGTTAATAGGGTTACTGTACAAGTGGGTGGAGTTAATATTATAACATTGTAGCAAAGTCAGTATAGTTGAGTTTTTTTTATGAGGAGTTAATTTCTCCATGGGCCAAACGGTGAATTGGGTTTAAAACCCAACTCAACTCAGGGCGGCCAAACACCCCCTAAATGAGTTAGATATTATTTTTTGTTTCTTTTTTTTTTTTTTTTAATTCATCATATAGAAGAATATTCAAACTTCTAACCATCAAAACCGTATGCTTCATTCAAAAAAAAAAAATAATAATAATTGAGCATTGTTGTTTTAGTCATATCCACCTTAAACTATGGTTAATTTTGTATATTTTTTTTTTTTTTTTGTGTATAGCATTTTTTATTGTTATAAAAATAATAAAAACTATTTGATTAATTTTAATTATTGTCGACCTAAAAATAATTTAACTAATCTAGCATATATTCTAAAGGTTAGAGATTCCTAAATATTGGTAAACTCAACAAATAAATAAATAAAAACAAGATTTAATTATGGAACTATATTATTAATATCACCGATATGCCATGTTAATATCACCGATATGCCATGTTAAGGTTAGAGATTCCTAATTTTTTTTATAAAATTTTGATTATCTATATAATTTTATAGACAAATATTTTATATATTAGTAATTGTTTTTTCTTTTTTGATAAAATTGGTAATTACTTTTCTGTATAAGAATTACTTCGTATGAAATCGTATTTAAATAGACGTTATCTATATACTTACAAGTTATAATATTAATTCTTATCGCTTATTATAGTACTTTTATAATTTGATAAGTAGAATTCTATTTTTTTTAAATGAGATTTAATGCCGTGTTCCATTCCAAATAATAACAATAAGGAAAAAAATCGACCCTCAACTTGACAGGTTGTATTAATTTTAACTTTGAACTTTCAATTGAATCAATTTAAACCTCAAACTTAACAAGTTATATTAATTCTAACCATAAACTTTCAATTTCATCAATTTAAACCTCAAACTTGAATAAGTGTATCAATCTACACAATTAGTTAAGTTTCCGTTTCAATCCTAGTTAAAAGGTTTCTCACACATGTCCAAAGTCATGTGTTGCTCTATAACATATACGTATTTTTTTATTTTTTTTTTCAAAATAAAATTGCTAAAGACAATTTGAGTAGACTCACCATAATGTTTTTCAATTTTAGAGCATAGTTTTTTTTTCACGTCTTATCTTATATGATTCTGCTGCTTTTTTTTTATTTCATTAATCGATGGTTTTTCAGTTTGAAAGCAGGATTCTACTAACCATAGCTTTTAGTAGAAACAAAGCTTATTTGTACAATGTTTTTCCTCAATGGAGTACTTCCATTTTTTAATCTGTCGCCAATATTGATTTTTTGTTTTTTAATTTCTCATTGGCATTGAGCTCAATTTGTCCTCCATCTATCACAACAGATGCAAGGCTTCCAGAATTTCCCTATTCGGAATCTTTGTTCCATTCCTCTCCAGCATCGATGTTACTTTAATCCTCTGTAAGACTATCGCCAAGGCCGACAAGGTCGGCTATGACCAATTCATTGTGTTCATGGGCATCACTTTGTCCACCACCGCACGTGTCTCTCCTGCATTTTAGTCGAGCTCAAACTCCTCCCCACCGAAGTCAACGAAACCACCATGGTCGTCGTCGCCTTCAACTGCATGAATCTTCTTCACACTCGTTGTTGCTTGTATATACATCAAAGGCGAGGGGAACACAATAGTCCATTTGTTTTCGTGTGGGTCTTACTTTCGAGAATCAAGTTCGTAGTTTTCATAATGGTGAAAACTGGATCTGGAAGGATTTTATTGTTTTTTAATATTTTTTTTAAATAACAAACAAATACATATCATAGAGTAACACGTGACTTTGGGCATGTGTGGAAAACCTTTATAATGGTGAAACAAAAACTTAATTGATGGTGTAAATTGATACACTTATTCAAGTTTGAGGTGTAAATTGATGAAATTGAAGGTTTAGGATTAAAATTGATACAATCTGCCAAGTTTGAGGTCAAAATTGATGAAATTGAAAATTTAGGGTTAAAATTGATACAACCAATAAAGTTTATAGTCAAAATTGATATTTTCCCTAATAATAATGTCACGTCAAGAAAGGAAAATAATTATATTAAAAAAATGCATTGACATGAATACACATTTTACAAAATATTATTTTTATCAAACTGATATAAAAGCAATTAGATTGAATAAGAATCTTTGAATTGACGTTTTGTGTTTTGCATCCGAATATTTTGGACCAAACTCCAAAATCAAGTTTCATATTGTTTAGATAACATTTGACATTTGTTTTATTGGTTAAGTTACCAACTTGGTTATTTTCATTTGTGCTTTGATCTATAATTTTAGAAGTTATAGTATTTCTCTATACCGTTTGATCAAATTTCACGGATCACCTCTACGATATCATATTAAGTAAATACATTATATTTTTTATATTTAAGTGACAATAAGCTTTTATTCTTAATTTAGCTAACTATTTAATTAGTTCATTGCACTAGAGCTTAAGATGAGTAAAAAATCTTTAAAATAGACAAGTTGTGAATTTTAACAAATACCAATTTAGTCAATCCAAGCATAACTAGTAGGTAAGACATCAATCACCATCTTAGAGATCGATAGTTTAATCCCCCACTGTTGCAACTGTTGAACTCGAAAGAAAAAAAAAACAAAGACTAATTTATAACTTTAATATCATATAGATCAAATTAAAAAGTTCAAATTATAAGAATTAAGTTGAAATAATGATATTAAATTTCTATTGACATTTTCACATGTCTATGAGTTCGACGTCAATATAAGGAGTAAACTTACATTTCCATTATACCATAAAATATCTATGAAATATTAAAAAAATCTAACTAATGTGAATATAATATTAAATATTAAGTATTTTAACTCATTTAAAAAGTATTTTTTTTAAATTTTAATATTTTGTTCAACAATATCCATTGACAACAATATTTTATCAATATTTTCATCAAGTTGAGATCTCAACATTTCCATATTTTAAATCTTAGTTGAAACTAAATCTTAAAAAAAAAAAATTTGAAACTCAATCTAAACCACAACTAAATCTAAATTTGTAATGGGTTAAAATATCATTTTTGGTCTATGTACTTTGGGTTTCATTATATTTTAGTCCAAGTATTTTTAAATGTCCAATATTAGTCATGATATTTTCAATAAAGCTTAAAATTGGTCTCTACCATTAGTTTGGAGTTTTTTTTTTTTTTAAATTAGTTAAATAATAATAATAATTTTCATGCAAGAAAATACATAATGTAAACATATTTCAAAAAATTTATAGAATGGAGACCAATAGAGACATTTTTTTTTTTAGAAAGCTAATAATATGGATAAATTTTAAATTTTATTAAAAGTATAGGAACTAAAAAAGTACAGAGATCAAAATTGTATTTTAACATTTGTAATTTAACTTATTTTATTTTAGAAAACATTTTGGAAACTTGCTGTGGAAGCGTCGTTGAAAAGGACGAAAAAACATGAAAATTGCTGGAGAAGCTTTTGTTTGTGGTGGACGTGCGAGAGAAGGTAGCGCGAAAGTTTTAATTAGCGCGCAATTGGAGTTTGGCGGGGCGGGGGTTTTGTAATTTGGGCACAGGTGGGGGACCAGCCAGTTCCCCCTTTTTACGCTTTCTAGATCCACCGCGCCCCTTTAAATTCACTTCTCAATCTCAACTGTTATTATTTATTTCCTTGCTGTCACACGGACGACCACGTATATGATTTAATATTGCCTAGTTTCCATATATATATATATATGATTTAATATTGCCATTCAAAAAACGAAACAAAACAAAAAGTTATGGCCTTATGGTTCTCCAAAAAAAGTAACTAATAAATAAATAAATTATGGCTACATTCATTATTGATGACTCACCTATTCTAAATTTATTTTACAACGTTAAATTAATACGTGTGAAAAGGTAAATCTTTCATGAGAGTATCAATGTTCATTTTTTCTAGTGGGACAGAGTTCTAGGCAATAAATTATCGATTAAGTGGGGAAATGGAAACATGAGTGAGGAAAAAAGTTCCTAATGACCTAAATGGAGCGAAGAATATGGTTCCCATTTCTACATCGCCTTGTTTATATATGTGTGTGTTATTTAATTTATTTGGACAAAAATAAAATATTGCGAGGTTTAAGAATTTTCACTTTAAATTGAAATTGTATGCAGGAATTTAACCATTTAAATAAGAACTCTCGTGCGGAATTAACCATTTGATTAAAAGTTTCCTTAAAAAAAAAGTCACCCAATCTCTGCAAATTTTCTTTGATGAATCTCTGCCTTGAAGAATTACACGAGGGCGGGTATGAGACGGTGAAACCATTCTCATCTACATCCCACATCCCTTGAACATCCATAATATATAATGAAAATTTAAATCATTGACCTTAATAATAGAAATAAGTGTCTTAACTCTTATACTAATGTGGACATTGTAGTCAACCTAAGACATTGAAAATCTTGTGAATTTGTTCAATAACTAAATCTTAACTTGTCGTTGAGATCAATTAGGGTGCATATAAGTTGATTCGGACATTCATGACATATATATTGTCGACTTAATTGGGATATCGTAAATATATGTGTTTTAACTTTCAACTCTCATTTGATTTTCGTGGAATTAATGTATGTTTTGTCTTTTTTGTTATATTATCGGACATTATAAAAAAATAAGAGTACTTAATTGCTCTTTCATCATTGCATAGTTCGGTGGATAAAGATGCAAATTACCCTTCTAAAAATCGATAATTTGATCTCCACCATTGCAATGATTGAACTCAAATAATAATAATAATTTTCAGCATTTTGAATATGCACAAGAATAATTTTAACCATTTCAAAATCAGTTCTAAACACACCCTTAATCCACACCATTTGATGCATACACCAAATGGACATTAAGTATACATAAAAAAAAAATGAACATTAAGTCAACATATTGATCTTTTAAATACATCAATGGACAATTAGGTGTCAACATACCATGTATACAAATAACACTTTAAACACCTTTTTTTTTTAAGTACAACAAAACAAAGATTACAATAAAATCAGTTCACTTCTAAGGGAAAGAGAGCCCACTTCAGCTAAATCCTAAAGGTAAGCAGTCCTTGAATCCTCAGGAACTTCTTCCATCCAACTTTCCTCCTCGCTGAGCAGCACTGCCTTCTTCACAATTTCATGCATGAGTTGATTCACTCTACGATCACACCAATTGAACAAACAAAAGGTCATGCGATTAGAAAACGAGATTATCTCCTCAATAATGTGCCCCAACTCTGATTGATTTTTGGTTCTTTGTTGAAGAAGATTGATGATTTTAGCGGAATTAGTCTCCACCTCCACTCAGTGAAACCCCATCTCCAAAGCCCAACCAAGCCCATTTCTCATAGCAATTGCTTCTACCACATCAACCTCCGTGATCCAAGGGATAAGTTTTACCAAGGTAAACATCGCTTCCCCCAACTCATTTCCAACCACAGCACCATAGCCACTTCTTTCTCTTTTTTTTTTTTTTTTTTTTTTTCATTTTTCCTAATTGCAACATCAGTATTAAGCTTATAATTAGGAAAAATTGGTGGCTTCCACTTCTAAATTCCATATGATCTTGTCTAACATTATTATTATACTCTCAAAACTGTTGTATATATGATAGGCAGGACTCCCAATCACTAGGAGCCGATACCTCCTCATTTCTCCCATGCATAACAGCTTTGTTCATGGCATTCCAAACATCCCAATATATCACCATAAACTCCTCAAAATATTCATTTTTTAGAGCCTCTTTAAATCAAAGCAGCAAATCTGTAAATAACAAGTTTAAACAAAACACTATATACAAAAAATATAATTATAAATATTTTCAATAAAAAATGTTATTATATCTTAATTTTTTTAGAAGTATTTTAAATAGCAAGTTTGTTTGGTTGCACTAAATTTAAAAGTGATTTTATTGGTTATAATTATAATTTTATTTTTTATTACATATTTAAAGGATTTTTGATTAATTACTTTAAAGTTATTTTTGAATAATCCATATATCAAGTGTTTATTAAAAAAAATTCAATTTTTTTGAAACACTTTTTCTTATTAAAATTTTTGAAAAATCACTTTTGATCCCATAAAATCATTTAATAAGCTATACTAAACACACTTTAAATTATTAATTTTTTTAAATGTGCTTACAGAAAAATCAATTTTGTTCAAATATTTTTTTTGACAATTTATTCCAAACATACTATAAATGAACATGTGAGACCTTAAAAAAAAACATATGAGACTTTAATATTTTTTAAATTAAATGAAATACTTTTTTTTGGTTGGTTAGAATATAATTTTCATCACTTATTTGCTTTTTAAGTTTATTATGCAATGTCATAGATTTTTAAAATGTCTATTTTAAGCTACGTTTGATAGCCATTTGATTTTTAATTTTTGGTTTTTGAAAATTGTGTTTGTTTTTTCATTATTTCTCTACAATTACTTTCATATTTCTTAATAAAACGTTTGAATTCTTAGCCAAATTTCAAAAACAAAAACAAGTTTTTGAAAACTACTTTTTTTAGTTTTCAAAACTTGGGTTGGCTTTTTAAAACATATGTAAAAAGTTGATAACAAAACAATAAAACCTATGGGTGGAAGTAGCCTTTATAGACTTAATTTTCAAAAATCAAATGGTTATCAAACGGGACCTTAGTTATTAACTTTGAAGTATGTTTTTACTTCAGGTCTATGTTTATTTATTAAACTTTGAAGTTTATCCTATTCAACCGGTTGATTTTCATAATGTTTATTTTAGTTCGTTAAGTTTTTTTTTTCCCCTTAAACCATCTTGATGTTTGATTGCCATTAGTTTACCCTTCAATTGTTCTATAAATACATTAACACATTGACGTATGTGTATTGAAAGTTTAGTAACTACATAAATTCGTTAAAGTGATTATGTGAGTGAATATTATGTGATAGAATAACATAAAAAATAAAACAATTATAGAATAATCAAAATTCGCCTATGAACTTGACAATGATGTATCATTTTTTTTACAATCAATGCCATCAAATTAGACATTTTAAAAGTTTATGGGTTGAAATAAAATGAAATAAATTTAAAGTATGATAATTGAAATAAGAGTTATTTTTTTTATTTGTTCCATTGAATAATGTAAAACATCAATATTATTGTTCACATGTAATTTCAACAAAGAGATAAGACATGTGTAAATAAATTTAATTTGCATTGATTTGAATGTAGTGGAGTACAATATCTATTTTTTTCATCTGATTCTTTCTCTCAAATTTTACATATGTCTCAAGAGCTTTGCAACTTGTTCTCAAACATGGATTTGTTATCAAACATGGATAATTTCAGCTTCTAAACCTTTCAAATTGTGGGGAAGTCCTCTATTTATAGAGTTTCTCAAGGCCCCAAGTGGGCTTGAGCCTGACTATTGGATGAGCCTAGTTGGTATTGGGCCTAAACTTCTTTGGACTGAGCCTGATTGACTTTGGGCCTAACCTAGGGATAGAACTTTGATGGATTAGGGCCTCCCATTTGGCTTTGTCTGAAATAGACCCAAATTTCATATAACCCCAATTGCATATTTGGATACTTGCAAATTTTATTAATCCCTAATTAAATAAATATTTTTTCACTAATTTTAAAAAATTACATGACAATTTTTGATTGGCCAAAATTATCCAACAGTGAAAAAAAAAAACAAATATAATGAAAATAAAAATAACAATGAAATAAATAGATAACATAAATAATATTTTTTTAGTAACAAGAAATAAAGAAACTCTTAATCTAACCTAAATGATCGCACATTTATCCCATAATAAAATATTGGCTAAATTATACAAAATATTCCTAAACTTTGGGGTTAATTTTAAAAAATACCTTTATAGTTTTAGAAATTGCAATTCTACCCTCAACCTTTCAAATTATTCCAAATATACCATTGCCGTTAGAAGGATGAATGGGAAAGTGACATAGTTGTAGGGCATGAACTAAGGATTTACTTATGTCAACATATGTGCAAATATGAGTGAAAAAAAAATGAATCAAAATTTTGAAGGGATTGAAACCTTAAAAACAACAATGGTATTTTTTAAACTAACTGAAAAGTCTAGGGATATTTTGTATAACTTATTACTTTATATTAATTATATCAGTGAAATATTTTATATTGGTATATCAATAATTCAAAAATGTTATTTCATAGTATGTTTTTATCACACAAAATGATTTATTGCGATAAAATTTATATTACGCATATCAATTGTACACTTAGCAAAGGAAAAAATTTATATGCAAATTGTATTTCAGTGTAACAAATTTGTAAATATAAAAACTAGTTTGATGAATTATTATAATTTCATTGAAATCAAATTTTACAGTTAAATTTGAAAAAGTGTACTATTTTACTTGAATATTCTAAGGGGCTATTTGGGACGCTAAGTTGGTTATAATAGTTTGTGGAGTTATATGTGTTTGTACTGCAGAGTTGTTTAGTATAGATTTAGGAAGATAGTTTGGAAGATAGTTTGGGTTTAGGAATATAGTTTTGGTTTAGGAAGTATGTGTTTGAGGTGCAAAGTTGTTTAACATGGATAAAGAGTTTGAAAACGAACCTCGGACCACCACATAAAGTTTGTAAATGGTGAATGAAAACAAACCAAACCAAATAACGAAACAAATGAGAAAAAACATATCAACATAAACCATTTAGAGAAGAAGGCGAATGAAACAGAAGGAGGGGAAAATGAGAGATAAGAGTTTCAAACCTCATAACAGTGATCCCTAGGGAGAAGCATAGGGATCCGTGCAGAGTGGAACAATGTTCACTGTTCAAAACGGTGAGGGGAGCTTTTTTTACCCACAGTTTATAATAACTAATGCCTCAATCGAAGAGTGGGCTATTTTAGCCCACTCAACCCAACTCAACTTGGAGCCCCAAACAACCACATAAATTAACCCTTTCAACATTCATCGAGTATTGCAGTACTTTAAACTTGAATGGATGTAAACCTTTTAATAGACTTTCTCTAACTTGTCTACATGAGTTTAATTTTTATGTAATACTTAATCTAGTTGAAATTAGCAAGTTCAAAAGATCTTTACTTACTTTTTGGTACTCTATATATATATATATATATATATATTAAAATATTAAGTTCAATAATTACTGAGTGAGGGATTGAACTAGATTGTAATTGATGTATTATCTACCAAACTACGTTTTAATCCACAAAAATTGATACATAGGTTAAAAAAATTGGTACATAAGTGAAGTAGGTTGAGTTACATCCTAACTCTTTTTTGTTAAGCAATTGCAATAGTAAATGATCAAATCATCAATCTTTAAGATGTCCGAAACTTTTATCTCCTTAGAATTGGATTAGCAAGCTATGTCCAGTTGACAATATTGATTTTTGATCATTTTTCGAATAGATATCGGAGACGCGAATATATTGAAATAATGAAATACCTAAAAATACATTAATCGTACCCAAAAAAACCAATGAAGCGACGAAATTAGACTAAATTAAAACTTAGAAGGTTTGTCTATGGGCAGAAGAGAGAATTACCCGCTGCTGATCTTCATCATGTCTTCTCTGACCATATCCATATGTGTAAGCACAGTGAGAGCAGGCAGACTTTTGGAGTAAGCGAGACGCCATTAACAGCAAGCGATTATTACGAGGATAAGGTCGGGTGACAGGTGCTCTCTCTGTACTCCACCTTGTCCAAAAACCATCCTTAATCAGGTGGTTATGCGCCTGGCATTTGCTTGCGGTTTCAATTAACCCCATTTTTGTGCTTATGTCCGTTTCATACTGTAACTGCTCGCCGATTTCCATCCCTTTATCAGACGTCGACGACCATTGCTGTCTGTGGCTACTGTGAAGTCAGATTGGAATTTTGCTTCCTCTTTTTCTTACGGAGGTGGTGCTTGGTTGTTTGGGTATTGATTCGTCCGAGATTCGAGTAGATTCCAACTGATTTTAAGAGGGTTATGGCTGAAGAAAAGGAATCGACCTCGGTTCCTCTTAGTCAAGTTGATAATGGCGGTCAGGATCCCGAAGATCCCGTCAAATCTCCTCCGAGTTCTCCCAATTCGTCCACTCGTAAGGTCTGGATCTCCTTCCCGCTCTTTAATCTCTGCCGTCTATTTTTGTTTTCTTTTGATTGAGTGTTGGATTGCTCCGAAACTTGCTCCAATCCATTTGGCCGAATTTATTGGATCCCGGTCCTTGGACGCGGCCCTTTTTCCGTTGACGATTTTCTTCTAACTTTTGCCCCCGATTGGTCGAAGGGATGTTGAATTATTGATGTTTGATTCGGTGGTGAACCAGTTCGGATTAGGATTTGAAAATTTCGAGCATGTGCACAGCGACTTAAGACTATTATCTGGAAAGATCTGAATCGACTTTGATTGTAATCACAAGAATCGGGTTTTAGGGATCGTTGCTTATCAGATAATCGGCAAAGATCGAGTTAATACTTATGATAATATAATGCATGGTAGGAAGCTGTCAAAGAAAATGCAGAAGCATGCACGATTTTGGCACTCAAAAGAAATTTGGACTCAACTATTGTTTTTTTTTTTTTAAAGTGATAGTTGGGTTATATCTTTTTCGAGTTTCAAAATTGAGCTCAATGGTAGGCTTATTATTAAATATATTATTGGTCGTGTTATAAATTAGACTATAATTGCATAATCTAGCACAAGAAGTGTCAGCACCAGGCAATAATTAGTAGAACAATGGCTGGCCATGACATTCGTGGTGTGGGTGAATTTGACTGGTTTTGGATTCTGACAACATTTTGCTGGGTCAAAATATGAAAACTGGTATGCTGAGTCCACAAACTGTCAAACCAAACTTGATGATGTATCTAAACCAGAAAAGAAATGTGCAAGTTTATTGCCGAGAACTTTTTTCAAAGGCATAAAAGTATCGAGGACTGTTCATTCTACAATCTGGAGGATTAATCTCCTGTAGAATGAAAGACAAATATAGAGTCACTTCTAATGGCATCGTTTGTGCAAGTAGTTATGGGAAGTTTTCAACAAATTTATTCATATTTAGCTCAAGCTTTAGTACTTTGAAGCTACTATCCATCTAAAATACCTTCATTTAGGTTGGATGTTTCATCACTCCCTTATCTAGTATATTACCAGATATTCTGCATCGTTATCCAGTTTCATATAAGACTCATAAATGGGTTGGAAAAAGCACATCAATGGATTTATGATGAAAGCCTCAACTTTCTATGGATATCATCACGTTCTTGAAGGGGTTTAGAGATATACTTGTTCGGTTAGTATGTAGGAAATATGATGTATTGTATGTTGAAATTCATTCTATTCCTTCCTTTTCTGGTCGTAAATTGAATGTTTAACATATTCTGTCTTCTAATTTTGTCCTTTATTTTTGTTCTTTTATTTATTATTGTGGTTGTTCTTTTTGTCGGTGTGTGAATACCAAATTTTCTCATTCTCGTTCTTTTAAGTCTGACTTTTAATTCTCTCTGTCCTGTCCAGGCTTGCTATTATGTTCTCCAGAGTTGGGTGTCAAAGAAGTTTATGACTGGATGGTAATTTGGCTGGTCATTATCTTCAATTTCTTTGTGTTGTGGCTCTTGCTGCCTCATAATTTCAGACATTTTGTTCAATTGTTCATCTTGCAGTGTGGTTCTTTTCCCTGTTGCTGTAACCTTTTTTGTTACATGGTGGTTCATTCAATTTGTCGATGGTTTCTTCAGTCCACTATATGAGCGGCTTGGAGTTGACATATTTGGTAAGGCTTAACTTCTAAGAAGTAGAATTCTTTGATGCATCAATGTATAAAAATGCTTATTTGGACATAAATAATCGAAAACTTCATGTTGGCCTTGGTGCAAATAATGCTGAGAATATTGTTGATTCTGAAGAGAAATGAACAACTATTTTCAGATTATGATTTAGAAGATGCTAATCACTTGCAAATATGGAAAGTTCCTTGACAATTGTGCTTGAAGCATAAGAATACTTGAACATTCATTTCCTATCGCTCAATGGAGTTTTAGAATATTTCTTCTAATTTGATGGTTACTCTCTACCGCTCAATGGTATAGATTATTTCTTCTTCTGCTGCTGCAGCTGTGCCACTTTGGTAAAACTCTCCAACAGACTTGGGTGTCAAAAAGAGGAATTATATATATATATATAAAATCCTAGAAAGGCTACATACACCATCTAGAAATACAAAAAATGATGTTGTCAAAAAGGCATCTTGTACTGTCATATAGCTGTCCTAAAAACTTAGCCGGTTCTTTCCATTCAAGTCACAAAAAATTGCCACCATTGAAATAAAACTTTCTTTGAGATCTTCCAATTCCAAATAAAATTTGCAATGCCTTTTGTCTTTTGAGAAAACTGTAAGCTTTTTGCAAAATTATTGACCAAAGAGGAGCAAGATGAACAACCGTAAGTATTAATGCTCCAAACTCTTCCATCCTTCCTATACATGGGTTGTGGAACTGTTATCACAATTGGATGAAACGAAGCCATTCCTTATGCTCCAAATCATTTAGGTTCCTTCTATACTTCAAATGTCATCAGGAAAAATTATTGTTCCTAGCTTCATCAATGCTTCTTATTTTGTGATTTTAGAGGGCTTAAAGTCTAGGAAAAATCTACTTGTCCTCCCAAAACAAGATCCTTTTTCCATTTCCAAGCTGGAAAGTTACAACTTGTTCGACATGGTTTTAAGAGGGGAAAAAAAAAATTCCATGAATTTCTAGCACTACATCTTTTAGCTTCATCGGAGCACACTACCCAAGAGGAGACTCACCTTACTTAGATGGTTTCAGCTGACTGGTTCTGTTGGCTCTCTCTTATAACCACTTGATAAATCCCTCACCACTGTGGCCCACCTCCAAAGTTCCCTTCTGAACCACGTAACATATGTCCATTATAGGGAAAAGTACAAAGAAATTTGTATGAAAGGAAAAGGGAAATAGGACAGGGACCATAGAATAGTGTTCATAGTCAATCTAAGATTATTAACTCGAGCTTATTATTATTTTTTTCTTTCCATACTGTCACTTATGATTTTAGGTATTTTTGCATCTAACTAGTACTCCAGTAAGTAAGATTGTAGTGATTAATTTTACCACCAAGTTTCAGTTTGCTTAAAGATTGAAGAATTTTATAAAGTTTGTAAGACAGGCATGGAAGAGCTTTATTGGGGTGAGTTTGGGGATACTTGTTTGCTTGGATTGACTTTGAAAATTACAGAACCATTTTCCCTATCTTCTATCTTTTTCCCTCCTGCTTTGCTTGGGTTGGGCTACTGTCAACTCAGAGCAATAGGTTAAACTGTATTCATATGTCCATATAGGGACTGAAAAGGAAAGTTTAGTGATATGGTTCTCACCATGTCAACGGGGGTATGGGTATTTCTGGTATTTGTTAGCTTTCTAAAAATTTGTCCTAGTTTGACTGAGTCTAGGTAAAGTCTACTTTCTCATGAATTTCTTTGTTTGGTTGAAATACAATGAAACTCTTTTTTATTTTAATGAAGAAGATAAAAGTTATAGAAAGGAGGTAATAGTGAAGGGTGGTCCCAGATTTCAACTTAAGATTATGGATCCAGTTCATCTAACATGTACTTCCCTTATTAACAATTTTTTTTTTTGGATTTACTCATGTTCTGTTTTTCTTCCTTAACTTGACTATCCTACTTTTGTTGGATCTAAAATGATCTAAAATTAACAAGTAGGATATGATTTGCTCGTATGATAATATAAAATATTCTACTATATGTAACACCCAATGCTTTCACCATGATGATAACTAGTACTGAGTGAAAAGTTACACCTATGGATTATGCATACTCCTGGCAGAAGCATGGCACCTAGAATCAACTAATGGGAAATTTATAGACGTTTAAGTTAAATGTAAATTTCCTTTCTAGAACTCCTATGGTTGTGGAGTCCGCCATGCATAATATTGTTGCCTTGCAGTTCTTCATTTTCTGGAAATGTCTCATAAGGCAGGTTTCTGATGCAGGACTTGGGTTCATAACATCTTTACTTTTTGTATTCTTCGTTGGTATATTTGTCTCATCATGGTTGGGTGCTACACTCTTCTGGCTTGGAGAATGGTTTATCCAGCGAATGCCCTTTGTCAGGCATCTATATTCTGCCTCCAAACAAATTAGTGCAGCAATTTCTCCTGGTAATTTTGTATAAGCACTCATATTCTGGTTACTGTGTGATGTTGAATGGCAATTTGTGGTCCGTGAGTAATTTCTTATGTATGATCGTCTCAAATTCAAACACAAATTAATATAATAGGTGAGTAATTTCTTATGTATGATCGTCTCAAATTCAAATACAAGTTAATATAATAGGTTTCCTATGCAGATCAAAATACGACGGCTTTCAAAGAAGTTGCAATTATTCGTCATCCGCGTGTTGGTGAATATGCATTTGGCTTTATTACTTCAACTGTTACCCTCCAGGTAATGCACTATAGACTATATTTGCTAACTTTGGTACATAACCTTTGATACACTGCATTTCTTCTGTAAAAACTAACCATGTAATAGAATGCACAAATTCCCTCTGTGGAATGTTGGATTTGACTCATTTTTTCCTTTTAATTAAAGGGGGAGAAAAAGGAAAACAAACTTTTATGAACTCTGGCTAATTGTAATATCTAATGATTATTAGCTTTATGGTGGATATGGTGCTGACTGCTGAGATTGCACATGTTTGCCAGATTCATGGATCAAGCAATGCTTATAGTGAATAAAGAAAAAAGGAACGTTTCAAAGACTGATCACATTCCATTTCTATACGTTGTTTGACAATTTCTTTAGTAATTCTAATTTAAATAATAAACTCTGTAATAATTCTAGTTGAGAAGTATGTCTTTAATACTTTTAGTTTCTATACCTTCCCCCTTTAGCACTTCAGAAGACTATTTCTACTGACTCAATCACTAATAAGCTTCTCTTAGATGCATCTTGTGTCATGTAAGTGTTATATCAAAAGACAATTCTTCATTAGAGACCTCAAAGTGAATCAAGGAAGCAATTTGGTAAGGTTCGGTGGGAGGAATTGAGATAGCCTCTAAGAACTTGGTTTGGAAAGAAACCTGGTGGTATAGATAGTCACATCCCAGAAGACTTGATTATCTCTCCTATCAGATCTCAAACTCTATAGATGGATTAGAGCATTCTCCATCTCTACTGTTCCATTAAACTGCAAATAAGCGTGGAGTTTTCTTTGAAAACTGCAAGATTTCGACTAATGGGAGAAGAAATAACTTTGTCACACCTACAGAGGCTGATCAAAAAGGTCGGGAAACCTTTAGGAGCCTGGTTAAAGATTTCTTCTTGGGGAAAACAAAAGGTATTGAGGCTGCAGAGAAAGGAGAGGAGAGGAATTCTTTAATGGATGTAGTGAAAAAAGGAGTGCTTTAAAGTAAGAATGAACCCGTTGCAACAACAAAAAGAAAACTTTATAAAGAATCTGCCCTAAATGAGAATTTCTACAACATGGATTTGGAAAGAACTACTAGGAAATGTATCCAATACCCATCAACCCATTTCAGCCACTTGCCCCTCTAAATTTGAGTTCAAGCTCTTCTACTCAAATAGAGGTTGGTCTGTTGTGGGCTCTGTTCCAGTGAAATTTAAAGAGTAGAACCTGATTTTTTTATGGTGAAACCTCGGTCTCTCCTTGTTATGGCGGAGGATGACTTAGAATGTGAAATCTCCCACTCCAAGTTTGGAATTTAAAAGAAGGAAAATATGCCCGCTTGATGTCTCTCCTCAAAATGCCGACTAAAAATTATAAAAATTATTGAAAAGAAAATGAGCAATTTTTTGGGGGCTAATAAAGGTATATATATGAAAGAGGCCTCACTTTGTTGAGCTTCTTTTTTTATTTTTTATAATTTTAATTTTTATAATATCCCTTTATATTCGTTCATTTTTCTCCATGATAACTTGGTTTCTCAATTAAAAAAAAAGGTAGGTGAAAAAGGTAATCACTTAACAAATTGGAAAAGAGTGGTCAATCACAAAGTTGCCGGAGCTTGGGAGTGGGCAAAATCTGAGAAGCTATGGTTTCTAAGTAGATTTGGAGATTTCCGTTCGAAAATTATTCTCTTTGGAACTCTGTCATTTTGAGTAAACTTGGACAGGATAACTCACGCTGGTTCACAGGTGAAATCATTAGAGAATGAGCATACATTTTCCTGGGAGATTGTGAATTTTTGCAGAAACTTTTTACCAACCTTCTTTCTGTAAATATTGTTAATGGGAGGAATGCTATTATACTAGGTTTTGGAATCATGGTTGTTGGGTGGGGGACAGGACACAAATACTTATTTTCATAGGACTACCAAATTGGTACAACAAAAGGAGGAAATGTTGTTGATGCGTGGGATTAGTAGGCATTTAAATCTCAACTTTACGCAGCCTTTTCATGATGAATGATTTGACAAATCTTCTGGTCATGGTGAGTCTCAACAGCTTGAACACGGTCCAAATTGCATAATTTTGGTATTGGACAGTCCTGGTAATTATTATTGTGGCTTCTTGTCACTTCTCACTAATAACATGAGCTTATGGATTGAGGGACTTATAGGCATATTTGGGCTGTTGGAACACAAAAGAAAATCAGATTTTTCTGCTGGATTTGGTACTAGGAGGACTTAACACCGCTGTTGTGATGCAAAATAGACATCCCAACCTAAATCTCTCTCTTCAAACATATGCTGCTTATGCAAAACGGACTCAGAGTCTCAGGACCATCTTTTCTGCATTGCTCCTCTGCCCAAAATCTCCAGAACTCTCTTTGAAGAGCTTAATCTGGCATAATACTTTTCTCAGTCCATCTCTTTAGAAATTGAACAAATTCAAGTGGGTTTCAAGGAGAAAACTTGAGTCATTTGGGAAAATGCCACCGGACGAATTTTGTGAGGGAGAGTTTCATCTAACATTTTTCTTTGGCCTCAATTATCAACTTTTTCTCTAGCCACTGATAGCTCTGGGCTTGAACGTTGGGGATTATACTATATTTGAACGGAACATTGACTATATGCTTTTTTCCATAATTTTTGGAAATTTACTTTACGCTGTTTCTTTGCCTGTTTTTGGTAATCTTATAATTACTTATTGATTTTCTTTGCAGAGAGAGAGTGAAGATGAAGAGCTATGTAGTGTTTTCGTGCCAACAAATCACCTATACATTGGAGATATATTTCTTGTTAATTCAAAGGACATCATAAGACCAAACCTATCTATTCGGGAAGGAATAGGTATGTTCTCTCTCTTTAATCCAAAGCTCGTTGGAACCTATTGCTTTCATCATTTTTAATATAACACTGCACTAAAAAAGGTTTGTTCGTCTGTTTTTATAACAATACTTTCAGCTCGTTCCGTGTGATAATGCTGTAAATTTCTATTCCACAAAGTAGTTCAGTTTGATGCATTGAACTGCTGGTTTATTTAACCTCAGATAAGTTGTGCTATATTTGCATAAAAGTCAGAGACTGGTTTTTGCTCCTAGAATCTGCACCTGTGCATTTACATCTAAAAACCTAAGTAAGAGAAGTGAGAGGAATGAGAAAGAAACCATCACTTAGCCTTCAACTAGATCAAAGCTTCATTCCACTCATCTTTTTCATCTCATATTGCTGGCAATTGTGCAGAGATTATTGTTTCTGGCGGTATGACGATGCCACAAATTATTACTCCTTTGGAGAGAGTCGATAGACAGGCCGAGAGAATAACTTTGAACAGACTAAAGTAATGGTATGCAGAAGAGGAGAGATCCCTGGTAATTATATGAGCAGTTTCTTGTCCTATAGATAGTATGGAAGTTGTAGTAGTAACCTTATATGACAGAACATGGGCTGTACTTGACGAAGAAAGGCTTGTTTGCGAGGTGAACCATTTTGCCATCTTGAATTTTTGTATTCAAGTGTGAGTCAAATGGTGGTTCTTGTTAGTTGTTACTACATTTATTGATGTGTTTGTATTAATCATAGTAATGATAGAAATCTTTTAATAGAAGACAGAAAGATCTCTCTGGTTCTGCTATTGGTTACTCTTTCTCAAACGAAATAGGTCAAATAAGATAGCCTATGGAAAATAGAAAGTAGAGAACGGGAGAATAATGTTATATTTTGTTTCTACCACCTAAAGTTTGTATCTTGTTTTAGTTTTTGAAAAAAAGGGTCTATCCCATTCCTGATTGTTGACTAAAATTTTGAAGAAATGAGGAATGATTCTTATTTGCATGTTCCATGAAGAGTGTATTTCTCATTCCTTTATCCTCTTTTTTAGGAAAAGAAAAATCTATCTTGCATCAATAACTTTGACTCCTAGGTAAATAGCGAAGGCTTTGGATATTATAAAGTAAAATAATGAGCTTCGAGGGAATGGATTTAAGTTATGGAAGCCACCTACGGAGGATTTAATATTTTACAAGTTCGTTCGACAATTAAATGTAGTAGGATAAGACGATTGTTCTGGGAGAATAGTGAGAATAGTTAAAATGTGTGGAAGTTGGCTTGTACACCTATCGATATATATACATGTGTATATATAACTTGACCTTACAGCCTAATAAGTAGTTTTAGACCAGTTTTTTTGAGGTATAATATGGATATGAAATAGCAAAATAATTTCTTATAAATCATAGTATGAGAATATTAAGCATGTATACTATTTCCACTTATTGGTTTTCTTGTTTTGTTATCTAACATTTTTCCTATGTTTTAAAAAACTAAGCTAAATTTTGAAAACTAACAAAAGTAGTTTTCAAAAACTGGTTTTTGTTTTTGGAATTTTGCTAAGAATTCAAATGTTTTTTTTTAATAAAGATGGAACTCATTGTAGAGAAATGATGAAAAAAACAAGAAAAAATTTCAAAAACCAAATAGTTATTAAACGATAGATTATGATATGTTTAATCTCTTATATGTATTCTTAAATGTAATGTAGACAATTTTTTCTCTCTTTTACCATCTCATTTTTATTGATACTTTTAGTGAATTTTCAAGTACTTATTCCCTTTGTTCACACTATGATTTCACCTTTGTAAATAATTCTTTAATGATGGTGGACTCCATATGATTTCACCTTTGTAAATAATTCTTTAGGGGGTGTTTGGATTGAGGAGTTGGGGGGGAGTAAAGTTGGGAGGAGTTAATAACTCCCCCCAACTCCTTGTTTGGCCCAAGGATAATTTTACTCCTATTGTGGACCCCACAGATTTATTAACTCCTTCTCCAACTCCCTATTGTGGGTCCCACAAACTTATTAACTCCTTCCTCAACTCTTCATTGTGGGCCCCACAACTTTCCTATCTCATTTTTTCTTCACCTCACCTCATTCATACCTCTCTCTTTTCTCCACTCTTTTCTCTCTCTATTTTTTTACATTATTTTTTTTTTAATTTCTTAATTTGAAAATTTTTCTTTATTTTTTATATAAATTTTCTCATCATTGTTACTAATTACTAATTAAATATAAATAATTATTTTTTTATTCTATAATTTTAATCAATTTTTTAACAAAAATATTTTTCTTTTTATTCTATAATTTTATTTTTTAAATATAAATTATATAAGAATGTTTTAGACATGATACTATTATTTAAATTGAAATTTTAATATAAATTAGAGTACTACATAACAATTTTTTTAATTGATAAAAATCTTCCTATTTCATTTCCTCCATTTGTCATCTACAATTTTTTTTAAGTTTCAACTAAAATTACTTATAACCAATAACAATCTCATCTTTTTTAAGCTTTTTTTTTTTATTAATAGCTCAAAAATATATATAATTTTATGATTTGAAGATAAGAAAAACATATTTTAAACTAACCCGTATTACATTTTAAAAAATTAGTATTAAAAAATATTAACGTATTAAAAAATTTTGATTTTCAAACTAATCATATTCAAAGTAAAAAGATAAACAATTTCTCATTCCAAACTTAATAAAATAAAATTATTACAATAAATAACATAAATATATAGTATTTTGAACAAAAGTATGTATGATATTCATTTTGAATGATGTTAAAAAATATATATATTCATTTTGAACTTAATTATTTTAAAATAGCATAAATATTTGATATTTTATTTTTAACTTAGTTATTTTAAAACTTCAAAGAATATATTATTTTCAAATTAATCAAACTTTAGATAATTCATTACATTGATTAGTTAGAAAAATAAAATCTTAAATTATGTAAAAAAATTATTTTATTAAGCTTGAAAAACAAATCTTAAATTAAAAATTTAAAATTGACGAAAACAAGTCTCTAATAAAATTGTAAAATATTCATAAAATAATATAATTTAAAATCTCAATTTTAGGATTGACGGAAACAAATCTATATTATTTCTAGAATTGAAAGAATAAAAACGTAAAAATCTTGAAGTTTATTTGAATCCCTTTAAATTAATGGATTGAAATATTTCCAAATCACATGTAATATTTTAAAAAGTATTGTAAGACTCTTTTATTTGAAAACTATCCAAGATAAATGAATAATTAATGTGAGATATATTGAAAAAAAAGAATGTGGGGTATTTTGTTCAAAATTATTTTTTTTACTTTAAAGAAATTTGTAAAATATACATAAATTAATAAAAACAAAAAATCTCAATCTTAGAATTCATGGGAACAAATTCTTAATAATGAAATTTTGAGAAATTGTAGAAAAAAAAAACTATATAAAATCAACTTAGACTTCAGAACTCCAGGTTTAACAAATCTGCACCCCAAACACAGATTTCATAACTCCTACTCCCTGCAACTCCTTGCCCCAAACACAGACTTCCTAACTTCAGACTAAACAACTCTGCACCCCAAACACATACTTCCTAACTCCCTAGACTTCCTAACTCCCCAGACATATTAACTCCTACTCCCTGCAACTCCTTGCCCCAAACAGCCCCTTAATGATGGTGGACTCCACATCATTTTTAAAATGATGCAGACGTAGCAAGCAATGAATGAAATGAATATTCTACCATAAATTTTTCATGTTTATAAATTTAAAATTTTGGCTAATTTTTTAGAGGGCAAAAATCAATTTATACTCTTAACTAGGTTGTAACAATTAAAACTCCAAACTAATAATTGTATCAATTTAAACCTTGAACTTTCATGAGTGTATTAATTTACACAATCTGTTAGATTTCGTTTCAAATACGTTATTTTACACCTGTGCAAACTTATAATTGTATCAATTAAAGTTCGTAACTTTCATAAATGAATAAATCTAGACCAATGTGTAGACTTCTTAACAAGTTTAGATCCACCAAGATCGTTTGGGTTTGAATTGATACAAGCTTCGTATAAATTGATTTTTGCCTTTTTTTATAAGTAGAAGGAAAATACACAACTTCGTAGCAAATATTTTTAAAAAACAAAAAGAGACAAAAAGTTTTCTCAAATTCTAAGTGTGGAATGAAATACAATAAGAAAAGTCACATTTGGGCTATGTTTGAAAAAAAAATTGTGACGTATTTAAGAATACATATTACATTTATGTAGAAAATAAAATCAACTTTTATCTCTTAAACTTGATAAGTAGTGCCAATTTTTAGTGTGAACTTTATAGTCAATTTTCACCATAAATCCTAAACTTTCAATTACATGAAATTGGACCCTAAACTTAAATAAATGTTGTAAAATTTAAGCTTGGCTCAATTTCCACAATTTCATCACTAATTTTAACCAACAACAATGTGGAAATCTCAAAAAACCTATTGATCTCAATGGAATCAAGTTCTATAAAATTAAATTTGATAGATATCCAAAATTGACCATTCAATAAGTATGCCCAAACTAAAAAGTTCAACAAAAAATTTAAATGTCGTTTTTCTCTGAAATCCTACCAAATTATACCATACATTTATATAATCCATGGAACACACAAAATAATACTTGGTAAAATTTGTAACAAATTTTAAAGTTCAAAGTAGAAAAGACTAGATTTATCTAAGTTTGAAGGTGGAATTTGATAAAATCAAAATTTTGGGGTAAAATTTGATTTGCTCCTCCAATTTGTGCTATCTAGTGAAACGAAAAAAAAAAAAAAAAATCCAACCTACTCTCTAACACAATTAGTTATTAAGTTAAAAAATGAAAATATATTAATTGATATCCTTCTTACATTTACTTATGTGTTTTAGTATTAAAAAACCATTGAAGTGAATACAATTTTTTAAAATTATGGAATCTGGTCTGTTTTCATCCATATAAAAACAACTCCTAAGTCTTCACTCGCGGATAATTGAGAACTCCAAGCCAACCAATAGTTCCTCTCCCAGAAACCCCTTAAAAAACCCTAGAATTTTCAATTTATCGAAATTTCGTCCCGCCTAGCTCCGCTGATTTTGTTCCAACACAAGTTCCGGCGAGATCTCAAGGTTCCGGTTCGCGGGTCCGGTGAATTTCTGAAGATTCGATGGACTTCGACGAGTACGATTACTTGGAGAAAGCTGTGGAGGATCAGGATGATAGGGAGACGAAGAAGGCAAAGAAGAGCGAGAGTGAGAGGAACGAGAAAAGCAGCAGAAAGAGAGAGGTAGACGAGGAAGCTGGTTCTGGTGGTCGCGAGGACGAGGAGCTGAAGGTCAAGAGGTCGAGAAGCGAGCATGAAAACGGGAAGGAGGATAGGGATCAGTCGGGCCGAGGGAGGGATCGGCATCGGAGAGACAGAGAAGAAGAAACGGATGGGGGAAAAGAGAGGGATAGAGAAAGAAACCGTGGGAGAGATAGGGGTAGCAGTGAGAAGGAAAGGGATAGAGACAGAGATAGAGAGGAGAGAGATAGAGACAGACATAAGGAGAAGGAGAGGGAGAGAGACAAGGATAGAAGGGAAAAGGAGAGAGATAGAGAGAGGCATAAGGAGAAGGACAGAGAGAGAGACAAGGATAGAAAGGACAAGGAGAGGGAGAAGGAGAAGGAGAAGGAGAAGGAGAAAGAGAGAGAAAGAAGAGAAAGGGAGAAGAAGGAGCGGGAGAGAGAGGAGGAAAGATCGCGGCGAAGCAGGAGTCAGTCTGTTCGGGAGCGTGAACCCGAAGTCAGAGAAAACAGGTAATTGTTCATTTGTTCATTATTTGTTGAACTGCGATCTTGAAAGCGTACCGTTGACTGTTGGGTTTTGCTTGTATACGTTATGTCCGCCTGTTACTGGTGGTTATTCTTGAAAATTTTAGTGCGGTGTGTTTGAACAAGAAACAAACTTTTCCTGGATAGATGAAAAGATAGGAAAATGAAGGATACAAACTCCCAATGGGAGGGAAAACAATCATCCAACAAATAAAATAAAGAAAAATCTAAAAATTTACAAGAGCCAAAAGATAAACAAAACATTTAAGAACTTGAGGAAAGACCTAGCAATTTGAGAAGAACAACTTGCGATGCCAGGCTAAAACAAGAAAAACCCCTTCCACCAAGCTGCTCCAAAGCTACAGCCTAAAAGGAGATCAACGGGAAAACAAGCCATTAGCTTTCCAACCAAAAGCTCTTAAGTTAAATTTGCAATTAGATTTGAAATCGTGCAACCGAGCATTCTACTTTTTTTGTTTTTTGTTTTTTTTTTAATATTTAAAAGTAATAATAGGATTGAAAGTGATTTTCATCTTAATCCTTTTGAAATCAAACAAACGGGTAGCAGTAGAGGGGGGACTAGAAAATCAAGTGATTAGCATTATCATTGTGAAAATGGCATAGGGTGCCCCAATTGGGCCGGAAGAACACTTGTTAGGTGGCTTGTTTGGTCCTTGTCATTTGTTCTATTAAGCACCCCCTCCCCTAACGATTTTTAGGAAGAGATACATACACTTTTTTAAACTTTGAGAGGAGATTTTGAGCAAAAACATCCCTGAACTATCTTTTGTCCACAATCTTCTCTCTTTGTTGGTAGAAAGGGTGTAACTCGAGCCAATTTTGAATTTCCACCCCAGAATCATTTAGATTTCTTTTGAAATTAAGCCCTCAGTTACTGGCAGATTCATTCCAGCAATGCTGCACTGTAAAAAGCTTGCTGTAAGGTGACTGCAAGGAGTCTACGGATTAGTCTGGAACCTGATTTCCTCCCATACGTTCAAGACATTTAATAGAATTGGTATTTTGCAACGATCTTATTCGAACAAGATCTCTTCTATAGGTTGTACAACTGTGTCCTTGAGTTCTAAGAATGGGTATTTTGCAACAGAAAGGGTGGGAAATTGATAAACAGCCAATGATAATCACCATGGTGTTGTAATCCTCGAAATCCATAATTTATTTATGTATTTATTTTTAATTTACTTAGGATTTCCGAGAATGAAGGCATTAAATGGAATCATAAAAGTTTAGAGACGTTCTCCAAGTTCGTTCTATATTTTTATTATTCATTTTCTTTTCTAAGTGCGTTCTATCGGCTAAATTGCTGATATACAGTGATAAAGGTCTTATCTTGAAGAAGTTTCAAATTTATGCAGAAAAGGATTGTGCATTCCTATAATCACTATCCCCTAATAATATAGAGTGGGAAGAAAAAACCTGAGTGGTTCTTAATTTCTTAACATTTTTTTGTTTAAATTACTGTATTGTCCTTCATTTTTCCCCTGATGTTTTGGGTGTGCAATTGGCAGGAGAATGAAGGAAAAGAAAGACATGGTGGAGCCAGAAGCTGATCCTGAGAGGGATCAAAGAACTGTATTTGCTTATCAGGTTGATGCTTTTCCTCTGTTATTTTTCTTACCTTTCATGTTTCTGTTTATATTTTGCTTATCATTGTTGTTATCCTATATATTCTTTTACAGATGCCTTTGAAGGCCACTGAGAGAGATGTTTACGAATTCTTTTCAAAAGCGGGAAAGGTATTTGAAACTTATTACTGAAGAGAAGTATTTTAGTGTGTATTTTTCTTTTGCTGAAAATTAGCAATTAAAGGTATTAGTAGTCGTACTTTCATCTATATAATTTCCACGTGACATGCCCCTCGTACTTGTTCTCCACTGTAGCATGTATTAGAATAGAAGCATTTTTGTTGCAATGTTATTGCTGCAAACGTTATGATTGCATAGATATTGAGATAGATTTGCTTCGTATTGCAGTTACTGTTCCTCTGCCTTCAGTTTCGAAACTATAATCAATTTCTTCTATCTCAACATTCTGTTTATATGGGGTGAGTGAAAATGTATATGAGTTCTGTCGTCATCTCATTGATGGCCAAATGGTGCTTTGCCTCGAGTGTAAAGAATGGAAACCTTTATTGCTTATCTCTTTGCTGGCTTCCTAAATAACCTGCTCTCATTGTTCTTTCTATTTTCAGGTGAGAGATGTCCGGCTGATCATGGACAGGAATTCTAGACGGTCAAAAGGAGTTGGGTATGTGGTCATGGGATGGACAATTTTTATATTGTATGCTTGTGATCTTGTTAATATGGTTATTAACATAGTAGTTTTCAAGTATCAAATTTAACTGTATCTTTAAATGAACTAGCAATGCGATAATGATGAGGGATGGTGGGAATACAATGCAGTCATGTTTAATCAATTCATGCTGCTTGTTCAAGGTAGATAACATAAACCTGAGGTTTCCTTTGTTGTTTTCCCCATCGTACTCCTAATTTTGCTCCTCTATGTTTTTGTGCAGATAAGAAACAGTCCTAACTCCTATGACTCTGTTATCTCTGGTCTTGGTTTTAGATTCATTTCTTTCTATTATGAAATTTGCATGGTTCAAATTAACTTTCAGACCTTGATTTGTGACACTTTATTAAAATGAACATGCTTGGTCGTGTAGCATCTACTCTCATTGTTTCTTTTCCTTGGAAAGAATGCAGAAAAGCTCTGGCTTGGGTTTTTTTTTGTTCTAAATAATAAAAAATTAAGGGAAAATTGATCTTCTGTGGCATCTTGACTTCCCCATAGTACTTACTGCCTAAAGATTTTCAATAAGGGATGAATTTGTGCATGCAAATATGCTTATTGAAAAGATTAGAAAGAATGATGAATAGTCACTATACGATCCCCTCCCTCTTCTAGTCTAAGCTGGTCATCTGCTATTTGGTTTTGTGTTGCCTCTTCATTTGAAGAACTGACCTGACTATTAAATCAGTCAGAAGAAACTCAAGAGGTCTCTGCACGTCGTGTATTTTGTTTATCTTATGCTTTGTAAGTTTTGTTTCTTATTTTTGCTGTTTCATGTTCTAATAAGTTTACTTTGAGGCATTGATTAAACTGCAGGTATGTTGAATTTTATGATGCGATGTCTGTGCCCATGGCTATTGCTCTCTCTGGTCAACTACTTCTTGGCCAACCTGTAATGGTTAAACCTTCAGAGGCTGAAAAGAATCTTGTTCAATCAAATACGTCAGGGGCCTCTGGTGCAGGGCCATATGGAGCAGTAGACAGGAAACTTTATGTTGGAAATCTACATTTTAACATGACTGAGACTCACCTTAGAGAGGTACTAAGACCAATCGAGACATTCATATTTGATTTCCTCTACTATGCAGTTATTTTCTATACAAGTGACATTGTGGACTGTCATTGAACAAGAAACAAACATATGCACCAATATCATTTGTGAAAGTGTATGCAAGGAATATGGTTTTCCTGCTGCAAAATCATAGTCTGAATAATAGATGCCTTGGCAGAGGATTTACAGTTGGTTTCTACAGTTTTTAAATAATTATATCATAATATCCTTTTGACTATGATAGGTATCTCCTTTCTATTAGATAGATTTCACAGGAAATTACAACCTAACTTGCCAATGACTAATTTGAGAGGGCACCAAACTCTCCGTACTACTGTCAGTTAACGCACAAAATACACACAAATATCCTAGTCTTCACAAAACATGGCATATAAACAAAGACACAGAAATAACATAACTGACTAAGGGAGTTATAACTTCCCTATTCAAAATATTTAAACAAGGAAACCGATTAAAACCAATTCTTCTAAATGTTAGAAACAACCACATTTCAGTTTTGCCCTTCCTTGAATAAACCTTCTGGATTGGAGGTCTAACAGACTATTACTTCTTTTCTGATTAGATTTTTGAAGCATTTGGTCCTGTGGAGCTTGTGCAACTACCTCTTGACCTTGAGTCCGGTCACTGCAAAGGTTTTGGATTTGTTCAAGTGGGTAATCATTTATCGTCAATTTTTGCAAGTTTTTGATAGGTATCATAGTCCATAGATTCATAATGATCTGTCTTAATTTTTGAGTTGTTTCCAGTTTGCTCATCTAGAGCATGCAAAGGCAGCTCAAAGCTTGAATGGGAAATTAGAAATTGCTGGCCGAACCATCAAGGTGATTCTACTAGAACCCTTTAGATTTTGACTTGTGTTTAGTACTAATATATCTGTTTGTTTTTTTAGCACGTCTCTGAAAAATGATGACATTCTTGGCTGTGTGTGTTTTAAATAATACTGTTTGTGCAGGTTTCATCAGTAACAGATCACATTGGAGCACAAGAGAGTGTTGCAAAATCAAATGACCTTGATGATGATGAAGGGGGCGGTCTGGTTGGTGTATAATTCTTTTACGATTGAAAAATAAATATCTTTTTATAATTCTTTTATCACAGTTCCCTTGTACGTCTCCTTCTGCTTGCTATAACTTGAGTTGAGCTACCTTCTATTAATTGCTTATTAATTGGAGTTTTGCATCAAATGTTTTAGATTAGCACAAGAATTTGGCTTTTACTATAGTTGATGTTTACAATAATTTAATGTGTCTGTATTATAAATGATCATCTTGTGTTTAGTATATTCTTCTTGTTAAAATGACATAAGATCAAGACATATTTGTGGTTTCAATTATGTTACGGGTGAGATTAGGCGAGTCTCTTGCTCGAGCACCTACCATGAGTGTGTGTGCTCATAGCAACAATGCAATTGCATGTCATTGGCCACTCTTCGTCTTCCTATCATAATATAAATGAATTGGGAGTAGTTAGGTGATTTTTATGGGATGTCTCAGGGGGCTTAGGCTATGTGGGGTTATTTCAACTTGTTTAGAAGTCCAAGGAGAAATGCACAAGACGAAATATAGTGTAAAGTATGTTATATATTAATTTGTTTGATTGAAGGTCTCTCTTTATTTGATATCTCCATGATTAATGGAAGATACACATGGCCAACTGATGTAGAACCTTCTTATGTAGATGGCTTGTATTTATTTATTTTTAAAATAATAATATCAAGAAACCACGCTTTCAATGAGAAAAATGAAAGAATACAACAGGGTCAATAACAAGAAAAAGAAAAAGAAAAAGACGGGCCCATAGTTTGGGACTACACGTATTGAGTCCAGAGTTGGCCAAGTAGAGCCTTTGAATAAATTTATTTGTTGGGTGTGTCAAATATTGATCGAATGGCATTGAACAACATTCTATAGAATGCACATTGAAAATATTAGATTCCTGTAGAACAGGCTGACCATGGAAACTAGAAAGATGGATGACTTCACTACATACTAAAAAGCTGGATAAAATTGAAACTATTCACATGTGAAGGAATTGGGTGGGAAATATATTGAAACAACACCTGCAAGTTGTAGATATATTCATGATGTATTGATCGTTCCCTGAATTTTTCTTGTATTAGATGACAACACATGGAAGGAACACGTTGCTATTGTCAATTGTTGATGACATATTGGCATCATTAAGGGAGAATGATTCTTTCCTGGGGGTTGACACCCGGAGTTTTTTAGACACATTGATTTCCAATGTTTGATACCTTGCTTAAGCTTTTTCTATTCCTCTCACATACATAAAGGAAAAAGGAGAAAAAATAGAAAAAAATGAGAATATTGTCATGGGATTATGATCATGTTTCATATCACATATTTGATGACCGTTGAACTATGCTGATTGAAACCTTTTCTCTTTGATCATTTTCAACTAGAGTGCTTTTTGGTTACACCTTTGCTGTAGCTTTTGTATATTTCATCACATTCAATAAAATATTTATTTCTTTTGTGGAATTGATTTGTTTTAGGGTTAGGGATTAAATATTTTTTTATTATCAGAAAAAAAATGTTTGCTAATTGTAACGTCTAATTGCAGGCATTGAATGCTCAATCAAGAGCTCTGCTTATGCAGAAGCTTGACCGCACTGGCATTGCGACTAGGTTTGTTTCCCTTTTGATGTGATTAAGTTGCGAGATGTCTTATTTTCCCTCTTTTGTACTTTTGTTTTCTTTAACGGACGTATTTGTTTTCTTTAAGAAAGAAAGATTGGATCAATGCAAGTTAACTGCTTCATGGTTTTTGCTTCATGGTTTCAGTATTGCAGGATCCCTTGGAGCTCCAGTGTTGAATGGGTCAGCCCCGAATCAGAGATCTACCACCAGCTTGCCTCTAAATGGTCAAGCTGCAGTTGCTGCACCAGTACTTCCAGCTAATTTTACTCCACCCGTTTTACAATCTGTTGGAAGTCCTAGTGAATGTTTACTACTGAAAAACATGTTTGATCCATCGACAGAGGTACTGAATACTTGTATTTTCTGTTCTCATCTTTTAAGGTGGATTATTTATAAGATAAATCATCTTGCAGACAGCACCAGACTTTGACATGGAAATCAAAGAAGATGTTGAAGAGGAGTGTTCTAAATATGGTCACGTTAAACATATATATGTGGATAAGTGAGTACTTTTTTTCTTGTCCCTGTAATCATATTAGCTATTTCAGGTCATATGATCAAGTGAAAATATATTTATTTTTGGTTAAAACTTATATTTCTGCTTTCTTTTTTAAGTCAGTCATATTTATGGCTACAACGCTAAACAGTATGTTGTCCCCTGTTCACGTCTTTCTTGAATTTGTTTCATTCCGTGTTGGGGCATTGACTTGGATCTTTGATCCTCATTTGCAGATACTTCCGGAATAGGGATGGAAAAAAATTACTAATGCCTCCATGGATGGGAGAATCTTTTTTTCCCTATTTAATTTTAGGATGGTTATGGAAAGGGCTTTCCTACGCTGACACTAGCCCTGAATTATTATAGATTTATAACTATACTTGACTGACAACATTTTCCATTTATATATATATATATATATATTGCAAATTAATTATTTAACAAGAATTAAATAAATGATAGAAGCCTTTTTTGAAATCTCTCTTTGGGTCGGTGATTTTGGTTCTTTTTTTTTTGGGGGGGGGGGGTGATGGTTGGGACTTTGTTTTGTTTTCTGTTGCCCTTGAGTGATCTTTGACCCTTTTTGAATAATCAGGTTCTTGTTCTTTTATTCTTCTGAGATCTGAATTAGAACGCAATTTCTGATAAAGATAATAATGGTTAATCTGTTATCTCTTTTAATTTCTAATGACACAACCGTTAAGGTTCTCAACATCCAGTGAACGCATAGTGCCTATATATGCTTCTTGACAGTTGGAGTTATGATTGAACATTTAGATGGTAGTTGCAAAATTATATTTGAACTTTTACATTATTAAGATACGATGATATGGAAACATACTCATTTCGTCTAGGCTATTTTTACATTTATAAGCTTATGTCGCTTGATTTTGTCTGTGAAAACATGCTACAAGTCTGAGATGTGTTGTTTCGATAGTTCAGTTTTCCAATGCTGTAGGTTAAGCCAGGACATTCCACTACCAAAGCTTTAACTCTTTGGCTGTAAGCAGCTTCACTATAAGTCATTACCAAGGTTGCAACTTGCCGTTGTTAGTACTGTCAACATATAGAAGTTTATTAAATTTTGGAAGTTAAATAATGCAATTATTGTTAGGTTCATCTTTTAATATGATGGTACTTGAAGTAAATAGAGAAGAGAGAGGACAAGTAAAGGTTGGGAGGTTATTGTTGGAAATTGCTCTTATAATTCATGCATTTGCTAACATATTGTGAATTAGATATTTAATGTATGTCATAACTCTTTTGTTTCTTCTGGGAAATAACATTATTCTGAAATCATTTTTGAGCCAAAACCTTTGTGCCATTTCTTTTTTCCTATTTTCTTATAGGTAATGTAAGTGACGTCCACTCCACCTTATGTCCAAGAATGAAACTTTCATGCTTTGCGTTATTATGTGATTAAATAGATGTTTGTTTATGTAGAATTTGTCAATTTCATCGTTTTTTTTTCCTTCTATTATTTTACATTGTGCAGAAATAGCGCCGGATGTGTGTATCTGCAATATGATACTGTGGAAGCTGCTATAAATGCTCAACGTGCAATGCACATGAGATGGTTTGCAGGCCGACAGATATCAGTCTTGTTCATGGTTTGTTATTAAACTCAAAAGCTCCCATAATTTCTTAATAAATTTCTAAATTCTTTTAGACTGGTATTTAGATTTCTCAGTTTCAGCTTCTCAATATCATCTTGTTCTGTCTTGCAGCAACCTCAGGTGTATGAAGCCAAGTTTATAGGAGCTTGAATACTGTTCGTGGTCCTCATCATTTAGGAGTTTTCAGAAGATTCCTCTAGCCATCCCTGCTTTATATTTTTCTTGGATGCTGTCCCGTCAATGTCTAATGTCTCCCCTTTCTGTAATAGGTGCTTATAGAAGTACATGCTAAAATTGAGTCAATTATCTTCATAGAAAAGTAAAACGTTCTGTTCTTTATGGTGGATATTGGCACCTATTCTTAATTTCTGCGCTATAACATTAGTGTCAAGCAATACTTTTTGGCTTGGATGCATTTAGCGTTTGACTTGTGGAGCTGCTTTCTTTGATCATATCTTGCAATGCATTTTGCTGAACTTCCCTTGCAACACTTTTTGTTGAGTTGGGTTTTCGTGCATGTACAGGTACTGATTTCTGCCAGGATCATTTGAAAGTCGTCTTTATTACAATATGTTCTATCTCGATAGGAGGAAGGGCGGGCCTTACCGTATCGATTTTTGTCAAATCCAGTATAAAGATATTAGCTAACACATTTGTAGACTGAGGATTGTTTTCATTTCTCTCTCTTATAAAAACGTTGTGATTCTTCCATTCGGATTGTTTATAAAATCCTGGTTTCTCAAAATTGCCTTAGCGCAGCCCCTGTTAGATTGTTAAGTAGGTGTAGTGTTGATGATTTGCAGCTCTTGGGTTACCAAAAGAGAGTTAATGATGAAACTAGCGTGGATTGCCATTTTAACCATTCTTTTTAACTGATTAAAAGATTAAATTTTAGGGTTTAGTAGCGTCAAGGTGTTTGTTCTTTTTAATTTTTTGTCTGGAAGTCGAACAAACCAGGGTTATCTAAAAACATCCTCTAACTTGAGACTTATCACTTACCCTGTGTTTAGAACTCCTAGTTTAATAGGAATGGATTTGAAATAATTTTCAGTGTTTGGAATGAATGGAAAAAAAAAAATAAATTTGAAATGTAAAATGTCCATCTTATAGCTCGAATTTGTTTAGATTTTAAACAAAATTGTTCTAAGAAAATTGATTCAGGAGAGTTTGGCGGAGGGAGGGGTTGTAGCAAAATGCGTGGCGGTGTGTGGCTGCCGCTGTCGTAGGGGAGGAAGGGAGAAGAAAGAAATTTGGATTGACTGGTGAGATTTACCAAAATGAAATACAGGAATTCAAAGGAAGACGAAGGCTAAAGTTGTTAGGATTTAAAAAAAAAAAAATGTATGTAAAATAGTTGTTTTCTTTTAACCATCTAAACAATAAATTTTACTTCTTACTGATTTAAATTACATCCAAATCTATTAGTTTCAAATGAGATTGAGAATTTAAAATCATTTCCATTTTTTAGAATTCTGGATTATAAAATCATTTCTTTTCAATTTCATATGCCAAACAAAGCATTAGGGAAGTAAGTTTCCCACTCTTTTGATCCTTCTAGAATCAAAACTCTCCTTGCCATTTCATGTGCAAGCATGTTCCTCTCCCAACCAATGCACATGAACTACTTGACTCAAAGTGCTTCTGCAAGGTGAGTCGTCTCTTAAGTAGATCTCTTTAGGTCCATATTTTCTTTGTTCAATAGCCAAATCAAGAATTTGGAATCTACTTGAATTGTGTAAATTTTCTCTAGCCTATTGATAACTCTTAACCATTAGGGGGCATTTAGAGTATAAATTTGATAACTTAAACCTTGAAATGTTAAGGGTAGAATCTAAGTAGAGGGTTTAGAAAGTTTGAGTACAAGTTTAGGTTTAAGAAATGAGTTGATTTAACAGAGTAGATTTAGAGTAGAGCCTATGAGTTTGCCCAATACGTCTTAGGCTTCACAAGCCCATGTAGTAAACATGGATTCCACATCTTGAGCTAAACACACCCAAATCCAAGCCTTTACCCTAAACACCTCCAAGTCAAGGCATTAATGCATTTGTTTCTTACTTGATAGTGCTTTATTAATAATACAGAAAGAGACCAATCAAAATCATCTCTTAAAAAGTTGAGATAAGCTTTTGGGATTACCATTTGGACAACAACATTTACTATGCATATCTTTTCTCTATTATTTTTGCGGATTTCTCTTTTTTTTTTTTTTTTTTTTTTTAATTTCATCTATTGATGTGTCAACTGTCGAGTTTTAGTTGATTGTTTAGCACTCTCTTTCCCCGTTATAGTGAACGTTGCTTAAAGATGTTGTTTTATGAGAATATAACTAACTTTACCTTTCTAGAAGACATTCCCACTACTAAAAATTAGTGTACGAGATATCATGATATTTGATTATAAATTTGAAAGTGCTTTTAAAAATTCTAAAATCATATTAAAAAGCATTTTTAGAAAAAAAAAAGCATTTAATCAACATTTTTTTTCCTCTAAACTATTTATAGAAAAATAATTTTATGTGAAAATATTATTTTCAAAAGTTATTCTTTAAGTTCTTAACAACTCTTGCTTTATAGTTAGTTTTTCTAGAAATTATCAACATTTTTGTAAATACCATATTGTAAAAAATTTAAAAGTTCTCAATAGAATGTTTGAGCTATGAGTATGGATTAGATGAGTGAATAGCATATATGTTATAAGAATTATTATCCTTGATAATAAGGGTAATAATATAAAATCATATTTATTGTGGACTTTATTTATCTTATGATTCTTACCTGATTTATCTTTCCTAGACTATATTCAGCATGGCGACATCTATGTTTTCTATGTCATTATTCCTTGCATATGCTTTCAATGTAACTAAGAAAATAATTTCACTTTAATCGTGGTTAGTTATTATTATCAATTACCTAAAAGAACAACTCATAATGCTCACCAAGGGTTATGTATACTTAGCAATAAAGTACTTTTCTTCTCTAGAAGTACGTTTTTGTGGTTGGGAGTTTTATCCAATTGTAATTGATGTTCATTCATATCTAGTTTAAAATTGACGTTGGATACTAGTAAACTAGTGATGAACATTGATTGACACGACTTACTTAGGAAGGAATTTGCCAATTTGAATTTAGCTCAACTGGTTTAGGCATATATCTTTGAACAAGAGATTAGGAGTTTGAATCCGCACCCCACATGTTGTTGAACTAAAAAAAAAAAAGGAAAAAAACTTAAGGAGGAATTTACATCAAATATAATCAATTAGTTATTAATAATATTTAAAACATTGTGGGACCTTTATTCGGTGGAAATTCAAGATTTTTATAGGATGGAGATCTATATACAGGAATGTAGGATACTTAGACATTTTGAATTTATGAGATATCTCTAATATCTTAGGATACCCTTAGAGAAGGTATCTAAGGAGTTTTTTCTGCCCTTATGAATATTAGAGTTTTTAAGATTCTCATATTAAGGGCATGTTCTCATGACATTTTTTCCCTTCATCTATTTTTTATTATATAATTAAAATAAACCGATGGTTCTACTATGAACAACTATATGCAATTAACTATATTTATATATTACCTTTATATATAATGGCCTTCTTTAAAAAAATTAAAAAAATACTCTCAAATTAATATAAACGAATATTTTCTACAAAATAACACATAAAATTAATATAATACAAATTATTAAAAAAAATAAAATAAGGGCATTGTTGGAACAATGATTAATTTCAATTACATTCCCTAAAAAAATCCTACAAAACAAATTTACACATCAAAATATTTTCAAACATGATTATCTAAAAATGTCAGACATCTATAGTTTCAATATTTGAAAATGTCAAACATCTGTTTTAGTTCAACAATTTTTTTTTTGAGAGTGGAGAATTCGAACCTCTAACCTCTTGGTCGAATGTACATGCCAATTATTGCTGAACGATGCTCACTTTGGTGTTTAGTTCGACAATTAGAATGATGAAAAATTAAACTATCAACCTATAGAATGATAATAGTTGTCTTATCTATTGACTTATGCTTAGATTGACAAATGTCTAGAAACGAACCACCCCTAATTGACTAATACATTTGATATTAATTAGATATATATTTCTAACCAAAATAGAATCAACTACAAGTTTTAGCAGAGATGAGAAAGAACATTAGTTTTAAAAGTTTTGAATCTACAACAATAGATAATTTCCAAGAGTGTGATGGGCCGCCAATTGGGCCGAAGTGGGGATGTAAATGGGCCGAACAGAGAGATTGTGGAAAGTGAAGGTGGCGGAGGGGGATTGGTAGGTGGCAGTGATCCAGGAGGATTTCGTGCGGTCACGGCGGCGATAAGACCGGGACCTCAAAGCCCTACTCTCACTGGTTCAAACTCGGCCACCCCTTTTCTTCTCCTTCTCCCTTCTATTTATTCTTCCTTCTTTTTCTAAACCCACGGGGCCTTCGGAGGGCGCTTAATTTTTCAAACCACCCAATACCCAATCGAACAGATTTCACTCAGATTCACACACAGAGGGAGTGGTTTTGTAGATTCTTCTTCTATCTGTTCCGAGCTTCTCCAGAGTCTTCACTTCTCTGTTTCTTCTTCTTCTACTATTCAGCTCAGCTCACTCACGGTAATACACCATGCGGTGGCTGTTTGTATTTCGAGCTTTGATGTATTTCTTCTGTTGGGTACTTCTTTGATTGTAATTTTGATGTGCCCATGTGGGTTCTTGGCTGAATTCTCTCTTGTTCCTTAGATGGATAGGTACCAGAGAGTGGAGAAGCCCAAGTCAGAGAATACTCCTATAAACGAGAATGAGATTCGCATTACTACTCAAGGAAGGATGAGGAACTACATTACTTATGCTACCACTCTTCTCCAGGTTTATCTCTTCTGCCATGGCTGTTTGTGTAATTTATATGTTGCTGGGTTGATGTAGAATTGTGGGTTATAATTAATGATGTGGGTGAAAGCGGTATAACGTGCAATGGGTACTTCTAATTTTGTGGTGCTCGTGATTTTAATACTCGAAATGCCTGATTTGAGCCAAATTATATCTTTAGGGACAGTATTTAAATGTCAGACTTCTGTTTTATGCTGTTACTTTATTTGTTAGTGCTTTCAATTTGCTCTGAAAAGGTTAGAGAGAACTGGATTCCTGTGTACGTCTACCATGGAAACCTTGCTTTTGACATCAATATCAAATTTGGGTTGCTACACGTTTGCACTTTTTCTATCTGGTACTAAACTATGGCAAAAGTTGTTTTATTTTTGTTCTCATTTTTGGTAATTTCTAACTCTTATTTCCTGCTAGTGGCATGTTTCTGTTTCACCTACGGACTTTCATAGTTGTTTGACCATATTATACTTGATACTTTTCTCCATTCTAAAATAAATTATTCGTATAGCTTTTTCTCTCTCGTTTGCTTACGTTGGTATAGCTTTTTCTTGTATGCCGAGTCCTGCAAAAAATCTTTTGAGATTTTATTGATTATGATTTCTTGTGTCTTTCATAGGAGAAAGGGTCAAACGAGATTGTTGTCAAGGGAATGGGCAGAGCTATCAATAAGACTGTAATGATAGCTGAACTAATTAAGGTGGGGTTATTATCTTCACTGTGCTTGTTTTTGGTGTGCTTGCGATTTCCTCCATATTATCTACCTTTTCTCTGTTCAGAGAAGGATTGCTGGTCTCCATCAGAATACTGCCATTGGATCCACGGATATAACTGACATGTGGGAGCCACTCGAAGAAGGCCTTCTTCCGTATGAATTCCTAGTCTCTCATATGCTTCTGAAAATTTACCATTATTTAGCTTTGTAGTACAGTTGTTTGAAAGCTCATTTCTCTACTGTTGTGCAGTCTTGAGACTACAAGACATGTTTCAATGGTGTCAATTACCTTGTCCAAGGAGGAGCTAGATACATCTTCAACGGGGTAAATATTTTTGGTTTGATGTCAACTTTTAGTTGCAAGAAGTCAAGAATAACTCTCTTTAGGATTATATATTTTTGGTTTAATTTCAACATATAATAATTTTTAGGAATAATTACAAATTGCACCGTGTGGTTAGCCTAATTTGCAAATTTTACCTCTATGTTTCAGAAATGGGTTGTGTCATTTTATTAAATATCACCATTAACTTTAATGAAATTGGTACATGTGGTTTTATTCTAAACTTGATATGATTAACATTTAATGCTATGATTTGCTAATTTGCGAATAACAGATACTTGAAACCTTTTAATAGACTGGGGATTGGTTTGTAAAGAAGGCAAACAATGAGGTGTAATTTACAATTAATCAGCGATTTGTATTACCAAGTAGTTTTTGGTGTTATTTGTTATATGTTTTGGATTATTTTTTTTTTGTTAGGATTCTATATTAAAGCTCCAAGTACTCTTAAATATTTAAATGGATCTGTTTCTTGACCACCATTTTCATTTGTTTTACTTCTATGTAGATACCAATCTCCTCTTCCCGTTGACCAAGTGAAACCATGGAATGAATTTGAAGATGAAGGAGGTGAATGATATAAAAGGGTTTTTATATTTTTATTCATACACTTTTAGTAATGAATTGATTTTAATTAATTTGCACCAATTTATTTTGATGTAGAGGGATCACCTAGAATACGAGGTAGAGGACGTGGTAGAGGAAGAGGCAGGGGTAGAGGTAATATTATTCTCTTAGAATGCATTATATGTGTTTGCATAACTTTTCAGGCATATTTAGTTTGGATTTATTTAATTCAACTGTATACTGGCATTATTTTTTGTTTGTAAGGTAGAGTAAATGTGGTTTATTTTATTTTATTTTATTATTATTATTGTAGCGGTGCGGTACAGAGTTAAATAAAAAAAGATTGACATAGATGAGTTACAATTTATACATAAAGTACATTGAATTACAGAACAAAATGAAAAGACAAGTACATACATGGCAGTACCCCCAATCATACAAAAGATCAAATTATAAATAAGTAATATGACCTTTTAAATGTACTTGATGCATTTTTTGGTTAACTAGAGGTATATCTTTTCATGATCTTAAATTGAAATATATGATTGATCTGTGCCAACTTCTATTAAACTGTTTTGTTTAGGGAACTACAATGGTCCATCTGAGTATCAGGGGGATGGATGGGATGGAGGGCGAGGTTTTGGTGCTAGAGGTCGAGGACGTGGAAGAGGTCGTGCATTTCGTGGAAGGGGACGTGGTTATGGTCGTCAATCAGGTGGATATTATGATTATGGTGAACCTATAGCTCCACCAGTCCCAGGTCGGGGTAAGTTATGGAATTTATGATACAATTAAACCCAAAGAAAAAAGGTGCTTGTTTCTCTTGGTTTACATAATTAGTCTTGTTCTTTTGGTTATGAAGGATGTAAAACTTTGCTGTGAGAAAAAATGGCTTAAATTGCAAGAGTAGACACTTCTAGGAAAGAAAAGGAGCAAGGTTGGAAAATTAAGGGGGGAGAGAGAAGTGGGATGCTGGTAGGTGATCAAGTTTTCACCTTTTACGAGCGGTTCTGGGATTGGGCTATGTTGAGAATAGATTAAAATGATGAAATTTAAACCTACTGTTGGATAACGATTTCTTTTGTAGTTTTCAAAACTTGACTTGGATTTTGAAAACATTTGTAAAAAGTATATAACAACGATTTCTTTTGTAGTTTTCAAAACTTGACTTGGATTTTGAAAACATTTGTAAAAAGTATATAACAAAGCAAAAAAAAAAAAGTTTTTATAAGCTTAATTTTCAAAAACTAAAAACCAAATAGTTATCAAATGGGGTCTTTAAGTTTTTTAGGTCAAGCAATAATTCAAAAGTCTAAGTAGAAAAAGAACAGTTGTCATGTCTTCATTGTTATCGAACTCTCAATTAATACTGTTGTGTGGTACCCGTGCACGTCGCTCATTTATTTCCATTGTTAGGATTGGACTTCTTGAAGTGCACATTCTGCTGATTATATGTTATCTGAAGGTTTTGCAGGGCGTGGACGTGGGAGAGGGAGGGCTCGTGGTCGTGGTGGTTATTATCGATCGGATGGTCCGGTGCAAGCAGCAGCTGCTTGAGAAGGCAAATGGCTGCATTTTGCCGATGGCCTCGATATTTCATAGTTCTGTGTTTTTTTTTTCCTTTCCCTTTTCAAGTTCGTAAAATGCTGCCATGGAGGTAGGAGTTTTAGTTTCTGTAGTTTGAGGTAGGAAGATTTTCATAGCTCCTAATTAACTTCAAGTACGAGGCAAATGGCTGTAAATTATTTTTTTATATTCTCTTTTCAATAGGAGTTAGTGTGTAGCAGCAGTACATTCTTTCATTCTTAAATGGATTTGCATGCTAATCTACTAATCTAGATTTTTTCATCAAAATTCAATGGAATTGTTGCGTTCTTTTATATATTTTTGAAAAAAAAAGTGGAGATGCAATTTGGTTATGAACTAACATATATTTTAATTTCAAATTGAGCTTTGCAAAGGCAAAACATAAGTGTTTATGAATTCAACTTATTTCACGAGGCAATGTTTTAACACTATATATAACATTCAACAATAAAGAAAATTCAGATCTTTTGATCCTTGACCTCGAAGAGGTCTTATTTTAGAACGTTCTATTTTGACCATTATGTTTGGTGATTATTTGATTTTTCAAGAGATGGGAACATGTAAAATGTAAATAGTTATTAAAAAGAAATTGAAAGCATATGGTAGGGTACAGAACAAAGCGAGATTGGTTATAAGAACCCAGTTTAATTAGATTTATTGCATCTGTAAAAAAAAAAAGATAGATAAAAATAAGCTAATTTGAGGATGAGTCGATTGGTTAAGATATATTTTTAACAAGAGATTAGGAGTTCGATTGAGAGTTCAAACTTGATTCAAGCAAGTGGTGAAAGCCCTTTGAGTCATGATCGATGGAGCCCCCTTCCAACACCAAGCTGGGTTGGATAGTTTGTGACTCCCAGGACTCTCCAATTTACACAAGGTTCAAGAAGCTTAGTGCGTAATGCCGATTAAGGTGCTGGAAGCTAGGGCCATTCTCAAAGGTCTTAAGAATTTTAATCATCTTAATTGGAGAATTTGGGCCCTTGTTATAGTTGAATCAGACTGCTTTGAGATAGTTTATCTCCTGAATAAGGTGGGTGAAGACTTTACGAAGGTTAGAAATGTAATAGATGAAATCGAAGTAGTAGAATTTTAATCATCATATTGTCACAAAATATGACTCTCATTTTCTTGAGGACACTCAAGTTTTTGTAGCACAATTCTCAGCCAAAGTGCTTGAAACCTGGCGGTAGACAAAGAAATATATTCAGCTTCTAATGTTGATAAGGCTACAATGTCCTGTTTCTTTGATGTCCACAAAACTGCGCCTGAACCAATATTGAACACATATCCATAAGTGCTTTTGTAATCATCAATGTTTTCTCCCCAATCACTATCACTATAACCAACTAAAACATTATCTATGTTCTTCTAATAATGAATTTCATGATCAATAGTTTTAAAGAATATATCGGAGAGCTCTTTTTCCAGCTTCCCAATGACTTCTTCTTGGTGATGCCATAAACCTACTCAACAAGCTGACTGAGAACATAAGATCAGGTCTAGTTGTAGTTAAATACATTAAACTCCCAACGAGACTTCTATAAATGGTGGCATCAAAATCTTCACTCTTATCATGTTTGCTCAATTTCAAACCTACTTCCATAGGAGTATTGACAGAATAAACATTGTCTATTTTAAACTTTACCATCAAATCTTTTGCATACTTCTTCTGGGAAATGGTGATCCCATGATCACCTTGCTTAACTTCAACACCAAGGAAGTAATGAAGTAAGCCCATATCAGTCATCTCAAATTCTTTCTTCAAGCTCCCTTTGAACTCTTCAAGCATCATGGTTGAAGTTCCCGTAAAGATTAGATCATCAACATAGAGACAAATGATTAAGAAATTACCATTTTTGTCTTCTTTTGTGTAAATAGCATGTTCATATGAACATCTTTTAAAACCATTCTCTAGGAAGAAACTGTCGATATGACTGTACCAGGCTCTTTGTGCTTGCTTCAGCCCATACAATGCTTTCTTCAGTCGATACACTTTATTTTCTTCTCCAATCTTAACATAACCAAGTGGTTGTTCAACATATATTTCTTTCTCCAGATACCCATTTAGAAAAGCTGACTTGACATCCATTTGATGTACATTCTAGTCATTTTGAGCTACAAGAGCTAGAAGCAAACAAACTGTCTTTAAGTGAGCATTTGTGCAAAAATTTCTTCATAATCCACATCATACTTTTGCTTTTACCCTTTGACAACAAGTCTTGCCTTGTACTTCTGGACTTTCCCATGCATTTTGCTTCAACTTTGTTCTGTACACCCATTTTACTCCAAGAGATTTTCTACTCTCTAGTAGTTGTGCTAGCTCCCATGTTTCATTTATTCTTATTGCATCAATCTCTTGATCCACTGCTACTTTTCATTTTTCATCTTCAATCGCTTCTTCAAAATGTACAGTATCTGCTTCTACAAATAAAGCAAAATCAACTTGATCATCTTCTGTCATTCTTCTTGAAGCATCATAGATCTCTTGAATATTTCTTATCTTCCTTGGTGGAGTTTCTCCATCACTTGTGGAATGTGAAGAAGAAGATGGCGATGAAACCACTGGTTGAGTCCCTTCAAGCTCCAAGTCTTGAGCAACTCTTTTGTCATCCATGTCAACAATTAATGAATTCTGGTCTTCATTTGCTACATCTCATCTCCAAAATTCTACTTCATTGAATTTGACATCTCGGCTAGTAATGATTTTCTTGCTTATAGGATTGTATAATTAATAATCCTTGGAGTTCTCATTGTACCCAACAAAAATGCATTTCTCTAACTTATCATCTAGCTTACCTCTTTTCTCATCAGATATGTGAGAATAAGCAATGCAACCAAATACTCTTAGGTGACTAATAGTTGGCTTTAATTCACTCCATGCTTCTTGAGGTGTAAGGCCTTGGACACTTTTGGTTGAAGCCCGATTCAAGAGATAAACGACACATGTCACTGCATCTCCCCAAAATTCATCTGGAAGTTTCTTGGCCTTCAACATACTTATCGCAAGCTCCATTATTATCATGTTCTTTATTTTTGCAACTCCGTTTTGTTGAGGAGTTCTTCGAACGGTCTTCTGGTGTTTGATTCCATTTTCCTTCAGGAAATCTTCAAAAGCAATATATTCTCCTCCGCGATCAGAACACAATGTTTTCAACTTCAAGTTGCTTTCATTTTCAGCCATTGCTTTGAATGTCTTAAAACACTCGAAAGCAGAACTTTTTTCTTTTAGCAGGTAAATCAATGTCTTCCTACTATAGTCATCAATAAATGTGTGATTACCTCCAAGCGTAGTAGTTTGCATGGGTCCACATAAATATGTATAGACAAGCTCAAGAGGTTTTAATGTTCTCCAAGCATTTTTTGTCGGAAATGGATTTCGATGATGCTTCCCCAAAATACATGCTTCACAAAATTGATCTTCCTTTTTAATATTTGGCATTCCTATCACCATATGTTGTTGACACATGTGAGATAAAGTGTCAATACTCAAGTGCCCATAACGATAATGCCAAAGCCATGACGTATCTTTTACCAACATCTCGAAACATAAAAGCTTCTCATAAGACATTTTAATAGGAAACATCTTGTTGGTAGTCATATGTACCTTCGTTATGAGACTTCCATTCTTGGTTCTGATCTCGCACATGCTGTCTTTGAAGATGACATCATGCTCTTTCAAAAGAAGTTGCCCAACACTTAAGAGATTGTGTTTGAGACCTGGAACATAACACACATCAGTAATTCTTTTTGCTCCATTCTTTGTCTTGACAAGAATATCTCATTTTCCTTTGACTTCGAGCTTCTTATTGTCACTAGTCTTCACCTCATTATGTAGAGATTCGTCCAAAGTTACGAAAATATCTTTCCTTCATGTCATGTGGTTACTGCAACCACTATAAGATATCATATATCTTCGATACTTGTTTCTTGGACATTGAATGTGGGAAAAAAAAAGACCTTAGTCATTATCATGTTGTTCATGCATTAGGGTTGTTTCTACCTGATTAGCCTTTTTGGACCAACAATTTGCTTGAAAATGACCATAACGTCCACAATTGAAACATTTATGTGAGAATAATCTCCACGACCTCTACTTATGCTTCTTCTTCGACTTGAACTTCTTCCCCTTCCTCTATTTAAAGAAGATTGATTATCATTTGTTTCAAAATTAGAATTTTTGAAGTTGGATCTTCCATTTCTTTGGCCACCATGTCCACCTCTTCTTCCACTAGATCTCCCTCTAGAAGAGGTTTGCATATGAAAAGCTTCTTCTGAAGGAGTAGAATCAAATCACTTCAATCTAAGCTCATGAGATTGGAGAGATCCCATTAAGCTATTGATGGAGAGAGTAGACAAATCTTTGGATTTTTCAATTGCGACGACAATGTGTTCTTATCTTCTAGTCATGCTTCTAAGGATCTTTTCAACTACTCTTCGATCTTCAATTGTTTCTCCATTTGATCTTAGTTGATTAACAGTTAAGAGAACACGATTAAAAAAATTCTTCAATAGTTTCAGCATCTTTCATTCTAATGGTATCAAATTCAGCTCGAAGTGCTTGCAATCTTACCATTTTTACCTTGTCTTCTCCTTCGTATAGACTCTATAATGCATCCCATGCTGCTTTAGCGGTTGTGGCTTCTGAAATTCTTTTGAAAATATTTTCATCTACAACTTGGTAGATAAAAAAATAATGTCTTTTTGTCTTTCTTTCTAGCATCTTTCAACTCATTGAGTTGTTGTTGTGAAAGACCTTCCTCATGTTCTTGCTCCATGTAGCCATTTTCAACAATATCCCAAAGATCTTGAGATCCATAAAGAACCTCATTTGTTGACTCCAACGTCTATAATTTTTTTCTTCAAAACAAGGAAGCTGAGGTTGCAACATATATTGTTGGATGGCATCTTTTAACTTTCGCTATGATACCACTTTGTTGGAAACGTCAATGTGCCCACAATAATACTCACTCTAAATCTCACAATTTTGAAGAGAAGAAACTTGTTCTCTTACAAAACTCAAGAACACACAAGAGAAGAAAATTGTTCTCTTGAATAATTCTCTTTGAATTACTTTGTTTGGCTTCTCAATTGACTTAGTTACAAATGAGGGAAATGATCCCTTTATATAATACCCCAAAAGACACTTCTAAAAGACACAAATTAAATAAGTACATGTATACATACTATTTATGTATCTTAACAGAAGAACCTTCATGCATCTATGAATTCATGTATCTAGGAACTATAAATTCATGTATGTGTATCATGAATCTAGCTTAATTTCTAACAAGAATATGGGAATGATAGCCTTCTCAAAATGCCCCAGGTCCTGCAATGGGGTACCCACTGACTCGTGCGAGTGGCTGCCTCACCAGAGTCAATCGACAACGCCCCTATGTCTTCTTGCTTCTTTTCTTTTTGTGAGTAGTTTCACGCTTCCAATCTGGAAGATGGATTTTTTTTTTGGGAATCTACTATTTATGTTTGACTTTCCTTTGTTATTAATGAAGATTTTGGTGTACTTGTTGCGGTTGACTCTTAATGAAGTTTTTATTTAAAAATAATAATAATAATGAGTTCGAATATCTTCACTGTCAAAATACAATGTCATCCTAAGATTTTCAAGTTAAAATGTTATGAATAACCAGATATATAAGTTAATGAAATCATTATAGATGCTAAAATGGAGAAAAAAAAAATCAAAACAAGTATTCCTGTAGTGTATACATACTGTTGGCTAGTAATGGCATAGATAGAATTAATTAACGAGGCTAAAGTATTACAAATGTCAAACTTCAAGGTAAAATTTATATGTGCACATGATACTCTGCCAAGACACATTTCAAGTGGAGATGGAACATTATCCAAAAAGAACAGAACAAGAAAAGTCTTCAATTCTCTTATATATATCTTATCCAAAAACGTGTACAATGTGTAAATCATGGCCATGTGTTTTTGTTATGTGAAAATGATTGATTGTTTGTCTAAGTCTACAAAGAGGCATTTAAAGCCCCTACTGGCTACTTTACTCAACATTATTACACAACAGTGAAATCTTAATAAACACATGCACACAACATCCATTCATCATAGGAGTTTTCGACATGTTTTTGTTAAACTTTTGTTCCTAACAACCAGAATATTGTTTTGAAAATATTATTTATAAACATGCCCTAGGCTTTATGCACGTTGACACATATTCGTGACTTTTTTTTTTTTTTTATAAGTTCCAACTGTGTTATTAATATATGATCCTTTTATTTCAATCATGTTTAATTTCTTTGTAATAGTTTGAAGGTCTCTTTATTTATATCTTTTATGTATGATTTAACGTTTTCATTTAAAGTTTCAATCTTGTTGTACCCTTGTGTACGATAGCCTAACCGATTATCGTCGACAAATTCAAGTTGAAAATGGTGTGAACTTGATTTGATTTTCCAAATTTTCTTGTGTTTGGATCAAAAAGAAATAAACTGACCTTGGTTTGGTTTCAGTTTAGGGAAACAAAAGCATTTTTATTCAAACAAATTAGTCACAAGTATTTCATAATATCCCTTAATCTTAAGAAGGAAGACAAGTTTCGATTAAATTTAAAGGTGTCAAGACTAAGTAACCGTTATTTGAGAATCGTGATAAAGAGTTTGTTTTATTTTTTAACACAATAAATCATCAAAATATACGAGTTATCAACAGTACAATTGAGTATATTTCTTTTTAAACATAGTTTTATAAAACGCTTCTAAAAATTGTTTAAAGTAATGCACACAAATAGCACCTAGCTAGATCACTTATTCTCCCCTATTCACGATTTATAGAAAATTCTAAAAATATTTTTGGTGGCTCACGATGTTGAATTTGAATATTTAGGTTTTTGAAGTTTGAATTTTTGTAACCTATATTTGGCTTCAAATGTACTAATCTTTAAGATTTTTCTCAATTTGGTAATCAAATGTGCTACGCTTTTAAAATTTTTAATTTTACTTTCAATATATCAAAATTATTAATTATGCCCTTCCATTAAAAAAATTGTCATAATTTGTTAATATAGAGTTGTACTATCGTTCAATTGTTGTTTTATTGTCAATCCAAACATAGCTTAGTGGATAAGGCACCAATTATCATATCCTAGAAGTCGATTGTTCAATCCCCCACCTGCAATTGTTGAACTCATATATATATATATATATATATATATATATATATATATATAAACATATTTAGATACCATGGACATGCCACTAGCAAAAATAGATTTTAATTGTTGGTATTTTTTGAGTACTTGTTAATTGTTGGTCGTCAGATTTTGCTAGTGGATAAGTTGGATTTCATGTGTTAAGTAGCTCCAAGTGGGATGTCTATGCGCCTGGATATGCTATCAAAATAATAATTTCGTGATACATTTAACTTTTTGTTCACAAATTTTAACAATTTTTTTTTATGGAATGACCTAAATGAGAATTTTTAATATATTAGGGACAAAATTAAGAATTTTAAAAAATTGAAGACCAAATTGAGAGTGGACTAAGATTATGTACCATTTGTACATTTATTCTAATTTGTACTTGATTTGTGGGTTGATGATTTGTAAAACCTAATGTGTAAATATAGAAAACAAGTTTCATAAACTTAAATTTATGTAGCTTTGCAGTGGGTTGGTTTTTCAACCCTAAATTAAACAAACTTAACTTCATGAGCCAAATGCCTTAAGATTTTGTAAGTGATCAACACACAAACGTTAAACTAAAAAGAAAAAGGTTGTGGAATATATAATATATTACTTCATTTCAATGTGCATGTACGTTAGAGACAATGAACTCTCCGTCCACATCCTTATAATAGTATGATATTGTCCACTTTGTGTATAAAACCTTTTGCTTTTGATTTAATCCAAAAGGTCTTGTATCAATGGAGATATTGTCTCTTACTTATATACTCATCTTTTCCTTATCTAGCCAATGTAAAATTTTGGTCGCACTTCCAACAATAAAGAGTTCTAGTTGTTTCTTACGAGTTATTCTAGCTCTGATTTCCATTATACATAATTTGAAAATAAAAAACTTAAATTTTATATTAAACATAATACAAAATTAACAGTAAAATCTAAAATTATTTTTTTAATGTAAAGTTTAACAAGAAAAAAATAGAACAAAAACTATAAGAATCAAAACCAAACATTTTGATACTATGAAAATCAAAATCAAGTTTAAAAAGTATAAGTTTTTTAATATATATACACACACACGTACACGATAAACCAAACAGTTTGATATTACGAAAATCAAAACAAAGTTTCAAAGTATAAGTTTAACAAACACTCAAATATATCAAGTTTATTATCGAATTTGAAAATAAAAATCCTAAACATTTTAAGAAAGTATAATACAAAGGTATAAACTTATTACACATAAACATCTATAATAACTTTCATGTAAAGTTTTAACCATGAAAATAGAACACAAACTATCAAAAACAAAACCAAACATTTAACGCAATACTGCAAGTTTAATAACAAAAAATAAAACAGGTAAAACTATAAGCATCAAAACAAAAAATTTGATTCCATGAAAGACAAAATAAAATGCATATATATAACATTCGTACGAATTACAGTTCATTCTTCAAAAAAACTATATATAGATCAGAAAGTGACACAGAGATTCCTAGCATTCTATTTTATCAGGAAAATTGATAATTAATTACTTACATAAACTACGAATTTCAACTCATGATGAATGTAATTAATATAAATTCAGAACTATCAGTCCTCCAAAAAGGGTTTAGTAATAATCATCACCCTAATTCCAATAGGGTTGAACAATCACTAAAACAAGGTTATCATTCCTTAAAATGATCAAAAAGGTTTTCACCCACACATCCAAAATTTCCAAACCTCAACTCTTAATTAAAATGAAATAGAAAACAAATGCAAAGATAAAACATAAAACATAGGACATGAGATTATATTATATATATTCATTCAACAATTTGCATCTCTTTTCTACTTCCAATGGCGATGCAAATGAAAGTAGCAGGAAGGCAAATGTACATATAAACTCCTACCATTAATCATCAAACATCACACCCAAAATTAAACACAAAGCTGATTTCCATGTCCAAAAGCAAAAAAGATCCGACTTTCTATCTTCTCAAACTAACATGAATATAATTCAATTGATTAAAACATTAAAAACTTTAGGTTAGATATTCAAATCTTTGCCCAAAAGGAAATTTGAACCAACCTGACAAGAAAGTAAAAATGTTTAACCATTGAATCATGCTCATGTTGGCTGATTCGATCCTTCTTCGAACTAAAAAACTTCAAATAAGTTTATTCTAAGCTAATCCCACAAACCCCATCAAATCTCTGCCGTCACCATCGCCACCGCCACTACCGCCATCTTCAAGTCCCGATGATCCCCTTGCCGGAGAATCTACCATTAACAATAGGTTTAGTCTTCATGTATATACTTTGAATGGATCGAAATCGTCTCTTCTTGGGGCGACAAATTGATCCACAATCTTCTTCATCATCTTTCCCAAAAATCTCTTCAATTTTCAGCCAAATTGACGTCTCAATTTGGCATCTATTCTGATCAACCTCCTCCTCCTCTCCGCCACCTCCGCTCCCATGATCCTTCTTCATCTTCTTGTTTTTCTTGTTCTCCGCCGTGACGACATTGCTACTACTGTCGTCGTCGTTGCTCAGCTGCATCAACTGCTGCGCCGCACCCAATACCTCCTCTGAATTTCTCGAACACGACGATTCTTCTTCCATTGAAACCCAAAAAAAAGAAGTCTCACCTTTAGAGAGAGAAAGAACTGTACTGATCAAAATCGTCTCTTTTAAAATTCTCTTTTGTTTGTGTGTGTGATCTCTTTTTGGTTTTTATGGGTTTTGCGAAAGAGCGCGTTTATGGGTCTACGTGTTGTTGAAGTTGCAGAGTTTTTAGAGAGAGGGAGAGAAAAACAAAAACAACAAATAGAGGAGAGAGAAACTGATTGCAGATGAAATTGCAATGTTGCTGCCAAGAAATGGGTGGAAGGATACTATTTTTATTTTCATTCTTTTTTCTTTGTTATATAAAGTTGCTCGGTATGATTCCGTACATCCGATTCTATTATAAAAATGTGATTGTGTGGTCCTCTAGGCCGTTGGATTTTTACGATTTAAATAAATATATTATTGACTTTGTTGACCTTGCCATTACAAAATTACAAGATCCAACATATCTTTTTTTTTTTTTTTCCGAACAAAGATCTTTTTTTTTTTAGCTTGAATTTCTTTTTGATATATTGAATTCACATTTCTTATAAAAAAAATTAATGTGATTGTATTTTTTAAGGAAAAAATCCAAGTTAAAATTACAAATTTAGTATGTGTATATTTAGTCTTTGAACTTTAAAAAGTGTCTAATACATCTCTGACATATTAAAAAAAATTAAAATTAACTGATGTATTAAATATAAAATTAAATTTTATGTCTAATGGTACCCTAAACTTTCAATTTTGTATCAAACAAGTCGAATTTTAAAAAATAATGAATATGTCAAAGATCTATTAGACACAAAATTGAAAATTCAAGAACTTGTTGAATACAAAATTGAAAATTTTGGCCGTTTGATAACCATTTGCTTTTTGAAAATTGTGTTTGTTTTCTCATAATTTCTCTACAATGAATTTCATCTTTCTTAAAAAAAAAATTGAATTTAGCCAAATTTCAAAATACAAAAAGAAGTTTTTGGAAACTACTTTTTTAGTTTTCAAAACTTGGGTTGGTTTTTGAAAACATACGAAAACATGGATAACAAAACAAGGAAGCTCATAAATCAAAGTAGTATTTATAGGCTTAATTTTTAAAAACCAAATGGTTATCAAACGGAGTCCTTAAGGATCAATTAGACACTTTTTAAAGTTTTTGGACTTAATAGACACAAAATTGAAAGTTTAAATATCTATTAGACACTTTTTAAAGTTCAGGAACTAAATAGACACAACCCAGAAGGTTTAAGGACTAAACTTGTAATTGAACCAAAAGTCAATTTATAACTCTTAACTTTTTCAATTGAAGCAATTAAAACTCCAAGTTTTCATAAGTGGATTAATTTAGAATTTCTCTCAGGAAGTCATAACTATTTCCACTTGATTTACTTTAAAATCAACTCACAAAATTTTAAAATTTTAACTATCATAAATGTCTTTCAAATATTTTAGTATAGCTTTCAAACCGCCCTTAAATCTTTCTAATTTGAAAGAGGAGATTGTCATTTATTTAAAAAATTCAATAAATTGTCTTAAAAATGGTAACAAAAAAAAAAGAAAGAAAAGAATGGCTAATTGCGCAAAAAGGAATGATTAATCTATTATAAAACGCTCTTTCAAGGTGAGAAGGCATCTCTTTTGATGGGCCCAAATGGAATTTGACTCATCAAGTCTTCACAGGAGACAGGATCCACTGCATGCAATCCCATTGTAGGATCATACTCGACCAACTATACGAGGTAATTGGAGAAAGTGTAGCCGTCGGATGCACAGCGATTGAAATCGAACGGCTGTGATTGGTTGGAGGAAGGTCAGTGGAAATTGTCAAACTCGTGTTTGATGTTTTCCTATCAAGGATTAATTTGGAAGAATAGAAGGATGATGACTTTTGACTTTTGACCTTTGATAAGGCTTAGCAAGATGATAATTAAGCGTGTAAAAGGCTAATTGCTTGAGAAAAAAATTGGTTACTTTTTTCTTGTTTTTATATTACAATTTGTTTTTTTTTTTTAATATTCCACTAATGAAAAGTACCATTCAATTTCTTAACTTGGTTACTTCCACTTTTATGGTTATAAATTTTAATGCTTAAGGGGTTGTTTAGTTCGCAGGTTTGAAAGTTTGTTAAGCCTCGATTTATTAAGTCTGTGTTTGGATGATACATAAAATATGTTTGTTAAGTATGTGTTTGAATTCTAATTTGTTAAACCTGAGTTTATGAAAAATGTATTTGATTGGTACATTTAAAATTTGTATAAATAATAGAAATTATTTAATTAAAGTAATAAAAACTATATATTAAAGTATATATAAAATGTAACTTTTAAAATGAAATTAGAGAGTATTATTTTAATAATAAATAAAATATTTTTAATACATTTGTGTACTCAATTTTCTTCCAATAATTATTTTTATAGAATAAATATCTAATTGTTCATAAAAATATTTTCAGACTATTTATCAAAGTGTGAACAAATATAAACAATTTTTTTTTATGCAAATATATCCAACATATAATTAACCATAAAGAAAATGTTATCAATTGTTTATTTAATGATTTATAATTTACTGTGCTAAGAAAAGTTATTTACTACTTATCATCAAAATTACTATTGAACTTAACTTTTTATATTTAACTAATACATAAGGTTATAAAGCTAAAGTATTTTAAATAATATTATTTTAAAAGTTATTAACTTTAAGATACACTAACCAAAATAGTTTAATTAATTAATTTTACAAATATTATGTCTTTAATTGACTATGATAACATGATTTTTACATTTTCACAAGAAAATGAGTTTAGGAAAGTTGCAGATTTAGAGAAATTGACTTTTTTTTTTTTTATCAAATGGAAATTGACGTATTAAATTTAGGTTTATATAACGTATGTGGTTTGAAATTTATAATAAAATAATTTTTATTATAATTTATATGTTAATAAAAAATTTAAAATATAATAATAAGTTTCTTATAAATTATGAACTATTACTTTGTAAGTGAATACTTTATTTTTTAATATTATTGTTAATCTGAACACTTTTTGAATAATTATTTTGTAAAACAAATATTTAGTTAGTTTTGTAATTGTTTTTTCTAATATTTGTCAATGTAGGAACAAAATACAAAGAAATTCCTTCTTATAAATTTATCATTATAATTGCTCTAAAACATGAAGTATAACAAAGCCGACATATCGGTTTATGAATTAATTATTACTATTTGAAATTTGAACTAAATTTATTTATTTATTTATTATAAATTTATCATTAATTAATTTTATTTATTTAACTAATATATTTTTATTAAAAATTTAATTCATTTTAAAAGCATAATTAAAGACAAAATATGTACCGTAACAAACTTGGAGAGCATGAATGAAATAATATAGCAAACCTGATGAGTAAGGTAAAGTATTGTAGCAAACATGGGGATATAATAGTATGTACTATAGCAAATCTGAGTTAACAAAACTGCCAACCAAAATTTGGGTTTGTTTAAATAAACTCATACTCCTCACTCCCAAAATAGGGAACCAAACACCCCCTAAAAGTCTATTATGTGGTTGATTGTCTCTAAAGTTCAAAAACCTTGTCTAAGTCCCTGGAATTTTAGAAAGTTCTAAATTTAGTCATTGTCATAAAAATGAAGAAGAAATGCATGTAGCTCATTTTCTTCAAAAAAAATAAAATAAAATAAAAAAGACCTCTACATCTAAAAATCAATTGATCATACGATTTAACCCCATAGTTTTCAGAGCGTGTTCTAATTGGTTTCTAGTGTTTGGCTTTTTGTAAACTACGGTAATAGAAGATTAACTATTTTTTTTTTTTATTGATTTTACAATATTAAATAAACATTTTTGTCATCATTTTTTTGTTTGTTTATTAGATGAAAGTCTACCTCTCTAATCTCTTAACTCCTTCTCCTCTATCTACTCCTCTCTTGTCAAAAACAGACATAAAAGTGAAAACTCATGGATTAAATGTGTAAAATAAAGTGTGAACTCATGGATTAAATGTGTAAAATTACCTTAACGTTCATATCAAAATATTAGTGCGTTATACCCATTAAAAATAGTTTAAAAGGTAAAATTTAATTAATTTAAAGTTTTTATCTAGAATTTAAATCTGCATCCCCATTTGTACAGTACATCTATATACATATATTTAAATATATTGCTTTTAATATTTGTTGGTAACAGATGTTAAAGAAGAAAACCCATTAACAGTTGGAGAGTTGACCTCTAATTCAACCAACCCATAACTTAATATAGCTTGACCTGCTCAAAGGTTATTTCTTCAGCTATTTTCTCATTTGATTTGACATTCCCATGAGACTAGACTGTCACCTTAGAATAATGCATCTAAAGTCCTAACGTTAATAATTTAACCCAACTTTGAAAGTTTCTTCATTTTCACACTCATCAAAACATGTCACTATAAATTCTTTTCTTCACCAAACCTATGACAAAAGAAACGTAAACCTTTCATCTTGGACGATATAAGCACAGATACAAGGATAAGAAACCTTCCAACTGAAGTCGAGAAAAACGTACAAAACACCCTCCAAACGACAGTAACAATACAATACAACAAGTATGGAACAATTGGCAGCCATAGTTTTCAGGTGAAAAACAATGACTTTCAAAGCTAAAATTCAAGTGGGAAGTCATTAGAGTGGCATTGAATTCAACATTGAAAAGAGGAACTGAAGAAGAATGTCAAGGGTTTACATTAACAAAGATACATCAAGGAACACAGCAAAAATGAGAGTTTTGAGACAATGTTTACATATCCCCCCCGAGTTTGACAAGGGAATAAATTATATAAGTTCATGTTTTTCCATGGGGCAAAAATAAGGAACAATTTAGGTAAAGGCTAATTAAGCACCCAGAGACCAGAGTAATTTTAATAAAAGAATCAAAGAAATCTATAGAACAAATAACAATTCCTCACCTCCAACCCCTCTATCTACATCATACTGCATTAACTTTCTTCCCCACAAAAATTAGTCAAATTTCTTGCAAAAACCATAGTCGTCCCATCTTGTCCCGACGGACTTGTTTCCTAATCGCAATTCAACCCGCAAACTTCTAAAACAGGACCATCTTTGGATACAAATGGGTTGATCCTTACCCAAAGTAATGTTAAGATTGACGCTAAAAGAATTGACCAAACAACAATGATCGTTGGTAACCGATCTTGTTTCCCTAACAATCCCTTCAAGAAGGGATAGAGGTGGATGATCACCCAAAGAGCAAAAAATAGCCTTCCGAAAAGAGGACCCCAGGAATCGTACCCATTATTGATGGCGTCTGAGATCCCGACGATTACACCGACTATGTTTATGATCAATAAGGTCGTGGGAGGTATTAACAATGATGTCCACTTGAAGATATAGAGCTCTGAAAATTCACCATCATCGGCTGCTTTGGATGTAACTGTGAAGTTCGTGCTGACACCAGCTAAAACCTTTAGTAGACCTTGGAAGAGAGCAAAAAGATGCGACGAAACGCCTCCAATAACCCAGAACTGCTCGTTTCTCCACCAATCATCAATTCCAACACCACCCCATTGCATCTCAAGGATACCGGTCGCAGCAATTGAAATGAAGAGTGCCATGAAAATAAGACTGGCATAGTTGCTAATCTGCAAACGTTCACAAACATGATGGTAATTAGAAGGGGACAGTGGTTGATAAACCAAGGCAAGTTAAACAGTAAATGAAACAATTTTCTACTCAAATACAAGTCAAAGAGCCCAAAGTGAAAGAAACCAATTCTTGATAATGTTAGTGGAAGAAATGAGTAGCCACAACAGAAACCATTATAAAGGATCCTTTCCTTCCTTTTAACACACCATAGCAAATACATGAAATAATTTACAGTTCAATCAAACATTTTCTTTTCTTTTCTATTTTGGTTGTGTAAGAAAACTACAAAAAAGTCGTGGTTACACTTGAATAATTTAGTTGAAAAATATTCATTCAAGCAAACCAAAAGTAATTAAAGGAGAAAGAGATTACCTCAGGAACAATAAATTTTCCAGTGAGAAGACAGATAGCTGGCAGACTACAGTAAACAAGCAATGGAATCGAGGTCCATGGATAGACCACTGAGTTTATGTACGAAAATCGTTCCAACCATTTCAACCCGCCCCCATAGCCATACCAGATAGGACAGTGTCTGCTCAAGAATATCTCAACAGATCCTAGAGCCCACCGCAATACTTGGTGTAGACGATCGGAAAGATTGATAGGAGCTGACCCTTTGAACGCAGGTCTCTTGGGAATACAGTACACAGACCGCCAACCGTGACAGTGCATTTTAAATCCAGTCAAGATATCTTCAGTCACGGAACCATAAATCCACCCAACCTGAAATCACGTTGAAAGATTTCAAAGACTAAATCTCAAAGAATGCAAAATTCAAACTTGTATTGCTTTAAACAAGTTAAATTTTCGTTTGTTACAAACCTCTTTCCCCCATTCTGTTTTATCTTCATAACCACAACTGATGACTTGAATGGCTTCTCTTAGGAGTGATGCAGCGCTCACATCATGAGGAACTCCTCCATTTTCCAACAGGGTGGAGGCGACAAACACTGGAGATTGCCCGAATTTTTTGGCCAATTTTATTTGAGATTCATTCAATTTCTCTATGCTTAGTTCTGCAATAAACATATGGCAAGTCATGTTAGATTTCTCCCTTTTTCCTTAAATCACAAAAATATAATATGATAAGAATAAAACATCTTGCCGAAATGATTCGTTACCTTCGATTCCCTCCTCGATATTCTCAAGTGCATGGATCTGCTTCGATGCTTCTCTGTGCTTTGTCTTCTTCTTTTTCTCATTCTTGGCCTTTCCTTTCTTGTTCCTTCTAGCCCCGCAACATAGGCAGCACCATTTTGGCAAGCAGTTGCATGTTTTGCTTGGGGGTTTCTTCTTGGCAGGAGCATCATATCCATAGAGGGCAACCCTCCGGAAAACACATCCTGTACCAACATATATCGGTCCTTGTAGTCCATCTAATCCTTTCATGTTAATCTGCATTAAATTTTTTACATTAGGCTTTCAACTAGGCATAAAATATACAAATTTAAAGTACACCATCCAACCAATGAAGCATATACATACATCAAAGAATACAACATTCCGGTTTGAATATCGATCATGTCGATCAATTCCATCAAATCTTTGAGGAAACTGCACATAACAGACTTTCTTCCCTGATGTAGGATCCATCATGAAACACATAGCTTCTCTAAGTGCCTTGCTATTGTTAATGTAGTGATCACAATCGACATTAAGAAGATAAGGAGCATTTGACAGAACTGCTGAGACCCGAACCTTCAAAGAAAAAGATGGAAAGAAGGGTAAGGTTAAGGGAAGAAAAAATGCGATCAAATGGGTACAAAAACAAATAACATATAAGAGCTTTCCCTGAATGCCAATCGTCTAAAAATTGAGGGGATGAAGACTGAAGCATTAATTCATACCAGTGCATTCATGGCCCCAGCTTTCTTGTGATGTTCAAACCCGGGCCGCTTTTCACGAGAGACATAAACCAAACGTGGTAGCTCATTTCCTTCAACATCACAAACTCCACTCTGGCCAAGGAAGACCTATAAAGACACAAATGCACGGTACATTTAGGCTGTATAAACATGACCAATCAAATATGATATGTAAAGACAAGTGAGTTGTTTCACACAATTACAATCAGAAACAGCAAGCCATTTGTATGGAAAAACGTTGGACAGATTCAAACAACATATATATTACCTGAATCATGCCAGGGTGGTCTCGAACATTGTTCCCAGGCCATGGAGTACCATCTTGCATTGTCCAGCCGTCCTCGGGGACCTTTTGAGCCATGGAGACCAAAGCATTTATCCTAACCTTAAATTCTTCATATTCTCTCTGTTCAAAGCAAAGTAAATGAACAACAAGTCAGTAATATTATTGCAGCAAACTATAAGGATATAAGATCCGCATCCTAACTTCAACCACAGTTGTAAATGAGGTTAAATGACTGGAATCAACTAAAAGCAAGAAACTGCAATGCTAACAAACCTTCATTGCTCGCCTTTCCCTGACAAATGCCGGATGGACCTTGTTCTTCAAATAATCAATCTTCTGAGAGAAGTAAAATTCGGGGGCACGGGGCTCAATATTGAATTTCTTACAGAAAGGAACCCATTTCCTTGCAAATTCAGATGTCTCAGAGAGAGCCTCAAATGTTAACATGGCTGCACCATCATCTGAGACATAGCATGCAACTTTGTCAACTGGATAGTCGACTGCAAGGATGGAAAGTACTGTGTTGGCTGTGATCAGTGGAGGTTCTTTCAATGGATCAACAGTACTGACAAATACGTCCACACTAGCTAATTCAGAAGGTTTCCCTTCCTTTTCATACCTGAAAATGTGAACCAAAAAATCAGGCAAAGCTTCCCAAAGTAGGTGGAAAAATCTCCAATCTACCAAAAAAGTTTTCGATCGTCTGATGGAAAAAAAAGAAATTGAAATATACGAAAAAATGAGGTACTAAAAGAAGCTCGTGGTCTGCATCACCTCAACGAAAGCCTATCAAGATATGTTTCCCTTTCAATTGGATGCCATTTTGGGAACTGATCCAGAATCCACGATGCCGCAAACCATATTTCACATATTACTGAAGTCAACCACAAGCCATAGGCATCTTTGACTGGATGAAGAATTCTGTAATGGAAAAACAGGCCGAGAATAACAAGACGAAGCAAGATGATTAATCTGTATGGATTTATCCTGCTTGAAGAGATAGGCAATTTCCTTGATAGTGGTTGCCTAGCTTCATCCATCCTGTTGAATGGGACACAAATAGATGGCTAGTTATTACATGGCTTAGAGAAGAAAATAAGAAATACAGGTACAACAAGAGTGAAAGAAGCCATGGAATTAGTTGTAGCATGTCAACTTGTCCCCATCAAACTACACATGAATGCTATAATATTGAGTTTATGACAACAGAATGAAAATTTGATTAAACAAATGTATGCAAACAAGCACACAACATGTACGGAACACTTCTAACAGCAGCTTACATGGGCAAGTCAGGATCGTCGATATCATTTCCACCATCGTCAACCCCTTGGTGCTTCACCACTTGAAGTTTATCATTTTGCTTCTTCTTCCAATCCTCCATTCTGTCCTTCCATGCCACACTCCCATACCCATACACCGCAATATCTTTTTGGGGAACCATTGGTCTAGGTTGAGCTAAGGGATGACAATCAAAATATTAGCCATAGTGTATATATAACCATACACAATAAAAATAAGCATATCAATGCCACGATGACTTACAAGATATTGATGGATCGGGGTAAGGCATTGGATGGACTCTATTTCCGTGACCCATAAAATGGGGTACAAGAGCATGTTGATCAGAAGAAATCTCATAATCCTAGCACATAAAAAGGCATCATTTACACAGGTTTGATTGTGAATATCGACAATTAACATCACAAATATGCGAGATAGTGTTGAAGAACTCCAATTACCTCCTCGCCATATGTCAGGAGAGGAATTTCAGAACCAAGGGGAGAAGGTTCATGCTCCGACTGTCCAGGGATATGAGATGCATTAGGGTGGGAACCACGGCCAGTGTTAAGGTGTGAAGCAAACGATGCCTCTGCAGCATGCGGGCCAAAAGCATCGAGGTTTCCATAGTCGAACTCGTTATCCAAATCATCAATATCATCTTCATCCTCATCACCTTCAACCCTAGGACTTCCTGCAATTTGCACCACTGATTAGCTTTGGTGCCTGAAAAAGTCAAAGAATAGAATAATGAAATTTAAAAAAAAAAAAAAAAAAACTACCTTTAAGGCGCTTGTATCTGGTTTTACACTGTGGACAAGTTTGATTTCCCTCTCTTCTCTCATACTCATAGCAAGGTCTACAAACTGGGAAAGCACATTCATTACAGGCAACAAAGAGCTCTCCTTCAGCAGTTAACTCTACCTCATCTCCACAAATCTGACATGTTTGCCCACTCAATTCCTTCACAGACTTGATCTGAAAACACCAAACAAAAATGGAAACAGTAGAATAAGGACCTAAACCAAAAATGGCGGCTAAAAAGAGTGCAGCACTGATCATGTTAAAGTCAAATTACTTATGATTCTTGAACAGAATCGATAGAACAAAAATAGTACAGTCAAAATTAAGCTGAGAGGCGACATTTTGTTCTAGCCCTATTCAGGATAGATCTAAAGACTATCCGAACATGTTAAAAAATGAAACTTTGCAACACAAAGCAGAAAGCTCATAGATTTCCAGAAAACATCTGAACAAAAAATTTGGAAGATCAAAATGCAAGATGAACTAGGAACAGAAACTAAATTTCTTCAACTCAATCAACTCCTCCCCTAAAAGAATCTACAGAACCAACTCTACATGCACAGAAATCCGGGAAAGACTTGCTCTTGTGCTATCTTTATCTTTAGCTTTCCCATGAGTGAACAAATAATGGGGGAAAAGAAAAGGGAATGATAGAAAACAGTCATCTGTTCGTCGGTTGAAGCAAACCGCTACAAAAGAAATCCTCGGCAAGAATGAAGAATCAAAACCCCAAATTGTCCATTTCCAAGAAACCCCCAAAGTTAAAAAACGAAAACAGACTCAGCAAAGACGGAAAATTCCTCAAATGAGCCAATGTGTCGCATTATCGAAAACATCAAGGAGTTTCAATCTTACCCGAGCATTCTCATCTGCATTGATCAGAACAAACTCGTTTCTATTGTGAGACCCAGCAATGAGTCTACCAGCGGTGTCCATCTTTCACAAAAATCACTGCAAAATTTCAACTCCTCAAGTGAAACAAAACCCAGATTGTAGAAAGAGGGGAATCCCAATTAGAAGCCGATCTCGAAGTAAATGAGTCCGCCCACCACAAATCACTCAAAAAAAAGTCATCTTTGCCTCAAATAACTCATTCTCCAGCACCCACCATGGGAAAATCGGCTAGAAACGCATGTTTTCGTAGATGGGTCTGCGAGAAATGTCGATACCGGCACACGGAAAAGTGAATCGCCCTAGCAAAACTGGCTGGCCCTGTCTTAATCTGCGCCAGTGACAAAGGGATAAACAAGAAAAAGGAAGAGAGAGAGAGAGATTGTATTTTTGTGTGGAAATGAGAAGGCGTAGAAGAGAAGGAGATAATAAGAGAGGGACAGAGAGAGAGAGAGATAAAGGGGTTCGTTTCGTATGTGTGAGTGAAAAGAAAGGGAAAGAGAAAGAGAGGGTGGGCCCAGAAGTGTAGTGGTGGCGCTGGGCAGTGCCCACCACCCGAGTTGGTGGCGAAAGGGAAGAAGAAGAGAGGAAAAAAAATGAAAACCCCCAACAAAAACAGAGTGTTTGATGGGGACCAGAGAAGAGAGAGAGGTGGATTTGGTCTGGTTAATTGATTAGGTCGATGTTTTTCACTGGGTTGCTCTATCTGAGGGAGTGGGTTGTATGGCAGTAAGTAAGATGGGATTGGAGTTTACACAGTTTCGTAGTGTGCGCTAAAAAACAGAGAGAATCTGAGAGAGGAACGAAAAAGGAGAAGAACAACAGAAACCCAAATGAAATGAAAAGAAAAGGATATTAAAGAAAAGGGGAATTGGGATTTATTGTAATGTAATGACTGGTTAGAGAGAGAGAGAGAGAGAGAGGAAGTAGGATCTGCTCACGCGGCGAAGATTATGTCCTTTTCCTTTATCGCTCTCTCTCTCTCTGATCTCTGTGTGTGTGAGAGAGAGAGAGAAGTGTTGTGTTGTGTTTGCTGGCAAACGCGTTTTTTCTTTCTTTTTAACTTTTTTGGGATTTTGGGAGTAAATGTAAATGTAAGTATAAAAATTTTCATTTTTGCTTGTCTGAATTTTGGTGCTGGTCGTCGTATTTGGATTTTGGGGTTTGGGAGAGAGAAACAGAGACGGGGGAATTAGGGTTAGGGTTAAAAACTTCAAAAAGGGAGCGTTACTAAGACGACGGAGTTTGACTATTAAATAATGTTTGACCATACGCTTCTCTTCTCTTTTTCTTCTTCTTACAAGCTTCTTCTTTCACCTCTTTCACGTTTTCACCCGGTTTTCGGGTCAAACCCGACTGTTTCTTTAACTACATTCTTTAAGTAAAGATAATGTTTTTTTTTTAAATAAAGATAATGTTTGTTGATTTACCATCAGAATTACTTTTTTTAACCCCCCCCCCCAAAAAAAAAAAGTTGCAAACATCAGCACAATTCAATTTTTTTATATTAGAAATTCAAATTTTTTCATCTTTAAGGTTGAAGATTTAATCTTTCACTCTTACGTTTGTCAATATGAGCATAGTTCAAAGATTAAATATTTATTTCTTTTGTTAAAGTCAAAAGTTCGAATACATGCTTTCACCATTGTTGTGCTAAAGAAAATATTTTCACATTTGTTGATGGATTTTGTTTTGGTTTATTTATTTATGGGGTCTTTTTAACAAATTGTTCAAAAGCTCAAATTTAATTTTCAGACTTTTGTGTCAAATTTCATGTTTTGTTCTTACATATGCAATGATTGGGACATATAAGTCACATTTTTAACAATGTAAGTATGATGATTTTACATAATAATTAATTAAATTTTAATTTTAATTTTAAAACAAACAAACCAACTTGAATATAGCTTCAAGATTACGACATCAGGAATATTTTCTTATAGGTTGAAAATTCAAAAACTCCCACTCTCCACAACTGCAATGGTTGTGTTTTTCAAGGATAAAAAAACACATTAATCTTTAGAAGATTATTATCCAAAATTAAGAATTATAAAAATGGAAGGAAATTGTAATTAATTTTTCAGTTGAGAATTATGTGGATGAAAGCCATCTTAATTAAAGAGAAGGGTCATAAGTTTAATGATGTAGGGCACTTTACTTGAGTAAATTGAAGTTTGAGTGTACACATTTTTGGTCTCCAAAGAAATAACTTCTTCCACCTAAGTTTTAATACCTTTCTTAATCAACCATTATTATCCCCACCAATAATTCCTTACCCCAAAACATTTAATATTGCACCTCAAAATTTTCTATACTATAAGATTTCTTTTCAGTTTAAAAATTCAAAATATTCCACTTTGATTCTGATATTTTTCTTATTCATTAAAATATAAGTTCCTCATGACGATATTCTAGTATTTGTATTTTTCTCCATGACGATTTTGTCACTGCACTTTTTAAAATGCAATACTTTAGTCTTTGAATTGAAAAATGGAATAATAATCTAAAGATTTGTTACTTGACTTGCCATGTATACAATAAGAATTTAATTGATATATTATTAAATATTGGTACGCACAACAACAGAGAATATTTTGTGAAAATACAACATATAAGAGCTGTTTTTAACATTTTCCATTTATGAATTGATGATTGTAGATGTCGATGTGTCAATATTTTGTATTAAAAATCAGAGGAACAGACCTGGAGAGAGAGATTTGGCATTAAAAATATAGATGGAATTTTTTTTTTTTAAAAAAAAAAAAAACTCAAATATACAAGATACCATATTGGTAAATAATTTCTTGAAAAGTTTTACATATTTTTAAATTTCAATGAACCAAATCATGAATTTGTACAAGAAGTGAAATTAAATAACATCAATTAATTGTTTTTTTTCCCGAAAGATTTATCATTAGTTGGGCATTTTTTAAACTGACTTTTTTTCCCTCTTTTTAGTACTGGTTCTTTGGGTTCATGTGTGCATGGTTGTGTATTTGATCTTTGAATTTTAAAAAGTGTCTAATAAGTCTATAAACTTTTAATTTTGAATTTAGTAGGTCCCCAAACTTTAAAAATGTACATCTAATAAGTCTTTGAACTTTCAATTGTGTGTAATAAATCTATGACATGTTTGAAAATTTTTAAAATAAACTAATCTATTAAATATAAAATTTGATTTTATGTCTAATGAGACCTTAAACTTTCAATTTTAGATCTAGTAAATTCGTGATTTTTTTTTTAAATATCGAATGGGTCAATGACCTATTAGACATAAAAAAAAATTCAATAACATATTGGACATAAAATTGAAAGTTTAAATACTTATTAGACACTTTTTAAGTTCAATAACTTATTGGACACAAAATTGAAAATTCATGAATCTATTAGACATAAAAATGGATTTTATGTCTAATGAAACCTTAAACTTTTAATTTTTTTATCTAGTAAATTCGTGATTTTTTTTTAAATATCGAATGGGTCAATGACCTATTAGACATAAAAAAAATTCAATAACATATTGGACATAAAATTGAAAGTTCAAATACTTATTAGACACTTTTTAAGTTCAAGAACTTATTGGACACAAAATTGAAAGTTCATAAACCTATTAGGCATGTTTTAAATTTCAAATACTAAATAGATACAAACATGAAAGTTGAATGATTCAACTTGTAATCTAACCTATATTTTTTTTGTTGGGTTTGAGTATATATAGAGAGAGAGAGAGAGGGAGTTTCAATCACATATAGGGATGAGTGTTCTTAAAAAGATAAACTAACGTGTAGGGATGTGGATTCACCTTTGATTTTGTAATTGACTATATATGTCTTAACCAGTTGAATTATGCTCACATTGACATTTAGTTTGAGTGCATTATTACTAAGTCTATGATAGTTTTTTTTTTTAATGTAGTTTAAAGTATTTTTCTTGATTTTTAGTATTTTAGTTATTAAATCATGTGTGAATGATTCATTGATTCTTGAATAGTTTTTATTAAATTACAGTTAGACATTGCCAACACGAACATAACTTAGCTAGCATAAAGCATGTGGCTTCAACCAAGAGGCCAGTCAGAGGTTCAAATTCCTCCACCCCACATATTATTAAACTAAATAAAATTAGATATTGATTGTATTATATACTTAAATTATAGTTTAATTTAATAAAATTAAAATTTTAATATTTTCTTAGATTAATTAAAAGTTTAATCTTAAATTTACTATAAGAGCTTTTTTTATGAAAATTTAAACTCGGAGAAAAAAGTAGACTCGTGTTGGCTATTCATTGAGTTGAGCATAGATTATGAAGAGAACAAAATCTAAGTTGAATTCAGATTCAAATGACTAAGCTTATCTATTTAGTAAAAAATTACCTTGAAAAGTTGTAGCACGAAAATTTCTCAAGATATAGAAAAGCTTTTTTTATGTAATACATAAAATGAAAATTTATTAATAAATTGAGTTGATAGTAAGACAATAGAAAGTCCGACGGACTCAAAAGGGGTAAGTATTTAACTGTGGAACTATGTTTGTGGCCACTTATCAAAGTTTTTTTTTTTCTCAATTTTTTTTGAGTTTAGCAACCCTTAAGGTAGGAGAATTCGAATCTCTAACCTCTTAGTCGATGATATACATGTCAGTTATTGTTAAGTTATGCTCACTTTGACGATCATCTATCAAATTAAACATAGAAACTAAAAGTCAAAATAAGCTTAGCTTAGCGATAATTGACATGTACTTACGAGTGTTCAAAAGTTTGAATTCTCCACAAAAAATGTTACTGAACTAAAAAAAACAATAGAACACAAAACAATTACAAACTTGAATCTAGATTAAAATATGACCATATGAGTAACTTTGTCTCATTAATTAATAAAATGGTTAAATTACAAGTTTAGTCCATAAACTTTGAGATTTGTATCTATTTGGTCTATAAACTTTTAAAAGTGTCTAATAGGTCTCTAAAATTTTAATTTTGTGTCTAATAGGTCTCTGAATTTTTAATTTTATGTCTAATAAGTCTTTATCAAATTTGAAATTTTTAAAAATTAATTGATCTATTAGATAAAAATATGAAATTTATGTCTAATAAAATCCTAAAATTTTAATTTTATGTCTATTAGACTCGTGAATTTAAAAAAAAAAATTAAAAATCTAAAAACTAAAATTATAATTTTAAATGTTTAGATACTAAATAGATACAAAAATTAAACGTGTAATTTAACTTAAAAAAATTTATCGAAAAACAAAAATGGTAGCGCGGAAATTTACGAAGCCGTAGAAAAGCGTTTGAATGTATAATAATATAAAATGAAACAAAGAAATGTTAATAAATAGAATTGACCGAAAGACGAGGGGAAGTCACGGAGTCGACCAAAGATGACAGAGATGGGTGTCAGATTACGATATCACGTGGGCCCCACCACTGTTTATTATTATTTATTACCAGAAAAAAAAAAAACACTGTTTCTGTTTGTTAAGAAAGAAGAGAAACTGGTCTGTGTGGAATTTAATAAAATTTTTATTTTTATTTCGCAATTAAAATTAACGCAATGATTTATTATTATTGAATTACTGAAATGCCACGTGGTACCAACCGCTGTCGGTGGATCAAATGAACGAAACGTACAATTAATTAGACACGTAGCTTTTTGTTATTTATATTTTAATTTATTCACATTGGAAAAGGTTTTCTTTTTATGTAAAGTTCTGGGTTATTGTAACCTGAATCATTACTGTATCAATGTCACTTCCTTTATTCTCATTTTGCCCCTTTGCTTTTTTTTTTTTAAATTGTACTTCTGGCCCTTCACAATGTTTTAATGTTTTAAAACAAAACAATTCTTTATATCAAAAAGAAAATAATAATAATAATAATAAATAAAACAATTCTTACTCCAAAATAATAATTACAATATAAAACAATTCAATTGATTAAATTTAATTTTTACAATGGAGTTGGTAATAATAGGTTGTTACTTTCTGGTTTAAATATTAATACTTTTAGCTTTAGTTCGATGTATGCACTTTTAAAATATTTATTTTAATTCATGTACTTTCATATGTTTGAACATTTAAAGAGTTTTATTAAGTGTAATGTCATGTTGGAATCGTGATAGAAAGAAAAATGAGATAGAATAGAATATAAATTAACCAAAATTGTCACTTTTTAAGAGTACAACGACCAAAATCAACGTTCTAAAAATACAATGGCTAAAATAGATAAAATTCAGAAGTACAATTACCAAAATAGATGTTTTGAAAGTATAATAACTAAAATAAACAAAAGTTGAAAGTATAAAAACTAAAAGAATACTTTTTTTCTTTAAAAAAATACCTATAATAAACGAGGATAAAAGAGATTCAAACTTAAATTTTACGAGAGAAGAAACCAATACTTGACTACTTAAAACTATGTTCAGGTTAACAACGATATATAACTTTTTTTTAGTTCAAGTAGTTGAGATTTATTAGCCTACGATTTTTCTAAAAAATGTTACCAATATCTTAATCAATTGAACAATATTTATGTTACAATACATAGACTTTTATTTTTTTTAGTATAACAATGGTAGAAGTGGAAGATCAAACTATTAAACTTTGAGAGAGTAATATAGTTCTTATCTATTAAGTTATGTTAGAATTGAAATATAAACTTGTATTTTAAGTCATGTTGGGTTGAGATTGACATGAAGTTTACAATATAAAATTGAACACAAAACAAAAATGTAATTAGGAATAGAAAAATAAAAAGTTAATAGAGAAAAAAGAAAGAATGGAGACGTGGCAAATGGTAATTGGAAGAGGGAAAAAAATGATGAAAGGTTCGCACGTGTAAGGAAGGTAAAAGAATTCACCTTCCAAATGAAATATGGATCTCAATTTTGGTTGCTTTTTTTCAGAGGACGTGACCCCGAAGGAAGCAAAAGCCTCGTACACACTATACAACAATCCATGTGAATTTGCCTCCTTTTTTATTTTCACTTTTCTTCAACATTCAGTCACTTGGAAATCAATGTTCTTTTTTTTTTCTTTTTTCTTTTTTTTTTTTAAATTCAACAACATCTGAGGGTGAGGAGATTCGAACCTATGACTTCTTAGTCATAAGCTCATACTTTATGCCACTTGATATAGATAATAATTACCAATGTTTTTAGACTTATCTTAACCATATGCTTGCATAGTCTTAAGATACTCTCTCATTCGAATGTGGTTTTGGTTTATTCATGTACTCCTCCTGAATTCGGGAGTCACAATCAATGATACTCAATAGAAAGACATTTGGATAAAACAAAATTTAGTTTTAATTTTAACCTATTGAATTTTAAATTTATGAGTATCATTTAACAATGCAATCAATACTCTTTTTTCTCTTTCAAAATAAAGCTTTTTTTTTTGTTTAAAAAAAAAGGTCCATTAATAAATCATCTAAAATTCCAAAAAAAAAAAAAAAAATCCAACATAACAACAAAACGAATAAGTAAAAATAATTCTTTAATCGAGCACCAATACAACTAGACCGAACTAAAACAAGAGACCATGGTTACAACAACTACTAAAGTTAGTTAATGAGCAAGTAGCAATTAAACTAAAAAAAACGAGTACTCAAGTTAGGAATACAATTAAAGGAAATAAAAAAAAAATTAAAAGCCAAATATTGACTAGATTATAAAGTAAAAAAGGAAAATTCCCGCATGATTTATCTATTAGAAGATGAAAAGGGGGATGGGGGTTAAAAAGAGAAATGGAGTAGAATTACAAGGTTGGTTCAGTTTTTTAACCAATCACCGAATGCCACTCATAAAAGTGCTTAAACAGGGGACCACCATTACAATAGAAATAATAATCACAATGATAATCATACTTTCAAAATGCATTAATTAATTTCTTGGATTAGCCATGATGTGATTGGATTAGACCGAGAGACAGGTTTGCCAATGGGAGAAGGCCACGTGTTGGTCTCCGACAAAACGATGGGTTTAGAGGGTTAGAATCAGAAATTTAAGTAGGGCCGTCTTCTATTAGCCTTTGATTTGATTGGAAAAAAATAAAAAATATATTTTAGAACTCGTTCTCAAATTTCTTTACAATAATTTTTGTTTTGTTTTTTTTTAAATATTTGAATTCTTATCTAAACTTCAAAAACAAAAATATATTTTTAAAATTATTTTTTTTTAATTTTCAAATTTTAATTTGAATTTTGAAAATATTTATAAAAAATGGATAACAAAACAAAGAAATCTATGTATAGAAGTAATGTTTATAAACTTAATTTTAAAAAATAAAATACAAAATGGTTATCAAATAAAACTTTAGTCTTTGAATTTCAATAGATTTTAAAATTAGTTTTTATTGTTAGTTTGAGTTAATTTTTATTGAATACATGATGTGAATGTATTTTCAAAATTTGTTGAGCTAATAAAAACTATTTTTTTTTAATGAAAAGTTAAATACAAACTAACAATAATTTTGACATTTTAGAAAGACATGAACTAAAATAGAATAAGTTTAAAATATACTTTAACAAAAAAAAAAAAAAAGGTTAGAGTGAGAGTGGGCGTAGGGAAGCGTAGCCCCGGGAAGACTAAAGAGTGAGTGAAGGATTTTGAAGACAGCTGTGAGGGTAGAGTTGTTTTTGTTTTGGTGTTGCTTGGGTGGAAAGTGAAATTGAAAACAAATGGAATTATAGAGAGAGAAAGAGTTTTGTAGAGAGAGAAAGTAAGGGCTGGGGTTTGATTGAAAGTATGGCAGACAACAGAAACAGCCCCATGTGTTTGATTGAGGATTCCAGCCTTGCGCCACCACCAATCTCTCTCTCTCTCTCTACAAATCTCTTTTTTCTTTCCACATTTTTTTATGGTATCTATTTCTTAGATATCTACAACCTTTTATAATCATTTTATTTTTTATTTTTTAGATTAAAATACTATTTTAGTCCATATATTTTGAGCTTTATTCTATTTTGGTCCATATACTTTAAATGTCCAATTTTAGTATTTGTACTTTTAATAAAACTTAAAATTAGTCCATACTATTAGTTTATGGTTATTTTTTCTTAAAAAAAATTAATGTCTATTAACTTTTCCTATAAATTTGGAAGTATATTGACATAATATTTTTTCTTGTATTAAAATTATTATTATTATTATTTAACCAATTTTGATAAAAAAAAAATAACTTCAAACTTGTCATAGGGACCAATTTTAAGCTTTATTTACAGTACATAAACTAAAACTGGACATTTGAAAGTACAGAGACCAAAATAGAACAAAGTTCAAAGTACATGGACCAAAATGGTATTTTAACCTATTTTTTTTATTATTTCTTTACAATAAATTTCATATTTATTTAGAAAACATTTGAATTCTTAACCAAATTTTGTTCTTGAAAACTATTTTTTTTAGTTTTTAAAATTTAGTTTGATTTTTGAAAATATATGTAACATGTAGATAACAAAACAAAAAAGTTCATAAGTGGAAGTTGTACTTATAAACTTAATTTTCAAAAACTAAATGGTTAACCAATAGGGTTTTAATGCGATTTTTTTATTCCATGTTCCTACGCTAATGTCCTTTCCAATCCAACATTTTTTTGGGGAGGTTACTTGTCAATTTTAGGATAGTTTCTGCATGTCTCGATTAATTTTATAAAAGATTAAACAACAAATTTAATTCTTCAACTTTTACTTTTAGGTTTATGGTTATTTGGTGCCTCCACTTTAAAAAATGTCTAATAAATATCTAAACTTTTAATTTTGTATTCAATAAATCTTTGATGTTTCAATGTTGTATCTAATAGATTTTTAACCTATTTGAGATTTTTAAAAATTCATGCACCTACTAGACAAAATTAAAATTTAAGTTGTAGACATATCCATTAATTTTTTAAAATTCATGTAAATGACCTATTAGACACAAAATTGAAAATTTAGGAACCAATTAGACATTTTTTAAAGTTCAAGGACTTTTTAGACACAAACTTGAAAGTTCAAGAACCAAACTTGTAATTTAATCTTTTATAAGACAATGGTTTGAGGGTGGCAGATCCAGAAATTTATGTGAGGGGGGCTTGATATATTTTGATATTAGTACTAATTCAAAATTTTATGTCATGGCTTTTTCAAAAAAAAAACATAATTTTATGTTGGGGCCTTGATATATTTTGATATTAGTTTGTCCAATAGAAAATATGATTGATCTTTTTTTATATAAATATATATAAAAAATGAAACTTGAAATAATAATTATAATATTTTTTATAATAGTTATAGTTTCTTATAGAATTATTTATTTAAAAATAATTTACTAACATTTAAAAATGTATTTTAAAAATATTTTATATTTTGTAAGTGGTAAATACTTTATAGGTAGATTTTTTTAAAAAAGGAAATGTGACTTACCATTCAAATATATAAGAAATAAAGATTTAAATTATTTATTTTTGATTAAAAGAACAATTTTCTATATATTTTTAAATAAAAGAAAAATAGTGCACAAATCCACAATAATATATATATAATTCGCAAACAAATATTGCGTTCTCCAAAGGTCAAACCCAAGAGGCAAGGGGCTAGAAGGTTCTCACACCACCGAGACAACACAACTTTATGCTACTAAGTTTGAATTATAATATACTAATAGAATTATTTATAAAGTTTAGGGGGGGCTCGAGCCCCCCTGAGCCTACTGTAGATTCGTCGGTGTTGAGCCTATATCAATTTTAACTATACATTTTAATATTTTAAGGAGGTAACCGCCAACGGGCAGAGAGATTTGAATATATGACCTCTTGTTCGATAGTAGATGTCTAAATTAATCGAGTTATGCATAAGTTGGCAGTCTATAAAGTGTTTTAAGTTGACTGCTAGTTTGACCATTATTAGAATATGGAGTGGCAACTAATATGGCTTCACTTATCTATTAGTAATTTTATATTAACTATTTTCTTCCTATTTACCACGCTCTTTCAAATATAGGGGTGGTGGAGCGAAGAAAAAAGGAGTGACAATTCCCCCTCCCTCCCTACTCTCGTAAATTGTTGTAGATGAAAAAATATATGAATTAATATTTTAAAGTTTTCTTTCTATATATTTTGCTCTTCTTCTAAATGTTCATAATCTATATATTTTGCTCTTCTTCTAAATGTTCATAATTAATTAAAAAATGTATGTATAAAAAGTTAGAATGTAAAATTTTATCATTCTATACGAAAATTTGTAGAGTTCTACCTCGCATTTGGTCTTCCTTATGTCCTTTCCTCAGATTGTCAACTAGGTTTAGGGCAGTATACAAAAAGGGTTTAGAGGGAGGACAAAGTCTGTCCCTCACTCAATTATCCATAAGAAAAAAGGTGAAAGAGAGTGGAGGAGGGGACAACCAGGTAACATAGGGGGCAAAACAACAATTTATTAAGATGAGTGGTCCTCAAACTTTCATGAAAGTAACAATTTAGTCTCTAAATTTTAGTATGTAACGATTTAGCTAGTCATTGTACTTTTAAATTTATAACGATTTAATCCCTAAATTTTAGTTTATAACAATTTAATCCTTTTACTTTAAAATTTGTAACAATTTAGTCTCTATTGTGAAGAATATTGTTAAGATTTAATGAGGCTTTTTACATATGTAGTTCGACAAATTTATTAGAGATCAAATGTGTTTATAAATTACAAAGAGCAAGTTCGTTACATAATAAAACTTGAAAATTAATTTTCATGAGATTTTTTTTATGGTAGGAATTTAATTAAATTGTTACAAAATTTAAAGTTTAGAGACTAAATTGAGGAATAATTTTTTTTTCAACCAGTTTCTTTTACTAATGAAAATATTTAAAACTATTTTTTATATCACATAAACGTGAAATTTAATAGAAAATAATATGAATTATTTAAAAACACACACATACAACACCACGCTATTATTTAAACACACCATAGTTTGGTGATAGTCAAAACACCCGAAGAACTAAAAATGAGTAATTCTTCTTAAATTATTGTGGCTAAATTATCAATTTTGAAATTACAACGACCAAAATCAAAACCTACCTAAGCTACAAATAGTAAAAGTGTATTGGTCCAATTTAACATTATTTTTGTTTATTATGTTGTTGGTGTATTTCAATAGATTAAATGTTAAATTACAAGTTTAGTTCTTGAATTCGTGTCCATTTGGTCCATAAACTTTCAATTTTGTATCTAATAGGTCATTGACATATTCGAAATTTTAAAAATTAACTAATCTATTAGATATACAATAAGTTTTTGTCTAATAGGATCCTTAACTTCCAATTTTGTGTCTAGTAGGTCGGTGAATTTTAAAAAACGTCAAATAGGTCAAAGACCTATTAGATACAAAATTGAAAATTTAGGGACCTATTAGACACACAATTGAAAGTTTAAAGACATATTAGATACTTTTTAAAGTTCATAGACCAAATAGATACAAATATGAATGTTCGGGGATCTATTAGACACTTTTTAAAGTTCAGGTACCAAATAGATACAAACTTAAAAATTTAGGGATTAAACTTGTAATTTAATCTAGATTAAATAAACCATTTTCATTTTTTTTTCTCTGCAAAAATTTTCAATTTTATTCCCAAGCTTTCAATCAAATTGTTGATTAATAATGTTCCTAGAATTGAATAATGGAATAGTGATATAACTTTTGAAATATCTTTTTCATAATAACATCTTGTCAGTTTTTCCTTTTAATTAATTAGTGGGGTGTGAAAGTGTCCTACAGGCTACATTAATATCTTACCATGTTCATTCGGATATGATAAATGAGAGGTGGTAATTTAATCTTCATAAAATGCCCACTCATATAAAATAATATATTTTAAAAATATATCATCATCACTTTATTATTCAATTGCAATCAAGTTTAAAATGTCGACGTCGACGGAAATATCGAAGTCTCAATTTTATGGAAATGTCGATGGAAATATTGATAAAATGTCGATTTCGATGAATATTTCTGAAAACATTTTAAAAATAAAAAATTCAAAAAAAATATTTAAATTAATAAATAAAACATTTTACACTTTTTAAATGAGTTAAAATTCTTGTTACAATATTATATTCACATTAAGTCATGATATTAAATTTCCGTCGACATGTCGACATTTCCATTGATATTTTCACATGTCCATGAGTTCGACATCGACATAAGGAGGGAATCGACACTTTCACTATACCGTACAAAATTGATCAAATATTAAAAAAAATAGCAAGAAAATGTTACTTAATGTGAATATAATATTGTAACAAGTATTCTAACTCATTTAAAAAGTGTAAAATGTTCATTTATTAATTTAAATATTTTTTTTGAATTTTTTTGTTTTTAAAATTTTTCCAGAAATATCCATCGACATTGACATTTTATCGATATTTCCATCGAAATTTCCATAAAATTGAGACTTCGACATTTCCATCGACATCGACATTTTAAACCTTTAAGTTACATTTTCTTGCTATTTTTTTTAATATTTCATCAATTTTATACGGTATAATGGAAATGTCGATTTCTCCCTTATGTCGATGTCAAACTCATGGGCATGTGAAAATGTCGATGGAAATGTCGACATGTCGACAAAAATTTAATACCATGATTGCAACCGCTTTTTAAGGCTTTAGTTGAAATTTTGAAGGTTTAATTTTCATTTTGGCTCTTAATTAACTTTTAAATTGTTCATTGAATTTAAACTCTTTATTCTCATTTTGGTCCTTAATTTTTCAAATGTTATTTTAGTCTTTGAACTTTAAAAAAAAAAAAAAAAAAAACAATCATTTTGCTCATACATTTATTTTGTTGTTAACAAATGTACAACCCGACTTAAATATGTGTATTAATATGTTAATGTGAAAATGTATTAAGATCACCATAGGTTGAAAAATGTATTGAGTAAGTAAATATTAGTTCACAAAATAATAAGAAGAATATAGTCATTTTTTTAATGTTAGGATATTAAAATAGGTGTTATGAAAATCCAACATCAAAATATAGATAAACTTGAAATTATAAAAATTAAAATAGTTTGAATTATTTGTTAAATACAAAAGACTAAATAGAAGCTTGCAGTGAAACAAGAGAAACAAAATACAAAAAGTACGTCCCCTACCTTGAGTTGCATGCTTATAAAGTCGTCATTTATTTTATTTGCTTTTAAGTCTATAACATGTTTTCTCGAATGTTTTCGAATGTTTTCTAAATTTTATCTCTAACAACGTTTTCTATAAAAGGTGGATAAAGGTTGCAAGTTAGTCTTGCTGTGTCCTTGACAGTCTTAGTTCAAGTTGGTTGTGGGTTAGAGCAAGTGTCGTACAAACGCCTTGTAAAATTCGTTAAAGTACAACTAGAACTGTTACTTTAGAGAGATCAATCGATATGTTTAATCCCATTAATGTTTAGCTAACCTAAGCATAGTTTAAGTGGTTATGACATATATCATCGATTAAGAGGTTAGATGTTCGAATCCCTCTACTCGATATGTTGCTGAACTAAAAAAAATGCACATTAATGCTTGTTGATTTTTTAAATAATAATGCTTATTGATTTTTATTAATTGGCTTTTTAAATAAATTAATTAGTTTTATCTATTTAGATTACAATAAAGCTCAACCTTTGCTCTAAGTTCACAAGAACAAACCCTTTTCCAAAAAAAAAAAAAAAGAAAAATCATAATATCAAACTTAGATTATTCAGTTATAATTAATTGAGAAATTAAAGCATTAGGCAACTACCTCATTAAAAGACAACCAGAAACCATTTTATATCTCATTAACCATTAAAAGCCTAACAATACACATATATATGCAACAATTTTATACTTTTATCCTTTTTGGAAAAAGAAAAAACAATTTTATACTTTTATCTTTAAATTGTAAGGTCTGATTTTGATCATTAAATTTTTAAAAAATTCACAAAATTCTTATATGGGCGAAATAATTATTTATTAATTTATAATTGTGAAAGGAAGAATATTGTTTTTTGATCAAAGAAATGGTTGTTCTAAAGTTTAGTAATTTAAAAATAAAAAATCAAAATTTTAAATAAATAATTATTTAAATTATTTAAATAAACTTTACTATATATATATATCCTAAAAAACAAAAGGGTTATTTTTTAGATGAGCTGATATACTCCTCGACTTCCGTGCGCAAGCCTTGGATAGTTGCATGTCACCTTTATGTACAATTCAACTTTACGTTTAAAATACATTGATTTTCAAATGTGAAGAATTAACCGCATCAAAATTCATCGCAAAATTTATTTTTCTACTTGTTCAAAAAAAAAAAAAAAAAACCTGCCTTTCTTTCTCTCTCTCTATACTTTTTTATTTTATTTTTTTTGGGTAGAATTTGAGATATATTAAGATTTAGTTAGGAGAGTATTTCCTTAACATACATGTTAAGTTTATGTTATAATTAAATCAAATCTATAGTTTAAATTATTTTTGTTTGTTTGTTTTGTTTTTACATTTCTAACCAGGAAACCAAAGTGAGTATAGCTCAACGGTAATTGACATGTACCCAATTAAGAGGTTAGACGTTTGAATCTTCTCACCTTAAATGTTGTTGAACTCAAAAAAAAAAAAAAAAAAATCCAAACTAAGGGAAAAAGAAGCCAACTAAAAAACTAATGAAATCGACCAAACCGATTTTGTTTAGTATAGAACTATAATTTTCAATTGTCTTGATTTTCAATAGTATAGAACTAAATAGTCCATCGATCTCATTTGGATAAATTTTGGTAGTGTGATAATTGAGTTTGTTGTTTATCGAATTGGTTTGACTTAAATTTCAAAAGTTTGTTTTTAGTACTAGTTTTTACTTTTTGTTAAATCGATGTGAACTAACATCAATTTTAGACAAAAATCAACCCAAACCAAACGGCTTCCACCCTTACTCTACACCTTCAAAATAACTTTAGTACCAACAATACTAAAATTTTTATTTAAAATTTAAGAATTTTCAGTTCTCATTTCCAATAAATAAATATAGGGTTGAGTGAGTATAACCACCACCTAAAGTTAGAGAGTGAAAAAGTCCAAAACACATGAAGATGAAGTTGAGTGAGAGAGAGAGAGAGAGAAAGAGAGTATAATCACATCAATAATGATGAGTTGGTGAAACTTGAAAGCCAGAAGAAGACATAAGAAATGATGTCAAATGAAGAAGAAATTTTTCAGTGAAATTATGATGAAAAATTATTGAATTTGGAAGGCAGGTCCAACAACTGACTTCTGTTCAAGACAATCTTATTTACTTTTGTCAGTGCAAGACAATGCCACTTCTTGTAAATTTGGTACACCAAATTTTGGGAATCAACTATGTTTTTTTTTGCCTTTGTAATGAATATGCTTTTGCATTTTCTTCCATTTTGAGGGGAAAACAATTGTCTTCCCTTTGCTGATTGTCTCTTTCTCAATTCTTTACCAGATGATCTGATTGTTGGTTGGGTTCTGAGACTGATAAAAGGAATAAAACTTCAATTCTAAGGGTCAATGAATGAGCATTGCAAAAACGTCGTTTAATTTACAAATTACGGTTTCATAATCGGAGCTTGAAATTGGAATGGACAACAACTAACTTTATGAGCTTAGTTGAAACTCATCAAAGACAAGTTTGAAATATAAAGAGGCTTTGGATCAGTCAAAAACCAACCAGAGATTATATTTGGTTTATGATTGGTATTCTTCAGAACCTGAAACAAGTATACAAGAGATCCATGTAAATGCCAAAGCTACAATTTGCATTTGTTTCAAATCAAGAAATCTACACATGAATTTTCAGAGAATGGAAAACAGGTATTCAACTAATTCACTTGAAATTATCAGTTTTGAGATTGAACTTTCAACACCATATGGTCCAAAAGGATTCGTAATCCACCAGGGGAAAACTCTATACAATGCAGGCTGCCCACGGAGTGCATGTGACACGACTGTGTCGGTGAAGGTTAGACCAATACATTAGGGGGTAGGAGTTGTTATAAATCTAGGCCTCAAATACATCTAAATATCTTTATGTCAAAGCCTAGCTGATCTTGTACAGCTAAGACTTGTAGAGTAAACAGAATTCAACTTTGAGACCCAAAGCAATACGAAACAACTTTTCAACCAAGTTATTCAACTCTATCAAGCAACTTCATTAAGTTAAAGACCCAAAATTATGAATTATTGTGCTGGTAAGAACTCTTATTGTTGGACTAGGATCAAACAGTCTATGTCAATTTGATATTGATTGACAAATTAATATTCACCAGCATTATCATGATTCTTAAACACCACAAGATTCAAACTCTAATAATTCAAGATAGGAATAACTGCATTAAATTGTATCAAGAAGTGAAGAATTTAAATACCTCAGAGCATAATGTGCATTAATATGTCAGGGAAATTCATGTTCTTCTTCCTCTCACGTCTTCCAAACCCGAATCGTCCCATCTACCGAGGCAGTTATCATACATTTATCTTTCGGGTGGTAACTCACACTTGTCACCTGTGAACAGGAAAGAAGCATCTGTAAATATCTGTATTTTAGAATCATCACCCGCCTTAATTTCCATCTTGTTTTACATGAATATTTAGATAACATTTTTTTCTTTAAAAAAAAACTTTGTGAAAGAGAATGCATTATGATTGCATACAATTTCAAAAATATCCTTGATATTTTCAACAAAGACAATACCCTCAATGTACTGCACTATACTCTAAATTCAATTTATTTTCTATGCTAATTAATTCATACCAATTTAATATTTTATTATAAATTACATATTTAATTATAAAGTAAACAATATATTCATTTAGTTTATTTTTTACCATAACAATTTAACTTAATTAAAATTTTTAGATGATCAATGTTAATTATATTTTAGTTTAATCACACTTTAATTAGTATGAGATTAATAGTAAATTGAGATATTATATAATTTAATTGAAATTTATTTTAGATATAAATGTAGTGTACAAATACAAGTTAATTTCATATAGTTAACATTAACTTATTTCTAGTTATTTTTAACATAAAATTGAAAGTGAGGAATAAAGAGAACTAATGAAAAAAATATAAAGAAAAATGAACGATAAAAATGTTATAAGATGATAATCTCTAAATGTCCTCTGCATAGGTATCCTACATTCCTAAAAGACAAATGGAATTAGGGGGTGGTCAGAAGGTTTCAATACTCTATTGGTTCAAAGGAATCTACTATAAATCTAATTCATCCTCCATGTGAAGGAACATTCATTTTTCCACGCAACTTTTCATCCCACGATTTGAACTTTCGAGAGAAACACTCATGGGTTGATCAACCACCCTTCATTTTTAACTAAAAACTGAGCTAATCTTATTCAGGACGCTTTAACAAATGCTTTTTATCCATTTGGTAAGGGTTAAAATGATTTTTTTTGCTGCTGAAACTGAAGAGATTCATCATGAAAACACCTCCTAGTGATTGCAATCACCTTTTTCCAATGAATTATGCTTAACATCCCAGGTGGTGTTTCACTCAGAAACTAAACTTGTGTTAGTTGGGTTAAGAAACCTAGCCTATGTTTGATTATGGGTTTGCTTATGTGTTTTCTTATCTCACGCTTTTCAACCATTTAAAAGAATAATATTGTTCGATTTAAATCCTTGTTACTTCTGCAAAATTGCCTCTTTTATTTGTGATCTTCTGTACCCAAACAAAACTGTCCTCATATGGTGACTACTATCTGAAGAACTTGTTAGCACGCCAAGCAACGACCATAGACTCCACTAATAACTCATCTGATTGGCAAACTTTCTTTCCAATAAAACAATCCTTTTCCTTTTGTTAGCTTTTTCAAAATTGATCACAAATGAAATGGTGCATACTTTTGAAGGAAAGGACGGGACACCACCCCGTTAATGTTAGGCCCTATCAACATTACTCACAGGTGTAGAAGAATGAAATCGAATGCCTGGTAGGAGAGATGTAAGTGGAATCATTCAACGAAGCAGGAGCTCAATTTCCAGCCCATTCTACTCATCCAAAAAAGAGAAAAAAAAAATTGATAAAGCTGGTGATTTATATACAGATTATAGCACTCTCAACAAGGAAATCATTCCATACAAGTTTCCGATCTCTGTCATAGATGAATTGCTTGATGAATTAAGCAGGACCACCATTACTAAAAGCGGGATTTGAAGTCTAAGATATCAGTAAATATGGGTTAAGCTAGAGGATGTTTTCAAGACAGCATTTTGCATATTACAAGTTCTTGGTGATAGCTGTGGGCTTAACCAATGCCCCCTCCACATTCTAAGTCTTGATGAATGAGATATTTAAACCCTTAGGACGTTTGTAGGGGTCTGTTTGTAGGGTTCTTTTTTATGACTTGCAAATATAATAGCTTAACCTTGAGCGAAGATAATTTTTTTTTATAAGAACTTGAGAAAGATATATTCACAAAAAACACGAAAGAATAGCCTAAAGGCAAAGGGGTAGAGAGAAACCCATCCCAAATCACCCTCCTCTAAAGGAAAGTCTTCCAGTTGTTTGTTTATAATCATGGAAAGACTATAATTACAAAAGACTTTTGTGTGATTTGTGTACCACCCAGAAACATTTGGTTGCACATTAATATAAAAAGAATCAAAAGACGAAAACTTTGTTAGGTACCCAAATACAGAAGACACAAGAAACTAATATTGCAATATCAAAGAAAAATTACAATATAACAATAGCCTTTGGAGAGGGCTATCTCTCTCCCAAATCTCACAATGGACTATTCCACTAAAATGATCGACACCCTCTAAAGTCCCTAACTCCCTCTATTTATAACCAAGGCACCCCCTAACTAATTACCAGAGTGCCCTTACTACTATTCTACTAATCTTCCCAACATACCCTTTACTAAGTACTCACAAACTTATCTTCAAAAGTCTTTAGGTTTATCTCTCTAAAGGTTCCACAAAAGAGTCTGAGTAGCACAACACCAAACAATCTTCCCTTCTCCTTTAAAGCACCAACCATCTAATACTTTTTTTTACGTCAATGAGTGTTTGGGCCAGCTTGCACGTACCTGGACTAATCTCACCGGACAACCGCCTAACCCTACAACATTTGGTTGGCAAGGAAGCGCGTAGGATATTAAATCCTAGGTAGGTGGCCACCCTGGATTGAGCCCATCTAATACTTCCAAAAGTCCATCATCAATCCTTCTACGCAAACAATAGGGAACCCTAAACTCCTTGAAATTGACCGCCCACCCTTTTGCAACAAGCAAACAATGGAGAAAAGATGAACTCCTCATTTCTTAGGCAAAGGCAGCACACTGAAGGGGAAATTGCCCACTTGGGGGCTTTTCTTTGTAATCTCTCATAGGTATTGTATTTAAACTTCTACAAGCCACCAACCACAAAAAACCTTAATCATTTTTGGCACTTTGCTCCTCCAAATTCCTTGTATTTGATGCTGGCTCACCTTCAGAACTTTCTTGAACAGCCTAGGTTCCTGAAGGCTCAAGCTTCCACTTCACTTCATCCTTGCTATCATATAAGTTAGCAGAATTTAGAGCATGAATTAGGTTGGTCCAGCTCTCTAACTCTTTATCGAACAGGCCCCTTCTCAGCCCAAGGTCCCAAGCTTGCTGATCCTTGCACCTTCAGCAAACATACTATGCACTTAGCTTACATAGAGACACAGAATTTATGCGGTGATGCCTTCAATCAATTCAAAGTCAAGTCTTCTACCGAGTGTTTTCAATCATGGCAGGTGCTTGTATTGGTGCATTCAAGTAAATTTTATCCAGCTTCTCCAATATGCAGATGGCAGGTTGATTGGGAGATCTTGGTGCCAGTACCAAGAAGAAAACTTGTTCGTGATTTCAGCCCACCGACAATTTTATTGTTATACCCGTGTGCATTCAAGAAAACTTGTTCGTTTTTTTTTTTTTTTTTTTTTTTGGGGGGGGGGGGGGGGGGGGGGGGTGTTTCTATACATACATACCTAGCAAAAAACAAAGTCGATCGACCAAACAATTTGCACCCTTTAGATAGACGCATTAAACCTAACAAGCAACTGCACCTCATCCCAATAATTTTTGTAATTGTGCACTAGGTCTTATTATTTTGATTGGAGGCTCTTTTTGTATAGCTAGTTGTTCGACTTCTCTTGGTGGGCTGTCCTTTTGTATGTCCTTTTGTTTCTTATGATTTTTTTTTTATGTCCTTTTGTATTCTTTCATTGTATCTCAATGAAAACTTAGTTTCTCATTAGAAAAAAAAGTGTGCACATATGACACATACACCGCATAGTTGATGGTGGTAACAAGCATAGTTGAAGCTAAGCATAAGTGTGCATAAGTTGCAGTTTGAGAGATTTGCAGGTGTATGTGTTGTATATATCGACTACCTATAATTTATGCAAAAAAAAGCTGTTTTAGTGTCAAATCACACCATTAATTACGAAGTTCATCTAATGCCTCTCAGAACATTGTTAAAGCTCAGATAAAAAGTTTAGAATGATAACTATGCCAGGCATATGCATCTTTTTTAATCTAAGCACTTTATCATTAACACCAAAATATCTGAGAGAGAGAGAAAGTCACTACAATAATGCATTAACCTGGATCACATAAAACTGAGTAGGTGAAGGAATAAAGACTTACAACAGAGGAATGAGCTCGAAACTTGGAGACAATAGATGCATCTACTAAATCCCAGAAATAAATGAATCCATCCTCAGATCCGCCAGTTACATGTGCATCAGAGTTGGTAAGGCAGCAATCCAGCTTGTAAGACTGTAATGAAAATACCAGAGCTATACTAACTTATAAAGTACAAAAGTCAAGAATAAAAAATAAACGAGTATGGCATTGCCAAGATTCAAATCATGCTAACCTTACAAATATGACCGTTATATTCTTGTAATAGCTCGCCAGAAGACCTTATAACACAAAAAGAAAGTTTAAGAGTTTTGAAAATTAATAAAAACACATATGAAGAACCATTTAAAATTATTCTAAAAGTTACCTGTCCAATAGACGGAGAGTAGAATCTAAGCAACTAGCTAATATGCAATTGGCGTCGTTGGACATGGAGATACAATTTACAGGCTGCCCCAAGTTATCTGATATTTCTCTATTTGTAGAAAAGACGAGTTGTCATTAGCGAATGCAAGGGGCATCTCATCTTTGCATAGTTTAATAACTTATTTTCAAAACCAATTTATTTCTTGGACAAGAAACAATGTATTAAACCAAAATCATATATGAAAGGAAGTGGGACAAAAAGATATCGTTCACCAGTGCACACAGTCAAATTATTAAACAAGACTTTGTGAGGGAATCAGAAAGAACAAAACTACCTGATTTTAATAAATCATTCAGCTGGAATTTTGGTTTGTAAGAGAAGCAGAAAAAGCTCAAATAATCTTCATTGGAAAACTGATGAAATATTGTCATAACAATTGCAATCTAATTAAAATATTTATGCTTGCGCAGTTTTTCCCCCCTACATGACTACATACCTGCCAATTCGCATATCAAATGTTCGAACAGTGCCATCAACACTGCCTCCAATAATTTCACTTTTTGTTAAGCAAACAGACGTTACACTGTCTGAAAATGTATCAATTATCTGAAGAACAAGCAAATCAGATAAACAATCAGCTAGATTGACAGCTAATGGAACTTTTTAATGAGTGAACTAAGAAGTAAAAATCAAAACCTGAATTGGCTCAGTGCTGTGAGATCTGCAATCCCAAGCACGCAATGATTGATCATAGCCTGCTGAGACTACGACAGAAGCATACTCATTAAATTTCACAGCATTCACCTAAAATAGAAAAATGTAGATAATTATAAGATTACAAGATATGAAATCAAATAAGATGAATTTAATTCTTCCAAAGGCATTTCAAATACAATAAAGAAGAAAAAAAATTATGAAGGACTTGAATTTTTCAATTACTTTTTATTAGCAGAAAAGTTACATGGTTTGACAATTGAACTTGAAATCATAAAATTGAAAGAATAAATACATATCATTGGAGAAGCAGCGAACCTCGCCATCATGGCCTCGGAATTTTCGAATGACGCGACCTGTAGATACATCCCAATAGAAGACTTGCCGATCACCACCGCACGAACATAACTTGGAGTTGTCTCTAAAGCAAATAAGGGAGCACATATAACAGAGATTAGCTGCAGTGCAACAGCGCCCTAAAATTGAAATCTGAGGAACTCTCTAATCTAAAAATGGCCAAATTATACAAAGGGGAAGAAGATAGAGGAATTACGAGGTGACATGGACGTCACGGACTTCACGGCCATGTGATTTGTAGGTCTTGATGTGAATACCACGGTGAGGATTCCAGAGGCGAATTGTGCGATCCTTGCCACAGCTGAGGCAATAATTGCCATCAGCATTGAACCTGGCAGCTAGAACTCCACCTTCATGCCCCTTGAGGACATTAGCCTCCTTGGTGGGTAATTCTGATACACTCATTTCTTTTTCTCTGGCTTTAGAGTCTGCTTCTTTCAATGGGAATCATTAACAGATGCTGCCGGTGTACTGAAACTAAACTACCAACAAGGAAAAGACAAGAAATAATATACTGAATAGAGTGAAAATGACCTAAAGAGACTAAATTCTATAACAAGTTAATAGAAGACTTCGGCTATCAGATCAAATAAGAAATTACACATGGCTTTAGATTAATAAATATGACTTCCAATTTAAAATTAAGATCCAAAGATGAATAACCAAAAGATCTACCTCGAAAAACAAGAAAAATTTTCTAGAGTAACAAATGACTAAGAAAAATCTACATCAATGAACAAAGAAAACTAAAGAAAGAACTTTTAGATTGATTGATATCACGTTTTGTCTAAGATGGGTTGGTTTTCCTTTAGTGGTATTTCTATGATTATTTATTTTTTTTGGGATAAAAGTTCAGAATGCAAAACTCATAAGTTCTTGGTTGCTATATTTGTTGTGAGCTCTTATCCATCTTATCATTAAAAAGGTAAATCAAATTTGTCATGCTTGCTTCAGCCTTTATCATATACAAAATTCATGGATAAAAAGCGTGGATTCCATAAACAAGGGAAACAACATTAGCATAAAACATCAGCTCAATTGCATTGACCAAGGATTGGCTCTACGAAAATGTTTTGACTTACCATTGAGCAAAAAAGTACTCTACAGCTTTATCATTTATAGAGAATTCCAGACATTATAAACCAATTGACACTTTTCCCTCCTCTCTAAACAGGAGAAAAAAAAAAAAAGAACAGAGTACTAAGATACATTTCAAGAGCCTTAGTGAGAAAACAAAGAAAGTAGAAGCCCTAGAAATTGTCCCGAGAAGCCGAGGGAGAAATTGAAGAAAAAGATAAACCCGAAACTACAAATACGAAGTAGCCGAAGCCTCTATTATATTTATAACTTCTCATCCACATTTTCATGCAATCGAAAAAACCAGAGGCCCACCCCTCAGGTTTACATCCAAATATCCTTCTTCTTCCTCAAAATGAAACCCACAAAATTCTTGACAAGCAAAGAGGGCGCTAGCTATTGAACCTGATAACAACGGGAGAGTATTTCAATGGCATTGGCTTCGATCCCGGCAGCTCGGTTTGGAGGGTATTGTTTTTCTCGTCAAACGGTTGGAAATGACCTAAATACACAAACTTTATCAACACTTTTTTAAACTTAAAAAAAAAAAAAAAAAAAAAAAAAAAAAAAAAAAAAAAAAAAAAACTTTTTTGAGGAGTAAATTATTTATTTATTTTTTGAGTTAAATAATAAATGGAAGATTTGAACCATGATCTCTTAGTCAGAAATACATATTTTGTACTAGTTGATACTTTATGTCAGTTGAATTGTGCTCTCGTTGACTTAATGAGTAAAATTTTGTTTGTTGTACTAGTTGATACTTTATGCCAGTTGAGTTGTGCTCTTGCTGACTTGATGAGTAAAATTTTGTCCGTGCGATTGAGTTAAAAAAACATCAATGACCAAAATTTCTCTTCACATTCTCACATCTTTGTCTTCTTCTTTCTCTCCTTCGTGTTTTTTTCCTTCTCCCTCTCCTCACTTATCCCACCATAGCTTGAGCATTGACAACCCATCTTCAACGCTTTTGTCGTCGTTTATCTACAATAAATTATGGTCATCTTTGGGTAGAAGGATCGAACCAACTACATTCCAACACCTAGATCTTGAAAAGTTACACGAATTTTTTTTTACAAAAACCATCCAATTTAGTCAATTGAGCTCAAAGTTATGGCCCATCAAATTTTAAATTAGATTATTTCGACTTCGGAGGCATTAAAATTCAAGATTCCTTTAAATTTTTGCTTGGTTTATCAGCATGGTTGGAAAAAACACGAAAAAACGTATAAAAACGAGTGGCTATTTAGGCAAAACGAATTTATATAAAGGAAGATATGACCAAAATACGATCACACACTACGATTGTGACTTTAGTTTTTGGTTTTCGAAAATTGTGCTTGTTTTCTAATCATTTTTCTATAATGGGTTTCATCTTTCTTAAGAAATACATTTGAATTCTTAGCCAAATTCTAAAAACAAACACAAGTTTTTGAAAACTTGTTTTAGTTTTCAAAATTTGGGTTGATTTTTGAAAATATATGTAAAAAGTAGATAACAAAACAATAAAACTCATAGGTAGAAGTAGTATTTATAGAATTAATTTTAATAAACCAAATGGTTATCAAAACTGAGTTGAAATTGTTATCAAATGGAAGGACAATTTTCCTCTATATCAGACCACGGAAGAAAAAGAAAAAATGCTGCTATGCTATTCAGCCATTTTTTTTTAATGGTTGTTACTTTTTTTTTTTTTTTTTTAAGAGTAATGGTTGTTACTTAAAAGTTGTAATAAGATTTTTACTTGGTGAATTATGGTAGGTTTGTTAAAGAATCGAATTCACTAAACAACACGGTTTAAAAGCTACACTCTTATTAAAGCATAAATAAAGTTGAATGTCAATGGCTCAATATTCAATCTAAGTTTTGTTTTCATTTTTAATTGGCATACTTGTAACTTGTAAGTTTGGGTTGAAAATAGTATGTTGTAATTAGATAGCATAGAGAGTGAATTTATTTGGCAATCGAATTTGGCCTATTTTCTAGGCAATGGGATGATTATTATGATGAATAGACATGTTCTTATTTGTGTTGATTTGTCGGTGTAAAAATAAAATATTTTTTTAAGCTTCTTAGAAGAAATGTAAAGTGTACCCAAAAGTATCTAATACTATGTACATGTGGAGCGTACCATTTTGTGACTAATATATATCTTTTTTTTTTTTTTTTTTTTATTGAGTTCAACTTTAAACTAAATCAGAATAGATTATGGAAGGTGCTTCTATTACAAAGATTGGTCGTTGCTCGAGTCCTCTAGTTGCTAACCTAATCGCGATTAGGGAAGGTGTTTCCATGGCAAAGGAGATCGGGCTAAAGAAAATTGTTGTAGAATCAGATTACATGCAAGCTATTAATTTGCTGAGAAAGTTTGTGGTGTGTAAGAATGAAATTGGGGATCCTGGAAGATATTTTAGTCATTTTTTGGTGAAAATGACTTGTTTACATGCATTTTTATTTTTTTCAACGTATATGTTCACATAAGCAATAATAAAGATACAAATACATCATCTTACATTATGAATTTAACGAAAAGAAGCCTTCAACGGTCGTTTTGAAACAAACTTCAAACTTCAAAGGTTAAAATAAACCTTTTGAAAGTTTAGAGGTATAATTGAAACCAACTTCATAATTTAAGGGTATTTTTAATAATTTAACCCTTATATTATCAATGACTAATAAGAAGACATGCCAATTGATTTTCAAGTGGTCGATAGCTAGTGGTACAGAATTTGCAAAGCGAAAACAGACTCATATTAAAAATATATATATATATATCATAAATGTTTAATATATGGCCTATTAGCTCAGTTGGTTAGAGCGTCGTGCTAATAACGCGAAGGTCGCAGGTTCGAAACCTGCATGGGCCAAGATTTTTCTTTCTTCCCCTTTTTCTCCGCAGGCATTGTTCCTTCAGCCAATAGCAATGTAACACGTGGGAAAGCAGAATGGGCTTTGTCAACCCCGGATTACCAAGTTCGGCCCGCATGTTATCTATGCAACCAAGATTTCCATACATAATAAGTTCTTTTTTTTTTCCTAAAAATAAAAAAAAAAGTTCTTTTTCTTATTTCGTTTTATTTTTTTTATTTTTTTTTATAATCAAATTCTAAAAATATGTTATAGAGTTTGAAAGTAGGAAAATAAAAAGAAAAATAAATAAAAATTCCTATGATTTATAATTTTTATGTAAATTTTTATAAAATTTACTTGAGTAGTTAAATAAAGTTCAAATCACAATTTTAGTCCACAAATTTTTAAGTTTGTGTCAAAAGGTCTCTGAATTTTGAAATATGTCTTATATGTCTTTAAATTTTCACTTTTATATTTTGGTCCATGAACTTTAAAATGTTTAATAGGTTCTTAATTTTGTGTGTCTAATAAATCTTTTGATATGTTTAAAATTTTTAAAAATTAATTAATCCATTAAACATAAAATTGACTTTTTGGTTCATTCTTATCATTCTATATATTGACTGATCTATTAGACATAAAATTGTCTAATAAATTATTATTATTCTGCATATTGAAGTTGAACTTTGGCGATGTGCCTGCCCAAAACGACGGTGTCTTCCAGCGCTGGGCATTCATTCTGCCCCAGCTCCGGTGCCATGGCTCCACCGGCCACCGTCACGTAGCGGCTGCACGCGCTTCCGAATATATCATGCCGTGGGCGCCTGTGAACAAAACAAGTTACTTACTGAATTTCTAGCTACACAAGTCTCGTATATGTTTCATCTACTTTTGTAGAATCAAGAAAATTAAAAAAATTATTTGGTTTAAGTACTATTTTGGTCTATTTACTTTTAGTTTTTGTTCATGTACTTTTAAAGTGTCATTTTAGTATCTATAATTTGATCTTTTTGTTTTTTATTTTATTCGCTATATTTTGAAGATGTCTATTTTAGTCATTAATTACATAATTTTAACATAAATTCTATACACAACAAAAGTTCTTAAGTATAGAAGCTATGACAATATTTAAAAAATTAAGTATATTGAGTTTAGTGTTGTATTAGAATTGTGATTTAAAAAAAAGTGCAAAAAAGTAAAGGAGATCGACCTAACCATCAATTTTTAAAAATATACATGATAATTTGGACATCTTAAAAGCATAAGGACTAAAATAGACAAAAGTTGAAAATACATTAACTAAAATACTAAAATAAATATTTTGACATCACAATAACAAAAAATGAACTAAAGTTAAAAATACATATGTCAAAATAAGATTCAAACTAAATTATTTTAAATTTCTTAAAATTTAAAATGAATTTAATTATTATTTTTTTTATTGAGACAAAAATAAATTAGTAAATTAACTTAAAATTGTACAAAAATTTCAAAATCAAACCGATATAAAATCGTGATAGGTTTTTCTGGCACTATGATAAAAGAAGGATTTACTCCGTAAAAAGTGGATACAAATTAGCAAAATCTAAAGATGTAACTTCTTCTTCTTCTCATCATTCCATAATCTCAAATTGGGAGAAAACTCTTTGGGAGCTCCATATCCTTTCAAAGTTCAAAATCTTCATGTGGAGAGCATGCTCAAACATTCTCCCTACTAGAGCCTCCTTGTTCCAAAAGAAAGTAATTGATGATCCTACTGTTCAATTATGTGAAAAGAGAGCTGAAACAGTAGATCATGTGCTCTAGAACTGTATAAAAAAAAATTATTAGGCTACCTGGAGCCCAGTTAGACAATTTCTTATCATAGATTTTGTTGATATTTTTGACTTTTTGTGCAGGTTCCAAGAGGTGCATACTAATCAAGAGATGATCAGAGTGCTTGTGGTCGGGTTTTCTTCATGTTAGAAAAGATGGCAATAAGATTGTGATGAATTCTCAAGCAAATAACAACGTAAATCCCATCACTTAGGCACAAGAGTTTCTAGAAGATCTCTCTTCAGTACAAGAGCGAGTTCGACAGTCTCACATTTCCCACGACGACTCTCAGGATCGACACATGGAGGTAGGTAGAGTTTTATTCTAAGATCCTCACTCATCTCGGTGGGAACCACCTCCTACCTCCGTATACAAGCTTAATACGGATGCCTCCCAACATCTCAACGATATATGAATGGGAGCCATCATCTGCAACCATAATGGTGAAATTATAGCAACTATGGAAGCTTATATAAATCTTCAAATCTCTATGGACCACTATGAGGCACTTGCACTATGGGACGATATTCAAATGGCGATAGATATGGCTTTTACCAATTGTTATTGAGATTGATTCCCAGGTGGTGTGTGATTTAGTTTTGAAAAATAACAATACCAAAACGAAATCCAACCGGTGATTTGTGATATCCAACATCTCCTCAACACTTGTAGGATTTAAGACATTCAACATATCCCTCAAGACGCTAATGGAGTTGCACATATTCTTGCCAACCATGCTAGATCAAAGAATATGGCGACCTTCTGGATTGAAGAAGCCCCTAATTGGGCTCATCTAGTGATACAAAATGATATTCATGCTATTCAAGAGGCTCCCTCATTCTTGTCTTTGGTTCTGTTTTTGTTTTGTTATACTTATACCTGTTTTATCTCAAAAGGAAAAAAAAAAAAAGCCGATATAATTTAAAATCTTTTAAAAGTAGAAAAGGATTTGCGAGCCCACAATTAACGAAATTACAGAAACCAGTAAAGCTCTTTGTCGTTTAATGGGAACAAATCCAGCACTTTTGTCCTTTGTGGGAAAACGGCCAACCCTCGCACTGCTCGTCGCCCAGAATCCACCGGCGGAGGAAGCCTTATTGAGTTCTCTCTTCTCTGCCATGTATCCAACCCTAACTAAAACCAAGTGGATTAACTTTTTATTTTTTTATTTTGGTTAAATTATAAGTTTAGTGTATGAATTTTAGTTTGTGTCTATTTGGTTCTGACCAATATTAACCAAATTTTCGTATTTGTATCTATTTGGTCTCTGATATTTAAAAATTGTCTAATATATATTTAAACTTTCAATTTTGTGTTCCATAGGTCTTTAAATTTTCAATTTTGTGTCTAATAGTTTATTGATCTATTTGACATTTTAAAAAAAAAATTAGAACCTACCAGACACAAAATTGAAAGTTAAGGGTCCTAATAGACATCAAATTTCATTTTATATCTAATAGATTAGTTAGTTTTTAAAATTTTAAAATATGTTTGGAATCTATTAGACACTTTTTAAAGTTTATGGGCCAAATAGACATATGCCTGAAAGTAGGGGTATGCACGGTTCGGTTCGGTCCGATTTTGGGCAGAACCATGGACCAAACCAAACATGTCGGTTTTTACACTTGCTGAACCGAAAAAAACCGAGGTACATCGGTTTAGGTCGGTTTGGTTTGGTTATAACCGATTTTTTTTAATAACAATATACTGAAATGATCGATGTACAAGTACTAAAAAAAACACAAACTGATATATAATTTTTTTTTAAGAGATCTATATAATATAAAAGATATAAATGAAAATGAAGAAGAAAAACTAAACTGACCTTAGTATAAGAAATTAGAAGAGCAAACTGAAAGGGAGAAGGGAGAAAGAATTCTCCAAAAAAAGGGGTGAACAATAAAAGACATAGATGGCACGACGAGTAGTGACTGATTCGGAGGTGGTGTGGTGTCGATGTCGATTAGTTGACGCAAGTGCCGACGCCAGCGAGTGACTGGCGAGTGGGTGGTTCCAGTGGTGGCGGCGTGGGATTACGTGAAGGTTGAAAGTTTAAGTTTTGAAGAAAGATATGGAAGAGAAGATATGGAGAGGAGGGCTGCTGTTTGGAAAAAGTGAGAAGAGAAATAAAGGGAATAAGAAGAATGGGTGATTAGGGTTTCTTCTTTTTGAAAAAAAATAATAAAAGAACAAAACCTTGATTAACGTGAGTGAGGAAAACTGAAAATGGCTAAACTTTCATTTTTATGGGAAATGGGCCTTATGGACTTGGGCCACATTCAATTTCTAATAGGCAATCCACAATACAATTTAAATAAACAAATAAATAAATAAATAAATAAATATATATATATATTACGGTTTGGTTCTATTTTTTCTTGGTTTTTTAAGGTATAAACCGAGAACCAAACCAAACTAGTCGGTTTTCTCTACTACTGAACCGAGGAACCGACATTTTTTTGGAAAAATCGAACCAGTCGGTTCAGTTCGGTTCGGTCCGGTTTGTCGATTCGGACCGGTTTTTAAACACCTGATCGGTGGTTACACGCAAGCGCACGCGATCGAAGTAATATAAAATGGTATCTGAGTACCAAGTATCAAATCCCACAGGGAACGGAGTAACAAAAATATTGTAAAGCAAAATGTAAGGAAAATTGCAACTTTGAAAACTAAATTGCAAAAATAATGTTGGGTTGGTGTGTTGGTAAAAAGAAAAATTGCAGAATCTAATTGCAGAATCTAAAAATGACAATAATTGAAATAACAAAATTGCAGAATTGAATTGCAGAATTTAGAAATGGCAATATTAGATAGTGAACTAAAATTTCAAAGGGAATTTAGACAAAGATGGGGCTAAAAAATGTCATTGCCCTAAGTCGTAATTGCAAGCCAAAATTGCAATTCCAACCTACTCCACACTCAATTGTAAACCAAAATTGCATCTCCTATTCACCTTGAATTTAGGTTTTTAGGAGGCTAAGTGAGTGACTTATATGTCTATAGTCCCTCTATCTTAGATCATTTGGCTCAACAATTTTATGGGTTTTGGAGTCCTTAATCCCTATGTCTAGGGTAAGGATTGGCTTATGTCTAAGCTCTTTTTCTCCATCATTTGTGTGAAATCTACTTATCACTAACCCCGTTGGTATTAGATCTAAGCTTAAGTTGCTACCCTAGTTGATCAATCTAGGATCTCAACGGAAATTCATTCAACACAAGCAAATAATTGAGATGTAGGCTTGGTTTTTATTGAAATTTAGGCTACAATTACTTCTTAGGGAATTCACATCCTTGAACCCCCTAAGAAGTTTTAGCTCAAATTAAAGATAAAAATCTTAATTGAAGAAAAATTCATATTAGGAATTTTATAATTGCTAATTAATACCAATTATATCCTAAGTGTTATTAGAGCAATTATGTCAATGAACTTTCACAATTCTAGGCAAGTAGCTGAATAAAACCTCAAAAATTTCTCACTGTGAATAGAAAATAAAAGGCAACTTGGTATCAAATTTTGATTAAAACATCAACTTTATGAAGAAAACAAATGGCAAACAACAGTACACATGTACAGGAACAACAAAATCAAACCCTTGCAATTAACAATCCAAAGAACAAAAGTACATAAAAAAAAAACAGAATTGAAATCTTGTAAAAACAGAATTAAATAAAAAACAGAAATGATCTACGCTACTTCAAATCTTTTCTCCATTCCAATCGACTTCATCTTTTTTGCTATTTTTAGGAAACGATTAGTCTTAACAATCCAAGCTTCACTTGAATCGGATTAGAAAATTGAAGAAGAACATAATGAAAAACTTGAAGCAACTCTCAGTAACAGAGGAATGCAGAAAAACATAGCAGAGAAAAAAAAAAGAAAGAAAACCCACGAAAATTGACTCAAAAACGTCTCCAAATCGAATTCGAATGATGAACAAAATGATACTACCAGCACTCTTGGTAATACAAGAAGAAAGTTAAAAAAAAAATAAAGACAGAAGCTGAAATTCGTGCAAAACAGAGAGCAAAAACTAAAAAAAAAACAGAAAAAAAAGTTGCAGAAAAACAGAGGAAAAACCCACGAAATAAGCTCCCAAAACGCCTCCAAAACCAATTGTGTTGCTCCTCCTCTTCTTCCCCTTTTATAGGTCTTCATTAGGGTTGAAGAATGCCCAAATTTCGTGCTTAAATTCCTCCAAATCGGGCTGTAATTGAAGATTTTCAGAATGGGTTTAATGCAGATTTTTTTCCTTTTTTGAACTTTTCTACTGCTCCAGATTGCAGAATCCGATTTTGCAATTTGATTTTAAAATTTTTACATTCCCTGCTCTAGAAACAATTGCAGAATCACGAATTTGCAATTTGATTTTGCAATTTCCACAATTTCTGCAAACAAGATCAATTTACTTAGAATTCTATTCCAAATGTCATCACATTCATTTCTTCCTTAAATTCAAGCAATCTTCCACTATTTTCAAATGATCTTAAGTCAAAACAAGAATATTTTAGGCAATTGAGAGTTAAATAAGCCTTAATACTAAGGTTTATCAACACCCCTATCTGAAAGTTCAGAGACCAAACTTGTAAATTAACATTTTATTTTTATTTTTTGGAAAGATGATACTTTATTCATGTATGTAAGAAACATATTAAAAAATTATTTTTGTTTTCCATTTAAAGATTTCGTTTTTTGTTTTCTATTTTAAGAAATTATGTTTGTTTTCTCACTTTTTTTTTAATGTGGTTTCACACTTTTTAAATTCAAAACAAACTTTCAAAAACAAAAAACAATTAAGGGTTGTTTGATATATATTTTACTTTTGAAAATTAAGTTAGTTTCTTTGTGTTGCCATATTACTTTTTAAAAACGTTTTAAAAATTTAAGCAAAAATTTGAAAACTAAAAAAAATAATGTTTAATATTTTTTTGTATTTTGAAATTTGGCTAAAAATTCAATCCTGCATAAACATAACAAAGTTTTTTTTTTTTTTTTTTGAGGGAGCAAGTATAATTTTTATAAATATGAAAGCGTGCCTTAAAAACTACCATTTTTAATTTTCAAAACACGACTTAGATTTTTAAAAGTAGAAAATGAAAAATAAAATAGTTACGCAGCCTTAATTATTCAAATTTAGTTCTGAAAATAAAAAGCTCTGAAAAGGGTGCTCAATTATTTTAAAATTATAATTGATTTTTATTTGACAGTTAAACTTTAATCAACAATCAATATTTAGAGTAGACTCCAACCCTTGCTTTGATTGTAGTTCCATTTGACATGTTAATAATAATTAGGGGTGAGTCTTTTAAAAAATAATAATAATAATAATTAGGGGTGAGCATCCCATAACTCTTCATAGGAGAGTTATTTCTCTTGAATTTTCTTGCTAAACCTTGTTTGTTTGAGATATTTTGGTAGCTTTTTGGTTACTTAAGTTCCTAATTTAATGGCTTTTTGCTTATTTGGCTAAATCATTAGGGAGTTTTGATTAATGTTTGGATTCTTGCAATTTGTGAGTTGAATTGTTGCAATTTGTGCTTCAGGTAAGAGCAGGTTAAAATTTTTGATGGATGGAATACAATGAAGCTCTTTAAGCTGAATTGCTGCAGCAATCCATCACAGAGAAGCCAATTAATTCACACGTGCAAAGAATATTCTCATTAATTGAGCTATCTAAAAAGAGCTAGTTGGAATGAGGTGGACCAATAAAATGCTGCCAAGCTTCATTCCATGTTTATTCAGTCCTAATTTTGATGCAAAAGGAAGAGTATATAAGTTTGGCATTTGGTATTTGGAAAAGAGGAGGGCTGGAAAAAGAGGAAGGCTACGGAAAGGAGAAGAATGAGTTGAAAAAGGATCATCTACCTTGGGAAAAGAGCTGAAGACAAAGGAGAGAGTCATTTAGAAGCTTTTCCTTCTGAAACATTATTCTCTTCTTAATGTCTTCTTCCTCTTCTATACTGTTTCGATTTCTTAGACTGCTTGTAATAGAATTTTCAGTAACTTTTAGGAGTTTTATTTCTGTCATTATGAGCTAAATAACTTAAGGTAAGGATTAGGAAATTCTTATATTGTAGAGAGGTTCAAGCTAAGTTGTTTTATATTGTTAAACACTGATTTGAAGTGTTTTTAATGTTTATGATCTAATGTTTTCTTGCATTTTGGGAAAAAGAATAGGAAAAAGAACATTGATTTGGTATTTAAAAAAGAAGAGGGATGAACCTTTTTCATCTACCATTTTTTTTGCATTTTGGGAAAAAAAAAGGAAACCGATTGCTTCAAATCTCATTAAGATTGATTACAAGTTAGCTTGCAGTGAAATGGGTAGGTTAGGGACAATCACCCACTTAGTGCACACAAGTAATGAGCTAATTTTGAGTAGTGTAAATGAGAATTTAGCTACAATTTAAGAAAATATGAGAAGATTCTGTGTTGGAATGCTGTGTGGTATGATTTAGTATGAGTTTTGCTACAACATTGAGTCCTCAAAACAGTATAAGAAACTCCAAATCCAATCATGCTTTTAACTCTAAGTGATTTTACATGCTATTCTATCTGTTTTGCTTCTTTGTCTGCTATTTCAACTTGATTGCTGATATATTAGTCTTGTTTTATTTTTTAAAAAAAAAAAACTCCTTGAATGTTGTTTTTGTTTGATTACCTTGTGTATTCACTAGAATTTAGCTCAGACTTGGTAAAATTTGTGAATTAATCCCTAAGGAGGACGATATAAATATACTTATCACTTGCTGCACTAGATTGTGTATACTTGCACATTTGGAGTGCTTAATTGTAAAATTAATTCCACTCTAGCTAAGACAACAATATCATAGACTGAAAAATAGAGCCAAACGACCGAAACTGGCCGACTGACTTTGGTCGATTGGCTTAAGGATATAGCTAGGTTGGTTGGAGTCGGTCGGCGAGCCCAAGAAAGCTCAAACTGACCAATTGAACCGACCGACATATATATAAATGCTAAAAAAAAAAGCATGAGAGGGTTGAGGGCATTACGTGCGACTATGAGAAATCAGCCGTTGGTTTTATAGGTAATCATTACCTTTTTTTATAGGTAATGATTACCTATTATTAAAAAAAAATTAATTATTTTTTTCTCTCTATTCTCTCTCCTCGATGGATTCTTCCCATTCCTTCTTCCTTTTCCATTTCTCCTTCTCTCCCTTTTTCATTTTCTCTTTCCCTTCTCTTCCCAACATTTTTGATGAACTTTAAAACCGACTGATCTTGGCTTGTAGTCGGTCAATCGATTTCCTAAAAACTTCCAAAACTGACAACCACCGATTGACCAAAACTGACATGTTGGTGGTTGGCACTAGTTTAAGCTCAAAACTAATGCTGACCGACTGATGATCACCCTTAATAATAATCATGGGTGAAGAAGCATGTTGCCCACTCTATAAATGACCAGCTTTGCTCATGGAAAACTCACAAAAATATATATCAAAATTTGCTCTCAATGATAACTCAATTAAAACCTCACTTAATCTCCCATCAATCTTTTTTTAATGATATTAACAATAAGCATCAAATAGAAGTATAATATAAAGATTGTAACGCGTTTTATAATTTTAAATATTAAAAATGAACATAATGCTCAAAGTCTAGAAACTAAAGTTATAACTTAATCAATCATAGAAAAATAGTTATTCAACAAATCAATCACCTTCGTTTAGGGTTGGTAAATGATAGTCCTTCGATTGCACCGGTATCCAAGTTTGCGATATATCCCCTGTCAAAATAGTGTAACCAATATATGTTATATGAATAATGTACTCTTTTAAACATTGCTCGCTTTCTAACTTTTAAACTAATTTTAATTTTGATACATCTTTTAAGGATTGACTTATATATTACACACATAATAAAAGATTGTAGGTTTTGAATTACAAACTTGGTCACTGTGGGTTGAAAAAAGTTAGAATTTAGTCCATAATATTTTAAAAGTTCTTAGAGACGAATTCTAACTTTTAAAACTATAGGGACTAAATTGTAACTTTATTTTTAAACCATAGAGACCAAATTTGTAATCTAACCAAGATTTTACCTAGTATTTTTAGTTCAAATATATACTATTTTTTTACCCATACAATTCAAACAAGGAGATAGAAATTCACGCTTACATTCTTAAAGAAAGTCACTCATGCTTTAAACGATAGGTTAAATTATATGTTTAGTTCTCGAACTTTTAGATTTGTGTCTATTTGACCTCTGAACTTTAAAAAATATCTAATAGGTCCTTGAACTTTCAATTTTATGTCTAATAGGTTCATGAACTTTAAAAATGTCAATAGGTCCCCAAACTTTCGACTTTGTGTCTAATAGGTCCCTGACATATTCAATTTTTTTAAAAAATTAACTAATTTATTAGATAGAAAATTGAAATTTATGTCTAATATAGAACTCTAAACTTTCAATTTTGTATCTAGTAGGTTTGTGAATTTTATAAAATATTGGTCAGGTCAAAGACCTATTAGATACAAAATTGAACGTTCAGAGACCAAATAGACACAAATTTGAATGTTCAGGGACTTATTAGAAATTTTTTCAAATTCAATGACTAAATAGGCACAAATTTGAAAGTTCAAAAATTTGTTAGATACTTTTTAAAGTTCAAAAACCAAATAGATACAAACCTGAAAGTTCAGATATTAAAGTTGTAATTTAACCTAAACGATATTTAGATAAATTTTTAAATGAATATACACTTAAAATGTCATTTCAAAACATGAAGGATGACAACTCAAAGAAAACGACTAAAGAAAAGAAGAGGAAAGAAAGAAAGATATTACTTAATAAGTTATAACAAGGAGGATAAAGAGGAGTGGGATCATGAGAGTTAGAGAGAGGGCATGACATGCGTTTGGAAAGAGTGTCAAAGTGGCTCCCTCGGCGCGCTCTCTCCAACAGCAAACTTCCAATTCTCGCTCTCTTGAGCGCCACAGCCGCCGCCAGTGGCCTGCTAGCCCGGCCCCCACTATCACCACCTCCATATCTCAATCATCTCTAATAATTCAACCCAATTAATGTAATGGGGCATTCTGCTTTCTAATCAATTAATCATGATGTGTCTAAATGTGAAAGCTTGACTAGGGATGTCCATTTAACCCGCGGGGACCCGCCCCGAACGGGGCGGGGAATCCCCGATTACACGGGGAATGGGGGAGGGAGCGGGGAAGTTTTTTTCCCCGTTGGCTGAACGGGGACGGGGACGGGGAATATATTCCCCGCCCCGCCCCGCCCCGATTCCCCGATTAATAATATATATATATATATATATATATATATATATATATATATATATATATATATATATATATATATATATATATATTATTACCTATAAATAGAATTTTTTAAAAAAAAAAAACTATAGTAGGAATTAGTTTAAGACTATTTCGTTATAAAAAAAAAATATTAAAGTCTATGTTGTAATATTAAAATTTGAATTTTTAGAAATTAAGTTGTTTCGACATTATAGTATTTTTACTTATGGTATATTATTGTTTTTATTAGGAAATTTTATATCATTTACTTTAAATAGAATTATATTGAAAATTATTCATTTAGAAATAATTTTTATTATGGTTGAGAATAAATTTAAAAAAAAAAAAAGATAAAAAAAAAAAAAGAACGGGGAAAAATTCCCTGCGGGGAACCCGATCCCAGCGAATTCTCAGGGGGGAATCCCCTCCCTGATCCCAGCGAAATTAAACGGGGAATTTCGCGGGGACGAGGAATGAAATGGGGGGCGGGGACGGGGACGGAAAATCCATTCCCCGGCCCCGCCCCGCCCCGTGGACATCTCTAAGCTTGACAAGCAAGTTTAACCAAAGTCCTTTTTATTTTGTTTAATTTCTCCTCTTTTTGGCTATAAGAGCTTTGGGTTATGTTTTTCCAACTCTAATAGTGGCTGATCTTGTGTATCAATTAATGCCAACCAAAAGTCAACCTTTTTGTTTTCTAAATTGACTTTTTAAGTGTTTAATTTTGAAATAAAGTTGTTTTTATAAGATTTGTAGTGTTTGGCAACCATTTAAATATGGTTTTTTTTAAAAATGAATTTGGTGAAATAAGTTATTTTAAGTGAAATACTTGAATTCAAATTCTAGAAAAAATATTTTTAAGTATTTAATTGGAAATTTCTTCTAAATTTTTATGATTTATGAAGATGACTAAAATACTCTCATACTACCTTCATTTTTCCATGGTCGCTGCCGCCCACCATCGGCAACCACCAACGACTGTAGGATTCTGCTGCCATTCACCGCCATCTCACCGTCATTGACCATTGGATTCTGCTGTCATCGCTGCCTACAACCACCACAGACGACTGTTACCGCATACCACCGAATTCCGCTGCCACCAACAATCACCACTGGCAATTATTGCCACCTACGGCTGGCGACCACCAAATTCCGCTGCCACCTCACCGTCGTAGACCACTCCGCCGACCACCACAACCAATCATAGTGTTTTAAATACAAAATTGAAGTTATTAGTTCTTAATGTTTAATAGTCGTTCTTTATAGTAATTTCATATTTTTAGAAGCATTTTGAGTGAAGAGCAAACCAAACAAACTTGTGTATAAAAACACTTTTGAGAAAATGTAACAAAAAATATGAGCATTTTAATTTTAAATCATTTTTATAAAAAATATTTAAAAGAAAATGCATTTTTAAAAAATACTTTTTTTTCACAGGCAATCCAAACAGGTCCAAAATTTATTTACTGTTATATGTTTGTCTTGGTAATTACACCAAGTTTACACCTTTGAAGTTGCATGCCTTCAAGATGTTAAGCGCATTATTTCAATTTCTTGATTGATTGTTTGTTTGCTTCTTTTTAAATTAAAGCCTAATAGCAATTTGAAGGCGGTGAAATTCTTGTTGGATAAGTTTTGATTCACATAAAAAGTGTAATGATATAAGCAACAAACTATTTTGAAGAGAGACTTGGTGAACATGGACATGGCGATGAAGAATGCACTATTAATTGGGCTCGAGGCCTTTTGTGTGTAGCTTAGGTAAAGGGCAAACAAGACTCATTTTCAAAGAGTTCAAGCAATCAATAAGGTGCTACCACGCTAAAAGAGGATAATGATGTTGTGTCACAACCTTAAATTTGATAGTTTCTCCTTATGCATAGACCTCCCAACATGTCTTAATTATCTTGATTTAGAGCTTCACTTCAAATAAGAGAATACTGTATAACCTATATCTAGAATTTTAATTTTTTTTTTTTGAAACGTATCTTGTAGGGTTAATCGTAGCCTTTTTGTTTTCTTAAATATGCATTCACCTGTAAAGTTTTACCTTGTAAATAGTTGTGATGGACAAAGTAGATCACCAGCCTACAAGAGGTGGAATCTTAGTCTTTCACCTTCTCAAACCATGAAAGATTCACCAAAAAAAAAAAAAAAAACAAAAAAAAAAAAGAGATTCTTATTTATCACCACAAGAAAAGGGGTCTATAGGTCGCCTGCTCTTCCTTTCATTCACAGCTTTCTTTGATTGGAAATATGATTAAAAGTTGCCCATCAACCTCTTTTCTATTTTTTTTTTAAAAAAAATTCCCCTATAAAGATCAATATATAAGAAGATTTTGACATCATAACATCCTTATTATATATATTCATTTTTTAATTGTGCTTATTATCAATTAAGATAAAACTAGAACATAGTTTAATAATTAAGACATTTCTACTTTTACCTCTCTTAAATGGTAAGTTTAAATTTTAATGTAGTATTAAAAAAATTAATCAAGATAATTATACTTAAAACTATTTATTTAATGCTAAATTAAACACTTTCCATTTATAAGAGTATCTTATGAGTTACGTAAGATAACGACATGATTTTAACCTAATTTATTTTAATTGTCAGATCTAAATATGTCAAGTTATAATAAAGTGATAAACTCGATCTAACTATACGGTACCTAGATTGAGTTAGTTTATGTCATTCGACCTATTTTCTCGAAAGTGACAAAAGTATCTTATATTTGGTAACTAAAATGCATGGATGATATGATTAAAAAGAATTTAGGAAAGGAAAGCAAAGGAAAAAGAAAGGGGAAAAGAAATTGAAATAGAGGTGAAATAACAAAATTGCTAAAAGAGAAAAAAGGTGAGAAGTTTCTAATTCCTGAATTAGCAGCATAAATGGGCCTGGGTTTGAAGATTGGAAAATGGATTTGGGCCATTAATTAATGAATGAGGATTTTTTCATCTTTATTGCTTGCACCACGCGCCAATGGATGCGAATGGAAAAAGAATTCTTTCATACGGTCAGAGCTCTGAGAGGAAGAAAAATCCTATCTGGATATAGGAACAAATTTCAACCCAACACGCTTCAATATTCTCTCTCTCATTCTCTCAATTCCATTTTCTCTTTCTCAGATCAAATTCCGGCCGTCGTTTCAGAAACTTAGTTTTCATGTCTATGGTGGAGCTCTGTAACAATTTGAATTCGATTCTTTGATGATGATGATGCATGAGACTATTAACTAACCCAGAAAGTCGCAAAGGGAAAACGCAAAAGGCAAAAAGGAAAATTCTCGACTTGGGTTTTAATTTTGGGACATTCTTCGTTTTGTTCCAGCTAATGTAAATAGTCCCCTCGAAAAATTTTCCTGTAATTTTGAGGACGGAATTCCGCTGATCCTCGTTTTCTCAAGGAATATTCCGCAGTTTTTGTTTTTGGGTTCTTTTTAATTTATCGTTTCAGTTGCTTTTTGTGTTTTTAATCTCTTCTCCGTGTCTTGGGTTTTCGTTTTGACGAGTCTTCTTCCTTTCGAGGGCCACTGTGAGTTCGGATTCCTGAAAACGATCGGTTAAACTTTTGTTGAGGATCGAATCAGATCTATTCTGCGTCATTTGGGTTTTGTTTTTTTTTTTTTTTTTTTCCTTTCGAAAATTTTCCTAATGGATTATGACGATTTTGCTTTTCCATCACTGGGTTTTCTCTGCAATTTCTAGCGTTTTTCTTTTTCTTCTTAGAGTCTCGAAGTGAATTAAACTTCCTTCGTAGATCCGTTTCTGTTTCCAGAGTCCACTACTGAAAACGAGAAGTCCAAACGTTTTTTCCGATTCCTGTCGGGAAGATTAACTTTCTCAATCGCCGATTCTTCTAATCGGACTCTTTACAAAATGGTTCGATTGGATTTAGATGATTTTCGGACCATATTGGATACTGCCGGTGTCGATGTTTGGACCTTCATCGATACAGCTATGGAGGTCGCTTCATTGGATTACGGCAATCAGTTGAAGAATCGAAGAGACGGAATCGTCGAGCGGCTCTACGCGTTGACTTCGCCTCCGTCGCGATGCCGGAACTGCGATACGGATCGCCACCATGACGGTCGCTCTAATGGCTGTGAAATCAAACAGAGCTCCGTTGAGGCGAAGGGAGGTTCCCCTTCGACGCCGCAGTTCGTTGGAGTTGAAGGGGACGACGATGGAGTAGACCCATATGGAGGTTTGTTTGATGATGAACAGAAGAAGGTTTTGGAAATAAAGGAGCAGCTCGAAATTCCTCACCAGGTTTTCTTCTTTTGATTCTGATTGTCTAGAATTGTTTGATTGTTTTAATGAAATTTCTCTTAACTCACCTATTGGTGATTGTTTGGCTTGTTTCAGCCTGAAGATGCTTTGGTTGAACTGCTTCAAAACTTGGCAGACATGGATATAACATTCCAAGCTCTTAAGGTGAGTGTTTATGATGTTTTTCTTCTTCTTTGTTAATGTAATTCGTTTGAATTTGTGGATTCTGTTTTTTCCTTCTACCTCTTCTTCTTCTTCTTCTTCTTCTTCTTCTTCTTCTTCTTCTCCGTTTCTTAATTGTTCTTGTTCTTGTTTTTGTATAGGAAACTGATATTGGAAGGCATGTGAATCGGTTGAGGAAGCATTCATCCAATGATGTTCGTAGATTGGTGAAACATCTTGTCAGGTTCATAACAATTTTATATATGAATTAATCACTGATGCTTGGTGAATTTCAGAGGATGTTTGTTACTGAATTATCAGCTCAACTAGTGTTAATGATTTCCATTTGTGTTGGTGTTTTTCCTCAGGAAATGGAAGGATATTGTGGATGAATGGGTCAGGTTGAATCAGCCTGGGGAGCAGACAGCTACACTAATAGGTAGCAAATATGAACACTGGTCTTAACTTCATGATTCAATTCCTTCAGAAATGATTAGAAGTTTAGTCACTCTTGTTGAAAAATTTAGCTAAGAATGGTTCTACTGTTATTGACAGCTGATGGTGACTCACCCCAGCAAAAAGTTACTCAAAATGGTTACCACCAGGTGAATTGAAATCATTGATCTTATGGTTCTATTGTTTGTTTTCTTTATGGGAAAAGATCGAAAAGTTCCTTCTTTCTATAGTTTCTTTACTGCTGTGTTTCTAATGTTTTGTTGTTGTGTAGGTTCCTGATTTTGCTTACTCTCCGAATCCACACAGTGAGTATCGAATTAGAATCATATGCAAACTTCATCTTCTTGTTTCATTTGCCATAATTTACCATGGATTAATTTGGTTTCTCATTTTCTCCCCCTTTTTCTTTTGTCTTGTTAGATGGAAGTTCTGGGTCCGATCGAAATAACTCAGAGCCAGAACCGAAGGGAAAGCCAATGCCAAGAAGAGATGCCCCGCCTAAACCAGCACAACCAGCTCCAATGTCGTCTTTAACTCCTCAAAATGTATGGTAACCAAATTAGAGTCTTTTAACTCTATGTTTGGTTGCCAAAAATGGAGGAAGAAAATTGAACTTTCGATTCTTATGCTTCCGAAAACATAACAAACTTAACTCAAACTGCATCAATTGTGTTGAAATTTGACAAATTTGAGTGGTAGGTCTAAATTTTCTCAGGTCCCAGATGATATGCATGGTCTTACTTACAGTCTGCCAAATTTGTCTTCAGCAAAGTAGCTGTGTTAGGAAGGTTTTCTTATTATGTCTATTGAATTGATGGCCAATTGCAGAGACAGAAAGAACAACAGAAGGAAGCAAATTTTGATTCACAAAAGCTTGCATCAGCTAGAAAAAGGCTTCAAGAGAATTATAAAGAAGCTGAAAATGGTTTGGCTGCAGCTTTCTTCTCCCCTTTTATTTCATTTCCGACTCTTTAGGAACAAATCAATACTAATTACTGTTTGTCTGTTTCTCTTATTGAAGCTAAAAGGCAAAGAACAATCCAAGTCATGGACATCCATGAAATACCGAAGCCAAAGAATGCCTTCTTCTCAAAGAACAAAGGCAGCGGTGGCGGTTCTCAAGGCAGGCACTGGTGATGATATTTGGCAATGCAGCAAAGCAACATCATCTTCTAAATTAGGTCTCTCCGTTATCGTCGAAACTGGAATCGGTTTACCATCCTTTCTATTATTACGTCTTTTGATCATTAAATTTTTAACTTCTCTATCAAGTTTAAAGAGAACCAAAAACTACTTTTTTGCGTAAATTTCCTCTTAATAAGCAATGCTAATACTGATATTGTTCATCTGGAAGCCCTGAGTCTTAATAATTGAACATAAAACTCAAATAGAGAGAGGGGGGGCTTTCCTCTTATATGAAATGTGCCTTTTCTGGTTTGGATGATTTGAAGAAGAGCAGGGGAGAGGGTGGTTCGTTAGTCATCTTTGGCCTTAGAAAAGGAAAAATTTATGATAGGAACTTAAGTTGGGTCCAGCACATGGGGGATGTGAATGTGGATGGGGCTTGGTTTTGTTGGCTTGCAAGTGCTCTCCCTTTATTTGCTTCATATAATATTATGGAAACATGGGGCTTGGCCTAACATAGTGAAAGGGTGGTTTTTCTACATGGAAAAAGCTTTTACTTTCCTTTTTTTAGGGTGTGGGGTAGAGGATGAGAAACTTGATGCTTTCAAAGATCTGAAGATCTTTGACGAGGATAAATTTTTACAAAAGCCGAATATTTTCACTAGTGTTTGGATGTAAAATAAACCTTACTTTGTGATGTTCTTGACTGTTTTTGAATTGAAAATTTTGGCTGGACACAGTAAAGGGATCTTTTCTACCGTGCAGTTAGTTGTTTTTTTTCCTAGGTAAGTAATACATATGAAGAACAACAGAGCAATGAAAATGACTGAAAAATAAATGAGGATGACAAACAAAACACCAAGTAGATGCTTTCATAGCAAAATCTATTTTCTTTTTACTAGTTGGTGATGGTGATTTTTACTGTTGGATGAGGGAAAAAGATGAAGAAAAAAAGTGAAATTGGGATGAGAAGTGTAAATATGAGATATTTGGAGGATGGAAATGAAAGAGAAAAGGGAGGTTTAAGGCCATTGAGTGTGAAATGTTAGAGGGCTTAGTATTGGTTGGGTAGTGGGTGGGGTTTGGTTGGATCTGCAATTGGCCAAGCCGTTATTGCTGACTTATTATTATATTTTGTTAATAAGTTGCTTTCAAAAGAATGACAATAGTCCAAAAAAGGTACCAACTTTGATAAATGAAAGTAGAGAAAAAGTTAATAACATGAACAAACTTTTGAATATACATGAGAATAATCTCTCTTTTTCTCTCTTTCTCAACTTATATCAGGAACAAATATAGGCCATTTTTGGATTACTTGTGTTTATAAGCTAACTTTGAAGTTGGCAAAAGTTTTTGGCCACCTAGTTTAACACACATTTCTCACTTAATTCCTAGCCTAATCAAGCTGGTAATTATGGCTATGTGTGACATTTAAAAATTCTTTGGTTTGCCTGGGTTAGTAGTTAGTCTTAAATTGATGTTAATTTAGGTTGAGTTATGAATATTTTGATTCAAACATTGATGTTGACAAAATTTTGAGAAAATTACCAAAATCTTTGAGAAAACGACTGAAAGTTACAGAAATGGTTGGAACTAATAAATGAACTTTTTCTTATTTTTAAAAATGGGTTTATGGTCTTTAAGCAAGAATTGTACCAGTCTTGTAATTTTTGTACTATATATATATAAAGAGCATGAACAAAACATCTGAAATCATTAGGATACTTTGTAGTAAAGTTTGGTTGAAATCTACTTTAATTTTATATTTTGAGTTGAGAAAAATATAAAGGAAAATGTTACCAAATATTAAAGTCAAAGTTGTGTGGCCAAAATCAAAGATGTACAATCGAAGTTAAAAGTACAGTCAAAGTCAACAGGAAAATTAAAAAGAAAAAGAAAAAGAAAAAGAAAAAGGTGGAACATTCTACAAAATTTCTAATATGTGCTCCACTTAAGTTTAGTTCAACGATTCGTTACATTGGGCGTTATTTTTTTTTTTTGACAGGGTCTACTCATTTAATTCAGATTTTTATTCAGAATAATGAATATTGAAATTTGGGACAAGTTTCAATTATGCCTTTAGACTCTAAAAATTTTCATTTTTATCTTGAAATTATGAAGTTTGTTAAAAAAAATACCCTTGCACTTTGAAATTGTTTTTTAAAAAAATACTTTTTCATTAAAATAAAAGATGGAAGTTGACGTGACAACTAATGTGTAAAAATGAGAAGACATATGTGATATTATTTACAACTATATAAAAATTAAAATCGTTGTTATCATTTGTTTAATCTCAAAAGATATCATTAAAATCATTTACATAATTAATTTTTACACATTGCTGTCACATCAATTTATGTGAATGATGTTATATATGATGTCATGTATGTCTTTTAATTTTTATTTCCATCTTGTTGTAACGAAAAAACTCTTCGAAGGTATTTTTTGGAATAAATTTCAAAGGTAAAATTGAAACTTTTCAAAGTTTAGGGACATAATTGAAACCTATACTAAAGTTCAGAGGTATTTTGTATAATTTAACCTAGAAATTTTATAAATACATTTTTTTAGTTCAATAGATCTCTACCCTTTTGATCAAAGTTATAAACTCTACTTATCAATATTAATCATTTTATTAAATTTCTTTCATTATATTCCTAACCCTGTTCTGTATGTTGCTGATACAAGTTCATTGGATTTTAAAAAAAAAGTTAAGTGGGCTAGTTGTGAGATGACTATTGAATGAGTTAAAGTTAATTATGAAAAAATTCGCTGATAAATTATTTTATTTTTAAAAATTATGCTTGTTGCCTAACAATTTTTTTTAAGTTGGTTTTTTTTTTTTTTCGCATTCCTTAAAAACATATTTAAATTCTAAGTCAAATTTCAAAAATAAAATTAAGTTTTTAATTTTTTTTTTTAGTTTTTAAAATTTGACTTAGTTGTTAAAACTAAGTAATAAAGCAAGAAAAATATAAATGGAAGTAGTGTTTATAAGCTTAATTTTCAAAAACAGAAAACTAAAAATAAAATGTTCTCAAATGAAATGAGTTAGTAAGAATGAAATAGGGCCCATTTGAAATATTTTCATAATAAACTTCCATGAAACTAGGCCCATTTAGCTAAGTCCAAATGATCTGTCCATGATCCTACCGAGGGGTCCACATATACATCCAAATAGGGGTGAACAAAGGAAGTCCGAAAACCGACACGACTGACCGAAATCGACTGAACCGATTGAATTATATATATATATATATATATAAAATAATAATAATAATAATAATAGAATTATTTATATATTATATAATATAAATAATAATAAAATACAAAAACTGTAAATTTTATATATTTATATATTTATATTATAAATAATAATAAAATACAAAAACTATAAAATTTTATATATTTATATATTATATACTGTGAATAATAAAAAAATAAAAAATATATATAATATATAAAAAAATAAGTTAAAATAAATAAATACATTTAAAAAAATAGAGGCGGTTTTCCACCGAAACCAATCGACCGAACTGAAGTCGGTTCGGTCGGTTTAAGCTTTATGGAAAAAAAAAATTACCGCCTGACCGAATCAACATATGGTCAGTTCGGCGTCGGTTGGGGCGGAAAACTGATCCCGACCGACCGATGCTCACCCCTACATCCAAAAACAAAAATTCTTTGAGTTCGTGAGAAAAGTATGCTTAATATTTTTCCCTTTTTCTCATACGACCCTATGAATATGATATACTATTTTGGGATGAGAGGTCTTGTATTTAAACTATAAATCTTATTTCAAATCTCTTTCTATTTCAATTTTTAATTTAAATCTTGGAAGTTGTTGTCTTAAGTAAATTTAAATTTTATATCTCTAGCGGTTTATGAATCTTAACTTATTTTTATCTATTTAAATTTTTAGATTTTATCTTTCAAAGTTTTAAACTACATATTTATAATATTTATATATTTTTTTGTTACTTTTCACATTTTTTTGAGGACTTATCTGAATCTCCCTTCAGAAATTGTCTCAGCTATCTTGAAGTAACATGCTAAGCCAACTGGTGTGGTGATTGGGATGGCTATCGTGGAAGTCCTCATGTGATTTTGGTGATAAGGGTGGAGATTGATTACAGACCTTCATTCGGGGTTTGGATTTGGCCGTGGAGGTAGACAGGGTATAAGTTGGTTTTTAAAGGTATCTTAAGGTTGAAGAGAGTTGAAGATGAAAGAGCAATTTTCTATCAAAATTAAGGTATCTATGTGTTTAAAACTCCATAATTTTTAGTTCAAATTATCTATTTTGTATTTTCGATTTAAAAAAAAATCAAAATTATGTAATTTTGTTTTCCAGTTTGAGATTTAGTACGTCTTTTAATGATTTTAAATTAGATTGTTTTAGCAACTTAGATTTTAGATTTTGTTTCAATTCAGTTCCTTTTGTGTGATATGGTTGTTTTTATTCTATTTTTTTTTTCATTTTTAATTACATTATATTTTTAGAATTTTCATTAACCAAATAGATATAATTTTAATTATCCTGTAATTTTAATTTTTCTTTTTATTTATCATTTACATGATTTTGGTTGTTTTGATTTGAATTTGAGGTTTGTTTTAATTACTCCATAATTCATGATTTTGATCCCCTATTTTTCTATCTTTTAGAATGGTATGCAACTTTTAGCCTACCAGTTTTTCAATTCTTTGTGAATACTAGGGGTGTGTTTATGTGCTACATGTTTCCATGAGTTTATTTAGATATTTTTTAGGTGAAATTTTATTTTTAAGTAATTTGGTATTTATGAATCTAAGAATATGTATCAAATTATCTATGTTGAAGGGTATTTTTGTCATTTAAAAATTCAAAAAAATCGTTTGGCCATTCTTTCAGAAAAAAAGTTCTATGACCTTTTTCCAAAATGTGCCGTTCTTGCTTTTACCCGAAATTTAAAACTTATTTTTAGTCAAGTAATAAAGTAAGAAGTTTCTAAAAAAAAACCCACATATTTTATGGAGAATCATTACTAGAGATTATTGTTTGATTAAAATGGATTTTTTTATTAAGTGGTCAATTATTTTTCAAATAACTCATAGATTTTTTTTAGTTCAACAACATTTAGGGGTAGGAAATTCGAACATCTGATCTTTTGGTTAAGGATACATATCAATTATCGCTGAATTATGCCAATTACCTCTAACCTTATAGAGTTAATTGACTAAGACTTTAAAGATTTTATCCCATTAAGTTAATGAGGCCATAAAATAGTTTAGGAAGGTCCTTACGTAGTTTATGGTATCAAAAACCTCAAATTAATCAATTTTGGGCTCCTAAGTTCACAAGGTTAAGAAAGACAAAAAAACATTAATTAAAGAATTAAAGTTTCCTAACACTAATAATTCAATCTTTTTCTATATTAAATTAAATATTGCCTTAAAAATCTCCCTTTATCTTATTTTAAGATAAAGTGATTAATTATTTTCTTCAATTGTCTCTTTACACGTGAGGATAAAATTGTATTGATATCAGCTTCACTAAATCTTTAAGCCTCATTATGTTTATGTTACAGTAATCTAATGTTTATAAGTTTCCATTTTATCTATACTATATAAATGGCATTTGAGGGGGGAAACTTTTGATTTCTTTTTTTGTCCCTTCTTAATTTGAAGACTTCCCATTATGACATTCTTAATTGAAAGATTTTCTCTTATGTCCCCAATTTGAATAAAGGTTCTAAAATCTCTATGCATGTAATTTCTAATTTGAATAAAGATTTTAAAATCTCTACGATCTCCAATCTTCCAACTAACTAATGCATATTTGAATTATTTGAATAATAAAATGATAAATTAAACATATTTGAATTTTGAGTAATAAAATGAGAAACTAAACATATTTAAATAATTAAATGATAAAAATCTAATATTAAACATATTTGAATAATAAAATGATACAATAATACTTATATCCAATTTTCCAACTAACTAATGTATATTTGAATAATTTGAATAATAAAATGATACAACAATACTTATTCATTTATTAATATTAAACAATATTTACTGCATATTTAATTTTTTTTAAAAAAAAACTAATATTTAAATAATTTTTAATGCATATTTAAAAAATTAAAGAACAAAAAATTAAAAAAAATTGAATAATTATTTTTTTGAGAATATGAAATTAAAATAATACTTAAATATTTTTAAAAAATAAGGATAAGATTTTTTTGAATAAATATATTAACAAAATATTAGATTTGGATCTATTGTGATTAATATACATAAATTAAATGTTTATATATAGTGCATCCCACAATTGAATTCTTCCATGTCTTCTAAAGTGATTCTAAAAACCATGTAGGGGAGAAAATTTGATTTCTCCCTTTTTATTTGATGGCTATAGCTATATAAACCTATTTTTTTTTAATAAACCAAATCATTCATATCCAATTTTCCAATTCTCAAGGTTCAAGCAATTTACTATTGAAGAGACTTCGTTATGGTGATATTAGGGATTGACAAGTCATGAATGAGCTTCATCTCCAATTGTGTTTTGCAAATGGCAGATAAAGAGAGGAAGTAATTTAATGTAATTTACTGCATTTTATGTGTTTTTGTAGTTTTTTTTTAATGCAAATGGTAGAGAAAGAGAGTGATTTAATATAATTTACGGCTTTTGTATAGTTTTATTTCTTTTTTTTTTGGCAAATGGTTATAAGGGGAATAATTTAATGTAATTTACTGCTTTTGTAGTTTTCTTTTTCTCTTTTCAAATTTGTAAATAAACACCAATTAGTCTACAGATCCTTGGCATATTGAGGAGGGTGAAGAAGAAAACGATTGCAATTTTTCTTCGTTAAGGAAGTAGAAAGCGGTTGACAATGTGATGTAATTGTATTATTTTTTTCTTTATTTTTGTTTTGTTTTGGATAAATTGGAGTTTACTAGGCTAGGATTTAGGAAAGTCTTATTTTTTTATTTTTTATTTTTTTCTATTTATGTAATTTATTATATTTAAATATAATTATTAATAGTTATTAAAAATATAATGTCATTGTAATTTTCAATATTATGGTAACAATTAATATTGAAATTCTAAAAGTTATTTTATTTGATGGAAGATTGAATCTTCTATCTTACAGTTTTATGATAAAAAATAAAATCAATGCTTCTTAATTTATTATTATTAAAGTTTGAAATAAAAAATAATATTTTTGTTTAAATTAATTTATTAATAGATCTTCTCAAATTCATTGAACTTTTGTTAACAAAAATAAGTTAACTAATAGATCTCCTCGAAACTTCTTGCAGAGATTTGAAGAGTTCTAAAATTGAGACCTACGTATCTAATTAATGATTCTCTTGAATTTGAAAAAATCAGTGCAAAAAAGATATTTTTCAATTACTAGATAATTAATACAAATTTTAAAATAATAATAAATATAATATTTTGGTTTAAATTAAAATTTGAAATTAAGTGGGTAATCAAATGATGCAAATCAAAATAAAAAATAGTATTTTGGTTTAAATTAAAGTTTGAAATTAAACTTTTGTAAACAAAAATAAATTATTAATAGAGATTCTCGATTTTGTGAACTTTTGTAAACAAAAATAAATTAACCAATAGATATTCTCGAAGCTTTTTCCTAGATTTAAAGAGTTCTAAAATTAAAAACGACTATCTAATTGACGATTCCCTTGAATTTGAAAAGTTTATTGCAAAAAATATTTTTTCAATTATTAGATAATACAAATTTTTTAAAAAATAGGGAAAAATTAATATTTTGGTTTAAATTAAAGTTTGAAAATAAGTGGGTAATCAAATGATGCTAATAAAAATAAAAAATAATATTAAAGTGTAATTCTTCATTTTCCATTTAGATAAGACCCTAGATTTAATTTTTATATGTACATTGCATTTCCAACATCATGAAATACGTGCAACGCATGTAGTATCTAATTAGTATTTTTAAAAAGAAGCAAAAGAAAAAGAAAAAGAAGTATTCAATTCTCCATATCAATACCGAAATTTCTTTGAACAACTTACCAAGGTTTAGCCAATCTCCTTAATTTTCGTGACATTGTTTCCTTTGTATTGTTTTCTTCTTTGCTTTATTTATATGGTTCACATTGTATTATTTTGTCAAATTTCCAAGCTTTAATTTTGATTGCGAGTTTAACATTAACACTTACCTAATTTTTTCTTTTCTTTTCAAAAAGGAGATTTAATGAAAAATTCTAGTTCCTCTACCGAACTCGATAGGGATAACTACTACCCTTAAAAAGCGGGATGTTTAGCAAAAGGGTTTGTTGCAAAAGTATTGTTAGGAAAGAAGATGAGACTCTGTTCACACTTCTACAACAGTATGATATTATTCACTTTGAATATAAGCTCTCGTGACTTTGCTTTTGGTTTTATCAAGACTTCATATTAATAGTAGTTGTTATTCACTTATGTATATCATGATTTTTTTCCCTTTTCTCGTCAACGTGAGACTTTGATTGTATTCCCAACAATCCTCATTTTGAATAAAGTACCACAAAATCTCATTTCAAGTAGTCATATGTTTGTCTACTTCTATCTAGTTTAAGTTCTCTTAGACCGCCTATTAGATTAAGCTCAATCACGAATTATATTGTGGGAATAATCAATGTACAACCAATCCTTATCACACCTTTAACAATTTTCCCCTTGAACCACACATGTTTGACATTAGAGGATACTTATCCACACAATTCTACAGACTATATCTTCGAGACTCACCATTTTTTGTTTGTCACTCAAGGATTCCATACCAACTACTACATTTGGGGCATGACTTTGATACCACATCACAGCTAAGTTTTGTCACTCAAGAATTCTACATTATAGTTCAAAGTACGATTAAGTAACAAAAAGGAAAAAAAAAAACCTAACAACCAACATTCTATTGTCTTAGATCACCACTTTTAAAAGATTAGAAGGTGCGAGATCTTCCAACCACAACAATTATGTAATCAAATCGAACTTGGTCACAATCTTGCTTATGGACCAAATTCACTAGCAAAAACAAACCCTCAACCATAAGAGCTCTTGTAGCTATTACACTTTAACCAACACATTTTTATATGACTCCTTTCTTAGCAACCACACCTTTAATTTCCAATTAACTTCTCCACTATAAGATCAGTTCCAATGAGCCTCCACATTTTACCTTTGAGGGAACCAATCAAGAGAAAGCTCTACAATATAATTCTTTGAAAATGGTAGGTCTGTTTCACCTTCTAGAAGACTACCCTAACTTTTATTCCTCTCCAATCCTTTAATCCTCAATTTTACAAAAATCAACAATGCCAAGCTTAACTCTAACTTACCTAATTTTTGCCTCTTTTAAAATCCATGTTAACATGCAATGGCCAGCCGGCAACATGGAAAACATTGACATTACCAAAGACATGGGAATGACAAAGATTGGGCAAACCCCTGTGGTTTGCAGCCATACTATTTCGTTTAAGGAAGTGCCCTTTGTGTGTGTGTGTGTGTGTTTTTTTTTTTTTTTTTTTTTTTTAAACATGTTGAAAAGTCAAAATCAGCAGTCTCATTTTTTTAAAAAAAATTTCTAACCAAAGGAGAGATGGTAATTGGCTATTTGCTCCTTTGCCTTTTTCTTTAGGTTTGTCTGGCTCCTGTTTCAAGTGGGCTTACTTTATTTTTTTAATTTTCTTCTTAAATTATCCTTTTAGTTCTTAAAGTAGTTCGGTTCATTCTCAACCTTCATACATTTTTAAAAGTTGTTTAGTCTTAATCTTTTTTCTAGAAGAATGTTTGGTAAAAGAAATAGTTTTTGACTTGCATATTTAAATGAGAAAGTCTAGTTATATATGAATTCTACGTCATGATGCCTATAGTGTAATAATTTTTGTAGGTGCAGTGTAAATCGTATAATTTTATATAATAAATCATAACGAACGCACTTATAATTTCATTAAATCAAATAGAGGTAACTTTCTTTTCTTTATACAGCACAATATCTATTTTTTTGGGTTAAATTGTAGAAAATACCCCTAAATTTTGGGGTAAGTTTCAATTATACCCTTAAAATTTGAAAAGTTTCATTTTTACTTTTGAGTTTTGAATTTTGTTTCAAAAAATACTTTGGAGTTTTTTTTTTCTCTCTCGTTAAAATATGATAGAAATTGGCGCTACTACTAATGTGAAAAATTAAAAGGCATATTTGACATTATTTATAATATCATTCACATAATATGACGTGACAATTAATGCGAAAAATTAATTATGTAAATGATTTTAACGATATTTTTTAATATTGGTGAATTAAATAGTAACAATGATCATAATCTTTTATATAGTTATAATAATATCACGTATGCCTCCTAATTTTTACACATCAATTGTTATGTCAATTTTCATCATTTATTTTAAAGGAATATATATATATATATATATATATATATATATACATATATCCTTATCTTTATACATCACAATATCTATTTTTCTTGGGTTAAATTGTAGAAAATACTCCTAAACTTTAGGGTAGGTTTCAATTATGCCCCTAAAATTTGAAAAGTTTCATTTTTACTCTTGAATTTTGACATTTGTTTCCAACGATACCCTTGGAGATTTTTTTTTTCGTTAAAATATGATAGAAATTAGTAAAACTACTAATGTGTAAAAATTAGAAGGCATATGTGACATTATTAATAATATCATTCACATAAAATGACGTGACAATTGATGCGTAAAAATTGATTATGTAAATGATTTTAACGATATCTTTTAATATTGGTGAAATAAATAGTAACAACGATATTAATTTTTTATATAGTTGTAATAATATCATGTATGCCTTTTAATTTTTACACATCAACTACTGCATCAATTTTCATCCTTTATTTTAAAGGAATATATATATATATATATATATTTTATCAATTTCAAAATTCAAGGATATTTTGTGGAACATTTAAAAAAAAAGGGATATTTTGTGGAACCACTTTTAAAGTTCAAGAATAAAAATGAAACTTTTCAAAATTTAGGAATTGAAATTTATCCCAAAGTACAGAGGTATTTGGTATAATTCAACCATATTTTTTTTAATGATCGATCACAAATTTTCACGTTAGTAACTAATAATAATAATAATAATCCACGTCTTACTCTTCCTATCTATGATGCCATATGTCATTTGCCAAAACAAATATAATGTTTAGAATTCTATTTTGACATGATTTGATAACTATTTAGTTTTGAGTTTTTGGTATTTAAAAATTGTGCTTTCTTTCTCACTATTTCTCTACAATGGTTCTCATCTTTCTTAAACAAATGTTAGAATTCTTGGAAAAACTATTTTTTTTTTTAGTTTTCAAAACTTGGCTTGGATTTTGAAAATATAGATAAAAAATAAATAACAAAACAAAGAAATCAATAGGTGAGAGTAGATAAGCTTAATTTTCAAAAACCAAAAATAAAAAATCAAATTGTTATCAAACAAGCCTTATTTATTTATTTATTTTTTCTTTTAAAAAAGTGATGCTTGTTTACTGTCAACCCCAAAACAAAAGAGAGAAAAACACATCACATTTCTATGATGTTTTCTCAGAGCATTAAAAAAAAAAACCATCAAATAGATGCCAGTTACTCTATTTCTTTTAAAAAACATTATCTGTATAATAAACTTTTGAATTATCAACCATACAAACTTGAGATTGTGATCTGTGTACTGCAGACTTTTTGTGATATTGGGTACTTTTTTCCAAATCTTGAAAACATCTCATGATGAATCTGATCTATATTCTCTTGAGTTGTCTCCACAATTGAGAATTGGTTGAGAGTTTCCCTTTACACTTATATGGGATTGGTTTAGGTGATTATCAGCTTTCTCCACCTTTAATTAACTTTTGCTTAATAATGCATGAAGATTCCTTTTCTTTTTATGTAATTTCTTAGAAGATATCATTAATTATTATATAACATAATGATATGTAATTATTTGATTGAATGGTGTTTACAATAAATGAAGAAAAAAGAAATTATGAAAAGTAGTCATTTTTTTATTTACAAAATTATAATTCTTGTATTTATGTATACATATATGGCCAGCTTGTACAAATTAGTTCAATGTCAATTATATTCATTTACCATGACCTAATGCATATGTTAACACATTTGAAAGATTGTTAAGAAGTTTATTTAATATTATTGTCATAGTTGTAGAAATTATTTTAACGATCAAGATCACAAGTGGCTAATAACAATTAACAACATCTATAAATTATTGTCTACTTGTTGCAACCAGTAAGAAAAGTATTTTCATCATTGTGCTCAAGCTAGTTGCCAATATTGAGATGCTATTTTGTGACACCCACACTTGCTTTTTTACTGTGCTTCCGTTCACATTTTTAAGGCCTCAATTTAATGTGAGATACATTGCTCTGTGTGTAGCTTTATTTAGAGACAACCTCAATATTCAGCTAATCTAGCTACTTGAAAATCTGTTAATTTGAACATAGTTTAATGAGTTAAGACATATATTTTTGACTAAAAGATCAGAGATTAGAATCTCCATTCCCATATGTAGTTGAACTAAAAAAAAGAAAAAAAAAACTACTTGATAATCGAGGTTACGTGTTTTGACCATTTTTAGTTTCTAATTATTTTTCTACGTATATAGATTCATGATTTAGCGTTTGTCTGAGACGATATATACATAGGATTTATGATCTTAGCAATTTCCATGGATTTGTACTCTTAAACTCTTGTAAGCTTGAAGCATGGAACCAATAATGTGTAAGAAAGAGTTGGGACGTGTTTAAAAAAAATATTTTTTTTAAAATGAAAGAACTTTTTTATAAGCACCTTTCGCAGAATTATTAATTTTGTAATATAGTTTTCAAAGTAATTTTTATGACTAAAAGTGTTTGTCTAAATCTCCAGTTATTTGGCAATAAATAAAAAACATTTTAAAAAAATCAAGTTGATTTTAAAACCCTTTATGAAGAAAAACTTAAGAGATGATTATAAAAGAGGTGACTTTAAAGTGATTATTTAAAATCTTCAAAGAATAGTAAGAAAGAAAGACATATATTTATGATTAATAGAATCACTTTTGAATATAGTACGACAAAATAAATTTATTATTAAAAGTCCTTCTAAAGAGATGTAAGCAAATACATAATTAAAAGCATTTCTTTCGAGTACTTTAAGGAAATATTGCTTAATCTAAAAGATAAACGAAAACTCATCCTTAATGAGAACTAAAGTTTTGGAGTCATGGGAATCAACTTCTTGATGGGATAGATGTCTTTATATTTGCCTCATTTTGATAGGAAGCAATATCTCAATCTCATGATCTATCTGAATCAAATAAACTTTTTGGGTTTATGGGAAGTTTGTTGGGAATGGGATGGATGGTGGTGGTTGTTTCAGAATGTCCTTTAATTTTGGTGCATATATCTATATATATATATATATATGTTGTAACAACACTGATAATTACAGGAACAAACTCAAAGAGAGTGAAACAGCATTAAAAACCAACTCATAATTATTTGAATATAGTTTTTAAAACATGCATTTGCATAATGCATAAATTAAAGTGTCTCCTCAGTGGGTTGCTGCTTTGATCATCAGAATAATGAGAATCTGTCAGCGTTCTGATAATTAGGCAAAAGCAACGATGTGTAAAGGTGCTAAATAATTATTGGACTCATTCTCTTTTGGACTTGGAAATAGGCTATTACACTTCCCTACCATAGGAAAAAAAAAAACTTGCCCGTTTCATAACTATTTAATTTTTGAAAATTGTGTAACATTTAAATTTTTAGACAAATTCTAAAAATAAAAACAAGTTTGAAAACTACTCTTTTAATTTTCAAAACTTAACTTGGATTTTGAAACATTTATAAAAAGTAGTAACAGAGCAAAGAAACCCATAAGTGGAGTAGTAGTGTTTATAAACTTAATTTTAAAAATCCAAGTTTAAAAACTTAAGTTATTTCCACTATTTTTTTTCAAGAAACATGTTCTCTATAAGTATTATTTGTTACGAATTAAATTTCATGACTCATGACCCAATGTAAATGTGGGTTTTCCTTGCTCGGGTCATAGATCGTTCTAAGTATACTAAGAATGTGTTTGAATTAACATTTTCCGTGAATTTAGAGGTTTGAATATTTTTTCCCTTAAATCTAAGAGCATATAATTTAGTAACAAATAAAAATCATTTTTGAAATAATCAAATTGGTTTAAAATCATTTTTTTTTTTATAGAAAACACTCTAAAGTTGATTATCTAGAAAAGTAATTCTAAGGTGATTGATAAGGAAATCACTTTAAAATCATTTTTAGATGTATCACAACCAAATAAACTTGTAATTAAAATCACTTTTAAGAAAATGTAACCAAAATTTTAATTAAAACTTTTTTTTAATAAGAAGTGTTTTAAAATTTTTATTTTTTAAAAAAATGTTTATATTAGAAAGAATACAAAATTCACGCTAAATTGTCTTATGAGGAATATTGAACTGATCAATCAACATAAATAAAATTTTGTAAATTTTCATCTTGATCTCAACCATGTTAACCTAAGTGTAACTCAATTGGTTAAAGATATTAGAATACTTTCGACTAAGAAGTTAGAAGTTTGAATCTCTCATCTCACACAAGTTGTTTAACTCTTAAAAAAAATCATCTCACACAGGTTGTTTAACTCTTAAAAAAAAAAGAAGGGCAAATTGACCCGACCATACAATAATACAATTATTGTATTTTTAAGGGAGTTTAAATAGAATTCGTCATGCATGCTGTATAAATTGAATAAGAAAAAAACAATTAAATAAACACCATATTTTATATGAAATTTATCCCGCAACAAGTAAGACACAAGAAATTATTTTTTTAATAACACAAGAACTAAAATAAAATAAGATTTAAACCTTTTGTTAAACTTTTAATAATAACATCCTTCTTCCATTCTTACAAGATAATTATATAGATTGAAAAAAAAACAACCTCAATACATTTATACAAGAAGGAAATGTCCGAGAAAACACTAGCTGGTCTGCTGGTCCAAATAGTGGTTCTTTAGCCCCTTGAAACATCACCAATCAAATCATAAATTATGGTTTATGCTTTAAGAAAGTTTAGTGTAATTTTTTTTTGTCCTAACTAGGCTAACAAATAATTCCAGAGACATTCATAAAACATGGGGAAGACACCAAAAAACATGGGGAAGGTCATGTTCTAAGAGGTTAGCTAATTAAACCTTACCAACTTTGCTTTAGTGGTGACAAGAAAATAAATTAAAAGTTGTTTGGTCAAAGTTGTTCATGTTTTCGACAATGATTTTGTGGATAAATATATATTAAAATCAATTAATAAACACATGGTGGTATTATTTTATATATTTGTTTGTTGGACAGTGAAAGTTCATCTTCAGTTTCTCTTTTCCTTAGTGAATGAATGACGCGTTGATGTGATGACTTTGGACATATTTCCTATGTGCTTACGTTAATTTCAGTTTTTTGGGATATTAGAAATGCATATGAACAAATAGGATATAATTAATGTAAAATAATTAGGCCTGTTATGGTTTTATTTGAAGTTTTTTTTTAAAAAAAAGAATGGGCTAGTATATACTTATAATTTCTTTGCTTTTCTTTTGTTTTTTTTTTTTTTTTTGTTGTAAAAGTAATATATTATTGCAACAAAAGGAGAACCTCACAACCCAAGGTCAAGACACAAAGAAATACATAACAAAGAAGGGATATAACAACTACAAAACTCCCATAAGAAGGCAAAAAAAAAAAAATCTAAAAAGACAATCAAATAAAACAGTCCCAAGGAAATAGTCCATCAGCAGACACACCTCCAATCCAATAAGCACAATGAGACGTAACATCAGATTGAACAATAAAAGGAAGAGCCTGAAGAGAACATATATATGACTTTATAATAATGACTTTATATATGTAAGGTGTGATGTATAATTATATTCCAAAAGTATAATAGCTTATGGACAAGTTGAATTTTCACATTTTGAGCATGATTGTATTGAAAAGTATGAGCTAAGTGAACATATATAGAATGTCCATGCATATGAAGGATTTATGAGATGGAACTAAAAATTTCAAGTTAGTTGACAAATTAACAACGTGTTTGGGAATGTTGTCAATTCCAAAATCACACGAGATATTTGAAAATTTGAAAATTACTTCAATTCTAAATTTTTTTTGAAAAAGATATTTTATTGAAGCAACCAAGAAGGAGAGTTAGAGGAAAGCTCTCCAATTCAAGGTGATATTGGCCAAGTCATAATTACCAAAAAACTTGAATTTGGTGCTCCAAACTGCAGCATTGACAATAATATTTTTCCATAAAGATAAAGCCCCTTGAGATTTGTCGTTGAAGATTCTGTCGTTGTGTTGAATCCAGATATTCCATAATATAGCTCAAAAGATGTTGAACCAAAGAATGTTACGTGCAGAAGCTAGCGGGCCTTCAATGCCCTGCCTGATAAAGTTGTCAAAACAAGGCGCCGAAAGATCCCCGTTCTAGTATGATGCTTAAGTATATTCCAAAGAGATTTGGAGTAGTGGCATTGGTAAAAAAGATGATCAATTGATTCAGAATCTTGGTAACAAAGAACGCACCAACTAGGACTCAAGCAAATGTATGGGTAACGGGCTTGCACTTTGTTTGTGGTATTCAGTCCATGTTGCATCAAAGACCACAAAAAAAATTTACATTTCTTTGGCAGATAAGAAGACCAAATTTTACTGAGTTGGGGAGAAAAAGGGGCTTGTGCCGAGGATGAGAGTTGAAGCTTCATCGATTTCACTGTGAAATTGCCACTACGCTCAAGAGCCCATGATATAAAGTCATCTTTCTCAATGTTTGTAGGGGTGGTCCCAATTCGCTGAGATAGACATCCAAAAATTGTTTTCTCTCTCCCATAGAGGTCTTCTCGGGGCAAAGAACCATTTCTCTGCAATTCTATCCCAAGCATCACTGACAGTTAGATCTTTGTTGGAGGTAAGAGCAAAAAAACGAGGAAAAAGGAGATGAAGTTGTCCATGTTTTGTCCAGTTGTGATACCAAAATAAGGTGTTCCTCCCATTTTCAATTCTCCAATCAACATGATTCATCACCATTGGGGCCAACTTTGCAATGTGATGCCAAAGGGCTTTGGCAGTATTCCATTTACTATTTGAGGGAAGGTTACCTAGAGAATTAGAGATATATTTTGCACTGATTAACTTCGACCATAAGCAATTGTTTTCCTTAAAATAGCTCCAAATCCACTTACAAAGAAGAGCAATGTTGTTATCTTTTAATCTCCCAATTTCGAGCCCACCTTTCTCTTTAGGTAGAGTGACTATGTCCCAACGAACAAGATGAGATCCACCTTTTAAGTCTATGCCTTCCCATAAAAAATCTCTCATAAGTTTCTTCAGATGCTTGTACATAGACACTGGGGCTTTAAAAACTGATAGCATATAAGTGGGTAAATTACTGAGCACAGATTGCACTAGAGTGAGCCTACCACCTTTAGAGATATAAGAGAAGTGCCATTTGTCAAACTTCCTTTGAACTTTCTCAATAATCGGGGCCCAAAAAATTGAAGTTTTTGGATTGCCACCAAGGGGCATACCAAGATACGAGATTGGAAACTGTTCCAATTTGCATCCCATATAGTTGCTGCATCATGAAGGGTTGCCTCATGAAGGTTTATACCAGAGAGAGTTGATTTTGTAAGGTTTATACTCAAGCCTGAAGCACACTCAAAGGTCTTGATAATGGAGTAAAGGTTCTTCAAATGAGTAACGTCAGCGGAAGAGAAGAGTAAAATATCATCTGCAAACAATAAATGAGTGATGTGGACATGGCTATTGCAGATTTGAAAACCATTGATCAACTTTTCCTGTTGTGCTTTATCGAGGAGACGCGACAAATAATCCATTGCTAAAACAAAGAGGAAGGGAGAGAGATGATCTCCTTGTCTAATTCCCCTTTTGGTCCGAATCTTACCTCGAGGTTTGCCGTTTAAAAGAATTGAAAAGCTGACTGTGGAGATGCAAGCATGTATCCATTTAATCCAAATATCATCGAAACCCTTGTTTTTAAGCACTGCGAGGAGAAAACCCCAATCCAGCTTATCGAAAGCTTTTTCAATGTCCAACTTTAAAACAATACCCTGTTGCTTAGAACATAGCCAATAATCCACCAGCTCATTTGCCATAAGGGATGCGTCGATGATCTGTCTACCACATACAAAAGCAGATTGTTGAGGAGCAATGGTGGAAGGAAGAACCTTCTTAAGTCTTTCAGTTAAAACCTTTGCTAGCAATTTATAAATGCTAGTAGTGAGGCTGATCGGCCGGAATTCAGAGACTTTCGAGGGCTTGATGACTTTAGGGATCAAAGCAATGTAGGTTTCATTTACCGACTGATTGACAATCCCATCACACGAGATATTTAAAAAATTGAAATTACTTTAAATGACTCGAGTAAATCACTTACAACTTTTGGTCATTAGAGAATTGATTTTTAAAATGATTATTACTTTAAAATTTAAATTTCACTCAATGTTTGCCTTAAAATTTTGAGGAAGTTATTTATTTATTTTCTTTCTAATTTTATTTATCTTCCTTTTTCTTTTTTTTTTTTTATCTCTCTAAAATTTTTAGCCCTCCCTCCTTCTAACTTTATTTCTCTCTCCAAAATGTTTTTTTGCTTCCCACTCTGTAACTTTTTTCTCTCTAATCCCTCTAAAATTTTTGTTCCTTTAAGTTTTTTTCCTCTATATCTAAAAATTTTGCCCTTGTTTCCTAATGTTTTTCTTTCTAAATTTTTTGTACCTCTTCTTCTTAACTTTTTTTTCTCTCTAAAATATTTTACCCTTTCCCCTTTTCTAACTTTTTCTCTCCAAATTTGTCTCTTTTTAACTTTTTTCTCACTCTAAAATTTCTGGATCTCTCTAACTTTTACTTCTCCTCTCTAATTTTTTTTTGCCTTTTTCTCTCCCTAAAATTTGTCTCTCTCAGTTTCCTACATTTTTTTTCTCCAACATATATTTTCTCTCAAAATTTTGAATTCTCTCTCAAACCTGTTTTTTTCTCTCTCTATGTTCGAAACAACATATCGGTTGATGATCTCATATTGAAAAGATGAGAAGACCTCACAATCTTTATAAGATACATGAGTCGTTACTCATCTCATTGCCAATTAGTTTTGAGATGAAACCTCATATTTCTCTAATATGGTATAAGAGCTCATGAAGTCCAAACGGGTATTCGGTCTATAAATTGGGATCCAACCTAAGAATGGTGAACCCAAAGAGGCACCATCTTGAGGGAGCATGTTGAGGATCCCACATTGGAAAGATGATGAGATCTCACAATCTTTATAAGATACATGAAATATTCCTCTCATACATGATTTATTCCTCTCATTGCCAATTAGTTTTGAGATGAAACTTCATGTTTCTCTAATATGGTATCAGAGCTCATGAAGTTCAAACGAGTATATATTATTGTCAACTTTAGGCATAAGCCCTTATGATGACCTCATACCAATTAATTTGTTGTTTTTTCCATACCCATGATCTTCCCCCTTCACAATTAATGAGTGTGACTTTGGTCGCACTCTCCCAACACTTTATAATTTATTTATCTTTCACTTTCTTTTGACTTTTCTTTTCCTCTCAATTGTAATGCACTTTTTAGTAATTTGACGATTATGTAATCACTTTTGAAACAAATATTAATCATTAAAAAACACTTTCAATTACATCAAAAATCACTTTTAAACATTTGAAACATGCTCTAAATCATCATACATACTTTCTAAGGATTTTGCCCATGTTAGACCATAAAAGAAGCTTAATTATAATTGATAAACATATCAGGACTTTCCAATACAAAAGGTCAGCTATATTTCATTTATATAAAAGTACATCAAGATGTCAGAGTACAAAGATCAAGAGTTGGTATCTTTCTTATACAACTTAATAATGTTAGGTTGCTTTGGATACGAAAGTCAATAAAGGAGCTAATACATCATGTTATACAATGCAATGACCATATTAGATTGTTCTAAATAATCCATGCCCTTATTATGAACAAGTATAAATGGAACATAAATTATATAAATTAGTTCCCCTACAATCTTAAGCGTAAGTTTAAGTTACACATGCAAGGCATTAGAACAATTACGAACAAGACGTATGTGATTGATAAGACATTTTTCTCGTAAAGACCAAACTAAGCTTTAGACAACATGTTATACATTGTATGTGAATGATGTACTGTGTATGTGGAGATTTTGCATGTGAGGGAGGAGTTAGATAAACTGACTTTTTCTAGGTTAAATTATTTATTTATTTAATAAATTATCTCATCTAGACTCATTTGATTTTTTCAAAAATTATATGTTTATTGTCTAACACGAGCTGCGATAATTGGCATGTAATCATTTTCTTGAGGTTAGAAGTTCAAATCTCGATACTTTACAATAGTGGTACTTAAAAAAAAACTTATATGTTTATTTATAATTTTCGATCTTTTACTTTAAAACAAGTCCAAGTTAAGTTGAGATATCTAATTATAAGTTTAATATATGTTGGATGAAATTATTCGTTTTAATTTATACTCATTTAAGTTAATTTTTTTTGAACTTGTTGCGGATAACATACCTTTACATAAGCCCTCATACCAATAAGTGTGTCTCTCATTTATATACTCTCATGATCTTCTCCTTTTGCAGCTGATGTAGGACCTTGGTTGCACTCCCAACAGTCTGATAAATAGACCTGATTACCTTTTTCGAGGCTTATCAATACGGCTAGATTTGGGCATATCTCTGCTACCAACTTACCACTAGTTAGAGAGACAATAGGATCTCACCACAAATTTCACAATGGTGTAATATTGTCAACTTAAGTATAACTATATAAGTCCTTATGGCTTTACTTTTGGTTTCACTCAAAATGTCTTGTACCAATAGAGATGTTGTTCATCACTTATATATCTACGATCTTCTCATTTCCTAGTTGATGTGAGATTTTGGCTGCACCCTGACAGCACTGAAAAAAAAAAGAAAAGTTAAACTTTTGCCAAATTAACAGGTAGGCATCCATTGCTTTCAAGTGTCAAATGAACATACGGCTAGTAAAGCAAAACTTGTCAAATCTAATGGGTTTAATTATAAAGTCATTTTCAACAACAGTTTTGGACTAAACGAACATTAGAATGGTTTAGAACACTCGTTTTTATAGTTTTATTCGAATGTATTAGATGCCCTCCTGATAGAAGTGATGGCATTTTTAAGTATCATGATCACAATCTCAAAAGAATAAAGAACAGTAAAAGTGGGGAAAAAGGCAAAACCCTTGTCTTGTTACTTGTAGGGGTCTTCATTTTCTCTTATAGCCTAGCTAGGAGCTAGTCTTAGAAGACAAACAATTATGGAGGCCATTTTGAACTCTTTGTGCGAGCTTTTCTTCTTCTTTTGGACAAAATGAGTTTCTATTTCAATGGATACAATCCCCCAATAATGAATTCCATTTTCATCAGACAAAAGCTATAGCAATCTCAAGCACAATGAAGCCAAGTGGGAAGCAAAAATTAAGAACCCTTTAATTAACATTCACACTCTCACTGTGTTACTTTGAATCTAACTGAGCAACTAGAAAGAAAAAAGAGGATAAGTTTGGAACATCATGAGATCAAACCCATTAGTGAAGAGAAAGCAATTCTAGACATTGAATTGACTTGTAAAGTCATGATGCAACCCACTTCACTCATTTCTTCATTTTTTCAGTGCTTGAACATTATAAACCTATTATTCCTTCATAAATATGTTGGCCTTTCCTTTATTATTATTATTATTTAATTTACCATGAAGAATATTAAAGAGAAAAACTCAAAATATTAGATGAAATAACTCAGTCCTTGTTTTCCTTATTAGAGTTGTTAAAAATCAACGAAAAGATAGTTCATATATATATAAAAAAAACTTTGAGGACTAAAATATAATAGTTCTAAAAGTTTAGTGACAGAAAATGAAATAATGATGAAAGTTGAAGAATCAAAATAGGGTTTGAACATTTTTTTTTACAAAAAAAAAAAAAAAAAACAGCAAAGGGAGAAAGGTATTGGAATCATTTGAAAAAGAAAGACAACAAATCAGGTATATACTATATACCATGTATGGGGGGAGCCCCCCTTCCCCTTCTCACAATTGCACTAGCCCAACTTCTTTGAATTTGGTTTAGTTTTAATTAATGCTTCTCTCTCTCTCTCTCTTTGCATTTGCTCAACGATCATCTAGTCAACAAATGTTTTATAAAGTAAACCTAAATTTTGATTATATTTAGAGTCAGTTTGAAATGACTTTTCAAGTGTTTAAAAATACTTTTTTAACACTTACAATTCCTTTTTTAACACTTAAAATTCCTTTTTAAGCACTTAAAATGTTATTCCAAACATGCCATTAGTTTATTTTAGTAGATGAGAATCTCCATGATTCTCATTTCTTTCTTTTTTTTAAAAATTTTTTAAAATTAAGTTTGTTTACACAATATTGTTTTTTTTTTTTCTTCATATTTTGGTTGTCCAGATTATATATATATATATATATATATATATATATATATATATATTGTTAAAATTAAAAATAAAGCAAAATTTATTATTTTTATTTTTAGTTCAACAATAGGTGGGATGATGAGAATCAAACTTTTGTCCTCTTGGTTGAGGATTAAATGTCTTAATAAATTGAGTTATGCTTAGGTTTATCAATCAATGTTGGTAAGTATACTTGATATTGTTCAAATGAAGAAATCATGCCATGTTTAATAACTATTTAGTTTTTGAAAATAAAGCCTATAAATACTACTTCCATCCATGGGTTTCCTTGTTTTGTTATCCACTTTTTACATATGTTTTCAAAAATCAACCCAAGTTTTGAAAACTAAAAATACTAGTTTTCAAAAACTAGTTTTTGTTTTTGAAATTTAACTAAAAATTTAAATATTTTCTTAAAAAAGATGAAAGTCATGGTAGAGAATTTTAGAGAAATGATAAGAAAACAAACAAAATTTTCAAAATAAAAAATAAAAAACAAAATGGTTATCAAACGAGACTTTATTAATTTGAAGCGGTGTAGAAGTTCAAACATAAAAGAAAGGCTCTATATAATATAAAATCACAAATTAATAAATAAAATATGTTCTTATTACATGACTCAGACTATAAATGTTTATGGTACAAAAAAAAAAGAAAGATTATAAATGTTTATTTATTACGATAAAAAGTATAAGATAAGAAGATTCGAATCCTTAAATAAACTTTTAAGCAATTAAGCTTTAATCATTGAGCCAACTAATAATGGTCCTCGTACACTATCAATATAATTCAAAGTATATCTAATTAATTTTCTTTACTACCAAAGTATATCTAATTAATTTGATTAAATAAATCGCAACCATAAAATATAATTTTTAATATATAGAGGATGTGGATAAATGAACTTTTTTTTAGTTCAACAAATATGAAAATAGAAATACAGACTTCCGACTCCAAGAAATTGAGCTATATATGCTCATGTTTCATTTTTATCGAGAGCTTTTACATTAAAATATGAAGATTGTCATCGTGTTTTACTTTTAATGAAATATATAATTAAATAAAATAAATCAAATGAAATCCTAAATTATAGTTTATTAGATTGAAATAAAAGATTAAAAGCGATAAGGAAGGGTGATATTTCCTTGAAGTATTAGGGCAAAGCTTGAAAATAACTGTTCATTGGGATATGTCTTTTTTGTTGGCCAAAATTATCTTGACTTGGAATTCCATTTTGAAGCATGTTTCGAACGGTATGCGGGTTAGCTTTCCCATCAAAACTCTTTTAACTTAAAGTAGTTGACCTTATCTCCAAAAAATAAACATAAAAGTAAAAAGTTTCATAGGGAAACACTACAAGAATCTGTCCTTTTTCCGACGTTTTTTTTTCGACGCTCTTTAAATGGTCGGAAAAAAGATGAAATGCCGACGATTTTACGCAACATCGGTAAAGAGAACAAGAAACGCCAACGATATTGAAAACGGTTTGCCAAATATCAAATTCCCGACGGTTTATACACAACCGTCGAGATATTGTCAAAGAAATCTCAACAGTGTTCAACCCCGTCGGCCATTGGAAACACATTGCCTATGATTCATAGAACCGTCAGCCATTTAGTGGAAAATCGGCCGACGGTTCATCGAACCGTCAGCCTTAGGGGGAAAAAAACCGACAGTTTGATGAACTGTCGGCCGGTTTGAGTGTAGGTTGATGCTTAGAGATTGATTTGAAGTTAGGGGATAGGTGAGAAAGTCTTTGGAGTGTAAAGGGGGTGGGTATGTGCTTATATGTTTGTATAAGTTTAGAGTTTAGTTAATTTGGTTGAACATGTTCATTCCTTTGAGAAGTTTTAGGTAAAACTATAATTCAATGGGTTTATTATTTGGTTTGCTTAAGTTGTATGTTCTTGGTTTGAGTATAGATTGATGCTTAGAGATTGATTTGAAGTTAGGTAGTGGGTGAGAAATGTTTTGGAGTGTGAAGGGGGTGGTTAGTGCTTAAGTTTAGTTAAATGTGTACATAAATATTGAGAACTTTAGGTAAAACTTATATTATGGTTTGTTTAAGTTTTAGGTAAATGTTTTGTAACTTTGGTTTACTCTTGGTACAGTTGGGTTGAAATTTTGATTGTTTTTGTTAAGTTTTGATGAGTTTATTTGTGTATATGATAGCTTTTAAATTCAAGTTTTGATCGCTTTAGTTCGTTATAAGTTCGGTGATTTCGTTCATATATATATAGTTCAATAGTTTCGAAGAGTTTTAAGTAATTTTAGTTGTGTTGTAAATTTATTATCTTAATTATTTAAGTATTTATAGCATTGTTCCTTACTTTTGAAATGTTAGTTTAATTATGTTGTTATATGTGTTTTTCTTATATAAGTTAGGTAAAGTAATTACATTTTTTTCTTTGTTTTCTAGGAATGACGTGCTAGCTTATGAGAACTTTTAAAGAACTTATGGGACAAAATTTTTGTAATATGTACAAAGTGATAGGAACTTAAGTTTTTTTATGTTGTGTTGAAGTTTTTGTATTTTATCTTCTATGAATTTACTCATTATGAACAAAGTGTATTCAAATTTGGTTTAATAGAAAGTTTTATTTGATTTATTTTGTATACAATTCCTTTTAGATACAATAATTTGTAAATTAGAATGAAATTCTAGATAGAAAATATTGAAATTAAAAAAATGTCCAACACAAACATTTGCCGATGATTTTTAGATTTGGTCGGCCTTTGTTCAAATTGTTGACGCTTTTTAGATTTGGTCAGCCTTTGTAAGAAAAGCTGACCAACATAATACCTTCAGCCTTTCTTATAAAGGCCGACGTTTTTGGGATTTGGTCAGCCTTCGTAAGAAAGGCTGACAGTATTAGTTTGGTCGGCCTCTCTTACAAAGGCCGACGCTTTTGGGATTTGGTCGGCCTTCGTAAGAAAGGCTGACAGTATTAGTTTGGTCGGCCTTTCTTACAAAGGCCGACCAAATATAAAACGCATCGGCCTTTTTAAGAAATGCTGACCAAACTAATACTGTCGGTCTTTTGTAAAAAGGCTGACCAAATCTAAAAGCGTCGGCCTTTGTAGGAAAGGCAGACCAAAATCATACCGTCGGCCATTCGTACAAAGGCTGAATAAAGCTTCACGCGTCGGCCTTTGGAAGAAAGGTCGACCCAATGTCAAAAACCTTCAGCAAAAGTTTTCCCGATAGTGTTATGGCGACCGAATTGGCGACGACGGTTTTTGCGTCAGCAATGCCTTTGCCGACGGTTTTTTGACGTTTGTCGACGGTTTTTGGCGTCGGCAAATCCCAAAATTCTTGTAGTGAAAACTTTTTACATATACCCAAGTTACATTAATTTAAAAAACAAAAAAGAAGCCTTAAAAACTCAAAATATTTTTCTTGGGATGAAAATGTATGACAAATTATAACCTGACTCAAGTATAACGTAAGTAGTTACATATTTATACTTCTTTTCATTATGAATCAAAGTTTGAATTTGTACATCTCATTTGTGATACAATATTAAAAGAATAGTATATTTGTCTCAATTATATGATCAAGTGGTCGTATGTGAATATTGAAAATTTTTCATTTAAATTGGCTCTCCTCTAAATATTTTTGTATATGCATCTAATTACTTGGATGCTGTTGAGATCAGATCTTTGATGTTAAATCTAGTTATTCTTCAATACTTTTTCACACTCACCTAATAGTTACATAGCAACTACAACATTTAATAACTTCTCGTTAGGTCATTAACTTTGATTCATATCGAATCCATTGGAAATACCTCATTACAATCTTTATTACAAAATATTGAATCCTTCTTTTCCCAAACAAAACTCTGTAAAGCTTGGAAACCAAAAAGATGGCACCAATCATACTCTAAAATACAACAAGACAAAGTGACATGTAGGAAACCTTTTTTTTTAAGAAAAAAAATAAGGCATAAAGTGAATGTGTATCCTATGAAAAAGAATATTACAATAAAAGCTTCATACCATACATGGAGAAGGAGTCCCCCACCTCTAGGGTTGCATTTTCCCCAACTCCAATCTAGGTCAAATTATTTGTATACAGAGAAAATAAAATTTCATCAATAATTTAGGGCATATGGATAATAATTTTGTAGAATATCATATCATAAATAAATAAAAGGAGAACATTTACATACAAATCATAATAAGTGAAGACACTAATATTTAATTATTTAAACTATGTTTAGGTCGACATAATAAATGATGATTTTAGCTATTAATTGTTTGTAAACAAAGGACCAAACTAATGTAATTAGAAACTGAAAATTACAAAGTCATTGCCAAAAGTGAGGTCAGAGACTGAAAACAAAAATTTGAAAACAAGAGATTTAATGAAAAATAGATATGGATTTCATGTTTTTAGTGTTTTTGTGGTAGCATATTTAGAAATACGATCTCAATTTAAAAAGGTGTTCATACAAAAAATAAAATTCAAATTACATGTCAAACAGGCATTATATGTTTGTAGGTGATGATCCAACAACGTCCCAAAGTAGCATCCCTAAGGTGTACTTTTTCCCAAGCATATTTTTAAGCAAACAACTTCTTTTGAATATTTCCCATTTGACTACAAAATACTGGTTGTTAAAAGAGTTATGGAGTCTATAAAGAGATATTTAATCATTTTTATTGAACAAGTCTATAGATTAATTCTCATTTTTCGGTAGAATGAGTGAAAGAAATTGCTTGAACTATTAGTTATTCTCTTCTACATTTTATATAGTGTGTTATTTAAAGAATTGAACACATTGTTATGAACATAAATGTAGGGGGAATAATTTTTTGTCTGTGAACAAAATAAAATTTTCGAATTTTTTTGGTTGAAATTGATATAGTTTCTTTCAAACCAAAGTTACGTAGCTTCAATGAAGCATCAATGACAACCAAAACACGTTATTGTGAGCTTGTGACTACTATAAGTGGTTGTCTTTCTAGTATCCAATTGACGTTTCACATCTTTAGACATTAAAGTCATTTACAAAAGAGTTTAAGATTAAACAAGTTCTAAAAGTTTATTCTATTCTATCACCATATAAGTTTAAGTCGTTAGAAGTGAATTATTCTAATCTAAATTTAAAGATCTTATGCTTTCTATCTTTTCTATCGACTAACTTGCTATCTTAACTATAGTTAGTAATCAAGACCAAAATTGCAAAAGGGAGAGAATACTTAATTCACACGCCTAAACTTGAGCATAAGGAAATTCTTGTCCAATGCAATTTGCTAGATATAACTTGCACATTTTTTAATGATCGAACAAGACACACATTAGCCCCATGAGATTTGACTAAAACAAAACTTGTGCCAATAGTTTTTATTTAATAAGGTCACTGCCTACGTGTTGAATGGTCATTGGGCCACCTGTCTTGGAATTGCTTGAAGAAGGATTAACATGAAATTAAGATTAAAATCTAACTCATTCACTACTTTCTTCCTTCCCTAGTTTAGTCATCAAATTGAGCCCTAAATAACTGTTATAGTTTTTACTCAAATTTGTTTACTTTGGTTGCCAATTCACTCACTAATTTTAACAAACAATGTAAAAATCTTCATAAATTCACTTCATTAAAATAAAATTGTGCTTTACACCAAATTAAGTTTGATCAATGCACATATTAACCCTTGAATAACTTTGTCAAAATTCACAGATTTAAAAAAAAAAAAAAAAAAAAAGCTCTAATGTTAGCTTTCTTTAAAATCTTATCAATTTTGTACTATACATATGTTTTGTAATTCATTAAACGTATATGTGATAATACTTTTTCTAACGATTTTTCAAACAAAAACCTATCAAAGGTTGAAATTGCAATTCTTTTTAAAGTTTAAGGTTAAGATTGCAACACTTATCTAAGTTTGAGGTTTGAAGTCCAATTTGATGAAATTGAAAGTTTATGGTGAAAATTGATACAACTTGAAAAGTTTAATTAGGAGTAAAAATTGATCCTCCTATGAACTTCCACTTGTTCTTCGTTGCATTGGGTTTAATTCAATAACACAAAATTTCAACGACTCATTTTTACTGTTTAGTTTAATGCCCCAACATTAACAATTAATCGTTATATGAATTATTAGTTGAAATTTTGTGACACAAAATTTCAACTAATAATTCATGTAAGGATTAATTGTTAATGTTGGGTTGTTTTATTTGCAAGGAAAGAGATGTTAATACACACATTAATTAGAACATGGCAAGGAGGAAGTCAGCTTTTTCCACTTTAAAATTTAGTTATATGGTACAACCTTATGATTAAATGGTCAATTACATTTTAGGGTTTGGTCTCATAGAGTATGAGAAAAATCAAACAAATGATCCACTATCATACAAAAATCAAAATTACAACAACAATAACTCAAAATGAACATTTAAAAAAAAAAAAAAAACATATCTTAGGCACAATGGGTAATTGGGAAAACAGGTGGCTTCAAAGATCAATCTGTTTTTGGGGGGGGACAAAAAAAAACCCAAAAGAATTGCACACACAAGTGATAGAAGCTAATTGGCATATAAAAACTGCGCATTAACAAGAAAGAAAGAAAGGCAAAACAAAAATCTTCTCAAAATCCTTTTTTGTAGAATAAATTATAAAGCACTTTAAATGCCAACCATTGCTGTCACACATCGCATTATGATCTAAATGCATCTGAACTCATGTAAATAAAGATAAAGTGCAATACTTTGTGTGTGTGTGTGTTTTTTTTTTATTTTTTATTATTATTTCTATTCATTCATCTCCCTTTTCCCCCAATCAGCAGCCTCTCGCCCTTATTTAAAGCCATCCAAAAATGAACAACACCAAATTATCATTCTTCTCATTCGCAATGGGTTCAAACAAGCCTTACATTGCTGCATTTTTCATCCAACTTACCTTCGCCGGAATGAGCCTCATGTCCAAGGCAGCCTTTGCCGCCGGTATGAACACTTATATCTTCCTCTTCTATCGTCAAGCCGCTGGCACCCTCGTTTTGGTCCCCCTCACTATGCTCTTAAAAGGGTACGCCAAATTTTGTTTCTTTTAGTACAACACCAAATTTGTTTCTTTTTTCTATTTTAAATGCTTTTAGCTTTGTCAATTCAAATATAGCTCAGTAGATAAGATATATATTACTATTTTTAAGATTGATGGTTCAATCTTCACTTTTGTAATTACTGAGCTAAAAAAAAAGATGTTTTTTAGATTTTGTTGGGTCGTTTTGTTGCATCTTATATATTTAAATTATTTGAAAAGTGATTCTTTTGGCACTTCGGGTGGCCATGACATTTTTGTTTTAACCAAACTTTATTTTGAAAAATATATAAAAGAAGGTTAAATTAATTTATTGATGATGCTTTTTTTTTTGTTGGATATATTGCAGGAAGGAGAAGAGGCCATTGTCTTTTAAGCATCTCTGCCAGATTTTCGTCATTTCATTGATAGGGTGTGAATTAATTAATTTTTTTTAATAAATTTTTAATGAAATCTTTATGATATGGAAAAGAATCGATGAAGCAAAAAGTATAGTATACCAACTTAGTCAAATCACCCACCACTTAAAAAAATAGTAATATTGCTTATTATTATTTATTATTTTGTTCAGTGAATCTTAATTATGCTTTGAATTATTAATGCGATATGATGGAAAATATATAAATGAGGATAATTCATTAATTTGCATATTGTGTTTAGAATCACTCTTGCATTGGATGCTTATGGAGTGGCCATTAATTACACGTCAGCAACTCTCGGCGCTGCAGCCTTCAACTGCGTTCCTGTCACAACATTCTTCTTCGCCGTCTTACTAAGGTTATCTTTTAATAATAATGATATGAATATTTATGCGAGAGAAATTTATAGTAACTGTGTTTACTTTTCTTTTCATTTTTAAAATTATTTTCTAACCTTTTCATCTTTTTATTACTTGAGAATGTCAAAAAAATTCAACGTTGTCTATGAACATGACTCAACTAGCATAAAATGTACACCTCAATTAAGAGGTTAGATGTTTGAATCCTCTGTCTCACATGTTAAAAAAAAAAATCCCACGTTTTAAACTAGCAAAAGAAAAAAAGAGAGAGAGATTTAAATAATATAGGTTAGAAATGATTTTCAATTATAAATTTTTCACACTTTATTAAGTTAAACAGTTAATTTGCCAGTTAATGATCATTCAATTAGTAAAAAACAAGAGAGGAGGATGGGAGGGTAGGAGGTGAAGCCGTATTTTCTACGGTAAATAAAAAATAGGAAAAAATCCATTTATACTCCTAAACTTTTTATATATTCAATCAGTTAAAGCTTTGAACTAATAATTGTATCAATTAAAATTCTAAACTTTCATGCGTGAATCAATTTAGATCATTGGTTAGTGATTCATACATATTTTCACTTGATTTCATTTAAAATCAACTCAAAATCATCTAAATGGTTATCCCAAAATTCTACCAAAGTAGTAAGAAAAAAATTATCATATAGTTCTTCCTAAATAAATAGAAAAAATAAAGGAAATTAGAACATAAATAAACTACTCATATTAATGAAAACCACTACTATTCATTTGATTCAAACGTTTTCCTCTAATATTACGTTAATTCCTACATTTAAAGAAGTTTTATACGTGTATCAGAATTAATGATTCCAAACGGAATTCTTACCAACGGTCTAAACTGATTCACTTATAAAAGTTTTATTAATTTGGAATTTTAATTGATTTATTTAACCCAAAGTTTTGTGTCCACATTTTTGGCCTGCTGTCCAAGCAGTAAGGAAGTACTCTTTGTGTTTTATGTAGTGATTGTGAAGAACGAAAAAGTACTTTAATACAACTAATTAGTATCGAAGTTGCAAAAAGAAAAACGAGATCTCACTATTTTTTTTTTCTTTTTACTTCATACATTTTATATACACAGAATGGAGAAGGTGAACTTAAAGAAAGCAGCAGGAATTGCAAAGGTGGCGGGCATAATGGTATGCATAACGGGTGCAGCCATTCTTGCTTTCTACAAAGGCCCCTATTTGAAACCACTTTTCACTCACCGACTTTTCCACCATGCCCAATCCCAATCTCACCACCCTCCTAACTCCCAAAGGACGTGGATGATTGGTTGTTTCTTCCTCCTTGTCACCAGTATCTCTTGGGGCATTTGGTTCGTTCTCCAGGTAAATTCCTTAATCCAACGGTTAAATTACAAGCTTAGTTGTTGAGCTTTTAATGTTTTGTGTCAAATAAGTTCCTAAACTTTTTATTTTTTGCGTCTAATAAGTTCTGACCTAATAGATAATATATGTTTTTTGAAGTGTAAGAAACTATTACGCACAAAATTAAAAGGTTTAAGGTCCTTGAACTTTCATTTTTGTGTCTAGTAAGTTTCTAACCCATTAGACATGATTTTCATAAGTTCTGAGAATTTAGAGACGGTTAATTTAAGCTGATATAGAAACATAAAAAGGTTCTAAAAAGGGTGAATTTGGGTGCAGGCTCGGTTCTTGAAGGGGTTCCCTCACCCCATGGAGTTCATGTGCGCGCAAACGGTGATGAGTATGGTTCAGACCTTTGTTGTGGCCATTGTTATGGAAAGAGATCCTTTGGAGTGGAAATTGGGCTGGAACGTTAGACTCTTTGCTGTACTCTATTGTGTAAGCAAAAACACATTACACTTTTTTCCTCTCTTAATTCCTAACTTTATTTAAATATACAACTCTTCTTTTCAATCATTGGATTTTGTTCCTTGAATCTCCCCTTTGATACTACATCCACTCATTCATTACAATATTTTAATCTAAACTCCCACTTTTTATGCTTATAATATACCTCAAAAATCAGATATGTATCTAACTTATTCACATTTATAATGTAATATTCTAGAAAAATACTAAAGATATCGTCTTTTTCTTTTTTTAAAATGGGGTTTGAATTTTTTAAAAAAGGTTCATTTTTGTTTTATAGAATTGATAGGTAGAATTAAATGTTATGTTGACCGGCCTTCAATTAAATTTTTAACCCAGTTTTGAGTTCGTTTGTACTTTTTCCCCCTAATTTAGAAGTTATTTAATGTGATTTATATATATTTTTTAAAATTAATTTTAACTAAATTGACTTGATGTATTCAACAATTTATTAAACTAATGATATGGGGCGTTATTTCATTAATTGAGTTATTTGTTAACGACAAAGATTGAGTAGAGACATAATTTGAAATTTAAAGATATGATTGAGAATTTTAAAAATAAAGAGTTTTTTGGTCTTTTTTTTGGAGGAGAATCTTATGAAATTGTAATAAAGTAGATGGTAAGAGATTGGAATTTAATTTTAAACTTAAATATTGCAATGATGGATAGTTTTCCTTAATCTACAATGAAAATAAAAACAAAAATCTTGAATGAATTTTTTTCAGTAGGTTTTGGTTCAAATTTTTATATGATAAAATCAGCGGATTTATAAACATGGCACGTGGCGTGCAGGGCATTCTGGTAATTGGAATTGCAAATAATGGGCAATGCTGGGTAATTCGAGAGAAGGGTCCAGTTTTTCAAGCCGTGACGACGCCGTTGAATTTAATCGCAACAATGATCGGTTCCCAGTTACTGTTGTCTGAAGGAATTTACTTGGGAAGGTAATTAATTAACAGTATTTATATTAGATCAATTTTGACTTTTTCATTGATTAATTAATTCTTTGTTTTCTAATTTACTCTTTTTCAAAATTAAAAAAAAAAGGATATAAGAATATGTTTAATGTATTAGTCATATTAATTGGTCGTAATTAGTTGTGTTGTTGGATTGACAGTATAATAGGTGCATTCTTCCTGGTGATGAGTCTTTACAGTGTTTTGTGGGGGAAAAGCAAAGAGCTTGTCACCACTCCAAACAGTCAACCACCTCTACCAGAGAAAGAGAATGAAGAGTCAACATGTCGTACTGAAGTCAACTCCACATTAGTCTAAAACTACATTTCCTCATTTATTGTGTTGATTAGTTTTTTTTCATAATATTAATTAGAGTTTTCTTTCTTTGTTATCGTATTTTGGTTACTATATGAAATAATATGCACCTACCAATTTCCATTTATGTAATACGATCAAATACATTATCAAGTTATCAAAACTTTGTATAAGATAGTTATGAAATTGGACTCATACCTGAAATGTTGTGTCTAAGAAATAAATTTTTTTAAAAAAATATAGATATGATGCTAACGAAAAAATATTGACAAACGTAATCAAGATCATTATTTATATAAGCAATTACAACATGGACGAGCTTTAAGAAAAACAAATATGTTAATAAATTTTTAAACTCAAGCTGTTAAGTGAACATAAGATCGATGACACAGAAGATGTAATGCAAAAGTAGCGTGTTGTAGTCATTATTGAACAATCTCATTCTTATGCATGGTCTCAGTTGCAAGAGTTGGAAATGAGAAATATTGAGTACAAAAAATAGCTTAAAACAAAGGTGGAACAAAAAATTTCTACGAGAGGCCAAATTATATATATATATATATATTTGAGTTCAACAACATATGAGAATGAAAAATTTAAACCTCTAATCTCTTGATTGTAGGTGTATGACTCAATGAAATGAATTAAGCTATGTTACTTAAAATTTGATATTCTAACTCCTTATACATACACATACATTTTTTTTAAAAAAAAAAACTGCATATGCGTTTGTTTGGGCCAAGCCCATACAATAACCGATGGCATTTTTGAAATAACTATGACTGTGTTTGTGATTGCGTGGAAATATGTAAACGTGAATTTGAAAAAATCTTAACCGTTTTGGGATGTTTGGTAATTGTGGTTTTTTTTAAAAATTCATATAAAATCACTTTTTAAATTATTTGATTTCCAAAATCTTGTAAATAATAGCTTTTGATTTTAACTTCCAAAATAATCCGACATGTTTTTTAACGATTCCTTAAAATGGCTACTGTATTTTATATATTTTATTTTCTTCAATTCTTCTGTCATTTTTTTTAATTCCATCAAGTTTTGTGATTTTCTTTTTACATCAGTAACAATTTAGGTTTTTTTTTTTTAAAACTTTTCAACTTTGTGTGTGTATGTTTGGTCGTCATCATCTTCTTTCAATTACCATGTTCTTTTTCTTTTTGTTCGTCCCATTGGTGCTTTACCTCTGTTACACTTCTCAAAGATATCAAAAATTGAGTAACTTTTTTTAGATTCAGAAGTGTTGAGTGTTACTGTGATTTTCTTTCTTATCTAATTTTTTAATTTTATTTCTTGATTGGTTTGTTTTTTTAAATATAGTTTTTTTAGTACAAATATTGGCTTTTGAAAGAATTATGAATAAAAAAATCCAAAAGAAATCTTTATTTAAAAAGATTTTAGAAAGAGAAAATGGAGTTTAGTTTTTTTTTTTTGTTTTTATTTATTGCTGTGCTCGCACAAAAGAGATAAAGGTCAAAAAAGAAAAATAAATCAATAATGAGTCAATGACTATCTGATATGAATTATAGTAATAATTATTTTCACATTCAAGAATTAGAGGCTTTAAGATACAATTTTACTACAAGTTTGATGAGAGCGAAATAGATAATATTAATTTAATTTTATTTCTATACTAAAAAAATTATTTTTTTTTTTACATTTTGTTTGTACTTATATTGGAATAAAAAAATATAAATTTTAATTTAAACTATAAAAGTTCTAGATAATTAACTTAAAATAATTCATATAGTGAACATCAACATATAAATAATTAAAATTATTTGTCTACTTTGGTCATTTTAGTGCTAAACTACAACAATTTTGATTAAATTTACCAAAAGCTTTGACTTGAGTTTTTATGTTTAAAATTGAAATTTACCAAACACTAATTAATCTGCTTCATATGACAGCCGCTTTTCCTAAAAATACAGTTACCAACAATTATTTTAAAAGCTACAACAATCTCAAACAGAACCTATGTCTACATTTGCGAAGAGGAAGAGAACAAAAAAAAAGTCTCTTCATACCCTCTTTCTATGGTCCTCTTTTTGCTACCTTCTCTCGACTCCGTTTTAGATAAAGAAATATATAAGTTCAAGATCTAAATTTTTTTCCTAAAATTTCAGAATTAAAAGATAATATACACATTAAAAATTATAGGTTAAATTACAAATTTAGTTTTTAAACTTTTAGAGTTGTGTCTATTTGGTCCCTAAACTTTAAAAAGTATCTTCTCTAAACTTCCAATTTTGTGTCAAATAGATTTTAGAATTTTAACAAGTGTCTAGTAGGTTATTAAGCTTTTAATTTTGTGTCCAATAGGTCCCTAAATCTTCAATTTTGTGTCTCATTGTTCCTTGACTAATTTGACATTTTTTAAAATTCACGGACATACTAGACTCAAAATTGAAAGTTTAGAATCCTATTAGACATAAAATTCAATTTTATATCAAATAGATCAATTACTTTTTAAAAATTTTAAAAATGCCAGAGATTTATTAGTCATAAAATTGAAAGTTCAAGGACCTATTAGGCATTTTTAAAGTTTAGGGACTTATCAGACACAAAATTGAAAATTCATTAACCCATTAGACACTTTTCAAAATTCAGGGACCAAATAAACACAAACCTAAAAGTTCAGGGACTAAACTTGTAGTTTAACCAAAATTATAAGGTAGAATTTCACCCCACATAAAAATTTCTACCTCCACCTCTGCCTTCTTCAATCTCATGCTCTAAGGCCTGTCGTGACATCAACCCCTCAATACAGGCTAAGAGACTGTTTGAATACCTTCTAGTTTAACCAGTTGTAAAAAAAATATTTTCAATAAAAATATTTTTATATCTTAACTTTTTTAAAAAGCACTTTAAATAATAATTTTTTTGTTGCACTATATTCAAAAGTAATTCTATTAATTATAAATATGTGTATGTTTTCTTACTACATATTTCAAAGATTTTTAGAATCACTTTAAAATCATTTTTGGATAATTTATCTCTCAAGTATTTCTTCAAAAATAGATTTTAAATTAATTCAATTTTTTAAAGTAATTTTTTATTTATTAAGATTTTTCTAGAAAAATACTTTTGGTAATCTAAACTCATTAAAGAGGTTATACTAAACACATTTTAGATTATTAATTTCTTCAAAGGTGCTTATAGAAAAAAATATTTTTTCTTAAAAAGTAATTTTTTTTCAAAAGTTATTTCAAACCTCTCTAAAATTTGTTAGACATTTTAAAATGAAAGTGAATGTTCTTTTTTCTTTTTTAAAGTAAATGTTGGTTGGTTTGGTTTCACGAGAGATTTAAAATCCTGTAAAATTAATGGACCGATCGGTCCCGTTGGTCCTACAACTTGAACAGTTCAATTCGATCTAATATATATTGTGATTGACCCGATCGGTTCACCCGTTCTATTTTAACCGGACCAAGTTGAATCAAACCGGTGGTATGCTACTTGGCAATGGAACTGCGAAAACTGGAAACAAAGACTATGCTCAGGTACACTTGTCATTTGTTGGTATATTTATAAAAAAAATAAATTATAAGTTTAGCCTCTAAACTTTGAAATTTGTGTCTATTTAATCTTTACATTTTTAAAAGTATCTAATAGGTCTCTAAACTTTTAATTTTGTGTTTAATAAATTTCTGAATTTTTTATTTTGTGTCTAATAGGTCTCTGAAAAATTCAAAATTTTTAAAAATTAATTGATTTATTAGATATAAATTTGAATTTTATATCTATTGAAACCCTAAAATTTCAATTTCGTGTCTGGCATGTGAATTTTCAAAAATTCGAAAGTTCATAAACTCAATTTATAATTTTGAAAGTTTAGGGACCAAACAGACACAAACCTTAAAGTTCATGGACTAAATTTGTAATTTTACCATTATAAAACTATCATAATTAATTGGAGAAGAATAATTGATTAAATTACAAGTTTAGTTCTTGAAAGAATAATTGGTTAAATTACAAGTTTAGTTCTTGAACTTTTAACTTTGTGTCTATTTGGTCTTTTAACTTTAAAAAGTAGCTAATAGATCCCTGAACTTTTAATTTTGTGTCTAATAGGTTCTAAACTTTAAAAGTTGTCTAATAGATCCTTAAACTTTCAATTTTGTGTTTAGTAAATTTCTGAATTTCAATTTTGTGTCTAATAGGTCATTGACCTATTCGATATTTTTTAAAAAAAATTCACGGACTTACTAGACATAAAATTGAAAGTTTAGGGTCCTATTAGACATAACATTCAATTTTATATATAATAGATCCGTTAATTTTTAAAAATTTTGAATATATCAAGGATCTATTAAACACAAAATTGAAAGTTTAGAGGCTTATTAGACATTTTTAAAGTTAAGGGACTTATTAAACATGGTTGGTTAGAAATTTCGGCCAATCACAAATTGCCATATCATTAATTTAAATTAATGATAAAATAAATTTGGAACTAATTATAGATTTACACATGTCCCTAAATTAAATTTAGGGGAAAATACATTTTTGGTCCCTGAGATCTGACTTAGGTTGCATTTGGGTCATTGAGTTTTTAAACTTGACAATTTAGCTCCTGAGGTTTAGAATAATCTCGTTTTTGGCTCATGCCGTTAACTTTCCGTTATTGTAGCTGACAGAAAGCTAATTAGATCTTTATTATTATTTTTTTATGCTAATATGATTATTTATTAATTTTAAGGATGATGTGCCATTAATTAAATTAATAAATTCTTTTATTTCATTTTATAACCAACTAAACATTAAAAGAAACATTTCAATTTCGTAATGGAGATTACTAATGAACCTCATATTGATCACGCTAACCAATCACCCTCAAGAAACTACAACATCTCAACTTTATGATCTTTGTATGGCTCTTTTGTCTATCTTTGCGACAGTGTCATGGTGCTCTTTGTAGCGCCTCGATGCTGTCCTTTCGGACTTTTTGGCTCTACAACACCTTTTGTCTCCACAAAACCCAATAACAAGTGATACAAACTCCCTTGAATGGTGGGCTTTGGACACCTTTGAGTCATATAGCTCCCAAGCACACACTCAACTCAAAGATCACTCGTACACTTGAATATGACCCAAAGGAAGATCAAAGAGGGGCTGCCTTTGATTGATCAACCAAGTTGGCAAAGAAAACTAGTTCCTTACCCAAGGCTCAAAACAATCCACAAGTTTGGTAGTTAATCCAACTTGCTTGTTTGTTAAGCTTGTAACCAATTCCATGAATTACAAAGAAGTGAGACTCACGGTTTGTTGAAGCTCAAAAAGGGGAAGAAACCCTCAACTCTTTTCATTCATAAATTCATCATAAAACAACGTATCCAATCTTCAAAAGCTGGAAAAGTTGGCTTATATATGCCAATAAAAAAAAACCCTAATTCACTAAAGTGTTTAAAACAAGACTAAGTCTAATCTAAGTAAATTATGGCTAATAAAAGACAAAGTAGAATAACATTGGGGTCAAGGATGGTGGGCTTAAGCCCTTACAACAAAAGGCCCAATATAAAGTCTAAGTCCAAATTACAAGAACTGAAGTTCTTTACAAAATGCTCAACTAAAAGCCTCAATATAAAACCATATATAGACCCAAAAGTATAAAGTGTATAAATTTGCTCCAATTTGGCCCATGGAGTTTCTCATGTCTTCTTGTCTTTCACTTTGATCCTCATTGGCCAAACATACTGCAGTTTGTAATGACTGATCTTAGCTTGAATGTGTTAGATTTGTACTTCCTTGTAGCTTTTTTGCCTTGCGTGATCTTGTGTGTTTGTCTCTTGAATGAAGGCAATGGGGCTATACACCATATCAATAAGGGTCGACGAAGATTTAAAATTTGATTATAAGTAAAATTATTAATGTCTTAATTTGTTGAACTAAGTTACAATTTCTTCGATCATTTGTCTTAATTAGCTTCTTCCTATTAATTAGACTCTTTTTTCCTACCATTTTTCTTTTTGGACCAACTATATCTGCAATAAACATGCATCTATCAAATTCTATATAGTATACGATGAAATATGCTATCAACTTTTTTGTAATTTTGTGAGATCATTCATGAATGATATAGTCTTGCAACGTCACTAAAAGATTAAAAAAAAAATCTCAGAAGATAGATATGACACTGAAAGCATTATAAACGAAGTTGAAACTATTTCTCATCAAGCTGGAAATTATACTTAGTAGAGTTTTTTTTTTAAAAAAAAAGGAAAACTCGGAGTTAAAAATAATCTTCATAATTGATAGACATAATGATGTTATCAACAGAAAAGTATGAAAACAGACATTCAACGCCCAAATAGATGGAAGGGTTGGTAGAGGTAAATAAAAGTGGAGAAACAGTATAGAGCTATAAATTTTGTTGGCATAATTATTATATATATAAAACTATATCACAATTTCTGTAAATCAATTAAAAAATCACTCCAAGCATTGTTTTCAAATGAAGAGAAAGGAAAAACAAAAATGGTTAGATAAATGAAGCTAGCTATTTGACATGTGACGACACACATAAACGGTATAAATACAAGTAAAAAATCTCCTGAAATTAGCACTTTAAATGCCAACCCTATCATTGATGTCACACCTCTCCTTACTGATAGACTTCCTATTATTGAAATGGAAAGAAATTTAAAAACAAATTAAATGCTCTTTCTTCTTAATTTAATTTTTTGTATCATTCATAGCTTCAAAATGTGGCCTGATTCTGAAAGCGTCATCCCCACCGTGCCAGCAACCTGCTTGCACCAATGTAAATATGGAAGGTTATAGGCCATTCAATATTATTATTATTATTATTTGAGATTAACAACATTTGTGGTGCTGGTGGGAGGATTCAAATCTTTGACTTCTTGGTCGAGGGTATATATCAATTACTGTTGAACTATGCTTTACTTTGACGCCATTCAATATTATTTAATGACAATGAAATGAGCTGCAAAATATCTAAACACTATAGGTTACAAAAAAAAGCCTTCAAATTGTTAGAATCCTCGTCGGAGGTCGTCTTTTGCCTTTTGGCATTATTGGGGGTAACTAAAGAGAATGGTCCAAGCTTTTCATGCCTTGACTAGCTGGGGCATAGTGAGAAGTAAAAACATGCCAGATTGGTTTAGGGATGGTGCGAGGTGTCACGGTCGTATTTCTCCAACCGCGCGGCGCCATGATTTTTCGCCTTTATCATGGCCAGCCTTAAGGGGAACTCAAGCCCCAATACATTTTTTGCCCAGCTTTGTGGTTTCGTCGGACCTTAGGCAAGGTTATTCCTCCTCAACCAAGCTTATCTTTTGATGCAGCGGAAGTATACTTGGCCATACACGTCGCCCGTACGTGTATGTTCACTCAAACGCGACTCTAACCGACTTGCCTCTACTCTAGGCCAAGTCTCAGGGCGTAACCTTGCCTCTACATTAGGCCAAGGTCATTTCAACGCAACGTCGCTTCATGGGACATCGTCCCTCAACTCTTAGACATGTCCGCAAAGCTTCCACATCGCTTCGGGACTTCACCGGGGCTCAATCGGTCTCTTCGTTGGGCCAGAACGGCGTCAAAACGCTTAACCGGAGCTTACCGGGTGATTCCGGCACTTATCGGGCCCTACCGGGTGATTATAATGCTTACCGGGTGAAACCGATGCAAACCGGAGCTTCTCGGCGCATTATAAGACATACCGGGACATAACGGGCAAGTAACGTGCAAACCGGAAACCATCGAGTCCCACTGATGAATAGTGACCCAATCCCGGGCCTCGGGATGTCACTTAACTTAGCCATTCACTCGGACATGTTATCGAATTCCTTCCCACAACTTCATGACGGAAGCAGAAGCACGTCGGTTGAACCTTCACTGGGTTAGAGATGCAGGAAAAATCAAAGCTGTAAATTCAGCAGCCTTACCCATTTTGGGTGTCGCGCGAAGGGCGACAGTGAAACTAGATGCTTGGACTGGACAAGCAGATTTTGTGGTCGTCAAGATGGATGACTTTGATATTGTGTTAGGGATGGAGTTTCTCCTCGAACACAAGGTTATACCGATGCCCTTGGCAGAAAGTTTAGTCATCACAGGATCTAACCCCACCGTGGTCCCTGCGAAGCTAAGACAACCGAATGGGGCGAAATTGTTATCAGCCATTCAGTTGAATAAGGGCCAAGAGGGACATTGCGACACCAAGGCCCGTGACGTTAATCAGCCTTGGAAAAGAAAGAATCAGCACAATTATAACTCCTCTGTGGAGTTTAAACCGAAGCCAGAAATTGCTCGAAAGAATACAAAAGAAGAACCAATGAGTACAAGAGAATGGGTCGAACGAAGATGATACGGTTCGTCGAGAGGACAAGAATCATCGATCCCACCAATCACCTTGAAGAACTCTTTCGATGCTTTGGTCGAGAAGGCACCTCAAGGAGCGAACCAAAGCGTGAGTATGAAGAAGTTCCTTGAAGACTGGAGAAGAAACCAGAGCACAGAGGTCCGCTGGGACCGCCTTGAAAAGGCCTGAAGAGAAGACGCTCGTACGACTACTGAGTTCGAGCGGGGACGGTTGACGAGGACGTCAACCATTTAAGTGGGGGAGAATGTCACGGTCATGCTTGTCCAGGGCGTGTTGCCCGTGGCCGCATGCCCATCTCAACCCCTTTTTATCATGCTTTCATGCTATGTATTTAGTTTTGCTTAATAGTTAGCTTTCATTGTATTTTAGTGGGCGTATGACTCCTCGCCATTTTCATGTGCAAGCCTGTCATAGCCATAAATCCTAGAATGTACTATAGGGGGGTATGACTAGTTGTCTATCCTTCCTACCCAGAGTTATATGCAATCTAAGCTGTTGTTGACCCTTCTCTCGCTTATTGCCTATAACAATTATATGAACAAACGTTTTCTCAAAAGCTTTCAAAACACTTTCTCTCTCCCGATTTTCTAAAACATTTTCTCCCGGGACTCGAGGGGAGGCTAGACCCTATACGGAAGTATTCCGCAACTTCCATTTTTGGGCAAGGCTGACTTGCTCGCCGAGTTAGAGCAAGTGCCGCACGGTTGAAGAGCTGCGACCGTGACACGAGGCGAGCCAGAGCATCCCTGCGGTTGCCCTCAAAATCATTTTCCCTTCCTAGGATTTTTTTCATTAAATTTTATGTGGATCAAGACAGGAATTCTTGGCGAGAGAATATCTCAGGAGTTTAGTTGCCCATGGAGATTTTTTTTTTCGTCTACATAATGTTTTTTAAATTTTTAGAAAATGAGAGAAAACTAAAATATATATTTACGATTTCACTTGGGAGGAAAAAAAAAAAGAGAGATAGAGCTAAGGGAATGAGAGAAAATAAAAATATATATTTAGAATTTTTAAATATATATATACCCCAAAAAAAACAGGCCGAATGAAGACCAGAATCTCCATCCCTATCTCTGTACCCAAAAAAAAAAAATGGAGAAGATTTTTCCTCTGCTTATCCTTCCCTAAAACAGGGAATCCCCACTCCATTCCAAATGGGGGAAATATGATCACATTTCAAATGGGGCACAATTGGCCTCGTGGTTGGTCTTAAATTAACAATTTTATATAGAAAATTAAGGTCTTATTTAATAGGCAATATGAATTCTATTTTATGTTTTCGAATTTACTGAGTTTAGGGAATATGCGTTTAGCAAATGTATTTTCGAAAACTATTTTAGAATTTTGTGATCAAAATAGTAAAAATTATGAAAACAACATTTTTATGTTTTCATTGTATCCAGATTTTGAATTTAAAAATTTTAAAAATGCAGAGTTATATTAAAAAAGATAAAAACTTTAATAAATAAAATATTTTAGATTATAAACTCAATTTATTTTTGTTAAATTAAAATATGTATAATATATTATATTATAAATTATATGATATTATAAAACAAAATTTATAATAAAAAACATGTTCATAAATTAATTAATAATGGTTTATATTCAACTTAATATTTAGTTTTGCAACTACAATTAGTTTCATGGTCTATAAATATATTATAGAACACATTTTGAACAATTGTATAAATTGGAATCTAATTTCTAAATTTGTTACTACACACATGAAAACATGAAATACTACTAAGTTTTTATTGAATTTCTTGTTTTCAAAATTATATTTTCAAATTGCCCGACAAATATAATAGGCCCTAGGATTTTTAATCTTTTTCTCTAATTTGTCTATTCTTACGTTTCAAAATTTTAAGAATGGAACATTATATATATAAATAGAATGCAAAATATAGATTAAATTATCATTATTATCCTTCATTTGTTATTATCAGAACACTTAAATTCAAGGCCAACTTATTTGTCATGTTATTAGAAAAAGTACATAAAGAAAATTTGTTAAACAACGTGTACACGAGTGTTTTGCAAAATTTAACTAAAGTATAGACTGAAAAAGGAGAGAACTTTTAAAAAAGACAATGAAAACAATCACATTTACAAGATTAGAAAAGAAATGGAGAAGAAGCCTCAAATAGGATAACTTTTCCTTTCTTTGAAGATGAAGGAAAGTGCATATATAACTAAAAAGGAAAATATCTAAGTTTTGGACAACTTGATAGTTAACTTAATTAGTATACTTGTTAATTTGATTAGTTGAATACTTGAAAGCTAGTTTAATTGAGTATTTTAAAAAAAGAACATTTATTTTCACATATAAATAAATAAATATTTATGTTTGGTTATTGCATGAGAATGCTATCAGAATTGCATATAAATAAATAATATTTATGTTTGGTTATTGCAATTACTTTCAACAATTTTATTACATTAGTTAATTTTAAATAATTAATTATTAAAATAATTTTAAGCAATTACATTTTAATTTAATTTTCATTCATTAATAAATTCATTATAAATAATATACCTTAAATTTTAGGTTGTTGATTTTATTTAGCAATCAATCTTAATAATTATCCCAAAAAATGTATTTAATAAAATTATACAAACTTTTAATTGTAATTAACTAGTACAATAATCAAATTGAAAGATTAATGATACATGTTGTATTTCAAAAATCAAATATAATCAATCATTTTCCTCATAGTTTCATGTTTGTAGTAGACCATACAAATAGAAAATATAGTGATATGCTAATCCGAAATGAGGATATTTAATCATGACATAAAAATATGAATGTCCATCCATAGCATTGTCAATGACATGTTAACTCAAAATAAGGATATTACATCATCTGATAAGGGTACAAAAAATGTAAATGTCCATACATACAATGTTATAAAGCCTCCTATTACATAAAAGAGTCAACACTATTCACACAAATTAAAGATCAACATTCTCTTGCAGAGCCTCCATAAGAAATTCATACCTTTCATCAGCTGAAAGATTTAGGAATGAACGTTTCACTCCGCAGTGGAGACATTAGAATAGTCTTTGATTTATTTAGAATTAAACAAAACTAAAGGCTAAGCAAACTTACATTAGAGTAAATATGAAAAAAGTTCTAGCAGGTCTTTATCTCCTCCACAAAATCTTCTTCGCTATGACTCGAACACAAGACTAAAGCTTGTGGGAGCCTCTTGAAAGAAAATCCACAAGGGATTTGAGAGAGAAAGGAATAGAGAGAATTATCTATTTCTCTAGAGAGAAGATGTGTGGTATCTCTATTTGGTTCAATCCAATAGTTTTATTTATAAGGACTTACGTTAGAAGAATCTTTGCCAAACTTATAATATATTTTAATATCTAATATATTAAAATATATATTATATATATATATATTTGAATCTCATTCAAATCCCTCAAATTCTCCTACAACATATATATAATTTGAATATATATTTTTCTTTAATGTATCTAATACATTAATAATTATTCTCTTTGATATTTAATGTATCAAATGCAATAAATATATTTTCTCTTATTTAATATATCTAATATATTAAATATTAATTTGAACATTTCAAAATTTTCTTTCAACTAAATTGATCCTTTAGTGTTACTATCAACTAGCAAAGGGACTTTATGGACCTACAGATTATAAGCTCCAATGATATAAAATTAATTAATTAAACTCTTTAATAAATTAATTTTCATTCATTAACTCTAGGTCACTCTACTATAGACCTAGAGTTGTTGCGATCTTATGTACTGTAGGATAAGTTGTATCCATTGATATAATGATTACATGCAAGTCAATCATTCACGAGTTGTTCGTAATTACGGCTGGGTCAAAAAATTCGTTTTACCCTTATAATTACATCTTATACCTTAAGTACCATTGATCGTCTAATGAACAATATATTTATAATCTAATTATAAACCAAGTCCTGTTGGGATTTATGCCCTAAAGCCTCGTAATTAATAACTTATTTAATAATTAATAATAATTTTGATTATTTTATTTGCAATATAATATGATCTATTATATGAAAAATCCAAGGTTATTAGTGTAATCTAGAACAGTATGTGGTTGACATAAGGGAGGATCATGTTCAAGAAATAACCTAAAGGGTCATAGTATATGGATAAGGTTAGTTGCTTTATCCTAGCAACACTATTGATACGGCTCACTTTGTAATAGTTACAAACGATTTAATCCAAATCGTTCATGTGGAGACATGTGAGTGAGGGTATCTTATACAATGAGTTTGTATAAGACTGAACCACAAAATATTTGATCTCTCTTTATAAATCTGTTAATTGAGAAGATTAATATTTCATCAGGATGATCATATGCGACTCGATCTTAATCCTGAGTGAGTTATGAGCTCCTGCTTGTGAAGGCTTGTCCTTTGATTTGCATGGATGAGAGTGGCTTTTATAGCCGATTCAATATGCCTACCATTTTGGAGACTTGACCAAATAGGGAGCTAAGAACATAATCTCACAAGATGTAATTCACTTCTTCCCAGATAGGGTAAGTAGATGAGTAGTTCCTTTAAGTGTTGATTTCGAGGCTTGAACAATGGGGCCCCACCCTCTCACTGACCCAAGAAAGACTTAGTTTATAATTAGATTATAAACAAATTATTCATTAAAAGATCAGTGGTACATACGACGCCAAAAACTTGATCGGCTGTTACACGCAAGCGCACGCGATCGAAGTAATATAAAATGGTCTATGAGTACCAAGTATCGAATCCCACAGGGAACGGAGTAACAAAAATATTTTAAAGCAAAAGTGTAAGGAAAATTGCAAATGGAAAACTAAATTGCAAAAATAATGTTGGGATGGTGTGTTGATAAAAAGAAAAATTGCAGAATCAAGAAATGACAATAATGAAAATAAAGAAAAATTGCAGAATCGAATTGCAGAATCTAAAAATGGCAAACTAAATAGACTTAGTAATTGAAATTTCAAAGAGAATTTAGATAAAGATGGGGCTCAAGAATGTCATTGCCCTAAGTTGTAATTGCAAGCAAAAATTCCAATTTCAACCTACTCCACACTCAATTGTAAACCAAAATTGCATCTCCTATTTACCTTGAATTTAGGTGTTGGGAGGCTAAGTGAGTGACTTATATGTCTATAGTCCCTCTATCTTAGATCATTCGGTTCAACAATTTTATGGGTTTTGGAGTCCTTAATCCCTATGTCTAGGGTAAGGATTGACTTATGTCTAAGCTCTTTTCTCCATTACTTGTGTGAAATCCGCTTATCACTAACCCCGTCGGTATTAGATCTAAGCTTGAGTTGTTACCCTAGTTGATCAAACTAGGATCTCAACGGAAATTTATTCAACACAAGCAAACAATTGAGATGTAGGCTTGGTTTTTATTGACATTTTGGCTACATTTACTTCTTAGGGAATTCACATCCTTGAACCCCCTAAGAAGTTTTAGCTCAAATTAAAGATAAAAATCTTACAACTAATTTTTGAAGGAAACATCATATTAGAAAAAATTTGAGTAAAATTGCTACTAATAATTAAAACTAAATAAATTGATAAATTACTTGGGCAAAAACAGTCAACATATTGATAAAGCCTCCAAAACCTCTCACTAAGAATGGAAAATAAAAGGCAAAATTGATGTCAAATCCTAATTAACTTATTGAAGAACAAGTATGAACAATAGCACCCATATGCCCAATTCCCTTGCAATGAACAGATTAAGGAGCAAAAATAGTACAGAATTGAAATATTCCTAAAAAAAATAGAAAGTAATCGAGCAAGAATGAATTTTAAAACAGAACCGAATTCCTTCGCTATTCCAATCGACTTAATCTTTTCTCTATTTTTAGGAATTTATTAGTCTTAACACTTCAAGATTGCCTTGAATTGGATTAGAATTTCGAGACGGAATATGCAAAAAAAAACTATCTGAGTTCTCGGAAGAAAACAGAGCAAAATTTTCTGAAAAAAAAAAAGAGTATTACCGCGAATAAACCCACGAACATAACTTGAATCAAAACTTAACTTAATGCAAGAAGAAATCAATTGGAGAACAAAGATTTTACTTCAAACAACTCTCCCTAATACTAGTAAAACAAATTGAAGAAAAACAAGACTGGAATTTAAATTCTTGGCTGAAATAGAAAAGTAAAATTCTGCAGTAAAACCAGAAAAAACAGAGCTTCCGCAAATACAAAACCCACGAAATTCAATCTTCCAATTGCCTCCCAAATCTCCTTGTGTTGCTCCTCCTCTTCTTCCCCTTTTATAGGCCTTCATTAGGGTTGAAGAATGCCCAAATTTCCTGCTTAAATTCCTCCAAATCGGGCTGTAATTGCAGATTTTCGGAATGGGTTTAATGTAAATTTTTTTCCTTTTTTGAACTTTCCTACTGCTCCAGATTGCAGAATCCGATTTTGCAATTTCTACATTCCCTGCTCCATAAACAATTGCAAAGTCACGAATTTGCAATTTGATTTTGCAATTTCCATATTTCCTGCAAACAAGATTAATCTATTTAGAATTCTATCCCGAATGCCATCATTCTTATTTCTTTCTTAAATTGAAGCAATCTTTCGAATATTATCAAATGATTTTAAGTCAAAACAAGAATATTTTAAGCAATTGAGAGTTAAATAAGCTTTAATTCTAAGGCTTATCAAGGGGTAAAATGGATTTTTGACCCAGCTGTAATTACGAACAACTCGTGAATGATCGACTTGCATGTAATGATTATATCTATAGACACAACTTGTCTTACAGTACATAAGAGTAGAACTCTAGGTCTATAGTGGAGTGACCTATAGTTAATGAATGAAAATGAATTAATTAAAGAGTTTAATTAAGTAATTTTGTATAACTGGAGCTTATAATTTGTAGGTCCATAAGGTCCCATTGCTAGCTCATAGTAACACTAACAGATCAATTTAGTTGAAAGAAAATTTTGAAATGTTCAAATTAATATTAATTTGAAGTGTTCAAATTAATATTTAATATATTAGATATATTAAATATAAAAGAGAAAAATATATTTATTGTATTTGATACATTAAATATTAAAATTTGAAATGTTGAAATTAATATTTAATATATTAGATATATTAAATATAAAAGAGGAAAATATGTTTATTGTATTTTTAACGCCTAGTTTATTCAGGGGGCATAAATTTTGAAATTTTGAATTTAAGTTGGAATAATTCTCATTAAGTATTTTGATTCTTGGGGTTAATTTGGAATTTAGAATGATGGAAGTGGCATTTTTGGAAGGGGAAGTTTGGTCATAGGGCTTTTTAGGAAATTAAAATAAAACAAATATACAAACCTTTTTTTTCTTTTCTTTTTCTCCTTATCTTCTTCTTCTTCCTTATCTCTTCCTTCTTCTTCTCCATATCTCTCCCTCACCGAAAACCCACCTTTCTTCTTCTTATTCTTTTTCTTCTCTTTCTCTCTCTTCTCGACGCCCCACACGCCCAACCACACTCGTCGCTGGTCTCTGCACAGCAAGTCGCCACTGCACGTTGTGCCACTACCCAATTCAACCGTTGTCTCTCTCTCTCCCTCTCTGTTTTTGTACAAACAACAAAGGGTGTTGATTCGGGGTCGAATTTCCGACAAGCCTGAGGTTGTGCAGCCTTTAACTACTCTGATTTGAAGTGGGTAAGTATGCGAATGTTGATTCGAAGTGATTTATGGGTAGTAATACTAAATTGAAGAACAAAATTGGTGATTGAAACTAACCCATTGATTGTAGGATTCAATTACATGTTACCCATCGCAATTAAGGGCTGTTTGGAGCAAAATTGGATCCTTTAAGCTGCTGCCCAGTCTTTTCTAGCACGGTGTTAGGGTAAGATTTATTTGGGTTTGGTAATTTTCTACACATTTGAGGCTAGGATTGGGGTTGGAGTTAATTGGCACATGTTTTAGGGGTTTTGTTGAGTTTATGGACTGTTTTGGTGTTTAAAATTTACCCATAACGCGTAGGCTTTTGTTTGGCAATTCAAGATCAAGTATTCGAGTTCGGGCCATCTTGAACCTTGGAGTAAATGTAAGTAGTCATTTGGATTTAACCCCCTTTAACTTTTTTTTTATTTAAATTTAATGTATATTTGGAAATTTATGAAATTGAGAAAGCATGCTTGAAAGTGGTGTTCGTGAGGTATGTAATGGGTGGTGGTTATGCTCGGAAGTTGCTTGAGCTAAAAATGTCCAAATTTGTGGCTATAAGGGATATAGGGGCTTAAAGTTTCAAGTTATTATAGTTAGAATGCGAAAGACTCTTAGAATTTGCCCAAGGTTGTGATTGGATTAGTTTGGTCATATTTATGGTGCTTTGTGAATAATCATGCTTGCTTATATATGGGTATGTAGAAGATGGTGTGATTGGCTAAACTAATATGAGTATTATTGTGATGAGCTTAAGGTTGCCTAAACATGTAGTTATTCTAGTTAAAGGATTTAACGTTGTAAACTAAATGGTTGGGTTGGCTGAGATGGTTGGTTAGCTGTGGAACCTTGGGCGCTTGAGTTATTAGACTACATGGTTAAGTGATGCTTGTTTGGGATGGTTGGATGTTGTCCGAGTATAGTATACCTGAATTCCTTAAATGGTCGGCTGGGGTTTGCTTCTCTTGGTTTGTTGGATTTGGTTAATTGGCTACTTAGGATACCTTGGAAGTTTTTAGTGTTCAGGTTTCGTGTGTTTAGAATGACAAAGATGATTGGGCATGTTTAAGTCTGGATGTGAATGGGAGGATAACTACAGTTGTGGTTTCTAGTGTGATTAGGGAGGAGTTGGTTGTCTCAATGCTGGTGTCGCGTGATTTAGTGGCCATGCAAAGCCGCAAGTGTACAGTGTCAAGTTTTAGTATAGGGATTAATGAGTGCAAAGTATCGTCCTCAGGAATGGTTATTTAAATCAATTTATCACCATGGATAATAACATCCAATTTTATTTAGAGAGTTGATAATTAGAGATAAATGATTAACAAAATATGTAAAAATAAGGAGATGCCAAAGAGAGAAAAACCTAGAGAATTGAATTCACCAATTGAATCAATATTTTAATTAATTACTCCAAGATATGATTATGCAAAACTATAAGCAAGACATACAGTTGTCAAAAGACTCTTCCAAGCCCAATTGACCTCATGCAAGACTATAAACCTAACGTATCCGTCTAGATTTTAATAACTTACAAGGAATTAAGATTGTCTTTTTATGCTTCTAAGAGAACTTCTCATTTACATGCAAGAATTTACAATTAGTTGTGTTTGAATTTATTCTAATTTAAACGCCACCCTTTCAAGCACGAATTTAGATCAATAACTTATGCAAACCTTGGCAAAAAATTCATAAGCATTGAGTGCATTCAAACACAAATAGTTATAAAGCATAATCAAAGCATGTATTAACAACAAAAATAATGAATTCAATGGCTACATCAATCCCCTAGAAACAAGACTAGCCACTCATAATCACTGAAAATAACTCTAGACTATAATATAAACCCATAATATCAACTACTAATTAAGAGAGAAGAGAAAAACCCTAATGATGTATCAATCTTCGTTCCCGATGTAATCTCCACAATCATGAGCTTTGAATCTCCACTCCTAGCTCCCTAGAGTCTCATTTTGTCTCCAAGAATGTGTTGAAATCGATTTAGGGTGTAATTCTCTCTAAAAACGCCTCATCTTTTCGCAAGCCAATAATGAACTTTTTATAGAAATCGTGACATCGTCGAGATGAGAGGTTACAGTGTCGAAATGTTGTCTTTCTATAATGCGCGTTTTCGAAATAGGAAGGGTAGCGTTGAGACGTTGGAAGGTAGTGTCTCAACGCTGCTTGTGCGGTTTCTATGGCTTGTTGGGCTGCACCCATAACGTTGAGACGCTATACATTACATCTCAACGCTATCATATCGAGTATTCTTGCCCAATTCCTTGCTTTGCTTCACATGGCCTTGAAATTTATGTTCCATTAGCTCCAAACTTGCCATGGTATCTCCACATTCTCTAGTTTCGCTCCAATTGCTCGATAACTGAAATTTCAATAAATAACTCGTGAAAAACACCAATTAGGCTATAAAGACCAACAAAAGTAAAGCCTAGAAATAGCACATTTTGTGTGCTATCAGCTGGCCTAAGAAATAAGTAGACATTCGGATTTGTTTGTTAAGATCTTGTATGTAAAGAATCAGTGTGAATCAAGTCAAGCTAGTTTATATGAGACGCAAGTTTGCTAGAATGTCAGTGATTTGTGTTTTGCTTGAACAGGGATGAGACTTGGGTGATGTGTGATTTGTTTGAATTTATACTTGAACCGAATCTACCTAAACTTGTTTGACAATAAGTTTGTGTCTCTGATTGAGTTTGTGTTTGTGGTTATGCATGAGGTTTACGAGTCGAGGTGAGAATGACGCTTATGATCTCTTGGGTGATGAATCCCTTGATGATCTAAGTGCATTGTGGCTAGGCGAAGGGCTGTGAGGCTAGTGATACTTATTTTTCCCCATGCGAGCATGTATTCCTAGGAGGTTGAGGTAGAGAGATGAGCATGAAGCAGAGTGGTGAGCGTGACCTAGAGTGATGAGTGAGATGATGATGCTAGCATAGGGGGCGATTCCCCTAGAGCGATGAGTGAGATGATGAGTTTAGGGGCAATGTCCCCAGAGTGATGATGCTACCATAGGAGCGATGTCCCCAAAGTGATGATGATGCTAGCATAGGGGCAATGTCCCTAGAGTGATGAGTATAGGGGTAATGTCCCCAGAGTGATGAGTATAGGGGCGATGTCCCCAGAGTGATGATAATGCTAGCATAGGGGCGATGTCCCCAAAGTGATGAGTATAGGGGTGATGTCCCTAGAGTGATGATGATGCTAGCATAGGGGCGATCTCCCCAGAGTGTTGAGCGTGAGAGTTGTTCTCCTTCTTTTCATTAAACCAGCCTAGGATACATGACTTGCAGGTATAGTGTCACACCCCGTCCCAAATCACTCTAACCAACCTAAGAAGTGGCATGTCGACAATCAATCGAAACAAAAAAAACGAATCCCAATGTTCAACTTATCAAAACAAAACATGTTTTGAAAATAATAGGTGGCTAACAAAAATTTTTTTGAAACGAAGTCGACAAAATTTCGACAGAGTTTCCCATAAAAAACGGATGAATATACTTGAATTTTGAAACATTAAACTCCCAAATAACATATGTACATATATATATAACTTTGATACTCTCTCCAAATCCTTTTCAAACACACTATTCATAATCACTCCATTCATTCACACATAACCTTAAAAAGTCAAAAGCATCATTATAAATTTACAAGTTTTAAACACAAGCCAACGTGAGACACAAAACATGGTGCGCTTAAGCTCGTATTAGCCACTCTAGTTACAAAAGATGCATTTAAAGCACATGTACATACAAAAATGATATACAATCTAGCAAGTCTGGTGGCAGAGGTCAACTTCAGTAGGTTTACCAGAAACTCAAACGCTACCTGGAAGGAAAATGTAGAAAGAAAGAATGAGCTAAAAGGCCCAATGAGTGGTAAGTTCATAAGAATATATATATATATATATATATATATATATATATATATATATATATATATATATATATATTCTTTTTATGGAAACCATTACGCAATACACGTAATTCAAATCTCTATAAAAACCACAAAGTAAACTAGGAAGAATTTTAAAGTTCTCAAGATCACAAAAACACAGTAAAATCTGTAACAATATCACTTTAATCATAAACAACGAAATAGAGATTATAGCTCTAGATACAATACCTCTGAAAACCTAACATTTGCAAATAACAGTACATATATATATATATATAGATAGATAGATAGAGAAAATGTGTAGTTACAACTCTTGAAAACATAAGCATAAGCTCATAAAATCCATCACCAAACATGTACCTAAATCTCTATCGTACTGGCGTAGAGTAAACTTCATACGCACAACAACTCACTCTATGTCATACTATGCACCGAGTAATCTCATGATACATAGCATAGTAAATCTCTGTCATACGTGCACGTAAAACTGCCTCCAAAGGGCTAAGCACTCTAACACACGGCCCAAAGCCTATGTGTGTGCTAGAGTGGGTCCCAAAGACCTCTCTCTCTCTTAGTATACTATAGAAACACATTCACATAGCATACCGGTAATGACCATGGGTACATAGATTTAGTAGTTTGAAAACCACTTTTAACATAAAACTCTTAATTCTCAAACTTTTTCTGAAAACCATACTCTTTCTCTAAAACACTATCTCATAGACTTGAGAGATTTTAAAATAACACCAAACATGTGTAAATTCTCAAATAATAATCAAATCTCTCCCTAATATAAAACATATCCAAAGTCATATTTTCTCAATAAACATTATAACTCTTCTAATTTCTCAAATAACCATAAAATGTTTCAAATATATATATATATATATATATATATATATATATCTAGAATGATAATTCCAGCTAAAATCATAAGATTACTGGAAATTCATGAATATTTTTTCGAAAATCTCATAACAATTTTTCTAAAGTTTTACAAAATTATAGATTTCTTGAAATCTCATAATAATAACTAAATAACAAAAACATTTTGTAAAATAAACCACTCACAAACTATGGTGGGGTTGATATGTTCGGGTCGTAAATCGTTCCAATCTCTGTTTGACCTGAAATAGTAATTGAGTTACCATATGAGGATACAATATTTTTATCACCAACTCAAATCACATAACCTTAAAATACTTTCTTCAATTCCAATATATATTATTTTCCTTTCACAAGTACCATTTTGTCTTTTTCCTCAAATTAAACAACAGTTTTTTTTTCTCCTCTCATAACTCATTTTTCTTCTAACTAAAATAATATCTTCCATTCCTCCCAATTTGACTCCCACGTTTATGGCTCTCCAAACACACTAATTCTCATTCTTTAATTAATTCTAGATGTCCTATTTTTACTAAAAAAAAAAAAAATCTCCTTTTTCCAAACTTCCCAATTTTCTTCCTTCAATATTAAACACCAACCATCTTCTTAACTCTATTGCATTTGACTATAATGCCCTAATCTTAATTAAATAATTTCTTTTATTAACTTCTCTCTCCAACAACCCACCATCTTCTTCCTCTTCCTTGCCCAATTTCTCTATCTTCCAGAATGTTGGCAAACTTCCATTCTTTCTCCCTTTAGCTTATGCTTATGAATTTCCCTTTTCTTCTTTTGTTTTGTTTTGTAAAAAACATAAAAGCACTAATTCCATAAATCCAAACCCCAAATTAAACCCAATTTCTTTCCTCTTCTTATACATCCAAACATGAATTGAAAGAAAAATAGAAAAACCCACAACTAAACATAAAAGGGGCTGTTTGGATGGGTGAGTTGGGTTGGGTTGAGTTGGGTTAAAAACCCAACTCTGCGTTTGGCCCACCAACATCCCAACTCCCCACTTATTAACTCAACTCAACCAAGTTGAGTTGTAAACTCACCCTAAACTCCCCCCAATATTCTATTAACATATTTTATTACCGCTTCTTCAACGATCGGTGGCCACCTCCGGCAACCGGCGGCCACCTCTAGCGACCTTCTCCGGCAACCGACGACCACCTCCGGCAACCGACGACCACTCCTGCGACTTCTCCGGCTACCGGCGGCCACCTCCGGCGACCTTCTCCAACAACCGGCAACCGACGACCACTCCGGCGACTTCTCCGGCGACCGATGACCACCTCCGACGACCTTCTCCAGCAACCGACGACCACCCCCGGCAACTGACGACCACCTCCGGTGATCGTCATCGACCTTCTCCAGCGACCGGCAGCCACCTCCGACAACTAACGATCACCGCCGACCACCTTCTTTGACGATTGATGCGTTTGCTAGAGCAATGTGAACAATTGTGCAAATTAGAGTGTCAATGTGCAAGTGTACACATCCTTTTTATAGCAAGTGGCAAGTAAAATTATCGTATCCTCGGAGACTATTGATCTTTCTACTGAACCCAAATTAATTCTCAGTAACTCAGTTGGTGACCATTCAAAATTATCGATAGAGATGCAATAAAAGAAATCATAAATGCTGGAACAAAAGTAATGCTAAAGCATGCAAAAACAGAGTAAGGATTCAGAAAACAGAGAACGATTAACTTGTGCTTTAATTAAACGAAAGGCTCGGATTAGAGGTAAGTCATGCATTAGCTAAGTTACGAACTGAGTACACATTCATTCCATTCGATTCACTACAGGCTACACGGTATTCTCCCGAATTACCGAATATATGCTGGCGCAATTAAATTACTTCAGCACAATATACCCACTGTACTTTATGTGCGTTAGGCGAGTGGCTATCCCTAACCTACCCACTTAGTTAGCTACTAACCTAAACAAGAGGCTAACGTGGTTTTCAAGTTTTCAGCCTCTCCTATTCTTCCCAGAAATCAGAGGGACGATGTTCATAACGGCTGGCCAAGCGGAAACAAACTAAGAATAAAATCCCTTAAAAACCAAATCGAAGGAGAAGAAGTCTACTCAACTATAACATTAGCCAAAAACACTCATCCTCTAATCCTCACCTTATGGTGATTAGTTCATGCTACAGGAAAAACGGAAAAACAGTAGAAATGGAAACATAATGAAAATAAAAACAGAAAACGACTAAATGATAGAAGAAAATATAGCAGGAGAAGTCGAAATGCTGCCCCAAGTTTCTTGCCACAGCATCGGCGTCTGCTCCGACTGGAAACCTTCCATTTTTGGCAAAACTCCGATGAAGGCTCCCTTGGTCGAAGCTTCTCTCCTCTGCTGCTCCTTTCTCTTCTGGTTTTTCGGGATCCTCCCTTCTCTTTTGACTCCCTAGCCACCAAAAATGGCTGCCCCATTATAATAGTCACCCTTTATGAAAATGAGGGCTGATTAGACTTGTCCTTGTGACGTGGCGGGCTCAGGTTGGCTGAAAACATGTGACTGGACTGACAGATTCCAGCTCAATTAATGAATACAGCTCCCACGTGCGAATTTCGTAAAAGCCTGGAACGCGACATTTGCTCCAGCAATTAGTTGTAAAACTGCTGTTCTTGGCTTCTTGACTCCTCATTAATCCATCCTAAATTAATCACATAAAAGACTTTAATTAAGATAAATTTGCTCTAATAAGAATATTACTATATCAAAATCAGTCCTAGAGCAAAATATATCAAAGCTTGGAGTTTTCTAAAATATAATGAGATAAAAAATCTACAATTTAGCCCGAAAATACTAACATATAACTCTTAATTTAAGAGTTATCAACGATCGACGGCCATATGCGACAACTGACAGCCATTGCCGACTACTTTTTCCGACAATCAATGGCAATCGTTAGCGACCATATTCATCAACCGGCGTTCACCGCCTACATCGTCTCCAACGACTATCCTCGGCAACAATTTCCAGCGACCGACAACATTCCCATGGTTCAAAATAATATGAAATGCACATGTACTTAGTTGGTTTGACTATCTGCTCCAACAATCTTTCTTCAGACTTACAAACTTGACTCATTGTTGACCATTACTTAAATTTTGTGAACCATAATTATGTTTTGTGAATCATGTAAATAGGTATTTGATGTCCTACTAATATTTTGTGAATATTCTACTCCTACATGACACTAATGTTGAAATATATTGTCATTTTCTTGTCATCTTGAAAAAGTAAACTACTGGCATTCTCTTTTCCAAAGATGTTCAATTTGGTACATGTGTTTAAACAAATGTAAATAAACGATGTTCCTTTGCAAAAAAAACAAAAACAAAAACAAAAAACAAAAAACAAAAAAACAAAACAATATGTAATGGTCAATGTATATATATATATATTTTAAAAAAACTCCCTCATAATGAAGACCCTCTTAGTAATTGAAAAAAATCCTAATAAGGTCCTCATTTGTAAATTTCAAAGAAGTTCAATGTGTATTTAGAAAATGAAACCTTAGATTTCTATATTTTGATAGGAATTCAATTTGTGTTTAAAGAAAAAAAAAACAGGTACATTGCCTTTTTTTTCATTCATCAATTGTTATTTGTTGTTAGAAAGAATACAACATTTGATTTCTATAAATTGAAAGAAATGCAATGTGTAATGCAAATATTTGATTTCTATAAATTGAAAGAAGTTCAATGCGTAGCAGAAAGATAAAACAATGCTACATTGCCTATAGTTTGGAAGAAGTCAATTTCTAAAAAAAAGATAAATAGTGATTTAAAAAAAAAAATCAATGTTGATATATATATATATATGTATGTATGTATGTATGTATGTATGTATGTATGTATGTATGTATGTATTTAGATGGACATGTGTTGGAAAGTTGGGAAAATATGTTTCTAGATGAATGATTTGAACAAATAAAAATAAAGGAAACAAAAATAGCCATCTAAAAATCAGTCTACTTCGGGTTACAAAAAACTGTACCAGATACCCCTGACAACTCAACTCAACTCAACTCTGCACCCCAAACACAGACTTTCTGACTCAACTCAACTCAACTCTGCACCCCAAACACAGACTTCTGAACTCACTGACAAACTAACTCTGCCCAACTCAACTCAACTCTGCGCGCCAAACTCCCCCAAAGATTTCTCCATAATTTCCTCAAAGAAACTTACCAAACTTGAAATATTTCCTTTGTAAAACTCTTCCACCTTCAAATTTCAAGTAGTTGAAGCTAAACTCCTCAAATTGAGCTTCTCACCACAAGTTCCCTTTCATCTTCCAAAACCCACGATTTTCATTGTAAAAGGAAAAATACATTCTATTATTTTATTTTATTTTATTAATTTAACCCAAAATTCACAAACCTCCTTATCTCAAAAGATAAAAACCCCAACTTCCAATAATTTCTTAACAACACAACCCCCACTTATCACTCACACCCACATGTCCACCACAAAACTAATCCAATTTTTAATTTTTTTTTAATATCAAATTAAGCCCAAACATCAAAAGACATTTTTGCCCTTATCATAATAGTAAAAAGAAAACAAATAAGTCCTTACATATAGCACGTGTAATACCATAGGGGAGTGAGCCTGAAGTAAGATAAGTAGGCACATAGCTAATTGAAGTGAATATTGAGTTTGATTTTGAGCAGGAGTCTATGAGTTAGGGCGAAACTTGTCTGTTTATGGTTTTGGACTTTGGAACCTTAAGTGGGCTACTTACTGAGTATGTTTATACTCACTCGTGCTACTTTGTTAGTCTTTACAGATTGTGCACATCCTTGGGGCAGAAGACGAAGGCGATGTCTTGACGAGGCTATGGAGACTCCACCAAATTTCCTTTCCTTGTATTAGCTTTTGGTTATGTAGTTTTGTTCTTTGTTGTATGTTGGTCAGTAAACTTTAAATCTCTTCTGCTTCCATGTGTTGGTTAGAATTCCCTATTCTGACGTCTGTTGGTTGAGCTCAGCATAATGTATCGTATTTTGGTGGATGCTGAGTTTGTGCTATGAAGTTTATAAGTATTGTTTTGTTTATATTAGGTCTTTGTAATTTTTGGTTTTCTCGTAGTTACGCCGTCATGCTGTCGAAATTTCGGGCACGATAAAGGTAATTCAGTCATGCTTCTGCGTTTAGAGAGTCGTATGGGTTAGGGTCGTTACAGTATTTGACACATTAAATATTAAAATAATTAATTTATATTTGATACATTAAATATAAGATATTTATAAATTTTGAATAAGATTCAAATAAATAGATATCGTATGAAATTTGAATGAGATTCAAATAAGTATAAGATATATTTAATATATTAGATATTAAAATATAATATTTTAATTCTAGCAAATTAATGAGAAAATAGCCAAAATTAGTTAAGAAATTGTTTTGAGCTAAGAAAGAGGAAATAAGAGGAAAAAAGTTGATTTTTAATGAGTTTTGATGTTTTTATGCAGAGAAGTGAAAACTGCCAGAATTGCAAATGCAATTTCGTCTGGGAGATAGAATTTCGAGAATAAAGGAGAAAATCTGGAAGCACAATTTTATGATAATATTTGAAGATGTTCTCCACGAATCAAGCTCATAAAGATTCGATTTTTGCATTAAACATCCAAGAAGAAAACCCGAGCATTTGGAGGCTATAAATATGAAGATTCAAGCCACGAAAAAGGAGTCCACAATCTGCCATACTCGATTGAAGACCATTATTTTTTTGCACTTTTGTTTTTCTGTTTTATCGACTAAAAGGAGAATAAACGCCACTGAAACTTCAATCCATCCCTGTCGAAAGTCTAGGGTTGTGAAGATCTTACTCTCCTTGAAAGAGGTTGAGTTTAGATTGATTGAAGAGGTGATAATTCTCTCCTTGAAGTTCGACTTTTCCCTTGTATTAGCAGTTTCTGATTTTCTGTTTAAGTTTAATTTTCAACAGTTTAGTTGGTTGTTTTAAGTTTAATTTCCAGCAACTTTATTTATATTATTTCGACTTCAATTACTCTAGTTCTCGTCTCTAATTTAGTTCTGTCATTTACAACAAGTTTATTTTAATAAAGTTCTTCATTCAAGTTATTCTTTCCTTTTAAGTTCATTACTTTATTTTCCAGTTTTTGTTTTTCTTTCTTTTTACTTCTTAAATTAGTATGCATTTTCTTTCTTTTAATGTTTTTCTATTTATTTTCTCCATCATGAGCTAATTCCGTCCTTGGGATTCGGATATGTGGATACTGATAATTCTCATTCATGAGGATTATTTGGCCTTTAAACTTAGTTATATGTGTGATTTTTATTCATATTATTTGATGAAAAATAAAAAAATGTTTGAATTTAATCACATGATTGATGGAAGACCTTTAAATTAAGTAAGTTGAGAAAAGAAAACAAAAGAAGAAAAAAATTCACATTTACTTAATGTTTTGATGCAGAATTTTCGTGGAATGCAACAGCAGTGCAAATGCTATGCAATTGCAATCTGGCAGAATCTGGAATTTAAGTAAAAAACGAGAATTTCGGGATTTTGAAGGAAATTTGACCCACGAATTCAGCAAGGTGATTAGCCATGATTGTCCATCAACCAAGAGGGAAACCCTAGCATGAGATCCCTATAAATATTGAACAAAGAAGCCGAACAAAGGGGAGCTCGATTGGAGAAGATTTTAGTTTATGTTTTTTTTGGGTTTTCTTACTTTCTGCAAGTTTTCATTTTTAGTTTTTAGTTGCTGTTTTGTTTTATTTTCTTGTAGATCTTAGTCCGAATCTCTTCCTCAATCCTATCTCAACGAAGTGGATGTTGGTAAAAGAACAATCCTTATTCGATTAACCTCGATTTGGAGAAGATTTTCGTTCACGTTTTTGGGTTTCTTTACTTTCTGCAGCAGAATTTTTTTTAAGCTTTTAGTTGCTGTTTTTATTGTATTTTCTTCTACATCTCCATCTCTAAATTCTCTTCAATCCCACAACAACGAAAGTTGGTAATGGTTAAGGGAAAATTGGTTCGATTGAGATACGGAGAATGGGTCTTTAAGATGGTTGAAATTCTTCAATTTCTGCACTTTTGAATTTCTGCAATTGGGTGAAAATAGCCACTGATTTGTCATTCAATTCAGCAAATTTAATTTCTGTTATTGAACTTTGATGATAACTTGTTAAATTTAAGTTTTGGTAATTTTACTTTCTGTTATTTGAACATTTTGGATGCTACTGGAATTCAGTTTTCACCTATATATAATTGCAAATTTCTTCATAATTTCAAGCTACTGGTTCTTAGTTTCAAGTTTCCGTGAGTTAATTGGTATTTTGTATCTTTGGGTTGTTTCTTTAAAATACTTACTTGCATTGCATTTGCAATTTAATTGCATTATTTCCTTTGAGTTTCTTTTAATGATCTCCTACAATTCTAATTTACCATTTTCAAATTATTCCATCATGAAGAGCTAAATTTCCTTTGGGATTCAAGTTTGTGAATGCCCTAGAGGAAAGATGTAAAGCTCGAGAGTAAAAACAATCTAGCTAATTCTTGAACTCAAGTTTGCTTTTGATGAGTAAATTATTGGGTAAAACTAGCTGGCCATCTAGTGTTGCTTGCCAAGCTAAAACTTAATACTGAAAGGGTTAAGGGAAGCGGATGTCGCAAAAGCAATGGAGGAAAGGGCTTAGACATAAGTCTGAAACATCGACCCTAGACATAGGGCGAGACTCCAAAACCACTAGAATTGTGCGCAAAACTATCTAAGTTAGATTAGCCATAGACATATAGGTTTAATCACTTAGTCTCCTAAAGATACTTCAAAGAAGGTCGAATGGGAGTTGAATTCGGTTTACTTAGTTCTTGAGTTAGCTACGATTGCAATTGCTTTCTTGTTGCATTTTCTTTCCAAAGGGGCAGCAACATTCTTGAATCCCTTCTTATTTCCATTGAATTTTCAAACACATTTTTAGTTAAAACACCTCTCAATTTATTTTCATTCTTGGTTACTTTAAATTGCAAATTGCCAACAATTTTGTGCCAACTGAAATTCATTTTATTAACCCCGTTCCCTTGGGTACGATACTCTGGAATACTCCAGTTTTATTACTTCGATCACGTGCACTTGCGTGTAGCGAAAAGCACCGATCAGATACCCTAAGGATTGGAAGCTTGGCCTAAGATGTAAAAGTAACTTTGCTCAATTCCATAGCATTGTTTAGTTTTATTGATTATCCTTCTTATTGTGAATCTAGCTTGATCACCTAGGTGAAGATACAGAGATCAAGTTTAATACTGAAAGGGTTAAATGAGATTATACTACAACAAAAACTGTATTACTTGACGCTTATGGAATGTCAAATTCGGATACACTTGACGTTTTTAGAAACGTCAAGGAATCCACCGTCAAGAATAAGGTTTCTAAATATGACAAAAGAGAAGCGTCAAGAGATAGTTTCCTTGATGTTTGAAAAATGTCAAGAATACTAAAGTCATTGACGTGTATAAAGCGTCATGTGTATTTTTAAACCTTGACGATTTTAATGAGTCAAATGTATTTTTATCTTGACGTTCCAAGAATGTCAATTTAATGAGTCAAATGTATTTTTATCTTGACGTTCCAAGAATGTCAATTTAATTAGTTCTTGACGCATTTGACATGTCATGTTAGTTTGTGTTTTTTTTTTTTTCTTTCCAATCTATTAAATAATATTCTCTATTATCCTGAATCTCCTGCATTGTGTTCCAACAATTTAATATATTGAAAAAGACATAATTTCATTAACTAATTAATAAACATAATACACATTCAAAATCTATCAACCAGATTTCCACCAATAACTTTAACAAAAGTTCATATCTTCAATATTACCAAAGTATCAATCTCATGAACAATTACAATAATTATCAATCCCATATAAAGAATTCAAAAAATTACAACTATCAACCCATATGAACAATTCCAAAATTACAAGAACTATTAACCCCATATGAACAATTCCAAAATTCTACCTATGAACCCATTTGGACAATCCCAAAAATGACAAACTTTATACCAATTTCCACCTTATATTCAAAATGACAAACTATCTATCTCCACCATATATTCAAAATGACAAAACTACCTATCTCCACCATATCTTGTCAATCTACTATTCCTATTTTAAACAACATTTGCACAAAAAAAGTATATGGCACCTTCCATGTAGCCACCCAAAAAATACACATGAACAATTTCGAACTAGTCGCCTCATCATATGTAGCGACCCAAAAATTCAGCCCACTCTACTCGCACTTCATCCAACTCAAATTGCGAGTATGAGTTCCTTGTATCAATCTATAAATATTAAGAGTAAAATATTATTTTTATGATAAATAATGCTTTGTCATTACACTATTTGAACTATTACAATGCAAATAGTTTAATAACATACCGAATTTGTGATTAAGATGCTTCCTTTTGTCATGATATCTCTCATATATCTCATCACGTAATATCCACATTCAGCACTATAATACCAAAATCAATAATTTATGATACGGGCACTAGATGTGTACATAATATTAAAAAAAGTTTAATAATGTTTATACTTGCCTTTACTATTTTCCATAATATTGATTTTCGAGTTTTTTTCAAATTCTTCTGAGATCGAAAAATCGCTATTGCCCTACGTTTGCCAAAAAAGTAACCACAAAAGTTCAAAATGAAGTAAACTTTAAGACAAAAACCTAAAAAAAAAAAAGGAAAAAAAAAGTTAACTTACATGTCTGTTACATATTTGATATCGCTTCGAGAACTTGTTCTTAATGAGTCGAGATAATACACCATATCATCGTACGCATTAATCACAATTTCGATTGCCTAACTTTAGATGTAACTTTAGATAATACATGTCACAATCTAATGCTAAATATAACTTTAGTGACAAGCATAGTTTTCAAGTCTACAAGGAGTTTAAATAAGAAATAAAATATTTGTTCAATTGTATGCTATAAGTTAGAAGTTCCTAACATATTCTTAAAATGCAAGGACTCCAAAATTTGTTAGAATGGATAAAACCATCATCAAAACTTTAAACATTCAGTTGCCTAACTTAAGAAAGGTTAAGGTTCCTTTCTCTAGAAATATTCAAACAAATAACAAAACACCAAATAAGCAATTGCATCAACTACAAGCCATAAAAATCTTACATGTCTCTTAGTCTAAATTGGAATCTAATAGCTCAAACAATCCAGTTGAATCCGACCTAGAAACTCAACTTGACTAATCTCTTAAGATCACTTTTAACACAACATTAGCATTGATGAAGCCAAAATCATGGCCCAAATTACAGTACAAGTAATAGACACATTATTAAAGAACAAAATAAAGATCAAAACAACCCCACAGTAAACCAAATATTGATTGTAAACCAAACAATCACAACATTTTGATCAAACCTATAAGAGAAACATGATTTTTCAATTTGGAACTTCAAAATTTCCATACAATGTTGACTTTGAGACTATTCTTGTAAAGTATAGTAGAGATACCCGTCAAAAAGGTATATAATTTAGCATCCACCCTCATATGTAACACTTTTTTAGAAAGGAATAGAACAAAATATTAAGAAATTAGAGACTTAATTTAAAACTCTAGTACATTAGTTTACACAGAGACTCATCTCACTAGAAACTTCAAAGCTCTCCAGTTCAAAAGCAACCAAATGTATCAAAAACAAAAACTATGATCATAATGGACAAGTCCCAGCTCAAGAAACTAGCCATTGTCACCTTATAATAGGCAAGTCATGTAAAAAAAAAAGAAATGGTCACTTCAGTCATTCCCTAACAACTTAAAGTCAAAGTACCACACTTTCCTAAAACCAACCCAACTAAATCAATCTCCCTTTTTTTTTCTTCACTCTACTTTGTTTCTTCGTTACTCCTTCTCCCATTCAAAACGCACACAATATATAAAAATCCTATTTATGTCACTACCACAGAAAACATCTTTCAACCTTGTCTACTATACTCACAAGCCAGACCAGGGTACCTTTCTCTAGAAATGTCCAAACAAACAATAGAACACCAAATAAGCAATTGCATCAACTACAAGCCATAAAAATCTTATATGTCTCTTAGTCTAATTGGAATCTAATAGCTCAAACAATTGAGTTGATTCCGTCCTAGAATATCAACTTGACTAATCTCTTAAGATCACCTTTAACACAATATTTTGAGCATTGATGAAGCCAAAATCATAGCCCAAATTACAATACAAGCAATAGACACATTATTAAAGAACAAAATAGAGATCAAAACAGTCCCACAGCAAACCAAATATTGATTGTAAACCAAACAATCACAACATTTTTATCAAACCTATAAAAGGAATATGATTTTTCAATTTGGAACTTCAAGATTTTCATACAATCTTGACTTTGAGACTATCCTTGTAAAGTAAAGTAGAGATGCCCGTCAAAAGGTATATAATTTAGCATCCACCCTCATATGTAAAACTTTTTTAGAAAGGAATACAACCAAATATTAGAAATTAGAGACTTGGTTTAAAACTCCAGTACATTAGTTTACACAGGGACTCATTGTTGGGATTTATGCCCTAAAGCCTCGTAATTAATAATTTTGATTATTTTATTTGTAATATAATATTATCCATTATATGAAAAATCCAAGGTTATTAGTGTAATCTTGAATAGTATGTGGTTGACATACGAGAGGATCATGTTCAAGAAATAACCTAAAGGGTCATAGTATATGGATAAGGTTAGTTGCTTTATCCTAGCAACACTATTGATACGGCTCACTTTGTAATAGTTACAAACGATTTAATCCAAATCGTTCATGTGGAGACATGTGAGTGAGGGTATCTTATACAATGAGTTTGTATAAGACTGGACCACGAAATATTTAATCTCTCTTTATAAATCCGTTAATTGAGAAGATTAATATTTCATCAGGATGATCATATGCGACTCGATCTTAATCCTGAGTGAGTTATGAACTCCTGCCTGTGAGGGCCTGTCCTTTGATTTGCATGGGTGAGAGTGGCTTTTGTAGCCGATTCAATATGCCTACCATTTTGGGGACTTGACCAAATAGGGAGCTGGGAACATAATCTCACAAGATGGAATTCACTCCTTCCCATATAGGGTAAGTAGATGAGTAGTTCCCTTAAGTGCTGATTTCGGGACTTGAACAATGGGGCCCCACCCTCTCACTGGCCCTAGAGGGACTTAGTTTATAATTAGATTATAAACATATTGTTCATTAGAGAATCAGTGGTACTTAAGGTGCAAGATGTAATTATAGGGGTAAAACGGACTTTTGACCCAGTTGTAATTACGAACAACTCGTGAATGATAGACTTGCATGTAATGATTATATCTATGGACACAACTTGTCCTACAGTGCATAAGAGTGCAACTCTAGGTCTATAGTGGAGTGACCTATAGTTAATGAATGAAAATTAATTAATTAAAGAGTTTAATTAATTAATTTTGTATCATTGGAGCTTATAATCTGTAGGTCCATAAGGTCCCCTTGCTAGCTCATAGTAACACTAAAAGATCAATTTAGTTGAAAGAAAATTTTGAAATGTTCAAATTAATATTAATTTGAAGTGTTCAAATTAATATTTAATATAAAAAAGGAAAATATATTTATTGTATTTGATACATTAAATATTAAAAGTTGAAATGTTCAAATTTAATATTTAATTTGAAGTGTTCAAATTAATATTTAATACATTAGATATATTAAATATAAAAGAGGAAAATATATTTATTGTATTTGATACATTAAATATTAAAATAATTAATGTATATTTGATATATTAAATAAAAGATATTTATAGAATTTGAATAAGATTCAAATAAATAAATATCGTAGGAGATTTGAATGAGATTCAAATAAATACAAGATATATTTTAATATATTAGATATTAAAATATAATATTTTAATTATGGCAAAGATTTTCCCTTAGTCACTATAAATAGGACCCTTGGGTTGAGCCATTCTACACAACACATATCTCCTCACTAGAGAATTAGAGAATTCTCTCTAGACCTTTTCCTCTCCAATCCCTTGGGGATTTTCTTTCAAGAGGCTCCCACAAGTCTTGGTCATGTGTTCGAGTCATAGCCAGGAAGACTTTGTGGAAAAGATAAAGATCCGCCAGAAGAATCTCCATATTTGAAAGGTATTTATTGATTAACCTTAATTTATTGTTTAATTCTAAATAAAATCAAAGAAGATCCAATGCTTCCGCTGCGGGATGAAGAGTTCATTCCTATCACTCATCTCACTAGAAACTTCGAAGCTTTCCCATTCGAAAGCAACCAAATGTATCAACTAACACAGAAGATTTTGACAGTTTGCAGAAGATTTTGAAAAAAAAAAACCATAAAAATATAGAATTAGAACTATGATTGGGACTATTTCTGGATATTTAGCTACAAAAATAGAAATTCCCCATCCTTGAGTTGTGATACCAAACATTTTCATGGTAAAGTTTCAACATTGCACTCAAGTATGATTGGAAAACTCACCAGAGTTGTGAATGCAGGCTAATAAACTCTGACTTCTACAGTTGATATTCACCTCCCTTCTCTAATCTCAAGACTCTTTCCTAATTCCTATAATGTTAAAGTCAAAGTCATTCAGTGTGAAGTTATAAAAGCATTTGCTACAATGTTAATGTCAACTTACTTACCCTCTTCATGTTTCAGGTAACTTAGAAAATGAGAATAGCCATTTGCTACAATGTCAAAGTCATTTGGTGTGAAATTATAAAAGCATTTGCAAGCATGGCAATTGTAAAGATCTTAATATAAAAACAATACCAATTAATTAACTAAAACATGCTATTTTACTCCAGTTAACTTGTTACTTCAAAGAAAACACCTAATTTATCATGACAATCGGATATAAGATTACACAAAATGAGTGTTAGAGAATTTGAAGGTTCTATAATATCTTAAATTTTCTTTCAGGAGGTGCAACAAACAATTATAAAAGCAGAAAAAAGAAAGTAAAAAGGAGTTAATCCTCTAGTATAGTTTAATATGTTTCACCTTACAGAAATTATTTGTTCCTCTGTTTTTTACCAATTCAAAACCAAGTCACATAATTCTTTCAACTATTTTTCTATCTAATTAAGTTGCAAAACCCTTACAACTATCTTAATCCAAATGTTCCTCTTATCCTCCAAGACATAAAAATAATAAAATAAACTGAGGTCCATACTGTCAATTTAAAACTCTGTTTAGAAAAAAACAAAAGGGCACACAAATGCATTCATTCATATTTCAGAATGCAAAGGAAATAGAGGCAAAACCTTAAGAAGCTCTAGATCTTTTTCCCCCTTCGTTCACAGTCTCATTCGCAAATGCTGGACAATAGATGACCTAACACAAATGGTCGACAGACATAAAAAACACAGACGAATGGCAAATGCAAATAGACGACAAATGCAGACGATTGGCGGACATCAGATGACCTAACGCAGCCTCTATTGGTGGATAGCAAAAGATTGGCAGATAGAAGACGGACAATAAACACAACCTCTGTTGGCAGAATGCAGACGACCAGCGATTGATTGAAGATTTGGGAGACGACCACCGGCGATTGGTTGAAGGTTTGGGAGACAACCGCTCGCGATTGATTGAGACGAAGATGAGGTTTGGGAGATAGCTGATCGACTATTGAAGGCAACCCTAACGAAAGATGGAAAACTCGAGAGATAGTGTTTGGGAGCCTAGATTTTTTTAAGAAAAATAATCATTAAAAAAGAAAAAGGCGGTAATTTGTGCACCCTTTTTCATTTCATTTTTTATTTAATAATTCTTGACATTTAAAATATGACAATAAAATAATGATAAAACTTGACATTTTTAAAATATCATGTTTTGTATTAGCGTGAAAAAAATCCGAAAAACACTGTTAACCTCCGCTTTTTTCCAATTTGCTTGACGTTTTCCTTTAAAATTATATGTTACTTGACATTTTTTTCATAAAAACGTCATGTAATTAAAAGTTGCAAACGTCAAGTAATGTAGTTTTTCTGGTAGTGTTACATGTTCATACAAAGCAATAGAGGAAATGAGCTTAGACATAAACACTTGTTTTTTACCCTAGACATAGGGCGAAACCTCTAAGACCAAGGGTTGTGTTTTCATTAAACTCAGTTCGTATTAGCCATAGGCATATTGTTTAATCACTTAGGCTTCTAAAAGTTTTTCCATTAAAATCAAATAGAAGTTGAAACTGGTTTACATTGTTTGATGTTTGAGTAAAGATTGCAATTGCATTTTAGGTCACAAAATTCTTTTCTAAGGGGCAAAAGCATATTCGGATTCCATCTTTTTATCATTTGATTTTTAGTACTCGCAACCTACCCAATTATTTAATATTGGTTACCGAGGTTGCTTTGTGTGAATATCTTTGCCTTTATTTGAGATTTTGTGGTATCATTTCTCTGTGGGATCGATACTCTGGAATATTTTCAATTACTACTTGTTTGATAGTGTGTACTTGCACTAGACTGAAGACTTTTTCTATTCAAAAGTTTTCTTCTAAAAGCCCACATGTTTTCAGTCGACCAAAGACCAAGATATGTTTTGGATTTAAATTATTGTAATTTAAATTGTTTTCAATTTTTTAGGATATACCAAATATGCCGGTCAATTTTGCTAGTTTTAATTTAATTAAACATGTGATGTATGTTTTAAATTATTTGATTGCTGCATAAAGTATGCCATTTAGATTAAAATCCCACCATAGGTTAAACATTATCATGCATCTAAATTAATTTTGAATATAATTGTTATATTTAAAAATTTGATTAGGTTGTTTTCTAATAGAATTAAGATTAATTTTTTTTTTTAATATAATTGTTATATTGGAAATTTTGATTAGGATGTTTCTTAATAGAATTGAGGTTTTCTTTCATAAATGAAATTTATGTTTTTCTAATAGGATTAGGATATTTCCTAATGAGATTAGAATTTCCTTAAAATAAAGATATTTCTAATTCATGCTTTAAATAGTTTAAAATTTTAAATTTAATATATCTTTATTTGTTTCTAAAAAGATTAGAATTTACGATAATCTTTTAATTTAGTTTAAAATGGTAGAATTTCAAAATTATCCATAGTAATTTAAAATTTGAATTTAATTCATCTTTATTTGTTTCCTAATAAGATTAGATCTTTTAATTTCAAAATAAGATGAGATCTTTTAATTTCCTAATAAGATTAGGTTTTCCATAAATAAAGATAATTTAATTCAAAGATAAAATAGTTTAAGTTTTGAATTTAATTTATCTTTTATTTATTTTTTTAAATATGATTAGAATAAAATATCTAGGATAATCTTTTAATTTGTTTTAAAGGGTTTAAAATTTTAGAATTTTAAGATTATCCAAGTGAATTATTTTTTAATAGGATTAAAAATATTTATTTATAAATTCACTTAGGTTCATTAATCTAGTAATTAATAGTTAATTAAAGTTTAATGAATTTGAAATAAAAATTGACTGTAAGGGAACTCTATCTATGAAAAGTTTTGTCTAAGACTGGGGTATTTATGTTAACCGAAAGGGAACACCTCTAACTGGGAACCGACCTGGGAGTTGAATTAGTCAAATTTTATTTAGGGAAAATTGCACAAACCACCCCTGAAATATAGGGTTTGTAACAATTACACCCCTAAACTTTAAATTTGATCAATTACCCCCCTAAAGATTGATAAATGTTGCAATCAACTCCTTAGGTTAAATTTGAGTGATGTGGAGAAGGGCAAAATTGTCATTTAGAAAAAAATTGTCTCTTCCTCTTCTTCCTTTGTCAACTTCTTCAACCTCCGTTTCTCTCCCTGCAAATTCAAACTCAAACCATTCCCATTTCTTCTTCATCTCATTCAACAACATTCCCAATAAATCATTTTCATATGAATTACTCATTCTAATCTCCACATAATCCTTTCTACTCTGTATTATCTCCATTAAAATAGCCATTGTTGATGTGAGTGGTGGTGGGGTTGCAGAGGAGGCCGCAAGAGAAGGAGCTCCGGCGAGGGACAGTGCAAGGGTCGGCGGAGAAACTCCCTCTCTTTTTCAAGAGAAATCGAGTCCAATCGCATAATGGCAATCGATTTCCCATCTCATAAAACCCCTCTAAACACAGTTCCCGAGCCGCCCTTTTCGATTATGTTAGCAGAATCGAAATGGTTTGTGGCCTTTTTGAGCTCTCTATAAGAGAATCGCTGAAGTTTAAAAGGAGCACTGGAATCGAAGGGAATGGTTTTGGCTCTGCGCACAAATGAATGCCATAAATGGTAGAGGAAATAGAGAATAGAGAAGAAAATCACGACGGAGGTAGAAATGGTGGGGGCCAAGAACAAGACCTTTGTTTTCAAGAAGAAAACCGGCGACGATTCTCCTGCAGCGATTGTGGTGGGACTAGAAGGAAAGGGTCTAGATGGCATTTTTTAGAGATTTCTGCAAATGGGTGTTCAAGAAAATTGGATTAGAAAGTAGATTGGGCATAATTTCATGGTTTTGTTTCCATTTGTAACAAAAATTTTCCGTTCTGATTCAAGGTTGAACAACATGGGTTTTTGTTGTACAGTTGGATAATTCACAAGGGGGGTTGATGTATAAACTTGAAAGGGATTTGTGTTTGAACAGTTGAATTTTGGTGGGTAGTGGGATTATAATAATGGGTGAATCCGTGATTAGTAAATGAAGGTCTCCCCCTTCGATGTCTCCACCCTCAAGGCCTTCAAATCTTCCATCAAGCCTGATTTTGAATTTGCAGGGAGAGAGAAATGGAGGTTGAAAAAGAAGGCAAAGGAAGAAGAGGAAGAGACAAATCTTATTTTTCTAAATGACAATTTTGCCTTTCTCCTACATCACTCAAATTTAACCTAAGGGGTTGATTGCAACACTTATCAAACTTTAGGGGGGCAATTGATCAAATTTAAAGTTTAGGGGTGTAATTGTTACAAACCCTATAGTTCATGGGTAGTTTGTGCAATTTTCCCTTTTATTTAATTTCACTAAGCATGCTCATAATATGATTAGTTTTTTGCTTTTTTTTAAATAGTTTAAAAACTTAGTAATTCACATTAAAATTAATCTAACAATATAAGGGTTATGAAACGTAGATTAAGGAACTTAGATAAATGAGATTAGCCAAATTTGTCTAAGTAAGAGAAAACCTCATTTCAAACTAGTAAGTAGGAGAAGGAAATGTGTCAACGTATCCTATGGCCTCCATCATTGGTTCACATCGTGAGATTCATGTTGGGCCTCGTGGCGGCTTTTGGACCGTCTCCCTACGGAAGTGTTTGCATGGGTCAATATCAGGGTGAACTCCTGAGAATGATAGGATTGTAGTTTTGTTTCCAATACTTGACCTACCCTACGACAACACTTGTTGGGATAAAACTACGGGATCTAAAAGTATGAGTCACACTAACAAATGGCTCATTAAAGTTGTTAATGATGTCCTTGACCAAACTAAAGGTAACTAAATATTATAGGAATAAGAATTATTCTGGTATAATATTTGGTTGAGATTGTCTCAGTTTAGAGAAGGAATACTGGACCTACCCTACGACGGCACTTGTTCTAACTCACTAACGTACCATAGCATTAGAAATGATTTATAGGGTTCATTTTTTAAATTATTTGATTTCTATGCTAAAATTGAATGAATAATTATTTGCATGATGTTAAATTATATATATATTTCAATATTATGTCAGTTTTTCTCATAATTTTTAATTGGTTAAAATATCAACTTCAAACTTATCATAATTTTTAATTGGTTAAAATATTAAGTTTTTCTCATAAAAATCAACTTCAAACTTATCATAGGGACCAATTTTAAGCTTTATTAAAAGTATAGGAACTAAAATTGGACATTTGAAAGTACAGGGACCAAAATGGAATAAGGCCCAAAGTACAGGGACCAAAATGGTATTTTAACCTTTTTAATTTTATTACTAATAAGTTAAAATTGAAAAATTTTATTACTTGAAAAAATAACGTTAACACTATAATGGTAATGTAAAATTTTGAATTTGTCTTTATTGAGAAATGTTCTTAAAACCTGTTGCTAATGTTATTCGAATTGTTCGTGAAACACATGATTAATGAATCAAAACTAAACGAGATAGCTTGTACGTTTCTCCTAGTTGACATGTTAGATGTCAAGCTTAGAAGATAAAGAAAATGACAACAACATATGAGATATTGAAATCAACATAAGCTAAATTTAGAAAATTGTCTAAATGATCTCGAAGATTAAGTATTATAAAAATCCAAGGAAAAAAACCAAATGACTGAAGCTATATAATAGTAAATAGTTCCTAAATTAGCTAGGACATTTATAGTTAGAGGAATTTTTTAAATACCTCTTTGGGAAGAAAAATTTTAATGAAAGTAAATTTGATTTACTAGATTTTTAGTGGAATATAAACAACGCCACCTAAATAGTCGATATAAGATCTACTATCAAGATTTATTTTTCATTACATTTAATATGTAATTCTTGGAAAATACTTAACATGTAGCATAGTTTCTACAAGTTGGCACCAGGAAGCCCATCTCAGTTAGTGTAGTGAGAGGCATTAAGATGTCATTAAGTAATAATTGTTAATTAATGCTAAATGTGGTGTTTTATTACCACAAGAGAAATTCAATTTCCTAAACTTTATTACTAAAAGGTTCATATAGTATGAATTATTTTTTCAAAATTGTTTGAAAATACATTCAGCTGAAAATAAGAACAATTTGTATATGTTAAAATGTTGACATATATCATACTGCAAAATACTAAGATATTCAAGATTATAGAATCCAGAATAAAAAGACATATTGTTTTTTCTTAAAAGACGATACTTGACTTTGACATTTAAGGTTGATTAACATCAACTTAAATGAAATGAAAAGACCAGTAAGAGGTAATTTTCTAAAAATTAAAATTACTTACTTTACCTGTCTGTAGATCTTGCCTTTCATGCAAGATAATTGTTGGGGCTTTATTAGATAAGGCTAGAACGCCAAAGAATACGTTGAGCTTACACATTATGACCCAAGTGGTCTAGTGAATGTAAAGGCCAAATAAAGTCATGAATATTTTGTCACTCTAGTTGATGATCATTCAAGGTACAAATATCTTTACCTAATAAACATAAGTCTAAATTTTTGAAAAGTTCAAGAAAATTAAGACTAAAGTTAAAAATCAATTAGGTAATTAAATCTATCAAGACATTATGGTTAGATCATAATAGAAAGTACATGAATCTTATGTATTAAAACTAATTGATAGAAAATGGGTTTTTATCCCAATTATCTTAATACCAAGTACAATTTTGTGAAATTGTGCTGCAAGAGGAGAAACAATACCTTGTTAGACATGGTCACATCAGTAATGAGTTACACACCATCACCACACTCCAGTTAAGAAATGCAATAGAGATTGCATTGTGAACATGATTCTCTCTAAAAGTGTCTACGAGACAATTTTAAGATTATAGAAGAGTAGTAAAGTTGGTTTACAACACACACACCATTTGAGAATGTTAAGCTCACGTGCTAAAACAAACCTAAAAAGCTTGTATATGTTCAAAGATAAGCTTAAGTGTAGGGCACCCCTAAGAATTATAAAATGGTCTTTTATGTAATCCTAAAACGAATAAGGTATTTGTATGACAAATATCATTTTTATAAGAAATGTCAAATAAAAGACTAAAAACCTTTAATAAGGTGAGATAGTGTTAATAATTTGGTTCCAAGTGAAGCCACTAAATAGTTAACAAAAATTGTTAACAATTTAATTACATTTGAAAGTTAAATAGATCCTAGTCATGGATTGGATAAGCCTCATCGTAGTAGAAGAGTTATGAGATGACTCAACTTTTACAAGGATTTAATTGAAGCCCAAATTGTCATGTTAGATGACAAAATTGAAGGCTTATTACCTACAAAGTGAGACTAATGACAAAAGGTTAAACCTAATAGGAGAAAGTAGACTGCGAGTAAATTTTATCACTTGTTGCTATATTGAAGTCTGTAAGCATTATTTAATTCATTGTTGTATATGTGATATTAAAAAAAATGAATGTTTAGAATTCTTTTATGAAAAGAAATCTTAGATAATGCATCTACACAAATCAATCAGATATGTTTATTTTCAAAGATCAAAAGCAAAAGGTTTGCGAAATAGTAAATGTTCATTTATGAAATAAATTTTATCATTAGATCCGTGAATATAAGGTTTGATAAAAGTATTAAAACCTATGACTTTGGATAAATATTAATGAAGCTTGTATAGACAAGAAAAACATTAATTGCCTAGTGGATTTTTCTCATGTGTTATGTTAAGGATATTTTACTCATTATGAATGATATAAGATGTCTATCTAACATAAAAATTGGACTAAGTAACCAATTCTAAATGAGTGATTTAGAATGACTCGATATATTTTACATGTAAAAAATGAAGATTTTAAGGACAAAATGTTAATTTGGTCTCAAACATCTTATATTTACAAAATTATTGTCAAATATTTGATATTTATGTCTAAGGAAATGTATCCTAAAACACCTCAAATGTTGAGAGTATATGATATGCATAAATAAGATTGAACATTTAATATACAATTGGTTAGCATATATCAGTTAAACGAATGGTATGACTAATGAGTAAAAAATTAAAAACTTTCTCAAATTATCTATGGATGATGAGAAATTTTTGTGTATGGAGTTAATATATATATATATATATATATATATATATATATATATATATATATATATATATATATATATATATCTATCTATCTATCTATCTATCTATCTATCTATCTATGTGTGTATATACATATATATGTACTATACATATATATCAAATCAATATGTGCCTAAAAATATATATACTAGAAATCAAAATCCTAAAAAAAGGAACTAGATAACAGTGGGCAAAATTTTTCTAATAAAAAATGTGAAACAATTAACTTTATTTGTGCCTAAAAATATACTAGAAATCAAACCTTTTTTCTAAAAATTTCCACAATAGAATCATTAATAGGATTGAAATAAACCCTTCTTCTAAAAATAAAAAAAATCCAAACCATACCTAAATGGATTCGGGGCCCTGGCAAAGGAGGTGGCAGATGGTGGAGGGTGGTGGCAAAAGAGAGCAGCGGATTATGGCGAGCGGTAGAGGTCTAAAACATTGGTTTGTTGGTTAAAGTTGTAAAAAATAGTGAATTTTGGTCAACTATGTAAAATGAGCCTATTTAGTAGGCCATTCATATAGAAAGTCCTTAAATTAAAACCTCCAACCAAACAAGGGCTTTAAAAACTCAAGCCCATTCCCTCTTTTAAAAGATGAGAACATATGTATAGTTGGAATCGATGTGGGATACAAAAAATGTCTCCATCCTCGTCGCTAAAATTGAATGAGATGAGAGTGTCTCTAGCTACCTGGATTCGAATAGATTCTCCACTTAATTTTAAAAACTAACGCATACCCCTAAACATTTTGAATCAAGCCTCCAATTTGAAGCATATTCAATTTATGCCTTCCACCTAAAAATTAGAAGTTGTAAATTAAATTAATCTAACTCTCTCAGACATATGAAATAGGAATACCTTAATTAAATCACTCTCAACCTAAGGCTTGACTCTTGAGAATATTGGAACCTTTATATCTTTTTACTTTTTTAATAAGCTATCATAAGCTGAGCTATTTCTAATACAATCCTAAGGAGGATATGTAGAGTTTCTAAATTTTAAATGATTGAGAATATAAAGTTCTTTCCAAACCAAAAACTCTCATATTCTTTCCTACCTAAGAAAATTTCAATCAATAAGGCCACGTTTCACAATCATTTAGGCCCCTTTTGATAACTATTTAGTTTTTTTGTTTTTTCTTTTTGAAAATCAAGCTTGTTTTCTCCAAATTTTTGTACAATGGTTTTCATCTCTCCTTAGGAAGCATTTGAATTTTTAGTCAAATTCTAAAAACAAAAACAAGTTTTTAAAAACTACTTTTTTTAGTTTTCAAAACATGGCTTAGTTTTTGAAAACATAGGTAAAATGTAGATAACAAAACAAGTAGATCCATGGATGTAAGTAGTATTTATAGGCTTAATTTTCAAAAACCAAAAACCAAAAACCAAAAACCAAATGGTTATCAAACGAGGCCTTAGTTTTTGATTTTTTAAAGTTGTGTTTGTTTTCTCATCATTTTTCTTCATTGAATTTCATCTTTTTTTTTTATTAAGAAAACATTTGAAATTTTAACTGAATTAAAAAAAAATTAAAAACTAATTTTTTTAATTTTTAAAAACATAGGTAAAAAGTAGATAACAAAACAAAGAAATCTATAGGTGGAATTAATTAGTATTTATAAGCTTACTTTTCAAAAACTAAACGATTGTCAAATGGGATTAATATATTCAATTTGATTTCAATTCATCATCCATACTTTTTAATATTGATCTATCTCAAAATTCTAATACAAGCTTAACTTGAAATTAGTCAAATAATTTTTTTTTTTTTTTTTTTATTATGGTGTGAATTATTATGGTGTGAAGTTGGGTTGATCAGCATCTTGTAATTCAAACATTCGAGGCAAGACAATGGACTAATTACACTTATTCTTTTTAACCTTTTTTTTTTTTAGAAATTTTTGAACTTCTTTTTAACTTGGTACTTCTTAATTTCTATAAATTATTTACCAAATAGTACTCATTCATCTAACTATTATCTAGGATTAGTTTCAAACTCAACTAATCTACGTTTTTGAAGAATACTCTTTTTTTTTTCCTGAACTATTCTCTCTTTTCATTTTTTTTAAATCTAATTAAACTTTTCAATACAAACATCTTATTAATCTCTCCTTACTCCTTTGTATCATCGTTTTTGTTTTCACACTTGTAGTCTCTACTTTTCCTAGCTCTACTCTCTTTTCCAGCATGTGTTTTCTTTCTACAAACATTTTCCTTTAGCGATGGTTTTTCATATCTTTTTTCGATTGTTTTCTTGAAACTTTTCACTATCTTTTTATTTCACATATATTTTTTAATTATCACTTTTTCGCATGTGTATGTGTATATACAATCTATCAAACAAATTTTATATTTTTATTTGCACTATTTTATTTTTAGAAAAGAAAGAATCGAAAAAAAAAAAGAAGTAGATTAATTATCATGAACCATACATTTATTTTTCATTTGTCAATTCCTTGCGCTCCCCCCACTTAGGATTAAGGCAAAAGAAAAAGAAATAAAAACAAAGACTTTTTTATAAAGGAAAAAGAAAAGAAAAGAAAGAAAGGAAGATAGACGATATACAAATGATGTCATCAATACACCTAATAATGTCTCGTTGATATGAGGCTAGAAGTTGAAAAACGTGTCCCATTATTCACAGTCCATTTTATCACACACAATTATAAATTAAAATTTTCAAATTTTGATAAAACATATACTTATTATTTCAAATATTTTGTGCCTCCAAAAAAATAATAACAATATTTCAAAATTTTTGTTACAATTAAGCTCAAACTTTTATGAAATGCTTTCTAATTATTCCACACATGTTGGTCAGTTGCAAAAGTATCATCCTTATTCGTGAATATCATAGCAGTTTGCTACAAAAAGCCATCTGAACTTGACCTAACCAAATTACCTTTTTGGGGTCAACAGTTTTTGTTTGTTTGTCTTTTAAATTTGTTTAAATTGTTCCAACTTCACACAAACAAAACTCAGTTCTGCTCATATTTTCTCTCACTTCTCTTAAATTTCGCCTTTCTTCAGCAGTAAGAAACAAAAAGCTTCTATACAAAATTTCTTCTAAAAATGGGTTCGAAAAAACCCTATTTGATTGCAGTTTTGACACAGATTTTTCTAGCTGGAATGAGTCTTCTTTCCAAAGCAGCGTTTGCTTCTGGCATGAATAGCTTTGTGTTTGTCTTCTACAGGCAAGCTGCTGGAGCTGTTTTTTTCCTTCCTCTGATGATGTATTTAAAAAGGCAAAAATTCTCTTTGTTGATTCCATCATAAGTTTTTTTTTTTTTAATGTTTTTTTGGTGTTTTTGTGGAGCTCTTTTGAGATTAATGTCTTTTTTTCTCTTTGCTTTGCCAGAAAAGAGAGCCGACCGCTTTCTCTTAGGGATTTCTTGTGGATTTTTGTGATTTCGTTAATTGGGTATGTTTTTGTTTGAACATTTTCATATAATTCAAATTAATGGAACATATATTAGAGATGTGCTGTTTCTTAATTATTTTCTGTTGAAGTTTATGTTTTGGAATTTTTGCAATTCAGGATGACAATTGGATTCAATGCCTATGGTGTGGCTGTTGATTATACATCTGCCAATTTGGGTGCTGCTGCATTTAATTGCCTCCCTGTCACAACATTTCTCTTTGCAGTTTTGTTAAGGTACAATTTTTTTTTCGAAGGAACTATTTTGTTCTACATGTTTTTCTTAAAGTGTGAACCTGCTTTTTGAAAGTAGAAACCAAAGAAAAGGATTAAAGATGGATAAAAAGATTTATATATATATATATATATATATCTTCCTTTCTTTCCCACCTAGAAAACTAAAATCATAGTGTTGGACTTCATTTTTGTTGCTTTCAATTCAACTAAAAATTGCTCTTTTTTTGGTCTAAACTTTAACGATAGGATGGAGAAAGTAAACTTGAGAACAGTGGCTGGAATGGCAAAAACTTTGGGAATATTAGTTTGCATTGGAGGAGTGGTCACACTTGCATTCTACAAAGGTCCATATTTGAAGCCACTCATCAATCAGCACCTTTTTGAATTTCAGAAAAGCCAAGCCAACAAAGCTCATGCCTCTTCTTCAAAAACATGGATTATTGGCTGTTTCCTTCTCTTCATCTCTAGCATTTCTTGGGGTTTGTGGTTTGTTCTTCAGGTTGGATATGTGCATATACTCTTACTTTTTCAGTTCTTCATTTTGTCTCTTGGAATTTTTTGAGTCATGTTTATTTAGTCCTCAAACAAATTTCCGAACTTCCAAAATTGTGTTTATCTAATCTTTGTATTTTAAAAAGTGTATGTTAGGTCAGTGCCATTAATTCTTTTAGTTTGGCACTTAATATAATATATGCTGAATATATTATTTCATTTTGACGATGTAAATGTTGGTTGACATAGTTGAACTAAAAATAATAATAAAATAAAACTATTAGATTAAAGTTCAAAGTCTCGTCTAAATGATCTATACAGACAAATTTTGGTCGTTTAGGAGCCTTTTAAAAGTTTTCTTTTTGTCATTAAATAATTACAAAACAAGACCGTGATCATGGAATGTGTGAAGTAATTTAATAGGAAACGATTAAATAAACTAACATTAGTGCTTTTCTAAATTAAAGTTTGCAAAGAAAGTTGTTAAAAAAGCACTTTCCACAGTTCTTAAAGCAACGTCAAATCTCAAACCTTCCACATAATTATATTAATGAATTGAGTTTTGAGAGTTATGATTTTGATTGGAAAAACACAGGCTCATTTTCTCAAGACTTATCCATCACCGCTCGAGTTTGTAAGTTACCAAACAATTCTAAGCACAGCACAATCCTTTGTGATCGCCATTGCAATGGAAAGAAACCCTTCTGAGTGGAAGTTGGGTTGGAATATTAGGCTTCTTGCTGTTCTTTACTGCGTAAGAACGCACTCAAACTTTTTAGTTAATATGCTTTTCAATTGTTTATTATAATTTTTCTCGTCTATTCTGAATGTTGAAAGAACAAGTTAAACCCCGAATCTTATTCTTATTTGTCCTCTAAAAAAATTTCTTTTTTTTTTTTCTTCGTGTCTTAACGATAGGGAATTCTTGTCACTGTTGTTTCAAATTTCTTGCAATGTTGGGTTATCAAAGAAAAGGGTCCAGTTTTTCAAGCCATGACGACACCGTTGAATGTGATTGCCACTATCATTGGCTCTGAACTGCTATTGGGAGAGGGCATCCATTTAGGAAGGTTTGTTTTAATTATTTTCTTGTCAAAAACCTACTCAACTTGAATGGCTAATTCTTCAACTTTATATATTTTTTTGGCCTTTTGATTAATATATACATTTTTTTTTTGTTCCTCAACATTAGAATAATTTGATCTAGCTTTTAATTCGATCCCCATTAGCAAGAAAAAGGCATTGAAAATGCTTTTGTAGTCTTTCAAAGAAAAAAAGAACGCTTGGGAAATTTCTATGAATGTTCATGACTCTTGCACGCTTTAAGAATAACTATTATGAGAATAATTGAACTTACACCCAACTAAAAAGTTAGGCATCTTAAATTTGTCATAGAAAATTGGGAACAATTTTTTTAACTCTCATTCTCGGACAACTTTTTAACATCGTTGTCAAACAGCAAACATCTTTATATTATTGTTAGACGTATTTTAATTAAGAAAAAGAGAATAAGAATATTTCATGAATATAAGTTTACATTATATATCACATTACATTTTTTATCATATTGACCTTCAAATGATATGTAAACTATTATTATTATTTATTTTTTTGCAGTCTTATTGGTGCACTGTTGTTGGTGGTGAGCCTTTACAGTGTATTATGGGGCAAAAGCAAAGAGCTCAACATTATTATTGATAGAGATAGTAATCAACCAGCTGTTGTTACAACTGGAGCAACGGACATGCTAGAAATGAGTTCACCTCCTCAGCCATAGATAGTTAATTACTATACCCAAACATATGTTTCTTCTTTAAATCTTGAAAATCTTAGTCTTCTTGTGTATTTCCTTAATATATGCTTCAAAGACTCTCGAGTAATTTTAAGAATTTTATCTTAGCTTCTGTGTATTAAGAGAAAAACTATACTAAATCTCTTATAATTTGTGAATGTTATACAACTTTTTGTCCAGCTGATTATGCTATGCATGCTCTCAACGAGATTTTATATATGCAATGTGAGTTATATATACATACTGAACTGAAATATTTTTAATTTAACTATAGAAAAATAATAAAGGGTTAAGTTAGGCGTTGGTTGATAATATCTTGTACGATGATGTCTTGAAGAAAGAAAATAGCAAGAACATGGAAGATATACGTTTCTCTAATCCAATCAAATATTAACTATGTTTAGTGTAAATTATTTCCTAAATATATTAAAGTAAACCACTTACTCAGGTATATCAAATATTTATCAATCAATAGTTTCAAAAAAATATATATATATATATATATATTTATCAATCAATGATTGACAATATTGAATAATGTAAATCACCTAATATATCAAATGTAAATTACTGGATTGACCATGTTTAGTGTAAAGCATTTTAAAAATATATTATATGTCAATCATCGATTTACTAAAAATTAAAAAAAAAAAAAAAGTAGCATTTTTTTTTTTGGTCTATTTAAACACTAAACCATATTATATTAATGTGGGTGGTTGGCCATGGACCTACTATTTCCTTAATTTTGAATCTTTAGTAAAATAAGATCACTTCTATCTTCAAATGATCAATCCTATATTTAATTAATTGACATTGGGTTATCAGTGGGAAAGAAAGTCTTGGGAATGTGTGCTAGCCTACCAACTTTTGATCACTGTACTATAGGAAAAAAATTTAGTACTACCGTAGTACCGTATTTCTTTTGGTCACACTATGTTTTTGGATTTATAAATAGCTTTATAATATTGGTGGACTCCACATAATATCAAAGTTATTAGCATTGTCAGTGAATTGTTGAATCTATTGTATCACAATAATTCATAAAGTAGAATAACTCTCGATTGACGTTGAGAGTACTCATTAACTTTTAAAATAAAAATTAATTAAAAAAGACTTGAGACTATATAGAAAAGATTTCTCGGTCCAGAAGATAATACGACATTTTTTTTCTTCTATTTTCTTTTTTGTGAAAAAATATAAGGCATATGCCTCGCAACAAACACTTCATTTCATTGGAAATAGTATGAAATATGCCATGTAATTAACTTCAGTCTAGGAAGTGTGGACAATCTTTTTAACCAATATCTATGTTCAATATAGATCGGTTCAGGCATGCTTCGAACAAGTATCCGACAAATGAAAAAAAGTATCCTATTATTTATTTTTTAACAATTTTCAAATATATCTTAATAAAGGACTACGAAGCATCTCAACCTCACCTTTTGCAAAAGTATTTAAAAGTCCCACATGATTTAGGTAAATATGTGTGCTTGTATTTACCATTGAAAGGCCATTTTCCAAAGTGATATGCCGGCCAAGAAATATTTTCTATGGAAAAGATAAATGGAGCTTCATTTTCTTTTCTCATACTTTGTTCAAAAGAGTCGTCTAAATTTTTTGAATTTTTTAATGTGTAGTCAACAACATAGAAAAACCTTTAATTTCAATGTGAAAGGCAGAAACTTCCAAACAACTTTTAAAAAAATTCTTCCACCATTCAATTCTATTAAGTCATCTTCATAGTCTTTCTTATAAGATAATAAATAAACATGTGATAAAACACACTAAGGTAGGTTTAGGTTTAATATGCCATTTTAAAGTGTTTATATATGACTAAAAGTATTTTTTTTTTCCAAGAATTGTTAGCATTTAGTTAAAATTTAAAAAAATGTTTAAGAAAATCCTTTTAACCACAATTAAAAGCGAAATTTAAATTTTTTGATATTTTTGAGAAATTCTAACAAATATTTAAAAATATTTAAATTGCTTTTAAAAGAAACACTTAGCCATTTTTCTTCCAAATAAGTACTTACACTTTAAAAAGATTAATATAGAGAAGTATTAGCTTCAACTTATAAAAGATCAAATTCAAAGTTTAAAGAAAAAGAGTCCACTGATGGTAAGCAATAAGAAACAATGCATGTTCTTCTTCTTCCTCAGCATCATGTATAGTTTGATTACTTTTACTGTACACTGCACAAGCTGCAAATCTTTTCATCTATTTTCAAAGTTCTCAGTCCCCACTACAACAACACCCCCACACTTTTTTTTTTCTTCTTGTCTAATGAACTTTAATTATCAAAGAATTGATATTGGTTTTTCTTTCAAGATCTTTTAATTTATATTTTATATATAAGGTCTTTCTTTGTAGATATTTAAAAGAATCAAAACGAATGGAAAAGTCTAATGAATAAAATGGGTTAAATTACAAGTTTAGTCTCTGAACTTTCACGTTTGTGTTTAATAGGTCCTTAAACTTTAAAAAGTACCTAATAGGTTTTTGAACTTTCAATTTTTTGTGTTTAATAGGTTCTTAATTTTAAAAATGTCAAATCGGTCCCTAAACTTTCAATTTTGTGTCTAATAGATTTCTTAGATATTCAATATTTTTTAAATTCATAAATCTATTAGACATAAAATTGATTTTTTTTTGTCTAATAGAACATTAAGGCTCTATTTGATAACTATTTGGTTTTTAAAAATTAAGCCTATAAATACTACTTCCTCCTATGAGTTTTTTTGTTTTGTTATCTACTTTACCTATGTTTTCAAAAGACCAAGCCAAATTTTGAAAACTAAAAAAAGTAGTTTTGAAAATTTTGTTTTTGTTTTTGGAATTTGCCTAAGAACTAAAATGCTTTGTTAAGAAAGATAAAACCCATGATAGAGAATTGATGAGAAAACAAGTACAATTTTCAAAAACTAAAAGTAAAATGATTATCAAATGTGGCTTGAACTTTCAATTTTGTGCCCTATCAGTTCGTGAACTTTAAAAATTGTTGAATAGGTAAAGGACCTATCATTAGACACAAAAATTGAAAGTTCAAGGGCTTATTAGGCATAAAATCGAAAGTCTAGAGACTAGCTCATTAGACACTTTTTAAAATTCAAGGATTTATTTGGTAGAAAATTGAAAGTTCAAGAACTATTAAAGACCTTTTAAAATTCATGAACCTATTTGACATAAACCAGAAATTTCATAGACTAAACTTTTAATTTAACCATTAAATATAAAAAAAAAATAGAAAAAGAAATATATAAAATTAAATCAAAGCCAAATTGGCTACAACATTATTATCCCGAACAACAAACTCATTCTCCAGAATGTTAATAATCCATTATGAAAATGAAGATAACCATAAAACAGACAATTGATCCATACCTCTTTCCTAACTAATTCACGAGCTAAGACATTCAAATTTCTGTTTACATGTGGAAAAAAAACCTATCATTTGAAACTTAGCCTTCAAATTCATACAATCTTGAAGAACTGTATAAACATCATCTTGGAGCTCATCCATCTCATTTATCATCTTGACACATTTAAGCGAATCTGAAAAAATGGATAACTGAGAATACTCCAACCTTAGTGCAAGCCTTTTTCCTTCTAGGATAGCTTTCGCTTAAGCTCTTAAGGGTGATGTGATTGAAAGATGGGAACCATACATCGCAGCAAGAAGTTGAAAGATCGTCTAATTTCCTCCCCATATCCCATTGTACCAGATTCAACATCTCACGCAGCATCTACAGACAAGCTTATTGAACACCTCATTTCACTTGATTCACAAGTCAGAATAGATTTCTCTGCTATTAGAATGGTTTCCCACACATTAAAATAAAAACTTAGCACTAAGAAAAGTGATAACATTAAAATAATATTTTAAATATGATTACATCTTTTCTTTGGGGTGTGCTAACATTAAATATGTCATTAATAATATAATTGCTAATAAGTATGTTATCCGGAAAATAATTATACTTTAAGGAGCCAATTTTTAAAACTCTATAAAACAATGATAAACATTTCAACTACCGATTATATTTAAATCATGAATACTTGCAAGAGCAACAACTTGTGACATATAAATATGAAAAGAATTTCTTGAGATATCACATGCTTGTAAAGTCTACATTAAGGTGCAAAAGGAAGAAATTAAAATAAATGTTTTGACAAATGGTGCTATGAGTTGAAAAAAATCAAACAATAGTCAAATGAAATAGTAAGTGGAGTAAAATAGTTTTAAAATTTTCTTTTCCACCAAACAAGGTACAATTATCAGATAAAAATTAATCCCATTCAGCCCTACCAAATTTTGGTTGATTCATTATTCATAGCTTAGTGGTACCACAACTATTTCTATAAAAATTGTATGATATCCTTTGAAGGTGGATTTGATCCACTATGAAGTGTTTTCCACGACTAGCACCCAATTTAATTTAATAGTGGAACAATTATAAATTAAATTTCCTCACCCAATTTAGACGCATGTCAAGTCTAGGAGATCATAGATTTATTTTGTTTTGAATTTAAAAAAGTTTCTAGAAGTGATTCTAACGTATAATTTAAAAGTCAAGCAGAGTTTGGTAAGGTAAATGCCCATGTGTTTGAGTGCATTTAGCGAGTTAGAACTGTGAAACGATTTATATTTAGGTTTCGTTTGATAACTATTTGATTTTTTATTTTAAAAAATTAATTTTATAAACACTACTTCTATTTATAGATTTCTTTATTTTGTTATCTATCTTTTACAAATGTTTTCAAAATCCAAGCTAAATTTTGAAAACTAAAAAATGGAGTTTTAAAATACTTTTTTTTTTTTTGAAATTTAGCTAAGAATTTAAATTTTTCCTTAAGAAAGATAAAAATTATAGCAAAAAAATTGAAAGAAAACCAACACAACTCTTAGAAGTTAGAATACATTAGAAGTAGAGTTGGATTCTTTTAATATCAAAATGCACTTAGAGGAGGGGCTGGGTGGTTCATTTGAGAGAGCTATAATTATAATGCATTTAAAGACAAAGTTGCATTTCTTTGATGAGTTCGAGTTCCATTAAAAGTATGGATGGTTTTTTCTTTAAAGTTTTGAATGTGTGTATGTTTAGGAGAGTGGGAAAGAGTATTTTTATGAGATCGAGATTCATTGAGGGGATAGATTTGGATTCAAGGGCAAGTTGGTTCATATTTTAGTTCTATAGCAAGAATGAGTTTGTTTGGGGAATTTATTTACCACTCGATAAACCTTTGAATGTGTGTATGTTTAGGAGAGTGGGAAAGAGTATTTTTATGAGATCGAGATTCATTGAGGGGATAGATTTGGATTCAAGGGCAAGTTGGTTCATATTTTAGTTCTATAGCAAGAATGAGTTTGTTTGGGGAATTTATTTACCACTCGATAAACCTTAGAATTAAGACTTATTTAATGCTTATAAGCTTAAAATATGCTTGCTTTGATTTAGAAATCATAGGAAAAATTTGGTAAAATACTTGAAAAACATCAATAAGTTGTGAGAAATGCATGTGAAAGAAAAAATGAGAAAAAGAGAAAAATTAAACTAAGAAGAGTTTCTTTTGTGCAGGAATTGTGGAAATTGCAAAACCAAAATTGCAATTTCATGAAACTGCAATTCTGGAAGTAGTAGAAAAATTCAAAAAATGAAAAAAATCTGCATTTACCCATATCCAAAAATCATCATTTCTTACACGATTTGGGGGATTTTGAGCACAAAATTTGGGCATTATTCAACCCTAATGAAGGCCTACAAAAGGAGAGAATACGAGTGAATAAGAGATATGGAGTTTGGAGGCATTTCTTGTAGAATTTTCATGGGTTTTCCTCTGTTTTTCTGTAGTTGTTCTTCCTCTATTTTTTTTTTTTTTTTTTTGTTTTTCTCCTCTGTTTTACCGTAAGCTTACTGTTGTTTGGGTCTGTTTTTCTTCAAAAATTCAGTCCGATTCAAGTGAAAACTTGGATTGTTAAGATTCAATCTCTTCCTATAAATAGTTGAAGGAGTTGAATTGATTGAAATCTAAAGAAGAAAAATGAGTTTTTGTTCAAGTTTTCTATATTCCGGTTGGTTCTTAGTTTAGAAGAATTTATTTCTATTTTAGTTCATTGAGGTTGTAATTTTTCATGCTTTTTGTTCCTTACCTACTGTATTAAACTTTTAATTTGAGTTTAGATTGATGAAACAATTAATGGGTATTTTTATGGAATTTTTATTCAAGAATTTTGTCTAAAATTTTTGCTTGAATATTTATCTCCTCTGAAGTAATTTTTTTAGTGGGCTTATTCAAGAATCAAGTAAGCAGTAGCTACTGCTTGTTTGTTTTTATTTTTCAATTCAAATTTTGATGGCAAGCCTTCTTTAATTCTTTTAAATTTTGGTTGCAATTAGGTTTGTAAGTAAGCCCATTAGCATGGATTTTAATTCTAAAATTGGTTGTAGGATTTTTACTTTTAATATGAGCTAAACTTCTTAGGGGGTTCAAGGATGTGAATTTTCTAAGAAGTAATTGTAGCCAAAATTCCAACAAAAACCAAGCCTATATCTCAATTGTTTGCTTGTGTTGAATAAATTTCCATTGAGATCCTAGATTTATCAACTAAGGTAGCAACTCAAGCTTAGATCTAATACCGACGGGCTTAGTGATAAGCAGATTTCACACAAGTGATGGAGAAAAGAGCTTAGACATAAACAAATTCTTTGCCCTAGACATAGGGATTAAAGACTCCAAAACTCATAAAATTGTTGAGCCAAATTATCTAAGATAGAGAGACAATAGACATATAAGTCACTCACTTAGTCTCCTAAAATCTAATTTCAAGGTGAATAAGAGTAGCAATTTTGGTTTACAATTGAATGTAGAATAGGTTGGAATTGTAATTTTGGTTTGCAATTATAACTTAGAGGGCAATGACATTCTTGAGCCTCTCATTTATCTAAAATTTCTTTTGCGATTTCATTTACCAAGTCTATCTAGTTTGCTATTCAATATTGCAAATTTTCAATTCTATAATTCAATTCAGCAATCTTTATCACTGTATTTTGCAATTTTTGATTCTGCAATTCAATTATGCAATCTTTATCATTTCAATATTGCAATTTTGCGATTATGCAATTTAGTTATGCAATTTTTGTCGCTTCAACTTGAAATTAGATTCTGTAATTATTTTGTTTTACCAACACACCATCCCAACATTGTTTTTGCAATTTTTAGTTTTTAAGTTGCAATTTCCTTACACTCTGCCTTACAATATTTTTGTTACATTGTTCCCTTGGGATTTGATACTTGGTACTCACATACTATTTTAAATTACTTCGATCACATGCGCTTGCGTGTACACCGATCACCACTCAAAAGAGTTTTTCTTCTTTTGTTTTTTTCTTCAACAACAAATCTTTTGGTTGAAGATATATATATGTCTTAATCAATTAAACTATGTTTAAGTTGCACAAGTCAAGAGTTCATAAGAGTAAAATTGAGTTTGGTTCACGAGGTTTGAGTGCATTTACAAGAGAGTTAGAATATACTATATTAGATAAATTAAAACGCATTTAAATGGTCAATTGGATTGATTTAGCATTACGAGCTCAAGTGTTTTCAGGATAATGGGTAGATTTGTTTTAAGGGTTAGAACTTGAATTTAAAGATGGGTTCATTTAGAAGTTAAAGATATACATAATGTTAAGAGAACAAATCCCTCATTATTTCTAGGTTAAATTATCAAAAATACCCTTGAACTATGAGGTTGGTTTCAATTATACCCCTGAACTTTGAAAAGTTTCATTATAACTCTTGAACTTTGAAGTTTGTTTCAAAATAACCATTGAAGGTTTTTTTCGTTAAATTTATGAGCGAAAAATGGTGTATTTGCATATGTTTTAATTTTTCTTTCAACGTATATGTTCAAATATGTTGACATAAGCAATAATACAAATGTAAAAACATCATTTTTCATCCATGAATTTAACGAAAAAAAGCTTTTAAGGATTGTTTTGAAACAAGCTTCAAAATTCAATGGTTAAAATGAAACTTTTCAAAGTTTAATTGAAACCAACCTCATAGTTCAAGGATATTTTTGATAATTTAACCTTATTTCTATAACAATACAATATATATTGTCCACTTCAAACCTAAACCTGCATAGATTTACTACAGAGATATCTCCATAAATCTAATCAAATTATCTCAACTAAACCTAACATCATTACATAAATATCTCAATGAAACTAAACAGAAAAGTATGAATAATGATCTTTATCTTGTGAAAACTCAAAACACAAAAAGAACAAATATAGTGAAGAGTAAAGGTGTATTTTTCCGATAACAACCAAGAAAAAGGGAACGAAAATGGAACAATCCCATCTTGGTTTCTCTGCTAATTAATGAAGGATTTATGCATAAAGTCCCTCTCTGTAGAAATATAATGCAGCAAAAAAGGAAAAGTAAAAAAGAAAAAAGAAAAAGAAAAAAACATCACACACCAACTTTTTTCTTAATTGCTAATTACCTTAACTTCTTTCTCTGTTTCAATTGGTTTCTCCGATGTCTCAGTGTTCTCATTTTCATTGGTAACTTCGACTTTGATCTTGTCTTCAATTGGTTCGCCATTTTTTGGGTCATTTTCCTTCTTTGTCTCAGTTGTGATCTTTTCTTCAGATGGGGTTTCAATCATTTTCTCGGTTTCGACAGCGTCTGAGACTATGGTTGTCTTGTCTGCAACAGCATCGGAAGGAGGTGGCTCCGGTGGGGTGGTTTCAGAAGCCTTCTCCCCCGGCGATGGGTTTGTTTGTTTTTCAGTTTCCGGTGGGTTCTCATGCTTCTCCGATGGATCTGCTGCTTCCTTCTCCTTTTCATTGGAGTCCTTGCCTTCATTCTGCACAATAATATTGATCTAAATTATACGAAACTACATTTATCTTAAACCTATATTTGAGAGTGGTTTAATTCAAATATATGTATGCGCGGTTATATATATCATGATCGGTTACTAATTGTCAATCTAAACATAGCTCAACGAGTTAAAACATACATCTTAACTATGAGGTAAGAAGATCAAAACCCCACCCCTACATGTTGTATGGAACTCAAAAGATAAGAAAGGAAAAAAAAATCCATCACTAATTCAAAGTACTTCTTTTCGGAGAATTAGATATAGTTACTAATTCGTAATCTAGGATGCAAGACTTTCATTTGCTTCCCTTACATGGAGGTTTTATTTTTTTGAGAATGTATCTTGATTTTTGACCTAATTCTTGATCTTCTCATTATTGATTCAAGCGCGGATAAAAAAGATATATATATACCTTGGTTGTATTTTATCTCTTCTACAAGTTTACCAATGAGCATAATGGCCATATTATACTTCTCATTTAAATTTTTGATATATATAGAGTAAATTGAATGTACCATAAATGGTTATAACATAAATATTATAGTACACAAAAGTTCTTTTAGAAAAAGTCTGGTAAGGAAGCCTAGTGGAGTGTTTTTTGCTTGAGTGATTACAAATAAGTAGAGATGTCCACGGGGCGGGGCGGGGACGAAGATGGCTTCCCCGCCCCCCATTTGAATCCCCATCCCCGCGAAATTCCCTGGTAAATTTTGAGGGGATCGGGGCAGGGGATTCCCCACGGGGAATTCACGGGGATCGGGTTCCCTGCGGGGAATTATTCCCCGTTTAGTTTTTTTTTCCTTTTTTAAGAATCAAATAATTCTTTTGATAAATTTTCAAATAGTTAATTTCTATGGAAAATATCAACTAATTTTTAATTACATTGTTTATTATTCACCAAAAATCTTAATTTAAATAGTTAATTTTCTATTAAAAAATATCTATTTAAAGATAAAATTCTTAAACCTCCTAATAAAAACAAAACAAATATTACATACCAAATTATCCAATTAATCTATGCACATAATTAAAATGTTTAACTATATGATTCAAACATATCCAATTATGTAAATTATTAACAATAAACTTTTAAATGACATATATATACTTATACACATATATACATACATATATATTAAAAAATAAAATATAAATATAAAAAAATTAAACGGGGCGGGGAACGGGGAACCGGGACGCCCCGTCCCCGTTTAGCTTGTGGGAAATTTTTTCCCCCACTCCCTCCCCCATTCCCCGCCTAAACGGGGATTCCCCGCCCTGTTAAGACAGGTCCCTGCGGGGCTCTGTCCCCGCGGGAAAAAGGTACATCCCTACAAATAAGACACTTAAGAGTAGAACTAAATAGAAAGAGATTTAATTATCACTAAATAGGTTTTATTAAAGTACTTATAATTAAAACATTTTTGGTTGGAAGCAATTAGTTTATAAAGGCCCTTCCAAAAAAGCCCTTCCAAATATCTATCAGATTGGATTTTTGATTGTGTGAAATATTTGTTCAATAAATTAATTATATAAGCATTACATTTTATTAAAAAAAACAATTAATTAACTTATAAGTCTTAATAACTTTACATAAAAATCATAATAAATTTTGCTAAAGAACATGAAATAAATTTTGATTTAAAAATAGCTGTCTAATTAATGATCCAATTCATAAATTACAATCCATATGTATGTTCATTTAAATTGGAAATTTTTTTTGTACTACACTAGTAAGAAAATAAATTTTCATACTACTATTAATAATATGCATTTACGACTAATGTAAGATTCAATATTATATCTTTTAAGTATAGTTAAGACATATATCTTTGACCAATAAATTAAAGGTTCAAATTCTCACTCCCACATATTATTGAAGTTAAATGATAAATGAGACAAATTATTTAATAAGACAGTCACATTGTGGCTACCTCATAATAATCGTTAGATGTGGATTCAATAATTTCCATACCTCCTAATAACTACTAAATATAAATGTGATGTACTTTTTTCTCCACATCTAACGGTGAAAAATTATCAGCCACATTGTGATGGTTTCATCAGATAATTTCTACATAAATGGAGAGAGGAATCGCGCGTAGTACTGGATTATTTTCTCCCAACTGACTTGAACTTTCATCCAATGAACTAAGTTTATGGGCTAGGCCTAGACTATAGGCTCAGGTTTTAGGAGATTGGCCAACTTGAGTTCTAACAGGACTTTAAGTCTATTGGGCTCGCCATCAAGTTTGGACCAATATTGTTTTGGCCCCTGCCGACTTACATCTCAGTTTGATGGAAAATCTCAACTCTCTTAAAAATCGTCTATATCATTCTCTTTTTAATTTTTGGTTAAAATATCATTTTAGTCTCTATACTTTAGGTTTTATTCTATTTTAGTCCTTGTACTTTTAAATGTCCAATTTTAGTTCATGTACTTTCAATAAAGCTTAAAATTGGTCCATATTATTAGTTTATTATTATTTTTTCTTAAAAAAATTATTCTCTATTAGTTTTTCCTCTATAAATTTTGGAAGTACGTTCACATTGTATTTTTTCTTATATTAAAATTATTATTGTTCAACCAATTTTGATCAAAATTAACTTTAAACTTATCATAGAGACCATTTTTAAGCTTTATTGAAAGTACATGGACAAAAAGTGAACATTTTAAAGTACAGGGACCAAAATGAAACAAAATCCAAAGTACATAGACCAAAATGGTATTTTAACCTTAATTTTTGAAAATTTATTCTATTCATTTTTCTTTTTAATCCCACCCTAATTTGAAATACACTACCATTTCAAATGCAATGGGAAAAAAAACATAAAATAACAATACTCTTATTTCATTTCAATTCTAAGTAAATATGTTCGAATTTTCTTGCGAAATTCATTTTAATCCCAATATATAAAAATGTAAAGTAGAATAATAATGGAATATCCTCGAAAAGAAAAGAAAAGTGATATTAAAAAGAAAAATGGAAGCAACCTGAAGAGTGGAAATTAAAAGGTTAAAATATCATTTTGGTCCTGTATTTTGGGTTTTATTCCATTTTGGTCCATGTACTTTTAAATGTCCAATTTTAGTCCATGTACTTTCAATAAAGCTTAAAGTTAGTCCCTATGACAAGTTTGAAGTTAATTTTTATCAAAATTAGTTAAATAATAATAATAATTTTAATACAAGGAAATACACCATGTGAACATACTTCCAAAATTTATAGAGAAAAAACTAATAGAGACTAACTTTTTTTAAGAAAAATTAACCATAAATTAATAGTAGAAACTAATTTTATGCTTTATTGAATGTACAAATACTAAAATTGGACATTTGAAAGTACATGGACCAAAATGAAATAAAGCTCAAAGTACAGGGATCAAAATTTAACCAAATTAAAATGAATGAAACGTAGTAGTGGTAATAAGTAGAGAGGGACTTTAGTGCGAATAGGTGGTCTAAAAAAGGCAGACAGCATTTATTTGATTACGTGACAATGGGAAAGCCATTTGTAGAAACCAACAATCGACATAAACACAAAACAAAATTATGGTATCTTTTATTTCTTGTTCTCTAACCCACACGCCCACTTACTGCCGCCGCTTGTGGTCCTAACACTCGAAAACGATTGCTCATTTTTTTACATGTTTTTCTCTTTCTTTCTTTTTTTTTTAAATTATTATTTTTAATAATTCAATCTCGATTAAATTATAAATTTAGTTCATGAACTTTCAACTTTGTGTCTATTTGATTTCTGAACTTTAAAAAGTTTCTAATAGGTCCCTGAACTTTTAATTTTGTGTCTGATAAGTCCATTTAAAAAATTTTATAGATCAAAGACATGTTAGATACAAAATTGAAAAGTTAGGAACTTATTAGACACTTTCTAAAGTTTAGAGACCTATTTGACACAAAATTAAAATTTTAGAGATCTATCATAAATTTTTTGAAGTTTAAGGACTAAATAAAAATAAATCTGAAAGTTCAGAATCTATACTTATAATTTAACATTTCATCTGTTTCTTTATGTATTTTTATTCTTTCTCCAAAATCAAAAATATATATTTTTTTAAAAACTTTTACACTCTGGTTTGTACATAACTTATGAATTTATGATTGAAGCTAGTAGATGAAATGGAGGAAAAAAAAAAAAGCATGATCACATATATTAGAACAAATTCTTAAAATATCTCGGATTTTAAGAGACCTAATTTTTATTCAGAAACTGTTACTAGGCGATTTTTTTTTTTTTTTAAAAAAAGCCTACATTTATTTATATAATTTAAACAACTAGTTTAAGGTTTTCATATAATTCATCATTTTTTTTTCTTTTTGAGAAAATGTTTGCATCAATTTACATGTCAAAGTTTACATCAATATATTGTAATCTACGTACATTAAAAAATAATATAATAATCCTATTTGATTACTTAACTTTTAAAAAAAAACTCAAAATAAAATTAAAATATTTTTTAAAAGAAAAAATAAAAATAAAATATAATACATAGTCCCAAGTGCCGGTTTAATTTAATTTAGAACTTAAAGACACTATTTAGCAATAATAGTGTTTTTTTTTTCTTTTTAATGATTAAAGAGCTTTTACACAAAAGGAGAAAAAAAAAGCAGTAAATTTCGCCGTTTGGTTGCACAGAAATGTCCAAGAAAATAATTTAAAAGAGGGAAAAAAGAAAAACTGCAGCTGACAGAGAAAAGAAACAGGCAAATGAAAGGAAAAAGACAACCACCATTGCATTACGACAGATATTCATCGAGATTCTTTATTTTTCCCACGATTCAACCAGCCTAATTATTATCCTTTTTTTTTTCTCTCAAATTTTCTCACCATCCAAACAGATTCAGAAAAAACATCTAGAAATAATGAAATTAACACAGATTAATTAAAAAAACCAAAATGCCCAGATAAATAAAAAGAGAGAAAAAAAAAGATTTTAGTAATTAATAAAAATAAAATCACCTGATCATTGAAGAAATTGCCAAGAGAACGAGACTTAGAATCCACCTTGTCATCATCGACGATCTCCGTGGCCTTGCCGTGGCCACCGTTCTCCAGTTTAGTTTCGGCAGCAGCTCCACCGCCGGCCGCCGCATCCTCCGGAGCAGGCTCAGGCGCCGGTGCCGGAGCCTCGCCGGAATCAGCCTTAAGAACCTTAGGCTTAGTGGCACAAGCTCCCATCGTTTCTTTCTCTCTCTCAAAATGAATGAAAGTGAATCAGAGAGAAAATGGGTTTAATAATTTATAAAGAGAGATTTCGGCAATTTGGGAATCGGACAATTGGTCTGAAACAACCAAAAACCAAATAAAATAAAATAAATAAAACAAATTTTATAATATTAAAAACAAAACTGTAACATTTATGCGTAGAACGTATGTATGTATATATCAATATCAATTGTATAGTCACAGGCTGTAAATGGGGGGGTTCGTTTGTTTTTGTTTTTGTTTTGTATATGATTATTAAATAAATATTGTTTAATTAAAATGAAATTAAAAAAAAAAGGTTTTATTTTTCTTGTTTTAATAAGAAGGTTGACGAGAACAAGGGGCGGTTTTGGGAATATTATGCCATTTTGAGCAGTGGGTTTTAATGTGTTGTGTAGTGTTACAGGTTGGAAACGGGCTCAGCAGCATTATTTTGGGATGCGTAATTAATTTTTATTTTTAGAAAAAAGATATACTTACAAAATTAGTTTACATTATCCTCCTACTATCTCAAGTTTCGTCTTTACAAAAAAATTATATTTTTTATCTTTAGAGTTTCAAAAATTAACTTTGAGTTAGCTTTTAAAAAAATAACTTGAGTATTTATTACTATTTAGTTTTTAAAAGTTTATAAAGTTTCAATTACGTTTGTCTACATTAAATTTAATTTTGTTTAGTCTTTATCATTAACATAATTGGCAAGAAGCTGATATGACATAGTCTTTGGATATATTTTAGATGGGTTATTGGCAAGAAAAGGGACTGTGCATTTCTAAACAAGTTGATAATTTTCAGATGATAACTACACCAACACTGGAAAAAAAAAAAAGAAGAAGAAAATAGGAGATAATCCCTTAATTTGTCTTAAATTTAAATAAAATTATATAAAACATTAAGATTTTGAAATATTTTTTTCTAATTTATTTCTCCAACATTTCTAAACTTTAAAAAGTATCTAATAGGTACATGAACATTTTATTTGTGCGTCTAATAAATTTCTAAATCTTAAATATGTCAAATAGGTTTTTGAATTTTATGCCTGATATTAAGCTTTCAATTTTGTGTCTAATAGGTTCGTAAATTTTAAAAAATGTCAAATAGGTCAATGACATATTAGACACAAAATTGAAAGCTCAAGGATTTGTTGGACTAAAAATTGAAAGTTTAGAACTTATTAGACACATTTTAAAGTTCAAAAACTTATTAGATACAAAATTGAATGTTCAAAGATCTATTAGACACTTTTTAAAGTTGGCTATTTGACACAAACCTAAAAGTTCGTGACTAAACTTGTAATTTAACCAAAATTATATGTATAAAAGTTACTGTGTTTAATTGTAATCCTCTTTTATGAAAATTCTTTACTTTGTGCTTAACCATCACTATGTAATGTACGATGAGATTTTCTTAATAATTTTTATTTTTTGAGGTGGGAAAATTTCAAGTACTACTAATGTACTATACTCTATTCCATTTATTGCTTGACACATTAACATCCTTTTAAAAATGATGTTAGGTTTACCAGCATTAAAAAATATTCATAAAGGTAAAATTATAGTGAAAATAAAGGGAGTAAGATACTCCCATAGTTCTAGATATTTTCCGTTCGCAACTCTCCAATCATTTATTTATTTATTTTACCCATTCCAATCATTTACTAAACACTGTAACACTATTAAGAAAAATAGTTTCATTCAAATTTAAGTAATAAATACGACAATACAAGCCAGTATAACTGCAGAAAGAATCGATAAATAATACTTTCAAAAAAAAAAAAAAGAATCGGTAAATAAAATCAAATGGAAAAACTGTCCAATCTATTATCTAAGGCCGGCCCATCTGTTCAATAAAAAGACAAAATAAAAATTTATTAAAAAAAAGACAAAATAAAAAATAAAAATTGCACACATTTATTATATTATAATTGGGTTATGTTGGGCTCATAAAAGCATGGAAGCAAAGTTTGTGGGCTGCTTATAATTAAAATAGTGGGTAGGCATTATCATATAATTAATCAATTCATCTATTAATTTCTATGCAAAATCCCCCCGCGATTCTCCTTTATATTCCATCAAAAAAAAAAAAAAAACTATTAGGTCCCGTTTGGTTCGTGATCCATTTTCATTTTTATGTTTTTGAAAAAAAAAGAAAAGAAAAACGATAAAATTGCGTTTGGTACAATTATTTTCAAAAACGGTTTTAAAACACAACTGAAAACGGCTTGTTTTCAAAAACTAAAAATTGTTGTTCTCTTTGCTTTTAAAAATTATGAAAACAATAGATACATTCTTCAAAAAACACGATTTTCATCAAAACAACAAAATTGAATATTACAATTTATCTTTTTTCTTCAAAATTCATAAGCGTACCTCTATCTACAAAGTGGATCTTATCATTAAATCTTTATTATAAAAACCACAAAAAAATAAAGATCAACAAACAAAAGTTATTGAAAATATTTATAAATGATTATACTATTGATTTAACTAGTACAAGATTGTATAAACATTAATCATTTTCGATAAATGGTTTTTTTTCTCTTTCTTACTGGAAATAATTTCTTTTCCTTTTTCTGGTTGGAAAGGTTTTATTCATTTTATAAATTTTACCGCTTATATTTCAAGAAACCAAAAATCTTTTGAACCATCTCTCATTCTACTATCTTTGCTATCTCCACAATCTTCCATTTCATTTTCGACAACAATAAGTTCAAATTCGCTATAGAAAGAAATAGTTGTATTAGTTATTTCTTCAAGAATTGATTATATGAAACACATATTAATCTTTTCCTACATTTTCAAATTTCAACCAAATACAGTTTTCAAATTTTGAATTCAAATTTAAAGTTTTTAAATTGAACCAAACGTGTTTTCAGATATAATGAAAATAAGAAATTTGTTTTTGTTTTCGGCTGAATTCTTTGTTTTCGAAAAATATTTTTGGATTACAAACCAAACGGGGCCTTACTTTTTTCTAATACTTGTTTTTTCCATAATGCCTAGAAATTATTTTTCTTAGACCAAATCAAAACTTACAACCTATACTAAGAGAAATGACTAGTCAAGGTGAGATACTTGTGAGTGGACAAAGCCTAGGAATGATTTAATCATTTAACCGACATGAACATAGTTCAACAATTAACACATTTACTTCTTTCTTTGTGATAAGAGGGTTCAAATCTCTATGCTATATTTGTTGCACTAAAAAAAAATTATTCACTTAAATTAACAGTTTTTTTCAATTTATTTTAAATTATATTAAAATTATTTTGCATAGTACCACAAACTTGAATAAATTAGTGAAATAAATATCTTATTAGTTTAATCCCCTTTAAGAATTTGGAGTCACACTTAATCTTATAGTTGAATAAGACTATCTTTATGGGCACTAGTTCTTCAAATCGTATACATTCCATTAAAGATGAAAAGTTGAATAAGAACATGGTTCAAAGCTTAACAACATGGTTGAAATCTTTTAAATTAATTCATAAATTAAAGATACAATGCTTAAATTGCAAGGGTAGCCTACATTAGAACATGTTATGTCATTTCAAATTTGTGTTGAGTTTTGAGGGTCATTGTTGGATCAAGAGTAGTGCCAAGTGAATGGAATAAAGTCACAAATTGTGTCTTGGTTATCATATTGAATTGTGTGCCAAAATCATATTGGTTGCATATGATCCAAATGTGTTCTAATGATATTGGATCAAACCCAATTTTCCATTTATCAAGATTGCAAATTTACAAGTTAATCCAACTCCTCAAACTTTCAAAATTGTTACACTTAAATTCTATCCTTTAGCTCAAACTTTTGAAATCCTTATAATTAAATCCTATGACCCTCACTATAATTCCCTTGATGATCATTTTACTAATTAATTAAGACTAAATTGATATGTTTATAAAAAAATATAAAGATTAAAACAAAACAAATAAAAGGACAGACATCTTATACATCAATCATAAAAAGTGAAAAGCTAAAAATGAAAATTTAACCTAAAAGGAAAGATTGAAATGACCACCATTTACCTGAAAAGCTTCCACAAAGTCATAAAGTTCATTATTGACCACCATCACATTTCATAAAGGGCTGAAATTCCAATCAACTATTTACCCTCCCTCTGTTTTTTTTCTCAATCATCATTTGACTAATCCTTTTTCCAATATTATGAGAAATGTAAATGTTTAAATTTGACTTTCCAATAAACTTTAAATCAAATTTCCTTACTAGTCACATCATTCACATCCATAAATAAAAGTAATAACATTAATTTCCAAATTGCAAATTTGACTTCTCAAAAACCAAAAATTTGGAAAATATACTCTTTTTTTAGTAAGAAAATATACTTTCTTAGTTTCTAAACTGTGACTCTAAATTGATTACCAAAACAAATTAAATCATCAGTATATAAGCATAATTTAAAAATTAAACTAAAAAAATAATTTAAAAAACCAAATCAAAATTTAATTACTTACTGTTACATTAACTTGATTCACCATTATTTAAAAAAAAAAACAAAAAACAAAAAAATAAAAACAAAAACTTGATTCACCATAGTCAAAGTGAGCATAATTCAACAATAATTGACATGTACCTTTGATCAAAAGGTAGGAGTTTTAAATCTCATACTCAAATGTTGTTGAACTAAAAAAAACGTGATTCACCACAGTACCAAGCATAAGCTATATATATATATATATTTATTGGTAGTAAAGCATATGCTAATTTTTCTTACAAAAAAAAGCATAAGCTAATTTGAGTTAGATGAAATGACAACAAACAAAAAATGCAGACAAATTAAATTCCAATGACGAAATGAAAATTCAAATGGACTAAACCATTAACCAAACACCAAAGAATGAACAATCCCAGTAAAAAAAAAAAAAAAAAATTGGTCATTTCCATTTTCCCCCAAAAGACAAAAAAAAAAAAAAAAAAAAAGAAATTCAAGAACAGAGAAGAACAACAGAGGAAGAAATCATAAAGCCATAGATCAAGATCAAGAACCCAAAATGCAGAGCCCAATTCCTCTTAAACTTACCCAAATAGCTCTCCGGTGGCTCCTGGTAATGAATCTCAAATTCCTCTTCCGCCACGCCCCCATCAAACCCTCCACCGCCGCCGCCGGCTATCCTCATCTTCATCTCTCTCAGCTTCTCAGTGGCCAAACCCAGAGTCAGCTTATGGCAACGCCGCTGGTACTTGAAGCCATTGATGCACCGGAGGGTCTGAGCGACAGAGACGTAGAAACTGAGATGGGAAACGGAGAGGAGAGCAATGGGGATCCAGCAATGGCGGCACTCGAGGCGAGGGGAAAGAGACTGAGCCAGGAAGATGAGGCCCAGAAAGATGAAGAAGAGCTGGAAGAGCTTGTGGAGCTCTTTCTTTTGGAGATCTATGGCCCGTTTCTTCTCGAGGGTCTTCTCGAAATGGAGCTGGACTATGGTGTTGAGAGCCTGGAGGGCTGTTTCTTTGGAGATTGATTGGTTTTGGCGAGGATGGGTTTGGAAATCCGCCATTGATGAAGAGCTTGAAGCTGAGCTTGGGAGTAGATGGATGGATGGCTGGATTGATGGGAAGTGTTGTTTCGAGTGAGAGAAGAGTAGGAACAAGAAGGGGATTAGATGAATCCGTGAAGGATTGTGTAATTTGGGGGTTTTTGTTGTCGACAAATTTTAACCAAGTCTTACCATGTGAGAATTAAATATATGCCTCTAACCTATCAAATTAGGCAGAATTTGTGGAGGGAGCATAGCTCACCCATAATCATGTAATTTTTAAATTACTTCTAATAAAAAGTCGTAATGAAGTCTAATGACAATAATGTATTATTTATTTTTTTTTTTAAAATTCTACTGTAAATAGATGGAATAAGTATTATGAGAGTACTTATAATTTGGGGCTCTATTTCTCATTAAATTGAGGCATTTTAGAATATGTTTAAAATTTAAATCTAATTTGGGGCTCTATTAAAAAAACTCTTTTTAAAAAAAAAAATCTAAACTTTAAAAATAATTTTGAGGACTTCTTTTTGTTTTTTCAAAAACAATTATTTAATATGATTTTGATTACCTTTTTTCTTTATTCTTCCGAGCTACAATGCCCTCCTCAAGGACACCTTTTTTTTTTGAAAAAAACGTCCTCAAATCACATTTTATAAAACCACTTTCTATCAAGTTGTGGGAAGAGGGTGCCACTTTGACCCAAGTTTCCTTTCTTTGTGCAAATTTTAATATTCAACTTTTTAGGTACGAGAGTCTTCAAATGAATAACATGAATTTTCTTGGACCTTATTATATTCATCGTGAGCATATCTCCCTGGTCTGCTTTTTTTAATTTGATGGTTACTCCCAATCTATAGGCTTTTTTATTTTGTTTTTCTTTAGGAGATTAATGTTTATATGTAACTACGAGTCTACAACTATATTCATAAATAGATTGCAATGGGATTCTGCAAATTTGGATAAAGAAAACATACTTGATTTACATGTGCTTCAACGATAAATTTATTAGTTGTGGGATATTTTAAGATTTTGTTTTTTATTCTTTTATTAATTTAATTTTACTTCTTTTTAATTTGTGAATTACTCTTCCTATTAAATAGGAGGTGGAATAGTTGATGGTTTAATGGGTAACAAGTCTCCCTATTATAAAGGAAAACTTTCCAAGTCTTAAAATGATGATCTCTTACGAAGTGTTTTCTCACTTTTCTGTAAACTTAGAAGTTTTGTATTTTTGAGTATTTTCAATTTTGAGCATACAACAACCAGGATTTCGTAAGAGGGTTTAGCTGCACACACAGCCCCCTGAAAGATTGTTGTATCTTCGGAGTGGAGTGCCAAATAACTTAGTGCAGTGGGGGCACATCTTCTCTATGGACAACGTTTATTAACACGCCTCAATCCATAAATTGTAGGCTTTTTTTATCTCTCATTTTGTTGCTATTTTAATTTACTAATGTATATACATTGCTTATTTCAGAAATTTTCTATTCTCTGAATTATTTCCAATAATTTAGGGAAAGAAGCTACCTGCAAAATAGGAAAAACTGCACACCGGTGAGGTGCTTGCCACACATACTTCGATGCTTAAGTTACAGAGGGGAGAAAGGTGTAGCAAGCTTAGAGTAGGAGGACTTAGTTTAGACTTACCTTCTCTAAGACTTAGCGATGAATTTATACCAAGTTGGCCCTAGGGTTTTCGATCTTTCTCTCGAACTAGATCAAACAAGATTGAATCGAGTCCACAGAATCTCATTGGGCTTGAGCACGCTTGGATCGTGCTCAAGATGTGCTTGGGCCGCTGAGGTGGCCATTTGGGCTTTTGGATCACAACTCATCTTGCTTAGGGCCTATTTGGGCCCTAGGTGTGGTTGGTTGGGTCCGAGGTTGGGTTGGCCTTGAGCTTATTTTTACATGGGTGTGTTTCCACTTTCGCCTTCTTCGTTCCGAACTCTCCTTTAGTCTCAAGGTTCTTGGTTAGGTCCAATTTCACCCATAACAAGTTCTATATAGTCCCCTATCTGATTAGGAAAATATGTGAACTCTTGTTTTAATTAATAGCATTTATATCTTACTTATTATTAATCAAAATCTCGATTTTAAATGCTTAATATTATTTTTTATATTAATTAAAATTACCATAATGAATTATGAGCTTACCGACCTGAAGACATGGTAGGTCTATACATATTTGTGTAAGCTTGAATGACCTCCATATTCTTTTTAGTTCAACAACATTTGGGAGTAGAGAATTCGAACCTCTAACCTCTTAATCAGTGATACATGCATATTACTGCTGAGTTATATTTACTTTGGCTCCAATTAGTTATTTACACTAATTAATTCTCATCAATATATAATCTAAGGTTATTTGATGCAGAAAATTTTCAATTAGACCAAACAAGGAAAAGTCATCTCTAAAAAGTTGAGAGAACACTTTTTAAGAACAAAGTTCTACTTCAAATATAATTACCTTACAATTCTAAAAGTGGCTATTTATAGCCTTACAATAAAATAAACAAAGAAATAATTAAATCTAAAATACTAATAATCATGCACTAATTAATCCAAAATTAACAACTAAACTAGACTAATTATCTAACATCTCATCCTACTACATCATTATTCCACTATAATTAAATTCAAGGCCAACACTCCCATATATGGTAGATGAGCTACGTCAGTTAAGTGAAATTACTGTTTTACCCTATACCTACATCTTATCATCTAAAGAACCACCATCTCTCTAATGAATGTACACAAAGACACAAGGGTAAAAGTAGGATCAAGAAAATACTTAAACATCCCAAATGAATGTATCTGAAGGACCCTTGAAACAAATGAATAGAGAAGCTCCTTTTTTTGAGTGTTTTGTAGGAACCCTTATGATAATTTGCTCTCTGTGTTTTTTTTTTGAAAAGATAATTTGCTCTCTGTTGTGACAACAAACAATGATTATAGATATCAGTCAAACTTTAAGATGACTAATGTGTTGAAAAGCTATATATATATAAAGAGAATAATATAATATCTTACATGTAATATTTGCTAATTTGGTTCAGATGTGATCAGCAATTTTCTAATTTTCAGGTGGGAATTTGATTATTCACCATTATTTTCTGTATTACCACAACTCATTTCCTTCCTTTTCCCCCAAAAAACACTGTAAAGGCTCAAAACCTGCAACATGGCGCCTATTATACCGTTCAACACCATAGAAAAAAAGTTATAAAAAAAAGTTCAAATAATATATAATTAATGAAATCCCATCATTTTTTCCCATTACCTTCCCAAGTTAACTCCATCACTTAGGGTGAAAATGAGATTCAAGGGCGAGGTAACAGCTAGGAAAACTGGACCCTCCTTTTTGATGATCCAACTTGTCAAAAAGTTTGCAATGCAGATTACAAGAGTTCCCTGCAAGGTTGTTTTATTAGACATTACCATTTGCAGGAGCGGAGTCATAAATTTTCATCGATAGAGGCCAATTCTAATTATAATTATTTTTATAATCTTAACTTCTTTATATAATTTTTTAAATCTAAAATGAATTTAAGAAGCGGCGTTACTTCTACTTCCATGTTTTCACTCCGTCCCTGATAGTAAGCATGCAGAGAGAGATCGATCATACATATGCATTAAAAGATAGCAAAGTCTCTGTACTCGACGAGGCATTGTGATGTGATCATGATGCCACAAAGTCTGTATCTTCTTGAAAGGGTCTGCATAATCAAAGAGTTCTTGAACCAATCCATTAAGATTCACTCGTATCACATTGTAAATTCATTTAAGCTGAAAGATGTTGGTCAAAGGTTTCAAAAAAGAAAAAAAAAAAAAGATGTTGGTCAGATGGTTTGAATGCAATTCAACTCACCAACTATGTAATATGTGTGTTTTAGGTGTTGATTTAATTAGTTATTTAGGTTATTTATTTTAAGAATCTTAGAGTAAAGGAAATTAAACTAATGGTATTTTAGCAAATATCATCTCTGTTTATTTAATTTGCATATTGAATTGAAAACAGGAGTTCCAAATGCTTACTTAGATGACTAATGTAGTTGTGTCTAATGTGAACCAATTATTTTCTACCAACGGTTGGAGAGTGAAAATTTAAGAACAGTCTAAATGAGTTATGGATGAAAATTAAATTAAATGAGACGTGGATAAATAATATTTGATTCAATTATAAATTTAGTTTCTACAATTTTGCTATCTTTCAATTTAGTCCCTCTTGTTTTAAAAGTTTCAATTTAGTTCATACGATTTGGACTTAGTTTTGATATGGTCCATATGGAATTAAAAGTCTCAATTTGGTCTCTATTATTTTGTCGAACTTCATAAACCGCATATAAGTTCAGCTGCTATATCGTATTGACACATTTTTTACGTGGCAATAAATTGATGTTATCTATTTGGGCTAATTGTGTTGGTTGACTACATCAAAGATTTAGAGTTGAGTAAAAAAAAAATATAAGAAATAGGTGAATTTTTCAACAAAATATAATTAAGAGTCGTGAGTTTTAACCAAACTGTAAAGACCAAATTTAGAAATCAAATTAAAACTTATAAAATCATAGGAATCAAATTGAAATAAAGTCTAAACTATATGGACTAATTAAAATTGAAACTTCTAAACCCACTAGGACCAAATTGAAAATATACCTACAAAAATAGGGCCAAGTTTTGTCATTAAACCATAATATTATCATACTTAAAAAGGATAACCTTTTCAAATTCATAAATAAATGTGGGTACGATTAGTTTCAAATTAATTTTAAGAGAACTATATTTGAACCTACCATGCCACCAACATGAGCGTAACTCAATTGGCATAAAGTAATACCCTTGACCAAGATGTCAGATCAGTTTGAATCCCTCACTCTACATATTGTTGAACTAAAAATAATAATAATACCGAGCCAAGTTTGTGGGTTGATCAAAGCTCTATAAGTGTTATTATTAACTGTTAACACAATTCATATACAGAGGTGAGATTTCCAATTATTTCTTTAATTTAGGAGAAGATTTTGTATTAGAACATTAGGATAAGAGCGAGGAAGAATGCGATGACTGGAACACAGTTAAATGCTGCAGCACCCAAAGTTGCAGATGTATAATTAACACCTAATCCAACGTATTCCTGCCATTTTAGTTTGTAGAAATAGAAATGATTGGTAAAAATCATCCTTAAACGATCTCTATTAATTCAGAGAATAATTATACTTTGATTACAAACCCTATGCACGTCAGCATGAAAATTTTGCAAATCTCCACAAGTGATAAACAGGCTACTTCTTCTCTACAATATTCATCAGTGAAAATGGAGAATTAAAACATGTTAAAAGAGAGACAATCAATTGGTTAAATAAGGTTCCTTATCCATCTCGTTTCTTTGGTTTCATCTTTGACCTATTAAAAGTACTTTTGGAAACTTTAGTTAAAAGAAAAAGAAATTAAGAGTCTGTTTAATATGCAATTTGGATTATGTTTGATGTTTTCAAATTCACTTAGTTCAATGAATATGCAATTGACAGATGTATTTTTGAAAATTATTTTCGAATTATGTGATCCAAATAGTGGAGATTCTAAAACAAACATTTTTATGTTTTCACTATATCTAGATTTTGAATTTGAAATTTTAAAATACATAATTATATTAAAAAAAGATAAAAAATTTTAATAAATATAGTATTTCATATTATAAATTCAATTCATTTTTGTTAAATTAAAATATGATAATATAACATATTATAAATTATATGATATTGTAAAATAATAAATTTTACAAAATTTATAGGCTAAATTATAAAGAATACCTCTAAACTTTGTACTTTGTTTCAAAAATACCTTTGAACTTTCAAAAGTTTCATTAACACATTTAAACTTTCAAAAAAAGTTAAAAAAAATACCCTTACTGTTCGTTTTGGATGAAAAATGGTAATACTTTGTTTTAAAAATACCCTTGAACTTTCAAAAGTTTCATTAATACCCTTAAACTTTTAAAAAAAAGTTCAAAAATATCCTTAAACTTTTAAAAAAAGTTCAAAAATACCCTTACTGTAAGTATATGGACAAAAATTGTTAATACCTCTTTTTAAAATACCCCTGAACTTTCAAAAGTTGTATTAATACCCTTAACCTAAAAAAAAAGTTAAAAAATGTCATTACCGTTTGTATGTGGATGATCGGTTGTCACGCAAGCGCACGGATCGAAGTAATATAAAATGGTATATGAGTACCAAGTATCGAATCCCACAGGGAACGGAGTAACAAAAATATTGTAAAGCAAAAGTGTAAGGAAAATTGCAAATGGAAAACTAAAATGCAAAAATGATGTTGGGTTGGTGTGTTGGTGAAAAACAAAAATTGCAGAATCTAATTGCAGAATCTAAATTGACAATAATCGTAAGAACAGAAATTGCAGAATTGAATTGCAGAATCTGAAATGGCAATAAGCGAAATGACCAAAAATTGCAGAATTTAAATTGCAGAATCTAAAATTGGCAAGATTGAATAGCAAATTAGATAAACTTAGAAAATGAAATGATAAAGGATGGGGCTCAAGAATGTCATTGCCCTAAGTCGTAATTGCAAACCAAAATTGCAATTCCAACCTACTCCACACTCAATTGTAAACCAAAATTGCATCTCCTATTTACCTTGAATTTAGGTTTTTAGGAGGCTAAGTGAGAGACCTATATGTCTATAGTCTCTTTATCTTAGATAATTTGGCTCACAATTTTATGGGCTTTGGAGTCCTTAATCCCTATGTCTAGGATAAGGATTGACTTATGTCTAAGCTCTTTTTCTCCATCACTTGTGTGAAATCCGCTTATCACTAACCCTGTTGGTATTAGATCTAAGCTTGAGTTGATACCCTAGTTGATCAATCTAGGATCTCAACGGAAATTTAATCAACACAAGCAAACAATTGAGATGTAGGCTTGGTTTTTATTGAAATTTTTGGCTACAATTACTTCTTAGGGAATTCACATCCTTTGAACCCCCTAAGAAGTTTTAGCTCATATTAAAAATAAAAATATAACATTTAACTAAGGAAAAACTCATATTAGAAATTTGAGTAAATTACTAATAATGGGCAAAGTGAAATAATGGGAACAATTTATTTTGGTAACTTGCTCATTGCATAATCAAGACTTAAGTTGGAAAAGAAAACTGGGCAGTGGCCAATAACTTTAAGAAAAAAAATAAAATGCTTAATTGAAATTGAGACAAGGAATTAAGGGTAGTAGTGGGTTTTTCTTCCTTCTCCCTTCAATTCCAACAAAAGCAATAATATGCAAAAAATAAATAAAAATAAAAAAATAAAAAAATAAAAAAAAATTCAGCTTCTGTGAAACTGAAAATGAAATAAAAAAAACAGAGTAAAACAAGAAGGAGTTCCAGAAGAAGTTTTCGAAAGAACTTGGATTTCCCTACAAAGTAATGCTTACTTGAATTCCATTGAGAACAAAGGGAAACTCCCACAACTATTCGACATTCAAGAGAGGAAATAATGAAAAAGCAGTAACCAATTGTGAAATAAAAAGAAGCAGGAAAACAGAGCAATAAATCTTTGAAATAAACCCACCAATCTTACTTGAAATTAAACTCAAATCAATTAAAAAGTACATCAATCAAGGACTAGCGATTGGTTAAGCAATGCTCTGTAATACGAAACTGAAGGAAAACCAAATTAAAGTTGAGTTTCTTGGCTCAAAACCGAAAGAAGAACGAAGAAACAGAGCTTTCGGAAAAAATAAAAACCCACAACTCGATCCTTCAATTCGACCCTGGAAATCCGAACGAGAGCTTCCAGCTTCTTCCCTCTTCTTTTGTAGATCTTCTTAGGGTTCAAATCTGTCAAGAATCACGCTCCAATCCCTTGATTCGTGCGAAAATTGCTCTTCCCATTTATGGGTTTCGTCATTCACGCGAGTGTAATTTTCCATATATGCTCTGCCCAGGATTGCCAAAACGGATTTAGCAATCTGATTTAGCAATTTCCAAAATTTCTGCAAAAAGAACCAAATTATTTAGAATTCTCTTCCAATTGCTATCACATTCAATTCTTCCTTAATTTCAAACAATCTTCCACTATTTTCAATTAATCCTAGAACAAACACGAATATTTTGAGCACTTGGGACTTAAATAAACCTTAATTCTAAGGCTTATCAGTGGACGAAAAATATTTATCTACACCTCATTAACTCTCTCTTCCATTTCTTATCTCTCTTGATTTTCTTCGATCTATGACCTAACACTTCTCTATTTTTCCTCTTTTTTTTCCTTTCTTTTCAATATTCTCTTTACTTCTTCCATTTTCCAATCTCTAAAACTACACCATTCAATCAAGGTATATAGACTATAGCAAGAAAAAATAAGAATAATGGAACCACTAAGGGACCTTAGGATTTAAATGCTTTAATAAGGTTATATGTTAGAGGAAATAGAAGAGAGAGGTAATCATGTGTAGATAAACGGTTTTCGTTCATATACTAATGGTAAGGGCATTTTTCAACCTTTTATTTTTTAAGGTTAAGGGTATTAATGCAAAAGTTCAAAGGTATTTTTAAAACGAGATACTAACGATTTCTGTCCATATATTAACAGTAAGGGTATTTTTGAATTTTTTTTTTAAAAGTTTAAGGGTATTAATGAAACTTTTGAAAGTTTAGAGGTATTTTTGGAACAAAATACAAAGTTTAGGGGTATTTTTGAAACAAAGTACTAACGGTTTCCATCCAAAACGAACGGTAAGGGTATTTTTGAACTGTTTTTGAAAGTTTAATGGTATTAATGAAACTTTTAAAAGTTCATGGGTATTTTTGAAATAAAGTGCAAAGTTTTGGGGTATTTTATATAATTTAGCCAAATTTATAATATAAAACATGTCCATGAATTAATTAATAATAGTTTATTTTCAGCTTAATATTTAGTTTGTAACTGCAACTAGTTTTATGATTTATAAATATATTATCAAACATATTTTGAACAATTTCTTAAATTGAAACTCAAATTATAAATCTGCTACCAAATACAAATCTGAAAATATGAAATACAACTTTATTTTCGTTGAATCAATTGTTTTTAAATATATGTTTTTTTATCACTAACCAAACGCACTCTAAGTTTTCTTTGAGATTTTTTTTTTTTTTTCAAAATTTATTAAAGTTTTGCCTAACTACAAAAGAGGAAAATAGTTAGAGGATAAACGATCAAGCTTAAGTTTTATAGACAAGAAACCAAAAACAAAATAGTTAATATATTAAGCAATTACCTGCTTAAAAATAAGGTGAGAGGCATAATTAAGAAGATAGTTCCAACAGCTTGTCTGTAGAAAATGAAAACATGAGTATTCATACCATAAGCAAAGGCAGCTTAAAAGGATATGCCAAAGTGCATACCATATAATGTAATGCATTTAATAATAATAAAATGGTGGTTTGGCCAAAGTGGAATTCCAACCATATGCTTTTTTTTGTCAAACAGAGAATAATTATTCTCATTGAAAAATCTTCATCTTAACTTTAGAGTGTGGTTGTAATTTCCAGCTTGACCTCTCTTTTTCTGAATTAAATCTTCATAATCACATCAATTCAAGTATTAGTTAGTAGATAAGACATTTATTATCAATTTAAAGGTCGATTTGTTTGATCTTTCACTTTATTAAGGAATTAAATTGTAATAGTGGGATTGCACATATGCGTTGATGGGTGAAGAGACATAGATGAGTGAAAAACCCACGTCTCTATATAATATTTCTTAACAATTGTGCAATATTATTATGAGGAGTAAGGAACAGGCTTTATCAAATTTTATCCACAATAGAGATGTTAAATCCTATTTTGATTCTACTTTATATTTTGTAATTATAACATCTCTACTGTGCTCTCATATAAATCTCTTTTAATGTGTTGTTTGTGCTTCACATATTTTTCATCAATGAAGTGGTCTCTTATAAAATAAGTCATTAAATTTTTTATTTTGTATCTAATAGGTCACTGAAGTTTAAAAATTGCTAATAGATATTGAACTTTCAATATTTCAAGGGACTTAGTATACACTTTTTTTAAAGTTGAAAGACCTATTAAATATAGGTATGAAAATTTAGAAACCATAAAAGTTTCTATTAAATGCTTTTTGTATGCAAATTATATATAAATTATAAGGTTTTAAATCCTAGTTTTTAAGGACCAAATTTAAACAGATTCAAAACTCATCAATCTCATTCGGGGCATTTCTTTACCTACACATCCATAAGAATTTAGGCTGTGAATATCAAAGAGATAATTCATTTTAATTGGTTATTTTCCTTCATGATTGCGACTACACTTCAAGATGATCATAATTAATTTAACATGAATTAACAGCCACCCTAAAAAACCAACGCAGAGGTTTACAAAAACGCAAAAAATTAATTAAGTGGAAAAAAGATAAATTAAAGTGAAGTGTGGTAATTTCCATGGCTTAGAAATGAAAACTTGGTTTAGATGTGATCTGCAATTTCTTTTTCTTGTGGAACTGATTGATTCTTATTTTCTATGTTACCACAATTCATTTCCTTGCTTTTCCCCCACAAAACACTGTAGAGGCTCAAAACCAGCAACATGGCACCTATTATACTGTTAAAAAAAGCAAAAAACAAAACAAAATAAATTTATATACAAAAAAGTTGAAAGAATAAATGAAATTCACAATTTAATTTTCTCTTTACCTTCCTGAGCTGACTCCATCATTTAGAAGAAATTCTGAACCAATTAGAGTAAAAATGAGATTCAAGGGTGTGGTAACAGCTTGGAAAACTGGACCCTTCTTTTTGACAACCCAATTTGTCAAAAAGTTTCCAATGCAAATTACAACAGTTCCCTGCAAGTAAGTTTGATGCATTACAGTAAAAGAAAAAGCTTTTTCTTTTTAGTGGAGTTGGAGTACTTATATCTAAGTACTTTTAGAATAAAATTTGTTAAATGGCTTCTTCTAGAAGTACTTTTACTTTAATTTATTTGTTTATTTTAAGATTTTTCAAATCACTTTTATAATAAACAAAATTTTAAAAATGGTTTTAATTAAGAAACACCGATGTTTAAAACTAATGCTTTAAAAAGAAAGAAACACTTCTAGTCAATCTATAAGCACTTTAAAAAATAGAAAAAGTGATCATACGCAGTAAAGGATCGCAATGAGGCTAATGTTCCAACCCAGTTTCCATTGAGAAGGGTTTCTTTCCATTGCAATGGCCACAACAAATGATTGAATGGTGCTTGACAAGGTTTGTCCACACGTTAACACAAGTGTAGATGGGCAATTATTTATAACCAAAACCTGATGAAAAGATCAATATAACAGTGGCAATTAAACAGAGATATTGCAGTTGGATAAGAAACTAATTAAGGATTCAAGGGTAAACGAATTAAGATTAAATTAAAATTTTGGTCTCTATGATCTTGAGAAAGTTAAAATTTAGTCCCTATAGTTTTAAATATTAGAATTGATCCCTATGATTTGATAAACTTATATCATAAACCCCTCATAAATAGTCTATGGGGTTATCAAACTATAGAGAGACTATTTATGAGCTTTTATCACATTATAAGGACGAAATTCTAACTTTTAAAATTATAGGGACTAAATTTTAACTTTCTCTAAATTATAGGGACTAATTTTGTAATTTAAACACGAATTAATTACCAGCAGGACAAACCATAAACCCCACAAAATGCAAGCAACGAGGAGCAAAAAACAACCAAGAATCCATCTTTTGTGGGAAGAAAGATGGGATTGGTGGGTTTCAAAAAGGTGAAAATTGAAGAGTGGCTTCATATAAGGTCCTTTGTAAAATGCAAGCACTGCAACACCTGCAATGCACAGCATTATGCCTCCAACCTTTGCTATTCCACTTGCTTTCCTTATGTTTACTTTCTCCATTCTGTCAATGTAAATTGAAGAATTTCTTATATATGTGTGAACCAAATTGGTTTAAATTGTTCTGTTATATTATTGAAAAGATATTAATTTGACCTTTAACCCATTAGCTTCATATTTTAGGTTAAGCGATGATTTAACATAATATCAAAATAGAAGGAACTGTGTTCGAACCATTGTAATGTTATTTCTTCTCAAATTGATATTGGGTAACCATTTCTTCGGTCTTGTTTAAATTTTCAAACCTCACAAGTGAGAGAGAATGTTGTAGTATTCATACGATAATAATTTAACCATTTTGGGTTATAGTGATTTTAACTGTCATTTGTTTTAATTTTTTTGAAAGGAATAATATAACCAACAGTACTTTCAAGGATATCATCTACTTATTTTGCACCTTAAATGGAAAACAGTATACACGAACCAATTACTTTATAGAAATCGTCTAGAGAGTTAAAATAAAGCCTAAATGACTTAATAGTGAAAAATTGAGAGAGATATGGATAGATATAATGTTAAACACTAATTATAAAAGTTGATAATTTTCCTCATGATTTGATCACTACAAGCTAATTGTAGGAGATCTACGAACTTATCCATACCAACTAAATTATATAGATTGATCAAGCTTTATGAGTAATTGGTTTTCTGAACAGTCTACTTAATTATGGTTTTCAATTGTTTGTTCTGTTTAGGAGAAAATTGTAGAGTAGAACCTTAGAATAAGAGCAAAAAAGAATGTGGCGACGGGAAGACAGTTGAACGTTGCAGCACCTAAAGTTGCAGATGTATAATAAACGCCTAGCCCGTAAGCATTCAAACCCAGCGTGTACCTGTACACTTCATAGAAATGATTGGTAAAACTGGTCCTTAAAAAAATCTCTAATTCACAAGAGAACAATAAAACATGGGATAAAAATCAATTTATACCCTAAACTTGATATGGTGTATCAATTTTTACTGTAAACTCTCAATTTTCATTGATTTGAACCCTTGACAAAATATTTCATGTTTACCCTTTATTCAATCTTTATAGAATTCACCCACTAAGTTTAATAAAAGCAACAAAAAAAAAAAAAAATCCAAAACACGTGAATTTCAACAAAAAATAAAACCTGCATAAATTGAGTTCAATTAATACACAAGATTTCGACCATAGAACAAATCTCTCAAAACTGATCACAAATTTCAATAATAAAACCAACATTCGCGACATTTTTCCTTGCAGTCTCATCAATTTTGTAGTTGGCATATGTTTTATAAATTCATTAAACGCACATAGGAATGCCCTTTTTTTTGTTTGAAAAGGATAGGAGTGCCGTTTTTAGTGATTTTCCAAATTCAAATCTATTAGAAGGTAAAAGTTGCAACCCTTCATTCAAGGATAATGACTGCAATAGTTATCAAAGTGAAAAGTGCAAATTGATTACACAGAAAGTTCAAAGTAAAAATTAATACAACCTATCAAGTTTAGGTGTATAAATTTATTTTATTTTTTTCCAAATACATATAATTATACAAACCCGAGAAAGGCCAGCATGAAAATCTTGAATAGGTCCCCTAGTGACAAACATGTTACTTCATTTCTACAATCCATGAAAATGGAGAGTTAAAACAGGGAAAAAGAAAGAGAGAAACAAACAAGAAACAATTGGTTAGAGATTTTTTTTTTTTTGAACTTATTAATAATATTAGCTATAAAGTAAGGTTAAGGGAAAAGTTTAAATTTTATAATCAGGAAATCGAAAGCAAAATAATTATCAAAGTGGGGTAATTAATTAAACAGTTACCTTTTGAAAAATATGGTGAGAGGCAGTAAGAAGATAGTCCCAACAGCTTGCCTATAGAAAAGGAAAACATAAGTATTCATACCAGAAGCAAAGGCAGCTTTTGACAGCAGACTCATTCCAGCATATGCAATTTGGGAGAAAACTGCAGCAAAATAAGGCTTCTTTGAATCCATTCTGTTGAAACCAAACAACTCATTTAATTTCCCTATCCCTTCTTCTGTATGTTTGTGGTGTTCAAGTAAAGCCAACAAGCACAGCTATCAACTTTCAATAAAAATAGGCAAATAACTAAGAACATTATTATATTTTCAAAAAAAAAAAATTAAGACGATTATTTGGCTATACACGGGTGTTCCTACACACCATACCACTAAACTTTTGACAATTATTTTTTTTTAAAAAGATCTTTTTTATTTTCTACCTTTCTCTTTTTTAGTTGTCAACATTTTAATAGTAATGTATGAGAAGATACCTACAGGTGTGTAGCCAAATATTGTTCAATAATTAAAGTATCTGAATCAGTGTTGTTGAAAATGTGTATACAATAAATGAACTTTTTTCTTCGTACTTACTTTTTAAAGTGCTATGGAAAACTCAAACGACCTTTTTAGAAAGTTCAATCTTTTAAAAAGTTGTTAAGAGTGTTTTAAATTTTCTTTGATAAGCAAAAGTGGTTTGAGAAATTCTAAAGATAGATAAAAAGCACTTTTTTTTTTTTGAAACTAAAAAGCACTTAAAGTTATATTTTTAGACCAACTGTTGAATGATTTTTCTTAAAAAAAAGTACTTAGATAATGAGTGTTTTCCATCAAAATACTTTTTTTCAAAACTAAACAGTAGATGCTAAATCCCATCAAAGTGAGACTTTGTAAGTGGTAGGTCATAAATTAAAGATATGTTTTTAGCGAAAAGGGTTGTGCCATTATGGATTGCACACATGGAATATCCTTTCAACACATTTATATGCATGTGCGATGCATGTGAAATCGTATTGTTTTAATTTAAAGTACAAAAGTAGTATTTTCTAATTTAAAATTTTAAAACTTATCATTAGGTATTATTCTGAATTATAAAAATACTTCAATTATGGATGTTTACATTTATCTGAATTTATTTGTTAACTCAACCAAATTATTATTGATCTCATATCCCACCCGCCCAAGATAAAACCTCTTGTTTTCAAAAAAAAAAAAAAAGGGTTAATAATCTTTGTTTTATCACACATCCTCTTCCTCTTCTCCATTCAAAGGCAAAACCAAGATAAATGAAAAAAAATGGATATTGGCACTTCTGGCATAGATTTTCGGACATAGAAAACAAATGTCGGTTCTTTAGCATCATAAATAATAACTTAGACCTATTTGATAACCATTTGATTTTTAAAAATTAAGCTTCTAAATATAACTCCCATCTATAAATTTTCATGTTTTCTTATCTACTTTTTGTTTTTAGAATTTGATTAGAAACTCAAATGTTTCCTTACGAAAGATGGAAACCATTGTAGATAAATTATTAGAAAACAAACATAATTTTTAAAAACCAAATAGTTATCAAATGAGACCTTAATTTTTTAATTTTTACTTTCTCAAAATTTCTCTCAACACTCATCACATGCCCTAAATTCACCCTGATGCCTTTGGTTGACCCTCTTCACCAATTCTCTCTCTTCATCCTTGATAAATCTTCTCCAGAGCATGGGAATCTCCATAACCAAGCACCATCTCGAGGTCCTCATGTTCGCTTGCAAGGAAACGGGCATCCATCGGTGGCCAGTCTCCGATTCTTGCCACCATCAAGATCAGGACAAAGCCCTATTTCTCCAAGTTGATTTGGAATTTCATTCTCAATGGCGAGGGGAAACAAAGTCCTAATCGTCGTAGAAATTGATGATCGAAAAACAGCAGGGGAGATTGTTGCTCTCTAACGAAAGATGGATGAAACAATCTTTTATCTCTCCCAAATTTTATCTGTACAACGACTTCCCGCTGATGAAAATTTCATGGAGATTTACTCCTTTTTAATTATTTCTATTAAATGACTTTTATGGAAATCAGAAAGACTATAACTCAATATTTAAAATTTCAGAAAAGAATAAAGAATAAAATATTCAAATTTTAAGGAACCAAAATTATGTAAGCATAAAAATTATTTGGATGATAAATTAAGGTTAAAATACCATTTTGGTTCCTGTACTTTGAGTTTTGTACTTTTAAATGTCCAATTTTAATTCATTTACTTTCAATAAAGCTTAAAATTAGTCCATATGATAAGTTTGAAGTTATTTTTTTTTTTTATCAAAATTGGTTAAATAATAATAATAATAATTTTAATACAAGAAAATGCACCATGTGAACATACTTCTAAAATTTATAGAGGAAAAACTAATAGAAACTTTTTTTTAAAGAAAAATTTAAACTTTATTGAATTTATAAAGACTAAAATTGGACATTTGAAAATACAGGAACTAAAATAAAATAAAATCTAAAGTACAGGGGCCAAAATGATATTTTAACAATAAATTAATTTCAACCTATAAATTGGGCTTCTTTTTTCTTTTTTCTTTTTTCTTTTTTTTTTTTTTTTTTTTTTTTGTCATTTTGCACTTCATGTACGCATCAATAAGAATTTTGGTTATCTCTTAGCAAATTAAAAAAAAAAAAAAGGAAGTTTGGTTATGAACCCCAAGTAGCTAATGATAAAGGAGATCACACTTTGTGTGAGTGGAGCTCGATGGCTGGGATAAAACGTTATATTCAGATGTGATTTGCAATTTCCTTTTCTAGTGAAAGTGAAATTGATTCCAAAAAAAAAAGGTATGGAATTGATTCATCATTTTTTTTTACTAGACTTTTAGTATGTGCTGTTCCATCATTATTTCTTTTATCATATATATTAATTTTTTAAACAAAAATGAGTATATATCAAACACTTCGTTTATATTTTAAAAAAACAAATTATTTATATAGTAATATGGTATTTGTGAGGGTTTTATCAAACCATACCATAGGGACGGATTTTCTGTCCTATGCTGATTTGGACCCAAAAATCATTAGACACTATAGAGAAGACTAACACGATGAATCCAACAAAGAATTTGATTTGTATAAACAGTTTTTAATATAGGAAAAAAAATCAATTTACACCCCTAAACTTGAGTGTTGTATTAATTAAAAGCTTAAACTAATCATTGTATCAATTTAAATCTTAAACTTTCATAAGTGAATCAATTTAGACCATTCGTTAGTGATTTATAGTTATTTTCACTTGATTTCATTTTAAATCAACTCAATATCACCTAAATAAAATTATTCTTCTCCCAAAGTCCTACTAAAGTAGTCAGAAAATTTTTATCTCATAATTCTTTCTAAATAAGTAGAGAAAAATAAAGAGAGAAGAGAAAATTAAAAACTGCTTATAATAATGAAAATTTGCTAATATCTATATGATTCTAGCATTTCTCTCTAATTTAGTTAATCCCTACATTTAAAGAGGTCTTATATATATGTGAAAGTTGGTTTTAAAACGAAATTCTAACCGAGAATCTAAATTGATTTAATTACTTACGAAAGTTTAGAGTTTTAATTGATATAATTATTAATTTGAGGTCTTAAGTGATACAAAGCCCTTAAGTTAAGGGATATAAATTGATTTTTTTTTTTCCTTTAATATAGATCAAACTCCCGATATAAAAGTTCTAGATCTGTCATGGTTCATGTGTGAGCTGCAGTTTCCTTTCCTATTAGAATTGATTCACTCTTATTGTCCATATTACCACAGCTCATTTCCTTCCTTTTCCCCCATATAAAACTGTAAAGGCTCAAAACCAGCAACATGGCGCCTATTACACTGTTCAAACACAACCAACAAAAGAAAAACAATTAAATTATATGTATGTATATATATATATATAAGTTGAAATAATTAATGAAATCAATCCTTTTCTATTACCTTCCCAAGTTAACTCCATCATTTAAAAGAAATTCTGAACCAATTAGAGTGAAAATGAGATTCAAGGGTGTGGTAACAGCTTGGAAAACTGGACCCTTCTTTTTGATGACCCAATTTGACAAAGAGTTTGCAATGCATATTACAAAAATTCCCTGCAGAAGGTTTTATGCTTTACAAATAATAAGCAATAGTGAAAGCGCAAGATAAAGGAGAGAGATTCATACGCAATAAAAAATAGCAATGAGGCGAATGTTCCAACCCAACTTCCACTGAGAAGGATCTCTCTCCACTGCAATGGCCACAACAAATGACTGAATGGCACTTGACAAAGTTTGTCCACACGTTGACACAAGTGGAGATGGACAAGTCTTCATAGCCAAAGCCTGAAAATACATATATGTACGTAGCAACAAAAATAAGAACGCAACGCAAGAATTTCGGTGAAAAATTCCAAAATCGAAGAAAAACTATGATGCACCAAAAAGAAACTCTACTGTGTGAAAAATTATGACAATTACATAAAATTCTCTCTCCGACCCCAATTACAAAGAAACATTCTCTCAATGCTTTATACCGATTGATTTTAAGATGAAATCTCATGTAATCTAATAAATTTATTACCTGAAGGACAAGCCACAAACCCCATGAAATGCAAGTAACGAGGAGCAAAAAGCAACCAAGAATCCATCTTTTGTGGGAAGAAAGATGAGATTGGTGAGTTTCAAAGAGGTGAAAATTGAAGAGTGGCTTCATATAAGGGCCTTTGTAAAATGCAAGCACTGCAACACCTGCAAGGCACAGCATTATGCCTCCAACCTTTGCTATTCCACTTGCTTTCCTAATGTTTACTTTCTCCATCCTGTTAACATATGAAGGAGCATTATAATATTATATTATATTAATAGGTTAAAAAGTCAAAAAATTAAAATTTCTCAACTTGATGAGACATTTCAAATTTATTTAAATAAAACAACAATCATTAGATGATGGGTGTAGTCCAACTGATCAGCTACTTATATTTATGCCAGCCAAATTGGTGTAGATTGTTCATGTAATTTGTTTTTGTTAGGAGTGCAAACAAATGTCCTACATTGGTTAGGGAAGGTAGTGATCATGGGTATATATGTGAGGATAATTATTTTCATTAGTATGAGGCTTTTTGGGGGAACCAAAAGCAAAGTCATGAGGGCTTATGTCCAAAGTGAACAATATCATACTGTGGAGATATGTTGAGCGTTTGTTGTCCCTATCAGTTTTAAAGATTTTGGAAGGAACAATAACCTAGGATACTTTCAAGCTAAGATACCATCTACTTATTCTGCACCTTAATTTGAAAACAGTATGTGAACCCAACTATTTTATAGAAATAGAAACGACTTTATTTCCTCATTAGGAACTGAAAATGAGAAGGAATTTGAGTAAAATCAATTGAAATGAAACTATCATTCATTTGAAGCTATTTGCTTTGAAAGATTTCTAGAATTTGAATTAAAAATAGAATTGTTTACTAGTAACTATCGGAAATCAAAATAGAAAAATATGAAATATTATAATATTAATTACTAATACCCTTTCATATTTTTAACTAAATAAAATGCTAATATAATTTTTAATTAAAATAACAATATTCATATATATATTTTATTTGATAGCACTATGTTTTTTATTTTAACCCATTTATTTGATATTTAAAAATAACAATTAATTAAAATAAAGTTACATCAACTAAAAAGTATTGATATAATTTTTATTAGAGAAATCTTCAATATAAAATATTATTAAAATTTATTTTTATAATATTAAATAATAAAAAATTATATTTGAATAATTTATTTGATTTTAACAAATAATAATTAACTAAAATAAAATTATATCAACTAAAACATATTGAAATAGATTTTTTCAAAATAACATAGATCAATTTTATTTGTATACGTAATCTAAGGAAAATATTCAATTTTTATCGAATTAAAGACTAAATAATAACTAATTAAAATCATTTAATAGTTAATAAATTCAATGGGAAATTTTAATTTTATAAAAAAAATTTACATGTAATAAAAAGAATAGATTAATATGTTAATTTTTAAAATAATTAATAAGAATGGTGGATCTCATTAATTAATGAAAATATTGTGGACCCATGAAATATAGAATGAGACTGAGATTATTGATGGAGTTTTTGAAAATGAATGAGATTGATTACCTGTTTTATGAGGGAGTGATTCACAAATTCATGGTGGGTAAGGATGTACATGACTTGGGTTGGATCGGGTTAGGAGTATTTTTTAAACTAACCCAAATTTTTGAGGTTGGTCGGTTTCGCAAGCAATCTGATTGACGAGGGAACCCAATCCAACCCAACTCAAACCTTACATTATTGGGTTGGATCGGATCGGGTTTGTCGGGTTGAAAGTAACAACAAAATCACGAAAAAACTTTTAGAAAAGAACAACTAATTAACTTAGTAGATGAAAATGAAAAATCGAAAAGTTTAGAAGCTAAGTTGAAAGGAGAGTCAACTCATTCAATGGTGGCGGTTTTCACTGTAACGCCCGGCTTTTTCAAGAGTGTTAATTTTGAAATTTTAGAATTTAATTTGAAATAATTCTCAACTTGCAATTTTAACTTGGGCTAATTTGAAGGTTTGGATAGTTAGAAGGGCAATTTGGGAATGATAAGTTGGTCAAAGGGCATTTTAGTAATTTAAAAATAATAAAAATAATAATAATAATAATAAAAATAATAAAAATATCATCCTTATCTTCTTTCCTTCTCCTTCTTCCTCATATTTTTTTTTTCTTTTTTTTTCTTTCCTTTCCCGATAGCTCACTCTCACCGCCTGATCTCTCCCTCTCTCACCGTTCGATCTCTCCCTCTCTCACCGTCCGATCTCTCTCCCTCTCGTCGGTCTTCCTCTCTCTCTCTCTCCGCCGTGCTCTCTCCCTATTTTCGATCTCTCCCTCTTGTCGACAGCCACACGCTGCCGAACTGCAGCTCGCGTGGTCCCTCTCCGCCCAGCCGCTGCACATCTGATTCGGTCGCCGGTGGAGTCGCATCAGGTAGGCGCAGCCACGCACGCCCAGCAGCTCCGCCGCACGCCCCAATCTCCGGTCCACACGATCAACGAACGCTGCCCAGATCCGCCACCGGCCACCTCCGTTTCTCTCTCACTCTTGGGTCTCGGTATAGACAGCAAGGAAGAGGAGCGTTTTGGGTCAAATTTCCTACAAGCTCGGGATTGTATAGGTTCGTTTGAATTCGATTCATAATGGGTAAGTGTTCAAACCACGATTCAAAGTGATTTATGGGCGGTAAGATTGAATTAAAGAGTTAAATTAGTGATTTGGAACTAACCCATAGTATTTTGGATTTATTATAGATTGTGTAATTCGATTGAAGGCCGATTAGGACGAAATTGAATCCTTCGTACTGCTGTCCAGCACTGTTTTGAGGTAATTTTTATGTGGGTATCGAATTTTCCAACTCGATTAAGGTTAAGCGTGAGTTGGGTTCTAGTTGGTCATATTTTAGAGCCTTTTTGTGGAATTTAGGGATTGTTTTAGTGTTTAATAATTTACCCATAATGTGTGAGATCTTATTCAAGGTTACCCATTATGTTAGAAGGTCAAGTTGTCGAGTTTGGACCATTTTGACATCAATTTCAGCAAGTAAGGTGTTGTTTTGGGACTTCATTTAGCGACTCAAGATCAAGTATTCGAGTTCTGGCCGTCTTGAACCTTGGAATAAAATTGTGTAAGTAGTTATTTGGATATTAGCCCCTTTAAGTTCCATTTAAATTGATATATGTTTGATAATTTGGAAATTGTGAAAGCATGCTTGAAAATCATATTTATGAAGTATGTAGTGATTTGTGGATTGGTGTAGGTGTTGCTTGAGTTGTAAATGGTCTTTTATATGGTTATAATGGAAATTAGGGGCTTAACGTTTCTCGAATGGCTTATGATTTAGCATGAGTAGCACTTTAAGAGAGTAGTTGTTTGAATTGATGTATGTTAAGTGGTCGTGGATGTAATTATTTCAAGTATGAAGTATAAGGGTGACCATGTTGGTCGAGGATGTTTCGCTTAGTAAATATTTCAAAAGAGTTTTGCCTTATTGTACCTAAACCCAAGAATTTAAAGAAAGTTGTCAATTTAGTTGAGTGGCTTGGTATAAATCATGATTCCGAGCGGGGTGCTCCTAAGGACTTGGCCTTGTGAACTAGTAAGGAGTTTGGTTATATATTAACCCTTTGGAATGCATAGTTGACTATGATCGTGGTTCCTTATAAAGTAAGGACGTATGGGAAGTTATTTTAGATTGTTTAAGCATGCATATTTGGATTGTTGTGATCTGTGGCTTGAAATGAAATTCAGAGTGGCTATAAAACCTTGAACGTTGAACTAAAGGACTAAATGGTCTAGTAATCCTTGTGTTTGATGTATTCGGAATGACGAGTGGTGTTTAACTTGTTTTGAGATGGGCTAGGAGCCGATTTCTGAGGCAAATGGTTGAGGGCTTTATGCTACTAGCACACATATGGATTTTGATTAAGTAAAGTTTTGTTTAGAAATGCCATTGAAATAGGACATAAGTTCTTACTCGAGATTCGTGCTTGTGATAGATGGTGAGAAGTCACTATGATGAGATAGTGGTTGTTTATGGAGGGTGGGCCTGGGTCATATGCTACGAATAACATCTTAAAAGAATGAGAAGTTGGTCATTTTAGTGCTGGCCTAAGAAGAAGGTAGCCTTTTGGATTTGTCCGTTAGAATTTGTGTCTCGCCTATATATATATATATATATATGAGGCGTAAGACGTTGTAAATGTTGGAAAGGCTTGAAGGTTGCTTCCTCTCTTTGTTTAAGTGAATTAGGGGGTGATTCCCCATAGTATGTGTTTGCAAACTTCGGGCCAGTTGTGTTTGTGATTCGGGCATGATGGGTGAATGTGGTATGGTGAATGACCCGAGAGGTTCCAAAAGTGTTGTGAAAGTACAAAAGCTCGTTAGATTGGTGCTACCTACCCTTATTCTGTCCTTTCGTGCGAGTTTGTAAGCCTAGAACGTATGTGATGTGATGAGCATAGGGGATGCGTTTCCCTAGTGCCTGTGAGCTAGCTTAGGGGTGATTCCCCACTGTGTTGAGCATAGGGGATGCGTTTCCCTATTGCCTGTATGCTAGCTGAGGGGATGTGTTCCCTGATTGCCTGTGTGGCTATCATGATGAGATGAGCATAAGGAATGCGTTCCTTATTGCTGATGAGCTAGCTTAGGGGTGATTCCCCACTGTGTTGAGCATAGGGATGCGTTTCCTATTGCCGTGTGCTAGCTGAGAGATGATTCCCCAGTATGTTGAGCGTAGGGAATGCGTTCCCTAGCGCCTGTGTGCTAGCTTAGGGGTGATTCCCCATTATGTTGAGCGTAGGGAATGCGTTCCCTAGCGCCTGTGTGCTAGCCTAGGGGTGATTGATTTATTGAGATGAGTGTGAGGGTTATAGACCTTCACAGGTTTGGGTTCTAGGTTACAGGACTCGTAGGTATGACACGAAGTTAGGGTCAGGTAGTAGTGAATGTTGTGAAAGGTTAAATGGACTCTTAAAATAATTGAAGGAAGTATTTGGAATCTAAGCACGAGTGTGAGTAAGAGCTTGGTATAGTTTCTTTAAACATTGGACCCTTAAGTGGGCTACTTACTGAGTATGTTTATACTCATCCTTGCTACTTTGTTTGTTTTGCAGATTGTGCACATTCTCGGGGTGGATGACGCAGGCGACGACTTGACGAGACTATGGAGACTCCACCAAATTTCTTTTTCATGTTTAGCCTTTAGTTTGTTCCTTTGTTCCCTGTTGTTTTGTTGGTCTGTAAAGTTTAAATTTCTTTCGTTTCTGTGTATTTAGTTAGAAGTTCTTAGGTTCTTTTGTCTGTTGATTGAGCTCAGCATCATTTATCGTTGTTTGGTGGATGCTGAGTCTGTTATCTGAAACATAGAAGTGTTTATGCCTCTTTCCAGGTCGTTGTAAATTTTGGTTTCTCCTAGTTACGCCGTCATGCTGCCGAAATTTCGGGCATGAGTGAGGTAACTAGGTCGTGCTTCCGCATCTAGAGTGTCGTAGGAACTTCGGGTCGTTACATTCACTTTCGGTTTCTCGAATTTAAAAACCCCAAATAACATTCACACATGGTAACACTTAAAGAATTTACTTCTTCTCCGTAAAAGGACAAATTGGCGGCCTCTTAATTACGGTTGGATCTGGTTGATTCTTAATAACCATTGGATATAGATAAAAAAATATGTTTGTCCTCTAATAATTATTAGATACAAAAGTGAAAAGCACTTTTTGAATTTTTCTGTTTCACATTCAATGGTGCAAAATTGTCAGCCTAATAAAACAAAGGCAAACCCATGCCAAAAGTGTGTCATATCTAGACTTATTTCATTTTTGCTAATGGATTCAGGTAGGCTTCCACATCTCTATAGGTCATTCTCTTAAATTTGACACATAAACAGAAAACGACTTGTGGCTTAAAAGTTGATTGGTTTAATTTTCTATCAAGGGGTTTTTTGAACAATATTAAAACGTTTGGTTTCCAATTGTATATTTTATTTAAGTAGAAGATTATAGAGGTAGAACCTTAGAATAAGAGCAAAGAAGAATGTGCTGACAGGAAGACAATTGAACGCTGCAGCACCTAAAGTTGCAGATGTATAATTAACGCCTAGTCCATAAACATTCAAACCCAGCGTATACCTGTACACTTCATAGAAATGATTAAGTTAAAACTAAAACTGTTCATTTAAAAAAAAAAAAAAAAACCTCTAATTCAAGAGAATAACAATACATTTAATTATACAAACCCGAGACAGCCGAGAATGAAAATCTTGCACATCTCCCCTAGTGATAAACATGCCATTTCTTTTCTTCAATCCATGAAAAAGGAGAATTAACATACAAGAAAATATATTGGTTTAGAGATTTGTTTTAATATTATGAAATAACAGATTGATTTTTAAAATCAGGAAATCAAAAGAGAAATATATATAATTATCAAAGTGGGCTAATTAAAATTAAATGGTTACCTTTTTAAAAATATGGTGAGAGGCAGTAAGAAGATAGTCCCAGCAGCTTGCCTATAGAAAAGGAAAACATAAGTATTCATACCAGAAGCAAAGGCAGCTTTTGACAACAGACTCATTCCAGCATATGCAATTTGGGAGAAAACTGCAGCAAAATAAGGCTTCTTTGAATCCATTCTGATCAAACCAAACAACTGATTTAATTTCCCTATCCCTCTGCTTTATGTGATATGTTTAAATACTACTTATAGTTTTAAGAACTTTTTTAAAAAACATTTTCAATAAAAATGTATTTATGTCTTACATTAAAAATATATATATATTTTAGGCTCCGTTTGATAACCATTTGGTTTTTAGTTTTTAATTTTTGAAAATGAAGCTTATAAACACTACTTCTCCCTATGAGTTTTCTTTGTTTTGTTATCTACTTTTTTCTCATATTTTAAAAAACCAAGCCAAGTTTTGAAACTAAAAAAAGTGGTATTTAAAAACTTGTTTTTGTTTTTTGAAATTTGGCTAAGAATTCAAATGTTTTTTTTTTTAAGAACGATGAAAACCACATAGAGAAATAGTGAGAAAACAAGCACAATTTTCAAAAACCAAAAACTAAAAATCAAGCCCCGTTTGATAACTATTTGGTTTTTGATTTTTAAAAATTGTGCTTGTTTTGCAAGCCTTAAATAACAAATTTTTTTGTTGCATTATATTCCAAAGTGATTCTATTAATTACAAATATGTGTTTTTTTATTACTATATATTTTAAAAATTTTCGGTTAATCACTCTAAAATCATTTTTTTGATAATTCATCTCTCAAGTATTTTTTGAAAAATAGTTTTTAAATTAATCTAATTTTTAAGTGCTTTTTATTTATTAAGATTTAAAAAAAAACACTTATAATCATTTAAAATCATTCAAGAATCTATACTATACATATTTAAAATTATTACTTTTTTTTATGTACTTATAGAAAAATTTATTTGGTTAAAAAGAAACATTTTTTTCAAAAAGTTATTCCAAAGACATGTGAAGCCAACAAGCAAAGCTCACCGCTCAAATAGAAAATGCAAATAAGGCATTTGCCGTTCATTTCAAATCCACTTAAGTCAAGAGTGTCATTGGAAATGCATATTCAATTAATCACCTTTTTTCTTCTCAATCCCACCAAAGTATCACTTTGCAAGTGCTTTGGTTATAAAATGAAGACATTTTTTTAGTAGAAAGGGGATGCGTTATAATCCATTACATCTAGGATGATATTCCTTTCAACACGTGTTTATGTAATATTATGTTCAAATATGATATTATCAACCTAAAAGCATGCACTCAATTAGTTAAAATACTATACCCTCGATCTCAAGGTCGAAGGGTCAAATTCTCACCTCACATAACGTTGAATTAAAAAATAAGTTTTTATTATTTTAATTTTTTTTTGGGTGCTTGCATATATGACAAAACAAGTCTAATTAATTGCAAATATAACAATAACGTTCCAGGAAAAGAAAATATAGCAAAAAAAAAAATAAAAAAAATCAACCCAAATCCACTCACGAAAAATACACCTATGGTAGTTTTTTTCTCCCATGATGTCTCAACCTCATATGTCTATCAGGCTAACAGTGATAAGCGTATAATATTAATAGGTGTGTATCTTTAATTTATGTCTATCTCACTTTATCCATGACAGATGTATAGCCTTAATAGATTATATCCCTAAACTTTAATTCAAATATTTTATTTTATTTAACACATAAAATATGAGATGAAGATTTTAACCTTTGACTTTAAAGAAAAAAGTAGATGTATCTTAACTACTAAGTTATGTTAATATTAACTTCAAATATTTTATTTTAGATGCTGAATTAAGATGTTCAAATTAATTCTCTAAACTTTACATAAAAAGCCAGTTAATGCTTGCCTCAAATTTTTATAAATTATTTTAAAAAAAGCCTTTAGAAACGAACATCTTTCTTAATAAAATCTAGCTTCAGATATTATCCATGTCAAGATTTGTTCATAAAATTAAATAACAAAAGATATTTCTACTGTAATAATTTTCAAGATCGATTCCCTTTCAAGATTAGGTTTCTTTATACAAGATTTTATTCCCTAAGCATTTTTCAATATTGCTTGCGCAATTTGATAGCACTCAATGACCTACTCCACTTGGAAGGGTTCAAATCACTTGCTATTCAATATTATTCAGTGTTGGGAGAAAAATGAGCAAAAACACACAAACTATAATTTATCTCCCTTTTCACAGGTTAAGTCAAACAAGTTAGAGTCACAAAAATAGTAATAAAGAGATAGGAAAAAGAGACAACACGGAAAGTTATACCTAATTTGAGACTACGTCCAATCTTCTCCAACTGCAAGTTCTACTAAAATCTGGAGATCACAAGAAGCTCCCAAAATTCACGATACAAACAACCCTCAAATGGCCCAACAAAAGCTATTGATTTTCAAGTACTACAACCCGGTATCTTGAGATAAACAACAAAACAAAACCCCTCAATCTCAAGAAAGAAACACTCTTTTCTCTTATCTAAAAAACAACTCACTACCACACTCGAAAGTGTTGAGGATCCCACATAGAAAAAATGTAGAGAGACCTCACGATTTATAAGATACTTGGGCTACTCCTCTCATTGCCAATTTATTTTGAGATGAAACCTCATGTAATCTATTATGGTATCAAAGCCCATTAAACCCAAACGGGTATTCGGTCCAAAAATTAAAATTGGGATCCGATCCAAGAATGGTGAACCCAAAGTGGCACCATCTTGAGGGGACATGATCCCACATTGGAAAAATGTAGAATTGGTTTTGAGATTGAACCTCATGTAATCTAATAGAGAGTAGTACACAAAACATACACATTGTATATGTTTATCAAAGAACAAAAAACTCCCTCGGTAGTTCACACAATAGCCATACACAAAAAAAAAACATATGTATATATATGTTTGAAACTGCCATTTGACCTAAACTACAAATGGGCCTCGACCCATTTGTTTCCTTTCCTTTCCATGCACGTCTGAAGTGATCGGCTGGGGCGTCAAACGCTGTAGTGCCAAGATGCTTAGACCTGCGTCTCAACGTTACGAAAGTGTAGTGTCGATCTTCGTATTTTTGGTAGTGTCTCGACGCTATGCTCTCGAGTCTTTTTGATGTTGTAGCTGTTTTGAGTCTACAAAACCCAACAATTGAGATTAGAAAATACATCAAGATTACAGAGACAAAATGTAGCTTCAAAATATTCGACTAAAGGTGCTTTAAAACTCTTTCCTTGTAAGAAAGAGGAGCAACCCATTGTGCACACTGAAGATCTTCAAACACACCTTCACGGCAGCCAAGCTTAGACCAATAGCAAGCAGTGGCATCTTTCTCCCACAAGAACACCATGACACAACGACCAGGAGCAGAGGTACATTGGGTCCAGGGGGACTTGAGCCCCCCCTTCCTCAACTTTGAATCAATATGAATAAGAATTAAACATCATATTCTGTCTTTGTGTTGTTATCATGGCTTGATGGATTAAGCCCCCCCTCAAATCCTCTTGATCTTGGTATGAGCCCCATTGTGCGTGATTTCTTCTTCTTTTTTTCTTTTTCCCGTTTTGTTGCTCGTTTTTCTTTTTTTCTTTCTAGTTTTTTTTTTTCTTTTTTTTCCTTTTGATTTTTGATTTTTTTTTTTGCATAAGTAATATTTGTTTTCTTTTTATATTTTTAAAATAATTTAAATTTATTCCTATATCAAATATTTGATATTATAATGCTTTTTTCAATTTTTGATTTTTCTAGAGTCAAATAAAGATGGAGCATTAAATACTTCAAAAAGAAAAAAAGGAGCATTAAAAATATGTTTGAATTTTAGTAAATTATTATTTAAAATTAAGGTTAAAATATCATTTTGGTTCCTATACTTTGGGTTTCATTCCATTTTAGTCTTCGTACTTTCAAATGTCTAAGTTTAGTCAATGTACTTTCAATAAAGCTTAAAATTAGTCCCTACAGTTAGTTTAAAGTTAATTTTTATCAAAATTGGTTAAATAATAATAATAATTTTTATGTAAGAAAAGACACAATATGAACATATTTTCAAAATTTATAGAACGAAGGTTAATAGAGACTAAGTTTTTTTTTTTTAAGAAAACTTAGCAATAAACTAACAATGGTGACCAATTTTAAGCTTTATTGAAAGTACATGGACTAAAATTGGACATTTAAAAGTATAAAGACTAAAATAGAATGAAAGTACATGGACTAAAATTGGACATTTAAAAGTATAAAGACTAAAATAGTATTTTAACCTAAAATTAATTACATAAAAAGAATTTATAATTCTTATGAAAGAGAAAAAAAGCTAATTGTTATTTTAAGACTTTTTTTTTAATATATATTTATAAGTTTGATCTATTCTAACCGACTTTTGAATTATAAAAGTATGCAATTAGTCAGTAAATTTTCAATTTTGTATCTAACCGAGTTTTTAATTTTATGCTTTCTAACCTAATAGTTTTTTTTGTTTTTTTTGAGTTCAAAGATTTATTAGATACAAAATTAAAAATTCATAGACCTATTAGACAAATAATCGAAAGTTTTATAACTTAATAGAAACTTTTTAAACTCAATGACTTATTAAACACAATCTTAAAAATTTAAAGACCAAATTTATAATTTAGCCAATTTAATATCAAAATATACGAACTGATATCAATACATATCTATGTGTTCAAAATTATATATATACAGCCCCCCGATATAAAGTTTTGGATCCGCCACTGACAACGATGACATCTTCCTCTCTCTCTCTGTCTTTCTCTTGGTTTCTCTCAGCCCTCTCACCTTCTCTCTCAAATTTTTTGATTTCAGATCTAGGAGATGCTCACGATAAGAATAATGGGTTTTTTTTGTATGAATGACCTAAAAAATTGAGGGAAAATGAGATTTAACCTTGATTTCTCACAATAAAGTTTTTAACCTGCATTAACGTACATTTTTTTTAATATTTTTTCCTCTAACTCCCTATTTTTCCTCTGGCTCTCTCTCTAGCTCCCTATCTTTCCTCTCACTCTGATTCTGGCTCCCTACTTTTTCTCTCGCTTTCGTCTGGCTTTCTCTTTTCCTTCGCTTTCTCTGTTGATAAATGCATGGAGTCGTCAGTGTCGACAAGGTAGGGATCCCACTCTACCTCATATTTGAAAAGTTTTTCAGATTTTGAAAGCTTTTTAGATTCAAATCTGAGAGGTGCCGGTAGTGGGAGGATGAGAAGAAAAAAATAGTGGCGAGAGAGAGGGAAAACCAGAGGCAGAAAGAAAAAAATAATTAAAAAAAAGGTTTGAAAAAAGTTAAAAATTTTATTTTGAAAAAATAGGTAAAATACTATTTATTTAGGCCCAAATTTTTAGATTACTCTCTCAAATTCCCCAAGAATAATAGATAAATGGGTAAGTAAAAGGGCTGAGGCAAATCTAGATTTCCAGCAGAGTGACCACGGTTTGGTCTGACAATAAATTAGGGCCCAAACCTCTCAAATACGGCAACCAACAAAGAAATAGTTTATGAAAACCATCGCCGCCACTGACACCCCTAACTTGCCACCGCCACTGATTTCTTCCTCTCCAACGTGCTTCACTTGGTTGGTTAGTCTAAAAATTATTTAGTTTCATTATTTAAAATGAATGTTTGATGATTTGTGTATTTTTGTTTGTATAAATTTGTTAGATTTGCCAATTGTCATTTGCAATTCAAACTAAAGTCTAAACAACTTATAAATAACATGTTGTAAGACACCAATTACCATCTCAAAGGTTGATGATTCGATCCCCATCCGTGCAATTGTTGGACTAAAAAAAAACATTGGAAACATTTATACAGAACCTTATTAGAAAGAATGATTAATTGAAATCAACTCTATCATCTGGCATTACATTTCTATTAAATGATTCTTATGAAAAAATTGAAGGCTTGAACAAAATATTAAATTTTGCAATAAAGAAAAAAAAAAGAATAACATGTTTAATAATTGTTTTTTACAAAGTTGAAGAGATAAAAATCAGATGTGTTAGAGAAAAGAAAATATGTAGGAGCATGGAAATATAACTTTAGAGACATAGATAAATTTTTTAGAGAAAAAAGTTAGAGAAAATAAATTTAAAGAGATAAAATAAAAATATTTAGAGAGAGAATATTAATTAAACAAAAAAACGAAAAAGTTAGAGAGGAAGAGATAAATTCTAGAGAGAAAAGGTTAAATTTGAGAGAGAGAGTAACGTTGAGAGCAAAAGATATGTTAGAGAAAGAATTATAAAGAAAAGCTTTAGTGAGAAAATTTAGAGAGAAAAACTTTAGAGAGAGAAAAGTTAGAGATATATTTTGTTATAGAGAAAAATAAATGAGAGAGAAAAAAGGCAAAGGGAAAATTTTTAGCCATAGATATATGTTAGAGAGAAACATAAGTTTATACGGAGAAAATTTTGGAAAAATATTGAATTTTTAAAGAGAGAAAAGTTTGAGGAAGATATTAAATTTTATAAGAGAAAAAAGTTCTATAAAATATTAAATTTTTAGAGAGATACAAGGAAATATTAAATTTTTAGAGAGAAAAAAGTTCCGCGAAATATTACATTCTTTTAGAGAAGAAGGTGAAAGATGTTAGAAGAGAGAGAAATGAAAGTTATACAAAGATGAAAGTTGTTGGGGGTAAAATAATTATTAAATAGGTCATACTCGAAACCCACAAGAGATACAAGGCCCGAAGGTGAGCCATAGGCATTAGGCACAATGTCATGAGGGCCAACCTCCACCTCTTGAGGGTTGAAGGAGAAGGTCGACCTCCAGAGATATCAACTAAGGCCTAAGGAGGCCAATCCCATGGAGGTCGGCCACGGCCAAAGGGGCCATGGGATCAAACTTGGCTAGAACCAGGCCACCTTAGGCTTTCGACACCTTTCCTTCCGATGGAAGAATACCGAAGGAAAGGTGTCGCACCAAAGCATAGTTAATCAAACCCTAGTTGATAGTTGGGATGATATATATTGCCTTCATTTGGATATATATTTTTCTTTAAACACACTTTGTGAGAGTACATGGAGCTCTATGACTTGGATTTCAAGTTTGATTCAGATGTAATTTCAATTTCATTTTCCAGTGTAAGTGAAACTATTTCATCATTTATACTTTCTGTTCCTTGCCATAACTCATTTCCTTATTTTTCCTTCACAAAGCATTGTAAAAAAGCTCAAAACCAACAATATGGCACTCTTATCAACTTAAGAATTTAGGATATGTGAATCCCAAAAAGAGATAGCTCCTTCAATCATTTTATTTTACATGGACTAACAAAAATCCTAAAAAACAAGCTGAGGCTTAAGAAAACGCAAAAAGTTAAGCTAGAAATTAAAGAAGATCAATTAGAGTGAGTGGCCAGTTCCATGGCTCAGAAATGAATGTTTGGTTCAGATGTGATCTACAATTTCCTTTCCTGGTGGAACAGAATCACTCTTATTTTCTGTATCACCACAACTCATTTCCTTCCTTTTCCCCCATAGAAAACTGTAAAGGCTCAAAACCAGCAACATGGCACCTATTATACTGTTCAACACAGCCAAAACAAAAAAAAAAATTATATTATATTAAAAAGAGTTCATATCATTTAATGAAATCCATCATTTCCTATTTACCTTCCTAAGCTAACTCCATCATTTAAAAGAAATTCTGAACCAATTAGTGTGAAAATGAGATTCAAGGGTGTGGTTACAGCTTGGAAAACTGGACCCTTCTTTTTGATGATCCAACTTGACAAAGAGTTTGCAATGCAAATTACAAAAGTTCCCTGCAGAAAGTTTTAGGGTTTACAAATAATAAGCAATAGAGAAAGAGAGAGAGAAGAGGGAGAGATTTATACGCAATAAAGAATAGCAATGAGGCGAATGCTCCAACCCAACTTCCATTGAGAAGGGCTTCTTTCCACTGCAATGGCCACAACAAATGATTGAATGGTGCTTGACAAGGTTTGTCCACACGTTAACACAAGTGGAGATGGGCAAGTCTTCAGAACCAAAGCCTGTAAATACATATGTAATTATGTATAAATAACAGTGACAAACAGAAGTTGCAGTTTGTTTGATAATAAATTAAACTACATATAATTAACTGCAATTCATTTACCTGAAGGACAAACCACAAACCCCATGAAATGCAAGCAACGAGGAGCAAAAAACAACCAAGAATCCATCTTTTGGGGCAAGAAAGATGGGATTGATGGGTTTCAAAAAGGTGAAAACTGAAGAGTGGCTTCATATAAGGGCCTTTGTAAAATGCAAGCACTGCAACACCTGCAATGCACAACATTATGCCTCCAACCTTTCCTATTCCACTTGCTTTCCTTATGTTTACTTTCTCCATCCTGTCAACATATAGGAGCGTTGAAGGTTTAAGCAAACAAAATATTCTTGACTTAGGTGCATTTAGGATGCCTTTTGAAAGAAAATTACTTTTGAAAGAAAATTACTTTTTAAATAAAACCACTTTTTCTTTAAATACTTTTAGAATGATTACAAAATTTGGGTGACTAAACATATTTATTATAAAAATGTCACGTCATTTTTCTGTTAAAGTGACTAACAGAATATTAACATTAAGGATTAAAATTAACCATTTCTTTAATCGGGATTAAAGTGTAAGATAATTTTCTAAAAAAAAAGTCAAGTTATTGATCAATATGAATTTAAAAGAAACATAAATAAATAATAGATAAAAATATTCTTTGGATTCTTAAGGTTTGGGTTTGGTTGCATTTTGATCTCTGAGTTTTAAAACTCAATATTTTAACCTTGAAGTTTGGAAAAATAGTTTTTTTTTTTTGTTCTTGTCATTAGTTTTCCATTACTATAGCTAACAGAAAGTTGATTGGATATATTTTATTATTATTTTTTTAAGCTGACACGACATTTCTTTATTAAAGAAATATTCTTTAATTTTTTAAACTAAAATAAAAATAAAAATTTAGAAAATCATTTTGAATTTCTTTTTCTATTATTTCTCTCCCCTCCCCACCTTCATCTCCACTACAACCCCACCTATTGTCGACGACTGCTTTTTTTTTTTTTTTTTTCATTTTCTCTTCTACTTCTTCCTTCCTCTTCCTTCTTCTTCTTTCTTTTTCTCCTCTTCTTCTTCTTTCTCTCTTCAACCATCGACCACCGTTGAAATGAGGGGAAAACCTCCCTCATTTTAGGTTTCTCCTTCGTTTCACATCTGAAGCAAAGGAGAAATCCTCCTTCGTTTTAGAACAACGGTTGGCAGTTAAAAAAGAGAAAGAAGAAGAAGAAAGAAAAAGAGAAGGAAGATGGAAGAAGACGAAGAGAAAATGGAAGAGAAAGAGGAAAAAAAAGAAGAGAGAAACGGGGAAAAAAAGTAGTCAACGGTGAAGGAGATTGTGGAGGAGATGAAGATGTGGAGGGATAGAAAGAAAAGAGAGAGAATAGAAATAAGAAGAAAAAAAATTAAAGTTTTTAAAATTAAAAAATGCCACATCAACCCTTTCACAAAAATAAAATTAATATATTTTTGTCACATTAGTAAAAAAAAAAAAAAAGTCCAATCAGCTCTACATAACAAAAAAAATTAATAGAATGACCAAAAGGGTTAATGGCAGAACCCAAAAAATATTTTTCCAAACTTTACGGGTTAAAAATTTCAAATTTGAAAATTTAGGAATCCAAATGTAACGAACCAAATCCAAACTTCAAAGACTATAAGTGTATTTTTTTCCTAAATAATATTATCACAAATAAAGAGATTATTTTTTTCCAATTAATAAATATAAGTTGGTTAGACTCATTTCAAGCTAATTTTAGGAGAACTACGACCAAATTATGCCAACCCAATATTAGGTTGAGTGATATAGCTTTATGAGTGATCATTTTTTTTGTACAACTTTTATTAAGATATAATTTTTAATTGTTTCTTTTATTTAAGGGAAGATTATGTAGTATAACCTCGAAATGAGAGCAAAAAAGAACGTGGTGACAGGGAGACAATTAAACGCTGCAGCGCCCAAAGTTGCAGATGTATAATCAACGCCTAATCCGTAAGTATTCAAAGCCAGTGTATACCTGCTCTTTTTACGCACATGGAAATGATTGGTAAAACAATACATGATAAATCTTAAATTCAGAGAATAAAAGTACTTGTAATTGTACAAACCCCAAACTGGCCAGCATGAAAATCTTGCACACCTCCCCTAGTGATAAACATGTTACTTCTTTTCTACAATCCAAGGGAAAAGGGAAAATTAAAAACTTGTTGAAGGGTGAGGAACAAACAAGAAAATCAATTGATAATCATTTAGTTTTTGAAAATGAAGCTTATAAATACTATTCCCACCTATGAGTTTCTTTGTTTTGTTATCCACTCTTTACAAATGTTTTTGAAAATCATTGTAAAGAAATTGTGAGAAAAAAATCAAAATTTTTAAAAACCAAATAGTTATCAAATAGGGTCTAGAAATCTTATTTTAAATGTAATAATTCTAAAGGATAAGGTTAATGTACAATCTTTATTTCTTATAAACATGAAAATCAAATGCATAATATAGTTATCAAATGAGGCTTAATTAATTAGTTACCTTTTGTAAAATATGGTAAGAGGCAGTAAGAAGAAAGTTCCAACAGCTTGCCTGTAGAAAAGGAAAATATAACTATTCATACCAGAAGCAAAGGCAGCCTTTGACAATAGACTCATCCCAGCAAAAGTGATTTGGCAGAAAATTGCAGCAAAATAAGGCTTCATTGAGTCCATTGAAATCTGATGAAACCAAACAACTAATTTCCCTCTTCCTTCAGCTGTTTGTGTTGTTTAAGTAAAACCAACAATCAAACCTTGACCATTCAATAAAATAGGTGAACAAAACAAAAGCATCTGCCTTCCCATTTCGAATCCACTTATGTTGGAGTCTTTGAAAATGCATATTATATTCTATTAAGCAAAAAATTTTCATCTCCATCCCACCATAGTGAAGCATTGTAAGTGCTTCATTATAAATTTAATTAAGACATGTTTTTAGTGGGAAGGGTTTCGTTATTGTGCTTTACACATAGGATAATATTCTTTCAACACATTTTATAATTTGCTTTGTGACATGTGAACTAATAGAGAATCTATTAATATTATGATCAAGGGTCTCTTTATGGTATGTTGAGATGTTTTTTAAATAGGCAAAGTCTTCTAATTTGGGATTTTTTAACCGGCAAATTTTTTTTTTACTTCAAAATTTTAATTTGGAATCCTTTTTTTAAAGGAAAACTTTCATCCTTATTGTCTACCTAAACAAATTTACTGATTATTTAGCATATTACCACTTATCCTCTTGTATAACAGAATGTGATGTTAAATGTACATTTGGTTAGTGATCAAATAACATAAATTTGAAAACAAGAGATTCAAATAAAAATAGAGTCGATAACCTACAAACGCGTTTAAAAAATAAAAATAGAAGTGTATTCCATGAATTTTAGTGTTTTTAAAATATATGTGTTACGTTTAATAGATGGTTAAGAAATTGAATTACAATTTAAAACGTTGTGTTTCAAATATGAATAGTAATATATTTATAAACTATATAAAACTAGTGGTAGCTTGAAACGACCCGAATTCCTACGACTCTCTAGATGCGGAAGCACGACCTAGTTACCTCGCTCATGCCCGAAATTTCGGCAGCATGACGGCGTAACTAGGAGAAACCAAAATTTACAACGACCTGGAAAGAGACATAAACACTTCTATAATTCAGGAAATAGACTCAGGACCCTCCAAACTACGATACATAGTGTTGAGCTCCACCAACAGACAGTCAAACCTAAGAACTTCTAACTAAATACACGAAAGCAAAGAATATTTAAGATTTACAACCAAACGCACATCAAGGAACAAAGAAACAAACTAAAAGCTAAACAGGGAAAAGAATTTTGGTGGAGTCTCCATAATCTCGTTAAGTCGTCGTCTGCGTCATCCACCCCGTGAATGTGCACAATCTGCAAAACAAACAAAATAGCAAGGATGAGTATAAACATACTCAGTAAGTAGCCCACTTAAGGGTCCAATGTTTAAAGAAACCATACCAAGCTCTTACTCACACTCGTGCTTAGTTTCCAAATACTTCCTTCAATTATTTTAAAAGTCCATTTAACCTTCCACAACATTCACTACTACCTGAACCTAACTTCGTGTCATACCTGCGAGTCCTGTAACCTAGAACCCAAACCTGTGAAGATCTATAACCCTCACACTCATCTCAATAGATAAATCACCCCTAGGCTAGCACACAGGAGCTAGGGAACGCATTCCCTACCCTCAACATAATGGGGAATTACCCCTAAGCTAGCACACAGGCACTAGGGAACGCATTCCCTACGCTCAACATAATGAGGAATCACCCCTAAGCTAGCACACAGGCGCTAGGGAACGCATTCCCTACGCTCAACATACTGAGGAATCATCTCTCAGCTAGCACACGACAATAAGGAACGCATTCCTTATGCTCATCACATCATGATAGCCACACAGGCAACTAGGGAACACATCCCCTCAGCTAGCATACAGGCAATAGGGAAACGCATCCCCTATGCTCAACACAGTGGGGAATCACCCCTAAGCTAGCTCACAGGCACTAGGGAAACACATCCCCTATGCTCATCACATCACATACGTTCTAGGCTTACAAACTCGCACGAAACGACATAATTAGGGTAGGTAGCACCAATTTAACGGGCCTTTGAACTTTCACAACAATTTTGGAACCTCTAGGGTCATTCCACCTTACCACATTCACCCATCATGCCCGAATCACAAACACAAACTGGCCCGAAGTTTGCAAACACATACAATGGAAAATCACCTCCTAAATCGCACAAGCAAAGAGGAAAAGTAACCCTCGTGCCCATTTTATCTCACTACATCTATTCCTCATATGGGAAAAGAGTTAGTGATGTCAAGCAACTATCTCTCCCTCAGTCACAACACACTTGGAACGCCAAGAGCGCCAAGCCATTCAACAAGTCACCAACCTTTCCCACAAGTCCAACTCATAACTCTCAAGTATAACCGAACCATGAGCACAACAATAAACACACGAAGGTAGACATGGTTCAGGCACAAACTTGAAACAACCATTCACCGACTAAACCTCTTGCTTATTCAAGCAAACATGTTACTAAGGCATTCAGATAGTCGTGCCCCAATCACACTTGAGCCAAAGCCTTACGGTTAGATCCATCTACCAACAAAAATTCTCAATTGCCCCTCAACTAGTAACCAAAATCACTAATCGTGACTTTTCCGCTAACCAACCTTCGTGCATCTCGAACAAAGACTCGTGTATAAGCTTATCAACCATCTTAAACAAGACCTCCACTTATCTATAGCTTCTACGCACGCTAGTGACCTATTTTCCTAAGCCACTCCTTTCAAATTTAACCCACAAGTTATGCTAGGAGCATGGATAATTACTCGAAACATGGTATACTTTTAGACGTTTCTAACTTGCTAACCAATCAGCTCAGACAATCCAACACGTATGATCATTCAGTTTAAAACAACCATCCATACATTTATGCTTACGAGGAAAGCTATAATCAAATTCATTCATTTGTTTATATTCTTGAAAACTTAAACGAGAATAGCAACAATTCTAGGTAATCATAAGCCCATCACGACAATCCCCATATTAATTTAACCAACCACGACATCTTTCACATACTTATATTTAGGCAAGCATGATTGTTCACAATTCTCCACAAACGTGCTCAAACCCATCCAAATTTAACTTTGGGGAAATTCTTAAAGTATTGCATAAGCTAACATAATAAAGTTGTAACTTTAAGCCCCAAATTTTCCTTATAACCACAACTTATGCCGTTTAGTTCAAAACTACCTTCGAACGTATCCATTAACCATTACATGCTTCCTAACACAGTTTCCAAACATATTTTCACAATTCACAAATTATCAAAACATGAATCCAAAACATTTAGAAATGTAAAGAGACTTAAAATCCAAATAACTACTTACCCTTACTCCAAGGTTCAAGAAGCCTCAAATTCGTATACTGGGTCTTGAGTCGCCAAACAAGGTCTTACACATTATGTGTCAAATTTAAAACACTAAAACAGTCCTTAAAACACAACAAAACTCCATAAATAGGTGCCAAATATCTCTACACTCACTCATAGCTTCAAATAAGTTGATGACCACAACACCCAAAGAGAACTTACCCCAAAACCGAGACCAAAGCACACTAGACAGCAGCTCAAATGCTCCAAATTCACCTAAATCGACCTTCAATCACCATGAGTATTCTAAAAATTAATCCAACAACCAATGGGTCATTCTAAAGCTTCAATTTATTCACCAAACAGCCTTAACCAATCGATTTAAAAACACAAATCACCTCATATTCATGCCGGATACTTACCCACACCAAATTCAAACTTTACACAACTTGTACGAACACGAGCATGCTGAAAATGACCCAAAATATACTCCTCTTCCTTGCTGTTTGTGCAGAACGCAAGAGAAAGAGGGAAGGAGCCGGCGGTTGAAGCTAGGAGGTAGTGGCGGGGTGGATGTCGGCTTCACAGGGAACGGTTGCGACTAGGAGAGTTCGGCGTGCAACGGCTGGCGGCGTGCACGCAGGCTGAAGCAGAGAGAGACGGCAGCTGCGTGAGGGGGCTGGTGGCGTTTGCTCTGTTCGGCGGAAGAGAAAGAGAGAGAGAGAGAGAGAGATAGAGAGAGAGAGAGTTCGGTGAGGGTCTAAAATTCGAGAGAGAGGAGGAGATGGTATGGAGAAGAAGAAGGAGAGAAGAAGAGATAAGGATGAGGGAAATTTTTTTAAGAAAATTACTAAAATGCCCTTTGACCAATTCTTTCTTTCCATTTTTGCCCTTCTAACCATCCAAAACTTCAAATTAGCCCAACAAAATTTCAAATGGAGAATTATTTCAAATTAAATTCTAAAATTTCAAAATTAACACTCTTGAAAAAGTCGGGCGTTACATAGCTTTTCAAAAAATAAAAAAATATAGTGGTAGTTTACTTACTAAATTTGCCAAACTGAGCATAGCTCAATTGACATATAAAGTATGTATCATTGAATAAGAAGTTAGCGGTTTGATAATCTTCTACCCCATTTATTGTTCTAAGTTAATAAAAATTAAAAAAAGTCATCTACTAAATTTTTAGTTGAGCATGAAGTATTATTAATTAATTTATGAACATATTTTATGTTTGAATTTTTTTATAGTTATTATTTACGATATTATATAATTTATAATATACTATATTTATATACATATTTTAATTTTAACAAAAATAAAATTGATTTATAACATGAAATAGTATACTTATCAAAGTTTTTTTTAATATATATATATAGTGTAACTCCAGTTTTTTTAATATATATATTTGGACGGGTATGAGTGGGCTATAATAGCCCACTCTGTGTTTGGGGCTAGGGTAAACATAACATGTGAGAAGGGTTATTATAACCCATTGTTTTGCTACAGTAGTTTTCACCGATTTTGGTGAATTGCTCTCCACGCGTACGACATGCCTTCATTCTACTCACCCTTTCGTTTTCCCTCTTTTGGTTACGCTGTCTTCATCCTTTGGTTTTTCTCTCTCGAAAACTCTCTGTGGGCAACATCTTCATGATCTGTGTTTATGAGTTTCGCTTCAGGTTTGCTACCGAACTCCTCTCTCCTCTCTCTTCCTCACATTTCTTTTCCCCTCAGATTCATCGATTTTGGAGGCTGAAACCATAGGCTTGAACGAAAATAGATCTGAGATTTTTTTTTCCAGATCTGAGATTTTTTTTTTCCAGATCTGAGATTTTTTTTCCAGATCTAAGATTTTTTTTTCTAGATCTACCATCTGCTGGTGTTCAATGATCTTCCGTCGGAGAGGGCGAAGGAGATCATGGCCATGGCCGGCAAGGGAATATTGTCCTCTTCCAGATCTGCCACCGCCACCGTCTCCGACACTGTAACAGAACTCGCCGCTCGCCATGGCACAACCTCAGACCAAAGTCTCCAGCGATTTGCCCATTGCAAGAAGAGCTTCTCTCCATCGATTCTTCGAGAAAAGAAAAGACAGGTAAGATTCAGACAAAAGAAATGAAAATCCATTTGAATTTCTTGAATCCGCTTCTTATATATATATATATATATATATATATATATATATCAATGGAAGATCACTTACTTTTTTTTTCTTCTTTTTTGATTTGGGTTTATTCAGAGTTGTTGCAAGAGCGTCATACCAACTGAATTCACAGCAATATTCTGCTTCTTCTAAACCGCCTGACGAAAGGTACAGACTCGGCGAAAAGGAAAACCAACAATCTTCGAAAGGTACAGACTGCCTAATTTTACCTCTGTCATAACCTATCTCCTACCCTCCATCTTGTTCTTCGATTTTAATAAATTGAGTTTTTTTTTTTCTAGCTTGCTTTGCTATGTGAAGTCATTTTTTTTATGAAGCATCTCCTATCTCTGTCTATGTTGATTTTTGGTATTGTTTCCTGTTAGATTTGAACTTGATTTGTCTCCGATTGAGTACACTTTGTGAACAAAATTTGCTTTAGGTTGTGTTATGGACTCTAGTTCTTGGTTTCTGTTTTTCATGTTAATTTGTTGTCTTTGATGTTCATTCTGGGGTAACAATATTAAGTGAAATGCAAATTACGAATGATGAATATCCTATCTCTGAGGTCGGTCAATTCTTTCCTTTTTTTTGTCTTGTTTGTTCTACATCTGTCCATGAATTTTATCCGATTGAGTATGTTTTATGAGTTAAAATTTGATTGTGTTGTTATAAATTGGGTGGATAGGGGTAGATGTCTTTATTTAATGAAGGGGTTGGTATTTGAATGACATGTATGTATGAGTAGTATATTTACAACCTTCTTTTTTTTAATAGTAATTTATATTAACTTGTACTTGTCCCCACCCTCCTAATAAATATCATGGTTAGGTGCACTTATGATAATAAGTGCACTCATCTCCTTTTTCCAACTACCATCCTCTCATTTCCTCTTTAAGTATGGTCTCGTATTATTTTCTACTTTGAGGACAACCCACTCTCCAAGCAACTTCTCTCTACGGCATTCGGTGAGCGCCTTACAACGTTCCTTCTTATTCATCCTTCATATCTTTTATTCATGTATTCTCTTTTTCTATACTACTAATGCATCTTCTCTCACAGTTATAGGATTTGATTCCTTTGAATTCCAGCACCTTCACGCCATTTGTTCATCAATTACCTCTTCTAAGGTGATGCATTTTCATCTTCTACTACTTTTATTGTTGTGAAATCAAGTATGAGCACTATTTTTTTTTGTCTTGACAGGATCGGAACTAGTTGAACATTTCATTATGTATGTTCTTTGATTATGTATATTCTGCCTTTTTTTAAAAATAAGAACATTTGCTTGGGTACTTGTACGTATTGAACATTTGCTTAGTTGTATATTTTGTGGACATTTTTTTATAAAATTGGAAATTTGCCTATGTATTTATTTAAATTCATTGGACACAACTTTCTTTAGAGATGACTGTATTCATTTGGTTTGTTTGTAATTTGAAGTGATACATATTCTCTCATCTAGAACTGTTTTGCAATGAAAAAAATTGTATGCAAAGGGATTTTTCAAATTAACTATGTGTTCTGAAATAGGTTGGAAACCAAAAAAAGTATGAACCATTTTAAAAATTTACCATGTTTTGCAAATCAATCCAGGAAGAAAAAGATAGGAAAGGAAAATGGTAGAGTAAAAAAGATGTTTGAATAAAAACAAAACAAATGTTTTTTCGCAATATAATTTTTTAAGCAAATTACACCACAAAAATGTAGCAATATGTTTTTAAGTATAGAAAATGTCACTAATCTATTTTGAGAAATTGTAGAAACATAATTTTTTATGTGAATAACATATATAATTTTTTTAACAATATAACGGGATGTTTTTTCATGTATGATAAAATGGATGGCCAATATCAAAATACTTTCAAAATTGATATCGTTATTTTCTAAACCAAAATAGAAATGAATTTTGGATTTGACAATTATTTTTCAATTAGAGCAACAAAAAGAAGTTTAATACAATAAATTGATGGATTTTTTGAATTAGAGCAACAAAGAAATTAATAATGTATGCTTTTTTGCAATAATGGTTACATTCGTAAATCAAATCATAAATCGAACCCTAAATCCATACACCAAATCCTATACCCTAAATCAAACCACAAACTATATTCTAAAACATATCGATTACCTTGGTCCAAATCCAAATTCTATATCTTAAACCAAACCACAAACCTTAAACTAAACCAAACCCCAAACCTTGATCCAAACCCCAAACTCTATACCCTAAACCAAACCACAAACCAAATTCCATCAACTAAACCCTAAATCAAACCATAAACCCTAAACTAAACCAAAGCCCAAACTTGGAACCAAACCCCAAATTCTATACCCTAAACCAAACCACAAACCAAATTCCATCAACTAAACCCTAAATCAAACCACAAACCCTAAACTAAACCAAAGCCCAAACTTGGAACCAAACCCCAAATTCTATACCCTAAACCAAACCACAAACCAAATTCCATCAACTAAACCCTAAATCAAACCACAAACCCTAAACTAAACCAAAGCCCAAACTTGGAACAAAACCCCAAATTCTATACCCTAAACCAAACCACAAACCAAATTCCATCAACTAAACCCTAAATCAAACCACAAACCCTAAACTAAACCAAAGCCCAAACTTGGAACCAAACCCCAAATTCTATACCCTAAACCAAACCACAAACCAAATTCCATCAACTAAACCCTAAATCAAACCACAAACCCTAAACTAAACCAAAGCCCAAACTTGGAACCAAACCCCAAATTCTATACCCTAAACCAAACCACAAACCAAATTCCATCAACTAAACCCTAAATCAAACCACAAACCCTAAACTAAACCAAAGCCCAAACTTGGAACCAAACCCCAAATTCTATACCCTAAACCAAACCACAAACCAAATTCCATCAACTAAACCCTAAATCAAACCACAAACCCTAAACTAAACCAAAGCCCAAACTTGGAACCAAACCCCAAATTCTATACCCTAAACCAAACCACAAACCAAATTCCATCAACTAAACCCTAAATCAAACCACAAACCCTAGGGTGAACCACAAAACTTAAAAATTATAGACACATAAGCACAAAACTTAAAAATTATAAACACAAAACTTAAAAACCAAACCATAAACCCTTCACATTAGTACTTAATTGACTGATTGTACCTTTATGTTAGGGTTATGGAGATATCAAAGTTTTATGTCTTCTTCGTTGGTCGTAACCCAGGAATTTACACTTCGTGGGTTGAATGCCACAAGTAGTAGGGTTCATTATTGGAATAGTCGTAAATAATATATCGGTCGTTTATCTTTCAGGGGCAAAAGTAAATTCTTTCCTATATTATGGACCCACGGGAACTAATTGCCATATTGGCAGCCTTCAACTCAACACAACATCAATTACTTTTGATCTTAGACATGTATATGAACGACCATAGGAGAATAGAACACCAATCACCCTTACTCAGGCATCACATTAGGCAACTAGCATTCTTCCGACTCATCCACGAGTCTGACTTATGTTGTCGTGAGAGTACAAGGATGGACAGAAGATGTTTCTCCATACTCTGTACCTTACTCAAGACTGCAGGCGGTTTAGTAAGTACAGAAATCATAGATGTAGAGGAAATGGTAGCCATGTTCCTGCACATCTTAGCCCACGACGTTAAGAATCGTGTAGTTCGTAGGCAATTTGCAAGGTCTGGTGAGACCGTTTCTAGGCATTTCAAATCTGTCCTTAACGCAGTTTTACGGCTACACGATGTACTACTAAAGAAACCAGAACCAATCACTAACATTTGTACGGATGAGAAATGGAAATGGTTTGAGGTACATATCACTTTTTCATTCACCGATTGTAATCATGATGTGGGGAGTTCTCCACGTAAATGAATATTCCTTTTATTGTGTGACCGCAGAATTGTCTAGGTGCATTAGATGGTACGTACATTAAGGTCAATGTCAGTGTCACTGATCGACCAAGGTATAGAACGAGGAAAGGTGACGTTGCAACCAATGTGCTTGCTGTGTGCGATACTATTGGAGACTTCGTCTTCGTCTTACCTGGTTGGGAAGGGTCCGTTGCTGATTCTCGAGTGCTTAGAGATGCAATATCACGAACGAACGGACTAAAAGTTCCAAAGGGTAAATGAGCACTTTCTTAGTTAACCTTCATAATACTAGACAATGGATTAAACGTTACACATTGTACAGGATATTATTATCTATGCGATGCTGGGTACCCTAATGCAGAGGGTTTTTTGGCACCGTATAGAGGTGAACGATACCATCTGTCTGAATGGCGTGGAGGAGGGAATGCACCGACTACTCCAAGGGAATTTTTTAACATGAAACATTCTTCTGCAAGGAATGTGATTGAGAGGGCATTCGGACTGCTAAAGGGTAGATGGGCCATTCTTCGAGGAAAATCATACTATCCGGTACAAGTCCAATGTCGAACTATCACGGCGTGTTGCATCCTTCACAACCTTATTAACCGAGAGATGAGAGAAAGTGAGATGAACGATGACTTAGATGAGGTTGACTCAAATTCAGCTACGATTGGGGAAGACCACATCAATTTCATCGAGACATCTAATGAATGGAGCCAGTGGAGAGATGATTTAGGCCAACAAATGTTTTCTGAATGGGAGTTACGTAATAATTAATTGGTTTTTTTTCTTCTTGTTTTGTTGTATTATGTCTTTTTCTTTTATGTTGTTGGATGTAATTGAACTAATTGTTGCTTTGGAATCACAATGTTGGACTAAAATTGTTACGTATTTTAATTAAACAAGCAAACAAACAATTGTCTTACGTGTTAACTAAATTCTATAATAATAAACGTATACATTTAGCAGAATGTCAGGTGCACCGAGAGCCCCCAAGCACTCATGGACGAAGCATGAAGATGCTAAGCTGGTGGAGTGCCTTCTATTCTTGGTCCAATCTGGCGGATGGAGATCAGACAATGGGACATTCCGCCCTGGGTACTTGATGCAATTGCAACGTATGATGAAGGAGAGGATACAAGACACTGAAATTCAATCAACCACCATCGATTGCAGGATTCGAAACTTAAAAAAACAATATCATGCGATTGCAGAGATGCTAGGGGCAGGTTGCAGTGGATTTGGTTGGAATGACGAATTTAAATGCGTGGAGGTGGAGAAAGAGATTTTCGACGGATGGGTGAAGGTAAGGTTTCATAGTCCCTTTATATATTACTGTTATGTGACATTGTATAACATATCGATTTATTTTTATACAGGGTCATCCGGCTGCAAAGGGGTTGCGCAACAAGCCGTTCCCCCATTTTGAGGATTTAGCCATTGTCTTTGGCAAAGATCGGGCTACAGGAGCAGCTGCAGAGACACCTACAGATATGGCATCGAATGTAGGAGAGCATATGGACGAAGATATTCACTTGGATGGCTCCCAGGAATACTATGTCCCAATTCCCTCAGTTTCAACCCAAAGAATGGACATGTCTCAAGATGATATGCATGGAACACCCACGAGTCGGAATAACGCAGTAGGTGCTTCAGCATCCAAGGGAACCAAGAGAAAGCGATCTCATTATCACTCTGAGATGGTTGATGTGGTACGAGATGCTATGGATGTCAATTCGTCCCACTTAAAGATGATTGCAGAGTGGCCCAAAGAGAAGCGTGCAGTGGAGGTCGGAGTACGCTCAGAAATTGTGGCCCACTTATATAATATCCCAGAGTTGGATAATCGGGCCAAAGCGCAGGTTATGAATATCCTCTTCCGTGATGTCCAAGCATCAGAGAGCTTCTTGTCTGTTCCTCCAGAGTTGCAACTGGAATACTGCCGGATCCTCATTGAGAAAAACGTCTGATCAACCCTTCTTCAGACAAACTATCTTATTTTAGTTTGAAGTATGTATGTAGTATCATATTCTTTTGTGCCATCCTGGTGGTGGCTCATGATTGACAATTCTCACTTGTAGAAAAACCTTTTTTTGTGTGTACCTAAGGAGATAGATATCATGTTGCAGTTGTACAACTCCAAACATGGAGTTTATGTAAGGAATGGTAACAATTCTTTTGTGCAACTCAAACTCCAAACTAGTCAAAGTATTGAACAAATTTTGTATTTAAATTTTGAAAAACTTAAATTTTAATATAACATTACTTGGGTAATCCAGAAAAATTGTTGAGAAAAAAACTGTCAGCCTAAACCCAGCATTCAGAACTCCATGTTATAATAATCTGCACCCCAAACACAGACTATTATAATCCAGACTAAAATAATCTGCACCCCAAACACAGACTATTATAACCTACAGACAATTATAACCCACAGACTATAATAACCCACAGACTATTATAACCAACTCAGTGCCCCAAACAGCCCAAGGGGCCGTTTGGGCCCCCGTTTTGGACGGGTATGAGTGGGCTATAATAGCCCACTCTGTGTTTGGGGCTAGGGTAAACATAACATGTGAGAAGGGTTATTATAACCCATTGTTTTGCTACAGTAGTTTTCATCGATTTTGGTGAATTGCTCTCCACGCGTACGACATGCCTTCATTCTACTCACCCTTTCGTTTTCCCTCTTTTGGTTACGCTGTCTTCATCCTTTGGTTTTTCTCTCTCGAAAACTCTCTGTGGGCAACATCTTCATGATCTGTGTTTATGAGTTTCGCTTCAGGTTTGCTACCGAACTCCTCTCTCCTCTCTCTTCCTCACATTTCTTTTCCCCTCAGATTCATCGATTTTGGAGGCTGAAACCATAGGCTTGAACGAAAATAGATCTGAGATTTTTTTTTCCAGATCTGAGATTTTTTTTTTCCAGATCTGAGATTTTTTTTCCAGATCTAAGATTTTTTTTTCTAGATCTACCATCTGCTGGTGTTCAATGATCTTCCGTCGGAGAGGGCGAAGGAGATCATGGCCATGGCCGGCAAGGGAATATTGTCCTCTTCCAGATCTGCCACCGCCACCGTCTCCGACACTGTAACAGAACTCGCCGCTCGCCATGGCACAACCTCAGACCAAAGTCTCCAGCGATTTGCCCATTGCAAGAAGAGCTTCTCTCCATCGATTCTTCGAGAAAAGAAAAGACAGGTAAGATTCAGACAAAAGAAATGAAAATCCATTTGAATTTCTTGAATCCGCTTCTTATATATATATATATATATATATATATATATATCAATGGAAGATCACTTACTTTTTTTTTCTTCTTTTTTGATTTGGGTTTATTCAGAGTTGTTGCAAGAGCGTCATACCAACTGAATTCACAGCAATATTCTGCTTCTTCTAAACCGCCTGACGAAAGGTACAGACTCGGCGAAAAGGAAAACCAACAATCTTCGAAAGGTACAGACTGCCTAATTTTACCTCTGTCATAACCTATCTCCTACCCTCCATCTTGTTCTTCGATTTTAATAAATTGAGTTTTTTTTTTTCTAGCTTGCTTTGCTATGTGAAGTCATTTTTTTTATGAAGCATCTCCTATCTCTGTCTATGTTGATTTTTGGTATTGTTTCCTGTTAGATTTGAACTTGATTTGTCTCCGATTGAGTACACTTTGTGAACAAAATTTGCTTTAGGTTGTGTTATGGACTCTAGTTCTTGGTTTCTGTTTTTCATGTTAATTTGTTGTCTTTGATGTTCATTCTGGGGTAACAATATTAAGTGAAATGCAAATTACGAATGATGAATATCCTATCTCTGAGGTCGGTCAATTCTTTCCTTTTTTTTGTCTTGTTTGTTCTACATCTGTCCATGAATTTTATCCGATTGAGTATGTTTTATGAGTTAAAATTTGATTGTGTTGTTATAAATTGGGTGGATAGGGGTAGATGTCTTTATTTAATGAAGGGGTTGGTATTTGAATGACATGTATGTATGAGTAGTATATTTACAACCTTCTTTTTTTTAATAGTAATTTATATTAACTTGTACTTGTCCCCACCCTCCTAATAAATATCATGGTTAGGTGCACTTATGATAATAAGTGCACTCATCTCCTTTTTCCAACTACCATCCTCTCATTTCCTCTTTAAGTATGGTCTCGTATTATTTTCTACTTTGAGGACAACCCACTCTCCAAGCAACTTCTCTCTACGGCATTCGGTGAGCGCCTTACAACGTTCCTTCTTATTCATCCTTCATATCTTTTATTCATGTATTCTCTTTTTCTATACTACTAATGCATCTTCTCTCACAGTTATAGGATTTGATTCCTTTGAATTCCAGCACCTTCACGCCATTTGTTCATCAATTACCTCTTCTAAGGTGATGCATTTTCATCTTCTACTACTTTTATTGTTGTGAAATCAAGTATGAGCACTATTTTTTTTTGTCTTGACAGGATCGGAACTAGTTGAACATTTCATTATGTATGTTCTTTGATTATGTATATTCTGCCTTTTTTTAAAAATAAGAACATTTGCTTGGGTACTTGTACGTATTGAACATTTGCTTAGTTGTATATTTTGTGGACATTTTTTTATAAAATTGGAAATTTGCCTATGTATTTATTTAAATTCATTGGACACAACTTTCTTTAGAGATGACTGTATTCATTTGGTTTGTTTGTAATTTGAAGTGATACATATTCTCTCATCTAGAACTGTTTTGCAATGAAAAAAATTGTATGCAAAGGGATTTTTCAAATTAACTATGTGTTCTGAAATAGGTTGGAAACCAAAAAAAGTATGAACCATTTTAAAAATTTACCATGTTTTGCAAATCAATCCAGGAAGAAAAAGATAGGAAAGGAAAATGGTAGAGTAAAAAAGATGTTTGAATAAAAACAAAACAAATGTTTTTTCGCAATATAATTTTTTAAGCAAATTACACCACAAAAATGTAGCAATATGTTTTTAAGTATAGAAAATGTCACTAATCTATTTTGAGAAATTGTAGAAACATAATTTTTTATGTGAATAACATATATAATTTTTTTAACAATATAACGGGATGTTTTTTCATGTATGATAAAATGGATGGCCAATATCAAAATACTTTCAAAATTGATATCGTTATTTTCTAAACCAAAATAGAAATGAATTTTGGATTTGACAATTATTTTTCAATTAGAGCAACAAAAAGAAGTTTAATACAATAAATTGATGGATTTTTTGAATTAGAGCAACAAAGAAATTAATAATGTATGCTTTTTTGCAATAATGGTTACATTCGTAAATCAAATCATAAATCGAACCCTAAATCCATACACCAAATCCTATACCCTAAATCAAACCACAAACTATATTCTAAAACATATCGATTACCTTGGTCCAAATCCAAATTCTATATCTTAAACCAAACCACAAACCTTAAACTAAACCAAACCCCAAACCTTGATCCAAACCCCAAACTCTATACCCTAAACCAAACCACAAACCAAATTCCATCAACTAAACCCTAAATCAAACCATAAACCCTAAACTAAACCAAAGCCCAAACTTGGAACCAAACCCCAAATTCTATACCCTAAACCAAACCACAAACCAAATTCCATCAACTAAACCCTAAATCAAACCACAAACCCTAAACTAAACCAAAGCCCAAACTTGGAACCAAACCCCAAATTCTATACCCTAAACCAAACCACAAACCAAATTCCATCAACTAAACCCTAAATCAAACCACAAACCCTAAACTAAACCAAAGCCCAAACTTGGAACAAAACCCCAAATTCTATACCCTAAACCAAACCACAAACCAAATTCCATCAACTAAACCCTAAATCAAACCACAAACCCTAAACTAAACCAAAGCCCAAACTTGGAACCAAACCCCAAATTCTATACCCTAAACCAAACCACAAACCAAATTCCATCAACTAAACCCTAAATCAAACCACAAACCCTAAACTAAACCAAAGCCCAAACTTGGAACCAAACCCCAAATTCTATACCCTAAACCAAACCACAAACCAAATTCCATCAACTAAACCCTAAATCAAACCACAAACCCTAAACTAAACCAAAGCCCAAACTTGGAACCAAACCCCAAATTCTATACCCTAAACCAAACCACAAACCAAATTCCATCAACTAAACCCTAAATCAAACCACAAACCCTAAACTAAACCAAAGCCCAAACTTGGAACCAAACCCCAAATTCTATACCCTAAACCAAACCACAAACCAAATTCCATCAACTAAACCCTAAATCAAACCACAAACCCTAGGGTGAACCACAAAACTTAAAAATTATAGACACATAAGCACAAAACTTAAAAATTATAAACACAAAACTTAAAAACCAAACCATAAACCCTTCACATTAGTACTTAATTGACTGATTGTACCTTTATGTTAGGGTTATGGAGATATCAAAGTTTTATGTCTTCTTCGTTGGTCGTAACCCAGGAATTTACACTTCGTGGGTTGAATGCCACAAGTAGTAGGGTTCATTATTGGAATAGTCGTAAATAATATATCGGTCGTTTATCTTTCAGGGGCAAAAGTAAATTCTTTCCTATATTATGGACCCACGGGAACTAATTGCCATATTGGCAGCCTTCAACTCAACACAACATCAATTACTTTTGATCTTAGACATGTATATGAACGACCATAGGAGAATAGAACACCAATCACCCTTACTCAGGCATCACATTAGGCAACTAGCATTCTTCCGACTCATCCACGAGTCTGACTTATGTTGTCGTGAGAGTACAAGGATGGACAGAAGATGTTTCTCCATACTCTGTACCTTACTCAAGACTGCAGGCGGTTTAGTAAGTACAGAAATCATAGATGTAGAGGAAATGGTAGCCATGTTCCTGCACATCTTAGCCCACGACGTTAAGAATCGTGTAGTTCGTAGGCAATTTGCAAGGTCTGGTGAGACCGTTTCTAGGCATTTCAAATCTGTCCTTAACGCAGTTTTACGGCTACACGATGTACTACTAAAGAAACCAGAACCAATCACTAACATTTGTACGGATGAGAAATGGAAATGGTTTGAGGTACATATCACTTTTTCATTCACCGATTGTAATCATGATGTGGGGAGTTCTCCACGTAAATGAATATTCCTTTTATTGTGTGACCGCAGAATTGTCTAGGTGCATTAGATGGTACGTACATTAAGGTCAATGTCAGTGTCACTGATCGACCAAGGTATAGAACGAGGAAAGGTGACGTTGCAACCAATGTGCTTGCTGTGTGCGATACTATTGGAGACTTCGTCTTCGTCTTACCTGGTTGGGAAGGGTCCGTTGCTGATTCTCGAGTGCTTAGAGATGCAATATCACGAACGAACGGACTAAAAGTTCCAAAGGGTAAATGAGCACTTTCTTAGTTAACCTTCATAATACTAGACAATGGATTAAACGTTACACATTGTACAGGATATTATTATCTATGCGATGCTGGGTACCCTAATGCAGAGGGTTTTTTGGCACCGTATAGAGGTGAACGATACCATCTGTCTGAATGGCGTGGAGGAGGGAATGCACCGACTACTCCAAGGGAATTTTTTAACATGAAACATTCTTCTGCAAGGAATGTGATTGAGAGGGCATTCGGACTGCTAAAGGGTAGATGGGCCATTCTTCGAGGAAAATCATACTATCCGGTACAAGTCCAATGTCGAACTATCACGGCGTGTTGCATCCTTCACAACCTTATTAACCGAGAGATGAGAGAAAGTGAGATGAACGATGACTTAGATGAGGTTGACTCAAATTCAGCTACGATTGGGGAAGACCACATCAATTTCATCGAGACATCTAATGAATGGAGCCAGTGGAGAGATGATTTAGGCCAACAAATGTTTTCTGAATGGGAGTTACGTAATAATTAATTGGTTTTTTTTCTTCTTGTTTTGTTGTATTATGTCTTTTTCTTTTATGTTGTTGGATGTAATTGAACTAATTGTTGCTTTGGAATCACAATGTTGGACTAAAATTGTTACGTATTTTAATTAAACAAGCAAACAAACAATTGTCTTACGTGTTAACTAAATTCTATAATAATAAACGTATACATTTAGCAGAATGTCAGGTGCACCGAGAGCCCCCAAGCACTCATGGACGAAGCATGAAGATGCTAAGCTGGTGGAGTGCCTTCTATTCTTGGTCCAATCTGGCGGATGGAGATCAGACAATGGGACATTCCGCCCTGGGTACTTGATGCAATTGCAACGTATGATGAAGGAGAGGATACAAGACACTGAAATTCAATCAACCACCATCGATTGCAGGATTCGAAACTTAAAAAAACAATATCATGCGATTGCAGAGATGCTAGGGGCAGGTTGCAGTGGATTTGGTTGGAATGACGAATTTAAATGCGTGGAGGTGGAGAAAGAGATTTTCGACGGATGGGTGAAGGTAAGGTTTCATAGTCCCTTTATATATTACTGTTATGTGACATTGTATAACATATCGATTTATTTTTATACAGGGTCATCCGGCTGCAAAGGGGTTGCGCAACAAGCCGTTCCCCCATTTTGAGGATTTAGCCATTGTCTTTGGCAAAGATCGGGCTACAGGAGCAGCTGCAGAGACACCTACAGATATGGCATCGAATGTAGGAGAGCATATGGACGAAGATATTCACTTGGATGGCTCCCAGGAATACTATGTCCCAATTCCCTCAGTTTCAACCCAAAGAATGGACATGTCTCAAGATGATATGCATGGAACACCCACGAGTCGGAATAACGCAGTAGGTGCTTCAGCATCCAAGGGAACCAAGAGAAAGCGATCTCATTATCACTCTGAGATGGTTGATGTGGTACGAGATGCTATGGATGTCAATTCGTCCCACTTAAAGATGATTGCAGAGTGGCCCAAAGAGAAGCGTGCAGTGGAGGTCGGAGTACGCTCAGAAATTGTGGCCCACTTATATAATATCCCAGAGTTGGATAATCGGGCCAAAGCGCAGGTTATGAATATCCTCTTCCGTGATGTCCAAGCATCAGAGAGCTTCTTGTCTGTTCCTCCAGAGTTGCAACTGGAATACTGCCGGATCCTCATTGAGAAAAACGTCTGATCAACCCTTCTTCAGACAAACTATCTTATTTTAGTTTGAAGTATGTATGTAGTATCATATTCTTTTGTGCCATCCTGGTGGTGGCTCATGATTGACAATTCTCACTTGTAGAAAAACCTTTTTTTGTGTGTACCTAAGGAGATAGATATCATGTTGCAGTTGTACAACTCCAAACATGGAGTTTATGTAAGGAATGGTAACAATTCTTTTGTGCAACTCAAACTCCAAACTAGTCAAAGTATTGAACAAATTTTGTATTTAAATTTTGAAAAACTTAAATTTTAATATAACATTACTTGGGTAATCCAGAAAAATTGTTGAGAAAAAAACTGTCAGCCTAAACCCAGCATTCAGAACTCCATGTTATAATAATCTGCACCCCAAACACAGACTATTATAATCCAGACTAAAATAATCTGCACCCCAAACACAGACTATTATAACCTACAGACAATTATAACCCACAGACTATAATAACCCACAGACTATAATAACCCACAGACTATTATAACCAACTCAGTGCCCCAAACAACCCCTAAGTTGTGCATATGTTGATTGGAGAAGAGACATAGATGAGAAATATACACTTTGCAATATATGTTTTTACTCAACAATGATGCAATATCATAATGTATTAAGAAACAAGCTCATACAAATTTATACACATTAATACAAGTTGAATTATATTGTAGCATTCTGGTAGAGATACGTGTCTTTTTTTTTTAAAAAAATTTAAAAATATCACAGCATATGCCCTTTGAATGAGCAATTTTAGCCAATCTCCAATTGTCATGTCGTCATTATGCCAGATTAATGGTAAAATTACAAATAATTAAATTTGGGGCCAATTATAAGTTGACATATGTTCCAAATTTAATTTGATGACAAAAATTGACAAATCCTAAAATTGAAAGGCCACATGTCTTCATTATGACAATTTGACCCAATAATTAAACATAATTTGGTCAAATTGGGTTATATGGAATTTGGGTCAAAGTTAAATAAAACTCAAATCCAATTGACTAGGCCCAAATTTAATTCGAAAGCTCTATAAATAGAAGAGCTTTCCTTCATTTGAAGGGTTCAGAAATTTAATTCTCTAGATAACTTATAGCAAAGTTTTTAAGTGTTGAACACTCCCTGAAGTCCCTAGGTGTTAAAAACTCCTTGAAGTCCTTAGATGCTGAACATTCCTTGAAGACTTAAAGACTCTAAAGATTTATTAAAGTTTCAACCTTGAGAACAAGCGCTCTAACCTTCGAGTGAAACACGCATACAAGAGAGAAAATTCGGTGAGAAAATTATCTCTTAAAGATTGAAGACTTTCTAAAAAAACTAAAGCTTCAAAAACTAAAGGCGCTTTGAAGATCAGAAGACTTTGAAGACTAAAATATCTTTGAAGATCTGAAGACTTTGAAGACAAGTTGAAGACATACCTGCGTACAAGACTTCAAGACTTTGATCAATTCTTCAAGACGATCAACAAGCCAAGGGTCGATCCAACGATCAACAAGCCAAAAGGTCGATTTGATCAACAAGCCAAAAGTGAAGGGAATAATCGAATTAAACCCACAACGAAAGCATTGGAATTGATTTTGATTTTATTTTAGAGCTAATATAAACTTAAGGATAAACATAAACCATACCTTGAAAATAATATGGAAAATATTTTGGCAGGTCTTTTTCTCCTTGTACTCCAACTCTAATGAGGTTGAACTCTAAGACTTGCACAAAGTCTTCCTTGCTATGATTCAAACAAATGACCAAAGAGGTTTGTGGGAATCTTCTTGAAAATAGAGAGGGAATAAGAGGAGAATTTCAAGAGTTTTTTTTCTCTTGTGAAGAATACACACAATGACTCGTTCCTAGGGTCCTATTTATAGTGGCCTAGAGAAAATAATTAAATAATATATTTTAATATCTAATATATTAAAATATATTTATCGAACCAATTTGAATCTTATTCAAATCTTTTTAAATTCTCCTACGACTTCTATTTACTAATTTGAATCTAATTCATATTTAATAAATATCTTTTCTTTAATATATCTTAATACATTAATAATTTATTTGATATTTAATGTATCATATACATTAAATATGTTTTCTCTCATTTAATATAGCAAATATATTAAATTTTAATTTGGACATTTCAAAATTTTCTCTCAACGAGAAATTGATAACTATTTGTTCATATGAGCTAGCAAAGAGACCTTATAGACCTACAGATTATATAAGCTCAAATGATACAAATTTAATTAATTAAACTATTTAATTAATCAATTTTCATTTATTAACTCTAGGGTCACTCCACTATAGACCTCGAGTTGTACTCTTATGCATTGTAGGACAAGTTGTGTCTATGGATATAATCACTATATGCAAGTCGATTGTAACGCCCGGCTTATTCAGGGGCGTTAATTTCGAATTTTGGAATAATTTTCATTAGGTAATTTGAATTTTGAGGTTAATTTGGAATTTGGAATAGAAAATGGGCATATTTGGAAATGAAAAGTTTGGTTAAGGGCATTTTAGTAATTTTTCTTAAAAAAAAATATGAATCTTCCTCTCATTCTTATCTTCATCTTCATCTTCTCCTTCAATTTTTCTCTCCCTCTCCTCCCGAAAGTCCCTCCCTCCCGATTTTCTCCATCTCTCTGTCGTGCTCTCTCTCTCCGTTCGGTTTCTCTTTTCCTCCCTCCTCGTCGTTCAGCGATCAGCTCCGCTGATGGTCGTACAAATACATTTCCGCAAGCGCAATGGTCAAGTAATATAAAACGGTATTCCTACCGAGTATCGAATCCACAGAGATTGGCTTTTAATTCAATTAATTACCACGAATACTTTCACTTAACTTTTTTTAGAGAATCAAAATCAAGAGAAGATAAACTAACTAACAAAAGAAAATAAAAAAACAGAAAAATAAATGGGAGACACAAACTAGAGGGATAACTTGGGAAAGGATCAATTACTAAGTTAACAGACAACTATAACCCAATGGACAGTGAACTCATAAGTCTAGAAGCTCTAAAGACGTGGAATCTCCTCTCGGTCTCCTCCACTTTCAATGTACCAATTAACTAACCTAGGTCTCCCTAGCGCTAGCTAACTCATACAAGGCGTTAAGACTCTTCATTACGAACTTCTAATGTTTATTTATTAATTCCAACTGTCACTCCGGTAAATAAACACTAGTTATGCAATTGGGTTATTGTCTAAGTTTCTCTCCTTCGAGTTTCCACTTAGAAAACTAATCGATTAACCAATGCCCAACTAATTAACCTTCATCACCAACTACAATTAATTAGCTATTAATCTCGCTGTCACTCGAGTAGTTAATTAATTGCGCATTAAGCTAAACTAAGTATCCTCTCTCGAGCTCAACTTAGATATATCTCAATTAATTAGAGAAACAATGGTTAAAGGCATTAAGAAACAATTGCATAAATGATTCAAAGCCCTAAAAGCAATAAACATCTATTACTTAAGAAATCAATTCAAAGTTTCCACAATCAAGCATAAAACAGTGTTTAACAACAAAACCCAAGTAAGTAGAGATTAAATCATACAAAATCACTCAATACAACCCAAAAATCTCTACTTTACAGCCACAAAGTTAACTAAAAATGAAAGGAAAATGGAAGAAATTGCAAACAAATGGAGATCTTGAGTTTATGAGGTGTTATCCCAAGAATCCAAGCTCCAAATCTTCAATGTTGCTTCAATCCTTTCACAAATGCTCCCAAATCCTCTCAAAATAGCTTGGAGTTGAGTTTAGGGCATAAACCCTCGGTTTGGCCTCCCAAAATCGAAGAGAATAAGTGGTATTTATAGCAGAGGTTGAAACAGATCTAAAAAAATCACGTTCTGGTGTATTCGTAGCGCCTAGGCGCCCAAAACAGTGCCTAGGCGCTGTGCCTCTGTTTTCTGCTTTTGTCTCGGGCGCCTGGACGCCAAGGCGCCGAGATTTTTTTTTTTTTTTTTTTTAAGCTTTCAGCTTGAAAGTCTTAAACTTGGAGTTTCAAAATAAAAACTTTCTTGCCTAACATTTTATTAATTTTCTCTTCTCTCCTTGAATCTTCAATAAAGCTCTAAAAGACTCCAATATCCATCAAAGTAATCTCGAACACTTGATTTTGCTTCGTTAGCTCAGTTTCTACAAAATCAAGAGAAATATACTTCAAAGTCCACTAATTCAATACAAAACTAGCCAATAATTGGGCATAAATATAGTACTAAATTAATGCTATCATCCGTCGGCACTGTTGTAGCTTCATTTTTTTTTCGCACGCCAATCGCAGCCCAGACGTCAGTCGCTCGCCCTGCTGCAGCTCCGTCTGCAACCCAGCCACTGCACGCCTGTTCTCGATTGTCGGTGAAGCCACGCCGCAAGTCGCTCGCCGCCGCCCCGTATGCACTCATCCAGCGCCGCCCAGCTCCGGCTACTTTCTTCCTCATTCTCTTCCTCTCGTTTCTATACAGATAGCAGCAGGAGTGGTGTTTTGGGGATGTTTCCGATAAGTTCGGTGCTCGTACAGTCATATACGACCTCAATTTGGAGTGGGTAAGCATTTCGATGTTGATTTCAAGCTAATGGTTGGCTATGCATGTGATTTGAAGATTACCCATGAAGTTTTTGTTTTAATTTTAGATTACCATGATAATTGGGTCTCGAATTCATGAAATTAACTCTTTCGGAGTTTGAATTTAGAGGCGATTTGAGTTCGACTAAGGTTGGAAGAATTTATAATTGAGGAAATTAACGAGGTGAGATTTCACCACTTATTTTGGAGGAAAAATATGGAGTCATATGAGCTGATTTGGTTATTAAATGACTATTTAAAATGACCCCTTGGTTATAGGATTCAATTATCGGACATCCATCGCGTTTAAAGGCCGTTTTGGGCGAGATTGCATTGATTCGAGCTGCTGTCCAGTAATTTCCAGCACTGATTTGATGTAAGTTTTTCATGGGTATCGAATTTTCCATCTCCATTAAGGCTAAGTGTGAGTTGAGTTTTAGTTGGCTAAATTTTAGGACATTTTTCTTGGAGTTTAAGGGCTGTTGTGGTATTTTAAATTTTAACCATAACGTGTAGGACTTTGTTGGCGATTCAAGATTGAGCATTCGAGTTTAGGCTACCTTGAATCTTGAAGTTATTTATGTAAGTAGTTATTTGGATTTTAAGCCCCTTTAAGTTCCTAAATGTTTTGGATTTATGTTTGATAATTTGTGAATTGTGAAAATATGTTTGGAAACCGTGTTTAGGAAGCATGTAATGGTTAATGGATATGTTCAAAGGTAGTTTTGAGCTAAAACGGCATAAGTTGTGGTTATAATGAAAATTAAGGCTTAAAGTTACGACTTTATTATGTTAGCTTATGCAATACTTTAAGAATTTCCCAAAGTTAAATTTGGATGAGTTTGAGCACGTTTGTGGAAAATTGTGAACAATCATGCTTGCCTAAATATAAGTATGTAAAAGATGTCGTGGTTGGTTAAATTAATATGAGAACTATCGTGTTGGGCTTAAGGTTGCCTGAATTTGTTGCTATTCTCATTAAGGGATTCAAAGTTACAAATAAATGGATGAAAATGTGCCTGAGGTTATGAATGAATTTGATTATAGTTTTTCCCTATAAGCATTTGTATGGACAGTTGTGTTAAACTAAATATTTGTAAGCGTTTGGGCTTTCTGAGATGTTGGTTAGCTGTGGAATGCAGAATACTTGAACTTTAGATTTAATGGTTGGCCGGGTTCAATGTTTTTGGCTTTGGGCTTGGTTAAGGGCTGAAGTAGAGCACCTTAATCTGATGTGTTCGAATGTGAATGGAAGGGCGTTGGTTGTTTTGAGATCTAGCATAGTTAGAGGATTTAATTCTGGACTAAATGATTGAAGGACTTTATGTCAATGACATATGTATGGGCTATGGCTACGAGTAGTTCTTGTTTAGAAGTACCATTGAACTAGGGTAAGTTCTTACTTGAAATTCGTGTTTGTGGTCTATGGTGGAAGGTCACCATGAGGCGATTATGGTTGTTTATTCAGTTGTGGGCCTGTGTCATATGCCACTAGTGATTTCCTAAAAGGAAGATAAATGGATTTCCATGGTGCTGGCCTAGAAAGTGAGTAGTATTTTGGAATGTCCCGTTAGGATTTGAGTCTCGCCTATATATATGAGGCGCAAGGTGCTATAAATGTATAGAAAGATTTGAGGGATTGCTTTCCCTCTTTGCTTGGGCGAATTAGGGGGCGATTTTTCCCATTGAACGTGCTTGTGAACTTCGGGTCAGGTTGTGAAAGAGGTTTGGGAATGATGAATGATTTTTGGTATGGTGAATGACCCGAGAGGTTCCAAAATTGTTGTGAAAGTACCAAGGCCCGTTAGATTGGTGCTACCTACCCTAATTTTGTCGTTTCGTGCGAGTTTGTAAGCCTAGAACGTATGTGATGTGAAGAGCATAAGGAATGCGTTTCCTTTTGCCGTGTGCTAACTTAGAGATGATTCTTCAGTATGTTGAGCGTAGGGAATGTGTTTCCTAGCGCCCGTGTGCTAGCTTAGGGGTGTTTTCCCCATTATGTTGAGCGTAGGGAATGCGTTCCCTAGCGCCTGTGTGCTAGCCTAGGGGGTGATTTATCTATTGAGATGAGTGTGAGGGTTATAGACCTTCACAGGTTTGGGTTCTAGGTTACAGGACTCGCAGGTATGACACGAAGTTAGGGTTAGGGAGTGGTGAATGTTGTGGAAGGTTAAATGGACTTTTAGAATAACAGAATAAAGTATTTGAAATCTAAGCACGAGTCTGAGTAAGAGCAGTTTTTTTCTTGGTATGGTTTCTTTAAAAGTTGGACCCTTAAGTGGGCTACTTATTGAGTGTGTTTATTGATCGGTGGTCACGCAAGCGCACGCGATCGAAGTAATATAAAATGGTATCTGAGTACCAAGTATCGAATCCCACAGGGAACGGAGTAACAAAAATATTGTAAAGCAAAAGTGTAAGGAAAATTGCAAATGGAAAACTAAAATGCAAAAATGATGTTGGGTTGGTGTGTTGGTGAGAAACAAAAATTGCATACTCTAATTGCAGAATCTAAAATGACAATAATTAAAAGAACAGAAATTGCAGAATTAAATTGCAGAATCTAAATTGGCAAGATTGGATAGCAAATTAGATAAACTTAGAAAATGAAATGATAAAGGATGGGGCTCAAGAATGTCATTGCCCTAAGTTGTAATTGCAAGCCAAAATTGCAATTCCAACCTACTCCACACTCAATTGTAAACCAAAAATTGCATCTCCTATTCGCCTTGAATTTAGGTTGTTAGGAGGCTAAGTGAGAGACCAATATGTCTATAGTCCCTCTATCTTAGATAATTTGGCTCACAATTTTATGGGCTTTGGAGTCCTTAATCCCTATGTCTAGGGTAAGGATTGGCTTATGTATAAGCTCTTTTTCTCCATCACTTGTGTGAAATCCGCTTATCACTAACCCTATCGGTATTAGATCTAAGCTTGAGTTGATACCCTAGTTGATCAATCTAGGATCTCAACGGAATTTTAATCAACACAAGCAAACAATTGAGATGTAGGCTTGGTTTTATTGAAATTTTGGCTACAATTACTTCTTAGGAAATTCACATCCTTGAACCCCCTAAGAAGTTTTAGCTCATATTAACGATAAAAATATTAAAACTAATTCTAGAGGAAAAATTCATACTAAAAGATTGTGTAAATTGAATACTTAAACAACAATTTGTAATGGTATTTTTCGGCAACTACAGGAATTCAAGCAAGGATGTTTAATGGAAATTAAGCCAAAACATCAAGGGCAACTAAGTAAATTTTTAATCTCCTTCCTTCTGCCCTTTTATTCCAAATGAGTTAATAACATGCAAATGAAACTTGCACTTTTATAAAACAGTAACCCAACTTAGCTAAAAACAGAGATAAGACGATGAAATTTCCATGGCTCCTCACTCACCTCCAATCGACTAAATCTTCTCGCTATTCCTAGGAGATGATTAATCTTAACAATTCAAGTACCACTTAAATTGGATTGGAACACTGGAGTATAAATCGAAATTAAATTACTTGCTACAACAATACAAAAATTGGACAAGGAAACCTACTGAAGCTCATCAATTCGGAACGAAATTGAACAAAAACTTGAAATACAAGAAGAAATCAAACTAATTTCAAGGCTATGTTGCCAGCAACCTTTTGTAATGTAAGAAAACTCAAAGAAAATGAAAGATGGAAGCTAGACTCCTCGGCAAAACAAACTTCCAGAATTTTTCGGAAAAACAGAGCATTATCATTGAAATACACCCACGAATCAACTTGACTTAAACTCAAACTTAAATCCAAAATACATCAAATGAGAATAGAAATAGTTCAACCAATGCTTATGTAATACAAACTGAAGAAAAACAAAGATGGACTTGAATATTTTGGCCAAAAACAGCAGAAAATACGAAAAACAGAGGTTTGACGAACTCCGAAAACCCACGAACTTAATCCTTGAAATCGATCGAGGAAATCAGAGATTCTCCTTCGAGCTTCTTCCCCCCTCTTTTGTAGATCTTCTTAGGGTTCAAATATGCCAAAAATCACGCTCCAATCCCATGATTCGTGCGGAAATTGTTCTTCCCATATATGGGTTTCGTCATTCACGCGGATATGAAATTTCCATATATTCTCTGCCCAGGATTGCCAAATCGGGTTTAGCAATCTGATTTAGCAATTTCCCGAATTTCTACAAAAAGAATCAAATTACTTAGAATTTTCTTCCAATTGCTATCACATTCAATTCTTCCTTAATTTCAAACAATCTTCCACTATTTTCAATTAATCTTAGGACAAACAAGAATTTTTCGAGCACTTGGGACTTAAATAAGCCTTAATTCTAAGGCTTATCATTTATACTCATCCTTGCTACTTTGTTTGTTTTGCAGTTGATGCATATTGAGGAGGTGAGTGACGGAGGAGATGGCTTGACGAGACTATGAAGACTCCACCAAATTTCTTTTTCCTGTTTTAGTTTTTAGTTTTATTTCCTTGTTCCTTGATGTGTGTTTGGTTTGTAAATCCTAAATATTCTTTAGTTTCGTGTGTTTGGTTAGAAGCTCTTAGGTCTGGTTGTTTGTTTATTGAGCTCAGCACTATGTATCGTAGTTTGGTGGGTGCTGAGTCTATTTCCTGAAATATAGAAGTGCTCATGTCTTTTCCAGGTCTTTGAAAATTTTGGTTTTCTCCTAGTTATGCCGTCATGCTGCCGAAATTTCGGGCATGAGTGAGGTAACTAGGTCGTGCTTCCGCATTTAGAGAGTCGTAAGAATTCGGGTCGTAACATCGATCCTTCACGAGTTATTCGTAATTATAGTTGGGTAAAAAGTTTGTTTTACCCATGTAATTACATCTTGCACCTTAAGTACAACTGATCCTCTAATGAATAATTTGTTTATGATCCAACAATTAACTAAGTCCCTCTCGGGCCAGTGAAAGGGTGGAGCCCTATTGTTTAAGTCCCGAAATTAGCACTTAAGGGAACTACTCATCTACTTACCCTATAAGGAAAAGAGTGAATTCCAAATGGTAGGCATATTGAATTGACTACAAAAGCCACTCTCACCCATGCAAATCAAAGGACAAGCCCTCACAAGCAGGAGTTCATAGCTCACCCAAGATTAAGATCGAGTCACATATGATCATCCTGATAAAATATTAATTTTCTCAATTAACGGATTTATAAAAAGAGAGTAAATATTTCATGGTATAGTCTTATACAAACTCATTGTATAAGATACCCCACTCACATGTCTCCACATGAACAATTTGGATCAAATCATTTGTAACTAATTACAAAGTGGGTCGTATCAATAGTGTTACCAAGATAAGGCACCCCAACCTTATCCATATACTATATATGACTCTTTAGGTTATTTCTTGAACATAATCCTCCCATATGTCAACCACATAATGTTCAAGATTATACTAATAACCTTAGATTTTTCATATAATGGATAATATTATATTACAAATAAATTAATTTAAATAATTATTAATTATTAAATAAATAATTAATTACGAGGTTTTAAGGGATAAATCCCAACAAAAAGGTCGATCCTCCAAGCAAATCAAAATAAGTCAAGGGTTGATCCAACAAGTCGGAAGACCGATTGGAAAAGACCAAAGTGCTAGAACCCTCAAGATATTTGTACATTTGAGAGAAAGAATCAGATGACTAAATTAGAGATTGTACTCCACTACTTCAAATTAATACAGAATATAAATTCATTTACACGTGTCTTATTTCTTTATTGAAAGCCCGTGTTGTTAATTTAATAGAATGTGGATAAATGTTTGAAGCTACCTTTTATAACATATAGGTGTTGGATTTTCCAAGGCATTTAGATTTTTTGTTAAATAATAAATGAAAAGGTAAGGGCAAGAATAAACGGCTTTTCAGGTAAAGTTTATGGAATAAATTATAAAATTTAAGTTGTAGATTTCTAAAATATAACCTTTGAAATTTTCTATCAATTATTATTATCATTATTTTTATCTTGGACGTGGAAACTTTCCTTTATAGCAAATGTGATGGGGGAAGAATAAATATGTTAGATTATTTTTATTTAGTTAAGTAATTAGTTTAGGTTTGATCCCTCGCTCTGTAATTATTGAACTAAAAAAATATAATTAATTAGGGAATGTTTTTAATATTAGTGAAATTAAGAAAAAAAAAAGAGTATTTAGAGAGCATTTCGCATGCAAGTTTGACATCTTAAATTTAGAAATGTTAAACCTGGAAGTTAAATTGTGAGAGGTTAGGTAACCTATAGGTTTAGGAAAATGTGTTTGGGTTGAAGTCGTGTTTGGAGTGTAGGCCTTGCAGATTTAGAAATCTTAGGTTTGGAAAATACTTATTAGATTTAATTAATTATTAGATTTTAGATTAGTTTAAATTTTTAAAAATATAAAATATTTTTATTATTGTTCAAGTATAACTAAATTCAAAATTAAAAAGCCCTTTCTTATTTTTAAAATGACTATATATTGACTAAATTTAAATGGAATATAATATCATACCCCTTTTTTTTTAAATCTTGAATATAGGACTAATTTTTAAATTAAATACATTTTTAATATCGTTAATTTAAAATTAAATATATTATTTAATTTACTAATTTTATTTCGATTACTTTTCCAAATTTTTAAAAGGAATATCTATTTCCATCAATTTTAAAATTGAGTTTTGACTAAAATTAGAATATTTTTTGAAATCTATTTTTAGCATAATTTGAGACTTGAATTTTACTAATTAAACCAACAAATGAACTCTAATTTGTTATTCATTATTTTAAATAACTAAGTTAAAAATAAATGCATTGATTTAGAGGGTTGATCCTAATGTAAATTAGTTCAAATTTAATTATTTGTCTCATATAGTTCAACTCAACAAATGAAAAAAAAAATGCTAATTTTATTTTTTTTGTAACAAGTAGAAAATGAAGAAAATAAATATTTTTTTAATATGACTAATTAAAAATTAAAAATTATTTAGTTATTTTACTAAGTCTCAAAATAAAATATTATATACTTTTGTTACTTTAACTAATTTAAAAATCATTTTTTTTTACTTTAAAATGCTAACTTAAAATTAAATAATATTTTTTATTTCAATATTAGTAAGTTAAAAATAAACTAATATTTTAATCTTAAAATCAGGTGTTGAAACTTATATATTTTTAGCAAAATTACACTTCCAATGCCTAAAGTTTAAATTTAATTTTCCAACAACAATTGAGAATGGTGTGTTATATTAAATTAACAAAAAACATAATAATAAGGAGGAGGAGGAGGAAAGAGAGAAAAAGTAGCTAAAAAGAAGGAAAAGAACAAGAATATTTAAATAGATAAACTAATAATAATAATAATTAAAAAAAAACCCAGAAGAAGAAAATGGAAGAGAGAGAAAGGGTGAAAAAAAAAAACCATGGATTGAATAATAGTAAATACTTTTCAACTCATGAGAGTGGGGGTTTGGGCTTATATAGGAGCCTAACTGATCACTGTAAGGGTTTCTTTAAATTTTGGGGAGTTGCTTATATGTTTGGAATGGATTTTCCAATCATTATTCTTTGCATAAAAAGAGTATATTTAAACTTATAAACTAAAATTAGCAGCGAACATGAGCATAGATTAGCGATCTTTGAAGTTGAAAGTTCAAATCTCCACCTTCCACATTATTGTACTAGAAAGAAAAAAAGAACCATCAAATTTGGAGTCCTTTTTTCCTCTTTTAACTTCACATATACCACCACACATTTTCCTCAACAGCTGACATACATGCAATTAATCTATTCCTCAACGTTATCCATGTTCACTACGCTACAAGAGGTCAATTATTGGTCATATAAAATTTATTAAAACAACCCTTGAAAAATGAAGTTAAACAAAAAGCAAAAAAAATAAATGATCAGAAAGGAAGTCATTATGAGTGAGTAGCGCTCCATGGCTTGGAAATGGAACAAGTTTAGTTCAGTTGTGATCTGCAATCTCCTTGCTTTGCCCCCACAAAACACTGTAAAGGTTCAGAACGAACAGTATGACACCTATTATACTGTCAAACACAACAACAACGAAAAAACATCATATGAAAAAAAGTGTTTTGTATGTAAATAAAATAGTATATATATACTCGTTCAACAAAAAAAAAAAAAAAACAAAGATTATAAATACCCTGATATCTAGGGATAAAATTGTTTAGGTTATTGGTAATTTAACAAAAGGCTTGCTTAATTAATAATTAAAAAAAAAAACATAACTTCCAAATAGTCCTAAAAATCTATTTTATTTGTTTTTTTTTCTACAAATTATTGTATTCTTAATTCTTTACCTCCCCAAGCTTACTCGATCATTTAAAAGAAATTGTGAACCAATTAGCGTAACAACGAGATTCAAGGGCGTGGTAACAGCTTGGAAAACTGGACCCTTCCTCTTGATGACCCAACATGATAGATAGTTTCCAGTGCAAACCCCAATAATTCCCTGCAGCAAGTTGTGGCATTACAATATGGTACAGAAAAATAGTATTAGCTCAGCATTATGAAGTTCGGTATGCTGCCCAGTCAAAATTTTGATACGTGTCAATCTGGGCATAGCTTCATTGTTTAAAATATTAAAACTTCAATAAACAAGTTAGAGATTCGAATTTCTATCCATGTATATTGTTGAACTAAAAAATTGACATGTGTCTACTTTTTTTTTCTTTTAAAAAAGAAAAGTCTCTCTTCTCTCTCCCTCCCTCCCTCTCCTAGATGTCAAAAGATGTGTTGGACAATGGAAAATTCTTGGAAAATTTTTCTAATACTAGGGAGTACCATATTCAATTCCCTTTGGTCACACTGTGATTTTATTGAATTTATAAATATTTTTTTAATGCTAATGGACCTCACATCATTTTTAAAGTTATGCAAATGAATAAATGAAAGACTTATGCATACTTCGGTAGTACTTGAAATGATCTCAAATTCTTGCTGCTCAATCAGCAAGAAAATATTGGTCGTACGTGTATATGTTGGAAAGTTCTCGTAACTACTCTCTCTCGCACTTTTTTTTAATGCTAATGGACTCTAGACCATTTTTAAATAATGCTAACTAATAATAACAAATGGTAGTGGTATTTGTACTATTAGAAATTCTCCCGTATGTGCTAAGACGGACAGCGTGAGAGAGAGAGAGAGATCCATACGCAGTAAAGAACAGCAATGAGGCGAATGTTCCAACCGAGCTTCCATTGAGAAGGGTTTCTTTCCAATGCAATGGCCACAACAAATGACTGAATGGTGCTTGATAAGACTTGTCCACATGTTAACACAAGTGGAGATGGGCAACTACTCTTCATAACCATAGCCTGCAAATATATATATCTAGATATATAGATATATATGTGACAACAACACACAGAAGCTGCAGTTTGATAAGAAAATACTAATTAGGGGTAATTCATTAATAACCTGAAGGACAGTCCACAGACCCATGACAATGGAAGAAAAGAGGAGCATAAAGCAACCAATAACCCATCTTTTTTGGTTAGAAGGATGAGATTGTTGGTGGGTTTCAAAAACGTGAAAATTGAAGAGTGGCTTCATGTAAGGGCCTTTATAAAATGCAAGCACTGCAACACCTGCAATGCACAGCGTTATGCCTCCAACCTTTGCCATCCCACTTGCTTTCCTTATGTTTACATTCTCCATCCTGTCAAATACATATAGAAGCCCTTGATGGGTTTAGTCATCAAATATTCTTATTATACATAATATAGGTCCTTCTAATGAACTCAAATATGTACTAAGTCAGTCAGGAGTTGTAGAACATTGAGCAACATGAAATAAATCCATCGACAACCACCAAGTAAAGAAGAAACAAATTAATTATTTAGGCTTCGTTTGATAACTATGATTTCTGTTTATGATTTTTGGTTATTTCTGTTTTAAAAAAACAAACTAAAAACTATAAGGGGCCGTTTGGCCCAAGGGTTTGGGTTGGGATGGGTTTGGGTTCCAAACCCAAAACCATGTTTGGCACAAGGTGTTTCAAAACTTGGTTTTGAAACACAACCCCATGGGTTACAACAGTGCAACCCCATGGGGTTTGTGCCATGTTTTCCTCTTCCATTTGCCGTTTTCCATTTCTGGCGACCACTCCGACAACAACTCCGGCGACCACTCCGATGACAACTCCGGCGATCTCTCCGACAACAACTCCGGCGACCACTCCGATGACAACTCCGGCGACCTCTCCGACAACAACTCCGGCGACCACTCCAATGACAACTCTAGCGACCACTCCGACAACAACTCCGGCGACCACTCCGATGACAACTCTGGCGACCACATCGGCGACCCGACCACAGCTAACGATTACCTCCGACGACCACTGCGATGAGAACTCTAGAGACCAGTTCCATTTACCATTCTCCATTTCTAGCGACTACTTCGACAACAACTCTGATGACAACTCCAACGACCACCCAACAACCACCGATAACAACAACTTTGACGACTACAACGGTGACCCGACTACCGCTGACGATTACCTCAGACAACCACTGCGATGAGAACTCGAGAGACCAGTCTGACGATTACCCTTGCGACTCGACCTCCCCAACAACTAGATACCTCGATAACCCAACCACTCAAACAACCCGACTTGCCCGAACCACCGACAACAACCACTTCAATGACCCGATCACCCGACAACCATAGTTGACGATCACCTTGAAAACCTGACCACCTAGCAACCACCGTAGACAACCACCTAGTGACCACTCCGATAACCTGACCACCCTGATGACTACTTCGGCGATTACCCTGACGACCTGGTAACCTAACCACCCAAAACCACTGTGACGACCACCTGGTGACCACTCTGACGACTCCAACAACCCAACCACTTCCACAACCACCTAGCGACCACTCCGGCGACATGACCACCCTGATGACCACTCCAGCGACCCGACAACTACTGCTGAAAACCACCCAACGACCATTTCGGCGACCTGACCACCGTGCAATCACCACCGGCAACCACCTCGGCATACCCAAACACTCCATCAATCCAACCACCCCAACGACCACTCCAACAATCACCCTAGCGACCCAACCACCTAGTCAATATTTTAAAAGGGTCAGCGTGGACGAGCTATATTAAAAACTCAAGGCGATCCCAGGGATGACAAGGCAAGACTGAATGGCTGTTGCAAAGACTATTCTCTCGGATAGTATGATGTTGAACTTCTTCTTTACATTCACCCTAGATTGGAAGTATGATTACTACGTGAAAATTTTGGGGAAAGCACCTAGAACCTGACTCTCTTTTCATCACTTTCATCTACCACTCTTATGACTTACATTTGTGTTTGGACAACTACTTCTACTTTCTTGTCATTTTATCTGGAATGTGTGTTATGATATTTTTAGAACTAGATCTTAGTTCTAATTTTTGGTTTTACTTTACCAATGACAACACCATTCTTACATTGCACCTATTAATTATCTGTTGCTACGCATAATCTTCAATTTTATGTCATCATGAGTGGAGTGAATGAGATAGCATATAGTTATACAAACTATACATAGTATAATTCAAATTGAACTATAGTTGCAACAATTGCTCTACATAATTGGTTAAATAGTTGGTATGTAACACACCAAAAAAATTATGAAGTTAAAAAAATGGAGTAGGAAAAAAAAAACAGTGTAAGATTTTTTTTAAAATAATAAACAGTTTGAAAAATTATAAAAAAAAAAAAAACAAACTAAACAAACCCAGCCCAACCTAACCCTGCACCCCAAACACAGGTTTCAGCAAACCAGCCCAACACAACCCTGCACCCCAAACACAGGAATCAGAAACCCTAGGGTTTCTGATTCCAGCCAAGAAACCCCAGGGTTCCAGAACCCCAGGGTTTCTGATTCCAAACCAGCGCGCCAAACAGCCCCTAAATGTGTTTGGTTTGGTTTTTTGTTTTTAAAGAACAGAAAATTTAACATGTTTGATATCTGGTTTTTTTTTAATGTTCTTTAAAAAGTTAGAGATGTAGCAAGAAATGCTAGAGAAAGCAAAATACATACATGGAGGCAGAGAAATAAAAGTTCAGGGAGAGAGATAAATTGTTTAATTGAGAAAACTTAGAAAGAATAACCTTAGAAAGATAGAGAAAAAACTTTAGAGAGAGAAAAATTAAAGAAAGGAAAAATTGTTAGGGGAAAAAAGTCAAAGAGTGTGAGTTATGTTAGGAAGAGAATATTAGTTAGAGAAAAAGAAAAAATTATTAGAGAGTGAAAAAAATTAAAAATTGAAAGATATGTTAAAGAGAGCATATATTAATTAAAGAAAAAGAAAGAAATGTTAGAGAGAGAAAAATTAAAGAGCAAGATATATGTTAGATAAAGAATATAAGTTAGAGAAAGAAAAAATAAATTATAAAAATAAATAAATTTTAGAGAAAGAAAAGTTAAAGAGCAAGAGACATATTAGATAGAGAATATTAGTTAGAGAAAAAGAAAAAAAATGATTGAGAAATAAATTTTAGAGAGAAAAAGGTTAGAGAGAAAGAAATAAAATTTAGAGAGAGAAACATTATAGAGGAAATAATAACTTTTGAGAGAGAAAATTTATAGAGTAAAGCTAGAATGTAAAAGATACGGTAGAGAAAGAAAGATAAATTAGAAAGGGAAATTTGACTAATAAAGGGAGCAAATTTAGAGACAGAGTTAGAAAAAGAAATTTTAGAGGGACAAGTTTGAAAAAATTATTAAAATTTTGGAGAGAGAAAAGCAGAGATATTTTTTTTTTTTGAAACAGAAATTCATAACAGAACCAGGCAAACCACAAACCAATCAAACCCTCTCAAGAATGAGGGATGATACGTCCTCTGGAAAAGACTCTTTCCAGACCAAAGAAATTCCTGTAGAATAAGAGAAAGCTGCAAGGTTGTGGGCGGCTTTGTTTTCCTCTCTAGGAATATAACAAAAATTACAAACATTTGCAGACGGAGCTAGATGAAGAGCTTCGTCAATAAAAACACTGACCTCCGACAAATCCGAGCTAGTGCGCTTCAAGAGGTTTATCACTTCCAGGGAGTCCGACTCCACAATTAGAGGGGGATTCTGCCCCTTCCAATGAGACACCACCTGCTTAAGCCCCATCCACCACAGCTTTGGCCTCAATCAATTTAACTGACCACTTACGGGAGACAAAACTCGTCCCGCCTATGATAGGACGACTACTATCATCTCTAACTATCCACCCTGTGCCACCTTTTATGAGACATTCAGACCAGGGCAGCCTCCACGTTCAGCTTCCAAAACCCTGCTTCGGGGGGTGACCAACGACGCTCGGCCAAACTAAGGCGAGGAGCTAATTCACGCGGGCTCGAAACCGGCCTCCGTTCCTTCAAGTGCATATTGAGAAATCTTTCAGTTGAGAACTCCAGCGACTTTATATCGGCATTCTCTTTCCCCAGCCGGATTTGGTTCCTTCGTTGCCAGATGTTCCACATCAGGATCACAAGACCCTCTAAGCCCTCATTCGACATAGTTCGTCTTATGCAGTCCCAGTAGTCAAGAGGGGACCACCAACCCCAAAGCAGAGATATGTTAAAAGAGAAAGTGACATAAAAGTAATGAGAGATGAAAATTTTAGATAGTGAAAGGATTTTTTAAGGAGAGAAATTTTGAGATAGAAAACATTTTAAAAATTTAAGACCAAAAGTATATTTTACACAAATATAAATGTTAGAGAGAATTAAATGAGAGAGAGGAAAAGAAAAGTTATGGAGAGAAATTTTAAAAAGTAAAAGTTTAGGAAAAATATTAAAATTTTAGAAAGAGAAAAGTGATAGATAGATAATATTAGAGCTCAAATAGAAATAAAAGTAATAAAAAATTATAAAAAGAGAGAGAGAAAAGAGATTTTTTAGAGAGGAAAAAAATAAGAAAGAAAAGTTAAAAAGAAAAAAAATTCTAGACAGATATACATCAAAGAGAGGAACAAAAATCAAGATTTTGAAAAACATAAATCTGCTTTTGAAAATTACTTTTTTGATCTTTGAAATTGAACAAAACTTACAGCATGTAAATTTTGCAGCCCAACCATGCGACATAATCTCACTGTTCCACATGGCATTTTTTTTAATTGCTTCAATTTTTTCCTTTTTTTTTACATTTTTTCCTTTACTTTTTTTTTTCTGCTTTTTGGATTATCTTCTATTTTATTTTTTTAGATTTTTAATTTGGGTATGAGATCAATCTATAATTATTTTTTCAATCTACTGTGCCACGTGGAAAAAATAATTCCAAACTCATCTCATTGTGCCACGTGCCTTTTTTTTAAAAAAAAAAATCTTTACTTTTTTTTCTTTTTCTTTTTATGCACATGGTTGGGCGGCAAAACATATGTGCAGTATAGCTTGCACGTAAGTTTTGCTCTTTGAAATTTACTCGCAATTTCAAAAACATTTTTGAGAAAAAAAAACAAAAAATAGAATTGGTAACAAAAAACAAAAAATAGAAAATGAAATAGTTATCAAACAAACTCGTGTTTCATTTCGATAATGCTTGTGAACTAGAAGGTCTTGTGTTTTTAGCACTAATAGAATTCAACCAATGCTCGTACGTCTCTTAAGACCGAAATATGGGTACTCAAATTCTAGATTGCAGAACATTGAGCAACATGAAATAAATCCAGAAAACTTGGAAGAGAAATCTTATTTCTACAAGTACTCTTGATTCGGAGAGGTACAGCTACACATGTGAAGGTAGGATTTTGAAAGTTAGTAAAATGTGCTCCTGTTGTAATGAAATGATTAAAAAAAAAACTTAAAAAATTTACAGGGTATTACAATCAGAAAAGATATTTCTCTGCACCTACTAATACGTCAGATCATAGCGATATTATCAGATTTTGGCATATGTGAAACAAAAATGAAAATATGTTCTCTAGCGACCTTTTATAATTGAAAGACCATGATAGAAAAATATATCAAGCACTTGCACACAAAAATAATGGGCTAGAATTATGTTCTAATGAATTCAATATATAATGACACCTTAAAATACCTCATATATGCTATTGATGTTCAAATATGTCATATGCTGTCCAGGAAAGTAAAATTAAAAAAAAATACTTCCAACAATACTTAGATATTTGAGTGACAGAATTGATTTTAGTTTAGTTTTTAGCACCTTAGAATAAAAGCAACGAAGAATGTGGTGACCGGAACACAGTTAAGTGCAGCAGAACCTAGAGTTGCAGATGTGAAATCAATTCCTATTCCATTAGCATTCAAATTCAACGTCCTCCTGCACTTTTTGTATATAGAAATTAACAGTTTGTTGGTTAAGATGATTCTTATAAGATCTCTAATTCAAAGAATAAAAATACATATATAATTGTACAAACCCCAGAAAGGCCAACATGAAAATCTTGCACACCTCCCAAAGTGATAAACATTTCACTTCTTTTCTACAATCCATGAAAAGGGAAAATTAAAAATAGGTCAAAAAGAGAGGAAATAGACGAGTGATAAACATATAACTTTGTTGTCAATTCTTTTTTTTTTTTTTTTTTTTTAAAAGATATGTTTATAGGCTAATTAGGACTCAATATGTTTATAAGTTGTAAAGTCTTAAATTATTAAATAATAAAAATCTACATTTAATTTTGATAACATTTTTTACAATAGGGATTAAATTGTTACAGATCTAAAAATACATGACTAAATTGTTATATATTAAAGTTCAAGGATTAAATTGTTACAAATTTGAAAGTAGATGGACTAAATTGTTAAAAAATAAGGTTAAGAGACTAAATTGTTGTTTTCATGAAAGTTTAGGCTTGTTTGATAACCATTTGATTTTTAGTTTTTAGTTTTTGAAAATTAAACTTATAAACACTACTTTCAACCTATGAATTTCTTTGCTTTATTATTTAGTTTTTACAAATGTTTTTAAAAATCCAAGCCAAGTTTTGAAAACTAAAAAAAGTAGCTTTTAAAAACTTGTTTTTGTTTTTGAAATTTGGTTAAGAATTCAACCTATGAATTTCTTTGTTTTATTATTTACTTTTTATAAATGTTTTTAAAAATCCAAGTCAAGTTTTGAAAACTAAAAAAAGTAACTTTTAAAAACTTGTTTTTGTTTTTGAAATTTGGTTAAGAATTCAACCTATGAATTTCTTTATTTTATTATTTACTTTTTACAAATGTTTTTAAAAATTCAAGTCAAGTTTTGAAAACTAAAAAAAGTAACTTTTAAAAACTTGTTTTTGTTTTTGAAATTTAGTTAAGAATTCAAATGTTTCCTTCACAAAGATGAAAACCATTGTAAAAAGATTATAAGAATATAAGCACAAATTTCAAAAACTAAATATTTATCAATCAGAGCTTTAGGGATTTAAAAGTGGTTTTTAACCTTCTTTACATGTGTGCTTAGTGTTTCGTTCTTTACCTTTTAGAAATATGTTTGAGGTTTTTAGTCCAATTCTAATTCTTTTTAGAACCTTTTTTTATTGCTAAAGATTACAAAATAGAAAAATTGTTGTCCTAAATACAAACTTTACTTTTATAGTTTACCTTTTGAAAAACATGTTAAGAGGCAGTAGGATGAAAGTCCCAAGAGCTTGCCTGTAGAAAACGAAAATATAAGTATTCATACCAGAATCAAAGGCAGCCTTTGACAACAGACTCATTCCAGCAAACGTGATTTGGACGATAATCGCAGCAACAAAAGGCTTCTTTGAGTCCATTCTCATCATCGATCAAACCAACAACGTATAACTTTCCCTCTCCCTTTTCTGTCTGTGTTGTACTTGTAAGTAAAACCAACAGGAAGCAAAGCTCACCGATATTCAATAAAATAGGCAAATACAAGCATCTGCCTTTTCATTTCAAGTCCACTTTAGTGAATGTCATTGAAATTAAAATCAATATATTGTATGAAGTGACGCATTTAAATGTTAATTTAATGTGGCTTAGCCAAAGCCCCCAACCTAAACGTACATCATTAAGAGACAGAGAGGAGACTATGTATGCTTTCTTTTTTCAATTAATAATGTGGAGGTAGGGATTCCAACCTCTTATCTTTAAGATAGATGTATAATGTCTTAATCTAGGAAAGGCTCAAGAGGATAAGGGGTCTTTAGGCAAACATTTTCTTGAGGCTTCTTAATTTTTTAAATTAAATATAATATTTGAATTAAATAAATAAAAAAATATTTTTCATATTCAAGTTTCTTATATTCCTAGCTTTTCACATTTTTACACACACACGTGTGTGTAAAAACGTGGATAGTGTATAGTTTTCACAATAATACATTCATACTTTTAACAAATCTCTAACCACACCAATCTACTATTAATATCTTATTGCAAAGTACATATAAAAATATTATTTAAAGAATATGTATGGTTAAATTTTGGACAAAATACACTTTTGGTCCCTGAGATTTGAGCTAGATATCTATTTGGTTCCTGAGATTTCATAAGTTACACGTTGGTTTGAGGTTTAAAAAAATAGTTCTAAATGGTCTTTCAAATTAAGTTGACGATTAACGGAAAAATAATTTGGCATTGATGATGTGGCAATTTTTAAATAAAATATTATTTTTTAGTTATTTAAAATGATTTAAAATTTATGTAGCATTTTCATTCATTACATGACATTTTTTTTTCTCTCTCACGTTGCATCTAGGTGAATCAGAAAGAGAAAGAGCAAAGCCGGCAAAACTTCTCTTTATCTTATTCTGCATATATAGTACATAAATCCTAATCTTTTGCTCCGATTGAATATAGGTTGCAATCTCTGATTTCTTTTCACGAAAAATATAATTGAACCATTCTTTCTCATCCCATTACTGTGCCTAACCAAACCAATCCCCCCATAAAATTCACCCTCTCCCTCTCACTGAAATGCTAAACCCTTATTCATTTCTTTTTGGAAAATTATAATGGGTAGCACAAAATATTAGGATATTTGCAAATCTAGTCATGATTTTTTAGATTTGCAAATATAGAAAAAAAATTTAAAATCTGATTTTTGTTTTTTATTATTCCAATTTTACTCTCATTGATGTATCGACATGTATATAAGTAATATATTTGATATACTTTATATTTGGTATATCAGTAGTATATTTGATATACTTTATATTTGTAAATCAGTCAACTAATATATACCTAAAACGAAGTATATTAGTAGTATATTATACACTTCTTTTTAAGTATATCAGTTAAATGATATAATTTATAAATATACGTAGCATATTAGGGATATTTTGCATATTTGGTACATCACTGATATACTTCATTTTAGATATGTTCATTTCACTGATATACCTAACATTAAGTATATCAGTAGTATATCAGTGAAATGAAACATGTATCATATGCAAGTTATTGACATACTCTTAATCAACTTCATATAAGTATATCAATAGTATATTAATGGTATACTCTATGTTAGGTATATTGTTGACCTATCAATAATATCATTGATAGACTACTGACAAACTTCATATTGAACAACGCTCGTGGAAAATAAAGTATATTAGTAGTGCACTAGTGATCATATACTCTATATTATGTGTTGTTGCCAAATTTTGGACAGGAGAAATATCACCTGACCTCCACGTGACAACGACGGTGAATTTGTATTCTTGGGGGAAGAACGCGGCCTGCAAGACAAGAAAAACCTGGACACCGGTGTGGTGTAGGCCACACAGGCTCCGATGCTTAAGTCAGAGAGGATCTTGAGAGAATTTAGGAATTCAAGGAGAGTGTTGTAGACTGGAATGAACTTACCTTGCTCTCCCCCTGAGGGAGAGCTTAAATAGCTTCCTTCCTAGGGTTTTTTCGTGGGTTTCCGTCTTCGAATGGGAAAAGGAAAAGTCCAATTGGGCTGAACTGAGGGCACACGAGCCATAAGGGACTGAGGCAAGGCCCAAAAGTGGGCCTTGCCAAACTGGTCGGCCTCGGCTGTTCTGGCCGGCCTCGGTCGGCCTCGGCCGGGCCGACCACGGGCTTGGGCTTCGGCCCAAGCCCGTTTCTTCTCCCACTCATTCTAGGCCAGTCCACTGTCGGTTTCGGTCCGTTTTCACTTCGTATTGGGCCTCTTTCCTTGTTTGCCCTTCGTTGCAGCCCTTTTGAGCCCATTCTTGTTAATCCAATTTTACCCATAACATTAGCCCCCACTCCCTAGTTAGGATTCAAGATTAGGAGCGTACAGAGTAATGCATGGAGCCTGACTTGGGAGTAGCATTTTAAGTTTTTGGAGTCATTGTTGGCATTTCGAGGTCTGCCTCGAATTATCTCTAGTTATTGCTGTCCATCCTTGCTAGGATATTCAGTCTCCTAGAGTGTCGGTTTCTCCATTTGGCTTCAGCTCGTTGTGATCTGAATTGGGCCTTTTAGTCATGTCTTGTCTGTAATTTCTGCACTTGGTTTTCTGTAACCAAATTCTTCTCATTTGTTATTTAAAAAACCTATCGCGAGACTCATCTCGGATTTTTAGGCTGCCCAGATTAACTAATCAAGTCCCTTTTAGGGACCCAATCAATCTTCTGGGCTTGCGTCCTCCACACCTAAGCGGAGTTTTGCATTCATCACGCTCTGCTTGGCTTTATAAAGCCTGCTTTGTCGTGCTCAATAGGGACCCATCGTGAGATTTTTCTCAGATTTTTGGGTTGCCAAGATCAGTCAACCAAACCCTTTTTGTGGTTCAATCAACCTTCTGGGCCGCTTCCTCTGCACCTAAGTGCTTAAGAGTTTTGCGTGTTTCATGCTCTAATTGCATGACATGATTGGCCGTATCTTAGAGTAGGCTCTTAGATTTTGGCTTCAATTTACTATATCTGGAGATGATCTCTTGTAGCTTCTTGCTTATTTAAAAGCAATTCTCATGCCAATTGTAGCTTCAATTCAAGCTGATATCATAAGAGGAGAAGATGAAATAAGAAATGGAGTGAGCATCGGGGGCAGGAGGTCTGGTCGGCCTCGGCCGGTCTGGTCGGCCGAGGCCCGTCTGGTCGGCCGAGGCTTCCTTGGTGCTTCTGCTTGGCCTCCTTGCGCGTCGGTACCTTTTTTTTTTGTGTACAAGTTTTCCTCGGTCTTACCATTCTCTTCTTCATTTTTTCTAGGAGCCAGCTTCCTAGTTTTTCCCTCGTTAGTCAAGAGAATTTAATTAGAATCGGCTTTACTTCATACCTTCTTCTGGAAGGTTGGTTTTACCCTCAAATTCTTCTTGTAATCATCGTGTTGAGGAGATGTCAGTTTTGGCCAAGGTGGTCGGCCTCGGCCACGTTTGTCAGACCTCAGTTCCTCTGCTTTAACTTCTGTCTCATGTGTTTTCGTCAACTCATGATTTCGTTGCTTCTGTTTTTTAGATATGCCTCCACGATCTACTTCTTTGCTTGAAGTTTAAAGGCAAAAGAAGAAGAAAAAGGCCACATGAGGAGTTCAAGGACTTAGATTATGGGGTCATTCGAGAAGATTATGCTTCTTTCAAGAAAGATCCCTTTGCATTCCATGATTCAGATTATTTTGGACAAGCTCGGCCTCGGCCTTGGAGGTCGGCCTCTGCCTTGGAGGTCGGCCACGGCCTATGAGGTCGGCCTCGACCTCGATTTTTCTCCAATTCTTGACTTTTCTGCTTCATTTTGTGTAGCTTCGGTCTTTTGTTCAATTAGAGATTCATATCTCTTTAGTAGCTTCTGCCTTTTGTTTATCAGAGAGGCATATCTCCTATGTAGCTTCAATGCTTTTGTTTCATATCCCCTTAGTAGCCCCCTACTCAAGTAGGAGTTTCTTGGTTGAACTCATGCTTGAGTGACACAACTTGTAGCTTGAAAATTTGATTTCAGATAGAAAGTAATAAAAAATAAGCCCCCTAGTAGTCCATAGGGATGTGGTCGGCCTCGGCCTCCCTTTTGGCCTCGGCCTTAGGCTTGCCGAGGTATGTTTCCTGCTCGTTTCTTGATCTTTTGACCTCTTTGAGTGCTGTGAAGTAACACTCCCTTGAAGTTTTTTGCTCTCCTTTTACTATTCCCACTCCATTCAAAGTAGGAAATTTTAGTAGCTGATGATAGGTCGAGGCTACTGCCTTCAGTTGATGGAGTGTTGGTCTTCCTAATATGGCATTGTAAGCTGACGTGCATTCTACTACCAAGAAGTTAATCATCTTAGTAGTTGTATTCAGTCCATCTCCAAAGGTGACTGGAAGTTCAATGCTGCCTTCAGGAGTAACTCTTTCTCCCCCAAATCCAACCAAGGGAGTCAAATTCTCCTGTAGTAGCCCCCTCTCTAACCTCATTGCTTTGAAGGCAGCCAGAGAGAGAACATCAGCTGAACTTCCTCCATCTATGAGGATTCTGTGAACCTTCACATTGGCCATAGTCAGGGTAACCACCAGAGCATCATTATGGGGCTGATGGATGACCCTAGCTTCAGCCTCTGTGAATTCTAAGGCTTGGTTCACAGTTTCAGAATGGACCGAATACATACCTCGATAATCTGAGTCGTGTCTGGCCTCGCGAGCAATTGCTTTCCTTTTCCTGCTGGATTCTCCTCCTGCAGGTCCCCCAAGTATGGTTCTAATCTCACGTTGGGGTTCTTCATCGGGTCGGCCTCGGCCTCCTTCTGGTCGGCCTCGGTCATCCTCTGGTCGGCCTCGGCCATCTTTGACATATTCTCTCAGATATCCTTCTCTGATCAGGTTTTCGATTTCGTCTCGTAGCTGATAGCAATTATGAGTAGCATGACCATGATCTCGGTGAAAGAAATAGTATTTGTCTTTGTCTCTTTTTCCAGCTGGAGTTCGCATCTTATCTGGAAATTTCACCAAATTCAAGTGGCGAATTTCCATCAAGATCTGCTCAGGAGGGAGAGTTGTGGAAGTATACCTTTCGAACCGTTGGCCGGGAACGACCTTTGGGTCTGGTCGGCCTCGGCCTCTTTCCTCGACCCTCATTCTCTTTAAACTGGAAAAATTGTTGTCCCGAGCTCTATCTTGCTCTGCGAATCTGTTGCTTCTTTCACGATCAAATGTAGCTTCTTTCGATCGTATTAGCTCCTCAGCACTCATATACTTTTGAGCCCTGGTTATGAACTCAACATAGGAAGTCAGTTCTTTCTTGCCAATCGATCTAAGCAAGCCTTTATCTTGTAGGCCTGCAACAAGGGCGATTAGGGCAGTTGTATCTGTGAATCCTTCAACTTGTAGCGCTTCCTTGTTGAAGCGCGAGACATAATCACGTAAGGTCTCTTTTGGCCCTTGCTTTATAGTGAGCAAGTGCATCTGAGGCTTACGCTGATCTCGGCCTCCCAAGAATTGCGTTACAAATGCTCTTGCCAGCTCTTTGAAGGAACCAATGGACTTCCTCTTTAGCTTCCTATACCATTCCCTGGCTGGTCATGTGAGTGTAGAAGAGAATGCCCTGCATTTGATTGCCTCTGAAACTCCATAAAGTTCCATCTGCGCTCGGTAGGTATCCAAGTGTTCAACAGGATCAGTATTGCCATCGTATGGAGTTATGGTCGGCACCTTGAACTTCTCAGGAACTTTCTCTTTCATGATCTCGTCAGTGAAAGGGGGATTGACTTGCTCGATGAGAGCCTCGAGATCCCACCTCTCGATCTCACGAGTTTTGAGAACGTTCCCTTGAAGATCTCCAAACTCCTTTTGGATTTTCAGAATGTCTGCTTTCCATGGAGGACTTTGGTTTCGTGCATCATACCTCAATTTGATGTCCTCGACCTCGGCATGTTTTTGGTCGGCCTCGGCCTGTTTCTGGTCGGCCTCGGCCCGTACCTGGTCGGCCTCGGCCTGCACCTGGTGGCCTCGGCCTTGAGTTGTAGCTTCCTCTTCAATTCGATCAGACTTCTCAAGTCCGATGTCGCTTCAATATTCTCGTCGACCGTCGCTTCAACGTTACCTGGTCGGCCTCGGCCATTAGCCTGGGAGACGATATGCACAACAGATTTCAACTTACCTGCCTTACTCGTCTGGCTTTTGACCGAGGGTTGACGTGGCTTGTTGTTTCCTCCAAGGATCAGCTTCTCGGTTGGCTTTTGGGTATGAGATTTTGATTCTCCCATCCCCTCAACCACCTTTGCTTTTCCTTTTCGTGGGTCTGGTATGAGAGGTGGTTCCTCCTCCTGTTTTTCTCTCTTCTGATGATCTTGGTTTTCCAGTTTTTCCAAGATTTTCAGAAGATATTTGTCCATGTTGTCGACCTTTTTCTTCAGCTCGGCAATCTCCTCTTCTGGTCGGCCAGTGTCAGGACGAGGCCGAGGAGGAGAAACCTCTCTCGTACGTCTCGGGTGACGATCATGATCGGAGTCGTCTCCATCTTCATTCCAGTGTTTGTTTTCTGGAGTTCTACTCATCTTCTCGTAGGATTGAATTAGGCACAAGGTTTTTCCAGCAAGCGTTGTCGTTCCCCACAGACGGCGCCAACTGTTGTTGCCAAATTTTGGACAGGAGAAATATCACCTGACCTCCACGTGACAACGATGGTGAATTTGTATTCTTGGGGGAAGAACGCGGCCTGCAAGACAAGAAAAACCTGGACACCGGTGTGGTGTAGGCCACACAGGCTCCGATGCTTAAGTCAGAGAGGATCTTGAGAGAATTTAGGAATTCAAGGAGAGTGTTGTAGGCTGGAATGAACTGACCTTGCTCTCCCCCTGAGGGAGAGCTTAAATAGCTTCCTTCCTAGGGTTTTTTCGTGGGTTTCCGTCTTCGAATGGGAAAAGGAAAAGTCCAATTGGGCTGAACTGAGGGCACACGAGCCATAAGGGACTGAGGCAAGGCCCAAAAGTGGGCCTTGCCAAACTGGTCGGCCTCGGCCGGGCCGACCACGGGCTTGGGCTTCGGCCCAAGCCCGTTTCTTCTCCCACTCATTCTAGGCCAGTCCACTGTCGGTTTCGGTCCGTTTTCACTTCGTATTGGGCCTCTTTCCTTGTTTGGCCCTTCGTTGCAGCCCTTTTGAGCCCATTCTTGTTAATCCAATTTTACCCATAACATTATGTATATATCATATGCGAGTTACTGATATACTCATGATCAACTTCATATAAGTACATTAGTAGGATATCGATGATTTACTCTTTGTTAGGTATATTGTTAGTCTATCAGTAGTATATCATTGAAAGACTACTGATATACTTCATATTGAAAAATGCATGTATGAAATATAGGGGTATTTTTGACTTTTTGCTCTGTCAATTTGGGCTAGACCATTTTTTTTCTTTCTATTTCTGCAAATTGAATGCATGGGTGACACGGTTGCAATTTATATTTTTTTTTTACTATTTATGCAAGTGGCCCTTTCTCTTTTGTTTTGTGTTTTTTTCTCTTCTTATTCTTTAAATTTATGCAAGTTTTGGTATCTGATTCGAATACGAGCATTGCGTCTTTTAGAACAACCTCGATTCATTGTTTTTGTGCCGATTGTGTAATTTTTGGGGGTGATTTTTTGGGCTCACGATTCCCTCATGCTGCCTTGTTTGAACGCCTGAAATACTATGTAGATTCTTTGAAAATTGCAAATCTTAGGCTAATGGATTTGGTAAAAAATAATTTCAAATTTCTATTTGTGTTTAGAATAAAATTGATTTGAAATCACCGAAATTAAAATTTCTTGTTTGAATGTTAATGAAAAATGAAAAGAAAGTATAACATTTTACTGTTATGCCCTTGTAATTTTGTTGGAGATTATTTTAATTAATAACAAAATATTTTAATATTAAATTAAAATGACAAATACACATAACCATGAAAACATACCATTAATCAAAACAAATGAACTTATTGAATTAAAATTTGTAAATGTCGTCGTGATTGTAAAAAAAAAAATTAAAAAAAAGTTGTAAATGAAGAAAATAAAAATTGAACTTAGTCGAATCTAAACAAAGCCCATCAATTATTGTCCCCCATTCTCCAATCAATAAATAAGAAGAAAAAAAAAGTTTAAGTAGACAAATAAAGCGGAAAAAAAAACTCACATCTAGTTTGCTTGGCTATAAAAAACTTGTTTGAATAAAAAAGCTGCGTTGAAAAAAGATTTAAATTATTGTTATCAGTTAAAAATAAAAAGAAAAAAAATACAATGAACAAACAAAACAGAAACCCGACTTTGAGTATGAATGCAAAAGAAATAATCGATAGCTATGAATTGCATAGGGAGGTGTATGGAAGGAAACTATCGTATGGAAGCGTAAATTTTAAAAAAAAAATCTCTATGGATAAAATTGGAAACAATTTTTTTAGATTTAAAATCCCATCAAATCCGACCATTTTGGAATGAAATTTTTTTTCAAGAAAACACAATTTGAAATTAGCTGTGATTTCAAATTCCTTACATTTTTTGTGCATCCAAACAAGTAAAAAGATTTCAAATAAGTTATGATCCATGGTTCCAAACAAAGGGTTAAAAGCAATTGAAAACAACCATCTTTGGTGTGAAATTGACAAATTAATATGTATATATATAAAATTCCTTTGGAAGAAAATAATGTCTGTAACATAAAGTGATTCTTATGGTTGGTTTTCTACTATTCCATTCCACCGAACAGAGGTGGTCGCCGGCAGCAAGCTTCTGATGGAGAACAAAGCGAGTAAGGGTAAGAAGAAGGAGAGAACAGAGAGAAAGAAAACAGAAAAAATAATAAAAGCCACACAATGAAAACAAAAATGTCACATAAATTTATAATCATTTCAAATAAATAAAAAATGACATTTCATTTAAAAATTACCACATCATCAATGTCAAATCATTTTTTTTTGTTAATCAATTAACGGTCAACTTAACTTGAGGGACCATTTAGAATTATTTTCTAAAATTTAGAGACCAAAGTATCACTTTTGAAATCTCATAGACCAAATAGTCTAGCTCAAACCTCATGGACCAAAAGTATATTTTGTCCTTAAATTTTTTAGTACAACAAACAAATATATGGAGAGATTTGAACCTCCAACCTCAAGGAAAGGAGTACATGTCAATTACCGTTCAACTATGTTTACTTTGACTATATATGTAAATATAACTGTACTAAATGTTCTTAAATTATTATATATATAAAAAACTTAATTTCACATATTTTTTAAAATTGAAAATATTTAGTCTCTTTAAATAAATTAGAAAAAGTTTAGACAAAATAGATATAATTCATAGTCAATATTAAGTTATATAAATTAATTATTTTTAATAAAATGATTATTCCTAATTTTTAAGAATAATAATAATCAACTTGTTAAAACAAATCCCTTATTACCTTATAAATCATTTATTTTATTCTAAATATAGACGATGGTATTATTTCTTTCTTTTTGGGTAAAAACAATCATAATACTCAATAAATCTTCAATTTTTTTTAAAAAAAAAATTAATATATGATAACTGAAAATGGAATATCACATGCGTATTAAAATATTAGTATGTATAAAAGTTATTTTTAGTACAATATATAAAAAGATTACATATTTCCTTTTTTTTTTTTTTTTTGAGTTCAAGTAGAGAGATTCGAACTTGCAACCTCTTACTCGAGAATACATGCAAATTACCGCGAGCTAAGCTCACTTTGGACAAAGATTACATATTTCCTAAGTTGGTAAAATTAACAAAAGGTTCATATAATAAATAAACACCATCCTATGTCAAAAAAATAAAAATAAAAATAAACACCATCCTTTCCTATTTAAACAGGACATCCAAATAGCCCTAGCCCTAGAAATCTATTTTCTTTTTATATGAATTCTTGTAAAGAGATAGTAATATGAAAAAATAAAAGTTAGAGAGAAACGAATTTCAAACCAAACCTACTTTTAATATTGAATATACTTTTACCAACTTAAATATAGTAGTTAGGACATCTCTACCTTTTTGAAAATATAGCAAGTTTCAATCCCATCATATTTAGGGGCTGTTTGGAGCAAGGAGTTGCAGTGAGTAAGAATTAGTAAGTCTGGGGAGTTAAGAAGTCTGTGTTTGAGGTGTAGAGTTGTTTAATCTGGAGTTAGGAAGTTTGTGTTTTGGGCAAAGAGTTGCAAAGAGTAGGAGTCCTGAAGTTTGTGTTTGGGGTACAGATTTGTTAAACTTGGAGTTCTGAAGTCTGAGTTGATTTTAGTTTTTTTTATACAGTTTTTTCTACAATTTCTCAAAATTTCATTATTAAGAATTTGTTCCCATGAATTCTAAAATCGAATTTTTTTTTATTAATTTATGTATATTTTACAAATTTCTTCAAAGAAAAAAAATAATTTTGAACAAAATACCCCACATTCTTTTTTCAACATCTCTCACATTAATTATTCATTTGGATAGTTTTCAAATAAAAGAAAGCCTTACAATACTTTTTTAAATATTACATGTGATTTGGAAAGATTTTAATCCATTAATTTAAACATATTCAAATAAACTTCAAGATTTTTACCTTTTATTCTCTCAAGATTTGTTTATGTTAATCCTAAAATTGAGATTTTAAATTATATTATTTTATAAATATTTTATAATTTTGTTAAAGGCTTGTTTTTGTCAATTTTAGAATTTTAATTTAAGATTTATTTTACAAGCTTAATAAAATATTTTTCTTACATAATTTAAAATTTTATTTTTCTAACTAATCATTGCAATGAATTATCTAAAGTTTGATTGATTTGAAAATAATATATTCTTTGAAGTTTTAAAATAACTAAGTTAAAAATAAAATATCAATATTTATGCTATTTTAAAATAATTAAGTTCAAAATGAATATATATTTTTTAACACCATTCAAAATGAATATCATACATACTTTTGTTAAAAAATACTATATATTTATGTTATTTATTGTAATAATTTTATTTTATTGAGTTTGGAATGAGAAACCGTTTATCTTTTTACTTTGAATATGATTTGTTTGAAAATAAAATTTTTTTAATACGTTAATCTTTTTAAATACTAATTTTCTAAAATGTAATATGGTCTAGTTTAAAATATATTTTTTTTAATCTTCAAATCATAAAATTATATATATTCTTGAGCTATTAATAAAAAAATAAGCTTAAAAAAGATAAGATTGTTATTTGTTATAAATAATTTTATTTGAAACTTAAAAAAAAAAATTGTAGATGACATGTGCAGGAAGTGAGATAGAGAGATTTTTATCAATTAAAAAAACTGTTATGTAGTACTCTGATTTATATGAAAATTTCATTTTAAATAATAGTATCATATCTAAAATATTATTATATAATTTATATTTTAAAAAATAAAGGAATAAAAAGAAAAATATTTTTGTTAAAAAACTTATTAAAATTATTGGATAAAAAAATTATTATTTATATTTAATTAGTAATTAGTAACAATGATGAGAAAATTTATATAAAAAATTATAAAGAAAAATTTTCAAATTAAAAAAATAATGTAAAAAAATAGAGAGGGGAGACGAGAGAGATGTAGGAGTGAGGTGAGGTGAAAAAAAAAAGAGATATGAAAGTCATGGGACCCACAATGAAGAGTTAGAGAATGAGTTAATAAGTTTGTGGGGTCCAAAAAATTATCCTGGGCCAAACAAGAAGTTGGGAGAGTTATTAACTCCTCCAAACTCCACTCTCTCCAACTCTTCAATATTAATGTGATGTGCAATGTTCAGAAAACATTAAATATATTTTTTTGCTAAACAAAGAGAGAAAAATATTATGATAAGAGCATTGCTATGACAACAAGCACTTTTGTTTGTGAAAATCGTAGTTAATTTCTTTTTGGAAAAAATACCTTTTTGGTCCCTGAGTTTTCAACCATAGATGCGTTTGGTTCCTGAGTTTTAGAAATAGACATTTTTAGTCCATGAGTTTTGAGAAATAGGTTTAAAATGTCTAAAAAAAGTATTTTCCCCTAAATTCAGGGACTAAAAATGTCCATTTTGAAAACTCATGGACTAAATGCACTTATATTGTTAAAAACTCAGGGACCAAAAATGTATTTTTCCTTTTCTTTTTCAACTTGGTAAGTTGTTAGGTGCCTTTGATGCGCAGGTCCATGTGCTGCTCACATGGACTTCTTTTGCAAATTTGACCTTTGTTTCGGGGTTCCACATAGATTTGAATTCAGTATACTTAACAATTATGTTCTACATGCTCAACAAAATCCTTATATTCGCATCCATTTTTTCACTTATATTCTAAATGCACCCTTAGAGAACTCGATGTTAGTTTGTTTTTGGCCAATATTTAAGTGCAAATGAGAGGAAGTATTTCATAATAAGTCTAGTAGGCCACAAATTAGATGCTTCTTCAGAAGATGGTGCATTGATCGTGTTGTTATTTCATTATACTAACATAATAAATTAGTAGGAAACTTGAAAGACTGAGGAGTGGACACACTGCGGCTCTGCAATGCGGGGTCATTTTTAGTCCCTAGGCTACGTTCTTTTTTTGCAAGATCCCAAGGCTATGTTCTCAAATTTCAAAGCCTTTACTCCATAATTAAAAAAACTACACTTTAATATGGTTAAATTCTAATTCAATAAATGTACCTTTGTACCAAACTTAATTACGAAAGTAATATCATAACTATATTTGATAAGTCAAGGGTTATCTATCCCCAAAGACACTGTCTAATTTTTGTTGTGTTGAACAAAAGTAGTTAGCCTTCATATAACTCTCTTATTAGACCGACAACCTCAGACAACGAGAAATTATTCGAAGAGGTCGCTAAAATGTGGTTGACAATTTTGCACCATTGGATATATGAGAGGGAAACTACAAAAGTACTTTGCATTTGTATCCACTGGTTATTAGGGTTATGCAAATTTTTGAATCCACATCCAATAATTATTAAGAGACCTCATGAATCCACATCTAATAATTATTAAGAGGCGTCATTGAATAATGTTTTCAAAACAACAACAATATGCCAACTAACAACCGTCTAAACTATGAAATCATATATGTTTTGCTAACTGATCTTAACGATTTCAATGTTAAGCATGTGGTAGACACTCAAAAAGAAATAATCAAACATAAGTAGATTTATGTGAAAAGAAATAAATTCACTTGTATTAAAAACTCTTCCAAAAGCTACAAATTAATTCGAAAAGCTACAAATTAATTAAGTACATGCTTAATTATTGAACATTCAACACTTGGAAATGGAAGTTTGGTTCAGATCATGTGAATCTGCAATTTCCTTTTCTGGTGGAACTGATTCACTATTATTTTCTGTATTCCCACAATCCCTTTCCTTGCTTTTCCCCCACAGAACACTGTAAAGGCTCAAAACCAGCAATATACCACCTATTATACTGTTCAACACAAACAAAAACAGAACATAATTATATGGATATAAAGATTAATTTAAGAGTTTAGTTTATGAACATTTAGAAATTGTGTATAATAGGTCTCTAAACTTTCAAATATTTGACATGTTCTTAGACTTTCAATTATTAGAAAAATCCTTAGATCTTAAAATTGTCTAATAAGCCTCTGAACTTTACATTTTGTGTTGAATAGATCCTTCACGACCTTTTAGACACTAAATTAAAAGATTAAAAACCTATTTTGAACAGAAACACAAAAACATAATCTATCAATGGAAGTTTTTAAGTTGAGAGAGGAGGTGTATTTAGATTTATATGAAACAAAACAATTGCTAATGGTTTACCTTCCCAAGTTCATTCCATCACTTAAAAGAAATTGTGAACCAATGAGAGTAACAATGAGATTCATTGGAGTTGTAGCAGCTAGAAAAACAGGACCTTTCTTCTTGATGACCCAACATGCCAAATAGTTCCCTAAGCAGATCACAAGAATTCCCTACATGTACATGGTTTGTCCATTAACACACAGATTCAATTAATAATGGGATTAACAATAATAATAAACATGCAAATTAGAGAGAGATTTGATTTCATACGCTGTAAAGAACAGCAATGAGGCGAATGTTCCAACCCAACTTCCATTGAGAAGGGTTTCTTTCCACTGCAATGGCCACAGCAAATGTCTGAAAACTGCTTGACAATGTTTGTCCACAAGTTAGCACAAGTGGAGATGGGCAAGTCTTCATTACCAAAGCCTGCAAAATATACATCAAAATTAACAATAATATAAAAGCAGTTTGATATAAGAAACTAATAATGAGTATGCCGGTTTGATAACCATTTAGCTTTTTAAAATAAGTTTATAAACACTACTTCCACCTATGGAGTTTCTATGTTTTGTTATTAATTTTTTACAAATGTGTTCAAAATCCAAGCCAAGTTTTAAAAGGTATAAGAAGTAGTTTTTAAAAACTTGTTTTTATTTTTGGAATCTGGCTAAAAATTCAAATGTTTTCTTATAAAAGATAAAAACCATGTAAAGAAGTTGTGAGAAAAACAAGCATATTTTTAAAAAACCAAAAAAAAACCCAAATGGTTATATTAAATAGACCTTAAGTTCATTAACAACAAACTTGGTTGTATACGGGTGTGTAGGTATCTTTCTACACACCACCATTAATTAAAATTTTGACAACTAAGAAATACAAAGTAAAAAAGTTTAATTTCTCATTTTCCACCGGTATATGAAGCTGGGTACTATTTAAAAAATACAGTATTATGTTTGGTAGCAATTTCTCATTTCTTGTTCTTTCAAATATTAAAAAAAGAGAAAAGTTTACATGTAAATTAATTTTCTAAAATAAAAGAAAAAATTTATGTTAGTTTTAATTATCTTTAATATTTATTATGTATTTTATAAGTAAATAATGGTACAATAATGATCTTTTTTTTGTGTTCGAAAAGCTATGAACAGAAGTATAAAACAAGAAACTAGTTTTTGTTCTTTTCAAAAATTTGAATATAATTTTGGTAGTGTTTCCTAAAAATGAGAATTAAGGGAAAAAATTGATTACCAAAATTCTTGTCTACAAGAAAAAAAAAATATAGAAATGAGAAATAGGAATGTTATCAAACTTAGGGATCTAAATGCTATCAAACTTAAACCTCAGGGACCAATAATATATTTTTTTCTATCTTTTTTCTTTTTTATAGAAAAGAAAATTAATATTGTGTTTGCTAACTCTTTTTATTTTTTTTTTCATTGATAACAAGAAACATATATTTGGTAATATTCTTTTGTTTCAGGTATCATGAAAAACAGAGAGAATAAATTTGATTAACTCAGGAATATTACTTAGTCTCATACTCGTGTTGTAAGTATCTTCCTACACACCACCATAAAATTTTTCACAATTAGGAGAGAGGTGTGGAAAATGAGAAATTAGAACCTTTTTACTTTATTTCTCCTAACTGTCAAAATTTTAATGGTAATGTGTAAGAAGATACCTATACACCGGTGTTAAAAATAAACTTGATTTTGGGTAATTAGTATTTGAGCCTAGTTTAAATAAAAGCCCAATTTCTAGAAACATTTTAAGTTCTAGAATATTCTAGAGAATTCTCTTCTTGAAGATATTTTAGAGTATGATGTAGAATTCTCTAAAATGTGAGAGAAAAAAGTGTATTTGTAAAGAACGTTCTAGAGAGTCATTTGTAACCACTAGATTGTATATGTGTTGACAAAACCATAGCCATAAGTTTAGGAGGTGCAACTAGTATAAATAGAGGTGATGTCTTAGAGTTTGTATCAAGCCGAAAAGCTAGAAGTGACCAATAATACAAGTAGCCTCTTTTTCAAAAATCTATCTTTCAAGTTTAGCCTCTTCCTTTTTAATCCCCTGTGTTCGAGTCATAGCCAGGAAGACTTTGTGGAAGAGATAAAGACCCATCAAAAGAATCTCCATATTTGGAAGGTATTTATTGCTTAACCCTTATATTTTAATTTAATTCTAAATAAATCAAAGACGATTCCTATGCTTCCGTTGTGGGTTTAATTCGATTATTCCCTTCAAGATCAAGGTACGATAAGTCAAACATTAAATGTTACAATTGTCAGAAATTTGGTCATTATGCATCTGAATGTAGAGTTGCTAGCGAAAATAAAGTTGAAAAGAAGGTAAACTACATTGAAGAAAGAAATCAAGAATGTGGCACCTTATTGATGGCTTGCACGGAAAATGAATGAAACAAAGATAATAGATGGTACCTAGACACTGGGGCAAGCAACCATATGTGTGGAAGAAGGAGCATGTTCGTAGAACTTGATGAATCGGTGAGCGGCAATGTAGCTTTTGGAGATGAATCCAAGGTAGAAGTAAAAGGAAGAGGTAACATTCTTATCCGATTGAAGAATGGTGAGCATCAACTTATTTCAAATGTTTATTACGTACCAAACATGAAGAGTAATATATTGAGCTTGGGCCAACTCTTAGAGAAAGGTTATGATATTCAATTAAAAGATAATAACCTTTCTATAAGAGATAATACAAGTAACCTGATTGCTAAGGTGCCAATGACAAGAAATAGAATGTTTGTAATCAACATTCAAAATGATGTAGCGAAATGCCTCAAGATGTGTTACAAAGATGCATCTTGGGTTTGGCATCTTCGCTTTGGGCATCTCAATTTTAAGGGATTAGAGTCACTCTCCAGGAATAACATGGTGAGAGGATTACCTTCCATAAGTCACCCCGATCAAGTGTGCGAAGGATGTCTACTTGGAAAGCAATTCAAGAAAAGCTTCCCAAAACAGTCAAACTCAAGAGCTCAAAGGCCTTTGGAACTCATACACACGGATGTGTGCGGTCCGATCAAGCCAAGATCACTTGGTAAGAGTAATTATTTCCTTCTCTTTATTGATGATTTTTCAAGAAAAACATAGGTGTATTTCTTGAAGCATAAATCTGAGGTGTTCGAGAATTTCAAGAAGTTCAAAGCCCTTGTTGAGAAAGAAAGCGGTTTGGGAATCAAAGCCAAGAGATATGATCGTGGAGGAGAGTTCACATCAAATGAATTCCAAAAGTATTGTGAAGACCATGGAATTCGACGACCCTTAATAGTGCCGAGATCCCCCCAACAAAATGGAGTGGCAGAAAGGAAGAATAAAATCATTTTGGACATGGCAAGAAGCATGCTTAAAAGCAAGAAATTACCAAACAAGTTTTGGGCAGAAGCAGTGGCATGTGCAGTCTACCTATCCAACCGATCTCCAACAAGAAGCATATATGGAAAAACGCCACAAAAAGCATGGAGTGGAAAAAAGCCTGGGATTTCCCATCTCAGAGTCTTTGGAAGCATTGCTCACGGGCATATACCAGATGAAAAGAGAAGTAAGTTGATGATAAAAGTGAGAAGTACATCTTCATCGGTTATGACTCCAATACTAAAGGGTACAAGCTCTACAACCCTGATACGGGAAAGACAACCATTAGTCGAGATGTAGTATTCGATGAAGAAGGAGAATGGGATTGGAGACAACATGATGAAGACTACAATTTCTTTCCATACTTTGAAGAAGATGACATGAAAGAAACAAGGACAGAGCAAACAAGAGAGGAACCTTCTACCCCACCAGCTTCACCAACTACAAGTTCTCAAGAGAATGAAAGTTCAAGTGAAAGAGTTCACCACTTCAAAAGCTTACAAGAACTTTATGAGGTAACTACAAATCAAGATAATCTTACTCTCTTTTGACTTTTTGCCGATTGTGAGCCCATGAACTTCCAAGAAGCTGTGGAAAACAAGAATTGGAAAAGCGTTATGGATGAAGAGATCAAGGTGATCAAGAAGAACAACACATGGGAGCTAATCTCACTTCCAAAAGGGCACAAGGCTATTGGTGTGAAGTGGGTTTATAAAGCCAAAAAGAATGCTAGAGGAGAAGCTGAAAGATATAAGGCAAGATTAGTGGCAAAAGGCTACAGTCAAAGAGCCGGCATCGACTATGATGAGGTATTTGCTCCCGTTCCTAGACTAGAAACAGTTAGATTAATAATTTCATTAGCAACTCAAAACAATTGTAGAATCCATCAAATGGATGTAAAATCTGCTTTCCTTAATGGAGTTCTTGAGGAATAAGTCTACATTAAACAATCTCAAGGCTATGAAGTTGAGGGAAAAGAAGACAACGTTTTGAGGCTAAAAAAGGCACTTTATGGGTTGAAGCAAGCTCCAAGAGCTTGGAATTCCTGAATAGACAAGTACCTACACGAGATAAACTTCATCAAGTGTCCACATGAGCATGCACTTTATATCAAAGTCCAAAATAATGATGTATTGATTGTGTGCTTGTATGTAGACGACTTGATCTTTACAGGTAATAATTCGAGCATGTTCAACAAGTTTAAGGAATAGATGACGAATGAGTTTGAGATGACCGACATCGGGCTCATGTAGTACTACCTCGACATTGAAGTAAAATAAGAAGATAAAGACATCTTAATCACCCAAGAAGGCTATATTAAGAAGGTGATCAAGAAGTTCATGATGGATGACTCTAATCCGGTCAACACACCAATGGATGTGGAATCAAACTATCAAATCACGAGGAAGGAGAAAAAGTGGATCCAACACTCTTTAAGAGCTTAGTTGGAAGTTTGCAGTATTTGACATGCACAAGGCCCGATATTCTCTATGCAGTTGGAGTTGTCAGCCGTTATATGGAGAAACCGACAACTACACATTTGAAGGCAAGAAAGAGAATTCTTCAATACATCAAAGGTACGATAAATTACGGTTTGTACTATTCTGTTTCTGATGATTATAAGCTCGTGGGATACAGTGATAGTGATTGGAGTGGAGATATGGATGACCGCAAGAGCACGACTGGTTTTATGTTCTACATGGGAGACAATGCCTTCACATGGGCGTCAAAGAAGCAACTAATTGTTACTCTTTCTACATGTGAAGCAAAATATGTAGCTGCTACCTCATGCGTTTGCCATGTAATTTGGCTAAGAAATCTGCTAAAAGAGTTGGGTTTGTCACAAGAGGAGCCGACGAAGATTTTTGTGGACAACAAATTCGCAATTGAATCAAGTTTTTCACAATCGGAGTAAGCACATTGATACGCGTTACTACTATATTAGAGAGTGCATCGCAAGAAATGATGTGCATTTGGAGTACGTGAAGACTCATGATCAAGTAGCTGATATCTTCACCAAACCACTTAAAAAAGAAGACTTCACAAGACTGAGAGTTTTGCTTGGAGTAATAAAATCAAGTTTAAGAGGGGGTGTTGAAAATAAACTTGATTTTGGGTAATTAGTATTTGAGCCTAGTTTAAATAAAAGCCCAATTTCTAGAAACATTTTAAGTACTTCTAGAATATTCTGGAGAATTCTCTTCTTGAAGATATTTTAGAGTATGATGTAGAATTCTCTAAAATGTGAGAGAAAAAAGTGTATTTGTAAAGAACATTCTAGAGAGTTATTTGTAACCACTAGATTGTATATGTGTTGACAAAACCATAGCCATAAGTTTAGGAGGTGCAACTAGTATAAATAGAGGTGATGTCTTAGAGTTTGTATCAAGCCAAAAAGTTAGAAGTGACCAATAATACAAGTAGCCTCTTTCTCAAAAATCTATCTTTCAAGTTTAACCTCCAATCTCCAAAAAGTTTATTTCCAACAACTGGTATGTAGTCAAGTATTATAAAGATGAAGAATAATAAACTAAAACAATTATTAGACGCAATTTTTTTTTTGAAAAGAAGAAATAAAAAATAAGAATGTTACCAAATCCTAAGGAACAAGATAACAAGAGAACGTTATGATACGAGCTCTCCCACAATTACCTGAAGGACATACCACAAGCCTGCAGAAATGGAAGAAACGAGGAGCATAAAGCAACCAAGAACCCTTTTTTTTTTTTGAGGAGAAGGATGAGATTGTTTGTGGGTTTCAAAAAGGTGATAATTGAAGAGTGGCTTCATGTAAGGGCCTTCGTAAAATGCAAGTATTGCAACACCCCCAATGCATAGCATTAGCCCTCCAACTTTTGCCTTTCCACTTGCTTTCCTCAACTTTACTTTCTCCATCCTGTCACAACATATAGGACCCTAATTTAATGGGTTAATTAAGTCCACAAATATTCTCCACCTTTTTTTTAACGTTGACAGATTGAGTCGACAGGGAAGGCTCAAGTGTGGTATTTTATTCGAGGGGATGATTGTTAGAAGTGTAAACAATGTCCCACATTGGCTAGGGAAGGGAGTGATCATGGGCGTATGTAAGTGAGGACAATTATCTTCATTGATTGAGGTCTTTTGAGGGAACCAAAAGCAAAAGTCATGAGACTTTATGTTCAAAATGGACAATATCATACTATTGTAGAGATATGTCGAGGGTTTGATCTTAACTATTTCAATGTTGGAAGCGTATGATAGACAATCACAAAGTAATAATCAAACAAGACTTCCATGAGAAGAAACAAATTCACTTGTATTGAAAACTCTTCAAAAAACTATAAATTAAACTTGGTTTACACTTTCTCTCAAACTCTCTTTGTTTTCTTCTCCACACATTTGCTTCAAACATATACACACCAAACACAATCCTATTAATTGGACTCCTGTGTGTAAAAATTTATATCCCATAATAACTCTCATAGTATAAATCTATAAATACATGTATCCATAATTAATTCATCTTAAAAATCTAAATACATGAATACATAATTAACTATTAATTAGTTCATGCAAATGTATAATGTATCTGTAATTAAGTACATGTTTAATTATTCAACATTCAACACTTGGAAATGGAAGTTTGGTTGAGATCATGTGACTCTGCAATTTCCCTTTCTGGTGGAACTGGTTCACTATTATTTTCTGTATTCCCGCAATCCTTTTCCTTGCTTTTCCCCCATAGGACACTGTAAAGGCTCAAAACCAGCAATAGGCCACCTATTATACTGTTCAACACAACAAAAACAGAACATAAGTATATATACATATATAAAGAAGTGTATCTAATCGGTCTTCAAAGTTTTGAAAAGAATCTAAATATAGGTTTCTAAACTTTCAATATTTATGTCAGATAAATCTGTCAACCTTAAAACTAGCTAAGATAAACATGGGATTCCATTAGAGATGTCTACGGAGTGGGGCAAGGCGAGGCCGAGGAATGGCTTCCCCTTCCCTTCCTCCCATTTCATTTTCCGTCCCCACAAAATTCTCCATTTAATTTTGCAAGAAATGAGGCGGGGAATCCCCACGAAAAGTTCGGAAGGATCGAGTTTCCAGTAAGTAATAATTCCCCGTTTATAATTTTCATTTTTTAAAATTTAATCAAATATATATATTAAAAGAAAATCGAGGTGGGGTCGGAGAATATATTCTCCATCCCTGTTTAGCTAACGGGGAAGAATCTTCCCCACTCCCTCCCTAAACGGGGATTCTCGCTCCGTTAGAGGTGAGTTCCGCTGAGAAAATGAACATCTCTAGATTCTATCTCAAAACCAGTAGTTTAGACTTTATGGGCTCTGATATCATATTAGAAAAATATATATGAAATTCCAACTCAAAATCAATTGACAATGTGAAGAGGAACCCAAGTATCTTATAAAGATTGTGAAGTCTCCTCACCTTCCCAATGTGGGATCCTAAACATTTAGAAACTTATTAACCACAAAATTTAATTTGAACAAAAATGCAAAATATAATCTATCAATGGAAGTTTATAAGTTGAGAGAGAGGTATATTTAGATTTATATGAAACGAAACGAATTGCAAATCGTTTACCTTCCCAAGTTCATTCCATCACTTAAAAGAAATTGTGAACCAATGAGAGTAACAATGAGATTCATTGGATTTGTAGCAGCTAGAAAAACAGGACCTTTCTTCTTGATGACCCAACATGCCAAATAGTTCCCTAAGCAGATCACAAGAATTCCCTACATGTACATTGTTTGTCCATTAACACACAGATTCAATTAATAATGGGATTAACAATAATAATAAACATGCAAATTAGAGAGAGATTTCATTTCATACGCCGTAAAGAACCGCAATGAGGCGAATGTTCCAACCCAACTTCCATTGAGAAGGGTCTCTTTCCACTGCAATGGCCACAGCAAATGTCTGAAAACTGCTTGACAATGTTTGTCCACAAGTTAGCACAAGTGGAGATGGGCAAGTCTTCATTACCAAAGCCTGCAAAATATACATCAAAATTAACAAAGGCAAACCAGAAATTCGGTTTCATAATCATTTGGTTTTAGTTTTTGATTTTTCAAAGTTAAGCTTATAAATATTACTTTCACCTATAGATTTCTTTGTTTTGTTATTAAATCAATGTCAAATTTTGAAAACCAAGGCTCGTTTGCATACGTTTTGCTTTTGATTTTTAGTTTTTGAAATTTATGCTTGTTTTTCTACAATTTCTTTATCATGGTTTCTAAACATTTGAATTCTTAGTTAAATTCTAAAAACGAAAATAAATTTTTAAAAATTACTTTTTTTTTTCAAAACTTCGACTTGATTTTTTAAAATATTATGATAGAAAGGACAACAAAATAAAAAAACTCATAGATAAAAGTAGTACTTATAAATTTAATTTTAAAAAACTAAAAACCAAATAATTATAAAACAGGACTTAGAAAAATTGTCTTTAAAAACTTGTTTTTTATTTTTGAAATTTGGCTAAGAATTTAAATGTTTCCTTAATTAAGAAATATAAAAACCTTTTTAAAGAAATTGGGAGAAAAACAAGCAAATTTTCAAAAAATCAAATTTGTTCTCTCTGTTCTGGTCTCTTTTTTTTTTTTTTTTTTTCTGATAAATGAAAACAGTATTTTATCATGTTTTGTACTATGCATAATAAATATTAGTAAATTAAATATACTATAACGAATTTAAATGCTTTATTTTAAAAAACTTACTTTTCATGTAAAACCTTTAGTTTTTTTTCTTTATTTAAAATTTGAGATAACAAGAAACAAAAGATATTATCAATTACACGTTTCTTATTATCAATTAAAAAAAGATTAAATTATATTAAAAAAAATACATCTGAACTTTGTCCCTTGTTTCAAAAATACATTTATTCTTTCAAAAGTTGCAATATTACCCTTGACATTTCATAAATGTTTCGAGACTACCCTTAGATTAGAAAAATCGTTAGAATGTTGAACAAAAAGTCGACATGTCTAAATATCGTTCTTTCAGACTTGATCCAAACAAATATCCTAGTTTTTCCCACATTATTTTAGGTTATCGTCAAGTCAATTTTCTTTCTAAACATTCTAACGGTTTTTTACTTCAATAGTAGTTTTAAAACATTTATGAAATGTCAAGGGTAGTATTGCAACTTTTGAAAGTATAAGGGTATTTTTTAAACAAGGGGCAAAGTTAAGCTGCATTTTTTTTTTATAATTTATCCTTAAAAAAATGAGAGACAGTTACCAAACACAATTTATATTTTTCTTTTTTATAAAAAAAGTAAATCATTTGATAACATTCCTATTTCTCATTTCAATATGTTTTTTTTCCTGGTTTCTCATAAACATAAGCATTTTGGTAATCATTCTTGTTTTTTTGTTTTTTGCTTCTTAATTCTCATTTTTTGGAAACACACTTCCAAAATTATATTCAAATTTTTGGAAATAGAAAAAACTAGTTTGTTGTTTTTTACTTCTGTTTTCCGGTGGAACACATAAAAAAATCAAATCATTAATGTATTATTATTTACTTGTAAAATGCATAATAAATATTAAAAATAACATAAATTTTTTGTTTTATTTAAAAAATAATAATTTACATATAAACTTTTTGTTTTTTAAACTTAGAAAGAATAAGAAACGAGAAATGTTACCAAACTAATTTTATTTTTTTTTTCAATAAAAGTAAAGAACAGAAACCAGAAATAGTTACCCAACACAAATCTATTTTTCTTCTTGAAAAGAAGAAGTAAGAAATGAAAATGTAACCAAACAAACTCTGAAAAACAAAGTGAAACGAGATCTCCTTCAATTACCTGAAGGACATACCACAAGCCCGCAAAAGTGGAACAAACGAGGAGCATAAAGCAACCAAGAACCCATCTTGTTTGAGGAGAAGGATGAGATTGTTTGTTGGTTTCAAAAAGGTGATAATTGAAGAGTGGCTTCATGTAAGGGCCTTTGTAAAATGCAAGTATTGCAACACCACCAATGCACAGCATTAGCCCTCCAACTTTTGCCTTTCCACTTGCTTTCCTCAACTTTACTTTCTCCATCCTGTCACAACATATATTGGACCTACTTTAATGGGTTAATTAAGTCCACAAATATTCTACATTTTTTTTTACTTTAACGATATATAAAGTAGAGATTTGAACCTCTGATCTTTTGATCAATGTTATAATACTTTAAGCGATTGAGCTATATTCAGATTGACTTACAAATATTTTCCACTTGATGACACATTATTTAGTTGTAACGAATATTATTGAAATTAAAAATTATGATTGTAATAAGTAGTTTTCTATTATTCTCCTTTTCTAATTAAAAATAAGTTATTGCTAAAGTGGAAGATGACCATCCTCTCCAAGAGAAACGACAGATCCATGGTTTGCAATTGATTGAAGTGGAGCATATAATATGATCTCCAATCGATAAAGTTTGTGGCTCTTGGACTTACTTTTTTGCTTTATACTATCATCAATTTTCAAACCAACTATTATTAAGAAATGGTTGAATCAGCCGACATTGAACTATACTAACAACTAAAGCATTTTCTCTTCGTTTAAAGTTGTAGATTCGAATCCCTCCTTTATATCTGTTATGTGATATTCTCACTAAAAAGAAAAAAGAAAGAAAAAAAAAAGGTTGGAGGAGTGGAGAAGTCTTTTTTTCTCTCTCTCTTGAGTTCATTGGAGTAAAGAAGTCTAAATGTGAATTGTTGAAAATGAAATTTAAAGTATCAATCAATCCTACTTAGTCTTTTGACTCATTCCAAATTAACTACAGAAAAAATATGAATTTTCTTTTGGATATTTTTAAGCTTTTATTTTTCTTTATTAATTTTTATTTTACTCCTTTTAATAAGTCATACACTCTCTCTATTAAATAGGAAACAGAATAGATGGTAGTTTAACAGACTTGGTTAACATCAATCTCTCTCTATTAAGCCAAGTCTCCCTATTATAAAGGATAATTTCAAAGTCCTTACATCAATCTCTCATTCTCATTTTTCTCTAACACTAAAAGCTCTTTTGTTCTTGAATGTTTTCAAGGGGATTCGTAAGAGAGGCTTAGCTGCACGCACACAAAGTCTCTTGAAGGGTGGTTGTGTTTTCGGAGTGAAGTGCCAAATAACTCAATGCAATAGGCACACATCTTCTCTCTATACACAACGTTTATTATCGTTTCTCTCAATCTAGAAATTACAGACTTTTATAACTTCTTATTTTGTTTTTGTTTTAATTTATTAATATGTGTATGTTGAATATTTTAGAAATTTCTATCCCCTAAATTCATTTTCAACATTTACCATACCAACTTAATAGGTTTAGGTTTTCTTAAACCTAACACCGTTCTTTTTAGTTTTTAGCATGCTCTTATTCTGATGCGGTGTTTGTGTTAAGTTCATCCATGTGCCCCACTACTCGGGTGTCATACGGTACTAACATATGAATTTCAATGGTTTATTTTATTTATAGGAGAAGAATGTGTATTGGTACCTTAGAATAACAGCAAATAAGAATGTAGTGACAGGAAGACAGTTAAATGCTGCAGCCCCCAAAATTGCAGATGTATAATTAACACCTAATCCATAAGCAATCAAAACCAACGTCCTCCTGCACTTTTTGTATACACAAACAATTGGTAAAGATGATAAAAACAAAAAACAAAAATAAAAAATGTCCCAATTTAAGAGAATAGAAATGCTCAATTAAAATTGTACAAACCCCAGTAAGGCCAGCATGAAAATCTTGAACATCTCCCCAAGTGATAAACGTGCTACCTCTTTTCTACCATCCATAAAATAATAATAATCATAATAATAAATAAATAAAGAGAAGAAAATTAAGATGGGTGAAGAATAAAATAAAGTGATAAACATGTCACTTTGTTTCAATCTTTATTGAGAATTCATCATTTGTATCCTCTTTTAGTCTACCTTTCAGATAGAACTTTTCTATTTAGCTTCACTTGATTAAATGTTGTTGAGAGAAATGGTTAAGAAACAAATCTACGTTTATAAAAACCGAAAACCAAAAACAAATAGTTATCGAACGAATCAGAATTAATTAGAATTATACCTTTTGAAAATGATGGTGGGAGGGACTATGAAGAGAGTTCCAATAGCTTGCCTGTAGAAAATGAAAATATAACTGTTCATACCAGAAGCAAAGGCAGCTTTTGCCAACATATTCATCCCAGAATAAGTAATTTGGACAACAATGGCAGCAATCAGAGGCTTCTTTAATTCCATTCTCTTGAAAATTAAACCACCAAAGCAACTAATTTCCCTCTCCCTTATTATGCTCTTTCTGTGCCGTGCATGTTTAAGTACAACAAACAAATGAACTTATAAACAAAGATTATATATAAAATATGCTTCTTTTTTTTTTTTTTTTGTCTTTTTTCCGCAACATCATTATGTGCAGTTTTTTTTGTGAGAGTGGGGAATTTTCTGCATTGGTGATTGACCTGTTGAATTTCTATGGATAGTGGTTTAAATTTCTACTTTCTTTAAAACAATCAATATTGAGATGTTTTTCTTTCCTAAAATATTATAATCCTAATGCGAGACTGAGATTGAAACCCTACGAATCATAGTTATTTTGAATGGTTAACCTATGGAGGTCTTATGACATGTTTTGAAGTGATTTTGAAACGGTTAAAACCATTTTTGTCATATTCAAAATGACTCCCAAACATGACTTTTTTTAATCATTATAATCAATTTTTGGAGTATGAAAATTGTGTTTAAATTTGTAAAATTAAATATTAAAATAATTATATGAAAATAACTTATAAACCAATCATTTTTACTAAAATCACTCATAAACATGTCCCGAATATGATGATGAGATTTATACAAAATTGGTCTATCGCATTATGATTTTTACGCTATTTTTTACTTCTTTTTCTTTCTTTTCTGTAAGTGGATTTCTCTCTGCCTCGGGTATATTGTTAGTAATTGGTCCATCGGATTTCTGTAGTTAGTGGAATGCCATTGCAATCTTTAGTTGGAAAAAGGTAAGTACTAAGATAAGGTTTTCTTACATCTCAAAAGAAAAAAAAAAGGTTTTCTTCATCTTTTAAAATCAAATAATAGTGATAATAATAAAAATAAATAAATCGAAGAAGAAGAAGATAAGGTTAATTTCTTTAAAATTAGCCTATTGAGTTATGATTTTAGCACAATAACTTTTCCACTTAATTTTTGCTTTCGACTTCCTATTTTTCCTCTTGGTTCAAGCAATTCGATGGAGTTTCTTTTGGGTTTAATTATTTTTTAGTACTTTTTAATTTTAACATCATTATTTTTAATTTTCTTTTTTAGTTCACGTGAGAATTTGAAACAGATATATAATATCTTAACGCTACTTATGTTCACTTTCGCTATTTTAATATCATCTTCTATGACCAAACTAATTTATTAGTTCTAAAAAATAGCTTTATTTCATTTTTAATATAACAACATAGATGTCAAAAGGTATAATTAATTCTTTACCTTCTGGAAAATATAGTAAGAGGCAGTAGGGAGAGAGTTCCAAAATAGCTTGTCTAGAAAAAGAAAGGAAATATTACGTTTTCGGTCCTTTAGGTTTGGACAACAGGTCAATTTCATCCCTAAGTTTCAAAATCATACACTTATGTCTCTAAAGATTAGTAAATACTCAATTTTGATCCTTAACGTTAGATTTCTATTAGTCATTTTAAAGTGAGGTGGCATATTTTTTTTATTATAAAAATAGCTGACGTGGAATTTTTAAAATTAAAATAATAATTATAATTATTAAAATTTAAAAAAAAAAAAACCTCTCTTTCTCCTCTCCACCCAGCCCTTCCCCTTCTAATTTTTTTGACAAACTAACCTAAATATTTGAGCCCAAATGAGATTGAATGGCTTGTTTTCTAAAAATAAGTTTTTCTAACTCTTTGTAACAATTTTTTTGTATTTTTTTCTGACTTTCTCGCTCCCTTTTCTCATTTTTTTTCTTGCTCTCGCACTCTCGCTCCTTCTTTCTTCTCCATCAATATGGGATTTGCCGTCGTCATGGGTTAGTTGGTCTTGCACTCCTCTAGATCCACTCTTGAAGGCGCGACCCACTTTTATGAGTAACATACTTGTAAATAAGTAAGCAATAGTAACGATCACCCCCCTGAAATCAAATCAATATGAGAATTTGATCTTCAAGCAGTAAGAGAGTTCATGTCTTTGATTTCTGATTCAGAGGTCTCCAATTATTCTTTTATTTTCTCTTAGAAAACCAGATTTTGATTGTCACTGAGAGGCCCAGATGGTGATTTTGGGAATTTGGGAATCAATCTTCTGAAGTTGTAGTCTTTTTTTCTTAACTCTCTTTTGCATGTGGTTGCGGGACACTTGAGCCTCTGTGGAATGGATATGAGCCACACGAAGGGGAACGACGATAATGCTGTCCCACCATAGATGTCACTGCTTTTCCACGTTGGAGTGGAATGAGACGACAGAAGTAAATCTCATTGCTCATCTCTACTGCGTTTATCGACAGAAAAGAGAGCGAGAAAGCAAGAGGGAAAAGAAAGTAAGAGTGAGAGGAAAAAAAAAAAAAGGGAGCGAGAGAGAAAGGAAAACAGGGAGGGAAAAGAGGGAGTAGAAGCGAGTGGGAAAAGAGAGCAAGAAATGGAGAAAGCGAGAAAAAAAACATAACAAGAGTGAAAAAAGGAAACGAGAAAGCGAGGAAACAAACAAAAAAAAAAAAAAGGTTGGTGACACTCGCAAAGGATTAAAAAAACTTATTTTGAGAAAACAAGTCAAATTTTATTTGGGCCTAAATATTTAGGTCAATCTGTCAAAAAACTCTAAGTCAAATATTTTTTAAGAAATTGAGTACTTCCTAAACTTTAGGGACAAAAGTGTACCAAAAGATGAAATTAACTTATTGTCGGGACCAAAAAATATTTTTTTCAAAAAGCAAAGATTAGTATTCATACCAGAATCAAAGGCAAGCTTTTGACAACAAATTCAACTCAGCATAAGTGATTTGGAAAATCATCACAGCAAAATAAGGCATTTCGAGTCCATTTTAATTAAACCAAAAAACTTTTCCTCTCCCTTTTACTATATGTTGTTTAAGTAAAACCAACAAGCAAAGCCTATCACTCAATAAGTTTGGGACAAATAAAAGCATCCATTTTCCTTGAGCGAGTGTACATATCATTGACAATGCATATTTAATATTAATTAAATGATTTAACTTAGGTGCAATTTCAACCAAAACCTCCTTTTAAAATTAAATATACTTTTGCTAACTCAATTTAGTTTAATGGTTAGGGCATCTCTACATTTTTTAAAGGATCGTAAGTTTTAATCTTCATCATATATGATGTGTAATATCCAAAAAAAAATATATTAATACACTTTTTGCCAAACAGAGAGAAAAATATTATTGTCGAAGCATTGCTATGACACCAAGCTCTTTTGCTCGTGAAAACAGTAGTTATTTCTTTTAAACCTTTGTAAGTTGTTAGGTGTCTTTTGATGCAACGGATCTACGTGCCTCTCACATTGGGCTTCCTTTGCAACTTCGACTTTTGTTTCGAGGTTCCACATAGATTTGGATCAAGTCTACTTGACGATTAGGCTCCACATGCTCAACAAAATCCTTATATTCGAATTCTTTTTTTACTAAAAAAAAAAAGAGCAATATTCCAAAATGCACCCTTATATAGAGCACTCAATGTTCAATGTTTTTGGCTAATATTTGAGTACATATGAGAGAGAGTATTTCATAACAAGTCTAGTAGTAAATATTAAGATAACATGGGGTTCCATCTCAAAACCAATTGGCAATGAGAGGAGTAGCCCATGTATCTTATAAATTGTGAGGTCAACATGCCCCCTTAAGATGGTGCCACTTTGGGTTCATCATTCTTGAATCGGATCCCAATTTTAATTTTTGGACCGAATACCCGTTTGGGTTTAATGGACTCTGATACCATATTAAGATTACATGGGGTTCCATCTCAAAACTAATTGGCAATGAGAGGAGTAGCCCATGTATCTTATAAATTGTGAGGTCAACATGCCCCCTCAAGATGGTGCCACTTTGGGTTCACCATTCTTGAATCGGATCCCAATTTTAATTTTTGGACCGAATACCCGTTTGGGTTTAATGGACTCTGATACCATATTAAGATTACATGGGGTTCCATCTCAAAATCAATTGGCAATGAGAGGAGTAGCCCATGTATCTTATAAATTGTGAGGTCAACAGTAAATAGCTAGCTAGCCACAAAAATTAGGTCTTTCTCTTAAAGAATTAAGATGTTGCATTGATTAAGAGTTTGTTTTACTGATTTCGAGATGGATTTTGGCAATGATATAAAAAATTTATGTTTGTTTCATAGATGTTTACTTTTTAAAACTCAAGTAAGGATAAATAAATATCTCATGAACTATGGAATTTTGTTATTTTTCTTGGAGATGAGACTTTTTTATGGAGACTTTTTTCCTTGAAAAATGAAGAAGAGAGAGGAGAGAGAAAAGTACTCATTAAATGATGTGTAAATTAATTTTAATTGTTTTAAATTATTATTAATTAATTAATTAATTATCTAATATAAGTATTTTAACTAATTAAAATATTTTTTAATTAAATCTAATAATTTAAATTATTTTTCCATTAAAAAAACCTATATAATAATTTAATATATATACACACGTCATTCTATTATGAGAGAGCTAAAAAGTGGCCTGGAATATTTGATGGCTTTGATATGTTTATTATCTAATTACATTTAAAAATATATATTAAGATTTATATGGTTATTTTACCTCCAATCCAAAAAGATAAATGTAAATTTTCAGTGATAATTAAATGAAAAATATATGTTGATTTTAAATTGTTTTAAGTTTAATGCTTATTGATAAAAGTCAAAAGATAAAGAAAAAATATGAAGAAAAAATATGAAGAAAAATTAGGTAGAAAATTCATAGTTGAAACTTTTATTTTTAAACATGATTGAATTTTAATGCTTCTATTTGTATACAATGCATATAATAATTGTATAATTTTGATTTTATTTGGTTATAACCAAAAAAAAAAAAAACTTTCACTCAAATAAGATTTTTGATAATTGTTCTAGTCTTTTTTTTTTTGTTTAATTTTGATTAGTTCATAAACATGTTATTTAAATCCCAAGAACAAAACTTGCAAAAGAAAAACACAAACATTTAGTTCATAGACATGAATTATCTTGTATATCTAATAATTTTCATTTATGAAAATTATTTGGCCTTTATACTTAATTATTCTTGTTATTTTATGTGTGTTATTAGATAAAAAAGACTAGCAAAAAGTTGGTTTAAATTGAATTATTGTTGGAAGCCTTTTAAATTAAGTAAGTGGAGAAAAGAAAGCAAAAGAAAATGAAAACCACACTTACTTGATGTTTTTGTGCATGAATTTGAATAATGTAATAGAAATGCAATTGCATTGCAATGCAAAAATCTGGAAAACGCATCAAATACGGGATTAGCGAAATTTTGAAGAATTTATGTTATTCTTCTCCACGAATTCGGCAAGGCAACTTGACCCAAGCTACACATGAACAAATATAGAAACCCTAGCCCAAAAAGCTTATAAAAAAAAGGAAGAAACGGAGGCAAAACATATGGGTTTTTCTCAAGCAAGAGTCCATCATTATGCTGTTTTTCTTTTATTTTGCTACAGTTTTTTGTTTTTTTTGTTCGTTCCAGACCCGTGAAGCTCCAAAGCTTAATCCTACCTCAACGAAAGTTAGAGGTGGTAAAGACTCAATCTCCTTTGAAGAAAGAGTGGTTGTGTCAATTAAGCAATGAGTGAAACGAGTCTCTTTATTTGTTCTTCACTTTAGATTCTATTTTGTTCACTTTATTTCATAGGAAGTTTTAGCTACTGCTATTTCTTTTCCATTGTAGCTCTCTTGGTATAATATTTAAGTTTTCCAAGCTTTGTTACAAGTTGTTGAATGTTAGTGTTCATTTTAATAGAATTGTCATTTATTTGAATCTTCATTGAACTCGAATTTCTTCTCCTTCACTTCTCAATTTTGTTATGTATTTTCAAACTTTTAGTTTATTGTTTTTTACTCCATTTATGATGAGCTAAAATTCTTTTAGGAGTTCAAGTTAGTGAATGCCCTAGAGGAAAGATGTAAAGCTTAAAAACACAACCAATCTAGCTAGCACTTAAAACTTTTATTTGCTTTTGTTGAGTTTAATATTGGGTAAACCTAGCCGGCCAACTAGTGTTGCTTGTCAAGCTTAAACTTAATACCGAAAGGGTTAAGGGAAGGTAGATGTCACAAAAGTAATGGAGGAAAAGACTTAGAAATATAAGTTCTAAACATCGACCCTAGACATAGGCGAGATTCCAAAACCACTAGAATTGTGCGCAAAATTATCTAAGTTAGATTAGCTATAGAAATATAGGTTTAATCACTTAGTCTCATAAAGATTTTGAAGCAAAATTGAATAGGAGTCGAATTCGGTTTACTTAGTTTTCTTGAGTTAGCTACGATTGTAATTGCATTTTAATTGCATTTCTTTCCAAAGTGACATAAACAACTTGAAACTCCCTTTTTCATACTTATTGTTTTTTTTTTTTAATTTATTTCTTTAGCAACAACACCTCCCAACATTTTTATAACATTGGTTACCGAAATTGCAATTTGAAAACAATTTTTGCTATCTTTTGAATTTTGTTGTATCCGTTCCCTGTCTGGAATACTTCTAGTTTTATATTACTTGCATCGACAGTGTGCATTTGCACTGAATTGGAGCTTTGTTTTTAAACTAAAAATCTTTTTTTAAAGCTTCCATGTTTCAGTTTGATCAATATCCAAACACAAACGTTTAACTTTCAGACATTAATTATCTTGTATATCCAAACACAAACATTTATTATCTCATACATTTAAATTTTAGATATTTAAATCCCAAATATTTAATATCTATACCCATAAAACAACATCTGCCAACTCAAACCAATCGTAACATAATAAATTAGTAGGAAACTTGAAAGAATGAGGGGTGGACAGTGAGGCTCTGCAATGCTGGGTCACATTTAGCCCCCTAGGCCTAGGCTATGTTCTTTTTTTGCAAGATCCCAAGGCTATGTTCTCAACTTTCAAAGCCTTTACTTAAAAAACTACACTTTAATATGGTTAAAATCTAATTCAATAAATGTACCTTTGTACGGAACTTAATTACGAAAGTAATATCATAACTATAATTTGTACTAAAAAAAAAAACATATAATTTGCAGTATTACCATGTTGTCCCCCCACTGCACTACAAAGAGGTCAATAATTCTTCATTCTTTTTTTTCTTTTTTGTTTAACAACAGGTAAGAGTAGGAATTTGAATTCTAACCTTCTAATTGATAATATAATTTCTTAACCATTTGATGCTCAAATTTGACGATCAATAAACCATTTTAAATGAATTAAAACAACCTTAAAACTTCCCCTCAAACTTTGGAGACCTTAATTCTATTGGACTGAACAAAACTGAGATTAAAAAACAGCAAAAATAATAATAATAAACCCCAAGATTGGTGTTAATTAAGTCTGATCAGAAGAAGATACCAAGAAATCAAGAATGAAAACAAATGCAAGTAAATAAAACACCAGAATTTAAGTGGTTAAATAAGTTATGCCAATGCAAAGAGCCAATATTATACTAAAGGGAGAGTGGCTAGTTCTTGTTGTTGAAGAACTGAAAGAAATTAATTAAATTAAAGTCACCAATATCATACTAAATGATAAGTCGAGGATTATCTATCCCCAAAGAGTGTTTAGTTCTTCTTGTTGCACAGAGTTAGGTTAGCCTTCATTTAACTCTCTAACAGACTGACAACCTCAAAACTATTAAGAGTGCAAACAATTATCTCTATTGGTATGAGATCTCTTTGGAAGAACCAAAATCAAACCCACGAGGACTTATACCGAAATTGAACAATATCATACCATTGTGGAGATATGTCGAGGGTTGTTGTTCTTATCAATTGTATTAGAGCATGGTCTAAACCTAGCTGTGGGAGAGATCCTTAAGTTCCGAACAAAGAGAGTTAGTGAGCCTTATAGTCATACAACATTGTGAATGAATCCCTAAATTGGACAAAAAGTGCTTGAGGAGGCAAGCAAGTATAACTCTATCAATGACTTTCGGATAGAGGAGTAAATCTTTGTTCGAGGGGAGGAATAGGTGGATGGTGCATGTGATAGATAGGGTGATTGTTGCCATCAAGAAATATCCGAGGAGGTAGATGGTGTGATCTTGTTCAAGGGGAGGAAGAGGTGGATGGTGCATGTGATAGATAGGGTGATCGTTGCCATCAAGAAATATCTGAGGAGGTAGATGGTGTGATCGCTACCATTCAGGAAATATTCGAGGAGGTGGATGATAGGTGATCGCTACCATCAAAGAAAATCCTATAATGTGATTCGTTGCAGGATAGTAGACAGATTGAGTCGACATGGGAGGCTCAAGTGTGGTACTTTATTCGATGGGAGGATTGTTAGAAATGCAAACAATGTCCCGCATTGGCTAAGGACAGGGAGTGATCATGGGTATATAAGTGAAGACAATTATCTTCATTGATATGAGGTCTTTTGGGGGGAACCAAAAGCAAAAGCCATGAGGCTTTATGTCCAAAATGGACAATATCATACTATTGTAGAGATATGTCGAGGGTTTGATCTTAACTATTTCAATGTTGGAAGCGTATGATAGACAATTACAAAGTAATAATCAAACAAGACTTCCATGAGAAGAAACAAATTCACTTGTATTGAAAACTCTTCAAAAAGCTATAAATTAAACTTGGTTTACACTTTCTCTCAAACTCTCTTTGTTTTCTTCTCCACACATTTGCTTCAAACATACACACACCAAACTGTTGAGGATCCCACATTGGAAACATGTAGAGATACCTCACAATTTATAAGATACATGGGCTACTCCTCTCATTGCCAATTAGTTTTGAGATGGAACCCATGTAATCTAATATGGTATCAGAGCCCATTAAACCCAAACGGGTATTCGGTCCAAAAAAATTAAAATTGGGATCCGATCCAAGAATGGTGAACCCAAAGTGGCACCATCTTGAGGGGGCATGTTGAGGATCCCACATTGAAAAAATGTAGAGATACCTCACAATTTATAAGATACATGGGCTACTCCTCTCATTGCCAATTGGTTTTGAGATAGAACCCCTGTAATCTAATACAAACACAATCCTATTAATTGGACTCCTGTGTAAAAATTTATATCCCATAATAACTCTCATAGTATAAATCTATAAATACATGTATCCATAATTAATTCATCTTAAAAATCTAAATACATGAATACATAATTAACTATTAATTAGTTCATGCAAATGTATGATGTATCAATTAAGTACATGTTTAATTATTCAACATTCACCACTTGGAAATGGAAGTTTGGTTGAGATCATGTGACTCTGCAATTTCCTTTTCTGGTGGAACTGGTTCACTATTATTTTCTGTATTCCCGCAATCCTTTTCCTTGCTTTTCCCCCATAGGACACTGTAAAGGCTCAAAACCAGCAATAGGCCACCTATTAGACTGTTCAACACAAACAAAAACAGAACATAAGTACATATACATATATAAAGGTTAATTTATAAACTTCAAGAACTATATCTAATAGGTCTTCAAAGTTTTGAAAAAAATCTAAATATAGGTTTCTAAACTTTCAATTTTTATGTCAGATAAATCTGTCAACCTTAAAACTAGCTAAGATAAATATGGGATTCCATTAGAGATGTCCACGGGGCGAGACCGAGGAATGGCTTCCCCATCCCTGCCTCCCATTTCATTTCCCATCCCCACAAAATTCTCCATTTAATTTCATGAAGAACGGGGCGGGGAATCCCCACGAAAAATTCGCAGGGATCGGGTTTCCTGCAGGAAATAATTCCTCATTTATAATTTTCATTTTTTAAAATTTAATCAAATAAAATCTTTTTTTAATGTCTATTTAAATTGTAAATTATTAATAAGAGATTTCTATTTAAGAGAAAAAAAATTATTTCTTTAGAAAAACAAAATAATATTGAATAAAAGTTTAGATTTATGGTTTATTATATATATATATATATATATATATATATATATATATATATATATATATATATATATATATAATTGGGGCGGGGTCGAGAATGTATTCTAACTCAAAACCAGTTTAGACTTCATGGGCTTTGATACCATATTCGAAAAATATAAAATTCTAACTCAAAACCAATTGACAATATTAAGAGTAACCCAAGTATCTTATAAAGATTGTGCAGTCTCCTCACCTTCCCAATGTGGGATCCTAAACATTTAGAAACTTATTAACCACAAAATTTAATTTGAACAAAAATGCAAAATATAATCTATCAATGGAAGTTTATAAGTTGAGAGAGGAAGTATATTTAGATTTATATGAAACGAAACGAATTGCAAATCGTTTACCTTCCCAAGTTCATTCCATCACTTAAAAGACATTGTGAACCAATGAGAGTAACAATGAGATTCATTGGAGTTGTAGCAGCTAGAAAAACAGGACCTTTCTTCTTGATGACCCAACATGCCAAATAGTTCCCTAAGCAGATCACAAGAATTCCCTACATGTACATGGTTTGTCCATTAACACACAGATTCAATTAATAATGGAATTAACAATAATAATAAACATGCAAATTAGAGAGAGATTTCATTTCATACGCCGTAAAGAACAGCAATGAGGCGAATGTTCCAACCCAACTTCCATTGAGAAGGGTCTCTTTCCACTGCAATGGCCACAGCAAATGTCTGAAAACTGCTTGACAATGTTTGTCCACACGTTAGCACAAGTGGAGAAGGGCAAGCCTTCATTACCAAAGCCTGCAAAATATACATCAAAATTAACAAAGGCAAATCAGAAATTCGGTTTCATAATCATTTGGTTTTTAGTTTTTAGTTTTTGATTTTTGAAAGTTAAGCTTATAAATATTACTTCCACCTATAGATTTCTTTGTTTTGTTATTAAATCAATGTCAAATTTTGAAAACCAAGGCTCGTTTGCATACGTTTTGCTTTTGATTTTTAGTTTTTGAAATTTATGCTTATTTTTCTACAATTTCTTTATCATGGTTTCTAAACATTTGAATTCTTAGTCAAATTCTAAAAACGAAAATAAATTTTTAAAAATTACTTTTTTTTTCAAAACTTCGACTTGGTTTTTTAAAATATTATGATAGAAATGACAACAAAATAAAAAAAAAAACTCATAGATAAAAGTAGTACTTATAAATTTAATTTTAAAAAACTAAAAACCAAATAATTATAAAACAGGACTTAGAAAAATTATCTTTAAAAACTTGTTTTTTATTTTTGAAATTTGGCTAAGAATTTAAATGTTTCCTTAAGAAATATAAAAACCATTCTAAAGAAATTGGGAGAAAAACAAGCAAATTTTCAAAAAATCAAATTTGTTCTCTCTGTTCTGGTTTTTTTTTTTTTTTTTCTGATAAATGAAAACAGTATTTTATCATGTTTTGTACTATGCATAATAAATATTAGTAAATTAAATATACTATAACGAATTTAAATGCTTTATTTTAAAAAACTTACTTTTCATGTAAAACCTTTACTTTTTTTTCTTTATTTAAAATTTGAGATAACAAGAAACAAAAGATATTATTAGGGGTGTTCAAAAAACTCGATGACCCAAAAAATCCGATCAACCCAACCCAATTCAACGGTTTGGGTTGGGTTATCAACTTGTTTGGGTTGGGTTGGGTTCAAACAAATGGAAACTTTATGGGTTGGGTTGGTTCGTGAGTTCACTAAAAAGGAGTTTGGGTTAAACCGAACCAACCCGAACTTCTTATTAATTTAAAAAAATAATTTTTTTACTTATATTACAACTATATGTACATATATTTATTTTAATTTTATAATTTTATATTACAACCGAACCAACAGATTATTTATTATTCAACAACTTTTTAAAATAAGTTTTTGAGTCTTTGGAAGGTAAAAATTCATGATATAAATTGAAATTGAATTGCTAATCTTAATTCAATATTTAAAAATAAATAAATATATATTTTATATATCAATACTTAACTTTTTCTTAAAATAAAATTTTGAGTTTATAACCCGACCAACCCGAACCAACCCAACCCAAATATTTCATGGTTGGGTTTGGTTGGGTTCATTATTTAATAAGGGTTGTTTGGGTTGAAGAAATTTGCAATCCGAATAATTAGGTTGGGTCTAAAACGTACCTCAACCCGACCCAACCCAACCCACGAACACCCCTAGATATTATCAAATACACGTTTCTTATTATCAATTAAAAAAAGATTAAATTATATTAAAAAAAATACATCTGAACTTTGTCCCTTGTTTCAAAAATACCTTTATTCTTTCAAAAGTTGCAATATTACCCTTGACATTTCATAAATGTTTCGAGACTACCCTTAGATTAGAAAAATCGTTAGAATGTTGAACAAAAAGTCGACATGTCTAAATATCGTTCTTTCAGACTTGATCCAAACAAATATCCTAGTTTTTCCCACATTGTTTTAGGTTATCGTCAAGTCAATTTTCTTTCTAAACATTCTAACGGTTTTTTACTTCAATAGTAGTTTTAAAACATTTATGAAAGGTCAAGGGTAGTATTGCAACTTTTGAAAGTATAAGGGTATTTTTTAAACAAGGGGCAAAGTTAAGCTGCATTTTTTTTATAATTTATCCTTAAAAAAATGAGAAACAGTTACCAAACACAATTTATATTTTTCTTTTTTATAAAAAAAGTAAATCATTTGATAACATTCCTATTTCTCATTTCAATATGTTTTTTTTCCTGGTTTCTCATAAACATAAGCATTTTGGTAATCATTCTTGTTTTTTTGTTTTTTGTTTCTTAATTCTCATTTTTTGGAAACACACTTCCAAAATTATATTCAAATTTTTGGAAATAGAAAAAACTAGTTTGTTGTTTTTTACTTCTGTTTTCCGGTGGAACACATAAAAAAATCAAATCATTAATGTATTATTATTTACTTGTAAAATGCATAATAAATATTAAAAATAACATAAATTTTTTGTTTTATTTAAAAAATAATAATTTACATATAAACTTTTTGTTTTTTAAACTTAGAAAGAATAAGAAACGAGAAATGTTACCAAACTAATTTTATTTTTTTTTTCAATAAAAGTAAAGAACAGAAACCAGAAATAGTTACCCAACACAAATCTATTTTTCTTCTTGAAAAGAAGAAGTAAGAAATGAAAATGTAACCAAACAAACTCTGAAAAACAAAGTGAAACGAGATCTCCTTCAATTACCTGAAGGACATACCACAAGCCCGCAAAAGTGGACCAAACGAGGAGCATAAAGCAACCAAGAACCCATCTTAAAGCAACCAAGAACCCATCTTGTTTGAGGAGAAGGATGAGATTGTTTGTTGGTTTCAAAAAGGTGATAATTGAAGAGTGGCTTCATGTAAGGGCCTTTGTAAAATGCAAGTATTGCAACACCACCAATGCACAGCATTAGCCCTCCAACTTTTGCCTTTCCACTTGCTTTCCTCAACTTTACTTTCTCCATCCTGTCACAACATATAGGACCCTAATTTAATGGGTTAATTAAGTCCACAAATATTCTCCACCTTCTTTTTTTTAACGTTTAAGATCATGTGGAAGTGGAGATTTGAACTTCAGACCTTTTAGTCAATGATATATATCTTAACCAATTGAGTTATGTTCTAGTTGGCAACAAATATTCCACACATTGTAAGTTTATTTAATTGTAATGAATATTGTTAAAATTAAAGAATTAAAGGTATGTTTGTAATAGAGTGATTTTATATTTTTCTTTTTTTTTTAATAAAAATTAAATTATTGCTAGAGTGGAAGATGATGGAGGGCGCATTTAGTCGACCATCCTCTCCAAGATGAAGGGATGCATGGTTGTGAATTGATTGAATTGGACAATAAATAATGGACCTCGTACTTATTTTTTCCTTTACTATCATCCATTTTCAAACGAACTATTTTTTTCAAAAGAAATTGTTGGAGTAACAAATATGAGTATAGATCACCTGATAAGACATTTTCTATTTTTCTTTTTTCTATTTTTTTGGGAGGTATAGGTTGAAATCCCACCTCCATATCTTCTTAAAGAAAAAATTTAGGTTGAATTACAACTTTAGTCTATGATCTTTCATGTTTGTATGTTATTTGGTCATTGAACTTTAGTCATTGAACTTTAAAAAGTATCTAATAGGTCCCTAAGCTTTCAAATTTGTGTCTATTTGGTCTCCGAACTTTAAAAAATATCTAATAGATTCTTAAATTTTTAATTTTGTATCTAATAGGTTCTTTAATTCTTAATTTTGTGTCTAATAGGTCCTTAATCTATTCAACGTTTTTTAAATTGAAAGTTTATGGTCCTATTAGACATAAAATTCAATTTTATATCTAATAGGATTTGTTAATTTAAAAAAATGGAATATGTCAATGACCTATTAGACACAAAATTGAAAGCTCAGAAATCTATTAGATATTTTTAAAGTTTAGACCTATTAGACACAATTAAAAATTGAGGAACCTTTTAGACATTTTTTGAAGTTCATGGAGTATATGTTTTTAAACCACCCTCTGAATTAGGTTGATCCAACTTTATGAGTGATCAATTTTTTTTGAACAATTCCTACCAACATATGAATATCAATTGTGTTCTTTAATTATAGGAGAAGAATGTGTGTATTGGTACCTTAGAATAACAGCAAATAAGAAAGTGGTGACAGGAATACAGTTAAATGCTGCAGCCCCCAAAATTGCAGATGTATAATTAACACCTAACCCATAAGCAATCAAAACCAAAGTCCTCCTGCATTTTTTTTTTTTTTTTTGTATACATAAACATTTGTTAAACATAATCCAAAAATAAACAAATCAATCAAAAATCCCCAATTTAAGAGAATAAAAATGCTTAAAATTTTACAAACCCCAGTAAGGCCAGCATGAAAATCTTGAACATCTCCCCAAGTGATAAACATGCTACTTCTGTTCTACCATCAATAAAAATAAAAAAAAATAAAAAATAAAAAAAAGGAAAAGGAAAATAAGTAAACTGAAAACCAAAAACAAAATAGTTATCAAACGAATAAGAATTAATAAGAATTATACCTTTTGAAAATGATGGTGGGAGGGACTATGAAGAGAGTTCCAATAGCTTGCCTGTAGAAAATGAAGATATAACTGTTCATACCAGAAGCAAAGGCAGCTTTTGCCAACATACTCATCCCAGAATAAGTGATTTGGACAACAATGGCAGCAATCAGAGGCTTCTTTAATTCCATTCTCTTGAAAATTAAACCAACAAAGCAACTAATTTCCCTCTCCCTTATTATGCTCTTTCTGTGCTGTGCATGTTTAACTACAACAAACAAATGAACTTATAAACAAAGATTATATATAATATGTTTTGGGATTCTTTTTTTTTTTTTTTTTTTTTGTGACTTTTTCCCGCAACATTATGTACAGTTGTTTGTAAAAGTGGGGAATTTTCTGCATCACATGTTGTTGGTGATTGATCAGTTGAATTTAATTTATGTGGATAGTGGTTTCTCTGTTTAGTTTTTTAAAAGATCACCATGAAGATTTTTTTTTTTAATATTATAATTCTAATGGACTTATAGTATTTTAAATAGTTTACCTACGGAAATCTTAATATGATTATTAGATTTATACAAAATGTTTGTTCTCTTGATTTCTCTGCCTCGTGTATATTTATAGTAATTGGTCCATTGAATTTCTATAGTTAGTGGATTGTTATTGCAATCTATCTTTTCGTTGGAAAAAGTTAAGTACTAAGATAAGATTCTCTTCTTTCAAAATTGAATAATAATATTAAGGTTAAAATACTATTTTGGTTCCTGTACTTTCAAATGTCCAATTTTAGTCCATGTACTTTCAATAAAGCTTAAAATTGATCCCTACTATTAGTTTATACTTAATTTTTCTTAAAAAAAAATCAGTCTCTATTAACTTTTCCTCTAGAAATTTTGAAAATATGTTTACATGGTGTCTTTTCTTTGTATTAAAATTATTATTATTATTTAACCAACTTTGATAAAAAATAACTTCAAACTTGTCATATAGATCAATTTTAAGCTTTATTGAAAGTACATGGACTAAAATTGGACATTTGAAAGTACAGGGACCAAAATAGAACAAAGTCTAAAGTATAGAGACCAAAATGATATTTTAACCTAATATTAATGAATTAATAAATAAATAAGGAAGAAGAAGAAGATATAGGTTATTTTCATTAAAATTCGCCTATTGAGTTATGATTTTTACCCAATAATTTTTCCACTGAATTTTTGTTTCCATTTCATATTTTTCCTCTTGGTTCAAGTGATTCAATAGAGTTTCTTTTGGTTTTTAATTATTTTGTTGTACTTTTCAATTTCAATATTGTTTTTTTTTTCCATTTCTTTTTTAGTTCAATGGATGAAATTTGAACATCTTAAATTTGAAATAATATATAATTTCTTAACTAGTTGAGTTTATGTATATGTTGGCCATTTTTAATATATCATCTTTCTTGGCCACACTAATTTATGAATGGGTAACATAAATGATTTCACCAAATAACCTTACTTTCGTTACTATATTCTTAGTGTCAATCGTGTGTTCACAATAGAAATTTGAGAAGTGATAACTATTCGGTTTTTTATTTTTTATTTTTGAAAATTAAATTTATAAACACTACTTTCACCTATAGGTTTCTTTGTAATTTTGTTATCTACTTTCTACCAATATTTTCAAAAGCTCAAGCCTAGTTTGAAAACTAAAAATATTAGACTTAAAATATTATTTCAGCTATATTGTATTAAATTTAGTTTACTGTTACTTGTATTAGTTGGCCAACTTGGCAGTTTGTTAGAAATCCACGTGTATATATACACTGCTTTATTCAGAGAAATACTAAATATGGTATCAGAGAAACTCTGAATCTTTTCCCTTCGTGCAATTTTTTTTTTTCGATCATGGATCCCCGCGTGCAAATTCCAGCCGATGACCCACCCATAGATCGATCCTCTTCTTCTTCATTGAACCAGAATTCAATTCCAGTTGATTCTACCAGAAGCCCCTACTATCTTCACCACAATGATACTTCCAATCTTGTGCTAGTGACTGAGTTGTTAACTGACGAAAATTATGTTTCTTGGAGTCGAGCCATGATTATTGGGCTTTCCGTGAAGAACAAATTGGGGTTTATCGACGGCAGCATTCCAAAGCCCACTGGAGATTTGCTCTCTGCTTGGATCCGTAGTAACCATGTTGTTATCGCATGGATTTTAAACTCTGTTTCCAAAGGAATTTCAGCAAGCATCATCTTCTCTGATTGCGCAAGGGATATTTGGCTAGATCTTAAAGATCGTTTTGAGAAGAAGAATGGTCCAAGAATTTTTCAACTGAAGCGAGACATGGCAACTCTATCTCAGAATCAAGAATCGGTCAGTATGTACTTCACTCGTCTTAAATGCATTTGGGATGAGTATAGCATTTATCGCCCGTCTTGTAATTGTGGCCAATGCAATTGTGGAGGACTCCGAGGTATTGCCGATTTTACTCAGTATGAGTATTTGATGAGTTTCTTGATGGGTCTTAATGAATCTTTTGCCCAAATTAGAGCACAGATTCTTCTCATGGACCCGCCCCCTTCGATTGGTAAAGCTTTTTCTCTAGTTGTTCAGGAAGAACAACAACGTTCAATTAGAACTATTTCACCAAGCCAATCCTCTGTTATGGGTATGGCTGTTCAGCAAAATCATCGTTTTAATAACTTGGGCAATAAGAGTAAATCCACACGCCCAATTTGTACTCATTGTGGCATTCAGGGTCATACAATCGATAAATGTTATAAACTTCACGGATACCCACCTGGTTACAAGCCTAGGGGAGGGTATCGCACTACACCAACTGGAAATAATGAAGGTATCAGGCAGTCTGGTCAACAAGCGAATAATGTTGTTGTAAATTCTCCAGATATGGTGATGACACCGACTGATACTTCAAAGGCTATAACACAGTGCCACAATATACTCAGTATGTTGGAGACTCATCTTAAGGCCTCTAAGACAGAAGCTATGGCATCTACCTCATACTCAGCAGGTACTTGTTCTAATTCCAATTTGCCTAGTCATTTAGATGGAAAATGGATTGTAGATTCTGGTGCATCTGCGCACATTTGTTGTTCTAGAGAATATTTTGATTCTTTGTCTCCTATTACCACTTCGCTTGTTTTGTCGAACAACACACAACTTCAAGTACAGTTTATTGGTACTATTCGACTATTTGGATCTGTTCTTCTTCAGGAGGTGTTATATGTTCCTCAATTCAAATACAACCTACTGTCTGTTAGTGCTCTAACTAAACATAAATCGATTTCTTTTCGATTTCTTGGAAATGAATGTTGTATACAGGACAGTTTGAAGACGATTGGGAAGGGTAGATTGCATAATGGATTGTATTTGCTCGAAGATCCACATAATAACATTTGCTCTGTTTCTCACGTTTGTACAACAGTCAATAGAAAGTCATCTGTTTTGTGGCATAGACGCCTTGGTCATCTATCGGCTGCTAGTTTGAATTCTTTGAGTGGTGTATTGAATTTTGTTCCTGTGTCCAAAGATCCGTGCATAATATGTCCTCTTGCAAAGCAAAGGAGGTTGTCTTTTGTTTCTAACCACCATTTGTCCCATGAAGCGTTTGATCTTGTACATGTTGATATATGGGGCCCTTTTCATACGGCTACACATGCTGGTTATAGATACTTCCTCACTATAGTTGATGATTGTACTAGATATACATGGGTCTTTTTGTTGCGCCAAAAGTCTGATGTTGTAAAGGTTGTACCCCAATTTTTCTCTCTTATTGAGACTCAGTATAATAAAAGGATCAAGTCTTTCAAATCAGATAATGCTCCTGAGTTACTTTTTGACCAATTTTTCAAGTCTAAGGGAGTTTTACATCAGTTTTCTTGCGTTGGTAGGCCGGAACAAAATTCTGTTGTAGAAAGAAAACATCAACACATACTTAATGTGGCTCGTGCATTGTATTTTCAGTCCAGAGTTCCCATTTCTTTTTGGGGAGAATGTGTTTTGAATGCTGTTTATTTGGTTAATCGTACACCTTCGAGGCTTTTAAATTGGAAATCTCCATTTGGACTGCTTAATCAATCTTCTTTTGATTATAATATCTTGAGAGTTTTTGGGTGCCTATGTTTTGCTTCTTCTGCTATACCTAAAAGGGATAAGTTTCAACCTAGAGCTATTCCCTCTGTTTTTGTTGGATACCCACAAGGAATGAAAGCCTACAAGTTATTTGATATTGAAAAGCAACAGTTCTTTGTTTCAAGAGATGTCATCTTTCATGAAGAAATTTTTCCATTTCACACAGTGACTTCAGAAAATAAAACTCCAGATTTTCTTTCTGATTTTGCTTTGCCAAAATCCTTTGATGTTGATGAACATGAGTATCCTGTTGCAGAGATTTTCTTTCCTTCGCATTTGACAGGTGCACAGGATGATGGTGGTTTGCCTGAGAATGTTTTGGATGCTCACAATAATTCAGTTGATGATGTTTTAGTACCCTTTGAACCTACTGTTGATTGTATCCAACCAATAAGGCGATCAAATCGAATGTCCAGAGCTCCAAGATATTTGCAAGATTATCATTGTAATCTGCTTCATGGCGGCCCATCTCCTAATTTCACCACAAGGTATCCTCTTCATGATTATCTTTCTTACTCAAAGCTGTCTTCTTCATATCGAGGTCTATCAGTTAACATTTCCTCCCACTATGAACCAAAATTTTATAAACAAGCTGTTGTTTTTTATCATTGGAATGAGGCTATGAAGGCAGAACTTGATGCCATGGATTTAAACAAGACTTGGTCTGTAGTTAATCTTCCACATGGTAAACATTCCATTGGTTGTAAATGGATATATAAAGTAAAGCATAAGGCGGATGGCTCAATTGAGCTCTATAAGGCAAGGTTAGTGGCTAGAGGATACACACAACAAGAGGGCTTGGATTATCTGGAAACTTACTCACCTGTGGCAAAGATTGTAACTGTTCGGGTCTTACTGTCCATAGCAGTTTCTAAGCATTGGTCTCTCATTCAGTTGGATGTAAACAATGCTTTTCTGCATGGAGAACTTTTTGAAGAAGTGTATATGGATTTACCCTTGGGGTATACTCCTCCTTCTAATATTGTTTCGACACAGAGGGAGCGACTTGTTTGTAAATTACACAAGTCAATCTATGGCCTCAAACAAGCTTCACGGCAGTGGTTTGCTAAATTTGCTGATGTGATGTTATCGGTTGGGTTTACACAGTCACGATCTGATTATTCCCTTTTTACTCGAGGCTCTGATTCTTCTTTTATTGCCTTACTCGTTTATGTAGACGATATTATTATCACCGGGCCAAATGTTCAAGGTATTCAACAGCTTAAAATTGTTCTCAATGAGCGATTTCGTCTTAAAGATCTAGGTGATCTTACATACTTCCTTGGACTAGAACTTGCCAGATCTTCTCGCGGTCTTTGTATCTCTCAGCGACATTATACATTAGAACTATTAGAAGATTCTGGTCTCTTGGGCAGTAAACCAACATCTGTACCGCTTGATCCGAACATGAAGCTTTGTTCTTCTGGTTCTGATTTCTTATCTGACCCTTCGGTGTATAGACAGCTTATTGGAAGACTTTTGTACCTCACAATATCACGCCATGATATTACTTATGCAGTAAACAAATTAAGTCAATTCGTGGCCAAGCCTTGCAAATCACACCTTGATGCTGCACACCATTTGCTTCGTTATCTTAAAGGAGCACCAGGACAAGGTCTTTTCTTACCTTGTTCATCTAGTTTTCAATTAAAGGCCTTTGCAGATTCCGATTGGGCTTCTTGCTTGGATACCCGAAAGTCAACTACAGGATTTTGCATTTTTTTGGGTGATGCTATGGTGTCATGGAAGTCAAAGAAACAGTCCATTATCTCGAGATCTACTGCAGAAGCCGAATACAAGACCTTGGCCATGGTGACTTGTGAGCTCGTTTGGATATCTCACTTGCTGAAAGATTTCCAAATTTCCTTTATACCTCCTGCCACTGTGTTCTGTGATAACCAAGCTGCAGTACATATAGCAACCAATCCAATCTTTCATGAGAGAACTAAACACATAGAATTGGATTGTCACTTTGTTCGTGATAAAGTTGTAGATGGTTTCATTAAACTTCTACCTGTTCGGACATCCTTGCAGCTTGCTGATATTTTCACCAAAGCTCACCCAGCTTCAGCTTTGTTTCCTTTACTTTCCAAGATGGGTATTTTAAATGTTTTTAGCCCATCTTGAGGGGGAGTATTAGACTTAAAATATTATTTCAGCTATATTGTATTAAATTTAGTTTACTGTTACTTGTATTAGTTGGCCAACTTGGCAGTTTGTTAGAAATCCACGTGTATATATACACTGCTTTATTCAGAGAAATACTAAGCTGGAAGTATTTTTCTTCCTTATTCAAGTCTTTCTTTTGTTCAATAAAAAAAAAGTAATTTTTAAAATTTTATTTTTGTTTTTGGAATTTGACTAAGAAATTTAAAGGTTTCTTTAAGATATAGGTAAAAATTATTGTAAAGAAATAGTGAGAAATCAAACATAAACTTCAAAACAGAAAACCAAAAATGAAATTATTATCAAATGGGATTAATGTTGTTGATTTTAAATGATAACAAAAAAAAGTTATTTTATTCACCACTTGAAATTTGGCAAAGTTTTTAAAATTAAAAGAAGATGCTTTAAAAAGAATGCCTTCTGTTTTCGTTAAAGAGTCCAGATTCGAATTGATATATATATATATATATATCTCACCACTTTCACAAAGTTTCTTAAAGAAGATGTCATGTTTTAATTGAAAGAAATTCTTACATCTGAAAGAAATCATGCAATAAAACATATTTGCAAGAATCATATTTTGAGCGCACCGAATAAGATGCTTTACAACGTTATATCATAACATTAATTTTATTTTATTTTTTTTAAAAATCTTTGAAGTATACCGAATAAAATGTGCAAAACAGAATATCAATATAAAGAAATTCATGGACAAGGAAATTTTTAAAAGATTTAAAAAACTATCTTAAGCAGATGAATCTTACGGAACAGAAGAAGTTTGGTAGAAGTAGTTTGGTGAACTTATGTTACACAAGATTTTTAGAGAAATTTAATTTTCTTAAACTAAATGTAGTTTTATTGAATTTAGGTCCATTAATCAAAATATGAATTTTGGCTAATTTTTTTTATTTCCTTAATCAAGAGAAAGATTATTGGAATCTTTATGTGAATTCTAATCAAATCTCAATTTTAGAGTAGTGTTCACACGAGATTTCGACAGGGAAATTTAACACGTGTAAATAACTTGGGTTTGTATTGATTTCAATATAGTGAGTACAATTTCTAGTATTTGATCCTCTGATTCTCTCTCCTACTTATATGCTTCGCTCGATGGCTGAATAGCTTGTTCTCGAGGTTGGAACTTCAATGGATTCTTGGAGTGTTCTTGATGTCTGTGACGTGTTCTTCGTTCAGATGGTGTTTGATCTTCAGGAGCTTATGGAGTCTTCTGAGCTTTGTTTCTGAATTCTCTCTGAGCTTCTTCAGTTTTGAACCCTGAAATGAAGGAGGAAACTCTCTATTTATAGAGTTTCTTAAGGGCTCCAGGTGGGCTTGGGCTTGTTGGACTGGGCCCAGTTGATTTTGGGCTAACCATTTGGATTATGCTTGGTTGACTTTGGGCCTGCCCTTTTGGACTGGACCTGATTGACTTTGGGTCGAGCCATTTGGACTGAGCCTGGTTGAATTTGGGTCAGCCCTTTTGGATTGGGCTTAGACTTTGTTAATTGGGGCATTCAATTTGGGCTTTTGTTTTCCAATTTTCAAATAACTCAATTTGTACTTGGATTTGCCATAATTTAATTTAGGAATCTTTGCAAATTTAATTAATTCATAATTAAATATATTTTCGTCATCAACGTTGTGTAATGACGTGGCAATTTCTGGCTGGTCGAAATTTCTATTCCAACAAATGCCCCTTTTCGAGATTTATGCACAAGTATGTGTGTGAATCTCGAAAAAGATAGTTTGGAATAAAAAATTTAGGAGGTTTGTTCCTTACTTGACTCTATTTGATGTGTCAATTTTATCAAAATATAGAATTTGGTTCATAATTTTGATTTTTTTTTTACACATTTTTTTTAATGCCAATTTATCAAAATATGAATTTGGGTCAATATTTTGATTTTCTTTTATGGCATAAAATTTTGATTTGAATTTAGTAGAATTTATGCTCCACCTTAATTCAAAATTTGAACTTGGGGCAAGGTTAAAATTTTACCCAAATTTGAAATTGGATTAGGACTTGGACTTTTACCCAATTTTTGTTTGAGGAACTTAATTCTATCAAGATTTTTTTTGACAGAATTTTGACCTTACCCAATTTTAGAAGAAAATTTGGAGTATGCACAAATTTTACTTTTTTTTTAGATAAATTTCTACCCAATTATAATTTGGAATTGGAATAGAAATTAAATTTGGATTTCAATCAAATTTTGATTTGGGATGAAATTTGGATTATGCCCAAATTTTGATTTGAGATAAAATTCTACTCACTTTGAGTTTGGATTAGGAATAGAATTTGAATTTGGCCTTTAGGAAAAATTAAAATTAGTCAAATCTGGACTTGTACCAATTTTTGGCTTTGAATTTAATTTTTAACAAAGCAAAATCTAAGGTCATCCAAATTTGAAGTAGAATAATCCCAAATGTAGAAATTTGAAAATTTATCCAAATCTTGGAATAAAATTTAAGATTGACTTCACAGGGCCTTTTGAATTAATTAAAAAAAATTGGATTTTACTCAAATTCTAGTTCAGCTTAACAGAAGTCTTGGATTTATACTTGAAATCCACTTAAATTGGCTTGAAAATCTTAACAATTTGGCATTTTATGCCCATTTCGTTAGAATTTCTGCGATGGAATGAAGTCAATTTGAAATCCAAATTTTCCAACTACACACCTAAATTTGGCATGAAATCTTTTCAACCAAATCTAGGAGAGATATGAAGATAAATTTGGCATGCAATCACACCAAATTTAGGTGAAATATGAGAGAATCTCTCTGAATTTTTTGCTATATATATGAGAAGATGGATGAGTTTCATCATCATCAGTCGTGCCATCGAGAGAATTTTGGAGTTTGGTCGGCAATTCACACGAGGTCTCGGTGGTTGTCGAAATTGGGTACTCGCCGAAAGCTCGTCGGAATCGCGAGTATCGTTTTAGATCTGGTTTGTGGGTCTCGACAGTTCGCAGGTATGAACGTCAATGGCGAGCTGGGTTTGTTCACGGTTTCAGATCTAACGTCGGTGGTCGTGCTGAGTTAGTGGATTTCGCTGGAACGTGGGTTGCCACCGTTGTGGGTCTGCTCACTGTTTGATCGTTACTGTTGCTCTGACGTCCGAAGTGTTGCCTAGCGCCTGAGCTTCCCGGTGGACCGCCATTCACTCGCTGGTTTGTTCGCCTGAAGCCGCGTCAGAGCTTGCCGCCGCTGTGCTCGCCGATACTTGCCGCCGTCGAGGGTATTGGTTAGCCGTTGTCAGTCACCGTGGGGTGGCTATGAGAAGGAGATACAGACAGAAATTGGGGGGCGTGAGTGAGCAAGGTAGAGAGAGAAAAAGAAACGGGGATTAGGATTTCTTCTTTTAATGAAAAGCCACTTTTTTTTTTTTTGTTAATTTCACGAATGGGTCAAAACTTCAAAACTTTAATGGCCCATTTTTTTTAAATTGATTTTTTTAAAAATAAATTTCATACCACTTGCATTTTTTTTCTTTTCCATACCTTTTTTTCTTTGGCTTCTGACTTAACTTCAAAATTTTTTCTTTTCTTATTATTTTTTTTCATTTTGATTTTCTTTTTTTTTTTTTTGCTTAGCTAATAATGTGATATGCTCTTTTTTTTTCCAGAGACAATTTAGCAACTTTATTCTTGAAGCTTTGATTCAACTATATTTTTGAAGCTTTGTTTCAACGTCGATCTCCAGTTGTGAGGTAGGTAGGTTTTCCATGTAATCCAATTTTTTCTTTGTGAATTTTTTTTTTTTCCATTTTATTCTTTGTTTGCAGCTACAATGCCCCCAGTGACTGAAACTAGGCAATATAGGGGTGACACTGATATAGAGCCAACACAAGTAAAGGTGATTGTGCCCTCAGTGTTTATCTCTTACTTCGCAACAGAGCATTATGCAACCTCCGATTGGAGAACAGAAGCAAGTGTAGGGGTGATTATCTCACACTTCGCAACAAAGCATTATGCAACCTCCGATTCGAAGATAGAAGAAAGTGTAGGGGTGATTATCCCCCACTTTGCAACAGAGCATTATGCAACCTTCGATTCGAAAACAGAAGCCGCCAAACTTATCTTCGATGAAAGATGCCAAACTTATCTCTGATGAAAGTCACTGAACCTAACTCCGTTAACTTAACTTAAGACGAAAACTACCAACGTCGAAAGCCGTCAAACTTAACTTTGTTGGTAAAACAACGAAGCCATCGAACTTAACTTGGAGGATGAAGCAACGAAGCCATCAAACTTAACTTGGAAGATGAAGATGAAGCAAAGCCGCAAGACTTTAAGGACAGAACGAAGCTGTTGAACTTTGAAGATGAAGCGAAGCCGTCAGACTTTGAAGATGAAGCAAAAACCTCGACTTTGAAGATGAAGCGACAACCTCGACTTTGAAGATGAAGAGGCAACCTTGACTTTAAAGATGAAGCGAAGCTGTCAGACTTTGAAGACGAAGTGAAGTCACTGGACTTTGAAGATGAAGAAATGAAGTCTGGGAACTTAGAGATGGAGTGGCGACGAATCCTCCTAAGATGATGGCGGAGCAGCGACGAAGTATTCGGACTTGAAGATGGCGAAGCGACGACGAAGCCTCTTGAGATCTCCTGACTTGAAGATGGTAGAGCAATGACGAAGTCTCCTGACTTGAAGATGGCAGAGCGACGACGAAGCCTCTTAACTTGAAGATGGCGGAGCGACGATGAAGCCTCCTGACTTGAAGATGGTGGAGCGACAACGAAGCATCCTGACTTGGGAGAAGAAGCGATGACGAAGCCTTCGAACTTGGGAGAAGAAGCGATGACGAAGCCTTCGAACTTATGAGAAGAAGCGATGACGAAGCCTTCTGACTTGGAGAAGAAGCGACGACGAAGCCTTCGAATTTAGAGAATAAGCAACGACGAAACCTTCTAACTTGGAGAAGAAGCGACGACGAAGCCTTTGAATTTGGAAAAGAAGCGACAACAAAGCCTTCGTACTTTGGAGAAGAAGCGACGGGGAAGCCTTCGAACTTTAGAGAAGAAGCAACGACGAAACCTTCTGACTTGGAGAAGAAGCGACGACGAAGCCTTCAAATTTGGAGAAGAAGTGACGATGAAGCCTTTGTACTTTGGAGAAGAAGCGACGACGAAGCCTTCTAACTTTGGAGAAGAAGCGACGAAGCCTTTCGACCTTTAGTGGGAATGATCGACGAACTGATCTTGAAGGGGTTGAAGCTCGCTCGTCTGCGTCCAACTTGCAACGCCTTGATTCTGGGATGAATTTTTTTTTTTTTTGAGACTGAACTTAAAAGTTTTTTAAGTTGCCTAGGTACCCTTAAGGAAAGTGATCAAGTCATAACGTAGTTCAATGATTTTTTTTTTGGGACCGTTCACCTTTTAAGCTCATGCAGGCTAGAAGCATCATGCAGTTTAGGCTCTTGCGATGAGGAGCGTTTACATTTTAAATGTCCATATCGTCACCATGGTCTTGATCAGATCCTTCATTTTTAGGATTCGTTATAATGATGAGATTTTTCTTCACCTTCAAGGAACCCTCTGTATTTATGAGAACGGAGAACTTCCTTTTCATATGTGAAGGGACGGTACTATGAATCTTGTTGTGGTTCACTTCATCGAACAGTTCATTCTTTAAGGAATTCATCTTCCTTTCATGTTGATCGCTAGTTACTTTGAGACGATCAAATACAGATGTTGAAGATTGATTTTTCCTTGATGTGGAGACGCTTAGCCTTTGGAAGACTGAAGGTCTAGTTGAGACAGAGGTTAGACATTGGTTTTCTTCTTTTGTCGCAGCCATACTTATTCTTTGGAAGACTGAAGGTCGAGTAGTTGAAGGCTTGATGCGATCAAAGACAGAAGTCCTTTGCTTGACTTCTTTTGCGTCGTCATCTTCATTCACCTCAACGTAATATGAATTTGCAGAATTTCCTTCCTCTTTTTTCATGGGGAGGAAATTTTCCATTAAGGTCGTCGGTTGGTGAGGTCGAAATGATTTTTTATTTTCATTCATCTCTGGTTTAGGTTTCCTTCTTTCTTTGATGTTTGTCATGTTTGTGGCTTCTAAATCTGCGAGACTCGTTTGAGGCAAAATTTTTCCTTTGCTTCTTCGGATGAGTCACAAGAACCCGACCTTTGTCTTCATCATTGATAGGTTTGACAACGTCTTGAAGTTTGCTTCTTGGCACCTCATGTTGAAACCAAATAGATACAGGTTCTAAGGTTCCAAATTGAATTAGGCACACCTCCTGATCATGAAGCAGACTATAGTGTATTTGACTGCATGTGTTTGTTGTCACTGCAGTATGATTTGTTTGAGCTAATTCATCCAAGTCTAGCTCAATTTTTCCTTCTTTAGCTAATCGTAGAATCAGCTTTTTTAGGACAAAGCACTTCTCCACTGGATGACTAATAACTTGATGATACTTGCAATACTTGGGATCATCGACTTTTTCCATCTCTTCCGGTCGTTTACATTCTGGAAGTTCGATCAGTCGTGTTTCCAGTAGTTGTTCCAACATATCAGGAATGTCAGAATCTAGAAAATGATAGACTTTTTCCTGTCTTTCCTTCAATGTTAAGCGATGTCTTTCATTTTCTTGTCGCTTTTCAATCTTCCTGTCTTTTGAAGACAACTTGAGAGGAGTTGTATTGACAACCATAGATTCTTCTAAAGTTTCCTCGATGTAATTTCCATCTTTCCTTACGTTAGGGGCTAGAAAGTCTTTATCTCCTCGACTAGCGATACTTAGCTCCATGTCGTGGGCACGAGTTGCTAGTTCTTCAAAGGTGCGAGGCTTTATACCTTGGAGAATGTAAAGAAGTTCCCAGTGCATGCCTTGAATGCACATCTCCACAGCTGACAGTTCAGTGAGGCGATCTTTGCAATCGAGACTCATGGCTCTCAAACGATTTATGTAGTCAACAACAGGTTCACCTTTTCGTTATCTAGTGTTGGTGAGCTCGAACATGCTGACTGTTCGTCTTGTGCTGTAAAATGGATTGAGAAATTCCTTTTCAAACTGTTCCCAACTGTCTATCGACTCAGGCTCTAGATCAGTGTACCAGTCGAGTGCGTTCCTTTTCAGCGTTCGTACGAATTGTTTAACCAATAGATCTCCTCGTGTACCAGCATTTTCGCATGTCTCGATGAAATGAGCAACGTGTTGCTTAGGGTTGTCTTTTCCATCAAATTGCTGGAATTTTGGTGGTTGATATCCAGTTGGCATTCTCAAATTATCGATTCTCTTAGTATATGGTTTAGAATACAAGAGAGAACTTTGAGAAGCCCCACCATATTGAGCTCTAATGGAGTTCATTATCATGTCCTGAAGCTGTTGTACATATAGTGCAGCGATCGAAGTGGAGTGTTGTGGTTGACCTTCTTGCACAACGACCCTCTCTTTATTGCGATCTTTAACAGCCGGAGTTTTACTTGACTCAGCGAAATTTAGGTTCTCAATCTAGCTCTTTAAGTATGCAATTTGAGAATCCCTTTCTTCGATCGCCTTCATCAAGGTGTTGATTTGCTCCTGCATCTCTGCCATTCTTTCCTCCATGGTGCTTGCTTTAGTTGTCATGACGGACACTACGTCAGCATCAAGATAGAACAAGGGGTTAAACTTAGCAGAAAACTTGTTGCTAGTCGATGCCCCCGACAATGTCATAACTTCGCCTTCAATAAAATCTTTATCCTCTTGCAGCCTCCATTCATCGGAACAACTATGGGTAATAGAACCCGTGTACGAGTTGCTCATGACAACGGTCATCGAAGAAGTCTTTTTGGATGACATTACTTCAATTGTATGCTGAGATAGAAGAAAGCGATGAGAGGTAGAGATTGTCCCACTAGGCGTGCCAATCTGTTCACACGAGATTTCGACAGGGAAATTTAACACGTGTAAATAACTTGGGTTTGTATTGATTTCAGTATAATGAGTACAATCTCTAGTATTTTATTCTCTGATTCTCTCTCCTACTTATATGCTTCGCTCGAGGGCTGAATAGCTTGTTCTCGAGGTTGGAACTTCAATGGATTCTTGGAGTGTTCTTGATTTCTGTGACGTGTTCTTCGTTCAGATGGTGTTTGATCTTCAGGAGCTTATGGAGTCTTTTGAGCTTTGTTTCTGAATTCTCTCTGAGCTTCTTCAGTTTTGAACCCTGAAATGAAGGAGGAATCTCTCTATTTATAGAGTTCCTTAAGGGCTCTAGGTGGGCTTGGGCTTGTTGGACTGGACCCAGTTGATTTTGGGCCAACCATTTGGATTGGGCTTGGTTGACTTTGGGCCTGCCCTTTTGTACTGGGCCTGATTGACTTTGGGTCGAGCCATTTGGACTGGGCCTAGTTGAATTTGGGCCAGCCCTTTTGGATTGGACTTAGACTTTGTTAATTGGGGCATTCAATTTGGGCTTTTGTTTTCCAAATTTCAAATAACCCAATTTGTACTTGGATTTGCCATAATTTAATTTAGGAATCTTTGCAAATTTAATTAATCCATAATTAAATATATTTTCGTCATCAACGTTGGGTAATGATGTGGCAATTTCTGGCTGGTCGGAATTTCTATTCCAACAAGTAGAATTCAAATTTCATCAATATTGAATTTCGAATCTAGAGTTGAATTTAAACTATACTCAAATCTTAGTTTGAATTTTGGTTACACTCAATTCAAGTCTTGGTTTGAATTTAGAGTATAAGGTTACAAAGATGCCTCCAATTTATTCGTGATAATTGTCTTTCCTTATATGACGTTTGTGATGTAGTCCAATGTCTAAATTAAATTTGGTGATTGTGTTCCATTTCATGGTTGACAGTCATTTGCAATGCTCACTTCTAATGGATCTAATCACCTTCCATTGTAGTGTCCACTCTCCATATAGTAGTAGCCATATTTCTTTTGCAATTTCCATACTTATAACACTAGCACTTTTTAGTTTTTTTTTTTTTTTTGCTAAAATGAACTTATAGTTTTCTTCAAGCTGTCTACATAACTTTTAGAAAAATAGATCAAGTCACAATGTAGTTCAAATATATATATATAAATTTCAGTCATTCACTTTTTAAGCTCATGCAAGTTAGAAGTATCGTGCAGTTTAAACTATTGTGATAAAGAGCATTTACAATTCAAATGACCTTATCTTCTTCATGTTTTTGATAAACTTCTTTTTCATTGTTATGGATAAAGTAATTTTATAGGAAGAAATCTTTTAAGGTCACCAGTTGTTGGGGTCAAAGAAACTGTTCATTCTCATTCACTTTGCATTTTGGCTTTTTAAGATTCTTCCACATATTCTCTCTTTTACGATTTTTGAATCAGAATGACTCCTGAGGAAAAATGTTTTTGAGTTTGTTTCTTTTGACAAGTCAAGAGTGTCGAACCTTTGTCTTCTTCATGATCAGGCATGGTCTCATCTTGGAAGGGCCTTATGTTGAAATTGGGCAACTATTGGTTTCAAGGTCCCAAACCAGACCATACACACTCTTTGACCATGAATTGGGCTTAAGGATACTACATAGCACAAGTATTTACAATTTTGTCACAATCCAATAATATTATATATCTATATCAATTAATCAACTGAAATGTGGAACATCATTTTGTAGTTCCAGATTTGCGAACATGAACGTTAGACTATTTGCAATGTGTTATGTTCCAAATCTAGAACGTCGTCGTTCTAGAAAACCATTATGTTCCAGAGGATTCAGCAGGTTAGAAGAAAAAGGGGAGGTGACAACGGGATACATCGACCAGCAAGGAGGAAGGTTGGAAACGACAGCAAAGGCAGCTAGCAACCAACAAGAAGGGAGGTGGCTATAGCAAAGTTTGCTAGAAGAGGGAAAGGAAGGTCACCTCACTATTTAGTTAGTAAAAAAGTATTAAATTAGTATATTTTACCTAGTCTACAAATTACAATCAACAATTCATCGCCACATCATCAACAAGTCATCGCCACATCATCTTCGTGTTGGTCTACTGAGTTTAAAGAACATTTTAGAACTATTTACCAAACCCAAAAATAAATGGAACCAAAAATGTATTTGATTTAAAATAGATACACACACCCTGTCCTCTTTTGTTCAAATATACTTTAAATGTTCGTTAAAATTATTAATTTTGGCATCCCTATCGACTACAAACCAATATTTGCTACATATTTGATATTTTGTCCTTATGTTTTTTGAATTGTCTATAACTATCTTTCATAAAATGTAACATAAATTAATAAAAAAAAAAGTAAGATAATAGAAGCCTATAATTGTAGCCTAACCCAATATGAGACTAATTTAATTTCCCTTTCATCTTATGAAATTTGCCCCCTTCGTTTTCCTTATTTTTAGCATTCCTCCCACCCCAATGGAAATTTTACTGCGTAAAAGATTACCAAAGGTATTTAGAATTCATATCTAAGATGCATATTTCATATTTCAAATCTAAATCCACGACAACGTCAATATGAAATTTTGAGTCAATATTCCTTTTTTTTCCTAAGAAAAAGTATGTGTTCCTAGGGTTAACAGTCACTAAAAGATTAAATTTAGCAATCCCATGTGTCAATGAGGTGGTCTTTTTATATTTAGTAGATTGTGTAGATTAAGTAAAAAACAAGTTGCCAATTATCAAAGCAAATATTAATTGGTCAATTTCCAACCCATTTTTTATCTAATTAGCTACTTAACCCACACAATTAGGCTATTGACACCATAGAACAAACTTACGAGGTTCTATCAAACCATAGCAATGAAATACTAACTTTTAAAACCATAGGATCTAAATCAAACCAAATCTGTAATTTAACCCAAATACTAAAAATGCCCTTCCCTCTTTAAAATTTGAAAACAAAATAGAGGAAAATTCAGTGAGAAAAAAAAAACCCAAGAAAACATAAAATATTTGAATCTCCATTATGACAAGTAATATATCTCCTCTACAAACTGAAATTGGTTCATTAGGAATCTAACTGCCATGAACATATGACTGAATTTCACGAGGTTTCACCAGCCCAGCAAAAGTTGGGATGAGTAAACTTGAAAGAAACTAAGGGCAAGAAGTCCTGAGACTTCTCAAAAGCTCAAAAGGCAGTATTAAGATTTAAATTCCATAGCAAGTTTATGACCGAAAACTGACACTAATATTTCGCATACAATAAATATTAACATTAATGTTCTCAGGGGAAAACCTTCAAAAAGAAAATTGGGAAAAAAAATATATATTTAGAAAAAGCATCACAATCACTCTTCTGCTACAAATATCCCTACTAAAAAGAAGATATGGTTGAACGAACCACAGAGATGACAGAACAGAACAGAATTATCTTTTTTTGGCCCCAAATCTGGAGGGTCACCAGCAATTGTGAGCTTCCAACAAAGGCCACCGTATGAATGGAGAATCAGAGTGGATGAAATGCTTTCAGATACAACAAATGTAACACAGTCCCTTCAATTCAATAGACCCCCCCTCCTTCCTTTGACGCCAACCAATCTCAGTTCAACATTACATGACACAAAAAAGCCAACTAAAGGGAAATAACTCACCATCATCATCAAAGAAATTCACCAGCTCAGAAGCACTTCCTGTGGACAATGGATGGCCCGGATTCATCATATTCACCCTTTGAAATCCACATCTGATACAAAACAAAATGCGTATGTGAGTGTCTCATTCCTGAGTTAACAAGTACAATAAAATACAATTGGAACAGAAAGTGCTTTCAGCAACTCGAAGATTTACCTGCTGGAAGGTGCTTAGAGATGCAAGAATAGACCCTCCAATCCAGACACTGTATTTCCTTTCTGGTGGTGCAACCACCTTAATCTTCATGCTGCTGGGAGCGAGGGCTGTGATTTCCTTGCTCATCCTGTCAGCAATGCCAGGGAACATGGTTGAACCACCACTGAGGACAATGTTTCCGTAAAGGTCCTTTCTGATATCTACGTCACACTTCATGATTGAGTTGTAGGTAGTTTCGTGGATTCCTGCAGCTTCCATACCGATGAGAGATGGCTGGAATAGAACTTCTGGGCAACGGAATCTCTCAGCTCCGATGGTGATGACTTGTCCATCAGGAAGTTCGTAGTTCTTCTCAATAGAGGAACTGCTCTTTGCAGTCTCGAGTTCTTGTTCGTAGTCAAGAGCAACATATGCCAGCTTCTCCTTCATGTCACGGACAATTTCCCGTTCAGCAGTAGTGGTGAACATGTAACCTCTTTCAGTGAGAATCTTCATTAGAGCATCAGTGAGGTCACGACCAGCAAGGTCCAAACGGAGGATTGCATGAGGGAGGGCGTAACCCTCATAGATGGGAACAGTGTGACTCACACCATCACCAGAATCCAGCACAATACCTGTTCAAAGTAGTTTCTTCATCAATACCAAATTATAGAAGTTCAAGATTACATCATCGTCATTCAGATAGAATATACATACATACCAGTTGTACGTCCACTAGCATAGAGGGACAGAACGGCCTGGATGGCAACGTACATGGCAGGCACATTGAATGTCTCAAACATGATTTGAGTCATCTTTTCTCTGTTAGCCTTTGGGTTGAGTGGAGCCTCAGTCAGAAGCACAGGGTGCTCTTCGGGAGCAACACGAAGCTCATTGTAGAATGTGTGATGCCAAATCTTTTCCATGTCATCCCAGTTACTGACTATACCATGTTCAATGGGATATTTCAAGGTAAGGATACCTCTTTTAGACTGAGCTTCATCCCCAACATAGGCATCTTTTTGGCCCATACCAACCATGACACCAGTATGTCGGGGACGACCAACAATACTGGGGAAAACTGCCCTAGGAGCATCATCACCAGCAAAACCAGCCTGCACCACAAAGCATTAAATTAAATTAGAGGATAAGGATGATCTATACCATTATGAAAAGGACTGAAAACCCTTGAAAAAGAAAAAGGACACAAACACAAGTATACAGGATAGAAGAACCAATAAACTGACCTTAACCATTCCAGTTCCATTGTCACAAACAAGTGGCTGAATATCCTCAGCGTCTGCCATCTTTTTCAAAAACTGCACAAAGCATTATAAAAAAACAAAAGTTGAATAAATAAACCACATATAGCAATCTAGTATTCATATGACTCAGGCATCTTACAACGTCCATTTACAATCCATAAGTTCACTTCATGTATTTGATCTTAACTCAGCAAATAATACAGGAATCAATATACTACTTTCAAATTAATTTTGTTTTCAAAAAAGAGTTAAGGCACAACAAATCAAACCAGTAATCAAATATCTTAAAGAAGATCTTATAAAGGAAAAGAATTAAAGCCTAATTTTCGTAAAACGCAGGAAACACAAGCTGACAATGAACACTAATCATATCCATTTTCAGATCGAGAAGCTACCCAAAATGATCTAAGGGATGAGATAACACAAAAGTAGATAACAAAGCAACTAAATCCGTAACATGAACCAGCACAACAAAACAAAGAAGCATAAAAAACAGATCAGAAACCAAAAGACCAAAACAGTTCGTCCATCGACTAAACGGACAAGAAATAAACAAAAACATACACTAATCACCAGAAAGCCCCCCAGCTACGGGCGATTACAGAATTGCATGCAGAAATCAAAAGTTACACATCTCCAAATCCCAGATCTCAGTTTCAGAACGAGAAACAGCCAAACCCCAAGTCTAAAGTTTTAGATCAGCCCATAAGAACAAAGAATCAATGTTCATCATTGGAACAAAAACCACGGATCCCCACCGATCGAATACAGAATTCCAAAACAAACACAAAGATCGACAACAATTCACAAACCCCATCAACCCAAAAAGAACCAAAGCAGAAAAACAAGAGCCCAAATAAGCATAATTTCGAAAACCCCCAGATCGAAGCACAGAACAAGAGAGAGAACCAAATCGAAGCAGAGTGAAAACAGTGAAGTAAAAGGAAGAATGCAAGTTAGAAAGAGAGATGAAACGAACCTTGGATTAAAGAGAGAGAGAGGTGTGAATGAGGAGGAGGAGGAAGAAGCCAACCTCCAAAGACGAAGGTGTGGCTGAGAGAGTAGTGAGTCGACCTAGCTGATGAGAGAAGGGAATAAGAGGAAGAGGAATCAGTGGAGATGGGGTTTATAAATAGAGAGAGACGAAGGAAAATGTAAATGCAAATGCAAATTCGGACCAAATGAGGAATTTGGAAGGGGAATTGAAGGAATCATTGCCACCACGAGAAAAGATAGGGTGACCTGGCTGACAGCCTTACCCAACCCCATCCTTCGCCTTCTCTCTTTTTTCCTTTCACTCACTTTTCTTAAATCTCCACCCTTGGATCTTTTTTGCTCTCGGCTTGAGCCCAGCTTGGCTTCGCTTTGTTTCTAGCTTTGTCTTTTTTTTTTTTTTTTGGTAAGAATGCTTGGATTGAAATTGGGAACTCCAAATTTTCAAATTTCAAAATTGAATGCAGAAAGAAGGTTTCAGAATTGTAGTTTGTTTTTTCTCTTTTCGCTTTCATTCAGCTCTCGTGGCGTCTTCGCCACTGTTGAATATTAATATTGATATGTCCAGAAAAAAAAACAATTCTTCAATCAAGAAAAGAAAGAAATGTGAGAATCTAATTATTTCTTTTAGTTCTATACAAATATAGAGGTAAAAATCCAACCTTTAATCATAAAAAGGGCAATATGTACCTTATATGGTAAATTGTGTTGGATAGAAGGTCCAAATCTAACTATCCATAATTAAAAATAATATATAAAATAATTCTTTTACAATGTAGACATTTATAAAAGAGTTTTTTTTTTTTTTTGAGTTCAACAATATTTTGAGTGGAGAGATTCAAACATCTAATCTATTAGTCGAGGATACATGTCAATTACTACTGAGTTAAGCTCACTTTAACAACATTTATAAAAGAGTTGAGCAATAGAAAATATGCATTATTTACAATGGGGGCAAAGGAATTAATAAATCATTATTATGTACCTAATTTATTTGAATAACAGGATGTATTGATTTAAAAAAGATGGTCTATTATTCATTTACTTTCTTTGTTTTTTTCTTGAAGAAAAACATATAATACTACAAAGCATATCTTTTGGCTTTGTAATAAAATCTGTTAATATTAAAATTATTACATATTCTTCCTGTTTAAAACAAATTGTAATGATACAAGGTAATTCTTTTGAAATAAATTGATGTGTTATGAGAGTGAAAAAAAAATTATGAAATTATGAATAAAACAAATACAGTTATTAGAAATTAAAAACAAAAGGTTAGATTTTAGTCCTTATGACTTTAAAAGTTAGAATTTTATCCCTAGTAACAATTTAACATAATATCATCAAAGCCAAAAAGAGTCCTTTCTTTTCTTTTAATTGGTCATCATATAAGGATTTCTCTTCAACCAACAAACAAGAACGGAACTAAAAGTCAGATATAGGGCATTAAGAGATAGGGACTCTAGAATTAAGAATTAAAAGTCTTAGTAAATTGATAGATGACACATTGAAGAGATATGGACACCTAACGATTGTACAAATATATGCTGAAAGAGTGAAGCTTGGGGACAAACTTAAACATGAAGAATGGATTCAACAAAACTACCCTACTTAAAGGAAGTTTGCAACCAAGGGACAATTTAACACTTACCTTTCCATTTAAGTCCAACATGGCTACTCTTTAATTTCAATTGACGATGTGTTCCTTCATTAACAGTAATCTACACAATCCCTTTTTTATAAATATCATGGGAATAAGTGAAGATGGTTGATTTGAGACTCGTTCAATCAGATTCTCCAATTGATAGGGTATTTATATATCCAAGATATTGGATATTTTGAATATTCTCTCTAACAATATAGTTCATTCTATTTTTCCATATTTAATAGTTTACACATGTTGCTGATTTCATCAATCGAAATTAATATCTAAGCTCATGTACAAGAAAGAGTGTTGAGAATATATAAAAAATAATTAAACTTATTTCATGAACACATTTTGAGTTTAGGGTGGTTTAAAAATAACAATTTTTTTTTCTTTTTTTTTTTTTAAATAATAAGTCTCTTCTGTATATATTTGTTTAAATCCTAGTTAAATTTTAAAAAAAAAATAGTGGATTCTGATAAATGTATTTCTGCTTTTACAAATTTTGCTAAGATATCGACAACTGTTTTCAAATGTCAAAAAACAAACCAGAGGCATTGTGATTAAAAATAATTTTTATTTTTCAAAAAGTAGAATTAATGGAAAAAAACAAAATGCTTATAAACTTCCCTCTTCTTGAATTCCAATGGGATAATATATATACCCACTTGAACCCATGCCAATTCTCTTGTTTTCTCTATTAGAATGCAACTTTAGGGGGAAAATCATATTGACAACTAATTTATGGCTTTTAGCAAATGAAGTATAAAATTCTTGTTCAAAGATAAAAGTGAAAAAATTTATGTGTGCGATTTTCATTTTATGTGTGCGTGCAAATCTCACGACACTTGAATTTTCAATTACAAGTAGTACTAAAAAGGAGATAAGAGAGAAAAGATATTTTAAATTGTATTGGATATATAAAAGATGCTTTTAATTAAAATACATTATTATACATGTAGAAACTTATGGTATTTATTTGACAATTTATAAAGCTAAAAAAAATCAAGAAGCTCAACTTATATTATTGTAATATTTATCCATGTTCTCACAATCAAGTCAAATGTTGATGGCAAAAATATGTGTAGGTATAATTATTTGTCAGATTGTAAGGATTAAAAGATTATATGAAATAAATAATATTAAATTTTTATGAAAGAGTTGAAAGATAGACATAATTTTCATATAGTTTATATATTATCTTAAATTATATAGCAAAGATCTCTCACTTCTAATTGATGTGAAACTACGTTCACATCTCAAATTTAATTATTATGAGAGATTTTATAAAAAAAAAATCCAAACAAAAGAATTTTGAGAATATTCCAAAACATTGAAAAAATTGATCACATTATAAAGTTGATGTAAAATAAAAAGACACATAATGTGAAGAATAATTCCCAAATGGGAGGAGTGGACCATTCCCATTTCCCTTCAATCTTCCAAAGGGGTATTACAAAAGCATTTAACTCCTTTTTTTTTCTTTTTTTTTTTTTTGAGGAGGTTGCAAAGTTATTTTGTGAGACTTAAAATATTTCATGCTTGCTTTTAAGATTGCATGTGCAAACATGTGCTCAATGTCTTCCAATATAAACTGTCAGTGGAAATTGTTGGGCAGTTTGGTTGGACTGACTTTATTATTATTTTGTTTATATAATAATTATTATTAAGCTTTTTTTTTTCTTTCTGAAAATAGATCTGCTTAAATCATTATGATAACACAGAGTTTGAGATGAATTGAAATGTGTATATTGTGTGAGACATACATGCCACATTCCAATATATAAAGAGGAGGGACTTACACTTTTGTCAAACACTTTAAATTTAAAATTTCACTATTTTATTCTCTTATTTAAACAAAAATTGCTCTCTTAGTGGCAAACCATTACTATAAGTCTAGTCTTTATGTATTATTTTATTGGATTTTTCTTGTTATTTTGGATATGGTGAATTTTATGTAATTTTAGTTCACATCTCAAGAAGCTATTTAAAAGTCAACTAAAATATAGTTGAAGTATGTAGTTAAAAAAAAAATTTATAGAGTATAGTTCATATCTTTTAAGCTTTTAAGTGTGAACTTCTTTTCCATTTGTAATCTAATATTTTTGAAAAGTCAAACTTATTAATGAATGACAATGCAAAAGGTAGATAATGAAAAAAGAAAAAAAAAAGTAAACAATTTATGTTTGATGAGTTGCTCATGCTTGATTGAGAGGTGAATTAAAATTATAGGGCAAAGAGAGCAAAGAGGATAAGAAAGGATTGAAGGGATCAAATTTACCTTCTTTTTTCTTTTTTTAATTCAGCAAAGGGCAGGAGATTTGAACCTCCAATTTTTAGGAAGGTTAGTAATACCTAAACCTTAAAATAGTGAAAACCAAAGCGCGCTTTTCATGTTTTTACCTGCAATAGTTCGAAAAACAAAAAGGAAACTCAAAGTATAACAAGATAAAATGGGATATAGGGTCTTAAAAAAAATAAGAAAATTCCTAGAAGTATAGGAAAATCACTCGGTATTTGACCTCCTCATCAATCCAACACATTAATTACTAGAAAGATATTTGATGCTTGCACAAAGATGAACTTGGCACGTTATCAAAAGTTAAGACAACAGAATGTACTATATATCACCCTAACATAAATATAAAATTCAATCTCGTTACGTAGAGATTTGGCCCACTACACTAGACCATGTATAACCCATTTGAGATTTTTAAAATCGGGATTGAAATAGAACTAAGCACAAAAAGTACAAGGAAAATGGAGCAAAAAGGCATTCAATTATGTTTATTATACTTGTCCTTCATGAATGAATCATAATGCAATGCCTATAAACTCTAGTATTTATATGCCATCATGACGTGTTATTAATAAAGAGTTGTATTCAAAACACAAAACCTTAACCTAAGAAAAAAAAAAGTGACCAATAATCCTATTAATTAGGCCTACACCACATCTAGCTTGGTACCAAAAAACAATTTGATAAAAAATGCTATCTTTGAGAACGGTAAAATGTCGTTATGGCAATTTTAACCCAAAAAAATACAAGCAAAGATTAAAATATATCGACAAGATTTCAATTATACTAATATATCAATAGATATATCAATAAAATATCAATATCGACGGATATTCTTGTAAATAAAAATATATAAAAATTAATAATCAAGTTCTTTTCATTATGTGATAAATTGATGATATATTTCTATATTTTATAAGCATTATACGAGATATCAAAGATATTGATTAAATCTTAATATCAATGTTAAACTCTCTGATTTACGAATATATCGACATATCGATAGACACTTTAATCCTTATATACAAAAAAGTCTTGGTTTAAAAAGACAACGTTGCCCTTGTAAAACAAAATAGGCCAGTTATTCACTTGCTAAAAGAATAATGCTAGAAAAAGAACCATATTCTTTTATTTAGAAGATAACTACCAAAAAAAATATTTGATTGTAATGTAATTTTCACGGAATGTAGCGATGGTGATGGACAAAAAAAAACAAATTTTAATTTCATTAAAAAAAAAACTTCCTAAAAAGACCCACCAAAATACACACACATATATATTTGTTAAATTAAATTAATCATCAACAGTCAAATTCCCCTTTTCACTTTAAGAAAAAAAAAACTATCAAAATAAATAAATAATTAGAAATGAGTTGCAGAGTGGGGGTGTAACATCAAGAGGGAAGGTAGAAGTAAATTAGAAGCAAAGATTACTTTATAATGTGGGTTTGGTAGTCTCTGTGTTTTTTGTTAGGTTAAAGCTTAATAATGTATTGTAGGCTTCAAGACCCAACTACACCCCTCTTTACAACTCAAATCTCCATGTCACCATTATTATTGATGCTTGTTAGGTCCATTTCAAATTACACCCCATAAAATCAATATCAACTTTTTGGACTTTAATTTTTCAAATATAGGCTGGCCATTTTTTTTAATTAATATTATTATTTTGAGATTACCTTGCTAATTACATTTAAATTTTAAGTTCTTTTTACAAAACATTATTTCTCACTCAAAATTATTGTTAAGAGTGCAATACATCAATCAACCAGGAGAAAGGAATAGCCAACTTGAGCATAGTTTAACTGGTTAAACTATTATACACTCGACTAAAAGTTTATAGGTTCAAATCCTCATTCCTACATGTTGTTGAACTCAAAAAAAAAAAGAAGAAGAAGAAGAAAGAAATATGTTAAATCAAATTTAGTCCCTGAACTTTTATCTATTTGGTCCCTGGACTTTAAAAAATGTCTGATAGGTCTTTGAATTCTCAATTTTGTGTCTAATAGGTCTTTGACTTATTCGACATGTTTTAAAATTCACAGACCTAATAGACACAAAATTGGAAGGTTAGGATACTAGACATAAAATCAATTCTATATCAAAATAGATTGGTTAGTTTTTAAAAATTAATTTTCAACATGTTATGGACCTATTATACACAAAATTGAAGTTTGAGGACTTATTCGACATTTTTAAAGTTTAGGGACTTATTGGCAAAATTGAAAGTTTAAATACTTATTAGACATTTTTTAAAGTTCAGGAACCAAATGGACATAGACTTGAAAGTTTAGAAACTAAACTTTGTAATTTAACCAAAGAAATAAAAGTCTAAACCAATTTTTAGAAAAAAAGTATTTTCTTTTTATTGGGTTCATTTATCCAAGATTGGATGTTCATGCCAACATATGCATAGCTCAACTGATATAAAGCGAGTGACTCGATCAAGAGGTCAAATGTTCAAATTCTCATCTCACATATTGTTGAACTAAAAAAAAGATTGGGTGTTCATTACGATCCATATATGAACCAAATAAACAATTAAAAAAAAAAAAAAAGAGGAAGTACTAGAAACTGTAAGGTATTTATGTCTTGGTAGAGTAGTTATCAAAGTCACTATTACAAGGATTACTGGAAATTGAGAGAGAGTAGTGGTGAAGCAATCAGGAATGGCCCATAAAATTGAATGTATTTTTGAAGGTTGTGGCTACTCATTTTAGGACCCCCACCCTTTGAAAACTTCAACTTTGTTTGTCACTGGGATTTGGTGATGGTGAGAGTTTCTCAAAATCGTGGCTCAAAGTGGGTCATTCAAGGCAAATGCAATTTAATGAAACTATACTCAACACAAATATTTCTTGAATGTCTGGGCACCAAAATTAGGAGTTTGAAATTAATTATGATGGTTGGAAATGAAGGTCCCTATAAGTTTGAATTTATACGGGAAAGAATGTCACTACGTATTTAGTGTTTTGATGTGTGAGGATGAAATTGCTAGCTTGAATATAATTCAACCGGTTACAACATTAGTTATATTTTTTATAGGTCAAAAGTGATTTTTTCATGGCATGCTTTGTAATGTTATATCCTAAAAAAAGGAATTTTCGAAATGAGATTTTTAAACTGTGAATTGAGTTTTTGTTTGTTTATTATTTAAAATATGATTGTCTTTTGAATAAGTAAAGTAAGGATGGTTATGTTAAAACAAATATATTTGTAATAATTAAAGAAAATATTTCAAATTAAATTTTAAAATGAAAAATTAGGAAAAATCGATTTTGCATAATCCATCTTAAAGTGAGTTTGAAATGACATTGAAAAAAAAATATATTAGAGTAAAAGTACGTCTTCAATAAGCAATTTTGTTGTCATAAGGCCGTGTTGTTTTAAAGCCTTTTAAGTGATTTTTAGTATTTTAGAATACATCTGAACTCTTGGTTGAAAATATATGTCTAAATCAGTTGAACTATACTTAGATGGATTAATTTATTATAAGTTAATATACTAGTTTTATATTTTAAATATTAAAACTAGCAACAAATATATCAATATTTGTGACTTTGAGTAGGAAAGGACATGAAGAAATGGGCCGACTACATATATGGACTTGATTGGAGGCCCATAATGACGAAACACAAAAATGGATCTCCAACTATTTTAGGGAAATGGTAAGGAATAATTAAAAATAATAATCATAATGAAAAATAGCTAACAACTCTAGATAATTAGAATTATGGCTACCATAATTTTAGGAGAAAAGAGTTAATGGTTTTCATTCCATTTATACCCCTCGTATTTACAGTCAACCCTTAGTATTCTCTCACTGTCTCTCACCATATCTAACTTGCCCCTACATTTATGCATTTTTAAATTCTTTTTTATTTTTTAAATTTCTCTATTTTCAAACACTTCATCTAAATCCTAAATATCAATCTCTTTTATTTATCCCCAAAAAAATTTGTTGAAATATCAATATAACATTTTTCGTCGTTTTTCTAATTTCCCAAGACATGGCGTTCATGAACAAAAACTATGCTTGGGTAAATGAAAGAAAAAGAAATGCAGAGAGGAAGTTGCAGGAAGGAAGAAATTGAACACATTCAATTATCAGAAGCAAAAACTAGATAGAAATATATACCTCGAGAATGCAAATTAGTTAATGACATCTGCTCTACCCGTTTCTATTGTTGGAGGCTGAGGGGAGACGAAATGGAACATAGGAAGATGAGGGGAGATGAATCAGAGCTAAAGATTGAAGGAAATCAAACAAATAGAAGAGTTTCAAATGAAATGGATTGTTTGGGAAGATGGAAAGTTTCAGACTGTGTACTATGTTAATTGCTTGAGAAGATGGAGGATTTTTTATTGATTCATTAAATGGTGGTAGGTAGTTATACTCTTGATTAACTTTTTTTCATCGGTGAATGCAATAGGTGGTTTAATTAGTGTCTTTTTTTTTAAAAAAAATCTTTTAATGTTGTTCATTTTACATTGGCAAGTTAAAGTTACTCATTTTCGTGCTCAACATGTGAATGTATATATTCCAAGTTACTCATTTAACCTACCATCATGTAATCATAAATCTAATTACGATTATATACACACAATAGAAGTTATCTTTTTATCAATGTGTTCATATATAATTACCATTATCGATCCTAGAAATTGTTTTCATAAATTTTTGCACACATTTTAGTCGTTGAATATGCAATACCATTACAGTAGCAATTAATTTGAATTAATACCATAGATTATCGTTTTCACGTTCAACAAACATATGTATATATATTCTAATATACTCATATTTAAACCTATCGTCATGTAATCATAGGTCTAATTACAATTATATACGTACAACAAAAGTTATCTAGGGCATCGTCTTTATTAGTGTGTTCATCTGTAATTACCATCATTTATCCCGAAATTTGTTTTCATAAATCTTTGTAATTACACAATTCATCATTTTGATCACTGCACTTATCGCTTTATATAATTTATGCAATCTGCAATCTCTCGACCTGCAATATTAAGAATTTATAGTTTTTTTTGGATGCCATATGTTAGTCTAAGGATTTAGATTTTATTCAAAGTTGTTACATTTTGTTGGAAACAAATTGCATCTCTCTCCTCCTGATAATAGTTCATTATTTTAGGTTTTCCATTAGTTTTTTTAAAAATAAAAATGTAAGTTAGAGGCATTTACGTTCGAATCTAATTTAAAAAACGTATTATTAAAAATGAAAAATGTAGGTTTAGACATTTCTACAAAACCTAAACCGTTTAGTTATTTTTCAGGTTGGCCTATTAATATTTAGTTATTCATGTTGTTTCAAAAAAAAATTAACATATCAATCATTAATTATTTAATTTCATATTTGCATAACCATACATTAATTATTGAAATTATTTAGTTGGATATAATTTGGCAACAATTATCACCTATTCAATCATTGATCACTAGCCAAAGTGGCTTAACAGTAATTAGCATGCACCATCGACTAAAATGTCAGAAGTTCAAATTCCTCCACTTCAAATATTGTTGAACTCAAAAAAAAAAAAAAAAAATCATTGATCACTAATCTTATAGACTATTAATAACTTTCTTTAACTTAATTTCACCGGCAATTAACTATTGATATTCTCAGCTACTATTTACATTATATAGTTTTTTTAAATAAGATTATATACTTAATATTATATAAATACATATTTTTCAATCATGTTAATATAAGTATTCATATTAGTGACTTCCTTTAAAGATTATAAATCTCAATCTTTTTATAGCTGCCACTTTATTTAAACCATAATATTTTTTTTTTAAATTTACATATCAAGCATTAGTTTATTAAATAAGATCATATTCTTAAAACTTTCTAAGCCAAACTACATTTTTGGTATCTAATATTTAAACTTAGTTTCTATTTAGTCTCTGAATTTGTAAAACTAACACTTTTGGTCCTTGAGATTTAAAATTTGTTTCTATTTGATCTTTGAGGTTTCAAAAGTGACATGTTGAGTCCCCAAAATTCAAATTTAATTTCTAATTAGTCTCTAAAGTTTGAAATTGGTTTTTAAATAGCAACTAGTAAAGTTGATGTGTAATTGACCTAATGAAATGATGACGTGATAGTTAACATATACTAACTGAATTTTGATGATATGTATTTTATAAATAAGTTGATTTTTTTAATATATTTTTTATTTTTTATACTTAGAGACCAATTAGAAACCAATTTTAAACTTCAAAAACCAGTTAGAAATTAATTTCAAACTTTATAGATCAAGTTCAAAACCTTAAGAACCAAACATGTCACTTTTGAAATTTCAAGGACCAAATGAAAATTAAATTCAAATCTCAAAGACTAAGGCCCCGTTTGATAACCATTTAGTTTTTGGTTTTTAAAAATTAAGCCTATAAATACTACTCTCACCTATAGTTTTACTTGTTTTGTCATATACTTTTTGCCTATGTTTTCAAAAACCAAGCCATGTTTTGAAAACTAAAAAAAAATAGTTTTCAAAAACTTATTTTTGTTTTTAGAATTTGGCTAAGAATTCAAATACTTCCTTAAGGGAGATGAAAACCATTGTAGAGAAATTGGGAGAAAACAAGCTTAATTTTCAAAAACCAAAATCAAAAACCAAATGGTTATCAAACGGAGCCAAAAGTGTTAGTTTTAAAATTTTAGAAATCAAATAGAAATTCAATTCAAATCTCATGAACCAAAATTGGATATGCCAACATGTTAGCAATGTACAATGTACGATAATGAGAGGTGTTTCTGTTAATGGGTCCATTTGTAAACCCACAAACCTACAAAAGAAAATGGGTATGACACAAATACTATATGAATATATAATATACTAGTCTAGTGATGTGTTGTGTCAAATCAAATAAGAATTACAATATGTTGTTGATTGTATGACGTATAAGTGGGTACAATTCATAGTTCAATATATATGACTCGATCTTACAAGACTCACAGTTAACCACAACTTGCAACTTGATATTATTTTTAATTAAAATATATGTGGAGTTTATATTTTTTTTTTTAAATTTTGAGAATGAAAATTTTATATCATGTTTAAATGAACTAAATTTAATAAATAATTAATTTTAGTTTTATATTTCAATATGGTTATGAAAAAAAAAATCCTCTATCACTTACACCTATTTATTTTTTAATTTTCCCAATTATTTAATTCATAGATCAAATTATACTAACTACCCTATCATTTATCCCCATGGCTGAGGATTTTTCAATAAATCTCAAACTGTTGTGAACAAGAACAACTTAAGAAACTCAAGAGCATAATGTAGAAATTGAGAGCAAAATAGATATATTTCTTATTGTCAAGTGAATTTTCTTTTTTGGTATATCTCACTCTTGTTTAAAACTTTCATACTACACATATTTATAGTGTTCTAAGTGAGTAAGCTTCAAGTAATCAAAGTAGGCTCCAAGTAATCCAAGTGAGTAGGCTCCAAGTAATCCAATGGATATCTACCATATACCATAGTGTATTTATAACACAAACAATCTTTTTAGAAATACCGATTTTAAATATTTTATTTTTTAAAAATTAATTTTTATAAAACTTTGATTTTTTTTTCAATAAGAACCAGAATTGGTTTTTTTAGTGCAACAATTGTGGAAGTGAGGATTCAAACTTTTAATCTTTTGGTGGAGCATATAATGTTTTAGTCGTTGGCAAACAAGAAATAGTTATTAAATGCATTTGATGGAAAGAGTTTTTTTTTTTTTTAGTAAGAAATAGGAATATAAGCAAAAAGTGAGAACATTACTAAATGAGTTATAAACAACTTATTGAATTCTAAAAAGGTGTTACAAATGAGGATTATGACAATTGAGTCGAGGTCACATTTAACATACATCACCAACAACGTCTCACAAAGACAGCAAAATAAAGGAACATTTGCACATGTTACAATGTCATGAGACTCATCACTCCCAATTAGAGCATTATATATTTGGAGAATGGCATTTGCAAATATGGGTTTGGTGTGTGTGTGATTTTGTTTATGTCCTCTAACAGACACAACATGTGAACTCTATCATCCAAATTCTCCCTTTTCAGAACAATTTATGTTTTGCTTTTCACCCTCAGCTTCCATTTCCATTCCTCTTCTGCCTTCATTTTTCCTCTCATAAAAGTGCATTCCCCTTTTTTTTTTTGCAATTTTCTTCGGATGTGATGGATTCAAATTCTAGATGAAAACTTTAAGGATCAGTTTGAGATGGGTTTTAAAAAATTAAAAGTATTTTTCAAAGTTTTCATAATGTTTAGTTAGACAATCAAAAGTTCTTTTTTGGAAATTTTAAAAACACTAAAATGATACCTTTAGGGAAAGCACTATCTCGATAGTGCTTATAGAATGAGTGTCTTCATTCAAAATCATTTTTTTAGCAATTGTCTTAAACTTAGGTAAAATACACTTTTGGTGTCTAAGATTTGAACTTAGTTTTTATTTAGTTTTTCGATTTTCAAAATTATAACACTTTTGGTTATTGAGATTTGAATTTAGTTTTTATTTTGTCCTTGAGGTTTCAAAAGTGACATGTTACGTTTTCTTGAAGTTTGGGTTTGATTTTTAATTAATCTTTGAAGTTTGAAATTGGAGTAATGGTCCCTAGTAGAGTTGACGTTAGTTGACCTAAACTAACAGAATAAGGATGTGATAGTTAACTTTTGCTAATTAGACTTTGATGATATATGTTTTTTAAAATGAGTTGGAAATATTTTATAATATTTTATTTTTTTATACTTAAGAACTAATTAGAAACCAAATTTCAAACTTCAAAGATCAATTAGAAACCAATTTTAATTTTAACTTTGGAGACCAAATTATAAATCAAATTCAAACTTTGGATACCAAATATGTTACTTTTGAAATCTCAACGACCAAATAAAAACTAAATTCACATTTCAAGGACCAAAAACATTAATTTTGAAAACTCATAAACTAAATAGTGTACTTACACCAAAGGACATACCAAAAATATATTTTACTCTAAATTAATTATGCTTTAGCTATTGATCACATCCTTAGTGAGTTCTTGCTTATGATAATTAGTACTTATTTTGTAAATGATCGAGTTCAATATTTTCAAATTAGATTATAATATCAAATCTCAACATCGCGACAATTAAATATGTAATTGAAAGTAAAAGTTGTACGATTATGAATATGAATGAATGGAGGAATTACAATTCCAACCGCCTTTAGAGATATGGCAACTCTTAGCTTCATTATGGAATTCAGGTTAAATGAATTATATTTTTACATTTTGGGTTAGTTTTTGTTCCTAAATTCTTCAAAAAATTCACTCTATTCATGTATGCTTGGTTAATACGAATGATCTCCATGGTTAGTGAATGATGTTAAATATAAAAAGAACTTAATGTTAATGTGTGATGTTTTTTATGATCAAATAGTTTTTTCACACTCGCTGATGGTAGATATTGTTAAATTCCATAAGCTACATAAATCCCATGTAATTATATAAACTCAAGCATAAAGCAACTTGCCCTTTAAATTACATATAACCTTTACAAAATCATAAACTGAACAAAGATATACAAACTCAAGTTTCTATAATATATGCCAACGTGAGCACATAACTCAATTGACATAAAATATGTACAATCGATCAAGATGTCAGAGATTCGAATCCTCCACACCCCACCTATTGTTGTACCAAAAAAAAGTTTCTATAATATATTATTTTGCATTCATTATCCTAGTATAGTATAGATTAAATAAATCTAGAGTTTTCCTAGTATCTTAGGCTTCATAAAGCTAAATTTATTTAAATCATGAGTTAAAGAATCCCACACGGATTAAAGTTAATGAATTCTAATCAATGTAGGCCATTGATATGACTTCGACTTTCAAGAGAGAGAGTGAGAAGGTAGGGAGGGAGTGGGTAAAATATGTATAAATTTCTTTAGTTTTGAAAGGCATATATAATAGCTTGATTTTTAAAAAAAAAAATCATTAACATTGATAACAACTCATGACTAAATGAGGCATTTTACAAAACTCAAAAGTCAGATACTAAATAGATAAAAATATAAGCGTTCATAACTAAACTAAAACGTATCATTTATCCGATATATAATTACATTATTATTTCATATAAATTAGTTTTATTATTATTATTATTATTATTATATATATATTTGAAATCATATAAATTAGTTACTTGTTGATAGCATAACTTTTTTTTAGCACAATAGGGGTTGGGGGATTTGAACCACAAATCTCATGGTCGTAAACACATTCGATATGCTAGTTGAGCTATACTCACTTTGACATATTTTGCACAACTTGAGAAATGAAATGGAAACATGATTTTCCGTAGAATTCAATCACACCCTGGATTTTGCTGGACCAAAGACAGTCACTCATATATACGTAAATGTTTTCAACAATTGAATCCAGAAGAGGCTACTACCAAAAGGAGATTGTTCAAAAGTGTCTATATACTTTAACAAGATATCAATATTATTACCCAACTTTTTTTTCCACAACTTATTGATGTGATTAATCTTTTCATCTATTCGACAATTTTTAGTACTACAGTAGTATCTGTTCTTTTTATTCATAATTTGATGCTTCATTACATGACATATTATTTTATTTAAAATGAACTCTTTGTGGCAAATAATAAATAGATGTAATATGAAAAAAAAATTCAAACATTTATTACCAATCGGTTAATGAAAATCAGGCCAACCATGTAATTTATTATGAGACAAAAAATTATTGCAATAAATTTATTCTTTTTACAATCCTGATCACAAGTATTTTGGAACTAGCTTATCTGTTTCCATTCTAACAAAAATGAAAGTAAACTAGCTTGTAAGTTGTTAAGTTAATCAGCTTATCCATCACCATGTATATTCATAATTCTATTGACTAATTCTTTATAAATTTAAAAACCAAAATAAATTAATTAAAGTTTAAATCTCTTATAAAACTTTTAGGTTCATCTCATTTGGATACTTGAGATTTTAAAATATTTACTTTAGTTTTCGAACTTTAAAAAAACAACTACTTTAGTCCATCTTAAACGTTCAAATAATTATTTTGATCATAATTGTTATTATTTTGCATCCTAATATCTATCCACCCAAATATTCGCTTCAAGCAACCAATATATATATAATTCAACTTCAAATACATGTCTACATCAACATGTTAAGACACTAAACTATTTTTCATTCCAAAATAGAGCTCCAATGTAGAAACTATTTTTCAATCCAAAATAGAGCTCCAATATAGTACCTCCTAGGGGAGGTGAATCAAAGAGAAAGGCAACCCTCGCAAGTTCGTTTACTCAGCAGGAAAGTGGAAAAAAAGTAATTAGCACCTAATTACGTACAAGTTTACAATGTCGATGTCAATGAAAATGTCGAAGTCTCAATTTTATGAAAATGTCTGATAGAAATATCGATAAAATGTCGATGTCGATGGATATTTCTGGAAAAAATTTTAAAACAAAAAATTCAAAAAAATTATTTAAATTAATAAATGAACATTTTACATTTTTTAAATGAGTTAAAATATTATATTCACATTAAGTTACATTTTCTTACTATTTTTTTTTTAATATTTCATCAATTTTGTACGGTATAGTGGAAATGTTGATTCTCCCCTCATGTCGATGTCAAATTCGTGGACATGGAGAAATATCGATGGAAATGTCGACATGTCGACGAAAATTTAATACCGTGATTACGTAGCCCTTGAAAAATGTCGATATCCAAGAGAAGGCCTTTAAGGGGACTTCAAACTCCTTTTACTCAAATTTACATAGGAGGGAGTATTAAATTGTTGGAAACTCTAGAGCTTATATGAAGATATAGCCCCATGTGAATTAGTTCCAAGAAAACAGTCGTTCACGTCACATATAATCTTCAATTTTTTTTATTTAGTTGCAGTAAGTTTTGCTTTTCTTCGTTGAGATTGGATTGATGTTTCGCGTATATTGTCAATACAAGATCGAAAACAATGCATATCATTCCAAGTGAGATGCCTAAGATAAAAGGAACAAGAGAAGAACCAACGAGAAAGTTACGTTGTCCATTTGTCAAAAACAAAATATACCAACAAGGGTGAGAAAATTATATAAAAATATTAAGATTTTTAAAGTTATCTCTATTCTGCCTCCTCTAACTTTTCAAAATTGAAAAGTTATACACATATAAAGTTAGAATACAAAACTTTGCCTCTACCTATGAAATTTTTTTGCTGCACTCCCATCATTCATAAAGACCAAAATAACAACTTTAAAAAATTCTAGAATAAAAATACACACTTTCAAAGTTCAAATACTAAAATAGATTAAGCCTAAAAGTTTAGGAATCAAAATAAAACTTTTTGTATGTCTAGAAAGTAAAACAAATAATCTTTCAAAATTGAGGGTACCAAAGTTAAAACTTAGAGAGAAAACCTTCAAAATTAGTACCAAAACCATTTTATTTGATTAGAGGGAAAGGAAAAAAGAGAGTGGAAATGAAAGATATTTACATTTGAATAAGTAAACTAATCTTCTCTTAAGTAGGCTTTGTTTGCCACCTAGTCCCCAAAAAAAAAAAAAAAAAAAAGTGCATACTTGTAAGCAAAAGCAAAAGCAGCCAAAATGCTCCATCAATCAACAAAAAAAGCACTACAGCCCCGCAGCCCCACTTCCCACTTCCCACTTCATCCTCATCTAATACTTTCCCTATAGTTGCATATCAAACCTTCCCGTTCCACCGGAGCAATAACAAGATTCACCACCACCTCCTCCGCCGGCGGCGGTGGCGGTGGCCCAACAGAGGACGAACTCCCCTCCACCGCGGCCACCGCCGACCCACAACCGGCGTCGACCTTCCGGCAAGTATCAGTGAGGCAATTGCGGCACTTGGGGCAAGAAGTGTGAGAACTCAGCCACTTATCGATGCAATGGACATGGAAGCCATGGTAGCACTTGGGCAAAACACGAACCCGATCCCCAGCCTCGAACTCCGCCAAGCAAATCACGCACTCCCCATCGATTCCCCTCAATTTATTGGCCTCTTTCGAGTACTCCACAGTCGGGAATTTCTTTAAGACATTTCGTCGAACACCTTTCATGTGCACCACTAAATTCCCACCGTGGCGGCCTGATATGGAGGCCAGCAAAGTGGAGCACCGCAAGGCGCATTTTAGGATCGCGTTGAGACCCAGAGAGCAAACTAGAGCGCAGAGGAGGACGGATAGGACCATTACAACGTTCATGTCGAAGCTCCCGAACCCAGGGCGGGGCTGCAGCGGCGCCGGCGGAGTGGCTCCGGCGGCGGAAGGAATGAGGAACCTCCTTGAAATGGAGATAGACATGTGGGTGTTGAAGTTTGAAGATTGGAATTTTGGAATTTGGAATTTGGAATTTGTTGTTTGTGAGAATGGCAATCAATTTATATATAGCAAAAGGGAAATTAGTGGATTGTGGGGATTGGGAACTGAGGAAGAAGAAAGCTGAGGTGTCTTTTTTTTTTTTTTTTCCTAATAATAATAATGGAGTGTTGTGTTTTTTTTTGTTGTTATTAAGGTTTTTTAACTTTATTAGCTGGGTATTTTCGTTTGTGTTTTCATTTACTTTTTTAAAGCTTTCTTCACTATGAATTTTTTTAAAAAGAAAGACACCACTTGTGTAAAAGAATCCAATTTTTCAGTTGGGGGGTAAAACTTGATTTTTGTTGTAAAATTGAGAGGCGAAACCGGGTACCAAAACTTTACCAAAACATATAATAATAATAATAATAATACTTTACCAAAACATATAATAATAATAATAATAATAATAATAATAATAATAATACAAGTGTTAGAATATAAAATGGAGTATATATATATATATTATAAACAAAAGAAAGTGGAGATTTATGGCAAATTAAATGAAATTAGAGAAAATGGGAGAGAAAAAAGAAAATTGGAGAGATTTCTTTACCAATTGTCTCACTTTATTTATCCATCAAGAACCACTATATATAGGCAATTATGAGAGCATGATGTGGTCCATTTGGACACCAATCTATGGTCTTTGTTGGACACATGGAAGACACTTTGGCTATGGATAAAATACCACTTGGTATGGATATCAAATGGACATGTGGAATGGGCATTTATATTTACAATAATTTTTGTAATTTTGATTGATTTTATCATTTTGCAATTTATATAGTGGTTGAAATTTGAAGTATTTTAATATTATCTCTATTAGAGAAATCCCATTTTTGGGTGGGATTCATTAGAAATGTCTTCTATATTAAATTTTGCTATAATTTATTTAAAAGTTAAAATGCTCACTGTAAGTTAACTTAAAATATAATTTAAAATTTTTAATGGCTTTTGATAATTTGGTCAAAAATATAAAACATAAAAAACTTTAAATCATTTTAAAAAGTATTCTTTTTAACAAATATATACTTTTTCATTCAAAAACATTAAGGAGACGTTGCATTAAGAAAATGAAGATGAGAATACGGGAGGGATATATTAATCCTTTTTTTGGTACAAAGTTTAGAAGATGTGACGTGCGAATAAGTCATTTCATGCTTTCTTTATACTCAAGTGTCAGGGTATTTAATACCCTTTCAAAATTAAGAGTTTTCTAAATTCTCTTTTCCTCTTTCTTTTTTTAATATCTTTTTATCTCTTATCTTTTTTAACTTCTTATTTCTATTTGATATATTTATTTCATTTAAAATTTTAAATGTTTAAATTAGATTTATAATGAAACGAATTATATAAAAGTTAATTGATGATAATACAATAAATTAGCGTAATTAATTATTCAATTCAATTGTAATAAATTAATATTAATTGATTAATTGAATATATACTTAATTAATTTTTATTCATAACAATATATTAAATTGATGCAATTAAGTATTCTATTGAAAATATTAATTAATTAATTATCTATTAAATTAAATTCATTCACTTTAATTTTTTTAAATTAATTTACTTATGACTTTTTAATAATCATAATTGATTATTCAATTAAAATTATTCATCTATTACTTATAATTGATTAAATTATATTTTTAGTACACTAAATAGGGAAGGGGAAAGTCAATTTATACCACTAAACTTTGGGATTGTATCACTTAAAATCTCAAATTAATAATTGTATCAATTAAAATTCTAAACTTTTATAAGTGAATTAATTTATACTCTCCGTTAAGATTTCTGTATTTTCAAACATGTATAAGACTTCTTTAAATGCATGGATTAACATAATATTAGAGAGAAATGTTGGAATCAAATGGATAATAGTAGCTTTTCATTAATATGAGTGTTTTTTTTTTTTTTTTATCTTCTTGTCTTCCTCTAGTTTTCTTTACTTACTTGAGGAAGAATTACGTGGTAATTTTTCTTGTTACTTTGGTAGGATCTTGGGAGAAGAATAATTTTATTTAGATGACTTTAAGTTGATTTTAAATGAAATCAAGTCAAAATAATTATAAATCACTAACAGAAGATTTAAATTGATTCACTTGAAAAAGTTTAGAGTGTTTAAATGGATACAATTTTTAGTTTGGAGTTTTAATTGATACAACCTCTAAAGTTTAGGGATATAAACTAATTTTTTTTCTTAACTAAATTATATAATTAATTGAATTATATTTATTTATTGAAATACTAATTCATTAATTAATGCATCCCACTTTATATAAAATTTATGCATTAATCTCATTAGGCAAACACAGTTATCTACTCAAAATCATAATAAATTTACAAGTGAATCCACAAAGAATCTAAGGAATATGATTAGAGTAATGGAAGGGCATGTTTTTGCCCCAATCAACAATGGAATTATTTGCACGCTTGGGCACTGAGTTGTACGGCTGACCTTTTTTTTTTTTTTTTGGGTCTTCCACTTTTATTTCTCCTTCTTTTTTCTTTTCTTAAATGTGTTTCTTTTGTATTTTAGTACCTCAAGATGAACTAAAGACACCTAATTATGAGCTCATTTTTTAAGCTTTCTTCTTTTTCTTTATGCAATTATTATTTTATATTTGGCGAATCCAATCTAAAATAAACTCCATTTTTACTCATTCATCTTGGGGACATGATGGGACAAAAGTTTTCTAATTTAATGTGGTCTAGTAGAGAACTTTTTTCTCCGATTTAATTTTGGGATGAAGATTGAAGATGTATTTTTCAATTTAAATAGAGAATTTTATGTAGAGAATCTAACCTATTTTTCAATTTAAATAGAGAATTTTATGTAGAGAATCTAACCTTGAACCTGCTTCGATTCCTTAAAATTGAAGAATAGGATAAGGATAGGGATTAAAATTTTGTGTGAGGTTAGGAACAATGAAAGCATCTTTGAGATTTCAACTTTGCCTCGCTTGTATATCATCCTTAATTTGCAATAGGATGACATCGAAGCAGGACAATATTTTTAATCCTTATCCCTAATTTTGGAGAATCGTGATATGTTTTGAAATTCTCATTAAGAAAATTCCTCATTTTTATTATTTTATAGTTAAATATTAATTTAATAGAATGTACACAACATACCTTTTTAGTTAAGATTGAGGGGGAAAAATGGATTTTTAAATTATTGATTAGTTTTAGTCATCAATTTCATACGAGTATCAAATATCTTTTTTATTAATATATATAATAAAGTTAATTGAAAATTTTGAAAATGGGAGGGTGAGGAGCATGTTCTTATTCTCCATCCCTATCTAATCCTCAAAATTCAAAAGGGGAAAAAATTCTTTGTCCACGATTAAATTGAGAAAGGACAATATTTTCCATCTCTATCTAATTCTCAAAATTAAAGTTAAAATGAGCATAATTCAATAATAATTTGTATGTACTCTCGACCAAAATGTTAGAAGTTCGAATCCCCTAATGTTGTTGAACTAAAAAAAATATATCCAAAATTAAACTGGAAAGAAAATCTTTGTCCACGATTAAATTTAGGAATCCTCACCTATTTAAAGCACATCCTTGAGAGACCTCATTCTTATGAGTAAAATTGACATCTCCACTTTACAAAATATAACAAAAATAATAATATCCAAATTGTATACCTCATATATTTGTCTACTTTGGTTTAATATATTGGTTTGAATTGATCAATACATAGTTAAATTTTGTGATGGTGTTAACATGAGTATAGTTCAATCGTAATTGACATGTATTCCTCTCTTAAAATTTGAGATTCGAATCTCCATTCTCCACATTTGTTGTATATACATATATATTTTTTTGGGAAAATTACCTTTTTGGTCCCTGAGTTTTTAAGATTGAGTGCGTTTGGTCCTCGAGTTTTCAAAATGTACTCTTTTAGTCTCAGAGTTTTGAGAAATAGGTTTAAAAGGTCCCTCTGTTTATTTTTCCGTTTGCTACAGTAACGGAATAATTATTTTATTAATTTTAATAAAATAAAATAATAATTATAATAAAAAAATAAATTTAAATAATATTAAAATAAAAAACCCCAATCTCTCTCCTCTTTCTCTCCTTTCTCTCTCCTCTCCCTCACCCACGCCCCACCTCCACTCTCCTCTTTCCCTTCTTTCTCTCTCCTCTCCCTCACCTCACTCCCCCACCTCCACTCTCTCTCTACTGAAGCTCGTCGCCGGCGCCGGCGCCGGCGTCTTCTCTCCGCTACAACAAGTTGGCTTCCTCTCTCTCTTTTTTCCTCTCCTCTCTTTTTTCCTCCAACTCTCCTCTGTGAGACGATTGGAATGGGTAAAGAAAAATGGGTAAAGAGTTGGAGGTGGGGGAGTGAGGTGAGGGAGAGGAAAAAAGAGAGGAGAGGAAAAAAGAGAGAGATGAAGTTTGATGAACTGCCAACTTGTTGTAGCGGAGAGAAGACGCCGGCGCCGGCGACGAGCTTCAGTAGAGAGAGAGTGGAGGTGGGGGAGTGAGGTGAGGGAGAGGAGAGAGAAAGGAGAGAAAGAGGAGAGTGGAGGTGGGGCGTGGGTGAGGGAGAGGAGAGAGAAAGGAGAGAAAGATGAGAGAGAGTGGGGTTTTTTATTTTAATATTATTTAAATTTATTTTTTTATTATAATTATTTTTTTATTTTATTAAAATTAATAAAATAATTATTCCGTTACTGTAGCAAACGGAAAAACAAACAGAGGGACCTTTTAAACCTATTTCTCAAAACTCGGGGACTAAAAGGGTACATTTTGAAAACTCGGGGACCAAACGCACCCAATCTTAAAAACTCAGGGACCAAAAAGGTAATTTTCCCTATTTTTTTTGTAAAGATAGAAATTAAAGATAATGGGTAGAAAGTTAAGATTATGATTGTGGTGTTAATAGTGTCTTAATCAACATGGATTAGATGGTAAGCCACCAGATTCCCAAATAAAAATCTTATTCTAGTGGGTTCCAATTGCAACTAACCTTTAGATGAACAGCTCAAATCCCAAAGGCTAGCTTGATCTTTTTATTTTATATGCTTTCTTTCACTCATTGATTTTTGAAAAAGCACACTCTTTGTCATATTGATATTAATTTTCTAGATTGACAACGATACTTAATTAGTTAATTTGAGAGATAAAAGAGTGCTACAGCAGCATCCAACTATCCAACATATAAATAATTTCTTCTAATATGCTTTCTCACAATTTATTTTTTTATTTTTTTAAAAAAATGATATTTCGATTTTTCTTTTTAAATTCAAGATTATTTGAGTTGAAATTAATTTAATAATTAATATTTGAGTGGATGACAACTTACGTTGTTTAGTGATTTGAAATTTTGAACTTAATGCATTTAGACATGTCCTAAGTAAAACCATACAATTACCAACCCAAACATAGCTCAACTGGCTAAAGTATTATATCGTTAATCAAAATGTTAGAATTTCTATTCTAAATGTTGTTGAACTAAAAAAATGGGGTATTATACTGTACCTCTGACGTCAATATAAGGTTGTCATATTTAATATGCGATTAATTATATTATTATATATTGTCATTTGTTCTCCATCAAGTGGCGAGAATTATGTTTTTAAAAAAAAGAAAGTGGGTGAGAATTGCCTCATAGTCATAACGTACTCATAAGCTTGCGGTCATGTTCTTAAAGAATCAAGACTCAAATTATTATTATTATTATTATTATTTTGCAAATCTAGTATATTCTAATATATATGTACGGTTAGATCCTGAGATAATATTTTTAGAATTATTAAGTTTGTCTATCAGATATGAACATTACTTTTAAATAAAAATTTGAAACAAAAAAAAAATCACTTTTGCTTTTTAATAATTTTTTAAAACACTAAAAGGAGTTCTCTAAGCTGCTTTTATTTTTATTTTTTTTTATTTATATTTATTTTTTTTTATAAGGAGTTCTCTAAGCTAAAACTATATTTTTCTTAGAAAATTTAAATATGCAACAAAACCTAAGAAGCTAATTGGGAAGCATAGGTTGGTTATAATAATATGTGGGTTATTATAGTCTGTGGAGTTATAATAGTATGTATTTGGGGTATAGGTTATTTTAGCATGGATTATAATAGTCTGTGTTTGGAGTGCAGATTATCATAACATGGAGTTTTGAATGTTGTGTTTAAGCTAGCAGGGTTTTTTTTCAACCTTTTCTAGATTTCAAAAGTAATGTTATATTAAAATTTTAATTTTCTAAATTTTAAATAAAAAAAATTGTTTCATACTTTGACCATTTTAGAGTTTGAGATGCACAAAAAAATGGCTATCATTCCTTATATAATCTCCATGTTTGGAGTTGTACAACTGTAACATTATATCTAACTCCCTATGTACACAAAAAAAGGTTTTTCTACGAGTGAGAATTGTCAATCACGAGCCACCACCAGGATGGCACAAAAGAATATGATACTACATACATACTTCAAACAAAAATAAGATAATTTTTCTAAAGAAGGGTTGATCAGGCATTTTTCTCAATGAGGATTTGGTAGTATTCCAGTTGCAACTCTGGAGGAATAGAAAAGAAGCTCTCCGACGCTTGGACATCATGGAAGAGGATATTCATAACCTGCGCTTTGGCTCGATTATCCAACTTTGGGATCTTGTACATGTGGACCACAATTTATGAGTGTACTTCGACCTCCACTGCACGCTACTCTTTGGCCCACTCTGCAATCATCTTTAGCTAGGACGAATTCACATCCATAGCATATGTTGAGATTGTTGGGAGTGCAACCAAAGTCCTACATTGGCTAGATAAGAGGAAGATCATGGGTTTATAAGTGAGGGACACTATCTCCATTGGTATGAGGCCTTTTGGGTGAAACAAAAAACAAAGCCATGAGGGCTTATGCCCAAAGTGGACAATATCATACCAATGTAGAGATCTGTCGAGAGTCGTTGTCCGTATCAGCATCTCGTACCACATCAACCATCTCAGAGTGATAAGGTAATCGCTTCCTCCTACTGCCCCTAGATGCTGAAGCACCTACAGCGTTGTTCCGACTGGTGGGTGTTCCATGCATCTCATATTGAGACATGTTCATTCTTTGGGTTGAAACTGGCGGTATTGGGGCATAGTATTCTTGGAAGTTGTCCAAGTGAATTTCTTCGTCTATATGCTCTCCTACATTCGATGCCATATCCGTAAGGGTCTCTGCAGCTGCTCTTGTAGCTCTGTCTTTGCCGAATACAAGGGCTAAATCATCAAAGTAGGGGAACAACTTGTTGCACAACCCATTTGCAGCCAGATGACCTTGCATGAAGATAAAAGTATATGTTATACAATGTCACGTAACAGTTATATGTAAGGAGACTATGCAACTTTACCTTTACCCATCTGTTGAAAGTCTCACTCTCCATCTCGACGCACTTAAATTCGTCATTTCAACCAAATCTACTACAATCTGCCCCTAGCATCTCTGCAATCACATGATATTGTTTTTTCTAAGGTTCGAATCCTACAATCGATGGTAGTTGATTGAATTTCAGTGCCTTGTATCATCTCCCTCATCAGACGTTGCAGTTGCATCAAGTACCCAAGTCGTAATGTCCCATTGTCTGATCTCCACCCGTCGGACTGGACTAAGGACAGAAGACACTCCACCAACTTCGCATCCTCGTGCTTCGTTCATGAGTGCTTGGGGGCTCTCATTGCACTTGACATTATACTAAATGCATACGTACATCGTTATAGGGTTTAGTTAGAACGTAAGACGACGACTTATTTGCTTGTTGAAATAAAATATATAACATACTTAATTATAGTCCAACATTGTGATTCCAAAGCAAAAGTTAATTCAATTACACCCAACAACATAAAAGAAAAAGTCATAATACAACAAAACAACCAATAATGCATCAATTATTACGTAACTCCCATTAGAAAAATATTTGTTGGCCTAAATCATCTCTCTACTGCCTCCATTCATTAGAGGTCTCAATGAAATTGATGTTCTCCCTCAACCTCATACAAGTCATTGTTCATCTCACTTTCTCCCATCTCATGATTATTAAGGTTGTGACTGATGCAACACACCGTGATAGTTCGACATTGGATTTGTACAGAATAGTATGATTTTCCTCGAATAATGGCTCGTCTACCCTTTAGCAGTCTGAACGCCCTCTCAATCACATTCCTTTGCAAAAGAATGTTTCATGTTAAAAAATTCTCTTGGAGTAATTGATGCATTTCCTAATCCTCGTCATTCAAACATATGGTAGCATTCACCTCTATACGGTGCCAAAAAACCTTATGCATTAGGGTACCTAGCATTGCATAGATAATAATATCATGTACAAAGTGTAATCGTTTAATCCATTGTCCTAGTATTACAAAGGTTAACTAAGAAATTGCTCATTTACCCTTTGAAACTTTCAGTCTGTTCGTGAAGGAATGAACGTTTCACTCTGTAGCAGAAGCACTGGATCGTCTTTGATTTTATTTAAAATTAAACTAAAAAATAAGATTAAGTAAACTTACTTAGAGTAAATATGAAGATATTTTGGCATGTCTTTATCTTCTCCACAAAGTCTTATTAGCTATGGCTCGAACACAGAACCAAGGCTTGTGAGAGCCTTTTGAAAGAAAATCCACAAGGGATTGGAGAGGAATAGGTCTAGAAAGAGTTCTCTAATTCTTTATTGAAAAGATGTGTGTTATGTCTAATGGCTTAACCCAATGGTCCTATTTATAGAGACCAAGGGAAAATCTTTGTCATAATTAAAATATTATATTTTAATATCTAATATATTAAAATATATCTTTTATTTATTTGACTCTTATTCAAATCTCCTACGATATTAATTTATTTGAATCTTTATTTAATGTATCTAATATAAATTAATTATTTTAATATTTAATGTATCAAATACAATAAATATATTTTCCTCTTATATATTTAGTATATCTAATATATTAAATATTAATTTGAACATTTCAATTTTTTTTTTTCAACTAAATTGATCTTTTAGTGTTACTATGAGCTGGCAATGGGACCTTATGGATTTACAGATTATAAGCACCAATGATACAAAATCAATTAATTAAACTCTTTAATTAATTAATTTTCATTCATTAACTATAAGTCACTCCACTATAGACCCAGAGTTGCACTCTTATACACTGTAGGATAAGTTGTGTCTATAGATATAATCATTACATACAAGTCGATCCTTCACGAGTTGTTCGTAATTACAACTGGGTCAAAAGTCTGTTTTACCCCTATAATTACATCTTGCATCTTAAGTACCATTGATCATCTAATAAACAATCTGTTTGTAATCTAATTATAAACTAAGTCCCTCTCGGGCTAGTGAGAGGGTGGGGCCCCATTGTTCAAGTCTCAAAATCAGCACTTAAGGGAACTACTCATCTACTTACCCTATATGGGAAGGAGTGAATTCCATCTTGTGAGATTATGTTCCCAGCTCCCTATTTGGTCAAGTCCCCAAAATGGTAGGTATATTGAATTGGCTACAAAAGCCACTCTCACCCATGCAAATCAAAGGACAAGCTCTCACAGGCAAGAGTTCATAACTCACTCAGGATTAAGATCGAGTCGCAGATGATCATCCTGATGAAATATTAATTTTCTTAATTAACGGATTTATAAAGAGAGATTAAATATTTCGTGGTCCAGTCTTACAAAAACTCATTGTATAAGATACCTCCACTCACATGTCTCCACATGAACGATTTGGATCAAATCATTTGTAACTATTACAAAGTGAGTCGTATCAATAGTGTTACCAGGATAGGCATCCAACCTTATCCATATACTATGACCCTTTAGGTTATTTATTGATCATGATCCTTCCGTATGTCAACCACATACTATTCAAGATTACACTAATAACCTTGAATTTTTCATATAATGGATAGTATTATATTACAAATAAAATAATGAAAATTATTATTAATTATCATTAATTATGAGGCTTTAGGGCATAATTCCCAACAGTTCGGTCATGCTATTGCATCCTTAAGCACCCGAGAATCAGTTGTGTATCCTTCCCACCCAGGTTAGATGAATACGAATTCCCCAGTAGTATAGCAAACAACAAGCACATTGGTTCCAATGTCACCCTTCCTCGTCTTATACCTTGGTCGATTAGTGGCACTAACATTGACCTTGATGCACGTACCATCTAACGCACCTAGACAATTATGCGGTCACACAAGAAATCAAATATTCATTTACGTGGAGAACTTTAGAGACCCCACATCATGATTACAATCGTTAGATGAAAAAGTGATATGTACCTCAAACCATTTCCATTTCTCATCCGTACAAGTGTTAGTGATTGGTTCTAGTTTCTTCAGCAGCATAGCATGTAGCCGCAACATTATGTTAAGGAAAAATTTGAAATGCCTAGAAACAGTTTCACTAGACCTTGCAAATTGCCTACGAACTACACGATTCTTAACGTCGTGGGCTAAGATGTGCAAGAACATGGCCAATATTTCCTCCACATCTACGATTTCTGTACCGACTAAACCGTCTGTAGTCTTGAATAAGGTACAAAGTATGGAAAAACATCTTCTTTCCATCCTTGTACTCTCACGACAACATAAGTCAAACTCGTGGATGAGTCGGAAGAATGCTAGTTGCCTAATATGATGCCTGGGTAAGGGTGATTGGTGTTCTATTCTCCTATGGTCGTTCATATACATGTCTAATATCAGAAGTAACTGATGATGTGTTGAGGTGAAGGCTGCCAATATGGAAATTAGTTCCCTGTGGGTCCATAATATAAGAAATGATTTAACTTCCTCCTGAAAGACAAATGACTGATATATTATTTACTACGCTCGAAAATTATAGGTCACATGATAATCAATTACTATTGAACATAATTCCTAAACTATACCTTATGACTATTAATAATGAACCCTACTAGTAGTAACACGTTACTATGTGATCTTGGTTCCCGACCCGTACTCGGATGTGGTGTATGACATGTAACTTCTTCAGGCTCAATTGTAGAGTAGTTAGCATCTCTCACCACCTTATACTGCATAAATGCGTACTCTGCTTCCGCATAGCTTACATATGACTTGTGGACCGCTCCATTAAATCTGTTCACCTCTCAGTGGAATTCAACCCACGATGTGTAAATCCCTGGGTTACGTCCAATGAAGACGACATAGAACTTTGATTTCCCTTTAACCCTAAGATTGAAGTTACAATCAGTGAATCAAATTTCATTCTAGTACGAGTTATTGGTTAAGGTTTTTTAGTTTTGTGTTTATGGTTATTAAGTTTTATGTTAGGGTCTTAAGTTTTATGTAAAGGGTATAGAGTTAGGGTCTAAAAGTTTTATGTAAAGGGTCTATGGTTAGGGTTTTTAAGTTTTATGTAAAGGGTTTGGAGTAATGATTTTTTAAGTTTTGGGTTTTGGGTTAAGTTTTGGGCTTTGTGGGTTGGGTTGGTTTGTAGGTTGGTTTAGAGGTTTGTGGGTTGGGTTTAAAATAAATGGAGAATATACTATTATTCAAAAAGTGAGTGAAATAGAGCTTACTAGGATTTGTATTTGAAAAAACATACTTCAAATCATCCCTAGACTTGAAAAAAAAAAAACCCTCTTGTCAAAAAGTATAAACAACTCCACACTTAAAAATGAATTTGATATTTGGAAAATGTACTTGAACAAATGGAATATTCATTGAAAAAAGCAAATTGAGAACATAGTTTCAAAAAAGAAAAAGAACATGGTTATCTTATGAAAAATTGATTGCACCAATTGCCATATTTTCTTTGGTTATTGTTGCTTTTTTTAGGAAAAATTAATTGCACCAATGAACTATATTTTTGTTTGCTTATTATTGCTTTGTTTAAGAAAAAATTATTGCACCAATGAACCTTTTTTTTTTTTGCTTACTGTTGCTTTATTTAGAAAAAATTTATTGCACCAATGAACCATATTTTTCTGTCCTCCAAGACATTCCTTCTAAAAAAATCAAAATATTGTTTGTGTTAAAAAAAAATTGCCTTTGTTTCATTTTCATTTGACATTCAATTTATCTTTTTGGAGTGATTAACAAATCATGTTCGATCATGATATTTCTCATTCAAACATCATTTATTTAAAATCCAAAACAAATTCAATTATTTTTTTATTAAAGAATTATCATATTTTGTATCCAAATTATATGCTTAATTGAAAGAAAGCATCAAATTATATGCTTCAAAGTTGCTTGCTTAAAATGTTATGTGAAGTCTGTCAAAAAAAAAATGTTATGTGAAGAAGAGTGATTAACTAATCATGGTAAATGCTATAAAAATAATTTAATCAAACAACACATTCTTGATTAACTTAAAATAATATTTCAAGAAGATATTTTTTTCATTCTAATTAAAAAACAGATGAATACAATTAAATTACAATCGACTTAAAAAAAATAAATATGTCCAATGAATACATCATGAAGTTTTTTTTACAAAGAAAACAAAAAACATTCTTCCACAAATAACAAAACTGTCCAACAAATACACAATAAATAGAATGTTAGCATACAATAAATAGAACGTTCGCATATAAAGAAATACATACACAAATAAAATAGAAAGTTCGCATACAAACAAATGCATACACAAATGTTCTTAGTCTCGTAAATATATAAAATATACAAGAGAATATTTTCGTGCTTTAAAATAAACAAACCTCGAACTAAGGTCAACCAATGTTCTAAGTTCGAAACTGTGAAGAAACAAAAAAATGAAAATCGGTACTTAACTTGACTATAATAAATGTAGTACAAGAAGAACACACGTCACCTTGGAATGGGTAATGGTCGATCAACAATGATGAGAACGTGAAAGATTTGAAAGGAGACCAACCCTATAATCATGAGAGATGATGCATTCGTAAGAGGAAAAAAAAGAATGGAATAATGAAAGGTATGAATAAAGGAAACTCACCAATTGCCTAATGCAGAAGTAATGTGGAGAGTGGGGTTGTCCTCAAGATTTAAAGAGGGGAGGGGGGGTGGTTGGCAAAAACACATTGGTGCACTTATTATCATAAGTGCACCCAACCATGATATTTATTACAAGGGTGGGACAAGTACACGTTAATACAAATTTTTATTAAAAAAAATGGAGTTTTAAATACACACTCATTAATACATGTCATTCAAATACCAACCTACTTCAATGAACACGTCTAACCCTATCCACCCAATTTATAACAACACAATCAAAGTATATTTCACAAAGAAAGAAAAAAAGCAGAAACTTAGAGATAGGAAATTTTCATGGGTTGATGTAGCAACAAAGAACACACAAAAAAAAAAAAAAAAAAAAGAAAAAAAAAAGGAAAGGATTGACCAGCCTCAGAGTTAGGAAATTCATCATTTTAATTTTGAATTTAACTAAATATTGTTGTATCATAAACAACAACCAACAAAGCAAAGTAAAATGAAAATCATAAACTAAGAACGAACAAGAAAATATATTTTGTTCGGAAAATATACTCAATCTGAAACAAATCATGGTCAAATCTAACAAGAAACCCAACATATTAAAAACAGAGATACAAAAACCCAATAACGTAATATATATAGATAAAAAAAAAAGATAAAAAAAAGCAGAAACTCAATCCTCATACAAAATATGGTGAAATTAAAAACCAACAAAAAGAGTATTGAGCCACAAAAAAGCATAGACAAGCAGGCCACAGAGATGTGAAGTTCATTCATGGGGAGTTTTGATTTTGTCATACTAACAAAAAAAAACAGTATCAAAGTTATAACATAACAGAAACTGAAATTAATAACATGAGTATGAATAATAAAACATAGAAAATGTATAACACCATAGGAACTAAATCAGAGATAGGATTTAGTGCGAATTAGGAGTAAACAACCAATTGAACGAAGTCATACAAAAAATAATCTGTGGAACATAGGCCATGTTTAATGCATCAGAGATTGATAAACAGATTGCTCACAAAAATAACATAGTAAAATCAGTAGTCAAAGATCCAAACAACAATAAATCAGAGACAAGAAGGAGATAAAATGCATAACTATGTCATGCAAGTTGGACTCATTGGTATTTTTTGAAGAGGTGAAAGGAAAGAGGGAGTCCAAGGGGTTTCAGATCTAGTAAAAAAAGCTAGATCTGGAAACCTAAAAGCCACAAATCTAAAGACCGTTTGATGAAAATAGGGAGGGGAAAGGCATTTAGATATGTTAAAAAATTCAGATATGAAAACTTTAAAAACCCTAAATCTAAATAGCAAAAGGGAGCAGACGAAAACCATTGAGTAACCAGTGCAAATGAAGAAACAATGATGAGGGAGAGAGCATAATGCATAAGAGGGGAGAGGCATTTAGATCTGTTAAAAAATTCAGATTTGGAAACTTTAAAAACCCTAAATTTAAAGAGCAAAAGGGAGCAGACGAAAACCATTGAGTAACCAGTGCAAATGAAGAAACAATGATGAGGGAGAGAGCATAATGCATAAGAGGAAAGCATGAGGAAGAAGACAAAATTGAGGAAACGATACAACGGAAGAGGTCAAAGATGAGGGAGAGAGCAAAACGGTGAAGACAAACGCATGAATGAGAAGATGAAATCATACAAATGAAAATGCAGTAGAGGAAGAGGAAGGGAAGAGAGAGAGAAAAGCGTCTTCGGGAAGTGGAAACGCTAGGTATCCAAAACACCCTAAACCGCCATGCACTATTGTAGCAAAACAGGGGATAATTAAAACCATTATCCCCTCTTATTTTAATAGCCGACCCAAATAAGGAATGGGGTAAAATAGCCCACTCAAACTCACCAATATTGTTTTTGTCAAAATATACGTTTGAAGAATAATTTTGGCAAACTTTATTTAATGGCTTTTTTGGGTTAAAAAATCCTCTTGTGAATTTTTTCCTTTTAATCTTATGATAAATTACTCTTTTTTTTTTCAATTTAAATATATCAGACATTAGCATTATTTTAATTCAAAAAATAAATAACTTGTAGAGCTAATTTTAAACTCCAAGTTACATGCCCAAAGTACATTGCTCTTTCTCTACATTTTCCCATAACTTTACTTGCTTAATTAACTAATAAATATAAGCCAACTTGCTAGTCTAACTAGTTAGGATATTTACCAACTTTTTTTTCAATAATTATGAGGTATGAGAATTTGTACCTCCGATCATAAAATGAGGAGTACATACTAATTACTATTGAGCTATGCTCATGTTGGCTAGGATATTAGCCAACTGAATATGTTTCAATTGGTCAAGACATATACTCTTGACTAAGAAGTTAGAGGTTCAAATTTTTATTGTCTCATGTTGTTGAACTAAAAAAAAAATGATTAGAATATTATTAATAATCTTCTTTATAAATTGAAGGTCCAAAATACCAATCTCACATTTACAATATTTTATTATAAGGAAACTAACAAATAAGAAAATGAAAGATAAACAAATTTAAAAAAAACAATCGAAATGAAAAATTAATTTAAAGATCATCTTTCAAATATGCAATTTATTCAATAAAAATTTCATTACAATAACCAATAATTTGTTTAACCACCTTTATTTTTCCTCTGCATCTCATTCAACTCCACAATTCAATTTTTTTAAAAAATAAATAAAAATAAGCCTCTTGTCTCCATTGAAGGGTGTCATATCTTAGGGAAATATAATAAGAGGTAACATGTCTTGCGATAGAAGGTTGGGAAAACTCGTTAAAAAGCTGTATTAAAAAGTGGTTCAAAAGATATAATAAAAAAAATATGATAGGATCTTTGAAGCTTGGATTTGATATTATCATATTAATTAAAGCGATAGATCAATGTAGACAGTTGACAGTGGGCATTATGCTCAAACTAAAGGAAGGTTATCTATTAGATCTTTTTGGGTAATGAAAATGAAAGCTTGTTGTTTTTTAAAAATCAAATTGGTACTTTGCAATAAAGTAGAAGATACTTGAAATAAATGATAAATCATGTGAATCTATTTGGATGTAATTGTTGAAAAAATCAAAATCGTAAATCATAAAGAGGAATTAATTTATTATATTCTTTGATATTTGATGTTACATGTTTAAGGTGAGAAAGTGGTGTTATTTTTATTAAAATGTGGTACTATAGTAAAGTTTGTTAATTTCGTAATGAGACATTAAAAAAAAAAGGACAAGAATATAGAATCCACATATTTCATTAACCTTGTTATGTCAATCATTAACCTTGTTATACTAATTTATATGTCATATATTTAAGATTCGTTGATTGAAAATTTTTAACTTTAAATACTTGGTTGAAATTATGTGTTAAATTTAAGGAAAATTGCACAAACCACCCCTGAACTATGGGGTTTGTGACAATTACACCTCTAAAATTTTAATTTGATCAATAGTCCCCCTAAAGTTTGATAAGTATTGCAATCAACCTCTTAGGTTAAAATTGAGTGATGTAGGGAAAGGGCAAAATTGTCATTTGAAAAAAAGTCTCTTCCTCTTCTTCCTTTGTCTTCTTCTTCAACCTTCATTTCTCTCTCTCACTCCTTGCAAATTAAACGTCAAACCATTCCCATCTTTTTTCTTTTACATCTCATTCAGCAACATTCCCAATAAATCATTTTCATTGTATAATATATATATATATATGTGGGGGAAAAATTACCCAAGTTAACTTCAGCTTAAGACTCAGCAATTGGATTGGAGAGGAGAGTGAGGGTTTCAATTTGAGAGATGGGGACGAAGGGTTTCTTCATTTGAAAGCTTTGGATTTACGATGATGATTTGTGTACTTCTTTGAATTTTGAGTTTTTTTTTTTCCTTTTCTTCCTCTGTTTTAGTGAAGGGGGAATGTAGGGCTTGAAGCGCATGGTGCGTGGTGGAAATTGCTTACCGGAGTTTTCAAACGAACAAACTCTTCGTCTAAACCCTCACTCTCCACTCCGATACACTGCCGTAGTTTTCTCTGTATCTAGTCTTTCAACTTTTAATTTTGTGTCTAAATATTTTTGACAAATTCGAAATTTTGCTGAATGAGATGTAGAAAAAAAAATGGGAATGGTTTGTGTTTGAATTTGCAAGAGGTGAAAGAGAGAAATGGAGGTTGAAGAAGAAGACAAAGGAAAAAGAGGAAGAGACAAAACTCTTTTTTCCTAAATGGCAATTTTGCTCTTCCCCTACATCACTCAAATTTAATATAAGGGGTTGATTGCAATACTTATCAAACTTTAGGGTAGCAATTGATCAAATTAAAACTTTAAGGGGGTGTTTGGATTGAGGAGTTGGGGGGGAGTAAAGTTGGGAGGAGTTAATAACTCCCCCCAATTCCTTGTTTGGCCAAAGGATAATTTTACTCCTATTGTGGACCCCACAAATTTATTAACTCCTTCTCCAACTCCCTATTGTGGGTCCCACAAACTTATTAACTCCTTCCCCAACTCCTCATTGTGGGCCCCACAACTTTCCTATCTCATTTTTTCTTCACCTCACCTCACTCATACCTCTCTCTTTTCTCCCCTCTCCTTTCTCTCTCTATTTTTTTACATTATTTTTTTTAATTTCTTAATTTGAAAATTTTTCTTTATTTTTTATATAAATTTTCTCATCATTGTTACTAATTACTAATTAAATATAAATAATTATTTTTTTATTCTATAATTTTAATCAATTTTTTAACAAAAATATTTTTCTTTTTATTCTATAATTTTATTTTTTAAATATAAATTATATAAGAATGTTTTAGACATGATACTATTATTTAAATTGAAATTTTAATATAAATTAGAGTACTACATAACAATTTTTTTAATTGATAAAAATCTTCCTATTTCACTTCCTCCATTTGTCATCTACAATTTTTTTTTTAAGTTTCAACTAAAATTACTTATAACAAATAACAATCTCATCTTTTTTAAGCTTTTTTTTTTATTAATAGCTCAAAAATATATATAATTTTATGATTTGAAGATAAGAAAAACATATTTTAAACTAACCCGTATTACATTTTAGAAAATTAGTATTAAAAAAGATTAACGTATTAAAAAATTTTGATTTTCAAACTAATCATATTCAAAGTAAAAAGATAAACAATTTCTCATTCCAAACTTAATAAAATAAAATTATTACAATAAATAACATAAATATATAGTATTTTGAACAAAAGTATGTATGATATTCATTTTGAATGATGTTAAAAAATATATATATTCATTTTGAACTTAATTATTTTAAAATAGCATAAATATTTGATATTTTATTTTTAACTTAGTTATTTTAAAACTTCAAAGAATATATTATTTTCAAATTAATCAAACTTTAGATAATTCATTACATTGATTAGTTAGAAAAATAAAATCTTAAATTATGTAAAAAAATTATTTTATTAAGCTTGAAAAACAAATCTTAAATTTAAAATTTAAAATTGACGAAAACAAGTCTCTAATAAAATTGTAAAATATTCATAAAATAATATAATTTAAAATCTCAATTTTAGGATTGACGGAAACAAATCTATATTTATTTCTAGAATTGAAAGAATAAAAACGTAAAAATCTTGAAGTTTATTTGAATCCCTTTAAATTAATGGATTGAAATATTTCCAAATCACATGTAATATTTTAAAAAGTATTGTAAGACTCCTTTATTTGAAAACTATCCAAGATAAATGAATAATTAATGTGAGATATATTGAAAAAAAGAATGTGGGGTATTTTGTTCAAAATTATTTTTTTTACTTTAAAGAAATTTGTAAAATATACATAAATTAATAAAAACAAAAAATCTCAATCTTAGAATTCATGGGAACAAATTCTTAATAATGAAATTTTGAGAAATTGTAGAAAAAAAACTATATAAAATCAACTTAGACTTCAGAACTCCAGGTTTAACAAATCTGCACCCCAAACACAGATTTCAGAACTCCTACTCCCTGCAACTCATTGCCCCAAACACAGACTTCCTAACTCCAGACTAAACAACTCTGCACCCCAAACACATACTTCCTAACTCCCTAGACTTTCTAACTCCCCAGACTTCCTAACTCCCTAGACATATTAACTCCTACTCCCTGCAACTCCTTGCCCCAAACAGCCTCTAAGAGTGTAATTATTACAAACTCCATAATTTAGAGGTGGTTTGTGCAAATTTTCCTAAATTTTATCATAGCTTATAAGTCATTATACATGCCCATCCCATCCATTTTTCAATTCCCTATGAGAAAAAAGATTGACCATTTTTTTATTTTATTTCTAATTAATAAAATTTAATTGAATACAAATAAACATATCAAAATTACATATATGATATATCTTTGTTCCAGATTTAATATTTTATTATTTTTTTAGTTGAAATAATGATTTTACCATCAACCATTTAATTTAAGATGGGTGTGAGATGAGATGACCTTTGAAAAAAAAACGCTTTTAACACTTCCGTTCTAAGCACTAACTAACAGCAAGAAAGTATTTTAAATGTTTTTTTTAGTACGCTTAGAATTCTGAAAATCATTTTTTTATTATTTAACTAAAAATCATGAAAATTTTGATAAAAGCTTTTAATAAGAGGGGAAATATTTTTCAAGTTCATCTCAAGCTCACTTTAGAAAAAATGAAACGTGTTTTTTAAAAAAAGTGTCTTGCTCTTATTAAAAGCTCTTCTCAAAATTTTGAGACAACCCCACCAACGATATGTAATACAAATTTATAAAAACGTTTGCAAACTGGGGTCGAAAGCAAGAAATATTTCTCAACAATGCTCCAAAATGCAGATTGTACATTCAAAGGGCAATTTTTTGGGAGAAATTTAATTTTATTGTCTCTAATAAATTTCCACATTAACATACCATACATATGGTATATTTGTGAAAAAAAGTTGAAAGCTTAGACACTAAGGAGAGAAAAGATAGGCATGAACACTTAAAAGAAAAGATTTGACAACATCGAAGGGTGACCAATCACCTGGGTCAATTACAAAGAAACCTAACATTTCCATTCAAGAGAGAAGAAAAAGGTCAATAGTTTTAAGTCCGTCCTTTATATTCAAGTAACATCCTTTCTTTTTTCTTTTTTAAAAGAAAAATCTTTGCATTCTTCATGAATCCAATATTTTGTTTGTTCTAAGTAATGAGAAGAAAGTTTGAATTAGTTTATCTTAGTTGGACATTATGTTATATATAATTTGGTATTGAAAACTATTCAATTGTTGTTTTCTTTGTTATAGTTGAAGTCATAAACTTAGAGCAACTAATTAAGCTTTATAACTAATTAAATGGGTATTTGGTGTGTCTTTTGAGAAAAGTGTTTTTAAGTGAAGCACTTATTATATAAACACTTTTGAAAAACAATTAGGTAAAGGTTTCCTCTAAAAGCACTTTAAGTAGTGTTTTTTTATCTGTTAACTAGATTGTAAAAAATTTAAGCACTTTTGAAAGATAAAAAATAGGTAAATGTTTAATTTTCTCTAAAATCACTTTTAAGTCATTTTTATCTTTTTAGAAAATTTCAACTACTTTTGATTTTTAAGTATTTAAGCACTTTTAATTGGTTAAAAACACTTTTTCTTGCTCTCTAAAATTTTAACCAAATACTACTAATTTTTATAAAAACACTTTTAATCATCTATAAACATTTCAAAAGTCATGTCAAGCATACACTAAGTATTAATAGATTTTCATAATTTCTTTGAAGGGTCTTTATTAACGGGTTAAGTTTGGATTTTGAGAGATTCAAGACTTATTTGATAACATTTCTGTTTCTAATTTTTTATTTACGTTTTTCATTTTTTAAGAGATAAATATGTTTGGCAAATCATCATATCCTTTTTTTTTTTTTAATAAAAATGTTCTAAATAAGGTAGTTTCTTTTGTTCCATTTATGCATGCTCTCCCCAAGCTTAAACTGATAACATCCTCTCTCTCTTAAAATATATATATATATATATATATATATATATATTATCATGTCGATAGAAATTTAATAACTGGCTCATGAGAAACACGTGTATTTTATTATTAGTTTCAATTTTTCTTTAGGACTTAAATTGTATTATATATATATATATATATATATATATATTTCAACTAAAAATAAAGAAACAATAAACAATTATCTGGCTCTTTCTTTATTTTCAAAAACATAAAACAGAAATGTTATCAAACAAGTGTTCGATAGAACCCTTTTCTCAGATAAAAGATATTAGTCATCTTGCGTTGTAAAATAATCTAGAGTATGAGAAAAACAAGAAAACTTAGGGCCCATTTGATAACGTTTCTATTTCTTGTTTCTTGTTTTTTGTTTCATGTTTCATGTTTATTGTTTCCTCTTTTTTAATAAAGAAAAACAAAACCCGCATTCGGTAATTGTTGCTTGTTTCTTGTTCTTTCTTTTTTATTGAAAAAAACATAAACATGTTTGATAATCATTTCTTGTTTCTTGTTCTTTAAAATTTTTAATTTAAAATGTAAAAATTTTATATGAAAATAAGTTTTCTAAATTAAATATCGAAAAAAAAATGTTATATTTATTTTTAGATATTTATTATACATTTTAGAAGTAAAAAAATGATAAAGTAATACTTTTATTTATGTTATAGAAAAACTGGAAACATAAACAAGAAACAAGAAACTTGATTGTATTGTTTTCAAAAGCTCTACACAATTTTGGAGATGTTTTTGAAAAATGAGAAACAAGAAACAAAAATAGTTACCAAACACTTCTATTTCTCAAAAACTAAAACAATACACAAGAAACTAGAAACAAAAATGTTATCAAACAGACTCTCTTAGTTAAACCACGGTAAAAATTAACTTGATCTATGATCTTTTGGATTGAAGTTGAAGATAAACAATGTTCTAACCTCGAGGAGAAATCAAGATTATGGTAATTCACTAATGTCATGGAAAGATGGCCGTTAGAGATGTTATTAAGGGGCCGTTTGTTTTTTGGGAATCTAGATAACCGGAATCTTCAGATGCCTGGAATTATAGATAACTGGAATGATAGATGTCCGGCATCTTTAGATAGTCATATTTATTTTGTAGGGAAATTTTTAAGGATGTCTGAGAATACTTGGATAACTGTGTTTGTTTTGCAGGATTTGTACTTGAGAATCTTTTAAATTTACATAATGTTCCAAGAATGCCCTCACGACAATTCATGTAATTTATACATTAATTTAATACAATTTGAATTTATATAAGAAAAAATAATTAAAAAAATTTCTTATTGGCAAACTTTCAATAATAAAATATTAAAAAGACATAACATTTGTTAAATTAAATTTTAGAAAATTATAATGAAAAGAAATTCAAAAAAATTATTTACAAAAAAATTAAAATGCAGAAAATCCCAAAAAATTAATTTGCATAAAATATTGAGAACATAGAAAATTAATTTGCAGAAAATGAAAGATCAGAAAATGCAAAAAAAAAAAATCTAGAATATTTCATAATATTATTTTGCATAAATAAAAGAGCAGAAAAAATGCATAAAATTAGTTTATAGACAAAATGAAGAATATAAAATAGCAGAAAATAAAAATGCTAAAAATGCAGAAAATAAAAATGCAAAATGCAAAAATTTATTTTTCAGAAAAATACAGAAAATAGAACTCCAGAAAATGTTGAGAATTCTTTCTTTTCTTTTTTTCTTTTTTTTTAAAAAAAAAAAACAGAACTTAATTTGTTGAAAATGAAAATGTTGAGAATTCAAAAATCTAATTAACAGAAAATGCAGAAAATAAAAAAAATGTAAAAATGCAGAAAATGAATATGCAGAAAATGCAGAAAATGAAGAAAATGAATGTGCAGAAAATGAATGTGTAGAAAATGAATGTGCAGAAAATGAAAATGTAGAAGATATTGAAATTGAAGAAAATAAAAATGGATAAATTTTGAAATGTAAAAAATGTAGAAAACAAAAATGGAAAAAAAAATCAATGATTAAATGATCTGTAAAATGAAGAGACATTAATTGAGACCTCCAATTTTAAGGTCAATGTCTCGACATACATCTCATATGAAAGAAAAAGGTGATCAAAATTGAATAGACAACATAATGAAAAAAAAATGTGAAAGGTAGCAAAAGGAAAAAAAAAATGAGGAAGAAAGTAAGAAAGGAACATGAAAAATACCTGGAAGAGGAATAGAGCAAAGCAAAGTGTTTTTGAAAAGAAAAAAAATCCTAATGAAAAGTGATGACTGATGAGACGACTTGGAGAAAAAGAAAGCGATTAGTGGCAAATAATTAGGGTTAAGGGTAAATAATGTAATTTGATAGATGTCTGAAAGAAGAGAATCTTAAAAACCCATCTTTTCAACGGTATTCAAGATAGCTTAAAATGGGAGATTTTAAAATACCCAGTATCTTTGGATGTCTGGCTATTTTAGGATTACCACAATCCAAACATGGTAATCTAGATGGTCATAAGGTGGGGATCTTGGATTACCACCAAACAAACGACCCCTAAGGGTAAATCAATAGCTAGCTCATATTTGCGAGCGGTTTGATAATTATAAATAGAGTTAGTAGAATGTTACGGGTAAAATATACCAAATGATTTTGAATCCTTTCAAGTAATTCTCAATCTAGTCTCCAACATTTTAAAAATCTCAATTATATCTTTAATGTATTAAAAATTTTCTATTAGGTCATTGTATAAAAAAATTGTTAAAATTAGTTGACAAAAAGTTGATGTATTATTGAATTATTATTTTATTAATATATTTGGACATGTGAACATACCACTCGAAAGCTGCCCATATGTCTAAACATGTTAACCTAACAAAAATTTAATAGCACAAACTTTCTATTAACAAATTTTAGTATTTTTTTAGGACAAATTTAATTGAAAATTTGTAATATATTAAGGGTGAAATTTATAATTTCAAAATATTAAAGACCAAGAAAAACTTTAAAAGATTAGGATTATTTTTTATATTTAACCAAACAGATATTTAGGACCATACAAATATTGATAAAATCTTACAAATAATTCAAAGCGGAAGTAGAGTAAGGAGAGGACTTTCAAGTAGCTTGACATCTTCCTAGCATTTAGGACATTCTATTACATACATATTTGGATGGGATCAAAATGACATATTTAAGAGAGAAGCTGAAAAAAATGTTACACAAATGACAATTTAAATAAAATGTTACAAAAATTACAGCTAAAAAATAAATGTAGTTGTAGCAAAAATAAGCAGAAAACACTTGTAAAGTGATAATAATTATCATTACACAGTATCATGATCTAACTAATCTTTTCTTTTTTCGAGTTTAGCAACGGTGGAAATAGAGATCAAACCATTAATCTTTGAAATAGTAATAAATGCTTTATCTATTGAATTTCCTCAAATTGACATAATCATATTCATAGTTAATCAATATCTAAGTTAATCATTAATTTATATGAATTAAAAATTATAGCATAAAATAAGAACATATTAATCGTCATTATTAAGACTAATCCATTATTTTTTTTTTTTAAAAAAACACTATATTTATAAACACTTATTTAGAATTACAAATTTAAAAATGTTTTATAAAATAAAACTAGGGATACTTCTAGATATGACCAAAGAGAATTGAGAGTTTTGGTTAATGGCCATTCGTTTTGTTTTTCCAATTATGACCACACATGAGGTGCACATGTGGCGTACTTTTTAAAATTCTCGATTTGTCTCTATGCATTTAAAAATTTTCATTTAAAAAAAATTGGTTTCTCTCTCCTATTTTATTTAAAGTGTATCTAAACTGAAATTTCAAATATTTATATTGCAGTTAAAATCTTTTAAAATTCAAGATTTATAAAGATTTTATTTTCTAAGATTTGTTTTTTTAATCCGACTTTCTTATTTTTCAAATCTTTATCAACATATTAATTGTTTAATTTATTTTCTTTTATTATTTTTCACACATTTCCTCTTTGTTTTTTCGCTTCTATTCGTTGACTCATATTTCTTTTTCTTCCTTAACATTTTCAAGGTTGTTTATGTTTTTTTTTCACTGTTTTCGGTTTTCCTCTTCTTCTTTACGTTACTTTCCAAGTTGTAGCTTGATACATTTTTTTTAGGTTAAGATGTCTTTCAATTGAATGTGTTTTTGTTTCTGTTTTAAACACATTCAATTTTTTTTATTTAACATTATTTTTTTACAAGTTTGATTGTTTGTGTATTTTCATCGGTTTTTTTTTTCTATAAATTTCGTGTTCTTTTTTTATTGTTGGAAATAGAAGTTTAATGATTAACTATGTTTTCAATTCTTTATATAGAGTTACACTGTATATGTTTCATATTATTTTCAGTCATTAATGTTCAATTACAGTATACTTAATCTTTCTAAAAATTTCTATTTATTTCTCACAAATACATGATATTTCCCCATCCTTTGCTTCCTAACTCAATTCAGCTTTTGTTTTTCTATGCATGCATGATTTAGTTACTATGTAATTTATATTTCTTGTTGTATACTAATATTATATGCTGAAATTTCAAATTCATAGGAAGTACTTTGTAATTTTTATATAATTCAAATACACTGTATTTCCATGTTCTTTTCTTAACTCAATTCAGTTTTTGTTTTTTTATATATGCATGATCTAGCTACTGTATAATTTATATATTTTGTTGTATACTAATATTATATATTGAAATTTCAAATTCGTAGGAAGTACTTTGTAATTTTTATATAATTCAAATACATTGTATTTCCATGTTCTTTTCTTAACTCAATTCAGCTTCTGTCTTTCTATGTATGCATAATCTAGCTACTCTATAATTTATATTTTTTATTGTGTATTATATGTTGAAATTTCAGAATTGTAAGCAGTGCTTTGTATTTTTTATATAATTTATATTAATACCTGCTCTATAATTTAGATTCTTTGTATTTTTTGAGTACTTTAGGTTGACATATACCATTTATTTAAATTGTATATTTCACAAGTTGAAAACTTTCAGAAGTTTATATCAGTTCAAAGCAATAAGTTAAAGATACAAAATTTATCAAGTTGGAAATTTTAAGAATACAAAATTTACTATTAAACATAACTAATTGATATTAATTTTTCAACAACAATTTATATTATAAACTAGATTGTCAATAATCCCAAAATACTATAAGATTCACCGATTCAATCTAGAAATTCCACAAAAGTCTAATTTTGCGATCAAAAGTGAAGTTCTTAAAGAGTCTTGAGTTTTCTGGATTTCTGAATTAATTTTTTGCTTGACTAAGGTGGAGGTCGAATGTAGGGTCGTATGTCAAGGATGTGTCTTGTGCGTCATCAGTTGGTTTATACGTTATGCATAGAGCATCAATGTATATCCCTATTGGCTTTAGACCACTGGATGCATCATTTTGTATGTTCTGGTTAATCTAAACATTTAAAATAAAATTAATTAACATAAAATTTAGTTACTTTGTAAAAAAGTTATCAATGGAACATACCTCCTTTTCACTGTTTAAAGTGATTGGTCCAGTTTCTTTTTTCTTTTTTCCAGCCATTATTCCTGCAACACGAAAATGATCACTTGATCTCGTTCCTTTTACCATACCATTGGAGCCAAGCTTTAATTAGTTTCTTCTTTTTCTTATACTGGAGTTTCATGATTTGTCAATGGAGCCAAGATTTAAGTTTTAAAGGAAGAAAAAGTGAGTATTTCTTACCTTTTTTGCCGAACGAACCTAGGAATCACTTTGTTGAATGAGATTTCAAGCTTTGCCAAAGAAGTAGATGGGTTCGACGATCTAGGAAGATTTAAAGCTTTAAAGCTCGATTGAAATTGTGTGAGGAAATGAAAAAAAAAAAAAAAACAAAACAAAACCTCTATAGAATCACTCATTCGATTAGCCGTGAAAGGTAAATCTCTCCTCAAATTTTGTTTTCAATTTTAATTAGTATTGTATAGGGCAACGTGTAAATGATGATTTACTGTCATTTTGGGTTTAAACTATAATTCAGTTTGCATGTGATTGTATTGGTTGTTTAATCTATTCTTTTAACTAGTTTTTTTTTTTTTTAATCTTTTTGTTATGTAATCAGTTGTTAATTATTGTGTATTTTTTTTTTCACATTAGATCTATTTTTTTATAGTTAAATCATACAAAATACCCTTGAACTTTGGGGATTGTTTCAATACGCTTAGATTTTGAAAAGTTCTATTTTTACCCATGAACTTTAAAATTTGTTCCAAAAAATACCCTTGTACTTTTAAATTGTTCCAAAAAATATATTTTTTGGTAAAATAAAGGATGAAAATTGATGGGGTGGTTGATGTGTAACAATTATTAGAGGGCCTATTAATAGCTATATAGAAGATTAAGATATTTGTTGCCATTTATTTCATCTCAAAAAATATTGTTAAAATCATTTACATAATTAATTTTTACACATCAGCTACCATGTCAATTTATATAAATGATGTTGTAAATGAGGTTATGTATGCCTTTCATTATTTACATGATAGTTGTCACGTTAATTTCCATCTTATTTTAAAGAAAAAACTCTCAAGAAACAAATTTTAAAGTTCAAGGGTAAAAATGAAAACTTTCAAGGTCTAGGAGTATAATTGAAACAAACCTCAAAGTTTAGGGGTATTTTGTATAATTTAACCTTCTTTAATTTGTCGTTAAGATTTTTTTTTTTTTTGTTTAAATTTTAAATAATGTATCTTAACATATTTTGTTGTTTAGATAATCCATTTTATCTGGTTTTTTTTAGATTTTGGTTTTACATTTATTATAATTACATGATAATTAGAGAATCTTAGATATAACTGTTAGGGGTAGTCTGGTCATTTAATAATTAATATTTAAAATTATGAATAATGATTTGACTATTTGAAAAAACCGTTTGGCCATTTTTTAAAATAGAAAATAAAAAATAATCATTTGTGTAGTCGAACCCATAAAACTATCCTAAATACAGATTTTCATGGGGCCAAATGGGTTGCATTTTAAGGTCCAGGCCCATCTTAAAGGCATTGAGATGGGCTGGACATGGGGTGTTGTATGAAGTCCCATAATTATTGTTTAAATTAAGGGATTTTTTTTATAAAGTTTAAATTAAGTGATTTAAGCATATCTTTTCTTAATCCTACAATTATAGAGTGAGGATGGAACGATAACTTTTAGATTGATTATAAGTATGTTATCCACTCATCTATTCTTAGATTGACAAAAGATTTAAGCATAGCTAGCAAGTCTAGCCATAGTTTAAATAAATATTTACAAAGAATGTCGAAAAAAATATTTTTTTAATAAAACTTGTCATAAATTATTTTTTATGGTAAACAATTAATACTTTTATATTATATGAACTTCTGAGATGAGATTTTTGAGTCAACTTAAGTTTAGTTCAACTGGTTAAAACATATTCTAAATCAAAAAGTAAAATGTTCGAATCTCTCCTCCATATATTGTTGAACTAAACAAAGTCTTTAAAATTTTACCTGTGAGAGTGAGACTCATCTTTAAAAAGAGATAGAAAAAAAAAAAACAACAAAATCTCTAGTTTATATGTATTTTTCAACCATATAAGCAGTTTGATTAAAAGAATATCAAGTTAAGTTTTGTATTTTGTATTTTTTGAGTTGAACAATGTTGGGATGAATATTCAAATAATGCATTAATCAATTGAAGAAAACTAAGTCGGCAAATTTGGTAAGGTATAGCATAATAATTTTCAATTTTTTTTTCTCATGAAAAGTCATCAAACGAACAAAAGTAACATAGCTTAGTAGTAATTGACTCTCAATCAAGAAGTCAAAATTTCAATTTCATTATTGAACTCGAGAAAAAAAATCATCAAACGAAGATTTTTTTAAAAGATGTCATTAAAGGAAGAAGATTTGAAGATCACGAACTAGTTAAATTCTAAACATAAATTTGTTTGTGAAGAAAAAAACACGGGTGGCATTCAAAATCAAAACCAGATGTCCCAACACATTCCTTGGTTAATAATATAGTGCTTGACAGTGGATCCACGCCTCGAATTACTTTCGTTCAGGGTCAGGCTTCAACTTAAATTTTAGTTTCAAAATCACATCATACACATACATACGCTACCCTTTTCTTCTCCTCTGTTGCTTTTCCTTTTTCGCTAATTCGAATTCCACCACTTTTTCTTCTTTTTCATTTGTTCTCAAACGGGGGTTTCTTTCTTTACTGATTTGATCTTCCCCACATCGATGATCTTTCTTCTCTTGCAGTGAATTGCAGTCAAGTGGGGGTCGGAAAGATCGCTCCAATTCGGTTTTCCGGTAAAGGGTCTGTCTCAATTTTAGTCAATTTTTGTTTGTTGATATGGCTTCTTCTCACAATACTCATTCCGAGACTGCAAAGGTGGAGCAAATTCTAACTGAATTCTTTCCTAAAACGCTTCAAATTATACTTGAATCGAGGTCCCCTTGTATTTCGTCGCGTAATTTCAGTGGTGAACAAGTTTTGTCTTCCCCTTCTTCGTCGTCCTCCTCCTCCTCGAGTAAGAGGCCGAGGGATAAGTGGTTCAATTTGGCCCTTCGTGAATGCTCTGCTACGTTGGAGAACATTCAGAGCTATCACGAACCCATGTTCGTAGATGTTATTTTGGTGCAGAGGCAATTTGGTTTAGACTCAGTCAATGCTTCTCCGAGAAAAGATCTTGTTAGGAACTTGTCTATGAAAGAGAAATATCCATTCTCTTTCAATTCTGATAAGGAAGAGTTTGGATGTCAGACTAAGAGTGAGAAGATTGTAGAGAGATGGATGGTGCGTTATGACAGTAGGAAGAACCGGGATAGTAATTCAGGTAGCAGAAGGTCGAGTAATAGTACTGCACACACGTACAAAAAATCCATTTTACTCTTAAGATCCTTATATGCCTTTGTGAGACTTTTACCTGCGTATAAGGTTTTTCAAGATATCAGTTCATCTGGTCAAATTCACCCCTTTACTCTTACTCATCGTGTGTCTTCCTTTGCTGAGCCTTTCACTCGGAGAGAAGAGGCTGAAATGCAGCGTTTTGTGTTCACTCCTGTGGACACTTCTTGTGGTAGACTCTGCCTCTCAGTGTTATACCGCTCATCCCTCTCTGATATAAGCTCTGAACCATCAACGCCTATGTCTCCTCAAGTTATTCCTGAATATGTTGGGAGTCCATTAGCAGATCCACTGAAAAGGTTTCCAACGCTCCCTGTTACTATAGCGCCATCTCATGGATCTCCATCGTCATTGTCATTCTCAAGACGACATAGTTGGAGTTATGACCGCTTTAGACCCTCCCCCCCTTCAATCTCCTTTTCACCTTCACCTACACATTCAGAGTCTCATGCTTCAATTTCAAATCCAGCCTTTCATCGTTTGCCTCCTTCAAGCTTGCCTTCACAACCGCCGGAAATGGTTATGGGACATAAAGATAATGTGAATTATGATGAATATTATCCTTCCCCTGTCTTTTCGCCCTCACCCTCACTGTCACCACCAATTGGCATTCCTGTAAAGCGATTACCAAATGGTCTATTGCAATCTGAAAGTGCGCCTCCGAGTGCACCAATAGCAAAGCTTCCCCACTACCCAGCATTGTCAAGCAAACCACATTTGCCGCCATCTCCTCCCCTTAAAACTTCTGGACCAGGTATTTCTAGAATCAATAGAGATATTGGTCCATTGCAGGCTGGCTCTGCAATTGGAAAGGTATATTTCTGCTTATCGGTATTTCCCTCTCTGAATGTGTTGTGTTCAATGTCTTGATTTGTTTTTATCTTTTTTAGTCATCTTCTCTCGGAAGAGATGAAAGCCGAAGAATTTCAGGCTGGAGGGTATCGTCCAATAACTCACCAATTTCAAGAAGCTCCAGTAGGTCTTTTCCAGATGATTTAGATGATCCAGAGTTTCCCTGCCCCTTTGATGTGGATGATGATGAGATGACAGATAGAGGTAGCAGGTAATGTTGGAGATGACTGCATACACTCTTCTCTTTCTGTGACGATAATAACTAAATATGCAGACATGTTGTAATTGAATTTGTTTTCCTGCTTACGTTTGATCATTATTTGTTGAAGGTAGAAATTTAAGTAGCAACAACATAAGAAAGATTGTCTGCGAGAACTTTTCTACTTTGAGCACTAGTTACTTTAGTTCTGTAGACCAAGTTACTCTTTGATTAGTTCCTATATACATTATATTTCCACTGTAGTTATAAATTTAGAAAGCCTATAATGCTATGGAGGGATGAATTGTACAGAGCAAAAGACTCCTTTCTAATTAGGACATAAATCATGAGTTTTGCAAGGCTGCTTTCAGTTCTCCTCACCGGGAGAAAATTAGCAAAAGTGAAAAGAACATCTCACACCTTGGAGCTTTTTATTTGTTAATCCCCATAAGGAAGAGAAGGAAATAATAAAAGCTAACAAGAAAATATGAAAGCATGACAGTTCTGTTCTATAGGTTGTATATCTGTACCCTTGAGTTAAACAATGAGGACAAAAAACACAAATGAGAAGATTTAATCTTGGCCAAATCAAACCTCTCTCTCCAAGAAAAAAAAAACATGTCTTCAAATGTCCTCTGATTACGTTCCAAGAACCTTAAAAGTTCATCCATGCACATCACCAAGTCTACTTGTTAATGTATTTGTCATTTCATTGTGAGGGACACCTCATCATTGAAGCCCATCTAGTTTGCAAGAACCCATACAAATGGGTCTAAAATTAAACCTTCCATGAATCTACATTAACATATGCTCAACAGAACCAACAAACCTTAGTGAAGGCTTGAGCAACATTGAAAATTCTAGTGCTTTGGACAAGGAAGCAATTGGTTCAAACCAACTAGCCTTTGATGAAGAACTTTATACATTTCAAACAAAAACTTATTTCCTCGCTTCAAATGTTCAAATCACTATATTCTCACCCATGATGAGTTGCCCTCAAATAAGGAATAATGGCCCATTTAAGCAATGCAGGTAATGGAGTTAACTCTAGAAGGAAAACCGAAGATGAGGGAAGAGTAAGGATTTTGAAGCTCTTGATGAGATCAATATAGAAGATGGTTGTTGAGTTATATTTGTTGAAGTATTGATATAAGATTAAATTTACCGTAACCTAACATCTTAAAGCTTAAACTTTTGAGTTCAATGGTGATTTAACATAGTATTAGAGTAGGAGGTCTCGTTTTTGAACCTTTATAGTCTCATTTTCTCTCCAATTAATATTGACCACTTGTTGGTTCTACAAATTTTCAAGCCCACAAGTGAGAGAGAGTGTTAAAGTATTAATATAAGATTAAATTTATCGTAACCCAACAACTTAAGCTTTTGGGTTTAGTGTTGATTTAACAGTATTGTTTCACTTCCTTCATCAATCTTAAGATTTGAAAGCAATATTCACTTAGTTTTGAGTGGGAAACCCATAAGATAATTGGTATTTCACATTTTCCACCATAAAGCCGTATGGTCTTATATTTGTCTAGGTGAAAGATAAATGTCACAGGATCAGGTACAAAATTTGAGTGCTAGGTATCTAGATTGGCATAATAGAGATAGCTATATGGATAAGGTAGTATTTATTTATTTTTGATAAGGGATAAGGTAGTATTCATTATGGTTGAGTAGTTTCTTTGAGAGATGGATAGGGACATTAGGTTTGAAGGAGCTAGAACTCGCTGGTGGGGAGTTGAAGAATGCAAGTTGAGTTAGTCTAATCAGAATTGATGTTATACAGATAAAATTGAGGTGAGCAAACCACATCAGAAGGCTGCAATCTGATGGCTGGGGTAGGAAAATGCTTGAGAAAGTGACACGAATATGTCAGAAAACCAATTATGGTGGTTGGAGAGCACATAAATGTGGTCCGTTGAGCTTGGTGAATGGATGGTGCATCTTGATGTAGTGTGTTTTGGAGTTGTTTTATAGTTTTATTTGTGTTTCTTTTTGTTTTTATTTTTAGTCTGATAGTCTTAATTTGTGGGTCTTATTGGTTAGTTAGTTGGTTTACTTAGTGAGCTTGCATTCTCTTTAATCCGAGGATCAAATCTCTTGTATTAGTAAGTTATTATTATTTTAAAATAATAGTAATAAACAACTTTAATAGTTCATGGAAATCTTAAGAGACAACTCTTCCTTGGAGGAAGGGGTGGTGTCCTTCTTTTCAGCTCTTTATGCCCCATCGTCTCTTCGACCTTTCCTTGAGGGTTTAGATTGGAATCTTATCTCGACCTTGGACAAGGAAGGCCTTGAAGCCCCTTTTACGTTGGAAGAGGTTAGAAGAGTGGTTTTTGGTTTGGATAGGAATAAGTCTCTGGATCCATATGGGTTCACTATGGCTTTCTACCAAGATAGTTAGGAGGGCATTAAAGATGATGTGTGGAAAGTTTTTAAGGAGTTTTATGAAAGGGGTGATAAATTCTTCTATGAATGAGACTTATGTGTGTATCGTCCCGAAAGAAGAGAAAGTCACCAAGGTCAAGGACTTTAGACCTATAAGTCTCGTCACGAGTCTCAAGAAGATCATTGCCAAAGTCCTAGTTGGCCATTTAAGGAAAGTCCTTCGTAGTACTATCTCTAACTCTCAAGTACTTTCATTGCTGGGAGGCAAATCTTGGGCTAAGTGCTCATTGCCAATGAAGCAATTGAAGACTATAGGAAAGGAAAAAAATGAGTGATTTTCAAGATTGACTTTGAAAAGGTCTATGATCATGTTGATTGGAAGCTCTTGGCCAAGATACTTGGTAAGAAAGGCTTTGGTCTCAAATTGAGAGCTTGGATGTGGAGTCGTGTCAGGAACATTAATTTCTCCTTCCTTCTCAATGGTGGACCTAGGGGTAAGATTAGGGCTACAAGGGGGCTTAGGCAAGGAGACCCTCTTTTCCCCTTTCTCTTCCTTTTAGTTGTGGTATCCTCAGCAGGTTGGTGTCTACTAGTGTGGAAAGGGTTGCATAGAGGATTTTCAGGTCGGGAGGGAGATAGTTTGCCTTTCGCATCTTTGTTTGTTGATACCCTCTTTTTTTGTTCAGGGATGGAAAGTTCTTTTGCAAACTTGAATAGGTTGTTGTACTTCTTTGAAGTGATTTCAAGCCTCAAGATTAATAGCTTAATAAAGGGAGTGCTATCTTGGGTAGTCATTGTGATGAGTCTAAGTTGAGTAGGTGGGTAGCTTTGGCAGGGTGTGAGGTTAACCAGCTTTCGACCTCTTATCTTAAGCTTCCCTTAGGTCACAATCCAAAGGGTGTGTCCTTTTGGAGTCCAATTTTGGAAAAGGTCTAAAAGTGTTAGTCCTCTTGGAAGAAGACCTTCTTCTCCAATGGGAGAGACTTACTCTTATTCAAACCATCTTGAGTGGCGCTATTTACTTCCTTTCCGTCTTTAAAGTCCTGGTTGCAGTCTGTAAAAATTTGGAGAAGATGAGGGATTTTTTGTGGAAGGACATGGAAGAAGGAAGGGGGTGAGTCTCATTTGGTTTGGTGGGAGGTGGTGTCGAGGTCTAGGGAGTTTGGGGGATTTTGGCATTGGTAAGTTGAGGTGTTGTAATAAGTACTTGTGGGCAAATGGTTTTGGCGCTTTTTCCAGGAACCTGATGCTCTGTGGGGAAGGATCATTGTCAATGAGTATGGCCTGTACCCTTTTTAGTGGGTCTCAGTCAATGGGTCTAAGGGTTCTACTCGAAACCCTTGGAAAGTTATTCTGCCATCCATCCTTTTTCCTCCTAGTTCATGAAATGCTTGTTTGGGGATGGGTCTGACACTTATTTTTGTGAGGACTATTGAGCGGGGGACAAACCTTTTTGTCTCATTTTTCCTTGCCTTTATCATTTGTCTAAAATGAAGCATCCAGTAGCTTTGGTTTTGTCTCCTTCCTCATATTCGCTTTCTATTTCTTTAGGATTCTCCTATTTGTTGACAGATAGGGAGGCGTTGGAGGCTATAAACCTTTTAGGGTTAATTAGGGATTTTCAGTTCGGCCCAGGAGAAGGGATTCTTGGTTTTGGCTTTTGAATCCTTTGGGGGATGTTTGTGTAGTTCTTTCGGTCTTTGTGCACCCACTCTCCTCATCAAGAAGCCTTTATGTTTTCCTCTCTGGAAGGTTGAAATTCTAAAGAAGGTCAAAGGTTTTGCATGGCAGGTCTTGCATGGGAAAGTCAACACATTGGATCGTGTTCAGAGATGGTCTTCTTCGTGTTTGGGGCCTCAGTGGTGCATCTTGTGTAGAGGAGCTTAAGAGGATATTGAACATTTGTTACGGTCTTGCTATTTTGCATAGTTGATCTGGGCCTTTTTTGGACTCCTTGGAGAGGCAAGGGAAAGGAATTCTTGCTCAAATGGCTAACGAAATCGGAGAAGCTGACTTCTGAGGTTCTTTTGCATCTGGACCACTAGGAAAAGATGGCAAAGGGCCATCACCCTCAGTCATGAAACTGTCTCCCTTGGAATTAGCCACGTTATAGAGCCTTGGAAATAATGATTTAGGCTTCGCCAACCCACCAGTCCTCCCAAAAAAGGATTTTCTCCCTTGCTTATCTTCAGCTTGTACTCTTTATCCACTAGGCTGTAACATTTACAATAGACTTCCAATGCCCTTTGGATGTCATACAGCCTTTGATGTTTGGAACCATTCATTGCTAGCGAGGCTGTATTTACTTGCAATAACCATCCTCCATAAAGCATCTGACTCATTCATGAATCTCCAATCGTATTTAGCTAGAAGGCTTGTATTTTTCTTGCACTTGTATTCATCAAGCATAATTCCTTGATAGTTAACATCCAATGGAGAGAAATTATGTAATAGAATCACGTATCTCCCCAACTTTCTTCTCTCTATCCGAAAATATCCTGGGCAAACCTTCCATCAAAGTTCCCCCCCACTGGAAAACAGGGAGAAATTCCAGAGTTTGGTTTTATTCTTGGTGTGTCTGTAGGCCAGTTGCAGAAAGAAATCTTCAATCAATTTGGAGGCGTACCAAATAGGCTGAACTTTGAAGATAAACATTTTTCTGTTCCAGAGGTTGCATGCAAAACTTCTTTAGGAAAAGAGGTGATGAGGATGACTATCTCCTGCATCAGGTTCACCAAGCTCACACCAAATTGGATTGAGACACAGCTGATCATTCCTTGGACACTATCCAGTATACGACTAAGGGATCATATAAAAATTTGAGATTTCTTTGGAATTTTGGCTGTTTAGAGACAGGGAAATGGCCTCCTAGATTGACTTTTTATTTTATTTTATTTTATTTTCTGGTTGTAGTTCGTTAAGTTGTTTTCCTCTTCATTTATTTATTTATTTATTTCTATTATCAACAATTGTTATTTGTTTTTGTATGTTTTGTCTTTGTTTTTGTTTTTTGCCATCCCTTTGTGGTTGGTGTGGCCTCTTTTTTCTGTGTGGTTCTCTTCCATTCCTCCTAATGAAATTGGTTTCTCATTTTAAAAAAAAAAAAAGGAGATTGAATGTGGAGCTACAATAGAACTGACCCAATGCCTCTAGTTCCCAAAATCTTCAATTTGTGGACTGATAAGTGATATAATAGGAGAAAATCAAAATGCCTAAAAATTCTATTAATCTACTTCCTGTCAATAATGTCCGTCTAAATCCAAGATCCGATGCTGACCATCTTCTTGTAAGACATAAAGAGAAGGAACTCTACGTGAGAACATCCCTCACCACTCCAAGAACCCTCCTAGAAACAAGTGGAACTACGATTACTATCTTGAAAAGAGTAAGAAACAGTCCATAATCTGAAAGACTTTAAATGACTTCCGAGGACTTTTAAATAATTGTTGGCTCTATGGTCCCTATTTGAACACACCCACCTCCAATATGATTGAATAACGTTTACAATGTGTGAATTAACTTGGAGAACCTAGCTTACTTAAAATGAGAGCACACAAATCATTATTAGAAACTGAAAAGTGGTCGACCTTGGACACGGTGGAATTGCTCTTCATGGTAGTGTGAGAAGATGTGTGAAATGATATATGAGATGAAAAGTTCTTTTAAAAAATGGTTGTTTATTTTATGGGGACATATGACTGTCTTTGTTCTTGAAAAATGTAATCTCTTTTAGTGAAATGTAGCTTACCTTAAGATATTAAAAATATGCTTAAAACCGAATATTACAATGACAATATGTATGTTTAAATCTTACATCATATTTGAGAGCACTGAAACGTGTACAAGTATATAAGTATAATTCTCAAAAGTATATTCTATTGAATATATTTGTTGTTCACTCATAATTTTTCTTGAAACTGTCTGAATTGATGTATCCATATCTTTTTTTTTTTTTTTTGAGAATATCTTTTATTTAGTATCTCTGTCCTTGCTTCTAAGAGGAAAATAAACTAAGCAAGTGCCTTTATTGATTTATTACACCAATTCGTATTTCCCAACCACTGATGCACTGCACTTTCCGTGGTTGAATTAATGACATTAAAGTCCCCCTGACGCACCATAACTTCTTCCAAACAAGCCAAACTCTTCAAAATACATTCCTTTAATGATAATGAGAACTATAAACAGTTGACAACTACCAGCCAGACCTAGCTTGTATATTTTCCATAGGACTGATCTGATGAGGCATCAGCCACTACTACTTGAACTTGAAATTCAAACTTGTCCCGAGTTACCAGAACGCCTCTTGGCCTACCATATGGCTCCATAGTAGAACGAGATTTCTAGAACTTTAAATACTTATCATGAGATTTTTGTGCACCCTCTCTAATTTTATTCGTTATAGGTCAACCATACCACGCTAAATGCAAGATTCTCCTTGATCAGGGCGATTTGCTTTTGACCTATAAGTTCTGGGATAGAATCTTCATGGACAAACCAAGTTTGTGTGCAAGTCTAAAGCAATTTAAGCTAATAATTATTGGATAGATCAAACTCTCTCCAATCCCCATTTAATCTCGCTCAAAGCCAGTTCTCCCCCACCTTTTCCTCCTGAATCGGCATTTCAGAAAGACTCAAAGTTAGCAAACTTCCATGCTCCCAATTTGGTTCCGTGGGACCATTTGTTTGCCCCAAATATGAGATTGTCTCTAGAGGTAAAAGGACTAAGGAGGCTAATTGAATTTGGGAAAGTTGGTCTATGAATTAAGAATTATAGATCTTTTCAACTCCAATAGATAGACATTTCTTTTACATCCTTCTTGCCATTAGAGAATTGGTTGCTTCCCTGAGGAATTGATTGTTCAAAACCATGTTTTTGGAGCTTGAAGAAGTGAGCATGACCGTTAAACGTGTAGTAGCATGGACATAATTTCCTTTGGTTACATTTCCTAAACTGGTATTTCCTTCATGTATGCATCATATCCAGTGAAATGTATATAATGTATTCCAAATTGTTTTCTATATAACTGGCTTATTGAATCTGTATTTTAAATCTCTCCTAGACCTGAGTCCTTCGACCAGAAAGGAAATCTTTGCGAGATGCTGGAACCTGGTGGATTTTTCCCAATCCGTAAATCTCAGGACGCTGCTGTTGGTGCCCTAGTACGTATGCTGCAAAAAGCTCCACCACTTCGCCAAGATTTCACCAATTCAGGCACCAATCTTTTACGACCCCCTACACCTGATTCCCCAAGCAGAAATATCCAACAGGAAAATCAGATATCTGAGGCTGCTTCCTCTAGTATCACAGCCTCTGGTCTTTTCATGCCTAAAACTACAGCTGATGCATTGGAAGAACTACAGAGCTACAGAGAGATGAAAAATTTGTTGCTCAGGCAAGCTGGCAAGACTCACACATAATCAAAATATGAGCTGCAGTAGGAACCTTATTATCTCATGAAGTTGGTACAATCTATGTGAATATTTAAATGATACATGTACAGTAATTTCCCTTTCCAAGTTGCAGGTTCTGGAGCTCGAAAGTACATTGGTTGGCTTCCATTTTTCTTCTTGTACATATTTATATATTTGGGGAGATTAAGCATCAGGTCTATGCAGTAATGACCACTTAGAACACTCACAACTATCACCTCTGTAAATAATATAAATGCAAACTTGCTAAATAGTTGAACTGTTTATTCTGTTGCCCACTGGAAAATTGAAGCTAATTTGATCAGTTTATTTTATGATCTATCAGAACTCTGTAGTGGTTCACGTATGTAGCTTAATGTTTACTATAGTTCTTTTTGTTTTTTTTTAATATTTTATTAATGATTTCTATATTTAGTTTTCTACCTCTGTATGAGCTTAAAGCCAAATAAGGAAAATAAAGATTAAAATATCTAATAGATTTATCAATTTTCAGGTTTTTATCTATTTGGTTCCCGAACTTTAAAACATGTCTAATGGGTTCTTAAACTTTTAATTTTGTGTCGAAGTCTCTGAATTTTCAATTTTATATCTAATAGTAATAGGTCATTGACCTATTCAACGTTTTTTATAATTTGCAGACTTACTAGGTATGAAATTGGAAGTTTAGGATCTTATTATATATAAATTCAATTTCATATCTAGTAGATTAATCAATTTTAGAAAATAAAAAGTTGAATATGTTTGGGTTCTATTAAACACAAAATTGAAAGTTTAAAGATCTATTAGACATCTTTAATGTTCAAAGATCTATTAGACACAATTGAAAATTTTAAGATTTATTAGACATTTTTTAAAGTTCAAAAACTTATTAAACACTATTAAAAATTTTAAGATTTATTAGACATTTTTTTAAGTTCAAAAACTTTTTGGACACAAACTTGAAAGTTTAAGAACTAATTTGTAATTTAATTAAAATAATAATAATAATAATAGTAGTAGTATTTTTTTTAAAACCATATTTTAAAATTTGATTTGTGATTTATAAATAAAAAAAAAAAGGTGTTAAAACTAGATGACAAAATAAACAAATTCTCAATAAACAAACTTATTTTTTTAAGACTAGAGAATAAAGAGATAAATTGTCAGGCAATGCACTCTTAAGTCTTAAATTAGTCACCATTTTTTATGTGAGCACATAGAATCATTTGCTGATCAAAGCTCCAATAAGAGAGAATCAAAGCCAATTCTATAAAAGCAATTATGGTATGATAATTATATATCTAAGGTTGCATGACCATGGTTCTTAGGTTCACATTGACATAATTATATATAATATCCACCTTTAAAAAAATAGGAAAAAAAAACAAGCTGCTTTATGTATAAGAATATCAAACTCCTAAAAATTAATGGGGAATATGTGATGAACTTAGCCAGATTTTTTAGGTAAGTTCAATGGTTTGCTTTATAACTTTTGGTGGATTCTATTCTGTACTTGCCTTGCTTTTTCAGCCAAGTTCAACCCTTGAATAAGCCTCTTTTAGTTTTTGCTACTAATATATTAAATAATTTGCAAAACTCATTGTGGATAATTTTTGATTATATCTATTTAGAAAAAATTGCTAAGTAATGCAGTATTTAAATTTTTAATTTGATCCATTATACTTTTAAATATAATTATAAAAAAACTATTCTTAAACTTTGCTTTTTGTTTCAAAAGTACTCTTATTCTTTTAAAAGTTGCAATATTATCCTTGACCTTTCATAAACATTTTAAAATTATCCTTAAAGTAGAAATCCGTTAGAATTTTGGATGGAAAATCAATGTAGTGATAACCTGAAACAACGTGCAGATGCTTGTCTAGATTAAGTTTGAAAGAACGACATTCAGACACGTCGGATTTTTGTTCAACATGCTAACGATTTTTCTACTTCAAAAGTATTTTTGAAACATTTTTGAAAGGTTAAGGATAATATTGCAGCTTTTGAAATAATAAGTGTATTTTTGAAACAATGTACAAAGTTCAAGGATATTTTTTATAATTTAGCCTTTAAATATTAAAAATTATCGCAATGTCGCCCCTATTGTTGAATTTATTTTTATTATTATTATTATTTTGTCAAATTTTGTTAAAAGATTTTTTGGAAAAAAACTATTTTGGTACAGTCCCTGGGTTTATGAATGTTACATTTTTACTCTTAAGTTTTGAGTTTAGTTTCCATTTGGTCCCTAAATTTCAAAATGTTACATGTTTACCCTTGAATTGTGTGTTTAGTTTTCATTTGGTCCCTTTAGAATATTATAATTCCTAAAATTTGGAATTATTTTCTTATCAAATTCTAAAATTTGTTTGGTCTTATATTCATTAACATAAGTCACAAAGGACCCAAAGTCAGCGAAAAATTAGGGGTGAAAGTGTAAACTTAAGGGTAAAAATGTAACATTTTGAAACTTAAGGACCAAATAGAAATTAAACTCAAAAAATTAGAGGTAAAAATGTAACATTTTGTAACCTAGGAGCCAAATGAAAACTATGTTCAAAACTTAAGGACCAAAAAGGGTTTTTTTTTTTTTTTTCTTTTCAAAATATATATTTCAATATATATATATATATATATATATATATATATATATATATATATATATATATATATATATATTGGGAAAATGTACTATAGTATTAAGTTGTAGAAAAGAGAGAATTATTGATTGCAAATTTTGATGAGAACCTCTATTGAAATTTCTATTTTACAGATTTAAAATAGTATATGTCAATTCGAGTTTAGCTTAGTAGATAAGACATCAATTACTATCTCAAAGATCGATGATTCAATCTTTCACTCAATAATTGTTGAACTCAAAAAAAAAATTTAATAATATACAAAATCACAAATGGATCTTGATGCCAAATGAACATGAAAAGCCACGCCATTCACAGAGTTTTGTACGCCTTCATTAATAAAAATTCAAGTACATTCATTAATAAGAATTCAAGTATTTAGGAAATCAAAGTGATCAAAAGTTGACTCCCAAGTAGAACTGGGACCAATGATTTGTTTTAGTGGATCATCAGCATTGGAAGATGACTAATATTCGCAATATATTTGATATTTAATCGGAATGTGTAAGAAATTCTCCAAATTTTGGCATTTTCGAGCCTGATGAAGTACAGTGAATGAAACAAATTGTTGCTACCATATCGGACTCAGAGCGGCCCATCTAAAAGGAGAGTCTTTTAGAAAAGAATTTGGAGTCGCCACCAACTATTATTAGGATATGATTGGTTACCGATTTAAAAAGAAAATGTCTATGAAAACAAAGTTTAGGTTCGGGAGTCTTTTGTGTGTAAGGAATGTATTAGCACCCTATAACACCTGTAAAAACAGTTACCAAATCTTGGTTATCTCATGTTATCTTAATTAATTTTAATTAGAAAAAAAAATAAACAAAGTCCTTTGACATTAAAAAAAAAATTGTTTTGTTGATTTTATTTTTAAAGTGTCTCAATTAGTCATATTCTAAACTTCAAGAGTGAAGCAAGTATTTGACCAACTTGAGTGGGGTTATTAGCCATCAATTGATGCAATATTGGAATTACAATCAATATGAAAATTCCTCACCTCAAGAGTTTAAGAAATTTTATATTTTTCTCAAATCCAACATAGGATTGCATTTATTTTAATCTTGTTTTATTTTTTGTAATTTTTAAACGTTTGATTGAAGGATTTTTCACGCACTCTGAGAGTAATATGAATTTATCTCAAGCACATTACTTAGCCCATTTAAAAAGGTCAACTCTTTTTGTCTTTTTTTCTAGAAAATGAGCAACTCTTTTTTTTTTTTTTTTTTATGAAAGTATAAATTTGAAAAGTATTTATTTTAAAACTTGAAAAAAAAAATACTCTTGAAAAGTTTGTTAGATAAATTTAGTTGCTTTAACAGAGTTATTTAGAACTTAAGAAGTTCAAATAGTTTTGTAAAAATAGTAATTAATTTAAAAAGTGTTTTGAGGGGTTTTATGGATTATAAATTTTTTTTAAAAAAAGACTGATTATAAATAATTTTATTTATACAAAGGAGAAAATTGTTAAAAAAAAGTTTATTCAAGATAACTTTTGATAAATTACATGTTCAAAATTTTTTAATGAAAAAGTGCTTTTTAGAAGAGAAATTAGTTTTATTTTGGTAAAGTGTTATTGAGTAAACATTTTGATTTTTTTTTACTTAATAAAAACTCAAGGATTTAAAAAAAAAAACAGTTTTATTCTCAATATAAAATTTCATTTTAACAATTTTTGTGACCATTTTTCTTATGCTTTAAGCTCTGTAAAGATATAGTACTTTGATTTTTTTTAGGTGAAGACTTTCAAGCATTTATGAAGCTCTACTCGATCACATTACGACAAAGGACTTTCAATCGAAGCACAATAAACTTAACTAAAGGAAACCTTCTCACTCATTCAATAATTTCAAACATACCATATATAGAGCATACAAAGAAGGCCCACAAAATATCAATAAAACTAGAACAAAATAGTGATTATGCATTTCAAGTTAGAGTACAATAACTCAAATAGAAACCAACCACACATTTAATAAAATGAAAAAAAAAATATGAGAGGAAAAAAGGCATTATACCCCGACTCTTTTAAAAGCTCATGCACATTGATCTTGCAAGATGGTGGTGGTCTGGATCGACTATGGTAAACGAATGTCCCAAGGAGTGATCGACTTTTCACTCGAAAGTAGGCTCGTTGGAGAAAATGAAGGCCAAATTGGAGGTGAATGTGATGGAGGAGAGAAAAAATGGTGTAAGGCCGAAAAAAAATAGAGAAAACAAAATGTGGCTTGCTTGTTGTAATGTGAAGGGTATGAAGAAGAGGAGAAAAAGATGAAAAATCATGTTGTGTTTGGGGAAAAAAATGTCGGGAGGAGAAAAGAGGATCCCTCTTTTTAGAAAAATAAAATGCATTTAAAGTTTTACCTCTAGCCCAATGTCATGCATGTTAGTTTTTTCTTAAAGATCTTGGGTTCAAATCCTCTCCATGCATTTTTTTTTTTTTTGCTAAAGTGCATTTTCGTCTAATTCACTTTTTTTGCAAAAATATTATGAAAAATCAACTCCACCCGGACCAAATATGGGGTCTACACAAATCACTTCACTTAAAAACATATATGAGAGTTAATTAAAATGAGTTAATGATCTCAAAACTACTCTCATTAAGCTACTTTTTTGGAGTTTGAAGCCTCTGTAGATCTTAAATTTTCCTTTAACGAGTCTGATTATTAAACAAACGAAGATAATAAAAGCATCAAAGTGAGTATAGCTCAGCGTGCCGATAATTAGCATGTACCATCGATCAAGAGGTCAGAGGTTCGAATCTCCATTCACAAATATCATTGAATTAAAAAAATGATGATAATAAAAGCGGACGAAGGAAAGAGAGATTGCATTCTAGATTTTATACATAGTTTTGCTTTTTAATGAGCTACATCTTGTCTTCTACAAAGCTACAAACTTCGCTCTAAAAATTAAAGTTACAACAAAAAGAGATGAATCATTGAAATCTCTTGCATGCTTACTCAAGAATATATTCCACTTTTGAAGGGATTTCTTTTTCTGTTTTCTTTCACAACTTGACTTCTATAGTTCAAGCCCTAGGCCAAAAATCCAATCTTTCATTGCACAACCAAGAGGCATTAGAAGGAATTTTTTTTTACCTATAATTGGTGCCTCGATGTCCATGTAGTGCCTTTCGATTGATTTCTTTTGGCGTTGGGATAACACTTCTGCAATTGATCATTCTAAATCAAGGCTCCATAAATTATAATACTAAAGTCTTGTTTGATAATTATTTAGACTATTTTTGATAATTATTTGAACCTTGTTTGATAACCAATTCGTTTTTAGTTTTTTATTTTTGGTTTTCTGTTTTTTTAAAAATAGGTATGTTTGATAATCAATTGAGTTTTTAGTTTTTAAGTTTATAAAATCGTGTTTAGAATTGTGAGGAAATGTCAAAAATAATAATAATAATAATAATAATAATTTAAAAACAGTTTTTGTTTTTGTTTTCAAAGCCTGACGCCATTTTTCTCTCTTAAAAAAAAATTGTGGTGTGGGACCACGTTTATGCTTGTTTTTTGTGGTGACCATATTATATTGCCTGGAAAAAAATCAATTTTTATTCTTTTATTTATTTATTTTTCTTTTAAACTTATATTTTTATTTCAAATTTGATTTATATCAATTTGTAATTAAATGAACTTTCAACTTAAATAACTGCGACACTTTTTATCTTTTATTCAAAATTTTAAAATTCGCACAGTGATTTTTTTTTTAAATGTCAAAATCTCAACCAAAAAAAAACAAAGTAGGATGAAAATCTATACAAATTAAATTTAATCTACACATAAAATTGTAAACATGAGCATAGCTTAACATATAAGATATTTACTTTTTTCTTTAAGGTAGGAGGTTTGAATTTCTATCCGTCATTTATTTTACTAAAAAAAATCCAATACACACGAAATCGACCATTGAATAATTTTACCATAATTCTAATCAATACATTTAAAACATTAATATTTTTTTTTTCACTATGCAATTTTTCTAAAAAATAAATTTATAATTATGTATATTAGATAGAAATGTGTTGTAAAAATAGTCAGATTTTATTTTTATAAAAATATAAAATTAAAAACAATCATCATTCTTCTTTGAATTTTTTTTTAAGAACAAAACACAGAGAAACCATTATCAAACATGTTTTTGGTTTTTCGTTTTTAAAAAACAGAAAACCAAAAATAGTTACCGTGTTTTTGGTTTTTTATTTTTAAAAAACAGTTACCAAACATGTATGATTTTTGGTTTTTTGTTTTTGAAAATTAAGTCTATAAATACTACTTCCACCTATGAGTTTCCATGTTTTTTATCTACTTTTTACATATGTTTCAAAAACCAAGCCAAGTTTTGAAAACTAAAAAAAATAGTTTTCAAAATCTTGTTTTTGTTTTTAGAATTTGGCTAGAAGCTCAAATGTTTCCTTAAGAAAGATGAAAACAATTGTAGAGAAGATAAAAACCATTATAGAGAAATTGTGAGAAAACAAGCACAATTTTAAAAAATCAAAAACCAAATAGTTATCAAACGGAACCTTGGTTTTTGGTTTTTGAAAATTAAGCTTATAAACACTACTTTCACTTATGAGTTTCTTTGTTTTTTATCTACTTTTTACATATATTTTCAAAATCCAAACCAAAATTTGAAAACTAAAAAATTTATTTTTAAAAAATTTATTTTTATTTTTAGAATTTATTAAGAATTCATATGTTTTCTTAAGAAATATGAAACTCATTAAAAAGATATTGTGAGAAAACAAGCATAATTTTTAAAAATAAAAAACAAAAAATAAAATAGTTATCAAACGGGATCTTAATTAATTAATTTCATTAGAATTCATCATATATATAAGTCATTGGAATCTTCTACTTGTTCACGAAGTCTAAAAATAGACTTTATGAGTTTGAAACTTCAATTAAGTCTGAAAAAAGGTAAATTAGAATATTCATAACCAAATAACAGAAGAAATCTATCCATAATTTAGAAGAAGAAAATTAGCTCAACCCCAAATGTGATATTAGTAATTAGGTGTAAGGGCATCCTGGAGAATTCATATTGGGCTAAAACACAAGCCACCCACCTTAAGAGAGAGAAGGGATTTTTTAAAAAAAATAATTTTCTATTCAAATAATTAAAGAAGAAATTTTTTAAAAAAAAAAAAAGTTAAGAATCCCATGAACTAAGGTTCCTCCCTCTCATGCTTCTTCTCATAGCTAGTCAATTTTTCCTAGGGTTTCATATCATAGAAGAAATAAAATTATTTTGATCAAGAGTAAGAAATTTTTGTTCTAGAAGTAAATTAAGTTGAATAATTATTGCAATACGTGTCATGCACCCATCATTGAATTCATTAATTTCTTTTGTTGAATATTGTTAAACCATTTTTTCAATTGAAGAACTATTAACTCATAAGAAAAAGATAGATAATTATTTTGAAATACAGATAATAACCCTGTTGCAAAATTTGATAAGAATATGAACTATTGAAATTTCTATTTCATATATTTAAAAATACAAATGAATCTTGATGCTAAAATGAACATGAAAAGCCACACGCCCTACACAGATTTTCTACCTTCATTATATTAATAAAAATTCAAGCATTAGGAAATCAAATTAATTATCAAAAGTTGAGTCCTAAGTAGAATTAAGACGATTTGTTTTAGTGGATCATCAGCATTCAAAAATGATTAATAGTACGTAATATATTCGATGTTTTAATCAGCGTATGTAAGAAATTCTCAAAATTTTGACGTTTTAGAGCCTGATAAAGTACAGTAGATGAGACAAATCACTTTGCTTAAAAATATATATGTGGGAATTAAATAATAGAATATATATGTAGAAACCCTAAGTTTATAGGCATAGTTGATGGGAATTAATTAACTTCAAGTTATACCTCGTGTTGTACATTTCATGATTGATGGGGGGAAACTTTAGTGCAAATCTTTAAAAAAAAAAAATTCACAGCTGGTGTGATAAACAATGATTATATTAAAAGAAAAAAAAAGAAAGGTAAACCACGCTAGACAGACTGCAATTGAGATTTATACAGCGATTCATTGATTGTGATGAGCTACTATCTTATATCCTCTACAAACTATACAAGTATCGCTCTAAAAATAAAGGATTAGAATAAAAAGAGAAGAGAAGTTAAGATATTGTGCACGCTCACTCAAGAATATATCTCACTTTTGAAGAAATCACTCGATGGATTTTTTCCTCTCTATTTTCTTTCAACTTAGAGTTGCCTAATGCTTGGAAAAAATTTAATCTTACACTGCAATGCTCCAAGGGAATAGAAGGAAGAATTTAATATGTATTGGTGTCAAAATGCCCATGCATTACCTTTTGAGATAGACTTCTTTTCCCTTTGGGACAACACCTATATGCAACTTGTTCTTCACAAATGTAAGGGCTAATTAATAATCTTTGGAGCTCGTGATATATAGGTCTTATTAACAAAATCTCAAAATAGACTTTAATTAGATTAGATTCCTAACCAAATAACAAATTAGGTCTATTAATAATTAATTGAAAAGAATAAAATGGCTCGAGCTCAAATATGAGATTAATTAGGTGTACAAGGGCACAAAACACAAGCCCCCCATTTTAAGAGTGAAGGGATTTTAAAAAAAAAATCAAATAGTTAAAGATGAAATTAGTTTTTTTTTCAAGTTTCCTCCTTCTCATGCTTTTTCTCATGGCTAGTCATTAAGTGGAGAAGTTTTCATATGCAAGTTTCTAGGGTTTCATATCATAGAAGAAATAAAATTCTTTCCAACAAGAGCATTTTGAAAGAAATGTTCGTTCTAATGGTAAACTAATTCAGTTCATAGGCTTAAAAATAAGATTCATTAGGATAAGCTCCTTGCATATAAACTCATTTCAATCGATTCTTAGAGTTGGAATAACTAAAATGATGAAAACAACGTTCTTCAAATTCTCAAGAAGATGTCCACTTGCCCAAAGTCTTGTAAGAGATCATTGAAATGATTTTTCTCTCTTTGTGTGTGTGAAAGGAATGGATCGAGACAATTTCATGATATACAAAACTCATATCATTATTGAGTCTTTAGTCTAGGACAATCTGAATTCTTGATCGTCAATCTATACCATGATTTAAATTATAGAGAAAAGTAGATCAAATCAATCTAAATTAGTTCCTCACCATGATTCAAATTACAGAGAAAAATAGATCAAATAAATCTAAATTAATTCCTCCCCGTTCAAAAGGCACAAACTTTACACATAAATGATATTGTTTTTTTTAATGAGAACAACACTCAATCCATCGATTTGCTTTTAAAAAAATTAGTAAAAAGTACTTACGAGATAACTATCAATAATTATATTTATCAAACATGTTAATATTGCATAACTGATATAAAATATGTATTTTCGATCTTGTAAAAAAAAATGTCAATATTTAGAGATTAAAAATAATCTCAAGTAGGACCGAACTTGTACATGTACTGTGTCATTCCTCAATTTTATTTATTTAGTATTATTTTGAAAACCAAACGTCACCTTGGAAAAAAAACCTTAGTTTGGTTTTTAATTAAGTTTTCTCCTTTCAATTGCCTATTAAATAAATTATTGGAAATGAGAATCTGTCACCTGACGATTGACGTGATGTAAAGTCCACATTAAAAATAATAAAAGATTCTTAAATTGGAAGGCTTATGTGATGTATGTATAAATGGCATATACTACGAATTAGAATTATTCGTTTAGTTATTAATTACATCATCACATGGAGACAACAGCACTGAAGCACCAAGAGCCTTGGAAAAGCTTTCAAATAAACTTTTTATTTTATTTTATTTTTTAAGCCTAACGCATACATAATATGAGACAAATATATTCCTTTCATTCTCACTAGTCATTATTTTTTCCAAAAAAAATGGAAGGTTGGAAAATTCAAACGAATTAGTCTTTACTAGTTGAGTTGTCCTAGAAAATTATCACCCATTTCTCAATGTATTTTTGTAATCTATTTTGTTTCTATTTTTTGAAGGGCAAGGTATAGATAGAGGGCACTAATAAATTGAGAAAGAGAAAAAGAAACACTAAAAAAAAGGGTTTTGAGGTTAGGATATTATATTTTTTAATAGGATTTTTTTTTAAAAAAAAAATCTTGAAGGTATAAAATTATAAGTATGGGATAGAGATTTGAACCTTGAGTTAAAAAGAAATTATTAGTTTCATACCAAATCAAGTTTTTTTACAACATGTAGGGTGAGGAATTCAAACGACTTTTTGGTCGAGAGTATACACGGTATACTAGTTGAGTCAAACTCATGTTGGCTCATACCAAATCAAGTTAGGCTCATGTTAACTTAATCCATGAAAACAAACAAAGGAAACATTTTAAATAGAATTCTAATGTTAGGAACAAATTGAATAGGGTTTCCATTGGCTTTGGTCCCATGAAAAAGAGAGGAGATGAAAAAAAAAATTTAATACAAATTAAAAATTAAATTGGTTTTCGATGAGGATTTTTTTTTTTTTTTTTTTAAATATAGGTTTCATGTTGGCTTGGCTCTACCTGAGAAAGAGAAAATGAAACAAAAGGAAATTTTTTATAAATAGTAAGCGTTTCGATCTTAATGAAAAAGTATTGAATATGATTTCCATGTATTTGGCTTGGTTCCATAATAACTAATTATTAGATTTCATAGTTAGCATGGATGAGAGATAATCTAAATCAATAATCACATGATTTTATTGGACTAATAACTAAAACCACAGCTAACATGAGCATAATTCAACTTATTATATAAGATATATACTCTCAACTAAGATATCAGACGTTCAAATCTCCACACATCTATTTGTTGTTGAACTCAAAAAAAAAAGCTAATAAAAGGTCAATTATTGAATCACACAACATTAAAGGAAATTTATACTTATGACATAAAAAAATTTCAAAACTACATTCTTTACTTCCAAAGACTTTATTAGTTAAGATTTGAACATCATTTATGAAAGCTAGATTACAAACCATCAAAGGATATAGATAGAAAATTTACTTCACTTTTAAAATTAAGACAGAATTATTATAATGAATGGGAAGGGGATGATTATTTTGGCAGCATATTATATTGGAAGCTTTAACAGTTGCATGTGATTATGAAATTAGAAATAAATCAACAATGGGTTTATTTTAATTGTGAAAGATAATTAATTGTTAACATTCAAGTTGTGCCTGTGGCTGTGATGTAGCCTTCAGGTTGTGTCTGGTTGGTGGCATACTTGGGCTTTCTTACCTACCAAGTTGTTGATTTAGTACATTCCAAATATATTCTCTTTCTCTAACCAACTCTCTATTAACTCTACTTAGAAAAATATAAAACAATTTGTAGGTTTTGATTTTTTAGGGTAAATTAAAGTTATATGTAATATAAAGATATTCACATTTATACTTTGTCATTGAACTATTGTTTAGGATGAGTTTGAAATAAATTTTGAAAGTAAAAAAATATTTTAATAACCCTTAACATATATACTTTTTAAATATTTTCATATAGTGTTTGGTTATATAGATAATAAAAAGTGATTTTAAAAATTCTAAAATACTTGTGGTATGTTTGGGATAGTTTTTAAAAAGCAATGGTTTTTTTTAAATAAAATCACTTTTTCTACCAGCACCTTTGAAAAAATTACTAATTACTTATTTAAAGTCTGTTAAGTATAATTCCTTGATTGGTTTTAGATGATTAAAATATTTTTTAAATATATATATATATATAATAAATAAAAAGCATCTTAAAAATTGGATTGATTTAAAAACTATTTTTAAAGAGACACTTAAGAGAGATGGTTTATCCAAACTAGCTTTAAAGTGATTAATAAAATCACCTTTTGAGTAGATTGTTTTGTGACTAAAGAAATTTGTTATTTATAACAATTTTTTAAAAAACTTAAAGCATAAGCAATTTTTTTAAATACTTCTGTTAAAAATATTTTAAGAGAGTGTGTTTAATGTTTAAACTGAAAGATATGTCAAACATATCTTAAAGTGCTTTTAGGGAAAAATGCTTTAAGAGTGGTTGTTTAGAAGTGTTTATGTATAGGAAGTATATTTTCACTTCAAATCACTTTTTTCAAAACCATTGTTGAAGTTGAGAGAGGTTTTACTCTTTAAGTATTACTATAACAATAATAGTAATTTAATTTACACGTGAGTATAAACAAAATTAACTATTAATTTGATGTTAAGCTATTAGAAATTCAATTCTTTTTTTTTTTTATAGTACAATTCACTTTCATATAAGCATAAGATAATTAATTTGAAAATTAAAAATAGTGTGGGTAAATTAAATGTGCGTAATCTTAGTCTCTCTTCTGGATTTACTTATAATTTTTAATACATTAAACTGCCTACGACATTTTTTTTTTTTTTTAAGTATTGCCTACGACATCCATGTTAAGTCCATGAGATGCCAAATCTAAACAATTACAAAACTCAAAAAGTTGGCGGGGCTCTGCTTGAGGGTTTGATCTTCTTAATCATGTTTGAGGGACCCTTAATTAATTTGCACCTCTTATTCCACCCTTAATATATATGACAACAAATATATATTCAATAATTGGGTTTGTTAGGGTAAAATATACTTTAATTATTGGTTTGTTTATTATTAAGTTTATTTTAACAAATGGCTTCAAACTTATCGACATGGATCATCATATTGATGTGTCATGTTATATTTTGTTTGGTACATGCATCTATTGAAAGATATCATTATTATTATTTTTTTTGGTTCAACCCATGGGAGTGGGAGATTCAAACTTCTAATTTCTTGATCGAGGACACATGTTTATGCTAGTAGAGCTATGCTCAGTTTTGGCATATATAATGATAATATGATAGATTGTGAATTGTGTCTTTTCATGATGTGTCAGATGTGTCAGTTTTTTGAAGTTTTAAAATATAAAACTTTCTATAGTTGATGTGCTTTTAAGGTTAAATTACAAATTTAGCACTCAAACTTTCAAATTTGTATCTATTTAATATCTGAACTTTGAAATGTGTCTAATAAATCTACAAATTTTCAATTTTGTGTCCAGTAAGTCCCTAAAAAAGTGTCTAATAGGTCTTTAAACTTTTAATTTTGTGTAATTGACCTATTCGACATTTTTTGAAGTTCATAGACCAACTAGACGCAAAATTAAAAGTTTAGGGTCCTAATTAGACATATTCAAATTCAAATTTAATGGATCAATTAATTTTTAAAAATTGTGATTATGTTAAGGACTAATAAACAACAAAATTGAAAGTTCAATGACTTAGTAGAGATTTTTAAAGTTCAAGAACCTATTAGGCATAAAATTAAAAGTTCAATTTTGTGAACTTAATACCTCAATTAATTTTAATAGATCAGTTAGACATTATTTTTTGAAGTTCATGGACTTACTAGACACAAATTGAAAGTTTATGGTCTTATTAGACATATTCAAATTTAAATTTAATAGATTAGTTAATTTAAAAAAAAAAAGATTGATTATGTTAAGGACTAATAGACAACAAAATTGAAAGTTCAATGATTTATTAGAGATTTTTTAAGTTCAAGAACCTATTAAGCACAAATTAAAAGTTCAATCTTGTGAACTTAATAGCTCAATTAATTTTAATAGATCAATTAGACATTATTTTTTAAAGTTCATGGACTTACTAGACACAAAATTAAAAATTTAGAATCCTATTAGACATATTCAAATTTAAATTTAATTGATCAGTTAATTTTAAAAAATTTTGATTATGTTAAGGACTAATAGACAACAAAATTGAAAGTTCCATGACTTATTAGAGATTTTTAAAGTTCAAGAACCTATTAGGTACAAAATTAAAAGTTCAATTTTGTGAACTTAATAGCTCAATTAATTTTAATAGATCAGTTAGACATTATTTTTTGAAATTCATGGACTTATTAGACACAAAATTGAAAGTTTAGGGTCCTATTAGACATATTAAAATTTAAATTTAATTGATCAATTAATTTTTAAAAATTTTGATTATGTCAAGGACTAATAGACAAAAAAAATGAAAAGTTCAATGACTTATAGACATTTTTAAAGTTCAAAAACTTATTGGACACAAAATTGAATGTTCAAGAACTTGTTAGACACTTTTTAAAGTTCAAGAATCTAACACTAATTTGAAAGTTCAGAGACTAAACTTATAATTTAACATATTTTTAAATAGAGTACGATTCAAATTTTTTGTTATTTTAGATGTCTATAGATGTCCTTGTTTAAAAGGTAAGGCCAAAACCTAATGTATCATGTCATATTACAATCATTTTTTAAGATTAAATGCTAGTAGGACTAAAGGATATACTTACTTGACTACTGTTGAATGATATTGTTATTAAAAGTTGATGGATATGTATTGATCTTACATGCACAAAGATGGCAATTGGAGTTAGCACAAAACGGTGCATAATTGATGAACAATGAGAGTATTGCCAAACCCAAAAAGGAAAACAAAGCAAAGGAATATCCTAAAGATCCCAAGGTTTCTTCTCCAAAACCCCATTAATTTAAGACTACATCTTTAGGACACAAACAGAAGTGATTTGTCCATTTCTATCTTGTTTGCAATGAAAGAGAAAGATAATTCCCCTCTTTTGTTTCTTTTGAAGTCTTGACTATAGCAAATTTAATTTAAGATATGAAAGAATGCAAAAGAAAGGCTGACAAATGATGTGTAAACCACAACTATTTAAGTATAGAATTGATACAATAGTTGTAATATGCAACTATTACTAATATAATTAAGCTATTTGTTTTACTTAATCATTCTAAGCTTTTCAGACGATAGTTATTGACAAATGATCTTTAACATTTCATAATCATATGTTTCTATTTAAATACAACTTGATACAACATTCGTAACCATACAAATCAGTCTACCTACCTGTATATAGATCAAATAAATGTTTAAAGAAAATGTTTTTGTTCTCCAAGTTTTTTTTTTGAAAATAAATGTCTTTAATTTTTTTTAATATAACATTCATAATATGGGGTAGAGATTTTAACTTCTAATCTATAGGAAAGAATATATATGACTTAATATTGGGTTATGTTCAAAATTGTCTCAACAAATAAATATTAACTTGGATTATTTTAAAAGTTTTTTTTTTTAATTTAAATTTTTTGTTTTAGCACCTTGAATTTTGCAATCAAGACTATTTTAGTCTAATTTACCACAATTTTTCAATAAATTTTTTAACATAAATTTGATATAGGCACACTTTTATGTTCATTTACTCTATAAAGTTGTTTATATGTAAGGTCAAATGTAGAAAGATCATATGTACATAACTTGAATTTGAAATCACATGTAGAAAGGTTAAATGCAAGGAAAAATAGTATGTTATATAAAATTTAGAAACTAAAACAATCTAAAAGTTTTTTTTTTTTTTTTGGAAAGAGATACTTCATTGATAAGAGAGCATGTAAGAAACATACAAAAAAAGGAAGATTCAAAAGAAAGCTTCCCAATTGAGAGCAATCAGTGAAGGATCATAACTAGTAAAATGACAAGATTTTGTGCTCCAAGTAGCAGCAAAGCTTAAAATGTCTTCCCATAGAGAGGCAGCTGATTTGCATTTGTCTTGAAAGATCCTCTCATTCCTTTGCAACCATAAACACCACAAAATTGCACCCATCAGATTTGTGAAGAGGACATTTTGTGCCGAAGAAGGATGGTTTGAAATAACTTCTTCTATGAAAACTTCAATTCTGTTATGAGAAGCCAAATCTGATGAAAACAATCTAAAAGTTGAAGATAAGTACTAAAGTTAAACGACAAAAACAAGATTAATTAGAAGTATTATATAACCCATTTCACTAAAAATACGTGTACTTCACATCTTAAGAAATTTAAGCCTTATAGGTTCTTTTCTTGGTTAATTAATGTTGGTTTCTTCAGGTAGGTCAACACCATCTACTCTATATAGGGATCTTATTTCATGGTTATGAGTTCTAAATATTATAGTGCCTTCGTAATAAATACATCACAAGATTTGGATCACATTGCATTATGAATTTTAAATATGTATTCTTCATCAAAAATATATGACAAGATCACATCGTGTTTGTTTGTGTGTGTATATATATATGTCATTATCATTTTGCAGTAAAAATTTAGGATAGTCTTTTTTTTTTTTTATTCTTTTTGGTGTTGATATGGCTACAATCTCATGTACAAGATGCTAGTACACTCGTCCTTTGGAGGTTCACTATTTTGCAGTACGTTTGGTTAGAAAGAAATTGAAAAGTTTTAAAAGAGTCTAGAGTTTTCTTGAGGGGATGTGGGGTAGCATTTGGCCATTTTAATACCTCCCTCTTGATATCCATGGTTAAATTACAAAATGTAATTATACTTCAATTTTTTTTTAGTGTAACAATTACAAGAATGGGGATCGAACCATCGACTTTTGAAATAATAATTGGTATTTTTTAAAAAAAAAAAAAAAGATAATGGGTGCCTTATATTATACTTCAGTTTTGATGCTTAATATTTGGAGGTTTTATCTTTATTATTTTTAAAATTTGTATGGCCCTTGACTTTGTTGGGTTTGCATTTAATGAAACTATGTAAAAAATAATAGATTAATTATTTTGTTAAAAAGAAAAGATGAGAGGGAGGGCATATTCCTATACGGACCCAATATGATTTATTCATAATTAAATGATATTCTTTATTTATTATTATTATTATTTTTTTTTTTGAAGGAGATATTCTTTACGTTTAATCTAATAAACAAAGATGCATAATGTCTGACACATTATTGTCTTCTCTTTTACAAGTGTTGAAAACAAGTTTAAAATCTGATGTTCTTTGGCCTTCAGCTTCATGTAAAGAAAATTAAAGAAGCCCATTTGGCTGCAATCATTAGATGGAAATATGGTATGGTAATAATATTGAACCCAACAACTATATCAAATCTGACGCAAAACATTTTAATTATTACCACACATGCAATTATATAATAATGTTGGAAAATTCGAGATCTAGCCAACTTTTAGGGTTTAATCAAACCAAGTCATTTATACACCAAGAACAAATGCATATAATTTTAAAGAAAAATTAAAAACAAATAAATAAGAAGGGAAAAAATGTAAACGGTTAAAAATCATTTTGAGTTCCTGAACTTTTATGGAAGAAACAATTTAGATGTCGTTTGATAATCATTTGGACTCCATTTGATAACCATTTGGTTTTTGAAAATTAAGTTTGTTTTCTCTCAATTTCTCTACAATGGTTTTCATCTCTCTTAAGGAAGCATTTGAATTCTTAGCTAAATTCTAAAAACAAAAATAAGTTTTTGAAAACTACTTTTTTTAGTTTTCAAAACATGGCTTGGTTTTTGAAAACATAGGTAAAAGGTAGATAACAAAATAAGTAAATCCAAGGGTGGGAGTAGTATTTATAGGCTTAATTTTCAAAAACCAAAAACTAAAAACCAAATGGTTATCGCACAGGACCTTAGTTTTTAGTTTTCTGTGTTTGGTTTTTGATTTTCAATTCTTAAAAAGTAAAAATCATATATATTATAAGGCCCCGTTTGATAACCATTTGGTTTTTGAAAATTAAGTCTATAAATATTACTCACATCCATGGATCTACTTGTTTTGTTATCTATCTTTTACCTATATTTTCAAAAACCAAGCCATGTTTTGAAAACTAAAAAAAATAGTTTTCAAAAACTTGTTTTTGTTTTTAGAATTTGGCTAAGAATTCAAATGCTTTCTTAAGGGAGATGAAGACCATTGTACAAAAATTAGGAGATAACAAGCTTAATTTTCAAAAACTAAAAACCAAAAACCAAATGGTTATCAAACGAGACCTTAATAATTGTTTTTGGTTTTCTATTTTTTAAAAACAAAAAACATGTTTGGTAACTATTTTTGGTTTTCTGTCTTTTAAAAACTGAAAACTAAAAACATGTTTGATAATTGTTTTTTTGTGTTTTGTTCTTAAAAAATCAAAAGAAAATTTGATAGTTGTTTTAAATTTTATATTTTTATAAAAATAAAACCGGACTATTTTTACAATACTTTTCCATCTAATATACATAATTATAAATTTATTTTTAATTTATTTTTTAGAAAAATTGCATATTGAAAAAATAATATTAATGTTTTAAATATATTTATTAGAAATATTATGGTAGAATTATTCAATGAACAATTTTGTGTATTGAGTTTTTTTAGTAAAATAAACGTTAGACAGAAATTCAAACCTTCTACCTCAAAAGAAAAAATAGATATCTTACCTATTAAACTATGTTCATGTTTACAATTTTGTATATAAATTAAATTAAATTTTATGCAGATTTTCATCACACTTAGTTTCTTTTCTTTTCTTTTTTTTTTTTTTACATTTTAAAAAATTAGTATGTGAATTTTAAAATTTTGAATAAAAGATAAAAAGTGCCGTAGTTATTTAAGTTGAAGGTTCAATTAATAAAAATATTGATATAACTCAAATTTAAAAATAAAAATTGAAGTTTAAAAGAAAATAAATAAATAAAAGAATAAAATTTGATTTTTTTTTTCAAGCAATATAATATGACCATTTTTTAAAACAAAAACGAAAATTGTTTTTAAAAACTTTTTTTTTTCTATTTTTGAAATTTCCTCATAATTCTTAAAACGTTTTTATAAACTTAAAAACCAAAAACTCAATTGGTTACCAACGAACTTGTTTTAAAATAAAAAAAAATAGAAAACTAAAAACCAAAAATTAAAAACGATTTGATTATCAAATGGAGCCTAAATCGTTACAAAGCAAAGTTCAATGACTAAATTGTTACTTTTATAAAAATTTAGGAAGAAAAAAAGTGATTTTTTAACCTAAGTAAACACTTCATCGAATTGACATGTTAAATATTACCATTATAATAAATATAGATGGAACCAAATTGCATGTGTGAGAGCCAATCATCAATTTCGAGGGAATATTAGAACCTATGATTAAGGTTGTCTTATGCTTAAGAGTATGTTTTATTTTCATTTGCCTATAATTTGTCCTTTTTCCTAGGTGTCCAATTCATTTACCATTTTTACTGGCTACAATTTTCTGTGGTCACATCTTAACAGCTAACAGGTTTATGTTATATTACATGGTGGTTAGAAACGTAAAAGTTTTGAGTTCTCTTGCCTAAGTAATAAATTATTTTTATCGATTTGATCATAGAAAATAAAAACACCTTTTATCTTCTTCAAAGTTGGAGGTTCAATCTCTCATTCCATGTTGATTAAATCTAATAAAGAGACTATTAAATTATTTTGACAATGAGTCTACAACTTGGATCTATTACTTAGGTTGGAAAGATCCCTTTAATGCCATATAATTATTTTCTTTTCTTTTTTTAGACAACTTACAATTGAGCCAACACCTCTAACACTTTCAGCTTGTTGTTGCATGACACATTTGTTTGACACGCCTTAGTTTACTCAATTATGTTCAACTCTAAAGATTCCCGACTTGAACATAGAGCCATGCCTCGGCTTTTTGATAGCCTCTTTATAGGTCTGCTCAATCATGACATATAACAACTTCTTATATATAGTCCTACAACTCGTCTCTAAGAGTTTCATCTTATCTAAAACTCTCTCTCGTGAATGTTAGAATAAAAACAACGCTAATTATATCTAAAAGCTTCTTGAAGTATGTATATGATTTAAATATATTTGACCTCTCTAAATTTATGTTGAAGATTGTAAATAAATATTTCAAAAGAAAGGCTCTAGAAATATCTTAGTCTTTCTTTAGGTTCCAAGTAATTCTAGAATTCATTTAGATAAGTATAATCTTTTATAGAAATATCTAGAATATTCTAAGATCCAAGAAGAGTTTAGAATAATCTTTTTTGCTTAGGCTCTAAGGATCTTATGCATATAAATAAGAAGTGTGCTCCCATGAGTAAGTTAAATTAAAAAAAAAAAAAAAAAAAAAAGTTAGTAGAAGTGAGTGAGTATTCTCTCAAAAGTGCCTATCTTTGTACTTCATAATAAAAACTTCTTTCTTTCCAGTGTTTGTCTCTTTCCTTGTCTCCCAATTTCTTCAACAATAAAAGCTTTATCTCAAATTTAATTAAGAAAAAAAATCTTATTTATATATAGTAACTAGTAAAATCTTTTCTCAATATATGAGTTCATATTCATATATATATAAGGTACATTTTCTTCTGCACTATTGAAAATTGACAGTAATTGCACTTATATCATTATGCACCAAACTTGATTGTTGGAATTACTGTGACAAATACCACACTAATATTAATAGAACCTCTCAAACATTCTTCCTATTTTACAATGATTCACAATAGATTCCACCATAACCAATATTCAAATCACAATAAAATAAAAGGGTTGGAATCTTCAATATTTAAATCAATAATAAAACACTTGGGTTCATAATTATATCAATTTCTTAATATTTTTCTCTTAGAAAAATTAAATTAACAAGACTTTATATATTGGGTGCTTATGTGGTCATCATGAGCATTCCTTCTCTCTCATTGAGCTTCCTCCACAAAAATAACACTCATATATACACACACATAGCAGAAAACATTCCAATTTGTGTCTTAGCCCTTCAATTTCATTCATAAAGTTAACAGCTTTATGAATACAATGGAATTTGAATCCATTGATTTCCTCACAAATTACTCTTACTTTTCATCTGAAACCTTTTTCGAACAAAGCCATGAATTTGCTGAATGCAGCCAGGCAAATTCTTGCTCTTCTCTTTCAGAAAACTCCTCTCAAAATTCCCTCCAAGATGGAAGCTTTTTGGGATATGGTGATCAAAATTTGCTTCAAATGGAGATTTTAGAAGAAGCATTGGATCAACTTGATCCAATCATTTACAACCCTGAAGATTTCCTCACAACCACCATGGATCATCAAAACATTGCAGAAATGAACAACTCAAGACCAGTAGTAGAAGAAGAAGAAGAAGAAGAAGAAAAATCCAATAATATTTTCAAGGGAATTCAAGCAGAGCTAATGGAAGAAGAAAGCTTAACAGATCTGTTGCTAGCAGCAGCTGAAGCTGTTGAAGCACAAAACCGACCCCTTGTTTCAAATTTGATTGACAAGCTCAAGAATTTGCTTTTATGTGATATGGATCCATCATCATTCAATCAATTGGCTTGGTTTTTCACTCAAGGTCTGCATTTGAAGACTGTTGATTATAATATTATTGCAGCTGATCATGAAATGGCAGATCAAGATCAAACAAAGAACAATAACTGCATGTCAGCCTTTCAGATGCTGCAGCAGCTTTCTCCTTACATAAAGTTTGCTCATTTCACTGCCAACCAAGCAATTCTTGAAGCATCAGAAGGAGAAAAAATGATTCATGTTATGGACTTTGACATCATGGAAGGTCTTCAATGGCCACCATTGATGGCTGATCTTGCAGCTAAGAAAGAAGTTTGCTTGTTGAGGCTAACAGCCATTGTACAGGACAATGAAAATGATCAGAGAAAGATTGAACAAACAGGGAGAAGGCTGAGTGAATTTGCCAAATCAATCAATTTCCCTTTCATATTTGATCATATGGGAATTGAAAAAGAAGAGAACTTTGAGCAAATTCAAGTGTTGGGTCAGACAGTAATTGCCAATTGTAGTAGTGGAATTTTGCACCACATTTTAAGCCATAGAAACTTATCAAAGCTTGAAACTTTCTTAAGTGGGATTGCAAAACTGTCCCCTAAATGTGTGGTTTTAGTTGAAGAAGAGCTTTTTAAGGTCTCTAGGGCTCAATCCATGTCCTTTGTGGAGTTTTTCTTTGAGGCCTTCCACCATTTCTCTGCTCTTTCTGACTCACTTGTGAGATGCTTTTCTGGGGTCTATGAAAATGGGTTCAAACAGGTGATGGAAGAGTTTTTGGGGACAAGAATTTTGGAGTCAGTCAGCCAATTCCCTTGTGATAAAAATATGAGGAACTTGTGGAAAAATTCCTTTGATCACTTGCAAGGCTACAAGAAAATTCCTTTCAGTTCTTTCAATTGCTCTCAAGCGAAGTATTTGATTAGTCTGTTTAGAGGAGATTTTTGGGTGCAGCATGAGAAGTGCAGCCTAAGTTTGTGTTGGAAGTCAAGGCCTTTGTGTACAGCTACAATTTGGGTTCCAAGAGTAAAAAGTGAAGCAAAGATATGAACAGCAAATATAATCATTTGATTCTTTCTTTCAATATTATTGTAGGTCTATATAATATATAAAAAAAAAATTATATTGCTAGCTTAATACTCTCAAATGAAATTGTTTAGCGCTTTATCATTTTCATTTTTTTTAGTTCAACAACTAGTGAAAATTGGGAGGACTTCTTGGTTAAAGATATATGCATTAACACCTTGATCTATAGGTTCAAGTTGGCATTTTTTCGTTTTTCTTAACCCAAACTTTTTAAACTCCAATTGAACCATTCATAATTTTAGAGAGAATAGTGGGGGTAATGATTAATTAAACCAAGTGCCATAATAATAATATAAGTAACACCCTTTAAAAGTCCTATTTTTCTCTCACATATTTTAGTGGAAGAAGAAATTATGTGACATCAAAATTTAGACCAATTCAATATTCAATTAATCTAAATGAAAAAGGTCAAAGTGAGCATAACTCGATAATTAGCATGTACTCTCAACCAAGAAGTCATAGGTTCGAATCATCTCAACAAAAATGTTGTTGAACTCAAAAAAAAAAAAAAAAAAAAAATCTAAATGAAAAAGAATAAAAAAAAAATGTAGTTTATTAATTATTAATATTGCAAAAACATTACTATATTCAATACGTACTCCAATAGACATTGTTCTTCAATCACTTCAGTTGCCGTCTAAAACAGAAGAATTTTCGATAATGAACAAACAAAATGGAACTTTTTTTCTTGGGCATGGACCCAACACAATTACCTTATTTTATTACAATTTTAAGACAAAAACATGATGATGTAAATAAACTGTTTCGCTTGGAGCAAAATATGAGGGACATTAGACAAATGACAATTTTAACTTTGTTATTTGTTGGGCATATGTTTCTAGGATTCTTCGCTTGTTGATGTCAAAGTTTTGGTGTTTAATTTTTTTGCCTTAAATTATCTATGCTCATGAATGATAACAATTGCTGGTCTTTGGTTGACTTGAGTTAGTGTTGAAAGCAGAGAAGCTTTCAATTTTGATTGGTGATGTTTTATTATTATTGGTTTTAACTGCCGTTCTTGTTTTGATATGTCACCGTCATAACATGTTATAATATTAATATCGAGTCATTTCTCAATGAAATAGTTTTTTAATTTTGTACTTCACTTCATCATCTTTTTCCATGTCAGTATATACTATATATAGATTTTTTCACGTCTTCTTACTATGCTATATACTTTTAATCTTATCTTATAATTTCAAGATGGATCACATTTAGAGTCTTATTTGGTGACGGTTAGTTTTAATTTTCTATTTTTATAAATAACACTCAACGTTTTTTATTTTTCTCACATAACTCATTTGTAACGTCTCGCATGTCTCTTTTTTTAGTGTTTTTTTCTAACATGTCTCTCTAATTTATCATGTCCTTACACTGTAAAAAAGTTTTCTTTTGAATATTCACTCTCTTATCTCTTTATCTACTTAGTAATTTAGAAGTATGATATGTATTTGCTCTATGTTTAAAAACGTGTACAATCTTTTATTCTTCATTCTCATTTTCACAAGTGTCTCCTCATCAAGCACAATGATTAAAGACATTCTGCACTTTTTTCCACCATACTTTGTTTTGATCCATTACTAAATTTTCGTGAAGTTTTTTTTTTTTTGGTGTGTGTGGAGTTTGTGGAAATGGAGATTCGAATGGTTGACCTTTTGGTCAAGATTTATAATGTTTTAATCAGTTAAGTTATACTCTTGTTAGAAAAAGAAAATGTAAAATTGATATCTTATTAAATTTTTCACTTAAGATCTTGAGGATTTGTCTACACATTTCTGAACATATTCACGAATTTCAAACTCCTTTTGCTCTTCGATGATAGCAGTGTAGGGGCTATTTAGAATGTCTTTCTAGTTTAAACACTTTTGAAAAATAATTTTCAATAAAATTATTATTATATCTTACATTTTTTTCAGAAATATTTTTAAATAACAAATTTGATTGGTTACACCATATTTAAAAATGATTCTATTGATTATAAATTTGTTTTTTAATTTTATTACATATTTTGAGAATTTTCAGTTAATCACACAAATCATTTTTTAATAATTCATCTATCAAGTGTTTATTAAAAAAAAAATTAATTAATCCAATTTTTTTAAAGCACTTTTTATTTGTTATTTTAAAAAAAATTAATTATTAGTTTTTTAACAATTTTTATCACCTAAAATCACTCAATAAGTTATACTAAGCACATTTTAAATTATTAATTTTTTCAAAAGTGCTTATAAAAAAATCAATTTTGTTCCAAACACACAATTAATCTTCACCATACGTAAATTGCCTGCAAAACTTCTTTTTTTTCCAGATAAGTTGTTGGTAGTACTACATCCATTTTTAATTTTTTCTTTGAAAGAGACATCCAACGGCAGAAAATTGATGCCATTTATCAGTGTATACAATAATTAATAAGAGAAACACAAATGACAAAGCCCCATTCTTCACTCTATGTCCATATTGAACCATCATCCTTTCCCCAACTATTCATCTTACAAATAATAATAATAAGCTTTTTTGTGCATATTACTCCTACATTTTTTATTTTGGTTTATCACTCTTCCATTTACTTTGGGAGATCCTCGTTGAAAATAGACAAAGAGAGGTAAAGTTGATATTTTAACAAGACTTTTTAAACGGAAGGACATGACAAAAATCAATTGATTTTTTATATAAATGTATAACTTGTACTTGTACAACATTTAATCATACAAAGCTTCTGAGTTTGAGTTCCAAAAAATAAAACTAAATCAAGCAAATGAAGAAGGGTAGAAGAAAATTAGTAAAAGTTACTGAAACTATGAATAAATTGAATTCAATAAGAGGGTAAGGGTAAAACCTTTCTCTAAAAATTCTATTGCTATTTATTGGATAAATTACTAATAAAATGTCTTCTTCTTTCTTTTCCTTTGAAAGATAATACTATTCTGCATTATCACCTTCCACCGTTTGAGCTTGGCTTCCCTGTTTCCAATGAAGTGAACATGAAGTTCCCAGAAAAGATTGCTTCTTTGTCTGTCAGTTCCAATGCAGAATTTGTCAGTCAGAAATTGCATGAAACTTGCAGGTTAAGAATTTACCAGATTCATGTATAAAATATTAAACCCACCACACTTCAAAATACTAGAATTTCCAGAGCTAGTGATGTGATGTAATATAATTAGTAACTATTTTGTAATTTTTAATTGTTTTAGTTAGTAGTTTACCTAGTTAGTTGGTTGTAGATTAACCCATTAGTCCCCTTTAAATAGAGAGTTGATCTTTTGTTATTAGCTTACTTTTTTATTCATAATCAACATCCCTTTAAGGATTCTTGGAGATTTTCTCCTTTGATACTTGGTTTCATCATGATGTATTGAGATTCAACAATAGAAAATGAGGTACAGAAGATGGTGAAACAATAAGAACTAGTCCCTCTGTATCGGGATATGGCTAAGGGCTATGAACAAAGATTATGTAGATCGATTAGACTACATTCGAAGTTGAACAAATTTACCCAAAATTTTTTTCTTCTTTTAAGCACGAACATGGAAGGCAATCCAAAAGCAAAATACCATGTAAATTGGCCCAGAGGGAGAAGAGAATGTAGAGCATTTATTTTTCCAGTGTCCTTTTGCCTTGAGAAGTTGGGGTCAGATTTTAAAGGCTTTTGGCTTGTCTGTGTCTGTGTATGCCAGAGTCGATTGTGGAGTGGCTCTCTGAAGCCCTAAATGGGTGGAGTCTCAGAGGAAAAGCAAGGGTTTTGTGGAGATGTGCAGCTCGGGCTTTGGTTTGGGAAATTTGGAAGGAAAGAAACCGGAAGGTCTTGGAAGATAAGTCCTATACTTTTGAGTTATTTTATAATACCATACAAATTACTTCTTCTTTATAGAGTCTAAAAAACAAGAATTTCTTTTATAATTATAGCCTAGCCTTAATTCTCCAAAGATTCTCCAAAGATTGGGAGGAAGTGCTTCATTAGATGGTCTTTGGGGGTATCTCACCCGTCTCTAGGTTGTTCTTATCTTTTTGTTGGTTTAATATATCACTGTTTCTTAAAAAAAATTAAAAAAATAGTAATAATAATAAAATAATTTAAATAAATAATAAAAAAAACCTAGAGTGGAAGTACAGGGTATGAAACATCTGTGCTTTTCAATATTCATTCATCCACGAAGGGGCAAACAGATTCTCTCAAGCTAAAGCTATAAAAAGTTGGTTAGGCTATCTTTGCGTTCCTTATAGGAAGAGTTTATCTATGAAATAAGCCATCTTTCCGTGGCAAAACAAAGGATCATATTCATCAAAACCATTGAGCAGCTACAGAATATATATGTGCGAGTGCACGTGTGTGTACAGAATAAAATTACAATCTACCTGTCAAGGACAAGCAACTAACTTCACGACGAGTATACTTAGCCATTGCCTGCATTTACATTAAAAATTAAAAAATAATAATAATGAATTCAAGCCATTTATGTCTAGCAATCATTCATCTGTCGATGGTAAACAATATGATGAATCAGTTATAAACAGATAATGGCTTTGACTCCAAATATACACTTTTGGGATGGGGATAATCTCAAACGTTGATGTTCCCTTAGAATCAAGGTCACATCATGCAGAATTAATCATGGTGGCCAGAAAACTTACCTGCACTGCTCGTAATGCAGCAGCATCATCATTTGGCATTGATGATCCATCGTCAGAATATATATTCCTGTAAAATACGACAATCAAATACTGGAAAGAAGGGTACAAAGGATAATTGTCAACATGAAAATAAGTAAAAATAATTTATTCAAAGAAGATGCAAAATCATTGTACTTATTTTCAGTTTAGGGGGCATTTGGATTGAGTATTGTACACTTTTAAGAAGTTTTCTCGATGGGTAAATTCTCCTCCGCTTCCAAACTCTGATGGTGAGAGGGTGGTGAATGCTCATTCCTTTGCGGGTGGTGCGGTGAAGTGTTCTGCCATGAAACCTTGATAGAGAATGAAAAGATGCCTGCTTTTGACGTAGGGGAACCTCTTGTAGCAAACCGGCCGTTTCTAGGCCTTTCTATTTGGGTGGTTGTCGACCAGGAAGTGGTTGTGTCTGACTAGAGCAAAGTTATTGTTTTCATAAGGCTATTAAATCTTCTTCTATACCTGGCTAGACATCACCAGATATATGAGGAAGAGCAAGAGGAGTCTTTCTCTCTTTTAATCATATCCAAGATACTTCTTACTCCTCAAACTCATATGCATGAGTGATAGATTTGTCCCTTTTAAACTGACCATAGGACTTAACCCCTTCATTGTAATTTGTGGCGCACAGTAACTTCCTTCAGAATGGAACCTTGGTTTTAGGCAACCTTCTCAATCATAGCTTATTAGATTTTTTCTTTTTCTTTTAGTTTTCCTCTAATTATTAGTTACTGACTAGTGTCACTATCTCACTGATTATTAGATTTTTTATCCTTTTTTCTATTATTCATTAGTTTCTTTTTAAAGAGACTAAGCTCCTTTTTTCCAAATGTTATCTTGGGTTTTTTTAATTCTTTCTCAAAAAGTTCCACGCTTCTCTAATTGAAAAAGTAATTTGGTTTTAAATTTTTATCCTTTTTTTCCTGCCTTTATTTTTTCTATAATTTTTGCTATTAATTTAAAAAAGAACGCTCCAAACCTCCTAACTCCAACAAAAAATTTACATGTGCCCTAATTTTTTCTTCATACAGATGGTTGGAAATGTTGGAAAAAACAACTAAAGAGGCTAGGAAAGATCCAGCATGGAAGTACGGTACTAAAGTGCAAGAAGGCTATGGTGTGTCTCACTTGATCGCATGCTCGTCCAGTGTTTCCACGTTGCAGTGTGTTGTCTTGTCAGATCAATTACACTATTCTATTAGGTGTGGCAGTAGCTGCTGAGAAGGCACGCAGTAGAAGATTTAGGATGAGCCTAGGTCATCCTAGGTCATCAGGTGATACTATGGGATTTAAGATGGTAAGAGGTGGAAAATGAAGAAGATAGATGTTTGCGGCAAAAGGAATGGAGCATTGAACCCACCATTTGTGAGCTTTAATGATAGAAGAATATTCGATAGTAAGAGGTTTCAAGCAACTCAACGTTTCAAGTGAGAGGTTTCTCGCAACTCAACGTTTCAGGTGAGAGGTTTGAGGCTACGGAATCAAGAGGTTTGAGGCGACACAATGTTTCAAGTGAGGGAAGCAAGGGAAAACATCCGGACAACTACCTAAAACTTTAAAACATTTCGCATCAAAAAACTAGAACTCTAAAATTGCATTAAAAAGATGATATTGCATAAAATTTCAAAGGTTACAACTATGAAAATGTGAAAAAAGCCTTACTTCCATATTACGTTCTGCAGCTCATCTTGTCCAGCTTCTGGAAGCATGGCAGAATCGTAAGCAACAATATTTCCATAAAAGATTTTTTCTAAATCTTTCATCCAACGAGTCAAAAGCAAATTGACCTGCCAGTGAAAAATAAAGTAACATACATCCTCATATGTAAAGCCTATTTAATGGTAGCATGTATTTATGTGATATACGTACGTCACTGACATAATCAGTCTGCAATGCAAATTTATGATATCAAGGTTCCATTCCTACAGATCTCAATGTTGTTTTACAAACAATCTCAATTCATATAAGGTATCAAGAAAAATAAACATCTCAGTTTTTATTGCCTAAGAAGGAAAATCTTAAGATCAAACTAGACATGATCTGAACAAGTGCCATCATCTTGGGAAGAAAATAATTGATAGGAACAGGAAAACCAAACATAACGAATAACATTGAAGAGATAAAAATAATAATGGAAATACAAGCAGAAAAATTAGAACTTAGCTACATCAAGGAACATCACTCCCTAGTTTCCTCATTAAAATCCTCTTCATCTCTCCACTATCCTCTCCATCCATTCTAACAAAATCCACAGCTTAACTGACAAATTTAAAAGCTAGTTGCATGTCAACGGAGCTGGTCCTTGAGGGCTTGATGGAATGGTGAATTATCAAAAAAATAAAAAATAAAAAATAAAAACCAAAACAGAAAGAGCCTACGGATATTAACCATTGTCATTCATATCTCTCAATACTCAATATTTCTATACCTATTACTGAGCACTGACCAATGGTGACCATGGTTCTTTATGGTCCTATACCTAGTCCAACCTCTTGATCTGCTAATCTCCTCATCTTTCTTTTTCACTCACCTCCACTTCTAACTAAACCTCTTCTTCTCCAAATCAGCAATTACAAAATGAGCACCAATGAAAATGAGTTTCAACAGCTTCCTTTGTTGTTGGGTCATACCCATTACCACATTCCACATCAGCTATTACAAAATGAGCACCAATGTCTCATTACAGTTTCCGCTCATTCAACGGCAAGCTGTTTCCAATATTCTCAGCATGAGGATGTCTTATAGAGTTATTTTGAAGGTGTTTTCAAAACAATCTTGTTTTTTAGAACATGAGTAAATGGAAATTTGTTTGGATAATCATTTCTTAAAAGATATTTTAAGTTGTTTTTATTAAGGTTGTTCGTTCGAACGACTAATATTGTCCTTCCTTTGAAGATCTCCAACTTGTGAATAATGATTTCAAGTATACAATACTCATCCTTATAAGACCACCCAATCACAATACTTAAATAATAATAATAATAATAATAGCAGAAAACAGGAACCTATTTTTAATACAACTCTCAGACATGCCTGCCTTCTTCCTCATCTTCTTGATGTTTTAACCCTCAGAACAGTTTATGCCAACCAACTTATTACCTAGGAACTCGAATGAGTCCATTTATAGATCCACTACTTTGGAATTTCTCCAGCAGCTATTGGTATCGACCACCCTTCCAGTGGCCCCACTCTATACAAATCCAGTCATGTTTTGCCCAACCACCAGCTGAAACTTCCCCCACAATACTCTATTGCCCAAGCACCTGCATCCAATGCTGGCCAAATCCTCTACTCCCATGAGTTCCTGCAAAACTATGGAGAATCCTACAGTTTCAAATGTTGGTCCTTTGTGAAATTCCAACCATGAATGATGAAGTCATTTATATACATCAATGGTGGCAGGACCTCATGCTTCTTCATATGCTGGTTGCGTTCTTTCTTTGTAATCTATGGGAGAGGATTTATCTTCAATTCAAGTCCCTCCACTATTATAAGCATGCCCCAGACTGTCTTCTCTATGATAGATGGGTATAAACCATGACCATATTAATTCCACGCCATCATTTTCTCTTAGCAGCATCAAGCTTCACCTCTAACACATCGACAAGCTTCAATGTTCATTCTGGCCATTTTCCCAAATTGATACTATAATACCATTTCAATCGGAACCATATAACCAATTACATGGAATAAGTAGTATAGTGAGGCTAATGGAAAGACAAGCAAAAAACTAATTATAAGGAACTCATATTCTTTAGGGACCTGGTGGCTCTCATATGAGGTAAGATCCTCATAAAAATTTCCCCTCCCCTCTTCATTTTTCCCTCCCCTTTATTTATAACAAAATTCACAACAAACAAAATTTACCCCACAGCCTAACAAACCTACCAGCGACCTAGCACCAGAAGTAACAAACTAACTCATTGTACAGCTACTTGGGTATCTAACAGGAAAATGTTAAGACACTGAAATTGTGGGATAAGCAATGCCTTACTCCTCATTATACAATATTTCTTGCCTCCAATACATGAGTACAATTTATTTAACAATTACTATCTTAATCTTTTAAGATGATGATCTTTTTAACTTTTGATTATGAACATCTTAGAAAAACTTAGATTAATGAATTACAAGGGTGCATGCCATACACATATAGACATAATATATCCAATAGAAGCATTGAAATTTTAATGAATTTAAACGTCAAGGAAAATCATGGATTAAAATGTAAGTGTTGGTTACAAACCCCAGCTTTAGACACTCTTAGCTCCACATCATGATTGTAAATTTCATACACGTATTGCCCACGTTCAACACCTTCCTTTCCTTCTTCTTTCAAGCGTCGCAGGCAAAGCCACATGTGAAGGACAAGCAGAGAAAATGTTGTTTTAAATGCTTTCTCCAAATTGAACACTGCACATTGAGAAGAACAAGAATACCACACAAATTTCAAGCTATTGTTGCTAGCTGTGAACAGACAAATAGTCACAAGTATGATAATAATTTTAATTTAGGCATACAATAAAATAATACAGTAACTAATTGTAGCTCCATTTTGATTTGACATAGAAAAGAGTTTAGATCTTATTTAGGGTCCTATATAAGAAAAAATAATTCAGAGCTAGGCACCCAGCTTGGGATACTATTTCTAGGAAGAAAGCTTCTTCATAGCACTAATACTCAAAATATGCTCTATGTAACCATCTAAATAAGGTAAATCGTTAGATGAATAACAAACATATGGAAAACATTTCTGATTAGTGTGGGTCAACACCCAGCTATTAAATGCAGAAGATTTGAATACTTCACCTATTTAAGACTTGGCTCAAGCTAGTGAATGGATGTTTTCCATTCCTAGTATGGTAAGATTGTCCTGGAAAATTGAGGCACTTAGTCCTTTGGTTAGGGTATAACATATTAGTTAATTGATTGCAAGTAGACATGAAGAGTCCATAAATTAATCCATTGTCCAGTTTCTCCCTTATGAGTCTTCAACCGCTACTTGTTTAGTGTGGTCATGATCCAATGGATTGCATGATATTGACAGTTAGCTTCTTGTCATTGTATAATTAACAGTGCATTCCTTTTGAATCCTGCGGTCTTGTACTAATTCTTTACCATAATCGATTGCACATTCCCAAGTAAATCATGAATAAGATAATATTTGTTCACAAGCCTCCTCACTGAGGGAGGGGTAGGAGCATAGAGCTAAGGGAGGGAGAAAGAATTACCATCATATATGGCAGGTTTGTCAACTTGCGAAACAATTCGTCGGTATATTACATTTGCCGCTCGAATATGCTTGCTTTGTTTACTATAAAACAACATCATCCTGAGAAAAAGACGCTTAATGCCCTCATACTGTGGTTCATCCATTCTCAATGGTGAATCCTTGGCCAAGGCTAGAGAATAAGGCTTGGACAAAAACAATTTATCCAAATGCACCTGTTTAAAATCAATTGTTTCATTTTCAGTCGCAGGTTAACCAAGCTGTATCAACTAGCCATGCAAGTTAAGCATATGAATCCGTGCAAAACTCCATTTCAGAATAAGATACTTGAAGAAAACTAATATTAATTTCATACGTGAAGAAACTACAACCAAATTGCTGACAAGGAGCTTCAGCCTGCTATGCAGGTTCAACAAATACAGGGACTCGAGTGTAATGGATAGCCTTTGAAGGAGGGGGATAGAATATATTAGCTTCGAAAAAACAAGCAAACCATTAGAATCATGTAAACGGGATTTACAAATAAATGAATATATACCTCTTACAGATGCATTGTTCTCTAACCAACAGAAAAATAAAGTATAAAGATTATAGGATCCTGGGAGTTGAACAAAGAACGATCAAGTTGAAGTCTGCACTTCAAACCACCAGAAATTGTCATCGTTCACAGAAGAATAAAAAGCTTGGTTTGCCAAAACTATCAAGGAAAAAGAACACTGATTTCATGGTGAAAATAAAAGGAAAACAACTACTTTTTCAACCAACAAAACTAGCTTATATTGCCCGAATAATGATTAAATCGTCATCCAATCCAGAAACTAATAGTAACCCACAAATTCAATCAAGGAAAAACGAAACATTAGAACTCTCTCACGGAGCTTAAAATTAGTGACAGAAATACACACCACATGCCCGCCTGATACACCCTTTTCCGAATGCCCGATATTGGGTGCAACAGCGGCTGCAACTTTGGCGAAACTTCGATGACGACAAACATGGAGATCTGTACTAAATTTCAAGCTGCTTTCCACTCCAATCCTCGATAGATGGCGGGTGACTCTGCTCCACTTCGCCAACATTGCTGCAGCTACAGCTCCTCGGGGTTTTGGGTTCGGAAAATTGGGCTTAATATCATAATTTTAAAATAGCTAAATTATTATTTAAAAAATTTAATAAAAAAAAATTTTAAAAAAAACCCTAAATTTTACCATTTGTTCCAAAAAATACCTATTCTTTCAAAAGTTCCAACATCACCCTTGACTTTTCATATGCGTTTCAAAAATGTCAAAGTATAAGTCCAACATAAAAAATACTTTATTCTTTCAAAAGTTCCAACATCACCTTCGACCTTTCATATACGTTTTAAAAATGTCAAAGTATAAGTCCATCAAAATGTTGGACGAAAAACCAAGAGTAATATTGTTACCTTTGAAGGAATACAAGTGTTTTTTAAACAAATGGTGGTTCAAGAGTTTTTTTTTTTAACCTGTACATTCATTTTTATTTTAGGTTAAACTTTTTTTTAAAACAAAGACATATATTTAAATTATAATAAAGCCTTGTTGGCTTAAAAAAAAAATGTTGCCCAACATGGGACTCAAAATCCAGTAGCCTTATAAGCTAATCTGAAAAGTTATCGAGCCATAAAGCATATTGGTTACGAACATCAACCTAGCTAGTTCATTAGTCATACTATTGTGCTACCTACGAATAAGAGTAAAAAGAAATATGTTGAAATACTTCCTTTAACATCATGATATATATAATTTCAGCATGTGCCTCCTCAAATACCTCATCCAATGCATTAACCACGTTAATGCAAGTTAGTGAATCAAAATACATTAAAATCTTAAAAATATCCATTCGTTGGACGAGGTGAAGACTAGGGGTGTGCAAAAATCGAGCCAAACCGACAAATTGAGTCGAACCAACTAGTTCGATTCAATTTTTATAAAATTTTCAGTTCTATCGATTTAATCATTTAAAAAATTGAGCTCTTTGGTTCGGTCCACAGTTTTGTGCTTAAAAAAACCAAAAAATCTTAACCGAACCACACTATTAAACAACTTTTTTTTTTTTTATCAATGTCATTGTATGGCCTATTTCATCACTTAAGCCCATAACTCAAAAGCTCAAAGCTTCCTAACCCTAGTTCTCTTTTTTCTTTCTCTTTTTGTTTTTTCTACTGACAAACACTCCTCTCCCTCCATCCCTCTCTCTCTTCCCTTCCTCCCTCTTTCTTTCTTCTTCCTCGAAGTTCTCGTCCATCGCCCCTCATCTCTCACCACCAATTACCGACGCCGCTCCTCACTTGTCACAACCACCTATCGCAGTCTTCGCTTGTTTCTTCATCCACCGAAAATATATGGACGACGCCTCCACCCTTCTCCACCATCCCTCACCCCATATCTCTCTCTATGCCTCTCGTCTTTCTCTCTTAATTAAAAAAGTAAGGACCTATTATTCAGCATAAAATATGTCTTAAGATATATGTTTCACAAGCTTTAGTGCAAGTGAGAGATTGTTAGAATTTATGCCATAAAACCTTGTAATTAATGATGTATATTATTTAATAATTATTTGACTATTTTTATTTACAATTTATATTATCCATTACACAAAAATCCAAGGTTATTATTGTAATTTTGAACAGTATGTGGTTGACATATGGGAGAACCATATTCAATAAATTACCTAAAAAGTATATAGTATATGAATAAGGTTGTGTGTCTTATCATAGTAATACTATTGATACGACCCACTTTGTATTAGTTACAAATGATTTGATCTAAATTGTTCATGTGTGACACATGTGAGTTGAGATATTGTATACAATGAGTTTGTATAAGACTGAACCACAAAATATATAATCTCTCTTTGTAAATTCATGAATCGAGAAAATTAATATTTCAACAGGATGATCGTACGTGACTTGATCTTAACCCTGAGTGAGTTATGAACTCCTGCTTGCAAGGGCTTCTCATTTGATTTGAGTAAGAGTGACATTTGTAGCCGATTTAATAAACTTACCATTTTGGAGACTTTACCAAATAGGGAGCTGAGAACATAAGTTTCACAATATAGATTTCACTCATTCCCATATAGGATAAGTAAATGAGTGGTTCCCTTAAGTGCTAATTTAAGGACTTAAACAATGGGCCAAACTCTCTCACTGCCTCAAGAGGGACTTAGTTTATGAATAGATTATAAATGTTCATTAGATGATCAATGTATACGATGTAATTACATGGGTAAAACATACTTTTGACCTAATTGTAATTACGATCAACTCGTGAAAGATTGATTTGTATGAAATAGCCATGGACACAACTTGTACTATAGTGCAACTCTATGTCTATACTGGAGTGACCTAGAGTCAATGAATGGAAATTTATTAATTAAAAAGTTTAATTAATTTGTATCATTGAAGCTAGTATGTAGGTACATAAGATCATTTTGCTAGTTCATAGTAACACTAAAATGATCATCTCATGTTAAATAAAAATTTGAAATGTTCAGATTAATGTTTAATATATTTGATATATTAAATTTACGAGAGAATAATACATTATTAGATAAATTGTATATTAAATTTGAATAAGATTCAAATGAATAATAAATGTTATAAGAGATTTTAAAATATTTGAATTAATTCAAATATATTAGATATTATAATTTGATTTGGGCATATACCCTACATATACCCTACAAAAGTATAGTTCAACTGGTGGTTAAGGCATATACCTTTGACTAAGAGGTCAAAAGTTTGAATTTTTATTCCTTGTATGTTGTCGAATTCAAAAGAAAAAAAGAAAAAAGATTTGGGCAAATATCATATCATAATTTTTTATAGATTAAATTATCAAAAATACCCATGAACTATGAGGTTGGTTTCAATTATACCTCTGAACTTTGGAAAGTTTCATTTTAACCTTTGAAATTTGAAATTTGTTTCAAAATAACTTTTGAAGGTTTTTTCCGTTAAATTTATGGACGAAAAATGATGTATTTGCATATGTTTTGATTTTTTTTTCAACATATATGTTCAAATATGTTCACATAAGCAACAATATAAATGCAAAAACATAATTTTTCATAGTTTAGGGGTATAATTGAAACTAACCCCATAGTTCATGGGTATTTTTGATAATTTAATCTTTTTTATATAAATAAGATCTTTGGCAAGTATTTTCTCATAAAATTAAAATTTAAAATCTGGATATGATGGAAATATAAAAATATTTTTAGAATTTATATTATTGGAATCGCATAGTCTAGAAGCATAAAACAAATAAAAATTTACTGCCAAACAAGCCCTAAATTTTGAAGAATAAAAGCAGAAATAAAATATTTTGGCGGGAAGGCCATCTCTTTCACTCACAAACTCACAAGCTCCAAGAGGAATCCTCAAGTCCTCTGCAACTTTGAAGCGGCTAAACGATACAATCGCCGACGTACATCGGAACTCCGGTCACCGGAATGACCCGAGACGGCGTACAATTTGAAGCGGCGAAACGATCCTATCGGAATGCTAAGGCCGAGGGGAACCGGCACGAGGAGGCTAGATGGGCTAATGTAATCGGCAATATCTTGAAGAACAGAGGAGAGTACGTGAAAGCTCTCAAGTGGTTTCGGATTGATTACGATGTGTCGGTTAAGTACTTACCTCAGAAGCATATGCTGGCAACGTGCCAGTCTCTGGGCGAGGTCTATCTCAGGCTTGAACACTTCAAAGACGCTCTAATTTATCAGGTGAGACTTTGATTGGGGATCTGTATATGTGCTGAGGAATGTAGGGAGTCGAAAATTAGGTTTGGTCTGAAAAAAGTACGTGTAAAATGGAATTATGATGGGAACATGTGAACTCTTTTGTTGAAAGGACTTCAGATTCGTTCTCCTTTTATGTTGTTATTGATGTGCCAGAGCTGTTACTAGAATGTTTATTCTCTGGGGCACTATAAGAAGCGGGAAAAAGGCAACATTTTTGTAATTCTCGATGCCAAATAGATAATATGCAAAGAAAGTTGTTGGATGTGGATATGATTTACTAGTTTTATTTTTCTAGCGGGCATTTCTTCCTCACAGGCTTGAAAGGGGCAGTTTAAGAAGGTCAAATTGACTGAATTGTTTGGATTCTGTAAAAACGTACAGGGAAAAGACTTTGAAATTAACAACAATAATATAGTTCGGTTTGTTTCTTGTTCAAAAAAAGAAGAGTAAAGAAAAAAAGATATAGTTTGGTTTTCGTCTCCAGCTTTAGAGTTCTTGAAAGTTTCATCTCCTAGTATTCTGGTAGCTGCACTTGGCTCTGCTGGACTTAGAAGTCCTGTCAAATAATTTGTAAACCGATAGTTCTTTTATTTTCCAGTGTTTTGTGAGTAAAGCATTTTGAATTCAAAGCATTGCCAGTCCCTTACGTCTCCTCTACTCTGAATTTCTTCTTCTTATTTTATATTCTCATCGAATATAAACCAAATTAAGTGCTGTTTTAATCTCAATAATGTATCATGTTGGCATGGAGAAATTTGTGTTTAACAATTTATTTTCGAGATTTTTATTGTTTATTACGGTTCTTCCATATTTAATTGCAGAAGAAACATTTAGAGCTAGCCAAACAAGCTAATGACCTTATCGAACAGCAAAGAGCCAACACTCAACTTGGTCGTACTTACCATGAACTACTTATGAAATCTGATGATGACCATTTTTCAGTTCGAAATGCCAAAAAGTATTTCAAGGCTGCCATGGAACTCGCAAAGTTTCTGAAAGATCACCCACCAAAAAGTGGATGTTCTTTCCTCAAGGAATATATCGATGCTCATAATAATTTGGGAATGCTTGAAATGGATCTTGATAATTTGGAGGAGGCCAAAAAGATTTTAACAAAAGGACTAGAGATTTGTGAGGAAGAAGAGGTGAATCAGGATGATGATGGTCGTAGCAGGCTCCATCACAACCTTGGAAGTGTTTACATGGAACTAAGAATGTGGGATCAAGCTAAGAAGCATGTCGAGAAGGACATTATAATCTGTAAGAACATTGGGCATTGCCAAGGAGAGGCTAAAGGATACATTAACCTTGGTGAATTGCACTATAGGGTTCAAAAATATGATGAAGCAATTCATTGCTATCGGAAGGCTCTTCATTTAGCAAAATCAATGGAAGATGAGGACGCTTTGGCAAGGCAAATTGATCAGAATATCAATACTGTTAAAGAAGCTATGCAAGTGACGGTTGAACTAAGAAAAGAAGAGCAGAATCTTAAGAAGCTAATGAGAGAAATGGCCACTGCTAGAGGCACACCTCGTGAGCGCAAATATCTACTGCAGCAAAATGCTTCTCTTGATTTCTTAATTGAAAAATCAAATATGATTTTTGCTTGGATACAGGTGAAAGCAATAAATTTCCAATGTCATCTTATGTTGCACTAAACTTATCAGCGAGAAAGTAACTTTTTTTTTTGCAAAGCAAGTTTCTTTCAAATAAGGAGCGAAATTCTCAGAAGTTCCATGCTCATCAGGACATGCACTTTCTACTCATTATTTTGTCTGACTTGCAAAAGGTTTTTATGCTTTAGTTTGTAAATATTAGTGTGTATTTGCTACTTCTTCCAAATAAGGAATGCCATTCTCTCTTCTCTTAGAAGTTTCATATATATATTATTCTCGAGATTTTGCTGACTTAAAAAAGTTTCTGAACGTTAGCATGTACATTTTTGTGTGTTTTTCATTCTATTATGTAGAATATTACAAAATTTTCTACTCTCTCCAAAGGTAACACACATACCTTACAACACACCGTGTGGTTGTTTTTCATAGACCTAAACCAAACTAAAGTTACAAAATTTCTTTAGTTTGAATGCACTTCCTAACTTAGGTATTACATATGGCGGTGCTTATTCCATGATTGCACTTTAGAGTAGGTAGAAAGACAACTTCTAATTGGAGTGCTCTATCACACAAGTTCATTTTTGTAACTACAATAGCCCTTTGATCAATCTTAGTTGGAGTTGTTTCATGTAGTTTTTTCTATGAGAAACCTTAACGACCTAGGCCCAATATTCGGACTAGGATTTGACATCTAGATTTGGCACCTAGTGGTTCTGACATTTTCCTCCTTGCAATGGGATTACACCACTTAATGACTTGAGCTACTTACGAGAGTGAAAATTGTCTCTATGCACCAACACGGATCCTTTCAGCATGCTCTGTCCTCACTCATATGCTTCCTAGGCAAATTCCTCAAGAAACATAGGATTACTCCAAGTTAAACTTGCTTAACTTTGAAGTTCTCATGATTGGATAATCGAAAAGATTGGTGTACCTTGTTGGTATAACCATAAATTATTTCAAACCTTTCTTAACCATGTTTACATAGCCTCAAGATCCCTCTCATTTGGATGTGAGGTTGTTGCTCCATGGTGATCTTCAGGAGGAAGTTTATATGAAACAACCACTAGGGTTTGTTGCTCAGAGGGAGAATGATAAAGTTTGTCGCATTTGCAAATCTTTGTATGGGCTGAAACAAAGTCCACGAGCATGGTTTGGAAAATTTAGTCAAACACTTGAGCAGTTTGGAATGAAGAAAAGCTAGTAAGATCACTATGTCTTCTATCGACAAACTAAGAGTGGTATTATTCTACTTGCCCTATATGTTGATGACATTGTTATTACTGGAAATTATACATTAGGCATTTTATCTCTGAAAACTTTCTTTCAAAGTCAATTTCATACTAAAGACTTGGGAACATTAAAGTACTTCTTGGGTATTGAAGTAATGAGGAGCAAGAAGGGTATCTGTATGTCACAAAGGAAATATGTGCTTGGTTTGCTATCTGAGATGGAAAAATTGGGAGCCAAGCCATGTAGTACTCCAATGATGCCTAATTTGCAACTTACAAAAGATGGAGAACCATTTAAAGATCCTGAGAGATATAGAAAATTGGTTGGAAAGTTGAATTATCTTACAGTGACATGACCGGACATAGCTTATTTAGTAAACATTGTGAGTTAGTTTATGTCTTCACCTATAGTGGATCATTGGGCTGCTGTACAACAAATTTTGTGTTATTTGAAGATTGCACTTGGATGTGGGATCTTATATAAAGATCATGGTCATATGAATATTGAGTGTTTTTTAGACGTTGATTGGGCATGATCAAGAGAAGATAGAAGATCGATTTCTAGCTATTGTGTTTTTGTTGGAGGCAATTTGGTTTCATAGAAAAGTAAGAATTCTCTCATATTTTGTCTCACAATAACATGTTCATTCATGTATCCCTCCTCTATACGGGTGTCACATGCCCACTAGCTTTCATGTTGACTTATCCCCGAATCAAATCCTACTGAAAGAGGTTTCGATTTGAACCAAAGTGGAAGTTGGTGGGCATGTGACACCTGAATAGAGGAAGAGATCATGAATGAATCGACACCTCCTCCAAATGAGAGGGATCTTAAGGCTAAAAAAGCATGGTTAAGAAAGGTTTTAAAGAATTGATAGTTATTACTTATACTAACAAGGTGAACCTTCTTTTTCAGTGGCCCACTCATAGGAACTTCAAAGTTAAATGCTTAGCTTGGAGCAGTCCTATCTTGGGTGACCTTTTAGGAAATTTTCCTCAGAAGCATGTGAGTAAAGACAAAACATGCTAAAAGAAGTTGCGTTGATTTATAGAAATAGTCTTCACTCTCGTAAGCAGCGCAAGACGAGCAAGTGACACAATCGAGTTGTTGGGGATGTAGGGGAATGTCGAGACCATTACAGAAATGAAGCTTTCATTGAGAAGAATGAAAAATGTTTCATATAGTTTTTGCTGGTTGAGGTATTTTGTTCCTCAGTTTTTTTCTGCAATTATTTTTGCCTATGAAGCCTCTTTCTTTTCTTATAATTTTGTTTAAAAAAACATTCCTTTATATATGAGTTTTTCTTGCATGTTCTTTAGGAGGCTTCTTGTGCATATGAGTTTAGGTTGGGATTATATGCTATAGTTGTGGTATACAGATTTTCCTTTTTGTTATCATTGATGTTTATTAATACTTTTACTGTGTTTTAGCATCTTGAATTTGCAAAAAGGAAGAAAAGAGTAGCAAGTGAACTTTGCGACAAGGAAAAGCTGAGTGATTCTTATCTGGCTATTGGTGAATCATATCAAAAACTAAGAAAATTCACAAAATCCGTTAAATGGTATGTCAAGAGCTGGGAAGTATACAAGTCTATTGGTAATTTAGAGGTAATCTTGGTTCCATATGTTTTGTATGTAATATTTGTTTAGTTTTCTTTTTCTTTCTTTTTTTCTCCTTTTTTCTTCTTCTTCTATACAATTGCCGTTAAAATTAAACTACCCCTTCAAGATATTATTTGAAAGATTTTGAAGATGAACTTTATATATTCTTTACATGTGTCTAGATATATATACATACATCTTTGAAGTAAAAAATTGTTAACCGATGTCAGGACTTGGGTTCAGTGCTTTGAAATTTTTAATACGTGGTGATTGTGCTTTTCTGGTTTGTTGCCTGCTCTTACTGTTGTTTATATTGATTTTTAGGGACAAGCACTGGCCAAGATTAATATTGGTGATGTTTACGACTGTGATGGTAAGTGGGCAGAAGCACTAGATGCATTTGAGGAGAGTTACAGGTATACAACTGCATTCTTTATGATTTCCTGCTTTTTCTATATCGTTCTAGTTTAATGCACCCTCCCTCAATAGAGCTTTGCTCTGGTCAACCATAGCATAATCTAAACTGTGAAATTCATTTTCATAATGCTTTACCCGAGACTGAATTGCGGTTTTTGAAACTTAGAAGTTGATACAATAGTTCTTCCAAACGAAGAGCAATAGTTTCCCAGAATTTAGACTTTGCTTTTGTGGGAGCACATAAACTCCAATTTACTAATACTGCAATCAATTCATAAATGATGCATCCTGAGAAATTCTTAATTAGCTTCATTTTGATGTATTTGGTTTGCACCTTATTTTTTTTTGAACAAGAAACGAAACTTTTCATTGAAAAAATGAAAAGAGACTAATGTTCGATCACTCTTCTCTCTATATTATCATTACCAAAAACCTTCGGGTCTTTCCTTTTGGGTTCTTTATTCTGAGACACACTTAGCTTTACTTCTGAAGTCATATAATTGATAAGAGTTTTGTGTTAGGCTATTTTGTAAAGTTACACTTCCAATGCTCATTTATCAATATACTTGAGAAGAGATGTCCTAAACTTCCGATGCTCATTTATCAATATACATGGGTTTTAATTTGAAAATTGATGTGATAATGGATGCTTTTACGTTTTGATAACTTGTAAAGTATCACAACGATACTTCTTTAAGCAAGATTGGCTTGCTTTGTTATTAATTACCATTAAACTTGCACTTGCATCAAAAGATGGAGAGAGCAAAATTATTTTTCCTACAATCAATGATTCAAGCACTTTGATAAACTCCGATGACACATCTTTTATGTCCTTGCATTTGAGAGATAGTTTGGTGCTTATTTGGTTTCCTATATTGTAGGATTGCTGTTGAGGCTAAACTTCCTTCCGTTCAGCTTTCTGCACTGGAGAATATGCATTATAGCCACATGATGCGATTTGATAATATACAAGAAGCTAGGTAATTACTATATGTGAAGTACTACATAATCATTTTATATTCTTGGGACTTTTTGATTTAGTGATTGGAAAATAATTTTGGAAGGTATAGAGGTTGATCATTTCTTTTAAAGTCATTATGACTTGTTCAGCTACCTCCCATAAAAAAAATAGTGAAGATGATGTCATCAAAGAAAAGTTCTATTTTGCAGGCGGTTACAATCTCAAATTGACCAATTGAAGGAAATAAAGAATAGTGGCAATGAAACAAAATATGTTGCAGAGGATTGCTGCTCTGAAACTGATACAGAAGGAAACGAAGCTCTGTCAGATAGTGCATCTGATGAGTGCTGCTTGTCAGAAACTAGAAAATCTTGTGACATCAGATTTAATTCCTCAAAATCTTTAGCTGATTTAGAAGAGCCAAATGATGCAGTTACTTTGACTTCACTCCTCAAGCGGCATGAAAGGTCACCTAAAATCAAATCAATTGACACGGATAAATGCAATGCTTCTTCTAAGCCTTCTGAAATTTCACCAAAAAGTTTGTCTAAATCAACTGGTAGCCAACAAACAACAATTGGTCGTAAACGTGTTCGTGTGATTCTTTCTGATGATGAAGGTGAGAATGAAATGATGGATTTCTCAAAGTCGAGGCCTCATGTATGGCAGGGAGAGCATTCTGCAACTTCTAATGACAGTTAGTTTTTACTCCTTGACTTGTTTGAGCTGTAGACTTTCACAAATCACAACCATTGACTGAGTGTTGGCTGTGTTTGTTCCTTGATTTCAGACAAGAATAAACAATACTCAGGAAATCCTGCAGCTGAAATTAAGGTATATCTTGAGCCAGTTCTTGGAGAATTATCATGCCGTTTCAGTAACTTTTGTTCATGTTTAATATTTGGTTTGGTAGGAGGGTTCTGCAACAACCAGCAAACATGCAAGCAGGTCTTGCGAAGACATTGAAGAAAGCACTGGTTCATATAAACACAAGAGTCGAACTACTCAAAATGATAAAACTTTTGGAACCCAAAATGCTGATGAAATATTTCCTGCTGATTCTGCTGCTAGTGGTTCAAAATTTGAAGTTGACATCTCTGAAAATCTGTTGCATAAATATAGTGCTACGAAGTTGAATCCTTCTGAGCATGGTGTGAGTGTTCTTTGAAATTCTAGCTTGAGATATTTCTTGTGCGAATGGCTTAAACTCATGCCAAATTATTTTAATTTATTGGGTACTGTTGCCATAAGCTTCTGACCTAAGATATGTTCTAATTGCAGCAATGTGTTACATTCAAAATTGATAATGAGCTGATACACGTAGAGGTTGCCTTATTTGGAGATAAGCTAAGCATTGAATCTGCAAAGGAAGAACTAGCATGCATGTACTATCTGCAACTTCCCTTTGAAAAGAGATCAGAGGGTATTTACTAAATGCTTATATTTTTTCTTCTCAAATACATTAAGTAATTATGGGTACATATGATGGATGACCTAGCTAAAAATATGAAATAATTAAATTTATGGGGCTATATGTTATTGATCTATTAAATCATGTCTTAGAACATGTCTTAATGCTTCAAGTGTAGAGACTAATTTGAGACTCCTCCACATAAGTCTAGGTTGGTTTCAAATCTTTTACTTCTAGTTTTTCCCAGTTTCCTCTTTGGGTGGACTGTCATGAACTTAGGAATGGGCTAATCTAAATGAGTTTTTAGGTAGGATTCGCTTAGGCATTGCTTTCCTTGAAAATGTGTCTCATTCCAAGCGGAGGAAAGTTGGAAGGGGTAGCAGCTAGTGAGGCAATAGGTCTTGAAGTTGGTAAGAGAGTTGAGAAATCTAGAGTCGTCTATTAATTATTCAAGCATGCCTTAGTTGAAGTTGAGGATGTGTTTGATATTTGATGAAGGTCCTTTCCTGGAAACGTTGCAGGATCATGCATATGGATAAAAGGAACATGATTAGTGATTTATTAGTTTCGGTTAATCCAGACATCATTATTCTTCATAAAACTAAATGTCAAAATGTTCTTATGGGTTTGGTTAAAAGTTTATAAACAAGACGTGGTATCAAAGAGGAGTGTTAGAAGCCCTAGGTTCTTCTTAAGGTATTATGATTCTGCCTTTGAATTTACGTCAAGTTTGGGAGCAAATTTTTCTTAAAGCAGGGTACCAAAAATTGCTACCACTATTGATGATAATAGAGTTCTCGGCCAATCCTTTTAGGTGTTGTTCTAATCGTAGGCTGATGAAGCATTTGGTCTTCCTTTTGAACGGAATCCCAAGATCCCATACTTCGGAACTTTTGGGTGGAAAAAGTTGATAAAAGAATTGCTGAAGTAGAATGAAGCTTTTCTAAGGGGATAGATTGACTCTTATCTAATTAATGCTCACTAATACCTTTATTTATTATATGCTCCTCTCAAATTTTCCTCCATTTGTTTTGAGCAAATTTGTTTGATAAAAGAACCAACTTTTATTGAGAAAAAAATGAAAGAAGGCACCAAGGTAATACAAAAAAGGAAAGCCTAGGACAAGAGGAGCCAATCAAATGAAAGGCTAGCTAACTACACAATTACAAGAAAGGTTTCAGTTCAACGAATGAAAAAGAAAAAGGATAATCACTAAATAGAGACCCAAAGGGAGACTTTGAACCTTCTAAAACCTAAACCTTCTAATTCCCCAAGCCAAATATTTTACAAGACTGCAAAGAAAGTAGTCACTAGAGCTTGTCTTGAAAGGGATGGGATAAGACCTCTTCCACTGATGTTGGAGGTGTTAAATGACTATTCAACCCAAAAGCTTAAGCTGATAGGTTATGGTAAATTTAATTATATCAACATTTTAACACTCCATCTCATTTGTGGGTATGGAAATTTGTAGAAAGCCCAACAAGTGGAAATCAATATTAATCGAGGAGGAAATAACATTGCAAGAGTTCGAACACATGACTTTTTGCTCTAATTTCATGTTAAATCACTACTCAACCCAAAAGCTTAAGTTGATAGGTTATGATAAATTTAATTATATCAACACTTGAACAGGAGGTTGATTAAAGAAAATCTCATGAAGGTTGATTCGAGCTTCTAGTTGAGTAAAATGTCAATGTGAAGAAACATCATTGAAAATCAAAGGAGCATATTCCATCTGCTGGTTGCACAATCAATTTTGTTTCCTACTATCTCATTTTTAAACATTTGATTTTCATTGATACGTACGATACCTTGGGCCTAAACAATCCCTAATATTTTGCTCTTACATGCCTTATTAGGTCTGTTACCTGTGATTCAACATATAAGTTGTGATGGGAGAATCTTGGAGACCCTTGAATTTTTAAAAACGTATGACCATGAGAGAAATCTTTTGTTTGCAGCTGTCGTCAATGGTATGTTTCATAATAACCTTATTTTCATGATTTCATTTTTTGGGTATATGATTTTATTATGATGTGTATGGTGTGTGGTCTCATCCGATATTGTCCAGAAATATGCCATGCCACATCATGGATGCCAGGAAAGAATGCTTTTCATTCTTGTGTCATCAATTGAGATCGTGTTAGAATTTGGGAGTTTTCCAGTGGTTGTATATGAGAAACCAGGTTTCTATCTCAGCTTTTAGCTGAGTGAATTGTCAATGTTATGGCTATTGATTGAACTAAAACCAATTTCACGAGTTTTTTTTTTTGTTTTTTTGTTTTTTGTTTTTTTTTTCTGAGCTTTTTATCAATCATTTAAGTAACCATAGACTATAGTTCTGTGTATCCCACGATTACTTCAACGAAGAGCTTTATCAATCTCAAAGTTTGCCTGATATAGAATTGATGCTGTCATTACTTTCTTGATTCCCTAACTACAAGAGTGTCACGAGACATTTAATTCAGAATGTCAAATAAATAGCAGCAGCAGCATCAACAACAACTTAGCCCATTATTATTGTTGTTGTTGGTCACAGAGGTTATTTGCTCATAGAACCAAATTAATGAAAAACATCATTTTATACCTTGGCAGGATGGGTTTCAAAACCCTTGATAAAACTTTATATCGACTACTGCAAGGAGTTATCTGAGACACCGAACATGAAGTTGCTGAAGAAACTGTACAATCTGGAGGTATGTCGTTGGTGTTTAGTTGATCTACTTCTACCCTCATCTGAATTGGACAAACTCTTGCAAGAAATGATTGCAATGTCCGTCTTCAAGACAGATTACAATGATTTGATTGTCATTTATCTTGTATATTCTAGGCTTCAGATGATGAGATTGCAGTGTCTGATTGTGATCTGCAAGACTTATCCATAAGTCCATTGTTGAATGCGCTGCACATCCAGAAAACTTTTGCCATCTTAGACCTTTCTCACAATTTCTTAGGTAAGTTGATTCTTTTTATGGTTGAAAGTAATGATCCTTGAGTATTGGTAGCTTTTTATTTTAAAAGGAAATGATTATTTCTGAAGTATTAGAGGTCATTTCACATCCTTCGAAGAAGTTAAAGTTTTCTTGCATTTTTTTTAAATTCTAAGATTCCAGGAGTTTGTTTGGTTAACTTGAATTTTGAGAAGAAATAAACTTCTTGTATTTCTTCTTTATATTCAATCAAATATAAGATCTTCTTGTATAGAAGAAAGACCATCTACCAATAAGGAAAAAATATTAAAGATATAAATAATAGCTCAACTGACATAAAACATGTATCATTGACCAGGAGGTCAGAGGTTCGAATCCTCCACCTCACATATTATTGAATTAAATATAAATATATATATACACACACATACAGACACATAATACACGGCCAATATTACATGCTACTTCTTTAGTACATTGAAAAAATATCTAGACAAAATCTGAACTGAATAGGACATGCAAACTATATTATTTGTATTAGGTGTAGTAATACTGTTTGCTTTCTTGTAACTCCTGTGCTGCAGGAAATGGAACGATGGAGAAAATTCAGCAGGTCTTCAAGCAGTCGAGCCAGACACATGACTTAACGTTAGATTTACACTGCAATCGATTTGGTCCAACTGCTTTATTCCAGGTTTTAAATTTCCTTCTAAACATCTAAATTTAAGTTTTCTTTGGCTCTTCATGCAAGATGTCTACATCTTGGAGGATTACTAAAACTCTTTTATGAAGAAATATTTTGTTTCTAGAAACATCTGAACATGAATTACAACTTCTTTTGTATTGTTTGCCAAAAGAGATGTGGTAACAAAGTGGATATTTGGAACTGGATAAATGGTGTGCAGCAAGGTTATTCCCGTATCGTGTTAGACAGGAAGTGATTGTACCATAATGATGTTTTAAAAAACAAGCTGAATTATTGAGTTTACCCTAATTTGTTGAAATTTATGTGTTCTTAGAACTAGAGATCCTTGTTTCAAATTTCTGTAATACTAATAATAGTTCATATGTTGTACCTTGTCAATCAAACTAATTAAAAGGTTAAATTCGAAATGACTTAATAGTTTAAACATTTAGAGTTTTTTTTTTTTTTTTTTTTTTTTTTTTTTTTTTTTTTTTGTAATTTGTAATTTGACAAATCTTCATTTTTTATAAAAGAAAAGAAGTTTCTTTGGATGAACTTTGTTAGGACGTGTTTTGGAGTATATGGAAAAAAAGGAACTGAATAATCTTTAAAAGATAAGGAACTCTTTTGATAGGTTTTTTGATGCTATAGTTCTTTTGGTTGTCACTTGGTGTAAATGCTCCCCTCTTTTCCATCACTATAGTTATTCTTCACTTTTATCCAATGAACATTTAACAGGCTTTTCTTTGTTGCTTTTAACAAGGAGGATGAGTATTTTTTAGGAGGGAATCAGATGTAGTGAATTAGTAGTTATTGGTTTTAGTGTAATTGTTTTAGTTCCTTTTGTTATTTGTTAATTCTTTTATAAATAGAGGCTTTAGGTTTTGTATTACATATGATTTGAAACAGTTTTGATTGTGAATAAAGATTTCCTTTGTGAGTTCTTTGAGAGAGCTTAGGCTCCACTAGGTTCTTTTGCTATTATTTGGAGTATTCCATTAGAAAGAAACAAGAGTTTTTGTGTTGGTAGAAGGGCCTTGAAAGGAGGTTTGGAGTGTGGTTCACTTCAATGCCTCCTTTTGGGCTTCTGGTTTTTTAGCATTTCTTGGGCGTCTCTTTAATGTTTATTCTCAAATTCTTTTTGCATCTTCCTTGTTTTCCTTGGCCTGTGTTCTTGTGTAGGTCTGTGCTATGTTTTTTTCATTCTTCTTAATGTGGTTTTTCATTACAAAAAAATTATTAATTGTCTCTTTTACTAATACCCCAAATATTCAGATTTGTGAATGCCCTATTCTATTTGCTCGATTGGAAGTGCTTAACATATCTGGAAATCGCCTTACTGATGCTTGCGGATCATATCTTTCAACCATCTTAAAAAATTGCAAAGGTAACACATTGCAGATTTAGAAGTGATTTTAATATTAGTTCGGGCTATTTGAACCATATATGAAATTTCAGTGGTGTGTCTACGAATTTTTTATTCTATTTCTCTCTTAGTATTTTAAAATTATGGATGTATCATGATTTCAGGTATATTAAATTTGAATTTTAATAATATGCACTGAAGTTCTAGTATCCTTATACTTTGAATTATTTTTCAGATATAGCTTGATTCTTTTAATTTTCCTAGGTCTTTGGAGCTTGAACATTGAGCGATGTTCCATCACATCTAGAACAATTCAGAAGGTTGCTGATGCATTGGAAGTTGGAGCATCCCTCGAAAAGCTGTACATAGGTTACTTTTATTTTGCATGAAAAAAGAAAAACATTGGCAATCTTGATATCTTCCTCTGTGTTTAGTGACTAAAGTTTTTCAAACATTCTTCGACAGGACACAACAACTTAATCTCTGGAAATGCCCTCAGCAGTTTATTTGTTAAGCTCGCAGCCCTGAATAGGTTGGATGAACGGAATTATAGTTCTGCTTTTCCTTGCAGAGTTTTGAAAGTTCAAACCTTGAGAAAATTTAAATGAAAGACCTGCTCTTTTTGTAGGTTTACAAGTCTTAGTTTAAGTGGTTTGAAGTTGAGCAGGCCTGTTATTGAAGGCCTTCTCCAGCTTGTTAAAGCTTTGGGTTTGTCTGGATTAATGCTTGGGGGCACTGGTATTGGAGATGTGGGTGAATTTTATGACACATTCCTTTATTTTTTCCTCTTTTTGTTATTGACCTTTCTGTGCATTAGCAAGTGTTATCTTCTGTTTGGTGACGAGGCATTACTAAACTGCGCAGGATGCTGCATTAGGAATAACTGAGTCATTTAGCGGAAGTGAAGAGCTTGTGAAACTTGACTTAGCTTATTGTGGACTGTCATCCAAGTACCTTATTAAGTTTGGTGGTTGCATTTCTCTTATTCAGCGCATTCATGAGCTGAATCTTGATGGGAATGCCATCATGCAAGAGGTTTGTTAAAATTACGTAATTCTCTACTCATCTCATATTGTCCATCGTCGTTAGTGATTTTCTTAAAACAATGCAAGTTATCCTTAATAAACTTCTATACCAATTTTTTTTTGTTAACTAGGTCATTTTAACTTCTTTTCATGTTATTTTGTCGGACTATCCACTTAGTACACTTTTCACTTATCATTCACAGGGAGGGCTAAAAAGGAAAGTCCGAATGGTTAAGTTAGAAAATGTGCTTGATATGTAGGAAGTGCGGTGTGGTTAGCAGTTTTGAAGTTGCGTTTAGGAGAGAGAACCCTATTGAATAGGTTATCAACTCTCGACTCATGAGTGAGATTGCACTGAGATTACACAAGTCCATAAGATAGTTAATTTGGGCTTTTTTCAATTAGCGGACTTCATTTGGATTATGTTCTGTCATGGAATCTGTGCATGTTTATTATTCAGTTGTATTCTGTGTACCATGACATTGTAAAGTTTGAATACTATCCTGACTGATGCATTCGGCATTCATAGTCCTGATTATTCAGCGTGACCACAGGGTTGTAATGCAGTATCGTCTCTAATAGCTAACCCTCAATGTGGCATTAAAGTTTTGGTTCTCAACAAGTGTCAGCTTGGCCTAGCTGGAGTTGTTCAAATCGTTCAGGCCGTAGCAGGTTGTAACATTAAAGCAAAGTTTTTATACAGGCCCAAAATGGCCAACTTTTTGTTATTAATGTTGATTTTTGTATCAGGTAACCACTGTCTTGAAGAGCTCAATCTTGCTGATAACGTTGATCTTGATAGACATGCCCTGCAATGTAACATAACAGAGAAAGAAAGTAAAGAACTTACACAACCATGCCATGATATATCTAAACCTCATGGCCTAACATGTTCAATCAAGGAGTTGGACCCTGCTCAACAGAATTTAGAGGAGGTAAACACTGAATGCAATCAACTTGAAGTTGCTGATAGTGAAGAACCAATTAGAGAAGTCGGCGCATCTGCGATTGACGATAGTTGTGCAAGTTCATCTGAAAGGAAATCTGCATCTCTTGATTGCCAGTTTATTTTAGCACTTTCAACTGCCATTGGGATGGCAAAGACATTGCAATTACTGGATCTTAGCAATGATGGTTTTTCCGCCCAAGAGACTGAAACATTGTTTGGTGCATGGTCAACTTCAAGAACTGGTTTGGCCCAAAGACATATTAAGGACAACATAGTACATCTATTTGTGAAGGGGACAAAGTGTTGTGTGAGACCCTGCTGCAAGAAGGATTAATCTAATGATGCTGAGATCTGTTATATCAGAATCCTTCTTGAATACCGAGCGGCAAGATGACAAGGATAGAAGAGGTCAGTGCTCAGTACGTCACATTTCTGCTTCATCATACAAATAACCATCTACTGCCATGCACAAATTATTTGCTTGTATTGATAGTTTAGCATTGTGTATTAAGCGAAATCTGTATAGAACGACTAACCATAATATTGCAATAAATTTGATTAATATTTCTAACATTCTATCACATTTCAAGTTTCTTAAAGTTGTTTTGTTGCCAACTTGAGCATAGTACAATAGTTAAGGTATCTCTACCTCTTCTAAGAGGTTGTATGTTCGAGTTCTCACATTGTATCTACGATGTAATATTCTTTAGAAAAAGAAGGGCTTTGTTCACTTCCCTACCTTTTAACCAATCCAAGTGTCTATTTGTGTTTAGAAGTATATGCTTTTATGCTAGTTAAGGTGATGGTTTAATTTCATTCAACTGCATACCTGTCTTGCGCCTTGCAACATGTGATGTAAATAAACATCTTTTCTTTAGGCAGGCTAAAATTACTTTGATGAACGCAAGTCACGGGTGGACCGACTTATGGAATGTGAGGAAAGTGCTTTTTAACGTTAGAACAAAACTTTTAGTTCCTATATTTCCATGTTTCTAATTTGTTCGTTTTTATACTTCTACTGACAAATATAATTCTCAAGTGTTTTACATTAAAAAGTAGGAAGCAATCTAGAGATATGCTTTCTCAACTAATGCCTACAACAAGAAACAAAAAACGTTAAATGCTCCGTTTGATAATCATTTAGGTTCCGTTTGATAACCATTTGGTTTTTGAAAATCATGCTTGTTTTCTCATTATTTCTCTACAATAATTTCCATATTCTCTATAATGGTTTCCATATTTCTTAAGAAAACACTTGATTTCTTAACCAAATTCTAAAAACAAAAACAACTTTTTGAAAACAACTTTTTTTAGTTTTCAAAACTTGACTTGGTTTTTGAAAACACATATTAAAAGTAGATAATAAAACATGAAAAACCATAGGTGGAAGTAGTATTTATAGGCTTAATTTTCAAAAACAAAAACTAAAAACCAAATGGTTACCAAACGGGGCCTTAGTTTTTAGTTTTTGGTTTTTGAAAATTGATCTTATAAACACAACTTCCATCTATGGATTTCTTTGTTTTGTTATATATTTTTTTACAAATGTTTTCAAAATCCAAGTCAAGTTTTGAAAACTAAAAGAAGTAGTTTTTGAAAACTTGTTTTGGTTTTTAGAATTTGGCGAAGAATTCAAATGTTGACTTAAGAAAGATGAGAACCATCGTAAAGAAATTGTGAGAAAACAAGCACAATTTTTATAAATTAAAAACTAAATAGTTATCAAATGAGGCCTAAGAAATTGAATATTTGAGAGAAAATCAACTCACTCAAAGATATTTCTTGATTAGAAGGGGCTTACTTATTAGTCAACTTAGACATAACTCAAATGGTTAGATCTTTACATTTTTGACCAACAAATCAGAAGTTCGAATCCTCTCTTTGATATGTTGAATTAAAAAAAAGAAAGAAAGAGCTTAATTACTACATTTTCTACACTACAGGATTAAATCATTATTAAAAACGAAAAAGGTAGAATAACCAAAACCACAAGGAGAGGAAATGGTACAATTAGAAATATGTTAATTTGAACCATTTATTATTCACTATATTAAACGCACATTGGGAAAATGTGTTTAATTGCATTTCTTTATTGACTCTGAAGGTCAATGTATGTAATGTTCAGAGTTAGGGAGAATTGATTTTGCAGTTATGATCAAATTTAAAGAACATGTCCAATCAATCTCATAATGGATATAGTATAAAGAAATCTAATTTTGTTTTATGAATTTCAATATATATATATATATATATATATTATTTGGGGGGGTATAATAATTTAATAATGGCAAAGGGAAGAGTTTGTTGGCATGCTTCTCAACAAATTGCAGTGGGATTCCTTTTCCTCATTTAATTCAATTGGCTGTCCCTTCTTCAGGAACCTCCTGCCCTAAACTTTTGCTTACTTTACCATTTTATAATTGGCTTTATATATATATATATTGAGTACTATAATTGGCTTTAGATATCTTTTAGTTTCGTGTGGTAAATGATGCTTCCTTCCACATTCCCTAGCACGTGTAATGAATATCACTTCAATTTGGATTTTCTTTCTTTTTCTTAAAAAAAAAAAACATTTTCAAAAACTAATTGTATGTACAATGTATCACCTACTTCAATATCTTCTTGTATGTTGTTTTGGATTAAGTTATATATTTCATCTCTATATTTTATATGCTTGTGTCCATTTCCATTTTTTTTTTTGAAACATAACCCAAGCACGACCAACTATCACACCCGATCCCTCTCAGAAAAGAGGGAAAGCATATCCGCTGGAAATCCATCATTCCAGACCAAAGAACACCCTGAAGAAGAGGCCAAAACTGCTAAAGCATGGGCAGCTGTGTTCTCCTCTCTCGAAATATTACAAAAAAAATATAGAGCTAACACTCCTAGAAAGCAACAGAATATCATCAACAACAAAGTAGATTTCAGACAGGTCGGAATCAAGATGATTAAGAGATTAATAACCTCTCTAGAGTCCGACTCAACTATCAACGGATGGAGATTAAAGTTTTAATTTCATCTTTGCACTTTATTTTTATTATTATTATTTTTTTATGGTTTATACCATAAAAATAAGAATTGATATGACATTGACGTAAACTAATATAGCACCAATATAGTGAATGATTTTTTTTTTGGGTACCCATTAACTAATTTTCTCTTTCCTAGGAGAGGAAGTGAAGTGATTTTCTCCAAAGTAGGAAAAAGTCTCCCTTGCACAAAGAAAGGGTGAAGATGGAGGATATGTGATAATGTCATGAGAAGTGATAAACTGTGAGTTGAGTGATGGTTAGTTTGGCCCATCAATTTGTGAGCAAAGAGTAGATTCTAAATTCCAAAAAATTGCCCAATGAAGAGAATACTAATTTGATTGATTTTGTTTGATATGTTTAGCTATAGCTTGATATGGAAGGAAAATGATATTATATGTGCATCATAATCTTCAAAATAATCATGTATGACTTTTGTTTTAGTAGCACATGTGTACTGTATAACTATATGTATCGTAGAATTTCATATGGATCACACGAGATGATGATAATACGTAAAATGATTGAATATCACAAAAGGAAACTCTGTGATGTAAAAAATGAAGAACAATCCATTGATTTTGATGACTTTTTTTTTTTTTTTTTGGTGTTATTTAGAATTTTTAGTAATCATTCAAAAAAGGGGTTTGAGAACTTTCTGTTACTGTTGAGCAATGAGCACAATTTTTTGAGTAAGCTTATAAATTTGGTTTGTATAGTGATGACTACTAATTAACTGGATTTTGGTGGCCATGATTATCCTCCTTTTATATTTCTATGCACCAAAATGAATGAGAATTCATTATTTGATTCCAAAGATCTTGTTGTCTTCAATTAACTCCTACAATCAAAAGATCCATTCCATAATACCTGACTTCATACTTTTATCACATGCTTCTAATTCCATGTTGACAATAGTTAAGTTAGTACTTTCTTGTATTGATGGAGAAGCTTTTACATTTTTGTTAGGGTTGCTTTTAGTTCACACTAGATCTTATTACATTGAAAATGTCAACGTGACATATTAAAATTAGTATGATGCATCTCTCTTGTTTATATTAAAAATCTTTTATGAATGAATAAATTTTTGTGAAGCACACTTTCTCTATTTTATTTAATTACTTAATTTTTATGTATGAAAAGTTAACTAACTGATAATATATTTTTTCAATAAAACTTATTAGACATTTGGATAGAATACTGAAAGAAAAATAATATAGACTTCGATTCCAAAAGTGAATAATATCCTATGATAGGTAAAGATAAGAAAATGAATGTACTATCTGAACATGTTCTTAAACTTAGCCGTATAAATATAATTCTCGATGTATGTGAATAAGTATGTCAATATATATAATGAGTGGAGATTAGAAATTAAGGATACTTTCTTGACAACTTCCACACCAAAAGGTAGCACTCAAAGTTTCCAAGGTTTTGAAAAACCAAAACGATATGTTTTGTCTATTCTATTAACTTGGGCAACACAAATATGATGGAAAATGCAGGAACAAAGAATTCAAACATCAAACAAGGGTTTTCTCTTTTCTTGTTTTCTCCTTTAGAATTCAATTCTCCAACTCAATAATTATAGATTGACTGTAAAGGGTAAATTATTCTAAACAAAATATGTGGATTAGTAAATGAATAATATTCAAAGAACCGACAGAGCCTATTCATGTAGACTTTTTGCTTAAATGTTATTTAAGAAAAAGTGGTTTGGTTTCAGTGTCTTTTTCTTTGTATTGGTAATATAATTCAAGCATCAGAGGGGAAAGGGTAGAGAGATTGCCTTGACAAGAAGGTATTCTACTTTTTCATTATGCCTTTTTTGGTTTATGGAAACTACCGTTTTTTAAGATTGAAAAGCAAAGAAGTTAAAACCAAGAGGGGAAAAAACAAAGAAAGAAGGAAAACTCTAAACTATTGATTTTTTTTTGGAGTTCCTAAACTGTTGATTTTTGTTGAGTACAAAAGAAAAAAATCAAAGTAATATTAAACAATCATCTTTCACCAAGATCTTTTCAAAATGACCTAAAATTTGCAAGATCCTAAATGGGAGCAAATCTTGCTGATGAAGAAATTTTAATGATCTATCTAATGAAGGTTTTCTGTCAAGACTTTGATATGTGATCCACTTCTTTGATGTTTCAGTTTTTGAGCTATCAATTTAAGTTAGTGTTCCTTTCTTCTTTCTCCTTGTTGGGTTTTTATAATGCTTTTCTTTTCTTTCTCTTTTTTCCTTTGATGTTTGACAAAGACTTATCTTTTTCTTTGATTAGCCATTTCTTTTCTCTGTTTTTTAGGATTGATTTAACAGTAGCTCCTTTGCATCCTATGTTCTTTATCTTCCAACTTGGTGAAAGGGAGAGATGTGTTAGGAATTTGAAAGTTGGAAGGATCCTAAACTCCTTTCTACATGGAGCAATAAATAATGATAACAAAAGCTAAGAGAGTGGGGCAAAGAAAGAAATTAGATTATATACACACACATGTTTCATCTTCGCTAAATTATGTCAATTTTACTATAAAGATAGCGATAAAAACAGATACTCGTACAAAAAAAAGCTAAGTATATTTCTTTGCTTTTTTAGAAATCAATAATTTTTTCCTTCTAAAACTCGTCATATATATTAAAGCTCTTTCAAATGGTCCACAACTCATCATTTCCTATAAATGCTTTTATATTTTTTCAAAATTTGCGCAAATAAATAGTTGAACACCTAGATTGAAATTTGTCATTGTGTTGCGGGCCTATATATATATATATAGTCACACGATCTCCTTACACCAAGGTGCCGAAGTGATATCTAGAAAAAGACCTAAATTTTAAGTCAAGGGAGAGGTATATACGTCTCTCTTTCTCTATTTTAGTCATATTACCAATATCTTGACTAATTGAATTATGCTCAGAACGGTGCATGGTTACCTTTACAAAAAGAAAAGGGATCGGTGCAAACCTGATCTCTTACACCACAACCTCGGGGAGAGAGAGACTAAACTAAAGATCAATGAAAGTAGGGTTAAAAAAGAGGGAATAATTAAGTTATGTAATAATGCATTAATCCTTTTGTTTGTACAACTTAATATATGAATTTCTTGTTAAACTTTCGTAATCAGCAATAATTACCTCTGGATTGATGAATATGTACACAAGCACGCTTAAGAAGTTTGACAAAAGAAAAAGTGGAGAGAAATGGAAGCAATTAATTAAGCTTCCCTTTTGTAAAAGTAATTTCTTTAGGTGAAGTGGACGTGTATTCAAATCATTACATTATTTTTTTGCATCTGTATTTCAAATCTTTGTTCTATTATTGTACATATATATACACATTATATAAATAGACAGAAAAATTATTTCACTCTCATTTGAACTTTTCTTTTCCCCCCCTTAAATTCAAACATGCGCACGAAAGTTCAGAAATTATAGCAATAATTTATTCCCTTCCCCCTTGAGAAAGCATACTATATATTTATGGAGCGATACCATTATTCATGTTTTATTAAAACTTGCTTGAAGTTGAGTATTATTATTAACATGTGACATGTTTTTTAATGATTAGTTTTAAGTATTTGAAAATATTTTTTAAAGTATTGTGAACTCATTCTTTATAAATTTTATACTTAGGGCATGTTTGGTAGTGATTTTAGTAAAAATTATAATTTGTTTATGAGTGATTTATTAAAAGTGTTTTTTCATATAATATTTTAATGTTTGGTTTTATACTTTTAAATGCAATTTTCATACCATCAAAATTGATTTTGAATGATTAAAGACATGTTTGAGAGTGAGTTTGAACATGACAAAAGTGAATTTAACCATTTCAAAATTACTCCTTAACAATATGCTTTGATAATGATGAAAACAAAGTTTCAAAAAAAAAAAAAAAGTAAGTAATTTGAGTAGAATATCAAAATTATCGTTTTTGAAGAGTTTGTTATATATATATAAAACATGTTTGAGTGGAGCAAAAAAATATTTTTTTAGCTAATGCCAACAATGATCATTATTGTCCAATGTCTTTTTAGTACAACAAATGTGGAGTATGAAGATTCAAACCTTCAACCTAAAAAAAAACAGTACATGTCTATTACTGTCGAACTACATGTTCATGTTGGCCAAATTATTGCCAAATGTTGTGAATTAAGTAGTTTTGAAATTAGTCCGAGTATAAACCAACTTAAACACTATCAATTTTAATATATGAATGGAAAACCATATTGAAGACAAAAAAAATTCAAAAGAAAAAACATAAATAAATCTACCTCGACTTGAGCGTCCATCCTTTGGTAGCTAACCCTCTCCTAATAGTACAAAGGCAAGCATTTATATCTGCAAATGAAATGGTAAAGCAAGAAATTCAAGATCAATCTTCGTGATCAACTATTATTTGATTTAACAAATCAGTATATTTTTTTTAAAGAAAAAAAACAATTTTCAATTAATCAGAGTTTGTCATCTCATACGTCGATCAACACAAATATTATTTTCCACAAAACATATAACATCACTTTAAAGTTTGAGAAAGATTGATGAAATTAAAGAGCCTAAGTTTTGAGGGCCATTGTATATCTTAGCCAAAAAAACAGATGACAATTTCATCACGACAAGGGGTTTATAATAAAGTTGCATTTCCTTTTGTGGATGCCTTTATCGCTTAGAGGAAAAAAAAAACATATATCTTATCCCTAAAGTATGTGAAGGAAATCTAAAATAAATGCCAATCTTTTTTTTTTTTGTTCAATTTTAGCCACTAAAAAACTACTAATAAGGGGCAATCATTTGCCTTTAGTCAACTAAAAACATGGCTAAAGTAGTAAGCATTTATTTTTTTCAAATTCAATATTCACGATCACGATCATCTCTATTTCTTAAAAAAATTATTTTGATCTATCTAATTGATAATAAATGTTGATACTGTTTAGGTACGAATAAGAACTTTGTTGTTGACTCGGTCTACCTTTCTATGGAAAAAAACGGTTGAATTAATTTCAATAGACTAGGAGTAGATTTGATTATTGATTTATTAGTGTTCAATTAGTTCTATTGTTTGGGTGATTTTTTAAAATTTTTATTATGTTTCTTCAATTCTTCTATTTTGCAAAGGAGTGACATAAAAAATCAAACATCAATGAAAAAGTATTTAATCATTCAAGTACATGACTCTTTATAATTAATTCTACTTCTTTAACATTTATTATCAAAACCCATGGATATTCTATAAATATATATAATAATTCAAGTGTGGGGTCTATTTGCTATAATATAAACTTCAATGATATTTTAATTACTCAACATTATTTAATAACATGGTCTAAAAAGATAGTAAAAAAGGAGATGAAATTAAATCCTTTGTATTTGGTAGCTCAAAAATAGTATAAAAATTTGATTCTCTTACTTTATGTGTAATATATACTTTCCTTTTGCCATGAAACAGGGAAGTGGGGGAACCATTGCCCCTCTTGAGTAGATTCTTGGTCAAACAATTCATTACTTTTTATAATAATTTTTCAATTAAATAAAAAAATATATTCAATATCTAGCTAACAAATTTATAATTAAAATGAAGATAAAGGGATATGATATGGACTCAAACCAAATACACTTTAAATGTAAAATTGAGGACTAAAAAGTCTACATTTTTAGCCTGTGACCACACACCACTGATTTTCAAATTACTATGCTCTCTGACAGAAATGTATATAATTTCTATTGAACAATTTAATGCCATTTGACTAAACATTTAAATGTTCAGGAAATTTTGATTATTTATTTAATTTTTCCAATAAATTCATGAAGATATGATGAACACGTAAAGTAAATTATAGTAGAAGATTTTTTTTTTTTTAAATGAAAAATATATATAAAAATTATAATTTTATTAAATGAACCCTAAGCCAACTAAATATTTTTTAATAGAATATTAAATTGATATAATTGAAGAGATTTTTTTTTAGAAAAAAAAAAGAAAGAAAATGGAGACATTATAGGGTGGCAAATAAGAATTATGGCTGATCATACCCCATTTGTACCTATCAAATACTCCACTTTTTTCAAAACTTTTTTTTCTTGTAATGGAATCCAATGTTACCATAAAATTGTAACCAAAACCTTTGTATTTTTTCTTTCCTTTTAGGTTGTCAACAATGTTTCAACAATTGAACAAAGGAAATTTCTTCTTCTTCTTCTCCCTTTTCATTTTCCTTATCTATATACAATGGATACACACAAATAATTGAAAAGTTCAGTCCCACTTTTAATTTCTTTTCTAGTCCATAATTTGATTATGTTTTGATGTAAATGATATATTATTCTTTCTTTAGTTCAACAAGATGAGAATTTGAATATACTAACAATTAAGTCAGATATATAGTACCTTAAAGTTATATTCAGGTCTTTGACGGTATAAATGATATTTTGAGATACCTTAATTTTAATTCATAATTTACAATGTAATTATATCCAATGCTTATGCACTACTTTGCTTTGTACATCAATTCGTTTGCAAGTAAACAGAGTATTCCATATGTTAATATTAGAAAATTTATGTGAGTAAACCTTAGGAATTTCTTATTTATGAAAATTAGGAAAAACATATTTAAGTTGAAATCACTAGTTTGTTAGTGAATATTAATTTTTACTAATTATTAAATCAAAATTCTTAAAACAAGTTTGTAAAGAAAGTAAAAGGTGCTTTTCAAAATGAGCCCTTAATTTTGAAATTTGGAATTGAATAGAATATTTTAAATAACTTCCCCTCTATCCAATTTCTAGATTTATCAAAATAAAAGGAGCCCTTGGTGGCTAAAAAATCCACACAACCAATGATTTTGTTAGATTTGAAGACAAATTAAATTTTATGATAATGATTCCAATATTAGAAACCAATCATTATTACTTCACTATTAAGCTCATTAAATCAATCCTCCTTTAATCACTATATATTCCCAAATCATTAATCTATACACATGAAAATACTAAGTAGATTACAAACATTTTTTCATTCGTAGGAAACCCAAAGCCAACAAAAGAATTATCTCAAAACGTGTGTTAAATTATCGTTCTTCACCTTAAATAAATCAAAACCATAAATTTCATACACACACATAAAAAAAACCATACTTTTATAACGTAAAATGCAATGAAAGCAAATATATATATTCCCAACCGAAAGAAAAACAAAAAGAAAGTAAACTTTGCTTTTCTGGGTAGGCCTTGTATTTTCTGTTCTGAACTTTTCCTCTTCTGACAAACAGAAAAAATAAGAATGAAAGAAGAACGATCTCAGAAGCTCTAAAGATGTTGATTGTTAACAATGGAAGCACTCGATAGAAAAAAAAAACTGTCAGATTAAATAAAAGTGAAAGTCCTCGAGTCAAAAGTACATTAAAGAAAAAAAAAAAAGAAGAGAGAAATTAAACATCCATTACATACATATATATATGTCTGAGATATATCAAAAAACTAGCATTGTTGTGAAACATTTTAAACAACAAAAAAAGAAGAAATTTTTAGACTAACCCATGAAACAATCCGATTTACAATATCACCCCATCTCTCAAATTTTTGTCCCCAAAAGAAAAAAAAAAACCAAAAAAAAGAAAAGAAAAGAAAAAAGATAATTAAACGAGATGATCGATCACCTTTACTTTGAAAAAAAAAATGTAAAATGAACTGTGATGAAGGACGATGAATAATCTTCAAGGAGATCTCCAGCTTCTCAAGCCAATATCGTTGTGTTTTCTTGAAGGACCAGAGGCTGGAATGGGTATTCTTCTGGGCAAGAATCCAAAGAAATGGCCAAAATAATGAGGCTTTGACTTTGGTTTGAAGGGCTGTTTGGATGGGGAGGCATTGCAGAAAATCAAAAACTGGCCATTAAACAATAGCATTAACAACAAGATCCAAATTACAAGGTGCTTTGTTGATGTTCTTCTACAAACAAACATGATCATGAACATGAGAGAAAGAGCAAAGAGAAAGAGATCAGAGGATCGATTATTATTGATATGGGTTGGTGAAGAGTTGTAGTAGTTTTGAAAGAATAATGTGGTGAGAGAAGGAAAAAAACATATGGAGGGAGAGAGAGAAGAGAGATAAAAAAATTGGATTTTGAGAGGTTTGTTAATGGAGGAAAGAAGAAAAAGAGAAGGGAATGGGAGAGAAAGAGAGAAGGGGCTAAATTAAAGAAGATGATGACTTTAAACAAATCAGATGCTTCTGCCTGCAGAAGTAATGTGTTGGGAGCAGAAAGTTGAAAAGGGGTTTGAAAGAAGCCTTTTTGAATGGGTCTTTTGGGTAACTGTGACAATTTCATTTCAATACTAACCCCTTCAAAAGCAGAAAAATAAAAAAGATGAAATACTATTTTGATCCATGTACTTTTTTGACTTATTCCATATTTGTATGTGCTAAATTTTGTTATTGTACTTTTAATAAATCTTAAAATTAATCTTTATTTATTAGTTTGAAGTTAATTTTTATCTAACGTAATCAAGAAATAATAATAATTTAGTTAAAATATCATTTTGGTCTTTTGTATTTTGGTTTCATTTAATTTTAATCAATGTACTTTCAAATGTCGAAATTTAGTCACTGTACTTTCCATAAAACTTTAAATCGGTCCGTTAGTTTTTTTAGTTAACTTTTCTAAAAAGATTTACTCTTTATTAGCATCATCTCTATAAATTTTAGAACTATGTTCACACTGTGTCTTTTCTTGAATAAAAATTATTATTATTGTTTAACCAATTTTGATGAAAATTAACTTCTAATTAATAACAGTAAAGACTAATTTTAAAATTTATTGAAAGTATAATGACTAAATTTAAACATTTAAAAGTATAGAAACAAAAATGAATTGAAATCCAAAATGGTATTTAAATCTAATAATTTTCATTCCATAAAAAGGCACAATGCTAATACGTTTCCCAAATTATCCTAGATGCAAGAATTACAGAGTTAGACTTTTTTTTAAAATTATCCTAGATGCAAGAATTACAGGGTCAGAATTTTTTTTTAGCATAGATTAATCACAAATTAACGGTGATGACTAATTTTAAATTTTATTAAGAATATAAAGACTAAAATTAAATAAGTCACAACGTACAAAAACTAAGAAGACATTTTAACCTTAAAAAAAAAACATAAAATTGAGACAAGCAAGTAGTACACAAAAACTACGTATAACAAAAGAAGAAATAAAAGAGAGAGAGAGAGAGAGAGAGAAAAAAGTGGAAGGGGTTTGTTTATGTCATCTTTTTGAAGGGTTAGGTGAGTGTTTGGTCCTACAAAACATTAATGGCCGACGAATGGGAAGTGGGACTGTTGGTATTTAGACCCTTCTCTTGGAAAATATTGTCCCCCTTTCCCTATACTTTCCTTTTTACTTTCTCTTTCTTTTGCGGGTAAGGGAAAAATAATAATGGGACAGTCCCATAATTTAAGGGTCTGTCAAAAAAAAAAGAGAAAGAAGAAGAAGAAGAAGCCAACAGCGAGTGAACAAAATCCAGAGAGTACGAACAACCACTGACCCAAAATCTATATATCAATACACAATTCTAATTCTTCACTGTTTTTCAACTTTCCCTTTTCTTCACAACCCCACCATCTACACTGCCACTCTCTCTGTCAATTAAATGAGACCCCACGAGCGGCTTTGGGATTTTAATTAATTAATTAATTAGGCTTTTCATTTCATATGTTTTTATTGCCCTTATTTGTTTAATGGGTTTAATTAATTAACATGTTCGTGTTTTTGTGTTTTGCTTAAGGGTTTATGTTTTTGGGCTTCTCCCTTTCTCTCTCTCTAGAGCCTATAGTCTTATGATTGAAGTCCATTTAGTTTATGGGTGTGGGGAAAAAATAAGTCCATTAAGTTGGCATTATATATAATATATTGTGTTTAGCTATGTGACAAAATCAAGAGAGCAAATGAATACAAGTATAAAGCATTACCAGATCCAGATAGATGTTTTTATTTTTCATGAAATCTTTCGAGAAAATATTTGATTCGGTAAACTCTAAACTCTAAACTTTGGTTTATCAAATTGTTTAGAGATTAAAGATTTATGCTGCTCGATGAACGATGTTTCTCGTACTCTTTGTTTAATTCTCCCCAACTACTTTAGATTGTGATTGTATTCTACTTATCGATTAATAAATTTTGATTCTTGTAGAGCTTCTTCCAGGAGCCTCAAGAGCACTACTGGTACTTCATCAATTAAAATCTAAGACTTGAGAAAGAGAAAGAGAGGGTTTAGGGTTTCAAGACACATTTTTACACCTACAAAAACAACAATTTGATTTAAACAAATTGGTTTATGAAGAATCCCAGTTACTTTATCAACTTGTTTGTTTTTTTTCCTTTTTTCTCAATGCTGTATTTTGGTTCTTACAATGTTTTAATTTTGGGTTTTTACTAAAAGTAAAAGAGAGAGCAAAAGAAATTGTATTATCAGCTTTAGGTGTCTTACAAAGCTACACTTAAAAGAGAGAGAACTAATAAAGAGGAGAAAATCTAATTATTACAGTAGTTAAGATATGATGATCAAAGTAATGGTATAAATGTTTGACAAGACAGAAATAAACAATTAGTGGTTGACTAAGAAATCTCGAGATAAAGATGTACAAGACTAGTTGTAGAAGCCTTTTTTATATATTAATGTAACATCCCTTACTCGAATGGAAAAAAGAGAGTTGAACCAAGTAATTTATCACGTAAAAATTGAAACTTGTGAGTGAGATAATAACTTTATAAAACAACTAGATCAAGTTGGTCAACTTTAAGGTACGTATCATATGTTCAATTAGTGGTTGAGGACTTGGTCACATGATTTATATATCTCATTATGTTTGGTACATATGCATCGATAATGTAATCCAAAGTTAGATTGGTTGCACTTATAATTCTTTCAACATCTTATTTAGGGTTGCGGCTAAAGAAGTATGTAGTTTAGGTAATAGATTGCTTTGATCGAGAAAAGAATTTGATGAGATCACAAAACACAATTTTTTTTATAGTAATTTTAGAGCAAGAGATTGAACATTTGACTTTAAGAAAAGTACTAATATGTACTTTATCTTACTAAGCTATTACTTGGATCGCCTGTGAAAAATTATATATATAGTTTAACTACATTTGTACCGTTTGATGCATGAGAGAGAAATTACAAAAGTACTTCAAATCTGTATTCAGTAGTTAGGAAGTCCGATCCATGCAAATTTTTTGAATCCCACATCTAATGGTTATTAAAGGCAAGAATTCGAAACTCTTACTTTTTGGTCAAGGGTATAATGTCTTAATCAATTGAGTTATGTTTAAGCTATCAAATAAAATATTTAAAATATTCCATAATACTAACATTTAAAGTTATTGATCGATCATAGTTATCAAAACACATTTTTTAAAGAATTATTTTAAAGACAGTTGATGTGAAACAAATATCGTCGAATCAACTTTTAACTTGACAACTTGAATTATTACCGATGGATGTACCACCTAACCATTGTTCTAAATGAAGAAGCCCAAAACCAAATTTAAAAAATAGTTGAACTTATTTTCTAGGGGACTTTATTTTGCATCAAATCAAGAAATGAATTAATGGAGTGTCAATTCTTTTTCCTCTTTCGTAGTTTTCATTAGAGAGTGGACCCAAAGTTCTCTATATTTGGATGTGTGAAAGAAAGATGCCTTCAATGCTGTTTGGCCTAATTGACAACAACATGGGAAGGGTACAGGGACCATTGCCATACACATTCTTTCATATAGGGTGCAACCAATAATTTAAATACGGATGTGAATGAAAATATCGAAGTCTTTCAATTTTATAGAAATGTTGATTGAGATAATGGTACCGATGAATATTCTTAAAAAAATCATAGATGTCAAGACATTCATAAAAAATATTTAACAAATAAATATTGCACACTTTTTAAGTAAGTTCTCACTTTTTTTTAATGATTTGTAACTATATATGTTCATCCTAGAATTATTATTTTGTTGGTTAAATTAAAAGTTTAGTCTCTTTATTGTTAGGGTTGTGTGAGTTGTGTCTAATAAATTCTTATACGTTTAAAAGTTTTTAATAAGTCTCTAAACTATAAATGCTATGCTAATATGGTCCATGTACTTTAAAGTCTATAATAAGTCTTTTTTCAGTGCATCAACATGTGGGGGGTGGAATTTCAAACCTCTGACCTGTGGGTTAAGGGTATAATGTCTCAATCAAATTGAACTATGCTCAGGTTGGCATCTATGAAGTCTTTGAACTTGCAATTTTGCGTATAATAAATAATTTGGTTAACTTTATCACTTTAACATTTACATTGCATGTTAATAATATTATTTTAAGATAACATGTGATGAGTTGATTTCAGAGAGGTTAAGGCATTTGGTGGTATAAATGGTAAACTAAAGGAGTTAGTGACAAGATCTACTAGACACAAAATTGAAAATTCAGAGACATAGCAAAAACCTATCAAGGCAGGTTCTATACGAAATTCTTTTAAAGTACAAAGCCTTATTTGACACAACCCAAAAGTTATCGAAGACCAAATTTGTAATCAAACTTCGTTTTAAATATATGAAAATATGGATAGAATTATATTATTGAGAGGTAGATTCCATAAAAGTTAAAGAATGGGAGGGATGGAGTGGAGGAGGCAAATTAGATGGAAGAGAGTGCGCGGCATGTGTTTGATGAAATGCTGGGACCGAATTAAAGACAGAAATTAGGAGAAAAGTGGGCACCCAAATGGACGTCACACAGGCTCAGTTTTAACTTTTAAATGATGAACCACACAGAACTTAGCCTTTGACTGAGTTTGAATTTCAGAACACTGTCAATAAAAACTTTTTCCATTTTCTTGTCCCACCGATGTGATACTACCTTTCTTTTTTATCCTCTCTTTTCTTTTTGGGCCAAGTTAATTAAAAAAAAAAAAAAAGGAGATAGAAACATAGAACATGAAGTGTCGTATCACATGATTTATCATTTTTCTTTTACTTTTTAGCTTTTTCATGCATTTTTAACAATTTAGTATCTATCGTAAAAATTATTGTTAAAATTTAATGAGATTTCTTACATAGATAGATCAATAAACTAATTAGAGACCCAGTATTTATAATCTATACAAAGTCTAAATCATTAAATAATAAAAATCAACATTTACTTTTGATGTAATTTTTTTATGGTAATGATTAAATTGTTACAAATTTGAAAGTAAAGGGACTAAAATGTTACATACTAGAGTTTATGAATTAAATTGTTACAGATTTGAAAGTACAACGAATAAATTGTTAAAAAATAAAGTTTAAAGACTAAATTGATACTTTCATAAAAGTTTAGAGACCAAAAATAAATATATAAATTTATCTGAATGATTAATATATGTCGGGGCCAGATTTTCTGGCTCTCCCCCTTCATTTTTGCTTATATATATATATTGTATCACCATTTCTAGTAATCTTAACTATTCAATTGGGTTGCCACCTCAATACACCAATGAAACAATTATGAGAAGGCTAGCCATGGATTTAAAGTGAGCCAAATATCTATAGTCTAGCCTAACATATATAGCTTCAAATTGAAGCTATTTAGATTTAACTCATGTGAATTAATGTAGGTGCTCGGTGTAGCTCAACCAAGTTTTAAACCAGAAATCTTCTTAGCCTGCTGGTGAGTCTAGGTTGTACCATGTAGCTCAACCAAGGTGATATTAAAAAGTTGTCTAACTTAGGTGAGTCTAGTATATGGTCGCTCAATATAGGCAATTAAGACAAGTTACCTATCTTGGGCGAGTCCAAATACTTGGTAGTCCAACTTAGGCAAGACTAGAAAATTACCTAGCACAAGTGAATCAAGGTGCTTGGTAGCTTGACTTGAAAATTATCTTGGGCGAGTCCAAATAAGGTGTGAGGCTCAACTAGGTACGTGTGTGTGTGTGTGTGTGTGTGTATGTATGTATGTATGTATGTATAAGGTTAAATTACAAATATAGTTCATATTAGGTTAAATTACAAATTTAGTTCATATTAGGTTAAATTACAAATTTAGTCATTGAACTTTCAGATTTGTGACTATTTGATCTCTGAAATAGGTCTCTAAACTTTCAATTGTGTCTAATAGGTCTCTGAACTTTAAAAATGTTTAATAAGTCCCCGAACTTTCAACTTTGTATCTAATAGATTACTGACATATATTCGATTTTTTTCAAAATTAACTGATCTATTAGGATATAAAATTAAAATTATGTCTAATAGAACTCTAAACTTTTAATTTTGTATCTGGTAGGTTCATGAATTTTAAAAAACATTGGATGGGTCAATGACCTATTAGACACAAAATTGAAAATTCAAGGACTTATTGGACACAAAATTGAAAGTTTAAGAACCTATTAGACATTTTTTAAAGTTTAGGGACCAAATAGACACAAATTTGAAAAGTCAAAGACTTATTAGATGTTTTTTAAAATTCATGGACCAAATAAACACAAAACTGAAAGTTCAGGGACTAAACTTGTAATTTAATCTATATATTATCAAACATCAATTAATTTCTTGTGGCAGTGTTAGGTCAAACAAACACTAAATGTAACCTAATACAGTGCAAATTAGATATGCGAGCAACGGCATATCATCGCACTCAATGCTAATCTAACGCAAGTTACGCCCCGTTTAGAAGCTCACATTCATTACTTTCTGAAGAGTTGTGATAGATGTGAGGCTTGTTTAGCATGACTCTTTTGAGAAGTCTAATTAAGGACAGTGGTAATCTTCATATGCCTAATTTGATCTATTCTTAATTACATATATGAGGAAAGATAATGAATCAGAGAATATGCTTATCGATCGACTATATTAGAGACCTTGTTAAACTCAAGACTTGTACATACTTTCGTATCAGGGTGCTTTGGTAACCATTACAAAAGTTTATCCAACACCTCTTGTTTTTGCAGGTGTATGCAACTCTTCAACATTAGTGTCATCTTCGACCATCCATTCAACTAAAAGTATGTTTGGAAGTGATTTTGAAATGGTTAAAATCACTTTTGTCGTATTTAAAATCACTCTTGAACAGTGAACACATGCTCTTAATTATTCAAAGTCAATTTTTATGGTATGAAAGTCGCATTTAGAAGTGTAAAATCAAACATTAAGTTGATTTTGAATGATTAAAGGCATGTTTTGGAGTAATTTTGAACATAACAAAAGTGATTTTAACCATTTCAAAATCACTCTCAAACATACCCTAAAATCACATTAAACCAATACAATTTGTAAAGACAAAAACTATTTTTTGAATCACAAACTACGTTGGACAACATCATTTTTAAAAAAAAATTATTCTTAGAATATTTTCTTTTATTGGTTTTATTTGCTTCTATTCTTACATATCTAAGTGGATAAAGCACCTATTGTTGTCTTTAAGGTTGATTGTTTTATCCCCACCCCTACAATTATTAAACTAAAAAAAAATTATGAAATATCCCCTAAACCGTTCAAGGACAAGTTTAAATAATTGGTCGAGTATAGTTTTTTTGAGATAAACATTCAAGAAATATACATCTATACTATAACTAGGTTGTAATTAATCAAATTACTATTATATATATATGATTCTCATGAACAAAGATCACAAATGAAGGGGTTATTTGTTTTATTTAGTATAGCTTGTAACTAAAAACAAATAAACATTTGTCACCCTTTCAATAAATAAATAAATAAATAAATAAACATATGTCTCAAAACTAGACCCATTATTCTTTGTTTTCTTTTAATGAAAAAATATGGTACAATACAAGTAAAATAGAGAGAAGAGAGAGAAGTTGAGTGAAAGTAGGTAGGAATTTGGCTCCATAGTTGTTAAAAGCAATGATGAAAATGGACAGAAAAGAAAATGGAAATTGCAGTATGAGTCAAGGACAAGGGTCCCTTTGAGACTGAGGCAGAGGCAAAGGCAAAGGGCAAAGGCTTCTATTCTCTTTTGTTGAGCAGCTTTTGACTGTGCACTCCAACTCAAGTATGCCAATCCCAAACAACTCTCTACCTTCTCTACAAGAAAAGAAAACCTCTGTCCCTCAATCATCTCTGCTTTTCCACCTTTTTCCTATTGAGTATTTAGTTTTAATTTGGATATATACTTTTATGACTTTGTCTTCAAAGAAATTAACAAAAACAAAAGGTTTAAATTCTCTTTTTTGTTCGGGTGTTAATAATGGTAGTTGGTTTAGTAACTTTCATACATGCGTATTTCGTTTTTAGTACATGGTCGAATTTCTCATAACTCTTTGCACATTGGTAAAAAGTCGTTCTTGTTGAGTAAGACAAAATTTTGACAAAGGAAAGGGAGTGATCGTATTGACGAACGACTAACAAGGCTGCAATTATATAAACAATTGATAGATGGGTACCACTCGTGTGATGAGATCAGTCTCGAAAAGGTACTCCTTGACCGTGTCCAATTTGAGATAACTCAATTTGGACGAAGAAACACGCTTTTTCCTCGAATCTCAATCGTGTTGTATAATGTTGCCATCATATGGCAATTTGGACGGCTTGTTGCTCAATCAACCCTAGTAAGAAGAAATTATTCGATGAAGCCGCCACAACATGGCTGATAGTTTTTCCGTTGAATGGAGGGAGAGATCTTACCTTGAATTTATATTCAATGGTTATTAGGAGGCATGAAAATTATTGAATTCACATCCAACGGTTATTATGAGGCATCCATATTGTAGCGGCTTCATTGAATAATTTTTCTCTAGCAAGGGCTAAAATTTGCCTAACCTATATAGTTGTGCTGAGACCCCTCAATCGTGTATTATTATATAACCGTAATGTTGTTAAACCCTAATGAATTGTTCCACCTTCGTCTAACCATAGTTCAACTCTATATAGCATTCTTTGATTAGACAAGTGAAGACTTGTCAAAGTTTACTCCTATGATCAATATCTCATAGTAAGTTTTGGACATCCATCTTGGAGCCAAGTTGTTGAAGTTCGTCTTAACACGCTCATTGTGGTTAGCCACTTTTGGTCATGGTGATCTAGCTATATGCTCTACCATATAAATGTACCATCACCTCTGCGCTAGCTTTAGCTACTTATTTATTGGCATTTTGAATATACTTAACACTTATATTTTGCTAATCCAATCACCTAATTAAATACTAACTTACAACATTAAAAATTACTTTATCATGAAATGAAATTTGCCTAACTCAAAGCCAATACCCTAACTCCCAACTCTTGGAGAAAAGCCTTGGAAAAAGGAAACCATAAAGCATTCTTTCAAAATTACAAGTGCAATTTTTTTAAAAAAAGAAAAACTATTAATTATTGATTGACTTGCATGATAACTCTAATAATTGACCTAAATTTTAATTAAAATATTTATATTAATCCTCTTGTTGATCATGTTTACCATTATGTTTTAAAATAAATATTTTTACTACATTCTACTTTTATAATTATGTCATATTTATAGTTAGTTCATTACCATACGCAAATTTGGTATAAATGATCGAAAAAGAATCACATGGATGACATTTTCAAGAAACCACTGTATAATTTGGTAGCACAGTGACAATGATTTCTGTTTTTATTTAATGCAATTTAAAAAGCCCAGACCTATATAATAATGCTTTACATAATAGAGGGGCCCATTACCTAATTAGGCCCAATTTTGTAAAAACTCATAGGCAAATATGAAGTTCATTTAAAACTTCGAACCTTGCACTTTTACCCCCTCAAATTCATTTTATTATAATATGATCACCACATCTTTTCTTTTAGGTAAATTTTGAACTTTTAGTTTCGTTTTCTTAATTAAATTAGACTGCTGGTGACTTGAACATAGTTCAATTGGTTAAGATATGTATCATTGACAAGAAAGTCAAAGATTTGAATCACTACCAAAGTTCAATTGGTTAAGGTATGTATCATTGATAAGAAAGTCAAAGATTTGAATCGCTACCCCACCTGTTAAACTCTAAAAAGAAAAAAAAAGGTTGAGCAACTAAAAGAAGCCTAATTGTTCGTAGAATCCTTCATTAAGAATAATTACAATTCCTACTAGATCTATAACATAGTTGGTATATTTTTTTTAAATTAAGTAATGTGATGAATATATTTAAATGAGGTGTTGTAGAAGTTATAAAGATTGACAAGGTACACATTTAGTCTATTGAATTTTTTTCCAACTTTTAAAATACAAGTGAATTTTCTTTTTCTAGTATTACCATCCAAATATTGAAAGTGAGAATTCAAAACTACCTTTCTTTAAAAAAAAATTTATTAATATCTTGACTAGTAAATTTATGCTAAATTAGTTAGACAAACACCTATAAAATTATGCCAACTTAAGCATAGCTCAACTAATTATTTAGGCATATGCCATCTACTAGTTAGATGTTCAAATCTCTCAACCTCTAAATGTTGTTAAACTAAAAAAACTCCGTAAAATTAGAATCTTCTAGATTCCCCGTAACTTAAACAAGGACAGAGAATATGGTCTCCGTCCATATATATATAGAAAAACTCTAATCTAACCTCCCTTTAAATGGAGATTCCCTGTGGAAAATTAACCATTTAAATGGAGACACTAAATGAGGAATAATTCTCGCGAAGAACTCCATCTCTGGAAATTTCTTGCAAGAAATCTTCCTCGATTCGATCCCCATAAGATTTAGTGGAGAATTTCTCAAAGATGGAGAATCAAATGGAGAGTGGGGAAGTCCTCCCCACCTCATGAACATCCTTAAAATGTCATGTATAGATTATCAACAATAAAGCTCAACAAAACTTAATTTACAAATTATTCAAAAAAAATAAATTAAAGACTATAGGTATGTATGTATCTATTTGAGTTGCTAGCCTAAGCATAATTCAAATGGTTAAGGCATATACACTCGATTAAGATGTCAGAGGTTCGAATCCTTCACTCTCATATGTTGATGAACTAAAAAAAAATATCTATTTGAGTTCAATAGAAAAAATGAAAATAATATACTTTATTGTGTTCAATAATCAGTTATTTAAAAAAAAATATTTAAGGTTAAATTACAAGTTTAGTCTCTAAATTTTTAGGTCCCCTAATTTTAAAAATGTATAATAGTGGTCTTTGAATTTTCAGTTTTATGTCTAATAGATCTCTGACATATTCAAAATTTTTAAAAATTAACTGATCTATTAGTTATAAAATTGAATTTTATGTTTAATGGGATAACTTTCAATTTTGTATCTAATAGGGTTGTAAAAGTTAACAAATGTCGAATAGGTCAAGGACTTATTAGATGCAAAATTGAAAATTCAGGAATCTATTGGACACACAATTTAAAGTTTAAAAACTTATTAAACCCTTTATTTAAAGTTCAAAAATTTATTGGACACAAAATTGAAAGTTCAGGGACTTATTAGACATTTTTAAATTTTGGAATCAAATAGGCACGAACTTAAAAGTTTCAAGACTAAATTTGTGATTTAACAAATATTTACATACAGTCTTTGATGTAATACATATCAAATATATGGTCAAACTCGTCAATTAATTGGGAACATGGACATATAAATCAACCGTTAAAGTATTTTTTATTATTTTTTTCCGTAAGAAGTCGCAAGCGCAAATCTTGATCCCACATGTGATTAATATTCTAACAAGGAATTGCCAATCAATTTCAATTGATTTTTTTTTTAAAATTCTGATTATTTTATTTTTTATTTTGACGAGTAGACTTTCAGTAGATTAAATTAAACAACAGTTATAGTTCATAAAATATAACAAATAACTTTTATTTGATACTATTATCACGGGTTGTTTCATTGTTTGATAATTTTATTATTATTATTATTTTGAATATAAAAAGTTTAAGAAGTATACACCTATCCTAGCGAGTAAAATGAGATTAAATGTTAATAAAACAAAATTAATTTTGTAGCAAAATCGGCATTGATAAAGTAATAAAATAGACATTTTTACTCAAAAAAAAAAAAAAAAAAAGAAGTTATAGTCAAACTCCTCTTTTACATTTATAATATAATATTATAAAATGAAAATAAGGAAAAAAAAAAAAAGCAATCCCCCCTTAAACAAGATTTAATAATTCACGGTGAACTTAGAAGATACATTTCAATCATATCCCAAAATACTTATTAACAATTAATACATTGCATATCCCCCAACCCTCTATTCCAATATATATTTTAATTATTTTTGCATCAATGATTGAAAATTTCAGTTCTTGGGTCTAAGACGGAAATAATTTTAAAAAATTGAGTCAAATTTCAAACTTCTCTCTCTTCCCGTTAAGTCAAAATTGAAGAAAATAAATTAGATTTAATTGGAGGAGAATAGGATAGGGGAGATGGTGGGTTTGGTTTGGTTTGGTTAGGGTAGGGTTTTTTCTCACACCCCATTTACTACCGACATCTTTTACTTTCTTTCTTTTTTATTTTAGAAGATCAAATTGATTAGATCTTGTGATCATTATATTTATATTTTTATATAATAATGCTATATATTCTAGACATATGAATCAACCCATCTTTCAAAAAGCTTATGATTGGATCTAAATCTAAATTTCATTTTGACTCATTAGATTGTGGGATATTATTTTATTTTATTTCTTTTACGGTAAATTTTCAATATAAATAAACTTACGTTTGAGTATTTGAAAAGATAAAAGAACGTAAAGTACTAGATGAAGGTTTTTCTCAAAAAGAAAAAAAAAAAGAAGGTTAGAGTACTATCTCTCGAATATTAACCTATATATTAACTCAAACTTATGCAACTTATTTGTTATACTATATATTAACTTTTACAAACCATATAATCGATTGTGTAAAAAAACCCTATGAGTTTGTTAAAACTTCGAGTGAAATATTTTTTTTAAAGGGGTTGTTCTTATTAATCAAATATCCTTAGGCAATATCTTAATAAGATAAGATTCTAGTCAATTCCATTGTTAAATTAATGAAACCAGTTCAGTTTTATTAGTTCTTGTGGTTTGAACGAAAGATTCTACTGATGATAAAAAAGAAGAAAGGAAAGAAAATCAATTAGGATTTGAAAACGATGATATTGGATTCTCATGAGTCAAACATTAAGTTTGAAAATTGTAAGAAATTGGTGAATGGTAATAAACCAAAATGGAGAAATGGAAATTGAATTTAATGTTAGGGTTAGGTATTGTTTGGTCAATTGCTCGCCAATCTTAATCGTTGAATTTTATACCACTTGTGTCCTTTTCACGCCCACTCTACGTCCCTTTGACTTCCAATTTCCCCCCACTTTACTTCTAATTTTTCCACCCTCCATTTTCCTTTCTTAATCTTTTTTCTCTTAAAAAAAAGTAGTGGAAATATAAGAACACAATCTCACATTTACTTGAAGTGGAGAAAATTCTTTCGGATATAAATACAAATAATTGTTAAAGTGTTGATATATAATTAAATTTACTATAACCCATCAATTTAACCTTTTGGGTCGATTGGTGATTTAATATAGTATCAGAGCAGAAAGTTTTGAGTTCAAACTTCTGTAATGTCATTTCCTCTCCAATTAATATTAATTTCCACTTGTTGGGCATTCTTACAAATTTTCAAACCCACAAGTGAAGGGAGTGTTAAAGTGTTGATATATAATTAAATTTACCATAACCCATCAATTTAAGCAAGATTATATTCAAAATTAATAGTATTATATCATGGTATTCTATAAAGTCATTTGTCGTCTCAAATCAGAGCTAGAAATTTTTATTAGAATGTGCAAAATTTCGAATTTTAACTTTTCATATGCATAACCTTTCAATTTTGAAAATTTAGGAATGGGATAAAATAGTGGGAAAAAGTGAAAATCTTAAAATTTTTTATATAATTTTCTTAATCTAAGACAAATTAAGAGTTGGAAAATTGTCCCATTCCTTCTTTTCGTCCTACGAAAAAAAAAAAAGTAGGTTCCATTGCCTTATTTGGGAAGGATGCGTGACTATAATGAAGATAAAAGGTATCATTTTTAAGTAATGGTTAAGAAAACTATTGGTTCATATTAGTTAGCTGATATCATACTTCTAGGGGCAGCATTTTCTTTTTAAATTAAAAATGGCGCACAGCAAATCTTCTTCATTGATGTGGTTTTAAGAAAGAAATTCGTATTTTTTCTTTTTGCCTTTATACTTTTTGTCGGAGCGAATTTAACTTTAAAATCTTAATTTTGTCGTACTAAAATTTTAATTAAGAGGTTAAATCCATATCAAACATTTGTTGGGTTCATCGCTCTCCTAGAGGGTTATGCGTTTTTTTAAAGAATATTACATCACAAATAAGGGGTGAGAATTCGAATCTATGACCTTAAGAGAAGATAAGACGATGACTTAACTAAATGAATTATACTTAGATTGGCTTGAGAGTAATAATTATGACTGCATGAATAGTTGTATTAGACTATTTTTATGGATGGTTTACTGTTTTAAGTGTGTGTATATATATATACCTTTTTTTGGCTCGAATTGAAGCATTTTGATTGTTAAGGTTTAAGCATTTCTTTTGGCTAATAACTTTTCCATCTTTGTATTTTTTTTTTTTGGAAAAATAGAACTTTAAGATTATACAATCAACTTTTCTTTCATTTAGTTTCTTTTCCTCTACTTTAAACAAATAGAAAGGAATGATAATCAAACGAAGAACTCGATTGACAAAAAGATGAAATTGAATGAGATATAAAACCACTCGTGTTGGTTTTGAAAACTTTCACTTTTTGATTCAAAAGAGAAAAAGAGAAAGCCATTCAATTCCATTAGTCATGCATGGTGTTTGAAGCTTCATAATTGCAAGTGAAGGATCATCATCATCATAAAAGCCAAAGCAAAGGGCACATTTGAGTGTCTCAAAAACCACAATTCTATTCACTCCCTTACCTTTTGTTTGAGTGATAAAAAAAAAAAAAAAAAGAGGAGAAAAAAACAGTGGAAAAAATTAAAGAAACTTTTCTTTTGTAGCTTTTTCTCTTGAGTGACAAAAAATTGAAGGAAAAACAAGTGTTCCCTTCGAGGAGAGAAATTATGCTTTCCCTATAAGGATGAAGATGCTTTCGGTGCCATCATTCTTCTGTTTGCCTTCAAACTTGTAATGATTCTTCGCACACATAATAATTTCATCTCTCCAAACACATCTTTTCATTCCACTCTCCTTTCTTTACTTTTTGTTTTTGTGATTTTTTTCACACGCCCACTTGGGAATTATAGTAAAGAGATGATCATCATTATCAAAATTTGGTGTTTGAATGTGTTCTTTCTAATGTTTTGTATGAGTGATTATTGGGATATGTTTTCTTTTGCCTAAGGTTAAAGACGACTAGAGAATATAGGTATATAAGAGAGAAGAGTTGAGTACTGTATTAGAGCGGTACCTACGCGAAGTACTTTCAAAGTTTCTAGGGTTTACTTGAGTTAAAATAGAACTTGAGTTATGTTGGTAGAGTTAAAAGTAGAAAAAGTTTTGTAAATCTCAATAGTTATAACTCTTTTTATTATTTGGGAGAAGGGGAATATAATTGCTTTAAGTTGCACATTCGATGGTTTACATTGTGCCTAGATGTGGAGTATAGTATTTTCACGTGTGTAAAGACATCTACATGTCCCTTAAAGAGTTTGGTGAGGAATGATTTTCAGTGGTTGATGATAATTTTACTAAAGATATAAAGGATAGACTTGTTCAAAATGTTGATCCCAATCCACGTTGTAAGGATGAGGGAGAATACGACAATTACGCTGAGCTCATTTTGGTGGGACACTTTTTGAAATCTTTTACCATTTCCTAAGGTGTAGTTTTGCGATTCCATAGTGCGATTCTCCTTGAGATGAGCTCATCACTCTTGGTGGACCTTCGGGCTTATAATCACCTCTCATTTAAGGATCAACACATGCTCTTCGGAATATTGAGCTTGTGCCTTTTATCAAGTCTTTAGAACTTATTACCTATTTTTCTCAAACATGTTCATATGCTATTTCTTAGGGGTGAGGTAATGCTCTTATCATACACGTGTGACCTACGAAGCTAATAATCTATGGTTTTGTTAACTCTATTGAGCATTTTCTTATTTCACTTTTTTTTTTAGATAAGCTCATGTCTTTCGTCAAATTTCTTAAACTTGTACTTATGTTACTTGTATTTCAATTGTACGCTTTAAAAAAAAATCATGATACAAATAAAAGATTTGTCATTTAAATATGATATATTTCATTACTTGAAGTATATATTTTAATGACACAATCTAGATTAGAAAAAAAAAAAAAAACTCCAATTAATTCTAAAGAAATATATATACGAATCCGATTAACACATGACATGCATATGATTTTGAAAACTAGGAAAGAGCTAAAAATTCGTATTATTTGTTGAATGAGGAAACACACAAGTGGATGGATATTTTCATGAAAAAGATTTGTACAAAGGGGGTGAGTTATAATTATTACCCACTTCATTATATTTATTTATTTCTTCATATTTCTCCGATAAGTAGGTTCTAGAAACCAACCTCTCCCACCAAACCATCTACCAATGCACGATCAATAATATGTTAAAAGAAAACTTACCCTACCCAATGTGAAAAAAGTTATAAAAAAATATAATGCCGTCAAGTCATTGAATAATCACAACTTATTTTGTAAATAAAAAGTCGTTAGTAATTTGCTTGTTTCATGTGTCAAACATATTTTCTCCTACCTTTTTTCATTTTGTAAAAAGATGTACATAATGAAGAGCTTTCTTTTGTTAAATTGGAAGATAGTTTATACCTTTGGTTCCTAAATTTTTAATATTATATCTATTTAGTCTTATATTTTTAATTTTGTTTAATACGTTTATAAAATTTTAATGTCTATCCAGTCTCCTTATTATAAAAGTTTTAAAATATGTCTATAGACTTTCAATTTTTGGTCTAATAGATTCAATGTATATGAACTCTATTAGTTTAATGATTACACCATCAAACACGTGAACTTCCCAAAATCAACACACCACTTAAATCTTAAATAATATATTCATTACCTATTAGACAAATAATTTAAATTTTAAAAATCTATTAGAAACTTTTTAGAATATAGGAACTAAATAAACAAGATTTTGAAAATAAAGAGACTTATTAATTTTTTTTTTTAAAGTACAAAGTTCAACACAAAAGTTTATTAGAGGTCAGAGATTCAAATCATCTACTTCCAAATGTTGTTAAACTAAAAAAAGAAGTTTAGAGACTAAATTGATATTTTTCCTAAAATAAAATAATAAGTAATACATTAAATTATAAGTTTAGACCATGGACTTTAATGTTTGTGTTTAATAGATCCATGAACTTTGAATTTCGTGTCTAATAGGTTCTTAAATTTTAAAAATATCAAGCAGGTTATTGATCTTTTACTTTTGTGTCTAATAAGTCTTTGATATATTCAACATTTTTTAAAATTATGGAATCTATTAGACATAAAATTGAATTTGTGTCTAATAGAACATTAAACTTTCAATTTTATGTCTAATAAGTTCATGAATTTTAAAAATTGTCAAATAAGTCAAAAACTTATTAGACACAAAATTGAAAGCTTAGGACGAAATCAAAAGTTTAGAGACGTATTAGACATTTATAATTTAGAGACTTATAAAATATAAAATTAAAAATTAAAAACTTATTAGATACCTTTTAAAATTCAGGAATCTATTATGACACAAATTACTAAACTTGTAATTTAATTTAAATAAGAAATTAAAAGAAAAGAAGTCCACATTTTCTTCGGCACTTATGTAATATTGAAATTAAATATGTGAGGAAAACTACCTAACAAATAGGGTTGAAATTGAATACATTCATTGAATGGAACTGTCCGACTACCAAGACAGTATTTTATTTTGAAAAAAAATAAAAAAAAGGAGAAAAGAACCTTTGAATAATCCCAATACAATAGCTGTTTGGTCAAAACTCCATCCTTTTTTTCTTTCTTTTTTTCTTTCTCTCCAGACATTGGCTTAAAGCAAATAAAGACAAGCTTCCCTAAATAAATATACAATTCTCCTACTCCCTTCAATGCAGAACTCAAGTATTTTCCATTTTTCTTTTTCTTTTTTTAAATAATAAATAATTAAAGTTCAAATATTTTCTTTATTTAAAAAAAAAAAAAGAAAAAAAAGAAGAGAGGTTGGAGCAGAGGGAGACAGAAGTGGAAGAGCTCCTTTCAACGAATATATTAAATTAGCTAATAATTAAAAGAAATGATATTTAATTTATAATTTATACGCCGTGAGATTAAAGTAAAGAAAAAGGCGAAATGAAATGAGGTAATCGAACCGACCAACGGAACCTTACGGTGGTCCCCGCCGTATACAATCGGGCAGAAAAACCTCCTCCTTGCTGGGTGGTCCCCCCCGATCCCACGTGTACCACTTCTTCAATCTTGTCCGTTCATCGACGGCCCTGATTCCACCATGAACACATCCTCTTCATTGACCATGGACCAAACCTCGAATATTATTTTTTTAAAAAAAGGAAAATTTTTAAAAAAAATCTGACGTCACAGTACCTTTGACTCTTTCTCTCTCTTCCTTTAAACCCAAACCCACCTCTGTTCTCCGCCTGCGACTCCACTCTCTCTCTCTCTCTCTTTCTCTCTCTCCCTCTCTCTCGTCCGATCAGACGATTTTCTTTTTCTTTCAGATTCTTTTCTCCGGCGGCGGCGGTGCGGTAGTGGGCGGTGGTCAGTTGACGGAAGATGGTGAGAGATGACTTGTGTATTACAATTCCGAGCGATTTCAGGTGTCCGATCTCGCTAGACGTGATGAAATCCCCTGTAAGTTTGTGCACTGGAGTGACTTACGATCGTTCCAGTATTCAAAAATGGCTCGACAATGGAAACAATACTTGTCCCGCTACCATGCAGGTCCTTCACACCAAGGAGTTCGTCCCTAACCACAATCTCCACCGCCTCATTCAGATTTGGTCCGATTCCCTTCGCCACCGAGTCCACTCGCCCGATTCCTCCCCTGTTTCCGACTCGGGTTTGTCATCCGATCAAGTTATCGACCTCGTCAAGCGCATGGAGGTCGATCAATCTCGCGTTGATTCGCTTTCGCGCCTTGTCTCTTTCGCCGCCCAATCGGTGGAGAATCGGAGGCTGCTTTGTGGAATTGACGGTCTCGTGCCGCTTCTTGTCGATCTTCTTGGCAATGTCCATGGCGGCGTTTTCGTTGAGCAGACGGTGAAGCTGTTGCATTTGATTCGGAGTGAAATAGAGGATAAGGAGCGGTTTGTGAAGTCGATGATGAAGAGCAATCGTAATTGTCTTTCGTCTTTGCTTCTGGTTCTGCGGAAAGGAACCGTCGAATTGAAAATCTGTTCGGCTAATCTGTTAGAGTATCTCGCAATCGACGCTGAGTCGAAGATTGTAATCGCGGAAACGGATGGATTGATGCAAGAATTACTGAAATTAATAAACTCTGAGAACGATTCAACCGTAATCGAATCTGTTCTATCGTGCCTAATTTCAATTTCAATGCCGAAACGGATCAAGATCAAATTAGTCCATCTCGGAGCGATTAAATCGGTAACGAAGCTTCTCTCAGAAGCGAACTCGAGTTCGAGCGTTTCGATGACGGAGAAGGTTCTGAAAGTGCTGGAAACAGCGTCGACAGTGAGAGAAGGAAGGACGGAGATCGGAGAGGACTCGGTGTGCGTGGCGGCGATCGTACAGAAGGTGCTGAAGGTGTCGAACACGGCGACGGAGCACGCGGTGACGACGCTGTGGAGCGTGTGCTATCTGTTCAGAGACGAGAAGGCAGCGGAGGCGTTGACGAAGGCGAACGGATTGACGAAGATTTTGCTGTTAATGCAGAGCAATTGCTCGCCGCCGGTCCGGCAGATGGCGAGAGATTTGTTGAAGATTTTTCGGATCAATTCGAAATCGTGCCTATCGAGTTACGATACGAAAACTACGCATATCATGCCCTGTTGAAACCGATATGCTTTCTTCTTATTCTTCATCTTCATCTTCTTCCATTGTCAACCATTTCGATTTCTCTCTGTAAGTTATTATGGAGATCTGGGGAGAGGTTTTCCTTTTCTTCTTCTGTTCTGTAAATCAAAGAAATTTTGTCAGTGAATACAAACAAAATGATTCGATTTTCACCTTCTGTCCTTGCATTTTCGTGTAAGTCTCATCGGATTCAGTTCAATTTTTTGGGATTTATTTTTAGTTTTTTATGGTTTGAGTTTGAAAATGGCAGAGATTGAACCATCCACTTTTCATGTGGTAATTGCTCCGACATTTACAAAATTAGGAGTGAACAGTAGTACGGTAATAAGTGCATAAGTCATAAGTATTTTAATTAGTTGAACTATATTGATGTCCGTACCATTTTTCTTTTTTTTTTTTTTTTAAGTACAACCTGCACTTCTCAACTATTGAACTATGAATTATATTAATGTATGCTATATATATATTACCATTCAAATATGGGTAGAATTTTGTACTTAGAAGTCTTTTTAATGTTTGATTGATAACTCAACTTTGGTATCTAAGAAGTTAAATAGGGTATTCTTTTGTTCTAAAAATTAAAATTTGGATAATAAAAATGATGGAACAATTAATTTGTGTTTGAAGTTTGAAAGTATATATATATTTTTTAATATTTTATTGATTTTTGTGTGAGTTATTGGCTACTTTCCAAACAATTTTATATTCTAATTTAATTTTGATAATGGAATCAGAATTAAAAAAATAATTTTATTTTTCAAACATAAAAAATGGAAACTTTTGTTTTGTTGGAAACATAGCGTAAAAAAAGAAATTAGTAATGAAGAAGGATGTCAATAGAAAACTAAAAATTGAAAGATTTGGTCAATATGGTTGCATGTGCCGTTCCAATCATCAAACCTCCGCTCCCCCGCACTTCGTGTATATATTATATATAAATATATTTTTGTCAAGTTGATAAGTAACCAATTATTATTTCATTTTTTTACTAAAAAACATAGATTATAACTCATTATCTGATTAAAGTATATATTTACGTAGATATATCTAGAGCCTCTTTGGTAAATAATCTGAATTCTATTTTATATTTTTTGATTCACTAAGTTTGGTGAATTTATATTTGACAGATGTATTTTCAAATATTGTTTATGAATTATGTGATTCAAAAAGTGAAAATTCTGAAAACAATGTTTTAGGCCGCGTTTGGTTTGTGATTCGTTTTTGAAAACACCTCCTAAGATAGCCTATTTTCAAAAACGACAAATTGTTGTTTTCTTTGTTTTTAAATTTTGTTTTAAAAAATTATGAAAACAATGATACACTCTTCGAAAATGCATAATTTCTATCAAACAACAAATTGAATGTTATAATTTTTCTTTTTTTAAAAAAATTAAAAAGCTCACTTCCATCTACAAAGTGAATCTCTCATCAATTCTTTATGAAAAAAAAATTATTATAAAAATCACAAATAACAAAGATGAACAAATCAAAATTACTACACATATCAATGGTTAATTATACTGTTGATTTAACTGGCTCAATGTCATATAAGCATTAATTTAAATTTTTTTTCAAATCTTCATTTACAATAAATGATTTCTTTTTCTTTCTCTTTTTAGAAAGAATTTTTTTAGATTCTTATAAATTTTCTGTATGTCAAGAAACCAAAGATTCTCTCTCCCCCACTAATCTCTTATTCCATTATCTCTGCTATATTCTCTCCAACAACATGAAGTTAAAATTCGCTATGATAAATTATGTTATGTTAGTTTAAAAAAATGAATTTTTTATCACTAAAAAGTCAATTTTACCAAACACATATTAATCTTTTCCTGCATTTTCAAATTCAAAATCAAACGCAAATTTCAAATTTTGAAGACAAATTTAAAGTTTTTAAATTGGAATGTGTTTTTATTTTCTACAAAATTCTTTGTTTTTGAAAATGAATTTTCGAATCACGAACCAAATGGGGCCAAATTTTGAATTTGAAATTCTAAAATGCAGAATTATATTAAAAAAGATAAAAACATTAATAACTATAGAATTCCATGTTATAAACTCAATTTATTTTTGTTAAATTAAAATAAGTATAATATAATATATTATAAATTATGTGATATTGTAAAATAATAATTATAGAAAATTTAAAATATTTTTTTTCATAAATTAATTAATAATGGTTTATATTCAACATAATATTTAGTTTTACAGTTGCAACTAGTTTCATGAACTATAAATATATTATAGAACACATTTTGAACAGTTGTTTAAATTGGAATCCAATGTTTAAATATGGTACCAAACACATATTTGAAAACATGAAATACAATTTTGTTTTCATTGAATTCATTGTTTTCAAAATTCTTTTTTTTTTAAAGTTCTATTAGAATCTTTTGAAAATGTAGTATCTAAATAGGCACAATTTTAAAAGTTAAAGGACGGAACTTATAATTTAACAAATATTTTTTTTCCGTTGTTCTATTTTTAACTCTTCACAAAATCAAATTATAATCCTTCAAAATATTGTAATAGTAGAAGCAGTAATTCTAAATGATGCCCATTTTTTAGATAAACCTCACAAGTCCTACAAAACAAATATAGTTATTTTGGTTTTCAAACATTCAAATATCCATATTTCTATTTTTTTTCAACTTAACTTCTAGATATTTTTGTCTCAAAAAAAAAAAAAAAAAATCCTAGACATTCTATTACCTCAACATTAAGGGACTGTTTGGGGCATTGAGTGAGTTATAATAGTCAGTGGGTTATAATAATCTGTGAAATAATATAATATTATTTAAAATGCAGAGTTGTTTAGTCTAGGGTTATAATAGTCTGCGCTTGGGGTGCATAGTACTCCACAGGTTATTATAACACAGGTTATTATAACCCTTGCCCCAAACAGGGCCTAAGAGTTTCTTAACATAAACGAACCATCCAAGGCTCACATTGTCAATCTATTTTAGCTCAACAAATGTGGAGTGGGAATGGAATGTTAAACTTTAGAAAAGATAATAGGTACTTTATCTACTGAAAGATTGGCTATATTCTCTATTTATAATACGTTATAAAATATATTTATGTATATATCAATATGCTCTTTTCTAAACTCATTCCTTAGCTAAATATACGATAGTTTGAATAGGTTGGTGATATATCAACATCTCTTTTCAAATTGAACGAAGAAAAGGGTGTTTCTCTTTCTCAAGTCTATAGAAAAGAGTCTTTCTTCTTAAATCAATAGAAAATGTTCTCTCTAACATGAGCGAAAGAGATGTCCACATGATATGTATAATCTATGGAAACAATAAAAATTTGTCCCAAAAAAAATCTAAATCAACATAAATTTATAAAACAAAACAAAAAATAAAATTAATTGGTTCTCAAACATGTAATTTGTCTTAACTATTTCATTGGCTTTCCTACCATTAATATAAATAAAACAGAAATTGTGAATTGATGATAAAAGAATGATTGTATATGAAAGAATGGGAGAACTCACTTCCAAAACTGAATAAAAAAATTCAACATACCATTGTTTTTCTCATTCCAATAATTTATACAAAAGTTCTCTTCTCCTCATTCTTTTATGGTATAAGAGCCCATGAAGCCCAAACGGGTATTCGGTCCAAAAATTGGGATCCGACCCAAGAATGGTGAACCCAAAGAGGCACCATCTTGAGGGGGCATGTTGAGGATCCCACATTGGAAAAATATAGAGAGACCTTACAATTTATAAGATATATGCTACTCCTCTCATTGCCAATTAGTTTTGAGATAAAACCTCATGTAATCTTGATAGATGACACAATGTCAAAATAGGTCAACATGATGCTGATATGGTGATTAGTTTTTTATGCTCATACAAGAACAAGTTGAAGAAGAAAGGGCTCTTTCTCTCTCTCCAAATCTAAAGAAAATGGTATTCACTCTCCTAAATCAATAGCAAATGCTCTCTCCAACATAAGAGAAAGAGACAATGACACAAGAGATGTCTACATGTCTATGATATGTGTAATCCATGAGAGCCATAAAACATTTATAAAAGCAAAACAAATCAAATCAAATAATTTTTCAAACATGTGCTTATCTTAATATTGGCCTTCTTAGTTCCTATTGTTAAACATATAAAAAATTATAAATTGACACATTGCTGCTGTTAGATAATAGACCAACGTGATATTAATATGGTCAATAGATTTTTTTTTTCGTTTATAGGGAAGTTTTTTTATTTTACTTTAATTTTATTTTTATAACTCTTGGGTTTTTATACAAAAAAAATAAAAATAAAAATAAACTAGAAAAAAAATTAAAAAAAAAAGAGGGGCAATTGGATGAAACAAAGTTACATTGTGTGTCCACTTGAAGGTGGTGGGTGTGCAAAGAAACATAGTTGAGTGTGATGGGAGCTTCTCACTCGCTTGAATGCAACACTTTCCCCTCCTCACCATATTTAAAAAAAAAACACCTTTAATTTTTTTTTCTTTATAATGGTGGTATTGCTTCTTTTTATTTTCTTTTTAATGAATATTTTTCTTCTTTTTCATTCTTTTTCCTTTTCAAATTATATATGTTGACAACATCTATGTGGTCATATCCAAGTTTCAAACATAATTTTAACGATCAAATTTAAAAAATATCTACCTACACTGAAACGATTAGAAACAAAATAGATCAAGATCAATTATACGAGGGATACAACTTTTTTTTTAAAAAAAAAAAATCAAACAAAATATTTATAAAAAGAAACCCTTAAAACATTTTATCTTTAAAGTCCATATTTTAAGAGGAAAAAAAAACCTTAAAAAGATCTTTTCATTGGGAATTTGCATGAATAGTACCATGTTTGAATAAAGTTAAATTCAATCTTAAAATGAAAATGCTTTCCATTATCCCATGGTATAGGGAGTCCAATCAAGCATCCTATTGAGAATGATAGGGATCAAACCAAACAAATTTTCTGCCTAAAATAGATTTGAGTGTTGGGGTGATGCAAGCTTAGTGGATTCCCAATTCCCCCTTCCCCTTTGGTCCCAAATATAAAATGTTTGGAATCTTGTTCAATTTTCATGCTATTCCTTCATCCATATGTATATGAACTTTCAACTTCAAGTTTGTGACAAAAGATCTACTCCATAGTGGATGTCAATCTCACTTTTGCTCTTTTAGTGGGTTTTTCCCCCTCCCTTTGAAATACCCTTTCAATTAACCTTTTTTTTAAAACATTATTATTATTATCATTATAAGTGCCAATGATTTTAAAATATCAATTGTATGATTAGAATTTTTAAAAAAATATTATATATATCAATCACACTAAACCTCTAAAATCACTCAACTTTGTTGGTGTTTTCAAAATAAGAACAATTTTTGTGGACCTTGTTCAAGATCTCTTTTGTGAAAATAAAGTCTAACTATTATACTTGTTGCCTCCTTTTCCTCTTCAAAGGAGGGTCATCTTATACCCTCCTCCTTCTTAGGAGCATCAAGTAGGCATTGAAATTCTTGTTCTAAAATATAAAAATACCCTCTAGATTCTAGTCTTCTATTTCGTATTTAATTCACCATATTAATTGTGGTAGGACACTCTTTACCCATTTGCTCAGTATGATAATTTATGATCAAACCAACCTCTCAAGAGATATCATATAACTTATCATTTGAACATCTAAGTCATCACAAGATTGCTTGGACTAAAATAAAATGACTCTTTCAAGCTGTTACGTCTCCTCTTGCATCATATTCCATAGAAAGATACCTCGACTTGGACATATTAACATGTTGATTATCTTATATGATAGTGAACACTTCCGCTTTGATAAAGAGTTCTACGTGAAATCAGTATCTTATAATGTTGCATGTGAGCATTCTACGTCACCAATAGAGTGAAAGAATTTGGTCAAATACAAGCCATTCAATTATCAAACAAAAACTTTAGGCTAAAATGGTTATTTCTAGAAATGGGTCTGATGTAATTAATTGAGGGTTAATGTACCAAAGCATTACTAGAGAGAGTGAAGTGGTGCAATTGCTCAAATAATGGCTGTGCTTTGCTGACTGTAAATACAACCTTTCTCTATCAATTTTTTTGTTAATTTGTTTGATAGCCACAAAGTGAAGAACAAAAAAAAAGAAAGAAGAAAAAAGATTGGAATCTATCTCAAGAAAAGAAGTGTTTATAAAAATATATATGTTAATGGTGGAAAGCAAAAATCTCTACTGCTTTGAACCATTCCATTCTCTACAATATCCCCACAATTTATATATTTTTATTTGAAAGATTTGAAATGAAGTTAGACCCTTCAAAGTGCACAGCCTTGCTCTCATTTATACATTTGTAATTCATTCTTTAATTCAAAATCTTAAGAAAAAGGAAGGGATAAGATCTTCTCCCATCTTGATTAAACTAATATATTTCAACCCCCCCCCCCCCCCCCCCCCCCCCCCCCCCCCCAATCTATTGGTTAGTTCATAAGTAAAGAAACAACACCAGTTGTTTGCAACTATAAGATCATAAATATGATATATATTTGCTTTCAAACTTTATTTCAAAGATAAAGTAAATATGTGATTTTATTTCTTGTAGCATTTTTTAACAATAGTTTCACAAAGTTAAATTACAAGTTTAGTCTCTAAAATTTTAAAATTGTGTCTAATAACTTTTTGAACTATAAAAATTGTTTAATAGGTTTTTAAACTTTCAATTTTACGTCTGATCGGTCTCTAAGTACAATAAGTCTCTAGACTTTCAATATTGTATCTTAGATCTTTGAACTTTCAATTTTGTGTCTAATATGTCTTTGACATTTTTGAAAAATTTTAAAATTCACGGACCTAAGACACAAATTTGAATTATGTGTCTAGGACTCGGAACTTTCAATTTTGTGTTTAATAAGTTTGTTAATTTTAAAACATGTGAAAAAGATCAATGACTTATTAAACATAAAATTAAAAGTTTAAGGATTTATTAGACACTTTTTAAACATTAATGATAAATACAATCTTGAGAGTTCAATAGCTAAACTTGTAATTTAGTCCCTGTTTGTTAACCATTTGGTTTTTGGTTTTTAGTTTTTAAAAATTGTGTTTGTCTTCTCATCATTTTTCTCTACAATGTGTTTCATCCTTATTTCAATTCTTAGCAAAATTCGAAAAACAAAAAGAAGTTTTTAAAAACTACTTTTTTTTTTTTAGTTTTCAAATTTTGGCTTGATTTTTAAAAATATATGTAAAAAGTAGATAACAAAACATAGAAACCATAGAGAAAAATAGTATCTTTAGGCTTAATTTTCAAAAATTAAAAACCAAAAACCAAAAATTAAAAACCAAATGATTATCAAATAGGACTTTAGCTTTTTATAAATTACTTGAATTTTTAGTGGGTGGAATACATTTTGAAAAGAAAAGAAAGAAAATTAACTAATCCTTTTAAGAGATGATTTATGACATAACTCTAGAGTTTCTTTGAATGGGCCACCCAAAAAATGTAGAGAATTTACATCTTTGTTAAGTATTAGTTAATAACTACAATTTTTTTAAAGTCGTTCTTAACCATCCGTAAATACCCTCAAGATCATTCTCATTCCAATATGTTGTCGGTTCATGCCTATGCTCTTCTGTTTGAGAGCATTACAACTATTATATTATGGAGTCAAAGTGAGCATAACTCAACGATAATTGACATGTACTCATTCTCTTGAGTTCGAATGTTCAAATTTTCATACTCTACTATTTCTCTTGAGTTCGAAGGTTCAAATTTCCATCATCTATATTTGTTGTACTAAAAAAAAAACTATATTATGGGAATTTATTTTATTCCTAAAATGAATAATCCTTCTTTTGTAAGTACTTTCTTTTTCCCTCTTAGCTTTGTAGAAAAAGTGGGTTATTTTATTTTAGTTTATTGGGTTGAACATGCAACATTATTAAATGGAAGGTGATGGTTCCCCCAAGCACTTAGAGAAAGAAAATGGGTCACCCACTTAGCCTTTTTTTTTTTGCTTCTCTCCTTTTATTTGCATTACATGGGGATGTGGGTTTTTGATGTTTAAAAAAGAAGGGATGTGGTTATTAAATTTGTTGTGTTGTGTTGTGTTGGTCCAAAACACCATGATGGGGTTGCCAAGTTGGTGAAGTTATAATCACACCAAAAAAAAAAGAAAAAAAAAAGAAGTTGAAGTGCTTCAAATTCAATTACTTCAGAGTGGAAAAACAAAGGCTGGTCCAATCTCACGTGAGCTCAAGGTGTTCGACGAAATGCCTCAACCAAAAATTTGTTCATTGGCACTGCCCAAAGCTAAAGCCAACGGCCACGATTGCATCTGTGCGTGTGGGGCTGACCCAATCATCCATCCTTCACATCGCTTCCCACCGCCAAAATATAAGAATCTATTCTTTTTAGTTGATTGAATGTGTAAAGCCTTTCATAATAATATCAGATATGATATTCTTCATCTACGTGTGTGTGTATTTTTCAAACGTATAATTATAAATTTTGATTTTGAGAGACTAAATGTGACACACGAGTTGCATCCAAAAAGGGAGAAAAAAAAGTGACAAACGAGTGAGCCTAGTTGTGCGATCCTCGTGATGATGGTGGATTAATCGCCAAGATTTTGGCACTGAATTTCAAATATTCTATTTTAATCTCTTTTGAACTTCTAAGGCTCCGTTTGATAATCGATTTTTGAAAATTGTGATTGATTTTCTCACAATTTCTCTACGATGATTTTCATCTTTTTTACAATGGTTTCATATTTCTTAAGGAAGCACTTGAGTTTCTAGCCAAATTCCAAAAACAAAATCAAGTTTTTGTTAGTTTTCAAAACTTTGCTTGGTTTTTGAAAACATATATAAAAAGTAGATAAGAAAACATAGAAACCCATAGATTGATGTAGTATTTATAGGCTTACTTTTCAAAAACCAAATGGTTATCAAACGTGACCTAAAATGTTTTGTTTTAGTGTGTTTCAATTTTGTAGGAATGATGTTGATTTTTTATTGTATATTTAATATAAATAATTACTACAAATATTTGTGTGTGTATATTATGTGTCAACCTCAATATAGTTCAACTGGATAAAACATTATATCTTTGATAAAAAAAAAAATAGAAGTTTGATTCTCCATCTCTACATGAAGTTGATATAAATAGACAAGACACCTACTTTATTTGATAAGTGAATAAATGTATCTACGTTATTTTTCTATTAAATAATTTTAAAATTTTAATGACAATGATTAAAAAAAAAAAAGCTCAAAATCATTAAACTTGGGGAGTTTTTTTTTTTTTTTTTCCTAGCGTAATAATTAGTGACTAAAGATAAATTTGAAAATCATTACTAAGATCAACATGCATTTGAAAAAGGTTGCTTACTCGAAATCTTCAAAATAAACTATTATATTTTTCTTATCTATTTTAAAGTTCAATACAAAAACTGGCTCACTGAAAATTATTATAAAGATTTAAGACGTTAAGGAAATTTTAAGGCATCAGCTCTCGTAGCTCAGTTGGTTAGAGCACCCGTTTAGTAAGCGGGAGGTCTTGAGTTCGACTCTCAACGAGAGCATACTATTTATTCTCTTTTGCTTTAAAATAATAAAGACCTCTTTTTCTCATTGATAATGATAATTTCATCTTCTTGTGAATCCTTCAAATTTCATAATTATTTCCTTTTCAAATTGTTAAAAAACAAAATGCCTAATTTTTAAAATATATTTTCCAAGCTGACTATATATGAAAATATTAGAAAATTACATCATTCTTAAGGTTCTCAAAAGAAAACAAATGAAATGTAAAATATATATTTGATTCCTTATTAATGTTGAGCTGTTTTTTTAATTTAGTACCTATCATTTACAAAGTTTAATTTGATCTTTTATGTTTTAACTTTTTCAATCATATCATTTATGGTGAGTGTTAAAATTGGTTAATAACAAACGTACATGATATGATAATTAATGAGTTAGTAAAAATTTAGAAAAGAAAGCAAGTTATTAAAGATATTAAAGTTTCTAATTTATCTTTCAAATTTCTAAAAAACTGGCAGAATTTTAGACTTTTCTTATTTTAAATAGTTTGATTCCACCTCTAAATTTCTATCAATTTACCAATGTCATACAAATTTATCATTAACCAATTTTAACATTTATCAACAAGAAGGGTATAATTGAAAAATGTTAAAACATAAAAGACCCAAATCAAAACTTTTTAAACAATAGTGACTAAATTGAAAAACCCCCCTCCAATTTAGGTACTAAAACATATAATTATCCTAAATAAAATGGGAATAGAAATAAATGAACCAATACTATCATGTTTAGAAAATTTGTGTATAGTTTCAACAATATTGCTTAAATATTAGATTTTTGAATAAGAATTTGATTGTTTTTAGGTTAAATTATACAAAATATACCTTTAATTTTGGGGTAGGTTTCCATTATGCTCCTAAACTTTGAAGAGTTTCATTTTTACCTTTGAATTTTGAAATTTGTTCCAAAAAAATACCATTGAAGAGTTTTTCATTAAAATAAGATGAAAATTGACGTGACAAATAATGTATAAAAATTAGAAGACATATGTGATATCATTTACAATATCAATCACATAAATTGATGGGGTGTAAAATTTTATTATGTAAATGATTTTAACGATGTCTTTTGAAATGAAATGAAATAAAATAGTAACAACGATCTTAATATTCAATATAGTTATAAATAATATCATGTACGCCTTCTACTTTTTATCCACACCAATTTTTATATTTATTTTAAGGAAAAAGATATTTTTTAGACCTATTTCAAAGTTCAATGATATTTTTTGTAACAAATTTCAAAGTTAAAACATAAAAATAAAACTTTTTAAAGTTAAAAGGCATAACTAAAATCTACCATAAAGTTGAGAAGTTGCTTTTAATTATGCGGGAAGGATGAAACATTTTGAAATGTGGATTGAAGAATATTGCTCCTTGGGCTTTCCATGAAAACTCAGCTCCCATCTGTGAAGGTAATTTTGTGTTTGCATCTTTGTCTTTTGTTGTTTTCTGATATACTAAATAACAGACCATTTTATATTTTTTTTCAATTATTTCAAAGTTTTATCTAACTTAAAGTTTTGCTTTTAGTTTCACCCAAAAGGCTTTATATCAATATTGGTATATTGGATCTCTCTCTTATCTAGAATGATATGACATTTTGGTTGCACACCCAACAATTAAAGACTAAATCTTCCAATACTACTCTCTTGCACTCTTTGAATGCAGTAAACGCTTTGAATTCCTTTCTATTATGTACGTATGAATCTACACACATAAACGTTTTTTTTAGTTCAATAATATGTGGAGGCTGAGATTCAAATCAGCTCTAACTGTATGGTCAAGATTAAATAACATCTTAATCAGTTGGATTATATTTATGTTGGTGAATCTACCCACATAAACTAGCGAAGTTATTGAAGAATCTATGAAGTATATGACTAACCATTCTACAACATCCATCACATGTATAAAATAGAATTTAAAATTGTATTTCAAATTTGGGTTATTAAGGCTCGTTTGATAACCATTTGGTTTTTGGTTTTTACTTTTTGAAAATTAAGTTTTTTTTCTACTAATTTCTCTACGATGGTTTTCATCACTCTTAAATAAATATTTGAATTCTTAGTTAAATTCCAGAAACAAAAATAAGTTTTTGCAAACTATTTTTTTTAGTTTTCAAAACTGCTTGGTTTTTGAAAACATATGTAAAAAGTAGATAACAAATCAAGGAAAACCATATGTGGAAGTGGTATTTATAGGGTTAATTTTCAAAAACCAAAAATCAAAAACCAAAGGATTATCAAATAGAGCCTAAGATAACTATATTAAATAATTTTTTAAGACTATTTCATTAACAATTAAACTAACTTTGTCTTAATAGATAGTTGTTTGCCCTCTAACTTTATATGAATTTTGTTTTAAAATTTAGCAAGATATATATATACATAAAGACGAATTTATTTTTTAAACAAAAAATGATCATACATATTGTAAAGATTGTAAACCTTGATAACAAGTTAAGATGTAGGGCGTTGGTTGAATTATTTTTTTTATAGTTCAACAATTACGAGGGTGGATGATCGAATTGTGTTCAAATTGACCATTATCTTTACTTACTTTCAAAATCTCTACTAAGGCAGCTAGTTAATCATTAATTCAAATCAGTACACAAAATTAAGCAAAAAATTAGAGAAAAGAATGAGAGTTTTGAGGAATCGAATATCCCTCAACTTAGATTTTGTTTGAGATTACTATAGCTGTTAAAAGAATTGTTTGTTAACCAAGTTTTTGAGAAAAATAAGTTATATTACCAAGAAAAATATTATTTGGTAAATTTTAATTTTAAATTAAAAAAAAGTATCATTGATTGAATTTTACAAATCTAACCTAATTGAAAAAATGATTTTATTCAAATTCATACACAATCCATTTTACAAAACATTAAAATGGATTAAAATTCTCCTTAAAATCACTTTAGCTCTTGCCAAATAAATTCCATGCAAACATAGAGTAATATTGAATTTCCTTTAAAACAAAATTGTTGAATCACTTTGGAGCATACGTTTTTTTTTTTTTTTTTTTGAGCTCAACAATTGTAAAGGTAGGAGATTGAACCATCGACCCTTAGGATGAATAATTGATGTCTTATCTACTAAGCTATACTCAAATTGATAGTTTGAAGCCTATATGCTACATATTCTAGATTATTAATTCTCATTTAGCTTCATCATTTTTGTCCAAAGTTCAATGGACTTGCGTAACTCTTTGGACTTCAATAGTGTCTACCTATCTTTATTGAATGCAAACAAATCATGCTAAACCCATGAGCTTAACTTATTGGACCCAACTTTGGATCAGTCCATTAGACTGAATCTTTAGATAAAATGACTCGTTGAATAATTGTTTTATTTCATTTTTAAAGAAAATTTATTTTGAAATTATTATTATTTTTATTTTGAAATTAAAAAGTAAACGGCTTGGATTTTGGATCCTAGGTTGAGTTTAGTCCAACGGACCAGCTCAGTAGACTTATAAAATAGTTGGTCCATTGGATAAGAGCCGATAGACTAGGCCATCAAAATATACTCATATATATATCTATATCAATTATCATTAGATATTTTTGTAATTAAAAAAAAAAAAAAAAAACAGACAAACTTGTGTTGTTCTTCATCTTCACTCAAATTCAGCTACATAAGTCAAACGTGTGAATTTTTATCTTCTTTTTTAAGTTAGGTTATTTGTAGACACCACAATTTGGTCCAACTTATCTTTTTATTTTATTTATTTTTCTTCCTCATTTCTAATTTTCTTTTAATAATAAATATTCCTTGAAAAAAAAAGAAAATTAAACCAAAATAATTAAATTAGAACTTGAAATTAAGATTTTTAAAACGGAAATTAGTAAGATGAAATTAAAATTTTAAAAAACAAAATATGTTGTCCAATTTTTCCAACGACTCCTCTTTCCATATCTTCATCCTCCCTATTTTTCACTCCTAGCCCACTATGAGTCGAGAAATTATTCGATGAGACTGCCACAATGTGGTTGGCGATTTTGCATCGTTGAATGTGAGAGAGAGAAATTGTAAATGTACTTCATTTTTGTATCCAATGGTTATTAGGGCACAAGCAGATATATTTTTGAATTTACATTCAACGGTTATTAAGAGGCTGTCACATTATAGCGACCTAATTGAATAATTTGTCCTCTGAGTCAGTACACTTCACTTTCTTCCCCTTTACTGCACCGTAGACATAATTGATTGACCTCCACGAGAACAAAGATTAGTAGAAGTAGGGTAACAAGTTATGGAATGCTTTTCAACTAAAAACTTTGATCTTGTTAGGGAGAATACTATCATTTCAAAGGAATTTCCACCACTCTGTGGAAATTAAATTGAAACTAAAAAAAAAATAGTATAATTAAAAAAATGTTAAAATATAAGGAGACTAAGTTGAAACTTTTTAAATAATGACTAAATTTAAAAAAAGAACAATATTTGGTTGTATACTTGTTGAGGATCCCATCATCGGAAAGATGAAGAGAGACCTCATAATATATAAGATACACGGGCTACTCCTCTCATTGCCAATTGGTTTTGAGATGGAACCACATGTAATCTAATAGGGTATCAGAGCCCATAAAGCTCAAACAAGTATTTGGTCCAAAAATTGGGATCCAACCCAAGAATGGTAAACCCAAAGAGACACCATCTTGAGGGGGCATGTTAAGGATCCCACATCGGAAAGATAAAGAGAAACCTCACAATCCAATTGGTTTTGAGATGGAACCCTATGTAATCTAATATGGTGTGTAGGTGATATGAACCAGGATGCTCTTGCTTTACCTCCAAGACTAATCACACGCTCAAAGGCCAAACAACTGCAATTGGCTTTCGATTCCCACATACAAACAGTGGTAAATTCATTTAATGAAGGTCAAGGAAGGAAAAAGGAATAAAAGCTGACTAGGTTGAAAACCTAAAGTCACTTTGTACACAACAAACTTATTTTTTTTGGAATGGAGTTTTCTGTGTTTGATGTCTGAGCCACATCATCATCTCTTTGCAATTCTTGAATCCAGAGTTGCAAGCCAGGAACATTCAGGTAGGTCTGATCAGCTTGCTTGTGGAGTGTTCAAACCTTGAGTGACACTACAAAAGTTACAATTTTTCCCGACGCAAAATCGCATCGCGAAAACTCTTGTGTGCATCGAAAAACCCTTTTCCCGATGCAAAGATGCGTTGGTAAGTAGCGTCACCATAGCCATGTCGGGAATGCTTTACGCAATGCAAAACCGTTAGCGTCGGGAGTAATAGGAGCTATGCCGACGCAAAACCGTTAGCGTCACCATAGCCATGTCGGGAATCCCCAACGTTTTTTAGCTATCGTAATGCAAATTTGTGTCGGTATAGCCTCAGATTATTAGATTTTCTTTATTCTAGTTTTTGTAATTACCTAAAAGTTCATTTCAATCGAAAACAATGACACCATTTTATTTTTAACATGGATACAACATAATAAAAGATAATATATTGAAACATAAAATAGTTCATACAAAAGTATCATATCCAAAGTAGTCTCTAATAACATAAAAAGTACAAAGATAAATCTCCATGTTTAATATCTTCCAAAATAAAAGTGTAACATCTACCCAAAAAAAAAAAAGGAAAGTCTAATATCTCCCAAAAGAAAAGAAAAGTCTTCTGCACTTGTTTTTCATCCATTGTTCAAATAGACTTCAACAAAGCTATGGACCTGATAGGAAAAAAAATAGATAATATGAAAAAGTTTAAATATAAACCAAAAAATGAAATAAGGGAAAGAAAAACTCACAAAAGTTTTTCAAAAAAAAATCCTAAGTATCATTTAACCTTAAAGCATTAAATAAGCCAAAACCTAACTCTAGAAAAGCTTAAAACATCTACCCCGCCCCCCTCGAAACTTCTAAAGTTGCCTAAAAGTGTCCAAAAAGTGCCTAAGTGTCCCATAGAGGTGAAAATGAATTTAAACATTTCCTTAAGAATCCTAATGCGCTTCTCCGTTCCTCCCAAACTTGCCCAAGTGTCCTAAAGGTGAAAAAGTACCCTAAAAAGAAAAAACCTAAGTCATAAACTTATTTAAGGGGTGTACCTTGCCTCCCAAACCTATACAAATTATACCAAAAGTGGCCAAAAAGTGCACAAGTTTATTTTGAAGGTTAAAATAGACTTCAATGAACCCCGAGCGAGCCTAATGCATTTTTTCGCCCTTCTTGAACCTATGCAAGTGTGCTAAAAGTACAAAAGTGTCCTAGTAAGTAAAAACATAACTTCATCATCTACATCATCTTCCCCTTCTATCATCGCCCCTTGCAAATCATTTAGAAGGTCAAACATCTCCTCGTCATCATTGTGAGCAATACACTCTCTACTTAATCCATGATCTACTGAAGAACTCGTATCTCCTTGAAATCGAGCTAATTTTGCTGGGTCTCCATGATAAACCAATTGAGTGTATAAAGGAGATATTCCATATGTATATAAAATTCGTTTTATCCCGTCTAATGATTGCGACATTGAATTCTGAGAATTCTTACATGGGCATCTCTTTTTTCCCGCCTCATTTAGATGACACTTTTCCACTTCAATATATTCTCTCGAGAATCTATCTCTAAACTTAATCCAATACTTATTCATCCTCGAATATACATTATAGTGACTTTGTGAATTGGTACGAATAAACAAAGTTCAATCTTGTAGGAATTAGGACAAAAAGTTAGATTTCTAGGAAATAAAAGCCAAAGGATGTTTTTCAAGAAATAAAAACTAGCTTAGAAGGCATCTTCATGTCATTTTAACCTATGAAATATCGAAAAATAGTACAACAATTTCTAGGAACTTGTAAAAATCGAAGAACAACTTCCAGGAAGCTTTAAAGATCCAACAACCTCCAAACAAGTGGTTCAACTATGATCAAATCTAACAAAGATCCTAAAATAGTTGAATAACTTTCAAGAACTTCTAAAGATCGAACAACGCTTCCAAAGAAGTTGTTCAAATATGATCTAACCAACCAAAAATTCGAGAACCTCCAAGAAGTTCTAAAGATCCGACAATTTTCCAACAAGTGGTTCAACTATGATTCAACCTAACAAAGATCCTAGAATAATTGAATAACTTTCAAGACTTCCAAAGATCGAGCAAAGCTTCGAAAGAAGTGGTTCAAATATGATCTAATCTACCAAAGATCGAGAAATGACTCAAGAACAACTTCTAAGAAATTCTACTCAACTATAATATAACCTATTAAGTGGTTTGAGAACTTCAAAAAATCCAACCCCTCAACAATTAGAAACTAAAACATTTATAATCAACACCCACAAGGCTGATTTTGTGAAAAAATTGAATATGAAGAAGATGAACTTGGCTCCATCTCCAGCCATGAATTTTGACCCAAATCAATCCAACAAAATAAGGAGTCAAGAAAGGATCCGACCCGATTCACAGCAGATCATCATGGAGGAGGAAGCTAATTTGATTTGATTTTCTTAGACTCTTTCCTCTGTCCTTACTTTTGATTAGTTTCTTGAAAAGGGGTTGATTGAATTTCCATATATATATAATTTTCTTCTTCTCTTCAATTTGCTTAAATGAAATAGTTCAAAAAAATTTGCATAGTTTTCAAAGATTTTCTGATGAAACTTTTTCCATCTCAGTCACATCAATATCCTTGCTTCAGAATATAGAACGCAGGCCTTACAACATGTAGTAGAGAGCAAAGTTTCAGTATTTTTCTCCCTTTTTTGAAAGATTGCATTCATAAAATTTTGGATTAAGAGAAAATCTTTGCATTGTAGTTGGAGTTATTTTTTCCTATTTTTGCTTGAAATTTAACTAATGTGGGTATTCTTTATATATATATATATATATATATATATATATATATATATATATATATATATATATATCATAAACAAATAAAAAAAAATCACTTTCTTGTAATAATTGATTCACTTAACTATTTTTGTATGGAAGCAAGAAAGAGTATACCATTTTATACCATATAATTCAAACCTATACTTTTAAAGGCAAGTTCCTGATGTCTTGACTAATTGAGCAATGTTCTAATCATTAATATGTTTGAAATTTTCATCCTAAACTTTTAATTTCATCAAATTGAACTCTAAACTAAGTTAAGAGCTATCACTTTTACCATATGTTCAAATTTTGCTCCAAACATCTACTAATTTTAACAAAAATAACATAAAAATCTCTCAAAACTTTCTAATTTCAGTAAAAGTCAAATTATAAAAAGTTAAACCACACACTCATGCTCATTATTCAAACTTATTGATTATTGGCATCTTAATTTCGAAGCAAGATGAATATTATCAAACACCTTATAAACATCCATTTGCACAACTTATACTTTAGACCAAATGTACACATGGGGCTTCTAAAAAATTCGACATTTCAGGAACCATAACACAAAAACAACGAAAACCCAAAAAGAAATCCATATTGAATTTCAAGAACAATATCGGAGATATGAAAGGGGGAAAATTAAGAACTTCATTCATGAACACAATCTCGACATGATCATAATGGGTAGTTAGAGATTACATGAAAGAAGACGACAGAGATATTGGTTGAGATGCAACGATGGGGAGGAGGAGGACCGACGACAAGATTCAGTTGAGGAGTGGCAGTTTCAGAGGAGATTAAGAAGGGTCAGGGGAGAGATTGAGTGCTAGAATATGGTGGAAAAAGGGATAAGAAAAAGGAGATGCGAATTATTGAAAAGAATCTTCTTATTTGAAGGTGATTGAAGAAAAATAAGAAGAAAATGAACCAGACACCGAACGATTGAAGAAGAAGAAGAAGCCGAACCAACGAAGGATGGGATGCAAAAAAGAACAGACACTTAACAGTTTTTTTCTTTAGGAAAGTGCAAAACGATTGAAATAAAAAACTTAGGGTTTCATGGTTTCGTTTTGTTTTTTGTAGCCGACACACGTATTTTGAATTGATCTATCCCGACGCAAATTGCGTTGGGAAAAATAAAACTTAAAAACATCGACGAAAATTGCATTGGGAAAAACAATCTATCTCGACGCATTAAGTTGCGTTGGGAGAAATCGCGTTGGTATAGCAAAAAAATTTTGTAGTGTGAGGAACTAGAGTTTTCTTATTTCTTTGTCTTAGATCAAAAGTTAATCCACATGTAGTATTTTTTCTTGGGGATTGAAATCAAATTGATTTTGGGGGTTTTAGAATTTTATAATTCGAGGTTCACATAACCAAAGAGTTCCTAATTTTTAGAATTCTAGGGTTTTCGCATCAGTAGGTATCTTCCTGCACACCACTATTAAATTTCTGACAACTAAGAGAAAGTAAGAAAATTATAATTTCTCATTTTCCACCTCTGTCTCTTAATTGTCAAAAATTTAATGGTGGTGTGTAGAAAGATACCAACACACCAGTATGCAACCAAGTATTTTTCGTTAAAAATACTCAAATATTAGAGATTTTGTTTTTTTAATCTTTTTTAGTTCAATGCATGTGAGAGCGGGAATTTAAACATCTAATCTTTTGGTCGATGATATATGTAAATATTAGAAACTAAACCATATATTTAGCATAAAAATTATAATAAAATAAAACTCAAATCAAATTATATATTTAGGTTTAGAATAAATTTGAATTTTATTTTAAATACACATCATTCAACTATCTGTACATTGAGGAGGTCTTTTTTTAAAAAAAAACATAATTTTTAATTGTGATAATTGGTGACTGCAAAGATAAATTTGAAAAGCATTACTAAATTAAACCAATGCTATTCGCATATAGACAAAATATGCCTTCTATGGACAGATGGGAACCCCTCTAAAAATAATGGACGAAGTTGAATTTCAATTGTCATCGGAAAACTAAGGGCATATTTGAGGGTAATTTTAGTGAAAATGATTTGTTTATAAGACTTATTTGTTTAAAGTGATTTTCATATAATCATTTTAATGTTTGGTATTACACTTTTAAACACGATTTTCATACAATCAAAATTGATATTGAATAACTATATGCATATTTGGGAGTGATTTTGAACATGACAAAAGTTCAAAATCACTCCCAAACATGCTCTAATCTTGATAATGAAAGGCTTATTTGGTATGCAATATGAATTATGTTTTATGTTTTCAGATATAATTTATTGAATTACATGGATTGAATATCCGTTGGACAGATTTGTTTTTGAAAACTGTTTTTGGATTATGTGATTTAAATTAATGGAAATTTTGAAAACAACATTTTTATGTTTTCAATGCCACCAAGTTTTGAATTTGAAAATTTTTTAAATGCAAAATCAATTAAAAAAGTTAAATCTTTAATAAATATATTAATATTTCATGTTATAAACTCATTTCACTTGTGATAGGCGCCAACTTGAGCACAAGCTTAACTAGTTAAAGACATATACCATCGACCAAAAGATCAAAAGTTCGAGTCCTCCACCCCACATGTTTTCGAACTCAAAAAAAAATTTGTGAAGGTCTATCTCTGACTAAAGAGCTTCCCATGACTATAAATTCATAAATAAAATGCACATTAATTGTTAAATGATGTGTCAATCCAAGTATAGCTCATTGGATAAGACACCATCTACCATCCCAAAGATTAATAGTTCGATCCCACATCCCACCATTGTTGAATCAAAAAATTTTAAGAATCATTAAAGGATGTGCAAAAAAAAAACATGGTTATTCATTAGTTTAGAGAATAGGGGCATCCCAGTAGTTCGAAGAAGGATTACATATGAAGCTAAACATAACGACAAACATAGAGAACCAACACACACATGACACATAGCGATTCAATAATGTTTAGATAAGAGTGGAAGAGTTTTAGGCAGTGACAAATAGGGCTTCATCATTTTTCGAGACAACAGCTAGGGCATTCCCCAAGGGCCATGCAACGTCAACAAGAGAACCATCGTACTCCAATTGACTCACCAATGATATCTTTTTATTGGGGTGAACACCTGAAAAATACACCCAAAAAAGAAAAAGGAATATATAAATTAATTAACATTCTCATGTTTACCAAAATTTTAAAATTATTGTCCTTCATCTATGTATGTAATTTACTTTAGGTGGATATAGATTGATTAATTATTTTACGAGTGGACATTTTTATTTTATTAAATTAAAACATATAATATTTTCAACTTGATTAAACAAAAACATATTTGAGTAAAATATATTTTCATGTTATCAACGTTGTCTTAAACTTTCAATTCTATGTTTAATTAATGAACCTAACTCATAAGGCTATTTTTTAAAGTTCAGAGTTGACTTATAATTAATTAGACATCTTTTAAAATTTAGGGACCCATCAACATATTGAAAGTTTATAGACCTTGACCTGTTTTCTTAGACACAACTCACGAAGTCTGTGGACCAAAATTTTAATTTAACCCAAAATCAATTAGGGATGCAAAATTGAAAAATAATACAAACATTAGAAATCAAGATTAATAATATAGTTAGCATTTTTAGAAATCAATCAAACATATAATTGATATGTAATTTATCACTTTGTACGTTTTTGTTTTTAAAAAAATTTGATTCAAACATGAATTCTTTATAACTTCAAGCACTTTTTAATTGTTAAAATTTCATCATAATTTTCAAGAGAAAAATGAGGATGAAACGTACCAAAGCCATGAACAATGAGAGAATACTGGTAGAGAATATCCATGCACACGTATTGCAAGCTATCCAGAAAATAATGGGGGAACGTTGCTTTTGCATCCTCGTATTTGGTTAAGCAAGCCCACTTAGCCACTCTCATAAAATCAGTTGCTTGAGCCTCGGCTACCTTTTTGTTCGAGTCGATGATACCCGTCTATATAAACATAGATTGAGTTTGTTAATTGACTGACATGCCTATTTTATATGTTTTTACTGTTTTAGAAATATAAAATATTTGGCAGCTATGTTTCCCTTTTTTAAGAAAGGTTCTCACAAATTTTGGAAACGTTAAAACCTTGTTTATCTTTTTTCTTGTTCTGGTTTATAGTTTTTCAAAAACCTAAATAAAATTATTATTTATAAAAAAAAATTTTACTAATAAAATGCTTAATAAAAAACTTTTAAAATAAATATAACCTATTATTATTTTATTTTTTTTTAAAATACTTCGGATGTAATTATGTTTTTACCAATAAAAAAAAGAAAGAAGCAAGAAAAAAAAAACAAGAAAAAATGGAACGATACCAAACAGATGTTAAATGAACACAAATTCCAAAAGCAAACTTGAGTTGATATATTATATTATATTTTAGCATGTGTTTTACACGTCTTTCCTTATAAAAGACTAAAACCATTTTTTAATTAATTATATACATTTTCTTTTTGAAAATCTTCAATGATGAAACATATTAAAACATATTAAAAATATTAAATCAAACATTTAATCAATTTACTTCCAAAAGTACCAAAAAGAAAAACACTTTTGAAATGCCCCTAGTTTAAATACTTTTGAAAAGAATATTTTGAATAAAAATATTTTTATATTTTACGTTTTTTCAAATATGTTTGAAATAACAAATTTGTTTGATTTCACTATATAGAAAAGTGAGATTCTATTAATTTTAAATATGCTTTTATTTCTTACTACATATTTTGAGAATTTTCACTTAATCATTTTAAAGTCATTTAATTTTTAGATAATCCATCTCTCAAATATTTTGAGAATGTTCACTTAATCATTTTAAAGTCATTTAATTTTTAGATAATCCATCTCTCAAGTATTTCTTCACAAAAGAAAAAAAACTTTAAATTAATCTAATTTTTTAAGCACTTTTTATTTATTAAAAGTTTTTTTAAAAGCCGCTTTTATCATCTAAAAGATCATTCAATAAACTGCTAACACACTTTAAATTATGAATTCTTTCAAAGGTGTTCATAGAAAAAGCATTTTTTTCGAAAGTTATTCCAAACACACTATTAATCATATACTCATATTTCTCCAAGCAAGTTAGGGTTAGGGTTAGGGTTTTCATGTAAATTAAGATAACAGGGAACGAGTGAATTTAAATATTTAAGAGAAGGATTGAGGTAGCGCTTTTGATTTTTTTTTTATGACCTTCGATGGAATGTCGTAGAAGGTGGAAGCAAAATATAGATCGTCGAAGCCGTCCCCGCCGCCGCCGTTCCAAATTCCGTTGAAACTGCAACCGTTGTAATTACAGGGTTTCTTCACTTTCATAGCCTGCAAAATCACTCTCTCACACCCCCTCAAGCTTGGCCCTAATGGAGAAGCTGACGCGTTGTATTCCTTTCCATTGTATTTGTATGTACCTACGCCCACACACAACACCAATGCAGGTTGGTAATCGAACATCTAACGTTTAGGATAGATGATCAATCTAAACATAGCTCAACTGGTTAAGACATATAGTTTCAACTAAGAACTGGTCAAGGGTTCAAATCCCTCTAACTCCACCATGTTGTTGAACTCACATAAACAACAAAGAAATCCTTTAGGGTAGATGTATAGTACTTACATCAGTTGAGTTGTGCTCAAGCAGGTAATCTCGTATTTTAAGAAAATTTTCAAGTATATCCTTCTTCTTGATGAATGTTAAAAAAATTATCTTCGAAATAAAGTTCACATGGACATACATAATACTTAGTAGGTTAGCAAAAATTTAGAAGACGAATCAAGTCATCTAAGAAGATAAATCAGGGCAATCCCCTCAACTAAATTTCTACCAACTCTAGTAAGTATCATATCATGTAAGCTTATCATCAATTGATTTTAATGTTCACTAATGGAGAATGAATAATTAAAAAATGTTAAAACATGAGAAATGCTAAATTATTTTTTTTAAAAAAAGAAAAGAAATAGATATTAAAAACGCAAACATTATCATATACTAAAAACAGATATTAACCATTGATAAATTTAATCAAAAATAGATCAAACATTAAATATTTATATACCTTGATAACCAGCTAAGATGCATGGATTGGATGAATTTTTGGTTACTTTCAAAATCTCAGCTCTGGCCGCCTGTGAACCATAATGCAAAAAACTACACAAAATCGAATAAGAAGTTAGAATGAAAGAGAGAACTTGAAATGTCACTAATTATTTTATTTTTTTTCAGAAATACTCATTAGGCTGAGTTTGGAATGAATTTCTAAGTACTTTTTTTCCCTTAGAGTTCAACAAAATTTAAGGATGAGAGATTCAAACCTCCAACTTCTTGATCGAAATTCGAAGTTACATGTCTAAACTAGTTGAGCTATATTCAGGTTTGTGACTTCTTAAGTACTTAAAAACCTTAAAAGTCATTTTTTTAATTTAAGCACTTGAAAAGTCATTCAAACAAGCCTTTAATGTTCTTTAATCGGTAGCAATTAAGAAAGTTAAAAAAATAGTAATTAAGAGAGAGAGAAAAAAAAAACACCTGTGAACATAGAGAGAATACTTGGTTCGCTTGAAATAAAATTGTTGAATGTATGCATCCTCATTTTGTTGAGGCTGAGGAGCCTGTGCTGCAGCATCTTCAGAGATGGCATAAGCCATTTGAACAGAGGCACCACCAAGGTCCACCACTCCCACTGTCTTTGAATATTTCTCCCCCAAATTCCTCAACAAATAGTTTATTGTTGCCTGAAAAACCATACCCCAAAATTTTCCCCTACAAACATTAATTTTGTTCTTAATATTACCAAATCGTCCCTAATCTTTTAGGTATTTTTAATCTCATCCTTAATCTTTTAGAATTTTCAATTTTATTAGCTATCTATTAGACATTCTCAATTAGGTCATCTAAAAAATAAATTGTTAAAATGTGTTGACAAAATGTTGATGTGTTATTAAATTGTTATTTTATCAACATATTTGTATACTTAGTCATACCATTCAAATGCTAATTAAGACATAAAATTATCCATCTCGGTTTACTCTTATTAGAGTAAAAATTCTCAATTAGATCCTCCTAAAAAAAAAGTTGTTAAAATGTGTTAACAAAAAGTTGATGTATCATTAAGTTATTGTTCCATTAACATATTAGTACACTCAATCATAATGTTTGGATGTTGATTGACACATGAAACCCAACCCTCCTAGCTATCAACAAAATCTGATCCACCCATCAACAAAATCCTTATTAACAAATGCCTAGAAATGTATGAATAATAAAAGAATAAAAGTTTAAATTATCCTTTCATTAGTACCAAATTGTTAATTATTAAGAAGTGCTAGGAGTATGTGCGTAATGAAATATTATAATCATAAACTTTCAATACTTTAGTAGAAGTTTAGTTGTAATCCATCCATTCTATTTAAGTCTTTTATTGCAATGCAATATATATACCGTCCAAATTCCAATCATGAAAAATGCTTCCTAGCAAAGCTAGCTAATAAGGGTTTTGATTTTTTTTTTTTTTTTTGGCAAAGCTAGCTAATGAGGTTAATTTCTTTTAGTCAAGTAATTGTTTATATACTTTTTGGTGGGCCTGTTTTTCTCTAAAAGGGTAATTTAGTAGAATAGATTTACATAATACTTTCACAAACCATCTATAAAAGTATTAAATGGCCAAATATGAATAAGTATACCTCTTCTAGGGGTCATTGGGTACCTTGAATTAATGATGCTAAGCTAGTTAATGCCATAGACTTTGTTTTTATTTTGTTTCTTGTATGGTTGATTTTTTTATGACAACTTGAGACTTTGAAGTAATTAACGATAGATACTTTTAAATATAAAAGTTGTATATTTTTCTTTTGTCTTTCTTCTTCTAAGTGCTTTTCTTATGCTTTTACATACTTTGAGTTTAAATTCTTATGTTTTTCTTCTTCAAAGTGCTAATGTTATATTGAAATCATGCATTTCTTTGGTGTCCTAAAAGCATATTATGTCTTTAACATTAGTTGTTCTTTCCATAATCTAGGTTTTATTGACTAACTTCTTACAAGGAGTAAGCAAATTGTGTAGGTCTTTCTTATTAGAAAACTTTTAACATAATAGTTGAAGAATATTCAATAAATTAAAGATTGGGTGCATCTCCATTAATAGTACAAGTACAGTTGCATGATCTTCTGATAAAGTTATGATAAGTATGTACATGTATTTATTTAATTTTAGTTAGAATTTTTTACTCCTTCAATTAAACTTTCATTTGGATGATTTTGTGTTGATTTTTGTTCCTATGTTTATAACTTTTTTTTATAGGTTGAGGAAAGAATTACTTCCTATCAATAGAATGACGTTGCCATGTACTAAACTTTATTTTGAAATCGGATATGAACATATTTTTGTAATTAAAGTCAAGAATAATGATGGGTTGATTAAGTTTATATTTTATATCATTTTCATTTAAGTTGATGATCATATTTATTACTACATCTACTTTTTTATAGGCTTTGTGAATTATGTATGAATGTTTCTTTAGAAGCAAACGATAATTGTAAATAATAGCTTAAAATCATAAAATGTTTCTAAAAGCTACAAAAGACGACAACAATAGTATTCATTCAATGCTATGAAAGGTATTCAAAAGCATATTATATAACAATAGCTATATAGCTTTAAATCATAACAAAATTCATTGAAGATATTAAAACGTCAAGAATTTAATCATCCAACAAACTTATTATATAACTTTCATTTAAAGCTATAAATACTTATTATGGTTATAAATAGCATGTTTGCAACTTTTACAAAAAGCTATTTTATATATAGACAATAAAATTCTAGTATTTTCGATGAATTATTATAGCATTTTTTTAAGCTATCGAGGGTCTTTTTCTTGTTTTTATTCTATAGTAACTTTTATAAAAAAAAAAAAAAAGTGATATAAATAAAATTGTATTTCAAATTTGTATCGAACAATTACTAAGGAGTAGATGGACTTCAAAATCCTACCTAGATGTAAGTTGTCAATAATTTTTCATAAAAATGGTAAAAGAGGTTGAAATTAATTGTAGTGTAATGAACATACCCACATGAAGGAACCCTCCTGATTCCCAGTAAGAATAGTAACCCCATTAGCTCTGTACTTGAATGTGCTTTTCGTTTTAAAAAGTTCCCTAACCTGAAAACAACAAGACCATTTTAAAATTTATTCAAAAAAGAAACAAATAAAACAAGACCATTTTTAAATCACTTTCCAGTCAACCAATTGTAGGTAATTTGTTTTTGAGTAAGTGATTGATAGAGATATTTTTTTTTAAATTTCAAAATAACTTTTTATTTCAATGCATTTTTATTCTAAATTTTTTAGAAAGTTTATTTTTTTTAACTCTTAAAAATTTAGGCAAAAATCAATTTATACCCCTAAACTTTAAAGGGTTGTATATCAATAAAAACCCTAAACTAATCATTGTATCAATTTAAATCATTAACTTTCATAGGTGTATGATTTTATACCTTCTATGTCATATTCCACTTGAAAAACATTAGTTTACACATGTGCAAACTTATAATTATATCAATTAAACTTTTAAACTTTTATTAGTAAATCAATTTAGATCATCAAATAATTGACAATTTTTAAATAGAGGATCTAGAGTTTTTAAGAAGTATACAAGCGTGTGAGAATTGATGTATGGACGATTTTTAAATTGATGGCTTAAATTGATTCACTTATGACAGAGGTTTAATAAATAGACTTATAAGTTTGCACACGTGTAAACTAACATTTTTCAAATGAAATTTGACGGATTGTATAAATTTATACACTTATAAACGTTCAGGGTTTAAATTGATGCATAATTAGTTTAGAGTTTTTATTGATATAACTCCAACGTTTAAGGGGTATAAATTGATTTTTGCCCTAAAAATTTTTGGTCACATCTCTCCCTAATTTTATTTATTATTAGTTTTTCTTCTTTTCTATCTCTTTTTTTTTTTGTCAATTTATCTCAAATTTTTTTCTTAATCTCTCACTAAAACTTTTCTTTTCTTAAATTTTGTTGTCTCGGGGATTGTTTTAACTCTTTTTCTAACTTTTCTAATTTCTTTTCTCAGTCCGCAACTTCTAAAATATTTACCTCTTTTTTTACCAAATGTTTTGTTGCTCTCTCTAACTTTTTTTTTCTTTTCAAAATTTTTTATCTCTTTCTAATTTTCTTTTATCTCAAATTTTTTTGTGCTTTTATCTTTCTATAATTTTATTGCTCTCTCTAAAATTTTTCACTCTTTCAATATTCTTCTCTCTAAAATTTTTGTTTCTCTATGTCTAACTTATTTCCCTCTCTAAAATTTTTGTCCTCCTCCATTTTAGCTTTTTTTCTTTCTAAGATTTTTCTCTTGCTCTTAGTTTTTTTTTTTTTTTGCTCTCTTAAATATTTTTCCCTATCTATTTAGCTTTTTTTTTTCCTTGCTAATTTTGGTCTCTTACTGTCTTAATTTTTTTCTCTCTCAAATATAATATTATTTTTAGTAATTTCATGATATAAAAATTACTTTTGAAAACATCACCTAATCATTTTAAATCACTTTCAATTATATAAAATTCACTTTAGAAAACGTGAATTAACATTAAAGTACTTTTTAGAAAAGTAATTATAATTAAATGACTTTGACTTGCACTTCTTTTATAATAGAGAATGCTCTTAACTTCTTACCACTTGTAGAATTCTCTCAGCTTTATCTGCATCCAACAGCCTCAACCCTGCAGTTGCCTGAATTTACACAAATACCTTAAGTCATTCACTACATTTTAAGCGAACTTTTGCAGTTAAATATGGAAAATAATTAAATATATAATGGTTCCTATTAATTGAAGTTTGTAGGTTGAGTGGAGATTTAAATTCAAACGAGGGGAGTGTTAAAAATGCGAATAAACCGAATTTCTACTCGTACACTGTTGAAATAAAATAAAATAAATGATAATGTACTAAAAGTTAAAATATAAGTTTATTATGTCTATTTAGACCCTTAACTTTAAAAAGTTCTTTAGAGGTCCCTAAAATTTTAAACTTGTATCTATTTAATCTATGTAATGTACTATAAAAAATTTCTAATAAGTTTTAGAACCTTCAATTTTTGAATTACTGGAAAACACATCTTTAAGTGTTTAAAGGCCTATTGAAACTTTTTAAAATACAGAGGCTAAATAAACACAACATTGAAAGTTCATAAACAACTTATAATTTAGCCCGAATTAAGTGTGTGTCTTAGAGAAAAAGAAGTATTTTTAAATGAAAGCAATTTTTAAAGAAAATTAGTTTAAATTTCTCCTTGTTTTTTTTTTAGTACACCGTTTTTAGAATTTTTCAAACCACTTTTAAATGACAAAAGCTTTAGGGAAAAATGCACGTTCAGTCTTTGAGGCTTGAGTTTGATGTCCATATGGTCCTTAAAATTTTAAAAGATAGATCTTTAGTTTATGAAATTTAGAAAATAATTTCAAATGATTAACAGAATTATTATGTGATATTTACTTGTTGAATTGACAAATTATATTAATTTTATATTAGTTTTTTTATGATTTAATATGTGAGTGGGTCATCTCCTTTTTCTGTATTTCTTCCCGTCTTTTTCTTCCTTTCTTCTTCTCCTCCTCCTCTAGCGAACTTTGCAAGCGCCCAGGCTCGTCGTCATCCCTCTCCTCTCTCTCCTTCTCTCTTCTCTTTAAAATGAAAAACCACTTTAAACAACTTAAACAAACAAACAAATGGTCCATTTGAGCATAAAGACATGCGAAACACACACTAAAATTAACCCTAGAGAAAAGCACTTTAAAAAAAAAACTTTGAGCCAAAAGATATGCCAAACACACACTAAAATTATCCCCCACTAACCCCGAGTACAATGGGTGTGTTTGGATGAAATTCGGAGGGCACTGATGTTTCCGCTGTATGGAGGAGAGGAACCAGAGAATCCGCCGCCTTCTGTGGATCATCGGAGTACGAACTCAGCCCTGGTCGAATCTACAACACATACAAAACAAAATCACAATACAGTTGAAGCTCATGAATAACGTATAACTAATTAATACTTTGCTTTTAGTAAGTCTAAGTATATATATTATTATATACTTACCTTTTCAGAGATTTCGATGTCTTTACCAATGTAAAGGAGCTCCATATCGGAGTTGAAATGGAACACATGAACGCGGCTGCCGGAGCTACCGGCGTCGAAAATGACTGCATAAGTGGTTTCAGAAGAAGCACTTCGGAATGGGGAGATTTTACGGTTATTGAAAGTGGAGGAGAAGAAAGACAAAGTTTCTTCAGCAAAGGTAGGTTGGAGAAGGAGTAAAAGCAGAAGAGGGAGCCAAAGCCATTTCAAAACCAACCTTTTTTCCTCCATCCCAATCCACTCGATATCTAGATAATTATCACCAAAAATAACTCAAGCTTTTAGGTGATTTAGAGTAGTTGATTTTGCCTCCCGTTTATATAGCAAAAATTTTTAGGTTGAATTATCATTTTCATCCTTTCTCTTTTTTGTCCCTATATTTAAAATCTCCAATTTTAGTCTTTTTACTTTAAATAAATTTTAAATTTAGTCATTTGTTAACAAAATTGGTTAAATAATAATAATAATTTCTATACAATAAGACACCATGTGAATATGTTTCCAAAATTTATAAAGAGAAAAACTAATAGAGATTAAATATTTTTTTAAAAAATTTTAACAATAAACTTACCGTAGAAACTAATTTTAAGATTTATTGAAATTAAAATAAAGACTAAAATTGAACATTTGAAAAGAGAATGAAACTGAAAACATAGAGATTAAAATGGTATTTTAACCCAATTTTTACCACTATTGGCTCCTTCCAATTCACTTTTATCGTGTGAATTATTTTCTAATTTCACAAATAATTGTTTAGTGCAAAAGTTTCGTGGTTCACGTTTGAAGGGAGTACTAAAATGGGGACACGCTTAACCACAAAATATATGTGCTGTGTAGAACTTTTTCTTTTTATTTTCTACCTAACTCTCATGACAGTACTTAGTTAACCCTTCGAATACGTATTTTATTTTTTATTTTTCAATAATGCAGTTGAAAAACAAAAATCCAAAAATAGAATAGTTTTAAAACTAATTCTAAAGACACGATTTAGCTAAGTCGTGGCCCATATAACACAACTACTTAAATGAAATGCGATTTAGGGCACAATTGACCTGATGTGGACGCAGCACACTGCTAGTGGCCGCCACCTGAAACATCAAACTCGTGTACATGGTCCAAGAATTCCATCGAGTTCTAGACCGGCCAAATGCAGATACAATGGCAGCGAAACGAGATTTGCTGATTATGCTCATCGTTTCATCGTAATAGAAGATGCAACAATTCAAGAATTCAAAATTGTCCAAAAAAGAAACCCACGGTCAATCAACGTACAGATTCAAGAATTCAAAAGTCCATGTGAAAAGGAATTGCAAGAACAGGGTTTGGGGTGTTCGATTTAAGAGTTTAAGCATATGGGTATGAAGTATTATATATAACTTTATTTTATATAAGTGGGGAATGAGAAAACAACCCATTGCGGTCACAAACGAAAAGTTGTAAAAGAAAAACACACTAAACCCAGAAAAAACGTGAATTATATAACTTGCAGATGTGGGCTTGTTGTGGATGGATTGTTATTTTAAGAAATTTAAGAATCAATTGAGAAATATAGGAACTTTTCAAAAAGAAAATTGATAAATTTATTTAATCATATATAAATTTACAGGAAGGCTATCACTTGACTTACTTTACCACTTGACTCCCATTTTTTCACTCATGCACCTTCGATTTTTTTCCTATTTTATATTGTCCCAATTTTTCTCTGCTTTGTCATACTTAGTAATGCAAACTATGCCATTAGTATGCAATGATTAACAAAATAATACTACTAAAGTTGATCGGTTTGTTTGAGAGGTGCAAGATCTAAAACATTATTGGCTTTCAATAGAGTTTCAGCATGTTTCTCGTTCTAATAATTTAGAAGCTCATAAGCATTTGAGGTCAAATGTTGTTTGAGAGGAGGAACCTTTTATGAGTCTCATGATTTTCTTGATCTATAATTTGCTTCTTTACATCAAAAAAACAAAAAAACAAAAAAACAAAAACAAAAACAGTCATCCCCAATCAATGTAAAATAGAATATGAGTTTTTTTTTTATTTTTATTTTTTTAATGTTACTTGAGTGTTTACCTTGAAAGAGACTTATTTTTAAGACTTTTAATTCAAATCAAGTTATAGATGGTTTTTATTCAATAAAAGAATGATGAACACAACTTTATTTGCTTTTTTTTTAATTTACCTTTTTAACACGTTGTTTAAGCTTCAGCATATTGTTTTTTTTTTTTGTTTTTTGTTAATTTGATAATGATAATACACTATAGTGCTAAAGTTATTCTTATTCCAACTTAGTTATTGCCCGTTGGTATATCTACTTATCTCTTGTGTCATCAAGGACTTAAGAATGATTGAATTCTTATTTATATTTATAGAACATAATTTGTCAGTCCCAAAAGCCTATTACACCTTGGTCTACTCTAATTATGTGTATGTCTTCGCATAATTCATATACTTTAAAAATGTTTTTCATAAATTTCTAAACTTTCAATTTTGTATCTAATAAATCTCTGTCAAGTTTGTAGTTTAACGTAGAGACTTATTAGACACAAAATCGAAAAGTTTAAAAAGCTTATTAGAATTCTTTTAAAACATGTAGATTAAATAGACACAACATTAGAAGTTTAAAAACTCATCAAAAACTTTTTTAAGTGCAAAAACCAAATAGAGACACAACTATAAAAGTTTAGAACCAAGCTTATAATTTAACCCAGAGTTTTACATTTCTATAAGTGAATATGAGCTTATGCAAGTAACATATCTAAAGTTATAAAATAATTAATCTTCTCATTTAAAATTCCTTTTAAAAAAGTAATTGATTCTTACCAAGAAAAATTTATAAAATAATATAGGCTAAATTATAGAAAATACCTCTAAACTATGAGTTTTGTTTTAATAATATCCCTAAACTTTAAAAAGTTTCAAAAATACCCTCAATCTTTCAAAAACGTTTCAAAGATACCCTTACCGTTAAGTTTTGAATGGAAAACGTTAAAATTTCATTTCAATAATACCCCTGAACTTTCAAAAGTTTCAAAAATGCCCCTGACCATTCAAAAATACTCTTGGATGGAAAACATTAAAGTTTCATTTCAATGATATACCTTTGAACCTTTCAAAAAATTTCAAAAATACTCTTACTGAAAAATGTTTATTCGTCTTCCTTAATATTCATATTCTTCCTCTATGAAAATTAATGAGAATGAATGGATTATTAGCATTTGTAAGGTCGTAGTAACAATTTGACCAAATAAGCTACTGTTGACTAAGAAATTTCGGCCAATCTCCAATTGCCACATCATTATTCCAAATTAATGACAAAACTACAAACAATTAAATTTGGGACCAATTATAAATTGACATGTATCCCAAATTTAATTTGAAGACAAAAATTGGCAAATTCTAAAAAATTCAAAGGCCACATGTCTTCATTATGACAATTTGACCAAACAATTAAATTTAATTTGGTCAAATTGGGTTATATGAAATTTGGGTTAAAGTTAAATAAAACCCAAATCCAAGTGGTTAGACCCAAAGCCAACCAAAGCCAAGTCCATGGTTGGGCCTTAAGGCCATTAAAGCCCAAGCCCACATGCTCATGGAAAGCTCTATAAATAGAAGAGTTCTCATTCATTTGAAGAGTTCAGAAACTTTACTCTCCATACAACTCAGAGAGAATTTATGAGCAAAGAAGGCCAAAAGCTTTAAGTGCTGAATGCTCCAAGAAGTTCTTAGGTGCTGAATGCTCCAAAACAAGTTCTTAAGTGCTGAATTTTCTTTGAAGACCAAAAACTCTTCAAGACCAGTCCTTAGGTGCCAAACACTCTGTGAAGACTAAAGACTCTTCAAGATCTCCAGTCTTGAGAACAAACGCTCCAGCCCTCGAGTGTTACACATACAAGAGAGAAAATCAGATGATTATACCTAGATATTGTACACCCCACAATATTAATACAATATAAATTTTATTTACACGTGTCTTATTTCTCTATTGAAATTACGTGTGAACAGCTACAAAAATCCAAAATCCATAACCATACCCCTCCCTCGTAACTCTCCAAAGACAAAAGAGAAAAAAAAAGGCTATAGTATTGTTGGGATGGATTTTGGAAACCTAAATGGTGGATATAGGTAGGGATTTGTTCAATTCTTTGAAGATGAAAGATAATTTGTTGTCGTCTTGCTTTGTGGGATCGATTTCTAGCTTGAATTTGTTTAAAATTCAGCTACCCAGATGCTTGAATTTGACGTCAAATTCTGGGGATGAAAAATAAATTCTCAATGACCCACCTATTGCTTCCATCTCAGATCTGTTGTTTTTTATTGCATCAAGATTAACACTCTAATTTGAAGTTCATTTTCTTTGTGTTTGCTTTAAACTTTTAGGTTTCCCTTTAGCAATCGTTAATGTAGCATTAAACTTGAAAATTTAAGGCACGCTACAACTAGTACAACAACCAACTAAAAAAGGCTAGCTAGATAGGTAAGCACGCAATAGTTTTCTTTGCGTTAGTGTTACATAAAATTATTCAATGCAATACCGTAAGTGTACGGTTTTAATATAGTGTAAGAATGTCAGAGTATTGTTCACATGATTGATGTTCTAGTTGTAAGACCCAATTTGCATCTTCTAACAATTGGATATATGCATTTGACATATGAGTTACTTGATTTTGAAAATTTTGAAGGAGAATAGTGTTTGGAACAAAAATAGAAATATAAGAAATTTGAAAATTTGAAAATAGAATACAATTGGTATTATTTTGAGAAATTAAAAAGAGAAAGTTTGTATTATTTTAGAAAAGAAACAATTTGAAAAAGTAGGGAAAGGGAGTTTAATTTTGTTTATGTTTGGAAAAAGATTTTTTTTTAAAAAAAATGGAAGTAATGGTGTGGCGTCTTGGAAGCCACACACAAGTTGTTATTTTTTATTAAAAAAAAAAAAGAAAGAGAAGGTATAGAAAAACCAAGAAGCTTATGTGGGAAGCTTGTTGTTTTAAAAATGAATTAAAAAAAATAAAAAAGAAAAGAAAAGAAGAGGAGTTCACGAAAACAGAGAGGGAAGAGGAAAGAGAAAGTTTAAAAGAGGAGATATTTAGAGAGATGAAAAAAGGGTAGCCCAAGCCATGGAGAAGACGGAGAGTGGTGTCTTGAAGTTGGGAGAAAGTTGAGAAATCATGTAAGTTTAGCCGGTAAGTCATTTTCTAGATATTAAAGGGTCAATACGAAGGATTTTTTGTTTTTTTTTTTTTTAGAATACTTCATGAGTTTTAGTTTTGATGGAGGTTGGTTGATGGAATAATTGAAGGAGAAGACTAAAAGTTTGTTCTACTTTTTGAAATTTGAAGGTGGAGGAGTTTTACCAAGTAGGAATTTCATGTTTAGTGAGTTTAATTTTTAAGAATTTTCAATGAAACTTCAAGCTTATGTGTGAGTTTTCTTCTTTGATTATATGAGAGAAGATAGTGTTCAATATGGGGCTTTGTTTTTCATGGAGCTAAAGATTTGAAAGAGAGAGAAAGAATTGTGCAAGGAAGAAGAAGATGGTGGGTTGTTGAAAAGAAAAAAGGTTAATAAAAGAATTTGATTAAATAAAATTGGGACTTGATCAAGTAAATATATATATATATATATATATATATATATATATATATGAAGAGAGAGAAACCCATTTAAGAGATAGCCTTCACGTGGGAGAGAGGATTTTTGGGAAATGAAAATTGAGGAGGATAAAATGTGATTCCTATTAAGGAAAAGGATGAGTTTATGAGATAAGAGAAGAAAATAGTATTAAATTGGGGAAAGAGACAAAATGTATCTTTGGGAAATTGGTTTAATTGGTGTTTAGTTGTTTATTTTTAGTTAAATGTTTTGGAGATTAAATTGTGATTTGAAATTGGAATTTTAGGTTGAACAAAGATTGGAATAGCTTATGACCCAAAGCACTATAAACAAGAGTTTTGTGAGTGGTTTATTTTACGAATTGTTTTCATTATTTGATTATTATTATAGATTTTTAAGAATTCTATAATTATGTGTGAATTTAGAGAAACTGCAAAGAGATTTTTAGAGAATTGTTATGAATTTCCAAAAATGGTATTGAAATTCCAATATTTTATGCTTTTAGCACAAATTATTATTTGAGAAATATTTGAGATATTTTATGATTATTGAGATGTTTGAAGAGTTTAAATGTTTGTTGAGAAATGTATGAATTTCATGAGATGTAGTTTAAGAGAAAATATGACTTTTGAAATGTTTTATATTATTTGAGAGATTTGATGATTATTTGAGAAATTATAAATGTTTAATGTTATTTCAGAAATCTCTCAAGTTTATGAAAAGTTTTTTAGAGCAAGAGAACACGATTTTAAGAAAGAATTTGAGAACTAAAAATTTTATGTTAAAAGTTGATTTTTAAACCACTATATTTTTGTACCCATGGTGATTACCCATATGCTATGAGAATGTGTTTCCATAGTATGTAGCATGCTCAAGTCGCAGGGGATGCAGGGGAATGCCGGGGCCATTAGGTGTCGAATCCGGATTCCAAATCCTAGTCCTGAAGTATTACAGATGATAGAGTTTACTCTGCGTGCACGTATGATAGAGATTGCTCTGCTGTGCATATGGAGATTACTCTACGCCAATATGATAGAGTTTTGGGTACAAATTTGGTGATTAGAGCTTATGCTTACATTTCAAGAGTTGAAATTATGAGATTTCTTTATACATGTTTTTATTGGCCCGTATTTATGTTTCAAGAGTTATTGTTTAAAGAGTTGTTGTTTCTAAGAGTTGAAATCTCAGTTTGTGCAGCTTATGTTTCTAAGAGATTTCGTAACAGTGACTTTGCTACAAATTTCACTCTATTTTCATGATCTTGAGAAGTTTAAAAATTTTCATGACTTACATTATTTCATAGAGTTATGAACTTCTGTTTAGTAAGCGAATTATTTTTCTTAAAAAATTATTTTCTTATGGAATCACCACTCATTGGGCTTTTTAGCTCATTCTTTTGTTTTTAATTTTTCCACCAAATTGTTCTTGAGTTTCAATCAGAGTTAGCTAATCAGAATCTGCCACCAGTCTTATCAAGTCATTGCATATCATCTAGTGTAAGTAAATGGAAAGTTTTTTACTGCGTTGTTTATGAGATATCCATAGTTAAAGATAGATAATGAGAAAAGAGATAAAGACTTGGCAATAGATTCCATTGCACATTTGGGGTCTACTGCCATCACAGTTCATCCTAGGTTTGGTAGTGTTAATCTGGGTTGAGTTGTGACACTAGTTCACTTAATTATCACAAATACAATCATCCAATTTTATTTAGAAAAATAAATAGAAAGATGAATAAGATAAAAAAAAATAAAAACATAAAATAAAAAAGGAAGAACAATCAGGAGAGGGATGTATTAAGAAGTTGATTTCACCAATCAGGCCAACGATTCAATTAATTAAACAACCAAGATTGACATGCAAATAATCCATAAGTCAAGAACACAAAGGTAAAAACTGTCTCTTACAAGCACAATTAAATGTTAATGATATTAATGAATTTTAACATTTTCCATCTAAAACTTAAGGATAAGGGTATTTTTTAACGTTTTTGAAAGGCCGAAGGCATTTTTCAAACTTTTTAAAGTTCAAGGTCATTATTGAAATGAAATTTTAACGTTTTCCATCCAAAACTTAACGGTAAAGGTATTTTTGAAACCATTTGAAAAGATCATTAGTATTTTTGAAACCTTTTAAAGTTTAGAAGTATTATTGAAATAAAATCTATAATTTAGAGGTATTTTTTTTTATAATTTAGCCAATAATTTAAAGAAAGTAATGTATCTTTAGAAATAATTGTGACTGTGGTGGAAACTAGGGTAATTCACATTAGATCACAAAGGTAATTTACGGCCTCAAATAGCGACCTTTTGAGATGCTATTTAAAAAATAGCTATACCGATTAAGAAATTATATAAATGATTTGTTTTATATATTTTATTATCTTTTACATATTTATTATGCCTGTTTTGCCCTTCCTCATATCAATAACGGCCCGTTTGAAAAACAGAAAATTATTTTTAAAAACTACTTTTTTTTTTATAAAAATTTATTTATAATTTCAAAAAGTTTTTAAAAAACAGAAAATAAAATTTGAATTAGTTATCAAACAATCTTAGTTTTTCAAAACTAGGAATAAAAAATATATAACAAAATAGTTATCAAACAACACCTTAATTATTTTGAGACTTTTGAAAAGTTTTACATTTGGACCCCACCCCTTAATTATTTTGAGACTTTTTGAAAAGTTTTACATTTGGACCCTACACCTTAATTATTTTGAGACTTTTTGAAAAGTTTTATATTTGGATCCTAGTAATATAACATTCATAATAAACATACGAAATTTTGAGTCATTCTAGGGCAACTGGTTTATTTTTTCATCCGCAAAAAAACGGAAAAGAACCTTTTTCATATTAATAAAGACAAAATGTACCATTTTAATGGATTAACATCAATTAAATTGGGTCAAAGTGATGATAGTTCAACGATAATTAGCATATAGTCCTTCTTTTAAGGTTGAAAGTTTAAATATTCGTCCTTATATTTGTTGTACTAAAAAAGAACTAAAATATCTAAGTTTTGCAATTAAAATATAAAAGTCTCAATATGTGGTCTTGATCCTTCCCCTACTAAAACAAACCTCAGTTTTTCTTTTTTTCAATTCTAAAATTTAGTGAGTTTTTAGGTCGAGCCTGAGATTTTGACAATCACAAATCCATATGCAAAATTATATTAACATTTCTTTCTCAGCCTGCTGTCTCGTCTTTCTTTTTTTCCTCATGTTTTAATTGACAATATATCAATCAATAATATATCAATAATCGACTATTGTCGTTATATTCCTTGCCATATCTATTCTGATAGTCATGGTAGGTAGAATGCAAACATGTTTGATTTTTAGGTTAGAAGAATACTTGGCTACTATTTCTAGGCTTACAGAAAACTCATTCTATTGTCTTGCATAATTCGAGGAGAATTCATTCTCCATTTAACTACGGTCAATAACAGAGAACCAAAAAAAGAAAGGATAAACCAACACAGACCAAGCCATTAAATCACTTTGGCTAGGGCATGTTTTGAGTGATAATGAAATTGTTAAAATTACTTTTGTTGTATTTAAAATCACTTTGAAACATGTGTAGATACCATATTAATTAGTTCGGTACATTTTTATTCTTCAATTAGATTTCGAGTGATTTGTGTTCTCCCAACTTTGTTTATTTTTTATTTTTATTTTGATTTTATTTGAGTTTTTTTTTACTTATTATTTTTTATTTTATTTTATTTTATTTATTTATATTTACTTCTTCTTCTTCCCGTACCCTTCTCATGGCCACCATGTCAAAATGCCAAAATGGACTTTTTTCCACATGAAGAATCGTTGATAATGGCTTAGGGAGACTTTTTTTGTTTTAGCAAAATTCACGGTATCTATAGGGGGGTGGAGGACAGCACTGGGGCAGGGAGTTTTGGGGAGACTTTGAGTAGTTTAGGGGGATTTTCGGTAGTAGTTATGATGAGATTCGCAGCAATTTCAAGCAAAACTCGTGACCAAAGCACCGACAGCCTCATCACTCACAGATCCAGCCTCCACGATTCCAACAAACCTTGTCACGCATAGCACTTGCAGCCAGGACCCACACTCCGACAAATACCCCATTGACGACCCACGAACCAGCGGCGCTATGACGCCATACTTGTTAAATCACCAATCAACCCAAAAACTTAAGTTGGTAGGTTATGTTAACTTTAATTATGTCACACTCTAACACTCTCCTTCTCTTGTGGGCTTGAAATTTTTTTTTAGCAAAACTCATGGTATAAATGGGGGGGTGGAGGACATCACTAGGGTAAGGAGTTTTAGGGAGAATTTGAGTAGTTTAGGGGATTTTCAGAGTAGTTATGATGAGATTCGTAGCGATTTCAAGCAAAACTCGTGACCAAAGCACCTGAAGCCTCATCACTCACAGATCTGGCCTCCACGATTCCAACAAACCTCGTCACGCACAGCACTTGTAGTCGGGACCCACACTCCGACGAATACCCCATTGACGACCCACGAACCAGCGACCCTACGATGCCATACCAATTAAATCACCAATCAACCCAAAAACTTAAGCTGATAGGTTATGGTAACTTTAATTATATCACACTCTAACACTCTCCCTTACTTGTAGGCTTGAAAATTTGTAAGAGCCCCAACAAGTAGAAATCAATATTATTATTGGAGAAATGACATTATAGGGGTTTGAACTTAGGACCTCTAACTTTGATATCATATTAATCATTAATCAATCCAAAAGTTTAAGTTGATAGATTATGGTAAATTTAATTATATCAACTCTCTAACAATACCCACGACCCATATTTGCGCACAGTAGCATCGCACCGACACCCACGAACTCCAGCGACGTCCAGCGCTTCGACACCCACGGCGACCCTGACAAGGCGTTCCAGCAACCCACACATTTCTCGTTGGAGAAGAAGAAAAGGTGGGAGAAAGAGAAGAAGAAAAGTCACTTGGTAAAGGTCATGGACGCCACTCTTTTACTTATTAATTTTTCCTTTTTACCTCACTTTTTGTTTTGTTTTATTTTATTTATTATTATTATATTATTATATTTTTTGTTTTATTTATATATTTGTTATTTATGTATTTTTTTCTTCTCTTCCAAAAGAAATCATTTGGTTATTTAGGTTCGATAACTATTTCGTTTTTTTATTTTTGACTTTTAAAAATCATGCATGTTTTCTCATCATTTTTCTACAATGATAGTCATATTTCTTATGAAATCATTTGAGTTTTTAGCCAAATTTCAAAACCAAAAATAAGTTTTAAAAACTACTTTTTTTAGTCTTCAAAATTTGGCTTCGTTTATGAAAACATACTTAAAAATTAGATAACAAAACAAAGAAAGTCATATGTAGAAGTAATATTTATAGGTTAAATTTTCAAAAACTAAAAACAAAAAATTAAATGGTTATAGGACATTAACTTTCCAAATTCTTTCACCTTTTACTTGCAGTTCTCTTATTTTCAGGTTGGTTATTTCTTTTGAACCATTGAGTGAAATCTAATTTGGTTTTTCTTGTAAATTCGAATCTCCAAATCAATGTCGATCTAGTTTTGATTTTGACTTTCCAAATGAATTTTAATTTAGTCTCAATTTGGAATTCCAAATTGAATTTCAATTTAGTTTGGAGTTAGGATTCCGAGTGTATTTCATTTTGGCTTTCAATTTGGTTTTTCTAAATTGAATCTCATTTTTAAAATGGGATTTTTGTTTAGTTCATTTGGATTATAATTTTTCACGCTTTTTATTCTTTACCTATTGTATTAAGCTTTTGTAATTGAGTTGAAATTGTTGAAACAAGTGAAACATTTTTCTGATTTTTTTTATATGAGTTTTGTTTCAAGATGCTTATTTCTTAAGGCAGATTTGTTAACTGTTGTTGTTGTTTTTTTTTTATATTTTATTTTTTTTTTATTTTATTTTATTTATTATTATTCCTTCATCTTCAATTCTTAATAATACAACATCAAATTTTTATCTTTCTATTTCTCTTGGTTGCAAATAGGTTTTTAGTAATTTTTCTTCGCATGGAATTCAATTCAAAGTTTTGTGTTGAATTTTTTGAATTAATTATGAGCTAAAATTTTTAGGGGGTTCAAGAATATGAATTCCCTAAGAAGTAAATCTAGCCAAAAAGTACAATGAAACTCAAGCCTACATTTCAGATGTTCGGTTGTGTTAAATAAAATGTCGTTGAGATCTTAGATTGATCAACTAGGGTAGCAACTTAAGCCTAAATCTAATACCGATAGGGTTAGTGATAAGTGGATTTCGCACAAGTGATGGTGACAAAAGCTTAGATATAAGCCAATTCTTTACCCTAGACATAGGGATTAAAGACTTCAAAACCCATAAAATTGTTGAGCCAAATTATCTAAAATCGAGGGACTATAGACATATAAGTTACTCACTTAGCCTTCTAAAAACCTAATTACAAGGTGAATAGAAGTAGCAATTTTGGTTTACAATTGTGTGTAAAGTGGGTTGGATTTGCAATTTTGGTTTTGCAATTTACAACTTAGGGTAATGACATTCTTGAGCCCCCCTCCTTTCTCTAAAGAATTCCTTTTGCAATTTTCATTTCTTTTATAAAGTCTGCTTAGTTTGCTATTCAATCTTGCAATTTTTGATTATACAATTCAGTTCTGCAATCTTTGTCACTTTAACTCGCAATTAGATTATGCAATTATTTTATTTCAAATACACCAAACCCAACCTTGTTTTTGCAATTTTTTAGTTTCGAAGTTGAAATTCTCCTAACATTTTGCTTAGCAATAATACACCGTTCCCTGTGAGATCGATACTCAAGAATACTCCTGTTTTAATACTTACATCGGCAGTGTTCACTTGCACTGGGGTTGAACGTATTTACTTACTTTTCTTCACCCAAAGTCCACCTGATCACCCACTGTGTATATAAAGGATGTTTTGTACATTTTTGTAAAGGGAGCCGTTTTTGAGAGACCAAAATCCTAAATCGATTCCTACACTGTCTAAAGGCCTAGAGGAAACTTTTGGAGAGCCAAGGAGAAGACTAAAAGCTCGAGATCGTGGACTTTACGTCGGAAATGAGTGTTGGCACGCGACCTTAGTCTAATCTCTTTCCATTTGCTTTTCTTTTCGTTTTTAGGAGTTTTGTTATGGACTTTATTGTTGTTTATCTCTGTATTTAGACAAGAATGGTTGTATGTTTTAGAACTTTGTTGATTTCGTAATTGAATGCTTGTATTTACATCTTTTATGCATCTTGATTTTATTACTTAAACCTTTGGCTGTGGTTTTGCATGTTAGGCTAGATTTAGCTCGAGAGAGTAAATTTATTCATAGAATAATTGATGCATGACTAGGTTTAGTTTATTGCATGAGAGTCAGTAAATTAGTTCTAGAAGCCTTAAGAGAATCGTCTAATACCATGTTTAGTAATAAAAATAGACTGAGTGGTTGATTTATTGCTAGGCATGAGTTCAATTGAGCTCGAGAGAGGATATTGATCACTTAGTAAGTTTTGGCTTAGGATTGCTTACATAAAATCAATTCTTTATCTAACAAAGTTGTGCTCAAATTAATCAACTATTAATGTTTTTAAAAAAAATCGGACTCCAACCATGTAAATATTAGTTTAGATTTTATTTTCTTTTAATCTCTTCTAAAGTTTTGTTTCTCTAAATAAAATTGGACATAATTAACTATGACTTTTAATTAATCTAAGAACTCCAATCCCTGTGATCGATCTTGGCCACTATTATTGTAAATTTTTAAAAGTCTGGTTTATAAATTTATCTGATAGAGCCTTCGATAAGCTCTTTATCAATTGCTCCTGGGCTTTCCATGAAAACTCAGGTCCCATCTGTGAAGGTAATTTTATGTTTGCATCTTCTTTTGTTGTTTTTTGATTTATTAAAAAACATACCATTTTATATTTTTTTCCAATTATTTCAAAGTTTTATCTAACTAAAATTTTTCTTATAGTTTCACCCAAAAGGCTTTATATCAATATTGGTGTATAACATGGATCTCCCTCTTATCTAGAATGATATGAAATTTTGGTCGCACAACCAACAATTAAAGGCTAAGCTTCCAATACTACTCTCTTACACTCTTTGAAGATTGATTTTTATGCATTAGACGCTTTGTATTCCTTTCTATTATGTATGTATGAATCTACGTATATAAACATTTCTTTTAGTTCAATAACATGTGGAGACTGAGATTTCAATAGCTCTGACCATGTGATCAAGGTTATATAACGTTTAATTCAGTTAGATTATATTTATGTTGGCGAATCTACCCACATAAACTAGGGAAATTATTGAAGAAGCTATGGACTATACATTCTACAACATCCATCAAATGTATAAAATAGAATTTAAAATTGTATTTCAATTTTGGGTTACTAAGATAACTATATTAAATATTTTTTTAAGATTATTTCATTAACTATTAAACTAACTTTGTTTTAATAGATAGTTGTTTGCCCTCTAACTTTATATGAATTTTGTTTTAAAATTTAGCAAGCTGTATGTATGTATATATATATATATATATATATATATATATAAAGACAAATTTATTTTTTAAAGAAAAAATGATAAAAAAAATTGTAAATATTGTAAACCTTGATAACAAATTAAGATGTAGGGGGTTGGTGTTTTTCTAGAGTTGTGCTCATATTTACCATTATCTTTGCTTACTTTCAAAATCTCTGCTACGGCAGCTAGTTAATCATTAATTCAAATCAGTGCGCACAAAATTAAGCAAAAAATTAGAGAAAAGAATGAGAGTATTAGTAGAGAGGTATTGAATATCACTCAACTTAGATTTTGTTTAGGATTATTGTAGCTGTTAAAATAATTGTTTGTTAACCACATTTTGAGAAAAATAAGTTGTATTACCCAGAAAAATATTATTTGGTAAATTTTAATTTTAAATTAAAAAAAAAGTATCATTGATTGGATTTAAAAAATCTAACATAATTGAAAAAATGAATTTATTCAAATTAATATACAATCCATTCTACAAAACATTAAAATGGATAAAAAAAAATTCTCCCAAAACTCACTTTAACTCTTGCCAAATAAATCCCACACAAAAGCTATGTTAATTAATGAGTAGTATTTAAAAGTGAAATCTATAAACATAGAGGTAATACTCAATTTCCTTTAAAATAAAATTGTTGAACATCACTTTGGAGCGTATGTTTTTTTTTATTATTTTTTTTTTTTTTGAGTTCACAATTCTTGAGGTAGGAGATGGAATCATTGACCCTTAAAATGATATTTAATATCTTATCTACTAAGCTATGATCAAATTAGCAGTTTAAAGCCTATATATGCTACGTATTTTAGATTATTAATTCTCATTTAGCTTCATCATTTTTGTCCACTCTTTGGACTTCAATAGTTTCTACCTATCTATATTGAAGGCAAACAAATCATGGCTATACCCATGAGCTTAATCATGGCTAACTGAACCTTTAGATAAAATCAGTTTATTAGACTGATTGAATAATTGTTTTATTTCATTTTTAAAGAAAATTTATTTTGAAATTATTTTTATTTTTATTTTGAAATTAAAAAGTTTGACGGCTTGGATTTTGGATCATAGGTTGAGTTTAGTCCAACAGATCAGCTCAGTAGGCTTATAAAATAGTTGGTCCATTGGATAAGAGCCGATGGCTAGGCCATCAAAATATACTCATATATATATATCAATTATCATTAGCTATTTTTGTAATTAAGAAAAAAAACAAACAAACTTGTGTTGATCTTTATCTTCTTTTTTAAGTTAGGTTATTTGTAGATACCACAATTTGGTCCAACTTATTTTTTATTTTATTTATTTTTCTTCCTCATTTCTAATTTTCTTTTAATAATAATTATTCCTTGGAAAAAAAAATAAAATTAAACCAAAATAATTAAATTAAAATTTGAAATTAAGATTTTTAAAACGGAAATTAGTAAGATCAAATTAAAATTTTAAAAAACAAAATATGTTGTCCAATTTTTTCAACTGACTCCTCTCTCCATATCTGCATCTTCCCTATTTTTCTCTCCTAGCCTACTTTGAGTCGAGAAATTATTCGATGATGTCGCCACAATGTGGCGGCGATTTTGCATCGTTGAATTTAAGAGAGAGAAATTGTAAATGTACTTCGTTTTTGTATTTAATGGTTATTAAAGCGCATGCAGATATATTTTTAAATTTACATTCAACAGTTATTAAGATGCAGTCACATTGTAGTAGCTTCATTGAATAATTTGTCCTCTAAATCAATACACTTCACTCTCTTCCCCTTTACTACACCGTAGACATAATTCATTGACCTCCACTCCACGAGAACGGAGATTAGTAGAAGTAGGGGTAACAAGTTATGGAATGCTTTTCAACTAAAAACTGTGATAATACTATTATTTCAAAGGAATTTCCACCACTCTGGAAATTATTGAAACTTAAAAAAAAAGTATAATTACAAAAATGTTAAAATATAAGGAGACTAAAAAAGTATAATTAAAAAAATGTTAAAACATAAGGAGAATAAGTTGAAAATTTTTAAATAATCACTAAACTTAAAAAAGAACAATATTTGGTTGTATGTTGGTGTGTAGGTATCTGCCTACACACCACTATTAAATTTTTGACAAAGTAAAAAAGTTCTAATTTCTCATTTTTCACATCTCTCTCTTAATTGTCAAAAATTGAATGGTGTGTAGGAAGATACCTACACACCAGTATGCAACCAAGTATTTTCCATTAAAAAATACACACATATTTAGAGATTTTGTTTTTTTTTTTAAATCTTTTTTAGTTAAATACATGTGAGAGCGGGAATTTAAGCCTCTAATCTTTTGATCAATGATATATTGTAAATATTAGGAACTAAAACATATATGTAGCCTAAAAACTAAAATAAAATAAAACTCAAATCAACTTATATATTTAGGTTTAGAATAATGTTGAATTTTATTTTAAATACACATCATTCAACTATCTATGAGGAGGTTTTTTTTTTTTAAAATATTTTTTAATTGTGATAATTAGTGACTTCAAAGATAAATTTGAAAAGCATTACTAAATTAAACCAATGCTGTTCGCATATAAACAAAATATGCCTTCTATGGACAGATGGGAACCCCTCTAAGAAGAATGGATGAAGTTGAATTTCAATTATCATCGAAAAACTAAAGGCGTATTTGAGAGTAATTTTAGTAAAAATGATTTATTTATAAGACTTATTTGTTAAAAATGATTTTCATCTAATCATTTTAATGTCTGACATTACACTTTTAAACACGATTTTCACACAATCAAAATTGATTTTGAATAACTAAATGCATGTTTGTGAGTGATTTTAAACATGACAAAAGTTCAAAATTACTCCCAAACATACTCTAATCTTGATAATGAATGGCTTATTTGGTATGCAATTTGGATTTTGTTTTATGTTTTTAGATATAATTCAATGAATTAATTGGATTGAATATCCGTTTGACAAATTTGTTTTTGAAAACTGTTTTTGGATTATGTGATCCAAATTAATAGAAATTTTGAAAACAACATTTTTATGTTTTCAATGCAACTAGGTTTTGAATTTGAAAATTTTTGAAATGCAGAATTACATTAAAAAGATAAAATCTCTGATAAATATATTAATATTTCATGTTATAAACTCATTTCACTTGTGAAATGCGCCAACATAAACACAAATTCAACTAATTAAGACATATACCATCGAACAAAAGTTCAGAGGTTCGAGTCCTCCACCCCACATGTTTTCGAACACAAAAAAAGATTTACAAAGGTCCATCCCTAACTAAAGAGCTTCCCATGCTTACAAATTCATAAATAAAATGCACATGAATTGTTAAAGGATGTGTCAATCCAAGCATAGCTCAGTGGATAAGGCGTACCATCTACCATCCCAAAGGTTGGTAGTTCGATCTCACATCCCACCGTTGTTGAATAAAAAAAAAAAGTTAAGAATTGTTAAAGGATGTGTAATGAAAACAGGGTTATTCATTATTTTAGAGAATAGGGGCATCCTAGTAGTTTCGAAGAAAGATTACATATGAAGCTAAACATAACGACAAACATAGAGAACCAACACACACATAGGTATTCAATAATGTTTAGATAAGAGTGGAAGAGTTTTAGGCAGTGACAAATAGGGCTTCATCATTTTTCGAGACAACAGCTAGGGCATTCCCCAAGGGCCATGCAACGTCAACAAGAGAACCACCATACTGCAATTGACTCACCAATGATATCTTTTTATTGGGGTGAACACCTGAAAAATACACCCAAAAAAGGAATATATAAATTAATTAACATTCTCATGTTTACCAAAATTTTAAAATTATTGTCCTTCATCTTAAAGTAGCTATATATGTAATTTACTTTAGATGGATATAGATTGATTAAATATTTTACGAGTGGACATTTTTATTTTATTAAATTAAAACGTATAATATTTTCAACTTGGTTAAACAAAAACATATTTGAGTAAAATATATTTTCATGTTGTCAACGTTGTCCTTAAACTTTCAATTTTATGTTTAATTAATGAACCTAACTCATAAGGCTATTTTTAAAGTTCAAAGTTGACTTATAATTAATTAGACATCTTTTAAAATTTAGGGACCCATCAACATATTGAAAGTTTATAGACCTTGACCTCCTTTATTAGACACAACTCTCAAAGTCTGTGGACCAAACTTTTAATTTAACCCAAAATCAATTAGGGATGCAAAATTGAAAAATAATACAAACATTAGAAATCAAGATTAATAATATAGTTAGCATTTTTAGAAATCAATCAAGCATATAATTGATATGTAATTTATCACATTGTACGTATTTGTTTTTAAAAAAATTTGATTCAAACATGAATCCTTTATAACTTTAAGCTCTTTTTAATTGTTAAAATTTCATCATATTTTTCAAGAGAAAAATGAGGATGAAACGTACCAAAGCCATGAACAATGAGAGAATACTGGTAGAGAATATCCATGCACACGTATTGCAAGCTATCCAGAAAATAATGGGGGAACGTTGCTTTTGCATCCTCGTATTTGGTTAAGCAAGCCCACTCAGCCACTCTCATAAAATCAGCTGCTCGAGCCTCGGCTACTTTTTTGTTTGAGTCGATGATACCGGTCTATATAAACATATATAGAGTTTGTCAATTAACTGACATTCCTATTTTATAAACATATATACCGGCTATATGTTTTTAGTGTTTTAGAAATATAAAATATTTGGCAGCTATGTTTCTCTTTTTTAAGAAAGTTTCTCACAAATTTTGGAAACGTTAAAATCTGGTTTATCTTTTTTCTTGTTCTTCAAAATCCTAAATAAAATTATTATTTATGAAATAAAAGTCTACTAATAAAATGTTTGATAAAAAATTTTAAAATAAATATAATCTATTATTATTATCTTTATTTTTTAAAGGTACTTTTCATGTAAAACATCGATTTATCTTCTTAATGTAAAATTTATGAGAAAAAAGAAACTACAAATCCTTATCGGATATACGGTTGTAATTATGTTTTTACCAATAATTAAAAAAAAAGAAAAAAATAAGAAAGAAACAAGAAAAAGAAACGATTATAAAAAAATAAAATTAAGAAAAAATGGAACGATACCAAACAGATGTTAAATGAACACAAATTCCAAAAGTAAGCTTGGATTGATAGGTTATATTATATTTTACTTCCAAAAGTACCAAAAAGAAAAACACTTTCCTAGTTCAAACATTTTTTAAAAGAATATTTTGAATAAGAATGTTTTTATATCTTAGTTTTTTCGAAAGTGTTTTAAATAACAAATTTGTGTGTTTTTTTTTTTTTTTTTTTTGATAAATTGTTTGATTTCACTGTATAGAAAAGTGATTTTATTAATTTTAAATATATTTTTATTTCTTTACATATTTTGAAAATTTTCACCTAATCATTTTTAAGTCATTTAATTTTTAGATAATCCATCTCTCAAGTGTTTCTTAAAAAAAAAAAAATTAAATTAATCAAAGCACCTTTTATTTATTAAGAGGTTTTTTAAAAACCACTTTTTTGATCATCTAAAAATTACTCAATAAACTATACTAACACACATTAAACTATGAATTCTTTCAAAGGTGCTCACAGAAAATCATTTTATTTAAAAAGTATTTTTTTTTTTTTTTGGAAAGTTATTCCAAACATACTATTAATCATATATTCATATTCCTCCAAGCAAGTTATGGTTAGGGTTAGGATTTTCATGTAAATTAAGATAAAGAAAACACGAGTGAATTTGAATATTTAAGAGAAGGATTGAGGCAGAGCTTTTGATTTTTTTTTTTTTTTTTAATGACCTTAGATGGAATGTCGTAGAAGGTGGAAGCAAAATAGAGATTGTCGAAGCCGTCTCCGCCGCCGCCGTTCCAAATTCCGTTGAAACTGCAACCGTTGTAATTACAGGGCCTCTTCGCTTTCATAGCCTGCAAAATCACTCTCTCGCACCCTCTCAAGCTTGGCCCTAATGGAGAAGCTGACGCTTTGTAATCCTTTCCATTGTATTTGTACGTACCTACGGCCACACACAACACCAAAGCAGGTTGGTAATCGAACATCTAACGTTTGGGACAGATGATCAATCTAACCATAGCTCAACTGATTAAGACATATAGTCTCAACTAGGAGCTGGTCAATGGTTCAAATCCCTCCAACTCCATCATGTTGTTGAACTTACATAAACAACAAAGAAATCCTTTAGGGCAGATGTATAGGTACTTACAGCAATTGAGTTATGCTCAATCAGGTAATCTCGTATTTTTTAAAAAAAATTCAAGTATACCCTTCTTCTTGATGAATGTTAAAAAAATTGGCTTCGAAATAAAGTTCACATGGACATACATAATACTTAGTAGGTTAGCAAAAATTTAGAAGACGAATCAAGTCATCTAAGAAGATAAATCAGGGCAATCCCCTCAACTAAATTTCTACCAACTCTAGTAAGTATCATATCATGTAAGCTTATCATCAATTGATTTTAATGTTCACTAATGCAGATGAATAATTAAAAAATGTTAAAACGTGAGAAACGCTAAATTAATTTTTTTAAAAATAAGAAATAGATAATAAAAACACAAACATTATCATATACTAAAAACAGATATTAACCATTGATAAATTTAATCAAGAATAGATCAAACATTAAATATTTATATACCTTGATAACCAGCTAAGATGCATGGATTGGATGAATTTTTGGTTACTTGCAAAATCTCAGCTCTGGCCGCCTGTGAACCATAATGCAAAAAACTACGCAAAATCGAATATGAAGTTAGAATGAAAGAGAGGACTTGTAATGGTACCATTATTTTATTTTTATTTCATGTTTTTTTAGAAATACTCATTAATCTTAAGCTTAGTATGGAATGACGTTTTAGGTACTTTTTTTTTTTCCTTAGAGTTCAACAACATTTAGGAATGAGAAATTCGAACATCTGACTTCTTGATCAAAAGTTGAAGATACTTGTCTAAACCATTGAGCTATACTTAGGTTGGTAACTTTTTAAGTACTTACAACCGTTAAAAGCCCTTTTTTAATTTAAGCACTTGAAAATTCATTCAAACAAGTTCTTAATGTTCTTTAATCGGTAGCAATTAAGAAAGTTAAAAAAAAAGAAAGTAGTAATTAAGAGAGAGAGTGAGAGAGAAAAAAAAAACACCTGTGAACATAGAGAGAATACTTGGTTCCCTTGAAATAAAATTGTTGAATGTATGTATCCTCATTTTGTTGAGGCTGAGGAGCCTGTGCTGCAGCATCTTCAGAGATGGCATAAGCCATTTGAACAGAGGCACCACCAAGGTCCACCACTCCCACTGTCTTTGAATATTTCTCCCCCAAATTCCTCAACAAATAGTTTATTGTTGCCTGAAAAACCATACCCCAAAATTTTCCCCCCACAAACATTAATTTTGTTCATAATATTACCAAATGGTCCTTGATCTTTTAGGTATTTTTAATCTCATCCTTAATCTTTTAGAATTTTCAATTTTATCAGCTATCTATTAGACATTCTCAATTAGGTCATTTAAAATATAATAAATTGTCAAAATGTGTTGACAAAATGTCGATATATTATTAAATTGTTATTTTATCAACATATTTGTATACTTGATCATACCATTCAAATGCTAATTAACACATAAAATTATCCATCTTGGTTGACTCTTATTAGATTAAAAATTCTCAATTAGATCCTCCTATAAAAAAAAGTTGATGTATCATTAAATTATTGTTCCATTAACATATTAGTACACTCAGTCATAATATTCGGATGTTGATTGATACATGAAACCCAACCCTCCTATCAACAAAATCTGACCCACCCATCAACAAAATCTTTTGAACAAATGCCTAAGAATGTATGAATAATAAAAGAATAGAAGTTTAAATTATCCTTTCATTAGTACCAAATTGCTAATTATTAAAAAATGCTAGGAGTGTACGCGTAATGAAATATTATAATCATAATCAATGCTTTAGTAGGATAAGATTTTTTTTTTTCCGCTTAGCCAAGTAATTGGTTATAACATCGTCAATCAAGTATTACTAGTTAAAGGTAAATGTTAAATCTAGAAATTAATTTTTTTTCTTAGTCCAGTAATTATTTATATACCTTTATTGGTGAGCCTGTTTTTCTCTAAAAGGGTAATTTAGTATAATAGATTTACATAATACTTTCACGAAACATCTATAAAAGTATTAAATGGCCAAATATAAATAAGGATACCTCTTCTAGGGGTCATTGGGTACCTTGAATTAATGATGCTAAGCTAGTTAATGCCATAGACTTTTTCTTTATTTTGTTTCTTGTATGGTTGATTTTTTAATGACAACTTGAGACTTTTGAAGTAATTAACAATAGGTACTTTTACATATAAAAGTTTTATATTTTTCCTTTGTCGTTCTTCTTCTAAGTGCTTTTCTTATGCTTTTACATACTTTGAGTTTAAATTCTTATGTTTTTCTTCTTCAAAGTGCTATGTATATTGAAATTATGCCTTTCTTTGGTGTCCTAAAAGCATATTATGTCTTTAACATTAGTTGTTCTTTCCATAATCTAGATTTTACTGACTAACTTCCTACAAGGAGTAAGCAAATTGTGTATGTCTTTCTTATTAGAAAACTTTTAACATAATAGTTGAAGAATGTTCAATAAATTAAAGATTGGGTGCATCTCCATTAGTAGTACAATTGCATCTGACAAAGTTATGATAAGTATGCACATTTATTTTTTTTTATTTTTAATTAAAATTATTTACTCCTTCAATTAAACTTTCATATTTTGATGATTTTGTGTTGACTTTTGTTCCTATTTTTATATAAAAAAAAAAATTGTAGGTTGAGGAAAGCACTACTTCCTATCAATGGAATGTCATGGCCATGTACTAAACTTTATTTTGACATATTTATATCATTATCATTTAAGTTGATGATATTTATTACTACATCCTACTTTTTTATGGACATTGTGAATTATGTATGAATGTTTATTTAGAGCAAACAAGAAATGTACTATAACTATAAAGAACATCATATGAGAAAAGCGAAAAGATACAATAATAGCATATATTCATCCAATGCTACGAAAGATATTCAATAACATTTTTCTTATATAACATTAGCAATAGCTTAAAATCATAAAATGTTTCTAAAAGCTATAAAAGACGACAACAATAGTATTCATTCGATACTATGAAAAGCATTCAATAGCATTTTATTATATAACAATAGCTATATAGCTTAAAATCATTAAAAAAAAAAAAATCATAGAAGCTATTAAAACGTCAAGAATTTAACCATCCAACAGACTCATTATAGCTTTCATTTAAAGCTATTAGTAAGTATTTATAGCTTTATATAAACACTATCATAGACAAACAATAGCATTTTATTATGGTTATAAATAGCATTTTTATAGCTTTTACTAAAAGCTATTATATATATGGATAATAAAATTATAATATTCAAGATGAATTATTATAGCATTTTTTAAGCTATGGAGGGTTTTTTTTTTTTTTTCTGTCTATAGTGACTTTTTTAAAAAAGAAAAAAAGAGATATTCTATACCATTGAATATGAGAGAATTTGACAATCGTATTTCAAATTTGTATCGTAGATGAATTTTAAAATTCTACCTAGATCGAATGATTTTTAAGAAGCAATCATATCGTAAATAATTTTTCATAAAATTGGTAAAAGAGATTGACATTAATTGTAGTGTAATGAACATACCCACATGTAGGAACCCTCCTGATTCCCGGTAAGAATAGTAACCTCATTAGCTTTGTACTTGAATGTGCTTTTCGTTTTAAAAAGTTCCGTAACCTGAAAACTAAAGGACCAATTTAAAATTTATTCAAAAAACAAAAAACAAGACCATTATAAAATCACTTTAAAGTGATTTCCAGGCAACCAAATATTATAGGTAATTTTTGAGTAAGTAATTGATAGAGAATTTGTTTTTAAAATGACTATTATTTTAAATTTCAGAATATCTTTTTATTTCACTACATTTTTATTCTAAAATTTTTAGACGTTTTATTTTTTTTAACTCTTAAAAATTTGGGCAAAAATTAATTTATACCCTTAAACTTTGCAGGTTATATCAATAAAAATTTTAAACTAATAATTGTATCAATTTAAACCTTGAATTTTCATAAGTGTATCAATTTTTACCCCCTGTCAAATTCCATTTGAAACAACGTTAGTTTACACGTGTGCAAACTTATAATTATATTAATTAAACTCCTAAATTTTCATAAGTGAATCAATTTTAACCATCTATTTCAAATAATTGATGATTTTCAAATGGAAAGTCTAGAATTGATGCATACGACTTTCAAATTGAAGGCCTAAATTGCTTCACTGATCACAGTTTAGGGGTTTAATAAATAATCGAATTATAAATTTGCACACGTGTAAACTAACGTTTTTCAAATGGAATCTGATTGATACATAATTAGTTTAGAGTTCTTATTGATACACCTCCAATGTTTTGGGGGTATAAATTGAATTTTGCCCTAAAAGTTTTTGTTCACACCTCTCCCTAACTTTATTTATTATTAGTTTTTCTTCCTCTCTCTCTAACTTTTTTTTTTCGTCAATTTATCTCGAACTTTTTTCTTAATCTCTCACTAAAACTATTGTCCTTGGTTTCTCAAATTCCTTTTCCTATTTTTCTATCTTTATTTTATTTTCTCTCCAAAACTTTTCTTTTACTCCACTTGTTTTGTCTCTCTAAAACTTTTCTTAAATTTTGTTGTCTCGAGGATTGTTTTACCTCCTTTTCTAACTTTTTCTTTTTTTCTAATTTCTTTTCTCAATCTGAAACTTCTAAAATATTTACCTCTTTTTTTACCAATTGTTTTTGTTGCTCTCTCTAACTTTTTTTTCGTTTCAATTTTTTTTTATCTCTTTCAATTTTTTTTTCTCAAATTTTTTGTGCTTTTTATCTTTCTATAATTTTATTGCTCTCTCTATTTTTCACTCTTTCAATATTCTTCTCTCTAAAATTTTTGTCTCTCTGTCTCACTTATTTTCCCCTATCTATTTAGCTTTGTTTTCCTTGCTAATTTTTGTTTCTCAGTGTCTTGAACTTTTTTTTTTATCTCAAATATAATATTCTTCTTAGTAATTTAATGATATAAAAATTACTTTTGAAAACATCACCTAATCATTTTAAAAGCACTTGTAATTATATGAAATTCACTTTAGAAAACGTGAATTCAAACATTAAAATACTTTATTATTAAACACTTTTTACAAAAGTAATTATAATTAAATGACTTTGACTTGCACTTCTTGTATAATAGAGAATGCTCTTAACTTCTTACCGCTTGTAAAATTCTCTCAGCTTTATCTGCATCCAACAGCCTCAACCCTGCAGTTGCCTGAATTTACACAAATACCGTAAGTCATTCATTACATTTTTAAAAGAACTTTTGCAGTTAAAATTTGGAAAATAATTAAATATACAATGGCGCCTATTAATTTATTTTTTTAGGTTGAGTGGAGTTAAAATTCAAATGAGGGGAGTGGTAAAAAATGCGAATAAACCAAATTTCTACTCCCGTTGAAATAATAAATAAATGAGAATGGACTTTGAAATAATAAATAAATGAGAATGGACTAGAAAGTAAAATATAAGTTTATTATGTCTATTTAGTCCTTTAGCTTTAAAAAAAGAAAATTATAGGTCCCTAAAGTTTTAAACTTGTATCTATTTAGTCTATGTACTATAAAAAAATTTAAACCTTCAATTTTTGAATTACTGGAACCAAATAAACACATTTTTAAGTGTTTAGGAGTCTATTTAAAACTTTTTAAAATACAAAGGCCAAATAAGCACATTATTGAAAGTTTAGAGACAACTTATAATTTAGCTCGGATAGAGAAAAATAAGTATTTTAAAATGAAAGCAATTTTTAAAGAAAATTAGTTTAATACCTCCTCTAGAAGCATAAGTTTTTTTTTTTTTTTTGTAAATTATATCTATTTTTAGAATTTTTCAAACCACTTTTAAATGACAAAAGCTTTAAGGTAAAATGCAGTACTTTTAGCCTTTTAAGGCTTGAAATTTCAAAAGGTACACCTTTAATTATAAGATTTGGAAAATGTGGTCATTTGACCCTTTATTAACTAACAGAATTATTATGTGAGAGTTACTGGTTGATTTGATAAATTATATTAATTTTAGTTTAGTTTTTTATGATTTAATATATGAGTATTTCATTTCTTCTTTTTCTTCCTTTCTCCTCCTCCTCCTCCTCCTCCTCTAGCGAACTTTGCAGGCGCCCACGCTCATCGTCATCCCTCTCCTCTCCTCCTCTCTTCTCTTTAAAATGAAAAATCACTTTATACAACTTAAACAAACAAACAAATGGTCCATTTGAGCATAAAGAAATGAAAAACAAACACAAAAATTAACCCTAGAGAAAAGCTCGTTATACCAACTTTAAAAAAAAAAAAACAAAAACAAAAACATTTGAGCAAAATACATGCCAAACACTCACACTAAAATTAACCCTAGAGAAAAGCACTTTATACGAACTTTTAAAAAATAAATTAAATTAACCCTAGAGAAAAGCACTTTATTCCAACTTTAAAAAAAAAAAAAAAAATCCTTTGAACCAAAAGATATGCCAAACACACACTAAAATTATCCCCCACTAACCCCGAGAACAATGGGTGTGTTTGGATGAAATTCGGAGGGGACTGATGTTTCCGCTGTATGGAGGAGAGGAACCAGAGAATCCGCAGCCTTCTGTGGGTCATTGGAGTACGAACTCAGCCCTGGTCGAATCTACAACACATACAAAACAAAATCACAATACAGTTGAAGCTCATGAATAACGTATAACTAATACTTTGCTTTCAGTAAGTCTAAGTATATATATTATTATATATATTTACCTTTTCAGAGATCTCGATGTCTTTACCAATGTAAAGGAGCTCCATATCGGAGTTGAAATGGAACACATGAACGCGACTGCCGGAGCTGCCGGCGTCGAAAATGACTGCATAAGTGGTTTCAGAAGAAGCACTTCGGAATGGGGAGATTTTGCGGTTATGGAAGGTGGAGGAGAAGAAAGACAAAGTTTCTTCAGCAAAGGCAGGTTGGAGGAGGAGTAAAAGCAGAAGAGGGAGCCAAACCCATTTCAAAACCAACCTTTTTTCCTCCATGCCAATCCACTCGATATCTAGATAATTATCACCAAAAAAAAACTCAAGCTTGTAGGTGATTTAGAGTAGTTGATTTCGCCACAGGTTTATATAGCAAAAATTTTTATCTCCAATTTTTGTTCTTCTCGAAATTAATTTCTAACGAAATTGATTAAAAAATGATAATAATTTCCATGCAAATATAAGACACAAACCCCTTTTTTTACCACTACTGGCTGCTTCCAATTCACTTTTTATCGTGTGAATTATTTTGTTTAGTGCAAAAGTTTCGTGATTCACTTTCGAATGGAGTGCTAAGATAGGAACACGCTTTGAGTACGTCAACCACAAAATATATGTACTATGTAGAACTTTTTCTTTTTATTTTCTACCCAACTGTCGAACATTGACAGTGCCTAGTTAACCCTTCGAATACGGATTTTTTTTTTTAAATAATATAATGTACTTAGAAAAATAAATTAAAAAAAAAGTAGTTTAAACTAATTCTAAAAATGGGGTAGATAAATCGTGTATTGATACACGATTTGGCTATATTTATACACAACTATTTAACGTGGATGCAGAGCGCTGCCATGCTCATCATTTCACAGTCCCATCTTCATAATAGAAGAAGCAACAATTCATCTATTAGAATGAAAAATGAACTCCTCAATTTATCTACTGCCTTCACAATTCAAAATTGTCCTGAAAAGAAACCCACGGTCAATCAACGTACAAATTCAAGAATTCAAAAACTCATGTGAAAAGGAATTGCAAAAACAGGGTTTGGGGTGATCGATTTAAGACTTGAAGCACATGGGTATGAAGTGTTATATAACTTTATTTTATATAAGTGGGGAATCAGAAAACAACCAATTGCAGTTACAAAAGAAAGTTGTAGAAGAAACCACACCAAATCCAAAAAAAAAAAAAACATCAATTTATATAACTTGCAGAGATTGTATTTGTCGTGGATGGATTATTATTTTAAAAAATTTACGAATCAATTGATAAATATAGCAAGTTTATTCAAAAAGATAATTAATTGAGAAATAGGAAAATTTTGTGCTAACCGTGTACGATGTACACAATTTAAGAATACATGGCATATATATACCTCGTCACCTACGTAGAAGCTCTTAAATCGTGTACATGGTACGTGAGTTTTATTGGCAAAATCTACCCTGTTTTTTTTCAATAGTTTAGTCATCTACCTCATTTTTGTAATTTGATTTGTTTTAACATTATTTTTATTTTTATTTTTATTTTTAAAACTACTCTAATTTTGCAGGGTTTTTTTAACACCATTATTCTTGAATAAGATATTTTACGATTGACATATAGCCATGGTATTAAATTTCCGTCGACATTTCTACATGTATATGGATTCGACATCGACATAAGGGATGAATCGACATTTCCACTATACCGTACAAAATTAATGAAATATTAAAAAAAATTGCAAAAAAATGTAACTTAATATGAATATAATATAGTAACAATTATTTTAACTCATTTAAAAAGTGTAAAATGTTTATTTATTAATTTGAATTTTTTTTTTGAATTTTTTTTTCTAAAATTTTTTCAAAAATATCTATCAACATCGATATTTTATCGATATTTCTATCGACATTTCTATAAAATTGAGACTTTGACATTTTCGTCGACATTGACATTTTAAACGTTGCGTACGGTCATCCATGAAAGGCTAAAAGGTTGGTAGCACGGCAGACCTACATGGAGACTGGCCTCCCCAAGTTTTTGGATTTTTTTATATTTGATCTGAGCAATATTATTTTATAATTCACCTTGTATATTAAGTTTTGCTAAATAGTAATCATGGTTTTGGACTATCTTTGTGAGACTGGGTTCAAACCCGCAGGGACGCGTCCTTTCTTTTTTTTCTTCTACTATTTTATATTTTTTAAACGGACTTTTTTAAAATTCCTTCTTTAAACTCTTTTTTATGTAAAAATAATTACAAATATTATTTTTAAATTTTAATAAATTATTTTTTTTACTTTTAATTCTATAATAAACTATAATTATTATTATACAAAATTCGAATTATTAAAACATTTCTTTTATATATTTATATTAAAAAATAAGTTGAAAAGTCATCGTGGTCCTTGTACTTTAAGACTTGTTTTATTTTAGTCTAAACTTAATATCCATACATTCAACAAATCTTAAAATTAATTCATACTATTAGTTTATTGTTAACTTTTCCAAATAAAATTTAATTTCTATTAACCTTATAGGTCTCATGAACACACAAAATTTCGTTTTATGTCTAATAAATCAATTAATATTTTAAATTTTTTAATATGTCAAAAACCTATCGAACACAAAATTGAAAGTTTAGAGTCTTAGACACGTTTAAAGTTTAAAAACTTATTAGATACAAGATTGAAAGTTTAGAGACTCATTAGATACTTTTTAAAGTTTAGGGATCTAAAAGACATAAACTTAAAAGTTTGTGAATTAAACTCTCGTAATTTAACTTTTTTTATTTGTTAAGACATCGAGATGAGCTAAATTATGATGGTACTAAGACTATTTGAACTTAGATAAGAAGTATTTGGTACACTTACCTATTCTTATCACCAATAATTTTTTTTAGTTCAACATAATGTGGGGTTGTATGTGAATTTGAGCCTTCGACATTTTAGTGGTAAATTCTTTTATTATATTTATATAACATAATTTTTGCCCCCCCCCCCCCCCCCAAACATTAATATCTGGGTCTGCCCCTGGTTGGAAGGCGACAAGATTTGAAACACAACCTTGTTTTTTAGGCTAAATTATGAAAAATACTCCTAAACTATTGGTTTTATTTCAAAAATACTTCTAAACTTTAAAAAGTTTAAAAAATGCTCATGATCTTTAAAAAAATATTCAAAAATACCCTTACCCTTAAATGAAAACCATTAAAGTTTGGTTTTTATAATTCTCATGAACTTTCAAAAGTTTCAAAAATACCCCTGGCCTTTCAAGAACATTAAAATATACCTTATTGTTAAATTTTTCATGGAAAACGATAAAATTTTGTTTCAATAATACCCTTTACCTTTTAAAATTTTCAAAAATATTATTATCAAATAATGTTTCTTCTTCTTCTCTCTGTGGATTCTTCCTCAATGAAAATTAATAAGAATGAACGAATTATTAGCATTTCAAAGGTCGTAGTAAAAATTTTGATCAAATAAGCTCTAAAAATCCAAAATCCACAATAATAACCCCCCTCGTGATAAGGACAACGACCCTCAACATATCTCCACAATTGTATGATATTGTATACTTTAGGCATAAGCTCTCATGGTTTTGCTTTTGGTTCCCCCAAAAAACCTCATACCAATAGAAATAATTGTTCTTACTTATATACCAAGAAACTTGATCAAACTGAAACGTGGGGACTTTTAAGAAAATATTTTTAATTCAAAACAAGCTCTAGTCTAGTGCAAAGTGCACACTGTCAATGCAAGTAATATAAAACTGGAAGTATTCCAGAGTATCGATCCCACAGAAAAATGATACAACAAAATTCAAAAGATAGCAAATATTGTTTTCAAATTGCAATTTCGGTAATGAAGGTTATAAAAATGTTGGGAGGTGTTTTTGGCAAAATTAAAAAAAAAAACACCAAGTATGAAAAAGGAAATTCAAGTTGCTCATGCCCCTATGGAAAGAAATGTTACTAAAATGCAATTGCAATCGTAGCTAACACAAGAAAACTAAGTAAATTGAATTCGACTCCTATTCAATTTTGCTTCAAAATCTTGAGGAGACTAAGTAATTAAACCTATATTTCTATGGTTTTGGAGCCTCACCCTATGTCTAGGGTCGATATTTAGAATTTATTTCTAAGCTTTTTCCTCCATTGCTTTTGTGACATCTACCTTCCCTTAACCCCTTTGGTATTAAGTTCAAGCTTGACAAGCAACACTAGTTGGCCGACTAGGTTTACCCAACATTAAACGCAACAAAAGCAAACCAAGTTTCAAGTGTTGGCTAGATTGATTATGTTTTTAAGCTTTACATCTTTCCTCTAGGGCATTCACTAACTTGAACCCTAAAGGGAAATTAGTTCATAATTAAAGAAAAGAAAAAGAATGATTTAAATGAGAAAAAAAATCCATAGCTAAAAGAAAAGTAAAATGTTGTAAAGAAACCCAACTCAAAAAAGAAGGGAATTGTGATAAAATAAATCTTATTGAATTAACTTGCAAGGCTAACTAGCCAAAGGAATTAACAATACAACTTGAGTTCAAAAGCTAGAATTAAAAGAAAGATAGAACAGTAACTTAAAGCTAAAATTACAGCCATTAAACTAAACAAAACAGATGAAAAAAAAAACTGAAGTTGATGCTAACAAAGTACTTGAAATATAGGGCAATAAAGCACCATTCTCGCCCCTTTCATCAATTGAACTTGATTCCACTTCTTTCAAAGGGAATCGTGTCTTTACAATCTGAGATTTTCGTCTAGATTGGACTGATTTTTGGGGCTTGAAGGTGCTGGAAAAAAAAAAAGAAAAACAACAGAAAAGAGAAAGAAAACAGCAGAACAATGGACTGGGGCGTGAAGAAAAATCCATTTACGTTTTTGGTTCATTCTTCCTTCTTTTATAGGTGTCGGGAGCTAGGGTTTCCATCTTTTCTTTTCTACAACCTTGGGTCAACTTATTGGCATGAAATCGGGCTGAAGAATCTCTCAAATCTTGTAAAAATCTCCATGAATCTCGTGATTTCCATGATTTTTGCATTTTCCAGATTTTCCAGAAAATGCAATTGTATTTCAAAAGTTGAATGCAATTGCATTTTCGTACTTGCTTCAAATCTACACAAAAACAACAAATTAGCTTAATTGTCATTCTCTTTTCAACTTCTTTCCTCTTTTTTAATACTCCGACAAACTTTCATGAATTTATCTCATAAAGACTATTTTTAGCTTGCTCGTTATTCAACAAAACACACAAAAATAATAAGAACAACCTAGTTTAGAGTCAAATAATCCTCATAAATGAGAATTATCAAATCTCTTCCTTCCTTAGCCAATGTGGGACTTTGTTAGCACTCTAACAATCCTCCCCTCGAACAAAGTACCACACTTGAGCCTCCCATAGAACAACTTAGTTCACTCCCAACTGAGAGCTTGCTCTTCATCTCGAGGCATAACTGATTCATCTCCAGGCAACATCCAAATAGAGCACAAACACTTATCACACTTGCTCTTATCAAGGCGGGTTGTATAACACCCTGATAGAGCATGAAACTTGCTCTTACCCATGCGAGTGGTAGAACACCCAGATAGACCATGATTAAGGATCGCCAATCTTTGTTCTACTTTGAGGATTTCTCCTACACACAGCTGGATTTTTATCACATGGCTCTAATCCCAATTGATAAGGACAACGACCCTCCACATATCTCCACAATTGTATGATATATTGTCCACTTTGGGAATAAGTCCTCATGGCTTTGCTTTTGGTTCCCCCAAAAGGACTCATACTAATGGAGATAATTGTCCTCACTTATATACCATGAATCTCTTCATTCTCTAGCCAATGTGGGACTTTGTTAGCACTCCTAACACCTTGTAACTCTCCAAAGACAAAAAAAGAAGCTAATTGTTGTTGAAATTGATTTGGAAAACCTAAATGTGTGGATTCATGTAGGAATTTGCTTAATTATTAAAAGTTCAAGGATAATTTGTTGTCGTCTTGCTTTGTGAGATCAATTTCTAGCTTGAATTTGTTTAAATTCAGCTACCTCATATGCTTGAATTTGACGTCAAATTGTGGGGATAAAGAATAAATTCTCGATAACCCACCTACCGTTTCCATCTCTAGGTTTGTTGTTTTTCATTGCATTAAGATTAACATCTAAATTTGAAGTTCATTTGTGACTTTGTGTCTGCTTTAAACTTCTGGGTTTCCCTTTAGCAATCGTTAATGTAGCGTTAAACTTGAAAATTTAAGGCGGGCTACAGATAACAGAACAACCAAGTGAAAAGGACTAGCTAGCTAGGCTAGCACGCAATGATTTTCTCTGTGTTGGTGTTGCATAAAATTATTCAATGCAATATCACAAGATTGGTGTTCTAGTTCACTTAATAACCATGAATACAATCACCCAATTTTATCTAGAGAAAGAAATATAAAGATGAATAAAATCAAAACAAAATAAAAGATGGAGAACAACCAGGTGAGAGATATCTTAGGGAGTTGATTTCACTAATTAGACCAACGATTTAATTAATTAAACAACTAAGATTGACATGCAAATAATTCATAAGTCAAGAAGACAAGGGTAAAAATTGTCTCTTACAAACACAATTAAATGTCAAGGGTATTAATGAAACAAAACTTTAACGTTTTCCATCTAAAACCTAACGATAAGGGTATTTTTTTAACATTTTTAAAAGGTCAGGGATATTTTTTAAACTTGTGAAAGTTCAAAGATATTATTGAAATGAAACTTTAACGGTTTTCATCCAAAACATAACATTAATAGTACTTTTGAACATTTTTAAAAGATCAGGAGTATTTATGAAACTTTTTAAAGTTTAGAAGTATTATTGAAACAAAATCCATAATTTAGGAGTATTTTCTATAACTTACCCAGAAGGAAAAATATTTTATTTTAATATTTTTTACCATTTATTTACCTCTAAACTTAAAATAAGAGTTTGGAGCTAAATTTTAGGTTATATAACAAACTTTTATGGGGTTGTACATATTTTAAAAGGAATTGGGTTTAAATCTCATTTTCAATTCTAAATTTCAGGTGCACCTTCCAGTCACTCAACTTTTAGTTTTATTCCATTTTAGTCTTTGTAAGTTAAAAATATCTATTTTAATTTTTAAACTCTTAAAAATAATAATAACAATAATACATATTTGGGTCCTTACCTGAAAATTTCTTTTCACAAATGGATAAAAATAGTTTTATGTGTACTAACTTGTCTGTATCAAAAACTACCTAGGGTTTAAGGTATGTCAATATTAAGCAACAAAATAATATTTATAACCAGGATGAAAATGGTTATTCATTTTAACATTTAGTGACTAAAATAGATATTTTGAAAATTTAATAACAAAAATTATTATTTTTTTAATTCTCAAGAACTAAAATAGAAAATTCTAAAATTTAGACACAAAAATAAAACAAATCAACAAGATATTTAATTAAAATGAAATTTAAATTTTTTTTTTTGTAGTTTAACATGTGGTGGGCAGAAAAATTTGAACATCTAACTTTTTGGTCAAACGTATATGTTTTAACTAATTGAACTACACTCAAATTGACAACAGACAATGTTTTAAACATAAAAAACACGTGTGTTTTATCCTCAGCAACCCTTTTTGTGGCTCTTATGAGATTTGAAATCTTTTTCCTTGGGACACAATGTCAAAGGACACATTATAGAGATAGAAAGAAGGAAAAAAAAAAAACAATAACAAAAGTTGTTATTTTTTTAATTCTCAAGAACTAAAATAGAAAATTCTAAAATTTAGACACAAAAATAAAACAAATTAACAAGATATTTAATTAAAATGAAATTTAAACTTTTTCTTTTTTGTAGTTTAACATGTGATGGGCAGAAAATTTTGAAAATCTAATTTTTGGTCAAACGTATATGTTTTAACTAATTAAACTACACTTAAATTGACAACATATATGTTTTAAACATAAAAAACACGTGTTATTAGTTTTATCCTCGGATACCCTTTTTGTACCCCTTATGAGATTTGAAATCTTTTTCCTTGGGACACAGTGTCAAAGGACACATTATACAGATAGAAAGAAGAAAAAAAAAAAAAAAAAAAACTGACCTGTTTATGTTGTTTCGTACGTGTGAGTGTGACAAATGATCGGAGCAGTTGTTGAGACAAGTGGTAGAAATGGGAGGAAATAGGCTTAGACAATTAATTCCTTAATTGAGTTTTTTTTTTAATTTTTTAAAACTTTATTTAATCATATATAAATTTATGGAGCAACAAGAAAAATAACTAATTTTAAATAGTTTAACTCAAAAAATGCCTAAACAAATTAGTTTTTGGAAAAATGGCTAAACTCATTTTTAATAGAATCTTCAAATTGAGCTTAGACGAAAATACCCTTGAAATAAATTTTCCACTTCTAACTAACGAAAAAGCATACTAAAAAGATGGAGTGCATTAAGGAGGAGAGAGGTGATTCTACCAAAAACAAACATAACAAACTATTTTTAATATGTAACATTAATTATCGTAATCTGTAACATTAATTTGAAATAATATGTAGTATTAATTATCGTACCAATGACTATAAATGTGCCTAGAGGTCTGTGAAAAACAATATCTAAGATCAAGATTCTTAGTTTCAAATGAACAAACCAATGAAAATAATGTCCTAGATAATTTCTATTGTGTCGTATATATTCGTTGTTACACCTATAACTAGGTGTAGGTAAGTATAACATATGTAATATATACGCATATATACCCTAAACCCTTAAACTATTGGGCAACGTCAATTAACATAAAAAAAAATTGAATGACAATAACTAGGCTGCCTGTTGAACTTACTGAGGGAAAAATGGTTCAATCAAGTGTATTATTATCTACAGTAACGAAGCAATTTGAAAATCTTTTTCACAGACCTCCCACAAAACTAGCTTGGTTTAAAACCCTCCCACAAAACCCTTCCAATTATCTTATCTTCATCTTCCTCAACCTCATTCTACGTGCTATTGAACGCTGAAATTTTGTCGATTGGCTGCATTCTTCATCTCCGTCTACCTTGCCACCGTGTTCGTGCATCCAAAAAAGTGAAGAATTTGTTTTCTTCCTACTGTGGCTTGTTTTCTAGTACTTTTTTCTTTCTTCATTTGACGACTTTCCCTTCCATTTGGGTAAAATAAACATACTTTTCTTCTTCCTCTTTGCATTCTCAATTACGATTTTCATTTTTAAGTAAATATTCTAGATTCTAAAAGTCCATCCCGTTTTTTAAGGGATTTTTTTAATGTCAAAATTTAATTTAAAAAACCACTTTATTTTAGGAATTTGTTAAATGTAAAAATTTTGAACATAATACAATGCAATTTGTAGGACCCATGCATTATGGTTATTATGGAAGAGGGAGGAAACACACTAATTTTTTGCATGCTATAGTTATTTCATGTATATACTTTTATACACATAAGTATATAGACGGTTTTATATAGTGATCATGTGTGGTTTACCAAACTATAGTACTATAGATTGCAATATACCTTGCAGCTATATTTATTTGCATGTATATACTATTAATATTATAAACTACAATACCTTGATGTTGTATTTATTTGCATGTATATACATTATACACAAGTAGTTTATGTGTTTAATTATATATAAAACTATACACTTTGATAATAATTGTGACATATTTAGAATTCTAGATTATGTTATAGGTATATAATGTGACATACATAGAACAATATATACTAATTTGCGAAATTGGAGTGGTTCAAAAAAAAATAAAAATTTTAAGTCTAATTAATGGTATTTGTTGATAGAGGATTCAAGTATAAGTGATAGGAAAAAAAATTGTGGTTGATATATTAAATTCAAATTAATAGTTTTGTGAATAATTACAAATAAATTTGAATTAGGATAAGATTAATAAATTTTTAAAAATTAGAAATAAGATTTCATAGATTTGAATTGTAAAAAATCTAGTTTGGGTAAAAAAAATAGTAAAAATATGTCAAAATTAGTTAGGAAAATTCTGTTGTAGAAGATCTTACAATAGACTTGGGCTGACTGTTGATACAAATATACATCAGAGGTAGAATGGGCATAACGTTGTCTTCACACTTCTCCCTGAAAAATAGGTAGACAAAATTCCAATTATGAAACATATTTATCCCTTTTTCATTATAGATATTTTTTTTTGTAGACATTACTTACAATTTCCCTAAATTTATAGGAAGGTTCTCACTTGCTTAATTTACCACTAGTACCTTTGATTTCTTTTCCTATTTTATATTGTCCCAATTTTTATCTGCTTTGTCATATTAGTAGATGCAAACAATGCAATTAGTATTTGACAAACAAAATAATCAACTAAAGTGAGGTGAGCCAACGATAATTGATATGTACCTGCGCTCAAGAGGTTAAAGGTTCAAATCCTTCATCCTTAAATGTTATTGTACTATAAAAAAAAAAATCAATTATTGACAATTAGTCATCCCCAATCAATGTAAAATAGAATATGAGTTTTTTTTTCTTCATATTACTTGAGTGTTTACCTTGAAAGAGAATTATTTTTAAGACTTTTAATTCAAATCAAAAGTTATAGATGGTTTTTATTCAATAAAAGAATGATGAACACAACTTTAGTTTTTTTTTTAATTGACCTTTTTAACATGTTGTTTAAGCTTGAGCATATTGTAATTTTTTTTTTATAATTTGATAATGATAATACACTGATAGTGCTAAAAGTTATTATGATCCCAACTTAGTTGTTGCCTATTGGTATATCTGTTGGGATTTATGCTCTAAAGCCTTGTAATTAATGATTTATTTAATAATTAATAATAATTTTGATTATTTTATTTGCAATATAATATTATCCATTATATGAAAAATCTAAGGTTATTAGTATAATCTTGAATAGTATGCGGTTAACATACGAGAGGATCATGTTCAAGTAATAATCTAAAGAGTCATAGTATATGGATAAGGTTGGGTGCCTTATCCTGGTAACACTATTTATATAACTCACTTTGTAATAGTTACAAATGATTTGATCTAAATCGTTCATGTGAAGACATGTGAGTGGGTGTATCTCATACAATGAGTTTGTATAATACTAGACCACGAAATATTTAATCTCTCTTTATAAATCTGCTAATTGAGAAGATTAATATTTTATCAGGATAATTGATAATTCTCATTTATGAGGATTATTTAACCCTAAAATTAAGTTGTTCTTGCCATTTTTGCACATTTTATAGAATAACGAGCAAGCTAAAAATAGCATTTATAAGATAAATTCATGTAAGCTTGTCGGAGTATGGAAAAAAGAAGAAATAAGTTAAAAAGATAATGGAAAGTTGGCTAAATAGTTGTTTTTGTGCAGATTTGAAGAAATGAAGAAAATGCAAATGAAATGCAATTGCATTTCTGGAAAATTTTGGTAGATCTGAAAAACAGAAATGCAATTGAAATGCAATTGCATTTCTAGAAAATTTGGAAAATTCGAGAATGACGAAAATCACGCGATTTTATGGGATTTTTACACAATTTTGAGAGATTCTCATCTCAATTTGATTCCTAGAAGTTAGCCCATGGATTGAGTGAAGGAGTTAATATTAAAAATGCGGAAGAAATTTTGGATCTTAAGCACTCTAATTTGATCAATTTTATCAAACAAAAAACATGCTCAAAACTGGAAAAACAGAGAATAAGAACACAAACCTTTGTAGCTCAATATTCTCTTAATCCGTGGGCTTTCTTTGAACACAAACGAGTTGTGGACCTCCTCTAGAGTATTCCCTACTATCCTCAGGCCTTGGAACAGATTGTGGGATCTTTGATTGAGAGAATTTGGGAGAAGAATGAGTAAAGGTCTAAAATGAAGGGGTAGAGAATTTTCTTCAAAAATCTACTTACCCATTGTGTTTCTTCTCTATATATAGCAAACCATAAGCTTCTTTAAGCTTATTGAAGAAGCCAACACATGAGTAATACATAGAGGAGTTGGCCACAAGCTTCTTTAAGCTTCAAGCATAAGCCAACACATGAGTGATTGCCAAGCTTCTTTGAGCTTCAAGAATAAGCCAACACATGAGATTGATTTCTTTTTTAATTCAAAATTAATATAAAATTAATTTTAAATTAAAATCAATTTTTAATTAATTAAACAATATAATTAATTTTAAAATTATTTAATTTAATATCAAATATCAAATTAAATAATTGGACCAATCCCAATTTCTCAAAACGAACGTTCGAACATGAATCCCTATTCATGTTTTAAACCGAACCAATATTTAAATCATATTTAAATATTTCCACCTCTTCTTTATCATAGTTTAATTCATAATTAAGCTATGAAACATTAAGTATATCGCATATAATTAACTTTTTCTCCCAAATTCGAATTTGAACAATTCAAATTCTTTTCTCTCAAATTGTTACAAGGGTTAGTCTGAGCTAGTAAGGAGAACCTAATGGACCTACAGATCATGAGCTCCAACGATACGAGATTAACCGGCCAAACTCTTTAGCCTAACTAATCAACATTCGTTAACCACCAGGACACTCTACTAAAGCCCAGTGGCTGCACTCTCCTCACTGTAGATATATTTCTGTCCACTCGATATAACCATGATTAGTAAGTCGATCCTTCACAGGTTGTTCGTAATTACAGCTGGGTCAAATAAACCGTTTTACCCCTGTAATTACTTCTTGTTTCTTAAGTCCCACTGATCATCTAATGAACGATTTGGTTTGTGGTCCAACCAACAAACCGTATCCCTCTCGGACCAACGAGAGGGTGGGCCCATTGTTCAAGACCTGGAGTCAGTACTTATGGGAACAACCTCTCTACTAAACCCTAAAGCGGGTAGGAGTGAATTCCATCTCGCATGACTATGTTCCCAACTATCTATCCGGTCTTATCCCCAAAATGGGAGGCTTATTGAGTCGGCGATCTCGGGCCACTCTCACCCATGCAAATCTAAGGATAATCTTGAATAAACAGGAGTTCATAGCACGCTCAGGATTAAGATCGAGTTACCTAGGTCATCGTATAAATATAGTCAGTTAAAACAGTAAACGGAGTTAAAAAGTCTAAGTGACTATTTCGCGGTCCAGTCTTATGCAAACTCATTGCATAGGACGCCCCCACTCGCATGTCTCCACATGAACGATTTCGGATCACATCGTTAGTACTATACAAAGTGGGCCGCATCCATAGTGTCCCCAGGATAAGGTACCCAGCCCTATCCCTATACTATAGACCGTTCTGGTTATAACTCGAACTTGATCCACTTTTATGTCATACATAAAGTTCAAGTATACATACTATAGCCAAGGGTACTTAGTTCATTGGATTTGGGTTATTGAATACACAATTCACTTTATTCAATAACACATTTACTGAATAAACCTCAATAACATCTTTATAGTAAAATAGAATATACATTCAGTTTACAAAACCACGAGTTTTAGGACATAAAACCCAACATTGAGGATGATTATATATGGAAACACTAGCAAAAAATCTTATAAATAGAGGAAGAAAATCCATCAGACTGGAAGCTGTGTGAGGACCTACCCAATGAGGAGGTTTTCTATGTTCAAAGCATGGAGCCATGGACCATGTACTTCGATGGCGCGGCGCGAAGAGACAGAGCAAGGGCAGACATCGTTCTTATTTCACCGGAGAAGCATATGCTTCCTTACAGCTTCATACTCAGTGAGTTATGTTCGAATAATGTGGCTGAATACCAAGCATTAATAATCAGCCTTCATATGGCTATGGAGATCGACATCACATGCATGGGAGTCTATGGCGATTCGAAATTAGTCATGAATCAACTCACACTCCAGTATGAGGTAAAACATGAGGACTTAAAGCCTTATTTTGACTACGCAAGGCAACTACTGGAAAAGTTTGACAACATAACACTCGAACATATTCCAAGAGCAGAGAACAAGAAAGCAGACGCACTAGCAAACTTGGCCACCGCCATGACGATTTCAAGAGATGCAATGATGAACATTTCACTTTGCCAAAAATGGACCATGTCGCCCATCGAAGATGAACATGAAGAAATAAACGTAATATCCATATACACTATTGAAGAGAAAGACTAGCGACATCCCATTATAGACTAAATTCAACATGGAAAGCTCCCTGCAGAACCCCAACGCAAGGCTGATATATGAAGAAGGGCATCCTGATTCACCTATTATAAAGAAACCTTTTATCGTCACTCTTATAAAGGGTTATTTCTTCGATGCTTGGGAATCGATGAGTCAATCAAAGCATTAGATGAGGCACATTCAGGAATCTGCGGGGATCACCATTTGGGTCCAAAACTCCATTCCAATTGAAAAGGATGGGCTACTTTTAGCCTACGATGATCCGTGACGCGATGGAGTATGCAAAGAAGTGCAAAGCCTGTCAGTCCCATGCAAACTTCATTGATTAGCCGCCAGAGCCTCTACATCTGACTATTGCTCCATGGCCTTTCGAAGCTTAGGGGCTCGACCTTGTGGGTCCGATAAGGCCTAAATCATCAGCATGTCACTCTTATATCCTTGTAGCCACGAATTACTTTTCAAGATGGGTCGAAGCAGTCGCACTAAGAGAAGTCAAGAAGGAAAATATGGCAAACTTTGTTCAAACTCACATCATCTACCACTACGGCATCACACATCGTATCGTGACAGATAATGGGTGACAATTCTCCAACGGTCTAATGGACGGGTTGTGTGAGAAATTCAAGTTTAAGCAGTACAAGTCATCCATGTATAATGCTGCAATGAATGGGTTGGCATATGCGTTCAACAAGACGTTGTGCAACTTGCTGAAGAATGTGGTCTCTAAGACAAAAATAGACTGGCAAGAAAGAATTGGTGAAGCACTCTAGGCCTATAGAACTACGCATCGCACTCCCACTGGAGTTACACCCTATTCCCTCATTTATGGAGTAGAGGTCATGCTCCCTTTGGAGAGAGAGATTTCATCATTGAGGATGGTTGTGCAGGAAGGGCTGACAATAGAAGATAATGCGAAATTACCCCTTCAAGAGTTGGAAGCACTCGATGAGAGAAGATTGGATGCTTAGCAAGCGTTGGAGTGTTATCAAGCACGAATGATGAAAGCGTTTGATAAAAGTCTCAGACCCCAGTCATTTCAAGTTGGTGAAGGAAGTTTACACAAATGGAGCATACAAGATCATTGACAAAGACGGCTTAAGGATCGGCCCCATCAACAGAAAGTTTCTCAAAAGGTTTTATGTATAAAATGTAAACACTCCTAATCGTAAGAGTATAAACTACATGTTGCTCCTAGCCCGCATGAGCTTAAAAGGTAAACAACCCATTTGAAAGAAAAAAATTATGTATTTTAATGAACTACATTATGACTTGATCTCTTTCATTAAAATGGTACGTAGGCAGCTTCAAGGAAATGAAAAAAAAAAAAAAAAACTTTAAGTTCAATCAAAGCAATAAACAAAAAAAAAATTCAAGATGTGAGTAGAATTCAAAAATATTATTATTTCATGACCAAATAGGGGTATAAAAAGGTTGATTAGGCCAATAGAACATCTACAAGATAATAGTGAAACAAAGAAAAAAAGAAAGGCTAAGTTGTCCATTTGAAGTCTCGTAGGTCTTGTCACGCACCCTTTAAGCAATCACGAAGCGTTGTAAGGCTCTCAACATCTTGTTCACTAGCAATCAAGGCACTTTCAACTGCACTCATGTCTTCACGTATTTTGGAGACTTCAAGTTGTCGCCGATCTAAGGACTTCTCTTCCTCAAAGATGAGCATCAAGATTCTCTAATGGTCAGCATCTAAAGTTTTGAGTCGGATATTGATTCTTTCAATCTCAAGAAGCGTTTTCTCAAACTCATGCTGGAGTGCACTTTTATTTTCAAGGGAGAGGTCTGTCGCCACGCACCTACGACGCGAAGCGGCCGACATCCTCGAAAAATGAGGTTTTAAAAAGGAGTCGCCACCAATCTTTTTTATAGTGTGATTGAGCACCAAAATAAAATAAAACAAATTTTTTGAAAAAAAAAAAAAAAAAAAAAAAAAAAAAACAGTATGCGAAAATCAGATTTAGGCTCAGAAGTTATTTGTCTGTGGGGAAGGTTTTAGCACCCCACAACACCCATTTAAAACGATGGCCAAATTTTAATCTTGAATTTGTAAAAGATTTTAGATGAAAAGCTTATTTAGGGAAAAAAGGGTTTTTTAGAACAATGTCTTATTTTACCTCTCATTCCTCCAAATTCCTCCAATATTTGAAGTCGTGATTCCATAAAATAAGTTGATAAATATCCATCAATTTAACTATATTAAAAATATTCTCAAAAAAACTTAGGAAAAATTCTTCGTCTCAAGAATATGAGAAAATTTTACAATTTCTCAACTCCATCATAAAATAGCCTTTTATAAAAAGAAAGTTTTTTTTAAAAAAAGAAAATTTTGTTTTAATTCAATTTATTTTTTCTTGGGATCAAAATCTCGGACTCCCAAAGATAATGATCCCTCACCTCAAGAATTTTAGAAAATCGGATTCCCAAATATTTCTAGATTCCGTCGTAGGAATTTATTTTAAAAAAAGGCCTTGAAAACCACTTTTTAAGAAAGATATTACAAAAGGATTTAGAAATGACACTTTGATTACAAAACTTTCATAAACTCAAAAAAGAGCAAATTTAAAGATTTAAAAATAATTTTTATAAAGAGATATTGGAAAAAACGTTAAGAAAAATCAAGAAAATTGAAATTAAGCATAATAAATAAATGCATTTTAAGGATAAATTCAATTAACATAATAATCTATTCATTAGCAAATAATCAAACAAGCACTATATGCAAGCATGTTAACAAAGTTAAGGAAAAAAATATATATATTGAAATCGATCTTGGACTTCCAAAGAATCGGTTTTTCACCTCGAAAAAATTAATATTTCTAGATCCCGTCGTCGGATATTTTTTTTTTTATAAAAAGTAAATAGACTAAGAAGATTGACACAATATAGTTTGTTATGCACATATCAAATTGACAATGTGGTAAACATCCTAATATAAATAATGATAATTAAAAGGTAACATTTAAATTAAAGTAAATGAAACAAGCAAATAAGATATCAATTTTGGATAATTAAGAAAAATGAGACAAGTAGATAATTAAAAAAATAAATCAAAATAAATGGAACAAAAAGTACAAAAATTTAAAAAAAAAAGTACTATGTCTAGTGCAATGTACTTGATGTGACAACACAAACACAAAAAAAAAAAAATGAAAGATAGAAAAATGGCCACGTAGAGGAGAGATAACTTGAAAAAAACAATAAACAAATAAATAAATAACTATTAAAAAAAACTTTGATAAAAACTAAATTCCTCTTTTTTTAAAACAAAAAAAAATACTTACTTACTACTCTCTCCTTCTCCATTTGATTTTTCTCTCTTGTCTCAAAAAACCTTTTATTTTCTTCTTTTCTTTAAATCTTCCTCACCAAGGTGGTAACATTTTTTTAAAAGCAAATCTCTACTCACCCAATCTAAGGTATGTTATACAACTTTCTTTTGCTTTCACAACTTCTTTTTTTGCTTCCCCTTTTTCTCTTGCTCTATTTTTTTCTTCTTTTTTTTTCTGTTTTTTGCTTGTTTCTCACTTTTTTTTTGTAGTAAATAAAACTCATAAGAGAGAGAGAGAGAGAAAAAAAAAGGAAAAGAAAATCATACATAGATTAAGAGCAAGAACAAAAGATCCAAAGCGTATGCATAAAGATAAGAAAAAAAGCTCGTATTGTAAAAAAAAAAAACATAAGAAGAGATGTAAAATAATTAAAAAAAAATACTAGCAAAAACTCATAAAACTTGTAAAACCCTTTGATCGACGTTTGCTACATGCAAGTGCACATGATCGAAGTAATAAGAAACTGGAGTATTCCAGAGTATTGTAACCAAGGGAACAGGTTTTAATAAAATTTATTAAAATGGCACACAACCGTAGACAAATTGCAACTATAAGGTAACCGTGGGTGAAAATGATTTGAGGGGTGTTTTGACTAAAAGAAAATTTGTTTGAAAGGATCAATGGAAATGAAAAAGGGATTCAAGTTGCTAATGCCCCTTTGGAAAGAAAATGCAACAAGAAGACAATTGCAATTGTAGCAAATTCAAGAACTAAGTATACCGAATTCAACTCCTATTCGACCTTCTATGAAGTATCTTTAGGAGACTAAGTGATTAAAACTATATTTTTATGGCTAATCTAACTTAAATATTTTTGTGCACAATTCTAGTGGTTTTGGAGTCTCGCCCTATGTCTAGGGTCTATGTTTCAGACTTATGTCTAAGCCTTTTCCTCCATTGCTTTTGCGACATCCGCTTCCCTTAACCCTTTCGGTATTAAGTTATAGCTTGGCAAGCAACACTAGATGGCCAACTAGGTTTACCCAACATTTAACTCACCAAAAGCAAACAATAGTTCAAGAATTAGCTAGATTGTTTTTACTATCGAGCTTTACATCTTTCTTCTAGGGCATTCACAAACTTGAATCCCAAAGGAAAATTAGCTCATCATAGCAAAATTGAAAAACAAAGTTTTAAAGTAATAAAAACACATAATTGAATTTAAAAGGAATAAGAGAAAAAATTCTAGAATATAATAATGAAAATAAATTAACCCAAACTTAAGAACTTAAACTATAATGAACTTGGGTAAAAAGAAAATAATAAAATAAACTGAAAATTTTATTAAGTTAAATAAACTCAATGCTGAAACTTAAATGGACTTTAACAACTCATTCAAATAACGAAAATACAACTGAAAAATCAAAATTACAGCAGCAACAAAATCCCTAAAACTGAAGCAAATAAACTTAGATAGTGCCGAAAATAAATTCTAAGAAAAAGAACAAATAAATGTCTTTCTTACTTCTCTTTCAATCGACTCAATCCCACTTTTCACAAAAGAATCGAGTCTTTACTTCCTTCAACTTTTGTTGAGGAATGATCGAATTTTGAAGCTCAATCGACTGAAAAAATGAAAAAAAAAAAAAAAAAAAAAAAAAAAAAGCAGCAGCAACTAATCTTAAAAACAACAGAAAATACAGTAGAAAATACAGCAGAAAACAGAAACAAATACAGCAGAAAACAACAGAAAATCGTGAAAACAGCCACACTTGGCTAAAAACGGTAGTAAACGGATTGATTCTCTTGTGGCTTCTCCTCCCATATTTATAGAGGATTTGGGCTAGGGTTTCCTTCTTGAATGATGCACAATGATGACCAAAATCACAGCTGAAATCATGGAGACAATATCCCACAAAATTCCAAGATTTTAGGAGATTTGAGGATTTCTCTTTAATTTCCAGATCTATCGAAATTGCAATTGCAATTCTATTGCATTCTGCAAAAACCTGCACCAAAGTATTAAGTTAGTTTGGCTTTTCTTCGTTTTTTGTTCTCTTTTCTTAACTTACTTCTTCCAACCATAATTTAATTAACTTCAACTCTTTCTCTTGTGGCTTCTCCTCCCATATTTATAGAGGATTTGGGTTAGAGTTTCCTTCTTGAATGATGCACAATGATGGCCAAAATCACAGCTGAAATCATGGAGACAATATCCTACAAAATTCCAAGATTTTAGGAGATTTGCATATTTTCCTTTAATTTCCAGATCTGTCGAAATTGCGATTGCAATTCTATTGCATTCTGCAAAAACCTACACCAAAGTATTAAGTTAGTTTGGCTTTTCTTCTTTTTTTGTTCTCTTTTCTTAACTTACTTCTTCCAACCATAATTTAATTAACTTCAACTCTTTTCTTGCCCTTTTATCAAATAATATGAATAAAACCATAAGCATAACTAAGTTTGAAGGCTAAATAATAATCATGAATGAGAATTATCACCCTTAGTCAACTACTGTTTTTCAGAGGCATTTCGAGATAGAGATGAAGATCTAGAAGTTGAGATCAAAAACAACCAACTAGCTTGTTGTTTGAGGCATGGATCCTTGGGACAAAGTCCTACCAAATGCAACCTCCAACTAAGTTAGGGTTATTTTTTTTTTTTTGTGTTATGGATTTTTGTTGGATGAAGCTCACTATTTTTTTTCTCTCTACCTCTCAATGCATGTGTGGTTGTGATATGTGTTTGGATGTGTATATGGATATGGGGCTTGTAGGTTTTTTTTTTTTTTTTTTTTTTTTTTTTTTTTTGTGAAGATGGATGTAGTGGTGTGTTGTGTGTGAGTGTAGATGGAAGTAGGGTTTCTTGTGAGTGTATGATAAGCCTTAGAATTAAGACTTATTTAAGTCCCAATTGCTTAAAATATTTTTGTTTATCCTAAGATTAATTGAAAATAGTGGAAGATTGCTTGAAATTAAGGAATAATTTAATGTGATAGCATTTGGAATAGAATTCTAAATAAATTGATTCTTTTTGCAGAAATTATGGAAATTGCTAGACCAGATTGCCAAATCTGATTTGGCAATTGTTTCTGGAGCAGGGAATGTGAAAATTGCTAAATCCGATTGCCAAATCTGATTTGGCAATTGTGTTATGGGCAGAAATTTATGGGGCGTGAATGACGAAACCCATAAATGGGAATAACGATTTCCGCACGATTCGAGGGAATTGGAGCATGATTTTTGGGCAATCTTCAACCCTAATGAATGCCTACAAATGGGGAAGAAGAAGATGAGCTATTAATTGGATTTTGAGGGCGATTTGAAGGATCAATTTCGTGGGTTTTTGGGTTTTAAAAAAGGAAAAAATCTGCATTAAACCCATTTCGAAATTCTTCAATTACAGCTCGGTTTGGAGGAATTTAAGCACAAAATTTGGGCATTCTTCAACCCTAATGAAGGCCTATAAATGGGGAAGAAGAAGAGGAGAAAAAAAAGTCGATTTGGAGGCGAATTTTGAAGCAATTGTTCGTGGGTTTTTGCACCCTCTGTTTTTCGAATTTCTGCTGTTTTTTTTTTTTTTTTTGGCCAATTTATTCAAGTTCCATTTCAGTTTTTCTTTAGTTTGTATTACAGGAGGTGGCTTGAACTTTTTCTAATCTCATTTGATGTATTTGGAAGGAATTTTGAGTTTAATTCCAAGTCAAGTTCATGGGTTTTTCTTAAATGTTTCAATGCTCTGTTTTTCCTTTCTTCTTCGTTTAGCGTCTGTAAATAAAAAAAATTTCAACTTATGTTTGTAGAAAGTCATGGCAGAAGGTAGGAGATAAGAGAATTACTTAGTTGCCCTTGTTATTTTGGTTTAATTTCCATTATTTGTCCTTGCTTGAATTCCTAGTAATAGCAAACCTTCATTTTATAAGTTAGTATTTTATTTAATTGATTTACACCATTTTACTATGAACTTTTTCTTTAAAATTAGTTTTAGGATTTTCATCGAAAATATGAGCTAAAACTTCTTAGGGGGTTCAAGGATGTGAATTCCCTAAGAAGTAAATGTAGCCAAAATTCCAATAAAAACCAAGCCTACATCTCAATTGTTTGCTTGTTTTGATTAAAATTCTATTGAGATCCTAGATTGATCAACTAGGGTATCAACTCAAGCTTAGATCTAATACCGACGGGGTTAGTGAAAAGCGGATTTCACACAAGTGATGGAGAAAAAGAGCTTAGACATAAGCCAATTCCTTACCCAGACATAGGGATTAAGGACTCCAAAACCCATAAAATTGTGAGCCAAATTATCTAAGATAGAGGGACTATAGACATATAGGTCTTTCACTTAGCCTCCTAAAAACCTAAATTCAAGGTAAATAGGAGAAGCAATTTTGGTTTACAATTGAGCGTGGAGTAGGTTGGAATTGCAATTTTGGCTTGCAATTACAACTTAGGGCAATGACATTCTTGAGCCCCATCTTTATCTAAAATTCCCTTTGCAATTTCATTTTCTAAGTCTTTTTAGTTGTTATTCCAATATTGCCAATTTTAGATTCCGCAATTTAATTCTGCAATTTTTGGTCATTTCGTTTATTGCCAATTTAGATTCTGCAATTCAATTCGGCAATTTCTGTTCTTTCAATTACTGTCATTTTAGTTTCTACAATTAGATTATGCAATTTTTTTTTTCACCAACACACCAACCCAACATCATTTTTGCATTTTAGTTTTCCATTTGCAATTTTCCTTACACTTTTGCTTTACAATATTTTTGTTACTTCGTTCCCTGTGGGATTCGATACTTAGTACTCATATACCATTTTATATTACTTCGATCGCGTGCGCTTGCGTGTTACGACCGATCAGTGTAGATCCCCCCTTTGAAGAAGGGAAAAAGAGGTATAAAAAGCCCAAAACAACTTCTTTTTTGTGTATTAAACCAATGAACAAGTTTTTTGCAATTTTGAAAACATGCCAAAAGGAGCTTAGCACCAAAATGGACCAACAACTTTTGGTGAAGCAAAACAAAAAACCAAACTTACTCATTTAACCAAACTTTGTTTTTATCCAAAAAATTATGGTTTTTCCAACTTAAAAGAAAAAAAATAAAAGGCATAAAAAAGTAAAATTAGCAAATAACAAACAAATATCAAAGTGGAGACATTCCAATAATGAACAAATTTAATAACAAACATGAAAAAAAATGCATACAAAAATTTAAATTAGCAATCAATTTTATAAAAAGAAGCCGGACAAAAATAGGTGGTTACAAGGTCGTCACTCGATGAAATCTCATCCAATTTGCTTTGAAGCTTTGCCAAATTTTGGTCTCTTTGGGCCAAGGTCAGCTTGGAGGGGTGCAACGCTGCAGCTCATTGTACTTTCCCACATGGCGAAAGTATTCACCTACGAGCTAACAAAAAGGTGACAAGTCGGATGCATACGAGAGAGCTTTGCTCACTTTAAGTTTGAGTTTTGTTCTCCCCAAGTTTGGTTCTTTGCTCCTCCAAGTCCAAGATTCATGCTTTGCTTCTCCAAGCTCGAGGTTCATGCTTTGCTCACTTCAAGTTTAAGTTCGAGTGTTCCCTCCCTCAAGTTCAAGTTTGAGCTTCGATTGCAATCAAGTTCATGTTAGAGCTTCACTCATCTTCAAGTTCAAGTATGTGAGAGCCTTGCTTGCTACAAGTACAAGTTTGAGTTTCGAGTTCCAGTACGAACATTCACTCCCTCAATTTTAAATTCGAGCTTAGCTTGCTGTCAAATTCAAGTTCAAGCTTTACTTGTCTTCAAGTTTAATTATGATTGAGTCATGTTCCCCCCAAATTTGACGTTGTTCCATCTCCAAGTCCAGAGCCTTCATCGTTGTTCCATCTCCAAGTTGGTCGCTTTGTCGTTGCTTCACATCTCCAAGCCTAGAGGCTACGTTTGTCGACGTCTGCTCATCTGCTATGTCAGAAGGCTCAGTCGTTGTCGTCGCTCCTCCGTCAAAGTCAAGAGGTTCCTTTTGTCGTCGCTCATTCCTCCGCCAAGTAAAGAGCCTTCGTCTTCTTCTTCATCTGCGGCATCGCTTCATCTTCGTTAAAACAGAAGCAGCCATGAAGGTGAGCCATCCTTAGCCTAAGCCAAGAGTTTGGTCACCTTCGTCATTGAAGCAGCGAGAACGTTGAAGTAGCTGTGAAGGTGAGTCATCCTTAGTAAGGAGGTCACCTCCAGTGTTGAACCAGAAGCAGCCATCAAGGTGAGTCATCCTTAGCAAGGAGGTCACCTCTATTGTTGAAGTAGAAGCAACCATGAAAGTGAGTCATCCTTAGCCTAAGCCAAGAGTTTGGTCACCTCCAACATTGAAGCAGGCATGAAGGTGAGTCATCCTTAGCTTAAGCCAAGAGTTTGGTCACCTCCGTCATTGAAGCAGTGAGGACATTGAAGCGGCTATGAAGGTGAGTCATCCTTAGCAAAGAAGTCACCTCCAGTGTTGAAGCAGAAGCAGCCATGAAGGTGCTCCAGTGGGGAAGCCGCCATAAAGGTGAGCCATTCTTAACAAGGAATTAGGTTACCTCCAGTTTTGAAATTGAAGCCGCCATGAAGGTGAACCATCATAAGCAAGGGGTCACCTCCAATGTTGAACATCCTTCTCAACCAGGTCATCTCCAGTTTTGATATTGAAGCCATCGTGAAGGTGAACCATCCTTAGCAAAGGGTCACCTCCAGTGTTGAACATCCTTTTCTAGTATGGAAGCTGCCATGAAAGTGAGTCATCCTTAACAAGGAATTGGGTCACCTCCAGTTTTGAAATTGAAGCCACCATGAAGGTGAACCATCATAAGCAAGGGGTCACCTCCAGTGTTGAACATCCTTCTCCGGTGGAGAAGCCACCATGAAGGTGAGCCATCCTTAGCAAGGAATTGGGTCATCTCCAGTTTTGAAATTGAAGCCACTGTGAAGGTGGTCACCTCCAGTGTTGAACATCCTTCTCTGGTGGGGAAACCGCCATGAAGGTGAGTCATCCTTAACAAGGAATTAGGTCACCTCCATTTTTGAAATTGAAGCCACCATGAAGGTGAACCATCATAAGCAAGGGATCACCTCCACAAAGGGTCACCTCCAATGTTGAACATCCTTCTCTAGTGGGGAAGCCGTCGTGAAGGTGAGCCATCCTTAGCAAAGAATTGGGCACCTACAGTTTTGAAATTGAGCTGCCGTGAAGAAGGGTTCACCTCCAATTTTGAAGTTGAAATCGTCGTGAAGGTGAATCATCCTAGCTAAAACACCATGGAAAGGGGCATCCTCAGCAGAGGCTTTCTTCCAAAAAAAAATATATATTTGTAGGTCTTCGTATATACAAATGTCTGAAAAAAAAAATAAAAAGGTATGAGACAATGTAAAAGAAAAAAAAAAAAGGTTTGATTGAAAAAAAAACTTTGTAAAAAAGTTTTAAAAAATGTAAGTTTAAAAAAAAAGTAAAAAAAAAAAGTTAGCAACAAAAAGAGAAGAAAAAGAAAAAGAACAGTTGAAAAAATTTGCAAAAAAAAAAAAAAAGAGTTGGCAAAAAAAATGTGTGAAAAAAGGTTGACAAAAAATATAAGGAACAAAAAAAGAGGAAAAAAGTTTAAAATATATATATATAGTAAAAAATTTACAATGTATATATATGAAAATTTGAAAACAATATTAAAAAAATTTAAAAAGATCGTAAAAAAATTCAAAAATAATAATAATAATAAATTCGTAAAAAAAGAAAAAGAAAAAGAAAAAATAATAAAATAATAAAAAAAAACAAGGGGGAGTGTTTCTTTTTTGTTTCTTCTTTCTCCTTCTTTCTCTCTCCCCGAAACACCTTCCCCACCCACTTCTCTCTCTCACCGAACCTCATCTCTCCTCTCTCTTCTCCATCTCTCTCCGAATCTCCCCTTCTCCATCACGCTGCCTCCGCCTCCCCTCTCCGACTGATTTTGCACGACTCGGCGATTCTTAGGCGGACTCGGAGACCGACGGCCGCTTTGGACAGCTGGAGCTCAACGGCGGCAGCGACCAAATCTGGAGAATCCCATGGGTTCCAACGGCTGGAGCTCAACGGCGGACTCGGACGACTGCTTCAGTGTGGCCATACAGTTGCGTGGCGACCTCCACGGGATCTCACGACAAGCAAAACGCGTGTCTCTCACACGGATCCGATGAATGGAGCTCGACGGCGCCGATGGCTAGGACTGCGACACACGACTACCTCCACGAGCTTGGACTTGGAGTGTTCCTGCTACCCAATATTTATCGTGAAAAAAAGAATTTGGGAGTTGAGATTTTCTGTTTCGAATATGATCTGGAGACCTGATTTCATGATCGAATCATGATAAAATCTAAAGATTCATAATTATTTCGATTTGGGAGTGTTAAGTTTGTTATGCAGTTTAAAAAAAATTTCTTTTCATTTGTTATTTCAAATAAGGGCACTTTTAAATTTTATTGAAATCTATAACAGTTTTTTTTAAGTTCAAGGTTTTAGTCTAAAATTCAAGCAAGCTGGGAATTTAATCCAATCCAAAAGCTTAATTCGTTTTTTTTTTTTTTCCTTCTTCTTCTTCAAATCAATTTTCAGACAAGGCTTTTGTAGATGTGTTTCTGGGTATTCCTTTAGCATTTTGTCCAAGAGAAAGAGTTCCTCTAATTATATAACTTTTTTTATAATACTCTTTTCTTGAATATCATTCAAAAAAATTTCGGATTGACCAGTATTCTACCAATTAGTAACCCAAGATTCTAGGCTTTTTTTAAATGAAAGAGAGATCCACCAGGGCAAAAATACTATAGGTACAAGATATTGAACGGGAATGAATGCTTTCTTTTTTGCCATTTTTTCGTCTTTGATTTTTTAATGAACTCACTTCATTCGTTAACTCTATACACTACTAATATTTATATCAAACATAAGTTCTATTACAAGTAATATGGATACTAGTATGAATCCATTCCCTGTGTTTTAGTTTTTGATTTGTGATTCATTAGTTAATCCTTGAATGCTTGTTGGCCTTTGAGTCGAGGGACAAATTTCACTGGAACTTTAAGTTACCTTGAGAATTTTTAAAAAATTGGACACACTCAAATTTCTCCAAATTCACACTAAAATTGGGTGAAGTCCAAATTCTATCAAAAAAATTCTAGTAGAAGTTAAGTTTTATCTTAAATCAAGTTTGGGTATAATTCAAAAAAAAAAAAATTATCCCAAACCAAACTTTTGCCAAATTTCAAATTAAGTTTCTCAAATGGGGGACATAACTCAAATTTTTTTTGTCTCGAACCAAGTTTTGACTAAATTTCAAGTCTCCCAAATTGAAGTTTAAGCATAATCTAAATTTTGTCTCAAATCCAAATTGGATTAGGCATCAAACTTTATGCTAAATTCAAACAACAATTTGGTAAAATTCTAAGTCCGAATCCAATTTCAAATAAATTTGGGATAGAATTTTAACCTTGCCCCAAATTTAGTTTTTTGAATTAAAGTAGATTCAAATCGAAATTTCATGCTAGGAAAGAAAATCAAAATATTGACTCAAATTCATATTTTTGATAAATTGGCATAAAAAAATGTGTCAAAAAAATCAAAATTATGAACCAAATTCCATATTTTTGATTAAATTGACACATCAAATGGAATCCAAATTAGGGGTATCTTAAGTTTTGATTCCAAAATAACTTTTTCGAGATTCACACACGTATACTTGTGTATAAATCTTGAAAAGGGGGCATTTGTTGAAATAGAAATTTCGACCAATCCAAAATTGTCACGTCATTACCCAACATTGATGACAAAATTAAATTTAATTAGGGATTAATTAAATGTGCAAAAATTCCTAAATTAAATTATGGCAAGTCCAAATACACAATTGGGTTCTTTGAAATTTAGAAGACAAAAGTCCAAATTGAAGGCCCTAATTGGCAAAGTCCAGAGGCCGGGCCCAAAGGCAACTAGGTCCAGTCCAAATGGTCAGGTCCAAAGTCAACCAAGTCCAGTCCAAAAGGGCTGGCACAAAGTCAACAAGGCCCAATCCAAAGGGTTGGCCCAAAATCAACTGGCCCCAGTCCAACAAGCCCAAGCCCACCTGGAGGCTTTGAGGAACTCTATAAATAGAGAACTTCCTCATTCATTTCAATGGTTCAAAACTGAAGAAGCTCATAGAGGATTCATAAACAATGCTCAAAAAACTCCAGAAGCTCCTAAAGATCAAACACTGTCTAAACGAAGAACACGTCATGGAGATCAATAACACTCCAAGAATCTATTGAAGTTTCAACCTCGAGAACAAGCTATTCAGCCCTCGAGCAAAGCATACAAGTAGGAGAGAGAATCAGACGATCAAATACTAGATATTGTACTCTCTATACTGAAATTAATACAAATATACGTTCATTACACGTATTAAATTTCTTTATTGAAATCTCGTGTGAACACATATATATGGTACAAAATTGATAAGATTTCAAGGAAAAAAAAACATTAAAACTAAATTTTTGTTTAAATTGGTGAATTTTGACAAAGATATACACAAATGGTTAATTTTGTGCACCATTATCTTCTCTGTATATTTGATATGATGTATATGTATGTTATATATATTGTTTTGATTAATAACTTGAAGGTCATTATTAAATAGAATTTGTTTATCTAGTATCCTCTCATTTCTACTACTGGCAAGAAACATGTGCCATGCCATGAAATCTTACAAGTTTAATTAAAAGTTTAAAAAAAGAGGAAAAAATACCAAGAAAAAAGGTGTTCTGTTTTTAATTTTTAATTGGTACCACTAAAAAAAAAACGAATTTTAGTTTTGGATGTCGGGTAAACAAATGCCTGGGAATGTAGATATTCATGCGAATATATTATATTCATTAGTATTTGGACAATTCTGTTTGTTGGGCAGGATTCATATATAAGAATATATTATTATTACAATTTATATCCTTGTTTGTTTTTTTATAGAAATAATAATACTTTTATTATACTATAAGAATGATTAATTTTAGAATGATCTATATTTTAGTATTTGTGTTGAATTTAGTTTCAAGTTTTACTTTGAATTTCGTGCCTTCATTTTAAATTCACTTACGACTATCTTTTTATTAAAGTGTGTAGACGTATTCAGTATTAATGAAAAGTAACGATATGACAAATCATAATATAATAATGAACGCTAAATATTTTTTAAAAAAAACCTTTAAAAGAAAAAAAGTGAAATAATAATGCACTATATACTTTAAACCAACTCGATCATATATAACATAATAGTCTCTAGTGAACCATTTGCAATATTGTATTATAAAGTGGTGCATCTACTTTTTTTTTTTTTTTTAAAAAAAAGATGTAGCACATCCAAGCCCATTGATAACCTGGATAGTCCTTAGGCCAATATTTATTGGGCCCAACATTTATAAACCCAATTTTACACCATTAATGTCATAAAACGCTTTGAGTTTCTTTTGAGTTAATAGATATTAAAAGTAAAAAAACTTAGAGGAACTAAAAGTAGGGGAGAGAATAAAAATACTAAAGAAAGAAATGGAAGCTCGATTTTTTTTTTTTTTTTTAGTACAAAATGGAAGCTGGAGTTGTTTGTTGGTGAAAGAAATGGGGTAAAAAACTCATTTTTATATAGATGTAGAGAAGGGAAAAGTTAACCTTTTAGAATTACAAGTCATGTAAACTTTTGTAAGTCAATTATAATTAAAGACAAGATCTTTAATTTATTTCAGAAAATACAAAAGGTCAAACTTTTCATAGGTAAACTGTTGCCAAATTTTGGATAGAAGAAATTTCACCTAACCTCCACGTGACATTGACAGTGAATTTGTATTCTTGGGGGGAAGAATGTGATCTGCAAGACAAGAAAAACCTGAACACCAGTGTGGTGTAGGCCACATAGGCTCCGATGCTTAGGTCAGAGAGAGTCTTTTGGAGAGAATAGGGAGTTCTTAGAGAGTTTAGGAGGCTGGAATGAGCTTACATTGCCCTCCCTTGAAGAGAGAGCTCAAATTCCTCCTAATTAGAGTTTTCGTGGGTTTTCGTCTTCAACTGAAAATGAAAGGACCGAACGGAGGTGGATCAAGAGTCTACGGGCCATGAGGGACTGAGGCAAGGCCCAAAAGTGGGCCTTGCCAAGTGGTTAGTCGAGGCAGAGGTCGAGGTTGACCACGAGCTTGGGCTTCGACCCAAGCGCGTTTCTTCGTCTCTTTGCTTCCTGGGCTGGTTTTCTTTCAGTTTGGGTCCGTTTTGACTTTGTATTGGGCTTTTTTTCTTCATTTGACCCTTTATCGTAGCATTTCAATCAGCCCGTTCTTGTTGGTCCAATTTCACCCATAACAATACTCATTTGAATCCAAATTATATTTATATGTGTATTGAAATATCAAATCTATAAATTTAATTATTGAAACATTACCAAAAGTTAATTCTCCAAATAGTAATAATATCATATAAGACTCATTTTTAGTCATTTTTTCAGTACTCACACAAAATTTTCTGGATATGTAATTTGAGAAGGGCTAGAAAACTTGAGGAGTGTGATTTTAGATTTAGGGCTACTTGGATCAAAACTTTCAAAAACTAATTTTTAGAAGGAGGCCCACTAATTATGTATTTAGCTTATCCATTACATTCAAACTTTCTTAAGGGAAAACTATATAAATGGGTCATTTAGTATATCCATTTTACAAAAGTATCCAAAATTTTCTACTTTTGCATCTTTGTCTACCTTTTTATTAGATAAAAGCTATAATTGAAGCCCATTTACAATATTGCCCATTCCATTCTTTATATGAAAATTAAGATAAAATAATCAAATAATCAAAAATGGAAAAAAATCATTCGTATTCATTATGATTTAAAATTCTTTCCTAAAAACAAGCAAAATACTCTCCAACAATCTCCAAAACGTCACAATTCCCCCCAAAATTTCTTCCACTCTTAAAATCTCTCTCAACTAGTCTCATCGACGAACAGAACACCTGAACGAAAGACTAGGGTTTTTTTTCTCCATAAACGATGAACAACATGGTTGTAGTTCAAGTTTTCCTTCTAAACAACGAAAATTATACATCATCTATAGCATCGGGTAAGTTCTTTATGTCCATGGACCTCTTTCTTTCTCCATCATTTTGCTATCTATAGTCTGGTTGTCGATTGGAGGGTGGCGGCATTTGGATGGTGCGGTGATGGCTACACATAGACAACAAGAGGGAAAAGAAGAAGAAGCGATGCATTGGTTGGGGAAAAAATACCAAAAAAAGCGTGGGCTAGCAAATCCGTCACACATGGCTTCACTTTTGCAGAAGAAGATGATCGACGACACTGGGGTGTGGTTTGCTAGTCGGAGAAGGTGCACCAACGAAGAGCTGGAGGTGATTGCTGTTGGAGGATAGTGGCGACTATGAAGCTAGGTCCTGGATAAGAGAAAATAGGGGAAGATAGGAAAAAGGTCTTTTTCCTTTTTTTTTTTTTTTTAATATTCCTGCTATATTTTGAGGTTTATAAGAAATAATTGAAGAAGGGAAGATAGGGTTGAGTACATAAATATATACACTGTAGTGCCTATATATACATTATATGATGTTGATATTATACACTATATGAAGGGTTAAGTATAGAAATATATACATTGTGTACCATAAAATACAAATGGAATGCTAGTGTATATATTTGCAAAAAAATTGTGTTTCATATAATATAATACATTGTATATATTTCAACAAATGTTATGTACTAACCAACTTTGTCATTCTCTTTTTCTTTCGGCATATTTCATAGGTTTAACAAATATATATAATATTTGATATAGAAGATGAATATATAGTTCATACTATGATGAAACTTGATTCAATTCCATAGTCATTTTAACAAAAAAGAAAATGGGTACATATCAAGCATATATCTACTTAATGCTAAATTTATCGGGTATGTATGGCGAAATAGATGCAAAAATAGTTGGATGCAAAAATAGTTATTATGCGATGAGTATAGAGTTCATGCTCCGATTGAACTTGATTCAATTTCATAGCCACTTCAACGATAAAAAAATATGTATATATCAATTATATATTTGCTAAAGGCTAAAAATATCAGGTATATAACAAAATGGATACATGAACAATTATTACACTATAAGATATATTTGTGGAATAAAGTATGATAAAAAGATACTTGATATATATGAAGAAATGTATACACAAGCAATTATCATATTATGGTTATATACATATGGATATATATGAGGTATATGTGGGATAATCTATTAATGTCAAATTATATATATAAAAAAAATTATCATGGTATGAGTATATACATATGGGTATATGTGGGGTATATAAGATAAATGATTAAAGTCAAATATTAAAATAATATAAAATGAAAAATTAAATGTATTAGAAACTATGAAAACGAAAGCGGAACCAAATAACAATGTGTGATCGGAAACAAAAATGGGTGTAGGAAATGAAATGGAGAAATTTTAAGAGATGGTAATTGTTGGAAATGGAGAAATTGGTGGAAGAAATAACTTTACAATTGTTCATGTCGAAAAATGGAGTTGTCGATAGAAATGGCAGTTGAAAATGGAGAGGATAAAGCAAGGAAGTTGCCGGCAGAAATGAACATCGAAAATTGAAGATGAAAAAAAATATAATTTAATAAATCTAAACATTAATGATGATTTGGTAATAATGGAATACAATTATTTGGAGAGATAAACATATACATTTATACCATTTAATGATATTTGAATTTAATAACTGATAAATTGTAAATAAGGAAACTTGCTTTATAGAATATATAAAAAAAAAAACAATAAGGTAAACGATTTAATAGGGTCAATTTCGTCAAATTTTTTTGTGTCCATTTCTAAAAATTGTTAAAATCCATGTATGCAAAATCTAGACATCGTGGCCAAAATTGTAAACGAATTTTAAAAGGAATCCATTTATCACAATTCCTCAATTTCTAAAAATATAAAATTAATTGGGTATGATCTAGTACCCAAACCTGCATTATTTTGTTTTTCTTTCTAGATTTTCAATGAAACAAACTTCTTCAATAATAATTTATTTGGTTAAAATACACGAGTAACGAGATTGACTACAAGTCAATTCGAGTATAGCTTAGTAGATAAAGTATCAATTACCATTTCAATGTCGATAGTTTGATCTCCTACCATTCAATTGTTGAAAACTTGAACCGGTTGACTACAAATATTTAATTCTCTATTAATTAAAAAAAATTAGAAAAAAAAACATAATATGAATTAAATAAGAATTAAGAATTAATTAACTAAAAATAAATTATAGATACTCTTTAACAAGAAAAACTGACCGAGTTTATATTTTGGTATTATCCTAAGCTACAATTTGGTAATCTCATGAACTAATTAAATAAACCAGGTTTATAAAGCCACCTAACAAATCAAATACATGTTTCCATAACTCGATAATTTAAATACAAATTACATGGATTTAAACTTTTTAATCTTATATTCTGTAAATCTAAATTTACTAGGTTGGCAAACCAAACATCTTGCTCAAATTAGAAAGTTTTTATAATATGTTTTTGGATGGTAAGAAATAGTAAATTATAAAAATTTGGATTCGTGAGCTTATAATTCATAAGAAATTAATATGTGGTATAAAATATAAGTTTCATGAGTTGAAACTCATATAGCCTCTAGAATTAATAAACTCATTTATATTTTAAGGTTAAGTTATAAATTTAGTCTTTAAACTTTTAGAAGGAAGTCTATTTTTTTTGTACTTTAAAATATTCTAATATATAGGTTATTGAACTTTCAATTTTATACATATTAGATCCTATAATTTAGTACTCTATCAGTTTAGCTCTTACATGACGTATCGACAATATTATTTAGATTGCACGGTGGGCCAACATCAAACAGATTTGAATGTTTGGTGGGATAAATGTCTAATGGAGTTAACGACATCAATCTATAAGACATAAAATTGAACATTTATGGACCTATTTGAATTTTGAAAAATACGAATAGCTAAATTGACACCACTCTTTAAAGTTCAAAACCTATTAAAAAAAACATTTTCAATTACAAAAACTAAAGCTCTGTTTGATAACCATTAAGGCCCCCGTTTGATAACCATTTGGTTTTTAGTTTTTGGTTTTTGAAAATTAAGTTTGTTTTCTTTCAATTTCTCTACAATGATTTTCATCTCTCTTTAGGAAACATTTGAATTCTTAGCCAAATTCAAAAAACAAAAACTACTTTTTAAAAACTACTTTTTTTTAGTTTCCAAAACATGGCTTGGTTTTTGAAAATATATGTTAAAAGTAGATTACAAAATAAGGAAAACCATATGTGGAAGTAATATTTATAAGCTTAATTTTTTAAAAACTAAAAACTAAAAACCAAATGGTTATCAAACGGTGTCTTGGTTTCTAGTTTTTGGTTTTTGAAAATTAAGCCTATAAATACTACTTGCACCTATAGGTTTCTTTGTTTTGTTATCTACTACATATGTTTTCAAAAACCAAGCCAAGTCTTGAAAACTAAAAAAATAATAATTTTAAAAAATCTGTTTTTGTTTTTGGAATTTGGCTAACAATTCAAATCTTTTCTAAAGAAATATGAAACTCATAGGTAGAGAAATAATGAGAAAACAATCACAATTTTCAAAAACCAAATGGTTATAAAACGGAGCCTTAGGCCCCGTTTGATAACCATTTGATTTTTGAAAATTAAACTTGTTTTCTCCCAATTTTTCTACCATTGTTTTCATCTCTCTTAAGAAAGCATTTGAATTCTTAGCCAAATTCCAAAAGCAAACACAAGTTTTTGAAAACTACTTTTTTTAGTTTCCAAAACATGGCTTGGTTTTTGAAAACATATATAAAAAGTTTATAACAAAACAAGGAAATCCATAGATGTAAATGATATTTATAGGCTTAATTTTCAAAAACCAAAAACTAAAAACCAAATGGTTATCAAACGGGGCCTTAATTTTTGGTTTTTGGTTTTTGAAAATTGTGCTTGTTTTCTTATTATTTCTCTACAATTGATTTCATCTTTCTTAAGAAAACATTTGAATTCTTAGCCAAATTCCAAATTCCAAAAACAAGTTTTTGAAAACTATTTTTTTTTAGTTTTCAAAACTTGGCTTGGTTTTTGAAAACATAGGTAAAAGGTAGATAACAAAACAAAGAAACTCATAGGTGGAAGTAGAATTTCTAGGCTTAATTTTTAAAAACCAAAAATCAACTAGTAATCAAACGAGGTCTAAATAAACACTGTCCTAAAAATTATTAGAAACAAATTTATAACTTAACCTTTGCTAAATACATGTTGTATTACTTCATCTTAAATCGTACAAATCATTAACTAACGAACAAATAAACTTAACAAAATCAAATATATACTCTCCTAAACTCATTTCTTTACATGGACTTTCTAAACTCAGTGTTGTAGGTGAAATTAGACCCACAAGAATGGACTAGCTAAAAGACTGCAATAAAGAGCCAAACGAGGAAAGAAGCGCAATCTAAAGTCGAAACAGACCGAAACCAACACGGGACTGGCCCACAAAGCGAGAGGGTGGAGAAACGAGCATGGGCCGAAGCCCAAGCCCGTGGTTAGCCCTGTCGAGGTCGACCACATGGCAAGGCCATCCTTTGGGCCTTGCCTTGGTCCCTCATGGCCCGTGTACCCTCGGTCCAGCTCTGATTGATCCTTTCGTTCCCAATTGAAGAGGAAAACTCACAAAAATCCTAATTAAGAGGTATTTAAGCTCTCTTTGGAGGGGAGAGCAAGATAAGTTTATTACATCCTCCAAAAACTCTCCTAGAACTCCCTAATTCTCTCAACAAACCCTCTCTAACTTAAGCATCGGAGCATGTGTGGCATACACCACACCAGTGTCCAAGTTTTTCTTGTCTTGCATGCCGAGTTCTTTTCCCAAGAATAAAAATTACCGTCGTTGTCACGTGGAGGTCATGTGAGATTTCTTTTGCCAAAATTTGGCAACAACAGTTGGCATCGTCTGTGGGAATCGAGAGAGCTTTACCAACGCAAAGATCAAGAAAATCAAGATCCAATTAAAGAGTAAAAGGTCTTGAACAAGAATGAAGACATGGGGGCTTGAATCGAATGAGAAAGAAAAAGAAAATAGGATAATAGCGAACAACGATAGCTTTCCAAGAAATTGATTTTCATCTTTCTAAATGGAGGACTTTAAAATTTTCTCCAAGAAATCGATTTTCATCTTTCCAAAAAAGAATCTTGACCTATGGAAGACTAAGTCATTGCCACAGGGTTTGACCTGCAAATCCTAAAGATAATCCGAAACAAGACTTTGGAGCCCTAAAATTTTATGCATTTGAATCAATATTCATCTTCCTAGAGAAGAATCTTAGACCTATGGAAGACTGAGTCCAACCTCACGAGGTTTAACCTGCAAATACTAAAGATAATCTGAAGCAAGACTTTAGAGCCCTAAAATTTTCTCTAGTGGAATCGATATTCATCTTCTCATAAGAGAATCTTAGACCTATGAAAGACCAAGTCCGGACTTTGGAGCACTTAAAAGGCATTATACTCATAACTAAAAAGAGCTATACTCCTAAATCAATCTCCATGCTAATAGCCCATGATAGCAAAGCTAAACCATGAATCCTAGTTAGGGAGTGGGGGCTAATGTTATGGGTGAAATTGGACTAAAGAGGTAAACTCGAATTACAAGGGAATCTTGCAAGATAAGATTAACATTTTCAAATCCAATTCTAAATAGAAGGGAAAACCTTTTATATCATAATCTAAAAAGGAATATGAAAAACAAAGGTCCTATAAATACGTCATTATAACTCAAAGAAAGGGAGTTCAACTTAACCCTCATTCTCTAAATTATAGCTTGTTACACTTTTTTTCGTCTTTGACTTAAGTATCGGAGCTGGTGTGGCAAGCTTCACATTGGTGCCTAGTTTTTTTTCTTTTGCAAGTCACCTATTTTTCCAAATTACAAATTTACAGTTGCTATCACGTAAAGGTCATGTGAGATTTCTTCTGGCTAGATTTTGACAACAACACTCAGGTTTCTCAAATCTTCCAATCAGATCTCTGAGACTTTTTTGTTTTTTGAATTTAACAAATCTAAAGATGATGAAGATCAGATCTTCAACCTAGAAAGAAAAAGATAATAACAAATATCTTATCTAATCTACTAAACTATGATTCGATTCTCATTTAATCTTGGATGCTTAAGATGTCAAACCCAAATCAAGCAAAAAACTAGTAAATAGAATTGATGGTAGAACATGTAATGGCATGATTTGGTTGATAAAGACTTCCAAAAACGTCTTGTCGTTGAGTTGACGTCGACGATGTCGGCCATGTCATTTACTGCAACCGACTCTTTAACGACGCCCGCTTCCGTACACAAATTTATTATCATTTCCCAGGTCAAACAAAACATAACCCTATAATCTTTATTTTCCATCAATCTACATTTTCTTCATTCCCAATTCTTTTTTTTTTCCCAATTTCATTCAAAACCACGATAATAATAAATATCATATCCAAACTAACTTTTTAATTATTGTCTGTTATCCACCCTATACTTGTTTGAAATTTGAACACATGAATGTATTAAATGGTCCTGATATTTAAATTTTCTCTTAATTCTCTTAAGTTTGTGAATTTTGCCTTTTAGTATATTGAAAATTTTCAATTTAGTCCTTATATTATATAATTATTAAAGTTTATGAACAAAATGTTGACATATCATTAAATTATTCTTGTTTGAAATTTGAACACATAAATGTATTAAATGGTCCTGATATTTAAATTTTCTCTTAATTCTCTTAAGTTTGTGAATTTTACCTTTTAGTATATTGAAAATTTTCAATTTAGTCCTTATATTATATAATTATTAAAGTTTATGAACAAAATGTTGACATATCATTAAATTATTGTTTTATTAACATATATGAGCACGTGAACGTGTCACTCAAATATTACTTGATACATGAAACTCAGTCGTCCATCAGTAGAATTCAACCAAATCAACAAAATTTATATATTTCGTTTAGATGGCATCTCTAGTTGATATGTCTACCTATCAAAATAGGTTAATAAAACAATAATTTAATGATGCACCAACTTTTTTTATTTTAACAAATTATGAATGAGTTAAGAATAAATTCTAAAAATTTAAAATATTATGAATCAAATTGAAAATTACCTAAATGATTAGAGATTTGAAAATTGAATAAAATTTGGATGTGGACTAGAAAGAGTGATGGTTGATTGTGTAAATTTAATACCCATTAGAACATGTAGTGGAAAAGAAAATTAAAATTGAATTTTATGGTTTGGGAGCAAAATATTTGGAAATTAAAAAAAAAAATGTTTGCCAATCAAAATTATTTAAATTAAACCCACAATTTATGAAGTTGTGCATCAAAAGGATGTATCATTTGAATCATATGGCAATCATGTGGTTGGATTCCTTTACTTTACATGAATGATAGTGTTTTGTAATTGAAAGATAACTGATAGATTCAAAGAATTTCTTGAATCATATTTCAATCATTAAGGAGTAATTCACTCTTTTATGTTTTGTTTCATTTCTGTTGAAGAATATTTTCATTCTTATCCTTCATCATTCTTCATCTATAAATATAATATTGAGTATATATAGACGCTTTCTAAAACATTAGGAATTCTCTCTTTGTATTTTGGGTTGAAAATTTTGTGAAGAATTTGATATTCTAGTGTATGTATATTTACTAGATGTATTCTTGTACTCTTCAATTTTTTTAGAGTGATTCAAGTCTGGAGAGAAGACGTATTCATCAATAGAAGGAGTTCAATTGGTGATCTAAATACGAAGGGAGTTTATACTATTATATAAATATATATATAGTCAAAGAGAGTGACCGTCGACCTTGAGGACGAATAGAAGAAGAAAATTTTTTTTTCTTAATAAGTTGATTTTGGCGGTAATAATTCTGGCATTTGTTTGACTATATTCTTTATGAGCTTGATCTCTTAAACATGGGTTGAAAATATTGACTACGTTATAAACATGTTATTACTTCTCATTAGTATTGCACTTTACAACTATATATGATAGTCATGGTCCAAAATTCACAATCACTTTCTATGCCGATTATAATTAGTTGACATCTTCTAGATTTTGTAAGTTATCGAATACTTTTCAAAATTAGAACAAGAGTAGATCTAAACAATATCTAACAAAAATCTTTAGATGATATTCTATGGACTTATTTTTTAAATCATATGTATTAAAGAGCTATTTGGGACGCTAAGTGGGTTATAATAGTCTGTAGAGTTATATAATCTGTGTTTAGGATGTAGAGTTGTTTAATTTGAGTTATAATAGTCTGTGTTTGAAGTGCAGAGTTATTTAACTCCGATCCACATACTATTATAACTCACTCAGAATTCCAAACAGCTCATAAATGTGATATTTAAGTAATGAAATGGGTGCCCAAAAACTTTATTAAAAGCAATATAAAAATTTAACAACAAATTACAAAAAATCCAAAATAGCTTTTCATGCAAAATTGAAAATCTAGGTATGAAAAACAAACCATTCAAAGTTAAAGGAACCCAACGAAATATATTATTTAAGTTTGGACCTCAAAATATAATTTTAAATATTGCAATTAATTTCAACTGTTTTAACGAATTGTAAAGGAATTCAAAATTAAGAAAATAATATCTAAAATATATTCAAAATTCTGTATCATATAAATTAGGGATACTTGCACAGATAGCAAAGCCGGCCAAAAAAATAGCAAAAATAGCAAATCTTAAAACTATTTGCAAATATGGCAAAAATTAAATCAAGCTTGCGTCAAAAGACTAAAAACCCCTCAGTGATAGACTTTTATCACTGACAAAGTCTATTAGTGATAGACTCCTATCACTGGTAGTCTATCAGTGATAGAAGTCTATCATTAATAGACTTCAATTATTTAAAGTCTATCAATGACTATCACTTATTGATTTCAAAATAATCAATAGAAATTTATCAATAATTGTAAGCTATCGCCGATAGACTCCTTGCACTTATAAACTTCATAGTGATATATTTCTTTCATATGAACTTAAGTCCTTTCATATTTAATCTTCTATTTGGTATTGTTTGATGTTTAGATGCATCCAAATTGTTTAATTGGTTTAGTTTGCTATTTTTTTTCTTTGTATTATGCTTCTTCTAATATGTTTGGTTTCCTGTTTGATTGGATTATGTTTTTTCTTTGTTTGGTTGTTGATTAATCACATTAAAATGGTGCATCATTGATGTTTAGTTGATAGACTACCATTGTGAGTGAAGTCGATAGAAGCCTATCACTGATAGACTTCAATCAAAATGGCAATTATTGCTGATTAGGTGTTTTTGTACTAGTTTATCAGTAATAGATTTTGCCATCACTAATAGATTTGTACAAGAGATAGGCTACATGTGATGAATGAAGTCTATCAGTAATAGGCTTCTATCACTGATGAAGTAATCACAGTAAATGTAATCTTCTATTTGATTTTGTTTGATGTTTAGTTGCTTCTATAAATCTACTTAGCACTGTAATGTCATGTAATACAAATTAGAGATAATCCATTTCCATACTCAATTTTAGATCATATACTTTTGACTTTCATATCACATACAAATTAGAGAGAGACCATGTAATGCAAACGTGAGTCCATGTGAAGGCACTTAACACTTAGATTTAATTTTGACTTTTAGCATTGAAGATTGAAGTGGTTTTTTTTTCGTAATCGTTGATTAGTTGTTGTTTCTACAATTGAAGTCTATTAGTGATAAACTTATATTACTGACAGAGTCTATCAGTAATAGTCTATTATCACTGATAGAGTCTATCAGTGATAAGTCTATTATTGATAGACTTCAATTATTTAAATTCTATCAGTGACTATCACTTATTGACTTCAAAATAATGAATAGAAGTTTATCAATAATAGTAGGCTAAAATTCTTCAACCCTTCTACTTCATTTATTTATTTATTTATCATTGATATACTAATAAATGAAAGTGATGAGAAGCATGATGACGAGGAGGAAGATGAAAAAGAAATAGAAAATGAGAACGAGGAAGAAGAACAGAGATGGCCAAAAAAGCACATGACAAAAAGAACAACTGGAAATGCACAATGTACTTTTCCTAACTTATGAATGTATCATCGTTGCAATTATTGTTGATTAGTTGTTGTTGTACGATCTATCAGTGATAGCAGCATATCACTGATAGACAACATATATTTTGATTAAAGTATATCAGTGATAGGTGTCTATCACTAATAGACTACCATCATGGATTGAAGTCTATCACTGATAGACTACCAATGTGGCTAAAGTCTATCGGTGATATACTTCTATCACTGATAGACTTTAATATTGTAGTCTATCAATGATAGCTACAGTACATGTATTGTGATTGCAGTCTATCGGCGATAAACTTCTATCACTGATAGACTTTAATCACAATAAATGAAAGATGAAAAAGAGGAGGAAGAATGCGCGCGAATTCATCTTTAAAATAAGGGTAAAACGGGAATAAGAAATAGTTATTTAAGAGATTTGCCATATTTGCAATTTTTTTAAAAAAGTTGTTATATTTGCAAATAACAAACCTTAATTTGCTACCCATTACAATTACCCTATAAATTAAGATAAATTTAAATTGATCTTCATTTCCCGTTCTAATTTAAAAATAGAAGTACTAAAATAAAATAAGTCTAAAAATTCAAATATTGGTATAAAATTTAAAACTATCGAATTAGATTATATTTGAACAAATTAAGAGAAAATTCCATCAAGGGCCCTAAAATTTTTATTATACAAATTCAGATAAATCTAGACTCTTCATATCTAATTTTCAGTGGCTTACAAATTGATAACAATAAGTTATTTTCATGTGAATCATATCAATGACAAAATAAATATCAAAGCATTTCTATAATTATTTAAATAAATCTAAACATACAATTTGACGTATCATAAGAAAAATTCAAATTAGAATTTTTCTTGAATGGAACTAATAAAGAATAAAATATTATTGGTGTTATATCAATATCAAGAGAAAATGAGGTATATTTTTATTATTGATATATGTTATATATGATATAGAAATTATAATGTAGTGAAAAAGAGGAGGAACTTAACTATGGGATCCTAGGGGGAAAGAGACAATAGGATAATGGGGTGGTGGGCTCTAAGAGAGCAAAAAAAAAAAAAAAAAAAAGTTAAAATTTTTTTTATTACAAAGAAAAATACAATACGATTTAAATATATTTTAATCTCAAATATTTTTAGTTTCTAATTTTCAAATCTTTTAACATTTTGTCCCCTTAGTTATTTAATATTCAAACTCTTAATTTTAGTTTTCAAAATTTCATCAAATGTTACATTTAACGGGTATTATATGGATGATAATTACTAATAAATGCATATTATACATGAATATGATAATTACTAGCATGAGCATATTTGTTGGTTAAAATATTAGTAACCTTCTTTATGGGTAAAAATAACAAACCTGAGTATAGTTCATCGGTTAAAACTTATATGATCAAGTGGTTAAAGATTCAAATTCTCTCACTCTCATATGTTGTTGAAAAAAAACTTTGTTACATGTTAAATAACTATAAAGTCGTTAATGAACTCTAATTTAAATGCTAAAAAAATCACATAAACCTATATTTTTCATTGAAGTTGACTATTCAAATCTTCACCCTGCATTTGTTGAACTAAAAAAATAAATGTGTAAAATAGTAAAAATATACTAAGGGAAGAACGAAATTATATATCTAACTTAAAATGAAGAAAAAATTAAAATTAAAATTAATTATGAAGAAAGTAATATTGATGAATGAAAGGATTGAAAAGAAATATATGTGGAGGGGGAAGATATCCTCATATTTGACAAGGATCTTCAAACTGTCTCTTATTTCACTCCCATCGTTGGTGTCATGTCTTTATTTCCCAAATAATCATTTCTAAAAAAAAAAACGTGATTGAGTTCATTTCATAGTCAGCAGCACCGAAAACTGATATAACGCGTTCTCTACCAAGTCAGCGCACCATCCACGCACTGAAACGTCAAGACTTTTTTCTCTTTTCTTTTCTTTCATTCTAATAATAAATAGGAAAAAAAATTAATTTTGATCATAAACTTAGTGGATTGTATCAATTTTAACTTCAAACTTTTAATTTCATCAATTTAAACTTCAAACATAGTATATTGTATTAATTTTAATCCTAAACTTTTAATTTCATCAATTTAAACATCAAACTTGAATAAGTGTATCAATTTACACCTTGAGTTAAGTTTCCATTTCAATAATCATTAGAAAGGTTTTCCTCACATGTCCAAAGTCATGTGTTGCTATATGATAGATACTCGTTTGTTATTTTTTAGAAAAATTTACCAAAAAAATAACTAAATCATTCTAGTTCAGGTCATCCTCATCATGAAAACCACGAACTCAACTTTCGAAAGTAGAACCCACACGAAAACAAATGACTGTTGTATTTTCCTTCACCTTTGGTGTCGATACCAGTGACAACGATTATGAAGAAGATCCAGGCACCGAAGTCATTGAAGGCGAGCGACGAACATGGCGGTGAGGAGTTTGAGCTTGACTAAAATGCAGAAGAGAACAGGGAAGGCAGTGGTGGACAGAGTGACGCCCATGAACACAATGACCTAGTCGTAGCCAGCCTTGTCAACCCTGTCGACAGTCTTATGGAGGATTAAAGTGACATCGATGCTGGAGAGGAAGGGGACAAAGATTTTGACGAGGGCGATTCCGAGGGCTCTGCGTCCATTGTGGCGGATGGAGGACAAATTGAGCTAGAGGTCAATGAGAAATTAAATTAAAAAAAAAAAACCCATATTGACGATCGATTCAAGAATGAGAGTACTCCATTGAGAAAAAAATATGATGTAAATAAGCTTTGTTTCTACTAAAAGCCAATGGATCGAGTAGAAAATCTTGCCTTACAATTGAAAAACCTAAATTAATGAAATGAAAAAAGTAAAAGAATCAGAGAAGAAAAGAAGTGAAAAAAAAAACATGCTTTGAAATTGAAAAATATTATGGCTAGTCTACTCCAATTTTCTTCAACAATTTTATTTTTTTAAAAAAATAACAAATACGTACACCTATTATAAAACAACACGTGGCTTTGGATATGTGTGGAATACCTTTCTAACATGATTGAAATGAAAACTTAACTGAAGGTGTAAATTGATACACTTATTCAAGTTTAAGATTTAAATTGATGAAATTCAAAGTTTGGGGTTAAAATTAATACAACCTGCTAAGTTTGAGGTTTAAATTGATGAAATTAAAAGTTCATGGTTAAAATTGATACAACCTGCCAAGTTTATGGTTAAAAATGATTTTTTTTTTCTTTAAATTATTAATTTTTCTAAAGGTACTTATAGAGAAATAGATTTTGTTCAAAAAATATTTTTTTTTTCACAAGTTACTCCGAAAACACTATTAGTCTTTATATTCTAAAAAGTTTAAGATAAACATCTGGACTTTCTTCCTTGTATTTACGTCGAAATCTCATTTTGGTCTTTAAACTTTTAAGTTTGTTTCATTATGGTTTCTAAATTTTCGAAATGTTCATTTTGGTACTTAACTTTCAGATTTGTTCTATTTTGATCCTTTAACCATTAGAATATTTATTTTAGTATTTGAACTTTGAACTTTAAAAAAATAAATAAATAACCATTTTGTTCATTGTTGTATTATTTTTTTTCATCTAATATCTGCTTGCCCAATGCTCATCTCTAACCTATGTAGCTTGATATTAACATGTCATTAATTTGTTGAAATCTAAATAAAGGTAAGAAGCAAAATATTTTTTTTTTTAAAGTTTATAGACTAAAATAATTAAATATTTCAAAAGTTTAGTGACAAAAATTGAATAAACCTGAACGGTCATAGCCAAAATTTAAAAATTTATGGTCAAAATGTAATTTAAATCTTGGGTTCTATTTCATTCCATTTTTTTTAAAAAAAAAAAATTAATAACTCAATGAACTCTTGTTTTTCGCATTGGTTCCATTCCTTTTTTTTTTTTTGACAATATGTAGGGTGAGAAATTTGAACCTCTGACATCTTGGTCGAGAGTATATACTTTAAGTTAGTTAAGCTATGCTTATGTTGAGCAATATGTGCGTCGGTTCCATCCCTAACTATGTTACTTTAAAGCTTAGGTAGTATATTGAACATGTTACGTAAGAATTATGCTCGAAGTTTGCCTGTCACATGTTTTCCCAGTTTTATATATTTAACATATCAAGAAATTAAACATTAAGTGAATCAATAAGAATGATTTATAAGATGCAAAATTGGAAGTTGATAAATATATGACAGAAACTTTTTGAAATATAAAAACTAAACATACATAACTTTGAAGGTTGGTCTCGTTTGATAACCCAATTGGTTTTTAGTTTTTAGTTTTTGAAAATTAAGCTTATTTTCTCTCAATTTTTCTATAATGGGTTTCATCTTTATTAAGGAGACATTTGAATTCTTATTCAAATTCCAAAAAAAAAAAAACTACTTTTTTTAGTTTTCAAAACTTGGCTTGGTTTTTTTAAAATACATGTAAAAAGTAAATAACAAAGCAAGGAAACTCATAGGTAAAAGTAGTATTTATAGGATCAATTTTCAAAAACTAAATGGATATCAAACGGGGCCTTAGATTTTGTTTGGTTTTAATTTTTTAGTTTTCTATTTTTAAAAATTATGTTTGATTCCTTACAATTTCTTTGATATATTTTTCAACTTTTTAAAATACACACATTTGAATCGTAAGTCAAATTCTAAAATACAAAAACAAGTTTTTAAAACTCATCTTAGAAATATATAACATTTTTAATAACAAAAAACCAAAAATAAAATGCTTATCGAATTTTTTAGAATATATTTTTAATTTTTTAATATTAAAAAATTGACATAACTTTAGAAATATATAACAAAACATATAATCACACAGATAAAAGTGGTGAAACTTAATTTTTAATAATAAAAAACCAAAAATAAAATGCTTATTGAATTTTTGAGAATATATTTTAAATTTTTTAATATTAAAACATTGACATTACTTTATTGATATAAAACATGTATTCTTGACCAAAAAGTTAGATGTTTGAATTTTTTGCCCCACATATTGAAATACTCAAAAAAAAATCAAAGTTTAAGAATCAAACGTGTAATTCATTTTTGAAAATATAAAAAATAAAAAACGTAAAATGAAATTTTTGAAAAAAAAAATGAAAATTAGTCAGAGTCTAACTATAGTTTTCACATCATCGTTGATGATGGGTGGTACTCTCAAACACGATCCGGCCATCTCGCCGTCTCACCTCCCACGTTTAAAAATGTTCATATTTCATTAATTCTATTTTTCTTCTTCTTCTTCTTCTTTTCCTGGTTCTCATCAAATTTCCACACATATCCATCATATTTTCTTTTAATTTTTTTATATTAATATTATCCCTCATTTCATTCTTAATTTTAATTAATATCGTGTTTATCTATTGTATTCCAATTTAGGAAATTTTTGGTGGGTGGAAATGAAGATGTAAAAGTTTGGAAATAGATACCTAACAATAACTTATTCTTATGTTTGATGTGTGAGAATTATACTTGTGAAATATTGATTGAATTATTTATTTATTCATTACCTATGTTTTTTTTTTATAAATTAACTAACGTTAAATTAAATTTATTAGAAATATTTTTATTTAATAGTTGGTTTTTTTCTAAATTTACGAAAAAAAAAAAATCGAGTTCAACATATGTGATGGTAGAGATTTGTATCTCTGGTCTTTTAGTCGAAATTATAATAGCTTAATCAATTGAACTATACTCAAATGGATAAAAAAAAAATCAATTTATCCTCTTATTAAACTTGACATGATGTATCAATTTACAACATAATCTTTCAAGTTCATCAATTTGAACGACCTAGGGCATGTTTAGGAGTGATTTTGGAATGGCCAAAATCACTTTTGACATGTCTAAAATCACTTCTCTTCCAAAATTAAGATGTTTGGCAATGGTGAGTAAGTGATTTTTGAAGTATCCAAAATCACTTGAAGTGATTCCCGATCAATCACTTGGGAGGTGATTCCCAAGTGATTTTTGTTAAGTGATTGTGATTTAAAATGACTATTATTTGAATTTTAAAAAAAGTATACGTTTGGTGACTAGTAAAAACCGTCATCGTATAATTCATAAATTTCTATTAAAAAGTGTGTTTTCTCAAAATTGTCACCATTGAGTTCATTCGTCATTGTTTACAAAATGAAAATTCTTCTCTCTCTAAAATTTTTCTAATGTGTATCTCTTATTTTATTATATTTTTAAATTTTTATTCATTTTTTTCACTTTTTTTTCTCTCTAATGGTTTTAACTCTCTTTACCTTTTTTTTTATTTCTAATTTTTTTTGTTCATCTCTATAATTTTTGCATCTTTTTAACTTTTTCTCTCTAATTGTTTACCTTTTGCTCTACCTTTTTGTTTTGGTACTTTTTTGTCCTTAACTCTTAACTTTTTTTGCTTAATAACCGTTTTTCTTCCTAAAATTGTTATCATTCTGCTCAATTTTTTTTGTTTATCTCTATATCTTTGAATTTCGCTCTCTTTATTAAAATTCTCTCTCTAAATTTTTTTTCCTTCCATCTAAAATTTTTATCACCTCCATGTCTCTAACATTTTTGTTTCTCTTTGAAAATTTTCTCTAGTTTTATATTTTTTTCTCTATTAATTTTTAGTTCTCTATGCATAACTTTTGAAAACCACCTTCTATTTTTTTTTAGTTCTCAAATGCAATATGTTCAACTTGAAAATTATAAAACTTGAGATAATATATATATATATATATATATATATATACACATTAATTTTTTCTTTCACTTCTTATTTTGTCTATTTTCTATTAATTTTATCATTTTTGCTATCAAACATTTTAAAACATAATGTGGACATTATATTATATAATCTTCTTCAATCTCAATCTACATAATTGGGAAGAAAAAAAAAAAGAGTCAAACTAAGTGTGACACGGTTTCATGATATCAAAGAACAAATTTTATGAATAATAAATCCAAGATGGACAAATATATATCAAGATATATATACATAAACATGACATGAGTAAATAGCAAACACAATTAGAGTCTTCAATTTGTCTTAACATGTCACAAAAGATGGCTCACGTGATGATTTCATCATCTCGTTTTAATCATATGAAAAAAAAATTATTTGCAACAAATAGTACATCTAGGAACCCCTATTTCCCTTAAAAAAAAAAAAAAAAACCTACATTACTGGCTCACTCAATATTTTCACGAACATGAATTCCCTTTCCGGGTATTTATACTTTTGAAAACCATTATCTTCTTAGGGTTGTTTCTAAATATACATCCAACTCATGAACTCTTATTAACTCACATACATTGAATCCGATATCATATTTGAAACTAGATGATGTAAGACCAACATATACATAAAGAATGGAACTGGACCGTTCAGGCCAAACCGAACGGAAACGAAAACGAAAGATGAGAAATTTCTTGGCAAAGGGGAAGGGTTGGGGATAGGGACAGATAGAGCAGGAAAAACCGCGTCATAGAGAAGCAAAAAACGAAGAGTGTTTGAAGGCTTTTTAAAGGGAAGCATGAGATTGCAACGGACTAGCTAGTTGAGTTTGCAAAAAAACCAAACCTACTGTTCTATGCTGAGTTTGCAAAAAAACCCTAATTGTTTTGTTTTTGTCTTCTAAAATCAATTCAACTACCAATATATCCTCATCATAATTACATATCTCTTCAATCCACACGTTTTTAAAAAAAACCCCATTGTGTTGTTCTCTTTCTTGGAAATTGGGTTTTTTTTTTTTTTTTTTTTGAGAAAAGGAAAACAGTGTTATTGTTATTAGTATAATAATTGGCCATATGGGTCTCTTTTCAAAGTAGTGTCGGGGGTGTTGGGTTACAAAGGGCTTTGCTTTTGAATGGCAATATAGGGTTATTATTTTGTTGGAGAAGAGAGGTTGGCTTTGGAATTGATCATAATGGATTTTCTTGCTTTTGATTTGAGGTGCTAGCTGCCATCTAATCTAAGGCAAAAGGAAACTAATTGTCCCTTCACTCTTTATTTAAAGAGAAGTAGCTAGCTCTAATATTATATGCACACTTTGAAGTAAAAAGGGCAAAACCCAAGTTAAAAAATTTGAGTAAAAGATCAAATTCATCTGTATTAAGTGTAGCTAGTGCCGGCCGATCGATCGATTTGGTTTCATATGCTTTTAAACTTTTTAAAGTTTAAGACTACTAGTTGTTTTTTTGGGTTAAAGAGTTGGTTTATTATTGTTTACACCATTCGTTTTCCTTGATTTTGTTATAGTTATTTTAAAAAAAAAATTAACTTTTGAGTTTTAGCGTTAATGTATATTTATTTATTTTAAGCAAATCTTCTATTAGAGAAAATATTAAATCATGTCAATGTGAATGTGTTGAAGTGCGATGAAACATTAGAATAAGATGTATTATCCAAAAGGGAATATATCCATTAAAAGTTCACCAACATTATTCGGCCCATGTGAAAATAATTTGTCTATTTGACCATAAATTATATTTTTTACTCAATTATTATTAAAAAAATATATAGAGAGAGAGAGATTAAAGGAGTGAGAAAGAGAGGTCAATGTCAACATTTTTAGACTATAATAGTCTGAGTTGAATTTTAAAATGACATATTATGTAAAGATTTAACTTTTGATCAATGCATGTATTTGGGTCATGTTCATCAATTTCATTTATTATTTGCATGGAATGTTATTTTTTTAGGTTAGTACGGCTACAGATTTCTTGTTGAAGAAAAAAAATAATACAAGATATCCTTATAATTAATTTAGGGTCGTAATAAGTTTTTTTTCCTTCTTTTTATTTTTTTAAAGCTCGGATCGTAATAAGGTTTTCATTAAAAGAAAAAAGGCTAGATAATTTTATAATAATTTTTTTCTTGAAATTTGAATGCACGCTAAGAAGAATGTCAAAGTGAGCTTAGCTCAGCGATAATTGACATGTGTATTTTTTTTCTTAAGATTGGAGGTTCAAACCTCATACCTCCACATTTGTTGTACTAAAAAAATTGCTAAAAAAATGTTATGTGTTATTGATCATGAATTGATTTCATCTATTTCGCATGTATTAAAAATTGGTCTTTTTTTTTTTTTTTGAAATATCTTATATCTTAATTTGATTTATAGCTTCCACACTTATTTCATTTCAATCGTTATATTTTTAAATTTTTGTTTCAATCTCTATACTTGTTTTTTTTTTGTTTGGTTTAAATAAGATTATTAAATTTTCAAACACATCTCATTTTTGTCCCAATTTGGGTCCATTCTAATTTTTAAATCAAATATATGTTTGGACTTTATGAGCCCTGATACCATGTTAAATTTAATTATATCAACATTTTAACACTCCCCCTTACTTGTGGGCTTGAAAATTTGTATAAGATGACATTACAAGAGTTCGAACTTAGGACCTCATGCTCTTATACCATGTTAGATAAACATGAAACATGAGGTTTCATCTCAAAACCAATAAGCAATGAAAATAGAAATTCATGTATCTTATAAATTTGAGGTGTCTATTCATTTTTTCAAGGTGTGATCCTCAATAATTTCTTTCGTTATAATTTAAGTAAGGTAGAAATGAAAGAATAAAACTCAAACAAAATTTTGAAATTAAAACAAAATATTTAAAGATATAAGAATTAAGTGAAAGTGAGATATTGATTGACATTATACTTAAAAGGAAAAAACCAAAAATATATTATTATCGCATTTTTTTTATTAAAAAACATCATTTCAATCACTTCAAAAAAATCAAGTGGGCCTTGATTTAGAAACTTGAAAAATATATCATTCAACGTGACATCCTAACCATGGCGTTTAAATTTGATTACCGGGTCAAATTCAGTCGAATCACTTTTTTTTTTTTTTTTTTGAGAAAATAAATGATAGTTATGCATTACACAGAAAAAAAACTATAATATCATTGATTAGATGGATAATGATTTAATTATTTGTTGCCTTCGTAACATGTCAATTTATTGATTAAAAAAATGACAATTTAGTACATATATCGATTATTTTTTTTGATATTGTTGATAATATGGTTTTTTATGAATTTAAAAATTTTACTAATATTATTTACAAATTTAAACATTTTGAAATTATTTGGGGCGCTGAATGAGTTATAATAGTATGTGAGTTTTAATAGTCTGTGAAGTTATATAATATTGTTTAGAATGCAGAATTATTTAGTCTGAATTACAATAGTCTATGTTTGAAGTGCAGAATATTCCACAGACTATTATAACTTATGCTATTATAATCCACGATCCAAACAGCCCATTTAAATTTTCCGTTAGGCAATTATAAAGAAAATAATTAATTATGTTATGAACTTATTAAAATTATATGCTTGAGTTATTTGTTTATTAATTTTATGAAACAGTCTCAAAAATAAATATTCTATATGAATTTAAAATAAGGGAAGTTAAATTCAATAAAAACAACATTGGCAACTTTTTGATCCATTAAACAACATTATTGTTTTCCTTCAAAATAAATAAATGGAATAACATTCATGTTTCTCAGTTTATATTATTTATTTTTAATTTTGGAATATAAATGTCTCTAGATTGATAGTGATATTTGCTAGTCTTTTCTTAATATTTTTGAAAACATTTCCAAAACAAAAATCTTTGTTTCGTGTTCTCTATTTTTTTTCTTCAAAATATTAATAAAACTGTTAGTTTTTATCCTTCCTTTTTCCTTCTAAGTTTTTTTCCTTCTAAGTTTTTTTCCCTCCCTTTTAGTTCAACAATATGTACGGATGAAGATTTGAATCTCTAATCTTTTGGTCGAACTACACTAGTTGAACATGTACGAGTGAAGATTTAAATATCTAATCTTTTGGTCGAACTACACTAGTTGAGCTATAATAAAATTGATATTTTTCCTTCTAAGTTGCATGATTGCATCTACGATACTTAATTACATTATCTTGACATAAATTTTCTAATAAGTGAATCATCAAAAGCATTTGTGTGTCGTTTTTGCTCCTTCTTTTAATTATAGGAATAAAAGAAACATATTGAACACGCTAATAAGACACACAAAAAATAATAAATAAGACAAAGAATACAGCTGGAAGAAAAAGCGAAAAATGAGAAAGTTATCAAATGGGTATTTAATTAACAATATCAATGATTCTCAAAGATCATTGCTCTTCAAAAAATTTCCTAAACTATTGAAAATTTTCAGGTGGGTATGATTTTGTCAGGTGTTCCTTTAGAGAAAATCATCAATTAGGTAGGCTACATATATGAAAGCACATGTTCTCTCTCTCTCTCTCTTTCCCTATCATTTTAGTATATGCTTTGGCTGTTAATAATCTCTCAAAATGTTGATTAATGAACCATACAAATCTTTGTAATCTCAAAAATATAAATTAAAACTATAGAAAAAAGAAAAATAATCAAACTTATGGATGAGTGAGATCCAACAACAATTGCCAGTGAAGCATCCCAACCAAATAGAAAATAAATCATCATTTGGTTGAAAAATGGACACCAAAGACTTTTTCAATATGGTTTAAAGGAAAAAAAAAAGGAAAATTGTAATAAATGTTGGGGTTTGTGTGGGATTTGGCAGAAAGTGCAAAATCCCTAAGTCAAAGGATTGAGAGCAAGTCAAGTGGGTGTTGAAGGGATACAAACAAGAAGGCATGTGAAAGTGGGGAACTTTGGTTTTTTAAATTAATTATTATCAAACCAAGCATGGCATTACAATTAATAAGGGAAGACCATGCCCAAGTGTTTCAATTCATTAATATTCTTAATCAATATTGTGCTAAACATGTACTAGCTCATTTTTTTTCTTCTTCATTATTACCTTAATTTTATTACATAGTCGTTGTTGTTTTGCTGTCACTCTCTTTCTCTCTCTCATTTTATATGGTCAAAATAATTATTAATATCATATATTTAATTATTTTAAAAAACATCATATCATAAATTCTAGATAAAGATTTAAACCTACGACGACCCTTTAAGTGAGGTACAAATGTTTTAACTTTTAGAGACTATTTAGGTTGGCAATATTATATGTTTACTCTTGTTATAGAATTTTATTACTTTTGATTATGAGAAATTGAGATTTTCCTTAGTCTATGTTATTGTTTGATATAATTAATTATTTTTATTTTGAAATCAATTATTTTTCAATATTTGAAAGCATGGTAGATGTATGGACAGTATTTTTTTTTAAAAAAAAAGAAAATAGAAAATGATTTTGGCAATTGGCATTGCTATTCTTTTATTTTATTTTCGACACACTAGATTTTATTAAAAGTAAAAAGAAAAGAAAAATCTTGAACATTAAGGTGGCTGTCCAAGTCTTTATGTCTTTTTATTTATTGGTGAAAATGAAAAGAGGGAGAAATGAGTCAGGTCCCATAAAATGTCACAATAATAACAGTATGTGGATGGAAACATTTTTTTTACGACAAAAAGAAAAATCAATTGATTTTGAGATTTAAATTACTCTTTACTCCTGAAACTTTTATATTTATTTTATTTTACTTCTTATACTTTTAATTATTCTATTTAATTACATCTAAAATTTAGTATTGATAAAAATTTTCTTATCTTTACCATTGAGCCTCGATACCACTTTTAATAAAAAATATTAAGTTATTCATCAAACTTGATACATGTCTACATGATACAGAAATGACCACAATATTTTTTTGCGAGGCCCCACCCTAGACAAAAAAAATTCCCATTTTGAATAATGGTATGTTCAGTAGGGACCAGGGGAAATTTTTCCCTACATTTACCTTTTCAAATATTGAGATTTGAGAGTAAATTTTCCAACCTCATATCTCATCTAAAATGTTTTTAGTTAGTTGTGATATAACTATAAAATAGATTTTATTAAATTAATTTAAAAAATTAAACATTATTCATGTTAATTTGAACTAATAAACTTTTTCAGGTAGAGGTAACTCAATTTCCGTAATAAAATATTTTTCATTTTCAAACTCACATCCCAAAATCAAGAAATAGGACAATAATAGATATTAAAAATCTCCACGACATCAAGCATCTTGAATTCCCTATTTCATCTCGATGTGATTTATGACCCAATGCCACATTACATTTTAGTCAAATATCAAACACAACAATAAGTAACAAGTAAAGGATATTGTAACAGTACTCAGTATTTTTATATATAGGTTAATAAATTAAGTTTATTGATCATTTAAATATTCTTTTAATCGGACATAAATTTTTTTATTAATTGCAGTAGTAAATTGCACTTTCTTCCCTCTTGATTAAATTCCTTAGTCAGCAAGATTGTTCTGCTCACAGTGAGACGCTTGCACCATTGATACCAATCATTTGATGGGGTTTGTTTGGCCAACTTATGATTAAGTTAACCTGCAGTTTTAGGTCTCACGAATTTTATGAAGTCGTAAATTATGTTGCATGTGTATGCATGTCTAACTCCATTAACAAAGCTACTTATGGAGTGTTTTTTACCCGTTCTTACATGTTCTTTTAGGTAGCAACAACAAGGACGACGTACGTACCAGACAAGTGATGAAAATGGTCTGTGGGTCGTTGTGCCATGCGTTTTGCTTCTGCATCAGCATGAGTTTCCTTTTGAGTTAAAATTATTTATCAAACGTCATAAAAAGTTATTTTGCTCCATAACTATTTGAAATGCATGCAGTAAGATCTACCCTCGACATTGCCCATAAGAGAGAGAGGACATTGCCCCTTTAATTTTGTCTCTCAAATTTCTAGCTTACTTGTTTGGGAAGATAAAAATGAAACAAAGTTAATTATTCATCAAAGAGAAGAATATATATATAAGAAGAAAAAAAAACAATAATAATGAGCGTGGGGAGTTTTGGCTTGGAATGAGAGAGGAAATCGAGGGAAGATTGAGCGAAGATATGCAACAAAAATGGTCCCATTCCATTCCAATACTCTCTCTCTTTCTCTCTCTTCCCTTTTTTTCCCTCTTATTTATTTATTGTATTTCATCATTCAACATATAAATACTTCACCTTCCTCCCTAATCTCATCCCCAATTCCCCTCTCTCTCCTCTCTTTTTCTCTCTCTAAAATTCCACATAGAAGACCATTTTGGAAATTTTCAGTTTGCCCCCTGGAAGCCAATTCTGCCATTGTTATATCTCTTCACAACCAGTTAGTCTCTCTCTCTCTCCTATGTAATATTTTCAACTTTCTCTCTCTAAAATATCATATGGGTTTTATCATAATTATCAAGTTTTCCTTTGAATCGGTAGAGATTCGAACTTTCGACCTTTGTCTTCTTGATTGAAGATAGATACTTTAACGATTGAGCTATGTTCAAGTTGGCTTCAGTTGTCAACTTAATTCACAGTTCTATGACATAAAGTTTCAATTTTTCCATTTTAGATTATGTGTGTTACATTAATGTTTTTGCTTACTCTTTTTTTTTTTAATGGGTTGTTCTTGTTATTGTATGCAATGTTTTTGAATTTTGGTTTGTTTTGTGACTGTTCTCCCACTATGGGCTGTTTGTTTCCTGAGAAAATGAAAGGGAAAAGAAAAAAGTAGTGACCAAAACACACCACACTTTCATTTCTCCCACTAAATTTACAAACTTTTTTTTGGGGGTCAGAAAGAAAATAAATTATTGAGATGAACAGTAAAATTGAAAATGAAAGAGAGAGAGAGAGAGAGAGGGAAAAAAAAAAGAGAGTGGGGAAAATCTGAACCTGTGATTGGGGATGCTGTTACCAAACATATGATTCTAATAATTGAGACAGAATGATGCTGCATAATTTTAAAGCAACATTTTTCCATAAACTTTGTCCTTAAAATTCATAAAATAATCTCTAACCAACCAATCAAATTGCGCAATTATGGGATCCTCTTTGGGATAAGCACCAAATAATAATAAATAAATAAATAACAAAAAAAAACAACTTTTTTTTATCTTCTCCTATTTATTACTTATTTTTAGAAAAAAAAATAAAATTAAAATATGGGGTTTGGGATTTTCTAACTTTCTATGGAGAATAATACTTTTAGCTCTTTTCCCTTGTCTTTATCTCTATATAGACCATTCACATATTAAATTATTAAGATCTTGAAAATTCTAATTTTTGACCCTCTCTAGATAGACCTACAAATTTTCACTATCTTTTGTAATAGCCACCACAATATTTATAAAGAATTGGAGTATTACCCCTGAAGTTTCATTTAATTAATATTTCTTCTTACATGGTTTCAATTATGAGGCCCTATCGGGAGTTGGGTCATTTGCCTACACAAGGCAGATGCAAAATTAAATTATAAAGGAATAATAGAATAGTGGGTTGAATGAAATGTTCTAGTTGTTGCATTTGCACCAAAATCGATTATCTTATCTTTTTTACAAGTAACCAAACACGACGCTATGATTATTCTTCCAAACATTTGATTGTTGTCTGTCTTCTATGAGGCATATTTCACTTTTTATCTATGATGGGGTTCAATTAAAATGGGGTTTTGTTGGATTAATCAAAGAAAAAAAGTTGAATTTATTGCAAATGAAATGGGAAATTTTCATTGGAAATTGGGGATTTAGGGATTTGGTTCTGTTGGATGAGAGGTGGGTACGGATCATCGTGAGTGCCACTAGAATTTGGAAGCTTCGGAAAAAAGGTTAAGTGTCAAAAACAGAGAGAAGAAAAGAGAAGAAAAGACCCATTTCATCTGATCTCACTGCTCCATAGTGAATATTTTAATCTCTCTCGTTCTCGCTTTTTCCCTATTTCTGGTGCTGTCTTTAGAGAAAATGGACGCGGTACACTCAGCTTGGGTTCTTCCATATCTTCTCTGTATGAATCCAGAACCGTGTGAAGTTCATACAGGAGGATGAGAGGGCTGAGGATATGGTGATGTTTTTTTTCATCTTCTTCTTCTTCTTCTTCTTCTTCTTCTTCTTCTTTACTCTCTCTCTCTCTGTGTTGCTTTGTTTTGTTTGGATCTGTTGTCCCGTGAGTTTCTTCTTATAAATCTGATTCGTATTCTCAATTTCTGATCGAAAAGAGACCGATCCTTTTGGAGCACTTGCGACATTTTTAGCAAGGAATAGCTAGTTTTCATTATTGTCTCTGTGAGATTTCTCTGTTTGGTAGAAGAGGGAAAGGTGGATCGGTTTTGAGAAAACCTGGTACTAATTTGAGCTATGTATCATAGAAATGGGAAAGGGGAGAGACCCTTTTTCGATTGAGGTTTATATACTATAAGGATGCAAGTAAATACATGAACCAATAAAGAGAAAACCCAGAATCCAATGTTCTTATAATCTCTGCCAACAAGAGCCCCAAAACAAACCCAGAAACCAGAAACGAGAGTCTATAGCTTGCCTAGCCCATTGCATCTAAATTTATGTGGAATTGAACAAAACATTTAGCTGGTGTAGCCTGCTGCACCAACCCCGATGAATTTATATCAGAGCTGATAAAAGAATGGCAGCTGAGAGAGACATATAGAAAGGCGAATTGATTGAAGGGCGTTGTGGAGTTAAAAGGGAAAGGCCAAGTCCCGAGTGTTTGGTTTAGGTAAATTAGGTACCAGCTTTTCAAATAATGGGTTCTTCTTATTCATTAAGAGGATGATTTTGCCATAAACGAGTGTTTTATGTTTGTTTTCTCGCTGTGCCTAGATGGTTTAGGGCGATTAGTAGATGTGATTTGTGGCTGTAGCAGAGGGGGCTTTCTCAGACTGCCTGTCTGCTTCCTTTTCACCGTTTCCTCTTTATATTGCTGTAATTTGTCCATTAAATGCTTCTTTTCGAAGCACTCAAAAAGGCTATTATATATTGATGCTGAGCTGAACCGAACTGTTTTTCTTTTTTCCTTTTGATAATTTAATCGATTAAATCTCTCTTTATTCTCATCTGGGTTTGGCTGAAATGTGGACGAGTTAGGTTTTTTCCATTGAATTTGCTCAACCAAATCAGCATCATTTCTGAGAAACCTCACGATCCTTATTCTCAACCCGTCATTTGGGCTGTCGTGTACTTGCTGTACATATAGTTCAAATGGGTTTCTTTAACTTGATGTAATTTGATTTAATTTCCCTTCATTATAATGAATTTATATCTGTACCCATTTTTATTGGTTGCTCACATAGATTGGTGCGCTTTGCAGATAAGTAGGCGAACACAGAGTGGCTGCAGAAGCGCAACAACAGCCACAGGCTCCTGTTTATCGAACCGCGCCGCTCTTGTTTGTCGCTCGTGCGCTTACAATTTCAAACACAGATCTCGAGGCCCTTTTCCTCTTGGCTACAACAGCTGACATCTGTTTTGCTTTCACACCATTTTTTTTTTTTGCCTTTCCCCGCCATTTTCTCTTATTTATGTAGAGCCGATCTTGCTCCTTCTCCATTGGGTTTGAACTCGATACAAAGCACTTGGATGAGTTTTTTTTTGGGCTTGTTTTATACTTTGCTCAAAGGCGTGGGGTTTGACTCTTGAGAAGTTGCATTAGCCACAATCTTAGCCGGGTCGGTGACACAAGTGTTGAATTTTGCTGTTGCTTTGCGGTGATCTCGAGGTATAGCCTTCGAACCTTGCTGCCTTGGTCTGTGTTTCCTGTATTTGATTATTCCCATCACTTCCTTTTCTTTTGGGTCCATTTTTCTTTCTTTAATCCTAAGTCGTGTGGTGAGTAATTGCATTAAAAATTTTAGAACATGCAAAAACCAGCGTCATTGGTACATTCCTGAGGTTGGTAGTTGAGTTGGTCTTTTGTACTTAGAATTATTTGGATATTATATTTCTGCCGACTCATTACCTGTGGACCATGTTCATTGTTTAGTATATTATTGCTGAGTGAAACTCGGGCCGTGATAATTGGATTACGTGCATATTAAAGAAGTTGCTGAGTTCTTTCCTTTGCTCTCCTTGTAGAATTGTTAAGTGTTTGGCCTTTGATGTGGAATATTGCTCCTGGATCAAGACATGCTGAGCTCTGATGGAGACACGGATGTTTTCTTCGACTCGGAAGATTACTTGCCATTAGAGGAGTCCTTGGCAGCAGAACAAGTGGATTCCAGCAAGCTGGGATATGAAATATGGATGAGTGAGCCTCAGAGCATTAAGAAGAGAAGAGAGCGTTTTCTTCAAGAAGTTGGATTGGTTGAATTTGCATCTCCCAGGACGTGTGAACAGGATTCAGAGATTGAATCTAGTGATTCATCAGGGAGGATGGAATTGGAGAGACTTACAGAGTGCAGTGGAGCTGTCTCAAGCTCTGACTATGCACCTAGCTGTAATGTGGAGGACAATGATTTAGAAGTATGTCACAATGAGATGCCAAGTGCTGAATTCGGCGACGAGGCAACTAGTCGACCAGTTTCTGTTTCCAACTCCAGCTCTCAACGGTGCCAAGGCAAAGCTAACATTGAAGGTTGCCGGGATATGGATGTGGGGAAAAAGAAAATAAAGACTTGGTGGAAATCCTTTAAGAACAAGGCGGTGAGACTAAGAAGTACAGAGTTTTCTGAGGAATCGAAATCGAAACCAGCAGAATCCAAAAGTTGCAGAATGAAGGTGTACCAAAACAAAAAGAGGTGCTCAGAATTTAGTGCATTGTATATGAGACAGCAAATTTGTGCACACAAGGGCTTGATTTGGACGATGAAGTTTAGTCCAGATGGGAAGTATTTGGCAAGCGGAGGAGAAGACGGAGTTGTACGCATTTGGCGTGTAACGTCTGCAAATGCCTCCAGTGAGTTTTTAGCAAATGACGGCAATTATAACAACAAACCAAGAGAAGGGAAGTCTAGTTTCAGCAGCAAACCGTTGAGATTTGCCACTGTGGTCATTCCTGAAAAAGTTTTTCAGATTGATGAGTCGCCAGTGCAAGAGTTCCATGGACATTCAAGTGATGTCTTGGACATAGCTTGGTCCAATTCAAACGTAAGTAATCTGTGACAACTGTTTGTTTTTTAAAACTGTCTAAGAAACAAAGCTAACTTGAACATCTTCCTGCAGTGTCTTCTTTCATCCTCAAAGGATAAAACCGTGCGCTTGTGGAAAGTCGATTCTGATCAATGTGTCAGTGTTTTCCACCACCAAAACTATGGTAAGTTCTTAAATCCTGCATCCATTTAATTTCTTACTGGCTCCATTCTCTTCTAAATTGTTATTACTTTCTTTATTGGGACCAGTGACTTGTACCCAATTCAATCCAATGGATGAAAACTACTTCATCAGTGGCTCAATTGATGGCAAAATCCGAGTTTGGAGCGTGTCGAAGCAGCGGGTAGTTGATTGGGCTGATGTCCGCGATGTAATTACCGCTTTATCTCATCGACCAGATGGGAAGGTGCGAATTGTGAACTCTCACAAATTGAATGTATATGTCGTGGACTGTTAATACAGTTCCTCACATATGACCATACGCAGTGCTCTGATCATACTTTATTCTTCTATGTAAGCAGGGGTTTGCTATTGGTTCTATTACCGGCACTTGTCGTTTCTATGAAACATCAGGTACAAACCGTGGTGCATCCCTCGTATTTGACATTGTATGCAGATGTTGCCCTTCAACTCCTTTACTGATTTAGATTTTTATGATTTTGTAGGTGATTATCTTCATCTGGATGCACAGATCAATGTTCAAGGTAGAAAAAAAGCCTCGGGCAAAAGGATCACTGGCATTCAGGTTTTACTCAGAACTTTGATAGTTCCTCTGCTAAAGAAAACTATTATCTTAAATACCATTGCCTCAACTTGTATGCCACTCTTTGCAGTTTTGCCGGGAAAACTCTCAAAGAGTGATGATAACTTCGGAAGACTCTAAAGTACGCATATTCGAAGGAACCGAAATCGTCAACAAATACAAAGGTATGGATCCGGTCTGATTGCTCTCTCATCAGAATTCATTTTACTGGATAATCTACCAGGAACAATCTCTGGCCCTCACTACAAGAAGTAAATATTTCTAATAGGAAGCACTATAATGCTTCAAAATCCATTTTGCAAAAATGAAAAAATGATTTCAAATGATTTTTAACATTACAACTATTGGTTTATAGTTGAATGGTTAATTACTCAAAAATCTTTACAATTACCAAATGAGCTTCAACTCTGCAAGCTGTTCTAGTTCAAGCAAGAGGGAGGGAGGGCGGGAAAAGGGGGTGGGGTGGGGGGTCTGCATTGACTTTCTATTCTTGTGTTTATTCATTTGAATTATTCATAAATAGTGATTGATGGCCAATAAAACCCATATTTAAATATAAAACAGAGATGTCCATTGCACCTGCACTTGACATATAAAGATCTATTGATGAGAAGTTGTGTTTCTCTCTCTTGATAGCTGTACATTGAGCTATCATATTATTAGAGCTTTGAAATGAAGGCCAGGGATTTTAGCTGACTTGTAGTTCAATGAATCTTTAAGGTTTAGATGCTTACCTTCTGGTTTTGAAATGTAGGTCTACCGAAGTCGGGGAGTCAGATGTCTGCTTCCTTTACGAAAAATGGGAAACATATAGTATCTGTCGGAGAGGACTCTCGTGTATATATGTGGAACTACGATAGTCTTTGCCTCCCATCGATGAAAGAAACAAAATCTCAGCAGTCTTGTGAGCATTTCTTTTCTGATGGTGTGTCTGTTGCTATACCATGGCCTGGCATTGGAACCGAACCGAAGTGCTTCAGCAACAACCAACTGCAATTTTCACAGAGACAGGATTACCAAGGGGCTGCTTCATGGACAAGAGATTCGGAGCGTTTTTCCCTCAGTAATTGGTTCTCTGCTGATAGTCTGTGCCGGGGATCTGCAACATGGCCAGAAGAGAGACTACCTCTCTGGGATTTACCGGTTGCAGATGATGAACATGGCAACGTGCAACACCAAGATTATAATCAAAAGAAACTAAATGGTCAGAGCAACGCCCACGACCATGTACCTCCACCCGAAACATGGGGCCTTGTGATCCTCGTGGCTGGATTAGATGGAACTATAAAGACATTCCACAACTATGGATTGCCCATCAGGCTTTAGGAATTCAATTGAAGCTCTGCTTGAATTAGCTCACTTCCCTGAGCCTCCAAAAGCAAAAAAAAAGGCTTCAGAAAATGAGAAAACATGACATTTCATGTGGTTGATTCTTTCTCCTGTTTGTATCTTCCAACCAGTTCTATAGAGGAAAAGCCTTTCTATTTGTTTATTTGTTCTAAAAAATGTATGTTTTAGAGGTCTGAAATGTTGTAAATCTAAAGAGGTAGCCCCCATTTTTTTTTCTTGTTTAGATTTTGTGAATATTACTGCCAATGTAAATGGAGTACACTTAGCAGATTTTGGCATCAACAGTGTTAATTTTATTGTTTTCAAACTCTAACCAGCCTATGCTGCTGCTATGTACTAACAAAATAAAATAATTTCTTACCACTTGATAAGTTCAAAAATTGTAATCTCAAGCACTTGTTAGCCAATTTCTAGCTTTGTTCATAATGAGTATGAATATGCACTTCATAGACTTGAAATGTTGTAAGAGTTACATATTTAAAAAAGTGTCGTGAATAAGATACTATCTACTAATTACCATTTCAAATGTTGATGGTTTGATTCTTCACCCCTGCAATTGTTGAATTCAAAAAATAATAAGAATAATAAATAAATAAATAAATAATGTTTTTCTTAAATTATAAGTTTACTTCAATTTGATCTTTGAAATGTTAGATGCTGTTAAGCTCATAAATTTTTACAAGAATATTCTTGATTCAAACAAAGTTTGAAAAAAAATATATGATGGAGATACCTTGTTTGACCGACGTGCCTAAAAGAGATCTATACATTTCATGGTGACTAAAAGAGAATTTTTAAACTTTTCCACTGTACACAGATTCTTCAAAATGCGAAGTTCTTAAAAACCCTTCACTACTTTTTCAATTTATCATGATATGAGATTCATGTCATTACATATTTATTTATGCCTTTTAAATATTATTTTAGTGTCTGTACTTTTAGTTTTGGTTTATTTTGATCTTTGTACCTTTTGCTTTGGTTCATTTTGGTCCATATACTTTCAAAATGTTCATTTTGGTCTCTGTACTTTTAAAAATTAATCAATTTGGTCACTGTTTGCAAAATTTAGCGTACAATGAAACTCTTTAATACAAATTTACGATTAAATTTCAATAAATTTAGTGAGTGAAGTGTCATGCTAAAATTATAATCAAAAACAATAAAAATAAAGGGATCAAATTAGTCCATTTGAAAAGTATGGGGACCAAAATGAACCAAAGCCAAATGTATAGGGACTAAAATGGACATTTTGAAAGTCAAAGTAAAAGTACAATGAGTAAAATAGTATTTAAATCTTATTTATTTTTATTTGAATATGTGAATAAATATATCGTATTATGTTATACTATCATTTTTTTTTTGTTGAGATTACAATACCTTAAGTTGTTGAGAAAGGAAAATGTATATAGGACTTTTTTTTCTTTCTAATTGAGAATGAGATGGTTTAGATCTAATCTCAAGGTTCTATTTATGGAGACTATGAGAGCTAATTTGAATTCTATTCAAATTAAAGATATTTTTTATATAATTATCTTTAAATGAAAACTTAAACAAATTATTTCATTCTAAAATACTACTTTATTTAATAGAGAATTCTTATGGTCAATTCAAAATTTTCAAATAGCCAAAAAACTTAATTACTACTTTAATTAATAGAAGATTCATGTAGCTGTCACGTCACGTGATTAGTCAAGATGGATGTAAGGTAGTCCAGACATTCCCAACATTAAATCAAAAAATCATAAATTCCACCAATATAGTCTGTATATTTAGTTATTGTGAAAAATATTTGAGCTTTCCTTTTAAATTAAAGCTAAGGCGATTCTAATCTATAAATAACTTAGAACAATTTATTATTCAGTCATGTTTTTTAATTAAAAAAATGTAGTTAAATTATAAACAATATACATGTACCCTGGGTACTTTATTTAATCCTTAATATGTTTAGCTTTAGTTCTTATCATTAATAACAGTTGACCAATTGGTTAACATGATAATGTGATATGGTAGTTAGTAGGACAAATTTTAAATTTTGATGAAAAAATAAGAAATGATAATTATATTTTAGCCTTCATTTTAGAACACCGAACTCAAATCTAATTGTATTTGTTTTCATAACTAAGTGGATAAGACATCTATTCACTTTTCTTATTTTGTTAATATATATATATATATATATTATTGACATTACAATTATGAGTGAAATTAAACTTTTGTTCTACATTTATTAATATAAATTCACAAATTTACAAATCAATATTGTACTTGTAGGTGAAATTAAATCTTTAATCCATAGGCACACATTTTTTTAGTACAAATAAAACAAATATGAGAGTGTGAATCTGAATATTTGAGCCCAGGAGTAGCCGAACTGCTGAGCTACACTCATATGGCAACTTAAAACTTTTTTTTTAGTATTTTAATAATTTGCTATACATATATTTTGAGTTCACCAATGTGTGGAGTGTGAGATTCGAATCTTTAACTTTTTAGTCAAAAGTATATGTCTTAATTACTCCAAATATAACTGAGTGGATAAGACAATAATTACAATCTCAAAAGTCGATAGTTCAATCTAAGTTCCTAAAGACCGGCCTCAGGGGAAAAATGAACACCTTTAGCTTGATGTTTTTGTCTATGTTGAATTTAATATATATATATATATATATATATAGGGACGGAATTAATTTAAGGTTAAATTATCAAAAATACCCCTGAACTATGGGGTTGGTTTCAATTATACTCCTAAACTTTGAAAATTTTCATTTTAACCCTTGAACTTTGAAGTTTGTTTCAAAACAACCTTTGAAGATTTTTTTCGTTAAATTTATGGACAAAGAATAACGTATTTGCATATGTTTTGATTTTTTTTTCAACGTATATGTTTAAATATGTTCACATAAGTAACAATACAAACGTAAAAACATCATTTTTCGACCATGAATTTAATAAAAAAAGGCTTCAAAAGTATTTTTAAAACAAATATCAAAATTTAATGATTAAAATAAAATTTTTCAAAGTTTGAGGGTATAATTCAACACAACCCCAACCTTAATTCAAGTTATACTTTACCCTTCCCAATGAACACCTCAAACTGTCAAACATCCATTGATTCTCCAAGAACGTTTAAAAAAAAAGGTGAAACGTGGCCACATAGCGAGCGCACGAGTATCTTCAACGTATATAAAATCGCGAGAGATATTTCCTTCAAGAAAATGATGTTATCCATTTCCCTGTGATAATCACTACAAACCAACAAAACACACACAAAAGCTCCAACTCCCCTCTCGATTTCATACTTGTCCGTACTAACCAGCTGGGAGTGTGAGATAGAACCCTAAACCCCTCTCAATTCGGCAGACGAGAAATACGGCCTTCTGGGGGTGACAATCATTCTCTTCCTTGTTCGTTTCTTTAATGGCAATTCCCACGTCCCTCATTCCCTGTTTGTCTTTCGACACCATGTCTAGTTCTGCCTCTTATTCTTCCTCGTCGTTTTCCTTGCAATCTCTCAGTCCCTTCAAGCCCCATTGCCATGGTTTAAAGATGGAGACTCCCACCTCTAATGGGTCGCTCGTTGTTAACTGTTCCGCTCGCGAAATGGGTTCCAGCTCCGACCCTTTGAACGGGAGGTATGGATATGGCCGTCGCCGCCCCTGTTTTTCTTTTATCTCGTTTTTTTTAAAAAAAATTGTGGTAATGAATTTGTCGTTGTTAATTGCTTCGAAATTATGGATTGAAATCATGAATAAGTGAATATAATTTGTATGTGGGAAATGGTTCGATCTCTTATGTTGATTTGTTTTCGTTTTTGATGAACTTTTGGGGTGTGGTAGTTTTTGCATTGATAGTTTTGTTGTCGTGAAGTAGAATTATTAGCGATTTTTTTTTTCTGTTGTAATAGCTTGAGTGAGTGAGGATGAGATGTTTCCCATTGTTTTGGAGATTGGATTTGTCTTTTGTCGTTATTTTCTGTACTGTTGGAATTACCTATAGGATGGTGGAGAGACGATTACTTCAAGGATGTAAAGATATTCTCTTTGTTCTTCTCAACCGAGTAATCTACTTCAGTGTTCGATTGGATATTCGTATTTCTCGTCTTCTATCTTTAGAAAAATAAATACTGTATTGAATGAGATTGCTTGTCACCAGAATTGCTGTGTACCTGAACATGAATCTTTTTTTTTTAGTTCTGTACTTCAAATTGTAAACAACACTGCAAACATAACAACATGTTTGTTGTGAAAGAAATGATAAGGATCTCATCGATGGTTTAAAATTGACGAAATGCTGTTTTGTTTAAAGAAGTAAATGATAGCTCCAATTTCAATTTGTCTACCTTACCATATCGGGTCTACCCTGTCATTGAGTTGGTTCAGTTAGCAAAGCATTGAAAGCTGATTCATTGTTCTTAAGCTACCGTTGGATTGTGGAACTATTTGTACTTATTGATGACCTATGCTTCTCATTGTTTTTCTTGTTGGCTGTGGCCTTCTTTGAATGAATTCTCTGTTTCTGATGACCTATGCTTCTCATGCTGTTGTTTAAAGTGATTTGCTGTTTTTTCTTTTTCCTTTTCCCCTCATAATCTTTTGCTTTAGCATGAAGAATCAGTTATCATCTATGGCTCCTAGTGGGATGACACTAAATGACGCTTCCATGTCCATGCCATTGTATAAATGGCGAAGAGTATTGCTTAAAGTAAGCGGCGAAGCACTTGCAGGTGATCGATTGCAGAATATTGATCCAAAGGTTGGTTTTTGAAGGATGATGGTGTGTTACATGTATAATGTGTGCTTCTTTTTATGATTTTTGACACCTTGCATTTCTTTCGACCTACTTTTTGACTGCAGGTTACCATGTCAATTGCGAGGGAGGTTGCAGCTGTAACCCGTCTAGGCATCGAGGTAGCCCGACCTTTATATGCTTACAAGATCTTTTTTCTTTATGTTTATGTTCAATTGAATCTCAATGCTTTAACAGCAATAATCTGTTTAGTGTTGTGGAGAAATACAAATCCATTGATAGAACATGACTTGTTCTGGACCAACTTTTTTCCTCGACTCTTAAATGATTGAGTAAACAGCTTTGGAAATTCTGATTCTTGACTTACGCACACCTTAAGTTTGTAGAGTAGGCCAATGAATATCAATGAATCTATTATCTTGTTTTAGAGTAATGGAGTTCTGAAGCCAATTCTTTTTCCTTGTTCTGACTGCGCTATCGTTATGGATGATGATGTTTTGTTTCAGGTTGCTATAGTAGTTGGTGGGGGCAACATTTTCCGTGGATCTTCTTGGGCTGGAAGTAGTGGTTTGGACCGTTCCTCTGCTGATTACATTGGGTAATTTCCTTTGTACTAGATATTTCTAGACTTTGGCAGATCATTTGCTATTGCTACCACATTTTGATATTGCAGATACCTGTATACAAGCAACTTGAAAACTCACACAAAATGAAGATGGATAGGAATATTTCTCTATTATGTTGAATACATGAAAGGATATCATACTTTTCATTCGCATGAAAACGAAAACATATTCCACGCATGCTTTCCTCCTGAGAAAATCCATTTTTTTCTATGTTATAGGAGCTACATTCCTAGAAACAATCACCACTAGATATTTGACTTGTAATCTCTAGTATTAAGATTGTTTCAAGTATACTGGTGGACATAAGCACCATGGATTGGCCTAGTGGTCAATAAGGGTCATGTAAATAATAAATAGCTTAGAGGGAATGAATTCAAGCCATGATGGCCACCTACCTAAGATTTAATATTCTACAGTTACCTTGGCAACCAAAAGGTAGGGTCACCGGCTGTCTCGTGAGAATAGTCGAGCTACGTGCAAGCTGGCCTGGACACTCCTAGATATCAAAAGAAAAAAAAAAGTATGCCGGTGGACATTTTACTTTACTGGTTTTGAAATTGTAGTTATATATTTCAGGATGTTGGCAACAGTCATGAATGCTATATTTCTTCAAGCCACAATGGAGAGTCTAGGCATTCCTACACGAGTGCAGACTGCGTTTCGCATGTCAGAGGTTGCAGAGCCATATATTCGACGTAGGGCTGTGAGGCACTTGGAAAAAGGAAGAGTTGTGATCTTTGCAGCTGGTACAGGCAATCCATTTTTCACTACAGACACTGCAGCAGCCCTCCGTTGTGCAGAAAGTGAGTCAAATCATTAAACTTTCTACTTCAACTAATGGCTGAAACTTGTTTGGTGTTTGGCAACAAATTAACTTTATAGGCCTGACTTTCAAATTGTCTATCCAGTTAACGCTGAAGTGCTGCTGAAAGCAACAAACGTTGACGGGGTCTTTGACGATGATCCAAGGCGAAACCCGAATGCACGTCTACTCGAGACTCTTACGTACCAGGAGGTGACTTCGAAGGACCTTTCGGTGATGGACATGACTGCCATTACTCTATGCCAGGAAAATAACATTCCTGGTATGTATTGTATATCTCATCATAGATCAGTGTTCTTCCAAATAGCTGAATAACAACATAAGGCAATGCAAGCTGTTGACATTTGCTAGAATATAAACTGAACTAATGATTATTTGCTTCCTCTTGCAGTTATTGTCTTCAATCTAACGAAACCGGATAACATCTCAAAAGCCATAAAGGGTGAGAGAGTCGGGACGTTGATCGGAGGAACACAGAACTCAATGGTAGCAAGTACATGAAGGTGATGCTTGAATGAGCCATCCATTCTGTAAGAGCTCATTAGTAGGGAGTTGACTGGAGATTTAGATCTATCATCTCTATATCTTTTCAAATTTATAGCTGTTTTGAACTTTAAAATTTTGAATTTTATGATCTCAAGTTATGAGAAGATTTATTCTGTAAATAACTCAGTGAAAGCAGACCCCTGTTGAACTCTTCATTGAATGTTGAATGGACTTCAGGTTTTATTGGGAACAATTGCACATTCATCTGTCAAAGGATATTAGCCTGCAAGTCTAAATTTTAAATCTCCATTAGTTTGTTGAACATATTGAAACCGTTCAACTTTGAATGGCCAGAGAAGTGTGTGGTTAATTGCTGGTCAATGTGGAGACCTTATTGTGCTGACTACATGTGCAGATTTTTCTGTTTCGAATTTGGTTATTCGAATGCTACTTTGGCAGAGGGTTGAGAAATTCAACGTCACTAATGAGCCAAATCTGACGTACTCGTCGATAAAATGACATATCTAAGTATCATGTCCACATGTCTTAATATTTTAATAAAATAATAATTTAATGATACATCAATTTTTTATTCACATATTGTCAATTTAAATATAATTCAACTATTTACAAATATAAATAATTTTTTTTATGGAATAACTTAATTGATATTTTTTAATTGTTGAACGATAAATTTGAGATTTTTAAAACAGTAAGAAACAAATTGAGAGAGAATTAAAGACTTTTTGGTATATTTAAACTAAAATTTATACTTTATAGTTCAAAAACTAAGGTTAAAACTTTTTAAACTCGAAGTGCTAAATTGATATAATGTTTCAACATGCAACGTGCTGGACTAAGTTTATAATTTAACTAAAAATCAATTATTACATAAATGGTTGTTTTGACTTTGTTGCTTATTTGATTTGAATTTTTACTTAGGTTTAAGACCTACTTTGGTATTTGAACTTTTTTTTTTTTTTTTTTGAGTTCAACAATATTTGGAGGTGGGGTTTTGAACTAGTTCTTGAACTTTCAAAATGTTCATTTTAGTCCCTGAAGTTTTAAGCTTATTCCATTTTGGTCATTGAACTTTTAAAATATCTATTTTAGTCCTTAAATTATATATATATATATATATAGTGGTCCTTACTTTATTTTAATTTTAACAAATTAACAACTTAGCTTTGAGTATATGTACTAGCATGTTAATATGAGCATCATTTCAAGCCAACTAAGTCTAGACGAACATTGATAAAAAAAAAAAATTGAGACAAACATTGGGTAAAGCGGATTTAAGGTAGAAAAGTAACATAGCAAGGACCAAAATTGTTATTTTTTAAAAGTTTAGAGACTAAAGAGACATTTTGAAAATTTAAGGACCAAAATAGAACAAAGTTTAAAGTTTAAAGACCAAAACATACATTTTGAAAGGAACCAAAATAGAACAAAATTGAAGGTTTGGGAACTAAAATGAGACAAAGTTTAAGAACTAAAATGAGACAAGATGGACTAAGTTTATAATTTAACTAAGGGGTTGTTTGTGAAATGATTAATAATAGTCTGAGTTATAAACAGTCTGTGGAATACTTTGCACTCTAAACACAGACTATTATAATCAAGACTAAATAACTCTGGATCTTAAACACAAATTATATAACTCTACAAACTATTATAACCCAATGGTGATTTTGACTTTGTTACTTTTTTTTGTTAAAAAAATAATAAAAAAAGATTTTGTTATTTGATTTGAATTTTTACTTATTAAAAAAAAAAAAAGGTTGAATATGCCCGCATTTCTGCTTGGGCCTAGGTCGAAGCCCAGTCGCTGCCTCCACTGCATTTTCGACTTTGTCTTCTTCATTGCCTCAAAAACCCGAAACCAAACTTAAAGGTTTGTCATCTTCGAGCTCAGTCTTTGCTCTCTGTCCGCCATTCAGAATGACGAAGTTCAGAAAGCTTGGTCGACCTACAGGTCACCGGATGTCTATGCTGAGGTTGCCCATTTCTTTCACCAACTAATCATTTACGTTTTATGTCCCAAATTTTTAACATCCCTTCTCTTCTTTCGGCAGAACTATGGTTTCTCAGTTGGTGAAGCACGAGCGCATTGAGACTACTGTTGCAAAGGTATCCCTATGCTTCATTTCAATCCCAATTACTTTCTTTTCATCATTTTGGGATCCCGATGTTCAATTTACCTGAATTTGTATTTTCTAAGTGATGCATAAGTTTTTGTTTTCTCCCATTCTGTTTTGTTGTTAGATTATTTATCTTATACATGTTTTCCCTGTACCACAATGATTTCTTTATTTTTCTAATGGTAATCGTAGGTTTTTTGTGGTAATCTGAACATATAGTTTTGGTTAGTTAGATATATGTTGTCTCCTTCCCCTTGGTTCTCAAACTTACTTTTCTGTTCTTTCAAATTTTAAGACCCAGCTTAGTGTTGAAGGATATGCATCATTCCTTGAGATCCAGTAGATATTTTGGATTTACAAAATTAACACTATTATGAATTTATGACTATATTTTGATCTTATTACTACCTTTTTCTTCCACCTCGTTTGTAGGCTAAAGAAATTCGGCGGCTTGCTGATAATATGGTTCAATTTGGAAAAGAGGTCTGTATAACTTTTTATTGTCCCTTCTCAAAATGTTTTCTTTTTTCTCTCTCTTTAGGGGAGGGTGTGTTCTGCCTTCAAAATTTGATATTAGTTGGATTCTTCGTCGATAAGATAATATATTATAGTATAGTGCTTAGTCTTAAGATATTAAATGTGTAGATGGATGGCTAATTCGTAAAGGACACGTGCATATGGTTCAAGATTTAGCTGGTCTAAAATGAGTAACAAGTAGAACTTCGAGGGAGAGAAAAAGGACAAGGCACGGATGTCAAGTTTTGCAATTCAATTCTAGTTCAGGAAAGCAAGAGATTGTATTAGGCATGGGCTTGATAAATATGCTTGCGAGTGAAGTAGGGAAATGGGATTTGGCCTGCAACCCACATTGGAAGCCAAGAGAAATAAGAAAGAGGCTTGTCCAGTTAATAGTTTAGACCACAAAAATTTGGGCCGAGGATGACTTCATTATTTCAATGCTTCTTATGTCAGTATACGTAATCCTCAAAAGATGGAAACCAGAAAAGAATTAGGGAATGCTAATATGAGAAAGAAAGGCCTTCAGAAGGGAGATTTGTTGTAGGATCAGGCAAACTATTTGAAAGTGAATAAGGAGCAGTGGTTTGAAGTTCGTTGATTGTTGTTGAAATTAAAGTGGCGTAGCAATTTCAGAAACATCCTATTATGTTTGAATTTAAAATGCAATGGCTCTGCATTACACAAGGGTGTATATAGTTGGTTCCGCTTCTGCTTATTCTTGTTTACACCAAGGATATTTTGTCATTTACTTCAGATCCTAACATACTGGAATCCAAGAAAACCGACAAAATCAACCATTGCACTAAATACTAATAGAGTTAGTGTAAAAAAAATTATTAAACTATCATTTCTTCACTATTCACTTTCTGATTCATAAAAGATAAGCATGTTATGACTTATTTTATTTTGTTTTCAATCTAGGGTTCCCTTTGTGCTGCAAGGCGTGCTGCTGCATTTGTACGAGGCGATGATGTCCTTCACAAACTATTCACAGAACTGGCTTATCGATACAAGTGAATCTCAAATTTGTCAACCTTTAGTTCATGATTTTATTTATAAGTAATAAATTGGGCAGATATTATGTTCAACAGAGATAGAGCTGGTGGATATACAAGACTTCTTCGGACTCGTATACGTGTTGGTGATGCTGCACCGATGGCTTATATAGAGTAAGTGCTTACCATGGACAGCTGCTATATTTCTCTAGTAATACAACAGTGATAAATAATCCATAGCTGATGTATTTCTCCCATAATGAAACAGTAATGAGTAAATACTGCTGCTACAATCTCTGTTGTTGACACAGATTTTTTGGTAGAGAAAAACATTAATCTATTTGATGGCCTACTCTTGAAAGTTGAATAAAGTTTATTAATTCGCAATTTCTCTATGCTATTGGTACAGATTTATCGATAGAGAAAATGAGCTCAGACAGTCAAAGCCCCCAAATCCTCAACCACCACAGAAGGCTCCATTGGATCCATGGACAAGATCACGGCTTAGCAAGCAGTTGGCACCTCCCAAAGAGATCAAATCTGACTCCGAAATCTGATACTTTTCTGTTCAATAAGAAGGCTTTCTTTTTTCCATCTAGCCACCCCCATCCAATTTGTTTTACAAACTTCAGATGTAAAACCAAACAAGTATAGACACTGCTTTACAAATATTATCTTTTGTTCCATATGCTTAAAGTTTTCCCTTCCCTCAAACAAAGAGTGATTTTTGCTTAGAAAGTTGCCCATTTCTTGAGAATTCCATACACTGCTTCATCTATATTATAACATGACATTGGACCTTAAATTGACAAAGACCGAGTCCCTCTCATTTCACCTTATTCAAAAAAATATATATGCTTTATAGGTGATTTTGGTTGAATATAGGTGAGGGCCAAGGGTGATGGTGGATTGTGCATCTGTTGGAGTTGCAGATTTGGATTTTGTTTTCTTGTTGACAACCAACAATTGCTTTGCAGCTACAACATAACTTGAACATGGCTTCAAACCCTCACCTATTGTGAACCAGGTATGCCCCCCAACACATGTCTCTAAGTGCATGCAGTTTTATTGTGTCAATGTGTTAAGCTTTCACATGTGTAGCCAGCCTTCAACTGACTTTGCTTGCTTTGAAGGCAAATTGGAGACTGTTAGCTCACAGGAGAAAAGGAGAGGGGGTCAGATTTGTTTTCTTTTTCTTTTTTTCTTTCAAAATTTGCTTCACTTATATTTCTTTAAAGTTAATCCATCTATCCCCTATAGTGTGAGTTCTGGATATGTGAGCATTCTTAGTGAGAATTTCTTTCAAATTAATCCATTTGTTCCTTCAAAGAAAAAAAAAAATATTGCATCTGTCCCTTATATTTTCATAAAGTACTAAATTTGTATTTTTTTTTTTCTTTAGAATATCCATCATAAATATAGAGTGGGGATTTGAACGGAAGACTATCCTTTAGGGAGGTACAAAATGCTTTAACCACGAAATTATTTTGAAGTTAGCAGATTTTTAATAACAACTTCGTTTGTTAGTTTTTGGTATCAAATTTTGAAATAAAACTAGGGTCTTGTTTTTTAGTTTTTGAATACTTATTAAGTTTTGAAAAAGATATTTTTTGCTGGAAAAAATATAATGTCTATCAACCATGTAAGAAGAGTATATTAAATTTAATAGAATTGGGAGAGCCTCAAAGGCTTCTTTTTCTTTTTAATTCTTATCAACCATGTCCAGACGAACATGAGCTCCAATCAATTGACAACCAAAGTCGATAACAACTTCCTTAAACTATTACCAACTTAAAATTTTGTAATTAAGGCTCCGTTTGATAACCATTTGGTTTTTTATTTTTGATTTTTGAAAATTAAGCCTATAAATACTACTCCCACCTATGGATTTACTTGTTTTGTTATCTCCTTTTTACCTACATTTTTAAAAACCAAGCCATGTTTTGAAAACTAAAAAAAGTAGTTTCCAAAAACTTGTTTTTGTTTTTAGAATTTGACTAAGAATTCAAATGCCTCCTTAAGGGAGATGAAAGCCATTGTAGAGAAATTGGGAGAAAACAAGCTTAATTTTCAAAAACCAAAAATTAAAAATCAAATGGTTATCAAACGGGGCCTAAGTTGTTCACGTTCATTTATATCACTAATTAAGTTATTTTTTTTAATACAAAGTTTATGAACTCAAAAAAATATATTTTAAAGTATCTAGACTTTGTTGAAATGAACAGTTCGAATCGGATAACTTTTTATAATGTTCATTTTACGGGAACTGAAGATACCAAACCATGATGAAAAGAACAATGAAACGGGGAAGCAAAGCTCTCACAGAACAGTCTCCAAACTCTGCCTTTCCGTCGCTTTGCTTTCAATTCAACCTTCACAATTCCATTTTTGTCCTTTTAATTAGTTTATTTATTTAGGTTTTTTTTTTACCCAAAAAAAAAACTAATAAATGGGAAAAATAAAGTATTTTGAAAATTATTTGATACGTAGCGATAGGTGCAAACAAACCCATCCCACCACTGTCACCATGCATGACGTTCATTACAAACAACCTTTACAACTGCCACCTGTCACTCTCCTGTTGGTCTGTTGTTTTTTTGCATCTCAGTCCTGGTAGCTATAGTTATATAATTTCCTTCTATGTTCGCCTAATTCTTAAAAGAAAAAAAAATTGTTTAAAAATAATAATAATAATAATTTTTTAATTAAAAAATTATAAAAGCAAAGCCAAAATTGCTACCAAATGGGACTTCAAAGTCCTTATCTCTATGTAACATTCTTATCGTTCGATATTCATATTGATAAGTCACATGTCAAATTTTAAACTATAAAATTCATAAATAGAAATGAGATCGATGTGTATTGTTGTGAAATAGAAAATGAGATTAGGAGTTTGTTCGTACATCTTTGTTAAGGATTAAACTTTTTTATTGAGATCTTGACTAAGTTTATCATTACTAATGCTGTGAGTTAGGTGGTGAAAGAGCCCTTAAACCATATATCATCCAATCATCTTCACCCTTACTTTTTCTATAAGAAATAGTTTAAATTCAAAATTTTATTTTTATATATATGTGGGTATTTTGTCACTTTTTCCAAACATTTTTCATCTGTGAAATTAAATTAGGTGCTGAAGTTTCCATCCTATTCTTGAAGTTATATGCCAACTTATTTTGGTCAACAGCAAACATAATAATCAAAGTTAGAAAAATGAAAATGAAGGGTAATCTAATTCCCAAAAATACCCACTGCCCACACATTTATGATTTATCAAATTTCAATTCCCACTTCAAAACTTACTTCTAGAGAGAGAGAGATTTCTTTCTGAAGAAAATTAGGGGAAAAGGGAACCAAAGGGAAAATTTGCAATATATAACTGAGTCTTAATTTTGAGATGGATATAAGAAAAGGGAGATTCATAGATTGTCTTAACTCTTAATTGGGTTAATTAGATGAAATATATGTATCTCTGGTCCTAATTCAAAGATGATATCCTTACCCAATGAAACTGTGTTCCATTTTACCCAATCTAACAAAACAACTAAATATATAGAACAACTAATTGGTAATTTGAAATATGCATGAACTTTTGATATGTTTGGTTTTTTCTTTCACACAACTTTTTATGAAATGGCAACTAATTGATATTCATAAAACAATAACAATAAGGTTAAATTACAAATTTAATTCCAAAACTTTCAAATTTGTATCTAAAATGTCCCTCAACTTTAAAAAAATGTCTAATGGCCGTCTCTGAACTTCCAATTTTGTGTTTAATAGGTCCCTAACAAATTTAAAAAAAATAAAATTAATTGATCTATTGGACATAAAATTAAATTTTATATATAATAAGGTCCTAAATTTTCAATTTTGTGCTTAGTAGGTTCACGAATTTTAAAAAATGTCGAATAGATTAAGAACCTATTAGACACAAAATTGAAAATATATAGACCTATTAGATACAAAATTAAAAGTTTAAGAATATATAGACACTTTTTAAAATTCAATGACCTATTGGACATAAAATTGAAAATTCAAGGACATATTAAATACTTTTTAAAGTTTATAGACCAAATAGACACAAAACTGAAAGTTTATGAACTAAACTTGTAATTTAACCTAGTAATAAGTAAACAAAGTAGAAAAGAAAAAGAAAAAGAACAAGTTGGTGACAGACCCAAATCAATAGAGAAATGAAATGAAAATTTAAAAGTATAAGAATGAATATTCATGTACAAGTAACTTGACATGTCTATATTCACTCAGCTGCATTTGCCCTGTCCATAAACTCACTCTTCACCCTTTCCTCTCAATTCAGCTGACTTGAAGCTCCAACTTTCTCAGGTACTTTCTCTTTCTCTCTATCTTTGTAGGTTCTATGATTAGAAGTCATAACACTTCTAGTTTCATGTTCAGTTTTTAGGCTTTTGACCCATAAATGGAAGTGTTGAGCATGTTGCTTTTTCAAGTTCATTTCTTTTCCTTCTCTATGCTTCAAGTCATCACTGAGTTGATTGACAACTTTTGCTTAACAACAACCACAACCACTTCTCTAACTACTGTTCCTTTAACTCTAATTATTGTACATCATCATCTCTCCCATTTGAGTTTTGAGTTTTGACCACTTTTTTCCTTTCTCAAGTCTCTATATATTGTCTGGTTTTTGCTTCTGCTTTGGCTTCTGATCCTTTTTCTTCTTTCACTTGGGATATTGATTATTCCATTGAGTTTTGTAGTTTTTTTTTTGTTTGTTTTGTTTGTAGATCAGATGCTTTAGAGCCATTTTGTGTATAAAAAGGATCAATGGGCACTTTCCCACTTGAGACCAGACATAGATTACCTGCATCAATGTGAGTTTTTTCTTTCACTTTAAAGTACTCTTTGTAAAGGATGGATTTACTTCATTTGATAGCCAGTTGTGTTTTAACGAGCATAATCCAATTGGTATGAGCCTGTCATCTATGGTTTGTGCAGCTTCATAGCTCAAAACTTGAGATCCTTTCCAAGAATATGTGATGAAAGATAAACAATAAAGCCATAAGTTCTATTTTCATAAGGATTTATGATCAGTTAGGGACATAGATGTGATTTTTTTTTATAGATTTTCTATCATATTGAAAGATCAAAAGTAACCTCCATTTGCTCCTATGTACAGATTTCCATCAATATTTTCATAAATCAAAAGTTTGACATCTATATGACAGATGATCTAATATTGGAACTGTCAATAAAAAAATTAAAGATGTAAAGAAAGAGATATTAAACTTTCCAAAATAATCATGATAAGGATTTAATACACATTTTTGCCCCATCTATGATAGAATTTGTTCCATGTTTTTTCTTGAATTTTCCATCTTTTGCCCTATCTATGATAGAGAAATATAAGCAGCAGCACCATCTCATTTTACACCTACCTCATTGTAGATGTGCAGAAATGTTGCTTTAATCTGCTCCTTTTGATGATTTCAGATTTGTTTTTGCTCAGAAACCAACTTTCCTTCCATTTTCAATCTTCAACAGAATCACTGTTCTCTGAGTTTTCTCTTTTTCTTCTTCAGCCTTTAAATACTCTGACATCAAAACTATATTTCTCTATGATGGCATATTCCAAAAGAAAACTGCAAAGAAGCAAAGTGAAAGATCTGGAAAAGCCCTTCAACTTGTCAACCCATGAAAGATTTTCAAGATGCAAGCTTCCTCTCTTGAAACTTGTTCTTCTGTTTGCTGTTTCTGGAACTTTTGTTACACTTTTATACTCTCCAGAAGTGAACAACCATATATCAAACACAGCTACTGGGTATGTTTTGTTTTCGTTCTGTTGTTAATTCAGCAGTTTCTATATCCAAAAGAGGCTAAACTTGCTTATTTGTAGGCCAAAGTTTGTGAATAGGTGGATATGGGGCGGCCCGGATATTCGGTATATATCTCAACTCGACATTGTTTGGAAAGATGTTGTTGAAGTCCTTGAGAAGTTAGGTGATAAAAAGGAGTATCAGGGAATAGGGCTTTTGAACTTCAACAAGAGTGAAGTCATCAATTGGAAGCAGCTCAATCCTGATGCAGAACACACTGTGTTGCATCTGGACTATGCTGAGGAGGATGTGACATGGGATTCCTTATACCCTGAATGGATTGATGAGGAAGAAGTAGCTGAAGTTCCCATTTGCCCGTCTTTGCCGAAGCTAAGAGCGCCCGGGAAACGGCTTGATCTGATCACCGTTAAGCTTCCTTGTCGAAATGAGGGTAATTGGTCTAGAGATGTGGCTAGGCTGCACTTACAGCTTGCAGCTGCTAGTGTTGCAGCCTCTGCTAAAGGAAACTATCCTGTCCATTTGCTTTTCATCACAAACTGCTTCCCAATACCGAACCTATTTACATGCAAGGATCTTGTTGCACGTCGAGGAAATGCATGGCTGTACCGACCAAACTTGAGCGTGATCAGAGAAAAGCTCCAGCTCCCAGTAGGTTCTTGTGAACTTGCACTTCCCCTAAAGGGCAAAGGTCAGTCCTATTACAGAACTTTGCTCCACAAACATGATAACAATGGCACTATAAACTCATCCTTTTACAAAAGACTTCTCATAAAAATCTTCCATATGATAGCAGGCAATTTTGTTTATGAAAAGTAAGGAAACCTTTAATTCAAATGGAGTTAAACTAAACTTGAGCTAAACTAAGTATGATATTTCTTTCTCCTCCTAGTTTTAGCAAGTTTTTCGATATCTATCGTCTAGAATAGATTGAAAAGATTAAATTTATCATAGTCAACAATTTTACTTAACTCATCTAATAAGTTATCTTGCAAAACAGAGGTTGCTTATTCAGGAAACGTGCGCCGAGAAGCATATGCAACAATTCTCCATTCAGCTCACGTATATGTCTGCGGAGCAATCGCAGCAGCGCAAAGCATTCGAATGTCAGGGTCGACTCGGGACCTCGTGATCCTTGTCGACGAGACAATCAGCTCCTATCACAAGAGTGGCCTAGAGGCAGCAGGTTGGAAAATAAGGACAATCCAAAGGATCAGGAATCCAAAAGCAGAGAAAGATGCATACAACGAGTGGAACTACAGCAAGTTCAGACTATGGCAGCTAACAGACTATGACAAGATCATCTTCATCGACGCCGACCTTCTAATCTTCCGAAACATCGATTTCTTATTTGGAATGCCAGAGATCTCAGCAACAGGAAACAATGGCACCCTCTTCAACTCAGGTGTAATGCTCATAGAGCCATCAAATTGCACATTCCAACTCCTAATGGATCACATAAACGAATTCGAATCCTACAATGGAGGTGACCAAGGATACTTAAACGAAGTATTCACATGGTGGCACAGAATTCCAAAACACATGAATTTCTTGAAAAACTTCTGGATGGGTGATGATGAAGAAACAAAGCAAATGAAAACAATGCTATTTGGGGCAGACCCACCAATCCTTTATGTTCTTCACTATTTGGGAAATAAGCCATGGATGTGCTTCAGAGACTATGACTGCAACTGGAATGTGGACATAATGCAGGAATTTGCAAGTGATGTTGCTCATCAACGATGGTGGAAGGTACACGACCAAATGCCAGGGCTTCTGCAGCAATTTTGCCTGTTGGGATCGAAGCAAAAGGCCCAACTGGAATGGGACAGAATCCAAGCGGAGGTTGGGAATTACAGTGACGGCCATTGGAGGATCAAAGTTAAGGACAAGAGGTTGAAGAGATGCATTGACAATGTGTGTTCTTGGAAGGGGATGTTGAGGCATTGGGGCGAGACGAATTGGACTGATGATGAGTTATATGCGCCAACGCCGCCGGCTATCAAGGCTGCGTCGCTCTCTGTTTGAAAATTTTTCCACCATTTTTGAAGGTTCTGGTTGATGGGGTTGTGAAACCTCATCATGTTCTTGCTTTTGTGTAAAAGGAAATGGGTGGGAATTCTGAAGAAGTTCATCAATTTTTTATACTGTATTTGAAGTGGGTTTAGGGTTAGTTGATTTCATGAAGTTGGTGCTTTTGAGGCTGATTGAGATCACTTCAAATTTGGACACTGGGTTCTTAGTTTATATGATGGGAAAGAAAAAGATCAATTTTTTTTTTCAAAATACAAATTTAATTATTGAACATCATGATAACTTAAAAAAGTGACTTTGAAACAGTGTATAATCGAACTTTAAATGCTTAAGAATAGTTTTCTTTTAACTCTCGATTTTGTGTTTTATTCTACGTGTTTTAAAATTAATGAACCCATCGGACATAAAATTAAAAGTTTGTGATCATATTAGATATAAGATTCGATTTTTTGTCCAATAATTTCGTTAATTTTAAAACGCGTCGAATATATTTGGATCATATTAGACATAAAATTAAAAGTTCAAAAATATTTTTAAAGTTCAAAAATTTGTTAGATAGGAACATGCAAGTTTATAGACTGAAGTTGTAATTTAATATTTTTTGTTTTTTAGTTTCTCTCCTATGTAAATTATTGGATCTAGTATGATTTTTTTTAATGTTATTTTAGTTCAACAACATGTGAAGTGAGGTTCAAACCTACGATTTTTTAATTGATGATATAACGTCTTACCAAATTGAGCTATACTCAAATTGGTGTCTCAAATTGGTGTTTAACTTATTATTTATTTATTTATTATTGTTATTGTTATTATTATGCATTGAAGAAGTTGATAATTGAGAATGCAATTGATAATTCTCATTTATGAGAATTATTTGGCCTCTATATTTAGTTATTTTTGTTATTTTATGTGTGTTATTAGATAAAAAGCCTAGCAAAAACTTGGTTTAAATTGAATTATTGTTGGAAGCCTTTTAAATTAAGTAAGTAGAGAAAAGAAAGCAAAAGAAATGAAAACTACACTTACTTGATGTTTTTGTGCAAGAAATTGAATATTGCAAAAGAATTGTCATTGCATTGCAATTGCAATTCCATCGTATTTTGACTTTAAAGGAAAATCCACAAATCTCCAAAAATCTAGGAATTTTGTGGGATATTGTCTCCACAATTTTAGCTGCAATTTTGGTCATAATTGTGGAAGGAAACCCTAGCCCAAATCCTCTATAGATATGGGAGGAGAAGCCACAAGAATGATCATTGTTTTTCGGCCGTTTTCAGTCTCAAGAGCTGTTGTTTTCACAATTTTCTACTGTATTTTTTTGTTGTATTTTATATTGTTTTTATTTCTTTCCGCTGCTCTTTTTTTTCTTCTGTTTTCCAGCCCCTTTCAACTTCGAAACTCAATCTTTCCTCAACGAAAGTTGAAGGAAGTGAAAGCTCAAAGGCTCAATTCCCTTTGAAAAAAGTGGAGTTGAATCGATTGAGTAAAAAGTGAAAAAGGGGTTGTGTTCTTCCGTTTCTTAGAATTTAATTTATGTTTTATTTAAGTTATTTGCTTTTGTTTTAAGAACTTAGTTACTGCTGTAATTTTGACTTTTTAGCTACTATTTTATTCTTTCTCTTTGTAATTCCTTTTTGAAATTAAATAGTTGCTGAATTTATTTTGATTAATAGAATTTTGGTTGTTCTTTCATTATTATTAAGTTGTTATTCAATTATTTATTAATTCTTGAATTTTTATCACCTACTACTTTGATTTTAGCTATGCACTTTGATTCTTTTAATTCATTGTTTTTCATTCTTTCAATTATGAGTTAAGTCTTTCTTTGGGATTTAAGCACGTGAATGCCCTAGAAATAGGAATAAAAGCCTAATTGTGAGAACAACCTTGCTTACTCTATAGCTTGTTTGCTTTTATTGATTTTTAATGCTCATCATTAGTCTAGATTGATCACCTAGATTAGTATACAAAAATTGAGTCTAATTCTGAAAAGGTTAGGAAAAATTGGATTTTCATAAAAACAATAAAGGAAAATAGTCTAGACATAGGACTTTGTTTTTGACCTTAGACATAGGGCAAAACCTTTAAAACCAAAATAATTGTGTTTTAAAATTCACTAAGTTCGTATTAGCCATAGAAATATTTGTTTAATCACTTAGCCCCCTAAAGATGCTTCATAAAAGGTCGAATAGGTGTTAAATTCGGTTTTGCAAAGCTTAAGTGTTGAGTCAAAGGTTTGCAATTGCAATTAGACCGCAATTTCTTTCAATTGGGCAAAAACATATTTGAATCCCTCTTTTATCATTTTCTTTTCAAAAACAAAAATTATCCCAACTATTGTTATACACCGGTTACCCACAATTGCAATTTGAAAACATCTTTGCTTATTTTCTTGAATTTTGTTGTATTAGTTTCCTGTGGGATCGATACTCTGGAATACTTCCAGTTTTATATTACTTGCATTGACAATGTGCACTTGCACTAAACTGAAACTTTCTTTTGAATCAAAAATCTTTTCTTTAAGTCCCACGTTTCAACAATGAATGATATACGCCTTGGCGCGCTAGTTTGGAATAAAAAACCCTAGAAATCAGGAACCTAGGAATCCTTGGCATGAATTAGAAACCCTGAAGTTCTTGATTACTGTGTGTTGGGGTGCAGAGTTGGGTTGAGTTGAGTTTGTTTAGGCTGTTTTAACAATTTTTTTAGGTTGTTTTTTTTTTCTTTCTTCAGATCCATTTTTTTACTTGATAATTGTTTGTTGAATTGCATATTAGTATTTTAACTAATTATGTGAATCAATTGTTTCAAGCATAGTTGATAACTCTTAAATTAAGAGTTATATGCTTGTATTTTTTGGACTAAATTGCCATATTTTATCTCATTATATCTTGGAAATTTCCTAGCTTGGAGTCATTTTGCTCTAGGACTGATTTTGATATAGTAATATTTTTATTAGAGCAAAGTTATCCTAATTAAGGTCTTTTATGTGATTAAATTAGGTTGGATTAATGAGGACTCAAGAAGCCAAGAACAGCAGTTTTACAACTAATTGCTGGAGCAAATTTCGCGATTCAGGCTTATACGAAATTCGCACGTGGGAGCTGTTATTCATTAATTGAGCTGGAATCTGTCAGTCTAGTCACGTGTTTTCAGCCAACCAGAGCCCGCCACGTCACAAGGACAAATCTAATCAGCCCTCGTTTTCATAAAGGGTGACTTTTATAATGGGACAGCCGTTTTTTATTGGAAAAAGAGGGGAAAAGAAGTGAGGTTCCCGAAATAACAGAAGAGAGGAAGCAGAGGGGGAGAAGGGTGTCGACCAGAGAGCTACCACCGGAGTTTTGCCCAAAACGGAAGGTTTCCAGTCGGAAAGACGCCGATGCTGGGTCAAGAAACTTGGGGCAGCATTTCAACTTCTCCTGCTATATTTTCTTCTGTCATTTAGTCGTTTTCTGTATTTACTTTCATTATGTCTACATTTCTACTGTTTTTCCGTTTTTCCTGTAGCATGAACTAATCACCATAAGGTGAGGATTAGAGGATGATTGTTTTTAGCTAATGTTATAGTTGAGTAGACTTGATCTCCTTCGATTTGGTTTTTAAGGGGTTTTATTCTTAGTTTGTTTCCGCTTGGCCAGCCGTTATGAACATCGTCCCTCTGATTTCTGGGAAGAATAGGAGGGGCTGAAAACTTGAAAACCACGTTAGCCTCTTGTTAAGGTTAGTAGCTAACTAAGTGGGTAGGTTAGGGATAGCCACTCGCCTAACGCACATAAAGTACACTGGGTTTATTGTGCTGAAGTAATTTAATTGCGACAGCATATATTCGGTGATTCGGGAGAATACCGTGTAGTCTGTAGTGAATCGAATGGAATGAATGTGTACTCAGTTTGTAATTTAACTAATGCATGACTTACCTCTAATCCGAGCCTTTCCTTTAATTGAAAGTACAAGTTAATCGTTCTCTGTTTTCTGAATCTTTACTCTGTTGTTGCATGCTTTAGCATTAATTTTGTTTCAGCATTTGTGATTTCTTTATTTCATTTCCATTGATAATTTTGAATTGTTACCAACTGAGTTACTAAGAATTAATTTAGGATAATTAGAAGGATTAATAGTCTTTGTGGATACGATAATTTTACTTGCCACTTGCTATAAAATGAATGTGTACACTTGCGCATTGACACTCTAAAATTGCATAATTTCACATCACTCTAGCAAAGTCATCAATAGTTAAATATGAAATGTGTAGTTTGTACAAGTATATATTCATATCTCATTCACTCCATTCATGATGATGTAAAATTAAATAACATTAGTAAGAACATGTTGGGATTTATGCCCTAAAGCCTCGTAATTAATAATGAATAATAATTTTGATTATTTTATTTGCAATATAATATTATCCATTATATGAAAAATCCAAGGTTATTAGTGTAATCTTGAACAGTACGTGGTTGACATACGAGAGGATCATGTTCAAGAAATAACCTAAAGGGTCATAGTATATGGATAAGGTTGGGTGCCTTATCCTGGTAACACTATTGATACGGCCCACTTTGTAATAGTTACAAATGATTTGATCCAAATTATTCATGTAGAGACATGTGAGTGGGGGTATCTTATACAATAAATTTGTATAAGACTGGACCATGAAATATTTAATCTCTCATTATAAATTCGTTAATTGAGAAGATTAATATTTCATCAGGATGATCATATGCGACTCGATCTTAATCCTGAGTGAGTTATGAACTCCTGCCTATGAGGGCTTGTTCTTTGATTTGCATGGGTGAGAGTGGCTTTTATAGCCGATTCAATATGCCTACCATTTTGGGGACTTGACCAAATAGAGAGCTGGGAACATAATCTCACAAGATAGAATTCACTCATTCTCATATAGGGTAAGTAGATGAGTAGTTCCCTTAAGTGCTGATTTTGGGACTTGAACAATGGGGCCCCACCCTCTCACTGGTTTGAGAGGAACTTAGTTTATAATTAGATTATAAACATATTGTTCATTAGAGGATCAGTGGTACTTAAGGTGCAAGATGTAATTATAAGGGTAAAACGGACGTTTGACCCAACTGTAATTACGAACAATTCGTGAAGGATCGACTTGCATGTAATGATTATATCTATGGACACAACTTGTCATACAGTGCATAAGAGTACAACTCTAGGTCTATAGTGGAGTGACCTATAGTTAATGAATGAAAATTAATTAATTAAAGAGTTTAATTAATTAATTTTGTATCATTGGAGCTTATAATCTGTAGGTCCATAAGGTCCCCTTGTTAGCTCATAGTAACACTAAAAGATCAATTTAGTTGAAAGAAAAATTTGAAATGTTCAAATTAATATTTAATTTAAAGTGTTCAAATTAATATTTAATATATTAGATATATTAAATATAAAAGAGGAAAATATATTTATTGTATTTGATACATTAAATATTAAAATAATTAATGTATATTAGATACATTAAAGAAAATATATTTATTAAATTTGAATTGGATTCAAATTAGGAATAAATGTCGTATGAGAATTTTAAAAGATTTGAATACGATTCAAATTGGTTAGATAAATATATTTTAATATATTATATATTAAAATATATTATTTAATTATCTTCCCTAGACCACTATAAATAGGACCCTAGGGGTGAGCCATTAGACATTCTATATAGCACACATCTCCTCAATAGAGAGAATTAGAGAATTTTTTCTAGACCTCTTCCTCCCCAATCCCTTGTGGATTTTCTTTCAAGCGGCTCCCACAAAGCCTTGGTCCTGTGTTCGAGTCATAGCTAGGAAGACTTTGTAGAAGAGATAAAGATCTGCCAGAAGATTCTCCATATTTATCTCAAAGTAAGTTTTTGCTTAACCTTGTATATTTTGTGTTTAATTCTAAATAAATCAAAGACAATCCAATGCTTCCGCTGCGGGATGAAGAGTTCATTCCTATCAGAACATATATTTTAAATAATTAATACATGGAAAAGAAGAATGGTGTTGTTGGAGTAAAGGAAATCCATAATGCAAATGAAGGTCCGAAGTTCATAATATCATAATACATGAGCTGAAAGGAATGAAGAAAAGAAATAACAATAGTTGTCCAAAACATAAACCGAATTAAAACTAAGTAGTAGCTGAAGGTGATGAAGACATTGAGTTGTCGTCAATGGGGGGAAAGCTCTCCCTCACACTTCCACACAATAATCATACTTCCAATCTGGGGTGGTTAGGTCATCGGGGTAGTCAGGTCACCAAAGTGGTCATCAGGGGTGGTCGGGTTTTTGGGGTGGTCGTCAACGGTAGTTTCTTGGTGGTCGGGTCGCAGAAGTGGTTATTGGATAGCCATTGGCGGTGGTTGCGAGCAAGTGTCGCGCGGGGTGGTTAGGTCATCGGGGTGGTCGTATCACTGGAGTGGTCGCATGAGTGGTCATCAGGGTGGTCGGGTTGTTGGGTCGCTAAGGTGGTCACTGAAGTGGTCGTCGGGTGGTCGTCAATAGTGGTTGTCAGGTGGTTGGGTCGTTGGGGTGATCACTAGCGTAGTCATCGGGTGGTCGGATTACCGAGTGGTCACTAGGTGGTCGTCATCGGTGGTTGAATTTTTGGGGTAGTCGTCATCGGTAGTTTTTGGGTGGTTGGAGTGGTTGTCGGATGGTCGTTGGAGGTGGTTGCGAGCAAGTGGGGTCGGTGAGGTGGTTGGGTCATCGAGGTGGTCGAGTTGTAAGGGTGGTCATTAGACTGGTATCTGGAGTTGTTATTGGAGTGATCGTTGGAGGTAGTAGTCAACAGTGGTAGGGTCGCTGATGTGGTCGTTCGAGTTGTTGTCATCGGCGGTCGTCTGGTGGTTGCCAGAGTTGTCACTAGAGTTGTTGTCAAAGTGATCGCTATAAATGGAAGAGGAAAACGTGGCACAAACCCCATAAGGTTGCATTGTTGTAACCTATGAGGTTGTGTTTCAAAATTAAGGGTTTTGAACACTTTGGACCAATCATGGGCCAAACGCCCCCTAAGCTTCTTTGGAAGTTAGCCTCTAGTTTGAGACATTTGTGAGATGTCAACATGAACACAATGTTCTCTTTCTTTTTATCTTGTTCCATAGTCTATTTTTCGTTTTTCTTTTTTACTAAGAAAACAATAATAATGGAAAAATAATTGATTGTTTTTTATAGTTTCTCCATGTACTTAATTAGTTGTTTTTAAGAATATTACCTCACATGTGTAAAAATGTTCCATTATATTTGGGTGAATATTGGAACCTTTAGCCTCTTAAAAATATAAATGTATTAATTAATGATGTATGACAACATGCCTCTTTTAAGTTGTTGTGTTTTGGCTTTATAACATAAAATGTTTTGAGCGTTCCTTTTTTTTTTTTTTTTTTTTTAAACTAATCATGACTTTGTTTTTTGAAACATAACTAACCCTTCATTTGAACTTTAAACTTCATGTATTTGATTTTTCTTCCAGTAAGTTATTTTACTTCATAAATATTAAAAACATAACAATATATAAATTTAAAAATGATATTTTTGTAAGATTAGTGATGCTATTATACCAATATACTAAGTTAATCAATATCAAATTAATGGGTTTGGCATGTCTTTTGAAAAATGTATTTTTAAGTGGCTTATTATATAAGTATTTTCTAAAAAAAAAAAAGTTAAGTGTCTCATCTAAAAGTAGTTTAAAGTGTGTTAGTTAACCAAACACTATGAATAAAGAGATAATTTTAATAATTTGTACATATTTTAAAAATACACATCTTGAGCATATATCAATTATATTGTTGTTATTTTCTAACAAAAAATGACATATTTATAAATTAGTTTTAAAAAATTATAAATTTGTAAGTATTTTATTTTAAAATGTTACCATTATTATTATTATTATATATGAACTCAAAAAAATAAAGTAATATCTAAATAAATAAATATATATATAGGGCAAGACTTGGGTGCTGCCTGGGCAGCACCCAAAGTCTGTGCAGCCCACATCTAAGCTACACACTTTCCTATAAAAAAAACAAAAAACAAAAAAATTTCAAATCCAATGGTAAGAAAGTGAGCATTACCATACTTGGGTGCTGCCTAGCACCCAAGTTTTTTCCATATATATATATATATATATATATATATATATATATATATTTATTTATTTATTTTATTTTTAATAAAACAGAGATAAACTTAGGATGCTAAAAAGTTATGTCAACTTAATTGAAATATCTCTCCTACTAATAGTTTATGAATTAATATAAATTTGGTGTTTTATAAAAATATTAAAGTACTGAATTTGTGTGAAAATAATTAATATCTACTTCTTCTTTGAGATTTAAATTCCTACACATTTGTTGTACTAAAAAAAATAAAATAAAGTGCTCAAATTGTAGTGTGAAAAAGAAAAAGAGGAGATATTTCAAAATTATCATTGTGGTTCTCGTCTGAAAAAAAAATCAATGGTTTTTTTTTCTTTTTTATATTAAATTAGGACAAAATATACTTATGGTCTTTGGAGTTTTGATTATCAGTCTATATGGTCATTGAGGTTTCAAAAAAGATCCTCTAGCCTATGAAGTTTGAAAAATGGTTTTAAATGCTCTATGATCTAATTTGTTTGTTAGTTGACCAAATGATAACAATTAGACATTCTTTGATAACTATTTGATTTTTTTGTTTTTGGTTTTTAAAAATTAAGTCTGTAAATACTACTTTTTTTTCTTATTTTGTTATCTACTTTTTACATATGTTGCAAAAATCAAGCCAATATTTGAAAACTACTAAAACTTGTTTATGTTATTTCTGAAATTAGCTAATAATTCAAATGTTTTCTTAATAAATATGAAACTTATTATAGATAAATGATGAGAAAACAAACACAAATTTCAAAAACTAAATGATTATCAAACGGGGTCTTAGTTAACAATTCGATTAAACTTTGATGACGTGACAATTTGTTGATTGGGTTATGGAAGTGCCATCTCCTTCCTTTCTTTCCTTCCTCAATTCTCATTCATCATTTTTTCTTCTTTCCTTTCTTCTCTAGTAGACCTTGTTGTTGTTGCTGCTTGCCATCAGTGAAGCTCGCGACATGCAATTATCTCAAATTGAAGAAAGCTATTATTTCTAGATTTGAGGAACGAACCTTTCGTTCTAGATGTGAGGAACATATGAACTTGTTTGTCTCAAATGACGTTCATTCCAATCTATAACAAATGCATTTTTAGATATGGGGTTGGTCTGGAACAAAGTTCATTAGTACTTGAAACGAAGGACATTGCTACCAACAAACGTTCAAGGAACGATATAAAACTTTGAGAAGACAACGGTGACAATAACAAAGTTTGGCGTATAAGAAGGGGAGAATGAAAGATGAGAAAATAGAAGGGAGAATGAATTAAAAAAAGGAAGAAGATGGCACATTAGTAGTACAATCAACAAAATTGCCACGTTAGCATTTCATTAGGTAAGCTAACTGTTAAACTAGATCAATAATCATTTAGAATAACTGTCTAAACTTCAATGATCAAAATGTTCATTTTGAAACTTTAGAGACTAAATAGACATCAACCTCATATCAAAAATATATTTGCCCTAAAATTATCATTCTCTGTATTTCAAAATAAAAATAAAAATAAAAATAAGAAAGAAAATCACGATGGGAAAAAGGAAGAAAAAACACACAATTATGACACTAAATTTGATTTTCAAAAAAACTAAAAAAGACACTCCTTAATTTGGGGGAAAAAGGAAAAAAAAAAAGGAAGAGAGAACTTCGAAAATACCCCTCTTAGAAATGTTCCGTTTCAATAATGCCCTTGAACTTTCAAAAATACCCCCAACCTTTTAGAAATGTTAGAAAATACCCTTACCATTACGTTTTGGATGAAAAACGTTAAAATTTCGTTTCAATAATATACTTGATCACTTTTCAAAAACTTTAAAAAATACTCTTACTGGAAAATGTTTTTTTTTTCTTCCTCTCTTTGCAGATTCTTCGTCCATGAAAATTAATGAGAATGAACAAATTATTAGTATTTGAAAGGTCAGTAGTAATAATTTGAACAAATAAGCTCCCAAAAACCAAAAATCTATAACCATAACCCTCCCTCGTAACTTTCCAAAGATATATATAAAAAAAAAAAGAGAGGCTAAATTGTCGTTGAGATGGATTTGGAAACTTAAATGGGCGGATTCAGGTATGAATTTATTCAATTCTTTGAAGTTGAAGGATAATTTGTTGTCAACTTGCTTTGTGGGATCGATTTCTAGCTTGAATTCATTTAAAATTTAGCTATCCAGACGCTTGAATTCGACGTCAAATCAAATACATAAACTATGAGGTTTATTTCAACAATTATGAGAGAGATAAATACCAAGATTGACATGCAAATAATCTATAGGTCAGGAAACCAAGATAAAAACTGTCTCTTACGAAGACAATTAAATGTAAAAGTTATTAATGAAACTTTAATGTTTCCATCCAAAATTTATAGGAAGGTATTTTTGAATGTTTTTTAAAAGCGAAGAGTAGTTTTGAAACTTTTTAAAGTTTAGAAGTGGTGTTGTAATGAAACTTTATCGTTTTTCATCCAAAATTTAACAACATGGATATTTTTCAACGTTTTTTAAAGATCATAAGTATTTTTTCAACTTTTTAAAATTTATGGTATTATTGAAACAAAATCTGTAGTTTAGGCATATTTTCTATATTTTAGAAAGAAAAAAAAACAGAACCCAAGGAATGAAGTTCTCAAGAATTAGATCAAAATTTGAAGAAAATACTTAATGGGAAAAAAAAAGGAGAAAAAAAGGAAAATTTATCGCGAAAAGAAAACCGTGTTCGTCCCCAAAGTCTTTGAACCCTTTTTCGCCCATAGCTGCTTCCTCACTCTTCATCTTCCTCCCACTCACTCTGCAAACAAGATGGCCAAAATATCCGCCCTGAAGATTTAGCTTAGTTCGCGGCGCGGCTATATTCTCCTTCAATCATATTCTAGGGTTACACCATCGCCGCTTTCTGCCGGAAGCTTTGTTCTTTCATGTGAGTTCCATGTTTCCCCCTTTCCTTAATCTTCTGCAATTTTGTTTTCATATCTGGGTCTTGATCTCTTACTCCTTTTGCGTGGGACTGTATGTGCTGCGAGGTTCTTGGACTTCAAAGTTTGGACCTTTCCGATTATTACTCCCCCTGCCCCCAACGCAAATAATAACGCGTTTCTTTGTTTTCTTTTTGTTTTTTGCAAGTGTAGTTTTCTTCTGTGCTCGAGATTGTTTGTGCTTATGGTTATCTTTGGGAATCGATGACTTGGAATTGGAGTTTTTCTTTTTTTGTCTTCTGCTGAAGTATTTCAAATGAGAGATAGCTTTTTGAGAAACGGAGCTGATCTTTCCTTAGGATTTGATTAAACTTACATACAACTCTAGTTCAACTGGATTTTAGGCGAAGTTAAGTTGATAGATTGAATAGTTGCTGAGTTGAAGATGATCGTCTGGTGTCCAAAAAGAATGCTATACTTTGTTATTTTGTTGACAAATGCTATACTATGGAGTTGATAGAACTTCTATAGTTTATATGATTGTTGAAAGTGATTTTTCTTAAGAAAGAAAAGGTTAAGTGGACTTATGATTTTTGCCATGGAATTTGACCACACGTGTACTGCCTGATGGCTCTCCCACCGTCATTACACTTGCAGGTCAATTGTCGTAACTTGATAGTCGTATCTCTTCTAGTATGGTTCTCAAATTCAATCGATCTTTGGAAGAGATTAAGATAGGGAACTCAGACTACCACTCCAAATGCGACCCTGACATTCTATCAGGGGGCTCAAAATATTGGACATTGCCCCCTTCTTTTGTCATTGTTGAAGGGAAGTTTCTTGCTTGTTGCTTTAGAAGGATGGCAGGGGCACACATGACTTTTGGCCTCCTTTAGTCTTTTTTTACAAGTGTAAGTCCTCATACCTGGTTGGTAGCTTGTGGAAGGATTTATTCAAGTAATTGAAATTAAAGGAAAATTGTTTCTAAGCACATCTCTTAGGTGCATACTTCATTAAAACAAAGGCTGAGTCATGTGCAGATTATTAGTGCTTATTAGTGTTGCAATGGATTCCTTTCCTCTCTGTTGACATATACAGTAGAGTGGAATGCTCGTGCCTTGTTTATTTTATGGTTGGAGGAATGTTTGTACTTTTAAAGACTAAGCCTTGGATAGTTGGATGTTAAGACTTCATATAGTAGTACTCATTATGTGGTTCTGGTCATGGAAAATTGTTGGACAATTGGATGAAATTTCTAGGTTGGGATGAACCTGTTTGAATTTTGTTTAACAAGACTCTAGTTTGTTGGATTAAATCCTTTGTTCTTAGTGAACCCCCCGCCAAAAAAAAAAAAAAGAAGAATAAGAAACGTAGAAGTATCTATAAGAAATAGGAAGGCTCAAGTTTATCTTGGCAATCTAGGTTTGCTCATAGAAACGTTGTGGGCACACTTCATTTGGCGTGTTAAATAAGATTTTGAGATCGGGGAATGAAATATCCTGAGGGGTGTTAATAGTTGCATTTCTTATTTTCTGTGACCAAACAACTGATTAACGTAGGACTGTAGTGTGGGGAGCTCAATTCATAATCTGTGGGTGTAGATACAAGTTGAATGGTTTTGTCTATTATTCATGTGCTCTTTGGCATGTTATTCCATGCGATTCTGTTGTAGGGTTTTGTGGAGTAGTTTCTATGAGTCTGCACGTTTCTCTCCTTTTTTTTTTTTAGTTTTTCTTTCTTACATATTTGAAACTTTTTTTTTTTTTTTTATAAGAAACAGAGATGTATTAAACACAAAAGAGGGCACAACCTAAGGGTAGAGGGGTGAGGAACCCCTCTCCACCAGACAACTATACAAGCATAGCCTCCCAACAAAGAATGATCTGAGCTAGGATGTAATTACAAAAGAAATCTCTGTGTCTAAGACTCCATAAAGAGGAAGTAATTTGTACATTACTACAAAAAGGCTCAAAAGAACTTACCTATTTGAAACCTTTTTTCTTTTTTCTTTTTTCATTTTTTAAATTGCAATTGTAATAAATTGTGACTACCGAAGACTCATTAATGTAAGCATTTCCTTGAAACCTACCCAAAAAAAAAAGATTCATCAGCATTTTTAACTCCACAGAATGTGGTATTCTATTTATATTTCTCTTAGAATATTGTATGGAAGGTCTAATAGTTCAAAATATTTGTAGTTTGATTGATATTCTGTCGTAAGTTGCAAATTAGATTATTATTATCATTTATATTACTTATTAAAACTTTAGGCTGAATCTTAAATAATTTAGTTACTGTTTGTATATTTATTATTTTACCTCTTGCTTAGGTCTTAGGTTCTTTTTCCTGCCAAAGTTAATTGATTAGACCCCAACATATTAGGTACCTTGATAGATGTCCTCTTCTTTAGTTAATGTATCGCATAGAGTGTGCTAATGTCAAAATATAATTTTCTGCAGTATCTTCACGTGGTTGGTTGATGGAAAGATTAGCAAGGGTGTACAATAATAACTTATGGCAATGGCTTTCTGTTCCACCACAAGAGCAATTGAGCATTAGCACAAATTCATGGAACTAAGTCAATTTTTATATACAAGCTTGTTTTGAAGGATTTTATGAGAAAACTATAGTTCATCAAACACAAGGAGAATGAATCATGGACAAAGTGCTTGTGAACTCCTATATTTTTCTCTGAATTGTGGACAAATTACACAGGGAAGGGAGAGATGTATTGATTGAAAATTTGACTTCAATAACTTATTAGTCGTTGAAGAGTACATATGGTTTATCTGAAGGGTTACTGAGAGTAGTAGTTCAATCGGTCTATCCTTATGGATGTTGTCCACTTCGAGCATTGTAATTGTACCCTTAACGACAAAGTAATTTACTCAATGTGTAACTCCCATCTACTTTGTGACCTTTAAGTGGCTTTGTCCTGGCATGCTATGTGATCCATCCCTTATATTAGTAGTCACTAATGTTCCATAACTTTCTTTTGATTTTCAAGCAACTAAAGTGACAAATATGATGGACAAAATGTGGGGTGGGGGGGGGGGGGGGGGATTTCATATGGGAAGGAGCTTGCCACCACCTAATGAGTTGGAAGTGGCTTCTTTGTGGAAAATTCAATGTTAGGCTTCCTGGGAGAGTTAGAGCATTTTAATATAAGATTATCTAAAGCATATATGGTAAGAGGTGTCTTCTAAGGTCAAAGCTTGACATTTTGTTTTTGTGAAACATCTTGTACGTCAATATAGCAAAATGAAAAAAGTTAATGAACGAATGTACCACTTTTCCTCATGAACAAAATGATTTATGGAGAAAAATAGTAGTAAGTATTTGTGAGAGAGCTTGCAGAACGATTCACTAAAATGAGAAACAGTGACAACCACCATAGAAGCATATCGTGGAACATCTCTAAAACTTGACTAACTTTTAAAGTCTTGAGAGTGGAAAAAATATGGTTTTGGAAGGATAGATGGAACGACAATCAACCTGTTATGGTACATTTCTAACTTTTATCCTATGATTGAGCTACATGACATGGTTGGAAAAGAAATGTGGGAGGAAGATATTGATTAGTGGGGAAATCTAACAAGGAATCCAAATGAGGTTGAGATTATAGAATTTAGATACTTGTTCTAGTTGTTAAACTATGTTTTCTCTTCCAAATCGAAGGAAAATGGAATGGCGTATTTGGCTAGAATTGTTAAACTATTTTGATTGAGCATCGCTTGCCACTTGGAAAGGGAAGGGACCAAAAAGTTATGTTATATGGCGATCAATTCATCGTTTGTCTCTCTATCTTGCGAGATACAATAATCAACAAATTCACGTTTTGCTCACACTCATACATCTTCATGGAACCTCCACTCACACTCAGTGATCTTTATGGAACCTCTATCATAGTGTGAGTTGGAAGCTACATAAAAAACCAAGGCCTACTTCCGATGGTCAAGGTTGGCTAGTGAGAGGATGGGGGATAAGCTTCATCGTCAAGAGGAAAATAGCCTGAATCACCAACTAAGGTCCCTAAATGACTGTTCAGTAATAAAGGAGGTAGGGGTGCAAAGACAACCAAGAGGTTTGCTTAGAAGGGTTGAATATTGTTGAAAACTCGTGGTTTTTGGGCTCCCATTATTGAAAAGATAGAAAGAAGACTCTCATTATGGGGCTCATCCTTTTCATCCAAGGGGGGAAGACTCACCCTTCTCCAGGCTACATTATCTAATCTACCTACCTACTATTTATCTTTATTTTAACTACCAAACAAGGTTGGACAAGAGATGGAGAGACTCTTCAGAAATTTCCTATGGAAAGGGGGAAAGAACAGTAGTGGTCTACACCTTGTCAGATGGAGTAATATTCTCCATCCAATTGAGAAGGGAGGTCTTGGCATAAGCTCTATGATTGATAAAAACAAAGCTCTCTTGGCAAAATGGATATGGCGATACAATCATGAAAAAAATGCCTTGTGGAGAAAGTTGATACAAGCTAAATATGGATCCCCCACTCACTCGAATTGTACGGCTCTTGCTAAATCAAAAGGCCCTTGGAAAAACATTGTCAAGCAACAAAATCTCATCCATAGCCGCATTTGTCACCAAATTGGGAACGGAGGTAATACAATTTTCTGGATTGATAAATGGATCAATAACACCCCATTGGCCACCCGTTTCCCACTTTTGTATCGTCTCTCACATTGCAAAAAGGCCACAATTAATGAAATATGGAGTGATGATCATCGTTTCTGGGATCTTCGATTGGGGAGGAATTTGAAAGACAATGAGGCCGTTGAATGGGCGGACCTTAGTATTGTCCTTGAGCCTGTTACTCTTTCACAGAGCGAGGACACTTGGCATTGGCCCCTCAGTCCCAATGGTGTATTTACAACAAAATCCCTTTTATCTGACATGGGAGATAGCACTTGTCTCATTGAACCATCTTTGGCTAAAGCTATATGGAAGGACAATTACCCAAAGAAGATTAAATTTTTCCTATGGGAACTCGCCCACAGAGCCATCAACACCAAAGATGTTTTACAAAGACGCATGCCATACATGGCCCTATCCCCTGGGTGGTGCTCCCTTTGCAAAACAGATGATGAAACACAAAATCATATCTTTATGTACTGTTCTTTTGCTCGGAGATTCTGGACCAAGATCTTTAAATCCTTCCGTTGGTATTTTATTTGTCCTGGTAATGTGAAGGATCTTCTCCCGATTGTTTTATTGGGACATCCTTTCAAGACTGTCAAAGCCTTCTTATGGAAGAATATCATTAGAGCTTTCTTTTGGGTGATTTGGAAAGAAAGAAACCACAGAGTTTTCCAGGAAAGAGAGCTATCCTTCGAGGCTTTCTTTGATCTCGTTATTTATTATGCTATATCTTGGTGTAAACTCTCATCTATCTTTGCTACTTACTCATATGCTTCCCTATTAGTCAGTTGGGAAAGCCTTTTGTAACCATCATGGATCTTGGATCCTTTTTGTAAATTTCACACATCAATGAAATTGTTTCTTATCAAAAAAAAAAAAAAATTGTTGAAAACTACCAAAAAAAAAAAAAATCTTGAACTTGTGGCTAAAGCTAGTGGGTGCCTTTTATGCAAATAATCATGTGCTACTTAAATGCTCGCACTCCTATGTATGAAAGGGTGGATAGGTTATTTCATTACTTGAACCTCTCTGGGGCATTGGACTAGTTGACCGAAAATAACATGACTTTACTTGGCCACAACCTCGAAGGGAAAGCTAAAGTCCTTTGGATGAATATGGTAAAAGCATATATATATGGGCACATGGTAAGAAAGGAAATCAAGAGAAGGAAAGGAAAGGGAAAGGGGGTAGACTAACGCTTATTCAATCGGTTTTGAGCGGGATTCCCACCTATTTCCTTTCGCTCTTCAGTGTTCCTTTGTTCGTTAGTAAGGGTCTGGAGAAGCTTATGAGAGATTTCCTTTGGGAGGGTGTCGACGAGGGGAAAGGAGCCCATCTCCTTAATTGGGAGGAGGTGTCTAAACCGGTGGCTCTTGGGGGGCTAGGTATTGGTAATTTGAGATCCCGCAACAAAGCCCTGTTAGCGAAGTGGTTATGGCAGTTTCATCTTGACTCTTCCTCTCTTTGGCACAAGGTTATTGTGAGTAAGTATGGGCCGTCCCCGTTCGAGTGGACTGTGTGTGGAGGTCGAAGCACGGCTAGGAACCCTTGGAAAGGCATTTCTAAGGAGTATCCCTTTTTTTCGAGCTTTGTTCATTGTTCTGTGGGTGATGGGAGGGATACTTTTTTCTGGGAAGATAATTGGCTGGGGGATAGTCCCCTTTGCTCTGTGTTTCCTCGCCTCTACCATTTATCCTTAATGAAGAGTCACTCGGTGGCTGAGGTGTTAGCTCATCCTGAGTCTTGTCCCTCTCCTTCTTTGGGCTTCACCCGTCCTTTGTCCGATAGGGAAACGGCGGACGTTGTTGATCTCCTTTCTTTGTTGGGTGAGTTTCGTTGCATTTCGGGGAGGAGGGATGTTCGGTACTGGAGGCCTAGTCCGTCTACCGGCTTTTCGTGCAGGTCCTTTTTTCTTTGTCTAGTTATTCCCTCTCCGTCCAATTCCCCGGGGGAGTCAGTCTTTGCCTCTCTATGGAGGGTGAAAATTCCCAAGAAGGTTAAGTTTTTTGTCTGGCAGATTCTGCACGGGAGAATTAATACCTTAGACAGGGTGGCGAGAAGAATGCCTTCCCTTGTGGGGCCGTGGTGTTGTATTTTGTGTAGGAGGTCGGCCGAGGACATTGATCATGTGCTTTGGAATTGTGAGTTGGCAAACGAGGTGCGGAGCCGGTTCCTGGTGGAGTTTGACATTGTTATTGCTAGACCGAGGGGTTGTCGTGAGATGGTAGAGGAGTTCGTCCATTTTCCTCCTTTCCGGGGGAGAGGAAAGTTCTTGTGGCAGGCAGGGGTGTGTGCTATATTGTGGGGGCTGTGGGGGGAGAGAAACAACAGAATCTTTCGTGGGATTGAGAGATCATCTAATGATGTGTGGTCCCTGATTAGATTCTATGTTTCTCTTTGGGCTTCTGTGACCAAGTCTTTTTGTAATTATACTGTTGGTCTTATTTTGCTTGACTGGAGGCCCTTCTTGTAGGCCGTCTCCCTTTTTTGAGGGCTCTTCTTTTTGTTTGCCCTTGTATTCTTTCATTTTTTCTCAATGAAAGCTCGGTTTATTCTCAAAAAAAAAAAAAAAAAAGATTCAGCCAAGTATTATTGCTTTCGATGGAGTTCTATATGTAATTCTTTGTAATTAACATTTAACTCTTATTTTGGTGCTTTTTTTGTAATGTCCTTATAGAGGGAAGTCTAGACTCTATATCTAACTTTCCTACAAATCAATGAAAAAGTGCCTCTTTTGCCAAAAAAACAAAGGACTAATTTTAAGTTGGAAATGACATTCGATTAGATTATGGAAGGAGCCCTATGTCCAAAGCTATCCATTGCACTTGTTTTTCCCCTCACTCTATTCTAACGTTATGGTTGTCTCTTTGGGGACATCCGATATTCTAACGTTATGGTTAAAACAAATCAATTCCAAATAGTTGAAATTGAGGGGTTTAAAGGGAACTTTTGCTTAGAAATCAGTGAATGGAAATAATGTTTGCTTACAATGGGGATCTTTGTACTCTACTCAACTAGATGCAAGATGGACTTTAGATTTCCTATAACACTTCCTCAACAAATTCAATCCCTAAGGGGTTGTTTGGGGCACTGAGTGGGTTATAATAACATGGGTTATAATAATATGTGGGTTATAATAGTCTGTGGAATTATATAATATTGTTTAAAATGCATAGTTGTTTAGTCTGGGGTTATAATAGTCTGTGTTTAGGGTGCAGAGTACTCCACAGGTTATTATAACACATGTTATTATAACCTACGCCCCAAACAGCCCCTAAGAAGTCAATTTATGGTCTTATTCTAGTCAAGGATGTATGTAAGCTTTAATGGATACAACAAAAAGAATGTAAAAGTCTTCTTGTTTAGTCCACTTTTTCAAGAGTTTGCAAACGATTCTAAGAAAGCATGCCCTTCCTACGATGTTTCTTTTTAGAATATCATAACATGTAGGGGTGGAGATTCGAATATCAACATGAAACTTCTAAGTTATAGTGGGCTTAGGAGAAAAAAAGAAGGAATGAATTGAATCAAGGGATCACATGAGCTTTGGCATTTAAAAATGCACTTAAGAATCTTTACGTCCATTTTAATTCTTGCTTGGGCTGTGTAGGTTGGTGGTCCTGTGGAGGTCGATCTTTTTGCAACATCAAACAATTTGATGTCTAGGAATTATTTGTTTGGCATAGAAAATTATGTGAAACTTGAAAATCCATGGACAACTATACTTATTTGATTTTGGCTAAATTTTAAAAAATACCCTTGAACTTTTCTCTTTGTTTTAAAAATACCCCTATTCTTTAAAAAGTTACAATATTACTTTTGACCTTTCATAAACGTTTCAAAACTACCCTTGAAGTAGAAATATGTTAGAATGTTGGACAGAAAATCGGCATGGTGGTGACTTGTAACAACATGGCAATGACTAGGACGCTTGTCTGGATTAAGTCTGAAAGAACAACATTCAGACACGTCGACTTTTCTTTAAACATTCTAACTTTTTTTTTTCTACAATGGTAGTTTTGAAACCTTTATGAAAGGTCAGAGTAATATTGCAACTTTTGAAAGAATATGAGCATTTGTGAAACAAAGAGCAAAGTTCAAGGGTATTTTTTATAATTTACCCTTTGACCTTTTTTTTTCTCTATCTAAATGAAACATAATTATGGCATGACTTCGATAGTGCGTATATGGAAGGTTGTAGGGTCTAGTTTCATCAACATTGCATAGGTCTTTGATTGAGTGTATGGAAACTCGTGTTTATGGCAACTGTTTGTAGGGTCTAGTTTCATCAACATTGCATATGGTCTTTGATTGTGTATGGAAACTCATGTTTATGGCAACTTTACGTCACAGTGTGATGACTTGCTGTGCTCCTCTTCGTGTGCTTGCTTGACTGTTCTCCTTGTGTGTGATATTGGTGATATCTCAGTTAACATGGAATGTCACGTTTTATGAAGTGCTGTTGGATTAATTACTTTATCAGATTGCTTTTATATCCCTAGATTTTCTCTTCCCGTCACAATGGGGTTGTATCATATATCTTGCTAAACTTTGTAAAATGATCACAAGTTGGAGTTCTCCAGCGTCACTGCAAATAATTTTTACTTGAAGTTGCTCCTAGAAGCTTCTTTTGATTTTGATACCATTACTTACTTTTGAGTAAAGTGCATCTAGCATTTTTTGAAGTATGGTCGATAGGTAGGGGTGGAGTATTTAGTGACAGGAAATTTGGTTATTTTATGAAATATTAGTTATATGTGAATTATGTAACATCATAACTGAGGGAAGATACAAAGCTCCTCCATTAATATATAACTGATTACAAGTGAGAAAATTCATGCTAAAGCCAAAAAGCTTGGGTAAAGAAATGTTGTTTGTTCTTATTCTGACTTGACCATTTGATTGCGCACTGGGTTTTTCTTCTCTCTGTAATTGGAGGAATTCCATCTCGTTCAGTATTAATGTGCCAGATGATTCCTAACGAGGTCATGGAATGCCTCTGAATGAGTTTAGGTAATTTCGATAGGGTAATGTGGTCTAATCTATTCTTTGCTGAATATCAACCAATTCAATCTGTATGAATAACTTGGACTTGACAACAAGGTGGGGAGGACTTGTCATTAAAATTAACTTATTTTCATCCTGCCTTCAGATTTTACTGTATTTAGGAGAAAATCCTTAGAGTTATGAGTGGAAGTGGCAGAAAACGCTCGTCAAAGTGGGATTTGAGAGAAGAATCTCATTGTGAAACTGACAGTTGGCCTGGGAAAGAATCACGACCTGGTTGGATTTCTCCTGAACTTGCAAGTGATGATGGTTCCAAGTGGTCTAGTATGGAGACCACCAATACCATTTCAAAATCTAAGCAAGATTGGGGATTGCTGTCAAAGGAACCTTTATCTGGAACCAGCGATTCACATAAGGAGGATTACACTAATAAAGGCTATAATAAAAATATGGAAGGCACTGCTGAATGGGATGCTGACAAAAGCTACGGCACAAGAATGTCTCCTGGTCTAGATGGATGGAGAAGACATAGCTCTAACCCGTCAGATAGAAATGATTGGAGCAGGTCAGTGAGGTTAGATACAGTGATACACTTGTACTAGCTTCAAGAGCTTATATTAACTTCTTCATCACAAAAGTATTCAATCTCAAATTTGTTGCTGAAGTTGCATTTTCTGCTTAGAGCACAATGTTAGTTGTTTCAAATCTCTCAAGTTTGATCCTGAATTTGCATGTTTGTGTGGGCATCCATGTTGTTCATTTGAATGAGCTTATCTGAATTTATGTATTTCTATTAGGATTGGTTAGTTCTTTTCCAAGGGATGATATATTGCAATTTCATTCTTGATTAGACTTGCTTGATTTTATTGTGTTTCAGGGGTAGGAGTAGAAGTCGGAGTTGGAGTAGAAGCCGGAGTAGAAGTAGAAGTCCTCCTCATAGTTTTAAGCGGGACTCAGGATTTCATGATAGAAATAGAAACAGATCACGTGTTTCAACTCACGTGTGCAGAGATTTTGCTTCTGGCAGATGCAGGCGAGGTGGTGGTTGCCAATTTCTTCACCCGGAAAATCAAAATCTGGATGATAGCTGGGAAAATAGGAACAGGAAGGGGGGTCGATCCTTAAGATCAACTCTCCATGATTTTAGGGACTATTCCAGGAGTGGAAGACCAGCTGCTCTTTGCACCGACTTTGTGAAGGGAAGATGTCATAGGGGAGAATCTTGCAAGTATCCTCACGACAGTGCATTTCATGAACTATCACGAGGTTCTCCAAATGATATTAGTAGAGACAGGGAAAATGATAGGAGTAAAGAAGCATACTTCTCACGTGGTGAGCGTGAACCTTGCAGTAGCAGTCTTGTTATCTGTAAATTTTTTGCTGCTGGAACTTGTCGTAATGGAAAAAATTGCAAGTATTCTCATCATAGCCAGCCACGTGCAAGTCCAGAGAGGAAGTCAAGTACTGATAGATGGGAACAGGTCCAATGTTCAGATGGTAGGGAACGGTTGTGGGATGGCTCAAAACCAAGTGAATTGGCTAGTGGTTCAGATTTCACTCAGTTGAGAGAGGACAAAAACGAACAAATTGCTAGTCAAGAACCAAAATATACATGGCCTTCGGAACAAAAATGGGGTCATGGTTTGAATAATGAGAGCAAAATTCAGTGGGATCAAGCTGCTAGTATCAAGGCAGTTCAGAGCAACAAGAATGATACCATTCTGAGCAAGGCAGAGGATGCTGGTGGTTGCATAGGCACTTCTGATCATAGAGGTCACAGAAAGTGGCCAAGTGATGATATGGAGATGTCGCCTGATTGGCATTACCCTGTGCAACCATCCAATCATGTGGTGAAAGGAGATTGCAACATTATGCAGGATTCTGGCTCTCAAACTTCCATGGCTTTAGCCACTCTCAGCCATGTGATAGTTCAAGAGGCTTTGGCTAAGAAGCAAGACATTGCCATAGAGCCTATAACAGTTGATAATACTCATTTTCGGAAAAACCATAATTTAACGAAAGATGTTACTATGGCATCCACATTCAATGATAAGATTACAATTGACAAAACTATTGCTTCACATGCTGAAGGCAATCCTTCTGGTAACATTGTCCTTGGACAAAGAACGGTATATCACACTGACCATCCAGGTGGAATTGTAATGAATCCAAAAGTTGCAGATGGAAATTTCAGAGTCAAACCGCAAGAGGAGGATGGAATCATGCCAGGAATTAATCCTGGAACAACCATCACTCCAAACATAGTAACCAGCGAACAAATTACCCAATTAACTAACCTTTCAGTTTCTCTTGCCCAATATTTTGGAAATGTGCAACCATTGCCTCAATTATATGCCACCCTTAATACGCATGATGTGTCAGAAATACCTTCCTTCCCTAATTCTGATGCACCAATCGGTGCTTTAGGGCCATTGATGAAGACAGGTCCTGTAATTGAATGCTCGAAGCAACATGATTCTACTATCTGCAGTAGCTTAGAGTTGAAGAAGCTTGAAGCCACTAAAATACCTTCAGACTGTTTACTGAATTCCATTGGACAGAAAAGCACTACAGATGTGAAGGATGAAGTACAGATACCAAACTTGCCTCTATCATCTGATCCTTGTAACAAAATTGGCATCTCTGCAAAAGAAACTCTTCATGAGAGTGATGTAATAAATCATGGGAAGCCAGCAGCTGACGGTGAGGCTATCAAAGAGAAGAATCGTGATGGGGATAATGAGAACAAGACTGAACCAGGGGCGAATGAGGATTCTCAAGAGAATGATACTACAGAAAATGCGACTGAGAATGATGGGGTCCATGACAAGAAGAAAGGTAAGGATGCTAAGGGAATTCGTGCTTTTAAATTTGCACTTGTGGAGTTTGTCAAGGAACTTTTAAAACCTACATGGAAGGAAGGTCATATCAGCAAAGATGTTTATAAAACCATAGTCAAGAAAGTGGTGGACAAAGTGACAGGTACCTTGCAGGGGGGTCATATTCCTCAAACGCAGGAGAAAATTGATCACTATCTTTCATTTTCAAAATCAAAGCTCACTAAACTTGTCCAGGTAACTACAGATTTCTTTCAATTGAGTTCTCTTCCAATCATTTTTTTTTTGCTATTTTATACTTTGCACTGGACAATTGACTATTTTGTTTGGTTTATCATATGTTTTTTTTTTTTTACTTCAATGAAGTCCTCTAAATTTCCACATCAACATAAACATAAAAATGAATATTGTATTTTCTAAGCAATGGTTGGAAGTAATATGCCCACTGTTTTAATTATTACATTAGTGTATGTATTATCTTGACCTTTTTGCCCTTGGATGGGCGGCAATGAGTGGAGTGCCAGTATCTCCTCTCAAATTATCCACTTTATGTGCTTAACTCTTTTAGACTTGATAGAAACGACTGTTGCATTTGTTTGAATACAATTCTTTTCTTGTACAATATTAGGTTATGCACATACTCAAGATTCAACTTGTAGCTATGTTTTCTTATCTCCAAATAAATCACTGGAATGGGTGATATTCATACTTTTTTTTTTAATGTTTCACTGCGTTGTTTATATGCTGTCATTTTTATTACCCTCCTGGGTCACTTTAGTGAAAATCCCAACGTGTTATCCATCATAAGGGCTTTCAACTTGATCATCATTTGTGGTGCTGTTGGAACACGGTAGTTTAATTTTGTCTAACAATTTCATCTTACTGTAATAGTACTAACCACTTCTTTTTATATTTTCTAAAGACCTCATATGCTCTTGTAATAAACAAATTTGTTGCTTTAATTACGGCAGTGGAGCTTGGTTCTGGGAGGATCATTAGCTTCAAACATGCTCTTCATCAGCATTGTTTTGCTTATTTACTCTATAACCCTTCTCTGTTTCTTATTTAAAAAAAAAAAACTCTCCAATCTCCTCGGTTATTTGTTTGTGAGAGTGCTACCCTCTTTTGATATTCTTTTGAGTTAGTCTCCCTCTTGTCCTTATTATAGCTGGTCATTCTATTTCCAGTTTGTTAGGGGACTTTGGTGGTGGTCTCTTAAGCCATCATAATCTTTTCTTGTTGGTAATTGTACCTTCGTTTGATTTTAGATTTGTCCCCTTCCTAGACTTGTTCTTTTTTCTCTTGTTTGTAGAAGCTTAAAATCTAAAATCTCGAAGATTCATTTCTTCACTTGGGGGGTGGTGCTTCATTAGATTTTTTGAGGGAAGGGTCCCTCGCCCCTTCGCCTTTAGGCTGTTTTTGTCTTTTCTCAGTTTAATAAAGTTGTTTCTTATCCAAAAAAAAATTCTTCAGTTGGCCAGTAGCCTTGGGGAGGACTAGCACTTTAGACATTTTGTGGAGAACCTCCAATTTTGATCTTGATCGAGATTTCGTAATTGGTGGGTCTTACGCAAAGAGGAAAGTAGTGTCCTTTTGCTTTTATTATAGTTGGGCTACAATAAAGTTTTTGACTTATATTTAGCTTATTAGAGGTTGAGCCTTCTGAGGGTGATGGAGAAAGTTGTATTGATCTTCCATTTTGGAGGAAAGGTTGTGTGCTATGGCAAGTTTGCTCTTTCACCGTTTTGTGGTTTATATGGTTGTAAACAAATAGAACATTCATTGTGTTAGATAGTAAGTCGTTAGAAGTAATGTGCGTTTTGGCGCATTTTAATGCCTCCATGTGGGCTTTTAATTTAAATATTTCTTTTAGAATTATTCATTTGTTTTTTGTTACCAAAAGCTGTGGCTCTTTCCTGCCAGTTATTTGTGTTCTCCACTTCTGTTTGGTCCTTTTTCTGTCGGCCTCTCTTTGTACTTACATTTGTTCAAATGAAAGTTGGTTTTTTCATTTAGAAAGAAAAATCATGTGTCACGAGTGTAATGACAAAAGGGTGCATAAGCTCTTTAGGACTAGTGAAGGGTATTCATGGGTTGGTTAATGGGCATCTTTGATCCAGTCGATTGCTTGGGTTGCAAAATTTTCCAACCCAATGATTCTCATAGGTTGCGGATCCAATCCGGGCATTGGAATATTTGGGTTGGCATGAGTTGGTTCATCAATTTTCAAATCTTTGGAATAATTTATGAAAACTAGTACTTTAGGATCCAATATGCTATTTTCACACAGAATGTGACAAATAGTAGTTTGATATCATAAATTCGTAGGGCATCAAGTGATCAAGATGGGTTTCATTTATGTAAATAGTGGAAAACGAAGAGGCAAGAAGCCAGTACCGTGGGGAAGGCGAGGGAGCAAAAGAAAGAATTACCTAAAACCTAAACACAGGTGGTTGTTTTAGATAAGTGCACTGTGCACTGCCAAGTTTTGCTTGCAACATGTGGAAGTCTGAGGATTAGAAAGCAGTGTAACTGGTCAAAGTGGGCTGCAAGCTTTGATTTTTTAAATACAATAACAGACAAATTTGGGCTAAGAATTAGGCTAATTATTTGCAATGAAAACCTTGCTTTTTGGTATTTCTTAGTTAGTGCACCCACTTGGGGAATAAGTACATATTATGTTTTGATGCTTCTTAAATTTATTTTACATTCATATGATTGCTACAAGTCAATTATTAAATGTGAATATATAATACATAATTTACATAAGTGTAGATAAATGAAATGAATCTTAGTTCTTACGGTTCCTGATCCATTCCAATACACAATACACGTTAGATTAGAAAAATGATTCACATTTCAATTCACAATTTGACTGCATTAATTTTTTTTTAAGATTGATGAAAATAAAGTTGGAGCAATACAAGACTGGTCTTACCTTTGAACAGGTAAAGAAGTACAGAGCTTTATGATCTCGCAGCATTTTATAGTACAAGTGCAATTCCTGAAGAAAGGGAGCTTCTATTAAAGCTCTGCTACAATCAAACAGAAGCTCTAAGTTCAGCACCGTGCCCCCACAGCTTGACAAGCTTTTCTCATTTGAAGTGGACACCCCTGGATAAGGATTGGAGGAATATTATCTCAAGAAAGGCAATATTTAGTGAATATTACAGTGAGAAACTTAGTGAAGCAAGCCAAAAAGTTGAATAACCAACCAACAATGCTTACTAGGGCTTGAAAATGTTGGGACTTGGGAGCATTATTTGCTTGGCTGGGTATTTATCCTTCTAAGCAATTATTAGAGGTTAAGGCACTTCAATTCTCAATATAATATTAACAGAAGCATCCAAGATGGTTTTCATTCATCTTAAGGTTTGGTTTCTCCATTAAGACATTTGCCCAAGAGTTTCAAAAGAGTTGCAAACGCATGTCTGTTTTTGTGATTACTCAGATTGAAGGGCCTTTGTTTGATCCCTCTCTCAAGATAGAGGCCCCTTTACCTTTTGGTCCCTTAGGTTGTTTAGTTGGCTTGGTGGTTCAGTTTCCTATCAATAATAGTAATACTAGTGATAAAAATGGAAAAAAAATAAGAGTCTTGCTAATGCATTGAAATATGTTTGTCAGGTTGTCAAGAAAAAAGATCATTCTCAAAGCAACATTTATTATTGTTGATAGATATTGCAAAAATAGCACCCTTTATCCTTGTTGCAAGACAAGCGATGCTGCTTGAGACTATTATGAGGGACAGTAAATTTTTCAGCTATCATGTGAAATAATCTTGGGCCAAAATTGAAGCTTAGCTCTACGTGCCATCTGCGAATCGATGGCCTAATGAAAGTCACAAAGCAGTAGGAGATTCAGTGAGATGTTTGAACTCGCAGTAGGATCTAGCATTACAGTACTCAGTGAAATAGGATATACTGAGGCACTTAGACTGACTGGATTTAATGTACCTTCTTACAGTAACTGATGTTATATCTAAAGTGCAGTCTAAAATCCATTAGAGAGTCTTGCAGAACTTGACTGGAACAAATGGAACTTGTGCAGTCTGCTAATAGGAAAACAAAAACTTGAAAATGGTGACTTGGTATGGCTCACTTGCAAAGATTTTCTGCTGGTACTTTAAACAAACCAAAGAAAATAAAAAAGGGTTACTATAGAAACTTGAAAAAGAGTTGGTCGAATACGTATGCTGATTACCCTACATTGTAATTACCCAATGGACTTCGCTTATTTATTATTTCAGTTATTCAGTTGATGTGTGAACTATACACACCTTGTGTAGTGACTTTGCCATTCGGGTCGTGACTGTTAAGGACATTAGTGTGAAGTGTGAACCCTGGATGCTTGTAAATACACCTCTTATAACCTCTCTGGTATCGTTTTAATTGATTCATAGTAAACTTCAAGTCACATTATCTTGGATGCACCATCTTTCGAGACGGCGACTAAATTCTTGTGAAAAGAAAGATCAAACATTTCATCAAGAGCTCTATCAGGATTTTTAAGGATCCATATGAAAGTTATAGATTTAGAAGAAACTACTTCCATGGTTCAACAGGACTCATGGTCATGGTCCTTGCTCTTTTGTTGTGTAAAGAGTTCTATTGCTGATCTTTCAAATTAGAATACTCTATTTTTCTTCCTCTCTGATCTAGTTGAGACTAATAGTTAACTCTCTGTTCTGTATAATACGTTTCCTCAACGTCTCTCGTTTCCTTGTCAGGCATACGTGGACAGAGTTCAGAAGACGAGTTGAGAAGGCAAGGTTGTCGAAGTACATTCTTATGTATTTTTTTTTTTATAAAAAAATCCCATGTACTAATTTGTTAGAATGCTGCAGCCTTCTGAATGATGTTTATCATGATTTACTAATGTAGTGTAATGTATCTCCTGTTAGCAGTCTTAGGTACACCTTTCTCCAGCCCTTTCTGCAAATTAGATATATGGAAATTTGTTGCTTTTAGTTTGTGCCTTCTTCATCTTTTATTGTTGAATGAATGGCTATCACTTTTCCAGGACCACCATTCCTGACTAAGGGCTTGCAGTTTTTTTTTTTTTTTTTTTTTTTTTTTAAATAGAAAAATATTATTATTATTGGTTATATTTGATGTTCCCAACTTTAAGGGAAGTTCTTTCATTTTTTCTTAACAAGAGCTTGGTTATTAATTAAAAAAAATGATAGACATTTGAACTTCTAAATTTAGAAAATAGTTCGTAACAATGAAATTTTAATAAGGGTGTGTATTTGATTATGATTGTAGATTTAGTTTTCTATTTTAAAAAACAAACTTGTTTATGGGCATGATATTTCAAGTAAAAGAAAACGAAATCTCATTATCAAACAAACGCTAAACGACGCTTGATTTTTTTTTTCTTTCCTGAAAGAATAAACGATGCTTGATTTTTGTATAATAAGCGGAACGAGAAAAAATGATTAAATTCTTTTGAACAAAAAAGTTAAATTACTAATTTGGTTAAGTTGATTTGGATTTTACAAGTTAGATCGAAGTTTGGTTTTAGTTTTATTTAACTTGGTATCTATAGTTATACAATTTTTAATTTGGGTTAATTGTGGTTTGGTCCAACCTTTAAACAATTCTGAGTTATTTTTCATCTACATTTTTCCTTCATTTGTTACTTAATGTATTCAATATGGTAGTGATGGAATTGATGGGTGAAATTTAATCCAATCGTAAGAATTAAACTAAAACTCTTAAAATCATAGAAACTAAATTTAAAATTGATTAAAATATACCTTTGGACCTTGAGGCCCCAAAAATTGTTCTAAATAGTACCTAACTTCATTTAACCTAATAGAATGCTAATGTAACGGTTAACATGTTTATTCAACTTTGATGACATGTCAGTTTTGTTGATTTGACTACTAATGTGGCATTCTTTCTCTCTCTCCTTTCTCCCTTCTCATTCATCTTCCCTTTTTTTCCCTTCTTATCTTGAGGACTTTGTCATTGTTGCTGACGCTCTTTGTCGTTGTTTGACGCTTGTTGTTGCTTTGTTGTCCATCATCATCATTCATTCCATATGTCGTTCCAAATTGTTTGGAACAAACCATTGTTGTTCGTTACATATATGTAGGAACAAACGACATTCATTCCATGTTCCAGATGTAGAATGAAGATTGTGTTCGTTTCAAACATGAAGGAACGAACAATTGCATTCATTCCAAATTGCTAGGAACAAACGATTTGGAAATGAACAACACTTATTCATTTCAAACGATTTGGAATGGCACACAAAAAGAACGAAAACAACTGATGGTGGCAATGATGATGTCTACTGGAGGAGAAGGAGGGGGGAGGAAGGTGGAGAAAGGAGAGAGAGAAAGAAGAGGCCACAGTTCAATCAATAAAATTGCCATGTCATCAAAGTTTAGTCAACATTTTGTTAGGTTGACTAACGGTCAAATGAGATGAAAAACCATTTAAAATAATTTTCAAACCTTAAGAACTAAAATGTCTCTTTTGAAACTCTAAAGACTACATAGACACTAAACTCAAACTTTCATCTTTAAAATGTTAAAATCATATGTTCCAAACAAAGATGGAGTTAAAATCACAAACATCAAATGAATCATTTAACGAAAGAATTTCAAAAAAGAAAAGGAAAGAAAAAAAAAAGAAAAAGAAAACGAAATGAATGAGTTTGTCAAAGGGCTAATTTAAGGGCCAACAAGTTAAGGATCACTTTTTGCAAAAATGGCCAAGTTGTGGAGGGTAGAGTCTAAGGAAGTGTTAGTCAGAGAGTCCAGATTATGAGGAGGGGCAGTGGGTGGAAATTGGATTTCAAAACACATCTTTTTTTGAATGTGAATTGATTTTAATGAATGAATGAAAAATGAAAATGCATGGTTTTCTGTTCCAAACCAATCCTTCTCGTAAAATGTTATTTTTTCCCTTTCCAAATCATGATTTCACTCCTCTCCCTATAAAAGCTTACCTTTCCTTTTTCCTCTTCATTTTTTGGGTCTATAGTGTCAAATTTTCTCATCCAAAAAGTTGTTTTTTTAAGAATTGTATTCATTCAACCACTAAGAATATGTGTGGAAAGTGGTTTGAGGTTTTAAATGTTAAGCATACTTCCTACCTCAAATATTTATGCTTAGCCATAATTTGGAAGTGCTTTTCAAAAAAGTTGAAAGTACCTAGCTTAGGAGTTGTTTTTCAAATGAGCAATTGATAGGTGATTTCATCGAGTACTTTGACTTATGACATACTCTTATCTTAGTTTTTCTTACTAACTTTTCTTTCTACACATTTTTTTTCTTATTGATCTCCACATATATACATTTTCTAATCAATCTCTCTTTTTACACGCCTTATGTTTGATCTAAAAAAAACTACTCTCACTAGTTTTTTTCCATTTGCGTTTTTTCGCTACTCTCCCTCTTCACACACTTTCTCTTAATTACTAATCTATCTTTATACATAGTTTCGGTTTCTCTTACTAAGGCTTCATTTGATAACGACTTTGTTTTTTATTTTTGAAATTTATGTTTGTTTCCTCCCAATCTTTTTTTTTAACCTTTCTTAAAGAAACAATTGAATTCTTTAGTCAAATTCCAAAAGCAAAAACAAGTTTTTGAAAGCTACTGTTTTTAGTTTTCAAAACTTGGCTTAGATTTTGAAAACATTTTTAGGATCAGGTAGATAACAAAACAAATAAACTTATTTGTGGAAGTAGTGTTTATAAGCATAATTTTCAAAAAGAAAATACTTGGTTTCTCTCCGTGTGTACGAATCTCTTTTCTTCCCACCATTTAATTGTTGACAACAAGAAGAGAGAAAATATTTTTCACATTTCTCTCTCTTTGTTGTGCTTTCTCTATCCTTGTTGTCCACAATTAAATGTTAGGGAACAAGGAGATTCCTAGAGAAGCAACCAAGTATTGTTCTTTTCAAAACCTATTTGGTCATCAAATAAAGCCTAATTTTTTTGGCATAATTTCTATTACTAATGCTCTCTTTCTTATTTTATTTTTAAATTCAAATTGTATTTATTTCAAGGATGGATAATTTAGGTAAATATTAATCATTAAAAAGAATACTTCTAATTCCAACCTTTTTTTTTTTAATATTTACATGCATATATTGATCTAATATAAATTGATATAGTCTCAATTTGAGGACAATTTGGCCCTTTATATATATATATATATATATATAGATATATATATATAGATATATATATATAGATATATATATATAGATATATATATATAGATATATATATATAGATATATATATATAGATAGATAGATAGATAGTATAATAGTTTTATTTTGAAAACGTAATTGTTGGAATAAAAATTTTGACCAATCAAAAATTGCTATGTCATTACTTAAAGTTAGTGAAAAAATTATTTATTTAATTAGGGATTAATTAAATTTGCAAGCTTCCTGAATTAAATTATGACAAATCCAAATATGCAATTGGGTTATATGAAATTTGGGTCAATTTTAGACAAAGCCTAAATGGGGGCCTTAATCCAGCAACGTCCTAGCCCAAAGGGCTTTGCCCAAAGTCAATCAGGCCCAGTCTAAAGGAGTTTAGGCCCAAGGTCAACCATGCCCAGTCCAATAGTTAAACCCAAGCCCACTTGGGGCCCTGAAAAACTCTATTTACGCTTTCCCCTCCATTTGAGGGGTTCAGAAATTAAATTTTCCACATGCCCAGTCCAATAGTTAAACCCAAGCCCACTTGGGGCCCTGAAAAACTCTATAAATAGAGAGTTTCCCCCTCCATTTGAGGGGTTTAAAAATTAAATTTTCCAGAGAATTCAGAGAGAATTCTTGAGGTCCTTAGGTGCTAAACACTCCCTAAAGTCCTTAGGTGCCAAACACTCTCTGTTCTTAGGTGTTGAACACTTCTCGAAGACTAAAGACTCTTCTGACTTCAAGACTTTAAAACCCTAAAGATTGATTAAAACTTCAACTTCGAGAACAAGCTGCAAAACCCTCGAAATAAATCCACGTTCGAGAACAAGCTACAAAGCCCTCAAATCAAATCTATGTCTGAGTACAAGCTACAAAACTCCTAGACAAATTATATTTGAGAGAGAAAAAAAATCAAAGGATAAATATTAGAGATTGTACTCCACTTAAACTCAAATTAATACAAATCAAATTCATTTACACGTGTTTCATTTCTTTCTTTGTTGAAATTACGTGTGAACAGTAATATATGTTGTTTACAACTTTTTTTGTCTGTTTGTTATTCGATCATCTTTTTATAAACACATTTCAAATTTATCAAGTGGATTTTAAAACAAAGAAATTGTTATTAAAGAAACTTAAATATTGAAATAAAAAACAATGGGGTAGTTTTTCAAATGTTAAGAAATATATACTGGTTTATAAACATGAACAAGCACGCCAAAGAGAGCATAGCTCAACTGGCATATTGAATGTGTTAACGACCACAAGGTCTGTGGTTCGAATCCCCCCAACCCCTATTGTACTCAAAAAAAATAAAAATAAACATGAACAAGCACACCTTTCAAAAACACAACCCAAATAAAAAACAAATTTACCATCAAAATAAACTCCTAATTATTTCCACTTTCACTATATATATATATATATATATATATATATATATATATATATATATAGGTGGAGAAAAAAAATTAAATGGGATATATATATATATATATATATATAGGTGGAGAAAAAAAATTAAATGGGATGAAGATATTACATTACACACATTAGAAAACATTGGGCAACACATTGCATGTTCTTATCAAAATTTAGTTGCACAAACTTTTGTTTTACTAGAGTGGGTGAAAAGCTGCTGAATGAACCAAAAACCTTCACCAAAGTTAGGTTATTATCATTAACATTTTCTGTTCTAACAGAGATTGGAAACAGGTTGAGTACAAAAAAAAAAAAAAAAAAAAAAAAAAAAAAAAAAAAAAAAGCTAAAGCACCGTTTGATTATCATTTGGTTTTTGATTTTTTTTAAAATTAAGCCTATAAATACTACTTTTATCTATAGGTTTCATTGTTTTGTTATCTACTTTTTACATATGTTTTCAAAAACTAAGCCAAGTTTGGAAAACTAAAAAAAAAAAAAAGTTTTCAATAACTTGTTTTTGTTTTTAAAATTTGGCTAAGAATTCTAATGTTTTTTTAAGAAAGATGAAATTCATTATTATAGAGAAATGATACAAAAATAAACACAATTTTCAAAAACAAAAAACTAATAACCAAATACCGGGCCTAAATTAGCCTACCCTTTATGGTCCCCATTTATGTTGACTCCAACACTTGATGGTCCTTAGCTTAAAGTTCTTATTGCTAACTTTTACAATACAACCACATGCTTGAGAGCAACAATAAATGGCAATCTTCTACTTCAATATCTAGGATTTCTCGGGTAAGATAACGTAAGTAGTAGCGATCGAGCGTTCGATTATTCGATCACAATGCCAATTATACTGTAAAACTCTTCGACATCGATCGATGATCATCATGATGTAAAAAATTGTTACTTTAAGGCAGTGTTAGCCAATTTCATACTTTTCTCCAATTTGTAATATTGAGTATGAGCACATATTAATCATGAATATGTGGATGGGGAAAGTTTAATTAGTTAGATTAGTTGATTCTATAGTTGATGAAGACCAAATTGCTTCATCTTTTTTTTTTTTTTAATTCGACAACGTGTGAGGTGGGAATTCAGATTCCTTATCTTTTGGTTGAGTATATGCCTAAATCAGTTGAATTATGCTCATATTGGCCATTATTTAATTATTTAATGCCTTTATAATTGTCTTCCATTGTATACACTTTAGGTGAGAAATTACTTATATATTAATGATAAAGAGCAGCAAACATATAATTAAGTTATTTGTGTATGTCACACACATGTCGTAATAAATAGGTTAAAATATATTTAATTCTCGTCCTTTGAATTGTAAGCTTGTTTTCAATTGGGCTCTTAAAGCTTTATACAAGTTTCATTAATGTCTCCAAATTCAGTGTCAATTGCATGTTTTAAAAATGTTTTTAGTTCTAGTTTTTCATTTAAAAAATTGTTGATATTTGTGAAATGTGAGTTATTAGGTCTAATTTACATATTTATACTGGGACAATTACCCATTTTATAACATAAAATTTCATATTTAACAGCTTTATATCTTGAAGAACACATAATAAAAAATAAAAAATCCATGTGCGTTATTGATATTAAAACATCCCAATATCTTTTATTTTAAAGCACAAGTCAATCAAGCATAACATGACATACATCTATTTGTTGAGTATTATTAAAACTTTCTTAACTCCAACAACCCGAATTGAAAACAAACCCCATATCATTCAAGGACGAAACACAAACCCTAATGAATAAGAAAAGGGAGCTCAAAAGCGTTGCAAAAATAGTCGAACCTAATCGAACAAGTAGACTTTTGGAAGCTAATGAAGAATTCATGTCACTACAAAAAGTATAACCCATACAGATTTAATTGTTAGTCTTTAATGTATAAGAAGTGGTAGTATTGTGTGTTTGAGGATAATGAAAATATATATAAAACCCTAGCTATGCCTAAAATGGGGGTTCTGAAAACCCTAGAATGATTGCATTAGGGCATGCGCAAAATTGTACATGTAAAAAATAATAATAATAATAATAATTAAAAATAAATAAAAATTGTGTAATTAACAAACGAAAGGTACTCATCAAACTGTCGTACGCAAACACAAAAGAATGACATAAGAAAACATGCCCCTCCACGGAGGCTGATGCAATTCAACTTCAACTTTTTGGCCTTGGTTTTTTGGGACCATAAAAATAACCTTCATCAAAATTTATTTTTATATTGATATCTCTACACACAACTTCAACTTCAATATGAAATTAATGAAGGGAAAATGAAGAATTTTTCATGCTTCCAATGATATGGATGGAGGGTTGTTGGTTTGGATGGGTCGATACGTTTGGAAATTAGTTAAGTAGCCACTCTTGTTTACTTTAACATGTCTATCTTACGATTTTTATACATATCAAATAGATTAATTTTAGTGGGGCCAATTTTATTAAAGGTAACATTAATGAAACTATCGAGATGAACTACTTAAGAGCTCCTATTCAATGATTAGGTAGTCAAGTTGTATCTTCCCCACTTTTATAATCGTACGTGAAAGTTGTTACTGTATCAAATAGTTTCTTTCATGCGAGGGTATATTGATGGACATTGTCCTTTGCTATGGGAATTATTGATCATCTCTTCAAATGCGACGTAATTGGTTTTTGAAGAACTTTTTAAAATATATTTTCAATAAATCTTAGGAATTTGAATCTAAAACTAACGTATTAATGTATCTCATCACTTGATGAAAAAGATAGAGGTTTTAGATACAATATTTTCTAACACACATCATATATATTATGTGATTAACCTTAAAATACAAATTTTGTTAATTACTTCCTTGATGCTTTAAAAGGAGATGACAAAAGAAAGCAAAGCAGATGGGGTTTCAGAAGATGAAAGAATAAGGATAAGGCAAACCCCTCTGTAAGGCCTTTGATTACTAGGGGCAATTCCTTGGGGAAAAATCTTCCAAAAACAGAAAGAAAATAATGTTAACCCTAGATCAGTACTCCTTTTTCTTCTTTGCCCATCCAAACTTCTTTCCATTTTTTCATTTCCTTTCTCTCAAACACACAACACTACCAATCCCCATTTTCTCTTTCACCACTTCATCAACAAACACTCATTCTTCATGACCTTTTATAGAATCAATACAATAGTCTTATTTTCACAACCTCCCATTACTTTCATTCATCCCAACCCCATACCCTAGTTTTTCTTCACCCCATCACCCTCCCTCCATGGAGCCCCATCACCTTCCAAACTCCTCTTCTCATCTCCAACACTCCGCCATGGAAGATCACGAAATCGGCCTTCACCATCACAACGTCCACGAGATTGATTCTATTTGGCCGTCGTTGTTGCCTTTTCAGCCTCCCAATCCACATCAGCAGCTCCCCACCTCCTCCACCCACCTGTTGATAGACTACGGTACGTTTAAATGACATTACAAGAGTTTGAACATTGAGACCTCATGTCTTGATGTCATGTTATCAATTCAATTAAAAAATTTAAACTGATAGGTTATGGTATATTTAACCATTTATATATATTCTTTACAGCTACCCCGAGTTCTGGGGTAGGTGATGATCAGGAAGAGCCAGAAGAAGAGCTTGGCGCCATGAAGGAAATGATGTACAAGATCGCCGCGATGCAGCCGGTGGACATCGACCCATCAACCATTCGGAAGCCCAAGCGGCGAAACGTTCGGATTAGTGACGACCCACAAAGCATCGCCGCCCGTCTCCGACGGGAGAGGATCAGCGAGAAGATCAGAATTCTTCAAAGGCTTGTGCCTGGAGGAACAAAGATGGACACAGCTTCAATGCTAGATGAAGCCATTCGCTATGTCAAGTTCTTGAAGAGACAAATCCGGTTGCTGCAGTCAAGTCAGCCGCAACAGCCGAGCACTGGCGGTGGCGCCGCCGCTGGAGGGTGGCCGCTTACATTCCATAAGGGTAATGGTTCAACCTCCTCATCCACTTCCATGGAGGCTACTCCTGCCATTACACCATCAGGATGGTGAGAATCAATATTTCCTTAACTAATTAAGTATATGGTAATGATTAATTACTAATTAGTTAGAGTAGTGGTTAAATCAATATGTTTGTAATTGTACGTTGAAAAAAAATACTAAGCAATTAATTTTAGTACATCCCATCTATTTGAATTTTTTGGTTTAGTGTAATTTATCCAGTCCTCTTAATATGTTGATCAACAATTGAAGAGATGAGGATGAAACCATCAACCGTTAAAATAGTAATTAGTGTTTTATCTATTAAGTTATGTCCGAATTTACAGTTAATGGTCATAAAATTGAGGCTTTAAAGATATATTAAACGGTTAAATTCACCATAATCTATTAAATTGAAGTTTTGAACACATACCAGCAAGTAAAGAGCTTTTATGTATATTTCTTAATTAACCATGTAATATGTTTCTATTAGTTCATTTATATAATAGCAAATAAAAACGTGGGGACTCATCATAAATATTATTGGATTCAATAATAAAAGATACATCCCATGAAAAATAAGGTAGAAATTAAAATTGTAGTTATATATTTAAGATATTGTTGACTTAAGGGAGTTGTATAAAAAGTGGTGGAATAATGATTAGTGTTAGCCAAGGTTACGTAGGACCATATATATATTAAAAAGGGAAGTATTTTTTGGAGTGTTGAAGTTTGGCAGGAAAGTTTGTTTGGCCGATCTCCTTCTTGGAATTAACACTGACGTAAGGTCCTCTTCAATATCATTACTCTTTAATTTCTCTCTGTCATCAATCTCCTCTTTGTCAGACCATGTGGCTGTATTCTCATAATTCCTCTTGAAAAAACATGAAACAACATACAATTAAAGAGAGACTTAGAAAGTGAAGTTTCAAGATATATGTCAAAATTAGGAATAAGAATAAATGTATTGTTTTATGTCACTGTTTTTTGTATAATGCTCTTCAAATTAAAGTTCAAGTCAACTATATTTTGTGGGTTTTCCCTGATAGAACTTGTAAAGATTAGAGAGTACTCATGTTAAGAAAAAAAATCGAGGTGGGTTGGAAAGTTTTGATGAATTATCTCTAAGATTGAAAGTAAGCTTCGTTCAGATTTATAAGGTTTTGGCAAAATATTAGAAGCTTAGGATTCTTACATGGAAAAGGTACGAAAAAGTGATGAGTTTCAATTACTATAAAAGTAGTCTATGGTTTTGATTTCAAATCATCAAATTGAATTAGAAACACTTTAAATCTTGTATATAATTAACCCTGAGTGGTATAAGGCTGTGAGAGAGTATTTTTGTAATTATTCTTACGATAGAATGGGTTTTTTCTTCCAACAAGATCATATATATTAAAAAAAATTACTAACCGAAGGGGGGGGGGGGGGGGTAAAGTAGTTTAACGTAGTTGTTTTGGTGTGGCTTGATAGTCCATTTCTAAACTTAATCTAGCCGTTGTAGTTTATTTTAGTATAACAAATTAATGAGAGTATGAAAATTTGAACCTCCAACTTCAAAGAAATGAATACTACATGTTAATTATTGCTGAGTTAAGCTCATTTTGGCCTTAGTCTAGCAATGGTTTGGTTTTTCTTTTAAGGGTTAGTGGGATACAATTATTGTTGAGGAAGTTGAAACCTAGTAGTTTTTTAGTATATTTGGATAGCTTCTCCCAATCGACCTTGTGAAAAATATAAAAATTGTGAGCAATATGTTTGCAATAAAGAGATACCATATTGAATTAATGTAGTGTTTTTTTGTTTTGTAGATAATGTCAAGGTTAAAACACATGGTACGTTCACAATAAAAGTTATGTTTCGATACAAGGTTTGAAATGTCGATGTCGACAGAATTGTCGAGGTTTCGATTTTATGAAAATGTTGATATGGAAATTTTGAGAAAATATATGAAAATTATGGAAATTAAAGAAAATTATTTGAATTAATAAATGAGACTTTAATTGAGAGGCTTAATTAGACTATAATTGACATTTTTTCATTGTTATATTAATAAATATAAGTAATACTTATATGAAAATATTGATATGATAAATGAAAATTTTCGAAAAGATAAACTCCCTGTAGCAAGTGGAAATTGATTAAAATTGTTTGAATTAGTAAAGAGAGTTTAATTATGGCTTAGTTAAATTATAATTGATCAATTTTTAATCATCATATCTATCAATGTAAGTAATATTTATATGGAAATGTATTTGAATGAAGTTTTAGAAACGATCATGGAAATACATTAAATGAAAATTGATTAAAATTATTTGAATTTAAATGAAAGTTTAATTATGGCTTAATTAGAAGAGATAATTGACTACTTTTAATCATCATATCTGAAAAAACATAAAATATTGCTTACATAGTTAAAAAGGATGTGAAATATAAAGATAAAACAAAATAATTTTAAAAAATTTACCAAAAGATTAGAGCTTTGAGTCCCCACCCCACGTATTGTGTTGAATTTAAAATATGTAAAAAAACACAGGAGTACAAAATTTTATTAAAAAATGTGTATGCATACATATGAGGTAAATTATAACCTACTAGTCAACAATTTTAAGAACTCTAATTATAAGTAATATTAAATAAAAATCTATAATCAAAGATGTAAATAAACACTCAAACAATTTGGTAGTATGTCTTCAACTTGGAAAATTTTCGTTTTTGTTATTGAATTTTAAAATTTGTTTAAAAAAAAAATACTCTTAGAGAGTTTTTTTTTTCTTTCATTAAAATAAGATGGAAATTGATGTGATGGCTATTGTGTAAAAATTGGAAGGCATATGCCAATGTGAGCTTAGCTCAGCAGTAATTAACATTTATCATCGACCAAGAGGTCAAAGGTTTGAATCCCCCAGTAGTAATCAACGGTAATTGGCATGTACCATCGACCAAGAGGTGAAAGGTTTGAATCTCCTCACCCTTAAATATTGTTGAACTCAAAAAAAAAAAAAAGAGACAATATGTGACATTATTTATAACATCATTTACGTAAATTGACGTGACATTGAGGTGTAAAAATTGACCATGTAAATAATTTTAACAATATCTTTTGAGATGAAATAAATGGTAGCAATAATCTTAATCTTCCATATAGTTGTAAATAATATCACATATGTTTTCTAATTTTTACATATCAGCTGTCATCTCAATTTCCATATTTTATTTTATTGAAAAAGATATTTTTTGGACCAATTTCAAAGTTCAAAAGTAAAAATAAAACTTTTTAAAGTTGAGGGGCATAATATTGAAACCTATCTCAAATTAAAATTCAAAGATATTTTGTATAATTTAACCTAAATTTAATTAAATATAAAAGTACAAAAATCACACTGAACTAGTTTAGAAAAAAAAAACCCCTCAAACTTTAAATTAGAGTTATCCAAGCCAAAACTTTATGAAATCTTTATAATTCAAATTATATCACAAATGATGTTATGTCGATAAAGGTTTAATTATCGTGGATTCATAAGTTTGAAACTACAATTACTATAACTAGAAGTTCCAAATCTTAACGATAATTAAACATGTATATAGTTTACGGGTGAGTGGTAAAGTATATGTTATGGTTTGGTTGTTACCATGTTACTACATTTTATGGTAACCAAGGTTCTACATTTTATGGGTTTTTTCATTTATGTATGTGACTATGAACAATAAGAATATGAAGAGAAAATAGATATGTGAGGCAATATTCATCCATGTCGTTAGTGTGTAATCATTTGTATTATGTTGATCAGGTTTTATATTTACTTTGTTTTTTCTCAACCAAAAGAATTACCTCATAAAAATCCTTCTCACATACAATATTTGCATAATAAATGTAATTATATTGTTAATAGATCTAAGACTGATTTAGAATACATGATCATAAACTTGCATACAATTCTTAATAGAGATTGTTTTTACAACCTTTTCCTCTCTGCATGGAGGTCTTACGTGCATATAATGTTATATCATTCATAAATGTACTAGAAAGTGATTCTCAAATACACTTTGGTGAGATGACCTATTAGTATAGGAAAAGGTTTCGTGCAAATTTGAATACTAAGTATTTTGGTGCAAAGCCTTCAAAATGATGGTGATTTCTACACCAATGTGATGCATTATATTAATTGATAAAATTGGACGAATATCTTCCCATACTATTTCATCACTAGTCCATTCTACTATACCACTAATCAACACCGGAACAAATAGCTAGTGATATCTAACTATAAGAATTTTGACTTAGTCAAGTTTAATTATTTGAAAGTATTAATTTTTCTCCTTATATTTTATTCAAAAGTAAATTTTGATAAAATATTACTGTACAAAGATTTAAAAAAACAATTTATTTTCAATAACAAATCGAGCAGTAAAATTTACTATTAATAGAACACGTACTTTAGTCACATGGTTCAATATGACCTTTACAACGTAGTTGTCACCAATGACAAATCCAGAACTTTAGATTGAGAGAGCTTGACCTATAAATTTTAGTTTGTTCGATAAAAATTATGACCGATTTTTATATAGGTTAAAAAATACTTTTCAACCTAAACTTTTATGAAAGTAACAATTTAGTCATTGAACTATGAATTGTAACAATTTAGTCATTGAACTATGGATTGCAATAATTTAGTTTTTATACTTTCAAATTTGTAACAATTTAGTCTCTGAACTTTAATATGTAACAATTTAGTTCATATTTACTTTAAATTTTATAACAGTTTTAACCCACTATGAAAATTTTCTAAAGGCACGTTTACCAAACCATAATGAATTGAATTTGGGCGCAATCATATAATAAGATTGTGGCGCAAACATAATTGAGATAAAACGGGATGTAATGCAATGAAATTACAATTGATTATGTTTACTTTACCTACTTCTAGAATTGAAATGAAATAAATATGATTACCATGATGTCCTTTGTATTTATAATTAATTAAAATGTAGCAACTATGCTATCAGAATTAAGACATCCTCCAACTCCATTAGATGCTGGGTAGGGGGTCTGGCCCTTCATGTCATCCAACCAAAACGTATTATTTGGTTTTTATTCTAACTCAATAATACTAATATAAATGATTTTTTAAGTTGAGGAGAGCTCGAGCTCCTGGGCCCACTGTAGCTCCGCGGGTTGCCACTCTCAAAACCATTAATATCATATGCTTAAAAAATATAAAAATCAAATTTCTGTCTCATAATGTAACAGTGTAAAATTAATAGCCAATATTAGACCACCTATCTTCACTTTACGGTTTAATTCGAACTCAAGGCTTTCCAAAAAGGCGCCAAATTGGGCGCAATCATCAGATTTCGACATCCCCATTGAAAAGGGCGCCAAATTTCATCAGCTCCCAGTTCCTCTTTCCTTCTCCACTTGAACCCTAAAATTTCTCCGGCGATTACTCGCTTCGTTGTCCAAAATTCGGAGCAGGACGAAGAAATGAAGGGTGGGACGCTTCAGATCAACTGGCACGACTCAAAGCCAGTGCTTACCCTAGACTTCCATCCACTTTCAGGTCTCCTCGCAACCGGCGGAGCCGATTTCGATATCAAGGTCTACATTCAGTTTCCCACTTCGCTTCTGATTTTGATTTTTTTTTTTTTTTTTATGAAATTAGGGTAGCCAACTTCAATTATCCTTTAGTTGTTTCCAACTTAGGATATCAAGGGATGTGTTCTGAGTATTTAGATTTGAATGGTTGGTTGGATGTATTGCAATGGGCTAACTGTTACCCTCGATTCTACCAGCTTTGGTTGTTAAATTCAGGGGAAGGACAGAAGAAAGTCCCTGGTGCTACCTATCAGAACAGCCTTTCTTATCATGGTTCTGCTGTTAATAGCCTTCGTTTCTCACCTTCTGGTATGTAAAACGTATCTGGGGGTCTCTCAACATTATGTTTAGTGTTATGAAGCTGAGTACATTCGGTGAAATTTTTGTTAATTATTAGTACTTTCTTTGCTAGATTTCAATATTTTGTATCAATATTAAGCTGTAATTTCATTTCATCGACAATTTAGGATCTGCATTTTTGGTAACATCAGTGCTTCAGAAATTTCATCCCCTTTTGTAAACGATCAGCCTAATATATAACCAATTCAAATGCCTTGGATGAATTTGGCTGGTTAAGGATTCCAGGATCTCGGTGCGTCAAAAAGTTATTTCTCCTTTGGTAAACCGTCAACCTGATATATACTCTACATCAAGTTTTTTAACATATGATCGATTTGAATTCTTTGGACGGTTTAAGATGTCAGGACCAAATTTTCAATAAAAATTTCGTCGTACGAATGACCCATTCCTATATTGGACTCTACACGATTGGTGAATTATTGATGGATGTTAGGTTTGAAAGAGAGAGGGAGGGAGGGAGGGAATTGGTATTATCACGATTAATATTGTATTATTGTAGAATTGATCTTCAAAATTAAAATGCTTAATTTTTTTAAAATTTTATTGATATTTTCCTTATATCCTCTATAGGGAATGGATGTTAATTTTAATGATTTTCTTGTGAGAAGTTATTGGTTGGTAGGGGAAGAGATGATATTTTGAATTCAATTAAAGATTTATTTTTAATTTTTTTTTACGAGGAATCCAATTAAAGATGTTTTAATATTCTGAGTTGTTCTGTTCAAGATGCCATTGCTAGGAGTTTTAATATGCTTGAGTTTTATACTTCTCTATGGACTGCTCAAATATGGCCATCTTTTTTTTATAAGAAACCGAGACTTTCTATTGAAGGAAAGTGACTAAAAGAAAGACAGGGGTATGAGGCATCCCTAGCCAAAAAGAGATATTTACAAGAAATTCCCCCAATGTAAGCTAGCTAAGTTGGTGGTGTAGTTATGAAAATCTTTGTGGAAAACACTTGAACTAGAGGCTGAGTATTGTACAATCTCTGAAAAATTATAGAATTCCATATAAATCCTATTTTTCCCTTTCAATCCAAATAACCCACAAGAGGGATCTAGCAGCACTTCTTACCTTTTTATGGCTCTTTTCTGTCCATACTTTATATGTAAGAAAAATTTCCACCTTAGGATTTAAGGCATGGAGGGAAAAAGATTGCTGATTTTCATGAAAAGCAACTTGTGCCCTTCAGTATCCACTATCCACCACACTTTGATGCCCACATCTTCTAAAGTTGTAATGCCTACCATTTTTCAAATCTAAAAAGAGTAGATCACCTTTTAAAATTCTTTAAGTGGGAGGAGAATTGAAAAGAGATCTGATCTGTATCACACCCTTTAAGCTTCATCTTTAAAGACCTCATCTTTTTCATGAATACAAAACCTGGCCAACCCTAGACTGAGAGCTCGTTCCACCAGGATTTACAGTTTTGAAGAAAGTTGGGATGGTCCAGCCACGCATTTTCAAATCTAGGAGTAGCTCACTGTTTAAAAAAGTAGGAGGAAAGTTGAAAAACGATCTGATGTTATTCTAAGAAGTCTATTTAACTTTGTAGCATATAAACTCTACTTTCCGACACTTGAAATTTGCCAATTTCTGTAAAAATAGGGTCTTCTTTCATGTTAGACCATGTAAAATTAATCACCCTTACTTGGGGGAAAATGAAGGCAAGATCTTCAATCAACTTATCAAAGCTCCTCATACTCCATGTTATTCCGACCATTTTGAGGAATTTTTGTCCAACCATCTCACTACATTGAAATCATCACCTATACACCAACGATCTTGATGAAGCTTGGACAAATCTGAATCCACTAAATCACAAAATTATCCTTTAATACTAACATCCATCTTTCTCTATTTAAGGGAGAATGAGCACTTTTGAAAGGAAGGTTACTTCCTTACCTGCACCGGGGGTGAGGTTTAGTGTGGTATTTTACATTAAAGGTTTTTTGGTCAATTTGGTGCTTTTACAAAAAGGCTTTCTAGTACTAAAGAGTTGGAGAGGTATGAACTAATATATTTTGTAATACCATTAGCATTTCCCTTCTAATTTTGTATTTGTTTGTTTGCTTTCTTATTTCTAGCACTTTACCTTTAGAGTTAGAGGTTAATGCCCATTATTTTTTGCAGGGGAACAGCTTGCCTCTGGTGCTGATGGTAGTACTTCCGCAAATTGCAGATGTTTGCTTTCAGTACATGTTTGAGCCAGTTACTAATTCCTTGGAGATTTAAGTCCTTATATCTTAGTTTTCATTTCTTGCAGGAGGTGAGCTGATCATATGGAAATTGCACCATTTGGAAAGTGGCCAGACTTGGAAGGTCCTGAAGACGTTATCGTAAGGCTTTATTATTATTATTTGTATTTTTATTTTAACTTGTTAAGAAGCCATGAAATCCAAAATTTCTAGTGGTCAACAAAATCCATTGTGAATAGTAAATGGCTTCGAAGGAATGGGGTGGTCACCTACTTGGATTTAATATCCTACAAGTTTTCTTGTCAACCTAATGTAGTATGGTCAGATGGTTGTGTTGTGAGATCAGCAGAGGTGCATGCAAGTTGGCCTAAACACAAAGAGGTTGTTTGGGGCACTGAGTGAGTTATAATAACATGGGTTATAATAATCTGTGGATTATAATAGTATGTGAAATAATATAATATTATTTAAAATGCAGAGTTGTTTAGTCTGGGGTTATAATAGTATGTGTTTTGAGTGCAGAGTACTCCACAGGTTATTATAACACAGGTTATTATAACCCTTGCCCCAAACAGTTCTAAATATTTTTTTTTTAAAAAAAGCACCCAGTAGAGCATATTTAAGTTGTAATTGTAGGGACATTTCTTAGTCATTGTTCTCTTGCATGAACTTCCACTAATTGCTGTACTATGTTACATTGGCTAGATTTCACCGCAAGGATGTGCTTGACCTGCAGTGGTCTCATGATGGTGCATATTTGATATCTGGATCCGTAGATAATTCTTGCATCATATGGGATGTAAGCAAAGGTTGAACAAAATACACACACAAAAAGAAAAAGATATCCATTTCTAGAATTCAGCTTATTTGTTCTATTAACCATTTAGCTTTGTTTGTTCTTCTCCATGTTCTTCAGGATCTGTCCTTCAGATTTTAGATGCCCATTTGCACTATGTTCAAGGTGTGGCGTTGGACCCACTGGGAAAGTATGCTGCTTCTCTGAGTTCAGACAGAACTTGCAGAATCTATGCCTATAAACCCCCAACCAAAGTAAAAGGCAGTGAGAAAATGAATTATGTTTGTCAGCATGTCATTACTAAGGTAGAACATGTTTCAGTTGAAGATTCTAAGGTAAATGATGTCAAGAGTGTTGTAGTTCTAGCAGTTGGTGGTATGTTGATATTACTTGTATTGACAGTATCATCTTTGCTCAACATTGCAGTCTGCCAGAAACCATCTCTTTCATGACGAAACGTTGCCATCTTTCTTCCGAAGGTTGGCCTGGTCACCTGATGGATCTTTTCTACTCGTGCCTGCAGGTAATGGCTGGGGTTGCTGTTGAATGCTATTTACCACCTATCCACAGTGATTAAGAAATTTCCATTCTGACTTGATGGACCTTTCTTATTGTTTGGGACAGAATTGGTGCATTTATCGAACTATATCTCTTTATTAACTCGATTGATAATTATATTGCTTGTAGTGGATCGTCCATTCATCCTAGAGATGTAGTTAGGTCTCCCATCAGGAATGTGGTTTGGTCCTCACGAACTACCTTGAGTTAATCTGCCAGTGTTAGCACCGCGAAAGGATTACATGGATTATCCATAACTAGGTCTTTGGTTGGTCTTCCTAGCCACATGCCAGGTTGATGTACTTGGGTATTTCTACTGAAAAATAGTTCTCTAGTTATATCCGTTTAGATAAACACCAAAAGGACAATAGGATGATAATCCTTTTCCTGAGACCACAAGCATTTAGGAACTTTGTTGGTTTTTTTTTTTTTTTTCGTTTTTTTTTTTCCCAACCTGTTTGTAAGGTGTTCAAGTTTCTCAGACACTTTGTGCTTCACTGTTCCCTCTCTTTTTATGGAGTGAAGTCTTCCAATGAATTAAGTGTCTATAGGGAAACAGTTGAAGTGTGGGACACTGTTGAAGTTTTCCCTGGTAAGTTTAAAGGGAAGAGTAGAACAGTTTGGTTTTTTGTGCTTGTGGTCTTTTATGTTCATTTTAATTGTTTATTCTTTGTACCATTATGCTAGAATGAGATAGGCAAACTTTTGAAGATATGGCTTCAGTTGATTTGGTAAAATTTGGAGTGGAACTGGTTTAATAACTGAACTGTGGGCTCATATTGATGATTGATCACTGCTTATTTTTCGTTCTACATTCTGGTTTTCATGTTACCTATTCTATTTCAGCATTTCTCATATGCATGCAGAAGAAAGTTTCCAATTTTGTTCTGTATCATAATTTTATTCTGGGAGCTACACTACAAGCTACTTTTGGCGACTCAATAAAATGAAGTTCTTTTCATATTATTTTTAACCATATGCATCATATTAGGAAAATATTACTTGCTCTCTTCCTTCCTACAACCTCTTGTTTCTCTACAGTCCACAATCATATTTCTTCTCCGCAAACTTTTGTTGATTTGCTTCCTTTCTTATTTCAGGTATTTCTAAAATATCACCAGCATCTGAACCAGTTAATACAGCCTATATATTTTCTAGAAAGGATCTTTCGAGGCAAGACTCAATTCTTTGTAATTACTTGGTTGCTAATAATGATAAATGATAATCATGATGAAGCAATAATGATAGTGATACCCAGCAACTTTGTTGTCACTGGTAGTTCAACTTTTGTTATAGCCGCGCCAAATTACGTTACAGAATATAGTGATGTACTTGGAAAAATTCAAACAGAACGATCCTTTTGGAATTTATACCATCATCTTTCTGATCAGGCCTGCTATTCAGCTCCCTGGTGCCAGCAAGCCGGTTGTAGCAGTTTGCTTTTGTCCAAAGCTTTTTAGTCTTAGAGGATTGAATTCAGGTGCTTAGATGACGGTTACCATTTTTTATTCATTGATCAATTTTTAATAACAGTTTTATTGATTGGGAAAATGGTAACTTTAATTTTTATATCATGAATTGTGCAGCTGGGTTCTTTAAGCTTCCACATCGGCTCATATTTGCAGTAGTGACTTTAAATTCTCTGTACATATATGACACTGAAAGTGTCGTGCCACTAGCAATCATGGCTGGTCTTCACTATGCTGCCATAACAGATGTCACGTGGTAAATTTTCTGCTCCTTTCTCCTGGCTACTCTTATGCACTTTCTTTGTACTTCAGTTGCTCATTTTCTCAATTCTGAATTGCTTGTTCTTAAAAGGTCGGCAGATGCTCATTATTTAGCACTATCTTCTCAAGATGGTTACTGCACTTTGGTGGAATTTGAAAATGATGAACTGGGATCACCAATCGCTCTATCAGGTCAGCATTTACATTTACTTCTCCCTTTCTGTCACGTTTTCTTGAAATAGTTCGTCTTTCGTTAATTTGTTCCTCATAGTTTGTTTCCAATCAACATAGACGATAGAACATGCACGACAACCAATCAGAATACAAGTTCAACAGATGCGATGACCGTAAACGATGATCAAAATAGGAAAACAGAAGCAGAAGTGAAACATGAAGAAAACAAAAGCGTTGAAAAGCCAGATAACATGGTGATTGAAAAAGCTTCCAGTGAAGAAAATCTTGTTGTATCTGACAGCAAAGGACATGAAATGGAAAAGAAGACAAGTAAACAGGTATCTATAAGCTCTTCAAACGACTCTGTTACCAACAAGCCAGCCAAAAGGCGCATTACACCCATGGCTATTGATCCATGAGAAGTACATTACCAACTGTATATTCTCTTCACCCTGACAGATTTTGCCGAGTTCTTAAAAGCATTATGTTGCGGTGCTTAATCAAATGTTGGTCACCAATGTAGTCGAAAATCGAAATTATAATTTTTGAAATGATTGGTGTATCATCTTTGATCTTATTTTCCTGGTGCTTATTCTTATGAAGATTTTAATGATATTTAGTTCTGTAAGCCTCTTGGGAAGAGGTCTATCATATGATATCAGTATTCAATTTTCGCCTCTTTTTGTTCTTCTGTACTTTTATCCCACCAAACTAACACAAATTATTTCTAACCTGTTTTCGATTGCATGCTTCTCAAGGACCTATTTTAATTTTTGTCTAATAAATTTATTAATTTTAGAAATGTTGAATGTGTCGGAAACTTGTTACACAGAAAATTGTAAGTTTGGGTGTGTCATTTTGAACTAAGATGAAATTGTGAACTTAATTCAATTAGATGTTAATTAGATGTGAATTGTGAAGTGTCGGGTCAACTTACAAACTTGTGAACCCGATAGGAACAACAGCGTTTTGAGTTGACATGACAATGAGGATATATGTAGGTCTAAGTGTTTTGGACCAAATGATTGGTTGGGTTGGGTGTCACAAAGGTCAATTTAGACAAGCAAACAGTGTATTAAATTTCCATCGACGTAACCGACATCTTATCGATATTTCCATCGACATTTCTATAAAATTAAGACCTTGACATTTTTGTCAGCATCAACATTTTAAACCTTGCAGGGACTCAATCTTTCACATGAATCGACGTGATCCATTGGCACAACTTACAATTTGGCTTGATTTACAGGTAAGAAACTAGGATAACTCAATGCTCAACATAGCTTATAATTCAAAATTAGGTTGATACAATATAAATATGTAATATATTTACGAATTTAATGATTAAAAAAAATTGGTTTAAATCTTTTTTTGATCTATGTACTTTGAAAGCTCCCATTTTGGTCATATACTTTCCGTTTTCGTCCACTTGATTCCCTTTACTTTCAAAATAACAATTCTAGTATTTGTACTTTTAAAAAGTTATCCTTTTAGTTTCCTTGTTTTCTCTTGTATTTCTTCTCTTCTTTTTTTTTTTTTATTACTATTTTTTTCATAATTTCAAAATAAAATTATATTCAATAAATTTCTTTAAATATTGTCGTAGCTTTGGATTAAAAATTTTCATTTCTTATAGGTTTTGTATTAGGATTTTTCAATTTTGGTCCCATATTAGAATTTTGCAAGCAAAAGTAAGTTTTCATTTAGAAAATTTTAATGAGTGACAATTCATATTGTCATATTTACAAATATAGCAACAAGATTCTGATTTTTCAAATATGACATTTTTTAAAAAAATTCACATGATTTAGACATTTTTACGTTATTCCCTTTTTACTCTCGTATATCACTTATAGCCCAATAGATGTTTATCACTAATAGAAAATATGGGACTAATACATTTGGGCTAGGATTTTTTTTTTTTGGTTGCAATATTTGCAAATCTAGAATGTTGTTGCTATATTTGCAATTAATTGAACTTGTGATTTCATATATGGAACACCCCTTTTTCATTTAATTTTTCAATCATCTTTAAAGAAATCAATAATTATTCTCAATTGAATACACCTTTTTTTCGAATATAGTATTACATCACATGTGGAGTGGAAGAATTTGAACAAAAAAGTAAATATATCTAAACCGCTAAGCTATGATCGTCTTAGCCAACTTATCTCGTAATTATATTCTTATACGTGATCATTTTCTAGGTTTATATCATATTTGATAAATAAATGAGTTTTATTAACATTTTTTATCCAACTAAAAATAAATCATATTAAAAAAATAAATTAAATGAGCTCCTTCACACTGTGAATCCAAGTATTAACGTTAATCCTAATTTGAAATCATTTTCGACTTTGAAGTTAGTAACAAAAGAAATGAATACGAACACAATGATTATCATTGTCTCGATCTCGTGCCATTAAAGTAAACATGGTCTTAACGTATTAAAAAAACAACCTCAAAACACATCATTACTCTTTTCTTTTCCCTCTTTTGCAAAAAATAATAATAAAATAATAAAATAATAATAAAAGAAAAAAGCTTGCCCATTTTTTTTTTCTTCAAACACGCATTCATACATGGAGGAAAATATTAGATATGTATGCCAATTAGATATCAAATATTGACCCTAAAAAAAGGCAGAAACGCTTTGTAACATAATGGAAGGATCATTTTCAAAATCAATGTGCTAATGTTTGTTTTTTAATAACACAACTCCAAATAACAATTATATTATTTAAACTGTGGCTGTCAAATTAAACTGTGGGAACCACAGTCCATATTATGTTGGAATATATTAGCCTAATAATTGAAGTTTTAAATCTAAATAGAAGATTTTCTTGCAATATTATATTCCCTTAATTTATTTTATAGTAATAGTCCATGGGTGTTGGATCTCATAAGTCAAATTAATATTTAAACTTACACACATAAAGGAATAACTTTAATGTGATATCACAGCTTAAGAATTTGAGGTTAAATTTTTGTATTGTTATTTTCATGGGTGGGTTAAAAATATATTAAAAGATTAAATTATTAAATTTTGAGTATTGCCTCTATTTAATACTTAATTTTTAAAAAGAAATTAAGTATTGACATGAGATGTCTATTTCGATCTCTTTTTTTTAGTACAACAATATGTGTGAGGGTGAGGATTCGAATCTATAATCTTCTAGTTGAAGATATAATAATGTTTTAATCAATTAAGTTATGTTTAAGTTGTGGCTCAAACTAGCTTAACCAAATTCAAATTTATCTAATATAGGTCAATTACACCAATTCCATTACTGATGTTAATTAACCTTAATTAATCATTTAACCCAAAATCCAAGAACATAATTTAAACTTTTTAAAATTGAAAACTAAAATAGACAAACAAAAATCAATTAAAGACATCAAACTATTTAAACATTTCACTATTCTAGAAGTAAATTCAATAGGTAGAGTCATTAAATCCCTTCAAAAACATCAACATTTCATCTAAAAAGACAAACAAAGTTGTTACGAAAAAAAAAACAAAAAAGCAAAAAATAAAAAACACAAAAACCCTTTTCAACTATGTTTAGGGAGAGAGACCACAACAACAACCATCACCTTAAAAAAAAATCCTTTTTTTGGTAAGTATTACATAATATGGATAAATAGGAATTTGACCACCTATGTAGCTTTATCTTAACCATCGAAATTATTAAGATATACTCAAATTAACTAAACTAAAGCTTTATCAAATAGAGAAATCACATACATTTTTTTTTAATTCAACAATATTTGAAGATTTAAACTTCTAACTTTTAGATCGAATGAACAATATCTTAACCGGTTCAGTTACACTTGACTCAGAGTGGACTATATCACAAACACATTCTATTAATGATATTAACAAAAAAATAATAATAGGAACATAAACCTTAAACATAAATACAAAACACTCTATTAAATTAAAAACATCAAAAGTTAATTACTCGACTCCAACCTCAAGTTCCATAATACATCTCAATCTAGAAGAAGTAAATTAATTCAAAAGATAAAGAGTCATTAAATCTCTTAACAAAAACACATCAACATTCCACCTAAAAAGACGAACAAAGTTATTACAAAAAAAAAAAAAAAAAAAAAAAAAAAGCAAAAGCAAAAGCAAAAACAAAAACCCAATTCAATGATGATCGATCACCATTTCACCAACCAAGAAGATCCAGAATCCCCAAAACCACTCTGCAAATACGCTTCAGCCCTTCTTCCCTCCGGCCAAGCTGCGCCGGATAAGCCACTGCCGGGAACCCTTTAAACCCATCATGGCAAACATTGGCATAATCCGCCGCCGCAGAAACATGCATATACGCATAGTCGTAAGTCTCATCGGCCAAGTCTTTCAGAGAGGCTCGAAGGGCTTCCGCTGCAAATGCGTACTTTTCGGAGCATTGTCTTATGAGTTTTGTTCTGTTGTTGTTATTGGAGCCGGCGCCGGCGGAGGTGGGGAGCTGGGAGGAGAGGTAGGTGGCGGTGGCGGTGGCGTTGGCTGCGCCGATGGAGGCCATGATGGCGGCGAGGCCCTTGGTGTCGGCGGTGAGGCTGGTGGGGTCGGATTTTAAGGATGACATACATAGGTTGTAGTAAAGGGTGTTTCTGCATGTTTTTTGGATAAGGGTTTGGTCGGCGGCTACAAATTTTGTGGTTTGGTGAAGAAAAATTAATGGGGTTGCAAGGTAGATGAGAAAGATGAGGAAAATCTTTATACCCATTTGAGAATTTGCTCAAAAATTTGTTCTTTTTTCAATATGCAAAAGATCAGAGAGAGAGATGAAGAAGAGGAGCTCTTTTTTTGATTGTCTAAATGGTAGAAAGACTAGAGAAAAGGAGGATCTTCATACCTATCTTAGATTAGCTCACAAGGAGTGTTTTTTTTTTTTTTTTTAAATTCCCTTTACAATGGTAGAGATTGAGAGAGGGGGGATAATGAATAAGGCAATCTCAAGTAACTTTTTTTTTCCCTTTAAAATGGTGGAGAGAGATAGAGAGAGGACAATGAGGAAGAATATGGCACTCTCTAGAAAAAAAAAATCTCTTTTTTCCTTTCCAAGAGAGAGAAATTACTAGAGAAAGCAGCAACAATGTGACAGTAAATTTAATATATATGTTGGATATATAAGAGGAAAATTGAAAAACATAATTTGAATATTGTTCAAGGATAGACTTACAAATTTCGAATCTGCATTGAGATGCGACTGTTTGGTTGGATAATTTTTCTTGAGAGAAAAATGTATTATCAATAAGTAACTAGTGAAGGGATTCTTATTTTCCTACTAAATGGTAGAGAGAGAGAGAGGAGGGAGAGGAGAGAGAAATATTAAGAATGGGACTGTAAGAATATGTGAAGGGTGATGATGATGGTGATGAAAAGCTCAAATATATTAAGAAGAAATGGAGAATCTAGTTGTTTAAAGCAACTCAGTTTCATTCTGAAAAAAATCTTTTTACTCACAGCCAAACAGCTTTTGTCAACAATTATTTAATAACATCAATAATCGAGAATATAAATTCTTTACATAAAGCAAGAAGATAAAGATAAAAAATAAAAATAAAAAAGAAAGAAATGATTATTCAAAATCAGATTTTGAAGCAAGAATGATTCGATTCTCTCAATCCCCATTTAATAATCACACGTTTGACTCTCAGGAAAATAATTCATGTTACCCTTTTGATTAATGAGATTATTATAAAATTAAACACACAGTCACAATTAAAAAATAAAATATTAAATATTTTGGAAGTGAATTTGCATTGGGAAAATTGCATAGAATTATAGGGGTCAGTGGCTTTGTTTAGGGAAGAAGACAGAGAGAGGGTCACGGGCCAAAGGTATAAAGTGCCAATGGACAAAGACAAAATGCCATTTTTGAAGGGTTTTTGCAGCATTGTTTGTTCGTTTTGTTTGATTTTAGTACATGATTTCTGCTATGGATTGTCTTTATTTTGACAGTGTGTGAGTGTGCGGGTAAAAGTGCTTTTGATTGCCAATTATTGCATGCATGCACCCAAGTTTATAAGGGCGGGCAATAAGTGCTTATGGACTGTGATGCCCATTCAAGAAAATAGGAAAATGGTTCCTTGTGTTTGTTTCTAAATCCTTTGATCAAAGTTTTGAAGTTTCAAGTGTTTAGCATCATTTCTATTGGTTCTTTTTAGTACATGAAATATGGGTGAAAATTTGAATTTTTGATCTCAAAAGAAACAATGAACTTACTACTATAATCGTCGATTCATGTTCATGTTGACATGTCTATTGGTCTTTTTTTTTTTAGTTCAACAAAATTTGAAAATGAAAGGATTTCGAACCTCTGACCTCTTAATCGAGGGTACAATGTAAAATAACAAAAATGATTATTTCTTTAGTGTGTGGATTATTATTTCATATAATCTACTTTTACATACCTATATGAAAAATGATAAAAATGTATATGAGATTTAAATCTCATTTTTTGGTTATTTAACTTGTTTGTTTCTATTTTAGTCTCTGAATTTAAAAATAAATTAAATAAATAACTATTGATCTAGCCACTAAACTTTCATTATGTTTATTTTAGTCCTTATGCAATATTATAATTTTGCCACCTAGTATATTTGTTTACCTAAGACTTGCCTTCAACCTAGCTATTTGGTTTTTTTTTTTTTTTTTTGAAAAGCTAATGTGGTTTAATTTAAATACATGCTCACAACAACACATTAGTTCACATACTCAAAATTACGAAGAAAAATAAATATAAGAACCAAAATAGTTCACTGCAAGTAATCATAGATATGATAGCTTTTAATAATAGCATTTATACAAAATGCTCTAAAAAAAAGTCTAAAATTTAAGGCGCTAAAACACGCGCGCTCAATTGCTTCTTTTTTTAAAAAAAATTTCAAATCTCGCTCGCTTCCATCTGTTAAATAAAGGAGAATAAAAACACAGATACTATCTACACTTTGTAGGCTTGATTGAAAGAAAAAAAAAAAAGAACGCACTCTCCATTCTTCAACCCTAACCTTTCTCCAAAAAGCATAAGCGAGTTTTCGAAGACAAAAACTGGGGGTGGCTGGAAGTGAAATCGTATATAAAAAGGTAACATTACTCGAAGATTCTAACATTCTGCAGTTGAAGAAGGTAGATATGTTGGATTGGACTCTGAGGTCTACGGCTTGGTGGCCTTCGGGGCCGACTTTGTTGTGGAATCCCATGGATTTGAAGAGGAATCATTCTCCTATGACCGTTGCGAGGTAATTTTGTATTGTTCAAAACTCCATTGATCTTTAAGATTGTGGGTTTAAAATCTAAACCCTAAATGATTGTTTGAAACCTAATCGATTGATAGTTTTTATTTTGAGATGATACCTCCTAACAACAACAAAATCCTTCTCCATTACTAAATCACTATCTTTAAAAACCCATTTCCTACATTAATCACCCACTTTTTCTCTCTAGACTCCCAATAATTATATTCTCTCTCTACACAGCCCCTTTTCAGGGGCACAAAGCTAATACAGTCAACGACATTAACAAGAACAAATGAGAAAGCAGAAGTATGATCAGAGTCCTATTTTTTTTATCCTCGTTTTCTTTCAACAGTTTCTTGCTTTAAAAAGAGGTGGAAAAGAAAGTGGGAACTCGAAAGGAACCCCTCATTTTGAGGTGAAAATAATATGAAAATCTGTGAATGTGAACCAACTTTTTTAGCTTTGTAACAAAATTTCAAAACTCTAGAAAGCTAACAAGCTAAGAGAATTTGAGAATTTGGATATGGGGAAAAATGGAGGAGAGGGAAAGAGAGAATGTGAAGGACATGAGATTGGATGATAGAGATCAACGATCAATTTTTTTTTCTTCAATTTCATTCTTACCTTCTTTCTCTTCATTGGCCAAGCAGCAGTGAGCTTCTCCTCCATGGCCGTTGTTGCTAGCTAGTGGGCCAAACAATTCTCCTCCCATTTAGTATGTTGGAACTCTATGACCCCCACTTCGAAAGCCTTTGATTTGGCTCTTTGATGAACCACTCCACTTCAGTGAGATTCGAGCCTTGGTTGTTTAGTAGTTTCATGGCTTCCTCTGTTTTTTATGGTCTTGATTCCTTCAATAATAGCCTTCGTCTCCAAGATTTTTCACACTGTACGATATTTTAATATGGCAGGTACAGGTACCCAAGCACAACACCTTGCCTTGATGGTCTCTAAGCACCCACACGAGCCCTCCTCGTCCACAGTCATTGCTCCAGGTTGCATCCGTGTCGGATTTCCACCAATTGATCAGTGGGAGAAGCCAGTTGTTGCTAATCCTTTGCATTTGGGCTTGATTAAGGTTAGTCCTCTTTCCTTTATCTCATGTTTTTGTGATGTGTTCTTTTTCTGGGTTTACATGTGCTTGTATTACTCTGTTAATGGATCTACAAACGAGATCAGTGTCTGGTTTGTCTGGATGTTTATGTGCTTGTATTAACTGCTTGATAGTTAATCATTTTCATCTAAGACTACTGATAAAGTAACTCTTTCCAACTCGGTTTACATTTAATACTATGACACTTTGTTCTTATTGCTTAAAATCATTAATAAAAGATTTTTTTCCATGTTTCCAAAAAATGACTGTCCATTTTGAAAATGACAAGAAGTTTGGATGCATGATATAACTAGGTTGAAATATGCTATTAGTTGTGTACTTTGGCTCTTAAGAATGTTTTAATCCTTATACTTGTGTAATGGGTCTTTGAGTTGATTTTTTTTTGTCCTAAAAATTTGATTGAAAAATAGTCCATGTATACATATAGGCAAGTTAGGTAAGTAAATGAAGGTGACAGATCTCCTTGGATGGTTCAATTATCTACCAATTTGTGTAGCTTAATTATAATAAGATTTTGAACTTTATGACTCAATCATTCCATATTTAAAAGTATGGAAACTAAATTGTTACAAAAAAGAAGTATAAAGTACAAGGACGAAAAATGTATTTCAACCTATGAACTATTTTGCATTTGGAGATCTTGGAACGTAGATTGGATGAGTAATGTGAAATGGTCTGTGAGACTCTTAAGTATTAGCAAGCAGGGAAGAAATCTTCTTGGATTTTTACTAAAAGTCAGCAATTGGTTAAAGTTTCCTGGAGTTCGAATTGGTTCAATTTTTTACATTTTGCTGTACTTAAAAGAGTAAAGTCTTAGATTTTGATATTTATTGTGCATTGTTTTCTAGATGGACAATATCTTTTAATCTGTTTCTACTGGACCATTATACAATTCTTATGCAATTGCCTTCCATTAATTTTTGGTCCAGCTAGGCCTGATTGTCACGACTCCATTTGTAATAGAGTTATCTTTAGGAATTAGTATTTTAAGTAGAACTGTATTTTTTTTTAAGACTAGTCTATCACCAATGTTCTTCTCAGCTTGCAAAGCCGTACATTTTCAATATTGTAACAGAACAAAAGTACCTACACCTACAAAAATTTGGAAATGGTATACGGATTTTATGTGTATAAGGAAACAAAGAGTTAATAGTATTATAAAATCATTTCCAAACATGATCTAAAGATCAAATACAGTTGTCTTTAGTAAGTGTTATTTCTTGCGGTAATACCATATAATTGTTCCTAAGGTTGCTATTGAGATGATTATAAGTCTAATACTTATTTATATTTCTGTAAAACCAGTCATCTAGGACACTCATTGTCTCAACTATAACGCCTTTTGGACAGCCTATGATTTGATTTTTGTTAAATGATTAGAACACAATATTATCTTGCAAAATCATGTTTTCTTTCTTTTCTTCTTCCCATTCTCCTAGTGCTTCTATATCTTTGTGAGATCATGCCCATTGAGTGTTTAAATATTCATCTCTCTAGTGGCTCTTTGCATTTGGTTTCCTACAACAATGGTCTTATTCATATTGGTATTGTCTCTCTCTCACTTCTCTATCACTTTTTCTCTCTAATCTCTTGAAATTAGGACATTTTGTTTGGCATTGTGATTTGTATGTATTAGCGATAGAGATTGAGCCCTTACAAATGGTCAAAGCTTTTTTCAAAGCTATAGAAGTCAATTGAGGTATCCTACTAGTCATTGAATCTTTTTGACGTATGATATTTATCATGCCGAATCACCTCATTTCACTTCCTCATAATATCTATCAAGAATAATGCTCTTCTTGTATGTTACTATTGATTTAAGATTATATTTTATCTATTTCTGTTATTTTTTAAATTTCTTGTTATAGTAATATATTTCTGGTTTTATTAGGTTGGTGAAATCTATATATAAAAGAAGGTAAAATGTTATATAGTTAGTATGCCCTTTTAATCAACTCTTCTCAAACTATTTATCTTCTAGAAAACTAGTGAGACTGCCTTTTTTTGTGCAATGATATTTATGAGGATAATTTGTGTTATTCTTATGTGCAACACATTTTAGTTTTTCGTAGCGTTTATTGCACCTTATTCTTAGATTTTTGGATGGGTGAGCTTGCTATTGATCTTGCAAAAGAAGTCTTGAAAGTTCTTTTAATTTTGATCTTGTGTATGCACCTTATATATTTTCATATATTATAGTTTGAATAGTAAAGCTAATTGGAGTGGTATGAAGTTCTGAAATTTTGTAAAGACAAACTATCCAAAAGTTGGTAATGAGGTATATTTCTTTTTGGAGAAAATTTTTATATTGTTATTTGCTTATAGAAAAATTGTCTATTCTATTATAGAATTATTTATTTGTTATCAAAGTCTTGATCATTTTGGCCAGAATCATTAACTTCAATATCTACTAAGCAAATTTCAACTCACAGGCTGTAGTTAATGTAAACATTTCAACCATGTGTTATTAGCATGTAGTTTTGTGATAGTTCCTTGGATGTTCAGTTGGCTTAACTTCTTAAATGTACCAAAGATTAAGAGAACACATTGCAATTGAGTCAGGTACTTGTCAAAATTATTTGACTTGTAGTTCAGGCTTGATGAGGATGCATTCAGCTTAAGATGAAAATTTGAAACTCTTATCTTTACTCTTTTCGAATAAAAGTTCATTATATATTTATTTATTTTGTTTTTGACAATTTTTGTAGGTTGATAAAAGAACTACTTCACAACAATGGAATGTCTTGACTACAACACAAGTGGCTTGAGTTATTTGAATTTCTTATTACAATATATTTTGTAATTATTGAATGGTGTATTGATGAAGTTTATATTTTGTATCACCCCAAGTTGATATATTTATTACTATATCTATTTGTGTGGGGTAATGTGAATTTTGTATGATTGTTTATTTAAATAAAGGCATATTTTTATTGTATCTATTTTATGAATCCTATATTTATTACTTGAGAATTATGTAACAAGGTATGAAACATAAAAAATAGCATTATGAACATATTAGAAAAGTTAAAAAAAGGTACAATAATAGCATCTCAAAAAAGCTATAAATAGAAAAAATTTGGTCATTCAAAGGCTTATTATAACTTTCATTCAAAGCTACAAACAAATATTTATAGTTGTAAATAAATGCTATCATTGACAAATAATAACTTTTAATTGTTGCTATATAAAGTTTTTTATAGCATTTAGAAAATGCTATCATACATTTTACAAAGAGAAAATTATGCTATTGAAAATCTTTTATTATAGCATTTATAAAATGCTATAAAAAGTTAGACCTTTTATAGCATTTATAAAACGCTATAAAAAGTCCCAGACTTTTTATAGCATGGGCTGTCACGACTTTGCGAAAATGCTATAAAAGGTCTATAATAGCGTTTTTTCGAAGCTATCATAGATCTTTTTTCTTGTAGTGGTTATTTTTCAAAAAGTTCAAGGACGTTAATTATAGACATAATTTTGAAAGTTTATGAACCAAAATAAAACCAGCCTCGTTGAAAATCTAGAAATGAAAATAAAATAATTTTGAAAATTCAATGACTAAAATAAGATTTAAACCTTTATATTTATTATTATGTTAAAATTACATTGATCGGTTCGATAGACTAAGATAATTAATTATGTAGGCATGTGAAGTTTTTTTTTTTTACTCCAAAAATTTCAAGGGATGTAAGATCAAACCATTGACCTTAAGGGGGACAATAGGTGAGTGTCTTATTTATTGATTTATGCTCGAATTGGTATATATGTGTGTAAAATTAATTCAATCCATTTTCAAGATCATCATATGTATGGTTGAGGCACAATAAAATAATATAACACATGCTGCATTTAGAGTTTGACCAAAATTAATACCATAAAAGAGAAATGATTAAAAGATGCTGGTACAATGTAGCTGAGAGTTTTATACCAAGAGAAAAACTAAAAAAATCATAGTTTTGTTATACATCCAATAGTTATGAAAGTGACAACCACATTGATCTAAAGATTACCCTTTGAACATATTGATGTGTTTAATTGAGTCAAATCAACTCAAATAATTATAATAGAAACGTATATATTGAAACATTGATCAACAAAATATTTCTTCCAAGAATAGGTGTAGACGACTTTATTAGGTCTCCTTGGACTAGCTTTACTAAAAAATTCAATCAAACTTATTTCAGACCATTTCTTGTTTGGAACAAAACTTTAGAAACCTAAATAATTATAGAATGAATTGCCAACCAAGTTTATAAAGAATTGTATTGAATAATGTATATTTAAAATATTATCACTCATATTGAAAAACTACATTAAAAAATTTAAAGTAGTTCATAATAAAAATCTAAGTCTCTTAATTTAAAAGGCAAATAATGGAATCAAAAGCAACATTATAATGCCTAACTGTTCCTTTGTGAGGTCACAAAAGTCAATGATACACCATTTTGATTTGAGTATGTTGGCTTCTTGCTGTCATACACAAAATATCCAAAAAGATGAACTCCTTTTCACACATTATATTCAACAATCAATAATTTAATTTAGCTTCCACATCCAAACCATTCATTTATATATTTTTATCATCAGCGTTACTAAATATTTTACAAGTGTGTTCAACTTTTCAAAATAATGAAAATTTAGTTAAAAAGTACTTCTAAAACAAACTTTAAATATCTCGTCACTACAAAATAATAATACGTGTGTATACTTTAGTGGTTAAAATATTTTTACTTTCTCAAAAATTTCACCTTATATATATATATATATATTATTGCATGTGAACAAATGTGTAAGCTTATCCTTGAGAATATAGTCTCTGTACTGTTCACGTGTTTATGTTTGGAACTTATTCCAACAAGTTGCAAGAGATCTTGCACTTTTCAATGGCATTTTATGCCCTCTTCTCATGGCCTTTTAGATTTATCATCCATTTTTCTTTTTCAAAAAAATAAATATAAAACATTCATTCCTAATATTACAAAATATATAATTCTATCTATTCTCAGAGATGGTTTCAAAAAAAATCCAAATTAGAATAAGATATATCTAATATATTGATCGGGTGAACTTTTGGTGAAGAAAAGTAAATAAATATGTTCAACTCCAGTGCAAATGCACACTGTTGATGCAAGTAATAAAACAGGAGTATTCTTGAGTATCGATCCTACAGGGAATTGTGTAACAAAAATATTGTAAAAACAACAAAGTAAGTAGAATTGCAACTTGGAAATTAAAAAGTGTAAAAATAGATTTTGGGTTGGTGTGAAATAGCACTGTAAATAAAAGTCAAAATGCAAGAACATATTGTAGAATCAAAATTGCAAAAACAGATTGGAGAATCGAAATTGTAAGTTGAAATAATAAAGGTGACAAACAACCAAAAATAAAGAAAACAGTAATGGTAAGGCAAGTTGCAGAAACAAAATTGCAGAGTTGAATTGACAAACATGGTAATAACCAAAATTGAGAAAACAACAATTGCAAAAACCATAAACAACATACAGAAATGTGAAATATAGCTATAAAAATGCAAGGAAAGATACTTAATGGGGAAATGAGGACTCAAGAATGTCATTGCCCTGAGTCGTAAATTGCAAAACGAAGATTGCAAATCCAACCTACTCTACACACAATTGTAAACCAAAATTGCTACTCTTATTCACCTTGAAATTTGGTTTTAGGAGACTAAGTGAGTGACGTATATGTCCATAGTCCCCCTATCTTAGATTACTTGGCTCAACAATTTTATGGATTTTGGAGTCTTTAACCCCTATGTCTAGGGTAAAGATTAGCTTATGTATAAGCTCTTGTCTCCATCACTTGTGTGAAATCCGCTTATCACTAACCCTGTCGGTATTAGACCCAAGCTTAAGTTGCTACCCTAGTTGATCAATCTAGGATCTCAACGACGTTTTATTCAACACAATTAGCGAACAATTGAAATGTAAGCTCAGTTTTCATTGCAATTTAGGCTAGATTTACTTCTTAGGAAATTCACATCCTTGAACCCCCTACGAAGTTTAGCTCATAATTAACTCAAAAACCTCACAATAAATTCTAGAAATAAACTCCATGCTAGTGGACTTACTTAAAAACCTAATTGCAACCAAAATCTAAAGGAATTAAAAACAGCTTGCTATCCAAATCTGAATTGAAGAATGGAAGTAATCAAAGCAGTAGACAATACATTGCTATACTCCTGGACAAACCCACAAAACAAAACAAGCTCCAGAGGAAATAAGTGTTCAAGCTAAGTTCTGAGACCAAACCCATGAATCATGAAAACTTCCAGCAAAGGTAATTCGAATTTCTTCGATCTAAATTTGAATCCAACAGAAATACAAAGTGTATAGAAACAAAAATTGAAAATGCTACAACTCAACTAAACTTAAAACATAAACTGAATTGAAAACAAAGTAATTTCAACAACAATTCAAGCCAATGTTCATAAATCTTCCCTTATTCTCCAATCGACTCAATCCCCCAACTATTTCTAGAAAGAGATTGAGTCTTAACAACCCAAGTTTTCGATTGAATTGGACTAAAAAAATCGAGGATGAACAACACTACAACTCACAGCAATTTTTCGACCAAAAGGAGAGGAAAAACGGGAACAAAAAAGAGGAAAAACAGGAACAAAAACCCACGAAAATAACTCCTTCGTTAAGCTCCAAAAATCGCCTTTTTGTGTTGCCTTTGCTTTCCTTTTATATTCTTTCATTAGGGTTTACAACCCAATAAATTTCGTCCATAATCCATCAATTTCGTGCAAGAATCAAGTGCTTTCCAAATTTGGGTTTCGTTGATTTTTTTCCTTTCTTGTGTTTTTATACTGCTGCATATTGCAAAATCGATTCTGCAATTTTCGCCTTGCGTTTCTTTCCAAACTGCTGTATATTGCAAAATTGATTTTGCAATGTTGATTCTGAAATTTTCATCATTTCCTGCACAAAAAGACTTATTTTTAAGTTTCTCTTCCTACTTTCTTTAATTCCTCTTTCATAATCAATTCTTACATATTCTAGGACTATTTCTCATTATTTTCAAAGCGCAAAATAAGCATATTTTAAATATATAGAAGTTAAATAAGCCTTAATGCTAAGGCTTATCATATATCTCCAAGTAAATTTTACAAAAGAACATATTCTATCAACTCTAAAGTACTCTCTACATAACATACTCTCTAAATATATACAATTCTAGAATTGGCAATTTGTCGGCTTGGCCGTGGGATTAGACTTAAAAATTGCATCGAAGTTGATTCGCATTAATCATAGCAAAATAGCGTCACATGGTTGAGAAGGAGATACGTGACCATGGTTTCAAATTTTAACAAACATCGTCAAAAGTGAGCTTAGCTCAGTGGTAATTGACATATACTCTTTTCCTTGAGCTCGGAGGTTTAAATCTCTATACCCCATTTGTTGTATTAGAAAAAAAATTTTAACAGCCATAAAAAAGAAATCATCAACAAGGCATAAGACATCAGAAGTTTAAGGTGTCTCTGATTAGTGACCAGCAAGTAGAAATTTGAAAACAAGGATTCTATGAAAATTAAACAAAGTTGTATTTCATGTTTTCAATTTTTCAAAAATGTGTCTTATAGCCTAATTAGAAATTGGATGTTAATTTAAAATTTTGTTCAAAATGTTGTTTGGTAATATATTTATAAATAATAAAAATAGTTATAGCTACCAACTAAATATTTTGTTGGAATCTCTGTAGCCACTTATTTTTGTCCGGCTCGCTTTTATAAATTTGATTGCTAGATTAATAATTTCTATGCATGTTTATATTTGGTTTTAAATTTGCTTATTATTGGTTATATTCTCGTTGTTGATTTTATTGCTAACTTAGTTTGTTTTTATGCTTTTATTTCTGTTCATTAAGTTGGAGTAACCAACCAAATTGTTGGAGAAAAAAAAAACATAAAGGGATTAAAAGAGTAGTGTTTTGAATCTTTTTGATTTGGTTGACCAATGTTGGTCTTTTTTTGTGTTAGCTCCTTTTTGGCATGAATTTCAAATTGCAAAAAAAAAAATAATAAATAAAAATAAAAGGGTTACACAAAAGTAGTATCCTTTGGGGCTTGTTATACCCCATTTTCTCAACTTGGAAAGGGGATTTCTCAGCAACAACCAAAAAACACACCTACAAGCACACAGTCCACTCTCAACCACAACCACATCACAGAGAAAAAATAGAGTTCCAAAGTAAGTCTTTGCTATAGAAGCTAGCAAAAATCCTTTAGAAAAGAATCAAAATTTTAGAACACAACAAAATAACCCTAGCTTAGTTGGGAGTTGCACTTAGTAGGGCTTTGACTCAAGGATCCGCACCTCAAACAACAAGCTAGTTGTGTGTTCTTGACCCCCACCTATAGATCTTCATCTTTATCTCGAAATGGCCCTAAAAAACAGTAGTTGAGTAAGGGTGTTATGAGTTTGCTTGCATTTTTCCTGTTTAGTACATATCTTCTCACTTTTATTACAATGAGAATCTTTTCCTATCTGCCTTAGATCATTTGTTATGATATTGCCTTTATTTTATTTTTTATGGTTTATCTCCCCTACTTACCTATTATTTTTTTTCTCCATTTTCTTTTTCTTACTCTTGAGTTCTTTGTACTAAAAAAAATATAAATAAAAAAAGAAAAGAAAATCAGAGAAAAAGAAAAAGGGAAACAAAATGATGTGAAATCAAGAGAAAAAAGTATAACTTATCTTCGTTGAGAGGAGGAGCTTTTGCTTCTGTTGTACAAAAAAAATTTGCATGGTGAAGGGCTAAGAAGGAAGAGAGAAAAAAAATTGAAATTTTAGGGCAGAGAGAAGAAGAAGATGAAGAGGGTGAAAGGAAAGATTAAACAAAAATAGATTAGTTTGAAAGAAAAAAAGAGAGAAGAAATGTAAGCTTTATTATTATTATTATAATATATACACACACACTATTTCATGGATTTTTATTTATTTAGTTATTTATTATTATTATTATTATATATATATGGGTTACTTGAGGAGATAAGGATTTCTATTTTTCTTTTTTAATTATTGAATTGTTGCCTCAGTGCAGTGCACTGATGCATTTTTTTAAAAAAAATTATTATTATTATATTATTATCATTATATATATATATATACTTGGACTACGTGCACACTTTTTTTTAAATTTTTTTTCAAATTGTCGCATCAATGCAGTGTGCATTGACACAATTGTTAAAATATAATAATAATAATAATAATAATAATAATAATAATAATTATTATTATTATTATTATTACCATTATTATATATATACACGTACTTGGATTGACACACCTTTTAAAATAAATTATTATTATTATTATCATCATCATCATCATCATTATTATTATTATTATTATTATTATTATACTATTATTATACTATTATTATTATTATTATTATTATTATTATATATGTGTGTACTTGTGTGTGAAGGATTGACTGGCACACATCTTTTTTTTTAATTTCATTTGAGTTGTTTCGTCAACCTTTCTTTTTAATTATTATTATTATTATTATCAATATTATTATTATTAACATTAACAATAATAATAATAATAATAATAATAATAATATTATTATTATTATTATTATTATTATTATATGTGTGTTTTGCATGAGAATTGAGAACACAGTTTTCTAACTCTCTTTTTTTTCGAATTGTTGCATTGACGCGTTTCTTAAATTATTATTATTGTTGTTGTTAATAGTAATAATATTCTTATTATTCTTAGTGTTATTATTATTATTATTATATATTTTTTGCATGTTTGTTAATTTGGTATATATACTTTTGTTTTGTTATAAAAATTTGGGGTAATCCTTTAAATTCATATTTTTTATAAAAAAAAAGATTCGACGACAAAATTTAGAAATATTTGGAAGTCCGATTTTCTAGTTTTCTCGAGGTGAGGAGTCGATTCTTTGGAAGTCCAAGATCAACTCCAATATGTTGTTTTAAATTTTTAACAAACTCGCATGTTATGTTTATTTGCTTATTTATTATGAATAGATTATTATGCATGCTTAATTTATCTTTTTACATTGCACTTATTTGTTATTCTTGACATTGATTTTTTTTAATTTTTCTTAATATTTTCAAATCTCCTTTTCAATTCATTTCTCTTTTCATAAAAATTATTTCCAAATCTTTAAAATTGTTCTTTTCGAGTTTATAAAAGGTTTTTTTTTTTAATCAAGGTGTTATTTCCAAAGCCTTTTTTGCAATATTTTTCTTAAAAAGTGATTTTCACTCCTTTTTTTTTACAAATTCCTGCGACGGAATCTAGAAATATTTGGAAGTCCGATTTTCTAAAATTCTTGAGGTGAGGAATCATTAACTTTTGGGAGTTTGAGATTTTGATCCCAAAAAAATGAATTTAATTAAAACAAAAAAAAAAAATAAAAACTTTCTTTTATAAAAGGCTATTCTATGACGGAGTTGAGAAATTGTAAAATTTTCTCATATTCTCGAGGTGGAAAATTTTTCCTGAGTTTTTTGGGAATATTTTTAATATAGTCAAATGGATGGATATTGATCGAACTAAACGTGGGGCTTAAAGAAAATATTTGTAAATTAAAACAAAGCTTCAGTCCAGTGCAAGTGCACACTGTCGATGCAAGTAACATAAAACTGGAAGTATTCCAGAATATTGATCTCACAAGGAACGGATACAACGAAATTCAAGAGAATAAGCAAAGACGTTTTCAATTTGCAAGTTCAGTAACTAAGTTTATAAAAATGTTGAGAGGTGTTTTTGGGAAAAGAAAATAAATAAATAGTAATAAATATGAAAAAGGGAAATTCAAGTTGTTCATGCCTGTTTGGAGAGAAATGCAACTAAAATGCAATTGCAATCATAACTAACACAAGAAACTAAGTAAACTAAATTCAACTCCTATTCGACCTTCTATGAAATATCTTTAGGAGGCTAAGTGATTAAACCTATATTTCTATGGCTAATCTAACTTAGATATATCTGCACACAACTCTAATGGTTTTGGAGTCTCGTCCTATGTCTAGGGTCGATGTTTAGGACTTATGTCTAAGCCTTTTCCTCCATTGCTTTTGCGACATCCGCCTTCCCTTAACCCTTTCAGTATTAAGTTCAAGCTTGACAAGCAATACTAGTTGGCCAACTAGGTTTACCCAACATTGAACTCACCAAAAGCAAACAGAGTTCAAGTGTTAGCTAGATTGTTTTTGCTATCAAGTCTTACATCTTTCCTCTAGGGCATTCACAAACTTGAATCCCTAAGGAAATTTAGCTCATCATTGCAAAAGTGAAAAATAAATCTTTAAAGTAATAAAAATGCATAACTGTGAATGAAAGAAAAAATAGATAAAGTTTTAGAATGTAGAAATAAAAATAACTTAACCAAAACTTAAAGAACATAAACTAGAATAAAACTTTCATAGAAGAAAATTAATTCGAACAAGTTGGAAATTTTATTAAGAACTAAGAACTCAATGCAAATACAATAAAAACTTAAACAACTAACTTGAATCTTGAACTACAACTAAATGAATGAAAATACAGCAGCAACTAACTTCCTAAAACAGAAAAAATAATAATAACTTAAATATAACAGAAAATAAATTCTAAGAAATGGAAGAACACATCCCCTTTTTTACTTTTTACTCAATCGATTCAACTCCACTTTTGTCAAAGGGAATTGACCTTTCACTTTCTTCAACTTTCGTTGAGGTATGATTGAGTTTCGAAGTTGAAAGGGGATGAAAAACAGAAGAAAAAACAACAGCGAAAAGAAATAAAAACAGCTGAAAAATACAACAGAAAATCGTGAAAACAACAGCTCTTGAGGTTAAAAACGGCCGGAAAACAATGATCCTTCTTGTGGCTTATCCTCCCATATTTATAGAGGATTTTGGCTAGGGATTCCTTCTTGAACGATGCACAAGTATGGCTAAAATTGCAGTTAAAATCGTGGAGACAATATCCCATAAAATTCCTAGATTTTTGGAGATTTGTGGATTTTCCTTTAAATTCCAAATCTGATAGAATTGCAATTCTATTGCAATCTTCAATTACCTGCACAAAAACATTAAGTAAGCACGACTTTCATATTTTTTTTCTTTCTTTTCTCCACTCACTTAATTTAAAAGGCTTCCAACAATAATTCAACTCAAACCAACTTTTTGCTAACCTTTTTATCTAATAACACAAACAAAATAACAAGAATAACTAAGTATAAATGTCAAATAAGTCTCATAATTGAGAATTATCATATATTTATCCACTTATTTTATGGGATCATGACTTCAAATATTGGAGGAATGAGAGAGGTAAAATAAGACATTGTTTCAAAAATCTATTTTTCCCTAAATAAGCTTTTCTTCTAAAATCTTTTGCAATTCAGGATTAAAATTTGGTCACCATTTTAAACAGGTGTTGTGCGGTGCTTATACCTTCCCCACACACAAGTAACTTTCAGCCCAAATCTAGTTTTCGCATACCGTTTTTTTTTCTTTTTTTCAAAAAGTTTTTTTATTCTATTTTGGTGCCCAATCACACCATAAAAAAATATTGGTGGTGACTCCTTTTTAAAAATCTCCCTTTTCGAGGACGTCGGCCGTTCCACGTCGTAGGTACGTGGCGACAATATCAACAATTGTTAATTAGTTTATGAACATTTACAAAATCATATAATTTATAATACATTATGTTATACATGTTTTAATTTAAAAAAAAATGAAATGAGTTTATAAGATAAAATAATAATATATTTTATCCAAAAAAATTGTTTTAAATTTTCAAATTAAAAATCTTTACATACCAAAGACATAAAAGGTTGTTTTTAGAATGTCCACTATTTGAATCATAAAATTCAAAAACAATTTTAAAAAACATCAAACAAATAGTTATTGAATCCATTTGATTCAATGAATCTAAATAAATAAATATCGAACCCAAACCCAAACGAGCCTTTAGATTCTATCAACCTAGTATTTCGTTCCTAACATCTTAAACATACAATCCTTTTCATACTATAATTAATTAACCTCTTATGCATGTAGGAAAAGACCAAACTTAGAACATTGATCATGTTAATTATAAGAAATTTAACAAGACTATTGATATATCTAACAACCATTGAAGGGTACTTAATTAGAACTAAATCTCACAAGGATCTTAATTACTTGTGGATATACTTGTATTTGAGTTTGCATATGCTAAATGTGAATGTAAAAAGTATATAAATTTTCGATTATACCCTCCAAAATTTGAAAAGTTTCATTTTAGCTCTTAAAATTTGAAGTTTGTTTCAAAACGACCTTTGAAGGCTCTTTCTGTTAAATTTATGGACGGAAATGATGTGTTTGCATCTGTATTGTTGTTTATGTGAACAAATTTTTGAACCTATATGTGGGAGAAAAAAAAAATAAAGACACATACAAACATGCCATTTTTCATCTACGAATTTAACGGAAAAAAGCTTTCAAAGGTCGTTTTGAAACAAAATTCAAACTTCAAAGATTAAAATGAAACTTTTTAAAATTTAGAGGTCTAATTGAAACCAACTTCATAATTCAAGGATATTTTTAATGATTTAACGTTTATTATATTATTGCTGACCAAAGATATGTGTTCAAAGAAATACTAATGGTTCTATAAATAGATTGAGACCATACATATATGTGCCACTTCTACAAGTGGATTATCGGGACCAACAATAAAAGAAGCCTCCATTAATATACTTTTTTTTTAAATTCTAAATCCAACTATGGATCTTATGATAGTAATTAATCATAATTAGTGTCTTATCTATTGAACTATGTTCGAATTGACAAGTCTCCATATATTAATACCAAACGGATCCCACCCCACATACAATAAGTTATAATTAGTGATTTTCTAAGGAGAGAAAAAAAAAAAAAGGAATGAGTTTTTTTAGTTCAAAAAATTTTGGGATAGGAGAACCAACCTAATCTCAAGGAAGGTATTGTATGTTTTGTCTATGAAAAATTATTCAATGAGGCCGCCACAATGTAGATGTCTCTTAATAACCGTTAGATGTGGATTTAAAAATTTGTCAGCTCCTAATAACCATTAGATACAGAGTCAAGTACTTTTTCGATCAATTTCTCTCTCATACATTCTGATGCAGCAGATTGGAGATCAGGCTAAATCCATAGTCAAAAAAATGGAAATTCATCCCAAGATTGAGAGAAAACTGTCTAATGAACAAACTTCTGTTCAAATAAAATTCCAAAAGTTCCTTTACAATTCTCAAAAGAGGGTATTTATAGCCTTACAATAAAATAAGAAAATAATTAATTAAATCTAAAATACTAATTAAGGACTAATTAATCTAAAATAAACAACTAAACTGTACTAATTATCTAACATCTCATCCTACATCACATTTAATGGTATAAAACTGCCACCCACAATGGTGTTTTTTTTTTTAGTTCAAAAGAATTTGGGATAGGGAATCCAACCTTTAACTTAAAGGAAGGTATTAGGTAGATGTGTCTTCTCTACCGAGTTATGTTCAAGTTGGCTTAAGAAACGTATATTCTAATAAATATGCCAATATGCTATATTTTAGAAAATTAACCATATATTTTTAAGAGCAATACTTGGGTTCATTCTAGACTGTACTCATCTTTTTGCAGCCTATCCAGTTGTCTATCTACAGTTTTCCACATGGCAAACTCTTTTTTCATCTTTTTTTTTTAAAATTTTTTTAAATTTTTTCTACTGTGTGGTTAGAGTGAACTGCAAAAAAATTGGTGCAGCTCAAGATGCACCCAAGTTTTTTCCTATTTTTAATTGCGTATGTGTTCTAAAAAAAACTTATTAAACTCACTTTGACTAATATAATAGGAGTAATATATGGTTAATTAGTATGTGGTTATGGGTGGATTTAGTTTATTGTATTTTAGCAACACTAATTTTGTAACGACCCTAAAAACACAATAGACTAAACGCAAAAGCACAACTAAGTTAACCCGCTCATGCCTGAAATTTCAGCAGCATGACAGCATAACTATGAGAAAACCAAAATTTTACAAAGACCTTATAGAAACAAAATAACACTTCTATATTCAAAGAAACAACTCAGCACCCACCAAACTACAATATAACATGCTGAGCTCAACCGACAGACACGGAAACAAAAGAAATTTAAGTTTTACAGACCAACAACACAATAAAGAACAAAGGTATAAACTAGACACATAAACAGAACTTTGATGGTGTCTCCATATCTGTTTCTATCAAACCCAGACTTCCAATTGTTACCACCTCAACTCTATGTACCGGAGCCACTAATATTCGAACCACTTTTTTGGTTTCACTTCTAGCTCTTTAGCAACTAAGGCCAATAATTGTTTTCAATAAAAAAAAAGGTTGCTCCCTCCAACTCCTTTGCAAGCCTAAGATGGAGTCTTAACGAGGTTTTCTCCCAACATTGGAGTTTCACAAGGTTAATCCCTCACTTTAGGAGAAAGATCTCACATACCAAGTTAAGTTGCATAACCAAATTCTCATGCACTTGCCTTTAGCTAAAACTTACAAATTTCTGAGTGTCAAATACTAACATGATTCATTTCACTGCAACTAACAACTTCTAAGCACAAGTCATGACATACTTGAGTACTAGGAACCTTAACATAATTGTTCCTTTTCTATCACTCGAGACAACCCAAACTTTTTCTATAACACTTTTCTATTTCACCTTTCTTTTCCTCATTTTTCCCTTTATTAAGACCATCAAGCCTCTTTCCATCACCAAGTAAAACATCTCCAAGAAACGTATCCTCTACAAGATAAGACATCTTTCTGTTCCCCAAGCCTTCCCAATTCTCTCATTCAGGGTTCCACATTTCCTACCAATTCACTCTTAGTCTAATTACTCTTGAGCTTCAACATTCTTTTATCCAGACAGGTGAGAGAAACGACGAAAATAATTTTTTCGGTTCACGAACCTTAAACTTTGAAGGGATGAACTCGAGAGGTAGTTTCCTCTAAACTACCATCCTCAATATCCAAGACATTTAAAAGTTTCACCCTACTTAAATCATCCTCTCAATAAAATCACAACCACACACACATAAATCAATCTAAGGGTTACTTCATAACCCACATGCCAAGAAACAATGAACTACAATACAAACATTAACTCTATGCTACTTTTCAAATTTGGTAAAAGACAAACCTGGCAGTGATGACTATGATGTAAGCAAGTCTACAGAACCTAGAACCTAAGGTTTTGATACCAATTGAAAGCTAAATACAAGGAAGAAACTTTAGATTTCTCATAGTTATGATGTCATGCTATCGAAATTTCGAGCATGAGTGGAGTAACTCAGTTGTGCTTCCGCATTTAGTCTATTATGTTTTTAGGGTCGTTACAAATTTATTTGAATAAGAAAAATCAATATCAAGATTCTGTGTTTTTTTTCTTTTTGAGTTCAATAATATGTGAGATGGGGGATTTGAACTTCTAATCTCATGGTCGAAAGTACATGTTTTATGTCAGTTAAGCTATGCTTATGTTGGCTCAAGATGATGTGCTTTGAAAGTCAATGTATCGACTTTTGCCCATAAAATAACCACTTGTGTACTAAAGCAATATCAACATCTCATATTAATATTCAATCAATGCGCCTCTTTTTTGGACTGTTTGGGGCACTGGGTGGGTTATAATAACATGGGTTATAATAGTCTGTGAAATAATATAATATTGTTTAAAATACATAGTTGTTTAGTCTAAGGTTATAATAGTCTGTATTTGGGGTGCAGAGTATTCCACGAGTTATTATAACACAGGTTATTATAACCCTGGCCCCAAACAGCCTCTTTTAGTTTATAAAAATCAAAAGGTGTTTTAATTAATAAGATGTTTAAATATGAATGATGGATATTGCAACAGTTCCAAAATTGAAATATTCTGTACGTTAAAGCAACAAATATTCAATTATTTGAAAATGTCATTGCTTATTACTCTTTCTAAAAATTAGGCTTAAGAAATGGCTGTTTATCAAGATCCCTGCTCAAAATGCACGTAAGCATATTTGTTTTGTGTTTATGCCGTAAAGTCATGTAACTTTGTTACAAACACATGAAATGTAAATCAAATCGATTATTATCTTTTAGGGGCTGTTTGGGGCAAGGGTTATAATAACCTGTGTTATAATAACCCATGGAATACTCTGCACTCCAAACACAGACTATTATAACCTCAGACGAACAACTCTGCATTTTAAACAATATTATATTATTTCACAGACTATTATAACCCACAGACTATTATAACCCCTGTTATTATAACCCACTCAGTTTCCCAAATAGCGCCTTAGTGTGTATTTAGTCTTTGATTAATATTCGATTATTAAATGTTATAAACTTAATGGGTGTAATCTTAAGCTAGGTATGTTATATACCTATAGAAAAATTTTAATTTAAACGATTAACTTAAATAATTTATAGTATATAGATAAGATTGAAGACTTTATCTTGAAACAGTTGATCGATACGTACGAATCTACTGTGTTAAGTACTATTACAAATATGATCTAATTCAAATCATCCATATATAGAGACGTGTGAGTGGAATTTATATATATATATGTAATATGATTGTACGAAATTAGACCATGATATATATATTTGTGATTTTCTTGTATAAAACATTTTTAAAAAATACAAGGATAATGACTTGCATGCATCTTGATCTGATCAATCCTAAGTGTGTTTTATGAACTTTTGTTGGTGCAGATATTTATGTTTACATGGGTGATAATACTAATCTTATTAGTCATGTACGTTTAAAACTACTCCCTATTTTAAAAATAAAACCAAATAAGGACCTAGAAAAATTCGTACACAAGATGAAATCTACAACTTTCTAATTATTAATTGTAGAAATACAAGCGAGACACCCTTTCATATCAAGAAAGTCTATAAATGGACCCTTGAATTTTCGTTTGGATTTTGTACAATAGAAAGAGAAAATTTTCAATTTTTTTTCGTTAGTTTTCTTTCGTGGGATTAAGCATCCACACATTTAAATATTCATATCTAAAGATAATAGAGAAAATCTTTTAGGGTTCATTATTCATGATTAAGAAATAAATCTCTTTTTTTAATTCAGTACAATAAATATAGAGCATATGGAGATTTGAACTTCCGACCTCAAAAAAAAAAGTTATGTTCATGTATATATAATATGTCGATTCTTTAAAGTATTATATTAATGTTGATTCCTAACTTCTGTTGCAGTAACTTCCATATCAAATCTTTTACATATATGTATTATAATCCATAGAAAAATATTTTTTTAAAAAATACTAATCTTTTTTTCCTTTTTCCCTTGTTGGTTGACATGAGGAAATGGGATAACGTAACGCTTTATTTATTAGTTTAGGTGACAATAAAAGAGAATGGCCAAATTTGTAGAGCTGTCTCTGATTTGTCAGAAACAATAAATACAGTTTTTGATAAACTATTTAATTTATTGCATGGCAATTAATTTATTCATTTTTTATTAAAAGAAAATTAATTTATTCATTCTATAATATTAAATATATAGATGTGCAATTTAAAAAATCTCTATATTTTTAATTATTTGTGTGGCTGAAAAACTTATTCAGATAATTTGCCTAATATTAATTAAATAAATTTATCTTAAACACAAAATTAAAATGTGGTCAAATAATCTAACCGACACCCTAATTTTTCTAGCTAAGAATTTTTTTGTTAAAATAGAATCTAGAAATTGATTGATATCAAGGATAACCCGTAGAAGATTAATTGACTAGCCTAAAACACATTCCCAATTTATTAGAATTAGGTTTTATGATTAAAATTGTATAGGACTTTAAATTGGTAAAAATTATTATTATGTATTTTCTCTATTTTTAGAAAATTTTTAAAATTAATAAATTATGGATTTTTTTAGAAAAAAAAAAGTATAGGTTAATTTTATCATTAAAAATTATTTTATGAGTTTTAAATATTAATTTTATAATTACTGTTAACTAGGTTAATCAACATGGAGGAAACAGAATTAAACTCATATAATTCACATAATATCAATTAAATAGATCTATCTTAAACACAAAATTAAAATAATCAAATAAGCAAACCAAACACCCTGTTTTTTTCTTTATATAAGAATTTTTTTATTAAGTAAGATTTAAAAAATTGATTGAAATCTCACTAGAAAAACCTAGCAAAATAATACAATATACAAAATTTGTCAATTATTTAAGGACTCAAAACATTAAAAAGATCGATGAAAATGTATTGAATGAGCTCGCTACAATGTAGCTACCTCTAATAACCATTAGATTTAGATTTGTGATTCTATACTGCCCCTAGTAAATAATAAGATACAAATATAAAATACATTGTATAATTTTTCTCTCACATATGAAAATGATGTAAAACAAACATCTTCTTCAATAATTTCTAAAAAAGAACAACATGAAAAAAAATCTCCTTTTCCAAAGCAACCCTAAACCCTAAAATGTATTGAATGAGCTCGCTACAATGTAGCTACCTCTAATAACCATTAGATTTAGATTTGTGATTCTATACTACCCCTAGTAATAATAAGATACAAATATAAAATACATTGTATAATTTTTCTCTCACATATGAAAATGATGTAAAACAAACATCTTCTTCAATAATTTATAAAAAAGAACAACAGCAAAAAAATCTCCTTTTCCAAAGCTTCTTTAGCTATATCATGAGCTCCTAACCACATTGAAATGTCCAAAATCATAAGTAACATAAATAAATAAATATATATGTATATATTATTAAACTTTTCCACCATATAAGTTTTAATATCTAAAAATCATAATTGTCAAACTTGGAGAGCTCCTCATGTCATCATTTTCCAAGATCTTGAGACCCAACCTCTCTTTTATACTTCCCAAACATTTTGTTTTAAATACCCATCCAAATCTCTTGGAGAATGGACCAAAAATAGAGTAAATCAAAATGGGCATAAAGCTATCTAAGAGTAAGAGATCCCATTTCAAAGGAAACAAAGCCTTCTTTCCAGGTATATGTACAATCTTTTACCCTCAAGGTTTTTATCCTCCTTTTCTTCTTTTTCATTCTTTCCACTTAATATTAGACTCTCTTTTTTTTTTTTTTTTTGTGAAAAAGAAAACAACATGCATATGCAATCATAATGTTTTTATTTTCTAATTTAATGATAATTAGAAAGGTAAATAAACATATCTTTATAGTTAAATTAAAACAGAATTATGGGATGGAATGTAAGGTATTTATATCAACACATATCATGTAATAAGTGTTTTTCTCATTATATAGTCTAAGCTAAGGACACCCAAATCCTTTTTTTGTTTAATTGGCTAGAGGCTTTTTTTATTGTTGAGGTAATTAACCATCACCCTTTCGCTAACTTTTAATTTTATAAGCCTAGCTCTTTTTTACCTTAAGGGAAATAGGAAGAAAAAAAAATACATAGAAATTTTTTTTTTCTATATATATATATATTTTTTGTTGAGAGCCACAGTCCGAAATGTATGTCCAAAGCATATGAGAGGAGAAAAGCAAGTAGAAGGAGAAGATCTGTAAAATAAAATTAAAAAAAAAAAGAACAAAAAGAACAAAAAGAAAAACAAAAAATAGAATAGAAAGAAAACTAAGAAAATTGGAGTTAGTTCTAAGTTGGGGTCAAGAGCAAGGAAGAAGCAAATTTTACATTCTAACTTTGTTTATATATATAATCTTTCAAATTTTAGAAATTTGGAGAAAGAATTAGACATAAAATTTTAAAATCTTAACTTTTTTATATAAATTTTTAAACTCTTTTTGAAAAAGACTCTTAATTAGTTTTGGAGAGCATCATCATAAATTTTTAATTATTGGAACCAGCCTATTATGCATGACATGAATTTGTCAAAAGTTTGACTTTTTCAATTCAACCAATCCAATTATAAAGATAGAGAGAGGAAAAAAAAAGATACACATTTTAATTTTTCAAATTTAAAAATAGATTCAATTTTATTTGGAATTTGAAGAAAAGCAACATTCTAACTTCCATAGTTTTGAATATTTTAGTTTCCAAAATCAATTTCCATTATTTAACTATAAAGCAAACAAATAAGAAAGAGTTGACACCAACAAACATAGAAAATGATAAAATCTTTCTTATTCATTTGCTTGATAATAAAAGTCAAATAAATTTTAAAAATATATCAATAATTTACTTACAAAGACACCCACGAAAAAAAAGGACATGCAATCGCAGAAAAAGGTTAAATCAGATTTTCTTTAAGAACCAAAATAAATTATTTCTCAAATTGAATTCAGAAAAGAAAAAATATTTCTCAAAGTTGAATTCAAAAAAGAAAAAATATTTCTCAAAGTTGACCTAATTAGCCCAATTTCTTTAAAACAAAGGGTTAAATTACAAGTCTGATTTTTTTTTTTTTTTTTTTTTTGTCTTTTTGAGTTCAACAAAATTACAAGTTTGGTCGCAAAACATGAGGAGAGTTGTGTCTAACAAATCTCTAAAAAAAATTAAGAATGTCGAATAAAACTATAAACTTTCAATTTTATGTCTAATAAATCTCCAAGCCTTAATATATATGTATCCCAAAACATGTTGTGTTCTTAATCAAGGATCTATTTAAGAACAAAATTAAAAGTTCAAGGACCTAGTTATCAAAATCAAAATTGAAAACTCAAGGTTCCATTATATACTTTTTAAAATTTAGGAATCTATCGTATACAAAATTGATAAAATTTAAAGATCTATCATATACAAAATTAAAAGTTTAGAAAGTTATTAGATACTAAAGTTTAAAATCGTTGTAATTAAATTTAAAAGTTGATTATTTCGGCCCCATTTGATAACCATTTAGTTTTTTGTTTTTGGGTTTTAAAAATTAAATCTATAAATACTACTTTCACATATGAGTTTTCTTGTTTTGTTATTTACCTTTTACATATGTGTTTCAAAAACCAAGTCCAATTTTGAAACTTTAAAAAAATAGTTTTCCAAAACTTGTTTTATTTTTGGAATTTGGCTAAGAATTCAAATATTTTCTTAAGAAAGATGAAATGTATTGTAGAGAAAATGATAAGAAAATAAGTTCAATTTTAAAAAATCAAAAACTACAAACTTAGGCCCCATTTGATAACCATTTAGTTTTTAAAAATTAAATTTATAAATACCACTTTTATCTATGAGTTTTCATGTTTTCTTATCTACTTTTACCATATGTTTTCAAAAACAAAGCCAAATTTTAAAAACTAAAAAATGTAGGCCCCATTTGATAACCATTTGGTTTTTGGTTTTTGGTTTTTGAAAATTAAGCTTGTTTTCTCTCCATTTCTCTACAATGGTTTTAATCTCCCTTAAGGAAGCATTTGAATTCTTAGCCAAAAACTAAAAACAAAAACAAGTTTTTGAAAACTACTTTTTTTAGTTTTCAAAACATGTCTTGGTTTTTGAAAACATAGGTAAAAAGTAGATAACAAAACAAGTATATACATAGGTGAGAGTAGCATTTATAAGCTTAATTTTCAAAAACTAAAAACCAAAAACCAAAAAATTATCAAACGGGGCCGTAGTTTTCAAGTTTTTGTTTTTGTTTTTGGAATTTGACTAGAAATTCAAATTTTCCTTAACAAAAATGAAAATGATTGTAGAGAAGATGAAAACTATCATAAAAAATTATGAAAACCAAACACAATTTTAAAAAATTAAATGATCATCAAACGAGACTTAAATAGTTATCCAACAAACTTCCATTTTCCATTTAACCACATAATTTCAACTCACAAAAGTGAAAGCGCAGGTTGCCTGTAAAGATGTTGGTCAAACTTCAATTTTCAATGTTCAATGTTCAAAGCTGATTCGACAATTATTTTTTATTTAAAAAAAGAAACCAAGCAACCGTGTTGCTGTGGGAAGAATAATAAGAAGATCCAATTTTCCAAATTTCCCACTTCTTTTCTTTATTTTATTTTATTAAACAATTTCCATTTGCAAACTTGGACCCATTTTGGCATTCCAATGTTCTGCCTCTATAGCTTTTCCTCAACGTCGCCGCCTGATTTCCCCTGCCAAAATTAACGTCTCATTTGGCCTGAATTCATTTATTTTATTTTCAATCCCAAATATAGATATAAGAATTCAAATCTACGACTTCTTATACAAAATAATGTTTGAGTTGTTACGAAACTATATTTTTTTTCTTGAATTCAATAGATATAAAAATTTAAACTTTTGACTTTTTAGTCGAAGTTATAATGTCTTAATTTATTGGATTGTGTTTAAGTTGGCAATATAAAATTATTTTATTATTATTTTGTTTGCAACAAAATTTTTAACTTTAGAAATAAAATAGCTCGTGGAACATTTTATTTATTCATGAATGTGTGTGTGGTTTTCTTCATGCTTAAGGATTTAACTTTTTTTTAATTTTTTATATTTATTTATATTATTTAATTTGAGTTTTTTTTTTTCGAACCTGTTTAAATTAATTTTATAACGGATAAAGCCACAATAAGATTAATTTAAATTATTTATTTAAATTATTTATTTTAAATATTCAGAATAATGTGTTGATATTAATATAATTAATTATTTCAATGTAATAGATTAGTTAATAAATATCAATTGGTTGATTGATGTATTTAGTTAATTAATTTTTATTAATAAAATGTATTAAACTAATTATTTATCAAAACTACTCCAAATAATTATTCATTAAAAAAATTAACTAATTAAATAATACTAGAATAGGGAAAAATGAGCATAGCTCAACCATAATTAAATGTACCTTCGATCGAGAGGTCAAATGTTCGAATTTCCTCAAATGTTGTTGACCTAAAAAAAAACCTAATACTAGAATAGGTTAAACCTATTCAATTAAATAATTTAATAGAAGTATGACCTTTTAGTAACTATAGCTAATTATTTGATTAACATCCTCGGTCAATTATTTAGAATCAATTAATTAACATTAATCACTTATAACAAATTTTGATTGATTCATTGATTAATATTTTATACTTACAGTCTTGCTAAATATTTTTGTTTGAAATGAAATGCCTCTCTCTCTCTCTCTCTCTCTCTCTCTCTCTCTCTCTCTCTCTCTCTATATATATATATATATATATATATATATATATATATTTTTTTTTTTTTTTAATTTTTAGTTTAACAATATGTAAGAGTGGAAATTTGAACCTTTCTAACCTTTCGATCGATAATATAACCAGTTGAACTATGCTCATGTTGGCATATGACTTTCTAGAATTTTTTTTTTTTTTTTTTGTTCCAAGAAAGTCTTTTTAGATTTTTTTTTTTTAAAAGAGGAAAGTCTTCTCTAGAATTAATTTCAGGAAACAAACCCATAGATATACATTCTCTCTCTCTCTTTTTTTTTTTTTTTTTTTTGGAGTAATTCTCATACAAAACCAAATACAAATACAACATCCTTTTTATTCTAAGGCTTGTTATTTTCAAATATCTGTTTGGTGTCCAACCAAACGGCCGAAAATGTATAAACCCACCGGAAATTTAAACTTTTCCCACCATTTGAAAACCTTGTTCACCGTCCACAAGTTCACTTATTTATAACTCCATTGTTTTCTTCTAAAAGCTAAAACTATGGAGTTGAAGGTGGAGAACCCCATGTGGAAAAAAGCTCCCAATGTCGGTGAGAAGTTCGCCGGAGAAACTTACAGAAGTGACAGAGTGTATGCAGAGGCCATCGGAGAAGATGCAGAGAGTGCGAGCACCATTGGTAATGGCGCCGGAAATTATGGAGTTTGCGGTCGGTCGAGGTCGTTTCAGACGGTGGAGATGGACGGTGTTCCGTTCTCCGCCACGGCGGAGGAAAGGCTTGTTTGGTTGCGTTCTCAAATTATAGGCGGAGATGCAGAGTTTGATTCTCCATTTGGAGAAAGAAGATTGTGTTATGCTGATCATACAGCTTCTGCTCGTTCTCTTCGTTATATTGAAGATTTCATCCTCAGAAACGTTCTTCCATTTTATGGTTATTTCTCTCTCTCTCTCTCTTTATCTAACATTTAAATTACGTTATATCAAGAATATCGATTCATGCATGTGTATGTATTATATTATGTCTTTGTAATCTGATTCTACATGTATAATGCATCAATATACAAAAGAAGTTTGTTTTTTTATAAAGATAAAATGACATTTTTTAAATATATATGGGTATATAAAAGAACATTGGAATATACAAATAACATTATTCACAACGATGAACTCAAAAAATATATATATATATATATATATATATATATATATATAATACACAATTTTAGATATGTGTAATGTAGAATAAAAAAGTCTTTTACCATATACTAAAAAGAAATTTATGATATGATGTCAATCGATCATATTTGAAATGAGAAATTTCTTCAAAATTTTGCCAATTACAGAAATTAAAATCAATGTTGCACCTCCCCTTCTAATTATTTTATTTTTAGCTATATTTCTCTTTTAAAAAATAAGATAGATGAACAAAAAAACTGTATGTTTTGTTTTATATTCTAAAGAAAATAACACATTTGAAGTATCTGCTAAATTTAGGAGGAAAAAAAAAACCAGGGTTTAAAAACATTCCTTTTTCTTTGACTTCAATTTTGAAAACAAACCATTAGATTACAAAACCAAAAAGACTATAAATAACAAAACCTATTTCCTTTCAAAGAAAAAACAAAATTATGATCAAACAAAACAACTTACCAAGAATGTAAAACTTACCATATCTGTAGGCAACACGCACACGTGCGACAGCTACGTAGGCCAGCATACAACAAAGATGGTGAACGATGCGACCACGTACATCAAGAAGTGCTTGGGAGGTGGAGAAGAAGAAGCGCTTTTATTCTGTGGACAAGGCACGACGTCCGCCATTAAAAGACTGCAAGAGGTGATGGGCATTGCAGTGCCATCCATTCTGAGAGAGAGGGTAATAGAGACCCTAAAGGAAGAAGAAAGGTGGGTAGTTTTTGTTGGACCTTATGAGCATCACTCCAATCTCCTCTCATGGCGGCAGAGCTTGGCCGAAGTGGTAGAGATTGGAATGGACGAGAATGGGCTTTTAGACATTGAGATGCTCAGATCCCAACTTGAGGCATATAAGAAAGCTGGAAATAGGCCAATTTTGGGCTCTTTCTCGGCTTGTAGTAATGTAACTGGAATTTATTCAGATACAAGAGCTATTGCTACACTTCTTCATCAATATGGAGGCCATGCTTGCTTTGATTTTGCTGCAAGGTACCTGAATTTCACACAGCAACTTGAATCAAAGCATCAGCTAAGAATGGTTACTGAATCTGTTTGTTAGTGGTGCAGTGGTCCTTATGTGCAAGTTGATATGCGATCGGGGGGAATCGACGGCTATGATGCAATTTTTCTAAGCACGCATAAGTTTCTTGGAGGGCCTGGATCACCTGGAATCCTTCTGATGAACAAAAGTCTCTATAAGTTGAAATCATCCCCTCCATCAACTTGTGGGGGTGGCACTGTGAACTATGTCAATGGCTTCAGTGAAAAGGTAAATGCAAAGCTCACTTTGAACAGAATCCGATTGGTCGAAACTGAAAGTTTGGCATATTTTGATGTCCGTTTCTTTGCTCTATGAAAAATTTTCTGCAGGACACATTGTATTATGAAGACATAGAAGAGAGGGAAAATGGTGGAACACCACAGATTATAGGCATAATAAGAGCAGCTCTGGCTTTTTGGGTAAAAGAATACATCAACTACCAAGAGATAGAGAAGAAAGAGCACCAGTATGTAGAAAGGGCTTTGAAGAGACTTCTCCCAAATAGAAACATCTGCATTTTAGGGAGCACTTCTTCTAAGCGACAAGCCATATTGTCTTTTATAATTTACTCTTCGACGAATTCGTCGTTCAACTGTATCACAGATAGATTATGTAAACCTAACAGCAGAGAAAAGGTTGAAAAGCTTTACATGTGGGGAGAGACGGGGTGTATGAGAGCAAAACCTCTTCATGGTCCTTTTGTTGCAGCGCTCCTGAGCGACCTGTTCGGCATCCAGGCTCGTGGGGGATGCAGTTGTGCCGGGCCTTATGGTCACAAACTGCTCAACATTGATGAAGCATGCTCGCATGCCTACAGATCTGCCATTGCTAAGGTATAATCAGTTTGGCCTTCAAATTTTTCATACCAGGATATAATGAGCTTTGTCCCCCATCTTTGAATTTAATTATTTAATCTTGAACAATTTAACAGGGCTATGCTGGAATAAAACCTGGATGGACAAGAGTAAGCTTTCCCTACTACATGCCAAATGAGGAGTTTGAGTTCATTTTAAAAGCTTTAGAATTCATAGCTGATTATGGACAAAGATTCCTTCCTTTGTATGCCTTCAATTTGAGAACTGGTAGCTGGACACTGAAGAAAAAGGAGCTCGCCGACCTACTTGGGAAGGATAATTACAGTAATGGTCACATCTTAGCATTGGAAAACCAGTGTGCCAATACAGAGGCTAAGTTAGCAGCCATAGTATGCAAGCATAAATCATATTTAAAATCTGCCAAAACAATTGCCAATCTCCTCCCCAAGTTCCCTCCTGAGAGAGAGCTTCACGAGGACATTGCATCATCTCTATTATACTTCAGAATCTAGAAAAATACACATTTTAGTTGCGTTGTAATCTTGGTTAGCATGGTAGTTGAATAACAATAGTCGATAACCAACAAATAAACAATGCACTAATGAATTCTTTCTTCTATATTTATTTGCCCACTTCTCCAGTTATCACAATTCCGTCCTTCCAAATTGACAGCTTATCTATAGAATTCTTGAACAATACCACGGAGTATAAATGAAAGGAAGAAAACATTTCTCATTGATAAATATTAATTATGATGTTGTGTGTACAAAACCTAGTGAACAAAACTCAAGAAACACGTTTATTTAAACCAAAGAAAAATTTATATGACCCGATGAACAAATGGTACAATTTACAGGGACTACTGCAAACAAATACCTCTTCTCAGTGATGCTAACTCAGGCTGAAAGACAGTTCCAGCAATTCAGTTATAATCTGCATAAGCTGCTTAATTTAAGCAACTTCTCACAGCCTAAAACAAAATTATTGCATCATCTTTACTGGAATATAAGAATCCATGAAGTCAGCCCAAATAGTTCTCAATGGTACAATTTTCCAAGCCTTCATCATCTGCAGTGAAACATAAGCACCCACAAAGTCACCAACTTACATGGACATCAAGGATGCAATTTTTCAGACCTCCAGGAATCTGGCATTTACTGCAAACATTTACGATCCCATTATGATCTGCAATAGAACAGTAAACAGAAGCCATCAAAATTGCACCAAAATTGCTCCCCGCATTCTAGTTGAAAGTATCTAGGGAAAAGTTATTAAAAGTGTGTAAGCTGAACTATAATTGAAAAAGATGACAGGACAATAAAGTCTCAAACCCTGCTACAGATCCTACGTATACAACCATAGAAAGGAATGAGAAATAGAGACACAAAAGGCAGACCAATTTCTTCAGGGAAAGTATCAGTTCTTATGGGTCATTGAAAAATTCATATTAGAAATAAGAATTCATCTGTTTTTCCTTCATTTTTCCTCTCAAACAAATAATTGAGCAGGATAAGTTACTATTTCAGTGATGGAATAAGTTACTATTTCAGTTTAATGTTTGCTGGGTAATTCCAGAAGATTTACACCCACTATTCTGTTGGGATATTTTCCGTAACATTGCAAGTGAAGGATTAATATTAACGGTACACTTCATAGGTCATATGGCTAGAGACAAACAGGCATGTCTTTGAGGAACAAATGATGAATGACAAATTGTTCGGGATAGCGTTCTTTTTTCTTTTAATACTTTTTATTGGTCCAAAAATGCAAGGTACTAAGAGTTTGGCATGACTTCTCATCTACTCTAGTAGGAAAAACTCTTGTAATTTCAGTTTCTTTCTTTTGAGGTTTTCTCGTCCCTCTACATATTTGTATTGTTCTATATACTTTTCAGTTTTCATTATCAATACAATATCTGGTTTCAATTAATAAGAAAAAGAAAAGGCTAAAATGGGTGCATGAATCAAAAACATCAGATGAAGGAATCTAGTATTACGTAATTTACATTCAAAGGAAATGACTGGCCATCAGAAGTTGCGGCTTCTCTTTGTCTTCTTCAACCTCTGCTGAAGCTTCAGCTCTGATTTCCTGAACCCTTTTTTCCCAGATATCATCAATTAGTTTCCAAGTTTCGTCATTAACAACTTGTGTCTGCACGAGGGTTCAATGCACAGAGGAAAGATCAAATTTTCAGTACTTTGACATTATGGATTGAGTAAATCTGAGCACTATAGATGGATGTGTACCTCCATAGGTCGAGGCGCACCAAAAGTTGCAAATCCAACATTTCCAGGTGCAAATGTAACCCTTCCAGGCAGTGTAGCTCCATAAATTCCCCACCGTCCAGCATATATCAGAGCTCCATGTTCATCAACTGGACGCACAGCAGGCTGATGAGGTGCAACAACAAAAAAAATCCTTTACTCTCATTCTTTAGATTAAAAAATGAAGACAGTCAGTGGCAAGAAATTAAGTCAAGGCACCAACAGACCCAATAGTTAGAAGACACTGAATATCTGAACATTCACAAGTGAAATTATCGAATAACCTAAGTCAAAATTAAATTGGTCAATCCTTATAATCTGGGGGTATTCATGCTTCATCAAATATTTCCACATCATTGTCTTTGAGAACAGGTATAAATACTTTAGTTACCTAAACTTCAGCTTAAAAATTACTAATTGAGTTTGCAATGTCAAATTGCCTCACTAATTTGAAAGATTTTAGTTGGTAGGCTTTTGTAATCCACCTTAGGTGGTTGGAAGGCCCTCTCCTTCCTTTTTGTATATTTCACTCTATCAATGAAATCCCTGTTTCTTCTTGAAAAATAAATGAAAGACTTTAGTTTGTAGGCCCCAGTTTATTAAAGTCCAACATATGTTATAGGAGCAACTAAGATTTAAAAGACCAGAGATATGAACTTGTTTCTTAGACTGTAGCTTTGTCGGGGAAATGGCAGTGAAAATTCCCCTACAAGTTGGATTATCCATACATCTCTGATTATCATTGAAAGTTACAAGACTCAAGACAACGCACATCATTAGCGTTGAAAATACATCTCTGATATTTACACTAAGCAGGGTGATTAGAAATATCTATTGAATTACAAGGTCTTGAATATCCTTCCATTGCTTGAAACTGGTTTTCAGTGATTGCACCGAAGTTCCTTTTTATGAAAATGAGAGTGTGAGACTTTACGTTTTCCCTTTGTTTCCACTTTCATGACTTACCATAATCTTTTATCGATGCTTCTTTTAACCATCTAGGAAATTTCTCATGACGGATAAAATTGGAAATTTCCATGTAAGAAAGGAAAAAGAAAACTTCAATGATCATTGATTTCATGAAATTTCTTTCTTAATGTCTCCTATTTAAAATTGATATTGTCGCTTCTGTAAATATTGATGTTGGTCCCTTCTAGTGATAAAATTTCAGGTAGCAAATCTTCTTATGAAAATGTTGGACTTCCCTAATTCAAGTCACAAGGAGTCCTTACAAGGTCAAAATTTAATTAGTCCCTTATTTTTATCTCTGGTCTGATTTTTAGATAGTTTCCTGGTATGTTTAGGAAAAATGCTAATACAGTAGCAAAGCCTACAGATGAGAGGATGCAAGACCTCTAATTATTAAGAAGTATGAAAGAAAGGGCAGGAAGGTAAATGTTAGTAAGGGATCAGGGACCACAGGAGAATGAGGGCTCGTTGTATTGAGGGGAGCAGGGGAGTTAGGTACTAGTGCGGTGTCTGTACCTCAGTTTTGGTTGGTTAGGAATTTTGTGGACATTTTTTCTGAAGGAGAGAACCAGCCTCTCGAATTGCTGGAAGTCGTTTTCCTTGTAATCGTTCTTTCTCGTTAGTAATATATCGGTTAATAAACCCCCCTCGATATTGAAGAACTATCCATTTCGGAGGGTTGGTTTCGATTCAGCTTGTGTTGTGTGTTATTAGTCTATTTCTGAGTGATAATTGCAGGTTGAGATTAAGGATACCTAATAGAGGACATCCAAGAAAATTCAGTAACCAAAACCAAAAAAAAAAAAAACAAAAATAAACAAACAAGTATCCCTCATGCTAGACCTGGCATAGATAAATGTTTTAGGTGTGGAGAACGAAGTCATCTATTAAAAGAATTCACCCAAAGGTGGCAAATTGCTAAATCAAGAACATGAATTTATAGCTGAGAGCCAGCAAGAAGATGAGGAAATATCTTAGGTAGAACTTGATGAAGGGAATCAACAACCTTATGTCAAACAGAGATTATCTTGAACCTCTAAAAGAACGCCTCCCTGGATTTTGGGGATGGTCACTAGAAGTTTCAGGCATTGATTTCTTAGTCAAGCCAGCTTTAAAAGAGATCATTATAAGACTTTAGGCACACCTGAGGAAGGACCAAACCTTTCTGATATATGCAATCAATAAACGATACCAAATTAATTGAGAAAGAATAAAACTAACAACGAGTAAACAAGCTATGGACAATTTCCCAATAATGGCAATACATTTTTCTTAAGTAAAAAATAAAATAAGAAATAAAAAACAATAAGAAGAAGAACACCTGTGGAAATTGAGGAGCCTTTTCATATATCTGCCAAATTTCCTCAGCTCCAATCTCTCCCTTTTCAAGTAAAATATCTGCATAATACAAATGCTCTATGTTCAATAAGAGATAGAACTTAAATGATACTGATTCACTACTTAACAGAAATCAACTTCATCAATTTCTAGTCACATCTCAATATGTAAGCTAAACTACTATGAAGGTCATTCAACAGTCAACCACTGTTGCATAAATCAGAATAAAGAATTACATAAATCAATATGACCTGTGATTGTCTCTACAGCGGAATGGTATTCTCTCAAAATAGAAAAACATTTTTCCACAGCATAACGCAAGTATTCCTCACGAAGTGCTTCAAGTTTGGATGCAAGCTGTAGAAAATATCCAAATTAACTCAGTTATTGAAATATTTGATTATTTAGAAAATAACTGTCATAAAGACGTAAAAGAATATTAAGCTTAAATTATGCAGACAAACATTTGGAACAAGATCACCATGATTCCTGTAGTATGCTTTACCAAAAGCTGTCATCCCTGTCTGTAGAATCAAAAATTCTGCCAACTTTGAAGCTTCTAACGTAGCCTTTGAAGAGATCCAACACAAGTTATCAACCCCAAACATTTCCTCCTCAATTACCCGGGCTGTGAGAAATCCAGTGAGCAAGTATTAATAATTTACATAAAACTAGTGAATAAATTAGTAGTTCTAATACAATTTTAACGAGCAAATGCCAACATCCAGGAGATTACTCCAAAAGCAAAATCGATTTTAAAATTTTAATTTGGCATTTTTAAAAGGAATTGTCAACATTTAATAGACAAGGTAAGAGGGAGGTGGGAGTGAGGAACTGACAAGCTGAACCAAAAAAGGCAAAGCCATTAAATGCATGACTCTTCATACCTGCACCTTATACTCACGTCTACATTTATTTAAACTAAGGTTTTAACTTCAGCAAACGCTTCCATTTATTTTTAAAAAGAAAAAAAAAAAAACCCAAAACCAATAAAACAATTCATATTTCGATGACTACAATATTGAATTGGTAAGCTAGATAGAGTAGAATGATACTTTAACTAGACACTAAATAGGTGGTTCTCCCGCACTTAGTCGGGGTGAGTTTCTACAACCTACTTTTGCTCTTTTGATTATAGGAAACTAAATACCAAGTTTAGATTGCATCTTTAGCAGGCATTTGATAGCTGAGCAAAAAGATGGTTTTTATTTCCTATTTTTAAGCTACTTAGCGCCATCCTAGCTACATATTTCTATAACCCACGTCTACCAAAGGTTTAGAAATCCAACCCAAACTTTTACTCTAATATTTAGTATTAACTTTTATTATTTATTTCAGTGTTAAATTAAATTGATCGGCTATTTGATATATGTGTTAAAGTATTATTTATTACTGATGAATCTTAACTAACTAATCAATTAGTAACAAGTACGTAGTATTCATTTTACCTAACTAATATATTGATGAATGCTAATTAATATACCTATAAAATTATTTTAATTGATTAATTTGAACTTTTTATTTTTAAATATTAATTAATCATGTAGTATTAAGTTGAATAAATCTATTAAATCATTGAACCTCTGTGAAGTGAAGACTAAACAAAATTAGAGCCTCCTAAGAGCTCTGTTCTAATACTCTTTCAACCAGAAGATTGCTAAAACCCTTTTATTGCCAAGACCTCTTTATCGTGCTGTGAGAAGCAAAGAAATGAGTAATAGGTTAATTCCCAAAACCCCTCTGGCATGCAATGAGAAGCAAAGAAAGGAGTAAGAAAAGGAGTGATTTTTTTTTAATACAATTGGTACAATAAGAGTTCCATTTCACCACACATAGCAACTCCCAATTGTAAATTACCAAAGGAAAATTATATAAGTGAAGCATAAGCATCACATATAACTTACGAGCACATGCACGCACAATGGAATTGACATAATCCATTTTTCTTGAGAACACTCTCCCTGGAGTTTCAGTATAACGCATATTTGGGTGACTACGGATTGATTTTATATCTGTCTGCAAGGATATGATGAAAGGTAGTTAACATGCTTCTTTACCTAGGAAATATTATAAAACCTTTGAAACAAGATGACAACACTACCTCAATGAATGGGCGGTAGGTATCTGGAAAATAGCAAGCCAGAATAGCCACAGCTGCTTCCCTATATGCCAATCTTAGTTTCAACTCTTCAGGAATTTCAGTACTATCTTCCTGACCAGTTTCAAAGGTACCCTTTTGCTGCAAACCATTGAGCAAGTAGAGAATTGTTGATAATATGGCAACCCAACAAAAAATAATGCAAAGTGTCCATCCATTTACAAGGGAAAGGGCTATATCTAAGCTCCTAAAGAATGGAGGGGGCGGGGGCAGGCAAACACGTACTAACCCTTTTTAATGCTTCAAGCAACTCTTCACGTCCAATATAGTCCAGATCCTTTCTAGCAGTCAAAATTCCAGCTTCATTTCTGTCCAACATTTGAAAATAAATAAGTTCAACTCTCCTTTGAAATATAAAATGCATATCAAATTTTTTGTTGAATTATAATCATAATCATAGCTTAAAGATTTTAATATTCGTACAGTATATTTTGCAATTCCGCCCCTGTGAAATCTTCAGTTAGCTCAGCAATTTCTTGGAGGAGAGCCTCCTTAATCTCCTCAGTACGGAAAAATTTATTTCTAGCATGCACCTGCATTGTACATTGCATGCAGATCTTAATAAGACATCACAACTTTTTAAGAGTTTTCTGACTCTTTAATAACAAACCAACTGAAATACCTTCAATATGGCCAATCTTCCATCTTTAGATGGCAAACCAACCCTTATAATTTTATCAAAACGGCCCTTTCTCAACAGAGCAGGATCAAGAATATCAAGTCTATTTGTAGCACCAATAACTAGCACCTGAAAAACCCAGATTTAACCTATCAATCCGAAATTAACTCTTTAATTTTAAGAACAGATGAGAAAACATTCCTAAAAATCTTAATTGGATGAATTTTTGTTATGAGGGAACTCGTGTGATCTTGATTCAACCAAAGAGAAAGTTAATAATTCCATGATATAAAGAAAACTTTGCAACTCTGAAAGTGAATTCCCTCTATAACAACGCAACTTCTTCCATCATTAACAACTCCCAAAATAAAGACTTCCTCTTCAATTTTACCACCGCAGTCTATAACCAGCTGAATCTCCCATCTCTCGTATTCTCCAAAAACTATTCCTGCTCCCCATATATGGACATTTGAATAATGAATATTAAGCAAATTCTAAATTAGTAAATCATAGAAAATTAGAAAGGAAACAAACTATATTCTAAAATATGGACATATATAGCAGAGAATTTGTTGCTTGAAATTGGGAAAATTTCCAGTTATGATACTATACCAATGAGCTTACTTTCTCTACACACCTGTGCAGTGGAGACCTTGAATCCATCCATCTCGGTCAATATTTGAAGTAGGCCTTGTTCCCTCTCCGCTCCACCCTGTATTGCACATTCTATTAAACCTATATGGCATGCAAAGAATATTCAAGTTCAACCAACCCGAAAGAGAGAGAGACACATAGAAATGGCGTATCAAGAATTGTTTGCAGTTGGGAAATGAAAAGATATCAAGGCCAATTCCACGTAATCATCGAAGAAGCATATGGCAAAAAATTAAAAACCAAATAAAAATACAGGTGGAAAATCTTGAGGTAAATACATTATTTAGAAAATGGAATGAAGAAAAAAGTATGTATTCCTTACTCCACCGATATCAGGTCCACCACGTTTGCTGCCAATGGCATCTATCTCGTCAATAAATATAATCGAAGGTGCATATGATCTGGCACTAGCAAAAAGATCCTTCACACGGGATGCTGCCACTCCCACAAACATCTGGGGAAACAAATAACAAATTGCTAACGTTTCTGAATCCATTGCCTTTCATCAAGTACATCAATCTACATTTAAACAACGATTTTTATTCATGTTGCAACAACACAAGATTTTATAATTAACCATCTTAGTTCATTCCAGAAAGAGTTGTGACTGGACGGATGTCAGCTGCTGTACCCAAAAAAATGAGCATCGCTAAATAGAATAAGTTGAGACTTGTGCAGAATAAGTGTTTTTCATTTGGCCTCAAGATGCAATATTTCTACTGCCATAGTATCATTTGATCTTTAAAAAATGCTTATTCAAATAATCAAACCTTTATCTTTTTACAATTCTTGAGAACAAAGAAAAAAATAGCAAAAGGACCGGGAAATTCTAGGAGTTTTTTGAAAAAACCAAAGGACTGGAAAGGAAATGTGGGATTTGGAAAACTAGATGACTGGCCTTTTCAAGGTGTACTCTTCACTCATTTTTTTTTTAATTATAGTGCCGCTTTCATTTTTTTTCTAATTTGAGTCTTTTTTGTAAACCCCTTTCACTTTCAAGTGGGATGAGCGACAAACCTCACCTCTACAAAATCCGTTCCATTTGCAGCAAAGAATGGAAGTCCAGCTTCACCAGCAATAGCTTTAGCTAGTAGCGTTTTACCAGTTCCAGGAGGCCCATGGAGTAGTACTCCTTTTGGGCAATAGATACCCTTGTCTTGGAAGTCTTCATCATTTTTCAGAATTCGTACAATCTCTTGCAACTCCCTCTTTATATACTCCTGTCCAGCAAAGTCACTGAAAGTGACTCCAGTAGTTTCTTCTGCTGATATAAATTTTGCCCTGGTAAAAGCCATTAAGTATTAGATTCCAAATTCCAGTGATGGCACAAAAGATCATTATTACTCCATAAATATGTAACAACACATAAAAGAGATGAAAGTATTGAACAACGGCCCCAAAGCACAAAACTATTTTGTGGGAATTCTGTATGAGAGAAATAGGAGACTACTAAAGCAAGTAAAAAAACCACAATCTATTGTGACCTTTAGCAGAATTATCAACCAACTGAACAAAATTTACATTAATCAGGCAAGAAACATTCAAAAAATTGTTCAAGGATATCTACTTACCGACTTTTCCCTAAAGATCCAAGTGCACGGCGCTTGAGAGGTAGTCTAGTTATTTTTCTAGGAACTCCCAAATCACAAGGTATCAACCTTGCATATATTGGTCTCATCAAGTTATCAATCCAAAGATACAATGCAATAGAGAGCGCTAACCGCATAGACCAAACAACTGCAGTTGCAACAGATGAATAGACTTCTGCAGGGACTGCATCCACATTAATTACATCAACGTTTACTATTTGTTGATGCAACTTCTTCCAGACGTCGTTCCAACAATCAATTGGCATACGATCAATCACATGACGCCGGAAAATGATTTCATTCTTTGCATTTCCTTCTTTTCCATCTTTGTAGTATGGTAAAATAACTGCACAAGTATAGCAATCAACTATCAGAAAACTTTTCAGAACATAAATATTATACCCTAATGCAGAGATTACTGAAAGAAAACTGCTCGAATACATAACTAACAAACAATTGTTAGAGACACAGGACAACAAGAATGTCTTAAAAAGCTAATTTACAACAAAAATATCTTAAAAGGCACTAGAAATTTTGTAATTATAGTGTCTCTTCCATTTTTTTTTCCAATTGGAGTCTTTTTTTTCTTTTTCTTGCTTTTAAATAAACTTAAAAACAAGAAAACTGTGCATCCGTTCTAAAATATAAAGAGAATATACTGTGACTACCTGACATTGTTTGACCATAATTTGAGTACTCAATGAACTGGACATTGCTCGAATTAAGCAGTGTCCAAAAATCACTAAAATTAATTTTGTGTGAGTTCTCGGGATCCCACTCAGTTCCCTTTAATTTTCCACGCATCGTCAATAAGGCCCGACTCCAACTAGAAGCCATTACAAGCTGCCTCTCTAATTGCAAATTCGCCTTCCTCTGAAGTTCTTCCAACTTATTTATCCGTTGCCTCTCAGCATCCTTTAATTTCTGAAAAACTCAAGACTCGCATACATGAGATTAAAAAAAAAAGTTAGAGAATCAAATTAGTATTGACTGTCACCTAGGAACTAAGTTCTTAAATTGTTGATAAATATGTGTGCAGACACGCTTTGAATCGCTGACAGCCAAACATATGATTAAGCAATTGATTCTCATTAGAAATTATGATTTCTTCTCAACAAACTGAGTCATTGCAAAATTAAAGACCGCAAACAGAACGATTACATGCAACAAACGCCTTCCACGTAAGTGTTACTTTTAATCGTTTAGTAAAAGTTCTTTTTCTGAACATAAGTTTCAATTTCAGGAACTGGAGAACACTTCTCTCGTGTTCAACGTCAACTAACATATCAGCCTCTTCCACATATTCAGCAATACATATGCCAAAATTAAATTACTCTTGATGTCCTCATATCTCATTTATAAACACCAATCCGAATTTAAATGCAAAAATGAGAGAAAACCTCGAATAGCTGAGCAGACTCGACGTCTTCCTCTACATTTGTGGAGGCTACCACCGCGTCTGTGTCCGAACTCGAAGCTTTTGGAGTGAAAACTCTGAGCTGCCGGAACTTCTGGAAAGTAAAAATGCGGTTTCTGGAGCGAGTTTTGGTAGCTGAACCATGATTGCTACACGATGAAGAACAGGATGAAACAAGCTGAATTCGACCGAGAGACGCAGTGGTAGGAAGAACGGGATGCGAAAATTGGATAAAATTAAGCGCGTTTGAAGCCATGAACGTCATGATTCCAGCATTTGGTAATGGCTTCTACTCTTCTATCTGGTTGTCTTACGAGCTTCTCACTTTTGTGAGGAAACAGATGATCGGTGGTTATACAGAATGGAGTTTTATCTGAGGTTTTTGCGAGTGTTTTTAGTGATTCGTACAAACAAAAAAATAGATTATATTAATTTTAATTTTAAGATTTTAATTTCATCTGATTCAATTAGGGCGCATTTACATATTCGCAAATAGATCAAACTAAATCCAAAAATGTGGGTCTCATTTTATTACGATTTGATGCATTTACCACATCACGTAAATGTAAATGTAATGTCCTGTGAGACCCACCTTTGATTACGAACCTCACAACCCTTATTAATAAAGATTCTCGTATCTGCCCTTACTCCCTCATCCACGTGTTTATTTTCACGCATATCGATGGCTACAATAATTATCAATAATTAACTCTATTACCGTCGTAACCGCACCGATGTGTAAATCGATATGTTATCATCATTAACGGTATGGACCACTTTTCCAGTAATAGTAACGGTCTGAACAGCAGTATCACGAATGTTGGTTTATCAGTATATTGTTTTATCTATCCAAAAAAATATTACTGATTATCAACTACCATTTGTCCTATACTGAATATTAATAACCAATTACCAAATGTTTGGTAGTAATACCACTACCGCTACTACTGGAAGTATGTGGGCAGCAATAACGGTAACGATCATTCCTCCTCATCCCTTTCGAATTCCATTCCAAACATTATGCAAAGCAATCTCACTAAATCGTAACAAAGGACGGGACAATCATATCCTGTTGCATTTACAGTTGAATCCTGTAATTCGTTCCCCTAAACCCAAATGCATGATTCACCCAAAAACAAATACCCCAAACATAGCTCCCCCACCCACCTACCTTAGAAACCAATAAAATGATGGTGGACATATAGGTAGGTTTTAAAACGTAGCAAATGCATGCGTAGACAGGCAGGGAAATCAACTTACCAAATATTGTCGAACGAAAGGTGTTTGTCAATGTATAGAGGCAAAGACGATTCCTTCTACTCCGACTGCGGGTTCAATAATTGGTGAGTAAGATGAAGATGACGAGGACGATGAATGCCAACGGTCGAAGGTTTCAGAATGCAAAAGTTTGGAAGTGCAAACAATTATCAAAGGAGGGTCGTATAGTACTAGGTTTTGTTTTTTAAATTTTGGGGGCATTATGGTAATAGTACATTTGGGTACAATTGTCGATTGTCATTACTGACTGCACGCAGTAAACGACCACAAGCATAATTCTCCTTCATTATGAGGTAATACGTTTGCATCACAGTCCGATTACATTTGCACCTAAATCCCATTATGTTTGTCGGTAAAATGATTATGGGTATGTAAACACTCCCTAAAATCAATACCCTAATTTCATATAATTCAACAAAAGGAATATTGCTTAAAAAAAACAAAAACAAAAACAAATCAAAATGAATACCATGTATCAAAAAATAAAAATAAAATGAATACCCATTCATTAATACTTTTTTGTTTGAGTTCCACCTTTTTTTGAGGAGACAAAATCAGATTTGATTCTAAACATTGTATCAATTTTGACCATAAACTTGTCAATGATATGAACATTTGACATGTTAGTCGATAATATAATACCTTACCTTGATGTCCCAAATTTTTTTAGTTCAACAATTGTGAGATGGAGGATCGAACCATTGCTATGGATGTCTTTTTTTTTTTTTTTTTTTTAGTTCAACAGCAACATTGGGAGTTAGGGAATTCGAATCTTTGACCTCTTAATCGATGATACATGACACACCCCACCCCAAATTACCCTAACCAACTTGGGATGTGGCGTGCCGACATTAGATCCCTACTAAACTATGGAATCTAATGTCAAACTTTGCAAAATAAATCTTAGTTTTGAAAATCACAAGTAGCTAGCCAAAACTTTGTTAACACCAAATTATATAAAAATTCCGGCAGAGTTTCCCCTGAAAACTGAGTAAAACACACCTGAAAGAAATATATACACTCCAAAATTAACATGTTCAAACTCCAACCACCATTTCAGAAATTCAACACAATCCCACGAACTTAAAAGTAGGTAGACATGTGGGTTTCAAATTACAAACCAATGGAAATCCCAAAATGGTGCTAAGTCATTCAAAACGTACTAGCCACATTAGTTACAAAAGAAGTATTTGTATTTATGTACATACAAAATGGTATGCAAAATATCAGGTCCGGTGGCAAATATCGACTTCTGTAGGCTTGTTAGAAACTCAGTCGCTACCTGGAGGAAAAATTTAGGAAGAAATAATGAGCTAATAGAGCCCAGTGAGTGGTAAGTTAATAGGAAAAATAATCTCTCGACAAAAATATTTTATATTAAAAAGGAATTCAAAGTTCAATAAAACTTTATCAACTAAGCACAATCTAAATACACAAGATAAGTAAAACATTACAGAGATTTGCAGTAATAACTCTTAAAAGAAAGCACAAAATAATAGGCCAACAACACTCATCACCAAACTCGTATCCAAATCCCTGCCATACTATGCATCGAGTAATCTCCAGATACATAGCAGAGCAAATTATGTCATACGTGCACGTAAAACAAACTCTAACATCCGTAATGCCTCAGGTCCAGGATTTGGACCAGGATTCGGAATCCGAATTTGGCACCTAATGGCCCCGGCATTCCCCTGCATCCCCTGCAGCCCGAGCACACTAGCATACTATAGAAACACATTCTTATAGCATACGAGTAATAACCATGGGTACAAACTCTAGTGGTTTGAAAACAATTTCTATATAATAGTCATTGTAAGTTTTCAAACCCCACACATTCTCAAATTGTGGTTTCATAACTTTAAGCCATAAGTCAAAGATCAATTAAAATCATGATTCAAAAATCAAGTTATTTCTAAACTCACAAATACTTGATTTCACCTCAAATAATTTGAACTTTTTTTGCCAATTGGCTACAATCAAGAGATTTCCATTAATTCACCTTTCATAAGCTTAATTAATTCAAATAATTAAGTCATTGTAGCTAAATTTCAATAAACATAAATCTCTTCAAATTCAAATATGCTAAATCAATAATTCAATTTAGTGATCATATGTCACTTTCTTATCAAATTAGTAAATCATCAATCTTAATAATAAACAATTTGTGAAATACACGTAATTTCCTCCAAATTTTCAAATAACTAAATCATTTGCATTAATATTAATTGCAATTGATTTCAAATCTCATAAAATCTCATCAATTACTAAAATAATTGAAATACTTTATAAAATAACCACTCACAACTACTACGAACGAGGTTTGTTTGGGTCGTAAATGGTTCAAATCTCCGCTTGCCCTGAAATCATAATTTGTCAACATATTACTAACCTCTTAATGCCAAATTAAAGTGTAACAACACTAAATTATCCAAGCCTTTAAATTTCTCCCTAACCCAAGAATTAACAATTCTTTTCATCATCTTACTCTTCAAATTACCAAGAAATTGAGACCATAACCCAAATATAAAGTTTCCAATAAACTCCATTGTAATCCTTCTCCATAAGAAATCTCATTCTTTTCATTTCTTCTTCTCCATGAATAAATTCATTGGTTTTCTTTCCCTAAAAAGTTTGCAATTTCTACATACAACTAATCCCCTTCAATCTATACTTTGATAAAACTCATGACTTTCATCAAATTTCCTTCTTTTACTCAATCATCACCACCACCTTAGTTTTCAAGCTAGTTTATGGAGTTTCCAACTAAAGGAAGAAAACCCATAAGGAAACCCACCAAATTAGGTTCAAGAACTCATGAGAAACCTTAATCAAAAGTTAGAAAACTTACCAAAAGCTTCAATCCAAGGTTGTGAGAGGTTCTCTTTGTTTATTTTTTTCCTTTTCCACTTCAAAATAGCCCAAGAATCACATTTTTTCTCTTCACTTTCTTCCTCTTCCTCTTCCTTACGTGAATACTTCTCCAACAATACCCATCTTTGTTTTTATTAAACAATAACTAATAAAGCCACATGTTTTTATTTAATAAACAATTATATTTATCCCACTTTCTCTTTCTTTAATTTCCATTATTTAATTAATAAAAAGAAACCAATCCTTATATTCCAACCAAAACCATAAATATCCAAATATTTAATTTCTCAATTTTCATACCTTCCAATTATATACATATTTTCCAAAATGTAGAAATAGGTGTAACAATACATGCCCATTATCCCTTAGCTATACTCAGTTTGATATACAAATGTCTATGGTTTGATCTTCATCTCATACTTGTTGAGCTTGAAAAAAAAAACATATCTTTCGATGAGGAGATAAAATGATTGAGGGAGAGCACAAGTTGAAGCCTACTAGTCAAAATCAAGCTTAGCTAACTCTATTAAACTTCAGTGAAGCTCAATAGACTCAATTAAGCTTAAATTGAAGATTATGTTCAAAGTCAATGTAGGTTAACTCAAATATTTTATCTAATCATTATGCCACAAGATACAGTCACGAGAGATTGAGCTAAAATACTTTGAGGAACATTGAATGACAACGTTCAAGCTAAAGTGTTTGTACTCAGTAAGGAGTTTGAACTCATGTTTGATAATGCACTTGTCCATCCAAGAAACTTCATGAGCCTAAAAATTCAAATTCATTCACATCTCTTTTGTGAGTTGTGTACACTTTAAAAATCATGCTACTGTATTCAAATCCAAGCAAGTCAAGGCATATACTTTCGAATTTTGACCAAGAGGTCAAAAATTCGAGTCCTACATCTCCACATATTGTTGAACTAAAAACAAAAAATCATGTTACTATACTTAAAAATGTTAATGTCTTGACTTAAATGGGTGTTGGCAAAATTTAAACTAGGTTAAATTATACAAAATACCCTATGTATCTTGGGATATGCCTCTAAACTTTGAAGAGTTTCCATTTTTACCAATAAACTTTGAAATTTGTTCCAAAAAATACCCTTGAATTTTGAAATTGGCTAAAAAAATATTTATTTTATGAAAATTGACATGTTAGTTGATGTGTAAAAGTTAGAAGACATACGTGATATTATTCATAACTATATAGAAAATTAAGATCATTGTTACCATTTATTTCATCTCAAAATATATCGTTACAATTATTTACCTAATAAATCAATTTTTACATATCAACTGCCACACAAATATACGTGAATAATTTTGTTAATGGTGTCATGTATGTCTTCCAATTTGTACACATTAGCCATCGCGTCAATTTTCATATTATTTTAATGAGAAAAAAAAACTTTCCAAGGGTATTTTTTGGAACAAATTTCAAAGTTCAAGGTTAAAAATAAAAATTTTCGAAGTCTACGAATATAATTGAAACCTATCATAAAGTTCACGGATATTTTTATAATTTAACCTTTATACTATATTAGAGTCATATATTTTCAATTGTTATAAACAATGACGTATCTTTGCGATTTGCATCAATGCTTGGACAAATGAATTTTGTAGTAAATCTATTGTTGTTGATTTATAACATAGTTATTAGAGTTATTCTTGTTTTTGTCGTAGGAGTTTGCAGAAAATTCTCATATGATCAAGGCAAATCTTCTATCGCATTTTCTACAACTAATAATGTGCTTGTGTTAGAAACGGCATTCTTTAAAAATTTGACAATGGATGAGTTGAAGGAAGGGATTTGAAACATAATACATTTTTTTTTAAACATAATCTAAATTAAGTTAGGGAAGTGTTATTGCTGATTGCAACACTTAATAAAGTAAAAGCGGTTGATTGATCAAATTAAGAGTTCAAATGTGTGAATGTAACAAACTCCATAATTCATAGGTGGTTTGTGCGATTTTTCAAATATTTTAAACCAATATATAAAGTGAGATGGTTGACTTTTTTTAGAGCAAAGAGTACAACAATTAGCCATGAAAAGCATTTTTTTCACAAATTTATAGTGTTTTGTTAGATAAATAGAAATGAGTATTAAAATCAAAAAATTTCACTAAAATGTTTTATGAAAATTAAAAAAAAAAAGGTTTTATGAAAAATCATTTCATTACCGGTCTCCTTAAAGTGTATGTAGAAAATTGATTTTACATTTTCTGGTAAGAATATAATGAATTTACTTAAAAACATTATTTTCAAAAGTTATAAAAATCCCACTCTAGTATTTATAAAAAAACAATAATAATTATGCAAACATGAATATAACAATTCAACTAGTTATCATACTTATCTTCAACTAAATTTCACATATTTAAATAAATAAAAAAATTACAAAATGTTATAAATATTCTAATTATATATATATAGTTCTTCTAATTAGATAGATGTAGTTCTTATAAATTACACATCATTTAACACCCACGACTCTAATGTCCTAACACCCCTAATTCATTCATTATTTTGTTTTTATTTTATAACACAAAACATTTTTAAAAATATTACACTAATAAAAAAATAAATAAAAATTTAAAATATACTCAACTCCGAAATTTGTTTGTTATTATTATTTTAAAATAAAAATTTAAAATTTTGTTTTTACTGTTTTGTGAGAATCGGTTGTTTTTGCTTTGCTGGTCTCTTCATAGTTATTATTATTATTTTGACAGATAGTTATTATTATTTTGTGTTTATGAATTTTGTTAATTAAGAGCATATTGCTACTCATCTCAAGAGTTCATTACCAAACGCAAACATTTGAAAAAAAAGACGCAAGAAAAATCAAAATTTTGTTTCCTCGGCTATTGAACACATTTTCAACTTCCGGCAAGTTACTTCGGAAAGTATTTCGTAGGCATCATCGAGCCCAATTGCTCGTATTTATCTTACGCTGCTGTCTCAAAGAGAATTTTTCAGTAGGAATGAGCTAATTCTCTGCGCCACATTGCTCCACACGCCAAAAATTGTTGCAGAACAATTCAGAGATAGAAATGACTGAGATCCGTAGCTGAAATGGTGAATCGAAGCTTTCCCCAACATAGGACCCAATCAACTTCCAGATTTCTTCTACGAAAATCATCCCCTTTTGCTTTTACCCTCTGCTTGATATTCATTTTTGCATCTTCCATCTTCTTGTTCCTGTTCTGCACCAGAAGTATTCTGGAAGATGAACACGAACCGCTGTTTTCAGACCCAGGGGAATCTCAACCTCATTCTAAATCTGAGCTGGTATGGTGTTTTCTTCGCCTTATTGTCGTTATAATTTGTTATTCTTGTGTAATAGTTATTGTTTGGTATTTTGATTTCTTGCAAGAATTAGTTTAGTTTTTGCTTTCGTCTCTACATTTCCACGATCAACCTTTTATTTTCGACATGGTAGCTGCCTGGGATCTGGTAATTTGGAATTGAAATACAACAATCAAAATGGTGTCTCAGAGAGTTTGAATTATGGCTTTCTTTGCCATTTTTATTACACCATTTATAAATTAAGGGAAATCTGTCGCTATGTCGGGAGAGGAGGGAGGAGGAGGGGAAGGAATGTTCCATTTGGAAAACAAGATGAATTGGTAAACAAAATAAATGATACGGAAGAGTTAATGCGAAGTTAAATGAATGTCTATTCCACCTCGTGTGCTAACTTTATTCTGTTGTAAAATTTAATTTGTGATTTCATTTAATTTCTGATAGCTAATTAGCTAGATTGAATAAACAGACTAAATAAGAGGAACACTGAGGTAATGTAAATTTTTCATTCATTAAGTAGAAGTAATCTTCCAAGATTAAATATCACTCAAAGGGTGAATAACGAATACTCTAGTCTAAAAAACTGAGCCTACTGTTAAAGTGTTTTGTACAGCTTCAACAATGTAGTAATTGATCTGGAGCTAGCTCCCTTTTATTTATTTATTCGAAATTTAATGATGAAGGAAAGTTTCTTCTAATCTACTCCTTTGTTGGAGTTTGTATCTTTTGTGCAATAGTCTCTTTTCATTACATCAATGAAAAGTTTCGTTTCTTGTTAAAAAAAATGATAGTGCTAAATTGGCTTTGCTTTTTCTAATGAAGCCATCAGTTGATCACCTATGGGATGCTCCATCGAGTTACGGGTTCCATCCCTGTGTCAAGCCTACATCAAGATATGGAGGTAATTTTGTTCCTTGCTTCCTCCAGTTTTGGAGAGCACAAATAGTAGGTTGTGATCTCATTTGTTGTTGAAGTTTAAAGAAAGAGATTTAAGATTTTGATGATCTAGTTAGATTATCAATGAAGAGTTGTTTCTTGTTCAAGAAATCATCCAGTAGATTTTTGCACTGATTTTCCTTTAACATTGCGCAAATCACTGCATTCTTAGTCCAGGTTCATTTCACTAACAATCTTGAATGCAAACTTGCAGTAACTTTGATGATCTTTATGGCTCTTAGCTGCAGTTAATTTTTTATATTACTCGATGAAACTTCATAGTGCATGCCTGCACACAAACCATCAATGCATCATCATTTTTATGTTTCCTGTGCACTTGCTCACACAAGGGAAGATAATGCAAGAAAAAGACCCTTCTATTCTAATTTCTGGTTACTGTGCCAGCTGCCCAAACGTCAGATCATTACATCACAGTGAGAAGTAATGGAGGACTAAATCAAATGCGAGCTGGTGTAAGTTGCTGACTTTGTTACTTGTGATATGAAATTGATCAAATATTCCCAAGGATGGAATGCCATCTAGTTTTATGTGTAAAGCTAAGTTGATTACAAACACTCTGATGCTAAACAATGAAGTTAATTCTTATTACTTGTGTACGTAGGTTCAGATTATACATTGTTTAAGCTGTAGCAACTCTAAGCATTTATATTCTTCAACTTTTACCTTTTTTCTTTTTAAATGATTAAACCAACTTTTGTTAAGACAAGTGGTAGTACACAGGAGAGCCACAATAAAGAAAAGAATGCCTGCCCAACCAACATAATGTTACAGTAGAATTACAAAAAAGGAGCCCCATGTTGGCAATCAAGAAAAGAGAATAAATAAAAGAAAAACTTAGTCCCAAATACCCTTCCATGACCTATCATTACCTCTCCCTCTTACATCAGTTACCTTATATACTTACTAGGTTCATTCCTCTTCCTGCCTGCTAACTAAGTTAGTTACAGTGGAGCCCATACTTATCGATATATCAAACTGCTTGGTCTCCCTTTACTCTTTATCTGCCATACATATTAATAATTGGGGGAATATCACTACCCTGCCCTCAAAGCACCATCCTTAGTGGTATTTTTCTAACTTTGACCACTTATTGTGGTGTATCTACTGTCTAAGAAATAAATCATGACATGCAAATTTGTTGATAAGAATCTCGTTTGGAGAACTTTTTTTATTTTAATTTTTTTTTATGAATAGATTTCTGACATGGTGGCTGTGGCACGCATTATGAATGGGACCCTAGTTATTCCTCAATTGGATAAACGTTCATTTTGGCATGATACGAGGTACTTAGATATATGTTTCATGCCAATTTGTGGAACAGTTGGTTGCTGGTTCTGTTTTTAATTTGACCCTCTAAGTAATACATTTTACAGTACATTTTCAGATATTTTCGACGAACATCACTTTATCAAAGCCTTACAAAGTGACGTTAAAATAGTCAAGGAGCTCCCCAAGGAATTGGAGTCTATTCCTCATGCTCGTAAGCATTTCACCTCATGGTCTGGCTTTGGTTACTATGAAGAGACGACACGGTTATGGAAAGATTATCAGGTATTTTGACTGTTTCAATATCTTGTATATATATGAGTTTGAAGTTTGAATGAGGATTATTTGGCTTCTTTAGTAATCTGTTTTTCAGTAGATTCCTCCATATTCTTAATGTTAATTACTATCCTTAGTTTGGATGCAGTGGTGGAAAAGAGCTCCAACCACAAAAGAAAAAACGTGAATTTAATCTAAAGAGATTTTTTCCTCTAAACAGAACTTCTTAATCTGTAGTATATACTCTTGTTAAGTTATTTTCTTGTTATATCACAAAATTTTCAACTGAAAAGGCTTCATTTGTTCGATTTCTGATTTTCCCTCTACTGTTTAATAATTTCTAGGAAGAATATGCAGCTGTCTTATCGAGTATATTTCTGTAGGTCATTCATGTTGCGAAGTCTGATTCTCGATTGGCAAATAATGATCTGCCCCTAGATATCCAGAGACTCAGATGCCGTGCAATGTATGAAGCCCTTTATTTTGCTCCACCAATTGAGAACTTTGGGAAGGTTTGGATTGTTGCTGGTTTAAAAATATTTGTTAGCACCTGCTTCACTAATAATTTAATGCCTTTATCCAAATTTCAAGCATCGAACATGCTGGAGATATTTGAATTCTTGAATTGGTGTAGGTTAGAATTTTCAGAAATGCACATCAAAATAACATTGTTCTGGAAAGGGATTCAAAATCCTTGAAAAGGCTCATCTAGAATTGTGTGAGAAATTCATCTGACAGTGGGGTGATAATGAACGTCAAATTAACTTTTATTCCAGTATCTATAAATTTAAGAGGTCTCCTATGGGGCTTCCTGCTAAATTAGGTTCTGAGCATGCATCACGGTGACACCACAGAAGCTGGTCGAGCGGCTTAGATTGCGTGGAGGAAGATATATTGCCCTTCATTTGAGATATGAGAAAGACATGCTATCCTTCACGGGTTGTACTTATGGTTTGACTCATCTTGAAGCCGAAGAGCTAAAAATAATGAGGTGAATATTATGTGTGCCAGTATGTCTGAATGCTCTAAAAATAAATTATGTGGAAGTTCTTTCAGTCTTCGTCCTTTTTATGTTGCTCAATGTTGTTATTCTTTTCTAGGGAGAAAACTCCTCATTGGAAGATAAAAAATATAAACTCAACGGAACAGAGAATTGAAGGCCTTTGTCCACTTACTCCCAAGGAAGTGGGAATATTCCTGCAGGCTCTTGGATATCTTCCATCAACATTAATCTACATTGCAGCTGGGAAAATCTATGGTGGCGATACTCGACTTTCTGAGCTTTCTTCTCGGTTTCGTAATATTGTTACCAAAGTTAGTCAACCATAATTTCTTGTAGCCTTGATAAGAAGTGGTATTATTATGTCAAATCCACTAATTTGGTGCAATTGTAGCTAATGTGATCTCCTAACAGGAAACACTTGCAACAGAGGAAGAATTGAAGCCATTCATCAATCATGCTTCTCAGAGTGCTGCACTTGATTATATTATTTCAATTGAGAGTGATGTTTTTGTCCCAACATACTCAGGGAACATGGCAAGAGCAGTTGAGGGCCACCGTAGATATCTACGACACCGCAAAACGATCACTCCAGATAGGTAATAATTAGTTGAAAGCTGCCAGGCCCAGAGAAGTTTCCCCTGGAGTATTCTGTGACAGGTTTAGCCGTATTTATGATGATGTTCACTAAATCTCAGTACGTTAGTGAATTAGTTATGCCTGCAAAATGTTTACTCCCATGTCTTCACACTTGATTTTACATGATTTAGTTCCATGGAAACCGCGACTGTTTTTAATACTTTTTCTTAAATTACAAGCAACTGCTAAGGGTTATAACATAAAAAACTTTCTTTTAGAGCTCAGTATGTTCTTAAAACTCTTTGAAGGATCTGCTTGCAATGACCTTACTGCAGCAAATGCTAAGAGAGAATGAGTTCAGTCATAGTAGACACCTGCCTAGAATTTAATATCCTACGAATTACCTTGCCAACATAATTTAGTAGGACCATGAGAATAGTTGAGGTGCACACGAGGTGGCCTAGACACTCATGGATATCGAAAAAGGAAAAAGAATAAAGCAAATGCTAAAGTGAAATAGTCTTTGACTTGAGGTGAAGTTACAGTATCAAATGGTTGAGTGTTCTCGTAAAAAGAAGATGGTTGAGTGTCAGTCTACCAATTATAGCGCACCTTTATTGCCTCTTCTACAAGTACTTTAGCAACGTGTCCAATAACTTGAGAAAAATAAAATCCTCTATCAAACAAACTTTCATTTGAGGGGAAGTTTTATGATGACAGTTTTATCTTCAAGTCAGACTCACCTAGTGAGATTTTTTGGGAAAAAATTTTCATCATGAACCAATCTGCTGCTTGGAATATACGACATTCCTGGGATAGCAGTGAATTTTTTTTTGTACATTTCTGAGCACAATTGAAATGATTTTAAATCTCCAATATTTATGATAGATGTTGATGGCTGTTGCATCTGATAGAAGTTTCTTAGGACTGTTTTGTTTTCCCTTCCTATTCCATGATCATTTCACTCTGTTTATTATTTGCAGGAAAGGACTTGTTGAAATTTTTGATAAGCTGGAAAAGGGACAGCTAAGAGAAGGGTCCTCGCTATCAATTCATGTGCAGCGGATGCATAAGAACAGGTAAAATTTGTTTCAACTTGTATAATTTTCCTACTTAGTTGTCTTCACAAGAGCTGCTTCCACATCTTGCAAAACAAAGGCAGGCACCAAAGTCTAAAATGATTAAGAGCCATTTTATTTAGCTGGCTGTTAAAGAGATAAAGAACATGTAATTTACATTCAAAATTGTCACAGACAGGGGGGTCCAAGAAAAAGGAGAGGTCCACAACCTGGAATAAAGGGTCGAGGGCGATTCAGGACCGAAGAATCATTCTATGAAAACCCGTACCCCGAGTGTATATGTAAATCTAAACTCTGAAATAACCTAAAGACGCAGCAGAGCTTTACGGTTTGTTCTTAGCATTCTCGAACCTGCTTTCAAGTGGTCGAGTTCGTTAGAAAGTCCTAAATCGTTGAAGCGTCCTGCTTTTAGGAGTCAGTATTCTGTTCTCAGATCAATTTGGTCGCTAACTTGAGGATGTTTGCCATAAATCAAGCCAGCTACTGAAGGTGTACCTGATTTCACTATTTTTGTTCTGTCCCCTTCTATTTCCCATAATTTATAGCTGTTGTTTTCATTATTATGCATCAGAAGATACACCTTAATTAGCAGTAAAGAACCTTTCTTTTATAATTTTGTCGGTTTAATATCTGTCGCTGTATGCAATATTCTTCATCTTGTGCTTGTTCCTTCTAATCATATTTTATTTATTTGGTCCTTTAAAGTTGATGATTAGTTCCAGGTTAGGCTGAAATTGTAATGTTTGATTGTAAAATGTATTTGAATGTTATGATCTGTTTATTTGATAGGAATGTCAACTGAAAATACATGAACTATTATTAACTTGCTAATTTGAATATGACCCAACTAGTTAAGCTATATAATCCTTGATCTTAAATCTCCTTACTTTACATGTTGTTGAACTCAATATATATATGTGTGTATGTATGTCAACAAGGCTCAAATCTCAATTATTCAAATTTAGAGTCATATTGTACAGGTAAGGTTGGTTACTATTACATAGCTTTTATAATTATCCTCCTCATTTCTAATCCACCTCCTTATAGCTCATACTTTGACATTTTTCTTTTTAATGTTGTCAAGCATAAATGAAAGCAAAAAGAGAAAAGGGGTAAAAGTGACATAATTTAAAAAGTTATTCTAATGCACTAATTTAAAAGGAGAATATGTTGTACATGTCAATTGACTTCTTCACGTAGCCTATCCAACAAATCATGTTAAACTAACCAACATTTGTATAATAAACACATTTCATGTGTCATTTGAGCGTAGCTTAATTAATTAAAACATTATACACATCTTAAAGATTAAGAGGCTGTTTGGGGTATTGAGTGGGTTATAATAACATGAGTTATAATAGTCCGTGGAATTATATAATATTGTTTAAAATGCAAAGTTGTTTAGTATGAGGGTATAATAGTCTGTGTTTTGGGTGCAGAGTACTTCACATGTTATTTTAACACAAGTTATTATAACCTACAACACCCCAAACAACTCTTAGTTCATCGGTAATTGGCATGTACCCTCGACTGCGCTCCATATTGTTGAACTAAAAAAGTCTCACTTAAAATTTAATAAGTGTCAATGACAGAAATTACATACAATTTAAATATGACAATATATTTTATTATCATAAAAAACTTGATAATTTTGTCAAAGTGAGTATAGCTCAACGATGATTGACATGTATCATTAACTAAAAAGTTAGAGGTTCGAATATTCCACTTTGAAATAAATATTGTTGAACTAAAAAAAAAACTCAATAATTCAAAAGATGCAAAAAGAAAAATTCATAATTGGACCTAAAATACAAAATTTTTGAAATTAAGAGCATTTTGTATGATTTAATCTTATCAATAAGAGGCCAAAATGAGCATAGGTTATTGGTAATTGACTCGTACTCCCTCAAAAAAAAAAAAAAAAAAACTAGGTTAAATTACACATTTAGTCCATAAACTTTGAGGTTTGTATTTATTTAGTCCCTAAACTTTCAAAATTACAAATTTAGTCCTAGGACTTTCGAATTTTTTAAAATTCACGGGTCTAATAGACACAAAATTGAAATTTTAGAGTTTCATTAGATATAAAATTCAAATTTATATCTATTAGATCAATTAATTTTTAAAAATTTCAAATTTGATAGGAAACTATTAAACATAAAATTGAAAGTTCAGAGATCTATTAGACACAAATTGAAAATATAGAGACTAATTAGAAATTTTTGAAAGTTTAAGAACTAAATAGATACAAATCTTAAAGTTGATGACTAAACTTGTAATTGAACCTAAAAATTATTATCAACCATGGAGAATTCACAACAATCCAAAAGGTAACGGGCAAGGAAATGGAAGCTTTGGATCCAAATATTCGTGGGAAAAAAAAAAACGCTTCCCCATTTTCCCACTGGAGTGCTGAGTAATTAAATTCAAAATCAAGGCATGATCCAAAATTTAAAAAATAAAATAAAAAATAAAAAAATAGAAATTTAATTATTATTACTTACGTTCTGTCTGTCTCTCACCTTCGACCTTTCTTTCTCCCTCCAACAACTTTGACGACGACGACGACCACCACCACCTTCACCACCATCTCTGCACTACTACCCAACATAACACCACCACCTCCACCACTTTACCCTCACGCTGCTGCTCAATTTCAAGATCCACACGATCAACCCTCTGTTTTTCTTCGCGCCATTTCGCCAATTTTCTCTTTCGAAACCAATTCGGATTTCACTTCCTGCTCAAGGTGTGTGCTTTCCTATTCACATCTCTCTCCCTTCTGATTTATTCTCCGTCAGCAACTTACTTGCATTCTGAGTTTGGTGTTGCTTTTGATTTTTCCTTTGTTTCCCTTTTGAGGGGTTCTTCAAGGAATCGCTTCCCTGTTGATTTATTTATTTTTTAAATAGATAATTGGGAATTGGGATTCTGGTTGTCGTATGTGATTCAGTGTGGGCGTTAGAATTTAGTGATTCTGGAGTCTGAACTCAGTAGTCGGTTTTAGGAATTTTGGTTGTTTCTGGAGGTTTGAGTAGGATTTGTGATAGATGGGTAGTTTGGTTTTGCGATGATCTGATTTTTTAGAGGATTGGGGTTTCTGGTTCTCTGTGAGTTGTTTTTTGGGTTTATAATGATCGAGTGCGAATGGTGAGGTTTCTGGGACTCGCTCGTGGTGACTCTTATGAGTCACCTCGAGAGATCGCCTCCAGGGCCACAACAGCAAGCGAGAATGGCGAGAGTGGTTGGCTCATTCGGTTCTTTGACTCGGCTTTTTTCTGTGAGTGGATTGCTGTTAGCTATCTCTACAAGCACGAACACTCGGGGGTCCGTGATTATCTATGTAATAGAATGTATACGCTGCCTCTATCAGGTTTGGAGAGTTATTTGTTTCAGATATGCTACATGATGGTGCATAAGCCTAGTCCTTCATTGGATAAATTTGTAATTGATATGTGCTCTAAGTCGCTTCAGATAGCTTTGAAGGTGCATTGGCTTTTAGCTGCTGAGCTTGATGACTCTGATGATACTGATGGGATAAGTAGGATTCAGGAGAAGTGTCAGATTGCAGCGACCTTGATGGGTGAATGGTCGCCTCTTGTCCGACCTCAAGGAGAGCCAATGAGCCCTGGGAGCAAGAACCAGGTTTTGAACAAACTATTATCATCAAAACAGCAGTTATTGTCCCTTGTGTCTTCTCCACCTGACCGAAGGTCCATGTCATTCTCGCCTTCATCAGGGAACAATTGGCAAGAAGATGCTGGTCAATTATTGCCTGATGAGAACAATATTTTTAAGAAATTTATCCCAAGCCCAAAAGTTAGAGATGCATTTTTGTTTAGGAAGTCGGCAGATAAAGATGGTGATGAAACTGAAAAGGATGGGTTCTTCAAGAGGCTCTTAAGGGACAGTAGAAATGATGATGACTCAGGTTCTAAGATTCGGGATACTCTGCTCTTCAGGAAGTCATCAGAAAAATATGACGATGACTCTGAAAGAGATAGTTTTTTCAAGAGGTTTCTGAGGGACAGTAGAGGAGAAGATGAGGATGTGACTTCAAGCTCAGAGGGCTTTTTCAAGAGGTTGTTTCGTGATAGCAAGAATGACTCTGTGGATAAAATAGCTTCCAAGTCCGGTGAGGAAGATGAAAAGGAAGGATTTTTTCGAAAACTTTTCAAGGATAAGTTTGAAGATAAGCGAGATGGGAATGACAGAAATGAAGATGATACGAACTCTGAAGAAAAATGTTCTAAATCCAGGGAAGATGATGAAAAGGAAGGGTTTTTCCGCAAACTTTTTAGGGATAAATTTGAGGACAAAAATGATATAACTGATAAGGTTGAAGATGCCAATGGGAATGGGGAGGAAGAAGAGCCTTCAGATTTCTCATTGTTTCGCAGACTGTTTCGTGTGCATCCCGAGGAGGCAAAAGGTATTGAATTAAATGAAAATAGTAACATAGATAGCCTGCCTGAAAGCAGTCGAGGTACGGAAAATTTTTTTCGCAAGTTGTTTCGAGATCGCGAGCGTTCAATTGAAGACTCGGAGCTTTTTGGATTGAAGAAGCACAATGAGGTACGTTTACTATTGGCCTCTAATTCCTTTTCCAGAAAGAAGAATTATGTTCATTTTTCTCTGATTAGAAACAAATTTTTTGATAATGAAATTATAAGAAGGTGATATCACCTGGGAGTTTCAAAAAGACTCTCCAAATTGGCAAATAATAGAACAGAAAAAGTAATTATGGAGGAACTTAGGCTAAAAAAATCAAGAGGAATTCAAAAAGAAAAAAAATGCTGCCCTAAATTTCCTCAACATTTCCTAAAGATAGAGCATTAAGGGGACAGAATAATGCAATGTTTGAACACCTAAGGTTTGCACTGCATCATTTGCCTGACTCTCTGCTACAACTTTTTGGCACCCTTGTCTGAATTATATGCTCATAACTTTCCAGAAGCATCCGGGGTCCCCGAGGCAGCAAAATGAGAAGTCAAATGTGAAGCCACCACTTCCAAATAGTACTGCATCTCAATTCAGAAAAGGAGCTTATCACGAGTCGTTGGAATTGGTTCACTCTTTATGTGAGACATCATATGGTTTGGTGGATGTATTTCCAATTGAAGACCGCAAAAGTGCACTTCGGGAGGTTGTTTATAATTTTTCTGCCAGTTAAACTCTTATGTTCGTACATTTTTCTTGAGTTCCTTACTGAAATAGTTCGTACATCTCTTGTCATTCTGTTTAAAGTCTCTTGCAGAAATAAATTTAAAAGTAGCTGAGGCTCAAAATAATGGAGGTATGATCTTATTTATAAGGTATCTATATGATGCTAATTTAGAAGCATTTTGTTTTCTAGTGCAACATCTGGCATGTAGTGCTTATATTTTCAGAACGGTCTGGAAGTGTCCATAGAAAATAATGCCATTCTTTTGGGTCTCAATTTTCTATTTAATTTCCAAACTGCAGTTTTCAAAAGGACTATTTGTAAAATCCCTTCTTGAGATCTTCAAAACTATGGATAAATTTACGTCTCTACGTGTCGATATGTGATTGCAAATTTGCAATTTGCAAACCTTTGTGCTGTTGTGACGTACGTCTTTCACATGCACAGTTGGAAATGAGTTTGTATGTAAGTTTGTAATTGTCTATTTGCTTGCTCTAGTTGGTCTTTTTTGTGCTGCAAGTTTGATTGGTGCTGACTGCCGTCCTAGAGATATCAGCACTTTATATAACCTTCTGGAATTAGAGAAGGGTTCTATGAAGTGGTTTTATTTATTTATTTATTTTTGGCTATTTTGTGGAATATTTGGTCGGAGAGAAATTGGAGAAATTTTAGAGGATCTTTGGAGGGTCGAGAGTTCTTGGGAGTGGTGTGCTCCATGGTTTACTCTAAAACCAAAATGTTGTATGATTCTCTTCTAATTCTTAATGAATGTTTGGTTTTCACATTAAAGAAAATTGACGTCAACCCTAGGCTTCTTTAGGTCTTATTTTGTGGGCGAATAAGGAAATGAGAGACTATATTGATCGAAAAGGCTCATTACAAAAAAAGGGGAATGAGCTATCCCCAAAAGCCAATGGATTAAGGAAACTCAAAAGTTATTTGGAAAAATGCAACTGGAGCTCTCTTTTGGTTTCTTTGATGGAAAGAAACACTATAATTTTTTAAGGGTCAATGTAGAGCCTTTTGTTCCTTAGTTAGTTCTTATTTATTTATTTATTTTTTCCTTTTTCTTTTTTCTTTACAAAGTGTCCATGTCACGTTCGGACAGGTGTCCGATAGGCAAAATTGTATATATATATATATATATATATATATATATATATATTAAAATTCGGACACGTGGTGGACACACCACAGACAAGCCATTCAAAAACCCAAATCTTTCAAGCGATGGCGGCAGAATGATGGCGTTGGCAAAGGTGGTTGGCGGTGAAGTCCATCGGAGTTAGAGGGAGGGAGATCAAATGAAGGTGGGGAGAGATGGAGGGAAAGCAGAATCAGGGGGAGGGAGGGAAGAACTTTTTTAGGGTTAGGATTTTTTTAAATTACAAGCTGTTTTATAAATTTTATTTTGTGGGCTTTTAATGGGTACTTTGTGGCATGTTGGGCTTTTGTCTTTATTGAGTTTAAGTGGGCTCATATGTCTTATTGGGTTTTATGTACATTTAAATTTTAAACTAAATTCAATGGCCAATTAAATTTTCATTCATGTTTTTTTATTTTAATTATTTTTAATAGTTAGTAAAAAAAAACTAAAGTATTTTGGGTTTGATCTTTTAATATTATCTAATAGAAAATAATAAAAAGAAAAAATAACTTGTCCGTGTCCTACATTTTCAGAAATTGGTGTGTCGCCGTTTCTGTTTCGTGTTGTGTCTATGTCCGTGCTTCTTAGGTTGTGATTGGGTCTCCTTTCTGTAATCTCCTCACTTGGTGTTAGAAGAAAGATGTCTTGTCTCCCTGCCTTCATTTTATACGAATTCACATTTTCATTTGCATATGGATGGGTGATTTCTCTACGTATTCTAGTACATGTGCAATTCTATGATACTGCAAAGAATCTGTTCTGGAAGTTGCACTTTTTGATTATTTAGTTATTGTTTGTATTTGCAGGTGTTTCCTTTCCTATGGGAAGGGGGATGTATCGTGTTGTCCATATTCCTGAAGACGAGGCTGTGCTTCTCAACTCTAGGGAAAAAGCACCTTACTTAATATGTGTTGAAGTACTGAAAAGTGAAGTTCCAAAGTAAGTTCCAGTAGGCTTATTTACTCTGATGGCAATGAAAGTCATAATTGCCAACCCATCCAAGTCATCTTAATATTGACATTCAAGACTTTGGCCTCTCTATCTCTATCTTATTTTTGTTTTTTATCAACTTGTTTTAGCAACGTAAAGGATGCCTCCAATGCTCAAAAGTTATCTAGGGGAGGAATTCCTTTAGCAAATGGAGATGCACTCTTACCGAAGCCACCTCCTTGGGCTTATCCATTGTGGACAACTCAGGAGGCGTACCGGAATAGTACTGATCGAATGTCCAGTTCTACTGCTCAAGCAATTGATCAAGCAATGTCACATAAGTCAGATGCAAAAGTTAAATTTGTAAGTTTGAAACTTTCTGTGGAGAAGCAACTGCAGAATGAGTCAAAGAACACTGAGATAACTGGTTCAGACTCCACTGAAATTGTATCTAGTCAACAAGGTGCAGCTGATGTTGCTCATGGTTCCGGAGCAGCTCCGAGCAGTGACTTGGAGTGGGTGAGAGTTGTGCTCACAGCCGATCCTGGAACTAGAATGCAAGACATTGAAGTACAGGGAGCACCACGTCGGAGGGAACACCGCCGGGTCCCAAGTACAGTAGCTATAGAAGAAGTAAAGGTGAGGTTTTGCATTTGAAAATAGCATTTACACATGCGCACACCAATAATAATTATCATCGTTATCACCAGTTGCTTAGAGATTTGTGATAACATCCCAGATGCTAACTTTCTTTAGAATTATTTTACTTGGTGCATATTTTTGTCATCTAATGAATTCCCCCCCTCAGTTTTGCATGTGTATGTATGTAGTAGACGGTAAGAGGTCCTACCTCTAGGGGCGCTTGGTAAACTTTTAAAGCAATCACAAAACCTTGCTGTGAAACACATTGGAGGGAGAAAGAAGCCAGAACCATAGACCCCACTCTGACAGATGCACTCTACTTTGCCTAAACCTTTCATCAGTCCTAGTGTATACCACTTCTTTATATCTTTCTTTTCACTTCCCTTCGATTGATCACCTCGAGATGGCTATTGCCAACCTCCCATGACTATGAATAATGCCACATGAGAATGAGAAAATCCTCATGCTCACACCATGTTGGATCGAATGTTTTTCACTATCGTAATTTCTAATCTGCAGTTTAAGAAATTGAACATTTTATTTTCTTATTTTCTTCCTGCATCGATTTCGGTGTGATGGCACATTTTAAGGTTTTTTTGTAGGATGGCATTAGACGACTTTTTCCTTGCATTATTTGTTTGTCATCCCCTTAAAATTGTTATACCTTCAATCAAGTTGCTGCTGCTTTTGCGCAGGCTGCTGCAGCAAAGGGGGAGGCACCTCCTGGACTCCCCCTAAAAGGGGCTGGTCAGGATTCATCAGATGCACAACCAAGGGTGAAGACTGAAAAAATGGTTATATTTTTCTATATCGTGCAATTTTGGTAGTTCAGAGCTTAAAAATTTCTTTTTAAAATAGGCAAATGGCAGCACACCCAAGGCCAGTGATGCCTTATCTGGAGAACTTTGGTCAGTTAAGAAAGAAAGGATACGTAAAGCTTCAGAATTTGGAAAGTTATCTGGTTGGGACTTGCGTTCTGTAAGTTCTGTTTAGGTTTTCTCCGATCTTTTTTATTCAACACTTATTTTCTCTCTGTCTTTTTTTTTTTGGCAAGAATTTTCTCTATGTCTGTATTTAAATCACGTTAATCTTGATACTATTGAAATCAATTGCCCATGGTAGATATAACCATGGACTTCATAGAAGAATTTCCAACATCCCAAGGGCACACGATCTTGAATAGCAGATAGGTTCTCTCTAGTAATGGTCACTTCATATCTTTAAAGCATTTATTTGGAGCCACTAATGTAGCCAAGATCTTTCTTTAGGGAATAATGTTATATGAGAGGATACCGAGCATTGTCTCAGATCAAGACAACATTTTTAAACTTATTTTGGACTATAATATTTCATCTGTAAGGCAAGGCATTCAACTCAAAAAGGAGCACAACCTACCACTGTGAAACAAATGGAAATAATGAAGTGTTGAATAGATGCTTTGAAACTTAACTTCAATGCTTGGCCATGTTTGAACTTAGAATCAGTGACTACCTTTGGTTGCATTCTGGTACAATTTCTCTTATGGTCTTACCATAGAGCGCCAAAAGCAGCTTCTTTTTAATCTTCAATGCTAGCAATAGAAATTAGTGGCAAAATGCCTTGATGAGAAGCTTTCTTCCTAGATGTTTGGCGGGGGGGAATCCTTTGGAGATGTGCAACTCACTCCCTTCTTTGGTGTCTCTGGAAGAAAAGAAATTGCAGGGTGTTTGAAGATAAGTGTTCCTCTTTTGATTCCTTTTGGCTTTTGGTGCAACGCTTTGCTTTTTGGTGGTGCACAAGTTACACCAGCTTCTTTTGTAATTATAGCTTTTTGATGATTATTAACAATTAGAAGGCTCTCCTTGACTAGCTTTCGGGAGAGGTAATCTTAACCCCTTGCCCTTAGGTTGTTCTTTGGTTCTTTTGATGAATATATTTCTCTGTTTCTTATTAAAAAAAAAAAAGAGAGAGAGAAGCTTTCTTCCTGTTACCATGGGCTATTGGAGGTGGGGACTAAGATGGTAGCTATGACATGCAAAGTTAAAGGTACTAGACATTGCCTCCGTGCACCCTGTATTCTATGCTCCCAGCTGAGGGAGGGTTCATTAGACCCCTATAGTTGACTTCTTCCTGCAATATAAGTACTAAACCTATAGCAGACCTTGACATTTGCACCAATCCCAATGATCAACGAAACAAAGTTACTCATTTAATGGGATGGATCAACCAAGGAGGAAGCTAGTTGGAGTCTATCTCAAACCTATAGGTCCAACTTCCCGAATTCCATATTTCGTTTCTTGTTAAAAAAAAATTGCATTTGTCCATAGAAAATGTGGCTTCGAGGCCAATGAAACCCCAAAAAGAAGCTGCTGAATATTATCCTTCAAATTGGAAGAGAATGCCCATGAAACTTTGAAAATGGAGAGAAGCTTGAACCAACACTTTAACAAGTAAGTGCAACCAAAAAAATAAGTGAGATAAATAATCCCCATTCTCATAGCAAAGGGGGCAAACCGAAGGCGGAAGAACAAAAAAGGGAAGCTTCCTTTGTAGGACTTCTAAAGTATTTAGGCTGCCATTTAATAAAATCCATAGAATAATGTTGATTCTCTTTGGACCTTTTGATTTTCATATAGCCCGAAATAAATCTTTTTGCAATGGTGAAGATATAATGTAAAATAGCTATCATAGAGTGAATGCAACCGATTTGGAAATATTTTAACATAATTTGCTACATAATGAATATTAACTATTATTATTGACTTCCTTCAACTTAAATGACATATCAATATGTAAATAAGCAAGTCAATGCCGTGATGATCCTCTATTACTCACTATTTTTCTGGAACTTCAATTAGTTTATGGATATTCAGGTTTGCGGGCATTTATTTTCTCTTTCCCTCTTCATAGGTCATTGTGAAGAGTGGAGATGATTGCAGACAGGAGCATCTTGCTGTGCAACTTATCTCACACTTTTATGGTATGGCCATTTTTCGGGGTTTCTTGTTCATTGTTCAATCCCTTGGCTCAAGGCTAAGGGGACAAAACATCCCTATGCTAAACTTTGATATTGAAAGAAGATCAATGCAGGGAATTGATAGGAAAATAGTTTAATTTAGTTACTTAATAAGTTTTAGATCGATAGTTCATTTTAGTTTTGTTAATTTGTTAGTTGATTGGTTTTATTTCCTTTGTTTTGTAAAGCTATAAAAAGCTTAAGATGGGAAAGTATTGAGCAACTTTATGATACCAATGAATTAAAATGGATTGGGGAGTTGATCCATTTTTTTAAAAACATGAATTTCTTTTTTTTTTTTGAAAGGAGAAACGATTTCATTGATGAATTAAATGAGGGAGGTAAAAGCTCCCGACCACCAAAAGGCGAATTACGTAAAAGACCTCCAATTTGTAATTATAGATGAATGACTATAAGTCTATAATCAATAAAAGGGTGTTTACATTTACACCAATAAAAAGTATGAAAAACAGCCAAATCCATCAAACTGTCAAAAGTGGAGATCGTATCTCTGAAAATTAGTTTGTTTATATGGTTGGGTTTTGTTCTTTTGTTTTCTTCTTTAGGCCTTTGTTGTTTTCTTTTTCTAAGTTGGCTTTGTCAGTGGGTTGTCTTCTAGGTTTTTGTCTTGGTTTTTCTTTCCCTCCCTTGGGAGGTTGTATTCTTTGAGCATTAGTCTCTTTTCATTTTTCAATGAAAAATTCCGTTTCTTGTTAAAAAAAAAAAAACAAGAGAGTGCTCCCATTGTTAAGAATTGGAAAAAGAGGATAATGTACAAAACACTCAATAAAGAACATCCAGATAGATGCATTGGAATGCTCCACATTCTAAACCTTCATTTCAGACCTCCTAGAATTGCTTAGCTTCCCTAAAAATTGTACTATCTTTTTCGAGCCATAAATGGTACAAAATAGGAAAGAACGCTACTTGCCAAAGAATCTGAAGTCTGAAGCCTATTACCAAAAAGGGGATTATCGAACTTCTTCTCCATCTTGTCCTTAAAGTGTCTGGAAGAAGCCAATTAACTCCACTCCCTAGTCTCAGCCAAAAGAAAGTTAATAATTCTATACATCAAATTTCTCGAGCATTATTGTGCATTATTTTGTTTTTGACATCTTTGTTATTCATATTGCTTGTGACGCCAGATATATTTCAAGAAGCTGGTCTTCCTCTCTGGTTACGACCCTATGAAGTATTAGTCACTTCTTCTTACACAGCTCTTATTGAAACAATTCCAGATACGGTAATCTTATACTATTTTTTAATATAATTTGACAATGGAAAAGAAAAGAAAAACAATGCAGATCACCACTATTATCTCTTCAGGCTTCACTTCATTCTATCAAAAGTAGATATCCTGGCATCAATAGTTTGCGTGACTTCTTTGTTGCCAAATATGAAGAAAACTCTCCAAGTTTTAAACTTGTCCAGGTACCTTTTTTTTTAAAACTGCAGTTTCTTGATATTGTACATTAAAGATTCCCGGGAAAGCTATCTCTTCTAGACTTCTAGTTTTCCTTCTTTTCAATTTTCTGAAATTTTAAATTCTCTGGGGTATAGAGGATGATTGCTGGGGCTATCTCTTCGAGACTTCTAGTTTTCCTTCTTTTTAATTTAAGTTTTCCTTCCTTAAACTTGCCCACTATATGATTGTTGTTGTTACTATTTTTACTAGTAGAACTTGAGAAGCATATCCTCTTTTTTGAGGCTTTCTCATTTACTGCTAGAATTGTTAATGAATATCTGATATAATACTGCCAGAAGCGCATGGGCATGTTTTCTTGCTGCATTTTATCCAAACTCTATTAGCCAACGTATTTGAAGTTTAAAATAATACATAAAATATTTGATTGATAAAGACGCAGCGTACCTGATATTTCCTTCTTATTTTTTCACTGCTGTTGTGATTATATCATTCTTGTTTGAAATCTGAACAGAGAAATTTTGTGGAAAGTATGGCTGGATATTCCCTCGTCTGCTACCTTCTGCAGGTATTATACTTTTCAACATATTGTAAGATTTTCTAAATTTACTGATTCTATTATTGCAACTGTGTTGTTTCAACTCAGTATTTTGCTGAACCATCACAAACATTTGAAAAAAATTAGTGCTTGTTATAAAGGGAATGACTCAAATATTGTACGTCTTTTATTCATCAAAAAATATTGTTCATCTTTCATATACAATCATTTCAATTATTTCATTATTAGCTAGAGACTAGATTAGAGTTCATGCTTCTATGATTTTCAATTGTTACTTATATCAAAGCGACAAGAAAGACTGTGCATTAAGGCATGAGGGAGAAAGAAATAGGGTTGCATTGACATTTGATGAAATTATTTTTAAGCACTTGATTTTATTCTGTTGTTTTCTAATGTTTTTTCTCCATTGTTTTCTCTGCAGATAAAGAAACAAGAACTATGTGCATGTTTGTGCTTGCATTTCATTTTCAAAAGCTATGGGACATTTTATTGATTTAGGTTTTCCAAAAATCAAAGAAATAAGGTCTTTTTTTTTTGGGTGGGGGGAGGGATAGGAAATAATCTCATTGATGATATGAAATTTTACAAAAAAAAAAAGGGATAAAAGTCCCATCAAATGAAGTTAAAAAACTTTTCCAATTGGATATAAGAGTCTTCAAACTATCATTGCAAAAGGGTGAAACATTAGTACTGTATGTATTGTAGTAGTGATTGAACTATTGTTGAACTGTTGTTGATATTATCTTCTACATCGTTTGTTTAGCTATAGAACCTCCATTCCTTTAGTTTGTTCTTACAACTAGATCATTTGCCTCTTTTTCCTAATTGATGTCAAGAATTTCATACCAGAAAATTAAATTTGTGCATTAAGATTACTTTGCTTTCAAGATTTTCCGAAGAATCCTTTGAGTAGATGCGGATGCCTTCTTCGAGAATATTTATTAACTATGGCTTATGGCACCTCATTTTATTAATAGAAGGTGCTGTTGCCAATTCATCCAGCTGAAGGGAGACATCATTTTAGTTCCCAACACATACAACAACTATTTTTCTATTGCTCGAAAAGTTTGCTACTTCTGTCCTTTGCATGTTGAAGATTGCTTCTTATTTATTTTTATTTTTTCCAAAGTATATTTTCTTTTCAGCCTGGTTTCCATCAGAACATTGTTTGTTCCAAGAATTCCCTGCTTCACATTTTAAATTCCATCCTAAGCCTAGAATTTGATTTTTTTGGTTTGTTGTGGACTTCTACTACTGGGGATCTTGGCGATATTTTCTTGTCATCGTAAACAACTAGGGTAATAGCACCCCATGTTATATTCTTGGGTATTTGGTTGTGTTAGATAGCCAACTAGGGTAAGAGCTCCCGATGTTATATTTTTTTGGTTTGCTCGCCTTTTCATATTTAAAAAAAAAAAGTTTTTGCCCAGTTTCACATAATGTTCCCATTCAATGACCTTATTTCTGTTTCACATAAAAAAAGAGGAAAAAAAAAAGAACAGTAAACTGGCTTTGTTGAGTCCTCTTATTGGTTTTTCCTACTGTATTTACTAGGTGAAAGATCGACACAATGGAAATTTGCTATTGGATGAGGACGGTCATATAATACATATTGACTTTGGCTTCATGCTCTCTAACTCACCTGGCGGAGTAAATTTTGAGAGTGCTCCTTTCAAATTAACCCGGGAGCTTCTAGAGGTGTGTTCAGTATTATATCAGACATTCTTGGCTGACAACCTATATTGTGTCTTTCTATTTTTTTCTTTTTGATTATTTGACATCCTATGATTATTCCAATTTTTGTTTTTTTAATTGTCAAATGATTGGAATATTGATGCTAGGTCATGGATTCGGATGCTGAAGGAGTTCCAAGCGAGTTTTTTGATTATTTTAAAGTAATCATAGACCCTCCCTTTCTGTTGTGACCTTGATATTCTTCACATCTTCCCATCATGCATAAACTGGGCTAAATTTATTCCTGCTTCTGCCCTTGAAATCAGGTTTTATGCATTCAAGGATTTCTTACATGCCGTAAGCATGCAGAACGTGTTATTCTTCTTGTTGAGATGTTGCAGGTAGAAATTTTTTTCCCCTACTTATGCCCAATATTGATCTCTACACTATTTTGTATATATATATATATATATATATATATATATATATATATATATATATATATATATATATATATATATGTATGTATGTATGTATATATATATATGTATGTATATATATATATGTATGTATATATTATATATATATATACATACATATATATATATATATATATATATATATATGTATGTATGTATGTATATTTTGATCTCTACACTGAACTGAAGCTTTAGTTAAATACTTTTTTTTTTTTTATATAGACAAGAAACGAAACTTTTCATTGATAAAATGAAAAGAAACTAATGCTTAAAAGATACAAACTCCACAAGTGAGTGAAAGGAAAAAACTAAAAATTACAAAGATAAATACTTATTTCTTGTTAAATTATTGAATTGTAAAATCTGATGAGTTTTTCTATGCTGTGGAGGTAATACAGAATTCTATTCTCCCTTGCCAAGAAATTGTGGCACATTAGATAATATTTTTAGTTTTTCTTTTCTTCATTTCTTGATCAGTTTTTATTTCTGGTTTCATATTTATTGAAATACAAGAGGAATGCACTCGATATCTATTCTTTTGTTTCTTGTACTCTCCTTTTTAATAAAAAAGAAACATAAATGCATTAGATAACTATAAATTTTATGTTCCCTCTTCTCTTATATTTCAACATTAAGAAATGACAATTCATTTATAAGATTCTTTTCCTTTAAAAATCATGATATTTTATATGTAATTTATTAGACAAAAACAAAAGATACATTACTAATATTTTAGAAAATTGAAATACGAACCGTAGTGTTATTCAGGCATGGTTTCTGAAATTGTTTTTGAAGTTAATACTTTTTTTTTTTTAAAATCTTAAAACGTTGTTTTAAAAGATTTCACACTTTATATTTTCTAATCAGTTTCTGGAAGGTTAGTCTTTATATGGTTGAGTTTGTCAGTATTTAGTATCATGGTCAATGCAAATCTGAAGACCATATGGTTGAATGCCATTTATTTCTTTAATAATTGAGAACAAGAAATAAGAAACCGGAATGATAACGTTATCAAATAATAGGCCCTCCAATGAAGCTGGATGACTTTGAAGAATCGAATGCTTTTAACCAGTGAAGCACAATAGTGCTAGTTCTTATGCATATAAGAAAATCAAGATGAGATCTTATGACCACCATATGAAATCTTCAAGTAATGGGGCAGAGCATATTGCTATCTCCCCATAGATAATGATTCATTATTCTAACAGACAATGTCGACAATCATTGGACCAAAAGCATGCAAATATATAAGCAGGGTAGGAGGATAAGAATGTTTTTCTTACTTGATTCTTTGTTAACACATTTGTTTTCTCCATATTGGAATCAGGACTCTGGATTTCCATGCTTTAAAGGTGGCCCACGGACAATTCAGAACCTTAGAAAACGATTTCACCTCAGTTTGACTGAAGAGGTTCTATTTAATTTAATTGTCGTGCTTGTACTGGATGTTGCATTGATAGGTTACTAACTGTGGAACTTTTTCTCACGCAGCAATGTGTCTCTTTAGTACTTTCACTTATCAGTAGCAGCTTAGATGCATGGCGGACCCGACAGTATGATTATTATCAGAGAGTTTTGAATGGAATATTATGAGGTTAGATTTCCACGGTGGTTCTGGTTTCTTTGTTTTACCATTTGAGACTGCCAACCTAGTGAACCATTTTGATTGAGATTGCATCTCTAATCAACTAGCAGTTTAAGGCTAGTTTGTTTCTGTTGGGGTGGCTTCAAAGTTTCCCTGGATGTCAAAGTAGATTCTTTGCTTTTGCTGCTTGGCCTGTTTTTTCTGCACGAGCGGGGTGAATCAGTGATTTTATAAGCCGATAGAAAGTACTGCTGGCTGATCAACGGCTGTAGTAGTATTCTTTTTCAATTTTCTCATTTGATTTAGTGCATAACTTGGCTGCTTGCTGGGATAGCAGATTCGGCTTCCCGTCCCATACCAAAAAAGCATACCCTGTATATAATAATTCCAGTTTTCAATGGGGAAGACAGACCCAACTTGCCGTTGCTGCCAGTACCATCCGTGCTTAATGATATCACGATTGCAACTACACATTGGGGTACCTAACGTGAAGCAACCAGGCATTAGTGCTAGCACATCTTGGTGAAAGAACGAAAATCTCTCGCATTATATAAAGGTTTATTTTATCTTGTTTACACTTTTGAGATGTTTTGATCCCATCTGTGCTTTCCAACTCGTCTGATCCTCTCAACACTTGTTGTACCAAAGAGGCTGTGATAGAAAAAAATTGTTCAGTGCACCAGTGTCTGTTTCTTGTGCAATTGATTCCAGTTTCTCACACTGGAAAATTCTCTAATTTGATCAAATCATATATGATGAGTTTCAGTGGCCTTGATCTCTGCTGTTATTTATAGATTAGCCTCCTCACATGTCTATTCTGTTTAATATTGATACCTTATAATATTGGAAGTGACATTCTATTGTTAGCAATCTATGCAAGCAGATTAACAATTATGATGCCAATGGCTTAAATGCTTGGTATTTATACTACTTTGTTATGATATTGTGGTGGAAGATTTGTTCTAAAATTTTGATTGTCACATCAGCTTTGATCAGAGGCAAAATATGTAATTTCTTGGAATGCAAAGACTTGAGGTGGAGAGTAACTTTTACAATTTACTTATTTATACATTGTGCAGGTTTTTCATGTTACTTAAATGTTTTCTGATCCTTGCTCTAGATCCTCCATGATTATAAATCTTTTTGTTTGGTTGACTTGTCTTTGTTACCACACTCATGGCCTTGAGTAGGAAGATCTCACTAGTCAATTCTGTTAGCTTTATGTTTCAATTGTTTTGAACACCATATTAAATTTCTATAAGATAGGCAGCCTTTCATGGATTGGTTGATTGGTTGCTCTTACTGAGCCGCTTCAAAGGCCAATCCCAGACCCAGTGGGAATTAACTACTAATGTTTATTTCTAATTTTCTGCCATATATTCAACTAATCTTATTTTAAATTATTCTGCTATGGAGTTTTCTTGTCTCTTTAACATATCCTACCTTTTAGGGGGGAGAGAAGCAAGTAAAAATGATAGATAGTTTTGAATATAGGGAGACAATTTGAAAAGGAGAGAAGTTGAACTTAAGGTGAGAGAGTAAGACTTTCAACTTCAGAATTTTCTTTTGCATTATTTGAATTGTAAGTACTGAATTGTAACATTTTTCATGCATAACTTGATCTTGGTTAAAATTCTTGTGTTGTGTGATTATGTTGTAATTAACTCCTCGATGTTCGAAGTTTGAGTCATTGTTATATTTTGTTATAAAGTGCTGAGGGAAAGTTGTAAGTTAAATATTTGTTAACTCCGAGTACCCGAGTTAATTTTTATATCAGTTCGTATTTTTCACTAGGCACCTGTGTAATGAAAGTTTTAGCTTGAAGAAAAAGTGGTTAATAAGTGTTGAAATTTATTGTGGATATTTGTATACAGGAGTTCATATTTAGATTTGCAGCAAGGAGAAACGAGCCAGATTCAGGACACTTAGTTGAGTTAAGGAAAATGCACAGACAAATTCAATTTTCAATTTCTTGATTTTTTCCAATTATATTTTTACGCTGAAAATATTTAATTGCAGTAACACAAGTAAAATGGAATAGTCGAAGTTGAATGGTTGATGTGATATATATATATATATATATATATATTTAAAGATTTTTTATTGGTCATTTAGATAATATTTTTAATTGGGTGAGAACTGAAATGTGAAGTGTTTGCGATATCTCGACGAGTGAGTTCGGGGTCAAAATTGTGCTGGACGAAGTGGGAACATGCATAAAAAATAAAAATAAAAAGTTAGCTCATAAACAATAATATCTTTTGAAACGTCATATTTTTGTCCATAATTGAATTTCAACAAAGTTAATTGTGCCACTAAAAATATTTTGACACCTTCATCATATAATCGAACATGTTATAATATCATGAACAAAATTGAAGAATAATATACGTTGTTTTTTTTTTCTTTTTTGAGCTTTTAATTTTAATTTCAATTAGTCTCTATAAAATTACCCCAATATTTTTAATATAAAAAAACTTACTATCAATTTACACATAATTCAAGTGGTAGTGGTTGAGTCATGAGTGTTTGAATTCGTATCCTCCATATTTATAATCTAAAATTCTAGAAAAAAAAATATTTGGAACATAGCGACTAAAAGTATAATTTAATGTTTAGATTTTTAGGACTAAAAACATAATATATCTAGTTAATTTTTTTTTTTAGATTTCTTATTTTTACCTATTTCTTCTACGCATCAATTTAAAATACAACATATTTAAATCAAATTATATTTTTAAAAATAACTGATCATTATATATGATTAATTAATTAAAAATTCTCTTTAAAAATAATTATTATTATAATAAAACATATAAAACCAAAAACTTAATATTTTTAATTTCTTCTTATTTTTTTAAAATTATAAATGACTAAAAATATGTTTTAGTCTATAATATTTATGTGTGTATATATATATATATATATATTTAATTTTTTTTCCTATTGTTTAAAAGTTTCAATGTAATCCCTTATGTCTTAACATTTTTTAATTACAAATTTTACTTTTTTTTGTTTTTTCAGTTCAACAACAATATTTAGGGTGGAGGATTTGAACCTTTGACCTCTTGGTCGATGATACATGCCAATTACTGCTGAGTTATGCTCATTTTGGCAATTACAACTTTTACATTATTGAATGTTAAATGTGGTTGATAGTGAACTTATGTACTTGATATTTATTGAGTTTATAGATAATCGGAGAATAAATTAAAACCCACCTATAGTGGTAAAAAGATCGACCCGTTTCCATTAGAAAATTTTTCTTTATTTGTCAACTCAATTGAATACTATACCATGTAAACTTACCATCAACCACATTTACAGATTGACTAATAAGAATGATAAAATTTAAAGAGGTTAAAACATAAGAAAGGAAATTAAGAATTTGTTAAACAACATATACTAAATCTAAAAAAAATACCTAAACATTAGAGGCTAAAAATATACACCAACACATGACCATAGCTCAACTGACATAAAAGTAAAGTATGCACTTTCAACCAACAAGTGGAAAGTTTGAATCCCCACCTCACATATTTTTTAACTAAAAAAAAGACTAAAATATACGTCTAGCATTTAAAAAAGGATTACATTACAAATTTAGTCTCTAAACTTTGAAGTTTATGTCTATTTGGTCCATGAACTTTTAAAATTATAAATTTAGGGATTGAACTTGTAATTTAACATAAAAAAAAAATCTCATTTCTTATTTTATCATTAAGAAAAAAAGGTTTAAAAACACACCACAAAGGCTTACAATATTTGGGGAAATAAAAAGAAAAATATGTTTATTCACTTCCAATTCCATGTATACCCTTCACCTGCTTTCACCGCAAGGCACCACCACTCTGCTGAAATCTGTTCTATATAACCTCTCTTCCACCTTCATTCGAAGTCCTCATGCTTCTTTTCCCCTCTCTCTCTTCTCCATCTCTCTCTCTCTAATACGTTCGAGGCGGCTTTCGTTCGCCATCTCCGTTTCTCCCCCGGTCTCTTCCTCGCAAATCCGGTACGGTTTCTTGGGTCTTTCTCTCAAAACCTGCTCATCTCGTTTGTACCCTTTTCCATGGCGATGAGATGATGCTTGGTGTTTATGATCGTCTATGGGGATTTCTGGGTTTTCCTTGTTTCTGTTCTTGAGTTGACTTCCTTGGTAGCTTTCTACTTTGTTCAGAAACGAGGGTTTCTCTGGATTACTCTGTGCATTTTCTTAATACCCTTTTGATCACTGCTGGAATGTTTTTGTTTTGATTCTGTAGCTGTTTGTTCGATGTTTGTGTTTACTAAGTGTGTTTTTGGGTTGTTTTGATTGCTCTGTTTTCGAAAGGTGTGTTGTTTTGTTTTGTCTCGTCTGCTGTGGAAACTGTTGTGTATAGTGATTTGTAGATGTAAATCGTTTTGAATGAATTTCGCTCACTTGAATTGTACTCACTTTTTGGCTCAACGATGATAGTTTTGTTAAGTAAGTGAGCAAATGTTTTTTGAAGTAACGTTGCCTAATGTGTCATCACTGCGTCTAATGCTCTTCAAAACAGGGCTTTCCTAGCATACCAATGTCTTTTGAACTCCAGAGGAAGAATTCGTCTGGACCATATGATTTTTGTTTCATGAACCGGGGGAGATTGTGGTGCTTGTGGAAGATCTTGTTTCGTCACTGGACTTGACGTCTAATTTTTTTTTCTCTCCTTTTCCCCCTTCTTTTTCTTGGAGGGGGGCATACGAAGCTATTTGAGAATTGGATTCAACATTTGGGTATATTCTTCTTTTTAAAACATTTGTTTTGAGGGCTCTTCGTTTTAAGCTGATTGAGATACGAGAAAATTACGATTTTTTTTCCATCCTGCTCGTGGGAAGTTGTATACGGGCTTCACAGTATATACATAGTACTTAAGTCTCTAGATTTACCATGAAGAGAAGATCACTACCTCCTGGGTTTCGGTTTCAGCCAACTCACGTTGAGTTGGTAATGTTCTATCTAAAGAGGAAAGTAATGCAGAAGAATCTTCCTGCGCGTGCCATTTCTGAGTTAGACATATACAAGTATGCGCCCTGGGACCTTCCAGGTACGTGCTCATTTTTATCTGTTATGTCTTATCTTCGTTTTATTTATCAATCATATGTGTTAGTTGCTAATAATCTCCCACTATATGCTTCTTATGGAAATTGGAACACTTGTTTATGTTTCAGATAAATCGTGTAGTAAGAGTGGAGATCTGAAATGGTACTTCTTTTGTCCGAGAGAAAGGAAGTATGCAAGTGGGGGTCGAATGAATCGTGCCACTAAATTTGGGTATTGGAAAAGTACTGGAAAGGATAGGCCTGTAGTTTACAAGAATGAAGAGGTTGGGCATATTAAGACACTGACATTTTTTAGAGGTAAAGCACCAAAAGGGGATCAAACTGATTGGGTCATGCACGAGTACAGGATTGAAGAAAAGAATCTGGCTTCTCAGGTAATCATTAGAACTATGATTCCATAACCTTGAAATTTACTTCTTTCATGTGGTAGTTTCAGTCTTTCAGAGTTGATGTTGTGGTCTAAACTTTGAATGTGCAGTACATATGCAATACTTGGTTACTTCTTATAACTGCAATTGTTGCCTGGAGTATGTCAAACATTTGTAAAAATTGGTGTGTAAAAAACTAGATAATTAATGTCTTTCAACTCTGTACTCTTTATGGTTCCAATCCCCCTTCTCCTCTCCCTCAATTAAACTTTCACTACTGGAAAATATACAATGTCAATTTTGCAAAGCTGATTTATCTGTGATACCGATATAATCATGTTTTCTATGGCAGGATGCATATGTTCTCTGCGTAATTTTTCAGAAGGATGGTCCAGGCCCAAGGAATGGTGCCCAGTATGGAGCACCATTTAAAGAGGAAGATTGGGATGATGATGGTCTAGAGGAGGTTGATTTTGTAGAAGTTGATCTTCCTTCCGGCCTGTCAGTGCTACCTAATAAAGAGCCACTGAATTCATTTGCTCCAGGCACCTCTACGACACCGAGTAACATTTTTGGTTGTTCATCAGCATCCTGTATTTCTGAAAATTTGGCATCTACTTCAGAGGAGATTCCTCAGATTGCGTCTGGAAGTATTGCTCCAGTGGGGATACCTCAGAATCTAGATAATGTGGATGATGGTTTTACTATGGATGATTTTTTCCCTGAAGATGGAAACATGAATATGATCAATGTTGATGGATTTCAGGTGCACTTAGCTGCTTTACCTTTTCGCTGCTTTATTGATTTGATTATGATGAACGAATCTTAAAATTTTTCTTCTTGGTGTAATGAAGTTTCTTATCTTTTTGAACTATTGTCCTACTAGTCTAGAAATTCGACATTTACTGAACAATAGAAGACATACATTTGGTAGTGTTAATAAATTTGCATTCAGATGCTTGGAAGTTAAATGAACATGATTTTATCTCTAGTAGTCTATCTTGGTTTCTATTGCCCACACACCCTGCATCACTATATTGTCTTCAACGCATAATTATGCTCTCTGCATCTGAATTTGAAAGATCTCAAGAGTTTGTTTGAACGATATGCAGTATATTTTATTCTCTTCCTTTACTTTATGACTACAATTTGCTTGCCTCCTTCCCACTCACTTTTTCTGTGTTCATTAGAAAATATAAATTTCATGCCAGAATGACAAAAGAGGAATGACCGTCAAGATCTTTGTTCAACTCAACAATTTTGAAGTTACCTCAAAATAGATTGCTCTGAAGTACTGAACCTCTGTGAGTTGATATAGTGGTCACTGGTTGGGACTAGTGAAAAAGTAAAGGGGCTTTAGAGGGAATGAGTTCAAATCGTGGTGGCTACCTACCCACCTAAGATTTAAAATCCTCCAAGTTTCCTTCCCTGCCTAATGTTGTAGGGTCATATGGTTGTTTTAAGAGATTAGTTGAAGTGCACACAAGTTGGCTCGATAGGGATATTAAAGAAAACAAGTAGTAGACCTTAATCCTCTTGATGCTACAAACTGTATTGATCAAACCGTTTATAAGTCTATGGTGCAAGGTGCTTATGAGATCGAAAATTCTCATGAAGAGGATGATGGAAGGAATAGAAGATGTAGTCAATTTTTTTAATGGTTTCTAAATCTAAAATTGAACAAGGGTTAGGTAGTATATTTAGTTATTGAAATAAAGTGCTTTTGGGAAAAATTTATGATGAAAGGAGGTACAGAGCTTTGTTCAACTTAACAATCTGGTGGAAAGTCATGCCAATGATATACTAGAAACTACTGTCAAGAAACCTTGGTTTTCTTTGATGCTGCCAATTGGAATTGACGAGGCAATTTTAAGTCCTACCTGCAGGTTGCTTATTGATGGTGCCATTTGTGCCTTTTAGTTGCCATGAATTCCTCATTTTTCCTCACAAAGGGAAAACTTCTTTCGATTCTTCTTCAATTTTTTATTCTTCTTCTTTAATTCTTCAATTTTTTTTATTCTTCTCCTAAATTATTTGATTCTTTGATTAAGAAGAAGAATAAGAGAGAAGAAGTGGTAAAATAAGAAGGCAAATAAGAATGGAAAGAATTGGAAGAAGCTACTCTAACTCTCTCAATTACCTATGTGTTAACTGTTAAGTTGTGTTTTCTTTTAATTATTTTTCATATTCTAGAAACACTCAAGAAATGGTAGTCACATGCATTGCAGTATTCCTCATACTACAAATATAAGTTTTTATAATGTGTTGTCTATGCATTTTCTTAATTGTTTAGGTTAATTTTTATTTGGACATTAGAAGATTTTGTTAATGTTTTCTTATTTTAAATATTGAGTATAAATTTTTTTCCGCATAATTTTATGGATAATATTTGTTTATTATTTTATCAAGTGTGTGCTTCCCTTTTTGTCGCCTTGGGTACGATTTGTGCTTTGAAGATACTGTGAAAACTGAGTAACCATGACAAGAGGAAGAGAGCTCATAGACATAAGGATCTCTTTTCTCCTTGCCTCTTGAAGGATCAAATGATGGGCAAATAAAATGACATCCTTTTCTTATGAGGCGCCTCATGTTTCCACTTCATTGGTGTAGTGGAACCTTTTTAGACATAAAAGGTGCCTAAAAGAGGAAGAGAGTTAAAGGCATCAAACCTATTATAAATTTCAGATGTCTCCTTGGTTCTTTCACGTGTGAATTCAAACTTGTCTTCTATTACTTCAGGAGAACTGAGGCCAGCGATTTGATTTGGTATAAATGATCTCCTTTACTTCATCAACCTCTACATCAATAGCGCGAACCCTAACAAAAGAAGTAGAAATAGGCTCTGAAATTATGTGCGGGTGTGGTTGCCACTTAGAACAAGGGATTGAATTCTTGTAGAGCATCATTTGAAGTGATCCCTGACTAAGGAGTTTAGGCTTGTCACTTGTTGCAAATGTGATCTCATGCATTGGCCTATAAATTGTCAATGGTGATTAAATAGGTCAAATACCTGACTAAGGGAAAACTTCTTTCGATTCTTCTTCAATTTTTTATTCTTCTTCTTTAATTCTTCAATTTTTTTTTTATTCTTCTCCTAAATTATTTGATTCTTTGATTAAGAAGAAGAATAAGAGAGAAGAAGTGGTAGAATAAGAAGGCAAATAAGAATGGAAAGAATTGGAAGAAGCTACTCTAACTCTCTCAATTACCTATGTGTTAAGTTGTGTTTTCTTTTAATTATTTTTCATATTCTAGAAACACTCAAGAAGTGGTAGTCGCATGCATTGCAGTATTCCTCATACTACAAATATAAGTTTTTATAATGTGTTGTCTATGCAACAAGTGAGGATCACTTGGTTTTCAGTTGATGGTCCCTGATTGTGATGAGGGTAGTTAGAGTTTGTTTGGAAAGAAATTAAAATACTTCAACCCTCACTTTCCCTAAATCCTTGTCATTCTCCAATGCCAATCAATTGTTTCCTAATCTAGTCGTTTGGAAGTTTAAAATGAAATAAACATGAGTGCAGACCCTCGACTCCTGGAGAAAGGACAAGAATTGGTAAATTTATTTTGGTCAAGGAATGCTTAGTTCTTACATGTTCATATTTTGGTAATTTATATCCTAGTTGAAGTTGTAGTTTTATTATTATTACTATCATCATCATCATTTATCTTGGAGTAATTTTGCTCCTCCTTATTTGTAACTATAGACAGTAAATTTGCTCCTCCTTATTTGTAACTACAGCTTGTCTACTCTCATTACTCATTGGAAGTACCCCTCTTATAATTACTTCTTGATAGGATACTTTGTATACATTTTGTCATATCAATGTAATGGTTTCTGTTTCTGTAGAAAAAAATCATCATCATCATCATCATCTCTTAGTCCTGAAAATGCCACTTAGACTTCTATCGTATATTTAGTTTGCTGTCCTGAGAATGCTTTTGAACAAATCCTTCCATTATCAAGCAAAAAAGCTATTTTTCTATTTCTTTGAAATGACAGTTGTACATGGTGGTGTGGAACCTATTTATCTTTTTCAATGGAATCTGAAAGCTCGTGATGGTCCGTTCAGAATTACAGTACTTGAAGCAATGAGATGGCAATCCTATTTATCTAAGCTTTTTTTGCAATTAACCTTTAGGGCCTTGTCTTTTTGGATGGGACCCTTTTTTGTATAGTTATTCTTGGGCCTTGGCAATTCTTTTCGTTGGGCTGTTTTTTGTGTGCCCTTCATTTTATCTTAATGAGAGCAGGTTTTTTGATTAAAAAGACAAAGGCATTGAGATGACAGTCTGTTTTGGCAATTTATCGTTATGATCTTTTGCATTCATGGTGTGACTCACATTTCAATCTGTTATTGATGAGGTTTTACGCTTGAGGGATATCTCCTAACTATAGAACACATCTTGTGGTTTACAGGCTAATGTTGCTGCTTCAAATAATACCGATCAAAATGATACTATTTATGAAGGTTTAGGAGATATAGGCGGTTGGTCTGATGCATTGAATGGAGATGGGAATGCTTATATCACTGGCCATGAAGGGATATATAGATCAGAACAAACGTTTCCAATCGTTAGTTCAGACACTCCAATGTCATACGTGGAGCTGAATGATCTTGACGCTCCATTGAGTCCCACTTACCAGGACATGCAAATGTTAAACTTTAATGCTGCATACAATTATTATAGCGTTAATGGACAGCGGTGTTTCCCATTTATTTCTTTTGGAGCTGCCTATGATCCCGGATACCCTGATGCACACATGTCTGCTTCCAGCCAGTTTTCCGGGCTGCAGGTACATAATCATTCTGGATTTGGCAAATCGGTGAAACTTTCTAAACTTATAAATAACACACTTTACTCTTTAATTTAGAATTTCTTTTTACTTAATTTGAACATGTGAATGTTTCAGGAAAATATTCCTCCCACCTCAAATGAGGGATGTAATAATGGCTATAAAGCTCACTGGCCGGATCATGATTGGAACCCCCCTTAAGGTATTCCATAAAGTAGCCTTTGAAGAGGACGTTTGGTTTTATCAATTCAATGCCATTTGCACTGATGCAATGACAATATCTGATCTGAAAATGAATGTGTAAATGCACCCTACTGTACAATATCTGGATGTAAGTTTCTGGGTAACTATGAACCTCATAGGCGACCGTACCGTTACTTTTTAGCCTGCCTTAATTGTTGGTCTAGTAACTTAAGATCATCTATTGTGAAGAACTTTGCTGCAGGGGGTTTCTGATTGTTTATGAATAAATTTTATTGTGTTGAGAGATGAGTAGGTTAAACCTCTCTCTCTCTCTCTCTCATGTATGCTGGATCCTTTATCAAATGAATAGACTGAATAATAACGATTGTGGTAACAGATTTTCTTATTAGAAAAAGGATGAATGATCACAGCTACTGCTCTACAGGTAAGTGGAAGTTCTGTTCTCCCTCATGAATGAAACTTGCTTTGAAGGGATGGCTGGTAAGTGTTTTGGACAGTTTCATCTGGGAATTTTTGTATTATTATTGTTGTAAGTTTTATTATTCTGCTTTTCGTCTTGAATTGGATTCTTTATAACTCTTTTTTTTTTCTTTTTTTTGGTATTGTTCTTAATTTGCTCTCATTGTTTTTGTTTTTTTGTCAGGTTACTGAATGGTTTTTTTTTTCCTCTTTCTTTTTTTTGGATAGAATGAATGGGTTTACATCAATGCATGTGATTTGGACTCTGATTAGAATCTTGTTATATGTCAATCCTATAAAGAGTTTTAGCTCTAATGATAAATTAATATTTTGTTCTTTAAAAAAAGTTGTTTATTCCTTTTTTTTAATCATCTTTTCAAAAGGTTTTTAAAATTTTAGTGAATTTTTACAGATTAAGAACTATTTAAAAATCTTTTGTTGTTAAAATTTTGCCAAACAAATTAAGTGTTTTTAAGAAGGTTAAGAATTAAGTAAAGAAATGGTTAGTATACCATTATTAGATTTTAAGTAATTTTGAGTCATAATAAACTTATAACAATTTCCTTTGTAGATTGAAATGGTTGGATTTTACAAGATTTTAAAGTCAATTACTAATTTGACTTTCATTAATGGTTGATTTTTCATTTCCAAATTTGATTTTAAGACTGAATTTGTACTTTTTTTTATAAAATTTTTAATTTTAATTTCTAGTTAAGATTCAAGTAGATTTTCTCAACTATATTCATTCTAAACCTTTCTCATTTCAGTTGGAATAAAAAATTTAAAAATTGTTTCCAAATTTTCAAATTACATGATTTAATACTTTAACCATATAATAATTCTATAATTTCTATACTTCTTTTAGTTTTTAATGTTTGGTATTGGTTCTAGATGTAAATTATAAATTCGTTTTATTTGAAACTAATGTAAATTATAAACGGTTATGAAATAGATTATAAATTATTAATAAATTTCCATGCAGTTGAATTTTTCATATAATATTTATTTATGTGATGGAAATGACAATTGTTTTTATTCATTTAGTTAAAACTAGGTAGGGGTGTGAAAATAATAGGTAGGGGTGTGAAAAAACAAATTATTTAATGAGGTTGTCATGTGACTTTTTTATAATAATCGTTGGATGTGGATTCAATGATTTTCATGCTCCTTAATAACCATTAGATGTAAATAGTGAAAAGTTGCCAACCGCATTGAGGGTAGCCTCATCGAATAATTTCTTGTGCGAAAGAGTCAATGCTCTTGCTCTCTACGTGAAAGAATTTTTTTTTTGTAAAATATTTTGGAAAAGTTCTTTTTTGGAAATACACTAATCAATATTATCGCATTTTACAAATATTATTTTTCCTAGAACAAGCTCTTCTCAACAAACTACTATTATATTTCTCAAAATGGTTAGAAAACAATAAAAATATATTTTTAATTTTCAAAATTGTTATAGAGCCACCTAGAAGGCTAGAACTCAAGAATAATATTAGAAAGGAATATGGTTAATATACTGATGCCTTTCTCCAATAAATAACCTTTAGAAATCTAGATTCCCAAATTCTTTGTGTGGGCATTTCAATATATCCAAGTCTCATGCAATATTAAGACATCTAAGAATGCTTGTCTCATCGGCATTTATTTAATTAATTTTTTAATATTGATTCCTTCACACAACAATTTGCTTCTTGTTAATACTGTTTAATTTACTAATAATTAAGATCATTGTTGATAATCATTTGATTTTTGAAATACTACTTTCACCTATAAGTTTCCTTGATTTGTTATCTATTTTTTACATATGTTTCGAAAAATCAAGCCTAGTTTTGAAAACTAAAAAAAGTAGTTTTAAAATTTAGAATTTGACTAAGAATTAAAATATTTTCTTAAAAAAAGATGAAACTCATGGTAGAAAAATAATAATAAAACATACACAAGGTTCAAAAACCAAAAACCAAATGATTATCGAATGAAGTTTAAGTTTTCAATTTATATCAAATTAGTATTTTTCTGCATAAAAAATATTATTTTCCCCTCCTTATCAACAATAGAAAAAGACTTTTTTATTATATATATATATATATATATATATATATATATATATATATCAAACAATGAAATTAAACTTCTAACGTGATGTTACTTATAACTAATTGTATTATGTTTGAGTTAGTAATAAACATTCCTGCATTTAATTTGTTTTGGTAGAATATTAAATTCTTGAGTTTATAGCTTTTTTAGAAGAGATAAAAATGCTTTACCTATTGAATATGAGTAAAGCACCATGCACTTCAAGTAACTTAAATTCAGTTGAAATACAGAAAATCAATCCAATCCAGTAGATTCATGGTTATTTTCATTTCATTACCTATATTGATATGGTAGAATAAAATAAATTGTCAATCTAAATATATCTCAATTAGTTAAGACATTTTTCATTAAAAAAAAAAAAAACTAGTTTGGACATCATACTATCGATCAAAATAAATTTCTCTAAACACATGTTATTGAATTAAAAAAAAAATTAATTAGTCAAAATTAATCCACATTGATTTTTTTTTTATTTATTGTCAGAATGATTAATTTCTAAAACCGGTATATTGTTTGTACCAAATCATTTAAAACCATTTTTTTTTTCAAAAATTAAAACGTTGTTTATCAATTATCATCCAACGAGCAACAACAAATCCTTCAATTAAAGGGGAAAAAAAAAACATAAATTATTGAGAAGGAAGGAAGCAAGTGCGGCGAGAGGAGGGACATTGCGTACCCGTGAGAGTTCCTTCACTTCAACTTTGCCTTTTTCTTTTCTCCTTTTTTAATCATTGTTCGTAAAAAAAAAAAAAGCATTTTTCTTGGGAATCCGAGAAGATCGAGACCTCAAGGCGATTCCTATCCAAAATGAATTTTCTAAGCAGACAGATGGGTTTTGTTTTCCTTTTGGTTTATCAATTCCTCCGTCTGTCTGTAATCAGCCATTAAACTAACATACCGAACTAAGCTCCAAATTTCGCTATTCCCCAGGCTTTCATAAGCATAACGAAAGAAAAAAAAAGGGCAAAAGGGGTCAACCCAATTCCTCTTACCGTCTAGTTTTTCCCATCTCTCTTTCAGTAGTTAGTACTCTACACACCCTTCTATTATTCTTCTCTCTCTCTCTCGATTTCTCTTTCTTTTTCTTTTTATCTCTGCAATTCCCATTTGGGTTTTGGCCGCCGATCCGGCTACTTCCATGGAGGATTCTTCCCGGAGGAAAAGCGGTTCCGTTTGGGAGCCTCGTTCTCGTCGGAGATCTTGGTGTTGTTCATTTGCAGTGCCGCCTTCCAGTCCCGATAACTTTGTGGTTTCTCGGTCCAGAACCCCTCGTAATAAGTCGGAGAATGTGACGAAACCTAGTATCTCGGTTCCCAATTCGCCTCAGAGCTCCAAATCCGGGTTGGGTTTGGTCGGTCGGATTGACCCTCGAAGGATCTTGTCTCCCGGGAGAGTTTCGCCGATCGATTCCGACCAGAATGTTGAGAGTTTGGCGCAAGAAATGGGCACTGAGAACTCTGCAGTAGTCGATTCGATCGTCCAACCGCGAGTTGAGAGCTTTCGGGCTCCGAAGGAGAAGTATCGGGATCCTCCAGCAAGCTTGTCGCGCTCTGGTTCGATTACTGGGTGTGATAAGAAGGATGTGTTTGATGTGAGATTGAATTTGAGGGGAAAGAACGGTGGGTGCATGGTTTTGGAATTGAATTCAGAGGCATTGTGTGCAAATTCAGAGGTTTTTTCTGAGCTGATTGTGAAACATAAGAAGGATTTAGCATCAAATGGCAGTCCTTCGCGTTCAAAATTGTGTAGAATAGAAGTTCCTGAGGTGGAGAACTTGGGGGTGTTTAGGGAGACCATTGAGCTCATGTTTGAGGATGATATTTCAAAACGACTCTCGAAGATTGGCGTCTATCGGGCTATCGACATACTTGAGGTTAGTACTTGGAGTACATTGTAGAGAAAAAAAGATTGATTTCAGTGGTGGTGTTCTTTTTCTTTTTGGTTTATAATTTGATTGCAAACTTGGTCCTTTGTGTGTGCTTCTTTAAGACAGCCTGGGAAGTTGGGACTTTGGGGGTCAATAGTGTTCTTATAGCCTGAAGTCATCTTAACTTAGAACTATTCATCGGAAAGAATTTAGGAAATAAGCCTCAAACAAATCATATGTATTTGTTTTCTTGTCAGCTGCTTATGTTTAACCCCAAAAGTTGGGATACTGGCAAGAACCTTGGTCTCAACAGTGATCCTGAGGTCAAAATCTCTCGAAAGTCGAACCCACCTAAGCATATTTATGAAAAATCCCTCTCTCTCTCATGTATTTTGATCATCAAATGTTGGGCTGGACTATGTGGTTTTCTGTTGAAATTACATTGGAACGAAAAAAACCCAATTGAGCTGTTCAATGGTTCTAATGTCCTTTTTCTTCAGATATGAGATATCTGCTTCTTCAAACTGTTACAAGAATGTTCCTAGAGTTATTGATGGGAATAAATTATTTCATGAAGAAACAATTTAGCTAACCATTTGTATTAGTTGTGCGTGCTAGTTGCTCGCTTATATCTGAAGATTTTTAAGCTGGATTTGTGATGACCTCGTTAAGCCATGTAGTTGTTTTAGGTTCATGTTCTTTATAGGTATTTTATAACCTCGAAACTCTTTCAAGAGACTACGCCTATGTCAACCTTAGCATCGCATGAGGTTTCTTGTATATAATAGGGGTTGTGGAGGATTACTTTGGTTGTGTGAAACTAAAGCTTATTCCCACCAAAATGCAGTATCTGCTTGAGAAAATCCTTTGTTGAACTGTGCTTCAGCTACCTGTTCTGTCTTCATGTTATTAAGTAACCACGTAATAACTTTATCATTTTTACATGGTTTTCAATTATGTAAAAACATAAACGTGTTTTCTAGTCACTTGTTTCTTTTGCCTGTTTTTGGGAGAAGCTTATTATTGTCGCCACTTGGTATAACTGATAGCCCCTTTAGTTACTGCTCTGTTTCGTTTTTTTGCACTAGCTTGAAGACTTTTCTGTAAATTCCTTGGTGAGGGTTCTTCTTTTGTTATATACTTCATTCTATAAATGCAACTGTTTCATATAAATAAATAGACAAAACAATAAATCACTTCTTGGGTCTTAGTAAGAAACTGAAAGTTATGGATATCGGCTCCTGGAATGGCTCGTAGGCCTCTGTTAAACCATATTTAATCAGGTGTAGTCTTTTCAAAATTATAATTCTGGATCCTTGATTCTTAACCTTTGTTTTTTAATAAAGGTAACTATGCTGCTGAATACCTTTTTAAAATAAAGATATTTTCCCGATTATATATGTTACTGTTGTTTATGTTTAAAGGAGAACAAAGAAGGTTTGCGAGTCTTGTTCTTATACTTTTCTCCTTTTAATGTTTTGGTCCTACATACCTTTATTTGTTTTAGTTTATTTGTTTTAGTTTTGTGCTTCCATAAATGTATCAATTTAGTTCTTAACATTAATCTAGTCAAATAATTACTAGAAGTGGAAATGGCATTATGTGGAATTTGACCTCAAAGAAGTACAGAAATAAAAGCTAGATACGAACTAGACCTGACGTGGACGATAGTGACAAGTTATTTCTAACAAACTAGGACACATGCAAGGATACATTTAGTAGAAATAGATATATTTTAAATGATTTAATATCTTATAAATGGAAGTTTAAAGCCACTAATGCATATGTATTTATACCCTTAGAAGACAAGAAACAAATTTGGTTTCACTCAAATCTTTTAATTATTATTATTTGATGAAAAGTAACTTTACAACAAAGCAAACTTGGTAAAAAGAAGCCGACCGATGCTCAGGCCTCTTCACAAAATCATGCTCTCCCCCTAAATATTCTTCTATTCCTCTCGAGCTGTATGTTCTACAAAGTAGCCAAACAAATTCCTTTCCAAGGAGTCTTGTCTCTATCTTGGGAAGGCTTATGAAACAGCACCTCGTCCAACATTCAACCACAAGGCTAAAAATTCTCTAGAAAACAATTTTGGACTAGCACAGTGAAACAACGTCTCCAGAACTATAGCCACCGAGGAAAGCACTCCAACAAAGTCATTGTGTTAAATCCTCCCCTTGCCAAGCAGAAAATTTTACCGTTCTAAAGATTTAAGGAGATTGGGGATGAATTTGACAAAACTGAAGGAACAATCAACTGAAAGAAAAAATCTGCAAGTAGACACACTTGAGGCCTCTTAGAATCCAAATACGAGAATCTCCAATTCTCGAACAAAGAGAGATGAATCCTACCCAGTTGAACGGTGCCCATATATATTCATAATGACCTTATGTCACAAGGACACAATCATATTTGAGAGGGGAATGCCATGGCCATTTTGTCAATAGAGCTGAATTCTTTTGCGCACCCTCCTCACTAATCTTCAAAACAATATCCCACCTAATTAATGAGCCCATTTTTTTTTTCATATAGATCTTTTTAAATTACCTATTTTATTTATGTATTGTTTTAAAATAGCAAACGATTTAACACTTTAGTTCTACTGTCTAACCATGGTTGACATATGTTCACAAGTTTCGAACACGTATATTATTCTAAATATATTTACAAGTTTGGCACGCTTCCAACAAGTATTTGATGCATTTTCAATATTGTTAAACACATGTGGATTGTGCTTGGCAAGCACCTAGTGCACGTCCAGCAAATGCTGGAATGTTAGATTGTCTAATATGTGCTGAACGCATACACGTTAACCAAATTAATGTGTCAATTCTTCATAGGCTGATGTACTAGCACCCCTGTATGCCATATGATTACATGTACATATGTATATAAAGCTGAAGTTGCACCATGATAGTTTCCACATGTTTTACATTAGTTTCTAGTTATAGTTTAATTAGATACTTAATGTTAGGAACTAGATTGATACATTTTCCAAATGAAATAAATAAAAGTATAGATACCAAAACACTAAAAGTAGTAAAGAGGCTACAACTATAACTAATCAACAAAAAATCAAGGCTGTCAAGTGAATCATGTTTAGCCTTGATTTGCTGAAAGGGCCTTTTACTGACCCCCATCTTTTCTTGGAAACTTCTCTTTTTAAATTTTTTTCCTTGTAATGCAAATATTCAATTATGTTGAGGTGAAATTCTGGGTTGTGAAAATTTGAACGTACTAAAGACAACCTTACTTTTTATTTTTGATTCCTCATATAGCCCCTGGGTCCTTATCTCTCAATGTTCCCAAGGTTTGAAACTGGGAAATGAGCATAACCTAGTTTCAAAATACCACCTGAGTGTACCAAATTACTAGTTTGAAAACTTTTGGGATATGTAATAATTAGCATCCTAAGCAAAGGACCCCATGCATACTTAATTGAACCCAATTGCCTTTATCCATATGACTACTCAGATGAATAGAATATCTCTTACCTCTGACCTTTGCGGTTGAGAGAGAAACTCGTCAGAGTCTCAGACCAATAAAAATTGAACTGTTGCGCCTAAATGGTTCTATGTGCATGTCACCAATATTGCATTTGAACGTTTGATATGAAAATATCATTAGTATTGGGAAATTTAACCAATCTTCTGGTGGAGATCATGAACATTTATTGTGGTAAATTTAATTTTGATTGAATATAAGTTTAGTATGTAAGAAAATAGTGATGAAAGAACTGATAAGTCAATACTTAGATTTGGGATTTAACATTGCTTATATTAAACTATTCGAGATGTAAATCAAGAAGTTATCCCTATCTCACACGTTATAGACACCTCAAGTTTTTAAAACATCGCAGATTGTATTAAAGCTATTATCTAATCTCTTACTGTAGTAATTATCTAGATCAAGCATTCTTGATGTTCCATCAGTGAAGTCCATCACTAACAAGGAATATCTTTTATCACTTAGGTATCCGCAGGTATCATGTTCACAAAGTGTGTTGCTTCTTGTTTAAAGTACTTAGAGGCTGTGCCTTGGACAGAGGAGGAAGAAGAGAAACTAAGGAATCTGTTTACAAAAGTCAGGTTTGATGATGCAACAAGTAGAGACGTCATGGCCAGACTACGCTTGCTCGACTCGGTAATTTCACAGCAAAGTATAGCCAGACAGCTTGTTTGGTCTATCTCCACTTGTACTAATTCCATTGCAAGGAATGAACTGAAGTCTTTAGTCAAGGGTCTTCTGTGCAAAAGCTCAGTCTATGAGAGAGATTATCAGGACCTCAGTATAGAGGACCTTTATGCAGTTTTCCATACTTGTCTAGCTTCATTAGTCAGCCTTTTGAAGGGATCCTCCGATGCTGTCTGCCCCGAAAGATGCGTAAAGAATGTAAATGAGAAACCATTAATCGAACAAATCGCAACGGAGGTGGATAACATCAACTGGCTGCTTGAAATTTTACTTGATTGGCAAATGGCTGAAGAATTTGTAACTATATGGGCAGATCAGAAAGAACTGATCAGGATGCACGAGAACGCTTCACCTATGGTTAGGTACGAGCTCAGTCGGGTTTCAGCTAACTTATTCATTGCAATGGGGACAAGAAAATTGAATTGTCGTTCAGAATCAAGGTCGGGACTACTACAGGCGTGGTTTGGTCCAATGCTACTAGACTTCGGTTGGCTACAGCGCTGCAAAAAAGGACTGGATATGAAAATGCTGGAGGAAGCCATGGGTCAGGCACTACTTACTCTGCCTATGAAGCAACAGCATTTGCTATTCATGGACTGGTGTAGGTTCTTCTCGAAGCGCGGTACCGAGTGTCCTAATCTTAGCAAGTCGTTCCAAATATGGTGGCGCCGTTCATTCCTTAGGGGATCCGAGACCTACTCCATTGAATCTAGGTAACTCTCCCTGCACCACTTGTTGAGTTGATAACACGAGTGAAGCAGTTGTGTGTACACTTGAAAGTTAACAATAGGAGGATTGTTGTAGCAGCTTTTAGAGCAACAGACAACTTTATAATTTATGAGAGATTGTATTGATTTCCCACTTGTATGTTACTCTGTGGAAATTATGTTCTGAAGAGAAGGGCTAATGATATTGTTAATGTAGATTTTCACAATATATGCTAAAGCAACCAGATTTCTTACTGTAATTGCACATAATAGAGTTGGACCTGTCACAGCTGAAAGAGAGAGGAACTCTTAATGGATCTGTTAGCAAGCTATTGGATTGAAACTAAGGATTTGTTTTCATGTGAAAGAGACATTTTGCTAAAAGAACAGATCAACCAAACAAGTTCTTATGATTGAAAGCTCCTCTTTAGAATTCTTTTATTACTCTCAAGAAACAATAAAAACTCCAAGCAACAAGTTTGAACTTTCTTCCTTGCAGTGAGGAACACTTCAAACAAAATGTCTTAAAAGATTCCTTCATTCTTTGTAAAGAAAGATTTTTATTAGAATTTGTAGAATATAACTCTCTCATATTCACTAAACAAACCTATGATTTAGAACGTTTCTAACTTTAGACCTATTTGGAATGATTTTTCAAGTACTTAAAAAAAAAATTTAAGTACTTAGAAAGCAGTTTCATTCTTGCATTTAGGTAAAATTTGTTAATAATATTCTCAAAACAATTACACTTTACAATTTATTAGAACTTTTCTTTTAAAAACTCGAACCCTCTAGAATATTATAGAATAAATATACTCCCGCATTAAAAATTGGATAAAGCAAAGCAATGCATTTCTACAACCACTTTAAAACGAAGTATTCCATTAAATATCTAGTATAAAGATGTCCAACCCCCTCCATTGGAATGACATCAACTTTAACTTTATGGATCACTTTCCATACCTTGACTTTTTATCTAGGTAGAAGATCTTTGGCAATAAATATTGCAAGATCATCACATAGATCTTGATTATTAAAACTTGAAAAAGGATATTCTTTGAGTTTGTAATTTATGTAATAGAGGTTGATTAATGTATGAAACCAAGACACCATGGATATAAAAGCAAGGTTTTGTTACCTTTTTAGAAGATTGGAAATCCTACCGACCATTTGTTTTTTTGATTTAATAATGATGGATGATAATACTAATAATAATGAAAAGTTTGAAAAGGAAATTTGGAGGTGGCGGCCGTTTGTTCACACCTTGTGGTCTCAATTTATCAATTTTTGGCCCACAACCTAATCCACCAAAAACCAAATTACTAAAACAAAACCCCCTTTTCTTTCTAATGCTTTTGGTGGGACCCACCGATCGAAGGGATGGGTAATTGCTAATTTAGCATAATGTTTGTAAAGTATTCGTGCTCGTTTGGATCACCAATATTAAATATGTGGAAGTTAAAAATGGTAGATTTAAACATTTTAGAGTTAAAAACTTAGATTTAAATGTCTAGAATAATAAATGTTCTAGTTTAGATTGCAGAATAATTAATATTTGGAAGTTAACCCGTTGTGCTTGTTTCATAGGTTTTGTTTGAATTATTAAATTTAATTAAAATATTTATATTAGATAATTAATTAATAAATAATAACTTAAAACAATTAAAATTAATTTACACACCAAACAGAAACTAATGAGTAATTTTCTCTCTCCTCTCTCTCTTTTTTATTTCTCAAGAAAACAAAAGTCCCTAGTCCCATCTCTATCATTGGATAATGATTACTTTGGTTTTAAAAAGTAAGCATTCATGAAACAAGCATGAGTTTTTTATATCATTGTAAAAACTCATCTCAAAACAAATAAGATCTTATAAAAATAGTTTCTAAAATAAAAATATAAAAAGAAATTAAAACACAAATATATCATCAATATTTTTAGAGGGAAGGAAGATATTAGATGTTTTATCTACTGAATTATGTTCAAATTGACACGCTAGTGATTAAATTTAATAGTTTAGTCTAGGTAGATACATGATTCACATGTTTTAGAAAATATCATATTTATAACTATTTTTCAAAAACATGTTATTTTTGTAATTATGTTTAGGTTAAAAAATGGTTTAGGCCCCTAAACTTTGATGAAAGTAACAATTTAATCCTTGAACTTTAGTTTGTAACGATTTATTTCTTGTACTTTTAATTTTGTAACAATTTAGTCCCTAAACTTTACTATCTAACAATTCAATCCTTAAATTTTAAATTTTGTAATGATTTAGTCCCTATGATAAAAAGTATTATTAAAATTTAATGAGACTTCTTGTACATGTAGATCAATAAATGGATTAAGATTAGGTACCAAATTGTTTATAAATGGTAAAGATTAAGTGTTACATAATAAAAATTGACACTTAATTTTGATGAGATTTTTTTACAGTAGAGACTAAATTATTACGATTTGAAAATGTACGAACTAGATTGTTACAAATTAAAATTCATGGACTAAATAGTTATTTTTCTGAAAAATTAGAAACTAAAAGTATTTTTGAACCCACGTTTATTTAGATGTGTATATATAAGCTTTTTAGAAAATTAAAATTTTCTAAAATAAAATTCACAGGTTGGATCATTTTCAATTTCAGGACCCAAACACATTCCTTCCTTTATTCTTCCATGGTAATGGGTCCCACATTCCTCCTTTTTGTGAGTTGTAGTTATAACTTAATAATATGTTCCATCTCATGCTTTGAGTTTTTAATCAATAAAATGATTATATAATAATATCCTACATTTTATTTTGGAAAAAAAAAATATGGTTGTATATTTATTGATGTGTTTGCATTATATATTTAAAATTAAAATATCGTCTATTAAAATTTAATTCTAGTTGTTAAATAGTAAAGTTTCTCTTCCTTATTTATATCTTAATATTTTAAAAGAACAATTATGTTATAAGTTTTTTAAGAGTTTGGTGATGAACATTTTATTTTTAGTTTTATATATTTTTTGTAAAAAAAGAAGGGGCTTATTTTCTCATCAATTCTTTATCATGTAATCTAATTTTTAGAAATATTTTTTATATTCTATCTAAATTATAAAAACAAAGAAGAAAATAGTTTTTAAGAAGCAGTTTTTTATTTTGCAATTTTTTTTTTCTAAAAGTCAAAATCGTTTTAAAAAAAAAAAAACACAAAAACTATTAGCACACGAGAATTGTTGTAAAAACATTTGAGTCTAATTTATTTTATTGTTGTTATTATTTTTTGCTCTAGCTCATATATTTTGACTATATGTCAAAATTAGACCATGTTTGTCAACTTTTTAACTAGAATTTCATAATCGTAATCTCGTACGATTCTATTTTCAACTATTTTCACTTGAAACTTCAAATCTCAAGGATAAGTTGACAATAAAATTCTTCTCAAATTTAATATTTTATTTTAAATTAAGGAATCAAATTATAATAATTGAAAAACAGAAAGACCAAAATAAAAATTAAGCAAAATTTAAAAGATTCTATAAATCAATAATTGGTCGAAAAGGCTGTTACAACAGATAAACAAAAAGATTAGAATTTGTTGGTACATTCTAATCGTGATGAGAGTCGTTATTAAATATAATAACCCATGATTTAGGTATGAGACATCACTTTTTTTTTTGGTATTAAAAAAAAAAAAACAATATTTAAAAAAAAAATTGAGAATCGTGTATCTGGGTGGTAAATTCTTCCAAAAAAATTTATTCGAAGAAGTTGTGTACTCATAAGAGAAAGAATATTCTAAAGTGTTCTTAAAAATTAGAGAAACAAAATATTGACCAATAAGAATAAGTTTAAAGGATCAAGATTCAAAATTAAATAGTATAAATATTATGTTATTGAATATTGTTTTATAAAACTGTTCTAAAAAACTATTCAACATAAAATACATTTAAACCATACTCAAATATTCCTAAAGTAAGCTAAATATTATATTTTTAATTATATTTTAGGGGCTTCAAAAGTTATGTACAAAAGATTCCTTTTAGATTTTCTCTTAGATTATGATTGAGAAATGAGTTAATTATCACAATTCACCTAGCAAAAGATTCCAAACACATGAGCAACACTTGCCATTATTCAAATAATAAGGTTCATACACATTCTAACATAAGTTATAGAACTCTAACCAAAATAATATTGATGGTACTCACAATCACAAACAAAACTATTCCTAATATATATTTGTATTCACTTTTTAATCAAAATAATATTTTAAAATCAAATTAAGTTTCCAAATTGTTAAAACAAAATATTATATCATAGAGCTCATTTGTCACATCTACAAGTAACTTGTCATATTGAATCTTTGTTATACATTCTATAACAATAGAGATATATTATAAGTTTTAATCAAAGCATAGAGATAATACTAAAAGTTTCGAAATGATGGATCAAATTGAAACCATATAAAAGTATAGAAGTTAAAATTATAATTTAACATTATATGCATGCATGTAACATGTATGTATGTATGTATGTTATGTCACTAATATTAATAGTGGCCCATCATTTAGTAGGTTTCTGTTTCAAGTCTCAACTCAACCCAAAGAAGACTTTCAAAGTTTTATTTATTTACTTTTGAAATAATATGAAATCTAGCATTAAAAGGGAGTAAATAAAAAATAGAGAAAAGAAATGCCACGTGGAAGACTAGGTCTTGGAATAGGGTCAGACCAAGTCCCCAATCAGGTCTCCTCTGCAATTCTGACTCATTCAAACGCGGCTGCTGCCACAACCCAACAAAATTTTTACCATTATATTAATTTCCACCACACTCTTTTCTTTTAAATATTTTTTTCCAAAAATAAAAAGTGGGGTGTCTACCAAATCAAATCAATCATATTTTAAACTTTTGAAAACTACTTTTGGGACTCATTACCGTATCATCTTTTTTCTTTTCTTTCTTTTTTTAATTCTTATTTTTTTTTTTTTTATAAACAAATTATGTTTGTTTACTTTTAGAAACAAACAACTTGCTTTGTTTTGAAGCATATTTTTAGTAACGTCTTTTGAAATTTAGTTAAATTTTGAAAATCATGTTATCTTTATTTTTTTAAAAAAAAAAGAGAAGAAGATGAAAGAAAATCATGCTATCTATTTTTAAAATTTAAAAAGAGGTATCTTATTTGTCGAACTATATTTCGACTGACAAAATTTAATTTAGGTTAATCTTATGAATTAAAAAGTAAAAAAAGGTTATGTGAAGAGAGAAATAGTGACAAATTATTTGTGTATTTACAAAATTAGCTCTATGCTGCAATATTATTATTTTTTAAATAATTTAGAGATGTTGATCCCATGGCTAAAACCGTGAATTTAGGTTGAATTTTAAAATATAATTTTCATTGAAAAGAAAATAAATAAGGTTAAATTACAAATTTAATCCTTAAAATTTTAAAATATTTATTTGGTTCATGAACTTTCAAAATTATAAATTTAGTCTCTAAACTTTCAAATTTTTTAAAATTTACAGATCTACTAGACACAAAATTGAAATTTTAGAGTTTTATTAGACATAAAATTCAAATTTATATCTAATAGATCAATTAATTTTTTAAAATTTCACATTTGTCAGAGATCTATTAAACAAAAAATTGAAAGTTTAAAGACTTATTAGACACAAAATTAAAAATTTCAAGATATACTAGACATTTTAAAAAGTTCAGAGATCAAATGGACACAAAATTCAAAATTTAGAGACTAAAACTTATGATTTGACCAACAAATAATTAGGCTAATTTGTTGCTTTAGAGGGCAACAAAGATGCTATTAGCTTTTTACATAATCATTTTCAAGATCAATCACGAATAACTAGGTAGATTGGATTTTTATTTGACCCAAACAATTTGATATAAGTTGCATAATCAAATTAAATCATTAAACTTTTTAAAAGAAAGTTGAATGATTTCACTTAATTTCTATGAGATAATGATGAAATTAACAAACTTGAAAATATTGGCATAATATTTTGCTAATCAATTTTTTTTAATTAGACAAAAAATTGGCATAATATTTTGCTTCAATTTTAAATTGAATTCCAACAAGGAGAAATTTAATCGCAGATTAACGCAGTTGATTATGGGAAATTTGTTTGTTTTTTTCTTTCTATCAGAAACTAGAAAGAAAGATAAAAGATAATTTGTTTCTGAAAGTGTCAACTTTTGTAGGTCAAGCCACAAATCAATCCTTTCAGCAGTCCCCTTGAATTGTTTTTTTTTTTTTTTTTTAAAATTGAGATACCAAAAATTATTAATTAATCAACCAATAAATAACACAGAATTTACATAACACTTAAAATCAAGTTAGAAAAAATGCTTGAAACTAAATTTTGCAGTTTCTGAAATGAAGTTAAAATTCTAAAAACAATTAAAAAAATGGATTAATAGATAAAGAAATTAAATCGTTAATAATAGAGCCATAATTGTTATCAAATCAATCTCGAATAATAGGTTAAAAAGTTGTGATTTTTGTTTAACAGGGGATTTTATTTTATTTTTGTGAGTCCCACCCTTATCAATATGATTCATTTTTTTTAATAGATTTAAAAAAAAAAAAAAAAAAAAAAACTGTAAAGGGGGAAAGGCAATTCTTTCTTTTATTACAAAATGTAAAGGGGGAAAGGCAATTCTTTCTTTTATTACTTTTTAGATAAAAGAGGAAAAGCAATTGGATTTATATGTAAAATATAATCTATCCTTATGATTTAGGAGATTTCAAAATGAATAATTCCGTTGACATTTAATTCGATTGCAGAATGTTTAGGTTTACTAGCCCATTTTGTCAACATGCTTTTAAAAAACTACAACTACTACTTTTTCATGTCAAAAAGTCAATTTTCATGAGGTCCTTTAAATTATTTTTTATTATTATTTTATTTTTATTTTTATAAGAGTGATTTTATTATTATTATTATTTTTTTAAAAAAAGATTAGATCTTAAGCTATCTAGCTCTTTTATTTATTAATTAAAACTTTGAAGCTAAATACTTGTTGGTTAAGGCATTCATATATACTTTATCATTTGAATAATTGTTATTGATTGTATAATTTGGTGTTTGATGTGTTTTCTTATAAACTAATGTAACGATTAAGCTTTCGACATTAATTTTGTTATTGATAGTATAATTTGGTGTTTGATGTGTTTTCTTATAAACTAAAAGATTATGGACTGTGAACAAGTGAGAATTCTCTTCGTGATTATTCTCTGGTCGTCATTGAATTTTCAATAATTCCGCTGCGCTACAAGAGGTTAGTATCTTGTTCTTGAAAATCCCAACAAATGTCATTAGAAAACACTTGTATATGCATATCATGGATCTTAATAAACGAAGTAAATAGATATTTTCTATAACAAAAAATCAAACATGGGCTTCATTAGTGAATCATACACTGTCATCTCATCCCCTCAGAAAATTTTCTTTTTTGGGGATGGATAAAGTATGGAGGTTCATGAGAATTGTAGGACATGGATGTAAAGTATGGTGTCAAATTTTGGTACATGCATGAGTTTTGGTGGTCCACCTTAACAATTATTAAGATGCTAAAAAAGATAGGTGGGGAGTGTTCATGAAAATGACCTTGGGCTACCTGTTCTTTACCTATAAATTTCATGTCACTTAATTTGGGTATTTTAGATGTCTATATATGTGTGTATAGGGTTTGTTTTTTGTATTATAATTATAAGTGGGAAAAAAATCTACTGGTTCTGATGATCGTAAAGTAATCAAGAGCAAAGAACATCAGTATGAAGCCAATTCAAGCAAAATGATAACAAGAGAGTGTCTTTAGAGTACTGACGACGTGTGCATACTTGAAATTTGGAAGAAATAATTTTTTAGGGTCAAGTAGATGATTAATCATGGTGGATGGTATCGAGGACGTGAGATGCCTAATATTCACTACTTGCTCTCAAGAATATATAATATGTACCAAGTATGGAGTGATCAACTTGGATAAATATATCAATTGTCTAACTAATATTAAGAGTATCAAATATAAGGTTAGGATATTAGTATAAATTTTGATTAGAGAAATCATAATAAGAATGTGTCCTTAGAGTGATGACATGTGCATATACTTGAGATTTGAAGGAAATAATGTATTCACAAGGTCAAGTAGATGGTTAATCATGATGAAAGGTGTTAAATATTTGCTACTTGCTCTCAAGAATATTGTAGCGTAAATGTGAAATGAGGATAATTGTATCCATTGTTTAACTAATATTAGAAGTGTGAATCATGATGACTGAATTATGACTAAGCTAGGCTAAGGACTTGGTGACATGTAGGTATGCCACTCAATTGAGGTGTCTTGTAACATGATCATATGGAAGCAAAGAAAAACCCTATTGGCTTAATATAATGTATGCCATGTCTATATAACCACATGATGAAACATAAAAATGGTATTACATAAGGTTAAATTACAAGTTTAGTTTATAAATCTTCAAACGGGTTGTATTTAATAGGGTTTTGAACTTTATAAAATGTCTAATATATCCTACAATTTCAAATTGATATCAATAGACCGACTGGATTTTAAACTTTCAATTTCATTGTATTAAACTTAAATAATAATGAACCAATCAAACATATAGCTCAAGTGAATTTTAGATGTTATACTTTTGAATTGTGAATTGCATACTTAAATTTTCACATTTCATTTGTAATTTAATATTAAAAAATTGAAAAATGAAATTAGCATCATCCTAAAATGAAATTAGAAAATTGCCTACACATATCAACCAATAATTACCTTAAATCTAATCAACATATAATATATATATAGCATCTAAATTCCAATTTTCTTTCAAATATGACATTATAATGATAAAACGAAGATTAAAAAATATACAACATAGAAATATTAATACCTTGATTAAAAACATAACTATAAGAACAACAAATAACCACAAAATCCCTAAAAAGATAACACCCAACAAACAAAGTGTACTAATATTTATTACATCCACAAGTATCAACCTTTAGATGGATGAAATTAAAATTTTAAAAAAGTAAATTATTAAAAAAAATGAATTTTCTCTCTAAAATGACAAGAAAAAAATTTCAATATTTATTTATTTATTTTTTATTTGTAAAAACCATATGAATTAGACATTTGATGATGGTTGGAAATGGAGAGGGATGGATTTGTTTGGGTATTGTTAAAATGAATCTGAGGAAAGGGATTCCAATTCTCATCTGAATATTTATTGACGTGGGTTTTCCGTACATTGACGACGTAATTTAGCCTTAGCGTCAATTTTTCGGTTCGCTCCCAATAAATTTTAAACAATTTTTTTTTCAAAAAAATAAATAAAAATAAAAGAAGATGAAAAAGACTTTGGGACGGAATCTCTTGTCCCAAGTCCAACGCATTCCCTCAAGTCAACCCTGTCAGGGTTTGTTCCATTCTCCCCGTTGGTTTCCTTTTTTTATTTTCATCTTTCTTCTTATTTTAAAGGCTAAGTTATTAAAAAAAAAAAAAACTAGTGAACTTTGTTTATTATTTTAAAAATATCTACATTCTTTTAAAAGTTGCAATATTACTTTTGAACTTTCATAAACGTTTGAAAACTACTATTGAAATAGAAATCTATTAGAATATTATAAGAAAAATTGACTTGACGATGACTTGAAACGACGTGACAGTGACTAGGATGCTTATCTTGATTAAGTCTGAAAAAACGACATCCAAATACATTGACTTTTTATTTAACATTCTAATGATTTTTCTACTTCAATGATAGTTTTGAAACATTTATGAAAAGTCAATGGTAATATTGCAACTTTTGAAAGAATATGGATACTTTTGAAACAATGGACAAAGTTCAAGGGTATATATATATATATAATTTAGCTTGTTTTAAATGACATTAAATTACAAGTTTAATTTTTTAATTTTCATAGTTACATTTTTTAGATCGATGAGTTTTAAAAGGTATCTATTATGTTCCTTAATTTTTAATATTGCATCCAATAGATATCTATTTTTTTTTAAAAAAAAAAGTAGTTTACTTTTCAAAAATTCAAAAATATTTTTTTTTAAAAAAAGTTTGAATGGATTAGGCAATTTTTACGATTTAAGAATTTATTAGACACAATATTAAAAGTTTAGAGATTTAGACACCACGTTATTGACCTATTGAATATTTTTAAAAGTTTAGACATAAGTTTCGAACAGAGCTTGTAATTTCACCTTAAAATATTAAAGACGAATTTTCTTTTTGTTGTACTTAAGTGAATGTCCAAATTTAATTTCAATAAATTGAAGTTTAACAGCGGCAATTTTTTTTTTGAAGTTTAATAGTTGTGGCATTCTTGATAGTTGGATGAGACTTTTTTTGTTTTTGTTAGATGTTAGTTGTCTTTTGGTTGTGTTGTATATTGTTTGGTATTTAAGTATTGAATTTATTTATTTATTTTTTTGCCTATTTGATTTTGTTGTTAGATTAAGGTATTTGAATTTGGGTAGGTTTTGTAACTTGATGTGGAAACTTTGTTGGTAAGTTTGTGTAAACTTTTTAGGTAGTTTATGACAATTTTTTAACTTAATTTTGAAGAGGTATTCATTTGGTAGGATTTGTTTTTGAGTTAATGACTTATTCTATATATAGAGTCAACATAAAATAATATCAAACCTAAACATGTTTTCATTGTTCCTCCAAAGAAAGGGTATAAGAAAAGACAATTATTTAAAAACTCTATTACTAAATTATATTGCAATATACAATAACAAATATTAATATGAGTGATAGATGAGATATACACGTACCATAATCTTATCTTAAATAAATTATAATTTGACAAGAAATTTAATATAAACTTGATGTTTACTCTTCAAAAATTCTGTTGATATGAAAATTAAAAATGTGTTAACTTCATAGCTTAATTGATGGTTAGAACATTATATGTTTTACACATATGCTACTAGATATTCAAATCTCCACCCCGTATGATTGAATTAAAAGAAATCTCTTTTAAATATGACAATAGTTACATTATTCACATGGTAGACATTTCACAGTATATTAATTTTTTAAAGGGCAAGTAAAAAATAGGAAAGAAATAATAAATAAATAGTTTTAAGTTAAATTACAAATTTGGTCCATATATCTTGGTCTTAGTTTCAATTTGGTCCATGTGATTTTAAAAGTTTCATTTTTAGTCTTCATAGTTTAAGTTTAGTTTCAATACTGTCCCCTATGATTCTAATAGTTAGCATAGTTCAGTAGTAATTGATATATATTATTTTCTTTGAGGTCAAAGGTTCAAATCTTCATACTCTACATTTTGTTGTACTAAAAAAATAGTTTTAATTCGGTTCCTATGATTTAGTTAGCCTCACAAACCACCGTCTCTTTCACCCATACTAAACTCCCATACAAGTAGCTAACATATTCTTACCAATTCGAGCATAGCTCGGTGGGTTTAACTAAATCACGAACACTAAATAAAAATTTCAAAATAATGGAAGTCCGAACTAAAATTAAGTTAGAGTTCAAGACTCAATTAAAACTTTTAAAACTATAAAGACGAAATCCATAATTTAACCAACCAAGATCACCAAATTTATAATTTAACCAAAGTTTACCTTGGTAATTAGCATAACATGGCTTTTCTTTGTCAAAACGTACAATAAAAGTTAGTTTGCTTTCGAAGTGAAAGTTTCATAAAAGAGTAGGAAAAAAAAAAGAAAAAAATGGAAAAAATTGTTGGTGCGTGTTTTCGTCTGCGTGTGAAAGAAAGAGAAAAACAAGGAGCAAAAAAGGAGAAAGAAACAAGAAGAAGCTTCTCACTCGGTGCCAACAGCCAACTGGGTACACCGAAATCCATTCTAAAAAAACACCGTTTTTCACAGATCGCCAAAAAGAAATAAACTTTCTCACACGCTCTGCCTCTCTCCTTCTTTCTCTCTCTAAAAAGCTTCTCTATTCCATTTCCCATGAAGTTGCCACGTCATTTCCCCCACTTTATCCAACCACCGCCTGCCGTCCCCCCTCTCCATTTCACTCCAATCCCCTCTTTCTTCCCTTCTATCTTTCATAGCTCTTTCTCTCTTTTTCTCTCAGTTTCAATTCCCTCAGCTTCCTTCTTCCATTTTTCTTCCTCTCTTTGTACATGTCATTCACTCCTTTCCTCTCTTTGAGTTTCCTCGAAACCCCCTTCGACTCGATTCGATTCCATTCCATTCCATTCACACCCCCTTCTGTTCCAATTCCTCTCTTCTTAGTTTCTCCTCTCTGATTCCTTCTGGGGTTTGCTGATTTCTCTTCCTTCTACCATGCCTGCTTGGTGGGTAAGAAAATTCAGTAAAAACAAGGAGCATCACAATCACTCCACTACTTTTCTCAACTTCTCCAAGTCTTCTTCCCCCAAAAGTGAGGCTAAGAAGGGGGGTGATAAGCCCAGGAGCTTCGATGAGGTCTCTGCTGTGATTTCCTCTCGTAATTCTCGTAGGTGTAGCAGGGATCTGGGCTCTTCTGGGGGTGCTGATGGTGGCGGCTCTTCTGGGTTTTCTGGTTTTGAATCCGATAGTGGGGATAAGAGTCATCCTCTTCCTCGACCTGCTACTGCTACTTCCGGCCTTGGGATTGATCATGGAGTCGGGATTGGATCTGGGTCGGTTTCGGTTTCCAGTGTTAGCTCTTCTGGATCTTCGGACGAACATCCATCTGCTCAAGAACAGCTTCAATTTGGAGGTTACAGGTGGGTTTCTAATTTGGAAGGTTTCTGACACCGATCGGTGCTTGTTTGTGTAGTGATTTCGTGCTCTGATATTGGGGTTTTGGGAATTTGGAGTTTGTAGGATGATTTTAGGTTTTTGGCTGGAGATGACTTATTGTCTAGTGGTTCATGATTATTTGATTTGAGATCCTATCGTGAACCTGAAGGACTTAATTCCTCTGTTTCTGTAATCTTCTGCTGAAGAAGATGGGATATTATCCTGAAAATTTTAAATAAATTACAACCAGTTTTGCAACCTATTTGGCCCTGTTGGGATCTTAATATCTCTTGACTTGCTTCCCGTTTTGATTTCTGAAACTGAGACGTGTGGTTATACCTGTGTTTTGATATCTTTGTACTGCTAAGCTGACCTAGTTCTGTGTCTTGTTTAGTTCCGTGTGCTTAGCAGTCTATCTCACTGTTAAGTTCTTGGTGAAATGGAGGATTTTAGTGGCTGATCTTATCAAGTAGTTTTTGTTTTAAACTTGTTACCAAAAGCTGGGCTTCAGCTTGACGTTGTTTCTAAATTGTAGCTAATACTGTTTCATGCTCTTCCATTTTAACTCGTGACTGCTTCATAAGGTTTCTCTCAACTGGAACGAAAAGAATTTACAGTTTGTTTTTTAGAGGACGCTCATAGTCCTATAGGTGAGAGATTAGAAGTAATGGCTACTCAAAGAATAATTCTCAGCTTTGCCTCTGAAATGCTTTTGGTAATGTCCATATGTTTCAAACTTTATTCAGAGGATTTGCTGATACCAGAATAGAGACGAGGCAAAGTCCAGGTCCAGGATCAAGAGGACCCACCAGTCCTACATCGCCTCTCAACCCACGGTTCTGTGGCATGAGTCTGGAGTCTACTACAGGCAAGCTAGATGATGGGAAGAATCGATGTCATAAGCTGCCGCTGCCTCCAAGCTCTCCCACCAGTCCTTCTTCCCTGACCAGCACGAAAGCTATCAATATCGGTGATAACAACTCGGCTACACAATCAAAGTGGAAGAAAGGAAGGCTTCTAGGAAGGGGAACATTTGGGCATGTTTACCTTGGATTTAACAGGTAATGGTGATTTTGATTAAGATATTTTCATGTTCTCATAGTAATAGATGGATTGAAACTATATCTTCTATTTCGGCACACAATTTAAGTCTTTCCCAGAGTAACTTTTAGTGTGGTGTTTACCTTGGATTTAACAGGTAATGGTGATTTTGATTAAGATATTTTCATGTTCTCATAGTAATAGATGGATTGACACTATATCTTCTATTTCGGGACACAATTTAAGTCCTTCCCAGAGTAACTTTTAGTGTGGTATAATAATTGACCAAGATACTCGGTGTCAAAAATGATGTTGTACACTCTTGGTTCCTGTCTTCCTTAGTAGATAAATGAATTACATAGGAGTTGACCTTCCTGTTAGCATCTAAAAGGAGCACTTGCCGAAATATGAAGTTAATAAGAAGGCACCACATTTCTTTTTGTTATTACTTCTCTAATCCATTTTCTTGGATTCATTGCAGTGTAAATGGCCAAATGTGTGCAATTAAGGAGGTCAAGGTTATAAGTGATGACTCGACATCAAAGGAATGTCTCAAGCAATTGAATCAGGTAATTTTTATTCTCCACTTTGAGTTCATTAGTGTATGTTTGTTTTCTATATCTGCTTCTTGCTATCTGTTGTCTTTTGAAAGTTGTTATGGGTTTCAAGCTGTACATTTTACTATCTTGATACTTGGTTTGTAATTCTAACCAACTACTCTGTCTAACAGGAGATAACTGTGCTCAGTCAGCTGTCGCATCCGAACATCGTCCGGTACTATGGTAGTGAAATGGTAAGTACTATTATACTCTGTTGAAGGCTACTATCTAATAATAGTGGACACAAGTTTGTATGTGAATAAAACTTCTGAATCAGATTGTAATACTAATTTTTTTGATAAATTTGCTCTATCAGGGTGATGAATCGCTCTCAGTCTATTTAGAATACGTCTCCGGTGGTTCAATTCACAAATTACTTCAGGAATATGGCGCCTTCAAAGAACCTGTTATAAGAAATTATACCCGAAAGATTCTTTCTGGGCTTGCTTATCTGCATGGGAGAAATACAGTGCATAGGTATTTTGACTGTAAATACTGCTCAGGAATCTTATTTTCATACTTGTGGGTCCTTGTGTAAAATAAAGGGTGCTTTCTCTTTTACCTTTGGACATTAAAGGAATATAACTCTCATGGCAGGGACATAAAAGGAGCAAATATCTTAGTGGATCCAAATGGCGAGGTCAAGTTGGTCGACTTCGGCATGGCGAAACATGTATATAAATTAACTCTTCTCCTCAAATGTTGCTATTTTTTTTTTCTTGTCTTTAACTGATCCACATTCTCAAAATAAGTAAATTTAGATGCTTTGGCAAGTGGAAATAAATACTAAATTAATTTTTTTGGATATGAATTTCTTATGTCAAAATATTTTGACAGTTTGATTGACTTAAAATTTCTATTTTCTTTTTTGTTGGAATCAGATAACGAATTGTACTTCGATGCTTTCTTTCAAAGGCAGTCCTTATTGGATGGCCCCTGAGGTACTTTCTATCACTTTCTTCCACTCCCCCCTGCTTTAAATAACAGACAAAAAAGCTGAGTGCTAAAAGAAGAATAAATGAAAAGGAAGAAAGAAACGTGAAAATTCACACAATTTTGTCTTCTACTTTATGAAAACAAATGTCCCTCCACATTCTTCAATTTGGTATTGAACTTTTTCTTTTCCTTGTACACCGACACTGTATCCGTCCTAATAGTTGTTTCTCGTTTCTCCTTGTGGAATCTCAGGTTGTGATGAATACGAATGGCTACAGTCTTGCTGTAGATATTTGGAGTTTAGGGTGTACGGTTCTAGAAATGGCAACATCGAAACCCCCATGGAGCAAATACGAAGGGGTGCGACATCTTCCTTGAATATTGTTCTCAGATTTTTCATTAACTCCTATTGTTAAATTCTCTGGGGCCATATTTATCTTATATATTGGAATTAACAGGTGGCTGCCATATTCAAAATTGGAAATAGCAAAGACATTCCTGAAATTCCAGACCATCTCTCCTATGATGCTAAAAATTTTGTGCAATTATGCTTACAACGGGATCCATCTGCACGTCCTTCTGCTGCAGAACTACTGGATCACCCTTTTGTTCAAGATGCAGTAACACCAAGAGCATCTGATTTCAACTTTTCCATGGATGCATTTCCCTTTAGCTTCGATGGAAGCCAGACTCCGGTAAGCCTCTCGACATTTCTTAGGTTACTTAGAATCACAAAGCCAAGATGTAACTGTTTCTTTCTAAAGGAAAATTAGAATCATTTGGATTTGGAGGACCTCTTGGATTGTAATTTGGCTGCTCAATCTGTTTAAAGTTGACCATGGAGTTGAAATCTTTGCAACTTTATATGCAGCCATTGTTAGATCGGCATCCAAACAGAAAGAGTATAAGCATATGTGATGGAGATTACGTGACAAACCCGACAATCTCTTCCAGAGCTCCGAGGAGTCCTAGGTACCAAACATCCTTTCCTTTAGAATCTCTGTATGGCCTGAGACTGTTCTCAGAGGTTGATGCATATGCTTTATGTGCAGGGGAAATGTAAGATTGATCACATCCTTGCCCGTCTCTCCATGTTCGAGTCCATTACGGTCGTATGGCCCGGCACACCAGAGCTGTTATCTTTCACCACCCCACAAGTACATGGGATTGGGTCAAAGTGGTTACAATTTGAATGAATATGCATATAACACAAGACCAAACACATTGTTCACCCTCGACCCTTCACGAGATTCATCGATATTGAAAGTGCAGACTCATGGTGGATCACCAAGAAGACCTCTTTGACTAAACGTTTCATGAAAAAAGAAAAAAGAAAAAGATATCTTCCTCACATCCCCAGGTGTAATTTTATCCATTGTGTATCAAAAATATGTAAGCATTGAGGCTTTTCTAATGGAAATTCTGGAAGTTTGTTGTTAAGAGAGATTGAGTTATTCATGTATCAGCATTTGAAAGAAGGGTACCTGATGGACGTTGGTGGGATACAACTTGCTAAAAAACTGGGGATATGATGTATTTGCTTAGAGAAATCTTGTAAGTTATAACAATATTTTTTGGTCCTTGTAAAGGGAAGGTTGTCTGTACATGTAATAATCAGTTTTAGTTTATTACCTGCCATCATTAACTTAGATCAGGCATTCAAACTAAGATGTTCTGTAAGTTTCTTCCAACCCTTCTTCTTACTTACATTATTATTCTTCAACAAAACACTTTTTTACCCTTTGTTCTAATACACAATTTGATGTTGAATATCAACAGAAGCACCATCAAGGTTGCAAAAGGTTTGTGGTGAATTATTAATGGAGTATTGAAAAAAACTACACATGGAAAGGTGTAGACTATAAACCATCAAGTGAGCATCGTTGATTCAAAGCTGTGATTAGAGTCTTTCGTAGTTGAGTTTCTCCGACTGCCAGAAAGAGCAAAGTTATCATAACTTAATGCAAGAAATGGTTAACAGTGGAAGTAATTCTATATAGAAAGACCTGACCATTTCTCTGGGTTTCAATCTTCAACCTTCAGAATCTTAAAAAGAAAAAGAAAAAAGAAAGAAAGGGAACCGCAATAGGTGACCCAGTGGTGGCAAGGGTGGGGATGTTTTAGATACCTACCAAATCCTGGGTCCAAAATCCTATAGGAATATTTTAATAATTTGAAATCTTTGGTCTCGAGCTCGAAAAAGTAGGAGAAAAGGAAGAAAAATCTTTTTGTCACATGGAATTGAGATAGGTGAAATCTCCCTAATTTAAAATCAGGGTCGTCTCATTGAATTGACTTTTGGATAGGCAAAATCTCCTCAAGAATAACGTAAAGAGTGGTCTTGGGGTGAGCAAAGCCTCCCTAAGAATAACTAGGAGTGAGTCATGAGTATAATGTAAGGAATGGGATACCCAATGCAGGAGAGAGATCAGAGTTTCAATTAACAATGAGTATGTCTTCTAAAATACCCACCAGTTTTCTCATTCTCATATCCCATCGAATCTTTGAAGGAAGAAGAAAACTGACTTAAGGGGTGAATGATAACAATTCCAATATCTACTTTCTATGAACCCATCTTTCTCTACCTTCCTTGACAGCCTCCTTTGAGAAGAAAGTCAATGCTATTCTGCATCCTTAATGCTACGCTAGGAAATTCATTTAATGATTACTAGTTTTCTTAGTTGAGATGAACTGATGAAGGGTAACTTTTATGTAACTATATTGCTACGTTTTCTCCAACTATCCATGACTCTAATGTTTAAATATATGGTCTTGCTTATTGGCAACTCGCTCAATGATGAGTCGACGACAACAGGATACACAAGATATCGAGAAAAGCTTTAAATACCTTTATAAGCATGTCTGTAGGCAGCCAAGCTGGTGCAGTTGGAATACCAACCCATGCAATCTGCCCAAGAATTTTGAGTAAAAATGTAACGCAACAATGCATTTGCAACCAAGGGAAACATTCATTTTACATGAGCCAATTTTCCTTTTTCTCTCTCACTATTATGGTAAATTAGTAGCAAAGGAAGACTTGACATTGACCCCATTAAATATATAGTAGAAATGAAAGAACTTGTGACACAATGGATGTCCAACAGATCTTATAGCAAATAGAAAGCAAAGCCAAAGCATCATAGATACATGGAATCCAAACGAAAGTACTCACAAGTGCATATTCTCCTGTCTCAAAAATGCGAATATCCAATACCTGAAGAAAGAGGATTGACACCAAAAGATTACTCATCAGAAGTCTCTCATATATTTTAACAGGTTCGTAATCAGTGTAAACTGACCTCACCACGGTCTTCATAAATGTAATCCAAGCCCTTGTAATAAGGTGGATGTCCAACAGATAGATACTAATGGTAAAGAACAACAACAAAAAAAACTGTTTGTCATCAGTCCAATAACAATAAGAAAAATGTATGTCCATTCAATTGGAGAAATGAAAAGTACAGTTTAGATTTCGTTCCTTCAAACTAGCATTATGTTTGTGTTTTAAAATTTGATGGTGATGAAGAGTTTTTTTTTAATAAAGTTCGTTAGCAAAGACGTGGTTGTTATACAGGAAGAGAACAACTTCTGCAAAAACTCTTTGACTAGATAGATGCCTTACACTGGACAGGCCAGTGAGGGAAGCACTTACAGACCAAACCTTTTCTAAGACTATTGTTCTCTTGTTTTATTTCCGACTAGCCATGGAGTTGACTTTGATTTCTCAATAAGATCACTTTTTATATTACACGATGTGAATTCAAATCAAGCCTTGGGACACTAATCTCAGGTTCATTATTGCATTCCCTACATAGAGTTCTCTTGATTGACTTAACTCTAACTCTAGTAATCTTTCTTCCTCTCATTTTGGGCTTCCAATCTCTTTCTTTATACCTTTAATGGTCTACTAAGATAGAGAAAGATGAAACAAGACATTAGGTTTCATCTTCTTACATATCCTTCCATAGAAAACGAAGTCATGATCCAAGTCTACCTCAACCTATTGAGGGACATGATGACTTGACACAATCTCACCTTCTTTCAATTTATCAGAGTTTCCCTTGGTCCCAATCTCGACAATAATAACTGAACACGAAGGTTCAGTCATCACAGGAATAATGCAACACCTTGGAACACATGCTGATGACAGTAACGCCACCTGTGTCAATGGTCTTGAAGACACCCCTCTTTCAAGACGATTTAGTAGGAGGGAGGGTATTGGAAGACCAACTAACTCATTTTGTACAAAAAACTAGCTATTGACTTGATCAAATGCTATAGATAGACCATCTTTACCTACCATAATTGGAGTGACCCATGACATTTTATTGTCCTTAAGTGGGGATTCTTGAGGATTTGAACCCCAATCAGGGTTATTTACGTACCTTGTCATTACTCATTAGAAAGGGAAGCACTCAAGTGGGGCTCATATAACGCTCGCTCAAAAGAAAAAAGGGTCAAGGATTCCAAGTTATATGATTCATTCCTTTAAAAACTAAATTTAATGATTGAGGTCTTCTTCAAGGTCAATTAAAGAGATTGAAACAAAGTCATCAATTAAACTATTATCAGTCTCCCAATACCACATTCATCAAAGAAATATAGCCCTTGGCCTTTAGAAATTAGATCATGTCTCCGGTTACCTTTTCCATCAATTCAATCCGATCCTCCAACTTCTCCAACTTTCTTTGTGTCATGCTCCCTGATTCCTACATGCTCTTAATTGATACTTAATAGGTATCTTTTTGTATTAACAGAAGAAATATTTAAAGTAGCCAGCAGTACAATACAACCATTAACTCGAGAAAAGCCATTTCCGTCACTACGATACTCATAGCAAGTGCATGAATGATAAAACTAACTTCCACAGCCTAGCAAACTAACTCTTAGGGTTGGCATTCTCCTTTTTACCTATTCTCTCAAATACTTCTACAATTGGAGGCCCAACTAAATCCTACAGAGATAAACTGAATCCGTACGGGCCGATGATTGTTATGAAATTGCCTTGGACAGAGTGGAACTACTCTTTATTCTTCATACTCGAGTAGCCAGCTTGAACATAACTCAGTTGGTTAAGATATTATATCCTCGAGCAAAAAGTTAGAGCTGAATCCACATCCTCACATGTTATTGTTCATACTCGAGTACTATCTAGACCGTTGCCTATCATTCTATATTAACCTGTTGTAGCAACGCCAACATTGTTCCAATCGAGCTTCGAAGAGGAAAAGTATAACGGTTCAGGTTTCTATGTGTCAATAAGAGAAGCATCACTCAAAGGCAGCTCACTGAGCCAGTTAGGAAGAGGTTTTCTCATAGTTCTCACCCTACTTACTTCATCTGGATGAATAGGATCCCAAACTAGAAGCATCTTCATATTTTCTTGTATTATTGTTCATTAATGGTTAAACTTCATCACTTGGGGTTGTTCCTCTGTTTCCTTCTTTTCTTTCTCCCTTCCCTCCTGCCACGAAACCATTGAAAAATATCTCTTCAACTTCTTTTCTTGGATTTGGCTATGCCATAGACAGACACAGGGCGTATAGAGCTGAATTGGAGATATATGGATTACAAAAACACAAATAACAAGCAATGAAGCAAATTATGAAGAAGCTTTCTCCTTGCTTGAGTAACATTGCACTGAATTCATAAATTTTGGGTTAATTAATAAACTTGCAAAAAGGCAATTCATAACCCCAAAAAGAATCCAGAAAACTACTTACATTAACGCTATTAAGATACTTCTCTTTATCAACTCTCACAATCTGACCCTTCTTCACTATAGAAAGCATTTAAAAACGAAATCAACAAATCTAAATTGAATCATCAAATTCACGAAAGATGAAAGCAGAATAGCAAAAGAAACTCACTCGAATAGACAGGCTTCTTGGGAACCTTGGGAGCGGCGGCAGTGGAGCTTGAAGTTGAAGGTTCAGCATTGCGAGGCTCCTGGGTTTTGGTCTCCGATACCTTTTTCTCTGGTTCAGTGGATTTTACAGCTCGAATGGATTGAAAACGAAGTGGGTTTCTTCTAAAATTTTGAGGAAACTGATTGAGGCATGAGACAGAGTTGTTAAAAAGAGTTGCAGAGAAAGCCATGGCGGAAAAAAAGGCAGAGAGAGAGGGAGAGAGATCAGTCTGTGAGCTATAGAAATAGCCCTCACTCAATTGAGGAGTTGAACAGAGATAACGCTAAAATGATAATACACATATCGACAATACAAAAAAGCCACTGTCGCTGCATAAATTTTTGAGAGGGATTGTTGTGTGAAAATGTATGCAAAGAAAAATCCACGCTTTGAAATTAAAAAAAAAAAAAAAAAGTAGAATTCGTTTGACCATGAAGTTAATGAGAGGACAACAAAAATTTATAAACGTTATTAAAAAGTAATCTTTTTCATTGGTTGCGCGCCATCAAATAACGAATTATTATTTTTAATGGCAACAAAAGTCTGCCTAAGATAGGGTTTTTTTTTTTTTTTGTTCAATATGCGTTGTATAATTATGAATTGGTTTTTTAAATATGATTTGATTTAAATGAATGCAGAAATAAAAGATATTTTCCAAATAATTTTTAAATCAAATACAATAAAAATAGTTTTACAAATTAGGGTGTAAAACATCTTTTAGAAAATATAGTTAAACAATTTTTAAAAGATATATTCACTATTCTTTGCTCAACTTCATGTTAGGTTCATTTGAGTTGGCATTCAATTTGGAGTAAACGTTTATATTTGCTTTCTTGAATAAAATTTTAAGGGATGTCGATTGCTTGATGTTCACACGTGATTTCAACGAAGAAAGAGAAATGAGACACGTGTAAATGAATTTAATTTATATTAATTTGAATGTAGTGGAGTACAATCTCTAATGTTTATGTTCTTATTCTTTCTCTGGACTCTAGGGAGCATTCAGCACTTAAGGACTATGACATTATTTGCTCTCAATTCTCTTTGAGTTTTCTAGAGAATAATATTTCTGAACTCTTCGAATGAAGAAGGGTTCCTCTATTTATAGAGTTTTCTATGGGCAGGTGGGCTTAGACTTTAATGACCTTTGGGCCTAACCTTTGGACTTGGGCTTGTTGGCTTTGAGCTTAATCACTTGGATTTGAGTTTTGCTTCCTTTGACCCAAGTTTCATATGACCCAATTTGACCAAACTTTAATTATTTGGTCAAGTGAAGACATGTGACATTTTAATATAGGATTTGCCAATTTTTATCTTCAAATTAAATTTGGGACACATATCAATTTATAATTGGTCCCAAATTTAATTATTTGTAGCTTCGTCATTAATTTAGAATAATGACGTGGCAATTGAGAATTGACCAAAATTTCTTAGTCAACACTTGATTTCTAGGATTCTTAGTATTATTATCTCTCATGGTTGGTTTTTTTTTTTTTTCTCTTTAGTAAAACAAATATGGGATATGGGGATTTGAACCTCCAATCTCAAATAAAAGGGAAGGAGTAGATGTCAATTATTGTTAAGTTATGCTCATGTTGGCCTCATAGTAAGTGGTTTGCTCCAACCTTTTGTAATTCCATTTTTAGATATTATTTATAGCAACATTTCTTTTAGGTATTATATTAGAACTCATTTTTAAGTACAACATTGAAATGGTTAAATGATAAATGTGCATGTTAATATTATGTTGTTTTGTTCTAGAGTGTTATGATCTCCTAGTCAATGACACATACCAATTACCGTTGAGCTAAGTTCACTTTGACTATTTACTTGATCTCTTAATTATATTGTTAAATTTCTAACCAACTTCTTAAGGAGTAAGGATCTATTTTAGATTGTTAAGCAAAATAATTCTCTATCTTTTAGACCAAATATTAAATGAAAAATACATATGGATAGCTATTTTGTAATTTACTTCTTGTTTCCTTATAGTTTATTTTTACAAGTAACAAATTCTTTAGAGTAGTTGGAGTTGTTTTTATCTCCCAAATCTTGAAATTATAAAGAATGATTTAATGAGAAATAATATTTATCGAATGAACATAAATGTCTCTTGAACAACCAAATTGATGATTGACTTTAGATATAGCTCACTAAATACATCTTTTTTTTTAGTTCAACAATTATGCGAGTGATGGATCGAACCATCGATCTTTGAGATGATAATTGACATCTAGAGTTTCTAACTTCTCATTTGGCTTCTTTTAGTCTCAAAGAGCAGAAAGAAAGCAATGGAATTGGAACACGTCCCCAAAAAGACATAATAGAATTTCACACTTTTTAAAAGTTGAAATTAGATACAAGGGAAGAGTGACTAATGGTGGTGAGGGATACAAAGACTTTAAATTGTTCTCTTCTTCTTCACCATTTCCAGAATACATTGGAACCACACTTGTACTTGTCCTTCCCCTCACACTCCAATTCCAAATCATCAGAGATAAATGGAACTTTCTGCATTCACCAAAAACAGAACAGGGAACTAACTCAGTACTCAACCAAACACATTTACTTGATGTCAACATTTCAAAGCCAGTAGTGATTACAACTAAACATTGTTCAAACCTTTTGTTTTGCAAGATCTTGGCACCCTGTGAAGTTCTCTGGGAACTTGCATGTTCCAAATTCAACAGTGTATGCCCTTGCAAAGTTTGCTCCACTTGTTGCCAATCTTTTCTTGTCATTCAATTCCTGTTGCAATAACAGAGTTAAAAACATGATAGATTTATCATCCAATTGACTAAATCCTATTTTGGTCCCTTTTGAAACATTCTCATTATTCCCTAAACTTCTGAGAAGCACAGACACTTTAGTTTCGCTAGAATGTCTGTGTCCAACACTTATTGGACATGCATCAGACACTTGTAAGCACAATAGACATGTGTTAGACACTAATTATACAAAGTGAATATGGGTCCAACATTTGTTAAACAATATGAAAAACTTGTTAAACATACTAAATAGACACAAATAGTAGGATAAGAATAATAAATTTTGAGAGTGAAATACATCAAACTCGTTTTTTAAGCATATAAATACATAAATTTATTGACTTTGAATTTTCTTATGGTATAAAATCAATATGCATTTTTACAAAAATGTGTATTTTAATAAACATATACTTGTCATGTCCATGTCTGTGTCCTCTATTTTTAAGAAATGACGTGTCACCGTATCCGTGTTGTATGAGCATCTCATATATTTGTGCTTCTTAGCTGAACTTCATTAAAGATCCATTTTAGCTTTAAACTTCAGCATAACATTTTAGACAAATCTTAGACTCCCTGTTTTGATCTTCGGCATACCTGATAGATACTTCCAGCTTAAGATACAATACAAGTGCCACAAAAGTTTTTTGTTTCACGTACCATGGAAATTTAGCAACAACAAGAACCAAACGCATTATTGTGCCAAATCAAAGAATCCAAACAGAGATTCGAAACTAGATTAACAAAATCAGAGTTCAGAGACCAAAATAGGAGCTGAAACTAGATGATAAAAGCAATTTGAAATTTCATGAATATTCTGGGTAGCAGAGAGTAGCTACCTTGTTAGCTTTACTCTTCTCAAGGTACTCTTCAATGACTCCAGCATTAGCAGAAGAGTTGGAGGAAGCCGCAGCCGCAGCAAAAAGGGAAGCTCCAAGGAAAAGAAGCGCAGTTCTCCTTCCTTCATTCTTAGCTTCAGGAACCCTAGCCTGTTGAGCCCTAATCGCAGGCAACTTGTAACCAGAAACCCCAGGCGATGCCACGGAAGGCACGACGCTGAGTTTCGAGTTAAGTTCGGCCGATCCAGCGCATGAAATGGCGTAGTTGCAGGCCAGAACACTGGAATTCATGGTCGCCATTGCTTGCTGAGTAGATCTCTGCAACTTTTGGACAAAACCCGAGTTGGAAGGCTCGAAGGAGAATTAATGGCGGAGAGTTGTTAATGGGGAAATGGGATTATGAGGGAATCTGATAAAAGAGCGATGTGTGAGATGGAATTGGATAAGGGATTGTGGTGGGAGTGTGGATAAGGTGAGATTTCCTCACTCCCAATTGGCAAAGGCAAACCATGGCTGTGATTAGGGTTTTTGGACATGGAAATGTGTGTGGCGAGCTTGAATTTAGGACCCACTTTGAAAATCTAAACGAGTGCTTCAAATTTCTGTTCATCTTGTGCATGATGGGGAAGGGGAACGTTGAAGCAAATTGAATTTTAGTTAATATCGGTTGAAATAAAATGGGACTAAATTACTAATTTAGTGGGACTTAAACTTCACTAATTGTTCTTAAATCATACCCAAAAACTATTCATTTTCTTTAATTCGGTTAATTAATATGGTTAGTCAAATAAAAAACAACCACCACATAAATAGAGAATATGTCACTATTTAATATATAGTAATGACTTATAAGTCAAACTCAACCATAACTTATTGGATAAAATATCAATTACTATTTCAAAAGTTAATCATTTAATCCCAACGTGCAATTGTTAAACTCAAAAAAAAAAAAAATGTAATCATAAAGACGATTTGTGGGTTTGATTATTTTATAGGGATCAAATTGAAACTTCATAATGACTAAATTAATAAATTAACCATTAAAATTTAAATTTGTTTGAACTCGATTTCATATTAACCTTTATAATTTTATAAGTTCCATTATAGCCCTTATAATTTAATTAAATCTCTCCAAACAAATGATAAGTTGAGAAGATTAGAATTTAGAAGAATATTAATAAAATCTTACTGTTATTGGTAAATTGGAAAATATTTATTTCCTATATAATGATTATTAGAATTATATATCCCTTTCATAACCATTTTATTTTATGTTTTTCGCTTTTAAAAAATTTAAGCCTATAAATACTCACTACTTTTACCTATAGTTTTTTTGTCATATTACCTACTTTCAAAAACCAAGTCAAAATTTGAAAACTAAAAAGAGTAATTTTTAAAAACTTGATTTTGTTCTTAAAATTCAACTTAGAATTCAAATGTGTTTTTAAGGAACGTAAAAAGCTTACCAAAAAAAAAAAAGAGGAAACAAACATAATTTTCAAAAATAGAAAACCGAAAACAAAATGGTTTTCAAATGAGGCCTTAACAATCTCTTTTCAATATTGATTGGTAATATTATAATGCATCATGTTTTTTTAGTTCAACATGGAGGAGTGGAGAGATTTAAACATCCTCTTAGTTGAAGGTTCAAGGTATATGTCTTAATCAATTGAACTGTGCTCAGATGGACTATAACATCATCGTCGAAAGAAACATTCAAGGATATTGATTCAACCATTATTGAAGGTTGAAGTTAAGGCTAAAATTAAGATTAACATCTTCAATTAAGTACACGATAAAATTATCAAATGTAGTGGGACAGGTAACTTTCATCACTCAATGCCATTTCAGTGCAGCAAATTATTCAATAAAACTTGGGCTGCTACAAGGGAAAAAATCAAACAGATTAATCAATTCTATTTCCTTAGATTGCCAGAGCTTTTGCTCTTGTTCAATTAAAATTCAGTAATCATATTCTCCATGTCAAAGCTGATAGAAAAAGTGCACACTATGAACAATGATGGCAATGCAGACAGATTATCTTATCAGAGACCAAAAAGAATGAACAACTTCAAATAAGCTACAGAATTTTAACTTTATTTTCTCATCAATCGGAATCAATGTAAGTACAGCTATCTAATTTGTACATGATCTGTGTTCCCTTCAATACATGATGGCAAAAAACTACGCAATCAGCCACTGTAAAATCAGTGTTACAGTTTCTGGAGTGGCTACCTAATATCACCATGGTAAAACTGCCAACTAAACAATTCTACTCATACTCTACCTACCTAAAATGAACAGGTACCTGAAATGATCTTATTAACAATGTTCTCTATATATGTATTCCTGCAAAATTCAGGAGCAACAACTCGTAAATAGAAGTGTATCTAAAGGACCTCAAAAAGATAAAATATAAATTATGTAAACGTAATGCAGAAGGCCAAACAGAATTGTGAATGCTTCAGAATAAGTCAAAAGTCTAACCTCAATGGCAAAACTCGAGCTACGCCTCCATGTGGACATATACACGCCAGAACGAATGCAACGTCCAGTTAAACTTGGGTGTGCTTGTTGTAGTCTGTGCTTGTTAAATGAGCATACACTTCAATCTTAAGTTACTCCATGAGCCACCAGATCTTATACAATCATATGGAAATAGAATATTGAAAAGAGCCCAATGTTCAAAGTCCAAATCCATATGGAAATAAACTAGCGAACAAGCTGAGCAGTTTATCTTATTCTCGACAATCTTTTCCTTTTCCGGTTCTTCTTTGGCATGGCCTTTTTGACAGTATTGGTCTCCGATGGAAAAACCATGGCAGATGATGGTTTCCTAAAACTGGTTCTTCCCTTCCCAGAAGCCCATTTCAAGGGCAGCTTATTTACCACAGAGCTAATATCATTTGAAGAATTCAATTCAACTAGTTTCTGGATTTCATCCAGAATCTGATGGGTCCAAGCCATTGACACATCCAAGGCAACAGAATCATCCATTGGTATTTTCCACATATTCATCAATATCTCCTCAAATGATTGAAAAGACATGGAAGGTTTGTAACTTGGGCAATTTTCACAAACCATATTCACCTTGATTGCGTGTTTGCAAAGACTTCCTTGCATTGACCAAGAACAATCACAAAATGAAAATTCTGACCCTGGATTCCAAACTACATGTGAAACACTGCTGTCCTTTTGGCTCAAAACTTTGGCGAAAAGGTGATTCTCATCATCCAAGGTAACTGAAGAATCTGGAATTTGCAGTGCACGGTGCCAAGAAGTAGAAAAAATATACTCCTCCTTGACATTTTGAAATGAGTCACTTTCATCAGCATAGCGATCTAGCCAATAGGTTGAATGCAATTCAGTGGTCAACTTGTGAACCAACCAATCTACCCTCTGGAAAGCACCAAGATGAGAGTCATCGAACAGTTTTGCCTTCAGCTTCACGTGATAGGCCTCAATAGCACCAGATGCCTCTTGGCTTGCAAGTGGAAGAGCTCTCATCGCTGAAAGCCACATCTCTGTAACAGTAGATAAATATTGACAAAAAGAAAATTTAAGGCCAAGTCCATATAAGTTTTAGCATGTGCCATCCCTTCAATTATTAAAATATATAGCACTCTAGTTTAAGTGTTTCATCAATTACTCTCAGCTATTTTTTCACTGGAGAACAGAGATAGATTGAAATAGAAGAAATCTAACCAATCTTTGGCACCCAACAACCCTTGAAATATTCCATGAAAGCAGTTTGGTCAACAAAATCTCGGGTAAGCTCTTCCAAGACAACCAAAGTATCAACTCCGTCCCAAATGCTGTACACTAATTTTCCCAGTCGTTTGAATATTTCCCTCTGAACTTCAATGCTACTGCATTTCCTAACAACATTTTTTAGCCATGATCTACGAATGCGCCAAAGGGAAAAAAGCACAGGACAACCGAATATGTCCCTGAACATGAATCCATGTTAATTAATTAAAACTATGTTTAAGCTACACAGAATTGAGGAAGGGAAAAGAACGAAGAAGAAGAAGAGAAAACAGAGAAAGATTGGTCAACCTACATGATAGGATCAATCTCCGCGGCTGCGTCATCAATTAAGAACCCACTAACTTTCCATCCAGGCTCTATCGAATGAGCACGATCAAGTAACGCTTTCATCCATTTGGATACATCTGATTTTGCAAAGCTGCGAGTGATGACCCATGCAACAGGGAGTGCATGCTGTCTAGAATCAAACACAAGAAGTGTACACAGGGGATACTGCACACATAAGGAAGATCAAGCATCTACAATTTTTAGCTAAAACCAGAAGTGATTGACATCCACAAATTTTTGTAAATTGTAAGGCATGTTCAATTACCTTAAGCCTCTTTATGCCAAACGTTGAATCAGCAGCAATGAGACTACGATGGCCAAACCGAATCATCTGTTGCAATTGCCATTCTGTTTGAATCCCAAGAATGAAAGGATTTTCTTCTGAAGTATCCTGATAAATAAATATGGATTTTTTATTGCGCTCAACCCACATGCAAATGCTAGCTTGATCATCCAGATCCAGCTCATGGGTAGACCGTTTGATGATCATCCCAAGTTTGTGAACATACTGGGAAGCAAGACTATTGGCTTTTGCATTTGAACCACAATATCGCTGAAGACCCTCGAGATGTTTCTCTACAATGTTTGCCTCAGGAATTCCTAGATAAATCATTGACATTGTTTGTTGTTGGATCTCATTACAGATATATGGGATCTTTTTGGCACCAGGGCCAATGGCCTCTCTGTCAAATGGCCCATGGCAAACAAAGCCAGACTTGTTCACATGACGCCTCTCATTATATATTATAAGTGCCAGAGATGGACGAGCATACAGCCGCTTTACAACAAAATGGCAGGTGCAACCTCGCATTGATTGAGGTCTAGCAGCACGATTTCGAGTGTTAAGCCTATATCTTCTACTAGGTAAAATACTTCCACCTTCCCCATAATTTTCAGGACCAAATGAACACCAATATCTTCACACATGCATAAAAGGGACAGGGTGTCACTGTAAGAAATTAAAGAATTTATAGAAAGAGATAATGGGGGAAACCTATTTAAGCGTTAGTTTGTAGGAACATTGCTCCTTTTTGTTTTTCAATGACAGAAACTCAGGATAAATTTTTCTAAATGAAAAATAAAGCCCTTAATTTTCTGAACTTTTTTTCAACTAAACCATGCTTCATGCAGTGCTGAAATGATGCTATAAGTACTTCAAAACATCAGTGAAGATGGAAAAAAAATACATTCTGCTGAGAAAAAGATACCATCTTCATGGTAGCATCCTCCTATCTCCAACTAAGATACGAATCTGCATTCTTCTTTTTCAAATTAAGAAACCATAAACTTTTTTATTTAAACTGTGAAAAGCATGAAAGAGGGGAAAAGCCCTAACAACAATACCCAAGAGGAAAACCCCATCTGTCCGGCTGTACCTCTATAGGATAAATAAAAGGAGAAATAAGAAATGTAAGAATTGTGATGTAACTTACTGTCGATATTCCAAATATTCGTCATCCTTGAACTCTTTCAAGCTTCCCCTCAATCGTTTCCTTCCCCTCTCGATATGAAACCGGGTCGGGCATTCTATATTAGTACATTCACCAATTATAAATGCATCTACTCGGGCATACGGAATCAAAGCTACTTCATCATGGTGTTCGACAGTGCCAAACTTGGTCCAAGTCAAATCAGCAGAATAGAACTCTTCCTCAGGCGGATCTTGTACCTGAAGATCAAGTATCGATTCAACAATAGCCATCAAAATGTAGCTAACAAAGTCCAATTCCTAGCAATCTGCAAAATTCAGGCACGGAAGAATGTGACTCAACAATTGTATAATCATAAGCAATCACAAAAATTAAGAGAGCAATAATTCACAAATATACACACTACATTGCAAATGGCCAAAAATTACCAGAATACCATACTCATGATGGGAAGAATTAGTGAAAGGATTAATTAGAATTGAAGAACTATCATTATCTACAGCGTGATGTGGAAAAGATGTAAACGTAAAGATTAATCCCGTCAAATTTATTAGGGAAGCTTAGATGCTTACTTCCTCACAGGAGACAGAGAGAGAGAGAATATTACAGACGCTTAGTATCCCATTCCTAAGAAGCACGAGGAGATTTCCATACTAGCCCACCCTACTCTTGGACATGTCAAACCTAATCAGTATAGCAATTTCCAGCCTCAAATCATAAATGTTGAAAACATCCAGAGGCGTCAGGCATCATTTAGATATGATTTAACTATAATTTGAGTTCTTAGGCCTCATTTGATAACCATTTGGTTTTTGGTTTTTGAATTTTGGTTTTTGAAAATTTAAGCTTGTAAATACTACTTCCACATATGAATTCCCTGTTTTGTTATCTACTTTTTACATATGTTTTAAAAAATAAAGTCAAGTTTTGAAAACTAAAAAAGTAGTTTTTGTTTTTGGAATTTGGCTAAGAATTCAAATGTTTTCTTAAAGAAAAACGAGACTCATCGTAAAGATATGATGATAAAACAAGTACAATTTTCAAAAACCAAAAACTAAAAACCAAATGGTTATCAAACGGGGTCTTAGTTATCTAAGTTTCAAATTACATATACTCTTCACTAATTTACATGGCTTTGGGCTTTCATTTCTATTAAGATATGATTTGAGAACTAATGAAGTATGTTTTCTTCTTCCCACTTAACCATTATTCTTATTTTCCCTTCTCCTATTCTACCTAACGTGCCCTGCATCATTTAGATGAAATTTAACACCACCCCTGTCAGAAGAAACCAACCATTATTTCCACATGGATAAGACAACTTCATAAATTTTTTTACAAGAACGGCAGTCCCTTACTCGGAATAATTAATCACAGACTTTTAAATTTTAATCAAGCTTCATTATCCCATATCTAATAATGCCCAGACACGAGCTATATATGGTAAACAAACCCGTGGGTCGTATTGGAGAAACAAGAAAAACAGAAAAAAGACCGAAAGTTCGCAGCAATTAATCTTTTATGGGTCCTTACAGGGCATCAGACGAAACGAAATTCGGCTAGAAACGTGAATTCTGAATGCAACAACTGAGCTCCAAAGTAAATTTGGCTGGTCTGGTTGCTCATCAGCCAGTTCTTGGTTTGAAGAACATGTTTCTGCACACTTGGGTTAGAACTCCAGCTTGATTATTCCTTCTGGGAAATGAAAGCTTCGAATTGGGAACAAGCGGGCGGTCACTGTGGAGCAAGAAAAGAGTTTGAAGCGGGCGTTGAGTGAAGACCAGTAATGGCGGTGAATACCTGAAGACGCAACCATAAATGAAGAGTGGAAACAGAGGAGAGAAAAGTTAAGGGAAGATGAGGGAGAAAGGAAAAACAAAACATGAATTTAAAAGAAGATGTTTGTGAGTAATAAGTAGTACCCTAAGCAATTTTTTGAACAATTTAGAAGAAAGAAAATTGCATAAATCACCATGAATGTTACTGTTCATCTTCGTCATTAGCCTAGACCGAGAAAAGTTACAGGTTAAGAGGCTCTGTCTGAGCCCTAAGCCCAATTGGCTTATTATTGGGTTTGGCCCATTAAATCGACCTAATTAAAGCCCAAAACAGGCGGCCCATGAGTCGCCCCAATCAAGATTGGTGTTTGTGCCACAAATCCACCGATCATATTGAAATTGGTTGATGATATAATGTCATAATTAATTGAACTATGTTCCGATTCACCAATAATATCATGAAATTTTAATTACTTATTTTATAATACTACCATAAATAATTTTGGCAGGTTGGATTGACATTACTTCTCATTGATGACAAATATTAAATAATTTTTTATGAAATGATAAATTTGACGATGAAACTTTCATAAACATGTCAATCTGAATATAACTGGGTTAAGACATATACCTTTGACTAAGAGGTCATAGTTCGAATCCCTTCACTTTTGTATGTTGTTGAGAAAATAAAAAGGAAAAAATAAAAAAATTTCCATACATAAAGACCAATTGTTTTTTAAATTTAAATTCAAATATGAGGTGAGAATTGCAATCAACAAACTTGTAAATAAAATTATTAATTATTTGTTAAACATAGGAGCCATAAAAACAAATTTAAACTTCATCCAAGAACGTGGTTCAATGTGTAATTTAACAAAACAATTAAATGTTCCAATGTACTTTAAAAAAAAATAACCATTAATATTACATCATAAATTTAGTATAACATTTGGGTTCATCATTATTGAGTCGAATTTCAATGTTTAGATTAGGGGTGTGCATGGTTCAGTTCGGTCCGATTTTGACCAAGATCGATGACCGAACTGAACACGTTAGTTATGAGGAGTCATAAACCGAGGAAACCGATGTGTTTTTTCAGTTTCGGTTAAAAATCGAACCAATCGATTTCGGTTTCAACCGATTCGATTCGGTTTTTAATCGACTTTTTCTTATGTGTTTTACCCAAGTCCCAACACATTTTACCAACAGACAGAGTGAAGAAGAGAAGTGGCAAGGAGATGAGGGCAAGCAACAAGGGAAATATGAGGTTATCGACGGTGAGAAACGAAGAAAGTATGTAGCATAGCTGGCAGTCATAGGTGGTTGTGGTACTAAGACGTTGGCGGTGGCTACGAGAGTGAGACATTGGCGGTGGTAGGGGCAAAGATGGGGAGGAAAAGAAGAATATGAGAGTAAGTTGTAAGAGAAAAATGAGAGGAAAGAAGAATATGAGAAGGTGAGAAAGGGAGAATCTAGAGGGAAAGAGAAGAAGAGAGAGAAAGAGAAGAAGTGAGGGAGATTGATGGTTGATTGAAAGAAAGAGTACGAACAATCTATGAAAGTGACATCTAAGGCTTTAGGTATTAACCATTAGATTATGGGTTAGACTAAAATTTTTTTAAGTTAATTATAAAGTTTGGTTTTTTTTTTGTTTTTTAAAAGGATGAACCAAAAACTGAACCAAAAATTTCAATTTCTTTAAAGTTTAAATTGAGAAATTAAAAATTTTATAGTTCAGTTCGGTGGGTTTTGCACCCCCTTAGTTTGGACGAAAAATTTGTTTTGGGTTTCATGGACTTTGTTATTATATTAGATAAATATAGAATTCACATCAAAATTAATTAACAATGAGAAAAATAACTCATGTATTCATAGAGTTGGTAAATTCTCCTCCATTTCCACCGTGGATCCTCGACCAATCATGAATTTGGGAAGAACGAGATGCATCTCAAACTCATAAAATTACCAAAGAAAAGGGCGAAGAGAGAGAGAAAACGAGATGGCTATAAATTTGTTGAAATCTGTATCCAAAGTTCAGAATTCCATTTCTTCAAAACCTTCCACCTCTATTTTCTTCACCAGAAGGTCCTTCCCCTCATATCGCCCAGTTGCGTTAACGGTTTGTTCGATGTCTTATGAGAAGGATCTCGCAGCTGCGAAGAAAGCGGCCTCTCTCGCTGCTCGTCTCTGCCAGGCAATTCCCTCTTTCTAATTCGTTTCTTATTTTGTGTGAAATCTGTGGAATTCTGTAAATGTAAGCGAAAATGGGTGTCTGCAATGCAAAATTGAATGCAATTCAGATTGTGATGTGATATTTTGAGTTGAACCCTTCTTCTGTAATCCTTGTTTGACCTAATCCCAAGTGCTCAATTCGTTGTACATTTCCATATCCTCCTTTCTCCTCTGTTTGAGATAACGATGATCTTTTTCGACCAGGGTTTTTTTTTTTTTGTTTACGATTCCTACGATTGATAATTTTGTTTTGCAATCTTATGGCTCTTGGAGATTTCTGTAACTATATATCGCTTCTTGAGCTGATTTTATCTGCTGTTTCTGATCGCAGAAAGTGCAGAAGGCATTGTTGCAATCTGATGTTCAATCGAAATCAGATAGAAGCCCAGTGACAGTAGCTGACTACGGTTGGTAAAACTTCTGTTATTCAGTTTCTTTGCGTATTTTGTTGTTACCTTTTCCAAGCCAATGAGTCAGCTAGTCTGGTCGTTAGATCACGTTCCCTTCTCTATTTTTGTTTAAAAATACGATTATGGTTGTCCAGGGCAATCTATGTATCTTGATTCTTGACTAATACCACAGAGAATCAACCCACCAGACCAACCTGAGTCTACAATATTTGGCATTTGAAAATCTTATCATATTTGATATTCCGGTGTGGTTCTTTTGACTTCCAAGTTAAATGGAATATCACGTTCCAAATCTTGTGGAATACCATTAGTTTCTCTAGCTTGAGTTTCATCATATCAAAATACCTCATTGCAATGTTAGCTGTGTCCTTTTATTTTGATCCAGTTACCATAATCTCACGTGTGTTTTGTAATGTAGATAGCTGCTACTTGTGTCTGATAACGAGTTAGCTTCAAATATCTTCAAGAAAAATTCCACGGCTGTCTGAGTTTCCATCGAATGTATTTTGTGTAACTAAGGAGATAAATGTCAACATAGAAGGAAATGTCAGGCTCGTAAATTTATGAAATATTGATTTGATGGATATATTGAGAAATATACCTTCTTTGTTTCTTATTCCCCCCCCCCCCCTGGCAAAAAAAAAAAAGGAGAGAGATATTGAGAAATTCATTGAAGTAATGAAAATTCATTAAAAAGTTTGAATGTATAAATAGTAAGTTATAAATCATTATTATTATGAATTTATCGTCTGCTTTCTTCACTTCTTATGATCATTATTGCTTTTATTAAGACAGGTAAATCCCTTCCCAATTCTTGTACTAGAGTCAAGATTAAGATAAATAATTTCAGTTTGTGCCTCATTGCAGCTTAAAGAGTTATTTTAATTGGACAGAGATTGACTGGACATCCTCTTTCTATTGCTCTTCTATTTCCAGGTTCACAGGCGCTGGTTAGTTTTGTACTGGAAAGGGAACTCCCTTCTGAACCTTTTTCATTGGTAGCTGAGGAGGTCAGTATGGTAGTTTGTATTATATTATATGTAGAATTTGATTTCTTTGACTTATTTCAGCAAAATAATTTTGAAGTCTGGGGTCTCTAGGATTCAGGAGATCTCCGAAAAGAGAGTGGCCAGGAAACAATACAGCGCATTACAGAACTTGTAAACGAAACACTTTCCAGTGAGGGATCATATGGTGCTTCAACCTTAACGGCAGAAGATGTGCTTAGGGCTATTGACAATGGGAAATCTGAAGGAGGTCCTACTGGTCGACATTGGGTTTTGGATCCAATAGATGGCACCAAGGGGTAAGTTTCAAATCAGAATTCTCTCTCTCTATTAGTTTGCACCGGTAATTGATCTTCACAAATGTCATAAATAAAAGTGGAGTTGAAAAAATGATCATGTAACTTCAAAGAATATGGTAGTTTTTATTTAGAAGTTTTTGGGATTTAAAGAAGGGGTTTTGAGTTTTACTCCTTTGAGTAAGTCTCTTTACATGTGATCAACTTCTATAGGATGATGGGTTTTTTTGTGAGTGTTGAATATATAAGGTGGAGTTGATTTAATCCAATTAACCATATTTCTTGAATATTTACTTTTGAGTTTCATTAATATTTTACTCGCCACTTATACTTATAATGATCTAGGGTTTGTCTGTCTTTCATGTGCATGTGTCTCTGTGTCATAGATTTATAAGGGGGGACCAATATGCTACCGCGTTGGCGTTGCTTGATGATGGGAAAGTAGTATTGGGTGTTCTAGCATGTCCAAACCTTCCCTTGGAACCAATTAGTAGCAATAGTCAGCATTCTCCTCTTGGAGACGTCGGTTGCCTTTTCTTTTCTACAGTTGGTGCTGGAACATATATGCAGTCGCTAACTGGTTCTACATTAACAAAGGTTCTTTCTCCGATAAAGTCCTTTCTTAAGTTGGAAAAAAGAACTGAAATAATATGAGGCTTTTTTTTTTGCACTTTAGGTGAGTGTCTGTGCTACTGAAAATCCTGAAGAAGCATCCTTCTTTGAATCATATGAAGCTGCTCACTCTTTGCACGACCTTACTAGCTCCATAGCACAAGTACGCCATTCTTGGTCCACTTTTGATCTCTACCGGTTGTGTTTTATTCCTTAAAAGATATATTCACTGTGGCTCGCTGAGATGATTAAACCAAACAGAAACTTGGTGTTAAAGCGCCACCTGTTAGAATCGATAGTCAAGTAAAATATGGCGCCCTTTCCCGAGGAGATGGAGCCATATACCTTCGTTTTCCTTACAAAGGATACCGTGAAAAGATTTGGGACCATGCTGCTGGATGCATTGTTGTTACAGGTGAAGTCAAAATTTGGAGTTGTTGAATCACTATTAGACTTTAGAGTTGTTGAATCATTACTAGATTCAAGTTAGGAATCATTTAATATATTTTCAACACTTCCCTTTAGCATGGATTCAGACTTTAGTATGATTCAAAAGCCCCATGAGCAATTAATTATTAAACTGAGAAAAAACAATATCGCATTACTTTCGACTTGAGTTCCATCATGTGCAGATGGTCGCTTTGCTTTGTTATGACATTTTGTTGTCGTTGAAAATTCTACAGAAGCTGGCGGAGTGGTTACGGATGCAGCTGGGAATGCACTGGACTTCTCAAGAGGAAGATACCTGGATCTGCACGAGGGTATCATTGTTACGAACCAGAGATTGATGCCATCACTCCTCAAGGCAGTTCAAGAAGCTCTTCAACAGACTACTTCATCAACCTTGTGATTTTCATACACTTGATTCTGTTCACATTGTTTTGAGCTGAATCCTTTTCTTCCACCCTCTCAACTCTTCCCTCAATTGAAACTATCGGACTTTCTCAAAGTTGGCTGTTTTTTAACTCCAACTGAACAATTCTTAGAATTAACAATAAAGCTTCTGTTTTTGGATTACGCCCTCTCTTTAAGATCATACCAGTAGACTAAAGTATAACATCCGAGAGTTTTGAGGTTATGATTCAAATTTCATGGATTGACTTATGCAGGACGTTAAAATTCTACAGATTTTTTTCTAACAACTAAATCTATTTGGTACGATGAGTCGAATTGCATGTTAGCATACTTGAATATTCATGGCTGGAAAGAATATACAAATTTGACTTTTAAATTATATGGACAAATGGCTTTTATGTTGAATGCTAGAGGACAGTAACTTTCTTGAAAACTATAAAAATTTGCCTAAAATTTCTTTGCTGATGCAATATTAGTGTTTCATCAATCTTCACTTCTCTTCATATTGCTTTGGTTCTTCAAATGTTGCAACTGAACTCAAATAAAAACCAGTGCTTTAAAGCTCTGTCGATAATTTATTTTAGAACTTTGATAAAACATTCTACTCATAGAAGGAAAACTTTATTTGATCATGATGTCTTCTGTCCTTTATTCATAAACACTGCCACCATTCTCATCTCTCTCTAACTGCTTTAACCACAGGTTGGTGAAAACAAATCTTCTTGAAGGCAGAGTGTTTCAAAACCTAATGACAGATTACAGAGGAAAATTAGATGGATAATCTTGTGGGTGTGATTTGATTGTTTTTCTTAACCATCCCTCTTGCTCTTGGAGGTTGGAGGGAGGAACATCATACACATCTGTGAAAGCATCTGCCACAGGGGGCTTCTCAGACCTCTCTGCCAACTGAATTTCCTCTAATAGCTGTAGGAACCAAAAAAAAGAGTGAATTAGCAACGTACACAATAATTCATAAGGTCTTGTTTGATAACTATTTTATTCTTGTTGTCCACAAAAGATGTTTGTTCGCTCACAATTTCTTAGTTTTGTAATCTACTGGGTGAAATTGTTTTCAAAATCTTAATCTGAGTTTTATAAACATTAAAAAACGTATCTTTCAAAAATATGTTTTTACTTTTTACGTTTGACTAAAAATCCAAAAGAACTTTAAGAGGTAAAAAAACAAAGCAAAGAATTTACTAGAAAGTGGCAAAAGGACCCATGGATGATCATGGCTCAAAACCAATCTATAGCTAGTTTCACTTTCACCCAATTCTGTCCAATCATTCTGAGTTGTTCTTGTTTACCTAATTTACTATGTTTCTTAATCTAACTCAAAATTTGATTTGGGAAGGTGGTTGTTTAGTTGATGCTCTGAAAAGACCTTGGTCTAAACACAAAATTTACCTGTTTTCTTAGGCTACTTCTAAGCTCAGCTTCAGCCTCATTACTCCACCAACCATTGCTTTCAATCCATTTCCTAAATCTAGAGACAGGGTCCTTTGCAACCCTCCACCATTCCATTTCCTCAACTGGACGATACCTGGTCGAATCGTCTGATGTCGTGTGGTGTCCAACTCTATACGTGAGAGCCTGTTAATGAAACAAAAGACATCAGATCATCATAGTTATCCATTTCAAGAGATAGAGATTGTGAACCCTTATTACCTCAATTAAGATTGGCCTTTGTTCTTGAATTGCCATTTCTCGAGCAGCTTGAACTGCATTATAAACAGCAAGTGCATCATTGCCATCTACACGAATACTATGAACTCCATAAGCCCGACCTTTTACAACAACCCCATCACCTGCAAAATAATAAAACACGTTAAAATCTAGATTTCATAGTACATTCTTTACAACTGCAAGTACTGGGAAGAATGAGATACTTCGAAACTGGTCTGAAATAGGAGTACTGATTGCCCATCCATTGTTCCGGCAAATGAAAATAACAGGCACCTCCAAAACTGCTGCAAAATTTAAAGCTGCGTGGAAATCTCCCTAATGTAACATGGTAAAAAACAACAGAAAAATCAACCTTACAACTTGGAAGCGTCCACAGTCATAAGTAAAAAGAACTTCAACAATATTACTCTATATAGTCTCAACCAAATTTAAAAGACTGCTTTTTTCTATTCGAATCGCTTATCCTCTCAAAAATCTACTTTGGTAATGTTAAATGTAACAAATTCTAACATTGCCCGATTGTTTAGTATTCTTTACCTCACTTGTTCCTCCATCACCAAAATAAGTGACTGCACAAGCATCTCTCTTTTCCATCTTCATTGAATATGCAGCACCTACGGCATGAGGGATTTGAGAACTAGAAACAAAAGTAAAATATGAGTAATAAGATTTGAAGTGTTAGAAGACCTGCTTAAAAGTTTTGACATATTCAGCTCAAATCTTACGCAATTGTCGATGCTACGGTTAAGTAATTGTGTCTCTTAGATCCATAATGAACAGGCATTTGCCTTCCTTTACAATAATCATGTTTGTTTCCGAAGCACTGGCTTGCAAATTCTTTCAGAGTGAAACCACGCCATATAAGTACTCCTGACTCCCTGTACTGTATGACATGGGAGAATTAGACTAAGAATTATCAATCTCACTAATGTGAACTAATTCAATATTTTGATTTGATTTGGTTTTTATTTTTGTGAGCATCTGGGCTATCTTGCGCACACTTTGACTATTCTCACGAGACAACCAACTGGCCTTACTACATTTGATTGCCAAAGTAACTCGTAAGATATTAAATCCTAAATAGGTGGCCACTATGACTTAAACTTATTCCCTCTAAGTCCTTTATTATTTACATGGCTCTTTTGACCACTTAGCCAACCCATGGTGGTTGTGAACTAATTAGATAAGATGTTAGTGTAAGCAAATAATGTTCTTTCCACTTTGGCAGCTTGAACCAAGGACCTTGACGGACTTTCCAAAGGATCCTATGCCCTTACCACCTGGCACCAAGGCTGCCCCTTGGGAACATGTTGTGTATTGGTCTTTGTTCACATGTGAGGATGAGAATGTACTTCATATTACTAAGGAGGATGATGCGGGGGAGATATGAAGTTGTAACCTGTGGGACAATGAGGTCATCCAACGACAATGCTGCTGCAGAAGCAATGTTGATTGCTTCTTCTCCAATGGAGGTCACATAGAAGGAAATTCTTCCTTGCCTTTGTGCCTCATAGAAGATAGTGTCCATTGTTTGGAGAGTAACCATGTCATTGTATATCTTCATAGCAACCTCCTTGCTCACCTAAATGAAAGGTACCATCAAGTTCATAAAATGCCTACTGTTGCACTTGAAGTTGGGACAAGAGAGAGAGAGGAAGCATGGGACATGTTCAGCATAGAGTTACCTGTGTAAAATTACTGTACATACTAGGATGGCCATTGTCATCAAGAACACGAAAGCAGGGTATCCGCTCCTTGTCGCGATCAGGGATGAAACTCATTTGAGGAGTAAATTTAACCTTTCCTCCTGGAAAGTCCAAAACCTTGTACAAGAAATGCAAGTTTCACTTTCAGCAGATGACATTTAATATCATGAACTTGTGCACATATGATAAGGGCAACAGAGAGAAATTTAACGTAAAACTTTGTGAGGAATCTCCATTTGAATTGGCACTTTGACCCCAGAAGTTTGTCTAATGAATTTGATCATAAATTATATTTGATGATAAAATTTTGAATTGCATCTTTTTTAGAATACATGGTCTCAGCGAATACCGAAAGTAAACTCTTTTTTCACTCTCTTTTGGCATAGATTTTCCACCTTCCAGACTACACAAATTGAATATATCATATAAGATTAAGGAATAATCTGACCTGACAAAGTTAAGCAAAAATGGCCTTTATTTTACTAAAAAAACCCATCAAACTACCACAAATTACAAGTTGCATATGGATCTTCTTTTTGCTCTCAAGCTCATTTTCTTCTCTGACTAACAACACTCTTCACCATCATCAATCATTCATCTCAACAAGATAAAGGGGAAGAGAAGACAGAGACAGAGAAGAAAAAAAAATAGAAACTCCAAGTCATTTATGAAATAGAATAAGGGGAGAGGGTTGACAAGCAGAATGATAAACAAAAATACAGTTCAAAGTCTAAAATACATCGTCAATTAATCATTTAGATGCAGTCTCCACAAGAACACGATGTCCAGATAAAGATTAAAAAATTACGAGCTATTTCAACGCATGACAAGAGCAACAGCAATCTAAAAATGAATTGGGATTATAAAAATAAAGAATACGAAATATGAAATTGAAAGACAGAATCAAAGTTGACCGCATGAGAGTGTATTCTACCTGATGGTCACGATCATCATTGATAGAATCCAATTGTTTTTCCACTTTAATCGATTCGAAACGACGAGCAGAAAAATGGGTAGGCATAACTTCAAAACCCAAAACTCTGTTTCCGATCTTCTGACCTGCAAATGGAGTTTTAGGAAGATGGGTTGTTGAATAAGAGCTCAAAAAACCCATTTCAAGCGAACCCAAGAAAGAGAAACTCATCCTGTTTCTGAAATGGGGGATGATCTTCGTTGCTTTTCTCGCATGAAAAACCATTGCTGGACGGAGAGTAGTTCAGATTGATGGTTTTCTTCCGAGCAGAAAATATGAATTTGTCGGGATTCATGATAATATATATATGTATATAAAAATAAAGGAAAGAGAATGGGATTTTGGCGAGTATGTTGCATTAGGATAGAAATCGCTAATTCCATTAAAGAAATACTCATCTAATCTCAGACTCCACTGCCAATTGGATAAGAAGTGGCATTTATATCCTTATACAAGTGAAGGTGTTTCTGTTCTTCACGACTCGCTTATAAAATTGTATTTTTTTCTAAAATCGTGTTTATGAGAGACTTTGCTTTTTATTTTCATTTTCTTAATCTTTGCAAAATGTAAACGGTTAGACCAACGTTAAGTATTTTAAATTTAAGTAAGTCTAAATTCAAAATAAAAGCCTATCTAGAAAGAAATCTTTTATCTGATATTAAATTTTGATTCAAATAAAAAACTATTTTAGATTTTAGTCCAACTTTAAATTTAATGTTGGATAAAGTTTTAAATTCTATATTAAATTTGAATCCATTAAACTTTGTAAAGTTGTACAACATAACTTAATCAGTAAATTCAAATAAAAAAAAACTTAATCAGTTAAAACATTATAACTTTGACAAAAAGTTAGAAGTTCGAATCTCCACCCATATTTGGCTAGATTTTTTTTTTTAAAAAAAACTATTGTTAGACGAATAATACTTGGCTGCACTTCGGTGGGTAGAAATCTCTTTCTCTCACCATTTAATTGTTGCAACAAGGAGAGTGAAAGCACAATTAGGAGAGAAATGTGAAAAACATTTTCTCTCTTCTTGTTGTCAACAAATTAAATGGTGGGGGTAGGAAAATTCCTGCCAAGTGCAACCAAGTATTTTTCTTGTTAGACAATACAAAAGAGAGAATAACCTAGAGTTTGAAACAATACAATATCAATTATAATTTCAACTAAAAGGAAAGTCTTTTTTAGTTCAACAATATGTGGGGGATTCCAACCTTTGACCTTTTGATTGAAGAATACATACTTTATGTAAGTTGATTTATGCTTATGTTTGCTTATGTTGGCCCAACTAAAGGAAAATTAAGGGTCAAATTAGTATTTTGATTTTTGAATGCTCTTGTGATTGTGCAATGTTAATTGTAATGCCAATTAAATAAGGTTTGAAGGTGGGTTAAGTTGGTATTTTAAATGGACCAATTGGTGGAGTGGTGGTAAAAGTTCTTAGAGTGCCAACTTGTTTGGAATAAGTAGAGATGTCTACGGGGTAGGGCGGGGCCGGGGAATGGATTCCCCGTCCCCGTCCCCGCCCCCCATTTCATTCACTGTCCCCGTGAAATTTTCTATTTAATTTTGCGGGGATCGGGGCAGGGATTCCCCGCGGGGAATTCGTGGGGATTGGGTTCCCCGCGAGGAATTTTTTCCCATTTTTTTTGTTTTTTTTTAATCTTTTTTATTTTTTTAAATTCATTCTCAACCATATTAAAAATTATTTCTAAATGAATAATTTTCAATATAATTCTATTTAAATAAAATGTTATAAAATTTTCTAATAAAAACAATAATATACCATAAGTAAAAATATTATAATATCGAAACAACTTAATTTCTAAAAATTCAAATTTCAATATTACAACATAGTCTTTAATTTTTTTTTATAACGAAATAGTCTTAAACTAATTCCTACTGTAGTTTTTTTTTTTATTTAAAAACTTCTATTTATAGGTAATAATTAATATATATATATTACTAATTGTGGCGGGGTGGGGAATCGGGGCGGGGGCGGGGACGGGGATGGGGAATATATTCCCCGTCCCCATCCCCGTTTAGCCAACGGGGAAAAAAAATCTCCTCGCTCCCTCCCCTATTTCCCGTGTAATCGGGAATTCTCCGCCCCATTCTGGGTGAGTCCCCGCGAGTTAAATGGACATCTCTAGGAATAAGGTCAAGAAAGAGAATTTGATTTACTAGCTGCCAATAATTGATCATAAATAATAAATGCTAAGAATGTTGTGTTAACCTTAGAAATGAGCATGACAATACTTTCAACAGAGCTAACTTGAGTATAACTTGAGTATAGCCCAACTAGTTAATGCACATATTTTCCACCAAAAAGTTAGAGATTATAATCTCTACCTCTACTTGTTTTTGAACTAAAAATAATAATTTCATTAAGGAGCATTGAAGAATTACTTATTAGCAAAATTTTACTGCAATTAATTTTGACTTCAACTAAAGTGTCTCGACACAACTATATGAATGTAAAGATACATATTGACTTGTTTGGTTTATTGGAGGAATGTTGATCTTGATGGACATATAATGAGAACATAAAGTAACATAATAATTATTTTGAGGTAATGATGCGTTCTTATGTCCAAGTCGAGATATTTTCAAGCTGTGCACCTATGACAAACTTTCTCGTTTAAACAAGAGCTATACAAAGTGAACATTATGTGAAGAATATATGATAACTATTCAAATAAGAGTTATAGAATAGTTTTTATGGCTAAAGCTTGATAGTTTTAAAAGAAAGAGTATAATTTTCCTATTTAGAATTCTTCTGTTTCTAGTTTTTATTACTTGGTGCATGCTATGAGAGTTATGTGCCACTTATGTGCTTTTATTGATTGAATTAGGTACTTTTTGGAAGAAGATAAAGTGGATAAAGTCAAGTGATAAAGCATGAGCAAAAAGGATGATTGATGTTGAGACGATATTATCTGTTGTAGCAAATTCTAGATCTGGAATTCATGTGAAATTTGCATGTGTGACGTGTTTCATTAACTCAACTGGAACGAAATATGCCAAATCGAACGCGGAAGTCACTGGACAAGTACCACATGCCTGGAAATGTCTAATCAGCCTTCGTTTTACATTTTGGGAAAACTTTAAATTACAGCAGCAGCCATTATCGAGGTATTAATGGAAGGAGGGAGGAAGCAATGGGAACTCAGGAAGTTGTGATGGAGCTTTCCTGAGTTGTGATGGAGCTTGTCGAAAGAGGAAAGATCTTTGTCGGAGCTGCGAAAACGGTACCAGCAAAGAGCTCTTCTCCGCTTTCTTCTTCTTCCCTTAGCTTAGATCTTTAGTTTATTTACGTTACAACATAATGTATGCTTTTTATTGTTTTATTGATTTTTCATCTTGCATCATGAACTAAACACCTCAAGGTGAGGGTTAGGGGTGTTTATAATGTTTTGAGACAAGTTTACCAACATTCTTTGTTTAATTAATTTGATTTTGAGGGATTTTATTGCAACTGCTCAAATTCGTCTGGCCAACCATTTTGAGTATTGTCTCCTTAGGTTTTGAAAAAAATAGGGGAGGTCGAACACTTAAAATCACATTAGCTCATTGTTTGAGTTAGTAGCTAGCTAAGTGGGGAGGTTAGGATAATCACTCACCTAATGCACATTGATAGCTGGGTAATAGTAGGTTTAATGGGAATTAAGCCGTAATATATGGAAATCTGGAAAGATTCCGTAAAGGTTGTGTGTGGGTTAAAAGAATAAAGATTTTGTTGCAGCACTTTACTCAAAATAATGCAAACCTCTCCCTAATCCGAACTTGTTTCGTTTATAATACAAGCTCATTTTGCACTGTCTCTTTACTCTATTTTGCTTTGCTTTATTCTCTGTTTTAGCATTTAGTTTTACGTAAGCATGTTATTTTTCCATAGCATTTCTCGAACCTATATTATGTTACCAATTGAGTTTGTTGAGAATTAATTCTTACTGAATCGAAAAGTTACTAATCTCTGTGGAATACGATAATTTACTTATTGCTTGCTACAGCTCATGCGTACATTTGCACATATTATCACACAAATTATTGCTAGATAATTCTACACATTGGCACGTATCAATATGTGACGAATTAAGTATTAATTTTCTAGTTCAATAATGTGGAGATGAGAATTCAATCATCTTATCTTTAAATAAGTGTATAATATTTTAACAATTGAGCAATGCTCAAGTTAACACCGTTGAATGAGAAATTCCAGTCAATCACAAATCACCACGCCATTATTGAGAAATTAATGAAAAATTATATATTATTAAATTTGGGACCAATTATAAATTGACATGTGTCCCAAATTTAATTTGAAGATAAAAATTGGCAAATTCTAAAATTATAAGGTCACATGTCTTCATTATGACCATTTGACGACACAATTTATCTTAATTTGGTTAAATTATGTCATATACTATTTGGATCAAGCTTAAATAAAACCCAAATTCCAAATGGTTTGACCCAAAGACAACAAAGCCCAGTCCAAATGATTGGGCCCAAAAGCAGTCAAGACCAAGCTCCACAAGGAGCTTTAGGGAACTCTATAAATAGAGGGTTCTCTCTTTATTTTAGGGGGAGAAGGTCAGACATTCAGAGAAGATTCAGACAGAAGATTAAAGTTTGAAGACCTGAAGACAGAGTTTAAATCTTCCTGAAGATTGAAGTTTGAAGATCTAAAGACAAAGTTTAAATCTTCTTGGAGATTGAAGTTTGAAGATCTGAAGATAGAGTTTAAATCTTCCTGAAGACTGAAGAACGAAATTAACTCTTCTTGAAGATTGAAAATCTGAAGACTTAGTTTAAATCTTCCTACAGATTGAGGAACAAAATTAACTCTTCTTGAAGATTGAAATTAAAACGTCTAGCAAATTGAAAACTAAAACTAAAGCATCTAGAAGAACCGAAAAACTTCAAAGATTAAAAGCTTCATGAAGATCTGAAGACTAAAATTAAATCGTTTTGAAGAATGAAGACTGAAATTAAATCTTTCTGAAGACATTGAGATTGAAGAATGAAACTAACTCTTTTTGAAGATTGAACTTCAATAAGCTACAAGCCAAAGAGCTTCAAAAAGCTACAACCCAAAGACCTTCTGTAAGTTAAAAGCTAAAGACCTTTAAGAAGTTACAAGCTAAAGACCTTCGATAAGCTACAAGTTGAAGACTTTCAACAAACTTAAAGCTGAAGGCTTTCTAGAAGTTCAAAGTTGACAATTCAACCTCAAGACACAAGCGTTCCAGCCCTTGAGTCAAATATACATGCGAGAGAAGAAATCAGATGACCATATATTAGAGATTGTACTCCACATATACAAGAAATTAATATAAATCAAAGATTTATTTAACGAATTAAATTTCTCTAGAAATCCTGTGTGAACAAACACAATTTAAGTATCAATTTGTTCCCAAATAATTGTGTTAGCTAGCTAGATATATTAATTTTAGGTTAAATTACAAGTTTAGTCCCCAAACTTTTAAGTTTGTGTATATTTGATCATTAACTTTAAAAAGTGTCTAATAGGTTTTTTAACTTTCAATTTTATGTCAAATAGGTCCATGAACTTTAAAAAGTGTCTAATAGGTTCTTGAACTTTCAATTTTGTGTCAAATAGGTCTATGAACTTTAAAAAGTGTCTAATAGATCCTTAAATTTTCAATTTTGTGTCCAATAGGTCCCTAAATTTTCAATTTTGTGTCTAATATGTCCTTAACATATTTGACATTTTTTAAAATTCATGAACGTACTAGACACAAAATTGAAAGTTTAGGGTCGTATTAGGCATAAAATTCAATTTTATATCTAATAAATTAATTAATTTTTAAAATTTTTGAATATGTTAGGGACCTATTAGACACAAACTTAAAAGTTCAGAGCTTATAAGACATTTTATTAAAGTTTAGGGACCTATTAGACATAAAATTGAAAGAAACACTTTTTAAAGTTTAGAGATCAAATAGAGACAAAGTTGAAAGTTCAAAGACTAAACTTGTAATTACTAGACTCATCTTAATTAATATTTTAAGTAATAATCCATCAATGTAAATAATGTTAAAAATTTAAGTTAAATTACAAGTTCAACACCCTTGAACTTTCAATTTTATTTCTAATAGGTTCTTGAGTTTTAAAAAATGTAAATAAATCAAGTTCTTAAATGAACTTATTAGGCACAAAATTGAAAGTTTAATATCTTTTTGTCTAATATTTTTTTAGTTTAATAACAACATTTGGGGTGGGAGGATTCGAACTTCTCACCTCTTCATTGATGGTACATGTCAATTTCTGCTGAGTCATGTTCACTTTAGTTTATTTTATGTTTGATAGATTCATTAATTTAAAAGATGATGAATGTGTCAATGACTAAATTGAAAATTAAGGGACCTATTTGACATTTTTAAAATCAAAGATCTATTAGATGTAAAATTAAAATGTCTGACACCTAGTAAACACAAACATGAAAGTTATCAAGCTTGTAATTTAACCCAAAAAAATCATTTCAAATTTTTTTTTTTAGTACAATAAGAGCTAGAAGAATTCGAGCCACATACCTCGTAGTCGTTAATACATTTCACGTACTTCTTTTTTTTTTTTTTTTTTTTTTTTTTTTTAAGAATACATTTTACGTACCAATTGAGCTATGCTCTGTTTGAGAAAAAAATCATACCAAGATCAATGCATTTCAATGGTTATCGTTAATAATAGTTGGTTTCAATTACGCCACGTAGCAGATTGCAAAATTCCGCCTCCTCCAGCTTAATCCATCGCCTGATATTTGGCGCGCAATGTATTGACTGTTCATTTGGGTTACGGAAATTCGCTTCTAATGGAATTTCGCATTCTGAAACAATCTCCATCATCTTATGCAGGTATCTCTCTCTTTCTCTCTCGCTTGCATGCTGTTATATACCCTAGCTTACGCTTCACAAACTCATATTGATGCTCTGTTTTTCTTAATGTCTTCTTTGTTCTGACAATTGATTTTATCCATCTGGGTTCTTCTGTTCCTTACGTTGCCTCGTCTTGAATTGATCTTAATCGGGTGTTCTGTTTTCTTTTTGTTTATTTTAATGGTCGATTAACTTATGATCAGAGATCACCGAGTCTTCCCAGTTTTTGTATTCGTTATTTGTACACGAAGGTGCGGCTACTATCTATTAGTGAAATTACGACGTTTTTGGGGCTTCAATTTCAGCGGGGAGCCTTCTTTACAGCTTTGTTTGATGATTTGGATAAGCATATTTATGAAGAGAATTGTACATTGAACAGGAAATGTCGTTTGCTTGGCCCGGCCCCGTTTAGGGATTCGGAAGTTTCTTAGTTGGGCTTCCTTGAACACAACATTTTTGCGGAAGAGATGTCCACGAATTGAACCAAGAAGAAAAACACAATATTGTTCGGAGGTTAATAGAGTGGCTGTACTTTGTTCAACTAGTTCAAGTGACAGTCCATTGACACCTCATGATAATATGAAAATTATATATTCTGTAGCTGCTGCAACGGGTCATAATCAGGTACTCTCTGAGTCTACTTAAGACTGTATTATCAATATACCTTGCAAAGAAGTAATGTTATGGTAATTTTGTGTATTTATTCAATATTCATGGTTCCTTGGGACTTCATCAATGCCTAGGAATAATCACTTCTATCTCAGTTTTCATCAAATATCGCATGTCAAATGAATTTTGAATTCTAATTTTTTTTTTTTTTTTTGGAAAAATCTATTAGTTCAAGCAGTTGATTTAAGCAGAAGGCTGTTGATGTCTGTTATACAATCTGGCTAAGGAATCACTCTGAGCCTTGAAACTAAAATTTTAGAGTCGAAATGGATTGTAATATTTTATCATATACAACAATATCTCATAGCAATAAAAAAGGATATTTTGGTAGCTTAATTCGAATGAATATGATAGAGCCCAAATGTATTGAAATGTAAAATATAAAAGAACTACAAGACAACCAAGTATTTGAGGTACTTGGAACCTCCTTTTTCTTGAGCACTCTCACTCAAGCCTAAACCAAACCAACTGAACTAACTTCCCCCTTTCCCACTCCTCTATTTTTAACCAAATACCATAACTAACTACCTAACTATTTACTAATATAACCGTAATAATATTCCTATCAGAATACAAGCATTGTATTCCGTGAAATGAAAGTTCATCTTATCTAATCTTGTAAAGCATCAAAGATCTTTCTGCTTTTCCCTTCATTTTAATTTGCTTAACTCTTGCACTGATTTGTTCCTTAAATTTTCTGCAACAGGAATCTCATCCAGAATCTCACCTTAGGGTTCCTGCAATAGCGAATGCTCTTGAAAATAGGAAACTCACACCTAAGGTAATAAAACCATCAATGAGAAAACTCATTATTTATATAAATATATAATGTAAAATCAAATTTTAATCAATTTAAAGGACATAACCTGATTCTGAGTGATTTTTTCAACTGTTGGAAGCCAGAAATTGTAAAACACCAGAAAACCGATTCTGAAGCCAACAAATCACACTGAGTCCCACAGTTTAAACTCTCTGTGTCTCTATCTCTAAGTAGCCTTCTCTCTTGCACATTTGATTCACTATCAGAGTGGTCTCTATTTTCCCTAATTCTGTCCCTCTTCTCTCATGTGCTGGTGTGATGAGGCTTTCTCACTCTCTTGTCCAAATGGTTTTGAGAATATCCAACACATTCTCTTGCTAATAAAACTGCTCTGCTATTTCTCTCTCTCTTTTGTTTTCATTCATTATATAAATATATATTTTTATATTGAACACTTCTTTTTGCATGTCCGATATACCTCTTCATAGGGTGCAAAAGTAGCCAAATGTAGTCTAACACACTTACTTTAGCTCATGTTCCCTCAAAAAATGAGCTTAAGTAATTGAAGAAAACTGATGTGGGATAATAATATGGTAGTTTATTTTGATTTAGTTAATATTAGTTAAATCATTAATTTTGGGTTTAATGAGTTCTTATTAATTTGTTTATACTTTTTTAAATTTCCTAATTTGTATTTTCGAATTAGTTAGTTCATTTTCTTGTAAGTCTATAATAGCCTCTTTGTTTTTGTAATAGGAAGATTTTTTTAACATTATTGAAATACAAGTATTTTAAAGGGTTTTCTCTCAGATTGGGAGTGTTCTCCTTTGTTTCGTATGAATTTCCCGCTCGTTCTTGGCCGTTGATGTGATTTTATCAAATCTGCTGCATCAAAAACCCTCTTTGCTCAATCTTCCTTCCATAAATCATGGGTGATTGATAGACACCTAATGTTGATTATTTTTTCCCTCTTGCTTTTTGGTAATGCATTTCTTTTATCCTTAGCTGATTCCTTTTTTTTTTTTTGGTATAATATATTGCAGTTCCGAGGCTCAACTGTCATTGAACTTCAAAATTACAAACCTGCTTCAATTGATGACATTGTGAGTGTTCATTCGAAATCATATGTTGCAGGCCTTGAGAAGGTAGCCTCTTGGTTGTCTATTAATTCCAAGTTTAGAGCCATACTATTGCTAAAGTTGATGTCAAAAATAATTTTGTTTTGTTTTGAAATCACTTTCAGAACAGAAATGTCAACATTCCTACATTCTTATCGCAATGCATGGGTGTTTGGATTATCAAAATCTACTTCATTGATATCAATCTTATCATTCATGAGCATACACTTTAATGGAGGTGGTTTAGGAGGGAATAAATTATTGAAAATTTCTTTTGAGCGAAAAGTCCAACGTTTTGAGATTTTTAATTAGTGAGCATGAAAGCTACAAGTCTTTCTCTGCCCCTTAGATATTTTTCCTGTTGAAAAGTTGTGCCCCATTTTTCGTGCATTACTTTTCCACTCCTAAATTTAGAGTAGATGCTCAAATTATTTTGTTTTGCTAAAAAAAGATGATTCTGAGTTATATCTTCAGTTTCTTTATTATTTTGATTTGCCCATGTGGCAACATTTTCCATAAAGGTCTTACTGTTTTTTCTGTATATTTACAGGCTATGGATAGGGCTTCTCAAGATGGACTTATTTTTATTGAAGGCTCTGGTCCGACATATGCCACTGCCACAGTGAGTTCATCTGCTGCAGCTTTTTTTGCTTCGCTTTCTATATTTCACATACCTATTATTTACTGGCAGTCTAAATAGGCCAAACCAAAGACAAAGTTAGCATTTAAGCACAGTATGGAGTCAAATCAGGACCCTCTACTCAACTGTCCTTCCAAAAGCTTATCCCTTCCATCATGAACTCTAAGCGAACTTATGATCTAGTAAGTGAGGACCATAGCTACTAAAGACCTGAAATGATGGCTATTGGCTAATCTTGTACATAAAAGACCAAGGACTATAGCTGCTCCCTTCCATCTGAAGGAATCTACTAAATAAACAATGGTGGAATGCCGAGGGAATATTCTTCAATAGAGAATCTTTATAACCTTTTGCTAAAAAAAGAAAAAACACTAAACCATTTCCACTCTCTCTCCCTCTGTAGCCAGTTGGAATATGTCAATCATTTCCAGCCTGAAATTATGATATCAAAATTTTGTTCTTGAGACTCTTGGTGAGTATGTTTTAGCAAAATGTATCCTGCATTTCCTGTGGATGTGGACAAGGGAAACCTCTATTTCCTATAGCTGATCCAACCTTACATTCATTGCCTTGCTTGTTCTAGTTTTCTTAATGGTGTTATCCATTGCCGTCGTTTACTCAGCACTTCTGAGTTCTTACTTTTGGTAGCTGAAGCTCCTTGACTAATTTGTAACTGTGTAGGATCTACCATTGGTTAATACATCTCCATCATTTATATGACCCTTTATCTTCATGGTATGTGAAGCTGTTATACTCATTAAGGAGTGTTTGGAGTACGAAGTCCCACATTTGTTAGGGAAGGAAAAGATTCATGGTATATAAGTGAAGACAATTACCTCTACTGGCATGAGATCTTTTGGTTGAAATAGAGAGCAAAGCCATGTGGGCTTATGGCCAAAATAGACAATAACATACTATTGGGAAGATATGTGGGGGTTTAGTTGCCCTTAACAAGTGGTATCAAAGCCATGGTCTAAACTTAGTTGTGTCAGTTGAATCCTCGAAGTTCGATCAAAGAGGATGAATCCCTAGATCGGACAAAAAGTATTTGAGCGAAGAGCAAGTAGAGCTCTATTAGGTTGTACAAACTAATAGATAGATGAAGAATAGCTCTATCAAGTTGGGTAGATCGAGGGAAGAGGTATATATGTGTTTAAGGTGAGGAGATTAAGTGTGCAATAGTAGTTGGCATCAAGTATATCCACAATGTGATCCGTGGTTGTGCTCTATTTGGGTGTGCTGCAAGCCTTGATAAGAGCAAGTTCTGATTGCCCGTCGGGACTAGTTGGGTGAATGACTATTTGATGAAAGGCTCAAGTGGTACTTTATTTGAGGGAAAGATTATTAGGAGTGCAAACAATGTTCCACATTGGCTAGGAACAACATGGTATATAAGCGAGGAAAATTATTGCTATTGGTACGAGGCCTTTTGGTTTCACTAGTCACAAATGGACGGGTGAATGACTATTTGAGGAGATGCTCAACTAGTACTTTGTTCAAGTGGAGGATTGTTGGAAAACCAACAAAATCTCATATTGGCTAGGGAAGGGAAAAATCCATGGTATCTATGTCAAGACAGTTATCTCCATTGAAATGAAGTTTTTTGAGTGAAACCAAAAGCAAAGCTATGAGGACTTATGACCAAAGTGAACAGTATCATACTATTGTGGAGATATCTAGGGGTTCTATTGTCCTTAAGGGGGTTAAGATAACTCCCCACCCTCTTGAACTTCATCACCTAAGCAGAATCCCTTTTCAAACTTTGGCTTATATTTTCTTCTTCCAATGGGCAAAAAACAATCAAGAAACATGTCCTTAAGGTCACCCTAAGCAGTTTTCCCTCCCCCTATTGATACCAACACCACTTGATTGATTGTGAATACCTTTCACCCATCCGATCACGCACACACACGTCACATATGCAAGTGTCTTTTATATGTAATATATCACATGATAATTGAGCATTAATGTTTTTATTTGGAGCCATACCATTAGCATGACCACATTTTGATACTGTTGGCAATGCAGACGTTTAACGAATCACTAGTTGCAGCTGGAGCAGGAATTTCTTTAGTTGATTCAGTGGTGATGTCTCAACCCAGCACGTTAGTCACTTCTTAATGATAATTTGTGAATGTTATCCCATATATTTAGCCAAACTACCAATTTGTAAGGAGAAATTCTGAGCTATCTACTTTTGAGTGCTGAGACATTAGATTTTAATTCCTTATTGTCCAATCCTTTGCATACACAATTATTTAAAATTGCATATTCCCATGTACTTGGTTTCAGGTTAAAGCATCAAAAACCTACAAGAATCCGCCAATTGGTTTTGCATTGATAAGACCTCCAGGACATCATGCAGTACCCAAGGGACCAATGGGATTCTGTGTTTTTGGGAATGTAGCTATTGCAGCTCGTTATGCTCAACGTGTGCATGGACTGAAGCGTGTCTTTATTATAGACTTTGATGCCCACCATGGGAATGGAACAAGCGATGCATTCTATGATGATTCGGATATATTCTTCCTTTCAACTCACCAAGTAAGCATTCTTTAAGAACAATGTGATAAATATTTCATTCTTTCGTGTCATTATCAGAAAGATGCATGAACAACCCAGACATGAGAAATTAACGGTAGACCTGTAATGCATGACTTTTGGTTAAGACTTCGGGTTCCCTGGACTATGCCCTTGTTCTTTACTTGTGGCATTAACTGGAAATACCAATCTTTTTATTGGTAATTTCATCCCTGCTGGTTCAGGATGGAAGTTACCCTGGAACTGGTAAAATTGATGAAGTGGGTCGTGGAGACGGGGAAGGAACGACTCTGAATATTCCTCTACCAGGAGGTTCAGGTGATTATGCCATGAAAATGGTGTTTGACGAAGTTATTGTACCCTGTGCTCAAAGATTTAAGCCTGATATCATTCTTGTCTCTGCTGGGTGAGTTCCCTCTACCTCAAGAAAATTTGAATATGCCTGAAGCATCAATCAACTTTTTTGTATAAATTTTTTTCTTAAAACATTTTTTTTATAAAAATAGTTTTTAATTAAAATCTTTGTGTGTTTAGTTATATTTTCTTAAAAGTGATTTCAATCCTAGGTTGTTTGGTTGCCCTCTAAAAAGTGATTCTACATAAAGTGCTTCTAAGTCAATCATTTTAGAATTAATTTTTGAATAATCAACTTTAAAGTGATTCTTTAAAAAATAATTCTAAATCAATTTGATTATTTAAAAACAATTTTTATTTGTTACCAATCACTTTTAGCCCTCCAATATCAGTTAGGAAATTAATCCAAAAACACCCTTCATCATGTTTAAGCAAATATTCTCAATCATGTTCGAGTGTCTGATTAATATGTTGGTTTGGGAAAACACATAATTAGTTAGTTATGTACTAGTCTGAGTATCTTGGAACTTATTTCTGCAGGTATGATGCTCATGTATTAGATCCATTAGCCAGTCTGCAATTCACGACTGGGACATACTACATGCTCGCATCCCATATTAAGCAACTGGCCAAGGATTTATGCGAGGGTCAATGTGTGTTTTTTCTGGAAGGAGGCTACAACCTCGAGTCTCTTTCGTATTCAGTGGCTGACTCGTTTCGTGCATTTCTTGGCGAGCCGAGCCTGGCATCAGAGTTTGATGACCCTGCAATCTTGTACGAAGAACCATCAACGAAGTTTAAGCAAGTGATCCAGAGAGTGAAACAAATACATTCACTTTAAAGTTATTATAAACTTTTGTGTAATTTATTCTAGATATCTTCCTTTTTCCTTTCACCTAATTCTTCTAGTAGAATTGCATTGTAACTCGATGTAATATTTTATGAACGACTCTTCAGAGAGGAAATATATGGGAGATTTGTACAGATGACCTAATTTCACACGCTTTAATGCCATTTGAATTGCTTTATGAAATTAGTGATATATGACTTATTCTTACGTGGCAATGCACTCAAAATTACCCAGGAGAGCAATATGAGACAGTCTTGCTCGTTTATGCTCTTGAACGAGGACATGCTCTCGCTTATCATCGCGAGGACCAAGAGTGAGATTGAAGAAGAAAGGATCGAGAATAAAGAAAGAATATAAAATTAAGTTTGAGAAGAGTGCGAGAGTGAGATTGAAGAAGAAAAGATCGAAAAGAAAGAAAGAAGATAAAATTAAGTCAGAGAAGAGCGAGAGTGTGAATGAAATTGAAGAAGAAAAGATTGAAAAGAAAGAAAGAAATAAAATTAAGTTAGAAAAGAGCGAGAGTGAGATTGAAAAAATTAAGTTAGAGAAGAGTAAGAGCGAGATTGAAGAATAAAAGATAAAAAAAAAAAAAAGAAAAAAGATAAAATTAAGTCAGAGAAGAACGTGAGCGAGAGTACGTTGCCCTCACAGTAATTTGGATGGTTGCAGAGTATGGAAAAGGTCATATATCATTAATTTTAGAAATCGGGTTAAATGTCATTGGGGGGTTTGAAAAGAGGTTATCCGTACAAATTCCCCAAAATATAAAGCAATGAAAATAATATTATGTTGCATGTACATGATTTAAATGGTGCGAAGTGTTGGGTCCTGACTATTAAGGGCCCAATGTTAATTTAGGCCCGGTATGACTAATTTAATTAAGGATAAAATACCATTTTGGTCATTGTACTTTGAGTTTGGTTTCATTTTGGTCCCTATACTTCAAATGTTTAATTTTAGTCCTTGTACTTTCAATAAAGCTTAAAATTGATCCTTATGATAAGTTTGAAGTTAATTTTTATTGAAATTGGTTAAATATGTTAATAATAATTTTAACACAAGAAAAGACACAATGTGAACATATTTTCAAAATTTATAAAGAAAAAACTAATAGAGACTATTTTTTTTAAAAGAAAAATTAACAATAAACTAATAACATAGACTAATTTTAAACTTTACTGAAAGTACATAGACTAAAATTAAACATTTGAAAGTATAGGGGCCTAAATGGAACAAAACCTAAAGTACAAGGACCAAAATGATATTTTAACCTTTAATCAAAGAAGAAAATTAAAAGCTTGCACAACAAGCTTAAGTTTGTTTTTAATGGGTTGTTTAGGAAAAGAAGTAAGAGTTAGTAAGTCTGGGAAGTTGGTCTGGGAAGTTAAAAAGTCTGTGTTTGGAGTGCAGAATTGTTTAGTTTGGATTTGGAAAGTTTGTGTTTGGAATGCAAAGTTGTTTAATATGGAGTTCTAAAGTTTGTGTTTGGAGTGCATAATTGTTAAACTTGGAGTTCTGAAGTCTGAGTTGATTTTAACTATTCTTTTTTTCTTTTTTTTCTTTTTTTTCTTTTTATAGTTTTTTCCTACAATTTTTCAAAATTTCATTAGTAAGGAATTGTTTTCATGAATTCTAAGATTGAGATTTTTTGTTTTTATTAATTTATGTATATTTTACAAATTTCTTTAAAGAAGAAAAAAGAATTTTGACCAAAATACTCCATATTCTTTTTTCAATATCTCTCACATTAATTATTAATTTGCCTTGGTTAGTTTTCAAAAGAAAGTCTGACAATAATTGTTTTAAATATTATATGTGATTTGAAAAGATTTCAATTTATTAATTTAAATGGATTCACATAAACTTCAAAATTTTTATGTTTTTATCCCCTCAATTCTAAAAATAATATAGATTTGTTTCTGTCAATCCTAAAATTGAGACTTTAAGGCCCCGTTTGATAACCATTTGATTTTTAGAAATTGTTCTTGTTTTCTCACAATTTCTCTACAATGGTTTTCATCTTCTCTATGATTGTTTTCATTTTTCTTAAGGAAACACTTGAGTTTCTAGCCAAATTCCAAATTCCAAAAACAAGTTGAAAACTACTTTTTTTAATTTTCAAAACTTGGCTTGGTCTTTGAAAACATATGCAAAAAGTAGATAAGAAAATATGGAAACTCATAGTGGATGTAGTATTTATAGGCTTAATTTTCAAAAACTAAAAACTAAAAACCAAATGGTTATCAAACGGGACTTAAATTACATTATTTTATGAATATTTTATAATTTTATTAAAGACTTGTTTTCAACAATTTTAAAGTTTTAATTTAAGATTTGTTTTTCAAGCTTAATAAAAGTTAAATTTTTTTTTTTTTTTGCATAATCTAAGATTTTATTTTTCTAACTAATCAATGTAATGAATTATCTAAAGTTAATATTATACATATACTTTTGTTCAAAATACTATATATTCATGTCATTTATTGTAATAATTTTATTTTATTAAGTTTAAAAGTAGAAATCGTTTATCTTTTTACTTTGAATATGATTAATTTGAAAATAATTTTTTTTAATATGTTAACATTTTTAAATACTAATTTCTTAAATTGTAATACATGTTAGTTTAAAATATATTTTTCTTATCTTCAAATCATAAAATTATATACATTTTTGAGCTATTAATACAAAAAATAAGCTTAAAAAAGACAAGATTGTTATTTGTTATAAGTAATTTTAATTTAAACTTTTTGAAAATTGTAGATGACATGTGGAGGAAGTGAGATAGAGATATTTTTATCAATTACAAAAATTGTTATATAGTACACTCTAATCTACCTTAGAATTTCAATTTAAATAATAGTATCATATCTAAAATATTTTTTATATAATTTATATTTAAAAAATAAAATTATAGAATATAAAGAAAAATATTTTTGTTAAAAAATTTATTAAAATTATAGGATAAAAATAAAAATATATTTATTAAAAATATATTTATATTTAATTATTAATTAGTAATAATGATGAGAAAATTTATATAAAAAATAAATAAAAATTTTCAAATTAAGAAATTAAAATAAATTATGAAAAAAAATGAAAAGAGAGAGGAGAGAAGAGAGGGGGAGGTAGGAGTGAGGTGAGGTGAAAAAAAGATGGGATAGAAAAGTTGTGCAGCCTACAATAGAGAGTTGGAGTTGAAGTTAATAAATTGTGGGCCCACGATGAGAGAGTTTGAATAAAAGTTAATAAGTTTGTGAGACTCGAGTTAGAGTGACTGGAGTTAATAAATTTGTGGAGTCCATAATTGAAGTTAAAATATGCTTGAGACAAATAAGGAGTTGGGTAGAGTTGATAACTCCACCCAACTTTTTTTTTTTTTTTTAGCTCTCTTAAGTTCTGTTTACTTCAAAAAAGAAAAAAGAAGAGCAAACGAAAAAAGAAGCAAAAAGGATATAAAATCAAAAGAAAAGAGAGTATACATACAGTAAAGCTTGGAGGATCTTTTGCTTTGAGAGGGGAGAGTTGTAAAAAAAAAAGATGGAAGAATGAGAGTTTAGGGAAAAAGGAGATTGGAGTTAAAAAATGTATTGGGAGTTCTTTTTTCTAAAAAAAACAAAATAAAACAAAAAAAAGAAATTCAAAATGTCGAGTCAGTGGCACCCTTTTTTTTAGTTATTTTATTTTTTTAGTTTTATTTTAGTTTTATTTTTCTTTTTAATGTTTTGTTATTTCAATATTGAATTTTAGTTTACTTTAGTTTATTAATTTTTCTGTTCTGTTTTTTTTTTTTTTAAATATATATTTTTTATTCTCTCCTAATACTTCTAGTTAGTAGTTTCTTTTATCTTTTGCATTCATCTAAACAAGTCATAATTTTACCTCATCTGAACATTTTCTTCGAGCATGTTTGCGAAGAGCTTAAAAGTGAATTATTTTCTTCATTAACCCTGTATTAAATTGACATATGCATGCTAGTTTTGATTGGTGTTAATCTTTTTAACTCATACTTTCCTTTTTTTTTTTTTAAACTTTTCGACGATAGAATCTAGAAATTATTGGGAGTTTGATTTTCTAGTTTTCCTAAAATGAGTAATCAATTCTTTGAAAGTTCAAGATCGATTATAATATGTTTTTTTAAATTTTTAACATACTCGTATTTTATGCTCACTTACTTATTTTGCTATGAATAATTATTATGTTAACATGATCTTTCTTGAAATTGCATTTTGTCTATGTGCTCTGCTTGTTATTACATTGATTGTGTTTTAAACCATCTTTTAAAATAATTTTAAATCTTTTTTTAACCTTTTATCTCTTATTGCAAAATTATTTTCAAGTCCTTTCAATTGCTCTTTTGAGTTTATAAAATTTTTATAACTAAATATTGAGAATGGATTGAAAAGAGAATTTCTTCTTGTTTCTTCAAGGATGTACAGTGAGAGATATATATAGATTCATGAGAAAAGGAAAAAATATGAGAAAAGGAAAGAAATTAAATCCTAAGATATTTCCTTCTACAGAATCTTAGGTTACAAAAAATAAATTGAAAATAATTTAATGTGAGATATTCTAATACTAAATGTTATTTACAAACGTTTACTAATCTTGTCTTAAAAGTGTTTTTCAAGGTCATATTTTCTAAAAATTCATATGATGAAATCTAGAAATATATATAGGAGTTTGATTTTCTAAAGTTCTTGAGGTGAGAGATCATAATATTTGGGAGTCCGAGATTTTGATTCCAAGAAAAAATGAATTTAATTAAAATATTTTTTTTTAAAAAAAACTTTCTTTTATGATCAAAGGCTACCTCATGACGAAGTTGAGGAAGTGGTAGAATTTTCTCATATCCTTGAGGTGAAGAATATTTTCTAAAGTCTTGAAAATAATTTCAATATAGCCAAATTAATGGATTTGTTCTACTTATTTATGGGATCATGATTTGAAATATTGGAGAATGAGAGATAAAATAAGACATTATTTTTTTAAAAAAAAACATTTTCTTCTAAAATTCTTTTAAATTCAAGATAAAATTTGGTCATCGTTTTTAACGGGTGTTGTGGGGTGCTAATACATTCCCCACACACAAACAACTCTTGAGCCTAAATCTAATTTATGCAGATTGTTTTTGTTCCTTTTTAAGAAAATTTTGTTTTATTTTATTTTGGTGCCCAATAATTACATTGTAAAAAAGATTGGTGGCTACTTCTTTTAAAATCTCCCTTTTAGACGACATCGGTTGCTTTGCGTCGCAGGCACGTGGCGACAAATACACTAAAAGTGAATTTGAGATAATTATTAGGAAATTTTAAAACTATATTTAACTAATTAAAACCACACATTTAAACTTTGTCGTGATTTTTTAATATATAATTATAAGTGATTTTGATAGTTCATAAATTTATCCCACATAATTGTCTCTCACAATTTTTTTTCGGTGGCCCCCTCTACATACACACATGCATATGTACTACAAAAATTTCCTTAAATCTTTTCACTGTTCTCATATTAAAAAAAACATATATTTTCTTTGACCAACTTCTTTCCCACATATTTTCTTCACTTTTTGTATTGTCTATTAATGTTCATGTGTGAAAAGGTTTCAAGAGAATTGGCTTTATCTTGAATGCAAGAAGGATGAGGAAAAATTCTGTATATTTAGGACATGTTTGGGAGTGATTTTATAATGGCCAAAATCACTTTTGACATGCCCAAAATCAATTTTCTTTTAAAATTGTGATATTTGGCAATGGTGAGGAAGTGATTTTGGAAGTATCCAAAATCACTTCAAGTAATTTCCGGTCAATCACTTGGGAGGTGATTCCCAAGTGATTTTTGTCAAGTGATTGTGGGAACTTTTGTTTTAAAAATAACTATTATTTCATATTTTAAAAAATTAACCTATTGTGACGGTTCAAAACCGTCATCTATTATAAAAATTCATAAATTTTAATAAAAAAATGTGTTTTCTCAAAACCGTCACCAATAAGTTCATTCTTCATGATTTACATAATGCCAATTTTTTTCTCTCTAAAGTTTTTATAATGTCTCTCTTACTTTATTATCTTTTTAAAATTTTTATTCATTTTTCTCACTTTTTTCCCTCTCCAATGGTTTTAGCTCTCTCTAACTTTTTTATGTCTAATTTTTTTGTTCCTCTCTCTATAATTTATTTTTTTATAACTTTTTGTTCTTGAAATTTTTGTCCCTTTTGCTCTTAAACTTTTTGTTCTCATTAAAGTTTTTCTCCCTAAAATTTTGATAATTCTCCCAAAATTTTTTGTATATCTCTCGAATTTTATTTCTCTATCTTCAAATTTTCGCTCTCTATTAAATTTTTCTCCCTCTAAATTTTTTTGTCACTCTCTCTAAAATTTTTATCCCTCCATGTCTCTAACAATTTTTTTTCTCTTTGAAAGTTTTCTCTAGCTTTATATATTTTTCTCTTAATTTTTAGCTCTATTTGTATAACTTTTGTCTCCACCTTCTAATTATTTTTAATCTCAAATATAATACTCTTTTTAGTAATTTGATGATTCTAAAATTAGCTTTGAAAAAAAACATCAATCATTAAAAAATATATATTTTTAATTAAATTTAAATTGGGAACCAAAAATTAAAATGATTTATAACTAAAATTTTTACAAATTTAATTATAATTGAATCACTTAGCTCAAAACACTTATTCTAAATCAATTCCAAACATGCCCATTAAAAATTACTTTTAATTGTATGAAAATCCCTATTAAAGGTGTAGAACCAAACACTAAAATGATTATATGAAAATCACTTTTAATAAATCAATTATAAACAAATCAATTGTACTAAAGGCACTATTTCTAAAATCATTCCCAAACATGTCCTTAAATCAAAGACAGAATCGATATCCAATCTGTGTTCTATCCTTACTGCTTTATACAATATGAGACTAACTTGAGAGGAAAAAATAAATCAAAGGGAGTAAAGACCAATGAATAATTACACATAAGGTAAAAGGAAATTGTTGGGAGAAAGAAAGTTTTTTTCTTCAAGATTTGTAGGATTGAAAGATTTATATATACAAAAAAGTTAGAATATAAAATTTTGCTTCTCATTGTGAAAATTGTTGGCTCTCTCCTTGGCCAAAACCCATGATTTGGGCTAGGATTCGCAATCTGATGCATTTGACGTTCTCCCTTTATCCTTGATCGCTTGAATACACCATTGCAAATATAAGAGATTATTAGAGTTGATTTTGATTTGATACATGAAAGTATGTGGTATTAATATCCATAAAGTGATTAGAAAATTTTAATGGATTAGTAAATTATTTGTACTATAAATTCTTGTGCCTGCTAAGTTGCTTCGAATGTACAAGATCTTCATATGCAATTCTTACTTAAAATTAAGCTCCGAGATTTATATGCTGAAAATGCAACCGATGTTTTGCAAAAGTACAAAATTTTGATTTCAGTAGCACTCTTAAATGTTTGACAATTACGCATTAAAATTGCAAAAACCATCAACATAAAAGTGAAAGTGTTGGCATACTTTCAGATTTTAAAATATAATTTTAGAGTGAGTTGACTTTCTAATTTAACCACTTCTTAAAAAAATGTTTTTTCTCATAATATTTTTAAAGACTTTTTTTCTTAAAATATATTATTTTAAAAATAAAAATCCTTGTTTGTTTGGTTACAATTTTTTTTAAAGGTGATTTTAATCCTAAGTTATTTGAGATTACACTACATCTATACATGACTCTATAAGAGTTAACGGCAAGTTTGAGAATGATTTTAGAAATATTGATTTTAGCACAATTAATTTATTTAAAATTGATTTATTAAAAGTGATTTTCATATAATTATTTTAATGTTTGGTTCTACACTTTCAATAGTGATTTTCATACAATTAAAGTGACTTTCAAAAGGTATGTTTGGGAGCGACCTTAAAATAAGTGTTTTAAGCTAAGTGATTTAATTACAATTCATTTTTTAAAAGTATTTAGTTATAAATCATTTTAATATTTGATTCAATGCTTGTAAAAGTGATTTAAATTTAATTAAAAGTATATATTTTTTAAAATGATTAATGTTTGTTTTCAAAGATGATTTTAGAATCATCAAGTTACTAAAAAAAGTATTGCATTTGAGATTTTAAAAAAAATAGAAGGTGATAACAAAAGTTATACAGAGAGAACTAAAAATTAAGAGAGAAAAAATATAAAGTTAGAGAAAAATTTCAAAGAGAAAAAAAAATGTTAGAGACATGGAGGGATAAAAGTTTTAGAGGGAGGGACAAAAAATTTAGAGAGAGAATTTTAATAAAGAGAGTAGAATTCAAAGATAGAGAAATAAAAATAGAGAGATAAACAAAACAAAAATTGAGCAGAATGATAAAAATTTTAGGAAGAAAAACTTTAATGAGGAGAACAAAGTTTCGAGCTAGGGAGAAAAAAGTACAAGAACAACAAAGTAGAGCAAGGGGTAAAAAATTAGAGAGAAAAAAGTTAAAAAGATGCAAAAATTATAGAGAGGAACAAAAAAATTTAGAAATTAAAAATATTCAAAGAGAGTTAAAACCATTAGAGAGAAAAAAAGTGAGAAAAATGAATAAAAATTTAAAAAGATAATAAGTAAGAGATACGCATTAGAAAAATTTTAGAGAGAGAAAAATTGTCATTTTGTAAACAATGAAGGATGAACTCAATGGTGACGATTTTGAGAAAACACACTTTTTGATGGGAATTTATGAATTTTTATCAAAGATGACGGTTTTGATTCGTCATCGAAAGTATACTTTTAAAAAAAATTTAAATAACAGTCATTTTAAATTACAATCACTTGACAAAAAATCACTTGAGAATCACCTCTCAAGTGATTGACCATAAATTACTTCAAGTGATTTATGGAAGAGAAGTAATTTTAGGATACTTCAAAAATTACTTACTCACCATTGCCAAACATCACAATTTTGGAAGAGAAGTAATTTTAGACATGTAAAAAGTGATTTTGGCAATTTCAAAATCACTTCCAAACATGTCCTAAATTATCATAAAGTGATACTGATTAATCACTTTTTGGATAAACAACTTTAAATTGATTATTTATAAAATGATTCTAAACCAATTTGATTATTTCAGAAGTAATTTTTCTTTGATACCAAACAATTTAGACTAAAGAGAACATTTTTAGCCCTTCAAAATCAAGCAAACTCACCATATACCAAGCAAACTCAAACACGGAAAAGCAAAGCACATCCAACGAGAATACCTTTTATTTTTGGATAAATATATACTTTAGTCTTGCGGTTTGAGTCTTTTTTTCAATTTAGTCTCCTATCTTTTAAAAGTTTCAAATTCATGTTTTACTAATAAGTTATTTTTCAAGCAAGATCAATCGTCACAAAACGTTAAAATTACCCAATAAAAATGATGATATAATGTAATTTCAAAATGCACTATATTTAATTAATTAAAAAAATACTACACATAAGGGCTTAAAGTATATACCAATTATCGTTGAGTTAAGCTCACTTTGACTCTCCCATTTTCTGAATTACTTTTTCAACTATTGATTCCAACATCTCATAAGCATTTGATTCAATATAGATTGATTCCTGCACCTTAAAAATATAAATGAGGATTTTATTCCTACAAGAGGATTTTTTATCTTAGACATAGGGATTAAAAACTCCAAAACCTAATTGTTGAGCTGAATTATCTAAGATAAAGGGACTATAGACATATAAGTCACTCACTTAGTCTCCTAAAACCTAATTTCGAGATGAATAGAAGTAGCAATTTTGGTTTACAATGGAGTATAGAATAGGTTGGATTGTAACTTTGGTTTGCAATTACAACTTAGGGCAATGACAATCTTGAGCCCCTCCTTTATCCAACATTTCCTTTGCAATTTCATTTACCAAGTTTATCTAGTTTTCTATACAATATTACAAATTTCCGATTCTGCAATCTTTATCACTTATTTTGCAATTTTTGGATTCTACAATTTTTGTCACTTTAACAGCAATTAAATTATGCAATTATTTTCTTTTTACCAACAAACCATCCCAACTTTGTTTTTGCAATTTTAGTTTCTAAAGTTGCAATTCTTCTTACATTTTGCTTAGCAATATTTTTGTTACACCGTTCCCTAGGGATTCGATACTTGGTACTCACATACCATTTTATATTACTTTGATCACGTGCGCTTGTGTGTACACCGATCAAACCACTTCTTGGATTGATAAAAATGCTCTTAATCCTCACCCAAAGGTGACTTAGCTCATATTACAACCTAAAAACAAAACTAAAGATCTATAGGGTAACATTACAGGAAATGGAAACAAATTTAAAGATAAGAAGTGAAGAAATCATTGCCCAAGAATGAAGTTGCGATAGCTTTTTCTTCCAGCTCTCTCTCCTCTGCTCATTCTTTCATTTTTTCTTCTTCCTCTATCGAATGTTAATCCCCAAAAAATGGCTTCTCCCTTAAAGATATCCAATCCCCCAAATTAAGGGTTGATTAAGCTGTGTAAGATCTCAAGAAGCTTTTCTATTGACTGGGACTAGTTGAGCTGTTAAAAATGTCTAGCTTAATTAAAATCCAATTATCACGTGCCAGTTTGCAAAATCCTTGTAGAAATAATGCTCCATTAATAGTTATGCTTTCCTAAGTAGAACTTAGCATCATCAATGTTCGAGTAATACTTCTACTTCCAATGAATTTAGCTGCCAACCCACACTAATAAATATTTCTATAAATGCTCTAAAATATCCAACAAATTCAATCTTATATAAAATAGACAACCTAAATTCATCTTCAACAATTCTAACATCTTTTGGGCACAATTCACGTTCACAAAGTCATAGTACTAAAACTTTAAGCTCTAATAGTGCAACTAATAACTCTCATTCGAGGAGTTATCATAGCACTCCACGAATAACAACCTCCATGGTCCAACCCCTTTCAATTTTGGAACCCACACATCTATTGAACTCAGATTTGAACACCTATGACCCCAATGACTCCAGATATGGGAAATCAGACCTACTCAGGGTCAAACCAACTAGAGATTTGAGGATTCTTTGGTAAGATTTTTGTGGGCAATGATCACCCTTAAGGTTTTTCGAAGTCGAATAAAGTTTCAGATTGAATTTCTAACCTTAGAACCTCTTTGTGTGTAGGTTCGAACTGAACAATCAAGGTCTAAAGGAATCTTGAGTAAATGACCATGTGGGTATTACTCCTAAACACTTTTGGGTAAGTTTTGGCCTTCAAGAATTAAGCCTAAAGTTTGTTAGTTCAAGTAACTAATTTTTAGTTATTGTTTTAGGTTGTTCGAAGGAATTATTAGGTGAAGTCATTTTTTTGTCAAATCACTTGTCAAGGTAAGTGGCTTTACTGCTGGATTACCTTAGGGCATAATTGGGTGTTTTCTGTTGCATGAAATGTTTTATGTGAAAATGTAGCATTAGTCATGTTTTATAAAAGTTATGAATTATTTTAATAAAGTCATGAATTGTTTTATAAAAGTCATGAATCTTTCGTGATGTGAAAGAAATAGCTTGTATGCCATGTATGTGAAGGATTATGTTGTTATGAGTGAACAATCTCTTATGTTATGTTGCATTATGATGCTAAACTGATGTTTTTATGTGGGATCTCATGCATGTATATGCTCATAAAAGTCATGAAACATTAAATAGATTCCCTCATTTTCCTATTTAATCTGACTGCATAAAAGTGATGCATGTCTAAGGGCTCTAGGTGCGCAAGTGTACTTAGGGTCGGTGTGTATGAAAGTGATGCACACTCGTGTATGAAAGTGATGCATACCTGTAGAGAGGCCTAGGGTGTATGAAAGTAATGCATGCTTAGATGGTTTGGTGTACATGAAAGTGAAGTACATCGAGCTATGTGTATGGAAGTGATGCACATCCCGATGAAACTAAGGAGAAGAAACCAATAAGTAAAGTTTTAGATCCCGCTATAGTCATGGAAAGCATAGTCATGTTGCATGTGATTACATATCTTGACCTCAACAAATGGGGTCACTTACTGAATATTCTTAATACTCAACATTTTCCAATTTTTTTTCAGGCAAAGACGAGTGACAAGAGTTGTTTGCTGAAAGTGCCATGGGTTAAAGTCAGCATAGTTTATGCGTTCATGTTATTTTATGCTTTCAAACTTTTTTTTAAAGTTATGTTATAAGAATTCTTTAAATTTGTTTGTACTCTATTGAATTACATGTTTTGCAACATTTTCATTGGGTCAAAGTCAACATAGTTTTTGTGCTTTCATGTTATTTTACATGTTAGCATGCATGTAGTAATGGTCTTAGTCAATCTAAGTCCAAAAAAAAGTCTGGTCGTTACACAAACTGTTACGAAAGATACAAAAATTTTAAGTAAATATGAATCACATTTCAAAATTTAAAATTAAAAATAAGATCGTTATCCCATGATACTTTAGATATCAATTTTTACGTGAATCTATTAGATTACATGAGGTTCCATCTTAAAACCAATTGGCAATGAGAGGAGTAGCCCATGTATCTTATTAAGAATGTGAGGCATCCCTATCTTTTCAATGTGAGATTCTCAATATGCCCCTTCAAGATGGTGCCTCTTTGGGTTCACCATTCTTGAGTCGGATCCCAATTTTTGGACCGAATACCCGTTTGGGTTTCATAGGCTCTGATACCATATTAGATTACATGGGGTTCCATCTCAAAACCAATTGGTAATGAGAGGAGTGGCCCATGTATCTTATTAAGAATGTGAGGTCTCCCTATCTTTTTAATGTGGGATCCTCAATAGAATCAATACCATATTCAATCGAGAATATCTTTCTTTTTATTTTTTAGATAAGAGAGAAATAAAAATCAAATTAGCGCACCTTCTAGTCTTTTAGTTTTGTTGTGTGCTAAAAAACCCTTTTATGGAAATAAATAAAACACAATAAATACTATACATATCATTCCCTTACATGTTCAAACCCAAAAGCCAAAGATAAAATAAAAGTTAAATCACAAGTTTAGTCCCTAAACTTTGAGGTTTGTATCAATTTGGTCCATGAACTTTAAAAATTACAAATTTAGTCCTTGAACTTTCACATTTTTTAAAATTCACTAATCTACTAGATACAAAATTAAAAATTTAAGGTTTAATTAGACATCAAATTCAAAATTAAATCTAATAGATCAATTAATTTTTAAAAAATTCGAATTTTTCAAGGACCTATTAGATACAAAATTAAAAATTTAGAGACCTATTAGACACAAAATTGAAAGTTTATGATCTATTAGACACTTTTAAAAGTTCAGCGACCAAATAGACACGAAACTCAAAGTTTAGGGACTAAACTTGTAATTTAACCTAAAATAAAATATGACAAAGGCGTGTTCGTACCCTTTGGGCTGCTCTTAATACTAGAGCACCGACTTTTAACCCACGTATAAAAATTAAGCAAACCTTTTTGCTAATTATTCATTTTTCCCCTCTTCAACTTTTTTTTTTTTTTTGAAAAAACATAAAGAATCTCAATTTTAGCTTTAAAAAAAAAACTAGGTATACTTAAAAAGTTTCAATGTAAATTTTGTTACGCAAGTCTCAATCCAAACATAGTAAAAAAAACTTATTCCACAATGTCTCTTTAATTTATTTCATTCTTTTAAAAATATTCCTTATTAAAACCCCCTTGAAGTTTTGGGAGATTATTTGTTCCAAAACTTAAAGAAATTTGGACTTCGTTCCAAAACTTAAGATTAATCTAGCTGCTTAAATGCCTGAGACATTTATGTTAATGCATGTTATATGTTTTATTATATTTTATATGTACTAAATTTTATTTTTACTAAAAAAAACAAGGAACAAGAAATAATTATCAAACACATGTCTGTTTTTGTTTTTGTTTTTTTTTTTAAAGAAACATGTCTGTTTTTGTTTCTTTTTTTAAAGAAACAAGAAACAAAAATAGTTATTAAACATGTTTCTGTTTTTAATTTTAAAAAAACAAGAAACAAGAAACAAGAAATAGAAATGAGAAATGAGAAATAAGAAATGAGAACGTTATCAAATGGACCCTAATGTTTTTTGTGTTTTCCTACTTAAATGCCTGAGACATTTATGCCAATGCATTAAAGTTTTATGACTTAGCTTGTAGTCTCTACAATTCTAAATTAAGTGATTTTTGACCTCTTCTTTTTCAGTTTACTTTAATATTTAAAATAACCACACCCTATGAAGCTTGACAACATAGAAAACTCACTTAATAGTGGCACGAGAATTCTGTAACTTTTGTAACAACCATTAAAAAAAATCAACAAAAAGAAAAGAAAGAAACTCAATTACATGTCTAATTAAACTAAACAACAACTTCAAAAAGAAGTAAGCAACTCATTGTTAAATATCTACATCTAACAATCTTATTTTATGTATGAATTTAAAGAATTAAATATAATATTAATAATTAGCCCACTTTAAGAAACAACATACATCTCCAACTATCTTCGCAGAAAGTTCAACTTTTATTATTCAAATCCAAGATTTGAGGGCAAAAAAGCAACCAAGAAATTGCAACATTTGGCTCCATCAATTTGAAATCATAACTAAAATGGATTTGATGGCAAGATTTAGTTCCATTCCTGCTACTCTTATACTTTCTTCAATAGTACAATATTCGCTCACAACTATAGTCCTTAGGTGAGCTTGACACAATCATCCTGTAATATCAATGGGATTTCATGAAAACCATTGAAATAGAAGTTTGATTTCATGAAAACAACTATGATACAAAAGTTGCAACATATTAATGAGAGGTTGGAGCCAATGCAAAATGATTACCTCAAATCTCTTCGCTTATAATATAGACACTATCAGCTTTTCTCCCATCACAAATTTTCATAATATCAATAAAATGTTCTGATGCACTTATGAATGGGAAAAATATTGTTCTCTTGTATTCCAAAGAGTGAGACGTGAGATTCTAAATTCGGATAGATATTTCTACATTCAGCTACTATGCTTTTTAACAGTGCATCAATCTTCTCTATTTTTCTTTTTTAATGAGATTCTCACACCATAAAATTTCTATATTCTTTGATGTATTATTGCTGGTGGTTTACTTTTTTCCTTTATATTTTATTTTCGTGCTTACCACATCATTTAAATTAATCTTTTAATACAAAAAATACAATCGCGCTAATCTAATCTATTTTTTTTTTAAAACATACAACGAACTCTTGAATAAAATGAATCTTAGTTACTGAATTTCAAATACTACATTTTTTATGCAAAAGTTCATGAAGATACCCAGTACACCAATTGTGATCTTTGTAGAAGGATCAACGAATCACATTCCACATGTAGATAGATAGGGTCGTATCCCATTATCTATAATTATATATATCCACAAACTCAAGAGGGAAAAACTTTCCTCCCAAATGAATTGCTATAGTAGACATTTTTCTAGTATAAATATAAAACTTCTGTTTGAAAGTGAAGCACACAATTATATTGCAAAGTTTGTCCACAGTACTATCTTTTGAATCTTTTACTTATGGATGAGGGAAAAAGCACAGCTTTTGTACTTGAAAAACTGCCCATATATGTTGCACGTCCCCAATAAAATAACTAAAAGCTCGTATATTTTTGTCATTTTTCTTTGCTCCGATCATCGTTAAGTATTTCCTTAATTTGCACATTTTTTCTTCACACATAGATACCAAAAATATGCAAGTATATATGTATGTCTCACATGTACAAAACATCAATTCACATTCAATTAAGTTCAAATGTACTATTCCATAAAAAATTTCTAATCCTCTTTCAATTTTAGTCTCATCTCCTATTATTATATATGTACATATTTTTCAAGAACTCAATTTATAAAACTATACAACTAAGGGTAGTTTGATAACCAATTAATTTTTTGTTTTTTGTTATTTAAAAATAAATCTTTTTGGTAACCAATTCTTTTTTCGTTTTTCAAATTTATGAATAAATAACGAAAACAGAATTCTTTGGTTGTTAGAAAATAGTTTTCGGTTTTTTAAAATTCCAAGTGACCGCTGAGAGGTGGAGGAGGGACGCCTCAGGATAGGGGAAGGGAGTTGTTGTTGTTGTTTTTTCTTCATCTTCTTTCTAAATTTATTTTCTTATTAATATATAATTTTTTAATTGTTTTGTATTTTTAATATATTATACTAACTTTATTCAAATGTCATTAATATCTTATGTCATATTTGATTAAACAATAAATATAAGTAGTTAAATGGTAAGATATTTAATATAAAAAACTAAAATATTACATGGTGAAAAGATATGTCAAGTAGTTGAAATATTCCAATATTTTGGTAAAAGAATCTTAAATCTTTTTTTTTTCTCTCTAAAATGTACCTGTTTATAACTCTTTTTTTTTTTTTTTTGTTTTATTTTCTAACATATTTCTTTGCAGTCTCAAACCTATTCAATCCCCTTTGAACACCAACCAGCATCAGTTCGAGCTTGTTTGGCTTAGTTCAGTAGAGCACAAAAAAATCTATTGATAGTTGTGATGGAGTTAATATTAAGAAAGCGGAAGCAATTTCGGATCTCGAGCACTCAAAGTACATCAATTTAACCAAACAAAAACATGCTCAAAACTGGAAAAAACCAGAAAGTATGAACACATACCTTTGTAGCTCAAATTCTCCAAATTCTTTGCAAATCTTGGATCACCAACAATACTTGGACCACCACTAGAGTTTTCCCTACTATTCTCAGCCCTTGGAATGGATTGTGGGATCTTTGATTGAGAGAAATTGGGAGAAGAATGAGTAAAGATCTCAATAAAAAAACTAGAGAGTTTTCTACAAAAATCTCTTGTTTTTCTAATCTCTCATCTCCATTGTGTTGCTTCTCTATTTATAGAAACTAATGAAACCTCATTAGGCTTCCCATGGAAGACAACATTTGTCTTCCCATGGAAGACAACAATTGTCTTCCCATGGAAGACAACACTTGTCTTCCCATGGAAGACAACACTAGGTTGGATATATAGGATTAGTCAAGTTTCATTTAAATCAAAATTAAATTAAAAACTTGATTAATTAATTAAACCATTTAATTAATTTAATTATTTAATTTAATATCAAATATTAATTAAATAATTAGACCAATCCCTCTCTTTTATGACCAATCGTTTGTACATGAATCCCTATTCACGTATTAAACCGATCAAGTATTTAAATCACATTTAAATATGTTCCTCTCTCTTCCTTGTGATTTTAATTCATAATTAAATTATAGTACGTTAAGTATATCGCATATAATTAACGTTTACTCCCAAAACCGAATTTGAACAATTCAAATTCTTTTCTCTCAAATTATTCCAAGGCTTAGTCTGAGCTAGTAAGGGGACCTAATGGACCTACAGATCATGAGCTCCAACGATACGAGATTAACCGGCCAAACTCTTTAGCCTAGCTAATCAACATTCGTTAACCACCGGGACACTCCACTAAAGCCCAGTGGCTGCACTCTCCTCACTGTAGATATATTTCTGTCCACTCGATATAACCATGATTAGTAAGTCGATCCTTCACAGGTCGTTCATAATTACAGCTGGGTCAAATAAACCGTTTTACCCCTGTAATTACTTCTTGTTCCTTAAGTCCCACTGATCCTCTAATGAACAATTGGTTTGTGGTCCAACCAACAAACCGAATCCCTCTCGGGCCAATGAGAGGGTGGGCCCATTGTTCAAGACCCGGAGTCAGCACTTAAGGGAACAACCTCTCTACTAATCCTTAAAGCAGGTAGGAGTGAATTCCATCTTGCATGACTATGTTCCCAACTATCTATCCGGTCTTATCCCCAAAATGGGAGGATTATTGAGTCGGCAATCTCGGGCCACTCTCACCCATGCAAATCTAAAGATAATGCCGAATAAACAGGAGTTCATAGTACGCTCAGAATTAAGATCGAGTTACCTAGGTCATCGTATGAATATAGTCAGTTAAAACAGTAAACGGAGTTATAAAGTCTAAGTGACTATTTCGCGGTCCGGTCTTATGCAAACTCATTGCATAGGACGCCCCCACTCGCATGTCTCCACATGAACGATTCAGGATCACATCGTTAGTACTATACAAAGTGGGCCGCGTCCATAGTGTCCCCAGAATAAGGTACCCAGCCTTATTCTTATACTATAGACCATTTTGGCTATTACTCGAACTTGATCCACTTTTATGTCACACATAAAGTTCAAGTATACATAATATAGCCAAGGGTTCTTAGTTCATTGGATTTGGGTTTTAGAATATACAATTCACTTTATTCAATAACACATTTACTGAATAAACCTCAATAACATATTTATAGTAAAATAGAATATACATTCAGTTTACAAAACCACGAGTTTTAGGACACAAAACCCAACAAACTCCCACTTGGACTAAAACGTCAGTGGAGTCAAACATGTTGAGGTTAATAACTGCCCTACTATACAACCCGTAGTCCTAGACTCTCTAGGTGTCCCTCAAACACTTTAGCCGTGAGGGGCTTTGTAAACGGATCAGCAATGTTGTGCTCCGAAGCAATCTGAGTGACAATCACGTCTCCTCGTTGCACAATCTCCCTGATGAGATGATACTTGCGCTCAATATGCTTTCCGCGCTTATGGCTTCTAGGTTCTTTAGAATTTGCCACTGCACCACTATTATCACAATAAAGGGTGATAGGCAAATTCATATTTGGAACAACTTCCAAATCCAATAAGAACTTCCTAAGCCATACTGCCTCTTTCGCTGCTTCACAAGCTGCGACATACTCAGCCTCCATGGTGGAGTCAGCAATGCAACCTTGCTTTATACTCCTCCAAACTATTGCTCCTCCATTAAGAGTGAACACTGATCCCGATGTGGATTTCCTCGAATCTACATCGGTCTGAAAATCAGAGTCAGTGTATCCTGCAAGGATCAGATCCTTCGCACCATACACAAGCATATAGTCCCTCGTTCTCCTAAGATACTTGAGGATGTTTTTAACGGCAGTCCAATGATCATATCCTGGATTAGACTGAAACCTACTGACAATTCCCACTGCATAGCATATGTCAGGTCGAGTACACAGCATGGCATACATCAGACTACCGACAGCTGATGCATAGGGAATGTATCTCATATCCTCAACTTCTTGAGGTGTCTTAGGACACTGTTCCTTCGACAAATGAATTCCATGTCTGAAAGGTAATGAACCCTTCTTGGAATTCTGCATCTTATATCTAACCAACATTTTGTCAATATAAGATGCCTGAGACAATGCTAGCGTTTTGTTCTTGCGATTCCGAACAATTTGGATTCCAAGGACAAATTGAGCCTCTCCCAAATCTTTCATTTGAAATTGGGTCGCTAGCCATTGCTTAACGTCAGTCAGGAATCCTACATCATTCCCAATGAGTAGGATATCGTCTACGTATAAGACTAAGAAAGCTACAGTACTATTGACTATCTTCTTGTAGACACAAGGTTCGTCAAAATTCTGTTCAAAGCCATAAGATTTGATCGCTGTATCAAACCTTATATTCCAGGATCTAGATGCTTGCTTCAACCCATAGATGGATCGATTAAGCTTGCAAACCTTTTGCTCTTGACCCTGAATTATGAACCCCTCTGGTTGAGCCATATAGATACTCTCTTCAAGATTGCCATTCAGAAAGGCTGTCTTGACATCCATTTGCCAAATTTCATAATCATAAAACGCAGCAATGGACAAGAGTATTCTAATCGACTTTAGCATGGCAACAGAAGAAAAGGTTTCTTCATAGTCCACCCCTTCCCTTTGGGTATAACCTTTTGCCACTAGTCGAGCCTTAAAGGTTTGCACCTTACCGGCTTGGTCTCGTTTCCTCTTGTAGATCCACTTGCAACCGATGGGTCTTTCACCATCAGGTTGGTCTACAAGTTCCCAGACAGAATTGAAGTACATAGACTCCATTTCGAGGTCCATGGCTTTAATCCATTGGTCCTTATCTTCGTCATTCATTGCCTGTTTATAGGTCAATGGATCCTCTAAGCCATCATCAGGTATGACGACTTGGGTTTCAGTTAAACCCATGTAACGGTCAGGATGTCTAACATTCCTCCCACTACGTCGAGGCATTCTCAACTCTTGAGAAGGACGTGACTGCTGCACCGAAGTGCCTGCTCTATCAACAACTCTTGTTGAAGGACCAGCTTGATCAACAACTCTTGTTGAATCATCTGTAGCTTCCCTGGAAAGTTCGCTCAAAACAATTTTGCTGCGAGGTTGATGATCTCTCATGTGGTCTTCCTCTAAGAACGTGGCGTTTGTCGATACAAGCACCTTGTCCTCTAGAGGATCATAAAACAGACCACCTTTCGTTTCCTTGGGGTATCCTACGAATAGGCATAATTTTGAACGGCGTTCCAGTTTCTTTGGATTTGACACCAGCACATGTGCCGGACATCCCCAAATACGGAAGTGACGTAAACTCACTTTACGCCCTTTCCATAACTCATAGGGTGTTACAGAAACACTCTTAGAGGGAACTACATTCAAAATATATGCAGCAGCCTCTACTGCATATCCCCAAAACGAACTAGGCAGTTGAGCATAGCTCATCATAGATCGAACCATGTCTAACAGGGTTCTATTTCTCCTCTCGGACACACCATTCTGCTGAGGTGTACCGGGCGCTGAGAGTTGGGATATGATTCCATGTTCTATCATATAGTCCTGGAATCTCAAATCCATATACTCTCCACCTCGATCTGATCGAAGTGTTTTAATCGTCTTACCTAATGTGTTCTCAACCTCTGCCTTATACTCCTTGAACTTTTCAAGGGCTTCGGACTTATGATGCATTAGGTAAAGATAGCCGTACCTAGAATAATCATCGATGAAACCGATGAAATATTCATAACCACCTCGTGCCTTGACATTCATAGGACCACAGAGATCCGAATGCACGAGTTCCAAGGGTTCTTTCGCCCTATAACCTTTTTCAGAAAAAGGTCGTTTGGTCATCTTTCCCTCAAGACAGGACTCACATGGTGGTAAGGAGTTGTCCTTTAACTGACTTAGGATACCACTCTTAACCAATCTCCCAATCCTATTGAGATTAATGTGACCTAGTCTCAAGTGCCAAAGATAGGTACTTGGAGAAAGTTTCTGCCTTTTGTTTTGAGTTTCAGCTGTTTTAAACATCTCAGTGTTCAAAATAGCTTTTACCTCTGTTGGTCTTAACACATATAAGTTGTTTTCTAGTTTTGCAGAACATATTCGTACACCTCTTTTGCTAATGAACACTTCATTAACATCAAAAGATACTTTATACTGATGTTCAAGTAAACAAGAGATAGATATAAGATTCCTTTTGATTCCAGGAACCAAAAGTACATTTTCTAGTAAAATGAATCTATCTCTAAACAACAACTTCACCGCTCCCACTGCTTTAGCCGAGACAATCTCTCCTGTTCCAACTCTGAGAGTTATCTCGCCTTTAGCAAGCTGTTGCCAGGAACTAATTTCCTGACTTGAAGAACACACATGGTTAGTGGCTCCTGAATCAAGTATCCAGGCTGAATCAGCATTCTCCACTAAACATGTTTCAACAACCAGTAAATCATATTTACCTTGTTTTGTCTTCTTAGCTTTACTCTCCATCATATGGGAGTTATAAGCATACTTGAGGGTATCATGACAGACCGATGAGGACAGTTGCCCAAACATCGCCTGTAATGATTCCATGATCTCCATAGCGGTTATCATACCCTCATGTTTCTTTGCTAACATATCAGATATGCTGGCAAAGATATAGACTCGGGTTTTATTATTTGCCCTAGTCCATTTGTCATATGCATCCCAAACAATTTGGTTTGCAGACAAGCTGGGAGGGGGAGGACATTCCTCCGTTAAGACAAACCTTAGATCATCAAGAACAAGAATCGTATTCAGGTTCGATTTCCAGGTCGCGTAGTTATCGCCGTTTAATTTATCGAAGGTGAGTTTTTGAAATAAAGAGCTTGTCATGCTGAAAAACAGAACATATTCCATTAGTGAATTGCTTCTAACCCTTTTCATGCATCCAATCAAGAATTTAGCAAAAGTAATAATGTACCCATAATCTCATTATTAATTTGCAACGATACTTCAGTGAGTCAAAGCAACTGCTACCGTGGGGCAGTCAATCACTCCTTCACCGAACCAAGACATTCTTGACTAAATGCTAATACCAGAATAACTCTTATTCCTATAGCATTCTAGTTATCGCTACTTTGGTCAAGAATTCACTAACACTTAGTAATTCTTGTAAGTGTGACCCGCCATTTTCGGACCTCAGAGATCGGCCCCAACAATGCTACCGAATTGGAAAGTCAAAGTTGGGAATGGACCTAGGAGACCCTATCCATTTCTAGAGTTCGAGTTGTTCCGAATCCCATGTTACGACCCTCCGTTTGGATGGTGCTACTACGGGCAACCTGCAGGCGCAACATGGGAATCTCACGGTCCAAACTAATGGAGGAGACCGTAGGATGTGTTGACACACTTCCTTCTCCCACTTACTATAAATACTTTCTCCATTCACCTTGCTCTTGATTTATGCAAATACCACCCGTATGGGGATGCCCTATTGACATCACGAGGCCGAGCATAAATCTCACGATGTGAACTTCGCAGAGAGCGTAAGAAGAAATGGATATATCATATATACCTTTTCTCTCCCACTAAGTATTTTAGACGGTTTGGGTATAATTTTACTTAGGCATATTCCGGCTATTAATATACCTAAGTCTATCAATATAACGATTATTTTGATATTACCTAAGTCTATTAACCCTTTAAAAAACTTAGGTCTACGAGTTTAATTAAACCTTTTAATTAACGTCGCTCACGAGGAATAATTTATAAACCTCTGGATTAAATTCACTCCCAGGTCGGTTCCCAAGTAGGGGTGTTCCGTTTCCGTCATCTTAAATACCCCCAGCCTAGCCAGAACCTTCCTTAGACAGAGTCCCTCTTTAATCATAGTTTATAAATTATTGGTTGCCTAATTCTAATCTTATTAGAACTAGATAACCTATGGTCTAATTATTTTAATTCTAAAACCATTTTAAAACTAAATAATTAAACCCTAGGTTTGTATGCATTTCTATGTATGAGTGCTTGATCATTCATCACATGAACAATTAAATAAACATAGAGTAAAAATTCATCACATGAATTATGCATGGAAATGCTTTGATGCATTTAATATAACAATTATATTATACTAAGGCAACTATATGTTGTATGCTTTATTTTTAATTAATATAACATTTATATTAATTATACTTAAAACATACAACATCTATTTCATAAAATTAATACAACTCTTATATTAATACTTATGAAATGCTAAACATGCATACTATACATTATAACACTTATAACATACTTTCAATGCATGGAGCATGCTTCCTATGGTGGGATTTTAAATCTATATGGCATACTTTATGCACATACAAATATGGATTTAATTAAAACATACATTCATAATGCATAAATAATTAAACACACTAAAGTGGACCGGTTTTGGCATCATAAACAAGCATACAACTAAATTATTACAAGAATAATTTAATAACTAGGTTGAGACGCTTCCGAACACTTCGAAACGCCCCGAACCAGCTTGAAAAACTTGAACCGAGCTTCAATACAGCAGAACCGGATTTTGCTGAAAAAAAAACAGCAGCTTCTGCTCTGTTTTCCAGCTTGACCTTTCGAGCTTGTTTCTTCAAATTGAAGGCCTTCCGGGACTCCGATCGACTCGAAAATTTTACAGACTCTTCTTCACACATTAAAGCTCAAACACTCTTGAGCAATTACAAAACGGACTACAAATTAAAGCTCAAAAAAAAATGCCAAAACCGAAAGTACCACTTTAGACGCCCAGAAAATTGAATTTCTAAATGATACCCACCGAGCTTAAACCGATGCAAATTGAGTGCTCAAAATTTCTCTGATACCAATTGATGGAGTTAATATTAAGAAAGCGGAAGCAATTTCGGATCTCGAGCACTCAAAGTACATCAATTTAACCAAACAAAAACATGCTCAAAACTGGAAAAAACCAGAAAGTATGAACACATACCTTTGTAGCTCAAATTCTCCAAATTCTTTGCAAATCTTGGATCACCAACAATACTTGGACCACCACTAGAGTCTTCCCTACTATTCTCAGCCCTTGGAATGGATTGTGGGATCTTTGATTGAGAGAAATTGGGAGAAGAATGAGTAAAGATCTCAATAAAAAAACTAGAGAGTTTTCTACAAAAATCTCTTGTTTTTCTAATCTCTCATCTCCATTGTGTTGCTTCTCTATTTATAGAAACTAATGAAACCTCATTAGGCTTCCCATGGAAGACAACATTTGTCTTCCCATGGAAGACAACAATTGTCTTCCCATGGAAGACAACACTAGGTTGGATATATAGGATTAGTCAAGTTTCATTTAAATCAAAATTAAATTAAAAACTTGATTAATTAATTAAACCATTTAATTAATTTAATTATTTAATTTAATATCAAATATTAATTAAATAATTAGACCAATCCCTCTCTTTTATGACCAATCGTTTGTACATGAATCCCTATTCACGTATTAAACCGATCAAGTATTTAAATCACATTTAAATATGTTCCTCTCTCTTCCTTGTGATTTTAATTCATAATTAAATTATAGTACGTTAAGTATATCGCATATAATTAACGTTTACTCCCAAAACCGAATTTGAACAATTCAAATTCTTTTCTCTCAAATTATTCCAAGGCTTAGTCTGAGCTAGTAAGGGGACCTAATGGACCTACAGATCATGAGCTCCAACGATACGAGATTAACCGGCCAAACTCTTTAGCCTAGCTAATCAACATTCGTTAACCACCGGGACACTCCACTAAAGCCCAGTGGCTGCACTCTCCTCACTGTAGATATATTTCTGTCCACTCGATATAACCATGATTAGTAAGTCGATCCTTCACAGGTCGTTCATAATTACAGCTGGGTCAAATAAACCGTTTTACCCCTGTAATTACTTCTTGTTCCTTAAGTCCCACTGATCCTCTAATGAACAATTGGTTTGTGGTCCAACCAACAAACCGAATCCCTCTCGGGCCAATGAGAGGGTGGGCCCATTGTTCAAGACCCGGAGTCAGCACTTAAGGGAACAACCTCTCTACTAATCCTTAAAGCAGGTAGGAGTGAATTCCATCTTGCATGACTATGTTCCCAACTATCTATCCGGTCTTATCCCCAAAATGGGAGGATTATTGAGTCGGCAATCTCGGGCCACTCTCACCCATGCAAATCTAAAGATAATGCCGAATAAACAGGAGTTCATAGTACGCTCAGAATTAAGATCGAGTTACCTAGGTCATCGTATGAATATAGTCAGTTAAAACAGTAAACGGAGTTATAAAGTCTAAGTGACTATTTCGCGGTCCGGTCTTATGCAAACTCATTGCATAGGACGCCCCCACTCGCATGTCTCCACATGAACGATTCAGGATCACATCGTTAGTACTATACAAAGTGGGCCGCGTCCATAGTGTCCCCAGAATAAGGTACCCAGCCTTATTCTTATACTATAGACCATTTTGGCTATTACTCGAACTTGATCCACTTTTATGTCACACATAAAGTTCAAGTATACATAATATAGCCAAGGGTTCTTAGTTCATTGGATTTGGGTTTTAGAATATACAATTCACTTTATTCAATAACACATTTACTGAATAAACCTCAATAACATATTTATAGTAAAATAGAATATACATTCAGTTTACAAAACCACGAGTTTTAGGACACAAAACCCAACAAGTTGAATAATCAAAAGCCACTTGTTTTCTCCTTACAACCACCGTAGTGCTCATTTCTTTGATATTTGCATAAAACTCTCGAACTATGGGGACAATAGCGGATTGAGGCGGCTTAGTTAACCCATCCCCTTATCTTGTATATTCCTAAAGATTGAAGGTTGTTCTACAGGACAAGGCTCTAATCCTCTTTTAGGGACAATACTTCTCCTAACACCCAAATCTAAGTAGGATCGGGAGGCTTCCACATCAACAAATTTATTCCTATCGAAGGACTCTGATGAACTTTCCCCAGTTTTAACATGTTTTGGAGCCATTAACAAAGATTTTCTAAAAACATTTCAGATTCAATTACTCCAAATAAGCTCAAACAACCCTTTTCTAGCTAAATCTAACCAAAAATTACAATTTTCTTCAACAAAAATTCTCCAAACTTGAAATGGTATTCTATAAAACTAGCTCAACACCTCAACTCTTTAAGGGTAATTAAAAAATAACAGTCCAACTCATCCAAACTACAAGAAATTCCACTTAGTGAGTTTCTAAACCTTAGATTTGTTAAAATTAAACACTTACTTGGAAGAAAAACCCATAAAAGGAGATGGAGGTGCACTTGGAGATCTTGATGAACTTCTCACATTTTTGAAGAAATTTGGCCCTATAAGAAGCAAATAGTTAGTGGGTAAGAAAAATTGTAGCAAAAGAAGGAAAGATTTGGGTAATGGAGGTGATTTTGAAGGAAGAAGAAGGTGAAAAAGAGGTGAAAATGGCGAGGAGGGAGTGTTTTTTGTAGCCCTAATTTCGCAAAACATAAGGTTGGGGGGCTGTTTGGTTTTAGAAAAAAACGCCTCTCTATTTTTTATTTTATAAAATATTTTTTTTTGAAAACGCCTGTATGCTTAAAATTGACTTATTAGTAGTGTTCTGAAGCCTATAAAAAAACAGTGTTTGGAGTGCACTATTCAAAATTATGGGATTGTGTTTCAGACTCATTGAATTTTGAACACAATGACCTAAATAACATTTTTCCACCCATCAATATTCCAAAACCATCTAAACCCAATACGGTGCTCCAAACGCTCATTAATAAAATTATTAAAAGAAAAAAACTAATTTTAATATCTATCTATCTATCTATCTATCTATCTATCTATCTATATATATATATATAATATGATGGAATGTGCGTCTAATTTCCGCCCATCAATATGCATTATTTTATTTTATTTTTTATTTTTTTATTTACTGTGTTGTCGCGTCAGTGCAGTATACTGACGCAATGTACTTTTTTTGTTTTCTTTATCTGATATGTTTGATTTCTTTTTTTGTTTATTCTTAATTTTCTTACTTATCAAATTTTGATTTCATATTCACTTTTATTCACCTACTTTATTTTGTTGCATTTAGTCGTGCTTTTTATTTTTTTTCTGCATGTTCCCTATTTGGTCTTTTTGTGTAGGTTTAAGCGTATCTTTTGTTAGCTGAATTGAGCCTGTAGTTAATTTGATGTATGCATGTTTTGTTATAATTTATATTGGGCTAATCTTCCAAATCCATACTTACTTTATATATATATATATATATGATGTATGCATGTTTTGTTATAATTTATATTGGGCTAATCTTCCAAATCCATACTTACTTTATATATATATATATATATATATATATATATATATATATATATCCGACGACGAAATCTAAAAATATTTGAAAATTTAATTTTCTAGTTTTTCCTGAGATGAGAAACTGAGTCTTTTGGAAGTTCGAGATCGATTCCAATATATTTTTTCTTAATCTTTTAACACCCTTTTATATATTACTAGAATTGTACCACGTGCGATGCACGTTATATTTACTTTTTTATTTTATAATCTTTTAAATTTTAAATATTCATAGACATTCAACATATGGAAAAATATAATCTAATTAATAATGAAATATATAGAATTTAAGAATGGATATAAATTATTATTTTTTTTTTTTGAGTTCAATAACATTTGGAGGTGAGGGGATTTGAACCTCTAATCTCTTGGTCAATGGTGCAAGCCAATTACTGCTGAGTTATGCTCATTTTGGTAAATAACAAAAATTAATTTAAATAAATTGAAATATATGTTTTTTATAAATTGAATAAAAATAGATTTCATGAACAATATATTTTGAAGATAATGTACGTAATTGTGTAAGGACATAACTTAATTTTAACGTATTCTATAAAATGATATAAAAAAAATTTGCATTCATGGTGAATTTTGCTATATTATAACAAAACTTTATATTTAAAACATGTTACTTTCATTTTTTTTAATTAAAAAAAAAACAACGAATTTAGTATTATTTCTTATTATTATGGTTAGAAGAAGTGAGTATCAAATAATTTTTTTTTTTGTAAGAATTAAATTAAAGAATTCTAATAATCCATGAACTCTTAAAAGAAAGATAATAACAATATTAGTTATGAGAAATTAGAAATTCAATAAATTCATGCAATGTTTTTTTTTTAGTACAAACTCATAAACACTAAACAACATTATTCATGTCTTCGACAACTATATTGGTAAGTCACAAAGGGAAATCAGGGACCTAAATAGTAGAGCATCGTTCCGTCAGAGCTTTTTTTACCAAAGTGTCCATCAGAATCCTAATAGTTACTTGTTCGTCCCTTATGTATGTAAAGGAAATTGAGGCAACATCTTTTGTCAACAATAGGATTTAAAAAAAAAAAAAAAGTTTTTGCCTCCAATAGATCTTCATCCACGCCTTGAAGGAGGTGAACCACTATTGAATCATATTTCACGATCCAACACTCAGAATTCGCAAACATGATCATTTTGACTATAGATAGAAATGAAAGTTATGTATTTAAAAGATCGGAGAAGGTAAAATAATTTTTTAATCAATTATTCAAATAAAATATGCTTTTTTAATCAACATTAACTAATTAATTTAATTATAGAATAACTTAGATTTGTTTAAGCTTATTTAAATAGTTGAAATAGTTATTAACATAATTGTTACATTACACGTGGGGTGAGAAATTTTTTTAATCTAACTCTTTTTTGAAATTGAATTAATAAATAAAGATAATTGAAAAGGTTTTGTAATATTAAGATTTTTTTTTAAAATATTAATAACCTAGTGGGTGTGTTGCTAATTATTAATCTAAAAAAAAGGTGTACTATTAATTCTTTAAGTAATGTGTGAGGACTCAAGTTCTTTAGAAAAATAGTTAAAAATCGCTCTTTATATGATGTAGGATAAAGAAAAACAAAAAAGTAGCAAAACTTTAGAAATTCCAAGTCTTTTGAAATTTCATTGTTAATTATTAATTAAAATAACTCATAACTTTTAAAATTAATTTCTAGAAACAAAGGGACAAAACTTTTAATAAATTCAAGCTTTTTATATTCTAACTTTTCATATTGTAACTATTCAAATTCTAACTTGTCACGCTATTCAAATAAAAACTAATTAAATAACTAACCATTCATTATTACTCAAATTTTGCTCTTCCACTCTATGTGGGGGTTGGGGTGTGAGAAGTTTGATAAAAAAAAAAAGGTAAAAAGTAATTTAGTTAGTATTATTTGTTACTTGTGAAAAGTTATACTAAATCGAAAACTCATTTTTTTTAAGTGTTCATATATATATATATAGTTAATTTTATTCAATACTTAACACAAAAAGTATAACGTTTATTTAAAAAAAGGTAATAGTATAGTTTCTTATTTTTGTGGTTTTAATAAGAAAACTAAGAAATATAATCTATGTACTGCAAACTAAATTTAAAAAGTTCCTATTCTATATAAATTTTCATAATGATAATTATTATTATAAAGTAAGCACTAAAACAAAAATACGTATATAAGAGAGAATACCTGTGAAATTAAAATATATTTGCACTTGAGTTCAATTGGTAGTATATCATCTATAACTCTTTTTTTTGCATATCTTCAAGTCTTCTTTAAATTGTAAGGTATCAACATTGCATCAAAAGACAAGGTAAGATGAATGTTAGATTAAGCAATCGAAAGAAAAATTATAAGAAAAAATAATATATTGCAAGACAATGAAGAAATGAAGAAAAATAAACCTTTAAAAGAAGAAAAAGAAGAAAGAAACAAACCTAAGGAGAAGAGAAACTCAAATGTTTGTGGAAAAATATTGAAGAAAGCTCTTTATATAGTTATACAAGATAAATAATTAAAAAACTATTGAATTTCATCATTAAATATAATTAAACTTAAACTCATAAATTTTAAAAACTAATTTATAAAAATAAATAGACAAAACCTTTTATATTCTAACTCTTATCTCTCAAATATTTATATGTTAATTAAATGACAATTAATAATAAACCAATTAGAAATAAATAAATCAAGGCCATAGTGTTTACGTGGGTGGTGGGTGTGTGGTGTGACAAAATTCTTTAATAATTCTTTCTTTAATTTAAATACAATTTAATAAGGACTATGACAATTGCTGGATTTTATATTTTAATTAAATGATAATAAGTAATAAAATAATTTTAAAGAAAGATAATAAATGAAAAAAGAAACTATTAGCCTTCAGTAACTTACCAAACTATTGAATTTCATCATTAAATATTATTAAAGTTAAACTCATTAATTTTTAGAAATAATTTATAAAAATAAAGTACACAACTTTTCATATTCTAACTCTTATCTCTAAGTTTTTTTTTTTTTTTTTGTAAAAAAAAAAAATTCTTATCTTTTAAATTCTTATCTTTTAATTAAAGGGTAATTAATAATAAAACAACTAAAAAAAAGACAATAGTGTTTACGTGGGTGGGTGTGTGTGGTGTGGGAAAAAAAATCTTTAATAATTCTTTCTTAATTCAAACCCAATTTAATAAGGACGGTGACAATTAAGTCCAATATTATAGATTATAGATTTTATAATTTAAATTTAATATATAATTTATTAAAATTGTAAAACTTTTAAGATTTCAATATTTTTTGAATTAAATTAATTTTTTTTTGTTTTTTGAGTTCGAATTAAATTAAATTTATTAAAAGTTTGTAGTTTTGTAAATAAAGATAAAACTATTCATATTCTAACTTCTAAATGTGAGTTAAATTAACTATATAATTTAATAATTATTGAGTACTACAAAATTAATAATTATTAGTAATTAGTAATTAATTATGGGTGACATACTTTGTAAATTTAAGTTTTACAAAGGGGTAAAATAGTCTAAAAAAGTTTTTTAAAGTTTGTAGCTTTTTAATATATTATAGATTATAGATTATAGATTGGCTTGTTTGATTATTGCATAAATCATTATGATAGTTTGATTTATCTTTAAATTTGTATTATTTTCAAATCCTTTAAATTGCTCTTTTTGTATTTATAAAAGTTTTTATAACCAAAGGGTTATTTCAAAAGTTTTTAGATATTTTTTCCTAAACATAGTGTTTTTTCAAGGCCCTTTTTTCTTAAAAATTCTTACGATAGAATCTAGAAATATCTGAGAATTTGATTTTTTAGAATTCTTGAAGTGAGAGATCATAATCTTTGGGAGTTCAAGATTTTGATCCTAAGAGAAAATGAATTTTATTAAACAAAAATTTTGTATTTTTTTTAAAAAAACTTTCTTTTATGAAAGGTTACCCTATGATGAAGTTGAGGTAATAGTAAAATTTTATCATATTCTTTAGGTGAAGAATATTTCCTAAAATCTTATAATTAATTTCAATATAGCCAAATCAATGAATTATTTCCACTTATTTTACGAGATCATGACACCAAATATTAAAGAAATGAGGGATAAAATAAGATATTATTTTAAACTCTCTTTTTCTTGAATAAGCTTGTTTTTTGCTAAAACCATTTTCAATTCAAGATACGCTTTTGGCCAGCGTATTTATCGAGTGTTGTGGGGTGCTAATAGCTTCCTTATACACAAAAAAACTCTTGAGCCAAAATTTTGGTTTTCACATGCCCTTTTTATTCTTTTTTCAAAGTAGTTTGTTTTATTTTATTTTGGCACCTAATCACAAAGATTGGCAGAAACTCTTTTTTAAAATCTTCATTTTTGAGGACGTCGGTCACTTTGCGTTGCAGGTACGTGATGACAACATATATGTGTTTGCATATTATAATTAGCTAGGTTTATTCTAGACTAATTTTATTTATGCATTATATGTATATATTTATTTGTAATATAATGTTGAAATTTCATGAATCATATCTTAGATCCTTATTTGGTTAATTGATTACACTACAATTTTCTTATTTTGATTTGATAGATCCATTGTTATGTATACTATGTCAATTTTTTTATGTGGTTAATGATGTATTCTTGTTTTTTTTTTTTTTGAATTCAACGACATTTGGGGGTGGGGGATTCGAACCCAAAACCTCTTGGTCATAAGTACATACATCATGCGAGTTGAGCTATGCTCTTATTGGCATATATTCTTGTTAGTTTCTAATAATTGTATTATAAATTTTTGAGCAAATATTTTAAAAACTTTCCATGATAGAATCCCAAAATACTAGGGATGCCGATATTTTGGTCTAAGATGAGAAATCATTTCTTGGATGTAAATATTGGATTTTAATATATTTCCTTTAAAATAAAAGTGTTTAATAAAATTCTTTCCTCTTATATCTTTCTCTTTTTATTTTTTTTTCATTAAAAAAAAAGTTTTATAAAATCAATTTTCTTAGATTCTATGATATTTCAATAATGTATGTGCATATTTTGTTTAGGCCATAGATATTTTAAAATCTTTAATGCAATAATCGAAAAGGAAATATTCCAAGGATGGAATCGAGATGCCGATATATTTGAGATTCTAGTGATCAAAAATAAAAATTTTGGGATGCCAAGATTTGATTTTGATATGTTTTTTTTAAAGAAAATATTGAATAATAAACAACAAAACAAATTAATTTTTTTAATAAAGATATTTTTCTTTTTTACTAAATTGTTTTCCTTTATAAGGAAATTTTCTTGTAAAAATTATTTTTTCATGCAAAGTAAAAAAAAAAATATTTTTTTTTTATAAAAGAAGAATTTTCTTTTAAAAGGAAAACTTGATTTTTCTAAAATTATTCCATTCACGTTATTTTCAAAATAAGAAGCCAAATCTAAAATTTGGTTTTCAAAAATATTTCACTTCCTTAGAAAATAAAAATTAAAGAAGACTTTTTCTTAAAAAATGATTATTTATTCACATATTTTTAAAATTAATAAACCATTTTTTTTTAAAAAAAAAAAACTTTCCTATGATGGATACTCAAAAATCAAGATGTTGATTCCTAATATTTTTGTTGTGATGAATTTATTTTTGGATGCCAAATTAAATTTAAATAATTTTTGAATGACTTTATGCCATTCATAATTATATTGCTCATTATTTAATTTAAGAATAGTGATCAATAAAACATCAAACATTTAGAAAAAAAAATCTCCTTTTTCTAAAAAGACCGTTTTCTTTAAAATAACACAAGAAAAATAAAATTTTGTTCTTTGAACAAGTGTTGCACTACATCTAAAAAGTGATTCTACACGTGCTAAATTACCATAGAGTGATTCTTTATCAATCATTTTAGAATTAATTTTTGAATAATCAACTTTAAAGTTATTCTTTAAAACATAATTCTAAAACAATTTGATTATTTAAAAAACAATTTTTATTTGTTATCAATCACTTTTAGCCCTCCAATATCAGTTAGGAAGTTAATCCAAAAACACCCTTCATCATGTTTAAGCAAATCTTCTCTTAATCGTGTTTGAGTGTTTGATTAATATGTTAGTTTGGGAAACTATATAATTAGTTAGTTATGTACCAGTCTTGAGTATCTTGGAACTTATTTCTGCAGGTATGATGCTCATGTATTAGATCCATTAGCCAGTCTGCAATTCACGACTGGGACATACTACATGCTCGCATCCCATATTAAGCAACTGGCCAAGGATTTATGCGAGGGTCGATCATGCAATTATTTTTTATCATGTTATTAACTCCCCAATCATTAAGTATATCTCTTATATCCAAGTATGGACAACATTTATTATTTCAAACATTTTTTAGGCATTTAACTCTCAAATACATGATATCAATACCCATCAAATAATTTCAGTTAATATTTGTTTCATCAACGTAGCTGATATAGAGAAAGTATTTCACTTCAAACTCACATCAATTAAGAATTTAAAAGTATTTCTTTGAAACTATTACGAAAGACACAAAAATTATGAATAAATGATAATCACATTTAAAAATTTAAAATTAAAAATATGATCGTTATCCTATGATACTCTTGACATCAATTTTATGAGAACCAATACCATATTCAACCGAGAATAACTTTCTTTTTATTTTTTAGATAAGAGAGAATTAAAAATCAAATTAGCAACATATGACAACATAAGGCAAGTTCTAGTCTTTTACTTTTGTTGTGTACTAAATACCCCTTTATGGAAATAAGTAAAAACACAATAAAAGATATCCATAATATGAAGTATATCAGTGATATACTATTGATATACTTTATTTTAGTTTTTGACTTTATCAATGATTTTTGGTCATTAGTTTTTTGTTGATACATTGATTTTTAGTAGATAGACTTGTTTAGTTGATAGACTTGTCTAGTAGTATATCAATAATTCATATTGAGTATATCAAATATACCTAATATGATAAGCATATCAGTGATACACTACTGATATACTTTATTTTAATTATTGACTTTATCAATAGTTTTTTGTCACTAATTTTTTGTTGATACACTGGTTTTTTGTTGATACATTTATTTAGTAGTATATCAATAGTAAATCAATGATATAGTATTAATGTACTTCGTTTTAGGTATTTCATTTCACTGATATACCTAATATGAAGTATATCAATAGTATATAGTACTTCATATATATTTAGTATATTAGATATACATAAAATAAAATATATCACTGATATACTATCAATATACTTTATTTTAGGCATATTACTAATATACTGCTGATACATTAATGAGGGTAAAATTGGAATAATAAAAAAATAGAAATCATATTAAAATTTTTTTGCTATATTTGCAAATTTTCAAAAACCATTGCTAGATTTGCAAATATCCTAATATTTTTTTCAACCAATTACAATTCTCCTAAATTCAATTTAAACTATAAAAAAAAGAAAAAAAAAACACAAAAAGAAACAAGAAACAAGAAATAATTATCAAACAAGTTTCTGTTTCCGTTTCTTTTTTTTTTAAGAAACATGAAACAAAAATAGTTACAAAAAATATTCTTGTTTTTAGTTCATATAAAATAAGAAACATGAAACAAGAAACAAGAAACAGAAAATAGGAACGTTATCAAACTCAAGGAAATATGCTAATCCTTGAAAGCATCGTCGTCCTCAGAAAAGCAAAATATATGTGATAAGGAGGTATTTACCTCATAGAAGGGCATAAAAAGAATGGTATCGTGTTAAAACCCAATTTCCAATCCAATCACTTGACCAAGATAATCACCTTTCCACTAGCTAGTCTAAAAATCACTTCAAAGTAATATTTTAAACTGTTTTTCAAAATCACTTTATATATTGTTATTTTTAAAGGGAAGTGATTGATTTTGGATGCTGTTAAAGATGTTGGTACTATCATTGGACCAATAATTTACATAGATATTTTGGTTTTCAATTTTTTTTTCCATAATTAAAAAATTAATTCATATTTTCATTCATGGTTGAGTTGATAAAAAATGTAAATGAATAATTGAGTGTGGTTGTTAATGAAGGAAAGAAAAAAGAAGAAGAGGAGAAAAACAAAAGATATATATAAGTTTATTTTATTGATAGATAAAAGAGAATGCAAAAGGATGCATCATCTATAGAGTAAGAGTACGTAGTGTGCTATATTATGTTTCTTGTAGAAATCTGTGGAGAGTAAGTAGTGAGGGAAAGTAGGTTTTTTAGTCTTCGACACATTCACAAGATGAGAGGACAGGGGGGCTGAGCCATGGACAATCCACTACAAAAATATAGACCTTATCTATCCATACGTTATTGGTTAGGATCTGCACGTGCAGCTTAAAGGTGAACTTTTTTCCGTTCTTGTCCACCGTAAGGGTAACATGCAGCACAGCCACAAACTTACAAATAGGTCCTACCCTCTTGCAATGCTCTGCCACTGCAAAATGTGCCAACTCTACACACACTTTATCCGCCACATCCAAAACCGATGAGACAATTTCAGCACCCACATGCGCGGCAGCTCCTACAAGTCCCAGAGTCATCTTTAGCTTTGATGGATTGGTCTAATTAAGAAACTTGGTAATTTAATTCATGCTCTAGCTACTAGGACTTTCGCTTTTATATATACTACCTCTGGCTTCGATTTAGGCATCCATATTTTATGGAATCTAATTCCTTATTTCCCAAATAGGGTTTTTGTAGCTAATTAAGAGATAACTTCAAATCCCATTCAGTTATCTTTGGAATATTATCATGCTTCTACTATCCTAATTGACCAATCCCATCTTTTTGATGCCTAGAATGGACTCAACTTCACCAAATTGACCCATGTCATATTTAAGATCGAGTTGGTTTCAAATTATTGCCTAAATTATCATTTTCTTTTTTTTTTTTAAAAAAATTTGTAACTAAATTGAAGGTTGTTTATTTTATGAGAAACCTCTTCACCCAAATAATTAATTTCCTCTATATTTTTAGACCTAAAAATTCTAGAGGGGTTATAAAATGCAAAATTAAAATATGCTTGTCTTTTGAGCTGATTAGTCAAAGTGGGCATAAATTTGCATAGATTTTTGCAGTATCAAAAAAAAGAAAAAGAAAAATAATAAAGAAAGAGATTAGAAGAAATATATCCTTTAAGTAAACTTTAATTATTTAAGTAATAGTGATTTTTTTAGATTAATATAAATTTTTTCTTTTATACTTTTAGCCATGTATCTACATAATTAATTTAGAGCATAGATACACATGCACTCCTCAATTAGACGTCCCTACAAGCTCTAAATTTGATTATTTTTAGTCTTCACATCCCTCCCCCCTCTCTTTTTAAACATCTAACATGACACTCTTTTAGATAAGATTTAGATGTATGAGCTTAAATGAAGGAAGTTATGTTGACATGTAATCTTATATTCTATTAAAAAATATGTCATATAACATTCACAAGGAAAAAGATCAACATAGATGGAAATAAACACTTCCGTGAAAAAGGCTTTTTTTTTTTTTTTTTTTTAAATTTTAATTTTAATTTTAATTTTTAAAGTTCACAACAAAACTAAAAGACAAGAAGATGCCAAATTTGAATTATTAGGGCAAAAGTTCCATGTTGTTAATTAGAAATTTAATTCTCTCTTATCTTCAAAATAAAAAGATGGTTATTCTCTCTTGAATATGGTATTGATTCCCACAAAAAAATTAATGTCTAAAGATTATTCCATCAGATAACGATTTCATTTTTAATTTTAAAATTGTAAAGATTATTCTTATTTTTTCATAATTTTTGTATTCTTTTTGCTACATTTTGAAAGAAACACTTTTAATTTTTTAATTGAGGTGTGTTTTAATTTATGTAAAACACAATTTCTACCAAGTACTTTGATGAAACAAACACAACACTATCCGCCAGCTTAAAATATTATAGATATATATTGTTTGATGGGTACAAATATTAAATATTAGAGAGTTAAATTTCTAATTAAGAATGTTTGGAATAATAAATGTTATCGGTATTTACATATGCACATATATAATTATTGTTTTTGATTTAAATATTTGTTTTATTTAACAAAAAACAAATGCACTATTATTACAAGGATACAAATTGTATGTAGAAATATTCTTAAAAGGGAGATATCCATTGTCCCACCCCTTTGAAGTTTGAATGTAAACAAATTTCTTCCAAAGGAGAGCATCAGAATAATTTTTGATATTATGAATTGTGGCTCTAAAATTTGGATCAACAAGGAAGCATGTTGTGCAACTTTAAGAAAATTGGAACTCTTTATGGCATGGCAACGGATAGATTTTCCGGAGCAATTTAGAACTATGGCTTAGATTTTTATTTTAATATTATGTGTGATGTTTAATTATTGAAACTATCGTCCTACCCTTTTTAAAAATATTATTATAGTGAATTCTTCTTCTTTTTAAAAAACTATTATTATGGTGATTATTTTTAGTCTTCACATTCCCACTTTTTTTTTAGATGAAGGTTGTTTATTTTATGAAAAAGCTATTATTATGGTGATTATTTTTAGTCTTCACCCCAAATATTTTGTTTCTATATGTGTAGAACTAAAAAATTCTATAGGAGTTATGAAATACAAAATTAAAATATGGTTGTCTCGCATACATTTTCACAGTGTCAAAAAGAGGAAAAAAAAAATAAAGAAAGAAATTAGAAGATATATATCCTCGAGTAAACTTTTATTTAAGTAATAGACTTTTTCTTTCTTTTTTTTTTTTCTATGAAGTACACAGCAAAACTAAAAGACAAGAAGATGCTAATTAGAATTACAGCTAATGTTCCATGTTACGTTGTTGATTAGAATGTTAATTCTCTCTTATCTCCAAATAAAAAGTTGGTTATTCTCTCTTGAATATGGTATTGATTCCCATGAAAATAATTAGGGGCTGTTTGGGGTACTGAGTGGATTATAATGACATGAGTTATAATAGTCTTTGAGTTATAATAGTTTGTAGAATTATATAATATTGTTTAAAATGCAGAGTTGTTTAGTCTGTGGTTATAATACTTTGTGTTTAGAGTGCAGAATACTCCACAGATTATTATAACACAAGTTATTATAACCCACGCCCTAAACAATCCCTTAATGTCTAAAGACTAAAGTATCACAGGATAACAATTTCGGGGGATGTTTGACCAACCAACTTGGAGTTGGGTGGAGTTGGCTAAAATACTTCACTTTCTATTTGACCCACATACTTTACAACACATTGGGTGAATAACTCCACTCCACCAACTTTCAACAGTGTTCATTATTGAAATTTGCATATTTATCGAGAAGCCCAACTTTCTCTTTTTCCCTCTCTCTCCCTCCTTCCCATGTTAATAATAAGTATTTTAACATATTTAAAAAGTGTTAAATGTTTATTTACTAATTTAAATATTTTTTTTGAATTTTTTGTTTTATCATTTTTCTAGAATTATCTATCGACATCAACATTTTATCGATATTTTAATCGACATTTTCATAAAATCAAGACCTCAATATTTCTGTCGACATCAACATTTTAAACATTGATGTTAAGTAACTTACTTCGAAATTCTAGGAAATCTCACAAAATATGACTATTTTGGTAAGAACCTTTTTTTTGATAGAAAAATATTATTCAATTTCATATGATAAACAACAAGTTCATTTAAAATTCTAACAAATTTTAAATTAAAAAAAAGTTTATTTAAAATTTGTTAGAATTTGAAATCACTCAAAATGTTACACACAAAATGACAAAAAAAGATGAAGCTACAATAGTGACAAAGTTTTAACTATAAAGATGCTGAGGGTGTGTTTCATTAGTGACTATTACAAGGATGAAATACTTGCACATTAGGTGGTTAAAGTTTGTGTTTAAATGATAATTTTAAAATTGTAGAAAAACTAGCAAGATATGATTGTCCTTGTCATAATTTTTCTTATATAAAAATATCATTTAATTTCAACTAATAATAAACAACAAAATTTACTTAAAACTCGTTAGGTTTTGAGATCACAGATAAACAAACCATCCAATATAAAAGATGGAGTTACGATAGATACTTAGTTTAACCATTAAATGCTAAATGGGGTTGAAATTAAAATTACAACTAAAGATCTTCCTCAACAATCTTTTACATTAAACATCATACATTGTTATGCAATTAATTTTTTAACTAAAAGGTTTGGAGTAAGTACAAAAATGCAATTGCATTCCATTTTAGAAATGCAATTGCATTTCTTCAGGAAAACAGGTTTGGGAGTAAGCAAAAATTGCAATTGCATTCCAAAATGGAAATGCAATTGCATTTTTGGAAAATCTTGGAGATTGCAGAAAGCACGAAAATTAGCGAGATTTTGTGTAACGACCCTAACCCATACGATTCTCTAAATGCGGAAGCACGACTTAATTACCCCGCTCATGCTCGAAATTTCGACAGCATAATAACATAACTATGAGAAGACCAAAATTTTTAAAGACCAGGAAAGAGACATAAACACTTCTATATTTAAGAGAACAGACTCAGCATCCACTAAACTACTATATAATATGTTGAGCTCAACCAACAGACAATAGAACCTACGAACTTCTAACCAAATACAAGGAAACGAAAGAGATTTAAAGTTTATAGACCAACATACAACAAGGAATAAGGAAGCAAAACTAAAAGCTAATACAGGGAAAAGAAATTTGGTGGAGTCTCCATAGCCTTGTCAAGTCATCACCTTCATCACCTGCCTCGAAGATGTGCATAATATGCAAAGACAAACAAAGTAGCAAGGATGAGTATAAACATACTTAGTAAGTAGCCCACTTAGGGTCCAAAGTCCAAAACCATAAATAGACGTGATAGGACCTATAAAGTCCTATTTAATTACACTTATTTCTTGTTAATTAGAAGAATTTTATGTGTTTTATTATTATTTTTTAGGGATTCGAACAATTCACGTGTTTTGAAGAGTTTGCACCATTTCAGAATTAATTCTGACCAAATTGGAGGTGATTCGAGCAACTGAATTTCTATACCAAATTTGACCGGTCATATCATGATATTTCGAGATGAAAATATATTCAAATTTGGTATCAAATCGAAGCTTATTGAATTATCTTTCTAACGGTATAAGACTCATTGCATTCCAATAAGTATTATGAAAGTTATGGCATTTTGAGTGATTACTGCTCCTGCTGGAAAACTGCTGTACCTGAGAATATTTTGTGCCAACTTCCGTTCCCATTATCTTGCTGCTCACGTTTTGGAATATATTCAAATTAGATATCATTTTAAATATCTCGGAATGATCTTTCCAACAATATAAAGATCACGTTGATCCAAGGTCTGGAGAAGAAGTTATGGGCAAAATAATGAAGACTGCGCAATCCAGAAACTTTCCTTATTTGCAACATTCTATGTTTGTTTTAAGAATTTAGGGAAGGATTTTCGAGTTTTAGATGTATTTTCTAGCATTTTACAAGAGAGAACATTATTTAATTTAATTTATTTTATTTTAAATATTATTCCCTAATTGTTTTGGGAAAACATCTTTCTAGAATTTAGAGTTTCTTACTTGTGTAAGTTGTCTACTTGAAGGCTATTTAAGCCTTCTTATGGACAGCAAGGGGGATCTCTTTTTTTTGGCCCTTTGGCCTAGACGTTTTTAGAGAGTTTTTAGACTCATTTTCTCTTTTCTCCTTAGACAATAATGGTATCAAATTTTATCACGATGCTCGGCTAAACTTCGCGTTCCCAATTCAGAGGTCGGTTGTAATCAATTGCAATATTGTGAGGTTTAAACCTTAACGTAGTTTTCTTTCAATTGCAAGTGTTCTTTAATTCCCGTGTTAATTTTATAAGTATGTATTTTGATTAAATTGACGCCTTAATCTCTTTACATGCTTTATTGCTAATCACGATCATGATCCGTAATTGTCATGTTGAATGAACCGGTAGCATTAGAATTATCACATGTGTATGTTTGTGGGTTTCCATGATACATGGCTTGCATGTTTAATTCTAGGAATTAAAAAAGCATGCTAATTAGGTGAAAGTTGTTTTACCTAATCGATTGTCTTGGTCGTTCCAAAGTTCGTAATGCCTTTACCTAAATAAATCGAAGCGGTTTCGTAAAAATTTGTTTAGGTAATTAGCGTTAACTTGGCGTTCGTTAGAGTTAATGATTTTAGGGAACATGCACTTTTTAGGGTTTCCTAATAAGTTGACCGAGTACTTGCATGGTTAAGATTAAATATTTTGAATGCCTATGATCAATGTTTGCAATTGAGTAGAACCGTACCTTTGGATTGAATTTTGGTAAGATTTGATCTATCTCTATCTTTATTGTTTATGTTTTATTTTATTTATAAAAATACAAAACCCCCCTTTTTAATTGCTTTCTCCTTTGCAAATTTAACTTGAGAAATTAATATTCGGTTCCCTGAGATCGACCCGGTCCACTCAATGCTACAAGTAGCTTAGGATCGGTTTATAAATTGTAATTTGATGAGCCCTCGACAAGCTCGCATCAAGACGATTTCTATTATAACTCATAGACTCATGCCCAAAATCACACTCAATATTTATTCACTTCAGTTAGCTATGTGCCCACTTACCTTACTTCAGCTCACCCCTTTATAGCAGTCCCTCACTAGCATGCCATGTGTTATACCTGCGAGTCATGTATCATAGGATGGTCTAATGCAAAAAAGAAAAAAAAAACAACCCTCATGCTCATCATCTCACTCATCGCTCTGGAGACATCGCCCCTATGCTAGCATCCTCATCATCTCACTCATCGCTCTGGGGTAATCGCCCCTATGCTATCATTCTCATCATCTCACTCATCACGTGGGGACATCGCCCCTATGCTAGCATCCTCATCATCTCACTCATCGCTCTAGGGACATCCACCCTATGCTAGCATTCTCATAATCTCACTTATCGCTCTGGGAGAATCGCCCCCTATGCTAGCATCCTCACGCTTACCTCTCTGCCTTAACCTCCTAGGAATACATGCTTGCACGGAAAGATAGATGGCACTAGCTTAACAGGCTCTCGCTTAGCCACAACGCACTTAGATTATCTACGGATTCATCACCCAAGAGATCATAAACCTCTTTCTCACCGCAACTCGTAAACCTTATGCATAACCACAACACGAACTCCACACCACGCATACTTGGGTAGACAAGGCTCGAATCATAAGTTCAGAGCAAATCCCTCACCATCAAGATTCATACGTATTCAAGCAAAGCACAAATCACCGACCACTCCTCTTGCTTATTCATGCCAACAGTTACAAAAGCATTTAGGTATACATACCCCAATCACACTTATACCAAAAATCGAACATAACGTTGTCACGAACACAAATCTCAAGTATGGACTTTATGCCCTAGTTCAACAACACACCTAAACAAAACTTCACTTAATCGCGACCTATACGCGTGCTAGTGGCATAAAGCCCTCAAACCATTTAACCCAGAATTTAGCCCCCTAACATGCTAGTAATCATGGTGACCATTATCCTTCCACTCACATTCGGACCCATTCAAACATGTTAAACACAAACCAGTCATCTGCACCATTCTGAACATGCCAAACCTGAACACCATATGCTTCTAAGGCATTAAGTAGCTAGCCAACAATCCCAATAGAACTAACCCCATCCAACCATTCAAGAGTTTCAGACATTCCAAGTAAATCAATAATCCATGCGTAAGGACTTTTAGAGATCGACAAATAGCTCATAAACATTGCAAACCAATCACAAACACCAATCATAAACCTCGAGCACAACTAGTTCAAGGTTTTACACACTAATTACAATAACCAAAACATTAGTTTGCAACTTCGAATCCTTAACATAACTAGCCATATGATTAGGCAACTTTTAGTCCATCACGATAAATCTCATATTAATTCAGTCAACCGCACCATATCCCGCATACACGTATTTAAGCATGAATGTTTATTCACAAATCTCCACAAACATGAACCAAACTTGCCCAATCACATCCTTAGGCAATTCCTTAAGGTGCCACACAAGCTAACCACATTTAACTCGAAACTTAAGCCCCTTTTTCCATACTAGCTACATACTAAGGTCACTTTTAGCTCAAAAGACTTTCGCACAGAACCCCTAACCGGAAAATGCCTCATAAACACAAATTCAGACATGCTTAGACAAATCACAAATTTACAAACATTAATTTCAAATGTGAACTTAAAGGAGCTTAAATCCAAATGACTACTTACAATTTACTCTAAGATTCAAGGTGATAAAGAGCTTGTCGAAGGCTCTACCAAATAAAATTGTTAACCAGACCTTTACAATTTGCAGTAGTAATGGCCATAGTCGATCTCAGAGATTGGATTTCTTAGCTTAATTAAGTACTACAATTACCAATGCTCAATTTTATCTAGAGACCCCAAATTTAAGAGATAGATAACAAAATAAACTAATCTATGTATTTACAGTGTAGGAGACACTTAGAGGGAACCCTTTGTTAAACATTGATTTTTACCAATTAAATCCAAGTTAACTCAATTACAAGATTAGTCAAACGCTCAACTCTTATAAGCCAAGAAATTGCAGATACATTAAATTGGCTTTCTCAAGCCCAACTAAATTTCGTGGTTAATTATTAAATTAACTTTTAGTCTAAATTTCATAATTAAACATGGCATTTCAAGATTTTTTTGACAACTTCTACTAGCAAACAATTCATTCTCATGTTCACGATTACTAATAGTTATGCATGCTAATCTAGATTCAAATTTTACTCTCCCAAGCTATAATTCAAATCATACATAATTAACTCCTGACTAAAGAATTAATCAAACAACGAACATGCATATATAAGAATTGAAATTTATAAACCTCGAACTAAAATTAACTATCTATCACAATCAAGTTTAAACACATGAGTCTAATCCTTAAAAATCCACAATTACAATGCTAAACTCATATGAAAGTCTGAAAATCAAAACTACAAATTAAATAGGAGAAGAGAAAGAACTCTCTGATGCGTGCCAAACTCGTTCACGTCGTTAAACACCACGATCTCGAGCCTTGAATGTCTTCCTCGACTCTCAAGAGTGATTCCTTGGTCCTAAATATAAGGTAAAATTCGACTTTAGACTGGTCCTTCTCCAAATGGTCTCCCTAAAATTGAAGCCATAATATTATATTTATAATCCTCGGTACAACGTGTAAACTCGAGATCTCTCCTAGTAATTTCTTTAAAAAAAAAGGAAATAGGTAAATAAAAAAAAAAGAAATGTTTAAAACAAAAGAAAACATAAAATAAAAAGAAAATGAGAGGAGAATTAAATAAAAGAAAAGAAAGTGGAGAAGTTTTGGGTTGTTTTTTTTTAAAAAAAAGAGAAAGAAAAATCCCACCACCGCCAACTCCATTCTCCTTTTAAATCCAATCCAAAATTCTTATTCATTCTGTCATCATTTATCAAAAACAGCAGGGTTTTCGTGAGAGAGGGTGAGAGGAAGAAGAAAGGGGTTTTGCTGGAGTTGTAATTGAAGAAGAAAAGGAGGGAAGATCAATCCAAGTTGCATGGAAGATTTTGTGTTCAACCCTGACTACCTCTGATATTTGGAACGTTTTGAGCTCCACAAGAGGTATTAAGAGGTGAGATTTGTTTTCCTTGAAAGTTAACTCATTTTGGAACAATTTTCATGAAGGAAGCTCGAGCAAAATCTGAATTTTTGTTATGGGTTTTTGAAGGGGAAGTCAGAGGAGTGTTTTTGCTGTCAAATCCGGGGAACCTCTGGTTTTTGGGATATGCTGATCTGTAGACTTCGAATTAGAAGCTGTATTAGGTATGGATGGAAAGCTGATTTAATTTCCTATAACTTTCATGAAGAATTCGTGGTTAGAATATGTTTGGAAGTTGCTTTAAATTCCAGGTTAGTTTCGGGTTGCAGCAGGAAAACAGTTCTGGTTTAGCAGAAACGTGTTTGGGGAAAATGGCTTTCAAGGTAGTTACAGACACATCCTATAGGAATTTAAATTTCACTCTTTCAGATAAGTTTTAGAGGGTTCAAAAAGGAAGAGTTTGGTATAAAGAACATCATTTTTGAGCAAGTAATGGAAAAGTTATAGGTGTGTGAGTTTAGGGTATAAAATCTGTAAGGTGCAGGAATTGGATGGGAGGGTTTTTGCATTTCTAAACCTTAAATTCATGAGGCCGAGATTCTAATGCTTGGTTTTGATTTGTTTGGCAGGCCAAGAAGAAATAGGACAAGTTTACGGATCGGGAATCTAACTTTAACGCGGTGAGTGACAAAACGAATTTCAAAAGCGAATTCTATGCCTGCACGTATGCTATGAAAATAAAAGATTCTCTAAGGATGATTTAGCTTAAAGACCTTATGTCTCTTTGGATATGTATTTGTGAGCATATGTTACTGATTTCTTTTTCTGAAACTAGTAGAAATACCATAATTCCAAGTTTTCATGTGTTTCTCTGAGACCTGAATGAGTTAATGGTTGAGATACTGAGCTCGAGGCTGTAAAGTACCGTGTGCACACAGGTCATTTTCTGTTGTCGACGTTGAGTGTACTCCGTGACAATAATGCTGTCGTGAGTGCTGGGCGAGCCCCACTACGACAAAGACGATGGGAGTGCTGGGCGGGCCCCACTACATCGTAGAATGAACATTGTTTGTACCGGGCGAGTCTTACACAACTAATTTGTCATATGTTTAAAATGGTTAATACTTTTGACACACTTGTTGGACTTCTGTAAAAGCTATTGATGTTATATGTTATGATTTATGAGTTAATAGTTTTAAACTCAGTCACTCACTGAGCTTCCCAGCTCATACTTTTAATGTTTTCCAACTTTTCAGGTAGAGATCGAGCTCCCAGTGCCTGAGATCCTGCCATCGCCGCCGAGGGTTCTCAGAGTTAGATACTTTGTACGTGGGTGGTATTATATAGCGAGTCTGCTCGTAGTGTAGATAACTTAAAAGGGACGTGTAGTTATGTTCGTGTATGAAACTAGTGGTCTTGTTTGTGTAAACAACGAGTGGTTGTGTTTTGATTGTTCAAGTGAAGTTTTAACTAAAACTGCTCCGTGTGCATATGTAGAAATTTTCCAGGGTTCCGCTGTGTAATATGTAAAGTATTTCGTTTACAGGTATAGTTTGTTATCAGGAATTAAAAGGGTCATAGGTATCGTTAAGTAGTGAAACGATGCCTGTTGGCTTCACGCCATCTTCCGGGCTAAGTTAGCAGGTGGTTCGGGAGGGGGTGTGACGCAACGTCTCGACGTTGTGACATAATTCGCATATTAAAGATGGAAAATCGAGGTAGCATTGAGATGCTATACGCAGCGTCTCAACGCTAAGGACGGAAATCTTCTGGCGCACGCATTTCTAGCATCTCGATGCTAAAAAGTAGCGTCTCAACGCCACTTCTGCGAGAAATTGAATTTGGATAGTTGCACCTATAGCATTGAGACGCTATGGGCAGCGTCTCAACGCTATCCTCTTGGGTCATGAAGCTTTATCTTATTCTCTTTTCAATTCCAAGCCTCCAAATCATGCCTTTAAGCTCCGAAAACACCCATATCGTTCTCACAAGCTCTATTTCACCATGTTTTCTCGAATCCTACAAAATAAATAAATAAATGCATGAAAGCTCAATCTAAAAATACAAAACTGACACAAATCTAAGCCTAGAAATAGCACACTTTTGAGTGCTATCAAATACCCCTAAACTTAGGGTTTTGCTGATCCTTGAGCAAAACAGAGCAAAACCACGTAATGAATTTCTATTACGTAATCACAACTTCTAGCATGAATGGTCCAAACAATAGAAAACAAGGAAAGAAAACATCAACACACCCTTTCATCAAGTAATTTAAATTTAAACTATTTCATTGCGTGTGTGTGCCTAACCTCCTTTCTATTAATTTCTACTAGCTTTAGAAAATTTCAACGAGTCTTTAATTTGTTTTTCCCCTACACTGGTCTTAAGTTCTAATTTCTAGCCTCCCCACAGTAAAGCGAGCAATCTACTTAAGCACATTTTACTTAGGGGTTACTATCTCCCACACTTATCTTTTTCTTTCCTAAGGACCCTAGCTTTCACACTTCCACTGCAAGGACCCTTACCCAGAGATTTTACTCAATGGATGACCTAACTGATCATAGTGGATGTAGCTCTTTTGATCCCTATACTTTAAACACAGCTTATTGATGAAATATGCAAAAAAAAATCAATAAAGACAAATATATATTTCATGCAAAGATTTCAATCACAAACCATCATGCAAGTCGACTTGTAATCAGTTCTTAAGCCTATCGGGGTGACAACAACCTCTAGACTCAATACTATTATCCTAAGCATTCAATCATAATAGACAGTCGGTTATGTGCTCATTGTGTTGCAAGGAAATCTAAGACAAATTTAAATATGCTCAATTCAGGGCATGCTTTCATAATTAAGGAAAATTGCAAAAACTATCATCTAGACCATTTCTGAAGTTGTCCTAGTCATGATTATGCAATAGAATTCATCTAGAACATGCTCCAGAATCGAAAAAATTGTGCTCAAAATTATTAGGACTTTTAAGTACTACCCACCCCCAAACTTAGAATCTACATTGTCCTCAATGTAAACAAAATGATTTAAATTGAATCCAGAACATATAAAAACAATGGAAAAGAAAGAATAGTGAAAAATACTGCCCTGATACAAGAGGGTCTGCGTAATGCCCTCAGTGAATGGGAGAAAGAGAATCACCTATGTAATGACCCGAATTCTTACGACTCTCTAAATGTGGAAGCATGACCTAGTTACCTCGCTCATGCCCGAAATTTCGACAGCATGACGACGTAACTAGGAGAAAACCAAAATTTTCAAAGACCTGGAAAGAGGCATAAACACTTCTATGCTTCAGATAACAGACTCAACATCCACCAAACTACGATAAATGATGCTGAGCTCAATCAACAGACAAAAGAACCTAAGGACTTCTAACTAAATACACGGAAGCAAAAGAAATTTAAACTTTACAAACCAACAAACAACAGGGAACAAAGAAACAAAACTAAAGGCTAAACATGGAAAAGAAAATTTGGTGGAGTCTCCATAGCCTCGTCAAGCTGTAGCCTGCATCATCCATCCCGAGAATGTGCACAATCTGCAAAACAAACAAAGTAGCAAGCATGAGTATAAACATACTCAGTAAGTAGCCCACTTAAGGGTCCAACTTTTAAAGAAACCATACCAAGAAGAAAACTGCTCTTACTCACACTCGTGCTTAGATTTCAAATACTTCATTTTGTTATTCTAAAAGTCCATTTAACCTTCCACAACATTCCCTACTACCCGAACCTAACTTCGTGTCATACCTGCGAGTCCTGTAACCTAGAACCCAATCCTGTGAAGGTCTATAACCCTCACACTCATCTCAATAGAGAAATCACCCCTAGGCTAGCATACAGGCGCTAGGGAATGCATTCCCTAGGCTCAACATAATGGGGAATCACCCCTAAGCTAGCTCATTGGCAAATAAGGAACGCATTCCTTATGCTCATCACTTCATGATAGCCACACAGGCAACCAGGGAACACATCCCCTCAGCTAGCATACAGGCAATAGGGAACGCATCCCTATGCTCAACACAGTGGGGAATCACCCCTAAGCTAGATCATCGGCAATAAGGAACGCATTCCTTATGCTCATCACATCATGATAGCCACACAGGCAACCAGGGAACACATACCCTCAGCTAGCATACAGGCAATAGGGAAACGCATCCCCTATGCTCAACACAGTGGGGAATCACCCCTAAGCTAGCTCACAGGCACTAGGGAAACGCATCCCCCATGCTCATCACATCACATACGTTCTAGGCTTACAAACTCGCACGAAACAACATAATTAGAGTAGGTAGCACCAATCTAACAGGCCTTTGTACTTTCACAACAATTTCGGAACCCCTCGGGTCATTCACCATACCAAAATTCATTCCTCATTCACAACTTGACCTGAACTTCACAAGCAAAATCACTGGGGAAAAATCGCCCCCTAATTCGCCAAGCAAAGAGGGAAAGCAATCCCTCAACTCTTTTTGTACATTTATAACATCTTGCCCCTCATATATATATATATATATATATATATAGGCGAACACAAATCCTAACGGACCAATCCGAAAGGCTGCTCACTTTCTAGGCCAGTATCAAGTCAACACACTTCTCTTTATTTTAAGAAATCATTAGTGATGTATGACCCAGGCCCACCCTCAACAAACAACCTCAATCTCATCATAATGACTTTTCGCCATAGATCACAAGCACGAGTCTCAAGTAAGAACTTACCCTAGTTCAATGGTACTTCTAAACAAGAACTACACGTAGCCATAGCCCATACATATGTCATTGACATAAAGTCCTTCAATCCTTTAGTCCAGAATTTAAATCCTCTAACCATGCTAGAACTCAAAACAACCAACGCCCTTCCATTCACATTCAAACACATCAGATTAAGGTGTTCTACCTCAGCCCTTAACCAAGCCCAAACCCAAAAACATTGAACTCGGCCGACCATTCAATCTAAAGTTCAAGTATTCTGCATTCCACAACTAACCAACCTCTCAGAAAGCCCAAACACTTACAACATTTAATTTAGTACCACTATCTATACTTTTATGCTTACGGGGGAAAACATAATCAACTTTATTCATAACCTCAGGCACATTTTCATCCTTTGTTTGTAACTTTGAATCTCTTAACGAAATTAGCAACAAGTTCAGGCAACCTTAAGCCCAACACGATAATTCTCCTATTAATTTAACCAACCACGACATCTTTCACATATTCATATTTAGGTAAACACGATTGTTCACAATTCACCACAAACGTGTTTGAACTCATCCAAACATAACCTTGGGCAATTCCTTAGGTATTTCATATTTTAACATGATAAAATCGCAGCTTTAAGCCCCAATTTTCATTATAACCTCAACTTAGGCCGCTTTAGCCCAAGACTACTTCTAAACATATCTACTAATCATTTCATATCTCATAACACCGCTTTCAAGCATGCTTTCACAATTCGCAATTTATCAAACATAAATCTAAATCATTTAAGAATTTAAAGGGGCTTAAAATCCAAATAACTACTTACTATTTACTCCAAGATTCAAGGTTGCCCATAAATCGAGTACGTGAGCCTGAAACGCCAAACAAAGTCTTGAAAAATAATTAACAAGTCATTTTAAACTCCAACCATGAACTCAATTAAGTTGAAACAAAGTTACCCAATACAAACTTATCCAATAACATCCTTACTTGCTGAAATCGATGTCAAAGGGGTCCGAACTCGACAATCCGACCTCCTAACATAATGGGTAACCTTGAATAAGATCTCACACATTATGGGTAAATTATTAAACACTAAAACAGTCCCTAAATTCCACAAAAGGCTCTTAAAACTCAGTTTAACACCCATAAATGAATTCGAATCGTTATTGGAATACTTACCCACGAACCAAGAGCTTGTCAATTTGATTCCAAAGGTCTAAATTCACATATATAACATCCAAAAGCTATGAGTAATCTAAAATTAGCACAAGAACTTTATGGGTGTCTCAAATTTGCAACCACACCGATCAATAAATTGAAATCAAAACTCGAGAAGCTTACCCACTACAAATCGAGATCGTATATGACTGTACGAGCACCGAACTTGTCGAAATTTAACCCCGAACCACACCCTCCTTACTGTTTGTACCAAAATCGAGAGAGAGAGTGGCATCGACCGGTGATTGATGCGAGGGAAGGCAAACGGCGGCGTGCAACAGCTGCGGCGGATGGTGAGTGAACGGCGATGAAGGCCGGCGGCGTCGGATTCACAAGAAGAAGAAAAACACAGCAGTTCGAGAGAGAGAGAGAATTTGGTGAGAGAGAGAGAGAGGGCTATCGGGAGAGGGAGGGAGAAGAAGATAGGAAAAAGAAGAAGGAGATTGAAAAGATAAGGATGAGGGAAAATTTTAAGACAATTACTAAAATGCCCTTTGACCAATTATTTCTTTCCATTTTTGCCCTTCTAACCATCCAAAACTTCAAATTAGCCCAACAAAATTTCAAATTGAGAATTATTCAAATTAAATTCTAAATTTTCAAAATTAACAGTCTTGAAAAAGTCGGGCGTTACAACCTAAATGATCGAGGTCCTGCAAAACAAGAACGAGCTTTAATGGCACTCCAAAATTCTAGGTTAAACCGATAGAGAAAAAAAAATAACAAAACACAACTCAGAAGAAAGGGAAAGGAAACTTGGGTTGCCTCCTAAGAAGTGCTTTCTTTAACGTCTTTAGCTAGACGAGGCTTAAATGATGAATCAGTTCTTGCACAACTATAAGCCAACATCCTTGGTGAGCACCACTCCAACGGATCCCTATTCAACATCACTTCTTGAAAATCATCAGTCAAATTATCCATATCTTCTACAAACATACTTTGGCTTATTTCGCAGGGGTATTTCATTGCTTTGCTCATGTCGAAAGTTACCTTTTCATCTTTTACCTGAAAAGATATATCTTTCCTTCCTTCACCTTAATGGAAGCTTCCCCTGTAGCCAGGAAAGGTCGTCCTAGGATGATGGGGATGTTGTCATCGCCTTCCATATCGAGCACCACAAAATCTGCAGGAATTAAAAATTTATCTACCTTTACCACGTCATCCTCTACCATACCTCTAAGGTGGGTGATGGAGTGTCTGCCAATTGTAGAGAGATTCCTGTGGGCTTCATTTCTTTAAGACCCAACGTCCTATACACAGAATTCAATTTCCTAACTACGCTAGAAATCTGGTCGACCAACAACCCTTCACTAACATTCAGACCCTTCTAAAACACGTTAAACATGCCCATTCTGAACACACGAAACACGGCCCACGACCCTGAGTGCTGCATACCCTTAAGGTGATTTAAATCAAGCTCCAGTCTAAACCATCCACTCCAGCACCCTGCGCTCAGTCAGCTCATCCCCACCCCAAGAAACTAAACCTTAGCCAACCATTTAAGAGTTTCAAGCATTCTGAGTAAAGTCAATAACCCCTGCATAAGAACTTTTAGAGGACTACAATAAGCTCATGAACATTGCAGGCTAATCACAATCACCATTCATGAACCTCAAGTACAAGCTAATTCAAGGTTCTATACACTGACCATAATGATCAATCATTAGTTGACAACCACGCCATCTTCCATATACCCATATTTAGGCAAGAATGACTATTCAAAAATCACCACAATCATGTCCAAACTCTTCCAATTACAACCTTGGACAAATTCTTAAAATATTTCATATGTTAACATAGTAAACTCGAAACTTTAAGCCCCTAATTCCTTTATGACCACAACTTAGGCCATTTTAGCTCAAGACTACTTCTAAACATATCCACTAACCATTTAATATCTCATAAACACCGCTTTCAAACATGCTTTCAAAATTAACAAGCTATCAGACATACATTTCAATCAAAAAGGAATTTAAAGGGCTTAAATCCAAATGACTACTTACAAATTTACTCCAAGATTCAAGGTTGCCCATAAATTGAGTACATGAGCCTGGAATGCCAAACAAAGTCTTGAAAAATAAATAACAAGTCATTTTAAACTCCAACCATGAACTCAATTAAGTTGAAACAAAGTTACCCAATACAAACTTACCCAATAACACCCTTACTTCATGAAATTGATGTCAAAGTGGTCCGAACTCGACAACCCAGCCTCCTAACATAATGGGTAACCTTGAATAAGGTCTCACGCATTATAGGTAAATTATAAAACACTAAAACAATCCGTAAACTCATAGAAAATCCTAATATATGGCCAAATTAAATCCAACTTAAGCTTAGTTTTAATCGAGTTGGAAAATTCGATACCCACGTAAAATTACCTCAAAACAGTGTTGGACAGCAGTCCAAAGGTTTCAATTTCGTCCAAATCGGCCTTCAATCGAAATGGGTAATCTATATTAAATCCAAAATACTATGGGTTAGTTCCAAATCACTAAATTAGCTCTTTAATTCAATCTTACAACCCATAAATCACTTTGATTCACTTTCGAAACACTTATCCATGCTAAAACAATACCAACCAAAGCTGTACAACGCCAAGCTCAAAAAGAATTTAGCTCCGAAACATCCTCCTCCTTGCTGTCTATACATAATCGAGAGGGAGAGAGGGAGACGGACGACGGCTACTAGAGTGTGGCGACGAGCGGACAGTAGCTAAAGGAGCGGCAGAAGACGGTTCTGGGCGTGAATTGAACAGCGACAAGCTGCACGGCGGTGGGCACAGCTGGGCTTGACGGGAAGGAAAGAAATCAAGGACAAAGAGGAGAGCATGACGGAGAGGGTGACGGAAGGAAGTGAGAGAGACGAAAATGGGGGTGTTCGGGGAGAGAGTGAGAGAGAGGGAGCATGACGGAGAGGGTGACGGAAGGAAGTGAGAGAGACGAAAATGGGGGTGTTCGGGGAGAGAGTGAGAGAGAGGGAGATACCAACGGGAGGGAGAAAGACCAAAAAAAGAGAGGAAGAAAGAAAAAAAATGAGAGAAGGAAGGAGAAGAAGATAAGGGAGAAGAAGAAAAGAGCTGTTTATCTCTTTTTTAAAAAATTACAAAAATGCCCTTTGACCCACTTTCTTCTTCCAATTTTTCCCTTCTTCTCTTCTCTAAACCTCAATTTAACCCAAAATTAATTTACATGGTCCAACAATGAGAATTAAAACCTCCCAAACATACCGGGCGTTACAGACTAACCCATGAGATTTTCTGTATGTAGGTTCAAAGTAGTTAATTTAGGGATTAAGATTGGTTTGGGTGCAAAAATCGTTGAGTCTTTGGCTTTTGGGCACTTATTAGGTGGGTTGACAACCTTTCGTAATTGATTATTAGGCTTGTGTTGTTTAAATGGTTTGAGTTATTGATTTCCTTTAGGTTTTGTTCAGGGTAGAGCAAGAACTTTTGCGGGTGAGACCATTTGTGCTTGTTATCACTACTAGTGTAAGTAGCTTAATTGGATAACCTCCTAATGCTTTGGATATGAAGTTCATAGATCTTGTAATGTATGTATGATTGCATGTTTAGGAGTATGGTTCTTTTAAGCTTGTGCTTGAACTTGATGGACATTGGATGACATGCATTGTAAATTTCTTAAGTAGGAGGGCCACTTTGTTATGATTTAGCATGGTGGTTAAGAAGGGGTTTGATGTCTTAATTGAGAGGTTTGCAATATTCATGATTGTTAGTATGGTATTCAAAGGGTCTTGGCCATATGTTCTGTTTTCTGTAAGTAAATTAGAGCTTGGTTATAGACATAAGCCCTGGAAGGCATGAATGACTTTGATTGTAGTTTCTCTATAAGCGTGAATGTAAGGATAGTTGATTTAAACATAATGAACAATGAATGTTTGGTCTGTCTGTGATGTGTTGTTCGCGGTAGAATCCAGAATACTTGAATTTTTGGACAAAGTGGGTCGGTAGTGTCTGCTTGAGACGTTCAGCTATTGATTTGAGTGCAATATGTTTAAAACGCTTGAATGGTTGGATGGGGTTTCGTTCTCTTGGGGTGGTGGATGAGTTGACTACGTGCAGGACGCTAGAGTTGTTTGTTTAGGATAGTGGCTGTTTAGAATACTTTAAGGGTATGTAGTGCTCCGGGTCATTATCCGTATTTCGTATGTTCTGAATGACACAGATGATTAGGCATGTTTAAGGTGTTTTAGTTGAGTATGTATGTGGATGGGAGGATACAACAGTTGTGGTTTCTAGCGTCTTTAGGGGGAAGTTGGTTGCCTTCGCGCTGGCCTAAGAAATAAGTAGACACTCGGACTTGCTTGTTAAGATCTTGTATGCAAAGAATGAGTGTGAATCAAGTCGAGCTAGTTTATATGGAAGCAAGCTTGCTGGAATGTCGATGAGTTTGTGTCTCCGACTGAGTTCGTGTTTGTGGTTATGCATAAGGTTTATGAGTTGAGATGAGAATAAGGTTTATGATCTCTTAGGTGATGAATCCCTTGATGATTTAAGTGCGTTGTGGCTAAGAGAAAGCCCCATAGGCTAGTGCCACCTACCTTTTTCGTGCGAACATGTATTCCTAGGAGGTTGAGGCAGAGAGGTGAGCGCGAGCCAAAGCAATAAGAGAGATGAGATGATGATGCTAGCATAGGGGGCGATTCTCCCAGAGCGATGAGTGAGATGATGATGATGCTAGCATAGGGGGCAATTCTCCTAGAGTGATGAACGTGAGAGTTCTTCTTCTTCTTTGTATTAGATCATCCTAAGATACATGACTCACATGTATAGCACGTGATAATACCAAAAAGGAGTGAGCCGGAGGTAAGATAAGTAAACACATAGCTAACTAAAGTGAATTTTGAGTTTGCATTTGAGCATGAGTCTATGAGTTAGGGCAGAACTCGTCGGTTTATGGTTTTGGACTTTGAAACTTAAGTGGGCTACTTACTGAGTATGTTTATACTCATCCATGTTACTTTGTTTGTCTTTGCAGATGGTGCACATCCTCGAGGCGGGTGACGAAGTACTCATCCATGCTACTTTGTTTGTCTTGGCAGATTGTGCACATCCTCGAGGCGGGTGACGAAGGCGATGACTTAACGAGGCTATGGAGACTCCACCAAATTTCTTTTCCTTGTCTTAGTTTTTAGTTTTGTATCTTTGTTCTTTATTGTATGTTGGTCTGTAAACTTTAAATCTCTTCTGCTTCCGTGTGTTGATTAGAATTCCCTAGTTCTTGCGTTTGTTAGTTGAGTTTAGAATAATGTATCGTAGTTTGGTGGATGCTGAGTTTGTGCTCTGAAGTTTAGAAGTGTTGTTTTGTTTCTATCAGGTCTTTGTAAAATTTGGTTTTCTCGTAGTTACGTAGTCATGCTGCCGAAATTTTGGACATGAGCGGGGTAACTAAGTCTTGCTTCTGCGTTTAGAGAGTTGTGTGGGTTAAGGTCGTTACAGCATTTGAACTGGAGAGCATAGTGTTGCAACGCCACTTGTAGTATTGCAATGCTATATCAGCAGCAATTTAGCATTTGAAACCAGAAGGCATAGTGTTGCAACGCTGTTTCGATGTCTATAAAGGAAAATTTTTCATTCGTTAAAAGGGAGTAGTTTTTTAGAGCCTAGAACCATAATTTCGACTAGGAGCACTGTTTTGGGACCTAGAGAGCACTTTGGAGAGCTAAGGAGGAGACTCAAGGCTCGAGATTGCAGAACATCACGATGGGAACGAGTGTTGGCACACGTTGTCTAGTTTTTTCTCTTTTCTCTTACTTTGTTTCTTGAACTTTAGGATTTATTGTACTGAATATTAGATGTAATTTTGAGTATTTTAAACTCTTGGATGATTGTACTTTTAAACTTTGTTTGGTTTTTTAATTGAATTAGATCGTAGCGCCTTTTATGCATCTCGAATCAATTTTCTAATCTTTTGGCCATAGCTTTGAATGTTAGGTTATATTTAGCTTGAGAAAGTAAATTTAACTAAAGAACTTAGATGCATGACTAGGATTAATCTATTGCATGAGAATGAATAGGTTAATATTAGAAGCCATTAAAAGAATTTCATAATGCTATGTTTAGGTGTAGAAATAGATCGAGAGGTTTATTTACTACTTTACATGAGTTCAATTGAGCTTGAGAGAGTTAATTGCATATTTTAGTAATTCTTGGCTTAAGGTTGTTGCATATTCTACAATTCTTTAATCAAATTCATAGTTGAACTTCATGTAACGCAATCTTCACTTGTCTCTCTAAATGGACTCCAACATTTGTAAATAATTAATTTAGTTTATTCTTGTTTCAATTCAAAGTTAGTTTCTTTAAATAAAAGTAGGCATGAGTAACTATGGTACTTAATTAATCTAAGAACTCCAATCCCTGTGATTGACCGTGGCCATTATTACTGCAAAATTTAGAGGTTTGGTTTATAAATTTATTTGATAGAGCTTTCAACAAGCTTCTTATCACTCACCTAGGATGATTATGAAAGGCTAGTGATAGTGCACGAAAGTGTGCTATTACTTGGACCTAGATCAATGCTAGTTTGTGGTTTTAAAATACGCTATTGATGTTTTTTGTTTTTTTTTTTTGTGTATATTCTGTAGATTTCAAGCTAACAAAGCAAAACCGAGCAAAAGGAAACTGTTTATGTGAAAAGGAAGCAACTTAACCTCAAATTGGAGCTATCAAGTAAAGAAGAGAAAAGAATTGAGTCAGAAAACCAGAGGCGAGAGCGTTGAGACGCTCTCGAGAGCGTTGAGACGTTGTATGTGCTGCTTTACAAGTCAGAATTCCAGTAGAAGTAGCGTTGAGATGCTACTTTATAGCGTCTCGAAGCCAGAAACACGTGCGCTATGCGCTTTCCATCTGTAGCGTTGAAACGCTATGTGTAGCGTCTCAACGCTACCTCAATTTTCCTTTTCTATCGTGCGAATTAGGTCACAGCGTCGAGACGTTATCCCTAGTGTCTCAACGCTATCCCGAATGTTATAAATTTATCTCTTTGGCTTCGAATTGGGGGAGGCTTTTTTAAGAAAATACACCTTAGTTTCGAAACACACTTAGTTCTTGGGACCTAAGATAGTACTTTTGAGAGCAAAGAAGGGATTCTAAGCTCGAGATTTCAGGACATCACGACGGGAACGAGGATTGGCATGTGTCTAAGAGTTTCTCTTTCTTTCCATCTACTTTGTTGTTGTTTTTGAACTATTTCTAGAGTTTATATTTCATTATAGTAACCTTCACATTGTTGAACTCTAGGAACTTGTAATCGTTAAGACTTGGTTTGAATTTTGATTCTTATTATCGTGCAGTATTATTCATGTTTCTATATCTAAGCTTGTGGCCAAAGTTTAATGTCTTTAATTTGAGTTTTAGCTTGGGAAAGTGAGACTTGAATTTTAGTGTGATGCATGACTAATGATTTATTGTTGCATGGGAATGAATGATTTATTATTAGAAGTTGTAAAAGATCCACTTGTTGGCATGCTTATTTGAAGAATTAGACTGGAAGGTTAAAAATTCAATTTGGCATGATTTTAATTGGGCTTGGAAAAGTCATTTAACCAATTTGGTGATCTTCTGACTTATGATCATTGCATGTATTTATGTTTCTGGATTTAAACCTAGTGGTGCTTCATGGCTAAAATATTACTCGCATGTAATTTCTCTAAAATTGTCTCCAATCTTGTAAATATATATTCTTAGGTTGTGAATTAACTATACCTCAAGTTTTAGTTCTCTAGATAAAGTTGAGCATGAGTAACAGTGATATTTAGTTAAATTAAAGAATCCAGTCCTTGTGATTGACCCTGTCCACTATTACTATAAATTTTAGAGGTCTAGGTAAATAAATACATTTGATAGAGCCTTCGACAGGCTCTTTATCAGCTAGCTAATGGGTTGTGTACCTTGATGTGTGATGGCATGGAGGGTGTGTCCTCTCATTGTAGAGATGAGCTCGTGGGTTGTGTATCTTGATGTGTGATGGCACAGAGAGGGTGTCCTCGATTGCAGTGACTGACTAGTGGCAAAAACTTGATCGGCTGCTTTTGCTACACGCAAGTGCACGTGATCGAAGTAATAAAGAAAACTGGAAGTATTCCAGAGTATCGTACCCAAGGGAATGAGTTTTAACAAAATCTACTAAGATGACACAAATTTTTTTTGCAAAATGCAATTACGGTACCAATGGTGTAAAAATGCTTGAATGGTTGTTTTTGCTAAAGAAAATAAGTGAAAAGTCAATAATTAAAAAGAATGGGATCCAAGTTGCTTATGCCCCTTAGGAAATAAATACTACTTAAAATGCAATTGCAATCATAGTTAATACTCGAGAACTAAGTAAACTGAACTCAACTCCTATTCGATTTTGCTTCAAAATCTTTAGGAGACTAAGTGATTAAACCTATATTTCTATGGCTAATCTAACTTAGATAAATTCTCGCACAATTCTAGCGGTTTTGGAGTCTCGCCCTATGTCTAGGGTCGATGTTCAGGACTTATTTCTAAGCCTTTTTCTCCATTTCTTTTGTGACATCCGTTTTCCCTTAACCCCTTCGGTATTAAGTTTAAGCTCAACAAGCCATCACTAGTTGGCCGACTAGGTTTACCCACATTAATTCAACAAAAGCAAACAAAGTCTCGATTGTTAACTAGATTGAACATGCTTTTAAGCTTCACATCTCTCCTCTAGGGCATTCACTAACTTGAATCCCTAAGGAGAAATTAGCCGATTATGGAAGAAATGAAAACCCAAAATTTACTTGTTAAAAATTTCATAATTATTTTAAACGAAATAAGGTAAATAATTTTAGAGGAACCCAGAATAGACACCTTGATGTCTTCCAGAACGTAAATAACTTAAATTAAAACAAAGTGCAACCTCACAACATAAATAACTTGTATAACTTAAATAACTTGTATAAAAGATGAAAGAAATTTAAACCGAGAACTCTTTAATTTATTCAACTCCACAACATGCAAGAAGTGTAATTAAACAAAGGCTAACTCTCTAACTAAAATTGTAGCATAAACTGAAAAATTAAAAACAAAATTATAGAGCAAAAACAGAACAATGTAAACAGAAGTCATTACGGTGATCGAATCAAACTAAATTGAATCTTAACCTCCTCCACTTTTGTTGAGAAGGGATCAATCCAGAAATAAAAGACACAAGATTGGAATGCTGAATAGAAATCTGCTCTCACAGCTTGCTGTTCGAAACTTGGAAGATAGAAAAAGAAAACCCACAAAAACAGCGTGCAGAAAATTGAATGCCTCCTTTTTCTTCATTCTTCCTCCCCTTTTGTAGATATTTCGAGGCCTTTTCTTTCCATCTTGAGGTTCCTTAAACCTTGGGTAGACTTTGGGGCGTGAGATTAGGCTGGAATTTCTCCCATAAATCGAGCAATCTTCGTAATTTTTGGTAAATTTTCGTGAATTCCGTTTTGATTTATAAGTCTAGAAAAATTTTCCTCTTGTTCATCATCTTGCCTTCCCAAAGAAATGCAATTGCATTTCATTTGCATTTTCTTCATTTCTTCAAATCTGCACAAAAACAATAATTTTAGCCAACTTTCCTGTATCTTTTCAACTTAATTCTTCTTTTACCATATTCCGACAAGCTTGCATGAATTTATTTTATAAATGCTATTTTTAGCTTGCAAGAACAACTTAGTTTTAGGGTTAAATAATCCTCATAACTGAGAATTATCAGTTGTGTACCCAGATGTGTGATGGCATGGAGGGTGTGTCATTAATTGCAGGTGCTAGCCAGTGTGGCTTGAGGGTTGTGAACTTTCGTGATGCATGCTAGTTGTTGGGGAGAAGCCCCATGGTTAGAAAGCATGGCTCTAGTGTATGGTAATGAGGCAATACCATAAGTGGGGATAGGTTAGGTGATTACTTAGTCCAAAGAATGTAGAACTTGATTCAAATTAGAAGCCTGAGTGGCTCATGGAAAGTTGACTAGTTGATGTGTTGGACTGTGAGCCTTGGATCTTAAGTGGGCTACTTACTGAGTATTTTTATACTCATTCAATGCTACCTTGTTTTCCCTTTTCAGGTGGCCAGTAGACTTTGGAGGCACATGGCACGAGGCATTGGCTTGGTTAGGCTATGGAGGTCGTGTCCTTATTCCCTATGATCGTAGAGTTGTTCTGCTTTTAAACTCGTTGTTTTGTTTTAAAGTTTATTTTGCTTTTTGTTTTATGGGTTGTAGTACTCTAATCTTGTATTGAAACTTAGAAATGTTCGTTTAAAGGTATTTTGTTGAAACGGGATCCCAAAGTAAAGCATGCTTTCTATTCTTGGTTGAAAGTCGTTTTTAAAGCTTTCTTTTTCTTAGATAAGTACTGAGCTTTAAGTAGCGATTCAGGTCGGGTCGTTATACTTTGAGAGTTTGACTTCTGAACCCATAAAATGGAAAAGAGCTCTTCTATTTATAGAGTTTTCCATGAGTAGTGTAGGCTTGGGCATAGGTTGCTTTAGACCTGATTCATTGCGTTTGGGCCTAACCTTTTGGGTTTGAACTTTATCAACTTTGGATCAAATTGTCCTCTAATAAGTTTTTGGTCTGACTACACAAATAGCCATTTTTTATTTTCTGTTTTCAAAAATGGCCAAGCGATCCAAGATTTTTAAAAATGGCCAAATCATTATTCATAATTTTAAATAATAATTATTAAATGACCAGACTACCCCTAACAACTTCCATATCTAAGATTTCCTAATTATCATGTAATTATAATAAATTTAAAACCCAAATCTAAAATAAAACGGATTATCTAAACAACAAAAATGTTAGGATTCATTATCTAAAATCTAAACAAAAATTCAAAAATTCTTAACGATAAATAGAAAAAATGGATCTAATATAGGAAAAAAAAACACAACAATTAATAATTGATTACATAACAAAAATATTAAAAAAAAAACTACTTAAAATAATAGATTAAACAACCAATAAAATCACATGCAACCTGAAATATAGTTTAAACCCAAAATCAAAGTAAATCATCATTTACATGTTTCCCCGTACAATACTGATTAAAATTGAAAACAACATTTGGAGAGAGATTTACCTTTCATCGCAAATTGAATGAGTGATTCTAGGGTTTTTTCTTTTTTGCGTTTCTTCACACGATTTCAATTGAGTTTCAAAGCTTCCAGATCATTGAACCCATCTCCTTCTTTGGCAAAGCTTGAAATCTCGTTCAGCAAGGTGATTCCTAGGCTTGTTCGGCAAAAAAGGTAAGAAATACTCACTCTTTCTTCCTTTAAAACTCAAAATCTTGCCTCCATTGGGAAATCATGAAACTCAGGTATAAGAAAAGTAAGAAACTAATTAAAGCTCGGCTCCAATGGAAAAATATTCTCATTGAGCAAAAACAATGGATAAGAGAAGGAAGAAGCGACAACAAAGACCTTTGAGACCAAAGATTATGTATTTACAAAAAATAATTTAAAAATATTCTTTGATCTTTAGAGAAGATACAAGGTAAAAATATATTAAAATATAAATAGATTATACTTTTTTATTCTATACTTTAAATTAGCTAGTTTGTTATACCTAATGTACTGAGATTAAAAGATTTTGAATAAACATTTGAAGGTATGGTAAAAGGAACGATGCAAACTACATATTATGTTCATTACTTGTGTTATATTATGTCTTGTTATCTTCTATTATTTAAAGTGTAATTCCATTGCTCAATTTTTTACAAAATAACCAAATTTTATGTTAATTAATTTTATTTTAAATGTTTAGATCAACCACAACATACAAAAGGATGCATCCAGTGGTCTAAAGCCAACTAGGATATATATTGATGCTTTACGTGGAACCGTATAAATCAACTAATGACGCACATGGCACATCCTTGACATATGGTCCTACATTCGACCTCCACCTCAGCGAGACAAAAAATTAATGAAAAAATTTAGGAAACTCAAGACTCTTTAAGAATTTCACTTTTGATCACAAAATTAGACTTTTGTTAAATATTTAGAATGAATTGCTTTTAGTATACTTTTGTTAAATTTATAGACTAAATCTTATAGTATTTTGGGATTATTGACAAGCTAGTTTATAATATGAATTATGGTTGTTAAATTTTGTGTCTTTCACTTATTTTGCTAGTAAATGTTTTGAAGTGATATAAACTTCTGAAAGTTTCCAACTTGTGAAACATACAATTTAAATAAGTAGTATATGTCAATCTAAAGTATTCAGAAAATACAAAGAATCTAAATTATAGAGTAGCTATTACTATGAATTATATAAAAAATACAAAGTACTTCCTACAATTTTGAAATTTCAACATATAATAATAGTACACAACAAAAAATATAAATTATACAGTAGCTAGATCATGCATACATAGAAATACAAAAGCTGAATTGAGTTAAACAAAAGAACATAAAAATATAGTGTATTTAAATTATATAAAAATTACAAAGTACTTCCTACCAATTTGAAATTTCAACATCTAATATTAGTACACAACAAAAAATATAAATTATACAGTTGCTAGATCATGCATACATAGAAAGATAGAAGCTGAATTGAGTTAAGAAAAAAACATAGAAATACAATGTATTTGAATTATATAAAAATAACAAATTACTCCCTATGAATTTGAAATTTCAACATATAATATTAGTACACAACAATGAATATAAATTACATAGTAACTAAATCATGCATACATAAAAAAAAACAATAGCTGAATTGAGTTAGGAAGCAAAGGATGGGGAAATACTATGTATTTGTAAGAGATAAATAGAGAATTTTAGAAAGAATAAGTATACTGTAATTGTTCTTAGAATGATCCAAATTTTTCCATGCATTGTAATTAGAGGTAGCCGTATTTGAACAGTCTAATTCAGAAATTTCTGAATAATCCACAACAAAATGAAGATTATTAGCAACACTATTTGAAATAATAGAAAGGACTCACATAACATCCTTGTTCTCAGTAATTTTAATTATACTGAATTTATTCGAACCATCCCTATAAATAGTCAACCGAGTAATAATTTGATGACTCGAAAGATGAAGTTTGTTACGAATACAATCAGTAAAATGCAGAAAACTAGAATCCAAACGAACCAATATATTAGCAACCTTAAAATTATGGTATCAATTAGTTGCATCACAGATCCCGTCATACAATATACTTACGGATTGGAAAGACATCTGAACCTAAAAAAAATGTATCAAGCTACAACCTAGAAAATAACGTAAAGAAGAAGAGGAAAACCAAAAACAGTGGAAAAAAAAACATAAACAAACCTGAAAATTGGAAGGAAGAAACCGAAATACGAGTCAACGAATGGAAGCAAAAAAAATAGAAAGTAAAGATACGAAAAATAATAAAAGAAATTAAATTAAAAAATTTGTATGTTGATAAGGACTTGAAAAATAAGAAAATCGGATTTAAAAAATGAATCTTATAAAATAAAATCTTTATAAATCTTGAATTTTAAACGATTTTAAATAGTTATAAAAACACTAACTGCAATGTAAATATTTGAAATTTCAGTTTAGATACACCTTAAATAAAATAGGAGGGAGAATGATTTTTATAAAAAAAAATCCAAAATGTGTAGACACACAGGGGCAAATCGGGCATTTTTTTAAAGAGTATACCACATGTGCACCTCACGTGTAGCCATTATTTTAGAAAAAAATGCATATGGCCATTAACCAAAACAGCCAATTTTTTTTGGCTATATCTAGAATTATCCCTAAGTTTTTTGGGTTTATTTGATCTTGGGACCCAATTGCTATGACCCAATTTGGCCGAGCCAAGCTTACTTCATCAAATGGCCATAATGAAGCCACATGGTATTATTTAAGATTTGTCATTTTTTTTACCTTTAAATTTAATTTGGGACACTTTTCAATTTGTAATTGGTCACATATTTAATAATATATAATTTTATCATTAATTTAAGAATAAGGATATAATAATTTGTGATTGACCAAAATTTCTCCTTCAATAGTATGTTCGAAAGATTTTCATACTAGTGTTAATTTGAATGCGTGCAATTGAATGTTTTGTACATGAGAGACAACTTCCATATATATTTCATATTGTAGAAGTTGAATTTCCAGAGTCTGATTCTAATGCTTCACTCTTACTTGTAAGTTGTAATACAAGATCTAAACCGAAGAAGAGGCATGCAAATTAAGGAACATTGAAAAATCTTCCAAGAAAACTCCACACAAATAAATATATATCTAAACCGAAGAAGAGGCATGCAAATTAAGGAACATTGAAAAATCTTCCAAGAAAACTCCACACAAATAAATAAATATATATATATATATATATAACCAATGATAGTAGCTTTTAGGTTAAATTACAAATTTAGTCTATGAACTTTGAGTTTGTGTCTATTTGATCCTTGAACTTTCAAATTTTTAAATTTAGTCTCTAAATTTTTGAATATATTAAAATTTACGAATCTATTAGACACAAAATTAAAATTTTAGGATTCCAGTAGACATAAAATTAAAATTTATATTTAATAGATCAATTAATTTTTAAAAAATTTGAATTTGTCAAAGATATATTAGACACAAAATTGAAAGTTGAATGACCAAATAAACACAAACTTCAAAGTTTAGGAACTAAACTTGGAATTTAACTTAGCTTTTATAATTTTATTCTCCCATCCTATATATAGATGAATAAATAGGAGCATAACATGGGCATTTCAAGCATAAAAGCAATGCCTTTTCTCTCATCAATCAAATTAAAGAGAGGTTTAAAAGATGTGAGCTCCCTTAAATACTCCCTGAATAATCGCTCCAATTCCTTCTCCCAAACCACAACCTCATATTTTCTCTCCAAAAACACAAGGTGGTAGGTCACTTCGGCCACCCTCTGTTTCTTGCCACTTAACACGATCAAGAATGTCAAGAATGTCCATTCTCTGATATCTTGCATGTGAGTGATAGGGATCTCAATTAGTACCCAATCGTCATCTTTTTCAGTGTGCTCTGTTGTAGAACTCATCATAACTTTGAATAGCTAGTGTCGAAACTAGTTTCATATTTATCCTAGTGATTGAACATCAAAATAGGTCTCTGATCAAGGAGAAATTATTCAGTGAGGCAGCCACAGTGTGGCTGTTAGTTTTTCACCGTTGGATGTGGAGAGAGAAATATTTCGAATTTATATTCAATGGTTATTAAGGAACATGGAAATTATTGAATCCACATCCAACGGTCATTATGAAGCAGCCACATTGTGGCGGCCTCATTGAATAATTTGTCCTGATGAATTTATCAAATGGGATACAATCAGCGGCAAAAACACGTTTTTTTGGTATCAAAATTGGAATAATAATGGGCCTTTATATCAGTCCTTCCCCCGTTTTTTTGCTATGTCTTCAGACAAGCTTTTAACAGTTAAGGAAGGTTGGAACAACAATTCTAAATTCTGGAATTTTTTTCTCTATAAGGCCTCTTCTTGATAGGGAGGAAGTACAATGGCAAACTATTATGGTTTGCTGGAAGAGCCCCACTTCATCCGACGGTTCTCATTGTATTTTATGGACATTTGATTCTAAAGGTGTTTTTTCTGTTAAATCAGTTAAATCTCTTCTCTTTGCTAACTTCACCAATCAATCTCTTCTGCCTAATGAGAAGCTTTGGCAACTGTTCCTCCCTAAAAAATGTAAGTTTTTTCTTTTGGACTCTACTTTATAGAGGATTGAATACTGCAGATATTGTCCAGAGGCGACAACCATCAACTTACCTCAGTCCAAATTGGTGCGTTCTCTGCAAACAAAGTTTAGAAACATTGGATCATATCTTCATCAATTGCCCCTTTACTCGAAGTCTTTGGGCCCTACTCGAAAGTGGTTCTAATGTCATGGTCCATCCATATGATAGGGTGGAGGTTTTTGTGTGCGAGGGGTTTGCCACCCTTTTGTCTTCGGCCAAAAATGTTATGTGGACAAATTTATTCAGTGCTGTTTTTTGGCTCGTATGGCTCAAATGGAACGATCGTATTTTCAACGATAAATACAAAATGGCTGCAGCTTTATGGGAAGACATCCTCATCATTGCCGCTACATGGTGTTCCAAATCTATGTTCTTTTGTGATTATGATACTTCGTCCATTGTTTTAAATTGGAGAGCTTTCTTCTAACATCTCTCTCTTGTATGTTTCTCACATACTTTCTCTCCATCAATGAAGTATCTTTTCCAAAAAAAAAGAAAAAGAAAGGTAAGATAGTAAAGTTAACAAAGACTAATTAAATTGAAAAAACACATTCAAAAGTTAAACATTAAGAAGTAAAAGATAGACATAATTTAAGCTAGATTTATTTAATTGATAGATAAAAGACAATGCTTTGGATGCATCATCTATAGAGTAGGTAAGTAGTGTGTGGGAAGTGGATTTTGTTAGCTCTCCATGACACAACTCCAATGTTTAAGGTTCCAGTCGCCCTCCAATGGTACAAACACTGAACAGTTAAAGGGCTGAATTATGGGTCTGCGCTCTCCAGGTTCAGAGACGCGTATCTGCACGATAAGGCGATACACTTTCCCGTTCGGCTCCTCCCGAACCCTACCACCCGCTATACAATCGAACTCCATTCTTTCGTGTAAAGTCTTGTTAAACTCTTCCATTGCAAACTTTCCCAAACTTACAATAAATTCGTCATCTTCTTCTTGTTCCGTAAGCTCTCTGACAGTCTCGCCCCCGCCCATCTTTAGCTTTGATGGATATATATATTGGTCTAATTAAGAAACTAATTCGTAATTGATGCTCTACTAGTTTAATTTGTTCTCGACCCAGTATACGTTTATATATAGTTATACACTACTCATCCTGCTTCAACTTAGGAGTAACTCATATATGTTATAAAGATTGTGTCTTCATCTTTTCGATGTAAGATTCTCAACATGCCCCTTCAAGATGGTGACTTTTTTGAATTCTAATTTTTGGACCGAATATCTGTTTGAACTTCATGGACTCTGATACCATATTAGATAACAATGAAATTCTATTTCAAAACCAATTGACAATGAGAGAAGTAACTCATGTATCTTATAAAGATTGTGAAGTTTCTTCATCTTTTCGATGTAGAATCCTCAACACCTCGTTAAATCAATAAAGACACCACAATTAGAGCTTTCAAAGCTTAAGAGATAACTTCGAATCAAATTTTTAGTTATCTCTGGAATATTCTCATGCTTGTATCCATATCTTTTAGATGCTTGTAGTATATTCAACTAGACCAAACCCACATGTGATATATTAAGATTGGGTTCGTTTAAATTTTTTCTAAATCATTATTTAAAATTTTGTACAATAATAAATGGTAAAAATGAAAATTTTGAGGACTATCTTCTTACTTTTTACCTATACTTTAAAAATTAATAGTAATTGAAGTGAAGCTTGTTTATTTGATCGTGAAAAAGATCTTCACTCAAATAATTCTCTATATTTTTAGAATTATAAATTCTAAAGGAGTTATGAAATACAAAATTAAAATATGGTTGTCTTGTGAGATTAGTCAAAGTGCGCATAAATTGACGGCATAGATTATCACATTATCAAAAAAGGAAAAAAATTAGAAGAAATATATGCTCAAACTTTTATTTAAGTAAAAAGTGGCTTGTTTTAGATTATAAATTTTATCTTTAAACTTTGAACATACATCTACTTAATTTAGAGCTTAGATACACTATTCAATTATGTCCCTTAAATTTGATTATTTTTAGTCTTCACATTTCACATCTGATATGACACTCTTTTAGATAAGGTTTAGATGTATGAGGTGATATGATTTGAATTCAATTGAAAAAATTACAAATTAATGGTCTCTTACAATTAGGGTTTAATTAAATTTATGGACTAATAAACACTTCCATAAAAGGTTTTTTTTCAAGTACACAACAAAACTAAAAGACAATAAGATGTAATTAAATTAATTAGTGCTAATGTGTAATGTTGCTAATTAGAATTTTAATTCTCCCTTATCTCCAAAATAAAAGCATGGTTATTTTCTCTCAAATATTGTGTATTGATTCTTAAAAAAAAAAAAAAAGTTGATGTCTAAACACTAAAGTATCATGGAATAACGAATTCATTTTTATTTGAGTATTGATTCTATAAAAAAAAAAAAAAAAAATTTAATGTCTAAAGACGAAAGTATCATGAGATAACGAATTCATTTTTAATTTTTAATTTGTAAAGATTATTCTTATTTATTCATAATTTATGTATTCTTTTGTTACATTTTCAAAGAAATACTTTTTAAATTCTTAATGTAGATGAGTTTTAAAGTTGAACACAGTTTCTACCGAAGTACTTTGATGGAACAAACACTAATTGCTCGCTTGAATTTGCAGATAGATATTGTATGATCAATATAAATATTATATATTTGAGAGTTAAATGCCTAACTAAGAAATGTTTGGAATGATAAATGTTATCAGTATTTAGATATGAAAAATACATAATTAATGTTTTTCAATTAAATCTATGTGTTTTATGTAACAAAAAATAAATGTACTACCACTGTACCATCCCTTAAAGTTTGAATGTAAACAAATTTCTTCCAAAGGAGAGCATCAAAATAATTGTTAATATTATGAATTGTGACTCAAACTTTTGGATCAACAAGAAAAACATGCCGTGCAACCAGTGGCGGATCCAGAAATTTTATTCAGGGGGGGCTTAATATAAAATTCAATAAAACTAATTTATAAGTAAACAATTCTGAAAATTCATAAAAATTCGTAAATGAACTACACTATTAATTTCATACATCACAATTGTCCTCTACGAGATTTCATATTATGAAATCGTTGCATAATAACTTCATTATCTATCTTATCAAATAAATCTTTCTCAACATATGCTATAAGACTATCATTCATCCATTGGTCTCCCATCCGATTACGCAGTTAAGTCTTTACAATACTCATAGCAGAAAATGTCCTCTCTACAGTAGCTGTTGCAACTGGTAAGATCAATGCTAGGGTGAGCAACCGATAAACTAATGGGTAGACTTTATCTTTAGCTGTCATCACCATTTTGAGTGCAAGATCACCAATACTTGTTAGTTCAACAAACATATTATCTGAACGCATATCAATGATGTAATTTTGAAGTTGGTCCTCAAGAACAACAAGTTCAATAGTTGAAAAATCTCTAGGATAAAATTGGGCAAGACATATAAGTTTTTGTCTGTCAAAAGCAGCAAATGAATTGCTCGGATTTAGGCATGCCACACAAAGAAGTAGTTCAGTACTTGTTTCAGTAAAACGATTATTCAACTCCTGAAGTTGCATATCAATAACTGTATAAAAAACCTCAACACGGTAATGGTGCATATTTGTGATTTCTTGAGATTTTCGCCTTTGCCTCCCTCGAATAAAAAACACATCATCCATCTTAAGTATTAGAATATCATGCTTATCACAAAAAATTGAAACTTCATCTAGCAATGAATTCCAACCTGATTCCCTCATTGATTGTAATCTTTCTTTACAAATTTTGACCAAATTCATCGCATTCACAATATCTTGATCTTTTCTTTGTAATGCTTGAGACAAATCATTTGTGATTCCCAAGATAGTTTTCATAAGATGCATATGAAAAACAAAGTCAAACGACTGAATTGAATTTATTAGAACCTTTGCTTCATATTTTTGTTCAGAATTTGACCCATCATCCACAATTGTTTCAAGCACTTCACAAATTGATGAGAACATTAAAATAAAACTCAGTAGAGTATTATAATGTGATCCCCATCGTGTATCTCCTGGACGTTTAATCATTGTTTCCTGATTTAGTCCTCTCCCACTTGACAATTCACCATGATTCAAAGCTTCAAAAGTTATAGTTCTATGTTTTTCTCTTAAAATATCTCGACGTTTTGCTGATGCTCCAATAACATTGACCACATTTGCAACTAAAAAGAAAAGACCAGTGATCTCTACATGATTTTTTGCAATAGCTATTAAAGCTAATTGAAGCTGATGAGAAAAACAATGAATGTAAAATGCACATTCATTTTCTCTCAAAATTAACGCTTTCAATCCATTGAATTCTCCTTGCATATTGCTTGCTCCATCATATCCTTGTCCTCGCAAACTAGCTATGCTTAATCCATGTTTAGAAAAGAATCCATCAATAGCTTCCTTGAGTGATAGAGAACTTGTGTTAGTAACATGTACAATACCTACAAATCGTTCAATCACACATCCTTTGTCCACATATCTCAACACAATTGCCATTTGCTCCTTTGAAGATATATCCTTCGATTCATCAATTAAAATTGAAAATAACTTATCACCAATATCTCTTATGATTCCGTCAACAATTTCTATTGCAATACAATTCACAACATCTTTTTGGATATCTGGTGAAATCAGTTTCAAATTTTCAGGAGCATTTCTCAAAGAAACACCTTCAATATCCTTATTATGGTTGCATAACCATTGTAAGAGCTCAAGAAAATTACCTTGGTTCTTTGAATCTCCAGTTTCATCGTGTCCATGAAATGGAAGACCTTGTCTTAATAGAAATCTAGCACAATCAATGGTTGCACCTAATCGAATTCGATATTCAATTCTTGCTTGGTCAGACATCTTATTAAAAAATGTTTCAATTTGTTGTTTTTGCTTCAAAAGAGCTTCACATTTACCCCAAGCTTGATTATGTGCACTATTTGGTCCTCCAACATGAGTTTGTAATTTCTCTTTTTTCTTCCAATTTGAAAATCCTTCACCAACAAAATGGTCACCTCCAGATTGTTCTCCAACTTCTGGTTTGAATAAATAACAACATAAACAAAATGCAGCATCTTTTGAAATACTATATTCCAACCAATTAGGATATTCAGCAAACCAGGCTGGATTGAATCGTCTTGATTGTAACCCAAATTTCTTCAATGGAAAAATATGATTTCGAGGCTGGCAAGGTCCTTTCTGTAAATATGCTCTACGAACTTGGTCTCGAATATTACAATTGTAATCAAGAATTCTAGTTCTTAGTCCAGGATCTGCTGGTAAATCTTCTAAATTTACTTCTGTGAAATATCTATCAGAACTACTATTACTTTTCTTCAATGGAGATGATGACTCCATCGATTTTCTTTTGTAATACCTCTCCATTTAGATTTCAAATTAAATCTACAATACAATAATAAAAATATAGAAAATAAAGAAACTATACATAAAATAAGAAATATAAAATTAAATGTATAGTTTATACGAGTAATTGAAACATGAAAACTAAATGTATATGAATAATTGAAGTATGAAAACTAAGCGTACCTTAGAAAATTATTCTCCAAATCCTCGACGTCTTAAAATTGCCAGTAACAATTAGATTTGAGAGATGACAAATGTACATGTACGTAATTGAAAAGGTTTCTTTTAGGTTTAAAAGATGATAGGCGGTGGCTACATCATTTGAAAGTGGTGAAAAATAATATTAGGTTTAGAGAATTATGGTTTGAATATCCCACCAATATATTTTCTTCTCTTTTTCTATTTTTTTCCTAATTGAGATATTTATATAAAGTAATTATATAAAAATAAAACTTGAATATATTACAAAAAAGATACTATTTCAATCTAAAAGGAAAAAAGAGCATTTGAACTTATTATATATAAAAAAAATTAGAAAACTTTAATTGAGCCACATGTATTATGTATATGAAAACTTTTTTAATTGAGCACCATGTAAGGAAAGTAATGCCAAACATGTAAAACACACAGTTTTAAAAAAAAATAAAAAAAAAATGTATAGGAATTAGGAAAAGTAGAACACACGGTTTTAAAAAATAAAAAATGAACATATTGACTTTTTTTCAATTGAGCCACATGTAAGAAAAGTAAGGCTAAACATGTAAAACACACAGATTAAAAAATAAATAAATAAAATGTTTAAGAAAAGTGGAAAACACGATTTTAAAAAGATAAAAAAAAAACAAAATCAGCATATTGGGGCTCGAACTCAGGTCACCAGGGGGGGCTGGAGGTATATAAACTACTATGCCATTGGGCTTTTTTGGTTTCAACATTGGTTTCACTTCTATATAGTATTTAAAGTAAAAAAATTGAGGGGGGGCTCAAGCCCCCCCTGGGCCTTAGCTAAATCCGCCCCTGCGTGCAACTTAAGACAAATTGAAGTCTTAATGGCAATGGATAGATTTATAGCTTAGAATTTTGTTTAAATATTATGTGTGATGTATAATTATTGAAATTATCGTCCTACCTTTTTAAAAAAAATATTATTATAGTGAATTCTTCTTCTTTGAACATAGATTTTTCTTGTAAGAAGTTTTTGTTTTTTGTTTTTTTACTACTTTCATTCTTTGCCAGTTTCATAATCCATTTTCAATAATAGATAATTTCTACAATCTACCACTTTATTGCAACATTTCAAGTTACTTTTAAGATTGAGAAAACCGCTCAACAAATTAATGTAAGTTCTTTCTGCATAGAATTTAAATTATTTACGTAAAAAACTAAGTTTTTAGGTTTATTTGTTGAATTATATGATATTGTAAGATAATAATTATACCACATTTATGACATAAAAATGTTCATAAATTAATTAATAATAGTAGAGATTCAATCTAATATTTAGTTGGTAACTATAACTATATTACCAAACACATTTTAGCAAATTGTTTAAATTTAGAATCTAATTTCTAAATCTGCTACTAAACACATTCGAAAACACTGAAAACATGAATTATTACAACTCTATTTTTTATTGAATCTCTTATTTTCAAATTTTTATTTTTAGATCACTAACCAAACACACTCTTAAAATCTTTATAGCAAAGGATAGATTTTGTGGTGCAATTTAAAAAGTTGTATGGCTCAGAATTTTCTCTGTTAGTATTATGTGTAATGTATAATTATTGCAATTATCGTCCTACCTTTTTTAAAAATGTTATTATAGTGAAATTTTCTATTTTGAAGGTAGAGTTTTCTTGTAAGATTTTTTTTTTCTTTTCTGTTTTCATTCTTTGTCAGTTTCATAATTCATTTTCAATAATAGATAATTTCTACAACAAGATTCAACCACACTATTGCAACATTTCAAGTTATTTTTACGATTGAGAAGACTACGCTCAACAAATTAATGTAAGTTCTTTCTATATATTTTGCTTTGATCTCTTGTACTATATGCCCTAAGTGGCTGTTTGTTTGAAGGGGTGGTTTTTTTAATTTGAATTTTGAATTTGAATTACATTAATAATTTTATTTTTTTAAATTACTCATTTTCTCTCTTACCCTTTCTTCCTCTTGGAGTTTTTGTTTAGTAATAATAATAATAATTATTATTATATTTAGTTAATTTTTTAAAATATTTTTTCTCTTCCATTTCTTCCTTCTTCCTCTTTCATCAGTCTGTTCTCTTCTTTTTCTTCTTTGACTATACCAACAACTCTCTCGATGCCCTCAAATGCTTTATCTGCATCTTCCTTTTTTTTTTTTCGTTAGTCAATTTAACTAGACACTTTTTAACATCATTTTTCTAAACTTAAAGAACTAATTTTTTTTTTTTTTTTAAAAACCCACCAAATAAAAATTAAAATCAAACTTTAGAGATTGAAAGTGTAATTTGGCCAAAAATATATAATTTTTAATAATTGATTTTAAGATTGAAAAATATTAGTATATTGTGAACTTACTTGATATTAAAATAAAAAACAGTATTTCATTTTAAGTTTGCATATTAAAGTAAAAAAAATCATTTTCAAATTAGTGAAAGTAACAAAATATATGATATTTTACTTCTCAAAGTTAGTAAACTAAATCTTTTTTAATTTTTAATTAGTTATATTAAAAAATATTTATTTTCTTTCTATTTATTGCATATAATAATAAACTTAGACTTCTTTTTTGTTTTTCCATTTTTTCAGTCAAACTATATGAGGCGAATAATCAAACACGAATAATTTACATTAAGATCAAACCTCTACATCAATGCTTTTATTTTTAACTTACTTATCTAAAAACAAAATGAATAACAAATTAAATAGTTCATTTGCATGTTCAGTTAGTAAAATTAAAATTTTAAATTATACAAAAAAATAATAATAATAACAAAATATTTTAATTTTAGTCAAATTTCAATTTCAAAATTGATGGAAACAAATATTCCTTTAAAAAAATTTTGGAAAAGTAATTGAAATTGAGTTGATTTTGAATTACAAACGTACTCTACTAAAATTAGTAAAATAAATAATATTTCATTTTAAATAAGCTATATTAAAAAATATTTAATTTACAAATTAGTCATATTTCTAGTAAAAAAATATGTATGACATTCAATTTAAACTTAGTCATATAACAATAAAATGTATATGTTATTTTTGTAGTCATTTTAAAAAATCTATCCAATGTATTTTTTTTTAAATTGGTCATTTTTTTACATAATTAAGTTTGTTAATATAAAATAACAAAATAAGAAACAATTTTTAATTTTTAATTTATTTATATTTGAATAATAAGAAAAATATTGTATTTAAACTTAACTATATTAAAAAAATAAAATAAAAATATATTAAAATGATAAATTTAAACTAATATAAAATCTAACATTTGATTGAATACAATTAAACATTTCATAAACTCAAGATTTTTACATCTGCACTCCAAACTCAAACTTCTTAAACTTGCACTCTAAATTCATACCTCTTAAATATGTACCTCAAACACAATTTTTCTAAATTTAGGCTATCTAAACCCTCCTAATTTAATCCCTAGACTAAACATTCTCAGGCTTTAGATGCTGAACCTATGCACCAAACGCTTCCTAAATGATCACCAATGCTTATATGTGTAATTTTTATTAAATGAGTTATTGAAAATTATGTACATATAATAATGTTGGGAAATGAAACTAAAACTGAAAACTCATTAGAAAATTTTGATGGATAACATGTGAACTTAATTTTGAATCATACAAGTAGCTTTCTATGTGTTCACACGAAATTTCAACAAAGAAATTTAATATGTGTACATGAACTTGAATTTGTAACGACCCTAACCCATACGACTCTTTAAACAAGGAAGCACGACTGAGTTACCTCGCGCATGCCCGAAATTTCGGCAGCATGACGACGTAAATCTAAGAAAACCAAAATTTTCAAAGACCTGGAAAGAGATATATACATTTCTATATTTTAGAGAACAGACTCAGCATCCACCAAACTACAATATATTTAATGCTGAGCTCAATTAACAAACAATAAAACCTAAAAGCTTCTAATCAAATACATGAAAACGAAAAAGATTTAAAGTTTACAAACCAGACATACAACAAGAATTAAGATACAATTATAACACTAGACATAGGAACAGAACTTTGGTGGTATCTCCATAACCTCATCAAGCCATCACCTCCATCACCCACCTCGTGATCATGCATAATCTGCACAATACAAACAAAGTAGCACGAGTGAGTATAAATATACTCAGTAAGCAGCCCACTTATCTAACAGCCCACTTAAGGGTTCAGAGTTTAAAGAATACAAACCACAAAGGAAACTACTCTTACTCACACTCGTGCTCAGATGTCAAGTACTTACTCCAGTTATCTAAAAGCCCATTTACCCTACCTCAACTTTCACCCTTCCTTGACTATAACTTCGTGTCATAATTACGAGTGATGCATTTTAGGCGGGTCTAATACGAAGAAGAGAACAACTCTCACGCTCAACATTCTTGGGACATCACCCCTACGCTACCATCATCATCGTTTCCCTAACTCATTACTTTGGGGACATCGCCCCTATGTAGCATCATCATCACAAAAGTTGTTCTGGCACGCACATTCCTTCTTAGCCTCAACTCATCATCTAGCCAACTACCGCTCGCACACCCTACCTCAGTCCACCCTGGTATGGCATTGTCTCGAGCACTACCAACGAGCCATATAACTTAGGTTGACTATGGTCATGAAAGAAAACAACTCTCACGCCTACACACAAAGGGGAATCGCCCCCTAAGCTAGCACACACAACAATAAGGATCGTAATCCCTATGCTCAACATAATGGGGAATCACCCCTAAGCTAGCACAAAGGCAATAAGGATCGTAATTCTTACGCTCAACACAATGGGAAATCACCCCTAAGCTAGCACACAGGCAATAAGGTTCGCAATCCTTACGCTCAACACAATGGGGAATCACCCCTAAGCTAGAACACAGCTTAGTGAAGGAAACAACCCTCACCCTACTCACATCAAGTCAACCTAGAGTTACAGACTCGTCCAGGAGAGACACAAGGTCATGTGGCACTAATTTAACAAGTTCTTGTACTTTCGCAATACTTTTGGAATCTCTAGGGTAATCTACCATACCAAATGCATTCGTCATTTCCAAACCACATTCACAACCTGGCTCGAAGTTCACAAGCACATACATGTGCTAGCGGCATATAACCCTTCATCCCTTTAATCCAGAATTCAGTCCCCTAACCACACTAGAAATCAGGACGACCAATAACCATCCACTCACATTCGGACCCATCTGAAACACGTTAAACATGCCCAGTCATCTGCCCATTCTGAACACACGAAACACGGTCCACGACCCTGAGTACTACATACCCTTAAGGTGATTTAAGTCAGTCTCTAGCCCAAACTAACAACCTTATCGCCCTACACACCGTCAACTCATCCACAACCTAAGAAAACTAAACCTTCGCCAACCATTCAAGTGTTTCAAACATCATATACTCTGTTAAACACCTCAACATCGCCTGAAGACCTTTCTCAACCACTTATGATTATTTAGATTAATCAAATATCCACTACTTTCACACTTTTAGTTAAAACGGAGTCATAGCCATTCATGTATTCCAAGGCCTATAACCAAGCTCAAGCAAGTCGCATACAGAAAACATAAAACACGGCCCAGACCCCTTGGATGTCATACTAACAAACGATAGTCATAAACTTTCCAAAGTAAATTAAGCCCCTAATACCGTCTTAACATGGGCATAAGCAACTTAAGCTCAAGAACAACTTATGATAGTTCCACCAATCACACCATGACCCACATATTCATATTAGACATACCTAATTAATCACAACCACCACAAACATGAACCAAACTCATCCGAACACAACCTTAGGCAAACTCTTCAGGTCCTACTCATGCTAACTACAATAACTTGGAACTTTAAGCCTCTATATCCATTATAACCACATACTTAGGCCATTTTAGCTCTAACATCACCCATACCAACCCACAAATCATTATATGCTTCATTAACAGAATTTTCAAGCTTGTTCTTACAATTTACAAGTTCTCAAACATACATAAAATGCAAAATAAAGAACTTAAAGAGGCTTAAATCCAACGACTACTTACCGCAAGCCGAATAAATAATTACTATGAACACCAAAAGTAACGCTTCCCAAATTTAGACTCCAAAGCTTGCTGGACTGCAGCTCGAATCGACCCGAACTCATCCAAAATAGCCCGTAAATGCAATGGGTGTTCCATAATTGAATCCTATAATCAATGAGTCATTTTAAATGATCATTTACTAAACAAGTCAGCCCTTAAAACTCAGTTTAACACCCCTAAACTACTTTGAGTCATTGTCGGAACACTTACCCACAAACCAAAAGCTTGTTGATTTGGCTCCAAAGGGTCCAAATTTACATATTTAATATCCAAAGGCTATGGGTAATCTAAAATTAGCACATAAACTATATGGGTATCTCAAATTCACCAACATAGCCAACCAATAATTTGAAATTAAACTTCGAAATGCTTACCCACTCCAAATCGAACTTGTACACAGCTTGTACGGACACCGAGCATGCCAGAATTCGACTCGAAACACTCCCCCTCAATGCTGTCTATATAGAACACGTGAGAGGAAAAGAAGGTGTGGTGGCGCGTGAGCTGCAGCAGGAGACACGCGGATGAGCAGGGCAGTCGATGGGCGGTGGCATGAGGATCAGAGCTGCAACGACTCTAGCGTCCAGCGGCGGGCGAAACTTGCGGCGTGCACACGGGCTAAAGCAGAAGGAGGCGGCGGTGGGCGGAAAGGAAGAAAGAGAGAGAGAGATACTGACGGGAGGGAGAGAGGTCATCGTGAGAGAGATTTCGAGAGTGAGGGAGAGGGCCATCGGGAGAGAGGAAGAAAAAAATGAGAGAATGAAGGAGAAGAAGAAAAGATGTTTATCTCTTTTTTTAAATTACAAAAATACCCTTTGACCAAACTTATCCTCCCCATTATGCCCCTTTCAACCTTCTAAATTCCAACTTTAATCCTACTAAAATTAAATTTGATAATTATTCTAAATTAAATTTCAAAATTTCAAAATTAGTGCTCCTGAATAAACCGGGTGTTAAAGAATTTGTATTGATTTTGTACTGTAGTGGAGTATAATCTCTAATGTTTATTCTTTAGTTCTTTGTCTCGAGTGTATGCTCATTGCTTGAGGGTTAGAACGCTTGTTCTTAAAGTTGAATCTTTAACTTGTCTCCAAAGTCTTTAGGTTTCCAAAGGGGTTTTGGTCTTTGATACCTTCTTATCTTCAAAATGATTTTAATCTTCAAAGAGTCTTCAGTCTTCAAGAGAGTTTTCTCTGAATTCTCTGAGTTATGAATTTTTATAAATTTTTCTCTTTAATGTCTTTAACTTTCAATGACTGTTCAGTGTTCAAGAGTTTTAGGGAGTTTTTTAATCTTTTTTGTGTCTGAATTCTCTTTGAGTTTTCTTGCTTTGTGTAATACCTAGTATTTTTTAGTATTAATGGATATACACCTTTTGTTTTAAAAAAATAAAGAGGAGAGAGAAAGTTGGAGACAACTCTCTAAATCCCTCCATCTTTCTCTCCATAAAATCCCACTTTGGGATTCTTTTTGTTTTATTCCCTACTTTTCTTTTCATCTATTCTCTCTCACTCTCTCTCTTTTCCTCAACCAAACCCCCCACTTATTCACTCCCACTTACTCTCTCTCTCTTTCTCTCTCTCACGCTCCCGCACTCTCATTTTTTTCCTCTCTCACACTCCCACACTCTCTCCCCCCAAAGCTCTCCCTCTCTCTCTCCCTCCCTCCCTCCCTGAATTGAAGCTCTCTCTTTTGGTTTCTTCTTCCTCTCACACACACAGCAACAAACTGCAGTGCCCTCTCATCCTCTCAATTTACACATGAAAGAGTTAATATTAAGAAAGCGGAAGAAATTTTGGATCTTAAGCACTCTAATTACATCAATTTGATCAAACAAATAGCATGCTCAAAACTGGAAAAACAGAGAATAAGAACATTACCTTTATTGTTCAAAATTCTCCTAATCCTTGGCCAATTTCTGATCACGAACACTTCGTGGACCTCCCTTAGGATCTTCCCTACTATCCTCAGGCCTTGGAACGGATTGTGGGATCCTTAATTGAGAGAATTTTTGAGAGAGAGAGCAAAGGTCTAAAAACCGAAAAATCTACAATTTTCTGCAAAATTCTTAAAATTCTTGTGTTTCTTCTCTAATTAAAGCAAACCAAAAGCTTCATTAAACTTTGTGAAGAAGACAACACATGAATGATGAGGATAAAACAAGAAGGAGGTGGAGAATTTTGGTGAATTTGAAAAAGCTAGTAGCTTATTCATGAAATCATGAATTTGGTCCTAAATTCATTCTAAAATGAATTTGATTTTTCTTTTAATTTTAATTCAAAATTAATATAAAATTAATTTTAAATTAAAATCAAATTTTAATTAATTAAATAATTTAATTAATTTTAAATAATTATTTAATTTAATATCAAATATCAAATTAAATAATTGGACCAATCCCGATTTCTCAAATCAAATGTTCGAACATGAATCCCTATTCATGTTTTAAACCAAACCAATATTTAAATCAAATTTAAATATGTCCACCTCTTCTTTATCATAGTTTAATTCATAATTAAGCTATGAAACGTTAAGTATATCGAATATAATTAACGTTTTCTCCCAAAACCGAATTTGAACAATTCAAATTCTTTTCTCTCAAATTGTTACAAGGCTTAGTCCGAGCTAGTAAGGGGAACCTAATGGACCTACAGATCATGAGCTCCAACGATACGAGATTAACCGGCCAAACTCTTTAGCCTAGTTAATCAACATTCGTTAACCACCGGGACACTCCACTAAAGCCCAGCGACTGCACTCTCCTCACTGTAGATATATTTATGTCCACTCGATATAACCATGGTTAGTAAGTTGATCCTTCACAGGTTGTTCGTAATTACAGCTGGGTCAAATAAACCGGTTTACCCCTGTAATTACTTCTTGTTCCTTAAGTCCCACTGATCCTCTAATGAACAATTGGTTTGTGGTCCGACCAACAAACCGAATCCCTCTCGGGCCAATGAGAGGGTGGGCCCATTGTTCAAGACCCGGAGTCAGCACTTAAGGGAACAACCTTTCTACTAAACCCTAAAGTGGGTAGGAGTGAATTCCATCTCGCATGACTATGTTCCCAACTATCTACTCGGTTTTATCCCCAAAATGGGAGGCTTATTGAGTCGACGATCTCGGGCCACTCTCACCCATGCAAATCTAAGGATAATCTCGAATAAACAGGAGTTCATAGCACACTCAGGATTAAGATCGAGTTACCTAGGTCATCGTATGAAAATAGTCAGTTAAAACAATAAACGGAGTTAAAAAGTCTAAGTGACTATTTCGCGGTCCAGTCTTATGCAAACTCATTGCATAGGACGCCCCCACTTTCATGTCTCCACATGAACGATTCAGGATCACATCGTTAGTACTATACAAAGTGGGCCGCGTCCATAGTGTCCCCAGGATAAGGTACCCAGCCCTATCCCTATACTATAGACCGTTCTGACTATAACTCGAACTTGATCCACTTTTATGTCATACATAAAGTTCAAGTTTACATTTTATAGTCAAGGGTTCTTTAGTTCATTGGATTTAGGTTATAGAATACACATTTCACTTTATTCAATAACAACTTTACTGAATAAACCTCAATAACAACTTTATTTCAAAATAGAATATACATTCAGTTTACAAAACCACGAGTTTTAGGACATAAAACCCAACAACACAGACAGCAAGGGGGTGATTTTGGGCACTTTCTGGCAAGCCAACATCCATACAGCCACGTTTCGATTTTTGTCTTGGATTAGGTAAGCTTTCCGGCAATGTTTCAAAGGGGAGTTTGATTTGTTTTAAAGTGCTATTTTTTGTGATTAAAAGTTAACCCATGAAAATTTTTCTTAAGATCAAGATTACCCATTGCGTTTGGAGCTCAGATTGGCGAAATCGAATCAAATCGACACTAAACCAACAAGCTCTTGGTTCTATTTTGGTAAGATTCAAAGGATAAGGATCTTTCTAAAACTCTATTGGACTCGTGGTTAAATTATTGGAGTCTTCTATTATGTTTGTTGGAAACCCATGAGTTTTTCAAGTTAGATTATGGATTTTGGATTTATCTCCAATTTAGGTACTTTTTGGACAAGTTGAAAGTCCGTTCGATTAAGGTTGATCTATGGAATCAAAAGGTGTTGGTTTATCTATTCAATGGCCATGACATCTATTGCAATTGGAGGCCATTTGGAACATTTTGGATACACTTTAAATCACCAAACAGAACGTTAAGATTAAATTTTGGTGAATTCTAGTAAAGAGTAACATAGTATGGACTAAACATAAATTGGATTTAATTGGTTGCACAATTAGGTCATTCTGAGAAAACTTAAGGACTAATTGTATAAATTAATTGACCTTAAATTTGTTGGAATTAAATTGAAGGTTAACCCGAAGGCCACAGTTTGAAATTGGGTGATTTGTCATTAAATTCCAAGGAGTTGAACTATTGTCCAGAAATTTGAGATGATGAGATTTTCACCACCTTTTTAAACCACTTTAGAAATTAAGATTTAAATTGAGTAAATCTTAATTAAAGTTCTTAGTTAAAATTATTAAATTAATTAAGTAACTTTCAACCAAACCCTGAGCAATTTTATGGCTTTTGTATTATTGCTAGGGGCTATCGTTTATTTTTTTTAGAAAGAGGCCTTTGGTGCTTGGAATAATAATAATTATTCTTGCTTGAAGGTATGTAGCTTTTTGGACTGAGCCCCTTTAAGCATTAGTTAAATTTTTGGATCATGTTGGAATTATGTGAATTGTGATAAGCATGCATGAGATGTAATTATGGAGTATGTGGTGAATGGTGGCTAGCTACAAAAATTATCTTGAATTGGAATTTTCCTAAGAATGTGGGAAGTGGATTAGGGGCTCAAAGTTGTGAGCTGAGTTTGATTGGCATGTGAAATTTTCTGATTTATCTTGGGTCTGGAATTCATGGTTTATGATTATGAATTGGCAGTTCTGATTTATTGTGATTGTGAATTTAATCCTAAGGCCCTAATTACTCTGACTTTTATAATGATGTAAAAATGTGGTTGTAAGATCTTGAGAACCTTGGTAGGGTTAAGGAATGACTTAGGCCCCTTAGGCTAGTGACATCTACTACCCTACCTGGAGCATGCTTGCTGATAATGGGCAAAAGTGTGCTATTTCTAGGCTTAGTTTTATGCTAGATTTGCTATGATTGTGTGTGCTTTCATGTATTTTTATGTATATTTTGCAGAAATTGAGCAATTGGAGCAAAACTGAAGAATTGTGGAGTATTTTGACGAATTTGGAGCAATTAGAGGCTATAATTGAGGATCTAAGTGTTGAAGAGGAAGAACAAATCATTTGACCGGAGAGCATAGTGTTGCAACGCCACTTGTAGTATTGCAACACTATATCGCATCTATTTAACATTGGAAACCAGAAGGCATAACATTGCAACGCTGTCTCGATGTCTATAAAGGAAAATTTTTCATTCGTCAAAAGGGAGCCATTTTTTAGAGCCTAGAACCCTAATTTCGATAAGGAGCACTATTTTGCAACCTAAAGAGCACTTTGGAGAGCTAAGGAGGAGACTCAAGGCTCAAGACTGTGGGACATCATGACGGGAACGAGTGTTGGCACGTGTCGTCTAGTTTTTTTTTTTCTTTTTCCTTTACTTTGTTTCTTGAACTTTAGGATTTATTGTACTGAATATTGGATGTAATTTTGAGTATTTTAAACTCTTGGATGATTGTACTTTTAAACTTTGTTTGGTTTTTGAATTGAATTATATAGTAATGCCTTTTATGCATCTCGAATCAATTTTCTAAGCTTTTGGCCATAGCTTTGAATGTTAGGTTAAATTTAGCTTGAGAAAGTAAATTTAACTAAAGAACTTAGATGCGTGACTAGGATTAATCCATTGCATGAGAATGAATAGGTTAATATTAGAAGCAATTAAAAGAATTTCATAATGCCATGTTTAGGTGTAGAAACAGACCGAGAGGTTGATTTACTACTTTACATGAGTTCAATTGGGCTTGAGAGAGTCAATTGCATATTTTAGTAATTCTTAGCTTAACGTTGTTGCATATTCTACAATTCTTTATTCAAATTCATAGTTGAACATCATGTAACGCAATCTTCACTTGTCTCTCTAAATGGACTCCAACATTTGTAAATAATTCATTTAGTTTATTCTTGTTTCAATCCAATGTTAGGTTCTCTAAATAAAAGTAGGCTTGAGTAACTGTGGTACTTAATTAATCTAAGAACTTCAATCCCTGTGATCGACTGTGGCTACTATTACTGCAAATTTTAGAGGTCTGGTTTATAAATTTATTTGATAGAGCCTTCGACAAGCTTTTTATCACTTACTTAGGATGATTATGAAAGGCTAGCTAGTGGGTCGTGTACCCTGATGTGTGATGGCGTGGAGGGTGTGTCCTCCCATTGTAGAGATGAGCTCGTGGGTTGTGTATCTGGATGTGTGATGGCACGGAGGGGGTATCCTCCATTGCAGTGACTGACTAGTGGGGTTGTGTACCCAAATGTGTGATGGCATGGAGGGTGTGTCCTTCATTGCAGGTGCTAGCTAGTGTGGCTTGAGGGTTACAAACTTTCTTGTTGTATGCTAGTTGTGGGGGCGAAGCCCCGTGGTTAGAAAGCATGGCTCTAGTGTAGGGCAATGAGGCAATACCGTAGGTGTGGTAGGTTAGGTGATTACTTAGTCCAAAGAGTGTAGAACTTGATTAAGATTAGAAGCCTGAGTGGCTCATGGAAAGTTGACTAGTTGATGTGTTGGACTGTGAGCCTTGGATCTTAAGTGAGCTACTTACTCAGTATTTTTATACTCATTCAATGCTACCTTGTTTTCCCTTTTCAGGGGGCCAGTAGACTTTGGAGGCACATGGCACAAGGCATTGGCTTGGTTAGGCTATAGAGGTCGTGTCCTTATTCCCTATGATTGTAGAGTTGTTCTGCTTTTAAACTCGTTGTTTTGTTTTAAAGTTTATTCTGCTTTTTGTTTTATGGGTTGTTGTACTCTAATCTTGTATTGAAACTTAGAAATGTTTGTTTAAAGGTATTTTGTTGAAACGGGATCCCAAAGTAAAGCATGTTTTCTGTTCTTGGTTGAAAGTCGTTTTTAAAGCTTTCTTTTTCTTAGATAAGTACTGAGCTTTAAGTAGCGATTCGGGTCGGGTTGTTACACTTTGAGAGTTTGACTTCTAAACCCCTAAAATGGAAAAGAGCTCTACTATTTATAGAGTTTTCCATGAGTAGTGTAGGCTTGGGCGTAGGTTGCTTTTGACCTGATTCATTGGGTTTGGGCCTAACCTTTTGGGTTTGAACTTTATCAGCTTTGGATCAAATTGTCCTCTAATAAGTTTTTTGGGTTTATTTGATCTTGGGACCCAATTGCTATGACCCAATTTGACCGAGCCAAGCTTACCTCATCAAATGGCCATAATGAATCCACATGTAGATTTGCCTTTTTTTTATCTTTAAATTTAATTTAGGACACTTTTCAATTTGTAATTGGTCCCATATTTAATAATAAATAATTTTATCATTAATTTAAGAATAATGATGTGACAATTTGTGATTGACCAAAATTTCTCCTTCAATAGTATGTTCGAAAGATTTTCATACTTGCCTTAATTTGAATGTGTGCAATTGATTGTTTTGTACATGTGAGACAACTTCCATATATATTTCATATTGTAGAAATTGAATTTCAAGAGTCTGATTCTAATGCTTCACTCTTACCTGTAAAACAAGATCTAAACCGAAGAAGAGGCATGCAAATTAAGGAACGTTGAAAAATCTTCCAAGCAAACTCCACACAAATATATATATATATATATATATAACCAATGATAGTAGCTATCAACTTTGAGTTTGTGTCTATTTGATTCTTGAACTTTCAAATTTTCAAATTTAGTCCCTAGATTTTCGAATATGTTAAAATTCACGAATCTATTAGATAAAAAATTGAAATTTTAGGATTCCATTAGACATAAAATTAAAATTTATATTTAATAGATCAATTAATTTTAAAAGTTTTTGAATTTGTCAGGAATCTATTAGACATAAAATTGAAAGTTTAATGACCAAATAGACACAAACCTCAAAGTTTAAGAACTAAACTTGTAATTTAACCTAGTTTTTATAATTTTATTCTCCTATCCTATATATAGACTAGTTAATTACCACGTGCAAATGCACGTGTGTGGTTTTTTCTTTTTTATTTAGTTTAATTTCATAATAGCACCTCCAAAAGAAAAAAGAACAATGTCACTATTAGTTTTAAAAAATAATATCATAAGACGTGTCTATATAAACTTACTCAAAATAAATTTACCTCTTTTTAAAAAAAAAAATTACAATATATTTATTTCTTAGTTGATAATATCTAGACAGACAATCACTACTATACAACTTCTTCAAAATATAGATTGACACATGTACACTCAATGCACCATTTATACTTCACCCAACATCTTGAGTTGCTTTTAAAATTCAAAATACTTTAAAAGCAAATGAAATGAGTGAGAATTAACAGTATAGAAAAATGGAGCTCAAATGGTTGATGAAAGAATGGTGGAGAAATACTCATTTTTATAGTTGTAGATAATGTTGAAGATTTATGAAACTTTTGAAATTCCACCTCATTTAAAATTTTATAATTAATTATAATTAAATATAAATCTTTAAATTCTTAGAGAATGAAAGGTAAAACTTTTCATATTCAAACTCTTTAAATTTCATTCATCATCATCAATTTAGTGGGGCATTCAATTTTTCATTCATTCCATAATTTTTTTAAAGATCTAATAAAATTTTAAGCTATTTTTTATATTATATTATATATATATTCCTAAAAATATACAGTAATAAAAAAAAGTTAGCTTATTTATTTTTTTATGAATATAAGTTGAATTTCCCTAAAATTGATACAAATTTATACGATGAAAATAAATTTTGAAGTAATAAGATCCTATAAAAATATAGATCAATTTTAATACATTAAATAAAATTATATATATATATATATATATATATATATAAAAGATTGAATATCGTCCTATTTTGATTTACCATGAAGAGAAAAATGTAATTTTCATTTAAAATTTAAAAACATATTACTTCTTTCTCAAAAAAAAAAAAAACATATTACTTCCTATTGTTAAAATATTTTGAATAACAATCAACAAAAAATGATATTAGATTGATAAGATAAAAAGTAATACTAAGAACTAAAATTTGAACAAAAAAATACAACTATACATAAGCTTTAAAAAATGTTTTTAAAAAAAAAAACAGACGAATTCAACACTATATTTATATTTATTATTTTCTTTTATTAGTGATGTGAGTAAAAAAAAAGTCTTACCTATCTCAGTATTAATAATATATCTTTCAATAAAGAAAAAAAAATCTATCTAGGAAACATTTCCAAGCTTACCAATTTTCTCCTAACAAATTCTATGTGTCAAGTTAAAACGATTGTTATATATATATATATATATATATATTGCAAAGGTTATATTTTTTTTAACATGTTTATAATTGATTTTTTTATTCATAGCTCATTTTTTTATATAATTAATAACAATATAATCTAGAGAGACAAAAGATTAGTCCAATTATCACTTGATTGAAAGAGAATTGAAACGATTTAAATAAATTATATTTTAATTTTGTCCCTATGATTTAATTGAAGATTCTCTTTGGTCTTCTGAGTTTTTTCCCAAATCTAATAGTTTAGCCCTTAAATTTAATAAGATAATTATAAATTAACCTTTATGCATTGTCACTGGGTTTTTTTAAACAAAAATGGGATGTGATATATTTGTTTTTTTAATAATATTATGGTAATAAATTTTCCAACATGGAATTAAACAAATAATTGTATTTCTTTTTTATTATTGATGCAAGAAAATTTTTAGAAAATTAAAAAGTAATTGTATTGGAGTAAGAAACTAATAAAAATAAACTATTAAAAAAAAGAATAAAGATAAAAGATAATTAAACAAATAATTGTATTTCTTAATTCTTATCACTCTCTCTCTTCCCTCTCACCCTCCCTGCCTCTCTCTCCTCCCTCTTTCCCCCCTCCCCCCTCACAGTAACATCCCCTCCGCCATTTGCGACAAATCTCTGGTGTCTGTCACTTTGTTCAGATCGCGACACCTTGCCAATTTCCTTTCCTTTGCAATCTTTATTGTGAAGCTTCTTCAACTCCAAAACTGATTAAGATTGAGAAACTCAAAATTCTAAATTTCTAGAGGACACAGAATTGATTAAGACGAAGAGACCCAAAATTTCAAATTCCAAATCATGAAAAAAGAAATGCAATAGAGGACAAAATAAACCTGGAGATAGAGAAGTTGGAAATCATCATCATCAAACAATACACGGAGAGATGAAAGAAGTTGCAATGCAAAGAGGAAAATGCAGGACAATTGGAATTTATGCATTCACCCATGGGAGTTCAACAGTGAATTTATTTTCAGTTTTATTTTTATGAATTTAATTCTATATGAAACATTTGAATTGAATTTGTAGAATAATGGTTTTTTTAATGCATTGGAAACAAAGTGGATTAATGGTTTCTTTATTAATGAAATGGAAACGGATTGCTTAGAATGTAAAATTAAATAATTATTAGTAAATTAGTAATTGAGTATGGGTGGCCTAATTTGTAAATTTAGTATTTGACAGAGGGGTAAAGAAGTCAAAAAAAGTTTTTCAAACATTGTAGCTTTTTAATAGATTATAGATTATAGATTATAGATGAATAAATAGGAGTATAACATAGGCATCTCAAGCATAAAAGCAATCCTTTTCCCTCATCAATCAAATTAAAGAGAGGTTTAAAAGATGTGAGCTCCCTTAAATACTCCCTGAATAATCGCTCCAATTCCTTCTCCCAAACCACAACCTCATATTTTCTCTCCAACAACACAAGGTGGTAGGTCACTCCGGCCACCATCTGTTTCTTGCCACTTAACACGATCAAGAATGTCAAGAATGTCCATTCTCTGATATCTTGCAGAACTCATCATAACTTTGAATAGCTAGTGTCGAAAACTAGTTCAATATTTATCCTAGTGATTGAACATCAAAATAGGTCTACTAACAAATTTATTTTGGAGGAAAATTTTTTTCCCCTAGAGTTCGACAAAAATTATAGATAAAAGATATGATCCTATTCACATAATGGAATGTGATTTGTGGATCCTATAAAAAAGAAGGCAATTGTTGTCTTTATAAACTTTTTGCATAAAAGATGTATAGTATTTGAAATTGACTTAGGTTCATTTTATTTGAGAGTCATTATTTAAAAAAAAAAAAGAATAGATTGGTAAAAGTTACTGTTTTTTATATTATAAGATTAACTAAGATAATGTGATAAACACACACATATATATATGAAGGAAATTAAACAATTGACAATAATATATGCAAATTCTATGAAGTGAGAATTTTATTAATGAAAAAAATAGTAAAGATTGATGCAAGGCTATTAAAAGATCATAGCCGCCATATGTAGAAATATCTATGCAAAATCATTTTGTTCTTGTAGGATTAAAAAAGCATACCAGCCATATGTAGAAATAAAGATTGAAGCGCTTTTACAAGATTCAAAATCATTTTCTTTCAAAGAGAGACAAAACCATTTGTTCTCTTTCTTTTCTTCATTTACTTCTCTTAACTTTGTGTTTCCACTTTATTTTCTCCATCTTTTGTTGGAATGTAACTTTGAGAGATTGGAGGGTAAACTTGAAAAATAGATTTTTTTTTTTGTATATATATATATATATATTTATTTATTTATTTTAGTTCAACAATATTTGAGAGTGAGGGGATTTGAACCTCTAATCTCTTGATCTAGGCTACATGCTAATTACCGCTGAACTATGCTCACTTTGACAAGCAAGATATATATTAAGATAAACATGTGAATTATATTGTATAGAGTTTTTTAACATTTTGATATTAGTATCGTTTATCACTCTACTTATTTCCATATAAGGTTTTGTAGAACACAACACAAAACTAAAAAGACTAGAAGATCCCTGTGTGTCATGTTTTGCTAATTAGATTTTTAATTCTCTTATCTAAAAAATGTAAATATGGTTATTCTCTGTTTGAATATGGTATTGATTTCCATAAAAATTGATGTTTAAAGTATTATGGAATAATGATTTTATTTTTAATTCTTAATTCTTAAATATTATTCTTATGCATCCATAATATATGTGTTTTTCAAAACATTTTTAAAGAAATACTTTTAAATTCTTAATTGAGATGAATTTTAAGTGAAGCTATTTTTCTATATAGACAATTGCATATATGGCAATCAAATACAAAATAATAGCAAATGCCAATCTAGCACAAGCTAAGAGTATTTGTAAATATGACATAATTTTAAGCTCAACAAGATTAAAGCATGTTAAAAGTAAAAAAAATATCCATAAACATATCTCAATGTTGTAAGTCTATTAGTGATAGATGTCTATCATTGATTGAATCAGTGATAGACTTATCAATGACTAGGGTTTATCAGTGATCAATGCTATCATGGATTAATGTTTCCATGTTTGTTTGCTATTATGTTTATTATTGATATATCATATTAAAAAAATAGAAAATGGTATATAAGTGATATTTTTCTTCATTTACTATTAAGTGATTTTTTGTATGTTCATTTTTTTTACGTATATTATTGATATACATTATCAATCAAATAAAGATACTATATAAATGATATTTAACTTTAATTTTGTTTTCTATGTATGATTATTTGCATGCTCATTTGGAATTTAAAAATGTTATGTGAGTGATATTTGAAATTGCTTTCTATCCATGATTGTTTGCATGCTCATTTGCTATGAGGTTTATCATTGATGCATCATATCAATAGATCATTAAAAAAAAAGGTAAATTTGTTGTATTTAACTTTTGTTTTCTATTAGTGATAGATGACGCTTGTCGAAGGTTCTATCAAGATTAAATTTATAAAAATCAGACCTCTAAGTATTTTGCAATAATAGTGGTCAGAGTCATCCACATGATTGGGTTTCTTAGATTCAATTAAGTATCTATGTCTAATTTTATTTAGAGAAAACTAACTTTGAATTGGTTCTTTTTTTAAGTAAAGACAAAAAAACCTATCCTATATATTATGTACAAAATTTGAAGTCCAATTTTAGAGAGACATTAGTTAATTGCTATTCGTGAAGCACGACTATGAAATTGACTACAGAATTGTGAAACATGCAATAGTCCTAAGTCAAGAATTACTAAAATATTCAATTGACTCTCTCGAGCCCAATTGAACTCATGCAAGAAGTAAATCAACCTCTCGGTCTGTTTCTACAACTAGGCATGACATTACGAAATTCTCTTAATAACTTTATTATTAACCTATTCATTCTCAGGCAATAGATTAATCCTAGTTATGCATCTAAGTTCTTGGTTAAATTTACTTTCTCAAGATAAATTTAACTCAACATACAAAGCTATGGCCGGGAGCTTAGAATATTAAATAATCAGGATGCATAAAAAACATTACAAGCACATTCAATAAATCAAACATAGTTTTATACAATCATGCAATTAACTGAAAATCTAAAACACTCAAATACATGCAAATACAGTCCACTAAATCCTAAAATTGAAGACAAAGTAAAATGGGAAGAGAAAAATTGGACAACGCGTGCCAACACTTGTTCCTAACGTGATGTCCCGCGATCCCGAGCCTTGAGTCTCCTCCTTAGTTCTCCAATGTGCCCTTTAGACCTCTCAAACAATGCTTCTATCGAAATTAGGGTTTAGGTCTCTCCAAAACGGCTCCCTTTGCTCAAATGAATAAGTTCCTTTTATAGACATTGAGACAGCGTTTCAACGCTGGGGGCAGCGTTGCAACGCTGTCCCTCGAATTTTATAAAAAAGGAAAAAATTAATTTGGCTAGCGTTGCAACGTTATGTATGCTGGTCTCCAAGGCTGAAAGGCTGCTAAAGCGGCGTTACAACGCTACAGATGGCGTTGCAATGCTATACTCTCGGGTTCAAAGTTTGTTTCCTTCTCTTCAACACTTGCATCTTCAATTATAGCTCCAATTTGCTCTAAATTCAACCAAATACTTCTCAAAACTCCGATTTTGCTCCAATTGCTCGGTTTCTATAAAATACACATAAAAATACGTGAAAGTACACACAATCATAGCAAAACTAGCATAAAATTAAGCCTAGAAATAGCACATTTATGCATGCTATCAATTAGTGATTGTGTGCATACTTTCTTTCTTTCTTTTTTTTCTTTTTTTTTTTGAAATGAGTGTGCATACTCATTTGTTATTAGGTCTATTGTTGATATATCAAATCAATAAATACAAAAAAGGTATATTAGTAATATTTAGTTTTGTTATCTATCAATAATTATTTGCATGCTCTTTTACTATTAGGTCTATTATCCTTAATAACTATATCAATAGAATAAAACAAGGTATGTAAGTAATATTTCACTTAGTTTTCTTCCAATAGTTGTTTGCATGCTTATTTGCTATTAGGTCTATTTACTAATATGTCTTATCAATAGAAAAAAAAAAAGGTATATATTGCACTATTTAACTTTCAATTTCAATATGTGATAGTTAACATACTTTTTTGCTATTAATTCTATCACTGATATATCCCATCAATAAGATTAAAAAAGGGCATTTCAATGATATTTGACTTTTTCTTTCTTTCTTTTAGTGATTGTTTGCATGCTCATTTGGTTTATCATCAATATACTATATCAATAAATTAAAATAGTAAATCGGTGATAACTTAATATCAATAACAAAAAAGTTAATAACAAATAATAGTAAATTGTTGATAGTAGTGTATCACGTCTAACATATCAATTTTTTTGTTTATGTTTATCAATGATAAATGTGTATCACTCATAAACATCTATCATTGACAGACATAGAAATAATGGTCTATCAGTGATAACACATGAAAATGTTCTATCAGTGATAAACATAAAAATAGTCTATGAAGCAAGTAGAAATGGTCACTAATAGGACATAAAAATAGTTTGTCTATAATAGAAATCTATAATTGATAGACATAGTAAATGGTCTACCGACGATAGACATAAAAATTATTTATCAACCATAGACATAAAAATGGTCTATTAGTGATAGACATTGGTCTATCAAAGATAGATTATTCCAAGATAATTAAGCACATTTAGTTGTAGAGTTTTATAAATTGAATTATTGAAAAATATGTACGTACAATAATGGTGGGAGATGAGATCTGATTAAAATTTTGTATGGATTAGTACATGTGAACTTAATTTATACTATGCAAGTCACTTCGTATATGTACAAAAAGATTTTCATATCACACTTGTAATTAATTGAAAGTGTTCAATTGATGTTTTGTACATGTGAGACATACTTGCATAATTTTGATATCTATATTGAAGAAACAAACATGCAAATTAAGGAAATACTTAGATAACGATCATCCAAGCAAACTCAACATAGAAAAAAACAAGAAAAATATAAAAGTAATGATAATAGGTTTTCTTTTATTGTTCCATTATGGATATTGATAGATAGAAAAGGAGAGTGGAACATAGGCATCTCAAGTAGAAAAGTGGTGATTTTTTCCTCATCAATCATAGAGAGGTTCAAAAGATATGATTTTCCTAAATTTCTCCCATGCCTTCTCCCACACCTCATGTGATTAGTCAGTGTGTTGTCAAATCCATTGGAGCATGTGTTTTATCACTTTCACATCAATAGACAAAATGTTCTCTCTCCTCTAACTTTACTTTCTCACATTGCAGCAAAGAAACAAAGCACTTTTCATTTGACTCTATTTCTACGAGCATGCAGATTCAAAGATGATGAAGGAGAAGAAAACTCTTACCAGATCAAATTGCAAAAGAAAAACAGAGATGAAGGAGAATAAGAAAACACCCAGTTTATAGTGGTTCGGCAAAGCCTACATCCACTATTGAAGATGGCAGCTATGGATATTTCATTATAGTTCTCAAGAATGAAGAGAAAATACAAGGTACAATCCTCTTTTTTTTTTCTCTCTCAAGAATGAAGAAAAAGAAAATCAAAGATACAAAACATCTTTTGATATCTAAACTAACCAGATTTTTCCTTTTTTTTTTTTTGTTGGGATTTTTTCAACTGCTTGGAGAGAAGGGTTCATTTCAACCATGGTCTTCAACCAAGGTAATTTTTAATTCACCTTGTTTTTAACAAATCTCCACCTTGAATTAAACATTACCCTGACTGCATGCACCTTCCTCCAGGTTATTCTTCTACGGCAGATCGACCACCTTGAGCAACTTCAAACAGTGCTCAAGTTTAGAACGGGTCACAACTTTAGTTAACATGTATGCTGCATTTTCTTCTGTTTTTACTTTCAAAATGCTAACTGTACCCTTTTCAACCACATCTCTGATAAAATGTAGTCTAACATCAACATGCTTTGTTCTTTCATGAAATTGCTGGTTTTTTGTTAAGTGTATTGCACTTTGATTGTCACATAGGACATTTACTGTTTGTTGATAAAAACCTAACTCTTTAATTAATCCCTTTAGCCACATAGCTTCTTTCACTGCCTCTGAGACTGCAATAAATTCAACTTCAATAGTGGATAGGGCCACTACAAATTACAAATTAGATTTCCATGAGATAATATTCTCTCCAAAGACAAAAGTAAAACCTGTTAGAGATCTTCTTTTGTCTAAGTCACCAGCATAGTCAGAGTCCACATACCCAAACAATTCTAACTCAATAGAGTTTTGGTACTTATAGAGTAAACCTCTCCTTATAGATCCAGCTAGATAACGAAATATCCATTTAGTAGCTTCCCAATGTTTTCTCCTTGGATTTCCCATATACCTACTCACAAGGCTAGAGCAATGAGCTAAATTAGGTCTTGTACAAACCATTAAATACATTAGACTACCAGTAGCATTAGCATAAGGAACTCGTTCCATCCTCTGTATTTCTTCTCTATCCTTAAGTGAATCTTCAGTCGATAGTTTGAAATGTTGAGCTAGAGGTGTGCTAACAGTCTTAGCACTTGCCATATTGAACTTCTTCAGTATTTTTTCAGTATAGTTGCTTTGCAAACATATAGTTCTCCCAAAGTTCTGTTCCTAGAGATCTTCATCCCTAGAATTTTACTTGCAGCCCCTAGATCCTTCATTTTAAACTCTTTAGACAATAACTTCTCTATTTTCATCAATTCTTTCATGCTTTCTCCTGCCAACAACATATCATCTACATATAGTAGAAGATAAATCTTCTCATTATCAGTACCTTCCTTTATATACACACAAGGATCAAATTTACTCCTTTTGAAGTCAATTCCTATCAAATCTTCTATACCAGCACCTAGGAGATTGCTTAAGCCCATATAAAGACTTATTTAGCTTACAAACCAACTCCTTATTCTTTTGATCTTCAAATCCCTCTGGTTGCTTCATATATATTTCTTCTTCCAAATTACCATGTAAAAATGTTGTCTTCACACCCATTTGTTCAAGTTCTAAGTTCTTACAAGCAACAATGGTCAGCAAGATTCGAATAGATGTGTGTTTTACTACCGGTGAAAAGATTTCTGTATAATCCACTCCTTCCCTTTGAGTAAAACCCTTTGCCACCAATCTAGCTTTATATTTAACTCCATTCTCTCCAGCCTTTTCTAATTTCTTCTTAAACACCCATTTACAATAGACTAGCTTTTGTTTTGAGGGTAAGGCAACATTTTATTTTTATACATAGAGTCTAATTCCTCTTTCATAGCTTCTAACCAATAAGAACTTTCATTTCAACTAATAGCTTCAGCAAAGTTCTTAGGCTCTTCATAAAAAATATCATCTACTGAGTTTAAAGCATAATAAGCAAAATCAGCTTGTGCAAACCTTGTAGAAGGCCTTATATTCCTTCTTTGTCTATCTCTGGCGAGTGCATAATCTGATAAATTCTCAGTAGATGTTTCAACTTGCTGCTCCTCCACTGTATCAGTGGAATTAGGTTGAGTGTCTTGAACATTTTCAGTTTCAACTTGTTCCTCAACTGACTCCTTTTTTTTCCCTCAATTAGCTCCACCTTAAACTTAGAGCAAGTTCCTTCATAGGAACTTTTTGCTGCTTGTACATCATTGTTTTGTTTCATATAAAATTCTCCCTCTCGAAATGTAACATCTCGACTCACAATGCTTCTTCTTAACTTAAAGTCCCAAAGCTTATAGCCTTTAGAACCTTCAGGATAACCCAAAAACATACATTTTAGTGCTCTTGGTTCTAACTTCCCTTGTTTAGTATGAACATAGCCAACACACCCAAAGACCTTTAGATTTGAAAGGTTTGGAGAATGGCCACACCATTTTTCTTCTGGAGTCTTTAGATCTATAGATGTACAAGGGCTTTTGTTAATAGTGTAAGTTGCTGTAGCAACAGCTTCTGCCCAAAAACTATAGGAAAGGTTAGCTTCTGAAAGCATACATCTCACTCTCTCCATAATTGTTCTGTTCATACACTCTGCTATTCCATTCTGTTGAGGAGTGTAAAGTGTTGTTTTGTGTCTTGTGATCCTATTTTCAGCACAATATTGATTAAAGAATCTCCCAAGGAATTCCAAACTATTGTCTGTTCTCAAATACTTCACTTTTCTACTAGTTTGATTATCAACCTTTGCTTTCCACTCTTTGAACTTCTCAAAGGTTTGATCCTTTGGTTTAAGTATGAATGTCCACACTTTCCTTGAGTAGTCATCAATTAAGGATAAAAAGTATCTAGAGCCACTCCATGAGGGAGTTCTAGACGGCCCCCAAATGTCTGCATGAATATAGCCCAAAATGTCCTTAGTTGAATGCTCTCCTTTAGTGAACTTAAGTCTTTTTGGATTTTCCATAAACACAATGTTCACAAAATCTAAGACGTTTAGTTCCCCTAGTCTTGATTACCCCCTATTTTAAAAGCTCTTGTAGACCTCCTTCACTTATATGAGAGAGCCTTCGATTCTACAACTCAATTTCTTCATTTCTTTCACTTTGAGATATCAAAGCATGGTCTTTAGAAAGAACATTTCTGATTATATATAAGCCATTCTGCTTCTGTCCTTCAAGAATAACTCTTGAATCTCTTAGAATATCATCATCAAGCATACCCAAGGAGATAAGGTTTCTCCTTAAATCTGGAACATGTCTTACATCATTCAGCAAGATTTCTCTATTGTCTTCAAGTTTGAGCATTACTGAGCCTATTCCCACGACTTTACACCCATGGTCATTATCCATGAATACTGAGCCTCCATCCCACAATTTGTAGGATACAAACCACTCCCTTGAGAAAGTCATATGAAAGGTACACCCTGAGTCCATGACCCAGTCTTCCTTTACCTCAGTTTTTTCATTCATGGCCTTTTTATTTGATGCTGCCAATACCTCAGAATACTCATATGATTCATCACCAATAGAGAAATCTGTTTTTCCATGTTCCTTTTGCTTTCTGAAGTCTTTTCTCTTTCGTTCTGGACAATTTTTCTTGGAATGACCTTCCTTATGACAATGGTAACACCTAAGAACTGTCTTAGGCTCATGAAACCTCTGCCCTTTCACAAACTTGTTCTTCTTGTAATAATTGTTCTTTCCTTTTGAGTATAAAGTCTCTGCACCTCCAGCACTCTTATTTTCTGATTTGAATTCTATTTCTTTGCACCTAATTGCTGCAATAACAACATTAGTAGTGATACTATCCCTTCCATACTTTAGTGCATTCTTTACATCTTTGTAGGTATCTGGAAGTGAATTAATCAGAATAGTTGCCTCACTTTCACTTCCCAACTTCTCACCAGTTTGATTGATCTCAGTAGTCAATTTCTTGAATTCATCAAGATTTTCATCTATCGATTTCGTAGCATTCATCTTGAAAGAAAACAATCGTTCTCTAAGGAAAATCTTGTTGGGTAAGTCTCTTTTAACATACAGTGCTTGTAATCTATTCCAAACTTCATGGGCTGTAGTTTCATCCATTACTTGCCTAAAAACATTATCAGAGATATTCAACATTAGGGCTCTGTAGGCTGTTTCTTCAATTGTTTGTTCTTCCTCAGCTGTAAGTGTTTCAGGCAAAGTTGTAGGGTCATCTAATCCCTTTACAGCCTTCTGTTGGGTCAAGATTATCTTTATCTTTTTAGACCAAAGCCCAAAACCTCCATTACCAGTAAATTTCTCAATTTCGTACCTGTCTACTGCTATTGATGTGATCTTTCAGCTCTGATACCAATTTGTGAAATAATAATAATAAAAAGTACAACCAATTTGAGAACACTAAAGGATAAAAAACAACCCCATGTGATTAGTCAGTGTGTTGTCAAATCCATTGGAGCATGTGTTTTATCACTTTCACATCAATAGACAAAATGTTCTCTCTCCTCTAACTTTACTTTCTCACATTGCAGCAAAGAAACAAAGCACTTTTCATTTGACTTTATTTCTACGAGCATGCAGATTCAAAGATGATGAAGGAGAAGAAAACTCTTACCAGATCAAATCGCAAAAGAAAAACAGAGATAAAGGAGAAGAAGAAAACACCCAGTTTATAGTGGTTCGGCAAAGCCTACATCCACTGTTGAAGATGACAGCCTTGGATATTTCATTATAGTTCTCAAGAATGAAGAGAAAATACAAGGTACAATCCTCTTTTTTTTTCTCTCTCTCAAGAATGAAGAAAAAGAAAATCAAAGATACAAAACATCTTTTGATATCTAAACTAACCAGATTTTTCCTTTTTTTTTTTTTGTTGGGATTTTTTCAACTGCTTGGAGAGAAGGGTTCATTTCAACCATGGTCTTCAACCAAGGTAATTTTTAATTCACCTTGTTTTTAACAATTTGCGCCATCATCAACCAACAACAGAAGGCGGTACAATATTCCAGACACCAGCTTTTCCTCGCAACTCAGCACTAGAATGAACGTTAGCGATGTCCCCTTTTCTTTGTCATATTCTTTCACTGTCCACTCTCCAATATCTCGCACGTGTGGGTTGTCATTTGGATTCTTAATCTGCTCCCAACCTCCCACTTCATCATTTTGGGAACTCATCGTAACTTTGAATAGATAGTGTGGACATGGCCTGCTTCACTTCCAAACAAGAGTTTCATATTTATACTAGTAGTTGAACGTCAAAAAATGTCTACTACTAAAGAGTTTGTGGATAGAATTATAGTTAAAGGGATACGATCCTATCTGTATAATGGAATGTGATTCATGGATCTGTCAAGAAAAAGGGCATGCAATGGGTGTCTTCATGAACTTTTGCATAAACAATGTAATATTTTGAAATTGAGTAAGGTTCATTTTATTCCAGAGTCGTATGGTAAAAGATTTTAGAATGGGTTGGAAAAATTGATTGTACTTTTTGTATTAAAAGATTAATTAAAAGGATGTGATAGCACCAAAAAGAAATTAACAAAAGAAATTAAACAATTGAGGATAATACTTGCAAATTCTATGAGGGTTTACCATCAAAGAATATAGAAATTTCTATGAAGTGAGAATCTCACTAATGAAATAAAAATAGAGAAGATTGATGCACTCTTAATTAAAAAAAAAAGTCATAGCAGATGTGTGTAGAAATATCTGTGTGAAATTAGAATCTCACATCTCCCACTATTTGGGACACGAGATCAATATTTTTCCAATTAATAAGTGCATCAAAACATCTCGTTGATATTGTGAATTTGTGATGGGAGAAAATGATATCCATATTAAGGTGATCGCTTTGCGGTTACGGATGTGATGGTTAGCTAGTAATGGTTATATCATTTTTATCTCTTTTGTAGATATTTAAGAGATCATTTGTAGATATTTAAAAGATTTTGAATAAATAGATAGAGAAGGAAAGAATATTGAAAATAATTAAGAAAAATCATTCCTAATGTGATGGGACGTGGCCCATTATAAACTGCAACAAGTTTATCTTTTTATAGCATTAATATAGCATGAAAGAAAAAAATGTTATTAAAAAGGTGTTAATGGAAGCGATGCAAAAATGGAAGAAAATAATTAAATCTCGCTTGGATAGGAAAACTGCTATAAAATAGTTAAAAGAAGATGGGGAGGGAGAATTCAGAGCTTGACTTAAAAAATCAAATCATCAAATATCCTCTCTCCTCCCCAGCCCTTTTCTACGCAAAGAGTCTATGTCGTGTTCTAGATAGAAATTATTTAAGGAAGTTGTCACAATATTAATATGTTGAATTGTTAAATCAATTATGATCGTGTTCTAGATGGAAATCATCAAATATTAATATAGTCGACAATTTTACACCGTTAGATATAAAAGAGAGAAAGTACAAAAGTATGTTGAATTGTTAAATCACCAATCGACCGAAAAGCTTAAGCTGATGGGTTATAGTAAATTTAACTATATTAACACTCTAACACTCTCCCTCACGTGTGGGCTTGAAAATTTGTAAGAGGTCCAACAAATGGAAATCAATATTAATTGGAGAGGAAATGACATTATAGGAGTTCGAACTTAAGACCTCCTGCTCTAATACTATGTTAAATCACCAATCGACTCAAAAGCTTAAACTGATGAGTTATGGTAAATTTAATTATATCAACACTCTAACATGAATGCATATCTAGTTGTTATTAGGAGGCTTGCAAATTTTAATGTCTACATTGAACAATTATTAAAGAGGCAATTACATTATGACGGTCTCACTGAATCAATTTTTGTGTGCATGAGGACTATGTCCAAAGTTGGGCAAATAAGAAAACCCAAAAATAAATGAAAGACAAAATATTGTTGGAACCTATTTTAGTTATTCTATTTTTATTTTTTATTTATAAACCTTTTTCCATCCTTGTACATTGAAATCCACTTTTTTAAGTACTCCAGCATGTGCATCTTGAATCCTGGGATCTTATCAAGTAATTCTATATTGTTAACCTTATTAACTAATTAAAATAGTTAATTCTCATTCATTCTATCATAACTGAAGTATGGGAGCTTAATCAGTTTCACTCCAACCTCTCATATTAAAATGTTGCTACTTTTGTGTCACGGTTCTTTTCACAAGTGTGGAAATTAAAACTTCTATTTCACAGGTTTTCATGAAATCTCATTGATGTTAAAGGATTATTGTGTTAGCTGGCTCTGCGAAGGACTTGTGAGCAAATATTGTGATGTTGAAGAAAGTATAAGATTGGAAAAATGAGGAGGCCTCACAATCTTTATAAGATAGATGAGTTACTTCTCTCATCGTCAATTGATTTTGAGATGAAACTTCATGTTTATCTAATATAGTATCATAGTTTATAAAACTCAAACGAGTATGCAGTTCAAAAATTGAGATCTGACTCAAGAATGATGAACTCAAAGAGACACTATCTTGAAGGGGCATGTTGAAGATCTCATATTGAAAAGATAAAGAGACTTCATCATCTTTATAAGATACACGGGCTACTCATCTCTTTGCTAATTAGTTTTGAGATGGAACTTATGTTTATCTAATACAAATAATCTCCCAAAACTTCCAGATGAGTTAATAAGGAATATTTTTTAAAAAATAAAATAAAATAAGAGACATTGTGAATCAAGTTTTAAAATGTATGAATTGAGACGTGTGCAATTAAACTTACATAGAAACTTTTGTGTACGTAAATTTTTTAAGCTAAAATTGAGTTTCCTTTTGTTCTTTTTTTTTTTTTTTACATAGAAACTTTTGTGTACCTAAATTTTTTAAGCTAAAATTGAGTTTCTTTTTGTTGTTTTTAAAAAAAAAAAAAAAAAAAAACAGTTGAAGAGGGGAAAAATTAATATTTAGCAAAAAGATTTGCTTAATTTTTATGTGTGGGTTAAAAGTCGTGAACAAGTTGGTGCTCTTGTATTAAGAGCAGGATCCCAATTTTAATTTTAGGACCAAATACCCGTTTGGATTTAATGATCTCTGATACCATATTAGATTATATGAGGTTCCATCTCAAAACCAATTGGCAATGAGAGGAGTAGCCCATGTATCTTATTAAGAATGTGAGGTCTCCCTATCTTTCCAATGTAGGATCTTTAATAGTATTTATGTTTTATTTTATTTTATCTCATGGCTTTTGGATTTGAACATGCAAGGAATGATAGGTATAGTATTTATTGTGTTTTTGACATGATATAGATTAAGATAATTGTTGAATTTTATAGTAAATTGTGAAAGAAAGTGTTGGTTTGAAACATCAAAAATGAATTGATGTTTCATTTATGTTGTTGTTACTTGACTTGAAATTCAAAGGTTTCAAAATGGTTTGAAACATCAAAATGTGTTGATGTTTCTTTTACAAATTTAACTTAAAAATTAAATTTGTGAGTTATGTTTGAATCTTTACAAGTAACTACATAATTGAGTTACTTTTTATGTATGTTTCATATTGTTTATATTAATTTTATTTTTGGAGAGTTACTAAGTTGCTAGCCTATAAATAGCAACTTGTTTCTTCATTTGAAGCATCTCATTTCATTTTGGAGTATCTCATTTCAATTGAAGAGTTCTTCTCTCCTCTCTTTCTTTTCTTTAATCTTGAGTCAAGTTGAGAGCAAGTATCCAAGAGTTCTGCCAAATTCGAGTAGTTCAAGGTTATTGTTCTATCGGAGTTAGTCGTTGTATCCTGCTGAGACGATCGCTGTAGCTTGCTTGCAACCCGTGCAGAGCGAATAATTGTCTTCAGGACAGCGCTTTGTAAGCGTGCCTCGACTACTTATTATCCTTATTCTTGAGTTTTGAAATTGTTATTACATTCAGTGTCCGTATTATTGTTTACACTGTAATTGTTTGTTGCCAATTAAATTGTAATCAAATTTGCTAGTATTACTCAGTTCTTATACACAGCGAATTATTATTTCCAACAATAAACATATGAATAATGTTGTATACAGTTCTTGAACAATTTGGGTATCGTTTATCACTTATCTTATTTCCATAAAAGGATTTTTTTTAGTACCCAACCAAAATAAAAGACTAGAAGATGCCTTATGTGTCATGTAAATGTTACTAATTTGAATTTTATTTATTTCTTATCTAAAAAATATAAAGATGCTTATTCTCAATTGAATATGGTATTGATTCTCATAAAAATTGATGTCTAAATCATCGTAGGATAACGATCTTATTTTTAATTTTAAATTATGAGATGTGATTCCTATTTATTCATAATTTTTGTCTTTCGTAATAGTTTTAAAGAAATACTTTTAAATTCTTAATTGATGTGAGTTTTAAGTGAAACACTTTTTCTATATAAGCTACTTTGATGAAACAAATATTAACGACCCACTTGGATTGCAAAAATTGTTAAATTTGATAGGTATTGATATTATGTATTTATATCTCTTTTCCCTAACTTTTATTTTTTTTTTTTTGTGATTTTACCTCGTTTGACTTAACATGTGAAGGGGAGATAAATATTGTAGTTTGTTGCTTCTGCATATTGAAAGCACCTAAAATGTGTTATCTATAGTCCTTATTTAGTGCTAGTTTTGTTAATTTCACACTCTTATTTGTCTATTTTGTAGAGATCAAGCACTTAGGACCAAACCAGAGCTTTATAGAAGAATCGAGATAAAAAATGGCTATTTGAACTCCTAATTTGCTTAGATTTTGGATTTCTAATTTAATTCAATCATGAATTCCTAATTAGAGAAATAAGTATTCTTAAATTGATTTGGACTCCTAATTTAATTCAAATTTTTGATTCCCAATTAATTTAGGATTTGGATAAGCATACTATAAATACATTCATTCTCTTCATTCCAATCCATCCACCAGTCAATCAAGCATTCAGTTTTGAAAGCACGGTTCTACTATGAAGTTTGAGTTTTAGAAAGTTTATTTTAGTTCTTTTGTATCAATCAAACTCATGTTGAATTTTGGCATTCTCATCACAATAAGCAACTACATTATTTCACGTTTCTAATTCTATTATTAGTTCTATTCCGATTGTGATGTTGTGAGGCCTTGAACTATTTTGTTATTTCTTTTTCTAATTCAAGTATTCTTTATTTTCTTGTCACATATTTTATGATATCATGCAATTTCAATTAAATTGACTTCTTGATTGTTATTGAATGTTTATCTGCTATGCATGATTTTATGATTTGTAATTGTCATGAATGAATGCATCAAGTAGCAAAAGGGTTGGTTCATGTGTGTGTGATTAAGACTTTTCCTCGTTACATAGCTTGCATGATAGACTCTAGAAATAAAGAAGCGAAATTAATGTTGTTAATGGTGTTGTTGAATTAATATGGAATGCTATTGTACCATGTTAACTAGATAACAAGATTTGATTATGATAGTTTGTTAGAGTCAATTAATTTAGGGAAATTTATACTTGTCATGACTTTTTCGAATAAGTAGACTATGATCAATATTATAATTGGATGTAACCGTACCTTTGAATTAAAATTGGTAAGATTGATTTTTTCCCTTTGCAATTATTTGTTATTTGTCTTAGTTTTTTAGTTTCTCACAAATCAAAATCCCCCCATTTTATTTTATGTTTTAAATTTAACATTAAGAAATTAATCTTGTGGTTCCCTTTAGATTCGATCTGGTTCCACTGTTCCTACAAGTTAGGGTAGTCAAATAAATTTTTATTTGGAGGACCTCGACAACCTAACCATATTTAGTTCTCACCGTTAAATTTAAAAAAAAAAACTTTCTATTTATGACCTTTTCTTCTCATAGTGTTAAATTTCAATTTATTCCTAAAACTGAGAAGGCAAAAGTTGAAGAAAAGATAGCATAGAGAACTTCTAAAATCAGCTGACGGCACCATATTTGAATCAACAAGCCTTATGCATAACCTTTCCAAATATAATATGTGATTTTGAGCTTAAGTCTGGTTTGACCCACTTACTTCTTGTTTTTCGTGGATGTGCAGGTGAGGATCCACACAAACATCTAAAGAAATTCCACATTTGGGATTGAAAGTCATGGGGTGGCTGAAGAGCATATCAATCTTAGAGTTTTTCCCTTCCCTTTGAAGGATCAAGCTAAAGATTGACTCTACTTTCTACCCTTTAAGTCAATCACGACGTGGAACGAGATGAAGAGACTTTTTATGGAAAAGTTTTATCCTGCAACACGAGCTGCAACCATAAGGAAGAAGATTTATGAAATTATGCAAATCACTAGGGACGCATTGTACAAGCATTATACAACCATAAGGAAGGAGATTCAAGCAATTATGTGGCAATGCTCCTACCATCAGACTCCTGATCAGCTCTTAATCCAGTATTTCTATGAGAGGTTATTGCCAACAAAATAAGGATATGATAGATGCAACAAGTGGAAGAGCTCTAGTGAATAAAACACCCACAGAGGCCAAGCAACTGATTTCTAATATGGCAAAGAATTCTCAGCAGTTTGGGACGAGAGCTGGTGGAGTGGTTCATCAAGTTAATGAGGTAATGAACTTTATAGTCAAATTTCTGATTTAATTACCTTGCTAAGTCAATTGGTTGTAGGGTGAATGCAACAAAATTCCACGCAATAAGCCAATGCCATAGAAGGGTTTCCAAGCTAATCTCAGGGAAAGTATAATCCCTACTCAAATAATTACAATTCTGGATATGGGATTACACCCAAACTTAAGCTATGGAAGCCAAGGACAACAAAGATAACCCACTCAGAATTTCAATTGGTCACCTCAAACTTCAAATTCAAGTATGCCTCTAGAGGATATTGTTAAGAATCTAGCTTACAGTGCTCTCCAATTTCAATAGGATAATCTCCAATTTAAAAAAGAACGTTAACGCAAATGGGAATGCAGAATTTGGATAACCAAACTCTCAAATTTCAACAGGAAACTCATGAGCAGGAATGCAGAATTTGGGATACTAAATTACTCAGTTGGCCACGTAAATGAGTAAGTTAGAGGCTAAGAGGTCAAGTAGGTTACCTTCACAACCTGAGTTAACCCCAAGGGAGAATGTCAGTGCCATTATGCTAATAAAGGGGATAGAGACTCCTTCAAAATCAATCTCATCTGTAAGAGAGGAATTGAACGAAGAGACGGAAGGAGAGTAACCTTCTCCTAAATCATCACGTAGGGTAAGTTTTGATCTACCTTTATCTTTGAATTCTTACATTCTAGTTGCCCCTTTTCCTAGCAAGTTAGAGAAACCAAAGGAAGATGAACAAGAAAAGCAGATCTTGGAGACATTTAGAAAAGTGGAAGTCAACACCCCACTACTTCCTTGGAATAGAAGTTCTTCAAACGTACACCAAGGGTTGTTCCTACGTCATAGCAAATATGCCAAGGACATTCTTCTCAAAAGTCATATGCTAGAAGCCTCCAAATCAGCACTCCTATAGTTGTTTCCACATCCAATCACCCTCAAGGCAATGATCTCTCACTGATGCACACACTTACCATAGCAATGTTGGCTCTTTACAATATTTGACCCTCACTCAACAAGAACTCTCCCAAGCCATTAAACGTGTGTGTCAGCAACTTCAAACTCCAATAGAGAAAGACTTGCAAGTTGTCAAAAATGCATCCTTCGATATGTTAAAGGCACCATAGATTATGGTTTGCCCATTTTTAAACATAACAATTCTAACCTTTACGTATTTTGTGTTGCAGATTGCATGGATGTTACACCACACGAAGGAGCACCACTGGCTTTTGTGTCTATCTTGGCACCAATTGTATCTCTTGGTCGTCCAAGAAACAAACTGCTGGGGCAAGATCAAGTGTTGAAGCTGAATGTAGAGCCATGGTTAGTGCTACAGCTGAACTCACATGGATAACCTTCCTATTTTGTGACCTTAGAATTCCTCTTCCCAACATACCTCAACTGTTTTGTGGCAATCTGATCAGTGTCCTCTACATGACTGTGAATCCAGTTTTCCTTGCTCGAGCCTGACTATCACTTTGTTGGCAAAAAAGTGGCAAATGGATCACTCGTCACTTGCCACGATCCCTCTACCAAACAGTTGGTAGATATCGTTTCGCCTCACACTAGTTTGAGGAAGGATATTAAAGATCAAGAGTCCTTGATTTCAGCCACACCACCAGCCAGCACATCGACTCCACCAAGTGAGCAAATAGAATCAGATCTCTCCATCCAGCATTTCTCTGCCTCAGTCAACGTGCCATTAAGCTTCTTTTGGAATGCTATTTTCGCTGCTATGGGAACAATCAACCACCTCTTTTATTTTTTTTCCTTTATCGTGTCGATAATACAATAGAACTGTGAGAATTATTTTTTATTTGATTGAGGTCTAGTTTTGATCAGGTATGTCAGTGATACAATCTATCAGTGATAGATGAAGGGAAAAAAGGCATTATGTAAAAATATTTAAATGTGTAAAAATTTAAAAATTTGACATATTTGTAAATTATTTATTTATGTGATATATTTGCAAATATGGCAACCAATTTTGCAACACATTACAATTTTATTTTTCTATATAAGGTACTTTGATGAAACAAATATTAACGACCGCTTGGATTACGGAAACTGTTTGATGGGTATTGATATTTAAGTATTTAGGAGTTGAATGCCTAAAAAATGTTTGAAATAATAAATGTTGCCGATATTTGGATAGGTAAGATATATAATTAATGTTTTGGAGTTAAATAATGTAATAACGAATAACTGAACTATTATTAGAATAATACAAATTGGATGTAGGAATTAGGAGCGTTCGTGAAAGGACAGAACCATGTAACACTCCTTCGAAGTTTGAATGAAACAAAATTCTTCCAAACGAGAACATCATAGTATTTGTTGATGATATAGTTTTTTTTTTCTTTTTATGCGGTAATTTAAAGTATGGCTTAGAATTTTATTTTAAGTTTATGTACAGTATAATCATCGAAATTGTCGTACTAAAAAAAAGTATGGAAATTATCGTACCACCTTTTTCTATTATTATAGTGAAATCAACTTCTTTTGAATAAAATTTTCTGGTAAGAATTTTAGTGTTTCTTTTTACTACTTTCATTCTTAGCCATTTTCATAATGGATTTTCAACATATGATTTCCAGGATTGAACCACATTATTGCAACATTTAAAGCAAACTGATTCAAATCCTTTCAACCTATTTTGCTCTTATCTCTAGTATACGTACATACTTTTATAGATTGAGCTCTTGACAAGTATATGTACGTATAATAATGGTGGGAGACGAGAATAAAATTGCAAGCTGATGAGAAATTTTTTATGGATTAATGTACATGTGGACTTAATTTTGTACTGTGCAAGTAACTTTGTATGTACAAAAGATTATCATATCTCACTTGTTAATTGAATGTGTTCAATGGATGTTTTATTGCAGTGAGACATATTGCATATTTTTGGTGTCTATACTGAAGAAAAAAACGTGCAAATTAAGGAAATATACTTAACGATCATCCAAGCATGAACAATAACAAACATCCAAGCAAAGTGGAACATAGAAAAACAAAAAATATATATATAACTAAGGATGGTAGCTTTTATTTTATTGTTCCATGCATTATGGATACTGGATAGATAGATAAAGGAGAGTGCAACATAGGCATCTCAAGTAGAAAGGTGGTGCTTTTTTCCTCATCAATCGTAGAGAGGTTTAAACGATATGAGCTTCCTAAATTTCTCCCATACCTTTTCCCACACCTCAGCCCCATTTTTTCGATGATTATTTGCGCCATCATATCATCAACCTCCCACTCGGTGTTCATCATTTTGGCAACTCATCGTAACTTTGAATAGACAGTGTACACAAACTTTAAAATGGTGTGCTTCACTTTCAAATAAGAGTTTCATATTTATACTACTGGTTCAACGTCAAAAAATGGAGGAAGGTTATTTTCTCTAGATTTGTGGATAGAATTATAGATAAAGGGGTACGATCCTATCTGTATAATAAATGTTGTCTATTATTTTAAGTGAATTCTTCTTCTTTCCACATAAACTTTTCGTGTAAGAATTTCAATGTTTCTTTTCAATACTTTCATTCTTTGCCATTTTCATAATGGATTTTCAACACATGATTTCTACATCAAAGATTAAACCACATTATTGCAGCATTACAAACTAACTAATGCAATTCCTTTCGACATATATTTTGCTTTCTTCTCTCGTATGATTCCTAAAAGATCAACTAAAGATTATAGATTATTCAAAAATAAAAATATTTAGGCTATGTTTGACAACCATTTCAATTTTTAGTTTTTTTATTTTTAGGCATCGTTTGATAACTATTTTATTGTTTATTACCTTTTTTTAAAATTCAGCTTTTAAACACTATTTCCATATATAGTTTTCTTGCTTTATCACCTTTTTTTAAAAAAAAAAAAAAATTCAAAGCCCAAGCCAAAAGTTTGAAAACTAAAAAAATTAGTTTTTGAAAACTTGATTTTGTTTTGAAATTTGGCCTTAGAAATCATGTGTAATTTTAAAGAAGGTGAAAAGCTTACCCAAAAGTTGTTAAGAAGCAAGCACAATTTTCAAAAATAGAAATCCAAAAAATAAAATGATCATCAAACAAAACTAGCTTTTTGTTTTCTGTTTTACAAAAACAAAAACTATGTATGCTTGTTAACAGTTTTTGTTTTCTTTTTAAAAAAAAAAAAAAAAAAAACTATTTGGTAATTGTCTTTTTAATTCTATGTTTTTTAAAAAAGTCACAAAGAGATAAATTAGAACCTTAAATAAAATTTAGAGAAATATAGATAATTTTTTAGAGAAAAAAGTTAGAAAGAGATTTTTGAGAGATAGAGAAATGATTTAGAGAGAGAAAAAATATATTTTAGAGAGAGAATATTAGTTAGAGAAAGAAACGCTATTGAAAAAATTAATATTTACTAGAATATTTATCACTATCTTTAAAGCAATAATATATACTTAAAGAGAGAATATCAGTTTGATCATTGATATGAATTTTAGAAAAGTTATTGAAAAGAAAAAACTTACCTACTGCCTAGACAACAAGTAAGTGTTGTGCAGTCCACTTGAGCACCACAGATTTCTTTTTTTAAAAAAATAAATTTTTTTCTTGTGGTTATCAAGTGGGTTGTACACCACTTACCTACTATCTAGATAGCATGTAAGTTTTGCTCTATTGAAAAAGATAATATTTACTAGAATATTACTCTACCTCAAACAATAATATATATTTGAGAGAGAATATCAGTTAGATCGGCGAGGTCAATTTTAGAAAAATTATTGAAAAAGATAATATTGACTATAATATTTCTCTATCTAAAACAATAATATATATTAAAGCAGAATATATGTACTTTGAGTGGAGATCAATTTTAAAATTTTATATCTCTACTTTTATATTAAATATTTTACTATTTAACTACTTATATCTATTGTTTAATCAAATGTGACAATAAGGTATTAATTACATTTGAATAAAGTTAATATAATATATTAAAAATATTAAATAAAAGATATATAGTAATAAAAAAGTAAATTTAGTAAAAAAATAATTAAAAAAAGTTAAAAGACCATTTTGATCCTTCTAATTTGAATTTTGTTCTATTTTTTATCTATATACTTTTAAATTTTCAATTTTAGTCCATGTACTTTTAATAATGCTTAAAATTGGCCCTAACTCTTAGTTTATTGTTAACCTTTCTATACAAAAAATTAATCTCTAATAGCTTTCCATCTATAAATTTTAGAAATTTGTTCACATTGTGTCTTTTTTGTATTAAAATTATTATTATTATTTAACTAATTTTGATAAAAATTAACTTCAAACTTATTATAGAGACCCATTTTAAATTTTATTGAAAGTATATGGATTAAAATTAGACATTTAAAAGTACAAGAACCAAAATAGAACAAAATTCAAAATACCGAAATCAAAATGGTATTTTAACCTTAAAAAAAACAAAACAACACTCCCTTCTCCAATCCCCAGGCACGTCCAACCCTCTAAGTAGGGGTGATATCGGTTCGGTTTTGGTCGGTTTTACACTAAACCGAAACCGAACCGAACCGATCGGTTTAGAGAAAATGGGAACCGAACCAATGTCCAATAAAGGATAAAACCAATGGTTCGGTTTTTGGTCGGTTCGGTTTTCGGTTTTGGGCCCAAATGGGCTTTTGTTCTTTTTCTAACCCACTGTTCATTTTTTTCCCATCTTTGTGTAAAAAAAAAAAAGAAAAGGGTTTTCGATTTTCAGTTTTAGGCCCAAATGGTTCGGTTTTATGTTTAAGGGTATATATATATACATACCTCGGTTCAGTTCGGTTTTGGATGGTTTTTTCAATCAAAAACCGAACCAAACCGAAAATTTTCGGTTTTCTCTAAATACAAACCGATATGTCCAATTTTGTGCTAAAAAACCGAACCAATCCAATGGATCGGTTCGGTTCGGTTCGGTTTGGTCCGTTTTCGGTTATTTGTATCACCCCTACCTCTAAGAAAAAATTACTAGTCCTATCGTAGTAGGGAACTCTTTCCTACTTCACTCATTAAATGACTGCCACATGACTATTCTTTTACACTTAAAATCTATAAATTTTGATGTGGGCTCCACTATTATGAATTGATCAATTTTGTTCCTACGACTTTACTTTTTTTTTTAATTAACAAATTTCTCTCTCCTCTTTATTGTTAAGCTCTTTTTCGAATTTGACTCTTTGCATTATGTTTTCATTATTTTTTCATTTTTTTCTTTTCAACTATTATTTTGAAATCAATTTCAACATTTTAGCTCCCTTCTTTTTTCTCTATTTCTATTTCTATTTTTAGATTTTCATTTCACTAGAACTTTAAATTATCTTGTACATCTTAGATATAAAACAAGTAAGAATATTAGTTTATTTCATTTTAGTTATTATATTTATGTTCTATTTGTAACTTTATTGTTTTTAAATAATTAAATGATTATTTTGTTTTACTTTAATTAAGAATAAAATAAGTAAGAATATTGGTTTATTTTATTTTTAAAATCATTTTCAAATAATCAAATAATTATTGTTATCTCGTTACGATAGTTTATTTTTATTTGTAACTTTATTTTTAAATAATTAAATCATTCTTTTATCTCACGTTTTATCACTACATATTTCATTTTGTTTGTTACCTATTTAGTTACCTATATTCGTTACTGAATTATAAGTATCATAAAATAAAAATAAAACATAAAAAAAATATTACAAAATAAAACATAAAACATAAAAGTTGATGCTTAATAAATCTACAAATTAAGTCAGCAATTCAGTATAAAAAAATCTTTAATGTGCAAATGTAACACTTTGTTTTTTAAAAAAAAAAAAAAAAAAGAGAAGAAGTTAAAATTAAATTAAATTAAATTTTTTTTATTTTTTTTCTATTAAAAAAAACAACAACAGCAAATCCCATCCTTATCCCTTCCCCTTTTTTTCGTCACTCTCTCTCCCTCCCCTGCAATTTTTTTCCTCTATCCCGAAACCCCACCCCATCCTCTCTCCGTCTCTCTCTTTCTCTAACCTCTCCGTCTCTCCGTCTCTCCCTTCCTCTCACTCATTGGTTGGTGTTTGGAATTTTTTTTAGCAAATATTTGCATGGACAGCGGCCTTGAGTTATGTCTCTGAGCGTTTTAGAGTTTATTTTGGTGTGGGCTTGGCTGGTTTGATAGTGGCTAAGCATTTTGGCTTTGGAATCTAAAAATTTAGTGAGTTAAAGCACTATTTGAGTAGTTTGGGTTAACTTTTGGTTATGAAACTCACTTTAGGATTAACCATCATGGTTGGAGGCTAAAATTATTCAATCGGGTTGTACCGAGCATTGTTCCAGCAGCTTTTAATTATGGTGGTTGGTAAGTTTTAAAGTTCGAAATTCTTGTAAATTGTCATTTGGGGCCAAGTAAGTTTTAGGAAGTTGATTGTGATTTATTTGAATTAATATTGTGTAATTGGAACTTTTGTACATGCTAGAAGTCGATTTTGGAAGTTGTAGATAGTTGGGCGCTCTCTCTAAATTGTTAGGATTAAAGCTAACATCGTCCTAAGGAGGGAAGCATTTTGATCTCGAGTCAATTGAGAAGTAAGTAGCCATTTGGAATTACTCATCAAGGCTTTTTATATAAAGATTCTTTGTGGAGCATGCATATTGAGCTTGTTGATACACTTTTGTGTGATTGTTATTGAATTGTGTTTTATTTCTGCTGAATGAAAACTTTGGTATGGTGAGATTCATTTGATCCAATACTTGAGTTGTGATTACTTAATTGTGTTTGATGATTGAAACTATATCTTTGGTTGAGTTTGTGATCTTCGGTTCAGGGAGTGTAGGTGGTTCGGACTTGGTGTGTGGTTTGGTGGTGTAAGATATCTTGGGATTTTCAAGAGTATTGTGATTAAGAAATGACCTATCAATTTAGTGCCACCTACCTTATTATTTTTTTCAATGCGAGCATGTATTCCTAGATGGCTGAGGCAGAGTGGAGAGCGATGAGAGTGATGTTGATGCTAGCATAGGGGCGATGTCCCCAGAGCGATGGTGAGATGATGTTGATGCTAGCATAGGGGCGATGTCCCCAGAGCGATGATGAGATAATGATGATGCTAGCATAGGGGCGATGTCCCCAGAGCGATGGTGAGATGATGAGGATGTGATAAGTATTAATTAATCACATTTATTATGTCTAATTTCCTTACATTTTAATTGAATATTGTGCTTAATTGTTAAAATTGTGTTTAATTTAGTTTAGGTGGTAAATTGCCAAATATTTTATGAAATTAGTCTAAAAAGCATATTATAGATTAAATTCACAAATTAAAATGAAATTGGGAAATTAGAAATTGAAAAAAAATATATAAATGAATAAGAAAAGAATTAGAATATGAAAAACAAAAAAAAGGTTTATCCAGAATTAATAAATGAGTTAAATATATATATATATATATATATATATATATATAAACAAATAAGAAGTTACTTATTCATGTAGCTGCAAGATTTTCATAGAAAAAAAAAAGGGAGCAGATACGTGGACGGGAAACGGAAATGCGTAGTCATCTTCTTCTTTCATCAGCAGTTTTCCTCTTCTTGGGCAGAAATTGAAGGAAAACTATTCTTCTTCTCCTTAGCATATTTTTAGAAGGAAAAAAAACTATTTTTAGTGGGAATTTCTACCTATAAAAGGGAGTGCAATGCAGTGAGAAGGGCAGTGAAGAGTTTTACATTTTCTTCTTAGTACAGAGTGATTTGTGTTTAGTTTCTTTGTAGTGCAATAATTTTTTTTTCTTTTCTTCTTTCAGTTTTGTTTTGTTTTTTTTTTTTTATGTTGCTTCCCCTTCATAGTTTTTATTACTTTTCCACCATGTGTGGCCAAGTTTTAATTTCTAGTTCAAGGGTGATTTAATTTCCAATTGTAATTTTGTGAGGCTTTGGGCCAAATTGAAATTTTATTTTTAATTCAAGAATTCTTTGTTTCTTGTTTTTACTTTTATGTTGATTGTTATTAAATTAAATTGACGCCTTAATTTAGTATCAATTGATTTATTGCTATCTATGATTTTGTGATCCGTAATTGTCACAATTGATTAAATTATGTAGCAAGGGGTTGGCTTATGTGTGTGTAGTTATGGCTTTTCCATTTTACATAGCTTGCATAATAGACTCTAGGGAAACAAAGAAATAAAATTAATTAATTTGTAGCTATCTCGATTAGTTAGTTTTGGCTTATTCATTCTCATTGTTTAATCAATATGGAACGCTATCGTGCCCAATTGATTAAATGGTAAGTTTTGATTTTGATGTTTGGTCAGAATCAGTTAAAATAGGAGAATTTACACTTGTTATGGCTTTTTCAAATAAGTAGACTAAGTTCTTGAATTTGAGAAATTGAAATTGATTTTTTTTAAAGCCTATGATCAAAATTACAATTGGAGGAAATTTATACCCTTGAATTGGAAGTTTCATAAAATTGATTTTTTTATTCGTTTTTTTTCATTATTTAATTAATTACAATTTTTGTTCAACAATTCAACCCCCTTATTTTATTATTTATTTATTTATTAACTTTGAGAAATTAATTCAATTGGTTCCTTTGGGATTCGACCTGGTCCACTATTTCTACAAGTTAGATCTAGAGAATCAGTAATTATTTTGGAGGGCTTTGACAACCCGACCAGGATGCTAGCATAGGGGCAATGTCCCCAAAGCGATGGTGAGATGATAAGGATGCTAGCATAGGGGCGATGTCCCCAAAGTGATGAGTGTAAGAGTTGCTTTCCTTCTCAGCATCAGACCAAACTAGAATACATGACTCGTAGGTATAGTACGTGGTAATACTAAAAGAGAGTGAGCTTGAGGTAGGGTAAGAAGGCACATAGAAAACGGAGGTGAATGTTTTGAGATTGAGTTAAAGTATGCAGTTTAGAGTTATGTTTTCCTTTGTATGATTTAAGATTGGACCCTTAAGGGGGGGTTACTTACTGTGTATATTCATACTCACTCGTGCTACTTTGCTCATATCTTTTCAAGTGACGCGCATCAGCAAGGGGGATGACAGGACGACGACCTGACGAGGCTATGGGGATACTATTAGGTTTCTCCTAGGTTCCTTTTGTTGTGTACTTTTTTTTGTTAGGTCATTTTTATATTAGCTTGTAAACTCGGTCTGTAAGTTGTACTTTTGTTTTCTTACAAAATTCTGGTTCTGAGATGTCTTTCGCATTCGCTTCTGTGATTGTGAACTCAACATCTTTTGCGTAGTTTGGTGGGTGTTGAGAGTTTCTTTGAAATCTTAGACGTGCCTTATGCGTCTTCACAGGTTCTTGATATTTGGTTTTCTCGTAGTTACCCCGCCATGCTGTCGAAATTTCAGGCATGAGCGAGGAAACTCAGTTTTGCTTTCGTTTTTAGCATGTTCGGAGTTTAGGGTCGTTACAGCAAATGAGAAATCTCTATCAAGGGAAGACAACATGCAAATTTTACTCCCACGTCATATATCTTTGCATCAAAATCATTTGATTTTCAGCCATCTCGCTTCTCATTTGTGATTGAAATTGTATTTTCTTTTGAGTGAATTGGATGCCATTATAATTTGGAGAGTGTTGGTTGGGAATTCAATTAAGATAGAGTATACTTATAGATATTCAATAATTAGGCATCAATAACAAATATACATTAATTTGAAAATATATCATGACTTTATTTGAAAATAAATTATTAGAAATGAAGATAAAAAAAATAGAAATGATGAAAAAAAATGAATGGAAATAGTTGGAGTACAAACTTTCACACAAATGAAAAGAATAAAGAAATTGGTAGAGGAGAAAGTAGAGAACATGAAAAGAAGGGAGTGAAAGTGTTAAAATTGATTTCAAAATAATAGTTGAAAAGAAGAAATGAAAGGAATGAAAAGAAAATGCAAAGTGTCAAATTGGAAAAAGAGTTTATGTTTAACAATAAAGAGGAGAGAGATTTGTTATTTAGAAGAAAAAAAAAAAAGACAAATTAATCGAGGAACAACATCTATCAATTCAAAATGGTGGCATCCACAACAAAATTTACAGATTTTTATAAGTTTAAAAGAGTAGCCATGTGGCAGTCATTCAACAGGGAGGTAGGAAAAGTTTCTACCTTCCTCCACCTCCCAGCGGTCATTTGGAGACTTGGAGTTTAAAAAAATCGAAAACTATTTTCAAATTAAAAAAAAAAAAAATCTATTTTCATTATTTATTCATAAATTCTAAAAACGGTTTTTAAATTTTAAAAGCCAAAAAAGAATTGGTTATCAAAAAGATTTATTTTTTAAAAAACTAAAAACAAAAACAGAAGATAGAAAACCAATTGATGTGTTTTGTACATGTGAGGTCATATATATTTTCGGTATCTATGTTGAAGAAAAAACGTGCAAATTAAGGAAATATACTTAACAATGATATGAGCAAACTCAACATTGAAAAACGACAACAAGTAATGATAATAGCTTTTAGTTATTTTATTCTTTAATTATGGATAGGTAGATAATAAAGGGGAATGCAACATAGGCATTTTTGAAAGTACAAAAGCTAGCAATGCTTTCTCCCTCATCAATAAAGAAGAGGTTCAAAAGATAAAAGCTCCCTGTAATGCTCCCATACCTTCTCCCACACCACAGCCTCAAATTTTAGAAGATTATGTGCGACATTATAAACCAACAACACAATGCGGTACTTCATTCCAGCCACCACCGCTTTCTCACCCTTCTCCACGGAATCAAACGATAGTGATGTCCCTTTTTCTTTGTTATATTGTTTCACTGCCCACTCTCCAATGTCTCGCACGTGTGGGTCGTCTGGATCCTCAATCTTCTCCCAACCTCCGAACCGGTGTTGATCATGATCTTGAACGCTAGGGGAACTCATCGTAACTTTGAATAGATATAGCTAGTGTATGTGGACAAACTTCGAAATGGTGTGCTTCACTTTCAAACAAGAGTTTCATATTTATACTACTGGTTCAACGTCGTCCAGGGGCGGATTTAGCTAAGGCCCAGGGGGGGCTTGAGCCCCCCCTCAATTTTTTTTACTTTAAATACTATATAGAAGTGAAACCAATGTTGAAACCAAAAAAGCCCAATGGCATAGTGGTTTATATACCTCCAGCCCCCCCTGGTGACCTGAGTTCGAGCCCCAATATGCTGATTTTGTTTTTTTTTTATCTTTTTAAAATCGTGTTTTCCACTTTTCTTAAACATTTTATTTATTTATTTTTTAATCTGTGTGTTTTACATGTTTAGCCTTACTTTTCTTACATGTGGCTCAATTGAAAAAAAGTCAATATGTTCATTTTTTATTTTTTAAAACCGTGTGTTCTACTTTTCCTAATTCCTATACATTTTTTTTTTATTTTTTTTTAAAACTGTGTGTTTTACATGTTTGGCATTACTTTCCTTACATGGTGCTCAATTAAAAAAGTTTTCATATACATAATACATGTGGCTCAATTAAAGTTTTCTAATTTTTTTTATATATAATAAGTTCAAATGCTCTTTTTTCCTTTTAGATTGAAATAGTATCTTTTTTGTAATATATTCAAGTTTTATTTTTATATAATTACTTTATATAAATATCTCAATTAGGAAAAAAATAGAAAAAGAGAAGAAAATATATTGGTGGGATATTCAAACCATAATTCTCTAAACCTAATATTATTTTTCACCACTTTCAAATGATGTAGCCACCGCCTATCATCTTTTAAACCTAAAAGAAACCTTTTCAATTACGTACATGTACATTTGTCATCTCTCAAATCTAATTGTTACTGGCAATTTTAAGACGTCGAGGATTTGGAGAATAATTTTCTAAGGTACGCTTAGTTTTCATACTTCAATTATTCATATACATTTAGTTTTCATGTTTCAATTACTCGTATAAACTATACATTTAATTTTATATTTCTTATTTTATGTATAGTTTCTTTATTTTCTATATTTTTATTATTGTATTGTAGATTTAATTTGAAATCTAAATGGAGAGGTATTACAAAAGAAAATCGATGGAGTCATCATCTCCATTGAAGAAAAGTAATAGTAGTTCTGATAGATATTTCACAGAAGTAAATTTAGAAGATTTACCAGCAGATCCTGGACTAAGAACTAGAATTCTTGATTACAATTGTAATATTCGAGACCAAGTTCGTAGAGCATATTTACAGAAAGGACCTTGCCAGCCTCGAAATCATATTTTTCCATTGAAGAAATTTGGGTTACAATCAAGACGATTCAATCCAGCCTGGTTTGCTGAATATCCTAATTGGTTGGAATATAGTATTTCAAAAGATGCTGCATTTTGTTTATGTTGTTATTTATTCAAACCAGAAGTTGGAGAACAATCTGGAGGTGACCATTTTGTTGGTGAAGGATTTTCAAATTGGAAGAAAAAAGAGAAATTACAAACTCATGTTGGAGGACCAAATAGTGCACATAATCAAGCTTGGGGTAAATGTGAAGCTCTTTTGAAGCAAAAACAACAAATTGAAACATTTTTTAATAAGATGTCTGACCAAGCAAGAATTGAATATCGAATTCGATTAGGTGCAACCATTGATTGTGCTAGATTTCTATTAAGACAAGGTCTTCCATTTCATGGACACGATGAAACTGGAGATTCAAAGAACCAAGGTAATTTTCTTGAGCTCTTACAATGGTTATGCAACCATAATAAGGATATTGAAGGTGTTTCTTTGAGAAATGCTCCTGAAAATTTGAAACTGATTTCACCAGATATCCAAAAAGATGTTGTGAATTGTATTGCAATAGAAATTGTTGACGGAATCATAAGAGATATTGGTGATAAGTTATTTTCAATTTTAATTGATGAATCGAAGGATATATCTTCAAAGGAGCAAATGGCAATTGTGTTGAGATATGTGGACAAAGGATGTGTGATTGAACGATTTGTAGGTATTGTACATGTTACTAACACAAGTTCTCTATCACTCAAGGAAGCTATTGATGGATTCTTTTCTAAACATGGATTAAGCATAGCTAGTTTGCGAGGACAAGGATATGATGGAGCAAGCAATATGCAAGGAGAATTCAATGGATTGAAAGCGTTAATTTTGAGAGAAAATGAATGTGCATTTTACATTCATTGTTTTTCTCATCAGCTTCAATTAGCTTTAATAGCTATTGCAAAAAATCATGTAGAGATCACTGGTCTTTTCTTTTTAGTTGCAAATGTGGTCAATGTTATTGGAGCATCAGCAAAACGTCGAGATATTTTAAGAGAAAAACATAGAACTATAACTTTTGAAGCTTTGAATCATGGTGAATTGTCAAGTGGGAGAGGACTAAATCAGGAAACAATGATTAAACGTCCAGGAGATACACGATGGGGATCACATTATAATACTCTACTGAGTTTTATTTTAATGTTCTCATCAATTTGTGAAGTGCTTGAAACAATTGTGGATGATGGGTCAAATTCTGAACAAAAATATGAAGCAAAGGTTCTAATAAATTCAATTCAGTCGTTTGACTTTGTTTTTCATATGCATCTTATGAAAACTATCTTGGGAATCACAAATGATTTGTCTCAAGCATTACAAAGAAAAGATCAAGATATTGTGAATGCGATGAATTTGGTCAAAATTTGTAAAGAAAGATTACAATCAATGAGGGAATCAGGTTGGAATTCATTGCTAGATGAAGTTTCAATTTTTTGTGATAAGCATGATATTCTAATACTTAAGATGGATGATGTGTTTTTTATTCGAGGGAGGCAAAGGCGAAAATCTCAAGAAATCACAAATATGCACCATTACCGTGTTGAGGTTTTTTATACAGTTATTGATATGCAACTTCAGGAGTTGAATAATCGTTTTACTGAAACAAGTACTGAACTACTTCTTTGTGTGGCATGCCTAAATCCGAGCAATTCATTTGCTGCTTTTGACAGACAAAAACTTATATGTCTTGCCCAATTTTATCCTAGAGATTTTTCAACTATTGAACTTGTTGTTCTTGAGGACCAACTTCAAAATTACATCATTGATATGCGTTCAGATAATATGTTTGTTGAACTAACAAGTATTGGTGATCTTGCACTCAAAATGGTGATGACAGCTAAAGATAAAGTCTACCCATTAGTTTATCGGTTGCTCACCCTAGCATTGATCTTACCAGTTGCAACAGCTACTGTAGAGAGGACATTTTCTGCTATGAGTATTGTAAAGACTTAACTGCGTAATCGGATGGGAGACCAATGGATGAATGATAGTCTTATAGCATATGTTGAGAAAGATTTATTTGATAAGATAGATAATGAAGTTATTATGCAACGATTTCATAATATGAAATCTCGTAGAGGACAATTGTGATGTATGAAATTAATAGTGTAGTTCATTTACGAATTTTTATGAATTTTCAGAATTGTTTACTTATAAATTAGTTTTATTGAATTTTATATTAAGCCCCCCCTGAATAAAATTTCTGGATCCACCACTGACGTCGTCAATAAACCTCTACTACCAATTCGATCATTTCATAGAAAGGAAAAGTATCCATCCCATCCACACATATGGAATGTGATTCCTGGCTCCTTTCAACAAAGCGGGCTATGGCTATTTCATCTTATCACAAACTGCCACCTCATTGTGTCAAATTAATGACCAAATTACAAATAGTTAAATTTGAGACCAATTATAAATTGACATGTGCCCCAAATTTAATTTGAATACAAAAATCGGCAAATCCTAAAATTATAATCCACATGTACGTCTTCATTACCACCATTTCACCACATAATTAAACTTAAATTGGTCAAATTAGGTCATATGGAATTTGAGTCAAAGTTAAACAAAACTCAAATCCATATAGTTAGGCCCAAATTGCCAACAAAGCCCAAGTCTAATGGTTGGACCCAAAGAGCATTAAAGTCCAAGTCCACATGTCCTTGGAAAGCTCTATAAATAGGGAAGCTCCCCTCCATTTTAGAGGTTCATAAATTGAAAACTCTTCAGAGAACTCGAAGAGAATCCAGAGCAAAGTCCTTAGGTGTTGAATGTTCCCCGAAGAGTCCTTAAATACTGAACGCTTCAAGATAATTCCGTAGGTGCCGAACACTCTGTGAAGAACAAAGACTCTTCCAGACCTTCAATCTCGAGAACAATCGCTCTGGCCCTCGAGCGACATACGTGTAAGGGAAAGAATCATACTTAGAGATTATATTCCACATCCACAAAATCAATACAAATTAAGTTATTTATGCATGTCGTATTTCTTTTGAAATTACGTGTGAACAACTGTCTTCATGAACTAATTTTGCATAAAAAATGTGGTAAGACAACATTTTATTCAAGAGTAGTTTTATGTTAAAAAAAATTTCGAATAGATGGGTAAAAGTGGTTGTATTTGTTTGTATTAAAAGATTAATTAAAATGATGTGATCAGCATAAAAATAAAATTAGCAAAAGATAATTACAAAGGAAATTAAATAATTGAGAATAATACATGAAAATTCTATGAGGGCTTACCATCAAAGAATATAGAAATTTCAATGATAAGCGAGAATCTCATTAAAGGAAAAAAAATAGAGAAGATTGATGCACAGTGAAAAAGCATAGCAACTGAATGTAGAAATATCTATCCGAAATTAGAATATCACATCTCACTCTTATCTAAATAAGAAAAAGAAAAAGATGGCTATTCTCTGTTGAATATGGTATTAATTCTCATAAAAATTAATATTTAAAGTATCATAGGATAACGATCTTATTTTTAATATTTTTAAATTCAAGAATCAATTTTAAATTCTAAAATGTGATTCCCGTTTATTCATAAGTTTTGTGTCTTTTGTAACAGTTTCAAAGAAATACTTTTAAATTTTTAATCGATGTAAGTTTTAAGTGAAACACTTTTTCTATATTAGCTACATTGAGGAAACAAAGATTAATTTCCACGTGGATGGTAGAAATTGTTTGATGTGCGTTGATATTATGTATTTGAGAGTTAAATGCCTAATAAATATTGTCTATCCTTGGATATGTAAGAGATATAGTTAATGTTTGGGAGGTTTTTTTTTTTTTTTTTTGACAATATACAGGGTGGAGGATTCGAACAATTGAACTTTGATCGAGAATATAAACTTTATGCCAATTGAGCTATGCTCATGTTATAGAGTATAAAAAAAAGTTGTATATAGAAATATTCGTGAAATGAAGTGTATGTAACCACTGTTTGAAGTTTGAATGGAACACAATTCTTCCAAATGAGAGCATTGGAATTTTTGTTGATGTTATAGTTTCTCTTTTTCGTTTTTTTTTTTTTTTTTTGGCTGCAATTTAAAGTATGGCTTAGAATTTTATTTTATGTACGGTATAAATTATGGAAATTATTGTGCCACATTTTTCTATAATTATAGTGAATTCTTCTTCTTTGGACATAACTTTTTTCTTGCAAGAATTTTCAATGTGTCTTTCACTACTTCCATTCTTTGCCATTTTCGTACTGGATTAAATTTCAGCATATGATTTCTCATCAAGATTGAATCCCAGTATTGCAACATTTCAAGCAAACGATGCGTGTGCTAATTTCAACATTTTTTTGTTTATGCTTCCTAAGAGATCACACAAAGATAGATTATTCCAAAATAATTAAGTATACGTAGTTGTATAATTTTATAAATTGAGTTCTTGAAAAGTATGTATGTATAATAATGGAGGGAGATGACATTAAAATTGTAAGTTACCCAAAGACCAACAGGTGTCCTTTAATTTTAGGAGGTTACCCAACATAGGATTTCTCCAAACCAAGCACACTTAATTTTGGAGTTCCTATGTATGATTGAGCCACCAAAAAGAAATGTGCATCTTGTTGGTATAGAAACTATCAATTCTTTTAAGTCTTCCTTAATCATGCCTTGCATAGCCTCAAGGTTCCTCTCAATCCTATGTGGTGTCGGCTCATTCATGTATCCCTCCTAATTCGAGTGTCACAAATGGATTAGTGCATGCAAACTTGATTTTGTATTGTGCAAGTAACTTCGTATGTACTTATGAGACCAAATTAGTTCTCATTTTCTAAGCCTAAATCTTATAGTTTTTAGTGATTTTACGTGCTTAATGCTCCTATTTTGTAGGTGAATTAATCCAATGAGCATTAATCCAATGAGCATTTGGATGCATTTTGCATTGTTTTGGAGCTATTTAGAGCATTTGGGGAGAATTATTTGAGCTCAATTGAGGTCACTCGACCCCTAATTGAAGATTTGGAGGACGACAAATGACCATTTTTCCCTTGGAGGAGACGTCTAGACGCCCAAAAAATGCTAAAAAAATGATAAAGACAGATTGTTGAGAAATAGGAAAGTGTCTCGACGTTGCCCATAGTGTCTCGACGTTGTGGCGAGCTCTAAAGACGCTAGTCTAATTGGCCATAGCATCTTGATGCTGCCTATAGCATCTCGACGCTACTTCGAGTTTTATAAAATGATATTCTTTCCTTTTTAGGGCAACACCCATTGATGAGATAGTTGTCTTCCCATGTTTTTAGCCTAGTTCTCTCTATTTTTCTTTAATTCTCTTAGTCTTAGCTTAGTTTAGGTTAGATAATTATTTCTATGGACACTTGTATGAAGATTTCGGGCTTTGGCTAAGCGAAAATGCCAATTCGGAGGTGATCGTCGAGATTCTTGTGTAACGCTATGAGGTTTAATTTCTCTTAATGCATTTAATTTTCTACTTGTTTATCTTGTACCTCTTTATTTCTATTCCTAAGCATGTTCGTAGTTAGTATTGACAACCCTATGCACGTCGAATGAGCTTAGTTTTGCTAAATATGTTCTTGTATGGGCTTTAGCATTTCAAGAGCGTGTTTACTTTCAGTAGTAATAAGCGGTAGAATCGGTGAGTTCTTGAGCTTGACGGGGCCATGAACGACTAAAAGAGTCTAAGTCCTAAAGAGGTATAAAGTGTGAGGATTAACCTAAGCTTGAAACTTAAGTTAGTACGAGCAATTCGATAATTCTAGTTAATCCTAGGGCCTAAACACAATTGGTCTAAAACATGGCACGTTACAACCATTGACTAGGATTAGTATCGTTCCCAGTTATAGATTGGTTTTGGGTCTCCTTAGCCCTTGAGCTTGGTTTAACTGATCTAGTAGAAATTAGAAGTTCTTACGATTTGGTTTGGATATGTGAGTATTTTCAAGCATAAAATTCTTTATTTTTGTTACCTATGATTGACATTACTGAATCATATCCTAACGTGAACTTTCTGAATCCGTGTTCGATATGTTTGATATACTAGATCTTACTCTCGTTATTTTCATTGCAATTTAAAAGTTTCCTTGCATGATTTCTACTTTTAAACACCAACCCCCTCCGATTACCAATTAATCCAAATTTAACAAGCTAATTACCAAATTACGTGCACGCCTCCCTATAGATCGACCTGGCCACTATATTGAAAAATATTAGTTGGTTCAGTTTATAAATATTATTTGGCGAGCCTTTGACAAGCTCACATCATGTACAAAAGATTTCATATCACGCTTGTTAATTGTGTTAAATCATCAGTCAAACCTAAAAGCTTAAGCTGAGGGGTTACAGTAAATTTAATTATATCAATATTTTAACACTCCTCCCCACTTGTGGGCTTAGTAAAAATTAATATTAATTAATTGGGGAGCAAATGACATAGCTCTGATATACCATGTTAAATCACCACGTAAATTTAATTATTATCAATACTCACACTCTCCCTCAGAGAAAATGACATTACAAAGGCTCGATCATTGAACCTCCTGTTATGATACCATGTTAAATTACCGCTCAATTCAAAGGCTTAAGTTGATGATTTATGGTAAATTTAATTATATCAATTAATACTCTTACCAATTGCATGTGTGCAATTGATGTTTTGCACATGTGACGAGAGACAAACTTCCATATTTCGTATCAATATCAAAGAAAACGCATAAAACTAACACTTAACAATCATCCAAAGCAATTTCATGAACAAATTATGTATAGCTTTTATTTTATTGTTCCATTATGGATAGATAGATAAAGAGAGAGAAAGAATTTCAAGTACAAAAGCAATGTTTTTTCCATTTAAGGAGGTTTCTTCACTTGTTGATCATTTTGAATGGTAGGGAAACGAATAGATCGATAGTGTGGAGAAACTTTTAAAATTAATAATATGCTTCACTTTAATTAAGAATTTGACTTTTAAACTAGTGGTTGAACGTCAAAATATGTCTACTAGTATAATTCATTTCGGAGGAAGGTTTTTTCCCCTAGAGTTGGGGGATAATTACAGATAATAAAAAGGGATATATTATAATCCTATCCACATAATGGAATATGATTCGAGGATTCCATCACGAAAGAGGACAATGGGTGTCAATCTTCATATACTTTTACATTGGAGATGTATTGTATTTAAAACAGAGTTAGATTCATTTGATTCAAGATACAAGAATGAAAATATCGATGTCGATATCGATATCGAAATTTTAATGTTATGGATATATCGATAAAATATCGATATCGATGAATATTTTTGAAAATAAAAATTTTTAGAAAAATACTTAAATTAATAATTAAGTTTTTAAGATTGTTTAAAAAAAATATTTTTAATAAAAATGTTATTATATCTTACATTTTTTTAAAAAAATTATTTTAAATAACAAATTTATATGGATGCACTATATTTAAAGTGATTTTATCAATTATAAATATATTTTTATTTTTTACTACACATTTTGAGATTTTTCGGCTAATCACTCTAAGGTCATTTTTAAGATAAACTATCTCTAAAACAATAATACATATTTTAGAGAGAATATCAGTGAGCAAGATCAATTTTAGAAAATAATATTTCTCTATCTAAAACAATAATTTTTTTTTGGAAAAGATACTTCATTCAAAAGTATGTGAACAATAATATATATTTAAGAGATAATATATGATAAGATGTAAAATATACACTAAGATAAACATGTGAATTTTGGTATTAGTATCATTTATCACTTTACTTATTTCCATAAAAGGAGTTTTTTTAGTACACAACAAAACTGAAAGACTAGAAGATATGCCTCATGTCTATCATTACTAATTTGATTTTTAATTCTCTCTCATCTAAAAAAAAAAACGATGTTTATTCAATATTGAATATGGTATTGATTCTCATAAAAATTGATGCCTAAAATATGATCTTATTTTTAATTTTAAATTATGAAATGTGATTCCTATTTATTCATAATTTGTCACAACCACAAGTGAAATAGAAACATCATCTATTAACTAAGGGAGAGTAGGATTCAATATTCGATTACATCAAAGCCCTAGAAAGAAAAACTTAGTTCATAATATAAATCTTAACAAAACAACAAAAATCATCATTTGGGTCTCTACAAACAGCAAAAAGAGAAAGAAGAAGTGAAATAGAAACAAATTAAGCTTAGCTCCACTCCTTTTTGGTTGCCAAAGACCTCCAAGATGAGCAATCTCTTCTCCTTTGGTTGTTCTCCCTCTTTGCCTATGTTTTTCGCCCTTCTCTTGCCCTAAAATTTTTATCCAAATCCCCTTGAATGATAAAAATCGACCCTTTTTAAGTTAGGGTCGCAACGTAGCACCTAGGCGCTGGCTCTCTGCATTCCTGCTCAGGTTTGGGCGCCTGAGCCCCGGTTTGGGCACCTAGGCACCGTAATTTTATTTATTAAAGACTTCAACCTGAAAGTCCTTCTAAAAGTCCTCAACATGACCTTCAAAATACCAACATTGATCACCTATAAAAATAAAAGAAAATCAAGAGTTAAAAATCAAAAATTAAATGAAAACTAACTAAAAACAACATAAACAAGATAGAAAACATATATATATATAATGAACTTATCACTTTTCATCATATTTTTGAATTTGCTCCTCAATCTCGAAAAAAAGAAAAAAAAAAATGACAACGAGAGAGAGAATTCACCCCCTTCGAATCTTCGTAGAATTTAACTTGACTCTCTTTTTTTTTAGTACAAACATTTTTTTTTTTTGTTTCTATTTGTTGTTATACATGTATTTCAATTTTCAACCAAAAGAATCGATTGTTTTTGTTATATTTTTTTTAAAATAATTGTATTAATTCGAAAAATACATTTAAAATAAGTAATTATTTGTTCCATTTTCTTTAAAAAAGAAAAACTCTATATAAGTATCTAAAAATAAGAGATAATAACAAATATATAATATTGTAATTTTTTTGTTTAATTTGCCAACATGAACATAATTTAGTAGTAATTGAAATCTACTTCTTCCTTCAAGATTAAGAAGTGGAGGTTCAAATATTTATATCCCACTTTTGTTGAACTCTTTTTTTTTTTTTTTTTAATTTCTTATTTAAATTAGAGTTTTTTTTTTTATTGGTATCAAATATAAATGAAGATTAATAAAAATATTTTAAAATTATTCGTCGATTATTTTTAAGAAGAAAACATAAGACATATAAACAGAAAAAAAAAATCTACTTATTATTTTAAGTTACATTATATATTTTTTAATATATTTATATAGAAAAATCAATCATACAGTATATTAAACAAACTAATACAAAAAATGAACTAAAAAAGCTATAAAAATATATATAAATTAATATCATTATATATTAATGCGTTCAAAATTATTTTTATACGAATATTTGCTCTTGATATAATTGTTTAAATCTACCTACCATATATCGATTATTCAAAATTATTTTTATATATATGAATTTAAGTCATTTCTAACTTAAAATTCTAAATCCGCCACTGCTAACAAACAGATGTGAAAGGAGAAAAATATGCATTTCACCGTTCAAGTCATATCATCATTGCTTATAGCACTGACTGTCACCCCGTTCAACAAACTTTGTATCAAATACAATGCAGTTATACCAGAGAGTACATAGAAGAATTAACAATTAAGTGACTGAAAAATATCTTAAATAAATTACATGCACAAGACATATCGTAGTGGTTCAACAACCGTTGGCAAAGGCGGTGTTGGGAACAAATTATTCAATGAGGCTGCCATAATATGACTGTCTCATAAATGACCGTTGGATGTAGATTCGATAATTTTCATATTTCTTAATAATTATTAGACATAAATTCGAGATACTTTTTTCTCTACATCTAACGGTGAAAAAATACCAGCAACATTGTGGCCGTCTCATTGAATAATTTCTCGGTGTTAGAACGATCTATTGCAGCGGTTTAAAGAATTGCTGGAATCGCACTAAAGAAACCACTGCAATAATTAGCCAAATTACAGCAGTTGTTTCTTTCAAAAATCAACAGTTCGAATGACCTCGGCTAGGTGTGCAACAGTTCAGAAGTTGCTTGGAGCATTTGACAACCGCTGCAACTTTTGATAGCTGCGATAGCTGGGAGCATTTGGTAAATGCTAGAAATTTGCTCTTATTACAGCAGTGTTTGTCTTATATAGCAACAATTTTTGTGTAATTCTTTTTATATTGCAACAATTCTGGTTACTATCTACATATGATTTTTATTAATTATTGTGCTGCATCATTTTTTAATTTTTATTAATTGAAGTAATTCTCATTATTATTTTGCATCAATTATGAATTCATTTAATTATTTTTACTTATTTTTATTTTTATATATTATAGGAGTTTTCATTGCATTATATATATTGGAAGTGGAATGCCCTTGTTCAAAATTACAAATTAAAAATCTACATTGCTTTTGAAGTTAAAAGTCTAAATAACAAATTTGATAAAGAAACAAAAATTTTCATTGATACCAATTACAAGTGAGAATAAAAGAGAACAAATTCAAAGGTTTAAATACTCACAAAGGAATACCCTAAATACATGAACTCACAAGATTTAATTCAAGACTATCCATCCTTTACAAACATAAACTCCACAACATATGAATAAACACAATGCCCTCTTAACCTCAGTGAAAACAATTCCTTGAAGCACCTTAATTTTCTTGATACAAAATGTTGACTTTAAAAGATGAAACTAAAATTTTAAATACAACTACATGGTGTGAAAGAAGAAACAAACTGCAGCAATGTCGAGCAAAAACCATCAAGAATTGTAGGAATGCTCACTAAAATTAGTAGACGGAGATCAAAAGAATAAACTGAAATCCAACCATAGATAACCTAAAGACATAAAAATAATAAAGAATATTAGAAACATAATAATCCAGACAATAAAATGAAAGGAACCGAAAAATTAGAAGAAAAAAAATACACTACAAAAATTAGAAATCAACCAGTTCAAGACAAAAAAAAAAAAAAAAAAAAGGGGAGAAAAGCTAGATTGAAATTTCATATAGAAGCAAATAGACACAAGAATTAAAAATCGAGCAAACACAGTAATATAATATGAAAGATTTTAGTATGCTTGTTTGGAGGAAAAGAAAATGAGAGTTTTGAAGGTCACCAAAGGAATGTCTAAAATACAATATCTCCACTTTAGTTAGAACATCACCTCCAAAGAAGACCTGGTGTGCTACCTCTAATGGAGAATATCCCACATGTAAGCCTTAAAAAAATAACATAAATAGACCATTGTTAATAATATAATATGTAAAACAATATTTTTAATATAGATGAGACAAGTGCTGGATATTTTTTTTTTTAAAAAAAAGTGCATTATGAGAGCAAGCAAGGAATTCTTAAAATACAATATGTTTCTTTAGGAAAACTTCTTTGCATTTCGCAATAGTTCTTAGTTCTTACCTTCAGCAGCCATTCTAGAAGTCCTCTGAAGCTGAAAAGAAGAAGCTCCTTTTCGAGATCTGAAGCCAGTGAATGGTTCGGTTATGATAAAGAAGAAGAAAATTAATGTTGTAAATACTGCAGAGTAGTCAAATGCAACCAATCCTCTTTGGCATAATCTTCCAAATGGATTTGGTTGTTTGCAACAAATGTTGAATCAAAGGTTCGTTCAAATCAGAATCACTATCATCAATATACATAAAAATCGAGAAAACAAAATCAATAACAAAAATTTGTAAACACGAACCTGCTAAATCGAGATGAGAGTGATCAAGAACTTGCAAACAAAAAATTGAGTGAGAGTCGTTGAGAGCTTGAAAGAGAGAACTCCAATCTGCAGACGAAAAATTGGGGAAAAAAGGAAGAATGGAAGAGGGAAAGAGGGGAGGAGTGGGGATCTAGGTCTTGAAAAGGGAGGCGGGAATATAGTTTATAAATTTTATTTGATAAATTTTTAAAGCATTTTAAAACAATTATGTATCTAATTGTATAGAATCAATAAAAAAAAATTATATACAATCTAAACAAATTCAAAAATAATTTTACAACTATGTAATAATTACTTTAAACATATCACTTAAATTATGTTGCTTAAAAAAAATTTCTCGAATTTTCACAATTATTTCATTTTGGTCCATAAACTTTCAAATACTCTATTTTAGTTCCTCAACATTCAAATATTATCTATTTGAGTTTCTAAACTTGGCATTAAAACTACTTGAGGACTTACCATTTCACAAGAACTTATATTCGTTTGGAAATAAGGAACTTTATCTATTATACGTGGGTTCAAATACTTGTCTATGTATACAATTTTTCACAAGGTAAATTTAAAAATAAAAAAAAAAACAAGTATATATGTCAAGTTTTTATTAAATAATTTATTTTAAAAAAAATTAATTAAAACAATTGAACAACAAATGTGAATTAATTGTTGCAACACACATTTCTGCATCCGCTTTTAAAAATGTTAAAATTACATTGTTGTAAATGAAACAGACAAATAAACTGCCGCAAGACACAAGTTTACTACAATTTTTTTCACATGTTGGTATAAAATTCTGCAAATGTAAATATAGTTGCAGCACATTAAAAACTGCTACAATTAACCACTGCATTATACATGATTGCAGCATTTTTTTAAAATGTTGCTATAAACGCTGCAGTTGTCGAAAATATAGCAACGGTTTAATAACCGTTGCAAAATAACTACTGCAATACATACGTTTTCTTGTGGTGAATGGTTTTGAATAACTTTCTTAAGCGATTGTATTTGTTTCACTCTTTCAGTTAGTTGTTTAAACTTCGTTTGATGGTCCTTCTTACAAGACTGTAGAGTCATCAAACTCCGATTCTAAGCTTGGCTTGCCAAAAAATCAATATTCATATATAGCTGTTTAGTGAGTAGAGTCCATTAAAACCTGAACTAATAAGGTTTCAATGATAACATTTTGGTTTTTAATTTTTGATTTTTGAAAATTGTGTTTGTTTTCTCACTATTTCCTTACAATGATTTTCATCTTTCTTAAAGAAACATTTGAATTCTCAAAACATTTAAAAATTTTGGAGTGTTCAAAACTTAGCTTGAATTTTCAAAAACCAAAACCTAAATAGTTATCAAACGGAACTTAAATAATTAAATTTTGAAGTTAACAGGTTTTTTTGAGTCTATTAAAACCATAGATTAGAACTCAAAACTTGTCTGACTTTGTACCCTTTGTTAAATTCTATTAAAATTGAGGGTACGCATATATAGCATGTCAGTTATACATTTTATAAATTTTTTTTTTTTATCATTTGATTATATTATATTAAAGATTAAATAATTATTAAACAATTGTACATCCTATAAAGATAGTTCAATCAGGAAAATGAGTTCATTTTAAATCATCTTTATAGAGGTTAGAATCTCATGACCCTCTACTTTATAGGTGATATAGCTAGAAATAGGTACCGTATTATTTCTAAGTTGGTTCACATATAATTTTGTTGTGTTGAATCAAACTTGGACAAGTTAACTAGATTTTTAAGGGAAAAATAAGAGAAAAACACACAACATTAAGCATAGATAGTCTTTATTATTATTATTAAGTAGTAGTAGATAAAGATAATGTAGCACGCATCATCTAAAATAGATAAGATACATAGCTTCATCTCTTTGATCAAACTAGGCATTGGGGATTACTGGACCAGGGCCAAAGTGAGGCTTCAGGGCGCAAGGTTCAAAACTTAAGAGTTTCCAGGATCGATCACATTGCTTATCTAGCACAGTAGCCACAAACAACTTAATAGAACATTGCCCACATGGAGTTATAATCTCTTCTTTCACCTCAATCACAAGGCGGAATTTTTTTCCTTCCAGCTCCACCTTAGTCTCAACGCTCACCACACAAATGAAACTCAACCCTACCCCACACAGCTTGTGAGCATGCTCCATCACGGCAACCTTCCCATCTCTTGCATATATGGGTCATTGATATTCTCAATCGGTTCCCAATCACAAGGCTTGTGCTTGTGGAGTAACACATCATTTTGTCCATGGGCAACTACCTCAAAATCCATTGTAACTTTTGATAGATAGTTCGAAGAAAACTTTATATTAGGGATTTGCTCTCTATCTAGAGTAGTAGTTCGTCATTTATAGTGTTGTGGTTGAACCCTAAAAATGGATATCAAGGAATTTAATCCCTGGACCTAAGAGTTCAAAAGTAGAACTCAGATATCTTGGAATTTTGATATGTGGATCTCATCCAAAAGAGAGAACCAATAAGATTTTCATAGCTTAAAAGATTGCTTTGAATCTGACTCATTTATTTGGGACTATTATTCTGTTGTCTTAATCGACCAATGTATATCTTTCGTGGCATCTAACTTAGCATGTAGTAACATATTTTAACCTGACTTTCAATTGGTTCTACATCAACCAATTACAAAAATCAATCCACTAAAAAGAGCTCTCAAACTATACTATTTATTTAAACTTTGAGAATAAAAAAAAGGTGAGGTATCTAATGAGACAATCAAATTTAACAAAGCCACCATATGTGAAGCAATTGAGATTGAGTTGGTAGACATGATAAAACTTCAAAGACTTGTTTGGTATGCAATTGAGAGATTTTTATCTTATTTTCAAATTCACTTAATCAAATACATTCAATGAATATCGGATTTGTTTTTTGAAACTATTTTTCGATTCTATGGTTCATACAGTGGAAATTTTGAAAATAATATTTTTGTTTCCTCTATTTTCAAAATCAAAATGTGTAAATGCAGAATTTCATTTTAAAATATTAAAATAATAATTATGCAAAATTTATAACATAAAGTACGATCATTAATTAAATTAATTAATAATACTTGAGATTAAGTACCCAAGAGATCAACATGAAACAACTCCTCACACGACAGCAACAAATGTAGTTTAAAACAATAGCAACCAATATTCAATTGTAGCAACAGAATTAATGCAACACAGATGTACGAGACTAATGCTTAAACAGGCTGCCATATATTCTTTATAGCTTACTAAACTTACATCTCATAATTGGATTTTTACCATTGAAGTTCTTGCCTTTCCCATATTTCTATTCCTTATTTGTATTCATCTCTTTCGATGGGCGTGTACAAACATGGAGGCAGGAGAATCTCATTAGTGAAAAAAGAAAAGTAGAAAAAGAATGCACTATGAAAAAAGAAAGTAGAAAAGATGTCTAAAGAATATCCATGAAATGAGAAAAAGTAGAAAAGATGTAGAGGAATAGGAATATCCATGAAATTAGAATTCCACCGCCCACTCCTTTTCGTGTTTGCAAGATTCTCCCAAATCCGATCGTCACAATCCTTTGTGATCCAAATTAATGACACTTTAAATATCTGATTTTTAAACAACAAATTATTCAATAAGGCCACTACATTAATAACTATCGGATGTCGATCCAAAAATATGTCTATCTCTTAATAACCATTGAATATAAAATCGAAACACTTTTACAATTTCTTTCTCCCACATCCAACGGTGCTAAACTGCTGCCACATTGTGGCGGCCTCGTCAAATAATTTCTCCTTTTATGCTCTGTTTGGTGGATAAATTTGGTAAAAAATTATTTCAAATTCCAGAATTTTAAAAGATGGAAATGATTTCAAATTTCTATTTGTGTTTGGAATCAAATTGATTTGAAATCACTGAAGTTAAAATTTCTTTGTTTGGATGCTCACGAGAAATAAAAAAAATATATAACATTTTACTGTTATGCCCTTATGGATTTTGCCAGAGATTATTTTAATTAATAACAAATCATTTTAATATCAAATACATATAATCATGAAAACATATCATTAATCAAAACAAATCAACTTATTAAATAAAAATTTACAAATGTTATCATTATTGTTAAAAATAAAAAAAAAAAAGTTACAAATGTCTTAATTTAAATGGAAAAAAATGGGAGATTGAACTTAGCCAAATCTAAATAAAACCCATCAAAAGAGATTTGATTTGTTCTTTTCAACCATGGAGGAAAAAAAAATCAAAAGAAGCATTTTTTTTTTGTTGATTAAATCTTCAACTCAATGTATGAAAACATAAAACTAAAAAAAAAAATACATACAGAAAAGAAACCCCGATTGCATCAATATCTAAAAAGGAACAAAAAAGCATATTATTTTTATCAAAACAATAAATAAAAAAAAATGTTTAAGAAGATGAAAAAACTCACCTCTAGTTTGCTTGTATATTAAAAAAAAAAAAACTTGTAGAAAATTGAAAAGCTCCATTGAAAATATTGAAATTATTGTTATCAATTTTTAAAAAATAGCAAAATACAATGAAGAAACAAAATAGAAACCTAACATTGAGTTTTCTTTAAGGGCATTGAGTCATAATATAGAAGAAACTATCAATAGGTATGAAGCTGAATAGAGAAAAACTATCGTGAAGAAACTATCATAAGGCATGTGGAGTAAAATTTGAAACAAATTTTTTGAAACTTAAAATCTGACCTATTTGGAGTGGATTTTTTTTTTTTTAAAAAAAACAAGATTTAAAATCACAAACGATTTCAAACTCTTCACTTTTTTTAGCATCCAAATGCGTGAAATGAAATCATCTCAAATCAAGGGGTTGCAAATAGGGATTAAAGTGGGAAAAAATTAAAAAATAACAAAAAACATAGTCTTCGAAATAAGGATAGGGTTTTATTTCACACACAGTTATAATTTATGGATTCTTTTGTAACGACCAACACTTTCAGGTATTAATTAAAATTTCAATTTTGAAATTTAACTTAATTGTGGGACCAATTTCATGTTTGTGTGGTGTATTGAAGTTAAATTTGGAGATTTGAATAGTTGTAAATTAGAGAATTTGAAGGAGAAAGGAATTAATGGGGTTTAGGGCATTTTTGTTATTTAGGTGAGTTTAAGCCAAGCCAAGCCCTATTTTCCCTCTCTTTTATTTAAGTTGCACGCAGCCCTAAGTGAGTGAAGCCTCCAAACCAAGCCAAGCCAACATCTTCTCCACCTCTTTCTTCTTCTCCCTTGTGTTCGACAGCCATTGTTGAAGAATTTTTTTTCCAGCAGCTCACCGCCGTCCACACCCATGCTATCGCACCGCCGCCCACACCCACGAACCGCTCGCCGCCAACCGCCACCACGCACACCGCCGCTAGTCGGAAGCAGCGCAGCCGAACCATAGTGCAGACCGCTCCCAAACCACCATCTCGCAGATCCACGAACCACGCAGACCGCTGCTCGAACGCCGCGCAGACCCGATCCACGAACGCCACCGCCTCTGTCGATCTGTGAATGCCTCTGCTGCTGCAGACACTTCCACTCAAAAAGTCACGTCTCATTAACAAAGGGCAAAATATAGGAATTTATTAAAATTATAAAGATAAAAGAGGGAAGCAAAGATTCTCTTCCATAGCCACATGTATATAGATTATAGATAAGCAACCTTCGACCAAAAGAAAAAAAAAAGTGGGAATGTGAAGACTAAAAATAATCACTATAATAATATTTTTTTAAAAAGAAGAAGAATGAATTCACTATAATAATATTTTGGTTAAAATACCATTTTGGTCCCTGTACTTTGAGGTCTGTTCAATTTTAGTTCCTGTACTTTCAATTGTCCAATTTTAGTCCTTGAACTTTCAATTAATCTCAAAATCAGTCCTTACCGTTAAGTTGGAGTTAATCTACAGTTAAAATTGAAAAAAAAATAATTGTTCTCTCTCTCCCTTCTCTTCTTCTTTCAATTTTCTCTCTCCTCCAACTCTCTGTTTTCTCCATTCTTCTCCTTCCCCATTTAAGTTATCCTCCTCTCCCAAACTTCAAAACTCTATCAATATTCCAAAATAACTGTCCAAAAGCTACAAGCAGGGTTTCCTCTTCAAATCACTCAATCGATAAACCAAAAAAAAAATAAAAAACAGAAACAAAAGGTGTGGTTCAGTTTTTAATGCGAATAGGAGAGAATCCGGGGACCTGTCTCAAGGCCATCCCTCTGGTAATTTCTCCATTGCCTAATAAAAATCACTCGCTCTTTTTTTCTTTTTTCTTTTTTTTCAGAGATTTGTTTGTTTGAATCAATTAAGCTTGATTTTGCAAGTTCTTTGCGTCGACGAATGTCCCATGAAATCCATACGGCACTCTCGACGGCAATTTCACTGTAGCTTCCACCTTCAAATCCATGGCGTTCACTATTTGCAGCTCCGATTTCCATGTCCTCTCGTCGTGCACAAACGCAAGAATGTATCCATCGTCTTCTTCCTTCTCTGAATTCTCCTCTCTCGGTAAAAAAAACGGCCCCCCTCCGAATTTTCTACCGCCGTAAATGTGCTTTTTTACCTCCCCTGTTACTAGATCAACCTTCGCAAACCCCGAAACCTTCGGCCATGGCTCTGCAATTGCCAGATACGCGTATCGGCTTTTTCGCCCCATACGGTTTCTGTTCACCATTCCAGCTTCCAGATTCACCTGATGCTCCTCGTCGGTTGGGAGGACTTTACAGTTCATTTTGGAAATTTATTTCTCTCCTATTCGCATTAAAAATTGATAAGAGTTTTGAAGTTTGGGAGAGGAGGGTGACTTAAATGGGGAAGGAGAAGAATGGAGAAAACAGAGTGTTGGAGGAGAGAAAAAATTGAAAGAAGAAGAGAAGGGAGAGAGAACAATTAGTTTTTTTTTTTTTTTTTTTTCAATTTTAACGGTAGATTAACCCCAACTTAACGGTAGGGACTGATTTTGAGATTAATTGAAAGTTCAGGGACTAAAATTGGACAATTAAAAGTACAGGGACTAAAATTGAACAGACCTCAAAGTACAGGGACCAAAATGGTATTTTAACCTAATATTTTTTAAAAGGTAGGACGATAATTTCAATAATTATACATCACACATAATATTAAAATAAAAATCTAAGCCATACTTCTAAATTGCTCCGCAAAATCTATCCGTTGCCATGCCATAAAGACTTCAATTTTTCTTAAAGTTGCACTACATGCTTCCTTGTTGAGCCAAAATTTTGAGCCACAATTCATAATATCAACAATTACTCTGATACTCTCCTTTGGAAGAAATCTGTTTACATTCAATTTGTATCCTTCTAATAATAGAGCATTTCTTTTTGGCTATATAAACACAGAGATTTAATTCAAAAACCTTAATTATATATTTTGCATATCTAAATACCGAAGACAATTATTATCCTAAACATTCTTAATTAGACATTTAACTCTCTAATATTTAATATTTATACCAAACAAATATATATCGTCAATATTTCAAGCCGATACGATTAGTGTTTGTTTCATCAAAGTACTTATTTAGAAAATGTGTTTCACTTAAAACTCACCTCAATTAATAGTTTAAAAGCATTTCTTTGAAATTATAACAAAAGAATACATAAATTATGAAAAAATGAGAATAATTTTAACAAATTTAAAATTAAAAATGAAATTGTTATCCCATGACAATTCAATCTTTAGACATTAATTTTTTTATGAGAATCAATACCGTATTAATCAAGAGAGAATAACCATCTCTTTATTTTGGAGATAAGAGAGAATTAAATGTCTAATTAACAACATAGAACATTTGCTCTAATAATTCTAATTAGCATCTTTCTGTCTTTTTAGTTTTGTTGTGAAGTTGAAAAAAAAAGCCCTTTCCTGGAAGTGTTATTTCCATTTATGTTGATCGTTTTCCTTGTGAATGTTATATGACATATTTTTCAATAGAATATAAGATTACATGTCAATATAACTTCCTTTATTTAAGCCCTAATTTTAACTAAGCTCAATCCAGTTGTTGGTCACAAAATTTAATTAAACCCTAATTGTAAGCGACAATTAGTTTGTAATTTTTTTTCATTGGATTCAAATCATGTCCACCTCATATATCTAAATCTTATCTAAAAGAGTGTCATGTTAGATGTTTAAGTGGTATATAAAGTGAATTAGGGGGGGGGGGGGGGGAAGGGAATGTGAAGACTAAAATTTTTAACACTACAAATATAGAGGACATTACTTGGGTGAAGAGGTTTTTCATAAAATAAACAACCTTAAAAATAGTTACAAAATTTTAAAAAAAAAATGATAATTTAGGCAATAATTTAAACCAACTCAATCTTAAATATTAGATGGTTTGGTGAAGTTGAGTCTGTTCCACGCATCAAAAAGATGGGATTGATCAATTAGGATAGTAGAAGCATGATAATATCCCAAATATAAGTGAATAGGAATCGAAGTAATCTCTTAATTGGCTACAAAAATCGTATTTAGGTCTTTATTGATTAACGAATTAGATTCGATGCCTAAATCGAAGTAGGAGTTGTATATATAAATGCCAAATTCCTACACATACTAGTAGAGCATTAATTATTACCAAGTGACTTAATTAGACCAATTCATCAAAGCTAAAGATGACTCTAGGACTTATAGCAGGATCTGTAGAAGCTGCAGCCGGAGTTGCAGCCGGAGTTGCAGGAGCTTCCTTGCATGCGGATGCTGAAATTACCACATCGGTTGCGAATGTGGCCAACACAGTGTGTTTAGAGTTGGCTAATTTTGCAGTGGCAGAGCATTGCAAGAGGGTCGGGGTAAATATTAGGTTGAAGGCTGTGCTGAGAGGTAGCATTACGGTGGGGGCCGACCGAAAAAACGTACCACCTTAGGCTGAAGGTGGAGGTCCTACACAATGGCAAATGGATACTTCAGATCTATGAGGCTGTATTGTTTGTTCCATGGGTGGGCATCCCCATCGATTTTTTTTTTTAATCTCTCGGTTTAGATTTCAAATTAAATTTACAATAATATTGTAATGACCCTAACTCATACGACTTTCTAATGCGGAAGCACAATTTAGTTACCTCGCTCATGCCCGAAATTTCGGTAGCATGACGGCGTAACTCGAAGAAAACCAAAATTTTCAAAGACCTGGAATGAGACATAAACACTTCTATAATTTAGGAAATAGACTCAGCACACACCAAACTACGATATATAGTGCTGAGCTTAACCAACAGACAATCAAACCTAAGAGCTTCAAACCAAACACACGAAACTAAAGAATATTTAGGATTTACAGACTAAACACACATCAAGGAACAAGAAAACAAAACTAAAATTTAAAACAGGGAAAAGAAATTTGGTGGAGTCTCCATAGTCTCGTCAAGTCGTCTCCTCCATCACCCGCCTCGTGAATATGCATCATCTGCAAAAAAAAAACAAACAAAGTAGCAAGAATGAGTATAAACATACTCAGTAAGTAGCCTACTTAAGGGTCCAAAGTTTAAAGAAACCATACCAAGAAGGAAACTGTCCTTACTCACACTCGTGCTTAGATTTCAATTACTTACTCCAGTTATTCTAAAAGTCCATTTAACCCACCTCAACATTCACCACTCCCTGACCCTAACTTTGTGTCATACCTGCGAGTCCTGTAACCTAGAATCAAACTTGTGAAGGTAAGTAACCCTCACGCTCGTCACCATGGGGAATCACCCCTAAGCTAGCACACATGCAATAGGGAAACGCATCCCCTGCGCTCATCACATCAAATAACATTCTAGGCTTACAAGCTCGCATGAAACGACATAAAACAGGGTAGGTAGCACCAATCTAACAGACCTTTGTACTTTCACAACGATTTTGGAACCTTCCGGGTCATCAATCATACCAAATTCATCCATCAAGTCGGAATCACAATCACAAACTGACCCGAAATTCGCAAGCACATATAATGGGGAAAATCGTCACCTAATTCACACAAGCTAAGAGGGAACGCGACCCTCAAGCCTTTCCAACATTTACCACGTATTACTCCTCATATATATATATATATATATATATATATATATATAGGCGAACACAAATCTTAACGGACCAATCCGAAAGGCTACTTACTTTCTAGGCCAGCACCAAGGCAACTCACTTTTCTTTCTTTTATGAAATTATTAGCGGCATATGACCCAGGCCCACACCTCAATAAACAACCACAATCACATCATCGTGATCTCTCACCATAGTTCACAACCACAAATCTTAAGTAAGAACTTTTACCCAAGTTCAACGATATTCCTAAACAAAAACTTCACTTAATTGCAACCCATACGCATGTTAGTAGTATAAACCTCTCAAACTATTTAACCCGGAATGCAGTCCCCTAACACACTAGATATCATGACAACCATTAGCCTTCGACTCACATTCGAACTCATTTCAAACATGTTAAACACAACCCGTCATCCCAACTACTCTAAACATAAAGATTATTTGACCATTTAGTTCTTTAGCTCAAGCATTCGAGGTTCTACAGCCACTCAACTAAGTCGACAACTTCCTTTAAATTCCTGGGTTTAGGTACAACAAGGCAAGATCTCATTTTTGAAATATTTACTAGGCAAAACATCCAACGACTAACATGGTCACACATATACTTTATTCTTGAAAGATTTACTCCCACAACTGCTTAACATACACCAACTCAAACAACCACTCTCTTAAGTGCTACTCATGCTAAATCATAAACCATTCGAAAACTTTAAGCCTCTAATTTTCCATTATAGCCACATAAAAGACCATTTACAGCTCAAGCAACACCCACCTCAATCCACAAATCATTACATATTTCATAAACATGGTTTTTAAACATACTTTCACAATTTCCAAATTATCAAACATACTCCAAATTTAAATGGAAACATAAAGGGCTTAAATCCAAATGACTACTTACAATTTAAGTAATAATAGTAGGCACTTCCAAAGCATCCCAAATCACCAAATGAAGTCCTACGAATGATTAACAAACCATGCTAAGATCCGACTAAGAGTTCAAACAGGCTAAGATAAAATCACCCAAGTAAACTTACCCAAACAACTCTTTTGCTTGCTGTAATGTTGTCGAATTGATTCAAACTCGACAACCCAACCTCCTAACATAATTAGTAACCTTGAATAAGGTCTCACGCATTATGGGTAAATTAAAAAACACTAAAACAGTCCGTAAACTCATAGAAAATCCTAATATATGGGCCAAATTAAATCCAACTTAAGCTTAGTCTTAATCGTGTTGCAAAATTACCAAAATTCCAATAAATCTTACCTAAATCAGCATTCCCGCTCACTGGACAGCAACTCAAACAATTCAAGTTCATCCAAAACGCCCTTCAATCGCAGTGGGTATTCTATTTTAAAATCCAAAACATCGTGGGTTAGTTTCAATTCACTAAATCAATCATTCAATCCAATCCTAAAACCCATAAATCACTTCGAAAAATCGATGAAACATTTACCCACTCCAATTCAAGGTTGTACACGGCTTGTACGAATCTCGAGCTTGTCGAAACTCGACTTTGAAGCGCACCACCCTGCTGTCTTGTACAAAACCGAGAGGAAGAGAGAAAAGGACGGCAGCTGGCGTCTATTGCAAGGACCGGCGGACGACAACGTGCTGTTGTAGACGAAATAAATCGATGGTGTGGGTCAATTTCACAGCCAATCTGGGCGACACGCGACTGGAGCTTCGTTCGGTGACTAGTGCGACGGCAAACGGCGGCTGGCGAGCGATTCAGACGGCTGCATGGCTCTGCTCGCGGTGGCTGCTTAATAAACGACGGGGAGGGAGGGAGATACCGGACAGAAATAGAGAGTGAGATCGGGGAAGAGATAAAGAGAGAGATACCGACGGGAGGGGGAGAGACCGACGAGAGGGGGAAAATTGAGAGAATGAAGGAGAATAAGATAAGGTAGAGGAAAAAAAGATGTTTATCTCTTTGTTGTAAAGAAAATTACAAAAATGCCCTTTGACCCACTTTCTTCTTCCAAATATGCCCTTATAACTATCAAAATTTCAAATTAACCCCAAAAAAAATCTAAATACTTATTTGTGAATTTATCCAACTTGATTCCAAAATTCGAAGTTAACACCTGTGAATAAGCTGGGCATTACAAATATTAATAAAAATAGATAAAATACAAAAACTAAAACATAAAATAAGAACGATGAAAACTAAATGTATAAAAATAATTGAAAAATGTAAACTAAATGTATAAAAGTAATTGAAACATGAAAACTAAATGTATCTTAGAAGATTAATATCTAAATTCTTGTCTTCTTGAAATTGCCAACAATAATTAGACCTTAAAGATGATAAATGTATGTGTATAAATTAGAAATAGTTTCTTTTAAATTCAAAACATTATAGTGGTAACTATACCATTTAAAAATGACGATGAACAATATTATTTTTAGATAATTAAATTTTAAATATTTCACTAATATGTTTTTTTTTTTTTTTTTTGAATTCACATGTTTATATAAAACTATTTTATAAGTTTTTAGAGAAGTTTGAACTCAAAAGAGATAAAATTACCTACATAAAAAGAGAAAGAAAATATAAACATATCATATATAAAGGAATTTAAGAAAGTAAAAATAATTACATACATAAAAGGAAAAAAGAAAATTTAAACATATCATATATAAAATAATTTAAGATAGTAAAAAGGAAGGATTGTGTGAAGGTAATAATAAATTTAAAATAGAAATATTTTTAAGGAGGCTGCAGGTTTTTTTTTTTTAAAGAAATTGAGGGCGTATATAAAAAAGATGCAGGTTTTATATAAAATAGGATGAAAATGTAAAGGGACAAAATGGGCTCGATAACGGGACTTCAGAAGGGGCTAAAGTGCTTTTTGACCAGTAAGGCAAGGATTTAATCCTTGCTAATATTTCCGTTTATTACATAGATATTACTAAATGTTATGAAATTGAGGGGAGGCTTGGCCTTAACTAAATCCGCCCTTGCTCCTAGGGATGTCCATGTAATCGGGGAGGGAGCGGGGAAGTCTTTTTCCCCGTTGGCTAAACGGGGACGGGGATGGGGAATATATTCCCCGCCCCGCCCCGCCCCGATTCCCCGATTAATAATAATAATATATATATATATATATATATATATATATATATTACCTAAAAATATAAGTTTTTTTTAAAAAAAAAACTATAGTATGAATTAGTTTAAGACTATTTCGTTATAAAAAAAAAAATTAAAAATTAAAGTCTATGTTGTAATATTGAAATTTGAATTTTTAGAAATTAAGTTGTTTCGACATTATAGTATTTTTACTTATGGTATATTATTATTTTTATTATGAAATTTTATAACATTTACTTTAAATAGATTTATATTGAAAATTATTCATTTAGAAATAATTTTTATTATGGTTGAGAATAAATTTTAAAAAAAAAAAGAACGGGGAAAAATTCCCCACAGGGAACCCGATCCCAGCGAATTTCCCGCGGGGAATCCCCGCCCCGATCCCCGCGAAATTAAAAGGGGAATTTCGCTGGGACGGGGACGGGGAATCCATTCCCCGGCCCCGACCCGCCCCATGGACATCTCTACTTACTCCCCCTTCTTCTTCTTATTCCTTCCGGCAACACTACACACCCCACGCCGACCCCATGCCGTGCTAGCACCGATCGCACGTCAGACCCACACCGCTAGACCTATCCGCACCACAGATGCTCACCGTTGCAGGTTCTGTCGTCCAGTCGCAGTCGTCGTCATCCCTACTGTTCGCGCCGCTCGTTGCTGGATCGTTCGCCACCGCTGCATCGTCGTCCAACCGCCGTTCATGTCAGATCGCTAGCCACCGCTCTCCCTCTCCCTCTCGGGTTGCATAAACAGTAAAGGGTGTGTTGTCAGATCGTTTTTCGACGATTTAGAGTAGCACGTTTTCGGTGGGTTTCAACATCGTTTTGCATTGGGTAAGGCTGTTGACATTGTTTTAAGATTGATCTATGAGTTTATTTGGGATGCTTTGATGGTGAGATGGTCATTTAAAGTGACCTTGATTTGCCAAATTAATTTTTGCAGGACACCTGTAGCATTTGGAGGCCATTTGAGGCATTTTGAGACGTATTAAGCCACTGTACAACACTTGTGGGGTAAGATTAAGTTGGATTTTAATAAGTTGTTAATACAACAATGGTTAGGCCTAAATTGGATTTAATTGGTGCTATGTTTAGGCCTTTTCTGTAAAATTTTAGTGGTTGTTTTTATAAGTTAATTTGACCCTTAAATTGTTGGATTAAATTGAAGATTAACTACTATAAGTGGAGGTCTGATTGCTGAGTTTGGGTAGGGTGTGGCATAGAGAAAATTCTAGCAACTTGGTTCCTGAGCAGCGAGTTGGAAAGGTGAGATTTTCCACACCTTTAAGTCAAACCCAAAAATTAATTATGGAAATTCTTGGAAAATTTTGGAATTTAATTCGGTAATTTTAGCTCAAGCCTTGAGTTAATTTTTTTGTGCTACTTTATTGTTACTAGGTGCTACTGAATATTTTTCAGAAAGGGATTATGTTTTGTGCTTGGATTATTAGCTGTTTTTGTCTATTTATAAGTAGATATTTGGACTAAGTCCCTTCAAGACATTATTTAATTTTGGTGTATGTAGGAAAATTGTGAATTGTGTAAGCATACCTGAATTGTATATATGGAGCATGTAGTAGATGGTGGATTATTTTGGGATTTTATCTTGAGTTTGAGTTTGCCTAAGTATGTGGTTATGTTGGTTTAGGGGCTTAAAGTTGCAAGATAAGTATTGTTGGCATGTGTAGTTATGTGGCTAATCTTGTGTCTGAAATTCATGAATTATGCTTGTGAACTGGCAGTTCTGATTTGTTGTGGTTGTGGATTTAATCCTAAGGTTTTGATTACCCCGACTTTGTGTTGTTGTGAAAATGTTGTTGTAAGGTCTTAAGGACCTTGATAGGGTTAGGGAATGGCTTAAGACCAATAGGCTAGTGACGCCTACTACCCCACCTAGACCATGTTTGCCTAGGATGTTTATGAGATGTACTAGCTAGTGGGTTGTGTACCCTGATGTGTGATGACATGGAGGGTGTGTCCTTCATTGTAGAGACTAGCTAATGGGTTATGTATCCTGATGTGTGATGGCAATGGAAGGTGTGTTATTCATTGCAAAGACTAGCTAGTGAATTGTGTACCCTGTTATGTGATGGCATGGAAGGTGCAGTGTCCTTCATTGCAAGTGCTAGCCAAAGGGCTGGTGGGGCCTGCGAGATGTGGCTTAAGGGTTGTGACCCTTCTTGCTGTATGCTGGCTGTAGGGGTGAATCTCCATGTATAGGAAGCATGACTCTAGAGTATAGCAATGAGGCAATACCATAGGTGAGGGTGGGTTAGGTGGTCACTTAGCCAAGAGAGTATAGAACTTGAGTAAGATTAGGAGCCCGAGTGGTTTGTAGATTGTTGGCTAGTTGTTGTGGTGAATTGTGAACCCTTGGATCTTACGTAGGCTACTTACTAAGTATTTTTATACTCATTCTATGCTACATTGTTTTCTCTTTCAGGTGGTCGATCAATTGACTATAGAGGTGCATGGCAGGGGCATTGGCCTGGCAAGGCTATGGAGATCGTGTTCCCTATTTGTTAGGATATAAGAGTTGTCCAGTTTCTTATTTTCTTCATGTTTGGATTTGTGCATTGTTTTATTTTCAGTTTTAGCGAGTTATCTTTGAAATTTAATTATTTTAGCAAGAACTATCTTGTTTTGAAATTGAGATCCCAAAATAAAGTAATTTTTTTATGAAATGTTTATTTGGTCTTATTTGAAACCTGTTTTATTTTCCTTATTTGTAGTTAAGGGTGTTGCTTAGTAAGTCGTAAGTAGTGATCTAGGGTGGGTCGTTAAAATTTTTTCCCCCAAATTCCAAACATTCTTAGATTTTTTTTTTAAGGAAATAGGACAGAACCATGAAGGGAAAGAAGAGACCCAACCATCACTACAAGAAATAACGGATACGATAGCTAACGAAAAACACTATAATAGACATTTTATAGCCTTTTTTGAAGGTCCTGACAGCCCATGTTATTAAAAGTCTAAGACTTTGTATAGCATTTTTTTATAGCTATAACGAAAAATAGAGTATGAAAGTATAACATATATAGATTGCTATGAAAACATTTTATAGCGTTTGTTATTAAAGCTATCTTTAACATATAATAGCTCTTTTGAGTGTTATCTTTAACATATAATAGCTTTTTTTAAGCGTTATCTTTAACATATAATATCATTTTCTTAATGTTATCTTTAACATATAATGGTCTTTCCTTAATGCTATTTTTAACCTATAATTGCATTTTCTTAATGCTATTATATAATATATTAGTTTTAATCTTATGCTATATCAAACCTATATCATTTTTTCTCATCGCTATAATTGTTGTAGTAACCTTTTTATAGCATTCATTATAACTTTTACTCATGGCTTTACAAAAAGTATATCTTCTTCTCAACAATAATTTGTTATTATAATTTACTTTTAGTGCTACAAATGAATGCATTCTATTATTTAGATATATTTTAAACTGATTCAATTTCAATAACATTTACTTTAGGCACTTGTTTTTAAAATAAATCCACACTCATGAAATACTTCATAATACACATTAAATACTATGACTTCCTTTCATAATTGAAATTTTGTATTTGATAGTTTCTTAGAATAAAAATAAACTATCTAACAATACAAGAAATTCACTAAATGTAATTTCTAACGAAATTAGTTCACAAAATACAAAATTCACCAAGTGTTCAAGATTATAGTGTCATGGAGTTGAGCTGCACCTTTTGATACTTTTGCATGTGTAAAGATATCATTTCATTCACCTACATTAAATTAATAAAATATATATATGGTTATGTGAATACCAAAAGTGAAGTAGATAAGGAGATTCTTTATTAAATGCAAATAAATAGACTTAAAAAATATACATACATACCCTAAAAGATCTGAAATTGTAAAAGAGAAAAGTTTATGTTTGGATGAGGATGCATATCTTTTGAAAGTTCATACTAACAAACATAAAAACAACACTTTGATACAAACTGTTTTATATTGTTATCAAGGATTCACATGTTCGAAGTATAACAAACAACACTTTGGTACAAACTATTATAATCTTGAAAGAAGAAGGTAGAGTTGTGGTAAGGATTCACATGCTTGAAGTATAGTACAATTAAAAAATCCCAAACCTGGACATCAAGCAAGCCTTAACCTCTCGATCAACCTACCATTTAATTCCATCATGAAAGGTTTCAAAATTTCCCTATTACAACACTTAATTGTTCTATTATAGTGTTACAAAAACAATCAAAATTTTAATTAAACCCTAAATACTAATTAAAAATTAATTAACTAATATTAAGGGTACGGTAACTATATTGAACAAAGCAAATAAACTCAAAATTTCTTCTTACATTATTATTCCAAATTCAAATAACAAGACAATGTGGATTTATGAGAATATTCGAGATTACAGAACTGGAAAAATTAGAATCCTCTTTCAATCACTAACCTGGCCCTCAACCTAGTGATTTCAAATTTAATATCCCAAGCTTCAATATCAAGAAGATACTCGATAAGGTCGGCCACATTGTCTGGAATTACACGAGACTACCAATAAAAAGAGATAAAAACACAATCAATAATCCCCAGCTCGACCAACAACTAAAATTTTGAAATAAAAACCACCAAATTGAAAAAAAATCATCGAATTCAAAATCCCAATTGCTACAATTACCTCTCAAAGCGCTCTACGACGCACAATCCATAGTTAATCCATAGTTAATCCCATTTACTTAGAAAATATGGAAATACGCCTTGTCCCATTTTCAGACACTTATATCTCTACTTCATTCTCTTGAACAAGAAATTCAAGACAAATAAAAAATAAACTGCTTGAATCTTCAATTCCATTTGTTTAGTCTTTCTGAAGTATTTGAGATATTAACCGTGATAAGTGTAATTTATGATGCATTTTTAGAGATGTTTTATTGCACTTTTAAAGGCCTTATTGAATACTCTCATGCAATTAAGTGTTTATTTTGAAAAAATTGAGCAATCGAGGGTAAAATTGGCAAAGGAGAAAAAAAGGGGCAAAAGAGTCATTTTGGATGCATAATTTAGAATTTGGGCGAAACAAGATTAAAGAACAAGCCAGCAAACCCGTAAGGGTAGCATTGCAACGCCGTTGGTAGCGTTGCAACGCTACCACAATTTTGTAATTTATGGAATATAGGGACAGCGTTGCAACGCTGCCCCTAGCGTTGCAACGCCGTCTCCTGTGTATAAATAGGAAGTTGTACATACGAGTTAAGGGGGTCGTTTTGGAGTGACCAAAACCCTAATTTTGATAAAAGCAGTGTTTGAGAGGTCTAGAGAGCACATTGGAAAGCTAAAGAGGAGACTCAAGGCTCGGGATCGCGGGACATCACGTCGGGAACGAGTATGTTGGCACGCCTCGTCCAGTTTTTCTCTGTTTCCTTTCTTTTGCTTTCTTAATTTTAGGATTTAGTGGACTGAAATTGCATGTATTTGAGTGTTTTAGACTTTTTAGTTATTGCTTGATTGTATAAAACTATGTGTTGATTGATTGAATGTTACTGTAACGTTTTTTATGCATCTTGATTTAATATTCTTAGCTCTTGGCCATCGCTTTATATGTTGGGTTAAATTTAGCTTAAAAAATAAGTTTAACTAAGAACTTGGATGCATAACTAGGAGTAATCTATTACATGAGAATGAATAGTTTAAAACTAGCTAGAAGTTAATAAAAGAATTTCATAATGTCGTGTTTAGTTGTAAAAATAGACCGAAAGGTTGATTTACCTCTTGCATGAGTTCAATTGGGCTTGAGAGAGTCAATTGAATACTTTAGTAATTCTTGACTTAGAACGTTTGCATGATTCACAATTAGTAGTCAATGTCATAGTCGGCCATCACAAATAGCAATTAACGAATGTCTCTCTAAAATTGGACTCCAACTTTGTACATAATAGGATAGATTTTATATGTGTCAAAAGAACAAATGCAAAGTTAGTTTCTCTCTAAATAAAATTAGGCATAATTAACTGTGGTATTTAACTAATCTAAGAACTCCAGTCCCTGTGGATGACCCTGACCATTATTATTGCAAAATACTTAGAGGTCTGGTTTTATAAATTTAATCTTGATACTACCTTCGACAAGTCGACTATCAAACCGCATATGGAATTTGAGTTCTCAGATAATAAGCCCTTGCATAAGAAAAGTTCAGTCAAAGAGATGAGCTCATACAAATTCATCATATTCATCATCATCATGTAGAGTTTTGTTGCTGTTCAAATTTATCTCCAAATCAATTTTATCATGTCCTTGCAATACAAAAGTAACTAAGCTAATAAGACTCCAGAAAAATTACTCAACATTAACCAAATTACAGATTTTGTCAAGAAAAGTAGAGCCCTAAAATTATTGACCAATAGAAAAATTGAGAGGGAGAGAGAATTGTCATGATTGTAGTGAAGTTTTTTTCTTTTTATTTTTTCATATGAAACAAAATTTTAATTTATAAATGAAAAGTATAAAAAAACTGTAAAGTGGGAACAAAAGGATGAAACTCGTTTCAATAGGCCAACTTCCAAGCCAACTAATTCGATGCAATCATTCCAAACAAGTAAGAAATATCTCATAGATCCATAGTGAACACAGGGCACTGACCTCCTTTTGTTGTTGCAGACATTTCTGATACATTGACTGTCTTCTACGAAAGTCCATAGAAAGATTCTAAAGCTCTATAGCAAGAGAACGCTGTTAAGAAAAGGAGTCAAACCATCACAAAAAGGAACATGTTGTTAAACACCATAATCCATAAACACTTTTAGGGAGGGTAAAAGTCTGTAAGAACTTTATACAATGCAATAACATAAAGAAATTCATGCTAAAAGACCAATAACTTAGCTCCAAAGTTGGATAATTAAAAGTATTGAGCAAAAAATTTATTAAGAATCAAGAATACCTGGACATTTTTTTTCTAATTATAATATCCTCCCATACTAGAAATTTTCTTCAACCTCTTCTCAGAAGTTTTCAAAAGATTGGCAATCTCTTGCGTAAGTGCCTAAATCGTATGCTGATCTTCTTTGCCATTAGCAAAAGAAGGCATTAAAGCTTTAGAATGAGCTTTAACTAACTCCGCCATCTTCCTACGAATTTGTTGTATATTAACGGTTATTTCTTCAGTATCATCCACCCAAGCTAAAGGTAGACCCACCATAAATGCATCACTGCTGCACCATAGATACAATATTATTAACAGTCAGGGGAGTATGAGCTAATATTTTGCTAAACACAACCATCACATACTCAGACAAAAACATTTGGATTCTAAGCAGATCCATAGTAAGTTAAAAGTTAAAATTCCCCGAAGTCCTCAACCATTTGAAGTGTATGCCTTCAATACTTAGTTTCCTACCTAACAATCATCTACTCAAAACTTGGAACAATCAGATCTACTCCAAAAACTCAGAGAAGGTTACAAGCTTATTCATCCAAATACACACACAGGCATAGTGGAAGGAAGAAATTGCAAGATTCCAAAATAAGAATAAAAAAAGAGGAGAGACTTTACAGAAAATACACCTAACATTTTTTTTAGAACAAGCAAAGAGATGGTTTAGTGGGTCATCATCTTCTGCAAAGGGTTTAGGGCTTCAAATTTCAGTTCCAAACTCCGCCATAGACTCAAATATGGGCATCATCTTTAGCAAAGGCTTTAGGGCTTCATCATCTTCGCACTTGTCCGAACTCTCTACCATGAACTAGAGAAGAGAAAGGAAGAGAGACGAGAGGAAAAAGAGAAAGGAAATTGAAAGGGGAAGTGATAATTCTCATTTATAAGGATTATTTAACCTTAAACTAGGTTGTTCATGTCATTTTTGTATGTTTTGTTGAATAACGAGCAAGCTAAATATAATGTTTATGAGATAAATTCATGAAAGCTTGTAGGAGTATTGAAAAAGAGGAAAGAAGTTGAAAAGAGAATGAAAATTAAACTAATTTGTTGTTTTTGTGTAGATTTGGAGCAAGTACGAAAATGCAATTGCATTCCACTTTCGAAAAGCAATTGCATTTCTTTGGGAAAACAAGATGGTGAACAAACGGACAAATGAAATTCAATTCCACTTTTGAAATACAATTGCATTTTCTGAAAAATCTAGAAAACGCAAGAATCATGAAAATTACGAGATTTATGGAGATTTTTGTGTGATTTGGGAGATTTTTCAACCCGATTTCATGCCTAGCTACAAGTTGACCCAAGGTTGTAAAAGAGCAAAGATGGAAACCCCAGCCCTCGATGCCTATAAAAATAGGAAGAACAAAGCAAAAAACGGGCTAAGTTTTTCTTCACACCACAAGTCCACCATTCTATTGTTTTCCATTTACTTTGCTGTTGTTTTTTTTTTTTTGTTCCAGACCCGTGAGCTCTAGGTTTAATCCCTCCTCAACGAAAGTTAGAGGAGGTAAAGATCCGATTGCACTTGATGGTGTATTTGTGTCGATTAAAGCAAGGAGAAAATATTTCATTATTGTTCTTTATGTTAAATTTAGTTTGTTCATTTAAATTCATAGGAACTTAGTTGCTGTCTTTTCTTATCTTCCTTGTAAGTTCCTTTTAAGTTCAAATAGTTGCTGGAGTTTTTGTTAAACATTGAGTTCAAAAGTTTCTTTATAAAGTTAGTTGGTTATTTGATTTCTTTATGCTTGAATTTTTTTCTTCTATTATTTTATTCCATGAATTACCAACCCTTTAACATTCTGTTTTTCAACTTATTGTTTTTCATTCCAATAATGTTGAGCTAAATTTCTTTTAGGGGTTCAAGTTGGTGAATGCCATATAGGAAAGATGTAAAACTTAAAAGTAACAACAATCTAGTTAACACTTGATACTTTGTTTATTTTTGTTGAGTTTAACGTTGGGTAAACCTACTCGACCAACTAGTGTTGCTTGTCAAGCTTGATCTTAATACCGGAAGGGTTAAGGGACGATAGATGTCACAAAAGCAATGGAGGAAAAGACTTAGAAATAAATTCTAAACATCGACCCTAGATATATAGGGCGAGACTCCAAAACCACTAGAATTGTGCACAAAATTATCTCAGTTAGATTATCCATAGAAATATAGGTTTAATCACTAAGCCTCCTACATATTTTGAAGCAAAGTTGAATAGGAGTCGAATTCAGTTTACTTAGTTTTCTCGTGTTAGCTACGATTGCAATTGCATTTTAGTAGCATTTCTTTCCAAATGGGCATAAACAACTTGAATACCCTTTTTCATATTTATTGTTTTTTTATTTCTTTCTTTAGCAATGCCACCTCCCCACATTTTTATAATCCTGGTTACCGAAATTGCAATTTGAGAACAATTTTTGCTATCTTTTGAATTTTTTTGTGTCATTCCTTGTGGGATCGATACTCTAGAATACTTCAAGTTTTATATTACTTGCATCGACAGTGTGCACTTGCACTGAACTGGAGCTTTGTTTTAAAACTAAAAATATTTTCTTAAAGCCCCCACATTTCAGTTCGATCAGGAAGAGCGAACGAACATAATGAAAAAGAATTCAAGAAATAAAATAAAAGAGAAAGAGGGGAATGACATTTTTCAAATCCCTTCACTTTCTGCCGCGGGCGGGCTTTTCTAAAAAAATTACTTTTCATTTTTTTCCTTCCTTTTTCATAGCCTATATTGAAAAATGTTATATTAAAAAGCTATAAAAAAGACCTTGTTCTTGTAGTGCATCCTTTGAAACAGAGGACCTCACCCGCTTAGCTTGAGTGTTTTCTACTAGAGATGTCCATTTTCCCCGCGGGGACCCGCCTTAATGAGGCAAGGAATGGAGGAGGGTGTGGGGGAAAAAAAATTCCAGGCGAGCTAAACGGGGATGGGGACGGGGAATGTATTCCCCGTCCCCGTTCCCCGTTCCCCGCCCCGTTTAATTTGTTTTATATTTTTATTTTATTTTTTAATATATCTATGTATATATGTGTATAAGTATATATATGTCATTTAAAAGTTTATTGTTAATGATTTAAATAATTGGATATGTTTGAATCATATAGTTAAACATTTTAATTATATGTATGGATTAATTGGATAATTTGATATGTAATATTGTTTTGTTTTTATTAGGAGGTTCAAGAATTTTATCTTTAAATAGATATTTTTTTAATAGAAAATTAACTATTTAAATTAAGATTTTTGGTGAATAATTAATAATGTAATTGAAAATTAATGGATATTTTCCATAGAAGTTAACTATTTGAAAATTTATCAAAAGAATTATTTGATTCTTAAAAAAGAAAAAAAACTAAACGGGGAATAATTCCCCTTGGGGAACCCAATCCCCACGAATTCCCCGAGGGGAATCCCCGCCTCGATCATCGCAAAATTTAACAGGAAATTTTGCAGGGATGGGGATTCAACTAGGGGGTGGGGACGGGGACGGGGAAGCCATCTCGTCCCTGCCCCGTCCCGTGGACATCTCTATTTGCCACCAAGTTCCTTTTCTAAGTTGTGAAAAAGGGAAGCTACTCGATGAAAATCCTGTTTGGCGAAGAAGAGTTCAGTGAGATTATCCATCAAACATTATTAATTATATATTTAACTCTCTAATATTTAATATTTATAGCCATCAAACAATATATATCTACAATATTCCAATCGGGGGGGTAAGTGTTTGTTTCATCAAAGTACTTATGAAGAAAATATGTTTCACCTAAAACTCATGTCAATTAAGAATTTAAAAGTATTTATTTGAAAATGTAACAAAAGAATACAAAAATTATGAATAAATAAGAATACTCTTTATAAATTTAAAATAAAAAATGAAGGGGTGTTGAGTGGAGTTGTTAAGTCTAGAGTTGTTTGGTTTGTGGAGTTAAATAATATGTGTTTTGGGTGCTGAGTTGTTTAGTCTAGGATAAGGAAGTCTATTTTTAGGGTGTAGAGTTGTTTAATTAGTCTGGGTTTAGGAAGTCTGTGCTTATGATGCATAGTTATTTAACATGTAGTTTTGAAATCTGTGTTTATGCTAACTATTTTTTTTCTACACTTTTTGTTGTACTATATGCATTTAGAGTTATATTAGATATCAATTTTTCAAAATTTAAATAATAAAGATTTGTACCCAAATGAGATCTTTTTTCATTTCTATTTTCACCTATTATCTGATTAGATAACTAAAGACATTTTTCAAGGAATTTCCTTCAAAATTATCTCAATAGAAAATCTTTGTTTTTAATTAATTATATTGTTTTCTTAAATATAAACTTTATTAAAGACATTTTTTCTAATGACCTAAAAGGTGTATGTGTGTGTGTATATATATATGGTCGGACTGAAACCTAGGGGCTTTAAGAAAAGATTTTTAATTCAAAACAAAGCTCCAGTCTAGTGCACAAAGCTCCAGTCTAGTGCAAGTGCACATTATCGATTGTAAATAATAAATCTAGGGTATTTTAGAGTATCGTACCCAAGGGAACGAATTTTAACAAAATCTATGAAGATTACCAAGTTTGTTTACAAATTGCAATTGCGATAAACAATAATGTAAAAATGTTTAGAGATTTCTTTTGCTAAGAAAATACGTTAAAATTCAATAAATAAGAAAAATGGATTTCAAGTTCTTTGTGCCCCTTTGGAAAGAAATCCCACCCAAAATGCAATTGCAATCGTAGCTAACACAAGAAAACTAAGTAAACCAAATTTGACTCCTATTCAATTTTGCTTCAAAATCTTTAGGCTAAGTGATGGCTAATCTAACTTAGATAATTTCACACACAATTCTAGTGGTTTTGGAGTCTCGCCCTATGTCTAGGGTCGATGTTCAGAACTTATTTCGAAGCCTTTTCCTCCATTGCTTTTGTGACATCTGCTTTCCCTTAACTCTGTCAGTATTAAGTTCAAGCTTGACAAGCAACACTAGTTGGTCGGCTAGGTTTACCCAACGTTAATTCAACAAAAATAAACAAAGTTTCAAGTGTTAATTAGATTGTTTGTACTTTTAAGCTTTACATCTTTCCTCTAGGGCATTCACGAACTTAAACCCCTAAAAGAAAATTATCTCATCATGGAGGGAATGAAAAACAACAATTGAATTGATACCAAACTCATAATTAAATAGCCGAAATAAAGGAAATAAAATTTCAGAATAGTAAGGCAACCTAAACTGATTTTTATTAAGAATTGACTTGAAGAACACAACTCTAACAACTCGCAAATAGTCTCAATGAAAATTGCAAAAACAATAGCAACACTTAAGAAAAATTCAAAATATTATGGAAATAAAGCTCACATGAACAAATTGTCTTTACTATGAATAAAATGGGACTCAATAAACCTCAACACAAACTAAAGAACTTACAAGATGGAAATAAAAAAAAAATAGCAACTAACCAAAAGAAATGAACAGAACGTAAGAAAAACAATGGACTTGTGTATTCTTTGCTTCAATCGATCCAAATACCCATTCAAAACCAAATTAATCTTCACCTCCTCTAACTTTCGTTGAGGAGAGATCAAACTTGAAATTCCACAGAGCAAAAACAAAGAACAACTTGCTGGAAAATGACAGAAAACAATGAACAAAAGACTGTTGTCCGAGAAGAAAAACTCAATGTCCATTTTGATTCGTTCTACTTTCTTTTATAGGTCTCGACAGCTAGGGTTTCCATCTTCGCTCTTATACAACCTTGGGTCCACATTTAGGTCTGAAATCGGGCTAAAGAATCTCCTAAATCTCGTAAAATCTTCCAAAATCTTGCCAATTTCTGTGTTTTTTGCAATGTCCAGGATTTTCCAAAAAAGCAATTACATTTCCATTCTGGAATGCAATTGCATTTTTTGCTTACTCCCAAACCTGTTTTCCTTTAGAAATGCAATTACATTTCTAAAATGTAATGCAATTGCATTTTTATACTTGCTCCAAACCTACACAAAAATATCAAATTAGTATAATTTTCAACATCTTTTCAACTTCTTTTGTAACACCCAATTTAAAATTTAGTATTAATATTTTATTAAGTAATTAGATAAAATTATTATTATTAAAATATTAAAGATATTATTATCTTTCTTTTATTATTATTACTATTTATTATTATTATTATTATTATTATTACCCATCTTCCATCCTTATCTCCCCGTACTCCCCTCTCCCCATCCTTATCCCTCCCTCTCGTTATGTCTCTCTTTCCCTCTCCTTCGATCTGTCTGTCTCCTCTCTTTCAGTCCGTCTCCCTCCCTCTCTTTCAGTTCGTTCTGTCTTCCTCTACCTCTCTATTAAACCGTCTCTCTCTCTCTTTCTCTCTCTCTCATAAGTTTGTTGGTGTTTGGATAATTTTCTCGCAAAATATTTGGAGTGGACAGCAGCTTTGAAGTTGTCTTTGGGCATTTTAGAGTTCAGTTCAGTGTGGTCTTGGCTCGTTTAACAGTGGGTAAGCGTTTTGGCTTTGGAATCTAGAAATTTAGTGAGTTAATTGCTTATTTAAGCACTATTTGAGTAGTTTGGGTTGACTTTTGGTTATGGAACTCACTTTAGGATTAACCATCATGATTGGAGGCTAAAATTTTCAATTGGGTTGTACCGAGCATTGTTCCAGCAGCTTTTAATTACGGTGGTTGGTAAGTTTTAAAGTTCGAAATTCTTGTAAATGGTCATTTGGGGCCAAGTATGTTTTAGGAAGTTGATTTTGATTTATTTGAGTTAATATTGTGTAATTGGAACTTTTGTACATGTTAGAAGTCAACATTGGAGGATTGTGGTACTTGGGCTCTCTCTCTTTTTCTTGGATTAAAATTAACGTCGTCCTAAGAAGAGAAGTTTTTCGACCTTGAGTCGATTTAGATGTAAGTAGCCATGGGATTTATTTGTAAAGCCCTTGTTTTTAATGAATGTATGTGACGTGCTTATTTTACTGATAGGGTGAAAATGCTAGATTGCTAGTAATTGAGAATTTCTTGTATATGAATGAGATGTTGGCTAAGTGAGATTAAACTAAATCTAAACTTGAGCCATAGCTACTTAAGAGTGTTTGAGATTGACTTTGAGATGTTGGTTGTGAATGTGAACTCTAGATCAGAAAGTGGGCATGGCTCTAAAAGTGGTATTATACTTCGGGGGTTTTCCTAAGTATCAAATTTGATCAAGAGCAGTTGGATTAGTGCTACCTACCTTGTTTCTGTCGTTTCGTGCGAGCTTGTAAGCCTAGAACGTTATATGATGTGATGAGCATAAGAGATGCGTTTCCCTATTGCCTGCGTGCTAGCTTAAGGGTGATTCCCCATTGTGATGAGCATAGGGGATGCATTTCCCTATTGCCTGTGTGCTAGCTTAGGGGTGATTCCCCATTATGTTGAGCTTAGGGGATGTGTTTCCTTATTTCCTGTGTGCTAGTGATCGAACTGAAATGTCAGGACCCGAATTCCTACGACTCTCTAGATGCGGAAGCACGACCTAGTTACCTCGTTCATGCCCGAAATTTCGGCAGCATGACGGCGTAACTAGGAGAAACCAAAATTTACAACGACCTGGAAAGAGACAAAAAACACTCCTATGTTTCAGGTAACAAACTCAGCATCCACCAAACTACGATAAATGATGTTGAGCTGAATCAACAGACAGAAGAACCTAAGAACTTATAACTAAATACACGGAAACGAAAAGATTTAAACTTTACAGACCAACAACAACAGGGAGCAAGGAATACAATTAAAAACGAAAACAGGGACACGAAAATTTGGTGGAGTCTCCATAGTCTCGTCAAGTCGTCACCTGCGTCATCCGTCCCGAGATTGTGCACAATCTGCAAAACAAACAAAGTAGCAAGGATGAGTATAAACATACTCAGTAAGTAGCCCACTTAAGGGTCCAATGTTAAAGAAACCATACCAAAACTCTTACTCACACGCGTGCTTAGATTTCAAATACTTTCTTCAGTCATTTTAAAAGTCCATTTAACCTTCCACAACATTCACTACTACCTGACCCTAACTTTGTGTCATACCTGCGAGTTCTGTAACTTAGAACCCAAATCTGTGAAGGTCTATAACCCTCACACTCATCTCAATAGATAAATCACCCCTAGGCTAGCACACAGGCGTTAGGGAACGCATTCCCTACGCTCAACATAATGGGGAATCACCCCTAAGCTAGCACACAGGCACTAGGGAACGCATTCCCTACGCTCAACATACTGGGGAATCATCTCTTAGCTAGCACACAGGCACTAGGGAACGCATCCCTATGCTCAACACAGTGTGGAATCACCCCTAAGCTAGCTCACAGGCGCTAGGGAACGCATTCCCTACGCTCAACATAAATCTCTGGGGTCCTCGCCCCTATGCTAGCACACACGGCAATAAGGATTGCAACCCTTATGCTCGTCACAAATCTCTGGGGTCCTCGCCCCTATGCTAGCACACACGGCAATAAGGAACGCATCCCTTATGCTCATCACATAAAGTTCTAGGCTTACAAGCTTGCACGAAACGACAGAGATAGGGTAGGTAGCACAAATCTAACGGGCCTTTGCACTTTCCCAACGCTTTCAAGACCTCTCGGGTCATCCACCATACCAAAACCATTCATCATTTCCAAACCATATTCACAACCTGAACTGAAGTTCAAAAGCACATACAAAGGGAATCATCCCCTAATCCACATAAGCAAAGAGGGAAAGACGACCCTCTAGCCCTTCTATACAATTTTAACATCTTACGCCTCATATTTATAAGTATATAACTCAGGCCCACATCTCAACAAACGACAACAATCATCTCCTCGTGACCTTTCACCATAGATCACAAGCACGCGTCTCAAGTATGAACTTTACTCTAGTTCGAAAGTAGTCCTAAACAAGAACTTTACATAGCCATAGCCCATACATGTCCTAGCGGCATCCAGCCCTCCAATCACTAATCTAGAAGTTCAGTTCTCTAAGCACGCTACAAATCAAGACAACCAAAACCTTCCACACACATTCGGACATATCGGAAACATCTTAAGTCTGTTCAATCTTCTGCTCATTCTAAACACACGAAGCACTAACCATGACCTTGCCCACTGAAAATCCTTAAGGTGTTTCAAATCAGTCTCCAGTCCAAATCGACCACTCCAACATCCTGCGCTCAGTCAGCTCAACCATAACTCGAGAAAAACTAAACTTCAGCCAACCACTTAAGTGTTTCAAACCTCTATATTAAGTTAAACACCTCAACATCGCTTATGATCATATCGTTTAACCAAATATCCGGTACTTCCATACTTTTAGTTAAATTACAACCATAGCCATTCGGGTATTCCAATGCCCACTTCTATAACCCAACTCTAACAAGTCGCATACAGAACACATAGAACACGACTTGGACCCCTTGGATATCTTATTAGCAATCGATAGTCATAAACGTTCCAAAATAATATAAGCCCCTAATACCATTTTAACACTTGCTTAAGCAACTTAAGCTCAAGAACAACTCTGAATAATTCAGCCAATCATACCATGCCCCACATCCATGTTAAACATGTATGTTAATCACAAATCACCACAAACGTGAACCAAACTCATTGAATCGCAACCTTGGCAAACTCTTGAGGCTCTACACGTGCTAACTACAACAACTTGATATTTTAAACCTTTATTTCCATTATAACCACATACTTAGGCCATTTTAGCTCTAACAACATCCACTCCAAACCACAATTCACTACATACTTCATAAATATGGTTTTCAAGCATGCTTTCACAATTTCCAAATTATCAAACATATATCAATTTAAATGGAAACTTAAAAGGGGCTAATATCCAAATAACTACTTACTTGAATAACTTCAAGATTCAAGGTAGCCTAAACTCGATTGCTCAATCTTGAATTGCCAACAACGTCCTACACAGTATGGTTAAAGTTTAAAATATCGCAACAACCCCTAAATTTCAAGAAAAAGGTCCTAAATCATAACTATCTAAAACCCAACTCATGCTTAGTTTCAATTATGTTGGAAAATTCGATACCCACATAAAAATTACCTCAAAACAGTGCTGGACAGCAGTACGAAGGTTTCAATTTCGTCCAAATCGTCCTTCAATCGAATTGCATAATCTATAATAAATCCAATATACTATGGGTTAATTCCAAATCACTAAATTAGCTCTTTAATTCAATCTTACAACCCATAAATCACTTTGAATCATTATTGAAACACTTACCCATGAACCAAAAGCTTGTTAATTTACTTCCAAAGGGTCTAAATTCATATATTCAAAATCCAAAGGCTATGGGTAATCTAAAATAAATTCCAAACTTTATGGATAACTCAAATTCACAAACATAACCAACAAATAGATTAAATTCAAAACTCGGAATACTTACCCACAACGGATCGAAACCCAACGACGTTATTCGACACCAAGTTCGCCGGATATTAGCTCCAAAGCATCCTCCTCTTTGCTGTCTATACAGAACCGAGGAAGAGAGAGAGACAAACGGCGGTCGACGGCTACCAGTGTGTGGCAGCGAGCGGACAGCAGCTGGAGGCACGGCGGACAGCTGAAGTGTAAGACCCAATTTTGGATTTCTAGTATTTATATGGCATAATGGTTATTTGATTTTCAAATGTCTTGAAAGATGAGAAGTTTGGAATAAATTAGAAGTAAATGGAAATTGAAATTTATGAGGTAAATTTTTGTTAAAAGAAAAAGGAAAGAGAAAAGTGAAAATATGTATGATTTTGGTGTAGTTTTTTTTTAAAAAAAATAATAAATAAATAGAGAATTGTGAGTGGCACGTGGGTGAAGCTATTTGGGAAGTTTTTGTGTAGTTCAAAATAATAAAAATAAAAGAAATAATGTGTGGCTTCAAAGAAGCCACATGCATGCATATTGGATAAGATTGCAAGCCACATACATTATTTTGGTTGTTTTTAAAAAAAAAAAAAAAGGAAAAAGAATAGAGAAAGAGGATGGGCTTTCGGGGAAAGAAAAGGCAAAAAGAAAAATGGAGAGAGTTTGAGAGAACGGGAGAGAAGGATCGTCAAAGAAGTGTGGTAATGTCGGAACCGCCGGAAAGGACATGATTAACACCGGAACAAGATTAAAGAAGCTTTTAGACAATAACTCGACATGGTCAGCAATTTTTCTTCTGAAAATAGCAAGGAAAAATGAAATTTTGGATGATGATTTTATGGGTTTCTTTTCTTCAAGTACAAAATTCTTATGGGTTTCTATATATGGTCCAAGAAATTTCATGGATTTTTGTGAGTATTCTTTGTTTGGAATTGGCTCAAGTAAAAGATGTAAAAGAGAATAGAAAACCCAATTGTTAGTGGGAATGAAAAATAGGAAAAGGAAGAGAGAAAATAAATAAATGAAAATGGAGAAAGGAAACCACCCACGGTTTGGCTATGGAGGAAGATGAGAGGGAATGAGAGGAAGAAGAAGATGTAAATGGAAAATTAGTAATAATAATAGTTAATTGTTATTGGGGTATGAAAAAGTCATGTGTGGTACAAGTGGGGTTTAAATGAAGAGAGAGAAAGTTGATGGGGAATGTATATGATACGTGAGAGAGATGTTTTGAAAAATGGAAATTGGAAGAGATTAAATATTATTTTTATGGAAAGGAAATGGTGTGTGAGGGAGAGAAAGAATTAATATTTAAGGGAGAAAAGACAATTTGTACTTTGGTGTTAAATGAATGAAAGAAAAAGTGAAATTTGAAATGTTGGACTATTGGATAATTTCTAAAAACAAATAATTGGATTAATTATTGTTTGCAATGTATTATGGTTACAAATATCTTGAGTTGGAGAATGATTATTGATGTGGTTATTGGAATTCCAGGTTGGACGGAAATTGAAATAACTTACGATTGAAGCATTAACAAAAATAGTTATGTGAGTGATTTATTTTACGAATTATTTTATTATTTGATTATTATTACGAATTTTCAAGAATTCTATAAATCATGTGTGATTTTAGAGAAATTGCTAAGAGATTTTCAGAGAATTGTTATGAATTTCTAAATATGGCATTGAAATTTTAATATGTTATGCTTCTAGCTGAATTTATTATTTGAGAAATATTTGAGAAATTTTATGATCAATGAGATGTTTGAAGAGTTTTAATGTGTCTTGAAAAATGTATGAAATTTATATGAGATGTGGATTAAGAGAAAATATGATTTTAGAAATGTTTTATATTATTGAGAGATTTGATTATTATTTGAGAATTTATACATGTTTAATGTTATTTGAAAATCTCTCAAGTTTATGAGATGTTTAAAGAGAAAGCATGGTTTTCATAAAGAGTTTGAGAAGTTAAGAGGTTTATGCTGGAAGTGGTTTTCAAACTACTAGATCTTTGTACCCTTGGTGATTACCCGATATGCTATGAGAATGTGTTTCCATAGTATGCTCGCATGCTCAGGCCGTAGGGGATGCAGGGGAATGCCGGGGCCATTAGGTGCCGAATCCGGATTCCAAATCCTGGTCCAAATCCTGGACCTGAAGCATTACAGATATTAGAGTTTGCTCTACGTGCACGTATGACAGAGATATGTTCTACTATGTATCTGGAGATTACTCGGTACATAGTATGATAGAGATTTGGGTACAGATTTGGTGATAAATTTCACTAGTTATATGTTTATGCTTTCCAAAGCTATAATTACGGATTTCCCTATCTATGTTTTTACGAACTTGTGCTTATGTTTTCAAGAATTGTTGACTTACGAGTTGTTGTTTCAAGAGATGTTTATTTACAGACTTTAATGTCTTAAAATGATCTCGAAGGTTTCTAAACTATTCGTGATTTGCATTATTTCACATAGTTACGAACTTATGTTTAGTAAGAGAATAATTTCCTTGAAAATGTATTTTCTTATGAATCACCACTCACTGGGCTTTTTAGCTCATTCTTTTATTTTTAATTTTTCCACCAGGTTGCTCTTGAGTTTCAATCAGAGTTAGCTAATCAGAATCTGCCACCAGTCTTATCAAGTCATTGCATATCATCTAGTGTAAGTAAAGGGAAAAAATTTTACTATGCTGTTTATGAGATATCCATAGAAAAAGTTAGATAATGAAAGAAGAGATAAAGACTTGGCAATAGATTCCATTGCACATTTGGAGTCTACTGCCATCACATCTCGTCCTAGGTTTGGTAGAGTTAATCTGGGGCGGGTTGTGACATGAAGCTTCGTCCGACCACTGGTGCGGCTGGCGTGCGACTGAGCGTGCGGATGAAGAAGTCGAGCGCGGTGGAGCTGCTTCTGTTGGGCTAGCCGGCGACGGAGAGAGAGAGAGAGAGAGAGAGAGAGAGAGAGAGAGTTCGGTGAGGGAGAGAGAGTGCTTCGGGAGAGAGAGTGAGGGAAAGAGAGTGAGGGAAAGGAAGATGATAATGAAGAAGAAGAAGAAAAAGGATAAGAATGAGGAAGGAAAAAAAAAATTTATCTCTTATTTTATTTTTATTATTATTATTTTTTAAAACCAAATACCCATATTGTCCTTTGACCAACTTTTCCATCCAAAATTGCCCTTATAACCACCAAAATTTCAAATTAGCCCAATTTAAATTGCAAATTAAGAATTATTTCAAATTAAAGTCTAAAATTTCCAAAATTAACACTTTTGAAAAAGTCGGGCGTTACATGAAACGTGGGGCATAAAGAAAATATTGGTAAATTAAAACAAGCTCCAGTTCAGTGCAAGTGCACACTGTCGATGCAAGTAATATAAAACTGGAAGCATTCCAGAGTATCGATCCCACAGGGAACGGATACAATAAAATTCAAGAGACGACACAAAATTTGTTTGCAAATTGCAGTTGTGGTAACCGAGGGTGTAAAAGTGCTTGAGTGGTTGTTTTTTAGCTAAAGAAAATAAAAAAAAAAGTCAAATAGTAAAAAGAATGGGATCCAAGTTGTTTATACTCATTTGGAAAGAAATGCTACTTAAAATGCAATTGCAATCATAGTCAATACACCAAAACTAAGTAAACCAAATTCAACTCCTATTCGATTTTGCTTCAAAATATTTGGGAGACTATGTGATTAAACCTATATTTCTGTGGCTAATCTAACTTAGATAAATTCACGCACAATTCTAGTGGTTTTGGAGTCTCGCCCTATGTCTAGGGTCGATGTTCAGGACTTATTTCTAAGCCTTTTACTCCATTGCTTTTGTGACATCCGCTTTCCCTTAACCCTTTCGGTATTAAGTTCAAGCTCAACAAGCAATCACTAGTTGGCCAACTAGGTTTCCCCACGCTAATTCAACAAAAGCAAACAAAGTCTTGATTATTAACTAGATTGAACTTGCTTTTAAGCTTCACATCTCTCCTCTAGGGCACTCACTAACTTGAATCCCTAAGGAGAAATTAGCTCATTATGAAAGGAATGAAAACCCAAAATTTACTTGCTATAAAATTCATAATTAATACAACGAAATAAGGGAAATAACCTTAAGGCAAACCGAATTGAATTTTATTAAGGAACCTTAATGTAAACTTAATCTATCAATTAAGAATTCCCACAAAAAGGGGTGGTAAAAATGCTGAAATTAATAACTTGAATTCAAAATTTCACAAATCAAGCTACTGGGAATTTCAACCTTTATAGAGATAAAAATAAAAATCCATAAGTGAACAGAATTTTATAAGGGAAGAAGGAAACTGGAGTCTAGAATTCAGCTATTCATTCAATTACGCAACATACAGGAAAAGGGAATTTAACCAAGATTAATTCAATTACTAGAAATTGAGCAAAAACTTGAAGAATTAAAATAGACTGCTATTAAACCCAAAAAAATAGAACAACAATAACAAAATTCCTTGTTGTGGTCGAATCAGAATCCCTTTATGAACTCTTGAATCGTTACCTCCTCGAACTTTTGTTGAGGAGGGATCAAACTCAGGAATTAAGGTGCAAAACGAACATAAACTGATGGAAGAAAGACAGAAAAACAAAACTAAAAGCTGCTGTCCGAAAGAATGAAAACCAGAAAAAATAGAGTTGCGTTTTGCTTCGTTCTTCTCGTTGTTATAGGCATTCCGAGGCTTGTGCTTCCATATTAGAGCTCCTTCAATCATGGGTCAATGTTTAGGCATGAGATTAGGCTGAAAATTCTCCAGAAATCGAGCAAATCCCGTGGGTTTTGGTGAATTTTCGTGATTTCCGTAATAAATGATAAAGCCAGATAATGCAATTGCATTGCAATTACATTTTCCCTCTTGTTCACCAACTTGCTTTTTTAAAGGAAATGCAATTGCATTTCATTTGCATTTTCTTCGTTGCTTCAAATCTGCACAAAGACAACAATTTATCCAACTTTCCATTATCTTTTCAACTTATTTCTTTTTTTTTCCATACTCCAACAAACTTACATGAATTTATCTCGTAAATGCAAATCCCGTGGGTTTTGGTGAATTTTCGTGATTTCCATAATAAATGATAAGGCCAGAGAATGAAATTGCATTGCAATTGCATTTTCCCTCTTGTTCACCAACTTGCTTTTTTAAAAGAAATGCAATTGCATTTCATTTGCATTTTCTTCATTGCTTCAAATCTGCACAAAGACAACAATTTAGCCAACTTTCCATTATCTTTTCAACTTATTTCTTCTTTTTCCATACTCCGACAAGCTTACATGAATTTATCTCATAAATACTATTTTTAGCTTGCTCGTTATTCAACAAAACACACAAAAAATGACAAGAACAACCTAGTTTAAGGCTAAATAATCCTCATAAATAAGAATTATCAGCTAGCTTAGGGGTGATTCCCCATTGTGTTGAGCGTAGGGGATGCGTTTCCCTATTGCCTGAGTGGTAGCTTAGGGGTGATTCCCCATTGTGATGAGCGTGAGGGTTATTACCTTCACAGGTTCGGTTCTAGGATACACGATTCGCAGGTATGATATGAAGTTAGGGTCAGGGAATGGCAAAAGTTGAGGAAGGGTAAATGGTTTTTTTTTAGTTTATTGGTGTAAGTATGCGATACTTGAGCACGAGTGTGAGTAAGGGCAGTTTCTTTCTTGGTATGTTTTCTTTAAACTTTGGGGATTCTTAAGGGGGCTGCTTATTGAGTATATTTATACTCACTCGTGCTACTTTGTTCATTTCTTTCAAGTGACGCTCATCAGCAAGGCGGATGACGGGACGACGACCTGTTGAGGCTATGGAGATACTAGTAGACTTCTCTTAGGCTCCTTTTGCTATGAACTCTTTGTATAGGTTGTTTGTACATTAGTTTGTAATTGGGTTTGTAAATTGTTCTTTTCCTCCCTTGTATATTCCTTTTTTTGGGTCTGAGATGTCTTGTATATGTAACCATATTGTGAACTCAGCTTCTTTTGCGTAGTTTGGAAGGTGCTGAGAGTTTTCTTGAAATCTTAGAAGTGTTATGCTCCTTTATAGGTTCCTGATATTAGGTTTCATCGTAGTTATGCCGCCATGCTGCAGAAATTTCAGGCATAGGCGAGCTAACTCAGTCTTGCTTCCGTTTTTAGCATGTTCAGAGTTTAGGGTCGTTACATCTTTCCTCTTTTTCATTACTCTAACGAACTTTTATGAATTTAACTAATAAACACTATTTTTAGCTTGCTCGTCATACAACAAAACACACAAAAATGACAAAAACAACCTAATTTAGGGTCAAATAATCCTCATGAATGAGAATTATCAATATATATATATATATATATATTAGTTAAAAAATTAATTGCATAACAATGTCTAGTGTTTAATGTAAAAGATTGTTGAGGAAAATCTTTAGTTGTAATTTTAATTTCAACTCCATTTAGCATTTAATGATTAAACTAAGTATCTATCGTAACTCCATCTTTTATATTGGATGGTTTGGTTTATCCGTGATCTTAAAACCTAACGAGTTTTAAGTAAATTTTGTTGTTTATTACCAGTTAAAATTAAATGATATTTTTATATAAGAAAAATTATGACAAGGACTATTATATTTTGCTAGTTTTTCTAATTTTAAAACTATCATTTAAACACAAATTTTAACCACCTGATGTGCAAGTATTTCATCCTTGTAATAGTCACTAATGAAACACACCCTTAGCATCTTTATAGTTAAAACTTTATCTCTATTGTAGCTTCATCTTTTTTGGTCATTTTGTGTGCAAGATTTTGAGTGATTTCAAATTCTAACAAATTTTAAATATATTTTTTTTCATTTAAAATTTGTTAGAATTTTAAATGAACTTGTTGTTTATCATATGAAATTGAATGATATTTTTCTATCACAAAAGATTCTTACCAAAATAGTCATATTTTGTGAGATTTCCTAGAATTTCGAAGTAAGTTACTTAACATCAATGTTTAAAATGTTGATGTAGACAGAAATATTGAGGTCTTGATTTTATGAAAAATGTCGATGAAAATATCGATAAAATGTCGATGTCGATAGATAATTCTAGAAAAAGTATAAAACAAAAAATTCAAAAAAAAATATTTAAATTAGTAAATAAACATTTAACACTTTTTAAATATGTTAAAATACTTATTATTAACATGGGAGGGAGGGAGAGAGAGGGAAAGAGAGAAAGTTGGGTTCCTAGATAAATATGCAGATTTCAATAGTGAATACTGTTGAAAGTTGGTGGAGTGGAGTTATTCACCCAATGTGTTGTAAAGTATGTGGGTCAAACAGAAAGTGAAGTATTTTAGCCAACTCCACTCAACTCCAAGTTGGTGGGTCAAACATCCTCCATAATTGTTATCCTGTGATACTATAGTCTTTAGACATAAAGAGGTTGTTTGGGGCGTGGGTTATAATAACTTGTGTTATAATAATCTGTAGAGTACATTTCTGTCCGCAGCGTTGAGACGCTGCGTACAGAGTCTCAACGCTACCCCGATTTGCCATCTTTAATCTGAGAATTAGGTCACAACATCGAGACGCTGTCCCGAGGATTATAAATATAACATTATGGCTTCAATTTTAGGGAGACCATTTGGAGAGGGACCAGTCTAAAGTCGAATTCTACCTCATATTTGGGACCAAGGAAGCACTCTTGAGAGCCGAGGAAGACATTCAATGCTCGAGATCGTGGTGTTTAACGACGTGAACAAGTTTGGCACGCATCAAAGAGTTCTTTCTCTTCTCCTATTTAATTTGTAGTTTTGATTTTCAGACTTTCGTATGAGTTTAGCATTGTAATTGTGGATTTTTAAGGATTAGACACAGTTAATTTTAGTTCGAGATTTATAAATTTCAATTCTTATATATGCATGTTCGTCGTTTGATTAATTCTTTGGCCATGAGTTAATTATGTATGATTTGAATTATAGCTTGGGAGAGTAAATTTGAATCTAGATTAGCATGCATAACTATTAGTAATCATGAACATGAGAATGAATTGTTTGCTAATAGAAGTTGTCAAAAAAATCTTGAAATGCCATGTTTAATCATGAAATTTAGACTAGAAAGTTAATTTAATTATTAAGCACGAAATTTAGTTGGGCTTGAGAAAGCCAATTGAATGTATATGCAATTTCTTGGCTTATAAGAGTTGAGAGTTTGACTAATCTTGTAATTGAGTTAACTTGGATTTAATTGGTAAAAATCAATGTTTAACAAAGGGTTCCCTCTAAGTGTCTCCTACACTGTAAATACATAGATTAGTTTATTTTGTTATCTATCTCTTAAATTTGGGGTCTCTAGATAAAATTGAGCATTGGTAATTGTAGTACTTAATTAAGCTAAGAAATCCAATCCCTGAGATCGACTCTGGCCATTATTACTACAAATTGTAAAGGTCTGGTTAACAATTTTATTTGGTAGAGCCTTCGACAAGCTCTTTATCACCTTGAATCTTGGAGTAAATTGTAAGTAGTCATTTGGATTTAAGCTCCTTTAAGTTCTCATTTGAAATTAAAGTATGTTTGTAAATTTGTGATTTGTCTAAGCATGTCTGAATTTGTGTTTATGAGGCATGTGCCGGTTAGAGATTCTGTGAGAAAGTCTTTTGAGCTAAAAGTGACCTTAGTATGTAGCTATTATGGAAAAAGGGCTTAAGTTTCAAATTAAATGTGGTTAGCTTGTGTGGCACCTTAAGGAATTGCCTAAGGATGTGATTTGGCAAGTTTGGTTCATGTTTGTGGATATTTGTGAATAAACATTCATGCTTAAATATGTGTATGCGGGATATGGTGTGGTTTGCTGAATTAATATGAGATTTATCGTGATGGACTAAAAGTTGCCTAATCATATGGCTAGTTATGTTAAGGATTCGAAGTTGCAAACTAATGTTTTGGTTATTGTGATTAGTGTGTAAAACCTTGAATTAGTTGTGCTCGAGGTTTATGATTGGTGTTTGTTATTGGTTTGCAATGTTTATGAGCTATTTGTAGATCTCTAAAAGTCCTTATGCATGGATTATTGATTTACTTGGAATGTCTGAAATTCTTGAATGGTTGGATGGGGTTAGTTCTATTGGGATTGCTGGCTAGCTACTTAATTCCTTAGAAGCATATGGTGTTCAGGTTTGGCATGTTCAGAATGGTGCAGATGACTGGTTTGTGTTTAATATGTTTGAATGGGTCCAAATGTGAGTGGAAGGATAATGGTCACCATGATTACTAGCATGTTAGTGGGCTCAATTCTGGGTTAAATGGTTTAACGGCTTTATGCCACTAGCATACGTATGGGTTGCGATTAAGTGAAGTTTTGTTTAGGTGTGTTGTTGAACTAGGGCATAAAGTCCATACTTGAGATTTGTGTTCGTGACAATCTTATGTTCAATTTTTGGTATAAGTGTGGGGTATGTATACCTAAATGCTTTTGTAATTGTTGGCATGAATAAGCAAAAGGAGTGGTCGGTGATTTGTGCTTTGCTTGAATACGTATGAATCTTGGTGATGAGGGATTTACTTTGAACTTATGATTCGAGCCTTGTCTACCCAAGTATGGGTGGTGTGGAGTTCGTGTTGTGGCTATGCATAAGGTTTACGAGTTGCGGTGGGAAAAAGGTTTATGATCTCTTGGGTGATGAATCCGTAGATAATCTAAGTGTGTTGTGGCCAAGCGAGAGCCTGTTAGGCTAGTGTCATCTATCTTTTCGTGCAAGCATGTATTCCTAGGAGGTTGAGGCAGAGAGGTGAGCATGAGGATGCTAGCATAGGGGGCGATTCTCCCAGAGCAATAAGTGAGATGATGAGGATGCTAGCATACGGGCGATGTCCCCAGAGCAATGAGTGAGATGATGAGGATGCTAGCATATGGGGTGATTCCCCTAGAGCGATGAGTGAGATAATGAGGATGCTAGCATAGAGGCGATGTCCCCACAACGAAGAGTGAGATGATAAGAATGCTAGCATATGGGGCGATTACCAGTGAGATGATGAGGATGCTAGCATAGAGGTGATGTCCCCGAGCGATGAGTGAGATGATGAGCATAAGGGTTGTTTTTTTTTCTTCTTTGCATTAGACCATCCTATGATACATGACTCGCAGGTGTAACACGTGGCATGCTAGTGAGGGACTGCTGTAAAGGGGTGAGCTAAAGTAAGGTAAGTGGGCACATAGCTAACTGAAGTGAATAAATATTGAGTGTGATTTTGGGCATGAGCCTATGAGTTAGAGTAGAAATCGTCTATTTATGGTTTTGGACTTTGGACCCTAAGTGGGCTACTTACTAAGTATGTTTATACTCATCCTTGCTACTTTGTTTGTCTTTGCAGATTGTGCACATCCTCGAGGTAGGTAATGAAGGTGATGACTTGACAAGGCTATGAAGACTCCACCAAATTTCTTTTACCTGTATTAGCTTTTAGTTTTGTTTCCTTGTTCCTTGTTGTATGTTGGTCTTTAAACTTTAAATCTCTTTCGTTTCCGTGTATTTAGTTAGAAGTTCGTAGGTTCTATTGTCTGTTGGTTGAGCTCAGCATATTATATCGTAGTTTGGTGAATGTTGAGTCTGTTCTCTTAAATATAGAAGTGTTTATGTCTCTTTCCAGGTCTTTAAAAATTTTGGTCTTCTCATAGTTACGTCATTATGCTGCCGAAATTTCTGGCATGAGCGGGTAACTAAGTCGTGCTTCGGCATTTAGAGAGTCTATGGGTTTGGGTCGTTACACAAAATCTCGCTAATTTTCGTGCTTTCTACAATCTCGAAGATTTTCTAAAAATGCAATTGCATTTCCATTCTGGAATGCAATTGCACTTTTTGCTTACCCCAAACCTGTTTTCCTGAAGAAATGCAATTGCATTTCTAAAATGGAATGCAATTGCATTTTTGTATTTACTCCAAACCTTTTAGTTAAAAAATTAATTGCATAACAATATATGATGTTTAATGTAAAAGATTGTTAAGGAAAATCTTTAGTTGTAATTTTAATTTCAACCCCATTTAGCATTTAATGGTTAAACTAAGTATCTATCGTAACTCCATCTTTTATATTGGATGGTTTGTTTATCTGTGATCTCAAAACCTAACGAGTTTTAAGTAAATTTTTTTGTTTATTATTAGTTGAAATTAGATGATATTTTTATATAAGAAAATTTATGACAATGACAATCATATTTTGCTAGTTTTTCTATAATTTTAAAATTATCATTTAAACACAAAATTTAACCACCTAATGTGCAAGTATTTCATCCTTGTAATAGTCACTAATGAAACACACCCTCAGTATCTTTATAGTTAAAACTTTGTCTCTATTGTAGCTTCATCTTTTTTTGTCATTTTGTGTGTAAGATTTTGAGTGATTTCAAATTCTAACAAATTTTAAATAAACTTTTTTTTTTTAATTTAAAATTTGTTAGGATTTTAAATGAACTTGTTGTTTATCATATGAAATTGAATAATATTTTTCTATCAAAAAAGGTTCTTACCAAAATAGTCATATTTTGTGAGATTTCCTTGAATTTCGAAGTAAGTTACTTAACATCGATGTTTAAAATGTCGATGTCGACAGAAATACTGAGGTCTTGATTTTATGAAAATGTCGATTAAAATATCGATAAAATGTTGATGTCGATAGATAATTCTAGAAAAATGATAAAACAAAAAATTCAAAAAAAATATTTAAATTAGTAAATAAACACTTAACAATTTTTAAATATGTTAAAATACTTATTATTAACATGAGAGGGAGGGAGAGAGAGGAAAATAGAGAAAGTTGGGGTTCCTCGATAAATATGTAGACTTCAATAGTGAACACTGTTGAAAGTTGGTGGAGTGGAGTTATTCACCCACTGTGTTGTGAAGTATGTGGGTCAAACAGAAAGTGAAGTATTTTAGTCAACTCCACCCAACTCCAAGTTGGTGGGTCATTCAATCTTTAGACATTAATTGTTTTCATGGGAATCAATACCATATTCAATAGAGAATACCAACTTTTTATTTGGAGATAAGAGAGAATTAACATTCTAATCAACAACATGGAACATTAGCTCTAATTCTAATTAGCATCTTTTGTCTTTTAGTTTTGCTGTGTACTTCAAAAGAAAAAAGAAAAAAAAAAGTCTTTTACTTAAATAAAAGTTTACTCAAGGATATATTTCTTCTCTATTTCTTTCTTTATTTTTTTTTTCTCTTTTTGACTAATCTCAAAAACAACCATATTTTAATTTTGTATTTCATAACTCCTATAGAATTTTTAGTTCTAAACATATAGAAAAAAAATTTTGGGGGAAGAGCTTTTTCATAAAATAAACAACCATCAACTACAAAAAAAAGTGGGAATGTGAAGACTAAAAATAATCACCATAATAATAGTTTTTTAAAAAGAAGAAGAATTCACCATAATAATATTTTTAAAAAGGGTAGGACGATAGTTTCAATAATTAAACATCACACATAATATTAAAATAAAAATCTAAGCCATACTTCTAAATTGCTCCGGAAAATCTATCCGTTGCCAGGCCATAAAGAGTTCAAATTTTCTTAAAGCTGCACAACATGTTTCCTTGTTGATCCAAATTTTAGAGCCACAATTCATAATATCAAAAATTATTCTGATGCTCTCCTTTGGAAGAAATTTGTTTACATTCAAACTTCAAAGGGGTGGGACAATGGAAATCTCCCTTTTAAGAATATTTCTACATACAATTTGTATCCTTGCAATAATAGTGCATTTGTTTTTTGTTAAATAAAACAAATATTTAAATAAAAAACAATAATTATATATGTGCATATGTAAATACCGATAACATTTATTATTCCAAACATTCTTAATTAGAAATTTAACTCTATGATATTTAATATTTGTACCCATCAAACAATATATATCTATAATATTTTAAGCTGGCGGATAGTGTTGTGTTTGTTTCATCAAAGTACTTGGTAGAAATTGTGTTTTACATAAATTAAAACACACCTCAATTAAAAAATTAAAAGTGTTTCTTTCAAAATGTAGCAAAAAGAATACAAAAATTATGAAAAAATAAGAATAATCTTTACAATTTTAAAATTAAAAATGAAATCTTATCTGATGGAATAATCTTTAGACATTAATTTTTTTTGTGGGAATCAATACCATATTCAAGAGAGAATAACCATCTTTTTATTTTGAAGATAAGAGAGAATTAAATTTCTAATTAACATGGAATGCGTTCCTTATCGCCGATGAGCTAGCTTAGGGGTGATTCCCCATTATGTTAAGCCTAGGGAATGCGTTCCCTAGCGCCTGTATGCTAGCCTAGGGGTGATTTCTCTATTGAGATGAGTGTGAGGGTTATAAACCTTCACAGGATTGGGTTCTAGGTTACAGGACTCGCAGGTATGACACGAAGTTAGGTTCGGGTAGTAGGGAATGTTGTGGAAGGTTAAATGGACTTTTAGAATAACAAAAGGAAGTATTTGAAATCTAAGCACGAGTGTGAGTAAGAGCAGTTTTCTTCTTGGTATGGTTTCTTTAAAAGTTTGACCCTTAAGTGGGCTACTTACTGAGTATGTTTATACTCATGCTTGCTACTTTGTTTGTTTTGCAGATTGTGCACATTCTCGGGGTGGATGATGCAGGCGACAGCTTGACGAGGCTATGGAGACTCCACCAAATTTTCTTTTCCATGTTTAGCCTTTAGTTTTGTTTCTTTGTTCCCTGTTGTTTGTTGGTTTGTAAAGTTTAAATTTCTTTCGCTTCCGTGTATTTAGTTAGAAGTCCTTAGGTTCTTTTGTCTGTTGATTGAGCTCAGCATCATTTATCGTAGTTTGGTGGATGCTGAGTCTGTTATCTGAAGCATAGAAGTGTTTATGCCTCTTTCCAGGTCTTTGAAAATTTTGGTTTTCTCCTAGTTACGTCGTCATGCTGCCGAAATTTAGGGCATGAGCGAGGTAACTAGGTCATGCTTCCACATTTAGAGAGTCGTAAGAATTCGGGTCGTTACATAGGTGATTCTCTTTCTCCCATTCACTGAGGGCATTACACAGACCCTCTTGTATCAGGGCAGTATTTTTCACTATTCTTTCTTTTCCATTGTTTTTATATGTTCTGGATTCAATTTAAATCATTTTGTTTACATTGAGGACAATGTAGATTCTAAGTTTAGGGGTGGGTAGTACTTAAAAGTCCTAATAATTTTGAGCATAATTTTTTCGATTCTGGAGCATGTTCTAGATGAATTCTATTGCATAATCATGACTAGGACAACTTAAGAAATGGTCTAGATGATAGTTTTTGCAATTTTCCTTAATTATGAAAGCATGCCCTAAATTGAGCATATTTACATTTGTCTTAGATTTCCTTACAACACATTGAGCACATAACCGACTGTCTATTATGATTGAATGCTTAGGATAATAGTATTGAGTCTAGAGGTTGTTGTCACCCCGATAGGCTTAAGAACTGATTACAAGTCGACTTGCATGATGGTTTGTGATTGAAATCTTTGCATGAAATATATATTTGTCTTTATTGATTTTTTTTGCATGTTTCATCAATAAGCTGTGTTTAAAGTATGGGGATCAAAAGAGCTACATCCACTATGATCAGTTAGGCCATCCATTGAGTAAAATCTCTGGGTAAGGGTCCTTGCAGTGGAAGTGTGAAAGCTAGGGTCCTTAGGAAAGAAAAAGATAAGTGTGGGAGATAGTAACCCCTAAGTAAAATGTGCTTAAGTAGATTGCTCGTTTTACTGTGGGGAGGCTAGAAATTAGAACTTAAGACCAGTGTAGGGGAAAAACAAATTAAAGACTCATTGAAATTTTCTAAAGCTAGTAGAAATTAATAGAAAGGAGGTTAGGCACACACACACAAGGAAAGAAAACATCAACGTTGATGTTTTCTTTCCTTGTTTTCTATTGTTTGGACCATTCATGCTAGAAGTTGTGATTACGTAATAGAAATTCATTATGTGGTTTTGCTTTGTTTTGCTCAAGGATCAGCAAAAACCTAAGTTTGGGGGTATTTGATAGCACTCAAAAGTGTGCTATTTCTAGGCTTAGATTTGTGTCAGTTTTGTATTTTTAGATTGAGCTTTCATGCATTTATTTATTTATTTTGTAAGATTCGAGAAAACATGGCGAAATAGAGCTTGTGAGGACGATATGGGTGTTTTTGGAGCTTAAAAGCATGATTTGGAGGCTTGGAATTGAAAAGAGAATAAGATAAAGCTTCATGACCCGAGAGGATAGTGTTGAGACGCTGTCCATAGCGTCTCAATGCTATAGGTGCAGCTATCCAAATTCAATTTCTCAAAAGGTTGAGACGCTACTTTTTAGCATCAAGACACTAGAAATGCGTGCGCCAGAAGATTTCCGTCCGTAGCGTTGAGACGCTGCGTATAGCGTCTCAACGCTACCTCGATTTTCCATCTTTAATCTGCGAATTATGTCACAACGTCGAGACGCTGTACCGAGGATTATAAATATAACATTATGGCTTTAATTTTAGGGAGACCATTTGGAGAAGGACCAGTCTAAAGTCGAATTCTACCTTATATTTAGGACCAAGGAATCACTCTTGAGAGTCGAGGAAGACATTCAAGGCTCGAGATTGTGGTGTTTAACGACGTGAACGATTTTGGCACGCATCAGAGAGTTCTTTCTCTTCTCCTATTTAATTTGTAGTTTTGATTTTCAGACTTTCATATGAGTTTAGCATTGTAATTGTGGATTTTTAAGGATTAGACTCATGTGTTTAAACTTGATTGTGATAGATAGTTAATTTTAGTTCGAGGTTTATAAATTTCAATTCTTATATATGCATGTTCGTTGTTTGATTAATTCTTTGGTGAGGAATTAATTATGTATGATTTGAATTATAGCTTGGGAGAGTAAAATTTGAATCTAGATTAGCATGCATAACTATTAGTAATCGTGAACATGAGAATGAATTGTTTGCTAATAGAAGTTGTCAAAAAAATCTTGAAATGTCATGTTTAATTATGAAATTTAGACTAAAAGTTAATTTAATAATTAAGCACGAAATTTAGTTGGGCTTGAGAAAGCCAATTTAATGTATCTGCAATTTCTTGGCTTATAAGAGTTGAGCGTTTGACTAATCTTGTAATTGAGTTAACTTGGATTTAATTGGTAAAAATCAATGTTTAACAAAGGGTTCCCTCTAAGTGTCTCCTACACTGTAAATACATAGATTAGTTTATTTTGTTATCTATCTCTTAAATTTGGGGTCTCTAGATAAAATTAAGCATTGGTAATTATAGTACTTAATTAAGCTAAGAAATCCAATCCCTGAGATCGACTATGGCCATTACTACTACAAATTGTAAAGGTCTGGTTAACAATTTTATTTGGTAGAGCCTTCGACAAGCTCTTTATCACCTTGAATCTTGGAGTAAATTGTAAGTAGTCATTTGGATTTAAGCTCCTTTAAGTTGACATTTGAAATTAATGTTTGTAAATTTGTGATTTGTCTAAGCATGTCTGAATTTTTGTTTATGAGGCATGTGCCGGTTAGGGGTTCTGTTCAAAAGTCTTTTGAGCTAAAAGTGACCTTAGTATGTAGCTAGTATGGAAAAAGGGGCTTAAGTTTCGAGTTAAATGTGGTTAGCTTGTGTGGCACCTTAAGGAATTGCCTAAGGATGTGATTGGGCAAGTTTGGTTCATGTTTGTGGAGATTTGTGAATAAACATTCATGCTTAAATATGTGTATGCGGGATATGGTGCGGTTGGCTGAATTAATATGAGATTTATCTTGATGGACTAAAAGTTGTCTAATCATATGGCTAGTTATGTTAAGGATTCGAAGTTGCAAACTAATGTTTTGGTTATTGTAATTAGTGTGTAAAACCTTGAACTAGTTGTGCTCGAGGTTTATGATTGGTGTTTGTGATTGGTTTGCAATGTTTATGAGCTATTTGTCGATCTCTAAAAGTCCTTACGCATGGATTATTGATTTACTTGGAATGTCTGAAATTCTTGAATTGTTGGATGGGGTTAGTTCTATTGGGATTGCTGGCTAGCTACTTAATGCCTTAGAAGCATATGGTGTTCAGGTTTGGCATGTTCAGAATAGTGCAGATGACTGGTTTGTGTTTAACATGTTTGAATGGGTCCGAATGTGAGTGGAAGGATAATGGTCACCATGATTACTAGCATGTTAGGGGGCTAAATTCTGGGTTAAATGGTTTGAGGGCTTTATGCCACTAGCACGCGTATGGGTTGCGATTAAGTGAAGTTTTGTTTAGGTGTGTTGTTGAACTAGGGCATAAAGTCCATACTTGAGATTTGTGTTCATGACAACCTTATGTTCGATTTTTGGTATAAGTGTGATTGGGGTATGTATACCTAAATGCTTTTGTAACTGCTGGCATGAATAAGCAAGAGAAGTGGTCGGTGATTTGTGCTTTGCTTGAATACGTATGAATCTTGATGGTGAGGGATTTGCTCTAAACTTATGATTCGAGCCTTGTCTACCCAAGTATGCGTGGTGTGGAGTTCGTGTTGTGGTTATGCATAAGGTTTACGAGTTGCGGTGAGAAAGAGGTTTATGATCTCTTGGGTGATGAATCCGTAGATAATCTAAGTGCGTTGTGGCTAAGCGATAGCCTGTTAAGCTAGTGCCATCTATCTTTCCGTGCAAGCATGTATTCCTAGGAGGTTAAGGCAGAGAGGTGAGCGTGAGGATGCTAGCATAGGGGGCGATTCTCCCAGAGCGATAAGTGAGATTATGAGAATGCTAGCATAGGGGGAATGTCCCTAGAGCGATGAGTGAGATGATGAGGATGCTAACATAGGGGCGATGTCCCCACGCGATGAGTGAGATGATGAGAATGATAGCATAGGGGCGATTACCCCAGAGCGATGAGTGAGATGATGATGATGCTAGCATAGGGGCGATGTCCCCAGAGCGATGAGTGAGATGATGAGCATGAGGGTTGTTTTTTTCTTCTTCTTTGCATTAGACCATCCTATGATACATGACTCGCAGGTATAACACGTGGCATGCTAGTGAGGGACTGCTGTAAAGGGGTGAGCTGAAGTAATGTAAGTGGGCACATAGCTAACTGAAGTGAATAAATATTGAGTGTGATTTTGGGCATGAGTCTATGAGTTAGAGTAGAAATCGTCTATTTATGGTTTTGAACTTTGGACCCTAAGTGGGCTACTTACTAAGTATGTTTATACTCATCCTTGCTACTTTGTTTGTCTTTGCAGATTGTGCACATCTTCGAGGCGGGTGATGAAGGTGATGACTTGACAAGGCTATGGAGACTTCACCAAATTTCTTTTCCCTGTATTAGCTTTTAGTTTTGTTTCCTTATTCCTTGTTGTATGTTGGTCTGTAAACTTTAAATCTCTTTCGTTTCCGTGTATTTGGTTAGAAGTTCGTAGGTTCTATTGTCCATTAGTTGAGCTCAGCATATTATATCGTAGTTTGATGGATGTTGAGTCTATTCTCTTAAATATAGAAATGTTTATGTCTCTTTCCTGGTCTTTAAAAATTTTGGTCTTTAAAAATTTTGGTCTTCTCATAGTTATGTTATTATGCTGTCGAAATTTCGAGCATGAGCGGGGTAATTAAGTCGTGCTTCCGCATTTAGAGAATCGCATGGGTTAGGGTCGTTACACAAAATCTCGCTAATTTTCGTGCTTTCTGCAATCTCCAAGATTTTCCAAAAATGCAATTGCATTTCCATTCTGGAATGCAATTGTAATTTTTGCTTACTCCCAAACCTGTTTTCCTGAAGAAATGCAATTGCATTTCTAAAATGGAATGCAATTGCATTTTTGTACTTACTCCAAACCTTTTAGTTAAAAAATTAATTGCATAACAATGTATGATGTTTAATGTAAAAGATTGTTGAGGAAGATCTTTAGTTGTAATTTTAATTTCAATCCCATTTAGCATTTAATGGTTAAACTAAGTATCTATCATAACTCCATCTTTTATATTGGATGGTTTGTTTATCTGTGATCTCAAAACCTAACGAGTTTTAAGTAAATTTTGTTGTTTATTATTAGTTGAAATTAAATGATATTTTTATATAAGAAAAATTATGACAAGGACAATCATATTTTGCTAGTTTTTCTACAATTTTAAAATTATCATTTAAACACAAACTTTAACCACCTAATGTGCAAGTATTTCATACTTGCAATAGTCACTAATGAAACACACCCTCAGCATCTTTATAGTTAAAACTTTGTCACTATTGTAGCTTCATCTTTTTTTGTCATTTTGTGTGTAACATTTTGAGTGATTTCAAATTCTAACAAATTTTAAATAAACTTTTTTTTAATTTAAATTTGTTAGAATTTTAAATGAACTTGTTGTTTATCATATGAAATTGAATAATATTTTTCTATCAAAAAAGGTTCTTACCAAAATAGTCATATTTTGTGAGATTTCCTAGAATTTCGAAGTAAGTTACTTAACATCAATGTTTAAAATGTTGATGTCGACAGAAATATTGAGGTCTTGATTTTATGAAAATGTCGATTAAAATATCGATAAAATGTTGATGTCGATAGATAATTCTAGAAAAATGATAAAACAAAAAATTCAAAAAAAATATTTAAATTAGTAAATAAACATTTAACACTTTTTAAATATGTTAAAATACTTATTATTAACATGGGAGGGAGGGAGAGAGAGGGAAAAAGAGAAAGTTGGGCTTCTCGATAAATATGCAAATTTCAATAATGAACACTGTTGAAAGTTGGTGGAGTGGAGTTATTCACCCAATGTGTTGTAAAGTATGTGGGTCAAACAGAAAGTGAAGTACTTTAGCCAACTCCACCCAACTCCAAGTTGGTTGGTCAAACATCCCCCGAAATTGTTATCCTGTGATACTTTAGTCTTTAGATATTAAGGGATTGTTTAGGGCGTGGGTTATACTAACTTGTGTTATAATAATCTGTGGAGTATTCTGTACTCCAAACACAAAGTATTATAACCCCAGACTAAACAACTCTGCATTTTAAACAATATTATATAATTTTACAAACTATTATAACTCAATGACTATTATAACTCATGTCATTATAATTCACTCAGTGCCCCAAACAGCCCCTAATTATTTTTATGGGAATCAATACCATATTCAAGAGAGAATAACCAACTTTTTATTTGGAGATAAGAGAGAATTAACATTCTAATCAACAACGTGGAACATTAGCTGTAATTCTAATTAGCATCTTCTTGTCTTTTAGTTTTGCTGTGTACTTCAGAGAAAAAAAAAAAAGAAAGAAAAAGTCTATTACTTAAATAAAAGTTTACTCGAGGATATATATCTTCTAATTTCTTTCTTTATTTTTTTTAAAAGTCTTTTACTTAAATAAAAGTTTACTCGAGGATATATATCTTCTAATTTCTTTCTTTATTTTTTTTTTCCTCTTTTTGATACTGTGAAAATGTATGCGAGACAACCATATTTTAATTTTGTATTTCATAACTCCTATAGAATTTTTTAGTTCTACACATATAGAAACAAAATATTTGGGGGAAGAGCTTTTTCATAAAATAAACAACCTTCATCTAAAAAAAAAGTGGGAATGTGAAGACTAAAAATAATCACCATAATAATAGTTTTTTAAAAAGAAGAAGAATTCACTATAATAATATTTTAAAAAAGGGTAGGACGATAGTTTCAATAATTAAACATCACACATAATATTAAAATAAAAATCTAAGCCATACTTCTAAATTGCTCCGGAAAATCTATCCGTTGCCATGCCATAAAGAGTTCAAATTTTCTTAAAGTTGCACAACATGCTTCCTTGTTGATCCAAATTTTAGAGCCACAATTCATAATATCAAAAATTATTCTGATGCTCTCCTTTGGAAGAAATTTGTTTACATTCAAACTTCAAAGGGGTGGGACAATGGAAATCTCCCTTTTAAGAATATTTCTACATACAATTTGTATCCTTGCAATAATAGTGCATTTGTTTTTTGTTAAATAAAACAAATATTTAAATCAAAAACAATAATTATATATGTGCATATGTAAATACCGATAACATTTATTATTCCAAACATTTTTAATTAGAAATTTAACTCTCTGATATTTAATATTTGTACCCATCAAACAATATATATCTATAATATTTTAAGCTGGCAGATAATGTTGTGTTTGTTTCATCAAAGTACTTGGTAGAAATTGTGTTTTACATAAATTAAAACACACCTCAATTGAAAAACTAAAAGTGTTTCTTTCAAAATTTAACAAAAAGAATACAAAAATGATGAATAAATAAGAATAACCTTTACAATTTTAAAATTAAAAATGAAATCGTTATCTCATGGAATAATCTTTAGACATTAATTGTTTATGAGAATAATTACCATATTCAAGAGAGAATAACCATCTTTTTATTTTGAAGATAAGAGAGAATTAAATTTCTAATTAACAACAGGGAACTTTTGCCCTAATAATTCAAATTTGGCATCTTCTTGTCTTTTAGTTTTGTTGTGAACTTGAAAAAAAAAAGCCTTTTTCACGAAAGTGTTTATTTCCATTTATGTCGATCTTTTTCCTTGTGAATGTTATACGACATATTTTTTAATAGAATATGGATTACATGTCAACATAACTTCCTTTATTTAAGCTCATACATCTAAATCTTATCTAAAAGAGTGTCATGTTAGATGTTTAAAAAGAGAGGGGGAGGGATGTGAAAGACTAAAAATAATCAAATTTAGAGCTTGTAGGGACATCTAATTGAGGAGTGCATGTGTATCTATGCTCTAAATTAATTATGTAGATACATGGCTAAAAGTATAAAAGATAAAATTTATATTAATCTAAAAAAATCATTATTACTTAAATAATTAAAGTTTACTTAAAGGATATATTTCTTCTAATCTCTTTCTTTATTATTTTTCTTTTTTTTTTTTTTTTAATACTGCAAAAATCTATGCAAATTTATGCCCACTTTGACTAATCAGCTCAAAAGACAAGCATATTTTAATTTTGCATTATTTTATAACCCCTCTAGAATTTTTAGGTCTAAAAATATAGAGGAAATTAATTATTTGGGTGAAGAGGTTTCTCATAAAATAAACAACCTTCAATTTAGTTACAATTTTTTTTTTAAAAAAAAGAAAATGATAATTTAGGCAATAATTTGAAACCAACTCAATCTTAAATATGACATGGGTTAATTTGGTGAAGTTGAGTCCATTCTAGGCATCAAAAAAAGATGGGATTAGACAATTAGGATAGTAGAAGCATAATAATATCCCAAAGAAAACTGAATGGGATTTGAAGTTATCTCTTAATTAGCTACAAAAACCTTATTTGGGAAATAAGGAATTAGATTCCATAAAATATGGATGCCTAAATGGAAGCCAGAGGTAGTATATATAAACGCGAAAGTCGTAGTAGCTAGAGCATTAATTAAATTACCAAGTTTCTTAATTAGACCAATCCATCAAAGCTAAAGATGACTCTGGGACTTGTAGCAGGAGCTGTAGGAGCTGTCGCGCATGTGGGTGCTGAAATTGTCTCATCGGTTTTGGATGTGGCGGATACAGTGTGTGTAGAGTTGGCACAACTTGCAGTGGCAGAGCATTGCAAGACAGTAGGACCTATTTTTAAGCTTGAGGCTGTGGTGCGTGCTACCGTTACGGTGGACAAGAACGCGAAAACGTACACCTTTACGCTGCGCGTGCTGGTCCTAATCAATAACGTATGGATAGTTAAGACATATATTTTTGTACTGTGTGTTCCATTTGTCGGCCCCCCTTTCCTCTCATCTTGTGAATGTGTCGAAGACTAAAAAACCTACTTTCCCTCACTACTTACTCTCCACAGATTTCTACAAGAAACATAATATAGCACACTACGTACTCTTACTCTATAGATGATGCATCCTTTTGCATTCTCTTTTGTCTATCAATAATATAAACTTATATGTATCTTTTGTTTTTCTCCTCTTCTTCTTTTTTCTTTCCTTCATTAACAACCACTCAATTATTCATTTACATTTTTTATCAACTCAACCATGAATCAAAATATGAATTAATTTTTTAATTATGGAAAAAAAAAATGAAAACCAAAATATCTATGTAAATTATTGGTCCAATGATAGTACCAACATCTTTTGAGAGCATCCAAAATCCATCACTTCCCTTTAAAAATAACAATATATAAAGTGACTTTGAAAAACAGTTTAAAATATTACTTTGAAGTGATTTTTAGACTAGCTAGTGGAAAGGTGATTATCTTGGTCAAGTGCTTGGATCGGAAAATGGGTTTTAACACGATACTATTCTTTTTATGCCCTTCTATGAGGTAAATACCTCCTTATCACATATATTTTGCTTTTCTGAGGATGACGATGCTTTCAAGGATTAGCATATTTCCTTGAGTTTGATAACGTTCCTATTTTCTGTTTCTTATTTCTTGTTTCTTGTTTCTTATTACGTTCCTATTTTCTGTTTCTTGTTTTTTGTTTCCTATTTCTTATTTTATATGAACTAAAAACATGAATATTTTTTGTAACTATTTTTGTTTTATGTTTCTTGAAAAAAATAAACAGAAACAGAAACTTTTTTGATAATTATTTCTTGTTGCTTGTTTCTTTTTGTGTTTTTTTTTTCTTTTTTTATAGTTTAAATTGAATTTAGGAGAATTGTAATTAGTTATAAAAAAATATTAGAATATTTGCAAATCTAGCAATGATTTTTGAAAATTTGCAAATATAGCAAAAAATTTTAAATATGATTTTTATTTTTTTATTATTCCAAACAGAAACTTTTTTGATAATTATTTTTGACTTTTTGCATATTTCATTTGGGCTGAGTTGATTTTTTTTCTATATTTGCAAATTTGAAAAAATAGTGGCATGCTTGCAATTGGGCCATTTATTTTTGCCATCCTTACAACTAGTCCTAGAATTTAGTATGTATAATATAAAAAAGATATAACATGCATTAGAAGACATATAAAAAATAATTATCAAACATTTAGAGTATCTAATATATAAAGAAGTCCCGATGCAAAATTAAAAAATAACAATAAAATTGTATTATTATTAGTCATCAAGTGATGGTGAATATCCTTATCCCACGAGCTACTTAATACTATTTAGTATATATATATATTAGTTGGTGGTTCGTTTTAGTTTTTATACTTATCTTTGTCATTTTCAAACTAATATATATTCTACAAATTGTGATATAAAAGTCAATATGAATATAGTTCAATTCGAGACATATACTCTCAATCAAGAGGTCAGAGGTTAGAATCCTCCTATCCCACATTGTTTGAACTCTAAAAAAGGAAGAAGTATTTAAATGTTTGGAGTTACATTTTTTTCAGAATTTGTAACAACTAACCTCCTTTACGATAATATTTATGTGTATCTGTCTATAAAATTTATTTACAAATCTAAGCTGCCCAAACTTCCCAAAGTTTAGTTGGTTACAAATATTTTTTTTATAAGTATTATTGTTTTTAAGTTGATTCTTAATCATTCTTAATCGAATTGTTGAGTTGATCAAATTTGAGTGAGTTGCATTAAGAGAAAAAAACGTAACACTCATTTGGACACAAAAGTAGACATACATCTAACTTTTATTTTATTCATTCTCCCATTATTAATGTAACGACCCTGACCCACACGACTCTCTAAACACGGAAGCACAACTGAGTTACCTTGCTCATGCCCGAAAATTTGGCAGCATGACTGCATAACTCTAAGAAAACCAAAATTTTACAAAGACCTAATAAGAGTAAGAACACTTCTAAAACTCAGATAAAATCACAGCATCCACCAAACTACAATAAGATATGCTGAGCTCAACTATTAGACACAAGAATCCAAGAAACTCAAACCAAATACACAAAAACAAAGAATATTTAGAATTTACAGACCAAAAAATTACAACCCTAAGATACACATCTAGAAATTAAACACAAGGAAAGAATTTCGATGGGACTCCATAGCCTTGTCAAGTCATCACTTCCGTCACCCGCCTCGAGAATGTGCACCATCTGCAAATCACAAACAAAGTAGCACGATTGAGTATAAACATACTTAGTAAGTAGCCCACTTAAGGATTCAAAATTTGAATCCATACAAAGGAGGGCATCGTCCTAACTCACATACTCCAGCTCCGTCTCAAACATTCACCTTAGTTAGTTATGTGCCTACTCACCTTACTTCAGGCTCACTCCCCTCTGGTATTACATGTGATATACCTACGAGTCATGTATCCAAAGCTGGTCTAATGCAGATAATAAGAACAACTTTCACACTCAACACTCTGGGGACATCGCCCCTATACTCATCACTCTCTAGGGACATCACCCCTATGCTAGCATCATCATTCTCTGGAGACATCACCCCTATACTCATCACTCTCTAGAGACATTGCCCCTATGCTAGCATTAACAACACTCTGGGGACATCGCCCCTATGCTCACTCTCATCACTCTGCCTCATGCTCACCTCTCTGTCTCACCCTCCTAGGAATACATGCTCACATAGGGAAATGTAAGTGGCACTAGCCTCACTGGCTCTTGCCTAGCCACAACGCACTTAAATTGTCAAGGGATACACCTCCCAAGAGATCATAAACCTTAATCTCATCTCGACCCATAAATCTTGTGCAATATCACAAACTGGAACTCAACACCATACATACTTGGGTAGTTAAGGCTCGAATAAAAGTCATCACGAACACAAATCTCGAGTATGAACTTACACCCTAGTTCAACAGCATTCCTAAACAAAACTTCACTTAATCGCAATCCCATACGTATGCTAGTGGCATAAATCCTTCAAACTATTTAATCTAGAATTCAGTCCCCTAAACACACTAGGAATCAGGACAACCAATAATCATCCACTCACATTCAGACCCGTCGGAAACACGTTAAACATGCCCAGCTATCTGCCCATTCTGAACACACGAAACACGGACGACGACCACTGATATGATCACTGCATATCCTTAAGGTGTTCTAAATCAGCCCCTAACCCAAACCAACCACTCTGATGTCCTGCACACAGCCAACCCATCAAACATCCCAAGAGAACTAACCCCATCCAACCATTCAAGTGCTTCAGGCATTCTGAGTAAACCACTAATCCATGCATACGAACTTTTAGAGAACTACAATAAGCTCATAAACATTGCAAGCCAGTCACAATCACCATTCACAAACCTCGAGCACAAACTAAATCAAAGTTCTACACACTGATCACAAAGACCAACCATTAGTTTGCAACTTTGAATCCTTAACAACAATAGCCATGTGATTAGACAACTTTTAAGCCATCACAATAAATCTCATATTAATTTAGTTAACCACACCATAATCCGCATACACATCACTAAGCACGAATGTTTAATCACAGTTCTCCAAAAACATAACCCAAACTTGGCCAATTACATTTTTAGGCAATTTCTTAAGGTGCCACCAGCTAACCACATTTAGTCTCGAAACTTAAGCCTCTTTTTCCATACTAGCTACATACTAAGGCCACTTTTAGCTCAAACAACCTCCACACCAATCCACTAAATAAAACATGCTTCATAAACATAAATATGCTTACTTTCACATATGACAAATTCTCAAACATACATTAAAGCCAAAATAGGGAACTTTAAGAGGCTTAAATCAAAATGACTACTTACAAATTTACTCCAAGGTTCAAGGTAGCCCGAAACTAGAATACGTGATCCTAAAACGCCAAACAAAGTCCCAAAACAGCACCTTACTTGCTGAAATTGATGTCAAATTGGTTCAAAGTCGACAACCTGGCCTCCTAACACAATGGGTAAACCTTGAACAAAGCCCAACATGCTATGGGTAAGTTTTAAAACATCAAAGCAGCCTCTAACTCAATAAAACTCCTAAAACATGTGCCAATTAAAGGCCAGTCTCAAGTTTAGCCTCAAATTAGTTAGAAAACACAATACCCACATAAAACTTACCCCAAAACAGTGATTAATCTTGCTGGATAAACCCAGACAACAGTTTAAATCGCCCCAAAAATCACCCAAAACTACCTTAAATTGCAAAGGGTGCCCTGTAAATTAATCTGATAATCAATGGGCCATTTTAAATGACTATTTACTAAACAAGTCAGCCCTTAAAACTCAGTCTAACACCACTAACCCACTTCAAGTCATTGTCAGAACATTTACCCACGAACCAAAAGCTTGCTGGTTTGACTCCAAATGGTCTAAATTCACGTATTTAATATCCAAAGGCTATGGGTAATCTAAAATCACACATAAAAATCCATGGATTAGCTTCCAATCACCAAATATGTACCTAAAGCCAACTCTAAAATTCAAAAATCACTTGGATTGTTGCTGAAAAAGCTTACCCACTTTGAATCGAAACCAAACATAGCTGCACAATGCCAAGCACGCTAGAAATTTAGCTCCGAAACAGTCTCCTCCTTGTTGTCTGTATAGAACGCGCGAGAGGGAGAGGAGGTGCAGCGGTCGGCGCTGCAGTTCGGTGACTGCAGATTCTGCACAAACAAACTACTAGGTGATTCAGTTGGCGACAGGCTCCAACCACTACTGCAACGGGACGACGACGCAACGAAATAGCAGTCGACGCGCTTCAGGCTGGCGTGCAATTCGGTCGGCGATGTGTTGAAAGAAGAAGAAGAAGATAGAGACATGTGCTGCGTTCAGCGAGAAGAGTGAGGGAGGGATGATCGACGGAAGAGAGGGAAGAAGAAGGAAAGAAGAAGATGGGGTTTCGGGAAGAAGATAAAAAAAAAATGTTTTGATTTTCTTTTTTTTTCTCTTTTTTTAAACACTTTTCCAATTTCCACAAATGCCCTTTAACCCACTTTCTTCTTTCATTTTTGCCATTCAAACCGCCCTAAATTTTCATTTTACGTAGGGGTGTACACGGGTCGGGTTGGGTTGGGTTGGAGGGCTTTTTGAAACCAACCTGAAAATTCGGGTTGGTAGGGTTGGCTACCCGAATGACCCGATCAAGGGTTGCAACCCAACCCAACCCAACCCTATATTTTCAGGTTGGATTGGGTTGGGTCACCGGGTTGATTTTTTTTTTTTTTTATAATTTTCTTAATTATATTAAAATAATTTTTGCTTAAATTAATAACTAAAATGACATAAAATTCAAATATCAAACTTCAAAGTTCATAACATCTTAATATTAATTACAATCCTAGATGAAAAACATTAAAAGTTCATAAATAGTTCATTTATAAGTATATATATATATATATATATATATATATATATATATATATATATATATATTTAACTTTGGGTTGGGTTGGGTTGGGTCGGGTCAACCCGAGCCTAAAAAGACCAACCTGAGAACCGACCCGAAAATTCGATTCTCTAAAATTTTAACCCAACCCAAACCGAAAAAAAACCTAACCCAACCCAACCCTTACAATTTGGGTTGGGTAGTCCGGGTTGCTCGGGTTACCAAGTTATTTGTACACCCCTATTTTTACGCATTAGTCAAATAAACAAAAAAAAAATTCTTAACTCCAAAATTTCAAAATTAAGACCCCTGAATAAGCTGAGCGTTACAATTAATAGATAATTAAGATGCTTCATTATAAGCATCATTTAAAGTAGATAATATGTAGTTTCCTTCATCAAACAACAGGACCAAAGTAAAGTGGAAGCCAACTCTAATTGGAAGGTACAAAAGATAAGAGTTTCCAAGATCGATCTAATGGCTTCTTCAGCACAGTTGCCATATAATGCATTATACAACTTGGCATCATTGGATAAGTTATTATCTGCTCTTCCACTTCCACCACAAGGTAGTATTTTTTGCCTTCACTCACCAACTTGAGTCTTACCATTCACCACACATGAACGTCAGTGATGCTCCTACTACCTTGTGTGTATGTTCCATCACTGTACACCTCTCAACTCTTGCACATATGGATCTTCAATATTCTCCATCCTAGCTTACAGTGGTTATGGAGCAAGGCATCGTTTTGTCCAGGAGCAACTACCACGAAATCCATTGCAACTTTTGATAGATAAAAATACCACGAAATCCATTGCAACTTTTGATAGATAATGTGTTTTCACGAGGAAACTTTGTAATAATATGGTGGTTTGTTGATCTTGATCTAGCGTAGTTCGGTATTTATAGTTGCGGTTGTACACGTTAGAAATTGATTTCATGGACCTCATAGAGTTCTATAATCGAATTTGGTATCGTGGAATCTGATGTGTGGATCTTGTTAAACTAAGATAGCTTTGAATCCAATTCAACTAGTTGGGACCATTGTTTTGTTGTCTTAATTGACTAATATCCTTCCGAACATCCTGACTATTTAACGTTTGAGAATAAATGAAGGCAAAGTAGATGATAAAACGGAAATCTAACAAAACTAACCATATAACTTTTTAGGCTTGAATTGGTGACATGGTAAAACTTTAAGAATCTATATGCTTATTTTTACACATTTATGGAACTAAAACATTTGGTTGATATCAACCAAACGGTCTTATATATAATTTTGAGAGAAAAATAAAGATTTATTTAGTAAAATAAAATTAAAAGAGATATGTGTTAAAGTAATTTTATCTCTTAAAAGTGATATATGCTTAAGTAAAACTTCTTCCACAATTTAATCTTAACTTTTTTATTAGAATTGTTCCCTCCTTTAATTTCTTCTTTTAATAATTAATAAAAATTGCCTAAACCTTTTAACTTTCTCACACCAGACTCTCTCATTTCGTGAATACTTTTTTTCACCATATATTTTATTGTGTAATCTATCTCTTACAATTTTTTTTCAATTATCCATGTTATGGGTACGTAAGATTAAGCTCAGAACGCATCAAGATCACAAAGCTCAACACAAGACGAGACAAATGGGGGCCCAACACCCTCACTAGGGCCCAAGCCAGTCAACAAGACTCAATGCGGCAGGAGCCTAATCCATGGTTGATCGCCAACTCGAACCAAACAAGCCAGACTGGTCCTAGCCCGATTCGGCATCATATGCGCCCCTAGAAACCCTAATCCGCTTCTACAAATAGGAGAGGGATGTGCACCCTTCTAGGTATGCTCAAAAACCCTAATCCTTGCTACACTTGTCCAAAAATCCTAGTTGACTTAAGTATCGTGTGACAAGCACCATACCTGCTCATTTATCTGTGCAAGTAATCGTGCGGATTCACATGTGCCGGATTCATGCATCAACAACTCCATTAAAGATTAGGCATTGATAACCTTCACTATAATACTGTGTTCTAATAAATAAATCATTTTGAGTAATCTCTTGCCAGAGACATATTCTCTCATGATATTGTGTGCGTGTATATATTTGTCATGTAGATTTATTTATTGTAACAAATACTAATATTCATTCTCAATGGAAAAGAAAGTGAAAAAACTAATTAAACCCAAAATTAATTATTTGACTAATATTAACTAAATCAAAATAAACTACCATATTATTATCCCACATCAGTTTTCTTCAATTACTTTAGCTCATTTTTTGAGAGAAAATGAGCTAAAGTAAGTGAGTTAGACTACATTTGGCTACTTTTGCTCATGCATATTTATATAATGAATGAAAACAAAAGAGAGAGAAAGAGCAGAGCAGTTTTATTAGCAAGAGAATGTGTTGGACATTCTCAAAACCATTTGAACAAAGAGAGTGAGAAAGCCTCATCATACCAGTCACATGAGAGGAGAGTGAGAGAGTTGGGGAACAATAGAGACCACTCTGATAGTGAATCAAATGTGCAAGAGAGAAAGCTAGTTAGAGATAGAGACATCGAGTGTTTCAACTGTGGGACTGTGTGATTTGTTGGCTTCAGAATCTTCTTTCTAGTGTTTTACAATTTCTGAGTTCCAGCAGTTGAAAAAAATACTCAGAATCAGGTTATATCATTTTAAATTGATTAAGATTTGATTTTACAGTATATAAATAATGAGTTTTCTCATTGATGGTTGTATTACCTTAGATGTGAGTTCCATATTTTCAAGGGCATTCGCTATTGCAGGACCCTAAGATGAGATCCTGGATGAGATTCCTGTTACAGAAAATTTAAGGAACAAATCAGTGCAAGAGTTAAGCAAATTAACATGAAGGGAAAAGAAGAAAGATCTTTGATGACCAGTAAGTTATTATTCAATTTCACAAGATTAGATAAGATAGAACTTTCATTTCACACAATACGATGCTTGTATTCCAATCGAATTAAGCTACCAAAATTTCCTTTGTCATGGCTGTGAGATATTGTTGTATGTGATAAAATATTACAATCCATTTCAACTCTTTTAATTTCAAGGCTCAGAGTGATTTCTTTAGCCAGATTGTATAACAGACATCAACAGCCTTCTGCTTAAATCAACTGCTTGAACTAATAGATTTTTCCAAAAAAAAAAAGTTAGAATTCAAGATTCATTTGACATGCGATATTTGATGAAAACTGAGATAGAAGTGATTATTCCTGGGCATTGATGAAGTCCCCCAAGGTATTGGAAGTTATATTGTTGTAACAAATTCTGTTATATTGTTGTAACAATCATTTATTTTCTGTTTTGAACTTTTTCAATTCTCCTGTAAAGTCTCTTAGGCCTACTATTAAATAGGCTTCTTGTACATTCAAGAATATATCAAAAACCTGAGATTATATTCCTGAACTTGAGTTTCTTCTTGGTATCAGAGCAAGTGACAAACGTCTTTGTTTTTTTTTTTTCTCTTTACTCTCTTCTCTTCAATGGCTGGAACATCTTCTTCTCCAACATCTCTCACTACGGCTGCTTCAACTCTGCATTTTCTTTTATCTAACATATGCAATCTAGTTCCTGTTCGGCTTGATTCCACCAATTACGGTCAGTGGAAAGTTTAAGTCACTGCCATATTAAAGGCCCATGCTTTGTTCGGACATATTGATGGTTCTTTGCCTCAACCTGATCAATTTCTTTCTCCAGCATCTACCGCTCAGTCTACTTCTCAAACACCAGTAACAGAAGTCAATCCCGAGTATCTCCAGTGGACATATCGCGATCAGGCTCTACTCTATCTCCTTCTGCATTTTCACATGTTACTTCAGCGACATCTGCCAGAAATTTGTGGCAATCTTTGGAGACCCGCTATTCTTCCAAATCTGGATCTAATATCTTGGCACTTCGTTCGGCTCTCTATACTGTACAAAAGGCCTCTGGCGAGAACATTGAGCAATACTCACGGCGGGTCAAAGATATCGTTGATAAAGACGACCCAAATTAATGAACCCCAACCGACGGCCATGGCCATTTTTCCGCCGGCATCTGGACGGAACTTCACTGGAGGACGAATGGGGAACTCAGGCCGAGGAGGTTCTTCTCGCTTCAATCGTGGACGCGGCAGAAACAACCCTAGCAGAAACTTCTTTCAAAACGTGTCTCCTCCATTTTTTAATGGACCAGTCCAGCCACATATTCATGGGTCTTCGCAGCCCTTCTCTTTTGGGCCTTCTCACCAAACTACACAGCCCATTTCCGAGTCTTCTAGTCAACCTGGCAGTTTTGGGCCTTCTCACTCATCTGGTTTTCAGCACACGGCCCGTCCACAAGGGAGTTTCACTGGGCATATTTTGTCAGATTTGTTCCAAGCCCGGTCATAGTGCCCTCGATTGTTTTAATCGAATGAACTTTTCATATCAAGGACGCCATCCACCGGCACAATTAGCGGCAATGGCGACAAACTCTATGAATTCGTAGTCTTAAGTAGACTCAGAGTACCTGATTATGACCCGTGGCAGCAGCTACAGAATAAATAATTTTTACATTATCATGAAGTGCCAATGGACCGTCACTTGAACTAGTTGAACAAAGTACAGCCACACTCTATTAACCTCCGAACGATATTGTGTTTTTCTTCTTGGTTCAATTCGTGGACATCTCTTCCGCAAAAATGTTGTGTTCAAGGAGGCCCAACTAAGAAACTTCCGCATTAGAGAGTTGTAGGAATTTCGGGTCGTTACACGAGCACTACCAACGAGCCATGTAACTTAGGTTGACTATGGCAGTGAAAGAAAACAACTCTCACGCCTACACACAATGGGAGAATCGCCCCCTAAGTCTTACCACTCACCACACAAATGAACTTCAATGATGCTCCTACTAGCTTATAGTGGTAAGGCATCGTTTTGTCCAGGAGCAACAACCACGAAATGCATTGCAACTTTTGATAGATAGTGTGTTTTCGCGAGGAAACTTTGTATTAATGGTGGTTTGTTGATCTTGATCTAGCGTAGTTTGGTATTTATAGTTGCGGTTGTACACCTTAGAAATTGATATCGTGGAACTTGATTCATGGACCTCATAGAGTTCTATAATCGAATTTGGTATAGTGGAATCTGATGTGTGGATCTTGTTAAACGGAGATAGCTTTGAATCCAATTCAATTAGTTGGGACCATTATTTTGTTGTCTTAATTGACTAATATCCTTCATGGCATCCTGACTATTTAACGTTCGAGAATAAATGAAGGCAGAGTAGATGATAAAACTGAAATCTAACAAAACTAACCATATAACTTTTTAGGCTTGAGTTGGTGACATGGTAAAACTTTAAGAATCTATATACTTATTTTTACACATTTATGGAACTAAACCATTTGGTTGATACAACCAAATGGTCTTATATATAATTTTGAGAGAAAAAATTAAGACTTATTCAGTAAAATAAAATTAAAAGAGACATGTGTTAAAGTAATTTTATCTAAGTGATATATGCTTAAGTAAATCTGCTTCCACAATTTAATCTTAACTTTTTTATAAGAATTGTTCCCTCCTTTAATTTCTTCTTTTAATAATTAATAAAAATTGCCTAAACCTTTTAACTTTCTCACACCAGACTCTCTCCTTCCATGAATACTTTTTTTCACCATATTTTTATTGCATAATCTATTTCTTACAAAAAATTTTCAATTACCCTTGTTATGGGTACGTAAGATTAAGCTTAGAACGTGTCAAGATCACAGAGCTCAAATAAGACGAGACAAATGGGGCCCCAGCACCCTCACTGGGGCCCAGGCCAGTCAACCAGGCTCAATGCGGCCAAAGCCTAATCCATGGTTGATCGCCAACTCGAACCAAACAAGCCAGACTGGTCCTAGCCCGATTCAGCATCATATGCGCCCTTAGAAACCCTAATCCGCTTCTACAAATAGGAGAGGGATGTGTACCCTTCTAGGTATGCTAAAAAACCCTAATCCTTGCTACACTTGTCCAAAAATCTTAGTTGACTTAAGTATCGTGTGGCAAGCAACATACTTGCTCATTTATCTGTTTTGCAAATAATCGTGCGGATTCACCTGTGCCGGATTCATGCATCAACAACTCCATTAGAGGTTAGGCATTGATAACCTTCACTATAATACTGTGTTCTAATAAATAAATCATTTTGAGTAATCTCTTGCCACAAACATATATTCTCTCATGATATTGTGTGCGTGTATATATTTGTCATGTAGATTTATTTATTGTAACAAATACTAATATTCATTCTCAATGGAAAAGAAAGTGAAAAAACTATAGCTTTGTACTCTTAAAAAAAATGTTAGGCATGCAACATTATGGAGAATAATGTTTAGCATGAATGTAAACTAATGCGATCGATGATGAGAAGTATTTTGATGTTTAAGTTGAAATGGTAATCTTTTCTCATATAATCTAGAGTATTTATTAATTCAGGGTTAAGCATCAAATGATTAGAGAGGAAAAGAAAAACAATCGAGATTTTCAGCAATATCAAAAAATTAGAAAGAAATATTACAAAGCTTTGTTCAGTACGAATAAAGATAATAACACATGTAAATTCTATAATGCTATTAAGTGGAAATGCACAGAAATTTAGATGGAATGAGAAACTCATCGATAAAAAAAAATGTATAGAAATGTCCATGAAATGAGAAAAAGTAGAAAAGATGTATAGGAACGTCCCTGAAATTAGGATTCCACTGCCCCAGTCCTTTACATGTTTACAAGATTCTCCTTCCTCAAAAAAGTAATAATAAGAAGAATATTAAATAAATAAATAAATAAATATCCAAACCAGAGCATCAGATTATACTTGTTGGTATGCGATCAATAGGGATATAAAGAAGAAAAGATGCTTTGCAACATTTAAATCATGTACGTACAATATAATATCATTGCTTGTTATTTCCTTTCTTTTGAAGATCCGTTCATCAAATATACATCAAGTTACAATGCAATTCTACCAGAAAGTACACAGAATTAGTTGAATGAAAGATATCTTAAATAAATTACACAAAAGTTTAGAATAACGCTTTAAAGTGAATGTATTTGTTTCGCTCGCTGGATCAATTGCTTAAACTTTGTTGATGGTTCTTCATACAAGATTGCAGGATCATGAAACTCAGATCGGAACGAGTCAGCCACCGAATACGAAAGAGACTTGAGGTTGTAATCTCCTTCCAGAAAAAATACACAACGACCATCGCATAAGTCCTTTGCCAGTTGCTAATATGGGATGCGAGCATGTAGTATGTCCCTATGGTGAATTGCAGGCTGGCTAATGGATCTAAAACGTGAGCATCATACCTGCAAAAATAAGTTCCAAGATATTTAGACTAGTACATTTAGCTAATATGGTTTCCCAAATCACCATTATTAATCAAACACTTGATTAAGAGAATATATGCATAAATATGATTAAGTGTGTGTTTGTATTAACTTCCTAACTGATTTAGAGGGCTAAAAGTGTTTTTTAAAATCTAAGGTTTTTGATAACCAATAAAAATTATTTTTTAAATAATCAAATTGATTTAGAATCCTTTTTTAAATAATCACTTGAAAGTTGATTGTACAAAAAGTGATTTCTAAAGTGATTGACTGATAATCATTTTAAGGTAATTTAGCACATGTAGAATCACTTTTTAGATGTAGGGCAACCAAATAACTTAGGATTAAAATCACTTTTTTGAAAATATAACCAAACACACCAGGATTTTAATTAAAAACCCTTTTTATAAAAAACAAATGTTTTTAAGAAAAAAAAATTATACATAAAAGTTGATTGATGCTTAAGGTATATTCAAATTTTCTAGAGGTAGAGGGTCTTACGACTTTGCGGAGACCTGTGTTTTTGGTAAACAGTCGCCCGGGCCTAGTCACTGCGACCCCACTTAACTTAAAATTCACCTCCGTTACAAAGTTAAAAGTATTTTTTTAAAATCACTAAAACATATAAATACATTATGGAGTAAATAAGCATCAATTTTAATAATTAGTTAAAAAGACGTGCAATGCACATAAAATTTCACTGTTTAATTAAAAGTAAAAAAATAAAAATAAAAAATAATGCCTAAAAGTGTATATACATCTTGTTTTAGGTTCATTTAGAATGAATATGAAACGTAAAATTATATATATCTTATCTTTTGTTTTGTTTGTTTTATTACTGATTGATTTGATTTTAACTATATAAACTTTATTTTAATTTGGTTATTTTGGTTGAAAAAAAATCATATGTACATGACATAAAAATTTTCGCTATAAATATCATTTTCGTTCTTGTATTTTGGGTCTCATTCCAATCGTACCCCATATACGACTTTCAATAAATCTTAAAATAATTCTCTATTAATTTTTCCAAAAAATAATAATAAAAAAATTAGTCTCTACTATCCATTTCTCTACAAATTTTGGAAACATATTCCTCTTTTGCATTGAAATTATTATTATGATCAAACAAATTTTGATAAAAACTAATTTCAAACTAACAAAAAAGTTTCTCCCTCATGGCTCCTTTTATATAAAAAAAAAAAATTTAATGTTTGTTTTCTTAGGTTGGTTAAAATTTCCCATAACTTTTAAAATAACCTAGCCAACATAACATATGTTAAAATATACACTTATTTACTCTTTTTTTTTTTTTTTTATCAATTTGACCAAAACAGTTATACTAAATTATATTAAATCATTCTTTTCAATTTATACATTCTCTCCTCTATTGGTATATCACCTTAACATTTAAATAACAATATTCATAACAAAAATTTATTACAATCAACGTCGTTGAATATAAAAAGAAAAAATTGAAACTTCTTTAAATTGCCCAACATGAGCATAGTTCAACCGGCATAAAGCATGTACTGTTAACTAAAAGGTCAAAGATTTGAATCTACTATCCTGCATATTGTTAACTCAAAAAAAAGGAAAAAATTGAAACTTCTTTAAAAACTAACACAATCATTAAAATTATTTAAAACTCAACGAATCTAATTTATTTACTCATGAGAAAATAGACTTAAATATTTTGTAATATCCGAAATAATTAAATATTTAGAGAGAATCATCCAATAAGATTTTAATGAATGAATATCTAGAAAATCACTCATTGAGATTTTCATTTTGTGATATATTATTTACTAACAAACTTTGAGATTCAATTTAGATTTGCTTACTCATGAGAAAGAGACTTAAATATTTTGTAATATCCGAAATAATTGAATATTTAGAGAGAATCATCCAATAAGATTTTAATGAATGAATATCTAGAGAATCACACACACAATATCTAGAGAATCACACACACACAAATAGACATTTACATGAATGTTTAAATAATATATGAAATCCAAATTGAAGGGGCAAAATTGTTGACTCACATACCATTTCAAGAAATTTTGATTATAATAATGTAATCTTTTACAAATGTATTTTGGACTTTTTTCGAGTTAAAAAATGTATTTTGTGAATAAATCCATATTATTTGATTATAAAGTTTTATATAAAGAAGTGAAAAAAGTATATTTCATTTTATTAAGTGATATTTTTTAAAATTACTAAAAATTCTCATGAAAACCCAATCCATGAGGTTTTCGATCTTGCAACCTATTGTCATAGGCAAAAACTAAAGCTCCCATGATTAATTCCAATATAGTATATGATTGTTGATAATTAATTTTTATCGTAGAGTTAAATATAATTTTGATTTGACGTAGATAAAGAGTAACAATCTAATCCATTAGTATATAAATTCTGCACAGATCCAAACAAATTCGAAGACTATTGAATTGTGAACCTTAATGACAATGCTAGAAAAGCTTGCCTCTTGCACATTTTGTTGAGGATTGAATCATCAAGAAATAATATAATAATCTAAGAAGAGTGATAGGTAGTAGAAAAAATTACACACACATATTTCACAAGCTGAAAAAACGAAGTTAAAATAACATCCTTAAAAAAAGAAAAAAAACATTAATAATAATAACATAAAAGAAAAGAAACAACTTCTCTTCTTCGTAAAAAGAAAAGAAAAAATGACAGACAATAAACAAAAAAAGAGAGTACCAAACAACCAAACAAAGAAATATTGCGCAATTCAACCACTTTCTTCCTTCCATTCGACTTTTCTCTCTCTATGAAAGGATCCGAACAAAGCCACTAAAGTACTTGCTCAGTCGCTATTCTTGAGCGCTTCGAACCCAATTGATCAACAACAACCAATAGTACTGTAGTGCTTCTGTAAATCAATCCACAAAGAACGACCCTCAATCAAACCTATATCCACGAACAATGGTCAGTAGTGTAGTTCTTCTATAAATCAATCCACAAAGATGGATTTAGGAGATGTTGATGGAAATAACTTTGAATGGAAAAATCCGCATGTGGGATGCACTATATATTTATATTAAAATATGCATTAGATATATATCATTCAATTATGCATTAGTTAATTGAAAAATTAGAGATCATATGCGTAGAGATTTTAGAATCTCTATTCAAATATAGTTTAATATAATCAATAAATACATATAATTAAATTTTATTTTAAATATATGGCATACGTTTAATTCAATGCATATGCTTGTCTGCTTTCTCAAGGGGCTTGAGCTCGAATCTTTTTGTGTGCAATTGTAGGTTTTTTTTTCTTTTTTTTAAGTAAAGATAATATCACTATTTTATATTTGTTATTGTTATATCATATTCTAATATATTTTTAAATTTTGGAATTTAAATAAGTATTACTAATTTAAACATTTACTGTTATCATATCATGTTGCATTTTTTTTTAATATTTTTTTAGAAAATTTAAATTAAATGAGTATTGTTAATTTAAACACTTTATTTGTATTATAAAAAACAACACTTTATTTGTAAAATAAAAAAAATAATATTTTTTAGTAAATATCACTATTCTTCATCATCATCATCATTATATTGTTGTTTTTTTATATTTTAAAATATTTTTTTTATTTTACAAATAAAATTTTGTTTTTTATAATACAAATAAAGGGTTTAAATTAGTAATAATTACTTAAATATCAATTTTTTTTTTAAAAATGTGGAAAAAAACTTCAATAATAATAATAATTGTAGTAGTATAGTGATATTATCTTTACTTAAAAATATTTTTTTTTTATTTTACAATTACATTGTTGTTTTTTATACTGCAAATAAAGTGCTTAAATTAGAAATACTTATTTAAATTTCTAATTTTTTAAAAATATTATTAAAAAATGCAATATGAAACAATAATAATTAAAAAAACATAGTGATATCATCTTTACCTGAAAAAAGGGGGTAAAATCTACAATTGAAAAAGAGGGTGTTTGGCTCATGGTTTTGGGTTCCAAACCCAAAACCATGTTTAGCTCAAAGTGTTCAAAACCCTTGGTTTTGAAACACAACCTCATGGATTACAACAGTGCAACCCTATGGATTTGTGTCATGTTTTCCTCTTCCATTTTTGACAACCACTTTGACAACAACTCCAGTGACAACTCTAACGACCACCCGACGACCGCTGACAGCAACAACTCTGACTACCACCATTGACGACTACCTCCAGCGTGATAGGAATGAACTCTTCATCCCTCAGCGGAAGCATTGGATCATCTTTGGTTTTATTTAAAATTAAACTAAAAATAATATTAATTAAAAAAAATTACTTTTGAGATAAATATGGAGAATATTATAGCAGGTCTTTATCTCCTCTACAAAGTCTTCCTGGCTATGACTCTAACACAAGATCAAGGCTTGTGGGAACCTCTTGAAAGAAAATCCTCAAGGGATTGGAGAGGAAAAAGTCTAGAGAGAATTCTCTAATTCTCTATTGAGAAAATGTGTGTTCTATGAAGAATGCCCAATGATTCACCCCTAGGGTCCTATTTATAGTGGTTTAGGGAAAATAATTAAATAATATATTTTAGTATCTAATATATTAAAATATATTTATCTAACCAATTTGAATCGTATTCAAACCTTTTAAAATTCTCCTACGACGTCTATTTCCTAATTTGAATCCAATTCAAATTTAATAAATATCTTTTATTTAATGTATCTAATATAAATTAATTATTATAATATTTAATGTATCAAATACAATAAATATATTTTCCTCTTTTATATTTAATATATCTAATATATTAAATATTAATTTGAACACTTCCAATTAAATATTAATTTGAACACTTCCAATTAAATATTAATTTTAACACTTCAAATTAAATATTAATTTTAACACTTCAAATTAAATATTAATTTGAACATTTCAAATTTTTCTTTCAACTAAATTGATCTTTTAGTGTTACTATGAGTTAGCAAGGGGACCTTATGGACCTACAGATTGTAAGCTCTAATGATACAAAATTAATTAATTAAACTCTTTAATTAATTAATTTTAGTTTAATTAATTAATTTTCATTCATTAACTATAGGTCACTCCACTAAAGACCTAGAGTTGCATTCTTATGCACTGTAGGACAAGTTGTGCTCATAGATATAATCATTACATGCAAGTCGATCCTTCACAAGTTGTTTGTAATTACAACTGGGTCAAAAGTCCATTTTACCCCTATAATTACATCTTGCACCTTAAGTAACATTGATCCTCTAATGAACAATCTGTTTATAATCTAATTATAAACTAAGTCCCTCTCGGGCTAGTGAGAGGGTGGGGTCCCATTGTTCAAGTCCCAAAATCAGCACTTAAGGAAACTACTCATCTACTTACCCTATATGGGAATGAGTGAATTCCATCTTGTGAAATTATGTTCACAGCTCCCTATTTGGTCAAATCCCCAAAATGATAAGCATATTAAATTGGCTACAAAAGTCACTCTCACCCATGCAAATCAAAGAACAAGCCCTCAAGGGCAGGAGTTCATAACTCACTCAGGATTTAGATCGAGTCGCATATGATCATCCTGATGAAATATTAATCTTCTTAATTAACGAATTTATAAAGAGAGATTAAATATTTCATGGTTCAGTCTTATACAAACTCATTGTATAAGATACCCCCACTCACATGTCTCCACATGAATGATTTGGATCAAATCATTTGCAACTATTACAAAGTGGGTCGTATCAATAGTGTTACTAGGATAAGACACCTAACTTTATCCATATACTATGACCCTTTAGGTTATTTCTTAAACATGATCCTCTCGTATGTCAATCACATATTGTTCAAAATTACACTAATAACCTTGGATTTTTCATATAATGGATAATATTATATTGCAAATAAAATAATCAAAATTATTATTAATTATTAAATAAATCATTAATTACGAGGCTTTAGGGCATAAATCCCAACATAGCGATCACTCCGATGATAACTCTAGAGACCAGTCTGACAACCACTCCAACAACCCGACCACCCCGATGACCTAATCACCTCTACGACACTTGCCTGCAACCACTGCCAACGACCATCCGACAACCACTTCAGCGACCCCACCACCCGGCAACTACCGTTGAAGACAACTCCAAAAATTTGACCACTTGGAAACCACTGTTGATGACCACTCTAGTCACTCGACCACACCGATGACTACTATAGCGATCACCCCAACGACCCAACCACTTCAGCGACCCCACCACCCGACAACTATTGTTGAAGACAACTCCAAAAATTTGACCACTTGGAAACCACTGTTGATGACCACTCTAGTGACTTGACCACACCGATGACTACTATGGCGATCACCCCAACGACCCAACCACCTAGCAACCACTATGGTTGACCACTCCAATGACCACCCTAGCGACCCAACCACCCTGCAACCTGACTACCCTGACAATCACTCAGACGACCACTCCAGTAATCCGACCACCCTGATTACCCAACCACTCTAGCGACCCCATTTGCCCACAACCACTGCCAACAACCATTCTGGCGACCCGACCACTCAGCAACTACCGCTGACGATCACCCTGAAAACCCAACCACTGCCGACGACCACTTGGTGACCACTCTAGTGACCTTACCACCCCGGTGACTACTCCGCCAATCACCCCAACGACCCAACCACCACTATTGATAACTACTGTTGACGACCACCTGATGACCACTCTAATGACCACCATGGCTACCCAACGACCCAACAACCTGACCACTCCGACGACCATTCCAGCAACCCAACCACCATACAACTACTTTGACGACCACCTCGAAAACCCACCACCTGGCACTACTGCCGACAACCACCTAGTGACCACTCTGGTGACCCGACCACCCCGATGACTACTCCCACAACCACCCGGACAAACTAACCACCAGACAACCACTGTTGATGACCACCCGGTGACCACTCCAATGACCACCCTGGCGACCCAACCACCCAACAACCCGACCACCGTCATGACCACTCCAACGACTTGACCAATCGACAAACCACCCAACGGCCACTCCGACGACTCGATACCCTGCAACCACCACCGATGACTCAACCACCCCATCAACCCATTGCCCAATGACCACTTCAACAATCATCCAGCGACCCAACCACCTAATCAATTTTTTAAAAGGTTAAAATAAAAATAAAAAATGGCTACTAAACAAAAAATTTAACCTATTATGTTTGAAATATGTTTCAAAATACTGTGCAAAATAGAGTTTCTAATATTTAATTTCTAAAATAGAATTCAAATTTTATAACTTATTTATCCTCGAAATAGGTTTCAAATAATGTGCAAAATTTTATTTAAATTTTCTAATTTCTTAAATAGATCTCCAATATTTTAATTTCTAAAATAGAGTTCTAAAAATAGGTTTATGAATACTTTGTAAAATAGAGTTTTAAATTCCCTAATTTTATGGAGGAGATGTATGTCCTTGGGGTCCAACATGTTAGACATCCTAAACAATGAGTTCCATTTAACGCCTAAATAGATTAAGAGGATTGCATCGTGGCCGTTTGAGAAGGACTACATTTAAAGAGCCCGCACGAACAAGCTATATGTAGAATTAAAGGCGATCCTTGGGATGACAAGGCAAGACCACATTGTCGTTGCAAAGACCCTTCTGTCGAATAGTATGATGTTGAATTCCTTCTTTGCATTCTCCCAAGATTGGAAGTATGATTACTGTGTGGAAGTATTAGGGAGAGCACCTAGAATCTGATCCCCCATGGACGAAAACTTGATGCGTTCATCACCTTCAGCTACTACTTAGTTTTTATAAAGTTTGTGTTTTGAACAACTACTGTTATTTCTTTTCTTCATTCCTTTCAGCTTATGTATTATGATATTATGAACTTCGAAACTTCATTTGCATTATGGATTTTCTTTACTCTAGCAACACCATTCTTCTTTCTCACGTATTAATTATTTAAAATATATGTTCTTATTAATGTTATTTAATTTTACATCATCATGAATAGAGTGAATGAGATATCAATATACTTGTACAAATTACACATTCATATTTAAGTATGCTTGAAATAATAGCTCCACATAATTGGTTAAAATATTGATATGCAATTCAATAAACAATTATCAAGTCAAAACAAAATGAATTTGAAAAAAAACAACCTAAAAAAATTGTTAAAAAAAACAGCCTAAACAAACCCAGCCCAGCCCAACCCAACCCTACACCCCAAACATAGGTTTCAACAAACCAGTCAAACCCAACCCTACACCCCAAACACAATAATCAGGAACCCTGGTTTCTGATCCCAGCCAAGGATTCTCAGGGTTCCTGATTCCAAACCAGCTCACCAAACACCCCCAAAAGGATTCGAATTCAAATCGCTTAGGAAAGGAGGCACGCGTCATGGCCATTGTGCTAAAAACATGTTTAAAAATTAAATGTAGGCTATACATTTAAACTATAATATTGTGATTATCAAAGTTTTAAGTCCACTATTTATCTCTGTTAACTTTTAAGAGAATGTGTCCCTTGGAATTCTCATCGTTCGCCCATAAAAATAGTTATATAATATATAATTGATAAGAAAAACAAATTCGATTTATGTATCCCTCTATCAAGATTACATGGGGTTCCATCTCAAAACCAATTGGCAATTGAGGAGTAGCTCATGTTGGTGTTTCTTTGGGTTCACCATTCCTGAATCGGATCCTAATTTATTTTATTTTTTTTTGGGATCGAATACCCGTTTGAATTTTTTTTTTAATGGGCTCTGATACCATATCAAGATTACATGGGGTTCCATCTCAAAACTAATTGGCAATGGGAGGAATAATCCATATATCTTATAAATTGTAAGGTCACTCTTTATCTTTCAGATGTGGGATCCTCAATTTTTTTTAACCCCATAACAAATATAAACAAAAACAAAGTCGTTGTCAGAGAGGAATCGTGATTAAAATCAATGTCATCATCAACAACATTGAGGCATCTCCCCTAAAATAACATGTCAAGGAATCTCCCTTTTTTTTTTCTTTTATGAAAGTTTAAAGAATATCTTTTGTCTTATATATATATGTGTATGTATGTACAGTTGTACACACGTTCTGAACCACAGCTCACTTGAAGTTGAAGTTTTTTCTTTCCATTTTAGAATTTGGTTGGGGTCGATGTTACATCCAAAATGGAGAAGAATTGAAATATAGTTGGCAAATTCACATAAATACTTTTTTCTACAACTTTATTTTTTCACTAAATCAAAAAAAAAAAAAAAAAAATCCACGTCACTCTTTTTATACACACTTTCATAATTAATCTCGATCAACATGCATTTTTTCTCATTTTATTTCTTTTGTAATTTTTTTTATTTTAGTAATTTATTTAATTAAAAAAGATTGTGAAATAAATATTAATTATTCATAAAATACTTTTAATTAGATTACAAGTATCATTTGCAAATAGTAGAAGGGAAATGATGATTGATGACTACAAAAAAACTACATTATTGAAATTTGGCTAAAAAAGTTTCATAATTGGATTAATGGCTACCTCATTTTACGAGGGAGAGTCAATAACAATTTATGCCAATCCTACCTCTGATGGATAGTTATATTTACATTCAACACACCCAATTGCCAAGATTCTGAAAAAAAAAAAAAAAATCTAAGCAATAATTCTTGCCAACAGCCAAGATTTGGTAAAAAAAAAAAATCCAACAACTTCTATCTGTAAGTTTCTCATTCCCCATTAATTTTCAAATTTTTCATACATTCTCATTCACCTCTTGCTTTTCAAACGTTCCAATCCCAATCATTATTGAACGTTGCACATTTTTTCGATTTCCAAATTTAAAAATTGATCGAAAGTCATTTTTTGCACCACCATAATTATTTCACCAGATTTTTTTATCGTATATATGATGGTGTTTGGGATGAGAAAAATATCTACAGTAATTTTAAATTTGGCTCAGTGTTAGTCAGTCCCGACTCAACCATTTCTCAACTCACATAATCAATTGTCAACCATCTCAAACTCAATGTTGCAAACAAAATTTCACGTCTCTTCCTCTTCAGAAATGGTGAAGACAGATCTATGATTATAAGTATTTCTGAGGATAAGGATCTTGTTTGGATACTCGCTAAAGTTTCAAATGAGATGTACCATGTCTGTTGTCTTGTCGTGGATGTTGAAATGATAGATACCCAGTATAGACAAGGATAATGATAGATACCCAGTATAGACAAGGATTTTGCAAGTTGCATAAATCCAACAAAGAATATAAACAAACGGAAGAAAGATTTCAAGTTTGTCGACCCTAAAAGTATTGGCGCACTAACTCAAAATGTGTTACGGATGTAATGTGGTGTGTATATAACTACAAACACATAAACATTAAGGAAGTTTCCAATTCAAAAAAGTAAGATCCTCAAAATGTAATTTGTATATGATAGGGCACACATATGTAATGAGTATATAACAGCAATGTGTTACATGTATAATGTGTGTATAACAGTACACACAGAACATTAACAGTACATCTTCCAAATGTAACGTGTATATAACAAGAGGTGAAATGTAATGTGTATATAACTACACATACATGAACATTACAATTGTGTTGTAACAACCCTAAACTCCCAACTGTAACGACCCTAAAAACGCGACTCTCTAAATACGGGAGCTCGACTAAGTTACCTCGTTCATGCCCGAAATTTCGGCAGCATGACGGCGTAACCCAGAGAAAACAAAAATTTTACAAAGACTTTATAAGAATAATAACACTTCTATAACTCAAATAAACCACTCAGCATCCATAAACTACGACAAGATATGCTAAGCTCCAACATCAGACACATGACTCTAAGAAACTCTAACCACATACACGATAACTAAGGAATATTTAAACTTTACAGGCCAATAGATTACAAGCACTATGACATTCAATTGAAAGCTAACAATAGGAACGGAAAACTTTGGTGGAGTCTCCATAGCCACGTCAAGTTATTGCCTTCGTCATTTGCCTCAAGAATTTGCACAATCTGCAAGGACAAACAAAGTAGCAAGGATGAGTATAAACATACTTAGTAAGTAGCACACCTAGGGTCCAAAGACCAAAACCATAAATAGACGATTTTGACTCTAACACATAGTCTCTGTTGGGATTTATGCCCTAAAGCCTCGTAATTAATAATTTATTTAATAATTAATAATAATTTTGATTATTTTATTTGCAATATAAAATTATCCATTATATGAAAAATCCAAGGTTATTATTGTAATTTTGAACAGTATGTGGTTGACATACGAGAGGGTCATATTCAAGAAATAACCTAAAGAATCATAGTATATGGATAAGGTTGGGTGCCTTGTCCTAGTAACACTATTGATACGGCTCAATTTGTAATAGTTACAAATGATTTGATCCAAATCATTCATGTGAAGACATGTAAGTGGGGGTATCTTATACAATGAGTTTGTATAAGACTGGACCACGAAATATTTAGCCTCTCCTTATAAATACGTTAATTGAGAAGATTAATATTTCATCAGGATGATCATATGCGACTCGATCTTAATCCTGAGTGAGTTATGAACTCCTGCCTGTGAAAGCTTGTCTTTTGATTTGCATGGGTGAGAGTGGCTTTTGTAGCCGATTCAATATGCCTACCATTTTGGGGACTTGACCAAATAGAGATCTAGGAACATAATCCCACAAGATGGAATTCACTTCTTCCCATATAGGGTAAGTAGATGAGTAGTTCCCTTAAGTACTGATTTCGAGACTTGAACAATGGGGCCCCACCCTCTCACTGGCCCGAGAGAGACTTAGTTTATAATTAGATTATAAACAGATTGTTCATTAGAAGATCAGTGGTACTTAAGGTACAATATGTAATTATAGGATAAAACGGACTTTTGACCCCAGCTGTAATTACGAATAACTCATGAAGGATCAACTTGTATGTAATGATTATATCTATGGACACAACTTGTCCTACAGTGCATAAGAGTGTAACTTTAAGTCTATAGTAGAATGACCTAGAGTTAATGAATGAAAATTAATTAATTAAAAAGTTTAATTAATTGATTCTGTATCATTTGAGCTTGTATTCTATAGGACCATAAGGTCCCCTTGCTAACTCATAGTAACACTAAAAAGATCAATTTAGTTGAAAGAAAAAATTGAAGTGTTCAAATTAATATTTAATATATTAGATATATTAAATATAAAAGAGGAAAATATATTTATTGTATTTGATACATTAAATATTAAAATTTGAAATGTTCAAATTAATATTTAATTTGAAGTGTTCAAATTAATATTTAATATATCATATATATTAAATATAAAAGAGAAAAATATATTTATTGTATTTGATACATTAAATATTAAAATAATTAATGTATATTAGATACATTAAATAAAATATATTTATTAAATTTGAATTGGATTCAAATTAGGAAATAAATGTCGTAGGAGAACTTTAAACAGTTTGAATAAGATTCAAATTGATTAGATAAATGTATTTTAATATATTAGATATTAAAATATATTATTTAATTATTTTTCCTAAATCACTATAAATAGGACCCTAGGGGTGAGCCATTGTGCATTCTTCATAGCACACATCTCCTCAATAGAGAGAATTAGAGAATTCTCTCTAGACCTCTTCCTCTCCAATCCCTTGTGGATTTTCTTTCAAAAGGCTCCCACAAGCCTTGGTCCTGTGTTCGAGTCATAGCTAGGAAGATTTTGTGGAAGAGATAAAGATCCTCCAGAATATTCTCCATAATATTATTTTCAAGGTATATTTTTCTTAACCTTAATTTTTATTGTTTAATTCTAAATAAAATCAAAGATGATCAAATGCTTCCACTGTGGAGTGAAACGTTCATTCCTTTCAGCCTCATGCTCAAATTCAAACTCATTAATCACCTCAGTTAGCTATGTGTCTACTCACCTTATTTCAACTCAGCCCTCTAGTATTACACGTGTTATACATGCGCATCATGTATTCTAGGTTGGTCTGATGTAGAGAATGAGAGCAACTCTCACGCTCATCACTCTAGGGACATCGCCCCTATGCTAGCATCATCATCATCTCACCATCGCTCTAGGGACATTGCCTCTATGCTAGCATCATCGTCGTCTCACCATCGCTCTAGGGACATCGTCCCTATCTGCCTCAACCTCCTAGGAATACATGCTCGCATGAAAAGGAAGGTGGCACTAGCCTAATAGGCTCTCGCTCAGTCACAGCGCACTAAGATCACTAAGGGATTCATCACCCAAGAGATCATAAACCTCATTAAGACAATCTACAGTCTTATAGCGATTCCTCACTAGCATGCTTTAAGCCCGACATTCTCTACACGGGATAACCTTTTATCGAGGACATGTCAGGGTATGAACATTTGTTTCCATTGTACACACTACGTACCCTCATAACTAGAGAACCCTTCATAACACAGCAACCCCCACAAGGGAAGCTAATATGCTCTACACCACTTTGACTCAAAAGCCTTAAGCATAACTACAAACACGAACTCAATCGAATACCCAAACTCATCGTCAAGACAAGTTTATGTAGGGTCGACTCGAGTATAAATTCAAGCGAATCACACATCACCCAAGGCTCATCCCTGTTCAAGCAAGACATAAATCACTGACATTCCAACAAACTTGCTTCTCATATAAACTAGCATGACTTGATTCTCACTCTTTCTTTGCATACAAGATCTTAAAAAGAAGATCCGAATATCTACTTATTTCTTAGGTCAACATGGAGACAACCAACTCTTCCTTAACACGCTAGAAAACCACAATTGTTGTTATCCTCCCATCCACAATCAGACTCAACTAAAACACGTTAAACATGTCCAATCATCTGCATACCTTTAACACGCTAGAAAACCACTGCATACCTTTAAGGTATTCTAAATCAGTCTCCAACCCAAACCAACAACTCCAACGCCCTGTGCTCAGTCAACTCATCCACACCCCAAGAAACTAAACCTCAGCCAACCATTTAGATGTTTCAAACATTCTATACTCTATTAACACCTCAACATCGCATGAAGACCCTTCTTAACCACTTATGATCATTCAAGTTAATCAAATATCCAATACTTTCACGCTTTTAGTTAAATTACAGTCATAGCCATCCAGGTATTCTAAGGCTCACTTCTATAACTAAGCTCTAACAAGTTGCGTATAGAAAACCAAACACACAGCCCAAACCTCTTGGATGCCATACCAACAATCGATAGTCATAAACGTTCCAAAGCAAATTAAGCCCCTAATACCATCTTAACACGTGCTTAAGCAACTTAAGCTCAAGAACAACTCATGATAGTTCCACCAATCACACCATGACCCACATATTCATATTAGACATGCATATTTAATCACAAACACCACAAACATGAACCAAACTCATCCGATCACAACATTAGGCAAACTCTTAAGGTCCTATTCATGCTAACTACAATAACTTGAAACTTTAAGCCTCTATTTCCATTATAACTACATACTTAGACCATTTTAGCTCTAACATCATCCACACCAACCCACAAATCATTATATGCTTCAACAACAGAATTTTCAAGTAAGCTTTCACAATCCACAAATTGTCAAACATACATCATATTCAAATAGAAACTAAAAGGGCTTAAATCCAAATGACTATTTACCTTTTTAAGTAATAATAAAAGGCACATCCAAAGCATCCCAGATCGCCAAATGAAGTCCCAAACAGCACATTTACTTGCTGAATTGAGGTCGAATTGATCCGAACTCGACAACCCGACCTCCTAACACAATGGGTAAATCTTGAACAAAGCCCAACATGCTATGGTTAAATTTTAAACAATCAAAGTAGCCCTTAAACTCAACAAAACCCCTAAAATGTGCATCAATTAACTCCAATCTCAAACATAACCTCTAATAAGGTGAAAACTAAAGCATCCAAATGGAACTCACCCCAAAATCAAGATCGACGCCTATTGAACAGCAGCTCAAACAATCCAAATTCACCTAAATTGACCTTCAATCGTAATGGGTATTCTAAAATAAAATCCAAAACATTGTGGGTTAGTTTCAATTCACTAAATCAACCCTTCAATTCAATCCTAAAACCCATAAATCACTTCAAATCATTGATGAAACACTTACCCACTCCAATTCAAGGTTGTACACGGTTTGTACGAATGATAGGATTGCCAAAAAAAATGACCCCAAACTGCCACCCCCTAGCTATCTGTGTAGATCACGCAAGAGATAGGAGAATTGCAGCAAATTCGGTGGTGGTCTGAGCGGCAGCGCGGCGGAACAATGGCAAAAGACGTGCGACGGCGAGTTAGCGTACCGAGCTACAGCAGCATGCAGACTGAAGTAGACGAAGGCAGAGGCGACGAGTTGAACAACGATGGGCTGCACGACAGAGACTTACCGGTGACGAGAGGAGCTACGGTGGAGAAAGAGAGAGAGAGAGAGAGAGTTTTGGGAGGGAGATGGAGCTATCAGGAGGGAGAGGGAGAAAATTATAGATAAAGAGAATAAGAAGAATAAGATAAGTTTGAAGGTTTTTTTTTTCCAAAAAATGCCCTCAACCAACCTTTTCCTTTCCAAAAATGCCCCTTCCATCAATCCAAATTCCAAAATAACCAAATCAATACACTAATTTGAAGATTATTCAAATTTAAATTTCAAAATTTTGAAACTAACGCCCTTAAACAAACCGGGCGTTACATGTACATCCTCCAAATGTGATGTGTATATAGCAGGCTATGCATCTATAATTTGTCTATTCTTTGACTTAGGCGATTCCCTATTCTAGTGTTTGCTCCCTTTGGTAGTCCTTTCTCTTTTCACTCCCTTCTTCTTTTGCTTTCGCTCCTTTAATTTGATTCCAAGTTTGTTGTACTCGTAACATTTTTATACTCTCATGTGTCTGTATATACATAATTACAGTCACATTCACAGACCAAAACAATAATAATCCCATAAATAAATGGAAATTACCTTTTCCTTGCTCTCCAACTGTATAGAAGCCATTTGTTTCTTTTGCTTCATGCTTGGTGTTTCCCTTGCGGCTTGTAACCTTGCATTAGCCCATGCTTAGACTCTACTTTTTCCTTTGTCATCGCTGACAAAACGAAAAAAAATACTAAATCTCAATTAAACCTAAAAAATGAGCGAGATATATGGGTACAAACGGTCATTATCATAACTAACGAAAACGAACAAAATTCCTAAAAATTGGGGTCCTAAATCCATATTTAAAAAAGAGGATTGTACTCAATAATATACAATTTTCAGACCTATTTAATCGGAGTGCATGCAAACGTGCATACCTATTTAAGTTTAATCGACCGCTTGCAGTAGATTATGAAGGGAATAATTGAATTAAACCCACAGCGGAAGCGTTGGAATCGACTTTGATTTTATTCAGAATTAAACAATAAAAATAAACATTAAGCAAAATATACTTTGAAAATAATATAGAGGATATTCTAGAGGGTCTTTTTTTCCTTGTGCTCCAACTCCAATGATGTTGAATTCCTAGACTTCCACAAAATCTTCCTTACTGTGACTCGAACAAAAGAGCAAAGAAGTTTGTCGGAACCTTCTAGAAAATAGAATAAGAGAATGAGGGGATAATTCTCTAGAGTTTCTTTCTCTTATTTGGAATGCACACAAATGACTCACCCCTAGGGCCCTATTTGTAGTGGCATGGGAAAAATAATTAAATAATATATTTTAATATCTAATATATTAAAATATATTTATCGAACCAATTTGAATCATATTCAAACTTTTCCAAATTCTCCTACAACTTCTATTTCTCTATTTGAATCTAATTAAAATTTAATAAATATTTTTTCTTTAATGTATCTTAATACATTAATAATTTTTTTAATATTTAATGCATCATATATAATAAATATATTTTTCCTCATTTAATATATCAAATATATTAAATTTTAATTCGAACATTTCAAAATTTCTCTCAACGAAATTGATCCCTATTTGTTTATATGAGCTAGCAAGGGGACCTTATGGACCTACAAATTATAAGCTCCAATTATACAAAATCAATTAATTAAACTTTTTAATTAATTAATTTTCACCCATTAACTATAGGTCACTCCACTATAGACCTACAGTTGCACTCTTATGCAATGTAGGACAAGTTGTGTCCATGAATATGATCACTACATGCAAGTCGATCCTTCACTGTTGTTCATAATTACAGTTGGGTCAAAAGTCCGTTTTACCCCTATAATTACATCTTGCACCTTAAGTACTATTGATCCTCTAATGAACAATTTGTTTATGACCTAATCATAAACTAAGTCTCTCTCGAGCCAGTGAGAGGGTGGGGCCCCATTGTTCAAGTCCCAAAATCAGCACTTAAGGGAATTACTCATCTACTTACCCTACATGAGAATGAGTGAATTCCATCTTGTGAGATTATGTTCCTGGCTCCCTATTTGGTCAAGTCCCCAAAGTGGTAGGCATATTGAATCGGCTACAAAAGTCACTCTCACCCATGCAAATCAAAGGAAAATCCTTCACAAGCAGGAGTTCATAACTCACTCAGGATTAAGATCGAGTCACATATGATCATCCTGATGAAATATTAATCTTCTCAATTAACGAATTAATAAAGAGAGATTAAATATTTCATGGTCCAGTCTTACACAAACTCATTGTATAAGATACCTCCACTCACATGTCTCCACATGAACGATTTAGATCAAATCATTTGTAACTATTACAAAATGAGTCGTATCAATAGTGTTATCAGGATAAGGCACCCAATCTTGTACATATACTATGACCATTTAAGTTATTTTTTGAACATGATCATCTCGTATGTCAACCACATACTGTTTAAGATTACACTAATAATATTATATTTTTCATATAATGGATCATATTATATTGCAAATAAAATAATCAAAATTATTATTAATTATTAAATAAATCATTAATTATAAGGCTTTAGGGCATAAATCCCAACAGATTCTAAGTGCACCGAAAATGCAAGAAACCGGAAGAAATAGGTGATTGTGAAGAAATCAATGGAAGGAAGCATTGACATTCAAAGGAAAAATCTACAAAGAAATCCACAGAAGCAGGTATGGAAATATGTACCTCAAGATGCTTCTCTGCTACTGTTCGATTGACGGGCTATTGAGAAGAATGAGGAGAACGTGATGGAAGAATGAGGGATTCGAAACGGCGTAGGTCGGAAGAATGAAGAATTCAGAACGACGTGGGTTTGAACATGAGAAAGCTTCAAATGGCGTGGTGTGAAGGTGAAGGGTTTTTCGATTCATTCATTAATTGTTAGGAGGTAAATATATTATTTCGATTTGACATTTTTCTCTTCATTCAATGCAATTGTACCTTGATTAATTGTTTTTAACTCTTTCGTTGGTGTTATTATTTGTAGTTACGTGCGTCAAAAAAAAATTATTTGTAGTTACTAATTAATTACATTAGGTTTTCTAGCTCATACGTTGTTCAATAGGGGTAATTACAATTATATATTCATATTTGAAGCTATAGAGGACATGGGTCTCATTGGTGTGTTTATCTGTAATTACTAGTGTTGAATTTATTTCATAGGTTACTTGAATTGATTTAATTGACTATGTTCATTTGGCAACTCATGAAATTGGTAACGTATTCAAATTCATCTCACCGATTAATTTTTGGGGGAAATGTAATAGAATGATGATCTCAATTAATGCAATGTATTTTACCTCATTAATGCAATGCTTTTTTTAGGCATTCTTTTAGGTGATTTAAAAGATTTTTTGTAGACATTCTTTTGGGTGATTTAAAAGCCTAAATCTCTATCGAGGGTATTTTTGTCCCAAAGTAATTCCAAATTTTTGGTAAAAACCACTTTTCGACATAATTACAAAATAAACCACGTTTCGCCCTTTTTCAAGTTGGCCTATTTTAAAATAGTCATATTTCTTGTTGTTAGAAAGTGATTTATTATTAAACATTTCTTTTACTATTAATGGAAGTACTTACAAAAGCTAAGGTAGTGGCGATGAAAAGAAAAAGTTAGAAAAAAGTTTGGGATGGAAATTAATAGAATATTTTGTGATGTTGTATCATATAAGTATGAATCTTGCAGTAAAAAAAGCACACAAGATTTAGTGTAAAGAATATTTAATCTTTTTCATTATATTTTCAAGTGTTACTCCTAAGTTCTTAAAGCCAACTTAAACATATTTCAATCAATTCAAACATTACACGTCTAACTTTTGACAGATGTTTGAATCTTCACTCAGTGTAGCATTAAATTAAAAGAAATAAATTAAATAGAAAATTTTCAAGACCTCTCTACTTTAATACATACGTTAAAATTTCAATTATCTCAAAAAATTGAGTTGATTTGTAAGAGCATATTTTTCCTTAATATATTCCTACTAATCACTTTATATGTTTCATCTTTTGAATCTTTGATGATCACCTCAATAAAATTAATTAGGAAAATTTTAATGGATGACAATTCATATTTTCATACGTGGCAACAGTATTATAATTTGGCGAATATGACACTTTTTAAACATGTTTTTTCCTACCTATTTAGATATTTTACGTAATTCTATTTTTAACCTCATATATCAACTGCTAGATGTTTTTATGGATAGACTAATTGACATCTTTACTGATAGATGTCTATCGGGTGAAGACGTTTATCAATAATAGTTATTTATCAACATTTATCAGTGATATACAAGGGTAAAAAGAGAATTAGGGTAAAATTGTCTAAATAGGCGTGTGAAAATTTAAAAACTTGCCATGTTTGCAAATATAGGATATTGTTGCTATATTTGCAATTAATTGATCTTGTTTTTCCATATATGTATATGTAAATGTCCAAAATAATTATCACACTAGTTTTTTTTTTTTTAGTTCAACAATTAATATGCGGAGGTAAAAATTTGAACCTTCTAACCTTCCGGTCGAAGTTATAATACCTTAATAAGTTGAGATATGCTTAGTTGAGCCACTCTAACTAATTAACTAAGGTTAAATATATGTTCGATATTAATAAATTAAAGAAATTTTAAATTGATAAATTAACGTATATTAATTCTTTATTGTTCGAATTACATCTAACCAATCTAACACAAATAACTCGTTAATTTAACTAGCTTAATCAGTAAGCAAATACCTTTTATAGAGGTGTATGTGTACATTTTGGTTGGATTCAAAGGTATCTCCTAAGCAAAAAACTCTATTGGCCATCTGCTGATGATCAGGTCTTACTTTTAGTAGGATTCCATCGTATCAAGTTCTATTATTTGAACCCTTTAGGTCCACGAATCAGATTCCACAAGATATCAGGTTTCTAGGATTCAACCCAACTATAAATGACGAACTCCTGAATCAAGAGCAAACCAAGTACTCTTACAAAGTATCTTAGAACCATCAAAGGTTACAATGAGTTCCGTGGTACCCGTTCAACGACAAAATAATGGCCTCTTCCTTGAGGATCAAAAGAAAGCCGTAATGGACATCAAGAGAGACCTAATAGTTATTGGTCCTCCGATACCGATTAAGAATATAAATGATCCAAAAGTACGAGAGATGGGAAAGTATGCAGTGATGGAGCATAACAAGCAAAGAGGAGAAAAGCTGGAGTTCAAGCGTGTGGTGAATGGTATGAAACAGAAGGTGAGTGGAAAACTGTTTGATATTAAGGTGGAGGCTGGAAAACTACATCGCCTTGTGGTGGAGGCTAAAAACGCCCTTGGAATTAATTGGACATTTACGACTGAGGTGTTGGAGATTAAATGGTTGCGCATCTTCAAACTCATAGCTTTTGAACCTGTCCTCAATTACCACTGATCGATCATATTCAGTATTCACTGCCCTCCCTACTTCATATATGCATATATATATATATCATATTCAGTATTCACTGCCCTCCCTACTTCATATATATATATATATATATATATATATATATATGCATATGCTCAAGTCTTAAGTGTTGTACTCTTTAATTTTATCTATTAGTAATGTCACAATAAATTATAATATTATTTATCTATTTCTGATCTGCTTTTCTTTCTCTCTTTTTAACCTCTCTCAAAGTTACGTTGGTCAACTCAGTTAAAGACTTCATTTACAAAAAAAAAAAAAAATTAAAAACAGTATACCAGCTTCGTTGTAGTTATATAACCTATATATGTGAATATGAACATTATAAATCAAGTACTTAGATAAGTCTCTAGTTTCTAATCAATCAACTCTTTTGTCTATGATCGAACCCAAAACTCTTTTGCCTAAGATGTAGTTAATTAAGGCTCGTTTGGTAACGTTCTCGTTTTTTGTTTTTTATTTCTTGTTTCTTTTTTTCTATTTCCTATTTCTTGTTTCCTCCTTTTCAATAATAGTAGTAGTAACAACCACCACAGCAAAATTGCATTGGATTACGATTTTTTAGCTCTTGTTATTTTTTTTTATTGAAAAAGAATATAAAAATGTGTTAGGTAGCCATTTTTTATTTCTCACTCTCTTAAATTTGAAGTCTAATAAATAATTTTTTACATCAAAATTAAGATATTAAATTAATTATTGAAAATTTTTATGTTATATTTATTTTTTTAATATTTATTATGCATTTTATAAGTCAATAATGATAAAATGATACTTTTATTTATGTTTTTGAAAAATAGGAAACAAGAAACAAGGGGGAAAAAATCTAATTTTGTTGTTTTCAAAATTTGTACCCAACTATGAAACATTTCTTAAATATGAGAAATGAGTAACAAAAATTGTTATCAACCACTTAGGGGTTGTTTGGGGCACAAGTTCAGAATAAAAACCCTAGGAATCAGAATCCTGCGGGGTTTATTCTGGGGGGGTTATGAAGCTTGGGAATCAAAAAATTGTATTTGGGGTGCAGTGTTCTAGAGCCTGAGAATCAGAAAACTATATTTGGGGTGCAGTGTTTTGAATATTGGGTTTGTGTAGGTTTTTTTCTCTTTTTTCCTTTAGCTGTTTTGTTCTCTTATTTTCCTCTTATTTTTTAGTGGATGTTTTGTGAATTGTAGAAGCCCTGTATAACATAAATGATTTACAAAATTAGAACTCTATTTTATAAATTAAAAAATTGGAAGTCTATTTAAGAAATTAGGGAATTTAAAACACTATTTCACAAAGTATTCAAAAACTTGTTTTTGGAACTCTATTTTAGAAATTAAAAAATTAGAAGCTAGTTAAGAAATTAAGGAATTTAAAACTCTGTTTTACAAAGTATTCACAAAACTATTTTTGGAACTCTATTTTAGAAATTAAAAAATCGAAAGTCTATTTAATAAATTAGAGAAACTAAAACTCTATTTCACAAAGTCTTCAGAAACCTATTTTCGGAACTTTGTTTTAGAAATTAAAAAAATTGGGAGTCTATCTAAAAAATTAGGGAATTTAAACTCTATTTTATAAAGTATTGAAAAACCTATTTTTGGAACTCTATTTTATAAATTAAAATATTAGAAATCTATTTAAGAAATTAGGGAATTTAAACAGAATTTCGCACCGTATTTTGAAACCTATTTCAAGGATAAATGAGTTATAAAATTCAAATTCTATTTTAGAAATTAAAATAATAGAAACTCTATTTTGCACCGTATTTTGAAACATATTTCAAACATAATGGGATAAAACTTTGTTTAGTAGCCATTTTTAGTTTTATTTTACCTTATAAAAAATTAACTAAGTGGTCGGGTCGCTGGGGCAATCGTTGGAGTGATTGTTTGGGTGGTAGGGTCGATGGGGTGGTTGGGCCGTCAGTGGTGGTTGTAGGGTGGTCGGGTATAATGACTTTGATGTTTAGTCTGGGGTTATAATAACTTGTGTTTGGAGTGCAGAGTATTCCATAGGTTATTATAACACAGGTTATTATAACCCTTACCCCAAACAGCCCCTAAGTAATTTCAGTAAAAAAATCACGTACATTGCAAGATATATATATATATATATATATATATATATATATATATATATATATATATATATATATATCTTATAAGAAAATAAAATTACATTGATAAATAAATAATCTTTTAAATTAGCATAAATTTAAAAGAAAAAAAATTTTATCTAAAAGAATAAAACTCAAAATTTCTACCAAGTTTTGTATTTTACCTAACATTTTTCTTCCTCTAAATTTATGCTAATTCACTAAGCATTATATTATGTGAGTTTGTCAATGAGTTTGAAGTTTGTGTTTGAGATGCAGAGTTAAGTTGAGTTATCAGAGATATCTGATGCAGTTTTTTGTAACTCGAAGTATACTGATTTTTAGCTGACTGTTTTTGTTTCTTTTATTTTTATTTTTTCCAATCATTCATCTAGAAACATATTTTTCCAACTTTCCAACACTAAATTCAGATGTCCATTTCAATATATATATATATTAACATTGATCTTTTTTATTTAAAAAAAAAACATCATTCTTTATCTTTCTTTTAAAAAAAATTGACTTCTTCCAAACTATAGGCAATGTAGCCTTGTTTTCTCTTTCTACTACACATTGAATTTCTTTCAATTTATAGAAATTAAATGTTGGCATTACACATTGAACTCCTTTCAATTTATAGAAATCAAATGTTGCATTCTTTATAACAACAAATAGCAATTGATGAATGGAAAAAAGGTAATGTACCGGAATTTTTTTTTCTTTAAACACAAATTGAACTTCTATCAAAATTTAGAAATCTAAGGTTTCATTTTCTAAACACACATTGAACTTCTTTGAAACTTACAAATGATGACCTTATTGTGATCTTTTTCAATTACTAATAGGATCTTCATTATGAGAGAGTTTTTTTTTTAACACATTGATCATTATGTTTTTTTTTTTTTTTTTTTTTTTTTTTTTTTTTTTTTTTTTGCAAAGGAAAATCGTTTGTTTACATTTGTTTAAACACATGTACTAAATTAAACATCTTTGGAAAAGAGAATGTCAATATTTTAATTTTTCAAGATGATAAGAAAACGACAATATATTTCAACATTAGTGTCATGTAAGAGTGGAATATTCACAAAATATTAGTAGGCCATCAAGGGCCTATTACATGATTCACAAAACATAATTATGGTTCACAAAATATAAGTAATGGCCAACAATTAGTCGAGTTCGTAAGTCCGAAGAAAGATTATTGGAGCAGAGAGTCATACCAACTAAGTACATGTGCATTTCATATTATTTTGAACCATGGGAGTGTCGTTGGTCACTGGAAATTGTTGTCGGCAATAGTCGCCGGAAATGGTACTGTCGGTTGCTGGATATGGTCCCCAACGATTGTCGTCGATTGTCGGAGAAGGTAGTCGGCAGTGGTTGTCAATTGTCGCATATGACCATCAATTGTCGAAAAAGGTCACCAACGGTGGTCGTCCGTCGTCAGAGAAGGTCGTCGGCGGTGGCCGCCAGTCATTGGAAAAGTAGTAATAAAATATATTAATAGGGTTACTGTACAAGTTGGTTGAGTTAATATCCTAATACTGTAGCAAGTCGGTACATTTGAGTTTTTTATGGAGAGTTAATTTCTCCATGGGCCAAATGGTGAGTTGGGTTCAAAACCCAACTCAACTCAGGGGGCCAAACGCCCCCTATGTGAGTAGATTATGAGTTATCTGCCAATTCGAGTATAATTTAGTGGATAAAACACTAATTACAATCTCATAGGTTGATTGTTTGATCTCCCACCCTACAATTGTTGAACTCAAAAAAAAATATATGAATTATTCTTCCATTAAAAAAAAGTTATGAGTTATCCTAAAATTATTTTGGTAGAATTTTCTTGAGCATATATCTCTATTATTTCATTTCTTTAAATAACTTTTTATTTTAAAAAAAAATTGCTCCAAAAATATTTAGAAACTCATTGGATTGAAGAACTTGGATCTTAGTTTTCATTGCTTTGAAGAGAGTGCTTTTGGCTCAAGAAGCACTTCTAAGAGTGTAGAACAAAATATCAAGGTAATCAAATTATTTTAATATTTAGTTACACTTTGAACAAATTATATTAAAATGTTTTGTTATTAAATATAACTTTGTACGTGTACTCAAAAAGTATATATATATATATATATACACACATATACATACATACAAATATATAATTTATACTAAAGCCTTTGTTACAAACAAAATATTCTTAATTAACTTAAAATGCTCCCGCTTGAAAAACTACATGCTTTGAAAAATTATTTTTCTCGAATTCTAGATCATCCAAGAAATTTAATTCTTGAGCATCCTCCAAATATGTACGAGAAAAAGAGAGAATCAAATTGCGATCTGTTAAAATAATTGTTGTCAATTGTACATTAAGAAAATGCCTGTTGTTACATGGAAAATATTAGTGTTGGATAAATTTTAATTTTAAAAATGAAAAACGGTTTGGTAAATTGATACCAAATTGTTATTATATAGCCAAAATAGCTAAAATGAACCTATTATTAAAATTTGCATAAGCATATAAACGCGAAATAGACATGCCACGAAATTAAGAGCTCCAAATGGAAGATATAAGCGTATAGACACTAACTTAAATCCAACAGAGCAAGTTGATCCATAAAACAACAAAATTATGGTCCCAAATAATTCATTTGGGTTCAAAGAAGGGTAACCAAATAACCAGAAAACTATTGAAACTAACAAGTTGAATGCAACACTAGTTCAAAATAACTGCACCACAAATTTCATTTATTGATCAATGGAATTATACAATTGTCTAATGCGACCAAATATCAATAACCAACCCACCTCGGTGATCATCTTCCCCTGAACCAATTACCACAACCACGATTAGAGGCTGCAAATTGGAAAGATAGGTCTTCCTGGATTACACAAGGGGGCAAATCTGAATGTCCAGAAGGTGAACTTTTAAGACAAAAGAATCTATATTTGGGCAATAAGAATCTCGTTCCACGTATCTGGGATACCAGGGAGACACCAATGCAAGCAATCGCTACCGCCCGAAGTTCCTTTGATACTGTAATAGGACTTGTGAGCCTCGTCCCTCAGTTGTGAAAGAGCAGTTATATCCAACATCTTTACCTGTGTACCTCTTACAGCACTCTCAACAACTGGATCACTTGATCCATTCTGCTCAACTTTGCTTCCTCTAGATAACGGTGTGGTATTGTCACAGCTACCTCCAGTATTCCATTCCCCATTACGGAAATGGCGAGGAGACATGGTCCTGAAAAACGCCTTGAGTCGAGGATGAGAGGGAAGTTGCGAATCGAGCCATTTGACGATACTGTGCACCGTAAAATTCTTAGCTATGCCAATGTCTTTTAAGTTCTCGAGTTCACTACGTATTCCATCTTTGTGCATTACCCACCTATTTTGTCTGATTTTTCCTCTGTTCCAGTGATGTCCTGTATTAAGAACCAACACATCAAACAGATGGAGGAACTTTCTTAGGAATGCTGGCGGACGATCAAGATGCATAGCTACATCAGTGGCTGGGTCTGAGATGTTCAAAGGCAATAAATCGCTGAGGCTTGATGACCAATAGTATAAAATGGTAGTGTTTGTACTCGGGAAACGATACGCCCAGCCATCTGGACGAATAGCGCCCTTAGCTTTGACAAGACCATATTCCTTTCCTACGTCTTTAACATCAGGACTCTCTTCCCCACCAGTGGCCATACACATCAAAGACTGAAATTGCTGTCTTCCTAATGAATCGCCAATGAATGCAATGGTTTTGTCCTGCATTCTGAAAAGAACAGATTGAGATCACACAAAGAGTGTCAACGGTCAAGAATAGCAGAAAGTAACCTAACTCCATTAAATAGTTACCACTTGGCAGACAAGTTGACATTGTACTGTCTGGACCATAAGATAAATATACTTTCAGAATTCACGGCAGGGGTGGGACTTGTTTGGTTGCATATTTTAAAACCAGTTAACTAAATAAAACAAGACAAGTATATATTATCTACTTTAGGTATTTCTAGTTCTTTTCAATTGAGAACTATCATCCCGGACGTACTATAGGTTACTAGTAACATAAAAAATATATATATTATATGCACTGTTATCAACTCCATTAATCAAAGATTTACTTTTAGAATTTTAAAAGTCCAGAGAACAATGTATACATGCTTCATGTATCATGCACCCACCCTTAGTTCGACACACATTTTCACCAGATAAAGAACTCTGTCAAGTATTAAAATACTTGTGGGAGAAAAATCTGGATAATGCAACTTTCACTTCCCCTCGTGGAGACAGGAGGAGGGTTTCGAACTTAGTATATGCAAAAACCGAGAGGGAAGTCAAGTACCTTTGCAGGAATGCAGACCGCTCGAATGCTGGCAATTCAAAATCTTTGGGAACCCAACGATATTTTTCATAAGAAAAATCCGTCCGCTGGGTCAGTCTACATGCCCACATTGCTGATAACCATCGCTTACATCCAAAACCAGAGTATAGCGGTCGACTATCATCAGGGACCCATCCACCATTTCCATAGATACAGGCTGAAAAGTTTTAAGGAATAAACAACCTTAGAATCAACTAGTATGAGCTACAGTGATAACTCTAATTCTACCATATGAAATAACAGAGCCAGTTATTTGTAAGATGGTTGAGGACATTCTTTTGGTGAGAATTCAGAATGTCCATGGCATGAGCATCTAGATTCACATGTTTGAATTGTGAATCTACTTAACGAAATTATTTTTAATAGTAAACAAGAAACCTTTTGTTAGTATAACAAAAGTACAAAGCAAAATATTAATTCAATATTTGGGAATTAAATATTTATTTAATGAGGAAAACATAGACCTTAATAGAGGAAATATTATTCTATGAAGCCATAATCCATATGGTTTTATAGTCAAAAACTTCCAACAACTTTTTGACCATAAGATTCGAAACAAAAGGAAAAAGAAGTAACAATATCATCTCACGCCACCCTCAAACTTTACAAGTTCAATTAATCTCTCTTTTTTCTTTTTCTTTGTCCAGAGGATACCAGTCAGATTCTTTTTCTTACAACTAAATCTTTAATCAAGAATCTTTACATCCAATAAAGTAAACATATGACTGATAAATAAGCACAATGAGAACTAATCATGAGTTTCAAGAGATCCAAACATCCCCTACGTAGCCTTCATTTTAGACTTTTCCCTTGTACAAAGAAGTACAAGGGAAAGAAGCTCCCTGCGAGATATAGCGGTACAATTTCTCTTTTGGGACATCAACGAAAGTCAATAAGAAAGAAGCTCCGATCACAATCAGGGATCATGCCCCCATGAAACTCCTAACGGTTTCTCAATTGTAGGGAACTAAAAGGTAAAAACTGTAAGCCATCGACAATTTTGAAATATATATATATATATATATATATATATATCATGCTAGCAAGTAGAATAGAAACCAGTACCACTAGTTTGGGCTAAGTACTTACTATTCCCATTACTCTGGCTCCTGTTAAGAATTATTGTGGATGCAAAATCTGTGCGTGTAACTTTTGAATGTGCACCATCTTTTACTGTCTCTTCTTTAGTGCTTGAATTTGAATATGTTTTTTCAGCATTCTCCTTTACTGTGTTAGGTAATACAGAACTGTTTGTAGAACCTACATTGAACTCTAAACAAATAAAAATCATCAGCAAGGTACACAAATAGCGAGAAAAAAAAAGGGCAAAATACACTAAATTTATATTTGAATTGTTTCAGCATTTAACTAAATTCATTACATTATGAACCATCTCTTATATTACCGATTTTAACATTTTCAATTTTGCTCTCAAAGTGTCAAAAATTTTCAATTGCATCCCTACCCTACTCAACAAATGTGGTTGAAATTGATAATGTAACGGTGATGCAGCATTGTAAAAATATTGTTTTCTGTGAAATGACATTTTTTTAATATTAAATATTTACCCAACCCTTTTACATTAAAAATCCAACCAACTATTTTAGAAAAGAAAATCCACAGGCCCAATTACTAAAAGAAGAGAAAGGAGGATTGCATGTTCATTTGGTAAGTTTTCAATTTTCAGGCATTGAGGCTGAGTAGAGGGTTGCGAGAAAAGGGATGGCAGCACGTATCAAGAGAAAAGGTTGCACTAACGGTGAAATGGAGAGAGTTGCATGAAAAAGGAGCAAGTTCACTGAAGTTGCCGAAACTCTAAGAGGAATGAGTTTTTCTTTTAATTGGGTAATATCAAGTAAGTTTTTATTTAGGTAAGGCCAATAGGATTTTCCAAATGGAGTGAGATAAAAATTAACATTCAAAAACTTCCCATTTATAGAAGATAATAATTTTTAAATGTTATGTCGTCGTTTCTCTATTCAATTCCAACCGTGTTATTTAATAGTAACTTGATTCAAACCTTCAATACCTTTGAGAGTAAAATTGAAAATTTTAATGTATGGGTGAAATCGAAAAATGTGTATAAAGGGCAAATGATATATTTAGCTTACTTTCTTTAACCTTGATAATTTTCCTTTTCTCCAATTACATTTTGTGTTAGTCATCAAAAGAAATATACCACTAAATTCAAGAATCTAATAGTTCAGAAAAAAAAAAAAAGAAGAAGAATGCCAAGAACTAGTTTAATTACAGAATAGACCTGCTCTACATTTATAAACAGGGATTGATAAGCATACCTGCATAAGAAGTTCTATACCATGCTTGAACTGATTGAGAAGTGGTAAGAAAAGGATTTTCCTCCCACGCCCACAACACCAAGACAGTGAATGCAAGAGCAACCACGACAAAGGAAAGATGTTTCCCTCTTACAGAGAAATTATTTCTGAATTTCATCTCTGCACACTAACTCATAAGACACAGCTCGATCAAACCTTACACCTACAAATTTTTTGTCTAGATTAAGAATAATAGAATTTCATCATTTCTTTAGTTCCAGTAACAGCAATCTTTCTGGAGGATAACAAACAAAGGAAGTAATGATAAAAGTCATCAATACAGAAAGAAAAGTAGCATGATCAAAACCCTAGAGAGTTGCGTTTCATGGGAGATATCTCTTAAGCAAATACAATCTTCCTAGAGGATTACAGTAAAGGAAGTAATGATCAGAGTCATCAATACAGAAAGAAGAGCAACAAAATGAAAATCCCAGAGAGTCATATTTCATACGAGATATCTCTAAGTCAAATACAATATCCTGTCTAACCAAAAAATATTCGTCAAGTATAAACAAATGCAACCAATATAGCATTGAATATTTTGAATAGAGGGGTTAATTAAACTATTTCAAAATTCAATTGCATTTTTACCCAATGAGAGAGAAAAATTGTTATTCCATTTCCATGATTACACACTTCCAAGATGACTTACTTAGAAGATTAATTTGAAGAAAAAATATCAAATTACACTCATTAACTAAAAGTGGTTTATAATTAGATTAGCAAGCATACTAGTGAGCATCCCTTAAATATTTGAGACTTAATTTCTTAAAGAAGAAGAGGAAATACTCCACAATTATGCCTAAGGAACAAAAAAGGTCACCAGATTTTCTTAATTTGGTTCTAATTTTCATCTATAGGACAAAAGATTATGTTGACTGATATTAGTTCAAACCTGAAACCATAACACTTTTAAACATTGACTTGATTGGGTGTTAATTTGCAAAGAGTTTTGTAATTATTCCTTGTATTTTTCATTATTAGGCCCTTTTTTCATTTTTGTTTGGCTTTCTTGTTCACGCTTCTTTTGTAGTGGGCTTTTCTCCTTTTTCCCTTTTTTTTTTGGTATTGCCCACTGTATACTTAATATGTCCTAAGTTTGGTTTTTCATTTTTTTTTAAATAAAAAATATTTAAAAAAATCCTTGTTAAGATCATGACGTAGAAATCTCCTTTTTCCTTTTCTTCTTCCTCTAATCCTTCCTCTTCATTGTCTTTGGGATTCCGACCCCTCTTTCTGACAGAGAAGCGTTTGAAGTGGTGGGTCTTCTTTTTATTCTTCTTGATCAGCACATGCTTCAAGGGAGAAGGGACTTTAGGTTTTGGACCCTTGATGCTTCAAGGGCTTCTCTTGTAGTTCTTTTTTCTATTTGTTGTTTGTCTCATCCCTCCCCCAAGCTGCCTCTGCTTTCTCCTCTCTCTAGAAGGTTAAAAGATAAAAAATTGGCAAGGTTTACATGGGAGAGTCAACACTATGGACCGTGTTTAGAGACACTCTTCCTTGGTGTTGTACTCGCAATGGTGCGTTCTTTGCAGGTGTTAGGCAGAGGATCTCCAAACTTGTTGTGAAGTTGCCAGTTTGCTCAATCTCTTTGGATTTGGTGGATGAGTTTGTTTAGGTTATGTTACGCTATGGTGGAGGAGGTGCTTTTGAGATAATCTTTTCGAGAGAAAGGCAAAGCCTTGTGGCACACAAGTTTCTTGCCATCTTGTGGGCTATTTGGCTTGAGCATAATAATAGGATTTTTAGAGAGCTTGAGAGGTCGTGTGATGAGGTTTGGAGGGTGGCAAGGTTTAATGCATCTTTGTGGACTTCGATCACTAGGCCTTTTTGTAATTATGATCTTGGTTTGATTTTTTTGGATTGGAGTCCGTTTTTGTAGTTAGTTCTTGGACTCCCTTTTTGTTCGGCTTTTTTTTTTGTTGTATGACCTTGTTATTTTTTCATTTTCTCAATGGAAAGCTTGGTTTCTTACCCTAAAAAAGAGGGAGAAAAAAATCATGACGTAGAAAGGGAGGTGAATGTGCATCAAATAAGTTTGGAAATATTGCCATTTCCAAATTTTTAAAGGAAAATACTCGAAAACCCAAAAAGGAAAATCTATATGCTTATGTGGCTGAAAACTATAAACAGTGAGTAATACCTGAATATCTCTTTATTTTCCGTGGGACTGGATAAAACTCTATGATCAAAACTATACAATTTATTCTAGTGCACTTTACCAAATTATTTACATCACATAAATATGGTAGGGAAAAATAAAATAAAATAGTATAGGCATGATGATGATAACCCATCATTTCTGCAGTTGAATGATGAATATTCTCATGCACTGCCATTTGATCTTACGAAAATATAAATAAAATAAAAGATCTCCTACTTGATAGCAATCTGTCCTTTTCAGCCTTGTAGCTTCATTTTGTAGCTTTCATATTCTCAAATTCATTCCTTAAAATTGCTAACTTTTTCAATGTCTATAGAATTGCAACGCTGAGCCACGGGATCCAAATAAATCATGCTCCAAGTTCAAGTACTATATCCATCATAAAAGTAGATGCCACTGTCAAAAGGCATGTAACCAAAATTTTTCATATGATCAAGTAGTATAAACATTAGCTCATATATCTCACCCATCTGACTATGGGAATTATCTCTTGCCACAAACTTATGTCTTATATTTCTTATTTCTATGCAGCTATATGCTACTTCCTTCTTGAAACCTTTTTCCTCCATGAGTTTTCTCACGTTATGGGCATCCATCCATCTATTTGCTGCGGCAAATACGTTGGATAACATTATATATCTTCCAGCATTATCTGGCTCCATCTCAAACAAAGTTTCTGCAGCTCTCACAGCAAGGTCCAAATTTTCATGTATTCGACAAGCCCCCAGAACTGCACCCCATATTCCGACGTGTTTTGATCCATTAGGTGCCCTGGATATTAAATCCAATGCTTCGGCAAGTCTATTTTTTCTTCCAAACATATCAATCAAGATTGCATAATGATCTAAACTAGGCTTAATACCATAACACTTCTCCATTAACTCCAGAATATACAATCCTTCCGATGACAAACCAGTATGGGAACAGGCAGACAGCACACCAAGAAACGTCACTTTATTAGGCCTTATCCCTACTTCTATCATCCTCCTAAAGGCAAGAAGTGCTTCCCTTCCAATCCCATTTTGTGCAAACCCAGTTATTAATGAATTCCACGACACTACATCCTTTTCAAGAATCAAGTTAAACAACTTCCTAGCTGATTTCATGTCCCCACTCTTACTGTACAGATCAATTAAAGCATTACATATATATACGTTTGGAAAATTAAGGCCACTGCTTCTTCTGATTATGAGTCCATGAATCTCTTTGCCTTTTGCTATCAAAGCAAGATCTGCACAAGCACTTAAAACGCCTACAAATGTGAAAGCATTAGGAGAAATTTTTTCCTCCAGCATTTGTTCAAACAAATTCAGGGCCTCATTGCTATACTTGTTTTTTACAAAAGCATTAATCAAAGCAGTCCAAGTATGGACATTTTTTACCGGCATACAACTGAACACTCGAAAAGCATCATCTAACTTGGATGTCTGGGCATAGGCTACAACCATTGAGGTCCAGGTAACAACATCTCTCTCCTGCATTCGACTGAAAATAGAATATGACACATCCGGCTCGCCACATTTACCATAAGCATCAATTATAGCATTGCAAGCAATCATTTTAAACTCCAATCCAATGACAACAGCTGCTCCATGAACCTGACGCAACGATGCTAGAGCACCCAAACAGGCACAAGTACCTGCTATACTCACAAGAGTAAACTCGTCTAAGACTAAAAGATCAAAATCTTGTTGCATTTGTCGGAAGATACTCATTGATTCTACATACAACCCATGGCGAGTAAAGCTAGAAATCAAGGTATTGTAGCTAACAATATTTCGATGAGGCATTTCATCAAAGACCTTACGAGCTTGACTAAAAAATCCAACACATGAGTAGGAAGCAAGAATGGTATTCCAAGAGTGAATATTTGTAATGGGTAAATCATCAAATGCCTTCTGTGCATTTTCCATAGAATTACATTTGGAATACATGTCAATAAGACGGTTTGCAAGGAAGAGGTCAAATGAAAGCGCGGTTTTGACAAGGTGGGAGTGCAAGGACATGCCAACCTTTAAGTGTTTGAGCTTGATGCATTGTGATATGAGACGAGCACAGTGATCAAAGGATGGGAAAAGATCAGACAGAGGCACCATTTTTAGATCGTATAGCAACCTAGAAGGAGTAAGTAAGGTTTGTGGCTAATTATATAACTCCTATCGATGGGCACGGTTGAATAGAACAAACACCTGGTAGGACATTAAAATAAACAATCAAGGAACTGAAATCCTCAATCAAAACAGACAATGAGAAGGTTGGTAAATTAATTAAATTGTTCAAGTGGGCTAGTTACTGTAAATCTTCTACAAATTACTCATTATAATGCCCAATATCACATTGAAGATTTCCCATTCACACTCTACTAAGACAGCACTCAATGGATAGTTCACCAGCAGTTGACGAAACTCAAACAGAGCAAGAACAAAATCGTATAACCAATATATCATACAAGATGACAAGTTCCACAATAAAATCTTCATCAAAATCACTACCATTACTTCCATTTCAACTCTAAACCAAGACTAGTTGTTGAATCTGAAATTTAATATGTAATTACTAACTTAAAAGCATCCAACATTCTATTAAATCAATGTCCAAAAAAAGAAATGAATACCTTCACGAATTCTCGAAACTTGAACAACAAACTTTCACCGCATCATCTACAATCTGCTCGCAAATTGGATGGGTTCACTAGAAAAACTTCGACCAAAATGAACAACAGAAAGCTCAACTCACAAGTTTCCTCTTATGTCTTCCTTTAACAACTCGTGACCCAGAAATCTACTGTGTGAACTTCAAACAACTTTTTCCTATTTCCCCAATCGCAGAACCAAAGAAGCGACGAGTATTTTTCTTCGGTTATTTACAATATTTACTAGAAAAAAGAAAAACAACTCCTCACTCCGCGTAGGGAAGACGAAGAACAGTAGAACACGACCTCTCAAAAATTTTATATTGTTTCACTAAAAAAATTTAATTTTATTTCATTTAGTCAAACACATATTTTGAAGGGGGAAGATAAATACTTTTTTTTTTTTAAGTACGGGAAGATAATACTTATTAAGTTATTATGAACCTTTCAAAAAAAAACATATTTTCAATAGAAATCTATTTTAAATATTTAAGACAAATCAATTATTACCCGGTGAATGTGTATCAATTTTTATTCGAAATTTTTTAATTTATTCAATTGAAGCTTAAATTTTGATAAATGTCGTAAATTTTGCCTTAAACTTATTTAAATGATGTAATTTTTTATGTTTTAAGTGAATATGCCTTTGACATATATATTTTTTAAAATTGTTTCTAGATCTTATGATCTAAATAGTAAAAATTCTAAAAAATATATTTTTATGTTTTTATCGTCTTCAAATTTTGAATTTGAAACTTTAAAATGTAAAATTATATTAAAAAAGATAAAAACCTTATTAAATATAGTATTTGATGTTAAATAATAATTATACAAAATTTATAAAAAAAATATATATGTTTATAAATTAATTAATAGTATTTTATATTCAACCTAATATTTAGTTGGCAACTACAACTAGTTTCATGGTCTATAAATATAAACATATTATCAAATACATTTTGAACAATTGTTTAAATTAGAATGTAATTTTTAAATCTGCTACCAAATACATATTTGAAAACATAAAATACAATTCTATTTTGATTGAATTCTTATTTTCAAGTTTGGGGCAAAGAACAAAATATCTTTAATTTGAGATAAAAAAGAATCCTTTGAGTGGTAATATGTGATCATGTGATTATTTAAATCCCTCTACAAACCACGTCCTATTATTTCATTATAAATTCCATATGTTGGGGTAGATATGGTGAAATTTTACTTTTTTCGTCTAATAATTTATAACTTAGAGAGAAAATTAACACAATTTTAGAACATCCAAAAATATGATGGCCAAGACCCTGCTTAATAATCATTTTGCTTTTGATTTTTAGTTTTTGAAAATGAAGTCTATAAGTACTACTTCTACCTAGAGGTTTCTTTATTTTGTTATCAACTTTTTACCTATATATTAAAAAACGAAGCTAAGTTTTGAAAACTTAAAAAAAATTAATGTAGTTTTCAAAAACTTTTGTTTTTGAAATTTGGCCAAAAATTCAAATGTTTTCTTAAGAAAGATGAAATCTATTGTAGAGAAATGATGAAAAAGCAAGCACAATTTTCAAAAACAAAAGACCAAAAATCAAATGTTATCAAACAAAGCCTAAGTGAATCATCACATGAATCAATGGATAAAGTGACTAATAATTTACAACTAAAAGAGAAAGTTAACACAAACTTACAACATAGAAAAATCAGATATATATAGCCAAATTAGTCTTTCACATGAATTTTTTTTTTTTTTTTTGAATTCAACAATATTTGGAGGTGGGGAGATTCGAACCCATGACCTCTTACTTATAAGCATAAACCTCATGTCAGTTGAGTTATGCTCTTGTTGGCCTTTCACATGAATTGATGGATATATAAAGTAACTACATAAACATGATCCAAATAGTAACATACATACTTGAAATGACATGAATTCGCACTTGAGTGAATTTTATTAGGTCAAGTAGGCAGTTGACCATATCAATACTTATGGAGCATTTAGGTAGGTAGATGTGTAAACATACTTGAAATCTAAAGCAAATAGTATAATTTGAAATATGAATATTTAGGTATCCTATTTGAACAAGAATAATGAATTCTCTCATCATGCGAAATTTAGTAGTGAGGAAAAGATCGTTTTTGTCTTAAAATTCAACAAATGAGAAAGAAATAGATATTTAGAGGGCTTTCTATTTACCTCATACACAAAGGAAACCACACCTTGCTAAGGATCTTGATGTTCTTGCAAGGAAGAATATCAATCTAACTTGGTATGACTAGAGGAAAGCTCCTTCATATATTTTTATTATCAATCTCTCTCTAAGAAGCAAAGTCATAGCACTCATGCATGCAAGATCCATCTATTCTCTCTCTCCTACATGCCCACAATACCCTATCCATTGTCATTTCTCTCCCCTCCTTCTCATCTAGTTTTTCTTACGCGTAAACCCTTCCATTAATTCTCATTTTCCTTTCTCTCTCTCATCTAAATAAAGTATTGATGAGAGGTTAAATTTAGATTAAAATATTATTTTAATCCGTGTACTTTTAAATGTTCGATTTTAATCTCTATACTTTCAATAAATCTTAAAATTAGTCTCTACTGTTAGTTTGAAGTTAATATTTATTGAAATTGATTAAATAATAATAATAATTTTCATACAAGAAAAAACACTATGTGAACATACAAAATTTATAAAAAGAATGCTAATAGACACTAACTTTTTTTTTTTAGAAAATGCAACAATAAACCAACAATAAGAACCAATTTTAAGTTTTATTGAAAATATAGGGACTAAAACTGAATATTTGAAATTACATAGACTAAAATAGAATGAAACCCAAAGTGTAGGGACCAAAATGATATTTTAACCTTAAATTTATTGTGACTCGATCATCAGTTTAAACTTTTGAGTTTAGTAGTGATTTAACATGGTCCTATAGAGCAGGAGGTTTCGTTTTTGAACTTTTGTAAAGTAATTTCCTCAAATTAATATTGATAACCACTTATGGAGTCTTGTGCAAATTTTTTAGCCTACAAGTGAATGAGAGGTTAAAGTATTGATATAAGTGTGAATTTACTGCAATCCATGAGCCTAAGCTCTTGAGTTCAGTGATGATTTAACACGTCAAAACTCTCTATTTAATTTCTTGTAACCCTCCCACTACCCAATCACACTCATAAATTAATTCTAGTTCTTCTCTTCCTTCAATTTTTTAGTTGACTTTCACCTTTTAAATAAACATTAACTAGTAATAATAACTATTTCACGCATGAAGAGTCGACTTATTGCACTAATTAATAGACATATATGACATGAATTGCATAATATATTAGAATCGGAAACTCTTTGGCGATATGAACCCAAACTCACACCATCACTATAAAACCTTCAAATCCTTTAGAATCGATCTTAAGGTTTATATTAGATATTTTATAAAGCCTTAAAATCAAAGATCCAGAGTCAAGAGATTTAAACACTCTCTACAAATAGAATGATTAATTAGTCTACTTGAATGTTTTTAGCATGCCACTTAATATATGAATTGCAAAAGGGACATCAAGAAGGTCTAGGTTGAAAAAAAAAAGGCATTAAAAAATCAAATATGAGAATAAAAACCTAATGGCAAGGTTTTATATAGTCTTAAAAATGACAAAAACAAAAAAGAAACCTTAATCTGCCGTGTCTGGACCTATGATCTATAAATAAAATCAAGGCCTAATTAATCGATGATCAAGTATATATAAAAACTAAAATAACCCTACTAAACAAGTGTATCTAAAGGTAAAACGATAAAATAACTTAGAGATGTTAATTGTTTCTAATGAGTCCTTCCATGTGATAGACGTGTGGAAATGACTAGAATTCTCTAGATTTTCCCTAGCAATGAAAAAAAATCATTTGTTGGATGTCTCATTCCCCTTTGAAATTAAAAGTTCGTTATTTCTTCTTGATTGGCTCATTTTCATTGCCTTGAAGCTCTTCTGGGTCATTTCTTATTTACTCATCCATTCATATTTATGAGTGATTTTGAAATTGTTAAAATAATTTTTGTCTTATTTAAAATCACTTCGAAACATGTTTTTAATTATTCAAAATCAATTTTTATGGAATGAAAATCACATTTAAATGATTAAAAACATGTTTCAAAGTAATTTTGAACATAACAAAAGTAATTTTGACCCTTTCAAATTCAAACATGTTTTCAATGTCTTTTGTAAAGCATAACTCCATCATGATTGTAGTAGCTTGAACAGAATATAATGTAATCTTGATTCGGTCTTGTTCTTGAACTTGTAAATGCTTGATCCCAAGGTAGATGTTGAATTATTGAAGCTTTAGTTTGGTTCGTTAGGTCGTATCAATATAACTTGTCACAGAATCATAGAAGTATTAGAGCCTCATAATTTTAGTATGAAAGTATTGTATGTTTAATTACAAATTTCAATTAATCAATTGAATATTAATGAGTGTTCATAGTTTGTTGGTTTCTCAAGTTTTTTTAATGGCTCAGAAAATTACGTTATAGACTTTTTTTTAGTTTAAAAAATGTAATAACCTATTATTTTTAGAAAAAATTATCAATATTTTAACCAATTAAATTATTCTTAGATTAGCACGTTACCTACTTTGTAGGTTGAAAATTTTATTTCAAAGTGTTCAAATGGAGTGTTTGAAATAGATATAAAATAGATTTATTAAAAAATTTAAGCATCTGACCTATTTGGGAGACTCATTTTCAAATCTGCCCCACTGTTTGTTTTTCTTTTTTTTTTTTGGTTTTTTTGTTTTTTTTACCCAAATGTAGTTTTTCTCAGCAATTTTATGTTTATTTTTTCAGTTTTGACCCTGATGTTGTTAGTGTTTTTTTAGGGTAGTTGTTAAGATTTAAAGATGATAGAACAATTTTTTTAGTTCAACAATAAATGAAATGGGAAATTCGAACCTTTAACCTCATAGGATACAATATACTTTATGTTAGTTGAACTATGCTCATATTAGCAAGATAGTGGACAGTTATGTTAAGTAGTAGTTTGTTATTAATTTTAAGGATTTGATATATAATAGGTCATCAGTAGGGTTGCTAATCTCTTTTTTTTTTTAAGCTATGAAAAAACTTCTAAACTATAGTGGTTGGATAATACAAAAATATGTAAAATATAATTTTGTTGAAGTTTTAATCTAATAAGAGATTAGTGTATTATTAGTAATCTATCAAATAAATAGATATATTATGTATATATTAGAATCTATCACTTATATAAAAATATATAATTTATATATTAAAATCTATCAAAATTATACAAATTGCATATCGAGATCTATCATTAATATAGAAATATAATTTGTATACTAGAATCTATCACCAATATGCAAATGTAATAAGCATACCGAGATCTATCACTTATATAAAAATACAATGTGTATTCAAGTTGATCAAGATATACAAATGAATGAATGATCATGATAAATATCAATTAATCTTCTATGAAATTATTTTTTTTTTATCATTACTAAAAGGTCTGTTGGATGTCATATTGATAGAAGTTGTCCGTATTTGATTTTTCATCCTTTTTATTAAAAGAAAAAAAAACTAAAAATTTTTGTACCTGTAATTTATGTTTGATTTCTTATGTTTCAGATCTGAATCAACCTTGTAATCTTCTAGTGAATATTCTGCTCCATGAAGTTCCTACTCGATTGGAAGCTAGAGTAAAACTTGATTGGAAGCTACAAATACTGTGGTTTATGGAGTAAGTTGAGGCTGGAACATAACGAACTGAGATGAAGGATTCTAAGAAAATGTTGAATTTGAATTTCTTTGTAATTTCGTTGAAGGAAGAAGATGAAAACTAGGAGAATCTAAAAGATTTTATAGATTAGTTAGGATTTTCTACGGTTGAAAAAGTAAGATTTGGGATCTAAGTATGAGATCATGATTGAGATTCAAATTAGTTTTGGATGAAGGTTATAATGGTAGAATTCTAAATATTGAACATTTCTTTTTTTGAAACTTATTTCGTATTTTTATTATAGGATAGTATTGAAATAAATTAGACAGGAAGATTTTTCCCTATTTATTAGAATAAAAATGGCTCGGAGTCGAACTGTGGGCTTAATTGTAGAAGGTCCATTAAGTAATAGTTCCATTATGGCCCAAAATATTTTATTGACCCAACCACACCAAACATGTAGAGAAATGTAGTTTGAATTTTGTATCTTTTTAGCATCACCTAAATTTAGTAATTCAAACAACTAAAATGAAAGAGCTTTAGTGAGACCAAAATTTATTGTTTTCTCCATTTTGGCTGTAATTTGTTTTTTTTTTTCTTTTAATTCATCATTTTATAAGAACAAAAAAAGAGGTGTGACGTAAGCTATATTCTAAAAAACTTCAAACTCTCTATTATATTAACCAGTTAGAAAAAACATTATTCTCTAAACAGAAGGTTTAAGAGTAGAATAGTTGGATAAGATTTTTGTTAAGACAATTATATCTTCATATTTTTACAATTACATAATATTTGTCTAACTTGAGTATTATTTTACATGATGTTTTTTTGCTTCACTTAATAACTATGATATTCTTATTGTTTAACTAATATAAGACTTTGATCGCATTTTTAATAATTTTTTTAGAAACTTATTCAGCTTACAATAGTTGAAAAAATGTATATATATTATAACTCAAACAAAAAAAAAGTTGAATATTTGGAAGAGGACTGCTCGTGAATTCACAAACCTCCATGTGCAACCATTTAAAAAGTTAAATCTTAAAAAAAATTAATAATAAAATGCTCTTTTAGGAATGAAAATAAAAGATAAATAAAAGATCAAACATGACTATAAAAGAGGAGGAAAGAAAAAAGCTATTTGATGATCAATTTCAACCGCGTAGATCCCGAGTCGCGGTCACGTCTTCTAGAAAATGGAGATCGAGATCTAAGTGCCACCTTACATTAAATTAAAATATTGACCGAAAATAAGAAAAAGAAAAACCCATTCTTCAAAAAATAAAATAAAAACAACCCACAAAATTTCCATTTTGGGACGTATTCTATTTAAGTCGAGTATTTTCAAAGGTTGAGACTAAACCTCCATACTTTTAATAAATCTTAAAAATAATCTTCACCTTCAATTTTGATTTAATTTTTGCAAAAATAATTTAGCCCCGGTAGGCCTTTCCCTCTAAAATATTTGAAAAACGTATTAACGTGATGCCTTTTTTAAATTGGGGTTATTACTGTCATTTGATCGAATTAAATAGAAATTTACCTTAAAATAATAGTAGAGACTATTTTTAAGATTTATAACTAATATTGTATTTAAAATAAAATAAATCTTAAAATACAATAACCAAATGATATTCTAACACCTCAAAAAATAAAATTACAAGCGTAATCCTTAAACTTTTAGGTCACATCTAATATGTTATTGGATTTTAAAGTCATTAAATTTTTAAATTTTGTGTCTGGTAGCTCTCATTTTTTTTAACTCTCAAACTTATTAGACATAAAATTAAAAGTGTATGAACCAATAGTGTATATATGATAGATACATATATGTATACACACATATATATTAATTAATAGATGTGTAATAGGGATTCGAATCTTTGACTTCAAAGGAAAGAAGTAATGTTTTCTTTTTTATTTATTTTGGAGTTCGACAGTACGTGAGAGTGGAGATTCAAGTTTTTGACCAATTGAGGTTATAATATTTTTACTAGTTGAGTTATGTTAAAATTGACAAAGAAAGTAATACCTTAACCGATAAGCTATGCTAATAATGACATTTAGATATCTTTTAATATCAATCTTGTAAGTTCTTTTTAGAGTGAAAACTTAAAAACTTTTTTTTTTTAATTCTCAACGACATATAGGATAGAAACATTTGATTTGAAAATATATATTTTTAATTCTCAATAAATAATGTTTGGCTTAATCATGAAACCGACACCTGTCGTTCGCCCGCATCTGATCTACCGCGTCTTATCTTCACGCGCACGCGCTGTCCCTCAAAATTACACCGCAAAACTCGCGCGTGTGTCTCTCTCTCCTTCCTCGCCGCGCGTTTTTTTTCTATTATTTCGGAAGGTCGGTGTTTTCGGACACTGTCGATAATAAGAATAGATGGTTAGCAAATTAATAATTTAATTACAAAACATTTAAATCAACTAATTTAATTAATTTCACCAGCTACAAATATTCTCTCTCTTATTTTCTCTATTAAAACTCCTCTTCCCCTTCATTCGCTCGACCATTACATTTCATCTTCTCTGTCTGAGAAAAATGGTGGAATAGTTTCCAACTTTTTTGCCTTCTTCGCTAGATCTGTCCTTTCCAAGGTAAGCTATGGCGCTATCGCTTACTGTCGGCTGTTTCGATCGCTCAGATCTTGTTCATTGTTCTCTCGTTCGCTTTGTTTCTTACATTCAGCCTGTTCTAGCTTTTGCGCCTTCATTGCTCTGCTTTCTGCTTTCTGCTTTCTCTTCCGGTTTTGTGTTGCTTAGTCGTTTCTGCTCGTTTTTTGTGTAGATCTAGTTTTGTTTCTTGCAAACTTTGGTTTCTTGTTGCTTTTTTGGCTCGCATTGATACTTGATTTATTCATTTTTGTGCTGTTTTAGTGTAGATCTGATGGAATTTGTTTACATTTTTATTGTGTTTCCTTGTACGTGAATGAATGATGTTATCTTTTCTTTCTAACGTTATGTGATTTGCGGGTAATCTTTGTTTTTGTTTTCTCTGTTCTGGATCGACCTTATTTGGTATGGACTTATAGTAAATCATTGGTTTATATGTTTTAATGTATTTCGAAGTTGATTTACCTGATCCTCCTTGCTTATGTGTCGATTTCAGCTAGTGTTTGATTGCAGTAATTGTGCCGTGAATTATGGTTGAATTTTCATTGTTGAATATTTTTCTTAGTGCTCTAGTCAGGTTTGTGTTAAATTTCTCTCAAGTTGAATTTCTACTTTTCTGGGACTTCTAACTGTGTGTTTGACGTTGATGTTTGAACGGCTTTTTGGGACCAAGTTTCACTTTTCATGATATCTTTTGCTAGTATGAATGCAGGTTGTCGGTGATCTTTGTGTTCAGCTAATTAATACTTTTTTTTATTGACTATTCTGTCTATACCCTTTCCATTCTCAGGTGCAAACTCTATAGGACATAATTTTACGAATAGAAATGGCATTAGGGAAGTATTCGAGAATAGACAACCGAAGGTCCTCGTCAAGTTACTGCTCAACAGTGACCATTGTAGTATTTGTTGCTTTGTGCTTGGTTGGGATATGGATGTTAACATCATCATCTGTAGTTCCGGTTCAAAATATTGATGTGCCACCGGAGAACAAAAATCTGGAAAAAGAGCAAGTGATTGAGACCAATGATGGCAAGACTCAGCCTTTTGAAGATAATCCAGGAGATTTGCCTGATGATGCAAGGAAAGGGGATGACAATGAAGGTTCTAATCAGGAAGAGAAGCCTGAAGAGAAGCCTGAAGAGAAGCCCAAAGAGAAGCCTGAAGAGAAGCCCGAAGAGAAGCCCGAAGAGAAGCCTGAAGAGAAGCCAGAAGAGAAGCCAGATGAACAGAATGAGGACAAGAATGGAGGGAATGAAGAAACTAAACCAGACGATGAAAGAAAAACAGAAAATGGTGATTCTAAGGAGGAAAATGGAGAACCAGGTTCTGAAACTAGGCCAGAGGCTGGTGACAATGAATCGAGTGGACAGGGAGATTCTGAGGAGAATTCTAATGAGAAACAATCAAATTCAAATGATACAGAAGAGAAATATGATGATGAGAAAAAAACAGATGACTCAAATGACAGTAAAGATGGAGAAAATGATAATGGTCAGGAAGGGGAGAAGGTGAAGCTAAATGAAAAAAGATCTGATGATACAAATGAAAATAACCAATCCAAAAACCTGACTTCTGGTGAGGTGTTTCCTTCTGGTGCTCAGTCGGAGCTTTTGAATGAAACATCAACACAAAATGGATCATGGTCAACTCAGGCAGCAGAGTCAAAAAGTGAAAAAGAGACTCAAAGATCTTCCACGAAACAATCTGGGTATGAGTGGAAAATTTGCAATGTTACTGCTGGATCAGATTACATTCCTTGCCTCGACAATTTGCAAGCAATTAGGAGTCTTCGAAGTACAAAACATTATGAACATCGAGAGAGGCATTGTCCTGAAGAACCTCCAACCTGCCTTGTTGCAATTCCAGAGGGCTATAAACGCCCAATTGCATGGCCAACTAGCCGGGAAAAGGTTAAAGAGATTTAGCATTTTTACTTCAGAAAATAAGTTTTATGTTTTAAGTTCAGTTTTTGAATTGTTTTTTTTTCTTTCATTCTTTGATGGTCTAATTCTAATTGAGTGTGTTTCTGCAGATATGGTACTATAATGTTCCCCACACAAAACTTGCTAAAGTTAAGGGGCATCAGAATTGGGTAAAAGTTTCTGGTGAATATTTAACATTTCCTGGTGGCGGGACCCAGTTCAAGCACGGTGCTCTTCACTACATTGACTTCATACAAGAGGTAACATTCTTCTCCTTGAGCTCCTGTTAGTATAATATGTTACATGCTCATTTGGTTGCATATTAGCATATTTATTGTTGGTGGTTGTATTGTCTATACTTTTTAGATCTTGCATTGTAATGATGATGCCATGTCTTTTTATATGATCGTTCTGATTTGTTATTTTCCTGCTACTTCTTTGTAAAGTCTTTTTGTTTAAATTGAATATACTTTTGAGTGAATTTGTTTTATTTTTTTTAGACGTACACAATTTCATGCAATCTGAAAATAGGCGAAGATGACTGTAGTCTTATACCTATTGAATTGAAGAACTATGCTTTGTGATTTATGCTTAACAACCTTAGCAAATGCACAATTTTTCTTACTCTAGTACAATTTGAATGATGCAGTCTGTCAGTGATATTGCTTGGGGAAAACGATCGCGTGTGATTTTGGACGTTGGATGTGGGGTGGCAAGCTTTGGAGGATTTCTTTTTGAGAGAGATGTACTAACCATGTCATTGGCCCCAAAAGATGAACATGAAGCACAAGTCCAGTTTGCACTTGAGAGGGGAATTCCTGCTATATCTGCTGTTATGGGCACAAAAAGACTTCCCTACCCAGGAAGAGTTTTTGATGTTGTTCATTGTGCTCGTTGTAGAGTCCCATGGCACATAGAAGGTAATGTGATTACTAGTACGTTTGAATTAATATTCTCTCTCAATTCTTGAGATATTGATTAAATTTCTATTGTTTGGAACCACGATTCGTTTTGATATATCACATAGTGAACAGACTTCAATTCCATTATACCAGTGACTGAATTTAGCCATTTTGTCAATAGCTCGAGTTTCAATGTTCACTTCTGAAGAAACTGTGCAGGTGGCAAACTTCTGTTGGAGCTGAATCGTTTGTTGCGGCCTGGTGGCTTCTTTGTGTGGTCTGCTACACCAGTCTATCAGAAGAATGCTGAAGATCTTGGAATATGGAATGGTTGGCAATTTCTAAACCCAACACCTTTTGATCCTTTTGAAATTTAAGTTGTAAACGTACATGTTTAACTAGAGCGCTTCAAAATTTAGATTTCTAACAACTTTGCATGTTTGTGGAACTATTTGCAGCCATGAAAGAACTGACGAAAGCAATGTGCTGGGAACTTGTATCAATTAATAAGGATACGGTAAATGGAGTTAGTGCAGCCATATATAGAAAACCTACCAATAATGACTGCTATGAACACAGATCTGAAAAAGAGCCGCCTGTCTGCCCGGATTCAGATGATCCAAATGCAGCCTGGTACTTATCTGTTATGATTTTAATTTCCCCAGTTAACAAATGTGTACTTTCATTCTATCCAAGATCCAATTACTGGGAAAAGGATTCAATAAACAGTGAGCGTCTAGTCCAGAATCATTCCCCTTCATATATGCCTTCTTGTTCGTTCTATTATTATTTCTAAATTAGAAATCACAAAGCTTAGACTATACACATTTAGAATATAAGACCATGACAGATTTTCTTTCTCCAAATGCAATACTTCTGAATTAGCTTAAAAAGGTTTACAGCTTTATAACTACTACAACTGAATTTGTTCAAACCATCTGCAGGAATGTGCCACTCGAGGCGTGCATGCACAAAATCTCAACAAATGCATCAGAACGTGGTTCTAAATGGCCAGAGCAATGGCCATCAAGGTTGGAGAAACCACCATACTGGTTGTTGGATTCTCAGGTAGGAGTTTATGGAAGAGCTGCTCCGGAGGATTTTACTGCAGATCATAAACACTGGAATCGTGTTGTGACAAAGTCATATCTAACTGGCATGGGAATCGACTGGTCAACAGTGCGAAATGCCATGGACATGAGAGCTGTCTATGGAGGGTAAGATTCTCCACCCCTCACAGGAAATATAGTTCAAGATAGCTATCATATTTCTGTCCATTGGCAATAAACTTTTTCGTTTAATTTTTAAAACCGTATAACTCTATAATAATCTCAGGTTTTAATAGCTGTTTCTTCAGTCTTCTATAGGTTTGAGTTGTGTGTAATATTATAATCTCTTCAAGTGTTGGGGCATGGGGTTATTCTGGCCACTTAAGTACATCCTTTATTTGTCTGAGTAAATATATGAATGGGTTCTTCACTTCCTCACAGATTTGCTGCTGCATTGAAAGATTTGAAAGTGTGGGTTATGAATGTCGTCTCAATAGACTCAGCTGATACTCTCCCAATTATCTACGAACGGGGTTTATTCGGTATATATCACGATTGGTGCGAATCATTCAACACCTACCCGAGGTCGTATGACCTTCTTCACGCAGACCATCTTTTCTCCAAGATCAAAACGAGGTGAGCTCAAACACCATCATTTATCACTCTTCTCCTTCACTCCAATCTATGCCTTTTGCTAATGCATTACTCAATCGACATACAGGTGCAATCTAGCAGCTTTAGTTGCAGAGACTGACAGGATCCTCAGGCCAGAAGGGAAGCTCATTGTCCGGGACATCACCGAAACCATAAATGAGCTCGAAAACATGTTCAAGTCAATGAAATGGGAGGTTCGGTTTACTTACTTCAAAGACAATGAAGCATTGCTCTGCGTTCAGAAGTCAATGTGGCGACCAAATGAATCTGAAACACTCCAATATGCAATTGCTTAGAGCCCATGGCTGGCTTACTATCATCATCATCATCATCATCACATCCCCCTTGTTGGCAAGGAGGGGAAAGGTTAGGTCAATTCTTTTTTGTTTTGGTAATTCAAAGTTTCAATTTTATGGCAATGTTACTTCCCCTACCTAATTAGGCAGTGTATCATCTCATCTCATCTCATCTCATCTAGGGCCTTTGGGTGTAATTCGTTTTTCTTCTGCTCCCCCTTTGCAACCTATTCCTTCTCCAAAGGCTGCTGTTCAGTTTTCCCTGTACTATGATACTGATAGTTATTAATGAAAAATCACATATATTCTTGCATATGTTTATTTTCATTCATGTTTTAGGAACTTTGAATGAATCTAGGATGATGCCATAATTCTCTTTTATTTTGTTTTTAGTTCTTTTTTTAATGATTAAATGATTCTTGGCGATTTTTTTTTCCTAAGGAAAAAAAATACTTTTGAAGTCTTAACCTTTTTTTTTTTTAAGTCTCTTTAAATTTGGATGTTGTTTGATAACAGTTTTTTAGTTGAACCATGTTCAAATTGGCGCTTGGTAATTTATTGAACTATATATTAAAGAAGAATATCATAAGTAAAATTTAACTCATTCAAATATAACACAAAACACAACATTAAAAGTTAGTTTTGTGCTATGTTTGTAAAAGTGAGAAGCAAAATGATTTAGTTCTTTATATTTGGCGTGTTTTCAATTTTTTTTAGAATGAGTGTTTTTTCGATTTAGTCTTTATTGTTTAAGAATATTTTATTTAGTCTCTTGTATTTCATTTTTTTTTATTATACTCACTGTTGGTGAATATTGAAAGATTATTGTTTAAGAATATTTTAATTAGTCTCTTGTATTTCATTTTTTTGATTATACTCACTGTTGGTGAATATTGAAAGATGTTAAAATATAATGGACTCAATTGAAGCTTTATAAATAATGAGAATTAAATTTAAAAATACTAAAAAATTAGAGACTAAAACATGTATTTAGTCTTATTTAGTCGTTTTTAAAGTATGTATTAAATTTGTGCCATTTAATAAAATTTCTGAAAAAAAAAAAAAAAAAGATATTTATATGGTTAGGCTAATAATTATCCTGATTATTGCTCTAAAGTTCCAACATTAAATTTTTTGAAAAATAAATAATCTTTATCTCTAAACTTTGCAGGGTGTAATAATTTTTATTATAAATTTTCAATTTCATTAAATTAAAAGAAAAAAAAACTGAAACATTTTATAATTTTTACCCTAGGTTCAATTTTATCTAAATTTACAAACTACTTTTGACACAAAGTAAGATAAAAATATTTCAAAACCCAGTACTTTCAACAATAACCAAACATTATTCAAAATTAAGCTCGATTAACCTAAAAAATTTACAATTGATAAATCTCTCAAATTCATTCACAAATTTTAACAAAAATTGTGCTCTAGTGTCGTTTTTTCTTTGATGCTTCATTAGTTTTATATTAGATATATGTTGCAAATTCAAGCATAGCTCAATAGATAAGATGCCAATTATCATTCTAAAGGTTGATGTTTGTAAAAGTTTATTATGGTGCAGTCTGGTGAAATTGAAAATTTTGGATAAAAATTGACCTTACAAGTTGAGGGTAAAATGGGACATTTTTCTTTTCTGTTTTTTAGTTGAATTGGTTTCGATTGGGCATGTCAGTGTTTTAAAACATTGTTAATGTATTAACAAGATCCATATCAGTAGGATTGGATTGTGCATGCACGCATTAAATTTTGACAATAATATAGGTTTTTTTTGGTTTGTCTGTTTCCATGCAAATTAATTTTAAGATAACCATTAAACTAATCAGCTTACAATCGAATCCAAGTTGGATTCATCGAATTTTTCTAGACCATTTAATTATTACTATTATTTATTTTATTAAAAATACTCCAACTCTTAAAAAGAAGATTTCTAAAATCTATATAAAGTTTGTCAAATTGCCTTAGTGTTAAAGCAAGTTGTATCAATTATAATATTAAGAATGCTTTCACTTTTGCCGATTACCTTAATTCTAAAGCAAGTAGTAAAAATTATACAATTAAGAATGTGTTTACTAATTTTATCTCTTTTTCTTGCCAATTGCCACCACACTAATATTTATTATTATTTTTTTAAATAGAGGACAAGATTACTTAAAATAATAATAAGCCGGCAAAAAAAAAAAAGTGTTTTTCAAAAATGCATTTTCTTTTAAAAATTTTTTATAAAAACAATTTTAAACATTTTTTATAAAAACAAATTAAAATAAATACACTCCTATGTTTGGTTCTATATTCTCAAAAGTGTTTTTATACACAAGTTTGTTTGGTTTGTCCTATGTTCAAAATGCTTATACTAATGTCCAATTACTATAAAGGATGACTGTTAAACATTATGAACTAATAAGTTCAAATGTGTATTTAAAACACTCATATGTATAATCAATTGACTACCAATGGCCACCAGCGGATGAGGTCGCCGGAGGAGTCACCGAAGTTGTCACAAGAGTTGTCGCTTGGGTGGTCACTGAGGTAGTCATGGGCAGTGGTTGCTTGAGTGGTTGGGTCGCAAGAGTGATTGCTAGAGTGGTCGTCGGGGTGGTTGGATCGCCGAGTAGTCGTTGGCGGTGGTTTCGAGTGGTCAGGTCTCTGGAGTGGTTGTCGAGGTGATCGCGCATAGTGGACATCAAGGTGGTTGCGTTGCTGGGGTGGTCAGGTCGCTAGATTGGTCGTTCGGTAGTTGGTCGATAGTGGTTGTTGGGTGTTGGGATGGTCGACGGAGGTGGTTGTCGGGGTTGTCATCGGCGGTGGTTGTCAAGCAGTCATGTCACAGGGGTAGTCAGGTCTATAGGTGTTCATTAGTTGTTCGGTTTCCATTAACTTTTTAGAGGTTGGAGATGCCGATTGACTGACCACACAGTCGATCGGTTGTTTTAGTAAGTTTTGTGACTTTGGCAAACTAAACAAGGAAGAAAAGGGAGAAAAAAGAAAAGAAAGAAAAATTGAGAAGAAAGAAGAAAGGAAGACAATCTCTCGATTTTGGTTGTTTTGTGACTCCGACAAACTTAACAACAAAAAAGTGGAGAAAGGGAGAAAAAAAAGAGGAGAGAAGAAATGAAGAAGAGATTGAGAAGAACAAACTAAATGGAAAACAAGATAAAATTAAAGTAGAAGAAAATAAGAAAATACAAAAGAAGAGATTGAAAAGAGGAGGTGTGCGGCGGCGGCAACGACGAGGTGGCGGTGGCCGATGGGAGAAGGGGAGAGGAGAGAATAGGGAAGACGAAGTGGGGAGGGGAGGGGAGGGGAGGGGAGAGGAGAGGAGAGGTGATCGGGTGAACTTTGTGGGTTAAAAATTGAAAGAAATAATTCAGCCCCACTACAAGTGCACACTGTCGATGCAAGTAATAAAGTTGAAAGTAATCCAAAGTATCGATTCCACAGGGAATGGATACAACAAAATTTTAAGATAGCACAAATATTGTTCGCAAATTGCAATTGTGGTAACCAAAGTAAAACAAAGTTTTGTGGGATTTTTATGAACAAGAAAATAAATATCAAGAATAAAAGGAAGGGATCCAAACACATTTATGTCTCTTTGATTGGAATTGCGGCCTAATTGCAATTGAAATCATTTGACTCAACATTTAAGCTTTGTAAACTGGATTTAGCACTTATTCGACCTTCTATGAAGTATCTTTAGGAGGCTAAGTGATTAAACCGATATTTCTATGGCTAATACGAACTTAGTTAAATAAAAACACTATCCTATTGATTTTAAAGGTTTTACCCTATGTCTAGGGTCAAAAACAAAGTCCTATGTCTAGGCTCTTTTCCTTTATTACTTTTATGAGAACCCAATTTTTGTCTAACCTTTTTGGAATTAGGCACAAATTGTTGTATACTAATCTAGGTGATCAATCTAAACTAGTAATGAAAATTTTAATCAATAAAAGAAAACAAGCTATAGAGTAAGCAAGTTGCTCTTCAATTAGGCATTTACTCATTTCTCTAGGGCATTCACATGCTTGAATCCCAAAGAAAAAATTAGCTCATGCTTAAAGAAAGAAAGAAAAATGATTGAAATAACAGAAACTTCATAATGAACTTAAAAGAATGAACTAAAAGCTGCTGTAAATAGATTACAAAAATTAAATAATAACCTAGCGATTGAACCAAGATTAAAGTCTAATAAATAAAACTTGCAAGAATGAAGTGCCAACAAACTAACAATATAAAACTGAAATTAAATTTTGGAATGAAGGAAAAACAATATAGAAAATTAACAAAAGAAAAATACAGCAACTAGATTGAACAAAACTTGAAAAACAAAACTAAATTTACTAAAAGAAATATACGAAATACAGTGCAAAGGGAATCAAGTCTTTACAATCTCACCCCTTTCATCAATCGAACTCGATCCCATTTTTTTCAAAGGGAATCATATCTTTACAATATGAGATTTTCGTCCAGATTGGACTGATTATTAGGGTTTGAAGGTGCTGGAAACAAGAAGAAAAACAGTAGAAAAAGAAAAGAAAAATAGCAGCTTCGTTGGAGCGAACTCCCTTTGTTTTGGCTTCTTTGTCCCCTTTTATAGGCCTCCACAAGCTAGAGTTTTTGTCAACTTTAGTGTATGGAAAGACCCATGTCATTAATGTTGAGAATATGAGAGAATATCTCGAGAATATCTTCAAAATGCGAAAATTTCATTTTTTCTGTATCTGCCCAGAAATGCAATTGCATTTTCATTTTGGATTGCAATTGCAATTTTCACGGTCACCCATTCCTGCATTGTCCAGAAATGCAATTGCAATTTCCATTCTAGATTGCAATTGTAATTTTGCATTGTCTAAAATTCTGAACAAAAATCACCAAATCAACACTTTTCTATCTTTTTTCAACTTTTTTTTCTTATTCATTATTTCAACAAGCTTTCATGAATATTTCTAATAAAACTACATTTTGCTAGTTCTTTACACAATAAAATACACAAAATAGCAAGAATTACTTATGTATAAGGGTCAAATAATCCTCACAAATGAGAATTATCAAGAGGGGGGAAAAAGTGAAAGAAGAAAAGTGAAATTTGGAAATTAGGAAAAGTGAAAGTCGTGTGGGAGGGGAGAGGAGAGAGAAAAGAAAAAAAATTATTATTTTTTAAAAACCATGAGTGGTTTTGGAAAAATTGTAGGCACCATCTTCTTTTCAAAAACCTCATCATTAATAGCATTAATGAGAAATGAAGGCCTCGTTTGATAACGTTCTCGTTTCTCGTTTAATGTTTCTCGTTTCTGTTTCTCATTTCTTGTTTCTGTTTCTTAAAAACTAAAAACAAAAACATGTTTGATAACTATTTATGTTTCTTATTTCTTGTTTTTTGGTAAAAATAAAATTTAGTGCATATACTATAATAAAACATATAACATGCATTAAAATAAATATAAAACAATTATACAGATGTTATAGTATTTTATTAAGGCCCAACACCTAATTAATAATAATAATAATAATAAATTTTATCCTTCAAATGTTGTTCAAATTTGATTTGCAATGTTATTTCTCACTTCAATCAATTCACCTTGAACGATTTTGACTTACAAGAGTTAGTTCAATTAGACGAATTTGTAAATTGTCTAAGGTCAGACAATCGAACATACCCACATTTCTTTAATTTAATAATAAACTTTATTTTTATTTTTTCTTTAAAAATGCATTAGCCAATAATACATCAAGTAAAATCAGAAAAAGAGAGAGAATGTATATAGTTTTTTTACATTTAATGGTAAACATGAAATACATTATTAGTTTATTTATTTAATAAAAAAATAAAATCGTACCAAAAGGAAAAATAATGGAGAATTAAATAGAAAATAATAACTATAAGCTCGTTAATGTAAAGTAAAAGAAAATAAGAAAATAAGAGAGAAAAGAAAAACATAAACGAAAAGAGAAAAGTAAAAAGGAAAAAAGAAAAAAAATGAACTATTAAAAGAAAAAAAATTATGATGAAAGAGAGAGAACAAATAGAAAGAAATAAATCAAAAAACAAAAAAAAAACAAAAAAAAAAGATTAAAAAGTATTAAAAGAAAAAAAAATAGAATGGAAGAGAGAGAAAGAAGAGAGAGAGGAGAGAAATAAGAATACATGCATGAAACCTGAAAAAAAAAACAGAAACAGAATTTAAGAAACTACTTTTTGAAGTTCCTCAAAATCTGCATTTTTTTAGAAACGTTTCTATAAATTTTAGAAACAAGAAACATAATGGTTTATCAAACATGTCTGTTTTTTGAAAAATGAGAAACAAGAACAAGAAACGGGAAATAGGAACGTTATCAAACGAGCCCGAAGTGAGCATGTAACACAAGTTTCTCTTTCTTTTAATTGTATTTGTATGATTTGGTTAGTCAAGCAAAGATTTTTCCATTTTTGCTACCGACCGACCAATTGACTGACACCGACCGACCAATGTTGGTTCGGTCGGTTGGATTAGTTTTTGAGATTCTTCTGAACACCCCTAGTTGGGCTGCCGGAGTGATCTCCGGAGTGAATATTGGGGTGGTTGAGTTGTCCGGTAATCGCCGAAGTGATTGTTAGTGGTGGTTGTCGGGTGGTTGGGTTGTCAGGATGGTTAGCGGCGGTGGTTGCCAGGTTGTCATGTCGTATGGGTAGTCGTCAGTGGTGGTTGCTTGGTGATCGGGTAGCCGGAGTGATTGCCATAGTGGATATCAGGGGGTGGTTGGGTTTTTAGGGTGGTTGGGTCATTGAAGTGGTTGTGGTAGCCGGCGGTGGTTGTTGAGTGGTCGGCATCAGTGGTTACCAGGTGGTCGTGTTGTCTGGATGGTCGTCGATAGTGGTTGCTGGGTGGTTGGGTGCCAGAGTGGTCATCGGGGTGGTCAGGTTACTAGAGTGGTTAGGTGACACACCCCACCCCAAATTACCCTAACCAATCTGTGATGTGGCGTGCCGACATTAGATCCCTACTAAACTATGGAATCCAATGTCAAACTTTGCAAAATAAATCTTAGTTTTGAAAATCACAAGTGGCTAGCCAAAACTTTGTTAACACCAAATTTTATAAAAATTTCAGCAGAGTTTCCCCTAAAAATTGAGTAAAACACACCTGAAAGAAATATATACACTCCAAAATTAACATGTTCAAACTCCAACCACCATTTCAAAAATTCAACACAATCCCACGAACTTAAAAGTAGATAGACATGTGGGTTTCAAATTACAAACCAATGGAAATCCCAAAATGGTGTTAAGTCATTCAAAACGTACTAGCCACATTAGTTACAAAAGAAGCATTTGTATTTATGTACATACAAAATGGTATGCAAAATATCAGGTCCGGTGGCAGATATCGACTTCTGTAGGCTTGTTAGAAACTCAGTCGCTACCTGGAGGAAAATTTTAGGAAGAAAGAATGAGCTAATAGAGCCCAGTGAGTGGTAAGTTAATAGGAAAAATAATCTCTCGACAAAAACCTTTTATATTAAAAAGGAATTCAAAGTTCAATAAAACTTGATCAACTAAGCACAATCTAAATACACAAGATAAGTAAAACATTACAGAGATTTGCAGTAATAACTCTTAAAAGAAAGCACAAAATAATAGGCCAACAAAACTCATCACCAATCTTGTACCCAATCTCTGCCATACTATGCATCGAGTAATCTCTAGATACATAGCAGAGCAAATTTATGTCATACGTGCACGTAAAACAAACTCTAACATCTGTAATGTCTCAGGTCTAGGATTTGGACCAGGATTCGGAACCCAGATTCAGCACCTAATGGCCCCGGCATTCCCCTGCATCCCCTGCGGCCTGAGCACACTAGCATACTATAGAAACACATTCTCATAGCATACGGGTAATAACCATGGGTACAAGCTCTAGTGGTTTGAAAACAATTTCTATATAATAATCATCGTCAGTTCTCAAACCCGACACATTCTCAAATTGTGGTTTCATAACTTTAAGCCATAAGTCAAAGATCAACTAAAATCATGATTCAAAAATCAAGTTATTTCTAAAACTCACAAATACTTGATTTCACCTAAAATAATTTGAACTTTTTGCCAATTGGCTATAATCAAGAGATTTCCATAAATTCACCTTTCATAAGCTTAATTAATTCAAATAATTAAGTCATTGTAGCTAAATTTCAATAAACATAAATCTCTTCAAATTCAAATATGCTAAATCATGAATTCAATTTAGTGATCATATGTCACTTTCTTATCAAATTAGTAAATCATCAATCTCAATAATAAACAATTTGTGAAATACACGTAATTTCCTCCAAATTTTCAAATAACTAAATCCTTTGCATTAATATTAATTTCAATTGATTTCAAATCTCATAAAGTCTCATCAATTACTAAAATAATTGAAATACTTTATAAAATAACCACTCACAACTACTACGAACGAGGTTTATTTTGGTCGTAAATGGTTCCAATCTCCACTTGCCCTGAAATCATAATTTGTCAACATATTACTAACCTCTTAATGCCAAAATTAAAGTGTAACAACACTAAATTATCCAAGCCTTTAAATTTCTCCCTAACCCAAGAATTAACAATTCTTTTCATCATCTTACTCTTCAAATTACCAAGAAATTGAGACCATAACCCAAAATAAAGTTTCCAATAAACTCCATGGTAATCCTTCTCCATAAGAAATCTCATTCTTTTCATTTCTTCTTCTCCATGAATAAATTCATTAGTTTTCTTTCCCTAAAAAGTTTGCAATTTCTACATACAACTAATCCCCTTCAATCTATACTTTGATAAAACTCATGACTTTCATCAAATTTCCTTCTTTTACTCAATCATCACCACCACCACCTTAGTTTTCAAGCTAATTTATGGAGTTTCCAACTAAAGGAAGAAAACCCATAAGGAAACCCACCAAATTAGGTTCTATAACTCATGAGAAACCTTAATCACAAGTTAGAAAACTTACCAAAAGCTTCAATCCAAGGTTGTGAGAGGTTCTCTTTGTTTATTTTTTTCTTTTCCACTTCAAAATAGCCCAAAATCACACTCCTCTCTTCACTTTCTTCCTCTTCCTCTTCCTTACGTGATACTTCTCCAACAATACCTTTTTTTTTTAAAACAATATCTATTAAAGCCACATGTTTTTATTTAATAAACAAATATATTTATCCCACTTTCTCCTTCTTTAATGTCTATTATTTAATTAATAAAAAGAAACCAATCCTTATCTTCCAACCAAAACCATAAATATCCAAATTTCTAATTTCTCAAATTTCATATTTTCCTATTATATATATATATTTTACCAAAATGTAGAAATAGGTGTAACATTAGGTCGCCAGAGTGGTCATTGGCAGTGGTTGCCAGGTGGTGGGGTCGTCGAAGTGTTGCCAAGGTGGTGGGGTCGTCGAAGTGATCGTTAGAGTGGTCATCGGGGTTGTCAGGTTTATGGGGTGGTCGAGTCACCAGATTGGTCATTGGGTGGTCATTGGCAATAGTTGTTGGGTGGTTGGGTTGCCATAGTGGTTGGCGGCGGTAGTTGCCAAGTGATTGGGTCACTTGAGTGGTCATTGGGTGGTGTGGCGGTGGTTGCAAGGTGGTCGGGTCACATGAGTGGTCGTCAAAATGTGTCTCTGGAGTTGTTGCTAGTGTGGTCGCTGGAGGTGGTCGTCAACGGTGGTCGGATCGCTGCAGTGGTCGTCGGAGTTATTGGCAGCAGTGGTTGTCGGGTGGTCGTCGAAATGGTCGTACAGTAATGGTCGCCATAAGAGGTCATTGGAGGGGTCGTTGGACTGGTCATCGGAGTTGTCACTAGTCGCCAGCAGTGGGTGGCTATGAGTGGGATAGTGTGAGGATATTTTGGTCATTTTCATATATCATGAAAATATGGTATGGATTAGAAGTTAAACAATTAAAAATATTTTTTCTAAAATTTAGTTTTAAGTGTTTCTTTCAAGATGACTTATTTTTCAAACTCATTTTTGAAAAAGTCCTCTTAAGTGGTTGCCAAAAAATACAAATTTTATAAAAATAATCTTTTTTAAAAATAATTAAACACCTGAGAAGTTAAACTAAACAAACCTTGAATCACTACAAAAATTTTGAACCATAGCAATGACTTTCATTCCTTAGAAATCATTTTGTCTCTATAGACAATCATTGTCGATGAAAATAAATTCTGTTAGAAGGTAGTTGCGTTTACCGATGAAATATTTTCGTTAAATGCCTTAATGAGAATTTGATTGTGTTGTGAAAAATAAAAAATGTTAGTATATGATGGTATTAATTTATTTTCTTCACTATCTAATGTTAATTAACCAATTTTTGTATAGGAATATTACCATTTGATAGCTCTTGAGTCTTGGGTTTACAAATTTTTTTCCTTCATATCATGCTTATCACTTAAAAAGAAAAAAAGGAGATCGTGTAAGTATTATAGGATATTAGAAAGACTATTTGTCCATGGTAATCTAATGTATTGTGCGATCTAAAATTTATGAATATCTCTATTTGCTCGAGAATTGAAGATCAGTATAGTGTTTATTTTGTCGTAATTATTAATGGAATAAATATGAGATTAGCATTATGACCTTTGAAGACAACATTTAACTTTTGTTATGTTGTATTTGTAGTCGAATAGATCGCGAATGAATAGTCAAATACAATTAAGATTGAATAGACTTGAGACTAACATTAGATCATAGTAAGTTAGAATTAGACATGTTTTAGCTAGTTGAATCGAATGCTACATGCAAGTGTACGTGATCAAAGTAATAAGAAATTGGAAGTACTCTAGAGTATCGTACCCAAGGGAACGAGTTTTAATAAAATTTATTAAAATGACACACAATCGTTGGAAAATTGCAACTAAGTAACCGTGGGTATAAAAAAATTGTGAAGTGTTTTGGCTAAAGGAAAAGTGTTTGAAAAAATCAATGGAAATGAAAAAGGGATTCAAGATACTAATGCCTCTTTGGAAAGGAAATGCAACAAAAAGGCAATGGCAATCATAGCTAACTCAAGAACTAAGTAAACCGAATTCAACTCCTTTCGACCTTCTATGAAGTATCTTTAGGAGATTAAATGATTAAACCTATATTTCTATGGCTAATCTAACTTAGATATATCAGCGCACAATTTTAGTGGTTTTGGAGTCTCACCCTATGTCTAGGGTCGATGTTTCAGGACTTATGTCTAAGCCTTTTCCTCCATTGCCTTTGCGACATCCACTTCTCTTAACTCTCTCGGTATCAAGTTTAGCTTGGCAAGCAACATTAGATGGTCAACTAGAGTTTACCCAGCATTGAACTCACCAAAAGCAAACAATAGTTCAAGAATTAACTAGATTGTTTTTGCTATCAAGCCTTACATCTTTCCTCTAAGGCATTCACAAACTTAAATCCCTAAGAATATTTAGCTCTTCATAATTAAACTAACAAAAAATAATAAGTTGAAATTGCTAAAACTCATTGATACAAAAGAATGAAGAACACTAGCAATTCAAGCTTGGTTTCAATACCTAAATTACCAAAAGGATTAATCTAGAATTAATACCCAAAAGAAACTTCAATAATTAAACAACCTTAAGAAGAGTTTCAAGAGGAAAGAAAAAAAAAACAATGGCTAACATTTCAGAATTTAAATCATAGAAGAGAAATTACAATACTTTGAAGGAATTGAAAAGAACAAAATTACACTAAAAACCCATTCCTCTCGGCTCAATACAAAGATTTTGCTCTTTACCACCATCAACTTAGTTGAGATAGGATTGAGGAAGAGATTTGGGACTGGGATGTAGAAGAAATTAATACAAACAGCAACTAAAAAAATAAAAATGAAAATTGCAGAAAACCCAAAAAAATATAAACGAAAATCTTCTCCAAATTCAAGCTCTCTTCTCAAGGCTTTCTCCTCCAAATATATAGGGACTTCATGCCAGGGTTTCCCTCTTGGTTGATGGACAATCATGGCTAATTATCTTGCTGAATTCGTGGGTATATTCTCGCTCAAAATCCCTTGATTTCGAATTTCTCTTAATTTTCAAATTTTCAGAAAATTGCAATTGCAATGCTGTTGCATTCCGCAAAAATCCTGCATCAAAACATTAAATAAGTGTAAATTTTTTTCTTCTTTTGTTTTATGTTTTCAACTTACTTAATTTAAAGGTCTTCCAATAATAATGTGATAAAATTCAACAATTTTTCTATTTTTCATCAAATAATATGAATAAAAATCACAAGTATAACTAAGTTTAAATGTCAAATAATCCTCATGAATGAGAATTATCACTAGTACGGTGCAAAAAGTACTAGTTTTGAAGAGTTTATGAGTGAGTTAAATGCATTTAATTCTCTTTAGGCATATTTTTTTTAAATTTTTAAGGTCCAACTTTAAGGCACATTTGAACTGGTTCGGCATAGAAAGTGCTAATTTTCAAGGGTTTAGTAGTGAGTTTAGATACGTTTAGTTCCCTTTATATTTTATTTAAGGTCTTAAAATGTCTTTTAGGCAACTTAGGCACATTCTACATTCCTTGGTCATCAAAATGGTTCTTTGGGCACTTTTAGGATATTTAGGCATCTTTTTAGCTAGGTTGTAGTACAAAAGAAGCAGATTATGTGCATTAGGTTCACCTTAGGCACATTGATAGGACTTGATAACTCTTAAAATAAGAGTTATAGGCTATCATTTTAGGTTTGAATTGTCATATTTTATCTCATTATATCTTGGAAATCCCCTAACTTTGATTTCTTTTGCTCTAAGTTTAATTTTGAAGTAGTAAAATTCCTATTAGAGCAAGATTATCATAATTAATGAGTCTTGTGTGATTAATTTAGGGTTTGAATTAAGAAGAATTCCTGAATATAAGAGCAGCAGTTTTACAACAGTTTGCTGGAGCAAACTTTGCAATTCAGGCTAATACAACTTTCGCATGTGAGAATATCAGTTCATTAAATGAGTTAGAAAATGTCAAATGACTCAACCTATTTCAGCCAATGGGAACTTGCCACGTCACATGTCCTGTCTAATCAGCCCTTATTTGCACAAACTATGAGGCATTTAGGGTTGGGCAGCCGTTTTGATCAAAGAAGAAGATGAGAGGAGGCTGGAGAATCTCGATAAAATGGAGGGAGAACGGAAAAGGTCTGTCTGAAGAAAGAAGTTGTCGGAATATTTCCAAAAACGGAAGGGTTCTCTGTAGGAGCTGGTGCCGAATGCTGATTCAACCTTTTTGTGGCAACATTTCGACTTCTTCTTCTTTTTTCTAGTTTATCAGCACTGTTTAGCATTATGTCTGTATTCCGAATTATTTTCTGTTTTTCTTACATTATGAACTAATCAGCTTTAAGGTGAGGATTATGGGTTGGATGTTTTGATTTATTTTACAACTTAATACATTTCATTTAGCTCAATCTGGTTTTTAAGAGTTGTTTATTTCTTTAGCACAATTTCGTCTAGCCAACCATTTTGTTGTAGCGTTTCTCTGATTTTTGGGAAGAATAGGAGAAGCTGATAGCTTAAGAACCACATTAGCCCCGTGTTAGGGTTAGTAGCTAGCTAAGTAAGGAGATTATGGATAATCACTCACCTAATGCACACACAATACAGTGGGTTAATTATCGCTGGAGTAATGGGAATGAAACAACGTATTTCTGGTGATTCGAGAGAATGTCGTGTGAGCTGTAGTGGATTGAGAGAATGAATATGTGTTTAAGTTGTAGAATCGATTAAAGCATGAAACTACCCCTAATCCGAGCCTATTAGTTAGCTTAAAGTACAAGTTTAGTCGTTCTCTGTTTTTGCATCTTTACTCTGTTATCTCTGTTTTAGCATTTATTTTGTTCCAGCAATTGTGGTTTATTTTATTTCATTTCCTTGAAGAATTTGAATGGTTACAAATTGAGTTTATTGAGAATTAATTTGTGGTAAATTAGCGAATTACTAGTCTCTGTGGATACGATAATTTACTTACCACTTGCTACAAATGAATGTGTACACTTGCGCATCGACATCCTAATATTGCCGACTCATTCATATCACTCTAGCAAGGTATCAGGACTCATAAAGTCCTATTTTATCTAGCCTAATTCTTGTTAATTTCGAGAATTTTATGTGCTTAAATGTATATTTTGTAGGAAAATGAGTCCAAGGAGCAATTTGGAGCAATTGTTGATGTTTAAGGTTGAAACGAGCCCAACTAGAGGTCAATCGAGCACCAAAGTGAGAAGAATGAGTCAAATTGACCTTTCTGCCCCTGAAGACAGCGTCAAGACACCGCAAGACGCTGTTCATGGTGCTGGAAATAGTAGTTGCGAAATTAGGGCAGCATCTCAATGCTGCAATGCCCAAGTGTCAAGATCGTGGAGTTAGATGCTACGGAGCGCTGGTTCAATTGGCGACAGCGTCTCGACACCATTGCAATTTTTATAAAAGCTTCATTTTCTCATTTTAGGTCATTTTACTACTTGGAGACAACCACCATTGGACATTCTCTCTACTCCCCACTGCTTTTAGAGTTATTTAGTTAGCTTTTATGCTTTTGGCTTGAATAATGGCTTCAGGAATGATGTCCGGCTAAACGATTACGCCAATTCGGGATCAATTTGGGCACCAACATGTAATTCCTTGAGATCTTGTTCTTAATTTTATATCGTACACTGATTTAGCATGATTCTCTTCTTGTTTTGATTATAGAATTGGTTAAGTGTATTAGAACTGACAAACCTCGCATGCTTATTCGTTTATTGCTAGCTACAGTATCGATTACGCCTAGTATTGTGTTCTTGTATGTTTAATAGCATCTAGGCCATTAATTACATAAAATTTGGGTGTACGCTTTCGTATAAATCGATTAGGCCTTAAAAGTTAATCAATGTACTAATTAATCGGCTATCCATTTATTTAGAGCGTTTTAATCGATCCTAAGCTTAATGCAACCAGGTTAGGGGGTATGGAACGTTGTTGTGCCTAGCCCTTAGAGTCGGTTTAGGATTAGTTCGATGCTAGGTTAGGCTAATTTCATAAGGGATTGGAATTTTGGTGGCTTTTTCGCTAAAATCTACTAGGTGTTAATTGTGTGTGATGCATGTTTGGTAAATTTGGAATAGAAATTATATGTTTGGACTCAATGACCTTTTCAAATTAGTGTACTTCGTGAGTTGATTACACTATCGCCTTTAATTTCAGCTTTGTATGCACATCACTTTACTTTTTTGCAGCACTCCACCTTCCCTCTAGTATTTTAAATCCAAATTAAGAGTGAAATACCAATTATTTTTACGTCTCCTTGCATTCAACCTGACTACTTTTATTGCAAATAATTGTGGTTCGAACTATAAATTTATTTGAAGGCCTTGACGCAACCGACTACACATTCTACATTGCTTGGTTGGCAAAATGACACTTAGTACTTTTTAGCTACTTAGCACCTTTTTAGCTACTTTAATTTAGATTGCATATGGGGTGAGTTAGGTAGTATTGGTGTACTTTAGGCGTGTTCTAATTGGTTTGGATGGTAAACAATGACCCTTAGGCATTTTCAGGCTACTTATTTATCTTTTTAGCCAGTTTGCACTTCAACGAAACAAGTTATGTGCTTTAGGTTCACCTTATATTGAAAAATTAGAAGAATTTGATGAAGACGGAAATAGAGCTTTCGAGATTGCTTAGGTTTACTTTATTTATGTTGTAACTTTTATTTTACTTTGAACTCAAAATTTGTGGAAACAAGTTGTAAGAACAATTTTGGTTTAATATAAATCTAAAATTCTACGATAATTTTGGGTAAATATGCATGTACAATTACATTTCGACTTCAAGAAATTTTCAAGTTTTAATGATATTTGGAACATTTATATATTATATATTTAAAAATAACAATTTTCTAGACAAAATATGCGTCAGGAAAAGTTTGAGTGGTCGCCTTCCTCCACTTCTGAGGAGGGCCCTGTTGTTTGGTTTTCAAACTTCCCAAGTTGGGTTTGATGTATCTTGATTGAGGATGGTTGTTCCTTGTTTGTTTAATTGAGGTTTTTTTTCAAAAATAAAAAATAAAAATAAAAATAAAGCATCAGGAAAAGTTTTACATATTGGTTCCTAGTTCAAAGCAAAAGTCCATAGAAATAGAGTTCTATCGACACACTTGCATATCGTTGCCAATTAGGGGATCTCTCGGCGATTTACGATTTTGTCACCATACCTATTTCTACGGACAAATTGTCCATCTCATTGACAGTGACGTTTGCCAACAAAATTCTATTGTAAAGAGGTAACTTTTGCCAACAAAATGATATTTTCATCGATAAGAGTAAATTTCGATTTGACTCTTGCAACAAATTTGACGATAATTTTTGCTTTATTATTATTATTACTTTTTTTTTTTTTTTTGACAAGAGGAATTCATGATGTTCTTTTGTCCAATGCTGACAAATATTTTTATTGGTAAATGGTTTATTTCTAGCAAAGAATTCAACATGTGAATCTCTCTAAATCTCTCTAGATTTTTTTTTTAATAATGAATTAAATGAGACCTTTGTCACGGGTCTCATGTTTAATTTAAAATAATTATTATCTATGTACTAGAAAATAAAATTGATCTTCTTTTATATTTTGATTCTAAAACATTATAGCAAGCAAATACAATATCAGAAAAACTATTCCAATTTGGCATCTCTATTATGTCTTCTTAGTAATTTCTACAAGTAAACGAGACATAATTCCACTATGCCAATTTAACCAATAATTTAAAAATCTTTTGAAAGCATTGTGTTTATAAAAACCATACTTGTTTACCACAAATTTATTTGTTTTGTTTTATATATTTGAAACTTATAATAAAAAGTTAAAATTAAGGTGCCTTTGATAATCTTTTTTTTTTCCTTTCTTTTGAGATAGTGACGTTTGATAATCATTATGTGTCAAATTTGGTTAAGAACTTAATGAAAACTTTTTAAAAAAAAAAATGAAAACAATTTTTTTTTTTTTGGAGAGAAGAATTTAATAAAATTGTTCAATACCCATTATGAAAAGAACTATTAAACAAGACCTCAAATACCCGTTACAACCCCAAATTGTTATGCGAACTGTCATTTTGTTGGGGATATTTTTGTATATATTAAATACTCATGTTTATTTTACATGTTTTTACCAAAACATAACTCAATAATAATTAGCATGTTTGTTCTTTTCCTTGACGTTGGAAGTTTAAATCTTTATACTCCGCATTTGTTGTACTAAAAAAAAACTTATATATTCTCATTTTAAAAAAAATGGTTTTACTTAGTATAATGTAGGAGAGAGAAACCAAAAATTATGATTTAATCATGCATCTTTTCTTTTGAGTTCAAAGATATGTAGAGCGGGGTGAGTATTTAAATCTCTAATCTTTAGGATTGAGTGTACAATATCTTAACTAGTTGAGCATGTTCATGCTAGCAATTTAATTATGCGTCTAAGAATTTAGAAGGAGACATCCATAATGTGACGATCACATTGATTTTTTTTCAAGTAATACTTTAACTCATTGAACTATGGTATTAAAAAAAAAGAAGAAGAAAACTAATTACACTTTTCTCAAGTTGACAAATAATTGTTTTAGTAGCAAAAATTAAGTTCTACCTATCATGAGTTTTTATCACCTTATAAGAGTACTTTATAGGTCCTTTATTTTTTTTAGTTCAACAATATGTGAATATGTGAGGTGGGGAGATTCGAATCTTTAACATTTTGGTCAAGAATACATGTTTTATGTCAGTTGAACTATGCTTATGTTGGTACGGAATGTCAGTTGAGTTATGCTCATGTTGGCACATAATAGGTTCTTTATCTACTAATTTATAGTTGGATTGACTAATCTTTAACAATTCTTTTTATTACTAACTCCAAAAAAAAAAAGCAATTCTTTTTATTACCAAGCAATATATTAATATTATCTAAACTATTCAATATTAATGATCAAATAACTATTAGAAAACTGTCTCAAAAAAAAAAAAAACTATTAGAAAACTTGAGTTCGAAAACGAAAAAACTATTAGAAAACTATTTAATATTAATATTAAGTTAATGTTCTTTTAAATAACTTTCTATCCATTTAATTCAATTATTTATACAAAAAAAATCAATATTTAATATTACTTTTAGTTTTTTTAATTAATGTTTTACTTTTACTTTTAGTTAATATTTTAAAGTAAATTTTAATTAATTATTTTAATTTTTATTTACTAATCAATTAACTGATATATTAATGTATCATATAAGATTAAATTTAAGGAAAAAAACTGAGTTTTATGATATTTATTCCGGCTCCATTTTGTGCATTTACTTGCTAAAACTTAATTTTGTGAATTTATTTGTTAGACTTTCATTTTTCCTAAAATTAGTGGGTTTTGAACTTTGGTGAGATTTTCCCCTTTTTTTCCTGCTAAAATTAGTGTATAAATGTAAGAGTAAATCAGAATATGTTCTCATATTAAATAATTTACACATACGCTATTGTTTTTCCCACAATATCACACACACACACACACATATATATATATTAGAAATAATAAATAATATAAAAAAAAATGATTATATAATTTTATTTTATTTTTTTGAGTTCGACTATATAATATAATTTCAGACATGCTTTGTAGTTGGTCCAAATTGATCCATTAAAAAAGTGGAAAAATTCTGTCTTTACTCCCATTTTGAACATGGGTGCACGCATTTACAACGAACCTTTTGCTTCAAGTCTGAGATGACAAACACAAGAAGGAATCTCTCCAATATATCAATCCACTTTAATCATTTACATATGGCATATTCAAAACTATTCTTAATTTCCCTTTTGACCTTCTTCTCTGTTTGCATCTCTTTCCATTGCAGCCCATCCAAAGCTCTATTTTCTCCTTTCTGCTCTCTGTGAGTTACTGCTTCCTCTTACATGTTGCCATTTAATTATGCTTTGAACTGAATTCAGCGCATCTTTTTCTTCCATTCACTGAACTTTTTGATTTGCTTTCTGGGTCAGCTCAATTTAGCTTGGAATTGGATACAGAGCTCTGAATTCAATTCACTCCCTTACCCATTATTTTGATTGCATTTTCCCCAATTTTAGCTGCTAATTTGCTGTTCTATGTTTCAGTCACGCGATTCTTCTTCCTTCTAGCATGTATGAATCTAGCTGGGGCTGTTTGTTTATGGGATAATCATAGATTTTTAATGCTTGATTTAGCAAGTTAGAATGATCTGTGATAGGTGACATGATATCAAATACTTTTGTCCTAATATGGTATTTGAGTATTCAAACTGTGAAATATTTGGGGTGCTGTACATGTGGATTTTATCATATTGCTTTCAATGATTCAAGTTCAGAGAAAAAGGCATCCTAATTGATTCTTATGTTTCCTATCAAAAAGTAGTTGCTCCTTAAATGTATATTTGGCGTTCTTGAAGAGCTCATTTGTGATTGGGGAATATGGAATAACTATATTAAAATAACGAAAACCTGCTTGAACCTTTTGTATGCAGAGAGTTAGATGGATTCAGATCATTATCGCAAAAAAGATTATCGGCATATCGCTGATAATTTCAGCTCATTGGATGAGGTTCACTCTTTTATCCTGGCTGCTTAATTCATGTATGAAAGCATGCTGAACAAAGTCTATATTATTTCTAATTCATTACCTTTTTTGGTTTTGCACCTTTATTGAGATTAAGAATAGTAATAGCCTTTCCCATGAAAATTATGTTCAAATATAAACAATTCTTTGTTTTCTAAATTCTAATTAAATGTAACCCCACTTAAAATAATTTTGTCGTATGCTTGATTTTTCTGACTATTGATAAGTAGATCAGATAACTTCATTCCGTTGTGGAATTGACATATTAAAAGTCATCATTTCTTTTATGGCAAATACAATACAATGTCGTACATTCATTTCTTGCCATCTGTATGTTCTATGCTTTTTGAGGAAAATTCACTAACTAACCCAGCTTTTCTATGGTATTATCAACGTTGCACCTATAACTCGGAGGCATATGGTTGTTGATACGCCTCCGTTTAGGCTTTCTGCAATACTCCCTATTTCTCATTAACTTAGATTTGAGGCCTTTTGTTTGATTCCTCTGTTTAGAATTAGGGATTGGATCCCTAGGGATATGGCCTTTAGATTGTCCATTTGTTTCGGATTTGGATCACGGATGTACCTCATTTCTTATATATAAGAAAAAATATTGTTGCTATGCATGATTTTTGTTAATGTTGGTCATCATTGATGGAAATTTTCCAGTTTCATATTATTTGTTTGCCACCACCTGATTAGAGTAACCCCTTGGTTGTGTAGACATTGAAGGAGGAGGATCTGTAAGGAAGAACCATTGGATATGTTATTATGTATTGAACATAATGCATTTAGGGCATAAAATCATTCCCAAACATGCCCTTGGTAGAGTAGGCTTAGTGTTTAGTTGAATAAATACAAGATCAAAGAAATATAATAAATTTATCAAGTTCCTGATATTGGATTCTCTTCAACTCCACCTCCAGATAGTTTGGATGTTTTTCGTTCAAGTTTATACCTTATTCTTTGCAAATATGTTTTTTAATCATGTTTGATCTAAACTCATGCTAACTGGTTGCTTGAAGCAATAAACATCATGCACACCATTCTCAAAGAACGGCATATATATATATATATATATATATATATTGTTATTGTGAGATCAAATATGAGAGTTTCACCTTCATTCTATACAATAGAGCCAAATATATATAGGCATACATGGAAGCCCTAAACTAGTGAAAGTAAAATTACAATAAAGGACAAAGGATTAATAAGCTCCTAACTCTACATATATACTATAACACTCCCCCTCAAGCTGGAGCATATATGTTAATCATGCCCAGCTTGTTACAAAGATAATCTATTCGAACTCCATTTAAAGCTTTCGTGAAAATATCTCCTAATTGTTCTCCAGTCTTCACATATCCAGTAGACACTAAACCTTGTTGTATTTTCTCACGAACAAAATGACAATCAATTTCGATATGTTTAGTTCGCTCATGAAATACTGGGTTGGATGCAATATGAAGGGCAGCTTGGTTGTCACACCACAACTTGATTGGAACAGTAGTATTGAAGCTTAATTCGATCAATAGTTGATGTACCCACATTATTTCACATACTGATTGTGCCATAGCTCTGTATTCTGATTCAGCACTCGATCGAGAGACTACATTTTGTTTCTTACTTTTCCATGAGACCAAATTGCCTCCAACAAAAACACAATAGCCAGAAGTCGATCTTCTATCTTCTCTTGATCCTGCCCAATCGGCGTCTGAAAAACACTCAATCTTCATATGACCATGATCTTTATATAAGATCCCACGTCCAGGTGCAGCTTTCAAATAACATAGAATATGTTGTACTGCGGCCCAATGATCCACTGTAGGTGAAGACATAAACTGACTCACAATGCTTACTGAATAAGCTATGTCTGGTCGTGTCACTGTAAGATAATTCAACTTTCCAACCAATCTTCTATATCTCTCAGGATCTTTAAATGGTTCTCCATCTTTTGTAAGTTGCATATTAGGCATCATTGGAGTACTACATGGCTTGGCTCCCAATTTTCCGGTCTCAGATAGCAAATCAAGCACATATTTCCTTTGTGACATAAAGATACCTCTCTTACTTCTCATTACTTCAATGCCCAAGAAGTACTTTAACGTTCCCAAGTCTTTAGTATGAAACTGACTTTGGAGGAAAGTTTTGAGAGATAAAATGCCTGATGTATCATTTCCAGTGATAACAATATCATCAACATATAGAACAAGCAGAATGATACCACTCTTAGTTCGTCGGTAGAAGACAGAGTGATCCGACTTGCTTTTCTTCATTCCAAATTGCTCAAGTGCTTGACTAAATTTTCCAAACCATGCTCGTGGACTTTGTTTCAACCCATACAAAGATTTGCGAAGGCGACAAACTTTATCATTCTCCCCCTGAGCAACAAACCCTGGTGGTTGCTCCATATAAACTTCCTCCTGAAGATCACCATGGAGAAATGCATTTTTAATGTCAAGCTGATACAAAGGCCAACATTGAGAAGCAGCCATGGAAATGAATAACCTGACAGAAGTTAATTTAGCGACAGGAGAAAATGTATCAAAGTAATCAACCCCATAGGTCTGAGCATAGCCTTTGGCAACAAGGCGGGCTTTTAATCGAGCAACTGAACCATCTGGATTGACCTTAACTGCAAACACCCATTTACATCCAATAGCTTTATTTCCTACAGGACGAGATACTAAATCCCAGGTACCATTATCATCTAAGGCATTCATCTCTTCTATCATTGCATTGCGCCAACCAGGATGGGACAAGGCTTCATGAATAGTTTTAGGGACCGAGATAGATTCAAGAGATGCAATAAACGAACATGTAGAAGATGACAAGTGGTCATAAGAGACAAAAGAAGAAATAGGAAAAGTACATGAACGTTTACCTTTACGAAGAGCAATAGGAAGCTCGTCACTTGGTCCTGGATCTGATGACGAAGAATCTTTTGGTACAAGACATTCACTTGGAGGTTGTTGTTGTCTAGAGTAGACTTGAGTAATAGGTGGGCGAGTAGGGGCAGATGTCAAAGGCGATGGATCGGAAGAAGGTGTAGGAGACACAAGTGTGTAGATAAAAAGATCGTCATCCTCCCCCTGACTCGTACTGGGCAAAGATGAACCGAAAGGTTTGTCCTCAAAGAAAGTAACATCGCGAGATACAAGATACCTATTCGAACTAGGACAAAAGCATCTATATCCTTTTTGAACACGAGAATAGCCTAAGAAGATGCACTTCAAAGATTTGGGGTCTAATTTTGTCAGATTAGGACGAACATCTCGAACAAAACAAGTACAACCAAATATTTTCGGCTCAAGAGGAAACAAAGGTTTTGTTGGGAATAAAACATGATAGGGAATTTGACCTTTAAGAACAGATGAAGGCATACGATTAATCAAGAAGCAGGCTGTGGAAATTGCATCAACCCAAAAATGCTTTGGAACATGCATTTGAAATGATAATGCTCTTGCAGTTTCAAGAAGATGCCTATTCTTTCGTTCATCAATCATCTTGTGCTGAGCATGTTATTGTGAGATCAAATATGAGAGTTTCACCTTCATTCTATACAATAGAGCCAAATATATATAGGCATACATGGAAGCCCTAAACTAGTGAAAGTAAAATTACAATAAAGGACAAAGGATTAATAAGCTCCTAACTCTACATATATACTATAACATATATATATATATATATAGTATTCTCAGTCGTGGAATTGTTCTCTGCTAGTCTGCTGTTAACCCTCTTTTGTAATCAAATACTTCCATTTTTATATCAATTGAAATAAAGTTACTCATCATGAATATAAGTGACAAGAAGTAGTTTGGTCGGCTTGCTAAGGAGGAAGCTATTAAGAATAAGGAAAAGAAAGAAAAGTTGGCCAGGTAATTAGTGAAATCTAAGAAGAGTTCTAGACCTCTCAAAAGCTCTGGAGTTAGTAATTGTAATTGATAACAACATCTTTTCCTATACTCCTCTCATCTTCCATGCATTGTATGAACTTTAGTATTAAGTTGGCCAGGTAATTAGTGAAATCTAAGAAGAGTTCTAGACCTCTCAAAAGCTCTGGAGTTAGTAATTGTAATTGATAACAACATCTTTTCCTATACTCCTCTCATCTTCCATGCATTGTATGAACTTTAGTATTAGAGATGACAAGCTAGGGTATGCTAAGAGGAAAGAAGATGGATGAAGTGGAAGTAAGATTGCATCCTATGCAGGTAATATGTAGAGGGTGCAATTGGATGTACAGAGGACTTCGGCCATAAAGTAGCTTAGGCACGTTGTTAGGAGTGAGACAGATGGAATGAGACTTTATCTATTTGAGTGTTTTTAACAGCTTTAACTTAAGACATCCTTATTAAATGTCTCCCCCAATAAAGTCGTTGAGATAACAAGTTGAGTGTTTTTAACATCTCCTATCCGACTTCTGCACGGGTGAGAGATCTCAATCTTCTTAAAAATATGTGGACATAATAATTCTGGAGAATTTCTAGGAATTCCGTAGTTTAGGAATCTGTCTAAATTGGCTCAATTCCATGTTGATCTATTTGAAGTTTTTTTGTACATTCAACTGTTATGTGAACAGTTGATTTCTGTATGTTATTCCTGCCTTTATATTTGAAAGTTAGGCTTTATACTTTCTCTTTTCTTTATTATCAATTTCACCGTACCCCTCAAGCAGACATTCACACAAGTACTTGCATACTGGAAATACATGACACTTCGTTCAGGTTATATCTGCATTGAGACACGAAGGTCTTGAATCATCAAATTTAATTCTTGGTGTCGACTTTACAAAGAGCAATGAGTGGACAGGTGAGTCTCTCTTTATTTAACAATTGTTATGAAGCTTATGAATACTTCCACAGATTGCTAGAAGTTACATTTCACTGACTGCAGGCAGGCATTCTTTCAGAAGAAAAAGTCTGCATTCAATTAGCAGCATACCCAATCCATATGAGCAAGCAATTTCTATAATTGGTCAGACATTGTCTCCTTTTGATGACGATGGCTTGATACCTTGTCTTGGTTTTGGTGATGGTTAGTCTTGGTTTTAATTATTTCTAGATCCTTTATTAGTGTTAGTAGCCAACTTTTCTCTTGGCTAACTACCTTATTTTCAACTTATTTTTCTGTAGCATCAACATGTGATCATCATGTATTCAGCTTTTATCCTGATCACAGGCCATGTAGAGGTTTCAAGGAAGCACTTTCTCGATATAGAGAAATTCTGCCATATCTGAATTTATCAGGTTCATTTCAACTTTTCAGTTAACTTTACAAATTTGTTTTGCTATTTGTCACCATATTCATAGTATGGATCATAATGCAGAGCTAATTTTTGGTATCCTTTTTTCTACTTTACCATGCAACTGCTGTGTCAATGGAGGTCTTGAGTTAATATATACAAGCCTGTCAGCTGATAACAGTTCGAGATGTTGACTATATTTGTCATTCATATGACGAAAACGGCATTTGGTCTATGTATTTAGATAAGCTACCTCCTCTCCCAAATGGGACAAGAATGTAATAATTTCTGTGATTACTCTCTTCTTCCTTCAGTTCCTTCGTTTCCTTCTCTATTTTTTATGTTAAAACGGAAGCAAACAACAAACAAGAAATACAGAACAAATAAAAATGACACACAGATTTACGTGGTTCACTAACGATGTGTTAGCTACGTCCACGGGCATAGGGAGAGAAAAGTTTTATTATTTGAGGAGGAAAAACTGAATACAGAATACAAAGATGTCACAGATAAGAGTTTAGAGGGTTTATATATGATACCCATCTAACCCTAATACAGAATAGGCCCAAAAGCCCAAAATTACGAAAAAAAACCCCTGTACTTGGTCATTTGGAGCACCAGATAACAGATTCAAGGCATTTCTACAAATCTCCACCTTGACTTGAATTCTCTCATAGAGAATAGATGTACCAGATGCAACACATAGGTCACCAGATGTACCCAGACTTTCTCCCTTGCCTCAGAATGTCCCCTAACAGAGGACCATTAACAGCTTAAAACATTTAGCAAGTCCAAGCAATGTTTGAACTTGCCATACTAAACAGGCTTGGTGAACATATCAGCAGGATTATCAGCAGTACCAACTTTCATCACCTTCACCCTCTTCTCACTTTTCAGGAAATGATACCTCACATCTATGTGCTTAGTCCTCTCATGATGAACTTGATCCTTGGCTAGACATATTGCACTTAAACTATCACAATATATAACAGCCTGATCATGATGTAAACCAAGGTCACCAACTAGCCCTTTCAACCATATTCCCTCTTTAGCAGCTTCTGTCAATGTCATGTACTCTGCTTCAGTAGTAGACAAAGTGACTGTAGATTGCAAAGTTGTCTTCCAACTAACAACAGAACCACCAAGAGTAAATACATAACCAGTCATAGACCTTCTACTGTCCACATCTCCAGCATAATCAGAATCACAATAACCAGTAACTAAACACTGTGTATTATTCCCATAAGCAAGACCAACATCAGACGTACCTTTAAGGTAGCGAAAAATCCTCTTCACAGCTTGCCAATGTTCCTTTCCAGGTTGTCCCATGAACCTGCTGACAACACTGACAGCATGTGCAAGATCAAGCCTAGTGCAAACCATAGCATACATCAAGCTTCCTACTACACTAGCATATGGAACTCGAGACATGTACTCCTTCTCAGCTTTAGATTGTGGTGCAAACATAGAGGACAGACGAACATTTGCAGTACTAGGAGTATCTATAGGCTTAGCTGATGACATGCCAAACCTGGACAATATCTTTTGAATGTAGCCTTTATGTGTCACGAAAAGCATATTCTGATCTCTTTCCCTATAAATCTTCATACCCAAAATTTTCTGAGCAGTACCCAAATACTTCATTTCAAACTCAGCACTGAAAAGACCCTTCAGCTTCTGAATATCAGACTTGGACTTTACAGCTATGAGCATGTCGTCTACATATAGAACCATATAAATCATCGAACCATCATCTAACTTGCTGTGATACACACAACAATCATACGGACTTCTATTGTAGCCTAGCTCAATCATATAGCTGTCAAACCTCTTGTACCATTGCCTTGGAGATTGCTTTAGTCCATACAAGGACTTCTTCAGCTTGCAAACATAGTCTTCTTTACCAGGATACTGGAACCCATCTGGCTGGGTCATGTATATTTCTTCTTCTAGCTCTCCATGTAGGAAAGCTGTCTTCACATCTAGTTGATCAAGTTCTAAATTCTGATGTGCAACCATAGCTAGCAACACCTTGATGGAAGTATGTCTGACTACTGGTGAGAAAATCTCATTATAATCAACTTCTTCTCTCTGCGTGAAACCTCTTGCAACAACCCGAGCTTTATACCGAACACCCTCTGTAGGTGAAATTCCTTCCTTTTTCTTAAAGACCCATTTACAAGTAACAATCTGCCTCTCCTTAGGCCGTTTGACCAGTTCTCAAGTCTGATTCTTGTCAAGTGACTCCATCTCACCTCCCATTACAGCAAGCCATTGAACAGACTCACTACATGAAACAACTTCTTTGTAGGTGGATGGTTCATGAGGATCCACCTCTTCGGCAACCTGCAATGCATAAGTTACCATATCTTCAAAACCATATCTCTTTGGAGGTCCAACACCAACTCTTCTAGCTCTATCAAGAGCTATACTTGGTTGACGTGTTTCTGAACTAGAGGATTCTGGCATATTAGTCTCTGTAGCAACAACTGGCATATCAGTTTCTGTAGCAGCCATCGATGTATCAGTTTCAAGATCGACATGTTGACCTTCTCCACCTTGGTTCTGTGATTCACTCCCATCTGAATTGAATTGTAGCTCCACCTGTTTGTCAACATTACTGATTTTCCCTGCAACAGTAGACTTCACAATAGAGTTGAACATAGAATTCTCATCAAATATTACACTTCTACTAAGTATAACTCTATTCTCAGAATGTGACCAGATTCTATATCCTTTAACTCCATCCCAAAACCCACAAAAAAACCCTTTTTAGCTCTCGGTTCTAACTTACCCTCATTTAGATGATAGTAAACAGTACAACCAAAAACCCTTAGTAAAGAATAATCTGCAGGCTTACCAGACCACACCTCATAAGGGGTTTTACAATCAATACCTGTGTGAGGTCCATGGTTAATCAGATAACATGCCATGCTTACCACTTCTGCCCAAAATCTTCTAGCTAACCCAGCATTAGAGAGCATGCATCTTGCTCTCTCCAACAATGTCTGATTCATGCGTTCTGCAAACCCATTTTGTTGTGGTGTGTCTCTAACAGTACGATGACGGGCAATCCCTTCATTTTTGCAGAACTCATTAAACTCAGATCCATAGAATTCCAGACCATTATCAGTTCGCAGTCTTTTAATCTTCTTCCCAGTCTGATTTTCAACCAAAACCTTCCACTGCTTAAAATTTTTGAAGGCTTCACTTTTATGCTTCATCATAATTACCCAAGTCATTCTTGAGTAGTCGTCAATTATAGACATAAAATACCTGCTACCTCCAATAGATTCAACTCGAGAAGGCCCCCAACAATCAACATGGATATAGGCAAGTGTTCCCTTTGTACTATGAACATCCTTTGGAAACTTGCTACGATGTAGTTTCCCAAACACACAATGTTCGCAGAATTCAAGATCCTGCATCTTGTGCACGCAAAGAAGATTCCTCTTTGACAGAATTTGCATTCCTCTTTCACTCATATGGCCAAGCCTCATATGCCATAGCTTGGTCATATCCTCTTTGTGAACTTCAGATGATGCAACAGCAGCACACCCTGTCAATGTAGAACCTGCCAGAAAACACAAAGTTCCCCGCTGGACACCTTTCAAAAACACCTTAGAATCCTTGCAGACATACATAACTCCACCTTCACCTTTGAAACTAAAACCTTTACTGTCAAGTACACTCAAAGATATCAGATTCTTTGTCATTAGTGGAACATGCCTAACTTCATTCAAGGTGCAGAAATAACCATCATGTGTCCGTAATTTGATTGAGCCGATTCCAACTACCTTGCAGACATCATTGTTGGTCATAGTCACATTCCCTCCATCTATCTGCTCATAGGTTGACAACCACTCCCTGTTTGGACACATATGATAAGATGCCTCAGAATCAAGAACCCACATATCTTTATGATATGACTGTTCATTTGCAACTAAGGCTAAATCTCCTTCAGAATCGGTGCCAATTTTTGCCACAGCGGCAGAACCTCCAGAAACTCCCTTCACTTTCTGATGCTGCTTATTTTTCTTAGGGCAGTCATCCTTCCAATGCCCTTTTTCTTTACAGTAATTACAAATGTCATCAGGTTTAGGACCCCTAAACTTTGAATTTTTATAATTCAACTTCTTTTTACCGGTTTTCTTCTGTCCCATAACCCTTGTAGCAGCTAATTCAGAGGTCTGACTTTCTGTAACTGAACCAGCTACCTTATGACGGACTTCTCTAGTATGAAGAGCAATTTTTACTTCTTCCAGAAACAGAGTATCTTTCCCACCAATAAAAGAATCCACAAAATTCTCATATGACAAGGGCAAAGACACTAACAGAATTAAGGCAGCATCTCCATCATCTACTTTAACATCAATATTACGCAGATCTAACAGGATCGTATTCAATTGATCTAGATGATCCCTAAGAGGCGTACCTTTCTGCATATGCAGACTAAACAGACGTTGCTTTAGAAGCAACTTCTTGGTTAAAGACTTCATCATGTACAGACTTTCAAGCTTCAACCAGAGACCAGCGGCAGTTTCTTCATCAGCGACCTCGACGATGACGTCATCAACCAAACACAGCATGATTGTCGAATGAGCCTTCTCCTCCAGGCTATTCCACTCATCGTCATCGTCATCCGCTTTCTTCGGTTTCCCAGATAGCGGTGCCCACAGCCCCATGTTGCTTTAGCAGGGATCGCATCTTGATCTGCCATAGACTGAAACTGTTTCTCCCGGTGAATTTGTCGATTTTCACGTTCACAGCAGACATCCTTGTTTGTCAAAAAAAAAAAAACCCTAGCAACCACGGCTCTGATACCAGTTTGTTAAAACGGAAGCAGACGACAAACAAGAAATACAGAACAAATAAAAACGCACACAGATTTACGTGGTTCACTAACGATGTGTTAGCTACGTCCACAGGTAGAGGGAGAGAAAAGTTTTATTATCTGAGAAGGAAAAACTGAATACAGAATACAAAGATGTCACAGATAAGAATTTAGAGGGTTTATATATGATACCCATCTAACCCTAATACAGAATAGGCCCAAAAGCCCAAAATTACGAATACAGAATAGGCCCAAAAGCCCAAAATTACGAAAAAATCCCCGTACTTGGTCATTTGGAGCACCAGATAACAGATTCAAGGCATTTCTACAGTTTATAAGGATGAGTGAGGACACTGAACATAGTAAGATATTTGACTCTGATTTACAACATTATATTCATTTTCTTAATAGTATGATAAGTAAGTTTAGATTATCCATTGACTAGATTTTTTTTTTAAAAAAAACATCAATATCATTGGAAAAACAAAAGCGTAGACAGCCTAAGGGCCAAGGGTAGAGAGAACCCCCTCCCAAAAAAGCTATAAAAGGGTCTTCCAATCATACAAAATCATGATGAGACAATAATTACAAAAGAATTTTTTGTGGTTTGAACACCACCACGACACTGTATGCTGTACAGTGTTCCAAAAACAGTCTTCTGAGACCCCCTTTTCTTAGAAAATTCTATGGTTTCTCTCCTTCCAGATCTGCCACATCTGAGCTCTAACCGTTGTATTCCATAACACGTTTTCCTTGTTTTTAAACCTGCTGCCCAACAAACATTCCATTAACCAATCATCGATTCTTTGAAGGAGACAAATAGCCAAATCAAACTCGTTCAAAAGCCTATTCCACCCCTTAAACACAAAAGGACAGTGCACGAACTTCTTTTCATTGAGATTGACAATGTCCCTATTCCCTTGAATAGCTAGGTCTTTAAATTTTAAAATACACTGGAAGCTTGGTGAAAACGGGGTTGAACATTTAACATTTCAAACTGGATGCTATCAGAATACTGTATTGAGAAGGAAGCAAAAGCATGTTTAGGAGCTGCATGAACAAAAAAAATTAAATGCTAAAATGGCTTCTTGGTATTCTTATTTAAATTGGATGCTTTTCTTTCGTTGGTCAATGCATCTGAAGGTTTAGTTGAGGCATTCGTTAAGATGGCAGAAAATTATAGGGTGGTTTCCTTCAAGCGAACAACTTTTGTAATTTGGTGGTGGCATGTTGGTAGCTCTGGCGAGTGGCAAACAGCTATTGAGAAGGAGTGTCAAAGATCATGAATCTTTTTTGTGGGTGGTCTCTTCTCTTAATTCTAGATGGTTTCCTGCTGACTCCTAGGATAATTTGATGGCAGTTCAGAAAAAGCAGTTTCCTTTCTAGATCCTTGTTCACGTTTATTATTCAATGGATCTTTCCTTTGCAATCCATTTTCTGTAAGGTCATTTGGAAAGCTTTGATCTCCAAGAAAGGGAGCGTATGTATGGTCTTTGAGTTGGGATGGTATCAACTAAATGATAAAATCCAAAGAAGGAAGTTCATTTCACGTGCAAGTCCTAATTGGTGCTGCTTATATAGAAATATCCCAGAGGACTGATAATTCCTATCTAGTGGTTTAGTGGATGAAGTCTCTTGGGCTGTTCAACCTTCAAAGGCCAATGCTTAGGACTTTGAAAGAAAATCTATGCCAAGGTTTTTGTGGCTGCCACTTCAACTATAATGCTACAATTTCGTGGCTTAATGAGTTTTGAGCGGTTTTGTGGAATTGTGGATTGATAGAAATGGAAGTGTCTTAAAGAGCCCTATGATAAATACTGAAGATCTATGGGAACATCATTCTTTTTGTCTCTTATTTAAGTCATAAGTCAAAATTTATTTGTATATATTCCGTAAGTATGGTATGGGCTAACTTGAGGTTTTTTTTGGTAGATTTTTGGCCATGTTTTAGCCACTTTCTTTTGTAAATTTCATAGAGCAACGAACGCGTTTCTTTATAAAATTTGTAACAATTGTGCCATTATCATTTCTTAGTTAGGCTTATTTCAGTAATTGTTAATTCTTTCTTGTTACATGGCTTAGCATTTACAAATCTTGAGGTGTCTACATATGAAGAACTGTAACATTTAGTGCCTATATGTTTATTTACATTATTTGAGGAGCTTTCCATGCATTCGATATTTACCCTTTTAAGGATTGTCATCTGTGGATTATTTTTTAAAATGCTTTGGCTGGCTAATGTAATTTTCTTCTTCCTAAGTTATAATGGTCCTAACAATGTGCATAAGCTTATTTATGTAGGTCCAACCTCTTTTGCCCCTGTTATAGATGCTGCAATTGGCATTGTTGAGAAAAGCAATTGGCAGTATCATGTTCTTGTTATTGTTGCAGATGGACAGGTTGTTGAATGTGCTCTGTTTATATTATTTCTTACTTCTCACTGCCTCACGTATACTTCATTCTCTTAAGTCCTAAAATTGTATAATATCGAACAGGTTACAAGAAATCCTGACACACCACCTGGAAGATTAAGTTTTCAAGAGCAGGCAACCATAAACTCCATTGTTGCTGCTAGGTAAAACAATAATTTTTATTAAATTCGGTTGCTTTTGCGCTTGAAGTCTCATAACATTTGAAATCACCAGCCATTATCCTCTGTCAATCATTCTAGTCGGGGTAGGAGATGGACCTTGGGATGCTATGCGGCAATTTGATGATAACATCCCTCAGCGTGCATTTGATAATTTCCAGGTATTTAATTAATATTTCATTGAATCTTATGGTGGTGTATTTTGCATTTTCTATTAACTTCATTTAATGTTGTGGGGTATCCTTAAACCACTTTTCTGTAAATTTTTTTCTTGGAGATCTGAAGTCAACATCAATAATTCATTTCCAAAAACTAATATGATTAGCATTGCTTTCTTTAAATATTCTTGCTGGTTATTATTGTATGTTTTAAGTAGTCCAGAAATCAGTTTAATTTTTTTTTTTTTTGTGAAAAATATTATTTTACTGAAATTTGTAGTTGATTTTGGTTAGTTGTTACATCTCTCTAGCACTCTATAATTTAATGAGTACATTTGGCTGGTTTTATTGTCACATGAAAACTTTGGAAATCGGTGTTTGATTGTGTTTGGTCCAGTTTGTAACTGCACTTTATATCTGCTTCTCTATATTGGTCCAGTTTGTAAACTTCACAAAAATCATGTCTGAGAGCAGAGAAGAATCAAAGAAGGAAGCAGCATTTGCCCTGGCTGCGCTCATGGAAATTCCATTTCAATACAGAGCCACCCTCTCTCTACAGTATTCAAAGTAAGCAAGGATTTTCAATTCCAAGGGAATTTACATTTCCTGTTTTGGATTTGCAAAAATGACAGTGACTATTATGCAGGAGAGAATCGGTATACGGCACAAATGCAGGGCCACTTCCTCCTCCTCCTGAAGTCATCAATCATGACAATGCAGTTGCAAACCAAAATTTGAAGAATGTAAATGCTGAAAAACAGAGTACCTCGTCTGAATCGGTAAGTTCATTTTCATTTTATTTATGTATGGAATTTTCTAAGAATAGGAAAAACAGGGATGTGTGCCTTCACAAATAATCTAGGAAAATTTTGTTGTATTTTGGGGTTTAAGGTTGATTATCATTGGGCTACAAATATATGGAGGAACTTCTGGTGAACAAGCAAAAAAGAAAATTTAAGGGACATTGATGGAGAGATAATGATTTAAAACAGCTTTTTGTAAATTAAGGAGATGAAACAGGGGATAAAACTGCATAGAAAAAGTACAAGTTATTGGTATCAGATGAATCTCTGATAAATTGGGGAGATGAATTTGTCCTGCTGAAAAGGCATTGAGTTGTGAGAGTATAACCTTGGAAATTGAAACTTTTTTTTCTTTCCTGTTTTGGCTTCATTAATATAATTTTTTTATTTAATTTTCCCTTGTTCAAGGCCTGCCCAATATGCCTGACAAAGCCAAAGGACATGGCTTTTGCATGTGGTCATACAGTAAGTTCTCTACCATGAAACTTTTTCACAGTGCTACGTTAGGTTGCAGTTTTTGGCTTCAAAGAGTTTCTACCAAATTCAATTCCAAATTCCTTTGCCTACTATTTATTTGCTTTCTTTTTCCAGACCTGCAAGGATTGTGGTGTAACCATCTCAACGTGCCCGTTGTGTCAAGAACCTATAAGGATGCGCGTGAGACTATATTCCTAAGTAAACAAAAGAACGAAACTTCCTCGTCACCCCTTGAGGTATCTTAGTATTGAAGTTAGTTTACAGTTATATAATAAAGTATCCCCATCATAAAATAACTTCCCAAATCTATGAGAAAACTTGTACTGTACAGTTTGTAAACTGCTGAGGAAGATGAACCAACTTTTATGGATTAAGAGACAAGTCTCTCTTTCTCTATCACATCAAATGGGGTGTTTCTTTGAAAGTGGAATATTGCAATTATTTTCTTGTATAAGGAATTGCATTGTAAATTTATTACAAAATGTTGAGAGTATGGGGGTGGGGGTGGGGATAGGACACTGTCTCAAAAGTTACACTGTTAGAAGGACCTCTGCAGTTATGTTTCTGTAATATGCCAAAAAAATTGTAACAATATCAGCTGGTTCAAAAATATTTTCCTTGTTGATTTTAATTAATGAAAACTTGTTCATCTGCTTGTAAATATCTTATATTTACTCTAGTTTTTTGAATGAGTACTGCATACAATTCCAAACCACAGAGAGATTGGGCTGCTCCAAATTGGAGCTGACGGGTTATTTTTTGATATCTTCATGGTAGAAAAGGAAAAATTATTGAATTAGACCGCTACAATGTGACTGCCTCATAATAACGGTTGGATATGGATTTGATATGCATGTTCCTAATATCTACTAAATTCAAATTTAAAGTACTTTTGCACTTTTTCTCTCGTACATCTAATGGTGTCAAACTGTCAGCCACGTTGTGACGGCCTCCAATAATTTCTCGTAGAAAAGGGAGAACATGAGGATCCTTTATCTTCTTTGTGTTCGTAATTATGATACCAAGGTCTAAGTCTAAGATTTTTTGGCATGTGAATCTAGGTGTTTGTTGGAAGCATTTACAGCCATCTCTGTTTGCTTTTGTCTGTGCCTTCTGTTTTGACATAAAGGATAGTTTGCTTCGCAGTAATATCGCAGTAATATCGGATTCCTACAGTTAGATTTCTTTCAGACCTCATTTTTAGATATGTAGACATCTCTTATGATGATACCCATTCTTTAATACAGTGCATAGTCTGTGTTTATAAACCTATTAACAATTTCAACAGTACAAGTCAGCCAATAAAATATAGTTGAAACTATTATCAGTTACAAGAAATACATAAAATACCTTTGATATATTGTTGACTGCTCAATCTTAGGGAAGTGGGCTGTGACCAACCATGTCATAAATAGGACAAGAAGGAGATAGACCAATTTATAGTGTTTAGTTGAAATGTCTTAACCTAACCATACAAGAGCATAGACATACCTTGACAGAGCTAGTCTACCTTGTTAGAGTTAAGATGTCTCAAGTTAGTCATGTCCTTGAATGGTTCTCAATTCGAGTTATGATGATGTTGATGGTATGTTGTATGATTAAGAATGTTGTATTGCTTGAGGTATTTATTGTGATTATTCAAAGAGCCATTATAGCTTAGGGTCGTCGAAAAGCTCATAGGTCAGTGAGGAGGTTGCCACAATGTGGTTGACAATTTTCACACTAATTGATGTATGAGAGAAAAACTATCAAAGTACTTCAAATTTGTATCCAATAGTTATTAGAGGCACGTAGATTTCGAATCTATATCCAATGATTATTAAGAGGTAGTCACATTGTGGCAGTCTTGTTGAATAATTTTTCCATAGTTAAGAGATCAATTTAAACTTAACTTGAGGATAACCTAAAAGTTAATATTTGATGGATTAGATTAGCCTAACTTCCATATTGAAATTGGTCCAATCTGAGCTTAGGTGAGGCCTCAAAACCTTACCTATGATTCAATCCACGAGGTGAAAATCTTTATATACATTTCTAAAATAAATAATCATAGCTAGGTAAAAAAAAAAACTAATAAAATATTTTTCTAAACAATTTTTTTTTAAAAAATGATGCTTGATTAAAAATATAAATAAAATAAGTTTTAATAAATTTTAGTTTACTTTTTTTAAACAAAAGATTATTCAATAGCTTTATTAAATGAATATCAATCTAATGACTACTAATCAATAGCTTAATTCAACATGCCATGAATAATATTTTTCTTTGGATCTAAACCTCTAACTTCAGAGAAAATTATTGATAACTTAACTAGTTGAACTATGTTCAAACTAATTAATATCTACTCTTCTAACAATTAAGCTACGTAGATACAAGTTCAAAGAGTATATTAACTTAACCCAACAATGAGAGTAACGCATATCCCAACAAGATATTCAATTCAATTTCTTCAAATTTGTAGCATAAATCATCATGCATACAATTACACATCTTTAACACGACTCTCTTTTTTTCTTTTTTTTTTTTAAGTTCAACGACATATAGGGATTAGAGATGTCCATTTAACTCGCGGGATCGGGGACCCGCCTCGAATGGGGCGAGGAATCCCCGATTACACAGGGAATGGGGGAGGGAGCGGGGAGATTTTTTTTCCCCGTTGGCTAAACGGGGAAGGGGACATATCCCCGTCCCCGACCCCGCCCCGATTAATTATATATATATATATATATATATATATATATTATTACCTATAAATAGATTTTTTTTTTTAAAAAAAAAACTATAGTAGGAATTAGTTTAAGACTATTTCGTTATTAAAAAAAATTAAAGACTATGTTGTAATATTGAAATTTGAATTTTTAGAAATTAAGTTGTTTCGATGTTATAGTATTTTTACTTATGGTATATTATTGTTTTTATTATGAAATTTTATAACATTTACTTTTAAAAATTATATTGAAAATTATTCATTTAGAAATCATTTTTATTATAATTGAGAATAAATTTTAAAAAAAAACAAAAAAAAAAAAGAATGGGGAAAAATTCCCCGCGGGGAATCCAATCCCCACAAAATTAAATGAGAAATTTCGCGGGGACGGGGAATGAAATGGGGGGCGGGGAAGGAGACGGGGAATCCATTCCCCGACCCCGCCCCGCCCCGTGGAAATCTCTAGTAGGGATGGAGAATTTGAACCTCTAACTTTTTAGTCGAAGATATATACTTTAACCAACTGAACTATAGTCACTTGGCCATAACATAATCAATTAATCAAGGCATTACCACCGTCCTAATTTCATTAACACTAATGCTGTCATTTTTTCTTAGGTTTAGGAAATGGGCATTGTACAAAATGAACAAACAAAACAAGCAGCCTCTCAGAAGAGTTAAAAAAAGTTAAAAAGGCATTATTACCACAAGAAGAAATGGAAAAACAGATAAGGACAGGCATAAAAGAGCCAAAAAGGCAGCAGCATCATTAGCATTTAGGTAAGAGCTTCCAAAAGGAATATAGAAACAGAGAGAAGGACAAAGCATTGGGCAGAGAAGAAAAAGAGAATATGAATAAGAACAAAGTAAGAAAGAAGACAAAGGGAGAAATTGTGTGTATATATATATATATAATTAAATGGGAAAGTGAGAGAGAGATAGAAATGCAAGTGCTTAATTATTAGGCCAAATTATAAAAAATACTCTTGGAATTTTTCCTTTCGGTAAAAAATATCCTTATTCTTTCAAAAGTTGCAATATTACTTTTGACTTTTCAAAAATATTACCTTTAGAGTAGAAACACATTAGAATGTTAGACAAAAAGTTGACATGACAGTGACCTAGAACAATGGGGCAATGACTAGGACACTTGCCTAACTTAAGTATGAAAGAACAGCGTTCCAACACGTCGACTTTTCGTCCAACATTTTAACGGATATTTTTACTTCAATAGTAGTTTTAAAACATTTATGGAAAGCTAAGAATAATATTACAACTTATGAAAGAATAAAAGTATTTTTGAAATAAAGAGCAAAGTTCGAAAGTATTTTTAATAATATAGCCCTAATTATTAAATTGAATTGGAGTGTGAGGCTCGAAGCCAATGAACGAAGCTTTGGAGTGTAGCAACATCAGCTCTATAATGGTTTTGTGTAAACTCCAAAAGATCTGACCATGTGAAATCAGGGTACTTTCTTGGCCCTTCTCTGCCCACCAAATCTTGTGGGGGTCTCACCACTTTATCATCTTTTGGGCACACGAAGAACACCAGTGACCTCCTTTCTCTCTTCCTGTTCACCACTGCCCTGTGCAGGCAGCTCTTGTACGCTCCGTTCGAGAGTGCCTGCATCCATCGTTATTCACTCATTATTATTGAAGGAGGCTGAAACAATATGATGTGACTTACTATTGAGTTTGATTTTTGTAACGTATTTTGAATGCTTGCTTTAAATCTTATTTTGGTCTTTAAACTTTCTGTTATACGTTTCTCAATTTTTAAAATGTCTACTTTTAGCCTTTGAATTTTTTTTGAAGAACTCACCTTTGCTATTTTCTAACCAGTTGATGACGAAGTTTTGGATGTGTACCAACACCTAAACCACATAGATTGAAAGGGGAAATTTTTCAATACTACTATCATAGATAACTTCTTCTATTAATTGTCAGCCGCATCAATGTTGTTTAAACATGATGCGGGGTCCAAGTACATTAAATAACTATTTATAAAGAAAAAATCCTAGTGAAGTACTAGAAATTTTCCTGGTTGAAAGTGAGTTTTAGGTAAACAAATAGTAGGTGACAAAAATTAATAAGTAGAGATAAAAATGATATTATTTCTTAAAGTTTATAAGATACTTCCTACATTCGAATGCTCAAGTACTAAAATAGATATTTTGAAAGTTTAGAAACCAAAATGGAATAAAACTAAAACCTCTTAAACCAAAATCGAATTTAAACTAATCAAAAATTATATTTTAAACCTACATCCAAAGAGTAAGAATCAATTAGGAGTGGAATAACACGTTGTATAATCTTTCAACCACAATTCCTTTCTCTCTTAATTAGCGTTATTTTTTTTTTCTGTCAACTTAAGCATAGTTTAATTAGTTAAAACATATACCTTTAACCAAGAGACCGGAGATTTGACAACTCTCTCCTCACATGTAAAAAATATATATATATAATTCTACCTTTTTTTCCTTCTACTCTCTCTCTATTGTTTTTCTTTGTTTTAATTCATCTTTGAATGTAAATGACCACAAGTGGGATTGGTTTTGTCCCCTCTTTGTCATGTGATTTTCAAACACACATAATAAAAAAGAAAGAGAAAAGTTGTAAGTAATAAACAACAATACATAATAATAAGAATAATAAATGGGTACCATGAAAGTGTCTCCAATGTTAATGACCAATGCATCTGGTCTCGGTTTGACAGAGAGCCATCTGTTGTTTGCAAAAACTTCAAGGCCTCCAACTTGGTCTTGATGCAGAATTGTTAGAGATGTTGGGTCGCAGTGAGGCCCAGTCCCTAGCGTCAGCCCTGCGTTTTCGCATGGTGGGTAGTAATTGCATCTCATTATTGACTTTCCATCTTCGAAGAAGTTCCTGTAATGGAGTCTTTCAACTCCCAAGCTTATTGCTAGAAGCTCCATTATCATTAGGGCTGTTCTTGTCATCTCCTCGCAGTATCTTTGGTACACCCATCTTTGCAACACAAACACAAACCATAATTACCTTTTAACATCATCATCAATAATCAAAGGGCAAAGAAAAAAGAAGACCGTCTTTAAAGTTTCGGAGTTGTGTCTGTTTGGTTCTTGTACTTCATATCAACAAAAAAAGAGTTTGTAATAGGTTTTCGACCTTTTGAAATTATGTTTGTTTACTATGTGTACTTTAAAGAGTTTCTTTTTTTTTTTTTTTTTTGGATAAATCATAAACATGTAGGGTCAGGGTCAGTTTTAATTTTTGTATTTTGAAAAGTTTCTATTAAGTTTTTAAACTTTTAATTTTGTGTTTAATAAATTTGGATATCAATGCTTATGTGACAAGAACAAGAGGTTAAATGTTAAACTAATTGGATTTAGTGCCAACTTGAGTTAGAGCATATATATTTCAACTAGTTAAAGACATATTTTTGATTAAGAGGTCGGATATTTGAATCTTCTACTCCTACACATCGTTGAACTCAAAAAAGACAAAAAAGAAAAAAAAAAAACTAATAACGGCTTCAAAGTAGAAAGAGACTCAACTATTAAAGTTTAGAAACTTATTAGAAATATTTTAAAATGCAATGACTAACTAGACAACACCACAAAAGTTTAAAAAACCAATAAAAAAAACAAGTTAAGTACATAGTTACTAAATAAACACCGCCATGAAAAAACTCACAACCTCTTTAAAAATATTAAAGCACACAAAGTATTGAGAGGATCCTGCATCGGAGAGATGAAGAGACTTTACAATCCTTATAAGATACGTGAATTACTTCTCTTATTATCAATTAATTTTAGGGATAGAACTTCATGTTTACCTAATACAGAAGACTAAACAAAAACATTAAAAATTCAAAAGAATCCGTCAAAAACTTTTCAAAAGCATAAGAACTAAAAAGACACGCGTTAATTATATGCATGGATTTTAGAAGTTTTGAATCTGACTTGAGACTTGACAAGACTCACCCAGTGTTTTCGAAGTCGCGTCCCAACAAGGACTTAAAGTAATGAAGAACATGGAGGCGTTGAGAATCATGATCGCTACAATACTCAAAAGAGAAGGTCTCTTTCCATGGCAGCTTGGAGGAAAATCGCTCTGCATGGGCCCCCGAATATCCAGACACTCTCCCAGGCTTCTTTCGAACACTAATCTTCTTGACCAAAGGCATCTTGAAAATGGTCTCAACATGCTCGTAAGCCGCCTTTATCAGATCCGGGTCCACCCCATGGTTCGTCACTTGGAAGAACCCGTGGTTCCGGCACGCCAGCCGGATGAGGGCGGCAGCCTCCGCAGTCGCCGCCGCGTCCCCTCGCCGGAAACCGGCTAAGTCGATCAATGGCTCTTCAAGCTCTTCTGGGTCGTCGCCAATGGCGGCCAAGTCGGCGCGTGGCCAGAGGAATTCGGTTGGCAGCTGATTGTTGTTGTTGGTATGAAGCATGTTCGTGAGAATTGCGGTGGTGCCGGCGGAATCCATTTGATTTGTTGGTTGGTTGGTTTGGTGGAATTTGAAGGGCTTGGGATTTGTTTAAATACACATGATGGAGTGACATTTGTGTCATGTCATGTATTGAGTCGCTATTGTAATAAATGGGTTATTTGTGTTTTCGATTTTGATTCTTTTTCATAAAATATCTAGGCGTTTCTCTACGTATGCTGACGAAGATATTGTTTTTGCTTGTTTTTCAATATAGTTGAGTGAATAAAATGTTTATTATGGTTACTTTTCATGAGGTTGATTGTTTGATTATCTATTTTTGTATTCATTGAATCAAGAAAAATATGTCCTCGACTAGTTAAGACATATATATACTTTCGATCAAGATATCAGAGATTTGAATCCCTCTCACTCCAGTATGGTTGGACTCTCAATAAAAAGAGAACTCAAGAAAAGTAAAAAGATAAAAATATACTTTCTTCTCTTTATGTATTAAGAGTATTTTTCTTTTTTTTTATTCATAAGTTTAAATCTCCTATTGGCCCTTAAACTTTCAAAATATCTATTTTAGTCTTTAAACTTTTAAAAAATAATTATTTTGGTTCTTGTTATATAACTCTATCACTTAATATTTAATCACTCAATACTGAGCTTAGCGGCTTAATTAACCAACCTATGTGGCTCTAGTAGATGTTCATGTGAGCATGTTAATACTCATGCATGCTTGAAAGTTTGAAACCACTTTATGATCTATTTGTTAAAATAAAAGTAAAGATTAAGACAAAAATTATTACTTCTTCAAAGTTTTGAGAATAAAATAAACATTTTGAAAATTCAAAATGGACATTTTAAATTAGAAATCAAAATGATATGATGACAATAATACTTTTTAATATGTCTATGATGTTCAAACTCGAATTAAAGTTGTATGATTTTTTTTTCTCTTTCCTTTTTCCATAAGCTTTGAACTCAAAGATTTAACATAAAACTTTACAATACACATCAAACGATTCGACTAAATGATAAGTCCGCCTAACTAACTACTTGATTGTTTTCTTTTATTTGTCCTCACAACATGATGTGTTTGTCACACTCAAAAGACAATACACACGTTAATTATAATTGCAATTTCCAAGCTGCATCATATTTTTGGAATTTCTCTATTAATGATATGGTCCAAATCTAATTAACTATATTTTATCAAAATTTGATAACGAATCTCAAAACTAAAAAATGGTAGCACGATCTCAAGCTAAATTAACTTACAAATTTAGTCAACTACTACCATTCTCTTATAAATAATAATGCTTGAAAACAAACATTTAATTGTACCCTTTTTTTTTTAAAAAATCTAATTCTCAAATCTATTGTATAAGACTATATTCTAAATGTTTGTGTCTCGTTTGATAACCATTAATTTTTAGTTTTGGTTTTTGAAAATTAAAATTATAAATACAATTTCTTTGTTTTGTTATATCCACTACTTTTTAGTTATGTTTTTGAAAATTAAGTCAATTTTTTGAAAACTAAAAAAAGTAAAAATTTGTTTTTGGAATTTGGCTAAGAATTCAAAATGTTTTCTTATGAATGATAAAAACTATTGTAGAGAAATGATGGGAAAACGAACAAAATTTTAAAAAATCAAATGGTTATCAAATAGGATTTTAATAACTTGGGTTTCAATTTTGATATTTTTATTGCACCAATAAACTTTCACAAATTAAAGAGAATAACTCATTAAGGAATAATATATAAACTAATGGAAATTGTTTATTAAAAAAAACCTTAAAGAGGGATATGTTGGGTTGTAAAAATTGTAAGTTGTGGAGCCAAGTTGCGTTTGAAATTTTAATAATTAATAATAGAGGAGTTTTTTTAAATATATATATATATATGTATGTAATGTATGTACGTATATATATTTTATATATTTAAGTCCACAGGTAATATGAGTAATTAAAAAACAATAAATAAATAAGTCCACAGGTAAAGGTAGTAAATAATAATTGAAAAACGTGGATCCACTTCGCCAATGCTATTTGTTTATTTATTTTTGGAGGATTATTATGTGCGCCAAATTCTGTCGTTTTTCTCAGTTTGCTTAGTCCTCCGGACCCAAACTTTGTGATTCTTTTTCCACGGTTTTTCCATATTCTACCCCTTTTATTTAACCATGTGATTTAATTTTAACCTCAAAATTTTAAGTTTATGGAATTAGATTATAAACTTCTGGCTAAATTGTACAACATACTTTTGAACATTGTCATTTATTTTAAAAAATCTCTATTCTTTTAAAAGTTGTAATATTACTATTGATCTTTAATAATCGTTCAAAACTTCTCTTGAAGTAGAAATTTGTTAAAATGTTGACGGCAAGTCGACATAACGGTGACCTAAAACAACATGACGTGACTGTGGGATGCTAGCATGGATTAAGTTTGAAAGAATGACATTCCGTCACGTTGACTTCTCGTCCAACATTCTAACGAATTTCCATTTCAAAGGTAATTTTGAAACTTTTATGAAAGGTTAAGGATAATATTGACCAATAACAAAATTTAGGAATATCTTTGTGCCTCTTTGAGTTCACCATTCTTGGGTCGGATCTCAATTTTTGGACCGAATACCCATTTGGGTTTAATGGATTCTGATACCATAATAGAGATACATGAGGTTTTATCTCAACACCAATTGGCAATGAGAGGAATAGCTCATGTATCTTATAAAGTGTGAGGTCTCTCTTCATTTTTCCAATGTGGGATCCTCAACATGTCCAAAGTGGACAATATCATATCATTGTGAAGATAGGTGGAGATTCTGTTATCCTTAACAATTGGTAACAGAGGAGATGGATGGTACAATAGGAAGTACGGCAATTATCTACATTGGTATGAGACCTTTTAGAGGAAACGAAAAGGCAAAATCATGAAGCCTTACGCCCAAAGTAGACAATATCATATCATTGTGGAGATAGGTGGAGATTTCATTATCCTTAACAATTGGTATCAGAGAAGGTGAATGGTTCCTTAATTGGTATCAGAGAAGGTGAATGGTACAATAGGAAGTAGGGCAATTATCTCCATTGGTATGAAGACTTTTGGGGGGAACCAAAAAGTATAATCATGAGAGCTCATGCTCAAAGTAGACAATATCATACTATTGTAGAGATAGGTGGAGGTTTCATTGTCCTCAATAACTTCAAACTCTATGGTGACTATCTACTTAAAATTCTACCAATGTTCTAATATGGAAGGATCATTTGTTGCAATTGATTCCTATTCTTTTTTTTAGAGATAGTCTGTGTAAGGACATTGAGTTCAAATTCGGAATGGATCCCTTTTTTATTAGCTCAAACTAATGTGAGACTAAGGACAACCAACTTTTAAAAATCAAGGCTAAATTAGAAGTTTAGTCCCTAAACTTTCTAAACTTTTAAGTTTGTATCTATTTAGTCCTTGAATTTTAAAAAGTATCTAATACATTCATGAACTTTTATATTCATGTCTATTTGGTTCCTAAACTTTAAAAAATGTCTAATAGGTTTTTAAACTTTCGATTTTATATCTAATAAGTTTTTAAATTTTCAATTTTATGTCTAATAGGTCAATGACATATTAGACATTTTTTTTTAAAATTCATGAACTTAGTTTAGGATCCTATTAGATATAAAAAATTAAATATGTTAGGGACATATTATGCACAAAATTAAAAGTTTGGGGACATATTAGACATTTTCAAACTTTAAAGATTTATTAGACACAAAATTAAAAATTTAAAGACTTATTGACACTTTTTAAAATTAAAATACCAAATAAACATAAATTTAAAAGTTCAAAGACTAAACTTGTAATATAATCAAAAATCAAATAAGTACCTTATCCACTAAGCTAGAAATAGATCTTTTAATCCAACTAATTTGTATACTTGAATCTAGGAAAGAAAATTTGGTAGAGCATAGCTTGGTAGGAAAGTACACAACTGTACATTTGGAGTATACTTTTTTATTATTTATTTATTTATTTATTTTTAGCCATAAGTAGGAGGCACAGGCAAGGCATAATAATAACAAAAGAAAGTAGGAGGGCAAAATCGTACCTTTGCTTGTTTATTTGATTCCAGCTGCTGGCTGCAACTGCAGCAATATCAGTGTACTTTGTGTTTGTGGTCTGTTCATAGACAATATCTTAAACCATCAACTTTCTTTTCAACTTTCTTTTCGGTTTTAGGTTTTTTTTTTTCTTTTTTTTTTTCCTCATTTTTCTTTTCCTCTATCCATCACTCTTTAAAAACTATAGGGTAAATTTTTTTAGATTAAATTACATGTTTAATCTCGTAACTTTTAAATTCGTGTTTAAATGATTTCTAAACTTTAAAAAGTATCTAATAGGTTTCGTAACTTTCAATTTTGTGTTTAATAGATTCCTAAACAATGTTTAATAAATCTTTGAACTCTCAATTTTGTGTTTAATAGGTTTATGATATATTTAAATTTTTTTTAAAAAATTAACCAATCTATTATATTTAAATTGAATTTTATGCGTAATAGGACTCTAAACTTTCATTTTTTTGTATAGTAGTTTTGTGAATTTTAAACAAATGTCAAACAGGTCAATGACACAAAATTGAAAAATTCAAAGTCCTATTGGATACAAAATTGAAAGTTTAAAAACATATTAAACACTTTATAAAGTTCATGGATCTATTGAACACAAAATTGAAATTAGTTTAAGGACTTATTAATCACTTTTTAAAATTTAAGAACCAAATAGACACAAACCTAAATGTTCAAGAACTAAACATGTAATTTAACAAATTTTTTTACCACAAAAAAAGAAATCTAGAAAGAGACGATTTCATTTAACTATTGGTTGATGTGGGTTAGTATATTATACTTTTCTATATATATGTTGAACCATATAAGAGCTGAAGATTTGATCCTCTAACTTTATAGTTGAATTTATAATATCTTAATTAATTGAGCTATGTTCTAGTGATAAGTTAGTGTGTTTATAAATCTATTCTTATTCTCACTTTTCCATTAATTATATTACATTTTGTATTGTCATATTTAATTTATTTCCACTTTTTAGTTTTTAGAATTCAATGCTTTGCTTTTCTTTTTTCAATAAAATTTCAACTTAATAATGATTAGTACCTTCAACTTTAAGTTCTGTTAAGTTTTAGCAAGCACAAGTATAATGTCCATAACTTTAAGTTCTGTTAAGTTCTGTTTTGTAGGTCTATAATGCTATGTTAAAGGTGCATCTGAAAATAGACTTGTAGGTAATTTGTAAGGCAAAATCCCTTGAGCAATTTCTTAAAGGTGAGACATATTTTTGCAGAATTGTGATTTCTTCTTCTTTTTTTTTTTTTTTGAAACTAGTATGAGTGTATTCTTTAGTGCCCCTTTGATTGTCCTTTTCGTTTTTATGATGGAATTTTGTCGAGCATGAAAAAGATACGTGGCCTAGTTAAAAGCAAACTTGCATATATGTTTTTTTCTTTTATCATACAAGTTTGCATAATAATTATTATAATTATTTGTCAATGTTGTAAAAAGAAAAGTGAATTGAATATATCTCTTCAAATTTTATACAAAAAGTGCTTTATTTGAAGATACTATTCTAAAAAGTTATCTTCAACTCATTCAAAATAATCGACGTGGCAAAAGTAGGTTGAATCATTTCTCAAATTTAAATACACCTCTTTTTTCATATTTGTCTTCTAGGACATGCTAAGAACATGTGAACCTTAACAATATTTTCTCCATAAAATTATAATAAGAAACAACAAAGCAAGTGACTAGAGTATCATGTCCTTTTGTTGTTTATATCATGAAGTAGCTAAAGAGCATAAAGTACACTCCAATAATTATTATTTGAGAAAAAAACCCAGCATTTCACTCTGATTAACATTCACTATTTTTCTTATATTTAAATTAATGAATTCAAACTCAATTATTTCCATTTTTATGCCAAAAGTTAGCTACATATCTAATCATAATGGGAAAAAAATCAAATCATGGATGGATTGGACTTTGAATCAGAAAGATATGTTTCCAATATAAAAGTATATTGATTAGATTAAATATCTCTATCAATCCAACTTAAAATTTTCATTAAATGATGATTTAATATAGTACTAGGAGCAAGAGGTCTTAAATTTATCTACTCTTCTATTCAATTTCACATAAATTTCTACTTATTGGGTTTGTTAATTACCTACCACACAAGTGATCAGAAGAAGTGTTAAGTCATATTCAGTTTAAATCTTTAGTTCGTCCTCAAATTTTCTTATTTATTCTACCTTGGTCCAAAAGAAATCATTTCAACCCTCATCAGTAACTCTTTTTTACCATTTATTTAATAAATATTTGTTATAAATACATATGTGTCCATTGTTTACTAGTGTATGAAACCCAACAAGTTAAATGTCATGTCTTAAACACAATTTCAAACTTGTCAACTTAAACATGAGCTATACTACTTAAGAAATTTTAACATTACGAGAACATATTACCCTTATTTAAGAACATACAAGGGGCAGAACAACATCTCAATCTACTTACAGCTATCTAGGAAAGAAAACTGTTGGGTTGTGCTGCTGAATGCTCCAATTGAGAAAAAAAAAATCAAAATCAATGGGGCCATATCTACATGTATGTTAAGTTCGGTCATTCAGGTCGTTGTACCCCCAATTCGGCTTTTCGTGCGATATCTCCATGCTAAAGACCTAATTCTCTAGGCATATCATTGTGTAGGATCATGCAAAGGCATTCCTTATATTCTATCGAAAACCCACTATCGAACACCCTTACGTTCCTAACTCAACGCTACAAGAGTAGCTTTCCCATGGTCCTTTACTTACTTCTTTGGAATCAATATGATGCCCTTTTTTCCATCATAGAGATTGCTGATGGATGGACTTAATTATTGGCTTAAATTTGATAAAAATGTTGTTTTGTCATTCAATTTTCATATGATAGAGACAAAATTTTACATTCTAACTTTACCCACATATATGTATATAGTTTCAATTTTAAAAATTTAGGGAGACAAATTAGAAATAAAACTTTAAAATCTCAATTTTTCTATATAAACTTTTTGCATCAAATAAATCTTCGTGGTCAACCACCTTCTTTCTTTCTTCTTCACTCTATCCATGGACAAATTACTCAATGAGATCGCCACAATGTGGTTGCCTCATAATATCATAATAATCATTGGATGTGGATTCAATAAATTTTATTTCTCCTAAGAACCATTAAATATAAATTTAAAGTATTTCTTTCTCTTCATCTAACGATGAAAGACTGTCAGCTACATTGTGGTGGTTTTATCAAATAATTTTTTTATTCATGCCCCACTAATTAAGACATGTTACATCTATCTTAAAGATAGAGATATTAAAAATCAATGACAAGTACTAAAATAGCTTTTGAATACGAAATTTAGCAATGATTTAACATCGAACGAGCCATCGACACAACCCGACAAAATAATAATAATAATAAATAAATAAAGTCCAGTTGTCGTTTGCTAGCAATGATACAAATTGCCCAACGGAGGGGTTGTCTGGTGGGAGGGAGGGTGAGACAAGGAAGCAGACCAAAGAGGTTCACGTGGGTTTTATTCCCATGCACTGCGTCCATAAGCATTTCTGTCCCCATCAAACGGTGCTACGACACGTGCATCTCACGTGAATTCCATATGCCTAAGTTCTGTAGGCCCACCCTGATTTTCTTTTTCTTTTTTTTTTTTCCTTTTTTTTTTTTTTTTTGCATTTTATTGTTGTTGTTGTGTTATGTTGGGTGATGGAGAGAATTGATGGGCGAAATGTAACCATGTGACATTTGGATACGATATTTGAAACCTAAACTTGATACCCTAATTAAATTAAATGCTTTATATATATATATATTATAAAAAAATTTATACATAACTTTTATATAAATCAATCACCTCCAAAAAGGAGATTTCTTGTCTTTCCCTTCATTTCATTTCATTCCACTTCTTTTTCTTTTTTTGATAAAATCTCCCTAGAGAAATTTTAATTAGCCTGCCTCCTAATTTGGAAGTTTGGGGGATTCTTATTATCTTTTTGGAATAGTTATGATAGGTGCTGATTCTAGACTTTTACATCAATTAGGTTTGAGTCAAAATTGCTTTTGTCATTAATTGTTGATTCTATAAAGAATTTTAAATTTCATCCTCGTGATTTAGGAGAATCTAGAAGGGTGAAAGAATTCTACATTTAACGATTAGGATTCTTTATAGGGAAGATTCTAACTTTTTTCCTTTTTTTTTCTTTATAGAATTTTAGATTTTTTAGTTGAAGAGAGTTTTTGCTCTTAAGAAAAACTTGATATCTCTGGTGATAACAATTTAAATTTTTTCTTTTTTAGTTCTCCAACATGTAAATGTGGTGATATGATTCTCAAACTTTTTTGTTAAATATATAATATTTTAACTAGTTGAACTATAAACTCTTTTATGTTTGGTTGGTTGACGTAGAATTTAGTTTGAGTTCGAAATAAAACAACTCAAACGCCAATGTGCTATTTGTTGTTAACAATAAATATTAAATAGAAGCATATATGTGTTTTTTTTTCAAATTATACATTAATTTTTGGGATGGTAATAAGCACCTTATTCACTAAACTATACTTAGATTTGACAAAAAACTATATTAAAGGATGTAATCAAAATATAAAATGAATATAAACTATTTAAAAATTATGTTAATATATCTAATGATGTGAAGTGAGGATGAAGACAAGTACATTAAATAATTTCTATATTGGATCTACCCAGGTGCTGTCACTGCTATGTCCACGTGAAGCTAAGTCGTCAGCTTAGGAAAAGTTTCGTGTGATAATTACACTTGTGCCCCCACTTAGATTTATTGACTAAAATTTAAAAGCCAATAATAAAATAAATTTAATTTATATATTGAGATGGTAAACAGGATACAAGTGTATTTCAACAATTTAATAGCTTTGGAGTGGGGTTTTGTGGAATATAAGAAGGGGAACATTATTTCAACCCAATATTTAATGAATATCAAAGCTGGATTCAAAGGGCTAATAGTACATCAATAAATTGTTCGTTTGTTTTTACTCTCTCTCTATATATGAATAATATTTTTTTTTTAAGTTCAACAACGTAGGTGAGAGTTGAGATTTGAACCTCTAATTTTTTGATCGAAGATAAATGTCTTAACCTGATGAACTATGTTCAAAATGACATGAATGATAGTCTATTTAAATGTAAGGTTAAATTATAAGTTTAGTCTATGAACTTTTAAGTTTGTATCTATTAATTGGTCTCTAAACTTTAAAAAACATGTCTAATAAGTCTCTGAATCTTCATATATGTGTCGAATGATATATGTCTTAACCATATGGTATATGGTTTGATAAAACCTCATAAATAGTTTATACCGTTAAATACAAAAGACATAGGGACAAAATTCTAATTTTTAAAATCATAGGGATTAAATTTGTAATTTAATCTTTTATATATTACATATTTAATTCAACAACACATGGGGGAGTGAGGATTTGAACTTCTAATCTCTTGGTTGACGATATAATCTCTTAACTCCAGTTGAGCTATGCTTAGGTTGCCATGAAATGATAGTTCATTTAAATGTAATTCAATTGTTTAAAATATTACTAACTTATTTTATAAGGGTGTAGGGTTGTATTTTGCCTCTAGTTTAAGTTATAATATTTGAAAATTAAAATAGATAATACTTATACTTTTATATATCAAAATTATTCCTTTTTTTTTTTGGATTGCATTATTTGAAAGATTTTGGAATATAATGTTAGGAAGAAAATTCAAAACTACAATTTGAAGGGGATATATAACTAGAGAAAGTAAAGACACTTCAACAATATGAACATAATTCAACTAATCAATACATTACTTACATTTTTAAAGGTTAGATGTGTTACAACATTTAATATTCTACGAAATAGTATTTTGTTTGCCTAAAATATGTTCTCTAGGGTAACTTGAATTTGAAAGTTGATTTTATCAAATTTAATAGCTCATGGTTTCTCATTACTTGGAAAAATATTTTATTAACTATATAGTCAACTTGTGGTCCTAATTTTTTTAATCAATTCTAGTACTACGAATATTACATAAGATCTTCTCTTTAATCATTATTGTATGGAGCTCAAAAAAACATATATATTCATCATTGTATAAGGCATAAAGATTTGGTTTATGTTGGAGAAGTATTTTGGTCGGCTAAAGTAGGAAGATGGTTAATGTGGGACAAAGGTCTATATAAAACTTTGGGCTTTTAAAATGGGCCATAAAATGGGCTTAAAGCCTCTCTCACGATTAATGGATCTCATATCTATCCATTAATTAGGTCATGGATCCAAATCATCTTGGGCTCAATTTAACTCTTCAATTTTTCTTTTTCTTTTTCTTTTTTCTTTTTTATTTTTAAGAGAAAATTTGAACTCTCTAAATTCAAATTAAACCTTTCCTAACATGAGCTCGTGAGTTAAGGAAGAGCCATATTATGAGCTCTAGTAATTAGGGTAAAATACATTTTTAGTCATTGAGATTTGAATTTAGTTTCTATTTGGTTATTGAATTTTAAATATTAACACTTTTGGTCTTTAAGATTTAAATTTTGTTTCTATTTGGTGGGGGTGTACACAGGTTGGGTTGGGTTGAAGAGTTTTTTGGAACCAACCTGAAATTTCGAGTTGGTCGGGTTGGCTACCTAAATGACCCAATCAATGATTGCAACTCAATCCAACCCAACCCTATATATTTCAGGTTGGGTTGAGTTGGGTTGTCGAGTTGATTTTTTATTTTTATTTTTTATAATTATTTAAAATCATTTTTGCTTAAATTAATAACTAAAATCACATAAAATTCAAATATCAAACTTCAAAGTTCATAACATCTTAATATTTGTTACAATCCTAGATGAAAAATATTAAAAGTTCACAAATAATTCATTTATAAGTGTGTGTGTGTGTGTGTGTGTGTGTGTGTGTATATATAACATAAATTGTGGGTTGGGTTGGGTTGGGTTGGGTTGGGTCGGGTCGGATCAACCCGAGCCTAAAAAGGCCAACCCGAGAACCCTACCCGAAATTTCGATTCTCCAAAATTATAACTCAACCCAAACCGAAATCGAGAAAAAAAAAACCCTAATCCAACCCAACCCTTACAGTTTGGGTTGAGTAGTCTGGGTTGTTCGGGTTACCGGGTTATTTGTACACCCCTATTATTTGGTCATTGAGATTTCAAAAGTGATATGTTGAATTCCTAAAGATTGAATTTGATTTCTAATTAGTCCCTAAAGGTTGAAATTGATTTCTAAATGGTCCATAGTAAAGTTGACGTTAATTAACCTAATGGAATGATGACGTGGTAGTTAATATATGATAACTAGACTTTGATGATATGTATTTTTAACTGAGTTAAATTTTTTATATATATATATTTTATTTTTTATACTCAACGACCAATTAGAAGTCAATTTCAAATTTTAGGGATTAATTAGAAATCAAATTCAAACATTAAGAACCAAACATGTCACTTTCGATATCTCAAAGACCAAATGGAAACTAAATTCAAATCTCAAGAACTAAAAGTGTTAGTTTTGAAACTTAAGGTCTAAATAAAAACTAAGTTCAAATCTCAGAGACCAAAAGTGTATTTTACCCTATTAATTATCAACATGAGCATAACTCAATAGTTAATGCATCTACTTTTTTTTATTGAGGTAGAAGGTTTAAATTCCAATCCCCACATTTGTTGTACTAAAAAATAATGATAAAAAAATTAATTGTTGTGGGTGAAATTGGACCAAAGAATAAGCCTGGATTGCAAAGAGAATCAGAAGCGAAAAAATCCAATAAAGGACCAAAAAAGGGCTAGAGCACCAAACAAAATGCCCCACCAAGAAAGGAGGAAAAGGGAGTTTGGGTCGTGTCCCAAACTCCCCTGGTCAGCCCATGGGGGCATGATGGCTCGGTTCTCCCCGGTCTGAGAGCTTTGGTTCGCCCTTCTTCCCAATTGAGGAGGGATAGACTAAAAACCCTAATTGGAGGGTCATGTAAGGACTTTTTTTCAACCTTAAGAAGGTAAGTTCAATCCTCTTCCAAAACCCCAACTTGCTACACCCATCATTCTCTCTTGCTAACTCAAGCATCGAAGTCTGTGTGGTAAGTACCACACCGATACCTAGGTTTCACTTATCTTACAGGTCATGCTCTTCTCCTGAACTACAAATTTATAGTTGTTGTCACGTGAGGGTCAAATGCGTTACCCTGTTCGAATTTTGACAATAACATTAATTAATTAACTTTCATTCACTAATCCAACATTTTGCTCTATTAAAAGTTTAGAGTTACACTTTTACACACTAGTTAATATTCTATTCATAGATGTAATTACTACATGAAAACGAACCCTCACATATATATAATATTTAATTGGATGGAGTTAGATTGTACCTCTATCATATCTATATCCTTTCATGTCTCATTGATTTTCTAATAAACAATAAGTCCATAATTTAACCATAATATATAATGTAGGGGTTCTTTTTTAGTTCAACAAGTGAGGGTAGGGATTCATGTTGGGATTTATGCCCTAAAGCCTCGTAATTAATAATTTATTTAATAATTAATAATAATTTTGATTATTTTATTTGCAATATAATATTATCCATTATATGAAAAATCCAAGGTTATTAGTGTAATATTGAGTAGTATGTGGTTGACATATGAGAGGATCATGTTCAAGAAATAACCTAAAAAGTCATAGTATATGGATAAGGTTGGGTGTCTTATCTTGGTAATACAATTGATACGACCCACTTTGTAATAGTTACAAATGATTTGATTCAAATTGTTCATGTGGAGACATGTGAGTGGGGGTATCTTATACGATGGGTTTGTGTAAGACTGATCCACAGAATATTTAATCTCTTTTTATAAATCCGTTAATTGAGAAGATTAATATTTCATCAGGATGATCATATACGACTCGATCTTAATCTTGAGTGAATTATGAACTCCTGCCTGTGAGGGTTTGTCATTTGATTTGCATGGGTGAAAGTGGATTTTGTAGTCGATTCAATACATCTACCATTTTGGGGACTTGACCAAATAAGGAGCTGGGAACATAATCTCATAAGATGTAATTCACTTCTTCTCATGTATGGTAAGTAGATGAGTAGTTCCCTTAAGTGCTGATTTCAGGACTTGAACAATGGTGCCCCACCCTCTCATTAGCTCGAGAGGGACTTAGTTTATAATTAGATTATAAACAGATTGTTCATTAGATGATCAATGGTACTTAAGGTGCATAATGTAATTATATGGGTAAAACGGACTTTTGACCTAACTGTAATTACGAACAATTCGTGAATGATGGACTTGCAAGTAATGATTATGTCTATGGACACAACTTGTCTTATAGTGCATAAGATTGCAACTCTAGGTCTATAGTGGAGTGACCTATAGTTAATGAATGAAAATTAATTAATTAAACAAAAATTAATTAATTGATTTTGTATCATTTGAGCTTATAATCTGTAGGTCCCCTTGTTAGCTCATAGTAACACTTATCAATTTAGTTGAAAGAAAATTTTTGAAATGTTTAAATTAATATTTAATTTGAAGTGTTCAAATTAATATTTAATATATTAGATATATTAAATATAAAAGAGAAAAATATATTTATTGTATTTGATACATTAAATATTAAAATAATTAATGTATATTAGATACATTAAATAAAAGATATTTATAAAATTTGAATAAGATTCAAATAAATAAATATTGTAGGAGATTTGAATGAGATTCAAATAAGTATAAGATATATTTTAATATATTAGATATTAAAATATAATATTTTAATTATGACAAAGATTACCCTTGGTCTCTATAAATATAACCCTTGGGTTGAGTCATTAAACATAACACACATTTTCTCGATAGGAAATTAGAGAATTATCTCAAGACCTCTTCCTCTCCAATCCCTTGTGGATTTTCTTTCAAGAGGCTCCCACAAACTTTGGTCCTGTTCGAGTCATAGCCAGAAATATTTTATGGAAGAGATAAAGATCTTCCAGAAATATCTTCATATTTACTCCAAGTAAGTTTGTTTATCCTTAATTTTTAGTTTAATTTTAAATAAAATAAAAAATGATCTAATGCTTCCGTTGCGGAGTGACATGTTAATTCCTTCAATTCAAACCTTTGACTCCTTGGTCGAGGGTATATGCTCTAACTAGTTGAGCTATATTCAAGTTGACAACATATAATGTAGTTCAATCTTATACAAAGTCAATTATTCACAACGAGATGAGCTTAGAAATAACATGTATTTAGTTTTATGTTGTTTTCTATCGAATTTGTCCTTTAAAATAATTGTGTGGTAAGTTGGATATTTACATGTTTTAGTGAGACAATTGTAAGAATGAAAACATAATGGAAAATAGGGATGTTCAGTTTTCCCACAGGACGAGAAATACCTATTTAGGCGGGAAACAAAGAGGGAGTGGGAAAAAAATCTCCACGAGCTAAATAGAAATGGGGACGAAAAATATATATAATATTTATATTCTTCATCCCCATCCCCACCCCATTTATCACTTTTTAAATTATTATTATTATAATTATTATATATAATATTTAAATTTCAAGCCTTATTGATTTGTGACTTGGATAATTTAATAAGTTTGAACTATAATGAATAATTAGATTATTTGATAGGGATACTATTTTTTTTTATTAGGAGGTTTAAATATTTCTCTTTAAATGAGGATTCTCCATGGGGAATTAACCACTCAAATGAAAAATTAACAATTTAAATAAAAAATTTCCAAAAGAGTTCATTTAATTTTATTGATTTTTAAAAAAAATATATAAATGGTGAACTCAATCCCAACGAATTTTTCATGGACAATCCCCATGAAATTTAACAGAAAATTTCATGGGGACGAAGAATTAAATGGGGAGCAGAGAAGACACTCCCGTCCCTACCCCTCCCTTTGAACATCCCTAATGGAAAAGTATAGTCCAATGTAAATTAAATGCTAAATTTATTAACTAATATCTAATCTTTTAAGCAATTCTCAATTTAATCTTTAATCTTTTATAAGTATCAGTTTTACTCATAATGTATTAAAAATTCTTAATTAAGTCATTCCATCCACTAAATTAAATTGACGTATCATTAGATTATTGTTTTATTGATACATTTAAATACACAACAAATCGTTTGAACATGTCACTTGGAATAATTTAATTTTCTTAATGGGTGGTTTAGATTTTTCTGATCGGCGAATTTAGTTTCAATGTTAAGTAACATTTGAGTAGTATGTTCACGTTTTAAAATAGTAGTTGATACCATGGTATTAAATTTCCATCGACATGTCGACATTTCCATCAACATTTCCACATGTCCATGGGTTCGACATCGACATAAGGGGAGAATCGACATTTCCACTATACCGTATAAATTTGATGAAATATTAAAAAAATAGCAAAAAAATGTAACTTAATGTGAATGTAATATTGTAACAAGGATTTTAACTCATTTAAAAAGTATAAAATGTTTATTTATTAATTTAAAAAAAAAAATTTGAATTTTTTATAATTAAAATTTTTCCAGAAATATCCATCGACATCGACATTTTATCGATATTTTCATCAACATTTCCATAAAATTGAGACATCGACATTTTAAATCTTGGTTGATACTTACGTGCAGTGCACATATTTTTAGAGTTGACAAACAATACTCTTTAAAATTGTGTTAATAATTAATTTGTTGTGTTAATAATTAATTAATTAATTAAATATATTATTGTTAATATAGACAATGCAACCATTTTTATTCAACCTCCATCAACTTCATATCTGGTAATATTTTGTAATTCATTAAACGCACATGATGATATTTTTTTTTAATGATTTTTAAATGAAAGTTTATTAGAAGATAGAAATTGCAATTCTAGTTAAAGTTTACGGTAAAAGTTGCAACATTTATCAAAATTTAAGATTCAATAAGATAAATTAAAAAATTTAACGCACATGATGATATTTTTTTTAATGATTTTTAAATGAAAGTTTATTAGAAGATAGAAATTGCAATTCTAGTTAAAGTTTACGGCAAAAGTTGCAACATTTATCAAAATTTAAGGTTCAATAAGATAAATTTAAAAATTTAGGGAAAAGGTATTGATACACATTGTCAAATTTAGAGGTTGGGGTGATAGTCTTAACCGAAAACCGATCATCTAGTGGTTTGGTTTTGTTTTTAGAAGAAAATTGGATATTTCAGTTTTTGTTTTGGCAAAACCGAAAAATATTAGATCGGTTCAATTTTCATTTGGAAAAACCATTAAAAAATCAAACCGAACCGAGGTATATATATATATACCTCAAAAAAGCCTTAAATCGAATCCCAATCCATTCTTGCACTGTTTCATCCGTTTTCTTTCAATTAATTTTAAAGTAACAGAATGAGATTGTTAGCTCTATGAATTATTATTGAGGTGTTGAGAAATTTTGAGGCAAAAAATACTAAAATAAAAACTGGAACTAGGAAGTAAAATAGTAGAAAATTTGTATATATAACAAAAAGAGAACCGAACCGAAGAGGAACTGAACCAATGGATAACCGAATCGATGGTTTTGTCCTTTATTGGACATTGGTTCGTTTCCTCTCTTGCTAAAACCGATTGGATCGGTTCGATTCTCGTTTTGGCCTAAAATTGATGAAAACCGAACCGATATTACTCTTTTGAGGTATAGATTAAAATTTTAAAAATAATTAAATTGAAACATATTATTAAAAAATAATAAGACTATAAAGTGTTTAATAGAGTCTCTAAGTTTTCAGTTATTATTTATCAAAAAAAAAAAATAATTATTAAAAATCTAATATGTCTTTAAATTTTCAACTTTGTATTTAAAATGTTTATGTCACATTTGAAAATTTCAAAATTTATGAACCTATTAGATATAAAATTAAAAGGTCATGGGATTATTGTGCTAATAGATTTGTAAATTTTTATAAAATGTTGAATACCAAAAAGGCCTATTACACACAAAATTGAAAATTTAAGAATTTATTAAACTATTTTAAACTTTAGAAAATTATTATACATAAATTTGAAAGGATTATAAACATTGTTTAAATTTAAAAAATTTATTAAACTTGTCTCATAATTGATATTTTTTTTTGATATTTTTGTTGATATTTTGTTGATTTTTCTGCGATATAATAGAAATTTCTATTCACTTCTCACGTCAATGTCGAACTCCATAAATATATGAAAATGTTGATGGAATCATCAACACGTCGACCAAGATTTAAAACCTTGAACATATAATTTAATCAATAAATTAAAAAACGTTAGTCTATTTGGACCATGAACTTTAAAAAAGTGTCTAATACATTTCTAAACTTTTTATTTTGTGACTAATTTATATTTAGTAGAACTTAAAATTTTTAATTTTGTATCTAGCTTGTTGTATTTTCAAAAAGTCTTTGAATATGTCGAACTTTTCAAACACAGAATTGAAAATTAAAAGAAAATTAAGACACTAAACTTAATTTAACAAATAAAAATAAGCCCGTCCTTGAGTCCAAAAACCCTCATTCACAGGCCCCAAAACCCTCACCTCGCTATCGTCTCCCCCACCGGCTACCATCATGTCGCACCTATGGGCTTCCTTCTTCCTTCTGCAAGAGCCATTGACTCCCCTCTGTAAGTTTCTTGGTTTCTCGAAATTCCTCCATCTCTCACGGTTTTACTTTGAAATGAGCATTTGGTTCTCAAATCCTATAATCAAAATCAAATGTGAAAAACTATGGTAAATCTAGTTCTTTTTCTTTTGCTGTGGTTTTGAGTTTAGAGTTGGTTTAGATCAGATTTCTCTTTGCTGTAATTTGAGATTTGTTTGTAGCCCCTTCGCACGCCCCAATGATGTTTTAGCAGAGAAGAAGAGCGTTGTTGATATAGCAGAGAGGAAGGAAGAGGGATAACTGATGAACTTGACCAATAAACTCGAACCAAAGCGAATCAAGCTCCTCAGTTCCTAACTAATGTTTGGATTGATCCCACTTATATATATATGACTGACGGTCAATTTTTCTATTATAACGAGAAACTGAATTGAATCTGTATTGCAAAATCTTCCCCTAATGTTTTCAATATGGATAGAGTTCTAGACTTCTAGGAAACATTGTTTTTTTTATGTCTTTATTTTCTTTCTGCAGATTGAGAAGGTTAGAAGTTTGATGCAGCTTGTGTAGAGTAGTAAACTATAAATCAAAGGCCATAACGACCACCACCATGGCAAACAGACGGTGTTTACAAGTACTAACTCGTCAAGCCTCGGCCATTTTTTCCACAAAGGCATATATCCACTCGCTGAAAATTGCACCTTCCTTACTCTCCCAGAATTTCCATACACATGCCTCTATATCAACGTATCTTTTTACTAAAACTGATCCTTCTTTGTGTACCTGCTGGTCACATTCCCGATATCTCTCATCTGATAGTCGAAATGGGAATGAAGATGATGATACTGAAGAAGATGAAGATGAAGATGAAGATGAAGAAGCATATGATAGTAGTGAGGATGATGGTATTTCGGTGTCAAGTAGGGGTATGCAAAAGGAGTATACAAAGGAAGAGAAGGAGGCAGAAGCGGCTGCTATTGGATATAAAGTAGAAGGGCCACTTGATCAATCTGATGGGGTTTTCAAGCCTTATGAGCCTGTTTTTGCGGTTGTTCAGGTTCAAACTTGTGGCATGGCTTACTGAGTTTTTTGAATTAGTAGTTGGACACTTATCATTTATGCACTCTTTTCTTTTGGCTGTTCTCGTAGATTGGCTCACACCAATTCAAGGTTAGCAATGGAGATAGTATTTTTACGGAGAGATTAAAATTCTGCGATGTGAATGACAAGGTTTGTAACTCCTATACCATTCTTCATTGTGGATTTTTTAGATATAGTTTATCATTTTTTTAATCTACATCCTAGCTTTTGGCCATGTTTCTACATGGCCTCCGCTCCTGATCTTTTGAAATGAGCCCTCCAACCAGACTATTAATACTGCCTCTTTAAATGGTTGTAAACACTTGAAAGCAATTTTTGGAACCTAGAAATAAAATGTCGTTTGGTTTAAGACTGTACTCATATTTTTGCTATTTTGTTATTGTTTCCAGGTCGTAATTAGCAAAGCTAAAGTTTGTGGTATTTCTATGTTGTCTTGATTGGTACAAAGGTTCGACTTATACATTAATTTGAGGGTGCTGCAAAGCAGTTTTTGATGAATTAGTATAGAAGAGCTCCTTTTTTCTGGACAGTGTAACAAAGTTTAGAAGAGCTCCTAAAAAGCAATTGTTTTACAGACATGAGAAGTTGCACGTTTCAACTTGTCATAGATGAGACTAAATTAAGTACTCATGTATTTTATTTAATCAGAAGGATCGCTTGCGGCTAATTAAAGAATGAGGAAAATATAAAATTTATCTTTTGGTAGCATTTATTCAAGTTCTTATTGTTACTCACTTACGATATACTTCATAAGAGGATCTTTTCTGCAATTATTATTGCCCTTTTGCTCTTTTCTGCAATTATTATTGCCCTCTTGCCTTGTCAGACTTGAATGTTGTTCTGTAGATGTTCTCGTGTTTGCTGTTATACCTTGCCCACTTAAGGATTCTGATCATCTGTGTTGAATTTCTGAACTGATATTGACTTATTGTCCTTTTCTGTATTTCATCTTGAACGAGTTTTAATGGATATTCTTTTATGGATTTATCTTTTGCAGTTGATATTGAATAGGGTTCTCTTGCTTGGTTCAAGTAGCCAAACAATTGTAGGGAGGCCAACAATACCAAGTGCAGTTGTTCAAGCAGTTGTTGAGGAACATGTAAGAGTGACAGCTAAACTATTTGCTTTTTGTTGTTAATGCAATATATTATAGAGAAGAAAATTTTGCTGTTGTGTTCTTATTGATGTTAGTTATTACCTAGTGATTCTCGTGGACCATTGCAATGCATTTTTGGACTAATTCCCTAGTTCTTTATGTGCTATAGAAAATATACTTCTAGTTTTAGCCACATATGGGAACCTATATATTAAATGGATTTAAACAACGCAATTGTTAAAATAGGATGATCCAATTTGTTCGTCAAGGTAAAAGATTTACATTTTTCTACTTTTAGTATATCCATCAGGTTAGAAGAAAATAATGAAATCTGGAGACTTGACAGTATTCAGAAGATGTCTAAAAACCATTTTCTTCTAGCAATTGTTGCTTAAAGGGATTAATGGAATGACAGAGGGGTTTGGTAAATGAATGGACCGAGTTTTCTGCCTTTCCCACTTGGGACACAAACTTTATTCCAATGCTAATTCTGAAGTATGAAGTGTAATATATTTGTTGTAGTAATTTATCTGCTATGATCTCATCATATCAACTGTGTTATTCTGTGACTATGGTTGGTCTCTGAGTGTAAATCTTTATTTTCCCCGACCCTTTTTTTTTTTTTTTTTTTTTGTTTCAAATCCCCAACCACATTTTCTTGGAAGTCCGATTCTCAAATTTGTGTTCCAATTTGCAAGACCTGAATGTTTTTTCCTCCTTTTCAAAAGGCATTAGATGCAAAAGTAATCATCTTCAAGAAAAAAAGGAGGAAGAATTACCGCAGAACCAAAGGACATCGCCAGGTATATCCTATCCAGACTCTCCAGAAAGAGTAAAAGAAGTTTCTTATTCAAGTTATCTGATGATCCTTTTTGGCAACGTTTTGTATCTTAGGAATTAACAAAGTTGAGGATCATCGATATCCAAGGTATTGACAAACCAGAAAACATGGGAAAGCCTTCAAAAGCAGCTGGTAAGAAGCAAGAAAAAGTTGCAGTAGCTGCTTAGTAGAAGGTTCCATGATTCTAACTAGCTGGAACTGCTAGGTGGGTGTAACTTTTTTGGTGCTATATGATACTTGATTCTAATTCTTTGGAAGTGTGTCTTGTTGTCCAACTAGGCTTGTTTTGTAGGAAGGCCACTATACTAAGATTCCCATTCCTTTTCTTGACGTTTTCTATTTAAATAATTTAAATTTGATCATAAAAATTGTCGTCATTCATTTGGGAAGAGTTTGAAATTGCATCAAATAGGATTTATACCATAACTATTTATGGTAGATCTTGAGTTTCTTGTACTGAGATTTGGTATATTTTTATTTTTTGGGACCTTGCAGGATCATACATTCAATGCATATGTTTTCTTCACCCAAACCGGATAATATGTGTGGGTAAAAGTCTGTCTGTAAATTGTGGTGAATTATTGGTCTTTAAGATGATAATTAGTGCTTTATTTACCGAGTTATGCTTGAGTTGACTGGTTGAAGTTGTCTAATCTAAATGAGTGCTGGAGATTAAGAGGAATGATGGATTCTGTTAAACTGAAAAAATGATGGCTGTACAAGATTAAACATCTGGACAAAATTTCAATGGTCCAAACCATCCTCTGGACAACTTATATATTTTATATACTTGAATGCAGGCTAGTTTACAACCTCACAAACAACTTTAACTCGAGGATGACTTTGACATTTGTTAAGGAGATGCTTCATGTTATGACTTTTTAAAGTCTTTTAACTGGAATACTAATCTCTACTTTGCCATCAAAAGATACCACACTGCATCGAAAAAAAACTAGCCTTGCTACACTGCGTCGAAAAAACACTAGCCTTACTTTCTATGGTGAGGTAGCTTTGGGAAAATTTCAAGTATCTCGGTAATATGAAATTTTATCTATATTACTTCAATTCATTGTTTACAACATTAGTGATGTTTATAAATGATTTGGAATTTATGAAATAAAATAATATATTAGTTAATGACGTGTTTAAATGTGAACATAGTGTGCATGAGAGGAGAAGGTGTTGTAAAGTATTGTTGTAATGCTAGAAAATATTTCAATAACTTTGTTTAAAGTTGTTGATGTAAGAAGCATTTATTTTCTAAATATGATAGGGACATATTAGGATAAACATTTGTACTCTGTGCGTATGGTTTGAAGTTCACTGTTGTTCATGCCATTTAAAATAATAAATATTTAAAATGCAAAAAAACTAAAGGAAAGAGTATGTCATGAGTATAATTTTTGTAGTTCATAGCACTTTCCCATTAAAAAGGAAATTAATGAAAAAGAAGAGATCTCCAAACACCTCTAATAGTCCTGCAGTTTCATAATAAAATGCAATTATGATATTCTGAGCATACCTTCGATTAAGAGATCAAAGTTTTGAATCCTCTCATTCCATATATTGTTGAACTAAAAAAAAATAATGGATGTAGTTGTGAAATTGAATTAAACTGATCTTATAATTTAATTTTACAGTATTTGCAAAATTTATGTATAACTATTAAATTTGTAATTACATCAATTGAGAAATTCGTTTTTTTTAAAATAAAGTGTATATTAAAAAAAAAAAAGTTCGATTCAAACCCAATTATATTTAAGTATATATTTTTAATTCTACTTATATTCAAGTATTGTGCCAAAATTTTTATTGCGCGCGCGCATATATATATATATATATATATAATTATTACATATTATATTATATATCTTATAGTATTCAAATGATCTATTTATAATATAGATCAAATATAGAATTAAATGAAAGCTAAAAAGAGTCTAGCACGGTTGCTTGAGGTGACACTTTTTAAATGATGATGCATTGAATTTTATCAAATTTATATAAAATTTAGCTTATGTGGCATTTTTATTATTTATTTATTTATTTTTCTCTTCCCTTTAATAAGCGTCATATTCATAACCAGGACATTAAATTTCCATCGACATATCGATATTTCCATCGAAATTTTCATATGTCCATAGGTTCGACATCGACATAAGAAGAATCGACATTTCCACTATCCATACAAAATTGACGAAATATTAAAAAAAAAATAGCAAGTAACTTAACGTGAATATAATAATGTAACAAGTATTTTAACTCATTTAAAAAGTGTAAAATGTTCATTTTATAATTTAAATATATATTTTTTAAATTTTTTGTTTTGTTGTTTTTAAATTTTTTTCAGAAATATCCATAGACATCGAAATTTTATCGATATTTTCATCGACATTTACATAAAATTGAGACTTCGACATTTCTGTCGACATTGACATTTTAAACCTCGTTCAATCATCGTTTATTTTCGCTGGAGGCGTCTGTCTCTCACTCCCTGCTTCAAGAAAAAAAGGAAATTAAAAAGGAAATACAAAAAGGACGAGCTAATTCGATTCTCCCTATTCGCAAATTGTAAGTTTTCTTTTTAATTTCGCGGCCTATTTTTTTTTTTGTTCTCCTTACTGCATTGGAATAAGGAATTTTTCTCTTTTTTAACCCATTCCGACCGAAAAATTCTCAGTATTTTCTGCCCATAATATTTGGAAAGAATTTTTGGTTGAAGCAACTTTGATTTTATTCTTCGGAGTTGCTGGGATTTGGATATTTTGATGTATTTTACAACACCTGAAGTTTTCTTCTCCTTCGCGGAGTGAATTTGAGTTCAATTTTGGGGTTTTGATCTGATTGCTTGATCTGCAGCGTTGCTGGTAGTGTTTGAAAGCGGAAGTTGCGATGGCAATAGACCAGGGTGAGCTTAGCACTGAGCAGGTTGGTGATTGGATCTTCTTATTGTTGTTGTTGTTGTTTTTTTTTTTTTGCCTTCTTAGATTTGATTCTGAAGTGGGTTTAGATGGTAATTAGTAGTACTCTAAAAGACGCGATTTCTGCGATGGGGCAAAATGTAATTGATTATCGAATTGTTCGTACTGTTTGTCAGTTGGGTGGTGTGAGTGTAACTACGCCAAATGGTGATTGAATGTTATGTGTTTGAGCAGCTTGGTCAATGATCCAACAATTGTTCATTACTCCTTAGTTATGGGCTATAAATAATTGCAAATTTCTTTTAGGATCTAAGATTGTAGTTCATCTGAACATATTAATTCGATTCATTAGAAAATCTAACTCGATCGAGAAATTGATAGGAGGGAAAACGAGATGTTTGTCTTGAGAGATTCCTCTGTTTAATATTTGCAAGTTTGAATTCTACTAATTTTTTCTAAGCACGGTCACTTCAATTGGGTGATCCAATACGTGATCTGGAGCTGTTAGTAGGATAAGGTTACTTGAAAAATCTGGGATTTTCTCCTGTGTATCAAGCACCGGTTTCATAAAGAAAAAAAGAAAGAAATACAAGAAAAAGCCACAAAATTACCAGACCCTACCAACACCAAGGAGCGCTGATGTTCTTTCCATAAACTCCTCTTCTTGAAGGCACTGAGGCCTCTGATGTTCCAGCTTATATTTGTCATAGAGGTCATGAGGTTCCCTTAGAGAGATCCTTTAAAATAGAATTTTTCTTGTAATTGATACTGGATGCTAATTTTTTTTAATTCTCTCCTTTGATACCCTTTTTCTTTGCTGTCTTTTTGGATCTGGAGATTGGGACAAGAAATAATCTGGTTTTATCAAGGTCTTCTTTAAGGCGATTCTTGGGGGTGGGGGGTGAGGGAGGGGTTCAAAAAGGGTTTTGCTAGGAGTGGGAAGGAGTGCTGACGATCTATTCATCTGGACCAAGGGAGGTCTTTGTGGTAAGATCTTAAAAGTCCTTCTAGGCTGTCCTTTGAGTAGCGCTTTGAGCAGGAGATTGTAGCAAAAGATAAAGAAAACTCGAGTTCCTAGGCTCAATATTCCTTTCCTTTTGTCTTATACTTCTAGGTGTTGATTACTAGTCATCTGCTATGAACACGTTCAACTCAAAGGTAGTATGTCATTCCCTTCTACAAACAGTGTTTCCAAGTTTCCTTCCGAAAAGTTTCTGTCTCTGCTTGATTGAATTAATGCCACATCTGGTTCTCTGATGGACATCAAATAGTGTTCTTTCACATTGATTGTAAAAGTTTTGTTTCTTATAAAATAATTATGAAATGGCCTTATAATGTTACAATTACTGGATTCTCTCCCCTTTTTGGCTGGACAACTACTCTGCCGAGAGATCCCACCACCCTCCTCTCACTTTGGTGGGCCATCTTTTCATAAAGGAAAAGAAAGTCTTATGGATGTTTTTTGTGAGGGATTTCTTCTGGGCACTACGGATAGAGAGAAATCTCAGAATCTTTCAAGACAAGGAGCACTGCTTTGATTGTTTCTTTGACTCTATCATTTTTTTGGTTGTATCTTGGTGTAAATGCTCCTCCTCTTTCATCACTATAGTTATAACTCTTTGATATCCAACTGGAGAGGTTTTTTTGTAACTCCCTTGGATTAGGGATCTCCTTTTTTTAATTTCATTCAATCAATGAAATTATTTCTTATTAAAAAAAATACAATTATTGGATGATTCAAACTCCCTTGATTTTTTAACAACCGTTGATCCCATTGGCTTCATCTTCTCCAATTTTATGTTGGAAATTTAAGGCTCAAGTCTTTTGTTCAGTTCTGAATGATTGTATATGTGTTATTGTTCCAGAAGAATGAAAATTCTTTTCGAATATGATTATGAGGTTGAATTATCATCCTGTTTGTTGCACCAAAAAATGCTTCCATGAAAAGCATTTCATCGTAATTGGATTTTAAAATTTCACCTCAGGTGATTTTGTTCAACCGTTACATCATTAACATTTTTTTCTAATTGTGAAAGGTTCTGACAAGGGACATCCCATGGGAGACATACATGACTACTAAACTTATCAGTGGAACAAGCCTTCAGCTGTTAAGGCGTTATGATAACAGACCAGAGAGTTACAGGGCACAATTGTTGGATGATGTAATTTTCCCTCATACATGTCTGATCTATTTTCATAATATAATTCATCTAGTTATTTTTTTGTGCTTGGTTATTGTGAATGTTATTTGTCCACCATTATGTGGAGAAAAAATAGCAAATTAGGAACTATTTTCTTTACATTATCTCATAATACTCTAAGTGCGGATTTTGCAGGATGGTCCAGCTTATGTTCGAGTATTTGTTAGCATTTTACGCGATATATTTAAGGAAGAAACAGTGGAATATGTTCTAGCATTAATCGATGAAATGCTTACAGGTAACTCGATGATTTTCGTATTAATAGCAGCTTATGATTTTTTTTAGTATTAGGTATGATAACCATTAAATTAGTAAACTATTTTAATAAATTATATCAAACTTGATATTGATTTAATATTTAATGGTAATATGTAATTTTGTAATGTATTTTGATAAATTAGATCAAATTCGATACTGCTTTAATATTTAGTGATTATCTGATATGTGATTGATTGTTATTGATTTTTAACATTTTTTTATAAGTTTATTGCATTTTCATATTTGTTTGACCTTCAAAGTGTAAATAATTTGTTCAAAACTTAGTCTCTAAATATATTAGTCAAACATTTATCATGTTAGTTGTTTCATATTTAATAATAAATACTTCTACCATCAGATCTCACAAGACTATTTTCTTCTTAAAATGTTTCTCCAACTATTGGAGAATGAAATCTTTATCAATAACAGTTTTAACTAAAGTGTTTATAGAAAAATAATTTCAGTAAAAGCAAAGGAAAACACTAATAAACCCACCTGATATATGGTAAATGCTTTGGCAGCAAACCCGAAAAGAGCAAGATTGTTCCATGATCATTCTCTTGCAAGCGAAGATGCTTATGAACCTTTTCTAAGGTATGTATGAGATTCAAGCATGGCTTTATGCACAATATTTTAAATTAATCATACATTTCATTGGTGCTAAAGTCGGACTCAGATAATTTCGATGATCTTGATATTCAGATCATGTTTTTTTGTTTTTTGTTCTTTTTTTGCTTTTTTGAATTTTTCTCTAATGTATTACATTCTTTGCTCACAAGTTACATCGTTTCTCGAGCAAGTAAAGTTTCATTCTTCCACTGTATAATGTAACATAACTTCATGGTCCCAAATGGTTGAACTTCAACCTAGCTTTACAACCTACGTATATTAGTTAATATAACATAATTTACATCCACTCATTTTAGGTTCTCCTAAATCATCTTAAAGGAGAGTTTTAATCCTGACTATTTGAGGATCAATGGTACACATGGGATGGAAGGAAAGGCTCTTGAAGGAGTATTGGAGGAAGTTTATTAATTCTCGAGTAACTAAGACAGAAACGAAGATTTTGTGTACTTTTTCCAAATCTTTACCTTCCCTAGCAAAACAGTCTCCTATTTCTTCTTTCATCTTTTGGTTTCGGGAGTTTCACTTCACATAATTTATGTTTCAGGAGTGCTTTGTTTAGTTCTAAGTTATCTGAGCCATTGGCTCAAAAAAAAAAAGAAGTTCCTTGCTTATTTTTTAAAATGATTTTTTTGGACATCAAGGATAAAGCATTTGTTAATAATTTTTTAATTCAACTCCACATTATTACATTTTTATTGCTTTTTACATAATAATTTGATTGAAATAAATTGATACATTAAGGATAAAATGTAATGCTCTGAAAGAATAAGGACAAAATTAAAAAATGGCATAAATATTGGGGATGGATTTATATATTTAGCAGTATGCTAATTATATGTGGAAAAGTATAAAACTAACTGTCTTACGTATTTCAGATTGCTTTGGAAGGGCAATTGGTTCGTACAGGAGAAGAGCTGTAAGATACTTGCTCTGATAGTGAGGTACACTTTTGGAAATATTTTCCACCATAAATTTTTAAGGAATCAGTTGTGTCTTGTGCGTGTGCAGGCGTGTATATGTGTGTATGTATGATTGATGTAACCATTATGGCATGTTTTAATTTCTTTCTCATAACTTTAGTGCTAGGAAAAAAACTCATGAAGGCAGTTTTGCAAATGGTGATGCCTCAAACTCCAAGAAGAAAATTACTACCATTGATGATGTTTTGGATGGACTGGTGAAATGGCTTTGTGCACAGGTATGTTGCATATGTTCAATACCTTTACCATTCCTTCGATGTAGAGAGCCTGTAACATAAGAAAGGACTGGAGACTTTTTTCTTTTTGATATGAAAATCAATGTTTTTTAAAGCTTTGGTTCTTGTTGAAGACCCACTGTTGTCTGTTGGCTACATGACATTTTGGTCCAAGATTGTTTTTCTTGTCCGTTCAATTTATTAGTTCTACAAAAGAAAATCGATATGAAAGTTCAAAAATTTCAATTTATAATCACATCATGGCTCTTGCATCTGTTCTATTTGTTCTGCCCTTCTTCTATTCTCTCATGTTCTTTGTAGTTTCTGTATAATATATTTCTGATCCCCGTATCTGCATCCTCATCATGGTTGGAATTAACATCCATAAGAAGGAATGGCCATTTATACTCCCCCTCAGATCTCTCAGATCCTCCAAAAGGTTCTTTTTGTCCTCTTAACTTGAAGACTCTGCACCATCTCTTCATCTCCATGCCCCTTTTCTTGAATTTTATGGCCCGGTCTCTGGCAGATCTTTGGATGGAAGTTACTTCCCCACTAGACGGTAGCTTGATTTCTTCCTTCGGGGAAGGTCATCCTTTTAAAAGAGAGAAGATCTTGTGGCTTCATTGACTATGACATGTTTGGCTAGAAAAGAACAACGGAATTTTCAATGATAGAAAGATCTTTAAGTTTTTTTTTAGGATAATGTGATTTTCTAGCCCTCTCTTGGTGCAGATTTCATACAACTCAGGGCTTAGTCTTACCTCTCTTATTTCCACTTGGGACTTAAAAGGACTTTTTTTATAACTACTTTGGCTTGGGCTTGGCTTTGCTCCCTCACTTTTTGTAATTTCATATATTCTATGAAATAGTTTCTTAGCATCTTTATGTACTCTATGGTTTCCTGCCGCATATTTTCTGTATGGCCTTTGTCTTTTTATATTTTCATATCCCTTAATAAATTTTAATTCAGATCCCCACCTGTGAAGCTTAGTTTGTATGGTTCTCTGGTTGCCCCTTTTTTTAGCATGATTTTTGTACGTTTTTGTATCAGAAAGAGAGAGAGAGATTAGTCTCAAAATTCTGTTCTTGTTTCTTAGAGAGATGGACAGAGGGAGAAACTTATGCGAGGAGGAACCTGGGTGAGAGAGGGATAGAACCAAACTTTTGTTTGTTGGGGAGACTAGGAAGGAGGGAAGATTGTCAATGTATTTTGCTTCTAACACACACACAGTGAGAGTCAAACTTCTATTTTTGTTTCTTGGAGAGAGATGGACAAGGGGAGAGACTGGAAGGAGGAACCTAAGCGAGAGAGAGTCTCAGAAAGATACAGGGAGAAACTTGTGTGAGAAAGAACCTAGGCAAGAAAGAGGGAGAAAATCAAACTTTTGTTTCATGGATGGACTAGAAGGGAGGGAAGGAGCGAGAGAGGCAGTGAAAGAGATCATAGATGTTATATATCTTATTTATTCCTTCATATTTTATTTCTAATGGTAATAATATAAGTATAAATTTGAATTAGAAAAACTTTAGTATGAAAGTTATTGACATGTGTTAATTGTTAAATTGTTAAAATAGGAAAAATAATATTTTGATGTGTTACAAGTATTGGCGTCTTAACTTTTTTTGGAAATGATGTCTGTCCATTTTGTGTTGTGGTTTTTATCTTGGAAGATCTCAAAATTTTCTGTCCCATTAACACTAGTGATTAATTGGTATAGATGTGTGATTTAAAAAGCCATTAAAGAAATATGTTATGCAAACATAAATATAAACCGACATATGTATGTACGTACTTTTCTTGTTTGATGATGTTTTTTGAAATGTAATGAATAAGAGCAGCTGCAGGCCATCCACATCCTTTTAGTGGCCCATTTACTCCAGTCAATTGAAAATTTATTCTTGAGCTCTAGTTTCAAGGATGCTGACATAGTGGTTTTAAATGTTGTGTAGCTGAAGAATCCTTCACATCCTAGTCGTGCTGTACAGACTTCTATCAATTGCCTTGCAACTCTGCTGAAGGAACCAAAGGTCAGATCCTCCTTTGTCCAGGCAGATGGAGTGAAATTGCTCATTCCTTTGATTTCTCCTGCATCGACTCAACAATCTATTCAGGTAATTGTGGTCACTCACTTCTTGACAATGGCACTCGTCTTCGTATTAGTGGGATTTTTACTTTGGATTTCTTATCATATCATGTAACTCTAGGTTCACATTTTTTAAAGTTGTTTCCAGTATTCAATTACTCCATTTAATTTTGAAATTTGTTATTATTAAACTTTAACATTGAAACTAATTGTTCTTTTTCTAACAGATTCTATATGAAACATGTCTTTGTGTTTGGCTCTTATCATATTATGAGCCGGCAGTTGAATTCTTGGCCACTTCTAGAACCCTTCCAAGACTCATTGATGTTGTCAAGAGTTCCACAAAAGAGAAGGTGAAGCCATCCTTTGGTACATTGTGGTCAATCTAATAAAGTTACTCGTGCCCTGTTCTTTATATTTTAGTTTGCTATAACTGACTTGCAGTCATTCTCCCCTGTACATTCTTTGCAGTGTACACCCTGCCTTTATTTTTTCATATCTTCAAGTAGATTAGCCACTTAGACTATGTTGGCTAGTTTTTCATGTTCAGCTTCTAACATCAATGTTTATTATGTAACTTGTTTGTGATATTTCTACTAGGTTGTCCGAGTTGTTATTTTGACCTTGAGGAACTTACTCTACAAGGGGACATTTGGAGCTCAAATGGTGGGTCTCGGACTACCACAAATTGTTCAAAGTTTGAAATCACAAGCATGGAGTGATGAGGTATGAAAAGTTGAAGATTTTTCATTTTCTTCATAATAGTCAATGCACCAACCTCATTGATGACATCAAAGAAACCATTCTTGATCTGTTTGCCTTTTTATGGTTGATTTCATGAATTATTTGACTAATCTCACTGTTTTCTACAACATGTGACAAGTGAATATAAATCACCAAAGAAACATTATTTTCAATCTCAAGATTATCTCCATAACATTGATGGTTACTTGAAAGTTACTCAATGTCACTTGGGTTTTATCCAAATCTTTGATGGCTGAAGTTATCCTATAGCTCTATTGAGGATTTCCCTCTTCTGCCCCTATTTCCCCCTTTCTTTTCAGATATAAGTGCTCTTTCTTCTTCCCCTTGTACATTCTTCTGATGTACCTTTTCTTCTGAGTGTGAAATGAATGGCATTACTCATTGTTCCTGATATTTCTCTGTTTCATATTCTCACGACTGGGTGATTTTGTTTACTAAACTTTTGTTCTATGACCTAACCCTTTTCTAGATAAGACTTTCCTATCCTCTATTTTGATATTTCTAAAAATGGGTATTGGAGGGACTGAGATAAGTTTTTGATTGAACTTTACTGGATTTTTAGAAAGAACATTTTACTTTTTACATTTCCGGAGTTTCTTTCATTGTTTATTACACCTCTCTGCAAGGCTACAACCCACAACCCCCTCTTCCCCTAGTCTATAATAACAGTTACTTTTTATTGGAGAAACTTGTAAAATAAGAGATTTGCAAAAATAGCTTCAAAACGGTTTCTAACTGATGCATGCGTTAATTCTATTTTTGAAAGTCAAGTAAGTTTCTTCCCTGGCCGACTGCCTATTCTGCATTTGGGTACTGTATTCTTTTCGGACCACCCAAGCTTGATAAGATAGTAGGCAGAATCTTCATTACGAATTCACAATCTCTCTGTTTGGAAAAATCAAACGAACAGGTTAAATCCTACTTTTTTCCAACTAAAGTTGGATTCTATACATTGTCGAATATGGCAATGTGCACCAACAATGCGGACTGATTTCTATTTTTATTACAACTTACATTAACATATTTACAATTCTTGATCAAGTAGGCAAATCTTTTAGCCTTTTTTCTCTTTTATTTTCTATAGTGTATTTACAAATGTGATTGCTAATATGTAATAGGACCTTTTGGAGGCTTTGAGTCAACTAGAAGAGGGGCTGAAAGATAATATCAAGAAACTTAGCTCTTTTGACAAGTATAAGCAAGAAGTCCTTCTCGGCCATCTTGACTGGTCTCCTATGCACAAAGATGTAAATTTCTGGCGTGAAAATATTACAAGCTTCGAAGAGAACGACTTCAAGGTTCTTTTCCCCTCTTTACACTAATTTTTCTGCCATTTTCTGAATCTTCACAAAGTCATTATCATGCACAAAAGGACTCTGCAGTAAATAGGCCTATGCTCCTACATAGATCTGTATGATATATGAAGGATATCGAGTCGTGAAGAATTTGTTGCTTCACTGAAAGTGAAAGTGAAAGCGAAAGTAATACGTGAATTTTCTGATACAGATATTGAGGGTCCTTATCACCATTCTGGACTCTTCCAGTGATCCAAGGGCTCTGGCAGTTGCTTGTTTTGATCTTTCCCAGTTCATTCAACACCATCCAGCTGGGAGAGTTATAGTGACAGACCTCAAGGCCAAGGAAAGAGTAATGAAACTGATGAATCATGAGAATGCTGAAGTTACCAAATATTCCCTCCTCTGCATTCAAAGGCTCTTCCTAGGTGCCAAGTATGCCAGCTTTCTGCAGGCTTAAGTCAGTTTTCTGGTAAGAGACACTCGTGTAAGTTATAATAAACCCACCCCAGTTGCTGGAGCTTGTTCTAGAGGGGTTATTAATTTTATTAAGTAATTATCTTCTTAATTTTTTTTTTGGTGTGAAATTGAGAGAGATTTTATTCCTTTCTTGCATTCCCAGATTGTTCTTGGACATATTGAATAAAGTCACCAGGTTTTCATACCTTGTGTTTTACCCTTTGATGTGTATTAATTTAAAATTGAAGAGACCTCTTTGAGATAATGAGTTGAAAGCAAGTAAAAACATGTTTCAACTTCTCTCTGTCTGTAAATTGTGGTAAATCTCGTACTTGTTTTTTGTGAAATTCTTTGGATGCAAGATCAAACTACTGAAGAATACTTGCAATTAATCGTGCATGACAAGTTAAAGTAAATACGAAGAATTTTTTTATTGTTCTCAAGAATCATGGCCATTCAAGTAACGCAACTTTTTCATTATTATTTAGAGTTTCTATAATTTTGACATGTTGTCATTCTTCCCAAGTACAGTCTCTCTGAATCTACAAGATTCAATCATAGATTGTGACCTTTTTTTTAACCCAAAGATTTAGATTTATTAGCAATATAAAAGGATGAATAACAATTACTTGTATTGCCAATGAGCATAGTTTAAAAAAATAATAATAATAAAATAAGAAAAGAAAAGAAAGAAACCACTATTTGTATTAATATTTTAACAACTCCAATATAATAATATTCCTTTCATGATTCAATTAAATTTAACTCTAGATAAACCCTAAGCTAAGTTTATAAATAATAAAATAAAATACTAAAAACAACAATTCAACCAAAGCAATAAAAACAAGGCTAAACACATGGTTCTTAATATTTTTATGACTCTCAAGCAACATTTGGGTAACGTGTGAAAATGTTAATAAAGCAATAATTTAATGATATATTAACTTTGTTAATGAGCCAATCTGAATTTAGCTAAATTAGTTAAGACATATATCTCAATCAAGAGGTCATGGATTCGAATCCTCCACCCTACATATTCTTGAACTAAAGAAACAAACTTTTTTGTTAATGAATTTTAACAAAAGTTTTTACAGAAAAACCTACTTATGAATTTGTAATTCACTATGGGTAAAATTGAAAATTTTAAAAGATCGATGACCAAATTGAGAATTAAAATATTAAAGACTATTTAGCATCTTTAGGGTAAAAGCAAAAACTAAATGGCAATAGAAAACATGGAATTCGGTTAAGTTCAACCTTAAGTAATGATACTAACAGATTGCGCCTGCATAGTTTTTGCATTTTACCATGTGCTATAGATCGAATTCATCTCCTATTCAACCTCGATTTCAAGCACCCTTCGGAGTCTAAGTAATTACTCCTATATGTCTATGAGAAATTTATCTTAGTTAATTAAGCATATAATCCACTTGATTCTATAGGCGTGACTTATGTCTAAGTTAACAATGAAGTCCTATGTCTAGGCTTTTCTCTTATATCTCTTTTACAACCGTTTATTGCCCAACCCTTTCAATATCGAACTCAACATTGCATGCTAATTTAAGTGGCCAAGAAAACTAACATTTAAAGTTTAAATTCAATAAAAGAAGAATAAACACAAGGAAAAGTTGGAAACGAGTGAGAACAAATTGTCAAGCTGCTATCTCAACAAATTGTCAAGCTATGCTCCATACCCTTTAATACAAATTTATGGCTACATTTTAAGAAATTTAGTAAATGAAAGGTGTCATGCTAAAATTATCATCGAAATAAATGAGTACAAATGAAGGCTAAAATGAACAAAAGTTGAAAGTACAAGAACCGAAATAAAATTTAGTTATTTAAGAGTTGTAAACTTATCCATGATACTTCCATTGTGTTTTCTTAATTTGGTTGTTATATAGGCCCTGTTTGATAACCATTTGGTTTTTGGTTTTTGGTTTTTGAAAATTAAGCCTATAAATACTACTCTCACTTATGTATATACTTATTTTGTTATCTACTTTTTACCCATGTTTTCAAAAACCAAGCCATGTTTTGAAAACTAAAAAAAATAGTTTTCAAAAATTTGTTTTTGTTTTTAGAATTTAGCTAAGAATTTAAATGCTTCATTAAGGGAGATGAAAACCATTGTAGAGAAATTGGGAGAAAACAAGCTTAATTTTCAAAAATCAAAAACCAAAAACCAAATTAATGGTTATCAAACGGGGCCATAGCATTTGGTTTTGAGAGTTGTAAAATATTTATTCATGATATTGCATAGGACAATATATATATATATATAGCAATTTTATAAATGACAGTTTATGCTTTATGGGCCTTAAAGGGTCGTTTAGTTTGAAGTTTAGTTTAATATCCATGGAAATGAGATGCTTGAGAATAAGATGTTGGAAATCAAAGATAACTATGTTTGGTTGTGTGAGAATATTATCAGATTTTCAAAGAAATAAATGATGTCTATGTTTGGTGTTGCATGAGAATGTGTTATCAGATTTGCATATAAATAAATTATATATATATTTTTTGTTCCTGCGATTATTTTCAACAATTTTATACCATTATAAAGCATTAAAATTGATCAAAATTAACTTCCAACAATTAATTACATTAGTTAATTTTAAATAATTAATTGTTTTTAGTTAATTTATTTTTATTAAGTCCAATTATTAAAATAATTTTAAGCAATTAGGTTTTAATGTAATTTTCATTCATTAGTAAATTTATTATAAATAATATACCTTAAAATTTTAAGTTGTTGATTTTATTTAGTAATCAATCTTACTAATTATCTTCAAAGAAATGTATTAAATAAAATTATATAAACTTTTAATTATAATTAATTAGTAAAATAATCAAATTGAAGAATTAATGATAAATGTTATATTTCAAAAATCATAAATATGGTCAATATCAAAGTGACTACTAAACATATAGACAAAACGAATATTTATATTATGTCAACGTTAATTAATCATTTTTCTGTAGTGGACCATACAAATACAAGATATATATAGTGACACGTTGATTCGAAAGGAAAAGTATTTAATCATATGATAGGGCACAAAAATATGAATGTCCATCCATAGCATGTCAATGACATGGTAACTTAAAATAAGGATGATACATCATTTGATAAGGGCATAAAAAATGCCCATACATAACATATTTCAAGGCCACCTATTACATAAAAGAGTTATCACTATTCACACAAACTAAATATCAATGTTCTCTTGCAAAACCTCCATTAGAAATTCATACTTTTCATTAGCTGGAAGATTTAAGAAGTAATCAATATGGGATTGATCTTTGGTGATAATCTTACCAAGTCGAACTCTCTATTGAACATTCAATCCATACAGTGGCAGATCCAGAACTTTATGCCGGGGGGGCACAAGTTCATATTAAGATAAATTACAAACTTCTAAATTTATGTATATATGATTCCTGAATTTTAAAAAAATATATCTAATATGCCATCGAATTTCAATTTTGTGTCTAATAGATCTTTAAAGTTTCAGTATCCAATAGGTTTTTGATATATTCATAATTTTAAAAAATTAAATGTTCTATTAAACATAAAATTAAATTTTACGTCTCATAAGTCCTCAACCTATTTGAGATTTTAAAATGTATTTATTAGTTACAAAATTGAAAGTTGAAGGTTGAATTGGATACAAAAATAAATTTTATGTTGAATAGAATAATTAATAATAAAATTTTTAAATATGCTCAGACCTGTTAGATACAAAATTGAAAGTTTGTGGATCTATTAAAAATTATTAAAGTTTAATGATTTATTACACACAAAATTAAGTATATGATCTATTAGATACATTTTTTATCAAAAAAAAAAAAAAGATCTATTAGATACATTAAAATTCAATGACTAAACATGTAATTTAACCTTCACATAAATATAATTTTAGATGCATTGATATATAATATTTAGATTAAGTAATATTAATTACAAAATTATAATAAATTATTGTAAAATTATCCACCTAAATACATAAGTAAAAAATAAAACATGAAATATTTAAGATTTTTAAAAATAAAATCAAGTTTTTTTTTATGCATTTAATTTTTTCTAAAACATTTACTAAAGATTAATTATATATATGTGTGTGTAAGATGAAAATAAAATCTACAGTACCAAACTTACTAAAAATTAAAATAATATATACATATTTTGTCGGAAAAAAATATATGGATATTTATATTGTATAATTTAAATAATATATATACAAAATCAAAAAATGAATAATTCAAGAGCAGTAAAACAAAAATTCAAGAGCAGCGTATACGAAATTAGAAATTGAAGTTTAAAAAACTCAAGATATGGACGCTGGGCAAGTTTTGATCCCAAGACCTCAAGCACCAAAGCCCACAATCGTGCCTCCATCAACCAACGTACCAAAGGAATATTTTGTTATTTTAAATGAAATAAGTATAACATATATATATAACCCTAATGTCAGGGGGGGCACCCGCCCCTCCTGGCCCCAACGTAGATCCGCTCCTGAATCCCTACACCTTTCTGCTTGGTTTCTTCCTTCTAACGATGCTAAAGATACGAGGCTAGCTAATTGCTTCAATAGTTGATAATTCTCATTTTTGAGAATTATTTAAGCCTCTAAATGCAAGTTATTCTTGACAATTCATTTATTTAGATCTCCAAAATTTAGAAAAATGAAGCAAATTGAATAAAATTACTTGGGCATGCTAGGAGTATCTCAAAAGGGTCGAAAAGAGCTTAAAGTATAAAAATCCAGTTGATTTCCTTATTGTAGGTGTAGATTTGAGCAAACTGAAAAATTACAATTTTGGAAAATGCAGGAATGAGTGACAGCAAAAAATTGCAATTGCAATTCTAAGAAGACAGAAAAAAACGAAAATTTCAGATTTTGAGCGATTTTGATGATATTCTCCCCAATTCTCAACATTAATGACAAGGATCTTTCCATACACTAGAGTTAACAAAAATCTTAGCATTCGTAGGCTATAAATGGCGGTTAAGGGCTCTCAAATCATTATCTTTGATTCCTAAAAAATCTTAGATCATTGGAGGAAAATTATGCTCTTATTATCACATTGTTCATCCTGTTTTCCAAAACCTCGAGTTGCTGAATTGTGATTCGATCCAATCCATACGAAAGTATAGATTGTTAAAACCTGATTCTCCTTGTAAGAGATTGATTCGAGTTAGATTGAAGAAAGACCAAAAAGTCCTTCAAGCTCCTTTGTTCCTTGTATTTTCATAACTTTGTTCTAGCTTATTTTCTGAAATTTTTCTCAGTTCAGTTTATGTAATTCATGTTGTTAATTTTTTGTATTGTTTTTCTTTCGCTTCAGTAAACGTAGTTCATCTTTATGCCTCTAGTTCTTGTTGTCAATTCATTTTTGCAAGATTTATTCAATACAACTTTATTTTTATTTAGCATTAAGACTTTTGTTGATTTATTACTTAATTCTTGTAATCTCTTACAGTGACTTTTAGTTCATTCTTTTAAGTTCATTATGAAGTTTATGTTATTTCAATCCATTTTCTTTCTTTCTTTAAGAATGAGCTAATCTTTTCTTTGGGATTCAAACATGTGAATGCCCAGAGAAAGTAATAAAGGCTTAATTGTGAGAACAACTTTGCTTACTCTACAGCATGTTTGCTTTTATTGATTTTTATTTCTCATTACTAGTCTAGATTGATCATCTAGGTTAGTATACGTCAATTGAATCTAATTTTAAAAATGTTAGATAAAGTTGGAATTTCATAAAAGTAATAAAGGAAAAAACCTAGACACAGGAATTTATTTTTGACCCTAGACATAGGGCAAAACCTTTAAAACCAAAAAAAGATTGTGTTTAAATTTAACTAAGTTTGTATTAGCCATAGAAATATTGGTTTAATCACTTAGCCTCCTAAAGATACTTCATAAAAGGTCGAACAGGTATTGAATCCGGTTTACAAAGCTTAAGTGTTGTGTCAAATGATTGCAATTGCAATTATGCTACAATTCCAATCAAAAGGGCACAACATGTTTGGATCCTTTCCTTTTATTTTTAGCATTTCTTTTCTTGTCCACAAAAACCATTCCAAACTTTCTTTTACCTTGGTTACCATAATTGCAATTTGAGAACAATTTTTGCTATCCTTTTGAATTTTATTGCATCTGTTCCTTGTGGGATCAATACTTTAGAATACTTCCAATTTATTACTTACATCGACAGTGTGTACTTGAACTAGGCTAGATTTTTTTTTTATTTTTTAACTCACAAAGTTTAGTCGATCAATAGCTAAGTGCGAATGGTGTGGTTGACAAAGGCCTAGGCGTCCATGGTAAGGTCGCCTGTAGGGTGATCAACTAGGGCTTAGGCACTTGTGGTGTGGTCAAGTAAAGCCTATGCGCATGGCAAGGCTACCAGTGACATGGCCCGCCATAGCTTAGATGCTGATGGAAAAGTCATCTAGGTGTGCTTGGCTAGAGCTTAGGCACTAATTGCAAGGTCACCCGTAGGGTGGTTGGCCAAAGCCTAAGCACCTATGGCGTGGTCGGCTAGAGCCTAGGTGTTTGTGGCTAGTTGATCGTGGATTGATTATCCAAAACCTAGGTGCCTGTGGTAAGGTCATCCGTGGTGTGGTTGGCTAATGGCTAGGTGTCTGTGGTGTGGTCGACCATAGCCTAGGCGCTCATGGTAAGGTTGCCTATGGTGTGGTTGACCAAGGCCAAGGTGCCCGTGGCATGGTCATCCTTAGTGTGGTTGATCATGGCCTAAGTGCTTATGGCATGGTCCATCCTTAGAAGTTAGGCTCTCCTATGCCTCAGTCTTCTCGCTAAAGGTTTGAGTTTGACCTCGGCCTCAAGTCTATAGATGGTTCGTGTGATTAACTTGCATTCGTCTAATAATTTGATTTGGCTTCACTAGTTGTCCTCTCTAGTCAGCCTCATGCTCTTCCACGAAGACAAATACCTGATCGAACTCATGTTTTGCCATAGTGGCAAGGACTTGGCTGACCTCGTGGTCTTCTATGGTGACAAGGACCTAGTCGGCCTCATGCTTTTCCATACCGACATGGACTTGGTCTTGATTTGTTCGCTTTAGCTAGACCTCTACAGGTGGATTCGAACAATCAGGATCTCCAGAATTCAAGTTTTGACTTGGATGGGGAGATCGAGTTGAATCTGTTGAAGAGGGGACCTCGGGATTCTCAGAAGTTTGACCCCGATTTCCCTTCCTTCTTGGATGTCAATCCTCGTTCAACTCTTCCACCTCTTGAATGCGATTCAAGTTCTTGCTCATCCTCACTCAATATGCTTTCACTGTAGTGTACTCTCTCTCCCTACAAATGGCACCAAATGTTTATGCCAAAATCAAATAGGGTCCACCTGTTTGCACATGATCAACTGATATTTTTTAGAGTAGAATACCTACAAAACAATAGGAACTAGACACTAGTGTGGTGTTTGCTACACATGCTCTAATGCTTAAGTTAGATTAAAAGATTTTTGTATATAGCCAAAGTGTAAAGTGTTTTTGGATTTTTCATGAGACTTACCCTCGTAGACGATTATGATCACATATTTATATTGAGGTGACTTAAGGCCGGTAGGAAATATGTACCAAGCTAAATCGAACCTAAACCAGTTTGGTTCGATCGACTCGACTGGGCTCAGTCCAGGGCGATTGGACCTGGCTTGTCTATATTTCGAGCCATAATGTGCTCGATGAGCTCAAGCCACCTAGTTGGCTTTGGCCCATTTGGTTGGCTAAGGCTTGGTTTGAACATTGGGCCTTGGCTTAGTTCCTTCGGGCTGGTCGAGTGGTGCATGTATTATTCGAGTATAATTTACCCATAATATTGTCAATTTTGTTAAAAGTATAATAAAGATAAGTACAAATTTTTTTTTGTAAAGTTCAAGTATTAAAATAGATAATTTAAAAGTTCAGAGATGGAAATAAGACAAACTTGAAAGGACACTTTAAAAATTCAAAGTCTAAAATAGAACACCAAAAATAAAATAGATTTCTTTTTAAAATTATATGAAAAATTAGAATTCAAGCCTACAACTATGATAAAAAGATACAAATTTCCTCACAAGTCATATTAGCAATAAAAAGAGGATTATATACATCCAATTGGTTTTATTTTATTATTATTATTTTTTTTGGGGGGGGGGGGGGGGGGGGGGGAGTTCATTTTCAAAAGACATGGGCCAAATCAGGCCCACATTAAGCCCAAAGTAGAATGTGAAAAGGGCTTTGCTTTTGGAGCAAATTACAACAACAAAAGAACACAAACACAAAATAAATTTGAAGTCAAGAAATGGGAAGAGCACAGCTAGCCGTTTCGTCTGTTTTGGTTGAACAACTACAAACTCCCAGCCTGTCAATTTTACCCCCCACCGCCTTTGAATTGACGCCGCGTTTTCTTCTTTCTTTATTATTTTTCTGTCTTTTCGAGTGAAATTACAAACGTAATCTCTATGATTGAATATAAGTTTCTAACTTTTTTTTTTTTTTTAGTTCAACACTTTGCCGAATGTTGGAACTTCTGATTTTTAATTAAAGATATATATCTTTAATTAGTTAAACTTCAAGTTGGCAAAATTTTTTTTTGTGAATTTATTGACTAGACTTAATTCATAATTATTTAAAAATAAAGACATACAATTCAAGAACAATCATGACAATATTTATAAAAAGATCTAAGCATGAAAGAAAACTAAAACTAAAGGAGATTAAAATTACCTACAACCTTTAGACATGTTGAATCTGTAAAATTTGTGGTTTGTGGTCTTCCTCAACTATGCAACCTAAACCAGGATGGGCAATCCTCTCTATTAGATGAGGAATAGGAGGCTAAAGAGACATAGCGTATTATGAACCATAGCCCTGCTATTTATAAATTGATCATAGGATTTCCACAATCCCCTAGGATCAACACCTGCTCAACAAACCACACCACTATATGGAAAGTTTTGCCCCCATTATCAACACCACACAATATGTCTATTAAATAGTCCAAATATAATTGTTATTTAATTTGTTACCTATATATGAATTAATTATTAAATTAATTTCAACAGTTTTAACTTAATTCCTATAGTTTTAAAAGTTTTAATTTAGTTTACATTTGCTTTTTCAATTTTGTTCTTATGATTTTAAAAGTTTATATTTAGTCTTTATGATTTAGTTAAGTCTCAAAAATCGTCCCTATATTTACAAAACATCACCATAATAAATACATGAGATGTTTTTTATTTACATGTCAATGAATCGGTGTGCTAGCAGATTGTATTAAGATTAAATATTGAGTGGAAAAAATAAATAATGAAACCTAGTAATGCTTGGTAAATGAATAGTTTAGGCCCCGTTTGATAACCATTTGGTTTTTGATTTTTGGTTTTTGAAAATTAAGCTTATAAATACTATTCTCACCTATGATTTTACTTGTTTTGTCATCTACTTTTTATCTATGTTTTCAAAAACCAAGCCTTGTTTTGAAAACTAAAAAAAGTAGTTTTCAAAAACTTGTTTTTGTTTTTAGAATTTGGCTAAGAATTCAAATGGTTCTTTAATGGAGATGACAATCATTGTAGAGAAATTGGGAGAAAACAAGTTTAATTTTCAAAAATCAAATGGTTATCAAACGGGGCCTTAGAGATTATTGGTAAAACGTTAGCACCAACCCACAAAACTCTTAAAACCTTAATAATTAATTTAAACCAAAGTTGTATTTTATATTTTCAATATTTTCGAAAGGATTTTGATAACAGATTTAAAAATTAGATCTCAATTTAACAATTGTTCAAAATGTATTTTATAATGCCAACATGTACATAACTCAACTGGCATAAAACATGTACCATCGATCAAGATGTTAGAAGTTCGAATCCTCACCCCACATATTGTCAAAAAAAAGTGTTTGATAATATATTTATAAACCATAAAAATAGTTATAGTTACCAATTAAATATTAAGTGGAATCTCAACTATTATTAATTAATTTAGGAACATGTTTTAGGTTATAAAATTTGTATAATTACTATTTTGCAATATCATATAATAATTTATATTATACATATTTTAATTTAACAAAAATAAAATAACTTTAAAACATGAAATACTATACTATTAAAGTTTTTACCTTTCTAAATATAATCACGCATTTTAAAATTTGTAATTCAAAACATAAAATACAATCTAAATTGCAAAAAGACCCAAAAATAAATTCTAGAAGAAGACTTGGACCAAACTTAATAGTTTAATTTTTTTTTTCCCCTATTCCACCAACGTGGCCACATTTCGCACGGCACGTTTCGCCACCCCATTGGACGCCAAGTCCCCTGTAGGGTCCACGAGCATTCAGGCCCACTCTATAAATAAACTCCGCACAAAACACTTTCATTTCACCGACTCCGAAATCACAAATCAGAGAGATTCTTTTTCTCTCGCCCTAATTTCTCTCTGTCTTTCTCTTCTCCATCAAACTTTCAGATTCAATGGCGATCTCCGGCACTTCCAAGATCTTCGCCGTGGTTGTCTTCGCCATCGTGGCGGTGTTCTCTGCCGTCGCTTCGGCACAGGAAGCTCCGGGGCTGTCTCCGGAGCTTGACCGAGGAGCGGCGGCTCTGCCTGCGGCAGCCTCCATGGCTCTACTCTGTGCTTCCTTCTTCCTCTCTCTTCCTGCGCTTTTGAAGCTCTAAATTAAATCGATCGCCGATCTTTCATTAACATACATTATTAGTATTTTATATTTAGATGTGTCCATGTTGATTGTTGATATTCGTACGAAATTTATTTGATCGGAAAATAAAAGGAGATCTCTGGAATCTCTTTAGGTTTATTTGTTCATTATTGCTAGTCTGTATTTGTTGTATAATTTTTTCAGTGTTATTTATTATAAAATAATATTCTCTCTCTCTCTATGTTTCGATTGTGCTCTGTCTTTGGTATTTTATTACAATAAATCAACACAAGATTAAAAAAATTTGGACTTCTGAGCAACATTGTTAAATAATTTAATGAGAGAAAATCAAATTTTGTTCGTTATATGTCAAAATTTTCAAGCAATTTTGATCGGGTTTTATTTATCTATTTAAGGTTAAAATTATAAATTTGCCTATGATTTGTAGATCGGTTTAATTTTGATCTTTTGTAGTTCTCAAAATTTCAATTTAATTCTTAAAATTGGTGTCTCCACAGTTCCAAAAGAAATTCAATTTAGTCCTAAATACAGATTTTGTTTTATTTTGGTTTTTATGGTCCCATCAAACCTCATATGTTGAGACATCTTTTTTTTTTTTTTTTGAAATAAATGTTGAGACATCTTTTTAGTTCAATAATCCATATGGTGGAGGATCAAATTAATAATAAGTACCTTCATTCAACTATGTTTGAATTAATATTGACACAATTTTTCAAGTGGTTATTAATGAGATGATATTCTCTATTTAAGCCGGTTAGTATTAGTTTACCCTATTTAAATTTAGAACTGGGTAAAAAAAATATTAAAAAAAAAATAGGTGGATTTTGTGAGTAAAAGACAATTTAAAAACCATCAATAAGGTTTAAATAAAGATTGAACAGACCAAATTAAGGACATGATTGAGAGTATTTTTGAAATTATTAAAATTACTTTAAGGCGATATTTATACTATAAAAATTGATTTTGAATAAGCATTTTTTGGAGTGATTTTGAATACGACAAAAAGTGATTTTAACAATTTCAAAATCATTCCCAAATATGTTTTAAAACTAAATTTCAATTATAGAAATTAACCTACCTTTAAATTCACAACAAAAAAAAAAAAAAATCAAATTGCAACCATATACTCCAGTTATGAGGACTAAATTTGTAATTTCCTTTAAACATAGGTTTTTTTTAATTATTAATTTTCTAAATAATAAAGAAGCCTTCGGACGGGTTCTAATTTAAAGGTTGTGGACTTTATTCAGTCACTAAAGACTCAATTATTTCTTTTTAGTCCCGGCATATTCAATACACATTTTGTAAATGAAAGAATATAGGCTATTTTGTTTTCCTAAACAAATATAAAGGTTGACATGTCTTAACCATTATCATGCTCTTGTTGGCTATACAATTTTTATTTATTTTTTTAGTTTAATAACATGTGAAATAAAGAATTTGAATCTCTACCTTTTGATTGAAGGATGTGTCTTAACCAATTAAACTATATTTTCATCTTTAAAAAGATCTTTAGTATGTGATCTAAGGAACGTTTACCTATATGTAATCATAATGAATCAAATGCAATTTGATATTGTGGGTCTCACATAATTACGATTGATGGTGTTTATCGTATTTTGGTAATCAATTGTGGGCTCCACGTCTTCTTGATTACATCCAAAATGGTATGTTATCTAATTACCACGGGACATTACATGGGACCCACTCATTTTTGTTTACTTCCTACACGCTTTGTCATTTCTCACTCTTCTAACCTCAGTTATTTTTTCTTTCTTCTTCCTCCTCTCTCTTTCTTCCTTCTTCTTTCTTTTTCAAAATTTCTCCAAGTCAATAAAGAGCATTAAAACCCATAATTATTTTTATGGCTTTATTAAAATTTTCTTATCCGTTTTCTGGACCATCGTTTTCTCCATAGTCTCACATTTTTAGTTGGATGAGAAGAAGGGATTCGTTCTTAAGGTTATTATCTGTGATTTTTGGCTATATTTGAATCGATACAAGATTTTTTAGATTGATAAAATATTTTTTTTATGCGTGAGTTTTGGCTAATTACCGAGATCAATAATTTTTTTTTTATTATGCATGAGTTTTGGTCAGACATATTTTTATAGGCATGAGTTTTGGCCATGCATATTTTAATGAAATTAATTATATTTTTTTTATGCGTGAGTTTTGGCTAGGCCATATTTGGATTGATATCGATAATCGATATACAAATATTTGCATAACGAAAATCTGTTATGATTTTTGGATCATTTTTTATACGTTATTGATAAATGAGCTTGTCGAAGGCTCTATCAGATAAATTTACCGAACTTCTAAAATTTTGCAATAGTAGTAGCCATGGTCGATCACAGGGATTGAAGTTCTTAGATTAATTAAGTATCATAGTTAATTATGCCCAATTTTATTTAGAAAAACAAAACTTGAGAATCAAAGGAAAATAAAATCTAAACTAATATTTACAAGGTTGGAGTCCAATATTTGAGAAACATAATAGTTGATTAAATTAAGCACAACTTTTTAGATAAAGAATTGATTTCATGCAATTAATCTTAAGCCAAGGATTACTAAGTGATCAATATCATCTCTCGAGCTCAATTGAACTCAAGCCTAGCAACAAATCAACCTCTTGGTCTATTTTCATTAATAAGCATGGCATTAGGCAAAGACTTCTAGAATTAATCTACTCACTCTCGTGCAATAAATTAAATCTAGTCATATATCTATTGTTCTAAGGATAAATTTACTCTCTTGAGCTAAATCTAGCCTAACATGCAAAATCATGGCTAAAGGTTTAGACAATAATAACGAGATGCATAAAAGATGTGAAAACATGCATTCAATTACAAAATCAGCAAAAGTCTAAAACATACAACCATTACTTGTCTAAATACAGAGATAAACAACAATTGAGTCCATACCAAAACTTTTAAAAACCAAAGGAAAAGTAAGGGGAAAAAAGAATAAACTAAGGTCACGTGACAACACTCGTTCCTGACGTGAAGCCCACGATCTCGAGCTTTGAGTCTTCTCCTTAGCTCTCCAAAGGTCTCCTCTAAGCCCTTATATAGTGTATGAATTGATTTAGGATTTTGGTCTCTAAAAAATGGTTCCCTTTGCTCGAATGAAAATTTCTCTTTTATAGAGTCGAGACAACGTTTCAACGCTAGGGGCAGCGTTGCAACGCTGTCCTTAGCATTTTGCTAAAAAGGAAAAAATCTTATTCGACAAGCGTTGCAACCTTGTGCCCTCGGGTCTTCAAGATTGATAAGCTTCTCAAATGGCATTGCAACGCTATACCTTCGGGTGCATTTGCCTTGTCCTTCCTCTTCAACACTTGATTCCTCAAATATAACCTTAAGTTGCTTGAATTTGTCCAAATGTCACAATTCTCCAATTTTGCTCCAAATTCTCGGTTTCTAAGAAATATACATAAAAACACACATAACAAAACTAGCATAAAACTAAACCAAGAAATAGCACTATTTTGTCCACTATCAGTTATTGGTGTGACTGTCGAGGCCTATAAAAATTAAATTGGCTTCTTACTCTAACTTGTAGAAATAGTGGTGATTTCCCAAAGGAGACAGAAAATTCATTTTCTCAAGGTTAAATTTGAGTAAAAAGTGAAATGGGGGGTTTTGGACTTTTTTTTAGAAAAAACCACAAAGAAGCAAGTAATTGAAAAAGGGAGAAAAATCAAATCTTACCAAAATCCAATTCAAATGTACAGTTTTATCCAATTGAAAAATCGATCATAGGCATTCAAAACATTCTAACTTAATTACGCAAGTACTTGGTCAACTTATTAGGAAAACCCCAAAAAGCAACAAATCCCTTAAAGTAATTACCTCTAACAAACACCAAAGTCAATACTAATTACCTAAATAATTGGGCACAAAATCGTTCCATGTTATTTAGATAAAAGCATTAAGCACTTTGGAAAGACCAAGACAAACCGGTTAAATAAAATAACTTCAACCTAACCAAAGTGCTCCTTTAATTCCTAGAATTAAACATGCAAGCTATGAAATTATGGAAAACCATAAAACACACACATGTAATAATCCTAATGCTACAGGACTCAATCAAACACAAAAATTACAGATCATGAATCATGAATAGCAATCAAGCATATACAGTGACCAATGCATCAATTCAATCAAAGACATATGCTCATAAATTGAAAACAGGAATCAAATAATACTTGCAAATATAAGAAAAAGTACATTCAAGTTCAATCCTCACAACATTGCAATTGGCTTACAACCGACCTTTGAATAAAAAACATGAGGGTTAGCCAACCATCTTGATAGTAACCCTCAAGTTCGACATGGTTCAATCCATACAATAGAAGTTTCCAATACAATAGGAAAAAGCTGTTTAAAACTCCTAAGAATGTCTAAGCAAAAAGAGGCAAAAAAGTCCTAACAATAAAGTGAAAAGTGCTAAAAATAGGGTTGGGCAACGTCTAGATGCCAAGGGTAGCATCGAGACGTTGCCCTCGCAAATAAGGAATAAATCTGGCGAAATTTGGGTAGCATCTAGATGCTTGGAGTAGCATCTAGATGCTTGGAGTAGCATCTCGACACTACCAGCGTCGAGGGTAGCCTCACAGCAACGTTGAGCGAGCCTTTCTTTCTCAATTTGGTCAGCGTCTAGACGCTTAGAATAATGTCTAGCTATTCCTACGGGACTTCTAGCTTGATATAGCCACACAACGTCTTGACACCCAAAACAGTGTCTAAACACGTTGCTCTCAGTTCACTTGGTTGGGATGTCATCTCCTCTCAGTTCAAACGCTCAAAATAGACCCGATCAGTTTCCTTTTAAGACAGATTCATCCAAAGTCTTTCAAACGGCTCTGAATTGCTCAGTCCCTACAAAATAGACAAATAAACGCGTGGAGGCAACTAAACTAGCATGGAATAAGTTTATAAAGTAGCACTTTTACAATGCTATCAAAATACCCCCAACTTAAATATTTGCTAGTCCTCGAGCAAAACAAATGAAAGCTATCCCTCGAAAAATCTAGAATAAAATGTATGGATGACTCAAGCCTCAGAAATTCTGAAATTAAAGCAATTGCAAGGAATAAAGATTGTGACTAGAGTTTATATTCAAGAAGTTTAAAATCTAATTCTATCATTCTTTGCATGTGTGTGTGATAGTCTATCCCAAACTAGTCTTTATAAGCCCAAACTTGTTTTATGCGACTATCAACTCGTCTTCCCTCTACTCTAGCTCTAGGTTCTAATTTTCAATATTTTCCACTCTAAAAAAGAATAATATGCTACTGATAAGCCTTAGTATTAAGACTTATTTAACTCCCAATTGCTTAAAATATTCTTGTTTTGACTTAAGATCATTTGAAAATAGTTGAAAGATTGCTTCAATTTAAGAAAGAAATAAATATGATGTCATTTGGGATAGAGTTCTAAATAAATTAATCTTGTTTGCAGGAAAAATGGAAATTGCAAAATCGTGATTATGCAATCTGGACAGTAGAAGAATTCAAGGAAGAACGAAAATTCCTACTCAAAACCCATATATGGAAAGCTTAATTACCGCATGAATTAAGGAAATCTGAGCACGAAATTTGGGCATTCTTCAACCCTAATGAAGGCCTATAAAGGGGAAAGAAGAGGAGGAGAAAAAAATTCAGTTTTGGAGGCGTTTTCTTGAAGAATTTCGTGGGTTTCTATCCAAATTTTCTTCCTCTGTTTCTGTTTTTCCAGTTTTTCTTTTCTTCTCTGTTTTTACCAAGAGCTATTGCAAGTTTGTTTGTTTTTTTTTTTTAAATTTCTTCTTTGTATTTTGGAGTACTTCTGTCAAACTTGGTCTTTGTTTTAGTTTTCTTCAATTTCTTCTTTGTATTACCGAGAATTGCTATCAACGTATTCATCTATTTTTCCAATTTTTTTTTTTGTTCTTCTTTGTTTTTCGAGAACTGTTGCAGTGTATTTTCTGGTTTTGTCTCTTTATTCGTACCCCCATATCATTTTGTCTGATTCAAAGGTAGAAGGAAGTAGACTAATTTCCCATTTATGCTTTTAACTCTCTGTTTTTAAATTAAATTGAGTATTCTTGAAAGTCTTTGTGGTTACTTGCCCAAATTTGCACTAAAAAGAATATTGTCTTAATTGTTCCAATAAACAATGTTGTTTAGGATAAAATTGTGTATTGATTCATTTAGTTATCATTAGCAATTTACTCAATTTTCTAATGAACTTTTCTTCAAAATTTAGTTGTAGAATTTTTATTTTCAATTTGAGCTAAAACTTCTTAGGGGGTTCAAGGATGCGAATTCCCTAAGAAGTAAATGTAGCCAAAATTTCAATAAAAACCAAGCCTACATCTTAATTGTTTGCTTGTGTTGAATAAATTTTCGTTGAGATCCTAGATTGATCAACTAGGGTAGCAACTCAAGCTTAGATCTAATACCGACGGAGTTAGTGATAAGCGGATTTCACACAAGTGATGGAGAAAAAGAGCTTAGACATAAGCCAATCCTTACCCTAGACATAAGGATTAAGGACTCCAAAATCAATAAAATTGTTGAGCCGAATGATCTAAGATAGAGGGACTATAGACATATAAGTCACTCACTTAACCTTCTAAAACCCTAAATTCAAGGTGAATAGGAGAAGCAATTTTGGTTTACAATTGAGTGTGGAGTAGGTTGGAATTGTAATTTTGATTTGCAATTACAACTTAGAGCAATGACATTCTTGAGCCCCATCTTTATCCAAATTCCTTTTGAATTTTCATTCACTAAGTCTATCTAGTTTGCTATCAAATATTGTCATTTCTAGATTCTGCAATTCAATTCTGCAATTTCTGGGTATTTCTATTTCTCGATTCTGCAATTAGATTATGCAATTCAATTATGAAATTTTTCTTTATTCCAATATTGCCATTTCTTGATTCTACAATTTTTCTTAACACACCAACTCAAACATTGTTTTTTCTATTTTAGTTTTTAAGTTGCAATTTTCCTTACACTTGCTTTACGATATTTTTGTTACACCGTTTCCTTGGGATTCGATACTTGGTACTCACATACCATTTTATATTACTTCGATCGCGTGCGCTTGCATGTAACACCGATCAGCTACTAGGATGCCTAGGGTCCGGGGTAGGCCCACCCCCAACTTTAAATTATACTTTAATATAGTGGACGCTAGCTTTCACACATCCTATGTAGGGACCCTTACCAGTGCACTCGCTCATGGGTGGCCTAACTGATCACACATGAGGTAGCTCTTTTTGCCTTTAATCTTTTTAAACACAAATGAAATAATAATTTTTTTTTAATTTTATTTTATATATATTCAATCAATGGAATATCAATCATGCAAGTACTCATCAGTGTCACATTACTCAATATCATATAGGTAGACTCTCTAATCAGTTGCTAAGACCTTTCGAGATGACAACAAGCATATGAGTCATATAACCTAAGTCTAAGCCTTCAAGACCTGAATAGGTAGACTAAGTGCTCTTTCGGTTGCAAGGAGATGAAGAATTGGGTTTAATTCTACCTCAAATCAAGAAAACTGGCCACATACCTCAAAACCAAATGATTATTCTAAAGTTGGAATCAATATCCTCACAGGCCATCCAAAAGGTAAACACAAAATATTTCATCCCAAAACTTATGCTTAAGTGAAATGTGAGGAGGGTAGTTTAATTGTGCAGATCAAAATTAAGTACAACCCTGTCATTTGCAAATATAACAAAAATAACAAAAAGTACTCCCAACCTAAAAGATTAAATTGTTCTCAATGTCATACAATAGAAAAAGTAATACAGGGAAAGAGGACAATTGCAAATATAAATAAAAACTAGAAAGAGGAGAGAAACTGCCCTGAATGAATGACCTCACTCCCCGTCAGATGAGGCATATGGCTGCATCGGAGGTGGAAAGGTCGGGTCGCTGCTAACCATATGGCGTAAACACGTGTAGAGGTGCTGATGATAGGCCTTATCGCACAACTGGCAGTGTCAATCCTATCGAGTAGTGCTAAAATGGTTGCCCAATCCTCGAATGGTCCTTATGGTGCATGTGGATACTTGTGGTGATGGTGTATAGGAAAACTACTCATTCCTTCGTCACGTTGGTCAGTCTAGAGATGGGAAAGAGCTTTGCCCATATGAAGTTGTGCCACACCCTGTTGGTGAAACTTAAATCTGAGGCCCTGAAACAAATGATGTCTCCCTGTGGTGTCCTGGTCCATTCTACACATGGCTGACACAGCTGCTGGATGATCTGAGTGTAGTCAACTTGTCCAGCGGCATACTCAGTATACTCGTCCTTATCATAGCTTAGTAGCTGGTGATAAATGTTTAGAGTGGCTGCATCTAATGGAATCCGGCACCTTTGCACGTAGGAGTGATAATCGTCGTCCCGTTGGTTGGCGTAGAACTCCCAAACTACGGCGACAATGCCAGCATCGGGATGTTGGACTAGGATGCTCCATCGACGCTCAAGGATGGCGACATGTAGGTGTCGATGGTAGGAGTCATCTAAGGCAATCCCTCTATCTGCAACTACCGAGCGAGATACAATGTGGCTCTAATACCAGTCAGTGACTTCCTGATCGATGAATCTGCCAGAATCGAAGGTGGACCAAGATGAGGAAGTGTCGTAACTTCACTTTGGTGCCATGGTTTGTTCCTAACACAAATAATACAAAATATTAGCAATTATTAGCAATTATCTCATTATCCAAAATGGGCTATAGGATGTTCTAAAATTTCCAGGATAAAGAGGTAATTTCAATACCATGGCTTCCCATTAAAGAAAAAAGTGTGCCTATCAACAACTCAATTAAATTAGTTTCACACATTCAAAAGTAAAATTCCACATTTTGCACAACAACTTATCGCAATGGGAATCAAATGGTCCATGCTTTTCATGAAAATAAGTTTTTTTTTTAGCCTTAAGCATTATTTAAAAGTCATAACCAATGTCCCAAATGAGATATGAGTTAAGTAAGTGTGTCCAAAGTGCAAGAATGTGTTCATTAAAACATGCTCAAGAACATAGGAAGACAAAAATTCCACCTTATTTCATGTCCACCACCCTACAACAATTAAACAAGTATGCCTATCCCTCAATTGCATCAAAAATCAAATTCAACCAAAATTTAACAATATACCCTCCCCTAATTTTGCCTCAAACGTCAAATCCAACCAAAATAGCGCTACACAAAGATTAAACTTATCTCTAAACTAGACAAATTAGATAAGAGGTACAAAAGAATAGAGTAGATCAAGAGAATCATACCTCAAATGGAGAATGTGGCCAAGAGATAAAAATACCTGTAAAATGATGAAGATGGAATCCAAAGAGTGAGTAGAACCAAAATAGGTGATGTGTACATAAGAATGTGAAGGGGTGACTGAGAAATCGAAAGAAATTAGTGTGAAAATGGAGAAAAATCGAAAGGGTAAGAAGGGAGAAGTCAAAAATTGGGGGTTAGGGCAAAAAGGGCTGTTGTGTTCTGTTTTTTTTAAGAAAACTATTTTTTTTTAAAAAAAAAACGTTGTTCTTGTTGTTTCTGCACACTTGATGCGTAGTATCTAGACCCTAGGCAGCTAGAAAATTAAATTGGCTTATGCATGCTTTTACATGTCAAGACCTACCAAAATTAAACTGGTTTCCTACTCTAACTTGTAGAAATAGTGGACCATGTCAATTTCCCAAAAGAGCCAGAAAAATTATTTTCTCAAAGTTAAATTTCAGTAAAATGTGAAACGTGGGGTTTTGAATTTTTTTTAGAAAAAACTATAAAGAAACAAGTAATTGAAAAAGTGGAAAAATCAAATCTTACCAAAAATCTAATTCAAATGTACGTACATCACAATCTCACTACGATTAAGTCTAAATTAATTATAGTTTAGTAAACGTGTCATTAATTTTGTTGAATTCACATTCAACAATCCGATGATTTAATAAATATTAATTTTCGATGTTAAACTTCATGAAATCGAATGGATTGACACGTAAAGCTTTCAATGATCTAATAGTCAAAAGACTTTACTTTTTAAAATTTTCTTTTACTTTTTTTTTTTTAACATAATTTTATTTTTCTTCTTGGGTACTCAACTCAAATACTCAATCTATTAATAATCTATGATATTGCGGGCGTGTGTTTTTCTTATTGCATGTTATATAAAAATACAATGACAACAATCCAGATCACATATTTAGCAAAATAATTGTAAAATTAATACAAACTAACTGTAAAAATTTAGGGGACTACCTCCTTTTAGAAAAAGTGAGATATTTTAACTATTAAGCTATATTTAGTAGACTTTCACAAACATTGGCCCATAGATGTTTTTTTTTTTTTTTAATTTAGTTCTCCCATAGATGTTTCTTGAATAAATTATTTGATTCATAAAATCCTTGGTTACATTTTAAAGGTTTTAATTTTACCTTCAAACAATAAAATATTTTAATCACTCAATTATTAAGATCATTGGATTTTTTTTAGTTCAACAACATAATAAGGTAGAGAATATTTGAATCTCTAACTTTTAATTGGTCAATGATATATATCTTGACCAGTTGAATCATGTTCAAATTAACATGATCATTATAATTAAATAATAGAAGGAAGGTAACGTTCTAAAAAAATAGCTAATTTACATTTAAATTTTTAAATAATATATGTTAAATCATTCATAACGATACATTCTAAGTGTCATTTCACCATTTATTCATGTTTTTTCAAAGACCATTTATTCATTTTGACTTTCAATATGCCAGCTTTGTGTTGTATATTTAAGAAAGTAACGTTCGTTTTTTTTTCACTTTTCAAAAAAAATAAGTAACGTTCTTTTTTCTCTATATTTGAGATTGCAAATATTTGAGATTGAGGAAAATAAATTGAACGGCGTACATACTCTAAAAGTTTTTTTTAGGTTAAAATATTATTTTGATATCTGTAACTTTAAATTTTATTATATTTTAATATTATATTTTAAAATGTCTAAATCTATTCTTAAACTTTCAATAAAACTTAAAATCGATTCTTACAGCTAGTTTATTTAGGCTAATAAAGACCAAAAAAAAAAAAAAAAAAGGGTTAACTTCAAACTAGTAGTAGGGACGAATTTTAAGTTTATTAGAAGCACATAGACTAAATTTGGTAATTTGAAAGTATATGCACTAAAATAGAATGAAGTCCAAAGTATAAAGATTAAAATAGTATTTTATTTTTTTTTTTAGTCCAACAATTGTAGGGTTAAAGATCAAATTATCGATCTTTAAGATAGTATTTAATAATTTATTGGCTTACATAACCTAAAAAGGTTTTTTTTCTTTATCTTCTTTAAAGCTCAAAATCAGAAATGAGATATATTTCTATAGTCTCGTGAATATGTTATAATTAATAATCACACAAGAATTTTAAGCCAAGAAAAAGAAAATAGCCTTTAGTCTGGAAAGATTACAAGCTAACGGCATCCTCTAAAGTCAAACACGTAATGAAAGCCCGTAAATAAATTGCTTTCACAAAACATTTTTTTTTTAAAACTACTTTCACAAACTATTCTGTCTTGTTTGATGTCTCTTTCGTTTTTGGGAAAGAAAAAACAAATTATATTTTAGTGATTATTTCTTAGTTCTATTTTTTTAATTGAACCAACAAAATGTGGTAGGGTAACAATTTCTTATTTCTTGTTATTTCAAGTATTAATTCTTTTTTTAAAAAATCCAAGTTTTTTATTTCAAAATTTAACCATTTTGATGGAGTGCCGCCGGGCGGGGACAGTGCTGGTAATCGAATCATTCATCTCGACTTTGCTTAACAGCTCACTGATCCACAATGATGAAGAGTCGTTTTCCCCTCTATCGGCAGTAATTCCTGTGGCGATACCCAATTGTCAAGAACCCGTTTCAAGATTGTTGAAATTGAATAGAATCTTGACATTGTGCATCAAATTGATTGTTCAGTGGATCAATTCCATCATATCCATTTTGACTACTATGTTTGGCAATGGAATACAAACCCTCAACATCGTTAAGCACGAGTCGTGTCTGTTTCTGTTTAGGATTCTACTAGGTCTATGAACTTTTAAAATTACGTATGATTGGTCTCTCTAAGAGAAGTTTTTCAATAGATTTATGAACTTTTAATTTTTTTTTAATACATCAATATGTAGGAGTAGAGATTTGAATCTCTAACCTTTAGGTCGTAAATATAATATTTTAACCAATTGAGTAATACTCAGGTTGACAAGATTGTGCTTGTTTCGTCCATTATTACTTTCTATTTTATATATAATAAATCTTTGCATGTTGACTTTATGCTATCAAATCCTTGAACTGGAAGACCAAGGCTTGTGGGAATTTTACCTAGGGCGCTTGTGGGAACCTGTTTGAAAGAAACAAAATTGAGAGGAAAAGTTCAAAGAGAATTCTAATTTTTTTTTGTAGAGGAGTGTGTGTTTTAACTCAACTCAAGGGTCATATTTATAGATACTAGGACATAATATTTGCTAAACATACATACAACATATATACATACTCTCATTCAAATCTCTTACAACATATAAATACTTAGATTCAAATTTCATATATATTTGTCAAAGTGAGCATAGCTCAGTTGTAATTGCCAAGTATCCTTGACCAAGAGTTCAAAGGTTGGAAGTTAATGTAATTGATCTCTTAATGTTCTTATGAGCTAGTAAGGTGGCCTTATGGACCTATAAATTATAAGCTCCAATGATACAAAATTAATTAATTAAACTCTTTAATCAATTAATTTTCATTCATTAACTCTAGGTCACTCCACTATTACATGCATGCAAGTCGATCCTTCACGAATTATTCGTAATTACAATTAGGTCAAAAGTCTGCAATACTCCTGTAATTACATCATTATACCTTAAGTACCAATGATCTTTTAATGAACAATCTGTTTATGATCCAATCATAAACTCCTTCGAGCTAGTGAGAAAGTGGAGCTTCATTGTTTAAGTCCCGAAATCAGCACTTAAGGGAACTACTCATCCACTTTCTCTATATGGGAAGTAGTGAGTTTTCATCTTGTGAAATCTATGTTCTCAACTCTCTATTTGGTCAAGTCCCAAAATGGTAGGCGTATTGAATCGGCTACAAAAGTCACTGTCTGAATCGAACTTGTCGAGGGCTCGTCAAATTAAAATTTATAAACCAATCCTAAGCTACTTGTAGCATTGAGTGGACCGGGTCGATCTCAGGGAACCGAATATTTATTTATCAAGTTAAATTTGCAAAGGAGAAATCAATTAAAAATGGGGGTTTTGTGTTTTTATAAATAAAATAAAACATAAACAATAAAGATATAGATAGATCAAATCTTACCAAAATCCAATTCACAGGTACGGTTTTATCCAATTGCAAACATTTATCATAGGCATTCAAAATATTTAAACTTAACAATGCAAGTACTTGGTCAACTTATTAGGAAACTCCAAAAAGTGCAAATTCCCTAAAGTCATTAACTCTAACGAACATCAAGTTAACGCTAATTACCTAAACAATTTTTTACGAAACCGCTTCAAATTATTTAGATAAAGGCATTACAAACTTTGGAACGACCAAGACAACCAATCAGGTAAAATAACTTTCACCTAATTAAGAAGCTTCTTTAATTCCCAGAATTAAACATGCAAGCCATGTAATATGGAAACCCACAAAATATACACATGTGATAATCCTAATGCTACCGGTTCATTGAACATGACAATTACGGATCATGATCATGATTAGCAATAAAACATGCAGAGTGATTAAGGCGTCAATTTAATCAAAATACATACTTATAAAATTGACACGGGAATCAAAGAATACTTGCAATTGAAAGAAAACTACATTAAAATACAAGCCTCACAATATTGCAATTGGCTACACCAACCTATGAATTGGAACACTTAGCCGCTCATCGTGATGATGTAGCCCGACACCGAGTTTGATGAAAAAAAACTCCTAATCTATCCTAAACTACTGAAAAATAGAGAGGAGAATGCCTAAATTGGTCTCTTGACGGCTAAAAATCGGAGACAAATGACCTAGAGGACGAAAAAAAATCTATATATAGGAATCGACGGAGTGTCTAGACGCTCTGGACAGCGTCTAGACTCTCCCAGCGTCACAGGGGCTCTCCGCAGCGTCGAGGGAGGCTTCAGGGAACTGCCGATAGCGTCTAGACGCTCTGGACAGCGTCTAGACGCTACCCAGCGCGCAACACTACTTATTTTTGCTCTAACTTTTCGCTCAGGTGTCCGAATGACCTCCGATTTGATGCGTTGGAATCGTGATTCAACGTAGAATCTCTCGGAACGTGCCTTATGCTTAAATACCTACAAAATGGTCAATTAATTACATTAAAACCTCTAAACTAAAACGATTTAGGCATAAAAATATAGGACTATGTTGGCCCTATCACTGTCACCCATGTAAATCAAATGACAAACTCTCACAGGCAGGAGTTTAACTCACTATCAGGATTATGATCAAGTCGCATTTGATCATCTTATGAAATATTAATCTTCTCAATTAATAAATTTATAAATAGATATTAAATATTTTGTTGTTCAGTCTTATATAAACCCATTGTATTATTCAAGATTACACTAATAATCTAAAAAAAATCTCACACGGTCACCTAATATAGGATTGCTCCAAGTCAAGGACGTTTAACTTTGAAGTTCCTATGATTGAACTATCGAAAATGATAGTACACCTTGTTGGCCAGTATAGGTAGTAATTAACCATCAATTCTTTTTAAGTCTTTCTCAACCATACTTTCATATCTTTAGGATCCCTCTCATTCTGATGTGGCATCAGTTCATTCATGTACCCCTCCTAATTCGGGTGTCACGCATATCCACCAAATTTTAAGTCTTGGTTCGTTTCTGAACCACATCGTACTTGAAAGAAGTTCCACTTTAATACCATCTGTAACGCCTCAAGCCTAAGATTCGAACCAACACTGAATCTTGTTGCTTACATTTCTTATTGCAGCTAGTTAAATTAGGTATAACAGAGTTCATTTATCTTTCTGTTTCACGATTTTCATGGCATCTTTCATGGGCGATGGTTTTAGTTTATTGGATGAAATCACTATCTCACTTCTGTTTTTATGATCAGTATAATCGACAATGAAGAGTGCCAGTCGTTCATATATCTTTTTTCGTTTCTTTTTTCTTTCTTTATTTATATATAAAGTAAGTCATTGTTAATATGAGAGTGTGATTTGAAGAGGAGATCCAAATCTCATCGTATCATGATGTACTTCATTCAAATTGTTGAAAAGGTTCTAACTCATCCCTCATGTTCTGGATTTCCTTTCAAAGGTCACTACTACTTTTTGCTTTTGTTGGGTGATCTCTTAAATTCTTTTGGTAAATGTTGTTTTAAAGCTTGACCTTTTATGGGAAGCCTTATTGAAGCCTTTAATTCTTTTTGCAGTTTATGAAAGAAAATTATTCTCCCCAATTTTGCAGATTTCTTTTTCTCTATATATAATAATTACGTACTTTTTGAATTTATGCGATCCATAATTTAGCCACATATGTAATTTTTCCGTTCCAAGGTAGAAACAAAAGTCCAAAATGATTCAAGTAATAAATAAATACATGACGGTTTGACATTAATTTGTGCCTCTCTATTTCTGTAATCTCTAATACTCTATTTTTAAAAATTCACTCTCGTTTAAATAAATTTGAATTTGTTAGGTGAGAAGCTTAGATTTATATAGTCGATGTTTGATTATTTCAAAAAGAGATTATAATCTCTAATACTCTATTTTTAAAAATTTACTCTCGTTTAAATAATTTTGAATTTGTTAGGTGAGAAGCTTAGATTTATATAGTCGATGTTTGATTATTTCAAAAAGAGATTATAAAAATCTAAGTTTGTATAATATGTATTTTGATATAGATATTTCTAATTTGGGAAAACTTTAGACTTTTATAGATGTGTTTAACAAGTCTGAGCTTATATAATGTAGTTTATGCGTAGATCATGTAATTATAAATTTGTTATTGAGAATTTGCAAACTTACTTTCTAAATATAAATCTAACTTAACTTCAAATATATTTTTATATATTTCTTGAGGGTAGAAGTTGAAATCTTTCTTTCTCTATATGTGTGTATATATATTTTGTATGTGTGTGTGTATATATATATATACACACACACACACGCACGGAGACTGTTAACCTCACACAAACGGAAGGGTTAATAATACCCCATTATTCCAAAAAAAAAAAAAAAAAAACTTCTTTTACTTATTTTCAACGTGGTATTTTTTTTTTTCAAAACCATACTAATGAAGGCTGTCCCATCGGAAAGTAACATAACAATGCATCATATAATTACATTTCTACCCTCAACTTTCACGAACTATCAAAAGCACTCTAAATAAGTAAAGGCTGTCCCTATCAAAGCCCTTCTATTATTGGAAAGTAACGTAACAATGCATTTAATTACATCTGTACCCTAAAATTTCACCAGCTAACTTAATTTTTACCCTTGAATTTCCAGTTGAATCAATTACAATTTTAAACTAATAATAATTTCATCTATTAGAACTCTTAACTTAAAGTTAAAGTCAATTCTCATACACCTGTTTTAATTTATACATTTCATTAAATTTTATTGGAAGATAGTCAGTTATGTGTGAAAGTTGTCATTTTATATTTTATATTAAAAATTACATGAGTATCCTCTACATCATATAAAATCTTAAACTAATAATTACTAATTAAAATTCTAAATTTGTCTCAATTTATACACTTTCTATTGGAAGACTGTTAGTTAGATTGGGAGTTTACGTGTGAAGAGAAAAATGTAGCAAGATATACATGATAACGAAAATTCTTTACATCATATAAAGCGAGGACCAATACCCTTGCTTGTGACATGACAAGAACAAAAACTTACTCATTACATTATTTATCAAAATTTAAAATACCAAGCTTGCCGGCATGAACAGATGCAACGTCATAAACTACACAGCGTGCTCGTTGCCTAAAGCAAACTCTCCTAACACATACACTATCAACAAGAATATTCCACTACCATATACATATATTCTAAACCCCTTACTCCAAGAGCTATGTCGATGGAATGCTAACTGCCCCAAGCACCGAGAAATATGTCAACAAGAAAGTTGGAAAAATAATGAAGTCAAGAAGAGGAGCATGTTCACTAGTTGAGAACACCATGATGAAGAAATAAGTTGGAGTTCTCTACTACTCTTTTGGTGTTTTGTTCCTATTTTTGCTAGTGAAGGAATTTTATTGCAACAACAATAACTTTGTTTTTGGAGTCACCACAAGAGTTACGCTTAACATGACTTTTTCACTTTCAAGTTTCAATTTCTCAAATCTCGTTAGACACTCTTTTGAGTCTTCTTCCGAATATTTTCTATATTAATTTTAAAAAATATATAACCAAGCTAAAGCAAACATGCATTTGACCTTTTTTTCCTTCTTTTATAATATAAAATACAAAATGACAGCCTTCACATGCACCCCCAATGTAACTAACAATCATATAACAAAGTTTAACGAATGGTATAAATTTAGAAAAGTTTAAGATTTTAATTGATAATTATTATTTTAGGATTTTTAATTGGTTGAATCTACAAAATCAGAGTTCTATTAATGAAATTATTAGCATAGGGTTTTAACTTACTCAACCTATAAACTGTTAGGGTATAAATCAATTTGTTCCTAAATTTTTTGTTAAAGTGACGTTGCAACAAGTGTAGCTACTCCATGGCAACCTTTAGGATTGTGCTTAAATAGGTCCATGAAATTTAAATACTATCTATTAGGTCTTTAAACTTTCAATTTTGTGTCAAATTAGTTCTTGAACTTTAAAAGTGTAGGTAATAAGTCTCTAAACTTTCTATTTGTGTCTAATAAATCTCTAACCTATTTGACATTTTTAAAAGTTCACGAATTTATTAGACACATGATTGAATTTTGCGTTTAATATTAAAATTTTGAACTTTCAATTTTATGTTAAATAGATTGTGAATTTTTTTAAAAAATATATAATAGGTCAAGGACCTGTATTGAAGGTTCATGAACTTATTCGATAATTTTAAAATTCAAGAACCTAGATATAAAATTAAATTTTTTTTAGACCTTTTAGACTCTTTTTAATATTCAATCATGGATTAGACACAAATTTAAACCTTAAGGCAGTAAACCTATAAGTTAAACACAATTCATGGAAGCTACTTTAGGGAGAAGTTTTAGGTTAAAATACTATTTTAATCCTTGTACTTTGAGTTTTATTCTATTTTAGTCTATGTATTTTCAAATGTCCAATTTTAGTACATGTACTTTCAATAAAATTTAAAAATTGGTCGTACTATTAGTTTATTAATAATTTTTCTTTAAAAAAAATTAGGCTCTATTAGATTTTCTTCTATAAATTTTTGAAATACATTCACTTTGTATCTCTTTTCTTATATTGAAATTATTATTATGATTTAACCGATTTTGATAAAAATTAACTTCAAACTTATCATAGGAACGAACTTTAAACTTTATTAAAAGTACAGAAATCAAAATAAAACAAAGCTTAAAGTATATGGACTAAAATGATATTTTAACCAAAATTTTATTAAAACCCAACTTCTAAAAAAGGTGGCGACAAAGACGTTAGATTTTGTACTTTCATTTCTTTTGTATTCGCAGACAGGGTCTACCACACGTTAAAGGTAAATTAAATTAGGACAGTAAAAATTGGGTAAAGTTATCTTTTGACTGAGACTGACAAAGTAAAAAGACGTCTGAATTTTCTGTGAATGATCTGTCAGTACTGCGATAACATGAAACTGTTTCATACTACTGTCATTTATATTCTATTAATTAGCCATATTACACTTAATTTATTATTTCTTCTTTTGTTTTTTGAGACAATAATTTATTATTTCATTTGATCAATGATCCTGCATTAGTATTTTAAGGGCTAAATTATAAAAAATATTCTTGAACTTTATACTTTATTTTAAAAATACTTCTGAACTTTCAAAAGTTTTATTAATACTCTTAAACTTTCAAAAAGAGTTCAAAAATACTCTTACCGTTAGTTTTAGATGGAAATCGTTAGTACTTTGTTTCAAAAATACTTTTAATCTTTCAAAAAGATTCATTAATGCCCTTGAACTTTTCATAAAAGTTCAAAAATACCCTTACTGTTAATAAATTGACAGAAATCGTTAAAACTCCATTTTAAAAATAGCCTTAAACTTTTAAAAGTTACATTAATACCCTTAACCTTAAAAAAAAAGTTAAAAAATGTCCTTACCATTAGTATATCAACAAAAACCGTTTATCTACACCTCATTACCTCAATATTCTATTCCCTCTCTCTCTTGATTTGCTTCAATCTATGGCCTAACACTTCTCTATTTTTTTTTCTTTTTTTTCCTTTCTTTTTCAATACCTTCTTACTCTCTTCTTCCATTTTTTAATCTCTAAAACTACCCCCTTCAATCAAGATATATAGACTATATATAGCAAGAAGAAATGAGAAAAATGGAACCACCAAGGAATCTTAGCACTTAAATGTTTTAACAAGGTTGTACGTTAGTAATTTGAGTTAGTATGTTTGGTTTTAATACACAAAAAGAGAGACATGTTGAGAATTTGGGTCATATTTTTGAGCATCTAGTGGAAGGGAAAAGAAAAAAAATATATGCAATACCAAATTTGTAGCAGATGAAGATTTTATTAATCATTTTTGCAATTCACATTAGTCTATTTGTTGTGGTCAGTTTAAGAAAGTCCTCATGATTGAGAGTTAGACAAATGGAGGAAAAATGAGAGTATCTATATGAAGAAAAAAAAAATGAGAGTATCTATATGAGTTGTTTTCAAATTGGTTCTTTTCTAAGTCAAGATAACTTCAAAGACATTAACTATTTGAGTGTTGAAATATCTTATATTTATGTTTGGGCATGTTTAGAAATGAGAGAGCTCCTCCCGTTTATTTAAAGTTCTAATATTTAAGAAGATAGGAGAAATAGGAAAGATTAAAAAATGGAAGAAGAAAGTACGAGGGTATTGAAAGAAAAAAAAAGAAAAAAAGATGGAAAATAGAGAAGTGTGAGGCCATAGATTGAAGCAAATCAGGAGAGAGAGAAAATATAAGGGAGAGGTAATGAAGTGTAGATAAACGATTTTTGTCCATATACTAATGGTAAGACCATTTTTTAACTTTTTTTTAAAGGTTAAGGGTATTAATGCAATTTTTGAAAGTTTAAGGGTATTTTTAAAACGAGGTACTAACAATTTCTGTTCATTTATTAACGATAAGAGTATTTTTTAACTTTTTTTTTTAAAGTTTAAGGGTATTAATGAAACTTTTTGAAAGTTTAGGAGTATTTTTAAAACAAAGTATTAACGGTTTTCATCCAAAACTAACGATAAGAGTATTTTAAAACATTTTTTTAAAAATTAAGGGTATTAATGAAACTTTTGAAAGTTCATGAATATTTTTGAAACAAAGTACAAAGTTCATGAGTATTTTTTTTATAATTTAGCCTATTTTAAATATTGGTCAGGAACCGTGGTAAGGCAAGTACGAAGAACTATCTACTTTTACCATCAAACTTTTGCTCTCATAAATATTAAGTTAAATTACAAGTGTGTTAGAAAATTAAAACTGTGTATCTCTAGAGCATTAAATAGATTTTTAAACTTTCAATGTTGTTTCTAATATAAGTCGTTGATGACATTTCAATTTTGTATCTTAATAAGTCTGTGAATTTAAAACAATGTCTAATATATCAAAAATGTATCAGACATTGTTGAAAGTTAAACATATTTTTAATGGTAAGTTATACACATTCATGAGTTATAGTTTTATTAAGTATGTTAATGTATTTAGAAGTTTTTGGATAGGAGTTAAGAACGTTTTTGTATTTGAATTGGTTGTTTAGGATGAGTTAGTATGAGAGTTATATATGTTTATAAAGGTAAGAAAGTTATTCATGAAATTAAGTATAGGATGAGAGTTATAAGATCTAGATTTTTCCATGAGTCCTATAAATAAGATGTCTTGGTATGTGTTGTATCATCAAGTAAGTGGAGAAGAAGAAAATCAAAGTGAATTTGAGAGAAAAGTGTGAACCAAGTTTGTAGCTTCTTGAATAGTTTTTTCAATACAAGTGAATTATTTTTCTCAAATATTCCTTGTTTGATTATTTATTTGTGAGTGTCCATCACACGCTTCCAACAAAGTGGTATCAGAGCTTGAGTTTGAAAAAAGAGAATTGTTTTTGCAAATGGCAAACAACAATTTGGTTCTTTTCCAAGTTCCTCGACTTACGAAAGAAAATTATAGTAGTTGGTGTATTCATATGAAAGCTCTACTTGGTTCACAAGATGCGTGGGATATTATTGATAGAGGCTATGACGAACCAGAGAATGACATGGCTTTGAATCAAGCTCAACGAGAAGCTTTGCAAAATACTAGAAAGAAAGACCAAAAGGCACTCACTATTATTCATCAAGCAATTGATGATACAAATTTTGAGAAAATTTCTGGAGCAACTACTGCGAGGCAAGCATGGCAAATTTTGGAGAATACTTATAAAGGAGTAGACTGAGTCAAGAAGGTTCGCCTCCAAAAATTGAGAGGTAATTATGAATCATTACACATGAAGGAGTCTGAATCGATTTCAGATTATACTTCAAGATTGCTAGCAGTGGTAAATGAAATGAAGAGATATGGTGAGACAATAAATGATGAGCAAGTAGTTGAAAAGATACTTCGTTCATTAGATGAAAAATTCAATTTCATCATTGTACTTATTGAAGACTCAAAGGACTTGAGTACAATGTCCATTGATCAACTTGTGGGTACTTTACAAGCCCATGAAGAGAAGCTTCTCAAGAAGAACAAACAGACAATTGAGCAACTTTTCCAGTCAAAGTTGCATTTGAAAGATAAAGAAGATAGCCAAGAAAAGGGAAATCGATGTCAAGGACATGGTCACAGTCGTGGACGTGGTAATTTTAGAGGACGAGGTCGGAGAAATTTCAGTCGAGAAAATTTCGGTCAAAGAAATTTTGATGACAGTAATTCAAATTCTAATTCATCAAGAGGTCGTGGAAGACAAAATTATTTAAGGCCATATGGAGGAAGATTAAATAATGACAGAAGGTATAACAAAAGTCAAGTGGAATGTTATAATTGTCATAAATTTGGTCATTATTCTTGGGAATGCAGAAATAAAGTTGAAGAAAATGTCAACTATGCGGAGCAAGACGTTAAAAGTGGTGAGCCATCTTTGCTTCTAGCATGCAAAGGTGAAGAGACATGTGAAAATAATTCGTGGTATCTAGATAGTGGTGCAAGCAATCACATGTGTGGAAGTAAATCAATGTTCGTGGAACTTGATGAATCCGTTGGTGAAAATATCGTATTTGGTGATGCTACAAAAATTCCTGTGAAAGGAAAAGGTAAGATTTTAATCAACTTGAGGAATGGAAAGCATGAGTTTATCTCTAATATCTATTATGTGCCAAATATGAAGAACAATATTTTGAGTTTGGGACAACTCCTAGAGAAAGGCTATAATATTTTGATGAAGGATTATAGCCTCTCAATAAAGGATCATCGTGATAATATGATTGCTAAAGTGCAAATGACGAAGAACAGAATGTTTTTATTAAACATTCAAACTAATGTTGCAAAATGTTTGAAATCATGTTTGAAGGATCCATCTTGGATTTGGCACTTAAGATTTGGGCATTTGAACTTTGATAACTTGAGACTATTAGCCAGGAAAGACATGGTGAAAGGATTGCCATATGTAAAACAACCAGATCAATTTTGTGAAGGTTGTCTTTACGGCAAGCAATCGAGAAAGAATTTTCCACAAGAATCTTCTTCAAGAGCAAGGAGACCACTAGAGCTTGTTCACACTGATCTTTGTGGACCAATCAAACCAATTTCTTTCGGTAAGAATAATTATTTCTTATTGTTTATTAATGATTTTAGTCGAAAAACTTGGGTTTATTTTGTCAAGAAGAAATCAGAGGTATTTGGCATGTTCAAGAGATTTAAAGCTCTTGTTGAAAAAGAAAGTGGTCTTTACATAAAAGCTTTGAGATCATATAGAGGAGGAGAATTCACTTCAAATGAATTCAAAGATTTTTGTGAAGAAAATGGAATTTGTCGCCCTATGACAGTTCCATGGACTCCACAACAAAACGGTGTTGTTGAGAGGAAGAACATAACGATACTCAATATGGCTCGAAGCATGTTGAAGAGTAAAAAGATGCCAGAAGAATCTTGGGCACAAGCAGTTGAATGTGATGTTTACTTGTCAAATCGTTCTCCCACTAGAAGTTTGTGGAACAAAACTCCTCAACAAGCTTGGACTGGAAGAAAGCCATCTATTGCTCGTCTAAGAGTATTTGGGAGTATAGCTTATGCACATGTACTAGATCAAAAGCGCAGTAAGCTTGATGATAAAAGTGAGAATCACGTTTTCATTGGATATGATGCAAGCTCAAAAGGCTACAAGCTTTATAATCCTGCTACATAGAAGATGGTGGTAAGCAGAGATGTCGTGTTCGATGAGGAAGCATTATGGAATTGGAATGATGAACCGAAAGACTACAAGTTCCTATTTTTTCCCGAAGATGATGATGGATGTAGTAACATTGCTTCTCTATCAACACCACCTACATCGCCAGTCATTCCACAACAAAACACACCTTCATCGTCTACAAGTTCAAGCGAAGGGCCTCGTGGCATGAGAAGTTTGCAAGACATATATGATGAAACTGAAGAGTTAAGTCAAAGTTTCAGTGATCTTACTCTTTTTTGTCTTTTTGGTGACAGTGAACCTTTAAATTTTGAAGAGGCTTCACAAGATGAAAAATGGAAGACTGCTATGGATGAAGAGATAAAACTCATAAAGAAGAATGATACATGGGAGCTTTCTACTCTTCCAAGTGGAAAGAAAGCAGTAGGTGTCAAATGGGTGTTCAAGACAAAAAAAAATGAAAAAGGAGAAGTGGAGAGACATGAAGCGAGATTAGTTGCGAAAGACTATTCTCAAAGAAAGGGAATTGATTATGATGAAGTGTTTTCTCCTGTAGCTCGTATGGAGACCATAAGGTTGTTAATTGCACTTGCTGCTCAAAATAAATGGAAGATCTTTCATATGGATGTCAAATCATCTTTTTTAATGAATATCTTGAAGAAGTCTACTTAAAACAACCTCTTGGTTATTCTGTGAAAGGTCAAGAAGATAAAGTCTTGAAATTAAAGAAGGCCTTGTATGGATTGAAACAAGCGCCAAGAATGTGGAATAGCATAATCAACAAATATTTCCTTGACAATGGGTATTTGAGATGCCCTCATGAACATTCTCTTTATATTAAGACTAATGATCGTGGAGATATTTTGTTGGTTTGCCTATGTGGATGACTTAATTTTTACAGGAAATTGTGCAAGCATGTTTGAAGATCTCAAGAAGGCAATGACCCAAGAATTTGAAATGACAAATATTGGACTTATGTCATATTATCTTGGCATCGAGGTGAAGCAGTCGAAGGAAGGTATTTTCATCTCTCAAGAACGATATACTAGAGAAATTCTTGAGAAATTCGAGATGTTCAATTCTAAACCTGTCACAACTCTGATGGAAACTGGGACAAAACTGTCTAAATATGAAGATGGAGATGTTGTAGATCCTTCATATTTCAAAAGTTTAATTGGGAGTTTAAGATATTTAACTTGCACAAGGCCATATATTATTTTCAGTGTTGGATTGGTGAGTCAGTTTATGGAATCTCCTACAACGACTCATTTAAAAGTGGCAAAGAAAATTCTTCGTTATCTCAAATGTACGCTTGACTATGGATTATTTTATACATCGTCTAAAGAATTCAAGCTTGAAGGTTATTGTGATAATGATTGGGCTAGAGATCTTAATGATCGAAAGAGTACAAGTGGATATGTGTTCTTTGTTGGTAACACATCTTTTACTTGGAGTTCTAAGAAGCAACCAATTGTGACATTATCTACTTGTGAGGCATAATATGTTGCTGCAGCATCATGTGTTTGTCATGCAGTTTGGTTTAGAAATTTGCTTCAATCAGTTGAAATTTTGAAAGATGACGCAACTGTGATCCATGTGGATAATAAGTCAACAATTGCTCTAGCCAAAAATCCAGTGTTCCATGATCGAAGTAAGCACATTGATACAAGATTTCATTTTATCAAAGATTGCATTTCAAGAAAGGAGATTCGAGTTGAATATGTGAAGACAGAAGATCAAATTGTAGATATTTTCACAAAGCCACTCAAGGTTGATGTGTTTAACAAGTTGAGAACCTTGCTTGGAGTCTTCAGAAAAACATGTTTAAGGGGAGATGTTGAAAGTTAAACATATTTTTAATGGTAAATTATACACATTCATGAGTTATAGTTTTATTAAGTATATTAATGTATTTAGAAGTTTTTGGATAGGAGTTAAGAACATTTTTGTATTTGAATTGGTTGTTTAGGATGAGTTAGTATGAGAGTTATATATGTTCATAAAAGTAAGTAAGTTATTCATGAAATTAAGTATAGGATGAGAGTTATAAGATCTAGATTTTTCCATGAGTCCTATAAATAAGATGTCTTGGTATGTGTTGTATCATCAAGTAAGTGGAGAAGAATAAAATCAAAGTGAATTTGAAAAAAAAGTGTAAACCAAATTTGTAGCTTCTTGAATAGTTTTTTCAATACAAGTGAATTATTTTTCTCAAATATTCCTTGTTTGATTATTTATTTGTGAGTATCCATCACACGCTTCCAACAAACATAAAATTGAAAGTTATATGTTGTCGAATGAAATATTTCAAGAAATGAAAAATACATCTGATAATTGAGCATTCGAAGTGTACGTGTGCACATGAATTGAACTCACATGGAATATCAACACCATGTTTTAATTGATCGTTAAGAGTTAAGAAAGTTAATGCAATTTTCTAAGCCAAAACTAACCCTAAAGCTAAGGAAACGAAGGCAAGTGAGCAGCCTCAGCACCCCACCAGAATGGAGGAGCGCCTGAAGCTGATATTTGGTTGAAATTTTCGACACTGTAGATGTAGTTATCATAGCTTCCAACGCCCGCCGACGTGCTCTCCACCGTCATCTCTTCCCCGGAGATGTCCATGTAAGCCATCGACCCTGGATTCCTTACCGCCTGTTCTCTTAGCATGCTTCTTAGTTTCTTGACCTGCTCCAACAATATTTATAATCCAAAAGCTTAAGTTAACCGATCTCGTCTCTCTAATATTACGTTAAATCACTACCCTCTACACAATTCTAATTTTACATAACAGTCTTATCAATATTTTTATCTGTATTTTTATGATAGGGTACGTAACATGGATATCTTAACATGCCGTACGTTATTTCTCATATACATGTTTTACTTATTTTACAAAATACTTATTAAAAAACAGTTTAGATTAACAATAGGATTAAAAATAAATTATTCATTCATAATATAATAGTTGCTAATTCATAAGAAGATGTTTATTATATTTTAAAATTTTTATTAATATGTAAATTATCAAAAATAAAATATTATAAATTCCAAACCAAGATGTACATTTCTCTAAATCTACAATTCTCTCCTTTACTTGTAAAAATGTAAAAATTATATTAACATAATTAATTAAAGACATGATATTTGTAAAATTAATTAATTAAACTATTTTGGTTAGTTTGTCTCGAAGTTGATAGCTTTTAAAATAATATTATTTAAAATGTTTTAATTTTATAACCATATATGTATTGGTTAAATAAAGAAAGTTAAGTTGAATAATAATTTTGATGATAATTAGTAAACAAATTTAGTTAGCATAGCAAGTAATGAATAATTACATATAAACAATAGATAATGTTTTCTTTAGGGGTTAATTTCATGTTGAATATATTTATATATACTTGTTCACACTTTGGCAAATCATCCAAAAATATTTTCATGAACAATCAAATATTTATTTTATAAAATAATTATTGGAAGAAAATTAGGTGGACAAATGTATTGAAATATTTTATTTATTCTTAAAATAGTACTTCCTTGTTTCATAATAAAAAATAACATTTTTAATATATAGTTTTTATAACTTTAATTAAATAATTAATGTATAAATTATCTATTATTTATTAAAATTCCAAAATTCCCATCCAAATACACTTTTTATAAACACATGTTTAACAAACTAGAATTCAAACACAGATCACTTAACAAACTCAAACTTCACACAATCCAAACAAGATTTAATAAACACATATTTGACAAATTCAGGCTTAACAACTTAGAGTGAAAAAATCCAGACTTAACAACTCCAGACTGAATAAATCCATACTTAACAATAATGCTAATCTCAACACAGTTGAATGATTATTAAGTCATATATATATCTACCTCCTTTCGGGGTCATAAGTAATCTCCACCCATATTTGTGATCGACAACTTCTCAACAATAAAAATGTGATAGTATTGCGTGATGGGTCATCTAAAATTTGTATGCAATCTTCAAAGTGAATGCCTGGAATTGCATGGAGAGAGAGAGAGAGAGATAGAGAGAGAGAGAGAGAAACCTCTTGTTGAAGGTTGTGTTTTTCCCTAGAGATAGTGTCAAAGTCTTGTTTGAGGGTATGATATAGAAGCTCAAGCTGCTTAGTCTTCCAGCGAGCTCTTCTATTTTGAAACCAGACAGCAATTTGCCTTGGTTGGAGCCCAAGCTCCTTTGACAGCTTCATTTTCCTATCAGGATCAAGCTTCACTTCCTCTTCAAAGCTTCTCTCCAATGACTCCAACTGCTCCTCACTTAACCTCTTCTTCTTCTTCTCATCCAATCCCCCAACCACACCCGGATTCTTCGTCTCTAACACTGATTAAACCGAATGTTAACAAAACAAATCAAAGAATAAGACTCCGTTTGATGATTAATTAGGTTTGTTTTCTCACAATTTCTTTATATTGGTTTTTATCTTTCTTAAGAAAGCATTTGAATTCTACCACTTTTACTTTTTTAGTTTTCAAGACTTGGGTTGAATTTTGAAAACATTTGTAAAAAGTAAACAACAAAATAAAGAAACTCATTAGGTAGAAGCTGTAAGTGTTCAAAAACCAAAAGTGGTTTGAGTTTAATTAGACATGATTTTACGTTTTAAGAAAACAAGAAATTTTGTGCTGCAGCGTGGCAGTACCTCCTCATGAATTAATATTAGAAATGGCTTGTTGCAAGCAAAGAAAAAGAACAAGTACATATAGAGTAAAGTAAAGTTTAAAATGTTGATGAAATAAAATGACAAAAGCTATGGAAATATAGGTGAAGGAAGTTGGGTCTTACCAGCTGGAAACTGATGGAAATTGTAGTTGTAGTTGTAGAGCAATGCAGAGGAAGATTGTGGCAATGGAGAAACAAAATTAGGAGTAGTGAGACTGCCATTATTACTATTATTATTATTATTGTCATTCCAGTACTCCATGGTTTTGGATGTTTCTTGCACGTACAGCTTCTCTACCGTCTCAGTCTCTCAATAGAAAGTGGAGAAACAAAAAGGAATGCGAATGGTGAAATATGGAAGGAAACAGCCACAGCCCACCACACAAAGATTTCTATTTATTCTCTCTCTGTCTTCTTCCCCTTCTCTTTCCCTTCCAAATAACTGAAATGTAATAATATTGGAAGGAATTTCGCTCAGAGAAACAGAACAAGAAAAAGGGTTATGGGGACGTTCACAACACTTTATTACACACTTTTGAAAGTACACCGATCAAATAAATACAAACTTCAAAGTTCAAGAACTAAATTTGTAATTTAACCATTTTTCTATAACTACCTTTTGGAAAAAATTAATAATTTAAAGTGTGTTTAATATAACCTCTTCTAGAATGATTTTAGTGATCAAAAGTGTTTTTTTTAAGGTCTTAATAAAAGAAAAACACTTGAAAAATAGATTATCCAAAAACAAATGATTACCTAAAGACCTTAAAAAAAACACTTTTTCTTGAAAATGCATTTTAAAAAAGTGCTTAGACTAAAAGTATTTCAAACAAACCAGTGTCGTTTTGTTTGAAATAACTTTTAAAAAAAAATTAAGTAGGTAAGCACATTTAGAAAATTTAATAATAAAAAGTGTGTTTTATATAACTTCTTAAATAATTTTAAACGATTAAAAGTATTTTTTTTAAATAATAATAATAAATAATAAGCACTTTAAAAAATTAGATTAATCTAAAATCTATTTTTCAAAAAACACTCGAGATATAGATTAATCTTCAAAAAAAAAAAGAAATGTAGTAAGAAAAAAAGATTATTGTATAATTAATAAAATCACTTTTAGATATAGTGCAACAAAGAAATATATATTATTTAAAATACTTTTTAAAAATGTAAGATATAAAAATATTTTTATTGAAAATATTGTTCAAAAAAGTGCTTAAACGGAGACAAATTATTCATGTGGCTACTTCTTAATAATAGCTGGTTATAAATCAAAATATATAAACGATTGATACTAATTTTAAAATTTTTCTCTCGTACATTCAACGGGTGTAAAACTATCGGTCACATTGTGACAGCATCATTGAATAAAATAGACATGAGAAAGTGAAGGGCATATATATATATATATATATATATATATACATACACATACATATATATATATATATACACACGCAGTTAAACAGGGGCAGAATTAAGTAGCCGCAGCAGGCAGCAGGTTGAATTATGGGGCCATCAACCCCGTCGATCGACAGAGAACTTTGAAATTAAAACAGCCATTTTTGTTTTTTCTTATATGTGTCTCTCTATCTATTATCTCCCCCATTTTCCCGTCTTCCCCGACAATGTCTCTCTCTCACACAGCTTCGTATTAATGGGTTCACGGACCATGCAGCAGAGGAGGAAGAGGAAGTTGAATGTTGGTCCCTCTTGGGTTTTTCTTCTTGATGATGATGATGATGAGCTTGTGTTCAGTTTGGTTAAGACATGTTTGAGAGTAATTTTGAAAGTCTGTTGGTTTCTTCGATCTGTAAAAATCAATTTTAATGGTATGAAAATCGTCTATAAAAATGTAAAACCAAACGGTAAAATGATTATAATAAAACCACTTTCTAAACAAATTATTTTTACTAAAATCACCAAGTTTGAGGTTAATAAATAACGTGTGGTCATGGAGGGCTGCAGGATCAGTCGTCGGAGGAAACGAGAAAGTGAAAAAGGATGAGAGTACGTACATAGTACACAGATTACAGCAAACAATGTTGTCCTTTGTATCACAAAAAACGTGGATTGATCATAAGATATCCTCTCTCTCTCTCTCTCTCTCCATTATTTGCTTGTACCTGGCCTATTTACATTGGTTTCTTTCTCTACTTCTTATCCAATTATAAAAATTACATCAGATCAAAAAGTAACAAGTTTTCACTATTTGGTGTGTAGACTAAGAATTTTTCCTATTAGAAAATGTTAGGTCAAGTGCAAATTTGGTCCCTGTGATTTGAAGAAAGTTGGAATTTAGTCCCTACGGTTTTAAAAGTTAGAATTTCGTTCCTATAATTTGATAAAACTTCATAAATAATCCTACCGTTAGAAATCATTGACAGATTAAGTACACAATGGTTAGTATCCATGTGTCGATGAAGTAGTCTTTTGTATTCAAATTATTGTGTGCAGCTGAATGGATAAAAACACAAGTTGGAAATGGCAATTTATTGCAGCTTCTTCGAAAATTGACAACTCATTTTTTATCCAGTCGGCTACTTAACCCATACAATCAACTAAATACAAAAGACCACCTCATTGACACAAAGATAGTTAATTGCCACATACTCAATCTTGTAGTTTGTTTCTAATGGTAAAGGCTATTTATGAGGTAATTTTATCAACCATAGAGACAAAATTCTAACTTTTTAAACCATAGGAACAAAATTCTAACTAATTCTCCAAACCATGGGAACCAAATTTGTAACTAAACCAAAATTTTAATGGATGTGATCGGTGCTTATCGCTACAAGCAAGTGCACGTGATCGAAGTAATAAAGAAACTAGAAGTATTTCATAGTCTCGTACCCAAGGGAACGGGGTTTAATAAAACGAATTTTAGTTTGCACAAATCGTTGACAAATTGCAATTTTAAAGTAACCGAGGGTGAAAATGATTTTAGGAGTGTTTTGACTAAAAGAAAATTTGTTTGAAAAATCAATGGAAATGAAAAGGGATTCAAGAATGCTAATGCCCCCCTTTGGAAAGAAAATGCAACAAGAAGGCAATTGCAATCGTAGCTAACTCAAGAACTAAGTAAACCGAATTCAACTCCTATTCGACCTTCTATGAAGTATCTTTAGAAGACTAAGTGATTAAACCTATATTTCTATGGCTAATCTAACTTAGATATTTTTACGCACAATTCTAGTGGTTTTGGAGTCTCGCCCTATGTCTAGGGTCGATGTTTCAGGACTTATGTCTAAGCCTTTTCCTCCATTGCTTTTGTGACATCCGCTTCCCTTAACCCTTTCGGTATTAAGTTTAGCTTGGCGAGCAACACTAGATGGCCAACTAGGGCATTCACAAACTTGAATCCCAAAGGAAAATTAGCTCCTCATAATTAAATTAACAAAAACCGTAAGATTAAAAATGATAAAATTCATTGTTACAACAAGAATGGCGTTCTACAAATTGCAAATGCAATTCACTGCCCAGATTTTGTTATAACAATTAATGAAGAAATTAGCAACTTAAAGAAACCTCTAGTTATACAAGCAAGTGCACAATTACAAAAACCTCATTAAAGAAACCAGTAGATGTATGGGCAAAATTAAAGAAACTTGTAGGCAAAATTCAAATTCCAGTAGGCTTCCAAGAATTCAAATATCAGAAAATAAAATTACCAAATACTTAAATTGAGAAGCTGTAATCAAAGTTGTAATCAAAGTTCCATAACATAAAGTAAGGTTGCTGAAATTACAAGATAAAACAGTAGCTATTCTAACCCAATTACAGAAATTCAAAGTGCAGAAATCAAAACTTCAACCATCCTAAAAACCCATTCTCCGTATCTCAATCGAACCAAGTCGTTGTCCATAACCATCCCCAATTCTTAGGTGAATGGGATTGAGAAAAGGATTCTGGATGTTAAGAGGAAGAACAATGGAAAAATAAAATCCAGAAAATGAATACAAAATTGCTACTGTCGGGGACAAAACCCAAAACGAAACAAACTTTCCTCCAAAAATCGTGCTCAATCAACAAGAATTTGTTTATAGCCAATGCCAACTCTTGTTGTGATGGGATTGAGAAAGAGATTCGGACTAAGATCTACAAGAAATTAAAACAAAACAGCAACTAAAAACTAAAATGAAAAATTGCAGAAAGTAAGAAAACCCAAAAAAACATAAACTAAAATCTTCTCCAATCGAGCTCAATTTGTTCGGCTTCTTTGTTCAATATTTATAGGGATCTCATGCTAGGGTTTCCCTCTTGGTTGATGGACAATCATGGCTAATCATCTTGCTGAATTCGTGGGTCAAATTTCCTTCAAAATCCCGAAATTCTCGTTTTTTACTTAAATTCCAGATTCTGCCAGATTGCAATTGCATAGCAATTGCACTGCAGTTGCATTCCACGAAAATCCTGCATCAAAACATTAAGTAAGTGTGAATTTTTTTCTTCTTTTGTTTTCTTTTCTCAACTTACTTAATTTAAAGGTCTTCCATCAATCATGTGATTAAATTCAAGTATTTTTTTATTTTTCATCAAATAATATGAATAAAAATCACAAATATAACTAAGTTTAAAGGCCAAATAATCCTCATGAATGAGAATTATCAGGATGGTATTTCATATTTTTGTATTTGCAAATATAGCTAGAGGATTGTGATTTTGCAAATATGACAATATTTTTAAAATTTTTCATGCACCTATTTAAACATTTTTACATAATTTCTTTTTCTTCTATATAGCACGACCAATATGCCATTTTTCAGTATATCAGTAATATACCTTTTTTTTAGTTTAAAAAACATGTGGGGTGGACATTTGAACCTCTAACCTTTTGGTCAGGGTTTTAATATCTTAACTAGTTGACATAAGCTCAAGGCATAAATATAAATCATTTTTATTATATATCACACTAATAGACATCTATCAGTGATGACATTGGTAGATCATTTTTACGTCTATTAGTAATAGCATTAATAGACATCTATCACTGATAAACCATTGTTACGTTTGTTAGTTATATATGTCTAAATCAATGATAAACATAAAAATGTGTCTAAATAGGCAAAGAAGCCATTATTGATAGAAAACAAAACAAAATGTGAGCTACATGCCCTTTTTTATTCTATTGATATAGTATATCAATAATAGTCTTAATAGCAAATGAGCATGTAACAATTATTGATAGAAAATAAAGTCAAATACATGTGGTTTATACACCCTTCTTTATTCTATTGATATGGTTTATCACTTTAAAGTTAAATACCACAGATTTACCATTTTTAATCAATTGTGATATGGTAAAATCAATTATAAACTTAATAGCAAATGAGTAAAAGACTAAATCTATCAATGATGTACATCTATCACTGATAGATTATTGAGTCTATCATTGATAGATATAAATCACTTATAGATATCTATTAATTATGATTTGCTAGAGTAAAAAAAGAATTACTTTAAAATCTCTAAATAGGTGTACAAATTTTTTAAAAAAATTATTATATTTATAAATGCAAAATGTTGTTGCTATATTTTACAATTAATTGGACTTATTTTTTCATATATGCAGGTGTTCGATTCGTATTTTTATTTATCTATTTCTATTATATTAATAGATAAATGTATCTATCCAAAATCTTTTAGCTAATAGAAATAGAGTTATTAATATCAATTAATAGCCACTTCATTATCTTTTTTCAGAAAACAGCAAAGCTTTTGTTTTTCTACTATGAAAATAGACACCAATCCATCAAAAGTTACTCGATTTACCATTTCACAATGTCTTAACTATTAAACTTAAAAAAAATGTATATAGCCAATCTGAGCATAGTTCAATCAGTGAAAGAAGTCCATATCTAACCAAAATAAAGAGTTGGTTAAAGGTTTGAATCTCTCCATCCCACGTAAGCTATTTGAAAGGTAAAGGGTATTATTGAAACGAGGAAGAAAGTTCAAGGATATTTTCTATAATTTAGCCTATATATTTCAAACATATAACAACCTTGATCCTTGAATCATGTTCTAACCTAAAATTTGTGAGATTAAACTTCATCATCTGCTTCTTAAATCAAAGCAGCCATATACATACGCGTGTCGAAATGTCTATGGAATTCCTCTTCTTTTTTTCTCGATAAATCTCTCTACACACTTTGGCACAATAAGGCCGGCAGCAAAGCAGCATACAAATATTCACATAACAAAGAAATTCACTGGCATTGGTTTCTAAAGGGATTTGTAATATTCCTGCTGCTCACCAGAGTTTTGCTGCAACTATATGTACAATACTTCTCCAAAGACCACCCCAAGATAAGCGGGTTTCGGCACAGTAGATGATCATGGCGGTGGCAGCCATGACTAACACTACGGCCACCGTAGTCTTTGCCAAGAGAAATTATTTAGTGAGGCCACCACAATGTAGTTGACAAATTTTTTATCTTTAAATAGAAAGAGAAGTATCTCAAATTTATATCCAATATTTATTAGGTCACATAGAAATTATGCAATTCACAGCCAACGATTATTATGAGGCAACCACATTGTATCAGTCCCATTGAATAATTTGTCATTTGACAGTGGCTGAAGCAGAGTGATATGGCAGTTTTTATTTTTTATCTTCTAAATTTCAGCTTGTTGTGATATAAACAATATTGGCAAGTAGAATTATGTAGAAGTAGAACAATATTGGTATAATATATAATTGAGTAAAATGTACTTTTAGTTGTTGAGGTTTGGGGTTAAAACTTGAGAACTAAAGTATCTCTTTTGAAATTTTAGTGGCCAAATAGACATCAATTCTAAATCTCATTGTCCTATATAATATAATATCCTAGCAAGTTGTATGCTTAGGTTGGCAATTATAACATATACTCATCAACTCATTAGAATTTATCGGTAGTTGTTGTATTAAAAAGTTCAACAATTGAAAAAGAAGAAAATCAAATCATCAACCATTGGAATGGTAAAGTTCTATTTGATAACCATTTTAGTGTTGGTTTTTTTTTCGTTTTCCGAATTTTGAAAAAAAATTCTTATATATTTCATAAAAAAAAATTATTTTCATTTTTTTAAACAGAAATCCTTTTTTTTTTTAGAAGTCACTGCTCCATTTATATAACTTTGTAGTCATGTTAGTTTTCGTCACTGTTTTAAAGTAAAATTTTTTATGGGCATATTTTAATCAATTTTAAAGATCAATGGTAAAAATGAAATTTTTAAATGATAGGGACATAATTGAAACTAATCTTACGAATACTTTGAATAATTTAGCTTAATTTAAACCACAAGATGCAATTATTTAAGAGAGTTCTTACAATTCGTTGAACATTATTTCAGTTGGGTAAATGAGCAAAACGAAAGTTTAACAGTCATATAAAGAGGTTTTCTATAGCCATGATATGGATGTCAATGGCAAATCTCTTGATTTTTCATCATGCTGATGAAGTCCACAGCTCTTCTGCCATAGTTCTTAATACTCAAACTTTATCCTCGCCATTAACGGAAGATTCTGAAACAATCATTATTAACTGCAGAAGAAAATGCAGAGCTCAAAACTAAAAAATGGATCCTCAACGGAGAGCATGTGATTGTTCGGATGGAGTATGTATATATCTTCGTCTCCATCCCTACCGCGAACTGTTTGTAAAGAAAGTTATGAAGACAAGGACTCCAACATGTTCTTTGATGTCTGTATGCAGCCATGTCTTGCTCGTGGAGAAGAACGATATTGATCATCTAGTTCATTTCTAAAGCTCTGTTTGATAATCTTTTTTTTTTCTTTGAAAATTAAACTTATAAACACTACTTCTAGGTATAGATTTTTTTGTTTTATCGCCTACTGTTTAAAAACATTCTAAAAAATAGGCCAAAATTTTTAAAACTAACAAAAATAGTTCAAATATTTTTTCGGGTGAAAAGCTTCCCAAAAAAACAAGCATAATTTTCAAAAACAAAATAGTTATCAAACAAAACCTAAATTAAGATCTTTATAATATTACTCTTGGATCTCTCTTTGCCTTGCTAAGAGATCTAGCTTTCAAATACACTACACATGCATAAAAAGAAGGGTTTCAAATGGAACAACACGAAAATCAATGGGCAGACAGACAAAACCTTGACAATATATGTAAAGCTGGCGACTGAATACGGAGAAAGTTTTTTTATTTTGAAATGCATGAAAATATTTTTCACAATTATAAGATTACTATAAGCAAGATCAGGAAAATATATATATATTATTCCCATGCATGTCGTGAAGTTTAAATTACAAAAGAAACAGATGAAACCTAACTATTATGTAAAGCTGTGCTGGAAAGAGAGAGATGTTCAGTTTTCCTCACTTAATGACAATTGCAAAGCGTGTTCTGCCTCCTTCAGAAATAGACTGGTTAGCTGCTTCTGACCCTGGCGATAAACGATGCTAGACCACTGGTTCCTGCTCATCAAATTTTGTTGCTTCCTGTCATCTGACTCTTTGCTGCAGCCGAGAAGGAGAATTGAGAAAGAGAAATGATAGTAAGAAATTGATGGATTTTTAAGGAATAATTTCAATCAAAAATGGAAGCATTTCTTTTCAGATCATGCTGAACAGAAGAATTTTAAGCCATTATTGTCATGCAAACATTATTGTTGGTTTATATTAGTTGTAAATATCTTAGTAGGTGTATTCATTAATGATTTTATTATATTATTTTTTTTATTCTTCTTTCCTTTTTTGTATTGTATTGAGCTTTTCTCCTATATAAGAGGGCTATGTATCTAACTATGAAATCATTGGAATACAATATTTTCTATTCCATTCAAATTCATATGGTATCAGAGCTAGGGAAATAAAAACCCTAGTTTTTTATTTTTATTTTTGGCCATAATCAAACCCTAGCCATCACTACTGTCGGAACTCTAGCCGCAATTTGAAATGGCGCACTCTACTTCTTGCAACATCTATTGGTAAGTCATTGGTATTCTTGTCGTGGCCGTTCGGTATTGTCTTCGCACGCTCTTGGTAGCAGGTTTGCTCATTCTAGTTTGGTTTGTTCTTTTGTCGTTCGTGTTTGTGGGTATTGTTGAAGCCTCTGTCATCAATCGTTCATGGTCATGAATAATTTTTTTTCTTCTCGCAAGATTTGCAGTGTCGTCGCACGTGTCTGAGCTCACATTTCTGCAGCACCACTGATTTCAACATCCTATTCGTCGGAGCGGATTTCATTTACGATTGCATTTGTCTTGTATTTGGCCTGCATCGAGTGTTCTATTTATTTGATCTCATTCGTTTCAGCTCTCTATTAGGTTTATAACCAGGGTGGGTTCGATTTGGTTCAAGTTCAAGGTCCGATTTGGTTCCAACATCCATTTTGGTTTGGTTCAAATTACTGGTCTGGTTCAGTTTCTTCAGTATGGAGCATATTCATCCAATCGTAAAAATTGCTACCGACCAATTTATCATCAAATAATTCTTGTGTTTCCTTGGCACAACTAGGTAATTATCCTCAGGCATTCTCTTGTCATAATTCGTCTCCGTGGATTATTGATTCCGGAGCTTCTGATCATATGACTAGTTGCTCTTCTTTCTTTGACTCATATTCTCCTTTATCATGCAATGAAAAAATTAGAATTGCATATGACAGTTTTTCATCGGTTGCAGGAAAATGAAATATTAAACTGACTAAGGATATCACTCTAACGTCTGTCCTTCATGTTCCCACACTAGCTTGTAATCTCTTATCTGTCAGTTAACTTTCTAAATATTCTGACTGTCGTGTCGTTTTCTTTGAATCTCATTGTCTTTTTCATGATCAAATCTCGAGAAGGACGTTTGGATGTGCTAGGATGATTGATGGCCTCTACTACTTTGATGAGTATTCTGGTAGTAAAATATCTCAGAGCTTTAGTAGTATCAGTTCTCTCTCTGTTAAAGAGCAAATTCTACTGTGGCATCATGCTAGGTCATCCTAATTTTTTCTATCTAAAAAACTTATTTCCAAAACTATTTAAAGGAGTTATGGAGGAGATGAATGCTCTAAGACAAAATTGCACATGGGAAATAGTAGATTTTTCAAGCGATAAGAAAACAGTGGGGTTTTCACTATACAATGTAATGTTGATAGTAGTGTTGAAAGATATAAAGCTAGACTAGTAGCAAAAGGATTCACTCAAACCTATGGGATTGATTATCAAGAAACTTTTGCCCATGTTGCTAAAATTAACTCCATCAGAGTACTTTTATCTCTTGCAGCAAACTTAGATTGGTCTCTTCACCAACTCGATGTAAAAAATGTTTTTCTTAATATTGATCTTGAAGAAGAAATGTTTATGAGCTTACCACCAAGTTTTGAAATTGATCTTGGGAAGGACAAAGTATGTCAATTGAAGAAATCTCTATATGGGCTCAACAATCTCCAAGAGCATGGTTTGAATGATTTGGGAAAGTAGTTACGAGCTTTGGATTTCTTCAAAGTCAAGCTGACCACACTATCTTTTATAAGCATTCTGCAAATAAAAAAATTGCAATTTTGATTGTTTATGTAAATGACATCATTCTCACAAGTAATGACGAAGTAGAATTGACCACTTTAAAGAAAAAACTTGCAAGTGCATTTCAAATCAAGGACTTGGGAACACTAAAGTACTTCCCAGGAATGGAGTTTGCGAGATCCAAAAAATGTAATTTTGTGAATCAAAGAAAATATATCATTGATTTACTTGGAGAAACAGGTTTACTTGGATCCAAGGTAGCTGAGACTCCTATTGAGCCGAATTTGAAATTGGAAGTTGCAAAAGATGAAGAAGTAAAGGATAAGGAAAGATACCAAAGACTCGTGGAGAAACTCATTTATTTGCCCCACACATGTCCAGATATTGCTTTTGCAGTAAGCATGGTAAGCCAATTTATGCACTCGTCAGGACCAATTCACTTTGAAGCAGCCTATAGAATCTTAAGATACTTAAAGGGAACTCCAGGAAAAGGTATATTGTTTAAAAAGCACAACCATCTATAGGTTGAAGTTTATATTGATGCAGATTGGGCAGGAAGTACAATAGATAGAAGGTCTACATCTGGCTGTTGTTCCTTTGTTGGAGGTAATTTAGTCACTTGGAGAAGCAAAAACTAAAATGCCGTAGCCAGAAGCATCACTAAAGCAGAATTTAGAGCTTTAGCTCATGGTATCTATGAAGGAATATGGATAAACAGGTTGTTGGAAGAATTGAAAGCTATTCAGAAGGCACCTATACGAGTTTATTGCGACAATAAGGTTGTCATCTCTATAGCTAATAATCCAGTTCAACATGATACGATAAAGCATATTGAAGTCGACAAACATTTCATAAAGGAGAAAATTGATACTAGTGTGATATGTATTCCTTATCTCCCATCTACCGAGCAAATTGATAATGTGTTGACTAAAGGACTACCTAAAGTACAATTTAATAGAATGATAAACAAGCTGGCAATGGAAGATATATTTAAACCAGCTTGAGGGGGAGTGTTGGTTTATATTAGTTGTAAATATCTTAGTTAGGTGTAATCATTAATGATTTTATTATATTCTTATTCTTATTCTTCTTTCCTTTCTTGTATTGAGCCTTTCTCCTATATAAGGGGCTATGTGTCTTACTATTAAATCATTGGAATACAATATTTTCTATTCCATCCAAATTCAGAATTATATATGCATATATCTATGGGTTGACACTCTTGGTTTAAAGTTGTACAGAATTCAATTTGGTATTGATGAACCCCAGCCAAACACAAACTCGTCTAAAAAAAACTACAAACAGAATATTTGATTTGCAGGTCTCAGAGCCAGAAAAACTATTTTAAGGTTAAATTCAATCGCCATTAAAAGACGGTACCTTGCAGATTCCTGACACGAGCCATTTACGTTCGTGCTTTCAATCACTTGGACCTCTTTTAGCAGCTTAGCGTCGCTGTCCAGAGTTCCTGTGCCCTCTTCAAGATCCATCATCCTAAAACATGGACAAACTCTCAGTTAAAGGGATGTCCGGTAAATGCTTTCTTGATTACAGAGTTTCAGTAGGTTATACGTCATATTCTTTTAAAGAAACTAAAATCAAATTTCTCTGAACCCTCCTTTTCTTTAATCTAAAAGAGACCAACTTCATTTCAACATGAGAGAACCACGAAAAAAAAAGGTGAGAGAGAGAGAGAGAGCAAAATTATAAAAAAAGATTCCAATCATTAAGAATAAAAACAATATCTAAACACAAAAATTGAACTCTGTGATAAACACCCAAAAGAGGCACTGAAGTGAACCAAACCTCAAACTTCGTCCCAGGACCCCTAAATAACGCTGAAGATCTTCGTATTTCTCTATAACCAAGTGTATTGGATGATCTTAAAGAGAAATGCCTGCCAAAGAAACCATCCATCGTTACAAGGATGAACCACCACCTCCCCCATCATATCCCTATACCCCCTTTTTGAAGTCAAGCTAATACCAAACTTCCCAAGAAGTCTATCCCAAATTCCCATTGCAAAGTAACACCTCTATAATAAATGATTCTAAGTTTTTTTTTAATGAGAAACTAACCTTTCATCGAGAAATATGAAAGAATATACAAAAAAAAAAAAAGAGTCCTGAAACTAACTAAGAAAAGGACTCCAATCTAGGAGAATAAAACCTAACTGATAATTACAAAAAAGAAAAAAAAACAACAGAGAGACTGAAGCCCATAACAAGGTGTTAAATCTCACAATATCTCACACCTCCATGTCGGACCACAGCCCACAGTGAGTTTTCCAATGCCCTCTTACACATAATACATCATTGAGGACCTAAAATTATAGACAAAAATATTTGGACAAACTCTATGGTGTTAATCCTTCCAAAGCAACCAGCCAAAGGAAAAATCTAACCTCCTTAAAGATTCAAGCCTTCAGAGCTTAGCAAATAAAAAGGAGCAGAACGGGATGGGTTGGGAAATCAAACAAGCAAAGAAATATTTTTTTTTTTTTTTAAATGTGCCTAAAGACTCCGGAGTCCACGTACGAAGGTTATGAGTTAACAATGCATTTTGAATATAGAAAGTAGAACAAACATCACTAAAATACAATCTAGCACTTACTTTTTTTGAAGAAGATCAACAAGTAATTGCAAGGCTCCAGAGTCACCACAAACCTCCCAAATTGCTGCTTGGACATCAGTGTCAGTGGGTTGTCTATTCCCTTCAGGTCCAACAACCTTACAGAAGAAAAATAAATACAATTAGCAGATATATTAAGCTTGATAAGTAAATTATTTTTCAAGTTCCTCATAAAATAAAATTAAAAATAAATAAATAAAAATCCAAGTTCATATAATATTACTTTGGAACATGAGAATTTGCAATTACATTAAGAATTATCCATAGTTTACTCTTACTTTCTCACCACAATTTCTCATTCAAGAAAAATTGTCTGTATAATATCCAGTAAAAAAACATTTAAAGAAAGATATTATCAAATTACTAATATATTGAATGATAAACTTACTTGAATATCATGATAAAGAGCAAAAGAACTTCGCATTGTTCTTTACCATTAGAAGATCATTCTATCCTCTCTTTTTCTAATTTGTCTGCAGTCTTTGTTTCAAATCGTGTGAGAACTAGTAGTCAATGTCTATTTAAATGTTCATATTGATTGGGATGCATGATCAAGTTTGACTTTATCGAAGGTCTAATTTCATGAGGTCTCTCGTCCTCATCATACAGAGATTTGGAACAATCCTACTACTATAAACAAGAGGGACCGTCCTAAAATGAACAGATTCTCATATTCAAGACAATTAAGTTATATCTACTTTCCCGATAATTATTGTTCAAGCATCGTATCAATTATCAACCAAGCAACAAGGAGCTTCAGCATATTGGTTTAAATAAACCCAAAAGTTCTAAAGCCCTACCTCTGCCAGCAAAGATGAAACCTGCATAAGCTCATCCTCCTGCATGGATATAGTTCTCAAGGCAATTAAAAATTTCTCAGGGAAAATCAGCTTGTCCAAGTAAAAAGGTATCTTGCGCTGACCACTCCAGCTGTAATTGCAAGCTCTGTTGCCGCAGACGTCATTTTCTTTGATATTTGAGGTGTTTGGTGGGTAAAATCCATGATCCAGCAATCTTCTTGGCAAAAGGCATCTCATTTCAGCCTTCTGTTTTTGGACAGGAGTTATAAATACAAATTCTAGCTCATTAGATTGAACATGTTTGTCCAGACAATGAATCGTCTAAACATTTACAAATATTAAGACGTATGGCTTGTTAAATATAATGTCCATTGAACACAATATAAGTTATGTAATGTGTATATTAAATTAGTTAACCTGTACTTCAAGGAGCGGTATCTTTGAATCAGAAAAGGAAGCATTCTGGATTGCTTCTAAAGGATAGTGTACCTGCATACCATCCATCAAACAATTAAATGTCATATTCACGGAAACAAATCTCTATAACTGGAGGGTGTAAACAAGAATTGAAAAGCCGACTGATCTGAGTTGGTTTGATTGGTTTGGTTTCATATAATTTGAAAACCAAAAAATATTAAATTTGATTTTTTCTGCTTCAATTATTCTTCGCCGGTCTTCTTAGCCAGTTTAGCCCAATGGCAAGTTCTCCAAACAGTTGGTTTAATCAGTTTGTTTTTTTTTCCAAAGAAAAAGTAACCTCACTTTTTTCAATTTCCTAAATCGTCATGTAGGCTTGGAGTCAGTGTTGACCAAAGACTTACCCAAGCCAACCCACTTACACACCCCTATCTACAAGAGAAGGGAGGATACATTGAACAGTAGTCCTCCTATGTTAGATAGCATTACCATGAGATAATCATCTGGATTATTTTCAATGACAAATCCATATAGATAAAGGAGCTCCTGCAAAAAGGAGGAAAAAAATCTAACTGTATCAGAATGATAGAATAAAAATAAATTTATTTTGTAAAGGAATTTCAACGCAGAAGAAAACTGCAGATGCAACAATCTAGTCTAGAGTAAGCTAAAGATGTTTCCCTCTATCATACATGACTATGAATAAAAAGATGAAAGCAATATTCATGGTTCACGGACAATATTTTCCTTGAAAATAAAAACTGATACCTCATTCCCCTTGTAACCGTAACTGATTGAAACTTCCTCCATTCCAGAAGATCTTGCATCAGCTTTTCCAGACATGTTGAGGATAAAGAACTGTTAGAAAATTCGCTAACATTATACTGAACGATAATTGAAGAGTGAAATGACAATGAGGAAACGATGGTTTCATGGGCCTTGGGGGAAAAATGAATATTAAGAAAGAGAACAAAAAGGTCCTCTCTTTTCCAACAAAGTTCCAAGTATTTAATCTTTTCAACACCAAAGCTCAAAGAAACCTGAATTTTAAAAGGGATACTCTAAATGATATGAAATAGAAAGATTAAATGAACGAGTGGAGATAGGATATGGAATTCCAACATAAACATTGAAGAAAAAAAAACATTATAAGACCAGAAAATCACGATACCAGAGAGGAGGTACATTGAGAAAGGAATTCCAGTAATGGATCCTGTTCCATCAACTTCCCATGTTGCTGCTGCCTTGAGATCTAAAAGTATGAGGTTTAGTCAGATAGTGACAGATGACCGTGAGAATTTTGCAACCATGTCCCGTGTTGTACAATATTGACAAGCAAAAAAATTAGTAAGTAACTGAGCTTTCATAGAGAAAAGCAAAAGAATATACAAGAGCATACAAAAAAACAAGTCTACAAAAGAAGCCCACAACTATCTACAAGAAACCGGCTCCAAGAATAAAACTAAGTTGATAATTACAAAAAACCAGACAAACGGACGTCCATAACAAGGCACTAAAACTCACCCCCTCCCAAACCTCCCAAACCTCTCCACCCCTCTAAAAATTGTGTTGTTTCTCTCAATCCACACTCTCCACATGATAAAGAAACAAGACAGGCCCTCCCCTTATCACAGAAGGGCGAGTTCATCACAATCACCTCAAATAAAGACCGACAATCCGTATTACGCACCACACCAACCCCAAACAAACTAAAGCACAAACTCTAGAGAGAATAAGCAAACTGGCAATCCCACAGGAGACGATCAAGATCCTCCTCCAACTCTCTACAAAGAACACACCACTGAGGGTGCAAAACCAAAGGGGAATGCTGCTGAATACGATCAAAGAAGAATTCATTCCATTCAACTGCTCCAAATAATTTCCAGACAGCACATTCAAGAAGAATGATTTACCTATTATTTACCCTCAATCTCTTCAATACTTCCATGAAAACAAAGTTTGAACGGGCATTTCCAAGTCAAAGCCAAAAACAGCTAACTCAGCAAGAAGGGAGCCAAAAACAAAAAGCACTAAAGAAGCAAACCTTGATTTCCTTTTTTTTTTTTTATAAAAAAAACAATTTCATTGATGAATGAAATTTACAAAAAAAAAAAAAAAAAGGGAGAGGCGATCCAAAGGAGTTACAATAAACATCTCCAATTGGACAAAAGAGAAGAAAAGCTATAGGAGGTAAAAGAGTCCATTTTACACCAAGATAAAACTAAATGGGTGTGGCAATATCAAAAAGAAGATAGAAATATACCGTAATCAGTACATAATTATAATTTACTCTATCCATTAATTACCATATAATTTTTTTTATACAATTTACTAAAAGGTATGTGCTTGCTCAAGCAATGCCTTCGTGAAGAAAGGGAAAATGGAGGATGTTATCTTTCTTTAAAAACATCAACATTTGTCAACAATCAACATGCTCTACGTAAATACACAATTACTCAGTGGTTAAGACACATATACATTCCTTAAAGTTGAAGTTCCAACCCCCTACATATTTGTTCAACTCAAAAAATAATAATAATAATAAATAAATAAATACACAAGATTGCTCTAATGAATTTTCATTGATAATAATTAATATCGACATGTTGTGTTATAGTATATATATGTGTGTGGATTTAGGAGTTTATTAGTCTTTTGTCCTTTATTCTAATTTACTATTATTAATTTAGGGCTTCCATGTATGCCTATATATATTTGGCTCTATTGTATAGAATGGAATAAGGATTCTCTCATATTTGATCTCACAACAACATGGTATCAAAGCTTAGGATTTGTTAACCATTAGGGGCTGTTTGGGGCACTGAGTGAGTTATAATAACAGGGGGTTATAATAGTCTGTGGGTTATAATAGTCTGTGAAATAATATAATATTGTTTAAAATGCAGAGTTGTTTAGTCTGGGGTTATAATAGTCTGTGTTTGGGGTGCAGAGTATTCCACAGGTTATTATAACCCTTGCCCCAAACAGCCCCTTAGGGTTTTGAGAATTGGGTTTGGGGTTTAGAACCCTTTTGTTTAACACCTTAGGGTTTGTGAGTTTTGTGGTCTACACTTAAACACTATTGCCATCGTCGCCATCACCGTCAGGTCTGCCGCCGCCGCAAATTAGGTCAAAAAAAAAGTCGTTTTTTTTTGTCACCGCCCAACCAAAAAGGAAGCCCACCTTCCGATTTGCAAAACCCAAAAAATCCGACAGCCAGAATCAAAGCGCGTGTCCTTCACGTGCCACCAGAAGCCGCCGCAGTCTATCCCACGCGCTGGCGCGTGGACAGTCCGTTTTGCATTCCGTCGCTTGGGTTCGTCTTCTTTTGTGGTTTCCGGTTGTTTCTGGGCACTTGGATTCATCAAAATCTCCTTCTTTGGTATCCGGTTGTGTCATTTGGAGTGAGTTAGGTTGTTTTTTGTGCAGTACAGATCTGTTTTTTTTTTTGTTTTCTTGGGTTTATCTGCAGTTGCGCGTTGCTGGAATACTCTCCAATTTCATGATTTGCCATTTTGTGCTATTCCGACTTAGTTGTGTGGTTATTTTGGTCATTATTGGCTCGGGTTAGCGTCGGTTTGGACAGTAATTGGTTCACTTTCTTGGAAACTCCATTCAAATCAGTTTTTCAGAAGTTGGGCAGTCATTTGGGTTTGGTCTTGTGGTTTTAGATTGGATTTTGTGGCTTTACATTCCTCATTGACATATGGCTACACAAGAACTCGCATTGATGTCTAATATGGTTCAATCACGGACTCAATCCATCCATGGTTCATCCAATAAACCATTTGTTAATTCTATAGACTCTGCTAAGTTCCAACAGTACCAGAAATCATTAAAAGTATCCTCTTCATCATCTGTGCTTACCTCTACTGCAACCATTGCTGGATCAGGTAACATGTATCATTGTCTTCTTTCATCCTGTACCAAATGGGTCATAGACTCTGGTGCTACCGCTCATATGACAGGTAATCCCAATTTGTTTTCCACCATTTCTTCATCTACATCCCTTGTTGATGTTACTTTGGCAGATGGATCAAAATCATCTATTCTTGGATCTGGCACAGTCAATCTAACCCCATCTCTTTCTTTGTCTTCTGTTCTCCATTTACCTCAATTTTCCTTTAATTTGATATCTATCAGTAAACTCACTTCTGACCTTAATTGTTGTGTTTCTTTCTATCCTGGCTATTGCTTGTTTCAGGATCTTGTGACGAAGAAGATTATAGGTAAAGGACATGAATCTGGAGGACTTTATATTTTTTATCATCCCGCGTCAAACATTGCCTGTTCTAGAGTTGTTTCTCCTTTTGATGCTCATTGTCGTTTGGGTCATTCATCTCTTTCAGCGCTAAGAAAGCTTTGTCCTGAATTTCATAACTTATCTTCATTAAATTGTGACTCATGTCAATTTGCTAAATTTCATCGTCTTAGTTCGAGCCCTAGAATAGATAAACGTGCACGTGCGCCTTTCAAATTAGTTCATTCTGAAACTTGGGGTCCTTGTCCGGTTGTGTCCAAAACTGGATTTCGATATTTCGTTACCTTTGTTGATGATTACTCTCGTATGACTTTGTTATACTTTATGAAGAATCGTTCTGAGTTACTTTCTCATTTTTGTAACTTTCATGCTGAAATTCGAACTCAATTTGATGTTTCCCTTAAAATTTTGAGAAGTGACAATGTTGGTGAGTACTTTTCTAAACCACTTAGGTCATACCTATGTAAGCATGGAATTCTTCATCAATCATCTTGTGCCGATACTTCATCTCAAAATGGAGTTGCTTAAAGAAAGAATAGGCATCTTCTTGAAACTTCAAGAGCATTATCTTTCAAATGCGTGTTCCCAAGCATTTTTGGATTGATGCAATTTCCACGGCTTGCTTCCTGATTAATCGCATGCCTTCATCTGTTCTTAAAGGTCAGATTCCGTATCACGTTTTATTCCCAACAAAACCTTTGTTTCCTATTGAGCCAAAAATATTTGGTTGTACTTGTTTTGTTCGGGATGTTCATCCTACTCTGACAAAATTAGACTCCAAATCTTTGAAGTGCATTTTCTTAGGCTATTCTCGTGTTCAAAAAGGATATAGATGTTTTTGTCCTAGTTCGAATAGGGATCTTGTATCTCGCGATGTTACTTTCTTTGAGGACAAATCTTTGGTTCATCTTTGCCTAGTACGAGTCAGGGGGAGGATGATGATATTTTTATCTATACACTTGTGTCTCCTACACCCTCTCCCGATCCATCTCCTTCGACATATGTCCCTACTCGTCCACCTATCACTCAAGTCTATTCAAGACGACAACAACTTCCAGGTGAATGTCTTGTACCAGAAAATTCTTCGTCATCAGATCCAGGACCGAGTGATGAGCTTCCTATTGCTCTTCGTAAAGGTAATCGTTCTTGCACTTTTCATATTTCTTCTTTTGCTTCTTATGACCACTTGTCACCTTCTACATGTTCCTTTATGCATCTCTTGAATCTATCTCGATTCCTAAAACTATTCATGAAGCCCTGTCTCATCCTGGTTGGCGCAATGCAATGATAGAAGAGATGAATGCCTTAGATGATAATGGTACCTGGGATTTGGTATCTAGTTCTGTAGGAAAGAAAGCTATTGGATGTAAATGGGTGTTTGCAGTTAAAGTCAATCCTGATGGTTCAGTTGCTCGATTAAAAGCACGCCTTGTTGCCAAAGGCTATGCTCAGACCTATGGAATTGATTACTTTGATACATTTTCTCCTGTCGCCAAATTAACTTCGGTCAGGTTATTCATTTCTATGGCTGCATCTCAATGTTGGCATTTGCATCAGCTTGACATTAAAAATGTTTTTCTCCATGGTGATCTTGAGGAGGAAGTTTATATGGAGCAACCACCAGGGTTTGTTGCTCAGGGGGAAAATGATAAAGTTTGTCGCCTTCGCAAATCTTTGTATGCGCTGAAACAAAGTCCACGAGCATGGTTTGGAAAATTTAGTCAAGCACGTGAGCAGTTTGGAATGAAGAAAAGCAAGTCAGATCACTCTGTCTTCTACCGACGAACTAAGAGTGGTATTATTCTACTTGCCCTTTATGTTGATGATATTGTTATTACCGGAAATGATACATCTGGCATTTTATCTCTTAAAACTTTCCTCCAAAGTCAATTTCATACTAAAGACTTGGGCACATTAAAGTATTTCTTGGGTATTGAAGTAATGAGGAGCAAGAAGGGTATCTTTATGTCACAAAGGAAATATGTGCTTGATTTGCTATCTGAGACGGGGAAATTGGGAGCCAAACCATGTAATACTCCAATGATGCCTAATCTGCAACTTACAAAAGATGGAGAACCATTTAAAGTCCCTGAGAGGTATAGAAGATTGGTTGGAAAGTTGAATTATCTTACAGTGACACGACTAGACATAACTTATTCAGTGAGCATTGTGAGTCAGTTTATGTCTTCACCCACAGTGGATCATTGGGCTGCAGTACAACAAATTCTATGTTATTTGAAGACTGCACCTGAACGTGGGATCTTATATAAAGATCATGGTCATATGAAGATAGAGTGTTTTTCTGACGCCGATTGGGCAGGATCAAGAGAAAATAGAAGATCAACTTCTGGCTATTGTGTTTTTGTTGGAGGTAATTTGATTTCATGGAAAAGTAAGAAACAAAATTTAGTCTCACGATCAAGTGCTGAATCAGAATACAGAGCTATGGCACAATCAGTATGTGAAATAATGTGGGTACATCAACTCTTGATCGAATTAGGCTTCAATATTACAGTTCCAACCAAGTTGTGGTGTGACAACCAAGCTGCCCTTCATATTGCATCAAATCCAGTATTTCATGAACGAACTAAACATATTGAAATTGATTGTCATTTTGTTCGTGAGAAAATACAACAAGGTTTGGTGTCTACTGGATACATGAAGACTTGAGAACAATTAGGAGATATTTTCACGAAAGCTTTAAATGGAGTTAGAATAGATTATCTTTGTAACAAGCTGGGCATGATTAACATATATGCTCCAGGGGGAGTGTTATAGTATATATATATGTGTGGATTTAGGAGTTTATTAGTCTTTTGTCCTTTATTGTAATTTACTATTATTAGTTTAGGGCTTCCATGTATGCCTATATATATTTGGCTCTATTGTATAGAATGGAATAAGGATTCTCTCATATTTGATCTCACAACAACAATCATTATATATTATGTAAATGGTTATATAATTGTAGACATAAGTACTATAATTAGTGTATTTTACTTAATTGATGCAAATAAAAGCTTCAGTTATTAATTGAGTAAATTACAACTAATGCCCTAGCACTTCAGCCCGCATGCAATTATAACTCCTACGTTTTTCTTTTTTTCTTTTTTCTTTTTTTTTTTAATTATAATTCTTACTCTTAAAAAATAAAATAAAATAAAATGAACGCTATTCCTGGATTCATTTTTTACCCAATCAGCAATCTATTATTATAACTACGATTCTATTGGGAAAAAAATATTAATTCACGGTTTGCTATGAAACATTATCTAATGTAAAATAAACACAAACATGAACAAAGGTGTCAAAAGAACTGTGGTAAGATCTGGCAAATTTCTACACACCATGATTGCAAAAATCAAGGCCAGGAACAAGACCCTCCACCCAGACAGTTTCTTCTTTTGTAGTCCCAAATATTTTTCCACTATCTGTGCTATCAATCATCCGATGATCTTCACATCCTGAGATTGACCTAAATGTTAGTTCACGTAAAATAACTTCTCCTTATAACATCACAAAAACAAACTTCAAATAACTTATGTACAAGAGTGAGCACCATCTTCATTCTTAGTGCAAGCCAACTGCACCTCGGAAACAGTAGAAGTTGAAACCTCAATAGTTTCTTTGATCAAGGAGACACTTTCAATCTCTTCTTGAATTTTAGGAAACACATATGCATGTGGCATTGGAATGTTTAAGGCACGCGCCCAAAAAATGGAATTTGCCCTAAAAAAGCAATCATGTTCAATCTTGGATGAAACATGAATGGGTAGTTAAGCAGAGGCTCGTTAAACAAGATTAAGATAAAACTATCCTGCTAAGTTACATACCATAGGAAATCTTCAAAGCTCACCTCCCTGAAAAAGTAAAAACCGAACATAACACATAAAATCACTTGCCTTTGCATTAATGAATAGCATAGTGATACAACATTAAATACAAAAACAGATAGTGCAAAGTCAAACCTTTTTTTTTTCTAAATAACCAAACTTTTATTGAGAACAAATGAAAGAATACAAGAGGGATATAAAAAAAAAATAATTAAAAAAAAAGTCCAAACAAAAGGATCCAAGTTATAGAAAGGGACTTCGATCAAGCAAAATAAGACTTAAAGGATAATTATATAAAGCCTTAAACACCAAAGCCCATAGAGATACATGAAATGGAAACTAACTAGAAACTACACATCATCCGAGTGGCGAGGACCTCTCAACCCCTTTAAAGATTCTATAGTTCCTCTCACCACAAAAGTCCTACAAAGTCAAACTTCAAATTCTTGAAACTGATCTATGCAGCTGAGAATGAGCTCACGAAACAAGTCATTTGGCACAACGTCACTTCCTAAACAACAATAGTATTAATGAAATATTTTGTAGTCGCAGAATTCTGAGCAATTTAAAATAAGGAAATTAGAGAATAAAGATGATATGATCATATATCAAAGTAGGAAAATTTTTCTAAGGACATACAATAAAGAAAGAATTGTTTCCAAAGGATCAGAATTAAAAGGAGAAAACAACATCCAAGTTAGACAGACCTTACTGAAAACCCATCAAGAGTCAACAATCTATTAACCAATTTCTTCACTTTATTTTCATACAATGACTGCAATGTTTTTTTCTGCAAAAAAGGAAAAAATAATGGGTTCTTGATTAAAAGGTAAGTCGGGTATGAGACATCACCATAAAATTGTAATGCAGAACAAGACGATTCATTTAACCATGTGATTTTCATCAAACGATGAGATTCTATGGGGGGAGGACGGATATCTGTGGTTTCCTGGCTATTTATTTGTAAAACAAAATAAATTTTAGGGAAATAGGTGTAGAACTTCAACTGCATTAACCATCATTTTCAATGTGCAACTGACTCATGCAGGTGATCATGAAGATTGATCATAAATGGTCTTCAACAATATCTATAACTTGACTCCATTTCTTCAGGTGATGAGAGGGTAGCAACTATTCTGTATGAACTAACAATAAGGTTTCATATAACATATACCAAAATGAACTTTGCACCTGCAATACAGTTGCTCGATAAAGTGCAGTACCCTTCAGTTCCAAAAGCTCATTATCAGTAAACCAAAGTGGATTCCCAAATCTTGTAGGAAGCACATCAAGGTACCTAATAATAAATCACTGAGATCTCACCAACTATAAGACAGAAAAATAAATGATCATTTAGAAAGAATTTTTAACGGAAAACATAACCTAGGAATATCAAAGATACATACGGTTTCCATGAAGAATTTTCACGCAAACACTCAACCATGAGGAATAAAATCATCAAAAACCTATCATCTACTTCACCTTCTTCATACATTGCTCTACACTCTGGTCCATAAAGAGGATCTTGCAAAACTCTCATTGGAGTAATTGCTAAATCTAGTGGAACAACTAATAGAACCCCTGCACGAGCAAGAAAACAAATTATTTCCCAGAGAAACTGAGAAGTTATGACAAAAGTTACTCAGAAGTACTACTACTAACCAATATGATTCCAACAGCAAGTTTGGTAGATTTTCTTTTTCCATAAGAAACTAAACTTTCATTGATATAATGAAAATAACAAGCTCAAGGAAATTACAAAAAGTTATAGTATATATGTAGAGTTAGGAGCTTATTAATCCTTTGTCCTTTATTGTAATTTTACTTTCACTAGTTTAGGGCTTCCATGTATGCCTATATATATTTGGCTCTATTGTATAGAATGAAAGTAAAAACTCTCATATTTGATCTCACAATAACATGGTATCAGAGCCACTAGGTTTTTCCTAGGCAATTAGGGTTTTGTGAGTTTTTGAGAATTGGGAACAATTAGGGTTTGAGGTTTGGAACACCTTTTTGGAGTGTTTGGTCTTCTACCTTAGGTTTTGTGTTTCACCACCGCTGCCAAGGTCAGCCGTCGCCACCGTCACGGGAATCCGCCTCCGCCGCCGAAATCCGCCGGCGCCGTCACCGGAATCCGCCGCCGTCGCCGGAATCCGCCGCCGGCGCCGCCCGTCTCCGGCGAATTTTTTGTCACCGCCCAGACCAAACGAAAGCCCATTTTCCGATCAGCAGGTACGTGAAATTTGGCCGGAAAAATCCCTGCGCGTGGACCTCACTCTCCGATTGAAGGTTTTGGCGTTATTCCCACGCGCCGACCTGTTTATGGGGTTATTTTGGCTTGCCATTTGTCTAACTCCCGACCTGTTTATGGGGTTATTTTGGTCATAATTGGCTCGTGTTAGAAGTTGATTTGGAAAAGAATTAGAGGTTTTTTGATTGGGCACTGCTTTCAGATCAGTTTTTCAGCAGTTTTTCAGAAGTTTTGCAGTCATTTGGGTCTGATTACGTGGTTTCAGATTTGATTTTGTGGTTTTACATTCGTCATTGATCTATGGCAGAACGAGAACTCGAAGTGATGTCTAATGTGGTTCAATCGCAGCCTCAATCCACCTATGGTTCATCTAAGAAGCCATTTGTTAATTCTATTGCCGAGTTTGCTAAATTTCAACAATACCAGAAATCATCGAAAGCATCTTCTTCATCATTTGCGTTTACCCCTATTACGACCATTGCTGGGTCAGGTAACATGAATCATTGTCTTCTCTCATCTTCTACCAAATGGGTCATAGACTCTGGTGCTACCGATCATATGACAGGTAATCCCAATTTGTTTTCCACCCTTTCTTCATCTACATCCCTTGCTAATGTTACTTTGGCCGATGGATCAAAATCGTCTATCCTTGGATCTGGCACAGTAAATCTAACCTCATCTCTTTCTTTATCATCTGTTCTACATTTACCTCAACTTTCCTTTAATTTGATCTCTATTAGTAAACTCACTCGTGACCTTAATTGTTGTGTCTTATTCTATCCCGACTATTGCTTGTTTCAGGATCTTGTGACGAAGAAGATTATTGGTAAAGGACATGAATCTGGAGGACTTTACACTTTTGATCATCAAGTACCAAAAGTTGTCTGCTCTGGAGTCGTTTCTCCTTTTGATGCCCATTGTCGTTTAGGTCATCCATCTCTTTCAGTACTAAGAAAGCTTTGTCCTCAATTTCATAACTTGTCTTCATTAAATTGTGACTCATGTCAATTTGCCAAACTTCATCGTCTCAGTTCGAACCCTAGAATCGATAACCGAGCAAGTGCACCTTTCGAATTAGTTCATTCTGATATTTGGGGTCCTTGTCCAGTTGTGTCCAAATCTGGATTTCGATATTTCGTTACCTTTGTTGATGATTACTCTCGCATGACTTGGTTATATTTTATGAAGAATCGTTCTGAGTTACTTTCTCATTTTTGTAACTTTCATGCTGAAATTCGAACTCAGTTTGGTGTTTCCCTTAAAATCTTGAGAAGTGACAATGCTGGTGAGTACTTTTCTGAAGCACTTAGTGCATACCTTTGTAAGCATGGAATTCTTCATCAATCATCTTGTGCTGATACTCCATCACAAAATGGAGTTGCTGAACGAAAGAATAGGCATCTTCTTGAAACTGCAAGAGCATTATCATTTCAAATGCATGTTCCAAAGCATTTTTGGGTTGATGCAATTTCCACAGCCTGCTTCTTGATTAATCGTATGCCTTCATCTGTTCTTAAAGGTCAAATTCCCTATCATGTTTTATTCCCAACAAAACCTTTGTTTCCTCTTGAGCCGAAAATATTTGGTTGTACTTGTTTTGTTCGAGATGTTCGTCCTAATCTGACAAAATTAGACCCCAAATCTTTGAAGTGCATCTTCTTAGGCTATTCTCGTGTTCAAAAAGGATATAGATGCTTTTGTCCTAGTTCGAATAGGTATCTTGTATCTCGCGATGTTACTTTCTTTGAGGACAAACCTTTCGGTTCATCTTTGCCCAGTACGAGTCAGGGGGAGGATGACGATCTTTTTATCTACACACTTGTGTCTCCTACACCTTCTTCCGATCCATCGCCTTTGACATCTGCCCCTACTCGCCCACCTATTACTCAAGTCTACTCTAGACGGCAACAACCTCCAAGTGAATGTCTTGTACCAAAAGATTCTTCGTCATCAGATCCAGGACCAAGTGACGAGCTTCCTATTGCTCTTCGTAAAGGTAAACGTTCATGTACTTTTCCTATTTCTTCTTTTGTCTCTTATGACCACTTGTCATCTTCTACATGTTCGTTTATTGCATCTCTTGAATCTATCACGGTCCCTAAAACTATTCATGAAGCCTTGTCCCATCCTGGTTGGCGCAATGCAATGATAGAAGAGATGAATGCCTTAGATGATAATGGTACCTGGGATTTAGTATCTCGTCCTGTAGGAAATAAAGCTATTGGATGTAAATGGGTGTTTGCAGTTAAGGTCAATCCGGATGGTTCAGTTGCTCGATTAAAAGCCCGCCTTGTTGCCAAAGGCTATGCTCAGACCTATGGGGTTGATTACTTTGATACATTTTCTCCAGTCGCTAAATTAACTTCTGTCAGGTTATTCATTTCCATGGCTGCTTCTCAATGTTGGCCTTTGCATCAGCTTGACATTAAAAATGCATTTCTCCATGGTGATCTTCAGGAGGAAGTTTATATGGAGCAACCACCAGGGTTTGTTGCTCAGGGGGAGAATGATAAAGTTTGTCGCCTTCGCAAATCTTTGTATGGGTTGAAACAAAGTCCACGAGCATGGTTTGGAAAATTTAGTCAAGCACTTGAGCAATTTGGAATGAAGAAAAGCAAGTCGGATCACTCTGTTTTCTACCGACGAACTAAGAGTGGTATCATTCTGCTTGTTCTATATGTTGATGATATTGTTATCACTGGAAATGATACATCAGGCATTTTATCTCTCAAAACTTTCCTCCAAAGTCAGTTTCATACTAAAGACTTGGGAACGTTAAAGTACTTCTTGGGCATTGAAGTAATGAGAAGTAAGAGATGTATCTTTATGTCACAAAGGAAATATGTGCTTGATTTGCTATCTGAGACCGGAAAATTGGGAGCCAAGCCATGTAGTACTCCAATGATGCCTAATATGCAACTTACAAAAGATGGAGAACCATTTAAAGATCCTGAGAGATATAGAAGATTGGTTGGAAAGTTGAATTATCTTACAGTGACACGACCAGACATAGCTTATTCAGTAAGCATTGTGAGTCAGTTTATGTCTTCACCTACAGTGGATCATTGGGCCGCAGTACAACATATTCTATGTTATTTGAAAGCTGCACCTGGACGTGGGATCTTATATAAAGATCATGGTCATATGAAGATTGAGTGTTTTTCAGACGCCGATTGGGCAGGATCAAGAGAAGATAGAAGATCGACTTCTGGCTATTGTGTTTTTGTTGGAGGCAATTTGGTCTCATGGAAAAGTAAGAAACAAAATGTAGTCTCTCGATCGAGTGCTGAATCAGAATACAGAGCTATGGCACAATCAGTATGTGAAATAATGTGGGTACATCAACTATTGATCGAATTAGGCTTCAATACTACTGTTCCAATCAAGTTGTGGTGTGACAACCAAGCTGCCCTTCATATTGCATCCAACCCAGTATTTCATGAGCGAACTAAACATATCGAAATTGATTGTCATTTTGTTCGTGAGAAAATACAACAAGGTTTAGTGTCTACTGGATATGTGAAGACTGGAGAACAATTAGGAGATATTTTCACGAAAGCTTTAAATGGAGTTCGAACAGATTATCTTTGTAACAAGCTGGGCATGATTAACATATATGCTCCAGCTTGAGGGGGAGTGTTATAGTATATATGTAGAGTTAGGAGCTTATTAATCCTTTGTCCTTTATTGTAATTTTACTTTCACTAGTTTAGGGCTTCCATGTATGCCTATATATATTTGGCTCTATTGTATAGAATGAAAGTAAAAACTCTCATATTTGATCTCACAATAACAGGTGAATATATACGTCAAGTTGTAATTACAAAAGGAATTTTCAACCAACAAGCAGCAATAAGAACTATGTTTCCCTAAGGAGACGCCTCCTTTTCTAAGTGTTGGAACAGTCCTCTATTTCTTTCCAATTAAACTTACCACAAAAAGGTCTTGACCATGATGTTCCAAAGGATGTTCCCCTTGCCTTTGAACCCTTGGCCACAAGGTTCGATGATCAGAAAACTTCCAAAGTCCTTCCAAGAGGAGGCGGCCCAGAAATAGAAAGAACTTTGTTCCATAGACTGACAGTCTTAGGGCAATGTAAGAAGAAGTGTCTAAGGTTTTCCAATGTTCCTTGCAAAAGTAGCAACACGAGGACGCAGGGGACATTTGATGGTGTTTGGTCTGGTAACTACCTTGTATGTTAATACCTAGAAGTGTCAAGTTCAAAGAAAAAAATTTTAACTTTTTCCAGGAATCTGTATTTCTAAAAAGTTCAAGGAAGGACTAGGGGAAGGGAAACCTCCCTTTGCAAAATTTCAAGAAAATAGACTTGGAAGAGAAAACATCTGAGCTTTTACCAGTCAACTCTCTCTAAACTTGGCTGTTGGAATGCTCATAGTTTTATAGCTAGGACAGGAGGCCCATCCACTCCGAGAATTCTGGCTCATTAAGACCCTTCTAGGATTAAGGACCCAACACTTAAAATTCTCATCAAAATAGCCAGCGACTAATGTATCATCATCATCATCACAAAGAACCTAGGAAATTAGCAACGTAACAGATAGTTCAGCACCCAAGAATCCTTCCAAAAAAATATATTACTACTTCCTTTCAATTAACTGTGGTCCACCAAATTCTATAGAGCGTACATGCCAATTCCATTGACTTCTAGAGCCACCCTGCAGGAACTCAACTGCTAACATCAAGTTGGGTAGATTTCATTTTTATGAAAAAGAAAAGATTTTTTGCTTATTTTCTAATAGACGCCTTTAGTTAGAATTATTTGTATAAAAATCAATTCCAAAATGGGCCGTGGTAAAAAAAATTGATAATTGTCTATATAAACAATTTGCTATCAGACTCAAATACTACCGCATAAAATTACCCGCATGAATACATCTCATTTTGGATAATCAGAAAATCAAAGTTTGGATTACCATCAGAGGCATTGTTAGCAGAAAAAAGTCCACATCCTTTGTTTAAATCGCTGTACTTGATCGTGCATCCTCGAAGTTCTGCTCCGTTAACCTGAACTGAATCCCAGTTAATTGAAAGCAGAAATAGTCTTATTCATAATTCAGCTACGCATATACATAAACACCACTTGGCTGTAAAATAAGAAGCTATTGGTTTCCGGAATCACGGAATTGAAACCATTAAGCTGCTTAATTTTCTGGCATCGTCTTCTTTTAATTCCCTATTTAGGAAACTAAGCTTAAGTTACCATTGTTACCTGTAACCATTGGAGGAACAGTTCGAGCTTTGCTTCATCAGAGCTTGCCATTTTCTGAGGACTGACTGTTACTGCTGCGTTTTAGTCACAACTTAACAAATGACGCTTTCGGGGTAAAGGGCATTCCACAATTTATTTTTTTTTTCGAGATAAATTAAAATATGATTTTGGTCCTCCATGTGACAATTTATTTTATTTTAGTTCATATATTTTTAAATATCTAAATTTGGTCCCTATATTTTTAATATATCTCAAAATTAGTCCTCACAATTTACTTATGATTAAATTTTACTAAAAATATTTAGTCTTTATAAACCTTTTACCTAAAAATTTTATAAATATATTTACATTGTATCTTTTCTTGAATGAAAATTATTATTATTCTTTTGTCGAGTCAGATAAAAATTAACTTCAACTAATAATAACAACTAATTTTAAGAAATATTGAAAGTATAGGGACCAAATTTGGACATTTGAAAGTTGAGGGATTAAAATGGAACAATATCCAAAAAATATTGTTTCAAAAAAAAAAAAAAAACAATATCCAAAATATAGGAACCAAAAATGGTATTTTAAGTGTATATAAAATAGTCTAAATTATTGTGTGATTGTGTACTTAACTTTTAGGGGAAAAAATTATTTTCTTAAAATATCAACTTCTTCCCATTGAACCTAAACTTAAATAGTCAATCCGAGCATAGTTTATTAAATGAGTCACCAATTACGATTACAAATGTCAATAATTTCATCTCTAACCTCGCAATTGTTGAACTAAAAAAAATCAACTTAAATAAGGGTAATTTTTACCTATGTCCAATTTTCACTAAATTTACTCATTAATTTAAATAAGTAAAAAAATCTCTTAAAATCCATTCATTTCAACAAAAATCAAGCTCAATTTATGCATGAGATCAACTATCGAAGGAATCTCCAAAAAAATTCAAATTTTAACAAAATTCTAGATATGGTGTTGTTTTTTTTATGAAATCTCATCAATTTTATATTAAATATATGTTTTTTAATCATTAAATGCACATAAGAATATTTTATTTAACATATTTTTAAACGAAACTCTATTAATAAATATTGGAACACTTATTCAAATTTAAGGTAAAAGTTGTACCACTTCAAGTCTAAGATTCTAAAATTAAAAATTTATTGTAAAAAATTGATACAGTTTACGAAGTTTATAAGTAAAAATAGTTTTTCCCCTAAAATGTTTTATGTGTTTTATCAATTTAATCTAGTTTTTAAAAAGTTTTAATTAATTTACATTTTAGCAATTTAATTCCATTTGTATTCTTACATGCACACTACTTGATGAGTTGACAAAACTTCCTAAAAACTTTGATGAAAAATTAGGTAACCTAGTCAAGAAACAAAAAGTCTAAATTTTTGGGAATTTCTTAAAATTTTGGATAAACAATTAAAAACTTTATCATGGCTTTTTATGGCTTCCCTACAGATCTACCAATAATACCATGTTTTAAGTTTATGGTTTTGTACGTCTTTTAATAAGCGCAAGAATGAGTTTGTTGCTACATTTGTTGCTTTTTTCTTTTTAAGTTCAATATGGAGAGGTGGAAATTCAAACGTCCGACCTTTTAAGTCGATGGTACAATATTTTAACCAATTGAACTATACTCAAGTTGGTGTTTTATATGCTACTCTTGTATACATTCTAGGAATTCTTTCTTTCTTTCTTTCTTTCTTTGAGTACAGCAATTGTAGGAGTATGGGATTGAGCCATCGACTTTTGATATGGTAATTGGTTTTAGACAATATAGTCACTCGTAGCTAGAATTTGATGTCAAACTATGAAATAATACTAAATAAAGTTCGATCTAAGTTTGTTGTGTACTATACTCTTAATTATACTCTTAATTAATCTTGGGATGTTGTAACCCTTTCATTTGGTTTCCTCTTAGTAAATGTCAAACAGAATAAATAAACCTCACTTAAAATGTGTTTGCTCTTCCAATTTTGTGTTTAAAATACTCATCTTCCTCCTATTCACCTCTCTCTCCTTTTCTTGAAGACTTTATAGAAAAGATCCACTTGTAAGTTGTCCTCATTCTCAAATTTTAGAAGATCAATGATCTCAAGGAGTCAGACTCAACAATGATCTTTTGCCCATCTTTTATCTAGGATGTTTTTAATAGGTCTCTTCTTTTTAAGTTCAACAATATGTGGAGTGAAAATTCGAACCTTTAATTTTTAGGTCGAGGATATAATGCCTAAATCAATTGAGCTATATTCATGATGGCATAGTCTTTGAACTTTTATGGTTGTTCTATTTAATGCATATACTTAAAAAAAATCTCTGATAAATTAATGTACTAGCACTTTCGTTTTTAATAAGTTTCTATTGTCAACTTTATTAATTCAATGCTTATGTAGCATGTTAATTATATTATTTAAGGATTGCACGCAAAATTAGTTCGTCATATAATCCTTAAATAATACATAGTCAAAATGATATGTATGTGTTAAACGAATTAACAAAAAAAAATCTTGTTAGACACAAAATTAAAAATTCAAAGACTTACGAATTTTTTTTAATAGATGGACTAAATAAACAAAACCCTAAAGTTTTGTTATATATTAGAAGCTTTTTAAATTTTAAGGACTAAATAGACACCACCCTTAAATACAGTCTCAACTTATAATTTAACTATTTTTTATTAAAAATATTAAAAAAAATAAATAGGCTAAAAAATACTTTTAAGTTTCATAAAAATAACAATTTAGTCATTGAACTTTAGTTTGTAACAATTTAGTCATTGTGTACTTTTAATTTTATAACAATTTAGCCCTTGAACGGCAACGTATAAACGATTTAGTCCCTACGCTTTAAAACTTTTAACAATTTAGTCTTTACTATGAAAGATGGTATTAAGATTTAATGAAATTTCTTACACATGTAAATAGAGATGTCCACGGGGGCGGGGTGGGGACGGGGATGGCTTCCCCGTCCCCACCCCCCATTTGAATCCTCATCCCCAAAAAATTCCCCGTTAAATTTCGCTGAGATCGGGGCGGGGATTCCCACCGGGGAATTTGAGGGATCGGGTTCCCCGCGGGGAATTATTCCCCATTTAGTTTTTTTTTTCTTTTTTAAAAATTAAATAATTCTTTTGATAAATTTTCAAATAGTTAATTTCTATGGAAAATATAAATTAATTTTTAATTACATTGTTAATTATTCACAAAAATCTTAATTTAAATAGTTAATTTTCTATTAAAATATATATATATATTTAAAGATAAAATTCTTGAACCTCCTAATAAAAACAAAAAAATATTACATATCAAATTATCTAATTAATTCATACATATAATTAAAATGTTTAACTATATGATTCAAACATATCCAATTATTTAAATCATTAACAATAAACTTTTAAATGACATATATATACTAATACACATATATACATATATATATTAAAAAATAAAATATAAATATAAAAAAAGTAAACGGGATGGGGAACGGGAAACGGGGACGGGGAATACATTCCCCGTCTCCGTTCCCGTTTAGCTCGCCAGAAATTTTTTTTCCCCCACTCCCTCCCTCATTCCCCGCTTAAACGGGGATTCCCTGCCCCGTTAAGGCGGGTCCCCGCGGAGAAAATGGACATCCCTACATGTAAATCGATAAAGTGTTTAGAAACCAAATGTGTTTATAAACTACAAATGTTAAATCATTATGGAGCCGTTTGATAACCAATTAGTTTTCTGTTTTTGGTTTGTAGTTTCTTGTTTTTAAAAAACAAGTTTGTTTGGAACCTAATTCAATTTTTTGTTTTTGTATTTTGAAAAACGTATTTAGAAATATGAAGGAATTTTGAAACCGGAAAAAAAAAAAGGTTTTCAGAATTGAATTTTCGTTTTTCAAAACGGACTCACCACTTAATAGCAGCACTAAAAAAGCGGAAAAAACAATCCATATGATTGTACAGAGACCTGGGTTCGATTCCCAGAAACCCTAAATAAGTATAATTATAATTATAATTATAATTGTTACTATAATTATTACTTTAGCAAAAAAAATATATCAATTTTTTCAGTACAAAAATGTTCCCGACTAGGCGTGGTTTAAAATTCAAATTTGGTGCTTTTTAAAAAATGTATATAATAATAATAAATTTTTTGTTTTTACAATAAATTATGTGGTATTGTTGAAACTTTTTGTTGACTGAGAAATTTTGGTCAATCTCTAATTTTCACGTCGTTATTTCAAATTAATGATGAAACTACAAATAATTAAATTTAGGATCAATTATAAATTGATATGTATCCTAAATTTAATTTGAAGACAAAAATTGGCAAATCCTAAATTAAAATGGCATATCTCTTCATTGAACCAAATACTTAAATTTAATAAGGCCAAATTAGGTCATATGAAACTTGGGTCAAAGTAAACAAAACTCAAATTCAAATGGTTAGGCCCAAAACCAACAAAATCCAAGTCCAATAGTTGGGCCCAAAAAGTCATTATGGCACAAATCCACATGCCCATGGAAAGCTCTATAAATATAAGGTCTCTCATTCATTTGAAGGGTTCAGAAGTTGAAACTCTTCATAAAAGTTAGAGAGAATTCAGAAAAAAAGATCATAAGGCTCTCTAAACTCTTGAAGACCAAACAATCTCTGAACCAGAGCCTTGAAGACTAAAAGACTTTGAAGATCGAGAACAAGCTGCAAAGCCATCAAAATAAATCCTCTGAGAACAAGTTGTAAAGCCCTCATACAAATTACACTTGAGAGAGAGAAAGAATCAAAGGATAAACATTAGAGCTTGTACTCTACTAAACTCAAATTAATACAAACTAAATTCATTTATACGTGTCTCATTTCTTTTTTAAAATTACTTGTGAACACTTATTATTTTAATATTTTACATATTATAATTTAATTTTATCTAAATAAACTATATTTAGTTGATATCTTATTCTATTTTTTCCTGACATATATATAAAAAAATAATCCATAGTCTTTTAGATAATTCTCAATTTCGTTCTTAATCTTTTAAAACTGAATAAATGTATTAAAATTTCTTAATTTTGTCCTTTGGTTAAAAATATTTGTTAACAAAAATTGATGTGTAGTTAAATTATTAATTTATCAATACATTTAAACACATAACAACAACAAAGTGCCGAGAAATTCCAATGTCAAACAATTTATTAGTATTTTTATATTCTAAAAAGAGTTTGCAAGCTTGAAATCTATATTATTTGTTTTCAAACTTTGAGTTGATCATATTTTAATTACAACTCAACCATTATGTTGATCGTTATTTATTATTATTATTATTTATAACTAGGAGTCGGAGCTTTGCTCCCCTATACCCGAGGGCACCCGAGCCCAAAATTTATTATTTTTTATTATTTTATTATTTCACTTTTATTAATCGATTAATTATTATTAATAATTTTGAATATATGTCTTGTTTATATAAATATTAATATGAATTATAAAAAAATAATTTGATTTGCTTTTTATAAAAAATAATGATCAAACATGTATTTATTTTTTTAGAAAATAGAAAACCAAAATATATTATCGAACATATTTAGTTTTTTGTTTTTAAGATGCAAAAAAACAAAAAAAAGTTACTAAACATGTACGGTTTTTGTTTTCAAAAAATAAAAAACAAAAAATAAAAAACAAAAAATTGAAAATTAAAAAATCAAAAATAAAAACCTAAAATAGTTGTCAAATCGAGTCGTACATAATATAAATTTGTACTTAATTTGATGAGATATTTTATGGTAGGGATTAAATTATTACAAATTTAAAAATACAAGGATTAAAATATTAAATACTAAAATTTATGGACTAAATTGTTACAAATTTTAAAGTACATAGATTAAATTATTGCAAACTAAAGTTTAGAGACTAAAGTATACATTCTACCAAAGTTTAAGAACAAAAAGTATTTTTAATCCAAATATATATATATATATATATATACATACATCAAACTTAACAATAGTTAGATTATTTTATTTTTATTATTATTATTTTGAAACAGTCTTTTTACTATTTTCAAACATTTAGATATGGTAATTTTTGTTTAAAAAAAACATACGGTAATTTTGATATAAAGGTGACGTAAGAAAAAAAAAGTCCGCATTGGGACCCAAAAACAACCCATCTGGTAGCCACGCGAAAAATTACCTCTGCCGTAGCGCGAAAATCAGAGCCACCGTCACGCTGCCCCGGTGGGCTTCCTCCTCCTTCATACTGATACAAGAGTTCTTGATTTCTCTCCCTTTCTGTAAGTTTTCGGTTCCTCCCCAAATTACTCCAATTCTTGCGGTTCGCAATGGCCATTTGGTTCTGAAACCCCTAAAATCGATATCAAATATTTGACGTTTATGGTTTATGGGGTTCGTTTTCTTCTTTAGTTTTGAGATTTAACCCTGTTTTGCTTCGATTTTATCCTCTGTCTATGTGGGGTTTTGTTAATCTTCAAGAAATTCCCTTGTTTCAGATTTTATATATTTGGGTTTGTGTGTGTTTCTTTGAGTTTTATGTTGAAATAAGTTTTTGTGTTGATGGCCTTCACTTTCTATCGTTTAGTTGTTATGAGGGTAGCAATTTTATTATTACATTTTGTAATAAGGGTTTCATCCTTCAAATGTTTGTTCTGTTGTATGACCAAGTGTCCTTGCAAGTTGCAAAATAATGCTGAAGCTAATTCATTTGTGTTTGTCAAGAGTGCTTTCTGAAATTTAAAACCATGGGCTTGGCCTTGTTAATGAAGCCTGGTTTATCCTAGAAGGTTTTGCGTAGAAACCTATGGATAGAACCCTAATAAACCCTTGCTTCTTTGAGGCGTTAACAATGGATTACACATTAACTTTCTTAAAGTGTTTGGCCATGTGTACCAAAAAACTAAAGTAACAATTAGTATGTCTCAGGACAAAATCAGTACTAGTATATGTCAAGATCATATTGTGTTAAGTGTGAAGTGGCCAAGAGAGCAACGGTTGGAGGCTGTAAAATCAATATATTCCTATACAGTATACACTATACTGGTTATTTCATAGTTTCTAATGTAATATATGCATATTTTCAGGATGTCTCCGGTGCGAATTTTGGTTATGTACAATGGCGATTGGATATTTAGTGAGAATGGCTTTGAATTCAATGGTGACAAGTTAAAAGGAATCATTGTCGATGAGAAGATTACATATACTGATCTTCTGGATAGAATCTATGATATTGTCAAAGTTGACCCAGCTGAATTTGTGGCCACAATGAAATGTTTATATAAAGCTCATGTCCCAACGCCACCAACAGAGATATTAGACAATGAAGATGTCGATTTTTTCATCGGTGAGAATCTTGTAGATGACCATGGCAGGAGAACACCATTGTGCATCACTATCAAACGTAGAGAATCACTAAACCAAGGGAAGGAGGTGCATTATCCAGCTCCGTTCGACTCTGGAAGTGTAAGTAATCAAACTTCTGGTTTTGTGCCTACTGCACAAAATTCTCAATTTCCTCCTTTTCTTGCTCTTACTGAAATCGAAGAACAAAACACGACTGCCATAAGTTGTGGCCCTCAGGCAGACTTGAATTGTGACGATGAGATGCAAAATGTTGATCAACATCAACATGAGGACTGTAATGATGGTAGAGGACATGATAATGAGGTAGAAAATGTGCATATGCAAAACGATAATTACGGATGTAGTGATGAGATTCATCCCCATACCTCCAATAATATGTCTTTTGATAGTCTTACCATCCGAAATGGCAGAAAAAGCATCCAAGAATATGCAACTTCTGATCCATTGAACCCGAGCATTCAACCGTGTTTATATTCTGAGCAGCTGAACATTAATGTGCCAAAAAATTTAACTATTGAGCAGTTGATGTCTAATGATACTATAGCAGTGGGGCAATCTTATCCAAGCAAGAAGGATGTGCAGAGCAAACTAAGTCTCATGGCGATAAGGGAAAATTTCGAGTTCAAAGTAAGGCGTTCGACAAGAGATTTATTGTTCGTTATATGTGTAGACAAAAGCTGCAAGTGGCGAGTTCGTGCATCAAAGATGAATGATTTTGACTGCTTCTTGATAAGAAAATTCCACAATGTCCATACTTGTTTGACAGAGAAGTTTCATCGCAACCATCATCAAGCCAGTAGTTGGGTTGTTGGACAACTGATCAAGTCCAAGTTTGAGGAAGGTGCATCTGATTATAGACCAAATGACATAATCAAGGATGTAGAGAAACAACTGGGAGTTACTATATCTTATGATAAAGCTTGGAGGGCACGGGAAATTGCTCTTCGCTGCCTAAAGAGATCCCGGGATCGAGAGAAGCGGTCCCGTGGGAGACCGAGGAAGGAAAAACCTGTATCGACTGACAAAGAGCCGTCCCTGCGATTGTGTGGGACTTGTGGTGGTCGTGGTCACAATAGAAAAACTTGTAGGAGTCTTACTGTTCCACAGTGAAGTGATAGAGAACTGGGAGTTGATGGAGTAGGTAGATCTTGACCTTTTTTTTTTTGAGGATATTTAATAAATGAAATATGATATTCTGATGATCATCCAGTTTCTCATTTTAGGGTTTTTTTTTATGAGAATGGTATTCTTTATTTTCATTTCAGTTTTAGTCTAGTGTAATAATGTGGTTTCATTTGCTACAAATTCACATAATTTTTGTATTTTTCCCTGTTTGCTTTTCCTATTAAGCATGCATTTCAGCATCATCGTAGTTTTAACAAAAATTTTCATACGGGGTTATATGTATCCTGAAATTCCTAATTGAGCCCTCTAGCTAAGAGACTTGATATCAAATTAATTCTAGGTGATTTTATTTAGGATGTGGCCTAGTCTAAAGTTTAAAATTCTAAATGATATAGATTAAGTTTTAACATGATTTTGATTATTGATACATATTGATTCACAATATGCAAGCAAATACATCTTACGAATTGACGCCAGAGGTGCCTCGGGATCATTACTGTTAACGTGGGTGTAATTTTTAAGTTAAACAATATATGAAGATAGGGATTTAAACTTTTAATCTTTTAGTTGAGAATATATGTATTAACCAATTAAATTATACTTAAATTGACTAAAATAGGTGTAATTACTGTTAATGATGTTGTTCATTATATTTATCTATGTTAAGGTATAACATTATGTTATGTAATGATTTACCTAATAAGGTAGATGGCATATTTAATTTATTTCCTAGAGATAAGACTTAATGGTTTGTATACCATATTAAATAATAATAAACTCGATTCTTGTCCCAATATATATATATATAAAGGATTGATAGTTGTTAGTCTGGAACTTCACTCGTGAAAAAGTTTCCCATCTTCACATCACAAGACAACCTATACATTCAGCACCTTCTGAAGTTCGTCGGTGATGTCAATGACTTCACTTTCATATTCTTTTTTCCTCAATTCAGAAAGCTGTAAATTCAATTCAACGATTTGCTTCTGTATTCTTTCTCCCTTGTCTGGTAATCTTGAGACAAGAACCTGATCATTTGTTCAATGAAAGAAAATTTGAGCTCTTTCGATATAATGAATTAAAACCAAAACAATCGATCATTAAACAACTCGAGTCAAAAGCTAGTTATGATTAGGAGACTAAGCTTTAATTGAGAAACATAAAAAGAATACAAACGGAGATTAGAAGGGGGAAAAAATCCAACAAAAGGAGTCATACTAGAACTAACTACACAAGCACTACTTTCTTTTTAACCACAAGAAAAGGTACTGTTTTCAGGGAGTGTCTCTTTTTTTAACTGTCACTCAAATGGGAAAGTTGCATAGAACCATACCTTATTTTCTAGAGTTTGAGACAGCCGATTGATTCTTTCTTTGATTTCCTTTACTGTCGGCTTGCCTGGACTGCTGCTTGCATTTGTAGTAAATCTATTCAACTTCACATCCTTTGGGTTGAAAGCAAACCTTGCCCTGGAAGCAACGTAAAGGATGTTATTTCTTCGGTAACTGAAAAGTGTAATATATGCATCTGATTCATATAATATAAACTCATACGTCATACCCGTCTATATCATGATCGGGTGAAGAACTTGATGTTGATCTTTCCCTAAATGCAACCTCTCTATTCCTCCTACAACCATATTAGCATAGAACTGGTTAGTTTCAAAAGGTAAAGAACATCCCAAGGCTTACAATAATCTAAACACCAAATATGAAATGTAGCAGCCTCCTGCAAACAACACTTTTTAAACATCTTTAATTGGCTTTTCTTGTCACTGCTCCGCAATCTCACTTTAGGTTCTAGGCCCTGAAATATTAAACTAAAACTGCTCGAATCCCTCCCTTTTCCTGAAAAGAATTAATATTATTTATAGTATCCGAACTCATAGTTCGTTTCTTCTTTTATTTGCTTCCTGTTCTCATCCATAGCAAGGAAAAAAAAATTTTTGATAGGAAACATAGTAACCATTTCATTGATTGGTGAAATAGATACAAAAGAAGTCTATCTGAGATAGTTACAAAAAGGATCTCCAATGAGATAAGAGAGTTGTTAAACCATAATTACAGAAAGGGGGAGATAGATTACTCCACGATAAAGCATGGAAAGTAGTAGATTCTATGAGGGTGTGAATGTTCCGTTGCGTTTCTGTGAAGACTCGGGCATTTCTCTCAAGCCATAAATTCCATAGAAAAGCATAGATAAAGTTGAGCCAAAGGGTCTTCTTTTCCTTTTTGAATGGATGGCCAGAGATTAGCATATCTAGCAAAGTATAAATATCCCCAGGCCATGCTGTAAACCACCCGAACTCTTGCTGGATGAAGGACCAAAATGCAGAGGCAAAACCACACTGGCTGAAAAGATGTATTTGGGATTCACTTTCTCTGTAACATAGACAGCAACAATTTGGGGAGATAGCCACGCCAGGGGATTTTCGCTGTAATAAATCAAATGTATTGATACACGCATGGCTAAGCTCCCAAACAAAGAACTTAACTTTTTTTGGATGGTGACCCCTCCATAAATGTTTGTAAAAAGCTGATTTCTCCAAGTTCCCAGTAGATGCTAGCCTATGAGTTAATGAACTGGTAGAGAAAAGGCCATCCTTTTCCAATGTCCAAGCCCATCTATCCTCTTGTTCTTTGAAGATAAAAGAAGACAATAAGTGAGATAAGGCAGCCCATTCTTCAATTTCAATCTCATTTAGATTTCTTCTTAAAAAGAGGTTCCAAGATCCAGCCCTTTGATTCCAATGGTCAACAACAGTCCAATCTTTCTTAAGGGATAAAAGGTAAAGAGGGGAAATTTGACTGAAAAGATTGAGCTCCCAACCATACATCCTTCCAAAATCGGGTTTTGTCTCCTTTTCCAACAATGATCTCAATGTTGCTATAAACCAAATGCTGCAAATTCTGGATAGATTTCCAAGGACCCTTGGAAGTTTTCAAAGACAAACTGCCCGGCTTGCAATTATAGTGACTAGTACCGTATTTTGCCGCAATCATCCTTCGCCAAAGAGCCTCCTTTTCGGTGTAAAACCGCCAATTCCATTTCGCCAAAAGGGAGATGTTACGTTTGTGTAATTCAAAGAGACCCAACCCGCCTTCCTCAAAAGGTGCTTGTAAAGTGGACCATTTTAGTAGATGGCTTCCCTTTTTTCCGATACCACCCCTCCAAAGAAAAGCCCTATATAGTTTCTCTATAGCTTTTATGACTTTTGATGGAGCAAGGAAAATGGAGAAATAATACGTGGGTAGATTAGAGAGCGTAGCTTGGATGAGAGTGTGTCTTCCTCTTTTGGAAATATGAGAATTTCCCCAATTATGCAAGCGATTCTCAATCTTCTCAATGACTGGTCTCCAAAAACTAATCGTTCGCGAGTTGCCTTTCAACGGGAGACCTAAATATGAAGAAGGCCAGCAGCCAACCTTACATCCGAAGAGAGAAGCAAGATACTCAACTTCTTGTGTGTCGATACCAACCCCCAAAAATTCTGATTTTTGACAATTTATGTTCAATCCAGATGCTTCTTCAAAATCGTGAATGACTTGAAAAAGATTCCGGAGATAGACTTCGTTGGGTGGTGAGAAAAGGATGGTGTCGTCTGCAAATTGGAGGTGATTGATAGAAACCACTTGTGGAGGTTTACCCATATTGAAACCATCAATCAATCCTTTTTGTTTTGCCAATAAAAGCATTCTACTAAAGCAATCGACCACAAGAATGAAAAGGAAAGGAGAAAGGGGATCGCCTTGACGAAGACCTCTAGTTGCTTGAAATTTACCCCTAGGCCTTCCGTTCATAATAATGGAGAAATTTGTTGACGAAATACACCCTCGAATCCATCTTCGCCAAGTTTGCCCGAAGCCTTTTGCACGAAGAACACTCTCAAGGAAATCCCAATCCACCATATCGAAAGCCTTCTCGATGTCAAGTTTTATGACCACTCCACTATTCTTCTTTCAATTCCATTCATCGATGATCTCATTGGCTATAAGGGAAGCATCAAGGATTTGGCGATTGGCTACGAAAGCGGACTGTTGGGCCGTGATTGTGTATGGGAGGACAAGCTTCAATCTCTCTGAAAGCACTCTAGCAATAATCTTGTAAAGACAAGTTGTGAGACTAATCGGTCTATAATCACTCACTTTTTTGGCACCAGTCTTTTTTGGGATGAGGCAAATGTATGTTTCATTCATGTTTGCATTGATGATCCCATTCTTAAAAAAATCATTGAACACCCCTATAATATCTTCCTTAAGGATGTTCCATGATTTTTTAAAGAATTCAGCAGTGAAGCCATCCGGTCCTGGAGTTTTATTGGTGCCCAGATCATTGACAGCTTTGTATATCTCAGTTTCAGTGAAAGGCAATTCCAGAGAATCCCTTTGGTCAGAAGAAATGGGACTCCAATCATCAATATGGGGTAGTGTTCTATCCCCAGGTTTTTTTGTATACAAGTTCTGATAGAAATGCAGAAATTCTCCCTCAATTTCTTCATCCTGCACCAAACTGCCCCCGTCTGCAGAAAGAATTTCCATAATCGTGCTTTTCCTTCTGTTTGCTGCCACAATCCTATGGAAGAAAGCCGTATTTTCGTCCCCCTCAACTAACCATTTGGTTTTGCAACTTTGTCTCCACATGGTTTCTTCATTAGCTGAGATAGTAAGCAAATTTCCTTTTATGGCTATTCTCCGCTGCAAATCGTCATTTGTTAATTGGGATGATTCCTCCTTTTCATCAATGTTCAAAAGCTCACGATGGAGGCTGGCTTTAAGTTCCTTTTGATGGCCAAAGGTAGTTTGATTCCACAACCTCACTTCTTTCTTTAAGCCTTTGAGTTTTTGGATGAAACCGTGACCTGGCCAACCTTGTAAAGGAGTTCGCGACCACCAAGATTCGATCATCCTGTCGAAGGTGTGATGGTTCAACCAAGCATTGAAAAACCGGAAGGGAGTAGGACCCCAAGATTCCTTTCCCAAAGTGAGGCAAATGGGGTAGTGGTCAGATGTAATTCTCTCTAGTCTACGGGCAGAGACATCAACAAATTTATGAAAGATCCCCTCCTTAATCAGAAATCTATCAAGAAGACTCATCAATGCTTCAGTGCGCATATTGGACCAAGAAAATTTTCCATCTGTAAGCTCATTGGAGCTAATGAATCTGTTGAACTTTTTCATACCTCGTGTCGTGGCAGCACCTGAAGATTTTTCCCAAGACCATCTAGTAATATTGTAATCTCCACTCAAAATCCAATTAGGTTGACAAAGCCCAGATAGGGCAGTTAATTCAGTCCATAAAAACTTCCGTTCAGTTGATGAGTTTGGGCCATATACCCCTGTAATCCAGAAAGAGTATTCGTCAGCAAAAGAGAGATGGATAGATAGGGAATAAGTACCTTCCACCACTTCTAAGGCTTTGAAGGCAGAATCTTTCCAAAGAATGACAATTCCTCCTGAGGCACCAACCGCATCAATTGATGCCCAAGCAATGTTGCGTGAGCTCCAAAGCGATTTGATAAATTTCCGGTCTATATCTTGAGATTTGGTTTCTTGCAAGATGATGAGGGCTGGATTATGAAGTCGAATGAAATCCTTGATAAGGGCTCTCTTTTTCCAAGAGCCTAGATCCCTAACATTCCAAGAGATAAAAATCATCTAGGGGAGGTCGACCCCTCTGCCTTGGATTCAAGTCTGCTGCAAGGCTTGTTGTAGTTAACTGAGGAATGCAGATTTTTGATTTCTCTAACCCATTTATTTTTCTTCTTTGTGGCTGTGGAATTCATTTTCTTGGTTGGTAAAGGCATAATACACATTCCATTTTTAATCAACCAAGGGAAAATAATAGGTAGAAACATTGGTGGATCTCCATTCTGTGCGTCCTCTTCCTTTTCCATGTCACTAACACCTCCAATGATGGTGTTGTCACGATGGCAGTCTATAATGTCCAAAGGATGGTTCATCTCACGGGGCTCTTGAGCAGAGTCATCGATAAATAGAGGGGAAGGATTAAGCAGCGGGGCCTGTTGGTCAGAGGAGAGGTCGAAGAGCTTTGGTAAAAACATTGGTGAGTTTGTGGGAGATTTTGGTAGAGGATGAGTCACTGGTGGGGAGTTTTTTGTAGATTGAGATCCTGGTGAAGAGAGGAAGCCTTCGGAGTCAGATAAAACAAGCTCAGTATTGGTGGAGAATTTGGTCCCAGTGAGGAGCATAGTTTGCTTGTTTTTGATGAAAATGGGTTTTTTTGATGAAGTAGGCAGGTTCTGGGTCGATTCCGATAAGGGTGTTATTTTAACAGGGTTTGTATATTGAAAATCCAATTCCTGTTGTGGGCAATGGTCAACGGTTGATAATGGCTAAGGAAGGGGATTTTCGGGATTGGTGGGAGATAAAGGATGAGAGTGGGCCCCATTAAGGTTGACATTAGTTATGTTTTCGGGAGAGGTCAAGGATTTTTGGGATTGAGATAAGGGAGATGGATGGGTCCCACTATGGTCTGTCTGTGGAGGGTTTTTTGGAACAAGGGATTGCGTCTGGGCTTGGATAAAGTGTGGGCCCTGTTCTGATAAAGACAAAGGAGGCTGATTGATAGCTGCTGAATTTTGTACCTGGTAAGCTGGTAATGGAGCAGCTCGATGGTACGGTGCATTGGGGACCTCCAAACTCTCTTCAATCTGTTCTTGGGAGGCGCGTGTCTTCACCCTCTTCACCGGCGGGGTGGGTCATAGCAAGGAAAAATTTGCACAGGAATATTTTCACTTTTCTCCATCATCCATGCGGTTAATTATGATTAGAAATGCCAATAAAATTTTGATGTTTCCCCTGGCTAAATTGTGTATAATAATGCACAAACAAATAAAGTTACCTAAACGATGTGTCTTCTTCATCCAATACGTGTACTGGTTCTGGAGCTGTCTTAGAGAAGAGCAAATTGTGGTGACTAACTCCTGCAATACCTTGAGTTTCTAGGAACTTTATGTGGCATCTCAAAGAATCGTCCCTGTAGCCATAAACAATACGAGTACAGAAGGGAAAAGGGAAAATGAATTTCAACAAAAGGCCCAAAGCACTTCAAAGACTAGCAAAACAGTAGACAAACTAGGACACTTATCTTTAACCTAACTACTAGTATACTTTTTTTTCTTACACAAATTCTCGACTAAATAGAAGTGTAAACATGTCTAAATCATATTTGCCAAACCCATAGACAATAAACAATTCATACTAATGTAATCTGCTAATGACTATTCAACTGGTACAGTCTAGTTGATTATAAAGTTTTCATCTAAAATTTAAATCTCTCCAAGATACAGAATGCTAAATATCGAGGTGTTTTCCACGTTAGTCAAATGTAGTGTCACTTGAAACCTGTAGGCAGATGACAATATCAAAAATTTAAGATTCTTGCTTCGTCCTACTCCCTCCAACTCTTGTCAGGTTTGATCAATCCACTATATTATTTCCTAACAAACTTTACATGCAGTTTACAACAAGATCTTCAAATTACTCAGTTGCAAATAATTATTAAAAATTACATGATACTCAGTAAGTTACTATAAAGAAGCCAAAAAATGGCACAAGGAAAATCATTAAAAATTACATGATACTCAGTAAGTTACTATAAAGAAGCCAAAAAATGGAATAAGGAAAAGAACCAGCAAGCACAAATTGCTGCACTAATACCAAATATAGGTGAAGCTTACCATCTGATATAATACCAAGAAAGACATAATTACTTGGAAGTCAAGTTGCAGTCTATAGAAACATAATTTCAGCACCATTGTATTGTAAACCTAAAATTTTAAATGTGCACATGCATGTGGATGCCTTATCATATGCGTTTAGTGGAATCTATCATTTGATACATACATTGTAAGTTGTCGATCATGTTCCTCATGCAATTGTTGTTGCGTGACAGATATATCAAACCCCTCTTTTGGAAGGCTAAAAAGCTCCCGAAGATCCTGAAAAGGTAAAATATTAACCACACAATCCAACAGGCAAAACAAACAGATTATTTCCATGTATTACCTGTTGACTAAAGTACCGTATCTGTTCTTTGTGCTCTGTTGCAGTTTTAAATAATCCTCCTTTAAAAATCTGAGGATAAATTTTAAAAGTCAAAACAAGTGGTAGTATTTTGATAGAGCTCAAATGTATTGAAATGTAAAGGTAATCAAACTACAAGATAACCAAGTATTTGACTCCCTTTCTTGAACACTCTCACTCAAGCCCTAAACCAAATTCACTAAATCAATGTTTCCTCTCTTTCTTTCTCGCTCTCTCTATTTATAACCAAATATCATAACTAACTCCCTAACTATTTACTAATATACCCTTAATAGCATTCCTATCATATTCCATTCAAATTAGAAATGATAAATCTTTTAATGTGCAACAGTTATTTACTCACAAAGGTATCTAATGAGATGAGCCTCCTAGCAGGTGCACAAAACAAAATTACATACAATGGGTATACGTATTGGAAAAAAGGTTTACCCATTTGGTCTAGTAAGCCATTCTACATTCTCAGGTTGATGTGTGCCAAATATGATATTTAACATCTTCGTTTAATAAGAGCTGTATCTGTTAAACATTTGTAGAATAAACATTACCTGTTTTCTGTAGATCTTTTCTTCAACAGTCCCACATGTCATTAATCTATACACTATAACATCTTTCTTTTGTCCAATTCGGTATGCTCGATCAACGCTTTGATTATCAGTACTACAAACAGATTACAGAACATCTACTTAATGACTGCAAATTTACTATATAAAACAAAATAAAAATTCAACATTGACTGTTTAACCAATCAAAGACAAGTTTGTAGGAAACAAACTTTAATTAAAACGTGTATGTTACTGTTTAACCAATCAAAGACAATTTTGTCTTGGATAGCCAATAAGAAATAAAATAAAATGAAGCAATAAGAGCGAAGGGGAAAAAAGATGAAAAAGATGGAGAAAATTATTTATTTTTCCTCATTTAAAAGAAGATATTCAAGTCATGATATTCTTCAACCAATTTAAGCTGCAACATTGACGCAAACATGAGAAAGAAATAAACATATATATTTCAAGAACCTTGGATTCCAGGCTGGATCTACTACAATTACACGATCTGCTCTGGTAAGTGTAAGACCTAAACCACCAACTTGAGATGTCAAGAGAAATATAGAAGCTCCTCTACCTTCTTGAAAATCCTAAGAAGAGGAAAAAGAAGGTCATATCAAGAATAAGGTTATATGAATATATCTTAGTGTCTTTTGGTAGTTTACTTACATTTACAATCTTTACTCTGTCCATGGCTTTTGTAGTGCCATCAATGCGCAAGAACTCATAATCATTGGATAATAGTGATTCCTGTAGGGAAAAAGTACCTACATTAATCACTTCTACATTAACTTCTAAAAATCTTGATTAGAAACGGGGATACTCGTTGCAGATGCCAATTAAAGTTTACATGAACTGGTGCATTTTTATTTAAGATTCAAACAACAAATACTCCGACGAACAAGTACATTCCATTAAAGATGTCTCTATTTGTGAGGGATTTTGAAGATGGTCTATTAAAAGTTTGTTGAGGTGGTTGCTGTCAAAAGTTTTTACTTCTCCTTCCTTAAGGCTACGATCAAGTATTTGACACATTATTGCCTGGGCTAAGGTTAGTAAGTTTCTTCATATTTCCTTTGAAATAAATGTTCTTTGGAAATAAATGTTTCTGGTGGGATTGGTCCAAAGAATAAAAAAATTTCTTTTACATTTTCGCTGTTAGGGTGCTTTATTTTGGGATATAAGACCCGTGATGCTTTTTTGATGCATTTATATTCTTTCGGGTGCATTAGTGGAAATTTTTTTAAAGGAAGTCTCTTTACTTACAAACCTAACTTTTCAAATATCATTGAAAAGTTAATTTCTTCATTTTTTTAAAAAAAAGGAAAGAAAAGAAAAGAAAAGCAGCTAGATTTGTTATTAGACATGTCAGACACACAAATTAGAGAGACAAAATCCTTGAGAATTTTCACTATAAGAAAAAATAATCACCAGAAGACACATCAATAGCAATAAGTTTCTAAAAATAAGACATCAAAAAATTAATGAATATTAAACATTGTAACCAATAAACAAAGAGCTTTTATTTATGTTGATTATGAAGACGTGGGAGAAGTAGCAACTGATAATATAAAGAGACCACACACGTATGCATTAGTATACGAGATTTACATGCATTCTTTATTTTGACAAATTCAAATACTTGGATAGATAAATTGCATGCCACTGTTTATACTTAAGTTGTTTAATAGCATATTTATCATCAATCATCCTGACATTTAGCACAATGAGCCAATAACCATATTTTGTAATGAGACCGTGTCATTTGAATATCAAATGTCAGAATTGTTAATGTGAGATCAAATATGAGAGTATCCATTCTATACAATAGAGCCAAATATATATAGGCATACATGGAAGCCCTAAACTAGTGAAAGTAAAATTACAATAAAGGACAAAGGATTAATAAGCTCCTAACTCTACATATATACTATAACACTCCCCCTCAAGCTGGAGCATATATGTTAATCATGCCCAGCTTGTTACAAAGGTAATCTATTCGAACTCCATTTAAAGCTTTCGTGAAAATATCTCCTAATTGTTCTCCAGTCTTCACATATCCAGTAGACACTAAACCTTGTTGTATTTTCTCACGAACAAAATGACAATCAATTTCGATATGTTTAGTTCGCTCATGAAATACTGGGTTGGATGCAATATGAAGGGCAGCTTGGTTGTCACACCACAACTTGATTGGAACAGTAGTATTGAAGCCTAATTCGATCAATAGTTGATGTACCCACATTATTTCACATACTGATTGTGCCATAGCTCTGTATTCTGATTCAGCACTCGATCGAGAGACTACATTTTGTTTCTTACTTTTCCATGAGACCAAATTGCCTCCAACAAAAACACAATAGCCAGAAGTCGATCTTCTATCTTCTCTTGATCCTGCCCAATCGGCGTCTGAAAAACACTCGATCTTCATATGACCATGATCTTTATATAAGATCCCACGTCCAGGTGCAGCTTTCAAATAACATAGAATATGTTGTACTGCGGCCCAATGATCCACTGTAGGTGAAGACATAGTCTGACTCACAATGCTTACTGAATAAGCTATGTCTGGTCGTGTCACTGTAAGATAATTCAACTTTCCAACCAATCTTCTATATCTCTCAGGATCTTTAAATGGTTCTCCATCTTTTGTAAGTTGCATATTAGGCATCATTGGAGTACTACATGGCTTGGCTCCCAATTTTCCGGTCTCAGATAGCAAATCAAGCACATATTTCCTTTGTGACATAAAGATACCTCTCTTACTTCTCATTACTTCAATGCCCAAGAAGTACTTTAACGTTCCCAAGTCTTTAGTATGAAACTGACTTTGGAGGAAAGTTTTGAGAGATAAAATGCCTGATGTATCATTTCCAGTGATAACAATATCATCAACATATAGAACAAGCAGAATGATACCACTCTTAGTTCGTCGGTAGAAGACAGAGTGATCCGACTTGCTTTTCTTCATTCCAAATTGCTCAAGTGCTTGACTAAATTTTCCAAACCATGCTCGTGGACTTTGTTTCAACCCATACAAAGATTTGCGAAGGCGACAAACTTTATCATTCTCCCCCTGAGCAACAAACCCTGGTGGTTGCTCCATATAAACTTCCTCCTGAAGATCACCATGGAGAAAAGCATTTTTAATGTCAAGCTGATGCAAAGGCCAACATTGAGAAGCAGCCATGGAAATGAATAACCTGACAGAAGTTAATTTAGCGACAGGAGAAAATGTATCAAAGTAATCAACCCCATAGGTCTGAGCATAGCCTTTGGCAACAAGGCGGGCTTTTAATCGAGCAACTGAACCATCCGGATTGACCTTAACTGCAAACACCCATTTACATCCAATAGCTTTATTTCCTACAGGACGAGATACTAAATCCCAGGTACCATTATCATCTAAGGCATTCATCTCTTCTATCATTGCATTGCGCCAACCAGGATGGGACAAGGCTTCATGAATAGTTTTAGGGACCGAGATAGATTCAAGAGATGCAATAAACGAACATGTAGAAGATGACAAGTGGTCATAAGAGACAAAAGAAGAAATAGGAAAAGTACATGAACGTTTACCTTTACGAAGAGCAATAGGAAGCTCGTCACTTGGTCCTGGATCTGATGACGAAGAATCTTTTGGTACAAGACATTCACTTGGAGGTTGTTGCCGTCTAGAGTAGACTTGAGTAATAGGTGGGCGAGTAGGGGCAGATGTCAAAGGCGATGGATCGGAAGAAGGTGTAGGAGACACAAGTGTGTAGATAAAAAGATCGTCATCCTCCCCCTTACTCGTACTGGGCAAAGATGAACCGAAAGGTTTGTCCTCAAAGAAAGTAACATCGCGAGATACAAGATACCTATTCGAACTAGGACAAAAGCATCTATATCCTTTTTGAACACGAGAATAGCCTAAGAAGATGCACTTCAAAGATTTGGGGTCTAATTTTGTCAGATTAGGACGAACATCTCGAACAAAACAAGTACAACCAAATATTTTCGGCTCAAGAGGAAACAAAGGTTTTGTTGGGAATAAAACATGATAGGGAATTTGACCTTTAAGAACAGATGAAGGCATACGATTAATCAAGAAGCAGGCTGTGGAAATTGCATCAACCCAAAAATGCTTTGGAACATGCATTTGAAATGATAATGCTCTTGCAGTTTCAAGAAGATGCCTATTCTTTCGTTCAGCAACTCCATTTTGTGATGGAGTATCAGCACAAGATGATTGATGAAGAATTCCATGCTTACAAAGGTATGCACTAAGTGCTTCAGAAAAGTACTCACCAGCATTGTCACTTCTCAAGATTTTAAGGGAAACACCAAACTGAGTTCGAATTTCAGCATGAAAGTTACAAAAATGAGAAAGTAACTCAGAACGATTCTTCATAAAATATAACCAAGTCATGCAAGAGTAATCATCAACAAAGGTAACGAAATATCGAAATCCAGATTTGGACACAACTGGACAAGGACCCCAAATATCAGAATGAACTAATTCGAAAGGTGCACTTGCTCGGTTATCGATTCTAGGGTTCGAACTGAGACGATGAAGTTTGGCAAATTGACATGAGTCACAATTTAATGAAGACAAGTTATGAAATTGAGGACAAAGCTTTCTTAGTACTGAAAGAGATGGATGACCTAAACGACAATGGGCATCAAAAGGAGAAACGACTCCAGAGCAGACAACTTTTGGTACTTGATGATCAAAAGTGTAAAGTCCTCCAGATTCATGTCCTTTACCAATAATCTTCTTTGTCACAAGATCCTGAAACAAGCAATAGCCGGGATAGAATAAGACACAACAATTAAGGTCACGAGTGAGTTTACTAATAGAGATCAAATTAAAGGAAAGTTGAGGTAAATGTAGAACAGATGATAAAGAAAGAGATGAGGTTAGATTTACTGTGCCAGATCCAAGGATAGACGATTTTGATCCATCTGCCAAAGTAACATTAGCAAGGGATGTAGATGAAGAAAGGGTGGAAAACAAATTGGGATTACCTGTCATATGATCGGTAGCACCAGAGTCTATGACCCATTTGGTAGAAGATGAGAGAAGACAATGATTCATGTTACCTGACCCAGCAATGGTTGTAATAGGGGTAAACGCAAATGATGAAGAAGATGCTTTCGATGATTTCTGGTATTGTTGAAATTTAGCAAACTCGGCAATAGAATTAACAAATGGCTTCTTAGATGAACCATAGGTGGATTGAGGCTGCGATTGAACCACATTAGACATCACTTCGAGTTCTCGTTCTGCCATAGATCAATGACGAATGTAAAACCACAAAATCAAATCTGAAACCACGTAATCAGACCCAAATGACTGCAAAACTTCTGAAAAACTGCTGAAAAACTGATCTGAAAGCAGTGCCCCAATCAAAAAACCTCTAATTCTTTTCCAAATCAACTTCTAACACGAGCCAATTATGACCAAAATAACCCCATAAACAGGTCGAGAGTTAGACAAACGGCAAGCCAAAATAACCCCATAAACAGGCCGGCGCGTGGGAATAACGCCAAAACCTTCAATCGGAGAGTGAGGTCCACGCGCAGGGATTTTTCCGGCCAAATTTCACGTACCTGCTGATCGGAAAATGGGCTTTCGTTTGGTCTGGGCGGTGACAAAAAATTCGCCGGAGATGGGCGGCGGATTCCGGCGGCGGCAGATTCCGGTGACGGCGCCGGCGGATTTCGGCGGCGGAGGCGGATTCCGGTGACGGTGGCGACGGCGGACCTTGGCAGCGGTGGTGAAACACAAAACCTAAGGTAGAAGACCAAACACTCCAAAAAGGTGTTCCAAACCTCAAACCCTAATTGTTCCCAATTCTCAAAAACTCACAAAACCCTAATTGCCTAGGAAAAACCTAGTGGCTCTGATACCATGTTAATGTGAGATCAAATATGAGAGTATCCATTCTATACAATAGAGCCAAATATATATAGGCATACATGGAAGCCCTAAACTAGTGAAAGTAAAATTACAATAAAGGACAAAGGATTAATAAGCTCCTAACTCTACATATATACTATAACAAGAATAAGTCAAGCCGAACTGAACCTCAATAAGATTGAGCATCTTGCGAGTTTGAGAGAAGATGAGAACATTATGCCCCTTTGGGATCAAATTATCCTGCCAATAACAGTAAAGATGTTATTTTTATTTTTTTATTTGGATAGGAAACAATAACAGTAAGGATGTTCTGTTGAATCTACTAGCTTTTATGCTTCAACAATGGATTGAATCAAACACCACTAACCAATAAAGACATGATGAAAGATATTTTGCAAGAGACGTTGTCATTATACACTTCATAATCATCCCTATCAGCCACATCCGCTAAATGCATTGCCAGTTTTTCTGCTATGCCAGCATCTTCTGGGCTTAGCACAGATTCCATCCCTTCCAGTACATCTTCAGCAGCTCTTTTAGTCAAAAGAAGTGGATGATCACATATTTTCTTAAGAATCTGCACCATATTAAACAAATAATTAACATAGAGATACAACTTGTGGCACTCTCCCATTTGTATCATGGGTCGGTGAAGATGCCATTTCAAGGAAGAAAATATATTATTAGAACATAGATGAAGGTAGGGGCAATCACTTGGCCACAGCTTTGTTAAATGGTGGATTTATATTTCTTTCTATTTTCTAGACCTACCAGATGGTCTTATCCATTTTAGAATGAATTTCGTTGAGCTTCTGGTGGATACTTGTCAAATTTTAAGGTATTTGAGATTTTTGGAAAATTTTATTTCTCGGTCTCGGCCCTCTTTGGATTCAAGACCTCGTCTTCTAGGGATTAACGGGATTAAAGCACTGTTATCCAAAATCTGGATGGAGAGAAATCAAAGATTTTTTTATAGAAAAGTTTCTTCCTTGGTCCGCTAGTTTTTACCCACTGTTTTGAAGGCTTCATCTTGGTACTTTCTTTCTAAGTCTTTTGCTGGTTTTTCTTTACAAGATCTTTGTTTTATTTGGCATGCTTTTATCGTTCCATTGTAATTGTTCTCAGGAGTCTTTACATGTTCTTATTTTCGTGCTTGTTTCACTCCTTTTTGGAGTTTGTATTTTTTGAACAATAGTCTCTTTTCATTTCATCAATGAAAAGTTTTGTTTCTTGTTCAAAAAAATATATAATAATAATAATAATAAATAAATAATAAATAATAATAATAAAAAAAACTTGCATTCTGAATAGTAGGACATAAAATTCAAAAAGAATGGACTTAAAGGCATTGTATTTAATGAATGTTCTTTAATAAATAAGCCATGGTTCATAAACAGTTCTAAGACAATCCACATGAAGCATACAGCACTGTCAACAGGCAAGCAGTAAATAATATGTACATTGCATACTAATAGAATTTTTTTTAGAGGTATTTAATCGTTCCACAACAGTGCAAATACTGTGCTTCAGAATAAGAGCATTGAATCACAACAAGAAAATATCAAATTAAAAAACAAAATTGAAAAAATATTGATTTATATTAGTGATTTCTAAACAATTGATTCACTAGAGCCTCCATCCAAAGAATATCAATAACAAAATAGAGCACAAAAGGTAATTTTACATCTGAAAACAATGCTAGTTGAATATCAAGTTGCAGCATAGATTGAACAAATAAACCAAACTCAATACTTTTTTTGGCATTGTTTTAACTGGATTATTAGCCTTATAAAGTCAGCTATGAGTATCATCAATTTACTGAGTAAAGCGACTAAACAAAAAACAATGGATAGGTTACTAGGATAGAATAGACTATTCAATTACATATTCATTACTGAAGCCATAATGTTCGAGCCAAAAACATCCAAATATCTCGTATCTATTACTAACTGCTAAAGCAATAAAAGCCAATGGAAACAACTCAAACAGATTTAAATTTGATGTTAAGTGGTAATTTGAACTAGAACATAATGATAAATTGTATCATAAGGATGAGGTTTTTATGGCTTGTTTAGTTTCCTTTTGGTCTTTAGTTGGTCTCCTGGTTGTTCCATGTATTTAGTTGTTTGTTGATCTTTTTCCTTCATAAGTTGTATAATTTCTCATTTCACAGATGAAAAATTATGTTTCCTTAAAATTATAAAAATAAAAAAATAAAAGTACCGTAAGGGCAGCCAATGGTGAGCCATCGAAAGCTGAAAGTACCAATTCACTTCTCAAAAAAGCTTCGTAAAGTCGTCGCTGCATCAATTAAATTTGGAACACATTGTTGTTACACTTTGGATGATGTGATCAGGGGGAAATTTGATAAATGATTGATCGAACCTGACAACCAGTCAGTCTGAGCCAAACAATAATGTCATTCTTTTTAGAGAGTTTGGTAGCAGCTTGGTCATTATCCTCATTAAACACTTCACTCTTCATACGACGCAAAAAGTAGGGTTGGATGCGTTCCCTTAACTCCTGTAAAAAGGTACCAAATGACCATTTTTGATAGTTGATACTATGCTGAACAGCAAGCAACAAGAAACAAGTAATTTTATGAAAAAGGTGTTTGGGAAAAAAAATTATGCACTGACCATGATAGGAGAATGCAATGTCATTAATATACTTGCAATGCAACAGGTAGCAAGTAGACAGTGTTTATTCATAAAGAACATGATTAAAATTTGGAAAATTGTAGCAGTTAGGCCATAGAAGCGGATAAAAATGCTTAAGACAAGAAATTATTCCATCCACTGAAAGACATTACCACCACAACGGGGGAAAATAAGATATTTTCCCAAAACCAAAGAATTAATTTTAGAAAAAAGGGATTTCCAGTTAGCATGAATCGGGAAAGGGGGAAATTACAAAGAAGTTCAGTCAAAGTTGCCCATCTAGAAGAACCTCCTGAATCTGCAGTTAGAATTTTCATTCCAAAATTGCCAAAATGTAGCACCAACAATCAAAATCTGCAGTGATTGTTAATCATCAAATGGTCCTTGCATTGTACACCACGGTCCACAATGCAGGAACAAAAAGAATATTATAAAGAGAGAGAGAGAGGTGGTACTTCCCCTTTTCACAAAACTCTGCTGCTTTCTTCCATGCCACTTCCCACGTGTAATAAAAGAAAAAATCCAATGTTTTTTTTTCCTTTCTACTATTATTATAAATAAATCTTAATTTCCAAAATTGTGCTAAACCAACAGGTGACAACAAAAAGGTTAAATGAACAAGCAATAGACATTACCTTTGCAGCCATTGAACCGGTCCGCTTATCTCTTTCAGAAGCCTTTTTGTCATTTCCACGAAGAATTGCACACTCATAGTATTCTTTAAACCTGAGCAAGTTCCAAATTTCACACCAACAATACATGAAAAAAACTTGGAACAAGTAACATGAAGAAGACAAAAAGATATCGAACAATACAGAACAGCCAATAATAATGAGGATCCGTACCACTTCTTGTCACCCAATAGGTCAGGACAGCAAAAATTAAACAGGGCCCACAGTTCCTATTAGAGAGAGTGAGAATGGAGATAGTTAACTCTATATGGGATCATGCTAAAAATACACCTCCCATGGAGTGATTTACGAATGAAATAGGATAAAAGACAAAATGGGAATGCCATTCTATTAAAACTGGTAGTGTGATACCTTCAGATTGTTTTGTAATGGTGTGCCACTTATAATTATGCGATGAGCACTAGGTATCTCAAGCAAACTTTTGGCTCTTTGAGTGCTAGGATTCTTTATAAGATGTCCCTGGATTATAAAGAGGTTGATCAATCACATCAATATATATCATGAATGGAAACTCTACATTGATTTATGGGAAACAAGCTATTTATGACTGTGGGAAGACAACAGCTTACGAAAAAAATAATAATTTGGATGACCTTCAAGCTATTCCAAAAAAATTTAAAGCTAAAAAACCATAGAACCACCAAGTTTTAATTTGGACTTCTAATAACAGAATCTTAGTTTTGTATAGAGGTTTGAACCTAATCAACTAAAACTTTGGTCTGTGGAATGGAAAATAGTATAGTTTCTTTATGGTAAGGAACAATCAGTACAAATAAAATAAGTTTATCAGCTAAATATTTTTTTAAAAATATGAGCAATTTTGTAATTAGTAAACTACAAGTATACTAATAATGACCTCATCAAGGATCATATAATCCCAAGTTGTTCCATCCTCAGTTTCCTCATCTTCAGAGAAGCAGTTTCCTTGTAAAGACTTTGAATTATTCCTTACAATATCATAAGTCGTAAGAAGAACACCTTTATCCTGTTGTGGAGACAAGTAATACAAACAAAATAGAATTTGCCATCAGACATAGCACTTAAAAAACTAATTGAAGGTAAGCCATAATTTTGCTTAATCCTAACATTGAAGATAAAATTAGAATAATATCCTTGTACACAACAAATTTCTGCCAAGAATGATGCAATCTAAAATTTAGAATTGTCTGTGCTTCTAACTCATGATTGCAGACTTAGTTGAATTACAAAACTTAGATATATCTAACCTGGAGAATATAATTAAGCTCATACTGCCGAAGTTTAGCTGACGGCCCATAGTATCTGTACAGGAATTGGAAAGCTCAGCTACTGCATTCAGTTATATAACAAAAGTAAAAAAGATTTAAAATGATCCAGGCAATAAAGAGTTACTCTCTCGTCTTCTCAGAAAGCCCCACAACAGATAACTCTTTAATCCAATGGGGCAGAAGAGTTTTGGGAGCCACAACCAAGACCCTCTTTATTAAACGCGAATAGAAAAGTCCAGCTAGAAAGCCACAAATCTGAGAAGAAAGAGACGAAATATAATACTTAGACACATCCAAGCAAATAAACAAATTGTGAGGGAACTGTTCTTTCTGTTATTACCTGCATTGTTTTCCCTAAACCCATGTCATCACCTAATATTCCACCCTTACCCTGACAATGTAGAGACCACAGCCACCGCAACCCATCACGCTGATGTGGGTACAACATCTTTGCAATTCTCCCTTGCAGTTTGAAAGCAGACTTGTGGCCAATAGAGCTTTTTCCCTCCAAGATAAAATCATCAGCAGATTTATCAAAGACGTCAACGCCATCAGAATCATCATTCTTCTCTTCATATTTGCCATGTTGCCTTCTTACTTCATTAAAATCCCTTGGCTCACGATCCAGAACTACACAATCCTCCTCATCCTCTACCTCTCCTTCTTCATCTTTCAACACAGGAGTTTTTCCAACGGAATTATATGTCCTTTCGACATCCTGACGCATGTATTTATCTCGTCCTTTGTGATGTTTATTATTCCTATATTTTAGATTTAGAAGTTGTTCACTCTCTTTACTGCACGTATCAACTTCATGAATTCCCTTGTCAAACACATCGACCTTCACCTTATTTGGAAGAATTTCTTCTCCGTACCCACCATCTACGCCACCGTTGAGAGTGTTTACAACATTCTCAACTTTCACATTTTCATCTAACAAGGAGTTAGATAGATTGGAGGAAAACTTCAGACTATCAACCTCACGATCATCGGCTTTATTTGCTTCCTCAATCCCTTTTCCATAATAAGAAGCCGATAAGTCTTCAAGAGAACCCATTTTCCTTGGCTTTTCTCGTTTTTTTTCGAAAGACAAAAGCTCAAGCCTCGTGCTCAAGTCATTCAGAATATCCCTGATTTCACTTCCCTTGTTCTCACGATAATCGACGGGCGGTGGCGGGGAAGGAGAATCAAAATCCGTAATACCAGAAAATTTAGGTTCAATGAAATCGAACCCCACTGGATTATCCAAATCACCATCCTCTCGGGACGAGAGTTTGCACAGACGGCGTCGACCACCGATCTTAACCTTCCTCGGCTTCTCTTCAGCTAAAAATTACGGGCGACAAACAAAAAAATACAGAAATAACATCACGGACAAGTAAAGATATTACCAATACAAGTTATGATTATGCCACCGCATGAATAAAACGAAATCCGTACCATTAACGCCTGACGACTGCGGAACTCTATTATCATCAAATTCGTCAACATTAAACGAGACTTCACTGAGGCGGCGTTGATTCTCGAGTTCGATTCTCGAGGGCTTTTCATCTTCTTCTCCTTCTCTCTCGTCTGCACACATAAACTTACCAGCGATAACTACGGAGCTGTGAAATTAGAGAAACAAGAAAAAGTGCGTGTACGAAGTGAGTGTACTGTACCGGCAGCGGTTGCCAGAGAGGATTTGGGAGGAGCAGAAAGGTCCTGAAGGAGGCGGTAATGACGATCGTTCAAACTGAGTGGTTTCTTCCTACTGGTATTGGTCGTGGAATCGGCCATTCCTGAGTTGGAAATGGATTCGTCCGTCTTCTGCCGGGGAGATTCTGGACGCCGGCGGAACAAATCCGACAAACGGAGTTTGGTTTTGTTGGTGGAGAGACTCAAGACGGCAGTGCGATCGTTGTGTTTGTGTACAACATGCGATGGATTTCCACAGCTTTCCCGCTTTGCTACAAGAAATTTGAACATTTGATATGAGCTTTTATTTTTCGAAATTATTATTATTTTTTTGAAATACATCAACGTGGTGTAGAGGATTGGACCATCTACCTCAAAGGAATGGCAAACAGTATTTTATGGGTTTTTTTGTACAAATGAATTTTCTTTCAGCTAAAACAAAATATCATCAGATCTTTTAACGTAACGATGGATAACCTTTTACTTATGTCACACCAAGAGTGAGAGTACAAGAAAATCCATCTAGCGTTATCACACTGAGAGCAAAATAAGAGAAAACCCAACGAGAGCGAGAAAAACAATATCAACTCACATCGCGCCCCCATCTCCATCTTCAACCTTTCAGGTTTTGTTCTTATTTGTAGGAGAATAAGAAGGTAGTTGAAAATGGATTCATAAGATGTTAGTTGAAAATTGATTCCATATTTGATACCAACGAAATTTGCATTGTTTGAGATGGGTTGCAAATGGATTCCAAATTTGAGATGGATTGGCGTCCGGCATGCTTGAAGGAGTGCAGGAGGAAAATAATGTTGAAAATGGTGCTTGTACGAAGAAGTTGAAAATGGCCTCTCGCTCTTGTTGGGTTTTATCGTACTCTTGTTCTCGGTGTGATGTAAGCAAAAGATTATTCATCGTTATTCTGAAACACTCGGTCATATTTCGTTTTGGCCACAAAAAAAGGATCATCGTTTTCAATTTCCCCAATATTTATTGAGCTATGTAGGAAAAAATATAAACCTTTGAGTGTTTGGGCTAACTTGATTGCCAAGGTAACTCATACTACACTATTCTAACATTTCATAAAACAAGTAACACAATGTTTCAAGGTCAAAGCTCAATTCAAAAACCTTAATCAAAACTGAAAGGATGCTCAATAGGGGTTATTGATGGGTTCTTATCTAAAGTCGATCTTAAACTTTAATTTGATCAATTCGAAAAGAGTTTTGGGGGTTAGAAGATCCTCTAAAGCACTTTAATCCAATTCGAACAGAGTTTAGACGTTACCTACTAAATCTATCAAAAAGCCTGGGTCTTTGTTAGTTCATGTTGGAATAGATTTGATTTCACATGTATGAATTCTTTATGCTGTGGGTATCAAATTTAGGATCACTTGGATTAGTAAGTGGGCATAATGACTTGAACTCATCAACTGACTTTCTCTTGTTTTGTTTAAAAAGTAAAATCTTACATCTTTTGACCTAAATTTGTTTCGTTGATACTCATTCTTCTTCCCTCCATATTTCTTTTCGTAAAAAATAGGTTTGGCTAAATTATAAAAATATATCCTTGAACTTTGCCCCTTTTTTCATAAATACTCATATTATTTCCAAAGTTGCAATATTATCTTTAATCTTTTATAAATGTTTCAAGACTACCTTTAGAGTAGGAAAACGATTAGAATGTTGAACGAAAAGTCAGTTTGTCTAAATGTCATTCTTTCATACTTAATCCCGACAAACATCCTAGTCATTGTCACATCGTTTCAAGTCATTGTCACGCTGATTTTCATTAGATATTCTAATATATTTTTACTTCGAGAGGTAGCTTTGAAACGTTTATTAAAAATCAAGGGAAATATTGCAACTTTTGAAAGAATAGAGGTATTTTTTACACAAGGGCAAATTTCATGGGTATTTTTTATAATTTAAACCTCATTTGATAACCATTTGGTTTTTTGTTTTTGGAAATGATGCTTGTTTTCTCATCAATTCTCTACTATGGATCTCATATTTCTTAACAAAACATTCGAGTTCTTAGCCAAATTCCAAAAACAAAACACAAGTTTTTTAAATATACTTTTTTTTAGTTTTCAAAACTTGGCTTGATTTTTGAAAATATAGGTAAAAAATAGATAACAAAATAAGAAAACTCATAGGTGGAAATAGTATTTAATTTTCAAAAACTAAAAATCAAAAATCAAATGGTTATCAAACGGAGCCTTAGTGATTACGGTTTTATAGAAAGTAGTTGAATTTTCCATGTTTGAATTGCTTAAAATTATGAATTGTTTTGTGATATTTTGGCTTGCAATAAAGTTGTTACCAGTAATTGTTCTCATGGGTTAATTTTGATTCTTACATTAAAATTTATATTTCTACTAATTTTTTAAAGGTACTTTAGCCTGATTTTTCATATTTATTTATTTTTTGAATTGTTTAGTATTAAATTTTTTGGATGTCTATTTATCCCAAAAAATATATATATATCTATTTTCTTTTTTTTTAGTTTAACAACACGATAGGTAATTCAAATATCTAACATGTTGGTCGAAAGTATATTGCCTAAACCAATTGAACTATACATGTATGGTCAAATTGATTGGATGTGTGGTAGTATAAATCATACAAAATTAAGATTTAAATACCTTAATCTTCAAGGTATTTAATAGGCTGCCTGTGGGGGTCATATGAGCTTCAATTCTACCTGGGTTACTTGTTAAACCTTAGTGGGGATTCCTGTCCTACTAATGTCTAAATTTTGGTGCTGGCACTTTGAGTTATGAATACATTGCTTCTGTGATATTTAAAAAATAAAAAATAAAAAGTTTTGAATGATTTGTCAAAAGTGAGAATGGCTCGGTAATTAATAAGTATACTTGATCAATAGATCAGAGTTTCGAATCCTCCATTCTAAATGTTGTTGAATTAGAAATACAGTTTTGAATGATTTAAATGTGTTTTATTTCATTGAGAGGAATGTTTTGTAATTTTAATATACATTGAAAAATGTTGATTTTTCTATTTTTAAAGTATGTCATTATTGGATTTTAAAATGTTTTAAACTAGTTTAACATATTTGATTTTACAGTAAAAAGAAAAACCATATTTTCTCATTTATTTTATTATGTATACATTTTTTTAGTCGGAAAAATTAGTGGATGAGATTGTGAGATTGTTTCCGTTTGTTAAACACTATTTGATTTTTTGATTTTTTTGAAATTTGGCTTAGAATTCAAATATTTCCTTATAAAATATGAAAATCATGGTTAAAAAAGATAGTGAGAAAACGAACACAATTTTTCCATTTGATAATAATTTAAAAATTATGTTTGTTTTCTCACACTTACTTTACAATGGTTTTCATATTTCTTAAGAAAACTAACTAAATTTAGAAAACAAAAACAAGTTTTCAAAAACTATATATATATTTTTTAAAATTTCATAACGATTTGGTTTTGAAAACATTAGTAAAAAATAGATAATAAAATAAAGAAACTCAGAGGTAGAAGTAGTGTATATAAGCTTAATTTTAAAAAATAAAAAATTTAATAGTTATCAAATCGAGTCTAAATGATTATCAAACGGAACCTAAAAAATAGTTTTAAAAAACATATTTGTTTTTTTTTGGTATTTGACTAAGAATACAAACATTTATTTAAAAAATATGAAAATTACCATAATAAAAAAAAATTGGAAGGAAACAAACATATATTTCAAAATTTTAAAATTAAAAACAAAATCGTTATCAAATGGGTTTCAATATTTAAATTAGATTTTAGACCTTTAGGATTGAATTTTGGATTTGATTGTAAGCATTGGTTGTGTTTGGGTTTCTAGTAACTTGACCATTGTCTAAAGAAAGTGAAATTTAGAACGTGTGAATTCTGACTGGGTAATTTTTTTTTGTCATCCATTCCAAAATATAAATTTTTATCATAATTTTAGTATATTTGACAAAATTTTTGAAAATATGTTTGGTACAATTTGAATTTGCTGTCATGTTTGGAATAATTTTAAAAGTACTTTCACCGGTTCAATGAAGTTATGTATGTACCAATTTTCGTTTTGGCTGGGAATGTTTTGCTTATTTTTTGTAGTAGTCTAGATTGGAACTGATAGAATTATTCCAACTTTTATGTGAGGAAAGAACATTTTTTGTTTGATATTTCTTTGAAATAAAAATTCTTGTATGTATTACACTCACCTGGCCAAACACTCAAGATCACATTTGATGATGATTTCTGTCCCGTTTGTTAATTATTTGATTTTTTATTTTTTAAAATTAAACTTATAAACACTACTTTGAAGTTTGACCTATGAATTTTGTTTGTTTGTTTTGTTGTCTACTTTCTATCAATATTTTCAAAAATCAAGCTAAGTTTTGAAAACTTAAAAAAATAGTTTTTAAAAACTTGCTTTTATTTTTGAAATTTGACTAGGAATTTAAATGTTTTCCTTAAGAAATGTGAAACCTATGATAAAGAAAATGTAGAAAAACAAGCATAAATTTAAAAAACTAAAAACAAAAAAATCCAATGGTGATCAAACGAGACATTTGTTTTTTAAATTTGTGCTTGGTTCCTCACAATTTGTTTACTAAAATTTTCGCATTTCTTAAAGAAACAATTGAATTTTTAACCAATTTCTAAAAACAAAAATAAGTTTATAAAAACTACGGTCCCATTTGACATTCATTTAATTTTTAATTTTTAATTTTTAAAAATCAAGCTTACAAATAGAGATGTATGCGGGGTGGGGCAGGGACGGGATGGCTTCCACGTCCCCGTCCCTAGCCCCCATTTGAATCCTCATCCCCACGAAATTCCTGTTAAATTTTGCAAGGATCGGGGAGGGGATTCCCCGTGGAAAATTTGATGTGATCAGGTTCCTCACGGGAAATTATTTCCCGTTTAATTTTTGTTTCCTTTTTTTAAGAATCAAATAATTTTTTTGATAAAATTTCAAATAGTTAACTTCCATGGAAAATATCCATTAATTTTCAATTACATTGTTAATTATTCATGAAAAATCTTAATTTAAATAGTTAATTTTCTATTAAAAAAATATCTATTTAAAGATAAAATTCTTAAACCTCATAATAGAAATAAAACAATATTTCATATCAAATATCTAATTAATTCATACATATAATTCAAATGTTTAACTATATAATTCAAACATATCTAATTATCTAAATCATTAACAATAAAATTTTACACGACATACACACACGTGTGAAAAAATCAAATAAAAAATAGAAAAAAAATTAAATGGAACGAGGAACGAGGATGGGGAATACATTCCCTGTCCCCGTCCCTTTATTAGCTCGCGGGAAATTTTGTTCCCCACTTCCTCCCCATTCCCCGCCTAAACAAGGATTCCCCACTCCAAGAAGGGCGGGTCCCCGTGGGAAAAAAAGGACATCTCTACTTACAAACACTACTTTACATGAATTTATTTATTATGTAATCTACTTTCTAAACATGTTTTCAAAAACCAACTCAAATTTTGAAAACGAAAGGTAGTTTTTGTTTTTTAAAATTGACTAAGAATTCTAATGTCAATTTAAGAACGTAGAAAACAAAGTAAAGAAATGATAATGAAACAACCATAATTTTCAAAAATAGAAAACTAAAAACAAAATCATCATCAAACGGGTCTTTATTTTTTAGTTTTCAAAACTTTGTTTAAATCTTGAGAACATTTTTAGAAAGTAGATAACAAAACAAAGAAACTCATAAGTGAAAGAGTATTTATAGGCTAAATTTTCAAAAACAAAAAACAAAATGGTTAGCTAAAGCCCCGTTTGATAACTATTTATTTTCGATTTTTTGTTTTTAAAAATTAAGCCAATAAATACTAATTACACCTACGAGTTTTCATGTTTTCTCATCTACTTTTTACAAAACCAAGTCAAGTTTTGAAAACTAAAAAGTAATTTTTAAAAATTTATTTTTGTTTTTGAAATTTAGCTAGAAACTCAAATGTTTCCTTAACAAAGATAGAAACCATTGTAGAGAAAATGAAAACCATTATAGAGACGTAAGAAAACAAGCATAATTTTAAAAAAAAGTAATAGTGTAATTGTATTGATTTTTATGAGATTTATTTCTTTTGGAATTCCACCTAATATTTTCACCAGTGCAGTGCCCTTGTTCTATTTGAGTGTCTCGTGTGGATGCTTTCCTGAATCGTACCTGCAAAAGGTAGCAGCTCTATCAAATGCTAAATGCACCTTAAATCAAGCGATTCTGTATCATTGAAACATGTTTTCGAGTTCTTTCCACAGTAAAATATCAAACTTATAAATACGCTCTATTGCATATGGTAACAACGTACATGAGTCTACATTACAACCTGCAGGACACATAAATCAAAGTTCATTTATCAAAAGCATTGAAAATGCATTTTGTACAAATAATTGTCCGAGGAAATAACGTTCATAGTAGCCCCGAATACCCTTTGATTATTGCAGTTGCATACTGCAGTACTGATCGAGAAAATTTTCCGAACTACGAGTGTGTATATCAGTTTCCCGGAAAATCTCAGCTGCCAAACAAGTATGCTCTGGCTTGTCACCCCAGAATGATTCACAACCTCCAGTAATAGCTTCTACTCATTTGCTGGTTGATGAATGCATCTTTAGAAGGCCATGGACCAAAGAATGCACAACTCTGATTCGACATTGGAACAATCGATTCTTTAGCAATAAACCTTCAATGGCATGTCAAGAACTGATTGCCTCAGTTAAATGAACTCCAGAAGGGCGTTCTTCCGTATCGGTAGATTCTCTGATGATGGAACCGAGCATCTGATGCTGCCTCATTTCCTGAGCTTTCCTTCTATTGGATTCAAGGATGATAAGGAGAGCAGTGATATCAGCAGGGCTTACCCCGCCAACCCTACCTGCTTGACCGATAGTTTGTGGCCTCACCTGAAAGTGTAACAATCTATTTGTATCTGAAAGTGTAACAATCTATTTGTATTTGAACAAGAGACAATTAGTATGAGATGGTTAAGTTGCAAAAGTATATACTTGGCCTGGCATCAAATACTACCCTCTCTCCAAATTATTCCAGGCTTCTTCTTAACATGTTTGTTCCAATTAATGCCGCAATTGAATTGAATTTGTGAACCTTGTGCTAGAAAAATTGTTCACACTATGGTTTTGCCTTTATAATTTTGTTTTTGATGTTGGTGGACCCCATGTCATTTTTAAAAAAGAGGTTGACACGACAGACAATAAATGGAATGAGTATCCATATTCTCGTAGTACCTAAAATTTTCCCCAATGCGGACAACCACCCCAAAGATATCACTTGAAAATTGTTAAAGACGAACCTTCGATAGTTTCTCGCGGGCTTCAAGAGACAATGTTGTCATTGCATAGTAATCCAAGTCTTCAGGAAGCGCTCTATGTTGTTGATGAACCATCTATAAGCATAACAATGAGGTGGAAAAAGTTCATCCCCAGAAGGGATAATTAATGGAAAAAAAAAATCTACAACAGTTCGAAAGAACGGAGGAAAATGTGAGAAAACCTGCTGGAGTTGTGTTTGCTGCCGTAGAATGAAACCCTCATACTTGATATCAATCTCTACACAATCCTTTTCTGATTTGGTTAAGAGCTTATTTCCAAAACCATGCTCATCAAAAATATTATATCCTATGTGCGGTTTCTTAAGAAGACTCTCCAATGTCGAATAGTCCTTCACAGGCTGACCAGACTGGCGGGAAACATCAGCAGCCAGCTCTCCTCCTAGAATGAAAAATATGAAACATCTACCAAACCTCAGAAAATCACATTTTGGATCTTTTTTTATAGTGAAGGGATGAAATTACAAACGAAAGAAGTAATCAATGTCCTGTTTTTTTTTCGTAGTACATTGAAGCTTTATACCATATTAAACTTCAAAGGAAGGAAACGATCAACAAACCTGATATCCTGACAGTTCTCAATCTCTTCTTCTCCTCTGATATTCTAGCCTGCTTCTCTTGGTATAGTTTCCAGCGCCTATCATCTATTAACCCAATTTCATGGCCAAGAGGTGTGAGACGGCTATCTGCATTGTCGGATCGGAGAAGTAATCGATGTTCGGAGCGGCTACAAGCAGGTAAAAGTTATTTTATGATTACTAAAAGACATGAAACATAATTTGATTATTCTAAGAATCTAAAGTATAACATTCTGATCTGTTATTTGCACTTTGTAGATTTACAAAGAATATACAAGATCACATAATTCTGGCACGAGTAGCAGAAGGCAAAAAATTAATAATAAGGATTTGAAAAAGGTGGGCCTTCTATTATTGCTTGACCAATGTTAAAATATTCCTGCTTCTGAGTCCTATTCCGTAGAATGATAGAACAGAAAAAAAGTTATAACTTAAAACAATTAACTTCCATAGTAAATATTTAAAATGAAAGTAATAATATACAATAAATTTTAAAATATATAAAAGACATAACAAGATAATTACAAACTAATTCACTTCTTATGCTGTCTAAGAGGACTTGCTTGTAAGAATGAGGCACCGGACAACAAATAAAAACTAAACCTTCATATTTCTTAAGAGGCCCAGATAATAGTTTTTATCCAATCTGGAGGTGGAAGAAGATTGTACTTTTTGTCGGTAAACAGCAGGTTTATGAATCCTGAAAGATGATGATCGGACCTAGAGGATACTGTTCAGCATTCAAACTTGGGTTTATAATTAATTCATTTTTGGTATTAAGAAATTAGTAATAGTCATTTCTCTAGTCTGCTACCAAAAAGTGATGAGAATAAGGAAAGAAACATACATGGGTAGAATAATATATCGAACAGTTACCTTGTCAACATACGATAAGGCTCACGAAGGTCTTTGGTGACAAGGTCATCAATTAAGGTCCCAATATAACTACTTTCCCTCTCAAGAACAATGAGGGACTTTCCATCTGAAAATCTAGCAGCATTGATACCAGATATAATGCCCTGCATGATTCAATAAACCTGGTTTAAATGTTTATGTATTAGACTACATCTTTTCTTTTTTTTTTTTTGTCTAAGAAACTGATTTCATTGATAAATGAAATAGAGGGATGAAATCCCAAAATACAAGAGAATTACATAAATGACTTCCAATTGGAAATTAAAGTAGAGAGACTATAAGCACTAAAAGGGTATTTACATTTACACCAATAAAAAGCATGGAATAAAACCAAATCCATAAAAGCACCAAAAGATAAGGAGACCTCCCTGAAAATTCTGCTGTTGAGCTCACACCAGAGAAACAGAAAAAAGCACGGATGATAGCCAACCAAAGAGTCTTCGTTACCGCCTTAAAAGGGTGTCCCACAAAAACCAATGCCAAAATATCAAGGATAGAATAAGGCATGACAAAGACCAGCCAAAAACTTCCTTCATCACTGACCAAAATTGTCAAGCAAAAGGACAATGAACAAAAAGATGACTAGGACTTTCAACATTTGTGCAACACATGACACACCAAGATGGAGAGATGTAGAAATGAGGCATTCTTCTTTGGTGTCTATCAGCTGTATTGACTCCACCATGACTTAGCTCCCATAAGAAAATTTTGATCTTCTTAGGGTAGAGATCCTTCCAAATCACCAAATATAAATTATTTCTTGTTGGTCCATTAGAATGAATTAAATCCTTCAGCAATGAACGAACCGTAAAAGAATAAGATGAGTCAAGTGGCCAGATCCATGTATCATTAACATTCCTCATAGTAACCGAAGAGAGGAGGTGTAGAAGACTTGCACATTCTAAAGCTTCCTCATCATTTAGGTTCTGTCTGAACTGCAAGTCCCAGTAGACATCAGTCAAATTCCAAGCTTGTGCAACAGTATCCATTGGAGTAGTAGTTAAGCGAAATAGTCGGGGATAACTTGTTAAAAGCGGAGTTCTTGCAAGCCAAACATCCTGCCAAAATAAGTATTCAAACCATTTCCTATCTTTTTCTAAATACGACTACCCACAACATCAACAAAACAACAAATGGACTTCCAAAGAGATTTGTGAGATGCTCTAATAATTTTTTTTTTTTTTTGATGAAAAACCAAACTTTCATTGAGAAAAAATGAAAGAATACAAGGGCCTACAAAAAAGAAGGGCCCACAAAAAAAGGGGGAGCCGCTCACAAAAAGGGGCTCCAATCAAGCAAAATAAGATCTAACGAATAATTACAAAAAAGCTTCAACATCGAGGCCCAGAGAGAAACATAGAATCTAACAAGGGACCAAACATCACCAAACAACCTTTCCTTTCCCCTAAAGATTCTATTGTTTCTCTCGGTCCAAAGGCACCAAACAATAGCACAAACCCCTGCCTGCCACAAAAACAGCCCTTTCTCTCGAAAAGGCAAAAAAAGAAGGAGCTCCACAAGCAAATCAGTACAACTCTGAGGCCTGGCAAAACTATAGCCAAACTCGTTCAGAAAACAACTCCAAACACAACGCGCAAAAGCACACTCCCAGAGGATATGGATCAGGTCCTCATCTGCCCGCCGGCAAAGAATACAACAAAAAGGACCAACTAAAGGAGAATCATGAGCCACGATCCGATCAAGGGTGTTAACCCTTCCGTGCCAAACTTGCCACAAAAAGTGAGATGCTCTAATAATGGGTGAAGGCCAGCCATTAAAATCATTTCTATCATAGTATTTTGCCACGATAGTCTTCCTCCATAAAGCATTTTGTTCATGCAAAAATCTCCATATCCACCTAGCCAAAAGAGCTGAATTTCAATGAGTAAAATTACCAATACCATGACCTCCCAATAAATGGGGAAGTTGAGTCTTCTCCCAATTTATATTATGTAAACCACCATCACCTTTAGAACCTTCCCAAAAAATTCTCTAACAAGTTTATCCAATTCTTTGGCCAACTTTGATGGAAGTTTAAACAAAGAAAAATAATAAATGGGCAAACTTGATAGAGTAGCCTGTATAAGAGTATACATACCACCTTTAGAAATATAATAATATTTCCAATTATGCAGTTTCCGTTGTTTTCTCTCTAGCACAATATTCCAAAAGGCTGATGACTTAGGATTACCACCTAAAGGAAGACCAAGGTAAGTTGTCGGCCAAACTCCTTTCTTACATCCAAATTTTGTTGTCAGCACTTCCATGTCCAGATCATTTGTATTCATGCCCAACAATTCACTTTTACCAAAATTGATGTTCAAACCAGAAGCAAGTTCGAAAATTTTCACAACATCAAATAAATTATCCAAAGCAATTGGATCTAAAGTTGAGAATATTAAAGTATCATCAGCAAATTGCAAATGATTCAAACAAAAAGAAGAATTACCAATAGGGTGAGTCAAAATCTTTCCCAATCGTTCACTATGGGTCAATAACCAGCTGAAACAATCAGTGACAAAGATAAAAAGAAAAGGAGATAGTGGATCACCCTGACGAATACCTCTAGTCGGAATGATTTTGCCTCTAGGTCTAATTTGCACTAGATATACAGCCTCTAATCCATTTCCTCCAAATAAAACCAAAGCCTTTTGCATGCAAAACCCCATCCAGAAAATCCCAATCCACTTTGTCAAAGCTTTTTCCAAGTCAAGTTTAATGACTACACCTTTTTTCTTAGAAGAGTTCCAATCATCAATCAATTCGTTTGCAATCAAAGAAGCATCCAAAATTTGTCGACCAGTCACAAAAGACATTTGATTATTAGCAAAGGTGGATGAGAGAACACGTTTCAACCGATTAGACAAGACCGTAGCAATAATTTTATATGCACATGGAATCAAGCTAATTGGTCGATAATCATTAACGGTTCGAGAATCTACCCACTTAGGTATATGGCAAATATAGGTTTCATTTAGGGCCAAATTAATAATCCCATTGTGAAAAAAAATGGGCCAACAATCATAATCATAATGGGCCAATAACATATTTATTCTACACCGGATAGAAATGATAATATTATATTCTTTCGGAGATGGTAATAAATAACTTCAGATGAAAAAAATTCTGCAACAAATCAAATAGGGGAAGCGAAGATGCATACTTGTGCAGCTGCTTCTTCATAGCCTGTGGTTCCATTTATTTGACCAGAGAAGAAAAGTCCATCGATTTTTTTGGTCATAAGAGATCTGCAACATTGATGAGCAGGCAAGAAATCATACTCCACGGCATATGCAGGTCTAAGCATCGAACAGTTCTCAAGGCCTGGTAAAGTTCTCAAAAGTGGCAACTGTAGTCGTTCGGGCAAACCAGTGGAAAATCCCTGCACATAATGCTAGATCAAAGAACAAAACAAAGCAATATGGGACGATTTATAAAGAAAAACAACTTTTACTGAACAATAGAAAAACACCCTATGCCACTACCTTTAACCTTAAAAGAAACCCAAGAGGAGATAGAAAGGTTAAGCTTGGAAGCATGAAGGTTATTAACAATTGTAGGAAGATGCAGTTTCATGGTTTCGGGGCATGGCACTTATTTTTTCTCCGGGACATGGCACTATTTTAGGACACTCGATTTCAGGAAACGTGCATTAACATAACAGTTGGATGGGTTTCCATCTAATACAACAGTTTTTTTTTCTTTTCAAATTTTGCTCCTTATCTTTATTGATTTCTTCCTCCAGAAAGGCATTCATTTCATCCAGATATTTAAAAAACAAGAAGAATGATCCAAGTTGATGTTTTAGAGCACCTGCACATAGAGCTCAGGCACATTCCGGCCCTCTGGCTCAAGAAAAATCTGATGAGACTCTTTGTCTTGAAACCTCACAATCTATAAGACAAAAGATGAACAAATTAGATATATTTTAGATCATAAGAAACAAACAACTTTATTAGAGGAGGATTTAGATAAAATGATGAACTAAAAACTAAAGAAATATTAAAATACAATTGCATGGTACTGCTATTGTCTAAAAAAACATTTGACCCCAACAATGAAGTTTATTTCCATATCGGACCTTAAGTTCAACTTGGGCAATGGTTCTATAGAACAGGGGTCTCATACAAACTAAACATTTTATATTAATCAGATCAAGTATTATGTCCTCGCTACCATTTATAATTGCTGTGTGCAATGTAACTGAAGTACTTTCTTCTAAAAAAATATATTTTTGATTGGAAACAGAAGCACTTTCTTCTAAAAACGATCTAGTCTTACTCTTTTTATTATCTATATATAGAGGTCTTTTACCAATTATTATTGAAATTGGCAAAAGGGAGGAATGGAACACCCAGCCCCCTTCCCCACAAACATAATTCAGACTTGGATTTCAAGCCCCAACCAGACGCTGTCCTAGGTATTCATCTTCTTTTTAACCTCACCACAAGAGATCTAGAGATACTATTACTATGGGAGGGTTTGCAAGCAGATGAAGCCACTTTGCAGGCTTTCAGTTGGGTGGCACAACAGTTCCCTACCTTTCACCTTGAGGGCAAGGCCAAACTTCGGGTGAGCAGTATTGATAGGAAGAAAAAGAAAAAAAAAGGCAAGCTGCCAATTCATTTTACTTATGCACGTATATAATTCTAATTCCCATTCTCCTCTTTGCATAGAATACTCCACCATGGCCACAAAACCAAAAGAGAAAAATCTTTGGGTTACATCATCAGGGTTAATCCTTCCATCAAAGACAAGCCAAGCAAAAAACTTCACCTTATTGGAAATGCAAATTTTCCATAACTTTGTGAAGAAAGGAGAAGGACAAAGATCATGGGAGTGACCAATCATATAGAGTTTGATAGAGAAGAGACTTATAGGTTCATTCAAGCAAACTAAACTTTTCTTATTAACCCAATGATTTTGGAGTGTTGCAACATTTTATAAGTAGGCAAGTTCAATTAGCTAGCTCCCCGAGGAAATAAAAAATTGCCTTATACTAACAAATAAAAGTAGGATGTGAAATGCGAGAATCTTGAATGTAACATGAAGTTGACTACATTGACTTTTCAACTTTCAGGATGTTAATGATTGCTGGGAAATTGGTTGTGATTAGTAATACTAAGTTGATAGTCCAGATGCCAGAAAATCAGGGAAAAAAATATAATTTATTCTCTATTCATTTTGAAAGCTTATGGGTGCTAATAATAGGATTGTCCTGTGGAGCTATTTGGTAACTAAATGTGCAGGAAACAGATATTTACAAGAAAAGGTAAGAAAGTATATAAGAAGAGAACATTTGGAAAAATTAACCAACAAAGACGAAAACGTGAAAGGGAATTAAGTTTGCCTCTGCTCAAGATAGATTTGCTAGCAAGCGATAGGGTTATTTACAGATAGTTGTAAGGAGAGTAAAAGAAACTGTCACATTCTACATTCTTCTAAAAAAACCGTTTCTTCAAACTACTCTAATTGCACTTAACTGAAGTTTAAGACTTAACCATAAAGTTTACGTGTTAAAAAGTTTGAATCTGTACCTTATCTTCAATAGAAGGGCAATATCTAGGCCCTTTTGCTTCCACCCAGCCTCCATAAGTGGGAGTTTCATGCAGGTTCTCCTTGATAAGTTCATGTGTACTTTTCGTGGTGCGAGTCAGATAGCAGCACATTTGCTCTCTCTCTACGTGAAAATCAGGATCGAAACTAAACCACTTGACCTGTTTATAATCACCTCAAGCTTAGAAGACAACCACTTAAAGCTGCAAAATCATAGCAAAAGAAAAAATGAATGCAGATATTGTCTCATTTGACAGGCTTGAATTTGGTAGGAGCGAGTTATATTTTAAATGTAAAGTGCCAACGAGTTTTCTAACAACAGGGTACACACCCAGACAATGACAAGGTCCGTCTACCTAGTACCAATTCAACAATTGAGCAATAAAAACATGACGGGATGGCAATGCTCTGAGACACGATGCAGTCAAACAAGTTGACAACTTGATCCACAAAAAGAGAAATGGGAAGCATGTTATGAAGATACGAGTGATACTTCAAATCTACTGAACCTACGTATAAGATCAAATGCAAGAACCTCTTCATCGCCATGTTGAGGTTCCAGTGCAGAAAAGTCAACAGTTCGACAATCCACCCGGGCTGGGGTTCCCGTTTTCAATCGATCAATTTCAAATCCAAGACGTTGTAAGTTTTCAGTGAGTCCATGTGAAGCTGATTCACCAGCTCTTCCAGCAGGCATGGAAGTTCTACCAACCCATATTTTACCACTCATAAACGTTCCTGTAGTGAGAATAACTGCGGGTGCGTAGAAGTTCATTCCAAAAAAGGTACAAACACCTTCCACATTATCGTTCTTTCCCATTAGAATATCTGTCACCATCGCCTCTCTAATAGAAAGATTGGGAGTGCTGCAAGGAAAAATATTACAGTAGTTAGTAAGTGACATTTGCAGAGTTGTCATAACTACACAGAATTGACTATTTTAGATAATATAATACACAGGACAAGCAAAAAAATCAGAAAAAAAGAGGTGGAGTTAAGAGAAAAGCAGAAAAGAGGAGGACAAGGCACATATAGAAATGGCAAAAGGCTGGGATAACATTCTATTTGCTCAAGTAATAAGAGGATATTTTTTGCTAGTAACTCAGCAATAGACAGAAAAACTACACGAACTTCAACCTTGGCCTTTATTTCATAGTTCTAATTCTACCATATCCAAATTTGTAAACAACTTTAGAAAAGAAAATGTTACAAAATAGAGGAACAGAGTGGTTCATATTGCATTTCAAATTAATGAACAGGTGAAATAAGAATGACTTCTTCAATTACCAGCAGCAAATACTAGGTCATATTCATTATTACTATTTTTTTTTCATAGGAAACAGAACCATTTCATTGATATGATAAAATGAGATACAAAAAGTGCATATCACAGTGAGATCTTGTCAAATATTCAGAAAAACCAGAGAAAACCATCATTATTCAATCCCTAGCACAGATTATATATCACAATCAACCAAAGAAGGCTGAAATTTACGAAAATCACTTCAAAAATAAGATTGTTGCAAGAGAGAATAATATATCAAGGGGGAAAAAAAACTCAAGAAACTTGCCTTTCCACAATACTTTTCATTTGAAGTGCATACTCCCTTTTATCAGTTTGAGCACGCAATGCCCGTACAGCAGGACCTCTAGAGACATTGAGTACACGCTTTTGTAGATAGCATCTAAATATGAAGAATGATATGAGTTCAATACGATACCAATAACATTTACTATGAACAAGATCATTATCAACAGATGAAGAAATGGAGAAAGAATAAAAAAACAAGAAATACAATGACACATGAGATGTGAGGCATGGTTCTGGTGTGTGTTAGTAAGTTTGCGAGAGAGAAAGAGATGAGAGATTTCACAAAACTAAGAATATTAGTACCAAGGGCGGGTAAGGAATTGAACTATAAAAGATGCTTTAATAGTAATACAACCGTTGAGCAGGGAATTTTCCAACACCATTTATGGGAAAACATTTCAATTACTCCCATGGAGATTTCCAGTGGACAAAAAAGGCCAACAAATCAAAGCCATAAAGTTAATGTTTTAGGTGGAGTGGGCCCATGGTTTAAGAAGGATGATCTTCATTCCGTCCATGCAAGTATTTATCTTCTTTCAAAAGAAAGGTTTCCGCTAATGATTTTGCCCAAGTACTACCTATAATTGATTTAACCATGCAAAAAACTGTTTCCAACTAAAGGTAAATACGTGTAGATGCCAAGAACCAACTCATTATATTAGTAGTCATTCCAAATATCATGAAAAGGAATGATAATGCTCTCTCTGAGAATATGTGAAGAATAGCTTGCAAGGAAATATAGGAGGTTGTGATAACATTACCTGTCAGCGACCTTACCAATTTCACCACCGAGTGCATCCACTTCGTGAACAAGTTGAGATTTTGCAGGCCCACCTACTGCTGGATTGCAAGGCTGAAATCAAACTTTAAGATTAAAAAAGTCTTCCTGCTACGTCTTTTTTGTCATGAAATTTAAATATTTTTGTAATTATACTCTTACAATTTTGTTGACCAGTTGGAGATCTTTTTTGAAACTCCACATTCTCCCTTTTAATGTAATCTTGTTTTCTTGAGTTCAACAAGATTTTGGGGTGGAGATTCGAACCTCAGACTTCTTGGTTGGGGTACATGCCAACTACCGTTAAGCTTTGGTTGTAATTTTGTTTTCTTATAAAACCACAAAAAGGGAAAGAGTTTTCTTGTGACCTTAAACTAGCTATAGGATGTAATAGTCTTTAATTTGTAATAAAACACTTTCATTGATATAATGAAAACTGAAAAGATACAACGACAACCTATCTACTCCTCCAGTTTGAGTAAAAGCAATTTCATCAAGTAGGTACCCGCTTGCTAAAGTCCCCAAATTCTTTGGTTGCTCCCATATATATTACCAATTATACTAACTTATTACCAATTAGCTCAATGTTTGTGCATATAGAAGTCATCTTGTCAAATCAACCTAATCGACCTCCCATTAAGACTGAAATGGTCAATATAAGAGCTTGAATCCCAACCTGCCAGGCAATTCGATCAATATTGAGTGTCAGAAGAAGAGTTTTAGACCCTAAACGAGCAGATGCAAGTGCAGCTTCACAACCTGCATGTCCTCCTCCTACGACTATAACATCATATCTTTCATCGACCGCGCCAACACCATTTCTCCAGTCTACATAACATGAAAAGGCAAACAACTTCAGTATGCAGCACAAATGTTGTTCCAATTACCGAGAGTTCAACAACCCCACTTGATTACTCCACAATATAAAAGAAGATAATTACATATAATTCATAAGCAACCCATTTTCGGTCTGTTTAAAGAAATTAACAATGACCCTCGTCCCAATTATGCCAAAACCCCACAAAAACGACTACACAGACTGCGCCGAACCTTTAGAACTTGAACTGGCAGTGACGAACGACCTCCTAGATATGCAATTTCGCCCGAAGAGGACGGGGCGGCTAGGCGGTAGTTTCCGGCGAAATACAAGGCTGTGAAAAGAAACGGATGGATTGAATGGATGAGGGAATGGAAAATGGCGGGCGAGGCGAGGGAGATGAAACGTAAGCAACCCTGAAGCTGCCATGAGCTACTGCAGATGTTTATGGTTTTAGCAGTACGTGCATATGAGCAATGTCATTGGGTCGTGGCTAAGGAGAAGCAGCTGGGAATAGGAAGATGACGACTTTGTGGTTCATCTAGCCCTCGCTTCTCTGAGCAAAAACCTGTGAAATAGTAGAAACGCATAGTAATGGAATTATGGCCGATTGATTCTAGTTTGATTTCCAAACATGTATTTAATAAAATCAACTTAACGATTGATTTTGCATTTTTAAATGCGGGTTTTAATCATTTTAAAATTACTCTAAAAAATTGCCATCAATTTATTTATTTGCTTTTTTTAGTGAGAATAGATTTCAACTTCGAACCTCTCAAATAAGAATATATATTTTAACAATTTGAGTTATGTTGGTATTGGCAATTGTCCTCCTATTGTTGTTACATAAACTCTACCTCGTAAATTTTCTTGAGAATGCACTTCCCTAGCAAAATGTTTCTTGAAATCTTATGAGGGCTTTGGGTTTTGATTTGGTGCGTTTGACATTTTATGACTCATTTGATAACGTTCATGTTTCATGTTTCTCATTTTTCAAGAAACATACATGTTTGATAAACCATCATGTTTCTTGTTTCTAACTTTTTTAGAAACGTTTCTAAAAAAATGGCAAATTTTGAGAAACTTTAAAAAGTAATTTCTCAAATTATGTTTTTGTTTTTTTTTTCAAGTTTCATGCATGTATTCCTATTTCTCTTTGTACCTATCTCTCACATCTCTCTTATTTATCTCTCTTCCATTCTTTTTTTTTCTTTTAATACTTTTTAATCTTTTTTATTTTTATTTTTTGATTTATTTATTTCTATTCGTTCTCTCTCTTTCATCATAATCTCTTATCTTTTAATAGTTCATTATCTTTTTTTTTCTTTTTTCCTTTTTACTTTTCTCTTTTCGTTTATGTTTTTCTCTTCTCTCTTATTTTCTTTTACTTTACATTATAGTTATTATTTTCTATTTAATTATCTATTATTTTTCCTTGTGGTAAGATTTTATTTTTTATTAAATAAATAAACTAATAATGTATTTCATGTTTACCATTAATGTAAAAATATATATACATTCTCTCTTTTTTTCTGATTTTACTTGCGTGTATTATTGGCTAATGCATTTTTAAAGAAAAAATAAAAACAAAGTTTATTATTAAATTAAAGAAATGTGGATATGTTCGATTGTCTGACCTTAGACAATTTACCAATTCGTTTAATTGAACTAACTCTTGTAAGTCAAAATCGTTCAAGGTGAATTAATTGAAGTGGGAAATAACATTGCAAATCAAATTTCAACAACATTTGAAGGATAAGATTTATTATTATTATTATTGTTAATTAGGTGTTGGGTCTTAATAAAATACTATAACCTCTTTATAATTGTTTTATATTTATTTTAATGCATTTTATATGTTTTATTATAGTATATGTACTAAATTTTATTTTTACCAAAAAACAAGAAACATGAAACATAAAACATAAAATACTTATCAAACATGTTTCTATTTTTAGTTTTTAAGAAACATAAATGAGAAACGAGAAACATAAAACAATAAACGATAAACGATAACGTTATCAAACGGGACCTTAAAAACTTAAACTTGTGCTTGTGTGTTGTGTTTGGAGCATGAATTGTTTGTTTTTTTATGCATTTTTTTAAATCAGTTAGAAATTTGTCTCTTAATGTGTAGAGCATGAGATTTAACTGAATTTTGAAAGATTAATAAATGTTTTGTGCACCGAATTATGTTTAGATTGTATAAATGGTAATAGTTCATTTAACCATAATATTGACTGCTTTTTTGTTTGTGTAAAATCTTCCACAAGCTTATTATCATTGGATTTGTTTGGTTGTTTTTTAGTTCAACAACATTTGAAGTGGAGGATTTGAAGGGTACATGTCAATTATCGCTGAGTTAAATTCATTTTTACTCCAATGATTTGTTATAATTGTCTTTGCTCTTAAACATCTTACATGTACTGTGTTATTTTGTGTTAGGCATGTCGATTAGAAAATAAATTGTCGTGTCAATCCAAACATAAGTAAGTGGATAAGGCACCAATTACCATCCCAAATTATCAATGGTTTGATCCCCGCCAACGCAATGGTTGAACTCAAAAATAATAATTTATTATCAACAATTTCATTGAATGTTTTGAATTAAACTATTGATTCTACATTTCCTTCATTAGATTTTGGTTTTTTTTTTTTTTTTTTTTTTGTAGTTCATTAATTGTTAGGGTGAGAGATCGAACCATCGATCTTTTAGATAGTAATTAATGTCTTATTCACCGAACTATACTTGAATTGACCATTAGATTTAGGTGCAATTGAAATAGTTATATTTCATTTAAATATGGTAGGTGACTCGACAAATATAACTACACAAATTATCATAATTTCTCGTGAAAATGAGAATTTTACGAAAAATGATTGGAAACATCGAAAATACTAGCAATTCGATAGTTCCAAGTCGTTTGGAACCAACAGCATTACATATGGGACAGTCATCAACTGCTTACATTAATATTTACAACAATCAAATATTTAAAATAGTCACAAAGGTGAACAATCTAAGCAAAGGCAATTGTGTGAAGTTTATGTAATCATCTTTATTTTATTACGATGTTCTCATTTAAAATTATGGAGGAGTGGAGTTAAAATTGTTGGAAACATTATAAACGCAACATTTTCACCCACAATTTTTTTTTTTTTTTTTTGGTTTTTAAAATGTACGGATGATTTCATAAATTTCAACTTCATAAAAAGACTTATTGCCAATGACATAAACAATCTCATTAAATTGCCTACTTATAGTCATAGATAGAATCACTTGTATATAATAAACTTGAATATAGTTCAAATGATTAATGTATATATTATTGACAAAATGTTACATGTTCAAATCTTCATTAACAAATATATATATATATATATCTAACAACTCCAAGGTATTTGCTGAAAAAATGAAAAATCATTCGATTTCTATATTACCGCAATTCTCTTTTATATAAAGAATGAGAATAGAAACAACATTTTATTGTCTCACTAATTTTATTCTACGTTTTTTTTTTTAGTTTTAAATTTTAATGTCGTCAAATATGTTTTAATTGGTGAAATTTAAAGTTACAACTTTAACATAAATGTTTTAAATTGACACGAATATATTTCACATGGTAAAAATATTATTTTATCTTAAACATTCTAGATTTAAATATCTTCACTTTCTTTTGAATTTTAAAAAATAGAGATGTTTTAATTACTCAAGTATGTATAAGGATGTTCATGCAAAATTTCATGTTAAATTTTATGTAGATCAAGGCGAGATTCCTCTGTAGAAAAATATTAATTGTTTAGTTTCTTCTTAAGTCAATTAAATAAAATAAAATATTTTGGATTTAAATGGTTGATTCTTAAAATAAGTCTGATTTAAATATAAATTTCTCAAATCTTCTAATAAAAACAAAATAATATTACATATCAAATTATCTAATTATTATTTTATAGTCCAAACGTTCAACCACGTGGTTTAAACATATCAAATTATTTAAGTCATTAAATAATCAACTTTAAATTTAAATGTTATATATTTATAATTACAACAACAATAGTAATAAATAAATAAAGGTAAATGGGACATAGACGTTGAATGTGGCGAATATGTATGTTCCCTATCTCCATCCCCATTTAGTTTTTAGGGATTTTTTTTCCCTCACCTCCTCCATGGGCGCGAGTCCTTGCAGTTAATGGACATGCCTGAGTATGTTAAAGCCATAATTATCCCAACCAAAATGAGCATAGTTAAGCATGTACCTTCGACCATGAGGTTAGAGGTTCAAATTTCCAATTTCACATATTTAAAAAAGAAAGTCACGATTATCATAAAAAAAGAACTAGTCATTAATATTATTATAATTGTTATTTTTATTTCAAGCCAACACTCGTAACAACACCTATGCATCGGATCCTAACAAGAGTAATACTAACTTTGGTGACTATTTGAAAAGTCCTCGTGTTCTACCGTTTTAAAAAAGCAAACCCGAACTCAATTGGTTATGAATGAAATACATTATTGACTATATATATATAGAAATGTTAAATTATTAAAAATACTTACGAACTATGAGGTTAGTTTTAATTATACCCCCAAAATTTGAAAAGTTTCATTTTAACTCTTGAAGTTTGAAGTTTGTTTAAAAATGACACTTTAAGACCTTTTTGTATTCATGGAAGAAAAATGATGCATTTGCATGTGTCTTTGTTTTTTTTTTTTTTTTTTTCATGAAGCAACAATATTGATGCAAACATATCATTTTTCATATATGAATTTAATGAAAAAAAACTTTAAAGAGTCCTTTTAAAACCAACTTTAAACTTTAAGGATTAAAATAATTTTTTTTAAGGGGGCGTTTAGAGCACCGTTTCGGAATCAGAACCCTGGGGGGTTTGTTCTGGGGGGTTTGAAAGCCTGGGAATCAGAAAACAGTGTTTGGGGTGCAGTGTTCTGAATCCTGTGAATCTGAAGACAATGTTTGGAGTGCAGTGTTCTGAACCCCGGGGTTGTGCAGTTTTTATTTTTCCTTTTTCCTTTACTACTTTGGTCTCTCTTTTTTTCATTTCCTTATTTTCTAGTGGCAATCTTTGGTTAGTTGTAAGATCCTTTTAGTTAGGTTTATGACATGTATAAAAAAAATTTTTGTAATAATTTATTGTTTTTTATGGAAAAAAATGTGAGTTTCCAATGAGAATTAATTACTTTTTCAAATATCAAATTTAGTTAGGTTTATGACATGTATAAAAAAAATATTTGTAATAATTTATTGTTTTTTACAAGAAAAGAATGTGAGTTTCCAATGAGAATTAATTACTTTGTCAAATATCAAATTTGGTTAGGTTTATGACATGTATAAAAAAAATATTTGTAATAATTTATTGTTTTTTTTTTAAAAAAAAATGTGAGTTTCCAATGAGAATTAATTACTTTGTCAAATATCAAATTTAGTCAGGTTTATGACATGTATAAAAAAATATTTGTATTAATTTATTATTTTTTACAAAAAAAAAATGTGAGTTTCCAATGAGATTTAATTTCTTTGTCAAATATCAAATTTGGTTAGGTTTATGACATGTATAAAAAAAAAATATTTGTAATAATTTATTATTTTTTACAAAAAAAATGTGAGTTTCCAATAAGATTTAATTACTTTGTCAAATATCAAATTTTGTTAGGTTTATGACATGTATGAAAAAATATTTGTAATAATTTATTGTTTTTTACAAAAAAAAATGTGAGTTTCCAATGAGAATTAATTACTTTGTCAAATATCAAATTTAGTAAGGTTTATGATATGTATAAAAAAATATTTGTAATAATTTATTGTTTTTTACAAAAAAAAATGCGAGTTTCCAATGAGATTTAATTTCTTTGTCAATGACATGTATAAAAAAATATTTGTAATAATTTATTATTTTTTACAAAAAAAAATGTGAGTTTCCAATGAGATTTAATTACTTTGTTAAATATCAAATTTTGTTAGGTTTATGACATGTATAAAAAAATATTTGTAATAATTTATTGTTTTTTACAAAAAAAAATGTGTGTTTCCAATGAGAATTAATTACTTTGTCAAATATCAAATTTTGTTAGGTTTATGACATGTATAAAAAAAAATATTTGTAATAATTTATTGTTTTTTACAAAAAAAAAAAAGAAAAAAATAAGTGAGTTTCCAATAAGAATTAATTACTTTGTCAAATATCAAATTTGATTAGGTTTATGACATGTATAAAAAAATATTTGTAATAATTTATTGTTTTTTACCAAAAAAAGAAAGAAAAAAGAAGTGAGTTTCCAATGAGAAGCAAGTGTCAAGGAGGAGCAAACCAATGTGTTGGAAAATTAAACCCCCATGTTTCATTATGCAAAACCATGGGGTTGTGTTGGGTTTTGAAACACGTTGACCAAACAAGGGTTTGGATTTAGATTCCAAAATAATCCAACCCAACCCATTGCTCCAAACACCTCCTAAAGGTTAGAAGTATTCTCGAAACCAACTGCATAGTTTATAGGTATTTTTAATAATTTAACATACAAAAACATCGACTATTAAATAAAAAAAAAAAAAAAAAAACCGAAAAGCTGTCTTCAAAACTGGCGGGAACCCTACTGCTCTTCCACGTTTCCCTCTCCCTCGTCTGTCATTTCACTTCCATTTTCTGAACTCACTCTCTACCAAAAACCAAGCAATGAACAAAGGCAGCGCTAGGAAAGGTCGACCGCCGCCTCAGAACCCATCGCCGGCTCCACCGGCGAAGCACCAGGCACTTTCTCAAGAGGAAGATTTTGTCGACGAAGACGTCTTCCTCGACGAGAATCTTCTCGACGAGGACGCTCTCATCCTCCGCGACATCGAGGAGCGTCAGGCCCTCGCTTCCCGTCTCTCCAAGTGGGCTCGTCCACCTCTTTCTCAGGATTACCTCTCCCAGTCGAAGAGCATCGGTGAGTCGAAATTTGCTGCTATGCTTCTGCCCGGGTTGCTACATTTTGTGGTTTTTTTTGTTAGTTGGAATTTTGATGTTTTTTTCCTTAATGTTCGGTGTTTCAGTGTTTCAGCAATTGGAGATTGATTATGTGATCGGGGAAAGTCACAGAGGATTGTTGCCGAATTTGTCTGGCCCTGCCGCTATTATCAGAATTTTTGGGGTTACGAGGGAAGGTTTGCATCCTTTTACGAATTATAAATTTATCTGTTATTCTAACGAGCGATTCTGTCCCGAAGAAAATGGTAACTATTAGTTCGATGTCTTCTTAAGTTCAGCTTGTGTGACTATTGACATTAATCCCCCACGTGTTAAGCCATCTGTATACATATTGCTTACTTTGTGCGTGTGCGAGAACTGACCCTGTGGTGAGATCTTTCAGTAGAAGAAGTTCAATGGAGGTTTTATTGTAGAACAAAAATTACTTTTTGCTTCACAGCAGGAAAAAGAAAAAACATTTGATAACGAAGAGGACAATGAAAGGGGAGTTAAAGTTTAGAGAATCCTGTATGTGTGATTTGAAGTCTACAATCAACATTTGCTTTGTCATCCGCTCCTTCAGAGGTTGGCGCGAAGAGAGAGTACTCAAATCAGTTGTCAAACGGTGGGATGTTGCAGAATCCATCAACCAGTTGGTTAAGGTGTCAGTCTAGTGGTAGTATCGTTTCTAGTAGGAGTTTTGTCCTGTAGCATTTTCTTGGCATGACATCATTGGTGTGCAGAGTGCCCTTACTTTGAACAGAAATTCCAAATAATACGAGGATTTCTACTACCGTCATTGGTTTTTGACGTACCAGGTTTTCTGGTGGAAGTCTGCTAGAAGATCTTCGTGGTGCATTCCTTGCTCCATGTCTGCATTGGTTTCTCTTTACCCAATTTGGAGTTCCATACTTGTTATAGTGTACACTATTAGCTTTGGATAGCAAGCATACTGATGGGTCATATTGGCATTTAAGGAAGGATTCACTCTAAGTAAGTTTTCAAACAGGATTTTAAATGAGATTGAGATCACACTATCTCTAGAGTCTAGATGCATTGCAAGAGTAATTTCCTTGAGGTTAGGCTGCACTCCATTTGGTGTGTGCATGACTGAGGTTAAATTGTCTAATCGCGTGTCAGCAAGGGCTAGATCATCGACAACAAAGAGCTACAAAGAAAGAATAAAACAGACAATTTTCTATGGAAAAGAATTCTGGTACAATAACAGAATAAATATACAGATTTATAAGGAAACACTATCTATTCTAATAATTTAGTCAATAGCCACTGTGAGACTGGGTGGAGGAGAGATTCTCTGATTCTCTATATTAGAAGTCTTGTCTGAGATTTATTGTTGAAAGTTTTGTTTGTTTCTGTAAATTAAGCTTCTATTCATCTGATATTCCATTCTGTTTGATATATGCTAGGACATAGTGTGTGCTGCCATGTTCATGGATTTGAACCATACTTCTATATCAGTTGCCCTCCAGGAATGGGTCCTGATGATATCTCTCTTTTTCACCAAGCACTTGAGGTATGCATTCTATCATTCACCCGTTGAAACTAGTGCAATTCGAAGTTCTAAAAATATGCCGTTGTTGAATTGGTGATGATGTTTCAGGCTAGAATGAAGGAGGTAAATAGGAACAGTATGGCACCTAGTTTTGTGCGTCGTATTGAATTGGTGCAAAAGAGAAGTATTATGTACTACCAGCAGCAAACTTCTCAATCCTTTCTTAAAATTGTAGTTGCACTGCCAACAATGGTCACCAGCTGCCGTGGTAATTATTTATCTTTTTGAAGTAATTTCTCAATGGGAAGGAAATGTGGTGTAAGTGTTATGTGGTCTTCATTATTTATCTTTCACTCTTTTTGTATACATCGTTTAATATGTTATATTTTCCATGCCATTTGCATTTCTCTTTGTTTTTTTAAAATGATTATGCATAGAGTAAGACAAATGCTTTTTTTTTTTTTAAAGAACATCCATATGAGAAGTGTTCTTTGTATGATGCTACTCTAATGTAATTTTTCATTTCATCAATGAAAAATTATTTTTACTTTTAAAAAAAAAAAAAAAAAACATTCCGGTGAGAAGTCTGAGTTCATTCTTTATCTCATTTGTAACATTGTTAACATTCTTTTTCCAGGTATTCTTGACAGAGGCATACAAATTGATGGCTTTGGTATGAAGAGCTTCATGACATATGAAAGCAATGTGCTTTTTGCCCTCCGTTTTATGATTGATTGTAATGTGGTTGGTGGCAACTGGATTGAGGTTCCTGTGGGAAAATATAAGAAAACTGTTAGAAATTTATCATATTGCCAATTGGAGTTTGATTGCCTGTATCCTCTTTATCTACAGTTCTCTGTCTCTGTATCTATTTTTAAAAAAAAATTATTTAAGTTATATTTTTAGACAGGCCTTTTATTCTTGATACTTTTCCTTAATACTCTTCATAGATATTCAGACTTGATCAGCCATGCCCCAGAAGGGGAATTTTCTAAAATGGCTCCATTTCGGATATTAAGTTTTGATATCGAGTGTGCAGGGCGTAAAGGCCATTTTCCTGAGCCTACCCAGGATCCTGTGATTCAGGTTTAACTCTTTATTTCATCCAATCAAGTGTTCTAAAATCAATTAATTGGCTTTTCAGTTATGAATTTTGTTTACTCTTTCTTCGTTTGGGCTTTGGCCTTTTCTGAATGGATTACTCTCGTTTCTTGCCATAAGAAAGAAAGAATTTTGTTTACTCTTTCTGAATGAATCTACCTATATCTAGGTGGCAAACCTAGTTACTTTGCAGGGAGAGGACCAACCATTTATTCGCAATGTCATGACCCTTAAATCTTGCTCTCCTATTGCGGGTGTTGATGTCTTATCATTTGATACGGAACGGGAAGTTTTGCTGGCTTGGAGGGTATTATTATATCGCATCATTTCATAATTAATTGTTAAAATGATTGGTATCCTTTCTGAAAATTTTTAGAGGAATCCTATGTTGGCTCTTTAATCAATATATCAATTAGTAGTCAAGACTCTGTAATTAAGCTAGCGCCAAAAGATAAGTTATTAGCTTAGGATCAAATTAACCATTTGTTTGGTTTTACATTGATTAAAACAGTAATTATGACATAAGAATGTGTGCTCATGTTCTCAAGTAACAATTGGCGGGAGTGAGAATGCACATATATCTTCACGTCTCTTTGCAATTTATAAACTGCAGCCTGGCAGTCTTTCTAATTAGAAATGATTGAGGATTGAGGGAAGGGGACATGAAAGTGGATTTGTTGGTTATTTTCCATTATTTCCCTTTTTAGTTATTTAATATATTTGTATTTACTGTATTATATTGCTGGAAATTTATTTCCTTATGTGTAAATGGGTGTTTCTTATATTTAAGAACCTTTTTTTTTTTTTTTTTTTTTTTTTTAAAGAAACAAAGAGATATATTATGCACAAAGGCCCAAAACTCAGAAAACAACCTAAAGGCAAGGGAGAAGAGAAACTCCCATCCAAAAAAACTATAAGAGAGCTTTCCAGTTCATTTGAATCATGGTTACTTTTCTTCTCATAATGTAATATAGAGAAAAGATTATCCCTCTTTATACTTTGCTAAGGATTCTATGTTTATTATTTCCTACTGCAATGATCTGCTTATTATGCTGTAGTTATATGCCACAGTGACTGACGGACTTTTGATGCGTGTAGATTGTGAATGACAAGAACAATTTTAACTGTTACGATAATATTTTGGTTGCAGGATCTAATTCGTGAAGTAGACCCTGATATAATAATTGGATATAACATCTGCAAATTTGATTTGCCATATCTAATCGAGGTAATTATTCTAATGCATTTGGTTTATAAAGTTTGGAGTTCTTCTCAATTTTCTTTTTCATGGTGAAGAGTTCTTCGCGAATGAGAAAGGTTTATTTGTTGTAGTTGACATTGGTTACTAGTTAACAGATGCCTTCTATTTTGTTTTTCTGCTCAATTGTATATATTAAACTTTTGAAAATGCTAAGACATTTCATAGAATTCTGCCGGCATCCAATTTTCAATATTTTGTGAGGTTTGAAAATGCTGATGCTATTGCTTCAAAAAGAAAAGAAAAGAAAAGAAAATGCTGATGCTATTGCTTATGTCTATCATTAAATTCGTCCTGCTTTTCTGGATGTAGAGAGCTGAGGCATTGAAAATAGCAGAATTTCCAATATTGGGTCGGATCAGGAATGGCAAAGTTCGTGTCAAAGATACAACTTTTTCTTCAAGGTATACTAAAATTTTGGTTGTGTATGACTTAGAATGCAATGAAATTTTACTCTTCATAATGAAATTTTCCGTTGAATTAACCTTTTTTAAACTTAAATTTGGCTGAAAAGCAAATTACTAACAAAATGTTGTCTATTACAATATCTTTATTTAAAAGTAAGGCATTGTTTTTTATTTTTTACTAAAGTAAACATTTAATACTATGTAATGTAAATATGTGGTGTTCTTATGTTGATAAATTATATACATAACATTTAGGCCAAATATATAATTCCATGATTCCATCCAAAATATCTATACCAATTTTCAATTTCTTTCCCAATATTTCAAAATTTTCATTATTTTAGCTAGTAATGATGAACGTTTTTTAAAGTTAACGGCAAGTTCTTGTAACATTCTTGTTCTTAATTCGACATGTCTCAATTATTATGCTATTTGGTTGCTCATCCAAGGTGGATCATTATTGTTTGCTTACAATTAATGATTCAATTACAACCTCCATGCCAAGGGAATAATAAATGACTTAAAGAGAATGAGTTCGATCCATGGTGGCCACCTATCTAAGATTTAATATCCTACATGTTTCCTTGGTAACCAAATATAGTAGGGTTAGGCGGTTGTTTCGTGAGATTAGTCAAGGTATGCGCAAGTTGGCCTGGACACTCATGGATATAAAAAAAAAATGATTCAATCACATTATTTTATAAAATATGAAGCTTTGCAGTTTTGCTAATAAAGGCAGAAGATAGATAAGATATATGAATGGCTCTAATGGTTTCACTCTTAAATTTTTGTTTTTGTTATGTTTTATGTTAAATTTTGTTTTCTTGGTGACAAATGAATTTAGCTATTGGTTAATGTCTCAGACAGCATGGAACAAGGGAGAGTAAAGAAATAACGGTGGAAGGAAGAGTTCAATTTGATTTACTTCAGGTTTTATCTTTTATATACATTAAATAATTAGTACGGACAATGCATGTAGAGCTTTAATTTTATTTCATTTTGTTACATAATAAGTTTTTAAATGAACTTTGATTAAATATAATAACTAAATTGCATGTAAAAACCATCATATATTTCAAATGCATGACAATTATTTTTTTTTGATGTATTAATTAATTGTAGTGATTTTTTTTTCCTAACCATTTAATATTTTGTAAATATATGTTCCTAATGAATTGAAACTATCAAGTATATCATTCAAAGTTTTGATAAGTTTTTTTTGTCATGTTATTGTATGTGTATGTTAATTTATTGCCTTATATAAAAAGAAAATTTCGAATAAGATAACTAACAACTAAATTGATTATAATGTTGACATTTTTAAATCTAGCAACAAAATGCAATTTTTAAAAATAATTTATGAGTATTATAAATGTAATAAATTTATTTTTAGTCTTGCCATTTTTAATAATAAAAACTGGCTTAATTGGTAGTAGCTACTTGCATTTTTACTCCCTTAAAAGGGGGGGGGGGGGGGATCAAGGGTTCCCGTTCGAGAATGAAAAATCTTTTAGGACCAAATATAGAGTTAACTGTATTTTTCAATTTCAGTTTTGCGATGAATATATCTTTTACTGAGCACTAAAAGCCCTTTTTTAAAAAAACCTTTAATAAAAGAAGATAATTGAACTAACATCATGAATGTATTACATGTACCGAAGGTAATATGTGATTTTATGAAGGGATGTATTTGAAATTATCTTATTAGAGAGTGGGTAAAATTGTCACAAAATGATTTCAACCTTCTGCCTAATATGTTAAAGATAAAGATGTTCTTGACTTCATCAAAGCTTAATTTAGCTTAAGTTTTTGTTCTCTTTTCTTGCAGGCAATGCAACGAGATTATAAATTAAGTTCGTACTCGTTGAATTCTGTTTCTTCACATTTCCTTTCTGAACAGGTGATATTCAAGATTCCTCCCTTAGACTTCTGATGTGAATCCATATCATAATTTGTTTCTCTTGGCTAATATATATGAATTCAGTCGCTGGTGTGAGTGTTACATGGATTTGGAACATTGTTTGTATTTTGTAGTTTACGCAAATAAAGAGAATAATGAATAATGAACATTGTTTTTTAAAGAGGGCTTCATATTATTTATCTAGTTTACCAAGAGCCTAAGAGTCATAACTTATTTTTTATATTTTAATTTGTTAGGAATAATGAATTATCAAGCTCCCATCATTTATCTTATTGTTGAATCATTGAAGGATTTCTATCAGCTTCATCATGTTTTTTGAAGTCCGCAATGTAGGATAGGAAATTTCTTCACCTTAGTTCTGTTTAAGAGCACCTCAAAATAATAGAGTACTTTTTTTTTTTTTGATAAGAAACCAGGATGGAAATATATCATAAACCAAAAGAAAGAGAGCAACAGCCTAAGGGCTGGGGGAAGAGAGAACCCCCACCCAAGGAACTACATACAAAGAGCTTTCCAGTCATTCAAAAGCATAGAAAAAGGGTAGTTACAAAATAATTTGTTAAAACTATGGCACCACCAAGCCGTATTTAACTGTACAACATCCCAGAACCTATCCAAAGGAGTAGACTTATCTTCAAAAATTCTTTTATTCCTTTCCAACCATAAATTCCATAGAAGAGCTCTAACTGCAAACTTCTAGACCATTCTAGATTTTCCTTTCAAGCTTCCTCCTCCCAAAGATTCTATCAACCAACCATCTACAAGATTTGGGAGACATAACTGCACTTCAAAGAGAGTCAAAAGTCGGTCCCAACAATGTCTAGCAAAGGGACAGTGAACAAATAAGTGATCCAACGATTCTTCATTCGAGGACAAAGTGAGCAAATTGAGGGGCACAAAGCACGGCTAGGATACTTCTTCTGAATAATAGAGTACTTTATTGATCATGGCTTTTTTAAGTCCAATGTAGAATAGGGAATTTTATGCTCCTAGTTATGAAGTTAAGCACCTCAAAGTATCAAGTACAGTACATTATTGCCATTTACCTTCACATTTGTAACCGTGCATCAGGGTTCGGCTTTTTTGACTGAGGTTGTTGAGAAGCTAAGAAACTTGGAAATGGGACTTTGAGCTGCTTTGTCTGGTAACTGAGAACAGGAAAGCAGTGAGTAGAGGAGAAGTGTTTGTATGCAAGCGGCTTCAGTTTTTTTTGGATAAGAAACAATTTCAGTATATTATAGACCTATTCTCTCATGCCATAGCCTTATACTCTGGATAACTGACGGAGATCATTCTTATTATAAATTTTATATTTGTTGCCAGACTAGTTGGTTGCATCGTTTATCTGTGCCACTGATCCCTGTTCTATTTGCCCTCCAAAGATTTTGGATCTCATTGGAAGGAAAAGAAAAAAAAGAAAGTTGATCTTCAATTCCATGGTTACACTTACACCGCCTTAGGCAGTTTGGAGAGTATTTTTTTTCTTGTTATTGATGAACAAGAAATTAGCACATCCAAATTGTGTGACTTCTGCTAGCTTGTTGGGTTGTCATCACTACTCATTCCAACCATCCCAAATGCATTCCTTTTCTTGTGCACTTGCCTTTCCGTTCTGCAAGTAGTCTTGTATTTAATTCTAGTTGTATCTTTTATTGTGATTTTCTTGGGTTTTCATTTGCAAAGGAATTTATGCCTACCTGCTGTAAAATTTGGATTGATTTGGAACCAATTTATTATTATAGAGAACACATTCATGCTGTTTTGGTGATCGCTTTTTTAATTTTAATTTTAATTTTTTATAATTATGTTGTAGAATTATTTGCTGGACTGTGTTAGTGTTAGACTTCTTCTCTGCTATACCGCACGCTGCACTAGCTTTTATCAACTGTAAATCACCATTATACCCTTAATTACAGCTTGTATCCATATTCATGGTTGTTATGATGCTTCATTCTTATTTCTGCAGAAAGAGGATGTCCACCATTCAATAATATCGGATCTTCAAAATGGTAATGCGGAAACACGGAGACGGCTTGCTGTTTATTGTTTAAAGGTGCCTGCCTCAACTCATTTTCCTTTCAGATTTTCCCATCTCATTCTGTACTACATTTACTTATTTATTTCTTTATTTTTGAGGCCATCCATTATATAATTGAAATTAATCATGCAAACTAGTGGTGACATTTATAAGAACGGAGAAGAAAAGTTTCTTTTAGTCTAACCTTATTCGGTGTACATGGAGGCTGTTTGCTTACATCCTGGTTAGAATGAAAAAAATAGAGTTTTATCAGAAAAAGAAGGTATTTACGACTGTGCAATCTTAGGAGGAAATTTTTTGATTCTTTCGATGAGGAAACCCCAAGAATTAGTCTATGGTTCTTCCGACCATTGAACATTTCCACTCTCTTGGATGCATTTATGTTTTGGAGATCCTGATAGGCTGTGATCTGGTGGAAACCTTGACTTGGTAGGTCTAAGCCTTTCATGAAGACATATACTTGTCTTTTAGATGATAAATGCAGTCTTCCCTAAGCATTTTCTTTTTCTGTCCTTTTGCTTTTCTATTTTTTTATGAAGTGTCTGTTGATTTTCACATGCTTGGTTTTGGAATCCCATGGAGAAATGTGGAAATGATTTAATATTATTACAGCCACCAAATGCAATTATTTTTGTTTAAACTATGCATTTTCTTAGCTTTGAAATTCCATTGGAGGTTGTTGTTTCCCCCATTGGAGGTTGTTGTTTCCCATCTTTTCTTCATATTCTAGTGTAATATCAAACTTTTTTAAAATTTTATTGGTTTTATATTTTTGGGGTGTGGGGATTCAGGATGCATATCTTCCACAACGGCTCTTAGATAAACTGATGTTCATTTACAATTATGTGGAAATGGCTCGAGTAACTGGTGTTCCTATTTCTTTTCTTCTTTCAAGAGGGCAAAGCATCAAGGTAATCCTCTTCTCTTTTAATTCTGTAGTCACTCCTGTTGAGCTAACACAAAGAATTATTTTGAACTTTAGGAAATTTTTTTCAGGTACTCTCTCAACTCCTCAGGAAGGCAAAACAGAAAAACCTTGTTATTCCGAATGCTAAACAGGCAGGTTCTGATCAAGGAACCTATGAGGGTGCTACTGTATGTTCCTCGACGTCCTGTATCTTTTTCCTTGATGTTCTCAACGTTTTATTTTAATCTTATTGATGCTTTTAAGTAGTAATGATGGTGGTGCCATATGTCTATCATGACACAAGTGTTTAGTGTAGTTACTTTGGTGTAGGATGATGCCTAAGCATAGAATCTTTGTGTTCATTGTAGGTCCTGACCTATGTCTCAAATTAAACATGCCTCAGAATTGAAATGTCTGATTAGTTTTGATCTCTGGTGTGGTTGGTTTGGGTCTCAACTCTTCTACCTGATGAAATTGAATTCCTGAGAGTATAATTTTGATTATGGCATCCTAGTATATATTCAGTGTTTAACTAAAGGAAAAATGTTTATGCATGCACATACCATCCCTTAAGTTATAATATATATTAGAAGATGGTGAAGTTGGTGACGGTACAAAAGGACTTCTTCTGACGACTCAAAAGAACTCCAGTAGAAAATGGTGTCTTAAGCTCATTGAAGCCTCAATATAACAGCTCATCAACCGTTGATTTGATGACAATGTTGGGAAGACTTTTGAATCTCTTTGAAGTGCAGATATGTATTCCAAAGATGGTGGATGGGTGGTTGATTGAATCCTTGGGGGGAGGGAACTTGAAAGGAAAGTATAGAATGGTCTGGAAGTTTGCCTCTAGAGCTCTTTTTTGGAGTTTATGGTTGGAAAGGAATAGAAGAATTTTTGAAGATAAGTCTACTCCTTTGGATATTTTTTGGGATTTTGTACAGTTAAATGCAGCGTGGTGGTGCCATAGTTTTAGCAAATTCTTTTGTAACCACCCTTTCTCTCTGCTTTTGAATGATTGGAAAGCTCTATGTATGTAGTTCTTTGGGTGGGGGTTTTCTCTTCCCTCAGCCCTTAGGTTGTCTCTCCCTTTCTTTTGTTTTATTATACCTTTCTGGTTTCTTATCAAAAAAAAAAAAAAAAAAGATTTGATGAGAAGTCATAAATTTGATCTTGGTTCAGGTGGATTGTTGAAACAGCACAATACCCCATTGATTAAACTTCTCCCATGACAATCTGAAATAAAAATTCTCCATATCAGTAGAAGTACTTCCTGGGCAGAACAAAGTCTCATCCTCTACCCCAAAATAATTAGCAAACGCTAGAAGGAATTTACCCTCTGTGCTCTTTGGCTTCGTCTGAGTGTGCCTCCATCAACAAAGTCAACCACAAAGCGAAGAAAAAAATTTCTTCTTCCTGAGAGAACAATTCAAACAAACCAATTGGAAACCAACTCTTCACCTTCGTTTATTGCGCCCTTTAGCAAATCAGTTTCTTCATGTCTATATAACTAGCTAAGAAACCTTTCTTTTGTATAGTCGACCATGTCCAAGAAGTTTCTGGGCTCCAATAAATTCCCGTTTGCAGCAATCTCTCACCATCATTGATAAGGCCTGCCAATTTGAAAAAAATTATTCACCTGTTGAAGCTTTTGACCGCCTCTGAAGATCTTTCTCTAACACTCAAGCTTGCATCCATTATTTCATTTTTTTTCCAAAAATCTTGTTGATTGTCAATATCATTGACATTCATAAAATCTTGAAAATTCTTCAAATTAATGACTGATTTCTCATTTCCATTTCTTTGAATTTGCTCTCATCTGACTACTTTCTTGTATGTAAAAATCCTCAGACTTGGGCAAACTTAATTTGGTCGATTAGTTTGTTTCAATTTAATGATGTTAAGTATGTATCAGCCGAAACTGATCTCGTATCTGAATAATCTCCCTGGTTTCTAATAATGCAGGTTTTGGAAGCGAGGGCTGGGTTCTATAAGAAGCCCATTGCTACGCTGGATTTTGCATCTCTGTATCCATCCATCATGATGGCATATAATTTATGTTATTGCACTCTGGTGCGCCTTTAACATATTTTTGGCTTACAGAATGTGCTTTTCATTTCATGCTGGGAAATTATTTTTAATAAATTTGGGGGAAGCCTTCCAACTTTAAACATTCTTTTGAAGGTGACTCCAGAAGACGTTCGTAAGCTAAACCTGCCCCCTGAACATTTCAATAAAACCCCATCTGGTGAGATATTTGTCAAGCCAAATTTACAGAAGGTCAGTGGGTGAATAATTTCCATTCTTATGAAAGATATCTGATTGTTTGGTTTGTTTTCTCTTAACCTGATTAAACTTACATATTCTGCACTGCAGTAAATATTGTTTTTCTAACTAATGTACCAAATAACTTTGATATAATTCAGGGGATACTTCCTGAAATATTAGAAGAGCTATTGACTGCTCGGAAAAGAGCAAAAGCAGATTTGAAGGTAATTGCGTTGCCCTTTCCAGCATTGCCTTGGTGCGTTACACAATCAGTGTGCTGTGCTAATTTCATTTTTTTTATACTTCTTGTTTTGTTAGTCATATTTGCTTCATTTGTCAATCATATTTACTTCCACGTTACCTTTATGTAGGAAGCGAAGGATCCTTTTGAGAAGGCTGTGTTGGATGGTCGACAGCTAGCTCTGAAGGTGCATTACAAATTTTTATTGTTTTGCTGAATGATGACACAGTTTCATGTGTGTGTGTATATATATATACCCTGTTTCTGTTAGTTTTTTGGACTAACATGTGACCTGCTATCTTTTCAGATAAGTGCAAATTCTGTGTATGGGTTTACAGGAGCTACTGTTGGTCAGTTACCGTGTATAGAGATATCATCAAGTGTTACAAGCTATGGTATACTTAAAAATAAATTTGATTTATATTGTCCTTAATTAAGTTCTTTACGCTCGAGTTGTTTATATTAGTGAATTGGCTACTTTAAAGGTCGACAAATGATTGAGCACACAAAGAAGCTTGTGGAAGATAAATTTACAACACTTGGGGGCTATGAGCACAATGCTGAGGTAAGTTAAAATTTCTGGGATGGTATTTTTGGAAATAATATAATTGGTAGCTCCTGTTTCTAAGTTTATTTATGCCCAATTTTGCAGAGAAACTTAGTCTGGCCTTTTATTAATTCAACGATCATTTGCATTGCATCTTTAAATAGGCTGTATAAAACGAGGGAATCCATCTAATTACATTCTAGGAGCACATTAATGAACGAAGAGACACATATAATACAAACAGAAAGGAGATAAGCGGAAAAATTTTCCATTTTGATTTAGAAGATTACAGAACCACCAGCACAAATGATTTGACGATGAATGTGAATATTATAACAAATCAGACAGTTCTAGTCAATTCCAAAGAATTAGGCCTACAACTAGCTACTATTTTTCCTGTTTAATCTCTGTACTTAAGGTGATTGTACATTTTTCATAGATAGCTCCTTGTAAGTATTTGATAGTTTCTGTAGTGTAGGAATAGGCTGCCGATAGAATGATACAAGAATCCTCCAGAGTTAAAACTGTCTACATATTTTCAATTAATAACAATTTCCATTTCTAATTGTTGAATCATTGATCTAAGAAAATGTCAATATGTTTGAATGGTTAAGGAGACAGAGTTGAATTGTTAAATCATTGATCTTATGTTCTAACTTCTAAAAGAATAATAACTTGATTCTTGTGTTGCATCAATCCATATCTCATTGATGACCTTACAGAAGTCAGCATTTTATGGTTTTAGGTAATCTATGGTGATACAGATTCCGTTATGGTACAATTTGGCGTGCCTAGTGTAGAAGCAGCAATGATCTTGGGAAGGGAAGCAGCTGACTATATCAGTGGTACTTTCATAAAGGTAAGAGTTGATTGTGGCATCGTTGTGACTTCTTTTTTGGTTTGGTATACTGCTAAATGCTTTGCAAGAGGTTTTCTATTTGCTTATATATTTTTATTCGAGTATAATATATGAATAAATTAACTGCATGGTATTGCTTTGAAATCCAAAGTAAATAGTTTATTGAATGCATAAACTATTTTAGGAAGTTGCAATGCCTAAAAATGTAAGATTTGTGACTTTTCTTATAAATTTTCCTGTGCATTCTTAGCTGATGTTTCCTCTTTGACATTCTATTTTTTCTTTTTGTGTTCGTTCATGGTTTATAGCCCATCAAGTTAGAGTTTGAGAAGGTCTATTATCCATATCTGTTGATTAGTAAGAAGAGATACGCTGGTTTATTTTGGACTAATCCAAACAAGTTTGACAAGATGGATACCAAAGGTAATGGTGGAGAAGCTAAAAGAATTTGTCTTTGTCCATGTTTAAATTTATTTCCCTCCAATTCAAATATTTCATTTGACATCTGCAGGCATTGAAACAGTTCGAAGAGATAATTGCTTATTGGTGAAAAACCTTGTAAATGAGTGCTTGCACAAAATTCTTATCGATAGAGATGTCCCCGGGGCAGTTCAATATGTGAAGAACACAATTTCAGATCTGCTTATGAACCGTGTGGATTTATCACTCTTGGTTATCACTAAGGTTGGAGATATATGTCAAATATTCTTATTTCTCTTTCACTAGTTGTCAAGGAGTACTCTTGTCATCAGCTTTGCTTCTAGGACATGAATTTGAAGGCTTTATAGTGCACTAAATTATTAGATCCACAGGGACTGACAAAAACTGGTGATGATTATGAAGTGAAGGCAGCTCATGTTGAACTTGCTGAGCGCATGCGTAAGGTTGTGGTGTTTCGTTATAGTTATTTTTTCTCGTTTTTTAACTCTTTATTTGGTGTCAAATTCCTACACGCCTATTTTGTTGATATAATGGATATTGGTTCCATTATTATCTTTGCATGGGTAATAATAAGGAAAACTATTCATGATTTGTTCACCCATGTAGTGTTCAATAGATGCAATCCTAGGTTTTCAGTGAGATATTCTCAGTTTTCTGATTTTATTACAGTGGCACTTCTGGCTTAAGACTTACAGTACTCCTACTTCCGCTCTAGTATTTATTTTTCTATTATTTATCTGGTCTTTAGTTGCCGTTCTATTTTCCAAGAGGATTAAGGTTGCTGAGATTTTCTTTGGAGGGTGAGTGGTTTGCATTTGGTTGAACGATAGTCTGTCTAATCCCATAGTCTTGGTGGCCCTGAAATTGAGAGTACTGCGAGCAAAAATTTTACTTTTTTTGGAAAAATGGCTTCTGAAGATGGTCCCAAGGTCGTGAAGGTCTCTTTGGAGGAGTTGGATGATCTCTCTCCTGTAATTGTTTGGAAATATAATTGGACCTTGCAAGGAATTCTAACCTGCAATTCCCTCTCATTTATGTCATGCGCATAAATTTATCTTTAATAACATGTCACTTGAGCCTAGAATTATTAAGAATTTATACCTCTCGCCACTTCCAATCCTAAAGTGTATGAATAGGAAAAATCTAGCACGATGAATATAGTTTCAAGTAATTTGGATATCTTGGATGCATCCATCTTGAATAATCTCAAGTCTAAATGACTAGATGACCACAAATTTTCCTGTCTTCCTTATCACCACATTCCCTATTTTTAACCTGTGGTTGCTTAGAAAGTTCTAACAGTTCCACACTCTACAAGTACCCCCCCCCCCCCCCCCCCCCCCACCCCCACCCCACAACACAGGGGTTGTATGTTTACTCTCAAGGATTTGGTCTCAAAGAACATTTCATTTATATATGAAAAGAAAGAAAAAAGTTTAAGGATACAAACTCTCAAAGGAGAGTAAAGTACAAGCAACCAAAAAATACAAAAGCCAAAATAAAGCATTGAAGTACAAAGGGCATATGGGAGAGACTATCCCAAAAGAAAAAAGTGCTAACAATATCCCTATTTCGATTTGGTATCCTAATTGATAACTAGCATGCTTATTCTAATAGGTTCAAGACTCCTATTTTTTTTTTAACAAGAAACGAAACTTTGCATTGATAAAATAAAAAGAGACTAATGCTCAAAAGATACAAACTCCACAAGGGAGTATGTTGGAATTCCTACTATTTAGGAATGTTTGTGTATAAATATTAATTGTAAAATATTTTGTCTTTATTGTATTTATTTATTTCCATATTTGTAATAGGTCTTTCTCATATATAAGAAGACCTAAATTGCACATATTTGCAAATATACAAAAGAGACTTATTCTCTCAAAATTGACATGGTATCAGAGCGGGAACCTTAACAACAAACCCTAGCTACCATTGCGCCGGAACCCTAGCCGCCATATAAAACGGCGCACCCTACTTCCGGCACGGTCAGCTCCAACTTCGAACGTTTTCATCATTCTCTCGCAGATCGATTTGAGCGTGTGCTTCTTCATTCGCGTGCTCCTCGTCTCCGATTCGTCCGTCTCTGTTCAGATCTCCGTCCGTCTCCAGCGAACACCTTCAGAGCTTCGTCTTCGTTTGTCTTCGTCTCCAGCGAACACCTTCAGATCCGTTTGTCTTCGTCTATTCACTTCGTCTCCTTCCGTCTCTGTCCGACCGACACCCAGACGCCGCCAAATCCGCGAACATCTCCGATCGACACCCAGACGCCGCCAAATCCAATCGACACCCAGACGCGAACATCTCCGATTCCATCCCTATCGTCAGCTTCGACTCTTGGGTTGCAGATCGGTTTTGTTCTTCAAATCGTGGGTTGCAAATTATTTCTGGTTTGGTTCAGTTTTTTGGGTTGGTTCAAATATTCCCAGTCTGGCCGGTTCGGTTTATTTTTGGTTCAGGTTTGGTCTGATCCGGTTCGGTTTATTTTTTTTCCAGATCTAGTCTGATTTGGTTCATTAAATTCTGGCCTTATTAGTTTCAAATTCTGGCCTAATTATCTGGTTTCTTATTAACCTGTTTTTGCTGATATGTCTAAGTTGATCATTGAAATGGCTCAAATACAGAGTAAGACCGAGACTCGGTTGTTCGATACCACAACCATTAACTCAAGTTCCTTTTGTAAAGAGCGAATTGATCAACCCTCTAAACGGCTGCAAACCAATTTACCATCTGGTAATCTTTGTGTTTCCTTGGCACAAATAGGTAACTGTCCTCAAGTTTTTTCTTGTAGTACTTCTTCTCCGTGGATTATTGATTCTGGAGCTTCTGATCATATGACTAGTTCTTCTAATTTTTTTAACTCATACTCTCCTTCTTATTCTAATGAAAAAATTCGAATTGCCGATGGCAGTTTTTCTTCCATTGCAGGAAAAGGAACCATTAAATTGACTGAAAATATTTCTCTACAGTCTGTCCTCCATGTTCCAAAACTGGCATGTAATCTTTTATCTGTTAGCAAACTTTCTAGAGATTCTAATTGTCGCGTTATATTCTTCGAATCTCATTGTATTTTTTAGGATCAAGAATCGGAGAAGATGATTGGGAGTGCTAGGATGCTTGATGGCCTCTACTACTTTGATGAAGGTTCTTTCAGTAATAAAATAACTCAGGGTCTTAGTAGTATCAGTTCTCTTCCTATGAAAGAACAAATTATGCTTTGGCATCTTAGACTAGGACATCCCAGTTTTTCTTATCTCAAGCATTTATTTCCAAATTTATTTAAGGGAATTGATTGTTCCTCTTTTGATTGTGAAAGTTGCATTTTAGCAAAAAATCATCGTTCCACATTTACCAAAACCTTACAAAGCTTCCAAACATTTTTATTTAATTCATAGTGATGTTTGGGGTGCCTCTAAAATTAGGACTCATAGTGGAAAAAGATGGTTTGTTACTTTTATTGACGACCATACTCGTCTATCTTGGGTTTATTTAATGGAAAAAAAATCTGAGGTGAATGACATTTTTCAAAATTTTTACAATATGATTGAAACCCAATTTCAAACCAAAATTTGCATTTTACACTCTGATAATGGGACTGAGTATTTTAATGAATCCTTTGGTGAGTTTTTAAAAAATAAAGGCATTGTTCATCAGTCTACTTGTCGAGATACTCCTCAACAGAATGGGATTGCTGAAAGAAAAAATAGGCATTTACTTGAAGTAGCTCGTGCTATAATGTTTTCCATGCATGTTCCAAAATATTTATGGGGTGAAGCAATCCTCATAGCTGCTTACTTAATAAATAGAATGCCTAGTAAGATCTTGAATTTTAAAACTCCCATTGATTGCTTCAAAACTGTTTTTCCTACATCTCGCATATATTCTGACCTACCACTCAAAGTTTTTGGGTGTACTGCTTATGTTCACATACCTAGCCACTTTCGGTCAAAACTTGATCATCGAGCTGTTAAATGTATTTTCGTGGGTTATTCTTCAAGCCAAAAAGGTTATAAGTGTTTTGATCCTCAGACAAAAAAACTTTTTGTGAGCATGGATGTGTCTTTTATCGAAAAACAACCCTACTTTACCCACCATTCTCTTCAGGAGGAGAAACCAAATTTGGAAGATAACTTTTGGGATATTTATACTCCTCTTCCAAGTCTTGTTTGTCCAAATATTACTAGTCCTTCGATGCCAAGTGTAGAAACTTCTCAATCAGGGGGAGAAATACTACAGAATGATCCTACTGATCAAATTCCTGAGTTTCAGTTTTATACTAGAAGAAAATTCAATCAAAGGAACCAAGACCAGATGGTTGATCCTTCATAGAGCCAATCTGAGACTCCGACGAATGAAATTGAAAATCTTGGTAATCCTTCTTCTATTACTACTTCAACTATTCAAAATACTTTACCAATTGTGTCTGATCTTGATGTTCCCATAGCCATTAGAAAAGGTACTCGAAGTTGTACCAAATATCCTATTGCAAACTACATGTCATATCAAAATTTGTCAAATAGTCATAAAGCTTTCACATCTAGGATAAATGACTTGTTTGTTCCAAGGAATATACATGAGGCCTTAGAAGATCCAAATTGGAAAGTAGCAGTTATGGAGGAGATGAATGCTCTAAAACAAAATGGGACTTGGGAAATAGTAGAGTTGCCAAAAGATAAGAAACCAGTGGGCTGTAAATGGGTGTTCACCATAAAATGCAATGCAGATGGCAGTATTGAGAGATATAAGGCCAGATTGGTAGCTAAAGGTTTCACTCAAACATATGGGATTGATTATCAGGAAACGTTTGCTCCTGTTGCTAAAATTAACTCTATTAGAGTTCTTTTGTCACTTGCAGTCAATTCAGATTGGCCACTTTACCAACTGGACGTGAAAAATGCCTTTCTGAATGGCGATTTGGAAGAAGAGGTTTTTATGAGCTTACCACCAGGTTTTGAAAAAGAACTCAGATGTAGTAAAATTTGCAAATTAAGGAAATCCCTTTATGGTCTTAAACAGTCTCCGAGAGCTTGGTTTGAGCGTTTTGGAAAAGTTGTGTCTAATTATGGATTTCTTCAGAGTCAAGCAGATCATACTATATTTTATAAACACTCTGAGAATAATAAAATCTCAATTTTGATTGTTTATGTAGATGATATTATTCTCACAGTTGATGATGAAACTGGTCTAGCTAATCTCAAGAAAAATCTTGCAAGTGAGTTTCAAATCATGGACTTGGGATCGTTGAAATATTTTCTGGGGATGGAGTTTGCAAGATCAAAGAAGGGTATCTTTGTTAATCAAAGAAAGTACGTCCTCGACTTACTTGAAGAAACCGGATTACTTGGTTGCAAGGTTGCAGAAACTCCTATTGAACCTAATCTAAAGTTACAAGTAGCAAAAGCAGAAGAAATAAAGGATAGAGAACGATACCAAAGACTTGTTGGAAGATTAATTTATCTATCTCATACGCGTCCTGATATTGCATATGCCGTAAGCATGGTAAGTCAGTTTATGCATGCGCCTGGACCGACTCATTTTGAAGCGGCCTATAGAATTCTGAGATATCTAAAAGGGACTCCTGGAAAAGGCATTTTATTCGAAAGGCATAATCACTTCCAAATAGAAGTTTATACTGATGCAGATTGGGCAGGAAGTACTACAGATAGAAGATCCACCTCTGGTTATTGTTCCTTTGTTGGAGGGAACCTAGTTACTTGGAGGAGTAAAAAACAAAATGTGGTGGCTAGAAGTAGTGCTGAAGCAAAGTTTAGAGCTTTAGCCCATGGAATTTGTGAGGGAATATGGATCAAAAGGATACTTGAAGAATTGAAAGTCCCTCTGAAGACACCTATACGGGTTTATTGTGACAATAAAGCTGCCATCTCTATAGCTCATAATCCAATTCTACATGATAGAACAAAACATATCGAGGTTGATAAACATTTTATTAAGGAGAAGATTGATGCAGGTACAATATGCATCCCTTATCTTCCTACATCAGAGCAAATTGCTGATATACTAACTAAAGGACTTCCAAAGAAGCAATTCGACAGATTGATTGACAAGCTGGCTATGGAAGACATATTTAAACCGGCTTGAGGGGGAGTGTTGGAATTCCTACTATTTATGAATGTTTGTGTATAAATATTAATTGTAAAATATTTTGTCTTTATTGTATTTATTTATTTCCATATTTGTAATAGGTCTTTCTCATATATAAGAAGACCTAAATTGCACATATTTGAAAATATACAAAATAGACTTATTCTCTCAAAATTGTCAGAGTATTTTCACATTAATAAGTTCAAGACTCCTATTAGTGCTCCTTAGTGCAGTATTTTCACACATCCATCCACGTGTTTCCGCATCCCCTTCCTAAAAGAATTCTGGAAATATACTATTAAGTTGCACAAGAAGCATTTGTATAAAGAAAGAAATACTTCTCCTTTCTACATATATTATCTTGTGTTTTGTGGTACATTTTCTTATTTCATATTGAGGATCTCACATCTGAAAGATGAAAAGTGACCTCACAATTTATAAGATATATGGGCTATTCCTCCCATTGCCAATTGGTTTTGAGATGGAACCCCATGTAATCTTGATATGGTATTAGAGCCCATAAAAATCCAAACGGGTATTTGGTCAAAAAAAAAAAAAAAGGATCCGATTCAAGAATGGTGAACCCAAAGAGCCACCATCTTAACCCAAACAGGTATTCGGTCCAATAAAACCCAAACGAGTATTCAGTAGAAAAAAATTAAAATTGAGATCCGATTCAAGAATGGTGAACCCAAAAGAGGCACCATCTTGAGGGGGCATATTGAGAATCTCACATCTGAAAGATGTAGAGTGACCTCACAATTTATAAGAATATGAGTTACTTCTCCCATTGCCAATTGATTTTGAGATGGAATCCCATGTAATCTATTATGGTATCAAAGCCTATAAAAACCCAAACGGGTATTCGGTCCAATAAAAAAAAAAAAAAAAAAAAAAACTCCAAAACGGGTATTCGGTTCAAAAAATTAAAAATTAAAAATTGGGATCTGAAGAATGGTGAGCCTAAAGAGACACCATCTTAACCCAAACTAGTATTCGGTCCAATAAAACCCAAACGGGTATTCAGTAGAAAAAAAAATTTAAAATTGGGATCCGATTCAAGAATGGTGAACTCAAAGAGGCACCATCTTGAGGGAGCATATTGAGGATCCCACATCTGAAAGATGAAGAGTGATCTCACAATTTATAAGATATATGGGTTACTCCTCCCATTGCCAATTGGTTTTGAGATGGAACCCCATGTAATCTTAATATTTCATGACTCCATTGCATTAACGCATTCAGTAAGAAAAATGGTTTTCGTTTCTCATGGCATTATCCAGTTCGTTGCAATGAGTGACTAGTTTTAAAATAAGATTATCTTACTTATTTCCATCCTTAACAGCGAGATGCTGCCACTGCTCCAACTGTTGGTGATCGAGTACCTTATGTGATCATTAAAGCTGCAAAAGGTGCCAAGGTAATCTATTTATATTTCATCCCCTCCAATGCTCAATATGTATGAAGATTAATATTGGATGACTATCAGGCATATGAGAGGTCAGAGGATCCCATTTATGTTCTAGAGAATAGCATACCAATAGACCCTCAGTACTATCTCGAGAATCAGATTAGCAAGGTTTGATTTCTTTATGGTTCATGTCATAATTTTTTTGTTCTGTTCTTTTCTTGAGTTACATAGTCGTTAAAAGTGTATGTCTAAGTTGCAGCCTCTTCTACGAATTTTTGAGCCCATCTTGAAAAATGCTAGCAAGGAACTTCTACACGGAAGTCACACGAGATCAATTTTTATTTCTACTCCTTCAAACAGTGGCATAATGAAATTTGCTAAGAAACAGCTCACCTGCATTGGCTGCAAGGCTCTACTAAGGTAATTTTAACAGTTTTGTTATCCATTTCGGTTTTTGCTAGTTTGAAGGCAATATTTTCTTCTAATGTTCACTGTAGCAAGTTCAATAATCTTGCTATAGTGAATTATGTGTATGCACAGTATTAGTAGACCATAATTGCATAAATGACGCCATTCACTCACTTCATGTTACCACCCACAATCTAAATAGCCAACTACCTCCAATGGTCCCAATCCGTGAATCTTTTTGATTGGGAAAGGAAAAACGGGCTTTCGTGATGGCATGGGAAAACCAGCATTTGGAGAGATCCTGAACGAGAAGGGATGCTGAAATTTATACGACAATGTTGACACCCCTATAAAAATATGTGATGAATTTAGTGATCTGGTATACCTCCTAAGAATGTTTAATAAGCTGTAGGGGAGATATGCTCAAGGAGACAGCAGATAGTTGAGAAGAGAGAGTCGACACATGAAGTTGAAGGAGCAGGACTGAGTCATCCAAGTAGTCCAAAGAGTTTGTCTTTCACATAGGTGGAAGAGAGTCGAGAAGAGAGTTAAACTTGAGTACAAAGACAATAGGACCAAATGGAAAACTAGATTTGGAGATTTTGAATTGTGGGCAATATTTGTTCTGTTTTCCCAGTAGATTTTTCTAGGAGGTTTTTCTATGACTGGATGCCTTTTTTTTTAGTTTGATGCATTTAAGTTTGGGTACCCTTGAACTATAGAGATCTAAGCTTGGTTTAGGCACTCAATCTGACAAGGACATTTCTTTTCTTACTTTTATGTTTGACCAGAATATCTCATGATAATGTGCTATAAGCTGAGTTGTACCCCCTACTGGCGATAGTAGAGGGTTACCCTTTCTATCTATGCAAAGCTTCTACATCTGAATGGTGAGTTTCGGGAAAATAAGAGACTTTTCTAGGGTCTGGTAAATGCACAACATTCTCCCTACACAGTCTGCATCACTGCAAGTTTCTAGTGGTAAGTTTGGGGGAAATAGGCTTATCTAGGTGCGTTTCTATAAATGCTGAAAATTCTCGTTACAGCATTCATACATTTCACAAAAGGATAGTGCGTGAATTGGCTCACAACTAAAAGATTGAAGCAATAAGGCTGAAGTTGAGAGAGAAACTGTTTTTTGTTTCCATTTTGCGCAACAGATTTGGAAAAGTAAAAATTGTTTCAGATTAGCACAAGTTTGTTGCGTCATTTTATCAAGGAACACAATTCATGTCTTTTGAATATTTTTTGAAAAGAGATATTTGAAAGTCAGCATAGCAATATTTATTCAATAAATTCCATACCATACTTGACTATACTCCAGCAAGTCAGACAAAACTCTCTGCGCACACTGCAAAGGAAGAGAAGCTGAACTTTACTGCAAAGCGGTAGCAAATGGTAATCTTCTTTGTAAGAATTTTTTCCAATGTCTAGCTAATTGAATTCTCAACTATATAAAATTTATGATTGACAATCGTTGCAGTGTCTGATTTGGAGATGGTTTTTGGGAGGCTTTGGACGCAGTGCCAAGAATGCCAAGGGTCCCTTCACCAAGATGTCCTCTGTACAAGGTATTGTTGTTTTATCTTCTTGACGTGATTCTTATGATAAATACTTTTTCATTGTATTATTAGCATGCGTGCACATTTTCTCTTTTCTTAATTTAAATGTCGTTTTTGTGCCCTTGATTCATAGTTTCACGAATGCTATATTTTTGTTTACAGTCGAGACTGTCCAATATTTTATCGAAGAAAGAAGGCACAAAAAGACATGGCCGAAGCTAAACAGCATTTGGAACGTTGGAATTTCTAATACCGTTGAAAGGTTTTGTTTTTTTCCCATCAAGTTCATGACTTTGATATTGACTGGAAATTTGATCTTGTTGCTAGAAGCCTCCTTCCTCCTGTAAATTATAATTACTATGCATTTGAAGGCAATATATGGTTACGTAATTTGTATATGAACTCCTGGTTCTCATCACTATTGTTCTATTGTCGATTATCTTTCTTCAGAGCTCACGGTTCTCTTGTTCCATAGTGGCCATCCCCTGTCTTAGCTTCTAGTTTTCCTGGGAATAGTGAATCCACATTGACATGGGTCCGTAGAGCCGACTGGAACCAGTTGCTGGAAGAGTGGGCATCAGGTTTCTTGTTCCCACTTTTGAGTTAAAAAAAATTTACCATTTAAGGAATGAGGTTTTGGCTTTGCTATGAATCTTGGGGGTCATTGATTCTATTATGAAATCATCCACAGAAAAAGAGAAAAAAAAAAAAGGCAGATAAAAAAAATTTACCTAGCAATTTACTGGATGAAAAGATCGTTTGAAATGTTCAACCAACATAATAATTCGAACGCCCGAGTTAGATGTTAGTGGCAAAAAGTTAGTGACAGACTATGTCTTGAGAAGTCCAACCTAGATGATTGTGAAATCTTCCATTTATAGAGCAAGTGTTTGAGCTCCTATATCATTGTAAGAGTGATGGACATGAAACTCTTTTGAAGGAGTGACACTATTAAAGCCAGAGTCATAAGCTAAGGACAAAGAGTTTATTGTGTGACCATCAAAATTGAGCTAAGTGCCTTGTTTTGAGATGGTGATTGTCCATGATATATTGATGCTAGTGCTACCATGTGTGGATTGAGTTGAGTCAGCAAGCAACAGCGTAGTGTCATGTTCAAGTCGAAGAATCTTAAATTTGACATGATTAAGGTAAGACGACATCCCTTCAAAGTGATTGCTAGTTCCGTGTTAGGAATTGTGGCGTCATTCAAAGTGTAGGTTCAACTTTGACCTGTTGATAACTGTTGGTTCAACTGTGAACTGTCGTACCGAGTTGATAGGCAAGATATACACATACAATAGTAGAAACCAAGGAAGAACAGTTTAGTTATAAAGTTGAACAGTTTTCATTTTCTCTGAAATTTTGGTGGAATTTACCTACCTTATGGATGGAAAAGTAGTGATGGTGACAGAATGGATCCTTGGAAGCAAAATGTGGATGACGAAGGTCAATAGATGAACAGAAACTAGGAAAAAAAAAAGATTCCGCACTGATTAATTTATTGGCTTTCATCTTCGCACTATGCTTCAGTGCAGAGTTGGGAAACAAAATGTCAACAAAAATCTTTGAACTCAATCCGAAGGGTCAGAAACAGGGGTGGAGATTGGTCCCTCATTCTACATCAAAACAACGCATTCCAATCAATCAGGTATTATTGTTGCAACTTTTCAGGCATGGTCCTCGGATTTCATATTCTTTCTTTTTTGTTCTAATGGAACATTTAATTACTGTTTTTATTTGTTTTAGATTTAAATTTAGAGTTTTGTTTGAAAAATAGCTTTTTTTTTTCAGAACAAAGTTGTGTTTGTTGTGCATGTTATAAGAATTCGGTTCCTTTTTTGTTCTATATGTATTAAGTTTGTATGAAATTGTTATTTTCCTATAAATTATATATATTGTAAAACAAAAGATTACATGGAATTGTGTTTTTCTAAATGATTTTTTTTTTATAAAGAAATTATCAAAGTGTTTTCATTTTACAATAATATAAAATTATTGCCAAAAAAAATCATATATATATATATATAGTTCAACCTCCCACATTTGGGGAGGTTACTTAGAGCCTTGACCTCTTTTTGTTTTTTTTTTAATTAAAAAAAATTAAGTTCAGAGAGTTTGAACCTCTAATTTTTAGAAAAATAAATAATGCCTCAACGGCTCAGCTAGGTTATAGTTGGTTGGTGTGTTGACTTGTTGAGTTATATTTAGTAAGTAATAAGTTGATTGCCCTAATCATATTTTGTTGCTTAAACTTTCTAACTTCTTTCATTTTTTTTGCCTATGGTTTCAAAGATTTATTTTAGCTCCCAAGCTTTATATAAAATTCAGGGATCAAAATTTATCCATAAACTTGACAATTGTATCAATTTTTACCCTAAACCTTCAATTTTATCAAATTGAACCCTAAACGTAAACAAATGTTGCAAGATTGAACCTATGTTCAAATCTGCTAGTTCAATTAATTTTAACAAAAAGTAGAGTAAAAATTTCTCAAAACTCACTACCTTCAATAAAAATCAAGTATTTGACAAAATTAAGTTCAATTAATACACAAAATAGATGATTGAATACACCCTTCAAAACTCACAAATTTTAAAATTTTTTTAGCTCTAGTCTCATCTATTAAGGTGTAATTTGATAAAATTGAAAGTGTAGATTAAAAATTGATACACTTTTTTTCATCAATTTTAGGATAAAGTTGAATACTTTCCTATCAAAATAAGATCTAAAGCTTAAATTTCATTAACTAGGTTAAATTGCAAATTTGGTCCCTATGAATTTGAGAAAGTTAGAATTTAGTCTCTATAGTTTTAAATGCTAGAATTAGTCCTTATCGTTTGATAAAACCCTCATAAATAGTTCCTATGGTAGAGACTATTTATGAGAGGTTTATCAAACCGTAGGGACTATTTATGAAGTTTTATCAAATCATAAAGATGAAATTCTAACTTTTAAAACTATAGAGACTAAATTCTAATTTTTTTCAAATCATAGAGACCAATTTTGTAATTATACCTATTAGTAAGTATTTAAAAACAACAAACTGGAAAGCATGGTTTGTATTGTAACCATTATTTTTAAGTAGAATATTAAGTAAGAATAATTTTGAGCAAGTACCCTGCTTCCTTTCAATCAAAAAGCAACCTTGTAAATTATTAGCTTTCCGGTCTCAATAATTGGGATACAGAATTGCACAACGCGACCATCTTGGAGGCTGGAGCCTAGAGGTCAATTGCCTCATCACGTGACCCTTTTTCTTTCTTTATTTTGTTAATTTTGTCTTTTTATTCAACCTTATTCTTTTGATTTTTTATAGGTTAAAATGCCATTTTGGTCTTAAACTTTGAATTTTATTCTATTTTGATTTCTGTATTTTCAAATGTTCAATTTTATTTTCTATGCTTTCAATAAAGCTTAAAATTGGTCCCTATAATAAGGTTGAAGTTAATTTTTTTAATGAAAAATTAACAATAAACTAACATCAATAACCAATTTTAAGCTTTATTGAAAGTACAAAAACCAAAATGGAACAAAACTCAAAGTACATGGACCAAAATGGTATTTTAACTTTTTTTTTTATACCACTTACCATACAATATTTTCTTTAATTCTTTACACCTTCCACATGTACATAGTAATGACAATACTTTAGGATGATATTATATACTTGGTTGGATTACAAGTTTAGTCTTTCAACTATTTTTATATTTGTCTCTAATAGGCTTCTAGACTTTAAAAAGTATTTAATAGGTAATGAACTTTTAATTTTGTGTCTAATAAGTCCTTGAACTTTGAATTTTGTGTTTAATAGATTTCTAACATATTCAACATTTTTAAAGTTAGCGAATCTATTAGACATAAAATTGAATTGTGTCTAATAAAACATTAAATTTTCAATAGGTAAGGGACTTATTGGACACAAAATTGTAAGTTTAGAAATTTATTAGATACAAAAATTAAAAGTTCAAGGCTTATTAGACACAAGCCTGAAAGTTCAGATATTGAACTTGTATTTTAGCCTACAAATGTAAACCCATCTCAATTTTAATTACTTTATATCTATTCTACCTATACTTTTAAAATTTTGTAATTATATACTTTTAATTTTCTAGAATATATTGTAGTCAATTCTCTCTTATCTTGGAATCTCACGTGAAAAAAAGATGGTTCAATATCCTTCACTCTATATAAGGGGGTGTTTATAAAATTGTTGAAGGTTATTATTATTATTATTATTATTTGTTTTTTGTTTTTTGTTTTTCTTTTTGTTTTGTTTGTTTCGTCGTCAACCCGTTACTAACTTCAACAAAACATCGCATCATTGTACGTTGAATAAGCCATATTTCTATGTCCATATTAATAGTTAATACTATACTTCCTAGTAGAATCATTAAACTAATATTTGCCTAATAAATAAACTTTAATTGAAAAGTCTTTTTCTTTTTCGTGTAATCCGCACTGGAAAAAGGTATTGGTCGCCGACCAATCTTTCTAAATTCTAGATAATCAAAAAGGCAGGAAACAGTAAACACCCAATTATCTATCTCAACCCAACACACTAATTTAGACCTTATAAAATAAACAAATTTGATAATAAATACAAAAGTTTCTCTTTCATTTCTTATAGATATAGAAAAGAAAAACCAATAATAATAATAATAGGTTTTTAAAAAATATTACATCATAAATAAATAAATATGAGGTAAATATGAATAAAAGTAGATATACTCTAATAACTAAAATTTGCTCAAATTGACACTAATAATAGTAATAGTTATTTAACCAGCCATATATATGCCGATGCATACATTTAGGGCATCGGTAGAGACCCCCTCTTTCGACGCCGTTATGATGGCATCGGGAGAAGTCAGGTCTATGTCGACACCCTAAATATATGCGTTGGCATAGACCCCCTTTAAGGATTCTTCCGACGCGGTGAATACGGCGCCGAGAGAGGGGGTCTCGGCCAACATGTTTATGTGCGTCGGGTGTTTACGTGTCGGTATAGCCTAATTTTGTTGTAGTGTATGTATATATAATTACAATTCAAATATAGAGGAAGATTCAAACCCAAGGCTTAGTTTTCAAAGTTTTGATTAATTAAGCAATGTTTAGTAATATGTCAGTAGATAAAACTAGTATTACCAATTTTAATTAAGGTCAATGATTCGATCTCTACTCCATTGATAAACTAAAACAAAAGGGTAATATCTTGACTAGTTGAATTATGTTTAAGTTGGTATTAATTAGCCAATTTAAGTATAGCTTAATTGGTTAAAACATATATACTATAGATCAAAAGGTTAGAGAAATTCAAAATCCCCAGCCCCCACTTGTGGTTGAACTAAAAAAAAAAAGGTTATTATTAATTAACTACATTTTAAGTTAACATAATTAAAGAAATAGAATCACTATGAAAACGTGGGTGTTGTCACCATCATTAATTTTCCATACCCACAAAAATCAACATACAATGTGGTCCATATTTATACATACAATGTAGGGATTTTTTTTTTTATTTCTCCAAAACGTCACTATAATTTACCATTCTACCACCCTCCCCCCTAAAATTACCATTCTACCCTCCCTTCCACGCTGTATAAAAAAACCCCTTCCCTCCATTTCCCAGCATAACAGAAAACAAAAATGGGTTCCCTTCCTCACATCGTCGAAGACTGCATGGGCGTCCTCCAACTCTACAGCGACGGCACCGTCTCCCGCTCCGACGACATCCGCTTCCCCTTTCCGATCACGGCCGACACCTCCGTCGTCTTCCGCGACGTCCTCTACGACGCCGCGCACGGCCTCCACCTCCGCCTCTTCAAGCCAGCGGCCTCCACCAACAATACTAAATTACTTCCAGTCCTGTTCTTCCTCCACGGCGGCGGCTTCTGCGTCGGCTCCCGATCCTGGCCGAACTCGCACAATTGCTGCGTTCGGCTAGCCTTAGGGCTCGAGGCGCTGGTAATCGCTCCAGACTACCGTCTGGCGCCGGAGCACCGTCTCCCTGCGGCCGTGGATGACGGAGCGAGTGCGATCGAGTGGCTGAGAAAGCGGGAGGACGCGTGGATTGAGGATGGAGTTGATTTGGAGAGGGTGTTTGTGATGGGAGACTCGTCGGGAGGGAACATTGCGCATCATTTGGCGGTAGGGTTTGGGAATGATTATTGTGAGAAATTTGGATTGAGAGTAAGAGGATTTGTTTTGATGGCGCCGTTCTTCGGCGGAGTGATGAGGACCAAATCGGAGGAGGGACCGCCGGAAGATTTGCTGAATTTGGAGGCGCTTGACAGGTTCTCTCTCTCTCTCTCTCTCTCTCTCTCTACATGCAAATTGCAACCCTACAACTGTATAACAATAAGATTCCTTTTTCTGTTAGTTAGTTTGTTCATACTTTTTTCACATAGGGACAACACCTCCTTTTTCCAAAAAGAATAAAAGAAAAAAAAATCTCTCTCCTCCATAGAAAATAAATTCGTGTTAAAATACCATTTCTTGTGCACTCCCAATAAATTTACTATGCAAAATTTTGATATGGACTCCTTTCCAAATCTTTAAATTCTCATATCTCCATATTTGTTGTACTAAAAATAATCTTAAATTTAGTCCATATTCTTAGTTTATTAGCCTTTCCCTCTCTAGACATTTTGAAAATATTCATATGGTGTCTTTTTTTTAAGGAAAGTTATTATTATTATTTTATCAAATTTGATAAAAATTAACTTCAAATTTTCAAGCCTAATTTTAAGATTTATAGAAAATACATGACTAAATTTAAATATTTGAAAGTATAGAGGCTGAAAGAAAATGAAATGAGTCTCAAAATACAGAGATTACTAAAAATTATTGAAGGAGATTATGATCACACTTTTGGATAAATCTGAAAGAATGGATGTAAGTTTGTAGTGTTTTTGTAATTTTTTTTTTTAAATTTCTCTCTCAAATATTTAAGATATATATTTAAAATGGTGGGTTGCAAGGTGGTGAGTTCCTTCAATAATTTCTCAAACTGCTCGATTTTTTTTTTTTTTGGGGAATATTTTTAAAAGTTTCATTGTTTAAATATTTTGTGTCTAAAATTAATTACAACGAGCTACAAAAGGCGAAACTAACCTCAAATATAACTTTAACCATAACTTATCAGTTAAAGTTTTGATAATTCTTTTCTGTAAAAAAAAAAGTTTTGATAATTCTTTTCCAATCCTTCCTTGCTGGGTTATAGAAGATTTTTTTTTTTTTTTTTTAATTAAAGGTGAAATTGAGGAACGTTTCAATTTAGTATTTTTTTTTTAAATATAATTTACCAATACGGTTTTTATTTCTTCATTTCTCAATCAAATCTTAACCCTGAAGGATGACTAAGATTTCAATAGTGTTTTTATAAGTGAAATAACTAAATAAAGAAAACTCAGGTATAAGCTTAATATTTAAAAAACAAGAGAAAGAAATAAAATCAAAATTGTTATCAAATGGGTATTTTTTAAAAATTTCGTGTTCTCAAAAATTAGAAATATATATATATATATATATATATATATATATATATATATATATATATATATATATTAATTTGGTAAACATTTCAAAAGCATTTTTAAAAGAAAAAGGTGAAAAACTAAACACACAACTATAATCAAAATTGTTACCCAAGGCGTACGTCTTAAATTTTGCCTTTTAAAAATTCGGTACATTATGCAAAAGAAAAAAAAAATCAGTATATATATATCCACACACATTTATTTTCATTTGTTTCTTTTAGACATTTTTCCATTTTATAATAAATATAAATGTGAGGATTTAAACTTCTTATCTAAAAAACAAATCAATAGCTATGGGCTGTTTTTTTAGACATTTTCTTAGGAAATATATATAAATAAGAAATAACTAGTACTAGAATTATCATATATGAATATCATTCATAATTGAAGAAAAGACTCCCTCCAAAAATGAAAAACACATACAACAAACAGAGCCTTACTCATCCATACGCATGAAGTGTATATATATATATTTATTGAAAAAATGCCCCCTTTCTTCTTGACTCTACCAAATTCTATCATCATTCTTTCTATTCTTCTATCCATTGGTAAACATTTCAAAGCTTTTTTTTTTCCCTCAATTTTTATTGATTCTTTTGAAGAAAAAAAAACATGATTGTGGTTATAAGACCATAAATTAATTATTTTCTTTTTGAAAAAAAAAAGGCGAATGAGAAAATAAAGAGTAGAAGAAAAAGAAATAAATTAGTACTAGTAAATAGTACTAGGAGTGTGAAAATTGAGTATAAAGAAGACATGCAGTGCAGAAGGGCATGATGGGAGAATATTCAAACCATCAACCAAATATTTGACTAAATCTATTATTCTCAATCTAATCTTGTAGGATCTTCCTAAACATAAATATCCATTTCCCATCTTATCACAAAAAAAAAAAAAAAAAAAAAAAAAAACCCAATTAATTTCCATCAATTTACGTCACACTACCCACTCCACGTGGCTATTATTATTTTCCTACATCACCCAAAAAATATGATTAATTTTCATTTTAAACGGTTTTGAAATTTTTCAATATATATATATATATATATATGTTCAAGCGATTAAACCGTTGTAGTTTTGTTTTTTTTTTAGTTTGTTGGACTTCTATCTATTTTAAAAGTTAGAGGTATGAATTATCACTATTTTTGCATTATTGAATAAAGAAATAAAAGTTATATAGTTCAATAAAAAAGATATCAATTAACATTTAAAAGTTGATAATTCGATTTCTCACTTATTTTATTGTTGAACTAAAAAAAATTACATGAACCTTTTGAGGTGGGTTCCTGCCTAATTTTCTCCCCACCCCACAAAAAAATTGAAGGAAAAGACAAAAGTAAACACTTTCTAACAACTCTCTTTTTCTTCTTTTTCATTTTATTATAAAATAAATTAAGAAAATAATTTCTCACAAATGTCATTTTCAAATCTCCACTATGGAAAAGGAAAAATCTAGTCAATGCCTTCGACTTTTGACCCACTGTATCATACCACAAGATATTGGATTTATTGTTAAATCCAAAACCCCCTCACTATAACTGATACATATATAACAAAATAAAAATAATTATGTACCATCGATCAAGAGGTTAGATGTTCGAATCCCCACCTCAAATGTTGTTGAACTTAAAAAAAAAAAATTATTACCAAAAGTAAGCCCAAAAATGTAACATCACAATACTATAAAAAAAGCAAAAAGTTAGAAAAAGTTATAGTTGTTTGATGAATGCAAAATTAAGTTTGTATAGTTTGCTTTTTTTTTTCTTTATAAAAATTAAGCTTATGTTTGATTCGAAGTTTTTCCTATTTCAAATTACACAATGTGTTCAGACTATAGGCTACATAAACTCATGTTATGAGTTTATTATACAAACCTAGATATATGAAACTCATGACATTTTATCCTCGAATACTAATTTTTTATATATTACAAACTTAGAAGTCAAACACGAGCTATTCAAACTTAGGTTTCTACAAACCCACAATCTAACCATATAAAGACGATGCAAATTATTCAAGCTTCTCAACCCTAGTTTTATTAATTAGACCCGTGAATTATCACATCCCATGGTTGCAAGATAAGATTCAATTTATAATATATAGAGTTGTGAGGCATTTGTATATTTGTTTTATATGTTGGAGCAAAGCTATTAGTGTTATTATTTTAAAACTAATTTTTGTCAACAAATAAAAAAATATATAACTTTTAATGTTTGGAGCCACATTTTCTTTTTCATTTTTTAAAGCAACCCATTTTGAATGTTTTGTATGACCACTTATAATACATTTGGAAAGTGATTTTTTAAGGAAAATTAGAGCACAATTATAACTTCAAAAAAATCTAATTTGGTAATGGGATTAAAGTTTCATTATAATATCCGCAAGTGTGTGTAATATTTTATTGAAATCTCTTCCTTTTGGAAAATGGCACTTTATTTATATTATAAAATGTTTAGTGGATAAGTTCTTTGAATTAATAGATTAATTTAATTTAGTTGACCTAAATCTTTAAGTATCTATTTTGCGTAAGAATCTTTTATTTTAACCTTAATTATTACTAGATAAAACGGGAACTTATAAACCTTTCTTTAATAGAGTTTATTAATTTTCTAAAAGTTGATATAATACAATATGAATTTCTCATAATGGAACTTACTTTTTAAAAAGCATTCATCGAACACAAATTTCTTCAAAACAACTTTTAACTCTTTAAATATTACTTTTTTTTTTAAAAAAAAAATTCTTTGAAAAGAAAAAGTAAATATATTCTTTTTCATAGTGGAGTTGAAATTAGGATGTCAATCAATTGATTTTATTTTAAAGTAATTTGTCCGGAAGACAATGATTCAACAATGAAATAAAAAACCATAGAGGAAGTTTTAATTTCTCAGCTCTCAATTATTAGAATCTTCCACATAATCTTATAGAAAATTTATAGTGCCTTTTATCCAATCAATTTCACACACAGCCTTCCCAATATCTTATTTTATATAATTAATAAAAAGTCCGAATCTTTTGGAAAAGAGAGAGAAAGCGACGGATGGATCCAAAAGAGATCTCTATGGTTAATAAAGTAAATTCCCTTTGTAGTGATGGCAGAAACCAACAACACAAAAGTGAAGTGAAGCTTGTGGATAACACTGTTGAAAAAAAAAATTCAAAAATTTCAAATTTGTTTAGATACTCCGAATCTAAATACTTAGGGGCGTTTGGTTCGCAGGTTTGGGTAGTTTGTTAAGTCTGGGTTTATTAAATCTGGGATTGTTAAGTCTGGATTTGTTAAGTCTGTGTTTGGATGATACATAAAATAAGTTTGTTAAGTCTAGGTTTGTTAAACCAGTGTTTGGATGGTGTCAAGTTTGGCTTTGTTAAGTCTGTGTTTGAATTCTAATTTGTTAAACCTAAGTTTATTAAAAATGTATTTGGTTGGTAAATTTAAAATTTGTAATAAATAATAGAAATTATTTAATTAAAGTAATAAAAACTATATATTAAATTATATTTAAAATGTAACTTTATTATGAAATTAGAGAGTATTATTTTAATAATAAATAAAATATTTTTAATACATTTGTCAACTCAATTTTCTTCCAATAATTATTTTATAGAATAAATATTTAATTGTTCATAAAAATATTTTCAGACTATGTACCAAAGCGTGAATAAATATAAACAATTTTTTTTTATGTAAATATATCCAACATAAAATTAACTATAAAGAAAATGTTATCAATTGTTTATTTAATGATTTATAACTTGTTGTGCTAACAAAAGTTATTTACTACTTATCATCAAAATTACTATTGAACTTAACTTTCTATATTTAACTAATACATAAGGTTATAAAGTTAAAATATTTTAAATAATATTATTTTAAAAGCTATTAACTTCAAGATATACTAACCAAAATAGTTTAATTAATTAATTTTACAAATATTATGTTTTTAGTTGACTGATAACATGATTTTTACATTTTCATAAGAAAATAAGTTTAGGAAAGTTGTGGATTTAGACAAATGGATTTTATTTTATGAAATGGAAATTGACGTATTAAATTTAGGTTTATATAACGTGTGTGGTTTGGAATTTATAATTTATACGTTAATAAAAATTTTAAAATATGATAATAAGTTTCTTCACGATGAATATCTCGTACACCATATCCTTCTCTTCAAATTTGGAAAAACAAAGCACCAATTTCTCCAATCGCTCCAAAAATTTAACAACAATACTGTATGATATGAAGTCATACCGTCGATTGTGAAGGTGAAGAACATCTTAGAGTTAATGGAAAGGGAGAAGAGAGAGAACAAATCTTGAGAGGAGAGAGAAAGGAAATTGTGATGAGTGAAAGGAAGAGAAATCTGAGAATGGAAGAGAGAGGAGAGAGAAAGAGGGAAGGAAAATTGGAAGATGAAAAAGTGGGTAGAAGTAAATAAGGAGGTTTAGCAAAATGAGAAGAAAACGGGGGGTTAAATTACTTGGATATATGGATTTGTAAAACTGGGAACCAAACATGGGTTAGGGTAATTAAACCCAAACTTCTCACTTGGTACCTGGGAACCAAACACGTCCTTAAAGACTCCGTTCAATAATCATTTAGTTTTTGATAATTTAGCTTATAAACACTTTTTCTTTTCCACATATGAATTTTTTTGTTTTGTTACTTAGTTTCTAAAATTATTTTCTAAATCCAAGCTACGTTTTGAAAACTAAAAAAAGTAATTTTTTAAAACTTATTTTTATTTTAAGAATTTAGCTAAGAATTGAAACGTTTCTTTTTTAAAAAGGTGAAAATCACAGTAAAGAAATTGTGAAAAAAACAAGTCTAATTTTGAAAAACAAAAAACGAAATTGTTATCAAATAGAGCCTAGGTAAATAGGTTACAACTAATTTTAATCTTGTATGAATTCTACAACATTCCCATTCAAGTATTTAAACTGGAAAATTTGCACATCAATGTCAATTTGGAAAGGTAAATGACATTACCAAAGTTCAAACACAGAAGTTCTTGCTCTAAAATCTAACCACTGAATTCAAAAACTTATTAAGTTTGATAGATTTTATCAATATATACCATCAGGTTTTGGAGGCTATCATTACCAATAGGAGAAGATAGAGACCACCCATTGGCAAACCCATTTGGGCCATCAAGCATAAGCCTTGAAGGAGTGGGGTTGGAGCCCATTTTGGTGATAGTTGGTGGAAATGAAATGCTGAAAGATAGAGTGGAAGACTATGCCAAAACACTGTCAAATTTGGGAAAGAGAATTGAGTATGTGGAGTTTCAAGGGAAGCAACATGGGTTCTTCACCAATTGTCAAGATTCTGAACTGGGTGATGAAGTCGTCGCTATTATCAAACATTTTATCCTTCAAAACTCCGTTTGAATTTGAAATCATATATATATACTCAGAGGAATTTTAGGTAGTTTTTCTTTTTTAATTGGTGCAGAGTTTGCTGTTGTTGGGGGTGGAGTTTGCCGAGTTCTTCGTGCCTTTGTTTTTTTCACGTAGATGCGTCTTCTTGAATATTATCAATGGAGTGTTTTTATCTAGGTTGTATTTATAGTGACTTAGGGATGGTGTGAAAATTAATTGAGAATAATATGTGGAAGAATATATTATAGTGTTGAATTCTGATTCTAAGTATAACTCAGTAGTAATTGACATGTACCATCAATTAAAAGGTCAGAGGTTCGAATCTCTCCAACTCTCAAATGTTGTTGAACTAAAAAAAAAGGAACTTTGACTCTGAGTGGACACCCAAACATATTTGATGACTATTTTTAATGTTTGGGGTTGATTTTTATTTTCTAAAACATTAGAGAGAGATAAAGAGTAGGTAAGAGGAAAGGAAAACTTATACTTAGAGAAATGATAGAGAGAAGGAAATTAGAAAGCTTGGAGAGAAAAGAATGAATTTTATAGAGAGGCAAAAAAATGAATTTTATAGAGAGGAAAAAACGTATGGAAAAAGAGCAAATTTAGAGAGAGAAATAAAAAAAAGTTGGAGAGAAACTTAAAGACATGACCGACTTAAGGTATAGGTAAAAGGGTGATCATCATGCAAAATAACTCTATCAAAACTCACAGACCGATTAGTCTATGTAACGTGGTGTATAAACTGATCGCAAAATGCATCGCAAACCGCTTGAAAAAAGTGTTGGAGCAAATTATATCACCCAATCAATCGGCTTTCGTTCCCGGCCGACATATTTCAGATAATGCTCTGATTGGTTTTGAGATCTTCCATGCACTGAATAACAGGAGAAAAGGCAAAGTGGGATGGGTGGCTATGAAAACTGATATTAGCAAAGCCTACAATCGGGTGGAATGGTCCTACCTGAGGGAAGTCATGAGAAAGCTAGGTTTTCACCAGGACTGGATTTCCTTAACAATGAAATGTGTGGAATCCGTCAGGTACGCGGTGCTTTTGAATGGTTGTCCTGGTGGGTGGTTCAGACCCACGAGGGGGTTGAGGCAAGGGGACCCGCTTTCCCCATTTTTGTTCCTCTTGTGCGCTGAGGGGTTATCGGCGCGTCTTGACAAGGAAGTCACTCTCTCCTGTCTTTCTGGTTTTCAAATTAATAAATATTGTCCTCGCCTAACTCATTTGTTTTTTGCTGACGACAATCTTTTCTTCTTTAAGGATTCTTTGCAGGAAAGCCAGGTGATTAAAGAGGTGTTACAGGAGTATGAAGAAGCTTCAGGCCAGTCGATTAATAGGGATAAATCCATGTTCATGACTAGTGCAAACGTCGATCAGTGGAAGATCACAGCCCTCCAGTCCCTTCTGGGAGTCAAACATGGGGTCTCCTTTGGCCTGTATCTAGGCCTCCCTTCTAAAAACGCGAGAAGTAAAGCCCAAGTTTTTAAGCACGTGAGAAGTAGAGTTTGGAAGGTGGTTCAAGGTTGGAAGGATAGATTCTTCTCTTCAAGGGGTAAAGAGGTGCTAATAAAGGCAGTGGCCCAAGCTGTTCCGGGCTACACTATGAGCTGTTTTCAACTTCCTGACGGATTATGTAAGGACTTAAGCTCAATGTGTAGCAGATTCTGGTGGAGGTCCACAGAGGCTACGAAGAAAATCCATTGGAGGAGTTGGAACCGTATGTGCTGTAGCAAAAGAGAAGGGGGTTTAGGCTTCAGAGATTTCAAAGTGTTTAACCAAGCCCTGTTGGCGAAACACAGTTGGTATCTTGTGAAAAACCCCTCAAGTCTCCTAGCAAGAGTTTTGAAGGGCAGATACTTCAGGGATGAGGACTTTCTTAATGCAAAGCTAGGATATAACCCATCCCTTACCTGGAAAAGCATCTTGTGGGGCCGTGAGCTGTTCAAGAAAGGCTACAGGTGGAAGATTGGTAATGGTCGACAAGTTTCCATAATTGATGACCCTTGGATTCCTAACATGGCAAGTTTCAAACCCAGTAGAGTAGGAGAAGCTTTCAGAGGGAAGCGAGTCGTGGATCTCATCAAAGGCGAGGAAGGTTGGGATGAAGCCCGCGTTAAAGAAGCGCTACTTCCCTTAGAAGTAGTCGAGGTCCTAAACATTCCGCTCGGAGGCCCGAACTGGATTGATGAGATCATCTGGCATCATGACAAAAAAGGGAAGTTTACAGTCAAGAGTGCTTACCATCTTGGTTTCTCCCTCTCCCTCTCCCGTGGGGTCTCGCAATCCGATGCTGGGTACTTACATTATTTATGGAATGACTTTTGGAGGGTAGAGGTCATGCCAAACCTCAAAATTACTTGTTGGCAAATCCTCAATGATATTATTCCTACAACATCTAATTTGCACAAGAAAGGAGTTTCTACTGACTCGGTTTGTGTTTTTTGTAGGTCCAAAACGGAAACGACCACCCATCTCATGTGGGAGTGTAAGTTTGCTAGACGAGTTTGGGAGCACTTCTTCCCTTCTAATGCGGGGTTTCTTTCCCTGAGCAGGGGTTCCTGGAGCCCGTTCGACTATTGGGATTTCGTGAGAAAAGCCTGGCGAAAGGAGGAGATCGAGGGTTCCTTACGATACTCGGGAGCATTTGGTTTCACAGGAACATAATCCGACTCAAAGACTCAAAACTTTCGGCCACCGAGATCTTCAGAGCCATTGAAGGTCAACTGGAGTCTCTCCAGGTTCATCCGAGAGGTGCTAGGGATGCTGAGATGTCTGCCCTTAGGTCGACTGGGGGATCAGCTCAAGGGAGGGACCCAACCTTTGTGTTAAACGCTTGGAAGCTGTCGGCGGATGCGGCGTGGTCTAGCAAACGAAACAAGGGCGGCATCGGGTGGCTGCTCAGGGATGTGAATGGTCGGCTTAGGATGTGTGGGTGTAAGTTCATTTCTCACAAATGGCCTATCAAAGTGCTGGAAGCCCATGCTATTGCGGAAGGCCTCAAGGAGGTCCTTGCTTGGAGCCCTACGCGTATCCCTTCTCTGGTGGTGGAGTCCGACTCGAGGGAAGTTATTCACCTGCTAAATGGCTTTTCTTTTGACTTGACTGAAGTGTCTTTTTTTTATTGAGGATATTCTCTCTCTTTCTTTGGGTGTTAACTCCACTCTTTTTTGTAATATCCCTAGAGAGGAGAACAAAGCGGCTCATGACTTGGCTGCTTTGGCATCTTCTTCTGGGTTATCTAAGACCTGGAAAGATGGTTTTCCAGGAAACATTTCTTCCTCGCATTCGCGAGAGAGTTTGGTTGTGGGTTTGGATTTGGTTTCTTAATGCATTACTTTCAGTTTCAAAAAAAAAAAAAAAAAAAAACTCACAGATTTTAAATAAAAAATAAAAATCATAAATTTAGTTTCAAAACTTTCAAGTTTTTATCTCATAGGTTTTAATTTTTAAAAAATACATAATAGATCATAAGGCCATGTTTGATAACCATTTTATTTTTGATTTTTAGTTTTTGTACAAATAAGTTTATTTGTTTCATTCCTCTACTTTCTATACCAATGTTTTAAAAAATCAAGCTAAGTTTTGAAAATTAAGAGTAGTAGTTTTTAAAAACTTGTTTTTATTTTTGAAATATGACTATACTCAAGAAAGATGAAAACAATAGTTGAGAGAGAAATCATGAGAAAACAAGTTTAATTTTGAAAAACCAAATGGGTATCAAACTGCCTTAAACTTTCAATTTTGGTGTTTAATAAATATTTGTGAACTTAAAAGTGTCTTTGAACTTTTCTAAGGCCGGATCCTAAATTTTAATAAGTCCATGACATATTTGAATTTTTTTTTTAAAAATTGATTTATTAGACATAAAATTGATTTTTTTTTCTTCTAATAGGACCCTAAACATTCAACTATGCATCTAATATATTTGTGAATTTTAGAAAATGTTGAATAGGTAACAAATTTATTAGATACAAAATTGAAAATTTAGGGACCTATAAGACAAAAAACTTGAAAGTTTAAGAACATATTAAACCATTTTTTTAAAGTTTAGGGACCATAAATCTATTAAACATATATTTTTTTTAAAGTTTAGTGATCAAACAAACACATGACTAAAAGTTTAGAGGCTTACAATTTAACGTAAAAATAATTCTAACGTCATTCTTTTTTCGAAATCCAATCAATTTTGTAAAGGATATGTATTTACAGTTAATTCATTAAACTCACATGAAAAAATATATATTTTTTTAACAATTCTTTAAATAAAAATTTATCAAAAGTTAAAAATGACAACATTTATTCTTAAATTAGGTTGGAAATTCAAATTTACTCACATTTATTGTCTAAAAATATATATATACCTATATATATATATATATATATATGATATTACTTATTATGTTTTTTGGTAATTTTTTTTAAAGAAGTAGATTTTAAATTATTTTTACCTAAAATCATCGCCAAGAAATAGAATTAATTCCCCCTATTGGTCATCGCCGCCGATTCGGTCCTTCGCGCGAGAAACGACCTGAAAAGAGAGAGTACAAAAAATGGAGTCACCAAGCAAATCGCAGAGCATTTGCACAGACCTGAGAACCGAAGAAGAAGATGATGATCCGCCATTGCTGAGCTCTCATGCCCTAGCTGCCCTCAAGGAGTTCCTCGCCGAGCAAAGCCAGCCCTCGACTGAGCCTCACTTGGAAAATGGAGTTTCCGAAGACTCAGAGGTCGCTTTAGTGGCGGAAGATTGGAGGCTGAGTCAGTTCTGGTACGACCGCGACACGGCGGAGACAGTGGCTAATGAGGTTCTTACACTGTGCCAGAACTTCGATTCTCCTCGGGTCGCCTGTATTGCCTGTCCGACTCTCTATACCTATCTGAAGGTAACTGGATAATCGTTTTCTTTTATCACATTTTGGAATTTTAAATTTATGTTTAATTTTCTGTTATTGGGAGGTTCTGCTTTAATTTACTTAGTAGAGGCTGGAATTCAATGAAGTATCAAATATATATAGCTTTAATCATATTCATGATTAAAAAAGAATGGTTTTTAGTTGGTTTGTACCAGTTTAACATGTATTATAATATACCTGACATTTCAAACTTGAAACAAATATAAGTTGTAGAACAATGAATTGTTGTTTCATTTCATTTTTAAAAATCTGTTATTGTTTTATTGATGAGAAACAACTTTCATCCATTAATATAGGTCGATAAGGCATCTCCTAAAAGGCTGAAGGATTATCTAATTGATTTGGAAAGGCTGCATTTTATAGGGAGGCTTCCATATGGTTTCATTAATTTATTTCAGGCGAGAGTCCAAAGAAAATTTTTATTTAAGGGGCCTGGCCTCCCATTTCTAGACAAATCTAGCAATTTCTCAAGGAACAGCTTCTTGATTCATTGCCTTTAGCTGATTATACGTAGATTTATTGGTGAGATCCCCTGGACCATTAATATTCCACCCTTTGTTATCATCTTGGTCATTCAGTTTGACTTCTTCAGTAGTACACCAGAGGTTACTCCATTCTAGAACTTCCCCATCATTAAGAGTCCTTATGAATCTTAGGTTCCTAGCATGCTCTCCATTTTAGACTTCTTTGATTGTTTTATGGTAACCATGTACTAGAGCATACATTTCGGGAAGAGACTAGAAAAGGCTGCTTTGATGATTATCCGTGAATTTTTCAGTTTTCACAAAATTCTCTAAACACTCTTCCATCTAGGAATATAATACCTTGGGCATGTAAAACTACGAAATATGCCAGGATTTCTTAGCCAACCATGAACATCATACCATGTTTTCTAAGAATGATACTGTGCCACAAAATATCACGTTTCTTGGGACTCCAAAGCCATTAGATATTAAGGCTATTTTATTTTTCTAAATATTTGACAAGGACAAACCACCACAATCCTTTGAAAGGGAAGCAATCTCTCAATTAATCAAGTGACCACCACCTTCAAAGTCCAAGCCACTTCCACGAGAATTAATGAGAAATTTTCTCAATTGTCCAAATTTTTTTAAGGGATTTAAAATAAGGAGAGATAGTATAACTTATAAGGGTGTATTTGCTGAGTGGCTTGAATTAATGTAAGTTTACCACCTTTAGAGAAATAGGGTTTACTTCACTTGTTGATGTTTCCCAATTCACATTGTCATAGACCTTTCCAAGTTAACCTTTTTCTTTTGTGATCTTTCTCTCATTCACCACTTCATTAGTAATCAAAATTGGGTTGATGATCTGCCTATCTGCAATGATGGCCCTTTGGTTATTTGACATGGTTGCATGATTATATCGAACACCTGTTTTATTTTATTATCAAGGACTTGCATTCAGATGGATGAATGATGAAGGGATGGTAGATAAGAAGTTTTGGTCACGACCCACTATATACAAATATAACTTAAGCAAGCTAGCACGCCAAAGATAATGAGGGAGAGACCAAGTCCTGTGGCACCCACCATTCATCACAAGCAGAACAAATGACCTCAAATTTCCACCAAACCTCTCATCATATTCATCAATCACCTTGGTTAGGAAATCTGTACTCTGCTCAATATAAAACCACATACTGAATTATCCTGATGAACTATCCAGAGTTTGTAAAGATATCGAATGAACTTTGAATGATAGCAGAAGAAAATTTTTGAGATTGCAAGCAGAAGAGTGTTGATGATCTGGTGCATGAAGGCAACCTTTGTATTATTGATATAATTTCGAATATGAGGTGTATCCCAACACACGATGAAAAGATGATTGCAGTGCTCCATGCCCATACTGCAAGAGGAAGGATTTGGTCCACACATCAAAATTTTCTAATGTCTAGTCTACAAAAGAGCTATAGAAGATATACAACATTGTGTGGAAGGGTTTGGGCATATTGCCATTTGCCTCTTAAGTCTTAATTTCCAATTATTTGTAAATATAGAGATTATTAATTTATTGCGGCCAGATGAGACATTGGTGATTCTTACAAGCAAGCATGTGTGATCTTTAACCATCTTGTTGAGACGGTGAATTTAGTTATGTCAAAATCTAAAAGAGTGACCGAAGTTAGGAATGTGTGTCCAACCAGAGTCCAGAAAGCACTCTAAATTCCATCACAAATTCATTGGATGCTGCAAATTTACAAAGAGTTTTATAATTCTTTTTTATTAAGTTGATTCAGAAATGTTAGATTTTTAATTTTAATTTTAAATGTTCTCTAACATGATTGATTTGGTTATGATAACATCTTATTTCTGGTTGCCCTGTTTTGCACTTGTGCAGTGTGCCACTATAATTAGGCCTTAGACATTAGACTAGTCTATTTGAGTTTTGAATATTTCTCTTGGATTGGAAACCCTATCCTCTCTTCCAAACCAGATTGTTATTTTCTTCACCTTTTTGTCTGTTACACACAAAAAGTAATTTCTTGAATATTCTGTAGCCCATTTTCTTGCAGAACTAACCAGCTTCTCTTATTCTCTATTGACTAATATATTTGCCTTCGTCTGATCTTCATTTGTCAGAAAATTGGTCCCCATGTATCTGCACAACTTCTTGAGTACGACAAACGCTTTTCCCAACATGGTAGTGAATTCACATTTTACGATTACAATGAACCAGAAGAATTGCCAATGGAATTGAAGCATGATTTTCAGATTGTAGTAGCAGATCCTCCTTACCTGGTGAGAGATTATGTCTATAGCTGAGATGTTTATGATTAGTTTTTTCACACTTTTGGATGCTTCATTTGTGAAACAGGGTTAAATATTCTTCCCGTTCACTGAATTTTTCTTCCTCAATCCTCCAATCCAATCAATACTGCTTCCCTTCTTTTATTCAAGATAGCTTTAGACATATAATAGTTCCGAATTGAATCTCTTTAGCAAGAAGATTGATTTCAAATCCCAAGTTAAAGCATACTCTGGCAACTTTTTCTTTTTCTTTTTTTGGCAAACACCTCTTTTCTTCCAATTATTATCATAGCCCCTTGTCAGCGTGCCTTTCAGAAAAATTCGATTCTTTACTCTCCCAGCTTTAACTGTTCCATCTAGATATGCAAGTTGTGTGTAACAATATATGAGCTTACTGGGCTCATATAAAGAACTCTGAACTTTGGTGGATTACCAAAGAAATTAATAATGGCTAGTTCCTGCCTCCCGACTTTCTCATATCTTGGTAACAAACTACAGTTTTTCTACAAGACGGCGACACATCTCCCTGGTTGATGATTCTGTATTCTGATTGTATCAGTGTTTGGGATTATATATATGTGTGTGTGAAACATGATTCTCTATCAAGCCATGAGTAATTTGTGCTCCCTCTATGTTCGTTCTGGCAGAGCAAAGAATGTTTGGAGAAAGTCACTCGCACAATTTCTTTCCTAGCACAACATCGTGAATCTTACCTCCTATTACTAACAGGTATTGATTGTAATGATGTGCCAAGATTATAATTCATATGGCAATTTGCTTTTATTACACTATAAAGAAATGTTGTATCAGTTGCCTGATTGCCAAGATTTCTTAGATACTGGTTAGATTCTTGGATTTTATTCCATTATTTTGCTTACGATAAAACATATGTTTTACACTGAAATGTAGGAAAAGTGCAAGCAGAAAGAGCAGCAGAGCTAATGGGTTTTCATCCGTGTGGTTTTAGGCCACACCACTCTAGCAAGCTTGGAAACGAATTCCGGCTGTTCACAAACTATAATCCGGGGATGAGATTAGGAGGTTGGGAGCAATAGATTTTGAATCACTTTTTTTCCCTTCTAATTTTAGGCCGACATATGCATAAAAATCTCCATGAATCTCATCATTTTTCTATTCCGTTACAAGTGGTGGTGTTGTTGGTTCAAACTTGAAACGGAAGTAGGATTTGGTGAGAATTCTATGTGAACTTTTGAAATTGGATTGAAGCAAAAGCCAAAATGTAATGGAGAAAATGCAACTGTTGAAGCGTGATTAAGTGAAAGTATTCGATAGTATGTATAATTGAAGTATTTGAGAGCTTCATGATTTCTATTTTGAGTGTGACTTGTCGAAATTCGTAGGTACACCAATGTCATTCACCGATATGAGCATTGTATTCCCAAGCTTTCAAAGGGTGTCGTTTTTATTTTTATTTTTTTTTCGGTGGAGATAGTGTGTCGTGAAATGTCAGTTGATGTTTTACTCATGAAAGTTTGTCAAAATAAGTTGGACAAATTATTGCCCTTATTTATTATTATTATTTTTATATAAATAATGGGGTTTTAGTAATTAATTTTAATTATTTTTGAAGGGATATACAATTAGTTTCATAATGAGAGTATGAATCAATCAATCATCAATAGCTATACTTAAAATTCTTATTGCCAAATGGAAATGTGCCTTCCCAATCTTTTTGTATGTCACAAATGGAACTCCACAAGATTTTCGGCTTTATTGTATATTCATTCCATTGTAAGAACGAAGGAGAAGAAAAAAGAAGGGTTCTTTATGTTGTGATGGTAAACAAGTTAAAGAGTTAGAAAATGGAGGTAGCTTCTTGTTTACTCTTGAATGGATCATATTGGTAATTCGACGTATGGCTTCAAGAAGCCAAATCTTTCAATTCAACAAACTCCTCGTTGTTGTTGTCTGATAGGAATGCTACTAGATAGAAATATTATTAAGGTATTAAGGATATATTAATAATTAGCTCAAGGAGTTTGCTATTAGAAGTTGATTATAAATCGAGTGGGTGGAAAAAGAAAACGGTAGGCAATTAGTTTAGTTGGTATAGATTTGAGTGATCTCAAGAGAGAGAGTTCAAGTACTTCGAATTACTTGAAAGTTATTGTAGTGCTTCTATTTTTTAACTTTCAATACATTTTAGCTATTTGATTCCTACTATTGTTCAATCCTACTAAGACGCCAAGATTTCAACAGGCCATCATACGAAACGGAGTATTTGTTTTGACCTTGAAATTGAAGCAGAAGGTTTGAGTTGAGGGCAGAGAAGCATGGAAGTTTACACAACCAGCTGAACTATTAAAATCTTTTAGTTTTGTTATCACAACCAGCTACAAGTTTGACGAATGCGCAAGACAAGTTGCAAGGAAGTTGAAGGATATTTCTGAAGTCTTGATGTATTAATACAAAGACTGATCCTTGAAAAACAGCAATCTAAGAACAATCTTTAGATTATTCTTTAAGCATCTTTCCTCCGTTAAAAATAAAATTCACACAATTTCTATACAAATTTCCAAAATAACCAGTACATCTACCTCTATTGATTGCTCTATTAGCTTGGTATTATTTTCAAACTCCTAGCTCCGTTGCTGTGTATCATACCAATGAGCAGTCTCCCACTACACAAAATGCAGAATAAAGTGAGGACAGATGAAAGATACATACCAAATCAATTCCATTATCATTCTGTCTGTTGATTATATGGTGATCTTGTTCGATATAAAAACCCAGCACATTGGAGAAAACATGTGCTTTCTATCTTCACTATCCAAGAGCTGGAGCTTTACAGAGTTTTCTGCCTATTTTTCAGTCCTCCGACTGTTCAAGAAGAAATCCAGACGTACAAGATAGGCCTAAACCATACACTCTTTCTGCCATCAATCCTTTGAAGATTCAATAGACACATTTAGAACTAAACCAATATATCTTTCTCTTTGTACAACCAACAATTCAAGATACACCAAGATGAATGGAACTGCATACTCCTGCGAGGAAGCTGGAGGTGGGTTTAAAACCATTGGTTAAATCCCATAAACCCGCTCAAAAGTTTCAGAACTGAAAGGTGGTTGACAGACACACTCAATTGCATGTATCAGTTTTCTACGAGGCCCCACCGCATTTGCACCCATATCTTTCAGCTTTTTCATGGTTAGATTTACCAGCTGAAACTTATTGATACTTTTTCTCTGGAAAATACCCACAAATTGGTCCAGTCCCAGTGATTCCAACCACCTACTTAAACCACCAGCTTTCTGCAGCTTCCTCTCCAGATTAAGTGCCCTGAGTCTCTGATTTAACAATGTGCTTCCAGTGAGAAAGCCACCAGGGCAATGTAACTGTCTAGGCTGCTTCATAGATTTCGTGCTGTTCAATAATCCTAAAACCTTATAAGGCCTTGAATTGCAAGCTTTATCTTGATTTTGGGGCCTGATGGCTTGCTTCAATGGTTCTTTCAATGTCAAATTACAATGAACAGGAGCAGATTTCGGACTTGGTTGCTTAACATGTTTAGAAGCCAAGGGCAGCACAGCTGCGGGCACTTCTAAACATGTCTCTTCAAGGGTTCCTGATTGGCAATTTGATACTACTTTGGTAATTGGTTGCAGCTGACTTTGTCCAGCATTGGGGGTTGAGGATTTTTGAACTTTCGCTGTAGGAGGCACTAGAATTGTGACTATCTGCTTCTTTACCACCACCCAACTATCATCTCCGTGCATATCCAAACCAACAATAGAGATTGAAGAGCCAGAAAGATGACTAGGATTACTATTCTGTCTTTGTTTCGTTTTCTCCATCACATTGAACCTGATTATTTTTTAGACAATAAGCAACTGAAGTTGTTGATCCAGAGAAATAAGATAAATTATGCAGAAAACGTACCTAGACTATATATCACATGTAGCTACTTCTCAATTCATCTACACGCGCTATTGTCCTGCAATAAACACAAATAAAACTTTTGCATCATCTATATGGTAGATACAGAAGCAACTGAACGAGAATAAATCTTTTACTTAAGACAACCAATTTATTTGTGAACCATAGATATACGTTCAGCAGTAGCCTAACTGTAATACCAGTTCAAACAACAAGATATACTTCTATTCCCAGATGATGGCATCAAGATGGAATTTCGGTAAAAGGTCAAGCCAACATTCTAATTTTGTACGCTCAAAAGCTTAACCTTCTACAGTTTTGGTCCAAGTATAAGCATAACTAAACTCAAACACATCCAATACCAACCATTGGATGCAAGCATATCTCTATCCAGGATTTCTTTACACCCTACTTTTTGATTTAGATGTGAAAGAATTCTCTAATATAAAACCCAAAGACCATTTGGGATTCCCTAGTTCCTCACTCCTTCAGCCTTCCCAACTGTAATTTTGTATACTTCTTCCATTCATAGCGTTCTCTTTACAAGTTCGGCAATCCGCATGAACTTCAAAGATTCTATCCCATTAACGAGGAGATATCTAAAAATTGAAAAATCGTAGTCTCGAAATAAGATGTCATACGCTAATTTGCATTCCCTCGCCAACACTTTTACAATTTACACAGAGCACAATGACCTTTACACCCAGCAAATACAGTATGCAGAACTGCTCCTACGTGTTTCATGAGGTAACATCAAACATTATATAAATACAGCGATAGCGTTTATCTAAGAACTAATTTCTGTAGTGAACATCATAATTGACACAGAAAAATCAACTAAATGACACAGTGTCTGATCACAGAAAAGAAAATTGCCCGCGCAAAAACTCGATACTGATTTTGGACCTGAATATTCTAAAGATCAACTAAGTGATGGTTGAACTTGTTCGAATGCCTATTTAAGGTCGCAATCATAAATTTCAACTTCATTTCAACATCTCAGACTCAAACAATTTCTACAAAATCCGAATATAAGAAGAATAGTGGTAACGTACCAGTATCGGATCTCATCGAGAGAAAGCGAAGATCTCCATGTGAATAAAGGAGCATGGATCGTATAGTGAATCTGGTAAAGAGGCTGAAAGAAGATTTGGCGTTAGAAAGAGAATTAGGCAGATGAGTCTCTTCTATCTATGTTCGTTTTCCACTTCTCCATTTCTGTTATTGTTTCCAAATTTCTTCTTGTTCTTCTTCGAAAAAAATGGTTTACAAATTTCGGATAAATAAATATGGTTAAATTGTAAAAAATACCTCTAAACTTTGTCATTTATTTAAAAAATAACTATTCTTTACGATATTAAAAATTATATTACCTTTGACCTTTAATAAACATCTCAAAACTAAATGAAAATCGACATAGAGAAGGCGGTTCTTTCAAATTTAATCCAAACAAGCACTTCCAATCATCGCCACGTCGTTTAAGGTCACCGTCATGTTGCCATTCCAAATTATTGCCATGTTGAGTTTTGGTCTAATATTTTAATAAAATTTTTACTTCAAGATAGTTTCAAAACTTTTAGGAAAAGTTAAATGTAATATTGCAACTTTTGAAAAAATATAAGTATTTTTTAAACAAATGACAAAGTTCAAGATATTTTTTTATAATTTAGCCCACAAGTATTAAAGAAAGTTCTTTATTTTTGGGGAATATTCAATTTTTACCAAACTTGAAATAGTGTATCAAATTTGTATCCTAAATTCTTAATTTCAACCAATTTAATTTTAAATTAAGCATTACAATCCTTACATAAATTTATAAAATTAAATAATTGTTGCAATATTTATTGGTATCTTTTTATTTGAGAAGTCATTAAAAGAATATTTTCATTTGTGGTTAATAATTTCTTAAATAGTGGATTGAATCAATTATAAAAAATAGGTTAAATTACAAGTTTAGTATGAACTTTCAGGTTTGTGTCTATTTGATTCCTAAAATTTAAAAAGTATCTAATAGGTCTCTGAATTTTCAGACTTGTATCTATTTGGTCCTTGAATTTTAAAATGTATTTAATAGGTCCTTAAACTTTCAATTTTATGTCCAATAGGTCACTGAATTTTTAATTTTGTGTCTAATAGGTCTTTGGCCTAGTTGACGTTTTTTTAAAATTCATGAACTTACTAAACAACAAATTGAAAGTTTAGGGTCTTATTAAACATAAGCTTCATTTTTATATCTAATAGATTAATTAATTTTTTAAAATTTTGAATATGCTAGGGACCTATGAGACAAGAAATTAAAATTTTAGGGACTTATTAGGGGACCTATTAGACACAAAATTGAAAGTTCAAAGATCTATTAGACACTTTTCAAAGCTTATGGACCAAATAGACACAAACCTGAAAGTTTCAGAGACTAAACTTGTAATTTGACCAAAAAAATATTTAGCATGAAATTGATAAGGCTTAAGAGAAAAAACAATATTAAAGGTCTTAATTTTGTGCAAAACTTCATTTTCAACAAAACTAGTGATTCACCAAAACTAGTGAGTTTTGGGTAATTCCTAGAAATAACCCAAAATATTTTCTCATTTATATAAATAGCCCATTTTTAAGAAACTTGTTTCCATAGCACTTCTCGGTCTCTTTCCGACTGGGATCGTCACCGAAAAATGACAAAAAAAAAAAGTTTTCTTCATCTCTCTTTGAACCGTGACTAGCCTCTTGATGAATCCTGACTGAGACTTGATGAATCCCAACAAAGAAATTTTGGCGAATCCAACAAAAAATAAAGCAAAATCCAGAAGCTTCCCTCTTTGTGCTTTCTTGGTGCTTTTTTGGTGGCGATCTTCGAGACCGACTTCAAGAAAGACATAAAAAATCGGTGTCGGTCTTGGAGATCTCCACCGAAAAAAGACACTGAGAAAGCAAGGAGAGAAAAGCTTTGGATTTTGCTTATTTTTTTGTTGGATTCACCAAACTTTCCGATTGGGATTCATTAATGTTTCGGCCAGAATTCATCAAGATGCTAGCCAGTGGTTCAAAGAAGAGAATGGGAAGGAGAATATGAAGAAAACTTTTGTTTTTTTTTGGTAATTTTTCAGTGACGATCCCGTCTAGAAAGAAATCGAGAAGTGCTATGGAAATAATGTGTTCAAAACAGGGCTATTTATGTAAGACCCTAAATTTCTAATTTAACATTTTTCCTTTTTTCCAATTAACTCGAAAGTGATGTTCATGCTCTTGTTCTTATACTTCAGTACTTGTAGCCTGTAGGTGAAGGAAGGAACACTCGCGAGCTGTAATTTGCCGTTCCCTCCGTTTTCTGGTTCTGAACTCTGAACTGAAATCTCATTTTCTTTCGTCTTCTTCTCTTTCATTAGTCTATTAGCTCGCTTCTCTTCAGATGCATATCTGATCTGAATACACCTGCATTTCTCAGTTAGGGTTTTGATCTTAGATTCATAACTGGAAGAGTTCGTCCCGCTCCCACCGTTTTTCCCTAGTTTGCTGTTTGCACGATATTCTCCATTGATTTCTATCTTTAGGGTTCTAAATCATTCTGGGAATTGAGATTTTGAACGAGGCATGGAATCCGTGGAAGGGCTTGATCACTTCAAAGTCGGCCATCTTCCAACAGTATTCTACATTCCCGACTTCATAAGAGACGACGACGAGATCATGCTTCTGGATAATGTACCAAATTTCGCTATTGTTTTTCATTTTTTTGCCCTTTTTGCCTTGTAATCGTTCGCTAAACTGGGTAAGTTTTCATTTGTAGATTTATAAAGCGCCTGCGTCAAAATGGAAATTCTTGAAGAATAGGAGGCTGCAGAATTGGGGTATGTAGAATAGTTATATCTCATATCCTTTTGCTTTTGTTTGAAACTTCGAATGCTTTAAATATTTGTAAGGGGGTGAAAGGGGACTTGAGGATATTGTTTTCCTTATCCATGAATTTCTTGCAGGTGGCATTGTACATGAAAAAGGTCTTCTACCCCAAGAATGTAAGTTTTGAAAGAACTATCCGTAAATTTTCTTACTTAGTTTTATCTGATATTCATTGCCTTCTGAACATGAATGAAATCAAGTTTAAACTCAATGCCTTGGGATACACATCTTATGACTTGATTACAAAATTCTAGCGTGCTTTATTTATAATAGACTTGCTATATTCAAGAAAATTTGATTCATGAGAAATTGACTTCAAATGGAAATTATAAGACAACCTATAGGGTAGGAGAACGCACTGTGGAGATTTGGAATGCTGCACATTTCATTTTTGCTTCCCTTTGGGATCAACTACCAAATTTAACTTTTGCTTTTGATTACAATGGGGAATCAATAATGGAAAGACTTTATATTGCCATCAAGCTTGGAATTTGATATCAGTGCAGTTTTCTTACCCTTCTATATGGGCTAACTCATATTTTCATCCCCCTTATTCAAAGCTTGGATATTTTACTACTATGGTTACTTTCATAGGGTATACAAGCATCAATATCATTTACATCGTAGACCGCTTGATCCCTGTTCAGGTTACCAAATTTTGTTTCCATCATGCCCCTCATCTTGGATTATTCCGTTTCCATTTTCTGCTGTTCTTAATTCTCCTCTATGGTTGGCATTCATCTAAATTTACAGCTTTACATATATGTTTCTTTATCTAAGAGGGTATAATACCAGAGATTTCCCTCTCTGGATGTTAGGTGAAAAATTGAACAACGTCAACCACTTAAATTGACAAATCTCTGTCTTCTGATGTTCTGCAGTGCCCATTTGGCTGACAAATATCACCAAGAAGATCTGTCAAGAGACAAATCTATACCCTGCACCCATAAACCATGTACTTATCAATGAATACCTTCCTAACCAAGGGATAATGGTATGAACTGAAGTTTCCTCGTCCTTTGTACAGTTTTTTTTTAATGCTATGTATTCTGTTGTTTTTTATTTCATGCATCCCTTTGTTGTATTATAATCATATGTATTGCCATGATCAAAGCATAGATCTAATCTAGACATATATTGACATCCAATCCTCTGAGACTGAGGAAAAGTTCTGTTTTAGACATTAGTTTTGTATTTTACTATGATTCAATGAACTCCAACTGTTTAACCAATTAACATCTTAGAAACAGTTTTTGGTTCTCGTGTAGCCACACCAGGACGGGCCTGCTTACTTTCCTGTGGTAGCAATTCTATCTCTTGGTTCTCCTGTTGTTATGGACTTCACTCCCCATTCAAGGTTGAGATCATGTGATGACCAGTTGACCGAAAACTTCGACGACAAGGATTCCAATGGAACTTCTGATGTCGAAGTCAAGACTCACTGCCACTTCTCTATTCTTCTAATGCCTCGTAGTTTACTCATATTCAAGGATGAAGCTTATTTTGGTAAATCTTGTTCTTGATCTTGTCTTAACCTTCTCAATTTAGTGAAGTTTGTCACCTGTTTTCTTGTTGCCTTAATTTATTTGTCAGATTACTTGCATGGTATCAGTGACAACAGCCTTCAATGTTATGAAGAGGTGAGATACACAACTTTTGCAAAATCTGATTGTTTCTTAATATTCATTTCAGCATGGCAGTTTGTTTCTCATTTCTTTGCTCTCTCAGGCAGTGAACAAAGTTGAAGTTCAGAACTGTCTATTAGAATCAGAAAATGCGACTGTTGAAGTGAATCGCGATCATTGTTCTTTCGAGAGGAAAACTAGTAGAGTTTCATTGACATGTCGACTAGTACCAAAGGTTCACAAGCATTTGTTTAGGCGTTGAGCATCCGTTGAAGAAATTTTTGGTTTGTATAGTATTAGAAGTTTTAAATAATTTATCTGGCTGTCCTATACGTGCATTAACCATTGGTTCATGATTTTACTTTGATAAAAGACTTAAAATTAATATATTTAAAGATGGGATGCTTAAAAAGTTAAATGGTTATATTTAGTAAGTTATGAGAATGCTGTTATGCTCGTGTTCATTTCAAGAAATTTTTCACAGAATCTCTTGTAATAATGAATATTGTGCTGCCAACATGAATGTAGTCCAATGACATAAAATATGTATCATTGACTAAAAGATCAGATGTTCGAATCTTTCATCCCACATATTGTTGAACTCAAAATTATCAATATTGTGTCTGGTTATGTTATAGTTATTGAAAATGTATTTTTATTTTTGTCAAAAGAACTATTGGTTCAGAATAAGAGAATTATTAAATGCAATAACTGCTGCTAAAAACTACCATAAGAGTTTCTACGATTGTCAAAATGAGCATAGTTATGAGCATAGTTCAGTGATTAAGACATGTACTATTTTCTATGAAGTTTAAAGTTTAAATTCTCATCTTCACATTTGTTGGGCTAAAAATAAATAAATAACTAGTCCACAAGTCTTCTGTTATAATATTTGTGTATTTATTTCAAAAATGAAAAATGGTGTATTATCATGACCATGAACATTACCCTTCACTCGCTTGAAATGAACTTCAAATATTACTCGGCATTTATATAGTCAATATCCACCTTATGAAGTCTACCAAATTCCACAAAATTCGACATTAGTTTCCAAGCTTGGATTAGCTAAATAAGCTTATCTTCTAACTTAAACCTCAAAATAGCTTTAAAATATTATGATTTATTTGAAGGAGGCATATGTTCTAGTTTTTATTAATAGGTTCCGTTTGATAACTATTTGATTTTTAGTGTTTGAAAATTGTTTGTTTTCTTATCAATTCTCTACAACGGGTTTCATCTTTCTTAAAAAAACATTTAAATTCTTAGCTAAATTTTAAAAACAAAAATTACTTTTTGAAAACTACTTTTTTAGGCCTCGTTTGATAACAATTTGGTTTTTGATTTTTGAAAATTAAACTTATAAATATTACTTCTACCTATGGAGTTTCTTGATTTGTCATCTACGTTTTGTATATGTTTTAAAAAACAACACAAATTTTGAAAACTAAAATAAGTAGTTTTCAAAATCTTATTTTTGTTTTTGTTGGCTAAGAATTCAAATGTTTTCTTTAAGAAACATGAAATTCATTGTAGAGAAATGATGAGAAAAATCAAATGGAGCCTTAGTAATTTTGTTTAGAATAACTACACCACATAAAATTTGAACTCACAAGCAGAAAAAAACTGCCTTAACAGTGAAACTAAACTATGAATTAGGGTTACTGAGGACACTTGTGTATTAATTTAGTGACATCTTAGCACAGCCTTGTGCAGTGTTTATGACATCAAACCCATAGTTTTGTGCCATGTTATTATCATCCAAAATAAGTGGAAACAACACCTAATCACAATATAATACATACATGGACTACAAGTTAAATGTGTAGAGGAAAAAAACAAAGAGTAGATGAATGAGGGGAAGGGAAAGAAGAATAGAAGAATCAGAAGAAAAAAAACCAGTAGAAGAAGGGAAGAAACCAAGTCAAAGAAAGAAAAGAGAAAAGAGAAAAGAGAAAAGAGGAGTTGAACAAAAAGAAAAGAAGAGAGGAACAAGTGGAAAAAGAAAAAGAAGGCAGAGAAAGAAAATGAGAAGAGATAGAAAAAGAGAGAGAGAAGCCAGAAGAGTATGTGAAAAGAGAAAAAAAATTAGCCAGGAGAATAAGTGAGAGAAAGAAAAAGACTGAATGAATAACTGAGAGAAGAAAAAAAAAGATATATAGGGTAGAGAAAAAAAAGTGGAAGAGAGATGAAATGAATTTTATTTATTGGCATTTTTGGTAAAAATTCTTAAGGTCTATTTATTAATTTTCCTTTAATTATAGTATGTTTGAATTTGAATTTCAATTTCAATTTGCCTTGTATAAGTGTCTAATGACTATATTGTTATTTTGGCATTTCTTTTTAATTGATTGATCTATGATTTCATTTGAGGTGATTGTGGTTTAATTGATTTTAACATTTCTTAGTCTATCAATTCCCTTTTATATATATATATATATATGAGACATTGGAGCATTGCTAGACAAGTAGATTGGTGGAGCAAATTTGTTTATTCACTCTCAATTGTTCTAAAATTGTAATATCTAGTTGAGAGAGTGTTTTATGTGAAATTGTAAAAATGCGGCATCTTTTTATATTTGTGAGAAATATTTTCAAGTTTTGGGAGAAGACGTATCCACCATTGAAGGGAGTTCAAATGGTGGTCCACAACACAAGGAGAGTTTGTGTTTGAAAAGATTCAATCCAAAGAGGAGTCGATCACTTATTGCGACATGATTTAAAAAGGGAGTTCATTTTATGCATAAGTCAATATTAATTATAAATTGTACTAACCTTTGATTGATTAATTTTATTCTCTGGGCGTGGCCTCGTAGAATAGGTTGAAAAATCGAACCACATTAAAAATGTTTTGTGTCGTCTCTCTGGAATTGTTATACTTTTTTTAATTCACCGTTTTATTCAATAAATAATTTAAATATTCATTAATTAAGTTTATAAAACTTATTTTAACATTTAAAATTTTTAATAGATCATTAAATTTTTTCAAGAGAAAAGAAAAAAAGAATGAAGAAGAGAGAGAAGGAGCAGCCGAGAGGGAAAATGAGTAGAAGTGCGTCTAGAAACAACTTAGATCGTCAAGAAGACAACAATGAAGATACTTCTTTTAAGTCTAACAAATGTGTCTCATCTCTCACGTACTTCAATTAGCCACTTAGCAGATTATTATTAAAAAAATAATTAATTATAAATTTAGTTTTTAACTAACAAATTTGTGACTAATAGGTTTCTATATTAAAAAAAAATGTATAATGGTTAACATTTACACATTATTTGTGAGAAATCTTAAAAAACATAATAATCAAATTAAAATTAAAGTTGAGAGTAAGATTTTAAATGTCGGTGTCATTAAAAAATTAAAGTCTCAATTTGATGAAAATGTCAATGAAAATATCAATATCGATAGATATTTTTAAAAATTCATAAAAATATTGAAATTAACAAATAAGCATTTCAACCCTATGAATAAGTTAAAAATTCTTATAATTAATATCATGTAAATGTTAGTGATATTTTGTTAATATATTTTTATATATTTTGTTAATTATTTTGTGATATAATAGAAATATCGATTTACTTCTTATGTTAATGTCAAATTTATAAACATATAAAAATATCTAACATAGGTTGACAAAAATTTAAAATCGAGTTAAAACTTAAAACACGGGTAGGAAATCAACGGAGGGGGTAAAAATGATTAACATGTACCTTCAAAAAGTTTAATTGAAGTTTAATTCTCTCACCTCACGTATTGTAAACAAAAAAAGAATTGTAAACTTAAACACTTTATAAAATTTAGAAATAAAAAACTTAAAATCAATTTATAATGAAATTACGAAATTCGTGGAGCCCCATGCGCATTTCAAAATTGACAAATGAGATTCAGAAACGTGTTAGATCGCGAGCATAAACATCCGCAAGAATCTGTCAATATTTCGAATCTATTTCATTTTTAGCAAACAAACAATGTTCAATGATCTGCAACACACATGATTATCAAAGAAAAAGAAGAGATCAAGAGAAAGGAAAAGAGAGAACATATCGAATGTCGAGCCAGCCTCTTGCTTCAATCCGAATTCTGAACTTCAGTGGATAGTAGAATTCGGCTTCCATTGAAATCGATCAAGCTTCTGTAATGGAAGCCTTCAAAATTCTAGGTTTCAGGAAGTGAAATAGAAAACTGGATGGAGCATGAGGTGGAGTAGCATGATGCAAGTGAAGGAGAAGGAGAGGAAAAGTAATCCGTACACAATTTTTGAAGCCATAGAGTTGAGAAATTCTGCAGATCGGAGCCTCCTCTGTTTTGATGATCTCAGATCTCCGATTTGAGAGAGAGAGAGAGAAAGTGGATTAGCCGATTTCGCCGGAATGGTTTGGGGATATTTTCATTTGTTTATTATTATAATTTATAGCAATTGCCATTACCAACGTGGCGGAGCCGAAACAATGAGTATGCCACGTGGGTGCATAATATTAAATTTCCGACATTTACATGTCCATGGGTTGAACATCGATATAAAAAAAAATTAACATTTCCAGAAAATGTAACTTAACGTGAACATAATATTGTAACAAGTATTATAATTCATTTAAAAAATGTAAAATGTTTATTACAGAAATATCCATCGACATCGACATTTTATCGATATTTCTATCAACATTTCCATAAAATAGAGACTTCAACATTTTCGTCGACATCGACATTTTAAACCTTGCGTGGGTGAATAATGGAATTTGGATAGTATAATAGTTTTGAATTTCCAATTTAATTCTTTCTTATTACAATTCGACGTCCAAATAATTAATATTCATTTTATCGAATATATTTTCTTATCATGTAGGTCGAGATTTGAATATTTGACTTTTGATTGAGTATATAATATCTTAACAAATTGAGATAAGTTGGAGTTAGTTTTATAAGATAATTCTTGTACTATATCATTTTTACTTGAGAATTTAGGTTTTGTTGACTCTATTTTAATCTAAATTTTCAATTTTATAGGGATGAATATCTTGAACGAAAAAAGGTTGAAATCAATAATAACTCTACCAAACCAATTTAAAAAGTTGTTGGTACTAGTAGACAATAAATTACGTAAAGTTTGTATTGTAAAATACCCAAATCTAGTCATCAGAATACCTTAACACAACTATTAAAAAATATCGTAACCTAGCCGCGGAAGTAAGTTGGTAAAAATTAAAAAGGATCCAAACTAAATACCAAAATCCTCAACTCACTTAAAAAACATCCTTTCTGAAAAAAAAAATTAAAAATTAAAAACATCAACACTACGTGAAGAACTCAAACTTATGAAAACAATAATTTAATTCAACCGGAAGAGAAATTAGTCATAAATTATATTAATTCATATCACTTAATTAAGTTTAAAATTGTACTTAAAAAACCTAAATTCATTGCTATTATAAGTATAGTTTAATTATTAAGGGATATACTCATTCCTTTGAAGTTGGAAATTCAAATCACTATCTCCATATTTGTTGTACTAAAAAAAATTAAATTCAAAGTTTAGTTTGAAAAAAAATTCAAAATAATTTGTTTGGTTGAATTAAATACATGTATACTAAACAAATTTCTGAATTTTCTTTAAAAAAAAAAAAAGTCAATTCAAATATAGTTCAATAGATAAAATATTCATTACTATTCTAAAAGTCAATAGTTCAATTCTCCATTAACCGTACTGGAGTAAAAAAAAAAAAAAATTGAACTTTCCATGGACCAATATTATTACAAAGTTTCAAATTTTTTCTTTCTTATGACCAGAAAGAAAAATGATATTGTTTCTTTCTTATGACCAATATCATTTTTCTCCTAAGAAAAATGATAATTGTTTTAGTCCATCCGTCCGTCTGAAACCCCAAAATTGAAATTCAATGTATCTCAAAAAAAAAAAAAAATTGTCTATCAAAATCATCTGTCCCCAAATTATCTTTCATATGGCTGACGATAAATATAGCATCATAAAATTTAAATATTATAAACAACTCAAAAAATAAAGAATAACATCACTCCATCGATATAATTACTATAATTATTATCAGTTTGTCACTAACATTTATTACTTATTTTGCTTATTTATTATTTACATCTGACTACAAACAAATTTTTTTTTGTATTCAGAAAAAAAAAAAATTGTTAACCTACAATTTCAAATCCGTCAGTACTCAAAATAATAATAATAATGATGAAATCCTATAGTTTCTCCGGCATCTCTTCTCAATGCCACAATTCATTATCAGTTATATAAATCAATAATTAAATAAACATGAACTTAACTGAAGTTAAGACATTCACTTATTTCTTTTAAATAAAAAGTTCAAATCTCTACTTTCATATTTGTTGTATTAAAAAATAATAATTTAATTCTATATTTAAAATTATTTGTAATGATTTAAGAAGATGAGGTTTCAATTAACTTTCACTTTCTGTATAAAGGATATGAAAACCAAAAACACCGATTATACCAGAATGAATATATTTCAGCATCATCAATCAGAATGAAGACCGTTAAAAATGAAAATTAAAAAAAGAAAAAGGAAAAAAAAAAAAGAGTACAATAAATACAAGAAATTAACCTTGAAGGAGGTTGAGTGTGAGACCTTCCAACTATGGCGATCGCGATCGAAGATTTCGAATCAATCTGTAACAAACAAAAGAATGGAGAAAACGTCGTCGAATCATCCACATCCGTAATCTTCCAGATCGTCTTCTTCAATCGCGCCGACTCGCCAATGGAATTTGCTCCGCCAGAGGAGTCGACAACGGCGTCGGAATTGGCGAGGTCCGGCAAACCGGACAGGTCGGGTGAAGCCTCAGCCACGGATCGACGCACTTGAGGTGAAAGAGATGACCGCAATCAGGCAAAAGCCGAAGAACATCAGAGTTCTTGTAATCGGCCAAACAGATTGAACAACAAGAAGCAGTGGAATCGTTCTTCTGAAGCTTAGCCTCCGAATAGAGCAATTTCGGATAACTCGTAATCGTCTCCTGATCGAGTCCAATGTCGACGACGACGGCTTCCTCCTCCGCCTGCCGAGGCGGCGTCGAGCGACTGGCGTTCGTCTGAATCACGGAGGTCGACGATAGGTCGGTTCTGGTGCAGTAATAGGAAGCCAAGAGGATTGTAGTGATGAGAATCAAAAGCCCTAACGAGACGCCGATTCCGTATCCGAATCCGCCGATGTTGCTTGAGGACAGAAATCCACCGCTGTCCGCCGTGCCGTTGTTCATCGTGGTGAGATGCAGAGGAGTAATAGCCTGAGCCGGAGAGGGAAAATGGTGAGAAGATTGGATTTCTCAGTTGCCATTGTTGTAAGTCTCATTGAATATTTGGGAGCTTTTACGGCTCTATTCAAAAGTCAATGCCAATTGCCAATTGCCAACATGGGATTTGACAAGAAGGAAAAATTTTGGGTGAAGTTTAGGCTCCACCATAGTCTGGTATTGTCTATTTTATAATCACAATTTTTTTTTAAAAAAAATAATTTTTTTTCTGTAATTGTAAAGTGGGCAACACCAGACTTAGGTATAGCCCACGTTACATCCAAGTTGTGCCCTTTGAAGAAATGAGGCCAACTAGTTTGTTTTTATTTATTTTAGTTGTAATGGAAGCTTGTATAATTTAATGCGTAATGTCTGAATATTTTTTGTTTCTAATTAATTCTTATTATCACACTATATTAAAATTTATTGATGATGTGATATTAAAATACATTTGTATTAATTAAGTTTTTTTTAATTCAAAAATATGTGGAGTAGGGATTCGAACCTCTAATATTTTAATTGAAGATATACGTCTCAATCAATTTGTTTATATATATTTTTATTTTGATGATACTATGTCTTAATAAGCTGAACTATACTCAAACTGATACATTTATATTAATTATGGACCTATTGTGAATGTTAATATACTATTTACTATAGCATCATTAACAAACAAACAAAAAAAAAAATCATTTTATCATTCTTCTTTCAACGTGGGACATGATTTTTTTTAAAGAGAACGTGGGACAGGATCCTGAATGGAAAAGATATTAGATACATAAATAGATGAGATTAATCTTATTAAAAAAATTAGAAACAAAATTGAAAAATGATGCCGGATCAAATTCTATATTTAGGTATTAAAAAATGAAGTCAATAGATTTGTGATTGAAACTTGGAAGAATAAATATGCATTGTCATTGGATGAGGATTTTGAATATTTTTATGCCACTTTCTAAGGTCAACTCTCTCTTTTTTCTTGATTAAAAAAAAAAACCTGTCTCCTTTTTCTCAACAAATAACAATGATTAAAAGAAAAACTAAGTGTTAAGGGTTCATTATTTGTGTATAATTTGTAATTGTTTTATTTTAAATAATAACTTGATGATAAAATTAATGAGCGATATTAAATTGCAATTTAAACTAATTTTATTTTTAAAAATTACAATAGGACCGTCAAGAATTATATTAAAAGATAAATAATATCCAATTCATATGGATGGGACGTCTTATCTTCATTATTATAATGATTAAAATAGAGAGTACTTGAAGTGTAGGAATAACTATTTAAAAAATATTAAAAAAAAAAATTGTAAGAAAATCTTGAGTATGCATAGATGGTCAAGATCTACCATCAAAATTCAATCATATGCAACAAAGAGAAATGGTCTTGAGCTATTGACTCATTTTGTAGTGTAAGAAATTAAGGCTTTCTCTTCATGGTGTAGGGTCGTTGAACAAGTGTCTATCTATATTTTGTATGCATGAAAAATTGATTGATTCCGTTAATTCATTGGATCTCATTTATTTTATTATTAGCTACCTTTTGCATAATCATATGCCTCTAAAATATATCAACGCTTTGATCATCGATATACCAAACAATCTATATTTGAAGTTGACAATTTTTACCCAAAGGTAAGCATTTGAGCCATAGGTGTGAAGAACTACTGAAGGAGGGCATTCTTAATTAACTACCAAAATTTTTAAAGATCTGTTTGAAACGTTGAATGGGTTATAAACTTATAATAGTCTGTGGAGTTAAATAACTTTACACCTAAACACAGACTATTATAATCCAGACTAAATAACTATGCATCCTAAACAAATATTATATAACTTCACAGATTATTACAATTCATAGACTATTATAACTCACTTAACTTCTCACATAATTCCTAAAAGTTTATCCACCAATGCATTACCATCCACAACAAACTTGGTGCAGCCCATTAATCCACACAATTTGGTCACATGATTGTACTTCCAAGTAAAAATTAGTTGTGTGGATTAAGGAAATGATTTCATCCTCTAAACAGTGGTATGCACGATAATGAACCTTAACAATGATTCTTTTTCTATGGCATTTTTTACTAATCATCACAGTTCACCACACATGTCATCGTAATGTATGATGACACCTAAAAAGATGGTAGTTGTCGGTCAGTTGTCCTTCTCGTATCATCGTATGCAAACAATGATGAAATTTTAAAATTGTCATCTAAAAGGTCAAATTTGTTGCAGCATACACAACAAATTGAATTCTGAATCATGGCCTTTTTGACGAATGCATCTCAAGGCATGTAAGCATGACTAAACAAGACAAAACTCAAGAGATTGACAAGTGATGTAGAGATATTGATGTTTGAAGAACAGGGGAGTTCGATGATCACCAATTATCATATACCACATTCTCCATCCAAATCTTTCTTCATCTCGGAGATCAACAAGCTCGAGCCAGTTTAGAGATGTTTCCACTCAAAAGCTAACCTTTATGATGAAGCAAGATGATCTTATTATTGAACATAATTTTTCTTTTAAATAAGAAATTGATGAATCATTGTATCTATCAATCATTTGTATAACAAATAAATGATGTAATAAATTGTGTCATCTTTCAACTTAAGCGTAAATATTTCTATACCCATCTAATAATTCAATTACGTGAAAAGAAGACTTCATCAAAGATTCTTTTGACATGTTCAACATCCTAAAATGAAAAAAAAAAAGGACAAAAATAAGAAATGGTTTCCATTTTCCAAGTGCTTGAACTTCGTACAAACACAACTTAATTGTGCTTGAAAAAGTGAAACGCAGTACAACCAATTCAACCCAAACCCTTTCAAATCCAAAGTTAACCATCCCCCACTTGACACAGAATTTGAAACAAAAACGAAATACACAAACAATTGTCTGCATCACCTTCTTTACATTAATAAACTATATTCGGGTTTTAGCTTTTAGTTTTTGAAAATTAAGCTCATAATATAACTTCCACCTATAATTTTCTTCATTATCTATCTTTTACAAATGTTTTCAAAATTCAAACAAAATTTTAAAAACTAAACAATAGTAGTTTTTAAAAACTTATTTCCGCTTTCAAAATTTGACAAAGAATTCAGATGTTTCAATAAAAACCAAACTGCAAGGAAACAAACACAATTTTAAAAAACAGAAAACGAAATAATAGTTGTCGTGAGGCTATAATAAGCTAGTTCTTGTTCTTATTGGAGACGACGACCGAAATGATAATGATGAAGAGGATGAGTGCGAACACACCGACGCCTATGAAGATCCATTTTCGGGTGTTTTTCTGATAGTGTCTCGCGGTTTGTAGGTCAGTGGTGCCGCGCTTGATGGAGGAGTTGGCTCGAGTCACTTGGCTCTCAATGTCGTCCAAATGCTGCCCCTGCGCTTGGACCAGCACCGCCATGTCCAAGAACACTTGGTGCAGCTCTCTCAGATTCTTCTCCATGTCCTTCACTGCGTCGTGCCTTTCTTGAATCTCTTGGATAGTTTCCAAAACTTTGCCTCTTCCTTGCTTTTGTATCGCTTTTTGGAGGAATGTCTCGCTTTCACCTTTATTCAAATTCATTTCAGTATATCAATTCATATAAAAGTTCTCGAATGGACGACGACGACAACAACAAAAAAATGGTTCATTTATGAGTTTTGGTCTAAACTTTTATGTTTGATTGGATTTAGTTCTCTACATTTTTTTTTAGAAAATTAACTCATCTAGTCCTCCAATAGCTTCTATTCGCCCAAAATTAGCCTATCATTTTATTTTCAAGTAATACAGTTTTTAGAGTTTTTAAATGTATAATGACTAGATTGACACTAAAATGAAACTTTATGCATTTTGAAACTTGTGTTATTAAGCTTTAAAATTAATTAATAGGTACTAAAAAAAATTTAATTATTAGGTACCTAAACTTTAATATTGTGTCTACTAAGTCTAGCTTTTAAAGGTGTCTAATAAGCTAGGAATCTATTAGATACAAAATTAAAATTTTAAAGGGCATGTTTGGGAGTGATTTTGAAATGGGTAAAATCACTCCCAAATATGCATTTAATTATTCATAATCAATTTTTATAGAATGAAAAAATAGCATTTAAAAGTGTAAAATTAAACACTAAGTTGATTTTGAATGATTAATTGCATGTTTGAAAGTGATTTTAAACATGACAAAAGTAATTTTGACTATTTCAAAATCACTGTGGAATCATGCGAGTGTGTCTCTTAAATGGTTTGGAAAAAGTGATTTTAGAAGAATTGCTGGTTCTTTTAATGACAAAGTTTTTTTTTTTTTTTTTAAATCTATCGTGCTTAATATTAAATAAAAAATATTTAAAAAAAATCAAATTCATGTAAAAACTCTTTTGAAGAAATAAATGAGAGTTGGCTATTCAAAAACTAACTTTGATGCAAAGAAAATCGAAAAATTATTTAGTGAAGCCGCCACAATGTGCCTAACAGTTTTAAGTACTTTGAATTTATATTCAATAATTTTAAGATTTGTGAAAATTATTGAAACTACATCTAACGATTATGAGGCAAATACATTATGGTCGCCTTTATTCAACAATTTGTAGAGAAAATCACTTCTAAAAAGAAAAAAAAAATTAAAAGATTTATTAGACATTAAAAAAAAAAAAAAAAAAAAGGAGAAGTGAGACATTTTTTTAATGCTGTGTAAAGTGCATGACGGTTATCCTTTTCGTTTACGGTATTGGTCCTTTTTTTTTTTTTGAGAGAGAATTTGAACTCATGTTGACTATTAGGATTAGGGAAGATGAAAACCTAAAACAGTCACAAATTCAAGAACTGAAAATCAAACCTGTAGAGATCAACAGATCAACAGTCTTCTCATCCGGATTTTCCCCTGTAATCGTAAAATATCTTCGTTCAATCGTCTCCTTATACGTCGACGAGATCTCCTCTCTCAATCTGTTGAAACTCTCCATCGAATCACAGAGATTCTTCCTCAATCCGTTGACGACGGAAGTTCTCGACCGGTCGGCGGAGGAGCCATAGCCGCAACCAGGAAGATTCCGGTTCTCTGCATTGGACCGGTCGAGATCCTCCAATCGGAGCTTGATAAACCTAGCCTTCTTCAGAGCCAGAGTCACATCCGATTCCATTCGAGATCGAAGATCCTTAATCGCCTTCGAGTTGTGCAGAGTCTTGCTCTGTTCGTGAGAGTTCTGTAGGTTTCGATAGATGCGTTCGAGCTCAGTCAATTCCGCCTTCAGGGACTCGACGTCTTCGAAGAAGCTGTTGAGATTGATCGTCGTTGACGACGGCGCGTTGGCGGCCATCTCGACGGAGTGATGGTGCTGCTCTCGGCGGAAGGAATCGGAGGAAAACAGATCGTTCATTGTGATTTTTACTCTCTGTTTTCGAACGGCGATTGATTTCGATGATCGTGCGTGGAATTGAGTTGAAGAATTAAGAGAGAAATAGAATGGCGATTTGGAATTTAATCATGTGAAAGGATGTGAGTTGCATCATGGTACTCAATTGGATTGAATCAACGAACGTGGAAATTGGACGGATGACTGAAGAAAGTGATGAAGGTGGACTTTTCAAACAGGTTAGACGAAGTCTTCTACTTCCTTTTTTTAGGTTTTTTTATTCTGTTAAAGATTTTATGAATTAAAATTTAAGAAGTGTATTTATTTAAAAATATATCAATTTCCTTTCACATTTGAAATTTAATTTGGACTATTTTGCTATTTTATTTAAAAGAAAAATGCCGAAAATCAACTTATATCTTAAATTTGGGATTGTATTAATTAAAACGATAAACTTTCATAAGGAAATAATTTAGATCATTCTTTAGAGGCTGTTTAGGGCGTGTGTTATAATAGTTAAGTCTGTGGAGTACTCTGCACCTCAAACACAAGCTATTATAAGCCAGACAAAATAACTTTTCATCGTAAATACAGATTATTATAGTCCACTCAGCATCCCAAACAGTCTCCTAGTGATTTTAACTATTTTCACTTATACCAAAGTAACAAGAAAAACTATCAAGTAAATTTTTCTAAATAAGTAGAGAAAAATAGAGGAAAACAAGAAGATGAAAAATCATTCATATTAACGAAAAATCACTACTATATATTTGCTTCCAACATTCCTATCTAATTTACATTAATTCCTACATTTAAGGAAGTTGTATGTACATGTGAAAGTTATGCATTAATGGTTTTAAAACGAAATTCTAATGAAGAAGTCTAAATTGATTCAATTATGAAAGTTTAGGGTTTTAATTGATATAATTATTAGTTTGGAGTTTTAAGTGATCATACTAACTCCGAAAGCTACTTTGCATGACATTAGGAATGTTTCTTACAATCAAATTGTAAAGTATTGCATAGAACTCTACATTACATGACATTAGGAATGTTTCTTAGGAATTATTGAACAAGACAATGGCAATTTTATTTATTTATTTCCCTTTTTCATTTAAACTAAATATTACAAGACGTTATCCAAATGTGAGTGTAAGACTTGGATCTATTTTTAAGTTTGAACGCTACAATCATTCTACAAAATTTACAAGTCAACTCATAACCATCTAAGATGGACAATCCACCTCTCACCAACTCCCCATCCTAATTAAATATATAAACTATAAAAATTATAGGATTTTTTTTAACATAAAAAATATTATAAATATGAGGGAGATATTTAAACTTCCAACGTATAGGAAACGTTACTAATGTCTAAATCATTGAACTTTGTTTAGGTTGCCTTCTAAATTATTTGATGCCCGGTTTTTTTTCTACTTACCAAAAAAAACATATATATTTTTTTAATTTTTTGATACACTTATTTTTTAAAATCTAGCCTAAATTTAAAGATTAGAAAAAGTAATTTTCAGTAACCTGAGCATAACTCAATTGAGTAATTCATTATAGTCCCAACTTAAATATTGGAGTTTTGAATCACTACCCTCACATATTGTTGAACTGAAAGAAAAAGTGATTTTCAAAAAATTATTTTTTTGAAGAATTTATTTTTGAAATTTAATTGTAACTGAACTAATATTTTTTTTCTGCAAGTTGTATTAGTTTTTAGGATAATTGGATCCGAATAATTGGCAAGATGTGTTTGTGAATTTAAATATTTGTTATGAATTTCAACGGTAGAGAGTTGTACGTTTAGTCAAAGTGTATCTGTATCGTATCATAGTCTCAGCTGAAAAACAAAATAGCCACCGTTGACATTTTCAAACAGCCCCAAAGTCTCTGTGGTTCTATTTCTCATTATTATTATTATTTATTACATTGTTCTAACTTCTAAGGTTTTAGACTTCAATTAACTTACACACATCTCAATCTATAGCCTTTATATTAATTTAAAAACTAAACATAATTTTGAAAGAAAAAAAAAGTAAGAAAGCTTCCACAGCAAATGCTTATAGCATTTATATTAATTCTTCAGGAAAACTAAACATAATCTTGAATGGTTCAACTTGAACGTTGTGTTTAGAGCATTTTGATCCATGGGGAAAAAAATAAAAGGCGTAACAAGTAATTAGAAGATTAGTTACTAATTTTTAGGTGTGGGTTATAAGATGATCATTTTAGCGTCAAACTATAAATTTAGTCTATATAGTTTAGAAATAATTTCAATTTGGTCCATATAGATTCATTTTCTTTTGGATATAAGTTTGAAAGCACGAATATGTTTATAATAGTTCTAATATAAGGTCTACTCATTTAGTTCAATTTCTAAACCGTCTCACCCTGGGTCCAAATCAAATAACAGCCATGTGAATTCTTTGCCAATCGTGGCCATGCTGAAAAACACCGTGGTGGACAGATACGAGTATGTTTTTAATTATTTCTAGTTTAAGCCCCTTTTTTTAAAAAAAAATATTTTCAATAAAAATGTCTATATATCTTACATTTTTTTTCCCAAAAAGCTAGTGCTTTAAATAACCTTTTTTTTTTTTAATTACACTACTTAAAAAATGATTATATTAATTACATATATGTTTTTTTTCTTACTAAATATTTTAAAGTTTTTTAGTTAATCACTTTAAAGTCATTTATGGATAATTTATCTCTCAAATGTTTCTTCAAAAATATATTTTAAATTAATCCAATTTTTAAAGTGTTTTTTATTTTACAAGATTAAAAAAAACACTTTTGATCATCTAAAATTGTTCAAGATGTTATACTATACGCACTTTAAATTATTAATTTTTCTAGTTGTGTTTATAGAAAAATTGATTTTGTTTAAAAGAACATTTTTTTCAAAAGTTAATCCATATGTGATATTCTTATCTTAAATTTGAAAGGGGTCTTCACCCACAAGTACGTGTCTAGCTAAGCATAAAATAAACAACAAATTCATTTGGCATTATAGTGATATAGTATACTTTCCAAATAGTGTAGGAAGAGATCAGATCGAACTTTCAACCTTAGAAAAGATATATAGGTACCTTAATTGATATATGAGAAATTCCTATTAGGCATATGGAATATTTCTTTTGTTTAGGAATTATCAAATAATTACTAAAGCCTGTAACATCTATTTCACTTTTATCAATTCGTTTAGAACATGTTTGAGAGTGATTTTGAAATGGTTAAAATTACTTTTGTAATGTTCAAAATTATTCATGCCTTCAATCATTCGAAATAGTAATTTGATTTTGCACATTTACATGCAATTTTCACACCATCAAAATTTATGTTGAATGATTAAAGACATGTTTGAGAGTGATTTCGAACATTAAAAAAAAGTAATTTTAGCGATTTCAAAATTACTGCCAAACATACTCTGAATAAATTAAAAATTAAAAGAGGTTAATTAATTTATTTAAGTTTTGAATGCTAATATCATTATATAAAATTTGGAGAGAGAGAGAGAACAATAATAAAAACAACAAGCTTAATTAATTTTAAGAAAACAGAATGATTAACCAAAGCTTTAATTTTTTTTGTCCTGCAACTTGTATTAAACTTTAGGCCAATTAGATTTAAGAAGTGTCAAGTTGTGAGTTTGTGATTTTAAATATTTTGTTTTAATTTCAAGGGTAGAGAGTTGTGCGTTCGTTAGTCAAAGTGTATCAATCACAATAAAAGCTGAAATTAAAGTAGAAAATAGCGGCTGCTAAGGGGCTAAACCATTCCAAGACCAACCAAAGTCCTCTAATTTCTATCTTTTTTTTTTTTTTTTAATTTAAACCTTCAATTAAATTAAACATATTTCATTAATCTGAGCATAGTTCAATGGATAATATATCAATTATCATCTTAAAAGTTGATGGTTCGATCTTCTACTCTCACAATTGTAGAACGTAAAAAAAAAAAAGGAAAAAAAAAGCTAGACATATTCTATTGAAACTTTGGAAGCTTCATAGTAAATACATAAGACCCCATTTGGTAATAATTTTGTTTTTAATTTTTCTATTTTTGAAAATTGTATTTGTTTTCTCACCATTTTTTTACTATGGTTTTCACCTTTCTTAGATAAATATTTAAATTCTTAGTTATATTCCAAAAACTAAAACAAATTTTTAAAAATTGCTTTTTTTTTTAATTTTCAAAATTTTGCTTGGTTTTGAAAACATTTTTAAAAGTAGATAACATAAAAATGAACTCATAGGTAAAAGGAGTGTTTACAAGCTTACTTTTTCAAAAACCAAAAATTAAAAATTAAATAGTTACCAAACGGTGGTTAAAACTTTAACTCTCTTTTGTATCGCGATTGATATTTCGAGGATTGTGAGTGAAATTGAATTGAGGAAAATGATAGCACTCAAATAGTGTTATCTTAGGCCCCACCCTCTCACTGGCCCGAAAGGGACTTAGTTTATAATTAGATTATAAACAGATTGTTCATTAGAGGATCAGTGGTAATTAAGGTGCAAGATGTAATTACAGAGGTAAAACGAACTTAATTTTGACCATTGTTGTAATTACGAATAACTCGTGAATGATCGGCTTGCATGTAATGATTATATCTATAGACACAATTTGTCCTACAGTGCATAAGAGTGCAACTCTATGTCTATAGTGGAGTGACATATAATTAATGAATGAAAAATAATTAATTAAAGAGTTTAATTAACTGATTTTGTATTATTGGAGCTTATAATATGTAGGTTCATAAAGTCCTTTGCTAGTTCATAGTAACACTAAAAGATCAATTTAGTGGAAAGAAAAATTTGAAATGTTCAAATTAATATTTAGTATATTAGATATATTAAATATAAAAAAGGAAAATATATTTATTGTATTTGATACATTAAATATTAAAATAATTAATGTATATTAGATACATTAAATAAAAGTATTTATAAAATTTAAATAATATTCAAATAAATAAATATTGTAGGAGATTTGAATGAGATTCAAATAAATATAAAATATATTTTAATATATTAGATATTAAAATATAATATTTTAATTATGGCAAAGATTTACCTTTGATCTCTATAAATAGGACATTTGGGTTGATCCATTAAATATAACACATATCTCCTCAATAAATAATTAAAAAATTCTCTCTAGACTTCTTCCTCTCTAATCCCTTGTGGATTTTCTTTCAAGAGGCTCCTACAAGCTTTGATCCTATGTTCAAGTCATAGTTAGAAAGACTTTGGGAAGGAGATAAAGACCCGTCAGAAATATCTCCATATTTACTTCAAGTAAGTTTGCTTAATCTTAATTTTTAGTTTAATTTTAAATAAAATTAAAGACGATCAAATGCTTTATGATAATTCTAATTCATGATGATTATTTGGCCTTTAAACTTAGTTATATTTGTGATTTTTATTCATATTATTTGATGAAAAATAAAAAATGCTTGAATTTAATCACATGATTGATGGAAGACCTTTAAATTAAGTAAGTTGAGAAAATAAAATAAAAGAAGAAAAAAATTCACACTTACTTAATATTTTGATGCATGATTTTCATGGAATGCAACTGCAGTGCAATTGCTAGGCAATTGCAATCTGACAGATCTGAAATTTAAGTAAAAAACGAGAATTTCAGGATTTTGAAGGAAAATTGACCCACGAATTCAGCAAGATGATTAGCCATGATTGTCCATCAACCAAGAGGGAAACCCTAGCATGAGATCCCTATAAATATTGAACAAAGAAGCCGAACAAAGGGAGCTCGATTGGAGAAGATTTTCGTTCACGTTTTTTGGGTTTTCTTACTTTCTGAAATTTTCATTTTAAGCTTTGTAGTTGCTGTTTTGTATTCATTTCTTCTTCATTTTAGTTCGAATCTCTTCCTTAATCCTATCTCAACGAAGTTGATGTTGGTAAAAAGCAAAAACTTATTCGATTGAGCTCGATTTGGGAGGAAGGTCTTCATTTCTTTTTTGGGTTTCTTTCATGAACGGCAGTGCTCTTAATTTTTATTTTCTGTTTTTTTTTTGTTTATGTTTTTTTTAATTTATTTAAAGTTAGCTACTGATTGTATCTTCTTTTTAGCATTTTAATAAAGTTATAAATTCTTCTATTTTGCTTCAGAGCATTCTTTTGGCATAATAGAATTTCCATACAAGTTTGCTCGCTAGAATTCTTTAGTTTATTTCCAAATTTTCTTTTCTACCAATGAATTACTTTAATTTTAGCTTACTGTTTTTTGTTAATTTAATTATGATGAGCTAAATTTTCTTTGGGATTCGAGTTTGTGAATACCTTAGAGGAAAGATGTAAAGCTTGATAGCAACACAATCTAGCTAATTCTTGAATTAGTGTTTGTTTTTGGTGAAATTAATGTTGGGTAAACCCTAGTTGGCCATCTAGTGTTGCTTGCCAAGCTAAACTTAATACCGAAAGGGTTAAGGGAAGCGGATGTCGCAAAAGCAATGGAGGAAAAGGCTTAGACATAAGTCCTGAAACATCGACCCTAGACATAGGGCGAGACTCCAAAACCACTAGAATTGCATGCAAAAATATCTAAGTTAGATTAGCCATAGAAATATAGGTTTAATCACTTAGTCTCCTAAAGATACTTCATAGAAGGAATAGGAGTTGAATTCAGTTTACTTAGTTCTTGAGTTAGCTATGATTGCAATTGCCTTCTTGTTGCATTTTCTTTCAAAGGGGCATTAGCATCTTGAATCCCTCTTTCATTTCCATTGAATTTTCAAATAATTTTCTTTTAGTGAAAACACCTCACAAAACTTTTCACCCACGGTTACCTTAAGTTGCAATTTGTCAACAATTTTGTGCCAACTAAAATTCGTTTTATTAAACCCCATTCCCTTGGGTACGATACTCTGGAGTACTTCCAGTTTCTTTATTACTTCGATCACGTGCATTTGCGTGTTGTAGCAAAAAGCAACGATCACTTTCGCTGCAGAATGAAACGTTCATTCCTTCAAACCGATGGTGTAAATTGATATATTTATTCAAGTTTGAGGTTTAAATTAATAGTGTCTTATTCACTGAAAAATTATAACATCTCTCTACTTCCTTTAAGAAGTAGTAGTTTTGAATCTCATCTCATAATTGTGAAAAGATATTCTAAAAAAATATATAGGAATCTAAATATGGGTGACTTATAAAATATTGTTTAGTACAACAAATGTGGGGTCAGGATTTAAACCTCCACCCTCAAAAAAATGAATAAATGTCTTAATCATAGAGCGATGCTCATGTTGGAATTAAACATTGTATTAATTGCTATTTCAATTCATATGTCAAATTAGATTCATTTAAATCCTCTTATTTGCCCATAAAATTAAAACTCCAAAGTTATAGTCTTCACCCTCGAAAAAATACTCAAATTCTATGAAAATTTATCGCTCAACCTTAACGTAAGATTGAACCCCATCTTAGATTAATAGAACCATAGAATATAATGCCTTGCGTCATGCATGGAAAATATTAGCCTTTTTAGCGCTAAAATACCTTAATCGACCCACATCAAAGAATGCATGAAACTTTTCTGTGATCTCTCTTTCATGCTAATAAGTATATATTTTGAAGCCTAAAAGGGTTTGGCCGGGTGTACACAAAGCATTGGCCATCTAATTATAAACGAAGATTCAGCTTTGTTCATAAAAAGTTGAGTATATTCATAGAGACAACACGAACTCTAATCATAAATAATTTTCTATTCTTACCCAAAGGGAGAAATTGTTTGATTCGCCAATCTGAACATAGCTCAATTGGATTAAGGCAATTAATATTACCCTCGACCAAGAGGTCGTTTGAGGTTCAAATCCCCACCCCCACATGTTGAACTATGAAGAAATTGTTTATTCAAATTGTCCTGTGCTATGACAAAATCAAAGTTGCAAAACCCTAATGCTCAAAACACCCTTCAAAGGAACAAAAAGTTGTCATTAACTTTACCTTAGATGGATCTTAATACAAAGACCAGCCATTTTCAATGGCAATGGCCAATAATGATCTCCTAAATAAAAGTGTTTCTTCTTCTAACTTGGTCAAGTTTCCAAAATATTCCCGACCCTCAACTTTCTTCCTTCTAAAACCTTATTTACACACCATCTCCCCCTTGCTTGGCTTCACCTCTAAAGCTTGACTCTGACCAATTTCTACTTCATTATCCACCATAATTACAACATGATCTCCACACTCGCCCTCGAACAGTGGGTTCACGATCCCCCGGTGAAGCAACTGCAACGACTTCTCTGGCGACACCGTCGGCTCCACGCTTTTGAAGCTTGCCGACCGACCGAGTTCGTCGATGGCCTCCGATATCTTCTCCACGGACTTCACAATGTCAATCAATATACAACAAATTGTTGCATCTGGTATGATTCCCAAAAGGTCTGAGCTCTCCCTATATCCAGATTTGAGAGTGTTTTTAAGCTCATCAATGGCGGTCTTGGCGTTTTCGATGTGGGTTTTGCTGGAAGAAGATGGGTTTGTCATTGTTTTGATGGATGAAGCCAATATACGTAGAGCTTTGCCGGATTCTGAACTTATGTCCTTGCAAGATTCTTCTATTCTTCTTCGAAATTGCATGGCCACCTTCAAAATTGATCAACGTTTGTTTAGCGAATATAAATAAAAGATTAAATATATCATAACCTATCTATTTAAATTTTTGGTTAAGTAGTTGTTTAATATAGTATTAGACCACTAGGTCAAATTCAAATTTGTATCACGGCATCATTTTAATTAATATCATTAATTACATGTTGGGCCTTGCTAATTTTCATATCCACTAATAAGAATGAACGATTAAGAATTAAGAATATAATTAAAAGCTAAGATTTCAACTGGCCTTTTGAAAGAAGAATTATTTAATGAGGTCGCTACTGTGTGACTATCTTTTAGTGATGGTTGAATGTGGTTTCAAAAATCTGCATGCTCCCTTATCACTATTGGATACAGATTTGAAGTACTTTTTTAGTTTCTCGCTCATACATCTACCAGTGCAAAACTATCCGCCACATTGTGGCAATCTCCACAAATAATTTCTCCTTTAAAGTGCTTTAAGTGGGTTGAAAGTATTTTTTCAAAAAAAAAAAAAGAAAAAAAAGGTAGTATTTAGTTAAAATTTTAAAGACTGTTTTTAACCCATTAAAAACACTTTTAAAAGTTTTTTTTTTATAATTAAAAGTAGTTTAAGAAATTCAAAAAATAGATTAAAAAAATACTTTGCTTTTAGATGAAGTATAGTATTTAATTAGTTTTCTTCCAAAAGTATTTATAAAATAATTATTTCACTTAAAAACACTTTTTTTTCTTTCAAATTACATCCCAAAAGAACACCCTAAATATATTATAACCCTATTGTCGTAAGCTTTTAGGTTTTATAGTAGTTTAACATGGTCCATATTTAGGTATTAGAGCAATTTCTTCAATAATATTGCTAGTTCTTTATCTGGTGCTAATTTTCAAAGAAACAAGTAAAAAGTGGATGTTAAAAACATAAATAATTAGCTAAGTTTTTGGGTTGAATGTACGAGGGTAACAATCACAGAATCATGGTTGCAGTTGAAAATTAAAATGAATGAAAGTTTATGTAAAGATAATGAATTTATTACTTGAATATCGGCTGGGACATTGACATAGCCATTAAGCGATTCGATTTGATATGCACATTGGCGAGTTAGGCATCCAATTTTCAAGTACTGTTTCCATGGGTGACGAAATGAGAATTTTCCATGTTTGGGTTCCCATGATGCAAAATTTGCCTGCAAAATACAAGGGAAATTATATCAATTATTTATATATATATGCTCAAAACTTTACTAATTTATAATAAAAGAGAGGAGATTGAAATATTTACCAGAGATTCTTCTGAGGACTGTGAAGTGAGCACAGATTTATAAGCTTGAAGAGATGATGATTTGTTGTGTGATTTGGAGTCTTCAACAATAACATTCTCTTCATCCTCATATTGAAAATATTCACCTCCAAATCCTAAAGAGAGAATAATTAACATAATTCTCAAATTAATTAACAAGAAGGTTCTTTTTTTTTTTTTTAAAAAAAAAAAAGCCATGTCAAACGCTTAAGTTGGAATTAAGCAACAATATTATATATTACCTTCAAGGTAGTTTGCCAACTTTTCAATGTTAGAAGCGATGGTGTTATGAAGCGTTTCACCAGCCCAAACTGGACATATAAAGAGAGAAATGAAGATGCATGTTGCTCCACCAATCAATATTGTGGATAGCCTTTGATGTGCCAACTCCAAGATTTTCTCGACTCGATACCCCGAAACCGATACTAAACTGAAGGTTAAAATGAAAATCAAAACCCCATAATCGTATCGAGCCTTGATCTTAGGAAAGAATCGAGAAAATGTCGATGCAGCAGCTGCATGTAACAAATTAAAAGAATGAAATGAAAGATATTGATATATATATATATATATATATATATATATAATTTTGATTACTAAATTTTATGTTGTAGTTGTTTGGTTTGTTAATAGTAAAATTATATACCTAGCAAGAAAACAAAAAAGCCAAGAACAATGGGCTCTCCTGTTTGGCCAAAAAGGCTGGCAAAATGTTGAGCTCCCACTCCTAAGGATCCAGCAAGAAGTGTTCCAAGTCCTCTATTTAGACCTTTTGATAGTGTTGCACCTGAAATTAATTAACACCAATCTTTAATTGTGTTGTTTGTAATTAATTATATATGTGTCTTTTAACACTAGAGTTATTTATTATGTTTTTGAATTGGACAAAGAACTCAAAAGGTATTTAGACAAAGAAAGTCTATGCATATTGGTTTTGCTAAAGTCAAACTATCCACTTTAATTTATTAATTCTCATTGGGGTTGGCTTTTATCAACTCAAAGTTACATTTATCATGCTCACATTTATACGTACCTACCAACTTTTATTTATAAAAATAATACAAATTCAAGTTTTGGAGTGCATGCTTCACAAACTCAAGTGTATTAAATTCTTAAGCTAAAAATATAACTCACACTTCATAGTTTACGAACTCTATATACAAACTTATATTTACTAAAATCATGGGTCAAACATCCGGTAAAAAAAAAGAGAAGAATGTGGTTAGTTACCTACAGTAAATTCAAAAATTACTACAACAGTAAGGACAGCCCAAATGGCAGCAATTCCAAAACCGTCATAGAGAGGCCTCCAGTAATATAACAACGAAACAAACGTAAGAACCAACCCCACTTTCAAAGAGTGAATAATCCGTCTCGGGTCATCTCTTCCGAGCTTCATCGTCCTCTCCATAACCCCAACAAGCTTCCTTTTGCAAGAAGCCATAACCCCAAGCTTTTGTTGATCAGTTGCCATGACTAGATTAAGAAACTTAAGCTAGAGAGAGAGCAATAATATATGGTGAATGAATGAGAAAGTAAGTTATTTGCATGCATATTTATAAAGGAATGTTGTTGGTGCAAAAAGAATATTATGTTTTTGAATTGGAAGCATGTGTTTGATGTCATTTTAGACCATAAGGGGGGTGGAAATAGATTTTGGTAATTTTTTAAAATGGAAGGAGGTTTAAATTGAAAAAAGGTGATGCTTTTCTGATTAGGCATTGTCCAAAACATATGTTTGGTGATTACTTTAGGGTTTAAAATAATAAAGCCTGATCACAACATAATTAATTATAATGCTGCAAAACACAGCTGGGAAGCATTAAGTGTGGGGTTTGACCATGCATCCAAATGGGTTTGTCTGAATCTGAGTAATTTGCATGTCATTATTTCTGAGGATTATGCAAATTTTGGTGCTTTCAATTCCACATTCATTCTATTTTGACAGTAATGAAAATATATTTAAAAGGGTTGGTCTTGAAATCAGTTTTTTTTTTTTTTTTTTTTTTTTTTGGTTATAGTAAGAAAAAAGATTGAGAGACAATTGATCTTGGTTAACCAGTGGTTCATCTTTTGCATGCACCAAGAGCCTTCTCACACACTGTATGCCCACTTCCACTTCCAAAGCTGAAATGACTCCACCAAAAGTAGCAGCCCAACTCAGAGAATGAGACCCCCAACTGAGAGAGAAGAGAAATTGTTCGAGGGGTTAAAATAATGTGACTGACGATTCTACATTGTTGATATAGTAGAAAGAATTTATTAACTATATTTCGAAGTTGTATTGAAGGGGTTATGAAAGAGAAAGTACAAGATGTATATATTTAAACTTGTATCAAATGGGACGTAGTAGAAGAACATATAAATTTTTTAACTTACATCCAACGATTATTTGAAGGTCGACGGTCACATTGAATAATTTTTTCCAAACAGGAAATTATTTGAGGAGGATGGAACAATGTAGTTGGTCATTTTACACAATTTGATATATGAGAGAGAAACTATAAGACGTGTGTTGGACCTGTGTATCGCAAAGAATGTACAGATATTTTAACTTATATCTAATAGTTATTAGGTACCGTTACAGTACAAATAAAAAAAAAATCAATGGAAAGAGAGAGAAAGAGGGGGAGAGGGAGATCCATCCTATTGGCCCTAGAATTAGTAAGATAAAAAGAATTATTAGAGAGCTATATATGTTTAAGTAATGCTTTGGGCAATGGTAAGAGTCCAAATGTAAAGACTATATGCACCAAGCCACCACCCAAATAATATCGTGGATATGTACCAATGAAATCTAAGAAATATAATCTAATGACAGTGGTTATGTACATGTATTTGATAATTACCTCACACATAAGAAAAAAAAAATACATTGGTGTTTCTCATAACCCCATTTTGTTTATATAAACAAATAAGCTGCTTTATCTTCGATTTAAGAAAGAAAAAAAAAAATAAGAGTTTATGCATACTTTTTGTGCCAACAAGATGCACATTTCTTTAAATTTGCTTAATTTAGAGTAAATATCTAGATTGATTGATTTGACAGTTGTTCGAGAAAGCATGTGACTGATAATGTTATAATCACTTGTGTTATCAAACTTTACGAGAAGGATATTTAAAAAATTCTTTATTCCTTGATGCCATAAAGAATATAAAACTAGGCCTACAACCCCATAACAACAATAACTTCAAAATATATGTATAAACCAAAAACCAAGATCAAATTATGATAGTTGTTTGTTCATAATTTGAAAAGGTTGAGTTTGAATCCCTTTAAATGTACCATGAGCAACCACAAGGTTAAAGGGTAGGTTTTCTCTACAACTAAGTAATCTTAGAATTTAATAGGTGACCGCTCTCATCTCATAAGTTACGGAGGATTAATAGATAATACATTGTGAACTATAATATTGATTCATAACATAATGTTGCATTTAGAGTTTTCATTATTCGACCGGCATCCACTCAGCTGCCCATATTTTAGACCACTTAACATGAACATTAATAAATAATAATAACCCTAATATAATTGTCCTTTAATATATTATCTTCAAACAAATTAAGTAATAAAATATTAATTCCAACAATTAGGTCAATTGAAAAGTGAAAAGCAGGAAGCATTAATTTTAAAACCAAAAAGAAGTTACACTGACACGTTTTAATATTGTAAATTAATGTACGAAACTTAATAATTAAGTGAATATAAAATATATGATTAACATTATCATGAACAATTAAACAAAATATGAATTATGATCTATAAATTTCATGGCTAATTTCCAATGTTTTAAACACTTCAGCTGCACATATGTTAATTAATTGGAACTTTAGTTTTGTTTAAATACTTAGCTCATCAAGCATTATGGAGTTGGATATGCATGGCAGCTGAATGTATTTTATTTCACATGTATAAATATCTTAGAAGGAAGGATATTGCAAATACATTGAATTATTAAAAGAAAAAAAAAATTCCTTTTTCACTTTATTTAAATGCATATCTAATGGTCATGAGGATGAGCTAAATAATTTATAGCAGACCTTATCAGCTCCTACAAACATTAAACTTTTTCAAATTAAATCTTATCAATGGATGCTTTCACAATAAAAAAGGTTTGGTCGAAGTGATTATTTAAAAATAAAAATGAAGCACTTTCAATAAAGAATTCATTGCCAAACTCATTGGGTTCAAGGAATTTGATGATATTGTCGCCAACTCGTAAAATTCTTTTTTTTTTTTAATTATTCTGGGGAAAAAATCAATTTTTACCCTTAAATTTGTGACATTGTATCAATTTTCGTGCTAAACTTTTAATTTCATCAAATTTCATCTCAAACTTAGATAAGTGTTGCAATTTTAACCTTAAACTTTAAAAAGTGTTACAAATTTAACCTTTCAATCGGTTTTCATTCCATAGATCATTAAAAGAAATACTCTTATTTATTCAATGAATTATAAAACATATATATGATACAAAATTGATGAGATTTTAGATTTAAATGTTAGAGCTAAATTTTTGTTGAAATTTATGAACTTTAACAAAATTATTCAATAATTAATTTGTACATTCATCAAACTTAATTCTGTGCAAAGCTTGATTTTATTGAAATTAAGAAGTTTGTAAAGATTTTTACATTATTGTTTATTAAATTAGTGAGCTAATTAGAAAAAAAAATTGAATACAACGCTTATCTAAGTTTATAATCCAATTTGATGAAATAAAAGGTTTAAGTGAAAATTGGTATTACAACTTGACAAGTTTAAAAGTAAAAATTGACTTTTTTTTTTCTCTATTTTTTAGGATATGTGACAACATTGTTTTTATTCTCTATTTTTAAAGATTATATTTATTTATTGATTGATTATTTTCTTCATTTCGTAACATACGTTAAAAAGCATTTCGAAAATAATATTTATTTGCCAATCTATTTTTTCTATGAAACATACTTTTTCAAATTTGGTAGTGATCATTCGACATTGAGACAACAATTTAACAACTTGAAGAATGTCTTGATTATTCTACAAAAGGAATTTTGACATGTTTGGAACTTGCACGTGATTGAGACCCTCCCTATGAAGCTCCCATCCAACCAAACGACGCATGAACAAGAGGTAAGCTTCTTCTTTTTTTGTCTAATTCAACAATTACAAGGGTGAAAAGTCGAACCATCGACTTTTAGGATGGTAATTGATATCTTATCTACTAAACTATGCTCGAATTAGCAAAACTCAGATTTACTAATTTATTCTATTTGCCATAGAAGGTGACACATCCAAGCCACAAATCAACCTATTTTGTAATGTAGGATGTATAAAGCTCCCTTTAGAATATAGTTTTGTAATGTAGCTGTATATTGTAACATAACCACACCAATACACTACTAAGTCAACACTACTTAAATATTGCCATTTATATGTTACACTTTTACCAACTACAAAGTACAATAACCCACCTAATCAAAGCCACAGTTATGTCAATGAAGCTTTTGATAATGTCCACTGCCGAACAGCTTATTGCCAGATCCTTTACACACATTCTCTATTCTATTCTACAGGGCAGGATATGAGGGAAAATAATAATCCTTGGATATGCATCTACCTATCTAAACTAGCTATGGATTGGTAATTTATGAGTACAAGGAATAAGAACATATTTTTCTACACACTTTTTCTACATTATACAGAGTTTTGCAGACAAAAGTTTGTTATTTATCTGCTTACCATGTATAGATAGGATTTTCAACCTGAGGAGGAAGAAGATGTAGGTCCTTACAGTGCTGCTTGTCGTAGTCACGTGTCCCGGGAATCGCTCCGGTACAAAGTCTGAGGAGTTCATTACCGGTGAGACAATAATGAGCAAATGCGAGACCGCCATCAACTGCTTCTGTCAAACTAGGTGTTGAGATTGATTTCCTAATTGCCTTCCCATCGGTGTTGTTTGATTCTAATTCTTTATCGCTGTTCAAGACTTTGTTAAGATCAGAATACTCCAAGAATCTTTGGGTGGCAGCCTCCCATGAGAGGTTGTATCTTTCCTCAGGAGTAAGAGGGCGAGGTTCGTTTTCTAACGCCTCTTTCACTTTGGCAACAAAATCTTCTGATGACTTGTAAGTCAAGCAGTTGGGGAAGGACCTGAAGAAGTCATTGGATGGATGATCTGCACAAACTACAAATTTTCCCATGGCAAGAGCCTCGGCCGTAGCTGTACAGAGCACGTCGCTGACACTGGGGTTTATAAAAACTTTGTACCTTCAAAGGAGAAAATAGAAATACTTTCAGATGATGAATAAAAAGAAACTCAATTGCAGGACTTCGTAGGTTCTTTTTTCAGTGGGTAATTCAATGCAATAGAAGATATCTTTATCAATGAAACATGTTTTTATCTGTGCCTTTGCAGACTGGGATTCTCAAGTAGATGTGATTATAAGAAGTTTCCTCCAGATCACACTTAAGAATCGATAAAAGTAGCACGATGTAATAACCCTATTCTGCACAATAAATGTAAAAGCATAGAAAAAGAGGGTTTTTTTAGAGAGATCTTACACATGAAGTGAATCATCTGCATGGTCCCTCCCTCTCAAAAAGTTTACATTCAACTCTAACTTTTTAGCTGCGCTCTGAACCTCATGGGCATCCTCTCCATTTCCAAACACATCCAAATTGAATCCATCAAGGTCATGCTTGTGCTTTGTCAGCAAATCTATTAATTCTCTGTATCCTTTTGCCCAGACCATTTTGCCTAAGAAATAAGCGCCTTTTGAAAAAGCTATATTCCCAAGTTTCCTATCTTCATCAACTTTTTCTCCAATTTTTAAAAATTTTGGATTTACACCATGGACATTGCAAACAACAGACTTGGGAAGATCTTGTGTGGCAGCAGAAAGTCGAAGAACCTGGAAAAATTGGACAAATGGTCAAGTTATTGAAACTCTAAGAACCCACAAGGATATAAGAGCGAGCAAATCACAAAGGAACACTTGGAGGCTATACTTCTATAGCAAACAAGTACAGTCTGAATTAGAAAAAATTGGTGTTATAAGATGAGGAAGGAACAAAAAAGACCATCACGATCTCCCCTATTAGACTAATACCTTGTGACAGTATGCTCGGATGACCCAGTTGTTTATGTGTTTAACAAGGAATGCTTGGAGAGCACCATTCTTCTCCCGCTTTATGTATTCCAGGTAATTTGTATGGACGACACCAACAACATGGTTAAATTTATCGGTCCAACGCCTGCCATGATGATACCAATTAAGGTGTTCTGGTTCTTCCAAGATTGCTATGTCAGCATCCTTGGAAGGAACAAACTGTGAAGTATCTCCAGCAGGTATGATACTCCGCCTTTCTTTTGAGAACTATAAAACAAAGACCATTAATCAATCTAAGTTCAATCCGTTGGGGAGCAATGTTTTTATCAATTCACAAGAAACTCACCTTTCCTGGATAGAATGAAATTTTAAAATCAGGCTTAAAGCCAACTCTTTCCTCGAGCCATTTACGAATGTAAACTTCTTGCTCGTCTGGAGAACTGAAGGTGAGATGGTTAGGATAAACTAATTCCTGATCTGACATGGAAAGCCAAGGAACTAATAATGTCACACTTTGCTTTGCAGATTGTGCTAGATATGCAGCTCTAAACAGGGGATTTACAGCTGTTCCTGTCATCCATGGAAGGCTAGCTGTCGTGACAATTGCAACATGCCTTGTCCCATCTGATGGTACGTGCTTGGTATGATCAGTCCAAAATCCACCATCATAGCAATGACCGGTACTTTGGAGGACACTGGCTATCCTTGAATCCAATTCATCATTTACGTTATCATTTCCTAAAACAGAGGTTTCTCCTGTAGAGGGGCCCCATAGAAATTGATTCTTGCGTTTGTTACACAAGTTCTCCACTATCTTATCACAAACATCTGCAAGAATACTATCAGCAGGTTATGTAGAATTAAAACAGAGAGAGAGAGGAGAGCATGGAGGAAGAGGAGGAGGGAACTTGAGCACATAGCTTCACTAAACAAGGAAACACAATAATCCAATTTCGATTCTGAACCATTTTTATAATCTATGCAAGTGAGAAACACAAGTACAACCATTTTTTTTATAGGCAAGTGAAACCATGTAGATTACCCCCCAAACCCCTCAATTCACCTCATACATCTTATTCACTGTCATCAAACAGAAAGGTGAAAAGGGGCCACAAAACTTGCTTGAGGTTTCACAATGCCAATAACATTTCAAAGATATTGCCCAACATGGAATCTCAATGATAATCCAAAGATGGATAGGAAGAAATATGTTTCCCATGCGTAAATGCAGACTTCCTTTTTCCATCATAAATATTCCGGTGTTACCATCACAGAATAATTAATGCATCCATCTTCAAATATCAAAGCTGAAAAAAAAAACTCTTTAATTGGGTATTTCAAATATAGAATCTAAAGAATATGCATAGAATTTCAAGATTCAGGAGTGGAATTTTTTTTTGCCGTGAGCTGTATTCTTTTATCTGTCATAATTATTGGTAATTGGTAATTCCTCCAGATTTAGCTTCTCACTACCAATTAACAAAACAGTTGAAAAAGAAAACCTATCCAAAGTAGCAGAGAGCGTCAAGACATCTTAAAGGCTACAGTTCTAGCTAACTATAACAAGTTAAAAAGTTTTTACCTCTTCTAATGCCAATTTGATCCAGGAAAGATCCAGACTGCCTAACTAAACATGCTAAAAGCTCCGGTACATCCAGTGGCGGCACGTCCTATATGAACAAAAAATGACAATATTCATTAGCTTAATTATACTACAAAAAAGAAATTGAAACATGCTTCACCATGATCAATTGTCATCCTACTTCTAGGTTAAAGAAAGAAAACTAATATAACAATAAAGAGAAAGGTAAAGAGAGTATGATGATGACAGCACACAACACAGACTCCTTACACCTACCAACCTTGCAGCTAAGCTAGTACGCTCGAAGGTCTTTGAAAATTATATTGATCCTATAACTATAACATTTTAAAATCAAAGATGAGGCCAACCTTAGAGTCTTCAGGGTCTTTGCAAATTGATCTCTGCAAACAAGAGATACAAAAAAATCGTTATGGAATGAATAAAAATTCCTTATTTCTTCTTAATCGTCATCAATACTGATAACATTGCAATGAAGCGAAGAAATAGTATGGTAAAGCTAGTCTACAATGATAATACTAATCTAATAATCTTTTTGGACTATTAAGCGAAGAAATAGTATGGTGAATTCAAATTTTGTGAAGTATTGGAAAAACTCTGCAAGTAGGACAATAAACAAATAACATCAATAACTTATTGTGCAGGAACTACTACCCAACAACCTACATGGTCTCATACACATATTTGATGCATACACAAACACGCATATATATACTATGTTTTCCATGCAGACACATTATACATCCACAATAGTTCGTGATGGGAATAAAAGAACACAGCAGTTAGCTTATAATCTGTTTTTCTTTTAACCGTGAGTATCCAGGCAAACTTATGTGCCTTTTAACTAGCCCGTTTACCCAATATCCTAGATAGATGATCACTATTTGAACTCACGACCTCAAAGCTACTTTTCTGCACTTCTTGTCCCTTTTGTCACAAGTCTAACCCACGTAACAACAAACAATAGCTAGTAATAATCTTAGGGTCCCAAGGAATACCCAGAAATTATGAACTCAGCCTCTATACCTGAAACGAACTTTCAAATCAGATCCTTATACTATGATCACATGATCAAAGACTGATATCCTTATAATGAACTCATAAGTCGTAATAAACAAAGACTGATATCGTTATATACAGCAAGGAGACCTTTTCCCCTTCCATATTTTCTCTTATTCATAAGATGGAAAGCGTGAGTTGTTTATTATAACAGCAGAGTAGAAATTCATGAACCAATTGAGATTGCAACTAATATAAGATTAAATAAAGAAAAATATAGAAAACGACAAGACGTTAAAGGACATGCTAAATAAGATTAAAGAACAAGAACACACCAAACTCGACTTCACTTTCTCCACGAAGTCGCCGTTCTTAAAGCCCTCAAACATCTCAGCTGACGAACTCCGCTTCTCAAACTCTCTCAATCTCGTTTTCAATGCTTGGATTGGCTCCCAATCCCTATTAACGTGCCCATCCTCGCTCTCATTCTCTCCTCTCGACTCTCCCCAAAACTCCCTGAACCTTACTCTATTCCATTTCCTCATCCCATCACCAGCGATAACCCTATCCCCATCTTCGACCTCTGACACAATTGCGTTCTTAATCGCAGACAAATCAATCCGAATTCTCGTCCTGGGCTTCCATTTCTCCAACACCGTTTTGCTAAAGTCCGGGGAGGAGTACACCCTGCGAATTTCCGATATCTTCGGCTGCAATTTCTTCACAAACTCAATCTCAGCAGGAGGAGAGGACCCCGACCCAATTGCAGGGACAGAGAAACTACTAGCCGAGTTAAAGAAATTCTCAATTTCCCGGTCGAACGACGTCGCCAAATTCTTGAAAGAGTTGGCTCTGTCCTTAATCAACCGAAGATCCGCATCCGCCGAATCACGAACCTCCCTCCACCCTTTGGAAATGAAAGAGAACGCATTGGAAGAAGAAGCGTCACCGACCATTGCGGACTCCGATTCAAGGAATTCCGGGGAACTAAAGACAACCCAGAACGCGAATGATGCAAGAAGAAGAGAGAGACATGGAATTGGGAATAGACGGTTAAGATTTTTGGTGGGTTTTCTGAAATTTTCTGGAAGAAGCGTGGGACGAGACAGGGTGATTGACGTGGCGAGGTGGGATTGGAGGGATGGGGAGAAAGGAGAATCGTTTAGGGTTTCGTTGCAGAATATTCTGGAGGGAAAATGTGATTGATGGCGATAACAGATTGTGAGAGCATCCGTTTGTGGCTGAGGGCGACGGTTGGAAATTTTTGCTCCCAATTTTTATTGACGGACACGAATCCCTCCCACAATACTTTTTAAAATCACACACTTTTTCTTTTTCTTTTTAACTTTAGTTAAATTACAATCTTAGTCACTGAGTTTTGAAATTTTTGTTTATTTGATCTCTCAATTTTTAGACGGTAATAAATTTTTAAACTTTTAAAAGTCTCTGATAGGTCTTTAACAAATTTAAAATTTTTAAAAATTAATTGATCTATTACATATAAATTTGAATTTTATGTTTAATAGAACCCTAATTTCAAATTGTGTTTCTAGTAGATTCATGAATTTTGAAAATCTCGAAAGTTTAAGGATTAAATTTATAATTTTAAAAGTTTACAAACTAAATAAATACAAACTTCAAAATTATGGACTAAATTTGTAATTTAACTTCTAATTTTTAAAGTTGGAGAATGTCTAATTATTCACCAACGACATTATTATTCCTTTTTTTTTTTTCTTTTGAACTATAGATGACATTATTCTTCTACACGGTGTTACCTAAATTCTTATTCAATGCGTTTTTATTTTATTCGTGTATTGTTTTTGAATAGTGTATTTTTTGAAAATTGGTTGGGATAATATATCGTTTGATTTTTGTGGAGGATTGATTAATTTATGAATTTTATTGATATTATTATAAGTTTTATATGTCAATAATGACAATTATTATATTTATATAAGAATTTGGGTATTTAAAAAAAATCACCAAAACTTTCATACTTATTTTATTTTAATATGTAAATTTTAAAATTTTGAAAAATAAATCATTTAGTTGTTGTTATTAATTATTTTAATATATATGTTTCAAGACACATTTTAGTAATAATATTAAATTAATAAATAAACGACTAACACGTCTTATTATAGCATAACACCATGTCACCATTCTCAACACACAGTTAGAATGATAGTGAAATTACTATTGTAAGTTGAAAAAAAAAAAGTGGAATTACTATTCCTGAAAAGTTGTGAAACGATGCTTCCCAAGCTCTCCCATATTTTACATGTTTTCGAAGTCCGAAGACATGATAAAAGTTTAAAAAATTGATAAATAAGACTGTTGATAATTATTTGATTTTCTATTTTTAATTTTCAAATTTTGAAGACTAGAAAGGTCATTTAAAAAACTCATTTTTGTCTTTGTCAAAAGAATAAAAAGACAAAAGCCATTTTATTAATTTGACTAGTAATTCAAATGTTTCCTCACAAAAATTGAAATAAACAAATTTCAAAAACTAGAAACAAAATTAGCAAATTTCAAAAACTAAAAACTAGAAACAAAATTGAGGTCAAATGAGACGTAAAATTTTGCATTTACATTTCATCATACAAATCAAAATACATACCATAGTTGTTACTATAGAGATTTAGGACATTTTTAAAAGGAAACATTTTGTCATCCACACCATTTTAAAAACATGACAAACACAAAGGAGAAAATTGTTTGTTTTTTGATAAAAAAAAATGGTTGTAGATATAGAATATAAAATATAAGTTATACCCATGGTATGAAATTTCCATTGATATGTCGGTATTTCCATATGTCAATAAATTCGACATCGACATATGAAGTAAATTGACATTTTCATTATATCATTAAAAAAATTAATGAAACATTAAAAAAAAAAAAGTAAAATACTGTCACTAATGTAAATATAATATAAATAATAAACATTTTAACTTATTTAAAAAGAGTAAAATGTTTATTTATTAGTTTAAACATTTTTTTCAATTTTTTGTTTTTATAATTTTTTTTGCATGAACATCCATCGAATTTCCATAAAATTGAGACCCAACATTTTAAACATCATCGAGTATAACCAGTTCGATTCCATGGGGAAAATCCGCAAAGAAGATATATATTTAAATAAGAATATATTTGTGATTACATAACAACGAAGAGAACCAATACCAAAAAAAAAAAAGAAACCTTGCTACCGCTTCAAAAAGAGTGCTACCTCTGCTCCAAATCTTAATTTAATCTCTTCCCACCTGATCAGTTCGTTTAGACAAGCAGAACAGCATTTATACAACCGTCATTCTCCGGATTATTAGTCACCTGAGCATACTTCCCTGAAAATACCACAAACAAAATAATGTAAATGATTTTGCATCATAATATAAACTTCATACCAAATGAAAAAAGTAAGAACAAAATCATAATGTGAACTTCTCAAAGCTATATAAATTAGAACCAGGAACGAAAATCTTTACCCCATACTACTTTCCCAGCTGGTGTGACCAAACCCAGTTCACTGACATTCACCTAATTAAAAAGAGAGGAAAGAAATGAGTGACCAATCAGAAACAGAATTGATTGAATAACTTTATCTACAGTGAAGAGGTTGAGCGTTAGAGCAAATATTATACCTCAATAATGGCTCCCTTGGTCATGACACCAAGAGAAGTATACATGGGACCATTTGGATTTTTCTTCACTCCAATGATCTCAAGATTGAAAGTGCATTTAAGTTCAGGATGTGTTACATGTGCTTTTGTAAACCGAAGCCCCGATGGGCGGATGAATCGTTCGTACTTGGGAGGTTTTCTTGTAAAACTTGCCCCGACAAATGTAGCTTTTGTGACCATCCTCTTCCATTGCTTTGCTGTAAGAATGTCATAGATTAATGAGTGAGATTTCATAGTTCATAGATGCATAACTTTTGAGGCACTGCGACCAATGGCTTCTGATAGAAGCCAAGTGTATTGCAAGAAAATAACAATCCGAGACAAATGTGTAGATAAATAAATTAAATCAGATATGAATACTTACTTTTCCTTTTACCAGTTCTTATCACTTTAAACATCTCATCCTCAGCAACAGGCCTGACCTAAATAAAAATCCAGGACCAATAAAATGCATCATTAGTCCCAAAAGATAGTAACAGTTCACAAGTACCAGAAAACATCCAACCAAAAAAAGACAACAACCATATGGAAAATGGTATTCTCTAAAATTAAAGATACATAAAACAAAGCCATAAACAACCCTTACCTTGGGCAGGGGGACTTCCCACTTTCCAGCTTTTTCTTTCCTCTTTTGCTTAATGGTGTTGCTAAGAACCTATGTTACGGCAGACAGTCAGATAAACAAACAGGAATGCAAAAAACTACATGCCTGAAGTAAAAAAAGAAGTTGCAATATAGCATACTTTTGCCCGAGCTGTATTTTCACGATCCAATAGATAGGCAGGAAGAGCACCTTCACGAACATCATCATCAACCTTGCGTCTACTTGAAGACTCCTCATGCATAGCCAATCTGTTGAAACAAGCATACAGCAATTACCAATCTACTCTCACTTCGTTCAAAATGCATTTATGTAACTAATTTCTCGAACGCTCTAATCATATGGGTGCCACTTCATTCATCGAAACTATTGCTATTGCAGTCTACTATAGCAAGTACCAGATGCACGACAAAGTATTGACAGAATGATACAAATTAACCAAATTTTAATCAAAGAGATTAACGACCGGAACAGAATTTTAAAAGAATCCACAAAAGATACTCACGTTTTCTTCATCAAAGCCTTCTCCGCATATCGTTTCTTCGCGAACATCTTGCCCTTAATACCCAGAGCCTGCAACATTCAAGTTCGATCAGAAAGCGAACGGCATTATCAACCAAGTCGAACACTTACAAATACAAATACAAATACAAAAATGCGGAAATTACAGAAGGAACTGAAACTAACCTTCTGGGCCATGGAAGATCGTTTGTGAACTTCACGAGCCTCCTTCTTGCGTTTACGCTCAAAGTGATCATGACGGTAGCCATGTCGCTTCCTGTGAAGCTCAATGTAGTCTCCCTGCGGCTGTTAAGCCACAAACGAAAAAACCCAACAAGAATTAAACGGCAAATAACTGGAAACATATAAAGATTAAATTTACGAGTTGAGGAGCAAACCATGGCGAAAATTTACAATCGCCGCCGGATTGTTTGAAGAAGATAAACCCTAGAGACGACGAAGGCGAAAGCTTTATCTCAAAATGAAAACCCAACAGACTAATGGAACTATTCGGGGCGCGATCCTGCGTTTGGAGGAAAGAGGAAGTCGGCAATAGTAATTTTAGGTTTAATTGGGAAAGTTGGGCTTCAACCCATAACACGGCCCATGTTAAGCCCAAACTCTTGTTAACTCGGCCCACTGTAAATATTAAATCTTCCAATTAGAACAATTTTAAATTTTATCTAATTTCATTCTCTTTTTTTTTAATGTCATTTTCATCCCCGACCTCATAGTCAATAGTACATATCAATTATCGTTGAGCTATGCTCACTTTGACACTATTCTCTGTTTTTAATTTCGAAAGGTCAAATAAACTATTCTAATTTTGTAAGATTTTATAGAATTTTTAATTTGCCTAATCATTTTTTTTATTTTTTATTAATAAATAAGGATTGAAAGTTTTTTTTTGTTCAACATCATGTGGAGCTAAATGATTCAAACCTCTAACCTCTCGATCAAGAGTATATATCTAAATCAATCGAACTATACTCAATTTATCAAGAATTGAAATATTATATTCATAAACTTTATGGTTCCTTTTTCTTTCCCTTCAACTTAAAATATATATATATATATACTTTTAGTCAATGAGGTTTGAAAAATGTTCTAGATGGTCTCTTAGTTAAATTTAACCATTAGTTGACTAACGAAAAAATGACATGGCATATGTGATGGCAATTGAAAATGACTTTGCAACTTTTATTAGTTTTTTCCTATTGATTTAGGCTTATGTGTCATTTTTCCCCCTTCTCCACCTATTAGACACGAGATTAAAAATTTAGGAACCTATTGAACACAAAATTGAAAGTTCAAGACCTATTAAACACTTTTTTAAATTCATTGACCAAATAGACACAAATCTAAAAGTTCAAACGTCTATTAGACACTTTTTTAAGTTAAAAAACAACACAAATTTAAAAGTTCAGATACTAAACTTGTAATTTAACCTATAATATTTTATTGTGACAAAAAAATCCACAATTTTAACCTTTTTTTTTGGCTAATATAAATTTATTTTTATATTGGAATTAGAATGAAACTTTAATATGATTTAAGACCTGTCAACCTGAGCATAGCTCAACAGACATATATTCTCATACAACAAATATGAGGATGGAGATTTGAACATTCGACTTCAATAGAAGGAGTACATGTCAATTACTGCAAAATTCATTTTTAGCAACTAAAATATGAATAGATATTAACTAGATATTAATAGTTATTAATAGTTATTACTTAATAGCATTTAAAATATTTGATTAATGAAATTTTCACGTTTTCAATAATAATTTTTTTTTTGTTAGTCACGACATGAATTGTGGTTCTTGAAATCTAACCTAATTTTAATGTGAACAAACCAACCAGTTAGATATAAATTATTGAATTCAATCAAACGGTTATTATGAAGAAACCACATTGTGGTGGTCTCGTTGAATAATTTGTCAACGGTTAGGAATTTCATTTGATTCATTGGGAACTTAAATCTAACCTTTTTTTAAGCTATAAATCTAACCTTAATTAATTTTTAAAACATATAACTTTAATTTGAGAAAAAAAAAACTTAAAAATTAACTGATATTTCTGATTAAAAAAAACTGATATTTATAAATCAGACACTGAAATTGTTAAATCAACGGCATTGTCTTTCCATGTGGTCAATGAAGATCAATAAAATAATGTGGCAATGAAGATCAATAAAATAATATGGCAAATTAAGAAAGACAAACGGAGAAAGTTAATTTTTTGTCAATATTTTACCACATATATTTACATTCATATAGCGGTTACTAACGTCATAACTTGATTGAATATATCTAAATAGTTAGTCATTAGAGTATTTTTTTTTATTAGAGTTATGTTTGAATTTCATCTCCCCAACTAAAGCAATATTACTTTTAAATTGATGTAAAAATGTAAAAGTAAAACATGAAACTGGCATAAGTGATCAAGACGGAGATTAAATATTTTTCATTAGCATTAAAATCATACTCTAATGAACAATAATTTAATGACATAAATATATTCCATAGCAAATTTGTCAACTTCGACAAGATGAAGATTAAATATTTTTCGTCAAAGTGAGTTTAGTTTAGTGGTAATTGGTATATATTATTTTTCTTTCGGTCAAAGATTCAAATTCTCTTACTTACATTTGTTGTAAAAAAAAGAAAATAGATAATTGTCATCTATATAATAATAATAATTATTATTATTATTAATAAAAAAAAAAAAAAAAACATTAACGCTCTAAAAAACAGTTACTTGAAAAATAGACCCCAACCATTATTGTATGCTCTAAGAAATAGTTACCTCAAAATTACATCCCCAAACATTATTATTGTTGTAGCCAACTACTTCAAAAATAGTAAGGGTTCAACTCACAAATAATCACAATATTAAGTACCTCCTTTATTGGTCCATATTTGAATACATTATTGATATGTTTGGGACGCTGAGTGGATTATGATAGTATATGAAATTAAATAACTTTCTATCCCAAACACAAACTATTATAACTCATACTAAACAACTATGCATTTTAAACACATATTATATAACTCTACAAACTATTATAACCTAAACTATTATAACTCACTTAGCGCCTCAAACATCTTCTATAAGAGTATTATAATCCGTACATGTAAATATAAAAGAGGTTATGAGAGTCAATCATCATCGACTAAAGGTCAGAAGTTTGAATTCTTACATTTACATGTTGTTGAACTAGAAGAAGAGGAGGCAAGGACTATGAGGTGAGAGACTTTATTTTTTCATTTTGTCCATTTATTTTACGTCTGTGTGTGGGCACTCTAAAATTAGAATTTAAAAATATATATATATAAAACTGGATAAGGCTTTTAATTTTACAATAAAATAATAAATATTTTTTTAACGATATAAATAATGTTGTACTGGAAAAAAGTTGAGATAGCTTTTTTAATTTTCAATAAAATCATTGATATATGTTTTTCTTAAAAAAAAAAACTTTTACAAATGTGGTGTTGATAACTACCTTAAAAGGGGATCATATCAATTTTTGTGTACTAAACATATGAGTAAGCTAATCTGATAGCAAGCTTATAAAGACAAGCCATTAGGTGTAGAGTTCCAACTTTTTACTCTTAGTTATAATTTTGTGTTTGAGGCGTGTTTCAAGCTAATTTAAAGTCTATTTTATCGAAATGGTATACATAATTTGAAAGATCTAAAAAATCATGCTTTTTATTGGTTGAAACCTACCATTGTTTTTAGATTAAATTTGATACATAGTATATTATACGTATATTACACATGTTTGAAGGTATTATTATAGATTGTTTATGAGAAACCACATTATTTGTAGATCTATTAGACATAAGTTTGAAAGTTCTATTAGACACGTAGAGATGTCCATTCAACTCGCGAGAACTTGTCCCGAATGGGACGGTGAATCCTCGATTACACAGGAAATGGGGGAGGAAGTGGGGAGAGTTTTCTCCCCGTAGGCTAAACATGCCCTGTCCCCCATCCCGTCCCGCCCCAATTAGTTAGTATATTATATATTAGCTATAAATAGAAAATTTAAAAAAAAAAAAAAAAACTATAGTAGGAATTAGTTTACTATTTTTTAATTTTTTAAAAAAGTTAAAGGCTATATTGTAATATTGAAATTTGAATTTGTAGAAATTAAGTTGTTTCAACATTATAATATTTTTACTTAAGGTATATTATTATTTTTATTATGAAATTTTATAATATTTTCTTTAAATAGAAATTATATTTTAAATTATTCAGAAGTTGTTGGAAAGAATTTATATTATTGTTGAGAATAAATCTAAAAAAATTGCAAAAAAGGAAAAAATTGCAAAAAATTTATGGAATCCCATCCTAATTCCCGCGAAAATAAATGAGAAAATTTTGCAGGAATGAAGATTAAAATAGGCGGCGAGAACAGGAATGAGAAATCATTTTCTGTCTTCGCCTCGCCCCCGTAAATATCTCTACAGACACGTACTTTAAAGTTTGAGCGCTGAACTTATAATTTAACTTAAATTAAATTAATACATTTTTATTTTAGTTTATTTTCCCGACGTGCCTAAGATTTTGTGGAGGCAAAATTTCGCAGTCTTGTTTCAAACTGGGCCCACATATGGTGGACCGTCAATATATAAGCGGGGCCCATATACTGACAACGAATAGCATTTCGACGGGAGACCTGAAAAAGGCAACCGAAGCTGGTTGAATTCTGTTTTTTTGAATCGGCTTCTTCGTGATCACGCACCTCCATTTCCATCTTCTCTCCACTACCAGACGCATTGGGAGGGAAATTCCGAGCAAATTCCATCTCCAATGGGGGTTCCACAGGCGATGGAAATTCTGAGTGAGAGAGCCTCACTGGTCAGAGAATCGCTGCAGAAGAGCCAGAATGTCACCGAGAACATGGTCTCCATTCTTGGCTCCTTCGACTACCGTCTCTCCGCCCTCGAAACGGCAATGCGGCCTACTCAGGTGCTTTTTCTTGCTCTATTCGCTTAGTTTGAAGAATTTGAAAATGCATCAATTAGACATAGTTTCTTTGTTCTGAGGTTTCTGCGAATTTCTTCATATGATGCGTAATGTGTGTGAATTTGTATCGTTTTTGTGATCATGCTGTCTGTTTGACGTTAATTATGAGATCTGCTCGATGATGCGATGATACGTTTGATTGATTTTAAGGAAACAGGACAATTGCTGTTATTGTTTTCTTCGTTTGTGTTTTCTGTTATTTTTTTTTACTATCGTGTTCTTGTTTTTGACGCGATAGATAAGAACTCATTCAATTCGGAGGGCGCATGAGAATATTGACAAGACGTTGAAGGCTGCGGAAAGTATACTAGCTCAGTTTGATCTTACACGCAAGGTTGATATCTCCTACCTTCTCATTCCTTCTTGCTTATTGATCATTTTGTGGAAAGAAGAGGGCATGGCTTCTGATTTTCTGCTTCTTGTTTATATTATATGCGTCTTGTCCTGTAGCAATTGTTGTAAGTTGAAATAAAATATATCATCCCCAAGTTTTCTGTTGAATTTATTTTTATTTTATTTAGCGGAGTATTGCGTTTTGGAAATTTACATGAAATTGGTATTATAGCAGTAGCATTTTAGGATGAGTTCACGTCTCAGATTCTTTGTGTATTTTAAGAGACTGACAGGTGATGAAATCTTAAAAGTTTCCATTTGCATCATCCGGACAGTTCTCTTCACCCTACCCCTCTAATTATATTTCACTACGTCTACAATTTGGAAGCATTAATCATATCAGTATTATAATCACCTGGAGATACGAACATGCCAACATGCTAGAGGCACACGACACAAAAGATGTAATTGAAGCACTTGTGCGTTCTTCTCTTGTTCACGGAGAGCCACTCATTTACCTTTGTCTAGGGCCGTAGGATTGTTCTCCTCCGGCTCGATCTCTGCCAGAATTGGCGAAAGATCAGTCTTTGTTTCTCATGCTCTATTTCTCTCTAATCATACTAAAGTGGGTTGGCAGCTGCTGTGCTTGGTGATAAATCCTAATTTTGTGCATCAAGTGGTAGAGACGAAAAGGAAAAAGTAGCTGCCAAATAGTTGGCTAAGGTGCAAAGGAGACAAGCCCCATGGTTGCCTCAACGCGAGAGGCAACAAAAAAGCGAGGCCAAAGTGAAGCGGGGTGCAATGAATAAATACATAAATAAATAATATCTATAGAGCATAAATTTATATTGTAAATATAGTCACATAAAAGGTCGAAGCCTTAAAGATTAATACTAAATAGTAAAAACATCAAAATGTCAAAAATATCCAACAATAATCAAGTTCTAGTAGTTCCAAAACACCATGAAGTCATTAAGAATGAACAAAAAATAAAAGTAAAACATCAAATGCCAAAATCTCCATCCTCCTCCCCATCTAATCTAAGGTCTCATCTAGTGCTCCTCCTTGGCCATTCTCCTCTTCAATATCTGATTCCTCTTCGTTGTTGTCGTTGTCACTAATGACTTGTATAGTTGGTGTTCGAACTCTAGAAGTTGTGACAGTTGTAGGTGATTTTCTTATAGATCTAGTGTACTTTATGGGTTCTCCAACACCACTAGCATGAGCTACAGCTTCTCATGTGAGGTCATCATCGTCAAAAACTAGCTCATTATCAACTTCAACTTCATTATTTTATTCTTCAAGCATTCCAACCAACCATTCATTACTCTCATCAATATGATCCAAAGAATTTGGATCAAGTTGATCTTTTAGTTCAAAGCTTTTTTAAGTGTTTGGTTATATTTTATATAAACCAGATCAATATGATCCAAAGCGTTTTCAAACCAGATCTTTTAGATCAAAGCGTTTTTAAATGCCTTGGCTCTAATCTACAAAATTATTAACCAATATAGAGTCAAAAGTAAAGTTTTAAATCTAAAATAAATAATGTAGAAAATAAATGAACTGCTTACGTGTACAAAAACACTCCAATTGTGCTTACAACCAGAAGCGTAACATGTTAGATTAAGTACTCTCATAGCTAACTTTTGTAAAATTGGAGTACTATCGCTATAAAGAGCCCACTATGATGCTGTTCACATATAATGGTTTAGAAGTTTAAACTCTGGATTTTGGAAGTTTAAAATAATAAAGAATGACGTTACTTGACGTCTTCAAATTCCTTGTCTTGATTGATAAATCAATACCGAACATGCCTCTAGCTTCAGTATATAACTCTAATTGTTGCACAACTTTAAGCAAACCACTCATGACTTCCACATCTTGAATAATTCTTTCTTTGTTGTCCTAGAAAAGAGATGGATTGAAGTAATATCTAGCTGCATGTAAAAGTCGATGAAGTTGGCCATCCCATATTTTATCAATAATCTCCCAAATTGGCTTATACTTCACCTCATTATTATTAAAGCCTTTCTTAATAGCCTATTTTGCCTTGTCCATACCTTCAACCTTCATAGATATATTCCATAGCATGTTTGTCACCATCGACAAATCTCATAATACGAACTAAGGGTCGCGATACCTTTAAAATACACTATTGAGTTCCAAAAGGATGGCATCAAGTGGCACAGAGTTCCTATTTCTTTCATTCCATATTTTTCCTTGAAAGCTATTATTGCCACTATTTTCAGTTTATTCAACATGATTTTCTGTCTGCAAACGATAACATTGTTTCAATTGAAAAATGTAGGCCGAGGCTAAAATACTCAGAGGGCCACATGAGGACTTAGAAATGTACTTGGAAGCAATTGATCAACTACGAAGCACCAATCACTACTTTACTGGGAACAAAAATTTCAAAAGTAACGAGGCTATTCTTACCCATACAAGCAACTTGCTTGTTAAAGCCATTTCAAAGCTGGAAGATGAGTTCAGACAGCTTTTAACAAATTACAGGTTTGTTTTCTATTTTTTATGCTTTTTTGGATAACTGTACTTTGTTCGCTGTTGTAACAATTTTTTAAATTCGTTTATAATCACTTGAATCTTTTTTTTTTCTTCAAGTAATCACCAATTTAAATAGACTTCCTCGTTTCTTTACTTATAGCTATACTTGTTTAGCTTAAGGTTTGAAAAGTTTGTCTCTGACAGAAAAGTTATTACGGATGTTTCTCTCCTTGTCTCTGATTTAAATTAATAATCGTCTTGTGAACTTATGCTTGGTTAACATTTTTAACGATGCTTTATTTTTCTCGGAGCTGTTGTTTCATAGAATAGATGTTTGTTTATGTAATTTCTATTAGAATGAAGATTCATTCTTTATTGTCTTATTCTATTCATTAAACTCATATTGTTTGTTACTACTCTGCTCCTTTTGGAATTTTTAACCTTATGTAATGAAATTATGAGTGAAAATAAGAACTCTTCTCCAGCTAATAGTATGAAGTCAGCGGACAAAAGAGAAAGAATTGGAGAAAACCGTAGTTAAAAATGAATGTAAGAGAAAAAAAACATGTTAGCTGGAGGATCTTACTTATTTGTTTAAATTTGTACCCATAAAGAATATGGTTTTAATTAGTATCTCATATATTCTTAAGGGGAAAGGAAAAGGGAGGGAATAGGAATCACTTGGAGTCAAACCCGAGCCCAGGAGGGGAGCCTTTGATAAATGAACAAAGAACTTCTTGCTATGGTCACCTTGATCAACCTTCACATTTTATAGTTTTATTCCATCTTTAGACTGTTATATTGATCTAACCACATTTCGTTATTCAGATTTGCTGCCTTGCTATCATAATTAGACTTGTAGAAAAGCTAGGTTCTTGCTGACTTTTGACAATTGGCAAAGCAGTTCTTTTAATTAATATTTAAGATTTTTGTACCACATTGTACTATCAAGTGATATACAAGCACAATGAATGTGGACCTTATCAAATTGCAGTAAGCCAGTGGAACCTGATCGTCTTTTCGATTGCCTCCCCAACTCTTTGCGTCCATCATCAGCATCTGCACAGCAAGGTGATAGTGGTAGCAAAAATAATTCTGACCATCACAACAAAAGCTTAGAAGCTGCCATCTTCATTCCCCCAACTCTTATTCCTCCCAGGGTTCTTCCATTGTTGCATGATTTGGCCCAACAAATGATTCTGGCTGGCCATCAGCAGCAACTATTTAGAATATACAGGTATCACCTTTTTTCTGGCTTTCTGATTGTGTTTTACTAGTTAACATTTTGAGTACTAGTTTATTCAATATGAGGGTTGTTTCTCCTGTAACTTTCCCTTCTAAAAAAAGACCTCCCTTTTCCTTTGTCTAATATGCAAGTTGTAGGTTTCTAGATTTTGATGAGAATATGTTATTTTATGCGGTCTTCTTGATGCTAAATTACTGACTACATACTTGAAATTCTGATACATTACATGCTTGTAAATTAAGTCATGAAATTTTGAGTAGTGGTTGAGAATGAATCAGCCTATCGCTGTTTATTGTTCTAATATGCTTCATTGTTATGCTTTAGGAAACTTATGGACGAAGGAATGATAAAATGTTTAAAGAGCGTTTGCATAAAGAATGATACATCTTACCTGTCTTACTTCTATTCAGCCCTTCAAAATATGGATCAATGGAATAAATTACTTCTTTTATATCAGGGATATTCGTGCCTCAGTTTTAGAACAGAGTCTTAGGAAATTAGGTGTTGAGAGGCTTAGCAAGGATGATGTCCAGAAAATGCAGTGGGAGGTTCTTGAAGCTAAGATTGGGAACTGGATACATTACATGCGCATTGCTGTAAGGACGTGTCATATTTGGTTGTGGTTATTTAATATTTTTATTCTGCAGTCCTATTTTAATTTTTTTCCCAATTTTTCAATACTGCTTGAAAAAGGTCAAACTGCTGTTTGCTGGGGAAAAGAAAATCTGTGATCAAATATTTGATGGTGCAGACTCTCTCCAGGATCAATGCTTCGCAGATGTGACTGCAAACAGTGTGTCAATGCTACTAAGTTTTGGAGAGGCAATTGCCAAAAGCAAGAGATCTCCAGAAAAATTGTTTGTTCTTTTAGACATGTTTGAAATAATGCGAGAACTGCAATCTGAGGTACAACTTTATCCTTGTGTATTTTTCTTTTGTCAAGTTTAATTTGGGAGTGGAGGAATGTATGACACCTTATGGCTTCTCTTTCAAATACCTGGAACATAAATAATAAACTTTTTCTTCCAAATATCGGACATTATTTTTAATATTTTTAAATTTATGATGTTTGGGTTTATATGTCTGTATTTACTTACATCTAAAGGCGATTTAAGGAGAGAAACATTTGATTTTCTTTTATATTTATTATATATTTAAAATTAGAAACTATCTTCATAGAATTTCAATTCACTCTCTAGAATCTTAATGCATGAAAACTTTAGAATTATTTGTACATGGTGCTTAATGTTCATTTTAAGTAGCAGAAGGTATGTTATATTAAAGAGTATCGTCGTGTTATTTTTCTTGAAATCAAAGGCAAAATTTAAATGTTGAATACTTTTGTCCAATTTATTTTTGAACTTCAGTTTAAATATAACTTCACCCTACTGATAACTCAAAATGTCAATTCAACGTTTACTTAAATAATCTCTTATTTAACTTATCAATTTATCATAACCAAATCATTCTTTAGAAAAATGTTAAAGTTAAGATGATGTGAAATTAAAAATGAATTGGAAGACGAGATGGTCGGTGTTGCAAGGCAGTTTATCCTAGGTGTTCGGAAAATAAGACACCTAAGCAATGAGTCTCCATTAATTTATTTTTATTTTACTTGTTTCTCCAACTATCAGAAATTCATTTCCCTCTTTCCGTCTATCTACATTCTTCCTCTCATTTCCCTCCTTTACTCTCTCGACCTTTTTTTGTCCTTCAAGTCTCTTCCACTGTCTGAACCTTCCTCCCTCCTTTAGTTTTTTTTTAATTTACTTCAAATTATAAAGAAAAATAATTTAATGTCACATCATATTCCTATTGGGATGTTCTGATTTTTTAAAAAAAAATTATTTTTATGGAAGTACTTGATTGAGATACATCTATACATTATGGTAAAATTGAAAGTTTTAAAAGAATAGGAGTGAAATTGTAGAATGCAATGAACATTAGGGACCAATCTTTAATCTTTAGTTGTGGCAAGATTTTGAAGTGATCTAAGCATCTCCTGTTAGTTGATGTGCATGATGATTTATGTTACTCCTTTTATTGTATATATGCTATATTGTACTTTTACCTCGTGTGTAAAGTTGCTGATTCACTTTTGAGCCATATAATCTGTCTTTTTCGATGGTTGAGAGTGTTGTATTACATTTTTTTATGGGTTTGTACCATAAAGATAAAATGAACTATTGGAATCTGAATATGGGTGACTTGTTAAATACTGTGTTTGCTATAGTTTTTATGCTTCTGTATGTGAGAAGACCAAAAACATAATTCCACAAGTGCAACTTGCAAACACTAATATGTACTCTTTTACCTTTCATTTTCCGTTTAATGGTGTGCTAAGAGCAGATTGAAACACTTTTTGGAAGTAAAACATGCATTGAAATGCGGGATTCTGCATTGAGCTTAACACAACGCCTTGCCGAGACAGCTCAAGAGACCTTTGTTGATTTTGAAGAAGCCGTAGAAAAAGATGCCACAAAAACTGCTGTTCTTGATGGGACTGTTCATCCCTTGACTAGTTATGTGATAAACTACGTCAAGTTTTTATTTGAGTAAGTTATACTTTCTGTGGCTTCCACTTCAATATTTCTTGTCATATTATTTTCCAATAAAACTATGACCCACACCTGCATTATACGTTCTCCAAGTTGTTGCTTGAAGTACATGCCCTTTCTCATTCATCTTTACAATTGATGTTATTACCTCAAACTACCGCCAATTTTTCTGCTCTCAAATATTTTGTTTTAATTCATAGATGATCTCCAAAAGGACTTCTCTGGCTCTCCTTTTCTCCTTTTTTTCCACCCCTCTTGTTGTTGGGTCCTTCGAACATAAGAAATGATTTTTAATACAATTAAATTCCTTCAATCACTATCTCTTATTTTCTGTCCTCCATGACTGATTTATTTTCCTCATCTACGTCCTCAAATTGCAGGTGATTGGAGAAAGTTTTTGGTTATTGATTATGTTCAGTTACCACTATTCTATTAATATTATTAATATTTTATAAATCCATCATTATTGCTGATTGCCACCTTTTCATATGATCTCCTGGCAGTTGTGTGTCTGTTGTTTTTATATCCTATTCCTACCCTATAGCTACAAAACTATGTTTCTCATAAACAACATAAAATGTACAGCTACCAATCTACTTTGAAGCAACTATTCCAAGACTTTGACGCTGGTGATCCAGATGCTCAGTTAGCAGTGGTAACTACAAGAATTACGCAGGCCCTTCAGAATAATCTTGATGGAAAATCAAAGCAATATAGGGATCCTGCATTAACTCAATTATTTCTGATGAACAATATTCACTACATAGTGAGATCTGTCCGAAGGTTCGTCATATATTTGGCTTGTATGTCAAAAGATTAAGATTTATCTTAATGGTAATAGTTTGTTCTATTGAGTTCTCAGATCGGAGGCAAAGGATTTGTTGGGTGATGACTGGGTGCAGATACATCGAAGGATTGTGCAGCAGCATGCAAATCAATACAAGCGGATTTCTTGGGCAAAGGTTTGGCTCACTCAACTCTTTCTAAGGGAACTCTCTCTCAATCTCTTGATTATTGAATCTATTTCAGCAATCAAATTATTACCCCAAAGTTCCAATAGTTAAACAGATATCTATGTTCTACGGTGAATTGAACATAACTATTATGCCCTGTTGCCTAAATATGTTAAACCTTTTCTTCTTGTATTACAAATGTGCTTGTGAAATGAATATAACTTTCAATCTTTTACTTCTAGCTTTTCTCTTCTAATGCTGACAATAGCTCAGTCTAAGAGCAAAAGTTAGAGGAAGTCCTATCCTTACTGGCACTTTGTCTGTAAAGTGTATGATATGATCATTATAATGACAAGGATGACATCATGAAAAAGTTGGTTTATTTTTCATGGTACAACTGAACTGGTTGTCTTGACAAAAAGAATTGCACTTCATATTTATTCAACTACGTGCCTCTTCTTTACTAAGAGGGAAAAAAGTGGAAAAAGGACTACGTCTCTTTTAAGTTCGAAGAATTTGTGTTTGATTAGTCTCAGAGCTTTCTTGTTTAAGGACTTCATTGGCATATTTTATCATACCTTTTAAGCGATTCATTGAGGCATCAGGCTGTTGATGTCTCTTGGTAATCAAAATAATTGTGCTCCAATCGGCCAATGTTTCTCTATATTCTTCACTTTTCTTTGGAACGTCGTCTGGAGCCAGCTCATTAATATGATGTCTCTCATTTACATTAGGATGGGTCAAATCACGATCACAACTCACACTTGTCATTGTACCATATCATTTCATAAGGTCAAGAGGGAACCTTAAAATGCCAATTCTGAAACTTTTTCTGGGGAATGTGGAGATCATGGATAACGTATTAGCCTTTTCTCTCAGTATTTGCTATCTAAGTTCTTAGAAAACCAAGAGCTTCTCTGTAAGGTTAGCATACTAAGGTCTTTGTTTCTTGTTAGCAGATTTTGCAGTGCCTCACTGTTCAGGCCTCAGGTAGTGGTGGTGCTTCGGGAGATGCTAGCAGTGGACTTTCAAGAGCTATGGTGAAAGATAGGTTTAAGACTTTTAACATCCAATTTGAAGAGCTTCATCAACGGCAATCTCAATGGACAGTTCCTGACAGTGAGTTGCGGGAGTCATTGAGGTTGGCTGTTGCTGAAGTTTTATTGCCTGCCTACCGATCCTTCATCAAGCGTTTCGGGCATGTTTTCATTACTGAACTTTAGAATAATAAAACTTACATATAAAATTGTGTGTATTTATGTGTAAATTGCTTGTGCAACAGGCCTATGATTGAGAATGGGAAAAATCCTCAAAAATATATCAGATATTCACCTGAGGATCTTGAGCGTATGCTAAATGAATTTTTTGAGGGCAAGACGTTCAGTGAACAAAAGCGCTAGTAGCTTATCAAAATGCTCTGTACATGGACAAAGTTAGAGCAGGTACTTCCCCCTTCCCCCCTGTTCTTTTCTTCTCTACAATTTGTTTCATTAGATTCTTCATCCATTTGCGGATATTTTCCACATTTGCATGCTCCTAGTGCAGTTGCCAGCAGTATGATAAGTCCTTCCTGTTTCAGGCACCCAGGTTTTTTCTTAATGGTCTTATTGTGTATATGTCAATTTGCTTTCTCGAGCTCGCCTTTAACTTTTAGTATATAATAGTACATAGGAAAATATTCAAAGTTGTGTTTATATGTATCTCTGGAATTTTTCAGAACCATATTAGAAATAATAATAATTCATGTCAATGTAGAAGAAAAATCCAAACGCTTGAGCTTGGCCGCGCTATCTTCATTTTCTTTAGGTTTCTTGTACTAAAGGGACAAAAAGTTGAACAAAATTTATAATATGGCCGAAGGATATGATAGACTTATACCATCAAACTAAACAAGATATGATGCCTCTCCCTCTCTGCTATGCAGAACAGTTGACTTTCAATGTATCCTATCCAATATACTTGGTAATTCCCAATCCTAGATCGTAGTAATATATGAGATGCTTTCGTTAACATTTTCCTGCAAAAACAAACTTTCCAAATTTCCACTAAAACCTTTCCTCTCCATACTTGTCCTTCTGACTTCTGAGCACACTTTTTACATCTGTTAGGAAGAACTTTTCTATGATTCCTAAGAGTAAGGATTAAGAGACATCTATGCACGATATTGGGTTTTTTTTCTTCTCCTCGTAGTCTTCATTTTCCTTGTTAAAGATTAATATGATTGCCAAAGAGCGGTTAAAACCCCACATGAGGAGGCCCTGGCTGGCTTTGTTGCACCTTGACCACTAAAGGTACACCAAGGTAAGTCTTTTGATCGTTTTTGTGGACTTTTCGTTGTAGTTTGAAGATCAAAAGTACAGTAAAGTAAGCCTTCCTTCTGGTCATTCTAATGGTTCTTTGATGCACCTCAATTGTTTAGGTACACGAGGGAAGTAATTTTATGACTTATCGATCATATAGGAATATCAAAGAAAATGTTGACTATACTCGTTTGTTTTATTCCTTAGTATGACAACATACACTATAGCGACATCAACTTTACAACCGTGGCCAATCCGTTGATGAAATGGAGCATCGATTCTTTGGCTGTTGTCTACAACATCAACACATTAGCTTAGACTTAGAGGAAGATGACCATCAATAATGTCAAGGGTACCAACGAGATTGCCACTCTTGATGATGATAGGTGGTTACCAATAGCATTAAAAAAATACTGCTAAAAAAAATTTAGGATATGTTTAGAAGTGATTTTGGAATAGCCAAAATCACATTTTTCATGCTCAAAATCACCAAGGGCGTGTTTGGAAGTGATTTTGGTCAACTTTTTCATCCTCTTTTTAGTTATTTTAAGCATGACCCAAAAGTAATTCTGGTCATTCCTAAATTACTCCCAAACATGTTCTAAAAGGGCATCCGACAACAGTGATTTTGACAATTTTGAGATCACTCCCAAACATGCCATGGATAGAAGGTGGAACAAACAATCCTTTTCAAAAAAAAAAAAAAAATGTGTGTGTGGAACAAGCACAAAAATAAATTAACCTTTCATTTCAGTTACAAGATGGCCTAGAGCTTGTAGTAAATATAGTGATGACTAATGTCACACTTCGATCCTAATTTGTTTGTTTGTCCATGGGTTATGTTAATTTCCGATTGAAAGTCATTCATTATTTAGGTCCCGTTTGATAACCATTTGATTTTTGATTTTTGAAAATTAAACTTATAAACACTACTTCTACCTATAAGTTTATTTGTTTTGTTATCTACTTTCTATCAATGTTTTCAAAAATCAAACCAAGTTTTAAAAATCCAAAAAAGGTAGTTTTTAAAAATTTGTTTTTGTTTTTTGAATATGACTAAAAATTCAAATGTTTATTTAAGAAATATGAAAACTATTGTAGAGAAATCATGAGAAAACAAACTTAATTTTTAAAAATCAAAAACAAAAAAATCAAATAGTTATCCAACAAAGTCTTATTTTATTTTATTTTTTTAGAGTGAAAGTTATATTCATTGGTAAGGTGGAATATACACAATTTCTTTTTATCAGATCTGAACTTTTCTATTTCTCTATTTTTCTTTTATATCTTTCGAGTCTTATCCATATAAAATGCAATCAATTTAGGAATAATTTAAATAGGCAGACATTAGTGGCTTCTTTCGTTGATTCCATTTCCAAGTGCAAATCTCTCTCTCTTTTTTTGCAACATAATAAGTTTTGAAAAACAAATTAAATGTAGACCTTTCACAATCACAACACAATAGTAGAGACAAAAAAATAAGTGTTTAAGAAAATGAAGGAGGAGTCCATAATTGTTCAAACATGTACGGTTAATATATTTTTTAACAAATTATTTAATCTTAAAAGAAAATATTACATTAAATTAAGATATTAAGCAGCATTCAACCATTACTAAAAACAATTTAATGAATTTTCTACTTCTTGTAAATTCAATAAATAATTATCATATTATATATACACAAAGCCCACTTGTTAAATCGAATCGTGTTCAAATAACTTTCTCATTTTCATTTCAGATACGGCAAAGAGAATAGTTTTCACAAACTAAATAATTGTTTTATGCAACAAAATGGCGATTCTTTTGGTGAATAAATTGTGATGGCTCAACCTCAAGTTTCAGTGACAATTTTTTTTTTCTTTTTCCCTTTTCTATTTTGCCATTTTCTTCCTTGGAATTATCCAATACGAGAATTTCTAAACCCTCCAAAAGTTTCCCCCTTTTCAACCTTTCCTTTTTCCTATTTCACCTACCTTCTCAAGCGCTGTTGGTTGAGTTTAGAGACTAAACGGCAGCGTTTTCAATGGTCGTGCTTTACACGCATCCAAAAGCACCTCAAAAGAAGGCGACGGCCTTATCACTTCATTTAGAGGATTTTTATGGATTTGTGGCTAATTTGAAAAGAAGAGTATGAAGAAGAAGATATATTCATTTGTAAAATATTTTGATTTAGTATTCAGAATAGTACTAAATTCATTCCAGAAATCTTGGTAATAATATGAAGATTGTAGATTATGAGTTAATGTAGTTTTATTGAGATCTGAATTTTATTTAAAACTTTCATATTATAGTTTTTAAAATTTTAAATTTATTCTATTTCGACTTATAATTTTTCAAAATGTCTATTTTAATATTTGAATTTTAAAAAACTAATCATTTTGGTTCTTGTCATTATTTTACTTGTAACGAATGGATATATCATAGATTTGAGATACACTTCAACGTGAGCAATGACCAAAGTTATTGTTTTTTACTAAGGCAATTACAAATATTAAACAACAAATAATAGCAATGACCAAAGTTATTGTTTTTTAAAATAGAGCACAACTTAAGCTATAGTCAAGCTTTGTGCAGACCACTTGGACACTACAGAAAAAAAATATACATGCGGTGTTGAAATGGCATATTGCACCCAAATTTTTTCTTTTAAAGTATAGAAATTAAAATAGATATTTTAAAATTTTAGAACCAACATAAAATAATCTTAAAAAAGAGTTTATTGCATTTTTTTTATTATTAAAATATGTAATGGACGTAGTATTATTTATTAAAAAAAATCCCTTGAAAAAGGGAGTAAAAGAAGAAGAGAAAGGCAAGAGGAAGAGGAATATTGGGAAATCGAGGAAGATAGTGTAGGGTTGTTTAGAAGAACAAGAGAAAGGGAAATCATTTAAAACCACAAACTAAAACTCAAAGCCCTACGCCCTACCCTACTACCATCCTATCTTCAAAGTTCAAACCCAATAATTAAAAAAAAAAAAAAAAAAACAACCCAATAATTCTATTGGTTGATCTGCACATGCGGCCTTTTCCAACCTATCAACGACCATTCTACTTTTTTTCCACGTCAATCTCCCTCTCTCTCTCTCTCTCTCTCTCTCTCTCTCTGTGGAAACCTTACAATATATTAATAAATATATTTCCAATTGTCCTCTTAAATCTTATACAATCACGAGCCATTCGTAGAAGAATGCACATTGGGAAGTAATATTTCTTTTCGAAAAGACAAAAAGAGAATGGATAATTACTAAATACCCATTTATAAATTTCAATTAGAAGAAAACATGGGTTTGAAATTATTTTGAAAAAAAATCAATTTTGACCTTAAATTTAACCGATTGTATCAATTTTAATCCTAAACTTTCAATTTCATTAATTTAAACTTCAAATTTGACAAATTATATCAATTTTAATTATAAACTTTCAATTTCATCAATTTAAACCTCAAACTTGGCAGATTGTATCAATTTTAACCATAGACTTTCAATTTCATCAATTTAAACCTTAAACTTGAATAAGTGCATCAATTTATACCATTGGTTAAGTTTTCGTTTCAATCATCGTTAGAAAGGTTTCTTACACATGTCCAAATCCACGTGTTGGTCAATGATATGTGCTTGTTTTTATTTTTATTTTTTAAATTTACCAATAAAATAATTAAATCATTACAAATCGGGTCACCACCATCATGAAAATCACGAATTCGACTCTCGAAAATAGGACCCACACAAAAACCAATGGACTCTTGTGTTCCCCTCACTTTTGGTGGCGATGCCAGCAACGACAAATGTGAAGAAGATCCAGGTAGTGACGACCATGGCAGTTTCGTCGACTTCGATGGTGAGAAGTTTGAGCTCGTCTAACATGCAAGAGAGAAATAGAGAAGGCGGTGGTGGATAGAGTGACGTCTATGAACACAATGAATTGGTCGTAGCTAACCTTGTCAGCCTCATTGACAGTCTTACGGAGAATTAAAGTGATATAATGCTAGAGAGGAAGGGCACAAAGATTTCGACGAGGGCGATTTCGAAAGCCCTATGTCTGTTGCGACAAATAGAGGACAAATCGAGTTTGAGGCCGACGAGAAATTAAAAAAAAATCAATATTGGCGACCGATTCAAGAATGAGAGTACTCCATTGAGGAAAAATATGGTGCAAATAAATTTTGTTTCTACTAAAAGTCAATGAAAAAAAATCATGCTCTGAAATTGAAAAACATTATGGCAAGTCTACTCCTTGCAACTAAATTTGTAACAAAATATTTGTCTTTTTATTCTATAATTTTATTTTTTTAATATAAATTATATAAGAATGTTTTAGATATGATACTATTATTTAAATTGAAATTCTTAATGTAAATTAGGGTACTACATAATAATTTTTTTAATTGATAAAAATCTCTCTATCTTACTTCCTCTACATGTCATCTACAATTTTTTTTTAAAGTTTAAACTAAAATTACTTATACCAAATAACAATCTTATCTTTTTTTTAACTCATTTTTTTTATTAATAGCTAAAAAATATATATAATTTTATGATTTGAAAATAAGAGAAACATATTTTAAACTAACCCATATTACAATTTAAGAAATTAGCATTTAAAAAGGTTAACGTATGAAAAAAAATTGATTTTCAAATTAATTATATTCAAAGTAAAAAGATAAACGATTTCTCCTTCCAAACTTAATAAAATAAAATTATTACAATAAATAACTTAAATATATAGCAATCTAAACAAAAGTATATATGATATTCATTTTGAATGGTGTTAAAAAATATATATTCATTTTGACCTTAATTGTTTTAAAATAGCATAAATATTTGATATTTTATTTTTAACTTAGTTATTTTAAAACTTCAAAGAATATATTATTTTCAAATTAATCAAATTTTAGATAATCCATTACATTGATTAGTTAGATAAATAAAATCTTAAATTATACCCAAAAAATTATTTTATTAAGCTTGAAAAATAAATCTTAAATTAAAATTTTAAAATTGACGAAAACAAGTCTTTAACAAAATTGTAAAATATTCACAAAATAGTATAATATAAAATCCCAATTTTAGGATTAATGGTAACAAATCTATATTATTTCTAGAATTGAGAGAATAAAAACATAATAATCTTGAAGTTTATTTGAATCTCTTTAAATTAATGGATTGAAATCTTTCCGAATCACATGTAATATTTAAAAAAAAGTATTGTAAGACTTTCTTTTATTTGAAAACTATCCAAAACAAATGAATAATTAATGTGAAAGATATTGAAAAAAGAATATGAGTATTTTGTTCAATTTTTTTCTTTAAAAAAATTTGTAAAATATACATAAATTAATAAAAACAAAAAATCTCAATCTTAGAATTCATGAGAACAAATTCTTAATAATGAAATTTTGAGAAATTGTAGAAAAAAACAGTACAAAAAAAAAACTAAAATCAACTAAGATTTCATAACTCCAAGTTTAACAAATTTGCACCCCAAACACAGATTGCAGAACTCCTACTCCCTGCAACTCTTTGCCACAAACAAAGACTTTCTAACTCTAGACTAAACAACTCTTTATCCCAAACATAGACTTCCTAACTCCTACTTAGAGATGTCTACGAGGCGGGGCGTGGTCGGGGAATGGATTCTCTGTCCCCGTCCCCACCCCCCATTTCATTCACCATTCCCGCGAAATTTCCCATTTAATTTTGCGGGGATCGAGGCAGGGATTCCCAGCCGGGAATTCGCGGGGATCGAGTTCCCCGCGGGAAATTTTTCCCCGTTATTTTTTTTTAATTTATTCTCAATCATGATAGAAATTATTTCTAAATGAATAATTTTTAATATAATTATGTTTTTAAAAAAATGTTATAAGATTTTCTAATAAAAACTATAATATACCATAAGTAAAAATACTATAATGTTGAAACAACTTAATTTCTAAAAATTCAAATTTTAATATTACAACATAGTTTTTAATTTTTTTTTAACGAAATAGTCTTAAACTAATTCCTACTATAGTTTTTTTAAATTTTTTTTTTCTATTTATAGGTAATAATTACTAATGCTCCCTGCAACTCATTGCCTTAAACAGCCCTTAAGTGAGCAACGAATCTCTAGAAGGATGTGAATGAGCATCAAAATATGAATTTATAAGGACTCGTTTGATTACCATTTGATTTTTGGTTTTTAAAAATCTTATAGGTTTCCTTGTTTTGTTATCTACTTTTTATATGTGTTTTCAAAAACTAAGCCAAGTTTTGAAAATTAAAAAAAAAAAAAAGTAATTTTCGAAAACTTGTTTTTGTTTTTTGAATTTAGTTAAGAATTCAAAGGTTTTCTTAAGAAAGATAAAACACATGATAGAGAAATGGTAGAAAACGAATACAATTTTTAAAAATCAAAATCTAAAAATCAAATGGTTATCAAAGGAGATCTAAGTAACTTCCTACCTATTTGGAAGGAAATAGATCTCTTATCTAAAGGGCAATGGAGCATCATCCCGTGCCAATTGGGACAATATTTATTTGTAGATCTAAAATAGATTACCAAGTCACATTGATTAGGTGTTTTCCACGAGTGGACTTCATGCATCGACTCGTGTGTTTAAATAATTGATTGCTTTATATGCTTTATTGAATATTTTGGCTTGATTTGATTTTTTTTTTTTTTAATTTTCTACACACTCAATATCAAGAAAGAAAAAATATGGTCAACATGTACCTAATAAATCATCTTTATGCCAAATAAAAATCACCAATGAATTGGATAGATAACTCTTGAAGCAAACAATATAGTATTCCAAGGACTACATTGCACGTTAGTATAAACAATGAAACCTAAATAGATGTGATGCAACAAGAGCCATATGTGTCTTACCTTTCTTCTTAGCCAACAACATTTGGTTTTATATCCCATTTACCCAATTTACTATTAATTTAACACTTTGGCTTTTGTATCACACTATTTCTATTTGTCATATAGATATTTGTACGGAATCATATGCTTAATGCTTAGATTTTTTCCAGTAAAAGTGGTCTACTTGAAAGAAATGGCGAAACAAGTGTTTCAACTTCTATAGAATTCAATAGAAAAGAAAAGATGTTAAAAAAATATTTTTATTTAGTCACATTAATCTAAAACACAAGAAGTTGATTTTTATTGTTATAAAAATAGTTCTAAACAATCTATCAATATCATTTATGTTTAAATATATCTACCAGTAAAGTGATAGGATAGAAAAAAATAGTTTAGTTAGAACATCTAAAATTGACAAATAGATTCCAAATGACAAACTTTCCCTCATTAAATATGAATTCAATAAATTTAGAGAGCATTATTAAAAAGTATTTTGAAATTGTGCTTATAGAATTCAATAGAAAATGAAAGATGTTAAAAAAATATTTTTATTTAGTCACATTAATCTAAAACACAAGAAGTTGATTTTTATTGTTATAAAAATAGTTCTAAACAATCTATCAATATCATTTATCTTTTAACTATATCTACCAGAAAGTAATATGATAGAAAAAAATAGTTTAGTTAAAACATCTAAAATTGACAAATAGATTCCAAATGACAAACTTTCCCTCATTAAATATGAATTCAATAAATTTAGAGAGCATTATTAAAAAGTATTTTGAAATTGTGCTTTTAAATAATCAAAGTTCAACTCTAATAATTTTCTATTCGCATAGAATAACTCTTTACATGTATGTAAATATATGAAGCATAGTGCCATAATTGATTAAGTAGTTGACTATTCCTTGAATATTTTAATCTCCACTCCTATCCATTTTTCTTTTAAAAAAAAAAAAGATCTTTACCTATGTGAAGTAAAAAAAAAAAAAAAAAGAGATATTTTTATATTATCTTTAAGGGAATAAAAAAGGAGAATTAATTAAGACATAATACTTGGTGGTGGGTTGTCTTTGTCAAAAATTTTGTTCTTTCGAAGAAAGTGCAAAGGCCAAAAAAAGAACAGAAAATGATCGAACGGCCATAAAGATCCGGTCGTTGTTGTGAGTATGACTGATGATGATGATGATGATGATGATGATGTAGTGAAAGTCTTTATTGTGTGGGAAAGGATATGAGCTTTTAATTGAAGCAGAAAATGAAAGCACTTAAACTTTACCACACGAAAAAACAGACTTTACTAGTTTGCACAAATAGACGAATCAATGTTCAAATTACTAACTTTTTTTTAAGCTTGATTTTGATTTGATCCTTTTAGATTTAAAATTTTCAATTTGATTATGGTAGCTTAGGATTAGTTTCGATTTAGCCCCTATAATTTTAAACATTTCTATATTATTCCTATAATTTGGTCAAATATCAAAATCATATACGTTTTAAGTTAAAAATTACTTTTGGTCTATGAACTTTCAATTTAGTTCTTGAATTTTGATTTGTAACAATTTAGTCTCCATACTTTCAATTTTGTAATAATTTAGTTCCTATACTTTAAAATTTGTAATGATTAAGTCCCATTGTGAAAATTATTGTTAAGATTTAATAGGGTTTCTTACATAGGTAGATCAATAAACTAATTAGAGACCCAATATGCTTATAAGCTACAAAGTCTGAGTTATTAAATAATAAAAATTGACATTTAGTTTTGATGAAACTATTTACAGTAAGGACTAAATTGTTACAAATTTGAAAGTATAATGACTAAATTGTTACATATTAAAGTTCATGGACTAAATTATTATATATTTGAAAGTACATGAACTAAGTTGTTTAACAAACAAAACTAAATTATTACTTTAATAAAAGTTTAGAGACCAAAAATATGTTTTTAACTTATATGTTATTACCAAGTTGTGTTACCATATTATATCCATGATACTTTTCCTACTTATAAGGTAAATTGAAAATGTAACCATAAAAATAAAAGAGACGACTTTTAAACCAAGTCACCTCACAAACTTTACTCTTCCTATTTTTTATGGTGGTCAGCTGTGGCAGCTTGTGGCGGTTTGAATATTCTCTAATTCCCATTGTGAAAATGAAAGCCATTTTGGAATATGGCTGGAGCACCCACTCTCTCTTTCTTTCAAGAAAAAGAAGACTTTTCTTCTTTCTATGGTTGACCCTTAATTCTTTTTCTTTTTTTTTTTTTAATTTTTATTTTTTAACAAATTTACCTTGACTACTACAAGACCAACTTTACCAATGCCAAAAATATTAAAGAGCTTTTTAGTAACTAGATGTATCCTTCTCATTCATGTACTTTTTTAATGTCTCTTTTATCGTGGTGGATATGTGAAAGGATGCATGCACTTAATCAATTTATACGGTAGAGCTAGTCAAGAATTATGAGCTAGAGCTATCAATTGAGAGAGTATAAAAACGTCACTGTACATGTACTTTTCAAGTGTTGTATTCTTTTAAGCTTCTATGAAGAGAGTTGGATAAGCATTAGGGCTTTTGATGGACCCAATCATTAAATAGAGATTTTAGTATTGAAAATGAAATTCAACTATATCATTGAATTCAAGTTCTATATATAGAGACTATTTTATTAATTATAGTATATTAACTCATTAAAATACAGAGAAATAGACGTGCGCCTTCAATGGTCTTGAAGTCTGAGTGTTTTTCTAGTAAGATATATCTTATTATAATTAGTAGAGGATTTTTCATTCAAATCTAGACCAAACGTCATCAATCTTAAGTCACGTATTTAACTTTGATTGATAGCTATAATAATCAACTGGATTACCTCACAATGCCTGCTTGTCAAGAAGTTCACATTCTTCTTCTATTCATATTTTTAGGCAACCCTTCTAGAATAAATGCAATTTTTTTTAGTTCAACAAAAGCGAGGAAAGGAGAATCAAATCATCAATTTTTGAGATGGTAATTAGTGTTTTATCCACTAAACTATGCTCATACAAATACTTCTTCACCAGAATTTTCCAAATATCAAAATTGAAGTCATCAACTTTTCAAATCTCAAGACAAATCCCACCTTACTGAACAACCAAATAACTCAGCTAGTTTTTTTTTCCTAAAAATTTGTTAAATCTAGCTTTATATATATATATACACATAGGCTCAATTTCTTACCACCATAAATAATTCTAAAACAAACAATAATTGCAAATAATTATTTGCAATAGACAAAAAGAGAGGTAGCTCATGAATCTAATACGGAAAAAATATTGTTATTGATAATACATATCCTCTAAAGAGACAATAATAATAATGAAATATTTAGAATTAAAATAGCGAAAAAATAACATAAAAAGTGAGTTATGATTTTTTTAAGTAAAAAAAATATGTGGAGTGGAAGATTTGAATCTCTAACTTTTTGATCGATAATACATATTTTATGCTAGTTGAGTCATGCCCACGTTGACAGTGAGTTATAAATTATAAATACCAAAAGGAAGAATTTTAGTTTTGAAAGAAAAAGTGAGTCATCACGCACATTAAAAGCACCAAATTAAACTCCAATAATTCAATGGTCGGAGTTGGCTTTTGTTGACACTTCTCCTATTCCCTTCTCAACTCCCTTTTTTGCTTTCTTGTCCTTCACAAAGTTATAATTATTATTTGACTTCATTTTCTAACTACTACTATATATTACCCTCTTATTCTTCTTAATTATAATTCATATAGTATAATCCATTTGGTTTGGTTTTTTTAGTCACTATACTTTTATCGTTGTTGTCTTATATTATTTCTTCTTCTTTAAAATTTAGCAGATATTCTTTGTCATTAGTGAAGATTAATAAGATATCCAACGTAACAAGTTATTTATAGCAAGTATTGAAGATGTGTTCTTTTGATAAAAGTTAAATTATAGTTTTGATCCCTAAAATTTACTTTAGTTGTAAATTTTGTCCCTAAATTTTGAAGTGTCTTATCTAAGTCCCTCAAGTTTTAATAAATTCAAAATCCAAATCTAAAAATTCAAACAAAACGGATGTGAACTAATCTTTTTTCTCTTTGAGATCAATACATGTGAAGATAAGAAATTGAACCTTCGATCTAATATGCGTAAGTTAGCATGATTTGTTTTATTTATTTATCTATTTTTTGACCGACACATAATTTGATTTATTGTGGATGTTAATCTATGTATAAATAAATTACATTTTAAAGACGTGGAAATAACAATATGAACATATTACCGAAAAAATATAAGTTAAAAGTTTTTTTTGTCAGTTTAAACAAGAAATATTGAATATATTTTTTTAAATTCAATAATTGTAAGGCTGGAGAATCGAACTATCAACTTGTGGAATAAAAATTGGTATCTTATCTATCAAAATTTGTTTATATTGACAAATATTGAAATATTTAAACATTTATATCTTAATCAATTGAGGTATAACTACGAAATAATATTCACTAGTGATAGAAAAGTAGTGATACATTATACAAATCACTTTATCGTTAAAAAAAACAAAAACGGGAAAAATGAACATCCTAAATACAATATCACTTTTTTTTTTAAAAAAATAATGTTTCATGTAAAACGAACAAGTGTGTTTTACTTTTTACTTTTGTATATTATTATATACCGTTGGTTGTGAGCCATAGGAATTACATTTCCTCATCCATAAATCACACTCCAAATCATCAATTCTCAAACCCCAATCTCTACTCACTGACACAGACACGACTTCAAAAACCGCCTTCTTCACAAATACTAATCTACCGGCACCGGCACCGGCGACGAAATGGTATTGGTATGCGTCCACCGCCCCAGCAAGAAATGGCCGAATCTAATATTCCCGCGAATCTACGCCGGAATCCTCATCTTCCTCTTCCTAGTCCTCCTCACGATCCTCCTAATTTGGACCATTCTTCAGCCTACAAAGCCCAAATTCATCATCCAAGACGCCACCGTCTTCGGCTTCAACGTCTCCGCCGCTAACTTCCTCTCCTCCAGCATCCAGGTCACCGTCTCCTCCCGGAACCCTAACGACAAGATCGAAATCTACTACGACCGCCTCGACGTCTTCGCCGTCTACCGGAACCAACAGATCACTCTCCGTACCGTCATTCAGCCTACCTACCAAGGCCACAACGACATCATCATTTGGTCTCCCTTCCTCGTCGGTAACGACGTTCCCATCTCTCCGTACAACGGCGCCGCTCTCAATCAGGACCAGTCCGTCGGTACCGTCTTCTTGTCGATCAAACTCGACGGTCGCGTCCAATTCAAGGTCGGCACATTCATCTCCGGCCGCTACCATCTCAACGTCGACTGTCCGGCGGTGATCATGTTCGGAAATCCTACCGCCGGTATCATCGTCGATAACAACGTTGTTAAGTACCAGTTGGTTCGCCCGTGCAGCGTCAGTGTATAAGCTGAGTTGTTACATGGTTTAAATTGTCGATGTGAGGTCGATGTAGAGGTCTCAATTTTATCCAAATGTAAAAGTGAATATCATTTATGCAAAGACTATAAAAACAAAAAAAAATTAAAATAATAAATAAATATTTTACCATACTTTTTAAATAAGTTAAAATACTTATTATTTATATTGGATTCACATTAGTGACATGTTGTTAGTATTTTTTTTTATGTTTCATTAAATTTTTAATGGTATAATGAAAATGTCTATTCATTCTTTATGTCGATATTGAACTCATAAACATATGAAAATGTCAATAGAAATGTCAACACTGAAAATTTAACACTATGATTATTACAAGTTCATATTATAGACATGGTACTTTTCCTACTTAATGGCAATGAGATGATGTTTCTACTTACGTTTAGAGTTCAATAACAAAGAAAAGGAGAAAAGATGTGAAAATTTTCAGGTGAGTAAAAAATGATTTAGGGGCAATTTATAAAGTATAACCAAATCGTAGGGGCAAAATTGAAACTCTTACAATTATTGGAATAAAATTGGAATAGAACTCAAATTATAAGGATCCAAATTAAAAATTTTAAAACCATAGATCGAAAATAAGTCTAAATCATAGGGACTAGATGAAAGCTTTCAAAATCATAGGATCAGATTGAAATTAAGAAACTTTCAAAATTAGAAGACTTCCACATTACAGGGTAAATTTGAAAATTTAACCCATTGGAAAAGGAAGGGACCCACTCTCTCTTTCTTCCAAAAAATGGAAAAAAAGGAAAGAAAAAAAAAAAAAGTAGACTTTTCTTCTTTTTACGGTTGACCCTTATTGAGTGGAAGACCAACTTTACCAATGCTAAAAATATTAAAGAGCTTTCTGTTAATTAGATATGCCGTTTTCATCCATGTACCTTTTTAAGGTCTCTTTATCATGTTGGATATGCAAAAGAATGCGTAACACATTAATTAGTCGAGAATTATGAGCTAGAACTATTAATAAACATCACTACACTATAAAATTTTTAGATTTGTTCGGGGCAAGGAAGCGTAAGAAAGTCTAAAAAGTGCCGGTAAAATTCTACAGCAATGAAATTTTTTCGTCGACCAAATCGTCCGCGTAGGGCTGTCGGAAAAGCCTAATGCCGACAAAAATCTCATTGCGTTAGCATAACTACGCTTCTCCCAATACTAAGACAAACGTTGGGAGATCATCTCCAGTGACTCTTTTGAAAGCAAGCGTACTTAAAGCGACGCTAAGGCAATGAGTTGCATTGGGGTTTTCAAATGTGTTGTGGGAAGTGTATTTATGCCAATGCAATATTGATTTGACATATGTAGGCATAAGTTTTTTTTTTCTTTTTTTATTATTTCATTTATGTAACACTTGAAAGTTCATTATTGGAAGGTAAATATTATCAATGGTACCATTTTAACATGAAATAAATATATCATAATAGTCAATATATTGAAATGCAATCTTCTTACAAAAAGTTGCGCTCAATATACATTCACTACACTAGTCTCGAAAGAAAAAAATACAGTGACAAAAAAAACAATTAATTTAAAAGGTTTCCATTTATGTCTTCCTCCGTATTTTTGTAAAAGTAACCTTCAAGATTACACAACGATAGACCTGCAAGAAAAAATAGCAATAATATGAAAAAGTTTAAACGTAAACCCAAAAATAAAAGAACGGAAAGAGAAATCCACACGAGAGTTTTTAAAAAGATAAATGTTCCTATGACCTTAAAGTGTCAAAAGATGCAAAAAAACTAACTCGAAATGAACTTAAAATGTCTAACCCGCCCCTTGAAATGAAGTTGAATGTGCTTAAGCGAGCCTAATGCACTTAACCCACCCTAGAAATTGCCTAAAGTATCTAGTGCACCCCTTAAAGCCTACAAAGTCGCTAAAAAGTATCACTAGAAGAAATCTGGATTTTAATAGTGGCCATTGCCCGACATTAAAAGGAAATCATGTTGGACGTGTGCCCGTCATCGTTTCGAGTGTCATTCTAGGTTACAATGATGATTGCCTTTTAATGTCGGATATTGCCAAACAATTAAACTCATCATTTTTATTTGTTTGTATGACAATAATAACTCACTAATCAATTAAATTTACGACTACATTTTTTATAAAATTAAAAGAAAAAAGGAAAAATAATTTCACCTTGTAAGCAATTGAAGTTGATCCAATTCAGATTTGAAAATTGAAATAGATCTGGCTCAGATATAAGAATATTCGGTGTATAACTCCAGTCAGATGTGAAAACTCTAGCCACAAACAACTAGCACGATGGCTACTGGTGACCTAACTCACGGCTACCAATCCACGACTTCAGATCTTCTATCGACATCATCGAATCTGCTACCCACGACATTCACGCCCTCATATCTCTACTACCCACAACGAACACGACAACTGACCAACTATGAATGGCGGCACCCACCGTGAACGACAGGCCCACGAACAACCCACACAAACGATGATCTTTGTGCGACGATGAAAGATGACCCATGGCGAATGGGCAAGTGTTTATAGTGAAGGAGTCGGTGAGAGAGAAAAAGATGTCAGAGAAGGAGTCAATGAGAGAGAAGAAGATGTTGGAGAGAGGGAAAGAGTGAGGGTTTGGAAAAGAGAAGAAGATAAAAAGTGAAAGTGTAAAAAAAACGTCTTTGATGTCAGTCATTGACTAACATTAAAGGCTATAATAAAGCTCAATTATTTTTTTTAATTTTCACACGTTATTCTCTTATCCGTCATCGTTTCCACAAGTGTTTTTTTTACCTTCATTATATGTTAAATTTGTTGTAGTGTGTCAGAGTGTATTTTGGAGGCAGAAATGAAGTTCAACGTGTGCCTAAAACATTAAACTAGTTAAATAGTAACTTGAAGTGTGCCTAAGTGGCCTAAAAGTGCCCAAACTCACTATAAATTCAACAAACTCATTTAACACACACTCCCAAGTCCCATAAACTCACCTAAACACACTTCAAATCTCACAAACTCACTCAAATGTGTCTAACTCACCACAAGCTCACCCAAACACACTTCAAAGCTCACAATCCCACATAAATTGACTCATTGAAGCCAAACACGTGCCTAACTCACTCAAACAAATTTTAAATCCCGAAAACTCACACCCAAACACACTTCAAAAGTTACAAACTCGCCTAAACTAATTCTTAAAAACCAAACATATGACTAACTCACTAAAGCAAACTTCAAATCCCACAAACTCACCCAAACACATTTCAAATCTCACAAACTCACTCAAACTAATCCTTAAAGGCCAAAAAAAAAAAAAAGAAGTGCCTAATTCACTCAAACTCCATCCACATCCCATAAACTCACCCAAACACACTTCAGCTACCACAAACTCACCCAAACTAACCTTTAAAAAAATGCCCAACTCATTGAAGCTCACTTCAAATATCACAAACTTACTCAAACACACATCTCACACATCCTGCAAACTCACCCAAACTAGACCCTAAACAAAAAAAAGGTGCCTAACACATCTAATCATACTTCAAATTCCACTAACTTATCCAATCCAACTCTTAAAGAAAATGTGTCTAACTCACCGAAACTAATTCTCTATTAGAATGACTACCATAATTACAAAATAACCATATAACCAAGCAAACTATGATACTAAATGAAGAATCTTAACTCACCCAAATCGATTTATAAATCATAATTAATATAAGAACTTGCAATTCTCTAAAAAAATTCACAATATACATAACAATCACTACTGTCACAACAACAAATATTAACACTCCCTCCCCTCCCTCCATCCTCAACCATATTCACTAAAAAAAATCGCAAGCATAATAATCACAAAATAAATTCTATCACAATTTAAAGCTAAAAACAGACCTCCCTTTTCAAACATAAGTCACATAGTCTCAAACATAAGTTATATATTCTTCAAACTAATTAAGTCACAAAGTTAATTCTTAAACATAAGTAAAGTCATAAAAAATAATCACCTCCCCTCAAACATAAATCACATATACTTTAATACAATTAACTTAAACAAAAATAATGGTGTATAATATGTATATATAACTAACTTTAAACATTCCAAAATTATTAGGATAATCCATATGCATTGAGTAATCATAAACTCCATTAAGATAAAAAAAAATCACAATATAATCTTCATTAAATTCAAAATATAGCAGTCTAACCACAATATAATCTTAAATAAATTAAAAAGTAACACTTTAATCACATTTTAATGTACAATAGGCTCAATAAGACCAAAATCACAAAATAGACTCCAAATCAAATTACACAATAAGATTAGAATCAAACTTTAATCACACACAAGAGGATCAAAATCAAACTAATCACACACTTGGACTCAAATATCACAAATATTTAATCACGAAAATATAGGCTCAAAATTAAATCAAACTTCTAATCACACAATAAACTCTAAATCAAACTTTAATTACATAAATAGCCTCAAAGTCACAATTTAATCAAACAATTAAGCTTCAAATCACACTTTGAAAACACAATAAGATTTAAAATTGCAATTTAATCATACTTTAATTAAACAATAATCTCCAAAAATCAAACTTTAATTACATAAATAGCCTCCAAATCATACATATATTCTCCAATTGCACTCTAAAAAAATAATACACTGAAAATCAAATTTTTAACTTCAAAAAGCTCAATAACATAGTTTAAATCTTAAATAAGCTAACAAAAACAAAAGGTAAGAATTCTACATAACCCCCAAATGCTTAACCAAGAAAAAAAAAACAAACTACCAGTGGAATTTGTGAACAAAGGAAATAAATATTGAAAAAGAGACAAATATAAGTTAAAATTAAACAGATGGCTTTGGAAATGAAACCCACAAAGCTTAAAATAGAGGTAAACAACGAGAAATGGGAAAAATAGCAAACTCTGGTGATGTTCTCCCTCAAAATGCCCGAAATGGACCACCGCCCCATGCATTGAAACCCAGAAGAAAAACACCAAAAATGGAAGAGATGGAGGACTGGTGAAGAAATAGGAAAGAAAATGGAGAAGAAGAAGAAGAGACGATGTGGTGGTATGAAGCTTTAGATGTAGATGACGGAGAGAAAAGGAAGAAAAAGAAGAGAGAAGGAAGAGGAGGAGAAGGAGAGAACTTGGGTTTTAGTTTTCGTGATTTTTTCCAACTTGACAAAAAGTGTCAGCATAGGTCCAAAAAGCGTTGAGAGAAGTGAAACGCGTATTTCACTTAATTCACTTCCCTCGACGCCAAACAAAGTGTCGACATAGCCTTTAAATACATCGGCCTTTCTTTGCACTTCATATGGCAAGCTATGGCGAGCAAAAAGATTTTCCAACATATGAAATTTCATCAGCATAGCTAAAAAATCTTGTATTGTGCATACATGTACTACTTTTCAAAATGGTTGTTTATTTTAAGCCATCTACGACGAAGAGTGTTGGATAAGCATTAGGACTTTCGTTGGACCCAATCATTAAATAGAGATCTTAGTATTGAAAATGAGATTCAACTATATCATTAAATTCAAGTTGTATATATAGAGATTATTTTATTAATTGAAGTGCTAAACTCGTTAAAGTACAAAGAAATGGGCGGGCCTTCGACGGTCTTTAAGTCAAGTATTTTGCTAGTAAGATATATCTTATCATTATTAGTAAAGGATTTTTCATTCAAATCTAACTAAACGTTCATCAATCTTAAGTCACATATTCGACTTTGATAGCTAGAGTTAACTGTATAACCTCACAATGCATGTTTGTCAAAATAATTCACATTCTTCTTCCATTCATTGTTTTAGATCTTCCCCTCTTAAGAATAAGTACAACTTTTTATTATACGCATATACTTTTTCACCAATATTTTTCAAAAATCAAAATCAAAGTCATCAACTTTACAAAAATCTCAAGACAAAACCCTCCTCACTGAACAAACAAATTAACTAGCCTAATTTCTTTTTCTAAAAATTTGTTAAATTATATTTAGGCTCCATTCCTTGACATCAAATTATACTAAAACAAACAATAATTGCAAACAATTATTTTGTAATAATTATTTGCAATAGATCAAACAGAGAGATATAGCTCATGAATCCAATAAAGAAAAGAATGTTGTTATTGATAATACATTACCCTCTAAAGAGGCAATAATGAAAAACTTTGGTTGGAATTAAAATAACGAAAAGACAACATAAAAAGTGGGTTTTTTTTTTTTTTTTGAGAACTTATAAATAAAGACCAACAATGAAGAATTTTAGTGTTGAAAGAAAAAGCTAGTGTGTCATCACACACAAATTAAAAGCAACCAAACTCCAATAATTCAATGGTCGGAGTTGGCTTTTGTTGACACTTCTCCCATTCCCATCTCAACTTCCCTTTTGCATTTTCTTGTCTTCACAAAGTGTAATTATTAATTAGTGATGTGTAAATAAATAATTAATTATATCACTTTCATTTTCTAACTACTACTATACTACTACCCTCTTATTCCTTCATTATAGTTTATTAGGTTGGGTTTTGTTTTTAGTCTTATTCTTTTTTATATATACATATACTAAACTTTATTAGATGTTCTTTGTCATTCAACATTAATAGAAATCAAACGTGATAAAGTTATTTCTAGCAATCAACTCTAAGATTTGATATTTTGATGAAATTAATTCTAAAATGTTTTCTCTTCAAATTTCTAAAAAGTTCAATGTTTAAATCATATTTTGGTCTTTGTATTTTTTAGCTCTTATTTATTTTGATTTTTGTACTTTCAAAACATTCATTTTGAACTTTGTATTTTCAACTTTTGATCTATTTCTAGTTAATGTACGTTCTAAACATAGATGTTGATCTCTATACTTTTAAAAATTGATCATTTTATTCTAAATTAATACGAAATAACATGAACTATTTTCTTATTAATTAACACATGTGTATATATAGATACGTATTAATATCATGAAAATGACAATATGAACCTTAAATTGCCTTGACTAGTCAAGCTTATAGAGTGGGATTAGTATGAACATATTGTACCACTTTCCACAAATTAGGACAAATATTCAATGGCAAGAAAGCGGGTGATAAAAATAATGTTTATGTAATATGAAAAAAATGTGTTTATATATATATATATATATATATCATAGGTTAAAATATTTGGTCCTCGTATATTGGGCTTCGTTCCATTTTAGCCACTATATTTTTAAATGTTCAAATTTAGTCAATGTACCTACAATAAATCTTAAAATTAGTCTTTATGATCAATTTGAAGTTAATTTTTGTTGAAAGTATGAAAACTAAATTTAAACATTTAAAAGTACAAAGACTAAAATAGAATAACAAAGTATAGGATCAAAATGATATTTTAACCACTATTATTTATTATATATACAGTTGGTTGTGAACAATAGAAATTCATTTCATCCATAAATAACACTCCAAATCATAATTCTCACACCCAATCTCTACTTACTAATACAGATAGTGAACGAACGACTTCAGAAATAACCACCTTCTTCTCTCTCTTCAAAAAATTTCAATCACAAACACCAATAATCCACCGCCACCGTCAACGTCACCCGCGACGAAATGTCAAAGGAATGCGCTCACCACAGCAAGAAACGGCCGACGCTAATCCGGCGAATCTACGCCGGAATCCTCATCTTCCTCTTTCTCGTCCTCCTCACGATCCTCCTAATTTGGGCCATTCTTCAACCTACAAAGCCCAGATTCATCATCCAAGACGCCACCGTCTTCGTCTTCAACGTCTCCGCCGCTAACTTCCTCTCCTCCAGCATCCAGGTCACCGTCTCCTCCCGGAACCCTAACGACAAGATCGGAATCTACTACGACCGCCTCGACGTCTTTGCCGTCTACCGGAACCAACAGATCACTCTCCGTACCGTCATTCAGCCTACCTACCAAGGCCACAACGACCTCAACATCTGGTCTCCCTTCCTCGTTGGTAACCAAGTTCCGATCTCTCCGTACAACGGCGCCGCTCTCAATCAAGACCAGTCCGTCGGCACCGTCTTCTTGTCGATCAAACTCGACGGTCGCGTCCGATTCAAGGTCGGCACGTTCATCTCCGGCCGCTACCATCTCAACGTTGACTGTCCGGCGGTGATCATGTTCGGAAATCCTACCGCCGGTATCATCGTCGGTAATAACGCCGTAAAGTACCAGTTGGTTCGGCCGTGCAGCGTCAGTGTATAAGCTCCGTTATTGCCGTCAGAATTCTTGCTCTCCGTTCTCTCTCTCCTTTACGCCGTTAGTTTCCTATATTTCTCTCTCTCTTACTCTCTTCTAAATATACAAAATGGTCCTTATTTTTTTTAGTTAATTCTCAATTTGGTTTTCGATTTTTTCAAAATTCTCAATTATACTTTTAATATATTAAAAATTTTCAATTAAATTCTTCAAAAAATAAAATAAAATTGGTTAAAAAAATGATACATCATTAAATGTTGTTTTATTTAATATGAAACAATGATTTTATGTTGACAAATTTTTTAAGCAAGAATTTAATTGAGAATTTTTAATATATTAAAGGTAAAATTGAGAATTTTAAGAAATTAAGGACCAATTTGAAAAAACCTAAAAAAAGATTAGTACCCTAGAGTATATTTAGTTTCTTTTTTTAGTTTAATTTTAATTTTCATTCTGCAATACGTCGGTTTTTCATTGGAAGCTGTGTCTGTTAGGCGATACGTTGGGATAAAGAGTCTGTGAATTGTAAATTTTTCCAAAGAATAAAAATGAAAATAATAATGTTTATGTGAAATTGTAAAGAGAGCAAAAATTAAGAGGTCGGTGGCAATTTGTGTAATTGTCTATTAAAGTATTTATAATGGAAATTTAAATATAGCGTTTAAAGATTCTGCATATCTTCAGCCCATCACCATTTTGCGTGAGCTTCGGACGTTGCGGTGTCATTTTCTTTTCATTACTCAACTTGTTTTAATTTTATACTAAAAACGATTTTGTTTTAATTTGTTCATTTTTTAGCCTCCCCTTCCAATTTTGACCCTCTCTATTAGAATTATTGTGTTTAAATTTTGTTTTGATCCCTAAACTTTTATATTTGTTGTAGTGTTATTTTTTAATTTTTGAATACTTTATTTTAACTTTTTGGTAATGGACAAATATCGTTGAAGCTATACGTAATAGGTCAGATATAAAATGAAATAGATTTAGATTTTTTTTTTGTTGAATGATTAATTGAAAATGACTATCATATATATGTATTTTAATGAAAGTTTAGGAATCAAACTAAAATATAGAGATTGAGAATAGGGTATAAGTTGTGTTATTATTATACTTTGATGGCTTGAGAGCAGTATCAACTTGTTATTATTAAATTTAATTTAAAAATATGGCCTAAATAAAATTATATTTCTGGCTATGGATTAAAATGATGCTTAAATAGTTGAGATGCATTTGATTGATGACATTAATGATCTTTAATTGATATATATTGTTGGTGAGATTTAAAGAATAAAAGAAATTTGAGATGAGATTTCCTAATAGAAGTTATTATTAAATTTTATGTGATGAAATTTTAATTTACAACTTGAAGGGCATAATGTATAGTTGTAAAATTGATGAAAGAAGATACTTTAATTAGTTGAGAAAGGTCCAACATCGTTAAATAATTATTTATAATAAAAAAAAATTAGTGTGAAAACAGAAAATGCTAGAAAATTTTCCCCTATAGTGTAGTTGGATTGGGGGATAGAATTTAAGAAAATGAAGAATATTTATGAGAAGCCACTAAAATTCCATAGGAAAGATGAAAAAATCCTTTTGGAAGTTTGTGCAAAAGCCCATCCAAATCCAGCCAAATACAAAGTACCACATCCTTTCTTCCCTTTTATTTTAAATGGGAAAAAAAAAGTAGTGAAACAATTTTAAAAAAAAAAAATTGAATAATTGAGATGGAAGGTTTTAGGTGGGGTGGATGCACATGGTACTAGAGCAAATAGGCAAATGGAAAATGGTTGTCCTTTTCCAATCCCACAATCAACAACTCTCTTACCTAACAATAATTGCATAAACAAAAACTTCTTTTTTTTTCCCCCATATATTTGTCTCCACTTAATCATCTTTATCTTCATTTTTTTTTCAAGAAAATTTATTTTATGTTCAAAACTTTCACATGCCCTCACCTACCTTACCTTCCATTGAGTTTTATGTCATGTCTTCTAAGTTCTAACCAACTAATTAAAAATAATAATGTTGATAATCTTTATAACCAATAATTGATATTGAAATAATGATGTGATATATATCTATGTATGTATGTTAAACAAATTTTGTTTTGAGTTGTCATGAAACCTGACAAATATATTAATTAAATAAGTATGTTACATTAGTGCTCTTTTAATAGTGTGTTAAAGGTAGAAGTTGAATAGAAAGATAATTCAATGTATGATGCTTTTTAGTTTTTTTTTAATGTTTAAAGATCAAATGAATAAAAGTTAAATTATAATTAGTTCAGTCCCTAAACTTAATAATTCATGTAAAAGTTTTTTAGGTCATTAGACTTTGAAAAGTCTCTAATAAGACCTTGAATTATCAATTGTGTCTAATAAGCCTTCAAATAGCTCAATTTTTAATTTTGTGTCTAATAGGTCATTGATCTATTCAACATCTTTAAAAATTCACATTCTATTGTATACAAAATTCAATTTTATATATGTTTAATAGATTCGTTAATTTTTTAAACTGTCAAATATCTTAGAGACTTATTAGATACAAAATTGAAAGTTTAGAGATAAATTAAACAATTTTAAAGTTTAAAGATCTAATAGATACAAAAATAAAAGTTTATAGACCAATATTTAACCAATGTTAAACTCAACTTGTATGAGATCTAAGATGGTGGAATATATATATATATTTTGAGTTTAACAATATTTTCGAGTGATAGGTTCGAATATCTAACTTTTTAGTCAATAATATATGTCAGCTATCATTGAGAGATCGAAGAGTGAAGAGTGTGAATTTTAGTCAAGATTTGTTCAATTAAGATTGAAGAAAAGGTAAAGGGTATGAATTTTGGGAGAAAAAACAGAGTACGGAAATTAGAGTTCTGACAGGTGAGAAGATGGATTTTGGCAATCATTGGGCTGAACGAAGAAAGGCTCTGCCTCTCTGTCTTCAGTCAGAGGATTTTTTTTTTTTTTTTTTTTTACTAATATCTCTAAAAAATTGCAGGGGTGCCCAATTTTTAGATTGGTTTTTTCTAAAGATTAAATTAAATTATTGAGTCTCATACTTTAACATTTATTTTAATTTACTCTCTATTCGCGGACTTAAAATAGATCAGCCGGTGAAAATCCAGTACTTTGCAGTTTGCTTTCTGTATTTGAATTGCAATGTTAGCAAAAATAATTTATCTTTGTATTTTCTGAGAGTTTCATAAAAAGATCATTTATCATCAGTAAAAAAAACGTGTACTAAAAAGGTGATACACTGTTATTTGTGGTAGCATTAGGAAATGAATTAGAAAAATCCTGACAAATATTATTCAAAAACCTTGTCGTTGGAAATGCAATCAAAATTCTACATTAGTTAGATAAGGGAAGGGTTATGAGTATATAAGTGAGGACAATATCTCTCTATTGGTATGAAATATTTTTAAGTGAGACCAAAAACAAAGTCATGGGAGTTTATTCCTAAAGTGGACAATATACCATATCATTGTGGAGAAATGTGACGGATCCGTTGTGCCCAACACTTGTTTGTTTAGTACAACAAATGTAGGGTATGAATATTTGAACTTTCGACTTCAAAGAAAGAAGTATAGGTCAATTACTACTTCGCCATGTTCATGTTAGCGGTAAATATTGTTCTTTGTTCTTCGTTAATGTAACTTTTGGTAGACTTTGAATCAAAGGTGAACAATGAAAACTTTATAAGAACTATAGAAATTAGTATGAAACAAATGATTTAATTTAAACTTCACAATACAACATAAACATTCAAAACCAAAAACTAGAACAAAAAAACAATGACTTATTTGAAACTAGAAAATTTTAAAAATGGAAGAAACTGGCATTTTTTAGCATTGTCAACTAGAACCTCTCGATCAAGAGGTCGGAGGTTTGAATCTTCACCTCCATATGTTGTTGAAGTAAAAAAACTAATTCATTTACATACCTCGTCTCGAAACCCTAACCTATTCTTCTCTAAATCAAACTCCATAAAAAAAATCTTATGCTCCCAATATGATTATCGACCCTCCTCTGCGGTCGCCGCCACCAAATAGTTCAAAACTTTCAGATTCATCTCCACTCCATCTCTGAATCAGAACCCTAATTTTGGAAAATCACCGTGGCTCTTATCAAAAACATTCACTAGTACAAAATTGGGTTTTAATGATGAACTTTGTTCGTCATTAAAGGGAAACGATAACAAACGCATGTCCAACATCGTTTCACGTGTCATCATAGCATATGATGACGATCAACTTTTAATGTCGATTAATGTATGACATGTAAAGTCAATGCTATCATTAAATGTGCATCATAAAATATCTGTTTTGAATGTTTTAATAACAGACAATGTCTGTCGTCATTTTCTTAATAATTTAATAAAAAAAAATTGTTGGTTATCCAACAATATTTTTCTTTCACAACCTATGTATGAAATAAAATTTCAATAATATTTTTAAACAACAATCAACTCAACAAACATATAAAATGTAACATATTTAAATACACAAGTTGAAAATATGTGTGACTTTTCTTTCACATAACACAAGGTCTATGAGAACCCGACAACAACATTGAAGAAAATAAATGTAAAATTAGTCATAATAAACTAAGTTTGAAGCCGATTTAAATGAAAAATTCGATGAATTGAATGAGAAAATTCGACTTGAGTTGATATCCACCCAAGGCTTCGTAAGCCCTTTTTATATCTATTTAGAATCTCCCTCTACAAGTAGTTCGATCACGCCAACTTCTCACCTAGTATTCCATACTTGTAACAAGTTCCACAACATATCAAAAAATTAAACAAATTGCAACTCAAAAATTACATAAACATGAAAAAACAGCCACCACGACCAAGAACGAATAGCCCACCGTTTCCTTTCAGTTTCTTCTGCCATTCTTTTTGCTTGTTGTTCTTTACCAGAATGAATTCTATTCTATAGAAATTGAAAGCACTAAATCATGAAAGTTGACTTACAATTAAGCTTGCAAATAGCATCAAATCCAACATATAGAAAAAAAATCAAAACAATAATACCAATTTACTAATCAAATTCAATCGATCCACCCAGTAACCAATTCTCTAGTGATTGAACAACATGCAATTAAACAATCAGACTATGAGTACAATGATTGAACAAGTCTAATTCTCGGGATAGCATTTATAGAATTGGAATGAAGATTCTTAAATTATATTGACTAAAATTACTCTAAGATTGGAATTTGAATAAAATAGATATTCATCAAATTTTAAAGTGGAAGGGGAAACATACTTTGACTAGTTGAGTTATAGAACTCATTCACTAATTCCTAAAAAAAAAGCACCAAAGAAAGTCAATGTATGATCATAGAACTCTATGTTTTAGCTTCAATCAAAGCATAACAAATACTCATTATCAATAAGTTCCAGCCTCAAGAAGCACAAATATGCAGAGAAATTTTCCATTAACAACAAAGTGAATGAAACAATATTCAAACTTGGCAAACTTTAAGCATGGAAAAAAAATATTAATATAATATTACATCTATTGGTTGCTAAATTTTGAGTTGAGCAATACCATTACAATTTAAAAGTGTCAAAAACATTTAAAATACTTTCTGAAAACGTACTAAAAAGAAGTGCTTTCTGAAAAGTATTGTGTTAAAATATGCATAAAAACATTTGAGTGAAATTCTCAAACACATCATATATGAAGTGGATATGAGCATAATTCATCAGTCAAAAGATTACTTATACTCTCTCAAAGTTAGAGATCCAAATCTCCTACCCTTTTTTGAATTTAAAAAACATACATAATATAAGAACTTTACTATCAATTAAAATTTGCAAAAAAAAGTTAGAGTTTTTCTTTTGCTGTTCTTTTCATTTTTTTTAAGAAAGTTTTTCTTTTTCCTAATATAACATCTGGGTCCAATTCAAATGTTTTACAAATACCTTAACTAATTTAACCAACTCAAGTGAGGGAGTGAATGTTTGGCATAAATAAATGACCTCACTTGTACCAAAACTAGTTAAATATTTTCTCAAAAACCCTTTTAGAATTTTTTAACATATTTTTTATTATTGAAAATTCTAAAAAGTACTTTTGATGGGTAAATTACTCTTTACTGCCTTATAAAATAGACCTTATAAATTTTTTAGCTAAATATCTTGATTAGATTCATTATCTTTTAAAATTAAGAGTTCATAAAAAAAAAAAAATTTAATTTGTGTCATTTAGGGGGTGTTTGGCTCACTGACTCGAGTTGGGTTTAAAACCCAACTTCTCGTTTGGTCCATCAACAAATCAACTCTCCACAAAACAACTCAATCCCACCGTTTTGAGTAATTAACTCTCCACTATTTTGAGTAATTTCACTTAGTTTTCATGCTACAAAGTGTTACTCGTTAACTCTCTCCAACTCAATTCAACTCAACTCAGCTCGCCAAACACTCACTTAATATCTAACTGAAGCAGTTGTGTTCAAATATCTTAATAAAGCAATAATTTAGTAATACATTAATTCTTGTCTGACAAATTTCAACTATTTTTTCTTTTACAAAAAGATCTATGTAGGAGTGGCACTTTTTACGAGGAAGATAGGCCCACGGAGACAGGCCTCAAACAAGTTGGGAATTCCCAAATGGAGATGATGATCTCCATCCTTATTTCTTTTAGTTTAATAACATGAGAATGAGGATTCGAAAGTCGATGTCATCACCATGGGTGGACCTACACGGAGACTGGCCCTCCAAAATTTTTGAATTTCTTTTATATATATATATGAAGGGATAAGTAATAATACTATAGAATATATTATTAGTATTATGTAATTCAACGCTGTTAACAAAATTCATAGTAGTATTCATGCTTGTTAGTTTCCTTAGTGATAATTTTTTTTTTAATTATAACTATATTATAACTTAATTTGTCGACTCCACAAACATTACTGTTTAGATCCGTCCCCGATTATAATGCATCTTTTCCTCATCCTTGTTTCCCCACTAAATTTTTATTTTTTATTTTACACACGTATATATATTTATCCGAACACTACCCATTTTGAAAGTGACCACCACATTCAATTCATAAACTTGGTTTTACTTTTAAGTTTTACCCCCACTCTTTTTTACTTTTTTACCACGGTCAAATTTCCGTGCATCTCTGCTTTCGAAACCCGATTCTCTCCTTCGCCAAATCATACTCCACCAAAACATTCTGCTGCTGAAACGCCCCGATTATAATGCCCGGTCCGCCGCTGCCACCGCCGACGGCCTCATCCGTCATCATCGTCAAGCAAACCACGCCGGATTCCGTCACCAACGCCATGTAATTCGCCGGCGGCAAAGCCAGTTTAGCTCCGCCTTTAAACTTCAAAACCAGTTCCGGAAACTGCACTGTCTCCTCCTTGGATATATCGAAGCACGGCCTCAAACCGGAATGAGCTTCAACGCCGGTAGCTCGGGGATATTTCACCAGTTGCTTTTCCAACTCTTCCGCTACGGCTTCGAAAATCGGCTTATCCAGAAACGTAAACGTCGAACCGGAATCGATGATCGCGCCGCCGTTTCCTGCGGAGTCCGGCACAAGATACTTGTACGGAAACTTCACCGGTTTTCCACCGATGAGGATTCTCCGAAGAGAAAGGTAATAGTATTCTCGAAATGCGGCGTTGGATCCTGACGGATTCTCTCGGAACGGTGCGTAAATGAGACTGTTCGTCTTCGATTCCCCGGATTCTGAACCGGAGTCCAGCACGAGAGGGCTACTCACCGGCGAGTCGTCGAACTGGCGAGATACGAGGCAATAGGAGAATCGTTTCAGTTTCATTTGCGAGGGCAACGATTCAGGGCCGCGCCCGAATCCGGCAATGCCGGTCGGTTGATGAACGGACAAGACGGAGCAACCGACGAGAAAATCACTCACTCGTTTCCCCGGGAAATCGAGAGTTTCAGAGAGGAGAAATCCGACGGTTGCGCCGGAGCCGTACTGAATTCCATAACCAGGACAAGAATCGGAACAATTTCTCGATTTAGGGATACAATTTCCACACCTGGACTTGAAATTAGGGCCAAAAATCCAAGCACATTTTCGATTTCGGCAACCGATGATCTTCGCAGAGGAAGACAATTTAGGGATAAATTTCGGAATTCTCTTAGTATCTGAGTTAGGAAACAAACAATTGGAACAGAGATAACCAGCGGTGCAGGGGAACCAGACGAGGCTACTTCCGGTATCGAAAACGAACGATAATTTCTGGGGAGGAGTTCCGAAGCTGAGGGAAATTGAATAAGCTCCATAGCTACGAGGGAAGAGAGAGATTTTCTGGATGGAACTATTTGATTTCGTTCGCGGCCTCTTGAGGTGATGAGCTCTGGTGAGCGAAGCAGAGACGAGGTAATTGATGTTTTTCCATGGATCTGTAACTGAAGTTGAAGGGAAGGGAGTGAGGGGGACTGTGATGGTGGAGCTGGAGGAAGAAGATGAAGTGGGAAGAAGGAGAAAGATGGAAAAGAGAAAGGGAATGGGGGAAAACTCCATGGATTTGATTTGGTCTCTGCTTCTGATTGTATGTTCTCAGAGGGTTCAAGAAGATGATGATTAATGTGGGAAAGGGAGGTTTTGATTCGCAAAAGCTTTGTTCAGTCTTTAATGGAAGTAGAGGAAATTGACAAGTTGCTGGTTACTGCAATCCACCGAGTTGACATTTCATGCCACGTTATCTACCTACATAAATGCCATGGTACGTTGAAGGTTTGGATTAAATTACTATTTTGCTCCGACTCTCCATTACACAACCTCTGGTCGAAAAGTTAAAAATTTAAATCTCACGACAGATAACATTATGTCGTTGAACTCAAAAGAAAAAAAAAATGGTTAGAAATAGAGTTTATTACATGGAATATATGCATGAGTAGCCAAGTTGTGCTTATGTTTATGTTAGTGTTAGATTTTAATTTTTCTTTTATAGCTTTGAAATTCTTGTTTAATTTGTATCATTTTAGAAAGGCTTAATTTGATTCTTATAGTTTAATTAAATAGTTTTAAATGGTTTTTTTTTCTTTGAAGGAATTAGTAGGTTTTTTTGGTTAAATGGTAAGTATAATTTTTAGACTCCATTTAATAACTATTTGGTTTTTGGTTTTTTAAAATTGTACTTTGTTATTTTATCATTTTTCTACAATGAGCTTCATCTTTCTTAAGAAAACATTTGAATTCTTAGTCAAATTTCAAAAACAAAAATAAGTTTTTGAAAACCATTTGTGGTTATCAAAAACCAAAAACAAAAAACTAAGGCTCCGTTTAATAACCATTTAGTTTTTGAAATTTGTGCTTGTTTTTTTGTAAAACCAGTTAATTAGAATGTTATTTTATCTTCGTTTCTACTATTTATTTGTCTTTATTCTTGTACCATTAATAGGCTGGCACGTGTAGGGTTTCCTCTTCATGGTCTCTATTTAGTCTCTGTTTTGCACTATTTTGAATTCAATGTGATGGGACAATATTGTCTGTATTATAGCCTTTTCTTCCTTATTTCTTCATGGTATCAGAGCTTTGGTAAGCTCTCAAAACAATTTAAAATGGCTGAAATTTTGTCATTTTCTTCCTTGGGATCTGATACAGTCCCATATGTGGGAATAACCATTCAGCCAGCCCACCCTCAGTCTCAGAACGTTCAGCGCCTTCGACCCCAGCCTCCTTCTTCGAATATTCAGACAAATATTCGGTCTCCAAGCACTCCTTTGACATCCCAACATGCTCCTTACCCTCCGACACTTCCAGCTTTTCAAACCCCCTGTCCTCAGTTTGGCGCATTTCAATCCGCATGCTTCTACCCAACATCCTCTCAGCAAGTTCTTTTCTCACCATTGCAACGAGCTCATTTTCCAGTTCTTGCTTAGGCGATTCCGAATGTTGTGCCATCTTTGTCTGTGAAACTCAACAATTCGAACTATCTTCTTTGGCGAAATCAGATTCTCAATGTAGTCCGAGCTCATAGCCTACAAGGTCTTCTTGACGGGCCAGTACCTTGCCCACCCCAGTTTCTCGACAACTTACAGCATCAAGTAAATCTGGAGTACCTTCATTGGCAGACTCTAAGGGGCCGTTTGGCCCATGGGTTTGGGTTGGGATGGGTTTGGGTTCCAAACCCAAAACCATGTTTTGCACAAGGTGTTTCAAAACCCTTGGTTTTGAAACACAACCCCATGGGTTACAACAGTGCAACCTCATGGGGTTTGTGCCATGTTTTACTCTTCCATTTGCCGTTTTCCATTTCCGGCGACCACTCCGACAACAACTCCGGCGACCACTCAGATGACAACTCCGGCGACCACTCCAACAACAACTTCGGCGACCACTCCGATGACAACATCGGGGACCCGACCACCGCTAACGATTACCTCAGACGACCACTGCGATGAGAACTCTAGAGACCAGTTCCATTTACCATTCTCCATTTCTAGCGACTACTTCGACAACAACTCTGATGACAACTCCGGCGACCACCCAACAACCACCGATAACAACAACTCTGACGACTACAACGGTGACCAGACCACCACTGACGATTACCTCAGACGACCACTGCGATGAGAACTCGAGAGACCAGTCTGACGATTACCCATGCGACTCGACCACCACAACAACTAGACACCCCGATAACCCAACCACTCAAACAACCCGACTTGCCCGAACCATCGACAACAACCACTTCAATGACCTGATCACCTGACAACCATAGTTGACGATCACCTCGAAAACCTGACCACCTAGCAACCACCGTAGACAACCACCTAGTGACCACTCCGATGACCTGACCACCCTGATGACTACTTCGGCGATTACCCCAACGACCTGGTAACCCAACCACCCAAACCACTGTTGATGACCACCTGGTGACCACCCTGGCGACTCCAATAACCCAACCACTGCCACAACCACCCAGCGACATGAGCACCCTGATGACCACTCCAGCGACCCGACAACTACTGCTGAAAACCACCCAACGACCATTCCGGTGACCTGACCACCGTGCAATCACCACCGGCGACCACCTCGGCATACCCAAACACCCCATCAATCCAACCACCCAATGACCACTCCAACAATCACCCTAGCGACCCAACCACCTAGTCAATATTTTAAAAGGGCCAGCGTGGATGAGCTATATGCAAAACTAAAGGCGATCCCAGGGATGACAAGGCAAGACTGAATGGTTGTTGCAAAGACTATTCTCTCGGATAGTATGATGTTGAACTCCTTCTTTACATTCACCCCAGATTGGAAGTATGATTACTACGTGAAAATTTTGGGGAAAGCACCTAGAACATGACTCTCTTTTCATCACTTTCATCTACCACTCTCATGACTTACATTTGTGTTTGGACAACTACTTCTACTTTCTTCTCATTTCATCTGGAATGTGTGTTATGATATTTTTAGAACTAGATCTTAGTTCTAATTTTTGATTTTACTTTACCATTGGCAACACCATTCTTACATTGCACATATTAATTATCTGTTGCTACGCATAATCTTTAATTTTATGTCATCATGAGTGGAGTGAATGAGATAGCATATAATTATACAAACTACACATAGTATAATTCAAATTGAACTATAGTTGTAACAATTGCTCTACATAATTGGTTAAATAGTTGGTATGTAACACACCAAAAAAATTATGAAGTTAAAAAAAATGGAGTAGGAAAAAAAAACAGTGTAAGATTTTTAAAAAAAATAATAAACAGTTTGAAAAATTATAAAAAAAAAATAATAATAAACTAAGCAAACTCAGCCCAACCCAACCCTGCACCCCAAACACAGGTTTCAGCTAACCAGCCCAACACAACCATGCACCCCAAACACAGGAATCAGAAACCCCAGGGTTTCTGATTCCAGCCAAGAAACCCCAGGGTTCCAGAACCCCAGGGTTTCTGATTCCAAACCAACGCGCCAAACAGCCCCTAAATAGCATGGTAATGTCATGGATATACTCTTCACTCGCATAAGAGAAAATGGGTGAGATTATCTCTTTATCTGATGCTGCTGAGGTTTGAGAGTCCTTTAGAAAATCATATTCGTCTTCTTCTTCTACTAGAGTGTTGAGTCTTAAATCTCAAATTCAAAGAATTAAAAAGGAAGGGTTGTCTGTCTCTTAATATTTGTCTCAGATTAAAGAAGTCGCTGGTAAACTAGCTGTTATTGGAGAACCCATTTCGATTAAGGATCATGTCTCTTATATTTTGGAGGGCCTTGGCCCTGAATATAATGCTTTTGTGACTTCTATACAACATAGAGTAGAACTTCCTGCCATAGAAGATGTAAGAACTTTGTTAATGAGCTATGAATATCGTTTGGAAAAGCATAATACAGTGGAGCAGTTGCCCATCATTCAAGCTAATCTTGCACATATGTAGCCCTTTTCATCCAATAGAAAACATACCAGAAATTCAAATCCTAACAAAAATCCAAATCCTCCTTTCCAGAGACACTCCTCTACCAATGCTCCAAGTCTCCTTGGCCGACCAAATGTTTTTTCCTCTTCCCAAACTCGATGGTCAAATCGTCCCCCTAGCCATAACCAAGGAAAAATCCAATGCCAAATTTGTTGGAAGTTCGGCCATTCAGCTTTAATGTGTTAACATCGAATGAATGCTAACTATCAACCACAACCTCATTCCAACCCACCTCACGCTTTCTATCACAACGTCCAACCCGCTCCGGCAGCTTTACCCGATCAATCCTCTGTAAAAATCTTTGCTAATCTGTCAACTATTCCTAATGAGGCATGGTACATGGACTCTGGCGCACTCACCACCTTTCCCCTGATATTAATTCTATGTCCAATCCCATTCTATACACCGGTGTGGAGCAAATGACTGTTGGAAATGGTACGTCTCTTCCTATATCTCACATTGGCTTTTTTTCTTTTCATTTTTCTAATAACATACTCATTCATCTTTCTAAGGTTCTTTAAACACCTTCTATATAACAAAGGCTAATTAGCATTTCTAAACTTTGTCTTGATAACAAAGCTTCTATTGAATTCTTTCCTTCTTTCTCTTTATTCTGAAAGACCTCTCAACCAAGAAAACCCTACTGCAAGGCCATCTTGAGGGTGGACTATATCGGCTATGTCCTCATTCTTCCCGTTTAGCTTCAAGTTGTTCGACTTTACCATTTGCTGTCGCTTTCCTTTCCACGAAAGATGCCGAGTTGTGGCATAAACGCTTAGGACATCCAACTACTACTGTTGTTAGACAAGCTTTGAAGTCATCTAACATTGATTTTAGTAAAATCAATGAATCTAGCATATGTAGTTCTTGTCAGAAAGCCAAGAGTCATCGGCTTCCATTTTCTAGTATTTCCTCTAAAACTTCTAGACCTTTTGAACTTGTTCACTTCGATTTATGGGGACCGTCACCAGTAAAATCAATTAATGGAGTTCGTTATTTTCTATTATTTATCGATGACTTTACCAATTTCACTTGGCTTTACTTAATACAAAAGATCAAGTATTACCCATATTTTTACGTTTCAAAGCCTTTGTCCAAACTCAATTCAATACTTCCATTAAAGCCTTACAAACTGCTTTTTTTTTGGGGGGGGGGGGGGGGGGGGGGTGAATTTCGATATCTACATTCTTAGCCACTCATGGAATTCTTCATCGTCTCTCTTGTCCTTATACCCCGCAGCAAAATGTTAAAGTCGAACACAAGAATCGTCACGTGGTGGAAGTTGGTTTATCTCTTATAGCCCATTCGTTCATTCCCTTGAATTTTTGGCCTTTTGCTTTTCAATCTGCTGTTTATCTCATCAATCGATTACCCACCCCAACCTTGTCTGATAATTCACCCTATTTTTCTCTCTACAAATCTTTATCGAATTATAAATTACTCCAGGTATTTAGCTGCTCTTGTTTCCCTTTTCTCCGACCATATAATTCACATAAATTAATTTTTCGATCACGTGAATGTGCATTCCTTGGTTACAGTACATGTCACAAGGGATATTTATGCTTGGACTATAATAATGGCCAAATATATGTCTCACACCATTTCATTTTCGATGAAATTGTTTTTCCCTTCTCTTCTTTGTCCACTACTCCATCAAAAAATTCAACTACATCATCCTGACCCCACCATTTCTCCCTTTTTTCCCCATACCTTTTCCAAGCATTTGTCCTCTTTCCAACGGTCCCCTGCTCCTTCCCCCACCACTTGTCCTTCTGACACTTCCAATTTCATATCACATGCCTTTACTGCCACATCTCCTATTTTGTCCCAATCACCATCACTTCATCCTCTCCTACAAACTCTACACACATAGCCTCATCACCCATTTCTAATATCCAAACCCCACTACCCTCTTCTCAATCCCTCTCTACTTCTTTATTATCTTCCCCACATCTCTCTCCCTTTTCTCATCCAACCATCAGTTCGTCCCCCTCCTCTCCATCCACAACATCTTCCTCTCCTCAAAGTTCCGAGCCCATTTCTTTTGTCTTGCCGCCATCTTCCGCTCCTCACCCACCTACAAACATTCATCCAATGACAACACTTTCAAAGCTGGGCATTTACAAACCAAAAGCATGGGATGTATAAGCGAAACCTAGTTCTGACCTTCACCTCCATGAATCAACCTCTTATAAACAGGCCTTGTCTTGTTTTGAATGGTATGAAGCTATGCAGGCTGAGATTGATGCTTTGCACACTAACAAAACGTGGGACTTAGTTCCTCTGCCTCATGGCTGTAAGCCAGTTGGTTGTAAATGGGTTTTTCGCTTGAAATTCAAACCCACATGAGCCATTGTGCGTCATAAGGCTCGGTTAGTTGCTCAAGGGTTCAATCAGACTTATGGAGTTGATTTTTTCGACACTTTCAATCTGGTGATCAAGCTTGCTACAGTACATATCGTGCTCTCTTTTGCTGTTCTTTTCATTGGTCAATCCGGTAACTTGATGTAAATAATGCCTTTTTAAATGGTGATTTGCAAGAAGAGGTTTACATGAATCAACCACTAGGTTTTATTAATAGCCAGTGTCCGGATTATGTATGTCGGTTGAATAAAGCTCTATATGGTCTTAAGCAAAGTTCGCGTGCGTGGTTTCTCAAACTTCGCTCTTGTCTTCTTCTACGGGGTTTTCTTGCTTCCCAATCAGACTATTCAATGTTTTTCTTCCAATCGTCCTCTGCAATTATTATAATACTAGTGTACGTTGATGATGTCATTGAAGGGAATAATCGAATTAAACTCACAGCGGAAGCATAGGAATCGTCTTTGATTTATTTAGAATTAAACTAAAATACAAGGGTTAAGCAATAAATACCTTGAAAATATGGAGATTCTTCTGGCGGGTCTTTATCTCCTCCACAAAGTCTTCCTTGCTATGACTCTAACAAAAGATCAAGGCTTGCGGGAGCCTCTTGAAAGAAAATCCTCAAGGGATTAAAGAAGAAGAGGTTTAGAGAGAATTCTCTAATTCTCTCTTTGAGGAGATGTGTGTTGTTCAGAATGCTTCAACCCAAGGGTTCTATTTATAGAGACCAAGGGAAGATCTTTGCCATTATTAAAATATTATATTTTAATATCTAATATATTAAAATATATCTTTTATTTATTTGAATCTCATTCAAATCTCCTACGATATTTATTTATTTGAATCTTATTCAAATTCTATAAATATCTTTTATTTAATATATCAAATATATATTAATTATTTTAATATTTAATGTATCAAATACAATAAATATATTTTCATCTTTTATATTTAATATATCTAATATATTAAATATTAATTTGAACACTTCAAATTAAATATTAATTTGAACATTTCAAATTTTTCTTTCAACTAAATTGATCTTTTAGTGTTACTATGAGCTAGCAAGGGGACCTTATGGACCTACAGATTATAAGCTCCAATGATACAAAATTAATTAATTAAACTCTTTAATTAATTAATTTTCATTCATTAACTATATGTCACTCCACTATAGACCTAGAGTTGCACTCTTATGCACTATAGGACAAGTTGTGTCCATAGATATAATCATTACATGTAAGTCGATCCTTCACGAGTTGTTCGTAATTACAGCTGGGTCAAAAGTCCGTTTTACCCCTATAATTACATCTTGCACCTTAACCTTGGATTACACTAATAATCTTGAATTTTTCATATAATGGATAATATTATTTTGAAAATAAAATAATCAAAATTATTATTAATTATTAAATAAATTATTAATTACAAGGCTTTAGGGCATAAATCCCAACAGTCATTATTACCGGCAACTATTCATCTCTTTTATCTTCAATTATTTCTCATTTAAATGTTGAATTTGCTTTGAAAAACTTAGGACCTCTCAACTACTTCTTGGGTATTCATGTTTCAAGGAATCAGGATGGTCTTCACCTGTCTCAAAGTTAATATATTTTTAACTTACTTAAACGAGCTGACATGATGGATTGCAAGCACCTTCCAACGCCTATGGCCACTGGTAATACTCTATCAATCCATGATGGTGATCCATTGCCCAATACCACTGAGTATAAACGCATAGTGGGTGCCCTTCAGTATTGCACGATCACTCGTCCAGATTTATCATTTGTTGTGAACAAAGTTTGTCAGTTTCTTCATGCTCCTACCTCAGCTCATTGGTTTGTAGTCAAACGGATATTGCGGTACTTAAAAGGGACAATGCATCATGGTCTGTCTTTTGTGCCTTTTACTTTGTCTCTTAAATGTTATACCGATGTCGATTGGGCTAGTTGTCCTGATGATAGAATAAGCACTAGTGGCTATTGCACGTTTTTAGGTGCTAATCTCATTTCTTGGTCCTCAATAAAGCAGAAGACGGTGTCCCGCTCAAGTGCTGAATCTGAATATCGGAGTTTAGCAAATGGTGCGGCTGAAATATCATGGGTTCTCTCGATATTGCGTGAACTTGGTTTTTCTCCACCATCTCCTCCCCTTCTTCTATGTGACAATATCAGTGCCACTTATCTTGCTCAAAATCCTGTGATGCATCAATGAACGAAGCACTTAGAAATTGATCAACATTTTGTTCACGAGAAAATCCTTCAGAAGCAGCTTTTTGTCAAACACGTTTCTTCGGATGATCAAATCGTTGATATTCTCACTAAGCCTCTCTCAACCTCTCGGTTTCAAAATCTTTGTCTCAAGCTCACCGTTCTTCAATGTCCGTTTTGTTTGCGGGGGGATGTAAAACCAATTAATTAGAATGCTATTTTATCTTCGTTTCTGCTATTTATTTGTCTTTATTCTTGGACCATTAATAGGCTGGCACGTGTAGGGTTTCCTCTTCATGGTCTCTATTTAGTCTCTGTTTTGCACTATTTTGAATTTAATGTAATGGGACAATACCGTCTATATTACAAACTTTTCTTCCTTATTTCTTCATTTTCTCACAATTAATCTATAATGGTTTTCATCTTCCCTAGAATGATTTTCATCTTTCATAAGAAACCTTTGAGTTCTTAGCCAAATTCCAAAAATAAAAACAAGTTTTTGAAAACTACGGCCCCATTTGATAACTATTTGGTTTTTGATTTTTTTTTTTAAAGTTAAGCCTATAAATATTACTTTCACCTATGGGTTTCTATGTTTTGTTATCTACTTTTCACTTATGTTTTCAAAAATCAAGTCAAGTCTTGAAAACTAAAAAAAGTAGTTTCAAAAACTTGTGTTTGTTTTTTAAATTTGGCTAAGAATTCAAGTATTTTCTTAAAAAAGATGGAAACCATTGTAGAGAAGATGAAAACCATTGTAGAGAAATTGTGAGAAAACAAGCACAAATTTCAAAAACCAAAAACTAAAAACCACATGATTATCAAACGGAGCCTTAGTTTTCAAAATTTGGCTTGGTTTTTGAAAACATATGGAAAAAGTAGATATGAAAACTCATAAGTGGAAGTAGTATTTATAGGCTTAATTTTCAAAAATCAAAAACCAAAAACCAAGTAGTTATCAATCGGGGCATACATTTTTAGTTTTCAAAACTTGGTTTGGTTTTAAAAACATACTTAAAAAAGTAGATAACAAAAGAAGAAACATATAGGTGAAAGTACTATTTATAGGCTTAATTTTCAAAAATCAAGTGGTTATCAAACGGGGTCTTAGTTTTCAAAGTTTGACTTGATTTTTGAAAACATACGTAAAAAGTATATAACAAAACAAGGAAACTCATAAGTGGAAATAATATTTATAGACTTAATTTTAAAAAACTAAAAATTAAAAATTAAATGGCTATGAGACGGAGCCTTAACTTTTAGGCTTTAGGTTCCTAAACTTTTAAATGATGTCTAATAAATTCTTGAACTTTCAATTTTGTTTCTAATAGGTTGAACTTTTAATTTTGTGACTAATATCTTCTTAACTTATTTGGCATTTTTTAAAACCATAGACCTATTAAAAAAAACATATTAAAAGTTTAGGACATAAAATGTCAAATATGTCATGGACTTATTAGACATAAAATTGAAAATTCAAGAACATATATAGAATGCTTTCAAATATATACATTAATAGCATTTTAAAGTTTAAAGACCTATTGGAGACGATATAAATAGCATTTTAAAGTTTAAAGATCTATTGGAGACGATATAAATAGCATTTTAAAGTTTAAAGACCTATTAGATACGAATCGTCGAATCTAAAAGTTTAGAAACTAAACTAATACTTTAACTTTTTTTTTATATATGTAATATTTTCATTGAATGTATTAGAGAGTAAAACAATAACCTTTATGGAAAGAAATATGGGAGTGTTAACTGGTTTTGGTAAGATAAAAAAAATGTTTTTGGATGATTTAACCAAATCTCAAGAACTAACTTAAAATTTCTACAACTACATATAACCAACCTAAACCCAAATTAACATACACTGCAGAAAAAAAAAAAAAAAAAAGTAGTAACCATTTGAATATAGCTGAATTGGTTAAGGCATACTATTGATCAAAAAGTCAGATATTTGAATCTTTGCCTCTATTTATTGTTGAACTATGAACTAAAGAAAATGTAAAATAGTAATTTAACCTCAATTTTTTTTAATCCTTACTGATCTGATTGACTTTTGCATTGGGCTGTGTCCTTGCAAATGTAGCCTTAATCATACTTTTAACAAATGATTAAAAAAATTTGAAAGCCGATAATAAATTATAAATTTTGGTCATTTGTTTGTTGAATTGTATAATTGTCATTTATTATTATTATTATTTTCTACACCTTATTATTTTTTTTTAGTTCAACAATATAATTGTCACTTAATGCTTTGTCATAATGGTATTATTGTATAAATTTATGTGTAATAACTATAGTCAAATTAAGTTGTAATTTTAACAGCCCCTCACATTTGACATATACTGAGGTTTGACATATACCTTTGAATAAAATTACCAACTTCATTTTTTAAAAAGGAGTAGAGATCCCTAAGCTACATTCACCATAGTAATTAACAACTTTATTTATTTATTTATATTTTATAGTTTGCTATCTCGTATTCTTCATTTTATTTATTTTATTTTTTTATGTGATTGTTGATTGAGACCTCTTTACCAAAACGCGGAAAAAGATTTTTATATCCTTCGTGTTTCGTACATATTCTCACTAGCACCTTTCGTGCAGCCTAAAAATAAGCGATGGAGTGCTTTTTTAAACTTCCTATCACATGGTGGAGGTTGTATAGCAAATGGGAAAGTGAGGAAAATAATGAAAAGTATACTTTCTAGTTTTAAGTTTGGTTTTTATCATTAGGAGGTTTTTGTTTCTTTTCACAAACTTTTAAAATTTTGATTTTAATCCTTCATTTGTTTTTCTTTTTCATTTTGGTCCTTCTTCAAAATTTCAATTCATCTTTTATTGTAGTTCGTGTTTAATCAGGTGTGTGGGAGCGTTTGATTCATACCAATATAATGTCTATTACAAGGGATTCCTAACGATCAAGTTAATAAAGTGAGAAGATTTAAACAAAGTAGGTAAAAATATCATTTAAGTCCCTGTACTTTGGAACTTGTTTCATTTTAGTTCCTATACTTTCAAATGTTCAATTTTAGTCCATATACTTTGAGTATATCTTAAAATTAGTCATTATTACTAGTTTATGGTCAACTGGTACTAAAAAAAGTTAATCTTTATAAACCTTTTGTTTGAAAATTTGGTAAACATATTCACAGCGTCTTTTCTTGAATGAAAATTATTAATATTATTTTTTCTAGTCAAATAAAAATAAACTTCAAATTAACTAAAATTAAACATTTGAAATATGTAGACTAAAATGGAACCAGTTCCAAAGTACATGGACCAAAATTGTATTTTAGCCAACAAAGTAACATCAGGTTGGTTAACAATTGTTAGTATATATGCATACCACTGTAGGAATTAATTAATTAATGTGAATGTGGTGTTTTTTTTTTAATTCAACAATATGTTGGAGTAGGGATTTGAACCTCTGATCTTTTGGTCAAAGGTATAATGCATTAACCAGTTGAGCTATGTTCAGATTGACAATGTGGATATGAGTTAATTACCCGAGTTTTGCATTGGGAATAATTATGTTAGTTGTTGTGGTTTAGGGTCAAAACTATATTCGATTAGGATTTGGGAGGTTCCTTAACAAAGTAGATGAAAAGTTGACTTGGAAGGTTTCTTAACGATGTCATAGTTGTGTTAAGATTGTAATAGGGTTAGGAGAGATGAGTCACAAATTCATAATGGTATGCAAATGTGGTCGTACATCAAAATAGTTTAGTTCACCTAACGTTATACTACCTGAGAGCGATATTTTACCTTAAGTTCACTATGAGTGGTCATACATGTAGAGAGGGTAACTCAACATAGGGTAATTGAGTTATGTTCTTGTTAGCATATATATATATATATATATATATATATATATATAAGTTTTAAAAGTTTTAATTTTAATTAATTATTTTAATTATCTCTTTCTCAATTTGGTTCTTAATCTTTTAAAAAAGAAAATTTTGATGTGTTCTGTCACTTTGAAAGAAAAAAAAGTATTCAAGCAGTATATTTTTTTTGACCTCTTGATCGAGAGTACATGTTTTATGTTATGGTCACATTGGATTCAAGCAACATAAAAGAATAATTTGATGATACATCAACAGTTGGTTAACAAATTTTTTATGGAAGGATTTAAAGATAAATGATCTTTTTGTTAACAAATTTTGTATGAAATAATCTAGTTAAAAAAATTTAATACATTAAGGACAAAATTAAAAATCTCAAAAAAATTGATGACCAAATTGAGAATTGATTACTAAACTAGCTTGAATCAAGAAATAAATACTAAAATTGAACCAAAATTCTGAAACTTATAATTGACTGTGTATAATATAAAGCCGTTCGCCTCATGCCTTTTATCGTCGCACATCAATGAGCAATGAATGACGACTTCAGAGTTTTCAATTTCAAATTAAAAAAGAAAAATAATAAATAAAATATGAATTAAAAATTTCAAACCAAATTCTTTGTCATGGTGGGACCCACTTACCGCCACGCTCCACTCAAATCGCGTACCTTACAATAAATCTCTCTCTTTACGGTTCTTGGAAAAGAAAATTTCAATTTCAAACTGAATCAACGAATACAGAATCAAGAGCAGATGAATTTCTAACATTGAATGAAAAAATTTGAATCCACAAAAGATTTCAGTAAAAACAGATATGAATCTAGAATCAATAATCACAGCGAGCAGTCCAGAAAGGAAAAAACAAACTAAGATGATAGAGAAATTCAGATCTGAGAGATTACAAATCATAGCTGCATTTGGTGGTTTCGAACACACCATTTGAAGAACTACCATTGGATCTCAAAGGGACTTTCAATGGACATCTGACCTTCGGTTTATAGTGCCCTAATTTCACCCAACCGAACTTGAATCTGATCCGCAAGAAAAGCTTCACATCAACACTGAAAATTCCCGAGCTCTTCTCCGAATTAAACGACGAAATTCCGTCCGTTCCTAGAAGAAGCATATTCTGACCGACGAACGACGGGCTGAGTAAACTGGTGTTCTTGTGCCCCTGGTAAAACTGGCTCAAATTCACCGTACTGAATCGCTGATCTTCGTAGAAGGCGCTAACCTCGATGTCGTCGTAGTAGATCCCGATCCTCCGATTCGGATTCCTGACCGTGATATTGAGAGCGAGATTGTAGTGGAGGTTATTGTTAGCAGTGGTGAAATTGAACTGCGTGAGAGAGGCGTCGGTGGCGTGGAACTGAAGGAGATTGGGACGGAAAATCAGCCACAAGAGGAAGACAGCAATGCCGAGGACGATGACGAGGGTGATGAGGATTTGACAGATGAGGTTGAAGATGCAGCCGCAGCAGCAGTTGCAGAGGCAGCCGAGACAGCCGCAGCCGCCGTCGCCGCGGCCGGGGCGGTGGTAGGAGTTGGAGGGAGGAGGAATGGAAGGACCGTAGTAGGCTCCGTTGAGATGGGACTGGTGCTTGGACGCCATTGTTGAAGTCGAAGGGAGAGAGAGGAGAGGCTAGGGTTTGAATGGATGAGGGAAAGGGGGAAATTGGGGATTTAAATAAGGGCTTGGGATTGAATTGAATTGAATTTGAATTTGAATTTGAAGGTTGGTTCTGAGAAAGAAAGATTTGTAAACGCGGAAAGAAGAAGGGTTTATCAGAGAGTCAAATTAAACGCGGTTATGTGAGTGTAGAGAACCTGAGGGGAAAAGATAACCTTCCTTATTTGCAATTTTGCAATTTCAAATTTAATTTCGGCGATATCTACTATTTCTCCACCTTATTTATATTTTACCTTTTTAAAATGCGACTTTTTTTTTATATACATTATTATTATTATTAGTTACAAGTTTTTTTTTTTTTTTTTTTTGAGAAAATTATTAGTTACAAGTTTAGTTTTTGATCTTTCAATTTTAGTCATTCAACTTTTAAGTTTGTATCCATTTAATTTTTAATTTTTTAAAAATGTTTAATAAATCCTTAAACTTATAATGTTTTGTCTTTAACTTATTCGACAATTTTCAAAATTCACGAATCTATTAGATATGAAATTTAAAGTTCATGGTTCTATTAGATAAAAGAAGTTCAATTTTATATGTAACAAATCGATTAATTCTTAAAAATTTCAAATATGTTAAGGTCTATTGAACACAAAACTAAAAACTTAGGCCTTGTTTGATAACCATTTGATTTTTGAAAATTGTGTTGGTTGTCTCGTATTTCTCTAAGTTTCATCTTTGTTAAGAAACATTTGAATTCTTAGCCAAACTTCAAAAACCAAAACAAGTTTCTGAAAACTACTTTTTTAAGTTTTCAAATTTTGGGTTGGTTTTTGAAAACATATGCAAAGAGTGGATAACAAAACAATGAAACTCATAGGTAGAAGTAGTATTTATAGGCTTAATTTTCAAAAACCAAAAATAAAAAACCAAATAGTTATCAAACATGATCTTAGAAACCTGTTAGATACTTTTTAAAGTTCGGAAACTAAACTTGTAATTTAGGCTCCATTTGATAACCATCTGGATTTTGGTTTTTGGTTTTTGAAAATTGTACTTATTTTCTCACTATTTCTCTACCATGATTTTCATCTTTCTTTAAAAAAACATTTGAATTCTTAGTTAAATTCCAAAAACAAAAACAAGTTTTTAAATTTTTTTTTTTTTTTTGTTTTAAAAACCTGGCTTGATTTTTGAAAACATAGATAAAAAGTAGATAACAAAACAAATGAATCATAGGTGTAAGTAGTGTTTATAAGTTTAATTTTCAAAAATTAAAAATCAAATAGTTATCAAATGAGTATTAACAATTCTTTTAATTCAACAATGTGGAAGTATGGATTTAAACCTTTGATTGGATAGATATATGTTCTACCTTAACGAGTTGAAACCTGCATAGGCTGCCAAGTCACCTAAATTATTAAAATAGTTACAATGGACTTCTTGAATTTTTAATTTGACCAATTACAAATTCACATAGCTACTTTTGTAACGTCATCCTTGTCTGAATCTGCTAGCTTTTTCTGCAAGTGATTTTTGTCACCTGAGTTTTTTTTGTAGGTTATAATAATCATATAAGAATTGTATTAGAAATATTATTAGGACATTGAGGATATATTGATAATTGACGAGAGAAGTTATGGTAATTTGTTATAAATAGAGCGAGTAGAGAAGCAGGAAGCTAGACAATTGTCTAGTTGGGTTAGGACTTGAGTTAGTATACTCGAGAGAGGTTCCAATAGTCATTGCAGTTCTATTTGGGTTCTATCACAATTGTGTTAGACGTTTGCTAGTCTAACTAGGTACACTTCTATTACTAATTAATCATCTAAGGGCATGTTTGAGAGTGATTTTAAAATGGCCAAAATCACAAGACAAAAGTGATTTTGTCCATTCCAAAATCACTATCGAACAAGCCATAATTTGACTAGACGTGATCAAGAAATAGTCAAGTTCACGGTCAAATGTCTAATTTGACTAAATAAACTTTATACTAATCATATTAGGTTTATTAGGTTTATTGGGCACTACATAAGGTTATTGGATTGGGTGGTACCTGAATTACATCATTAATATGGAGCTGTACTGATCACAACAGGTTTGATCTGCTACCACTAGTTAATTGATTAATGGATTGTTGTCTAATTAAGATATGGTCATGTTGAGCCTTATTAAGCATGTCACTCTTTCACATTGGTCCTGAAGTGCCAAAATCCTTTCTATATGGTGTCATCAAATAATGTGTGTTATCAAATATTTGATGTGAAGACACGAAGCCTCGTGCTATATCGATCTACAAGGCCAAGGGGACGTAGCTTAGACGAACTATACTAGTCAAGCTTGGTCAATAAGCTCAATTAATAAGACCCTATTTGATAACCATTTTGTTTTTTATTTCTATTTTTTAAAATTTTGCATGTTTCCTCTCTATTTGTTGGTAAGGTTTTCACATTTCTTAAAAACACATTTGAATTCTAAGCTAAATTTCAAAGACAAAATTAAGTTTTTAAAAACTACTTTTTTCTAGTTTTCAAATTTTGGCTTAGTTTTTAAAAAGTAGGTGATAAAGCAAAAAAACAATATGTGGAAATAGTGTTTATAAGCTTAAGGCTAAATTATAAAAGATACCCTTGAACGTTTCAAAACTACCCCTATTCTTTCAAATGTTGCAACATTACCCTTGACCTTACATAAACGTTTCAAAACTACATTGGAGTAGAAATCCTTTAGAATGTTGGACGAATGGCAGTGACATGGAACAATATGTTAGTGACTAGGATGTTTGTCTAAATTAAGTCTGAAAAAAAACAGCATGTAGACACGTCGACTTTTCGTTCAACATTCTAACTGTTTTTCCACTCTATGGGTAGTCTTGAAACGTTTATGAAAGGTTAAGAGTAATATTGAAACTTTTGAAAGAATATAGGTATTTTTTAAACAAATGGTAAAGTTCAGGAGTATTTTTTATAATTTAGCCCTAAGCTTAATTTTCAAAAACAGAAAACCAAAAACAAAATAGTTATTAAATGAGGTCTAAGTTGAGACATCCATGTAATTGATTTTCACTTTAGAAATATCATATATGACACAAATATTCATAATCCTACAAATCCAAACACAAAGTAATCAAACCATTAAAGTAACAAAAAAAATTAAGTTCAACACCATATGAAGTGAGAGGATTCAAATCTTTGATCTTTTGATCCAGGATATATGTCTTAATCAGTTGAATTATGCTCGTATTGACCATAAAAGTAACAAAATTATGGGGGAAAGAAAAAGAAACATATAAAAGAGTATATGAAGCCAGCATCCAAAGAACGTTGCAAGAGAAAGTTCATTCCCAATTTTCATTATTTTGATAAAACCTGCATTCCATTTGTTGTTCTATAGAAAACTAAGAAGGGTGTGCAAAAGGAGAGAGAACTTTAACATCACATATCACATCTTCTTGCAACTCTGTGACATGACAGTTCGTTTTCTAGAATTTCACTTTGAAATCAGATTATGGAATGTATTCTCAACATTTATAATTGGGAGTTATGAGCAAAAATGGAACAACAAAAACAAAACAATGCTTACTTTTATGAACAAAATCACAGTTCTTCAAATCCTTCTTCATCTCCTTCGTTCTCAATCCTCTCGAATTCCTTCCTCCAAGTTTCCATCTGAGAATGATCATATTTCATATATTGGTCAAAGAAGAAAATGAAGTGAACTTATCAATGCAAAGATAAAGATCAATGAATTAGCAACTACAAGATTAAAGCAAATACGTTAAGGGCCACTTCTCTTAGCATTAATTTAAAGAGAATAGCATCACAATGAAACTAGTCCTTAGCATGTTGGTAGAAACCACTTAGAAAATGGACAGCAAGAACAAACTATTCTACCTCGTAGTCCGAAAATCGTAATTGTTCTGCGACAAATGGAATATTCTTATAGGGTCCCAATGTCAATTCCTTGCCTAATTTCCTTGCAAAGTCCTCGAGGACGATTATTTCCACTCGAAAACCATTGCTCATAAAAAATTTCTCCATCCACTTCACTGTACTTGTATTAGACTATAACAGGAATCATACAAATGATAGCATGTTTAAAGAGGCAGAGAAGCAATTGAAAGACAGATAAATATACCTCAATGCAAATAAAGCAAACTAACCCTGGACTTAATTTCAGTTTCAGCCAACCAAGAAGGTAATTCACCCAAGAAATAACCTCCTTTCATAGCCAGGCTACTAACAATGAATAGAACATCTTCAAAATCTACCAAAGTCTTAATAGGAAGTCCCTGAAATACAATAAGAAAATAAAAACTAAGCACTTCACTATTTATCCCCATATTGCTACTCTACTCAAAACTTAATTTCTTTCATCCATTGAACAAGAGCATTCATCACCTGCATCACCCATATACTTGGTTGGTCTCCCCGAAAACCTCTACTGCAAATTTCTAATCGTATATCTTCGGACTCCAATGGTACATGACTGAAAAAGTTGCCTCTTGGAATCTTGGCCCCACTGCCTAATCAGTTTCAAGAAACATCAAATCATATTCCAAAATGGATTCCATAAAGCTGCAATGACTATTATGAACACATTGCTTGCCCAATCAATTTCATAGACATACACATAGATTATGTTAATGAACCTTACAGCTGAAAGCAATATGATTACAGGATATAACTTGGACATGTGTTCTAACTTTAACTAAGATAGCTAAATGGTAAACGCTCATAGATTAAGCGCGATTAAAGCTAAAATTAGCAGCAATTGCCAAATATATATCTCTTCATATATAAAAACTTGAAGAGAGCAAACCTTGAAGATCTTGAGCCGCTCTTTTAAAAACATAGTCGGGAGATATGTCGAATATTATTGTCGACGTGGGCCAACGAAGCCTATATGGTCTAGTATCCATTCCATCTGTTAGCAACACAATCTGCACAAATAAGAGGAACATTAGCTAAAGGAAAACGTGGACAAAAAAATCCTGTAGAAATCCAAGATGCAAAATACTGCTATTCAAACATAGCTTTTTGATTTTTAGGGTTCATCACTGCACTCCAAACACAGCTACACAGTTTTCTGATTCTCAGGTTTCAAAATCCTAGGGTTCTGATTCCTAGGATTCTAATTTCGAAACCATGGGTCAAACAGTCCCTAACGAAACGGATGAGTTGTTAAGTTTTAAGATGAGTTCTAACTTCTTTCTTGTAATTATTTGCTAATACCTGCTTAACTCCATCGATATGATTGACTCTTTCAATCAACTTATCATCTAAGAACTTTGTAGCAACACAATAGTGGTGAGCATATTGATTAATCTGAAGATTAGGAGCAACCCAGCAGCCCGCATATTCATCAACAAAAAGGGGCTCTGCATACAAATATTCGTTGAACAGGACAGATGCATTATCATCTCCTTCATTAATACAAAACAAACCACTGCAAAACAAAATTATAAGGAATTGAGTTCTAAAGCATGCCGAAATGATTTCCTAATTGCTTCAGCTACATAACAATCCTCCGAGTGCCAAGTATTTGCTTAAGTGCTCACCAAGTGTTCGACGAAATGTCTGACCCAGATAATAGAGCGAAATTGGACATACCCGGTTGGTGGGACTCCATGAAACGAAGAGACGCAGTTTCTTTTGCACTGAGAAATAAAGGGTCGTCGTCTTCACTGAGATGTGCTCTGAGAACCCCAATTTGGTTCTTGGTCCGTAGCGACGGCGAGCGAAGTACCGGAATCTGAGGCGAAAGAATGTTGGCTCTAGAAAAGCTCCCCGTGAAAGCCATGGATGAATTTGAGGAGCGATTACAGAGATGATAGATTTAGAGAATCGCCGATGCAATTGCCAATCATTCCGTGTTCATCGACTGTGCGGCCATTTCTGTCTAGGAAGGACGTGAAGACTCCAAAAACAAACCCAACTGGAACTACGGTTGAAGAATGAACTACGTTTGAACGTTATCTTAATTCTCAACTTCTTTCTGTTAACTTGAAATTTTCAGTTGGTGAAATTTCTGAAAACCAATAGAGGGGGAAATGCTGTACTGTGTAGACCTATTTTCTCATAAACTAAATTAGACGTCAATTTTTAAAAACAATAATAAAAATAAAAATAGTCCTTCAAGTTTATAGGTAACGATTTAGTTCCCCTACTTTTAAATTTCGTAGAAAATTAATCTCTAAACTTTCAACTTTTAAAAGTATAATTTAATCTTAACGACATTTTTTTTTAATGATATAGAGGATTTGAACCTTTGACCTCAAGAGAAAGAGTACGTGTCAATTACCGCTAAGCTACGCTCACTTTGGCACTACAATGTATTAGTTTAGGAATCTATTCACAACTCTTAAAAATTTAAGAACTCATTAAAAACTTTTTAAATTACATCAACTAAATAGACCGAACTCTAATAATTAATAAATTAAACTCGTAATTTACGTGTAATTATCAAAGTAGGCATAACTCAGTAATAATTATCATGTACTTCTCTCGAAGTCAAAGATTTAAATATTCATTCCTACATTTATTGTACTAAAAAAAAAACATTATTGGGCCGATAATGTATGGCCTGGGCCGGAGGGAAAAGCGTCCGAGAATAGTTCCATCTTCATTTGTGAATTGTGATTTGTCTGTCAGTCAGCACTATTTTGGATTTTTGAAGATAGCTTTATCCTCTGCAATTCTCTTCCTCACCACTTCCTTGATTCTCTCTGTGAAAAACCCGACGACATCGCCATTCACATTCAGCAATGTAGTTCTCCATAAACCATGCAAGAAGCTTCTCTCCACCTCCTCTCCAATGGCGGATTCATCCACCACTCTTCTCCTTCCTCTCTTTTCCCCTCTCTTTCCCGCTCCAGAACCCTCCAATTCCCCATCCTTTCCAATGCCAAAATCACCTTCATCTTGCCCTCTAAACTCCCCCCTCGCTCCCCCGACATTCCTCCCCTCTCGCCGCCCCTCCCTCCGCCGCCGCCCCACCGCGACCCTCGCTCCGACTTTCAGGAGAAAATGCTCTTCCTCGACTCCATCGGCATCGACTTCCTCTCCCTCATCAAAGACCATCCCCCCGTCGCCGCCGCCTCCCTCGCCCACCTCAGATCGTCCGTCGATTTCATGACCTCCATGAATTTCACCGCCGTCGAGTTCCGACGAATCGTCGGTATGTGCCCTGAGATTCTCACCTCTCGCACCTCCGACATCGTCCCGATCTTCACCTTCCTCCTCCGCGAGGCTCGAGTCGACGGTTCCGACATCAAACGCGTTATCAATCGACGCCCTAGGTTGCTCGCCTGTAGCGTGAAGAATCGGCTTCGTCCAACTCTCTACTTCCTGCAAAGCATCGGCATATCTGAGGTACACAAACACACTTCCTTACTCTCCTGTAGCGTCGAAGAGAAGTTGATTCCGAGAATCGAGTTCTTCGAGAACCTAGGGTTCTCTCGCCGGGACGCCGTGATAATGTTCCGGCGATTCCCGCAGCTGTTCTGCTACAGCATCAAGGAGAATTTGGAGCCGAAACTGAATTACTTCGTGGTGGAAATGGGAAGGGAATTGAAGGAATTGAAGGAGTTTCCTCATTACTTTTCGTTTAGCTTAGAGAATAGGATTAAGCCGAGACATCAAAGCTGTGTGGAAAAGGGAGTTTGTTTTCCATTGCCGGTGTTGTTAAAAACCAGTGATATGAAATTCCGGGAAAAATTGGAGGTATGTTGTGATTCTTCCATACCCTTTCGAACTTCTCCTTTGTGGTGTACAAATTTGTGATATTCAATTCAATCAATCAAGTATAGAGTTAATTTCACAGCTCCCTGTTTCTGTGTTCATTTTTGTGTTTCAAATGGATCATTTTTCCTCTTATGATCCATTTGGGTCCTTACAGTTTAGTCTAGTCAAAGTTTTGCCTGATGTTCTAATCCAGGTGGTGCAAGATAAATAGATCTTCTGAACTTAGATAGATAGATTAAGAACAGTATATGTTTATTTTAGAAAATAAAAAACAAAATGGTTATCAAAGTATATTAGTGTTTTTTTTATTTTTAATGTGCTTTGAATTAGTTTTTTTTTTCTTTTCTTTTTTCATTGAGCAGCCCTGGGAGTGAGTAGTGTTATGAGAATTGCACCATAATTAAATGAACAAAATGGATAGTTCAAGCTTTGGTTGAAGAAGTATTTGGCATCTTTGAACAAGCAGAGGCCTAATATTTTGTTGTGTTAGTGACTGAAATGAATCTGAATCCCTTTTGAATTTGTATGAAACAGAGGTGAGATGAGAACCTTGCAATATTATCTGTTTTGCTGCTTCAAGTTTCAACTGTAAACTGATTTTTAAGAATTTAGGACACATGATTCTGGGGCTCTGTGAGGTTATATCTGTGCAAAACCTAAGTGTGTACCATTAGTTATAGTTATAGCCCGTTTGGTTACGTTTTTGTTTATTGTTTCATGTTTTTTTAAGGAAAAATAAAATAAAATACGCTTGAAAAAATTATCTACTTTTAGTACAAGTTTTATGTTAGTTGAGTTACGTTTGTCTCGACTACTTTTGATAATGTTCTCTGTTCCTTATGCACGACAAGTTTTAAATAAAATTTGACGTTTTCACTTTTAAAACAGAAATATTTAGAATTATTTTAACCCCTTGATATTCTACTTGTAATTTATGAGTTGAACATGATAAAAAGTAGAAATTTCATTATTGTTCCGTAAAATTAGATACATAACGCAAGAAATTAATTCTTCTCTTTCTCTAATTATTTAAACAATTACTACATCCTAAGAATAATTACCCTCTTGGCTCTCTCAGATCTTCTCCGAATGCAATTTGATTCTCTCTCAAAAATAGTTTAAGGCATAACTTTCGTGGTCAAATCGGGGAGTAGAATAATTTATTACATATATGGTTTACTATTATTCAACTACAATTACCGAGAACTTAAAAGTTAATGACTAAATTTGTCATTTGACTTAAAATAAATATTGTTTAACCCCCAACAAATCAAATAACTAAAATGAATTTAAAAGAAATAACTAAAAAGGAAAATCAAATCCAATCAAAATGAGGAGGGGAAGATTTGGATTTTTTTTTTAAATAATGTAAATAAAAAAACAAATGACAGAAATATAGGAAGTTTAAAAGTATTTCCAAATTTATAGTAGATAAAACGTGTACATGGGCTGCGACTTAGCTAACTCGTGGCTCGTATACACGAATCATTTAATGAAGCGTGGCCCATGTTCGCGAGAATATAGAACTCGTGTGCCATGTACACAATTTGTCTGCCACCTCACTCTACCTGGCTGTGCAACGCCACCTGGTTGACATGGAACTCGTGTACGTGGTACACGAGTTCCATATTCTATATGTATATATTTGGCTTATTAAAATTAGCAAAATCGGTGTCTGGTATGTAGGTTAGAGGGGCACAATTCTCAACTGTTGTTTTTGGCAGTGCCTGGGTTCGAGATTTGTTGGTTAAATTTCACTCCAATTCTTAATTTTTCCATAACAACAAAAAACTGCTTGCAAGTTGTTTTATACATATATTTTTTGAAAACAAGTTGTTTTATATCTAGTTCTTTTTTGTGTATATATATATATATATATATATATATATCAATCTAAAAAAATGCTAATATTTTTTATTTGGTAATAAATTATTTTTAAAAACTTAATTGGATAAAAAAACTTAATTCTATTAAAAAAATATTTGGTAAATATTTAAGTTTCATTCTTTTGCTTATATATTTACGTAGATAATTTGTAATGACTTGTTATAATTTTGTAATTAATAATACTTAATCTAAATGTTATATATCAACATATATAAAATTCTATTTCAACGAAGTTTAAATTACAAGTTTAGTTTCTAAGGCCCCGTTTAATAACCATTTGTTTTTTAGTTTTTAGTTTTTGAAAATTAAGTCTATCAATACTATTTCCACAAATGAGTTTACTTGTTTTGTTATCTACTTTTTACCTATGTTTTCAAAAACTAAGGCAAATTTAGAAGAAGAGGCAAGAAAATGAAATGGATAGTGTAATATGATGCATTTAATTAAAGAAAGAAAAATAATAATAAAAAGCACAAGAAAACAAAATGGGTAGTTAAAAACGAAGTAGAGTAGTAAAAAAAGAAGCTCGTTTTGAACAAACAATGTGACAAACATAAGGTCAATAAAAATAGGTAAATCGTGTACATGAAAACGAAATGCATTTAAATAAAGAAAGGAAAAATAAAAAGAGTAAAATTGTGTACATGGTACACGAGTTCCACGTAACACGTGTACCATGTACGTGAGTTCCACGTCGCAAAGCCTCATTTCACGCCAACCAACAACATGTCGCTAGAGAGAAATCGTGTACATGGTACACGATTTAGCTACCCTATTTTAATCAATAGTTTTCATCATTAACCTAAACATGTAATTTCTTTTGTTTTTTACATTTTATAAATTGTTTATTTCAAAACTACCCCAATTTTGTCATTGTTTATTTAAAGTCCATTATCTATAAAATTAGCCCGAAAGATTTGATTTTTTCTTTTTTTTGAGTAAAGATTTGGTGAATTGTTAAAAAGGAAAAAATAATTAGTTCAGAAAAAAATAATTAGTTAAAATTACTAATAACCACTTGGAGCATGCACGCTGGCCATACCACCATCCAATATAATGTAATCACAAGAATATGGACGATATATCTCGATCACATAGATATTGAAGATTAATAGATATCTCCGATATCTTTTATAAATACCTATAAAATATATTTAAAAAAAATGTCATCTATTAATAGTTTAGAAGTAAAAAAAAATTAATTATTAATTTAAATATTTTTTATACATTTTTTGAATTACATAAATATCCGCCGGATATTTTATGAATATATTCAACAATATATCAAAAGAATTGAAATCTCAATATTGACATCAACGATATTTTAATCCTTGTGCAATCAAACGGAACACTGACCTCATGCACTATATTTGAAAAAAAAAAAGTTATGACCTAGTTATAAATACATAATTTATTTATCATCTAATATAATTTCTAAAAGGTGAAATTGTAAATTTGGTCCCTTTGATTTAGAAAAAGTTAGAGTTTAGTCTCTATGATTTTAAAATTTAGAATTTGTCCCTACGGTATGATAACATCTTCATAAATAGTCCCTATGATATGGACTATGAGTTTTAGAGCATGTTTGGTAGGCCATATGGATGAATTCTATTTTATTCACTGAATTTAGTGAATATGTGTTTGGCAGATGTGTTTTTGAAAACTATTTTCGGATTCAGTGATCTGGTGAAAATTATGAAAACAATATTTTGATGTTTTCATTGTATCTAGAATTTGAATTTGAAATTTTAAAATGCACAAATATATTAAAAAAAGATAAAAACTTTAACAAATATATTATTTCATGTTATAAACTCAATTTATTTTTGTTATATTAAAATCTGTATAATATAATATATTATAAATTATACGATATTGTAAAATAATAATTATACAAAATTTATTACAAAAAAAACATGTCCATAAATAAATTAATAATAGTTTATATTCAATTTAGTATTTAGTTTGCAACTACGACTAATTTCATGGTCTATAAATATATTATATAATATATTTTGAACGATTGTTGAAATTAAAATCTAATTTCTAAATCTGCTACAAAACCCATGTTTGAACGTTTTCATTTAATCAAACAAAACCTTAGGACTATTTATGATGGTTTTTATCAAACCATAGGAAAAATTATGCAAACACTCTCATAATTGTGATGTAATATTTAAAAGAAAATAAATAAATAAAGGAGTGTTGATAAGAAAATTCTTATTTACCAACTCGAGCATAGCTAAATTGCTCAAGACACCAATAACCTCTTAAAACTGGGAGGTCGGACGACATCACTAGAAAAAAAAATGATTAATACTTGAATATATATATCATATTGTAGATAGTAAATATTTACAATAAAGGAAGAGATTGTGTGGCTGAATCAAATATGGCATGGTAAATTAGAATATTTGAATGGCAAAAAAAAAAAGAAAAAAACTTTGGCATGGTTTTGGCGGTGGGCAAGTGTGAATGGTAGACCCGATTCCGGGAAAATTCAGTTTGGTGAATCTCCATTCCATTCCATAAATCGAGGAAGAAGAATATAATAAGAGTGTATTTTGAGATACAGTTCCAAAAAAGGAAGGAAGATCCAAATATCGCAATAATTAATTCTCGTTTTTCCTTTTGAATGGCCTCGGAATGTTTCGTTTCATTTTCAAATCCACCACTGATCTCCTTCGCCAACAGGAGCAGAAGAAGAATGAGTCCGGCGTTCAAAATCAAAACCAGCGCAATGCATTCGGTTGTGGCGGCGGGGGGTTGTCGCCGGAAAGTTGTGTCGGCCGATTCGTTGCAGTTGCCGGCGGGGTACCTCGGCGCCGTGCCGGAGGAGCGTTCGGTTTGCGATGAAGAAGAAGTGGTGAAGTATTTGAAAAATATATTGAATTCGAAGGTGTATGAAGTGGCAATTCAATCTCCATTGCAGCTTGCGCCCGGCTTGTCCCAGCGTTTGGGGGTCAATCTCTGGCTCAAGAGGGAGGACTTGCAGTCTGTAAGTTGCCATTTTATTTTATTCCCTTTCTTATTGAACCTTTAAAAAAAAAAAAAATCTTGGAAGGCTTAGGGACCAAAATAAAAATATAAATAAAAAAGAAAATCTTGGAAAGCCTAGGGACCAAAATTAAAAAGAAAAATCTTTGAAAGCCCAAGGGACCAAAATTAAAAAATGAAGATATTTGAAGGCCTAAGCATAGTATAAAATGTCGGTCGACATGTCGAAATGTCGAAATGTCGACCGACATGTCGACCGACTCGACATGTCGTCGGGGGGATGTCGTTTCCCCCCTCTTTCGACGACATGTCGTCGAAATTTCGTTTTTTTTTTTTTTTTTTTTTTTTTTTAATGTAAAATGGTCAAATTTGCATACTGAATTACTTTTTTGTTTTTTATGTATTATTTTTTTTATAAACAATAAACAATGAAACAAATTAATATTCAAATTTAAAAAGGAAAAAAGTTATCTACATTCTACACTTACACACTCCATCCATCACCTCTCTTTTTTGTTTTTTATGTATTATTTTTTTTTATAAACAATAAACAATAAAACAAATTAATATTCAAATTTAAAAAGGGAAAAGGTTATCTACATTCTACACTTACACACTCCATCCATCACCTCTCTTTTTTGTATTTTTTATCAGAATTATCAAGATTCTGGATTAGATGCTCCAAGATCATTTTTTTGGTATTAGACATGTACATTTTATATTAAACAATTTACTCTGATTACCAATATTTAATATTATTTTATGTAGTCAATTAGGATTTATGAATAGTTAATTATACTTAGTTTGATTAAATCATCATAATTAAAGTCTCATTGAATATAAATATTACATATAATTTACATATATTATATGATGTTAAAATAAATCAATATGGTATAATTAAGCCATAATTAAAGTTTCATGAAATACTCAAATAATTTTAATCAATATCTATATTTTTTTTCTCAAATTCCTGCTCGCATCGACAATTCAAATATTCAATTGATATTTATATCTAAATATTATCTTTGTTTTTAGATGTAATGCTTAGAAATGGTCAATTATAGTCTAATTAAGCCACAATCAAAGTTTCATTGGCTAATTCAAACAATTTTTATCAATTTCCACAATTTCCTTAAATTCCCCCGAAATTTCCATCGACATTTCCATAAAATTTGGACCTCGATATTTCCATCGACATCGACATTTCGAACCTTGGGCCTAAGGGACCAATAAAAAGAATATTTTAGCCTAGGGACCAAAATTTAAAAAAATCTTTGAAAACCTACTAGACAAAAAAAAAACAAAAAAAAAAAAGCTAAATTTTAGAAAATATCCATGAACTTTAAGTTTCAATAATACCTTTGAACCTTAATAAGTTAAAAAGTTAGCAGTAATAACTTTTTCTATTATTGAAACAATGTACAAAGTTCAGGGATATTTTCTATAATTTAGCAAGAAAACATCGAAGACATACCTAGGGACCAAAAAAAATCTTGGACCAAAATTAAAAAATGGAGATCTTTGAAGGCCTAAGAGACCAATAAAAAAATCTCTGAAAGCCTAAGGGACCAATTTTTTTTTTTTAAAAAAATCTTTGAAAGCCTAAGGGACCAATTTTTTTTTTAAAAAAAATCTTTGAAAGCCTAAGGGACCATTTTTTTTAAAAAAAAAAATCCTTAAAAGCTTAGGGACCAAAATAGAATTTAATTAAACTAGGGACCAAACAAAACTTAGTTCAAATTCCATTTTGAAAAAAATGGAATTTAATCTAAGTTTCTTAGAATGTAATTTAGCACAAGGGTTCTCAAAACATGCAGTGGTATGGTTTGAGCTTTAACTTTCAATATGTATGTATGTATATATATATATATATGCATGGTTGATTTAGCTAAGTAATCAATGATGGTTTTAATATTATTGCATTTGCAGGTGTTCTCATTCAAGCTTCGAGGAGCTTATAACATGATGGCCAAACTTCCAAAAGAACAGTTGGAAAAAGGAGTTATATGCTCATCAGCTGGAAATCATGCTCAAGGAGTTGCCTTAGCAGCTAAGGAATTAAAATGTGATGCTGTGATTGCCATGCCTGTTACTACATCCGAAATTAAGGTTCACTAATTTCTTCATCCACAAATTCATTCTTTCATTCAACACTCTTTGTTTACTAATTAATTCATTCTTTCATTCAACACTCTTTGGTTTACTAATAAATATGTGAACTTGGTTACCAGTGGCGGGCAGTTGAGAAGTTAGGTGCAACCGTTGTTCTTGTCGGAGATTCTTACGATGATGCACAAGCATATGCTAAGAAGCGGGGCGAGCAGGAGGGTCGTACATTCGTACCTCCTTTTGATCACCCTGATGTTATCTTTGGACAGGGTACAGTCGGGATGGAAATTTTGAATCAAATGAAGGGCACGTTGCACGCAATTTTCGTGCCGGTTGGGGGTGGTGGTCTAATAGCTGGTATTGCTGCTTATGTCAAGAGTGTTTCTCCTAAGGTGAAAGTCATTGGGGTGGAGCCATCTGATGCAAATGCGATGGCATTGTCATTGTATCATGGCCAAAGAGTAATGTTGGACAAGGTTGGAGGTTTTGCAGATGGTGTAGCGGTTAAGGAAGTCGGTGAAGAGACTTTTCGCCTTTGCAAAGATCTCGTAGATGGTGTGGTTCTTGTTAGCCGTGATGCAATATGTGCCTCGATAAAGGTATGTGTGTGTAAAACCATGTAATGGTTCTTGGCCAATCCTTACACTTGCATATAAATGACTAGTCCTTTTGTTTCTCCGCCTTTCGATAGCGCTTGGATAAGAATGATGTGACAACAAGATTTGTTTTGTAGGTTGAACTACTGTGTCATTGAGTTCTAAAGAATGATGTAATTTTGCTAGACCTTACTTGAACAGGATCTGTTCTAGGTTGTACTACTGTGTCCTTGAGTCCTAAAGAATGGTGATGTGATTTTGCTATGACCTTTTTACTTGAACAGGATCTGTTCTATGGGTTTGTACTACTATGTTATTTAGTTCTAAAGAATGATGTGATTTTGCTCGTGGAGCTTGACTTGAATATTCTTCAAGTAGTTTTGTTTGAGCTAGAGGTTTATGATATTTGTTTTCATATGACAAGAATGATGTGATTTTGCCATGTCTCTTACTTGGACGGTATGTTCTATAGGTTGTACTACTATGTCCTTAAAGAATGATGTGATTTTGCTTGTGGAGCTTGTTTTCAATATTCTTCTGAGTAGTTTTGTTTGAGCTAGAGGTTTATGATATTTGTTCTCATATGATAAGAATGACATGATTTTGCTACAACCTTACTTGAATAGGATCTGTTATATAGGTTGTACTATTGTGTCCTTAAAGAATGATTGATTTTCCTTGTGGAGCTTGTCTTGAATATTTTTTGAGTTGTTTTGTTTGAGCTAGAGGTTTATGATATTTGTTCTCATATGATAGGATATGTTCGAGGAGGGTAGGAGCATATTGGAACCTGCAGGTGCTCTTTCTCTTGCTGGAGCAGAGGCATACTGCAAATATTATGGCTTGAAGGGAGAAAATATTGTGGCAATAACCAGTGGAGCAAATATGAACTTTGACAGGCTGAGCAGAGTTGTTGAACTTGCCGATGTTGGTCGCAAACGAGAGGCTGTGCTCGCAACGATGATGCCGGAGAAACCTGGAAGCTTCAAAAAATTCTGTGAACTTGTTTGTTCATTTTAGTCCTACAAAAGTCATTATTCTTGGTTGATAGTCATGGAGCTTAGATTAGAATGCTAACTGGGAAAATTTGGATTTGCTTGCAGGTTGGGTCTATGAACATTACTGAATTCAAGTACAAATATTACCCTGAAAAGGAGGCTATTGTTCTTTATAGGTAAGTGCTTCTGCTCAAGTTATTGCCAATCTGAATTAAACTTTTTTTATTTTTTTAGTAGCTTTGTTGATTCTAATTTTTAAAAACCAAAAACTCAAAACCAAATGGTTATCAAACATGGCCTTGGTTATAAAAAAGGAGTAATTCAATAAGAGTGGTAAAAAAAGAAAAAAGAGTTTTTGGGGTTGGATTGATTTTCTTTTACTTCTCAAAACTTGCAAAGTTGCCTGATGAGTGCTGGTTTTGGTTTTGGTTGTGATTTCATGAGGGTTCCTCCTTATTTTTGGTTTCTGGTTATATAGTGTTTGTTGGCATTGATTTACATTGGGAGAATCAAGAAGATTCTTGAATAGTTTTTAGTTTTGTCATTGTTGTAGACATTGTTCTAGTTGAAAGTAGGCTATCAAGTTTTGCTTTCTTTGGGTCTGTGTTGGTTGGAGCTCTTTGGCTGTTTTTAAGTTGGCTTCTTTATTATCAAGATTTGCCATGTTGGGTGTTATTTTATTTTTTTGTTAGTTTTTGGGCTTTGTTTGGGTTGGGTTTCTCTTTTTATAAAGGAGATTTTTTTTTAGTATTTATTAAGTCTTTTGAACTTTCAATTTTGTATCTAATAGGTTTTTGGCATATTCAATATTTTTTTAAATCAATGAATTAATTAGATATAAAAATGAATTTTTATATCTAATAGGACATTAAAACTTTCATTTGTGTGTTTGTGAATTTTAAAAAATGTTGAATGGGTCAAGGACCTATTAGGCACAAAATCGAAAATTTAGGGACATATTAGATAGTTTTTAAAGTTTAGGGACCTATTGATTACAAAATTGAAAGTTTAGAAACATATTAGATACTTTTTAGGTTAAATAACATGTTTAGTCCCTGAACTTTTAGGTTTATGTCTATTTGGTCCATGAACTTTTAAAAGTGTCTATTAAGTCGTTGAACTTTCAAAATTGTGTCTATTTGGTCCTTAAACTTTCAATTTTGTGTCCAATAGGTCCCTTAATTTTTCATTTTGTCTCCAATATGTCTTTGTCCTAGTTGACTTTTTTTTTAAAAAAAAAAATTCATGAACTCCTATTAGACATCAAATTCAATTTTATATCAAATAAATCAATTAGTTTTTGAAAATTTTGAATATCTCGGGACCGAACCTATTAGACACAAAATTAAAAGTTCATGGACTTATTAAACATTTTTTAAGTTTAGAGACTTATTAGACACACAATTGAAAGTTTATAGATTTATTAGATACTTTTCAAAGTTCAAAGACTAAATAGACACAAACCTGAAAGTTCATGGACTAAATTTATAATTTAACCTATTTTTTAAAATTTCAGAGACCTATTTGATACATCTAAAAGTTCAAGAACTTGTAATTTAACCATTCTTTTTTTTTTTTTCATGTGTCCTTGAGCAATATTGTTTAGCATTTTTTTTCTTTCTCAATTGGGGATCCTTTAACTCTCTTTTACCAAAGAATCATATGCGTGTATTAAAGAATGGAGCAAAATTTAATGTGTTTTCATCATTGTGCTTTGCAGTGTTGGTATGCATATGCCTTCAGAACTTGAAGAAATGAAGAATAGGATGGAATCTTCTCAACTTGAAACTCATAATCTCACAAATAATGATCTCGTTAAGGACCACTTGCGTTACTTGGTAAATATATATATATTTTTTAGCTTGCCTTCTCTATTTTTCTCTTTCATCTCTATTGTTAATGATAGTGTTTGTTTTAGTGTATGTGACATAATTGTTGTGATCGTGACTTTCAAATATTTGCATATGAATATAAATAAGCGAAAGGATTTCTAAATGTAAGAAAACAACCATATTATTAATTTAAAAGAACGACTGAATGATTTCTAAGTTATCAAAGTAGGTTCGCTCTTTGGATGAGTTGAAATACATACACCACCACCTAGAATGAGATTTGTTAGTTAGCTCGAGGGGCGGGATGGGGCTCTAATTGCATTTTTTTGGCATGGTCCAAGGAATCAATTGAAAAGAAAAGCATGAATTAGAGTATTCCTCAATCTAAGAAGCACTGACACTTTAGTTTGGTTGATTTGTTCGTGTCGGACACTTTGGACACTTGTGTTGGACACGTATCGAACACTTGTATAGCACAATAGATATGTGTTAGACTCTAATGGGTCCAGCATTTGGTAAACACAGATTGAACACTTGTTAAGTATACTAAATAATAAAATAGGACAAAAATAATAAATTTTGAGAGCGAAATACATCAAACTCATTTCATTAAGCATATAAATGTATAAACTTAATTATTGGCTTTAAATTTCCTTAAGGTATAACAATGATATATATTTCTTTTTAAAAAAATGATATATATTTTCTAAAAATATATATTATAATAAATGTGTCATTGTCGTGTTGGTGTCCTAGATTTTAAAAAAATGACGTGTCATCATGTCCGTTCATGTCGTATAAGTGTCTCGTGTCCATATTTGTGCTTCTTAGACAGTCTTCTTTGATTTCTTTACACAAAATTCTTTTGTAACTACAACCTTGTGATGATTATTAATGATTGACTGACTCTTTTTGTGTAGCTTTTGTTTTTGGGAGGGAGAGACTTTCTACCCTCGACCCTTAGGTTGTTTCCCTTTCTTTTGTGGAATATACTCTCCTCGATGCACTTCGACTAATCTCACGGCCAACTACTTGAGCTTTACAACATTTGGTTGCCAATATGATATTAAATTCTAGGTTAATGACGACCATAATAAATTTTGCTCAATCTAAGCCTTTTATTCTTAGCTAGCCTGTAATCGTAACCTTATTTTACTCGAGAGTCACTCTGGTTGGCTAAAGTTCTTACACGTCTCTTCTTTCTAACAAACGCATTATTATTCATTCTCAGATGGGGGGCAAATCAAATGCTGAAAACGAAGTTCTATGTCATTTTATTTTCCCAGAAAGACCTGGTGCTCTACGGAAGTTCTTAGAAGGTTTCAGTCCTCGCTGGAACATTAGTTTATTTCACTATCGCAAGGTTCGAATTCGAGTTAGCTGACTGTTTAAATAACCCTTTTGTTTTGTTTTGTTTTTTTTTTTTTAAATAATATCTGTTGGCTAATGTATCATATTCATATAGATCATATCATATATTTTTGTATTCAATATATAGGATGGTGAAACTGGTGCAAAAATATTAGTTGGGATTCAGGTTGAAGAATCAGACATGGATGAATTCCGCGAATGTGCTAGCAGTGTCGGCTACGATTATTCTGTGATAACTGATGATTCTGGCTTCCAATTTCTTAGGAAACGGTCGGATTAAATTAATGTCGGAGCAAAAGCCAAGCTGCTCCAAATCTTGTTCGTTGTATTAAAGGCTATATGTTTATTTGAAGGAACTATATGTTATTGTTGCTTATTTTGTGTTGAATTCAAACAATGTTTGTAATGGCTGAAAATTAAATGAATTTAATTATTCGTAATTTTGACAGAATTATGTTGATCAAGTATGGAGTACTGTACTTTATCTGCATATTGTAGTCTTTTATTTCCAAATAAACGGAGGTTTAAAATTTATTTTGATTTTTTAATTTTTAGCTTGGTTCTATTTTGGTTTTGAATTTTCAAAACGTCCAAGTAAACATTGAGCTTTAAATTTTTGATTGTTTTGATTCTTGCCATTAAAGTACTGTTGTTTGGTGGATTAAGGCTGCATTTGAGATTGATTTTGTAAGCGTTAAAAGTGATTATGAGATAATTTTAATTGTGTTTTAGTGTTTGGTAAAAATGATTATAAATTAATGTAAGAATTTTTTTTTCAATTGCAATGGTTTGTATGCTTCTTCTAACCAACTCTTAAACATTCATATTTTATCCAATATTCATATTGATTATGTAAGTGCTAAATGTGATTATGAGTCGTATCGTCCTCAAAATCCACCAGCCAAGTACTCTTCTTGATCAGGCCTACATGCTAGGGATGAAGGGTTGGGAGGTATATTTTGAAGACTCCCATTGGAACCTTAACTTGTTCTACTGGAATTTAAATTCAAGTACTTTTTCACGTAATTTATCAACACATTTAATTTATTTCATATTATGGCTTATTTTGTCTAAAAGCACATCTGACAAAATTATTTTAAAAGCTACAACAATTCCAAATTACTGATGAAGAATAAGCGGTTTGGCAGATGAGGTTTTGAGTTGAATCACTTCCTAAATTATTGGACCTCTGCTTTGGTTTGCTTGTTTGATCATTCCCATGATTTTATGCACATGCTATATTCCACTTAGCTCGATCCGATAAACACCCTTTTCTATCATATCCTCCCTCTCTAGATTGCAAGTTTTGTCCCTTTTTTTTTTTCAAGAAATTAAATTTGTAATCAAAATGGGCTTTATATATATATATATTATAAAATCAACATGGTGGTTACTTAAGCTAAGATTTTGAGCAAAAATGATCAATTTAGTTTTGGAACTTTTCAAGTGTCCAAAACATAGATAAAATGAAGAGTGTAATAATGAGACAACTTATTTCACGTTATCTACCATCCAATTAGAAGCTCGCAAAGTAGATATGTACAAAATAAATACTAAAAGTTAAGGGACAACTCATTTTAATTACATGTAAAGTTCATATTGTTAACATTTAATCATGTAATAGTCAGAGATAGTACCAAATTTACAATGGAGATTTGAACTTGAAGAGAAGATGAAGGTTAGGAGTGAAGTATAACAAATATTGTCGCTAATTAATTCAAGTATCTCTCATTATTGACAAATAGTCAAATGATCGAAGTGCTGCTTAGAGTGGTGTCAAGATTTTTTAAGGGATAAATTTTTACGTTCGAACATCTTAAGTACATTGTCCATACTTTTTGAATTTACGACAAACTACGAGGGACTATTTATTTTTTACCTTGTTCATGTGCTTTTTTTTTTGTCTTTCTGATTTTCTGTTTTTTTTTATTCATTGATCAATGAAGAGTTCATTTCTTGTTAAAAAAAAAGAAAAGAAAAGAAGGAAAGTCTTTTCGGGTTATAATGCAATATGAGTGGGTTCCAAGGGCCAAAATGCAAATAGTTATAAATTCATTTTGTTCCACTGCTCTTCCCTCCACATCCGTCAAACAAAATTTCCCTCCCATCTAAAAGCTACCAAATGCTATTCCCTTAATCCTTACCTTACTTTGATTCCACAGAACCCTATTCCTCTTCTTCTTCTTCTTCTTCTTCTTCCTCAGCTTCTCAACTTTCATGCCATTTCCATCTTCCATTACCAGCACATAATTTCTGCAAATCCACTGTATTCGATTTCTTTTGCTCTTTGGATCCTCCATGCGTGGCGCCTCTCGAGCTCCGAACAAATCGGAGCCACTGCTGCAGTCCCGAACTGCCCAGATCCTGCCGCCTCTCAAGCGGCAGCTTGCTTTCGAGTCAACTAAGCCGCCGTTCGTTCCTCCGGGTGACTATTACCACTTTGGTGGCTGTTCTTCCAATGCTCTTGATCAACAACCGGATGCTATCGTTGTTAAACCTCTCGTGAGTCCTGCAATTTGTCTATTGGCTTGTCTCTCTTCTGCATTGCTGCATAATTGGCTGTTGCTTCCTTGTTACTTGTTGCTTTCAAACCGCATGTGGATTCCTGACCAATGCACCTTGGTTGTCTCTGCTTGTACGTTTTAAATTCTTTCGACACTGTCCGACGATTTTGACTTTAGAATTCTACTTTTATGAAGCTTTTCGAGGTGGGTCAATTCGTGTGTTATCCTCAGTCTGAACCGATTGAGAATTTTATGTTTTCTCATTGTGGTGAATCATTGTGTACATGTTTTTCTTTACCCTGGGCTGACGCATGCACGAGTGGAAAGTTATTTATAGTTGGGGGTTCCAAATGTTGGTGAAGAAGTCTTTCTCACTTCTTATCAAAGAAAATTTGAAGTTAGATGTCTCTATCTTCACCCTTTTGCTTGTTATAAGAATTAATCATTTATGTGTTGCACCTTAAACATCAATAGAGAATTTGTCTCACATGTTGTAGATAGATTAGATATTAAGGTATACTAACGATAAGTTCCATGTCCAAATTGAGAATGCATGTTACAGATATGTGATTTAATAATATAACATACATTGATCACATAAAATATGTCGGAATTGTTGCTTTAAATTTAATTTTGGGGCTTATAATCTTTCTGGAGTTGTCAAAGCTCATGAGTGTGCTATGGGCCTGAAAACTAGTTTACCTAAGTCTTCCATTGTTGGCCGGGGATTGATTCTTTGTCTAGTCTGTACGTTGCAACTCTTTCTCTTGTATTCTCTCTTACTTAGGCTTGCCTCTTGGGGCAGTCCTAGTAAGATTGAGTTTTGGACCCCATGATGTAAAGAATTAGAGGAAGCTTTCAAAATGGATGAAGTTTTATATATCTAGACTCCAGAGGAGTAAGGCATATCAATCCTATTCGACGCAGCCAATATCCCCACTTTCTGTATCTCCTCCTTCAATTACCAAGTAAAGTGGCCAACCTAGCTGAAACATTCCTCAGGTGCATCCTTTCTTAAGGGGTGGGATTCAAGGTTGTTTATTTGTCCCTTGAAGGATGGAGGCTTGGTATAGGGCATAGGCAGTTTTAGTAAATGGAATGCTTCTCTCCTTGCTAAATGGCTTTAGAGATTTCAATAAAAAAAACAGATCATTTGATGCAAAGTTATTTCTATTTTCTAGTAAATATCCAGTGATCCTTTTGGATGGTATATTAGTAAATGCTCTCATTCCTCAGTCAATATCCCTTGGGTATCCGTCGCTAAGTGCCCTTGAATCTGCTCCTTCAAAGTTTGATGTGGAAGCTAACGGTTAGATTTTGGGATGCCACTAGAATTGGTGATGAGGGCCTATGTGTTTCTTTTTAGAGATTATATGCACCGGCTTCTTGTAATCTCACTAATACTGAAAGTGGCTGAAATGTTGTTGAAAATGGGTTGAATTTTTGTTTTAGATGCAATCTCAATGACAAGGGGGTATTGAGTGGATTTGCTTCAGCTCTTGACTTGACTCCTTGATGCCGTGATTCTAGGATTGCAGAATTTGGAATATTTTGATTCCTCATCGAATTTCTGCTAGATCCCTCTTTCTGAATTTACAACTACAGGGAAGCATTTCCAAAATGATTTCTGCAGATCCATTTAGAGAGGAAAGTACTTAAAAGTATTAAATTCTTTCTTTGGGTCTTGGCTCTTGAAGGAAACAGTACCAATGACAATGACAAGCATTTAAGAACGTTAGATGTTGCTACTAATTAGTGCCTTCTTTGTGGACAAAAAAAAAAAAAAAAAAAAAAAAAAAAAACTTCCATCCATAGATTTGCTTTGTACCCGGTACCCCTATGAACTCTATCTCTGATTGGGCATTTTCAATGAATTCAATTTTCATTACACCCTTCTTTGGTTCATTCCTTAGGTTCTTCATCAACTTATCTCCATAACCTTTCTACAAACGGCTATAGTTTTGTGGTCTCCCCCGTGAGGCCTATCTTGTGGGACCTTTGATTGAAAAGGAATTAGAGGCTCTTCTAAGGATTGGATTGTACTTTTCCATTTTTTTAAAGGGGTTTGATTTATTGTTTGGTCTATGTAATTATATGTAATTATACAAGTTCTTCCATTCATGCCAGCTCAAGGATGTTTTTGTAATCTCCTAGGCTTTGGAAGTAGGATGTCTTCTCTTCCTGTTCTTTTCTTTATTTCTTTCCTTAGTTAACTTCTACAAGATATCAAAGAAAAATAGTTTGAGTTGCTGCTATTGAGACATGTGGATGCTTTAAATTTCATGTTGAGATTTCTATCCAGTCAAAGAACTGAATTTTAGTTACACTATTGACCTCGATCCAATTGTATGTAAATACTTTTCACAATGATTTTCAATAAATGAATTGGATGGTTATTTAGGCTCCGTTTGATAACCATTTGGTTTTTGATTTTTGAAATTTGTGCATGTTTTCTTTGGCTTCTTCTTCGGAAGGAAACAACAGGGTTTTTTTGGACAAAGAGTTATCCTTACCAAAGCTCTTTGATATTGTCATTTATTATGCTATTTCTTGGTGTAAATTATCTAATCTCTTTGTTTTATATAGTTATGCCTCCCTCTTGACAAACTGGGAGAGCCTTTTGTAACCCCATGGATTCTATATCCCTTTTGTAAATTTCATACATCAATGAAATTGTTTCTCATATTAAAAAAAAAAGAAAGAAATTTGTGCTTGTTTTCTCACTAGTTCTCTACAATAGTTTTCATCTTTCTTAAGAAAAGATTTGAATTCTTAGCCAAATTCCACAAACAAAAACAAGTTTTCAAAAACTACTTTTTTTAAGTTTTCAAAACTTGCCTTCGATTTTGAAAATATATTTAAAAAGTAGATATCAAAACAAAGAAGCTCATAGATGGAAGTAATGTTTATAAGTTTAATTTCCAAAAACCAAAAATCAAAAACCAAAAACCAAAAACCAAAAACCAAATGGTTATCAAACGGGGCTTTAGTTATCATCTTTTGTTTTTAGATGTAAATCATTGATAGCTATTATTACATGGTTAACCGAAGAACCCAAGTTAATGACTACAAAAATGTGCAAGCATAGCAGGACCCACAAACTTTGCCTGCTGTATAACATCATTTGCTAAATTATTAAATTAATTGAAGCAGCCTTGTAGGGTCATTAAGTATGTAATTATGCATGTTGGTGCAATTGTTTGCACAATGCTCACCATGATGATCATTTAATTGTAAAACATTGCTGTTGATTTTCAGAGTTTTAGTTTATCCTGGACAGATGGTCCTGCTGACCTTTTAAGTATCTAGTTACAGAGAGCATGTATTCTGAACTGATCTCTTAGTCTCCATTTCAATTGCATATATATCGTTATATTTTTTTCCCTTTTATTATTCTTTCTTTAGATACATCTCTATCCATTTGAATCCTAACGATTGTTTTTGTAGGGCATATTATTAGGGTTGTAGTTTTGCAAATAAGTAGAGGGTTCTTATTTTCCCCCTTTTCAATTAATTATATACATGAGAAGTTTTCTTTATTTGGAGGTTATGTTGATCTTAAAAATTAATTTCATAGATAGACTTATTCCATGGTAGATATAAACTAAACTCAAGGATAGATGTAAATCTAATCATTTCTACAGAAAACTAACCACCAAGTAGATACATGATAAATTACACAATTTAAAAGATTAAAAGATTATAAGATCATAACCAATGGGTTTGCTTAAAATGAGGACTAAATCCTCAATAATGGTTACTTTAGTTTAGTTGAAGTTCAATGGTCATGGAAATTGTATTATTTACTTTTTTTTACACTTAACTCAGACGATCCTTCGTTGTTTTTTTAAAAATTATCTTCTAATTTTCTATGTGCTTCTAAATTTTAATATTGTTGACCCTTGATTTTTTTCCAGAAACCAAAGCAGAAGGGTGTCATGTATAACAATGTGGTTGAATCTAATGACTGCATTCCTGATCAGGGATCTTCAAAAGATGCTCTAAGTTTTGTACAGACACCTGTATCTGCAAAAGGAGGAAGGGCGTACAATAAGTCAAAGGCTTCAAGGAGAACTACATCTGGCCCTCAAACACCTATCTCAGACACTAGTGAGAAATTTTATGTGGTTTTAATATTTTTAGGTTGATAGTTGTAACTTGTAACTTTTTTTTTTTTAATGAAATTGTCACTGAACATAAATTGGTTAATATTTTGAATCCTGTTTTTCTTTGTGGGATGTTATGGGGTACATTTTCTTTATCCCAATTATCTTTTAAAGAATTTATGCATTTAAATCGTATAATACTTGGATGAATATTGAAGCAGCATGACTATTATTAATTATTCTCTAATAGCAGGCACTTATTCTCCTCTTACTCCAGCTGGAAACTGTAGATATGACAGTTCTTTAGGTAACTTTGCAATTCTTGCCAATTTAATATTATTCATGTCCAAGCTACGTCGATGCATAATTTCTTGTCAAATCAATGGTGTTTAAAAGTATTCTGAAACTTTTAGGTCTTCTGACAAAAAAATTCATCAATTTAATTAAGCAAGCAAGGGATGGCATTCTTGACTTGAACAAAGCTGCAGAAACTTTGAAGGTAAAAATTATAAATACTTAAAACTTCGATTTTCTGTTTAGTGGTGACTAATATGAAATATTCACGACACAGGTGCAGAAGAGGAGGATATATGACATAACAAATGTTTTGGAAGGCATAGGTCTCATAGAAAAGAAGCTGAAAAACATAATATATTGGAAGTAATTTATCAATTGATGTGTTGGTCCAATTCTTTTCATTTAGTTTGTTAAATAGAAATTTTGATAAGAAGTTGAAACATATGATTTATATAGAATCTATTCAATATTTGTACAGGGGATTCAATGCACAAATTCCAGGAAATGTGGACAGTGATACTTCTATGTTGCAGGTTTGTGGCTTTGACTACTGTCTTTGGGTTTAAAGCCATGGCATTGTTGTTTTCAAAAATTATTATAAAGGAAGGTCTAGTTTTCCTTTGTACAACTTTTTATTGGAATGCCTAATAATGACTCTATCTAGAACCTATCCTGTATAACAGCTAATTTGAGTGCACCTTGTATCCTGCAGGTGGATGTTGAAAACCTTTCTTTTGAAGAGCGTAGATTAGATGATAAGATAAGGTTGCATATTTAGTCTGTTATTAATTTCTATATTTTGAATCACAAATGATAAACTCATGTTTCATAATTATATTTGCAGAGCATTGCAGGAAAGACTGAGGAATCTGAGTGAAGATGAAAATATCCAAAAGTAAAAGTCCTTTTCTGCTCCATTCTGTTCAATTTTCCACTTAGTGCTATATGAATAAAATAACAACATAGCATATGTTGCCTATTATGATAGATGGCTCTTTGTTACTGAAGAAGACATCAAAAGCTTGCCTTGCTTTCAGGTGAATTTGTCGTAAATACTTTATTTAAGCTCAAACGTTACTTCTAATTTTGACACTTATTTGTATGGTCACCTGGTTTTGAGTATTGAATCTATATGTTTCAGGATTCAAAATGCATTAGTCATATCCTAACTAGGATAATGGCACTTCACCAAGAAAGAAAATGAAAGAAAATAATGGAAGAGATGAAATACTAAAGACAAAATTCCAAGCAAGAGTTGGATCATATGATCCCAGATCTCTTCTGATCCCTAAAAATTCTATTATTCCTCTCCATTTGAATACCCCAATGTGATTTATGGGGTGCAACTCATATGTAGACCTCTGTGAGTTGGTATATAGTTAAAGGAGAAAACTTTAAACTTAGATAATTTTTAAGATTATGTGTTCAAATTTGTCTTTTTTTTTGGATAAGAAACATAGATGTATAAAACACAAAAGAGGCCATAGCCTAAGGGCAGAGGGGTGAGGAACCCCTCCCCACCAAACAACTATACAAGCATAACCTCCCAATAAATAATGATCTGAGCGAGGCTGTAATTACAAAAAAAATCTCTATGTCTAAGACTCCATAAAGAGGAAGTAATTTGTACATTACTACAAAAAGACTCAAAAGAAGAACACTTATCTTCGAAGATCCACCTATTTCTTTCTCTCCATAATTCCCACACAAGCGCTCTAATGGCACCACAGGATTTTCGCTTTACCCCTAAGGCCCCAACCATTTAGCGCTTCCAACAACCAAGCAAGCACCTACTTAGGAAAGCAACTACTAAACCCAAAAGCCTTCAAAACCTGCTCCCATCCTTTAATGGCATACATGCATATCAGAAAAAGATGATCCAAGCTTTCCACCCCATTAAAGCATAAAACACAGACCGAGGGAGCGAGATTAATATTACTAAACTTTCGTTGTAATCTGTCTTGAGTATTCAAACTCTTGTGGGCCAAACTCCATAAGAAAACCTTGATCTTCTTAGGAATATTAAACTTTCAAATCACCTTAATTAGAGGAATTTTTATTTTAGGGGTAGTTTCAAGAAGCTTCCCGAAAGCTGAACGAGTAGAGAAGCCCCCAGATTTTTCAAGAGACCAATAAGCTCTATCAATACCATCCCCAGCCTTATTGGGTCAATCAAAGAGATAAGCCCAAGCCAACTATCAAACTTTCTATCCAAAATACCTCTGCGAAAACTAAGATCCCAATCATTTTGATCCCTGTTCTAGCAATTAGCCACAGTAGCCTCCTTCTTTTGGGATATCAGGAATAAATCAGGAAAAACATCCTTCAGAAGGGCATTGCCCACCCACTTATCTCGCCAGAAGTAAACTCTCTCCCCATTTTTCACCCTGAAGTTGAAAAAATTCCCAAAGAAGGCACCGTGTTTAGCAATTTCGACCCAAAGTCTCATTTTAGATAGAAGCACCTTTGGGAGGGAAAGACAACCAACCCAAAGGTTGACAACCATAAATACTTTCTTTCACCTTTCTCCATAATGCTGGCTCTTCTTGAACAAATCTCTATAGCCATTTAAGAAGGAGGGCATTGTTCCTTTGCTTCAACGAACCAATGCTGAGGTCCCCATATTGAAGGGGAAGAGAAGTCCAGCTCCATTCAACAAGACAACTGCCCGTATTAAAAGCACCCCCCTTCCAAAAAAAAATTCCAAATAATTATTTCAATAACCTTAATCACATTCACAGGCACTTTGAAGACAGAGAACCAATAAATAGGAAGACTATTTAGTGTAGACAAAGCAAGAGTAAGTCTCCCTCCTTTTGAGAGCGGGGTGTGCTTCTGCTTTTCCAACTTAGCTTGGAACTTATCAATCACTGGGTCCCAAAAGCCTTTCGATCGGTAATTCCTCCCAAGAGGAACACCTAAATAAGTGATTGGGGGCTCTCAGCCTTACAACCCTAATGAGCAACTTGCTAAATCACCTCTTCCACTTCTGCATCGATGTTGATAACAACTGATTTAGAAATATTGAGAGACAACCTTGCTCCTTTTAAGAAGATATTCAAGAAGTCCCACCACTCTTGAAGATAGCCTTCACTATTTGGACAAAAGATCAGTGTGTCATCAGCAAACTCAAGGTGACTTATCTCAAGCGAATTACTCCAACCCTTATGCCTTCAGAACACTTTTTTCACGGCCATACTGAATAGAGCCACTTAACGCATCTCCCATGATAGTAAACAGAAAAAGAGAAATTGAGTCACCTTGTCTTATTCCTCTTTCAGCATAAATTTTCCCCTTAGGCCTTCCATTGATTAAAATGGAGATACTGATATTTGAAAGACACCCACCAATCCACCTCCTCCATCTAATTCCAAAGCCTATGAGCTCAAGGATAGCATCAAGGTATGCCCAGTGTCATAAGCCTTCTCAAGGTTTAACTTCAAAAGGAAACCTTCTTTCTGTTTTGATTTATAATCACCAGCCACTTTAGAAGCTATCATAATGGCATCCATAATCTGGCTCCCCTCAATGAAGGCCGCTTGAGTATCATTAATGATCAAAGGGAGCACTCTCTTCAACTCTTCTCGAGTTAGATGAAGACTAGTTAGGGTAGAGCCAACCAGTTTAGGTAAAGGTGGAACCAGATGCATGGTTTATTTCATGGAAGAGGTAAGATAAAGCAGTGAGGAGAAAGAGGGATGCCTACGTTGCATCAGGGAGAGGTTTAGTAATGAGAAACATGCCAAAATTTTCTAGATTAATGGTGGATAGTTTGTGGGGAGATATTTGGTGTGGTCTCCAATCTCCTAAAATAATTCAGTGTGATCTTCTACCATTCACATTAAGAAGGTATGATGTCAACTCGCCCATGCTTGTTGATGTCCCACCTCTCTAATTTTACAGCAAAGTCCCTGATGGTATTCCAATCTTTATAACTATACAACTGATCCTCGCTTCCACATCACTAGAAAGGATTCAGCATAGCATTATCATTTGTACAAGAGGACATCTTTTACCAATTCATGTATACATTTGTTCTTTGACTAAGACAATGTTTCTTATCCAGAACCATGATAGGCCTCCCGTTTAGTATACATATTTGTGCGAGAAGAGTTGAAAAGAGAGAGTAGTAAGGACATCAGATTAGCTTATGGGAAAGTAGGAAGCAAAGAGTGTGTGGGGGTGGTCGAGACTATGTAACTAACTAAATATAACAATATAGCTAGTGGGACGTGTGAGGTTGGCAAATTTTGGAAGCTTTCTGGGAGACGAGGAGCTCTCATGTTTGGCTTACATAACGAAATAGTCACTTGGAGTTCAATCAAATTAATGTTTCTTAATATAATGATGATGGTGGTGGAGTGAAATTTTAGTTAGTGATATTAAAGGTAAGAAAGTAGTTGGGAACGATAAAAACATCATAGAGTTGCATCTAATGTTTGTTAATATATATGATAATATTCTTTTACATGAAACTGTATACGTTTTAGTTTATAATTTGTCAACCTTGCTAAAAGTTTTAATTAAACTAGCTATTCTTTTTTGGGCAGAATGAAACGCTGATAGCAATTAAAGCTCCTCATGGAACCACATTGGAAGTTCCTGATCCCGATGAAGTAATGGGCATAAAGTTTTAAGAAAGCTATTTGTTATCCTTGTTACCCTTTTTAGTTTTTGGTTCCTTCTATATGATAACTAAAAGAATGTTCTCATTTTCATCAAGCTAGGCTGTTGATTATCCACAGAGAAGATATAGAATAGTTCTTAGGAGCACGATGGGTCCTATTGATGTATATCTTGTCAGGTATCCTTTTCTCTACATCATTGAGTTATTCTCTTCAGAGGCTGATCCTTATAATAGACTATATTCCTTTGAGAGTTAATTAAGTGATAGTTCATATATCTTTATAATTGTTTTTTCATATTAAAATTCTCCTTTTTTCTTAGTCAATTTGAGGAAAAGTTTGAAGAGATGAATGTGGTCCAGCCACCTAGTAGCTTCCTACATGCTTCCAGTTCAGGATCAAACGAACATCTAGCAACAGAAGCAATTATTGGGGATAGTAGAAACGAAATTGAACCTCAAGCTCAACTGTCCCAGTACAGCAGCAGCTGTGATGTGAATGGTTCAAATGAGTTTCCTGGTGGAATGATGAAGATTATGCCTTCAGAAGTTGATGTAAGCATACCATCCTTATATATTCACATTTAGAAAAATGTCAAAGAATCATAGACAAGTACGTGACTACATGCCCTTTTCCAGAAAAAGGAAAAAAAGGTAGATTTGGACATAGACATTGTCCAAAAGAGACACTTTGCATATCTTTTCTCACACACACACACATTCCATTGTGACATAATAACGTGATAACAGGAATTAACAAAAAAGATTTATTAGCTTGGAGGACCCAAACATAAAAACTGAAAATAAAAGAGTGAACATTATGAGATTGATTATACAATTAGTAGATACCCAGTTCTGTTTTGCTTGGATCTATGTAAATGACTTTGGTTGATCAATTGTTCATGAGTTATGGTTGATTGCTTTTTACATGCTTATATTATATTATTGCAGAATGATGCAGATTACTGGCTGTTATCAGATGCCGAAGTTAGCATTACAGATATGTGGAGAACAGATTGTATCCTTTTTTAAAATTATCGTACCATTACCATTGTGTTATGCATTTATGTCTTAATAAATCTCAAAAAAAAAAGAGAGGGGGGGGGGGGGGGATACCATAGAAAAAGAACTGATTATAGATTGAATTCTTTCACTTCAGCTACAGCAGATATTGCATGGGATCAGTCAGATATGGTTCCTCATGACTTCGTAATATCTGATATTAGTGCCCAAAGGCCAAGACCAGCAAGCCCACATTCAGAGACGGGCGAAGCGCCATCTGATGTTAACCTAAGACAAAGGTGACAAAGAAACAGATCTGACTTAATCCATTAGCGATCTGTTCCCATCCTCATTACTCCTCAAGATGTTGATTTGTAGCCAAACAAACAGTTAAATTTTATCGGAACTCAAGCTCAACTGTACAGTGTAATTTTTATAACCCAAGTAATATACTGGGAAGATTTTCCAAGCCTGGTAAAGAATACAATTTCGAGGGCTGGTCAGGCGGAGAGTGCAGAGGTTAGTATTTGCATATGCAATCTCATGCTTCGATCTCTATTCTGTTTGATTGTTGATGAACTCGGATTATTTCAGGAAATAGAAACAAATTTTTGTAAGGTTGGAGATGGGCAGAGCATGTAAGATAGGTTTCCAGACATTATCAGGCCGGCAAGAGCTTCAATGCATTGGTAAAACTTTTCATCTTCAGTTTCAAATCCATTTTAACAATAAGGGGTTTGAGATATCTGATAAGGGGAAGAAATAGTTTGCTTTAATTGAAATTTTGTGACAATGGGTTAAATTTTGCGTTGCTTTGAGTTAGCTGTATGCTGTTGGCCAAAGATTATGGAAACCATAGATTACTAAAGAACTCCATAAAGTTTATTGTTACCAAAAGCTTCTTCGAGTGTGCAAGTAGCAGTTACACTCTCGATTTAAGTTCCCGGCTGTTTCCTTCGATTAGGGGTTGAAAAAAATTAACCAAACCAATTGAAGCAAATCAATTTAGATGGAATGGGTTCAAGCTATGGTGGCCACTTAGGATTTAATATCCTATGAGTTATCTTGACAACTAAATGTAGTAAGGTCAAACGATTGTCTCTTGAGAATAGTCAAGGTGCGTGCAAGTTAGTCCAGACACCCACGATGGAAGAAAATTAGTTAGTTAAATATAGATTTATTTTGTCAATTTTGGTTGGTTTGATTTGAACCGACCTCAAGAACTGAACCTACTTGCTTACGCCTAACTTCAACTTACGCCTAACTTCAACTATACTGTATGAAAATTTAAAGGCATCGCATTGACCCATATAACCTGCGTGGATCCCCCCAACTTTAAATCTTAGTATATAGTTTTTCACTAAGTTCGGTGGAGATCTGATTTGAATGGGGCAAACAATTTCTGATTGGATTAGAGTGGGGTTGGACCACCACAAACTTTTATTATTTTTTTTCAAAAAATATAATTGTTAACCTTTTTGTTTAAATATTATTGGAAATCTTATTACGTTCATGAATTTGCTTATTCAATCTATAAATTAAAAATTAATATCATTAATTTATTCTTTGTTTTTTTTTCGTCTCAAATAATGTTTGTTAGTTTGATAAACACGTGGGGTGGGGATTGAATTTTTAAAATTAGAGAAAGAAATAGATGTTTTATTTGCTAAATTATGCGTAAATTGATACCTTTAATAATATTACTTTTGTGTATATTGTCAATATAATAATAATGAGGAGGAGGAGGTTAAAATATCATTTTGGTCCTTGATTTGTTCAATTTTAGTTTCTGTACTTTCAAATGTTCAATTTTAGTCTTTGTACTTTCAATTAATCTAAGAAATAGTTCTCACTGTTAGTTTGGGGTTAGTCTATCATTAAAATTTGAAAAAAAATATTAATTGTTTCTCTCGTTCTCTCCTTTTGTTAATCTATAGTTTCTCCCTTCTTCTCCTTCCCCATTTGAGCCATCAAATCCTTCCAACTTTCCTTTGATGGTCATGGTCAGAAGGAAACTCCAATCCCTCCATAGATCTCCAATTAGGGCTCTGATTACTTTCATTGGTATATTCGATCTCCAATTAGGCCTCAAAGCTTGTTTCTTCATCAATTTCCCATAAACTCCTTTCCCTAACTTCAAAACCCTCCCCATTTTCAAAACTCCATTATTTCTCTCAAACCTTTCTATCATCTTCACTATTTTCTCATCACTCTCCACTGCATCAAATGCACTATCCACTGCTTGAATTCTTCTTTCCTATTTCTTTATTGCCTTCTCTGAACCAAACACTTCAAAATATGCCCCCAAAATGAGGCCCTCAAATAACCCTTCTCTTTTCCCCTCACCATCCATTTTCTCATCCCTTCTTCCAATTTGTAAATTGCAGCCCCGATTTCAATGCCTTTTTCAATTTCCATTTCAATCTCTTTTAGCTCTTTATTACTGATTTGTTCTTCAAACTTGCATCTTTTTGCTGTTGCAGTTGAATCCCCAAGTCTCCGACATTTCCTTTTGGTTTTTCGATGGCAAAAGCAGGTTGAAATATGCAAATGTGATTTCTTCCCCTGTAATATATCTTTTGATAGAGAAAGTTGGAGGGGTTTGATGACTTGAATGGGGAAGAAGAAGAGGGGAGAAACCAAAGAGAGCTTGAGGAAAGAGAAACAATTAATTATTTTTTTTTTTCAAATTATAACGGTAGACTAACTCCAAACTAACGGTGGGGATTGTTTTTGAAAGTACAGAGACTAAAATTGGACATTTGAAAGTATAGGAACTAAAATTGAACAAATTCTAAAGTACAAAGACTAAAATGATATTTTAACCTAATAATAATAATAATACACTTGATCTTTGTTTGGAGTTCTTGAAACTTGCTTTGGTTTCTAAAACGAAATAAAAGAGAATGCATCTTGCTTTGATAATTTGTATACTAATATTTTCGTTTTGCAAAAGTTTGTTTGATGTGTATGAATGGCCTCTTGACTTTAACTATTATTCATACAAATCAAACAAGAAAAAGTTTGTTTGAGGGTACGAATGACTTTTTTTCACTAAGTTATGTTCGAATTGGTGTCTCAAGTGTTACTTTCATGTATTTTACTTGATATTTAATTCATTTTTATCTTTTTGTGCAAAATCATTAAAAAAAATTTAAAATTGATAAACCTGATCTTTATTTGGAATTTCTTAGAACTTAGACCTAGTTTCTAAAACAAAATATAAGAGATTGCATCTGCTTTTGATAATGCCCAATTATCATGCATAGCAAAATTTTAATTTTGCAAAAGCTTGTTTGATGTGTGTGAATGGCGGCTTAGCTTTAATGCAAAGTTGATTTAATTGTTTCTTTACATATTTATGTAATTCTTCTTTATTCTGACATTTTCTTTAAAATTTTGATATATATAGTCTATTTATATATATCTCATTTTTAGACAGATTTAAAAACTGATAGTAGATATAATTCTTTTTGATTAAAGCCCCTTTCCCTTTTATCACTAATCAATGATGTTGTATAGCTAGTTTATGATCTTCTAGCTACATAAATCAAGTTAACACCACAAGATTTAATCACCTTCTAGTTAAGTAAATTAGTGTTGGCCAATCCCAACAATAAAATCTAGACTCTAATTGTTAAACCTCAAGTTTCCCTCAAATTATATATATTATTTTAATTTTGAGGAAAATAAATAATTTTCAAATAATGTAATTCAACTCTAGTTGAGTGAAAGGTACTTAGCCTAAGACTTTAAGCATAAAACAAAATGTAGATGAAGAAAATAGAACACTCAATTAACTCTAAAACATCAAAATCTCATTAATCTTTGAGCAAGTATGATTCAACTTCAAGTCATGACTTAAATCACATAAAAAGCTTTAAAATGCCTTAGATATTTCTTTAGTGGCTCTCTTAAGGTATTATTCAAGCTCTAGACTTGTTTAGACTTCAAGAGACAGTTGGGAGATTGAATTGAAATAGCCTATTTGTATTTGAGGAGGTTAAAAGATTCTTAACCTACTATTCTTTATAATGTTAGAAATTATAATCTCATACATGTAAAAAAAAAAAAGCCCATTTGTATATGCAATTGAGCAACTATTCTTTATAATATTAGAAATTATCTCCAACTTAACATATTAATAATACAAACATTTAGGCGAGAATTGCAACTACAATTTTCATTTTTAGTTTAACGATGTGAGAGTAGAGATTTAAACATCTAACTTTTAAGCCAAATGTATAATGTTTTAATGCTATATTTGCTAAAGTGAACATAGCTGAGCAATAATTGACATGTCCCCTCGATCAAGAGTTAAGAGGTTTAAATCCTTCATCTCCAAATGTAGGTCGGTGACATTGCAATTGTCTTAATTTACTTGCACTTGGAATGATATTCTATTTGAATTAAAAATGAACAGGTTGAGATTAAAATTAAAAAAATATAGATTTCACAAATTTAAAAATGGAGATAAGATTTTTTTACCTATTTAAAAGAATCTTAGTTCTCTAAAATCATGGAACCCACAAATCACGATTAATAAAATAAAGAAAAAAAATAGTTTAGAAAATATTTTGTCATTTTAAAGTCTTGTCTACCATATCAACAAACTTAAACTTTTTAAATTAAAGTGGAACCCACACGTCACAAATCAATTACAAAGAAACGATTCTTATAGTTTTGCAAATATTTTGTCATCTACCCTCAAGAGTAAGTCTCCCAACAAATTTGAACTTCTAATGAAAAACATATTAAATTAAAGAATATCATAAGGTCATTATTTTATAAGATTTTTTTGAAGTACCATTATTTTATAAGATTAACCATACGTATTGAGGGAGGCAAGTCACTTGATCTAAATAAGACCAAGAACTAATAAATAAAAAATGATTTAAATTATACATCAATCTCCATATTTTCAATTTTTATTTATTTTGATCTATGTGCTTTTAGAATATCTATTTTGATCACTTTTTTTTTAGCTTTTATCTATTTTCATCTCTCAACTTTCATGACATGAAGTCAATCCAAGCATAACTCATTAGATAAAGATACCAATTACCATTTCAAACGTCGTGTCTTTAGTAAATTAAAAAAAAGATTGAACTATCAGATTTGTGTGTAATAAGTCTCTAAACTTAAAAAGTATCTAATAGGTTCATAAAATTTCAATTTTGTGTCTAATAGTTTCTTGAACTTTAAAATTGTTTAATAGATTCCTAAACTTTTAATTTTTTTTGTCCAATATGTCCATAACATATTTAATATATATATATTTAAAAAATTAACAGATCTACTAGACATAAGATTGAATTTTATGTTTAATAGAATTCTAAACTTTCAATTTTATTTACGAATTTAATTTTTTTTGAATAGGTTAAGGATCTATTAAACACTAAATTGAAAGTCAAATGATCTATTAGACACTAAATTGAAAGGAAACATTCGAGGACATGGACTTATTTGACATAAAATTGAAAGTTTATATACCTATTAGAAACTTTTTAAAAAAATTTAGAGACTTATTAGATAAAAAAAGGTTAAATTATAAATTTCGACCCTATAATTTGAAAAAAATTAGAATTTAGTCTCTATAGTTTTAAAAGTTAGAATTCCGTCTCTTTATTTGATAAAACCTCACAAATAGTTCATATATGAACTAACCAATTGAATACGTGGTAGTTAGCTATTCATACTTAAACGAGGTAATCTTTTGCATTTAATGGGTTAAGTAACAGCACTGGATAAAAATGAGTTGTCAATTTTCAACATTTTTTTAAAATCTAGTCAGCTATTTAACTTACATAATTAGTTAAATATAAAGATCACTGGTGGAGATATGAATAAACGCCACATACTCAATTTGTAATTTTATTTAATTGAAAAGAAAATAAAAGAAAAGGAAAACACGTCAGAAAGAGATAACTTTAGCCAAATAATTGCAAACGCTAAGCCGCCGAGTTTTGCCACAACGTTTTTCTTTCCCTTTTCCTCTGACCAAATCAGAACCATCTTCTCTCTCTCTCTCCTCTTTCTCTCTCTAGCCTTTTTTTTTTTTTGACCTTCCATGGCCGATTCCGCCGCACAAAAAACCTATCCACCGCCGTCGCCATCACCCTCAAATCTACGCCACAGAAACTCGATTCCCTCCTCCGCCATCATGCCTCCTCAAAACGGCACCGTTTCCCATCCTCGGCTGTCGCCGATTGACTTGAGGCTCCTCTCCTCCAAGTCCTCTTCTCAATCCTACACCTCTCTCAAGGACATCCTCCCCTCCGCTGCCGCCGTCAACTCTCCCACCGCCGCCAACTCCGGCTACGAAATCTCGATTCGCAACCGCCTCGTTAAGCAGGCCGCTTGGGCTTATCTCCAACCTATGTCCGCTTCTTCCTATTCCGCCGGCCCGAATTTCTTCCACCGTTTCTGGCTCCGATTCTCCGCCGGAAATCCGACTGCCGGTTGCCTTGGATTCATCAGAGGAAGCATAATTCCGGCTATAATCCGAGTCATTCGGTTCTGCATTTGCTTGTGACGGCGTCGTTTTCTCGGATTTTGGATTGGCGTATTGACGACGACGACGACTTCAGCCGCTGTAATTGACCTAGATCGATTTGATTCCGCTGTATAAATCGCTTTATTTTCATGCAGAAATTTGCAATCCAATCCCTAAGGAGAATTGATTTTTCCAAATACATTCACAGAAACAGATACAATTTCAACATTCGAATAAATTCGCAACAAAGAATTTCATTTCCAATTTCTCTCTGAATTCGATCGATTGTTTTTTTTTTTTTTTTTTTTTTTTTACAGCTTTCTCACAATTACAAACATCTAAGGTTGTGGTTTAACTCGCCTTAAGCGAGCTCGAACCGCTGGGGGATATGGAGATGAAGGTTTATCTTCCTCATTAACGAAACTCTCTGTTTCGCAGAAATCCGGAGATTGGCCGCCGTCTGTCTCCAGCGTCTCGGAATCGGCGCGGCTAATTCCGACAGCGGACGGCGTCGCTGCTCTCGGAGAATCGGTCATCTGTTCAACGACTCCGGCGGAAAACGACGGCACTTTGTTGGGAGGCGGTGGCGATGCCGCCGGAGGTTGCTGATCGGTTCTCTGCAGAATTTCAATTAAGAAAGAATAATAATTAGAGAAAATCGTGAAGATTTTTGGAATCTGAATAATATTAGGAATTATTCATCGGAATCGCTATAAATGCCATTAATGGCCATGATACTGAAATGAGTGAAGTTTTCATTCACGATGAACCGTGAATGGTGTTTAATTCCAACCCTTCTAAAAAATTTGGCTAAATTATAGAATATACCCTCAACTTTGCCCTTTTTTCAATATGATCCCTAAAAAAGTCTCAAAAATGATCTTTCCCTTGCTTGACAGGTGGAACGACAAAATAACTCTAAAACTTTTTCTAAAAAAATGGTTTCCATCATTTTATTGAAGAAATTGGAGCAAAATTGTAGCAAAATTGGAGCAAAATTGGCAACAAAATAAACAATATATTTTAATTGCCACCAAGTGAGTTTAGCTTAGAGGTAATTAATATGTACTATCGACTAAGATGCCAAAGGTTTGAATCTCTCAATTCTCAAATTTTGTTAAACTAAAAAAAAAAATTCAAATTGACAGCAAAGTAAAACCAACTAAAGTCAACATGAGCATAGCTCAACGGTAATTGACATCTTACATTTGTTGTACTAAAAAAAAGGAAACGAAGAAACCAACTTCAAAAAATTCAATAGCAATCATCTTTTGCTAGTCAATCATCTTCAATTTGAACCCCTCAACTTCAATTAACCTAATATAACAGAATATGTACTTCAGCTACCTATACGTCTTGTTTAATTTCATTTTGCATAACATATACTTCAGCTACCTAAACGTCGTTTCCTTCCACGTTCAATTGCCATGTAATCTGTTGTTGACATTTTAAAACCCACATCGGTATTCGTCCCACATTCTATAGAGAAAAGCATTTTTGAAACTGTTTGAAAGGTCAAAGGTATTTAATGAAGCTTTTTAAAGTTCAGGAATATTATTGACATAAGTACCAAAGTTCAATAGTATTATGTATAATTTAGCCTAAATTTTTTGGGTTAAATTACAAATTTAGTCCTTGAACTTTCAAATTTTCTAAAATTCACGGATCTACTGGACACAAAATTGAAAATTTAAGGTTCTATTTGACATAAAACTCAAATTTATATCTAATAGATCAATTAATTTTAAAAAAATTTGAATTTGTCAAGGATCTATTAGAAAAAAAAAATTGAAAGTTTAAGCACATATTAGACACACAATTGAAAGTTTAGGGACCTATTAAACACTTTTGAAAGTTCAGGGACCAAATAGACACAAACATCAAAGTTTAGGGACTAAACTTGAAATTTAACCAAATTTTTTAAAATAAGAAGGAAGTTGAAGTGTAATTACGGCGGGAAATAAATCGACTGGAATAATAAATATTAACCATCAATTTTGTGCCACATGGATGAATCTCTATTTTATGGTGCCATTGCATTCTTGTAAGTATGTTATTGGAAATAAAATATAAAAATTTACCCGGTATTAACACACCTATAAGATGTCAATATAGACATAACTAAACCATAATTGACATATACTCTTTCTCTTGAGGTTGGAGGTCCAGAGTTATTGTACTAAAAAACACCCCCCTCCCCCCTCATAGGATACTCAAGTTTTTAGCTTCACATTTTGCCATAAAAAAGAAGTTTTTAGCTCAACGAAAGTTGCATATTTTAAGTTTAAAAAATCTAACTAGAATTTGAGAATGTTTTTAGAAGATAGATTACAAACAAAGAAACTGTTAATTAATAAACAAGTTCATTTTTTTTTAATTATAAAACCAAAACAAAAATTGTTATCGATTCTTAATAATTGAAATGTTTGGATGAGTTTGCCAAAGAAAAGCTTCTGGTAAATAATATTACTTTATTTAGTAAATCTTATATTATTTTATAGGTTAATGATAAAACTAATAATTTTATAAATTAAATTAAAAGTTCATTTCAAATAATTTTTTTGAGTTTAAAAGACATTTTAAATACTAATTAACAAAGATATGAATAGTGAATGGTAATAATTTAAGAAAAACGAAACCTCCTCATGAAGTGGGCATTATATAAACAGTAGAGAATTCTATCTAATTATGGTATGGTATCCTAATCCAGCTAAGAATATTCTAATCAGAAAAGCTTTTTTCATAAAAGGCAACACATTCACATAATTGATCACTGGCAATTGGGCTGAGCTTTTCCAATCATTCAAGCCTATCCAAATTTTACATCACTTCCAATTTCATATCAAATAAAATAATTAAATGTCACTAATTCAAATGTACGATGGCCAACCTACCTAGCTCAATGACATGTACCATCGATAAAGAAGTTAAGAATTTGATTTCTCCTACTTCCACATGATATTGAACTCAAAAAAAAAAAAAAAAGGTCTACGGTTTGAGTAAGTTATACCAATTTATCAATCATAAAGGTTCATGTCATTTTTATTTGCTAAATTATAAAAATATCCCTGAATTTTGCCCTTGTTTAGAAAATATCTTTATTCTTTTAAAAATTATAATATTACCTTTGACATTTCATAAATGTTTCAAAATTACCCTTGAAGTTAAAAACCGTTAGAATGGTGAACGAAAAATCGACATGTCTGAATATTGTTATTTTAATTTAGACTTTCCAAACAAGAATCCTAATCACCGGCACATCGTTTCAGGTCATCACCATGTTGATTTTTCATCCTAATATTCTAACGAATTTCTAGTCCAATGATAGTTTAGAAACATTTATAAAAGGTCAATGGTAAATATTGCAACTTTTGAAAGAATAAATGTATTTTTGAAACAAGAAAGAGGCAAAGTTCATGAGTATTTCTTTTTTATAATTTAGCATTTCTTTTATATACAACAAATGCAAGGTATGGATTTGAACCTCTAACCTCAAGAGAAAGGGTAGACGTCTTGAGCTATGCTCATATTGAAAAAGGTACATGCCACTTTTTCGAGGTCCATGCCATTAAGTGATAGTAAAATCTAATGAGAAAATAATGTGACGCCAGGATGGGTTTACTAAATGCAGTTTTTGCGTGGCCAACTCAAACATAGTTAAAAGTTGTAGGTTCAAATTTCATCATCGTATGAATTGCAACATTCTCAAAAAAAAAAAAAAAAGGTAAAAGGAAGGAAAGAAGGAATACCTGAAGTTGGAAGGGTGAGTTCTTAAACTTTGAGGACTGAAAATCTGCAGCACATTTGAGGACTTTAAGGAAGCCAGAATGGGCCATTTCTGAGAAGTTTGTCCAGCCAACATAGCTCAAATCCCAAGCCCTCACTTTCATTTCTACCATCATTCTTTCAATCTCTGCTTCATTCTTCACTAAATATGGCTGCAACATTGTTCCATACACATGCCCACTTCCCTGAATTCCCCAAAACCACCCATCAAATCAACTTAATTGCCTTTCTAAATAAGTTTTAGATATGGTTGAGTGAATTACTTATGGAAATTTGAGTTCACAAAAACTTTATATTTAGTCTGTGGGTTTATGATTTAGGAAAGTTTGTTATAGGTTTCTTAAGCTTGAATTTATATATAGTTTGTGTGAATAGCGAATTGTTTACAAAAGGTTTAGGATATAAGCAAACCCACTTTCAAATATTAGACTCAACTTCTTAATCTCGAATTACATAAGCCTACCTAGTAAGCCAAACATATCGTATTTATATAAGTTTAAATTACAAATCTAATTCTTTGTAGTTTGAGTGTTCTATCTATTTAACCGACCTTGAACTTTAAGAATTTTGATTATGGTTGTTTTGTTGGGCTTTCAGATATGTTTCTATTTAATTTATGTAATAAAAAAGTTAATATTACATGTCTACTAGATAAATTTTGAGTGAGTTGACATCATGTGAGAAACAATTGTATAACTTTTAACCTTAATTTAATTTGTTTATCTAACTTTCTAGCCAAATCAACATCAATCCTAGTTTGTCTAACCTACCAAACCACATCGAATAATGAGAGATGATTAATTAAATAGAAATATAATTTAAAGCCAATAGAGTAAAATGAAAGTTTTTAATTGGAACAGTTTAATAGACAATATCAAAATGTAAAAATTAAGGTCTCGTTTGATAACCATTTAGTTTTTGAAAATTGTACTTATTTTTTCATCATTTTTTTACAATGGTTTTCATTGTTCTTAAGAAAACATTTGAATTTTTAGCCAAATTCCAAAAACAAAAATAAGTTTTTAAAAAACTATGGCCTCGTTTGATAATTGTTTGGTTTTTGGAAATTGTGCTTGTTTTCTCATCTTTCTCTACAATGGGTTTTGTCTTTATTAAGAAAAAATTTGAATTCCTAGCCAAATTCCAAAAAGAAAAATGGGTTTTTGAAAACTTTTTGTTTTTAATTTTCAAAACTTGACTTGGTTTTTAAAAACATATGTAAAAAGTAGATAACAAAACCAAAAAATTCATAGGTGGAAGAGTAGTATTTATGGCCTTAATTTTCAAAACTAAAAAACAAAAAACAAATGGTTATCAAATAGGCCTACTTTTTTAGTTTTCAAAACTTGGTGGGATTTTACAAACATGTCTAAAAAGTAGATAACAACAAAGAAATTCATAGGTTGTAAGTTTAATTTTCAAAAGCCAAATGAATATTAAGTGAGACTTAAACTTATAACTTAAAGTTTACATTAATTACCGTTGTTGCCAACTAGAGCTAAACCAAAAAAGAAGTTAGAGGTTTGAATCTTTCAGTGAGTGTGGTTGAACTCAAAAAAAAAAAAAAAACATTAATTACCTTGGTTTTTGGATGCCATAGGTAGACAAGAAAAACCAGCTTCATTTCACCATATACAGGAAGCCTTCACAAGCATTTTTTTTTTAAAAAAAAAAGAAAAATCATAATAACATCATAAGCCATTGAATTAGAAAAAAGAAACCAAACAAAACAATCAAACCCACACCATACCATGCAATTAAAATATCACCAATCCTCTCAAAAACAGTAAAAATAGCCACAATAATCCTGCAAAAAAACCAACAAATTAAATTAAACAAAACCCTAATTCATTCTTTAAAACAATAACAAGTTTCAAAATCTTTAATTTCTTATTACCAATATTTGCACCAAAAACGAAGCGATTCAACATCAAGACTCCGGGTGCTCTTCTCCAATGTTTTGTAGCATTCAAAAGCTGGATATGCATATCCAAAAGCCATCCTAATTTTTTTTTTTTTTTAAAAAGAGACATTTTCATGGAAAAATGAAATTAAGGCATTGTTTGGAAGATAAAAAAAGAAAAAAATAAAAAAAGAAAAAAAAATTGTTCTTACAAGAGGCATCGTGTGATCAAAACTCCAAACATCTCCAACCCAAAATCAAAACCCCTTCTTCAGAGAAATTTTCCCAAGAAACAAACAGAAAACGAGAATTTATGTATTAATATGGGATGTTAAAATTAAAAAGGGCAAAAAAAAAAAAAAAGTTAGTAATGGGAAGCCACGATTTAATGGCCTTGTTGGCTCTCAAGAAGGGTTGACCTGTAATTCAAGTTTCGTCAAACGCCCCAAATTATTGTAACAAGATATTGTTTTTTTTTTTTGACCAATTCATACAAAGAAACTGAAAAAAAAAAAAAAAGGTTTCTGTGTTGAATTGATCAGAGTTTTGAAGGTTGAAGTTGAAAGGATTTTTTTTTTTTTTTTTTGGGATAATTTAATTTGAAGATTAACAATTTTGGTGGGGAGAATCGTTGGGATGTGCTGAATAATAGGATTTGCGGTTTTGGCGGTGTTTAGGCCATCTTGGGGGTGTTTTCGTAATTTCGCTTTAAGGGTTAATTTGGGATACCACTGTGTGTGTATATTTTCTAGGTTTTAAAATATTTTTAGTCCTTAAAATTTTATAAAAGTAACAATTTAGTCTATGAACTTTAGTTTCTAAATGTTTTGTTTTTTTACTTTCAATTTTATAATAATTTAGTATATGAATTTAAATATGTAATAATTTAGTCTCTATATTTTAAAATTTGTAACGATTTAGTCCATATCATAAAAAATATTGTAAAAATCATTTAATGAGTTTTCTTACATATGTAGATTGATATATTGATTGAAGATTAAATGTGTTTATAAACTACAAAGACTAGCTAAGTTATTAAATAATAAAACTTGACACTTAAGTTTGATAAAATTTTTTACAATAGAGACTAAATCGTTACAAATTTTAAAATATAAGGACTAAATTGTTATGAATTGAAAGTATAAGGATGGAATCGTTACAAACTAAAGTTCAGAAACTAGATTATTACTTTTATGAAAGGTTGAGAGACTAAAAGTATTTTTTAACCTATATTCTACCATGGTTATTAAGCTCTTTAAAAAATTTATTTTAGTCCTGAGCTTTTACATTTATTCCTATTTTAGTATTTGATTTTTTAAGTGTTTACTTTAGTCATTTGAAATTTTAAAAAATAAGTATTTTGGTTGTATTTAACGTTATTTAATATTTTTTTTTTGAGTTCAACAATATTTGAAGGGATTCGAACTTCTGACCTCTTAGTCGAGGATACATGTTAGTTACCGCTGAGCTAAGCCCACTTTGCTCCATCTAAGTTGATTGAGAGCATGAGTAATGAGTGGATTAGATGTAAAGTGACAAAATAATATCTACGACTAGAATGATTATTTTTTTTAAAGCCTAAGGACTAAAAGGAATTTTTTTAAAAATAATTTATTTAAGAAAAATTAAAACAAATATAGGATAGTTTCAAAAGTATTCCCAAAAATAGGCAAATAAATCGTGGACATGGGCCATGAATCCGATACATCATGTACCATATCCACGAGTACATAAGTGAATCGCAACCCATGTACGCGATTTCCATGATGTGGCCATGCAGTCATTGCCCATCTGCTATGTGGTGGCCACGAAATTTGTGTACTATGTACACGAGTTCTATCTGCTTCATCCAAATCTCAAAACCCAAAAAATGATTTCCATTTCAATTACCCATCATTATAAACCCACATTCTCTTCTCCTCATCCACTTCATTTTCAATCTCAATCCTTCCTTGTCTTCAATGGAGTTTCCGCAGTTCAATTTCACTCCAACAAAGAAAATCTTCCACCACTTTTCCAAGAACATTTTTTCTCCAAATTAAAGCATAGCAGAGTAGCTATGAAAAAGAAGAGGTAAAATTATAATAAGTTATAATCATGATTTTAATTTTTATGTTTTTGAAGTTCTATTTATCATCTTTAGAGAATTTAGAAAAAAAAATGGAGAAAAACCCATTTAAAGAAGCCTTAAAAAAAAAGTAGAAGTGACTGGAATCAAAAGATCTTCAAAAGCAAAAGCACAAGGCAAATCATGAAGAACAAGAACGAAACAGATCCAGAAAGGCCCTAAATCACGTACACTTTCCGCGAGTTTCCACCCAAATCACGTACCATGTACGCAAGTTTTGTAACTACTCCATTTTTGTCAAATGTTTGCTCCATTACCCTACTCTGTAATTTGTTTTTTTGTTTGTTTGTTTTTTTTTTTTTTTTTTTTACATTTTTAAAATTTTTATTTTAGAAACTACTCTAATGTTGTCATTATTTTTTTAAATTGCATTATTCATGACCATAGCCCGAACTAAAATGCATTTTTAAAAGTTTAAAGAGAAAATTGGCTATTTATTTAAAGTTTAGAAAATAAAACAATTTAAAATTTTCAAGACCAAAATGAGATTTAAACAATTTTTAAAAATAAAAACTTACTTTTTTTAGTACAATAAAAAACATACCTGGTCATTACAAAAATAGCTATTTTTAAATAATGAAAATCTCAAATTAGAGGTGGAGATTCAAATTAACCACTCATGTGAAAAAGACGTAGCCGTTTAGAGCTTATTTGGTAGGCAATCTGAATTCTATTTTATAGTTTTAGTTTCATTGATTTCAACGAATATACGTTTGACAGATGTATTTTCAAAAAATAATTCATCTTATAAACTCAATTCGTTTTTTAAAAAATAAAATATGTATAATATAATATATTATAAATTATATGATATTGTAAAATAATAATTATACAAAACTTATAACATAAAATATGTCCATAAATTAAATAATAATATTTTATATTTAACCTAATATTTAGTTGATAACTACAATTAGTTTTATGGTTTATAAATATATTATCAAACACATTTTAAACAATGCCAATATGAGCATAGCTCTAACTGACATAAAGTATATATCATCGACTAAGAGATTAGAGGTTCAAATCCTCTACCCCACATATTGTTGAACTAAAAAAAAAACACACACATTGAATAATTGTTTAAATTGAAATCAAATTTCTAAATTTGCTACCAATTACATATGAAAATATGAAATAAAATTCTATTTTTATTGAATTCTTTATTTTCAGATTACCAACCACAACACATGAACACGATTCAAAGTCAGTGTCTTTGGATTTCAATTTAAAAATTCGATTTTTTAAAAATAGAAAAGCATTTTTCAGTCGTTAAAATTTTGTTATAAAAATAGTACAGTGATGTTGTTGTTTTTTTCTTTTTGTGTTTTTTTAAATTAGTACATGCCCATCTTCCCAAAAAAAGGGAAAAGAAAACAATATACTGATCCATTTGTCTCACTTTTGTTTATCTAAGTCCCTAACATACGTAAAATTGAATTGGATGTCTAATCGAGCTTTAAACTTTCAATTTTCTATCAAATAAATTTCTAAATTTTAAAAGAGCTAAATTATAAAAAATACTCATGAACTTTATTCATTGTTTAAAAAATATCTCTATTCTTTCCAAAGTTTCAATATTACCCTTAACCTTTTATAAATGTTTCAAAACTACCATTGAAGTAGAAAAACGATTAGAATGTTGAACGAAAAGTCGATGCGTTTGAATGTTGTTCTTTCAGACTTAATCCAAACAAGCATTCTAGTCAGTGCCACGTTGATTTTTCATCCAACACTTTAACAGATTTCTTCTTCAAGGGTGGTTTTGAAACATTTATGAAAATTCAAGAATAATATTGTAACTTTTGAAAGAATGAGGGTATTTTTGAAACAAGAGACAAAATTCAAAGGTATATATATATATATATATATATATATATATATATATATAAGTTAGGCATTTTAAAAGCGTTAAATAGGCCAAGGGCCTATTACACATAAAATTGAAAGTTTAGAGGTATTAGACATTTTTTTAAAAAATCAAAGACTTATTAAACACTTTTTAAAATTTAGAGACCTATTAGATGCAAATTCAAAAGTTCATATCTAAAATTATAATTTAATATTTTTATTATTCCTTTGAGATGAAATAATGGTGAAGGGAAAGGAATGTATTAACTGATTTCAAAAGTAAAGAAAAAAAAAAAATAGTAACTTTTAAGTTATTGTACTAATGTAATTCAAATGATTTCATTTTCTATTTATAAAAAATTAAGTTGACTTTAATTCAATGCTTTTTGTTTGACTTGCAAATATGGAATTGCTTGTAAATGGATCTATTCAACGATGTAAAAAATTAAATTGTCATAAAAGAATCAAGTAAAAAGATCCTCTAATTGAAATTATGAATTCGGTAGGATTTTTAACGACCTTCAAGTTGTGAATTTTTATTCACATGTTCAATTTTTATGGATCTCAATTGATTCCTCATTACTGTTCATAAGATAAATAATAGGTAGGATGGTAGGATTTGACTAATACTTCACAATTAGATTCTATTCATGAAAATTTATACTTTAAATAAAAAAATCTAAGCAAGATTATTGAATTAAATACAATTCAAATAATATTATATAATTTTTTGATCTAGCAAAAGCAGTCACGTATATGAAAATAGTCTCAAAACACGTGTTATAAATTGCTTTACATATGTCCATCTTCCAAAAAGAAAACCCATCTAATGATCCATTTGTTCCATATGATTTGGAATGAGTTTTGTCTCGTGAATATCTAAAGTCCATGTATTGAATTATCAAAATAATGATAATAATAAAAATAAAAATATTCATCGAACTTTTTGAAAATTTTATTTATGAATAAAAATATCCTACTAACTTGGGAGGTTTTTTTCCTACGAGATGGAGTAATGGTAAAGGAAGACGTAGAATAAAAGAAACAAGAGGAATATGTTGTGAAGCAAAAGCCCACAACGCTTGAAACAGTGCCACATGTAGCAAGTTTAGAGGATACACCAAAAATGGTAGAAAAATTAAGAATTACCACAGTGAAAAGAGACAAAAGCGGTAAAAGAAAAACAGAGAAAATGAAATATCTTAGTAGAAGATATAACTATTAACTAATTTCAGACAACATGAGCATAACTCAACTGACATAAAATATATACTATCAATTAAAAGGTCAGAGGTTCGAATCCTCCACTCCACACATTGTTAAAAAAAAAAAAACTATTAACTAATTCCAATAGTTTTAAAAAAAATCAATTGCGACTTTTAAGCTATCGTACTTATAATAATTCACTCATCTAATTCAAATGATTTTATTTTTTATTTTAAAAAAATTAAGTTAACTTTATTTCAAAAATTAGAAAGTACTAATAACCTTACTAACATTTTCTTTTTTGAGTTCGACAACATGTGAAGTGGAGAGATTCAAACCCTTTGACCTTTTGATCTAAAATGTGTGCCTTGTTATGATTTGACTGCTGATAGTACTTTGTACTTATTATTGTAGCTTACTGTTTTAGCTTCCTTGCTTATCTTTTTCAGCATTTATGAGGCATGGTTGTAATCTTGTTTTATCTTCCCTAAATCCCTCGTTTGGTTTCTTGTATTTTCTTCATCTCTATATTTTCTACCTATTTAAAAAGGTGATTAGTTTTCTCAATTTAAATAAGAAAATCCAAGGGATTATTCTCACAAAACTCAATTTGGTATCAAACCATGGCTGACGCCTCTTATTATGTTCTTACAAAAAATCCACAACTTTCCACAACCAGCGACAACAGATCTGGGTCTCAAAAGACTGCTACTCCAGAGAAAAGCACCACCTATCAAGTCCGTTGTGGAACCCAACCTGTCGGTACCCTTGCCTTTGTGAATATTTTGAACCAAGTTACCAATCAAGCTAGACAAAGGTAATTTTTTCCTATGGAAAAATATTGTCCTTCCGATTCTCAAAAGCTACAAACTCGAGGGTCGCTTAACCGGTAAAACACCAGCTCCTGAGATGTCTATCACCCTACCACCATCCGAAGATGATCCTGAAGGTTTACTCACCAAATCTTAAATATGACATTTAGTCAGTCGCTGATCAGCTCTTGGTAGGGTGGCTTTACAACTCCATGACACCAAAAATTGCTTCACAAGTAATGGGTCACGATGAAGCAAAAAGTTTGTGGGATGCTATCCAAGAATACTATGAGATTCAATCAAGGTCACAAGAAGACTACAACCGGTTGATGCTTCAACAAACAAGGAAAGGAACTATGAAGATGTATGAGTTGAAAGGAATAATTGAATTAAACCCACAGCAAAAGCATTGGAATCGATTTTGATTTTATTTTAGAATTAAATTAAAATAATTTAGGCTAAGAAAAACATACATTGAAAATAATATGAAGAACATTTTGGAGGATCTATTTTTCATTGTGCTCTAACTCTAATGAGGTTGAATTCCAAAACTTTCACAAAGTCTTCCTTATATGACTCGAACAAAGGATCAAAGAGGTTTGTGGGAACCTTCTAGAAAATAGAATAAGAGAATGAAGAGAGAATTCTCTAGAGTTTCTTTCTTTTATTTAGAATGCACATACATGGTTCACAACTAGGGCCCTATTTATAGTGGCCTAGGAAAAATAATTAAATAATGTATTTTAATACCTAATATATTAAAATATATTTATCTAACCAATTTGAATCATATTCAAACATTTCCAAATTCTCCTACAACATCTGTTTTCTTATTTGAATCTAATTCAAGTTTAATAAATATATTTTATTTAATGTATCTCAATACATTAATAATTTCTATAATATTTAATGCATCATATACAATAAATATGTTTGTTCTCATGTAATATATCAAATATATTACATTTTAATTCGAACATTTCAAAATTTCTCTCAACAAAATTGATCCTTATTTGTTTATATGAGTTAGCAAGGGGACCTACATATTATAAGCTCCAATGATACAAAATCAATTAATAAAATTTTTTAATTAATTAATTTTCATTCATTAACTATATGTCACTCCACTATAGATCTAGAGTTACACTCTTACGCATTGTAGGACAAGTTGTGTCCATGAATATAATCGTTACATGCAAATCAATCATTCACGAGTTGTTCATAATTACAACTGGGTCAAAAGTCCGTTTTACCTATGTAATTACATTTTGTACCTTAAGTACCACTGATCCTCTAACGAACAATTTGTTTATGAACTAACCATAAATTAAGTCCCTCTAGGGCCAGTGAAAGGGTAGAGCCCTATTGTTCAAGTCCCAAAATCAATAATTAAGGGAACTACTCATCTACTTATCCTATATGGAAATGAGTGAATTACATCTTGTGAGATTATGTTCCCAGATCTCTATTTGGTCAAATTCTTAAAATGGTAGGCATATTGAATTGGTTAACCTAGACTATTATAACGTACGCCCGAAACAGCCCCTTATTATTACAAGTTCTAAGATTAAATCATTACATTTTTATTTTTATTTATTTATTCTTAATTCAAGAATATGTGAGTAAGTGGGGATGCAAGACTTCTTAGTCGAGAGTATATATCTTAACCAATTGAATTATATCCAGATCGATGAATAGTTAAATAAAAAAATTAAGGGACTAACTCACTATTACATACTACGGGTGTTTTCTAACCAAATAATTAAAACAGTAGTTTAGAATTGTATAGTTCTCGTTCCCCGCCTTTCTTTTTTCTAAGATATAAGAGCAGGAAGCTTGATATTTATTAAAATCACAGAGGAATTAATTTTGATAGAAAATCGAAAGAAAATCACATGAATTGCGGAGATTTCGAGAGAAATAGAGGGAAGGCATGTTCCTGCATCTTCCTTCAATCACCACTCGATCCATCAATCTCTCATTCTTCTCCTACCCCAAGTATTTCACTTCCATTAATACTCATTACTTTAAGCCAAACTTTTCATGAACCACTTTTTTTTTTTAAATGAATGCAACGTGCAGTGTAGTTGCCTCAAATTTTGATGCACCAAAGTCAACACAGTGCTCAATTTTACCGCCAAATCGCAGTCGATTCCTTACACCCATTTCATCGATTCTTTTGTTGCCAATTGATCATTCAGGTTGAAAAAATTTTCTAGGTGTGCATTTGTCCATATGGGTCAAGAAGTTCTGCATTCTTTCAGCAGAAGGCGTGTGGAGTTTCGTTTGTGCAATGTATCAGGGTAATTGATTCTCGTTTATGTTCATTTAAATTTCTCTTGGAATGGAATTGTGCTTTCTGTGAATTAAATCACCTTTCAATTCTGGGTTTTGATAGTTACACCACTGAATTGCTGGAGATTCATTCGGATGATCCGTCGTTGCACGTATTGTTCATACCTGGAAATCCAGGTGCTATGCTTTTGTGGATGTGGGTTTTCGATGCTTCTGTTGATTTTTGCATAATTTCTTAATGTAGATTGTTTTGGGTTTTGTTTCTATTACAGGAATTATTTCATTTTATGAAAATTTTGTGGAATCACTGTATCCGTTGCTTGGAGGCCGTGTATCTATAACAGGCAAGACATGAATTGTTGACATTATTCTTATCCTTATAATTTTTTGTGAGAAAACATTAAATCTTTTGCATTTGGGCTGATACTTTTTCCTGTTCCATTCTTCTTTTTTGGCCCTCCTTTTGTCTACTGTCAGCTATTGGGCATATATCTCAAACGACGAAGGTTGCTACTTACATTTTTTCCCTTTTTTCTTTGGCTAGTGACAAGTTCTTTTAGAAATGATGTTTTGTGCACTGCAAAATGAGTTGATGTTGCTCGGATGCATATAATGAAGTTTGTTATATAAATTTCCCCAGTGATTTTATGTAATGGATATTGATGTTTCTTCTCTTTTAGGACTGGGAAGGTGGAAGGTTATTTTCATTACAAGAACAAATTGATCATAAGGTAATTGCCTGTTTTCTCTGTCGATTTGATTGAGTTATTGATGGCTTAAGGTGGCAAGTGGTTCATGAAAAAAAATTTAAGTTCCTTTATAAGCTACTGGACTTCATTTTGCATGTCCAAGATAGGTATGCAATTGGAGATATCATTGCAGAATTTTGAAATTAAGATCTCTTTTTTCAAGATTATTGTTCATTTCATTATTATCTGTTTCCTGCAGGTCCCTTTCTCTTTTCATATTTCAATTGTTGATGCCAGAATTCTGTATGGGGCTGAATTATATTCATCTTCTTTTGCAGATTGAATTTGTCAGACAAGAATTACAAAATAAAGACATTCCATTACTACTGGTAATGATACTTTTATGGTAGTAATTGATGCTATATTTTCACAATAATCATAAAAGAGTTGCATGTGCAAAATTTTCTATTGTATTATTTTGATGTTATCTGAATACATATCAGTTATTCTTTTATTAGTAAGCTCTACAACCCGTATAAAATTTGATTCTAGTTTAACCCATACATAATAGTTGCTTGTTGTGGTGCGTGTATTCTTCTTGTTACTTGTTAGCTAAAACAAGACCATTTATTGTTTGCAACTGTACATTATATGCTTCTTGAATATAATTAATTGAAAATTGATATGCGCAGGCCTTGAATAAGAATGAAGTTGTTACATTTTTGCAAGTTTCTTTGTTATAACTGTTTTTTTTGGTAACTGATACACTAGTTCTCTTTAAAGGTCGGGCATTCTATTGGATCGTGTATCTGCATTGAATTGCTCCGTAGGCTCCAAGATCAGGTATTGCCATAAACGCTTTGTGCCTCTTATGCATTCCCAACTTTCGAGAGATGGTGCAATGGCAATTTTCCTTGATCGCATAGGTGGTATATTGCATTGGATTGCATCCATTTATGATGGTGAACAGACAATCTCGTCAGCAATTTCTAATTGGAAAGCTTGCAGGGTATGCCCGTTTTTTTTTCTGATAACATGAATTATGCCTTCCTGCATCTACATTGTCATAAAATCCTTTTCACTCATTCTGATTAATAGGACCCTTATTGAAATCTTTTCCACTTCAATGGGTTCAAACTCAGCCTTAGAGAGTTTCTCAGTTTTGTGTATATTTTCATGCTGGCATGTTGAAATAAACTCTAATTAGTTGGTAGCGAATGGGAAATAAAGATGACAGTCGATAGATTTTGAGTTTGAGACTTTGAACCTTAAAAGTTCTACTTCCTCAAGCGGTTGCACACCACACCTTGTGATGTAGCTTTGTTGGCTTTCTCAAAGCTCTAGAATTCCCTCAGACCACAAACTGGTGTAATTTGGGAATATTTAGATTGCTGTTGTTTGTGTGGGGAGCATTTGCATTGTCCAGTAGGGTATGGACTTGGGCTGAACCAATTTGGAGTTACTATATGTGCTTGGTCTTTAACAGGTCAAGAGTGCCAAATATTATTTTTAAGAACTGGGTGAGTTTCATGGCTTTGTGACATTGTAAACTCTTTTTTTTTTTTTTTGTTTTTTTTTGATAGAAAACAAAAACCATTTCATTGATATATGAAATAGATTACAAAAGGATAACCTATCTTTGAGTAGTTACAAAAAACACCTCGGGTCATGAGGTACGATAAGCTATAAGTCCAAAAAGGCGGAGAAAGTTTACTCCAAGATAAAACAAGAAAAGATGTAGACTTAATAAAATAATGAATGCTTTGTTGCTTATCTGTGAAGACATGAGCGTTTCTTTCTAGCCATAAATTCTAGAAAAAAGCATAGATGAAATTGTTCCAAAGAATTTTCTACTCCTTCTTGAAAGGGTGACCGATGAGGGACAAATCAAGGAGAGTTAAAATCTCGCCAGGTCTTGTAAAAAACCATCCAAAAGCATTTAGAAGATATGCCCAAAAAGTAGAAGCAAAGGGGCAATGGCTGAAATGATGAATTTGTGTTTCTTGTGCTTTCCAACAAAGGTGACAATAGCTGGGAGAGATAGCTATCCACGGAGACTTCTTAAACAGCCTTTTCTGTGATGGAACATTGTAAACTTTTTAAACAAAGGTGACAAGCAAAGGGACATTGTAAACTTTTTAAACAGCCTTTTGGCTGCAATGTAATTGGACTTTAATAATTAATAAAACTGGACCATGTCGAAGTTCTTCCACAGATTGTCCACAAACTGGACCTTAATCCTTTATGCATCCATTACTGTGGCAGATACTATTTTGGTCCATGCCTGATACTTGAAACTAACATGTTTTGAGGTCATTTATACTAGACTTTTTGTATTGCAAGTCATGTCTTTCTGGGCACCACTCAGTTCATTTGGATAGTCTGTTATATTGTTTTCTTCCGCCAAAGGTTAATAATACTCTGTAAGGACTGGCAACAAAATTTTGTATTGCAGATCCCCACTGCTATCAACTTTGTTTTCTTCTTTTGTCGCGCTGTTGGGTGTATTACCGAGCCGAGTTTCAAGTTTTGTTGTGAGAAAAACTATTGGGAAGTCATGGTCCAGAACTGTCAGTGAGGCTGCTTGCACTCATTTGCTAAAGGTGAAATGAAATCTAATGTATTATTTGTAGTATGTGCTTTTTTAGTATCCACTCGAAACTGCTACAAATTTTGGTTCTAGGATATGACTGTTTGTTCTGATATTTGGAATCTTGTATTCTACAGTACCATACCATACGAAATGTGCTATTTATGGCGCTGACAGAGTTTGAGAAGGTATTGACTATGAAAAATCACGTTAGTTAGGTGAACATGTTTAGTATGTATTGTATACCATGACTTGTTGCTCATATCAGACATTTGTATCATTGAAGTCTTCATTTCTTTTTGTTTGAAAATTGGACTAAAAAAGAACTATAAGGGAGAATTGTTAAATTTTGAGTGTGAAAAACACCCAACTTACTTTCTAAGCATATGATTATACGGACCATAATTAATTGTAAATTTTGTTTTCCATAACATGTTTGAATCATTTAGTGGATTGTCTAGTGCTTTAAGGCATTGCATTATTTGAAATATAGTATAGTAGTCCAAATACAGAAGCCCTGTCACAAGATGTAAATTTGATGAGCTTTTCCAATAAGTTCAATCACAAGATGTAAATAAATGAAACTTGAAAATCAAGGCCCGTTTGATAACCATTTGGTTTTTGAAATTTATACTTATTTTCCTGCCATTTCTTTATCACGGTTTTCACCTTTCTTAAAGAAACATTTGAATGTTTATTCAAATTCCAAAAACAAAACAATTTTTTAAAAACTAATTTTTGTAGTTTTCGAAATTTGGCTTGGTTTTTGAAATCATGGGTAGAAAGTAGTTAACAAAACAAAGAATCACATAGGTAAAAGTAGTGTTTATAAGCTTAATTTTCAAAAACCAAAAACCAAAAACCAAATGGTTATCAAACAGAGCCCAAAGTATCCTTGTTTGTGTTTTGTGATAAGAATTTGTTCATGGTCATGATATTTATGCAGTACAAAGCCTAATATCAATAATTCATCAAATTTCCACATCTGATTGGGTATGGACATTGTTTAGCTTTCAGAAACACCAGATTGGGCATTTATGAAGAAAGAAAGTCAGAAATTATCATTCTTGTTCTGTATGGATGACCACTGGGCTCCAATGCATGTGTTTGAAGAGGTAAGATATAAAACTAACTTTTCCATTTTGTCAATCCATTCTTCTGCATGAATGTAGGTTCTCCAGATACTATTGCAGAAGATGTTATTAGTTTTATCGTTTATGAATGGTTAGAAAGTACAACGATAATCGCTTTGAAATCTTTAATTTCGTAATATGTAGTAAATAGCTTCAAAATACCAGGGTTGAAATACTGAAAATTTTGATTTTTCAAGAAAAAGGGAGGGGCAAAAGAGCTTAAAGTTATATTTTCAATGGTGATTTGAAGTTCTACTTTTCTTGTTTGTGTTTTCTTTTCTCCACAGATATCCAAGCAGGTCCCTGAAATTGATCTATCAGTTGAAAGGGAGGGCCATACACATGCATTTTGCTGCTCTGAAGCTGGCTCACTGTATATTGCTCAACATGTGGCAAGCTTGATCAAGAATCATCTCCCAGATTAAGGTCAGATTCATTCCTTCTTACTCCATTAGAGACTTCCTTTGTGTTCTTTTGTGGGACTTTCTTAATGTTTCTTAGTATCGCATGCTTTTCGACAGCATCTCTGTACTATCATCCTTATAAGAATCTTGTGTTGTCAACAAAAAGAAAGTAACAAAATAGAAGAAAGTAACCAATGTTGTAAGCTGAGGATTCCCGAGTTGAACCGACATAGCTGTGATGTTGTGGTACTGAGAATCAAATGATGGGATTGTTTAACCAGGGAGGGAATGCTTTCTGTTTTTTTCAGTGAGTGTTAACTGAATAATGCCTAGTGAAATAGATGTGACTTAAGTTAAGCCACAAGGAGGCATCTAAATCTCAATGAGTTGATCAAAATATCAATATTCCTTTGGATTCAACCAAGAAATCTACTTTGAAGTGTTGAATTTATGTTTAAAGTTCCTCAAATGAAAAGTAGATTTAAAAAAAAAAATTATTTGATTATCCTAAACAGATGAAAATGAAGGTAAGTACATATGATGCTCTTTATGGACTCTCCACGATAGGCCTTCACTCCAAGATCTACTTTTGGAGTTGGGGTTATCTTCCTCTCATAAATAGGTATGGATCACCATCTTTTGTTTGGGTTATTGATCTTGTCAAATAAGACTCAAATAAATAGGGATTTTTTTTCCTGTTAAGTTTAGCATGTAGAAGTGGAAATTTGAATCTCTGACTTTTTGAGCGAACTATGTTCATGCTGGTGAATTAATAGGGAAGTTAATAATCTGCAAATTTATGATTTTTGATAATATTTAGTTAGTAAATCAATCATTTTAATTGATTAGCTAATATTTATTAACCTAAGATAACTCTAACGTAAACTAGTGGTTATGCTCTATGTATTGTACAATTGCATAACAAGTGAGTTCAATTTTTATTCTTGAATTTGAGTGAGAGAGTCTAATAACTTTACAATTAAAATTTTAATTTAATTAAATTGAAGTATGCATTTGAATAAAAACAGTAAAATTTGAACTTTAGTGAAAATCAAACTAGAAAATGGCTCAATAGCCTACCCATCTAAAATCGAACTAAAAAAAAGTCATCTAAAATCTAGGAAACAAAGCGCCCAAAACCTAATAACAAAATCAAACATAAGAAAAGCTCAAACGTAATAAAAAAATAGCCTCGTTTAACCTTTAACAACTTGCTAATTTGAGCATAGCTAACTAGTTAAAGTATATACCTTCAATCAAGAGGTTAGAATCTCCTCGTTGTTGAACTAAAAAAATTCTTAACAACTTCATATCTAACCACTAATATTTATATAATGACAACTCAATTAATAGAAATTAATAGTGTGTTAATCTCACTTGTTATTGAAGCTAAATATAGAGGTAAAAGATAAGTCATCTTAAAAAAAAAAATATGATTAAGATATTAGGCCGAGAAAAATTGATGAGTAAGATAAAATATTGTAGGTAGTAGTTTCAGGTGACCATTTCCTTATCTTCATTTAATTGTTTATTTAAAACTTATTCCTAATTCTTTTTGTTTTATAGAAATATAATGAGTTAAATTTAAATTTAAACCTTCTGAACTTTCAACACTGTGCCTGCCTACTGTCTGTTAAGTTGTTAAACTTCAAAAACTTATAAATGCATTTTGGATATGATTTATTTAGCCCATAAAGTTAGTACCCTAAACAAACAATGACGTGGTTTGCTAATTAAAATCATTTTAACTAAGGTCCCGTTTGATAATCATTTGATTTTTGGTTTTTGAAAATTAAGCTTATAAGCACTACTTTTACCTATAAGTTTCTTAGTTTTGTTATGTACTTTCTACCAATGTTTTAAAAAACCAAACCATGTTTTGAAAACTAAAAAAAGTAGTTTTTAAAAGCTTGTTTTTGTTTTTAGAATATGACTAAAAATTTAAATGTTTACTTAAGAAAGATAAAAACCATTGTAGAAAAATTATGAGACAACAAACATAATTTTCAAAAACCAAAAATAAAAAACTATATGGTTATCAAATGAGACCTAAGTTGTCATGATGTGGTAGATCGCTTAAGAGTCTAATGAATATGGTCATGTTAGCATTTTGTTTAAACTACATAAACTAAAGAGAAAAAGTGAATTTCTACCCCTAAACTTGGTAAGATGTATCGATTTTTTAAATCCTAGACTTTTAATTTCATCAAAGTGCACCTTAAACTTAGATAAATGTTGCCATCTTTACCTCAAACTTGATTAAGTGTTGTAAGTTTGGTCTTTGAAATTTTTTAAAGTAAAAAAATAAAGATTAAATTAGAAGTTTGATCTTTGGACATTTGTTTGATAGATTCTTGAATTTTAAGGGTTCGTTTAAGGCATATGTTCAACATCCTTGACTAGGACCAAAGTGAGCATAGCTTAGATCTAATTGACATGTACCTTCGACTAAGAGATCATAGGTTCGAATCTCTCCCACCCTAAATATTGTTGTTGAACTCAAAAAATAAAAAAAATAAAAAATCCTAGACTAGTGATAGTTTTGAGGTTTAAGTACATGGTTTAAAAAGCTTGAGTTTAGAAAACTTATGTTTGAGGTACACATTCAAAAAGTCTAAGTTTAATAAACCTATGTGAGGGAGTGAGTTTGAAAACAATAAGAGTAAACCCCGAGGCTTAAAAAATTCATTGAGCAAACGTGGCTTTAACATTGTCTTAAGCCAAACTCACTCAAATCCTCACCTTCACTCTCACCCTAAACACTTGTTTCGTGGATATGGATATTAAATATCTAGAATTTAAATGTCTGAAATAATAAATATATGTGTGTGGATAAACAAATAATTAATGTCTATACTTATTTTAAGTTTTGTTCTTGAGATTTAAATAATATGTTTATGAACTAATCATTTTTTTTAAATGACTAGAAAAATTTATCAAAAATCATATTTGAGTAGATTTTTTTTCTTGTAATCAAATAAAATAAAAATATACAATTATTATATACATTATACACAAATAAAAACATTAAAATTCAATAAGGTTTAAAAATAAAAGTTTCAACTATGAATTTTCTACCTAATTTTCCTTTCTCTTTTATCTTTACTTTCGACTTTTGTCAATGAGTATTAAACTTATATTAAAATAATTTAAAATCAACATATATTTTTCATTTAATTATCAATGGAAATTTGAAGTTATCTCTTTGGAATGAAGGTAGAATAAACGTATTAATATTAATATATTTTTAATTTTAATTAGACAATAAACATATCAAAGCCATCAAATATTTCATGTCTACCTTTTAACTCTCTCTCACATAATAAAATAATATATATTAAATTATTATATAAGTTTGCATATGAAAGAAATAATTTAGATTATTAGATTTAATTAATTAAAATATTTATATTAGATAATTAATTAATTAAAGCAATTAAAATTAATTTTTACATTAATTAAAAAGTAATTAATGAGTAGTTTCTCTCCCTTCTCTCCTAAAAAATAAATAAATAAATATAAATTAATTAAAATATTAATAACATTTTATATTAAATAGTTAAGGTAATATAAAATAATAATTATAAATGTATTAGTTATAATTTTATTAAGTCTAAATAACACAATGATAATAATAATTAATTAATATAAATAAATAAATAAATTAGGTTATATTTGTTACCATTCATCTCCAATGTATAAAAATTCCACCTATATGGAGGGTATAAGAAAACCCATGTTGGATGGGTTTTAAAGTTATGTGGATAATAATATCCTGAATTTTAAAAAGTAAAAATCAGTGAAACAAATACTGATATTAAATATTTGTCTAAAAACCCATGGCAAGACCCATGAAACAAACCGACCATAAGCAATTTATTAATAATTAAGGTAAAATACATGTTTGCCTTATGAAATTTCAACTTACTTTCTATTTTGTTCTAGAGCTTTCAAAATTGATATGTTTGATCCTTGAGATTTAAATTTGATTTCTAATTGGTCCTTAAGAATAAAAAAAAAATTAACTCATTTAAAAAGTACATATTAACAAAGTTTAGTTAACATGTTTTAACTGTCACGTTATCATTTGGTTATATCAACTGGTCATTGACACGTCAACTTGAGCATAGCTAAATTGGTTAAGACATATGTTCTTGACCAGGAGGTCATATGTTCAAATCTCTCACTCCACATTGTTGAACTGAAAAAAAAAGTCGTCTCTCTACTTGGAGACAATTTAAAAACTAATTTCAATTTTAGGAACTAATTAAAACATCAAATTCAAATCTAGAAAAACAACTATGTCCACTTTTAAATCTTAAGGACCAATGACCAAATAGAATCTAAATTCAAATATCAAAGTTCAATATTTTTAGTTTTAAAAATCTAAGAATCAAATAATAGTTGAGTTCAAATTTTATAGACCAAAAATATATTTTATCCTAATAATTATTAAGAGTTTTGAAGTCGGTGGGGGAGGGAGATGAGACTTTTTTTTTTATTTTTAATTTTATAATTAGTACAACAACAAATGGGGGGCATTGAGATTTGAATTTCCAATTTCAAGGGAAGAATTATATGCCAATTACCACTAAGCTATGATTACTTTGGTAGGAGATGAGACCCAACGAAAATCTACTATGAAATAGGTTCTTAAATTTTGGATGTTATGTCTAATAAGTTTTTAAATTCTAAAACGTGTTTAATAGATACTTTCCTTTTAGTACTAATAGATACTTAAACTTTCTATTTTTTATCTAATAGATCTCTAACTTATTAAATACCTCTTAAAATTCAAGAACTTATTAGAGATGAAATAAAAAAATTTAGAGACATATTAGATGATTTTTAAAATTTAAAAACTCTTTACACATAAAATTAGAATTAAACATTTTTAAAATTTATGAACCTATTAACTACTCAACAAACCTAGTCTAAAAGTTCAAAAAAGAAAAAAAGAAGAAAGAAAGAAAAGAAAAAATTAGCAATTTAATTTAAAAAATAATTGAATTTAAAAGGAAAAAGGAAAAAAAAGGAAAAAAAAGAGGTTTGCAAACTCCGATCAAATCCAAACGACAGCGACTGTCCAAATATAAATTCCCGCAAACGGTTTTGTTAAACTCATTCCCAATACTCTCTCTCAACTCTTTCTCTCTTACACAGAGCTCTTCATCTTCAACAATGGCGACTCGCCGGAGAAACCTCCAACTCACCTCCCTCTCCGTCGATCTCAACATTTGCAGACCAAAGCTCTCTCACCTCTTCCACCTCAAACCGAAGCCGTCCGCCAAATCCCCCAGCCTCCACCACTACTCCGACGCCGCCGCCTCCCCTCGCTCCTCCGATTCCGATTCCCCGCCCTTCTCCGACTCCGACTCCGAGACCAGAACCTCCATCACCTTCCGCGGCTTCGGAAGAACCGGCGGCGAGAGCGTGGCCGTCGAGAAGGATTCCGACGATCCATACCTGGATTTCCGGCATTCGATGGTCCAGATGATTTTGGAGAACGAGATTTACTCGAAGGACGACTTGCGTGGGCTTCTTCGCTGTTTCTTGCAGTTGAATTCGCCTTCTCACCATGGAATTATAGTCAGGGCTTTTGCTGAGATTTGGGACTCTGTTTTCTCTGCTAGGTCCCCTGTTTCGCCCCCGATCTTCCGCTTTTGAATCCTGGCCGTCCGATTAATTTAAGATCTCGTTATTTTTTTTTTTGTTGAAAAGAGTTTTTATTTTTTTCAACTGTATAAATCTCTACCACTTTTCTTGTTTTTATTATCGTATATCAGCTCAACTCGAGTGGCTCTCCCACTCTACCATCCCCACTTCTTTATTTAAATTTACTATATTTTCTTTGCAATTCTGATTTTTTTTTCCTTTTTAGTGTGTTTTATACCTATTTTGTCGACCTGAATATAGCTCATGTGCTCGGCTCTAACTATAATCTCAATTGAATAAATCCCTCATAATTAAGCCATTTAAGATATTTGATCTCTAATTATTCGAGGTTTAAAGTCCCACCCCTACATGTAGTTGAAATTTAAAAAAAAAAAAAAAATCTCATCACTATGAAATTTTTTTCTATAATGACATGATAAAATAATGTGTTGTGAAATATGTATTACGTTTTTTTATTGTCAATATGTTAGGTGAGATGTTGGGACTTTTTTTTTTTTTTTTTCCTTTTGAAATAGATGTTGATTCTTTAGTTTGTACCAATATGAACATAGTTCAACTATACATGTATCTTCGACTAAGAGATCAAAGGTTCGAATCCATCATCCCACATATTATTGAACTAAAAAAAATCTTTAGTTTGTTCTTTTTGTCAAATTCAAAAGAGATTAATAAAAAAAAATGATATCTTGTTTTTATTATGCTATTTTTCTAATTTTTTTTTGTAAAAATAAAAAATATTTGAATTTAAATTTGAATGAGAAGCACACAAGATAGACATTCCCCGCCCCGCCCTGATTCCTCGCCCCGATTCCCCGATTAATAATATATATATATATATATATATTATTACCTACAAATAGAATTTTTTTTAAAAAAAAAAACTATAGTAGGAATTAGTTTAAGACTATTTCGTTATAAAAAAAAAAACTAAAGTCTATGTTGTAATATTGAAATTTGAATTTTTAGAAATTAAGTTGTTTCGACATTATAGTATTTTTACTTATGGTATATTATTGTTTTTATTAGGAAATTTTATAACATTTACTTTAAATAGAATTATATTGAAAATTATTCATTTAGAAATAATTTTTATTATGGTTGAGAATAAATTTAAAAAATAAAAAAGATAAAAAAAAAAAAAGAACAGGGAAAAATTCCCCGCGGGGAACCCTATCGCTGCGAATTCCCCACGGGGAATCCCCGCCCCGCCCCCCGCAAAATTAAACGGGGAATTTCGCGGGGACGGGGAATCCATTCCCCGGCCCCGCCCCGCCCTGTGGACATCTCTAGACATTCAACCATATTGGATGTTTTAATATGAAGCTTAAGTGAATTTTTTTTTTAATTAAGAATCCAATAGTACTAATGTAGACAAGAAAATTCAAACATAAGACTCATATGGGGGAGGTATTAATATTCGACCATTTAAACTATATTTAGGTTAGTGAAACTAGGTCGCTAGTAAAGCATAGCTCAATAGATACCTATATCTTTTTTAAAGAGGAAGGTTTGATCTTCATCCTGAATTTGTTATACTAAGGAAAAAAAAGCTATATATAGGTCGGTAAAGCTAAGTGGTTGTGATATTGTTAACTATATCAATAATAATAATAAACAAATAAATAAATAAGCTAAGTGACTTTTACTTGAAAGTATGAATGAGAAATATCTTTGAAAAATAAAGTAGTATTTGAACTTATTTTAAATACCCAAAAGGCATAGATGAGAAATAATATTAAATACATACAACATTTCTAATAAAGAAAAAAAAAAATCTCCACCCAACCTATGATTTATTGAGAATATCAATGCATAGGATAAATTTTTTTTTTATTCAAAATAAAAGATTTCTATTGTGTATGAATTATTGTACGGTATATCAATTAAAAATAAAACTAAAATCAATATGAATTTTGTCAAGTGGCCATATTGCTATTTAAAAAAGTTAATGAATAGGTGAGACGAACAAAGATGCACATTAAAGAGGTGACAATAATAGAGTGTTGCCATTAATATGTTGGACTATTTTTAAGATCTTATTGTGGTTGAAAAAAAAAATACTATATGTTATTATTGTAGATGGTCAAAATTCATTCTTAAGACATCTAAATAATAGAAAAATGGTATGATTTCTTGACTCAGTTCACTAGTGTAATATTTCCTAAAAAAACTTTTTGAGATCAATAAAAAATCAAGTCTTAGTAGAGAAATAATGTGGTAAAATAATAACCAATTAGCTATATATATGAGAGAGCCTGAGTAGTATCTAACCTCGTAGTAGGATTGATTTTAATAGGGTTGAAACAATTTTTTTTTTAGTACAAATGGGAAAAAGGCAATGAAAAAAAAAAATTAAAAAACATGAGAGATGATTGCTAACATGATGGAAAATGTCAAAAACATGAGATGTTTATTCTAAACTTCCTTCAAAATTTATATGGAAAGATCCTTTGTGTTAGACTAGTTTGTTGGATTAATCATGTCTTTCTATTGTTTGGATGAAGAACATATTGGACAAATGTTCGCTAACTGAGTTCCTATTCGTGAGTTAAGAAACTATGAGTTTTAGTTTACTAACCTAACATAACATCTAAAGTGTACCTTAACTAAGAACCATTATTCGGACAACATGTCACACTTAGATCTATTATCACATGATGGTTGACACGATCCTTTTGAAGTAAATGTCTCGACTATAGCATGTCATGTGACAAGTGGATTAAGTCCATTGATTTGTACTTCTAATTTTTTTTCCTGTCCCCCTAATTAATTTTTTTTAATGTATTAATCCATATCAATCAAACCCTCAAATAAAAATATGCTAAAAGTTGTGAAATATATTTAATGATCTAACTTACTCTTTCTATTCTATCATTTTACTCAGTTGATTGATTGATTACTTGATTCTCTATTCTCCGCGTAGTCTCTCTCATTTCTCCATCTATCAAATTTCTTATTTATTTTTCTTATTTCAAGTAATGGTCAGCCAAAAAAAGAGAATTTTAGTTAAATAATTGGATCAACATGAGTTGAGTTATTAATTTGTTATTTAATATGGGTAGATTTTTACGTGGGGCAAGCTATTCATTACATATTTCATGTTATTTTAAATAACAAATTTTGTTATGGGTTTAATATATATTTTTCAAAATAATTTAATTTAAATCAGTTTATTTATTCAAAATAAAGTTTAAAAAATTAAACATAAAATTAAAATAATGTTTCAAATATTAGAAGATAAATCTTTAAATTAGCTTTTTTTTAAAAAAATAGTTGGTCCAAATTATGAAATGAAATGTCAAGTGATTGAAAATATACTGGCTTTGATGCGATGAATAAATATACAATAAAATAAAATAATAAACTATTAAACTATTATTGCTGCAAGTGGATTCAGGAGCCAGTAGAGTACTAAATTTTATGCTACTTGTTCTTTTTCCTTTGTTTTTCTTTCTAATTATTAATAATTAATTTCCTTTGGTAAGTGATCCTCGTGAAAGCTTGTTGGTTTGCACTATCAACTTGAACATTTGAAATTATTTTTTTTGAAAAATGAAACATTATGGTCGGTTAGATAACTATTTAGTTTTTTAATTTTAATTTTTTAAAATTAAATTTATTTTCTCATCATTTCTCTATAATGGATTCCATCTTTTTTAAGGAAATATTTGAATTCTTAGTTAAATTTCAAAAATAAAACACAAGTTTTTAAAAATTATTAGTTTTTTAGATTTTGAAACTTGGCTTGAATTTTGAAAACATAAGTAGAAAGTAGATAGCAAAACAAAAAAATCCATAAGTGAAATTAATGTTTATAAGGCTTAATTTTTAAAAACAAAAAACAAAAACTCAAATAGTTATCAAACGAGGCCTATACCTTTTGTTTTTGAGATTTAACTTAATTATTATTTTAATTCTTTATTTTAAAAACGTGATATATATATTTTTTTAATTTTGAAAAAGAAAAAATATATCTTAGTCTACTGGAGTGTTTTTCAATTTAGTCCTCTCTAAATATATATTGTCTAAATTTTCAAATTAGTCTATGGTGTTATGACATTTTTCAATTTTTTTTTTGTTAATGTTAAAATTGGTTGATGATAAACTTATTTGACATGAAACCTAGTGAGTTAGTAGAATGTTTACAAGAGGAATTGGACCAGTTAAGAAACTCAAATTTTTAATTTTTTTTTCTAAATTTCCAAGAATTTGTATAACTTTTCTCTCTTAGATGACTTAATTTTTCATTTAAAAAATTTTCACCTCACTAAGAATCATATCATATAAACTTATCAGCCAATTTTCACATTTACTAACAAGAATATATAATTAAAAAATATTAAATTGTAAGGAACTAAATTAAAATATTTTAAACAATAGGGCTAAGTTAAAAAAAAATAATAATAAATATTAAGGACTAAAGCATATATTTCGCTTCCATTTTGATTCCTAATAGCCAATTTTTTTGTCTGCTATAATAATCAAAAGTTCGCTAGATTTTTCTTTTATTGATTTGGAAGATTATGTAATATTAATCTGAATTTTTAAAGAAAATTAAATTATTTTAAATTTGTTATAAATTAAATATCAAGCAAATTTATTAAAGAGAACATCTTTTAATTTTTTGTTCTTATTAAGAAGGAAAAAGAAAAAAGAAAGAGAAATAATTCAAACAATCATTAAAAATTGCATTCAGTTTGAATTGTGCTTTAAATTATCTCTTTCTAGTATGACTTTCTTTCAATATATATACTTACACTATTTACTTTCATGTGTCAGTTTTTTTTGTGTGTTTTGTTTTTTAAAGAGTATTGCTGCCTTTTCATTCGCTACTTCAACCATTAACTTTCTTGTTTTCTGCAAATATCATTTTAAATTTTCAATCCCTTATTTTATTGGAAGACAAGACACTATCAAAATTTTAAATAATTGAGAACAAGAAAAGGTAAAGATAGATAGAAAAAACAAAAGATGTATAAAACATAAAAGTTAGTGATGTTTGAGATACCAATAACAAGAAAGAGAATATAACTTTTGTTTTTATATTTTATGAACTTTTTCTAATTTAATTACTCATAAAAGAAATATAAATGTCTCTCTCTCATAGAAAACCAATCTTTGAGAGTTAATGGGAAGGATTTGGAGGAGGCTAAAAGTCATTTCTTAAAAAATAGATATAGATATTTTAATAAAGTTTCTAATATTGTTTATTAAAAACTATTTAAAGGATAAAATAAAAATGAAGATGGCTAATTAAATTGATGTGGAAGGCAGAAATAAAATGGCATGGGATTGGGTTGGATGAGAATGAGAAAATAAGAGTTATAATCATTTTTTTTAAATACCACCCTTTACACAATGAAATACTATTTAATTTTTTGATGTAAATATCAACTTGAATATTGTTTAATTGGTTTAGGCATAAATTCTCGACTAAGAGGTCAGTTGAATCCTTCCATCTTCATATGTTGTTGATCTCAAAAAAAAAAAAAAAAAAAAAGAATGGAAATGATGGACCATAATGTTTATTATTCTTTTAAGTAATATGCAATAAACAATAATAACGAGAAAACAATGGGTGAGACCACTTTCTTTTTTTTTAATAAATTCATCAATTTTTAATTCCAAAAATAGAAAAGTAAAGGATAAGTTTTTTTTTTAATAGTTCTAAAAAATATTTTTGCAGCTTGTTAAGTATAATATATATTTAATATTTTCATATTTTCTATAGTAGGATCATATATATTCTTAAAAGTTTTTAGAATTTTCAAATTGATTAACTTGAACACATGTTTTGAAAATTTGAGAATAAATATAGAAGAACTTATTTCAAAAGCAAGTTTAATAATAATAAGTTAATGATTGATCAATAATTGCTCTTTGAATATAAATTAATTAATGAATTTACATATTGAAGACACTTATACCATTAGTGACTTTGTCACGTGGAACAGTTTTTAAAAACTAAATAGTTGGGCGACTCATAAGATTAAAGTAATCCAGTAAAGTACAAACCAACTAAGAAACAACAAAGGAAAATGACTATTAAGAAACAGTTAACCAAGCCAGTTTCGCTATTACGAGAAACATAAACCAGTCTTTTCGATCAAAATTCTTGAACGACCCTACCTACATCCCACCAATATATCTATCTTTGATTGGGAAAAGAAATTATGAAAGACATGGTGTAGTTTAAAGAGTTAGTCAAATCCAAAGGCAATGGAATCTTATAGATAATGGAAAACATGAGGGGCCTTGCAAATTAAAGAGAAGCCATTTGCAACCATATCTCTTAAAACTCCACAATGTGTTTTTGAAGCCTTAAAGCTAATCCCAACACTATTTAAAAAAAAAAAAACCTCTTTAATTTGCTAACACCAAAAGGCTGCAAGTCATTTTTTGTTGCTATCATTGGCTTGTTTTAATTTGGTTTTAGTGGGTGACATCTTTAGTGCCTTTGTTTGCCATTTCAATCCAAAGGGAATATATTTTCATGATGATGATGTAGAGTTCTACTACTACTTCAAGTTCTAGATTCAGTTTTTTTTTTCTTCCACTTAATTTGAAATGTGGGTTGTTTTTTTTTCTTTCTTTTTGATGGGTCAAAAACATCTCAAGCACTGGTTATCATTGTTTTTAGAATTCATTGAATGTTTTCGATAAAATTAAAGTATTTATCATTAATAAAAAAAAAGATTACATTACACGTTTAGCTCATGAACTTTCAGGTTTGTGTCTATTTGATTTTTAACTTAAAAAAATGTCTAATAGATCTCTAAACTTTCAATCTAGTATCAATAGGTCTCTATACTTTAAGTGTCTAATAGGTCTTTAAAATTTCAATTTTGTGTTCAATAGGTCATTGAATTTTCAATTTCATATCTAATTGTCCTTGACCTATTTGACATTTTTTAAAACTTGTAGACCTACTAGACATAAAGCTGAAAGTTTAGGGAGTCCTATTAATTTAGACATAAAATTCAGTTTTATATCTAATAGATCAGTTAATTTTTAAAAATTTCAAATACGTCAAGAATTTATTAAACACAATATTGAAAAATTAGGGATTTATTAGACGTTTTTAAACTTTAGGGATCTATGAGATACAAAATTAAAGTTTAGAGACTTCTAGACACTTTTTAAAGTTTAGAGATCTTTTAGACACAAAATTAAATTTCAAAGACTAAATTTGTAATTTAACCAAAAAAGTATAATGCCCCAAAAATCCCTTTACAAAATGCTCATAACAATACATGACATAAACTCAAGTTTCCATCAGTCACTACATAGGCCATATCGCATGACCTTGACAATTGAATTTGGGCTTAATTGAAATTCACAAACAAATTTTAATTAAATTTCAATTTGAATTTAAATAAAATCTATCTTGATGATTAGACTCCACTATATCTTCTAACATAAATGTCCCCCTCACATCCAACTTTTCAAAATCCACCTCAAACAATCTTATCAAGAACTATTAATTAGACAATTGAAATGACAATCCAAAAGGTGAACAAAAAAAGAATAGTAGATAGATATAATTAAAACTGACTTAAACAAAGTTATCCAATAATTATAAAAATATGATCATCAGCTCCCTAATCAAAACTTTAGAGTTAGAAGATCAGATAGAAAGGCTCCATGAGATTTTGTCAAGCAGTTGCTGAACAAAGACCAGACATTGATAGAAAGCTCTAAAGGCCTTGTATATTTGTGAAGGAAAGAAAATTGGGTTTTAGACAATGAGGTGCCTTGGTCTCTCTTTTCATCCAAATGCACTGACAAGCAAAATATATAAAATAACATAGCAAATTGATTTTTGATTTGAAGTTTCAATTTTTTAGACTCTCAAATCTAGCACATTTGCAACCCCAATATTAGACAGGTAGGCCACCCATCAAATGAAAAAACTTTAAGTAGAAATCATCATTCCCCCACATCCTTCAACCACACAATTGTCATATTCCTCAAATATTGTCTCTAAATTGTAATATTTCAAAGTAATAATTTATATATATTTTTTTCCTTTCATCTATCGTGGTAGAATTCATCGAATTGCCAACCTGAACATAGCTCAACTGGTTAAAAAGTATGTGTGTATATATATATGTATATATACTCTAAATCAAGAGATTAGAGGTTCGAATCCACCACTCTCACATGTTGTTGAACTTCTGAATAAAACAATAATTTTTTTGAAATTGTGAGATTTTTAAGCGCCTTAATTAGACTATTATATGCTTTTGGGTGTTGTAAAGATATGATTTTTTTTTCTTGTTTCCCTCTAAACACTAGCTTTTAAAAGAGAAGTACTTATGAGTTTACTTTAAGAAAAGGTGTGTATCTAGCTAACTATGAATAATAGCTGCAATCTAAAAGACATTGCTGGGTTTTTAAGGAACATAGAAAATGGGGTTCTTGTGGATGAGCCAAAAAGATGGTCATTGAAAGAATATACAAATAAACATATAACTTTTGGTGGTTTTAATTAAGTACATGTAAATTTATTTTTATTCATACGTACACCTTTAATTTGTTTTGAATAGGGTAGTGTTTGGATTAATGTTACTTTAGATTATTCATCTTTTTTTAAAGTACTCCATTCTCATTAGTATTGATTTTTCCATTTTCTTAGACAATTTTTTTGAAGTGTGTTTATTATATATATTCATGTTTTGTTGTAATCCTCATATCATCGTAGTAAAACGTGCATAGTTTTTACTTTTAGATGGCAAAAGGTAGCCCATTCAAGAAGTGAGCTCGTACAAATTCAGAATTGCATTTCTTTCCTTTCTTTTGCTTATAATATTGTTGTTTTTATTGCACTCCTAGGAGAATTATTTAAGAGAATTATTTATTGAGTTTTTTTACACAAATAAATAGATTTAAAATAAATATGTACATTTATGTACAAAATATCCTATTTATTACATTCATAGATATTTGTATGATTTTGGGTCAATTATATCATTTTTATCTCTGTATAAAAAACGTATGTTAAAATATTTTTTTTAATTTATTTTACCATGTTTATTTTATTAATTATAGCACGATTTTAGGGTTGGATTTTTTTGATTTTCCATATATGATATCTTACCATTAATGTAAACCCACGTCTAACTTTTTCCTCATCTTCTTCTTTTGATTTCTATTTTATTTATATTTCTCATTTTCTTCTCATTTCCGACACCCCAATTTTCTGCTTTGCTTTGTGTTTCCTTCTTCATTCATTTTTTGTTTTTCGCCTTATTCTCATCTTTTTTTAGAGGGAGAATATATTAATATCCTTTTCAAATATATCATATATTATGAGATAGATATAATAATATATACCATATATTTGTTATCATACATATACTACCTTATATATTTTAATTTAAAGGGAGTTTTGTTGTACCAATGCTATATGTTGGAACGTGGAACAAGATGAATAATTATGTTAGTTACAAAGTTTAAGAAATTGTGTTGCATGATGGAATGTCTTACCTTCAGTTACAAGAATCCATTATGCAAAAGTTGGGCACTATAGGTAATTTGGATTACCCTCATATATTTGCTTGCATAAAATTCCTAGCTTTCTATGTATATAACTTTATATATACCTCATATATACTATGTACATAGGTTTTTTGTTTTGCTCATTATATATATTGGAATGATTTTTTCATACATATAGTCGTAAACACAACAATATGAGTGATAATATTAAATTAATATATTTCAACATATATACTATGTATATTTCAAATTTATTGAGATATGTATTTCACCTATTACAAATTTCGTAGATATACTTGATATTTTAATTATTTGCAAATATATACTCGAAATATTTGTTCGTCTTGACCATCATGTATTCCACCTACTATAGATTTCTTTATATACACTCGGTATACATATGTTTGGGTGTGTATATGTGTGTGTGTGTGTGTGTGTGTGTGTGTGTGTGTGTATGTATATGTGTGTGTGTGTGTGTATGTATGTATGTATGTAATTATTTTCAAATATATACTCCCTATATTTGTTTGCTACAGACAATAATTTTGAGGCTTTGATGGATGAATCAAATGTGGATTCGAGAAATGAGATATTGTTGGTGTCCCAATATTATGTGAGCGAACCGTTCTTACTTGTCGTTGCTCGTTCTTAAATCACAATTACATCATACACCACATCAATATATACCAATTAGTATAAGACAAATCAATATCACATATAATATAAATATTCTTGAAACTACATAGTATAAATTACATACCTCTAATTCAATTGTATACACTATAATATAAATTCTTGAAATTACATAGTATATATATATATATTCCATTGAATCCTATATTTTTTTTTCAATTGAATCCTGTTGTACACATTATACATATATACAAAATAAAACATATTCTAAATTGCATTCGAAATATCATTTAAATTAAATAAATCAAAATATATTACTACAAATGTTTACATATAAAATGATACTAAATATTCTGTCATTCAAAGTTAGAGATAAAAAAAATTACATAAACCATTTAAGAAAAAAAAAAGCACTCGTAGATCCAACTTGAAATTCCACCCGCAGAACTCTTGCTCGACCCTGAAATACCTAAAAAGCAAATATAAACTTATTAAAACTTTAGTAACATACTCTAACTTTAGTCAAATATATTAAACCATTTGAAACTTCAAAATGTTATCAAATGAGCACTTAGTGACCAAAAAACTTAACAAAAGCCATAAAAATCTTAACAAAAGCCAAAACAAAACTTTACAAATTCAAAATGATCCCTAAATTATATTCTATAAACAAGTGATCAGAACATCAAATTAAGAATGGTCCCTAAATTCCAACTCCCACCAAACATGTAAATATTAAATACAAAATGCACACAAGAACTAAACCAAGCAACTAATTAAGCATATGAACTTAAACTCAATCCATGCTAACAAGTATATCTCAAGAAATAAACATCAAACCAAACTCCCATCCTTACACAAGGCACATTAACTTTACTAAAAACTTAAGACCACAACCTATATATGTTTAACAAGTATATCTCAAACTCCACCTATGCTTACAAGTATATTTCAACAAACAAACATCAAATCAAACACTCTACTACACAAGACTCGCCAACTCTACCAAAAACTTAAGACCACCAACTTATACATGTTTAACAAGTATATCTCAAACTCCACCTATGCTTAACAAGTATATCTCAACAAATTAAACAAACTTCAAACCAAATACCCCTTACACAAGGCACATCAACTCTACCAAAAATTTAAGACCACAACTTATATGCTTAACTTAACAGGTATATCTCAAACTCCACTAAAATTAACTAACCCAAAATGAACTAAAATTACAAGCTCTCACACAATCAACTGATTAAACATATGAAAAACAAAACAAAGAAACATATCAAACCAAATCAAACACCCCCTTTCCCTCACATTGCAGGATAGTAAACAATGCACACGAACTTCACCAACAACTAAGTACCACAACGTATGCTTAAATATGTATATCTCAAGTATGTTGCTACCATCACTGCAGTGCAACAAACAAGGCACAAAAATTTCACTAAAATGAATTAGCCCAAAAGAATGCAAAAGAACTAAAACATACTCCCACGAAGCAACCAATTAAACATATCAATAAACAAAATAAACAAACATATCAAAACTAATCTAAAACCCACCCCTAACACTGCAAGATATCAAACAAAGTGCACAAACTCCACCAATAACTAAACACCACTACTTTGGTACCATCACTGTAGGATAACAAACAAAACACACAAACTCTACCAAGAATTAAACTTATTACGAGATAATAGAGTTCATACCTATTTTGATGGCCCTCCTTGTGATTCCATAAACTTTTTAAACATTTACTGCATTTCTGCTCGATGTTGTTCCAGTTGAGCATTGAGAATTGTCCTTATCTTTACTCTTGTTTCTTCCCTTATCGCCACAATTCTTTCATTGATCTTTTCTTCAACCCTTGCCAACTTGTCATTTGCTTATGCGAGCTGCACCTTTAGGGCAATTATCTCCATTACTGTTTCAACTTCTCTTTGTGAGGAGGACACACTTGATGAAGAGCTACATGATATCCTACTTGACTTAGGCGGCTTTGGTCCCCAACCAAGGCTTTTAATGTAGCCTGGTAGTTTTCCTAACACCGTATCGCATATTTATGCTTATGGGAGTTGTAAATATGCTCGAATACCAATAGGAAGATGTCTTTGAAGCAGAACATGAGAGTCGTGGGTTTTCAAGCTCCATATTTTTTCATCCTTCTCGCTCACACATCGTGATATATTTGACAAAAACCCATTTGAAAATTTCACTAATTTCAAGAACTTACAGAAATCTATCATTTCACTGGTAGTCAATGTGTATGCAACATGTGATTTTACAACTCTGGTCCTCACCTCTTACAAGTGTAAGTCTTTTCGTATTTTCAAATCTTTTAGATCCAACCGAGCATCGTGTTCTTCGATTTTCCTTCAATATTTAATAATGTCCCAATCATGTTGTCACAAATATATTTTTTTTCAATATACATTACATCGGGTTTGTGCCTTAGCAAAAGTTTTGACCAGTAGGGAAGTTGGAAAAAATACTTTTTTTTGTCCAATTTAAACTTCGTTTCATTTTCTTATCTTTTTTTGAATGATGTTTACTAAGCGCATGAAAGTTTAACATAGTTAATTCTTGTAAGATCTCTTCTCCATCCATTGTAACTGGAGGAGGTCTATGTTCCACATTCCCATCATTCTGCTTACTCCTCCACCAACTATGATTTTCCGTAAGATAACGTCGATGTCCCATATAAGAAAATTTTCCTTTTACCCTAAACAATGATGTATCTTCTTTACAAATGGGACATGCTTGATAACCCTTCGCATTCCATTCAGGTAAGTCTCTATATGCAGGAAAATCATTAATATTCCACAAAAACCTTGCGTGTAGTTGAAAGTACTCCCCATTTATACAGTCATAAGTGCGCACACCATTATTCCATAACTATTCTAGCTCTTCTATCAATGGTTGCAAGTAAACGTCAATTTCTTTTTCAAGAGATTTTGGCTCGAGTATAAGTAAAGACATGAAGAAATTGTCTCATTCATGCATTTCCAATGTGGGAAATTGTAAGGAACTAGTACCACATGCCATATATTGTATGAAGTACTCATATTTCCAAACGGATTAAACCCATGTGAAGCTAACCCCAAACGAACATTTCGTGGGTCCGAAGCAAAGTGAGGAAAAAATGTTTCCATCATTCAGCATCAGTGGGATGTCGTAACACATCTTCTGTTTCAACACGCTTCTCTTTATGCCAATGCATTTCAGAAGCAACATGTTTCGATGCAAACAATCGCTTCAACCTCGGTATCAGTGGAAAATAGCGTAAAACCTTATGTGGAATCTTTTTACCCTTTCCATCGTTAACTTTATACCGAGCCTCACCACATATTGGACACTGTTGGCAATCGACCAATTCTTTCCAATATAATATGCAATCATACTTACAAGCATGGATGAAGTCATAACCTAACCCTAAGTCACGTAACATATCAAACGATTTGTTACTCCAACCGTTAAGAACCTTAATATGCATCAACCTCACCAAAAAGTGTAATGAAGAAAATTGTGTACAACCAGGGTACAATTCATTACGTGCTTTGACCATTAAATCCTCAAATATGTTTGAATTATCCCTCTTATGGCCATTGATGGGCATCTCATTCTCAAGTTCTTCATCTACATCCACCTCGTCTATATCCACATCAACAATAGGGACTTGTAGATCATATAAATGATTCAACATCTCATTTTCTTCATTCACCACAATACACTATGTAGTACTTGATTGACTTGTGTAGCCCTCAAATCTTCTAGATAAGTCGACTGGTTCTCCATAATACACCCAACAACTGTAGGAGGGAGACATTCTATTTGTGAATAAATGTCGTTCCACCACATCCAATGACTGCCACATCGCATTCATACACTTCTTGCATGGACATCTCGTTTTTCCGGAACCATTAACATGACACTTTTCCATTTCTAAGAATCGGGCCACTCCTTCCTTGTACTCAGTTGAAAACTTATCCCTAAGTTTAACCCACTCTTTATTCATTGTTAATTGTATACCAATCAAACCAACTCCTGATTCGTGAAAAGCTAAAACCTGTATAATTAGACAATAATTGAAGACCTTAGTGCACCATACTTTTGTTGGTCAAATCCCAACAAAGGTTTAATTTGGATATAGCTAGTTTTCACTTTCCCAAAATTACAAGTTTAGTTCTTAAACTTTCAAAGTTATGTTCAATAGAGCTTTAATTTTCAACTTTGTGTCTAATAATTATTAATTAAGTTTAATTTGGATATAGCTAGTTTTCATTTCGCCAAAATTACAAGTTTAGTTCTTAAACTTTCAAGGTTATGTTTAATAGGGTCTAATTTTCAACATTGTGTCTAATACCTTTTAATTAAGTTTAATTTGGATATACCTAGTTTTCACTTCCCAAAATTACAAGTTTAGTTCTTAAACTTTCAAGGTTATGTTTAATAGGTCTTTTAACTTTCAACTTTGTGTTCAATTAACTATTAAATAAGTTTAATTTGGATAGTTTTCACTTTCCCAAAATTACAAGTTTAGTTCTTAAACTTTGAAGGTTATGTTTAATAGGTCATTAACTTTCAATAACCTCAAAACCAAGCTCCAAGTAAATCTCAATTTAAAGTTAACATCTTCATGTTAAGATATTAAAATTTCCAGTCTTCTAAAAACTCATAGAAATAGAAAATCTACTTTACATTTTGTTGACAAATTCCAAAATGCCAAAGTAATAAACATACTTTCAAGAAAAGAGAAACAACTTTACAATATATCCTAAACAAACTTATCATGAAAATGAATTCTAACACATTAAAATTAAAATATGAATATAACAATTTTACAACATATCCAAACTTATAAACATAACAATTAAACAAAACTATCTTTTCAAAACTAATAGCTTGACATAAAAACATGAATCTAAGAACTAAATTAGTGAACCTAAGTTTCATACTTTTACATCTCTTACCACACACCCACTTACACTCAAAACAATTAAAACAATACTTTAATCATACAAATAAGCTTCAAATAAAATTTGAACATACAATAGACTCAAAATCACAATTTAAGTATACAAATAGACTCAAATTTGGATGCTAGATATCCAACATTCTTAAATGAAATTCTCAACCATTAAAAGAGAACCACCTACTTTAAGCTCAATAACCAAATACCTAACACAAAAAAATTAGTGTTTTAAAGTAATCAATTAGGATTCGAAATAGGCGTACATTAACACCTCATTAGCCATGAGAATTACATCAATTACATATTTTTTTTTACATTTGATACCATTCATTAATCATAATCAACACCAATAAAATTAATAAATTAAAGCAACAAAATTTATAATTTAGGTAATTAAACAATCTTCAAATCACAAAAATTTTACATAACATTCCAATTCCATTTCCACACACCAATCTTCTCAGTATTTTCCAAGTCTAAAACTTCTTTGATGGCCACAATGTTTTCCAAAGTATTTTAGAATTAGAGAAAGAGAGAGAGAGAGAGTTATCTAGGCAAATTGAACCAAGCGGCCGCGATGGTGGTGACCTTGTAGTGACGGCGACAGCGACAAAACGAGGTGGGCGACGGTGTCTTTTCGTGGAAGAGGGCCGCGGTGGCGAATCACGATGGGGGTGGTGGCGACATAAGGAGACTGACGGCGGTGACACGAGTGAGTGGCGACGGTGGCGAAATGGAGCAAGCGGCGGAAGGGACGAAACCCATGACTTTGTGAGAAAATCTGTGAGAAAGAGGAGAGATCGCAAAAAATGAGGGAAAAAATAAGGTTCGAGCATTTTTAATGCCTTTTCCCAACGCTCCTTTAGTGCTCGTTGGGAGAACTAGATTATCTTCAAAGAATTCCCGATGCGCGTAATTTGCGCGTCTGTATAAGCGTTTTCTCCCGATGGGCATTTCAATCGCGTGGGGAGAGATCGTGTATCCCGACGCTACAAAGTAGCATTGGAAGAAGATGTTTCTCTCGACGTATGTATTAACGTTGGGAGAAAACACTTTGGGAGAACTCAGTTTTCTTATAGTAATACATATATAGTATGTATAATACCATATAAACTAAGTTAATAAGGATAGTCAAATAACATATACATCAAAGAGATATATTCATTTCATCATAAAACATATACCTCAAAATATGTCAAACATACAATCGTTAAACCTCCATAACCAAGCATAGTCAAAATATTTTATCAAAATCACATCAAATAGTTCCTAAACCTCACTTATATAGCAAATTGAAATAAGTTATTAATTATCATCAAACAACATGTATATATACCAAAGAGATATATTGAAATCAGATTTATGTGTCTATAGTCATATAATATATACCCCGTAATATATCAAACAACATGTATATGTTTCATAATTTTTTTTTTGTCGCTAAAAGATTAGCAATCAACGGCACCAGACCAAAAAAAATCATGAAACATCACTAATATAGCACATCAAAATAAGGTAATAAGAATTTTCAAATATCATATATATATATATCAAATTGATTTTTGCTTAAAATATATATATACCCGAAATCAAAATCCTAAAAAAATGAACTAAATAGCAGTGAGCAAAATGTTTCTAAGAAAATATGTGAAACAAATAACTTGATTTGTGCCTAAAAATATACCAGAAATTAAATGTTTCTTCTAAAAATTTCTACAATAGAATCATTAATAGGATTGAAACAAACTGTTCTTCTAAAAAAAAAACATAAACCATACCTAAATGGATTTGGGGCACTGGCGAAAGAGGTGGCAGATGGTGGTAATGCGAAATGGTGGAGGGCAGCGGCAAAAGAGGGCAGCAGATTATGACGAGTAGTAGAGGTCTAAAGGCATTGATGTGATGGATGGAAAATTTGGAGGAGAGGATTTTTTAGATTCTTGTGTTATAGAAGGATACCCAACTGCAATTATGACATATTTTAAAAAACGTATTTGAACCTTTTTTTTCCTTATTTGATTTTTTACTTTTTTAAAAGTAGGTGGTATGCAAGTAAGGGTATATTAGTAATTGGATCTCAACTATTGTATAAAAAACATTGGTTGTTGGTTAAACTTGTAAAAAATAATAGGTTTTGGTCAACTATGTAAAATGAGCCTATTTAGTAGGCTATTCATGTAGAAAGCCCTTATTTATTTCAAGTTTCCAAGAAGTTGTGTTATAAATAGTTACAATGTGAAGTACAAAAACTAAGGCTCTGTTTGATAACAATTTGATTTTTTGTTTTTAAAAATTGTGCTTGTTTTCTCATCATTTCTCTACAATGAGTTTCATCTTTCATGTGACAACATTAGCATTCTTAACCAAATACCAAAAACAAAAATAGGTTTTTGAAAACTATTTTTTTTAGTTTTCAAAACTTGGCTCGATTTTTTAAAACATACGTAAAAAGTAGATAACAAAACAAGAAAATCCATAGGTAGAAGTAATATTTATAGGCTTAATTTTTAAAAACCAAAAACTAAAAATTAAGACCCCGTTTGATAATCATTTCAGTTTTTAGTTTTTTTTTTGTTTTATGTTTCTTTTTTTTGGTTTTCTGTTTTTTTTAAAACAAAAATCATATATGTTTGATAACTGTTTTTTGCTTTCTATTTTTAAAAAATAGAAAACCAAACTTGTTCGATAACTATTTTTGATTTTTTGTTTTTTATACATTAGGAGAGATGAAAAGTTGTTTTAGAAAGAAAAATATGTGGAGATATGGAAATAACAATTTAGAGACATAGAGATAAAAAAAATGGTTAAATTATAAAAAATACACTTGAACTATGGGGTTGGTTTCAATTATACTCTCAAACTTTGAAAAGTTTCATTTGCATATGTTTTGATTTTTTTTTCAACCTATATGTTCAAAAATGTTCGCAAATGCAAACACATCATTTTCTATCCATGAATTTAACAGAAAAAAGCTTCAAAGTTTAAGGACTAAATTGAAACTTTTCAAAGTTTGAGAGTATAATTAAAACCAAACCCATAATTCAAGGCAATATTTTCTGCACAACTGTTCAATCAAATATGACATACCCTCAAGGAAGAAAAAATAAAATATGGCATAAAAGGTTTTTTTTTTTAAATAATAAAAGTTATTAATTACATTTACTTCATTTGAGTAAAATAAATAAAATATATTAAAATTTAAAATGACTAAACAAAAGTTATATTGTAATTTGTAATAAGAAAATAAAATTAAAAAAAACAAAAACATAGCATAACTTTTGGGTTTTTTGTACGGATGACCCCATTTTCAATGGTTTAATGCTATCTGACCTGTCATCCCATTTCAATGAAAAATGACCCATTCTGAAGTGGCAACACGCGCAAAATTACCCGGAAGGGCAGTTTAGGACTGGCTCGCTGTTCACGCTCTCGGATAGAGTTTCGCTATCGCTGAATATTCTCGTTCTCGGTCTCGTTTGCCACGTCAGCAACTTTTTCATTGAAATAATACTCTCGCCCCCGGTGGCTCGTTCTCGCTATACGTTGTACTCGTTCTCGTAGTACTCGTTCTCGCTCTCACGGGGGCCACATATTTTCTCGCACATGCTGACTCGTTCTCGCACTACTCATTCTCGCTCTCGTCCTAGTTCAGATCGCTCTCGCACTCGAACATTATTTGCCGAGTATAGAACGCTGTACTCGTTCTCGTTCGGTTACGTCACTCGTTCCCGCGTTACCCTACTCGTTCTCGCTCTCGCTAAACGTTGTACTCGTTCTTGCTCTCACGTTGAACGTTGTCACTCGTCACTCTACCTCACACTAACGTTGTACTCGTTCTCGCTCTCGTGGTCGATCTTTTACGTCAATTTCGTACACTGGTGGTTTATCCGCCGAAAATACTGACAAAGAAAAGACCGCAATCAGTTCTACACTTACTTTCAACATCAACATTTCCCAATAAACCTTTTAAATAAATTAATTAAAGAAAATTACTATGGTTTATATGTGTAACAAACATAATTTTTTATGGATTGTATTCATTGGCTTCCTTCGTTTTCTCATTTGTTCAAACTTACTTTACTTTAAAACTTTTTCTCCTTTCAAGTGTTGAATGTCCGAGCAGCAACCAATCCACATTCAAAAAATAGGTACGATCTAATACTTGTTTTATATTTCTGGAAGACATATTTCTACGTTTCAAACATTGAAAACTCGTCTTATGTTTCATGGTTTTGAGACATTGAACAAACGTCTTATGTCTTATGGTATAAATAAACGTGTTATGTTTTGAAAGTTTTTTTTTTTAGTTTCAGAAAGTTGGTTACTATGTCATTGGCATTGGAGCGATACTGGTTGAACTGGAGCGATAGTATTAAAGCGAGAGCAATAGCGAGAGCGTGAGTGTGAGCGTGAGCGTGAACGTGAACGATAGCATGAGCGAGAGCGAGAGCGTGAACGATAGCGTGAGCGAGAGTGATCGCAAAATGAGCGAGAACGAGAGCGAGAATGCACTTTAATTACTTACCGCTACTTATTAGTTATTACGTTTTTTTTTTCAGGATGGAAAGGAAATCACTATTCATTCGATACGGTGACAGTTGGAATGAGACTGGTGACTGTTACATTGGAGGTTTGCTAACAGGAGTAGTCGTGCCGAGCAATGTCAGATACGATGAGTTGAAAGGTCTGATATATGAAGTTACAAACATTAGTCCGGTGATGTTTGACATTATAATGATGGTGAAAGTGCACTTGGAAGAACAATCCCCTCCGATGTACATAAGGAATGATCGTGATGTTGAATTTATCCTCTTTCAAGAAAATGTTTCAAGGTTGCAAGTATTTATAACAAATGTACAAAAGAATGGTGGGAACATACGGCTGGATGAGGATGTGCAGCAAGCTTATGACGACAATTCTCATGTGACAGTGCAGAACGATGTTACAGATGGGGGGGGATTTTTGAATCAATGGGCGGGTATACAGAGGAGGCAGGTATACCATTATATGAGACGGGGGTGTCCCTAGGAACCGACAGTAATAACCCATGGGATTCATATTATACTCACCATAGTTCTCAAGATCATCACATGGACCGAAATGAAGCATGTGACTTACATAGAGCAATGCATGCCAGTCGAAATGAAGGAGTCCAAAGTCAACGTCCAGTTGTTGAGAATGAGATAAGATACACTCCAACTCCAAGGACACAAAATTATGCCCATTCTCAAGTTAGACCGACGAGCACTTCTTTGACCTGTCCATCTACTTCTGGCTCTGCTATTGGTGTTAATATTGAGGTTGGTGAGTTGTTTGTTTGTAAGAAGGACTTAAAGAACAGACTGTCGCTGCTGGCCATGAGCAAGAATTTTGAGTTTAGAGTAAAGAAGTCCACAAAGGAATTGTACACTGTGGGATGCATTGACAAGGCTTGTACATGGAGGCTCCGGGCGGTGAAGATGGCGGGAACTGAAATGTTTAAGATAAACAAGTATGTGAGCACACACACATGCTCCATTGAACTGTTAAATCACGACCATCGGCAAGCGAGTGCTGAAGTGATCGGACACATAATTAAACAGAAGTTTGAAGGAGTCGGTCGTGTGTATAAGCCAAAGCACATCATTGAGGACGTCAGGCAAGAGTATGGAGTGAATATAAGTTACGACAAAGCATGGCGTGCTAGGGAAATGGCACATGCATTTGCTAGGGGGACTCCAGAAGACTCGTACACAATGATTCATGCGTATGGAGAAGCACTGAAAATTGCTAACCCAGGCACTATGTTTGAAGTAGAAATTGAAGACTCCCTCTATTTCAAATATGCATTCATGGCATTGGGGCCTTGTATCAGAGGTTATGAGCGCATGCGGGATGTCATCGTTGTTGATGGAACCCATTTAAAGGGAAAGTACAAAGGATGCATGTTGGTTGGTGTAGGAAGGGATGGAAATAATCAACTTTATCCATTGGCATATGCGATCGTGGACAATGAGAACGATCGGTCATGGACATGGTTCATGACGAAACTGAAGCTAGCCATTGGAGACTCCCCGAACTTGGTTATTGTTTCAGACCGTCACGCGAGTATTGCGCATAGTGTTCAAGCTGTATTTCCCACAGCTTTTCATGGAGTGTGCACCTACCATCTACAGTCTAATGTGTTGAACAATTTCAAAGACAAGGCGGCAGTGGAATTGTTCAAGAAGGCCGCAAGGGCGTTCCGCGAGTCAGAATTCAAGATATATTGGGATCAACTTCTTCACTTGCGTGGAGGTGCTGTAGCTCGATATTTGGAGAGCATTGGTATTGAACGGTGGGCACGATGTTTTCAGAGAAATAAACGTTATGACAATATGACTTCGAACAGTGCCGAGTGCTTCAATTCGTTGACTGCAGAAGCACGACTACTCCCCATCGTTCCGTTGCTCGATTTTATAAGAGGGCATCTACAGGGGTGGTTTTATGAAAGGCGAAACTATTGGTTTTCGCGCACTACATTGATGTCTGACTATGCTGAGCAACGAATGAGCAAGGATTGCGATAAAGATAGACGATACCGAGTCGACCCAATTGATTGTTACAATTCTCATGTAAGAGACGGTCGGTTCGATGGTATTGTTAATCTTCAAACTCGACAATGCACGTGCAAAGAGTTCGAATCGTACGAAATACCATGTTCCCATGCTATTGTCGCTGCTAGGGAACGCAACGTCGCCCCATCTAGCCTGTGTAATAAGTGCTATACCGTTGAAGCTCTTCAGGCAGTATATGCGGAGCCTATATACCCAGTTGGGCATATATCAGAATGGCCGCAACCACCTGGATATGTGGAAATGCAAATACTTCCACCGAAGAGAGTTACTCGAGTTGGACGGAGAAGGGTACAAAGAATCCCTTCTGCAGGCGAACACATTCGAACACGGAAATGTGGTAGGTGTGGTAATGTCGGACACAACCGGCAGTCATGCAATCAACCATTGTCAACCACAATATTCAACCAACCGAAGTAGTATAAATGCTTCTTTCTGTATACTATATTTATGTATATTTATGTATGTAATTGTACCGGGTTGTATGCTGTGTAAGTGAATAAATATACTTTTTGCTCTCGCTATTCTCGCTCTCGCTGTACTCGCTCTCGCGATTCGCGCTCATAGTAGTTGCTTACACGCTCTCTTGTTTCTCGCTCTCGCAGTTGCCTAATCGCTCTCGCTCTCGCTCTCGTAGTTGCTTAGGTTCTTATACTCAAACACGTGTAAATGCATAATCCAAATGAACTACAGGTCGCGTTTTATTCATACTGTTCTGTATAAATAGAAAAACGAAAGAATTACAGTAATGTACCAAAAAATGAAAACACACATCCCCCCCATCAAAATGACATCAAAATGCATCTGTGTTAGACCACAGTTGACATGCATACTGTGTCCTGTAGTCCGTCATCCGCTCCTGAACAAGACCGGCCGTATCTGCGCCTGTCACCAAGTACTCGAACCATTTAGCACAGAATATCCCGCAGTCCAATGAATCATGCTGTATGTCGCTGTTCTTTGCACGATAGATGGGCCACGCGGATGTTCGCATACCTGGCTTGGTGCGAGTGACATCACAAAAGTATAGCAGCGAGGGTAGAGTGTGCGTGAGGGGCTCCAGAAACTTCGCGATGCGCTCCATGTCGATGTACGAGGGGTATGAATCGTACACCAACAACTGTCCCCTGTTAATGTCCATGGCCAACAGGAACCAATGCTCATTCATGTTGACGGGGCAGTACACGAAGTCAACATCCTGCCAAGCAGGTTTGTAGTCCTTATGAACTCCATTCACGTATTCGCTATACGTATCCTCTGATCCCCATATCAACGAGGCCTTGAACAACTGCTTTCTTCTGATCCTGTTGTATATGCTCTCTTTGGTTCGCAAATTTAAATGGGCCTGAAAAAACCAACACGTGCAAAAGCCAACGCAAATATAAATGTGAGTTAGTTCGCAAGTTTAATGAGTTCGCAAAAGACAATACATACCAGGATCCCCGTTGGCAATATAGTGAATCGATGTATGCACATATCCGGTCGAGCAGATAGCTTCCTCTTGATAAACATGAACAACGTGTTTATAGTCTGAATGAACGGAGCCATTAGTCATTACATGTGAAAGTAGACATAATTAAATAATAAACCAACTACGGAAGAAAATGTACTTACATCGCACTCGACCCAATAGCTTGGTGTTAATAAGTCTCTAAAGAATTTCTTCCTCATTCCTGTTGCCGTGGTAATGGGGCCAGGTCGAACCTCCGCGTCCGTGCTCTGATCCCCGATCCAATGCATCATCGCGTCGAAGATGCGGGAGTCAACATCGTGGGCCGGATTGTAAACCGATCAACGGCTTATGGAGGGTGGTAATCAAACCAGGAAGGTGATATCTACTCTCCGTTCGCAGTCTCGACGACTCCTCCTTCAGTTTCTTTGCCTCCTCTGAAGGCGTATACCGTTCCGATGCCTTCCGCTTCCGGTTACCCTTCGAGGGAGAAGATCATGTTCAGATGCGACCGAGCAAGTTGGGCTCTCGCTGGCAATGGGAATGGTGACATCTACAATGGCCGTGGAGTCGGAGAGGCCAGTGAAGTCGGCGAGACCAGTGGGTTCAGTGTCAACAACCACTATGCCACTAGTGTCGTAGTCGATGGAGGCGATGGACTTAAGGCTCTGTAGGGTGGCCGCGATCACCGAGTCAGGGAGGTCGGAGTCAGGGATGCCGGATATACGTGAGGATGATATGATGAGGTCTGTGAATGTCGCAGTGGAAGTGGGAGTGGGGAGAGAGATGGTGATGGGGATAATGGGGAGGGTAGACTCGGTGGTGGAGGTGGTGAAAGGAATGGAGAGGGTGGACTCGGTGGTGGTGATGGGGATAATGGGGAGGGTGGGCTCGGTGGTAGTGGAAGGAATGTGGAGAATGGACTCGGTGGTGGAGGTGGTGAAAGGAATGGAGAGGGTGGGCTCAGTGGTGGTGATGAGGATAATGGGGAGGGTGGGCTCGGTGGTAGTGGAAGGAATGTGGAGAATGGGCTCGGTGGTGGAGGTGGTGAAAGGAATGGAGAAGGTGGACTCGGTGGTGGTGGTGGTGAAAGGAATGGGGAGGGTGGGCTCGGTGGTGGTGGTGGTGAAAGGAATGGGGAGGGTGGGCTCGGTGGTGGAAGTGGAAGGAATGGAAAGGGTGGACTCGGTGGTGGAGGTGGAAGGAATGGATAGGGTGGACTCGGTGGTGATGGTGGAAGGAATGGGGAGGGACTCGGTGGGCGAGGTGGTAGTAGTGGTGGCCTCCATCGACTGATCGACACGTACGTTTGGTGACTCAACCCATTCGTGGCCCGCATCCTGTATTAAACAAATAATCAAAGTTAGTCGAGATCATGAGAATAATCCAAATATTGTCTACATGTTGTATCACATACCTTGGACAGTTTGCGAAGTAACATAGATACGGTGATCAAAAGGGACTTCACCTCTCCCATCTCCGACTTCAATTCTCCCATTTGCGACTTCAATTCATCCACAGACTGCTCTACTCTATAGACACGAGCATCGATGCTCCGAAGATAACTTAAACTAGATGAACCATCGTGTCTAGGTCGCGAATGGGGAGAGGAGCGATCACTCTCAGTCTCGTCCCTCGTACGAGGATCAGATTGACCATCTATGGTATCCTCCCTAACCTGAGGATCGGGTTGACGTTCTCCAGTCTGAATTTCACCGGTATCCTCTATGATCTGAGGGTCAACATGCCCATCTCCGGTCTAACCCTCAAAATTCATCTCAAACTCTCGGTCGTCGTCGTCGTCATGGACCCTCTGCCCGACCTGAGTATCGCGGTACTGTATCTCGGCCTCTGACATGACCAGTACCGACGTGATTACCATCTGTCACAAACAAGTACATGTTAATATAATACAACTACATGAAACTACGTTGTGTAATACCGAAATGAGTGCATTCTAACCTCAGGGGAGTCGAATACATCTCGTTCCAACACCCTATATGAAGCTGAGTGGGAACATGACCATCTCAACAGTCGAGGCACTGCATCATTATTAAGTCGAGTCGCAAAGTGACCCGCTGACGACGAAAGTGTCTCATACGCCCATACCTATAACCAAATAGCCATAGTTAGTTTACAATATGCGACATAAAAATAACAAGCTCATTTTACTTTATTATATAAAGTGAAATACATACCTGAAAAGCAGGAGGGAATCCAGGGAGGTTGTACTTAACAATATAGTTCTTATTCGTCCGGACTTTCAACTTGTAGGTTGCAACCTTGTCTCGCAAGGCTGCCTTAAGTCCACGCAATGTCCTATCCCAAAGTCTGCTCCCCCAGTCCAAACTATTGAAGTACTCCAGGTCTTCAACTTCCTGATATAGGGACCTATCAACCACGGCCTTTGTTTTAGTCTTACCCATCATGGCCATCTCAGTGTAGTAAATCAAGGACACCTTCACTGCATCCTCGTCTGTCTCAAACTGCAATCTCTTATATGCAGCTTCATAATTATCCAGACGGATTTCAGTGCCCATGCCTGCAAAGTACTTGTGTCGTAGGACTTCATTTGATGCCCCTGCCTCGTGTCGTCTCTCTGGTGATGGCCACAACCCAGTCATCAAGGTGAATTCGGCCTTCGAAAATTGCATGACTATACCTTTAAGGTTGAACCTCATCGCATCATCCGGACCGTCAACAACCTCCCTCAATAGGATGTGATGGACCAACGGGCTATTGAAAACCAATTCAACATCCACGAACCGCCCACATACGGTCCTCTTGAACATTTCAACTGCCCAACGGTCAACTTCTCTTTCACCACTTTATTAGCAGAACTTATGTGGGCAAGGCTAGAAGCCTGGCCAGGGAACCAATCCTCCTTGGGGATTCTTAGAATTGCTGCCATCTCGGTACTGCATCAATTGCACAAACAATCAGAAAGACATAACACAGAAGGGAAAAAATACAAACACAGCATAGTATGGCATCTTGAATCTCAGTTCCCGCTCTCGCTCTCGCAATTTCGCTCTCGAAGTTTCGCTCTCGCAGTGTCGCTCTCGCTCGCATAGTTTCGCTCTCGCTCGTGTAGTTTCGCTCGCGCTATCGTAGTGTCGCTATCCCTACGGCTCACGTCCTTCATTTCGTTCCTGGAACCTAAGCTTCCGTCCGCAGAAACCGTACTAGCTCTATAACTATAGTATTCGCGCACTCGTTCACCAAATCTATCGATTTCGACTCATAACCCTAACTACTCGCTCTAGTTCTATCGCTCTCGTCCATGCATTCTCGCTCTAGTTCTATCGCTCTCGTCCCTGTACGCTCGCTCTAGCTCTGCAACTTCCTCCACCAAATCCACAAACAATCGCTAACATGCACAGAACTAAAACAACCATAACCTCGCCCTATATCGCAAACATCAACAAAACCAAAAAAACCACGAACGAAACAATAAACGAGGGAACTTGTCAGTTTAGGCTTACTGTTTCAGAGAAACGACGAGTCACTGGTGAAGATGGACGCCGGTGACAAAACAATATGGCGGTCAGGAGCCTCTATCGACGGAGAGAGAGTGAGTTTCGAATGTAAAGTAAAAGAAGTGAGAGAAATAATGTTCGTTTCTTTTTTTAAATGATGTCTCCGACCACTGAATCGAGAGCGTGATAGAACGGTGGAGAACGAGAGCGAGAGCAACGAGAACGATGATTAGCGAGTGTAAACTACGAGAGCGAGAACGATGATTAGCGATAAAAAAAGTATAATATCGCTCTCGGTCTCGTCTTGTGCTCGCTCTCGTAGTGGGCTCCCGTTCTCGCAGTTCGTAGTTGGGATCTCGTTCTCGCTCGCGCCGTTTCACGGTAATCGTGCATCCTCGTGATTCGAGCTTGGGTAGACGGAATTGTGACATGCAGTCATGTCAATCCATTCCTATTAATTAATTAATTAATAGACCAACCCAATTTAATGAAATACGAGCGAACCAAAACGATTGTCATTTACGATAGCGAGCGCGAGAACGTGCACGAGCGTAATATCTATCCCCGCTCTCGCTCTCGTAATTGGGATCTCGTTCTCGTTCTCGTTCTCGTTCTCGTATTTTCACGGTTATCTTGCATGCTCGTTATTTGTGATTGGGGAGACGGAAGGGTGACTTGCAGTGGTGTCAATCCATTAATGGTGACCATTGGCATTTCATTACGTTTTACCTATTAATAAACCAGCCCCTAAAATGGTTTATTCACTAAACACAGTCAATACAATGGACTACTCATCCGATGACGGTTTTCTAGAATACCCATCTGCACCGTTGTCGGAGGAGTCAGACCCGCCAACCCCGCCAACACCAGCCACGACAACCATGTCCTCCACCGAAGCGGAGGAAGAGCACGATTTGGAGGACTTCATGGCTGATTGGCTGAATGAAGAACAGCCTTGCCAGAAGACACCACCACCTACTTCCCATCCGCCCGCACCGCAACCGGCCCCTTCGGCATGTTCTGTGAACTTGCATAAGGATGGTGGCGAACGGAGAAAGAAGAAAAAGAAATCCCCTTCTGTTGATGAAGGGTCCAGCCGCCCGCTCGCTAGGCAAAAAAGGAGGAGAGTTGATGACAAAAGGCTGCCACTGGTGATAATATCATCATCCGACTCCGAGTAGGTTCGGGAATGACGTTTTTTTTTTGAATTTCTTTGTATGAACTCCCAAACAGACAATGAAATTTTATATTTTGCAACTTTATTGTCGTCGTGCATGGATTCACATTAAACTAACAACAGAAACAAACCTGGGAGGAATAATTAAAGAAAAATGTTGTTAAAAGCGGGAAGGATAACGAGTCAACGTGAGAGCGAGAACGAGTACAACGTTCGAGCCACGGCAAATAAAGTTCAATGCGAGAGCGAGCAGAACATTGGTAGAGTGACAAGTGAGAACGAGTACTGCGAGAAATGTCAACGTGAGAGCGAGAACGAGTACTACGAGAACGAGTACAACGTTCAACGTGAGAGCAAGAACGAGTACTACGAGAATGAGTACAACGTTTAGCGAGAGCGAGAACGAGTAGGGTAACGCGGGAACGAGTGACGTAACCGAACGAGAACGAGTACAACGTTCTATACTCGGCAAATAATGTTCGAGTGCGAGAGCGATCCGAACGAGGACGAGAGCGAGAATGAGTAGTGCGAGAACGAGTCAGCATGTGCGAGAAAATATGTGGCCCCCGTGAGAGCGAGAACGAGTACTACGAGAACGAGTACAACGTATAGCGAGAACGAGCCACCGGGGGCGAGAGTATTATTTCAATGAAAAAGTTGCTGACGTGGCAAACGAAATCGAGAACGAGAATATTCAGCGATAGCGAAACTCTATCCGAGAGCGTGAACAGCGAGCCGGTCCTAAACTGCCCTTCTGGGTAATTTTGCGCGCGTTGCCACGTCAGAATGGGTCATTTTTCATTGAAATGAAATGACAGGTCAGATGGCATTAAACCATTGAAAATGGGGTCATCCGTACAAAAACCCCATAACTTTTAAACACACTACCCGAGATGCACCTCCTCAACCCTCATCACGCGGTCACATTCTGTTTAAAATGCGAAAATTCGTTTTCAAAAAAAAAAAAAAAATCTGGTTTTCATTTTTGTTCGTAGATTTTAAAAACGTTTTATCAATTTCAAATTCAAAAAAATGAATTAGTTATCAAACACACATGTTTTTTAAAAACTAAAAATAAAAAATAAAAAACAAAAAATCAATTGATTATCCAACGACTCCTAAATAGTTATCAAATGAGTGAATAGAGGAAAATTAGAGCCATAACCTAAGAAACTCAGAAAGCAAAAACCAACCATACTGAGATTTCTGCCCAAAAGAGTTTGAAGTAAAACTTTCAGAAAATTAGAACTAAAGAAACTTAAAAACAAAAGGAGCAACTAGAAGAATGACTAAAATTTAATAATGCAAGTTGAAAAATAGCTACAACTCCTTTTTTTTTTTTTTCAAAAATGTCTGAACTTAATTTTTAATTATTTTTTTATTCACTGATGGATGTAAATACCCTTATCTAAGTTTTCTCCTTTGTAATAATCAAATGAAATCCTAAAAAATAGGCAAATCTACGTTTTCTCCTTTGTAACAACCAATGAAATCCTAAAAAACAGGCAAATCATGAGGAATAGAGATGATGATATTTTGTTAGACGCAATTTAACAACCTTGATTTTAGTCCAACACTTCCAATTAATTCCAATTGAACTAGAACACTAGAATACACCAGAAGACGATTAAAAATGAGTAAAACACACATATTAGAGATGATTGGAAATGAAAATGATAACTTAAATAATCTACCTTTTTTCCATGTATTGGATGATTATCAATGTATCTACTTTCTTGTATCTACCCTATGTATCTACCTCCCACGAATTCCAAAAAATGTTTATATCTACGAGCCTCCCATTTTCGTCCCTCGTCACTTGCGAACGACGAACAAAGCTCCACCCTACATTGAGGTATGTACAGATGTTTGTTGGACCCGATTAAGCTCGATTAGGTATTTACTCTCCCACAGTATATAGGGATCTCTCTTGATGGTATTTCCTCATGCTTACAGGTTCCTTTAGACTTGCCTCATTCCTGTGTATATTAGTATCTGCAACGTCAATATCAACGACAACGCAGCAATTCTTGTACATCCTATTCGATACCCCAACAATCATCCAGGCGAGGTCTCTATTCTCAAACTAGAAATATATGTAAGTATCTACTAAACGTGGGTGAGAAAACAAGATTTAGAATCCCTAAATCACAACCATTACCTATCAAATGTTGATTAGGGGTAAATATGAATAATTATCCACCTGTCCCCATTAATGATGAATTTGAAAACCCCATCTTTTCCTCCAATGAACTCTGTTTTTGTTTATTCATTCAATTCTCCCAAAAATGTCATGCATTTGAACCCTTATCCCCCATACCTTTACGCTTGAGATTAAGGGTTCTCGATTGCCCTACTGAATGATTTCGGGGTTGATTCCTTAGTCCTCAGCTACCCCCAACTAACTTCTCAAGTACTCGTTTGCCTTCTATGATTAGTTGTTTTCTTCCTTGATTGCTCTCTTTCATTTTTCTACTCGTATGTCTTCAACCCAACAAAATATTCTATGGATTGAGATGAACAATGTGATTTTTTTTCAAAACTGTATGATTTCCTTTCAAAATAGAATCTGGGAGTTAGTTAAAGGTTGTAGATATGATGATGTCATGATTGTATATACGAATGTCCACCAAGGGCATCATGAGAAATCAACATTATATTAACCTCCTCCTAAAAACGGGATAGCCATATGAACGCAATATTGAAACTATCTTAGTCATATTTCATTAACCTCTTTTACTTGTAGACATTACTTACAATATCCTAAAACAAAACTCATGGATCACTTATCTACATATAATTAAACTCATGGACATAAGGCTATATATATTCTAGGGCCTGTCTTTCTCCTAATTATTCTAATAGATTTATGTTTGTAAAAAGCCCACTCTCTTGTTCAACTATTCAGCCCAAATATCAAAAGGAAAAAAAGAACAAAAAGAACAAATCTAGAAGAGAAAAGTCTTTTTTTTATTTTTTTTTAATTTTAAAGTTTCTCTTTCTCACATTGATCTCAATAAAAGAAATCTACAACAATCCAATGAAACTTTAAATTCATGTTAATTTTGGTTGGGACTTTTGTAAGGTTGAAAATAATATAAAATAAAGATTTAAATACTATTTTGGTCCATGTACTTATAGATTTGTTTTATTTTGATCCATGTGATTCAAAATATTCATTTTGATTCAAACATATACTTTCAACTTTTGTTCATTTTAGCTTATGTACTTTTAAAAAGTTTATTTTGGTTCTTGTACTTCTAAAAAGTTCGTTTTAGTTTCTGTATTTTTAAAAATTAGCCATTTTTGTCCCTACTTATAAAATTCTAACATAAATTTTATATACAATGAAAACCCTTCAATACAAAGTTATGGTGGTACATTTCCAAATTTATTGAGTGTAATGTTTGTGCCAAAATGGTGATTGAAAAAAATGAGTTAAAAAAATGAAAAGGCCAAAATAGTAATTTTTTCAAAGTATAGAAACCAAAATAGACGTTTTGAAATTATTAAGATTAAAATGGACAAAAGCTAAAATTGCAGGAACTAAGATGAATAAAAACACAAGGGACCACTATATTATTTAAACTTAATAAAAGAGTTTAAAACGATAAAACGTCAATGGAGAGTACAGTAAAAAAATTCTCTAAAAAAAAAAAAAGAAAAAGAAAAAGAATACAGTGAAAGAATGAGATGCATGTGAGTTAGAAAACTAGTGCATCAAAGTTTAGCATTAAAATGCTTTATCGTTTGGTTTCACCACACCACTTCACACATTTATGCACTCATGTCTTATCACTTCTCTCTCCTCTTTTAATTCTTTGGATAGTGAAAGACCTTCTTCTCACTCATCAATAATACATAATTCACATGCCCCTTCTTTTCAAAAAAAAAAAAAGAAAAAAAAGAAATCACATGCCCCTTCTTCACACCCACACAAAATATTTCAAATATGACTTTAAATTATAATTTTATGTACTTTTTATGGTAAATAATGACACGACATGTGCCAAAATGAACATAGTTTAATAGTAATTGACATAAACTCTCGATCAAGAAGTCAGAAATTCGAATCTCTCATCTCAAATGTTGTTGAACTCAAAAGAAAATGACATGACATGTTTAGTGGACAAATTTTAGTTGATTTGATGTAGCGTAAAAAATAGATAGTACAAGAAGGTATGCGATGGACACATAATATATTTTTCTTTTTTGAAGAAGCAGTATATTACTTTTTTTTTTGTTAAAATAACATTTGTTATGTATTTAGAGACTTGTTTTATTTTCATCTTTATACTTTCAAATGTCCAAAATTATATAATCTTGTAATTTTTGTCTTTTTTTATTAGTACATTATTTTGGGTTCTTGTACTTTTAATAAAACTTAAAATTAGTTTCTATCACTAGTTTATATGGTTAAGTTTTGTTAAAAAAAAATTGCCTCGCTTGCCTCTAGGAATTTCTCTAGGAATTTGGAAAACATATTCACTTTATGCATTTTCTTGAATGAAAATTATTATTATTATTATTATTGTTGTTATTATTCTTATTTTGTCATGTTGGATAAAAATTAGGTTAAAAAAAATTTTGGTCCCTAAACTTTCAAATTTGTAACAATTTAATCCATACTGTAAAATTTTTTATCAAAATTAAATGTCAATTTTTATTATTTAACAATTTAGACTTTATAGCTCATAAACATATTGGATCCCCTAATTAGTTTATTGATCTATCTATGTAAGAAAACCCCATTAAATCTTAACAATAATTTTCATGATAGAGACTATATTGTTACTATTTGAAAGTACATGAACTAAATTGTTGCATACTAAAGTTTAAGGACTAAATTATTACAAAATTGAAAGTACAGAGACTAAATCATTACAAACTAAAGTTCAAAGACTAAATTGTTACTTCCATGAAAGTTCAACTACTAAAAGTGATAAAAAAAAAAAAAAAAAAAACCTAAAAGTTACCTTCAAACTAACAATGGGGATTTATTGAAAGTCAAGGGTAAATTTGGACATTTAAAAATACAATGACTAAAATGAAGCAAGTCTCAAATTACATGGACCAAAATGATAATTTAATTCAATTTTTTTAATAGATGGTATGCATGAATCACCTTATTTTATCAGCTTGTATACTTCTTTTTATCATTTATTTGCCACGTCATGCTAAATCAACAACATAGCTAAGGTAACAATATGTAGAATACGATTCAATTAAACTTAATACAAAATCTGTAATTTAACAAAATATCAACATTTGCCCGAATACTGGACACAAAAGTTAGAAAAAAAAAACAGGAAGATAAAAAAATTAACAAAATGAGGAGTAAAATTACAAAAGATGCTGCAAAAATAGTAACTTTTGAAATCAAATGACTTTTGTTGAAAACGAATGGAATAATTTGAATATTGGAAAAGATCCATACGGTGGTGACAAATTTAAAACACAGACATGCCCAAAAATAATTCTGATGCAATTTTGTTTTTTAATTCTGATGCTTTTTTTTTTTGGTTGCAGACGATAAATATGCTGCTGCAGCTGCAGCTGCTAGCTGCAATAGCTGCAGTATAAGGCTAAGGAAAGGGATTTATATATAAAAACTAAGCGTAGCCTTCGACCATGCCAAATTTCTGCGCTGGACTTCTATTGTTTCTGTCTTTTGATAATGACTTCACCATTTTTTCAAATTCTCATAGCTCTCCTTGGTAAATCATCAATCAACTCAAAATCTTAAATTAATGAATTATGATAAATTTAATTATATATCAACACTTTAGACCCAACAAATGAAAAATAAATTTACAGGAGTTCGAAAACATGACATCCTACTTTGATACCATGTTAAATCACCAATCAACTCAAAAGCTTAAACTGATGGGTTATGGTAAATTTAATTATATCAACACTCTAACACTCCCTTTCACTTGTGGGCTTGAAAATTTGTAAGAGACCCAATGATAGAATGATATTTCTCAATATTTTTTTGGGCTATTCCTCTGGTTTTCTGCCTCTCATAGTTGGTTATTCTTGTGCCTATAGATTGCTTACACGTATCTCTTTGCATTGCTTTATATTTCAACACTTTACTCTCTTGTATATAGTGAGAATATTTTCCCATCAATATTAGTACGGACTGTCTCATTATTCTCTAATAGTCCTTTGACCCAACAAGTAGAAATCAATATTAATTGGGGAGGAAATGACATTACAAGATTCAAATTCAAGACCTCCTGCTCTAATACTATGATAAATCACCAATCAACCCAAAAACTTAAGTTGATGGGTTATGGTAAATTTAATTATATATCGACACTTTAACACTCATTGATTCATCTTTAATTAACATCAACTCATCACACCCTTAGATTCTTTCCACATGGACTGCTCGATCTTGCTTATCGAATTACCACCTTACGTGTGTGCGTATTGGATCAATCACCCCTCCAACAAACTCTTCTTTAAAAAATTTATTTTACCTTTCGATTGAATCGAATTGGAATTCGATATCCATTTTAGATGATTAGTAAATTTGAGTTTGTATAATTTGTGTTTGAATTCTATAGTGGAGTATAGGTTATAAAAAATTGAACTTGTGTAACATGTAACTCACGTACCCAAAAATATAAAGTTGATTTAGTAATCTCTCAGCTCGCACTAGTGCTTGTTGACACGTGAGCCACTTGTTTCTTTGGAGGCTAAGGATTTATCCTATCTGTCATTTACTCCCGCTATGTATATAATAATGATAGAGATCACATTTGAAATTTTAAGTATATATATTCTCAAGTATAATGTTAGTCTTCATTCCTTTATAAAAAAAATAATAAATCAAACTATATGGAAGCTGAAAATGGGTAATTTTCCCTTGAGGGGTAGTTGGATGTTTTGTGTAAATCCTGCCCTTTCCTCAGAGACAATTCCAATTATTCTACAAAAGAAGAGTGAGATTTGTTTTGTTTGTTTTGTAATTTGCCTAACAAACAAAACACAATTATCTTAGTTGTTGTAAGCTTACAAAGACATAAAGGTTGGTAGTTCATGTGATTTTTGTCCTTTAAAATAGATTTTTTAATAATCTTCTTAAACAATTTTATAAGTGAAGAATGACAAATAAATTCACATTTATATGTTGAAATTAATTTCTTTATACCAAGAAGAGCAAATCTATGCCTCTAAAATACCTATTTCCAAACTATTTCTAAGTTGCTAACGTAGAATTATTTCCAAACCAATTTTCTTTCAACATTTTTTCCCCTTAAACTGCCTTACATTTCCAAAAATGTCCCCTTAAGTTCACACGAGAGAGACATATGCCCTTGAAGAAGAGAGTTTAAATATATAAAAGAAAATCTTTATTTCTTAGAAAATCTTTTATTTCTCTTTTTTTATAACATTATAATATACATTGAATAAAAGGTTCAAACCTACAACCTCCAATAGAAAGTAAAAAAAACTTAACCACTGAATAACTATACTCATATTCACCTATAGAAAATAGTTTTTGAAGTTACATTTGAAATTGAATCTAAGAAATCAATCTAAGTAGAGAAAGCTAGAAAGATAATATAAACAAAACAAATCAGTACATCCTAACTTTTTATTTTTTATTATTTTTTAATTTTTTTTTTACTGTTGTATCAGGCTGCACCCAAGTATTTCTCAAAAGATAATTAACTCTCAATTTATATATTCGAATCAAACAAAAAAAAAAAACTAATCACATCTAAGAGAGAGGATAATCAATATCATTGATGTAGTTAACTAAAAATCTTCTTCAATACCCTCATTCACCTCCTCCTCCTCCTCATCTTCAAACAAAGATGATAGACAAGGAGGAGCAACATGAGCTGAAGAAGAAGAAGTACCACACTCCAACTCGACAATATCCTCCATAATTTCGACAGAGTTCGACGATATTATACAATTAGGACCTCCAAAAGAAGAAGAAGAAGAACACGAAGAAGAAACAAACGAATTAGAGGAACACAAAAGAGAGGAAGTAGAAGAAGAAGGAGAATTAGGAGAATTATTACACAAACAACAACAACATGAAAAAGAAGAATCAAAAGCAAGACCAACCAATAAATCCACAAAGGCTCCAATAATAAACTCATGATTTGTTTTGCCATTAGCCTTCAAATACCAACTCAAAAGCATTTCCATCCCTTTCCAATCCTTCAACCCATGAGCTTCCACCATCTCCTCCATTGACTTCTTGAAGTCCAAATATGGCTCCTTTGAATCCACTGCCATTGCCACACTCTCCTTGAACGGAACCTGCAGGCAGTTTCCGGCCACCGCCGCCGCTTCCGTCATTATGGAATTAGTCTCTTCCAGCTCCAAAAACAGCCTCTTTCCACGCCGTAGATCACTTAGCCCTCTCACTAAGGCTTCAATTTGGTCATCATCCGACATGTCGGCTCGTGGGGTTTCTTCGAATTCTTCTTCTTCTTCTTCGTAGGCTGAGTTGATGGTTCTGAAGATGTCGTTTGAGGTGCGAAAAGAGAGGGTTCTGGATTGGGTGCAGGACCGCCATAGCCATGGGGATTTGTTGAGAAAATTAGGAAGCTTTTTCAATTTGTTGGCCATAATTTTGATTTTTGAGAGAGGAAATTTTTTTTTAAAAGATGGGATTTTTTTTTTCGTGGGGTTTCAAATAATGGGGAAAGATGAATTCTTTGTTTGGCATTAATGGAGGAGTCAGAAAGGGTTGTGGAAGGGAGACATCTTACATACAGACTGGTCAGAGACCAAGGGAAACTTTGTTTTGGGTTTTTTTTTCCTCTTAAACTACAACTGTTTTTTATAATGTTGTTTAAATTTACAATTCAATTTGTGTGGATTGTGTATATTTTTTTTTTATTGAAAAGGCCAAAATTTTTTTTTTTTTTTGGAAGTGTTTGACTTATAGGTTAGAATTAATAAAACCTCATGTAGTTGGAGCTAAGAAGTCGAATCAATATTTGATACATAGATTTGCTGTCAATAAGATATATGAGCTTGTTGGTCTTACCTACCACTTAAATCTAAACCATGAAATTTAAGCTTATTTGATCACTATTTTACTTTGGTTTTGGATTTAAAAATTAAGCTGGTTGGAAACTAATTAACAAAAATAGTTTTTAAAAACTTATTTTTGTTTTTAGAATTTAGCTAAGAATTCAATTTTTTTCCTTCAAGAAAGATAAAAATCATTGTAAAGAAATTTGAGAAAACAAATATAATTTTCAAAAACCAAATAGTTATATAACGGAGCCTTAGTTTTTCTTTTTTATAATCAAAGTTTAACCAATTAATTTGTCTACTAACAAAGAAGGTAAAGCTGTTTTAATCATCGAGAGCCAAGGGTAGAACTAGGAAGAAGGAAGGGGCAATTGTCCTAGTTCGTCTTGAATTTTTAGTTGAAGATTTTATTTTATTTTGTCCAATTTGTCCATTCATTGATTTTCTAGAATCGAAAGATTATATGTATAAAATATTAAAATGTAAAATTTTGCCCCCCCTTTTAAAATTTTTAGCCTTGCCCCTCTACCAAGCGATACCAAAAATTTTATAATCTAAATCTAACAAACTAAATTTAAAAAATATATATTTAGGTTCGTATAATTTTTTTTTTTTAATACAATTCATGTACGCATTATATAAACATAAACTTTCAAACCAACCTTAAGTTTAACAAATTCAGGTTTATTAAAATTTTGATACAAGATTTATTATTGGAAAATTGTTTTTCTAAAAGAAGTTTTTTTTAATAATTATTTTAAAACATTATATTATGGTTGTAAATATCAAGATTATTATACACTTAAAATTACTATCCACAAATTTATAATTATTTTAAAGCTGCATTAATTAAGTTTTAGTTATTTTATAATAATTATCGATTAGATTTAAAAGTACTTTTCGTTGGATTCTAAGTATTACCTAACCTACCAAACATTAATTTTCTTTTTATCATATTGAAAAATCGATGATAAAAGAAAATTAGTTGAATGAAATTTATTGTGGTTGATTTGACGAGTTTGCTTAATCAATATATAATTATATATTTAGGAATAATAAGTTTGGATATTGAAATAAAATTGGAAAAATCATTGGCAAAAGGAGTACAATTTTTCTATCACTAATTTTAGCCCCATTCAGTAATAACATGAATTTGTCTAAGATTTTAAATCATCATTTTAATTGAAAGTAAAAACGGGTTAGGACAATTTTTGTTTTAGAATGCAAAATAATAGTATCCTCTAGATTTATGTAACTCTAACATATCATATTGTATTTTTATTATTTCTCACTTATAGTAAGAATACCTAATGTTCGAACTAAAAAAAGTGCAGCTCAGCCTAATAAATTTTAATCAAAGGATAGAGATATTATAAAAATTTTAAAGGACTGTTTGGAATGCTGAGTAGGTTATAATAGTCTGGGTTATAATGGTCTGTAAAGTTAAATAACTTTGTAATCCAAACACAAACTATTATAATTCAGACTAAAAAATTCTACATTCTAAACATATATTGTATAACTCCATAGACTATTATAACCCAATCTATTATAACTAATTCAGCGCTCCAAACAACCTCTAAAAAATTATATCTAAGATGTTTATTAATTATAAAGTAGACAGATGTATCTTTAATATTTTTTTTCCACCATCTTACTGACACGTGGTATCCAAAATTGGATTTCATATCAATCTCCTTCTAATTTAATACAAATTGTAATTATTTCCTTTAAATTTGATGTCATGTCTCCAAGGAGATGAGTTTTAAAATTTTACCATCTAACTTTATGGGCATACTTCCCATTCTAAAATTTTAAAGAACAGAAAAATTAAAAGAAAAACTTTAAAATTTTAATTTTTCTATATAATTTTTCGAATATTGGACAACTAAGAGGAAGACTTTCGCCCTCATTTCTTCACCCCATTCCCATTGCAAAGTGTTCATAGAATTCTATAGGTACATAATTAGCATGGTTGGAATAATTAAATAATATTCCTGTTTAGGTAGAACAAAGTAACTGATATTTATTTATGGTACAAAGGTAAAAGTTATTCTCTCGAATATGATGCAATATAGACATAACTCAGTGGTTAAGAAATTTACTATTTCTATCAAGAGACTGTAGGTTCAAATTTTTACCCCTTAGACAATTTACTTTAGTAATATATGATATGGACAACATAACCTCCATCTATCTCTAGGATGGTATGATATTGTCCATTATTTGGACATAAATCTTCATAATTTTACTTTTGATTCTCTTAAAAAGTCTCATACTAATGAAGATAATTGTCTTCAATCATATACTCATGATCACTCATTTCCTTAACCAATGTGGGACTTTGTTTGTATTTCTAACACTGTATATATTAAATGTCGAGTATACCAACATCAAAACTCTTAGTGCCAAAATTCACGTAGTTCAGTCTGAGTTATAGATATATATCATTTTTCTTAATAATTTTTAAAAAAAAAACATTTAAAGGCCTAAGATGTTGGGTTGTGTTTAGTTGAATTTAGTTAGGGTTGGAAGTTAGGAGTGTTTGATGTTGACTTGTGCAAGCTGGTCGTGGTCCAAACTTTATGCCCTCTTCTATCTACTTCACTTCTGAGGAGATAAACTTTTCGTTTTTTTTTGAATCTGCCCACTTTCCCATATTAAAAAAAATCAGAAAAATAAGAAGAAAGGGACAATCAAACAATAATATCTTGTTCTATCTTTGAAGAATTTTGCATAAAAATTTATTTCGATATTACATTGAATAGAATTTTTTTTAGTTGAACAACATTTGGACGTGGGAATTCAAATATCTGACTTTTTGGTTGAGAGTATATGTTAATTATTGTTGAACTATACTCACTTTGACATATTTAATTGAAATATGGTATGATAGTGTGTAATTGACTCGTATTTCAAGTCACGTGCATCGTGTTTGATATCAAATTTAAAGATTTGTAGAGAGAGAGACTGTGTTATATTAATTGAGGCTAGAGTTTACTTTATTTTCCTTTTAAGATTTTGATGAGAGAATATCTTATTAAAGGATGAAAAATGTAGAGAGGTAGGTCATGTTGGTGAGGCTTTTACGACTCTACTCCTATCGAGGCACATATTTCATTTTCCCATTACAATGTTCATGGTTTGATTTATAGTACGGAATATATTCTCTCAAGACGACTACTTTTTTTTTTTTTCTATTGTAAATAGTAACCCTTCAAACAAAAATACATGAATTAAAGTTAGCCATGTGGAAATATGTAATAATATTTAGAGAAAAAAAATCAATTTACACTAAAATCTCAAACGTATAGTTGTATAGTTTAAACCCTGAATTTTTATGAGTGAATCAATTAGACTCTTCATTAATGATTTATAACTATTTTCACTTGATTCTATCTAAAATCACTCAAAATCACATAAATAAAATTATTATTTTCCTAAAATCCTATCAAATAAAGTTAGCAAAAAAAAATAAAAAATCACATAATTCTATCTAAATAAGTAGAGAAAAATAGAAAAGACGAGAGGGTTTAAATTGGGTAGCATTTCTCTCTAATGTTCTGTTAATCAATATATTTAAAGAAGTCTTTATATAGGCGTGGAAGTTATGCCATTTAGGATTTTAAAATGAAATTCTAACAGAAAGTCTAAATTGATTCACTTATAAAAGTTTAAGATTTTAATTTATACAATTATTAGTTTGGGGTTTTAAATGATACAACCTTCAAAGTTTTTTGTATAAATTGATTTTTCCCTAATATTTTTAAAGATTAAAGGTTTCTAAAGAAAAGCATAAACTCTTAAAGCAATTTGTCCTTTTCAAACGAGTTACAAACATCAGCTATCAATTAGAGTCAAAGTCATATTACTATAACTCCTATCGAGAAGAATTATGATATTTCTTCACTAATAACATTTATTACGAGCCAATTTGAGTATAACTTAGTGAATAAGACATCAATTATCATCCTAAAAATCAATTGTTCAATCTTCCATTCCTACAATTGTTATAGTAAAAAAAAACTTTTGTTACGAAAGGCTTATTTAAACGATTTTGTCAATATAATTTTCATAACAAAGAGTCACAATCCTCAAAAGTATTTTCATTCCTAATTTTTTTTTAAAAAAAAAATTAAAAAAACAATTTTGAAGAAAATGTAGGTAAAAGTTGAAGGAGACTTAAAACATCTTTTATAAATTATTTGGGGCATAAAAGTATTGAGGTTGAGTTTTTTTTTTTTTTTTTTTTTTGACAATATGTAGGATGAGAGATTTAAACATCTGATCTTTTAGTCTGAATATACATGTTTTATGCCAGTTAAATTATGCTTATATTGACAGATTGAGTCGGAAAGCAAAGGATTGTGATTGCTGTATTAATTAATGGCCTAGCATTTCTGTTTCCACACCAGAGAACTGGTAAGAGTGTCGTTGGATTCGTGTGGGCAACTCAATTTTCCTCCAGCCATTTTTTTAGACAAAAAAATATTTTTTATTTTTTTAAAAGTTCTATATAGATTATATGAAGACGACATTTGATACCTCATTCGCGTGTTTGTACTTGATTAGTATACTTTTGTGGAAACAATCTTAAATTTTAAGTAAAATTACTATAAACAAAAAATTAACCTCGAAAATTGTAAATTATTAGTCCTGATTAAAAGCTAAAGCTTTATATATATATATATATATGCAATTGTATGAAATATTGATATCTTTTTAAATGTAGTACCATATCTAACTTTTTATCACTATTTAATTGGATAAATTACATTGAGAGACTAAATAAATGCATTCCTGAAAGTGTAAGAGCTAAAATTGTTATTAAACAAAACAAACTTATTCATTTTTATTTTTTTTTATTTTTTGTAGAATCTACAAGTTTTATGGGGTTTTTGTACGGATAACTCTGTTTCCAACAGTTTAATGCGATCTGACCTATCATCCCAATTTAATGAAATATGACTCATTTTGACGTGGCAACGCTCGCAAAATTACCTAGAAGGGCAGTATGAGACCGACTCGCTTGTTCTCGCTCTCGGATAGGGTAACGCTGACTATTTTCTTTCTCGTTTGCCACGTCAGCAAAATTTTGGACCTTACAAGATTCTCGCCCCAGAGAATCGCTCTCGCACACGTTGACTCATTCTCGCAGTACTTGTTCTCACTTGAGTTTTATGGTTCAAGATAAAGATTCTAGAGAGAAAATACAATAGAAAAGTATGCACACTCTTTCAAGAAAAGATATCGTATTTACAAAAATCACACGGAAAGGGGGGGGGGGGGGGGGGTTTATTTCATATTTTATGTCTAAACAAACCCGGAACTCCAAAAGACAACTTTCTTGGTAAGATTACACTACTCACTATCTCCCAAAGAAAACATTTCAAATAAGCTAGGGTTGCACTCTATTGGACTCGAGTTATGATGCATACATACCTCTTTTGCAATACCACTTATACCTTGTGTTGTACTTCACAACCACCTCCTTGATATCCTTCGTTTCAATTTTAATTGAACTTGAACTAGAAATGTCAAAAATCCCTATGTGATCGAGTCCCCTCAATTAAGGAACCCCTATTAAAACCAAGGAAGAGGGAAATTTCCCCTTGTTTCATTTCTCAAGTATGGAGAGAAGAGGAATATATTCTCCGCCCCACTATTAGATAAACATGAGATTCCATCTCAAAACCAATTGAATGTGGGATCTTCAACATGCTCCATCAAGATGGTGCCTCTTTAAATTCACTATTATTGAGTTGGATCCCAATGTTTGGACCGTATACCCATTTGGGCTTGTTGCCTCAAAAAGTGTATTGATAATTCACTAATTTAATCACAAATTAAGCTATGCAAGTGCACTCAAATCAGTAGCAAATGATAAGTATTTAATTCGTCTCCACATGGATTAGCAATAGAATTCACTCAACTTAAGCTAACTTTTTAATAAATTCAAACGGTAACCAGGAATAATTTGGGGTTTTAACTAAACTAAATATGTTGAACTCAAATTAAAGATACTAACAAAATAATAAACACAAAAGATGCTCAAACAATAGAATGAAAACGACTCGTAACAGAGCAAGTGAATTGGGTTTGGATTAGGAATAATTTTAATCTTTTTGACTAAAGAATACTACAACAAGAACTTTGCTCCCTCAACCCACACAACATTACTAACGGAATCCTCCCAGATTTTTCAATTTTAGTAGTTTAACTCTCATTAACCCACATCGATTAAACATACTATGAATGTGCAGTAGGTAGGTCATTATTCCTAACATACTCACTTAATTAACTACTAATTCAAACATGGAGCTAATGTGGTTTTTGAGCAATCGATTCTCCTTTGTTTCTCCCAAAACTCAAGAGAATAGTGTTCAGTGTGTGCTGGCCAGACAAACCCAAACAAAGCATTGAAAACACTAAAAAACTAGATTGAGAAGAGCCAAGGAGCCATACCCAAACAAAGCATTAAAAATTATATTCTCACCTAAAGTTGATTTAGTTCATATTACAAGCTGTATATAAAAGAAAACATTAAAAGAATGCCATTAAATTAAAGAATTTAAAGAATAGAATTAAAGAAGAAGAAGAAAGAATTATTGCTGAAAGAAGGAAGTTGCAACAGCCATCTTCTAGGGTTTTAGGTTTAAGTCCACAAATAAAAAACTCATATATTAACTTAAAACTCTTGTTGTCTCTTGAATTGGAGCAAGCCTCGAGGCAAGCGAAACCTCTCAACTAATAAGAGGTGAGAAGGAGTGGGGTCTCGATACCGAGTTATTTGAAAGAAAAACAAAAAAAAAAAAAAGTGGGGTTAGGGGACCAAATAGAATTAGTGTGGAGGAGAAGGTGGTCCAAAGATGCACATGGATGTTTTAAGGCACAATTCCAATTGGCTATTCAGTTTTCCATTTGCAGAGCAACCAAACAAACTACACAGCATGGCTTCATGACCCACAATCTTCTCTACTCTTTTCTTTTCTTTTCTATTCACTCCCTTTTTCTTTTTCTTTTTCTTTTTCTATTCTTTTGGGTCTTCTGAGACACTCGCAGACAGACAGATAGTGACCATGTTTTTTTTTTCTTTAATATATATATATATGTATGTATATTTGGTATTCAATACATCCGAATGTATAGGTATTATGTTTTCAAGATTTTCTATCTTTCTACTCTATTTTTTCCCATTAGTACCAAAGAAACAAAAGCCTTTTTCAAGAATGAGAAGTTACTTTACATGGGTTTAGGGAGAAGAAGATCTTAGTGAAATTATTAAAAAAAAAAATCCAAAGATCAAAGCACACTCAAAGATAGTTAGAATATGTTATTGTAAGAACTAAGGGCCTATTTGAGGTGTAGGTTATAATAACTTGTGGAATACTCTATACCTCAAACACATATTATTATAACCCTAGACTAAATAACTCTGTATTTTAAATAATATTATATAATTCCACAGACTATTATAACCAACTCAGTGCCCCAAACAGCCCCTAAGTGTTTAATAATGATACCAATAATGTAAACTATACATGATTAAAACAAAACTAGAAAATGGAGAGAAAATTAATTTAATTATGACAATTTCTCAAATATAGATTTTTGTCTTTTAATTATTGTTGGGAGGAGGAGGAAGAGGCATCCAAAAGTGAAACTAAGGATTGGCAGGGCAAATAATATGCTGTTCTCATCATTATTATTATTTAAGCATATGCTTCTTGCCATTATTTAAGTATAATCCATTTAGAGGAGAAACAACAAACTGATGGTAGGGAGAGCAAGACGATAAATTATTAAATATGGCTGCCACAAAATGACCGCTTCTAATAACGGACCGATTTGATGGTGCCACAATGTAACTAACTATAATAATTAATTAATGCATGCTCAAAATCTTTTTTTTTTTTAGATCTAAGGGTGTAAAAACTGTCAACAACAATATTCTAAACATACCGACGAGAGAGAAAGGAGAGGGTGGGGAGTAAAAGGAGAGAACAAAAATGTAGTACTAAAAAATTAATGTCATCTTAAAAGATTTCGATAACTACATGAGTAAAATAGTAACATTTTGAAATTTGGAATCAAAGAGAACTATCGGTGAAAGCTAAAAAGCTAGAAGAAAAATTTGTCAAAATCTTTAGAAAACAATAACTAAACTATATAAAACATATTCATTTCACCCCTCATTCGAGTTTAAGATTAAATTTAATTTGCTAAGCACAAGACAGAAAACAAAAATTTCTCAAATTTTATCAAAAAGAAAATTAGGTAGCTCATCTGCATAAGTTGGATTAGACCATAATTAAATCACCTCATCTCACTTGTATCTGTGATATATATTTCCTAATAATGGAGGATTGAATTAGTGAGAGCAATCACAAATGTAGGGGTAGGACCAATAACAACTCACTTTATACTTATCTTAAAATGTAGGACCCATTACAGAAGAGATAGGTTGATATATGACTTTGTACCTATAACAATAAACAATAAAAATCATAAAATAATTGTAAGTATTACAAAAAATAAGTAACAATATATATTAAATTATTAACATGTCACAATTCATCACATGTTAATCAACTTGAGCGCAGCTCAATTGGTTAAGATATACATCTTCGACCAAAAAGTCAAATGTTTGAATTTTCAACCCCACGTGTTGTTAAACTACAAAATAAATAAATGGTCCACCAAATCTATTTAATTATAATCAAAATTAGAAAAAAAAAATCTAAACAAGTGCCTGTTATGTAACAAAATTTATTACATTATTTGATGTAATTTCTACTAAAATGGACAAAAAAAAGAAGAGCATAATTCATAACCATAAGACCATGAATGAAGCTTGTGATCTTAGTTTACAACATTCATCAAAGCTTGAAGAAACTTCATTTACCTTCTTAGACAAAATTGTATCATAACATGTAAAAACGTAGTGTTTCTAAACCTTTTTTTTTTCTTCAGAATATTACATTACAAATACAGAATTACGAGGATTTAGCCCTATGACACAAGGGGAGACGCAAACCTACAACTTATAAAGAACGGTACTAATATCTACCTACTTGGACTAGTATGTCTAAACGCCATCTACCCAAATCACATTCGCACGGCACAAGTTACCAGCAAGAATAACATATATACATGCATACATACATATACATATTTGTCCATACATACAGACATAGCATGAACAAAATCAATGATCTTTCTAAAAAAAGAAATAAAGGGCACATCCCTGATATCAAATATAGCAGAACAGCGACAAAGGAAGAAACTCTGTGAAATACAACCGTGATGAAGAAAGGCTCTGTAACATAACACTTCCATTCATTAATATCGTCTAGGCACAAAAAAAAACTCAAGACTGACACAAAAATCAGTCACAAAACACAATTAAACCGAAGCCTGATTCACTCATTAGTGCAAAATAACAACCATTCTTTTCTTTCCATTGGAAAAGAAGTCTCATTAAAAGAAGAGAGGTATAAAAAACAATCCAAGGACTTCAGAGAGTCATTCATTAAACATATCACCAGAATTAGAAAGTAAATATGAACCCAAATCACAATTGTATGGACTCAAAGGACTTCAGAGTTGACAGTATTATATCAGAGTAGAATCAATTTACAGATCACTTCAAGCAGTAAGTTCCTGTGCTTGGTGTTCTGAAATGCATATACAAAGATACTAGTTCATATCTGCTTCACAAAAATTCCAAACAAAATAGCCCTAAAGATGTTTAGAGAGGCGAAATTAAATTGTCAAATGCACACAATGTTTTCTCTATTAGAAAGAACGAGGAGGAGTCTAGAGAGGCAAAACTAAATTGCTGAATGAATTGGGAACTGTAATATGATTAGATTGCTTAATTTCACTAGAATGTCTTCTAGTTCTTGTTAATGAAATTGCATGGTCTACAATTACATTAAAAGAGGGGGAAAAAATACCATGAACGTTTGAGTATAGTCTTGGGTCTGAGACTTCCTTCAATCTAGAGTTTAGAATAAAATGAGTTTCAGTTTTGTTGAGGTGCTGTGTTCTTGTTTCCCCCCTATCACTTCATTAATGATATTCTCCAATCATTTATCTTGGGAGAAAATATTCTAGCAAGTGCAGTAGAGAAGCTCATTCCAAAGCTTCCCAATCTTTGAGGTTTCTTCCAAGCATTGTCCATTATTCCAAATAACCTAATGTTTTCACGTGGACTAACAGCCAACATTTTAGAACTAAAGCTGGCCTCAAGATATCTACTTCTGAAGAGGCGAGGCATATGATCCATAAGCCTCAAACTTATATAGAAGAATATTGATAATGATACAAAATGTAAAATCATCTATTACTAAACATAATAATGATATAAAGAGTATAGGTGCACAAAAAACTCACATCCCATTAATTTTCACTTCTAGAATAAAGATTCTATGGGTCCTGCTCAAATCTCAACATCGTAATTATCATCAATCATAGAATCCATTTACTCTTTAACTTTTTACTTGAGCGGTTTAATATTTTCAAGCCAGTGGTAATATAGACTAAATAACTAAGACTATTGTTGCATTAGTCTTAACTCATAAGTAGATTTTTATGTTTTCAAGAATTGCCAATAAGTTGACACTATTCTTCTTGAAATTACATGAAGCACAAAGACTACAAATCTCAGTGCGTGCTCATAGATGTGTATATACCAAAAGAAGGCATAAAGGCTTGAAGCCCAAACTCAGCTTCCCCTCGGAATATAATGAACCCCAAGATGTATCCATTTTTTAAAACATTGCTAGCGGAAACGTTCAAGGCATCTACTCATTTTCTTGAAGTCAGAGATTCAAACCTTCTCATTTGTTGTACCCAGGAAAAAAAGAGTTAAGGTTATGCCAACTCGGGAATTGAAAATCAAAAGAGCATCATCAAGGGAAATCCTAAAGTGTTTAACTCAGGTATCATCTCCAACATTGAAGGGATAGGCTGGAATGGATAAAACAAATTATTGGATTTGGCGATATAAAATCAGGAAGAGGTCCCAGTGTTCTGAGAAGATTGTTTCAATAACAACCCAAAAGAATCATCACCATATCTGATTGCAGATACCTTATGCCAAAGGCTAAACTAGTCTCATTAGGGTACAACAATTTAAATCTTCAATGTAAAAGATGCTAGCTACATTAAGGACATACTAAGGGGTTGTAACAAACATGCTATACAAAACTCCCCTGTTTTATTCTCCTTTTTTCTACTAGTTGTGCTCTAGATCCAAACTTCCTCTAGAACAGAACCAAATTCTTTAAATTTCCGTCTTAAAAGTTATTTGTACACCATTCAATATATCTGTTATCTTGAATGATACTTCGAAGGAAAGAATGACTAAGGAGGCTGAAAGGGCTAACAGATAATAGCAAAAACCACATTATCAAGCAAAAAACCAGGAGTTTACTCTGAGAAAGAGAGACAAATGCATAGACCTCAAATTTTCCAGCCTTCCTTGTGATGCATTAGTAGGTCAGTTTCAGAATTTAATAAATCCATTCCTCATCTTAAGAACCCCAAATTTCATATTCTAACTCAAAAGGGAAAAAAAATTATTAAACGTTAAATTTAAAAAACCAGGATACAATTACAACACCAATGCCCTAAATATGTCAACTTAATTCACAACCTGCACTATCCTCTATTAACATCCTTCCAATAATCAATACCCTTCTTAGTGTATAGTTCATCAGATTAAGGACTAACCGGGTGGTTGTGAAAAATAAATATAAGCTAATTGAATGTAGGACATGTTTGGGAATGATTTTGAAATGGGTAAAATCACTTTTGTTATATTCAAAATCACTTTGAAACATGTTTTTAATCATTCAAAATTAATTTTTATGGAATGAAAATTACGTTTAAAAGTGTAAAATCAAATACTAAATTGATTTTGGATGATTAAATGCATGTTTTGTAGTCATTTTGAACATTTCAAAAGTGATTTTGACTATTTCAAAATCACTTCCAAACATGCACGTAAATTACCACTCAGGAAGACAATCATAAGTTCATGAACTAAAATGGATTTGATAGAAATGGTGCGTACAAAATTTACTGTTAAAATGAAAATCTTCTAGCTATTGACTAAACCTCTAAACCATAAAAAATACGAGCATACTTCTGAAGATTAGTACTTCCCTCATCTTTCAGAATGCGCTGTTCCACATTGAGAATTTGACAAACCCAGTTAAAGGCCCCCCCCCCCCCCCCGCGACTCTGAAGTTTGTTACGTTATAATCACACCCTTGAACTTTTAATTTGATTAATCAGCCTTATGAACTTTGTTAAGTGTTGCAATTAGCCTCATGTACTTTGTTAAGTATTGCAATTGACTTTATGTACTTTTTTTCTTAAAAGAGGGTGATTGTAACACTTAACAAAATACAGAAGGCTGATTGATCAAATTAAAAGTTCAATGGTGCAATTGCAATACTCGACAAAGTTCAATAATTGATTGAAACAATTAACAAATTTCAGGGGTTGATTGATCAAATTAAAAGTTTAAGGGTGTGATTATAACAAACTTTATAGTTCATGAGTGGTTTGTGCATTTTTTCAAACAAAATAGCCGAAATGAAAAATAGTAAAAAAGTTACCATATTCGACATTATGGTTGCCAATTTGTTAGGGGAGGAGAGTGAAAATTTTGAAAACATAGTTTTCACATTTTTATGGTTTTTAGATTTTAAATATGCTTCCTAATCTATATTTAAAAATAGTAAAAATATTTAATATTTATTGTGTAGTCAATAGTTGTTAAATTCATGTTTTTGTCACCAACCAAACCCATCAAATCATTGTTTTATTAACATGTTTGGACACATAAACATTTCAATCTCAAATACTAGTTGAGACATGTAATCTAACATGCACATCATCAAAATCTAAGTTAACTATTAATGAAATCTATTTCTTCAAAATGATATGTCTATATATCTAAATATGTTAATAAAACAATAACTTAATACACAAACTTTTTTAAATAAATTTTAGCTTCTTTTTTTTTTTAAGAATATAATTAAAGATCATTACATTAGAAGTAGAATTAAGAATTTTAAATGATTAAGAACCAAATTGAGAATTACCCAAAAAAATTAGAGACTATTTGGTATATTTAGTCTATTTTTTTTATCATAAACTGGTTAAGATATTATAACTTCAACCCAAACGTCAAAGGTTTGAATCCTCACTCTCACATATTGTTGAACTAACACGTAGAGTTAGAAATTTGAACATCTAATCTCTTGGTCGAAGTTATAATGTTTTAACCAACTAAATTATGCTGATGCTTAAGCTGAGTACTCATTATCAAAGTGTAAAACATATCATGCAATATGCTTGAGCAATTGGTGAAAGGATAACCAAGTCTATCATGTTACAATCACAAAATAGTACTAGTAAAAGAACTACAAATAATACATAAGGTAATTACTAGATGTTAATCCTAGTATAGCTTAGTAGGTACCTATTATCTCCCTTAAGTTCGAAGTTTATTCCAAACTCCATATTTGTTCAACTAAATTGAATTGAATTATTGAATTAAAATAAGAAAAATTATGGCAAAGAGCACGTTTTCACCTATATATTTCATAAATGACTCATTATTAAAAAATAAATCAGCTCTAACATGAGTCACATTTATGAAAACATTTTATTCCATTGATGCCCTTACGATTTTTTCTCATTATTGTAATAATGTTATTATTATTATTTATTGTTTCCATAACCATATCATTCAATTTAGGTAAATAAATTTACCATTAATTACATAAAGATATATTTTTAGATTGATAAATATATTTTATTCTCCAATATATTAATATTCAAATTATGTTTTAAATTTAAATTTTCATTAATAACATTTACTTTGAAACATTAGGGTTGTTTATTGTTTTTGTTTTGCTATTTCCATCAACATCAGTAAGTGGAGTTTGAAGTTTGAAGCACCAAGAAATTCTCTCTTTCAATTTCAAATGAGTATGATTTCACTTCCATCTTTCTTCATTTAGTTTTTTTTATTAATTTTCAATGTGATGTTTCAAATGCCAAAATTTTTTTATTCAATTACAATGTGCCATTTTATACTCAGTATATAGTTTTTTTATTCAATTTCAGTTACTTTTTTTATTTAAGTTTTGTAAGTTAATTAATCCTTTTGTTTTTATATTTCATTTTAAATGTTGTTTATTCAACATTTGTCTTACATTTTCAGTTTTGTTATTTATGTTATTGCATTTTTATTCAAAACATAGATTATGATTTTTATTTTTTCTCATTATCTACCTCATATAAATCATTGTCATCATAAATTTATGTATTATATTCATTTTCATATGCTGATTAGTCTTATTATATGTCTCAACATGAACGATTTGGATCAAATCATTTATAACTATTACAAAGTGGGTCGTATCAATAGTGTTATCAGGATAAGTGATGTGAGCTTGTCGAAGGCTCGTCAAATTAAAATTTATAAACCGATCCTAAGCTACTTGTAGCATTGAGTGGACCGGGTCGATCTCAGGGAACCGAATATTAATTTCTCAAGTTAAATTTACAAAGGGGAAAACAATTAAAAATGGGGGGTTTTGTATTTTTTTTATAAAATAAAACATAAGCAAATAAAAATAAAGATAGATCAAATCTTACCAAGTTCTAATTCAAATGTGCGGTTCTACTCAATTGCAAACACTCAAAATATTTAAACTTAACAATGCAAGCACTTGGTCAACTTATTAGGAAACCCCAAAAAGTAGCAACTTCCCTAAGGTCATTAACTCTAACAAACGTCAAGTTAACGCTAAGTACCTAAACAATTTTTGACGAAACCGCTCCAAATTATTTAGATAAAGACATTACGTGCTTTGGAAGGACCAAGACAACTAATTAGATGAAATAACTTTAATCTAATTAAGATGCTCCTTTAATTCCTAGAATTAAACATACAAGCCATGTAATATGGAAAACCACAAAACATACACATGTGATAATCTTAATGCTACCGGTTCATTCAACATGACAATTACGGATCACGATCATGATTAGCAATAAAACATGTAGAGTGATTAAGGCGTCAATTCAGTCAAAATACATACTTATAAAATTAACACGGGAATCAAAGAATACTTGCAATTGAAAGAAAACTACATTAAGGTTCAAACCTCACAATATTGCAATTGATTACAACCGACCTCTGAACTGGGAAAGCGAAGTTTAGCCGAGCATCGTGATAAAATTTGATACCATTATTGTCTAAGGATAAAAGAGAAAAGGAATCTAAAAACTCTCTAAAAACGTCTAGGCCAAGAGGCCAAAAAAAAAAAGATCCCCCTTGCTGTCCTTAAGAAGGCTTAAATAGCCTTTAAGTAGACAACTTTACACAAGTAAGAAACCCTAAATTCTAGAAATATATTTTTTCAAAACAATTAGGGAATAATATTTAAAATAAAATAAAATAAAGTAAATAATGTTCTCTCTTGTAAAATGCTGGAAAATACATCTAAAACTCGAAAATCCTTCCCTAAATTCTTAAAACAAACATAGAATATTGCAAATAAGGAAAGTTTCTGGATTGTGCAGTCTTCATTATTTTGCCCATAACTTCTTCTCCAAACCTTGGATCAACGTGATCTTTATATGGTTGGAAAGATAATTCCGAGATATTTAAAATGATATCTAATTTGGATATATTCCAAAATTTGAGCAGCAAGATAATGGAAACGGAAGTTGGCACAAAATATTCTCGGGTACAGCAATTTTCCAGCAGGAGCAGTAATCACTCAAAATGCCATAACTTTCATAATACTTATTGGAATGCAATGAGTCTTATACCATTGGAAAGATAATTCAACAAGCTTCGATTTGATACCAAATTTGAATATATTTTCATATCAAAATATCATTATATGATCGGTCAAATTTGGTATAGAAATTCAGTTGCTCGAATCACCTCCAATTTGGTCCGAATTAATTTTGAAATGGTGCAAACTCTTCAAAACATGTGAATTGCTTGAATCCCTAAAATATAATAATAAAACACATAAAATCCTTCTAATTAACAAGAAATAAGTGTAATTAAATAGGACTTTATAGGTCTTATCAATAAGGCACCAAACCTTATCCATATACTATGACCCTTTATATACTATGACCCTTTAAGTTATTTCTTGAATATGATTCTCATGTATGTCAACCACATATTGTTCAAGATTACACTAATAACCTTAGATTTTTCATATAATAGATAATATTATATTGCAAATAAAATAATCAAAATTACTATTAATTATTAAATAAATTATTAATTATGAGGTTTTATTGCATGAATTCCAACACAAAAAATTTCCGAAACAGTAACTTTTAAAATCTCCAAAACGGCTACTTTTAAATCTATTTAAATGTTTGACTCGTAAGCAAGCATTGATATGATTTATTACATCACATTTTCCATATACAATCAACTTTTGCGCATTAGACCATAGGGGTGTTCAAAAAACCCGATGACCCGAAAAATCCGATCAACCCAACCCAATTCAACGGTTTGGGTTGGGTTATCAACTTGTTTGGGTTGGGTTGGGTTCAAACAAATGGAAACTTTATGGGTTGGGTTGGTTCATGGGTTCACAAAAAAGGAGTTTGGGTTGAACCGAATCAACCCGAACTTCTTATTAATTTAAAAAAATAATTTTTTTACTTATATTACAACTATATGTACATATATTTATTTTAATTTTATAATTATTTTTAGCTTATTTATTATTCAACAACTTTCTAAAATAAGTTTTTGAGTCTTTGGAAGGTAAAAATTCATGATATAAATTAAAATTGATTTGCTAATCTTAATTCAATATCTAAAAATAAATAAATATATATTTTATATATCAATACTTAATTTTTTCTTAAAATAAAATTTTGAGTTTATAACCCGACCAACCCGAACCAACCCAACCCAAATATTTCATGGTTGGATTGGGTTGGGTTCATTATTTAATAAGGGTTGTTTGGGTTGAAGAAATTTGCAACCCGAATAATTGAGTTGGGTCTAAAACGTACCTCAACCTGACCCAACCCAACCCACGAACACCCCTATTAGACCACTTATCCCTAGGCAACAATAGAGGTGCACCCTAAAATATTTGAAACAATTGCCTTAGATAATTGCAACACTATATCATATTCATGGCAAGTATATAGATTTCATACCTCATAGCTATGTCTCCATTCGATTCTCATTCTCCTCTACCAAACTTCATAGTCTTCACTGTTTTCCTTTGTCTCTCATTTTTTTATTCGCCTGTAATGAAGATTGAAATTTTAAAATCCACCAAAGAAAAGAAATTATTAATGTGGCCTACAAAGTATAAATAATGAAATTACTATACCTTTTTTTTTTTTTTTGCTTTCTACTGACATAAGCTTTAACAAATTTTCTTTTCCTCGTAACAGCTTCTGTTTTGGGTATATTAATTTGTGACCTTGTTATCTTCCAAGGTATGTGATCCTAAGTTTAAAAAGCTCAACCACATTATAGTATCAACATAAACGCAAACTAGGAAATTCGTACGTGTTATACATATCTGTGTATTCCTTTTTCTACAACATGTTTACATCTTCCACTAGTCCCAACATGTTCTTTTCTTGTCAATCGCCTCTTTATTTCTGTTAAAGAACATTCATCGTCCTAATTTTTTGTCATAAACATGGTTAAATGGATACATACTCGAAAACCATAAATTACTAAGTGAAGTATATATTTCATACCTAAAAACAAACACTGTCTGCAACAATCTCTTCTGTTTGAGCTACGTTTTCAACCTGAATAATATATATTCCATTATTACTTAATATAACGCAATAAATTGAGTCATATATAGTCCATAATTATATATGTTTTACCTCTTTTTCTGGTGGTGTAACTTCCAATTCTTTGGGAAAGGTGTTTATAGTATTAGCCACTGGAACATCCTATACAAAATTCAATTTCCATTAGTAATCGTGGTAAATTATACAATTTATATATCTCATATTAACATTGTACACAATTGATGAAAATTACTCACACACATGATTTGTTTTCTTCTGGTAATATTTGTGTCCCAACAACATCCTCATAGTCAATTATATCCTTTACACAACCATCTGACTTTTATGTTCCCCTAATCAATGTGCTTTATTAATTAATAAACCATATCAATGAATAATATTTTTAAACTATCAACACATTTTAATTTATACATACCTCCAATATACCTTCATTGCGGATTATATGTGCCCAAATCACTTCCTCATATCCATCTTTATCCATTACATACTGGCAAAATTTCTATGCGGTTAGTTTAAGAATCATAATATTATGAACCAAAATATTGAATTCATACTTTATCGTCTGATTCAACTGGAAGTACTTGTGTTGTTCTACTTCCATCGTATCTCCCTCGATTTCATTATAAATGTTTGTGTTCATTGCATTATCATCCATATCAATGGTCTGTATTAAAGTCTCTTGATTGTCAATATCTTCCTCTAAACTTTCACTCTAAAGATTAAACAAGAAAGTTAATATATATTATACAACATTGAATACATATATTTGTAATTTATAAGTTGTACCTCCGAGTCTACTGTTATTGTTTCAGCTTCCTTTTCTTTATTAAAATAATTTTTTCTTCGCATCCACAACAATCTTTCACTTCGACGTGCTGGATTCTTATTTGAATTAACTTTTAGTCTCACCATTGTCTAGTAGGATAACTATATACAAATATAAGCTCGTTTTAGTGTAGAATGTGTTGGGATTTATGCCCTAAATCCTCGTAATTAATAATTTATTTAATAATGAATAATAATTTTGATTATTTTATTTGCAATATAATATTATCCATTATATGAAAAAACCAAGGTTATTAGTGTAATCTTGAATAGTATGTGGTTGACATACGAGAGGATCATGTTCAAGAAATAACCTAAAGGGTCATAGTATATGGATAAGGTTGGGTGCCTTATCCTGACAACACTATTGATACGGCCCACTTTGTAATAGTTACAAATGATTTGATCCAAATCATTCATGTGGAGACATGTGAGTGGGGGTATCTTATACAATGAGTTTGTATAAGATTGGACCATGAAATATTTAATCTCTCTTTATAAATCCGTTATTTGAGAAGATTAATATTTCATCAGGATGATCATATGCGACTCGATATTAATCCTGAGTGAGTTATGAACTCCTGGCTGTGAGGGCTTGTCCTTTGATTTGCATGGGTGAGAATGGCTTTTGTAGCTGATTCAATATGCCTACTATTTTGGGGACTTGACCAAATAGGGAGCTGGGAACCTAATCTCACAAGATGGAATTCACTCCTTTCCATATAGGGTAAGTAGATTAGTAGTCCCCTTAAGTGCTGATTTCGGGACTTGAACAATGGGGCCTCACCCTCTCATTGGCCCGAGAGGGACTTAGTTTATAATTAGATTATAAACATATTGTTCATTAGAGGATCAGTGGTACTTAAGGTGTAAGATGTAATTATAGGGGTAAAACGGACTTTTGACCCAACTATAATTACAAACAACTCGTGAAAGATCGACTTGCATGTAATGATTATATCTATGGACATAACTTGTCCTACAGTGCATAAGAGTGCAACTATAGGTCTATAGTGGAGTGACCTATAGTTAATGAATGAAAATTAATTAATTAAAAAAATTAATTAATTAAAAAGTTTAATTAATTAATTTTGTATCATTGGAGCTTATAATCTGTAGGTCCATAAGGTCCCCTTGCTAGCTCATAGTAACACTATAAGATCAATTTAGTTGAAAGAAAAATTTGAAATGTTCAAATTAATATTTAATTTGAAGTGTTCAAATTAATATTTAATATATAAGATATATTAAATAAAAGAGGAAAATATATTTATTGTATTTGATACATTAAATATTAAAATAATGTATATTATATACATTAAATAAAATATATTTATTAAATTTAAATTGGATTTAAATTAGGAAATAAATGTCGTAGGAGAATTTTAAACAGTTTGAATAAGATTCAAATTGGTTAGATAAATATATTTTAATATATTAGATATTAAAATATATTATTTAATTATTTTTCCTAGACCACTATAAATAGGATCCTAGGGGTGAGCCATTGTGCATTCTTCACAACATGCATTTTCTCAATAGAGAGAATTCTATTATAGAATTCTATCTAGACCTCTTCATCTCCAATCCCTTGTGAATTTTCTTTCAAGAGACTCTCACAAGCCTTGGTCCTGTGTTCGAGTCATAGCTAGGAAGACTTTGTGAAAGAGATAAAAATCCGTCAGAATATTCTCCATAATATTATTTTCAAGGTATTTATTGCTTAACCCTTGTGTTTTAGTTTAATTCTAAATAAATCAAAGACGATTCATATGCTTCCACTGTGGGTTCAATTCGATTATTCCCTTCAGAATGTATATTATATAAACGTTGATAATGTAAGGACCCTACTTTTCCTATTGGACTTTCTAGGGGCGTTACTAAATGCATGCTAATGAAATAAAAATCAAACTTAAATAATCTTTCAAAAAAAGAAATAAACTTTTATAAAAACAATCAAAAACCTTTACCTCGGGATCCTTTTATTTTAAAACATAAGAATAAACTAAAAACATTTAGCAATTGAGTTAATTTTCATAACACGTCTACTAATAAGATATTCTAAAAATGCTAAAAATGAAGAAATTGCGGAAGGAAAACTTCTATAGGTCACCCGTGGCCTCTTGTAGCAACTATCATGTTATTCGTCTAGGATGCCCTTGCCCTTACATAAAAAGAAAAACATTTTGAAAAATGGTGAGTATTTAAAATACTCATTAAGTGACCTCACTACCGGGGTCAGGATATGCAAACACATACAACGTGATTTTTAAAACTTTTTCCTCTAGTGGGACCTAAAATACTTCCATAGCGGAAATATTTCTCTTTTACTTTTCTCTTCGGCTTAATGTGGACAATTAACCTAGCCTAACTTTTCCTTTCCATTTAACCCTTTAAGGTTCCTTTTCAATTAACATTTACAGGTTCCTTTTCAATTAGATGTACATCTATAATTTATGGGGTAATTGCCACAACCTTCGAAATCATTCTATCATGAAAAACATACATGTATGCATGAGGTCCAAAAGCATTTTAAACTTTTCATTCCATGATGCAACACAAGCAACATTCTCATATCATTTATCATAAATCAAAGTCATAATTCATGCATAACATTCATGAGAATATTTGGCAATCAACAAGTGAAAATCCATTTTTATATATAACAAGCATTTTAAAATTCATCAAAAATCCATAATAAAATATTTATAAAAGCTTTTCATTTCAAATCAAATTTCTTTTTTTTCTTTCAATTCAGTTCCTAACTTGCATTTAAGCATACCGGCATAAAGTCTCTTACCTTGGCTAAGCTCAAGAATCCAAATCACCCAAATGCTCACCAAGATTCCACTGCCTTGAGCCTTAGTCAAACAATTTGGAGCCTAATCAAAGTCATCCTTAAGGTTAAAAAAAAAAAATCCTAAAATCCATAATTGAACCCAAAGTTTCTTCCACCAAACTAAATTCCAAAATTAGACTTAATTCTTTAGCATTTAACTTAATCTCAAATTTGTGGGTAAAACTAAATTCAAGTCGCAAGGTTCATGGTTTAATCATACATTCGAGCTTAATCTACCAAAGACACAAAACTCCAAGAACCTTTGAGACTTACCGAAAATCTTACCCAAAAGTCTCAATTACCAACTGGACAGCATCTCAAGGCACAACGCTTGTGACTTTGACGCCAGATCGAAGTGGGTATTCTTGAAACAAAGTCAAGATTCATGTGTTAATCTTACCCAACCAAGATCATCAAAGAACTATGCAAAAACCGATGCTTACCCACAGATGAATACTCGCCGGATTGGAAGAGGACTGATCGGATCCAGTACACGAACCTACTGGAAATGGCGGCGGCGTGTGAAACAGGGGCAGTGACGTGGGATCTGGACGGCGACGGTCTGGGCGTCAGTTCGTGGATCGGGCAGCAGCGGTTTGGGCGTTAGTTTTGCTCATGTGCGCGGTGGAGCGGCGGCGGTCTGGGCGGCGTTCGAATGGTCACGGATCTGTGGTTTGGGGTGGTCTGCATGGCAGCAGTTCGGCGGTGGTCTGGGGTTCGCAAGTGGCTGTGCGACGATGGAACTAGGGTTCACGAGTGGCTGCGCGACGGTGGGAAGCGGATCTGGGCAGTGTGGGCAGCGAGGAGCTTGCTGGAAAATTCTCTTATGCTTCAATGGAGTGGCTGTCGAAAAACACAAGGAAAGAAAAAGAAGGAGATGAAGAAGAAGATAGCTTGGCTTTAAGGGTTGGCTTGGAGGCTTGACTCCACCTAGGGCTGCGTGCGTATTAAAATATTATAGAGTAAAATTAGGACTTGGCTTAACTATGGGCTTGGGCTTGGCTTAAAGTCTCTTAAATAACAAAATTGCCTTAAACATCAATTAAATCTATTTTTCCTTCTTTCTTCCCAATCTACCCTCCAATTCTCTAATTTCAAATATGCAAAACTTCAAAATTAATAGTCCACTACACAACTTTAAACATGAAATTGGTTTTTCAATTAATTTAAATTTCAAAATTAAAGCCTTAATTAATACCTGAAAGTGTCGGTCGTTACAGATAATGAAATATACCCCAATGTATGATAAAATATATTAAAAGGAATAACTTATATATTCAGTCCAGAAATATCCATATAACCATTCAGATCTCATATATACTTATTCAAAAGTAGATGACATTTTAATCTTAAAGGAAATATGAAATTTAATTTCTGGCATGCAACAATCATATATACCCTTGTCATACTTATATAATATATACAAATAAAGAATATAAGATCATATCATATATACCAAGCATATTCACAAAAAAAATTTCTAAGATTATATTATATAAATATAAAATATACCAATGAAACGTTATATTATAACAATCTACGATTATATTATATTATATTATATAAATCCAAAATATAACAATGTATGGTTATATTATATTATATTATATAAATCCAGAATATAACAATTTATGGTTATATTATATCATATAAATCCAGAATATAAAAGTGAAAGGTTATATTATAACTATTATAATAAGATTATATGTTATATATCATGCCTAATCAATCTAAAGATTATACATTCAATTAGTCAGAAAGTTCATAACAAATTAACCACCAAAATGCAGCTATATTGATAAATAAAATTGCTTATTTTTACAAGCTACTAGCAAAGAAAGAAAATACAAATGATTATTCGACTATAATTTTTCATTCATCGAAATAGAAGCATGTTAAACATAATATACACCCTAATACTAACATATAAACTCACACATAACGATTATAATATCTATAAAAAAAAAATATCAGGTTCCCTTACCATCGTCGAAACCAACTAACGTCGTGAATCTGATAGCACACAAAAGTGTACTATTTCTAAGCTTATATTCTTGCTAGTTATGGCTCTAAAGTATACTTTCATTTACTTAATTTAATCATTTTGTAGGATTCGAGCAAATACGATGAATTGAGCATTTGAGGAAGATATTGGAGTATGTGGAAAGCAAAGATGGGTTTTAGAGCAATGGAGTTAAGAAGAACACAAGTTGTAGCATTGGAACCTAAGAGGACATAGCGTCTCAACATTGCCAATGTAATCACACAAGCTTTACAATCTGCAAGAGTGGCGTGAACACCACTTTTGAGCGTCTCAACACCCAAAATGCATGCACAAGGCATTTCTCGTCTGCAGCATTGATACGTTGCGGGTAGCGTCTCAACGTGATTCCGATTTTCCTTCTTTACTTTGCTAATTAGGTCACAGCATCTCGACGCTATCCTGATGCTTATAAATAGAACTTTTTGGCTACAGATTCGGGGAGGCTATTTGGAGAGGAACTAGTCTGAATTTGATTGCTACCTCATAGTTGGGATTAAGGGAGCACTTTTGAGAGCCAAGGAAGACATTCCAGGCTCGAGATCGCGGTGTATCACGGGAACGAGTGTGGCAAGCGTTAGAGAGTTTTTTCCTTTTTCTTTATTTATTTTGTAGTTTTTTGTTTTTAGATGTTCACTTGAGTTTTAAGTTGTAATTGGTGAATTTTGAAGATTGACTCTTGTCTTGAACTTGGTTTGTTCTCGTCCATTTGGTTTATTTTTAAAGATATTTATATCATAACAATTTATTTATGCATTCTGGAGAGTATTGTTTGATTGTTTGGTCAATGTTTAGTTTTCATAAATTTGGGTTTTAGCTTGAAAAAATAGAACTCGAATTTAGATTCAAATGTATAACTTTTAGTGAATTCTTGCATGAGAATGGAGTTTTTGCTAATAAAAGCCAACAAAAGAATTTTATTTAATGTCATGTTTAGTTATAAAAATAGATTGGAAAAGTGAACTAATAAGTTGGGTAATTTCTTGGCTTATAATTGTTGTTTATATAAATTATCTCTTCTGTATAACCAAATTGGTTTTAAGGAATTAAATCATTGTTTCAAGTAGGTTCCCTCTAAGTGTCTCCAACCTTGTAAATAGTTATCGTAGGTTTCAGTTTGATTTTCCTCTATTGTTGGTTCTCTAGATAAAATTGAACATTAGTAACTATGGTATTTAATTAATCTAAGAAATCCAATCCTTGAGATCAACCATGGCCACTATTATTGCAAATTGTAAAGGTCTGGTTAATAATTATATTTGATAGAGCTTTCAACAAGCTTTTTATCAGAATCCCTTAACGTCGGCAACCCAAAATGAAGGACAACCTGTTTCAAAACCAGAAAAACTCAAAAAAAAAAAAAAACCCTTAGATTTCAAAAACAAAAAAAAAAAAAAAAAAAAAAAAAAAAAAAAAAACTTACCCACTATTATAATGTTACTCAAGCTAATAACCCCCTATTTTTTTATGACGTCGATAACCCTCGCCATGAATCTCCTGAAGTTGATAACCCTCTGAATCCTCTCCATTTTGTTGTTTTTTCCGCCGTAGAAGTCTCCCCGTTCACATGTGCCGTCGAATGCTCCTCCTTCGCAAAAACCCCCGTCGATAACACCTTGTGGCTGTCGGTTGAAATCCCTCTCCACTTTTTGGGGGTTTATCAAAAAGTTCAATATTTTGAAATCACAATCCTTAATTTTTGGGAATATAACAATGGGTATTATTGTTTAGAGGGAAGAATACCAACGGTTGTGGAAAAATCTAAATTTTTATTTAATTATAATTATAAATAATATACACGGGTAAATAAGTAATATGATACTATATTTGACTTAAAAATTAACAAAACTCATATACATAAGATAATGTGCCATTTAGGGGTGAGCAAAAAAGGCCGATAAACCGATCCGGCAACCGAAACCTACCGAACCGATGTCGGTCGGTCGTTTTTATACTATTATCGGTCGAAAGTCAGTTTTGCTCATAGCAAAACCGACCGTCGGTCGGTCGGTGAGCCAAAAAAGGGCCCAAACTGACCGACCGATTATCTTTATATAAAAAAAAAAATTAAAAACAGACATCTCAGATCACATGTGCTGCTGCATTTAATGCAGTAGCTGGAAAGTGGAAACTCCTTGGGAAGACCAATGGTCTTCTCGAGGGTTTTGAATAAATTTTACAAAAAAATATTTTTTTTTTGTTTTTTACTTTTCCTTTTGTTTCATCTTCTCTCTTTTTCTTTCCCATTTTTTCTTTTTTTTTCTTCTTCTTTCTCCGTTTCTGGATTTCTTCCCTTCCCAGAAGTTCTCTTCGTCTCTTTATCTTCTTGACTTCTTCCTCAATCTCACGCGTAGCCAACAACAAACTCCATTTCAGCACTGGCAAGCATCACTCCAACCTCCCTCTTCGCCCTTCTTCTCCCTTGTGCACGAAACCACACTGCTCACAATGACAGCAGGTCCACTTCAACAAGCAAAGGCGTCCCATTCCGATGACATGCGACGGCTCCGGCGCGGTTAACTCCCAATTTGACACCGATTTCCCTTATTCTCTTCGAAACAGTTGCCGACGATGCCTTTTTTCTCTCGCCGACCAAAACCGACCGGCCGATGGTATGGATGGTCGGCCGGTGTATACAACCTCTACAAAACCGACTAGAACCGACAGCCGGAAACCTACACGTCGGTGGTCGGCGCCGGTTCAAGCGCAAAACCGACTCCGACCGACCGATGCTCACCCCTAGTGCCATTTATATAAAATGATGTCTCAAATGTGCTATTCATGAATCTCCGTTGGAAGAGCAATTTCTTGAGCTTTTTCAACAATGGGCTTGAGGGAAATTAAGGGAAACATGGCCCCAAATATGAAGTCAATTTCTACTTTAAAAATAAACTGAAAAAAACTTGGAAGAAAAGCAAGATTTTTTTTTTAAGTTCATAAAAGTTAGTTAATTCATCTTTTTTCGATTCAACCGGGAGGAGTGAGTCGAACTGCCTACCTTTAGAGAAGTAATGTTTTGATCAGTTAATTATGCTCATGTTAATAATATAGTTTATTCTCACATTCTAGATATAGATGGAAAAACTAGACCATCTTTTTAAAAGTATTTTGGTATTTACTCTTTTCCTTTTAATTTTTTTTAATTATTTCATTTTACAATTATAATTGTTACTTCCTAAAATTTATTATTGTACTATAATAGTTTCAATTACTTAGTATTTTTAAAATCTATTGGAATTTAGTTTTTCAATACTTTTAAATTATTTGGATTTTTAAAATAAAATTACAAGTAAAGGAATGTTTTAGGCATACACATAAAAAGTTATTGTGACTAAATAAATGAAACAATTATGCAATAAACTCTACTTGATCATTTGATTTCTAAAATTCAGCTAGGAATTTGAAAATGTTTCTAAAAGATTGTCAAAATAAAAATTATTAGTAAAAAATTTAAAAAGTGAAAAACATAACAAAACAAAAAAAAATGATGATTTTCGTTTTGGTTTTTACATTTTTCAAAACTATATTTGTTTACTATCAATTTTTTTTTTTCATTTGAAATCTAGCCAAAACTTTAAAAACTAAAATCAATAGTTTAGTCGACCTGAACATAGTTGAACTAGTTAAAGTATATACCCTCAACCAGGAGGTTAGATGTTCAAATTTTCTAGTGTCAATTGTGGTTGAATCCCAAAAAATATATAGTTTAAAAAAAAATTGTCTAAAATTTCCTTCTTTCTGTTTCTAAGAAGTATAGAAAAAAAATAATAATAAATGAAGAAATTGTCCGTAGATGCACCTCGTTTTTTAAAAATAAAATGAAAACGCTCACAAAATGTGATAAAAAAAGAAAATCACTTTTAGCCTTATACAAATTAAATTCAACATGTGGTACAAGTACAATATATTAATACCTTATCCATTAGAAAACTACCTAAAAACCAACTCATAAATCACACATATAATTCAATAAACAAAACACTCAACATCAAGAATAGAAATCCCCATACCTAGCCAACAACAACAATATAATAATAAGAAAAAGGTCAAAAAATACAAAACATAGTTAAAAACCATCTAACATCACAAATAGAAGAACCTATATCTAAAAGGGAATCTCAAATAACCACAAACCATTAAAAAAAAAAGTTGAAAAAACCCAACTAACTAAAAGTACTAATTTCACTATTTATTCGAGAGTAGAAATTATATCTAAAAAATAATTTTATACAACCACAACCCATTAAAAAAAAGTTGAAAAAGTCTAACTAACTGAAAGCATTAATTTTACCACTTATTCAAGATCAATAAAGCTCATCTAATGAAATGAAATGTTTAACATTAAAACTGAGTCACTAAATCAACTATAAAGGTGAGAAAATTTCAACTAAGTCATCAATAACCTAGATTTCAAAGATTCAATACCAATACTTCATTCAAGTAAGAAATTAATTAATTAATTGAAATGACAGCCATTTCAAGACCTTTCACAATGAATGAAAACTGACCACTTTTGTTTCAAAAACAACAAAAAAAAGGGGGAAGAGATTTAATTTTTAGGCTTTTTAGTTATTATAACAAACAAAAAAAAAAAGGATGGGAGTAGAGATAAAAAAAGAGGGAAATGATGAAATGAAGAAAGGGTTTCACAAAAATAGTAGAATGAAAATTGAAAGTGGGGAAAATAAAGAAAAAAGGAGGGAAAGTGGAATTAAATTTTGTATTTATCATATTGACGTAATACCTATTTTTCTCTTTGGTTTGGTTTCATTATTCTCAACCGCCTCAATTACTCTTGCATTTATGTTCTTCTTTAATTTAATGCTTCTTCTCCCCCTTTCAATTCAATCTAATGCAATGTAATGCTTCCCTTCCATTACATTATATATGCACTTAGTCATTTTTCCCTCTCTTTTCTTCAATGCTCGAACAACTTCCATCCATCTCTTTCTTTCTTTCTCTCTCTATGATAATAAATTTTTTGTTTTCGTCCCTCAACTTCTATACTTATTTTGTGTAACATCCCTTTACATGGGTTGGATTAATGATTCAAAAACGAGGGATTTAATGAAAAATAGAGTTGATTAGGCCCGTTTGATAACGTTCTTGTTTCTCGTTTCTTGTTTCCTGTTTCTGTTTCTCGTTTCTTGTTTCTGTTTCTTATAAACTAAAAACAGAAACATGTTTGATAACTATTTCTGTTTCTTGTTTCTTGTTTCTTGTTTTTTGGTAAAAATAAAATTTAGTACATATACTATAATAAAACATATAACATGCATTAAAATAAAAATAAAACAATTATAAAGAGGTTATAATATTTTATTAAGGCCCAACACCTAATTAATAATAATAAAAAAAAAAAGTTATCCTTCAAATTTTGTTCAAATTTGATTTGCAATGTTATTTCTTATTTCAATCAATTCACCTTGAACGATTTTGACTTACAAAAGTTAGTTCAATTAGACGAATTTGTAAATTGTCTAAGGTCAGAAAATCGAACATACCCACATTTCTTTAATTTAATAATAAACTTTATTTTTATTTTTCTTTAAAAATGCATTAGCCAATAATACACGCAAGTAAAATCAGAAAAAGAGAGAGAATGTATATATATTTTTTAAATTTAATGGTAAACATGAAATACATTATTAGTTTATTTATTTAATAAAAAAATAAAATTGTACCAAAAGAAAAAATAATAGAGAATTAAATAGAAAATAATAACTATAAGCTCGTTAATGTAAAGTAAAAGAAAATAAGAAAATAAGATAGAAGAGAAAAACATAAACGAAAAGAAAAAAGTAAAAAAAAGATAATGAACTATTAAAAGAAAAAAGATTATGATGAAAGAGAGAGAACAAATAGAAAGAAATAAATCAAAGAAGAAAAAAAATGAAGAAAAAAAAAGATTAAAAAGTATTAAAAGAAAAAAAAATAGAATGGAAGAGAGAGAAAGAAGAGAGAGGGGAGAGATGAGTAAAAATAGAAATAGGAATACATGCATGAAAACTGAAAAAAAAAAAACAGAAACAGAATTTGAGAAACTACTTTTTGAAGTTTCTCAAAATCTGCCATTTTTTTAGAAACGTTTCTAAAAAACTAAGAAACAAGAAACAGGATCGTTTATCAAACATGTCTGTTTCTGAAAAATGAGAAACGGGAACAAGAAACAGGAAACAGGAACGTTATCAAACGGGCCCTTAATGTTTTGTTTTCATTGGATTTGAGTATGTTTAACAACATATTTAGAATTTAAAAACATTAAAAAAAACATATAAATGTCGTTAAATTTACTTTATGGGTTATATAATCCAAGTACAATTCAAATACTCTCTTCATAAATAAATTCACCACACAGAAATTCACTAAACCCTTTTGATTAAGGAGTTTTTGTTCAGAAGACTCTTTTTCACGCGCTTTAATACGATCTGACCTGTCATATGAAAATAATGAAATATGACACATTCTGACGTGACAATGAACGCAAAATTACCCATGATGGAAATATGAGGTCATCTCGCTTGGTCACGCTCTCGGATAGGGTAACACTCTCACTACTAATTCTCTTTCTCGCTCTCGCTTGCCACATCAGAAAAATTGCTTGGATCTTACGAGGACCGAGAATGAGATTGAAGAAGAAAGTAGGATCAAAATAAGAAAGAAAAAAATAATAAGTCAAAGAGGAGCCAGAGCCAGAGCGAGAACGAGCCAAAGCGAGAATGAGCCAGAGCAAGATTGAAGAAGAAAAGATTGAAAAAAATATAAAATTAAGTCAGAGAAGAGCGAAAGCGAGAGAACAAGAGTGAGATTGAAGAAGAAAAGATTGGAAAGAAAGAATGGAGATAAAATTAAGTAAGAGAAGAGCAAGAACAGAAGCGAGAACGAGAGTACGAGAGTGAGAGCATGAAGACGTTGCCCTCACGATAATTTAGACTAGTTGCGGAGTACGAAAAAAGTCATATGTCATTAATTTCAAAATGCAGATCAAATGGCATTAAAACGTATGAACAAAGGTCATCCGTACAAATTCTCCCTTTGATTAAGTGAGTTTGAAAATAAGATATTAAATTTGAATAAGATACTAAATATGTCTTTAATTTATGTTTTAGTTCATTCACTTTTGCATATAAATTAAAAGTTATTTTAATTTTTTATAAATCATTTAAGGAAAAACCTAATTTATAAGCTATATGTTTTATTTTTGTTTATTTACCAAATGAGTAGATGTTAATGTGAAACAAGTGTCTGAAGTTAAATATAGTGAGTCATGTGTCAAGTTTCAAAATAGCTTAAAGTTCTTGTTAAACGATTAAATATATATATATAAACCAAGTGTTAAAATATTTTTCAGGTAAAGTTTAAAACTAAACCGAAGCACCTAACCGTTCATGAATTAAAATAAAATATTGGTTCAATTGCAAGTTTGTTATTTAAACTTTAAGAGTTGAGTCTAATAAGTCTTTCAATTTTCAAAATTGTCTAATAGAATTCTTGAAAACTTTTGATATTATGTCCAATAGGTATTTGAACTCTAAAAGTGTCTAGATAAAAATTGAAATTTTAGAAATCTATTAAATACTTTTTTAAAGTTTAGAGACCTATAATACTATTAAAAGTTTAGAGACTCTTAAATATTTCGTAAAGTTGAAAAATCTATTAGATATAACCATCCAAATATCATATTTATAGTTTGACCTAAAATATTTAAAGATTTATAGACAAAAAGAGAGTAAATATGAAATTTGTGAACTAAATTTTAAATATAAATTTAACGTTAAAATACCATGTTGGTCTTGTACTTTGAATCTCGTTTCAGTTTAGTCCATTTACAATGTCTAAATTGTACTTTTAGTAAATCTTAAAATAGATTTTATTGTTAGTTATAAATTAATTTTTATCGAACTTGATAAAACAATTATAATACTTTTCATTCAAAAAAAAATAGAATGTGGATATGTTTCCAAAATTTATAGAGATAAAGTTAATACATACTATTTTTTTAAAAAGAAAAATTACAATAAACTAATAGTAGAAATTAATCTTAAGATTTATTGAAAGTATGAAGATAAAATTTAGACATTTAAAAATACCATAACTAAAATAGAATAAGTTGTAAAGTAGAGTAAGTAAAAAAAAATGTTATTTTAACCTAAATTAAATTTTTATCTGTTTGTGATGTACCCCTGTTGAATTAATATTTAGGAAGTTTGAGTTAGTTGAAAATTTATGTAATTTATCGGCCAAAATAATTCATGCACTGCACATGATTTAATGGAATGTTTAAATCACCTACCTTCTTTTACGTTGTTTCTAATTAATCACCCCCCAATTGGAGCGTGGCACTGCCATCACATGTGGGCCCCCACTGCCAACTAGTGGGCCCCACTGCAACTCTTCCATTGGGCCCACCCAACTTCATTCATTCTCACAGGTTATTTGTGCAGATAATTTTTTTTTAAAGCAAAAATGATGGATGACCTAGCGTTTCAAAATAACAGTGATAACTTTTTGCTAACGTCACAGAGAGAAAGAGTACGATAAAATCCAACAAAAGCAAGAGTGAAGAAAGTGAGAAAAATGACGTCTAGAGTAGATTGAAAATGAATTCTAGATTTGATATCTAGATTTGAGGTGGGTTGCTGCCAGCGTGCATGGAGGGAAAGAAGAAGGTTGAAAATGGCGTCTGTGAGAAAAAGGTTGAAGATGGCCTCTTGCTCTCATTGAGTTTTTCTAGTACTCTAGTTCTCGGTCAAGAAAGTTGAAGATGGCTCTCACTCTCGTTGAATTTTATCGTACTCTCACTTTCGATGTGACGTCAGTAGAAGATTATCCATCGTTATTTTAAAAGATCAGGTCATCCATTATTTTGACCCGAAAAAAAAACAAAGTTATCCGTACAATTACGCACGCTTAGTTTCATGTAAAGTTTCCTTGTACATGTGTTTTTCTTTTTCAAATTTTTATTTTTAAGTTAAATATATGTTTTCGTGTTTTTCTAATTTAGTTTTATCTTTTTAATTTCTTACCAGTAACATTTTCTAATTGTATCATTTTTATCTCTGAAAGTTAATTAAGTTTATAATAGTATGATACTTGGTAAATTGATAAAAATCTAAATATAGAATTAGGCTACTTAAGCAATGAAAAGTTGAAACTTTTGCTAACTTCTAAGAAATTTGAAGAAAAAATTAGAAATTATCTTTTAAGTTAACTATTTTCTCATCTAAATTTATGTCAACTTACCAAGAATCTATTTTCTCATCTAAATTTATGTCAACTTACCAAGAATCGTTGTATCATGCCATGAAACTTACTGCTTGTCAATTTTAACATTTATCTACATAAATGATATAATTCAAAACTATTGAAACATAAAGTACTTTAAGTAAAACCTTTTAAACAAAAGTATAGCACAACTGGTGGCTAAGACATATATCCTGACCAAGAGGTCAAAAGTTTAAATTCTCAATTCCAAGATGTTGTCGAACTCAAAATAAATTTTAAAAAAAAAACCTTTTGAACAATAGAGACTAATTGGAGGGAAAAAAACTCAAACAATAAAGACTAAAACACCTATTTAGCCTTAATTTTATATTGTATTACATTTCAACCCTTCAAAATTACAATCTAACATTATTAATACTTTAATTAACCAAGTTGAGTAAAGTTTGGATATTAACCCTTATACGTACTTCCTAATTTCTTTTTAGTACAACAAATGTGGGGTAGAAATTTAAATCTTCGTCTTTACCATATAAGCATCAATCTATATACTTCCTAGTTTTTTTACACTTATCCTCAACTTAATATTTTTAATAAATTACTTATAATAATTTTTAAATCACTTTAAATTACATATCTAAATTATATTAAAACAAAACAAAATAGAAAAAAAAAAAGTAATTTTGATATAATAAGTTAAAAGTACAACAAAAAAAAGGAAAAAAAGTTAAAAAAAACATAAAACATTTGGGCACTTGCAGTTAACCGCTGGCTACAGTCTTTGTGCTAAAAGAAGGGAGAGAAAAATCTGATCCTAGACATTCTTCTTAGCCCCCCCCCCCCCCGCCCCACCAAAAAAAAAAAACCTCTCTCTCTCTCTAAAATCCTTCTTCCCCAAAAAACTACCCTCTAAAAATTCTAAAAAAAAAAAAAAAAAAAACCCAACACACACACACAAATACACAAATACCATCTATTAAAATTCTTCAAAAAAAAAAAACACTCTCTGTTGATCTGATTTCTCTCTCTAGACCTCTGGACTTGGATTTCCCTTTCTCTCTCTAGGTTTTCCTGGTTTTGACGGTGGTGTTATCATGGAGAACGTCGAGAAGAACAGTGCTTTTGCATTTCGGACATTTCGGGTCTTCTTCCGACAGCATCACGTACATCAGGCAACGTGGACATCCGACAAGCATCATCGACGTCGTTTCAGGGCTGTTCGAATATGATCTCGCCGCCTCTGACGACACGCAGGAGCTCGGCGGCGACGTCGGCGACAGGCTGGCCGACCGGCTTGGCGATTCCACTCCTCTGTTCGCCCCCCTCGGCGGCGACAGGTTCAGTTTCAGCTCCAGCTTTGGTGCTGCTCCTCCACTACTGTTTCTTCGGTTCATGTCTGCAAAAAAAAAAAAAAAAAGGATTCAAAAAGGGTTTTTGTTTAAAAAAAAAACGGGGCAATTGGGAATATATTTTGGCATCGAATTTTTCACATGCAGATGATAAGGGAAATTGGGCTCACCTGAAAAGTGCTTGTGCTAGAAGGTGATTTTGAGAAAAGCAGAGGAAAGACAGGAGAATTTGGGATCAGTTGGGATTGTTGCAGGGGAATTGGGGCAAGAGGGGATTATTTATAGGGGCCAAGAAATGAAATGAAGTGGGGTTTGCTTTGGAGGGCTTATTATTATTATTATTATTATTATTTGTGTGTGTGAGAGAGAAGGAAAAAAAAAGGGGGGGGGGGGGGGGGGGGGGGGGGGTGTGGAATTAAAGAGCTTGGTTGAAAATGAGTTAAAAATGAGGCTGCTAATGTATTGATTGTGGGGAAAACCCCACAACAAGTGTATAGGAATTGGAAAATTTTACAATTACAATTTTTTGCATACAAAAAATAAAACCCATTGCCTTGCAATGCATCTTTCTTGTATTCAATTCAAATTAATTAATGTATTCTAGGTTAGTGGTAATGGTTGGACATAGCCCAAAATGTTTTAGGTCTTATGTAATTAATCCCCTCTTTAAAAAATTAATTTCTATAGCACTTTAATGGATAAATTGGATGAAAATTGTAGTTAAAAAAAGAAATTAACAAAAGCATTTAGATTTGAACTATTTAGAAAAAGATGACTGTTTTTTTGTCCTCATTGGATTTTTTTTTTTTTAAAAAAAAGAAACTACATTAACCAGACGAGGAATAACCATCCTCAATAAGAATACAACGAACTGAATTGGGAAAGTCCGAAAGCCAAACAACAGGGTCTACGTTCGAAGTGGAGGAAGACGACCAACCAGCAGGCTCCAAAAAAGCTGCACGCACCATGTGGTGGGCGGCAAAATTACAAGATCTAGGACAAAAGGTAAAAGAGACATCGGCACAAAGAGAGGCCAAAGTGTCAATTTCATCCAGGATAGATTTAGTTTTCGAAATATCCGTACCCGAACAGCGGAGAGCAGCCACAACCTCCTGAGAATCAGACTCCACAATGATCGAGGAAGAAGTGCTAAGGCTCATGCCTTGAAGTGCCCTCAGGCCTGCAAGGATAGCAGCAGCCTCTAAAGACTTAAGTGACCAACGCCTCTTCCACTACTGCAAACCGACACAGAGGGGAGCGCCACGGGGGTCACGGACCAGCCAACCAATCCCTCCTTTCCCAGAAGCTTCACACCAAGAGGCGTCAGCATTGAGTTTCAACACTCCATTCGGTGGCGGAGACCACCCAGATAAGCTCACAGGAATCTCGGCACTGGCCTGCAACAAAGGACGCCGGCCCTCAACGTTAAGCTCCTCCAAATACTTGGCAGCAACAGCCAAGAGACTTCTACGAACATGCACCGATCCTGCACAGGAATTCGAAAGAGCAACATTTATTGTAATTCTGAAATTTCTCCTTTACATTTAAAACTTTTAACAACCAGCCCCAGAAGTCTTTAGCTGTTCAAAAGTCCCTGCACACATAAAACAAACCCCTTAAGCCAAGGAGCAAGGAAATCCACACTTTAGAAATCAGCTTACAAGTCCAAATAACATTAGTAGTGGACTTAGTTTGTATAAAAAACCCATACCAATTGAAATTATTAAAAAAAAAAAATTTATTTTGTCTTTTGTGGAATGTGTCTTTTCTGGAGACACATTCCACTTTATTTATTTTTTTTTTATTTTTTTTTTAATATATTAAATGATTAATTTTTGTTTGTTCATTTTTATAAGGGTTTTTTTAAATATTAATTTTTTTTGCAAAAATTGATTTAGATAATTCTATAATTTTACAAATGATATACCTAATTTTTTTTGTTTAAACCGTTAAATGTTCTTTACAAAATTTGATTTAAATAATACTATAATTTTACGAATACTATACTATACATCTTCACAAAATGCATTAAATTTTAATAATTACATAATTAAATGCATAAGCAAATCATTTTTTTTTCTTTTTTTGAAGCTAGTAAATGTTTTTTAAAAAATGTGATCTTGAAACTTCCATAGTTTTACAAGTTGTAACTATATGTTTTAAGTATTACAATTTTAATTACAAATTTTGAGACGTAATTTATACTCAATATTTTTGTTTGATTATTTTGATTTTACTTAGGTTAAATTATAAATTTAGTCTCTAACCTTTGAAGTTTGTGTCTATGTGGCCCATGAACTTTCAAAATTACAAATTTAGTTCATGAACTCTCAAATTTTTTTAAATTAACGAATGTACTGGACAAAAAATTAAAATTTTATCAATTAATTTTTCAAAATTTTAAATTTGTCAGGGACTTATTAGACGCAAAATTGAAAGTTTAAGGACCTATTAGACATTTTTTAATGTTCAGGAACCAAATAGACACAAACTTCAAAGTTCATAGACTAAACTTGTAATTTAACTTTTTACTTATTTTATTTTATTTAATTTTGAGCTTAATATGTAAAAAAACAAAAAAAAAAATTTAGTCATTTAATGAGTTTAAAAAAGCAGCAACAACAAAAAAAAAAATTATTTAAAAGAAAAAACAACAACTTGTAAAATTGTTAGGCTCAAAATTAAATAAAATAAAATCAAAATAATCAAGTAAAAATATTGAATATAAATTAAGTCTCAAAATTAGCAATTAAAAAATGAAGAAAAATATATATAGCTACAACTTGTAAAATTATGGAGGAAAAAAATGATTTGAAATTTCATAAAGAACATTTAATAGCTTAAAAAAAAAATAGGTATATCATTTGTAAAATTATAGAATTATCTAAATCAATTTTTGCAAAAAAAAATAAAAAAAAATCAATACATTATTTTTAAAAAAAAAAAAACCATATAAAAAAGAAATAAATAAAAATTTAATGTGTAAAAAAAAATAAACATAAATAAATAATAAAATAAATAAATAAAGTGGAATGCGCCTCTTCACGCAAAGAAAAAATTTTAAAAAAATAATTTTAATTGGTATGCGTTTTTTGTACAAACGAAATCCAATAAGGAGAAAAAAACAGCCCTATTTTCCTAAATAATTTCAAATCCACATGCTTTTGCTAATTTCTTTTGTTAACTACAATTTCATCCAATTTACCCCACTTTGATTTATTTTATTTTATATTTTAAATGTAGTTTTACCTTTTTACCCTTGTTCACTAATTGTGGAAAATACTACCAAATTAATGGTTTATAAATGTTTTACCAATCAAAACATTTCATTAACACGGTTTTATCCATTATGAGATAATTAAAATATTTATAAACCATTAATATGATAGTATTTACCACAATTAAATGAATAAGGACAAAAAGGTAAAACTACATTTAAAATATAAAATAAAAACAAGTCAAAAGTGCTATAGAAACTAGTTTTTTGGATGGAGGTTATTTATGTAAGACCCAAAAAATTTTGGGCTATTTCCAACCATTACTCCTATGTTAGAGTAGAGTGAGAAAACATGGATAGAGAGAGAGAATTCGAGTTCTCATTCTATTTTAATCTCTATACTTTCAAATATCCAAATTTCTATAAATCTTTGTTTTTTTTTTTTTTTGAAAACACTATAATTCTTAAAATTAATGTTTGTTGTATTAGTTTGAAGTTAATTTTTATTGAAATCAGTAAAATAATAATAATAATTTCCATTCAAGAAAAGACATAATGTAAATATGTTTCCAAAATTTATAGAGGGAATGGGCTTATAAAAGACTCATTTGTTTTTGAAAAAGCTAACCATAAACTAAGAGTAGGAACTAAATTTAAGATTTATTGAAAGTACGATGACTTGGACATTTGAAAGTATATCGATTAAAATAGAACAAGTCCTAAAGGACAAGGACCAAAATGATATTTTAACATTTAATGTAAATAATGGATTTATTGAGGATTTGAACAGAGTTGAATGCATAAAGTATCTATTATTACTTCTTTTAAGGTGAAGGTTTCATCCCTCACCCCTACATTTGTTGAACTCAAAAGACCTTTGATTAAAATTTATTAAACCTTATTTGATAACCATTTGATTTTTGAAAATTAAACCTACAATACTACTTCCATCTATAAGTTTCCTTGTTTTGTTATCTACTTTTTACATATGTTTTCAAAAACCAAGCCAAGTTTTGAAAACTAAAAAAAGTGATTTTCAAAAACTTACTTTTGTTTTGAAATTTTGGTTAAGAATTCAAATGTTTTCTTAAGAAATATGAAACCTATTATAGAAAAATGATGAAAAAATAAGTACAATTTTTAAAAACTAAATGATTATCAAACGGAGCCTTAAAGATGTCTTTACCCTTGAAAAGGAGTTAACAAATTTTTTATGTGTATATAGTTATTTGTGATTGAACCCTCGAAGGAGTCTCAAAATTTATTGATCGCCTTGTTACTTTAAAATGTTGCCTAAATTCAAGTTTTCAGTAAAATGTCAACTTTCATGTCACGAATGGTAAAAGTTCATTTATCATATTCACAAATAACTTGTTATATTGGATTTCTATTACTCTTCATTAACGAAAGGAACATATATATGTAAGCAATAATCAAAGCACAGAGACGTAATAATAAAGCTTTCATAATTATAGGGACCAAATTAGAATTAAATTCTTAATTGGAAACTTTTTACATAGAGGCTAAAGTTGTAATTTAGAGAAAAAGGAAAAAAAAAAAGTAAAACCTCAGTTAAGAATTAAATAGAAAACACCAAAATTAATTAATTATGTATCCATACAAATCAACTGTAACAGCTAAACTAGAATTAAAACCCCTTCAACCGCACCCAAAATATTTAAACGCAAAAATTAATTTGTAGCACTAAATCAAGTGCATAGGGAAGGGCAACTTGTTAAATGTTAGTTTTCTTTATTGAGAATATTCATAAATTAAAAAGAAAATAATTTTATTCATTTAATTTTCTCTATTAGAAAATTTGGCAATGGGTTTGCAATAATATCACTTCTGGCCCTTTTTCCCTTATAGATAGAGAGATCTTCAATTTCTTTCACCATGAGGGATATTTTGGCACCCATTATCAATTTCAAATGGGATATCAATTTTAATGATAAATGTCTTTCTTTTTTTTTCTAATTTTTTTTCTATCTTAAAAACTTTGGTTTTTTTTTTTCTTTTTTTTTTTTTGGAGATACCAAAGTTTCTAGGGCTTTTGCATGCATGTGTTACTAATGAATGAGAATGAATGTAAGCCAACTTTTTAGTTTGTGTTGTTGAGAGCTAAAGAAAAAAGAAAAGCTTCATTTAATAAATATAATAGTAGGTGTATGGGCTCAAATTGCTTGGTCTCTCTCAAACAGGACAATTACATTAAGAAAATTGTTTCCAGTATGAATAATTGAATATTATAAATTAAAAAAAAAAAAAAAAAAAAAGCTTGATTGCTTAGAAACACTATATATTTATCAGAATTTTAACCTAATTTGAACATGGGTCATCTTCTAGTTTATTATCGTGGATTTAAGAATAAATTTCAGACTACATTTCTAATTTGGTAACAATCAGCCAACCGTCTTCAACAATAAAATATACTCCCTCACCGAGATAGTAGGTATGTTGTAATATCCGATCCTCTACATTATTATATAATAAAATTCTTGAGCATTGGAAACTTTTTTGCAAGAATATCACATTTGTACTATAGTCTAATATCTGAAGCATCAAAACTTTTTTATTTTGTAGGTGACTAGATGTGACCAACATAGACACCAATAAAATTGAATGGATTAAATCAAGAAATTTTATTCAATAAGTCGATTTTCATTATTTAAGTAAAATAAAATTTTATTCAATAGGTTGATTTTCATTACTCAAATCAATAATCGGTACTTTTCAAGAAAGTGGAAAAATTGACCCGGCAAATCAATTTAATTGAAGAAACACTTTTCTCTTCAACCATTATTGATTAGATTTATTAAAATTTCCTAACATTTCGTATAATTTATTAAAGCAAATGTAAACTTGTTCATTCATTTGATAAGTGGAAAAAAATGTCTCATACCCGAGACTTACAAACCTATTAGAATTTATTAATGATGGATCAACCAATAAAATTTAATAAATTAAAGACTTCTTAATTAGAAGAAATTGGGTTAGTAGGTAGTTTTTTTTTTCTTTAGAAAAAATACTTTTGGTGTCTAAACTTTCATAAAAATAATAATTTAGTCCTTAAACTTTAGTTTGTAACAGGTTAGTTTCTATACTTTCAATTTTGTAACAATTTAATTTATAAGTCTCTAAACTTTAGTATGTAATAATTTATAAGTCTCAGTTCTTTAAATTTTATAACAATTTAATCTCTACTATGAAAAATTTGATCAAAATTAAGTTTCAATTCTTATTATGTAACGACTCAGTCTTTATAGTTTATAACCACATTTAGTCCCTAATAAGTTTATCATTTTACACAGGTAAGAAATCTCTTTAAATCTTAACAATATTATTTATTTAAAAAAAATCAATTTTGACCCTTGAACTAGTCAAGTTGTATCAATTTTCACCCTTTACTTTTAATTTCATCAAATTGGATCCTAAACTTAGACAAATATTACAATTTTGACCCAATATTCAATTTATGCTAATTCACCCACTAATTTCAACAAAAAGCAATGTAAATATATATATAAACTCAATAATTTCACTAAAATCAAGTTTTGCACAAAATTAAGTTTGATCGATGCACAAATTCACCATTGAACAACATTCCAAACTTCACAAATTTGAACGAAAATTTAGCTCTAATGTCATTTTTTTAAAATGTTATCAATTTCGTACCATACGTATGTTTTAGAATTCATGAATGTATATGAGAATACTTTTTTTTTAATGATTTTTCAAAGGAAAACTAATTAGAGGGTTAAAATTGAACACTTTTTAAAGTTTAGGGTTAATATTGCAACACCTATCTAAGTTTGGGGTGAATTTGATGAAATTGAAAGTTTAAGGGGTTATGGGTGAAATTGGACCATAAGGACCGGCTAGAAAATTGCAGAAATTAAAGGCAAAACATGACTAAAAAACCTAATACGGATCAAAACAGGCCGAAACCAAGCCGGAACTGGATCACTACAAGATATGAAACGAGGAGGCGACTTGGGCCAGAGCCCAAGTACCTGGTCAGCCTCGGCCACTTTACAAGGCCCTTCTCTTAGGCTTTGTCTCTTCTCCTTTTGGCCTGAGCCACCTTCATCCAGCTCGATTTGATCTTTTTTCGTCCTATGCCTACGAAGAGTCATCCAAAACATATATTAAAACAGGATCAATGCGAGAAAGGAACAAAGTAGCCGACCTGGGCCAAAGCCCAAGACATGGTCGACTTCAGCCTAGGCTGAGGCCAACCATTCTACAAGGCCCTCTTTTGGGCCTTGTCTCTTCTCCTCTTAGCCCAAGCAACCTTCGTCCAGCCCAATCCTGTCCTCTTTCGTCCCATTCCTATGAGGAATCCTCCAAAAATCCTAGAAGATGAGTATTTAAAGTCTCTTCTCAAGAGGACAAGGGTAAGTTCTCATTCCCTACACACTTGCTACACTCCTAAAAGGTTTCCAGACTTAAGCATCGGTGTGCAGGTTTATCTTGTTTTGCAGGTCACATTATTCTCCCCTAAATACAAATCTTACGGTTGCTGTCACGTGAAGGTCAAGTGTGTTACCCTATCTGAATTTTAGCAACAACAGTTGGCGTCGTATGTGGGGAAGATAAAAACGCTCGCTTGTGAAACTTGCATACGAGATCAAGAATGACAAGCAATCGAGTCAATGGAAACCATCAAAACATCGATGGAGAAGATTCGAATGATGACCGTCATCCATGGAGGATGAGGTTGACCAGCCCTCCTCCGTCTTGCCCTGATGGCTACCAATTTCAAGCTTTAGAAAAGCGAGTGGGCAACATGGACCGAAATCTCTATCAAATTCTGGACATTCTAGACAAACAGAATCTAGCAACGAAGGCTCAAGAAGATATACTGGAGAGAAACCCTGCCAAAGGAAAAGCCCCAATGGTGAATGAAGAAGTGAGTGATACAAATTCCCCTACCCTAAAGCCAAAGGATAAGCTAATCCTTGGCGGGAACCAGTCAAGAGAACTGCAACATGATGAGCACACCAGGATAAGCACGGTGAGCGGATTGAAATTTGTGATTCAAGTTGTCATAGGAGGTACCAGCCGAGGCCGACCACAAGGTCGGTCATCCAAGGAAAAATACCGAACAACAAGCTCTTATCTACGAAGCTTAATCGAAGAAAAAAGGAGGTTGAGGGATGAAATAGAATGGTTGACTGAAAACGTGTAAGCTTTTAGAAGACAAAGTTTGAATAGAAAAAGTCTTAAGTCTAGTGCAAGTGCACACTGTCAAACAAGTAGTAAAAGAAATATTCCAAAGTATCGATCCCACAGAGAACAGATACCACAAAATCCAAAATGAAGGCAAAGATGTTCACACAAAGCAGCCTCGGTAACCAATATTAAATAATTGAGAAGGTTGTTAGTGTACTAAAAATCAAATGATAAAAAGATGGAATCCGAATATGCTTTTTCCCCTTAGAAAAGAATTGTGACCTAAAATGCAATTGCAATATTTAATCAAGCACCAAGCAATGTAAACCGGGTTCAACTTCTATTCGATTTTAATGGAAAAACCTTTAGAAGCTTAAGTGATTAAACCATATGTCTATGACTAATACGAACTTAGATTAATGAGAACACAACCCTTAGTCTTAGAGGTTCCGCCCTATGTCTAGGGTAAAAAAATAAGTGCTTATGTCTAAGCCTCTTTCCTCTATTGCTTTGTTCACACGGAATCTCGTTTAACCCTTTCAGTATTAAACTCGATCTATGTATGTTCACCTAGGTGATCAAGCTAGATTCACAATAAGAATGATAATCAATAAAAGCAAACAATGCTATGGAATTAAGCAAAGTTACTTTTACATCTTAGGCCAAGCTTCCAATCCTTAGGGCATCCACATATCCAAATCCCAAGGACAGAATTAGCTCATGATGAAGAAAATAAATAACAAAACATTAAAAAAAAAAAATACATACAGATTTAGAAATAAGGGAAAACATAAACTAGAAATTAAATATGCAGTAAACTTAAAGAATGTTGTGAGAAAGAATATTGAACTTTATTAAAAGTAAGCTTGTTGTAAAGTAAATGACTACAATAATTAAGGACAAAAGACTAGAAGTAAACTGAAGTTGAAATAATAGAAATAAAGTTGCTGGAACTTAAACTAAAACAGAAAACTAAGTTGCTGGAAATTAAACTAAAACAGAAAAACAAGTTGCTGGAAATTAAACTAAAACAGAGATTGCTATTACAAGAGAAAAATTGAACTTCAATGAGAGAATTATCACATCTTCAATCAATCTAAACTCAACCTCTTTCAAGGAGAGGAAGATCTTCACAACCCTAGACTTTTGACAGGGTTGGATTAAAGTTTGGGTGGTGTTTCTTCTCATTTTAGTCGAGAAAATAGAAAATAAAAAGTGTAGAAAAATAATGGTCTTCAATCGAGTATGGTCGATCGTGACCTCCTTTTTCGTGGCTTGAATCTTCATATTTATAGCCTCCAAATGCTAGGGTTTGCTCCTTGGATGTTTAAGGCAAGAATCAAATCTTTATAAGCTTGATTCGTGGAGAATATCTTCAAATATTAGCATAAAATAGGGCTTCCACATTTTTTCCTTTATTCTCGGAATTATGTCTCCCAAGTGAAATTGCAATTGTAAATGGAGTTGTAATTCTGGCAGTTTTCACTTTTATGCATAAAAACACCAGAACTCATCAAAAATCAACTATTTTCCTCTTATTTCTTATTTTTTAGCTCAAAAAAAATCCCTTAACTAATTTTGGCTATTTTTTTCATTAATTTTCTATATTTATTAGACATAAAAGTGTTGATTTGTGCAAATAGCTTAAGTAAAAAGGGATAGAAATATGTAAAATATTAGCATTATCACTGAGGCTAAGACTGAGACTCCACCATGGAAATTCAAGCTTCTGAAGATTCAAAAAGAGTTGAGAGCTATCCAAGAAAATATTCAAAGACCTCGAGAAGTTGAGTGTTTCGACCTAAAAGCCTTAATCGAACAAATAGATCCATCATTCATTGACAAGATCATGGAGTACAAGGTACCTGAGAAATTTAAAGTACCTACTATGAAGCTTTATAATGGTAAGAGTGATCCAGTAGGACATCTAGACACTTATCGATCGTGGATAGAACTCCATGGAGTTTCAGATGGAATTCGATGTCGTGCTTTCTATTTCACCCTTACTGGACCAACAAAAGAATGGTTTATAAAATTGAAAAAGAAGTCAGTTGCCTCATTCAGAGATCTAGCCTAAGCCTTTGTTACACAGTTTCTGGGGGGTCGAGATCAACACAAGCCACAGATGCACCTGCTCACCATTACACAAGGACCCAAAGAGAGCCTAAGGGAATATATTGCTAGATTCAATAACGATGCTCTACATATCCAAGAATACACTGAGGGGGCAGCCTTGATTGCCATTGCAGCTGGACTATAGGACAAAAGGCTCATTTTCTCTATAGGAAAGAAGGAACCAACCTCATATGTAGAATTCGTAACAATAGCACAAAGTATATGAATGTCGAGGAGTTGTTGAGATCAAAAACAGCAACCACAAAAGGTAGATCAAAGAGTGACAAATTATATGACCGAGAGAGGATAGGAGAGAGCTCTCATTCTTAGTCAAAGAAAAGAGAGATGAAGGATAGGGAAAAAGGCCGAGGCCGACTAGACTTAAGGGTCAGTCACTTTGCAAATTTTGACAAATATACTCCTACCACAATCTCTTTGAGAAGATTTTGATGAAAATCCGAAACTTAGATCTGGTCAAGTATCCGAAGAAGATGAGAACTATTGCAGAAAAGAAGGACCCAAACAAATATTGTATTTTCCATCAAGATCATAGACATTCAACTTGAGATTGTTTTCAGATAAAGGATGAGATCGAGATTTTGATTAGAGAAGAATACTTAAAGAGTATCTCTCGGATGATGATCAAAAGAGGCCGAGCAGATGACGAGCAATGACGGGAGATCATAAAGATCTTTGGAGGTCCAGTTGGAGGAGACTCGAGTCTGAAAAGAAAAGCAATTGTCAAATAAGCCCGATTTGATCCTGAGCATAAAAGTATGTATTCTATCCACTTAAGAGATGTAAGCCAAAGTTTAGAGTTCACAGAGACTGAAGCAACAAGCACACTTCAGCCCCATAACGATGCCCTGGTAGTTACTTTACCAATTGCAAATGTGAAAGTCCATACGATACTTATTGATGGTGGGAGCTCAGCTGATATCTTATCCCTTGATGCATTCAGTGCAATGAAGTTAGGAAAGGAACTACTTAAGTTAAGCTTAACACCGTTAGTAGGATTTGGGGGAGGAAAAGCGACTCTAGAGGGTACCACAGAACTTCTAGTGACCTTTGGAAGTACACATAATACAATAACCAAAATGATTAACTTCTTAGTTGTAGATTGCATGACAGCATATAATGCCATACTAGGAAGACCCACCTTGCACTAGCTTAAAGCCCTAGCTTCAACTTTCCATCAGTTGATGAAATTTTCAACTCCAAATGGGACTAGAATAGTGAAAGGGGAGCAAAAGGTCTTAAGAGAATGCTACTTTATAGCATTAAAGGAAGCCAAACAAATGAAAGAAGTCGCTCCTCTTCACCACATGGCCAAGGCCGACCCCAACATGATCAAGTCTAACTCTTCTCCAATGGAATTCTAGAAGTTTCATTTGTTTTTTCAAGTAGATATGAAGGTTTTCTTTTATTTCTTTTCAATTCATGCAAAATATACTCTATTTGAATATTAAGTCAATAAAAGTTTCTTTTTTTTAGTCAAAATGTATGTACTCAAGCATGAGATTGTTACAACAACTTCCTCCTTGACTAGGGGGCTACTTAGGTGATATGCCTCCCTATCAAACAAAAAGCAGAGAAGCGACTTAGAGGATATGTTTCCCTATTTAACAAAAAAGTACTTGGAAGTACAAAAACAATCAAGAAATTAGAAAAATGCAAAGGAGGCCAAGGCCTACCCTCCCTTAGGTCGAGGCCGAAGTGAGTTTTTTATCACGAGAGGCCATGAAGCTACAAAGAGAATATCACTTGATGGTCAAAAATGAATTGACTACTCTAAAAATTGATTTTTATCTTTCTAAGAAGGGATGATAAAGAAACTACTCTCTAGAAATCGATCTCCATCTTTCTAAGAGAAGAGTATCAAACTGCCTCCCAAGACATTGATTTTCATCTTTCTAATAGGAAGGCTCTAAACCTAAAATTTTCTCCAATGGAATCGATATTCATCTTCCCAAAGGAGAATCTTAGACTTATGAAAGACTAAGTTCAACCTCACGAGGTTTGACCTACAAATCCTAAGGATAATCCAAAGCAAGACTTTGGAGCCCTAAAATTTTCTCCAATGGAATCGATGTTCACCTTCCCAGAGGAGAATCTTAGACCTATAGAATACTAAGTCCAACCTCACGAGGTTCATCCTGCAAATCCTAAGGATAATCTGAAGCAAGACTTTAGAGCGCTCAAAAGCGTTATATTTAAAACCGACAAAAGATTATACTCTCAAATTGGACCCCATACTTTAGGCTCATACCACACCATGAACTCCAACTAGAGAGTGGGGGCTAATGTTATGGGTGAAATTAGACCATAAGGATCGACTAAAAAATCGTAGAAATTAAAGGAAAAATAGGATTAAAAATCCTAATACGGATCAAAACGAGTCAAAACCAAGCTGGAACTGGATCACTGCAAGATAGGAAACGAGGAGGCGACTTGGGCAAGCCAAGGCCGACCCCTTTACAAGGCCCTTCTTTGGGCCTTGTCTCTTCTCCTTTTGGCCCGAGCCACCTTCATCCAACATGATCTGGTCTTTTTTCGTCCTATACCTATGAGGAGTCATCCAAAACATTAGAACGAGATCAATGCGAGAAAGGAACGAATGAGCCGACGTGGGCCAAAGCCCAAGACATGGTTGACCTTGGCCTAGATCGAGGCCGACTATACTACAAGGCCCTCTTTTGGGCCTTGTCTCTTTTCCTCTTGGCCCAAGCAACCTTCGTCCAGCCCGATCCGGTTCTCTTTCATCCCATTCCTACGAAGAATCCTCCTAAAACCCTAGAAGAAGAGTATTTAAAGTCTATTCTTAAGAGGACAAGGGTAAGTTCTCATTCCCTACACACTTGCTACACTCCTAAAAGGTTTCCTGACTTATGCATCGAAGCTTGTGTGGCAATCACCACACCGGTGTGCAGGTTTATCTTGTTTTGTAAGTCACGTTCTTCTCCCCTAAATACAAATCTTACGATTGTTGTCACGTAAAGATCAGGTGCGTTACCCTGTCTGGATTTTGGCAACAACATAAGGTAAAAATTGATATAACATGACAAATTTAGGGGTGAGAATTTATGTTTTTTCTAATAGTTTTCACGATATGGATTACATCATTACAACTCTTAAATTAAGTACTGGAATTTTTATTTTATTTTATTTTTTATTTTTGCAAAGGTAATATATTAATAACGCAAAAAGAGGATTTCACAGCCTAAGGTCAAGGACCAAGTAAACAACACAAAGCACACAACAAAACAGGAAAGAAAACAAAATAAGCAAAACAAGTTTAATACGTGAACTAAATTGTTACATATTAAAGTTCATGGACTAATTAAATTGTTACAAAGTTTAAAGTATAAGGACTAAATGTTACAAACTAAAGTTTAGAGGCTAAATTATTGTTACTTCTACGAAAATTCAAGGACCAAACGTATTTTTTAACTTTTTTTTTTCATTCTTCTCAATAAACATTATAATTATGAAGGTAGATATTTGAATATCTGACCTATAAAGAAGATTGCTAATACTTAGACCGTTGGACAATGCTCAAGTTGACTGGTCAAAAAAGGGTCGCAATTCTATGTTTACAAATTTAGAAAGGGGAAAAATAAATGAGCGAAAGAAATAATTAATTGTATAGTAAAGTGCACCGTATTTAAGCCTCTCTGCATCAACTTCGCCTTATTAACTTCATGACACTGATAAGAAGCTGCCAGCAACCTCTAAATTAAACCTAAATATTAAGTCCCCCACTGCCCTTTGTTATCTCCCTGTCAGCCCATGCAATCCCATTCTTCTTTAATTTTAATTTTAATTTCCACAAAGATAATTAAGATGTTTATAAATGATTTTTTTCAAACAAAAAAATATTAATGACGAATAAATTTTGATAAAGAGTAATCAGCTCGTATTTCTTTTTTTATTTTTATTTTATGTGATGGCTAGGCTATTGATCTTTGTAATCCTTTGATTGACTTAAATATTGATTTGATGAATAGTTTTTAGAGTATTTGTAATTATTTTTGTTATATTTTATCTCAATTGTACTAGATCAATAATCATTCTTGGGTTAAAAATCATTTTTGGTCCTTAAACTTTCTTTAAGTAACAATTTAATCTCTGAACTTTGATTTGTAATAATTTAGTCTCTATACTTTCAGTCTTGTAACAATTTAGACCATAAACTTTAATATAATATGTAGCAATTTAGATATTGTACTTTAAAATTTGTAATAATTTAGTCTCTATTGTGAAAATTATTGTTAAGATGTAATGAGATTTCTTACATAGATAGACAATAAACTAATTAGAGTCAATATATTTATATAAGCTACAAAGTTTAAATTGTCAAATAATTAATATTGACATTTAATTTTGATGGAATTTGTTATGGTAGAAATTAAATTGTTACAAATTTAAAAGTATAATGACTAAATTGATACAAATTTGAAAGTACGGAGACTAAATTGTTGCAAGATAAAGTTTAGGGACTAAATTGTTATTTTCATGAAAGTTTAGGACCAAACGTATTTCTTAACTTTTTTTCGTCAAAATAATAATAATACTAATAAGTCTTAATTTTAATTGAATTTTTGCAAAAATGTGTTATCCTGCATAAAATTATAATTTCTATGACGTCCGCGAGTATAAATGGTGAATATTACTGATGTCCATAGAAGTATTGTATTAAGGTTTCAAATTTTTTTTTTAAATATCGGTAAAAAGTATCGATAAGGTATTAATATTGAAAAAATATTTAGAAAGAATTCTTAGAAAGAGTAGATACTCGATTTCAAAAAAATAATAAGAAAAGAAAGAGTAGATACTCATAAAAGTTGGTGATTCCACGGATTAAAACTTTAACACTTTTCAAGTTTTAAATCATCATATAATCAAATATTATATATTCATATTCTCAATACATTTGTTGGCATTACTTTTTTTTTTTTCATAACTCATTGATTTTTTTTGTGACACTTTTTTTTTTTGAAAATTTATGAAACATTTCATAAGGACATTTCTTAGTATGTTTTACCTCACAAAACTTACCCATAACAATTTAACATGTCGAAAGAAATCTTCATTATATATATTAATATAAATTATTTATATATATATTGAATAAAAAATGTGTTTGGGATAAAACAACTACACTTAAGAACATGCATATAGAAAAGAAACACATGAGAAGTTAATTACTAAGGCCCCGTTTGATAACCATTTGGTTTTTTGTTTTTGATTTTTAAAAATTAAGATTGTTTTCCCCCAATTTCTCTATAATGGTTTTCATCTCCCTTAAGGAAGTATTTGAATTCTTAGCCAAATTCTAAAAACAAAAACAAGTTTTTGAAAACTACTTTTTTTAGTTTTCAAAACATGGCTTGGTTTTTGAAAACATAGGCAAAAAGTATATAACAAAACAAGTAAAACCATAAGTGAGAGTAGTATTTATAGGCTTAATTTTTAAAAACCAAAAATTAAAAATCAAATGGTTGTCAAACGGGGCCTAAAATAACAAATTTGTAGTATTATTTTCTTTTTAAATGAGCTTTATTCAAATAGCAAACAATAAATTTGAAAATGAAATAAAAAATGAAAAGAAGGAAATATTAACTTTTAATTTAAAAATTTTTAAAAGGTTTTTTTTTAATATTTAATAACAAAAATTTCTATTTTCTATACAAATTTAAAGTCATTTAATTTTCAATGACTATATATACGAGAGAGAGAAATAGTAAATCCTTCAACATAGATGGATATAGAAAAGTTAAAGAAAGAATAAATTTTTACCCACAACTTAGTAAGGTATCAATTTTAACCCAAAAAAAATTTCTATTTTCTATAGAAACTTAAAGTCATTTCATTTTCGACGACTATACGACAGAGAAAGAAATAATAAATCCTCCAAAAAAGATGGATATAAAAACATGGAAAAAATAATGTTTTACCCTCAACTTTGTAAGGTGTATCAATTTTCACCATAAACTTTTGATTTCATCAAATTGAACCATAAACTTAGATAAGTGTTGTGCAATTTTTATCTCCAATTAGATTGTTGTTAATTCACTCAATAACTTTATCAATGATTCTTCGAACTAAAACCTATTAGAGGGTAAAAATTGACTCTTATTCCAGTTTAAAATAAAATTGCAACACATTTTTAAGTTTATAGTAATTAAAAATTATAATACTTATCCAAATTTAAGATGTAATTTGATATAATTGAAAGTTTAGGCTAAAAATTGACACACCTTACAAGTTTGGTAATATAAACTAATTATTTTTCTTAAAAAAATTTAATTGATCAAAAATAACTTCTCAAGACTTGAATGGAAGCAATGTTTCCAGCCTGTTTGTTTTTTTCCCTTTTGCTAAAACCGAAAAAGGGATATATATATATATATATATATATATATATATATATATATATACATAATTCAAATCAACATTGCAAGTGTAATATAAACACACAATAAAAAAAAAAGTTATTATACTTGAAAAAAATATCAAAGTTGTAACAATTTTTAGAATATTTATTAAATCTATGCTATCAAGTGTGAAATTTATCATTAAATTGTCCTCCTTGTTTCTATTTATACAACATATTTCATGCAATAAAATCTTTCTTTTGCCTTTTCTTTTAAAGATACGGAAATTCGAATCTCTAACCTCTTGTCAATTACCGTTGAAGTATACTCTCCCTTTGAATATATTAGAATCTATTTATACTAAAATTTCAGGGTAGAATCTATTTATTTGTACTTTTGAAACCTTTAAATTATGTTTTTTTTTTATGGAGGTACATATTTCTTTTAAATACACTATAGTGAAAGCTATGGGTTAAACATAATGTCATAAAATAATAAAAGAGTTTTGAGTATAGAACATTAAAGTGGTCAGAATCTGACCAAATCTCTCTAAATCTAGACTTGGTACTATGCATTGAATTAACACGACTCTAAGTTCTTGACTTTATCTTATCTTTCTACTAAAAAAAAAAAATCTACGAACTTGACTCATGAAATCTTTTCCCTTTTTTGTTGTTTTAGATTCAGCTGTAAGTTTTTTTTTCCCTCTTTTTACAAAAAATCTATTGGGTTATATAAATACTTGGATTGCTTATCCTCAAGAATCTAGTACTTAATTTCTGAATATAGAAAAATTAATTGAAATCATCAAATTATCCACGCAATTCTCCATTCTTAAAAAACTAATATTATTTAATATAATTTTGCTACAAATATTACTTTAAATTTTATGGTTCCTTCCACTCTCATGTTTTTATTTTACTTTTTCATACTATACATAAGTCAATCTAAGCATAATTCAATGGATAATACACAAATTACCATCTCAAATGTTAAGTATACCGAGATTATGTAGTCAACAATTTTTGTTTTTTATTTTGAATACAATATATAGGAGGTCGAAGATTTGAGCCTCTAACTTAAAAAAAGAATAAATGTTTTAATTACTGAACTATGTTCATGTTGGCGAATCAAGATATTTTTGTTAAAATAGTTTAAAAAATTAACCACAAACATGAAACTAAAATAAACATGCACAAATTAAAGAACAAAGAACATTTACAAATTTAGAGAAAAAATATTAAAAAAAATTATTATTCAAGGCCAAAATGAGATTTAAAATATATAAAAATATATATGAAGCAATATTTGATTCACTTGAAAATATTTAATGAATTTGAAAAAAAAAAGGGAATCAAATTGAAGAAAGAGAGAGAAAGAAATGGAAGAAAAAGAAATTAATGAAAGAAGTGGGAATTGGGTTAATACAATAAATTGTAAGGGTGGTTTGAGTTTAATGAGATTTAAGTGTGAGCTTTAAATGGGAGCCACCAAGAGGCCAAAGCTAGTTGGAGTAATTTATCATTATTCCATTTTATTATTTTCAAACGATAAGTTCGTATTTATTTATATCCAACCATATTATTTATATTTATTTTTTCTTGCAACGGTTTTTTTTCCCCCAACCTCTTCATAATTAAAGAACCTTCCCACATAATATATATATATATATATATATATATATATATATATATATATATAGCATTTAATATTTTCGTTTAAGATGTTTACTAGCTTATACATTTATTCTTTTTTTTTTTTTTTTAACTTTAGAATCTTTCGTCTTGATCCTCAAAATAGATTAATTATAAAACTTATTTCATTTTATTAAGTAAAAATTTTGAAATGTTGATAAAATATTTTTTTTTCATGTGTGGATAAAAAACACTCTAATTGAGAAATAATTGAAATTGTGGCTACGCATAATAAAAACAAGATTTTTTTGGGCCAAATTCATTTATATCCATGTACTTAGTAGTGAGCAAATCTTTAGCCATCGATCTATGAAATTCTCAATTTCTTCGATTTCAATAAATGTTAACAAAAAAAACAATAATACATTTTTTAAATTAAACCACACAATATTTAATTAAAAAAATAGCACATATAGATACAAACTAATCCAAGCATAGGTAAGTGGTTAAGACACAAATTATCATCTCAATAGTTAAAGTTCGATCCCCCATCCTGCAATGGTTGAACTAAAAATAATATATAGATATAAAATCAAGTTTCATAAATATCAAAACCTCCCTTGAAAACCCTAGTCACAAAATCGAGTAAGTATGTTTGAACTCAACACCAAAATATTAAAACAAAACTAAAAAATTATCCAAAACAATACGAGAAGAATAAGTACCAAAAATAAGTCTAGCCATCCATGAAAACCATCACAATTAGCCACAAATATACATTTAAAAGAAAAAAAAAATCAACAATGGAAGGCAATAGTTTCACCTGTCATGCTAAGTTGAAAATTTTGAATTAAATTCAACTCACTCAATTGTACAAAGATTCAAAGGAATAATGGTTTTCTGTCACTTTTTAAAAAAAAATAAAAAAAACGGCTATTAATGAAGATGTAAATTGAGAGTGATTTGAAAATAAAATAAAAAAGGATGAAAATAATAATAATAATAATAATAATTAATAATAAAGATGGAAGGTGCATGATAATAAATAGCGTATTGAATTTACTTCACTTTAGAAACCCAAACATCTCAAGGGGAAGGACGCCCCCAAAACCAGCATACATAAAAACATAACTTCAACGCCAGACCAATATTTATTCATTCTTTAATTATTTTACATTTATATGTTTTTTTTTTCTTTTCCCATATATATATATATATATAAAGTAAAAGTAAAAGATGTTTGTTTGTTGACTGACTGTATGTGTATGAAAGATTATTAGATTATATGGTTGTTTCAGAAAATAAATAAAAAAATATTTATATTTATATATATATTAGATTAGATGGCAATTATTTCTAATATCCTGTACTTTCCTCTGACAATACTATGGCCCCTCCATTCAATGCCCTTCTTCAGTACCGTTTTACTTCCCCCCACTTCTTTTTTTTTTTTTTTTTTCCTTTTATTATTATTATTTTTTAAATCTAGGGTATGTCGAAATTATTGCCCCAATGAAACTTGTCGAACATTGAGACACAAGTTTTCGTTTGGGTAGATCTTGATCCTAATTCTTGCCTCTGACAACGACCATCTTTTTAATTACTTTAGGATTGATAGAATTATATTGTGTTTTTTATTTGTTTAAATATTGACTTAATTTGGTTAATCAAATGCTTTCTTACTTTTTTAATGAGAATGAGAACGTGATATTGAAAATTTGTAGACAAAGGAAGGAGAAAAAGAATGTTGCTTTTATGAATGATTTCTTGCTAATGTTTGAAATAAAAATCAATCTAAATTAGCTATGGATCCATCGTAAAAATGTTTTAAAAGGTTAGGGTTCACAAGTTTTGAAATATAAATTAGATTCTTTACCTTATAAGAGATTTTCATCCTCTTAAAACTAGCAAATTGATAAATTTAGTGTGAAATTAGCTTGCCCTAAGACAATTGCTTGAACATCTTTTTAGATATAAATTTAGGAGCAATCTTTTTGACGAATCCAAATTCTTTTGTCTAATTTACACAAGTGAAAGAATACATTTTCTCATTAAAATTAAAACATTAATCTCATCTTTGGCTCCAAATTTATCATCAAATTATTCATAGTAATATTGGATATAATTCATGAATATTATCGCATTATTATTATATAGATGATGTAGGTATTAAATGACATGATGAATTTTCTTAAAGAAGGGCTTATAAGTTATTATTGTTTGAAATGTATATAAAGGATGGGCGGTTTATAATTAATTATTTTTATCCTGATGGGATATCCATAATTTATTATTTATCAACTAACGCGCCGCGCGTGGCAGAGCCATAGAGCCGCCTCGTGTGCCGTTTTTTCCGCCTGAAATATTATGATTTATGAGCCGTAATATTTGAACAATTATTGTTCTTACATTGTTCTTTATTTTTTTTTTCCAAATTAAATTTGTAATGTTTTATTTTTTATTTTTTGTTTTTGGAAGTTATGGCTTCTCTAGCATTGATATTTACATCATTGTTTATTCTGAGTTGTAAAATGTTATCAATTGGTCTTTTTTTTTTTGTTACGTTTTGTATCATTGTTATTATTTCTTTCCATTTTTGTTCATGTTCTCTTTTTTTTTTTTTTTTAAATAATTCTCTATCAATTTTTGTTTTCAATTTTTAAACTTATTAACTTCTCACTATAAACTTTTGTGCCAATCTTTTTACATTCTTCTATGTATTGGTCATGTATATTTAACATCTTGAGTCCCGTTTGATAACTATTTAGTTTTTAAAAATTGTGTTTATTTTCTCATAATTTCTCTACAATGGTTTTCATCTTCTCTACAATGGTTTTCATCTTTCTTAAGGAAACTTTTGAGTTATTAGCCAAATTTCATAAACAAAAACAAGTTTTTGAAAACTATTTTTTTAGTTTTTAAAATTTTGGCTTAGTTTTTGAAAACATATGTAAAAAGTAGATAATAAAACAATGAAACCTATAGGTAGAAATAGTATTTATAGGCTTAATTTTAAAAAACTAAATGATTATCAAACAGGACATTGACTTGACTTTTTGGATTGTTATGTAATTTTTTTTTTCTTCCAACCTTGAAGAAATATAAGTGTTTGATAATGGTTTGTTGATTCTTGTTTCTCATTATGAAGAAAATTTCCTAGAATTATATATGAATTTTAGAAATAACAAAAACTAGTTCCTTGTCTTCTATTTCTAGTTTTTTCACAAACATAAATAAATCCATTTTTTATTTATAAAAAGAAATATAAATATTAGAAAAATAAATATAACGTACCAATTTTGGGCATTTTTTTAAAAATAATTTTTATGGAACTTTTTTAATTTAAAAATTGAAAGAACAAAAAATTAAAAAGAAATAGTTATTAAACAAATATACATTTTATCAATAGAAAAAAAAAACAATAAATTAAAGTAAAATGTAAAACCAAGAAACAAGAACATATTATCAAAAGAGCGCTCAACATTTGCATACACAAATAGTAAGCCTTGATGTATCTTTCTTTAAAAAATATCTATAAAAAGTAATAACGAATACAATATTATATATATATATATATTAATTACATATTTATTTTGATAATAGTACTAGATAAATTTTTATTTTATGCCATAATCATTAATGACAAGATACATATTTAAAATCATCTTTTTATTTATTTTTTTTTTGAGTTCAATAATAATTGGAGGTAAAAGGATTCAAACTTCTAACCTATTACTCGAGGATATCTGCCTCATTTAACTAGTTGAACTATGCTCGTGTATTTTTTAACTATTATTTTTAACTCAATGATAGAAGATTTGCAATTGCCTAAAGCCATATTATTCAGGCTCAAGCCCAATATGCATGGAAAAGCCAACATGAAATGATCGCACATGTGGCCCACTCCATACTTTTAAGCCCACACATTTCGGCCCTCATGCTTGATTTCTTGTAAAGCCCAAAAAGTGTATAATTCTTGCGGCCCAAAATAAAATTTTTTATCTCTACCCTAATAATAGAGAAATTAGAAGAAATGGCTACAAATACAGCATCATTCTAAAAAATGACTAAGAATGTTTTTAATGAAAAATAGCCACTGCATTTTTAGAGGTATATTTTCCTCCCATTTTTACCTTCATAAATAAGTCGGCGGCTAGGCTACTTGACTTATGGAGAGTGTAACCAAAGATACATGTTTTTCAATTTTACAACCGTTGGAATGGTGTTTTTTATTTTTGAATTTCACATTATCTTTCCAAATCTAATAATTTATTGTATATCATAAATTTGATTCAAAACTTTTACGGTTTATTTCTCTTCAATTTTAAAATCTAAATGCATTATTTTCCGTTATGGAAATCTTCATGATGTTTCTTTGGCTAGTTAAATCATCACCTTCATTGTTTACTCTCAATTTTCTGTTGAGTTTTATCTTTTATCTACTCTCAAAATAGATATATCATTATCCTAAATGTTGATTGCATTCATGGAGGTTATCTCTGTGTTTTTCTCACTCTTCAAACGATGATGTTCAATGATATATTCATATTCATGGAAATATAAGCAAACTTAGAAAAACTACCCTATTTGAACCAACTGATATATATAACCATTTGATATAATTTTTCTCATTCAAATCAATAAGAGATAAAATGTATCTTGCAAGATCAAATTCCTATTCGGAAGAAGGAAAAAAAGAACATAGAAGAATAAATTTAGGGAAAAATACCTTTTTAGTCCCTGAATTTTCAACAATAGGTGCATTTAGTCCCAGAGTTTTCAAAATAAACCTTTTTAGTCCTTGAGTTTAGGAAAAAATACTTTTTTGGTCCATGAATTTTGGAAATATACCTTTTTAGTCCCTGAATTTTGAGAAATATGTTTAAAAGGTCCCTCGTATTATTTTTAATTTTTTTTATATAAAATCAATATTCTTTATTAATTTTTAATATTAATGATTTTTTAAATTTAAAAAAAAAAAAAGCTCTCTTCCCTCTCTACCCCATTCTCTCTCCTCTCTCGTCCTTCCACCTTCCTTCCATTTTATTCATCATTTCCCCTTCTTCCCACCATCTTTTTCTTCCTCTCCCCTCTCTCTCAATACATCAATCAATCTTCATAAAAAAAGATAAAAAAAAAATTTCACCATGAATCTTCATAAAGGAGATGGTGGGGAGAAGGGGAAGAGACAAAGAAGAGGATAGGAAGGTGGAAGGAGGAGAGAGGAGAGAGAATGGGTTAGAGATGGAGGAGAGATGAGAGAGAGAATGGGTAGAGAGGGAAGAGAGATTTAATATTAAAAATTAATAAAGAATATTGATTTTATATAAAAAAAAATTAAAAAAAATAATACGAAGGACCTTTTAAACCTATTTCTCAAAACTCAGAGACTAAAAAGGTTTATTTCTAAAACTCATGGACCAAAAATGTATTTTTCTCTAAACTCAGGGACTAAAAAGGTCTATTTCCAAAACTCAGAGACCAAACGCACCTATGGTTGAAAACTCATGGACCAAAAAGGTATTTTTCTTTAAACTCAGGGACTAAAAAAGTCTATTTCCAAAACTCAGAGACCAAACGCACCTATGATTGAAAAGTCAGGGACCAAAGTATTTTTCCCATAAATTTAAGACTTGTCTCGTAGCAGTGGCAAAAAGGAATGAAAATTTTCAAGGAATAAAACGAGAAAATCCTCCAGAGAATCCATACTTTCTATAAAGGTTGGCCCCTAACAATGTTTCAAACAAGTTAACACATGAGATTAAATAAATAAATAAAAGTGACTAAATTATATAAAATACTCCTAAATTATGAATTTTGTTTCAATACCCCTAAACTTTAAAAGGTTTCAAAAATATCCATGATCTTTCAAAAATATTCAAAAATACCCTTACCGTTAAGTTTTGGATGGAAACCGTTAAAGTTTCATTTCAATAATATCCCTGAACTTCCAAAAGTTTCAAAAATACCCACAACCTTTCAAAAACGTTAAAAAAATACATTTATCATTAAGTTTTGCATGGAAAATAATACCATTGACATTTAATTGTGTTCGTAAGAGGCAATTTTTACCTTTGTCTTCCTAACTTATGCATTATTTGCATGTCAATCTTGGTTGTTTAATTAATTGAATTGTTGGTCTAATTGGTAAAATCAACTCCCTAAGATATCTCTCTCTTGATTGTTCTTCATCTTTTATTTTGTTTTGTTCTTATTCATCTTTCGATTTTTTTCTCTAAAATGGATTTTTAAACGAATTCAAGTTAAAAATTGATCCCACAAAGCAAGACGACGACAAATTATCCTTCAACTTCGAATAATTGAACACAAAACCCTACCTAAATCTGCGCATTTAGGTTTCCAAATGCATCCCAACAATAGTTTAACCTTTTTTTGTGCGTTTTTTGAGGGTTACGAGGGAAGGTTATGATTATGGATTTTGGATTTTTAGAGCTTATTTGGTCAAATTGTTACTACGACCTTTCAAATGCTAATAATTTGTTCATTCTTATTAATTTTCATGGAGGAAGAATCTACAGAGAGATGAAGAAGAAGAAACATTATCCGATATAAATTTTTTGAAAGGCCAAATGTATTATTGAAACAAAACTTTAACGTTTTCCATAAAAAAATTTAACAGTAAGGGTATTTTTGAACATTTTTGAAAGGTCGGAGGTATTTTTGAAATATTTTAAAGTTTAGGAGTATTATTGAAACAAAACTTTAACGGTTTCCATCCAAAACTTAATAGTAAGAGTATTTTTGAACATTTTTAAAGATCAAGAGTATTTTTGAAACTTTTTAAAATTTAGGGATATTATTGAAACATAACTCATAGTTTATGGGTATTTTCTATAATTTAGCCTAAAGAAATATATCCACTTTCCATAATCATAACTCCATAACATAACTGCATATCTCAATTGAAAAAAAAAAATAATAAAAAAACTATAACTGTACTATTAAAAAAAGAGAGAGAGAGAGAGAGAGAGAGAGAGAGAGAGAATACAACGGTAAGGATTCATTTGGAATTATGAAAATATAATCTATTTAAAAAAACTAACGAAAGGGTAATCTTGAAAAAAAAAATACACATTCCAAAGGGTAAAATTAAAAAGGCATCTTTAAAACATGGTACATGCGTAAATTAAAAAAAATTTATAATGCTATAAAAAAAAATTTGAATTATCAATTTATCGTTAATTTTAGAACATCCATATATTAAAATGATCTAAATTGAGAAGTATATGCAATATGTTCCCACCACATTGACTTTAAGAAAAGAAAACTTTTATTGTTTTTTTAAAAACTTATAATATCACTTTTCAACGAATTTTATTCAAGGTCAAACTAAGATGAAACTGTTGTCAATTTGAACATAGTTCAACAAGTTAAGATATTATCACCTCAATTAAAAGTGAAAAGTTCAAATCTCCACTCCACATATTGCTAAACTAAAAAAAACCACTTAAATACTTTTAAAAACTTCAACCTACATGATTGAATACACTTAAAAGCAATAGGGTATAAATATATAAGAGAAGAGAGAGAGAGAAAAAAAAGCATCATCAAAACTTATCACTTGGTATTTTTCTTCATTTGTTTATAATTTCTTCTACCGATAGAAATATTTTCTTAAATCATATTCAACAATAATCATATTGTCAATTGTTGTTGCCAAATTTTGGACGGGAGAAATCTCACATGACCTCTATGTGACAACGACGGTGAATTTGTATTCTTAGGGGAAGAACGCGGCCTGCAAGACAAGAAAAACCTGGACATCAGTGTGGTGTAGGCCACACAAGCTTCGATGCTTAAGTCAGAGAGGGTTTTGAGAGAATTTAGGAGTTTTTGGAGAGTGTTGTAAGCTGGAATGAACTTACCTTGCTCTTCCCTCAAGGGAGAGCTTAAATAGCTTCCTTCCTAGGGTTTTTTGTGGGTTTCCGTCTTCGAATGGGGAAATGAAAGATCGAATTGGGCTGAACCGAGGGCATACAGGCCATGAGGGACTAAGGCAAGGCCCAAAATTGGGCCTTGCCAAACTAGTCGACCTCGACTGGGCCGACCACAGGCTTGGGCCGAAGCCCCGTTTCTTCTCCCTCTCATCTTGGGCCAGTCTTTTGTCCGTTTCGGTCCGTTTTAACATCGTATTGGGCTTCTTTTCTCGTCTGGCCCTTCGTTGCAGCCCTATAGCTAGCCCGTTTTTGTTGGTTAAATTTCACCCATAACATCAATTATAATTGCTTGACTACTATTTTTTATTTTTATAAAATCGTAGTTGTTATTATATTATCTTTAACTATTACAAATCAACCCCCACTCTATTTTTTCCAATCAATAATTTATCATTAATTTTGACACACTATCTCCCTCGTACATCTTTCTCATATTCTTTTACATTAAAATTGGAACAAAATTTTGATATATTTTTTTTTTTGTATAACAATTATTTTTCTAATATTTTATCAAATAATTGAGATTAAACAAAACAATTTTTAATTTAAATCATATAAATTTTTAAATAATTATCTTATAATAAATTTATAAATAAAATATCAATATAAAAAATAATTGAAATAATATGTCTACTTTGACCATAAACATAAAATACCTGCTACCTTTAATAGATTCAACTCGAGAAGGCCCCCAACAATCAAAATGGATATAGTCAAGTGTTCCCTTTGTACTATGAACACTTTTTGGAAACTTGATGCGATGTAGCTTCCCAAGCACACAATGTTCGCAGAATCTAAGATCCTGCATCTTGTGCCCGCAAAGAAGATTCTTCTTTGATAGTATTTGCATTCTTCTTTCAGTCATATGACCAAGCCTCATATACCATAGCTTGGTCATATCCTCCTTGTGAACTGCAGATGATGCAACAACAACACCCCTTGTCAATGTAAAACCTGCTAGAAAATACACAGTTCCCCACTTGACACCTTTCAGAAACATCTTAGAATCCTTGCATACATACATAACTCTACCTTCACCTTTGAAACTGAATCCTTTACAATCAAGTACACTCAAAGATATCAGATTCTTTGTCATTAGTGGAACATGCTCAACTTCATTCAATGTGCAAAAATAACCATCATGTGTCCGTAACCTGATTGAGCTTATTCCAACTACCTTGCATACATCACTGTTGGCCATAGTCATATTCCCTCCATCTATCTGCTAATAAGTTGAAAATCACTGTCTTGACACATATGATAAGATGCCCAAGAATTAAGAACCCACACATCTTTATGATATGACTATTCATTTGCAATTAAGGCTACATCTCCTTCGGAATGGGTGCCAATTTTTGCCACAGCGACAGAACCTCTAGAAACTTCCTTCACTTTCTGCTGCTACTGCTTATTTTTCTTAGGGCAGTCATCCTTCCAATGCCCTTTTTTTTACAGTAATTACAAATGTCATCAGGTTTAGGATCCCTATACTTCGATTTTTTATAATTCAACTTCTTTTTACTGGTTTTCTTCTGTCCCATAACCCTTGTAGCAGCTAACCCAAAGGTCTGACTTTCTGTAACTGAACCAACTACCTTATGACGGACCTCTCTACTATTAATAGCAGTTTTTACTTCTTCCAAAGACAGAGTATCTTTCCTACCAATAAATGAATCCACAAAATTCTCATATGACAAGGGCAAAGACACTAACATAATTAAGGCATCATCTTCATCATTTACTTTAACATCAATATTACACAGATCTAATAGGATTGTATTCAATTGATCTAAATGATCCTTAAGAGGATGATAAGCCTTAGAATTAAGGCTTATTTAACTCCTAATTACTTAAAATATTCTTGTTTTGTCTTAAGATCATTTGAAAATAGTTGAAAGTTGCTTGAAAATAAGAAAGGAATAAGAATGAAAACAATTAGATAAGATTCTAAAAAAGTTAAGTTTGTTTGCAGGGAATGTGGAAATTGCAAAATCAAATTGCAAATTCGTGATTCTGCAATTGTTTCTAGAGCAGGGAATGTAGAAATTGCAAAATCAAATTGCAAAATCGGATTCTGCAATCTGGAGCAGTAGAAAAGTTCAAAAAAGGAAAAAAATCTGCATTTAACCCATTCCGAAAATCTTCAATTACAGCATGATTTAAGGGAATTTGAGCACGAAATTTGGGCATTCTTCAACCCTAATGAATGCCTATAAAGGGGAAAGAAGAGGAGGAGCAACACAATTCGAATTTGGAGGCAATTTTGGAGTCAATTTTCGTGGGTTTTCTTTTTTTTTTTCTCTGCTCTGTTTTTCTGCAACTTTTTGTTTCTGTTTTTGCCGAGGAGTTGCAGCTGCTGTTCCAATTTCTTCGAATTTTTCTTGTAATACTGACAGTGTTAACAGTACCAAGTCGTTGTGATTTTGATTTCTTCGTTTATGTTACATTTTTGTTCAATTAAAATTCTGTTTTTCAAGATTCTATCATCTGTTTTTTTCTTTCAAGTGCAGTCTCTGTGGGAGCATTGTTTGTATTTAAGTTCCATTATGTGGGAATGTTTAAGGTCATCAAATTCAAAGGCAGAAGGAAGAATACTAAAAATTCATTTGGATGCCCTTTGATTCCTTGCTTTAAATCTCATTGAGAATCTCTTCTTGAATTCCTTGTAGTTTAGCCTAGAATAGCATTACAATTCATTGTCTTAATTATTCAATTTACAAAACTTCTAATATGAACTTTTTCTCAAAAATTAGTTGTAATATTTTTAGTTTTAATATGAGCTAAAACTTCTTAGGGGGTTCAAGAATGTGAATTCCCTAATAAGTAATTGTAGCCTAAATTTCAATAAAAACCAAGCCTACATCTCAATTGTTTGCTTGTGTTGAATAAATTTCCGTTGATATCCTAGTTTGATCAACTAGGGTAGCAACTCAAGCTTAGATCTAATACTGACGGGGTTAGTGATAAGCGGATTTCACACAAGTAATGGAGAAAAGAGCTTAGATATAAGTCAATTCCTTACCCTAGACATAGTGATTAAGAACTCCAAAACCTATAAAATTGTTGAGCCGAATGATCTAAGATAGAGGGACTATAGACATATAAGTCACTCACTTAGCCTCCTAAAAACCTAAAATTCAAGGTGAATAAGAGATGTAATTTTGGTTTACAATTGAGTGTGGAGTAGGTTGGAATTGTAATTTTGGCTTGCAATTACAACCTAGGACAATGACACTCTTGAGCCCCATTTTTATCCAAATTCCCTTTGAATTTTCATTTACTAAGTCTAGTTAGTTTGCTATTTCTAGATTCTGCAATTCAATTCTGCAATTATTTTTTCTTATTTCGATTTTTGTCATTTCTAGATTCTGCAATTTTTATTTTGTTTTACCAACAAACCATCCCAACATTATTTTTGCAATTTAGTTTTCAAAGTTGCAATTTTCCTTACATTTTGCTTAGCAATATTTTTGTTACATCGTTCCCTTGGGATTCGATACTTGGTACTCACATACCATTTTATATTACTTCGATCGCGTGCGCTTGCGTGTAACATCGATCAGAGGCGTACCTTCCTGCACACGTAGACTGAACAGACATTGCTTCATAAGCAACTTCTTGGTTAAAGACTTCGTCATGTACAGACTTTCAAGCTTCAACCAGAGACCAACGTCAGTTTCTTCATCAACGACCTTGACGATGACCTCATTAGCCAAACACATCATGATTGTCGAATGAGCCTTCTCCTCCAGGCTATTGCACTCATCGTCATCTACATCTGCTTTCTTCGGTTTCCCAGATAGCGATGTACACAGCCCCTGCTGTTTTAGCAGAGATCGCATCTTGATCTGCCATAGATCGAAACTACTTCTCCCGGTGAATTTGTCGATTTTCACATTCACAGCAGATATCCTTGTCTGTAAAAAAAAAAAAACCCTAACAACCACGGCTCTGATACCAGTTTGTTAAAGCCCTCATGGGTTTGCTTTTGGTTTCACTCAAAAGACCTCATACCAATGAAGATAGTGTCACTCACTTATAAACCCATGATCTTCCCCTTATCTAGCCAATGTTAGACTTTGGTTGCACTCCCAACAAAAATGTTTATAATAAAAGTTGGGTAAATTTTTAAAAAATGCCTTGAACTTTGCCATTTGTTTGAAAAACACCATTATTTTTTCAAAAGTTGCAATATTACCCTTAACCTTTCATAAACATTTCAAAAACTGTCATTGAAGTAGAAAATATGTTAGAATGTTGGACGAAAAGTTGACATAGCAGTGACATAAAACGACGTGGTGATGATTGAGACACTTGTATGGATTAAGTCTAAAAGAATGGCATTCTATCATGTCAACCTTTCATTTGACATTCTAATAAATTTTCTATTTCAAAAGTAGTTTTGAAATGAAAGATCAAGGCTAATTTTAAATAAAGAGCCAACTTCAAGGAAATATATATATATTTTTAATAATTTAGCCATAAAAGTTTGACTTTTATCCTAGTGCGTTTATTTTCTATAAAATTAATAAAATAATAAAGAACTAAAAACCTACCAGCAAAACATTTTTCAAAAAAAAAAAAAGAATGTTCTTTTTTTTCTTTTTGTGGGCAAAAAGGTCACTTCAATCCAATTTGGTGTCAAATAAATTTTTAGTCCACGAAGTTAGACATTAATATCTATTTAGCCTCTAACATTTCAAAAGGATACTGAAATTTAGAAAATGATTTTAAATGATCCTTAACCATTGCTTGAACTAACATGATACTGATGTGATTGTTAATATATATATATATATATATAATGATTAGAATGGATGACGTGGCCATCTCTTCCCCGTCCCTGCCATTAGTTTGCCATTGCACCATCGCTTAGCTCGTCATTGAAATTTCCTTAGTGCCAACCCCTCCAGATTTGGAACAATCTAATTGTTTATTAGGATGGCTTGTTGCCTCCTTCTCTGCCATCTAACACCTACCAACATTTGTCCACCACTGAGTCGTCTTTTGATAAGCCTTAGAATTAAGGTTTATTTAACTCCCAAGTACTTAAAACATTCTTGTTTACCTTAAGATCATTTGGAAATAGTTGAAAGTTGCTTGAAAATAAGAAAGAAATAAGAATGAAGGAAATTGGGATAAGATGCTAAAAAATTTAAGCTCGTTTGCATGGAATGTGGAAATTGCAAAACCAAAATTGCAATTTCGTGATTCTGCAATTTTTTCTGAAGCAGGGAATGTGGAAATTGCAAAACTAAAATAGCAATTTCGTGATTCTGCAATTTTGTTTGGAGTAGCAGAAAAATTCAAAAAAGGAAAGAAATATGCTTATGGAAATCTTCAATTACAGCACGATTTGGGGGATTTTGATCATGAAATTTGAGAATTATTCAACCTTAATGAAGGCCTATAAAAGGAGAGAAGATGATTGAAGAAGGAGATCGGTTTTAGAGGCATTTTCTTGTAGAATTTTCGTGGGTTTCTGTCTAATTTTTCTTCCTCTGTTTTCTATTTTTCCAGTTTTTTTCTTCTTCTTTGTTTTAATCGTGAGTTGCTACAAGTTTAGTATTTGTTTTTCCTTCAATTTTTATTCTTTGTATTACGGAGAACTTCTATCAAGCTTAGTCTTTGTTACTTTTCTTCAATTTCTTCTTTGTATTACTGAGAATTGCTGTCAAAGTATTCCTCTATTTTTTCCAGTTTTTTTCTTTCTTTGTTCTTCTCTGTTTTAATTGCTGCAAGTTATTTTTTGTTTTCTCTTTGAGTTTTCCAGTCTGATTCAAGTAAAAATTGTTGAACAACTCTCCTCTTGAAGCTCTTGATTCATGAGTTTGTCCTCTATGTTAATCCAAATTAAGAAGTCTTGGAGCATTATTTTTTTGTTCATGGGTTTTCCAGATTGCATTACTTTTACTGCCATCATTATTTCAATAGTCAATACTAATTAGGGTAGATTTTTTTAATTAATTCCTTTAGTTTTGGTTACAATTAGCAAATTAATTTAACCTTCTAGTATGAATTTTTATTCTAAAATTTGTGGTGGGAATTTTATCTTTAATATGAGCTAAACTTCTTAGGGGGGTTCAAGGATGTGAATTCCCTAAGAAGTAATTGTAGCCAAAATTCCAACAAAAACCAAGCCTACATCTCAATTGTTTGCTTGTGTTGAATAAATTTTCGTTGAGATCCTAGATTGATCAACTAGGGTAACAACTCAAGCTTATATCTAATACTGACGGGGTTAGTGATAAGAGGATTTCACACAAGTGATGGAGAAAATAGCTTAGACATAAGCCAATTCTTTACCCTAGACATAAGGGTTAAAGACTCCAAAACCCATAAAATTGTTGAGCAAAATTATCTAAGATAGAAAGACTATAGACATATAAGTCACTCACTTAGTCTCCTAAAACCTAATTTCAAGGTGAATAGGAGTAGCAATTTTGGTTTACAATTGAGTGTAGAATAGGTTGAAATTGTAATTTTGGTTTGCAATTACAACTTAGGGCAATGACATTCATGAGCCCCTCTTTATCTAAAATTTCTTTTGCAATTTTATTTACCAAGTTTATCTAGTTTGTTATTTAATATTGCAAATTTTCGATTATGCAATTCAATTATGCAAACTTTATTACTTTATTTTGCAATCTTTAATTATGCAATTCAATTATGCAATTTTTGTCACTTTACCTAGCAATTAGATTATGCAATTATTTTCTTTTTACCAACACACCATCCCAACATTGTTTTTGCAATTTTTAGTTTTAAGTTGCAATTTCCTTACACTTTGCTTTAAAATATTTTTGTTACACCGTTTCCTGAGGGATCGATACTCATGAATACTCATGTTTTAATACTTGCATCAGCAGTGTGCATTTGCACTGGAGTTGAGTGTATGTACTTACTTTATTCACCCAAAGTTCACTCGATCATCTTTCCTCGATGTCGTCTCGAATGGGTTGTTCTTGGAACCACGTTTGTGGAACGAACAACTTTCCAGGTCAAGGAACGAACCCCACCCTATTCGTTCCTTGATGTTCTTCCATATCTAGAACGCTATTTGTTCTAGATCAAGGATCATTTGTTCAAATCTGGAATGTTTCGTTTGTTTTAGCTTTGGAGGGTTGGAATTGAGGGAAGTTCGATAGCAAGCTCTGTTGGAGAATAAGAGAGGAGAAAAAAGAAGGGAGAAAAGAGAAGGAAGTGAAGAGATGACCAAATTGTCATGTCATAGTCTAATCAAACTCTCGTCATTTTAATTCAACTGGTATAAAGCATATACCAACAACTAAAAGCTTAGAGGTTTCGAATCCCCCACACTACATAGTGTTAAAAAAAAACAACTATCTACATGAAGGGGTGAATATTAAGAATGCGGAAGCAATTTTGGATCTTGAGTACTCTAATTTGATCAATTTTATCAAACAAAAAACATGCTCAAAACTGGAAAAACAGAGAATAAGAACACAAACCTTTGTAGCTCAATATTCTCTTAATCCTTTGCAAATCTTGGATCACCAACACTACTTGGACCACCACTAGAGTCTTCCCTACTATTCTCAGCCCTTGGAATGGATTGTGGGATCTTTGATTGAGAGAAATTGGGAGAAGAATGAGTAAAGATCTAAATAAAAAAGCTAGAGAGTTTTCTACAAAAATCTCTTGTTTTTCTAATCTTTTTTTAGACCATTGTGTTTCTTCTCTATTTATAGAAAGCCACAAGCTTAGTGAAGAAGCCAATTGAATGAAGATAAACTTCAAACAAGAAGCTTTGTGAAGAAGCCAATTGAAAGAAGATATGCTTCAAACAATAAGCTTGGTGAAGAAGTTATGAACTTGGTCCATATTTCATTTCCAAATGAATTTGAATTATCTTTTAATTTTAATTCAAAATTAATATAAAATTAATTTTAAATTAAAATCAATTTTTAATTAATTAAACAATTTAATTAATTTTAAATAAATATTTAATTTAATATCAAATATCAAATTAAATAATTGGACCAATCCTAATTTCTCAAAACGAACGTTCGAACATGAATCCCTATTCATGTTTTAAACCGAACGAATATTTAAATCATATTTAAATATTTCCACTTCTTTATCATAGTTTAATTCATAATTAAGCTATGAAACGTTAAGTATATCGCATATAATTAACTTTTTCTCCCAAGTCCGAATTTGAACAATTCAAATTCTTTTCTCTCAAATTATTCCAAGGCTTAGTCTGAGCTAGTAAGGGGACCTAATGGACCTACAGATCATGAGCTCCAACGATACGAGATTAACCGGCCAAACTCTTTAGCCTAGCTAATCAACATTCGTTAACCATCGGGACACTCCACTAAAGCCCAGTGGCTGCACTCTCCTCACTGTAGATATATTTCTGTCCACTCGATATAACCATGATTAGTAAGTCGATCTTTCACAGGTTGTTCGTAATTACAGCTGGGTCAAATAAACCGTTTTACCCCTGTAATTACTTCTTGTTCCTTAAGTCCCACTGATCCTCTAATGAACAATTTGGTTTGTGGTCCAACCAACAAACCGTATCCCTCTCGGGCCAATGAGAGGGTGGGCCCATTGTTCAAGACCTGGAGTCAGTACTTAAGGGAACAATCTCTCTACTAAACCCTAAAGCGGGTAGGAGTGAATTCCATCTCGCATGACTATGTTCCCAACTATCTATCCGGTCTTATCCCCAAAATGGGAGGCTTATTGAGTCGGCGATCTCGGGCCACTCTCACCCATGCAAATCTAAGGATAATCTCGAATAAACAGGAGTTCATAGCACGCTCAGAATTAAGATCGAGTTACCTAGGTCATCGTATGAATATAGTCAGTTAAAACAGTAAACGGAGTTAAAAAGTCTAAGTGACTATTTCGCGGTCCAGTCTTATGCAAACTCATTGCATAGGACGCCCCCACTCGCATGTCTCCACATGAACGATTTAGGATCACATCGTTAGTACTATACAAAGTGGGCCGCGTCCATAGTGTCCCCAGAATAAGGTACCCAGCTTTATCCCTATACTATAGACCGTTTTGGCTATTACTCGAACTTGATCCATTTTTATGTCACACATAAAGTTCAAGTATACATCTTATAGTCAAGGGTTCTTAATTCATTGGATTTGGGTTATAGAATACACAATTCACTTTATTTAATAACACATTTACTGAATAAACCTCAATAACATCTTTATTGTAAAATAGAATATACATTCAACACTACAATCATTGAGAGCCATTTTTAAAATCTCAAGATTACGTGTCCATTTTAAAATTTTCGAAACCAAATAAACACCAAATACAAACTTCACAAATCAAAAGTGATTTTACCCCCTTTATTTTATTAGATAGTACCAAAATTTATTGTATAGTACCAATAGAGAAGGAAACTCATAGTTATTATATAAAGTTATAAACACAGAAGCAGCAAGCTCTGTTCATCTATAAATACGCATCGACGAATCGGGAAAGTCCACAACCACAAGTTCACAACAAGGGAAACAGATTCCAATTCTAGTTCTGAGAAATTGAATTCTTCAGAGATATGGACGAATCCTCATCTGCCAAAAGGTGAATTTCCTCTCCCTCTCTTTCATCTCTTCAATCCTTTCAATTCCCTTCCACAATCCTCGGAAGCAGAAACAAAAACGGAAGCTCTGTTTCAAAACCCTTGACCTACAATTGCTTCATCTTGCAGGTTGGAAGGCAAAGTCGCCATAATCACGGGCGGCGCCAGTGGATTCGGCAAGAGCACCGCCAGATTGTTTGTTAAACACGGCGCTAAGGTGATCGTCGCCGACGTGCAGGACGATCTCGGCCGATCACTCTGCGAAGAACTCGGATCGGAGAAAACCGTTTCGTACGTACACTGCGACGTGACGAGCGATTCTGATGTGAAGAGCGCCGTCGATTTCGCCGTCGAGAGGTACGGGAAGCTAGACATAATGTACAACAATGCCGGAATCACCGGCGAAATGGATCCGACGATCTTAGGAACAGAGGGGGAGAATTTCAAGAAGGTTTTCGAGGTGAACGTGTACGGCGGGTTTTTAGGAGCGAAACATGCGGCTAGGGTTATGATTCCGAAGAGGAGCGGCGTAATTCTGTTCACATCGAGTGTTGCTTCGGTGAATAGCGGCGAATCGCCGCATGCGTATGCCATGTCGAAGCACGCGGTGGTGGGATTGATGAGGAATTTGTGTGTGGAATTGGGGGAATTTGGGATTAGGGTTAATTCGGTTTCTCCGGGTGCTATTGGAACGCCGTTGCTGAGAAATGCGTTGGGATTCACGGAGGAGATGTTGGAGGAGGTGATCCGGTCGTCGGCGATCTTGAAAGGGGTGGTGCCGACGGCGGAGGATGTGGCGGAGGCGGCGCTCTACTTGTGTAGTGATGAATCCAGGGTCATAAGTGGACATAACCTTGTGGTAGACGGCGGCTACAGCACCGCCAACCGCTCTTTCTCCTCCTCCGTTATCAGAAAATTGTCATCTGTTTGATGGTCGAGAGATTATTATTGGAAAAGGTTTTTGTTTTTGGTAGTTTAGAAGACTATTGGATATATGAAAAAGGTGTGGGATCTTTTTACTTTGGTTAAAATACTATTTGGTTCCAGCACTTTGAGCTTTATTCTATTTTGATCCATGTACTTTCAAATGTCCAATTTTAGTTCCTATACTTTCAATAAAGCTTAAAATTGTTATCTACTATTAGTTTATGGTTAATTTTTATTTAAAAAAATTAGTCTCTATTAGCTTTTCCTCTATAAATTTTGGAAGTATGTTCACGTGGTGTATTTTCTTGTCTTAAAATTATTATTATTATTTAACCAATTTTGATAAAAATTAACTTCAAACTTGTCATAGGGACCAATTTTAAACTTTATTGAAAGTATATGGACTAAAATTGGACATTTCAAAGTACAAGGACCAAAATAGAACAAAGTCTAAAGTACAGGGACCAAAATGGTAGTTTAACCTTTTACTTTTGTTTGTTCCTCGTTATTACATGACAAATTAGTGAATGTACAATTTTTTTTTTTTTGGTGGCCGGAGATTGAGGCTTAGTTTTGATCTTTTGAATTGTTGATCAATAATTGTTGTCAAATGTGGTTTAAAAAAATAGTTTTTTTTATTAATATTAAATTAATATGGTTAAGGTAGGTTTTAAATTATTGTCTACATTTTCATATGTCTATGGACTCAACATCAACGCCAAAGTGAACATAACTTAACGGTAATTGTCATGTACTATCGACCATGAGGTCAAAGGTTTAAAACTCCCTACCCTAAATGTTGTTGAACCCAAAAAAAAAAAAAAAAAAAAAAAGAGACTCGACATCATGAAAGAGTAAATCGAGATTTCTATTATATCAGAGACAAATTGATGAAATATAACTAAAATATTAACAAAATATTTTCCCCTTAGATGTTAGAGATGCCTGAGGTAGAGAAACCTAATAAGTAATTGTATTTGCCCAAGTGACATCTGTTGTTTCTTAATAAAAAAAAAGTTCATTTTTCTTCCAAAAAAAAAAAATTAACTACTAATGTGAACCTAATATTAATAATAAGAAATTTGAACTTATTTAAAAATAGTAGAATGCTTATTTATTAATTTAAATATTTTCTATATTTACAATATTTTTAGAAATATCAATTAAATCAACATTTTAAACCTTGGATAATGATCATATTAGACATCATATTCCAGCTATCGATCTCCAACCTTTTAGTCGAAAATATAGGCATTCATCAACTGAGTTATGCTCAAGTTGGCTTCAATTATGTCTTTATTGATATTTAATTCTAAATATTTTTATAAGATAATTATTTAATCTTTTATATGATCTAAATTATAAATTATATTTTTGTTTACTCTAAATTATTTGAAAAAATATTAAGAAAAATAATGGTTATTAAAAGTTATATCTAACAAAATTTTGTTTCAATTTCAAATACAAAAAATACAAAAAATAAATAAATTGGGGATTGATGGTAAATAACGTTATGGCTATAGATATGAAAGAAAAAAACGATAATTTTTAAAAGTTTGTAGGGAATGTGCTGAATTTTAGAGAAGCTAATTTCAAAATCTGTTGTTGATCAAATTTCGTACATCAACGCAAGTGAATTAGCGGGTCTTTGGGGCAAACAATTGGAGGGAGTAGGAGTTAGTGATTTTGTTTAAATTATTATATAATCAATTTTACCACACACTAAAAAGGGTTAAAATTCTTTTATAATTACTTTAAAATTCTCTAAAAACAATATTCCAAACGAAGCCTTAATCTTCTCTCTAAGTAATAGGTGACTTATACTCAAATGGACACTAATGAGTGCAGCTTTAAACTCACAACAATGCATCATCATGAGTTGAATTAGCGATCAATAAAAACCAATGTAAAAAATAAAGAATTAGAGATAATAAGTTGAAGTCATTATTGTCATGTACCTAAGATTCAATACCATACAAGTTTCTTTGGCAACAAAATGTGGTAGGATCAAACAATTGTCACGTGAGAATAGTCGAAATGTCTAACTACTTAAGTTCGATTAAAATTAGCTTAAATGCAAAAATTTATATTTTGATTATAATATCGAATATTTGTTTTTGATTTCTACATTAGTTTCTAAGTTAACTAGAGTTACTATAGGTAGTTTCTTTTCCCTCATTTTCAACTAGTTTCTAGTTTGCCAATTCGAGCATAGCCTCCTGGGCACAATTGTTAAACTAAAAAAAAAAAGAAAAACAGATTCCCAATTTAGTTTTTCCATTTTTTGTCTTCATTATTTTTCACCCAATAACAAATGTGACTATTTTTCTACATTTCATTAATTCTTGATCGTTATTCTTTAAAAAAAAAACCAAATTAATTGTTATTCTATTAGAGTTGGTTGTTGCATTCTAGTGAGACGATTATTATGATATTATAATAATAATGTATGTATAAAAAGGACGAATAAGTATTCATATATACAATAGCTTCTTATTTGTCCTTTTTTATACATACATTATTATTATAATATCATAATAATTGTCTCACTAGAATGCAACAACCAACTCTAATAGAATAACAATCAATTTGTTTTAAAGCTTATAATTTCGATCAAGATGTCAGATATTGGAATCTCCCACCCCACATGTTGTCAAACAAAAAAAAGTTATAGAATAAGCATTTTAACAAATAAAAAATGTAATATAAACTTTACTTTGGGTTTCATTCTATTTTAGTCTTGTACTTTCAAATGTCCAAATTTGGTCGTGCAGTTTGAATAAGTCTTAAAATTAGTTCTCTGAAATTAATTTTTATAAAATTGGGTAAATAATAAAAATAATAATAATACACAACAATGAATCCGAAAAGAGCAAGATGCTATGTTTCAAAAGGAGGATGACAATTGGCTTCAAAGTCTACAGATATAAGCTTTAACACTAGGCAAAGTCATAACAAATTTTTATGCAATAAAAGACACAATGTAAATATATTTCCAAAATTTATTGAATGAAGACTAATAGAGACTAATTTTTTTAAGGACGATAAACAATAAACTAACAGTAGATATTATTTTTAAGATTTATTGAAAGTACATAGACTAAAATATAACAAGTCCCAAAGTATAAGAACCAAAATGGTATTTTAACCGAAATCTACTCATTCTATTCATAATTTTACTCATCATTAAATGATATGCTAATTTATTTGATAGATCTTACACCATTTTTAAATGTTGCTATTCTGGCAAATAATGAATGAAGGTAGTTTGGAAAAAATTTCATACTATTATAGTAACTAAAATTTTTCCCTATTTTAACCTAAATTTAATTATTCTTTAGTCTTAAAATGATGTATGGAGTTGTAAAAGAATTTTATGAGTATGGTGTTGGGAAGGAATTAATGAAGAGATGAGGGGGTGAGTTGAAATATGGTATATGATGGGACATCATTTTCAGTGTCATAATGAAACGGTGAGTTTTAATGCTTCATCCTTCCAAACACGCGTTTGGAGCTGCCCGCATTATTGGGGGAGACTGGTCAACGGGCGGTTCCCTGATTCACTGAAATTAATAGAAAAGGAAATGTAAAGTCTTCCTTTTTTGTTAAATTAAACCTACCATTTCATCAAATTGGTGAAATTGGATTTTTTTTTTTTTTGTCCTTTTCTTTTAGTCATTACAAAATATGGAGGGTTGATAGATGTCTTAATTACTGAAGGGTTAACTACATGAATGACATATTTGAAATCAAATTTTACACAAATGGCACGTTTTGTTATTAATATTGGCTTTGTCACTTTTCAAGCCAAATAAAAGCCAAATCTAGAGGAACATTATTCATTTATCCCTCTATTTATTGTTCTCTCTATATATATAAAATAAAAATAAAATATATGGATACTTTCCATAAACGTTGAAACTTATATCCTTCCCTCCAAACACCATTAATTTTGTATAAAGAATATAATAGATGAAAGATTTTTACGATTTTCCTCCTATTTCCTCCTAAAATCTAGGGATTTTAAAAACTAGACAACTCTTTCCATTATCAACGGTTTCATTCTTCATACGTAGGGGGTATATATATTATATATATGAGAATATAGTAGGGTATATATAATATATATCTGAGAATATAATAGGAGTATCATGTTATCCCAAACATATAAAATGATTACATGCTGATGTATATATTATATATCTCAACATATATATGTATTGGTACAATATACAACACAGTATATATTTAGAAACTCATTGAACATTTTATATTACATACAGTATGTATAAAATTGATAGGTCATGTTATGACATTATAGCTATATATTATAAGGTTATCTCAAAATTAATAGGATTATTACCAATACAAAATATATGACGATTATTTACCTATGTTTATATAATATATGTCTGTAAATATAACTATACTTATTGCCTGCATAAAATGTAATAGAATTATATACATACGTATATATAATATATTTCTATGTAAAGGAACTATCCATACTGCTTTCTTTAGTCTAAAATATAAGATTTAAATAAAAATAAATAAATGAAAAACAAAGAAGAAGAAATAAGGAAGAAGACTAGCTTACTCATTTTGGAGACAAAAATTTGTACACGACAATTGAACCCACAATCGGAGAAAAATGTCGGTGGAGAAGACCATCAATTAGAATAATGGAGCATGGTTATTAATGGTAACAAGAAATTCTAATCTAATTCGAATAGTAAAATATGGGAGAAAAAATATTTACTATTACAAAAAATATATTCATATAAGTAATGATAACATTAATTACCTAAATTGAATGATTTAATTATGGAAACAATAAATGATAATTATAACAATATTATAAATATATGCAAAAATTGTAAGGGACAAATGAAATAAATTGATCTCATAAATATGAGTCATGCTAGAGCCGATAATTTTTTTAAAATGAGACATTTATGAAATATATGGTTGAAAACGTGCTTTTTGCCACAATTTCCCATTACTAAATTAGACTCATGTTGGTTAGTGAAATCCGGCTTTTGACTTAGATAAATATTGTAGTTTTTATCTTTTATTCAAGTTTTGTTATTTCACCTTCTAATTTTAACAAGCAATGTAAAATATCACAAACTCACCAAGTTCAATAAAAGATTAAATTTTACGCAAAAGTTAAGTTTGATTAGTGTACAAGATCGATCCTTGAATAATTCTGTTAAAACTCACAAATTTTAGCCAAAAAGAAAAAAAAACTCTAATTCTCTAAAATTTTATTAATTTCGTATCATATATATATATTTTATAATTCATTGTATGAATATGCGGATATATTTTTTTTAACAATTATTCAAATGGAAAGGTAAAAATAGTAACACCTATTCAAATTTAAGGTAAAGATGACAACTCGTCTTCAATTTAAAGGTATAGATTGCGACACTTATTCATATTTAAGTTTATGGCGTAAATTAATATGTTATGTTCAAGGTAAAAATTGATTTTTTTTTCTCCTAAATTTAATCCTTACACTTTAACTATTATGCCTATTTAAATCATAATTTTTTTTAATATTCAAATCTCTATTTTTTTTTATTTTCATAAGTTTATACGATTAAGATCGTTAATCAAATATAGTCATAACACCTTTATTAGACTAATAAGTGACAATTTGACACAAATACGCAAAAGAGAGTAGGGTAGATAAAAAATAAAAGAGCCAGGCCAAAAAGTTTGATGAAACGAACAAGTGGAATATATTTTTAAATAATTTGGACACATCCGCTCTTATTTTAGCCAACTAACTTACCCCTTGTGTTAACTATTATTAAGATGCCACACTAACATTTTACCGAGTAGCACTAACAACAAATACTTACTGAGATCAACATTTTATAAATGTAATTGAAAATTTTAAATTTAAAAAATTAAAAGGGCACCAGAAGAATGTCTAAATTTAACTTCCCAACTTGAAAAATGTCTAAAAATGTTTTAATTTGTAAATATGACTAAAACCGTTTTAAACTAATTTCAACTAATTGCATTAAGACGAAAATACCCCATTGGATATTTATGAATATTAATTAACCTATTGAATATTAATTATTTATTTTTTTAAAAAAATAATTTTTTAATTTTTTAAAACTAATTTTATTAAAAAAAATTATTGAATTTATATTCCCTATTTAATTTTATTTAAGGTTTTGGTGATATTATTTTGACTTTATAAAAATATTGATGTTATAAATTTTCTCATTAGTATTTTATTTTTTAAAAAACTTTTTATTTGTTTTTTATACTTTTAAATTTTTTATTACCCTTAAACTATAATCTCTAAAATATAAAAATATATCTTAGAAAAAATATTAAAAACTTTACTTGTTTATATATATATATATATAGAGGTTGATTCATTAATAAGCTCATTAGGTTTCTTTGATGAGCCAACCCAAAAATGATTCGAACAAGCCGACCTAAAAGAGTAATTCATATCTAATCTAATCAATAGATAGGTTTAGTTGGGTGGGTTGACCAAACTTTGACTTGAACTGAGCTTGAGCCTACCTTTGGGTTACGTGTCCTTTAATGAGACTCAAAAAGGAAAGTTTAAAGACTGTAATTTAATTCTTTTCATGTTATATTTCTTTCTAAATTTGTATCTTTGATTTAAATTCTCATTTAGAGTTTGGATCAGAAGGTTAGATGCAATTGGAATTTTTATTTTTATTTTGAAATAGATCCACTTAGAGATGTTCATTTTTTCTGTGGGGACCCGCCTTAACGAGGCGATGCGGGGCGGGGAATGGGAGAGGGAGTGGGAGTAGGAGTGAGAGAATTTTTTTTCCACGACTTGCCTTAACGACCTGCCTCGTTTATTTATTTATTTTCTATTTTCTATTTTATTTTTAATATATATATATTAAGATTTTATTGTGAATAATTTAGATAATTGAATATGTATGAATTATATAGTTAAACATTTGAATTATATGTATGGATTAATTAGATAATTTGATATGAAATGTTATTTTGTTTTTATTAGGAGGTTTAAGAATTTTATCTTTAAATAGAGTTTTTTTTAGAAAATTAACTATTTAAAAGAAGATTTTGCATGAATAATTAACAATATAATTGAAAATGAATGAATATTTTCCATGAAAGTTAACTATTTGAAAATTTATCAAAAAAATTATTTAATTCTTAAAATAAAAAAAAAAAAAAAACTAAATGATTCCTGCAAATTCCCTATGAGTAATCCCTGTTTTGATCCCGCAAAATTTAACAGAAAATTTTGCAGGCATGAAAATTCAAAAAGGGGCAGGGACAGAGATAAAGAAGCTATCTCATCCTTGTCCCGTCCCGTGGACACCTCCACTTAAGATTGTATAGGAAAAATAAAAAAGATAAATATGGGATGAAAATTGAAAAGTATAAATAATGGTAAAATACAAAGATTTGGCATGTGGGAAATAATTTGATTGGATGGTGAAGGTAGATGGAAGTTGCGCTTGCAAGTGGCGTGAGAATAACAATAACGAAGCCTCAGACTGACAACTGTGATTTTACTTTTACTATTGGGGTTTCATTGAAGTGCTGCACGTTCTGTTCTTAATGATTAATTGGAAGACTTAACCTGAATTACGCATTAAAAGAGTCAACATTGGTTGCTATTGCTACACTCAAACGATGACTGTTCTTGCAAATTTTTAGGGGTTGTTTGGAACCTAGATTATAATATTTTAGATTATAATAGTCTATAAAGTACTATATATTTTAAACATAGATTATTTTAACCTAAATTAAATAGCTTTACATTCTAAACACATATTATATAACTTCACAGATTATTATAACTCACTCAATGCCTCAAACAGCCTCTTAAACTTTACTTTTACACCAATGTTCACACGTAATTTCAACAAAGAAATAAGAAACGTGGAATGAACTTATATTTATATTTATTTATGTAGACGTAGTACAATCTTTAATGTTTATCATCTGATTCTTTTCTCTCTCATGTACAAATATCTTGAGGGCTTTGCAACTTGTTCTCAAATGTAGATTTGTCTGAGGGCTTCGCAGCTTGTTCTCAAATATGAATTTATTTCGAGGACTTTGCAGCTTGTTCTCGAATATGAATTTGTCTCGAAGGCTTTGCAACTTGTTCTCGAGGTTAAAACTAGCACCCTAGGACTTCTACGAGTAAGAAGAGGAGTAAGAAGTGTTCAGCACCTAAAGACCTTAGGGAGTCTTTCTGACCTTCTTTGCTCTGAATTCTCTCTGAGTTCTTTGGAGAATTAAATTTTTAAATCCCAAATGAAGGAGAGCTCCTCTATTTACAAAGCTTTCCAAGGGCATGTGGGCTTGGGCTTTAATAACCTTTGGGCCAATAATTCGACTTGGGCTTTGTTGAATTTGGGCCTAACCATTTGGATTTGAGTTTTGTTTAACTTTGATGCAAATTCTATATGACCCAATTTGACCAAATTAAATTTAAGCATTTGGTCAAATGATCATAATGAAGACATTTGGTCTTTTAATTTTAGAATTTGCCAATTTTTTATTTATAATTTTGTCATTAATTTAGTATAATGATGTGACAATTTGTGACTGACCAAAATTTCTCATTCAACAAAATGCCATTTTTTAAGATTTAAGCACGAGTATGTTTGGATAAATCTCGAAAAATATAGTTTGGAGTCAAAATGTAAGTTTTTTTTGTTCCTAATTTTGACAATGTGTCAATTTAGTCAAAATATGAATTTGGTTTACAATTTTGATTTTGATTTTGATTTTTTTACACAACTTTTATATCAATTAATGAAATTTTGAATTTTGGACAAAATTCTGATTTTTCTTCCTTGGCGATCAACTTTAACTTGAATTTCAATTGGATTTTAATTTCAAATTGAACTTCAATTAATGACCAAATTCTATCCAATTTTGATACGAATTTGAAGCAATTTTTTTTTTTTTTTTAAATTTTGAATTTCACTCAAATTCGATTTGGGTTGAATTATAATTGCACCCAAACTTTCTTGATTTCAGATCAATGACTTGAATTCAGAATTTATTTGAGATAAAATTTGGAATATGCTCAAATTTTAATTCAAGGTAAATGCCAGATTCCATCCAAAACTTGGTTTTGATTTTGAATTAGGATTCTAATATGAACTTGGGTGGGATTTGTCTTGGGATAGAAATTTGATTATGCACAAATTTTGACAACAAATTCTCATGGAAAATTAATTCAAATTGAATTAAATTCAAAATTTATCCAATTTAACATTTGATTTAAAGTTGGACCAATTTGAATTTGATTTACAAATCAATTTGAATCAAATCCTATACTTTATCTTAATCCAATTTGATTTTGAATTTAAATTATGATGTTGAGATAATTGAACTTAAATGAGATTAAAATTTTTCCGATTGGGAATTAAATTGATCCAAAAATCCAACTAAATTTGGATTTCCAAACTCAAATCCGTTTATTTTTTTGATTTGGTAAGTACCAGCAGCTCCCACCTTTTAGTATTATTATTATTTTTTACTTTTTTTTTTTTACTTCCTCCACCTCTTCTTGTGTCTGCAACAGCATCCGGTGAGGTTTTTTTATTTTATTTTATTTTTAATTTACGTAAACTTTTTTGTTGTCTATCACTTTCTTCTTCATGTGGCAAAGACGGCTGCTGACATTTTTATTTATTTACATAAACCTTTTTATTCATCTTCAGGTCAGCCACCGACAACATGTTTTTTTTTCTTTTTTTTTTTAATATGTTATTCTTCCCCTTTTTTCTTTTCTTTTCTTGCCGGCGACGTATCTTTTTTTTTTTTTTTCAATGCACTCTTCTTTTTTCTTCTTTTTCTTTCACCGTCTTCACGGTAGCAACTAGTTATTTTTATTATTTTTTTTTTTTCTGTTAAAGCCCTCTTCTTCTTATGTCATTGTTTTCTTCTTCTTTTTTCATTTCCTCTTCGGGTCCAGTTGCCAGAGGATTTGCGGGTCACTCGCTGGAGATCGGAGCGACAACATCGGCTGCGCTGAGGTGTGGCAGCTGGACACAGACCTTGAGGGAAAGGGAAGATGATGCCTACGGTAGAGAGATGAGGAAAACAAGGTTTTCTTTTTTTATTATAATTATTTACTTTTTTTTTTTAATTTTTAAAATTACATTCCATTACCGTACATCCTTTTCTTTTTATTTTTTTTTTCCATAGGATTTTTTTCAACTTTTTTTTTTTTTACTTTTTTTGTACGGCTTTCTTTTCTCCTGTTTCTTTTTTCTTTCAATTGACAACACTTTACCAATATTTCCATTTGCAAAAGGAGAATACATCCATCCACCATCTAAAATAGGTAACTAGGTGAGTGATTTCTTTTCAAGATGTATATGTTCTTGTATTTTTGTTCTTGCTTTGCAATTTTTCCCTCCTGCATTGGCTCACGTACACTTGTAGGACCCTCATAGTCTTGAGTATACTTTCAGTCACCTTTCTCCAATACTGGCTTGGGTACACTTGTAGGACATCGCGACACTGGGTGTACTTGCTGTTGCGATAAAATTGCAAGCCCGCAAGTGCACGGGTCAAGTTTTAATATAGTGAGATAGAGTACAAGTGTCGTCCACAGGATTGAGTTATTTAATTCACTTGATTACCATAAATTTAACCCTCCAATTTTATTTAGAGATAAAAATCAAATGGTGAGTTAGAATATGTAAAAGTAAAACAAAATAAAATTGAGACAGTCAGGAGAAAGAAAACCTTAGGGACTAGACTTTACCTATCGAGCTAGCAAATTAATTGAATGAAAGATTAACTAATGTAATTCCAAGCCAAAAATCAAGAAGTTCAAATGACAACTGGCCCTATCAGGACAATTGAATCTCATGCATAAATTATAAGACTAATATAACTATCTAGCCTTTAATAGTCATGCACAGCATTAAGTTTAAATTCTTTAATGGTTTCTAGTAGAATTCTAGTCACTTTCATGCTACAATAGCTACTAGTCATGCAATCGAAGTCAAATCTAAATTAATCTTTTTCAAGCATAATTTCAGATTAATGAGGGCAAATAGACTTTGAACAAGAGTTCATAGACATTAATAAAACGATTGCATGAGTAGGAAGAAATACAATAGTTCAACTCGACCATATCAACAAATTGTCAGCCCAACGGCTCCATCTAGCCCTAAGGAAACAAGTTTAGCTACCTATGGTCATTATAACACTTCTAAAATTTGCATACAAAACCAACAAAAATATTAAGTAAAGGGTTTGAGATAGAACTAATGCGTCGCGTGAGCCTTGTCCCCGTTGTAATATCACGATCTTCAAAGTTAAAAACTCTTACTTGTGCTCCACAGAATCTTCTCTCTCGGTCCTCCAACTCAATTTTCGAAAGTGGTCCCTTTCTCCTCCCCCCTCATCTTTCAAACTCACGCAAAATCCGATTTTATAAACTTGGGACAGCGTTGAGACGCTGTGCCCTAGTACACGGATTAATTAAGGGAAAATGGGGTAGCGTTGAGACGCTGTGGACAGCGTCTCGACGCTACGGACGGAAAAAACACGCTCGCGGTTCCTGTCAGCGTTGAGACGCTGTGGACAGCATCTCAACGCTGTCTTCACAGCATGCCTGGCTTCATAATGGCAACGTTGAGACGCTGCTGGACAACGTCTCGACGCTGTCCCCTCGGGTCTACTGGTCCCTTTTCTTCTTCATTTCTCTTAGTTTTCAAATTCTGAGTAAATTTTTCCTCCTTTTTGTCCTGTTATTGTATTCATCTCTAATTTCTCTTTCAAGTGCTTAATACCTGCAAAATAAACGAATACGGCGTGAAAATACCCAATAAAACATCAAAAATAACAATAATTAAACTATAGAAATAGCTCACAAAAGTGTGCTATCACTTGCAGTCACCATTCTTTAGCATGGCTCAGGTACCCTTGTAGAACCTTTGCATCCTTGGGTGTACTTGCAGTCACCGTTCTCCAATTATTGGCTCGGGTTCACTTGTAAGACCTTTGCGAACCTTCGTGTTCTTGCAATCACCTTTCTCTAGCATTCGCTCGGTTACAATTGCAGGACCTTCGCAGCCTTGGGTATACTTACAGCTACCATTCTCTGGCATTAGCTCTTGCAACTTCGACACTCTCCAGTTTTCGCTCGGGCACACTTGTAGGACCCTTGCGATTATGGTGTACTTGCACCTACCGTCCTTCAGTATTAGCTCTTGCAACTTTAGCACTCTCCAATCTTAGCTCGGGTACAGTTGTAGGACCCTCTTGGCCCTGGGTGTACTTTTAGCTGCCGTTCTCTAGCATTAGCTCTCTCTAGTCTTAGCTCGGGTATGTTTGTTGGAACCTTATGGCCCTGGGTGTACTTGCAGTTACCGTTCTCCAACATTAGCTCTTGCAACTTTAGCACTCTCCAATCTTAACTCGGGTACATTTGTACGACCCTCGTGGCCTCATGTGTACTTGCAGCTACCGTTCTTCGGTATTAGCTCTTGTAGCTTCGGCACTCTCCAATCTTAGCTCGAGTACACTCATAGGAACCTTGTAGCCCTAGGTGTATTTCCAGCTACAGTTGCTCACTCATCCACCTAAGAGACAAATTTCGAGGTAACTCATATCTCCCTTATAATTTATCGCTTTTTTTTTTCTTCAGCTACAGGGTTCTTCAATATTTGCTCAGGGATGCCAATGTTAGCTTAAAGCGAAGCAAACCCTAAAGCCTCCTAACTTGGAAAAGAAGCGAACGACGACAAACAGAACCTCTTGACTTGGCAGAGGATCGAGCGACGGCGAACAAAGCCTCCTGACTTGGCGTAGGAGCATGTGACAGCAGACGGAGCCTCATGACTTGGCAGAGGAGCAAACGAAGCCTGCCAGACTTAGAGATAGAGCAACAACGAAGCCTCTAGACTTTGGAGAGGGAGCGACGATGAAACCTCAAAACTTGGAGAGAGAGCGAAACACCAAACTTAGAGGCAAAACGCGTACTTGGAGTTGAAAAGTCAAATTTGGAACAAACGAAACGCCAAACTTGTAGGTGGAATGTTGAACTTGTAGGCGGAGTGTCGTACTTGGAGGTGGAACGTCGAACTTGGAGGCAGAACGTTCTACTTGGAGGCAAAATGTTATACTTGGAGGTGGATTGCCAAACTTGTAGGTGAAACACCGTACTTGAAGGTGAAACGCCGTACTTGGAGCAAGCAAAGCCCCAAGCTTGAACTTGAAACAAACGACATTCGAACCTTAACTTGAAGCAAGTGAAGCTCAAACTTGAACTTCAAATGGGTAAAACTCGAACTTGAAACTTGAAGGAAGTAAAACTCAAACTTAAACTTGAAAGTGAGTGAAAATTGATTTTGAAATACAAGTTTGGAATAAGTGAAACGCCGAACTTAAAGGCAAAATGTTGTATTTTGAGACAGAATCCCAAACTTGGAGCTGTAACGCTTCTTAGAGACGAAACACTGAACTTGGAGGCAGAGTCCCGTTCTTGAAGGTAAAACGTCGTACTTGGAGGCGGAACGCCGAACTTGTAGGCAGAACACCGTACTTGAAGGTAGAATGTCATACTTGGAGTGAACGAAGCCCCAAACTTGAACTTGAAGTGAACGAAGATCGATCTTAAACTTGAAGTGAGTGACGCTCGAACTTGGCCTTCAAGCAAGTAAAGCTTCAACTTGAACTTCAAACGGGTAAAATTTGAAATTGGAACTTGAAATGAGTAAAGTTCGAACTTGAACTTCAAGGCGAGTGAAGCTTGAACTTGAACTTCAAGCAAGTAAGTGACACTATAAACTTGAGGTCAACAACGAACCAAACTTTAGAAGGAACAAAACTCGAACCTAAAGCGAGCAAAGCCCTCTCGTATACATCCAACTTGTAATGTCTTGTTTTATAGGGGTGGAAAATGTTTTTTTTTTAAGAATGAACTTAAAACTTTGTTTTAAGTTGCCTACGTACCCTTTGAATGAAAAGGAATCAGGTCATAATGCAGTTCAAAGGGTTTTTTTTTTGTTCGTTTACCTTTTAAGCTCATACGGGCTAGGAGCATCATGTAGTTTAAGCTCTTTGGACGAGGAGCTTTTACATTTTAAATGCCCTTATCTTCAGCATGGTCTTGATCAAATTCTTCATTTGTAGGATGTGTTAAAATGATGAAATTTTTCTTCACCTTTAAGGAACCTTCTGTATTTATGAAAATGGAGAACTTCCTTTTCATACGTGAAAGAACGAGATTATGAATTTTTTTTTGTCTTTGTTTGCTTCATAGAATAATTCCACCTTTGAGGTGTTCATCTTTCTTTTATGTTGATCGTTTGTTAGTTTGAAGTGATCAAAGCAGATGTTGAAGGTTGATCTTTGTTTGATGTGGAGACGCTAAGCCTTTAGAAGGCCAAAGGTTGAGTTAAGACAGAAGTTTGACATTGGTTTTCTTCTTCTGTCGCGGCTATACTCATCCTCTAAAAGACTAAAGGTCGAGTAGTTGAAGGCTTGATACGATTGAAGGCAGAAGTCCTTTGCTCGACTTTTTGTGAATCATCAACTTCTTCTACGTTAACACAATACGAACTTGCAGAGTTTTCTTCCTTTTATTCATGGGGAGAAAATTTCTCGAGAAGAACTCTTTTAGGCTTATCAGTTGGCGATGTTGAGAAATTTTTTTTATTCCTCTTCCTCTTAGGTCTAAGTTTCTTTGGATTATTCATTCTTTGATGTCTATTCTTTCTTCTGAATGGGTGATGTTCCATCTGAACAAGATGTTGTCCTTGTTTTTTCTGGTCAGCCATAATGGTCCACCATTTTTCTTCATCGTCAATAGATTTAACCACATCTTGAATTTGTTTCTTGGTACCTCATGTTGAAACCAAATAGATACAAGTTTCAAGGCTCCCAATTGGACTAGGCACACTCCTTGATCATGAAGCGGACTCGAGTGTATTTGACTGCATGTGTTTGTTGTGTACTATAGCATGATTTGTTTGAGCTAATTCATTGAGGTCTGGCTCAAATTTTCCTTCTTTAGCTAATCTTAGAATTAACTATTTAAGTATGAAGCATTTCTTTACTGAGTGGCTGATGACTCAATGATATTTACAGTAGTTGGGATCATTGACATTTTTCATCTCTTCCAGCCGCTTACACTTAGGAAGTTCGATCAGTCGTGTGTCCAGTAGTTGTTCTAACATGTCAGGAATGTCAAAATCAATAAAAAGATAGACCTTTTTCTATCTTTCCTTAGTTAAGCAACGCCTTTCGTTTTCTTGTCGCTTTTCAATATTCTTGTCTTTTGGAGACAATTTGAGAGGGGTTGTATTGACAATCATAGATTTTTTTGATGTTTTCTTGATATTATTTCATTCTTTCCATACTTTAAGGATTAGAATGTTTTTATCTCATCGACTAGCAATACTTAGCTCCATGTCATAGGCGCGAGTTGCTAGCTCTTCAAAGGTGCGGGACTTTATACCTTGGAGGATGAACAGAAGTCCCAGTGTATGCCTTGAATGCACATTTTAACAGCAGACAGTTTAATGAGATGATTTTTGCAATCGAGACTCATGGCTCTCCAACGATTTATGTAATTAACAACATGTTCATTTTTTCGTTGTCTAGTGTTGGTGAGCTAAAACATGCTGACGATTAGCCTTGTGCTGTTGAAGCGATTTAGAAACTTCTTTTCGAACTGTTCCCAAATGTCATTGACTCAGGCTCTAGATTAGTATACCAGTCGAATGCGTTCCCTTTTAGTGTTTGGACTAATTGTTTGACCAATAGATCATTTCGTGTACTAGCATTTTCACATGTTTTGATGAAATGAGCAACATGTTACTTTGGATTGCCCTTTCCATCAAATTGTTAATACTTTGGTGGTTGGTAGTGGATTGGCATTCTCAAATTATCGATTCTCTTGGAATATGGTTTTGAATACAAGAGAATACTTTGAGAAGCTCGACCATATTGAGCTCTAATGGAGTTAGTTATAATGTCCTGAAGTTGTTGGATAGATAGTGAAGCAATCGGAGTAGAGTGTTGTGGTGGAACTTCTTGCACAACGATCTTTCCCTTGTTGCAATCTTTGACAACAAGAGTTTGACTTGATTTAGTGACATTTTGACTCTTAATCTGGCTCTTTAATTATGCGATTTAAGAATCTCTTTCTTCAATCGTTTCATTAAGGTGTTGATATGTTCATGTATCTTTGTCATTCTATCTTCCATAATGCTTGTTTCAACCATCATGACAAACACTACATCATAATCGAGATCGAACAAAGGGTTGCACTTAACTAGGAACTTGTCATTAGTTGATGCCCCCGACAGTGTCATTACTTCATCTTCTTTTAGCCTCATGTCGTTGGAGTAGCTATAGGTAACAGAACTTGTGTACAAGTTGCTCATGACAGCAGTCATTGAAGAAGTGTTTTTGGATGACATTACTTCACTTGTGTGTTGAGATAAAAGAAAGAGATGAGAGGTAGAAATGGTGCCACTAGGCGTGCTAATTTGTTCACACGTAATTTCAACAAAGAAATAAGCCACGTGAAATGAACTTATATTTGTATTTATTTATGTGGGCGTAGTACAATCTCTAATGTTTATCCTCTAATTCTTTCACTCTCATGTACAAATGTCTCGAGGGCTTTGCAACTTGTTCTTGAACGTAGATTTGTCTCGAGGGCTTCGCATCTTGTTTTAGAATGTGAATTTATCTCAAGGGATTTGCAGCATGTTCTCGAATGTGAATTTGTCTCGAGGGCTTTGCAGCTTGTTTTTTAGTGTAAGTTTGTCTCGAGGACTTTGTAGCTTGTTCTCGAGTGTAGATTTATCTTAAGGGCTTTGTAGCTTGTTCTCAAGGTTGAAGCTTCAATCAATGTTTAGAAACTTGAAGCCTTCAAACCTTGAAAATTCTTTGGTCTTCAAGGATTGTTTAGCACCCTAGGACTTCTAGGACTAAGGAGTGTTCTACACCCTAGGACTTTCAAGAGTGTTCAGCACCTAAGGACCTTAGGGAGTCTTTCTAACCTTCTTTGCTTTGAATTTTCTCTAAGTTCTCTAGAGAATTAAAATTTTGAACTCTCCAAATGAAGGAGATCTCATCTATTTATAGAGCTTTCCAGAGGCATGTGGGCTTGGGCTTTAATGACCTTTAAGCCCAACAATTGGACTTGGACTTTGTGGATTTGGGTCTAACCATTTTGATTTGAGTTTTGTTTAACTTTGATCCAAATTCCATATGACCCAATTTGACCAAATTAAGTTTAATTATTTGGTCAAATGATCATAATGAAGACATGTGGCCTTTTAATTTTAGAATTTGTCAATTTTTATCTTCAAATTAAATTTAGGACACATGTCAATTTATAATTGGTCCCAAATTTAATTATTTGTAATTTTGTCACTAATTTGGCATAATGACGTAACAATTTGTGGTTGGCTGAAATTTTTTATTCAACAACCACTTCTAAAGTACCACCCAACATGTTAAAGTTAAGCGCTCATTATTAGTATCAAGACATCTATTTCTTATTTTAAAGTTGGAGATTCAAAATCTCGTTTCTACATTTGTTGTACTAAAAAAAAGTGACAGTTACAAGTTTTGTCAAGGAGATTTTAGAGTTGTATTTAGCAGGATTTTGCATTTTAAAAAGTTTTTATTAGATCACTGGACTTTTAAGATTGTATTTCATGGTTTTTAGTACTTTAAAAAGTTTTTAATAAGATGAGTATTTTTCAATTTAGTGCCTTAGGTCATTGTTTGTAACTCTAGTTTGACACTATAGCGACATTATGATTGTATTATTGTTATTAATTTTTTTTTATTTCAATAAATGTGGAGGTGGAGATTTGAACTTCCAATTTCAAAAGAAGTGATGCTTTAACAGTTGAATCATGCTCATGTTAGCCCGTTGATTGAATTATTTAAAGATCACTAGAAAACATGTGAGATGAATTTTAAAAATAAACACATAGGGCATGTTTGGGGTGCAGGTTATAATAGTTTGGATTATAATAGTCAGTGAATAACTTTGCACCCTAAACACAGACTATAATAACCCAGACTAAACAATTTTACATCCTAAACATAGATTATATAACTCAACAGACTATTATAACCCAAACAATTATAACTCATTCAGCGCCCCAAACAGCCCCATAGGGTTTTAAAACTATTTTTAAAAAATTTAAAATGTTGATTTAGATTTCAAGAACATTTTTAATTTAATGTGATTCATTTTCATATTATAACATAAATATTATTTTAATTTTAATAAAATAAATCAAATATAAACTATCTTTATTAGGTGTAGATTTGAAATTTTAAAATTATATAAAGGACAAATAGTCTAAAAATAATTCTCAACTAACACTTTTTAATACAGAAAAGAAGATAAGTTATATAATTGATTAATCAATATTTAAAAAGCCAACATAGGAGCATACCTCAATGGTAATTGACATCTACACATTCTCTTGAGGTTGGAGATTTCAAATCTCCATACTCCACATTTGTTGTACTAAAAAAATCATTTTAAAAACTACAATAATGCCAATTAAAGAGTTTGAATAAAATTGTTAAAAAAATTATTCTCTAACATTTTATTTTAATACAATATATTATTTTAAAAATAGATCTCAAATATCCCACGTTTTATAGGATAAAGATAAAGACAAATTATATTATTGATTAATCATTTAAAAAAAAAAGATATTCAATAATAACATTATTAAAATTATTAATTAAAGAGTTAGAAAAAATTATTAAAAAATGATTCTCCAACATTCTAACTTTTAATATAATACAATAATACAATATTGATGTGGCAAGCATATTTCAAACAAGTTCAAATATCTATTGGCGTTTAGTGTTGAAGTTAATGACAAAGTTAAAAATTCAAAGATCTATTAAAAACTTTTTAAAGTACACAGACTTATTAGATACAATCAACTTTTAAGTTCAAGAACCAATTCTAAACTTTTCAAAATTGAGGGACTTATTAGACATCAATGGTAAAGATTCAAGGACGAAACTCGTAACCTAATAAAAATTTTATTATTTTTCACCCAAATGTTAAGTAGGGCTACATGATATGAAAACATGTGGATGGTGGTGGAAATAAAAGGATGAAAATATTGATGGGCCATGCACCCTAGCAAATGGTTCGACAGCAAAAATCTTGAGGATTTGGAAGTGAATGGCTACGGTCATGGTGGGTGAGATTTGGGGCCTCTTTGGTTAATCATCTATTTACTAGAGCCTACGTTTGGGCAATAAAGTTTTTGAAAAGAGACTTTTAATTTATTGCGTGTGAGATTGCCCATTCAAATGTCTCTTTGACACAACCCTTGGAAAAGTAAGTTTCGTATGGTCAAAGAATATATGTATAAATATTATTAGATATTTTTTATTTGATGAATCATTGACCGACGAGAATGTTAGGTATTAGGGATTAATCGTCTTACTTGTAGAAAGTAGGAAAAAGTTCAATTTTTACCTTGTACTTTAATGAGTGAGTGAGTCGATTTTAATCTTAAGCTTTTGATATCATCAACTTACACTTTCAATTTCAAAAATTCTTGCAATTAATAAATTATGAAAAATTTACCTAATAAAACACCCAAAATTATGTTAAAAAAATACCCAATCCCAATCACAAAAATGCTTGAATTTAACCACTAAATCAAATACATGAAAAAAAAACCACTCAACTTAGCAATTGAATGTTCAAATCCAACAAATTAATAGCATAATGCAATTAAAAGAATCAATACTGAATTTTCCCCTAAAAGCAACTTTTATGTTTTTTCATCCTCATCTGTATTAAAGAAGAGAAAAAAAAGTCTAAAAAAACTCGATGAGAATTTGAATTTATCTAGAAATAAAATATCAAATTCATGATTTGACTCCACAATGAATTTAAGATTATTTTTCCAACTTGAGCAACAAGTTACTCTTCTTTTTTAACCGCATCCAACACAATTTAGAGAACCAAGTCTTGTTTGGTAGGCAATTTGAAAATAGAATTTTGAAAACAAGGAATTTAATGAAAATAGAGTTGTATTTCATATTTTTAGATGTGTTTGGTAGCAGATTTAGAAATTAGATTCCAATTTAAATAATTGTTCGAAATGTGTTCTATAAAATATTTATAGACTATTAACTAGTTGTAGTTGCAAAACTAAATATTAAATTGAATATAATCCGTTATTAATTAATTTATGAACATGATTTTTTGTTATAAATTTGGTATAATTATTATTTTACAATATCATATAATTTATAATATATTATATTATACATATTTTAATTTAACAGAAATAAATTGAGTTTATAACATGAAATACTATATTTATTAAAGTTTTGGTCTTTTCTAATGTAATTCTACATTTTAAAATTTCAAATTCAAAATCTGATACAATGAAAACATAAAAATGTTATTTTCAGAATTTCTACTATTTGGATCACAGAATTCGAAAACAGTTTTCGAAAACACGTCTACCAAACACATATTCGCTGAACTCAATGAATCTGAAAACATAAAACAGAATTCAGATTGTCTACCAAACAGACTCTAAATTTTTCCAAAAATCGAAAAATCGAGTTTCATGTTTTTTTCCCCTCATCTACCTTAAAGTAAAGAAAAAAAAAGTCCAAAGAAACTCAATTGGGAAGTTGAATTTATGCAAAAATAAAATATCAAATACATGATTTGACTACACAATGAATTTTGTAACATTTCCACTTCTTTAAAAGTTTGTTCTCTTGAATTTCACGTGCGAAAACACAATTCACCCCTTAAAAGACGGGAATGAAAATGAACATCATTTAAAATGGTGTTAAAAAACTGGGATATTTTAGAAAGGCCATTATTCTCAATAGTCAATAATATGGCAGAGGTTTCAATTTGGTTGTCAAACTACTCTCCATCACAGCTGACAAAGCACATATAATATAACTATAGCCACTCAAAATCAAATATATATATATATATATATAAATTACAATATCAGACACCTTTGTTTTTGAGATGGCAGGCGGCGGTATGGGCTTCAAGTTGTTTTGTTGGATGCTGGTCTTTGGAGTTGCCTTGTGGCGGCCGTCGGCGGCGGAGCACGGCGGAGATGGGTCGGAGCTGCACTCACTGACCCGGAAGTTATTGGGTTTGGCCAGGGAAGGGGAGTTCATGGAGTGGATAAAAGGAGTTAGAAGGAGAATCCATGAATATCCAGAGCTGGGATTTGAAGAGTACAGAACGAGTCAACTCGTGAGGTCTGAGCTCGACTCGCTCGGAATCAGTTACCAATGGCCTGTTGCCAAAACTGGAGTGGTGGCTTCCATTAAAGGGGCTTCTGTTTCTTCTTCTAGACCTGTTTTTGCTCTCAGAGCTGACATGGATGCCCTTCCTCTTCGGGTACTCTCTCTCTCTCTCTTTCTTTATATCTCTTTCTCTCTCCTCATCCTCTTCTTCTTCTTCTTCCATCATATATGATGTTCACAAAAGTCACATGCATGGAGATTGTTGGCTATGCTTTTTCTAAGTGAAGCATGGTAAAATACAAATCATGTCTTTTCAATTCCAAGAATGCAATCCAATGAATTGGTATTCCTCTCTTGTAACATCACCTAAAATAAGGAATAAAACAAGGTGATTATATTTTAGAACAGTTTGAAGCCTTACCAAATTTCAAAAACTAAAAAATGACAATATTTTATCTATAATTTGTGAGTGGCTGTTGAAGAAAATGAATAAAATTTAGTATATAAAAGATGATGAAACTGCAGATTTTTAGGACAAAGGTGAAACCGGAAAATGGCATATAGATCAAAAACAATAATAGAAAGCAATTTTCAAAAAAGTACGTTTGGAAAATATAAAGCAACCAAAAGACATTGAATCTAAAAATATTTATATTTTGCTACTAAAACTGAGATGATTTCATACATTTCCATACCAGAATAGCATATCAAGAAACTGCTTTCAACTAAACTTGTAGGCTTCCTATCCTTGCTCCAAGGCCCAATATTCAATGGGTTACAAAAGTTCAACTACGTCCTGCAAAATTGAAATTCAACCTCGCTAATTGTTGTTATCAATAGAGATGATCATGCCAGGGATCAAAAACTGAGTACAATTGATGAACAGTTTCAAATTCTCCAAGCTTAATATAAAGTTTATTCTCTTCATATAATTTTGAAGGAACTGGTAGAATGGGAATTCAAAAGCAAGGTAGAAGGTAAAATGCATGCCTGTGGTCATGATTCACATGTTGCTATGCTATTAGGAGCAGCAAGGTTGCTACAGAGTAAAAGAGAGAAACTGAAGGTAAAAATTTTCAGACTTAGAATTGTAAATACTGCTTGTTTGATTCACTTAATTGGGAAGGGGACTGACCAGGATTGTTTGTATATGTTGTTATTTGAAGGGGACTGTAAAGCTGGTTTTCCAGCCTGGAGAAGAGTGTAATGGAGCTTATCAAATGCTACAAGAAGATGCCCTTGATGATATTGATGGAATCTTTGCATTGCACGTCCTGCCCTCCTTACCTACTGGCGTCATAGCCTCTAGGCCGGGTCCAGTATGTGCTGGAGCAGGACACTTTTCAGCCTTGATCCGGGGAAAGGGTGGACATGCAGCAGCCCCACATAAGACGAAGGACCCAGTTCTGGCAACAGCTTTCATAATTCAAGCTCTTCAACAAATCGTATCTCGTGAGACAGATCCTCTCGAGGCCGGAGTAAGTTTTGCGCCCTCTAAATGAAGTCCCTAAACTTCTCCATTAGTTAAGATCAGAAGAACAAAATAGCATGAGATAAAATTATTAACTACTCAACAAGATTCAACACTTTAGTCCTAATAACAGCTCAAAAAATGGTCAGTTCACTCGTTAAACTGAAGGTAATGCATAGCCAGGCAACTTGAAAACATGATCGTAGTTAACTAATAATCATCAATGTAGGTGGTGACAGTTGCATTTGTTGAGGGAGGACAAGCAGAAAATGTAGTTCCCGAAACCGTGAAAGTTGGAGGAACTTTTAGGAGCTTGTCTCCTAAGGGTCTCTCTTACCTTAAGGAAAGGATCAGAGAGGTATGACATGCATTACAGTTGAGGAACTTAAAAAATTCCTATATTACTTTTGAAGCTGAGGAAAACATAATTCCTCCTCAACAGGTCATCAACACACAAGCAGTAGTGCACCATTGCTATGCTTCAGTGGAGTTTATGGAGGATACACCAGTAATGGTTAACAATGTAGCACTGTTTGATCATGCAAATAGGGTAGGAAATAGCTTACTTGGAGAATCCAATGTGCAACTCCTTCCATGGACCATGGGAGCTGAAGACTTTGGCTTCTTCTCACAGAGGATTGCAGCTACCATATATGGGATTGGGATAAGGAATGAGACTCTGAGATCAAACCGGCCATTGCACTCACCGCACTTTGTCCTTGATGAGGAGGCCCTTCCAATAGGAGCAGCTCTTCATGCTGCTGTAGCCATGTCTTACTTGGAACACAATTCAGTTTTCAGTGATTAAATTCAATTTCAATTCTGTAAGCAAAATAATATTTGAGGAACAAAACATGCCAAAGTTAGGATGCACATATTTCCCAAATTAATAAATAGAATTGCACTACTTTAATAGCACTGAAAATTTAGAGAGCTCTTATTTGGACATTCTTTCTATAACAGTACAACATGCAACATGCTAAACACAAGCTACACAAAATGAAGAAATCTTAAGCACCCTGTTATCTGGGCTTTCCACACATCTAAAGTTGTTTTTGAAAAGAAAAATTCATTTAAAAGGGGTTGGTTTGAAAATAATTCAAAATTTAAAGTAAATAATTTCTTAGACAAACAATGAATAGTTACAGAGATGATTTTGGATAAACAGCTTTCTGGTAAATTGCACGATTATCCAAAATCACCTCTCCATTTTTTTTTTTTTTTTTTTTTTTTGTATTTTGTATTTTGAATAAAATACTTTTATCAATAAATTTGAAACTACATTACTTTTTACCATCTTTTTCAAAGTACACTAAAAATAACGACAATCCTGGCTTTCGTGGTAGCTTATTTCACCACATACGACCAAAAACGACCAAGACATTTCCACAAAAATGAAGAATATCACCACTAAAAACCAAAAGTTCCAAAATGTGGGAAAAACAATAGGCTGAGTTAACCTTTACCACTGTTGAATTCCAGTATAGCAATGATATTGATAGTCTAATGAGAAGATGTTAAACCGAGTCAGATCAATGCTGGTGCAGATTAAATTGCAGATAGTGTCTACGCAATGCCATAAACTAAATCCAACTGCAACCGGGTATTTTTCTGACCCCTCTTTTATTCATTTGGTTTCTCACAACAGACACATCCAACCACCTTTCTGCTGCAGCATAGATATTGGATAATAGCACATAATTACCAGCATTTTGAGGCTCAAGCTCAATAAGTCGAGAAGCTACCACTTCCGCAAGCTCAGAATCGCAATATAATTTGCAGGCCCCAAGCAGTGCACCCCGTGCACCAGCATGAGATTGAACAGGCACGGATTTTATGAGCTCATAAGCTGCTTTTAGTCTCCCAGACCGACTAAGAAGATCAACAATACATGCATAGTGATCAGGAGAGGGAACCATCGAGTATTTACTCATTATTTCAAAGTAATGCCAACCTTCATCCACAAGTCCAGCACGGCTACAAGCTGTTAAGATGACTGTGAAGGCTACTTCATCGGGAGTTAGATCTTCATCTAGCATCCTCTCGAACAGTGACACAGCCTGATCTCCACGCCCGTGGATTGACAACCCTTGCATTATAGAACAATAGGAAATTAGATCCCTTTCAGGCATTTCTTCAAACAGATCCATGGCTCGCTCCATGTTCCCACACTTGGCATTCATATCTATAAGAGCTGCCCTAACGTGAGGCCCACGAAGATCAACTAAACACTTGGTAGCATATGTATCAACCCATTTGGCCAAATCCAAATTACCCACTTGGGAACAAGCTGACATTAAGCTTACCAATACAAATTCATCAGGTTTCACATTCCTAGAACCCATTTCAAGAAAAGTCTTGACTGCCTCATTTGGCTGACCATTCTGTGTATACCCAGATATCAAAGCCGACCATGCGACAACATCTCTTTCAGGTGCCTTTTGAAATAAACTCCTGGCAGAAACCATGTCGCCCGCTTTTGCATACCCATCAATCATTGTTGTGAAAGATACAACATTCTTCTCTGGCATTTCATCGAACACCTTCTCAGCACTCTTTAAATCACCCATTTTCATGTACCCACCTATAACTGCATTCCACGACGCCATATTTCTCTCCGGCATTGAATCAAAAAGCCTCTTTGCCTCCACCAAATTCCCAATACTCGAATACCCAACAATCATAGCCGTCCAGGAAACCACATTCTTCTCTGACATTCGATCAAACACCTTACGAGCACACTCGATTAACCTACCCTTCCCATACAAATTCACTAAACTCGTCGACACATATAAATCCTCATCAACACCACATCTCAAGATGGATCCATGAATGGCCATCCCTTCCATCACCTTCCCCTCACTTGCGCACGCCTTGAGAAGCGAAGGAAATGTGTACCGATCAGGAACGCCCTCCTCCCTCTTCATACGCACAAATAACGAAATGGTATCAACAAATTGCAACTTCTCACAGTACCCACGAACAAGAGAGTTCCAAAGAAAGGTAGTGGGTGAGAGAACACGATCGAAAACGGATGTAGAATAGGAGATGTGGGCAATTGAGTTGGAAGTGGAAATGAATTGCGTCACAAGGAAATGATCTTCCTCGAGCCCTTTCTGCACGAGACGGGCATGGACTTGCTCGAGGTCGATGGGGGTCCTGCAGAACTTGAGGAGGTCGGAAATTGGGAAAAGAGAAGCATTGGACTTTAGATTGGAGGCGTGGCTGTGGATTGTAGCAGTACAGAAGCAAGAAAATCGGCGGATATATGTCGGCATGGCCGCATTAGCAAGCGTTTGCATGCCATATGAACGTGAAAATCCTCTGATCAGCAGCAGGTACATGGCCCAGATTCAATTCATCGCACGTTCAGGTTTAAGCCCTTATTATTTTTTATTTTTTTGAAAAAGAAAAAACATTAAACAATTAAAAAGACAGAAAAAGACCCATAGAAGGGTGAGTCATCTACAGTTAATTTAGCCGAGTAAAATTCCTTCGAATTCTCTGGAATTTCCTCCATCCATTTCGCCTCTTGAAGAAGCTGTAAAGAATCTCCTGCAATTGCATGTGCCAAGAAGTTCAACATTCGATCACTCCAGGTAAAAGAACAAACATGCATTTGTTTTGAAATCTCCTTAATGTCTTCTATAACTTGACCCAACTCTGTTTGATTATGAGTATTTTGGTGAAGAAGATGAATAATCCTTGTTGAATCTGTCTCCGCCTCCAAACGATTGAAACCCATTTCAAAGGCCAAAATCAAACTATCTCGTACTGCTAAGGCTTCCACCACATCAACCTCCGTAATCCACGGTACCAGTTTGGCTAAGGTAATCATCGCTTCACCCTTCTCATTTCGAATCACCGGGCCTATTCCACTTCTATTCAATTTTTTATCAATCGCGGCATCTGTGTTCAACTTGTAATTAGGGTGATTTGGTGGTTTCCATTTGAAATTTCTTTCCTCAATTGATACTAGTTTCTCTGTTTTACCTTTTATTTTATACTCTTTGTATTGTTGTAAGTAGGCAAGACAAAAATCCCAGTTATTTGGGATATTTCCTTCAAACTTTCTCCCTTGAAAGATAGTTTTATTTCTTTCATGCCAAACACACCAACACATGACAAAGAACTCCTCTAGTTGTTCCTTTTTTAGAAACAATTTAAACCACCAAATGAGGTATGCTATCTGAACACTGTTATGAGGCCAATTCATATAGAAAAATGGTGACTCCTTCCACATCTTTTTTGAAAATTTACACTCCCATATCGCATGAATTAGGGGTGAGCATCGGTCGGACAGCGTCGGTTTTGGGCTCAAACTGACGTCGATCACTGACAAGTCGGTTTTGATCGGTCGGTAATAGTCGGTTTCGAAAATGGTTACGGAACCGATCAACCGAACACACGCAAAAATCGTTTAGTTTTGGGTTTGTTGGAGCTCTGTTGTCTCCTGAGCTCGAAGAAAGCTTCAATAAAAAAAATAAATAGAGAGAAGAGAGAAATAAAGAAGGAGAAATATGAAAAAGAGTAAAAATAAATAGAGAGAATAGAGAAATAAAGAAGGAGAAATATGAAAAAGAGTAAAGGGAGATGGAGGAAGAAGAAAAAAAGGTGGTCCGTTGGTGGATGGGCTCCGGCGGGTAGCAATGAAAGAAAATAACTGTGAAGAGAGAAAGGGATAAGAGATCATTCATATTTCATAGGGGAGAAAGATAGTGAACAGAGAAGAGGAAGAAGAGATGAGGGAGAAGAGAGGGGGAGATACGAAAAAGAACCAAAGAAAAAAAGAGTGAGCAAAGAAGAGGAAGAAGATATGAGGGAGAAGGAAGGGGAGATACGAAAAAGAACCAAAGAAAAAAAGATATAAAATAGAATAAAAATAATAAAAAAAATCATTTTTTAAATATGTAATCATTACCTACTTCATAGGTAATAATTACCTACTATGAGAAGCCATGATTTTTTAAAACTATGTGTTGTAGCCTAGGTGGTTTTCCTCTCCCTCATTTATTTTCCTTAATATAAAATACACATTTTATTGATATTTTTTTGGTCGTTTTTTTAATATAAAAAACCGACCACCGACCGATTAAGTCATAAAATCGACAGACCGACGTCGGTTCGGTCGGTTTCGATCGGTCGGCTCGGTTTTTCGGTTTGGTTTGCTCACCCCTAGCATGAATAGATGTTTCAGCCTCCTTATGGCATCTTGGACATAGAGTATCCATCTTCAATCCTCTTTTATTGAGATTAACAGTGGTAGGAATAAACTCTTTGAGTAATCTCCATATAAAATATTTGATTTTGTTAGGAATTGAGCTATTCCAAAGAGTTTTCCACCATTCTTTCATCTGATCCACCTCTGAACTTGTTGTTCCTTCTAGTAATGAAATAGCTAGATGATAACATGATTTGACAGAATATGAACCAGTTTTTCCATAGTGCCATATCAACTTATCTGATCTCATAAATCTAGGTCTTGGAAGATTGAGAATTTGTTCTACATCTTCCTTATGGAGAGTGGATTTTATCAAGTTCTCATTCCAATTCCCTATTTCATTTAAAAGGGATCGTACCTTAGCCTTAGGATCAACATTCGGATTATGAATTAATTTTAAAGACATAGGGCGACAAATCCATTTATCTTTAACAATATTCACACTTTTCCCATCTCCAATCCTCCATCTTAAACCTTCTTTCAGCAAATTCCTTCCTCACATAATACTCCTCCACATAAAAGATGCATTACTAGGCACTTTAGCCTCCAGAAAGTTTGTTGAATGGAAGTATTTACCCTTTAATACGCGAGTCACTAGAGAATCTGGGTATTCTATCAATCTCCACCCCTGTTTAGCTAATAGAGCTTGGTTGAATAATTCCAAATCTCTAAAACCTAATCCTTGTCTTAGCTTAGAAGTACATGCTTTCTTCCATGTTATTCAGTGCATTCTGTGAAAAGAATCTTCATCCCCCCACCAAAAGTTTGCCAAAACATGATGACAATCGTTCACAAGTGCTTTAGGTAATCGAAAGCAATTCATAGTGTAGGTTGGGATTGCTTGTAACACTGCCTTAATTAATACTTCCTTTCCTCTAGCTGAAAACAATTTATGCTTCCATTTCAAAAAGTAACCCCAAATTTTATCCTTTAAAAATTTAAAGGAAAACCTTTTTGAATTAACCAAAGAGACTGGAATTCCAAGGCACCTTTCATGATTATTCACCCTAACAACCTTGAGGAGAGAAATGATCTGGTTTTGGTCCATAACATTTGTGTTAGGGCTGAAACAAATCTCTAAATTTGTATATTGGTCTTCCATTCTCAGAGACTTCTGATTTAGTCCTAAATTTGACATAGAAAACTATGGGTTAAATTTAGGGGTTGTTTGGTGTGTTGGTTTGAAATCAGAAATTTTGGGAATCATTGGCTGGAATCAGAAATCCTGGGATTCCTGATTACTGTATTTGGGGTGCATGGTTGTAAGGTTGGGTTGGACTGTTTAGGCTTTTTTTTTTAACAATTTTTTTAGGCTATTTTTTTTTTTCAAATCCATTTTTTTTGACTTGATAATTGTTTGTTGAATTGCATATTAATATTTTAACAAATTATGTGGATCAATTGTTTCAAGCATATTTAAATATGAATGTGTAGTTCGTACAAGTATATTGATATCTCATTCACTCCATTCATTATGATGTAAAATTAAATAACATTAGTAAGGACATATATTTTAAATAATTAATACGTGGGAAATAAGAATGATGTTGCTGGAGTAAAAGAAATCCATAATGCAAATGAATGTCCGAAGTTCATAATATCATAATTAAGCTGAAAGGAATGAAGAAAATAAATAGCAGTAGTTGTCCAAAACACAAACTGAATTAAAACTAAGTAGTAGCTGAAGGTGATGAAGGCATCGAGTTGTCTCCCATGGGAGGTCGGGTTTCAGGTTCTCTCCCTAACACTTCCACACATTAATCATACTTTCAATTTGGGGAGAATGCAAAGAACGGATGGGTACAAATCCTAGGACAAGTAAGAAAACATGATATGCTCCCTTTCCCAATGTAGATAGCCTTGCTCAACTCTTCTTTCTCCCTTTCCGTAGCTTCCTTCCTTTTCCAGCCTCTTTTCTCCATCCAAAGTGTCTCCTCTAAATACCTCATTTGAAGCCTTGGATTCAGGACTAATTTGACAATTTTGATGCATAGGTAGCTGATAGGAACAACATAGTTCTATATTTTCATACTTAAATCATGTTAGTTTGGAGGTTTTAATGTAATTAATTGATTATTTTGTAGGGATTTGAGCATAAGGCACGTTCCGAGAGATTCTACGTTGAATCACGATTCCAATGCATCAAACCGAAGATCATTCGGACACCTGAGCGAAAAAGTTAGAGCAAAAATAAGCAGTGTTGAGCGCTGGGTAGCGTCTAGACGCTATCGGCAGTTCCCTGAAGCCTCCCTCGACGCTGCGGAGAGCCCCTGTGACGCTGGGAGTGTCTAGACGCTCCGTCAATTCCTATATATAGATTTTTTCGTCCTCTAGGTCATTTGTCTCCGATTTTCAGCCGCCATGAGACCAATTTAGGCTTTCTCCTCTCTATTTTTCAGTAGTTTAGGATAGATTAGGAGTTTTTCATCAAACCATGGTGTCGAATCGAGCTCGTTTGCACTCGAAGTTTTTTATGGAGATGCTCGGCTAGATTCTGCAATTCCGGTTCAGAGGTCGGTTGTAATCAGTTGCGACATTGTGAGACTTGAACCTTAACTTAGTTTTCTTTCAATTGCAAGTGTTCTTTAATTCCCGTGTTAATTTTATAAATATGTATTTTGATTAAATTGACGCCTTAATCTCTTTACATGCTTTATTGCTAATCACGATCATGATTCGTAATTGTCATGTTGAATGAACCGGTAGCATTAGAATTATCACATGTGTATGTTTGTGGGTTTCCATGATACATGGCTTGCATGTTTAATTCTAGGAATTAAAGAAGCATGTTAATTAGGTGAAAGTTGTTTTACCTGATCGATTGTCTTGGTCGTTCCAAAGTTCGTAATGCCTTTACCTAAATAAATTGAAGCGGTTTCATAAAGATTTGTTTAGGTAATTAGCGTTAACTTGGCGTTCGTTAGAGTTAATGACCTTAGGGAATTTGCTACTTTTTGGGGTTTCCTAATAAGTTGACCAAGTACTTGCATGGTTAAGATTAAATATTTTGAATGCCTATGATCAATGTTTGCAATTGAATATAACCGCACCTCTGAACTGGAACTTGGTAAGAGTTGATTTTTCCCTTTTAGTGTTTGTTTTGTTTTGTTATTTTTATTTCATTAAGTAAGAAAATTTTCAAAACCCCCCTTTTTAATTGCTTTCTCATTTGCAAATTTAACTTAAGAAATTAATATTCGGTTCCCTGAGATCGACCCGGTCCACTCAATGCTACAAGTAGCTTAGGATCGGTTTATAAATTTTAATTTGACGAGCCCTCGACAAGCTCACTTCCATTAGTCCACTTAAGTACAGCTGGTTCCACTTTTGGACAGCGTAATTAATGATTTTTTTTGCACGTGTGAAACAAATGGTTCTTTTAATAAAGAGATGATTTAGCAAGGATTTTTGCTTTTCTCTCCAAATTCATCTCCCAACATTATTTTCAAAGCTTTTCACCTGAAGCAAAATTCAATATATTAAGCCCATGTCTTAGCCAAAAGCAAATCATTTTCACATCTTAAAAGAATTCACTCTTAACTGCAAACACATACAGAACTTAGGGCTATAATAACCAAAAATAAGTAAGTTTAAGAAGAGATCTTTAAACATGAATAACTCTTCTATTGAAGAGTTATCAAACTCTATTTTAGAAATTAAAAAAAAAATCGGAAGTCTATTTAAGAAATTAGAGAATTTAAAACTCTATTTCACAAAATATTCATAAAACTATTTTAGGAACTATATTTTAGAAATTAAAAAATTGGAAGTCTATTTAATAAATTGGGTAATCTAAAACTCTATTTCATAAAGTATTCAGAACCCTATTTTTGGAACTCTATTTTAGAAATTAAAAAATTGGAAGTCTATCTAAAAAAATAGGGAAATTAAAACTCTATTTTACAAAGTATTCATAACTCTATTTTTGGAACTCTAGTTTAAAAATTAAAATATTGGAGTTCTATTTAAGAAATTACGGAATATAAACAAAATTTCTATTTTGAAATCTATTTCAGGAATAAATGTGTTATAAAATTTGAATTCCAGTTTAGAAATTAAATTATTGAAAACTCTATTTTGTACAGTATTTTGAAACTTATTTCAAATATAATGGGCTAAAAAATTTGTTTAGTAGCAATTTTTAGTTTTATTTTAATCTTTTAAAATATTGACTAAGTGGTTGGGTCGCTAGGGTGATCGTTGGAGTGATCTTGGGGTGGTCGGGTTCATGGGGTGGTTGGGTTGCCGAGGTGGTCACCGGTGATGGTTGCACGGTGGTCATGTTGTCAGAGTGGTCGTTGGGTGGTTTTCGACAGTAGTTGTTGGGTGGTTTTCGACAGTAGTTGTCGGGTGGTTGAGTTGCTGGAGTGGTCATCAAGGTGATCATGTCGCCGGAGTGGTAGCTGGGTGGTTATGATAGTGGTTGTCGGGTCGCTAAAGTCGTTGTCGAAGTGGTCATTAAGGTGGTCGAGTTACTGGGTGGTTAGAGTCACTAGGGTGGTCACTAGAGTGATCACCAGGTGGTCATCAACGATGGTTTTGGGTGGTTGGGTTGTCGGGATAATCGTCGAAGTAGTCATTGGGGTAGTCAGGTCATCGAAGTGGTCACTAGGTAGTCGCAACAGTGGTTGCTAGGTGGTTAGGTTTTCGAGGTGGTCATCAATTGTGGTTGTCGGGCGGTCAGGTCGTCGAAGTGGTTGTCAGATGGTCATTGTCGGTGGTTCGGGCAAGTCGGGTCTCTAGGGTGGTTGGATCATCGGGCTATCGAGTTGTTAGGGTGGTCGTCAGACTGGTCTCTAGAGTTCTCATCGCAGTGATCACCGAAGTTAATCCCCAACGGTGGCTAGGTCGCTAGTATGGTCATTGGAGTTGTCGTTGTCGGTGGTCATCGGGTGGTCGCCGGAAGTTGTCATCAAAGTTATTGTCGAAGTGGTTGTCGAAAATGGAAAACGAAAAATGGAAGAGGAAAACATGGCACAAACCCCATGGGATTACATTGTTGTAACCCATGTGGTTGTGTTTCAAAACTAAGGGTTTTGAACACCTTGTGCCAAACATGATTTTGGGTTTAGAACCCAAAATCATCTCAACCTAAAACCATGGCCAAACGCCTCCTTAAGGTTTCATCTATTTACCCTTTGACCACAATTGGTTCAAATTTCCTCATCCTATATATTGTTGAGCTTAAAAATAAAAGTACAACCTCTTCTATTGTTCAAAGGCCTTTATTATTATTTTTAGTTCAACAATTGCAGGCGGATGGAGAAGATTGAATCATCGATCTTTAAGATGATAATTTGTATCTTATCCATTGAACAATGCTCGAATTTCCTCGAAGGTTTGTTGTTAACTAAAAAAGTTTCAATTATGTTAAACTTTTAATTTTGTGTCTTATAAATTTCCAGTGTTCAGCTTTTTTTTTCCTAAGGATTTGAACATTCCACTCGTAGAAATTTGGCTTTTAACTATATAACTTTAATGTTTATGTAGTAAACTAATTGTAACAATTAGATTTTTTTTAGTACAAACAAGAATAAAAAAATAAACATAAAGAAAAGTTTGAAGACTCACAAAGGGTTCTTCAGTCCAAACTTCATCCAGAGGCAAAATCTGAGCTCGACAAGCCAACTTATGAACTTCAAGGTTATTAAATCGAGGAGCATGAGTGAACTTGATTAAAGGCCATGTATTTTTAATGTTAATAGACTCATGCTATTTTTAAAATGATGCTGACCTGACAGATAATAAATGTAAGAAGTGTGAGTATCTATACAATGTTGGAATAAAAAAGAATGAAATTCTTTTAGATGATTTTTTTTTTTTTTAAATATCCTTGCCAACCTAGACCTAAGTCAACGAGTTCGTTTTAACCTTGGAGCACCATGTTGGGTTTACATGATTTTGGAATCCATATCCAAAATGTTGTTTGAGTCAATATGTTCAAAACTCAATAAATTTAAAACATAACCTCATAATTTTAAACAGTGTACTCTAAACACTATTTTCTGATTTTCATGATTTTAAATTCTCAACAACAAACTCGTGAGAGTTTCAATTTCAAGAGTTTTGATTCGGTAATAGTAATCCAAACGCCCCCAATTGTTTTAGTCGAGCGGCTCAACAATAAAACGGCGGCATTACCTATAAGAAATAGATGGAGCGCAATATTAGTGGCAAATGGGACTGTGGCTGAACCCTCTCCCGCGCGGGCACCTAGCAACTAGCGCCTGCTTCTTCGTCGCCGGTGTCTCCTTCTTCACCGTCGGAGCTTACCTCTCTTTCGTCAACATCGGCCCTCAGCAAGCTCGAACCAAAGCTCGTGACGATTTTGTCAAGGAGCGGCTGAGAAAGCGTCACCACGATTAACGTCGATCGATTTCTTCCGGTGAGCATTCAACCTCACCTCATGTATTTATTTTACCATCGGGCCTCGATAATATTTGTGGATCATATCAGAAATTAACTCTTCATTAGGTCAGTTTTAATGTTAGGTCGTTCCTGATTCTTTGGCAATTTGACTAGTTTGTAAAAGGATTCAAATGTTTTTATCCTTTGAGTTGTTTTCTTTCTTCACTACGAATCGGACGATTTTTCGAGTCCGTCTCCGTTTTACCGTGCCATTTTTGAACCCCTCGTTCTCGAACTGCGACTTCAAGCATTTTCTGTTTCTCTGTTTCTCGAATTGTTAGGTCTAAGCGTTGAAGAACGCGATCTCACTAATTCAGAGTCGATTTGAAAGACCTCACTTCCGTAGGAATCCAATTTCGTACACCTAAGATCCTCTGGTTCCCCCACTTAAAGAACTGAAGCATGAAATTGTGGAGTGGCTTTGATCCCCTGGCTCTCAATTTCTATTGCCAGGTGCGGACTCCTTAGGTATTATTGAGGCGATAAGTTTTACCCTTCTTCCCTTTTACTATGTATAAATCCTTGTGTTAGCTTCACATACATTTCTTCCATTTCGGCATTTAAGGAAGCAAGCCTGGGCATCAAATGGAAACACATTTCATCGCAGTTAAACTACTAAGACAAGAACATTTCTTATAGTCTCTATGCGAGTCTCATTAAGTTCTGCACTAGGTTGTTAAGATTAGCCTTTTGCAACTAATGGAGCTTTAAGCTTTTAAACTAGAATCGTTTCTTTGTATTTAGTTTTGTAAATCCATATTAAACTTCTTTTGCTACAACTTCATAATTTTGTGATTTGTAAATGAACATGACAACATTACAATTACGACGAATTTGGTTTTACTTAGATACTTAGGTAATGTTTCAGTAACCTTTATTTACTTGTTTTCGAATTAAGGGGAGGTTGAGAGGAGTATGAAAAAAAAAACAAAAAGAAATTGAAAGAAAACAAAGATAGAAAGCGGTACACCATTATGATTAATTAAGGCAATCATCGAGTAGTTTACATATTACAAATAAGTAAAGGATGAACCACCAAGAGTATGAGCTTCTGCCATGGATTTGTTAAAGTTGCTGTCTTTAAAAAAAGAACAAGTTTGAGATAATTGTTTTGCTGAACTGACCTAAGTAAAGAACAACTTGATAGAAGGTAGGTAGAGTTTATTAGTGATTTAAGTGAGTCTTCTGTTTGTATAGATCAAATTGAATAAAAGAATATTTAAAAATAGGGAAGACTAAACACACGAAACTTTAAAATGGGGTGAAACATATTTCTAGTTGAGATTGTAAGCATTACTTGAGATTT